>OZ022508.1:6856134-11839197 GCA_963989385.1 Ctena decussata
GTCTCTAAGGCTTTTCATAACAGGTTCTTCCGCTGCAGTTTCCCAAAGGTTGATGCTATAAGCTGACTTAATGTTGGTAGGCTATATACAGGCACACATGCGGACAATTTAAAATGTTTCACCTAGCCCCACAGCTGAAGCCAGAGCCGGAGAGATAACAACATATTCTCTTGGATATGTGCCCCCTTGTCATTGCCTGTGAAACGTGGACCTTTAGTTGTTTCCAACTATGGTTTGAGGGCTGGATTTGGATTTTGATTATTTCAGTTCCTGGTCTTTGCATACTTTTTACTTTACAGCAGCGTTAGAGAAGAGAACGCAGGCATTTGAGATGAGATGCTACCGAAGTTTATTGAACATTTCCACTTTTCAAGGACCTGGGCAACCATGTCTTGTCTTGTGTTGTCTTCTTCTTAGAGTTTCTGCGCAGGCCGTTACTAAAACCTTGTAGCGCACCGCACCGCACTGGCTAAAACCCTGTACCGCACCAATGGAAATTTCCGTACAGTGTCGAGTAAATTCCGAACTTTACCGCACTCGAGTTATATGCTATTTCTATATACAGATTTGTTCCTGTCTTTCTTTGTGAGAGTAAATAATGAATCTATTAACAAATATTTACTTTATGTCAGATTAATGTCAACGAAAATACTTCTCCATCTCAATGTATATACATAGGATCATTTTTCCATTGTCTGCAAGCAAACCCTCAATCTAAATGCTTTGAATATTTCTATGCATGCATAATAAAATGGCAAATTTATATTATACTGTCGAGGCTTTTTTCTCCAAAGAATTTATACATTTGTATTTCTCTGGTGATTGCAACATAGACATACTTTAAAGAGTAACTTCTAACCCCTGTAGGAAAATTTTCCCGGTGGATATATGATGCGATTTGTCTAAATATAGGAAATTAAATGGATAAAATTACCTTATAACAAAAACATATATTGAAAGTATATCTCGGTCTTTTTATCAGTAAAACCAACCAAATCTAAACTACCATTTGAAAGTTAGTTATCCTGAGAATTTATTGAAATGGATAAAACCGATACTAAAATCCTTTTTGAGGTTGTGGGCAATTAAGCCTTTAAGGTCTTAACATGAAATAAATATGTATATACTTCCATTCCATTAACAGGTCTAATAAAAAAAACTTATTTACCAAATCAGCATATACTTCGTAACATACCCTTTGCCTGCGGTAGAGTCCGTAAATTTCGGTAGGGTTCGGAAATCTCTGGCGGTCTATTCTGTTCCATCCCATAACCTTACTAGGTCGTTGGGGCACCACAGATGACTTCCAAACAATCCCTTTCCACCTTGTCCTGTCTTCAGCTGCCCTAGTTGAGCTGGCAAAATCCATTCCTGTCCACTCATTGATATTGTCTTCCCACCACTTCTTCTGTCTACCGCTTCTTCTTTTTCCTTTCACTGTGCCCTGAAGAATTGTCTTTGCTAAACCAGAAGACCTTGAGACGTGGCCTTAGTTTCCGTTTCTTGACCAGCGCCAGGAGTTCATCATATTCTCCAATGGCTGCTTTGATCTTCCTGCGAACCTCCTCATTGGTTATATGGTCCTTGTACGAAATGTTCAGTAACCTTCGGTAGCATCTCATCTCAAAGGCCTGCGTTCTTTTCTCTAACTCTGATGTCAAGGTCCACGATTCACAGGCATACAGGAATATGGAAATGACAAGGGAGCGCATAAGTTTCACCTTTGGTCCAAGAGATATGTTGTTATCTCTCCAAATTGATTTCAGCTTGGTAAGAGCTGAAGTGGCTTGTGCAATCCTTGAGAGAACCTCCTGTTTTGAGCCCTTATCTGAGACAACTGCTCCAAAGTATTTGAAGCTGCTAACAGTACCCAGCTTCTGCCCTTTTACCTTGATCATCCTCTGGATGCCATCTGCGCTGTTTGTCATCAGTTTGGTCTTCTCAGCACTGATCTCCATCTTATATCTTGTGCAGGTTTGGTCGAGACTTTCAACTAGAGATTCTAGTTCCTGCTCTTCCTCAGCTAGAGCGTCTATGTCATCGGCAAACCGCAGATTGGTAATGTTTCTGCCGCCTATGCTAACCTTTCCGTCATGTTCTTCCAGAGCATCAGACATGATCCGTTCGAGAAAAATGTTGAAGAGGGTGGGTGACAGAAGACATCCTTGTCTTACTCCAACTGTTGTTCTGAACCATTCTCCTGTGCTGTCATTTATCAGGACTGCACTTGTAGCCTTGTCGTATAGCAGCTCAATGGTGCGAACTAGATTTGCACTGATATTGTACTTCCGCATGGTGGCCCATAGGGCTGCATGCCATACCCTGTCAAAGGCTTTTTTGAAATCAATGAAGACAAGGTACAGATTCTGCTGATGTTGGAGATACTTTTCACACAGGATTCTAAGGTTGAAGATTTGTTCTGTGGTGCTCCTTCCTGCTCCTTCCTGCTCGGAACCCAGCCTGTTCCTCGGCGATTATCTCTTCGGCTTGTGGTTTAAGCCTATTCAAGATGACTTTCAACATGACTTTGCTTCTAGTTCTGTCAGAGCTGTAGGCTGCCTTTTTAAGTGAGCGTAATAATCAGCGACTGAGTCCATGGGGTAGGCCATTCTCCTGTTCTCCAGATCCTGTTACAGACATCTGTTAAAATATCTGTCATGGTCTCCCCGCCAGCTTGAACATGTTCTGCTGGTATATTATCATATGATTGACGTCATAACATGGTGGAATAGGGTGTGGTTCGAAAAGCGCACTGTGACTTTTTTGGCTATTTGATTTGAAAATTGGACATAATTATATTGGTAGTGCTCATATATAGTCAATAATGGCTACTGGTTCTGATAGAGGGTGGAATTATAGTCGGAGTGGAGGTAGTAAGGTAGGAGGGCGATTTTCAGTCTTTACACACCCGTTTACACAGGCGACCACGCCCAATACACGCCGTGATAAGCGACAACGAAGGTCCACTGGTGGGGAGAGCGGTGATTTGTCTGAGCTGCAAAGTGAAAGTATGCACCTGTGTCTTCAAGAGTTCAAGGGACTGGATCCTGAGAGTAAACTTGATACTATATTTGAATGTTTGCAAACTATAAAACTGACAAATGATAGGAGACTTGACAATGTTGAGCGGTCTATGCGGTATTTACAAAATCATACCACTGTTACGCATGACCAAATAAAACTACTTCAGTATAAGTCAGTGGATATGGAAGCTCGTAGTAGGCGTTGTAATTTGTTGTTTCGGGGGATCCCAGAGGAGATCGGTGAAAATTGTCTGTCTGTGGTTCAGAGATTTCTGTGCGATAAGCTTGGCATTGATTCAGGTGCGTTATACATCCATCGGGCACACCGTGTTGGTCGGCCGCCTGTTCGAAGGTTAAATACCCCTGTTAAGCATCGTCCTGTGATTGTGTCGTTTAGAGACTACCAAGACACTCAGCTCATTTTGTCGAATGCATATAAACTTAAAAACAGTGGCTTTGGGATTAACAGAGATTTGCCAAAGGAAATCCTTGATGCAAGAAAACCTCTTTGGGCTAAATTTAAATCCGAAAAAGCAAACAGTCCCGGGGCTAAACTTATTATAGCATATCCAGCTAAACTAATAAAAAATGGACAAGTAATTGCTGATGCGCTTCCGGAGTGGAATACGATGATGTCCAAAAGCAGATTTGACGACTCTGAACTAGAATATCTTGATCAACAAACTAGTCTCCCACCTGGTTCAAACAACATAAGCAATACAAATGTAACTGAAACATTACAGGCATCACGCGTTATCACAGACATTAGAGAAAATACATCGAACATGGATGTTTCAGAACAAAGTGACACAGACGACGAAACAGGTGACGCTTTTGAATTAAGTGAGCAATTAGGCGAACAACCACGGTTTACAACAGTGAAGAATTTGTCAGTGGATTTGGGACAAGATCTAGAATGTGACATACAGCCAACACAAACGGAACACACTGTACAGGAAAAAGAACAAGTTATTAAAACATGTACTAAAACAAGTGCAGAATCTGAATGCCAGTCGCATTCGGCTGATGGTATGGTAGCAACAGTAGACTCCGTTAAAGCACCCGTAAACGCCATCGAAGGAAAAGGTGGGACAGTGGTTAAATCTAAATAGGAAAACTCGGAGAGAGCAACTAACACTGATAATCTGAAAACAAACCCTGACAACAAAATCACTGACAATATCGATACAAATAGGACCAGTGTAAAAGTAAAACAGCATTTAACTACAAATAAATTAGTACATGTACAACTAAAGATAGGTTCCTTAAATGTGTGTGGCCTGAAACGCCGCCTTTTTTACAGTGAATTCAGAGAAATCGTGAAAGAGTATGATATATTTGGTGTTCTCGAAACGAAAACGGACGATACTGACATTATTTCCCTTGACGGCTACACTTTTATAGGTCAAACAAGAAGGCAAAAATATTTACGCAAATCGGGTGGAATTGGTGCATTTATAAAAGATGAGCTGTATGACTCTGTCACTGTTCTTGATACACCATCAGATTACGTCATGTGGCTGAAATTGTCTAAGAAGGATTTGTCTGTAGATGATGACATAATTTTAGGTATAGTTTATCAGCCACCCGAAAACTCTAAATATTATACCGACAATGAAATCGAAATTTTTGAAGTTGAGATAGCAGCCACATGTATAAGCCATAAATATGTATACCTTCTTGGTGACCTAAACGCTAGAACTTCCGATTCAGATGATTTTATTGAAGCAGATTCTTTTCTATCAGACTATTTTGACTTTGATGAAACTGTTCTAAGTCATTTTAATAAGGTTTCTTCACTTGACCATTATAACATGCCTTATAAGAGAGCTAGTCAAGATAAAAATACAAACAAACAAGGCGAAAATTTACTGGATATCTGCAAGAGCAGCAACCTTTTCATATTAAACGGAAGATGCGGAAATGATAAAGATAAAGGCAAGCTTACCTTTCGCAATATATCACTCATCGACTATGGAATTGCTAGTGTTGATAGCTTAAAGTTTGTTAAAGATTTCGAAATTATAGAACTTGATGCTATTTTCTCAGACGGTCATTCGCTGTTGCAGATGACACTAAATACCAAATTCACTAAATCGAAAGCTAATGTTAAAAATACAAAAGATAATACCAAATACTGGGACCAGGAAAAAATAGAACAATTTAAATTGAACTTGGATTCAAAGAGCATTGAAAATATAGTTTCAAAACTAAACGAAATGGAAAATTCCCTCACGGCTATTAGCCAATCTGATCTAAATTCCCTATTGGAGCAAATATCAGCTGTTTTCACAAATGCAGCTAAAGTTTCTTTTGGCCAACACCAAACACATTATAGATCACAAAACGATAAGGCTTGGTTCGGCGAAGATTGTCATAAAGCAAGGTCCGAGTATAATAAAGCAAGAACTAGACATAGGAAATGTCCTTCTGAATTAAACAAAAATATGGTTCAGGAAAAGAGTAAGACTTATAAAAATACTATGAATAAATTTATCAATAAGCATATAGAAAAAACTAAATGTACCTTACGTAAATTAAATAGAAGTAAACCAAAAGAGTTCTGGAAAATAATCAATAATTTAGAATCACGTTCAAAAGAGGCTAATATAAATGAGACGGTTTTTCATGAATATTTCCGAGATATAAATTCAGATTCCACAGGAAATAGCGACTGTGAAGAAGTACATATTAACATTAACGACGACACTGAAATACTCAATTCACGCATCAGTGCTGAAGAAATTACTAAATGTATTAAAAATTTGAAGAATAATAAATCTTTCGCACATGACAAAATTTCAAATGAATATCTTAAAACAACACTTAATCAAATGTTACCAGTATACGTTCGTCTGTTTAACGTAATTTTTGATACTGGATTTATTCCAGATACTTGGCTAGAGGGAATAATTAGACCCATACATAAAACTGGAGATTTACAAAACCCTGAAAATTATCGGCCCATTACTATTCTCAGTTGTTTTGGAAAACTCTTCACTGCAATTCTGAACGCAAGATTGAACAAATTTGTTGAAGATTACGAAATATTAGAGGAAAATCAAGCTGGCTTTCGAAAGGGATATGCTACTTCTGATCATATATTTGCTTTGCATTCTTTGATTGAAATATTGAAAACTCGGAAAAAGAAATTGTTTTGTACTTTTGTAGACTTCAGTAAAGCATTCGACTCGGTCTGGCGCATGGGACTTTGGCAGAAACTTCTTAAAAATAATATTGATGGAAAGTTTTTTAGAATTATTTATAACATGTACAAGTCAATAAAATCGTGTATTCGACTAAATGGGCAAGAAACGAGTTTTTTTCCGTGTAATATAGGCCTGAGACAAGGTGAGAACCTTTCCCCCTTATTATTATCTTTGTTTTTAAACGACCTTGAAATGCATCTTATCAATAATCAGTGTGATGGTATAACTATTGACTACGCCAACGACGATATTTTTGTCTTCTTAAAGCTTTTGATCCTCCTTTACGCAGGACGATACAGTTATCTTGGCAGAAGATAAAACTAAGTTACAAAATAGTCTTAATCACTTTTTATATTATTGTAACGAATGGAAATTGAACATTAATTACAAGAAAACAAAAATTATAATCTTTGGAGCGAGGAAGACTAACAAATATAAGTAAAAAGTATGCAAAGACCAGGAACTGAAACAATCAAAATCCAAATCCAGCCCTCAAACCATAACTTCTTTTTAGACGGAAACACTATAGAAATAGTTGATCATTTTAAGTATCTCGGGGTATACTTTTCCAAGTCTCGTAGCTTTCTTAAAGCCCGGAAACATGTCATCGAACAAGCGCGTAAAGCTCTACATTTATTATATAAAAGAATACGAAATTTAAATTTACCTATAGACCTTCAATTGAAGCTCTTCGACCATACTATTGTCCCTATACTTACCTATGGGTCAGAAATATGGTCGAAAACCTAGACTTAATTGAAAGGTTCCATAACGCATTTCTACGAAATATCATCGGCCTTAAAAAAAGCACCCCACTGTATATGTTGCAAGCTGAGCTTGGTCGCTTTCCTATTCAAATAAATATAAAGATGCGTATGATCAGTTTTTGGTTATCAGTTGTCACGGGTAGTCAAACGAAACTTTCGTATATTATGTACCAAATACTTCGTTCAGAATTCGACTCTGGTTTCTATGAGCATAAATGGTTGAAACAAATACAATATATCTTGCAAGAGACAGGAAGAAACGATGTTTGGCTATCACATAACATTATAAACGCGGCGGTAATGAAAAAGAATATATACAGAACGCTTTTAGATCAAAACAAACAAAATTGGCAAGCAAATGTTGATAGCTCATCAAAAGGACACAATAATAAGATTTTCAAGTTAGAAATAGGTTTGGAAAAGTATTTAATTGAACTTCCCAAAAAGATATACTTACCTTTAGTTAAATTTCGAACAACAAACCATAGATTAATTATTGAAACCGGCCGTTGGAGAAATATACCCATTTCTGACAGAAAATGTACAAAATGTAATGATAACAGTCTAGGCGACGAATTCCATTATCTGTTCGAGTGTGATTTCTTTAAATCTGATAGAAAATTACTACTTAAAAAATACTTTTATCTTCATCCCAATACGATTAAATACAGAATGTTAATGAATAGTAATAATAAGACAACACTGAGAAACCTGAGCCTCTTTGTACAAAAAATAATGAAACAGCTTGAGAATGATTATAAAACACATAACACATAAATGTTCAAGTCAAACATACTATAGTATACAACTTATAGACGATCGAACAGTTCCCTCTTAGTTCATGCTTGTCAGCTGACCACGGCGCCTTGGAGACAGGCCCGGTCTCTAAGGCGTCGTGGATATTTGACAGGTACTGGTTTTTCCAAACAGATTATAAAAATCTGATCAGGGTTGAAGTGCCCTAACCAGGCATAGTATTAGTACTTTAACGTGCACAGTTTCATCAATTTTGCAGTCATACGGAAGTGCCGATTGAGCAAGTGCAATGCACGAGCTTGCGGATTTGTCAAATTCATTGGCTCGTGTACGTTCTTGTATTTGCTTTTTTTACCATTTTGATGTGAGACGCCATTTTATAAGTCTGTTGACATGTGAGCTGGTTGCTTCAAGTGCCTGGCGCGTGACTACGGTATAACAGAGACCTGCATGTCTCTGGGATGTCAGGCACTTACGTATTTGATGTTTTTGCAATTTGTTGTTATACAGTATGTTCAGGTTACTACTACTCGCTGACCTTGACGTCGCAGGGATAGACGAATCCATGCGACGTATACTTCACTGAGTATTAGTAACAGTGGGTAACGTAGGGTATTTGTTAATTTGCTGTCATTTCATGTTGATAGTTTTATGTTCCTAAATGACTTAGGGTGTGGGGTTGCATTCCAGGGGAGGCAGCACCTTAATTCCTATACACTTGTAGTCGGCCCTTGAGGGAAGGAGTTTGCTCCCCGAGTAGCAAATTCTTCCCTTCGAGAGCCGACCCCATTCTTAGAGGGTTTCGTTGTCCAGGAAGGCAAATAGGCAGTCTTAAATGTTGCTCCATTTGTGAAGGTGATAGGAAAACCTGGATGTGCAAGCACACACCTTAATTTGTCTTGTAAAGAATTGTATTTCCCACGCTTGAGGATTTCTCTGTTGTACGGTATAACAATGTATTTCTACTGTAACTGACTAAACAGTAAGCCGCCTACACTAAATTTACCTGATGCTACTATGAGACAGGAAAGCTGTGACAAGCAGTGTAGACCAAGATCAGACTTTTCCCCCAGAAGCAGTCTCATCAGGGCCTGCACTGCATGGTACCGTTTGTCATCCTATTTTCTTCTTACAGGCGTATTGCTGCATTTAGGAGACTAATCCTTTTTCTGATAGATGCGGTTATTGCTTTTTGTCCCAGTCTGAGAAATTTTACATTATGCAAAATCGTTAAACCTTTTCTTTTATTATTTACCTGGCTGTTGACTGATATTATTTTCCTTTAAGAATATCTGAATTTGTTAAAATCCTCAATCAAAACACAATAATTTGCGTGCGTACACAAATTAAAGTCCATTGACTCGCTTCTATGACATATAAAATTCAGTCCGTAAATCACGTGCATACCGTTATAATTGAGTTGCGGCATACAAGAGGTACCTACTGCATGTTCGGACTGCGAGATCTCGGACTTGCCTGCGAATTTCAGCTTAAATCTTTGTTGTCTGTGTAGTAAATGCGTGAACCCTGGAGTATTGTTGTCATATGGTATGGCTGTTCTGTTGTGATTGCATGGGTTCGCAGGCTGGTCTTGTTTTGTCCGGTCCGCGGATGCACTCGTCTTTTTGTGTGACACGGCCCAATTTCCATATGAATGAAAATACCTGTAGCGAACGATAAGGTTGGTTGACTTTATGTCTTAACCGGATTTAGCTGGCCTTCTACCATTTAAACCAGTTGTAAACGCAGTATTATCTATCTTTCTAATTATCAATAACTTTCGGGGTCCTTTTCACCTTTATTTTCACCATTACTAACGGTAATGTTTATGTAATTCGATATCCTTTCCTTTTTTCAATGTACCTGATCATGGACAGTGGCTCATGAGAAGAGAACATAAAACAAGACAGCTTATCATAATAAGTCATTTATTTTAGCGTTTCTTGTAGCTCAGATGTATGTGTTCTCTCCATTATTCTCGCAGCCCTCCTATCCTCCCCCCCCCCCCCCCCCCCCCGCCACACACACACATTCTAACTATCTGTTGCCTATGCATATTTTCTGTTCTTAAATAAGATGATAGTTGTGAACCACATCGTGAACCACATCGTGAAAAGGGGTACCTTATTTCCTAACTGTTTTACGAGAGGCTTGGGCGCGGGTCAGCCTGGGTATTGAACGCAGACTGACCGGAGCCATAGCCTCCATCCTATAATGTACCTTGCCATAGGAATGACAGGTACTTTACTTTTTCTATACATCCGAACTAAGGTTCCTTTTCTCAGGATGATGATAACAATAGTGCAGTTTGTATGATGTTGTATCTTGTTATTGACGTCTTAATGTGGAAATTATTTATACTTTTCTCCTATGCCATCTGCGTATGGCCTGAGAATTGATTTAGAATAAAGTTTTGTTCTGTTCTGTTCAAAAAAAAATCAGGCAGATTCCCCCCCTTTTTAGTGCTGCTACTGCAATCTCAACTTCCTCACGAAGGATCGGTTGTTGATCTTCTTCTGGGAGCTGATTGCAGTCCAGAAACGCATTGTCACCATAAGTCTCATGGTTGTATAGTTCTGAGCAATATTCTGTCCATCTGCTGAGAATCTCTTGTTCCTCTGTAAGGCATTTCCCAGACTCCGGCGGTGCGGTACTCTATATTACCCCAGTGCGGTGCGGTGCGGTACAAGGTTCGGCGCACCTGGATAACTGGTAGTATGCGGTGTTTCGTCAGACCAATAAGTATTTGATAACCAATCTGAATCTGGGTTCTGTTTCTGATCGAAGCGGGTTACCAGCTCGTGAACAAGAAGGTACGAAAAAATTGGATTGGAAAAACGCAAATTGTCCTCTTTTTATGAATTCATTCTCTCATTTATCTTGCACATTTGGCCTTCACATGTTCAACTTTCTTACATTGAAAGAATATAATATGAAATAGGTGTTACCTAAATGCGTGCAAAAGCAGATTTTTTTCCTTTTACAAAGCTGAGGGCATATAATCTGCAGCCATTTAACTTCTAATTAGTTCAGGACCCGGTTGAACATTGTATCAAAGTTTTTGTGGTTAGCGACTTATCTTTTAGTGATTGTGCGGGGTGGGGAGGCGGTTGAAAACACTGAAATTTTGGAGAACAAGAAAACATGCTACAGTAATAATAACGAAATTAATAATAATCTTTATTTATAGTCGCTTATTTTTATCAACAACTAACATAAGCTCTGTAGAGCTTTTATTGGGACTTATTAAGACTAGATCTATATACATTTTTGAAACATAGAAGATATCCAGTAAAGGGCAACCCTTGCCTGTATGAGTGAGGCATACCCTTTATAATACTGCCACAACTATTTTTAAATTATTTGAGAAACATAGTTTCCTTCACAATGGCATAAATGCTTGATGCCATATCTATTATCGCTGTAACATGAGATTGAATCCAAACTCACAAATACGTCAACATCATACGATCGATATCCACGGGCTTGTCAAATTGAACAGATTGTCAAATCGGGCCACAAGTTTTATGAAAAGTCCTTAGATGATGGTGCGTTGCGCGCGCTGTCTTATGACGTCATCATGTGACATACTTCAAAACAATGGCCAATGCTGTGTTTGTAAACATACTTTGACGATGCCAACGGGAAAGTGAAGCAAGTTTTTAAAGGAAAATGTAGATGTATCGCTACCGAGCTTTGGATAATTTACAACTATAGATACTGGATGACATTTGAATGGCTAAAGGTTCTTGCTCTGCATGGAAGTCATTGCACATCGAGGTATTTGGTTCTATTCACGAATTTCCGTGTCCTTCGTATTCTACATTGACCATGTTGTCTTTAAAATAGTCGCTTTTCCGAAATATCGAGGTCAATTCTAACGATGGCGGCCATCATCTCCAATCGAATCCACGCACGAGATTAATGGCATGTGATTTATGACGTAGTGTCCCCTATTGTTTGTTTATTAATCCTTTTGCTGATACACAGCTAAATCAGTTACCGTTTACTTATTTGGACTTCTAAGTTGGATTGACCGCTTTTAAAAATAGAACAAAAAGAAATAAATGTTGAAGAAAACTTTTTTGGTCACTCTCTCAGAAGCGGGACTTCGTCAAGGAAGGGCATGTGATCGAGCATGGTTCTCGGCTCAGTGTTACCTTGCATTACAGAAACGGGACAAATCCAATGTAAACAGCTTAAGGGCGCAGCCATATTTGTCCAAGAGTTTTAAGCTGGAAGGTGTTGGATTTGCTCTTTGTGGAAGTAGCTTTTTTTAATGATGCATGTTATCTATAGGCGTGCAGCAGCACGAACGCGCTTCGCGCGTCCGCGCGCATGAGCTTCGCTCACGCGCGTTGCTTTTGCACGTATTAAATTAAATTCCTATGTTATGGATTTTTAGTTGACCAATTTTCACGGGCACAAGTTTCGCACCTACTGTTTTCGTCCACGAAGCGTCACTGACTAAAATTGTTTTCGCCCTACGACTCAGGCCCACTTCGACTCGAGCTATGGTAGCTACTATAATGATGTCATGAACTTACCAAAGATCTTTCTTTCTTTCTTCCATTCAGGCATTAACCACCAAAGGGGACACAGACGGTGTACTTTTGTGCCGAAGGCACGAGGGGGGGGGAGGGGGAGGAGAGTATGAGAGGGGGGTTCCCCCTCTCATTGGGGGGGGGGGGGTCCGGGGGACCTCCCCTGGGAAATTTTGAAAATCTAGAATGTATAGTTATCAGGAGCAATCTGAGGCCCTTTTTGAACAAAATTGACAGTAAAACTTTCACCAAATTTTGACAATTTTTTACTGATAATTTTCATTTTAGTGCTTTTGAAAATTATAAGTAAAAATGTCAAAATTTGGTGCCAGTTTCACTGTTTATTTTGTTTTAAAATGGCCTCAGATCTTGATTCATTCAAGATTTTCAAAATTTTAAGGCCTCTGTCTTTTGCAGAAGAGAGGGTGGAGAAGGAAAACAAAGTTTCTAAAAAAGTTGAAGAAATTGCTTTGTTATCATTTAGTAATTCAATTAAATGGTATTAAACGAAATTATTTCTTTTTCAATTCATCCATTAATTGGTAATCAAAGTGCTTGGGCCTGGTTAGATTAAATATATGTTGTGACATCTCATTAGAATCCCCTTGCGGAGGCGATTCTAATGAGATATCACAACATATATTTCAAAGCAAAAAGAACTTTATCGAAACTTCTAATTCCCCCCCCCCCCCCACCCCCTTTTCAGACCCCTAAAATCCAGTCAAAAATCACACCTTCACAGTTTTTTTTTTGTTTAAATGCACTGCAGGGTCAGGTGAAAACTAAGTCCAACCCTAAAAAAAAATCGGGCATAGGTTGCCCTGTATTTTTACATTTTTATTCACCCCCAACCCACTACCATAGGCCAATATAAAGTTTGGGCGAGAAGCAGAAGAAAGAGGAAAAGGTGGGTGAAGTACAATTTGGCTCATAATGACTAAGTGTCCGTGTCCAAATGCACAGCCTTCTCCTCTATGTTACCTTAGACAGTTAACAAAACGGATACATCCCTTAATATTCTGTCAATATTTTATTATATTTAGATCTTATAATCTAAAAGTGCAGGTAAACCGTCATCATGTTTTCAACAGGACGAGCAGATGTGGGTCGAGCGTGATCACGTACACCACCCACGTACCAAAACGTATTTTGGAACGACAGGAGCAGGCCAGACCCTTTCGGGACGGCTCATTTTAAGCTCAGCTGTCATATTTGATTGGGTTCTTACCTGTTTTCTTTGCAAAAAATCTGTCAAGTTTCTGCTGGGACATCTTGTTCAAAAATTCATAATTGTCACGCACAAAAACTCTAAAATAATTTAGAGAAGGGAGATAATCAATAGGCGTGTTCGTTTAATCATAGAATTCAATACGCCGTTATCTTGGCGGTTCCGGATCATTTCGGCCCCAAACTAGCGTCATAGCGTAAGCCATCGTCGGTAAAAGACAAGGTCTCGTTAAAATCGAGCAAACGACCAGAAAACATGAAGAATTGTCTAATATTTTTCATTTTTAATTGAAAGACTTAATTTTCTTATTTCTTTTGCCAGATTTCCCATCTTTGATCTTTTTCAACTTTTTTTTTTTTGTCATGAAAGTAGACGGCACAAATGGGCAGTGTAGACGGCGAAATCGCCGGCCGCCGGCTGGTTTTGAGAACACTGTACTCTAATAGCAAGATGGCGGCCGCGGAAGACCCTTGCGACTTGTGGGTGTAAGACAAGTATTTGTTTTACATCTATAGTTGTGTGCAATCTGTCATTTGATGAATAATAATGTTTCTTTTCTTGTTTTCAAAAAGAAAGAAAGAATACAACTACGGAAAAGCAAAGTATTTTTTCTGTTTCCATTGCAATCTACTATTTGGCGTTCGATTGGTAATGCGAGTGTGCATGCCCAAAAATACTACTATGGTAGGAACTTTAACTCGATTCGTAGTGGGCCTCAGCCATTGATACTGTAAGCATTTGTTTGAAAAGGATGACATGAATTAGGCCAAAACAAAATATATGTGTGGTTCCTATTACATGGTTTTGAAAAATAGGGTAGGTAGGTAGGAAAAACATCTTATTTTTTTTTCTTTTTGATCTAGAATTATGGCTTGTATTTTGTAATACCGCTGTTTCCTAACAATTTACATGTTTGCTATGTGAAAACTATTGATAAAATCTGAATAAAATGTTGCACCTTCATGTTTTATCTTTTATTTTCTATACCTAGCTGGGGCCCAACTGTATTTAATAGCAGTGTTGTCTAAAAATGATAGTGTCCATCTCTGCATATGTGAGACTCAAGCCAGCATGTATAGAAACAAGCTAGTCAAGAACTCCACGAAGGGCGCTGTCGCACCTGCATTGGGTGAAATTACTACTGTATGCAATGTAGGTGAAGCAAACCGGGTCATGGTGCATTAGGCTGATTAGATCTCCAATCGTCTGAAAGCCTTGGACTGGGAATCATGAGCTTGACATAAAAGGTGTGTCACGAGAAACCCTGCTTTAAGCATATGCACAACAAAGGTGCCGATCAGCCTGCGCTTCCACGCAGCCTGATCCTCACCTTTTTAATTTGCTGCCTTCATAGTATACCTCTACTTTCTATATCTTATATGGCTGAGTAGGCCGGTTTGAGTACAACCTGATCAGAAACCATAAGGACATCTTTTCTAGTCAGAGGCTCATATTTGGTTAGAGTGTTTATGGGTGAGGCATTGAATTTAAATAGTAACACAGCATTCAACAGGTTTCAAATAAATCTTTCGTGACAGGGACTTATCCTGGTCTAATCCCCCTAAAAACTGGTCCAACCCCCCTAAAAAACTAAGTAAACATGAAAAAAAATGAGCAGTGGTTCCCAAGAGGTGCTGGCCAGATATGTTCACCCCTACCCATATATAAACAAAAGTATGTTTGTATATTCTTCCATCCCCTCCTCCAAGAAAAATTCCTGCTCATCCCCACCCCCCTAAAAAAATTTGAGCAGAGGTTCCCCAGAGGTGCTTGCCAGATATGTTCACCCCCTACAATATTTAAACAAATATGTTTGTATATTCTTCCCCCCCCCCCCAGCCACACACACACAAAAAAAAATTCCTGGGCTCATCCCCCCCACCAACCCCCCTCCCCCTCCCCCTCCCCCAAAAAATCAAACAAAGTCAACACCAGAAAAAAATGAGCAGGGGTTCCCCTTAGGCGCTGGCCAGATACTTTCACCCCATACCCATACAAAAACAAAACCCTTTGTATATAGGAATAGGGTTGGGGTAACTTGCATGCAATATGTAAACAAATTAATATAATTATATGTCGGTCCTGGAACTCGCTATATTTGTTAGGCCTGGAGGCTGGAACTCTATATATCAAATGCAGCTCGTAACATCGTATATTGAGACAGGTTTTCCTGACCTACCTGAAATTGCTCGTCCGAAGAAGCATTCAACCCCAAGCTGCATTCGGCAGTGAAGCGGTAATTATTTTCGTAGTTAGCGTCGGTTGAATGATGACACCTGTGGAAAACATCGCTGACCGTGTCATTCGTCGCCATCGAGATGAATGACTTTGTTTCCTCTGGGGTGTGATCACATCTTTTTACTTAGCAAGCCAGTAAACAATGTGGTTGTTCAGCGCCGCCATTTTTGTTTACGGTACTGCGAAATACCGTATTGTCGTGTCAGATAAAATCCGGGACTATCTGAAAAAAAGTCGGACGTATGAATTCGATACAAGAAAAAATGTTTAGGGTCGGGCGTCAAAATTAGGCACGGTCGGGCGACCGTAACCACACATATATTTTGTTTTGGCCTTATATGTAACACCAAGATTGAAGAAAAAGGATAATGTCAATAATTTGGTTATAAAGTTGAGTTTTATTTATCAATTATTGAGATTTTGTGTTTTTACTAGAGCAATGACGTGTATTATTGACGACATCTTAGCAGAAAACTACTCATTAATTGCCTAGAATCAAGGTCAACTAGGTCTGAGTCAACTCTGCATATCTGTACCTTTTGGAAGCATTACTGCATTGGAAGCATTGTTGCATATATTAGGATAGTAGTAATATCACTTAGTCGGCTGGACACGGTAGTAATTCCTTAATATCATTTTAATACTGCAGTGGAAAAGTGGTAAAAAAATAATACTTTTTAAATTTATAAAGTTTCCACTGAAGTTCACTTTGAGAATAATAAAATGGTGTTAAAAGAGCTATAACGGTATGATAGTCCATCTAACGTCAGCCTTCAACTCTGGAAATGAACAATTTTAAGCCATTAAGGGAATTGACTTCAGTACATTTTAAAGTATTTAAAAGCCGAGTTTTCTTAAACTGTCATGCTGTAATAGCTCAGTGAGTATTATTTCATCAATGTCTAATTTTCATCAGATATTCTGTGTAACATAGCTTAATGTATGAAAAGTGAATCACTTTTCCGCTGCATCATTACACTGATCCTAAGGAATTACTACCGTGCCTGTGAAGGCGAAGCCTTACAATAAGGTAAGGTAGTATTATTATTTCTAATATTAGGACAGTTATTGTCAGTAATTTTGATATTCCAAATTTTAGAATGTTTGCTTGAAATTGGATTTTTTTTTCAGAGTGAGCAAACATGTCTGGTGGACCAACTAGAGACTGGAATCTGGACTGTAAGGTGTACATTGGTGAGCTGGGCTACGGTGCTGCCAAGCAAGAACTTGAAGATGCTTTCAGTCACTACGGCCCATTAAAGAATGTCTGGATTGCGAGAAATCCACCAGGATTTGCTTTTGTTGAGTTTGAAGATCCCAGAGATGCTCAAGATGCAACTGATGCCCTGGATGGCACGTATGTATTGAATTTATTCAATTGTAAATAAGACTGGAGCTTATCCTTCCAAAATAACAGTAAATAGTTTTTAGCTCGCCTGAACGAAAGTTCAGGAAGAGCTATTGTTGTCACCCCAGCGTCAGCGTCCGGATTGGATGTTTTGGTTAAAGTTTTTTAAAGACCTATATCTCCTTAACCTATAGATGAATTCTTTTGATACTTGCACTGTAGGTAGATATTGGTCCAAAGTTTAACAGGGTACCACCCCCACCCCACTCCATGACCTTGATGTCAAGGTCATGGACTTAGAAAATTGGGAGTATTTTTTGACTGGATGTTTTGGTTAAAGTTTTAGAAAGCCCAATATCTCCTTAACCCATGGATAGATTCCTTTGATACTTGCACTGTAGTTAGATATTGGTCCAAAGTTTTCCAAGGTACTGCCCCCACCTCCCTCAGTGACCTTGATGTCAAGGTCATGGACTTAGAAAATTGTCTTTTTATTATGCCCCCAAGTTCGGAGAAATTGTGGGGGCATATTGGTTTGGGCATGTCCGTCTGTCCTCTATCTATAAGTCAAGAACCGTAAGAGCTAGGAGCTTGAAACTTTATACACATGATCAGTATGAAAAATAAGCGAACACGTGTTTTTTCTTTTTTCCGCGGATCGCATATTTCAAGAGTTATTCCCCTTTTTCGACTTAGCCTGTGGAACCTTGTGAACAAAATATCTCAAGAACCCCTGATGCTAGGATCATGAGGTTTTGCAGGATGAATATGCCCAAGGTGTAGATGACCTGATTAACTTTTGAAACAAATTCGTGAATTTTTGACCGACTTATGCCCCTTTTTCGACTTAGTGCATTGTAAGCCTATGGAACCTTGTGAACAAAATATCTCAAGAACCCCTGACGCTAGGAGCATGATTTTTTGCAGGATGAGAATGCCTAAGGTGTAGATGACCTGATTAACTTTTGAAAAAAAATCGTGAATTTTTTATTGAGTTATTCCCCTTTTTCGACTTAGTGCATTGAGGCCTATGCTTCAAAGGTACCCTAACATATAGTCAAGATAAGTAAGAGCTAGGAACTTGAAACTTTATACACATGATCATTATGGAAAATAAGCATACCCGTATTTTTTTATTTTTCCGCCGGCCATGTATTTCCCGAGTTATGCCCCTTTTTCGACTTAGCCTGTGGAACCTTGTGAACAAAATATCTCAAGAACCATTGATGCTAGGATCATGAGGTTTTGCAGGATGAGAATGCCCAAGGTGTAGATGACCTGATTAACTTTTGAAACAAATTTGTGAATTTTTGACCGAGTTATGCCCCTTTTTCGACTTAGTGCATTGTAAGCCTATGGCACCTTGTGAACAAAATATCTCAAGAACCCCTGATCCAAGGAGCATGATTTTTGCAGGAAAATACTGCCTAATGTGTAGATGACCTGATTAACTTTTGAAAAAAAAAATTTGAATTTTTGTTCGAGTTATTCCCCTTTTCTGACTTAGTGCATTGAGGCCTTTGGTACAAAGGTACCCTTACATACAGTCAAGAACAATAAGAGCTAGGAACTTAAAACATTATACACATGATCAGTATAGAAAATAAGCATACCCGTATTTTTTTATTTTTCCGCTGGTCATGTATTTCCAGAGTTATTCCCCTTTTTCGACTTAGCCTGTGGAACCTTTTGAACAAAATATCTCAGGAACCCCTGATGCTAGGATCATGAGGTTTTGCAGGATGAATATGCCCAAGGTGTAGATGACCTGATTAACTTTTGAAACAAATTCTTGAATTTTTGACCAAGTTATGCCCCTTTTTCGACTTAGTGCATTGTAAGCATATGGAACCTTGTGAACAAAATATCTCAAGAACCCCTGATGCTACGAGCATGATTTTTTGCAGGAAGATACTGCCTATGGTGTAGATAACCTGATTAACTTTTGAAAAAAATTTGTGAATTTTTGATCGAGTTATGCCCCTTTTTCGACTTAATGCATTGTAAGCGTATGGAACCTTGTGAACAAAATATCTGGAGAACCCCTGATGCTAGGAGCATGATTTTTTGCAGGAAGATACTGCCTGTGGTGTAGATGACCTGATTAACTTTTGAAAAAAAATCATGAATTTTTGATCGAGTTATGCCCCTTTTTCGACTTAGTGCATTGTAATCCAATGGAACCTTGTGAACAAAATATCTGGAGAACCCCTGATGCTAGGAGCATGATTTTTTGCAGGATGAGAATGCCCAAGGTGTAGATGACCTAATGAACTTTTGAAACAAATTTGTGAATTTTTGACCGAGTTATGCCCCTTTTTCAACTTAGTGCATTATTTGCCTATGGAACCTTGTGAACAAAATATCTGGAGAACCCCTGATGCTAGGAGCATGATTTTTGCAGGTTGATATTGCCCAAGGTGTAGGTGACCTGATTAACTTTCGAAAACAATTCGTAAATGTTTGACTGAGTTAAGCCCCTTTTTCGACTTAGTGCATTGAAGCCTATGGTACAAAGGTATAAGCATTATTGGATGAACCTTCTTTAGAGACAAGCATATGGTTGGGGGCATAGTGTTTCATAAACACATTTTCTAGTTGATTGGATGTTTTGGTTAAAGTTTTTTTAAAGACACATATCTCCTGAAGCCAGTGATGAATCTTTTTTATATTTGCACTTTAGTTAGATATTAGTCCAAAGGCTTGCCAAGTACTACCCCAACCCCGCTCAGTGACCTTGATGTCAAGGTCACGGACTTTGGAAATTTGTTCTTTATTAAAGTTTTCTAATTGCATACTGATTCATAATGCTTGTCAGAGATTTAGTTTACACTTGAACTGATGCTAGACACTTTTTTGAGTTTTTACAAAACACTATATACTTACCCCACTGGATGACCTTGCAGTCAAGGTCATCGACTTAGAATTTTGCATTAAAGATTTTGGTTAAAGTTTTATATTTATGAAGACATAATTTGGCAATGCCACGATGGACTCAGTTGTATCTAATACTTGGACTGATGTTAGATAATGGTTCAAGGTTTTGTTACATCCTAGCTCCCCCCCCCCACCCCACCCCCACCCCCAACCCAATCCTATCGCTTAGTTCTCAGAGAGCCAGAAAAGCTTCGTATTTGCGTAAAATACGGACCAAAAAAGACAAACTACGAAGTGTCTTGAAATTTCAATCGTACCGAATACGGTAGTCAGTTCTCAGCTTACGAAAGCAGCTCAAATGTGCTACGTATTTACGCTATAGCATGCGCGGTCAACCGTTTTTCAATAGCCAGAATGTTACCTATTTTTAGCATTTACTAATCATTGCTTCAGCGCATGCGCTGTCTGAGCATGCGCAGTCAAACTTTTTCCGAAAACAGAAAGCACATGGTACCTATCTTCAGCATTCTCTTTTCGGCTTTTACTGGTCGTTTTTATGAATAAACCGGGAACAAGCATGAGTATTGGAATTTACCGAGCGTTAGCCAATCGCTAAATTGCACATGATCTTTCTGGTCGATTGCGTAGGTACTTTCATTTTCGTTGAACAAACATGTTGCAAAAAACGTCTCTGTTACTTGACTGAACAGTCAATAAATGGCCCCACCTGGTTGTGCGAAGCTGGAAAACTTTGGCTTCGGCAAGCCAGTGGTTAATTCTAGTGAACTCTAGCCAGCAAAGATCAGCCGATCGTCCCCTGATGCGTGGTAAAAGGAAAGCAAAACACTGTCAGGGTCGGTAACGGGTCATTTCGGCCCAATTCCCTTTCGGCCCCGGGTCGTTTTGGCCTTATTCCCGTTCGGCCTGGGTCGTTCCTGTTGTCCAGAGTTTTAAGCAAGAACCCTGGACAAGAACAAGTAGACTGACATTTTGGGAGACCAGTTGTGCGTTAAAAAGATACTGAACAACCACTGGATCTCAGGAGTAGCCTAGGAGTAGCCTACCGATACTGAAAGGACTCATCAGGATACTGAAAAGGTTAAAATTCTGTTTGGTAAATACTGAAACCACTGTAAAAATTATCTGGAGCTCTGAGTTCTTTGACCTCAAGCTCATGGACTTTGAAATTTCATGTGGATTTTTTTATTTTAATTTTATTTTAAGACTTATTTCTTAGATAACTTTTGTTTATAAACGTGTTGTCATTATGGACATGCTTGCCTGAAGTTTTATGCATAGACGTCCACACCTCCAAAGCGACTGTGTGATGGGCAAGCACCTATTCAGGCGAGCTATGCTGTCAGGCGACAGCTCTTGTTCATCAGTCTGGTGTGAGCCAGCTATAAAAAAGTTTTTTCTTTTCTTCTGAAACAATTCCAAAGGTCTAGATCTGTCTTACCATTCTCTCCTACAAAGGGTCCAAGATTTAGAATGATGAGCTAACAGTCTGAAGTCATACAAGATTCACATTATAAGGCAGGGTTGCCATGCTCTGGAAAAAAACATCTCTAAAATATTTCTTTTAGCAGGTCAGGGAAAAGTCAGGGAATTTGTGATTCAGAGAAATACAATTTCTTACCATTCAGTTTCTAAAAACACCCTCACTCTTTTGTATGCTAAGCAATCTTCAATCCTACAATAATAAGAACTGCAGTAAACACAATTTCTTGAAATACATCATGGACCATAATCATGATGAGCATACATACTTGTCCCAAAAACGTGCTTAATTTAGAGCACAGAATGTATTATATTTGCAGAAGAATGAATGGTAGGCGTGTTCGAGTCGAGATGTCATCTGGCAAATCACGCTGGGGTAAGGGTGGGCCACCAGTAAGACGAGGTGGCTGGCGTGGCTACAATTACAACAGAGATCGTGGTGACCGTGGATACGGGGGTAGCTCTCGAAGGAGATCAAGGTATTTATTATGGGATGCAATGTTATGTCAGTGTATCATTGTACTTGATCATAAATACCCAAATGTGCTTAAGTATTGGGACACCTAAAACAATAAATTTTCCATTTGTCCCAAATGGAAAATTTATTACTTTTTAGGTGTCCCAATATATACACACATTACGGTAATCATGAATAATAAATGAGGGCAGAGCTACATCTTAAGACAGTATTTGATGAAAATTCATATTTTTAAACCAGTATATCATTGGAAGGGTCTTGATAACTTAAGGTGAATGGGTACATATTTTCAGGGGAAGCAACTCTGTCATTTTCATCTTTGCCCTTTTCCTAATGAAGGTCAACTTTTAAAGAAAAGAATTCGCTCCCCTGGGAGCACTTTTTTGTCCTTTAAGAGTAGACTCCTATTTTGGAAGAGCTTTCTCATCCAGGGAAGATGTTAACTGACCGTCCCGACATGACCATAGCTGTTTTCCGTGGACGTTAAGCATAAAATCAATCAAAGCCAAATCTTCCAGGGAAGCAAACAGACTATCAGGGGAGTTATTCCCCTTTGAAATAATGGTAGAAAGCATACCCATACACCTTAAATAAGGCCCATGTGTAGAGATCTGAAGTCACTCTGTGCTTTGTGTCTTTTTCTAAAATCATTTAAAAAAATGATAAGATCAAGAAAAGTCTGTGGTAGACTGGTAGCAAGATATAATGGCACTCACATTTTTAAGGTAAAACTCCATTAGTATTTCTCCATATAAAACATGCTTTTGGCGAGTTTAGGGAGATGGTGCAAGCAATATCATTGCATGTCCGAGCCAGATCTTTACACTTCAATTTGTAGACTTTTGTGTTTACATGAAATTGGTGTATGTGTACTTGGTGTGGATGCATTAGTTGTGAGTGAAAATCTTTGAGATATTTTGTCTCTTTGTGAATTTAAAAAAAAACTATAGGCTACAGAAGTGATAGAAGTAGATGGAAATTTGTACGCCTGAGATTAGTTTTAAGATCAAGTACACTGGAGCGCCGTTATAACGCGGGTGTCGGGAGACATAAAATAGAACCGCGTTAAAAGTGATCACGCGTAATAACGATCTTCACAGAAATACCCCACCCACTAATGAAAAACCCCATGTTTACATGTTCGTAGGGCTTATTTAGCCCTTACGAGGTAGATAGACATGTTTACTGCTTACCTAACACAACGAAAGTCATTGCTGAAGTAAGCTTTCAGTCCCTATGTTCTTACTTATTGTGAAAAATGCGCTGCAAAACGGTTGAAAACCATTTACAAAGCGAAAGTACAATCGGAACACATCGGCCGATTCCGTATCCTGAATTAAACCTATATCGACGAGGATGTCCGATTGAGCAAAAGTAGACTTGTTCGAGTTAAATCCCTTGTATATACACTTGCAAAAAGGTACCTTCGGACGATTATAATATACTTATTTGCGCGAGTACTGACGTCGCTTAAAAAATTTCTAAGCAGCCTACAGATAACCAAATCGGGTTTAAGCTTTGTTTTTTTTCCATTTATAAAATTCTTTTATAATGTTTTCTTTGGCAGTAATCAGTGACTGCTACGCACAGCCTTTTTCCTGAGCGTCGGCTTGTGTATTGTGTATATGAGGTGACCTTCGCTAATTGGTGACACGTGATATGCGCTAATTATCGAAGTCTTTCACACCTTGGCAAGACAACCGACGCTTTGATTGTCTGTGATAACTTTTGACACTCCGTTGATTAAAATTATGTAAACAACCCAATTAACTTTTAAGGTGGTGATTTATGGTAAATGTAAAAATCTGCATAAAACCATAAAAAAGTAATGTATCTCCCTGAAAGTTAGCCGACTTCTTATATTTGTTGTTCTTTACAGTTTAGAATACAAAATAGACGTACATGCTGCTTAAAAAAGTGTTTTTATAAGGAAAGATCAAAGGGTAATTTTCTGCGAATAAATCTGAAAAAATAATATCGTTATTGAAAATTTACGTAGTGCTGAAAGTGCATTATTGCATAATGAAGAGCGTCCTAGCAATTATTTATTCCAACTCTTTCTCAAATTGTAATGTAGACCAGTTGAAAACGGTAGCTTTTTCTCAAATGGTCAACATATACAAAGTAAATGTACACTGGATGCATTTATTAAATATAGGGTAGGCAAGCATACCTATGTTAACACCTACTATATAAATAATACATTACTGACATGATCAGTGGTGTGTAGATGAAATTGTTCAACCTTGTTAAAATAGCATCACCTGTCTCACCTGTGTGTTTTGACAAAAAAATTTGGACACAGACTGCATCTTTTTTCATCTGCTCAGCCTGATAATGTGTGAAAGAGTTTGAAAAAATAATTGCTAGGACGCTCTCCATTATGCAACAAGGTACTCTAAGCACTAACTATATTTTCAATAATGATATTATTTTTTCAGATTTATTCGCAGAAAATTTCCCTTTGATCTTCTCTTATAAAAACACTTTTTAACTTTAACAAATGCTGCATTTTGGGATTCTAAATTATGAGAAACAACATAAAGAAGGCATCTGCTAAGTTTTGGAAAGATCAGTGTTATTTTGAGTATTTAATGCAGATTTTTGTCTTTGTCCCAAATCAGTGATTATCACCACCTTAATGGTTATTTTCTATTCCAATGTCGTGAACACCGACGGAAACCGCCGAAAAATGCGCGATCTGTAGAAAAAATTTGGGAGCCACAGGACAACCGCGTTATACTGATTTCCGCGATATATCGGTCCGCGGTATAACGGCGCTCCAGTGTATGTTTATTTTGTAAGATTCTTGCATGGAAACTATTACAAAATTTCATTATAATTTTAGGCCTCATTGATTAGAAACTATTTAAATTTATGGGATAACATCAGAAGCAAAATATTTTTTTTTATTTTTTACACAGACTTTACAAAATAAAATAAAATGAAACAACCATAAATGCAATCAATGCAGTCGGTCGTGTTTTGCTGATAACATATTATATACAGAATTATATTAAGTTTTTGTAATTTTTCTGAACCACATATAGTTTGCTAGTTGTACATAATTCATTAAGGTGTATGGGTACACCACAATGTTTCTCCAACAATTTTTCAAAGGGAGACAACTTTCATGACTTCCTGTTTGCTGTCCTGGACAAATGAACCTTCCCAAATGGGGTTTACTCTTAAAGAAAAGAATTTGCTCTTCATAGAGCAAATTCTTTCTTTTTAGAGGTGATCCCATTGAAAAGGGAGGCAAAAAAGATAATGGTGAAGTTGCTTCCCCTGAAAGTGTACCCGTGCATCTTAAAACAGAGCTTCAGATTTTTCCAAATTTTATGGGTCAAAACTCTTCTTTTTATTTATTTATTTTTTTTTTTTTGATAATTTTCCATTGAAACATGTAGATTGTCGCAGACAACGGTTTTGTCTGATTCCACTACATGTTTGGTGAAACTATATTAGACCTTTTTTGTCCCTAAAATTTGGTTTATATCAGAGCTCCAGATAAAAGAGTGGGTGGGGAAGGTTGATAATAATTCTCTGAGAATTTCTGGTTAGTTTTAATAAAAATGTCTTGTGGCCTTAGTAAAACTGCTGGACTGATGTTCGTATGATGTAGCACAACATTTCTTAATTGAAAATTGCAAATTATTATAAATCCCAAATTATCCCAAAATTCTACTTTCTGGAGCTCTGTATATCTGAAGCATTTCATTGTACATGTTTCATCTTGTCTTTGTCTAACGGGAGCTCATTTGGCTGTACATGTTACGGCTTAAGTGGATGGTATGCATTGCTTATGTGAAGTATGGTGGTTTTGTGCCAGGGATTGCTTTCCATTATGTTTGAATGTATATTTAATATTTCTTAAGTATAAATCTGTTTTAACTCTTGAATGTTATTTAATATTTCAAATGTTTTGTTTTAACAAGATAAAAAGAAAATTTATTCAGAATGAAAAGATATTGGTTATGCTTTTGGAATTATCAAAAAAGAAGAAAGGAAAAAGAAATTTGAAAAAAAATATAAACATTTTTATTTTCAATCTTAAACGTAAAAGATGTAAACTTACTGGATTCTTAAATGTTCCTTAGTGTTTTAAATTAGCACATGTAAATTGATTGCAAGTTTTAAAGTGCTTTTAAACATGTTTGATTTTTGTTTTTGGGTAACATGTTGATATAATACAGATTTGAAATTTTGTTTTCGTATATTATTAATTCTACAGTTTTATATATGTAACTAGGGCCCATCACTCAACAACATCTCAACTTGGCACCAAGTTATTCCCCTTGACAATGCTCATCAATTCAACCCAGCATCCCACCCTATGTGTCAACGTTGCATCACAGTCCTTTGTCAACATCACAACAAATCATCTTTAATCGGCTTGACAGCTGATCTCAACGTAGATGAGAATGCCTTCAACTATAATTGTCTCCCCTGACATCACACGGGCAGGCATCGATAAAAACTACTTCAGTCAGCGCCTGAATTTACCATTTTCAACTTTCAGCTTTAATCAGTAATGGTAATGCAGTGTGATAGTGAAATACATGTATGTTTAAAATTGCATTGTTTATGTAAAATGTACAAACAAGAAAACAAGCCTTCATGTAATGAGTTTGCAATAGAATGTAAAAGGGTCAATGTGTCTTTCCAAAATCTGTGTAGATTTCATAAGGATAATGTGTACAAAAACCAACTGTTTTTCCAGGACAATTTATTAATGAAACATTTTTAACTTGCTTTTTTGGGCAAGCTAGACATTTCATGAGGGTTTGGGTTTGAGCAAATGTTTATTGGATGTTATGTTAATTGAAAAAAAAAACAACAACAAAAAAAAACAACACAAAAAACAGTACTATATATATGGAATAGAAGTTACTGTAACCAAAGTGCCATATTTATTCAGTTATAACTCAGTTTTTCCCCCTTCCAAACGGCCCCAAAAACCTAGATCCAGCTTAATAAAATGCATCTACATTTTTGGGATTGCTTTGGAAGGAGACAAGCCATCTTGTAGCAGAGTTAAACAAGACTGACTTCAATACATGAGGTCATTCTATAGGGGAAAAGTGGCGTCTTGTAAGTTCACAGTGCTCCAGATAAGAATGAGTAACTGGGATAATTCAGCGATAATTTTCCTTATTTTTCCATTTAAACATATATTGTGACTCTCATTTGAACCGTCTTATTGAGACAATTCTAATGAGGGGTCAAAATATATGTTTTTGATAAGAAATAAGAAAAATTCCCTCTGAATTATCTCTGTTACCCCTTCTTATCTGGAGTTCTGTGTAACAGTAACAGAATTATTACGGTACTTTCAAGTTCTTCTGTTTTGCCATGGCAGTTTATGAATTGAATGCGGTCAGAATTGAAATCCAACAAGAAAACTTTTATTTGCAGTTTTGAAATTAAAGTACCAAGATTAATTAAAGTACTGCTATACCAAATACAGAGAGGAAAAAAAAAAAAATGAAGAAAAGAAAAAAAAAGAAAAAAACCTGAAAATCATGGAAGTGCAGGTGTATTTTGATACCTGGTGAATTATTGTTGTTCTGCTTCCATGATAGATTAGAGTCATATCAATACTGTTCATAAAACGTGGGCAATACATGTAATACATCTTCTTTGATAACAATTTTAAGAAAAGTTAAAAGATTCAAAGGCTTATCCTATGTAGTATTTCTACTTACATGGTTTAATGAAGATCATCTTGTTTTTATTCACAATGAATGTGGCTGATTTATGACTTTTTGTCATGAGTTACATGGAAAAAGTTGGCATTAATACCTGGCAGAATCACTATAGTTTAGAGTTTATAGACACTGTTACGTAAGATTGGAGCAGTGCCAAAAAAATGGGAATATTAACGGTTAAAATGGATTGAAATTAAAATACTATTTGAGCCGCGACACGACAAAACCAACAAAGTGGTTGTGTGCCCAGCGCAGACTCAGATCAGCCTGGGCATCAGCCCAGTCTGATCAGAGTCTTCGCTGTCCGCATGGAGGTAGCTTAGACCCTTAGCTACTCTTTAAGCGCTTAGCGAAGAGTCTGATCAGACTGGGTGAATGCCCAGACTGATCTGAGTCTGCGCTGGGCGCACAACCACTTTGTTGGTTTTCTCACGTCGCGGCTCATTTATAGGAATAAGAAATAGTCCAATTTCCCCGAAATATTCTGACACCTCAGCCATTTCTATTATTGGATGTGCCATCTTCAAATGTGGACAAGTTAGTTTAATGAGGTATATGAGTACGCCTCCACGTTTTCACCATTTTACAAAGGGGAACAACTTTTGTGACTTCCTGTTCCCTTCCCTAGATGATAAAGTCATTCTTAAATGCAGTCTGCACTTAGTAGTGAGGGGAGGCATACTTGACTCCCCTAAAAAATGCTTTTGTACCTTGAAACAAATTTGAAGAGTGCAGATCCTAATAAGACTGTTTGTATCATTGTCTCCGCATGTTGCTAAGACAGGCTGTCAAAATATTTTGGAGGTAAATATGGTAAAATGTGTCACCTGATCATTTTGTCACAATTTAAATTGTAGTATAAACATTGCTTGGTTTAAGTCTCCAATAAGAAATAATTTTATGCTTACCCCACAGGTCAAGGTCCCCAAGAAGGAGGTCATATTCCCCAAGAAGGAGGTCATCGTCACCTAGACGGCGAACCAGGAGCAGGTAGGGTAGATGGGCTAGGGTCCAATAAAACTGGGCAAAACAAAGGCTCAGATCAACATGGTTCATCCGTGCAGCCTGATCAGTCTTCACTTTAGGTAATGTCTCATGATGTTACCTAAATATTCAGTTATAAGATTTCCCTCTCCAAAACAACTCTGAAACTCTAGATCTGTCTTAGAAGATTTTGTGGATTGTTTTGGAAAGAGAAACCCTATCTTAGAGAGGAATTACACAAGGCTGATTTAGGTACTGTTAAACACTATTTTTTGGCTGTTACTGAATTTTGGCGAGAGTGGCAAGTAAGGCAGAAAGCACTAAAATATAAGTCCGCCAACATCGCCAAATTTAATGCATATGCCCAGCATGATGGAGGTTCAGATAAAAAGGAGCATCTGATGAGTATTTTTGATTTTTTACACCTTTCCATTAACTACACATTGTGGCATCCCATTAGAATCGCCTCGATGAGGTGATTCTTATAGATGCCACAATTTATAGTTAATTAGAAAAGTAAGAAAAATTGTCACAAAATAACATCAAAGTTTCTTTATTATATGGAGCCATGGATATCATGACCGCCAAAATTAACACATGTATGTCATTTTCTTTAAACAGCAAAATTTTGATACCGCAAATATTAAGAGGTTTACAGTAGTTGAAGTCATTCTAGAGAGGATGGTGATCATCTTATAGTCAATAGTCAAATGATGGCACTTCTTCTTTACACTGAAAGATTGCACTAACACACACTGCAGAGCTCCAGATAAGAAGGGGTAACAGGGATAAATTAGGGATAATTTTCCACATTTCTCACCCAAAACATATACATGTATTGTGATCCCTCATTAGAACCGTCTCGGCGAGACCTTTTCTAATGATGGGTCACAACATATGTGTTTGTTGAGAAATAAGAAAAATTGTTGTTGAATTATCCTCAATACCACCTTTTACAGTCGAACTTCACTGGCTCGAACTCGGAAGGCTCAAACGCCATGCTTCGGTCGAACTGACTTTCCAGTCCCGGCAAAACTACCATTAATTTTATCTTAACCTGCGACCTTTGGCTCGAACTACGATGGCTCGAACACTCGAACCCCAAACCCAGTCCCTAGGGTACATTTTCTATATAAAAACCCACCGATGGCTCGCACTAATTGCCTTGTAAATAATTTTCATTTCAATAACGGTCACAGGAGGGATACCCAGATCGGAGATTTCTGCTGGCACCGAGTGGCTTAAATTATGACCAATAAAGAGGAAGTCACCCTTGCTATGATAGAAAAGCATAATACATACGGCTGGACCTTGTGGGTTGGTCTTCAATGGCTCGAACTACCGATTGCACGAACTTTTTGGGTGGTCCTGGCGAGTTCGAGCCATCGAAGTTCGACTGTATATGGAGCTCTGAGCTGTCACAGACTGATCTGAAGCTTTGTTTATGCATATTTAGTAAAACAACTGCCATTGCTCACCTGGATCTACACTGTTTGCCCACAAGCCTTTGACTTTTCAATATAATATACGAGTGTTGCTATGTCATGTATTGAAAGCACTGCATTTCGTCTTTACAATGATACCTAACACTATATAAAGATATGTTTTCTTATTGAGTTACAACGCATGTTATTAGGCCCTAGTCATACCACTGGGCTAATTTCATATGTGAATTTATTTTCAGTGTGTCATTCAAGTGAAAAATCATTGTAAAAAAAAAAAAAAAAATTTTGTCAGCTTCTTGTCATTTGTTGCTTTCAATATCCATTCAAAAGTTAGAAGGGCAGCAAACGTTATCGATTTAGTCCTTGCAAAGCAATGCGCAGTAATTATGATGTTATTGAAAACGACGTCAGCGTCATTTTCGAAAGCTCGTAGCGGCTTCGTTGTTTACATTAATTTTAATTTTTAGATGGTTTCGAGTTGACCCATGCAAAGGCTCTTTCTAACAAGATTTTAAATGTTAAGACCCTCCTTTTCATTACAAAATCATTATAACTTCAGTAGAAAGGGAGAATTTGCTACTACATAAAATGCTTATAATCTAAATTGAAGGGACAGTATGGAATCTAGATTAAATATATTTTCCGCGATATTTTTTCTGGTCACAGTTGCCTGGGGACTAAGTTTAAGTAGCAATGATGAAAAAAATTCAAAGACTGCTCATATATGAACTATGACCTTCTTAAGTGAAAATCTGCAGTGGCTGTAGGGTATACCTCTTTCAAAAACGTTCAAAAATATGTCCTTTAGAAAATATACACCACGTTTGCAGAGTTGTCCGGCCATATCATACCTTTATATATTTGTGCTGTCAGAAGTCCTGTATTTATGATGGTTACCAAAATAAGACGTCATGAACAGAACTTCCTGGACATCCCTCGTAGCTTGGACAAAATATTTAAGCAGGTGCTATATCTAAGGCCATGACCACCATTGCCATGTAGAGGAAATGCAAAATTAAACACTGGAAATGAAAATGCTAGCCAAAAATACATATTAAAGACATAAACTGATTTTAGGGTAGTCAGGTTGGGCGATGTTGCTGTGTAAATTTCAGTTCTAGGGTGTTGTACTAATTTGGATAATAGTAGAGCAAGGGCCAGCTGTGCTTGCAGCAGTTTTGGGATCAGGTTGTTTGGATTAGTTAGTCTTATCTATCCTATCTTTCCCTTTCTTTCTCCCTCTCTGCGGGAGACAGCTTGATTGAGACTGAAATATACTCTCAAAACTGATTTTTACATATACTTTGAAATTCATTTGCAGTTAAAAATAAATCTCAAAACTATGTGACAAAATTGTATGACTTTGTTGTTGCAAATTGAACATGGTTTTAGGTACCAAACTGTAAAACCAGGTACACTATTGCAGGTCTCCACGAAGAAGCCCAGCGGCTCGGGATAGATCCCCAGTAGACAGAGAGGAGAGAGACAGATCACCCTATGATGAGAGAAGATGAGATCTTGGTATCTAGATAAAAGGTTTTGAGGTAGGATAGATGGGTGGAGGACTTGCTATTTTATGTCCTTTCCAACAGTATTTCAGTCATATCAGGACAATGGGAAGGTGATAATGAAAGGCTGTGTGCAGTGGAACTCGGCTTTTGGTTGAAAAAAAGCAAAACAAAAAAAAACCTGCCTCAGGTGGGTATCAAACCCTGGACTGCTAGATGTGCAAGCCATCTGAACCTACTGGGCTACCGGAATGCCTTTTGAGGCAGGAAATATTGATTAAGAAAGTGTTTACCGGTAGTAGGGTAAGCATTTAGTAATCTTTATTTGTAATGTAGGCAGTGTATAGCAAAGGGGCTCAGAATCCCTTTGCATGTACATGTTTGAAAAAGGTGTTGTCAAATAGTGTAGACACAGATGAGATTGCTCCTGTGGAACAGTCTGATCTTGGTGACCCAGAGCTCTAGAGAGAGCATTTGATGATAATTTGGGATAATTTTTGTTAATTCTGCATAAAAAGATACGTTGTGACCCTCATCTGAACCATCTTGACGAAATGGTTCAGATGAAGGATCTCAACATATGGTTTCGTTGAGAAACAAGAAAAATCATCTTTAATTATCACCAAATACTCCCTCTTATCTCAGGCACTGTGGGTCTACTCTGTTTGCTTGTGATTTCTATCCAAACAATTTGGGTATGTGTTTGTAAGATGTTGGTTCCCCCAGCCCTCCACTCCCCACCTCTAGAATCAAAACTAGTCTATGTTACTCTGCTATAAGGTAGTTGTTTTCTTCCTTAACAGCAAGATTCATCTTATAAGATGGATCTAAATTTTTGGTGTTGTTTAGGAAGGGAAAATCTCAGTCCTATAACCAATTATTGCATAAATGTTGATGTTAAAAGCCTGCCTCGCAACTTCCAGTATACTCTTCCTGGCCTACTAAATTTATTCTGCCACATACAGCTGAACTACCATTAATTGCTCATGTATTGCTTGGCCCTGGAAGGGGCATATAAATAAAAAAGTGAACTCGCACATTGGATTTCAAATATTGACAAAATATAGTGCAATATTGTTTGCATATTTTAATACTTTGTTGAATTTATTCAATATGAGGGATCAAACATTTTTCAGTGAATTAACATTCGCCAGGTGCCACGAGAGATGTTGAAAATAGAAGCCTTCGGTATGCAATACGAGGGATCAAACATTTTTCAGTGAATTAACATTCGCCAGGTGCCACGAGAGATGTTGAAAATAGAAGCCTTCGGTATGCAATACGAGGGATCAAACATTTTTCAGTGAATTAACATTCGCCAGGTGCCACGAGAGATGTTGAAAATAGAAGCCTTCGGTATGCAATACGAGGGATCAAACAGTTTTCAGTGATTAACATTCGCCAGGTCCCTCGAGAGATGTTGAAAACAGAAGCCTTCGGTTTTCAACATCTCAGGCGGGACCAGGGGAACGTTAATGCAGGAAAAACCATGTTTAATTTCTAAATAAAAACTGTAAATACAGCAGTAAAGAATTTATATGTCTGTTTTCAGGTCAAGCTCATAAGAAAGTGAAGTTTCAAGTGAAAGCTCATGAAAGTGAAGAGACATTCAAGTATTGTGAAATTATCAAATAAATCCACAGCGTTGTTCGGCCATGCTCTGTACATATAGTATATTTAATGCCATGTCTGAAAATTGTATGAAGAATTTTGCACCAGACTTGAGCTTATAGAAATTTTCAATGTTTTAATGGACACAAAGTTTACAGTTATAAATAAATGGTCTTGCATTGTATATATCAGCTGGGACCCTACAAAGCCAACAAACTGACTTATGTGCCCAGCGAAAACACAGATCAGTCTGACCATCAGCCCAGTCTGATCAGAATTTTTGCTGTCGGCATAGAGGTAGCTTAGACCCTTAGCTACCCTGTAAGCTCACAGAGCAAGACTGATCTGAGTCTTCACTGGGTTGCACATGCTACTTTGTTGGTTTTGTTGTGTCACGGCTCATATTTAGTGTTTAATGCCATGTCTCCAGGTATATATGTAGAATTTAGAAACAGGCCTTCGGGTTATTTTTTCTTGTTGTAATATGCTGCTGAACTGAACACAAATTTCACAGTATAAGCACATGACTGTCATGGAAAATGGTGATTTTACAGTATGTGCAGACAGTCAAGACTGGAATCCATCTGCACAGCCATACATTCTGATCAGAGTTGATTCTGCATGTTAAATGAATTTATCTGAAACCATAGCATGCCAGTGCACAGGTTGATTCAAGTCTTTACTCAGTGCTTATGATGAGAAGGAGTAACAGGGATAATTTAGGATTATGTTTCCTTTTTCTGCATGGAAGCATATTTTGTGACCCCTCATAAGAACCGTCTTGCTGAGACGGTTCTTATGATGGGTCACAACATATGTTTACATTGAGAAATAAGAAAATTATCCAGAAAACCCCACCTTATCTGGGCTCTGAACGTTGTGAGGGACCTTTTCTTTGTGCCAGTAGTCATTTATATACAGGTCCATGGATACACCCCAAGTGTCGGCTGCCAATTTTTCAAGAGAGACAACTTATAACAGAAAAGTATTTATTTTCTGCAATGGAAAAGTCGGGTGAAGTTTAAGTATTATGACTAAACAATTGGTGTGTTTCCGTGATTTAAATTGTTTTTCAAATATTATGAAATAGAAAAATTTTACGAGGCTCTCCCTTTTATGAGGAAAATTATTCCTGAAATTGTAACTAGAAACTATTGACATGGTGATAGAAGAATCCCTCACGTTCAGGCATTTTATTTGGTACTTGTCTTCATACGCTGTGTGAAGCAGCTGACATGAATTTTAAAGCAATAATCATGAATGCAGCACATGCAGAAAACCTGTCAAACCAGTTTGTCAAGTACATTTCTCTGTGAATGGTTTAGCATTTCTTTTAATGGGCATTATGTGTCTCATACCAAGCCATTACAAAATATATATAAATGATGCAGAGAGGACTGATCAGTGTACAGATGCACAGGTTGAGCTTAATTTTTGCTGTTATACATTCTACAAGTCATTTTCATTAGGCATCAGATCATTTCAGCCGCAACATGACAAAACCATTAAAGTGGCATGTGCACCCATTGAAGACTCAGATCAGCCAGGGAAATTGCCAAGTCTAATCAGAGTTTTCCCTGTGCACTTAAAGGCTAGCTAAGGGCCTGAGCTACCTCCATATGGACAGCAGGATTGATTAGACTGGGAGACTGCCCAGGCTGGTTTGAGTATCTACTTGGCGAACATGGCAGTTTGTTGGTTTTGTCGTGTCATGGCTCATTTATCATATTTACTTGGCAATAAGACTGTTGATTTTGCAATAAGGCATGACTTGTTCCCCTTCAAAACAACCCAGAAATCTAGTTTTGTGTTGCAAGACAGACTCAATGCCAGTAGGTGCAACCTGGCCCTGAGGTTATAAAACCTTTTTCATGCTCAACTCAGCTGAGCATGAAACTTTATCTGCTAATAAATAGCAAATCACTGATAAGTACAGCTGTTTTCTTGCTTAGTTTAGCTGAGTACGAAATTTTCTCTGCTTATGAATATGAAAATGCCAACATTAGTTGGCATTTTCATATTTATTAGCAGAGAAAGTTTCATGCTCAGCTGAGTTGAGCATGAAAAAAGTTTTATAACCTCGGGACATGGTTTCGTTCTGCTGAGCCTCTTGGAGATCATTGTTCTGAGAAAGCAAAAACAAAAGATTTATGTTGAATCCCCTGTAAAACAATCCAGTGATAGAGCCAGATTTTGGATTGCTTTGGAGGAAAAAAAACAACAAAACACTTTTATGGCAGACTTAATATGATTGAATTGCAGTATTTATTTGGGCATTTCTAGAATAACCCCAAATATCTAAATCTGTCTTATGAAATTTTGCTTTGAGATAGAGTTTATTTCCTTCTAAAACAATTTCCAATAATGTAAATCTGATTTTTAAGATGGATCTGGATATTTGGGACTGTTTTGAAAGGGAAAAAAAAGTCTTATAACTGAAGAAATAGGGTACATATTTGGGGTCATTTTGGAAAGAGGAACCCTGTCTTATAGCTGAATAAATAGAGGATGTAAAATATTTTACTGTAATGGGCCTAAATTTTGGGACACCTACAATAATTAATTTTCCATTTGGAACAAATGGAAAATTATTATTTTATGTGTCCCAATACTTAAGCACATTAGCTGTAATGGGCCTAAAGTTCGGGACACCTACAATAATTAATTTTCCATTTGGAACAAACGGAAAATTTATTATTTCATGTGTCCCAATACTTAAGCACATTAGCTGTAGTGGGCCTAAAGTTTGGGACACCAACAATAATTAATTTTCCATTTGGAACAAATGGAAAATTTATTATTTTATGTGTCCCAATACTTAAGCACATTAGCTGTAGTGGGCCTAAAGTTTGGGACACCTACAATAATTAATTTTCCATTTGGAACAAATGGAAAATTTATTATTTCAGGTGTCCCAATACATATGCACATTATGGTAATTTCATCAAGATCATGTTACATTTATATCTGACACTGTTTAATAGTTAATCAAAATAAAGAATGGTACATGATGCCAAAGGGAACTGAATCCTAGCTGATAGAATAAGGCTGGAAACAAGGATGCAAAAACGGTATACTTGGTGAGGACTTTTTCATCTGTTGATGAAACTCAGTAGTATTTATTTTGTATCTGAAAAATGACACAACCATCATATATTGCAAGGGGTGAGAATGTTTAGCATATCAGTGAATTAAGTGGTTTTGAGTTGGATGACCAAAAATTAATTGTTTCATTCGCTGTTTGATTTAAAAAATTGGGTATTTTTTGATAGGGTGCAGGTAGAGTCAGGGTATTTTCAGGGCTTCTCAGCAAAAGTCCATCAGTGATTAATGTGCCACTCACTATTAAAATTTGTTTGATAGATGGCAGACTTCCCTCAACAGAGCAGTTGTTAAAATGTTTTCTTTGCAATGTTTACATAGGGCAGAAGTAACTTTTTGTATCGATCAGAACACCAGTGAGTCAACATATTGGAAGTAGCCGCCAAGGGAGATCATTCTGAGCCAAAAGTATGTCTCTCTACTCCCCCTCGAACAGGTGCTACTCTTAAAGAAAAGAATTTGCTCCCTAAGAGCAATTCTTCCTCTAGTGCGAGTAGAGATACATACTTCCGAATCAGAAGGATCTCCCTTGGAGGTTGTAGCTGATATGTTAATGCAGCTCTACAAAGAAAACCATAATATCTGGAGCTTTATGCATATCACGATTCATTTGTCTTCTTGGAGTTCTTTTGATGTAGCTCATGTCAGATACAGCCTTGTAAATTCCTGTATTTTTATCATTTTATCATTGTGTAGTCATTTTAATACTGATAACATTGTATACATTCATAAAAGCATGATGTTGTTACATTTCAAACTAAAAGTGGAAAATGAAAAAGAAAAGAAGCTGAATAGAAAACTTTGTTACTTTTTATTGCAAATTTCCTTGTTGGCCTGTTCTTATACTCGCAAACAGTATCCTGTCATTGGATTGCCAGAAATACTTAAAGAGTTAAAAAATGATGCAAGGATTTTTTCATAGCATATCTGTGCGCAGGCGGTAGGGCACCTGACATAAGTCAGAGGTCCTGGGTTCAATACCCAGTCTGGCCACATACTTTTGTTTCTCTTTCTGCTGATTCAAGAAGGGCAGTTGTCCGTTACTGGTGAAAGTGTGCACTTAGTACTGGTTAACCGCTTAGGAGGTCTAAGCCTGCCAAGGAATAGTGTGGTTAGGTTAACTGACCGTCCCGACATGACCATAGCTGTTTACCGTGGATGTAAAGCAACTAATCAAGTATATCTGAGTGTATCAACTCAAAACTTAGTGTATTAACCCCTTTACCACAATGAATTTACAGGAGAATACAGTTTTACCTTAAGCAAAAATATGAAAGGAGTTACTGGCAGTGTCCACTACACAGATGCCAAACCCCTCTCTGTGTGAAGGGAATTGAACCCCGGAAGCTCAGTGAGCCTCCCATTGTCCTGGTATGACAGAACTACTGTTAGAAAGGACGTAGAATTGCAAGCCGTCCATCCATCCACCTCAAGGGAATCTACAAGACTGGCCGTATCAAGGCATGGACTTGATGTGAAAAGTTGAATAATGTTGGTTGTTGTTGTTTTGTTGCATTACGTCCCTGTCAGGACGGTCAGTTAACCTAACTACACTATTCCTGGGCAGGCTTAGACCTCCTCAGCGGTTAACCAGTACTAAGTCCACATACTTTCGCAATTAACTGACAACTGCTCTTCTTGAATCAGCAGAAGGAGAAACGAAAGTAAATAGCCAGACCGAGTATCGAACCCAGGACCTCTGGCTCTTGAGTCAGCTGCATTACTGATAATTATGTTGGTAATCTGGACTCAATCAGACAATGATTATTAACGATCAAAACAAAGTGGCATATGCGCGTAGCAAAGACTCAGATCAGTCTGGGCATCTGCCCAGCTTGATTGGAGTCTTTGCTGTCCGCATGGAGGTAGCTTCGTCCCTTAGCTACCCTTTAAGCGCTTAGTGAAGACTGATCAGAATGGGCGGATCTGAGTCTTGCTGGGCGCACATGCCACTTTGTTGGTTTTGTCGTTTCGCGGCTCATCTATCAAACAGCCATGACATCAAAGAGAAACAAACAAAACAGACTCCCCTGGGAATTGCAGAATACCAGTAATTGTATTGAGAAGTCTGAGACTACAGGAACCAGACAAAATAGTCTGGAAAATACCGTAATGTGGGTATATATTGGGACACCTAAAAATAATGAATTTTCCATTTGGGACAAATGGAAAATTTATTATTTCAGGTGTTCCAGTACTTATGCACATTAGGGATAATGTGTGTATATATTGGGACACCTAAAAATAATGAATTTTCCTTTTGGGACAAATGGAAAATTTATTATTTTAGGTGTCTCAATACTTATGCACATTAGGGTAAATTACCATATTTTTTTGGATATAAGACAGGGTTTTCCCTTCCAAAACAATCTCAAAAATATAGATCCATCTTATAAGATGGATCTAGATTTTTGGGATTTTTTACAAGGGAAAAACATCTAACTCGTTTTCATAAGACTGATTTAAATCTTTGGAGACATTCTAGAGATGGAAAACACTGTTATTGAGCTGCTACACAACAAAACCAACAAAGTGGTTGTGCACAGACTCAGATCAGCCTGGGCATCCGCCCAGTCTGATCAGAGTCTTCGCTGTCTGCATGAAGGTAGCTGAGACCCTTAGCTACGTTTTAAGCGCTTAGCGAAGATTCTGATCAGACTGGGCGGGTGCCCAGACTGATCTGAGTCTGCACTGGGCGCTTAAACACATTGTTGGTTTTGTGTCGCTGCTCAATTATAGCCAAACAGATACAGCACATCGAAAGCGAAATACATGTATGCTCTACTATGAAAACAAATGTGAGACTGAAAGGACCTTTGTCAGTATTTCTGTGTAACCCTGCCATATGGCTAGCACCCTGCTTTCATCAAGCAGTCGTCTTTGGCATGCAGTTGAACACTGATGCACCTTTTCATTGTTATGCCCCCAACTTCGAAGAAGTTGAGGGGGGCATATTGCTTTGGGCTTGTCCGTCCGTCCGTCCGTCCGTTCGTTCGTTCGTTCGTTACGTCCGTCCGTAACACTTTGGGCATTCTCTGTAACTTAGGAACTGTAAAGGCTGGGGTCTTGATATTTCATAGGTGGATAGATAATGAAAAATTAGTGAACCTGTATTTTTTTCTTTTCAGTCAGCCATGTACTTTCAGAGTTATGCCCCTTTTTCGAAAAATTAAAAGTAAGTTTGTTAGCAAAATTTTGGAAAAAGTATTTGAGATAGGTTGTTCATAGTTGGCATACTGGTAGGACCTAAAGTGTAGATCACCTGATTAATTTTTGGGCTAATTTCATAAAAAATTGACTGAATTATGCCCCTTTGTTAATTTTGGCATTTTTCCAACTTTTAAACCGTTTGACCTAGAGACCTGATTTTTTGTCGCACCTGCTTTAGCAAGGTGCGATATAGGAGTTCACTTTTCCGTCCGTCCGTACGTCAGTCATTCCGTTCGTCTGTACGTCCGTCCGTCCGTCAACAATTACGTCGACCCTAGGCTCTCTAGCATTTAAGTCCATTTCTCGCAAAGTATGATACCTACAATCATCAAACCTGGCATAAAGCTTCTTCTTAGGATGTTCTTGAGGGCTGTTGCTCTTATTTTTACCCTTACCCTGTATTTTATGCTTGCGACTTTGTAAAACAGGCCACCAACAATTATGTTGAACCTAGCCTCGACCCTAGCATTTAAGTCCATTTCTTGCAAACTATGATACCTACAATCATCAAACCTGGCATAAAGCTTCTTCTTAGAGTGTTCTTGAAGGCTGTTGCTCTTATTTATACCTTCACCTTTATTTTATGCTCTGCTGACTTTGTAAAACCGTCCCTCAAGAATTACGTCAACCCTAGCGTTTAAGTAGATATCTCACAAATTATGATACCTACAATCATTAAACCTGGCATACAGCTTCTTCTAAGAATGTTTTCGAGGGCTATTGCTCTTATTCATACCTTGACCTATATTTCATGCTCTGCGGACTTAGTAAAATTTTATATTCAAAATTAAGTCCACCCTAATGTTTAAGTCCATTTCTCACGATTTATGATACCTAGAATCATCAAACCTGGCATCCAGTTTCTTCTTAGAATGTTCTTGAGGGCTGATGCAATTAATTTACCCTTTACACATATATTTCATGCTCTGCTGACTTCGCAAAATTTTAAACCCCAAAATATATATCGTCCCTGGCGCTTTAGACCTTTCATCTGAAAGTATGATACCTGTAGCCATCACACCTGGCATAAAGGTCCTTCTTAGTATGTTCACGAGGGATGTTGCAGTTATTCCTACCCTTTGCCTATATTTCATGCTCTTCTTACTTAGTAAAATTTTACATCCAAAATTGTGTTGACCCTAGCATTTTTGTCCATTTTTCATAAAGTTCTTTTAACTATATAGTCTTTACTACTGTGGAAACCCAATGCAGGTGCGACATAGCATTCCGTGGAATTCTTGTGATATACTTATAGTATTTGATGTGTTGATTATTTTGATGATAATTACATTGTGTTGAGTTCAATATTGACAGAGTTATGCCCCTTTTTCTTATTTATACAAAACTGTGTAAGTATGATCCATAACTCAAGAACTGTTACTGCTGGAGCCTTGATTATTCGTAGGTGGAAAGACCATAGAAAATAAGCAGATACATATTTTATTTCTTTTCCATTGACCATGTAGTTATAGAGTTATGGCCCTTTTTTGAAAAATTAGCTGCAAGTTTGTTAGCAAAATTTTGGAAAAAGTATTTGAGCTAGGATGTTTATATTTGGCATACTGGTAGGGCCTAAGGTGTAGATCACCTGATTAACTTTTGGACTGATTTCATAAAAACAATGACTGAATTATGCCCCTTTGTTAACTTTGGCATTTTTCCAACTTTTGAACCGTTTGACCTAGAGACCTGATTTTTAGTATACTTATAGTATTTGCTGTGTCGATCATTTCGATGATAGTTACATTGTGTTGAATTCATTATTTACAGAGTTATGCCCCTTTATCTTATTTGTACAAAACGGGTTAGGTAGGATCCCTTACTCAAGAACTGTAACTGCTGTAGCCTTGATAATTCATAGGTAGATAGACCATAGAAAATAAGCAGACCTGTATTTTATTTCTTTTCCATCGACCATGTAGTTTTAGAGTTATGGCTCTTTTTCGAAAAATTAAATTTGTGTTTGTTAGCAAAATTTTGGAAAAAGTATTTGAGCTAGGTTGCTCATATTTGGCATTCTGGTAGGGCCTAAGGTGTAGATCACCTGATTAACTTTTGAGCTAATTTCGTTAATATTTGACTGAAGATGCCCCTTGTTTGACTTCCACATTTTTCAACTTTTGAACTGTTGGACCTAGACATTTCGTGTTTGGTATATTAATAGTATTTGATATGTCAATCAATCTAATGATGGTTACGTTATGTTGCATTCATTATTGACAGAGTTATGTCCTTTTTCTTGTCTGTACTTAATATCTTAGGGTTGATCTATTACTCAAGAATTGTAGCTGCTTTGGCCTGATATTTTATAGGTAAGTGGAAAATAAAGAATTAGCAGACCTGTATTTTTGTTTCTTTTCATTGACTTTGTTAGGGTCAAGCATATAGTTGGGAGCATAGTGTTTTACAAACACATTTTCTAGTTGGAGTTTAAATTGCAGAGCGTAAAATACAGTCTGTACAGCTGTTTAAGCGCTGATTTTTATACGCCTTTGAAGACGGTCAGGGAACATTCTGTTTTACCCCTGTATGTCTCAATTTTCCACCAGACACGCCAATAAATTCCTCCCATAGTTTTCCATGATTTACAACCATACAGAAATATGGATATGACAAGGACGTGCATTAGTTTCACCTTTATGTTGTTGTCTCTCAACTGGCTTCAGTTTTGAAAGACTGCAGTGACTTCCGAATCCTTGAGAACACCTCTGATTTTGAGCCATCATCTGAGACAACTGCTTCAAGGTATGCTCCTCGCCAAAAGTTAGCATATATTTTCAAAGTAAATGTGCCAGGATCAGTAGAAATCATAGTACTTTATTTATAACTTTCACAACACCAATGCTTAGTCTCCAAGGTCCTACCAGTGATAAAAATTGTCGAAGCACAAACATTTTAAAACCAGTACAGCCTTCAGAACAGATGATAATATGTCGGTTGATGTGCTTTAAGAGTGTCTTGTAAGTGGCAAAAAAGGAAGAACAAGGTTTATTAAAAAAAAAAAAACCCCAAAAAACCTGACCTCTTCATAAAAATACGGGTTTCGTTTCTGGTTCCCCTCTGAGCAATATTTCGCAGCAGTGAGACAACGAATGGGATCCTTGCCTTACATTGTATTTTCACCATCTATTAAATGCATGTACCTTGTATTTTACCTACTGTACCTTGTATTTTTACCACATAATGACGTTTGTGAAATCGAAAGTAGGTCATTTTGGTTGCCAACTAAAATGACCTAGATATATTTTCAAATCGTTTTTATGAGAAACTCAAGGACGTTTGAAGTTTTTTAAGCAGGCCAATCACGTTACAATGATGAAACTGTAGTAGGTCACCGACTTAGAAATTCTGTGAAGTTGGTTTAAAGTATCTGACAGTTTATAGTTTCATAGTGCTTGCTTGGAAATATTTCGTGGACTGATGACAGATCTGGTCCAACTTTTTACTCAGTACCAGCATCACCATCCTAACTGACATTGAAGGTCAAAGGTCACAGTCTTAGAGATGGGTAAGCACCAGTAATGGCGAGCTGTGCTGTCTAGTGACAGCTTTTGTTAGGAGCGACTGAGTGCATTGGGTAGGCCATTCTCCTGTTTCTTCAGATCTGGTTACATATGTTTGTTAAAAACATCAAACAAGGTCTCCCGCCAGGTTGAACAAGCTCTGCTGGTATATTAAATACACATGCACCTTAAGGTGAGGTGGGAGTAATTGACAAAACACATGATTTTATTCACACTTCCTTATATTATACATTTTTAGCTCCTCTTTCAGAAAATGTAATAAAAAGGGGGTGTCGCCGTTGTCGTTTTCAAGATATCTGACCTCGAAAACGTCAATTTTTCCTCATTTTCGACACGACGTTATAATGGCGTTCTATGGAAAACGTACTTTTTTGCACGTCTCTCTTGGATAACAACCTTTATTCTGAGAAAACAAAACACATTTTTTTCTTTAAAAACTAACACAATATGGCCAAATGATAGAAGATTACATTAAAGCAATAAAAATAGTAGGTCACCGACTTAACTTTTGAGCTAAAGTGCATGAAATGCCCAGCGTACTGTCTCTTTAGGCTGAATTGTTAACGTCGCGCATGGTGATGTTTACGTTACTTTACTTTTCGCGCCACGTATCAACCGTCGCTTATTGTAGGATCCCGGCAAAATTTGTCTAGGACTTTCTTCACTCATGATTGTCATCCTCGGGAGCCGGGCCGTGTAGCGCAATCGGTAGGGCACCTGACTCATAAGTCAGAGGTCCTGGGTTCGATACCCGGTCTGGCCACATACTTTCGTTTCTCCTTCCGCTGATTCAAGAATGACAGTTGTCAGTTACTGGCGAAAGTACATGTATGTGCACTTAGTACTGGTTAACCGCTTAGGAGGTCTAAGCCTGCCCAGGAATAGTGTGGTTAGGTTAACTGACCGTCCCGACATGACCATAGTTGTTTACCGTGGACGTAAAGCAATAAATAAATAAATCAATCAATCAATCATTCATGATGTAGTACATTTTCTCTTAATACATTAGCCGTCCTGGCTAACTTTTCTTTAATAATGGCAAATAAAGGAATCGAAAACATTGACATTATGCTCTTCCATACAATTTACGGGCACCTGAGTTGACAAACTCTCTGAAGCAACAAATTTAGGTTGGGCGTCCACGTGTTATGACATTTGAATAGTTCCCTTGTCGTTTGTACAGTGTTAGCGAGTCAAGTTTTCCAGTACATGACCCGACCCAAGAAAGGAACCTATACTATTTCGCACTGCGACTGGACCTTGGCGACTCTCTCTCTCTCTCTCTCTCTCTCTCTCTCTCTCTCTCCGAAAACGACTGTGAAAATGCAGCCTGAATTCACTTAGCGTTTAGGAGATTCACTGACTAGATTCTTCTGATATAGGGGAGACCGGGGCTAGTTGGTCCGAAAATTGCATTTTTTCAAATGCTGACGTTAACATTTATTTGCTAGTATTATTTTTGCATTGTGTAACTAGTATAATCATTTTTCTAACTTATTCTGTTGTTTTTCATTCGGAAAGTGACAGGTTCTGATAAATATAGCCGTTTTCCGAGACGAGGTCAGCTGGACCAACTTACTCCGCTATCGGGGTAAGTTGGTCCGGACAGCGGGGTAAGTTGGACCGACGGGGTAGGTAAGAACGAAAATAAATATAATCCTAGAACAAATATATACTGAAAGGATTTAAAAACTTCCGCCCATTAATTTTGAATATCTCAAAAATGAATGAAGCTACGCCCACCAAAATTTTACAGCATATATATTCTATTATACCTGATTCTATCAATATACGGAATTTGAAATCGTTCAACCGAATCGGTCAGGAACAAGCACGTGCTCCTCGTGTTCTTCGTACCGTTTACATAATGATGGATAGCTTCATGTATACAGTTTTCTGATGAAACATATCTCTTATAATACCAAATTGATTTTTAAAAATTTGAACTCGGTCAGTGGCTTTATTTAGCCTACCGCGCATAAATATCGCAAACAGGCGCAGAGTTTTAGGCCAGATAAATGCTGAAATTTCAAAAAGTGACGTCGCGCTACAATTTTATGTGTTAATTGCAGCAATTTACAATCTCAGACGACGTGCACTCTTTACAGGAAGCTCAAAAGACCGTCAGAAAAGCACCTAACCGAGATTAAAAACTAGAAGTCATGACGTTAACTAACGTCGACGCCGTCTCCGTAATAGGCTTTGCGAGACAGCATCATCCGCAGTGATACATGCAAATTAACCTTGATGACGTCACAATATCAAGACAGTAAGAAGTGGTCGAAAGAGTGTTGCATAAGATAACGCCGGCATCGCCTTATTAATTTCAGTGACGTAACGTTCTTTTACTGACGTCATTTAAGTAAATGATTCAAATAAACTGCGTAATATTTGAATTTGATAAGTTTCAAGCATTTTGTCGTTAAATAGTCAACACTGTCATGAGTAAACAGATCAGCAGCCAGCAATAAAAAGTGGAAGTTTTTAAATCCTTTCAGTATATTTTCATAACAATAAATAGTATGAAACTATTTTAAAAGAGTGCGCATCTATGTTTTTCACTGATACCTCAGCCACGTAAAGGCTTCGACGCCGATTCGGTGTTATTTTGTGGGGTCGATATATAAGAAAAAATCTTAATAACGTTAGTCTTCTTTTTTTCTTCGCAAGTGTGTTATTTTACATAAATTTTATATAACAGTATACTTTTGCCGAAGACGCATGTTTTATTGCAAACATACAGTGGCACAAAAGTGGTCCGCTGGCAATCAAAGGCTTAAACCTAGAATATGTTTGACAGCTGATTTTCAGAGTTTCATGGGATCACATTTTATCATTTATTGTAATGCCGCCTATTTGCGATTTTATAGTTATCTGGACATCGAAATTTCACTCTGATGTTCCACTTGTTGTTATGTCATGTTAATTGTGTCTGAAAAGTCTGTTAACCCTAAAGGGGTGGACATGTAGAGGAGACCGGGGCAAGTTGGTCCGAAACTTGCATTTTTTCAAATGTGGAGGTTAAGGATACTCATTTCTTGTATTTTTTTCGCATTGGATAACTAATATCTACTGGTTATCATTTTTTTCTATCTTATTTTATAGTTTTTCGTTTGGAAAATGCCAGTTTCCGCCGGACCAACTTACCCCGTCTCAGATGGACCAACTAACCCCGACCATACCGCAGTGTAAATCTTCACTCATGACCGAAACGCCATTGAATTTGGAAACCGAAAATATGCACGATTGAATACCAAAGGTGATGAGCTTTCAGGAAATGTATAACATTAGTGTGTTATTCGATACACAGGAAATACAAAAACATAACATTAAGGGTGCAGGAAAGTTACTTGTTTGGTACAAAATCAGTTTTTCTTCTCAAATTTTAATATGCGTTCTCCGATCGTCATCTTCTTTTCGTCAGTAAGTGTAACGTGGTCAAAGATTCCTTTGCGTCAAATACTGTCGTCATAATTTTTCTCAGTTTAGAGGAATCGCCCTCGGACCAACTTGCCCCGCGGACCAACTAGCCCCGGTCTCCCCTACACTTGAAGAAATGAAGAAATGGAAGACAGAAAATGAAAGAAAGGCAAGAAGAAAGAAACGCCACATTTCTTTTAGCTTATTGACAGAAAAGAGCGTTGAATTACCGTATCAACGTTGATAAAAGGTCCTGCTGATATTTCATCGACGTTGATACGGCTGCCTGACGTTGTTCAAACGCTAGGGACGTTCTAAGATTTTTAATGTCACTGCAATGTGGCCTAATTCTAACTGATTAGTATTTTAAGTGTGGGTGGTATTATCACGAAAACACCCCATTGCACACAGCATTTCATTATCACAATACCATGGTCCTGATATGACTGAATTACTGTTAAAAAGGACGTAAAATCTCCCTTCACCAGTCACCATGGTCACGCATCCATCCATCCCGATCTATCTGATAACACCCGAGGAGCCCCGGTAGCTCAGTAGGTTAAGCGATGGCCTGCTAATCTAGCGGTTTCGGATTCGAGAACCGCGGGAGGCGGAAATCTAAAATGCGTGGTCGAAGTGTAGACAGTGATCTGACTTCTCATTTCAATTTCATGAGGCGGTATCGTATGAAATTTGCAATAAAATTATTGCAACAGCAGACAGTTTCGAACTCCATCTAACAAGCTGACGAGAAGCTTTCCCGCTAGTAGTAACTAGCTATATTTTTTGCAGTTTCTTCTCTACGACACTTTCTATTTCCATTTAATTTCATTCAGCGCTCAGCCTCTTTGCATTTTATAATCAGACCATGTAGTACATGTAATCATAGAAGCGGACAATGTTGACGCCATCTTGTTTTTTCTCAAAAGGAACGTGTGACGTCATTACGTAACGTTACGACAGAAACTGCCGCACGGCGGCGCTGAATTACTCCCACCTCACCTTAAATAACATTGTGCTGACAGACAAGGCTCCGACTAGCCTGCATTGCCATGTAATCTGGTCTTAAAATCAATGCAGTGGGTTCTCACTGTGTGCTTGCTAACAGCAAAGACTTATGCGAGACTGCTAGCGCCAAAAATTAAAATTGGTGAATTGGCAAACAGTGCCACCACATCTGAATCTACACTGTTTGCCCTATAGTGTTCGAATTCTCAATATATCGCTTGGACGTGACATTTTTTGAAAATTCTGCAGACGTAAATTTTGTCGTCTGCTTTTTGGCGCATTAAGGGTTAAAGATTCATATTTTTTTATGTACGGTCATATCAGTCATGCAGCTGTACAGACAAGTTAAAATCTGATCATAGTCAACAATATCAGTTCATAAAAGGTTAATTATTTACAGTCACTAAGTATTGTTACTATATAGTAGATCTGATATCTTTTACACTACGGAGGTCTTGGCTTGATTGCCAATTAACATAGTACTATTTCATTAATTAATCTTTTTTTCTCACGATGTGCTGAGCCAAAAACAAGTTAACAAACTATCCCATTGACTACAATGTATTTCTACAACCAAGAAGATTTATTTACGTACTTTTTGCTGAAATGATCTTGTGAGACTAGTATGGTTTGAAGTTTTGTGAATACAAAATGTCTGAATCTTGGGTCCAGAATTATGTCTCCTAGCTCCCCTCCTCTCTGGGGAGACATATTGTTTTTCCCCATTTCTGCCTGTCTTTCCATCTCTCCATCTGTCTGTTCGTCACAACTGTGTGCGCTCCAGAACTTTCAAACGGATCTTCTTCATTTTAAATATGAGCCGCGACACGACAAAACCAACAATGTGGTTGTGCGGCCAGCGCAGACTCAGATCAGCCTGGGCATCCGCCCAGTCTGATCAGAGTCTTCGCTGTCCGCATGGAGGTAGCTCAGACCCTTAGCTACCCTTTAAGCGCTTAGTGAAGTGTCTGATCAGACTAGGCGGGTGCCCAGGCTGATCTGAGTCTGCGGTGGGCGCACGACCACATTGTTGGTTTTGTCGTGTCGCGGCTCATATATACATAGAAGCATGTTTGCGTGCCCTTCGGCCTAGTAGCTGAGCGGTCACGATTCCCATACTAATGCCACAAAGAGCGCAATTCCGTCAAAATGTAAATGGAGTCTCTGCAAATCTATACTTGTACGAAGTTTCGCGGTAATTCCTTCGTGCATTATTGATGGCAAAAACAGGAGAGCCCACGGAAAACGACCTGGCCTCCCCTGTTGGCTGAACATGGCTTTTTTTCACACCAGATCCGGACGAGACCAAAACCGCAGTTGTGCGAGTCAGAGTGCTTAAGAGTCAACGCTCTCACCACTAGGCCACGCCCGCAAACATGCTTCTAAGTTAATTCTTACAACCAAGAAAGAGAAAAATCTTTTCATTACAAGACAATGGATGGTTTCTCAGTCCTTTAATTTTTGATTTGTTACAGCCAATAATATTGTGCCAAGTGAAAGTGGTTCGCACCGTGACCTGGTAACTTCAGCGCTGTTGGTCCACAAGCCAGCTTTACTTGATCAAAGTCTTCTCTGTTGCGCTAATTAAGGACTCTATCCCAGTATATGTGCGGCTGTGTTTGATTTATGGGATAATATCAATGACTGAGTTGAAGTTTGTCAATCGAAACTGACAACCCGGAAAATATCGAATTCCTTTTTTTTCACAAAATAAACATGTACTAATGAGGGCATGGTGACATCCAAGGTCTTACTACTAAAACGAAATTGTCATGATCCTAAAGAGCATGAAACAGGTTCCTGGTCAAACAGCGCGGAGACAGAAAGGAGCAAGTCACCGTCTTTACCAGTGTCTGCAATATTTACTATTTCGTCAGAAACCTTTTTGATTGCAAACTAAAGCGCTAAAAAGCAGACGACAAAATTTTCGTCTGCAAAATTTCAGAAATGCTTCGTTCAAGTTTTATCATATTTAAACTTTAAAGACTACAGGGTAAACAGTGTAGATCCAGATGAGGCGGCTCATAATGAGCCGCCTCATCTGGATCTACGCTGTTTGCAAATTCAACTATTTTTGTCTGTAGCGCCAAAATTGTTGATGATGTTTGAATATTTTGAGTAATTACGGTAACAGACAGTGTGGTCAGGTGAAAAAACCCAATCCTATCAGATTTCAACTTAACAAATACACAAAAGAATCTTTCTTTTCTTTCAGTTTGACCGAAATTTTTCATTTAAAATAGTAAGTTACGGGTCGAAAACAAAACACAGTGGAGTAATAATGACAACATGTTTATTTGAGTTCATCTCTCCTTATGAACAAATAGTGTTACTGTTTTATGAAAAGGGGCCCCAGCTAGGAGTGAGAGTCTTGTCATAAATGTCTACTTTAAGCTCTTGTGGTTGTGCCGTGTGGCGGCCCTAAAAAGTCTCCCATGCATTCATTTAATACTCTTATTATTCCAATCCTCAGAGATTGTTTGCAATAACTTTTCAGTATTATTGTCCCTTGATTCCTTACCTTTTTTACCTATGTGTTACATGTTGTTATGTCCGCTTGTCAATGGTCTCTAGCAGTCTCTGGTCACCTGAAAAGCAGCCCATTCTACTTTCTGTTTTGTTTTGTAGTTTAAAATATGAAATATGTAAAAATAGATGTTGCTGCTGTTTTAGTTAGGATAGCTGAATGACCACCTGTATGGGATAAGAGCTGCTCATTCGGTTTGCCGTGCGTGTCTTTCGTGAGCTTTGGTCAGTTTTTGTGTGTGTTCTTCTTTCCCTTTTGGTTGTATTTATTCCTGATCAGTGCCTATATTTTTTACTTTTATTAGCCACTGTATATGGTTATTGAAATATATAGGTATATATACAATGCTTTTCAAAAGCTACATGCCTATAATGTTTTTTTGTACAAGTATTCACATACCATTTTGCGCTATAAGCACAAAATTCAAGATGTATAATTATTTACGATGTCGCTGAAACTTACATTGTATCATCGTGTGAACCTAAATGTATCTCAAAACTTTTCTTATGATTTCAGGAAATGCTCCCCGAATTTCTCTTTTGCCTACTGCACCCTAACATTTACGGGCAGATGTAGCAAATCTTCTCAACATAACAAGTTGATAACATTTAAAGAAATATGGATATATGCAATGTGACCTCGTTTCTATAGCAAAACAGTCCTTCAGATGTAGAAATTAACACCCTGTCTGAATTACTCTTTTGTGATGGGCAATTTTGGTATGAGATCCTGATAGATAAAGCTTCAAGAAAGACTAAAATAACATGGCGAACTTATTTGAACATTCTGACTAATGCATAACACTGCTGTAAAATTTGAAATATAAATCGCTTTTCATAGTATAATCTTTAACTGACTTTTAGATGGCAACTATTGGCAAACAAAACGAAGAAAGTACCATATCTCCAGCTTCAGATCACGTCTAGACCTGTAAACTATTAGTCATTCCGTATGATAAATCGTTAATTTTTATGGAAACTGAGCCATGTATTATTTCTAAGTGGACAAATGTACTGTAACGTTTTCCTCTATGGAATAACTTATTAAAATAGATGCGATTATAGACGTAATTGATATTGGCTTTGAAATTAGTGTGGGTTCCGCGTTACACCATACGACAAACAATTTAGTGTACGTTTAACTACATTCTTTTGTGGCTTATAACCGATTCAGCTTATTTCTGCTTATCTGTTTGTTTTTTTTGGTTTCGAGGACACATCCTTTCAGATTTTATTCATTTTCCATACAGTTACTGTTAAGTGCTGTGTGGCGGTCGTGGAAGTATTTTTGAGAGCAGTAGTTATTTTGATCAAATCGTTGCAAGAGGATAGGGACATGAGCAGTGTTGACCATTAAATAAATGCTCTCAAACAGCGTAGTATTATGGCCTGTACATTTAAATACGGGTTCAGCCGATTTCTCGCGAATCCTCGCATCTATTTGTTTTCTTCTAAAACTAAGTGCGACATGAATTATAGTAGAATGTGGCTTCTATACTTTTTGAATTATTATGGTTTGTTGCAGGGACTTGCAGCATCACACATCTTCTTCCTGATGCCAATGCCTATCATCTTTCTCGGACCTGCTGGTTCAGATAACACGGTGTTTTTGTTTCAATAAATTTAAAGAGTGACTACACTTCAGGAACTGACTGAATCAGATCTCATACCCTATCCCCAACATCAAAGCCGATTTTGAGATATTCGGTGAGTGTCTTGCATAAAAAGTTCATCTTTGTATGATTTATTAATGACAGTTTAGTGGAAAATTTCCCGACACCCTAGTAAGGCAATCAGCTCATGGGACGGTGAAACGGATTTTCAGCAAGCGTTTTGTTAAAGTTGGACCTACGTTGTACATTGTTTGAAGACTGAAAAAATAATGTGTAGTTTTCCTGAACAATGGACGATTCGGGCTTAACGTAACTGCTATATTTTTTCTCCAACCCAGTTTCGTAGTTCTTTTGATAGTCAGGTTAGAATATCAGTTTGATAAATAACATTTTTCTCTCTTTTTCTGATCTTTTTAAGATAAAACCTGTCTCTGTCTCAAGAATCGTATGAAATGCTGCTGCTCTCAAAACAACAAGGACAAAAACGAGGTGTTTCGATTAATCTCGGAATTATGGTCTTTCAGCAGTTTGATAGTTACACCTTGGTTCCCTTGTTTTAAAGGAGTTAGTCTGCTTTTATCTTGTTTGGGATGCTTGGCAGCAAGTTTTTATTACGTAGATTTTTTGTCCTCTCATTTATAAAGATTGACATTGCCTTTGCTTGAGATAACCATCTGCTTGCTTAACAGTCATAACACTTTGGCCAATTCGATTGGAACTATCGGCGATGATGTCCGATTGTTTGCTTAAGTCAGTCAATTGGTCAGTTGGTAAGCAGCTTATTGGATTCATCCTTGGGTCTAGTTAAAGACAAGACAAGACAAATTTATATTTCACTCAATCCATACAAATATGGATTGAGTGAAATAAATTTGTCTTGTCTTGTCTTGTCTTTAAAAGAAGGGCATCATAATTAACCAATCACGAACTCCGATTAAGAAACAGTGGACCCTCTTTACAACGACGGCATTTTTCTCAAACACTTTGACATTAAACTGAATTTGCTGTTATAACGAATACATATTTTGAAGAAAAAAAAGCCAATCCGTGCATATCAAAATGACGTTATAAAGAATTTTGCTGTTGTAATGAGTGCCGTTATAAAGAGGATGGACTGTAATGATCAGACGCTGGATTATTGTTACGGTATTAGTAAAGCCGAAAGGCATAATTCAGAACTGATGCCAATTAATTTCTTCAGAAATGCCACTTTTCACGACCATTTTCATCTGCTAAACTCAACGCACAGAAGACGGCTGCATATCAGTTACAAACGTAGGTAAGAGGTGGGCATCTTTGTGTGTTTCTGCATGGGCGTGTGTAATCCAGATACATGTAATTGCCTCATGGTCCTCGCAGGGAAAATCAAGGACTGCTGTTTTTCAAAGACGTTTTTCCCTACTATGGAAGTCAAACAGTGTGTATTCAGTTCTTTTATTGACCCCTTACGCCATTACCTATGTGAGACCGAGTAATTTCTTTGATGAAATTGCAGTTTTACTGAAATGCTGCATAAAAGAATTAAGTCAGCGAATAAATATTTAAACATTCGTCCGAAAAAATTTTCTAATCCGTATATGACTTTTCTTAACCTCATTTCTCTAAAGGGCTGGGATTTAAATTTGTTTAACTGATAGTTTGTTTGGTTTTTAGTTAGGATCTGCAGAAGTTTTACTTTGATTTGTTTTCCTTTTGTGTGTGCTATCGGTTGGTTTCAAGACCGAGTGTGTCTTTTACCGAAAATATTTTCTTATGTAGGTGTCTTAGGTGGACTTTGTTTTGTGATTGTGGGCTTTTCTGGATATTTTCATTATATTTTCGGTCCAAACATCAGAATGACTGTAGTGTGTAAGGCTGACAGTTGCCAAGGTTATAGTGTATCGGCATGAATTAATATCAAGATTATTTTTAATTTGCTATTGTTATCGTCAGCACAATTTCCCCACCATGTCTGTTTACGTTCAAAATTGTTCCAAAACAATCACAAAACTTAACAGACTACTGTTCAGATATTTTGCCCAGTGCAAATACTGTTCCATGCCATGGTCAGACACTTGGTCAAGAATAATAAACGCTTAAAACCAGTTTGTTGCAAATAATCTCACTATCTTGCAATAAAAACAAAATCGTATTTTGCACCAAGAAAGAGACCAACATCCGTTTTTGAATGGTCAGATTTAATCAACAATGTTCTGACACTCATGAACGTGACTGTTGTAATTTTGTATATCTTTGTCTGAGAAACAGTCCCTGCGGGAACAATCGTTATTGGCGTACTTGGTGTGATAACAGATCGACGTTCATATCTAATTCATGACTTCTCAAATAAATGCAGAAGTGAATTTCACGTAAAGGCGTTTGTGTCTGGTGTTTGCCCATATCATTTGTCTCACTACTACTTTTGTAGCATTTCTTCTTGTAGAAATATTTCTTTGGCTCCTGAAATCAAACTTTATGTCTCCTAGTCCATTTTGCTAGAGCTTGTTTCAAATATCAAGACTTTGTTGTTATTATTGTGGAAGCTACTGACCAACCAATTGTTGTCACAGGGTTATCGCAGCGTGGAACTACAATGTCCTTTGTGAGACACCCTGACCGCGTTAAAAAGTAAGTGGGCAAATTCTCAGGAACTGACACAATTCAATCCCAGAACCTAAGACACCATATGGAAACAAGACAACACAAAATTAGTCACCATCAAACACATCACCAGCGACAGCCATGTTCTTACGACATCATTGCCGCAACAAACGGACCAAACCATAGCTGAAAAATTCCTGACTTTTGCTGGGAATCGAATACGGAACTCACGGATGAGAATTTAAAGAGTAACTAACCAATGAGCCAAAGAGTTAACTCCCTGACGCAGTTGTACATGTATAACGAAGCTCTGCGCAAATCTACTATTGTAGAAATGGAATAGGAGAGTTGGCCCGTAACACTCCCCACTTGAAGGATGTCATCATTTATGATGACTGAAAGCCATTTTGGCTTAGAATGTCCAATCTCGGACGAGCCACCATCTTACGACATTACTGCCGCAGCAAACGGACCAAAGCATAGCTGAAAATAATTCCTGACTTTTGCTGAGAATCGAACCCGGAACTCACGAGTAAGAGTCAAATGCTCTAACCACTGAGTCAAAGAGTTAACTCCCTAACGCAGTTGTCAGAGATTGAATATATAACGAAGCTATGCGCAAATCTGCTATTGTAGATAATGGAAGGTAGGATAGTTAGCCCCTAACAATGTTAACAGCCATTTCCCATGTAGGTGGTCACCTGGCTAACCTGAACACCACAAACAATATATCAGTAACAGACATAGCAACAAACAACTAATAAAGCAACCAAGACGGACCAAAACAGAAGTGCCGCCTTAAGACGATCAGTAAAGAAATTACCAGAGGCCTTGAACCGGTTTGTAGTCGAACCCTAAAATGTGGCCACTTCCAAACTTATCTCCGATTTGCTGGCCATGGTGAATTGAGCCGCGACATGAGAAAACCAACAACGTGGTTGTGCGCCCAGCGCAGACTCAGATCAGCCTGGGCATCCGCCCAGTCTGATCAGAGTCTTCGCTGTCCGCATGGAGGTAGCTTAGATCCTTAGCTACCCTTTGAGCACTTAACGAAGAGTCTAGTCAAACTGGGCAGATGTCCAGGCTGATCTGAGTCTGCGCTGGGCGCATAGCCACATTGTTGGTTTTCTCGTGTCGCGGCTCAATTATAGTCGGGCTTTCAGTTACATGACTTTCAGGCTTCGTGACAAGTCCTCAAATACATAGATACAATAAGTAGGTGATGCCTACTACTAGCGGGCGCATATTCAAACCTCTGCATAGGAGTCGATGTCCGTGTATCTAAATATTTCGGATTCGTCAATGTTTCTGTGATTCTGGTACTTTGACTAAATTCACACGGGTTACTTTGTTAGACTGAGTATGTTTGTGTGCGCTTCTTTCCCGTTTGGTTTTGAAGGCGGGATTTGGGATCTGATCATATTGAGTTCCTACCTTTTGAATTGCCATTAAAGCATACGTTTCTTATTCTTATATCAGTTTTCTTAATTTTGCTTCTCTAAAGGACTGGGTCTCTTAATTTGTTTTCAAATATCTCACATACTGATAGTTTGTTTATTAGAATGCTATGTTTCGTGACTGTGGCCTTTAATAGGTAATTTGAGCCGCGACGCGAGAAAACCAACCATGTGGTTGTGCGCCCAGCGCAGACTCAGATCAGCCTGGACATTCACCCATTTTGATCAGAATATTCGTTAAGTACTCAAAGGGTAGCTAAGGGGATATGCTACCTTCATGCGGACAGCGAAGGCTCTGATCAGACTGGGCGGATGCCCAGGCTGATCTGAGTCTGCGCTGGGCGCACAACCACATTGTTGGTTTTGTCGTGTCGCGGCTCATTCTATTTATATTGTCGCTCTAAACATCCGAATAACTGTAGTGTGTAATTCTGAACCTTCTTGAGATTACAGTGTACCAGATTAAAATTTATATCGGAATTATTACTTGAAATTTGTAAAATTTCTATTGTTATCGCCAGCATAAATTTTGCACAATGTGTATTTACACTCAAAGTTGTTCTAAACAATCGTAAAAAGCTAAACTGACAATTGTTGAATTCTTTTTGCCCGGTGCAAATCATGCACATCATGCATGATTCCATCATTCCATCTCATGCACAGACACATTGTCAAAAATAATCAACGCTTGAAACCACTCTTTTGCAAATAATGTAAAAACAAACACAACTGGCACTAAAACGAGACTAACATCAGTTTTTGAATGGTCAGATTTAATCCCCGATGCTCTGACACTCATGAGACGTTCTCAGTTAAGCTGGGCCATTAGCTATTAATTTGGTCCATCGTATTACCTTTCTTTAAATTAAGAAATAACGGTCCTGTTTACCATTTGACAAGTTGCCCTCTGTCTAAAGAAGTAGATAAAAGTACCAAGACATGCATGCGTTTTGTTAGACATTTTTATCACTGGTTCGAATAATGATACCCTGGTTTAAAAAGCGACGTTCTTATGCCCCTATTCCACACAGACCACGAATCCCACGAATCGCCACGAATTGATAAATATTAGAATTCGTGGCGATTGTAAATTTTCTGGTCCAATTCGTGATGCTCTACGATTCAGTTACGATACAAGTACGATGGGGTTACGAATATTCGTGGGATTCGACTGGATTCGGCTGGACTCGCACGAATATTGTCAAGAGTTCAGTACGATTTACAAGAATCTCTTTGGAAATACTGCACGCACGTTTAGAATTAGTTACGAATCAGTTAAGAATACGCCGAATGCACGTACGAATCCGGTACGAAAGAAATGAATTCGTGACTGTTCTTGAAAATTCGTGGGATTTCTCCCAAGATAGGTATGAAAAGGCCCCAAGCCTGATCAGATCCTTTGCTTTACGTACATATTAAGTATGAACCATCAGAAATCTATGGCCACAAAATGAAATATCTACGCACGAGGCACATGATGTCGTAACGACGTCGTAATAAGGTCAGTGCGACGTAGTGACATCTCATCGACGTCAGTACGACGTCATTTGCCTGCTGGGTAGATAAATGCGTGCGTCCAGAGTCTTCACTGTGTGCAAATGCATCAAAGGTACAAATTCACGATTCCCCGAACGAGTTGAGAACACTACGAATGCCTCTGAATCGATTTCGATTCAGTTACGATGCCTAAGAATGCATTAAGATTCTGTTACGAATTAACTACGATTTTTTTTAGTCGGGAGTTCGTGGCCAAAATTTTGAACAGCTCAAAACTTTTGCCACGAATTCCCGATTGCTCAAGAATTGCAAGAACTGACTACGAATATAAACGATTCAGTTAAGAACTTCACGACGTAATTACGATTCAGCTACGAATCCTAAAATTTATCAATTCGTGACGATTCGTGGGATTCGTGGTCTGTGTGGAATAGGGGTATTAAATGTCGCAATATAGCCGTTGCATAGATATGAACGCCACACGGCTAAAAACGAAAAAGCACTGCTTAAAATCGAGTTCCATTATTAAATTCAGGTGATTTCTTAAATATTTCTCCGCTTAAACAATATATAAAGGGTAGTTTTTGCTACGAAATGAGACTGGGAACTAATGTCGCATATTTTTTTTATGTAACCTACGTCACAGCGGTAAATTCATGATACATGTATTTACTAAAATGGCCCGGCATCATAAAACTTACAAGATCACACAAAGAAATATGTGTTCCTCAATATTTTATAGCATTTGTGCAAATTTGCTCCATTTTGTTTATTTTACTCGACTTCAGAATACATTACCCCAGCATTTTTCTGTAAGAATGTAACCTTACGTCACGGGCTTTTTTTAAAACTGAGCAAAGCAATCGCTCTGAAACTCATGTGCAAAATCCTGCCTAGTAACAGCTACAAGATGGTGTGCTTAGATTTCATGCATTGAAACATTAAATGGTATAAAAACGTTAAAAAGTGTGTACTGCAACCTACGTCACACGTAACCTACGTCACAACGTCACTAAGGCCACGTTTTGAAAGCGTTGACGTCATTTGATTAAGCAGCGCTTCATAGAAAACCCCTTTCTTCCAAAAAAGCAAAGAAAAACATTTTAAATTGAAACCAGCCAAAATAATCAAATGTCAGTAGATTAGTATATGTGCAATGCTACCCATGTCAAAGAAATCGTATGCGACATCGTCCTTCAACGTATCTAAATAACGTCATAAAATACGCCATTTCTAATTGTTAGGATATGACTCTAAACATGGTTGGTATTCCATTATCTAAAACTATTATCTGAAAATATTTTAAAGCTTTGAAGCAGATATAATGAGCATTATGGTCGTGATTTTTTCCTGAATTCTGACATGGTTGTATATATGGCCATTTTTGTCCGCGAATGGTCCAGCTTAACTGAGAACGTCTCGCATGGACGTGGCTGTCGTAATTTGGTAGACATTTGCTCGAGGCAAAGTCCCTGCGGAAACAGTTGTTATTGGTGTGAGTCACCGGACATTCAATTTCACCGACCAGTCTCTCAGATACATTGACATTGAGGATGACTGACCAAGGCGTTATTCGCGAAACTTATAAACTGCACAGCTTCTGCTGGTCTATCGGTATGGTTTATGGTTGTTGTGCATTAAATACAGTTGTATACTCATTTTTCTCACGGGTTTTTAGGGTTTCGGATATAATTCTATCTATATATATTTTATGAGAGAAGATGAGACAGACCCTGGTCCGACATCATTTACGGCCCTGTACAGGTCACATATCGAATTACATGGACTATCTTAGTGACTCTTACTTGTCACATATCAAATTACAGGGACTATTTTAGTGGCTCTAATTGATCAAATATCAAACTACATGGACAATCTTAGTTGCTCTAACTAGTCACATATCATATTACATGGACAATCTTAGTTCAAACATGGACACTCTTAGTATCTTTTACTAGTCACTTATCAAATTACATGGACAATTTTAGTGGCTCTGACTATTCACACATCAACTTAGTGACCCTAAACTAGTCACATATCAAATTACACGAACAATCTTAGTGGCTCTAACTAGCTGCATGCCAATTTACATGGACAGTGGCTCTAACTACTAACTAGCCACATATCAAATTACACGGACAATATTTTCTATGACAAGAGTATTCTATACCAGAGTATTCACCCTCGTATTGTTCTTGGCTCAATGATGAAATCATGTAAATTGGTAAAAAATGAAGAAAAGGAAAATTTTTCGAAACTACAAAGCAAGTACCTATCGACATTATTAGAAAGGTCTTAACAAAGCATTTAACTGGTAAGAAGAACGGTAACTGCCATAAACTCGAGATAAAGAGGGGAAAACATGACTAGGCGAGACAAACTAAACAACCATCCTGCACAGCCTACCCCAATAAACTTGTAATCTGATAATGAATAAAGTTAAAGAAACATACACTAACAGAGCCTTTGTGAATTATCGGATAAGCCTTGGATAAGAAATCAAAACAAAGATCATTTATATTTATTTATTAATGACAAACTAACCTCGAGTAAAAAATACGATAGTATTTGAGCTTCCTCATAAGAAAACCAGTTTTAAGACAAAGCCAAACTGCGCATACCTTTAGCAATTTTCGTAAAACCTGGGCGCACCCCATTCATGTTTAAATACACTAGAATAAGCTCATGACTGGACAAACTAGGCTTGCGTTGACCAAACTGCGCAGTCTGGTTTGCGCAAGTGCAGTTTGGATAGATTTTAAGAGTTGTCTTCTCCTGCTGCATCCCATTAGGACTTACTGACCATAAACTGAACGCAGCGAAGGAAATAAAGGACAATCGGCTTATTTGATTTACCTGTTACTAATGGCTTAATAGTGGAAATAGCAAAATGTTTACAGAAAAAAAGATCTTTTAACTTGTTTAATGGCACAATGGACTCTTAGTGTATATGCTTATCGGGATCAAAGTAATAATAATAAAAAATGTTTATATATATATAAAAAAAAACTTGCAGATAGGCTCAACGTCAATCCAGCGTCGCCACCATACAACACTGCGATGTTATGTACTCACGTGAGGATATCCTTTTCACTTGACGCAGTTCATTATTCGTTTGTATCTATTTTTTCATCTATATAAGCGTGAAAATATTTAACCTGGGAATTTCCAGTCGGATCTTGTACATACTGCGTTACCAAAGGCGGTTCTGGACAGTGTTACTAAATTGAATTAGCTTATTCAAAATGGATAAATCGAATTCCTCAGAAGCCCCGAAAAACGAATCTTTTCCCCTAATGTCGGTGGAGATATCTGAAATAGTTCCGTGCGAGGACAAGACCCTCGGGAAAAAGATTTTGGAACATGTGAAGCATAATTTGCTTTTGTTGTTGACTGTAGTCGGAGTTATTGTCGGATTCGGGATCGGGTTTGGAGTCAGGCCGGCAAAACCGTCGGATACGGCATTGATGTGGATAGGTAAGTGTAGGCTGAGCTATATTGGTGAATACTGGAGAACGGTTCTATGGACAAAATAGCCAAATTCAAAATTTCTTGAAAGTAACAAAAAAAAATCTGCATTATGGTATAAAATGTACAAATACTGTCGCAACCAAATGAGACGCGTCAACAGAAAAGATGTAGTTACACACATACGTGAGCGGCGATAAGCAGTTCTGACTGTTTATCCACAAAGACTGATCCCTGTCTTGTAACTTCTGCTCTGATCATATTATAGTCATATATACTGAAAGGATTTAAAAACTTGCACTTTTTATTGCTGGCTGCTGATCTCTTCAGTCATGAGAGTGTTGAATATTTAACGATAAATTGCTTGAGACTTATCAGATTTAAAGATTACGCAGTTAATTGGTACCATTTAATTAAATGACGTCAGTAAAAGAGCGTTACGTCACTGAAATGCATAAGGCGATGCCGGCGTTATCTTATGCAACACTCGTTTCGATCATTCCTTACTGTCTTAATATTGTGACGTCATCCACGTTGATTTGCAAATATCATAGCGGATGATGCTGTCGCGCAAAGCCTATTGCGGAGATGGCATCGACGTTAGTTAACGTCATGACCTCTGGTTTTTAATCTCGGTTGGGTGCTTATCTGACGGTCTTTTGAGCGTCCTGTAAACTGTGCACGTTGTCTGAGATTTTACATTGCCGTAATTAACGCATAACATTGTCACGCGACGTCACTTTTTGAAATTTCAGCATTTATCTGGCCCAAAACTTGCGCCTGTTTGCGATTTTTAGGCGCGGTAGGCTAAATAAAGCCACAGACAGAGTTCAAACTTTTAAAATTCAATTTGGTATCGTAAGAGAAATGTTTCTTCAGAAAACTGTATACATAAAGCTATTTATACGTACTGTAAACGGTACTAAGAACACGAGGAGCACGTGCTTCTTCCTGACCGATTCGGTTGAACGATTTCAGATTCGGTATATTGATATAATCAGGTATAAGAGAATATATATGTTATAAAATGTTGGTGGACGTAGCTGGATTCATTTTTGAGATATTCAAAATTAATGGGTGGAAGTTTTAAACCCTTTCAGTATAGTAAATATGGACAAGGAAATACCGATCTGATTCTTTGCTGCTTGAATAGGCTATCAAGGTAAATGAGAACAATTTCATGAGAGCCAACTCTACCATTTCATTTTTGTCTCCCTTCTCATTGTGAGCCGTCTCTTGAAATGCTTTGGTCCTGGAGGTACAAATTATTTCCTTCAAGACCAGGCGTCATTTTGGAAGGGCTAAGTGCTTATATAAAACATCCTGTCGCATTGAACATCCTCCCCAGCGGGCACATGACGTCGAAATGACGTCGTATTGACGTCGATGCGACGTCATTACGTCGCATCGAAGTCAGTACGACGTCATTTCAACGCCATGTGCCTCTGGGTCCACGTCTTGCTCTCCCCTTGTGAATGGCTTGCTAGTCTGGTTCAGTGGGACATAACTAAATTAATATACATCATAGAATCATGTAATTTGCATACGAATTCACGTGCGAAAAAATAGTTTGTGGATGATAAATACCATTTTGATTATATGTTGGTCCAGTGTAGACATTCTAAGGTTTCTATAAAGTACTTTTATATCGACATTTGATCATGTGATTGTCAAAATAATAAAGTTTAAATTTTTACTAATTTGCATAAAGCTATAAAAACTTCGAGGGTCATCCAATGAGTCCTGCAATCGATTGAGTCTTAGGCAGATGATCATTAAAGGTCAATCGGTCTGTATTCTTCCTATGCATCTTACATTCCTTCCAGTCAAGACTTCCCAGGAAGGTCATCATTTCACAAATACCGTTTCTAGGCAATGGAAGACTACTAACATTAGAGATGAGGCGGCGATTCAGGCGCCCTACCGACTGCGCTACGTGGCCCGGCGAAAGGTAGTGCTGAATAAAGTACACGGTACCAACGTTAAGACATTGTCCTCAGTCAAGATATTATTATTGTTCAAGTCAAATCACTATGTTTTTTCGGGGAAACATATTTCAAGACGATGCATTCACAACCGATGAGGACACTTATTTGCTATAAAAGTACTTGCTAGATGCTGAAATGTACAAGTAAAGAAAATATACCTCGACGACAGATGCTGGGCTCTAAAGAAAGGAGATAACAACTTTTAAAGCCCGATATAGTTTGAAATCCTTTAAGCGACAAGCGTTAATACAATTTGCAGCCTTCGAAAACCAGAGGCAAACGCCCAAAACTAGATATTTATTAAAATTTTGTAATATTCTTTTGTTGCCTAGCGTCCACATTTGTTTGGTAATGTGAAGTAATAACTGTCTCTTATTTGAGTTTGTAAATATAAAATTATCATTTTAGAACAAAGGGTCTTATAATTTTGAAAGAATACTGAACAGATATGAAGTAATTACCTAAGCTCAGATCAGATAATAAGCAAGTTATGACGGCGTTTGCAAGACTTCTTGACTCTCGTTTGTTACTTGCTGAAGTTTGAAACTCTTGAAACAAAGTATTGTTGGAGTATAGAAGTCTTCACCTTTTCATCGACAAAAAACAAGAATGCGTTTACTATGGTAACAAAATGTTTTGTATATTTTATGCAAATTACTTGGAGCGCCTATTTTTATTTTTTTTTGCTTATAAACTTAGTCCAGTACCACTTGTTCTGATATCCAAAGATGTCAACAACATCCTTGTATCATAGTATAACACAACCATCCTAATGGCCTTTTCCCTTCGTGGCATATCGTATGGCCAATCACCATCAGATTTTGAATGTTAAAGGTAATCATTTCCCGTGATCTTATGGCCGTAGGTGCAGTGGATATCCTTCATATCTTTGGCACATGGAAGCCCATCTCTCTCCTTTTCCTGCATTTAACCTTCCCCGATTCGAAACATGCACCTACTTACTGCTGCGCTGACAGAGAGCTTTTCAGTCGTTGACTCGACGAGCATTCGAATCAATGACCTTCTGCACTTTAGTTGAACAACACAAATAATAATAATAATAATAATAATAATAATAATAATAATAATAATAAAAGACTAGAAAAGAGGCAAGGGCATGCTAGCATGTACAGTGTCAATTGTTTCAATGGCTAAAGTGTAGCTGCAAGCTACATGTACTCTTCCTTGAGGCCACAATTAACACAAATGAAGTTAATAAAATCAGAACGAATACAAAAGGAATAAAATTTATGCGTCCATAAATTTTTGGACGTCCGGCTTCGCGGTTATTGTAGTCGATATATTGTTTCTTTTCTGCATTGCTAAGATTGAAGACAAAACGATAGATTTCAAGCGGCAGCTGTTGAGTGATTAATGAAAAAATAATTTCAAAATTTCTGATAGAGTTTTAGGTACACGTATATGTCATTTGTCCTTGAAACACATGTTGTTCGCTCCCGGCCAAATACAACCGCTTTGGCGAGACATGGGCTTTATGTAGAGAAAACTGTTGTTCACATCTGGCATGCTCGCTGCTCCAATCCCATTTAAAAAATGAAAATGATAATAATACTGAAAAAAAACCTTTCCAAATTTCTGCAAATATTTAGCCAATAAATCACAGTACTACAATGCTGTAAGACTCAAATGTATGCAAATTAAGCATTTTTTTTTGCACAATATTGCTTTGAAGTAAAGGAATTGGTGGGGTTATTATACAACTCCTGAAAGTGGCCAAACCGAAATTTCGGTTTGGCCATTTTCAGGAGTTTTTCAGGAGTTTCGTGAGAACTCTACCCGTTTATCTTTAACAAAGCACTTTTTATTAATAACTTTACACACACGTAAGTCGAATGGTATTGCTATATTTTGTCTATCCGTTTTTAGAAGTTTCAATCTGTAATCCAGTTGGGGCAGAAATTGTGCGTTTACCAGTTGTGGTAATTGGGGAATAATCTTGTGGCGGACAGTTGGGTTGCAATACAGCATCAACACCAATTAGGAACGCATAACAATTTGGGCCGCGAGACGACAAAACTAACAATGTGGCATGTGCGCCACGTAAAGACTCAAATCAGTCTAAGAGGAATCCGCCCAGTCTGATCAGAGACTTCGCTGTCTAAGCTACCTCCATATAGACAGCAAAAACTCTGATCAGACTGGCCAGAATCCTGGGCTGATATGAGTCTTTGCTGGGAGCACATGCCACGGTGTTGGTTTTGTGGTGTGGCGGCTCAATCTTGCATATGTACTTATTAACCCATTAATGTACAGTGACCTACATGATTTTATTCTGAACCTTATTTTTGTATATAATGCGAACGGTGTATACTCTGGCCAGACACTGTTGTCGCATTTGCCGCGAGCTGCGGCGATGCTGAGATTAATAATTTTCGGTTGGATCTAGTGAATAGAGGCGAGAGTGTAGTGCCTCTGGAAATATCGAAAATGCAAAGCACTGAATATTTGTCACAGGGAAACCGCAGACGGGAGTTTTTCTTACGACTAACTCATATCACCAGGAAAATATGTTTAGTGTTCACTAATATTTGTTCCTGAAACGTTTAATTCCTTATTCTTCCCTGTCTAAAAACACTTTGAAACATTCAAGGCCAATGGATTCACCTATCGGAGGGGACTAAATACTGAACTAGTTTTAGAGGACTGTAAACAAAAAATTCGACATAAGTTAACCTCCATTTTGAAAATCAGGCTATCTAACAGAAAAATATTGAATCTTTATCATATAGTTTTACTAAGAAAGGATTTGTTTTCTGTCTGGTAGCAAAAGTTTTTCTTAGTGGGTCACCTCACTGTGAAAAAATGCAGCTACATACATATCCGAGAGGTATTCCATGGTGGTGTATCCATTCACATTTTTGTCGAAAACGTATAAACTAGCTTCTCCATGTGTATATTATATGAACAACACTTGTTTTACGTCTAGAAGTATAGCTATAACTGCAGTCAAAATGAATGCGCCATGCTTCTGGTGCTGGGAAGAATTATCCAGTCCATACAAAGGCATGAGAGAAGATCAAAGAGCAGAACTTATCTCAGCTGATCTGAGTCTTGCCTGTTAGCATTTGTCCTAAGGTACCTTTTAATGCGACACCCAGTCAAATATTTTGTCAAAATTGGTGTCAGCTATGTCGTTTAATTAATAAAAACTGACACTTTTTATCTCATTTACATGTAATGCGGACGGTACTTGCACAGGTTTGTCATCATTCTTAAACGATCGACGGTGTAAAACAAATTCTCTTCTTCAAATTGGAGAGTACAGGGACAAATTCAGTTCAACCAACGAACCAAAATCAACCAAACCTCTTTCTTTCTTGGCGCCTTAGTAGCACAGTCGGTAAAGCATTTGCGGTGGAATTCTTTTGTGGTAAACGGGGTTCCACTGAACAAGCCTATGATATAAAACCCAGTGTCATCCGTCCGTCCGTCCATCCATCTTATTCTTTCTTTCCCTTTCCCTCTTTTACATGAAAAGTTTTGAAACTTGGGCACCAGGGCCATATGACCAATAATGGCTGAAGGGAGGGCAATGATATTTTGGACATGCTGTGAGTGTGGGATGGTATTTGTTTGTTCTAGCGTGTATTCGAAGACTATATAGTATCAACGCATGGGCCTGCTTAACTTGCAGTGGATGCGGGAGGAAGGCTTTTTGTCTACTTCAAACCTGAAAAAGTCTGTGCTCTTAAGCAGAAAGTGTTGGTAGACCTCAAGGCCATATAAATCATTTAGTATCCATCAGAAAGCCGTTGGTGACGGCCAAGGCCCCAATGTATGTGGCGAACTGTGCGTTGTAGCGGTGTGTTTCTATTATGCAAAACGTTTTGTGTATGCTGTGTCCGCTTATTAATTTCAATAATTTTCTACAGTTTTTTGATAGATTATATTTAGCATGTTGTAGTTTTTATTTATTATCTCTGTCCTTTTACTGCATTAATTATTTGTATCAAGCTTAACAAAGAAGGCTAAATCGCACCAAGTTTTAATTCAATTAAAGACTTTTTGTCTACGGTTTTTGAAATTATTATAGTGCTCGAGGTCGGATCCAAGTGCTATGGATTTTGTTTGTTAGATATATGACTACGTTCATCCTTTTTATAAGGCCAGTCACAAAAAAAAAAAAAAAATCATTAAAACAACATTTTAGGCGTCAAAGTGCATTTTTGTTCCTGAAACAAGCACAATTTCCTGACATTGTAGTACTGAGGAGCGTGTGAGATAGACGGCGTATATCTCCCGAGCAAGCACAGTCCCTGGAGAAATTATTGCCTTTCTTGGTGTAATGAAAACTTGGTGGTTATATCTTATTCATGATCTGTCAAATAACTGTGCGGATAAGGCGGCTTAGGCATTACTCCATAAATAAGTTTTACCGCAGGTTGACCCTAAACAGTAGGACAGAAGTGCTTGGGCAAACAGTGTAGGCCCAGATCAGACTGCTCTGAAGAGCAGTCAAACAGTGTAGGCCCAGATCAGACTGCTCTGAAGAGCAGTCTGATCTGGGTCTACACTGTTTGCTGAAGAGCAGTCTGATTTGGGCCTACACTGTTTGCCATTCCACCTGTTTTTTCTTCTTCGACACATCGCCGCACAGAAGAACCAATGAATGCAAATTTTAGTACAGATAGATGATTTTGAGTTTTACGTCTGTTTCAACAGTATTTTAGTCATATCGAGCCGATGAAAGGTGACAATGAAAAGTTGTGAGCCATGGATGGAATTCCGGGCGTTTACGGTTGGAAAGAATTGTTGCCTCCAGAGGGGTTCACAAAAGGCGTCCATTGTGGGGGGTGGGGGGCGGGGGAGGGGGATCTCTCTAAAATGAAGTCAACTGTTAAAAGAAAGAATTTGCTCCATCAGGAGGAGTAAAATATTTTCCTTTAAGAAATGAGAACCTTTGAAAACGTACGCAAATATTAAAATGACAGAGTAGCTATCTCGGAAAATGTACTTATTCGCCTTTAGATGTTCTAAGATTTTTTGTACTAACATATGTACTGAGTATGCAGACGTTAAAAAGGTTAATGTTGAAATGTCGTAGTCTGGTCAAGAGGGTTCAGTGACGTTGCCCACATCAGCCTGTATATCACTTTAGCCGCAACATGAGAAAATCAACAATGTGGTTGTGCGCCCCTCGCAGACTCAGATCAGCCTGGGCATCCGCCCAGTCTGATCAGAGTCTTCGCTGTCCGCATGGAGGTAGCTTAGACCCTTAGCTACCTTTTAAGGTTTTAGCGAAAAGTCTGAGATGATTAGGCGGATGCCCAGGCTGATCTGAGTCTGTGCTGGGTGCACAACCACTTTGTTGGTTTTCTCGCGTCGCGGCTCACTTTATTAAAGCACGTTATTCTAATCTTGCAACAGTTCATTCATCATTGTCCGCCACCTCAAATTTTTGTGGTTTGATCCGCCTAACAAGGTAGAACATCTTAAGGGAGTGTGCAAAGATGACAGACTTAATGAGCCCCTGTATCCTCGAAGCCTGGTCAGTTTTTTTTTACTTATTTTCATTGAAAAATCTATGGATTCCGAGGAATTTAAGTGAAATCAACGTGTTTTATGAGTCTACGCCTGATCGCTTGTTACTCTGTATAGCCTGCAATGGTAGCAAATGTGTTTTTTTACAACAAAACAGAAAAGGTATTAGACACAAGCTACAGATATAAGCTAGTCTTCTCCATGAGACATAAATAACATTCTTTGAATGGTATGAACAGTTCTTTTGAGAAAAACAACAGAAAGGAGGGGTGTCTATAAGGCTGTTTTCATGGCCACGACCGATTTTCTTTAAACTTTGCAAACCCAAACTACTATGTGTTGGCTGTAATGTCATGCAATATTAGATCAATTAGTGAAGGTTTCTTTGTTGTGTACACGATGAAAGTGGGTGGGGTAATTCAGACCCGAAGAGGGTTCTGTTAAGAAAATGCTAATATTTTTATTGCTACTTAGAACAAGAAGTCTACCATTTCATGACTTCTTATGCAATGCCAGATATAACAAATGATAATAATACTTTTGTGAAATTTTTACATGCAATATGTTTATACTTAGTTATATGACATACCTAAATTTTAGCCTTTTTTATTCTCCAACTTTACGCAAAACCACAACATCTTTTTACACTCAAAGCGATTCCAATGATATTCTGCAGTTATACAATATATTAGATGGTTGTTCCAAAATTATGAGGATAATTTTCTACAATGAATATATTCTGAGTTATCTCCCCTTAAAACCGTTTTTTTTATTGTTTTAATTAATACCCAGTTTTATACCCCGCTAAACGTAAGTGGTGGGGTGTGATGTTTCCAAACTGGTTGTCCATGTGTCTATCCATCTGTACGTCTTACTATCTGTCTGTCTGTCTATTTGTCTGTCTGTCTATCTGTCTGTCTGTTCTTTCTTCGATGGCCTTCCGATAACTATTTTATAATGGATTTTTTTTAAACTTGGCATGCGCATTGGTTTTGGGAATAGCTCGCTTGGGATTGTTAATAGGCGAATTTTTTAATGGACATTTTAGCTCCCCTGAGCCAAAGGCTCCGTGGGAGCTTATAGGATCGTAGCCTCTGGCGTCCGGCGTCCGTCCGTCGTCATCATTTTCAAAAGATTTCTCCTCTGAAACCACTGGGCCAATTTAAATTTAACTTCACATGCAGCCCCCAGGCAAAGGGTGAAAGAAAGTTTATATATTTGGTCCAGATCACATGACCAAGATGGCCGCCATGCCCATATATGGTAAAAACATTAAAATCTTCTTATCCAGAACCACAGGGCCGATTGACTTGAAACTTAGTATGTAGCATCTGGAACACTGGTACTCCAAAATTTATATAACTAAAGTCCCTGAGTTGACCTTGACCTATTTTATGACATAGTCATATTTGGTCCCTTTGGCCTGTGAATAGGAAAAACTGAAAAAGCGCATTTTATGTTGCTTTTGTGCTGTGTAATATGAATCCGAATTCAACCCTTATGAATTTTTAGAGCTCAGGGTCATTTAGTGACCTTGGCCGAAGGTCACTTTTCCGTCATCTGTCAACATTTTCAAAGAACTTCTTCTCTGAAAGTACTGGGCCAATTTCAATTAATTTTCATATGCAGCCTTCACGCAACGGGGGAAAGAAAAATTATATATTTGGTCAAGGTCACATGACCAAAGTAGCCAATGTGCCCATATATGGTAAAAACAAAAAAATCTTCTTCACCAGAACCACTGTGTCGCTGGCCTTGAAACTTGGTATGTACCATCTTTGACCATAGTAGTACAAAGTATAAATGAATGAAGACCCTGAGTTGACCTTGACCTATTTTATGGCAAGGTCAAATTTCTCAGAATTTTGAATGAGATAAACCAAAAAAAGTTGATTTTTCTCCTGCTGTTGTGCTCTGTGATATGGAAATGCATTCAAATTCAACCTGTACGAATTCTAGAGGTCAAGATCATTAAGTCACCATGGCCAAAGGTCACTTGTTCGTCATCTGTCAACATTTTCAAAGGACGTCTCTGAAAGTACTGGGCCAGTTTTCAGTTAAATTTCATATGCAGCCTCCAGGCAAAGGGGGCAAGTTAGGCCAAGTCACATGACCAAGATGGCAGCCATGCCCATATTCGGTAAAACGTTAAAAAATCTGCTCCAGAACCACATGGTCGATTGCCTTGAACCTTGGTATGTAGCATCTGGGAATCCAGTACTACAAAGTTTATAAACCTGATGACCCTGAATTGACCTTGACCATTTATATGATTTAATACATTTATATCCCCGAGATATGGGCAGATAGCCCGGGAAGACAAATTTTGTTTGTAATAGAAAGGATATATTAATTTACTTCAATCATTTCTGTGAAATTTCAATAAAATATTTCAAAGGGTAAAGGCATTACAGACCATAATGCATGTTTTAGACACTGACAAGGGCAATAATTCTGTCAGAAGACATTGGAATTCACCTATTAACAATCCCAAGCGAGCTATTCCCAAGAACAATGCACATGCCAAGTTTTAAAACAAAATTCCGTCAAAAAGTTATCGAAAAGAAACGAGGTATTCATCGAAGAAAGAACAGACAGACAGATGAACAGACAGACAACTAGACAGACAGACAGATAGTCAGATGGACAGACAGATGGACAACTAGCTTGTAAACATCACACCCTACCACTTACGTTTAGCGGGGTATAAAAACTGGGTATTAATGAAAACAATAATACAAAAACGGTTTTAAGGGGAGATAACTCAGAATATATACATTGTAGAAAATTATCCTCATAATTTTGGAACAACCATCTAATATATTGTATAACTGCAGAATATCATTGGAATCGCTTTGAGTGTAAAAAGATGTTGTGGTTTTGCGTAAATTTGGAGAATAAAAAAGGCTAAAATTTAGGTATGTCATATAACTGAGTATAAATATATTGCATGTAAGAATTTCACAAAAGTATTATAATCATTTGTTATATCTGGCATTGCATAAGAAGTCATGAAATGGTAGACTTCCAGTTCTAAGTAGCAATAAAAATATTAGCATTTTCTTAACAGAACCCTCTTCGGGTCTGAATTACCCCACCCACTTTCATCGTGTACACAACAAAGAAACCTTCACCAATTGATCTAATATTGCATGACATTACAGCCAACACATAGTAGTTTGAGTTTGCAAAGTTTAAAGAAAATCGGTCGTGGCCATGAAAACAGCCTTATAGACACCCCTCCTTTATATAGGGCTGTAGTACTGAAATCAGTATTAAAAATATCATAGTTTGAAGCAACAGGAATAATTTTTGATAGTAAGCAAATTTTCGTAAAGTGATAACTCAAGGTATAGTAACTATGTATGTTCAGAAAGTGAGCGCGTGTATAAAAAGGCTGAGACAAGGAATGGTGAGTAAACACTCCAATTTGACCCAGCACTAGCCAGAACTGAGTCGGTGAAAGTTTTTCTCCGGGGACGACCGAGCAAGAATATTTACAAACAAACTTTGATTCATTTAAGAGTGCCCCAGTGAAGACTGATTTTGCGGCAAATCGAGTCACCCTCTTATTTACTAACAGATGTTTCCTGCCTGCTATAGCCTACTGTTGATTGTCAAGAGATCACGATTCGAGGTTGTAAAACTTGAGAATAACCTCAAACTCAAAATAAAACATACTGATTGGCTGCTTCCGAGCACATGCTCGGAAGCAGCCAATCAGTGTGCTTTATTTTGAGTTTGAGAATGTACTCAAGTTTAATAACCTCTGGGCCCTGTTTCTCCACTGTCAATTTGCTGGTAAGCACCGCAAGATAATGTCTATTCGCCTTTTCTAACAGATTTGTCTCAGCCTGCTAGAGCTAACTGTTAATTGTCAAAAGATGAGAATTTCTCACCCATTGTACTAGGATATCCCTTTCTACAGGTGTCTGAGAGTTTTCTATCTCGGCCTGCTATCTCGGCCTAGGCTCAGAAAGCTGTCTCAAATATATAGTACAGCCCTGTTAATTACACACTTTAAATCAACAAATCAACTTGCTACCCGTCATGTAAATTGCATGCAGAATATGAAATTGACACCCAGTGATGTATAGGAAGTGTCACTGTAGATTTCTGATTAGCTGCCAATCCGGAAAAATGCATGCACAAGGCGAAATTAACACATATCAAACCATTAATACAAAATTAGCTTCAGGTTTATAGGAATGGACTCAACAAGAAGTTAAGAATTCAATGAATATTCTGTTTTATAAAATATTGGGTTAGAAAAATAATCAATGACGGGGTTGAGGCCTTGACAAGGAAATCTCAGGCTCGTTGTCAGATTATCTAAGTCTTATGCTCGGCAAGCCTCGCATAAGACTAAATAATCTGAAAACTAGCCTGAGATTTCCTTGTCTCGGCCTCAACCCCATCATAGATTCTATTAGTCTCTCCACTGTTAATGTCTTTTCTGCTTTGTTTCGCCTGTTTCCAATCTGTTCTGTTCTGTTCAATTCTCGTATCGACGTTACCGAAGAGGCTCAACGGTACGTAACCATAGTTGCACACACTTGGCGCCGTGTGTCCGTCCAAGTGTTTCCAATCGAAGAGAGAATAAGAACATAACGTAGCATATTGTCTCTTTTATTACATGTTGCGAACTAACCCAATCATCCCATTGGCTAATTGTGCGTTGAACCTTACCAAGGCGGTTGGTTGTAATGCACGGAATGAGTTTTGATGTCCATTCACATTATAATTGTATCGACTCACTGAAAAGACGTTTGTCCTTTTGTAGGAATATTTTTGGACAAAATTATGTTTTTATGAACTGAGAAAAGTTGGCGGCTACTCACATACACATGTACAGGGTTGCAAAGTAGTAAAAACAACACTTTCTACAGTAATGGGACAACTTAAATAAAACAGATAGCACCTTTATTTTTGTCAAAGTTATACGGCTTTTTTTTTTGTAAATAAAAAGTAATAGTTATACCATGATTTGTCCGCCTGTACGAAGAGATAATCTACGAGCTTTAGCGAGTGTATTATTTCCCGTACAGGCGGACAGACCATGGTATAACTATTTTATACGACCCTCATCAGTGGAGACATTTGTCACATTTATGCAGTGTGAGTGCGTTCGGTATACAAATCCAAGCGATCCCAATATGTGAGAGTTAAAACGCCATAGTCCACCGGAAAAGAAATGATGTTGATATGAGATTATCTAAGGAAAATTATTTATCGGTTGCCTCCCTCTCCCCTCCCCCAAATCCCCCCCCCCCGAAGATGTGATTTATTTCAATCCTTTTAGTATGCGTTCCTATCTCGGTTAAGCAATTACATGTGATACGAAACTGTGAGCGCAAATCGAATATGGCCGCCACTGGTTCGCGGCCGCCACTGGTCTCCAGAGTTCAGAAAGACGCTCAAAAGCTCGTAAAGTACGTATCTCTGTTCAACAACGTGAGCCCTTTGCGGACGCTTGATATCCTTATACCAGGTTGGACATAAATTGTGTACAGCCTTTTACTCAGTACATCGAGCACCGCCAAACGCTCCTGTTGTACAAACCGGTACTCGTACATCATCGAGCACCGCAAAACGCTGACTTGGTTATAGCCTGGTACCAGCACATCAAGCACCGCCAAGCGCTCAGGTTGTACATCCTGGTACCGGTACACCTAGCACGTTGTTGGACAAACCTCTGCTTGGATGTCCACACTCCTACCCATACACCACTACAGAAAAGATACAGTTCCGTACCGGGGGCCGTATCCATAAAACAACTTAAGTCGTTGCTATGCTGTTGCTAAGGCTAAATTTCTTAGAAGGAGATTCCCTACAACTATGAAATTTGCTCTGGAGGAACAGTCTTACAAAGACTGTTCCTCCAGAGCAAATTTCATAGTTGTAGGGAATCTCCTTTATAGATATTTAGCCTTAGCAACCGCATAGCAACGACTTAAGTGGCTTTATGAATACGGCCCCGGAACTCTTGTTAATATAACCAACTTGAAAGCTTGTGCTGCTCATGCGGCATAAGGTACGCCATGCCTGTCTCTGGCTTCTGCGTAGGCCGAGCTGACAACATGGCGGTAAAATGTCTCTTTTCTTTGTAGCAGTTAATTCTGTTGCTATCTGATTTCTTCAGCCATGTTATATGCCAGCGAATTTCCAATAGTTCTAAGAGCTGTGCTGTATTATTGTGTTAGAACATTTGGGCAGTGCTAAAGCACAGTTTGCTATTCGAGTAGCATAAAGGATGGATAATCCAAAAACTCTAGAAATGCCTAAAATAGAAACATCTCCGCTTATGTCCGTGGAAATTCCTGAAATTATTCCTTGTGAAGAAACGACTATGCGGATGAGGATTTGGGGTCATGTGAAGCATAATTTGCTCTTGTTTTTAACAATTTTCGGAGTAATTGTAGGATTTGGAATCGGTTTCGGAGTTAGGCCGTCTAAACCGTCAGATACAGTTCTGATGTGGCTGGGTAAGCACAATAGTCATATTTTGTATTTGAGCCGCGACACGAGAAAACCAACAATGTGGTTGTGCGCCCAGCGCAGACTCAGATCAGCCTGGGCATCCACCCAGGCTGATCAGACTCTTCGCTAAGCGCTTAAAGGGTAGCTAAGGGTCCAAGCTACCTTCATGCGGACAGCGAAGACTCTGATCAGACTGGGCGGATGCCCAAGCTGATCAGAGTCTGCGCTGGGCGCACAACCACACTGTTGGTTTTCTCGTGTCGCGGCTCATATTTTGTATTTGTCTGTATTGTGCTCAAATAGCCAATATGTTTATTATATTATTATTGCATTTCCTAACCTCTCTAGTTAAAATGATTGAAGCCCACCGATTCGAACAATTATCTACTCCAACTTTCCTTGCTGACATCAGTACCATATGCATCAAATGTATCGCTTTCATTACATCGGTGACGCTCTGTAATATGGATATTTCGAACCTTTTGACCAAGTACTTCCGTTTTAGTTTAAAGTGCAATGTATTGGAGCTGGTCTGTTAATAGACAATTACCTCGTTTCAGGCAATCTAGATTTGGCAACTTTTCTACAAACACTATTGGGGTAGTTTGCCCTTGAATCGAACATTTTTGTATTGCTTAAAGCCACAGGCTATTAACCCACTCCGTGTCTGGGTGATGTTATAAGCTAGCGCTGCTTTCCCAGCACCAAATAACTGCAACCCTTAAGTCATGCGTACCTCGTGAAACAGGACCAAAATATTATCCGTCAACCAAAATAAGCCCTTTAGTCGAAAAGACTAGCCCCTGGACTCGAACAGATATATTAATCCAAACATTTTAAGACAACCTCATTTACGGCCTGTGATATCCAGAGAAACCTCATTTTTTGAATTATATATTTCATGATCAGTCTTTTTTTGTGTGTGTGTATGTGTGTGTGTGTGTGTGTGTCAAATTAAAACGGCTCTTCAGGAAAAATGAGACAGACGACAGGGTACGCAAATGCAAACAGAATCTACATTGTGACTCTTGGTATGTGTGTATGTCAAATAAAAACGGCTCTTCAGGAAAAATGAGACAGACGACAGGGTACGCAAATGCAAACAGAATCTACATTGTGACTCTTGGTAGCCTACATGTAGTAAAGCATTTATTGATTAAAGGCCCCATTGCTCTATCAGCATGGAAAATTTTATCATGAGGTATCGCTGCAAGCTTCTCACTATAGTTTCGTAATTGTAAATGAACGTGATTAGCCAGCTTTAGAAAAATAAAACATCCTAGAGTTTTACATAAAAGGGGTTTGAAAACTTATTTGGGTCATTTTAGTTTGCAACTAAAATGACCTACTTTCGATTTGATAAAATGGTAAAAATACAATGTACAGGCATGAAGTTCCAATCACTATCCCGCCTATGGTTATATAGCATTGCTAGACGGGAAACCAGAACAGGAATTGGTATTTTGTGGAGCAATTTGTTACTTTTCAAAAACTTGTTTTCTCTACTTTTTGCCAGTTATATGACTCAATATATGCACACCAACCCGCATTTTATTATCAAACACGATTGCTGAACCGCTTTTAACAATGATCTGAGTTTAGGCGTTTTTACCGCTGATAGGACTATGGAGACTTTAAAGGGTACAACGTATAATATTCACTTACCACTGTTGCGTGCATTAAGCAAGATACAAAAATATTTGTGTGCATTTAGTCTGTGACTGAATGTATACATATGTGTCAGTGATACAGTGAGTAAACCGCCTCCGAAATTACATGCCCGTGTTCGACTTCGGGGCAAATCTGTGTTCGTCTCGGTCGTCTCATTGGCGAAGTATAGGTTTGTTTCAAATATTTAAAATTTTGTAGATTTTACGTATTTTGACCAATAACCAGTTATATTTGACAGCATTTGGAAGCCACAGATTGGTTTAACAGAGGTTAATTTGAATTTCGCTGGCTGAAACTCTATTTTCCACATGATACTAAGTAATTTATAAAATTAATGAATATTCAAATTCTGCAATTCAGAAAGAGCTCAAGAGGGATGCGTTGTCGTATGATAATGCATGCTGTATACTTTGGCCATTTTTATGCATATAGTTCATAGGTTAAAGTAACGCCTGGTATCAGAAGAGATGATGATTCACCAACTTGAAGGTGAAATATTTTCAAATAAAACAGTGTAAATTGTTTGACGTAAAGGCAAATTCGACTTGAGGGCTAGTTACCCCATATGAGCTGTGACACGAGCAAACAAACTTCGCTGTCCGTCCTCAGATCAGCTTGGCCATCCGCACATGCCACATTGTTGGTTTTCTCGTGTCGCGGCTCATATGTTTTTTTTTTCGGATCTATAATTACACTTGTTTCTACTTAAAATATTTTAAATTATGGTGCACCGGAAGCAACTCTGTCATTTTCATATTTGCCTCCTTTCTCAGAAGGGGTTAGCCCTTACAGTCGGGTTTATTTGATCCATTTTAGGGCTCGACCTTGTGCTTGATATTGCTAAGACTTAGTACCGGGGGCCGTATTCATAAAGCCACTTAAGTCGTTGCTATGCTGTTGCTAAGGCTAAATATCTATAAAGGAGATTCCCTACAACTATGAAATTTGCTCTGGAGGAACAGTCTTTGTAAGACTGTTCCTCCAGAGCCAATTTCATAGTTGTAGGGAATCTCCTTTAAAGAAACTAAGCCTTAGAAAAAGCATACCAACCACTTAAGTCGTTTTATGAATACGGCCCCGGGTCTTTTTGCAGTTACAAGATTTGCTTATTTTGTTCGCCTAAAACTGCACTATTGAGAGAACTTATTCATTTACAGAACATTTTTCGTCACAACTGCAGCATTCCGGCCTGCAGCGCAGCTGTTACAGCAAATGTCGTTAGTCGGAGCGAAATTTCACGTTCATTAATTTAGGCCGAGTGATCGATGTACTTATTCTGGGGTTGCTGCGATGGCTACGCGAGTTGACGCAATGGCCGTGAATGCAAATTCCAAGTAATCGACAAATTTATTTGTTTGTAAATTTTCATGCGTATATATAGTTCTGTGCAGCAGTCTTCGCTATGTCAGGTCATCGCTATGCTTAATGCAATTTTTTTCCGTACTTCTAAAAGAGTCCATCTTGACACGAGTATTTAAGGTGGAATAGGACACCGTGGTTGTGCGCCCAGCGCAGACTCACTGATCAGCCTGGGCATCCGCCCAGTCTGATCAGAGTCTCCGCTGTCCGCATGGAGGAAGCTTAGACCATTAGCTAGCCTGTAAGCGCTTAGGAAAAAGTCTAATCAGACTGGGCGGATGCCCAGGCTGATCGGAGTCTGCGCTTGGCGCACAACCACTTTGTTTGTTTTCTCGTGTCGCGGCTCATATATTCTCCAGGAGGCTCAGGGGAAGGTCTCAATAACATGCACCTCCTGGCACTGAGTTTGTACATTGTACATTCATATTATCTTCCTATACATTATATTGCTAACAGATCCGGTCAGCACCAGCCACAGCACGATGTTTTCCAATTCGTTTCCATGCGCATGGCGGCAGTTTGGAAGTCAGTCTGAAAGTGGCACGGCATTAATCGTAGTGGGACTGTTCGTACTCGTTCACACTCAAATAGATGGGCTGGCAACGTTGGCTAACAAAGTTCCAATTAACACTGTTAATTGGAATTTTATTGTATGTGTCATCATTGTATAATGTCCAGTTAACACTATTTTTTTTAGAACTTATATGTGTCATTTTTGTAAAAGTTCCAGTTGACAGTGTTAATTGAAACTTATGTGCGTCATCTTTTTATAAATTCCGATTAACACTGTTAATTGGAACTTATAATGAGCCGCGGCACGAGAAAACCTACAATGTGGTTGTGCGCCCAGCGCAGACTCAGATCAGCCTGGGCATCCGCCCAGTCTGATCAGACTCTTCCCTAAGCGCTTAAAGGGTAGCTAAGGGACTAAGCTATCTCCATGCGGACAGCGAAGATTCTGATCAGACTGGGCGGATGCCCAGGCTGATCTGATTCTGCGCTGGGCGCACAACCACATTGTTGGTTTTCTCGTGTCGCGGCTCAATTATGTATCATCTTAAAGTACTCAGCAGAGAGACAGACAGAAACTTTTATTTCGCTCAGGTCATATAAACATGACATATGAGGTAACTACTAAAATAATACAGAGGTGGTTCAGCCAATATTAACCCATCGAGCACACACATAAGAAACGACCTTCATCCAACGCTGATTCAAAAATACAAACTTGACGGTTGAAATCCTGTCACTGATTTTCGAACTAACATTTTGGGAAATCTCAGACTCAGACCAATATTTTGTATCTTGAAACAGATCAAAATATTCTTTTCTTTCAATTCTAGTAAAGGATGATTGGAAACGCCAAAACTTGTTCTTGAAAGGGCAGGGATTAATTGTCTGAAAAAGGTAAACTTAAAAACATAAGCTTATTTTGACTTGACAGGAAATTCACAAATTCTATCTTCAAAGCAGCACGACACCTGAATGTGTTAAAGGCCCTATTGCTCTATCAGCAGGAAATATTTGATCGTGAGGTATCGCTGCAAACTTCTTACTACAGTTTCGCAATCGATTATTATCGTGATTGGTCGGCTTTAAAAAATCAAAATGTCATCGAGTTTGCCATAAAATAGATTTGAAAAAAAAACTAGGTCATTTTAGTTGCCAACTAAAATGACCTACTTTCGATTTCACGAGCTTTATTTCATGGTAAAAACTCAAGATACAGCAGGTAAAAATACAAGGTACAAGCACTGTTACAGGTGATAAAAATACAATGTACAAAAATATTAAGCAAGGATCCCATTGATTGTGCCGCTGTTACAATGTTTCATTGCTTAACGGGGAACCAGAGTCCAAAACCGTATTTTTTTGGAGGGACTTATAATTTTTTTTAAAATACCTTGTTCCTTCTTTTTTGCCAGTTATATGATAGAAAAAAGCACATCAACCAACATGTTTTCATCAATCTGAAGGCTGTGCAGGTTTCATAATGATTTGTATTTTGACGATTTTTACTACTGGTAGTGCTATGGAGACTTTAACATAATATTTTTAGACGAAGTCTAATAAAATCATCGTTGCCGCCAAAACTTGACTTGATCTCTGTATGGAAGAGAGCATATGTCATGGAATTGTTATTCACCTGTCAGAAGATTTAGTTACATTAAAAATGTTATTATTTGCACTTTGCATTTAGTTTTAAATATGTTTTTCACTTTAACGCTGTAATGATTGATAGAGTTAAGCAGAACGCGAGAAACGCAAATGCCGATGGCTTGAGAAAACAAGGGCTTCGCAAGCGGCGCATAATACGCCCGTTTCAATTTCCTAAAGGAGTTACAGAATGAGCAAGATTGCAAAAGGATAGACAGGCAGACAAACAGGGGCAACCACTCTATAATAATTAACTAGAACTGTCAGCGAATCCGACTATACCCCGCTTAATTGCTTAAATCAAATGATGTTATTTTCGTAACATAAAGCATAAAGAGGGAGAGAAATCATTGCTACCCTGTATACAAAAAATGAATGGTTGCTGTGAAATCTGTTACAAAAAATTACTTTATATAAAGTCAGGAGAGAAAGAAAATAGGAAAACTATAGGGAAGAATAAGCAGGAGAAGACTGGTTATCAATCCCACAATACAACAAGTTATCATCAACATGCATACAAAAATCCCTACCCTAACTTACAGATGCATAGAAATCTTTTGCAAAAAATGCATTATTCAAAGTAAAGAGAGGAAGAAAATCGGACAAATACAGAGAATAAAAAGAGGAGAAGTCTGGTTCTCAATCCCACAATACAGGAAGTCATCATTAACCTGCATACCAAATATGACTAATCTAGCTTGCATGGTTGTGGAGAAATCTTTGATGAAAAAGTTCATTATTCAAAGTATGGAAAGAACGAATATTGGACAAATACAGGGAAGAATAAGCAGAAAAAGGCTGGTTCTCAATCCAAAGATACAACATATCGTCACCAACCTGCATACCAAATATGACTACTCTAGCTTGCATGGTTGTGCAGAAATCTTTGACGAAAAATTTCTTTATTCAAAGTAGGGAAAGAAAGAAAATCGAACAAATACAGGGAAGAATAAGCAAGAGAAGGCTGGTTCTCGATCCCACGATACAACATGTCGTCATCAACCTGCATAACAAATATGACTACTCTAGCTTGCGTGGTTGTGGAGAAATCTTTGACGAAAAATTTCATTATTCAAAGTATGGAAAGAAAGAAAATCGGACAAATACAGGGAAGAATAAGCAGGAGAAGGCTGGTTCTCAATCCCACAATACAACATGTCGTCATCAACCTGTATGCCAAATATGACTAGTCTAGCTTGTATGGTTGTGAAGAAATCTTCGACGAAAAATTTGATCAAATGGGGACGGAAGGACAGATGGAAGGACGGACAGATGGACGGACGGACGGACGGACAGACAGATGTAAACCAGTATACCCCCACTTTTTCAAAGTGGGGGTATAATGACTGCAACATCATCTAAATATTTAACACATGATATACTGTTAGTATTCCAAGGTAAGTTGGACAAGGGAGATAACCTAAATACAAAAGTTACACCATTTTTAGTTCTAGTTTTTTCCCTTGACAATATATTGTACAAGAAAACACGAAAATAGCCTTTTTGAACTAATGAAAGGGATTAACTCTAAAACGAAGAAAGGGAAAGCAGCCATTTTTGTACGCGACACATCGTTAGGACTTCATTCACATTGCTATGAAGTTTTATAAAGATATCCCAAACGGTTATCTAGTTATGGGGCGTACAAGACTTACAGGGAAAAAATTAATCAAAGGGGCATAACTTCAAAAGTAAGAAAGGGGGAGCAACCGTTCTTGTACTCGACACGTTCCCCCCACCCTGATACATATGTCTACCAAATTTCATGAAGATATCCCAAATGGTTACTGAGTTATGGCGTGTACAAGAATGTTTACGGACGGACGGACGGACAGCGCCACGACATAATACGTCCGTTTTTTCAAAACGGGCGTATAAAAAAGATTCTATGGTGCGAAAAGTCTTTCGTAGTAAAAAAGTAGCTGATTCTCACTTTTCTTCCTTCCAGGATTTAGCTCTTAATATTTCGTTTCGACAAGAGCTCTAGTGGAGGGGAGATAAGTGAGAATGTATTCGTTGCTCGCTACTGAGATTTACCATTCTTTTTCCTTTCCATTTCGTTTCGGGTAAAGGGAAATGGCTGTATGGTAACTGGTAGCCTTATAGTACCCTCACTGATGCATGGCAATGCTAATTACATTAGAATATGTATAGTGCATGTAAATAGTTTGTTCTATTGTCGTATTATCAATATTATTTCTCACTAAATTGTTGCATAGCTGCTTTTGGGAAGCAACCGATAGAAACGTAGTACGATGATTGCAATACATATTCCTTGGTATTTCTCTTTTTGGAACTTTTTTTGTGGCATCACAGTGGATAACACAGTCCTGCAGGTATCCGCGTGGCAGAGCATTGCGGCGGTGTATAAACGAGTTGTCGAGTGTTGGTGTGTCCAGACCCAGCGGGAATATGACGTCGTATATCGACGTCAGTGCGACTTCGTTTTGAGGTCATGCTCTCGCTGGGGAATTGGGCAGTAATCCGAGATTTCCTGCGCTTTGTTGGGAATTTGGTTGTGTTCAGCCTTATCTGAGTTAACCACTGCGAATATGGAGAATAGTATTTCAGTGTAAATTTTGTGTTGTATCAACAACTTGTCTACATTGTTTAAATGTATATTAACGTGCTATCAAACAGTCCAAATTCATCTATATTTTGCTTTATATCTGTATGATTCCTCTTAAATTATCTTTCTTCTCTTTTGTCTATTCTTTGAGCTTTATCACGGTATCAGACTGTAGTGTCCATCTTTTGGCAAAATGTGGTGTTTCAATCAACTGGTGCAGCCCTTTCCTTGTTCTACTGATTTGTTTGCAATCGTATATGCCTTTTAATGGCGGTTGATATAGTAGTTTACAGATTGAGGATAGGGATGCACTATTGTTGTCATATGAAACTGAAAGGAATGGATCGCCTGGACACCTTTGACTATTACCTATGGTTGCGAAATTTACTTCATATTTCTGGCGATGTTGAACTGAATCCGGGACCAATGAATGATTTATCTGATTCCCAGAGTTCAGACAGTGCGTTCTCTGATGGAGTGTTGAATGAATCAGAAATAATCAGAAATAACTTTTCTTTAGTTCACTATAATGTTCAAAGTGCGTTACATAAACTGGACATACTTGAATCTGAGCTGTCTAATTTTGATGTTATATCTTTTTCTGAGACTTGGTTTAATAAAGATATAACCAACTCAGACATAATTTTAAATAATTACGGAGTACCTTTTCGAAATGATCGGGACGATGATGCTCATGGTGGAGTCGCTGTGTATGTTAAGAATAATATTCCTTGTCTGCGTAGGCCTGAGTTCGAAATTTTAAATGTAGAATGCGTTTGGATTGAAATACGACTTAACCATAAACGATTACTAGTTGGTACGTTTTATAGGCCCCCCAATTCTGATCAGTCTGTCTTGAGCAACATCGAACGATCCATCGATTTAGCGATTGATACTGGAATATCTGATATTATCATAATGGGTGACTTTAACCTTAACATGTTGAAACCAGCTTCAAGTAGGTCTGTTTACAATATATGCCAGCAGTACAATTTACAGCAAATTATAACTGAACCTACACACTTTACAGAAACTTCTAGGTCCCTTATTGATCTTGTCCTTGTCTCGAGTCCCGAAAGTATCTTATTAAGCGGCGTTGGTGACCCCTTTCTTGGTCAAGAAATAAGATATCATAGTCCTATATTTGTAGTTTTTAAATACAACAAAACTCAATCAGCTTCATTTAAAAGACAAGTCTGGAAATATGAACAAGGAAATTATGATTTACTAAAACGTAAAATTTTAGACACCGATTGGGATTCACTTCGTAATGATGATATTGATACTTATTCAATTAATGTAACTGATCGCATTTTAAGTTTAACGAAAGAATGTATACCACACAAAATAGTTAATATAAGACAGTCGGATCCTCCTTGGATGCATAACAACTTAAGAAAACTCATGAGGCAAAGAAAACGCGCATATGATAAAGCTAAGCAAACAAACGATCAGCAACATTGGCAGAAATACAAACGATTACGAAATGAAACTACAAACTTGCTAAGATCATCTAAACGAGAATATTTTGATAAAATGGCAAATAAACTAAATTGTAATAATAACTTAACCAGTAAAGATTGGTGGAAAATTCTGAAATCTTTTATTGTAACTTCAAAAAAATCATGTATTCCTCCTATGAATGATAACGACGAAATATATACTGACGATAAAGATACAGCAAAGTTATTAAATGATTATTTCAAAACTCAATCTTGTCTTAATGATAATGGTAAGGATCCACCACATGTCGATAAAACAAATCTAAATGAACTCTTTTCGATTGTAACGAGCCCGGATGAAGTAAAGTCTGTTTTAGAAACACTTAAAATCGGTAAAGCCTCAGGACCTGATTGCATAAACAATTACGTTCTTAAAACATGTGCATTTGAACTTTCTGAACCGTTGTCGAAATTATTTAATTGTTCGTTAAATCAGTCTAAGGTTCCGAATATGTGGAAGGAAGCTAATGTCACTCCTGTTTTTAAAAAGGATGACCCCTCCAATTATAAAAACTATAGACCTATTTCCTTATTAAGCACCGTCGGAAAAGTTTTAGAGAGAATTATTCACAAGTATACATATAACTTTTTTATTGCAAATAATGTTATTTCAGCACTTCAGTCAGGCTTTGTTATGGGAGATTCCACTGTAAATCAACTTACTGATATTTATAACACATTTTGTAGAGCTCTCGATAGTGGTATGGAAGTACGCGCTGTGTTTTGTGATATAAGCAAAGCTTTCGACCGTGTATGGCACAAGGGTCTTTTGATTAAACTTGAATCTGTAGGTATATCGGGTCGTCTTTTGAGGTGGTTCCGTGACTATTTAGATAACAGAAAACAAAGGGTTGTATTACCAGGTGCCTCGTCGGATTGGGTGGCAATTACTGCTGGAGTACCCCAGGGTTCTATTTTAGGACCATTATTGTTTTTGATTTATATTAATGATATAGTCATTGATATTTATTCTTATATACGTCTTTTTGCAGACGATACCACATTATACATAATAGTAGATACACCTGCACGGGCAGCCCTTACTTTAAATCAAGATCTTGCTAAAATTTCTACTTGGGCAGATAACTGGCTAGTAAGTTTTAATCCTAACAAAACAGAATCTTTGCTATTAACTCGTAAAATAAACAAACAAATGCATCCAGCAATCTCTATGAATAACCAAATTATAACAGAAGTTGAGAATCATAAACATCTTGGGGTTGTATTTCAAAATGATTGCTCATGGCATGAACATCTAAAAATGATCACATCTAAAGCATGGCAGCGTATCAATATTATGCGAAAATTAAAATTTGTGTTAGACAGAAGTTCTTTGCAGTCAATTTACTTCGCCTTTATAAGACCAATTTTAGAATATGCAGATGTTGTTTGGGACAATTGTACAAAATACGAAGAAGAAGAATTAGAAAAAATACAGTTAGAGGCTGCGCGCATAGTTACTGGTACTACAAAATTAGTTTCTATTGACAAGTTATACATAGAAACTGGGTGGGAATCTCTTAAGTCAAGAAGGAGACAACATAAGCTAACTCTGTTTTATAAAATGGTAAATAATCTCACACCAAGCTATCTCTATTCTCTTCTTCCTTCACAAGTTGGTAATATATCAAGGTACAATTTAAGAAATCAAGAAAACTACCAAACTATAGACTGTAAATCTCAATTGTATTTTAATTCATTTTTGCCGTCATCAGTGCGTGAGTGGAATTCACTTGAAGATTCTGTGTGTTCATCTCAGTCTTTATATTGTTTTAAAAGAAGCATAAGGACCACTCGTGAAATTCCTAAATATTATTTCACTGGTAATCGTAAAGGCCAGATTTTGCATACAAGATTAAGAACTGGTTGTAGTTCGCTTAATTACCACTTATTTCGCAAGAATATAATAAATGATGAATTTTGTGTTTGTGGTAATAGAGAGGACACCAATCACTTCTTTTTCGAATGTCCTAGATTTCATATACAAAGACAAGTGTTGACTAATAGACTTATCGGCATATGTAATTTGTCCTTAGATATTCTACTGTACGGGGACGTCAACACGAGTTTTCAACAAAATGTCGAGATATTTCACACAGTGCAGGATTATATCATTAGAACGAAACGCTTTTCTTAAATTATTATTTTTCTATTTCAAGACTTTTTTATTAGTGCCAAAGGTGTTCAGGACGTGCTATTCGGATATGCACTATCATGATTTTATACTTTTTCATACTGATACCGTGTCATAAATTCTCTCTCTCTCTCTCTCTCTCTCTCTCTCTCTCTCTCTCTCTCTCTCTCTGGCATTTTTTGTCATTTGTATTACTCTCTCTTACGTTATTATAGTTTATACTGTATAACCATTATGAGCATTAGTTTAGTATACTTTCACAATATCTATGAACTTTGTACTGCATTTAAAGCTTACGTTTTTTCAAAGTTAACTGTATGCAAAATTATTGACATACTTGTTTCTGGGAAACAGATTTTAAAAAAGTCACTGACTTTCTTCTGTATCCCATTCATTGTACTGTGTGTTATTTAATGTAATTCTATTTGTTGTACATGTACAGTATTGTGGAATAAATATTGTTTAAACCAAAAAAGTAGTTGTACTCGGTGCGTAAATTTACCGGAACGGACCTAATTACCGGGTCGGACCGGAACGGACCCTTATTATTCATATTTCCAGCCGATTTTTGAGATATTTTGATACAATCTAAACGCGCAGATTAATTCAAGGCCCTACCTATGACTAACATGTATTATCTTAACTTTCAACCCCTGATTTTGATTTGACAATATCTGATAAGGACTATGGGCGAAACAAATGTCTGTCCGTCAGATAAATTGACGACTTATTGAAACATGATAATGCTGCTAACTGTACAATCGATATACAAAGTTTCCCTTTATACATTTAGACCACTGTAATGTTTCAATTTAAAGCTGAAACACAATAGCTCTACATATTTTCTATGGCTGAAATGTTAGTCATGATACTATGGAACAAAAAATCGGGAATTTTTGTGTTTTTCATTCGCTCCAAGTCTTGGAAAAAAGATAACCAGATTTTTGTGTAAGATTATATGATTTTAAGATGAAACGCATATGCGTGGGGTATTAAGAGGCCTACCGATGGCGCAAAATACTCAAAGAGTATTTTGACTAATATCTCTAATTAATTTGCGCTAGATGGCATACAGAATATGTATTAATATTAAATAAGAGTTATTACAAATATCTACTGAAGATAGGAGAAAACGGGTCCGTTCCGGTGTCCGTTCCGGTAATTCAGTCCATTCCGGTCCGTTCCGGTAAATTTACGCACCCGGCTGTACTGAACCGGGTAAAATACAGTACCGTATCATCGGAAGCATATCGGAATGTACCGAAGAATGTCATTAATTTACGGACCAGTATGGTTTCTCGCCATAGTGGATAACCCCAACATAAGGATACTGCTATTCAATAATAATATCAGACATATTTACAGCATTTTGAACTTAGCCAATATTTATTTTGTTATTATGACATAGCGACAGGGTTTTGAACTTGGAATTTTTTCAATCACAGTCAAAATTTCTCATAGATACCCCATTAGATTTTGGTCCATTTTTACATTTTAATTATTAAAGGCGTATAGTGTATTTAAAACATTGAGTGCAGATAATTTTGCGGGACGTATTCTGAAACCTTGCTTGCAGCCAATTTCTTATTTCAACAGAAATAAAAAAAAAATATTATTTGTTTCAAATATGTCTTCTTTCACTTCGTCTTATATCTTTTTTTAAAGATATTTCTTGTGACATCTGATTCTGACGTAGCGTTAAATAAACGTACTGCAAATCAAGAGTCTGTAATCTGCGTTTGGTTCTTTTCATGCAACGATTCAAAGTCTCTGGCTGTCAGAAAACGGCTTCTGTGATTAAAAGTTATCTAGCGACTGCAATTGAACGTCAAACGTATTTGGCTACATTAACGTCAGTGTAAAGATTCGCAATTTCTGTATCGCTCTAATTTTCAGAGAAGTATAAAATGAAATCAACGTTTATGCAGGAATATAGGGACGGACACTCGGCGCCAGGTGTGTGCAACTATGGTTACGTACAACTGAGCCACTTGGGAAACGTCGTTACGAGAATTGAAACCTTTAGAACCCGTAGCTGCATGAACATGATGAAACAACGTTTGTATCACCAGTTCTGAAGGAAGCTATAGCCTAAACGGCAACGAAGTAAGGCTACATATGAATTCAACAATACAATTATCTGATCAAGGAACCTCGTACAAAAGGAACGGCAAAAGATTTGATTGATTGTAAAAGACATTGAATCGTTTGTTTCAAATTTATTTTACTCAAATATTCGACAAATCACACGCAGTGAAGGAAATAAATCACAATCGGTTTATTTGATTCGATTGCACCTGGTGGCAAGAAAAACAAATCAAGCAAAAACGTATATAAATCGTACAAACTTAGCCGTTACAATAAATCTATGAATTACGGCACGCGTACATAATTCAACGAACAGTCAGCCTAGTCGGAGTAAAACTCGAGATTTATGAATTTGGAAATACAGAGTCAAACATTGAATACCTCGGTCCGACTGCTCTTTTTGAGCAAGCTGAGCTGGATCTGAACTGCGTACTATGAAAGCATTTAGAACCATTCTGGCACACCACTTGTTTAAACGGTGAAACATATTGATAGTATTGTAGACTAGCAAAACTCTACATTCTTAATTGAAAATACATTTTGTCAACCTGGTGTTAGAAAAAAGCGAAGAATTAATGACATTTCAGTACGCATTTTCGAGCGACTGGATACAAAAAAGCGGTATAATGAAGGGGATTCCATGCCTGTACATTGTGTTTTTTACCATTTTATTAAAGCTTATGATATCGAAAGTTGCCAGACCATTCTAGTTGCCAACTAAAATGACCCAAATCGTTTTTTACAATCTTCTCATGTGAAACTCAAAGATGTTGTATTGGTTTAAAGTTGGCCAATGACGGTCATTTTCCAATGACGAAGCTGTAGTGCGAACCTCGCAGCGGCAGTACCTCACTATAAAATATTTCATGAAAGAGCAAAAGGGTCTTATTTAAAATAACAAATAGTTAAAGTAGATGTTGATGCTGCTTTTAATTTGGGTAGCTGAATGATCATCTGTTTGAGAAAGAGCTGCTCATTCGGTTTACCGTGCGTATCTTTCGTGAACTTTTGTCAGTATGTGTGTTTCTTCCCCTTTTTGTTTTGAGAGCGGGATTTGGGATTTGATCGTATTTATTCTTGATCATTGCCTATCTTTTAAATTTCTATCATTGAAACATGTTGATAGTGTTGTAGAATAGCAAAACTCTTCATTCTTATTGTCAATATACTGAAAAAAAGGAAACGTTACATCAAAATACAAATATTTTTTTTCTTAAAACACTTCATTCAAATTTCAAAATCTAACCAATGCTAAACTTTGCCAGATATCCTCTACAAACACCAAGAGATGCAGATACACTACAAAACAATTATAAGTTAATTTTGATTCTCTGCATCCGGTGATGTTAAGAATTTTAAGCATAAATGTTTCATTTTTTGTTCAGTATACATTTGTCAATTTGGTATCAGAAAGACAGCGCAGAATTAATGGCATTTTCATACGCATATATGGATTTTTGCGGAACAAAATCTTGATTAAAGGATAAAGCTTTTAGATATAGTATGGAATGAGTGATTCGCTAAACTGTACCAACACCCACTGTCATCGATCTGTGCTTCGTATACAGTAAGCAACCTAAATGTCAAGACAGAAGCGCTTAAGCAAACAGTACCGACCCAGATCAGACTCTTTAGAGCAGTCTGATCTGGATCGGTCACTGTTTGCCATTTGACCATCAATTTTTGACATTTGAACGCTTGTTCGAGATATCTTTAGGTGTTTCAATTCTTAAAGAGGCTTAGCGGAAAGAATCCTGCGACCGAGTTTGTCCATATCTATTTTTAGCATATTGTAATAATTTTAAAAGTCTGTATCAAGATAGAGGTCTTAACGGCTCCATAGTCCTATCGGTGGTAAAAACGACTAAACGCAAATCCTTACAGAAAGCGGTTCAACCTACTCGTACGGTGATAAAATTAGGCTTGCTATACATACATTGAATCATAAACGTAGCAAAACGTAGAGGGAATAGTTTTTTGAAAATGACAAGTCGCCCTGTCCTCTTCTGGTTTCCCGTTTAGTAATGTTGTATAGCTGTAGGCGGCATAGTGAATGGGCCTCCACGCCTGTACATTGTATTTTTACCATTATATTTATGTGTTTGCGAAATCGAAAGTAGGTCATATTAGTTGGCAACTAAAATGACCCAAATCAGTTTCCACAACTATTTTTTGTGAATCTCAAGGATAATTTAATTAAAGCATGCTCGCATTCGGCTTTTATGTCATTCAGGGCTTTAGAGAAACACAAATAAATACATTTAAGACACCGAGAAAAGAAAATCAACAAACTGCTAACAGTATAAAATTATGCTGATGTCCTTAGCAAAATGTTGGTGCTCTTACCAATAATGATAAACACACCGCTACAATATACAACACCAATAGGCCCATTCGGCACCTACTGCAAGTACAGCAGCCCATTGCACTTCCTTTATCAAAAAGCCGAAAGTTTTACGGCATTCGGTGGATAAACCAATTGAATAGTTATAAGTTCAACCAACTCGTGTGGTGTCAGAACACGATTTTTTTGCATACTCGACGTAAAAAAAAGATGGTGATAGAGTGTGAGAGAGGTCCAAAAACGCAAACCCCACTTCTCAAAGTTCTGTAAGTGCAGCAGGCACTTGCCCTCTGATAATCAAAGCACATGCTTCTTCATCTTTGGAGAAGAAAAAAGAAAATATTTAGCACGGTTGTTGTTCGAATTACCGATTGACAAAGCTCCTAATAAAAAGGTAAAGGTAAAGGTTTCCCATAGCCTAATAGCCGTAGGGGCAGTGGGGGTTAGAGACCCATTGTATCTTGGGCACATCTGATGAAAGGCGGAGCCCATCTCCTTTCGCTGCCTTATCCTTCCCTAATTCGTAAAAGGTACCCCTTTACTGCTGGGTAAACAGAGAGAGTTTTCCAGTCGTCGGATGGCGACGGTGAGCCGCGAACTCACGACCTTCCGGCGACTTTCTGCACAATAACCGAGCCACTCTAACCACTCTGCCACCGCGCCTCTGGAGTCTGTACCTACGAAACATATGTATTGATCCATTAAGAGTATCGCATGTAACGTCTGCAAGTACAGCAGTCCATTGTGCTACCTTAAGATACTAGACGGGCATGGCGCATCTTCAATGGGCTGATTTGAATCGAGCTCTCCGCAATAAATTGTGAAGCTAAGCCAAAGTCGCTCTTGTTTAGGCGTTAATTTGACAAGGCATGAATAAGATATGAACACCGAGTTTTATAGCTACATTTCCCACAGGGACTCACTGGTTCTGGTAAATCTATATTAGATATATGATCTGCTTCAGGAGAAAACCAACTAAGTGGCCTGTGCGCCCAGTGAAGACTCAGATCAGCCTGGACATCCGCCTTAGCTACTTTGAAAGCGCTTGGCGAAGGATCTGATTAAACTGGGTGGATGCCAAGGCTAATTTGTGTCTGCACTTGGCGCACAACGACTTTGTTGTTTTTTTCGTGTCGCAGCTCATACAGTATATGATCCGCATCATGAGAAAATGTGACAACAGTCGAGGGACTCTTTGGATCATCTGTATCTGTACAGAATGGTAAAAAATCAAAATTTCCTCTGTATCGATTGTTCAGTTTCCCTAGATTATTGCTGCGAACTGGAAAATCTCTGATCAGACTGCGCGGATGCGCAGGCTGATCTGAGTCTTTCCGGCTCGCACATGTCCGAGACAACAACATATTTCATTTCGCAGCGCGTCTTATAGAGTCAAATCATGATGGAATAAAACTGATCGTTTGAAGGAAGTCGGCGTCAGACTGCCTGATACGCGCATACTTTGCACGAAAAGTGCTTTTTTTGCTTCTGGCATTTATTTCAATACAACTTAAGCATGCTATAAAATAATTAAGAAACGTGTACGCAAAAAGACAAAAGTAGCGACAACAAGTAGCAAGCAACATCCAACCAAACAGCGTCAGCAACCAGTCCAACCAGGAACAGAACGCCAAAACGAGGCCAAATATATAAAATATAAAATATTTCGGAATTTGCGGTTAAACAATATAAATATGTTGTTTCCATTATTTTTCTCGCTCTCGGCTTAGTTTTCCGCAATCAATATGACTAATGGAATCTTAGCATGTTCCAAAGAGCATTCTAACTTTGTGGTGTCTGATCTGGGTCTGTGCTGTTTGCCAATGTCCCTTTGTTGGGTCCCCAGGCATTAATGAGTTAAGCTAATATTACCAGTTAAACTTGATAGACCAGTTACATGAAAAAGTATTTGAAAAAATATATCTAGAAACGATCGGAATACGTAACTATTTTTGAACATGAGATACTGTTCTATAATTTGATGGAAAATTTATATGAAAATGAGGAAAATGTTGGCAAATTTTTGTTCCTGAGCAATTTATACAAACATCATTTCTTCAAAAACAAGTAGAATAATATTGGGATGTCTATGAAAACTGAAGATGAACATGTTGTTATTTTATTTTAGCACTCAGAGCACGAAACTGTAACAGGTGTTACGGTTGCGCCTGAATTTAAATGTATCAGCGGAAGGATTTGCGCGCCAATCAAAGCTTTATCAACCTCGGGCTGATCAGACCAAGGTTTCATCGCTTCCTAAGAATTGAGCTCCCAGACAGTATACAATCACAATTAAGCCGTGACACGACAAAACCAACAAAGTGGCACTGCACCGAGCAAAGCCTCTTATCAACCTGGGCATCCGATAAGAGTCCGGTTTGCGCTTAAAGGGTAGCTAAGTGTCCAAGCTAGCCTTATGGGCACAGCGAAAACTTTGATAGACTGGGCGAAGGCACAGGCTGATCTGGGTCTTCGCTGGACGTACATGCGACTTTGTTGGTTTTGTCGTGTCGCGGATCAAATTGGGTCTGTAAGTTACAGATGTTAGATATAAAGACAAGTCCAAAGCCAACGGCAATCGGTATTCTGTTTGCGCCCTGTACATGTAATACCGCCATGTCATTTCCATTTGGAAATTAATAATTCAAGCTTTTGCAAATGTTTAGCTGAAATATTACAGTGCTATTCGACTTATATGTATGTAAAATATAAATGAGCCGCGACACGAGAAAACCAACAATGTGGTTGTGCGCCCAGCGCAGACTCAGATCAGCCTTGGCATCCGCCCAGTCTTATCAGTGTCTTAGGTGTACGCATGAAGCTAGCTTAGACCCTTAACTATCTTTTAAGCGCAGAGCGAAGACTCTGATCGGACTGGGTGGATGCGCTGGGCGCACATGGCACTTTGTTGGTTTTGTGGTGTCGCGGCTCAAATAAAGATGCCTAGGAAAGGCTGCATCACAAAGTACAACCCATCCAAAAGCCCGAAAGAAAGTTAGTATAAAGTTTCAGCTTTGTTAAAGCTATGCTGATGGCGCTAACAAAGAACTGAAAGTGGCTAAATCGAAACCGAAATTTCGGTTTAGCCACTTTCAGGAATTTTCTGATAACTCTACCAGCTCTTTTACTTCAAAACAAATATTGTGCGCAAGTATATGCTTTACAAATATATGCATTCTTACAGTTTGTCTAAATGGATTTTTAATATCCAGCTGGGAATGGAATTATCTACTAGTATCACGCTATTATCAGGCGTGCCTGTAGGACTAGACCTAACTATTTCACAATGTCCCATGCATCAGTGCTAACGGTTAAATTCTACTACTTTATAGTATTGTCAAAGAAATCAGCTCATATAAATGGAAATGTAACTGGGCGACGTATGTCTGAGTCACACTTAAAAGGTTGTTTGGTTTCTGACATTGAGATGACATATCATGGTGATATATTTCAGCGGAAGGATCTGCGTGCCAATAAAAGCTTTATTAACCTCAAAATGTGCACATGCATACATGTATATGAACAACGACGACTTGTATATTGCATCTTCGAAGCTCAGTGTATAAAATTTATGTAAAGTCATAGTAGCCTCGGTAGCACCATCTTGGACGGACGCTCGGCGCCCCGTTACTGCGGCTATGGATTCGTTCCGCTGAGGTGCGGGGAGAACGTCGACAGGAGAATTGAAATACTACTAAATGAATTAACATCAATAGGAGAGTTTAAATACTACTACTGGTAGCACATCCACTAGTATATCGATGGCCCTCAAATGGAGTTGGGGTTGGTATGCTGTTTTAACCCTGCCCATCTTTCCGTCAACAGCTTTGGATTTTTCTCAATAACTTGAACATCATATGCCAAATTCGAGTGAAATTTGTGATAACCTGTTTGGCCAGTTACAGGAGCTGTTTGATAACTCCAACATTTTTTTTTATTTTGAAGCAAAAATGTGTACAAATATGTTTTACACATGTGAAAGTCGCTAAGTTTTGACAAAGACTTTACTTTCTAACTTACTGACCGACTGACTGACTTTCATACTTACTGAATCGAACATAATTTTTATATTTTGCCACCTATTTGCAGACGTTCGACTTTTCAAATTCCTGGTGGGAATGCGCGATTACATGTACCAGATGTGTTGCAAGCAAGCATCATAGAGGAGATGACACGGCTATTTATCAAACATCTGCTGCAAAATTCACCAGATAACAGGGGAATGATAACATGATGTGTGATATCATGTCACTGCACTGCGCTTGCGCGATTGTTATCAGGCGATGCATTCAGAAGCGATCTCAGTAGACGATTGGCTACATACTAACGTTGGTCATGATAACAACGTTCGATTGGTTAAATGAGTCACCGATTTACGTCATAACGCATTCGCGACGTCAGCAAGTTCCAACAAAACTACGTTTGTTTTTCATTTTCTTGAGGCTTTTTATGCCTTAAAATCTTTAAATAATGCATGATAAATAGAAAACAATGTAAGTGTCTTTAGATATCAAGTTTATCAGGCTAGACCAGAAACACGTCGGACTGGCTCGGCAAGCCTCGCCATTCCTACGCTGTTTCTGGTCTCGCCTGATAAACTTGATATCAAAAGACACTAACATGGTATTCTCTATTTCTTTTGTCTTGTATTTTATAAATTGTTTGTTGATATATTTTCAGGTATTCTTGGGGAACTGTACATGCGGTCATTGAAAGTTACCATCCTACCTCTTATTGTGTCCAGCGTCATTGCCGGTAAGTGTTACAGTGTCCAGCGTCATTGCCGGTAAGTGTTACAGTGTCCAGCGTCATTGCCGGTAAGTGTTACAGTGCCCAGCGTCATTGCCGGTAAGTGTTACAGTGTCCAGCGTCATTGCCGGTAAGTGTTACAGTGTCCAGCGTCATTGCCGGTAAGTGTTACAGTGTCCAGCGTCATTGCCGGTAAGTGTTACTGTGTTACATGTAATGAGTTCTTATACTAAAATCTCAGATGCGGCGACGAATCTTGAAGGTGAACTGTCCAATGTTTACGGTAAATGCGGTAACAGATGAAGCAAACGCAATATCTTTGTAACTATTATACAGAAATATAAACAAGCAATAGAAAAAATATAAACAAGTAGATGCGTGTTTGGAAGTGTATCAGAAGGCTGCCAGACAGAATTTTCTCTGAAAGCATGAATCAGAAGAATGACCTTGAGCGCCGAAAATAATTTTGCAGTGGGAAAGATGTTCCTTGATTTAATGCGACTTTGTTATTTGATACAACAACAATCGATGTCTAGTTTTGATTGCCTTTCTGTCTGGTGCAAAGCGGTTTCTTATTTTCATTAAAATTCTAACGTTTTCATGTCTGCATTAATTTTGAGCATGCATGAATAATTGTCGATGCTACTAAAATTGTTATAGACATTTACGTTTTATACCTATGGAGAGCCAAAGGTATTGGGGTTTACCACAAAAGCTATTTCACATGTTCATGCTGATTATATATAGTCTGGCCCAGAGGTTAAAAAACTTGAGTACATTCTCAAACTTAAAATATAGCACACTGGTTGGCTGCTTCCGAGCACATGCTCGGAAGCAGCCAATCAATGTGCTTTATTTTGAGTTTGAGATTATTCTCGAGATTTATAACCTCGAACCCTGGTTCAGCCTGCCTCCCATGTTTTCATGCTGTTGGATCCCTTTTGGCAATTTGTATTTGTTAAACGTCACTAATTTGTACAAAGAAAATAAATAAAAACTAACTAATTGTTGTTGATTTGAAAGAAGTAACATACATATTTGCTTCAACAAGTTTCATTTCAAAACAGAAATAATCACAGAAAGGTACACACATCAAGTAGAAAAACAGTTGTGAAATATGAGAAAACTGAACTCAGACATTGCCTTGCAAGTAAAAAATTAAAATGGCACTACATGCACTTCCAGACTAACTGTGATGAATTTGTTGTGATGGATCAAACAGTCGGTAAACTTTCGAAATGAAAGTGCATCGATTTTACAATCCACTTTCCTATCGGAATAAAATGAATTTTCCAGCGAGCAGGCAACATTTTAGCATTTGGCATTGACAAAATGTGCATGCCACACTCTTCCGATTCTGGCTGATCATTGGCATTTTCGAGTCTAGCCAACGTATGTATCGCTAATGCTTTCATAAGCAAACGCAGCGTAAGGGTTGAACTTTATTCTATTATTTTGAGTATTTTGAGTATACAAGGGCCTTTCATTTTATAGCCATCCAATTTCATTTACCCATAACGGCTGCTAGCTTTTCACATATTAGCATCTGTACGAGTTAGACACACACACGTGGTCAGAACGCATGAAACGGTTAGACAGTTTGCCAGTTATTCTTCAAAATTTGAATACAGGGCTGTCAATTAGTACATGTATTCACAGGGGAAATCTGGAAGGGAAACATAATTATTATGACGAATTGTCAGATGTTTATAGTGGAAGTGCACCTTTATATACACAGGCCAAATACTGGGTTGCAGAATTCGAGCTTGGAATGGAAGCTAAGATGGCAAAGTCATGGAGGCAATCTGTTGGGACGGCAAGAACGCATTGCTTATTGATAACCTGCCATACACGTGGCCAAACTATCACTGGAGAGTACTCCCCTAGGGAAAATACTACATTGATGCCCTCGCGGGCTGCTGTCATTGCAAAAAGGCGCGAAAAGATCTCGAAACGTGAGCTGCTCCAAAATGACGATGACAGGCGACTTGCATTTGATGCTGTGAAGCGTAACTGGTTCTAAGTTTACTTCACCCGTCCTACTAACCAGAACTTGCTCTTAGCGACTACTTCTTTCCAAACTTGAAAAGCGTCGAGGCAACTTTCGGTCCGATCGGTCCTTCAACAGTCTAGTTTCCATCATCAGTAAACGTTGGACAAAATGCATCGACATCAATGGTGATTATGTAGAGAAAGAAGAAGCGAGGAAAGATGACAAAACTTCAAAGGCGTGCTTGTAAAATTATATTAGGGAATGAATATTCAGACCTTGAAAGCGCGAGGAGACGATTAAATATTTTATCTTTTGACCAGATGTACTTGTAAACAAAGCGAGAACTATGTATAAAGTTGTACATAGCATGGTTCCACAATATATTAAGGAACTTTTTTCATTTTCGAGCTGATACTTTGCCTGATACCTCATTACGGTCAATCACAAACCAGAGTTTTAGCATCCCTAAACCAAACATTAGTTTATATAAAAACAGTTTGTCATATTCTGGACCGGTCATATGGAATGCTATTCCATCGGATATTAAGAACTTGTCAACACTTAATAGTTTTACAAAGAGTGTAGTTGATTGGATTATAAACGAATAAGTTAAACTTGTTTTTGTTGATAGACAGTATATACCTCCATCCCAGCTCTGCATTGTATATATCATTTTCATATGTATCAGTTTGTCACCATGTATTTCACTTACTCCTGTTTCAATATGTATAATGTCATGTTTTTGTGTAAAAAATCTGTTAATTATGTTAATAATGACTTGAAAGAGGGTCCCATGGAAGACTGGTTATACCAAATGGGTTACCCTATCTAAATAAAGAATTTACTTACTTACTTACTTACTTACTTACTTACAAAAATAGGTTAGGTCGGTTTCAAATACAGAATGACTGAACGCAATAATTCTGCACTGAAATCTTAGTATTACTTCAACAGAAAATACTCCCAGCTAGATGTACCCCATATATAATTTACTTCATCTTAAAATGCAAAATTGGATAGATTTAATGAAAAGCCAAATAAGAAGTGGATACTAAGAAAAAAATGAGAACCTTATTGAAGTAAGCTACCAATGAGGGCAAAATTAAAATATCGAGTCCTCGCTGCTCTGTCACGCCTTTCGGTACGTTTTTTACGTGGACAGGTTTGTGTACGGAATACCAGTTAAACTGATGATTTCATGTTCCCATTAGCTAAGCTGTGTTTTCTCATTTAATTCCAGGGGCTGCTTCGATGGATCCAAAATCTAACGGAAAAGTGAGCATCCTGGCCCTGGTCTACGTATTGGTAACCAACCTTTTCGGCGTTCTCTTGGCTCTAGCCTTGTTCTTTTCATTCAACATAGGTAAGTACGCACATATAAGGATGCCCCAGTGGTGTCCCCGTAGAGTCAGTGTGCTAGCTTCTCACCGTTACGCTTCGAGTACTTCTTGGGTCTTGGGCTATAACAGATTAAGATAAATGGATCCACTTTCATGGGAAGCAACTCACATTTTATTTTGCCTTTCTTCTGTATGGGGAATAGTTCTTAAAGGAAAGAATTTGCTCTATTATGTTGAATCAGGATACCGTAACCTCATCGTGGGTATATTGCAGCTCGGTTCTAAGAACACACAGTATACGGAACAGCTCTAAGCTGCTATCGGCCATACCCTAAGGTTCTGACCTATATTAAACAGATATCGTTCTTACTCTATACGTAGTGCGAGACAGAAGCTTTTATAGCTGATACTTCTGATCATTCGATAACCATAAAGATATATGATGCTGAGCGTAAATTTAAACCCAGGAGAGGTTTAATGATAAAAATTGGCTTTCTGTCTGATAGCAATGTCTGGGATTCCTCATGAACCAAATCAAAGAGGGCTGATCCGGAAGTTCATCATTTGAGCCGTGACACGAGAAAACCGACAATCTGGTTGTGCGCCCAGCGCAGACGCTGATCAGCCTGGGCATCCGCCCAGTCTGATCAGATTCTTCGCTTAGCGCTTAAAGTGTAGCTAAGGGTCTAAAGCTACCTACATGCGATGATGCGGACAGCTAAGACTTTGATCAGACTGGGCTGAAGCCCAGGCTGATCTGAGTCTGCGCTGGGCGCACAACCACTTTGTTGGTTTTGTCGTGTCGCGGCTCAATTGTGGTGTTTTGGTTTAAACAATATTTATTCATCAAAGGTAACATGTTAGAAACAGCATTTAACACAATTGAAATGACAGGATTTGAAAACAAGCAAAACGCTTATATCAATCAATACAATACAATACAATACAAATATTTTATTTCGTAAATAAAGGCCTCCGGCCCAAATTACATATCAATTATAATACAAACAAGGAGTGACATATGATATTATACAACATTATAACATATGATCCCATAATGCCCCTACTATATATGGATTGGGTAATAAAATTAGCAATAAAATGCTACTACAAATGCTCAAAAAGAAAAAGAAAAAAAAATGAGTATTCATATTCTCATAAAGCAGTGACGGCTGTCAATACTTTTACACACATGGTTTCACCTGCACGAGATCTCATTTACTATCCAGTTATTACGATTGGGTAGTTTTACAACAGTCTACCAAAAGTCCGTGCGAACTGAGTCTTGATACGTAACTAATGACTATGAATGAAATCTAGTGGAAGTGAAACCTTGAAATATTTATGAACATATTTATTTGGATTGTATTCATGGAAACCTCTAACATGTAAGTTCTATATTACTTGTACCGTACTTTTCCAAGATATTCGAGTGGCACAGCCGTTTAAACCACAGAAGTTTGAACAAGTACAAACTCAGCGGGCATAAAATGTCGGACAACTTCGAATCAACGATAATTCAGCGTACTGACGCTGAATGATCGCCGCCTCAACAATACTCCAAGGCTGTGCGCCCGCAGACAGCATGGGCACTGCCGACCCAGATCAGACATCAAAAATAATAAAACCTGCGCCGCCATTAGTATACGAATATCAGGGCAAATACGGTACCTTAACGAACTTTATAACTAACAGTTTTAAAACAATGCAACAGCACGACACTATCAGTTGGCGCACATTCCAGACCCTGGTCAGTCTGCTCTACAGAGGCAGTCTGATCAGGATCTTTAAAGGTAGGTTCCTGTACTTTGGAATGCATCATAATTTTGATGATTTTTTATCCAAGTTGTTGGAAAGCACTTATAAAGAGGAAATAAATAAGTTTCACTAAAAAGTGTAAATAATAAAAAAAAAAAAAATCGTAGAAAAGTCGTTTTGCAAGGGATTTCCTAACTCTGCTTCGCACACCAGTTAGCGCTATTTTTAGTTCGCGCCAAAAATAGATAACATAGCTGACGTCATGCTGCATTGCATTTCGGGATAGTTTTAACCCATCCGCCATGCCAGGACCTCTGGAAGAGCTCACGGCAAGAGAAAATTAACCGTTGGCAAATGACATCAGAAACTGCGAACTTGTAGACATATATACATATTTCTTTTTAGAACTGGAATTCCAACAAAAGAAAATAAACCAAAGGGAAAACGACTATTTTCTACAACATCTGAAGATTTTCTCAGTAGCAACAGTTTCAGAAAAATAAGAGAATTCAATACTACCCAGAAAAAGACAAAATTATTTTGTGAACATAATTGTTATCGCTAGGCCAGGAACCTACCTTTAATGTAACGCAGTATTTAGCGGCTTGTTACAGCCCGAAAGGACAGTGGTACTACTTGGCACTGTCAAAAAAACTAAAATTGCAGTTCCTGCTCGGAATGTTTCATAGAAGCTTTACGCACAGGACCTACAATGTTATTAACCCAAGAAGAAGTGTCGCGCTAATAACTTCGGCAAAAACTGAGCGGTAAATTTATATTTAACAAGGTATGACAGCTGACAAGCACTGAAAGACTCTGATTAGACTAAAGGCATGCGTAAGTTTACAATATTTCGCAAGACAATAGCTTTTACAAACAGGTCACGATAAACAATTTTGGTTAACTGAGTGGAGCACACTACGAACCTCTGCTTGCCCAAGTATTTGCGTCCCAGCATCTAGGGTAGATACGGTAAAGATATGAACATTTATATTTGCTAAGGTACGACAGAATGCTAAGATTGCAGACCCAGACCAAATCATCACCAATTGTGGTGTTTTAAGGTTTGATATTTTAATTAAGGTTGTTCAGTATCCAATTCAAAGCTCAGCCTAGTGTATCCGTGGTAGATATGCAAACGTACAGCCATGTATTGATCTCGGTTCTTTGCAAATTTCTTGGTTCATGTCAAAGAGCGAATGCCACCCCTAGTTCACGGCAATTTCGGTATCTTGACAGTGTGAAACAAAGCTTTGCAATTAATCAAAATTTTATTAAATGAAAATCGTGTATAAAATGTTCTTATATAGGCTATACAGTTTAGTGCCCGGATCGTTCTGCTTTGGATTGGCTGAGCAAGCGCATTATCGTTTGAACAAGATACTACTATGTTAGTATAAAAAGTATGATAATCAAGTAATCTGACCATTTTGATAGTATTGCTGTGCATTGATTGACCGTACGGTCGATGACTTTGATTCATATATAAATAATAATACGAATATTCAAGTTGTACTTCGATTAGAAGTGCTTTGCGGCTTGTACTGATAGGCAAAATTTCAGATCAGTTTGCAGTCTGATTGCGTCTACGCTGTATGGAATCTACGTACATGTAAACAGTGTTGCAAAATGTGAACTTCTCTGTCTGGCTATGCACACACAACTTGGAAGTTCGCACTCGTATTTTCATACCGTTTCTTCTGGTGTAGATCTAGTTCAGTTGCGAGAGACCTGGAAGTGAGGCTGACTAGATGAAGAGATATGCATCGCTATCGCATGTTTTATTCATCAGTTTGCTTGTTAACGTACTTTTCTTCATATTTGACTGTCCAGCGGGCACAAATAGTGCAAACAGCGTTTTATTTTATACTAAGCAGTAAAATCCTAGACAATACCATTTACAGAAAGGTGGGGTTTCACTCACTAGTAAACTGAAGCTGGGGACTGATATCGTTGCTTCTTGGTTTAAAACACTCTTTTATTCGTACAATATCATATAAAGTAGAACAAACACAAGTACAAACAATATAATAATCATACATATCCCAGCGGGCACATGACATCAAAATGACGTCGTACTGACGTCGCTGCGACGTTATCACGTCGCATCGACGTCAATACGACGTCATTTCGACATTATGCGCCTGCTGTTGACGGTCTCTTGAACGCTTTCTTATTCGTGAATAAGTGTGGGTATGGATTTTCTTTGGTACATATTGGTGCCAAAATAATTTAGACTTGCCAAAAGTTTTTGTTTTACCTCTCTTGCGCATAAACGTTGAGTAAAGGGGCTAGTTAAAAGAATGCCGACGTCAAGAACGTTATGACTAGAAACAAAATCATATCTGAAGTCAGAATTATTACATCTGTACTGTACTCCTAACAAAATAAAAAATTAAATAAAGTCTTCTGAGTTTTGGTGTAACTTAACTGCTTTGTTCGTACAATCACCTATGAGACCCAAAGGGCATGCAAGCGCAAAACACCGCTTTTGAAAAGTAATAAAAAATAGACTCTTTTTAGAGTAAATGCTACAAATATCTTCATTTCGTGTGATGAAAACATTGAAATTTTTATTCATGCTTCACACGTGAGAAAATATCGGGTTTTCAATACCCTTGATCAGGATATTTACGGTATTCACTGCAAAAGAGTAAACACCCTCTATCCAACGTCATAGCGTTGCACCGACGTTGATTCAACGTTCACTGCCTACTGTTTTTCATTATGTGTTCCTACTTGCTTATTTATGCATTTGCAGGTAATGGTATAGCAAGTGACACCAAGACTAATGGAGGAAGCGAGAAAGCTACCCAGCTACAAACAGAGGACATCTTCGCTGATATGATAAGGTTTAATAAGTTGCCTGCCCTTGACAAAACTCATCTAGTATTAAAGCTCCTAGTCTCATGAAACTGCAAAGATTATAGAGATGTATTCCTTGAATAAGAAAGAAAAGTCTTGGTCTTTTAAATGAAAGTGATCAAAGTACCCATATCATTAAACATAGACAATTCCGGAATATTTTAGTTGATTAGTTGTATTTCCTTGCCAAAGTTAGTTGCTCTGGCTGATTGGAGATGCAAGGCTCTTAAGAAATATGTAATGAATAAGAAAAACGAATCTAAGTATATCATTTTATGAGTATCTGCCCTTAGCAAAAAGTTTCTTCTCCCCAGTCTTCTGGAATAGTTTCATGCAAACTTAAGGACTACCTTAAATTCAAGGTCGAAAATTTCATAATTCAGTAAAGTTACAACAAAATTTATTTGATATTTCTTTTCGGTTTCAAATCCATGAACATTTTCAGAAGTCTCACACCTAAAATGTGATTTTGATATGATTTAAATATAGAGTTTCTAAAAGTGAAATTATCTGCCTTAAATTTTACAGGATCACAATCATTCTTTAATTTAAAAGAGGACCTTAACTTTAATATCAAAATTTTCATTTGTAATTAAGAGCTTATAAAAACAAAATTTACTTGATTTTTCTTTTTCATTAGGGCTCAATGAATTTTGTCAGTAGGATTAGGAAAAGAAAAAAAAAAAAAAAAAAGAAAAAATAAATTTCTGAATAAGATCGAAACACGAATTTTATACGAGAAATTTTCTACCTTAAATTTAAGGTTGTCTATAAATTAAGGTATTACTACTGTTTTCTTCTAATAATAATTTATAATGATGTGAATTCCCTGGACTGAACAAAGTGTCCAGATTGAAGGAATTTAGTAAGGTTGTCTCTAAATTAAGGTATTACTACTGTTTCTTCCAAAAATAATTTATAATGGTGTAAATTCACTAGACTGAACAAAGTGTCCAGATTGAAGGAATTTAGTAAGCATATTTGTATCAAATGTGACCGCAAATATGCGACTTTTTGTATGAACTGAATAATTATAAGCACAACAATAAAAATGCGACAAATTATTATAATGCAGACCTGAAGGGACTTATCCTGACCCTAAAAGTGAATAGATTCTCTCATGGGTGAAACTTTGCATACGTTAAAGGTAGGTTCCTGTACTTTGGAATGCATCATAATTTTGATGATCTTTCATCCAAGTTGTTGGAAAGCACTTATAAAAGGGAATGAATAAGTTTCACTAAAAAGTGTAAATCAAAAAAATATTAGAAAAGTTATTTTGCAAGGGATTTCCTAACTCTGCTTCGCACACCAGTTAGCGCTATTTTTAGTTCGCGCCAAAATTAGATAACGCAGCTGAGGTCATACTGCATTGCATTTTGGGATAGTTTTAACCCATCCACCATGCCAGGACCTCTAGGAGAGCTCACGACAAGGGAAAATTGACCTTTGGAGAATGGCATTAGAAATCGCGCACTTATAGACATAATAAACATAGTTATTTTTAGAACTGGAATTCCAATGAAAGAAAACAAACCAAAAGGGAAAACGACTATTTTCTTCAACATCTGACGAGTTTCTCAGTAGCAACAAATTTAGAAAAATAAGAGAATTCAATACTGCTCAGAAAAAGACGAAATTATTTTGTGGACATAATTGTTATCGCTAGTACAGGAACCTACCTTTAAGTGTCCTCAAATAACATAGCCAGGTCATCCCACAGCGGATGAAAGATACCGGTAAAGGTTTGCTGATGTTGCATGCTGTATCAGTGCTACCAACTTGTCGTTTTTACACTTTAGTAAGTGTGAACAGTTTCCTAGCAGTGTTATTTATAGCTTTTGTAATGTTCAGAGAATAATGAAACAGCACTGCCATTTAAGGTGTATGTCTTCACCTTCATGTGTTTTCGGCATTTTTTGACAAAGGGGAACAATTTTTGTGATTTTCTGTTTGCTTTTCTGGGTGACGAAACCCGTCCATAAGGTGGTCGACTGTAAGAGGAGCAAATTCTCCTAGAAGAGCAAATTCTTTTCTTTCAGACTTAACCCCTGATGAAAAGGGAGGCAACTACGAAAATGCCGAGCTCATTCACTCACTCATTGTGCTAAACCTCAGTACCGTCCTTCTTAAAAAATCTCACTGTCCGCACAATTCGTAAGTTGCAATCGGAGCACCGCTCGGCCAATTCCGTGAATCACGGAATTGGCCGAGCGGGGTTCCGATTGTTCGTACTGGTGGACGAATCTTATACTGTTACATACTCAGACTGTCCATTACATCTTTTTTCAGGAATCTTCTCCCAGACAATATAATAACAGCTTGCTTCCAGAAGGTAAATAGTAAATAATACAATTATCTTCTCATTGAGTTAGTCTGCTGTTTTAGATAGTAATGTAATAAGTAATGTGATAAGAGATATAAGGTGAATAGGTACACCTACATATTTTCGTGCCATTTTAACAAAGGGAAATAACTTTTGTGAATTCTTGTTTGCTTCCCTGGATAAAGAAACTCTTCCAAAATGGGTCTATTCTCAAACGAAAGAATATGCTCCAGGAGCAAATTCTTTTATTTAAGAATTGACCACATTGAGAAGGGAGGCAAAAAAAGAAAATGGTAGAGTTGCTTCCCCTGAAAGTGTACACATTCGCCTTAAGCTACACTGTTAGAAATTGATTCAGACCCTAAAATAAATCATAAAGTTTAAATTTATTTTGAGAAAGAACAGCGCAACACGATGTTGGAGTTGGTGATAAAATGCATTTTATCTTCTCAGAAAGGTAGATTTAAATTGTTATTATTTCTAATCACCTTGCTACAATTAAACTTTCGGCAAAGAGTAATTGCCATCTTTATTTTATGATAGAAAGAGAGAGGAAATGATTAGTAAGAACAAAATTTAATATCAACACTGAATACACAAAGAAACCAGTGCAAACACATACTTGCTGTGACATTGAAGAGTAGAAAATCCGTTAGTGACTCAAAGATTGAGAACAGAACAAACTGTGATTTAGTTGCTGATACTAAAATCCAACCTGGTGGTGGTGGTGGAGGGGTGGGGGTTGGGGGTTGGGGGTTGGGAGGGGATTATCTAACTGCGTCAGACTTCAGATCAAGGTGTTACCTCTTTTGAACAGATTGCATGCAGTTGACCAAGATATGGCAACTCGGCTGGTTCAGCCTGTTTGTCATTAATACAAATTTGGTTTTACAAAGGGCAGTTAAGGCGCTTGGGTATACCTGCATTTTTCCACCATTGTTTTACAAAGGCAATCAGCTTTTATAACTTTCCTGTTTGCTTCCTTAGATGACGAAGTACATCCAAAACGGGATATACTTTTAAAGGAAAGAAGTTGCTTTTACAGGACCAAATTCTTTCCTTTCTCTTATGAGTTGACTCCATTGATAAGGGAGTTAAACACAAAAAATGGCAGAGTTGCTTCCCCTGAAAGTGTTCTCACCTAAAGAGTGAGCTTGGGCTTGCAATACATAAAAGAACTAAGTTTGTTAGGAGGCAAACAAAAGTAAGGTTTTGTTATTATCGTTTCAGCTATATTCATAATAAGCCATTTATGTTGTGGCTAGACAGTGGTCAGACTGTCAGGATGAGCAGGCTGATGCAAGTCTAGTTTGTTTACCGAGGCAGTAACAATAATCATTACCTTACAGTCCCAGACGACTTATCTCCCTTCAGAGACAACTTTGGTGGTAAACGGAACTGAAGTCACCACTAAGACTTTTTCTCGGAAAGTGGGCACAACTTCTGGGACCAATATTCTAGGTAACATGAACTTGTACCGTAGGTAACGTAAGTTACACGGCTTAATATCACAGACAACGTAGCCTGAAATCATATGAGGCCATTGTGATAAGGTTTCGGTGATCTTGACCCCATTTCAAGGTCACAGACGGGCTTTAAAGCTTTTAAAAGTGTTGACATCTTTAGACCAAGTTTGAATGAAGATGATACGGGTGGTTGGGAATACATTGGTGGGAATAAGAGGCGATACTGGTGTAATGAAAACGCATACTCTAAGTTACATGGAATTATGATGCTCAAGGTTATCTATTCTCGATGCTTTATACACGTGTATTTGAAATATATGTTCCATACAAGGGGTGATCGATTCATTTGCGTTATTTTGTTGTTGTGAAAATAGTTGAAAATGGTTTAATGGTTACAGTTTCATTTTCATTCTAAAGAACATTTTGAATAGTTTGTCTATTTTGCGTTGTACTTGTCACAATTTTGTCTGAAACTCGTTTTGAAATAAATTGTGTCTTTGACTAAGTAAATCTGTCTGTTGTTAAATAGGACTGATAATCATATGTACACTGATTGGCATGGCAACGGCGAAGGTTGGAGAAATAGGAAGACCTTTTGTACAGTTCTTCAAGGCCACCTCAGATGTTGTTATACAGGCTTTAAGGTGGCTCATCTGGTAGGTAAACAGTCGTGTGCTTAACATTTGAGCCGCGACGTGACAAAACCAACAATGTGATCGTGCGTCCAGCGCAGACTCAGATCAGCCTGGGCATCCGCCCAGTCTGATCAGAGTCTTCGCTTTCCGCATGAAGGTAGCTTAGTCCCTCAGCTACCCTTTAAGCGCTTAGCAAAGAGTCTGATCAGACTGGGTGAATGCACAGGCTGATCTGAGTCTGCGCTGGGCGGACGACCACATTGTTGGTTTTGTCGTGTCGCGGCTCATTTAAACTTGTCACTGACTTTATATGAACCTATTTGGAGCGACTGTTTTCATCTGACGATAAATGATAGTTGCCCGTGTATCGCGACGCGAAACTGACATCGCGGTAACTGAGCATTTTGATTGAACAACATAAAGTTTGAATTGTAACGGCTATTCGACAGAACTTAGAGCAAAACTTGGCAAATTATGAGTGTTTGATGTTTCTTTGCAATACATAACTTTGGGTCTCAAAAGAACTAGTTGTGGGTTACATGTTGCAATTGCAGTTTGACCATAATTGCGCTGGACATAATTACATTCTGCATTCATACTGCTTGAGACCGGTACAAATGAGTTTTCTTCTTTTTCAAGGAGGAGTTAAAGACAAGCAAAGCTGTCGATCTGTCTGAAATTTTTTTTCACTTTTAGTCTTTACAAATACAATACTATACCACACAGTACAATATAATACAAACAGTTATTAGCATTAAACTTCAAATATAATGTTTATAGCCAGTCAGCATACATTTACATACATATAGTGAGAACAACGTACAGTAGATTTTCTGAAGAGAAATTTGAGTAATCAAAGGCAGTATACTACAAAAATATACCTAGTACGAGACTAATGGCAAAAATAAGGCTAAAACTATTTACTTCTTTTTCGATAACAAGGGCATACTAGAAAAAAGGCATTAGTCAACAGTCTATTCATACTATGAGGTTTGCAAATTCTTTGTTCCCTTAGGGTACCACCAAGTCGTCCGGAATACATATCGGATCTATGACGAAACATAGAACGACAAAACATAGAAAAGCCAGAACATAGAAAAGACAATACATAGAAAGACTAAACATAGAAAGAAAAGATCGAAAAAAGATCGAAATAACATCGAAATAACATCGAAAAATTCAGAAACATTGAAAATTTTATTTACAACCATTTTACGACAACAATTTTTTTTTAATTTCGTAAACATATCTCCAGCCAAATAGATGGAGGAAATGGAGGTTCTCTCCATGTCAGACGCAAAGGGTGCAATGCATCAGTTCCCGTATCAGCACTGGAATACTGTTCAATATATGTCCATTCAAAGTACAGCGCAAACATAGAACGGCAAAGTCTTCCGCTTCATGTGGCAGAAGTGGTTTGATTTCCTGGAAGGCCTGACGGACAGTATCGGGTGGTAGGAACGCAAGTGCCGTGAGCATGCGTACCTTCAAGCTGAAATCAAGGTCGTCAACGTACTTAGTTCGAAGGCCGAGTGACGCATAGCATTGCCGAGCGGTCAAGTTATTATTGTTTTCACACTTATTGTTCTATTATTGGTCGTTCTATTATTTGTCGATCTATTAAATGTCCCATCTATGGTTTAACTTATCTATTAAGGTAGACGAATACTGAATAGAAATATTGGCGGGGCATTCAAACCATTATACCGGCTAAATAACCCAAAGAGCTATCAAACATTTGGGTAAGAAAAAAACAATTTTCACCGTTTTGTTTTCCTAAAAAACAATATTTTGTATTTCTACATACTTTTTTTACACATTTTCCATTAAAATTCATATTTCTAGCACATGAATGCACTTTCATTTCAGCAAATCCGATAATCTGTAATATAGGATATTTGAAACAAACTGATAACAAAAAATTGCAGTTTTCTTGTTAATAAGTATATTTTTACATTCTTTGAAAAAATGCAAGAACATTGAATTTCATGAAAAACGTCATGAAAAATACCATCAATCGATGGGGCATGCTTATGCATATTATTTTAGTAAAACTTACATCGTATGTTAAAGAATAAAACATAAAAACAAACATTTCACCGTTTTGTTTCCTAGAAAAACAATGTTTAAGTTCAAAATATCCCCAAAACAGACTGCCCAAATTCTGCACCTGCTGCAAGCACAGCCGGTCCTTGCCCTATTATCAATTTTCCTGTTATTCGGTTCTACCACAGAGTAATGTCGACAAAAATGCGCAGATGGAATGGAAACTGTGAAGATCTTGATCATTCTGGTTCCTAAGGAACAGTCTGATCTCAGTTTCCACTGTTTGTACAGACCTATGTGCCCGAAAACTTAGGATCTTTACGGTAGATATTGTAAGTGTATATTATAACTGTACATACTCCACAGTTAGTCGATTTGATGATGAACAATAACTCTGTTTGTTTTTCAAACAAGCAAGAACAGAGTTCTTGCGGGATCGTCCACCTTAAGTGTCGCTTCTCTCTTTTGTCTTTCTATGTTTCGTCGTATACCGTACATATCTAATGGCCACTATTACATGCTGATATCATTAGTCTTTAAAATGAATTGCGACAAGTCTTATGTTACAGGTTTACTCCGATAGGCGTTGCTAGTTTGATAGCACACGCGGTTGCTAAGGAAACCAACATAGAATCGACCTTCAGAAGTCTGGGCATGTTCGTGATGGCGTATGTGGTTGGCATCGTGTTGTTGCTGATAGTGGCTATACCGGTGGCATATTTCATTGTTGTAAGGAAGAACCCATTTGTGTTCCTCTATCACCTGTTGCGACCCTTTGTAACAGCCTTTGCTACGGCTTCTTCGTAAGTATACAGGAATCGTATAATTACTTAGATGGTTATTTACAGACACTCTGTGGAAATAAAGGGGTCAGTGTGAGTTCCTAGGAAGCGAGGCCTCCTCGCCTCCTATGAAGTCACACTGAACCCCTACCTTTCCTTTGATGGTCAGTTAGTAACCATCTAAGTGTGTTTTTGCATTTTGCATCGAGAACCTAAATTATCCCAACCACCCATGTAGTGTTTGCCAGAGATGAAAAACGAAAAATTAAGACGAAGCAAAATGGATTTTGTACCAAAGTATTCCTTTCATTCTAACAAAGAAACTCCAAACCCACACTTTTAAAATAGTTTAACTCACAACTAATAGTTTTATAGGCAGATTTGAAATGACTGAAAGACTATGGGAAGCCATATGAAATCATCCACCAATCCTGGATATATAACGGGAGTTAATAATGTGGCCAAACTTGCCCACTCATATCGTCAGATTTTTGTCCAGGGTGCAGTAAAGTACTTTAGAGTTCCAAGTGTGGTTTGGCATTTGGCGTCATAAAAAAGCAAACTTGACGAGTTTCATATCTTAACTATGTGGTTTGTAGACGATGTTTATACTAGAAAAAAAAGATCTTTATATGATTGCCCTTCGTCTATAAATGTTGTTTGCCACATCTCTCATCCGTGAAAAAGGTATTCGGAGAACAGAATCATTCCGGCGGAGGGATATATATTTTTTTCAGAGATTGTTATGTTCATAATGAAACTTCTTAGAAAAGAAAATACTATGTTTTATACACTCTACGCGAAGTTTTTAACTATTTTTATTTTGCAGAGCTGTGGCTATACCGGAAGTACTCCATACATGTGAATCAAAACATGGCGTCAGTCCTAATATATCACGTTTCTTTGTTCCGTTCGCCACAGCTTTAAACAGAACTGGGAGCTGTATATTTATAACAATGTCGGGCCTACTGCTCTGTACTATGGAAGGCTATCATTTAGAAGGGGTGAAAGTGTTATTTCTAGCGTAAGTATAACTATACGGTAGAGTACAACCCCGCATAAGCATCTTGGCTGAAGAATTGAAGGGATATGGATATACCACCATGCTCAGAGGTTATAAAACTTGAGTACTTTCTCAAACTCAAAATAAAGCGCACTGATTGGCTGCTTTCGAGCACGTGCTCGGAAGCAGCCAATCAATGTGCTTTATTTTGAGTTTGAGATTATTCTCAAGGTTTATAACCTCGAACCCATGTTTTTCCGCCACTTTTTTTTCGACGAGAACAATTTTGGTGACTTGCTGTTTGCTTCCCTAGATAATGAAAGCCTTGAAAAATGGGATCTGTCCTTGAAGGTTAGAATTTGCTCCTCTAGGAGCAAATTCTTTCCTTTAAGAGTTGACCTCTATTAAAAAGAGCCGTAATTCAATTTTCAATAATTTTGAGCGATACTGTACCAACGTCGCGTGTTCACCCGGCTTATTCCATGTATTCGGTGTTTAAAAAAGAAAAACCGAGTCATGAACTGGGCATGGTAGCACTGAACATACCGTGATCAGACTGCGCTTGCGAAGTCTGGTATAGGCATGTTATCTCACGGCTGGGCTCAAGTAACGTGTAAGCCATATTTTTGATCAAACATTATTTTGCATGAGAATTTACTGTTTCGCCAGAGTTGACACAGCAAAATCAATAACAGGAAAGTCTGTTTCAGTTTGGAACTGTTGAACAAGAAATTTGTTACAAAATCAATTTTCTCTGACTCTGTGACAGACTACAATATTAATGCAATAAAAAGAGACATAAATGGCACAAAACCCTTCAAAAATGACTGATCGCGTTTCTGGCATGCAGCCATATTTTTTTCTGTCAGTTTTTGTGGATAAAGCAATGATTTCTTAACTAAGACTTGCAAGGCAACAGGAGTATCTGTTTTCAATATTCATACAAAATCTTGGTTCGAATCTCAGCACTAAACGCATATTGTCGTGGGCTATTTGCTCAGAAAATAGGCCGGTCGAGTCGGGTAATTTCGGACACCGGGCAAATTCGGACATACCATTGCAAACAATGAAAATCCAGATGAGACGGCTCAAAATGAGCCGTCACATCAGGATTTTCACTGTTTGCGTAGGTTTTTTTTAAATTCCGAACAACTAACATACAAAGGAAACAATGCCACTGTCCTAATTAACCTGCTGTCCTAATTTACCCGACTTGACCCTAATCTAAGCACGTAGACGGCAAAAGGCAAAAAGCAAATTGCACAAATCTTGGCCGGACTGCGTATATGCAAGTTTTGTCACGGCTTATAACGTGCGGTTTGTCATTTGATGACATTACATTTATTCTGATGTTATTTGCAGATGATATGGTAATTATGGGGAAGGATAGGGACGATTTACAAAAAAGTTTAGATCTTTTAACTAGTTATTGTAACAAATGGGGGTTAAAGGTAAATACAGAAAAAACGAAAGTAGTGGTTTTTAGAAAACGTGGGGGTTTGCTAAATAATGAATCATGGACATATAATGGTATTCCGTTAGAAGTGGTAAATAATTTTAATTATCTAGGCACAGTGTTTAATTATACAGGGACGTTTGTATTAAATCAAGAAACTCTTGTGGGTAAAGGATTAAAAGCATTGAGTTGTTTATTATATAATTTAAAGAGGTATAACTTGAAACCTAAAGTAATGTGTCAACTATTTGATGCTTTTGTAGGATCTGTACTGAACTATTCATGCGAGATATGGGGTTTTGGAAAATGTAAAGATATTGAGAGAATTCATCTTAAGTTTTGTAAAGTTTTATTGAAAGTTAAATCGTCGACTTGTAATATGGGAGTTTATGGGGAGCTTGGGCGGTATCCTTTATTTGTTAATAAATACTCACGTATTATTAAATTCTGGTGTCACATAATACAGTCCAACAATGTTTTGATTTCGAATCTTTACAATTCATTGGTAGCTTCGTGCGATAATGGTAAGGCTAACTGGGCAAAGGGTGTTAAAACTCTATTAGATAATTATGGATTTTCGTATGTTTGGATTAATCCGTTTTCGGTTAATTTAAATACGTTCCATTTGCATTTTAAACAAAAAGTCATAGATGTATTTAAACAAACCTGGTACAACGATATCGATAACAGTAGGTCACTTATTTTGTATAAAAGCTTTAAGCAGTCATTCGAACTAGAGCATTATCTTAACGTATTACCTAAAAAGTTAAGAATTGTTTTATCTCAATTGAGACTTTCTGCGCATCAGTTACGGATAGAAACTGGTCGCTATTCGCAAAATAGGACAGATAGAGCTTTGCGTGTATGTACTCTATGCGACAAATCTGACATAGAAGATGAGTACCATTTTGTACTCATTTGTCCTGTGTATAATCAAATTAGGCGAAAATATATCCGTCCATTTTATTATGTACGACCAAGTGTTTATAAATTTATAAAACTAATGCAAAGTCATCAATTAACTATTCTAAGAAACCTAGGGAAATATGTGTATGAATCTTTTGCTTTACGTAAATCACTTACAAGTAACCTTTTATAAAAGTTATATACATGAGGTAAGTCATTTTGATCTGCCAGTGGGCAGGCGTGTCGATGCATCGTTTCGGTGTCGTATCGACGTCGATGCGACATACTGAACGTCGCATGGACGTCGATGCCATGCTATCAGGCGTTGTTTCGACACTGCTGGCCCGCTGGGTTGATTAACATGATAATATTCCATGAATTTAAGAGTAATTAGGTACGGAGTTCATCCTCCAATCTGTATACATACTGCATCCGTTATATTGAACAAATTCTGCTGTGTTAAATTTTGCATCGTTACCTGCAATATCAGCACCAAATTGTCTACAATAATTCAGTTTATATCTAGCGTGTGATTGTGGGATCTATGTATGTATTATAATGTATTTTGATAGACTAGAAACTATTTAGTTTATGTCTAAATAAAATTTCTGTTCTGTTCTGTTCTGTTCTTATACCATCTCGCTTTTCTGATAAAGATGTGTCCGGCCGTGTGGGTCGAATGAACGGCTAACGTTTAAAATCGAAAGAGCTTTGGTTCGAGACTGAGCTCAGCCTTCTTTCTGGATTATTTCATTTTCACCACTATTCAGTCATTCCCCTCACAAGTCCAGAATGACTGAGTAATTGTTGAAAGATCCATCCGACCGTCTACCGTAAAATTGTAAGAATCGGGACAGGTAGACCTGAGTAAACAGTGCTTACCTAGACCAGACTGCTCCCGAGGAGCAGTCTGATCTAGGTCAGCACTGTTCGACATAACATCTGTGTCTTCTAGTCGCATTTCTGCATTGTAACACCAAACGCTTCCAGTTTCGGACAGTAGCGATGTTTATTGAAGGTGTCCCAAGATTTAAATTCTAACGGTATATTTTTTTCTTCTTTTTTGCAGGATTTTGAGTACAGTGAGTTCTCTGGCCATTCCCGGTGTTCCTAGCGGCAGTATCATCTGTATACTTATCATACTTTCATCAATAGGAGTACATACCACCAATATAGGATTGCTCATGGCCGTCGAGTGGTTCACGTAAGATGGTTTTTCACTCTCTCAGTATGGCGATTACGTTGCCTGGTTCACCAAAGCGCCGTGCCTGTCGATATACATGTATGTAGGTCAAGAAACCGCCGCCCATGTTTTTGCTATTAGTATATACATGTCCGCACGCATGGATCCATTGCAGACATGCCACGCCCTTTCCGACGCAACGGAGCTTATGGGTAATGGAGGCCTAGGAATGTCTTGTACGCGCAGCTAAAATCGTCTAACCTGAGTTGGTTCACTTGCCAATGAATTGTGGCATTATCCGCACTGGGGTCGTATTTATAAAAGCACTAAAATTGTTACTATGCTGTTGCTAAGGCTTGATTTCTATAAAGGAGATTTCCTACAACTACGAAATTTGCTCTGGAGGAACGGTCTTTTTCAGACTGTTCCTCCAGAGCAAATTATATACAAATGTAGTTGTAGGGATCTCCTTCAAAGAAATTTAGCCTTAGCAGCAGCATAGTAACCACTTAAGTCGTTTAATAAATACGGCCCCTGGTTGTTGGTTAACTAAAGATGTTGCGATTACCTTTAATGGTGCATTGGAATGGTTTCGGAAAACCGCTCGGCCAATTCCGTGTACTCACGGAATTGGCCGAGCGGTGCGTCGATTGATGCATCATCCAGATGCTTGCATCACCGCAACATAGTAATGCTTTCGGAGAGTATGCTCTCTTATCCAGCACCTGGGCCCAGGTTCACGATCATTCCTGAAATTCAAGGGACAGTGTAGAGTAACAGTTTCTAGCCTTGCGTGTGCCGAAAGCAGCGTCATATTAATTCCTTCTTGCTGTGTGACTTGAATTCAATCTGTCTAGAGATTATCGCCATCTTCTACGGTAGTGCTTTACATAAGTTTTGATCAGACAAGACATGTTCTTATTATCTGATTGTAATTTGATAAAACAATGCGCATTATCAGTAAAGTAATAAATATGAATAAACAGACAAATGGCGCCACACGGTACCTTTCGGTATGTGCGAACAGGCAAGACCCAGATCAGCCTTGATCAATCTGTCAGAGTCTCATGAAACCTTGGGTGTATATAAATGAGAAAGTAGATATTTTGTTCAGTTTACGCAAATACACAGGATGATTTCAGTATTTGCAATACGCACATGGCTTTCGGTTCCTTTTCATGTGAGGTTCAAATAAAATATGAGCCATGGTATGCCTAAATGTACCTTACCGAATATGCGGACAACTGACTCTCAGATACCTACACAAAATTGAAACTGCGTTTATTAAGACTGTCATACTTTAGTGTTTATTAATCATGTAGATTCAAGAGAGTCTGATTCGACTGCACACTAGTCTAGTCTATCCCATAACCTTGCAAGGTCTTGTGGCAACTAGTCTAGCCTAGTCTATCACACAATATTGCAAGATCATTGGGACAACTAATCTAGTATGACCTATCCTATTACCTTGCAAGATCGTTGGGGCAACAATTTTCCTCACCTGGTCTTATTGTCAGCTGCCCTAGCACTGAAATACATGTATGTACAGTTAACGGCTAAAATTGCGCTTAATTCTTTGTCAGATTCTGACTTTGACACGCAAGCAATTTTGAAACTGCTTTGAGGCTGAGGTTGCTCGATGGGGGACACCTGCGCTCGCGGGTTAATACGTAGGCGTCTCTTACCTGATGTCTGCAGCTGTGTCCCGCGGAATACGACAGTAAGTGTGGCTCGGAGAGGGATGCTCGTTGCCTGCCGAGACCTGCGCATCATCTCGTTTCGTTCAAACTTTTGGGGCTTAACGACACTGCAGAAGTTAAATACAGAAACGAGTCTGTCGCACTGAAGTTGGTATCGATACGTTTATATTTGAAGTCCACGGGAATTTATATTTTGTTTCCATAAACTGTTTGACACATGACTGTTTTCTTTGCTTGAATATCTCTAGGCTATTTTTATTGTATCTTTCTTTTTTACACAGGGATCGCCTAAGAACGGGCGCAAACATAGCTAGTATCACTTTTGGCGCAATTTTCATACATGTCGTCTGTAAAGACAGTCTCAACCTCGCAAGTGACAGTGGGCAGATGGATGCAGACGACAGTTTAGATGAACAGAGGGACCAAAAGGACAACGGTATTGTTCATCGGAAGCACGTGTGCTGATTCAGTGACCAGCGGCCTATCTTATTTATTTTACTTTTTCTTGAGGTGAATGGGTACACTTTCAGGGGAAGCAACTCTGCCATTTTCATTTTTGTTTTCCTTCTCAATAAGGGTAAACTCTTCAAGGAAAGAATTTGCTCCTGTAGGAGCAAATTCTTTTCTTTAAGATTAGACCCTACTTTGAAAGGGCTTTGTCATCCAGGGATGCAAACAGGAAGTCGCAAAAGTTGTTTCCCTTAGTAAAAAATTGTGGGAAAACATGAGGGTGTAACCAGACACCTTAAATGCCAGTCAATGCAAGTGAACGAACTGTTTTCCAAAGCTGTTCAGGGAAAGATGTCTTCCAAGGGGGAATAAGTTATCAGCCGATTTGGAAGTGACCAACTGCAGTAACTCTCATCTTAATGTTCAAAGAATACGTCTTAGTTGTTTGACTGCTATACTCGAGATCGACCTCTGTGTCTCAAAGCAAACTACCTCTGCAAAAGTTCAAAGAGTATAGAGTAACAAACTATATATGAGCCGCCACACGACAAAATCAACAAAGTGGCATGTGCGCCCAGTCTGATCAGACTCTTCACTGTGCGCTTAAAGGATAGCTAAGGGTCTAAACTAGCTCCATGCAGACAGCGAGGACTCTGATCAGACTTGGCAGATGTCCAGGTTGGTCTGGGCTTTGCTGGGCGCACATGCCACTTTGTTTTGTCATGACGCGGCTCAATTGTATAACCTCTTTCAAGTTTTTGATTCGCGGATACAAAACTCCTTCAGAATGGTTAACCGTTCGAGTGCTAAAGAGGCTTGTAGGAGTTATAGGAGTTACTGTCCTATCCGGAATAAAACGAAAGACTCATGGCACATTTTAAGCTTGTTATATTTACCTAAAACTTCCCTAAAACAACACTACCAGCTCATACAACCAACGGATAACCTTTCTTTAAATCGAAGTATTAAGTAATTCGACTATGACAATGTTCCAGTGTTCGTCCTTCGCCCGAGGTTGGGCAGCCTATACTATGAAAAGCCTTTTTTTGGGTGGACATCCAGGGAAGTAATTACCAACGAACTTGGGCGCGTACTATGATGGTAACAAGATGTTTCGACATACGTTGTTTAATCAAATGCGATTTTGTTTATCATGGCTATTAGCATTTGTAATGTGATTAATGTAACATCTGAAATCCTGTTTATGGCATAAACACCACCTTTGGACAACAATGGTATCTGTTATGCGAATACTGCCAATTTAGTTAAAAAGTGTCAGTCAAAGTTGTTTTATATGTACTTACAGGAACTTTTTACCTGTTGTTACTCAGCAAGCACACGGCGTGTTTATGACGTCATACTGATGTCTTTCGACGTCATTTACAGGTTGGTAGCTACGACTCATTGAATTGGTTAAATGGTTGTTTAGGGCTTAACGGCACTTTGAGACAGTATTTCAGTTTGTATCGAACCGTTTCCCAGAGATACGGAGAAAGAAAAGGAACAGATAGGATACAATAACCTATCAACCCCTATCCCGCACACGATCCCGCACTTCAGTGCTGCAAGCATAGCAAGCACTTGTTCAACCATTATCAAAGTTAGTGGGACGCCCCAGCACTGACAGTTACACAGCGCCGTGCCCGACCCGACCACCTCTACGATTTTAAATTACCTGTATATTTTTGAGAGAAATAGGGGAAAAAACGCCAGAATTATGCATACAAGCTACATGCACTCCCCTAGTCAGAAAATTTGAGTTACAAGTGATACAGTTCAGACCTCTACAAATCAATAAGCGTTCAGAAAATCAGGCATCATTGATATATATTAACATGGAACATTCTAATGCACTTACAAATATAACGCGACGAAATTTGCGACCATAAAACCGACGATTTACCTCCCCAAATAACAATTTGGAGTACAGTTATCCCCTAAATTTATTATCTAGTGAGTGGTTTTCAACATGTGTAAACATTAAATGGTTTGGGGCTGACAAATGTCACACTTTGGATACTGGCAGAGTTTAACCCATTATTAAAATGCCTAGAGTCCTAGCGTCCCATAAATGGGACATAGGCAAACAGTGCAGACCCAAGCGCGGCGTCTGATCAGGGTCTACACTATTTGCATTTGACAACTTTACAATAAAATAAAAATAAAATAAGATAAACCAGACACCCCTTAAATGACAAATGGACTCATCCAGTATATACAGATAGAAGAGTCCACTGGGCATTAATGAGTTAACATAAAACAAGTTTCCAAAAGACTGGTAGGCTAAACAACGAAATGGTTAACAGTTTTAAGCGCCAAAAATGAAAATAGTTGAAAACAGTGGAAACTAGTGAGGCGGCATTTGGATCTACACTGTTTATCCTCCATTTCAACCATTTGAATTCTTAAGCTGGGTCATTTCTTGATATTTGATATTTAAATTTTGTTGTCTGCTTTACAGCTATATGGATGGAACGATGACTAACGATTTTATGTCCCTTTCAACAGTATTTCAGTCGCATTATAGCCGTATCAGGATGATGGGAGGGTGATAATGAAAGGCTGTATGCAACGGAACAATTGAACGGATTTCCTCCGCCAGCGAAAATCGAACCCGGTACCGCTAGATTAGCAGGCCAGCCTTTAACCCACTGAACTACTGGTGCCTTTCGGCGCTTCAAAGGTTAAATCAAATTTTACTAACTGCTTTGATGATCTGTAGCAACAGTAAATCGTTGTATTGTGGTAGTTTATAATTCTTAAAATGTTGATGAATGAATTTTCGTGATGAAAAAACATTCAGTTCAGTATTTACTAATACTTGTGAAGTTAACTGGGTTACAAATGTACGAAATGTAGCTTGTGTCTGTATTACTATCCAGCCCCGGAACCAAGGGATGGCATTTGGGCTTCAGTCCCGCCATCTGGGCTCTGTACGTATAATATGCAGGCATCCACTCATTAGAATCGCCTTGGCGAGGCGATTCTAATGATATCACAACATATATTTCAAGGCACAGATTACATTATCAAAAATTCTCATCAAACTGATCCATAATTTTGTCATATATTTCCAAGCCCTCTTCCCCCACATACACATACACAGACAAGCACGTCTAGGCACCTCCGAGCCCCATCGGTTGTCCAGAGCCCCACCAGTAGGTGGTGGTCTGAATCCGGGCCTGCTAACCCTCACACAGGGTCGTTTTGTAGATACAGCACACAATCAAGCTGGATAGTAAAGGCATAACAGTTCATGGGCATCGAAGGTTCTCTCTCCATTTACACCATACAGCTCGACTGTCTCACCAGCGGGCTTACGTCAAACGGATTCCAGTTGTTCGAATTAGTTCATGTGATGCTTATACTTTATGGAGAAAAAAAACATCATCAAATATGTTTGAAAAGAATATATTTCAATGAATATTTTTGTAAATGTGTGTAGAAACTGTCTTGATTTGTGTTGTAAAATACTTCCTGCTTGCTCAATGTTCCACGTAAAGTTGAGACTGGAAATGCTAGTCTTACAGTTGAGACTGTCATTGTAACCGCTTAGTTTAGACTCGAAACGTTAACCTTACAGTTGAGACTGGTAATATTAACCTTACAGTTGAGACTGGTAATATTAACCTTACAGTTGAGACTAGTACTATAAACCTTACAGTTGTGACTGGTAATATTAACCTCACAGTTGAGACTGGTAATATTAACCTCACAGTTGAGACTAATAATATTAACCTCACAGTTGAGACTGGTAATATTAACCTTACAGTTGAGACTGGTAATATTAACCTTACAGTTGAGACTGGTAATATTAACCTTACAGTTGAGACTGGTAATATTAACCTTACAGTTGAGACTGGTAATATTAACCTTACAGTTGAGACTGGTAATATTAACCTCGCAGTTGAGACTGGAAATAATAACCTTACAGTTGAGACTGGTAATATTAACCTTACAGTTGAGACTGGTAATATTAACCTTACAGTTGAGACTGGTAATATTAACCTTACAGTTGAGACTGGTAATATTAACCTTACAGTTGAGACTGGTAATATTAACCTCACAGTTGAGACTGGTAATATTAACCTTACAGTTGAGACTGGTAATATTAACATCACAGTTGAGACTGGTAATATTAACCTAACAGTTGAGACTGGTAATATCAACCTTACAGTTGCGACTGGTAATATTAACCTCACAGTTGAGACTGGTAATATCAACCTTACAGTTGAGACTGGTAATATTAACCTCACAGCTGAGACTGGTAATATCAACCTTACAGCTGAGACTGGTAATATTAACCTTACAATTGAGACTGGTAATATTAACCTTACAGTTGAGACTGGTAATATCAACCTCACAGCTGAGACTGGTAATATTAACCTCACAATTGAGACTGGTAATATCAACCTTACAGTTGAGACTGGTATTGATCACCGCACAGTTGAGACTGGTAATATTAACCTCACAGCTGAGACGGGTAATATCAACCTTACAGTTGAGACTGGTAATATTAACCTCACAGCTGAGACTGGTAATATCAACCTTTTAGCTGAGACTGGTAATATCAACCTCACAGCCGAGACTGGTAATATCAACCTCACAGTTGAGACTGGTAATATTAACCTCACAGTTGAGACTGGTAATATCAACCTCACAGCTGAGACTGGTAATATCAACCTTACAGTTGAGACTGGTAATATTAACCTCACAGTTGAGACTGGTAATATCAACCTCACAGCTGAGACTGGTAATATTAACCTCACAGTTGAGACTGGTAATATCAACCTTACAGTTGAGACTGGTAATTGAGACTGGTAATATTAACCTTACAGTTGAGACTGGTAATATTAACCTCACAGTTGAGACTGGTAATATCAACCCCACAGCTGAGACTGGTAATATTAACCTCACAGTTGAGACTGGTAATATTAACCTTACAGTTGAGACTGGTATTGTTCACCGCACAGTTGAGACTGGAATTGTTAACCGCACAGTTGAGACTGGTATTGTTAATCGCACAGTTGAGACTGGTAATATTAACCGCACAGTTGAGACTGGTATTGTTAACCGCACAGTTGAGACTGGTATTGTTAACCGCACAGTTGAGACTGGTAATGTTAACCGCACAGTTGGGACTGGTAATGTTCACCTTACACTTTCGACTGGCAATCATAACCCTATGATTTAGACTGGTAATGTTAACCTTACAGTTGAGACTAGTAATGCTAACCCTACAATTACGAATGGTAATGTTAACTTAACAGTTGAGACTGGTAATGTTAACCGCTCAGTTTGAAGGGGTAATGTTAACCGTACAGTTGAGACTAGTAATGCTAACTGCACAGTTGAGACTAGTAATGTTAACCTTACAATTGAGACTGGTAATATTAACCTTATAATTGAGACTGGTAATGTTAACCTTACAGTAATGTAGAGACTGGTAATGTTAATCGCACAGGTTAGACTGGTAATATTCACCTTACAGTTGAGACTGGTAGTGTTAACCGCACAGTTATGACTGGTTATGTTAAACATACAGTTTGGACAGGTAAAGTTAATATATCAATTGAGACTGGAACTGCTAAAGTAATACCTGTTACAGCAACATAATACATACACTTTCTTTTTCAACATTTTATCAAATGTTGCACGCTTTATTACCCTTCAGCTTCTTTAGTTTCATTCTACATATTTGAAATGTTGTAGATCCCTGTGTCTAGTGATGCGTTCCAAATGTGTACGTTCCACTAACGACTCACATACATCAGAAACTCTGAAGGTGAATGGGTACACTTTCAGGGGAAATAACTACATCATTTTCTATTTTCTTGTCTTTTCTCCCTTCTCAATGGAGTTCAATTCTTACAGGAAAGAATTAGCTCGTCTTGGAGCTAATTCTTTCCTTTAAGAGTAGATTTATTTGTGGAGGGTCATCTCGTAAAGAGAAACAACAGGTAATCAGAAAAAGTTGTTACCCTTTGAAAAATTGGCAGATAAACATGGAAGTGTACACATTTACCTTTATGCAAGAAGTTTCAGAGAGCTCACAGTGTTGAAATAATATTATTTCATATTGTTTTAGCGTTGTGTGGCGACTGGAAAAAAGCTCATGGTGCAACCAGTTAGAAGCTTTTGGTGCATTTACCACTTTAACTTACGAATAAAAATTATCTAAATTTCATTATCTGACATTTATTGTATATAATGCCCTGCCGGATTTGGAAGTTTGTTTTATTCAAATGAAATACAAACGTTGGACATTAATGATTTGGCCTACAGAGCTACACTTTTACTCTGAAAGGCAAGAAGTAGTACCCTGTGTGCTCGTTCCAACACTTCTCAAACCATTAATGTGGATTGATTACGGCCCAGGCTGTCGGATCACCCATGCAAGTACGTACCGAGCTAAATGTTTATCATAATTAGAATTATATTCCAAAATGTGTATAAACAAAAGGATAAAGACAAATGAAAGTTTGAGCTTATCAAAGTTGTGAGAACTATTGCAGCACGCTCCTTCGCCAGTTAAAAGAAGTAACAGAGGACGAAGCCCTAAAACACTTCGGGCGATCTGTAAACAAACGCTTAGAAAGCAAATTAAAATCTAAAAGAGTGCCTTCAAGAGCAAAGAACACATTCGAAATAACGAACATGGGTAGATCTATAAAAAAAGCGGCATCGTACGGCATTTTCGCATTTCATATATTTGATCAAAGACTAGTGAATGGCTTAGTGGTATTTCAGAAACTTTTGAGCTCATTTATAATGAATATCGCGAGTTTTGGTATAGCCAACCTGTAAACGACGAAGGAAGAATTCTGTTAACATTTCTGGTCAAAGAACATCTGCTCACAAATTTTTAGAAGTAAATGCTGTAACACAGGAATGCAGAAATCTGGTATCAAATGAGAGGTGTGGTTAACACTTTAAGCACCAGTGACGAGAATAGCGGAATTTGCAAACAGCGTTACTCTTGATGAGGCGGCTCATAATAAGCCGCCTCATCAAGATCTACACTGTTTGCCCTCTAGTCTTTGAATTCTCAATATGAAATGTCTTGGAAAAGGCATTTTTTGAATTTTTGCAGACGTAAATTTTGTCGTCTGCTTTGGCGCTCAAAGAGTAAAATGTTGCTGAAGAAAGTGAAACAAACAACATCGGTTTAACGTATGCGCACGTGGAGGATTTAACCCATTAATGCCTAGCGTCACATAAATGGGATATAGGCAAACAGTGCAGACCCTGATCAAACGCCGCAAAACACGGCGTCTGATCAGGGTCTACACTATTTGCATTTGACAAATGGGTATTTCTTTTTAAAATAAAACAAAAATGATAAAATGAAATAAACTTGACACCCCTTAAATGACAAATGGACTCATCCAGTATATACACATAGAAGAGTCCACTGGACAGTAATGGGTTAATCGACAAACAATCTTGCGCAAATGCAATGCTTACTATCTGAAAACAGAGATAGAGATTGAAATGATAAAGAAAGGGCGATCGCCATCTAGCAAATTTTGTAAAATTAATGGTATGAGGCAGACGATAGTCACATAATGACTCATAGTGACACAAATTTACATTGAAAAGACAGAAAATGGACAAATAAAGGAAGGAGTAAGAGCAATGATCTGGGTTCTCAATCCCACATTACAACAACTTATTGGTCATCCGTGAGATTAAGTTTAAAAGTAGTTTGAATAGTTCCTGGGAAAAAGGTGACACAAAAATTCCAATGTGAGAGAGAAAGAAAGAAAAATTGATAAATAAAGGAAGAATAAGAGTAATATTAAAGCCCGAATCTCAAATCCCGCGTTCTCTATACGAGGGCTGATCAATAATTTCTCGGCCCAAGATACTTCTGGTGAATCTGCACATGCGTGATTATGATGATTCGCCAATGGTTGGAAAATGCAAAATATTTTGACGTCTGGCAGCTCTGCCGTAAACTTAAATTTTGCAACCTTGAAATTCAGATACTCACGTCTTATTTTCGTTTTTGTTGGGAACATTGTGAGCAAAACCAAGCAATGTTTACATACAAAACAAATTTGACATATAACATAATTTTCGTCACACAGATTTGAAAGATATTCACTCCGGTGCATGCACAGCATGCAACTTCGATTGTTCACTATCTGCAGAAACTTTCAAAATAGACACTTCCTAACAATTAAATATTTGCTTTTATCTCTAAAATGGAACAAATTTATGTTTGCAAAAAAACTTTGCATACATCATAACTGAGAGGGATGCAATACGACAAATGTTTGCAAAATACAATTGCAAAACATTTTGCATATTTCCAGAAATTACTGTGACACAAATTCACATTGAAAAGACAGAAAAATGGACAAATAAAAGGGAAAAATAAGAGAAATGAGCCCGATTCGAAATCCCACGATAAAACTACTCATGTTCATAGGTATACCAAGCTTGAAGAGTCTAGCTTGAATAGTTCCACAGATACAAATGAGAAAGAAAAAAATGGATATAAAAAGAAGAATAAAAGCAATGAGCCCGATTCTCAATTCCATGATACAATTGCACATTTTCACATACATTCCCGAAATATAGAATATGCGAAATTGTTTCAGATTTTTTTCTTTTTCTTCATGCTATCCCTATCCCTCCTTCGTAGGAGCATCTACTATGAAGGGCATACCCTTGCTAACTTTTGATGTGGCAGTGAACTTCATCCTGAAAGCTGCGATTGTGTACTACAGAGGTTTTCTTTTATTTCCAGTTACATTTGTTTAGATGACCATCAAAATACATTGCAAGTACATGTATATTTGAATTATTTTGTACGAGACATACTAAGTGGCACCTCCTATCTGAGCCGCGACACGACAAAACAAGCAAAGTGGCATGTGCGCCCAGCAAAATCTCAGATCAGCCTGGGCATTCGTCCAGTCTGATCAGAGTCTTTGCTGTTGGCATGGAGGTAGCTTAGACACTTCGCTACCCTGTAAGCGCACAGCAAAGACTCTGATAAGACTGGGCACATGCCACCTTGCTGGTTTTGTCGTGTCGCGGCTCATCTAAAGATACCAGAAGGTGGCGAAATCAGAATTTCTTTTATTTCAACATGCAAATTTCATGCAAGTCATAATTGTATTTTATACCTTTTTGGACAATGAAAACAATCAAGAACAGGTTACATTGCTAGAGTATCAGTGTAGAAGGCATTATTTTGCTCTTCACTGAGGAGGTTATAAAAGGCTGGAACTGTTACCAAGTCGACGTAGAAGGAAGTTGTAAAAGTATATAGGAAAATTCTCAGGAACAGACACAATTCAATCCCAGATCCCACCCAAGACACCATGTAGGAAAAAACAACATAAAATTAGTCACCACCAAGGACATCATCAGCTACAGCCATGTTGACAGCCATTTCCCATGTAGGTGCTTAACGTCGCAAAGAAAGAATATATATATAATTATATATAACAGACATAGCAACAAACAACACACAGAACCAAATCAGAAGTGCCGCCTTAGGACAGCCAGTGATGAAATTACTGGTAGACTTAACCGGTTTGCGGTCGCGACCAATCCTCGCCCTTGTTTCTGCTTTGGCTCACCAGACACTTAGTTGCTCGGTTTGCGTGGAAGATTCATAGCTCATATGCATAAGTGTATCAGCTCAGAAACATAGAAATCAATAAACAAACCTGAGTGCTCACAGAAATAGCACCCTACCACTTACGTTTAGCGGGGTATAAAAACTGGGTATTAATGAAAACAATAATACAAAAACGGTTTTAAGGGGAGATAACTCAGAATATATACATTGTAGAAAATTATCCTCATAATTTTGGAACAACCATCTAATATATTGTATAACTGCAGAATATCATTGGAATCGCTTTGAGTGTAAAAAGATGTTGTGGTTTTGCGTAAATTTGGAGAATAAAAAAGGCTAAAATTTAGGTATGTCATATAACTGAGTATAAATATATTGCATGTAAGAATTTCACAAAAGTATTATAATCATTTGTTATATCTGGCATTGCATAAGAAGTCATGAAATGGTAGACTTCCAGTTCTAAGTAGCAATAAAAATATTAGCATTTTCTTAACAGAACCCTCTTCGGGTCTGAATTACCCCACCCACTTTCATCGTGTACACAACAAAGAAACCTTCACCAATTGATCTAATATTGCATGACATTACAGCCAACACATAGTAGTTTGAGTTTGCAAAGTTTAAAGAAAATCGGTCGTGGCCATGAAAACAGCCTTATAGACACCCCTCCTTTATATAGGGCTGTAGTACTGAAATCAGTATTAAAAATATCATAGTTTGAAGCAACAGGAATAATTTTTGATAGTAAGCAAATTTTCGTAAAGTGATAACTCAAGGTATAGTAACTATGTATGTTCAGAAAGTGAGCGCGTGTATAAAAAGGCTGAGACAAGGAATGGTGAGTAAACACTCCAATTTGACCCAGCACTAGCCAGAACTGAGTCGGTGAAAGTTTTTCTCCGGGGACGACCGAGCAAGAATATTTACAAACAAACTTTGATTCATTTAAGAGTGCCCCAGTGAAGACTGATTTTGCGGCAAATCGAGTCACCCTCTTATTTACTAACAGATGTTTCCTGCCTGCTATAGCCTACTGTTGATTGTCAAGAGATCACGATTCGAGGTTGTAAAACTTGAGAATAACCTCACACTCAAAATAAAACATACTGATTGGCTGCTTCCGAGCACATGCTCGGAAGCAGCCAATCAGTGTGCTTTATTTTGAGTTTGAGAATGTACTCAAGTTTAATAACCTCTGGGCCCTGTTTCTCCACTGTCAATTTGCTGGTAAGCACCGCAAGATAATGTCTATTCGCCTTTTCTAACAGATTTGTCTCAGCCTGCTAGAGCTAACTGTTAATTGTCAAAAGATGAGAATTTCTCACCCATTGTACTAGGATATCCCTTTCTACAGGTGTCTGAGAGTTTTCTATCTCGGCCTGCTATCTCGGCCTAGGCTCAGAAAGCTGTCTCAAATATATAGTACAGCCCAGTTAATTACACACTTTAAATCAACAAATCAACTTGCTACCCGTCATGTAAATTGCATGCAGAATATGAAATTGACACCCAGTGATGTATAGGAAGTGTCACTGTAGATTTCTGATTAGCTGCCAATCCGGAAAAATGCATGCACAAGGCGAAATTAACACATATCAAACCATTAATACAAAATTAGCTTCAGGTTTATAGGAATGGACTCAACAAGAAGTTAAGAATTCAATGAATATTCTGTTTTATAAAATATTGGGTTAGAAAAATAATCAATGACGGGGTTGAGGCCTTGACAAGGAAATCTCAGGCTCGTTGTCAGATTATCTAAGTCTTATGCTCGGCAAGCCTCGCATAAGACTAAATAATCTGAAAACTAGCCTGAGATTTCCTTGTCTCGGCCTCAACCCCATCATAGATTCTATTAGTCTCTCCACTGTTAATGTCTTTTCTGCTTTGTTTCGCCTGTTTCCAATCTGTTCTGTTCTGTTCAATTCTCGTATCGACGTTACCGAAGAGGCTCAACGGTACGTAACCATAGTTGCACACACTTGGCGCCGTGTGTCCGTCCAAGTGTTTCCAATCGAAGAGAGAATAAGAACATAACGTAGCATATTGTCTCTTTTATTACATGTTGCGAACTAACCCAATCATCCCATTGGCTAATTGTGCGTTGAACCTTACCAAGGCGGTTGGTTGTAATGCACGGAATGAGTTTTGATGTCCATTCACATTATAATTGTATCGACTCACTGAAAAGACGTTTGTCCTTTTGTAGGAATATTTTTGGACAAAATTATGTTTTTATGAACTGAGAAAAGTTGGCGGCTACTCACATACACATGTACAGGGTTGCAAAGTAGTAAAAACAACACTTTCTACAGTAATGGGACAACTTAAATAAAACAGATAGCACCTTTATTTTTGTCAAAGTTATACGGCTTTTTTTTTTGTAAATAAAAAGTAATAGTTATACCATGATTTGTCCGCCTGTACGAAGAGATAATCTACGAGCTTTAGCGAGTGTATTATTTCCCGTACAGGCGGACAGACCATGGTATAACTATTTTATACGACCCTCATCAGTGGAGACATTTGTCACATTTATGCAGTGTGAGTGCGTTCGGTATACAAATCCAAGCGATCCCAATATGTGAGAGTTAAAACGCCATAGTCCACCGGAAAAGAAATGATGTTGATATGAGATTATCTAAGGAAAATTATTTATCGGTTGCCTCCCTCTCCCCTCCCCCAAATCCCCCCCCCCCGAAGATGTGATTTATTTCAATCCTTTTAGTATGCGTTCCTATCTCGGTTAAGCAATTACATGTGATACGAAACTGTGAGCGCAAATCGAATATGGCCGCCACTGGTTCGCGGCCGCCACTGGTCTCCAGAGTTCAGAAAGACGCTCAAAAGCTCGTAAAGTACGTATCTCTGTTCAACAACGTGAGCCCTTTGCGGACGCTTGATATCCTTATACCAGGTTGGACATAAATTGTGTACAGCCTTTTACTCAGTACATCGAGCACCGCCAAACGCTCCTGTTGTACAAACCGGTACTCGTACATCATCGAGCACCGCAAAACGCTGACTTGGTTATAGCCTGGTACCAGCACATCAAGCACCGCCAAGCGCTCAGGTTGTACATCCTGGTACCGGTACACCTAGCACGTTGTTGGACAAACCTCTGCTTGGATGTCCACACTCCTACCCATACACCACTACAGAAAAGATACAGTTCCGTACCGGGGGCCGTATCCATAAAACAACTTAAGTCGTTGCTATGCTGTTGCTAAGGCTAAATTTCTTAGAAGGAGATTCCCTACAACTATGAAATTTGCTCTGGAGGAACAGTCTTACAAAGACTGTTCCTCCAGAGCAAATTTCATAGTTGTAGGGAATCTCCTTTATAGATATTTAGCCTTAGCAACCGCATAGCAACGACTTAAGTGGCTTTATGAATACGGCCCCGGAACTCTTGTTAATATAACCAACTTGAAAGCTTGTGCTGCTCATGCGGCATAAGGTACGCCATGCCTGTCTCTGGCTTCTGCGTAGGCCGAGCTGACAACATGGCGGTAAAATGTCTCTTTTCTTTGTAGCAGTTAATTCTGTTGCTATCTGATTTCTTCAGCCATGTTATATGCCAGCGAATTTCCAATAGTTCTAAGAGCTGTGCTGTATTATTGTGTTAGAACATTTGGGCAGTGCTAAAGCACAGTTTGCTATTCGAGTAGCATAAAGGATGGATAATCCAAAAACTCTAGAAATGCCTAAAATAGAAACATCTCCGCTTATGTCCGTGGAAATTCCTGAAATTATTCCTTGTGAAGAAACGACTATGCGGATGAGGATTTGGGGTCATGTGAAGCATAATTTGCTCTTGTTTTTAACAATTTTCGGAGTAATTGTAGGATTTGGAATCGGTTTCGGAGTTAGGCCGTCTAAACCGTCAGATACAGTTCTGATGTGGCTGGGTAAGCACAATAGTCATATTTTGTATTTGAGCCGCGACACGAGAAAACCAACAATGTGGTTGTGCGCCCAGCGCAGACTCAGATCAGCCTGGGCATCCACCCAGGCTGATCAGACTCTTCGCTAAGCGCTTAAAGGGTAGCTAAGGGTCCAAGCTACCTTCATGCGGACAGCGAAGACTCTGATCAGACTGGGCGGATGCCCAAGCTGATCAGAGTCTGCGCTGGGCGCACAACCACACTGTTGGTTTTCTCGTGTCGCGGCTCATATTTTGTATTTGTCTGTATTGTGCTCAAATAGCCAATATGTTTATTATATTATTATTGCATTTCCTAACCTCTCTAGTTAAAATGATTGAAGCCCACCGATTCGAACAATTATCTACTCCAACTTTCCTTGCTGACATCAGTACCATATGCATCAAATGTATCGCTTTCATTACATCGGTGACGCTCTGTAATATGGATATTTCGAACCTTTTGACCAAGTACTTCCGTTTTAGTTTAAAGTGCAATGTATTGGAGCTGGTCTGTTAATAGACAATTACCTCGTTTCAGGCAATCTAGATTTGGCAACTTTTCTACAAACACTATTGGGGTAGTTTGCCCTTGAATCGAACATTTTTGTATTGCTTAAAGCCACAGGCTATTAACCCACTCCGTGTCTGGGTGATGTTATAAGCTAGCGCTGCTTTCCCAGCACCAAATAACTGCAACCCTTAAGTCATGCGTACCTCGTGAAACAGGACCAAAATATTATCCGTCAACCAAAATAAGCCCTTTAGTCGAAAAGACTAGCCCCTGGACTCGAACAGATATATTAATCCAAACATTTTAAGACAACCTCATTTACGGCCTGTGATATCCAGAGAAACCTCATTTTTTGAATTATATATTTCATGATCAGTCTTTTTTTGTGTGTGTGTATGTGTGTGTGTGTGTGTGTGTCAAATTAAAACGGCTCTTCAGGAAAAATGAGACAGACGACAGGGTACGCAAATGCAAACAGAATCTACATTGTGACTCTTGGTATGTGTGTATGTCAAATAAAAACGGCTCTTCAGGAAAAATGAGACAGACGACAGGGTACGCAAATGCAAACAGAATCTACATTGTGACTCTTGGTAGCCTACATGTAGTAAAGCATTTATTGATTAAAGGCCCCATTGCTCTATCAGCATGGAAAATTTTATCATGAGGTATCGCTGCAAGCTTCTCACTATAGTTTCGTAATTGTAAATGAACGTGATTAGCCAGCTTTAGAAAAATAAAACATCCTAGAGTTTTACATAAAAGGGGTTTGAAAACTTATTTGGGTCATTTTAGTTTGCAACTAAAATGACCTACTTTCGATTTGATAAAATGGTAAAAATACAATGTACAGGCATGAAGTTCCAATCACTATCCCGCCTATGGTTATATAGCATTGCTAGACGGGAAACCAGAACAGGAATTGGTATTTTGTGGAGCAATTTGTTACTTTTCAAAAACTTGTTTTCTCTACTTTTTGCCAGTTATATGACTCAATATATGCACACCAACCCGCATTTTATTATCAAACACGATTGCTGAACCGCTTTTAACAATGATCTGAGTTTAGGCGTTTTTACCGCTGATAGGACTATGGAGACTTTAAAGGGTACAACGTATAATATTCACTTACCACTGTTGCGTGCATTAAGCAAGATACAAAAATATTTGTGTGCATTTAGTCTGTGACTGAATGTATACATATGTGTCAGTGATACAGTGAGTAAACCGCCTCCGAAATTACATGCCCGTGTTCGACTTCGGGGCAAATCTGTGTTCGTCTCGGTCGTCTCATTGGCGAAGTATAGGTTTGTTTCAAATATTTAAAATTTTGTAGATTTTACGTATTTTGACCAATAACCAGTTATATTTGACAGCATTTGGAAGCCACAGATTGGTTTAACAGAGGTTAATTTGAATTTCGCTGGCTGAAACTCTATTTTCCACATGATACTAAGTAATTTATAAAATTAATGAATATTCAAATTCTGCAATTCAGAAAGAGCTCAAGAGGGATGCGTTGTCGTATGATAATGCATGCTGTATACTTTGGCCATTTTTATGCATATAGTTCATAGGTTAAAGTAACGCCTGGTATCAGAAGAGATGATGATTCACCAACTTGAAGGTGAAATATTTTCAAATAAAACAGTGTAAATTGTTTGACGTAAAGGCAAATTCGACTTGAGGGCTAGTTACCCCATATGAGCTGTGACACGAGCAAACAAACTTCGCTGTCCGTCCTCAGATCAGCTTGGCCATCCGCACATGCCACATTGTTGGTTTTCTCGTGTCGCGGCTCATATGTTTTTTTTTTCGGATCTATAATTACACTTGTTTCTACTTAAAATATTTTAAATTATGGTGCACCGGAAGCAACTCTGTCATTTTCATATTTGCCTCCTTTCTCAGAAGGGGTTAGCCCTTACAGTCGGGTTTATTTGATCCATTTTAGGGCTCGACCTTGTGCTTGATATTGCTAAGACTTAGTACCGGGGGCCGTATTCATAAAGCCACTTAAGTCGTTGCTATGCTGTTGCTAAGGCTAAATATCTATAAAGGAGATTCCCTACAACTATGAAATTTGCTCTGGAGGAACAGTCTTTGTAAGACTGTTCCTCCAGAGCCAATTTCATAGTTGTAGGGAATCTCCTTTAAAGAAACTAAGCCTTAGAAAAAGCATACCAACCACTTAAGTCGTTTTATGAATACGGCCCCGGGTCTTTTTGCAGTTACAAGATTTGCTTATTTTGTTCGCCTAAAACTGCACTATTGAGAGAACTTATTCATTTACAGAACATTTTTCGTCACAACTGCAGCATTCCGGCCTGCAGCGCAGCTGTTACAGCAAATGTCGTTAGTCGGAGCGAAATTTCACGTTCATTAATTTAGGCCGAGTGATCGATGTACTTATTCTGGGGTTGCTGCGATGGCTACGCGAGTTGACGCAATGGCCGTGAATGCAAATTCCAAGTAATCGACAAATTTATTTGTTTGTAAATTTTCATGCGTATATATAGTTCTGTGCAGCAGTCTTCGCTATGTCAGGTCATCGCTATGCTTAATGCAATTTTTTTCCGTACTTCTAAAAGAGTCCATCTTGACACGAGTATTTAAGGTGGAATAGGACACCGTGGTTGTGCGCCCAGCGCAGACTCACTGATCAGCCTGGGCATCCGCCCAGTCTGATCAGAGTCTCCGCTGTCCGCATGGAGGAAGCTTAGACCATTAGCTAGCCTGTAAGCGCTTAGGAAAAAGTCTAATCAGACTGGGCGGATGCCCAGGCTGATCGGAGTCTGCGCTTGGCGCACAACCACTTTGTTTGTTTTCTCGTGTCGCGGCTCATATATTCTCCAGGAGGCTCAGGGGAAGGTCTCAATAACATGCACCTCCTGGCACTGAGTTTGTACATTGTACATTCATATTATCTTCCTATACATTATATTGCTAACAGATCCGGTCAGCACCAGCCACAGCACGATGTTTTCCAATTCGTTTCCATGCGCATGGCGGCAGTTTGGAAGTCAGTCTGAAAGTGGCACGGCATTAATCGTAGTGGGACTGTTCGTACTCGTTCACACTCAAATAGATGGGCTGGCAACGTTGGCTAACAAAGTTCCAATTAACACTGTTAATTGGAATTTTATTGTATGTGTCATCATTGTATAATGTCCAGTTAACACTATTTTTTTTAGAACTTATATGTGTCATTTTTGTAAAAGTTCCAGTTGACAGTGTTAATTGAAACTTATGTGCGTCATCTTTTTATAAATTCCGATTAACACTGTTAATTGGAACTTATAATGAGCCGCGGCACGAGAAAACCTACAATGTGGTTGTGCGCCCAGCGCAGACTCAGATCAGCCTGGGCATCCGCCCAGTCTGATCAGACTCTTCCCTAAGCGCTTAAAGGGTAGCTAAGGGACTAAGCTATCTCCATGCGGACAGCGAAGATTCTGATCAGACTGGGCGGATGCCCAGGCTGATCTGATTCTGCGCTGGGCGCACAACCACATTGTTGGTTTTCTCGTGTCGCGGCTCAATTATGTATCATCTTAAAGTACTCAGCAGAGAGACAGACAGAAACTTTTATTTCGCTCAGGTCATATAAACATGACATATGAGGTAACTACTAAAATAATACAGAGGTGGTTCAGCCAATATTAACCCATCGAGCACACACATAAGAAACGACCTTCATCCAACGCTGATTCAAAAATACAAACTTGACGGTTGAAATCCTTTCACTGATTTTCGAACTAACATTTTGGGAAATCTCAGACTCAGACCAATATTTTGTATCTTGAAACAGATCAAAATATTCTTTTCTTTCAATTCTAGTAAAGGATGATTGGAAACGCCAAAACTTGTTCTTGAAAGGGCAGGGATTAATTGTCTGAAAAAGGTAAACTTAAAAACATAAGCTTATTTTGACTTGACAGGAAATTCACAAATTCTATCTTCAAAGCAGCACGACACCTGAATGTGTTAAAGGCCCTATTGCTCTATCAGCAGGAAATATTTGATCGTGAGGTATCGCTGCAAACTTCTTACTACAGTTTCGCAATCGATTATTATCGTGATTGGTCGGCTTTAAAAAATCAAAATGTCATCGAGTTTGCCATAAAATAGATTTGAAAAAAAAACTAGGTCATTTTAGTTGCCAACTAAAATGACCTACTTTCGATTTCACGAGCTTTATTTCATGGTAAAAACTCAAGATACAGCAGGTAAAAATACAAGGTACAAGCACTGTTACAGGTGATAAAAATACAATGTACAAAAATATTAAGCAAGGATCCCATTGATTGTGCCGCTGTTACAATGTTTCATTGCTTAACGGGGAACCAGAGTCCAAAACCGTATTTTTTTGGAGGGACTTATAATTTTTTTTAAAATACCTTGTTCCTTCTTTTTTGCCAGTTATATGATAGAAAAAAGCACATCAACCAACATGTTTTCATCAATCTGAAGGCTGTGCAGGTTTCATAATGATTTGTATTTTGACGATTTTTACTACTGGTAGTGCTATGGAGACTTTAACATAATATTTTTAGACGAAGTCTAATAAAATCATCGTTGCCGCCAAAACTTGACTTGATCTCTGTATGGAAGAGAGCATATGTCATGGAATTGTTATTCACCTGTCAGAAGATTTAGTTACATTAAAAATGTTATTATTTGCACTTTGCATTTAGTTTTAAATATGTTTTTCACTTTAACGCTGTAATGATTGATAGAGTTAAGCAGAACGCGAGAAACGCAAATGCCGATGGCTTGAGAAAACAAGGGCTTCGCAAGCGGCGCATAATACGCCCGTTTCAATTTCCTAAAGGAGTTACAGAATGAGCAAGATTGCAAAAGGATAGACAGGCAGACAAACAGGGGCAACCACTCTATAATAATTAACTAGAACTGTCAGCGAATCCGACTATACCCCGCTTAATTGCTTAAATCAAATGATGTTATTTTCGTAACATAAAGCATAAAGAGGGAGAGAAATCATTGCTACCCTGTATACAAAAAATGAATGGTTGCTGTGAAATCTGTTACAAAAAATTACTTTATATAAAGTCAGGAGAGAAAGAAAATAGGAAAACTATAGGGAAGAATAAGCAGGAGAAGACTGGTTATCAATCCCACAATACAACAAGTTATCATCAACATGCATACAAAAATCCCTACCCTAACTTACAGATGCATAGAAATCTTTTGCAAAAAATGCATTATTCAAAGTAAAGAGAGGAAGAAAATCGGACAAATACAGAGAATAAAAAGAGGAGAAGTCTGGTTCTCAATCCCACAATACAGGAAGTCATCATTAACCTGCATACCAAATATGACTAATCTAGCTTGCATGGTTGTGGAGAAATCTTTGATGAAAAAGTTCATTATTCAAAGTATGGAAAGAACGAATATTGGACAAATACAGGGAAGAATAAGCAGAAAAAGGCTGGTTCTCAATCCAAAGATACAACATATCGTCACCAACCTGCATACCAAATATGACTACTCTAGCTTGCATGGTTGTGCAGAAATCTTTGACGAAAAATTTCTTTATTCAAAGTAGGGAAAGAAAGAAAATCGAACAAATACAGGGAAGAATAAGCAAGAGAAGGCTGGTTCTCGATCCCACGATACAACATGTCGTCATCAACCTGCATAACAAATATGACTACTCTAGCTTGCGTGGTTGTGGAGAAATCTTTGACGAAAAATTTCATTATTCAAAGTATGGAAAGAAAGAAAATCGGACAAATACAGGGAAGAATAAGCAGGAGAAGGCTGGTTCTCAATCCCACAATACAACATGTCGTCATCAACCTGTATGCCAAATATGACTAGTCTAGCTTGTATGGTTGTGAAGAAATCTTCGACGAAAAATTTGATCAAATGGGGACGGAAGGACAGATGGAAGGACGGACAGATGGACGGACGGACGGACGGACAGACAGATGTAAACCAGTATACCCCCACTTTTTCAAAGTGGGGGTATAATGACTGCAACATCATCTAAATATTTAACACATGATATACTGTTAGTATTCCAAGGTAAGTTGGACAAGGGAGATAACCTAAATACAAAAGTTACACCATTTTTAGTTCTAGTTTTTTCCCTTGACAATATATTGTACAAGAAAACACGAAAATAGCCTTTTTGAACTAATGAAAGGGATTAACTCTAAAACGAAGAAAGGGAAAGCAGCCATTTTTGTACGCGACACATCGTTAGGACTTCATTCACATTGCTATGAAGTTTTATAAAGATATCCCAAACGGTTATCTAGTTATGGGGCGTACAAGACTTACAGGGAAAAAATTAATCAAAGGGGCATAACTTCAAAAGTAAGAAAGGGGGAGCAACCGTTCTTGTACTCGACACGTTCCCCCCACCCTGATACATATGTCTACCAAATTTCATGAAGATATCCCAAATGGTTACTGAGTTATGGCGTGTACAAGAATGTTTACGGACGGACGGACGGACAGCGCCACGACATAATACGTCCGTTTTTTCAAAACGGGCGTATAAAAAAGATTCTATGGTGCGAAAAGTCTTTCGTAGTAAAAAAGTAGCTGATTCTCACTTTTCTTCCTTCCAGGATTTAGCTCTTAATATTTCGTTTCGACAAGAGCTCTAGTGGAGGGGAGATAAGTGAGAATGTATTCGTTGCTCGCTACTGAGATTTACCATTCTTTTTCCTTTCCATTTCGTTTCGGGTAAAGGGAAATGGCTGTATGGTAACTGGTAGCCTTATAGTACCCTCACTGATGCATGGCAATGCTAATTACATTAGAATATGTATAGTGCATGTAAATAGTTTGTTCTATTGTCGTATTATCAATATTATTTCTCACTAAATTGTTGCATAGCTGCTTTTGGGAAGCAACCGATAGAAACGTAGTACGATGATTGCAATACATATTCCTTGGTATTTCTCTTTTTGGAACTTTTTTTGTGGCATCACAGTGGATAACACAGTCCTGCAGGTATCCGCGTGGCAGAGCATTGCGGCGGTGTATAAACGAGTTGTCGAGTGTTGGTGTGTCCAGACCCAGCGGGAATATGACGTCGTATATCGACGTCAGTGCGACTTCGTTTTGAGGTCATGCTCTCGCTGGGGAATTGGGCAGTAATCCGAGATTTCCTGCGCTTTGTTGGGAATTTGGTTGTGTTCAGCCTTATCTGAGTTAACCACTGCGAATATGGAGAATAGTATTTCAGTGTAAATTTTGTGTTGTATCAACAACTTGTCTACATTGTTTAAATGTATATTAACGTGCTATCAAACAGTCCAAATTCATCTATATTTTGCTTTATATCTGTATGATTCCTCTTAAATTATCTTTCTTCTCTTTTGTCTATTCTTTGAGCTTTATCACGGTATCAGACTGTAGTGTCCATCTTTTGGCAAAATGTGGTGTTTCAATCAACTGGTGCAGCCCTTTCCTTGTTCTACTGATTTGTTTGCAATCGTATATGCCTTTTAATGGCGGTTGATATAGTAGTTTACAGATTGAGGATAGGGATGCACTATTGTTGTCATATGAAACTGAAAGGAATGGATCGCCTGGACACCTTTGACTATTACCTATGGTTGCGAAATTTACTTCATATTTCTGGCGATGTTGAACTGAATCCGGGACCAATGAATGATTTATCTGATTCCCAGAGTTCAGACAGTGCGTTCTCTGATGGAGTGTTGAATGAATCAGAAATAATCAGAAATAACTTTTCTTTAGTTCACTATAATGTTCAAAGTGCGTTACATAAACTGGACATACTTGAATCTGAGCTGTCTAATTTTGATGTTATATCTTTTTCTGAGACTTGGTTTAATAAAGATATAACCAACTCAGACATAATTTTAAATAATTACGGAGTACCTTTTCGAAATGATCGGGACGATGATGCTCATGGTGGAGTCGCTGTGTATGTTAAGAATAATATTCCTTGTCTGCGTAGGCCTGAGTTCGAAATTTTAAATGTAGAATGCGTTTGGATTGAAATACGACTTAACCATAAACGATTACTAGTTGGTACGTTTTATAGGCCCCCCAATTCTGATCAGTCTGTCTTGAGCAACATCGAACGATCCATCGATTTAGCGATTGATACTGGAATATCTGATATTATCATAATGGGTGACTTTAACCTTAACATGTTGAAACCAGCTTCAAGTAGGTCTGTTTACAATATATGCCAGCAGTACAATTTACAGCAAATTATAACTGAACCTACACACTTTACAGAAACTTCTAGGTCCCTTATTGATCTTGTCCTTGTCTCGAGTCCCGAAAGTATCTTATTAAGCGGCGTTGGTGACCCCTTTCTTGGTCAAGAAATAAGATATCATAGTCCTATATTTGTAGTTTTTAAATACAACAAAACTCAATCAGCTTCATTTAAAAGACAAGTCTGGAAATATGAACAAGGAAATTATGATTTACTAAAACGTAAAATTTTAGACACCGATTGGGATTCACTTCGTAATGATGATATTGATACTTATTCAATTAATGTAACTGATCGCATTTTAAGTTTAACGAAAGAATGTATACCACACAAAATAGTTAATATAAGACAGTCGGATCCTCCTTGGATGCATAACAACTTAAGAAAACTCATGAGGCAAAGAAAACGCGCATATGATAAAGCTAAGCAAACAAACGATCAGCAACATTGGCAGAAATACAAACGATTACGAAATGAAACTACAAACTTGCTAAGATCATCTAAACGAGAATATTTTGATAAAATGGCAAATAAACTAAATTGTAATAATAACTTAACCAGTAAAGATTGGTGGAAAATTCTGAAATCTTTTATTGTAACTTCAAAAAAATCATGTATTCCTCCTATGAATGATAACGACGAAATATATACTGACGATAAAGATACAGCAAAGTTATTAAATGATTATTTCAAAACTCAATCTTGTCTTAATGATAATGGTAAGGATCCACCACATGTCGATAAAACAAATCTAAATGAACTCTTTTCGATTGTAACGAGCCCGGATGAAGTAAAGTCTGTTTTAGAAACACTTAAAATCGGTAAAGCCTCAGGACCTGATTGCATAAACAATTACGTTCTTAAAACATGTGCATTTGAACTTTCTGAACCGTTGTCGAAATTATTTAATTGTTCGTTAAATCAGTCTAAGGTTCCGAATATGTGGAAGGAAGCTAATGTCACTCCTGTTTTTAAAAAGGATGACCCCTCCAATTATAAAAACTATAGACCTATTTCCTTATTAAGCACCGTCGGAAAAGTTTTAGAGAGAATTATTCACAAGTATACATATAACTTTTTTATTGCAAATAATGTTATTTCAGCACTTCAGTCAGGCTTTGTTATGGGAGATTCCACTGTAAATCAACTTACTGATATTTATAACACATTTTGTAGAGCTCTCGATAGTGGTATGGAAGTACGCGCTGTGTTTTGTGATATAAGCAAAGCTTTCGACCGTGTATGGCACAAGGGTCTTTTGATTAAACTTGAATCTGTAGGTATATCGGGTCGTCTTTTGAGGTGGTTCCGTGACTATTTAGATAACAGAAAACAAAGGGTTGTATTACCAGGTGCCTCGTCGGATTGGGTGGCAATTACTGCTGGAGTACCCCAGGGTTCTATTTTAGGACCATTATTGTTTTTGATTTATATTAATGATATAGTCATTGATATTTATTCTTATATACGTCTTTTTGCAGACGATACCACATTATACATAATAGTAGATACACCTGCACGGGCAGCCCTTACTTTAAATCAAGATCTTGCTAAAATTTCTACTTGGGCAGATAACTGGCTAGTAAGTTTTAATCCTAACAAAACAGAATCTTTGCTATTAACTCGTAAAATAAACAAACAAATGCATCCAGCAATCTCTATGAATAACCAAATTATAACAGAAGTTGAGAATCATAAACATCTTGGGGTTGTATTTCAAAATGATTGCTCATGGCATGAACATCTAAAAATGATCACATCTAAAGCATGGCAGCGTATCAATATTATGCGAAAATTAAAATTTGTGTTAGACAGAAGTTCTTTGCAGTCAATTTACTTCGCCTTTATAAGACCAATTTTAGAATATGCAGATGTTGTTTGGGACAATTGTACAAAATACGAAGAAGAAGAATTAGAAAAAATACAGTTAGAGGCTGCGCGCATAGTTACTGGTACTACAAAATTAGTTTCTATTGACAAGTTATACATAGAAACTGGGTGGGAATCTCTTAAGTCAAGAAGGAGACAACATAAGCTAACTCTGTTTTATAAAATGGTAAATAATCTCACACCAAGCTATCTCTATTCTCTTCTTCCTTCACAAGTTGGTAATATATCAAGGTACAATTTAAGAAATCAAGAAAACTACCAAACTATAGACTGTAAATCTCAATTGTATTTTAATTCATTTTTGCCGTCATCAGTGCGTGAGTGGAATTCACTTGAAGATTCTGTGTGTTCATCTCAGTCTTTATATTGTTTTAAAAGAAGCATAAGGACCACTCGTGAAATTCCTAAATATTATTTCACTGGTAATCGTAAAGGCCAGATTTTGCATACAAGATTAAGAACTGGTTGTAGTTCGCTTAATTACCACTTATTTCGCAAGAATATAATAAATGATGAATTTTGTGTTTGTGGTAATAGAGAGGACACCAATCACTTCTTTTTCGAATGTCCTAGATTTCATATACAAAGACAAGTGTTGACTAATAGACTTATCGGCATATGTAATTTGTCCTTAGATATTCTACTGTACGGGGACGTCAACACGAGTTTTCAACAAAATGTCGAGATATTTCACACAGTGCAGGATTATATCATTAGAACGAAACGCTTTTCTTAAATTATTATTTTTCTATTTCAAGACTTTTTTATTAGTGCCAAAGGTGTTCAGGACGTGCTATTCGGATATGCACTATCATGATTTTATACTTTTTCATACTGATACCGTGTCATAAATTCTCTCTCTCTCTCTCTCTCTCTCTCTCTCTCTCTCTCTCTCTCTCTCTCTGGCATTTTTTGTCATTTGTATTACTCTCTCTTACGTTATTATAGTTTATACTGTATAACCATTATGAGCATTAGTTTAGTATACTTTCACAATATCTATGAACTTTGTACTGCATTTAAAGCTTACGTTTTTTCAAAGTTAACTGTATGCAAAATTATTGACATACTTGTTTCTGGGAAACAGATTTTAAAAAAGTCACTGACTTTCTTCTGTATCCCATTCATTGTACTGTGTGTTATTTAATGTAATTCTATTTGTTGTACATGTACAGTATTGTGGAATAAATATTGTTTAAACCAAAAAAGTAGTTGTACTCGGTGCGTAAATTTACCGGAACGGACCTAATTACCGGGTCGGACCGGAACGGACCCTTATTATTCATATTTCCAGCCGATTTTTGAGATATTTTGATACAATCTAAACGCGCAGATTAATTCAAGGCCCTACCTATGACTAACATGTATTATCTTAACTTTCAACCCCTGATTTTGATTTGACAATATCTGATAAGGACTATGGGCGAAACAAATGTCTGTCCGTCAGATAAATTGACGACTTATTGAAACATGATAATGCTGCTAACTGTACAATCGATATACAAAGTTTCCCTTTATACATTTAGACCACTGTAATGTTTCAATTTAAAGCTGAAACACAATAGCTCTACATATTTTCTATGGCTGAAATGTTAGTCATGATACTATGGAACAAAAAATCGGGAATTTTTGTGTTTTTCATTCGCTCCAAGTCTTGGAAAAAAGATAACCAGATTTTTGTGTAAGATTATATGATTTTAAGATGAAACGCATATGCGTGGGGTATTAAGAGGCCTACCGATGGCGCAAAATACTCAAAGAGTATTTTGACTAATATCTCTAATTAATTTGCGCTAGATGGCATACAGAATATGTATTAATATTAAATAAGAGTTATTACAAATATCTACTGAAGATAGGAGAAAACGGGTCCGTTCCGGTGTCCGTTCCGGTAATTCAGTCCATTCCGGTCCGTTCCGGTAAATTTACGCACCCGGCTGTACTGAACCGGGTAAAATACAGTACCGTATCATCGGAAGCATATCGGAATGTACCGAAGAATGTCATTAATTTACGGACCAGTATGGTTTCTCGCCATAGTGGATAACCCCAACATAAGGATACTGCTATTCAATAATAATATCAGACATATTTACAGCATTTTGAACTTAGCCAATATTTATTTTGTTATTATGACATAGCGACAGGGTTTTGAACTTGGAATTTTTTCAATCACAGTCAAAATTTCTCATAGATACCCCATTAGATTTTGGTCCATTTTTACATTTTAATTATTAAAGGCGTATAGTGTATTTAAAACATTGAGTGCAGATAATTTTGCGGGACGTATTCTGAAACCTTGCTTGCAGCCAATTTCTTATTTCAACAGAAATAAAAAAAAAATATTATTTGTTTCAAATATGTCTTCTTTCACTTCGTCTTATATCTTTTTTTAAAGATATTTCTTGTGACATCTGATTCTGACGTAGCGTTAAATAAACGTACTGCAAATCAAGAGTCTGTAATCTGCGTTTGGTTCTTTTCATGCAACGATTCAAAGTCTCTGGCTGTCAGAAAACGGCTTCTGTGATTAAAAGTTATCTAGCGACTGCAATTGAACGTCAAACGTATTTGGCTACATTAACGTCAGTGTAAAGATTCGCAATTTCTGTATCGCTCTAATTTTCAGAGAAGTATAAAATGAAATCAACGTTTATGCAGGAATATAGGGACGGACACTCGGCGCCAGGTGTGTGCAACTATGGTTACGTACAACTGAGCCACTTGGGAAACGTCGTTACGAGAATTGAAACCTTTAGAACCCGTAGCTGCATGAACATGATGAAACAACGTTTGTATCACCAGTTCTGAAGGAAGCTATAGCCTAAACGGCAACGAAGTAAGGCTACATATGAATTCAACAATACAATTATCTGATCAAGGAACCTCGTACAAAAGGAACGGCAAAAGATTTGATTGATTGTAAAAGACATTGAATCGTTTGTTTCAAATTTATTTTACTCAAATATTCGACAAATCACACGCAGTGAAGGAAATAAATCACAATCGGTTTATTTGATTCGATTGCACCTGGTGGCAAGAAAAACAAATCAAGCAAAAACGTATATAAATCGTACAAACTTAGCCGTTACAATAAATCTATGAATTACGGCACGCGTACATAATTCAACGAACAGTCAGCCTAGTCGGAGTAAAACTCGAGATTTATGAATTTGGAAATACAGAGTCAAACATTGAATACCTCGGTCCGACTGCTCTTTTTGAGCAAGCTGAGCTGGATCTGAACTGCGTACTATGAAAGCATTTAGAACCATTCTGGCACACCACTTGTTTAAACGGTGAAACATATTGATAGTATTGTAGACTAGCAAAACTCTACATTCTTAATTGAAAATACATTTTGTCAACCTGGTGTTAGAAAAAAGCGAAGAATTAAGGACATTTCAGTACGCATTTTCGAGCGACTGGATACAAAAAAGCGGTATAATGAAGGGGATTCCATGCCTGTACATTGTGTTTTTTACCATTTTATTGAAGCTTATGATATCGAAAGTTGCCAGACCATTCTAGTTGCCAACTAAAATGACCCAAATCGTTTTTTACAATCTTCTCATGTGAAACTCAAAGATGTTGTATTGGTTTAAAGTTGGCCAATGACGGTCATTTTCCAATGACGAAGCTGTAGTGCGAACCTCGCAGCGGCAGTACCTCACTATAAAATATTTCATGAAAGAGCAAAAGGGTCTTATTTAAAATAACAAATAGTTAAAGTAGATGTTGATGCTGCTTTTAATTTGGGTAGCTGAATGATCATCTGTTTGAGAAAGAGCTGCTCATTCGGTTTACCGTGCGTATCTTTCGTGAACTTTTGTCAGTATGTGTGTTTCTTCCCCTTTTTGTTTTGAGAGCGGGATTTGGGATTTGATCGTATTTATTCTTGATCATTGCCTATCTTTTAAATTTCTATCATTGAAACATGTTGATAGTGTTGTAGAATAGCAAAACTCTTCATTCTTATTGTCAATATACTGAAAAAAAGGAAACGTTACATCAAAATACAAATATTTTTTTTCTTAAAACACTTCATTCAAATTTCAAAATCTAACCAATGCTAAACTTTGCCAGATATCCTCTACAAACACCAAGAGATGCAGATACACTACAAAACAATTATAAGTTAATTTTGATTCTCTGCATCCGGTGATGTTAAGAATTTTAAGCATAAATGTTTCATTTTTTGTTCAGTATACATTTGTCAATTTGGTATCAGAAAGACAGCGCAGAATTAATGGCATTTTCATACGCATATATGGATTTTTGCGGAACAAAATCTTGATTAAAGGATAAAGCTTTTAGATATAGTATGGAATGAGTGATTCGCTAAACTGTACCAACACCCACTGTCATCGATCTGTGCTTCGTATACAGTAAGCAACCTAAATGTCAAGACAGAAGCGCTTAAGCAAACAGTACCGACCCAGATCAGACTCTTTAGAGCAGTCTGATCTGGATCGGTCACTGTTTGCCATTTGACCATCAATTTTTGACATTTGAACGCTTGTTCGAGATATCTTTAGGTGTTTCAATTCTTAAAGAGGCTTAGCGGAAAGAATCCTGCGACCGAGTTTGTCCATATCTATTTTTAGCATATTGTAATAATTTTAAAAGTCTGTATCAAGATAGAGGTCTTAACGGCTCCATAGTCCTATCGGTGGTAAAAACGACTAAACGCAAATCCTTACAGAAAGCGGTTCAACCTACTCGTACGGTGATAAAATTAGGCTTGCTATACATACATTGAATCATAAACGTAGCAAAACGTAGAGGGAATAGTTTTTTGAAAATGACAAGTCGCCCTGTCCTCTTCTGGTTTCCCGTTTAGTAATGTTGTATAGCTGTAGGCGGCATAGTGAATGGGCCTCCACGCCTGTACATTGTATTTTTACCATTATATTTATGTGTTTGCGAAATCGAAAGTAGGTCATATTAGTTGGCAACTAAAATGACCCAAATCAGTTTCCACAACTATTTTTTGTGAATCTCAAGGATAATTTAATTAAAGCATGCTCGCATTCGGCTTTTATGTCATTCAGGGCTTTAGAGAAACACAAATAAATACATTTAAGACACCGAGAAAAGAAAATCAACAAACTGCTAACAGTATAAAATTATGCTGATGTCCTTAGCAAAATGTTGGTGCTCTTACCAATAATGATAAACACACCGCTACAATATACAACACCAATAGGCCCATTCGGCACCTACTGCAAGTACAGCAGCCCATTGCACTTCCTTTATCAAAAAGCCGAAAGTTTTACGGCATTCGGTGGATAAACCAATTGAATAGTTATAAGTTCAACCAACTCGTGTGGTGTCAGAACACGATTTTTTTGCATACTCGACGTAAAAAAAAGATGGTGATAGAGTGTGAGAGAGGTCCAAAAACGCAAACCCCACTTCTCAAAGTTCTGTAAGTGCAGCAGGCACTTGCCCTCTGATAATCAAAGCACATGCTTCTTCATCTTTGGAGAAGAAAAAAGAAAATATTTAGCACGGTTGTTGTTCGAATTACCGATTGACAAAGCTCCTAATAAAAAGGTAAAGGTAAAGGTTTCCCATAGCCTAATAGCCGTAGGGGCAGTGGGGGTTAGAGACCCATTGTATCTTGGGCACATCTGATGAAAGGCGGAGCCCATCTCCTTTCGCTGCCTTATCCTTCCCTAATTCGTAAAAGGTACCCCTTTACTGCTGGGTAAACAGAGAGAGTTTTCCAGTCGTCGGATGGCGACGGTGAGCCGCGAACTCACGACCTTCCGGCGACTTTCTGCACAATAACCGAGCCACTCTAACCACTCTGCCACCGCGCCTCTGGAGTCTGTACCTACGAAACATATGTATTGATCCATTAAGAGTATCGCATGTAACGTCTGCAAGTACAGCAGTCCATTGTGCTACCTTAAGATACTAGACGGGCATGGCGCATCTTCAATGGGCTGATTTGAATCGAGCTCTCCGCAATAAATTGTGAAGCTAAGCCAAAGTCGCTCTTGTTTAGGCGTTAATTTGACAAGGCATGAATAAGATATGAACACCGAGTTTTATAGCTACATTTCCCACAGGGACTCACTGGTTCTGGTAAATCTATATTAGATATATGATCTGCTTCAGGAGAAAACCAACTAAGTGGCCTGTGCGCCCAGTGAAGACTCAGATCAGCCTGGACATCCGCCTTAGCTACTTTGAAAGCGCTTGGCGAAGGATCTGATTAAACTGGGTGGATGCCAAGGCTAATTTGTGTCTGCACTTGGCGCACAACGACTTTGTTGTTTTTTTCGTGTCGCAGCTCATACAGTATATGATCCGCATCATGAGAAAATGTGACAACAGTCGAGGGACTCTTTGGATCATCTGTATCTGTACAGAATGGTAAAAAATCAAAATTTCCTCTGTATCGATTGTTCAGTTTCCCTAGATTATTGCTGCGAACTGGAAAATCTCTGATCAGACTGCGCGGATGCGCAGGCTGATCTGAGTCTTTCCGGCTCGCACATGTCCGAGACAACAACATATTTCATTTCGCAGCGCGTCTTATAGAGTCAAATCATGATGGAATAAAACTGATCGTTTGAAGGAAGTCGGCGTCAGACTGCCTGATACGCGCATACTTTGCACGAAAAGTGCTTTTTTTGCTTCTGGCATTTATTTCAATACAACTTAAGCATGCTATAAAATAATTAAGAAACGTGTACGCAAAAAGACAAAAGTAGCGACAACAAGTAGCAAGCAACATCCAACCAAACAGCGTCAGCAACCAGTCCAACCAGGAACAGAACGCCAAAACGAGGCCAAATATATAAAATATAAAATATTTCGGAATTTGCGGTTAAACAATATAAATATGTTGTTTCCATTATTTTTCTCGCTCTCGGCTTAGTTTTCCGCAATCAATATGACTAATGGAATCTTAGCATGTTCCAAAGAGCATTCTAACTTTGTGGTGTCTGATCTGGGTCTGTGCTGTTTGCCAATGTCCCTTTGTTGGGTCCCCAGGCATTAATGAGTTAAGCTAATATTACCAGTTAAACTTGATAGACCAGTTACATGAAAAAGTATTTGAAAAAATATATCTAGAAACGATCGGAATACGTAACTATTTTTGAACATGAGATACTGTTCTATAATTTGATGGAAAATTTATATGAAAATGAGGAAAATGTTGGCAAATTTTTGTTCCTGAGCAATTTATACAAACATCATTTCTTCAAAAACAAGTAGAATAATATTGGGATGTCTATGAAAACTGAAGATGAACATGTTGTTATTTTATTTTAGCACTCAGAGCACGAAACTGTAACAGGTGTTACGGTTGCGCCTGAATTTAAATGTATCAGCGGAAGGATTTGCGCGCCAATCAAAGCTTTATCAACCTCGGGCTGATCAGACCAAGGTTTCATCGCTTCCTAAGAATTGAGCTCCCAGACAGTATACAATCACAATTAAGCCGTGACACGACAAAACCAACAAAGTGGCACTGCACCGAGCAAAGCCTCTTATCAACCTGGGCATCCGATAAGAGTCCGGTTTGCGCTTAAAGGGTAGCTAAGTGTCCAAGCTAGCCTTATGGGCACAGCGAAAACTTTGATAGACTGGGCGAAGGCACAGGCTGATCTGGGTCTTCGCTGGACGTACATGCGACTTTGTTGGTTTTGTCGTGTCGCGGATCAAATTGGGTCTGTAAGTTACAGATGTTAGATATAAAGACAAGTCCAAAGCCAACGGCAATCGGTATTCTGTTTGCGCCCTGTACATGTAATACCGCCATGTCATTTCCATTTGGAAATTAATAATTCAAGCTTTTGCAAATGTTTAGCTGAAATATTACAGTGCTATTCGACTTATATGTATGTAAAATATAAATGAGCCGCGACACGAGAAAACCAACAATGTGGTTGTGCGCCCAGCGCAGACTCAGATCAGCCTTGGCATCCGCCCAGTCTTATCAGTGTCTTAGGTGTACGCATGAAGCTAGCTTAGACCCTTAACTATCTTTTAAGCGCAGAGCGAAGACTCTGATCGGACTGGGTGGATGCGCTGGGCGCACATGGCACTTTGTTGGTTTTGTGGTGTCGCGGCTCAAATAAAGATGCCTAGGAAAGGCTGCATCACAAAGTACAACCCATCCAAAAGCCCGAAAGAAAGTTAGTATAAAGTTTCAGCTTTGTTAAAGCTATGCTGATGGCGCTAACAAAGAACTGAAAGTGGCTAAATCGAAACCGAAATTTCGGTTTAGCCACTTTCAGGAATTTTCTGATAACTCTACCAGCTCTTTTACTTCAAAACAAATATTGTGCGCAAGTATATGCTTTACAAATATATGCATTCTTACAGTTTGTCTAAATGGATTTTTAATATCCAGCTGGGAATGGAATTATCTACTAGTATCACGCTATTATCAGGCGTGCCTGTAGGACTAGACCTAACTATTTCACAATGTCCCATGCATCAGTGCTAACGGTTAAATTCTACTACTTTATAGTATTGTCAAAGAAATCAGCTCATATAAATGGAAATGTAACTGGGCGACGTATGTCTGAGTCACACTTAAAAGGTTGTTTGGTTTCTGACATTGAGATGACATATCATGGTGATATATTTCAGCGGAAGGATCTGCGTGCCAATAAAAGCTTTATTAACCTCAAAATGTGCACATGCATACATGTATATGAACAACGACGACTTGTATATTGCATCTTCGAAGCTCAGTGTATAAAATTTATGTAAAGTCATAGTAGCCTCGGTAGCACCATCTTGGACGGACGCTCGGCGCCCCGTTACTGCGGCTATGGATTCGTTCCGCTGAGGTGCGGGGAGAACGTCGACAGGAGAATTGAAATACTACTAAATGAATTAACATCAATAGGAGAGTTTAAATACTACTACTGGTAGCACATCCACTAGTATATCGATGGCCCTCAAATGGAGTTGGGGTTGGTATGCTGTTTTAACCCTGCCCATCTTTCCGTCAACAGCTTTGGATTTTTCTCAATAACTTGAACATCATATGCCAAATTCGAGTGAAATTTGTGATAACCTGTTTGGCCAGTTACAGGAGCTGTTTGATAACTCCAACATTTTTTTTTATTTTGAAGCAAAAATGTGTACAAATATGTTTTACACATGTGAAAGTCGCTAAGTTTTGACAAAGACTTTACTTTCTAACTTACTGACCGACTGACTGACTTTCATACTTACTGAATCGAACATAATTTTTATATTTTGCCACCTATTTGCAGACGTTCGACTTTTCAAATTCCTGGTGGGAATGCGCGATTACATGTACCAGATGTGTTGCAAGCAAGCATCATAGAGGAGATGACACGGCTATTTATCAAACATCTGCTGCAAAATTCACCAGATAACAGGGGAATGATAACATGATGTGTGATATCATGTCACTGCACTGCGCTTGCGCGATTGTTATCAGGCGATGCATTCAGAAGCGATCTCAGTAGACGATTGGCTACATACTAACGTTGGTCATGATAACAACGTTCGATTGGTTAAATGAGTCACCGATTTACGTCATAACGCATTCGCGACGTCAGCAAGTTCCAACAAAACTACGTTTGTTTTTCATTTTCTTGAGGCTTTTTATGCCTTAAAATCTTTAAATAATGCATGATAAATAGAAAACAATGTAAGTGTCTTTAGATATCAAGTTTATCAGGCTAGACCAGAAACACGTCGGACTGGCTCGGCAAGCCTCGCCATTCCTACGCTGTTTCTGGTCTCGCCTGATAAACTTGATATCAAAAGACACTAACATGGTATTCTCTATTTCTTTTGTCTTGTATTTTATAAATTGTTTGTTGATATATTTTCAGGTATTCTTGGGGAACTGTACATGCGGTCATTGAAAGTTACCATCCTACCTCTTATTGTGTCCAGCGTCATTGCCGGTAAGTGTTACAGTGTCCAGCGTCATTGCCGGTAAGTGTTACAGTGTCCAGCGTCATTGCCGGTAAGTGTTACAGTGCCCAGCGTCATTGCCGGTAAGTGTTACAGTGTCCAGCGTCATTGCCGGTAAGTGTTACAGTGTCCAGCGTCATTGCCGGTAAGTGTTACAGTGTCCAGCGTCATTGCCGGTAAGTGTTACTGTGTTACATGTAATGAGTTCTTATACTAAAATCTCAGATGCGGCGACGAATCTTGAAGGTGAACTGTCCAATGTTTACGGTAAATGCGGTAACAGATGAAGCAAACGCAATATCTTTGTAACTATTATACAGAAATATAAACAAGCAATAGAAAAAATATAAACAAGTAGATGCGTGTTTGGAAGTGTATCAGAAGGCTGCCAGACAGAATTTTCTCTGAAAGCATGAATCAGAAGAATGACCTTGAGCGCCGAAAATAATTTTGCAGTGGGAAAGATGTTCCTTGATTTAATGCGACTTTGTTATTTGATACAACAACAATCGATGTCTAGTTTTGATTGCCTTTCTGTCTGGTGCAAAGCGGTTTCTTATTTTCATTAAAATTCTAACGTTTTCATGTCTGCATTAATTTTGAGCATGCATGAATAATTGTCGATGCTACTAAAATTGTTATAGACATTTACGTTTTATACCTATGGAGAGCCAAAGGTATTGGGGTTTACCACAAAAGCTATTTCACATGTTCATGCTGATTATATATAGTCTGGCCCAGAGGTTAAAAAACTTGAGTACATTCTCAAACTTAAAATATAGCACACTGGTTGGCTGCTTCCGAGCACATGCTCGGAAGCAGCCAATCAATGTGCTTTATTTTGAGTTTGAGATTATTCTCGAGATTTATAACCTCGAACCCTGGTTCAGCCTGCCTCCCATGTTTTCATGCTGTTGGATCCCTTTTGGCAATTTGTATTTGTTAAACGTCACTAATTTGTACAAAGAAAATAAATAAAAACTAACTAATTGTTGTTGATTTGAAAGAAGTAACATACATATTTGCTTCAACAAGTTTCATTTCAAAACAGAAATAATCACAGAAAGGTACACACATCAAGTAGAAAAACAGTTGTGAAATATGAGAAAACTGAACTCAGACATTGCCTTGCAAGTAAAAAATTAAAATGGCACTACATGCACTTCCAGACTAACTGTGATGAATTTGTTGTGATGGATCAAACAGTCGGTAAACTTTCGAAATGAAAGTGCATCGATTTTACAATCCACTTTCCTATCGGAATAAAATGAATTTTCCAGCGAGCAGGCAACATTTTAGCATTTGGCATTGACAAAATGTGCATGCCACACTCTTCCGATTCTGGCTGATCATTGGCATTTTCGAGTCTAGCCAACGTATGTATCGCTAATGCTTTCATAAGCAAACGCAGCGTAAGGGTTGAACTTTATTCTATTATTTTGAGTATTTTGAGTATACAAGGGCCTTTCATTTTATAGCCATCCAATTTCATTTACCCATAACGGCTGCTAGCTTTTCACATATTAGCATCTGTACGAGTTAGACACACACACGTGGTCAGAACGCATGAAACGGTTAGACAGTTTGCCAGTTATTCTTCAAAATTTGAATACAGGGCTGTCAATTAGTACATGTATTCACAGGGGAAATCTGGAAGGGAAACATAATTATTATGACGAATTGTCAGATGTTTATAGTGGAAGTGCACCTTTATATACACAGGCCAAATACTGGGTTGCAGAATTCGAGCTTGGAATGGAAGCTAAGATGGCAAAGTCATGGAGGCAATCTGTTGGGACGGCAAGAACGCATTGCTTATTGATAACCTGCCATACACGTGGCCAAACTATCACTGGAGAGTACTCCCCTAGGGAAAATACTACATTGATGCCCTCGCGGGCTGCTGTCATTGCAAAAAGGCGCGAAAAGATCTCGAAACGTGAGCTGCTCCAAAATGACGATGACAGGCGACTTGCATTTGATGCTGTGAAGCGTAACTGGTTCTAAGTTTACTTCACCCGTCCTACTAACCAGAACTTGCTCTTAGCGACTACTTCTTTCCAAACTTGAAAAGCGTCGAGGCAACTTTCGGTCCGATCGGTCCTTCAACAGTCTAGTTTCCATCATCAGTAAACGTTGGACAAAATGCATCGACATCAATGGTGATTATGTAGAGAAAGAAGAAGCGAGGAAAGATGACAAAACTTCAAAGGCGTGCTTGTAAAATTATATTAGGGAATGAATATTCAGACCTTGAAAGCGCGAGGAGACGATTAAATATTTTATCTTTTGACCAGATGTACTTGTAAACAAAGCGAGAACTATGTATAAAGTTGTACATAGCATGGTTCCACAATATATTAAGGAACTTTTTTCATTTTCGAGCTGATACTTTGCCTGATACCTCATTACGGTCAATCACAAACCAGAGTTTTAGCATCCCTAAACCAAACATTAGTTTATATAAAAACAGTTTGTCATATTCTGGACCGGTCATATGGAATGCTATTCCATCGGATATTAAGAACTTGTCAACACTTAATAGTTTTACAAAGAGTGTAGTTGATTGGATTATAAACGAATAAGTTAAACTTGTTTTTGTTGATAGACAGTATATACCTCCATCCCAGCTCTGCATTGTATATATCATTTTCATATGTATCAGTTTGTCACCATGTATTTCACTTACTCCTGTTTCAATATGTATAATGTCATGTTTTTGTGTAAAAAATCTGTTAATTATGTTAATAATGACTTGAAAGAGGGTCCCATGGAAGACTGGTTATACCAAATGGGTTACCCTATCTAAATAAAGAATTTACTTACTTACTTACTTACTTACTTACTTACAAAAATAGGTTAGGTCGGTTTCAAATACAGAATGACTGAACGCAATAATTCTGCACTGAAATCTTAGTATTACTTCAACAGAAAATACTCCCAGCTAGATGTACCCCATATATAATTTACTTCATCTTAAAATGCAAAATTGGATAGATTTAATGAAAAGCCAAATAAGAAGTGGATACTAAGAAAAAAATGAGAACCTTATTGAAGTAAGCTACCAATGAGGGCAAAATTAAAATATCGAGTCCTCGCTGCTCTGTCACGCCTTTCGGTACGTTTTTTACGTGGACAGGTTTGTGTACGGAATACCAGTTAAACTGATGATTTCATGTTCCCATTAGCTAAGCTGTGTTTTCTCATTTAATTCCAGGGGCTGCTTCGATGGATCCAAAATCTAACGGAAAAGTGAGCATCCTGGCCCTGGTCTACGTATTGGTAACCAACCTTTTCGGCGTTCTCTTGGCTCTAGCCTTGTTCTTTTCATTCAACATAGGTAAGTACGCACATATAAGGATGCCCCAGTGGTGTCCCCGTAGAGTCAGTGTGCTAGCTTCTCACCGTTACGCTTCGAGTACTTCTTGGGTCTTGGGCTATAACAGATTAAGATAAATGGATCCACTTTCATGGGAAGCAACTCACATTTTATTTTGCCTTTCTTCTGTATGGGGAATAGTTCTTAAAGGAAAGAATTTGCTCTATTATGTTGAATCAGGATACCGTAACCTCATCGTGGGTATATTGCAGCTCGGTTCTAAGAACACACAGTATACGGAACAGCTCTAAGCTGCTATCGGCCATACCCTAAGGTTCTGACCTATATTAAACAGATATCGTTCTTACTCTATACGTAGTGCGAGACAGAAGCTTTTATAGCTGATACTTCTGATCATTCGATAACCATAAAGATATATGATGCTGAGCGTAAATTTAAACCCAGGAGAGGTTTAATGATAAAAATTGGCTTTCTGTCTGATAGCAATGTCTGGGATTCCTCATGAACCAAATCAAAGAGGGCTGATCCGGAAGTTCATCATTTGAGCCGTGACACGAGAAAACCGACAATCTGGTTGTGCGCCCAGCGCAGACGCTGATCAGCCTGGGCATCCGCCCAGTCTGATCAGATTCTTCGCTTAGCGCTTAAAGTGTAGCTAAGGGTCTAAAGCTACCTACATGCGATGATGCGGACAGCTAAGACTTTGATCAGACTGGGCTGAAGCCCAGGCTGATCTGAGTCTGCGCTGGGCGCACAACCACTTTGTTGGTTTTGTCGTGTCGCGGCTCAATTGTGGTGTTTTGGTTTAAACAATATTTATTCATCAAAGGTAACATGTTAGAAACAGCATTTAACACAATTGAAATGACAGGATTTGAAAACAAGCAAAACGCTTATATCAATCAATACAATACAATACAATACAAATATTTTATTTCGTAAATAAAGGCCTCCGGCCCAAATTACATATCAATTATAATACAAACAAGGAGTGACATATGATATTATACAACATTATAACATATGATCCCATAATGCCCCTACTATATATGGATTGGGTAATAAAATTAGCAATAAAATGCTACTACAAATGCTCAAAAAGAAAAAGAAAAAAAAATGAGTATTCATATTCTCATAAAGCAGTGACGGCTGTCAATACTTTTACACACATGGTTTCACCTGCACGAGATCTCATTTACTATCCAGTTATTACGATTGGGTAGTTTTACAACAGTCTACCAAAAGTCCGTGCGAACTGAGTCTTGATACGTAACTAATGACTATGAATGAAATCTAGTGGAAGTGAAACCTTGAAATATTTATGAACATATTTATTTGGATTGTATTCATGGAAACCTCTAACATGTAAGTTCTATATTACTTGTACCGTACTTTTCCAAGATATTCGAGTGGCACAGCCGTTTAAACCACAGAAGTTTGAACAAGTACAAACTCAGCGGGCATAAAATGTCGGACAACTTCGAATCAACGATAATTCAGCGTACTGACGCTGAATGATCGCCGCCTCAACAATACTCCAAGGCTGTGCGCCCGCAGACAGCATGGGCACTGCCGACCCAGATCAGACATCAAAAATAATAAAACCTGCGCCGCCATTAGTATACGAATATCAGGGCAAATACGGTACCTTAACGAACTTTATAACTAACAGTTTTAAAACAATGCAACAGCACGACACTATCAGTTGGCGCACATTCCAGACCCTGGTCAGTCTGCTCTACAGAGGCAGTCTGATCAGGATCTTTAAAGGTAGGTTCCTGTACTTTGGAATGCATCATAATTTTGATGATTTTTTATCCAAGTTGTTGGAAAGCACTTATAAAGAGGAAATAAATAAGTTTCACTAAAAAGTGTAAATAATAAAAAAAAAAAAAATCGTAGAAAAGTCGTTTTGCAAGGGATTTCCTAACTCTGCTTCGCACACCAGTTAGCGCTATTTTTAGTTCGCGCCAAAAATAGATAACATAGCTGACGTCATGCTGCATTGCATTTCGGGATAGTTTTAACCCATCCGCCATGCCAGGACCTCTGGAAGAGCTCACGGCAAGAGAAAATTAACCGTTGGCAAATGACATCAGAAACTGCGAACTTGTAGACATATATACATATTTCTTTTTAGAACTGGAATTCCAACAAAAGAAAATAAACCAAAGGGAAAACGACTATTTTCTACAACATCTGAAGATTTTCTCAGTAGCAACAGTTTCAGAAAAATAAGAGAATTCAATACTACCCAGAAAAAGACAAAATTATTTTGTGAACATAATTGTTATCGCTAGGCCAGGAACCTACCTTTAATGTAACGCAGTATTTAGCGGCTTGTTACAGCCCGAAAGGACAGTGGTACTACTTGGCACTGTCAAAAAAACTAAAATTGCAGTTCCTGCTCGGAATGTTTCATAGAAGCTTTACGCACAGGACCTACAATGTTATTAACCCAAGAAGAAGTGTCGCGCTAATAACTTCGGCAAAAACTGAGCGGTAAATTTATATTTAACAAGGTATGACAGCTGACAAGCACTGAAAGACTCTGATTAGACTAAAGGCATGCGTAAGTTTACAATATTTCGCAAGACAATAGCTTTTACAAACAGGTCACGATAAACAATTTTGGTTAACTGAGTGGAGCACACTACGAACCTCTGCTTGCCCAAGTATTTGCGTCCCAGCATCTAGGGTAGATACGGTAAAGATATGAACATTTATATTTGCTAAGGTACGACAGAATGCTAAGATTGCAGACCCAGACCAAATCATCACCAATTGTGGTGTTTTAAGGTTTGATATTTTAATTAAGGTTGTTCAGTATCCAATTCAAAGCTCAGCCTAGTGTATCCGTGGTAGATATGCAAACGTACAGCCATGTATTGATCTCGGTTCTTTGCAAATTTCTTGGTTCATGTCAAAGAGCGAATGCCACCCCTAGTTCACGGCAATTTCGGTATCTTGACAGTGTGAAACAAAGCTTTGCAATTAATCAAAATTTTATTAAATGAAAATCGTGTATAAAATGTTCTTATATAGGCTATACAGTTTAGTGCCCGGATCGTTCTGCTTTGGATTGGCTGAGCAAGCGCATTATCGTTTGAACAAGATACTACTATGTTAGTATAAAAAGTATGATAATCAAGTAATCTGACCATTTTGATAGTATTGCTGTGCATTGATTGACCGTACGGTCGATGACTTTGATTCATATATAAATAATAATACGAATATTCAAGTTGTACTTCGATTAGAAGTGCTTTGCGGCTTGTACTGATAGGCAAAATTTCAGATCAGTTTGCAGTCTGATTGCGTCTACGCTGTATGGAATCTACGTACATGTAAACAGTGTTGCAAAATGTGAACTTCTCTGTCTGGCTATGCACACACAACTTGGAAGTTCGCACTCGTATTTTCATACCGTTTCTTCTGGTGTAGATCTAGTTCAGTTGCGAGAGACCTGGAAGTGAGGCTGACTAGATGAAGAGATATGCATCGCTATCGCATGTTTTATTCATCAGTTTGCTTGTTAACGTACTTTTCTTCATATTTGACTGTCCAGCGGGCACAAATAGTGCAAACAGCGTTTTATTTTATACTAAGCAGTAAAATCCTAGACAATACCATTTACAGAAAGGTGGGGTTTCACTCACTAGTAAACTGAAGCTGGGGACTGATATCGTTGCTTCTTGGTTTAAAACACTCTTTTATTCGTACAATATCATATAAAGTAGAACAAACACAAGTACAAACAATATAATAATCATACATATCCCAGCGGGCACATGACATCAAAATGACGTCGTACTGACGTCGCTGCGACGTTATCACGTCGCATCGACGTCAATACGACGTCATTTCGACATTATGCGCCTGCTGTTGACGGTCTCTTGAACGCTTTCTTATTCGTGAATAAGTGTGGGTATGGATTTTCTTTGGTACATATTGGTGCCAAAATAATTTAGACTTGCCAAAAGTTTTTGTTTTACCTCTCTTGCGCATAAACGTTGAGTAAAGGGGCTAGTTAAAAGAATGCCGACGTCAAGAACGTTATGACTAGAAACAAAATCATATCTGAAGTCAGAATTATTACATCTGTACTGTACTCCTAACAAAATAAAAAATTAAATAAAGTCTTCTGAGTTTTGGTGTAACTTAACTGCTTTGTTCGTACAATCACCTATGAGACCCAAAGGGCATGCAAGCGCAAAACACCGCTTTTGAAAAGTAATAAAAAATAGACTCTTTTTAGAGTAAATGCTACAAATATCTTCATTTCGTGTGATGAAAACATTGAAATTTTTATTCATGCTTCACACGTGAGAAAATATCGGGTTTTCAATACCCTTGATCAGGATATTTACGGTATTCACTGCAAAAGAGTAAACACCCTCTATCCAACGTCATAGCGTTGCACCGACGTTGATTCAACGTTCACTGCCTACTGTTTTTCATTATGTGTTCCTACTTGCTTATTTATGCATTTGCAGGTAATGGTATAGCAAGTGACACCAAGACTAATGGAGGAAGCGAGAAAGCTACCCAGCTACAAACAGAGGACATCTTCGCTGATATGATAAGGTTTAATAAGTTGCCTGCCCTTGACAAAACTCATCTAGTATTAAAGCTCCTAGTCTCATGAAACTGCAAAGATTATAGAGATGTATTCCTTGAATAAGAAAGAAAAGTCTTGGTCTTTTAAATGAAAGTGATCAAAGTACCCATATCATTAAACATAGACAATTCCGGAATATTTTAGTTGATTAGTTGTATTTCCTTGCCAAAGTTAGTTGCTCTGGCTGATTGGAGATGCAAGGCTCTTAAGAAATATGTAATGAATAAGAAAAACGAATCTAAGTATATCATTTTATGAGTATCTGCCCTTAGCAAAAAGTTTCTTCTCCCCAGTCTTCTGGAATAGTTTCATGCAAACTTAAGGACTACCTTAAATTCAAGGTCGAAAATTTCATAATTCAGTAAAGTTACAACAAAATTTATTTGATATTTCTTTTCGGTTTCAAATCCATGAACATTTTCAGAAGTCTCACACCTAAAATGTGATTTTGATATGATTTAAATATAGAGTTTCTAAAAGTGAAATTATCTGCCTTAAATTTTACAGGATCACAATCATTCTTTAATTTAAAAGAGGACCTTAACTTTAATATCAAAATTTTCATTTGTAATTAAGAGCTTATAAAAACAAAATTTACTTGATTTTTCTTTTTCATTAGGGCTCAATGAATTTTGTCAGTAGGATTAGGAAAAGAAAAAAAAAAAAAAAAAAGAAAAAATAAATTTCTGAATAAGATCGAAACACGAATTTTATACGAGAAATTTTCTACCTTAAATTTAAGGTTGTCTATAAATTAAGGTATTACTACTGTTTTCTTCTAATAATAATTTATAATGATGTGAATTCCCTGGACTGAACAAAGTGTCCAGATTGAAGGAATTTAGTAAGGTTGTCTCTAAATTAAGGTATTACTACTGTTTCTTCCAAAAATAATTTATAATGGTGTAAATTCACTAGACTGAACAAAGTGTCCAGATTGAAGGAATTTAGTAAGCATATTTGTATCAAATGTGACCGCAAATATGCGACTTTTTGTATGAACTGAATAATTATAAGCACAACAATAAAAATGCGACAAATTATTATAATGCAGACCTGAAGGGACTTATCCTGACCCTAAAAGTGAATAGATTCTCTCATGGGTGAAACTTTGCATACGTTAAAGGTAGGTTCCTGTACTTTGGAATGCATCATAATTTTGATGATCTTTCATCCAAGTTGTTGGAAAGCACTTATAAAAGGGAATGAATAAGTTTCACTAAAAAGTGTAAATCAAAAAAATATTAGAAAAGTTATTTTGCAAGGGATTTCCTAACTCTGCTTCGCACACCAGTTAGCGCTATTTTTAGTTCGCGCCAAAATTAGATAACGCAGCTGAGGTCATACTGCATTGCATTTTGGGATAGTTTTAACCCATCCACCATGCCAGGACCTCTAGGAGAGCTCACGACAAGGGAAAATTGACCTTTGGAGAATGGCATTAGAAATCGCGCACTTATAGACATAATAAACATAGTTATTTTTAGAACTGGAATTCCAATGAAAGAAAACAAACCAAAAGGGAAAACGACTATTTTCTTCAACATCTGACGAGTTTCTCAGTAGCAACAAATTTAGAAAAATAAGAGAATTCAATACTGCTCAGAAAAAGACGAAATTATTTTGTGGACATAATTGTTATCGCTAGTACAGGAACCTACCTTTAAGTGTCCTCAAATAACATAGCCAGGTCATCCCACAGCGGATGAAAGATACCGGTAAAGGTTTGCTGATGTTGCATGCTGTATCAGTGCTACCAACTTGTCGTTTTTACACTTTAGTAAGTGTGAACAGTTTCCTAGCAGTGTTATTTATAGCTTTTGTAATGTTCAGAGAATAATGAAACAGCACTGCCATTTAAGGTGTATGTCTTCACCTTCATGTGTTTTCGGCATTTTTTGACAAAGGGGAACAATTTTTGTGATTTTCTGTTTGCTTTTCTGGGTGACGAAACCCGTCCATAAGGTGGTCGACTGTAAGAGGAGCAAATTCTCCTAGAAGAGCAAATTCTTTTCTTTCAGACTTAACCCCTGATGAAAAGGGAGGCAACTACGAAAATGCCGAGCTCATTCACTCACTCATTGTGCTAAACCTCAGTACCGTCCTTCTTAAAAAATCTCACTGTCCGCACAATTCGTAAGTTGCAATCGGAGCACCGCTCGGCCAATTCCGTGAATCACGGAATTGGCCGAGCGGGGTTCCGATTGTTCGTACTGGTGGACGAATCTTATACTGTTACATACTCAGACTGTCCATTACATCTTTTTTCAGGAATCTTCTCCCAGACAATATAATAACAGCTTGCTTCCAGAAGGTAAATAGTAAATAATACAATTATCTTCTCATTGAGTTAGTCTGCTGTTTTAGATAGTAATGTAATAAGTAATGTGATAAGAGATATAAGGTGAATAGGTACACCTACATATTTTCGTGCCATTTTAACAAAGGGAAATAACTTTTGTGAATTCTTGTTTGCTTCCCTGGATAAAGAAACTCTTCCAAAATGGGTCTATTCTCAAACGAAAGAATATGCTCCAGGAGCAAATTCTTTTATTTAAGAATTGACCACATTGAGAAGGGAGGCAAAAAAAGAAAATGGTAGAGTTGCTTCCCCTGAAAGTGTACACATTCGCCTTAAGCTACACTGTTAGAAATTGATTCAGACCCTAAAATAAATCATAAAGTTTAAATTTATTTTGAGAAAGAACAGCGCAACACGATGTTGGAGTTGGTGATAAAATGCATTTTATCTTCTCAGAAAGGTAGATTTAAATTGTTATTATTTCTAATCACCTTGCTACAATTAAACTTTCGGCAAAGAGTAATTGCCATCTTTATTTTATGATAGAAAGAGAGAGGAAATGATTAGTAAGAACAAAATTTAATATCAACACTGAATACACAAAGAAACCAGTGCAAACACATACTTGCTGTGACATTGAAGAGTAGAAAATCCGTTAGTGACTCAAAGATTGAGAACAGAACAAACTGTGATTTAGTTGCTGATACTAAAATCCAACCTGGTGGTGGTGGTGGAGGGGTGGGGGTTGGGGGTTGGGGGTTGGGAGGGGATTATCTAACTGCGTCAGACTTCAGATCAAGGTGTTACCTCTTTTGAACAGATTGCATGCAGTTGACCAAGATATGGCAACTCGGCTGGTTCAGCCTGTTTGTCATTAATACAAATTTGGTTTTACAAAGGGCAGTTAAGGCGCTTGGGTATACCTGCATTTTTCCACTATTGTTTTACAAAGGCAATCAGCTTTTATAACTTTCCTGTTTGCTTCCTTAGATGACGAAGTACATCCAAAACGGGATATACTTTTAAAGGAAAGAAGTTGCTTTTACAGGACCAAATTCTTTCCTTTCTCTTATGAGTTGACTCCATTGATAAGGGAGTTAAACACAAAAAATGGCAGAGTTGCTTCCCCTGAAAGTGTTCTCACCTAAAGAGTGAGCTTGGGCTTGCAATACATAAAAGAACTAAGTTTGTTAGGAGGCAAACAAAAGTAAGGTTTTGTTATTATCGTTTCAGCTATATTCATAATAAGCCATTTATGTTGTGGCTAGACAGTGGTCAGACTGTCAGGATGAGCAGGCTGATGCAAGTCTAGTTTGTTTACCGAGGCAGTAACAATAATCATTACCTTACAGTCCCAGACGACTTATCTCCCTTCAGAGACAACTTTGGTGGTAAACGGAACTGAAGTCACCACTAAGACTTTTTCTCGGAAAGTGGGCACAACTTCTGGGACCAATATTCTAGGTAACATGAACTTGTACCGTAGGTAACGTAAGTTACACGGCTTAATATCACAGACAACGTAGCCTGAAATCATATGAGGCCATTGTGATAAGGTTTCGGTGATCTTGACCCCATTTCAAGGTCACAGACGGGCTTTAAAGCTTTTAAAAGTGTTGACATCTTTAGACCAAGTTTGAATGAAGATGATACGGGTGGTTGGGAATACATTGGTGGGAATAAGAGGCGATACTGGTGTAATGAAAACGCATACTCTAAGTTACATGGAATTATGATGCTCAAGGTTATCTATTCTCGATGCTTTATACACGTGTATTTGAAATATATGTTCCATACAAGGGGTGATCGATTCATTTGCGTTATTTTGTTGTTGTGAAAATAGTTGAAAATGGTTTAATGGTTACAGTTTCATTTTCATTCTAAAGAACATTTTGAATAGTTTGTCTATTTTGCGTTGTACTTGTCACAATTTTGTCTGAAACTCGTTTTGAAATAAATTGTGTCTTTGACTAAGTAAATCTGTCTGTTGTTAAATAGGACTGATAATCATATGTACACTGATTGGCATGGCAACGGCGAAGGTTGGAGAAATAGGAAGACCTTTTGTACAGTTCTTCAAGGCCACCTCAGATGTTGTTATACAGGCTTTAAGGTGGCTCATCTGGTAGGTAAACAGTCGTGTGCTTAACATTTGAGCCGCGACGTGACAAAACCAACAATGTGATCGTGCGTCCAGCGCAGACTCAGATCAGCCTGGGCATCCGCCCAGTCTGATCAGAGTCTTCGCTTTCCGCATGAAGGTAGCTTAGTCCCTCAGCTACCCTTTAAGCGCTTAGCAAAGAGTCTGATCAGACTGGGTGAATGCACAGGCTGATCTGAGTCTGCGCTGGGCGGACGACCACATTGTTGGTTTTGTCGTGTCGCGGCTCATTTAAACTTGTCACTGACTTTATATGAACCTATTTGGAGCGACTGTTTTCATCTGACGATAAATGATAGTTGCCCGTGTATCGCGACGCGAAACTGACATCGCGGTAACTGAGCATTTTGATTGAACAACATAAAGTTTGAATTGTAACGGCTATTCGACAGAACTTAGAGCAAAACTTGGCAAATTATGAGTGTTTGATGTTTCTTTGCAATACATAACTTTGGGTCTCAAAAGAACTAGTTGTGGGTTACATGTTGCAATTGCAGTTTGACCATAATTGCGCTGGACATAATTACATTCTGCATTCATACTGCTTGAGACCGGTACAAATGAGTTTTCTTCTTTTTCAAGGAGGAGTTAAAGACAAGCAAAGCTGTCGATCTGTCTGAAATTTTTTTTCACTTTTAGTCTTTACAAATACAATACTATACCACACAGTACAATATAATACAAACAGTTATTAGCATTAAACTTCAAATATAATGTTTATAGCCAGTCAGCATACATTTACATACATATAGTGAGAACAACGTACAGTAGATTTTCTGAAGAGAAATTTGAGTAATCAAAGGCAGTATACTACAAAAATATACCTAGTACGAGACTAATGGCAAAAATAAGGCTAAAACTATTTACTTCTTTTTCGATAACAAGGGCATACTAGAAAAAAGGCATTAGTCAACAGTCTATTCATACTATGAGGTTTGCAAATTCTTTGTTCCCTTAGGGTACCACCAAGTCGTCCGGAATACATATCGGATCTATGACGAAACATAGAACGACAAAACATAGAAAAGCCAGAACATAGAAAAGACAATACATAGAAAGACTAAACATAGAAAGAAAAGATCGAAAAAAGATCGAAATAACATCGAAATAACATCGAAAAATTCAGAAACATTGAAAATTTTATTTACAACCATTTTACGACAACAATTTTTTTTTAATTTCGTAAACATATCTCCAGCCAAATAGATGGAGGAAATGGAGGTTCTCTCCATGTCAGACGCAAAGGGTGCAATGCATCAGTTCCCGTATCAGCACTGGAATACTGTTCAATATATGTCCATTCAAAGTACAGCGCAAACATAGAACGGCAAAGTCTTCCGCTTCATGTGGCAGAAGTGGTTTGATTTCCTGGAAGGCCTGACGGACAGTATCGGGTGGTAGGAACGCAAGTGCCGTGAGCATGCGTACCTTCAAGCTGAAATCAAGGTCGTCAACGTACTTAGTTCGAAGGCCGAGTGACGCATAGCATTGCCGAGCGGTCAAGTTATTATTGTTTTCACACTTATTGTTCTATTATTGGTCGTTCTATTATTTGTCGATCTATTAAATGTCCCATCTATGGTTTAACTTATCTATTAAGGTAGACGAATACTGAATAGAAATATTGGCGGGGCATTCAAACCATTATACCGGCTAAATAACCCAAAGAGCTATCAAACATTTGGGTAAGAAAAAAACAATTTTCACCGTTTTGTTTTCCTAAAAAACAATATTTTGTATTTCTACATACTTTTTTTACACATTTTCCATTAAAATTCATATTTCTAGCACATGAATGCACTTTCATTTCAGCAAATCCGATAATCTGTAATATAGGATATTTGAAACAAACTGATAACAAAAAATTGCAGTTTTCTTGTTAATAAGTATATTTTTACATTCTTTGAAAAAATGCAAGAACATTGAATTTCATGAAAAACGTCATGAAAAATACCATCAATCGATGGGGCATGCTTATGCATATTATTTTAGTAAAACTTACATCGTATGTTAAAGAATAAAACATAAAAACAAACATTTCACCGTTTTGTTTCCTAGAAAAACAATGTTTAAGTTCAAAATATCCCCAAAACAGACTGCCCAAATTCTGCACCTGCTGCAAGCACAGCCGGTCCTTGCCCTATTATCAATTTTCCTGTTATTCGGTTCTACCACAGAGTAATGTCGACAAAAATGCGCAGATGGAATGGAAACTGTGAAGATCTTGATCATTCTGGTTCCTAAGGAACAGTCTGATCTCAGTTTCCACTGTTTGTACAGACCTATGTGCCCGAAAACTTAGGATCTTTACGGTAGATATTGTAAGTGTATATTATAACTGTACATACTCCACAGTTAGTCGATTTGATGATGAACAATAACTCTGTTTGTTTTTCAAACAAGCAAGAACAGAGTTCTTGCGGGATCGTCCACCTTAAGTGTCGCTTCTCTCTTTTGTCTTTCTATGTTTCGTCGTATACCGTACATATCTAATGGCCACTATTACATGCTGATATCATTAGTCTTTAAAATGAATTGCGACAAGTCTTATGTTACAGGTTTACTCCGATAGGCGTTGCTAGTTTGATAGCACACGCGGTTGCTAAGGAAACCAACATAGAATCGACCTTCAGAAGTCTGGGCATGTTCGTGATGGCGTATGTGGTTGGCATCGTGTTGTTGCTGATAGTGGCTATACCGGTGGCATATTTCATTGTTGTAAGGAAGAACCCATTTGTGTTCCTCTATCACCTGTTGCGACCCTTTGTAACAGCCTTTGCTACGGCTTCTTCGTAAGTATACAGGAATCGTATAATTACTTAGATGGTTATTTACAGACACTCTGTGGAAATAAAGGGGTCAGTGTGAGTTCCTAGGAAGCGAGGCCTCCTCGCCTCCTATGAAGTCACACTGAACCCCTACCTTTCCTTTGATGGTCAGTTAGTAACCATCTAAGTGTGTTTTTGCATTTTGCATCGAGAACCTAAATTATCCCAACCACCCATGTAGTGTTTGCCAGAGATGAAAAACGAAAAATTAAGACGAAGCAAAATGGATTTTGTACCAAAGTATTCCTTTCATTCTAACAAAGAAACTCCAAACCCACACTTTTAAAATAGTTTAACTCACAACTAATAGTTTTATAGGCAGATTTGAAATGACTGAAAGACTATGGGAAGCCATATGAAATCATCCACCAATCCTGGATATATAACGGGAGTTAATAATGTGGCCAAACTTGCCCACTCATATCGTCAGATTTTTGTCCAGGGTGCAGTAAAGTACTTTAGAGTTCCAAGTGTGGTTTGGCATTTGGCGTCATAAAAAAGCAAACTTGACGAGTTTCATATCTTAACTATGTGGTTTGTAGACGATGTTTATACTAGAAAAAAAAGATCTTTATATGATTGCCCTTCGTCTATAAATGTTGTTTGCCACATCTCTCATCCGTGAAAAAGGTATTCGGAGAACAGAATCATTCCGGCGGAGGGATATATATTTTTTTCAGAGATTGTTATGTTCATAATGAAACTTCTTAGAAAAGAAAATACTATGTTTTATACACTCTACGCGAAGTTTTTAACTATTTTTATTTTGCAGAGCTGTGGCTATACCGGAAGTACTCCATACATGTGAATCAAAACATGGCGTCAGTCCTAATATATCACGTTTCTTTGTTCCGTTCGCCACAGCTTTAAACAGAACTGGGAGCTGTATATTTATAACAATGTCGGGCCTACTGCTCTGTACTATGGAAGGCTATCATTTAGAAGGGGTGAAAGTGTTATTTCTAGCGTAAGTATAACTATACGGTAGAGTACAACCCCGCATAAGCATCTTGGCTGAAGAATTGAAGGGATATGGATATACCACCATGCTCAGAGGTTATAAAACTTGAGTACTTTCTCAAACTCAAAATAAAGCGCACTGATTGGCTGCTTTCGAGCACGTGCTCGGAAGCAGCCAATCAATGTGCTTTATTTTGAGTTTGAGATTATTCTCAAGGTTTATAACCTCGAACCCATGTTTTTCCGCCACTTTTTTTTCGACGAGAACAATTTTGGTGACTTGCTGTTTGCTTCCCTAGATAATGAAAGCCTTGAAAAATGGGATCTGTCCTTGAAGGTTAGAATTTGCTCCTCTAGGAGCAAATTCTTTCCTTTAAGAGTTGACCTCTATTAAAAAGAGCCGTAATTCAATTTTCAATAATTTTGAGCGATACTGTACCAACGTCGCGTGTTCACCCGGCTTATTCCATGTATTCGGTGTTTAAAAAAGAAAAACCGAGTCATGAACTGGGCATGGTAGCACTGAACATACCGTGATCAGACTGCGCTTGCGAAGTCTGGTATAGGCATGTTATCTCACGGCTGGGCTCAAGTAACGTGTAAGCCATATTTTTGATCAAACATTATTTTGCATGAGAATTTACTGTTTCGCCAGAGTTGACACAGCAAAATCAATAACAGGAAAGTCTGTTTCAGTTTGGAACTGTTGAACAAGAAATTTGTTACAAAATCAATTTTCTCTGACTCTGTGACAGACTACAATATTAATGCAATAAAAAGAGACATAAATGGCACAAAACCCTTCAAAAATGACTGATCGCGTTTCTGGCATGCAGCCATATTTTTTTCTGTCAGTTTTTGTGGATAAAGCAATGATTTCTTAACTAAGACTTGCAAGGCAACAGGAGTATCTGTTTTCAATATTCATACAAAATCTTGGTTCGAATCTCAGCACTAAACGCATATTGTCGTGGGCTATTTGCTCAGAAAATAGGCCGGTCGAGTCGGGTAATTTCGGACACCGGGCAAATTCGGACATACCATTGCAAACAATGAAAATCCAGATGAGACGGCTCAAAATGAGCCGTCACATCAGGATTTTCACTGTTTGCGTAGGTTTTTTTTAAATTCCGAACAACTAACATACAAAGGAAACAATGCCACTGTCCTAATTAACCTGCTGTCCTAATTTACCCGACTTGACCCTAATCTAAGCACGTAGACGGCAAAAGGCAAAAAGCAAATTGCACAAATCTTGGCCGGACTGCGTATATGCAAGTTTTGTCACGGCTTATAACGTGCGGTTTGTCATTTGATGACATTACATTTATTCTGATGTTATTTGCAGATGATATGGTAATTATGGGGAAGGATAGGGACGATTTACAAAAAAGTTTAGATCTTTTAACTAGTTATTGTAACAAATGGGGGTTAAAGGTAAATACAGAAAAAACGAAAGTAGTGGTTTTTAGAAAACGTGGGGGTTTGCTAAATAATGAATCATGGACATATAATGGTATTCCGTTAGAAGTGGTAAATAATTTTAATTATCTAGGCACAGTGTTTAATTATACAGGGACGTTTGTATTAAATCAAGAAACTCTTGTGGGTAAAGGATTAAAAGCATTGAGTTGTTTATTATATAATTTAAAGAGGTATAACTTGAAACCTAAAGTAATGTGTCAACTATTTGATGCTTTTGTAGGATCTGTACTGAACTATTCATGCGAGATATGGGGTTTTGGAAAATGTAAAGATATTGAGAGAATTCATCTTAAGTTTTGTAAAGTTTTATTGAAAGTTAAATCGTCGACTTGTAATATGGGAGTTTATGGGGAGCTTGGGCGGTATCCTTTATTTGTTAATAAATACTCACGTATTATTAAATTCTGGTGTCACATAATACAGTCCAACAATGTTTTGATTTCGAATCTTTACAATTCATTGGTAGCTTCGTGCGATAATGGTAAGGCTAACTGGGCAAAGGGTGTTAAAACTCTATTAGATAATTATGGATTTTCGTATGTTTGGATTAATCCGTTTTCGGTTAATTTAAATACGTTCCATTTGCATTTTAAACAAAAAGTCATAGATGTATTTAAACAAACCTGGTACAACGATATCGATAACAGTAGGTCACTTATTTTGTATAAAAGCTTTAAGCAGTCATTCGAACTAGAGCATTATCTTAACGTATTACCTAAAAAGTTAAGAATTGTTTTATCTCAATTGAGACTTTCTGCGCATCAGTTACGGATAGAAACTGGTCGCTATTCGCAAAATAGGACAGATAGAGCTTTGCGTGTATGTACTCTATGCGACAAATCTGACATAGAAGATGAGTACCATTTTGTACTCATTTGTCCTGTGTATAATCAAATTAGGCGAAAATATATCCGTCCATTTTATTATGTACGACCAAGTGTTTATAAATTTATAAAACTAATGCAAAGTCATCAATTAACTATTCTAAGAAACCTAGGGAAATATGTGTATGAATCTTTTGCTTTACGTAAATCACTTACAAGTAACCTTTTATAAAAGTTATATACATGAGGTAAGTCATTTTGATCTGCCAGTGGGCAGGCGTGTCGATGCATCGTTTCGGTGTCGTATCGACGTCGATGCGACATACTGAACGTCGCATGGACGTCGATGCCATGCTATCAGGCGTTGTTTCGACACTGCTGGCCCGCTGGGTTGATTAACATGATAATATTCCATGAATTTAAGAGTAATTAGGTACGGAGTTCATCCTCCAATCTGTATACATACTGCATCCGTTATATTGAACAAATTCTGCTGTGTTAAATTTTGCATCGTTACCTGCAATATCAGCACCAAATTGTCTACAATAATTCAGTTTATATCTAGCGTGTGATTGTGGGATCTATGTATGTATTATAATGTATTTTGATAGACTAGAAACTATTTAGTTTATGTCTAAATAAAATTTCTGTTCTGTTCTGTTCTGTTCTTATACCATCTCGCTTTTCTGATAAAGATGTGTCCGGCCGTGTGGGTCGAATGAACGGCTAACGTTTAAAATCGAAAGAGCTTTGGTTCGAGACTGAGCTCAGCCTTCTTTCTGGATTATTTCATTTTCACCACTATTCAGTCATTCCCCTCACAAGTCCAGAATGACTGAGTAATTGTTGAAAGATCCATCCGACCGTCTACCGTAAAATTGTAAGAATCGGGACAGGTAGACCTGAGTAAACAGTGCTTACCTAGACCAGACTGCTCCCGAGGAGCAGTCTGATCTAGGTCAGCACTGTTCGACATAACATCTGTGTCTTCTAGTCGCATTTCTGCATTGTAACACCAAACGCTTCCAGTTTCGGACAGTAGCGATGTTTATTGAAGGTGTCCCAAGATTTAAATTCTAACGGTATATTTTTTTCTTCTTTTTTGCAGGATTTTGAGTACAGTGAGTTCTCTGGCCATTCCCGGTGTTCCTAGCGGCAGTATCATCTGTATACTTATCATACTTTCATCAATAGGAGTACATACCACCAATATAGGATTGCTCATGGCCGTCGAGTGGTTCACGTAAGATGGTTTTTCACTCTCTCAGTATGGCGATTACGTTGCCTGGTTCACCAAAGCGCCGTGCCTGTCGATATACATGTATGTAGGTCAAGAAACCGCCGCCCATGTTTTTGCTATTAGTATATACATGTCCGCACGCATGGATCCATTGCAGACATGCCACGCCCTTTCCGACGCAACGGAGCTTATGGGTAATGGAGGCCTAGGAATGTCTTGTACGCGCAGCTAAAATCGTCTAACCTGAGTTGGTTCACTTGCCAATGAATTGTGGCATTATCCGCACTGGGGTCGTATTTATAAAAGCACTAAAATTGTTACTATGCTGTTGCTAAGGCTTGATTTCTATAAAGGAGATTTCCTACAACTACGAAATTTGCTCTGGAGGAACGGTCTTTTTCAGACTGTTCCTCCAGAGCAAATTATATACAAATGTAGTTGTAGGGATCTCCTTCAAAGAAATTTAGCCTTAGCAGCAGCATAGTAACCACTTAAGTCGTTTAATAAATACGGCCCCTGGTTGTTGGTTAACTAAAGATGTTGCGATTACCTTTAATGGTGCATTGGAATGGTTTCGGAAAACCGCTCGGCCAATTCCGTGTACTCACGGAATTGGCCGAGCGGTGCGTCGATTGATGCATCATCCAGATGCTTGCATCACCGCAACATAGTAATGCTTTCGGAGAGTATGCTCTCTTATCCAGCACCTGGGCCCAGGTTCACGATCATTCCTGAAATTCAAGGGACAGTGTAGAGTAACAGTTTCTAGCCTTGCGTGTGCCGAAAGCAGCGTCATATTAATTCCTTCTTGCTGTGTGACTTGAATTCAATCTGTCTAGAGATTATCGCCATCTTCTACGGTAGTGCTTTACATAAGTTTTGATCAGACAAGACATGTTCTTATTATCTGATTGTAATTTGATAAAACAATGCGCATTATCAGTAAAGTAATAAATATGAATAAACAGACAAATGGCGCCACACGGTACCTTTCGGTATGTGCGAACAGGCAAGACCCAGATCAGCCTTGATCAATCTGTCAGAGTCTCATGAAACCTTGGGTGTATATAAATGAGAAAGTAGATATTTTGTTCAGTTTACGCAAATACACAGGATGATTTCAGTATTTGCAATACGCACATGGCTTTCGGTTCCTTTTCATGTGAGGTTCAAATAAAATATGAGCCATGGTATGCCTAAATGTACCTTACCGAATATGCGGACAACTGACTCTCAGATACCTACACAAAATTGAAACTGCGTTTATTAAGACTGTCATACTTTAGTGTTTATTAATCATGTAGATTCAAGAGAGTCTGATTCGACTGCACACTAGTCTAGTCTATCCCATAACCTTGCAAGGTCTTGTGGCAACTAGTCTAGCCTAGTCTATCACACAATATTGCAAGATCATTGGGACAACTAATCTAGTATGACCTATCCTATTACCTTGCAAGATCGTTGGGGCAACAATTTTCCTCACCTGGTCTTATTGTCAGCTGCCCTAGCACTGAAATACATGTATGTACAGTTAACGGCTAAAATTGCGCTTAATTCTTTGTCAGATTCTGACTTTGACACGCAAGCAATTTTGAAACTGCTTTGAGGCTGAGGTTGCTCGATGGGGGACACCTGCGCTCGCGGGTTAATACGTAGGCGTCTCTTACCTGATGTCTGCAGCTGTGTCCCGCGGAATACGACAGTAAGTGTGGCTCGGAGAGGGATGCTCGTTGCCTGCCGAGACCTGCGCATCATCTCGTTTCGTTCAAACTTTTGGGGCTTAACGACACTGCAGAAGTTAAATACAGAAACGAGTCTGTCGCACTGAAGTTGGTATCGATACGTTTATATTTGAAGTCCACGGGAATTTATATTTTGTTTCCATAAACTGTTTGACACATGACTGTTTTCTTTGCTTGAATATCTCTAGGCTATTTTTATTGTATCTTTCTTTTTTACACAGGGATCGCCTAAGAACGGGCGCAAACATAGCTAGTATCACTTTTGGCGCAATTTTCATACATGTCGTCTGTAAAGACAGTCTCAACCTCGCAAGTGACAGTGGGCAGATGGATGCAGACGACAGTTTAGATGAACAGAGGGACCAAAAGGACAACGGTATTGTTCATCGGAAGCACGTGTGCTGATTCAGTGACCAGCGGCCTATCTTATTTATTTTACTTTTTCTTGAGGTGAATGGGTACACTTTCAGGGGAAGCAACTCTGCCATTTTCATTTTTGTTTTCCTTCTCAATAAGGGTAAACTCTTCAAGGAAAGAATTTGCTCCTGTAGGAGCAAATTCTTTTCTTTAAGATTAGACCCTACTTTGAAAGGGCTTTGTCATCCAGGGATGCAAACAGGAAGTCGCAAAAGTTGTTTCCCTTAGTAAAAAATGGTGGGAAACATGGGGGTGTAACCAGACACCTTAAATGCCAGTCAATGCAAGTGAACGAACTGTTTTCCAAAGCTGTTCAGGGAAAGATGTTTTCCAAGGGGGAACAAGTTATCAGCCGATTTGGAAGTGACCAACTGCAGTAACTCTCATCTTAATGTTCAAAGAATACGTCTTAGTTGTTTGACTGCTATACTCGAGATCGACCTCTGTGTCTCAAAGCAAACTACCTCTGCAAAAGTTCAAAGAGTATAGAGTAACAAACTATATATGAGCCGCCACACGACAAAATCAACAAAGTGGCATGTGCGCCCAGTCTGATCAGACTCTTCACTGTGCGCTTAAAGGATAGCTAAGAGTCTAAACTAGCTCCATGCAGACAGCGAGGACTCTGATCAGACTTGGCAGATGTCCAGGTTGGTCTGGGCTTTGCTGGGCGCACATGCCACTTTGTTTTGTCATGACGCGGCTCAATTGTATAACCTCTTTCAAGTGTTTGATTCGCGGATACAAAACTCCTTCCGAATGGTTAACCGTTCGAGTGCTAAAGAGGCTTGTAGGAGTTATGGGAGTTACTGTCCTATCCGGAATAAAACGAAAGACCCATTGCACATTTTAAGCTTGTTATATTTACCTAAAACTTCCCTAAAACAACACTACCAGCTCATACAACCAACGGATAACCTTTCTTTAAATCGAAGTATTAAGTAATTCGACTATGACAATGTTCCAGTGTTCGTCCTTCGCCCGAGGTTGGGCAGCCTATACTATGAAAAGCCTTTTTTTGGGTGGACATCCAGGGAAGTAATTACCAACGAACTTGGTCGCGTACTATGATGGTAACAAGATGTTTCGACATACGTTGTTTAATCAAATGCGATTTTGTTTATCATGGCTATTAGCATTATGTAACATCTGAAATCCTGTTTATGGCATAAACACCACCTTTGGACAACAATGGTATCTGTTATGCGAATACTGCCAATTTAGTTAAAAAGTGTCAGTCAAAGTTGTTTTATATGTACTTACAGGAACTTTTTACCTGTTGTTACTCAGCAAGCACACGGCGTGTTTATGACGTCATACTGATGTCTTTCGACGTCATTTACAGGTTGGTAGATACGACTCTTTGAATTGGTTAAATGGTTGTTTAGGGTTTAACGGCACTTTGAGACAGTATTTCAGTTTGTATCAAACCGTTTCCCAGAGATAGGGAGAAAGAAAAGGAACAGATAGGATACAATAACCTATCAACCCCTATCCCACACACGATCCCGCACTTCAGTGCTGCAAGCATAGCAAGCACTTGTTCAACCATTATCAAAGTTAGTGGGACGCCCCAGCACTGACAGTTACACAGCGCCGTGCCCGACCCGACCACCTCTACGATTTTAAATTACCTGTATATTTTTGAGAGAAATAGGGGAAAAAACGCCAGAATTATGAATACAAGCTACATGCACTCCCCTAGTCAGAAAATTTGAGTTACAAGTGATACTGTTCAGACCTCTACAAATCAATAAGCGTTCAGAAAATCAGGCATCATTGGTATATATTAATATGGAACATTCTAATGCACTTACAAATATAACGCGACGAAATTTGCGACCATAAAACCGACGATTTACCTCCCCAAATAACAATTTGGAGTACAGTTATCCCCTAAATTTATTATCTAGTGAGTGGTTTTCAACATGTGTAAACATTAAATGGTTTGGGGCTGAAAAATGTCACACTTTGGATACTGGCAGAGTTTAACCCATTAATGCCTAGAGTCCTAGAGTCCCATAAATGGGACATAGGCAAACAGTGCAGACCCAAGCGCGGCGTCTGATCAGGGTCTACACTATTTGCATTTGACAACTTTACAATAAAATAAAAATAAAATAAGATAAACCAGACACCCCTTAAATGACAAATGGACTCATCCAGTATATACAGATAGAAGAGTCCACTGGGCATTAATGAGTTAACATAAAACAAGTTTCCAAAAGACTGGTAGGCTAAACAACGAAATGGTTAACAGTTTTAAGCGCCAAAAATGAAAATAGTTGAAAACAGTGGAAACTAGTGAGGCGGCATTTGGATCTACACTGTTTATCCTCCATTTCTACCATTTGAATTCTTAAGCTGGGTCATTTCTTGATATTTGATATTTAAATTTTGTTGTCTGCTTTACAGCTATATGGATGGAACGATGACTAACGATTTTATGTCCCTTTCAACAGTATTTCAGTCGCATTATAGCCGTATCAGGATGATGGGAGGGTGATAATGAAAGGCTGTATGCAACGGAACAATTGAACGGATTTCCTCCGCCAGCGAAAATCGAACCCGGTACCGCTAGATTAGCAGGCCAGCCTTTAACCCACTGAACTACTGGTGCCTTTCGGCGCTTCAAAGGTTAAATCAAATTTTACTAACTGCTTTGATAATCTGTAGCAACAGCAAATCGTTGTATTGTGGTAGTTTATAATTCTTAAAATGTTGATGAATGAATTTTCGTGATGAAAAAACATTCAGTTCAGTATTTACTAATATTTGTGAAGTTAACTGGGTTACAAATGTACGAAATGTAGCTTGTGTCTGCATTACTATCCAGCCCCGGAACCAAGGGATGGGCATTTGGGCTTCAGCCCCGCCATCTGGGCTCTGTAAGTATAATATGCAGGCATCCACTCATTAGAATCGCCTTGGCGAGGCGATTCTAATGATATCACAACATATATTTCAAGGCACAGATTACATTATCAAAAATTCTCATCAAACTGATCCATAATTTTGTCATATATTTCCAAGCCCTCTTCCCCCACATACACATACACAGACAAGCACGTCTAGGCACCTCCGAGCCCCATCAGTTGTCCAGAGCCCCACCAGTAGGTGGTGGTCTGAATCCGGGCCTGCTAACCCTCACACAGGGTCGTTTTGTAGATACAGCACACAATCAAGCTGGATAGTAAAGGCATAACAGTTCATGGGCATCGAAGGTTCTCTCTCCATTTACACCATACAGCTCGACTGTCTCACCAGCGGGCTTACGTCAAACGGAATCCAGTTGTTCGAATTAGTTCATGTGATGCTTATAGATCTACTTTATGGAGAAAAAAACATCATCAAATATGTATGAAAAGAATATATTTCAATGAATATTTTTGTAAATGTGTGTAGAAACTGTCTTGATTTGTGTTGTAAAATACTTCCTGCTTGCTCAATGTTCCACGTAAAGTTGAGACTGGAAATGCTAGTCTTACAGTTGAGACTGTCATTGTAACCGCTTAGTTTAGACTGGAAACGTTAACCTTACAGTTGAGACTGGTAATATTAACCTTACAGTTGAGACTGGTAATATTAACCTCACAGTTCAGATTGGTAATATTAACCTTACAGTTGAGACTGGTAATATTAACCTTACAGTTGAGACTAGTAATATTAACCTTACACTTGAGACTGGTAATATTAACCTCACAGTTGAGACTGGTAATATCAACCTTACAGCTGAGACTGGTAATATTAACCTTACAGTTGAGACTGGTAATATTAACCTCAAAGTTGAGACTGGTAATATTAACCTAACAGTTGAGACTGGTAATATCAACCTTACAGTTGAGACTGGTAATATTAACCTCACAGTTGAGATTGGTAATATCAACCTTACAGTTGAGACTGGTAATATTAACCTCACAGCTGAGACTGGTAATATCAACCTTACAGCTGAGACTGGTAATATTAACCTTACAGTTGAGACTGGTAATATTAACCTTACAGTTGAGACTGGTAATATCAACCTCACAGCTGAGACTGGTAATATTAACCTCACAGTTGAGACTGGTAATATACACCTTACAGTTGAGACTGGTATTGTTCACCGCACAGTTGAGACTGGTAATATTAACCTCACAGCTGAGACTGGTAATATCAACCTAACAGTTGAGACTGGTAATATTAACCTCACAGCTGACACTGGTAATATCAACCTTACAGCTGAGACTGGTAATATCAACCTCACAGCTGAGACTGGTAATATCAGCCTCACAGTTGAGACTGGTAATATTAACCTCACAGTTGAGACTGGTAATATCAACCTCACAGCTGAGACTGGTAATAACAACCTTACAATTGAGACTGGTAATATTAACCTCACAGTTGAGACTGGTAATATCAACCTCACAGCTGAGACTGGTAATATTAACCTCACAGTTGAGACTGGTAATATCAACCTTACAGTTGAGACTGGTAATTGAGACTGGTAATATCAACCTTACAGTTGAGACTGGTAATATTAACCTCACAGCTGAGACTGGTAATATCAACCTTACAGTTGAGACTGGTAATATTAACCTCACAGTTGATACTGGTAATATCAACCTCACAGCTGAGACTGGTAATATTAACCTCACAGTTGAGACTGGTAATATTAACCTTACAGTTGAGACTGGTATTGTTCACCGCACAGTTGAGACTGGTATTGTTAACCGCACAGTTGAGACTGGTATTGTTAATCGCACAGTTGAGACTGGTAATGTTAACCGCACAGTTGAGACTGGTATTGTTAACCGCACAGTTGAGACTGGTATTGTTAACCGCACAGTTGAGACTGGTAATGTTAACCGCACAGTTGGGACTGGTAATGTTAACCTTATACTTTCGACTGGCAATCATTACCCTATGATTTAGACTGGTAATGTTAACCTTACAGTTGAGACTAGTAATGCTAACCTTACAATTACGAATGGTAATGTTAACTTAACAGTTGAGACTGGTAATGTTAACCGCTCAGTTTGAAGGGGAACTGTTAACCGTACAGTTGAGACTAGTAATGCTAACTGCACAGTTGAGACTAGTAATGTTAACCTTACAATTGAGACTGGTAATATTAACCTTATAATTGAGACTGGTAATGTTAACCTTACAGTAATGTAGAGACTGGTAATGTTAATCGCACAGTTGAGACTGGTAATATTAACCTTACAGTTGAGACTAGTAATATTAACCTTACACTTGAGACTGGTAATATTAACCTCACAGTTGAGACTGGTAATATCAACCTTACAGCTGAGACTGGTAATATTAACCTTACAGTTGAGACTGGTAATATTAACCTCACAGTTGAGACTGGTAATATTAACCTAACAGTTGAGACTGGTAATATCAACCTTACAGTTGAGACTGGTAATATTAACCTCACAGTTGAGATTGGTAATATCAACCTTACAGTTGAGACTGGTAATATTAACCTCACAGCTGAGACTGGTAATATCAACCTTACAGCTGAGACTGGTAATATTAACCTTACAGTTGAGACTGGTAATATTAACCTTACAGTTGAGACTGGTAATATCAACCTCACAGCTGAGACTGGTAATATTAACCTCACAGTTGAGACTGGTAATATACACCTTACAGTTGAGACTGGTATTGTTCACCGCACAGTTGAGACTGGTAATATTAACCTCACAGCTGAGACTGGTAATATCAACCTAACAGTTGAGACTGGTAATATTAACCTCACAGCTGACACTGGTAATATCAACCTTACAGCTGAGACTGGTAATATCAACCTCACAGCTGAGACTGGTAATATCAGCCTCACAGTTGAGACTGGTAATATTAACCTCACAGTTGAGACTGGTAATATCAACCTCACAGGTGAGACTGGTAATAACAACCTTACAATTGAGACTGGTAATATTAACCTCACAGTTGAGACTGGTAATATCAACCTCACAGCTGAGACTGGTAATATTAACCTCACAGTTGAGACTGGTAATATCAACCTTACAGTTGAGACTGGTAATTGAGACTGGTAATATCAACCTTACAGTTGAGACTGGTAATATTAACCTCACAGCTGAGACTGGTAATATCAACCTTACAGTTGAGACTGGTAATATTAACCTCACAGTTGATACTGGTAATATCAACCTCACAGCTGAGACTGGTAATATTAACCTCACAGTTGAGACTGGTAATATTAACCTTACAGTTGAGACTGGTATTGTTCACCGCACAGTTGAGACTGGTATTGTTAACCGCACAGTTGAGACTGGTATTGTTAATCGCACAGTTGAGACTGGTAATGTTAACCGCACAGTTGAGACTGGTATTGTTAACCGCACAGTTGAGACTGGTATTGTTAACCGCACAGTTGAGACTGGTAATGTTAACCGCACAGTTGGGACTGGTAATGTTAACCTTACACTTTCGACTGGCAATCATTACCCTATGATTTAGACTGGTAATGTTAACCTTACAGTTGAGACTAGTAATGCTAACCTTACAATTACGAATGGTAATGTTAACTTAACAGTTGAGACTGGTAATGTTAACCGCTCAGTTTGAAGGGGAACTGTTAACCGTACAGTTGAGACTAGTAATGCTAACTGCACAGTTGAGACTAGTAATGTTAACCTTACAATTGAGACTGGTAATATTAACCTTATAATTGAGACTGGTAATGTTAACCTTACAGTAATGTAGAGACTGGTAATGTTAATCGCACAGTTGAGACTGGTAATATTCACCTTACAGTTGAGACTGGTAATGTTAACCGCACAGTTATGACTGGTTATGTTAAACATACAGTTTGGACAGGTAAAGTTAATATATCAATTGAGACTGGAACTGCTAAAGTAATACCTGTTACAGCAACATAATACATACACTTTCTTTTTCAACATTTTATCAAATGTTGCACGCTTTATTACCCTTCAGCTTCTTTAGTTTCATTCTACATATTTGAAATGTTGTAGATCCCTGTGTCTAGTGATGTGTTCCGAATGTGTACATTCCACTAACGACTCACATACATCAGAAACTCTGAAGGTGAATGGGTACACTTTCAGGGGAAATAACTACATCATTTTCTATTTTCTTGTCTTTTCTCCCTTCTCAATGGAGTTCAATTCTTACAGGAAAGAATTAGCTCGTCTTGGAGCTAATTCTTTCCTTTAAGAGTAGATTTATTTGTGGAGGGTCATCTCGTAAAGAGAAACAACAGGTAATCAGAAAAAGTTGTTACCCTTTGAAAAAATGGCAGATAAACATGGAAGTGTACACATTTACCTTTATGCAAGAAGTTTCAGAGAGCTCACAGTGTTGAAATAATATTATTTCATATTGTTTTAGCGTTGTGTGGCGACTGGAAAAAAGCTCATGGTGCAACCAGTTAGAAGCTTTTGGTGCATTTACCACTTTAACTTACGAATAAAAATTATCTAAATTTCATTATCTGACATTTATTGTATATAATGCCCTGCCGGATTTGGAAGTTTGTTTTATTCAAATGAAATACAAACGTTGGACATTAATGATTTGGCCTACAGAGCTACACTTTTACTCTGAAAGGCAAGAAGTAGTACCCTGTGTGCTCGTTCCAACACTTCTCAAACCATTAATGTGGATTGATTACGGCCCAGGCTGTCGGATCACCCATGCAAGTACGTACCGAGCTAAATGTTTATCATTATTAGAATTATATTCCAAAATGTGTATAAACAAAAGGATAAAGACAAACGAAAGTTTGAGCTTATCAAAGTTGTGTGAACTATTGCAGCACGCTCTTTCGCCAGTTAAGAGAAGTAACAGAGGACGAAGCCCTAAAACACTTCGGGCGATCTGTAATCAAACGCTTAGAAAGCAAATTAAAATCTAAAAGAGTGCCTTCAAGAGCAAAGAACACATTCGAAATAACGAACGTGGGTAGATCTATCAAAAAAGCGGCATCGAACGGCATTTTCGCATTTCATATATTTGAACAAAGACTAGTGAATGGCGTAGTGGTATTTCAGAAACTTTTGAGCTCATTTATAATGAATATCCCGAGTTTTGGTATAGCCAACCTGTAAACGACGAAGGAAGAATTCTGTTAACATTTCTGGTCAAAGAACATCTGCTCACAAATTTTTAGAAGTAAATGCTATAACACAGGAATGCAGAAATCTGGTATCAAATCAGAGGTCTGGTTAACACTTTAAGCACCAGTAACGAGAATAGCAGAATTTGCAAATGATTACTTTGAGTTCGAGCCTCGCTGGGCGTACAAGTGAGAAAGCCACGTTATACTTGCGGAAGGTCGGGTGGTTTCTCCTCCAGAGCTCCGGTTTTCGCCCACTCCTGCTTAACGATCGATTTGATATAAGTGAAATATTCTTGAAAGGGCCGTAAAATCTACATCATATTGTATACAGTATATGAGCCGCGACGCGACAAAACCAACAATGTGGTTGTGCGCCCAGCGAAGACTCAGATCAGCCTGGGCATCTGCCTAATTTGACTAGACCCTTCGTTAGGTGCTCAAAGGGTAGCTAAGGGTCTAAGCTACCTCCATGCGGACAGCGAAGACTCTGATCAGACTGGGCGGATGCCCTGGCTGATCTGAGTCTGCGCTGGGCGCACAACCACATTGTTGGTTTTGTCGTGTCGCGGCTCATGTGTGAATGGGTATACTCTCAGGAGAGGCAACTCTGCTGTTTTCGTTTTGCCTCTCTTTTTAACTGGAGTCAACATCTGAAAGAACGAATTTGCTCCTCAAGGAACAAATTCGTTCTTTTAAGAGTAGCCCATAATTTTCAAGAGCTTCGTCACCAACAGAAGCAAACAGGAAGTCACTAAATCTGTTATCCTTTTTGTTTAACAGGACTAGTTGTATATGAAATTCAATAGCTGATTACTAGAGAAGCTGAATCAAAGCACACCTGCATCACCAGAGTACGTGCCATAGCTCAGACGAAACTTGTCATCTAGACCAGCTACGGAGAAGACCGAGTACTTGGCAAATCTTGTAGCGTTGTCAAAGTCTTCCATATCAATTCTTAGTTCCCACGTATCGGCTGTGAGGATTCCATGTATGTACTTATTCCCTGAAAACAAAATATTTGAAATGAGCACAAGGAACTAATAGTAGAGCAGACGGAGCCCCAAAAGTGATCTCCTTAAGGACTTTACTGGTAAGGTTCTGCAAACATCAAGTGTTATATACCACACTGTTTGTCAGCCTGTCTAGTGTATGGATCCGGCTGATGACATCGCCGCAGCTGAGTACTAACAGAGTTATGGCCCTTGAAACTTAAGTACCCATAAACAGCAAAATTACACAATTTTTGTCGGTGTACATCAAAAATGTCCATTTATTTCAACTAAAGACAAGTGTTTGTCATTTTACGGTAGTACGTACGGAAAACAAACGGAATGAACTAAACATAGAAGCTTTTAACGAATATGGCTTATTGAACAGTGTTTGTCCGTGCGTCCGTTTGTTAATTACCGTTGATTACCAAAGGTTGACAATTTTCGACATCAGTATTAGAATTTGTCTGTTTTATTACCACGACAATAAATATGCCAAGTCTTATGCAGAAACTAATTTACAAGGTATTTCATTGTTGAATTAAATGTCTAGATATATTTCAACATGTACAAAAGGTCAAGGTCACGGTCAAACAGAAAACGTACATAAATGATGAAAATCTACTTAAGGTACTACTTTAAGACCAGCCAAATGGGCTAAATGCTTGGAAAACAGTATATATGTGTAACTTCTATTACATCGCACTCATTTATATAATATGTGCTCTATATATTTATTTTTCCATCCGTCCGTACGTCGGTTTGTCAATAGCATGTGTTGACCACTGTTTTGACAGTCAACTTCTCAAAAATGACAAGCTTTACAGTGGTCAAAACTAGCCGCTGATTATGCAAGCGTTGTAGTTGCATACTCTGGTGTCATTTTCAGTCCAATCCGGTACTTTAAGATTGTCTTCGGGCCGTCTGTCCTTGTCAGTTTATCGTTCCTCTGTCGGTCCATCTGTCGGTTGAAATTGATCGAATGATACATTAATAAAAGCTTGTAGATTTTTAAGCTCCAATATATCCCTCTCCTTTTATGAGATACTTTTTCAACATGTTCTTTTTTTCTGAAAGCCCAACGTCAACAAGGTATTTCCCTGCTTTCTGCTGTCTGAGTATTGGGCAGTTTTACTGTTTTTCCCATGTTATATACGTAACCGTATCATTTTAATAACATTTGCATATTCTCATCCAAATAAACACAATGACAGACATAGATCATAGTTTTGTAGAAAATATGCTAGGAAGCCACTGAATTAAATCAATATTGTCTTCTGAAGCATTAGACACCGTACTGTTGTCTACGTTACCCAGAATGGACAAACTACTTAATCTGATTAGAATGAGCATGTAAGTACAATCAAGGAAGAACACTAATGTATTTATATATCGTTAAATAAAAACAAATGCTATCAAACTTGCAAAACTTTGCACTGTCATATACGTTACCGAATATGAGTAACAATGAAATGCATCCAAAATGGTATTTTGCGCTACAGAAACTGTTATTGCTAAAGTGGACTTTTAGCATTCTATGGTGGAAGTTTATTATCATGTTGCCTAGAGGACTTGTAGTAGTCTGAATCTGTATCACTGTCACACAAGGAGCTACTGGTCAGAGGACTTTTAAAGTGTGTGTACACTTTTTTATATATAGATGAAGGGGTAGAAGATAATTTAAGGATAATTTTGGGATTTTGCTCTCTCTCAGTTCTCCATATAATGATATACTGTGAATGTACATTAGAACTGCCTCCCAGTTTTTATGGGCAATCAGGATAACTATTTTCAGAATTTGTTACCACATGCTCTGTCCTATACTAGTCTCGCTTAACGTATATTACATCAAATATTGTAAGACTGATAATATATAATGTGTTACTGTCGTGTTTGAACTCTAAATTACACCAATGCCATTTTTGAGCCAAAGGCACATCAGTTACTTAAAACTGTCGCCAGACAGTTTTCAGTTTCATGACTTGAGTGTATAGATTTAATATAACAAGTAGAAACAAGAAAAGTAACTCACAGCATGCTCATAAATATTTTATGCGTGAACACATTTTAAAAGTGTTGATGTCATAATCTTGTCATTATCTCCAGTTTATTCTACATTTTAAAAAAGGCTAGAGTAAAATATTATCATATACATTTAGGTTGTATGGTTATCAAATGATACTATTTTTTCTATAAATGTAACAGTGAATAAAATTTAGGGCGCATATACAGCTTTAGTGAGCAAACTGCATAAATCTGAATAATCTCAGCTTTAGTGAGCAAACTAGATACACCCGAATAATCTGTTTCTGTTTAATGTTTTTTGTCATTATTTTAACTTATTTCCCTATTTATGAGTCAATATTATTTCACACATTAAGGTGACTACGAAACTGCACTAGAACTCATGCAACAACTCTGAAAAGTTTCTGTCTTGTAGTCTACACAAGATAAATCACACCTACCTTTTCTTTATTAAAGCTGTGCTAGAATTATACCCTAAAAGGGTTGAAAGTATATTTTATTTTCCAATTCTGACTTGATTATTTTTTCATGTGCTGTAAATCTTGTTCTTTATGATAACATAAATCACAGTCTCATAAGCTGTGTTACTATTTACGTTAGTTACATTAATTTGATTAATATCAATTCCGTAAGATACCCTTAGAGTGTCATACCTTGAGAAATTTTTTGAATCTCAACATGTAAGCGCCATTTCAAATCATTATAATGTTTTTGAATATTGCATTAAAATTATATTACACGCATTAAACAGTTTTGTATGGTAAACTACAAAATTTAATGAAACCACTTTTTTCCACTATAAAGCTTGTCCCTAGACCTAAATAGTAATATACTAATACTAATGAACTTTATCAATTTTAATTTTGTCTTGTATACATGTAGTTTTATTTGTTTTAAATTCGTATCTAATGGTAACATAGATTACAGCCTTATAAACTGTAGAATAATTAAGCATAATAATAAAAGTTTAAAATTTAAAAATGATTTTACATCACTTAATATAAAAATAAATAGTTTATATCGATTTATAGATAGATTACTGACTTTCGTTTTTTATTTAAAAAAATAGTAATTTTTGTTAACTATCTATTGGTAACGTATTTAACAGTCCGAACTCTCAGTCGCCCCACTAAGTAGGCAGCAAGAAAGAGGCAAATATTCTGCATATATAGGACACTTAGTAAAATGAGGTCCACACAACTTCGTCGGGTGGCCGGGCAACATCCTACTGGCCTGGCCTACATTTATTTAGCGACTGGTATAACTAGGATACAGGTTCTAATGCATTTGAGTGAGTAGGTAATTTTTCTTTTTATTCTGTTTTAAGACAAACTGTTCTTTTGCAATGTCTTGAATCTTGAAGATGTCAAAACTATGCCATTAGTTCATCAAAACATCAATGAATATGTATACGCTTGCGAAGAAAAATAACAAAGTAACAAAGTGTTGCATACAGTATGGTCACTTGAAATGTAAATAACAAATAAATAAGGTATACGGTAAACAATCACTTAATTACAACATCTGTAGATATATTTTGCATTTCCATTGCTAGTTAGAAGTGTTGCAAAAAATGATATGTGATTAAATATTGTGAACATGTTCTCTGTGTAAGTAGGTTTGTAGAAGTACTGTCTGTATAATACTGATTCAAGTAAATTAATCATTGCTCACTGAAGCGTGAAGGATGGCTAGAAGTAATTTTATTTGCACTAGCATAGATGTGCAGCCCTATAATGTCACGTATATTATGTTACAATATGACCTAACCTTACTTTTTTGAACCGCAAGAGGCTGAAAGATTTCCAGTTTTGCAATGCATATTTAGATGGGTGGGGTATTTACTCATGTTTCTCAGAGTTTCTTTGTCTCTGTATTGACATCTTGAGTTCTGATAATCTATACATAAAGCAAAGGTTCTGGACTTGGTATTCTATTGCAAATATTGTTTCAAAATCTTGACTGATGAAGTCAACATTAAAATTTGTAAACCTTAAATTTAAAAAATTATTTTCAAAACAAATTTCAACGTAAACGCGATATCACAACGCCACAAAATGAAGACTAAAGTTAATAATAAGTACCGCATATACGGTAAATAAGCTACCAACTGAATACAAATGAAAGATCGTACAAAGTACCATCTCATAAATGATTTTTTTACTCTTTTTCATTTAAGTATCATTTTACCCTATTAAATAGGAGGGGTAATTCAAGGGGAGATAACTCGCTTAGTACTCAGAATCAGAGGTGTCATCAGCCGGTTTTGTAAACTAGAGATTCTAACAATTGATCTGATATACAACCCAAGATGTTTGCAGAACCTTACCAGTAGCATCTTCTCATATGCTGCCTATCTGCCGTACTATAAGATAAGACTGTGGAATAGCATAATACTAACTCTACAGCGTAGAAAATAGAATATAAGATCATCGCATGGGATCTATTTGAAACTTATTAAAAAAGAGACATAATGTTGATCCAGCAAGAGTTCATAACTGGACTGTCGAAAGAAACTAAGTTTGACTTAATGAACAGGCTAGCATCTTCATTTTAGGGTCGCTACTTGAATACTGATTTAAAGTAGCCTTATTGCATTTGATATATATCTGGTAAAATTTCTAAAATTATTCTAAAACAAAGACTGACTTGTCATAGTGACATGCATCTTAGCAGAGTTTGGCTTCCATTCTTTTGTGTTGTTTTGGCTTTTTTCGGGTTCTTGCTGCATCGGACATTTCTTTCCTGATACACTTGTTTTCCGCCTTTCTCGAGACACAGGGGTTGAGGTGGCTCGATGGGGGACGCCTGCGCTCGCGAGTTAATATGAATGCGTCTCTTACCTGATGTCTGCAGCGAATGTGTCCCGCGAAATGCGACAGTAAGTGTGGCTCGGACAGGGATACTCGTTGCCTGCCGAGACCTGCTCATCATATTTTTCTTTCAAACTTTTGGAGTTTAGCGACACTGAAGAAGTTAAATACAGAAACGCGCGACTGTCGCACTAAATTTGGTATGGGTACATTTATATTTGTATTTGATTTTCTTGCTCTTCTTCATATTAAGTAGCGGTATTAGAGCATTGGAGAGCTTGAAATCAGACTATACTATACAAAAAAAAACAAAAAACGACGGGTTTTCTTTCATAATTCCGGCCAACCTAGCAAATATGTAATGTATATATGGATTTTTTCGAGTTGGAAAGACGTTTGATTTCTTAAATCATGAAAAGTTGTCGGTAAATTTTTGTTCTGTCCGGATTTATCTATCTTTTTCCTATTTTAACATTTCAGATCAGAACTTTAATTTGCGCACGTGCAGAAGAAAGTTTTCTTGTACACAATAAACAGTAGTTCCAGTACGCAAAGAAAACACTTTAAACGCTTATGTTAATGGTAATCATAACCTGAAAATAACGTTTGAAGATTCAAAAGTTTCAGATTATCTCCCTTTGAATTAAACATATAGAGATATTTGAGCTGCCATATTTTCTATACCAGTGTGTCTTTTTTATTATTTTCTTCGAGATCTGTTTGATTGTCTTGCGAACTCAATGTCTTTATTACTAAATTTTTAAAGTCATTTCTTAACCTGCCATAAAGACTTTAAAGTGTAATGGGAATTCCATTGAAACTGAATTTCCGACTTCATAATGGCATAGACTGAGGTTTTTCGTCTGGTCCTCACGACCTCCTAGTTGACCGTGCATTGGTATAAATTTAGCTTAAAGGTAGGTTCCTGTACTTTGGAATGCACCATAATTTTGTTGATCTTTCATCCAAGTTGTTGGAAAGCACTTATAAAAGGGAATGAATAAGTTTCACTAAAAAGTGTAAATCAAAAAATATTAGAAAAGTTGTTTTGCAAGGGATTTCCTAACTCTGCTTCGCACACCAGTTAGCGCTATTTTTAGTTCGCGCCAAAAATAGATAACGCAGCTGAGGTCATGCTGCATTGCATTTTGGGATAGTTTTATCCTATCCACCATGCCAGGACCTCTAGGAGAACTCACGACAAGGGAAAATTGACCTTTGGAGAATGGCATCAAAAATCGCGCACTTATAGACATAATAAACATAGTTATTTTTAGAACTGGAATTCCAACGAAAGAAAATAAACCAAAAGGGAAAACGACTATTTTCTTCAACATCTGACTAGTTTCTCAGTAGCAACAAATTCAGAAAAATGAGAGAATTCAATACTGCTCAGAAAAAGACGAAATTATTTTGAGGACATAATTGTTATCGCTGGTACAGGAACCTACCTTTAAAAGTCCATACAGATTGGATTTAATAATGGAAATTTTTATCATTTAAGCAGATATTCGGTAATTGTTTGGTTTTGAGCATAGAAAACAGAAAAGTACCCTTGTGACGTTAACAATAGCCTCAATATTGCTGTATCTAATTTTCCAATTTTGGATGGTGACGTTCCACGTCGTCCCTCTTATGCAGTGTATATTTCTCAACTTATAAGATTTGCTAGAGTGTGTAGTCATGTAGATGACTTTAATGCTCGTAATAAATGTTTAACTGCTAAACTTCTTCAACAGGGCTATCGGTATCATAAGCTTAGAAAGGCTTTTTCTAAATTCTATCCGCGGCAGACACCATGAATTGGTTTCAAAATTTGATGTCGGATTAAAATTTCTTTTACACCAAGGCCTATCGGAACCAGAATTTTATGGTGACTTAGTATACAAATTCAAAAAGATTAAGGGTAGGACTGATTTTTCTGATCAATTCCGAAAAATAATAATACGTCACAAACGTATTGGCTATAATTTAAATGTTATGCGACAGTCTGCATGCTTAGTGATTAACCCAATCACGGTTGATAGCTTTGCTGCACTCTTTAATTGCACACCGGGGGGATCGGTCGTCAGACTCTATGATGGCCCCGACCTAAAGCTATATATTTTAGTTGGTTGGGACCGGAGCCTTTTAGTCTGTTGCTTGGTCCACCGGGGCTCAACTGGTGACCTTCTTTTGCTTCAGATTTCCAGTGGGGTTGTTTGACAGGACAGGGATCTCCACCTGTCAGACGGCCCGTTGTATCTGTTGAGTCCTCGTCTTTGCTTCTTCATGGTGTTGAAATTTGATTTATGTGTTTACCGTGATGATTCATTGACGAGTTAGAGGGTTATCATGCGAACCGAACAACCAACTAAATGTTTTGTACCACTTCAGAAACTGAGGGTGAGGTTGGGCCTGTAAAATCGATTTAAGCCCCCCAGTAATTCATTACTGACCGTTCCAAGGCGGTAGTTCTGTTGTGGTTCTTTGTTGCCTGTTTTTGGTGTCAGAGTTTCTGTGATGTTTTACCTTATGTATGTTATTATTATTATTATTGGTTCGGTTTGGGTTGCTACCTTTTGGGAACAAGCTGCTCACTCGGTTGGCCATATGTTCTCTGTATCTTGATTATTTGTAATCTTAGTTGTTTCCAACTATGGTTTGAGGGCTGGATTTGGATTTTGATTGTTTCAGTTCCTGGTCTTTGCATACTTTTTACTTTTTCTAAAGAATCTTGAATTTTATGTGACTATGATTACTTTTTCTTAAATTAAAAGAACTTCAATATCTCACTTTTTCCTGACTACCGTAGGATGAAAAATAGCGACTGTCAGGTTTTTATTTTTGCTAAGTATAGTTCCGACCTGTGTAGTGTCATCCATTAAGTCTTGCAAATGTCATTGTAACTATAAGTCAGTTGAGCAGGGATAACCTTTTATCATAAAAAATCCAATATAGCATACAGTACACTCTCTTGCTTAATATTTTGGTAACGAATCCCCTCCATGCTATATCAAGCATATGCCATGGCTTTGGATGAAACGGAAGTGTTTTGAATATATAAATGTGGGCAACACCGGTGAATATTTTATAGAAGGGGTGTAGGTGAGAAATTCCTATTCGTCTTTTAGTAATTCATCAAAATGAAAACGAGGCACGACACGACAAAACCAACAATGTGGTTGTGCGCCCAGCGCAGACGCAGATCAGCCTGGGCATCCGCCCAGTCTGATCAGAGTCTTCGCTGTCCGCATGGAGATAGCCTAGACCCTCAGCTACCCTTTGAGCACTACATAAAGAGTCTGATCAAACTAAGCGTATGCCCAGACTGATCTGAGTCTGCACTGGGCGCACAACCACATTGTTGGTTTTGTCGCGTCGCGGCTCAAATATTTGTGTTCTTTGATTGTCATTGCTTAGATTTATATTGATTACTCAAATCAAAGCCCTCCTATAAACTGATGCGCGCAAGCTGTAATTTCGTTTAGGGGTGTAATAGACGAAAGTTATATCAACTTTTGACCCAGCCAATTCCGAGTAATAAAGATGGGTCTACGTAAGGAATACACATATAGAAAAAAAATTGAAACGTGTCCATAGGTCACGGATGCCCCGCCTAGTGCCTTGAGTAAGATAGTGTCCTGATTATAGTACTGGCACATTAAGGATAATTAGGTTCGTAGAGGCAGATTATATTAAAAAAATAGGGAAAACCAAGAGACCGTGAAATACACGTCAAAGTGACTTACAATTATTTTGCAGTCAAACCTCAGACACGAATATGACACAAACATATTTTCATTTTAGCCTATTCACCTAGCTTAAGTGCGCATTATGACCTTGACCTTTAAGCTAGTGACATGGTCCTTCCGCATAACAAACCATCTTGCAACATAAGTTTGAAATCCCACCATGCAAGACAAAGCTATGGGCCGGACATTAATTTTTTCGCTAAAGCCTATGTACAAATTTAAGTGCGGTCTGTGTGACCTTGACCTTCGAGCTAGCGACATTGGTTCTTGCACGCGACACATTGTCTTGTCATGATAATTATTTATGCCAAATCATTTTGAAATCTAACCATGGAGGATAGACTTATCGGCCGGACATGAACATGTTTCACTATGGCCTATGCGCAAAGTTTACTTACGCAGTGTGACCTTGACCTTCAAGCGAGCGACATTGTTCTTGCACTCGACACATTGCCTTGTCATGATGATCATTTATACCACATAATTTTGAAATCCCACCATGCAGGACAAAGTTATGAGCCGGACACGAACATATTTTTCACTATAACCTATGCACAAAGTTTAAGTGCGCAATGTGACCTTGACCTTCAAGCTAGTGAAAAAGTTCATGCAAGCGACACATCGTCTTTTCATGATTATTTGTGTCAAATAATTTTTTAAATTCCATTTAGTCCCGCAGGACGAAATTATGGGCCGGACACGATTCCGATGACATACAAACAAACGAACAAACACACATACAAACGCACACACATACAGGGTAAACTCTACATGCCCTTCCACAATTAAGGCGGGGGCATAAAAAAGAGAAACCTCGTTTGTCTAGTCTGTTTAGTTGTTCAGATGCAGTAATTTGATGTAGCCCAACGATAACGCCTCAGTTCTAACACCGCTTTGAGCAGATATTCCTTTTGGAGGCACTAACAGGGCTCAGTGATTGCAAATAACTAGGGAATATAGATTACATAATTTTGTACAATAGTGAAATGCTATTTTTATGTATGTCCATTCCTCCTTTAGTCTGTCTGTATGTATATAAGTAATATAAGTAATATAAATGGGATGACATCTCTGGTATTATTTTTATCCACGCCTCCTAATTACCTAGCCAGTATTCTCCTGCTGCGCTGCCGAACCCATCTAGATAGTCTTGCCAGCCAAGGAAGAAATCAACAGAGCCATCTTGACGGCATTGTATTACCTTGAAAGAACAAAATAATCGTCAGTGTGTGAAGAAAATTAACCCATTCCATTCGGGGAACCCCTTTAGGGGTACCTGGGCAAACAGCTTGGATCCAGACCAGGCCCCACAAACTAGATATCATTTATACAAGAGTTAGTTAGCCCAATATTGTCAAAATATTCTTGATTTTTGATGCAGACGACAATTTCAGCAGACGACAAAAATACCCAGAATGCAATGGGTTAAGGGACACTTTTCTCAAAACTTTCTGAACATCTCTCGTTCTGCATATCTTTTACTGACTGCTTAAGATTCAAAGGCTTCTTTTAAGTTTTAAAAGATTGTTGATGATGCCCTTCTATCCTGCAAACGTTCACTTTGTTAGGGGAAGGCAATACTAAAATGCATGAAACTTTACCAAAGAACAATGCTAAGAATGATGTTGAAGACAAATCTCATTAAACACAACCAGACGTCAAGAAAGTTATAGTTTGTTCCAGTCAAGAAAGAACTAAATAAGCTACTAGCTTCCGTTCTCATCCTAATTAGTATTGTATCTTGTAAAATATTGTATATCTACAGTTTGTTGAAATAAAATATGTTTAAACTAAAATTATTAAACGTGGTCGACGCGGCAGCCGCAATTATAGCAATGTAGCACTGTTTAAGACAAGTTATGGCCGCGTACCAGAGGCGATCTTTTTCGTTTTGCACGAGCAGTTAGTCGTTTTCAGTGCGTCAGCGATTTCGAACATTTCATAAACATACAAAAAATGAAACGCCCATAAAAGGGCTCGGCACAAATTGCAACCTAGGAGGCAATTAACTCCCTCTTGTTACCCTCATATCAACATAATTTTACTTACTTGGGACAATGACCCTTTACACATACATAGTAGGGCCACTCAGATTTGTATGCCGAATGCGCTCAGACTACTGTAACGCATCAACAACAACAAATGAGCGGCGACACGACAAAACCAACAAAGTGGCCGTGTGCCCAGCGCAGACAGATCAGCCTGGGCATTCGTCCAGTCTGATCAGAGTCTGCGATGTCCGCATGGAGGTAGTATGACCCTTAGCTACTCTTTAAGCGCAAAGCGATGACTCTGCTCAGACTGGGTGGATGCCCAGGTTGATTTGAGTGCTCGCTGGGAGCACATGCTACTTCTTTGGTTTTGTCGTGTCGTGGCTCAAATGATTATTTAAAGTTTAAATTCACATAAAATTATAGAAAAATGCATCACTCAATGCATGGCAATCGTGACCGCCGCCACTGAGACAGTACGTACATGTTCTGCCTAGCTTGAGGACCTGTCACAGACAGATGTTATGGTCTATATAAAAAAATGAATCGGTATAACAACTACGGCTACCCCAAGTGTATTTGGTCGAAATATAGAATACCGAAATACCTTATATAGAGTGCAGGGTAAAAGAGTGTTATAGAATATGACCACCGGTACTCTCGAGCCAGAAAGATTATCAAAATCTATGTGGGTTTTTACTACAACATACCGTTACTGTAAAGAAATTAATTTGAAGATACCCAGAAAAGCCCACAATCACAAAGCACATCCCACATATGACATCGAAATAAGAAGAAACAAGAAATGCAAACAACAAAATGGAACAGTACTTTTTAAAACAGACAGTCTGTCCAACATACTGAGCTCATTTAAGAAAAATGAAACCTTAAACGCCCGTCTACTGAGTCCTCATCTTTTTTGAGTCACTGTGATGCTTCACTGATAAGCTCCTTCCATTTACGTTTCTATTGTATCCTCATTTTTGTTTCAGTCACTGTGATGTTTCACTGATAAGCTTCTTCTGTTTATGTTTCCATTAAGTCCTCATCTTTGTTTCAGTAACTGTGATGCTCACTGATAAGCTTCTTCTCTTTATGTTTCTATTGTAGCTTCATCTTTGTTTAAGTCACTGTGATGCTCACTGATAAGCTTCTTCTGTTTATGATTCTATTGAGTCCTCCTCTTTGTTTCAGTCACTGTGATGCTCACTGATAAGCTTCTTCTCTTTATGTTTCTATTGTAGCTTCATCTTTGTTTAAGTCACTGTGATGTTCACTGATAAGCTTCTTCTGTTTATGATTCTATTGAGTCCTCCTCTTTGTTTCAGTCACTGTGATGCTCACTGATAAGCTTCTTCTCTTTATGTTTCTATTGTAGCTTCATCTTTGTTTAAGTCACTGTGATGCTCACTGATAAGCTTCTTCTGTTTATGATTCTATTGAGTCCTCCTCTTTGTTTCAGTCACTGTGATGCTCACTGATAAGCTTCTTCTCTTTATGTTTCTATTGTAGCTTCATCTTTGTTTAAGTCACTGTGATGGTTCATTGATAAGCTTCTACTGTTTATGTTTCTATTGTTTCCTTATCTTTGTTTCAGTCACTGTGATGGTTCACTGACAATCTTCTACAGTTTATGTTTTTATTGAGTTCTCATATTTGTTTCAGTCACTTTGATGCTCCATGATAAGCTTCTTCTGTTTATGTTTCTTTTGTAGCCTCATCTTTATTTCTGTCACTTTGATGTTAACTGATAAGCTTCTTCTGTTTATGTTTCTATTGTCTTCTCATCTTTGTTTCAGTCACTGTGATGCTTCACTGATAAGCTTCTTCCGTTTATGTTTGTATTGGGTCCTCATCTTTGCTTCAGTCACCGGGATGCTTACTGAGAAGATTCTTCTGTTTATGTTTCTATTCAGTCCTCATCTTTGTTTCAGTCACTGTGATGTTCACTGATAAGCTTCTTCTGTTTATGTTTCTATTGTATCCTCATCTTTGTTTCAGTCACTGTGATGCTTCACTGACAAGCTTCTTCTGTTTATGTTTCTACTGTATCCTCATCTATGTTTCAGTCACTGTGATGCTTCACTGACAAGCTTCTTCTGTTTATGTTTCTATTGTAGCCTCATCTTTGTTTCAGTCACTGTGATGCTTCACTGATAAGCTTCTTCCGTTTATGCTTCTATTGTAGCCCCATCTATGTTTCAGTCACTGTGATGCTTCACTGATAAGCTTCTTCTGTTTATGTTTCTATTGTATCCTCATCTTTATTTCAGTCACTGTGATGCTTCACTGACAAGCTTCTTCTGTTTATGTTTCTACTGTATCCTCATCTATGTTTCAGTCACTGTGATGCTTCACTGACAAGCATCTTCTGTTTATGTTTCTATTGTAGCCTCATCTTTGTTTCAGTCACTGTGATGCTTCACTGATAAGCTTCTTCCGTTTATGTTCCTATTGTAGCCCCATCTATGTTTCAGTCACTGTGATGCTTCACTGATAAGCTTCTTCCGTTTATGTTTCTATTGTAGCCCCATCTATGTTTCAGTCACTGTGATGCTTCACTGATAAGCTTCTTCTGTTTATGTTTCTATTGTATCCTCATCTTTGTTTCAGTCACTGTGATGCTCCATGATAAGCTTCTTCTGTTTATGTTTCTTTTGTAGCCTCATCTTTGTTTCTGTCACTTTGATGCTAACTGATAAGCTTCTTCTGTTTATGTTTCTATTGTTTTCTCATCTTTGTTTCAGTCACTGTGATGCTTCACTGATAAGCTTCTTCCGTTTATGTTTCTATTGGGTCCTCATCTTTGCTTCAGTCACTGGGATGCTTACTGAGAAGCTTCTTCTGTTTATGTTTCTATTCAGTCCTCATCTTTGTTTCAGTCACTGTGATGTTCACTGATAAGCTTCTTCTGTTTATGTTTCTATTGTATCCTCATCTTTGTTTCAGTCACTGTGATGCTTCACTGACAAGCTTCTACCGTTTATGTTTCTACTGTATCCTCATCTATGTTTCAGTCACTGTGATGCTTCACTGACAAGCTTCTTCTGTTTATGTTTCTACTGTATCCTCATCTATGTTTCAGTCACTGTGATGCTTCACTGACAAGCTTCTTCTGTTTATGTTTCTATTGTAGCCTCATCTTTGTTTCAGTCACTGTGATGTTCACTGATAAGCTTCTTCTGTTTATGTTTCTACTGTATCCTCATCTATGTTTCAGTCACTGTGATGCTTCACTGACAAGCTTCTTCTGTTTATGTTTCTATTGTAGCCTCATCTTCGTTTTAGTCACTGTGATTGTTCATTCACTGTGATGGTTCACTGATAAGCTGCTTCTGTTTATGTTAGTATTCAGTCCTCATCTTTGTTTCAGTTACTGTGATGCTTCACTGATAAGCTTCTACTGTTTATGTTTCTATTGTATCCTCATCTTTGTTTCAGTCACTGTGATGCTTCCCTTATAAGCTTCTTCTGTTTACGTTTCTATTGTTTCCTCATCTTTGTTTCTGTCACTGTGATGGTTCACTGATAAGGGACTTCTGTTTATGTTTCTATTGTATCCTCATCTTTGTTCCAGTCACTGCGATGGTTCACTGATAAACTTCTTCTGTTTATGTTTTTATTCAGTCCTTATCTTTGGTTTAGTCACTGTGATGCTTCATTGATAAGCTTCTTCTGTTTATGTTTCTATTCAGTCCTCATCTTTGTTTTAGTCACTGGAATGCTCACTGATAAGCTTCTTCTGTTTATGTTCCTATTTAGTCCTCATCTTTGAGTCAGTCACTGGGATGCTCACTGCTAAGCTTCTTCTGTTTATATTTCTATTGTATCCTCATCTTTGTTTCAGTCACTGTGATGGTTCACTGATAAGCTTCTTCTGTTTATGTTTCTATTCAGTCCTCATCTTCGTTTCAGTCACTGTGATGTTCACTGATAAGCTTCTTCTGTTTATGTTTCTACTGTATCCTCATCTATGTTTCAGTCACTGTGATGCTTCACTGACAAGCTTCTTCTGTTTATGTTTCTATTGTAGCCTCATCTTTGTTTCAGTCACTGTGATGCTTCCCTTATAAGCTTCTTCTGTTTATGTTTCTATTGTTTCCTCATCTTTGTTTCTGTCACTGTGATGGTTCACTGATAAGGTTCTTCTGTTTATGTTTCTATTGTATCCTCATCTTTGTTCCAGTCACTGTGATGGTTCACTGATAAACTTCTTCTGTTTATGTTTTTATTCAGTCCTTATCTTTGGTTTAGTCACTGTGATGCTTCATTGATAAGCTTCTTCTGTTTATGTTTCTATTCAGTCCTCATCTTTGTTTTAGTCACTGGAATGCTCACTGATAAGCTTCTTCTGTTTATGTTCCTATTTAGTCCTCATCTTTGAGTCAGTCACTGGGATGCTCACTGCTAAGCTTCTTCTGTTTATATTTCTATTGTATCCTCATCTTTGTTTCAGTCACTGTGATGGTTCACTGATAAGCTTCTTCTGTTTATGTTTCTATTCAGTCCTCATCTTCGTTTCAGTCACTGTGATGTTCACTGATAAGCTTCTTCTGTTTATGTTTCTATTGAGTCCTCATCTTCGTTTCAGTCACTGTGATGCTTCACTGATAAGCTTCTTCTGTTTATGTTTCTATTCAGTCCTCATCTTCGTTTCAGTCACTGTGATGCTTCACTGATAAGCTTCTTCTGTTTATGTTTCTATTGAGTCCTCATCTTCGTTACAGTCACTGCGATGCTCACTGATAAGCTTCTACTGTTTATGTTTCTATTGTATCCTCATCTTTGTTTCAGTCACTGTGATGGTTCACTGATAAGCTTCTTCTGTTTATGTTTCTATTCAGTCCTCATCTTCGTTTCAGTCACTGGGATGCTTACTGAGAAGCTTCTTCTGTTTATGTTTCTATTCAGTCCTCATCTTTGTTACAGTCACTGTGATGCTTCACTGATAAGCTTCTACTGTTTATGTTTCTATTGTATCCTCATCTTTGTTTCAGTCACTGTGATGCTTCCCTTATAACCTTCTTCTGTTTATGTTTCTATTGTTTCCTCATCTTTGTTTCGGTCACTGTGATGTTCACTGATAAGCTTCTTCTGTTTATGTTTCTTTTGTAGCTTCATCTTTGTTTAAGTCACTGTGATGGTTCACTGATAAGCTTCTTCTGTTTATGTTTCTATTGTATCCTCATCTTTGTTCCAGTCACTGTGATGGTTCACTGATAAACTTCTTCCGTTTATGTTTTTATTCAGTCCTCATCTTTGTTTTAGTCACTGTGATGCTTCATTGATAAGCTTCTTCTGTTTATGTTTCTATTCAGTCCTCATCTTTGTTTTAGTCACTGGAATGCTCACTGATAAGCTTCTTCTGTTTATGTTTCTATTTAGTCCTCATCTTTGAGTCAGTCACTGGGATGCTCACTGCTAAGCTTCTTCTGTTTATATTTCTATTGTATCCTCATCTTTGTTTCAGTCACTGTGATGCTTCATTGATAAGCTTCTTCTGTTTATGTTTCTATTGTATCCTCATTATTGATTCAGTCAGTGTGATGTTTCACTGATAAGCTTCTTCTGTTTATGTTTCTATTGTATCCTCATCTTCGTTTTAATCACTGTGATGCTTCACTGATAGGCTTCTTCTGTTTATGTTTCTATTGAGTCCTCATCTTTGTTACAGTCACTGCGATGCTCACTGATAAGCTTCTTCTGTTTATGTTTCTATTGTTTCTTCATCTTTGTTTCAGTCACTGTGATGTTCACTGATAAGCTTCTTCCGTTTATGTTTCTATTGTAGCCCCATCTTTGTTTCTGTCACTGTGATTGTTTACTCACTGTGATCGATCATTGATAAGCTGCTTCTGTTTATGTTTTCTATTCAGTCCTCATCTTTGTTTTAGTTACTGCGATGCTTCACTGATAAGCTTTTACTGTTTATGTTTCTACTGAGTCCTCATCTTTTTTTGAGTCACTGTGATGCTTCATTGATAAGCTTCTTCTGCTTATGTTTCTATTGTATCCTCATCTTTGTTTCAGTCACTGTGATGCTTCACTGAAAAACTTCTTCTGTTTATGTTTCTTTTGTAGCCTCATTTTTGTTTCAGTCACTGTAACGCTCACTGATAAGCACCTTCCATTTATGTTTCTTTTATATCGTCATCTTTGTTTCAGTCACTGTGATATTTCACTGATAGGCTTCTTCTGTTTATGTTTATATTCAGTCCTCATCTTTGTTTCAGTCACTGTGATGCTTCACTGGTAAGTTTCTTCTGTGTATGTTTCTGTTGAGTCCTCATCTTTGTTTCAGTCACTGGGATGCTCACTGATAAGCTTCTTCTGTTTATGTTTCTGTTGTATTCTCATCATTGTTTCAGTCACTGGGATGCTCACTGATAAGTTTCTTCTGTTTATGTTTCTGTTGTATCCTCATCTTTGTTTCAGTCACTGTGATGGTTCACTGATAAGCTTCATTTGTTTATGTTTCTATTGTCTCCTCATCTGTGTTTCAGTCACTGTGATGCTCACTGATAAGCTTCTTCTGTTTATGACTCAGTGGCGGATCCAGAGGGGGTTCGGGGGGTTCAAACGAACCCCTTCTTCAGCCTTAATTATTTCATTTTCATGGGGAAGGACGGGTTACACTTTGGCCGTTTTTATGCCCATGACCGATCCTGATAAAATTTATGTTTGTAAAAACTTGGCATTTGGCAGTTATATAAGCAAATTTTTAAGTTTGCGGTTTCATAAATAATCACGTGACTTCCGGTTTATGGTATATGGGGTGCTGAACGGGGGACACTAACTGCCTGCGGTTTTCCGAAATAATCAGCAATTCCGCTGACATATCAGCCATTCAAACTGACAGATATAATACTTTTGGCTCTTATCCACAGTCTAAAAGAGATATTTTCGCTCAAACCAGCTTGTAAGGAGAACGTTTATTTGAAATTTTACGAAACCTCAGAACAGTAGATTTTGCAAGTGATTATTTACACAATAATAAGCATGTAAAGCGTTTGCTTTTGAGAAAATAATGAAACAAATAAACAGGAAGTTGATTATAACCACCAATATTGTTAAGCAAATGTATTCTTGGCGAAATGCTTTTGCATGCTTGTGTTCTGGCAAGTGCATGAAAAGGTCATTAACTTTCTTCTTTTCTTAAGCAATATTTACTATTTATACATGTAATAAAAGCTTCATTCTATCAAATATTAATCACGTATGAAATATAACGCATTAATGGCTGCTACACAGGTACAGATATTTAAAATATTAGACAAAATCAGTGAACCAAGAAATATAGGTCACAGGGACCTACATGTAGTACCATATGAGACGCAGCGCAGAAGTGACTTACTATTCCAAGTCCGATGAAGATTCCGTTAAATATAAGTTCGAAATAAAACATTAATTCAATGGATCATGAAACACAAGTCACAGTGACCTACGAATAGTATGACGTCATTTGCAAAGTCTGACTGAACCATTGTCTTTAGTATGATGCATATATAAAGTTGAATATATAAGAAAAAGAACAGTGAACTTTTAAATATATGTCACAGTAACCTACAAATAGTATGATGATTTTTGGCATCGTTTGACTGACCAACTGTTTGTAATTAAGTTGCGAATCCAAAAACCGTGCTGAGATATAAGTGAAAATCCTGGTCCATGCATAAAGTTCAAGGACTCAGTGTGCATGGATGCTTTGCAGTTCCTACAGTTTAAGGATATGATCTTATCAAATATCAGCACTCCTATCCCAAAGATATCAGAAAAGGTAAGGAAAAAGCTCATCCAAGTAACTTTGCATACAAAGTTAGTGGACCAAAGTTCAAGGTCACAGAATTTTACAATGCATCAGCTCCAGGTAGAGGGATACATCATCTGACTACGTCGCAACATTATAACATCAGAGGTTGTATCACAGAAACATGATGGAGGACATTCAGTCTAACGCCTTACATACGCACATAACGTCATACCTATACGCATGCCCATCGCTGCGCCCCTCCCCGCCCCTCCTCCCACACACACACACACACAGAATCCTTGGTGGGGACATAAGGAACACATACTACATTAGATGACTAGATGAACACTTTGAAAAAGATGTGTTGTGTGGAATAATGCCTCTATTTTCTGTCAATTACAAAATATACTGATGCGATTTTGATATACATCTTTTATTCCTAGTGTTGGATACATGAAAATTTACCCCAAAACATTATTTTTCGCTTACTCCTACCCTCGTAACCACTGTAATATAACCCGATTATGATGAATATGTATATGAGGAATAATTATGTATACAAATTGTAGTGGTTACGAGGGTAGGATGAAGTGAAATTTGGATGCAAAGTGGGCATTGGTAGTTCAAATTCCCATAGGCTCAATGTTAAATGTTGCAGACAGTACATGTATTCAATCGCAAAATTAACCTAAAAGGCATTCAACTACGGGAAAATGAAATTGTACAGAATAAACTAGAAATATATAGCTAACATTTCTGCATGTTTTTGTGGTTATCTGCCTAACTTCGAAAATCGGCCTTTTCAGTTGGCACATTGCAATAGTAAAATGTAACTCGTCCTTTCAGGAAAAATTGGTCAAACTGCACAAATCGAACCCCCCTCAGCTAATTTGAACCCCCTTTCCAAAATATCTGGATCCGCCCCTGTATGTTTCTATTGTCTCCTCGTCTTTGTTTCGGTCACTGTGATGGATCACTGATAAGCTTCTTCTGTTTATGTTTCTATCGAGTCCTCATCTTTGTTTCAGTCACTTTGATGCTTCACTGATAAGCTTCTTTTGTTCATGTTTCCATTGAGTCCTCATCTTTGTTTCAGTCACTTTGATTGTTCACTGACTGTGACTGTTCATTGATAAGCTTCTACTGTTTATGTTTCTATTGTATCCTCATCTTTGTTTCAGTCACTGTGATGCTCACTGATAAACTTCTTCTGTTTATGTTTCTATTGAGTCCTCATCTTTGTTTCAGTCACTGTGATGCTTTACCGATGAGCTTCTTCTGTTCATCTTTCCAATAAGTCCACGTCTTTGTTTCAGTCACTGTGATTGTTCACTGTGATTGTTCACTCATTGTGACTAATCACTGATATGCTTCTTCTGTTTATGTTTCTATTGTATCCTCATCTTTGTTTCCGTCACTGTGATGCTTCACTGATAAGCTTCTTCTGTTTATAATTCTATTGAGTCCTCATCTTTATTTCAGTCACTGTGATGCTTTACTGATAAGCTTCTTCTGTTAATGTTTCTATTGTATCCTCATCTTTGTTTCAGTCACTGTGATGCTTCAATGATAAGCTTCTTCCGTTTATGTTTCTATTTCAGCCTCATCTTTGTTTTAGTCGCTGTGATACTTTACAGATAAGCTTCTTCATGTTTTCATTAAGTCCTCATCTTTGTTTAAGTCACTGTGATTGTTCACTCACTGTGACTGTTCACTGATAAGCTTCTTCTGTTTATGTTTCTACTGTATCCTCATCTTTGTTTCAGTCATTGTGATGCTTCACTGATAAGCTTCTCCTGTTTATGTTTCTTTTGAGTCCTCATCTATGTTTCAGTCACTGTGATGCTCACTGACAAGCATCTTCTGTTTATGTTTCTACTGAGTCCTCCTCTTTGGCTCAGTTACTGTGATGCTTCACTGATAAGCTTCTTCTATTATGTTTCTACTGAGTCCTCATCTTTGTTTCAGTAACTGTGATGCTCACTGACAAGCATCTTCAGTTTATGTTTCTACTGAGTCCTCCTCTTTGGCTCAGTTACTGTGATGCTTCACTGATAAGCTTCTTCTGTTTATGTTTCTATTGAGTCCTCATCTTTGTTTTTTAATTGCTGTGATGCTCACTGATAAGCTTCTTTTGTTTTTGTTTCCATTAAGTCCTCATCTTTGTTTCAGTAACACTGATAACTTAGAAGACCTCCACGCCGACCGAACCAAATGTCTAATATTTGAATCAGGATTGAAGCTAGGGTAAGGGCTGGAGCTCCGTAAAATCGATTAACCCTGTGTTGACCAGTAGACATGACCATCTTTATGATTTGGACGAGTCCATTTCTAGTTTAGGGGTCTCTGTGTTTTTCCATTTTTATTGCGTGTTGCATAGAAATTCCTGTAAGCAAACAGTGTAGACCCTGGTCAGACGCCGCATTCTGTGGCATCTGAACTGGGTCTGCACTGGTTGCACATGTCCAAAAAAAACGGATTTCCAGTCTGAAAAGGGTAATCTCGGAGTTATTTATTAATGACCGTTCTATGACCGTTCCATTGTGGTTTATTTGTCAACGTTTACCGTTCCTCTTTGAACAGTCGGTTTGTTTTGTTTGTTCTCTTTTATTCTCATTTTAGATTTTACTGTATATGTGCATGAAAGAAAGAAAATGGATGTTTTGCATGCCATTTATGTATTCAGGTTTGGTTCAGGCTAGCTTTATGACCATCTACCTGGGAAAGAACTGTTCATTTTGCTATCCGCTTGTGTTGTCTTACTACCTGTATGGTGCTTCGTATAAATGTTGCCTGTTTGGTGTCGTGGGTGGGATGTAAAATTAGATCACATCAGGTCCTCATCATTGCATTTATACACAACTTCAGGTTCATCTGCTTCCTATAACTATGTCCGCTTGTAAACATCAGATCAGATCACTTTTCACGTTATTCGAGTATGATTAAAGTGAATAAATACACTTCCAAGGGAGATTATTCTCACACCTACCAATGTAAGCCACCCCCCTTCTTGTGGGCTCGTGGGCAGGGCTGCTTCTGAAATAATGAACAAAACGGTTTTAGCCCCCTCCCCCCCCCCCCCCCCCCAAGAAAACAAAAACAAACCAGAGGGCCAATGGCCCTATATCGCTCACCTGAGCACTGAGGTTATGTTGCAAAAACTAAGTTGCCACAGCAACAAAACAACATGCACAGCAGCAATAAAACACACCATTTATGTAGAGGATAATATCACAAACATTTATGCAAAAAAAAATAGCTTTATCCTCCCTTAATGGCTTCTGAGAAGAAGATCTTTGGCAAAAAAAAAAAAAATGAAAAAATTGAAAATTTGGCCCTTCAATTGCAACGGCAACCAATCAAAATCAGGTCTTTGGGCAAAATTCTTATAGCTGATACAGGACTACTCTAGGAACATTTCTGTAAAGCTTTTGTCAAAATATCTGCCGTAACACAGAAATAAATACCAAATGTCCACTTTCCCCATTGTAAGTCTATGGAAACTTTAAGTTGCCATAGCAACCAGTTCACATGGGCAATGATAATATGAAATATACTTTAGGTAGAGGCTAATGTTATTAATATGTATGCAAAGTATCAGCTTCATCCTCCTCATGGCTTCACTTTCCCCATTATAAGTCAATGGAAACTATAAGTTGACATAGCAACCAAAGTTCTTATTGGGTTGGAAGAAAAGACAAAATTCATGTAGAGGCTTCTGTCATCAACATGTTTGCACAATATCAGCTTCATCCCCCATATGGCTTCTGAGCAGAAGATTTTTTCATTTTTTCTTTTTTTTTTTCGAAAATTTACCCTATATTTTGCCATGGCAACCAATCAAATTCATCGATTTGGATAATTCATATGAAATATAGAGGACTATTCAAGAAACATTTCTGTAGAAAGAAAATCTAAATAAAAGCCGTGAGACAGCAAAAATTGCCAAGTTCCATTTTCCCCATTATAAGTCAATGGAAACTCTTAGTTGCCATAGCAACCAAACTGCTGGAGTAATTGCCATGAAAAATAGTAATTCTATAGAGGCTAGTACTAAGATTCTATCTGTAAAGTTTGAGCTTTATTGGCCACACAGTTTATGCAAAGAAGATTATTTAATATTTTTCCTTTTTTAACTATTCGGTTGCAATGGCAACCAGAAAAATTGCCCAATTTGCATAAATTTAACAAGGCTGGTTAAAGACTACTCCAGGTACATTTCTATAAAAGTTTTGTCAAAATATCTGAAGTTGCATAGCAATAAATGCAAATTTTCAATTTTGCCATTATAAGTCAATGGCAACTTTAAGTTCCCATAGCAACCAAACTGCTGGAGCAATTGCCAAGAAAAACAGTACTTTTATAGAGGGCAGTGCCAAGATCCTTTCTGTGAAGTTTGAGCTTTATTGGTTGCATAGTTTCTGAGGAGATGATTTTTGAATATTTTTTCTATTTTTAACCATTCGGTTGCCATGGCAACCAGCCAAATTGTGCAATTGACAAAAATTTCATGTGGTTGATGGAGGACTACTCAAGGAACATTTCTGTAAAAGTTTTGTCAAAATATCTGCAGTGACATAGCAATAAATGCAAATTTTCAATTTTTCCCATACAAGTCAATGGAAACTTTAAGTTGCCATAGCAACCAAAGTTCCGAAGCAATTTGGATAAAAAACAGTATTATTGGTTCCCCCTGCCTATAGATGCTATATATGAAATTTAGTTACAATGGGCCTTGTAGTTTCAGAGGAGATGTCGTTTGAAAATGTTGACGGACGACGGACGACGTACGACGGACGACGGACGATGGATGCCTGCCTATACTATAAGCTCACCTGTGAGCCTTCGGCTCAGGTGAGCTAAAAAAACAACAACAAACAAACAAAAAATAGTACAAGAAAGAGCCATCTTGTGGTGACTCGAAAAATCTCGTAGTATTTTTTCTGCCATTTTACAAAGGTAAACACGTTTGCTTCCCTGGCCGAAGTAGCCATTCCAGGGGCCCTCCCGTGGGTGCGGGGGGGGGGGGGGGGGCAAAGCTCCTTTACTTCCTGAAAACAATCGCCAAATCTCCCATGCTCCCTTAAAATATTTTCTCGTGCTCCCTAAAATTATTTTGCTACACCTCCCTTAATCCCTAAAAGTAATCCAGCTGCTCCCCAGCTCCCTAAAAATATTCGAGCATGCTCCCTTAAATTGTTTGGAAGTCATTTCCGCCTCTAGCCGGAATTGATCCAGAAATGCTATAAGTGGCAAGTATGTATGCCCATCGGATGTCATTTTGGCATAAAAGGAATGACTAAAATGGTAATATTGATACGTATAAAATGAGGCCCCCCAAAAACAAAAAAACAACTTAGAAAATCACATTCTGACAGTGCTCCCCAGCTCCCCAAAATAAAGAGCTTGCTCCCTAGCTCCCTGAAAATAATTGCCAGTGCCTCCCCCCCAGCTCCCTGAAAATAAATGGCTATTCTCCCCAGTTCTCCCAAACCCATGGGAGGGCCTTCCAAAGAGGAGAGTACTCTTTGGGAAATAATTTGCCCGCAAGGAGGAAACTACTCATTTTAATGGAAGCCCAAATTGAAATAGGTGGTTAGAGTTACCTGCCATGGACATGGTTCCCATTCACCCTAAAATATCTCAAAATAATTATGCATGTATACTAACCGTCCAGCCGCCTCCATCCGTGTCGAAGTCACAGTAGACATCGGTACAAGATGCCACGCCATAGGGACACACGTTATAAACCCCAGAGGTGTTCTGCCCGCTTGTTAGGATATCCTGGCAGTCGTTTGGGCGGGTCGTACAGCATCCAGACCAGCAAAACTGAGTGACGGGAGCAGCCGCAAAGGTTGAACATGTATGCGTAATCTTGTATAACAATTAAAGACTTTGACACCTCAGTCCATTTTTACATTATGCTGAAACCGTTTCAGACCAAACAATACATGTGCATGTATATAAAGACCACGCTTACAAAGGACCATATAGCTCCAAGTAGTAGAGTATTTGAACTTTTTAGAAGCCTCCAGTCTTTCAGTGAAACATCACAGTGCCCCACAAAAAATACATATACATGTACGCACACAAAATAATGTTAATTCTTCTTGTTTCTGTCGTTTCGAATTATACCTTGCTAACAGAGGTTTTCAAAATTAAAATAAAATTGAAAAATTTGAATTTGTGATGAAACAAAGCTATAAACACTAGTGGGTTGACTCATCTGAAAGTTTGTGATCGAGCATGGGTTTATGAAAATGATTGATGATCGAGTAAAAATCGATTGATAAGACTGTAAGAACCCCATCTAGAATCCACACTAGGTTTTGTCTAAGAGCTGTGCCCTTGCTATGTTTTATTGCATAACGACAAAGAAGTCCAAAGAAAATGCTTAAAGATTTAATCCCTTTATAATAATAACAAAAAAATGATTTGATGAAATATTTCATGCAATACCTCCGACATGGTCTAACTATACATTTGAATTACAGTTTAGATAATAATATTTGATAAAAGTGACTTTAAACAAAAAATAAGATAAATTTTTATACAGTCGCGGACCGCGGTTGAAATCGCTTTATTGGACAAAAAAATTATTCATACGTCACAATCACGTGCACGAATAAGAAAAATACCTCTACATAATCACATGACGCACGTGGTGAAAATCGATATTCTTACAGGCCGTGAGGAATTAGGTAATTTGCAGTTTAATTTGAAGATTATTTTTCATTCAACATTTATCGAATAAACATGCATTTTCTCAAAACTTTTACGACTAATTATGAGTCTATTACATATTGTCTAACGAAAGTTTGTTAAAGTATTTGTTTCTGAAAACATGAAATAATCGAGGGAGACAATCTTTAAAGCATTTTCTATGGACTTCTTAGTCTAGATACACTAGCAGCGTATGCATTCCTTGCAAAGTCACAGCTTCAAAGGAGCTTCTAGTTATGCAGCATACTGCATAAGCTGGGCATAGATTAAAAAAGCGATACATCGATAATATCACATTGCGATCGATTAATCACTCATTTGCTGCTAACGGGTACTGATCGAGTAACCCACTAATAAACACATGTACAATAATTGTTCCACTGTTATATTAATTTTTCTATAAAGTGCTTTCTATTTTTTTATAAATAGAAATAAATACTACAGGCAATACTATCTGTGTCCCAAAATGTTAGAATCCGGTCCATAAAACAAATATCTTTAGCCTTTTATATTTTCAACGTGAGAAGCTTGAAAAAAGACAACCCCAAGGTTTTACAGGAGATGTACTGATAAGTGTAACATCCTTCAGCGCCTTCAAGCAGGCCATAAATTCAATATCTTTCAAGGAAAAAACCCACAAAAAACATTAACTAAAATAACACCACATAGAAGTAAGAGACAACCCCCCCCCCCACACACACACACAAAAAAAAAATATAATTAATAATTCATACGGCATGAGTCTGAATATAGAGCCATCTCACTGAGATAGGATGGAAATAAAAATTGAGCCGCGACACGGGGAAAACCAACAATGTGGTTGTGAGCCCAGCGCAGACTCAGATCAGCCTGGGCATTCGCCCAGTCTGATCAGAGTCTTCGCTGTCCGCATGGAGGTAGCTTAGACCCTTAGCTACCCTTTGAGCACTTAAAGAAGAGTCTGAACAGACTGGACACTTGCCCAGGCTAATCTGAGTCTGGGCTGGGCGCACAACCACATTGTTGGTTTTGTCGTGTCGCGGCTCATTAATGACTTAAGGAGAGAAGAAAAATGCAAGAGGAAGCTTGAGGCCCATTGTGGTATTTTATTATTGTAATTTTTGTCTCAGCTTGACATATATTTGAGCCGCGACACGAGAAAACCAACAAAGTGGCTGTTCGCCCAGCGCAGACTTAGATCAGCCTTGGCATCCGCCCAGTCTGATCAGAGTCTTCCCTGTCCGCATGGAGGAAGCTTAGACCCTTGGCTACCCTTTAGCGCTTAGCGAAGAGTCTGATCAGACTGGGCGGATGCCAAGGTTTATCTGAGTCTGCGCTGGGCGTACAACCACATTGTTGGTTTTCTCGTGTCGCGGCTCATATATTTAGTATTGTTGGGTTACTTTATTAATGGGGAGAAGTCCCTGGATATTGCATAGTCTAATGCATATCCATCGGAAGATAACAACTGTACACGCCATCATTAGCCAAGGGTAGTTAAAGACAGACGGACAATAAAGAAATTCACTGTGCGGTTTCTAATCATTCTTTTTTTTTTGTCCTTTTCATAATGTAGCGAAGCTAACGTTCTGCGAAATCCCGTGTTTCACAGTTTGGGATAAAACTTACGACAATTCAATTCGTCTTCACCGTTCGGGCAGTCGTCCGCTCCGTCACATATCCTGCAGAGGTCAACACAAACTGGCGGACCAGAACTACGGGTACACTGATATTGTCCCCAACAGCGGCCTGATGACCCTGGAAGAGAAAAAATTGATTATATTTTCAAATTTTCTCAGGATAAAATATGTTCTTTTCAAATGTTCTCAAGACCATTTGAGCCACGACACGAGAAAACCAACAATGTGGTTGTGCGCCCAGCGCAGACTCAGATCAGCCTGGGCATCCGCCCAGTCTGATCAGAATCTTCGCTGTCCGCATGGTGGAAGCTGAGACCCTTAGCTACCCTTTAAGCGCTTAAGGAAAAGTATTATCGAACTGGGCTGGTGCTCAAGCTGATCTGAGTCAGCTCTGGGCGAACAACCACATAGTTGGTTTTCTCGTGTCGCGGCTCATTTATGGAATGGACTGAAAGGACAGTCAATACACAGCACCTGCTCGTTAAAATGGACATTTCTGGTACAACTGCTACTAGACAGGACCGCGAGGCAGAGAGAATGTTGCCTTTTCCCCGGCCTCTTCACGCAGATCGTTGAAATCAGTCCACAATTATTTTCCTTGGTTAGTTCACCACCTGAATATATTTCTCACACATAATTCCCTGGGGCCGTATTCATAAAACGACTTTAGTCGTTGCTATGCGGTTGCTAAGGCTAAATATCTATAAAGGAGATTCCCTACAACTATGAAATTTGGTCTGGAGGAACAGTCTTTGTAAGACTGTTCCTCCAGAGCAAATTTCATAGTTGTAGGGAATCTCCTTCAAAAAAATTAGCCTTAGCAACAGCATAGCAACCACTTAAGTCGTTTTATGAATACCGCCCCTGGTTCATCGGTCTCTAAGAATGCCAGTTGGAATGGATATCCTGCTTGTTATGGTAAACTGGGAAGAGCCTTGTGTAAGCTTCTTGAAAGTTAAATTAGTTTAGAATCCCCATCACTGGAGGAACCTACAGGAAACGAATCACACCGCTGGTAAGTGTTTCTACAGCGAAAGATTTTTTCCAGAAGCTGACGGGTTATGGTTAACACGAGCAACGGCAGAAACTGTAGCTGTTGAAACTGGGGAAATAATAATTCAAAAAAAGTTTGTAAGGCCTGAAAGACTTGAGGGAAAGAGAAAAAAACTACCTCGAGAGTTGTGAAAAAAAATTTCATTGGACGCATAATTAAACTATATGCCCGCTTTCTTTTTTCCCGCTTTTGTGCGGTTAAATAGAACCTATTCAATTCGCCCGTAGTAACCTCAAATAAAGTTTACCTATAAGGCATACATGTACATACACCTCGGCTGAAGGCCTTAATTCTGTCCAAATGACTGTTTCTCTCCATTAAAATGTCACATGCGTATTTACATTATGAAAAGAAACTATTAAAAATTGTGATTGGAAGTTGCTTACACAAACTCGATACCCTAAAGTGCAGAAAGCTGTTCGAATTGCCTACCCAGCTGGCACATGACGTCATTACGTCGCATCGACGTCAGAACGACGTTATTTCAACGTCATGTGCCCGCTTGGTAGATTCAAAAGGCAGAAATTCTATCAAAATTAATTTTAACTGCATCATAATGCCGCATGCACATTTTCATTACGTTATCAACATGTATACAAAGTTTGAAAAAAAAAGATCCGTCAAAAATTAGGGGAGAAGTTGATGACACAGACTTTATGCATAAAAATGTGGCACACAGATAGCCAGACCAATAGACAGATAGACGGACAATCCTAATGCGCCCCCGCACTAGTGTCTCAGGGGCATAAAAAAGTCCAATTTGTCCCTTCCAAGGCCCTATACAATACAAAGCTACTTACCCCATAATCTGCGTCCAAATCTAGAACGTCTACTACGTCCACGTCTACTACGTCCACCCTTCGCTTCTTGGCATAAGATCACGATCAACAGCATAACCTTGTGAATGAAAAACAAGAGGACCACGAGGCTCTTAATCGTTCACTTGAGTCAAAAGGCGAAAGGCTGAACTAGGGTCATCATTTGAATCAACCGGACAGTCTAATTCAGTACTATGTTTCAATGTCATGGGCCAACTGGTTCTGGAGAAGTGGAGTTCTAAGGAGGTTTACCATATATGTGCATGAACAGCCATTTCGGTCATGCAACCACAGCCATTCAAACAGATTTTCATTTCCTTGACCCACAGGGGCTCTATCAATCGGTCAGAATCCTTCGAAGAAACTTTTGTTTCCCTGACCCCTGGAGACGACGTTTAAAATTTGATTCAAATCAATTCATCGGCTTTGGAGGATGTTGACTATAAATGACCTGGGCCCAGTTGTTCAAAGTGTACGGTTAGCCTAGCGAGCTCGTTAAGAGATCAACTCATTAAGTGTTTTACAACTCTATAACCAAATGCACTAATATTTTTGTCTCACATTTTTCAACAAAAAAAATGGCGTATTTGAGATATTATATTTGAATTTTTTTCAAAATGTGAACTAAGAATGTTAATAATTATGAAAAAAACCGGGCGCTGGGTCATATGCAAAGAACGACTCAGGAATCTTCCATGCAAACCAAACAACTAAATGTCTGATGAAGCAAAGCAGGACCAAGGGCTCGACCGCAAACCGGTTAATAAGACCCCCACCAGTAATTTCATTGCTGGCCGTCCCAAGGCGGCACTTCTGTTTTGGTTTTTCTAATTGTTTCATCTGCTGTTTGTTGCTTTGTCTGTTTTGATATATGGTTTGTTATGTTAAGGCTAGCCCTGACGTAACAAATTGAAAAGAGGTAAAATAGAAGTTTAATGTTTTTCGTATATTTGTTCTTATTTTCAGGGTTGGTGCTTTTTTGTAAGACTGTTGTGTGGGCGGTGGTTATTTTTGTTGGGTTGACCAACTAAGTATCTGATGAACCGAGGCAGAACAAAGGGCAAGAGCTGGTAGACCACAAACCGGTTAAGCCGCCCAGTTATTTCATTACTGGCCCTCCCAAGGCGGCAGTTCTGTTTTGGTTCGTCTTGGTATTTTATGTGTTGTTTATTGTTATGTCTGGTTTTTGATGTTAAGACTAGCCCGTTGACCATCTTCATAGGAAACGGCTGTTCACATGGCTGCCGATGGTGATGTCTTTGATGGTGACTAATTTTGTGTTGTCTGCCTTGGGTGGGATCTGGGATTGAATTGTGTCAGTTGCTGAGTATTTTCCTGCTAACTTTTGACCTCGGATAATCATTCATTTGACTGTATATATCATTTTTTATACTGAAGTCTTCAAAAATTTCCAAGAAACCTCAGGTTATAGCAGTTTATCATATAAAAGCATAAGGAAGCAAATTTGACCTTGTAGAAAAGGTCTAGATCAACATAGGGTATTCATTCAAAAAACTTGATAGTACTCCAATATCTTAGGCTACATACACAGTTTCAAGGGGATTGTTGTATTTTTGTCTAAGGACAAAAGACTCTTAATAAGATAGGAATGTCTGATAAAAACGCAACACCCTTCCAATCTGGAAATTAAGAATTCAAGATTCTGCAAATCGTAGCCAAAATAAAACAAAGCTATTTTCGACTCGAAAGTATGTACAGCATATCTTAGCACAATATTTTTTTTGAAGTAAAGAACTGGGAAGTTATCGAAATACTCGGCCCCTGAAAGTGGTCGAATCGAAATTTTGGTTCGGCAACTTTCAGAAGTTTTGTGTGGGAATTACAGCAGTCAATCTTTAACACAGCGGAAATTTCATACTAATAACTTTAATTGCATATAAAAGGCATAGCATTACTGCGTTTGTAGAAGTTTGATTTTTTTTAAATTTTCGGATGCGAACAGAATTGGGTGTTGAAAGGGCATGAAAAATCCAAATAAATTTTACATCTGTATACAGAGCTCTAGATAAGAGGGAGTATTTGATGATAACTGAGGATACTTATTTCTCATCGAAACCATATGTTGTGACCCCTCATCTGAACCGTCTCGTCAAGACGGTTCAGATGAAGGGTCACAAGATATGTTTTTATGCAGAATTAACAAAATTATCCATAATTATCACCAAATACTCCCTCTTATCTAGTGCTCTGTGTATAACGATATGTGAGAGAATTCTGAATCCAGTGCAGCGCATCCAAACACTTGTTTATGTACGTAAAGAAGGTTATTGGGGCTAAATTGTTACTACGCCTCCCCATTACTATTCAGATGAGGTACCAAAACGAATCTTATTCTGATATGACTGAAATAATGTTGAAAAGGACGTTAAATCGCAAGTCATTCATCCATCGAAACGAGTCTGAAAACATGCGCAAATGTATGTTCCAGTATCTCGTTGTCTGGTTTGCTATGAAAACTGTTTTAGAACTTTCATACAGGATTTAAAAGAAACAAATATAGCAAAGAGACAGCTAAAAGAATGATAATATTTCATATAAGTGAAAAACTAAATTCAGGAAGGAAACGTTCGAAACTGTTATTGATTATTTAACAAACAAAAATATGTGTTATTGCAGAGGTCTAGAAATGCAGAGGTTTCAATGACAGTTCTGGGGCATTTTGATTTTATGTTTCAGCGGAAAATATGCCTGCGTTGTAACGATATGAGCATACATTGATATGAGTTTTTCTCATATTTATCATTAACACATTAATGCCTAAAAGACACAGACAAACAGTGCAGATCCAGATCAGACGCCACAGAACGCGGCGTCTGATCAGGGTATACACTATTTGTTTAAAAAGTCCAGCAATTTCTGTCAAAAATAGTACGAAAATAAAAAAATGAATAAATAAATAAAAAATGATGAAAATAAACATAAAGCGCCTAAACACAGAATGCAATAATCCAAAATATAAGGAAGGCATAAATGGATTACAAGCCTCTCTAGTCTGATTCTCTATTTTATGCAAATAATTTTGAATAAAATTATTATTACTGCTATTATTAATCGCTTTCTTACCAAGATACCCGATCTCATCATTAGGCTTCTGTTCAGTACTGGTGACAGGTTCTTCAGCTTTTGTACGACCAGCCCTGTTTGACGACTTTTATGCTCTTGTTAATCCTGATGTTACGAGGGCGAGTCAATAAGTAGCCAGCCTTTGGAAACGTTCATCGACAAGGCCAAGATTTCCACATTTTCTTTGTACATGTTTCAAAGGTTGTATCAATGTCGGTTCATTTATTAATAAGAACATACCACTGATATAAAGGCTTTCTTTTCGTCTAAACTGGAGTACCGCACTGTAAGTCGTATAACCTGCTATTTTTTTTCACGGCAAAGCCGCGTATATTTTCAGTATTGTTCCACATTTTACAAGACTTCATTGGTCAAATAATACGTATGTCAAAATTTAGCCAATAATATCAAAAGTCAATGTTCTTCTTTTTTCCCCGCCGTACAGCACTGCGTGAATACTAGCACTATGTCAAATATTAATTCAAAATGTTTCTCATGTTTGTAAATTTACAATAGAAATTTTATCGAAAACAGACGCAGATATTCAAAAGTTTCTCTCTTTTTTGGTTGAAGATCTACTAAAGGTTTAATACATACAAACAAACAGTACATCATGTTGGTAACTGTTTTGAAATCAGTTCAATCTCAAGATTGACCGCGGTCCATTTTGGAACTCCAAATTGGACAGCTCAATATTGAGATATTGTCGCTACTCAGTGTCAAAATAACGGTTGTGGGTGCCTACCGACATAGCTCACTTGAGTCATATTCATCAAAGTTATTATCAAATTTTCACCCAGAGAATATTTCATAACATACTTCCATTTAATCTGCGCCGATTATCTTTATTTATTTTTTAAGATTTTTCTTGTAATGTGTTTATTTGTTTTTGAAGAAGCAGGCAAGGAAATAAATAACGAACTAACCGATGTTTACGGGCCTTCAACACCATTAAGTGCTCAAGTAAAATTCTGGGTTGGCGAGTTTAAACGAGGCAGAACCTCCTGAGAAGATGAAAGCAGGTCTGGACGCTCACAAGAGCTCAATATATGGATCAAACATGGATTTCCATGCCAGGTCCCCGGGAGCTGCTGAAATCCGAGGGCAAAGCCCCAGATATTAAACATCTCCCCAAAGACCTGCCGAATATTAATGCACTGAAACAAGTGTTTGCTCGATTTTGTTGCATAAATTCAACGAATTATTTCTTAAAATTTGCGAAAATATGGCACTCTGTTTTCTCACCGTTTGACTGTCAACGCGTTAGCACACCTGTTTATTAATATCCGCCTTCCGGGGCCAAGCGATAAATGAGAGCGATTAACGGATAGCTGTGCGTGGTGGAATAATTTTAGTTGCCCCGGAGCGAGTATATTGAATGTCGCGAAGCAGGTTGTTAACAGCAAGTGAATTTCCTTATTAATACATGGCTTTTGTGTCCGTTAAAATGCCTGTTATCAGCGTGTGACATCGATATTTATTCAATAATATGCAATAAAGTGCGAGAACTTGTCTACTATGAAAGAAGGCATAGGGTACTTTACACGATAGAGCTTTTTTTTAGTCGAACATGACTGTTATAGTATGGGCGACCTAACAGGCCGTTAGATCCCCGAATCCTTCAAGCCATGAAAAAATGGTAACCAGCGCGTATTTATTCGGCTATAAAACGGTTTTTTTTTTGCCAATTCAAGAATGACCCCAAGTACCTAAATCAGTCTTATGGAAATTCTGCTTTGAAATAGATTTTTTCTTCCTGAAACGTTTACAAAATCTAGATCCGTCTTATAAGGGAAACCCCATCCCCGTCTTACCACTAAAGAAATACAGTGCAGCATCAGTAAGCAGCGGACTGTTGGACGAAGAAAGAAAATGTTTTTTCGCGCCCTGTGACTGTAGGTGAGAGCTGGTCCATATCTACGAGCCGGAAAATAAAACTTTAAAGTCGTGAGCGGGTAGAGCCTGGTACTCCGAGACCCATTTAGTTCAAGACCGAATCCATGGCTGACAAGGTGCCAATGTATTTTGGGACTTAAAAATGGTGCTTGTCTCGGACGGTTTACCAAAGGCGAGTACTATGCAAACGTACTAGACCTACTGAAAATCGCATTTTTTACAGCGTGTGCACTCTTAAACCGAGTACATTAATCAAGGAAATGCAAGAGGGCATAACTGCTTTTTTCCCATTAGGATGGGTTTTGTAGAGAGAAAATTTTGCGATTACCATAAAACATCTAAATATTTGAGCCGCGACACGTGAAAACCAACAATGTGGTTGGGCGCCCAGCCCAGACTCAGATCAGCCTGGGCATCCGCCCAGTCTGATCAGAGTCTTGGCTTTGCTCTTAAAGGGTAGCTAAGGGTCTAAGCTACCTCCATGCGGACAGCGGAGACTCTGATCAGACTGGGCGGATGCCCAGGCTGATCTGAGTCTGCGCTGGGCGCACAACCACTTGGTTGGTTTTCTCGCGTCGCGGCTCATTTGGGTATCTAAACTACTTATCGTAATTATCCCACAACTGGAACAATATAGTAATGCATAGAAAAGATGCAGATGGTATGGCAAACAGTGCGGACCCAGATAAGACTGCTCCTTAGTGTAGACCCTGATCAGACTGCTCCTTAGGAGCAGTCTTATCTGGGTCCGCACTGTTTGCTCAGCCCATCTAGCACAATATTTAGATTTTCATGCCAATTTCGCTTATTTGGTATGGAACTTACGAAAGATATCGGTGGACGCCATTTCCGGCGAAGAAGTCAAGCCAGCTGTTCGCAGGTGTGGTTTGATGCAAAGGGACCTTCCCCCCATCCCCCTCCTTCCCCACGCCCCTAGCATAATTTTGCCCGACGGTGTACCAGTGCCATCAACCCAAAACTGAAGAACTCGGGGTACGGTAGAAGGGAGCGGGGGTTGGTGGGGATGAGGGAGTAATTTCTAAGAAAAGAAGAGGAAGTAATTAATGCGTGCCGGTTGCTTATCGACTCGCAGTTGAATTCCAACCTGTTGACAAGTCATTATGTAAATTGCCAATCCGAAAATGTGCTTTGTCATAAACACTGGGGTAACACCAAAGCGGCAAATTGCTTCCCTGTGCTGTCGACCGATCCAGTACTATACAGAGTGGCTGTCGGCCGAGAATTCGGTCGCAGTGGTAAATGATATTATTGCTAATGGCCTTCGACCGAGCTGATGCTGATGTCGATTATCTCGGTCGACAACCACTTTTGCATGTATATTGACTGGCTCAGTCGACAGCACCGGTAACTCACGGATAAACCTTACAGCTGTAAATAAAACCTACATCATGGTAGAAGTGTTTTGTACAAGTTACGATCAATATTTTTTGCGAAACCTATCCGACTAGAATGTCGATTTACCTGATTGTGAATAACTGACCTATGCTACGACAACCGTTTGCATGCGACAAAGAGCTCTAGTCCCACAAACAAAATCACACGAGTTGAATGCCTTACAATAAGTCCGTGGTGTTTACCTTATTGTTGATGAAGATATGCATATCTGTTTTAAGCGGGCGGGGCTTCGGAAAGGCGAATTCTAAATACTGCTAACAAATCGGCGCTTTCTTCATGAAATAATTCCAACACAATTTTTTGCTGCTAATTTGGTGCAGTTTGATCGGTCAAGAGCGAACATTAAACAGCGTTTATACTTCGATAAATCCACTGAACCAGAAGTCTGGAACTTCCTGGACTATTTACTTTGCGGCAGTTTCTAAAATACTCGTTATACCTGACATTTTAAGGTAAATTAACCGAGTTGGAATTATAAAAAAAGGAATTTTATTTTTGTGGATTTTATGGATGTGTTAACTCCGGCGAATCAATCACAAACTTAACATAAAGCCTTCGGGATTTGTTCACTTTGTGAGTGATTCGCCGGAGTTTACGCATCCATAAAATCCGCAACAACGAAATTCATTCCCATAATGAAGCACCGCTGTTCTGACTGGTGGGGGCAGTTCGAATCTGCCCGATGACAATTTTGCACACGCCGCGGTCCGTATCTAGATCAACTTGTATCGTGTGCAAAGCTGTCTGTGGGTATTGTTCTTTATGTAACCTTAATATACTAGGAGATGAGTATCACTATATATAGTATTATATAATGCACTTGTTTTAAGAAAAAAATGGAAGCTCAAGGTGAAAACGTACATCATGATGATCACGTGCTAATACCGGGAAATATCTTACGTTTCAAAACGAAAATCTGAGGCCAAATAAGAAAATGATTTATATTGCAGGTCTTACAAGGCCTAGCAATCACTCCCATGCGCAGCCGCGATAACAACCGAACAAAGTGAATTATTTCATACGTCTCCGAAACCTGTTAATATAAAACTGCTACTTGTCACGTCAAGGTAGCTCTTTTTGCACATGGAAAGATTAGATACATGGGCGTATAAACATTACTACGGCAAAATATGTAGTCATGGAACTTAAGATACATTTCCTTTTTTATTCACATTTCAACTCCTTTTATTTTAAACTACTGATATCTCACAGTAAATTTTCTGGGTCCAGAACAATTACTTTGAGATATCAGTAGTTTGGGATGAACTTTGACTTTGAGATATCGAGAGTTGACTGTATCCGATATCTTAAAGAATTTTACTCCATGTTTAGCTGCGCACGCAATGTTTCACATATAATTAAACGACAAAACCAACAATGTGGTTGTGCGCTCAGTGCAGACACAGATCAGCCTAGGCATCCGCCCAGTCTGATCAGAGTCTTCGCTGTCCGCATAGCTTAGACCCTAAGCTACCCTTTGAGCACTTAACGAAGAGTCTGAATAAACTGGACAGATGCCCAGGCTGATCTGAGTCTGCGCTGGGCGCACATCCACATTGTTGGTTTTGTCGTGTCGCGGCTCAAATGTCTATATGATCACTTTCATTTCTCTTATGCTGATTGTCACAGACTGTTCCGGTGGTAGATGCGAGACTGACATGTGTCCATGTGAAATATTCTTAAGGGTAGTCTCTTTTCACTTCGTTTGTGTCAAAGGAAAATGTTTGCTTGGTAAGCCTTAACCTCTAAATAAGTACTCTGTTTCCTCATAGGCACCTACATATCCGGGCCCGCGAAATATAGGCTGCCTGGTGCCTCTACGGCAGCCTGGCCCCGAGGTTATAAAACTTTTTCATGCTCAACTCAGCTGAGCATGAAATTTTTTCTGCTCATAAATTTTAAAATGCCAACAATTTTTGGCATTTTAATATTTATGAGCAGAAAAAAAAGCCTTCTTGGCTTATCTGAGCCTGAAGAATGCTGAATTTCTTGGTATTTTTATATTAATGGGCATTTTGTTCTATTCTACCTTTTGGGTCATAGTAGGGTCACCAGTACTAAATGATATAGCACTTTCATAATATACCTAATTATTTATTATTATTTATTTACATCTTACTTATGCATATTTTTCTTCTATGTTTTCAGGTTGATGTCATGATGTACAGAATGTGAAATTTTGAAATTATGTAGATCTAAATAGTTATTTAAAAAAAAAAAAAAAATAGAAAAAAAAAAAAAAATGGAATGGGTGTAGGGGAGGAGGAGCCCATTAAAAAAAAAAAAAAAGAAAAAAAAAAAAAAAAAAAAAAAAAAGAAAAAAAAATATTAATGGGCATTTTAAATTTCATGCTCAGCTGAGTTGAGCATGAAAAAAGTTTTATAACCTCGGGGCCTGAGCTGCTAGTAGCTGTAGCAGCGTTCGAGTGACATTTGAGCCGCGACACGAGAAAACCAACAATGTGGTCGTCCGCCCAGCGGAGACTCAGATCAGCCTGGGCATCCGCCCAGTCTGATCAGAGTCTTCGCTGTCCGCATGGAGGTAGCTTAGACTCTTAGCTACGCTTTGAGCGCTTAGAGAAGAGTCTGATCGTACTGGTCTGATGCCCAGGCTGATCTGAGTCTGCGCTGGACGCACAACCACATTGTTGGTTTTCTCGCGTCGCGGCTCATTTATCTCAAGTCGGGTAAAAGCAAGTACGAATTCGGAGACAACGTTTCGACATGACTGAAATAGTATTTATTGGGACGTAAAAGCCAGACTCAACAACAACAAATGTTTCCCCATAATTGTCTCTGCAAAATGTAATAATTATTCAGAATTCTTATAATTGTATCCCATTAATCTAACATTCAATCATAGGTTATTGTTCGACTTTTCATCGGAAGTCAGTTACTTTTGTACACTTATTATTCATGTTATTATGAGGACATAGAAAATCCTTGCGTAAGTCTCTGAGCATTCAGCGTTAACTAGTAAGTCACGAGGGGCATCTCGGAAATAATGTAAATGAGTCTGTCATTCCTAGAAATATTTATATGCCCGTTTAGAAAAAAACGGACGCATTATGTCATGGCGCTGACCGTCCGTCCGTGACCATTCTTGTGCGCGTCATAACTCAGTAACCATTTGGGATATCTTATTAAATTTTGTAGGAATGTGCATTAAGTCGGAGCGACGTGTCGCGTACAAAAAAAAATTTGCACTCCCTTTCTTAGTTTCCAAGTTTTTGGCCCTTTAATTATTTTTCATAACAAGAAAACCGTTTGAGATATCTTGATGAAACTCCACAGCAATGTGTATGAAGTCCCAACAATGTGTCGCGAATATAAATGAGCCGCGACACGACAAAACCAACAATGTGGTTGTACGGCCAGCGCAGACTCAGATCAGCCTGGGCATCCGCCCAGTCTGATCAGAGTCTTCGCTGTCCGCATGGAGGTAGCTGAGTCCCTCAGCTACCCTTTTAGCGCTTAGCAAAGAGTCTGATCAGACAGTGTGAATGCCCAGGCTGATCTGAGTCTGCGCTGGGCGGACGACCACATTGTTGGTTTTGTCGTGTCGCGGCTCAAATGGTTGCGCTCCCTTATTTCGTTTTAGAGATACGTCCCTCTGATTAGTTTTTTGTGTATACTTATCTTGTACATACCATAACTTGGTAATCGTTTGGAATATACAGCAAAGTGCATGATCACAAGACGATTTGTCGCATATCAGAATAGTTGTTCCCTTTTACTTAGTTACTTAATTTTGGAGTAACTTCCCTTGGATCCGTAATTTTATGCTACTCCCATTTACTGTATAACTCCTTAACCTTTTGAAATATTTTAATGAAACTTTGCAGAAATGTGTTTAATAATAATAATAATAAAAAAAAAAAAACACCCCACCAGTCTCGCAAAGTGACAAGGATTTTTTTTCGACCCCCTCCCCCATTTTCATATGATTCAATTTTTTTTTCGACCCCCCCCCCGCCCCTTCCCCAGATAGGTTACAGAAAAGTCAATGGGCCCCCACCCCACCCCACCCCACACCCACAACAACCCTACATTCGCATGAACACGACAATATTACCTATTTATGTCATACTGATCCCAATCAAACCTATGAAAGACAATATACATCACATCTGTGTGTGTGTGTGGGTGGGGGGGCATATTGTTTTTGGTGCGGATCCCGTCGGCGGCTGCGTAGCCTCTTGTCTCACTCTCACTCCTGAAGGGATGGATGGCTTTTTACCAAACTTGCATGGATACATCTTTGGTGGGTAGGGGGGGGGGGGGGGGGGGGGGGCTGATTAGATTTGACTTCATTTTCAAGGTCACAGGAGGTCAAAAATGCCTTGTCTCTACTCAATCTCCTAAATGGATGAATGGATTGTAACCAAACCTGCACAGATATATCACTGGGAGGTGCAAAAGAAGTCATTATTTTTGGTGTCCTTGACCCCAGTTTTAAGGTCACAGGATGTCAAAGAGTGTTGAAAAATGCATTGTCGGGACTGTATCTCCTGAATGTTTGGATGAATTTAAACCAGTCTTGCACAGCTATATCACTGGGAGATGAAAAAAACCCTAATTGAATTTTGGTGACCTAGACCCCATTTTCAAAGTCACATGAAGTAAAACAGTGTTGAAAAATGCCTTGTCTGCACTCTTTCACTTGAATGGATACATGGATTTAAATCAAACTTGCACAGATATATCACTTGGAGATGCAAAAGAATTAATTAGATTTTGGTGATCTTGACCCCATTTTCAAAGTCACAGGATGTCAAACAGTGTTGAAAAACGCCTTGTCTGCACTCTTTTTCCTAAATGGATGAATGGATTTCAACCAAATTTGCAGATTCATCACTGGAAGAGGGTGAAGAACTGACTAGATTTTGGTGACCTGGACCCCATTGTCAAGGTAACAGGAGGTCAAACATCATTGAAAATGCCTTGTCTGCATTCCATCTTTTGAATGGATGGATGGATTTTGACCAAACTTGCACAGATATATCACTGGAAGGTGCAAAGAACTGATTAGATTTTGGTCACCTTGACCCAATTTTCTAGGTAACAGGAGGTAAAGAGTGTTGAATAAAAGCATTGTCTGCAGACTATCTCCTGAATAGATGAATGGATTATATTCATCCATGCACAGATATAGCACTTGGAGATGGAAAAGAACTGATTAGATTTTGGTGACCTTGACATCATTTTCAAGGTCACAGGAGGTCAAACAGAGTTGAAAAATGCCTTGTCTGCACTCTTTCTCCTGAATGGATGGATGGATTTAAACCAAACTTGCACAGATATATCACTGGGAGATTGTAAAGCACTGATTAGATTTTGGTGACCTAAATTCCATTTTCAAGGTCACAGGAGGTCAAAAAGTGTTGAAAAGTGCATTGTCTGCACTCTGTCTCCTGAATGGTTGGATGGATTTAAACCGATCTTTCACAGCTATATCACTGGGAGATTTAAAAGAATTGATTAAATTTTGGTGACGTTGACCCCATTGTTCAGGTCACATGAGGGCAAAAGTGTTGAAAAAAGCCTTGTCTGCACTCTTTCTCCTGAATGGATGGATGGCTCTAAACCAAACTTGCACAGCTACATCACTGGGAGGTGCAAAAGAAGTGATTATTTTGGTGACCTTAACCCTATTTTCAAGGTCACAGGAGGTCAAGGAATGTTGATTGATTGATTTGATGCTTAACGTCCACGGTAAACAGATAAGGTCATGTCGGGACGGTCAGTTAACCTAACCACACTATTCCTTGGCAGGCTTAGACCTCCTAAGCGGTTAACCAGTACTAAGTGCACATACTTTCGCCAGTAACTGACAACTGCCCTTCTTGAATCAGCGGAAGGAGAAACGAAATCTGTGGCCAGGCCGGGTTTCGAACCCAGGACCTCTGACTTATGAGTCATGTGCCCTACCGATTGCGCTACGCGGTCCGGCCAAGGAATGTTGAAAAATGGCTTGTCTGCACCTTATCTCCTGAAGGGATTGATGGATTATGACCAAACATAGACAAATGTATAATCATGAGGTGCAAAAGAAATACTATGTTTAGTTGGCCTTGATCCTATTTTCAAGGTCACAGAAAGACTCAACTTGGCAACATTTATGGAAGGACAGCGCAGGTTGAGGCGGGGGACATCTGTTTTTGTCAAAAAAAAAAAAAACATTTCTAGTTATTTATACAGATTAACGGTCAATTAAATGTTTTTTATCCTTTTTTTCTGCATATGCTCACCCAGAAATAAGATGCTGAATGCTCTTTAAAGCTGGTAATAAAATTAAGGGCGGCTGGGGGCGCAGCCCCAAGAAGCCTTAGCAGTTTTGTTGATGACAAGCACCTGGAGAGTTGATGTAATGAAAGCAGGTATGATTCACGCTATGTAATCACGTGACCTAACTGTACTACGACAGATGCTGCTTTGGTAACCGTACTGCTTAATTGTAAAGGAAAATGGTGGTCACGCGCTTCGTTGTGACGGTAAGCTGGTTTATTACTTGTCTAATCATTTCAAAATTGAAATGATTTACATCGAGCAAGTGGTATCAGTGAATAATCTGCTGTGTACTTTGACAACTAATCTGTGAGTACGGTATTTAAGCGACAATCTGAAGAAATCTGCATCGGTCATGCGCTTCAGTTTGTTGTCATCTCAAATATTTGTGTTTTCTCTCGATTTATTATGTTATTTTTGAATGATCACATATGTATTATACATCATGTATACTGATGCTTTGTAAAAGTACTTGTACTTATCACATGAAAAGAACAGGGGGCTGTTTTGTATGTTTTGTTTAATGTACTGCTTTTTGTTGTGATGAACTGCTTTTTAGGTATTACATTCCATCAACTGTACTGCTTTTCGTAAAACGATGTACCACAGTCTAGGACTTCAGACTACCGTACCGGCCTGAATTTTTTTTAAAAAAAAAAAAGGTCAAAGTACAGTCAAACCTGTCTTAAGGGGTCACCCAAATGAAAATTGGCTGCTTAAAACAAGTGACTCCTTAACACAGGCTCATTTACACTGTAGTTTGGTTCAAGACACCATGATAAGGTGGCTGCCAAATACAGGTGGCCCCTTAATGGAGGTGACCACATAAGCATGTTTGACTGTATCAGCGATTCACCTCGACTTGAGCCTTAAAGTCTGGTTAAAGATGCCAATGCTGTACTGTCTCTACTCTGCTCTTCCTCATGAGCCACCGTTACTTTATTTAAGTACATCTTATAATAGCAGAACCTATGTGTGAATATTGCAGCCTATTAGTATTTTGTATGCTAGGTCTCATATCTTTCTCGCTCCATATTTGCTAGAGGCATGAAGTTCTACAGGAGTTAAATTCCTGTCTATATTGTTAAGAAGAAGAATGTTCATTTAACTGCTATAGGCTATGTAGTCCTTGAGCATATATATGTACATACATGCAATATCTTTTCCCTGATTGGTTACGAACATGTTGCTTTACCTGTTTTATAATGCACTGAAACAAATCGCTAGCCCCCGCCCTGTCAGGTCACTTCATGTAGGAGTAAGCATAGCAAACGTATATTTTCGCGTGATACTTGTGTAGATGAAGAAAAGTTTCACTCCTTACATGAGGGGTGCCCATAAAGGGCAGCGTGAACTATTATTGTTTCTACCATAGACTTCTATAGTGACCCCTACTCCCTTTGACAGTGTCCCGCCCTTTATACAATGTTGCTTCACTATCTAGATTTGCCCTTATTTCTAGCTAAAATGTTAATCAGCAAGACAAAAAAGGGGAAAACACCACTTTCCCAGCAAGTTTTGACACTTACAGGAACACATGCACTAACACATGCATCATCGCATGTCACCCTATACTAGTACACTTACAGCAATACTTAGTACTGTAATCTGTAAATCTTAGGTATTTTGCAGTTTATTCTGTTTTATTTGAATAATTTTTGGTCATTCTGTAGTCGCAGTAACAGACTCCTGGAAACCAAAAATGCAGTTCAGTTGGATTTGTTTCGTGCTAGGAAAGCAGTTCACTTTTTCCCAAGAAAAATCCTATTTTTCTCATAGAATATCAATCTAATCAAGCTAAACTCTATTCAATTTGGAAAATGCACTTTCTGTCGCACCATAGGCAGACTTTTCTCTGTCTTTTTCGTTGTATTTCTAGGCAAAAAAATACTTTTTTCGTACAACAATCGTGGTAAACGACAAACTCAAACCCGTTAAATTGCGATATTCTCATTTCTTTTCCATCCATTCAAAATGACAACTCTGCTGCAAGAACTAACATATATGGTGTAATTATTTGTGCAAGAACTTTCACCTTTCTGGCTATATTAGAGGAGGAATTCTTCAAAATACTCACATGGTGCAAACACCGTTCTGCGGAAATCGTCTCAATTAAGCAGTACTGTTACCAAAGCAGCATCTGTCGTAGTACAGTTAGGTCACGTGATTACATAGCGTGTGATTTAACAGATGAATTTATACTGTTCCACTAGCAAAGCAAATCAATGGAAATATGAAGCGGGTGTTTATTTTTATTTTTCTTATATTTTTTAGTAAATGTTGTAGAACACAAGTTTGAAAGAGTATAACTAACCTGAAAATGTAGGAGTAGTAGGTATAAGGTATAATGGTGTGTGTGGTGGTGGTGGGGGGGGGGGGGGGGGGGAGGGGGGGGGGCGGGGGGGGGAAGCTGAGTTCTTTTTTTTCATGAAGACTGATGGAAGAATTCTGAACCCTTCTACTTCTACTTCTATGTTGTACGACACTCTGTCAGCCTTGACCATTATGTGTCGGGTGACCAAGAAAAGAATAAGAAAGATTGAATATAGGCAGAAAGAAGTTATGTATAGAATAATTATGAAATGTACAGATAAAGTAAATAAGATTTATATCAGGACCAATAAGAGTAATAAAATAAGATAGGATAGGAAGAAGGAATAAAGTTTACCCAGCTGCATTTTCACCACTCTGAGCAGACCAATCCGGCTACCCTGGGGACTAAGGGCACCAGGCCCACCGGCACAGCTCTACCCTTCATCACAGCTACTTAGCAACTGGGGCCCTACCTAACGTTTAGAATGGAGAGCCCCTGCTTGAAGAGTACCAAGTCAGGGGCCTCAGCAGTAGATGCTGGCAATTTGTTCCAAAGTGGTATAGTTCTAGGAAAGAAGCTGTATTTGAAGCAGTCACGGGATGTGGAGATCTGCCTGAACTTCTTTGAGTGGCTTGCTCTTGTCTTTGTCGTTGCCGGTGTAAGATACAGGTCCTTATCGATGTCTACTGTGTTGTTAACTATCTTGTAGAGCATCGTTAATTGCAGCTTGCATCTTCTGGCCTCAAGTGTGTCCCATTGTAAGTGGTCTAGCATGTCTGTGACAGAGCTCGTGTTGGTTACGAATCGTGCTGCACGTCGTTGAACCATTTCCAGCTTGTGTATGCGGTCCCTTTTGTACGGATTCCATACTGTGGCACAGCATTCCAAGTTGGAGCGCACCATCGCCATGTATGCCATTGATTTAGTTTCTTGGCTGCTGATTCGGAGGTTGCGTCTCAGGAAGCCGAGCATGCTGTTGGATTTCTTTACTATCCCGTCTATGTGAGGTTTCCAATCCATGTTGTTTGCTAGATCAACACCAAGGTATTTAGAGGTGGTCCCGGCCTGCAATTGGTATCCTTTTAGTTTATATGACAGCATGAGCGGATCTCTGGAGCTGGCCACTCTCATCACGCTACCACCCCCCCCCCCCCAATATGCCTAAAAATATGACCCTCCCCCCGTTCCATGGCTTAATGATTTCCGACATTCCAGTAGATCACAACTCCCCTCCCTCCCTGAATGTACCCGGCCCCCACCTGTTTATAAATGACTTGTCCCTAACTTGCTGTTCGTTTGGACGGACACACGCCGCCAAGTGCGTGCAACTATGGTTATGTACCGCTGAGCCACTTGGGGAACGTCGTTAGGAGAATTGAACTGAACTGAAGTGGTTGTTCACATACCTGGTAACTGAACAAAGTGAAGAGGGCCCCCTTATGTAAAAACTGGCCTCCTGCGAACACAGCTGCAAAGCTACCGTAAGGTTGCTGCAAGTTTACTGCAAACTTTGCTGCAAGGTTGCAGCGATGTTTTACCATGCAAATGAGGTTTGCTGCAAGGTTGCGGCAATGTTTTACCATGCAAATGAAGTTTGCTGCAAGGTTGCAGCAATGTTTTACTATGAAAATGAAGATTGCCGCAAGGTTGCAGCAAAGTAATTTATTCATCATAATTCTGTGATGATGCTTTGGCAACGCCCCTTTTCCAAATATGGGTTACTGCGATGTTGTGGCTTCGCTGTTACTTCGCCAGAACTTCCCAAACCATAATGAATATTGAATATTCATACATTCTGGCGATGATGTGGCAAACTTTGCCAGAACATCGCGGCTCCTTATATGGCATCTAGTTATCTTCTAAACTTGGAACTCTTAATAATGAATATTCATGAAGATTGCTGCAAAGCTGCTGTAAGCTTCGTCGGAACATCCCTGCATTTTTAATTACCAGGTGATCTATCTGTGAATTGAGTAGCATCATGAATATTCATGAGCAGCTCCATATATGAGGCCCTCCCAAAAGGTTTGCATGTAAGAAACAGACGGACGAACAATGCCCCATACTGCAGCCATGGATTAGTTACCTGTGTGTGTGTGTGTGTGTGTGTGTGTGTGTGTGTGTGTGTAAGTGTGTGCAGTAGGGAGGGGGGTCATGGTTATTGAAACTTTAAATACAAACACACAATTAATTTTATATGGTGCCATAAAAATCCTGAAAATTAGGACACCTAAAATTATAACAGAAACAGCTAGTTACTTAGTTACTGCTAAAAAGATTACCAGTAACTTTTTGTTATTTCAGTGCAGTAATGTACCTAAAAGATGCAGACGGAATTGTTAACACTGCAGGTCTGATCAGACTGCTCCTTCAGGAGCACTGCAATGTTTGCTCAGACCTTTCTGATCCAATGATTAGAATTTTTACGGTAAATAGATTTGCCCTTCAAAGAAAATGACAATACTACTATAAATTAATGCATAGTCTCTAGAAATAAATACATCAAAGAAAAAAGATAGAAAAAAAGTTCCCAATACTGCAATAAAACCACTGTTCTATATATTCTGCAGTTTTACATGATATAACATGATATAACAAACAGCTTAAGTCTGTTTTAAATAAGATTTGTCAGCTTAACATTAGGAACTGTTATATGCAATACAGACTTTTGTACCAGGTCTGAGTATATACAATACAGACTTTTGTACCAGATTTCTTAAAACTAATAATGATTAAGTCATTTTAATAACAGTTATTTGTAAACCACATAAATGAATTATTACTACTTTGGAATCTTTTTTTTTTCAGTAGATACCTGCTTAATGGTCATAAGGGCATTTTTCCTAGAACTGTTCCAAAATATTACACAAATGTATCAGCAGCCCCAATTGCAGATCTATACAAAATCTGGTCTTCTCCATGTTCTGAGTCTTAAAATGATATAAAAATAAGTCTTATGGCAAATTTCATAAATAGACGAAATCTGTGCGTCTACAACGTTTACTTTCTCTAGACGATTTAACGGGTCAGTGACAGACATAACTGTAACATCTCAAAGACCTGTGACTCTTGTATTGAGTACACATGACAATATAACGGTAGAGAGATGTAATCAGTAGCCGGAAGTGTCAATCAATTTCTGCGCTTGAAAAGATGTTTAGCTGCTTTGACAAGCTAACAAATTCGGATCTGCTACCTTTATAAGATTAATGTGTTGAAAATCAAACCTATTAATTTTTGTCGATGGTGGATGAATCACGATTTTACGCCCTTTTTAACATGATTTCAGCAATATCAGGGCGATGGGTTGGTGATAATGAAAGGCTGTTTATGACTGAAAAGATACCTGCTTCCAACGCGTCTCGAGCCCGGGATTCATGTACGAATGCAGAGTCTAATCCCAGACTGGGCAGCTCGCTAATTTCCCATCGGCGTGAAATGGCGTTAGGGCATATGTGGGCATTGGTGACTCGGACAAACCTGTGTTTTGTGCACAACAGCTAAAGCATTACTGTTAGCCTGACGACTCTCACGTGTGTTACCGGGGTGGTTGGGTGATGCGATGGTGCTGGGTATAACTTCCAATTCCATGGTGTCCTACTGATTTGGATAATGGTGGGGCAAGGGCTTACTGTGCTTGCAGTAGGTGCGGGTGGGACTGTTTGGACATTTTTCTCACGCTATCACATCTCTCTTTTTTCTTCCTCTCTTTCGGAGACGGCCCGATATAGACGGAAATACTGTCTAAAAGGGCCGTTAAACTCAAAACAACCAACCAACGTGTGTTACCTGAGTTACAGACTTTTGGACTGCACAGTTTTCTAGTGATTTGTGTGTCACGCCGTAGTCCATTTGTTAGAGCGCATAGCTATTACACAGAAAGTCGCGGCTTCAAACCCGGCCCGGCCAACGACTGAAAAATTTTGTCAACCCAGAGTAAAAAAATAACCTCTTGATGCATGACTACATGCAGCTAAACTGATGACTTCGACTATGGACAACACACTCGCGATATGATAGGCCTCGCCTGAAAATGCAAGCTATGCCATCACGGTATGCATCCCGGCGTTCACATCTGTGTAGAGTGATCAAACTGAACCCTCACTTTTATTCCCCAGTATCAGATTATCTAAGCAATCAGACGGCGCGGAAGCGCTGGCTGATCTTTACCTTCCCTATTCCCCCATTCGTTTTAACGTTCAGTTTCAGGTGATGTTATTCCCAATGTTGCATCGTCTTATTTATTATGGTTTCTTTACACTAACGTGAACAGCTCTTTCCCAAATAGGCGGTCATCAAAAACAACAGTAACATTTAATTTTACCCATTTTCACATACAGAGAGAGAGAGAGAGAGAGAGAGAGAGAGAGAGGGCAAAGTGGGAAGCTTTACAGGTGACCATATTGCTAGAAGACCACAGACAAGCGGACCTAAGAACATGTAAAATTGAAGAACCACAACGGAAGTACCGCCTTGGAACGGTCAGTAAATGTTCTTTGCACACAACAAAAGAACTAGACTTCAAATCCATTTGGGAAGAACCGTATTGTCTGGATCCACATTATTTGGCCAGTTTGTTTTGGTTAAGAGTTGATCTTATAATGTATTTTGTACGGCCTTTTGTTATTGCTGAAATTCTTCTGAGAGGAATTTGATATCACCTGTACCCATACCGAAAAAATTCACTTTTGTTCCGGCTTATCCATCTTGTTTCTTCGCTACAAGGACTCTCGTCGCTGTTACGTTAGTTCGAATTAGTTCATAATTGATGTCACGAGAAAGACGATTGTGCGACATCAACGAACGGCAGGGACTCGGCTAAGCCTGTACCTGCCCAAAGCTGATTTTTAGCCTGTTCATTCAAACAATCAAACAAAAAAATACGTTTGAACTGGTACATGTGCGATTTCTTTTCAATCAGTTTGCATCATATTCAATTATTTGATACTTGAAATGTATCGTATTACGAAACATTTGGGGTAATAAATAACTTACTAAATACACAAAAAGTGAGCTAATAGGTAATAAATTAGTGATAAAAGTCCAGTCAGCTTCTTACGGTTGAACACATTAATATGTATAACATTGACAGGTCAATTATGTAAAATGACCTTCTGATACTTAAGAGGGATTTCGGCCATATGCCACACAAAAAACTGCAGACAACTAAGCTATGATTAATGAATAATTAATTCTAAACACGAAAAATGATCACGCGTTGCATTTTTGTATACATAGAGTACCTAGCAGTACAATCTTATGGTGCCAGAACAAAATAGCTAAATTGGGATTATACGTTACAAGACAGACATAACACTTTGTTCAGAATGGATGAAGCTAATAAATTTCATTATTCAAGCGCAAATATTCTGCTAATTTTCACTCCATGAACTGAATTAAGTTGGTTTTAAACTTATACAACTCGCAAACTATTTCGGATTACAAACAATGTAAGTATAATCAAGGGAGTGCATTAGGACATGTGCGAACAGCGAAGACTCAGATAATCCTGTCTTGTCAGCGTTACTCATGTCCTCGTTTGAGAGTCAAGGAAAATGTAGAGCAAATTTGAGTCGGCTATGTCAGTCTCAGCTTTATATTTTTCGTCGCGCTGCTCAGATACTGATACATTTGAGCCGCGACACGAGAAAACCAACAATGTGGTTGTGCGCCCAGCGCAGACTCCGATCAGCCTGGGTATCCCCCCAGTCCGATCAGACTCTTCGTTTAGGGCTTGAAGGATAGGCAAGGGTCTAAGCTACCGCCATGCGGACAGCGAAGACTCTGATCAAACTGGGCGGATGCCCAGGCTGATCTGAGTCTGCGCTGGCCGCACAACCACATTGTTGGTTTTCTCGTGTCGCGGCTCCTTTGTACTTCGACACATTTTTTTTTTTCGTTTGGCAAGATTAACAACCCCTTAATTTTTGTCCCGGTTCACGCTTGAGCTTGGGGCTCCCATTATCATGAAATACGAGCATTTTTCACCACCATTTGAAATTAGTTATAGCTACAAGAAAAGAGGAAAATTCGAACCAACTTTACATAGTTATGCCGTAGATATATTTTCATTCGCAGTATTGTGATCCTTACTACATGCAGAGATATGCACGCTGTCAAGTTCCCAGCAGACACATAACGTTGAAACACAGTCGTATTGATATCAATGTAACTTTTCATGGCCCCGAGGTTATAAAACTTGAGTATATTCTCAAACTCAAAATAAAGCACACTGACTGGCTGCTTCCGAGCATGTAATAAAGCACACTGATTGACTGCTTCCGAGCACATGCTCGGAAGCAGCCAGTCAGTGTGCTTTATTTTGAGTTTGAGATTATTCTCAAGATTTATAACCTCGAACCCTGACGTTGTAGTGACGTTGATATGACGCTGTTTCGATATTTCTTGCCTGCTGGGTTACGTCCTGGGCCAGGTGGTTCAAAGCGTCCCGGTAACATCAAGAGTGTTGCTCCAAAAAGAAAAAAAATGTGAATAACTTTTGAAAAGCTTGTCAGATTTTTTTCATCAAGAGCAGCAACGTTTTTTCGAAGGCATATCATATATTTGCAAATCTTACGCCTCGTTCACCAACGCCATCGTTGGTTTTCAACAATCGGACCCTGGAGAAATGATGCCACCAGCCTACTATAGACGACAGTCATAGCCAACCCATTATTTAATGATATGTTCTGTACTTCGAAACAATATATGAATACTGAGTACACAGCTGGGTGGCATTTTTGACCCTTCTGCACAGTTATTAAGTAGCTTTGGTAAAACAACAACAACAAAAAAAAACCCAGCAACAATAACAATACCATCATCCCTGCCTATTGCGACCTTGACTTTGTTAGTGTCTCAGCAGAAGATGCACAGAAAACAAAGGTCGCAGAAAGAGTTCCATCAAACAAACAAATGAATTTTTAAACTATGGATCAATGCTCCAGATAAGAAGAGGTAATAGGGATAATCGAGGGATAATTATCCTCCGTTCTCCGCAAAAGCATGTGTTGTGACCTCTCAGTAGAACCGTCTCTGCGAGACGATTCTAACGAGGGGTCAAAATGACTCGGCGAGGGGTCACAACGTATTTTTATTGATAAATACGAAAAAATCTCAGAATTATCGAATTATTTTAAAATGTTGTCTGACTCAAAGTACATTGTTTGACTCAGCGTACATTTTCCTGCCAAAAGTTCCGACGGTCATGTCTCTTACGAGACAGCAGATTGACGGTTTGTGTGGTTTACAGGTCAAGTTCTGCCGCTATGATAAGATCATATTCACTCATGATCGGTTTCCACAGCTTTTTATCCACGAGTTGGTTTTCAACACCCAAATGTGGGCATACAAGTTAAACAATGCCAGGACGAAAATGGAGACTACACTAAAAGGCAAGAATTCGCCAGGAAAGCAACTTCTATTCTTCAAAAAGATGATCCTTTTGAGAAGAATACCGAAACGAAACTACGTCAATGGCGTACTCCTGCACTGTCTGAGGTTGAACAGAGCCTTCGTTGTTCGTATTTTTGCCAACAGCAAAACTTCATATCAGACTTGAGTGAATGCTCAGGCTGAGTTCATTCTTCGCAGTTTGCACACTTATCCCAAATAGCTGTTTTCGGCGAAGTTAAGCCCCAGTGATGTATGCAAAACGGTGCTCATGTCATACACAACAAAAACAGACTCAGTTATATAAGCCTGCGCAGCGGCACAGTCTGATTAGAACTCTGTCGTCCATACACACCATGTATGGTTTTTGATGAAACTGAAGGCTATATGCAAAGCTATGGTCAGACAGCACTGATCCAGACTGGTTTGAGTCTTGTGTGTTAGCAGATACGTTAAGCACCCATTTTGCTTGTTGCAGCTCAGTTTATATCGGACGGTAACAGGACAATGCACAAGACGTGCTTTGGTATGGATTTAACTGCTCTTGCAAGAGTATTTCTCATACATCTAGTCCATCGGTAGGCACGGGAGAAAACTGATCTTCTGGTAGCGGAACAGGTCCACCAGAAGCACGACGTCAAAATGACATCATACCAACGTCGCTGTGACATTGCGACGTCACATCGACGTCGGGATGACGTCAATTGGACGCTATGTGCCAGCTGGGGGGGGGGGGGGGGGCATTTCGACGACACACGGGCGAGACTCGCATCACAACACTTTACCGCTAAGCCGAGGGCTCGCTGACAAGACAGAATTGCTTTTGCTTTAGTTGCCACAGACAGAAAGAGAAAGAGTTTGTGTCATTCAGTTTTTGAGAGAGACTTTGGCTTCGCTTGAAACTTCACTAATCATTCATTTCAAAGAGAGAATAAGAGAGAGAGGGAGAGAGAGGGAGAAAAGAAAGCGTGGCATCACGGGCTTAAAAAGTATTAATTCTGAAATAACAAAACATTCCTTCGGACGCTTAATTCCACTCACTTTACGATATTGATTATAACAACCTTTGTAAAGTACATTTTAGGTATTTTTGCCTCAAGCGATATCGGGAACGACCTGTCTTAAGGTGAATGGGCACACTTTTCGGGGAAGCAACACTGTCATTTTCATTTTTACATCCCTTTCAGAATGGGGCAAATTCTTTTCTTAAATTGTTGACCCTATGAAAATGACATCATTTGGATTCAAGCCGCGTCGTTGCCGAAACAAGCCTATATGTAAAAACAGCATGCTCATGATAGGCACATGTTGCAGGATAGGCGAATCATACGGTGCATACTGCATACTCTTGCAGGATAGGCGAATCATACGGTGCATACTCTGACCAGACTGTACAGTAAACTGCGCAAATACACATAACATGCAGACCTTTTTAATAACCTTCCAAAAGTTGAGTCGTCTTCCCCGACGGGTAAAATATTCATAATGAAGAAGTCGGGGTATCGAATCCAGCCGAGTTCGTGACTCTCCTTGGATTGTTACTTTATAATCCAATCAATTAAAATGACAGCTCAGGTAGGGGTATTCACCAGTATTACCATTATGTACACGGGCGGCGAATTATGTTATCTTTATTGCCCAAGTGTCTTATTCTTGCAGATTGTTTCATCCTTACCCATTACTGCTAAACTATCACCGCCGTTTTAAACCACCAGGAACTCTGCACTTTCTGTCAAATAATGATAATAATAATAACAATGCCTTTTCTCATTTTATAGCGCATTATTTACGCAGTCGGGCTTGACTCTTATCCTTTTTCACTATTATTATTCGATTGATTTCATCGTATGTTGAAGAGCATTGCCACGTGTTTTGTGATTTATGTGTTAATAATACAGCTGACAGGTACCGTTAAGTTTGTGACAAGACGGTTTGCTTTGAAGCTAAAATACCGTTGTACACCTGCACTTTAGTAGCGGAGAAACCCGTTATCCTGTCTAATTCAGTCTAAAAAGAGAAACATTTCAGACAGTCAGATTTTTCAAATTAATGAAAACTGCCATATAAAATAAAATAAAATAAAACGGCAGTGAATGAGAAAAATTCTTAAAATGCGAGAGTTCGTATCAAAAGCCTCTTAAGATAGAAACGTCTGGTAAAAGCATAATGCCCTTCCCGTCTGTAAATCAAAAATTAAGTTTCTGCAATTCGTAGTCCGATAGTTAGCCAGAATACAACAAAGCTGTATGTACAGCATATCTTGGGCCGTATTCATAAAACGACTTAAGTCGTTGCTATGCTGTTGCTAACGCTAAATTTCTTTGAAGGACATTCCCTTCAACTATGAAATTTGCTCTGGAGGAACAGTCTTACAAAGACTGTTCCTCCAGACCAAATTTCATAGTTGTAGGGAATCTCCTTTATAGATATTTAGCCTTAGCAACCACATAGCAACGACTTAAGTGGCTTTATGAATACGGCCCCTGAGCACAGTGTTTAGTTTGAAGTAAAACGGGGAAGTTAGGATAAAACTCCTGAAAGATAGACTGTCACATAAAACTTCTGAAAGTGGCCGAAGCTGAAATTTTATAACTTTAATTGCATTTTTTAAATTCCTGTTGGAAACGGCATTGCACGTTTACCAGACATGGAAGAAATGCGAAAAAAAGAGATACATTTCAATAGTGATATGTTAGATTCCCCTGGGGTCGTATTTATAAAAGCACTTAAGTCGTTGCTATGCTGTTGCTAAGGCTTAATTTCTACAAAGGAAAGGACTTGGTATGATCAGGGCCATTTTTGGCCCCCATTAAAATTCTCTTGAAATTGCATGGTTTCTACTGCTTATCATTTGTGTGTATGGGAACAAACATAAATGATATGTTTCACTTCTGTTAATTTTCAGAATAACATGATTTCTGACATGCCTATGTTGCTTCAATAATATGAAGGAATATTGCAAGAAAAACTGAGTTTAATATTTTTCCTTTAAAGAAATAGGTCATTTACAATAACTTTTGAAAGCTCTTGATAATAGGCTTTTGATGAAATGCTTATACATTCGATAACACGGCTAATTACCTGTGCACTGCACAAGGCCTGTCAAGGTACCCCACCCACTCAAGTTTGCAAGTCCAGAGACGCTAACCAAAAAATTCCAACAAATCAAAATGAAATGTAAACCAAATTATTCCTTGTGTTCTAACTAAGAGAATGAATACACACAACATGTGTATTCATTTTGTCTATGAGCGGAGAGTTGGGCGTTTTTATGTTGAAAAAAAAAAAAAAAAAAAAAAAAAAAAGGGAAAATGTTCCAAACGCTGCCAATTTGGTAACAAAAAGTTAAAGATAAACATAGAGCCCGTCTCCAGCACATTTAATATTTTCATGGCATGTAAATATATCAAAATTATGTCTGCATATAAAATACAAAATGTGCTGGAGGCCGGGCTCATATATTTTGAAAGCCGCAAAGGCTACCAAATTCGTTATTTTCGTCAGAATCCGCTGGGGGTCTGGGTATGTTCAAGATTAAAAACACAAGTATCTTATGCAAGAACTGGTTGATTTTGTATTTGCTGTTACATTTTAGGTTAGAACTTTCCTATGAATGCATTTTAGTTATCGAAATAGAACTTTTAAAATTGAGTTTTCTGGGGGCCAAATATGGGCCTTATCATACCAGGTCCTTTCCTACAACTATGAAATTTGCTCTGGAGGAATAGTCTTTTTCGGACTGTTCCCCCAGAGCAAATTTCATAGTTGTAGGGAATCTCCTTCAAAGAAATTTAACCTTAGCAACAGCATAGCGACCACTTAAGCCGATTTATAAATACGAGATGACTATTATACAAGCATTGCGCTTACCGTCAGATCCTACATTGATATGATTTGTATTTGTATAAATGTATGTAGTTTAACTGAATAAAATACTGTTTAAACCAAACCAAATATGGCCCCTGAATCCCATGCAGCGCATCCAAAAGCTTGTCTAAATAAAGGTTATAGGGGCTAATGCGTCAGCTGCTTAGCATCTCATGTGAGAATTGCTTTTAAAATTTTCATACAGATTTTAAAGAAAAACTATCGCAAATGCAGAGAGCTAATAGAATGATAAATTCTAAAATAAGTGAAACAAAATTAATTAAAGAAATATTTGAAACGTTTTGTTAATAATTATTCAACATAGAGAAATGTATGCTATGGAAGAGGTCTAGAAATCAAGAAATTTCGGAAAGAGTTCTGGGGATATGTTTTTCTTATGTTTTAGTCGAAAATATATGGCCTATCTTGTAACCTGTCAATTTATTGATTAGAGCAAACGTAAATTCTCTATGCTTTATCATTAAGCCCCTCTCTAGTCTGAATCTCTGTTTATGCAAACTATTTTGATTAAAAGTATTATTATTATTATGAATCGCTTCCTTACCAAAATTTCAATTCTCATTTTTCAGTCTTTTGTTTAGTACCCGTTAGAGGTTCACCCGCTTTTTACGAGCAGCCCTGTTTGACGCATTTTATGCTTGTTCTATCTTAATGTTACGAGGGTGAGTCAAAAAGTAACCAGCCTAACCGATTTCTAATTCACCAAGGCCACGGTTTTTACATTTTGTTTTAACGCATTGAATCAGTGTGGATTCATTCACTGGTGATACTAAGACTTACTTATTTTCGTCTTACCTCGAGTACCGCACTGTACATAATTCTTAAACTTATCTATTTATTCATTAATTTATTTAGCAGAAAGGGAATAACTAGAGATCTAACCGGTGTATGCGGCCTTCTACACCATTATATGCTCAGGTAAAATTCTGGGTTGGCAAATTTAAAGGAGGCAGAATCTCCTTAGAAGACGAAAGCAAGTCTGGACGCTCACAAGAGTTCAATATGCAATTAAATGCAAGCTTTTGAATACAATGGAAGAGATAGCAAAAGTATTGGGTCCATCACACGATGCCGGGCCGGGTAGCGCAATCGGTAGAGCACCTGACTCGTAAGTCAGAGGTCCTGGGTTCGAATCCCGGTCTGGCCACATGCTTTCGTTTCTCCTTCCGCTGATTCAAGAAGGGCAGTTGTCAGTTACTGGCGAAAGTATGTGCACTTAGTACTGGTTAACCGCTTAGGAGGTCTAAGCCTGCCCAGGAATAGTGTGGTTAGGTTAACTGACCGTCCCGACATGACCTTAGTTGTTTACCGTGGACGTTAAGCATCAAATCAACCAACCAACCATCACACGATAGCGTTTCATCACTTTTTCAGCCGATAGGTTCCCAAACCCGTAGGGCCATGAGAAAATAGCAACCTCCATATTCATTCGGCTAAAAAACGGGGTGTTTTACGTATCTAGAATGATCCAATATCTAAATCTAATGAAATTCTGCTTTGAAATGTTTTTTTCCGTTCTAAAACTACCCAAAAATCTATATAAGATGGATTGTTTTGGAAGTGAAAACCCCTATCATACAACAGAGGAAGTATGGTACTACTACACCGGAACAGGTCGAACTTTCGCGTCTTGCGACTGTAGGGGAGACCTTGGCCCATATTTAGGAGCAAAAAAAAAAAAAAAAAACAATGAAAAAGAAACTCAAAGTCGCCTGTGGTTATGTCCTGGTTCCCACAGACCCAGTAAGTCCAAGACCCAATCTAAGGCTGACAAGGTGTCAATGTATTTTGGGACTACAAAAGAGTAACTCTGTTGGACTGTTTATTAACACGGAGTTAGTTATCAGCAAAAAAGGAGTATGATAACGTTTAAACCGAGGCCTTTTAAGCAACAGAATACAAGAGGCCACCTTTTTTCGGTGTGTGTGTGTGTTTGGGGGGGGGGGGGGGGGTGAATTCTTTGGAGCAAATGTATTGATTACCGTACCGTAAAACTTCTAAATATTGGGATACCAAGAATACTTGTAACTGTCCTAACAATGGAAAACAGATCAGTTTGAATTTACAATGCAGTAATGTGTGGAAAAGATGCAGATGGGGAATGACAAACAGTGTAGACCCTGATCAGAATGCTCCTTAGGAGCAGTCTTATCTGGGTTCCCACTGTTAGCTCAGCCCATCTAGCACAATATTTAGAATTTTCATGCAAATTCCGCTTATTTGGTATGGAACTTATTACAGATATCGGTGGACGCCATTTCCAGCGAAGAAGTCAAGCCAGCTGTTCGCAGGTGTGGTTTGATGCAAAGGGACCTTTCCCCCATCCCCCTCCTTCCCCACGCCCCTAGCATAATTTTGCCCGACGGTGTACCAGTGCCATCAACACAGAACTGAAGAACTCCCCAGCGGGCACATAACGTCAAAATGACGTCGCACTGACGTCGATGCGACGTAATTACGTCGCATCGATGTCAGTCTGACGTTATTTCATTTTCACGTGCCTGCTGGGTCGGGGTACGGTAGAAGGGAGCGGGGGTTGGTGGGGATGGGGGAGTAATTTCTAAGAAAAGAAGAGGAAGTAATTAATACGTGCCGGTTGCTTATCGACTAGCACTTGTATTCCAACCTGTTAACAAGTCATTATGTAAATTGACAATCAGAAAATGTGCTTTGTCATAAACACTGGGGTAACAACAAAGCGGCAAATTGCCTCCCTGTGCTGTCGACCGATCCAGTACTATACACAGTGGCTGTCGGCCGAGAATTCGGTCGCAGTGGTAAATGATACTATTGCTAATGGCCTTCGACCGAGCTCATACTGATGTCGATTATCTCGGTCGACAACCACTTTTGCATATATATTGACTGGCTCAGTCGACAGCACCGGTAACTCACGGATAAACCTTACAGCTGTAAATAAAACCTACATCATGGTAGAAGTGTTTTGTAGAAGTTACGATCAATATTTTTTGCGAAACCTATCCGACTAGAATGTCGATTTACCTGATTGTGAATAACTGACCTATGCTACGACAACCGTTTGCATGCGACAAAGAGCTCTAGTCCCACAAACAAAATCACACGAGTTGAATGTCTTACAATAAGTCCGTGGTGTTTACCTTATTGTTGATGAAGATATGCATATCTGTTTTAAGCGGGCGGGGCTTCGGAAAGGCGAATTCTAAATACTGCTAACAAATCGGCGCTTTCTTCATGAAATAATTCCAACACAATTTTTTGCTGCTAATTTGGTGCAGTTTGATCGGTCAAGAGCGAACATTAAACAGCGTTTATACTTCGATAAATCCACTGAACCAGAAGTCTGGAACTTCCTGGACTATTTACTTTGCGGCAGTTTCTAAAATACTCGTTATACCTGACATTTTAAGGTAAATTAACCGAGTTGGAATTATAAAAAAAGGAATTTTATTTTTGTGGATTTTATGGATGTGTTAACTCCGGCGAATCAATCACAAACTTAACATAAAGCCTTCGGGATTTGTTCACTTTGTGAGTGATTCGCCGGAGTTTACGCATCCATAAAATCCGCAACAACGAAATTCATTCCCATAATGAAGCACCGCTGTTCTGACTGGTGGGGGCAGTTCGAATCTGCCCGATGACAATTTTGCACACGCCGCGGTCCGTATCTAGATCAACTTGTATCGTGTGCAAAGCTGTCTGTGGGTATTGTTCTTTATGTAACCTTAATATACTAGGAGATGAGTATCACTATATATAGTATTATATAATGCACTTGTTTTAAGAAAAAAATGGAAGCTCAAGGTGAAAACGTACATCATGATGATCACGTGCTAATACCGGGAAATATCTTACGTTTCAAAACGAAAATCTGAGGCCAAATAAGAAAATGATTTATATTGCAGGTCTTACAAGGCCTAGCAATCACTCCCATGCGCAGCCGCGATAACAACCGAACAAAGTGAATTATTTCATACGTCTCCGAAACCTGTTAATATAAAACTGCTACTTGTCACGTCAAGGTAGCTCTTTTTGCACATGGAAAGATTAGATACATGGGCGTATAAACATTACTACGGCAAAATATGTAGTCATGGAACTTAAGATACATTTCCTTTTTTATTCACATTTCAACTCCTTTTATTTTAAACTACTGATATCTCACAGTAAATTTTCTGGGTCCAGAACAATTACTTTGAGATATCAGTAGTTTGGGATGAACTTTGACTTTGAGATATCGAGAGTTGACTGTATCCGATATCTTAAAGAATTTTACTCCATGTTTAGCTGCGCACGCAATGTTTCACATATAATTAAACGACAAAACCAACAATGTGGTTGTGCGCTCAGTGCAGACACAGATCAGCCTAGGCATCCGCCCAGTCTGATCAGAGTCTTCGCTGTCCGCATAGCTTAGACCCTAAGCTACCCTTTGAGCACTTAACGAAGAGTCTGAATAAACTGGACAGATGCCCAGGCTGATCTGAGTCTGCGCTGGGCGCACATCCACATTGTTGGTTTTGTCGTGTCGCGGCTCAAATGTCTATATGATCACTTTCATTTCTCTTATGCTGATTGTCACAGACTGTTCCGGTGGTAGATGCGAGACTGACATGTGTCCATGTGAAATATTCTTAAGGGTAGTCTCTTTTCACTTCGTTTGTGTCAAAGGAAAATGTTTGCTTGGTAAGCCTTAACCTCTAAATAAGTACTCTGTTTCCTCATAGGCACCTACATATCCGGGCCCGCGAAATATAGGCTGCCTGGTGCCTCTACGGCAGCCTGGCCCCGAGGTTATAAAACTTTTTCATGCTCAACTCAGCTGAGCATGAAATTTTTTCTGCTCATAAATTTTAAAATGCCAACAATTTTTGGCATTTTAATATTTATGAGCAGAAAAAAAAGCCTTCTTGGCTTATCTGAGCCTGAAGAATGCTGAATTTCTTGGTATTTTTATATTAATGGGCATTTTGTTCTATTCTACCTTTTGGGTCATAGTAGGGTCACCAGTACTAAATGATATAGCACTTTCATAATATACCTAATTATTTATTATTATTTATTTACATCTTACTTATGCATATTTTTCTTCTATGTTTTCAGGTTGATGTCATGATGTACAGAATGTGAAATTTTGAAATTATGTAGATCTAAATAGTTATTTAAAAAAAAAAAAAAAATAGAAAAAAAAAAAAAAAAAATGGAATGGGTGTAGGGGAGGAGGAGCCCATTAAAAAAAAAAAAAAGAAAAAAAAAAAAAAAAAAAAAAAAAAAAAAAAATATTAATGGGCATTTTAAATTTCATGCTCAGCTGAGTTGAGCATGAAAAAAGTTTTATAACCTCGGGGCCTGAGCTGCTAGTAGCTGTAGCAGCGTTCGAGTGACATTTGAGCCGCGACACGAGAAAACCAACAATGTGGTCGTCCGCCCAGCGGAGACTCAGATCAGCCTGGGCATCCGCCCAGTCTGATCAGAGTCTTCGCTGTCCGCATGGAGGTAGCTTAGACTCTTAGCTACGCTTTGAGCGCTTAGAGAAGAGTCTGATCGTACTGGTCTGATGCCCAGGCTGATCTGAGTCTGCGCTGGACGCACAACCACATTGTTGGTTTTCTCGCGTCGCGGCTCATTTATCTCAAGTCGGGTAAAAGCAAGTACGAATTCGGAGACAACGTTTCGACATGACTGAAATAGTATTTATTGGGACGTAAAAGCCAGACTCAACAACAACAAATGTTTCCCCATAATTGTCTCTGCAAAATGTAATAATTATTCAGAATTCTTATAATTGTATCCCATTAATCTAACATTCAATCATAGGTTATTGTTCGACTTTTCATCGGAAGTCAGTTACTTTTGTACACTTATTATTCATGTTATTATGAGGACATAGAAAATCCTTGCGTAAGTCTCTGAGCATTCAGCGTTAACTAGTAAGTCACGAGGGGCATCTCGGAAATAATGTAAATGAGTCTGTCATTCCTAGAAATATTTATATGCCCGTTTAGAAAAAAACGGACGCATTATGTCATGGCGCTGACCGTCCGTCCGTGACCATTCTTGTGCGCGTCATAACCCAGTAACCATTTGGGATATCTTATTAAATTTTGTAGGAATGTGCATTAAGTCGGAGCGACGTGTCGCGTACAAAAAAAAATTTGCACTCCCTTTCTTAGTTTCCAAGTTTTTGGCCCTTTAATTATTTTTCATAACAAGAAAACCGTTTGAGATATCTTGATGAAACTCCACAGCAATGTGTATGAAGTCCCAACAATGTGTCGCGAATATAAATGAGCCGCGACACGACAAAACCAACAATGTGGTTGTACGGCCAGCGCAGACTCAGATCAGCCTGGGCATCCGCCCAGTCTGATCAGAGTCTTCGCTGTCCGCATGGAGGTAGCTGAGTCCCTCAGCTACCCTTTTAGCGCTTAGCAAAGAGTCTGATCAGACAGTGTGAATGCCCAGGCTGATCTGAGTCTGCGCTGGGCGGACGACCACATTGTTGGTTTTGTCGTGTCGCGGCTCAAATGGTTGCGCTCCCTTATTTCGTTTTAGAGATACGTCCCTCTGATTAGTTTTTTGTGTATACTTATCTTGTACATACCATAACTTGGTAATCGTTTGGAATATACAGCAAAGTGCATGATCACAAGACGATTTGTCGCATATCAGAATAGTTGTTCCCTTTTACTTAGTTACTTAATTTTGGAGTAACTTCCCTTGGATCCGTAATTTTAGGCTACTCCCATTTACTGTATAACTCCTTAACCTTTTGAAATATTTTAATGAAACTTTGCAGAAATGTGTTTAATTATAATAATAATAAAAAAAAAAAAAACACCCCACCAGTCTCGCAAAGTGACAAGGATTTTTTTTCGACCCCCTCCCCCATTTTCATATGATTCAATTTTTTTTTCGACCCCCCCCCCCCCGCCCCTTCCCCAGATAGGTTACAGAAAAGTCAATGGGCCCCCACCCCACCCCACCCCACACCCACAACAACCCTACATTCGCATGAACACGACAATATTACCTATTTATGTCATACTGATCCCAATCAAACCTATGAAAGACAATATACATCACATCTGTGTGTGTGTGTGGGTGGGGGGGCATATTGTTTTTGGTGCGGATCCCGTCGGCGGCTGCGTAGCCTCTTGTCTCACTCTCACTCCTGAAGGGATGGATGGCTTTTTACCAAACTTGCATGGATACATCTTTGGTGGGTAGGGGGGGGGGGGGGGGCTGATTAGATTTGACTTCATTTTCAAGGTCACAGGAGGTCAAAAATGCCTTGTCTCTACTCAATCTCCTAAATGGATGAATGGATTGTAACCAAACCTGCACAGATATATCACTGGGAGGTGCAAAAGAAGTCATTATTTTTGGTGTCCTTGACCCCAGTTTTAAGGTCACAGGATGTCAAAGAGTGTTGAAAAATGCATTGTCGGGACTGTATCTCCTGAATGTTTGGATGAATTTAAACCAGTCTTGCACAGCTATATCACTGGGAGATGAAAAAAACCCTAATTGAATTTTGGTGACCTAGACCCCATTTTCAAAGTCACATGAAGTAAAACAGTGTTGAAAAATGCCTTGTCTGCACTCTTTCACTTGAATGGATACATGGATTTAAATCAAACTTGCACAGATATATCACTTGGAGATGCAAAAGAATTAATTAGATTTTGGTGATCTTGACCCCATTTTCAAAGTCACAGGATGTCAAACAGTGTTGAAAAACGCCTTGTCTGCACTCTTTTTCCTAAATGGATGAATGGATTTCAACCAAATTTGCAGATTCATCACTGGAAGAGGGTGAAGAACTGACTAGATTTTGGTGACCTGGACCCCATTGTCAAGGTAACAGGAGGTCAAACATCATTGAAAATGCCTTGTCTGCATTCCATCTTTTGAATGGATGGATGGATTTTGACCAAACTTGCACAGATATATCACTGGAAGGTGCAAAGAACTGATTAGATTTTGGTCACCTTGACCCAATTTTCTAGGTAACAGGAGGTAAAGAGTGTTGAATAAAAGCATTGTCTGCAGACTATCTCCTGAATAGATGAATGGATTATATTCATCCATGCACAGATATAGCACTTGGAGATGGAAAAGAACTGATTAGATTTTGGTGACCTTGACATCATTTTCAAGGTCACAGGAGGTCAAACAGAGTTGAAAAATGCCTTGTCTGCACTCTTTCTCCTGAATGGATGGATGGATTTAAACCAAACTTGCACAGATATATCACTGGGAGATTGTAAAGCACTGATTAGATTTTGGTGACCTAAATTCCATTTTCAAGGCCACAGGAGGTCAAAAAGTGTTGAAAAGTGCATTGTCTGCACTCTGTCTCCTGAATGGTTGGATGGATTTAAACCGATCTTTCACAGCTATATCACTGGGAGATTTAAAAGAATTGATTAAATTTTGGTGACGTTGACCCCATTGTTCAGGTCACATGAGGGCAAAAGTGTTGAAAAAAGCCTTGTCTGCACTCTTTCTCCTGAATGGATGGATGGCTCTAAACCAAACTTGCACAGCTACATCACTGGGAGGTGCAAAAGAAGTGATTATTTTGGTGACCTTAACCCTATTTTCAAGGTCACAGGAGGTCAAGGAATGTTGATTGATTGATTTGATGCTTAACGTCCACGGTAAACAGATAAGGTCATGTCGGGACGGTCAGTTAACCTAACCACACTATTCCTTGGCAGGCTTAGACCTCCTAAGCGGTTAACCAGTACTAAGTGCACATACTTTCGCCAGTAACTGACAACTGCCCTTCTTGAATCAGCGGAAGGAGAAACGAAATCTGTGGCCAGGCCGGGTTTCGAACCCAGGACCTCTGACTTATGAGTCATGTGCCCTACCGATTGCGCTACGCGGTCCGGCCAAGGAATGTTGAAAAATGGCTTGTCTGCACCTTATCTCCTGAAGGGATTGATGGATTATGACCAAACATAGACAAATGTATAATCATGAGGTGCAAAAGAAATACTATGTTTAGTTGGCCTTGATCCTATTTTCAAGGTCACAGAAAGACTCAACTTGGCAACATTTATGGAAGGACAGCGCAGGTTGAGGCGGGGGACATCTGTTTTTGTCAAAAAAAAAAAAAAACATTTCTAGTTATTTATACAGATTAACGGTCAATTAAATGTTTTTTATCCTTTTTTTCTGCATATGCTCACCCAGAAATAAGATGCTGAATGCTCTTTAAAGCTGGTAATAAAATTAAGGGCGGCTGGGGGCGCAGCCCCAAGAAGCCTTAGCAGTTTTGTTGATGACAAGCACCTGGAGAGTTGATGTAATGAAAGCAGGTATGATTCACGCTATGTAATCACGTGACCTAACTGTACTACGACAGATGCTGCTTTGGTAACCGTACTGCTTAATTGTAAAGGAAAATGGTGGTCACGCGCTTCGTTGTGACGGTAAGCTGGTTTATTACTTGTCTAATCATTTCAAAATTGAAATGATTTACATCGAGCAAGTGGTATCAGTGAATAATCTGCTGTGTACTTTGACAACTAATCTGTGAGTACGGTATTTAAGCGACAATCTGAAGAAATCTGCATCGGTCATGCGCTTCAGTTTGTTGTCATCTCAAATATTTGTGTTTTCTCTCGATTTATTATGTTATTTTTGAATGATCACATATGTATTATACATCATGTATACTGATGCTTTGTAAAAGTACTTGTACTTATCACATGAAAAGAACAGGGGGCTGTTTTGTATGTTTTGTTTAATGTACTGCTTTTTGTTGTGATGAACTGCTTTTTAGGTATTACATTCCATCAACTGTACTGCTTTTCGTAAAACGATGTACCACAGTCTAGGACTTCAGACTACCGTACCGGCCTGAATTTTTTAAAAAAAAAAAAAAGGTCAAAGTACAGTCAAACCTGTCTTAAGGGGTCACCCAAATGAAAATTGGCTGCTTAAAACAAGTGACTCCTTAACACAGGCTCATTTACACTGTAGTTTGGTTCAAGACACCATGATAAGGTGGCTGCCAAATACAGGTGGCCCCTTAATGGAGGTGACCACATAAGCATGTTTGACTGTATCAGCGATTCACCTCGACTTGAGCCTTAAAGTCTGGTTAAAGATGCCAATGCTGTACTGTCTCTACTCTGCTCTTCCTCATGAGCCACCGTTACTTTATTTAAGTACATCTTATAATAGCAGAACCTATGTGTGAATATTGCAGCCTATTAGTATTTTGTATGCTAGGTCTCATATCTTTCTCGCTCCATATTTGCTAGAGGCATGAAGTTCTACAGGAGTTAAATTCCTGTCTATATTGTTAAGAAGAAGAATGTTCATTTAACTGCTATAGGCTATGTAGTCCTTGAGCATATATATGTACATACATGCAATATCTTTTCCCTGATTGGTTACGAACATGTTGCTTTACCTGTTTTATAATGCACTGAAACAAATCGCTAGCCCCCGCCCTGTCAGGTCACTTCATGTAGGAGTAAGCATAGCAAACGTATATTTTCGCGTGATACTTGTGTAGATGAAGAAAAGTTTCACTCCTTACATGAGGGGTGCCCATAAAGGGCAGCGTGAACTATTATTGTTTCTACCATAGACTTCTATAGTGACCCCTACTCCCTTTGACAGTGTCCCGCCCTTTATACAATGTTGCTTCACTATCTAGATTTGCCCTTATTTCTAGCTAAAATGTTAATCAGCAAGACAAAAAAGGGGAAAACACCACTTTCCCAGCAAGTTTTGACACTTACAGGAACACATGCACTAACACATGCATCATCGCATGTCACCCTATACTAGTACACTTACAGCAATACTTAGTACTGTAATCTGTAAATCTTAGGTATTTTGCAGTTTATTCTGTTTTATTTGAATAATTTTTGGTCATTCTGTAGTCGCAGTAACAGACTCCTGGAAACCAAAAATGCAGTTCAGTTGGATTTGTTTCGTGCTAGGAAAGCAGTTCACTTTTTCCCAAGAAAAATCCTATTTTTCTCATAGAATATCAATCTAATCAAGCTAAACTCTATTCAATTTGGAAAATGCACTTTCTGTCGCACCATAGGCAGACTTTTCTCTGTCTTTTTCGTTGTATTTCTAGGCAAAAAAATACTTTTTTCGTACAACAATCGTGGTAAACGACAAACTCAAACCCGTTAAATTGCGATATTCTCATTTCTTTTCCATCCATTCAAAATGACAACTCTGCTGCAAGAACTAACATATATGGTGTAATTATTTGTGCAAGAACTTTCACCTTTCTGGCTATATTAGAGGAGGAATTCTTCAAAATACTCACATGGTGCAAACACCGTTCTGCGGAAATCGTCTCAATTAAGCAGTACTGTTACCAAAGCAGCATCTGTCGTAGTACAGTTAGGTCACGTGATTACATAGCGTGTGATTTAACAGATGAATTTATACTGTTCCACTAGCAAAGCAAATCAATGGAAATATGAAGCGGGTGTTTATTTTTATTTTTCTTATATTTTTTAGTAAATGTTGTAGAACACAAGTTTGAAAGAGTATAACTAACCTGAAAATGTAGGAGTAGTAGGTATAAGGTATAATGGTGTGTGTGGTGGTGGTGGGGGGGGGGGGAGGGGGGGGCGGGGGGGGGGGGGGAAGCTGAGTTCTTTTTTTTCATGAAGACTGATGGAAGAATTCTGAACCCTTCTACTTCTACTTCTATGTTGTACGACACTCTGTCAGCCTTGACCATTATGTGTCGGGTGACCAAGAAAAGAATAAGAAAGATTGAATATAGGCAGAAAGAAGTTATGTATAGAATAATTATGAAATGTACAGATAAAGTAAATAAGATTTATATCAGGACCAATAAGAGTAATAAAATAAGATAGGATAGGAAGAAGGAATAAAGTTTACCCAGCTGCATTTTCACCACTCTGAGCAGACCAATCCGGCTACCCTGGGGACTAAGGGCACCAGGCCCACCGGCACAGCTCTACCCTTCATCACAGCTACTTAGCAACTGGGGCCCTACCTAACGTTTAGAATGGAGAGCCCCTGCTTGAAGAGTACCAAGTCAGGGGCCTCAGCAGTAGATGCTGGCAATTTGTTCCAAAGTGGTATAGTTCTAGGAAAGAAGCTGTATTTGAAGCAGTCACGGGATGTGGAGATCTGCCTGAACTTCTTTGAGTGGCTTGCTCTTGTCTTTGTCGTTGCCGGTGTAAGATACAGGTCCTTATCGATGTCTACTGTGTTGTTAACTATCTTGTAGAGCATCGTTAATTGCAGCTTGCATCTTCTGGCCTCAAGTGTGTCCCATTGTAAGTGGTCTAGCATGTCTGTGACAGAGCTCGTGTTGGTTACGAATCGTGCTGCACGTCGTTGAACCATTTCCAGCTTGTGTATGCGGTCCCTTTTGTACGGATTCCATACTGTGGCACAGCATTCCAAGTTGGAGCGCACCATCGCCATGTATGCCATTGATTTAGTTTCTTGGCTGCTGATTCGGAGGTTGCGTCTCAGGAAGCCGAGCATGCTGTTGGATTTCTTTACTATCCCGTCTATGTGAGGTTTCCAATCCATGTTGTTTGCTAGATCAACACCAAGGTATTTAGAGGTGGTCCCGGCCTGCAATTGGTATCCTTTTAGTTTATATGACAGCATGAGCGGATCTCTGGAGCTGGCCACTCTCATCACGCTACCACCCCCCCCCAATATGCCTAAAAATATGACCCTCCCCCCGTTCCATGGCTTAATGATTTCCGACATTCCAGTAGATCACAACTCCCCTCCCTCCCTGAATGTACCCGGCCCCCACCTGTTTATAAATGACTTGTCCCTAACTTGCTGTTCGTTTGGACGGACACACGCCGCCAAGTGCGTGCAACTATGGTTATGTACCGCTGAGCCACTTGGGGAACGTCGTTAGGAGAATTGAACTGAACTGAAGTGGTTGTTCACATACCTGGTAACTGAACAAAGTGAAGAGGGCCCCCTTATGTAAAAACTGGCCTCCTGCGAACACAGCTGCAAAGCTACCGTAAGGTTGCTGCAAGTTTACTGCAAACTTTGCTGCAAGGTTGCAGCGATGTTTTACCATGCAAATGAGGTTTGCTGCAAGGTTGCGGCAATGTTTTACCATGCAAATGAAGTTTGCTGCAAGGTTGCAGCAATGTTTTACTATGAAAATGAAGATTGCCGCAAGGTTGCAGCAAAGTAATTTATTCATCATAATTCTGTGATGATGCTTTGGCAACGCCCCTTTTCCAAATATGGGTTACTGCGATGTTGTGGCTTCGCTGTTACTTCGCCAGAACTTCCCAAACCATAATGAATATTGAATATTCATACATTCTGGCGATGATGTGGCAAACTTTGCCAGAACATCGCGGCTCCTTATATGGCATCTAGTTATCTTCTAAACTTGGAACTCTTAATAATGAATATTCATGAAGATTGCTGCAAAGCTGCTGTAAGCTTCGTCGGAACATCCCTGCATTTTTAATTACCAGGTGATCTATCTGTGAATTGAGTAGCATCATGAATATTCATGAGCAGCTCCATATATGAGGCCCTCCCAAAAGGTTTGCATGTAAGAAACAGACGGACGAACAATGCCCCATACTGCAGCCATGGATTAGTTACCTGTGTGTGTGTGTGTGTGTGTGTGTGTGTGTGTGTGTGTGTGTGTGTGTGTAAGTGTGTGCAGTAGGGAGGGGGGTCATGGTTATTGAAACTTTAAATACAAACACACAATTAATTTTATATGGTGCCATAAAAATCCTGAAAATTAGGACACCTAAAATTATAACAGAAACAGCTAGTTACTTAGTTACTGCTAAAAAGATTACCAGTAACTTTTTGTTATTTCAGTGCAGTAATGTACCTAAAAGATGCAGACGGAATTGTTAACACTGCAGGTCTGATCAGACTGCTCCTTCAGGAGCACTGCAATGTTTGCTCAGACCTTTCTGATCCAATGATTAGAATTTTTACGGTAAATAGATTTGCCCTTCAAAGAAAATGACAATACTACTATAAATTAATGCATAGTCTCTAGAAATAAATACATCAAAGAAAAAAGATAGAAAAAAAGTTCCCAATACTGCAATAAAACCACTGTTCTATATATTCTGCAGTTTTACATGATATAACATGATATAACAAACAGCTTAAGTCTGTTTTAAATAAGATTTGTCAGCTTAACATTAGGAACTGTTATATGCAATACAGACTTTTGTACCAGGTCTGAGTATATACAATACAGACTTTTGTACCAGATTTCTTAAAACTAATAATGATTAAGTCATTTTAATAACAGTTATTTGTAAACCACATAAATGAATTATTACTACTTTGGAATCTTTTTTTTTCAGTAGATACCTGCTTAATGGTCATAAGGGCATTTTTCCTAGAACTGTTCCAAAATATTACACAAATGTATCAGCAGCCCCAATTGCAGATCTATACAAAATCTGGTCTTCTCCATGTTCTGAGTCTTAAAATGATATAAAAATAAGTCTTATGGCAAATTTCATAAATAGACGAAATCTGTGCGTCTACAACGTTTACTTTCTCTAGACGATTTAACGGGTCAGTGACAGACATAACTGTAACATCTCAAAGACCTGTGACTCTTGTATTGAGTACACATGACAATATAACGGTAGAGAGATGTAATCAGTAGCCGGAAGTGTCAATCAATTTCTGCGCTTGAAAAGATGTTTAGCTGCTTTGACAAGCTAACAAATTCGGATCTGCTACCTTTATAAGATTAATGTGTTGAAAATCAAACCTATTAATTTTTGTCGATGGTGGATGAATCACGATTTTACGCCCTTTTTAACATGATTTCAGCAATATCAGGGCGATGGGTTGGTGATAATGAAAGGCTGTTTATGACTGAAAAGATACCTGCTTCCAACGCGTCTCGAGCCCGGGATTCATGTACGAATGCAGAGTCTAATCCCAGACTGGGCAGCTCGCTAATTTCCCATCGGCGTGAAATGGCGTTAGGGCATATGTGGGCATTGGTGACTCGGACAAACCTGTGTTTTGTGCACAACAGCTAAAGCATTACTGTTAGCCTGACGACTCTCACGTGTGTTACCGGGGTGGTTGGGTGATGCGATGGTGCTGGGTATAACTTCCAATTCCATGGTGTCCTACTGATTTGGATAATGGTGGGGCAAGGGCTTACTGTGCTTGCAGTAGGTGCGGGTGGGACTGTTTGGACATTTTTCTCACGCTATCACATCTCTCTTTTTTCTTCCTCTCTTTCGGAGACGGCCCGATATAGACGGAAATACTGTCTAAAAGGGCCGTTAAACTCAAAACAACCAACCAACGTGTGTTACCTGAGTTACAGACTTTTGGACTGCACAGTTTTCTAGTGATTTGTGTGTCACGCCGTAGTCCATTTGTTAGAGCGCATAGCTATTGCACAGAAAGTCGCGGCTTCAAACCCGGCCCGGCCAACGACTGAAAAATTTTGTCAACCCAGAGTAAAAAAATAACCTCTTGATGCATGACTACATGCAGCTAAACTGATGACTTCGACTATGGACAACACACTCGCGATATGATAGGCCTCGCCTGAAAATGCAAGCTATGCCATCACGGTATGCATCCCGGCGTTCACATCTGTGTAGAGTGATCAAACTGAACCCTCACTTTTATTCCCCAGTATCAGATTATCTAAGCAATCAGACGGCGCGGAAGCGCTGGCTGATCTTTACCTTCCCTATTCCCCCATTCGTTATAACGTTCAGTTTCAGGTGATGTTATTCCCAATGTTGCATCGTCTTATTTATTATGGTTTCTTTACACTAACGTGAACAGCTCTTTCCCAAATAGGCGGTCATCAAAAACAACAGTAACATTTAATTTTACCCATTTTCACATACAGAGAGAGAGAGAGAGAGAGAGAGAGAGAGAGAGGGCAAAGTGGGAAGCTTTACAGGTGACCATATTGCTAGAAGACCACAGACAAGCGGACCTAAGAACACGTAAAATTGAAGAACCACAACGGAAGTACCGCCTTGGAACGGTCAGTAAATGTTCTTTGCACACAACAAAAGAACTAGACTTCAAATCCATTTGGGAAGAACCGTATTGTCTGGATCCACATTATTTGGCCAGTTTGTTTTGGTTAAGAGTTGATCTTATAATGTATTTTGTACGGCCTTTTGTTATTGCTGAAATTCTTCTGAGAGGAATTTGATATCACCTGTACCCATACCGAAAAAATTCACTTTTGTTCCGGCTTATCCATCTTGTTTCTTCGCTACAAGGACTCTCGTCGCTGTTACGTTAGTTCGAATTAGTTCATAATTGATGTCACGAGAAAGACGATTGTGCGACATCAACGAACGGCAGGGACTCGGCTAAGCCTGTACCTGCCCAAAGCTGATTTTTAGCCTGTTCATTCAAACAATCAAACAAAAAAATACGTTTGAACTGGTACATGTGCGATTTCTTTTCAATCAGTTTGCATCATATTCAATTATTTGATACTTGAAATGTATCGTATTACGAAACATTTGGGGTAATAAATAACTTACTAAATACACAAAAAGTGAGCTAATAGGTAATAAATTAGTGATAAAAGTCCAGTCAGCTTCTTACGGTTGAACACATTAATATGTATAACATTGACAGGTCAATTATGTAAAATGACCTTCTGATACTTAAGAGGGATTTCGGCCATATGCCACACAAAAAACTGCAGACAACTAAGCTATGATTAATGAATAATTAATTCTAAACACGAAAAATGATCACGCGTTGCATTTTTGTATACATAGAGTACCTAGCAGTACAATCTTATGGTGCCAGAACAAAATAGCTAAATTGGGATTATACGTTACAAGACAGACATAACACTTTGTTCAGAATGGATGAAGCTAATAAATTTCATTATTCAAGCGCAAATATTCTGCTAATTTTCACTCCATGAACTGAATTAAGTTGGTTTTAAACTTATACAACTCGCAAACTATTTCGGATTACAAACAATGTAAGTATAATCAAGGGAGTGCATTAGGACATGTGCGAACAGCGAAGACTCAGATAATCCTGTCTTGTCAGCGTTACTCATGTCCTCATTTGAGAGTCAAGGAAAATGTAGAGCAAATTTGAGTCGGCTATGTCAGTCTCAGCTTTATATTTTTCGTCGCGCTGCTCAGATACTGATACATTTGAGCCGCGACACGAGAAAACCAACAATGTGGTTGTGCGCCCAGCGCAGACTCCGATCAGCCTGGGTATCCCCCCAGTCCGATCAGACTCTTCGTTTAGGGCTTGAAGGATAGGCAAGGGTCTAAGCTACCGCCATGCGGACAGCGAAGACTCTGATCAAACTGGGCGGATGCCCAGGCTGATCTGAGTCTGCGCTGGCCGCACAACCACATTGTTGGTTTTCTCGTGTCGCGGCTCCTTTGTACTTCGACACATTTTTTTTTTCGTTTGGCAAGATTAACAACCCCTTAATATTTTGTCCCGGTTCACGCTTGAGCTTGGGGCTCCCATTATCATGAAATACGAGCATTTTTCACCACCATTTGAAATTAGTTATAGCTACAAGAAAAGAGGAAAATTCGAACCAACTTTACATAGTTATGCCGTAGATATATTTTCATTCGCAGTATTGTGATCCTTACTACATGCAGAGATATGCACACTGTCAAGTTCCCAGCAGACACATAACGTTGAAACACAGTCGTATTGATATCAATGTAACTTTTCATGGCCCCGAGGTTATAAAACTTGAGTATATTCTCAAACTCAAAATAAAGCACACTGACTGGCTGCTTCCGAGCATGTAATAAAGCACACTGATTGACTGCTTCCGAGCACATGCTCGGAAGCAGCCAGTCAGTGTGCTTTATTTTGAGTTTGAGATTATTCTCAAGATTTATAACCTCGAACCCTGACGTTGTAGTGACGTTGATATGACGCTGTTTCGATATTTCTTGCCTGCTGGGTTACGTCCTGGGCCAGGTGGTTCAAAGCGTCCCGGTAACATCAAGAGTGTTGCTCCAAAAAGAAAAAAAATGTGAATAACTTTTGAAAAGCTTGTCAGATTTTTTTCATCAAGAGCAGCAACGTTTTTTCGAAGGCCTATCATATATTTGCAAATCTTACGCCTCGTTCACCAACGCCATCGTTGGTTTTCAACAATCGGACCCTGGAGAAATGATGCCACCAGCCTACTATAGACGACAGTCATAGCCAACCCATTATTTAATGATATGTTCTGTACTTCGAAACAATATATGAATACTGAGTACACAGCTGGGTGGCATTTTTGACCCTTCTGCACAGTTATTAAGTAGCTTTGGTAAAACAACAACAACAAAAAAAAACCCAGCAACAATAACAATACCATCATCCCTGCCTATTGCGACCTTGACTTTGTTAGTGTCTCAGCAGAAGATGCACAGAAAACAAAGGTCGCAGAAAGAGTTCCATCAAACAAACAAATGAATTTTTAAACTATGGATCAATGCTCCAGATAAGAAGAGGTAATAGGGATAATCGAGGGATAATTATCCTCCGTTCTCCGCAAAAGCATGTGTTGTGACCTCTCAGTAGAACCGTCTCTGCGAGACGATTCTAACGAGGGGTCAAAATGACTCGGCGAGGGGTCACAACGTATTTTTATTGATAAATACGAAAAAATCTCAGAATTATCGAATTATTTTAAAATGTTGTCTGACTCAAAGTACATTGTTTGACTCAGCGTACATTTTCCTGCCAAAAGTTCCGACGGTCATGTCTCTTACGAGACAGCAGATTGACGGTTTGTGTGGTTTACAGGTCAAGTTCTGCCGCTATGATAAGATCATATTCACTCATGATCGGTTTCCACAGCTTTTTATCCACGAGTTGGTTTTCAACACCCAAATGTGGGCATACAAGTTAAACAATGCCAGGACGAAAATGGAGACTACACTAAAAGGCAAGAATTCGCCAGGAAAGCAACTTCTATTCTTCAAAAAGATGATCCTTTTGAGAAGAATACCGAAACGAAACTACGTCAATGGCGTACTCCTGCACTGTCTGAGGTTGAACAGAGCCTTCGTTGTTCGTATTTTTGCCAACAGCAAAACTTCATATCAGACTTGAGTGAATGCTCAGGCTGAGTTCATTCTTCGCAGTTTGCACACTTATCCCAAATAGCTGTTTTCGGCGAAGTTAAGCCCCAGTGATGTATGCAAAACGGTGCTCATGTCATACACAACAAAAACAGACTCAGTTATATAAGCCTGCGCAGCGGCACAGTCTGATTAGAACTCTGTCGTCCATACACACCATGTATGGTTTTTGATGAAACTGAAGGCTATATGCAAAGCTATGGTCAGACAGCACTGATCCAGACTGGTTTGAGTCTTGTGTGTTAGCAGATACGTTAAGCACCCATTTTGCTTGTTGCAGCTCAGTTTATATCGGACGGTAACAGGACAATGCACAAGACGTGCTTTGGTATGGATTTAACTGCTCTTGCAAGAGTATTTCTCATACATCTAGTCCATCGGTAGGCACGGGAGAAAACTGATCTTCTGGTAGCGGAACAGGTCCACCAGAAGCACGACGTCAAAATGACATCATACCAACGTCGCTGTGACATTGCGACGTCACATCGACGTCGGGATGACGTCAATTGGACGCTATGTGCCAGCTGGGGGGGGGGGGCATTTCGACGACACACGGGCGAGACTCGCATCACAACACTTTACCGCTAAGCCGAGGGCTCGCTGACAAGACAGAATTGCTTTTGCTTTAGTTGCCACAGACAGAAAGAGAAAGAGTTTGTGTCATTCAGTTTTTGAGAGAGACTTTGGCTTCGCTTGAAACTTCACTAATCATTCATTTCAAAGAGAGAATAAGAGAGAGAGGGAGAGAGAGGGAGAAAAGAAAGCGTGGCATCACGGGCTTAAAAAGTATTAATTCTGAAATAACAAAACATTCCTTCGGACGCTTAATTCCACTCACTTTACGATATTGATTATAACAACCTTTGTAAAGTACATTTTAGGTATTTTTGCCTCAAGCGATATCGGGAACGACCTGTCTTAAGGTGAATGGGCACACTTTTCGGGGAAGCAACACTGTCATTTTCATTTTTACATCCCTTTCAGAATGGGGCAAATTCTTTTCTTAAATTGTTGACCCTATGAAAATGACATCATTTGGATTCAAGCCGCGTCGTTGCCGAAACAAGCCTATATGTAAAAACAGCATGCTCATGATAGGCACATGTTGCAGGATAGGCGAATCATACGGTGCATACTGCATACTCTTGCAGGATAGGCGAATCATACGGTGCATACTCTGACCAGACTGTACAGTAAACTGCGCAAATACACATAACATGCAGACCTTTTTAATAACCTTCCAAAAGTTGAGTCGTCTTCCCCGACGGGTAAAATATTCATAATGAAGAAGTCGGGGTATCGAATCCAGCCGAGTTCGTGACTCTCCTTGGATTGTTACTTTATAATCCAATCAATTAAAATGACAGCTCAGGTAGGGGTATTCACCAGTATTACCATTATGTACACGGGCGGCGAATTATGTTATCTTTATTGCCCAAGTGTCTTATTCTTGCAGATTGTTTCATCCTTACCCATTACTGCTAAACTATCACCGCCGTTTTAAACCACCAGGAACTCTGCACTTTCTGTCAAATAATGATAATGATAATAACAATGCCTTTTCTCATTTTATAGCGCATTATTTACGCAGTCGGGCTTGACTCTTATCCTTTTTCACTATTATTATTCGATTGATTTCATCGTATGTTGAAGAGCATTGCCACGTGTTTTGTGATTTATGTGTTAATAATACAGCTGACAGGTACCGTTAAGTTTGTGACAAGACGGTTTGCTTTGAAGCTAAAATACCGTTGTACACCTGCACTTTAGTAGCGGAGAAACCCGTTATCCTGTCTAATTCAGTCTAAAAAGAGAAACATTTCAGACAGTCAGATTTTTCAAATTAATGAAAACTGCCATATCTTAAGCTTTCTTTTAATATTTATGACCAAACATTTGAATTTATCAACCATTTTGAGACAAAAAGTTACATTATCCTTTCATATAACAACACCCATGTTGACCTCTATGGGTGAGTGTCTACAGACAAAATGGACAAAAGTATGCACAGACTGTAATTGCGTTAATGTTCCAGGTTGTCTTTCCCTACAGGGAGTCTTTGAAGTATGGTGTCTTTACAGGTCACACTTATCAATATCTAATAAACTGTAGACTTCCTGGTGATTTGTTCCTCTGTTCTTATCAATTACTAATTGTGCATTGATAATTGAATAACATCAGACCTTTGACTCTATAAAAATAGTCATGTTTTTTAAATCTGGTAACAGGGTTTTGTTTTCAAATTCCTGGGGTACATTCATACTTTTTTAACTTTGGTAATAAGGTTTCGTGTTCAAATTTCAGGGTTACAGAATTTGAATGAAAATTTCAAAGTTTAATGAAGCAATTTTTAATCATCATGTTTCTGTCATTCTAGGACAATAATTATTCAGTAAGATTTCACAACTTTAGACTTATATTCAGTGGGATTCTAACGCTTGATTCAAAGTCAGTTGCCTTATTCAATATAAAGATATTCCACATTAATCTTTGTTTTAATATTTGCTTCAGTAAATGGAGAAGCTGAAAGCAAAAGAAAATATTATACTCTTCCCTGCCACAAAATTATGTTGAGGTTTCCTGCAATGATAAGGCAAAGTATGGAATTTGTTTATGATTTCCCCAATGTTTTGGCCATGAGATACATTTGACAAAGTGGCTTGCAATGTTTTGGCGAAGAGATTAATTTAACAAAGTTTTCTGCAATGCTTTGGCAATTAGATGAATGGAACTAAGTTTCTTGTGATGTTTTGGCAATGAGATGAATTTGACAAAGTTTCCTGCGATGCTTTGGCAATGCAATGCAATAAGTCTGAGTTTGCTGCGAAGGTGCAGCAAACAAGTGGTAAAAATTACAAGTTTCTTGTAACCTTGCAGCAAAGTGTATGTATTATGATAGTCTCTGGTGAACCTGTTGCGACTTTGCAGCTAGCAGCGATGTTATTCGCAAGAAGTTCGCTGCTAGCCGCAATGTCCTGCGAAGTCGTAAATCTTTTTGCTGCGATCTTTTTCTTTGCAGTAAGCTTGCAGCAAACTTACGGTAACCTTGCTTAAAAAAATCCTTTTCGTAAGGGGGTGCATCAGAATCAGAATCAGAATTGTTGTTGTGGCATGGTGAAACGTCACAATCATTCACCAGGACATGTGAATCAGGGAAGCTAGTCCCTAGCCCTTACAAGAGAAGTAAAACAGTGACCTATAAATATATATAGGTCACTGAGTAAAATTAGTAACTGAATCCTCTGCACACTCAGCAGCAGAAATAATGGGATCTTCCAAGGAATTCCAATCTCTAAAAGTCTGGAAGAAGAAACTGGACTTGTAAATGTCAGTCCAAGCCAATGGGGTTTGAAATGCCAGGAAATGATGATTCCTGGTACGCCTACTTGGGGGAACAAGGTCATTTATGGGTATACTGGCTGCACCCTTTAGACCTTTGTAAAGCATTATGAGTTTACTATCTTTCCTTCTCTTTTTCAGGGATTCCCACTTAAGTTTCTCCAGAATGCCAGTCATACTCCCAGTTTCATATGTGTAATTCCCCGTTACAAATCTAGCTGCCCTTTTCTGCACCTTCTCAAGTTCATCTCAAGTGCATATGCCTTGTCATTCTAATGTAGTTGTTTTTCCAAGTCAAGCGCTTGATATACACCTTTTCCTACATAGCCGGCTATTTATCCCACTATAGATCAATTTCCCGTTTAAAGTCGCTTTTTCACAAACGGGTACGGGTTATAGTTTTCAGATCCGATCGGATGATTTGCTACGAAACATTTAACGTCAACACCGAAACGCGCCTGGATGACATAGAGGTTTGTTGACGTTGGAAGAAAAATTGTTATAAGCGAGAAATGGCTGATTGGAGGCGAAATGGAACTGGTAAACGATACATTTATAACACTTCAACTCAAGGATATAAATTGCAGCTAAACTAATTTGTCATTTTTCTTTCTCTAGCGAGAAAGTTTGATTTTTGCAAAGATATACTCTGCATCGGTCAGACGCTCATAAGCTGTGTTTTGAAGCGTGTACAAGTAGAGCTTTCACAAAAATCCTGGTCTACGCCCAGCAAATATTCTTGTTTATTGGGTGTCATGATCTTGGGTACATTGTGCTACCTAGTGCTACCATATATGCATTTCTATTGTATTTCATATGACTGCTCACAGCATCTAGGCAAATGGGGTCCGTGACATACATGCATATAGCTTCTTTATCAGTGACTCTCTCTAAAATGGAAGTGTCTCCAGGTATGGTATGGTACCGTATCCATAGACCCTAGGTCTCCAGGTATGGAACCCAACCCCGAGACTGTGGGTCTCCAGGTACGGAACTGTACCTGGAGACAGTCCTATGAAGATTGGCTCCGGGTATGGCAGTAAGTTTTCGATACTATGTATTAAGGGGTCCATAGCAATACTGGAACGCACCAAAACACCGGAATGCACCTGTAATTACCGGAAGGCAGTCAACACACTATAAAAATAGGGTTTTCCTTTACTTGTGTGTGGTTTTAGGCCTGGAATATTATTGTATGTCATTATTTAGAGGATAATAAATTAGGATTTCAGTTTGATTTACGAATTACAGAAAAAAAAAGTTCAGTGGTAATAATGCTTTGCTGTTCAGGAATAGAGACAGAGAGTGTATGTAAAGAAGAATTGTGTCTGTTCTGTGTCAGCTTTTTGCTGGGCAGGGATCATTTTCTGGCGCGATTTCGCGATATTCTCGCATTTTTTTACACGAAATCGCAAAAAAGTTCGCTGATTGAGAAAAAAAATCGCACCGAGAAATTCTTTCAATTCGCACCGTGTTTTTCTGTATTCGCACATGCTGACCATTTCGGTACATTCGGATTGTTTTATAGGCTTTGGTTTCCGGAAATGTTTGGCGCCAAACGACTTGCATTACATATGCGGGTAACCAGCATCGTCTATGTCACTGCAAAGCTTCTTGCGAAAATAGCTATCAGTGTTTCATATTTTGCAAGCGCTTGTGTAGTTCATTGCAAAATGGAGTCTTCAAAGGCAGAAACGAAGAAAAGAAAACTGATATCGGCCCAAACGAGCCGAGAGGGCATTTTGAGATAGTTTTGCTCAACTGTAGAGACCTCAGCGACCCCATTATCTGCCTTCCAAGACTCCGCGACCGAGAAAGTGGATAAACAAGCTGAAAACCCGGGGTGGGGGGGGGGGGGGTCGACGAAAATAATAACAGCAAGGCCCCTGTAAAATCACACTTCTGATTATCACAGATTTCTTGATGTAATTTATTCTTACAATTTCAGAAACTGAATGACAAAGAGTGAAGATCCAGATCAGATAGCTTCTTCGGAAGCCATCTGATCTCAATCTGCACTGTTTGCAAAGATGGGGCATATCCAGGTTCAGCATGACAAGAGTTAATTACTGTAATGTTCCTAAATTTTTTGACAGCCAAAAAAAATTGCTGTAAACCTAAAGTTCAAACAAAGACTTCAGGTTCTACCTACCATATAGTAATGCCTACAAGAGATGCAGGTGGAATGGCAAACAGTGAAGACCCCAATCTAGGAGCAGTCTGGTCTGGGTCTGCACTGCTTGCCCAGACATGTCTGTCAAAAACTTGGGATCATTATGGTACGTTATACGGTATGAGATAAACTGTTTGAAAGTTGATATTTGATCATTTTAATGAAATTATTTTCCTTAATAAATTGTTGGAAATAAAGAAAAACAAAACCTAATTTCTTTATATTAACCATTATGATTTATATTTCATGCAATGAAAAGAATCAACAGGAACTGAAATTTTCTCACTAACTTTGACCCAGCGAGAGAAAAAATCTCATCAGATTTGAAAATTTCTCATTAATTTAGACCTAATGGGATTTTTTATCTCACAAAAATCTTGGGCCAGAATAATCCCTGCTGGGTCAGGAATCATCATTATGTGCTCTTTTAATCATTCAAGGCATCATAGAAGTAAAAGAAATTGTCTTGAATGCATTTTATGAATTATGATCCTTGACACTGAAATGGAAAGTAGCACAGACTCAAGAAGTGTCCAGCGTTGAATCATGTAACAGAATAGGGCTCAAATAATGCTTTTCACCAAATGAGCACTTCACACTTAACCCCAAAACCAATACCTGTACGGGAAAACCCTATGATAGTGTGTTCCGGTAATTACAGGTGCGTTCCAGTGTTTTGGTACGTTATGGTATCTCTTTGGACCGTGTATTAAGTTGTGTTGCCCATTTAATGTATAGTTAATCCAGCAATAAAATTTCTCCTTGTAAAAATTTCATTAAGTCGCCATCTTGCTAGAGAAAATTACAATGTAATTTGCATTATTTTGACTGATGTACATGTACATGTGAAAAACATGGCCAAGGTGTCTTATTTGATCGCGGGCTAATTGCTCGCCAACAATGACTTCTGAAGAGTGCAAACAACTATCATCTCGTTATAATCTGTGCACACAGACAATTGCATAATTTCGAGGTATTAGAGCCACAAGGTCGTAGAAATGATTAAAATGCACTAGGCGATACAACCTTGTGGCTCTAATACCTCGAATTATATTAAGAAGTATCCATCTGCGATAATTCTGCGATAAGCAATGTAGACCCAAAACAGACACCTACCAAAACACATGCAACATTCTTGAATATGCCTTTCAGTGCAATGAAACACTGACGTCAAACAATTAAAACACATAATGTTTTGTGCGCAGAGTGAATTTCTTCATGTGTTGTTGCACACCTCAATCGAAATGACATTGAGAATTTAATTGTGTGCTTATGAAGGTTATCATCACTTCAACAGATATCGCATGGATATCAGGACAACTCGGACAAAGGACAACTCGCCCCACAAAAATCTTGGCCCAGGACGACCTGCCCCATATTTTTTTTAACTTACTACAAGTCACTTTGTCCCATATCATAAACTTGCCAAAAGTCAACTCCAATCAAATGATAAAAACTCAGCCCACATGATAATTTTTTTTATTCCTCATTGAAACCATGTTGAGACGGTTCAGATGAGGGACCACAACATATGTTTTTATGCAGAATAAGCGAAAATTATCCCTAATTATCACCAAATACTCCGTCTTATCTAGAGCTCTGAGAGATCAGAGTAAGAGGGAATGGTAGCAATTTTCAAATACCTTGGAGCAATTGTGTCAGATGATGGCTCAGAACCAGAGGTTCTGTCAAGGATTGCCCAAGCCACTGCAGCTCTGACAAAGCTGAAGAGATAGCATCATATCTGTGCAGTGGTTTGACCACATCACAGGTTCTTCTGGCCTGGCAAATACAATTCTACAGAGCACAGTGAAAGGAAAGAGAAGTGGTAGACAGAAGAAGAGGTGGGAAGGCAATATCAAGGAGTGGACAGGGATGGACTTTGCTAGCATATCTAGGACAGCAGAAGACAGGACTAGGTGGAAGGGCATAGTTGATAAAGTCAACTGTGGTGCCCCAGCAACCTTGCAAGGTTTTGGAATTGACTAGACTAGATATAGAAAGTTTTGAAATTTCATATGGAATGGCCATGAAATATAACTGTATACATATGATATACCCTTTAATAATTTTTCCTGTACTGACATTGCGAAACAACTGTTTCTTCCCCCGCATGCACTGCTGTTCTTGCTAATATTTCATAGATGGATCATCTAGATGTACTTCTCTGTTTCTTAAGAGATCTTTGAAATTTTAGTTTACAGCTGTCCTTGAAATACCATCCTCAAAACTTTAGCAAAACAAAATCTGCCACTTGTCATGTTTTCATGGAGAAAATTTAGAGTACAATTACCCCAAAATGATCATCAGGTGTTTCTTATCGAGCATTCTTACTACAAATAGAAAGCTGTTTTCCAATATCATTAATTACAAGATGTAACATCCCAGTGTTCCAGGTAAGAAGAGGTAACAGGGATAATTTAAGGATAATTTTCCTTATTTTACAATAAAAACATATATTGTGACCTGTCATTAGTACCTTCTCACCGAGATGGTTCTAATGAGGTGTCACAACGTGTTTTCGTTGAGAAATAAGAATAATTATCTTTAAATTATCCTCAAAACCCCTCCTTATCTTGAGCTCTGATTCCTTACCATCCATTAGTGACATCTGTAAATATAATTCAAGTAAATTAATCAGAGCTGTAGATAAGAGGGAGTATCTGGTGATAATTAGGGATAATTTTTGTTAATACTCCATAAAAACATATGTTGTGACCCCTCATCTGAACCGTCTCGATGAGACGGTTCAGATGAGGGGTCACAACATATGGTTTCGATGAGAAATAAGATAAATTATCATCAAATGCTCCCTCTTATCTAGAGCTCTCAGTAATTATCCTTCATATTGGGACACTTTCACCAGTTATTGTCAACGACAGTAATTGGTTAAGGTGAATTGGTACACTTTGAAGGGATGTAACTCTGCCAGTCTCATTTTTGCATCCCTTCTCAATGGGGGTCAACTCTTATAGGAAAGAATTTGCTCCTGTAGGAGCAGAGGAGCAAATTCTTTCCTTTGAGAGTAGACCTCTTTTTGAGAGGTTCATCCTCCAGGGAAGCCAACAGGAAGTCACAAAAATGATTTTCCTTTTGAAATAATTACTGTTACTGTCCTAAATATTGAACAGATTGGCTTTTTAATGCGGTAATGCGTGTAAAAGGTGCAGAATGAATGGCAAACAGTGTAGACTCTGATTGGATTGCTCCTTTAGGGCTCTACCTGAGAGCTCCAGATAAGGTTGGATTTTGAGGATAACTCTGAGATAAATTTTCTTATTTCTTTATAAATGAAAACATATGTTGTGATGTCTCATTAGAACTGTCTCAGACAGGTCTAGTGAGGGATTGCAAAATATGTTTTTATGCAGAAATATGGAAAATTATCCCAAAATTAGTGCTATTACCCCATTCTATCTGGAGCACTGAATTATGTGAGATCAGACTGACTACTGCTGATAGAAGCATTTTGTTCTCCACTGATTACTTGTGATTTATTCACTAACTCTTTAAGCACCATAAAGCAGACGACAAAATTTATGTCTGCAAAAATTTAAAAAATGCCTTGTCCAAGACATTTCATATTGAGAATTCAAAGACTAGATGGCAAACAGTGTAGATCTAGATGAGGTGGCTCATTATGAGCCGCCTCATCACGATCTGCGCTGTTTGCAAATTCTGCTAATTAAGTCACTGGTGCTTAAAGAGTTAAGATGCTATTTTGTGCCATTTTGCAATTCTTGAAAAGCTTAACTGTCAAAAGGCTGATAGCCTGATACCTATGTGTTTGTTTTCATTTTATCTAGGAAGGACAGAAGAAATGCTTGACAGTGAAAATCAGGGAAAAGTTGATGGGCTGTCTAACAAGATATCGAGATTGAAAGGGGTAAGTAGAAATCAGGAGACATTGCAGTATTATCTCCCTTGGCCAGTGAGGATAAGGTAAATAATGATACTATAAAGGGAGGCAGTGTCCCCAACACTTCAAGTTCCTGTGCTCTTAAGCTCTATGGGTACACCTCCATATTTTTTGCCAATTTTACAAAGGGCAACAACTTTGGTGACATCCTGTTTGCTTCCATAGGTGACAAAACCCTTCAAAAAAAAGATCAACTGTTAAGGAAAAGAATTTGCTTCAGGAGGAGCAAATTCTATAAAGAGTTGAGCTGCACTGGAAAGGGCCACAAAAATGAAGGTGACGGAGCTGTTTCCCCTGAAAGTGTAACAACTCACCATAAGAAAATATTTCCATTGAACTCTATACACCGAAGGCTTCCATTCAGATTCATGTTTTAAATTAGTTATCAGTGTTTGAATATAGCATACATGTAATATGCTTTTCTTTGCTTAGTTATCTGTCTACTGTCTATATACATGTATGCATAGTGCTATTTCTTTTTGAATAAATATATTTTAAACCAAGAAAATATTTTGCCAAAAAAGGCTATTTAATTGCATCTAATGGCTAAATACTTTCTTTTGCAACAGTAATAGAGTTTGCAATGGATGTAAATATTTTGTAAAGGCGTGTGATTTAATGACATATTATGTAAGGTAGACAGTCCAGTACAGCTTTGGGGCTTGGACATTACAGTAAGCACCACCCACCAACACTTGAAGCGCGACACGACAAAACCAACAAAACCAACAAAGTGGCTTGTGCATCATGCAAAGACTCAGATCAGCCTGGGTGTCCGCCCAGTCTGATCAGAGTCTTTGCTGTGTGCTTTAAGGGTAGCTTAGGGTCTAAGTTAGCTCCATGCGGACAGTGAAGACTCTGATCAGACTGAGTCTTTGCATGGCGCATATGCCACGTAGTTGGTTTTGTCATGTGGCAGCACAAATGCATTCTTGGGGTGACTGTTTAGGCAGTGACAACTACTGATTTGGCGACAGAAGGAACAGTCGCTGCAAAGAAAGTCTCCATCTTCAGCTTAAGTTTGGTGATAAGCATTTGCACAGTTTGATTAGGGTTGATTTGGGTTTTACAACATATTAATAGTATTTCAGTCATTTTGGGTAAATACTAGATAGGGAGATGGAAATGGTTATACCAGTCATCAGTCATTTCTGGATGACAGGGGGCTCTTCAAAAGACTCACAACCTGGGCTGGATTCATGAACACTTCATCATGAGCATAGCATATTTGAAGCCTCCTCATGGCCTGGTGTTTTTCAGTTTCCAAGTGGGAATGGAATTTTGCATTTACCAGGCATTATGTTAAAGGCTCCATTGCTCTATCAACGTGAAACAAATTATCATGAGGTATCGCTGGAAGCTTCTCAGTATAGTTTCGTCATTGTAAATGACCTTGATTAGCCAGCTTTAAACAAATAAATATCCTTGAGTTTCACACAAAAAGCGTTTGTAAACTTATTTGGGTCATTTTAGTTGGCAACTAAAATGATCTACTTTCGATTTCAATAAGTTGAATAAAATGGTAAAAATACAATGAACAGGTGTGAAGCCACAGTCACTGCCCCTGCCTATGTTTATATTGCATTGCTAGACGGGAAACCAGACCAGGAAAATGTACTTTGTGGAGTGAATTGTTATTTTTCAAAAACATTGTTTTCTCTTCTTTTTGCCAGTTATATGACTCAATATACATGTATGTACAGCAACCCACATTTTATTACCAAACGTGAAGGTTGAACCGCTTTTTATAATGATTTGAGTTTAGACGTTTTCACCACTAATAGGACTATGGATACTTTAATTACTGTCCCTGCCAACAAGACTGGAATCATACAATTTGAATAACATTGTATTTTCTTGTTCTGTTTGTGAAATATTTTCAGTTGGCCCTAGACATAGAGACAGAAACCAAAGATTCAAATAGATATATGGATGATCACATGGTATGTACCAATTTGGTTGGTTGGTTGGTTGATTTGATGCTTAACGTCCGGTATGTACCAAAGCTATAGATAAGATCTAGGGATTATTTGGTGATAGTCAGGGATAATGTATGCTAATTCTGCATAAAAATATATGATGTGACCTTTCGTCTGAACCGTCTCGATGAGATGGTTCAGATGAGGGGTCACAACATATGAATTCAGTGAGAAAAAAGAAAAATTATCTCTCAGTTATCATTAAACACGTCTTCTTATCTCGAGGCTCTGATTTATGACACATGAAATTGATCTCATTTCACCTTTACATTCAGATCTAGACAGATACGATCAATACTAGCTATGATATGATTGGTGCCAGTCCATTGCAGGAGCAATCTTTTACACAATCATTGCCAGTTTGTGCCCAGTTGTTGAAATCCTGATTTTTTTCTGCGTATAAATTCCAAACTGTAGGAGAGATGATGTGATTTCCCAATTCAGTGAGCTCCATCATAATTCCCAAAGTAGTGAAAAAATCACTGTAAACTCTCATTAGCTTAACAAAGTCATTAGTCATGGATTCATTGAATCTTCATTTACACATAAAATCTAGTGTGCTGATATTATTTGCTAAAAAATGTGAGGAGCTTTTGCACTGCAGAGCTCGAAGAGCAGGACTGACTGATGAGACTCAGGATGCCAGGTGGTGCCTGAAATGGGTTCGTTCCTGGGAACTAGATGCTCCATTAGGACCAAATGTTCAATATTCATTATTTACCTGTAAATTTGGTTGTAAAACAGGTGTTTCCTTCCTCTAAAATGACCCTAAATATCTAAATCTGTCTTCTGTTATTCTGCTATAACATGAAGTTTTCTCTTCCAAGGCAATCTCGAAAATGTAGGTCTATCTTGCTAGACAAATTAAATTTTGAGAATTTTATGGAAAGGAAAAATATAACATATTTATTCTGTTATAAAATAATACCAAAAATCTAGAACCCTCTTTAGAAGATGGATCTAGATTTTTGGGATTGTTTTGGAAGAGAAAAATCCCTCTGATAGCAAAATTATAGGAGACTGATTTACGTGTTTCAGGTAAAATTATAGGAGACTGATTTACATGTTTCAGGTAATTTTGGAAGGGTATACTCCAGTCTTAAATAAATCTACTATGTCATTTCAGACAGGAGAGTTCGAGAGCAGCCAAGGCTTGCTGACAGGGTCCATGAACAGAATTAACTACATGGTGTCATCGGGAAAAGGCAATAGAAAAATGATGTGTTATATTATTATTGGACTTGTGGGACTATTCTTTCTCTCATATTATTTGATTTCTAAAGTGACAGCGAAGTAAAGAAAACTGCCGTGAACAGTGTCATTATGTCTGTGATGTTTTTTGGATGCTACCATATTTGAGCCGCGACACAACAAAAACAAAGTGGTTTTGCCCCCAGTGCAGACTTGGATCAGCCTGGGCATCTGCCCAGTCTGATCAGAGTCTTTCCTATCTGCATGGAGGTAGCTCAGACCCTTAGCTACCCTTTAATTGCTAAGCGAAGATTCTGCTCTGACTGGGCAGATGCCCAGGCTGGTCTGAGTCTGCCCTGGGTGCACAACCACTTTGTTGGTTTACTCGTGTCATGGCTCATATATATTTGGCTATAAGACATGGTTATCTCTTAACATAGAGTACCCCAAATATGTAAATCAGTTGTGAATAATGCAGCTATTAGGTAGTTTCACAGTGTTTCAACTAAGGCCTGAATCGAAACTTTTTGGCAGGATCAGTGGAAATCTGACCAAGTTGGTCCTGCCAGCTTGACAAGTGGTCTTCAATATTCCTCTTTCACATCACACAGAAAAATCAACTGGTTTTATGGACCAGTTACATGTAAACTCAACTGGTTTAGCACAAAATCCACTGGTCCTGACCCAATGGATTAGTTCTTAATTTAACCCCTGGTTTTACTCTTCCAAAGCAATCCCAAAATCTTACAAGATGGATCTTAAGTTTTTGGGATTGTTTTGAAAGGGAAAAAACTCTATCTTATAAACAAAGAAATATAGTCATTTCAGAGCTCTAGATGGGGTGTGTGTGCAGGGGGTGGGGGTTCATGATAATTCTGGGATATTTTTTTTGTATTGCCACGTTGTTGTTGAAAAAGCTGGCCCCAAGGTTATAAAACTTTTTCCATGCTCAGATCAGCTGAGCATGAAATTTTACCTGCTAAAAAATAGCAAATTACTGAAAAGTACAGTTAATTTATTGCTCAGTTTGTCTGAGTTTGAAATTTTCTCTGCTTATGAATATGAAATTGCCAACATTAGTTGGCATTGGCATTTTCATATTTATCAGCAGAGAAAATTTCATGTTCAGCTGAGTTGAGCATGAAATTTTTTTATAACCTCAGGGCCTGATGCGAGGTCATACTTTTCTCCATGCTCAACTCAGCTGAGCATGAAAATTCAAACTCATATTAATTAAATCTTTAACATTTGCAGAGATTATTATTATTCCTAAGTTTGATGTTCACATAATTTCTCTTATTTGACTGTAAAAAGCAAGTGTTTTTGTAAATAGCTGAGCTTGAAATTTTTTTTTATGACCTTGGGACCTGATGCGCCTAGTGTCTACTCAGAAATTTTGAAAAGTACAAGATTAACTGTAAGATTCTGTACACTTGACCATACAAAATGGTGTGGTTTTAAAAATATGTCAAGTTCTGATGAAGCAGGTTGTTAAGAACTTAAGAGAGTTTTAATAAACGTTTTGGCCCCTTCAAAAAAGTTTCAAGTTACCTGCACCATTTTTCTTTGGTTATAAGATGAAGGTTCTTATTCTCCAACACAATCTCCAGATTCTAAAGATGGATCTAGATCTTTGATCTTAGATTGTAAAGGAAAAAATAATCTCATTGCAGAATTTTGAAAGACTGATTTTAGATATTTGGCATCATTCTAAAGAGGGAAATTTTCATTTTAAAGCCAGATAAAAACAGAGCCGAGACACGAGAAAACCAACAATGTGGTTGTGCGCCCGGCGCAGACTCAGATCAGCCTGGGCATCCGCCCAATCTGATCAGACGCTCCACTAAGCACTTAAAGGCTAGCTAAGGGTCTAAGCTACCTCCTTGCGGACAGCGAAGACTCTGATCAGACTGGGCGGATGCCCAGGCTGATCTGAGTCTGCACTGGGTGCACAATCACATTGTTGGTTTTCTCGTGTCGTGGCTCATTTATTAACAGCGGGTCAGTTGTATATCTCTGGAGACTATAGCATATTGGATACAATTTATCAAGGATTTGAATAACTTTTGATCACTGCCATTTATGAATGAGAAAACGTGCTATCAATTGGCTAATAAATAAAGTTTAACCCTTTTTTGGACCAGTAAACACCTAATCATTTGGATGACTTTTGATGAGTACATTTCTAGTTTTAGGGATTTCTTGTGGATGTTTTCATTTTAAATGCATTTTGCATAGAAATTCCTGTAAGCAAATAGTGTTGACCCTGGTCAGTCGCCACATTCTGTTGCATCAGACTCCGCAGAATATGCCGCATCTGAACTGGTCAGAGCTGTTAGCATATGTCCCCAAAAGAGTTTTCTAGTCTGAAAAGGGTTAAAGGCAGGGTGATCACCATTCATTGGCTTGTTTCATTATCCTTTTTCTTATATTGTGAGGATAAGGTATTTTAATTTCGTTTTTCGTTTTGGTGCAAATTTTGTGTAGAATGTGTTCAGGTGGAAAAAAATTCTCATGAAGCATTTTTAATTCTTTTCTTGATGTTTGTTGAGTTTAATACCATTTCACATACAGTCAACTCTCAATATCTCGAAGTCAAACTTCAACCCAAACTACTGATATCTCAAAGTAAATTTTCTGGTACCAGAAAATTTACTTTGAGATATCAGTAGTTGAGATAACAGCAGTTGAAATGTAAATAGAAATAGGAAATATATTCCTTGATATAAGAAGATACTTTGAGATATCAGTGTTCAAGATATCGGGAGTTGACTGTACTTTCATATTGCCTATGATTTATCCAATTTCACCAGCTTCATTTTTGCCTTCTCCAAAATATGTCTTTATTTCTGTGTTTTTTATTTTTTTATTTTATTTTTTGTTCAAACAATAAAAAATAAGAGTTTACAATAGATTTAGAAAATTATTTTTCTTTGAATAGGCAAAATTGGGATGAAGTCATTTTTTACAATAGGTGAAATGAGAGAAGGCGAAATGGGAACATCCTGTTTGTTCAGTTTTTTAATTTATAAGACCAGCATACATTTACAGGCCAATATTTTTTTAATGAACAGTTGAATATATAATCATGTATATCTGATTTTGTCCAATTTTTCTTCTGTACATATGTTTAGGTTGATAGGAATAAAAATTTATGATTCAGCTATTCTGGAAATTTTCTTACAGATTCTTTTTGCATACATTTAAATAATCAGTTTTGTTGATTTTTCTTATTATTCCTTTGTACATGACCATATATGCTCACTAAAACATTGTTGAGTGTAAAAATCATGCAATCATTTTGGGGATAACTGTACTCAAAATTGTCATTTGGGGAGGTAAATAGTCGTTTTATGGTCGGAAATTTCGTTTTACGGCGATGCGCCAGCGGAGGCGTAAAATGCAATTTGCAACCATAAAACCGAGGATTTACCTCCCCAAATGACAAATTTGAGTACAATTATCCCCATTCTAATGCTCTTTTCACATTTTCACCATTAAAAATGTACTACTTTGCATCCATAGTAAATGTTTTCAGCAACGTAAAACCAGACATCAGCCAATGAGAAGCGACGTTAGGTAATGACGTCGGGTTTCCAACAGTATATTGCATGATATACTATTGCAAATTTTTACATTATCCAATCATACATCGCGTTACATTCCTAACTTATTGTTCAGCCAAAGCTCCAGATAACATGGATTTTTGAGGATAATTTTGAGATAATTTTTCTTATTTCTCAATAAAAACATGCATTGTGACCCAGTGACACAGTTCTGATCAGGGGTCAGAACGTAGGTTTTTATGCAGAAATATGGATAATTATCCCTAAAATATCCCCTTTACTGCTTCTTGTCTGGAGCACTGGTCCAACTTCAGCCATATACTGTAATGTGCGTATATATCGGGACACCTGAAAGTAATGAATTTTCCATTTGAAAAAATGGAAAATTAATTATTTTAGGTGTCCCAATACTTAAGCACATTAGGGGTAAAATATGGAAATGGGGGGGGGGGGGAGTACAGAGATAAAAACTGACAGTGAAAACTCTTCTTAAATGGTTTTGTCATTTTCAGAGTACAATTTATTGTTGATTATTTATTAAATGATCTGAAAGGAAACATGAAAGTGTTTGTTCTTGTTTCTACCTTCTCATAGCTCCAGATAAGTTGGAGTTTCAGGGTCATTTGAAGATAAATTTCTCAAGACATTATGTAGTGTTGCTGTTTGAAACTGTCTAGACAACAAATACAGTCAACTCCTGATATCTCAAACACTGATATCTCAATATCAATATAGTTAACACTAATTTCCTATTTTTATTTACATTTCAACTCATCTTAAACTACTGGTATCTTAAAGTAAATTTTCTGGGACCAGAAAATTTACTTTGAGATATCAGTAGTTTGGGATGAACTTTGGCTTTGAGAAATCGAGAGTTGACTGTCCCCTTATTAGAACCGTCTGGGCAAGGCAGTTCTAATGAGGGGTAACAACATTTTGTTAGCTCACCTGGCCCAAAGGGCCATAGTGAGCTATTGTCATACCAATGCGTGCATCGTGCGTCGTCACGGAATTTGTCCGTCGACACCTAAAAACAAATATTCAAACATCTTCTTCTGTAAAACTACTGGTCCCATGGTTCTCAAATTTCACATGGAGCATGACCTGACTCCGGGGTCTCAGAATTGTAAAATTGGGTCAGGTTGAAAATCCAAGATGGCCGCCATTACTAAAAATAGCAAAAACAACAAAATAAACTTCTTCTCCAGAACCACTGGGTATATTTGTCTGAATTTTGGCATGGAACGTCAATGAAACCTTGGTATTCAAAATTGTAAAAATGAAAAAGATCTGTAGCGGAGTTTTGTCACAGTGACCTACTTTCTGTTTACGAGTGTAATTTTACTCAAATGCCAATGTCAAAAAACGACATATTCAAACGACTTCAAACAACTTCTTCTCTAAAACCACTGCACCCATGGGTTTCAAATTTCACATGGAGCATGACCAGACTGCAGGGTTTCAAAATTGTAAAATTGGGTCAGGTCAAGAATCCAAGATGGCCGCCATTACTAAAAATAGCAAAAACAACAAAATCAACTTCTTCTCCAGAACCATTTGGTATATTTGGCCGAAAGTTTGAGTGGAACATTAATGGGACCTTGGGATTAAAAATTGTAAAAATGAAAAAAATCTATAGCGGAATTAGGTCACAGTGACCTACTTAGCGTTTACAAGACCCATTTTGCTCAAATGTCAGTATCTCAAGAAAACGCAATCGATTGTGGTCAGATTTGTTCAGCAATGGTCCTTAAAAGGAATTATTTCAATTTTGTGCCAGTTGACTATCCAAGATGGCCACCATGGGGGCCGTTACTAAAAATAGCACAAACATAAAAATGACAATTACTCAAGAACCCTTGAATGGAATTCGACCAATTTTGTGTCAGAATGTTCCTTGCATGAAGCTGTTTCGATTAATTACAATTTGGCTTTCCAAGATGGCCGACATCTGCCGTTACTAAAAATAGCACAATCATAAAAATGACAATTACTAAAGAACCCTTGAATGGAATTTGACAAATTTTGTGTCAGAATGTTCCTTGCATGAAGCCGTTTCGATTAATTGCAATTTGGCTTCCAAGATGGCCGACATCTGCCGTTACTAAAAATAGCACAAACATAAAATGACAATTACTCAAGAACCCTAGAATGGAATTGGACCGATTTTGTGTCAGAATGTTCCTTACATGAAGCCATTTCGATTAATTGGAATTTGGCATTCCAAGATGGCCGACATCTGCCATTACTAAAAATAGCACAAAACATGAAAATGACAAAATCTCAGTAACCGCTGAATAGATTTTGACGAAATTTGTGTCAAAATGATTTTTGCATTGAGATGTTTCAAAAGTAACTAAATATAGACAAGTCATAATGGCCTTTGTTACTAAAAATAGAAAAATGTGAAAATAAGAAAATCTCAGTGGAATTGGACTAATTTTCTGTCAGAATGATCATTTCAATAAGCTTTTTCAATTTTCTGCATTTTGGCATTCCAAGATGGCCGCCATCTGCCGTTACTAAAAATAGCACAAAACATGAAAATGACAACATCTCATTAACCGCTGAAGCGATTGAGACGAAATTTGTGGCAAAATGATTCTTGCTTTGATGTGTTTCACAAATTAACAAATACTGACCCGTCAAGTTGGCCTCTGTTACTTAAAATAGCAAAATTTGAAAATTAGAAAATTACAATGGAACTGGACCAATTTTGTGTCAAAATGGTCCTTGCATGAAAGCTTTTCAATTTTTTGCATTTTGGCATTCTAAGATGGCCACCATCTGCCGTTACTAAAAATAGCACAAAACATGAAACTGACAATATCTCAGTAACCCCTGAATGGATTTTGATGAAATTTGTGGCAAAATGATTCTTGCCTTGAGGTGTTTCAAAAGTAAATATATAAAGACCAGACAAGTTGGCCTCTGTTACTAAAAGTAGCAAAATGTGAAATTGAGAAAATCTCTGGAATTGGACCAATTTTGTATCAGAATGGGGACCATTCGGATACAAAAGCCAGGTGAGCGATATCAGGCCCATTTGGGCCTCTTGTTTTATACGTGGACCAGTATCGGTAGTTTTGAACCTTTTGGTATACCATAGAAAAGAGTTAATATCAGATCATGAGAATTTGGCCAGGTAGATTCAGAGAGAAAACTATATCTATTTTGGAGACTTTAATGCTCATGACCCATGGAGTCTGGGACAGTTCCACCTGTCACTTTCCTGGGTATGATCTTAGACAGCAAAGTAACAAGGGGTCAGCATATAAAAACTTGACAGAAAAATGTAATAAGGACCTGAACCTTACGAGACTGGTATCAGGTACCCTAATGCTGGACAGACAAGAAAATCCTATAGATACTGGTTCTCAGCAAAATTGACTATGGCACATAAGCTTATAACTCTGCATCTGAACATCTACTCTCAAAGCTGGATCTTATTCAAAGTTAAGCCATATGTACTGCCACGAGGACATAATGGGGCAGTGCCATAACGTCTATAGGTAAACGAACAAAAGGCAAATTCTACTCAACTTTGAACCAAACCACTTTATTCTATTTCAGACTGTGTACAGAAACATTTTAGATCAAGGCCTTGTATTACCACAACCCTAAGTATTGGGGCACCAAAATCAATTACCGTAGTTACTCATATATCTGCAGACATACAAATACTGTAGACACAGATCAGACTGCTACTTAGGACGTATTGGTCTACAATGTTTAGGCAGTGCTTGCTCAGACACCTTTGTCCCATAGATAAGCTATTACGGTAATAGCATGCTAGTATTTGCTTAAGCACCTCTGTCCCAATATTAAAGGTTGCTATGGTAATACATAGTTCTTATAGAAAAATAGAAATACATCAATGACACAATTTACCAAATTTAAAACCATACCTTTGTCATAAAGTAAATCGAATAACAAAATCTGGAAAAGTTTTGGAACAATACTTTTTTTCTACAAAGATAGAAAAGAAAGAAAAATAAAATGATTGCTCTTACCTGAATTGAGAAGAATAATACTTTCAAAACTTCTACTCCCAAAATGTCTACTCCCAAAACGGCAACTCTTAAAAAGTCTACTCCCATTCAGTCTACAGTGCCAAAACCGCTATTCTTGTTGGTCTATATATAAAGCAACAATGTATTTACAACATAAACAATATTTAGGATAATTCTCTATGAATGATGGGGCTTTGGACTTGGAATATAAATATGGGTGCATACAGCAGGCAGTTTTTGAAATCCTGGAATGTCTTACAATATAAAAAGTGGTGTAAATTGTTGAAACATTGAAATGTGAAATGTGAGGTATGTACCCAGATTGTGTTTTCAGCCTGTAGAAAGTTTAGCTTTGAACTTGCAGAAACCCTTGTTGATTTTGAGAAAGCAATACGAGGGCATATCAGTCCATCCCTATTAATGCTTTAGAAGTTGAATTTGGAATTAAACCCTTACAATTAAGATGAGATGAGATCACCTTGAAATATTAGGCCAGGTCCTCACCACTAGGCCAATCCCTCCCAGTCAATAACTTAATCACAGACTTTGGATGTCTTAATTACCACTAAGAGAGCCCCAAGGTTCTGCTCTTATAAAACTCTTAGATGAACATAAGATCCAGCAAGACATCCAAAAACCTTGTTATATGGAAAAATGGGACCTGGTTTATGACCCCCATCATATTGAAGTTAGGTTATCACACAATAGACCTGAGATTGCTCCTGTCTCCCCCCAAAGAAACATGCAAATACAATACATGCGGAAACACTAACTCTTAACTGTTTACTGTGTACCGCTTACTGTGTCTTATATTCTGTTTGCTGTCTTCTTAATGAATACTGTTTACTAAAACTGTCGAATGGATTAAGGTCCCTGTTCTTGCTTCTCGATGGGCATCGCATATAAAGTAACCTCACAGCGGGCATATGACGTCAAAACTGACGTCGATGCGACGTAATTGGGCATAATCAAGTTGCTGACAATAAATATTTAAAGTAGCCTGCACATCTGAACAAACTGACTAGAGTCTTGATTTTTCAGTTTAAGATGAGGAAGGGTTCATAGAGGATACATGCAAAAAGGGAAGACTCTGAACAGACTGCGTGGATGCTCAGGCTGATTTGAGCCCTTCCAAATCGCACATGCAATAAATACATTTTCACGGATACATAGAAACACTCAACTCAACTCAACTCAACTGAACTTTATTACTCTCAAAGTACATATAACATGACATAATGACATAGAAACACATTATAACAATAAAGTTACTATTATAAATATATACATTTAACACATATAAACATGGAAACATACAACTAGTCAGGAGTGAAGCTATTCAAAGAGTAAACGTCAATACAAAAATATGAAACTAAATAAATTCATGTTAAAGTCATGAAATAATATACACGTGAACAGAAATGATGGATGATTTGTGATTCTACGTCCTTTTCAACGGCATTTCAGTCATATCAGGACGATGAGAGGGTGATAATGAAAGGCTGTGTGCAGTGGAACCCCGTTTACGATAGGAAAGATTCTCGCCTCAAGCGGGGCTCGATTCCGGGTCCGCTAGATCAGCAGGCCAGCGCTTAACCCACTGAGCTATCGGGGTCCGTGAACAGAGCAAGTACTTGATAACAATAAATAAACAGAAGTATTTTCAAACGAGTTATTCTTTGCATTGATGAAGAACCCTTACTAAATTAGCGAGGACCGGAGGTGCATTGATTACATTTGGCATGTTCCAAGAGCTGCTCATTTTTCTAGCCATTTGTATTCTCTTACTATCTGTGTTGTTACTTTATGTTACTGTTTCAATTTGGTGTCGTGGTTGGGATTAGGAATTTGATTGTATCAAATCCTTCTCATTGCTTTTAACACTACTCTTATTGCATAACGGAGGGTATGCAATATTTAAGTTTTGGCATGTCGTACAGAAATTTTTTACACATAGCTATACCTAATGTTTATACACTCACCACATATGGGAAGGTTTGCATTGATGTAACATTCACTGCATTAAAAAGAAATTAGATTGATTAATTTTGTTGTAGCATGTCGTATAGAAATTTTTGGCACAGAGTCATACCTAATGTTTAGATACTCACCGCATATGGGAAGGTTTACATTGATGTGAGTCCCCAGGGTTGCCACTCACCTTCCACTCCAAAATTTAGGACTAATCCTTGATTTTTTCCCTGGCATTTTACAGTTTTCCATCTCTTTTCTACGGATTTAAAAGTTAAGTTAACTCTTTACATCAACATTGCTAACTGTATTACTTAGAAATCGGTGGTTACTGATACTCTTTAAGGAAAACATTTCTCCCCCCCAACCAGCAAATTCTTTCCTTTAAAAAAAGCCCTCGATCAGGAGGGATATGTGCCAGGGCTATCTCCCTAGAAAGTACAATTCCTTTCCCCTTGAACAAAATAAGTATAATTTCTACAGACTGCCGTAGCCATTTACATGTATTTTTAAATTCCCTGATTTTCCATTCACTTTCCAACTCCTTTCCAAATCCCTGACCTACCACGAAATTCCCTGACTTTTCCCTGACATGGAAAAAATTCATTTTCAGGATGTTTTTACCGACCGTGGCAACCCTAAGTGACCGTTTATGTATTTAAAAGAAATTTCATTGATTAGGCCGCGTTCACACGAGCGCAGTTTCTATGTCACAGAAACTTTAACAAAGAAAGTATGAGGGTCTCAATGGGGTACCTCTGAAATCAGTAATCAGTAAAATTTCAGCCCAAAATTCAGTAAACAGTAAAATTGAAATGCCAAAAATCGGTAATCAGTAAAATTTTGACCAAATTGGTATAATAACACACCGTAACCATTCTCTCTAACCTATGCACGTGATGCATACTTTGAAGTATACCAGGAGCCCCGGTAGCTCAGTAGGCTAAGCGCTGGCCTACTGATCTTGCGGTCCCGGGTTCTAGCCCCGCTGTAGGCCGGTTATCTTCTCAATCGTAATCGGGGTTCCACTACACAGCCTTTCTTTTTACACCCGCCCATCGTCTTGATATGACTGAAATGCTATAAAAAAGGACGTAAAATCGCAAGTCATCCATCCATTATCCATCTTGAAAACTACTGACTTAGTATCAAAATACAGTCAGACCTGCTTATGTGATTACCTCTATTAAGAGGTCACCTGCCTTTATCAGCCACCTTTGTCAGGTCCCTTGAACTAAAATGAACTAAAATACAGTGCAAGTGCTCGACAAAATTCCCTTTATCATAAACAACATATTGTGCATCATCTAGACAAAAATGGCATCGATTTTTTGCCAATTACGGTAACCGCTAACCGTTTGTGACGCCGCTAACCGGTATTTTTTTCACTCACATTTCGCTAATCAGTATATTTTTCGGCCGATTCCGCTAATCACTTAGCATTGGCGACGCCGCTAACCGGTAAAATTTCTTCTCAAATTTCGCTAATCAGTAATTTTTAGGGCCAAAATTCGCTAATCAGTAAACCCCATTGAGACCCTCAAGTATGCCAAACATTTTGCGTTTACATGGAGCAAATTATTTGTTAAAGAAAAGGTGACATAGAATCTTTGTCAAGTAAACTTTGGCAATGAAATATTTGCTGCAGTGTTCACACGACCAAATATTATTCGTCAAAGTTACCTGCAGCAATGAAACAAAATCTTTGTCACATTTTCCACGCTTATAGCAAAGTTCTTTGTTACATAATCTTCAGCAAAGTTCTCCGTTTACACGGACAAATTTAATTTATCAAAGTTACTTTACCAAATATATTTGTCAAAGAAACGTCATATTTTGGCCTTTACACGAGCACATTTTTCTGTGGCAAACCGTCTTTGTCACAGAAATTTTGCTCGTGTAAACACAGCTTTAATTATGTTTCTGCATGTATAGAAATTTTGGCACATATTTACACTTAATCTTTAGATACTCACCGCAGTTAGGAAGGTTTGCATTGATAAGGCCCATACAGACTTAATTTAATTGCATTGATCAATCATACAGAAGGTTTTGGAACAAATTTATACCCAATGTTTAGCCCCTCACTGCACTTAGGAAAGTTTGCATTGATATGGCCATTACGTATCAACAGGGCATGGCACTTATAAATCGTACAGATTTTTTTTGAATAAAGTTATACCAAATATGTAGACTTTCGTCGCACTTAGTAAGGTTTGCATTAATTTATATGATTTTATTATAAGGGTTTGCATTGATTATGTTTTGGCATATCGTACAGATAGTTTTTGGCACGTATGAGAATGGTTTTTCTCCATGTTAAAATGTTTTGAAGCTCCTCTATGTCAGTTTGTCATTTTCATTCAAGTTTTTTTTTTTCGTCGCGGTTGGAAGAATCCACTTCTAACCCAGGAAAATGACTGTAACTCCTAAGTGTCAAACATTTCCTCCTCTTAAGCTATTCAAACTCTAGGGTAGACTCGGGTAACTTCGGACATGGGGGTAAATTCGGACATACCATTGCAAATAGTGAAAATCCAGGATTTTCACTGTTTGGCCAGTTATTTTTGTTTCAGTTCCAAACAAATGACATATAAAGGAAACAATGTCACTGTCCGAATTTACCCGCTGTCCGAAGTTATCCGACTCTCCCCTATATTCGATGCGTTGCACTTATGTTTGTAGCATAACCTAGACCAAGTAGTAGTCTTTCCTTTCATACGTTCTGCGCAGGAGATTTGCATACACAATATGGTAAAAGATGAGTTGCTTTCTGTTTTATACACCAGGAAGAATTACCATATTTGTTAATCCTTGATATTTGTTTAAGATCAACAAGAAACTTTCCATCAGATGTTCTCTTTCTTGTCGTGGCCTCAAATAATGCATTGTTAGGTTCCGTATAAAAAATCACAAGGAAAAGAATATCCTGCGCTTGCATGTTGTCACTCATGTCTGGCTGGTAGCCAACCCCACTAGGACTTTCTTGAAACCTTAGAACGTCTTCATTGGTTGAAAACCTTGATGCACTTTTTATTGATCCTAGTGTCAGAGGCATACAATCTGATGAAAATGGCTTGAGAAGGTCATTTAAGGTATTTAAAACACTCTGTGCCGCGGAACCCACATCACTATCATCACTTGAAACTTTTTCCCATTTCAAACACGCGCAGTAGTGAGGTTCTATGTGAGCCTGTGAGCACGTGCGTTCAAGTGGAACCTCATTGAATAAACTTATTCCAGGACCCTTTTTGATAGTATTTTCCGTTGGCACGATACCTAGCAATTCCATTAACGTTTCGTGAATATCAAATGGGGTTGTTAATCGCTGACTGTTCTGCACAAAGTTGTTATATTCTCTCAGGTACGTATTCCGAAACCATTCAGGAAAGCGGACAGCAAAATAAGGCATCCGTTCTTCAAGTTTTCCTTGTTCTGTTGCTCGCATTTTATGGTATCTCGCACCATGGTCACTCATCAATATCATAACGGTATTATTCAGATACAACTTTGAGTTCATATACTGAAGAAATTCTAGTAAGAATGGCTCTTGTAGTTGTGCATTATTATTGTATTCGTGGGTAAGTGCAGCGCCGAATGATATAGAAAATTTCGGTGTGTCTGGGTATGTAGCAAATAGCTCTTTAATCCAATCAAGCATTAATCTAGGCAGTGGTCTTGATCCTAGACAATATTTCGAAGGCCGATTGTCAAATGGAAGGTACACAGGGGGAATATATTTTGCTGCTTCTATGTAAAATGGTCGCATGTAATGGTGGGTAGGTTGCTCTTTGAAACCTTTCAGTTTATACTGAAACATTGCAAAATTTGGATCATCCTCAGCGAAAGAAGTTACGTATCCAAGTTTTTCGAACTCTTTCCAGATAAGAGGATAAATATCACAAAATCTTGCGTCTTTCACACCTTTTTGGACATCTGGCTGTTCAAACTGGGTCTTCCCCGTCAGGATAGGAATCCACGCCTGTGCAGTCCCATCTCCAATAATGTTATAACTCTCCAGTAAAATACCACCTAATGTTTTGGTAAAGTATTCATGTGTCTTAGGTAACAACCTTTGAAACATTAAACTAGACATTGAATCAGTTCCCCATATGACCACGTTAAGACCTTTAAATCCCCTTTCTTTCACCTGTATCTTTTTGCTTATGACGTCATCTCGCCTTTTAATGCCATGGTGAATGCTGTCGTAAACCTGTCCATTTGCAGCCTTACACTTAGCGATGAAAGCGTCATTGTTTAACAGTGACCCGTTTACGAGTGGCTGATCGCTACCTCTAGATGGGACAAAATCATCATCTGTCATGAAAATCGGAGTCATCTTACATTTGATAGTACCATGACGGGCGACAGCATCCGGCGATATGAAAACTCTGCCTTGTTCAGTGTATATCCAATCTTGCCCGTCCGGACACTCTACCGGTGGTATTTTCCGCAAGTACTTCAACATATTGGGATTATTTAAAGGCATCTGAGGGTGAACACAGGCTTGATTAGCATGAGGACGCCGAATCGCCCACTCACCAAGACCGAAATTAGAGTAGTCTTGAAGAAAAGCATCATACAGTATCCACAATGCAATTATACTACAGCCAATACCAAGGCATTTTGGTATGCTGAGTCTTAAACGGACCACTTTGTGACGTAAAATTTGACAGTATCTTCCGAAAACAAAATTTCTGATTGGCATCTCAGTAGTGTAGTCTGAAACGATACAAAACAAGAAATATATTTTAAATAAAAATGTCGAAGTATTAGAGACATTGTGTCTTAACCCATTAATGCCTAGCACCTCAAAAATGGGATATAGGAAAACAGTGCAGACCCGGATCAGACGCCGCGTTTGCGGCGTCTGATCATTGTCTACACTTTTTGCATACGGCAAATGGGTATTTTTCAAAATAAAACAAAAAAAAAATCAAAAAAATAAACTAAACCTGACACCCCTTAAATGGAAAATGGACTCCTCCAATATATACCGATAGAAGAGTCCACGAGGCATTAATGGGTTAAGTATGAAAGAGTTTTCATCAGCCATCCAGTGGCAACATTTGGATTTGGAACATACGAATTTTCATCATCTATCCAGGGGCAACATAACGTTTTAAGGCAACGTTGCTGCAACGTCATGACGTTACATTGACGGTGCTTGCTGGGATAAGTCCAGGCCCCGAGGTTATAAACTTGAGTACATTCTCAAACTCAAAATAAAGCACACTGATAGGCTGCTTCCGAGCACATGCTCGGAAGCAGCCAATCAGTGTGCTTTATTTTGAATTTGAGATTAGACTCAAGCTTTATAACGTCGGACCCTGCTCTTTGATAATCTACTTGGACGGACACACGGCGCCAAGTGTGTGCAACTATGGTTACGTACCGATGAGCCACTTGGGTAACGTCGATAAGAGAATTGAACTGAACTGAAATGAATTTGATAATCTATTATGTGTCTATCCGGACTGCATAAGTCTTCCCAGCACCAGAAGCATAGAGCTTTCTTTTTGACTGCAGTTGTATTTATACTTCTAATCGTGAAACAAGAGTTGTTTGACTGCAATTGTAGTTATACTTCTGGTAGTAAAACAAGAGTTGTTCATAGTCACAAGGAGAAGTAATCTTATTATGTCTTCGACAAAAAATATACCAATTATAGGCCATTTGCTGTCTATAAAACAGGTCATTTTGCAGATTTTCTTTTTTATTACTGGTGATAAAATTCATATTTTTTCTCCACTAGTATTGTCAGACTAATACATAACTGGAAAATGACTTTCAGAATTTTATCTTGTCAATTTTTTGCTTTTGTCTATTAAACCTTTTACAAAAATTTACAAACTGTTCAGCTTAAGTAAAGGGGAGTACACTAATTTAATGTAATAGCTATAACCAATGCCCATATATGCATCACAAACAAGAAATGTTTCTATAGATAAATCAATTCTATTCATCACCAATCAATTCTCTTTGCAACCAATAAATAAGTGACCTTCATTTTTACTTAGATGAAAAGATTAACAGGTATACAGGTGCCATTGAGTAACTCTGTACAATTAACTAACAATTGGCAGAGGTAAGTACTGACCATTCTAAGGCTGTTACATAAATAAACTTACTCCCTAGTAAAATACAGTTAAAATATCTTCTAAAAATGGGCAGTTTTCAAAAGAAACTTTTTAGTTTCAAAATAAAATTTTGAGGAAAATTATAAATTAGATATGTATAAGATAGACATTAAAGATGCGCTTTACTTCACAGTGATAGCTGTGGTAGTTTTAGAGATATTTAGCAAAATGACCTGTTTTATAGACAGCAAATGGCCTATACTGCCTATCACACAGTTTGGACAGGTTTTCAAGACATGATTTTAACTGCATGTTTGTTTTCTTCTAAAATTAGAAAATTGTATCTGTAAGACACTAATGATGCCCCCCGTGCAGCGCCTGTCACAGGACATGTGTACATCCCTAAAGCACCTTTTAAAGGTAGGTTCCTGGACTAGCGATAACAATTATGTCCACAAAATAATTTCGTCTTTTTCTGAACAGTACTGAATTCTCTAATTTTTCTGAATTTGTTGCTACTGAGAAACTCGTCAGATGTTGAAGAAAATAGTCGTTTTCCCTTTTGGTTTATTTTCTTTCGTTGGAATTCCAGTTCTAAAAATAAATATGTTTATTTTGTCTATAAGTGCGCGATTTCTGATGCCATTCTCCAAAGGTCAATTTTCCCTTGCCGTGAGCTTTCCTAGAGATCTAGGCATGGTGGATGGGTTAAAACTATCCCAAAATGCAATGCAGCATGACGTCAGCTGCGTAATCTATTTTTGGCACGAACTAAAAATAGCGCTAACTGGTGTGCGAAGCAGAGTTAGGAAATCCCTTGCAAAACAAGTTTTCTAATATTTTTTTTGATTTACACTTTTTAGTGAAACTTATTCATTCCCTTTTAAAAGTGCTTTCCGACAACTTGGATGAAAGATCATCAAAATTATGATGCATTCCAAAGTACAGGAACCTACCTTTAAGTACAAACACTACCGGGTATCGACAAAGAATCCACTGAAAAACTGAAAACATCTTACAAGCTTCATACCTTATACTGCAAAAACGTAGCATTTCAAAAATGTAGCCCTAATTGACTATCTTTAAAAGGTCATAATTCTGTCAAAATTATTTTTTTTTATCAAAAACCAACATGCACATCTTCATTATGTCCACAACAAGTATACATTGTCTGAAAAACAGCCGCTGAAAATTGTGTGGGGGTGGGGGGGAGTTGATTACACAAAGTACTTACCCTACAATGCAAACATATGCCAAAAATGACTAAGTTCAAAAGGTCATAATTCTGACAAAATTACTGCTAGCTCCATTAAATAGCCACATGCACATTTTCAATATGTCCACAGTATGTATGCAAGGTTCGAAAAAGATCCATTGAAAACTGTGGCAGGAGTTGTTACAAAAACTCCATACCCTAGAATGCAAAAGTTTGCCTAAAATGACTAAGTAAGTTCAAAATGCCGTAGTTCTTTCAAAATTATTTCTAGCTCCAATAAAAACCCACATACACATTTTCAATATGTCCTCAGCATGCCTTATCTGAGTCATCTCTGTATGCTAAGTTTCTTTCAAAGTAGAATAATTTTTGAAGGAAGATACTACGAAACCAAGGAGCACATCAGAGAAAAGAAAAAAACAGACACGGTGTATTTGAGTCTTTTCATGGGCTGTAATAATGTTTCAACACTGTCCCGCCCCGCAACCCCTCACTCTCCCCTTTACCCATCTCTAGCACCTGTTTAAGCGGGAAAAGCGTCTTCAAATTGACAGAAAACTAGAAACGTGGTAATTTATAGGACAGTTGACAGCATTTCATTAATATGTCCCCAACAGAAATAACAATAACGACTTTCTTTTATCATGTTGTTTCTTTTATATTTAAAGGCCCCATTGCTCTATCAGCATGAAACATTTTGTCGTGAGTTATCGCTGCCAGCTTCTCACCATAGTTTTGTCATTGCAAATGACCGCGATTAGCCAACTTTAAACAAATAAAACGTCATAGAGTTTCGCATAAAAACGGTTCGAATATTGATTTGGGTCATTTTAGTTGCCTACTTTCTTTTCGTAAACAATGAAAAAATGGTAAAAATACAATGTACAGCCGCGGAGTTCCATTCAATGTACCGCTTTTGTTTATATTGTATCGCTCAAAGGGAAACCAGAAAAGGAAACTTGTATTTTGAAGATCGATTTGTCTTCTTTCAAAACACGTTTTCGATGCTTTTTGCCAGGTTAAGAAATAAATATTTGCACATCAATCCATATTTTATCACCAAACGTGAAGGTTGAAGCGCTTTTGATGATGATTTGCGTTCAGACGTTTTTACCGCTTGTAGGAGTATGGAGACTTTAATACACTGCTAAAAATATTTAAAGGAACAGCAACTATTTTCTCATAGACATTACTACAACATTTACCCAGTTCAACTTCCCATAAATCTGACCGCCAGTGAGCAAGAACTCCTATCCTTTTGCAGCATTTTGAAGAAGGATCAAAGTTTAAGACAACAAGAATTTCAATACAGCTGATTACCTGCCCCTTTCCATGGAACAGATTTTGCAATTTTTGAATTTTCTAAAATTGAGGCAATTTGCTGGATGTCTATAAACTCTCGTGAATTTCAGGTCAAAGTGATTCTTTCAAACGGGCCACCTTGTAAGACATTCAGTTTCAAAGACAAAATGTTTTTTTGATTTTGGTTGAAATTTTCACGCTTTTCACCAGTTCTGAAAAATTGCAAATTTTTAGCAAAATTCCAGTTTAACGTAAATCTGTCCATGGACAAGGGCAGGACAAATATTGGGTCAAAACATGTGCTATCAGTAACATGGACCCCCTTTGAAAATTGGCAAAATAACTGGAAATTCCGTGTCTTTGTTGATCGAAAGTAAATAACCTCAAAGTGAAGCTGCGTTTCACTGTCCTCAATGGAAAAATATTAGATGCTCCCTTAAATAATTTGAGCAGTGTATGTTGCTTGCAATAAAGCTTCTGATAGAATAACATACACCAGCGAGCTATGTTTAGAAAAGGGCAACAACTTTGAGAAGCAGGAAGCTGGAGTTACCATATTGTGATAAAAACAAGGTCAACAACTCTGAGGCCGGCAGCCAGAGTTACTGTTCTTGCATGCTGCACACCCTCAGGCTATGGTTAGTTGCAAGGTTTGATGAAAATATTTCCAAGGATGACACAGATATGGCCTTGACACCAATCATGACGGACGGACGGACGGATTCCGCACGCATGGACTCCGCGGACTTTTTCCGGCGGAGCCCTAAGCCATTTTTGCTCTATGCACATTTTCAGACTATAGGGGTAAGCCTGCAAGAATTGATTGATTGATTTAATTGATTTGTTGCTTAACGTCCACGGTAAACAACTATGGTCATGTCGGGACGGTCAGTTAACCTAAGCACACTATTCCTGGGCAGGCTTAGACCTCCTAAGCGGTTAACCAGTACCAAGTGCACATACTTGCGACAGTAACTGACAACTGCCCTTCTTGAATCAGCGGAAGGAGAAACGAAGTATGTTGCCAGACCGGGTTTCGAACCCAGGACCACTGACTTATGAGTCAGGTTCCCTACCGATTGCGCTACGCGGCCCGCCTGCAAGAATTGATGAAAATATCTTGTAGAGTCATTAAGATATGGACAACATCATCACTGATTAAAACAAGCTTCCCAGCTGGCACATAACGTCAAGATGACATCGACGCCATGTGCCCACTGGGAAGGCAACAACTCTGTGATGCAGGAAGCTGAAGTTACCATTCTTGCACTCTGCACACCTTCAGACTATAATAAGTAAGCATGTAAGGTTTGAAGAAAATATCTCATCGAGTCATTATATAATCGGCAGGATACGAAATCGTGACTGTGATTAAAACAAAGACCACAACTCTTAGATATAAAGCTAGAGTTACTGTTCTTGCAATTTGCACACCTTGAAACTATAGTGAGTAAGTATGCAAGGGTCATGAAAATATTTCCTCAGATGACATATACAGGCCACGGACACGACACGAAAGCATAAATGTGATTAAAACAAGGGCCTCAACTCTGTGAGACAGGAAGCTAGAGTTACTGTCCTTGCACTCTGCACACCCTCAAGTTATGGTGAGTAAGTATGAAAGGTTTGATGAAAATATTTCCAACGATGAAACACATAGGGTCCGGACACGAAATCATGACGGACAGACAGACAATGTGATAACTATAGGCTCTCCACAGACTTCGACTGGCAGGGCGCTAATGAGCCAAATGGTCCCAAAGGATCAGAAAATATATACTCTGCACTTTGATTACCAATGGCATCGAGAGGAAAGACGAACCCACTGGGCACACAAGGTTGAAACTTCGAAGTATGACCCATGTTCCTTCTTTTGAATGTGTTCTCAGCTCTTGAAGGAACTCTTTTAGATTTAAATTGTAGATGTTGACGGACGACAGGCGACGAAGAATGGCTATACTATAAGCTCACCTATGAGCCTTCGGCTCAGGTGACCTAAAATGCTAAGATTGATCGAAGTGGTTGGGTGGTGCGATGGTATATTTTCCAGTGCCGGGGCGTCCTACTGATTTTGATAATAGTAGGACAAGGGCCTTCTGTGCTCGCAGTGAGTGCGGGTGGGGTTGTTTGGACATTTTTTCTCTCGTCTATCATTTCTCTCTTCTTTCTGCTTCTTCATGGGAAACGGCCCGATATAGACTGAAATACTGTTTCAAAGGGCCGTTAAACGCAAATCAACCAACCAACCAACTAAGACTGTTTTGACGCATTCAGTCTTCATCATGTTTTTGTCTCATCCCAAGAAGAAGAAAAAAAAAAAAAAAAAGAAACAAAGAAAGAGGAAACATAGACGCATACCTTTACAATTCTTCCATGAATAATTTAACCCAACACAGAATTTTCTATCCTACATAAATTGCATACTTATTGTTAGAATCCGGCGGATGGTTATTGAAACAATTAGCAACGGAGGAAGGTTAAGATTTTTTTAAACCGAACACATTGTTTTTTGTTTCCTTTTGCGAAGTTAAGGCCTATTGTTAACCCTTAAAGCGCCAAAAATTAAAATTATTGAATTGGCAAACAGGGTAGATCCAGATGAGGTAGCTCAATATGAGCCACCTCATCTGAATCTATACTGTTTGCCCTCTAGAGTTCGAATTTTCAATATGATATCGCTTGGACGAGACATTTTTTGAAATTCTGCAGACGTAAATTTTGTCGTCTGCTTTTTGGCGGATTAAGGGTTAACGCACTATTTTTACTGGGCTTTGATATTGTAGAGGGTAAAGTTACAGCCTCAGTTTCAGTTTGATATTTACACACAACTTACCGTTGTAGTAGAATGGCCAATACATGAAATGTGAAATATGACTAACCAGGGTATCGAGTCCGAACTTTTCAACTTTTTGGTTCTGAGTTCGCTTTTTAATGGTGGGCTCGTGGGCTCGATTCCATAAGGGGCGCTCGACGAATTTCCTTAAGTTTGTCTTCTCCCACTAAACTACAATTGAGTTGAGACAGTCAATGGACTGGCGCTAATTACTAAAAGATTCGCAACACTTAAGTCTTTTCTATTTAGACGTCTTTGTGGTCATCGTAGAAATAGCGTTACGTCATTTTTGTGCCGGCATTATCTAAAGCAAAGACAAAACACAAAGTAAAAGTAATAAATAATGGCAAAATTAACGACGCTAAGACACGGAAATAACTTGGCAGCGAACAAACTTGTTAAAATACAACAAACCAACACAAACTTTCACATCCAGCATTGAAACAAACTGAGAGAACAAAAACAGCAGGCAAAATAATCAGAACATGCAAAACAAAAAAAAACAGATGAAAAGAAGACTGACTCAGTGTGAACACAAGTTGGCTTAAAACCTAACACTCTTTAAGCGCCAAAAAGCAGACGACAAAATTTTCGTCTGCAAACTTTGAAAACATGTTTCGTCAAAGCGTTGGTGCCGTGAGGTCGACTTCCGGTTTTCACCGAGTCACCGCAGTCCCAATCCAAATTAGTAGGACGCCCGGCACTGAAAACTACTCCATCGCCCGACCCAATCACCCCGCAAAATGCTAAGACTGACTCAGTGCGAACACAAGTGGGCTTACAATACAACTTTACTAACTATGCTAGAGTGATCAGTTCTTAGTATAATAATAAACATAAATATGATTTAATTTTGAATTTCCTGGCTATTGATGTCCTGCATCTATGGGATTTATATTTTGCGTGCACTTGTACATGTACTGATGCTATTTACTTTACTAGCTAATGTCAGTTACTGGTTTCATTTGATACTAAGAAGGAAACAGCAGGAAAAAAAATCAGGATCAAACTACAGTAGTCTGATATTTCATCCTGTCAACAGTTACTGACACCACCCCCATCATCTCACTGTCTTTGTGGATACCAGTTCAGTTACCAGTTACAGAAAGTGTACAACTTTACTGCTTAACGTCCAAACGGCAAGTGCGATAGACCATGCAGGTGAGTATGGATTGTGTCATGCCATGCAGCGGTACATGTAATTAGGCGGATTTACAGGGCGTTTCACAGTACAAAAGACCATACAGCATACAGGTAAGGGTAAAAAGGGGCCTTCAGCGAGAAAGGTCATATATACATACTAAAGACAAATTAATATGGTATAAAACAAGGTCAATTCAAAACAATTGTCTCTGTTTTAGACCATATATCCGACCTATGACACACTTCCCCGCTTTGTGAAATGGCGTCCCGACATTTGCTTGGTAAACATAAAATACAGTTATGGAGAGACTGAATAGCTGAAATTACAAATTAAACAAGTAAATACGGGTGTGCCGACCGAAAATAAAAAAAAAAACAATTCTGAAACACGACACTCGCTACGCTTCAGCACAAACTAGCTGTATTTTGTGCCGAAAGTAACGTAAACTACTGCATGCGATACCCATGTTTTCACAATGTATTTTCAGCCGTTAATAAAGCAAAGTAAATACAATCAAACAACGAACGATCTGTCTCCAATTTCGGCGATAAGGATAAAATGCATGTTACATCATATTATCACCGCTTTAAAACTATATACCCAGATCGTTACTTTTATGCCAATTTTAATATATGTTTGAAAGCAACGACGTCATATAATGTAAAGAGAAATTGTCGGCTCCGAAAGAAAGAAAAAAAAGAGACGTTCAACTGAGCAGACATTATGAATATTAACACCTCACAATATTGATAAAGGATAAAATAATGTGTATTAACAATGATAACGATGAGTGATAATGGAAATGCTGATAGGGGTATTGGACAACAAGGCCGATTACGGGGACTTTTGCTGTTTAAGGCTGTGGTCTATACTTACTTTAAACATGTCTAAAGTACCCTGAATCAGATGTAAATAACATCTTCAGGTCGTACTGTAAAGACATGGGGTCTGTCTAACTGCCAGTCATTAGACTGCATCCAGTTCGGCCTCCTTCTGTTTCTCTGAGGTCTCCTACTTACCTGCCGATTTTCATTATTGTATTGACCTCTTCGTGCAGGGATTACATATTTTGGCACACTTTGCCGATCTTGTGTAACCTCATCATGGCTTGCCTCATCTGATGAACTCGTGTCTGAGTCACTAGGGACTGGTTCTGCCTCTTCAGCTTGCTGTTGTGGTCTTAAGTTTGGTACTGTAGATGCACTCTCCTCCAGATGCGGTAGACCGTGAAATGGCGGAAGCATGTTCCGGTGTAAGGTTCTCGGTTTTGATTTAGAACCTTCTTTCTGGACTACATACACCGGAACATCAGGCATGGGCCGACTCTTAATGATATATGTGCTGGACTCCCATATATCAGCCAGCTTGTGTTTTCCCTTTATGCCTACTTTCCTGACCAGAACCTGATCTCCCACCTCCAGAGACGAGTGCCTAACATTTTGATCATAATACATTTTACATCTGTTACCTTTGTTTCTGGCCTCCTCTCCAGCTATTTCATAGGCATATTTTAGTCTATCTTTTAATTTATCGGCATAATCTTGATGGCTCTTCCTTTCTGCCATTGTGCTGAGTCCTAGAAAGGCATCGATGGATGATCTTGGATGGCGGCCGAACATCAGAAATAATGGTGAAAAGCCTGTACTTTCATGAACTGCAGCGTTGTATGCGTGCGCCAGAGTTGGAACATGGGCCTTCCAGTCACTTTTCGGTTGCTCGGTCAAGGTTCCCATCATGTTGGGAAGGGCTTGATGAACCTTTCAACCATCGCGTTGCCCATGGCGTGATATGGTGTGGTTCTTGACTTATTGATGCCCGCTATTTGGCACAACTTCTTGATGATTTTGGATTCGAAGTTGGCTCCTTTGTCGCTGTGCAAACTGGCCGGGAATGCACGAAAAAATTGTCAAATAGGACTCTGGTGGTGGTTTGAGCAGTCTGGTTTCTTGTTGGAATTGCTTATGCGTATCGGCTAAAATGATCAGTGATGACCAGTGGTTTTCGTATCCGCCCTTTGATCTTTCTAGGGATTAATAATCGATACAAGCTCCATTGGTGCTGATGATGTAATATTCACCAAACTGGCGGCTGTCACTGAAGCAGTCTTCCGTCGTATGCATCGGTCACAGCTTTGCACTCTGTCTTTGATAAACTGGTTCATGCGAGGGAAGAAAAATCGTAGGCTGATTAAGGATGTTGTCCGGTCTCGTCCCTGATGTCCTTGGTCATCATGGTACGCCTTGAAGACTAAGTCCCTCAGGGATACAGGCCATACCAAGCGGGAACAAACCTCACCGTTAATGACTGTTTTTTTTGTGTAGAACACAGTCTTTAAGATGGTACTGGTCCCACTCTAGAAGGTATCTGGAATCTACGCCCCTTTCTTCTGCTTGATGCAGTGTTGGCTTTTGTCCAGCAACAAGGTTGTCAATAACATATGTGATGTTGTTATCTGCTGCTTGTGCTTTCTGCCAGTCAAGTGAACTGAGGGCAGTACCTTCTAGAGCTTCTTCTGCGGGAATATCCTCCACAAGATCTGGTTGATCATGGAAATTGGGTCCGGTGATAGTTTCAACCAGTGGATTTTGATCCTTTTCCGCTATGGCTGTTTTACAAATGGCTTTTAGGACATCAGGGAAAACAGTTGTTTCTTCCTCACTGTCATGCATCCTTGACAAGCCGTCAGCATCTGCGTTCTTCTTTCCAATTCTGTATTTAAGTGTGCAGATATAGTTGGAGAGCGCAGCTAACCAGCGGTTGCCCGTGGCGTCCGACTTGGCAGATGTAAAGATGTACGTCAGAGGATTATTATCCGTAAGTACCTAAAATGAAGCTCCATATAGATAATCATGGTACTTTTCCGTTACAGCCCGTTTGAGAGCGAGAAACTCCAATTTATGCGCCGGATAATTTTTCTCTGAAGGCTTTAAACTTCTGCTGGCGTAGGACATCACTCGATCTTGACCATTCTGATGCTGGTATAGCACAACTCCTAGTCCTGTGGTTGATGCATCAGTATGCAGCTTGAACGGGAGTCGGTAGTCAGCATACGCTAGTACTGGTGAATTGCACAGCTGTTGCCTGTTTTTGGTGTCAGAGTTTCTGTGATGTTTTACCTTATGCATGTTCTTATTATTTTTGGTTCGGTTTGGGTTGCTGAGTGGACACCTTTTGGGAACAAGCTGCTCACTCGGTTGGCCATATGTTCTCTGTATCTTGAGTATTTGTAATCTTAGTTGTTTCCAACTATGGTTTGAGGGCTGGATTTGGATTTTGATTGTTTCAGTTCCTGGTCTTTGCATACTTTTTATTTTTGTCTTCAGTGTATTAAATGCTTGCTGTTGACTATCCGTCCATATAAAGGCTGTTTTCCTCTCCTGTGACATTTGGTGGTCAGTGTGGATCCACGGCAAGGGCCGCGAGCATCAAAAAGTGCATGTCTCGTTCGTTCCTCCATGGTACCGGGTAGATTTGGGGACGAATCTAATTAAGCAGGGGTAAATGTCAAAGGTCGACCAAGTGGCTCGGTAGCTCAGTTGGCAGAGTGCTTGCACGGTAAACGAGAGGCCCTGGGTTCGAGTCCCGGTCAGGCCAAATGTTTTCCTCCCCTGTTATGGTATAAAACAAAGTCAATTCTAAATAATTGTCTCTGTTTTAGACCATATATCCGACCTATGACATGCAAATAACTTTTTTTTTGTTTCAGTTGAAAATAAATCATTGTGTGTGGGCATTGGTGTCTTAGTTGGATCAATATGAGCATTTGATGTAACGATCAAATCTGGCCTTGAGATTATAAAGTAAAAAGTATGCAAAGACCAGGAACTGAAACAATCAAAATCCAAATCCAGCCCTCAAACCTTAGTTGGAAACAATTAAGATTACAAATAATCAAGATACGGAGAACATATGGCCAACCGAGTGAGCAGCTTGTTCCCAAAAGGTGGCCACTCAGCAACCCAAACCGAACCAAAAATAATAAGAACATACATAAGGTAAAACATCACAGAAACTCTGACACCAAAAACAGGCAACAGAGAACCACAACAGAACTACCGCCTTGGAACGGTCAGTAATGAATTACTAGGGGGCTTAAATCGATTTTACAGGCCCAACCTCACCCTCAGTTTCTGAAGTGGTACAAAACATTTAGTCGGTTGTTCGGTTCGCATGATAACCCTCTAACCCGTCAATGAATCATCACGGTAAACACATAAATCAAATTTCAACACCATGAAGAAGCAAAGACGAGGACTCAACAGATACAACGGGCCGTCTGACAGGTGGAGATCCCTGGCCTGCCAAACAACCCCACTGGAAATCTGAAGCAATAGAAGGTCACCAGTTGAGCCCCGGTGGACCATGCAACAGACAAAATGGCTCCGGTCTCAACCAACTAAAATATATAGCTTTAGGTCGGGGCCATCATAGAGTCTGACGCCCGATCCCCCGGTGTGCAATTAAAGAGTGCAGCAAAGTTATCAACCGTGATTGGGTTAATCACTAAGCATGCAGACTGTCGCATAACATTTAAATTATAGCCAATACGTTTGTGACGTATTATTTTTTTTCGGAATTGATAAGAAAAATCAGTCCTACCCTTAATCTTTTTGAATTTGTATACTAAGTCACCATAAAATTCTGGTTCCGATAGGCCTTGGTGTAAAAGAAATTTTAATCCGACATCAAATTTTGAAACCAATTCATGGTGTTTGCGATAGAATTTAGAAAAAGCCTTTCTAAGCTTATGATACCGATAGCCCTGTTGAAGAAGTTTAGCAGTTAAACATTTATTACGAGCATTAAAGTCATCTACATGACTACACACTCTAGCCAATTTTATAAGTTGAGAAATATACACTCCATAAGAGGGACGACGTGGAACGTCACCATCCAAAAATGGAAAATTAACTATATCAAAGTCAAAGTTATCACGTTTATCATAAATTTTAGAAGATACAAAACCGTTAGAAATGGATAGATGTCAATCCAAAAAGGGGGCCTCGGTATCTGAAGTATTAGCTTTATTCAATTTAAGTTCAGGTGGGTAAATTTGGTTGACCATGCTTTCAAAATAAGGATTATCAATATTCAGAAGATCGTCTAAATATCTAGAGGTTATGTTAAATGCCTCAATGATATCAGCTTGATTATCAACAGAAAGAGAAGTTATGAAATCTCTTTCATAACAAAATAAAAACAAATCGGCCACAAGAGGAGCACAATTTGTACCCATCGGAATACCAACAATTTGTCTGTATAACTTATTACCAAATCTGATGTAAGGGACGAGTCATTTATTATCAGGTGGGGGGGGGGGGGGGTCGGGTACATTTTCATTCGAGTCCTCAAAATTTTTCCGACCCCCCCCCCCCCCCCCCAGTCTCACCAGAATTTTTTTTCCGACCCCCCCAGGTAGGTGACAAAAAAGTTTATGACCCCCCCCACCCACACACACACACCATCCCAACACCCCAGCTACCTTTCACCCACATACTGTATTACCTTTTTTAAGTCAGACTGACCTTAATCCAATGTGTATGAAACACAAATAACATTTTCTGACTTTGACAGGTTGGTAAATCATGCAGGTTAATGGTCTTTAAATTTTGTCAGCATATTTTGCACTTTTCTTCCTGCATATGGCCATGCAGAGATCGTTTGTTGAATGTTCAATAAAACTGTTAATAATAGTTATGGAGGGGGGTCTGGGGGCGCAGCCCCCAGAAGCCACAATAGCTTTGCTCATGACAAGGCAACTGGAGAGCTGATATCACAAATGCATGCATTAAATTTAATCCAGAACAAATTCATCTGCTCAACATGATTTTATAGACAATTGAATACTGTCTTACTAGCAAATTTATGAAAAATATCTTTTTCGGATATGAAGTGCCAAAGTTCTTTGTGTCATTTCTATAAATGTCTCTTAGCCTGAGTTTAATTTTACAAGAATATAAGTAATGGGGGGGGGTCTGTGGGGCTTTGCCCCCAGAAGCTGAGAGATTTTTAAAAAAAAGAAGACTGATGGAAGAATTCTGACCCCCCCCCCCCAATATGCTGAATAAAATATATGACCCCCCTGCTCCATGGCTTTTTTATTTCCGACCCCCCCCCCAGTACATCACCAAAAAAAAAATTCCGACCCCCCCTAAATGTACCCGGCCCCCCCCACCTGGCAATAAATGACTCGTCCCTAAATATTATCTAAGAGATATGATAAGGCGTCACATACATTCTGACATGACCAACGTTCATATCCTCTATATATTTTACGGTCAGTATTAGTGAAAAACGCTTTCTTATCGTTACAGGCAATATAAAGGGTATCTTCATTTTTGGAGAACTTTTTGAAGGCCCTCTCAATCAAATCAACAAGTTTTTCCTTTATTAAATTATGGGGTAATGTGGTATAAAGAGTAGAAAAATCATAAGTGGACAAACTGGTCGCACGGAACCCTCTTGACTTCAGTTTACTAAGTACCTCACCAGAATTTTTTATAGACCAAAAGATATTTTCCCCTGACCTCTCATACACTGTCTCATAGTACCAAATGACACGCGATTTCACAGCAGTGAGGCAAGAAGTTAATAATTTAGATAATTCTGTAGTAGTACAAGAGCTAGAGTTGGCAATGAATCTAGCTTTATACGTTTTTTTTTTTGTGAAGCTTAGGTAACCAATACGTCGTAGGAAGCCTGTCTTGGCGTTCCTTAACGTTTACAGCAAACTTATACGGCAAATCATTTGAGTGGCTATTAACGACGGTCTTCTCATCTGTAAAAGTCTCTTCGTAAGCCGTGGTGCCATTAAGTTCCTGCTTCAAAGTGTTAATATAGTGCAACCGACAAACAACAACAATGTTGTTTGCGGCCTTGTCAGCAGGAACCAAAACATACTTCCTATGAAAATCCTGGATACCCTGCTTCAAATATCTAAAACTTGAGTACATTCTCAAACGCAAAATAAAGCACACTGATTGGTTGCTTCCGAGCTCATACTCGGAAGCAGCCAAACACTGTGCTTTATTTTGAGTTTGAGATTATTCTCAAGTTTTATAATCTCGAACCCTGAAGTCTCTGTACAGCTGAAACTGAATTGAGTGGGTGGAGCAAGTTAAGCTAATTAACTGTATTCGTTCTCCTTGTCCCTTTTGTATATGTACTAAACAAGCCCCAGAAGTACCAAAACGCAGAAAGTACTACAGTGCGAAAATTAAAGTATTAAACAACTAAAAACAATGCCACCTGGATGGATGGATAAACTGACTTTTAAATTCTGAGAAATCGAAACTTTTAGATTGGTTTTGACTCTTATTCTAGATCATCGTCTTTTATCTTATTTGGACCCTTTTTGACACTAATCAGTCTTTGAACTGACTGTCCGATTAAAATTAGGGATTTACAGTGTGCTTTTCTCTGGTTTCGTAACCACATATTGTCAGGGTCACTGATGAAGCTTTATTAGCCGAAACTACGTTTTCTGGCCCATGTTCTTTCTTCTAAAATGTGTTCTCTGCTCTTGAAGGAACTCTTTAAGATTTTAATTCCACACCCTTTTCAACAGTAATTCAGTCATATCAGAACAACGGGAGGGTGATAACGAAAGGCTTTGCGCATTGATTTCAAAGAAAAGATTCCGCTGTCAGCTGAGTCGAACCCAGACCGCTGGCTTAGCAGGCCAGAATTAAATCCACTGTGCTATCAGGTCCCCTCAAGCCATCAGAAGAAACACAAACTTGAAACTAGAAAATATGTTTGTAAAACACTATGTCCCAAACAATATGCCTGACCTTTAAAGGGAATAGTCCGTACTAAAGAATGTTGACGGAAATCGTTCGAAAGTAAATAAGTTAATTTTCTTATCATCTCCAATCAGCTGATGCAGTTTCAAGTCCCTAGCTTAAATACTTTTTGAGATATCTTAAAGGAAAGTCCAAAATTTCGAAATTTTCAAACTGTCATTACGCCGTAAAATATCAACGGATTTTGTTCAAAAGTTAAGTCATCATTCCAATCAACTGCTCAAGTTTCGATTCCTTATCTCAAATGCTGTTGGAGATAACTTGCTGACAAGTTTAAATACCGAAATTCCAAAAAAAAAAAAAATGACGGAATTGCTTCACAAAATAATCAGGGTTCGAGGTTATAAAACTTGAGAATAATCTCAAACTCAAAATAAAGCACACTAATTGGCTGCTTCCGAGCATGTGCTCAGAAGCAGCCAATCAGTGTGCTTTATTTCGTGTTTGAGAATGTACTACAATTTTATAACCTCTGGGCCACTTCATCTACTATTTCAACCAGCTGACAAAGTTGCCAGTTCCTAGCTTAAATACTTTTGGACATATCTTGCTGACAAGTTTGAAAGGCCGAAATTTTCAAGATACCATTACTCCAAAAACAAAAAAAAATCAACGGAATTTGTTCAAAATATAATCAGTTCATCTACTCATCATGCCTAATAGCCTGGCAAAGTTTCATTATGATTTTTTCCGAAGGGGCATAACTTCAAAAAGGGTGACAAACTCAGACAAGAACTAAAAAGAGTGTTTGTGAAACGCTATGCCCCCAACTATATGCTTGCCACTAAAGGTGTCGAATTTTAGCTGTCTTGCATAACTTGTTCTTCTTGTGATGGATTTTTCCCAAAGTTAACGAGGTGATCTACATCTTAGCCCCTAGCAGTATGCAAAATATGAGCATCCTAGATCAAACAGTGTTCCCAGAATTTTAGGAACAAACTTTCAAATAATTTTTTGAAAAAGGGGCATAATCCTGTATGTACATGGCAGACAGAAAAGAAAAACAAGAGGTCCATGATGGACCTAAATCGCTCACCTGAGTTATGATGAAATAACATGGAAGATCATCGATTTGATGATGGTTCAATTGGAGCAGTTTTGCACTTTCTAATCAATATTCTGACAAAGTTTCATGAAGATTGGATCAAAACTGTGCCCTCTAGAGTGTACACAATGTTTTTCGAAGATCTGACCTGGCGAGTTTTTTTATCAGTCATTATTCAGTTTCAAACTTGGCCCACATTTCATGAAGATAAACATTCTGACAAAGTTTCATGAAGATTCAATGCAAAATAAAGCCACAATTGTGTACATAAGGTTTTTCTATGATTTGACCTAGTGACCTAGTTTTTGACCTGAAAAGACCCAGTTTCAAACTTGACCTAGATTTAATTAAGATAATCATTCTGACAAAGTTTCATGACGGTTGAACCAAAACTGTGCCCTCTAGAGTATCAACAATGTTTTTCTAAGGTTTGACCTTGTAACCTAGTTTTTGATCTAACATGACCCAGTTGCACGCTTGGTCTAGATTTGTTGGAGATTAACATTTTGACAAAGTTCATGAAGATTGGAACATAACTGTGCCCTCTAGAGCATTCACATGGATTTTCTAAGATCTGACCTAGTGACCTAGTTTTTGACCTGGCATGGCCAGTTTCAAACTTGGTCTAGATTTCATAAAGATAAGCATTCTGACAAAGTTTCATGAAGATTGGATCATAATTGTGCCCTCTAGAGTGTACACAAGGTCTTTCTAAGATCTGACCTAGTGACCTAGTTTTTGACCCCACATGACTCAGTTTCAAGCTTGGCCTAGATTGTATAAGGATAAACATACTGACAAAGTTTCATGAAGATTGGATCATAACTGTGTCCTATATAGTGTACACAACGTTTTTCTAAGATTTGACCTAGTGACCTAGTTTTTGACCTCATATGACCTAGTTTCAATCTTGGTCTAGATTTTACTCAGATAAACATTCTAACAAAGTTTCATGATGATTGGATCATAACTGTGCCCTCTGTGTCTTTCTAAGATTTATTTCTATTTTTAGCTCTGGTGGCCATTTTGTTCATCGAAGTGGAACCGTTTTAGCAATTTTGGTTCAGAGCCATGAGTCAAACATTTCTGTGAAATTATTCTAAAATCGAGCCATTGGCTTCAGAGGAGATGTCTTTTTAAGGTTTTTCTATTTTTAGATTTCTATTTTTAGCTCTGGCGGCCATTTTGTTCAGCGGAGTGGAACCGTTTTAGCAATTTTGGTTCAGGGCCATGAGTCAAACATTTCTGTGAAATTATTTTGAAATCGAGCCATTGGCTTCAGAGGAGATGTCATTTAAAGGTTTTTCTATTTTTAGCTCTGGCGGCCATTTTGTTTAGCGGAGCGGAACCATTTTAGCTTTTTTGGTTCAGGGCTATAACAGAAACATTTGTGTGAAATTATTTTAGAATTGGCCCACTGGTCTAGGAGGAGATGTCGTTTGAAGAAATTGTTGACGTACGGACGGATGGACAGACGGACGGACGACGGACAAATATCGATCACAATAGCTCACCTTGAGCACTTCGTGCTCAGGTGAGCTAAAAAATACTGGTCTCCTCATCTTAATGGTCTATCCATTTTATAAATATCAATGCTCCAGCAGTTATTGTTCTTGAGAAATAGACCACCCATAATTATGTTTCATTCAGATGAGAAAAGAAAAATAACTCTGACAATAATAAATGCGTCATTATGCAACCAACATTAGATGATCAGCACATCAAATACTAGTAATGTATCGAAAATTGGGGTTCTAGGTCAAACGGTTAAAAAGTTGGGAAAATGCCAAACTCAACAAAGGGACATACTTCAGTTATTTTTTCACGGAATTTGCCCAAAAGTTAAATAGGTGATTTACATCGTAGCCCCTAGCAGTATGCTAAATATGAACATCCTAGCTTAAAAGGTATTCCCAAAATTTTGGGAACAAATTTTCATATGATTTTTCGAAAAAGGGGCATAATTCTGTAAGTACATGACAATAATAAATGCGTCATTATGCAACCAACATTAGAATGATCAGCACATCAAATACTAGTAATGTATCGAAAATTGAGGTTCTAGGTCAAACGGTGAAAAAGTTGGGAAAATGCCAAACTCAACAAAGGGACATATTTCAGTTATTTTTTCACGGAATTTGCCCAAAAGTTAAATAGGTGATTTACATCTTAGCCCCTAGCAGTATGTTAAATATGAACATCCTAGCTTAAAAGGTATTCCCAGGATTTTGGGAACAAACTTTCATATGATTTTTCGAAAAAGGGGCATACTTCTGTAAGTACATGACAGACGGAACTGAAATAAAAATACAGGTCTGCTTATTTTTTGTGGTCTATCCATTTTATAAATATCAATGGCCCAGCAGTTATTGTTCTTGAGAAAAAGACCACCCATAATTATGTTTCATTCAGATGAGAAAAGGGCAATAACTCAATCAATAATGGATGCATCATAACCCAATTAACATTAGAATAATCAGCATATCAAATACTAATAGTATACAAAACATTAGGGTGCTCTAAGTCAAACGGATCAAAAGTTGGAAAATGCAAAATTCAACTAAGGGGCGTAATTCAGTCATTTTTTCACGTTTTTTTTTCCTAAAATTAATCAGGTGATCTAAACCATAGCCCTTAGCATTATGTCAAATATGAGCATCCTAGCTCAAACTGTATTCCAAGGATTTTGGGAACAAACTTTCATATAATTTTTCAAAAAGGGGCATAATTCTGTAAGAACATGGCAGACGGAAAGAAAAATATAAGCCTGCTTATTTTTTGTGGCCTATCCATTTTACGAGACCCAGCAGTTATTATTCTTGAGAAATAGACCACCCATACTAATGTTTCATTTAGATAAGGAAAAGGGGTATAACTCTGTCAATCATGAATGCATCATTATCCAATTATCATTAGAATGATAAGCACTTCAAATACTAATAGTATACTAAAAATTGGGGTTCTGGGTTAAACGGTTCAAAAGTTGGAAAATGCCAAATTCAACAAAGGGGCACAATTCAGTCATTTTTTCACGGAATTTGCCAAAAAGTAAATCAGGTGATCTAAACCTAAGCCCTTAGTTGTATGTAAAATATGAGTATCCTAGCTCAAACGGTATTCCCAGGATTTGGGGAACAAACTTTTATATAAGTGTTCAAAAAACATGGCGGACGGAAATAAAAAAAAATACTGGTCTGCTTATTTTTTGTGGTCTATCCATAATATAAATATCAAGGCCCCAGCATGATTATTCTTGATAAATAGACCACCCATAATTACGTTTCATTTACATAAGAAAAGGGGAATAACTCTGTCGATGGTGAATGCATCACAACGCAATTATCAATAGAATAATCAGCACATCAAATACTAGTAATATTACAAAAATTAGGATTCTAGGTCAAACGGTTCAAAAGTTTTAAAAATGCCAAATTCAACAAAGGGGCATAATTCAATCATTTTTTCACGGAATTTGCCCAAAAATTAATCAGGTGATCTACACCTTAGCCCTTAGCCGTATGCCAAACATGAGTATCCTAACTCAAACGGTATTTCCAGGATTTTGGGCACAAACTTTCATTTAAATTTTTTGAAAAGGGGGCATAACTCTGCAAGTTCAAGGCTGATCAACAAGAAAAAAAATACGTGTCCTCTAGTTTTTGATAGTCTACCCACCTATGAAATATCAAGGGCCTATAAGTTACGGATCTTGAGTAAATGAAGTGTTACGTACGGACGAACGGACGGGTGGGCGTACAGACGGACGGTCAGGCCCAAACCAATATGCCCCCTCAACTTCTTTGAAGATGGGGGCATAAAAATACGGATAGGCTATTTTTGATGATGAATTCATATGTGAAACTTCAAAACTCGAGCATGCACGGTTCTTAAGATATGGTATCTGCAATGAACAGACGGACGGACGCAGGGACAATTCAGAAGCAATATGCCCCCGCATCATAGCCTTTGCTGCATGCTGGAACACACTATGTAAATGTTGTTTACTTGCAGCAGCAATAAGAAGTCTGTTCTTATACTTACAGTATATACATAATTACTAAAAACAATACCCCTCCCTGATAAGCTATTATCTATGTATTATAGCATTCTGCTGCCTTGTAAGTAAATTAGTTCAGAGCTAGAACCCACATTGTTTAGTTGTGTCTATTAGTACATAACAGTATTTGGCGACGAGATTTTGGATTTTTGTGCCTGAACTCAAATTTTTGGATTTCTTGGATAAATCAAAATAAAATTTAAAAAGGAATAAATTTTGAATTATCACAATGGGTAACTTTTCTACTGGAAATGTTGGAGAATATAATGAGCTGACAGAAACAAGGAAAAGTTACACAGGCAATCAGTGTGCTTTATTTTGAGTTTGAAATTATTCTCAAGTCTTATAACCTCGAACCCAGGTCTTGTATAGTGCCAGAATCAAGCCATAGTTGACGTCAAATGCAATCAGAGCTGGAAAGTTGTAAACCCTTAAAGGCCCAATTGCACAATCAGCAACGTGAGACATCGCTGCAACCTTATCACTACATGTATATAGTTTCGTTATTGTAAAGGACTGTGATGAGCCAAACTTAAAATAAAATACTTCAGTTTCATATGAAAAGGTTTGAAAAATAATTTGGGTCATTTATGTTGGCAAATAAAATGACATTATTTTGATGCAATAAACTTGAATAAAAAATACAACGTTTAGGCGTGCCTTCATTGTTCCGCTATTGTTTAAATTCCATCCCTAGACAGGGATCCAGAAAAGGAAAAAAAAGTATTTTGTGGTGCGATTTGTCGTTTTTTAGAAATATGTTCCCCCCTACTACTTTTTGCCATTTATATGACTTAATATATGCACATCAACCCACATTTTATGATCAAACGGAAACGTTAAAATGCCTTTCATTTAAGGAATGAATTTCATTTTTCTGAGGTTTATCGAAGTGTAAACTACATTGGGTCACGTGCAAAGTAAATGAACCCCGAAGGGGTTCATGTAAACTTTGCTAGTGTCCCAATGTAGTTTACACTTCGATAAACAACAGAAAAATTAAGTTCATTGCTTATATTTACATTTGTTTCAATCAAATCTTTCATGAAAAATCTTGTATAAGCACTAAAATTGAAGCAGTAAAACATGTACACGCAGTGTTTCTGCTAATAGTAGAACAACTTGCATGACGTCACGGCGTCGCTGACGTCCAATCATATTGTAGAGAGCCATTGTTCATTTTGACGTCATTGACATCGCGTGTCTCAATGTAATTATTGGAATGTAAACTACATTACGTTCCAATGGTTTACTATAGGGCTTTTCAGTAAATACACCAAGAATGTAAATATAATGAAATGTTTACACTTGCAACTGACTTCCCATAGGTAAACCGTATAGAGCAACTGGCTTCATACACCGATGAACGACAGTTGATCATGTGACGTTGTCGTCAAGTGACGTCTAAGGTAAACAAACGTCTTGATTGGTCCACATAACGTTCTATTGACGCCACGTTATGGCGACGGATGTTTAAGGTAATGACCATATACGTCGTTTCTGTCTTTTCTTCCACGCATATTTTGCATATTCTACATTAAATTACTACGAAAACAGCACAGGAAGGGTCTAAAAATAAAGTGTAAATATAAGAATAAAAATTTTGATTTTTCAGCGTTCATCGTGTGAAGAAGAGAGTGGTCGTCGCTAAAATTCTACAAGAGGAAGCGTGGTCGTCGCTAAAATTATAAAAGAAGAAGCGCTTAGCGCATCATGGAATTTTAGCTCCGCCCACTGGCTTTATCACACGATGAACGCTGAAAAATCCAATTTCAATTCTTAATAGTATTTAGACGTTTTCACCACTGTTTTATGCGCTAAAGATTATATGACAAAAGGACGGTTTCTGTTGAGACCTCGTCTTTGCTTCTTCATGATGTTGAAATTTAATTTATGTGTTTACCGTGATGATTCATTGACGAGTTAGAGGGTTATCATGCGAACCGAACAACCAACTAAATGTTTTGTACCACTTCAGAAACTGAGGGTGAGGTTGGGCCTGTAAAATCGATTTAAGCCCCCCAGTAAATCATTACTGACCGTTCCAAGGCGGTAGTTCTGTTGTGGTTCTTTGTTGCCTGTTTTTGGTGTCAGAGTTTCTGTGATGTTTTACCTTATGTATGTTATTATTATTTTTGGTTCGGTTTGGGTTGCTGAGTGGCCACCTTTTGGGAACAAGCTGCTCACTCGGTTGGCCATATGTTCTCTGTATCTTGATTATTTGTAATCTTAGTTGTTTCCAACTATGGTTTGAGGGCTGGATTTGGATTTTGATTGTTTCAGTTCCTGGTCTTTGCATACTTTTTACTTTTATTTCCATAAAGCCCATTTCGCGGCTAGAATAGATTGCACAACCCGCAGGTTTGCACTATAATCACTGTGTGAGTCCGTTCGTCCGTCCGTCCGTTATCAGTTAGCGAAAACGCTTATAACTCTTGAACCGCATTCTATATTTTGATAAAATTTTGCATACTTATACATGTCAACATTATCTTACGACTCGCACGCATAACCGTCTTTTTTGATGGACGAGGCTTTGCTGAGCACAAGTTGAAAATTTACGGTCAAGTAGTGAAAATGCTCATAACTCTTGAACCCCGTGGTATATATGGTTCAACTTTTGTATACTTACGTATTTTAACATTGTCCAGCCACCGGCATGCAAAACGGTGACGAAAGTCTAAACAGTATTGCACGACCCACAGGTGTGCACTTTAATCGCTGTGCAAGTCCATCAGTCTGTTTGTCCTTCCGCTGTTGTCAGTGAGTGAAATTGCTCATAACTCTTAACCACATGGTGTAGTTTGATAAAAAAATATGCATCATTCTACAAGAAATGACCAATTTCATTTCCATACATTCCTTCTGGAAGCAGAAACTGATTATTCTACATTCACCACGGGCTGTGCACATTACCATCAGTTGATTTCCTTCAATTTTTGTGTGTTATGAGTACTATGTATTGCCTCTTGATAGACGAAATATTAGATTGAACAGATACCAGTTAATCTTGATATGCATGATATAAGTGGATGGATAATTTTACATGATTCTCACCTCTATCTCTAAAATGCTGTATCCTTTTATAGGAAACTGTAGCCAAATATCAATCATTATAGAATGTCGTAGATGCATGTATACCAGTAAATAGTTGCAGAAGTTTTCCGGAAATGCCCCTTAATGATGTTGTATACTCACTTACAAGTCATACCTAAATAAGGCCATTTTTCGTCTCCAACTTTGCGGAAAACCACAATTTTTGCATTTTCAGAGCAATTAAAAAGATATTTTATACTTATTAAGTGGATATAATGGACATTATAAAATCATGAGGAATCATATATACATTTAGTTGTTTTAAAGTTGTCTGTCCCTGAATTTGGATTTTTTTTTCAAGAGAAAAGTTTATAGAGGGCCCACTCCATGACAAGAATAGATTTCCACCAAAGCTGAAAAAGGGCACTTTTCTGTTGCTATTAGACTGTGATATGAAAAAGCAGGCAAATTCAACATTCTATGAAATCAAGAGGCCAAGGTCACTTGGGTTGAATTGTTTAAAGTCCTTCCTCCCAGAATCTAAATTGGCTTATGGCATATAGATTTCATATGAAGTCTATATGGGATGAGAGAAAGAAATATCTTACAGTCAGATGGTCTGGGTAACATGAACAAGATGGCCACAATTGTAATTTTTTTTTTAAATCTTATGCAGAACCAATGGGCCTATTGTTTTGAAATTTGGTATGTAGCATCTGGGACTCTAGTACTATAAGGATTATATAAATAATCACCTTGGGTGACCTTGACCTCTTTAACGGCCAGATCAAATTTTATCCTTTACGCTTTTTAATTGGAAAAGCTGAAAAAGTGCATTCGTTTTGTTGCTATTGTACTCTATGATATGGAAATACAGGCGGCTTCAACGCCTATGAATTTTTGAGGTCAAGATCATTAAGAGGTAAGCCTTAAGGTGACTTGGGTTGAATATGTTAAGGTTCTTTCTCTCTATACCTACTAGGCCTGGTTGCCAAATTGATACTGTAACCTTATGTATACAAAAGATTTTTTTTATAATTTATTCATAATATTGACACATTCACAACATACAGCATAATCAAAATATTCTTATATAAGTTAAGAATACAATAAATATTATTTCTATACAGTCAAGCACAGTTCATTCTCTCACTACAAAACTTGTAAAGCAGCATATCATATCCTATAAATAACAAAGATAGGTGTTACGTTTTAAGATAGAGTAATAAATGGATTGGTTAACCTTAAATAATCTCAATAAGTGTACCAAGGAAGAAAAAATAAGAAGAAGAAAAAAAAACTCCAGTTTTGTTCCCCGATACAGCAGTATGTCCAAAAGATATAGACATGATGGCAGTCAGTGTAGGCCGTGATCACACTTCTCTTCTACTCACAGTCCAATCCTGGTCTACACCACCTGCCACTACAAATGTTTCATATTGAAGCATTCTGAATACTTATCATAGCTCTTTTATAGCACATTATAGCAATATATCTGAAGGATCCCAAAAAATAACAAACAGTGCAGTCCTGGTCAGTCACTCCTTAAGGAGCACACCGATCAGGATCTGCACTGTCCGTTTAACCCTGCAAAAGGTGTTTTACAAAGAGATATAAATACATTACTATTCGGCATCACTATCCTCAAACATGACAAACTAATCTTCCCATTCTTGGACAAACTTATCATACTGGTTATTTTTTATTGCAATCATTTTTTCGAGTAATATGAAATTCTTTACTTCCTATTTTTCCAAAGATTCCAATACAATTTTTTATTCTGAATTCTGCATTTATAAATATAAAATCTTGCTAACAAAATAATGTAATTTATAGGTTTATTTGGGATTTTATTATATGAGACCCAAAAATAGCACTATGTTTATGAATATTTACTATGTAGTCAGTCACTTTTTTCGGCAATCCATAACTCTATTATCCCAAATTCATGTACAATTTCACAGTGCCAAAATAAATGCCCTATTGTTTCTGGAAATGTTTTACAAAAAGTACATAAATTATCTTGTTTTATTTTATATTTACAAAGTAAATCATTTGTTGCTAAAATTCAGTGGAGAATTCTATATTGGAACCAATAATTAAGTATTATTACAGCACTTTGCAGGGATATTGTAAATTAATTTCCATTTCAATTCTGTATATTCAAATTCTGTTTCCCATTTTTGTTGACTTTTTGCAACAATAGTTTGCTCATTTAACACTTTATAAACATCTTTACAGCCGTTTTTTTACTTTTAATTATTTGTTTTATATTGAATGGGATATAACAGTTAACAGTTAGTGATTACTAAATCAGACAATACAATTTGGCTATGTCTAGTAAAACTTTCAACAACTGACTTAACCCCAACATACTCCACAAAGTTTATTTGCAGATTGTATTTATTAACAGAAGTATTGAAATTTAAGACAGAACCTTCTTCATCTAAAATATCTTTTATGAAAAATATCTGTTTATCATACCATCTCTTATAAAAAATATTATTTTTTGGTCTATTTTCAGGAATTTGTTATTCCATATATTTGTATAAAGTATATCTGAATTTAACTGTGGTTTCAAGTTATCCAAGACGTCATTCCAAAAAGCATTATTTCTGTTTGTCTTTAAAGTTTCTATAAATTCCATGCCTCTAGTTATCATTGTGCTGATTTTAAGATATCGTGTTTCAAATATATGCTTGTATTTAGACTCGAACATAATCAACCTTCTCACCCATGTTGTCTTCAGTGCTGTTATATAGTTTTTTATGTTTACCATTTTTAATCCACCAGAATCATAATCTTGCATTAATATATCCCTTTTTACCCTATCTACATTAGATTGCCAAATAAACTGAAAAAAAAAACTTTTGTGTAATTTATTTTTAATCTCTTCTGATGGATTGGGAAGTGCTATGAACAGATGATATAATTTAGATATTAGTAAAGTTTTTATGACAGTTATTATTCCAAAAGGTGTTAGCATTCTTTTAGACCACTGTTTAAGTTCTCTATTAACTTGCGTAATTTTTGCCATAAAGTTTAACTCCAACATTTCATTAAGATTACATGAAAATTGAATTCCAAGAATTGTAAAACTCCCTTGGTTCCAATCCAATTCATATCTATGGTTAAATGTTTCTCCACAGAATTTTCTAGCACCTATCCAAACTACTTTTGTTTTCGAAAGATTTATTTTGAGGCCTGACATACGTGCAAAAAGGTCAAGTGTTGCCATGGCTGCTTTAAGTGACTTTTCTGACCCATATAAGAAAAATGTTGTATTATCAGCGAACTGTGTAAGATTGAATTCTACACCATCAACTTCTATGCCCTTAATATCATTGTTACTTTTTACCATTAATGCCAGTATTTCTGCACAAAGTATGAATATGTAAGGTGACAATGGGTCTCCTTGTCTACACCCGCGCTGAATAGGAAAAAATTCAGACAGAAACCCACTTTGTACTACAGCTGAAGTAATATTTTTATAGAAAACAGAAATTCAGTTTGTAATAGACTCTCCAAAATTAAAATGTTTTAAAACTTTTTGTATGAAATTCCATGAGATAGAGTCAAAAGCTTTTTCAAAGTCAATTATCAGTAAAAGTCCAGGGATATTTTCTTCCTTCGTAAAATGCATTATATCATATATGAATCTTGTATTTTCTCCTATGTAACGTCCACTAATAAACCCTGTTTGATCTTCTGAAATTAATTTATGAAGTGTAGTTTTTATCCTTTCAGCAATACATCCTGAAGCAATTTTATAAATAACATTCAAAAGTGTATTTGGTCTCCAATTTTTTAGATACTGTCTGGGTTTATCCCCCTTGGGTAAACATGTAATAAGTCCTTGCCTCTGTGTTACTGATAAGACACCTAAATAATACCCCTCATTAATTGAATTTTTGATATATATTTTGGGATCTTTAAAAAAGAATTTAAAAATGCATTCAGGAAACAAAATAACAATATATGGTTCCTGTTTATAGTTATGAATGTGTAAAAAATAATCAAAATATAAACATACAACTAACAATTTCAGACCAATTATTTTTAGAAGTTTTATTAACAGAAATCCGGGGTAAAACTATTTCCTATTCAGCATATAAAAAGAAACAAAAAAATAAAAGAGGAGGAGTTACAAAAAGAAATAAAATTACTAGAAGAGAAAGAACATTTAGACTTAAATCAGATTGAAGAAAAAAATGGAACTTGAAATGTTATGAAAAGAAAAAATACAAGGTTTACTAATAAGATCACGAGTCAGATGAGCAGAAGAGGGGAAAAAGCCAACTAAATACTTTTGTAGTTTAGAGTCATGTAATTACACAAACAAAACTATTCCAAAGGTAATTAAAGAAGATGGTAACATAGTAAGTAAACAACAAGAAATACTACTTGAAGTTCAAGACTTCGATTCAACACTGTACAAAAATTATGATCATGAGGTGGCTTCAAATATAGAACATGTATTTGATAATTTAAAAGATCATCCTATTTTGTCAGAAGAAGAAAAAATAAATTTAGAAGGTAAAATATCAGAAGAGGAGATAGCATTTGTATTACAAAAAATGAAAAACAATAAGAGTCCAGGTTCAGATTGTTTTTCTGCATGTATACAAAAGATCGGTAAGTTCATATTAAAAACAAATTCCAAAGGGTTCGTATCATATCACAGTCACAGTGCTCAGGGGAGCAACCAGGACCTAATGTTCATCTTGTGTCTGATATGCTTCTAAATGATGTCTTTATACTCGCTTTTGAGTGATACCTGAATTTCAGCTATTTCTATCATCTTCTTCTCCAGCTTCACAAAAACAGATAAGTTTTTTTTTTTGTTAAACATTTCAAAATAATTATGCCAAAAGTTACTTTCATTTCTTTGGAGTTTTGTCTTTGTCAATCTTTCCCTTTGATGTTGGGGAAAGGGTTTGGGATCTGATTCAGTCAGTTCCTGAAGTGTAGTTACTCTTTAAATTTTCCTTGATTCTGAAGAATCGAAGGATTCAGAGCATATTTGCTGGCTACATAGGATAAGTGGTGATAAACAGCTTAGAAATGTAGTATAACTACTCTAAGCCTATAAAAGATACCTCATAAAAAGAAGTGTCCAGTTTAACCCCCTTTAAAGACATTTGCTAGGAAATTTAAAGAGTAACTACACTTCAGGAACTGACTGAATCAGATCCCAAACCCTATCCCCAACATCAAAGGGGAAGACTGACAAAGACATCCCAACAAACAATAAATTACAAGTGATAAGTGAAGTCGCCATTTTTATGTTATCGTCAAAAATGAAAGTTATCCTAGGGTCAATATTTTACTATAAATGGGTAAGGAAATGACTAAATATTTATGCCTAAATAATATTTCGGTGTCATTTTACCATTGTATGTGTTAAAATTAACCCTAAACTTTAGGAGAAAATTAAAATTAGGATTTTTGCAATATTTTTTTTGACATTTATTCAAGTTGTGATTAAACTTGGAGGATTTTAACTTTCTAAAATGATTTGTTTTATTCATATCATGGCAGCTTATGATGCGCAAGCAAAATGAAATTTATCTGAATGCTTTACGTTGTTTTTTAAATAGTTGTATGTACATTTTTCCATGTGATTTATGTGGGGGTAGGGATAGCGTTTGTCAAGTAAAAAAGAAATAAGCTCGATGACCTCTGTGTTTCTTTTAATTTTCTGTTTGCTGAATAGTTCTGCTTTCAAGGTAAACTTGTTCAATTGAAATTGCGCTGTATCGTTTTTCTGTATGGTCCAAAATATTGCAGAAAGGGAATTATTTTTGAGAATTTTCGAATCGTAATTAGAATTGACTTTAAAGCATCTTGTATCAGTTTGGTAATTAAACCTTTGATGGACAGGAGTATCTTTTTCTATATCATACTGACATGACTGAGTTATTAAAAGTAGAATAATATTTATTTTGGAACTGATATTTGCCTCTTAGGTTGTTTATGGATATTTTCGGAAGAACAGTCTAGGGGTGTATCATTCCAATTCAGATGTCTTAAAATTTTGCTCGATGATGTACTTTTTTTATTTCATCATTGGTGAGCCTATATATGAAATGGAACATACGCAAAGTCTTAGACAGGTTCCAGTGTAGGAAGTATTTCCTAGCAAATGTCCTTGAGCAGGCAAGTTTAAGGAAATAAAAATACGGAATGTGTCCAAACTTGTTTCTTTAAAGAAGATGTTGTTTGAGATATCAGTGTTCGAGATATCGACAGTTAACTGTACTATGGAATTTGCCAGTCAGCAGATTAGTCTTTACACTCAGTAGACTGTGACATTTACTTTATGCACGCTGAAGAGCATGATGCGCACATACTGGCTGACTCCACTGGATTTTCTGAACCTCGTCAATATAAGACACAGGAAAGATGCAAAATGCATATAAGAACGATATCGCTTTGAAATATATTATGATCAAAAGGCACTTACAACTCTGCCGCGACATAAGAAAACCAAAAAAAAAAACAAAGTGGTTGTGCGCTAAGCGCAGATTTAGATCAGCCTGGGCGTCCGCTTCCCTGTAAGCGCTTATCAAAGAGTCTGGTCGGACTGGGCGGATGCCCAAGCTGATCTGAGTAGGCGCACAACCACTTTGTTGTTCTCATGTCGCGGCTGAACTACCTCTATGTCATTAAATCTCAAATTTTATCCCTCAAAATGGGTTTGTTTTTGAAGCCTCTAAGCAGTCGTGTTGAAACAATCGTGATATGATTCCGCCAATTTCTATTGTCTTATAATAAAACCTCACAGCGGGCATATGACGTCAAAACTGACGTCGATGCGACGTAATGGGGCCTAATCCAGTTGCTGACAATAAATATTTAAATCAGCCTGCACAGCTGAAAAAACTGACCAAAGTCTTGATTTTTCAGTTTTAGATGCGCAAGGGTTCATAGAGGATACATGCGAAAAGGGAAGACTCTGAACACACTGCGCGGATGCACAGGCTGATAAGAGTCCTTCCAAATCGCACGTGCAATAAATACCTTTTCACGGATACATAGAAACACACTATAACAATACAAAACTATCATGAATATATTTTAATATATATAATCACGGAAACAAACAATTTGTTACGAGTAAAGCTATTCAAAGAGTAAAAGTCAATACAAAAATATGAAACTAAATGAATTCATGTAAAAGTCATGAATTAATATACACGTGAACAGTCCTTTTCAACGGCATTTCAGTCATATCAGGACGATGAGAGGGTGATAATGAAAGGCTGTGTGCAGTGGAAATTTAAAAATTAACTACACTTCAGGAACTGACTGAATCAGATCCCAAACCCTATCCCCAACATCAAAGGGAAAGATTGACAAAGACACCCCAACAAACAATAAATTACAAGTAATAAGCCGAGTCCGCAACTCTTTCCCAAATAGGTGGCAACTCAAACAGCACCGTTTACGATAAGAAAGATTCTCGCCTCAGCGGGGCTCGAATCCGGGTCCGCTCGATCAGCAGGTCAGCGCTTAGCCAAATGAGCTACCGGGGCTCCGAGAACAGAGAAAATAGTTGATAACAATAAATAAACAGAAGCATTTTCAAGCGAGTTATTCATTGCATTGATGAAGAACCCTTACTAAATTAGCGAGTAATTACATTTGGCATGTTCCATTGCAACATTCACGAACGTAGCAGGTTACATTTTTGAAGTCTAGCTATGTATTCTTAGTCATTGTATTGGTAATCATATAATTTTAGGCAGTTACTACACCCTAAGTTCTACACCCTTCATTTCGTTTCATAGAAAAGGTTTTGGGAACTTAAACTTCAAAGAGTGTTTGAACCCTATTGACGTATTAATTGATTTGTAACTTAAGTTTTGGGAAATTAAAATATACTGAACGTCAAAAGAAACGCATACAATGTATACGCCCAATTTATTTGAAGGTATATTTAGACATTTTGAGTTTCTTTGTTTATGATATTCCGACAGAATGACCACCTTAACGCATCGATATTCCATAAACTTTAGAGACAAGAACGCTTGCTTTTGTGATGGGGTTAAACTTAAAGTCACCATACTTTCAGAAGCTGAATTTTAATTTCCTTACAATGCTCAGCTGATTATTTTCTCCAGACATAATGTCCGCGGCAAGGGTAAGAAACAGCGAAAAAATCAAAGCAGTCGAGCCTTGCGTTTTAGAGAAACAATCAGGTGAAAATTGGCAGTAGAAACAGTAACACTGGCTTACCATTGGATTTCCATACACCTTTTAACACCCTGTATTTCTTGAAAAGAACAGAAACCACTTATACGAAGAGGTTGAATGAATTAACAGAGTAAAATGAAAAGGTTTGCAAAGAAATTTTTCGCAGTACTGCAGAAATTTTGGTGTTATTGGACTTACCATTTTGCTATTTGTTTAATTGCAAGGGAGATAATTTGAGAAATGTTCGACTTCAAACTACTGTCATGTCCCTAAGAAGAATACCATGGTAATAAAACCAACGTTTTTTTTTTCATAACCACACATTAGAGTAGCGTTTTGGAAACAATTTGTTATGCCGCCAAAGGAAAGACAACTTTTACAACAACTTTAAATGTTTCATGATAAATTGAGACAACTCTTTCATCCAAGTTTAATTTTGCAAGAAGAGAAGTTTATATTGTTGGCAGACGTCTGTAGTGTTTTCTGCTATATATGATTTAAAACCATAAATCAGTTGACAGAAGAAAACTGAACCTAAACTTGTATGCGTTTCTTTTGGCGTTCATTATACACAAGGTTTTACACCCTTACTGCCTAAGCTCATCTTTGCCGAATAATCTTATGCATTTTGAACAGTGTTGGAGCCGAGAGTCAATGCCCCAGGGTTATAACACTTTTTCATGTTCAACTCAGCTGAGCATGAAATTTTACCTGCTAATGAATAGCAAATTATTGATGAGTACAGTTGTTTTCTTGCTCAGTTTAGCTATGTATGGAATTTTCTGTGCTTATGAATATGAAAATGCCTATATTAGTTGGCATTTTCATATTTATCAGCTGAGAAAATTTCATGCTCAGCTGAGTTGAGCAAGAAAAATATTTTATAATCACGGAGCCTGATTTGGTACTTGTGAAATTGACTGAAGTCCCCTTTCCCCAGAGGGTTTGTTAAATATTATTTCCTTTAATTCGGCTGACCATTTTAAGGTGTCGCATGAAGATCTATAGTCGGTCGATATTTGTGAGCTTTCATTCGGCTACATTGATATGACTGATGTCAAGAGCTTATCACGTGTGATGTGCTACTTGCTGATGTATATTTTTTATGCATGTGAAAAAAGACAGCATTGAAAATGTATAGGGTGAATATGAGAAATCTATAAAATCTCTTTTCGCCCCATGAGGTTTTTATGATTGTTCTAAAGCGAGAGTTCTGAGGTTATTGTTTGTTGTGTCCGATTATCTGTAATCTTCGAAACATATGTTTGTTTTCTCTTTTATTCGTATTCTTTCTGATGTATATTGTATGTAACTGAAAAACAGAAAGTAGGTTAAAATAGATGTATTTGTTTGTAACTATTATCATTTATTATCTCGATGTTGTAACTATAATTAACACTTTAAAAGCACCAGTGACAAAAATAGCATAATTTGCAAACAGCATAGATCGTGATGAGGCGGCTCATAATGAACCGCCTCATGTGGATCTACACTGTTTGCTCTCTAGTCTTTGAATTCCCAATATGAAATGTCTTAAACAGGGCATTTTTTTTTTTTGCAGACGTAAATTTTGTCGTCTGATTTTTGGTACTTAAGGAGTTAACTATTTCCTGTTTGGTGTCTGTGTGTGTTGTGGAATTGAATGTAGCGGTTCATTAGAAACCACGCAACATGCACACCACGTTTATTCAAAATTGAATAAACGTTGGTTCACTGTTGATTCAGTGTTGTGTGCCCGGTGGGTACTTTATCCTTCCTGTTGTGACATTGAAAAACATTGCGAGTGATTGTAGTACTTTCTGGAAACTTTCTGGATATCTTCATCAAAATACCAGACACCAATCGCATGCCTTCGGAAGGGGTTGCATTGATGCTGCTTCGTTTTTGGACATTTCGAAACCCTATGGTCTACCCCTTTCAGCATTAGGGACTTCAAAGGTTTGGTTTGCAACATTTATATCATTGTCATATAGCTATTATCCAAGGTGTAATCTCTACCTGAGAAAGAGCTGCCGATTTTTCTAGCCACTTGTATTCTCTTACAACCTGAGTTGTTACTTTATGCTACTAGGGTCAAGTCGGGTAAATTCGGACAGCGGGTAAATTCGGACAGTGACATTGTTTCCTTTATATGTCAGTTGTTTGGAATTAAAACAAAATTAACCGGGCAAACAGTGAAACTCCTGATGAAACGGCTCATTATGAGCCGTTCCATCTGGATTTTCACTGTTTGCAATATGGTATGTCCGAATTTACCCGCTGCCCGAAGTTACACGACTCGACCTTATATCAATTTGGTGTCGTGGTTGGGATGAGGAATTTGATTGTATCAATCCTCCTCATTGCTTTTAACACTACTCTTAATGCATAAGGAAGGGGATGCCATTGCTAAGTTATGGCATGTCGTACAGAAATCTTTGAAACATAGTTACACCTATTGTTCAGAAACTCACCACATATGGGAAGGTTTGCATTGATGTAACGTTCACTGTTTAAACGAAATTGCATTGATTAATTGTGTTGTAGCATGTCGTATAGAAGTTTTTGGCACAAAGTTATACCTTATGTTTAGATACTCACCGCTGTTAGGAAGGTTTGCATTGATAAGGCCCATACAGACTTAATTTAATTGCATTGATCGATCATACAGGTTTTGGATCAAATTTATACCCAATATTCAGACCCTCACTGCACTTAGGAAAGTTTGCATTGATATGGCCATTACGTATCAACAGGGCATGGCACTTATAAGTCGTACAGATTTTTTTGAATAAAGTTTTACCAAATATGTAGACTTTCATCGCACTTAGTAGGGTTTGCATTAATTTATATGATTTTATTATAAGGGTTTGCATTGATTATGTTTTGGCATATCGTACAGATAGTTTCTGGCACGTATGAGAATGGTTTTTCTACATGTTAAAATGTTTTGCAGCTCCTCTATGTCAGTTTGTCATTTTCATTCTAGTTGTTTTTTTTCGTCGCGGTTGGAAGAATCCACTTCCAACCCAGGAAAATGACTGTAACTCCTAAGTGTCAAACATTTCCTTTTCTTAAGCTATTCAAACTCTAGGGTATAATCGGGTAACTTCGGACATGGGGGTAAATTCGGACATTCCATTGCAAATAGTGAAAATCCAGGCTTTTCACTGTTTGGCCAGTTATTTTTGTTTTAGTTCCAAACAAATGACATATAAAGGAAACAATGTCACTGTCCGAATTTACCCGCTGTCCGAAGTTATGCGACTCTCCCCTATATTCGATGCGTTGCACTTATGTTTGCAGCATAACCTAGAGCAAGTAGTAGTCTTTCCTTTCATACGTTCTGCGCAGGAGTTTTGCATACACAATATGGTAAAAGATGAGTTGCTTTCTGTTTTATACACCAGGAGGAATTACCATATTTGTTAATCCTTGATATTTGTTTGAGATCAACAAGAAACTTCCCATCAGATGTTCTCTTTCTTGTCGTGGCCTCAAATAATGCATTGTTAGGTTCCGTATAAAAAATTACAAGGAACAGAATATCTTGCGCTTGCATGTTGTCACTCATGTCGGGCTGGTAGCCAACCCCACTAGGACTTTCTTGGAACCGCAGAACGTCTTCATTGGTTGAAAACCTTGATGCACTTTTTATTGATCCCAGTGTCAGAGGTATACAATCTGATGAAAATGGCTTGAGAATGTCATTTAAGGTCTTTAAAACACTCTGTACCGCGGAAACCACATCACTATCGTCACTTGAAACTTTTTCCCATTTCAAACACGCGCAGTAGTGAGGTTCTATGTGAGCCTGTGAGCACGTGCGTTCAAGTGGAACCTCATTGAATAAACTTATTCCAGGACCCTTTTTGATAGTATTTTCCGTTGGCACGATACCTAGCAATTCCGTTAACGTTTCGTGAATATCAAATGGGGTTGTTAATCGCTGACTGTTCTGCACAAAGTTGTTATATTCTCTCAGGTACGTATTCCGAAACCATTCAGGAAAGCGGACAGCAAAATAAGGCATCCGTTCTTCAAGTTTTCCTTGTTCTGTTGCTCGCATTTTATGGTATCTCGCACCATGGTCACTCATCAATATCATAACGGTATTATTCAGATACAACTTTGAGTTCATATAGTGAAGAAATGCTAGTAAGAATGGCTCTTGTAGTTGTGCATTATTATTGTATTCGTGGGTAAGTGCAGCGCCGAATGATATAGAAAATTTCGGTGTGTCTGGGTATGTAGCAAATAGCTCTTTAATCCAATCAAGCATTAATCTAGGCAGTGGTCTTGATCCTAGACAATATTTCGAAGGCCGATTGTCAAATGGAAGGTACACAGGGGGAATATATTTTGCTGCTTCTATGTAAGATGGTCGCATGTAATGGTGGGTAGGTTGCTCTTTGAAACCTTTCAGTTTATACTGAAACATTGCAAAATTTGGATCATCCTCAGCGAAAGAAGTTACGTATCCAAGTTTTTCGAACTCTTTCCAGATAAGAGGATAAATATCACAAAATCTTGCGTCTTTCACACCTTTTTGGACATCTGGCTGTTCAAACTGGGTCTTCCCCGTCAGGATAGGAATCCACGCCTGTGCAGTCCCATCTCCAATAATGTTATAACTCTCCAGTAAAATACCACCTAATGTTTTGGTAAAGTATTCATGTGTCTTAGGTAATAACCTTTGAAACATTAAACTAGACATTGAATCAGTTCCCCATATGACCACGTTAAGACCTTTAAATCCCTTTTCTTTCACCTGTATCTTTTTGCTTATGACGTCATCTCGCCTTTTAATGCCATGGTGAATGCTGTCGTAAACCTGTCCATTTGCAGCCTTACACTTAGCGATGAAAGCGTCATTGTTTAACAGTGACCCGTTTACGAGTGGCTGATCGCTACCTCTAGATGGGGCAAAATCATCATCTGTCATGAAAATCGGAGTCATCTTACATTTGATAGTACCATGACGGGCGACAGCATCCGGCGATATGAAAACTCTGCCTTGTTCAGTGTATATCCAATCTTGCCCGTCCGGACACTCTACCGGTGGTATTTTCCGCAAGTACTTCAACATATTGGGATTATTTAAAGGCATCTGAGGGTGAACACAGGCTTGATTAGCATGAGGACGCCGAATCGCCCACTCACCAAGACCGAAATTAGGGTAGTCTTGAAGAAAAGCATCATACAGTATCCACAATGCAATTATACTACAGCCAATACCAAGGCATTTTCGTATGCTGAGTCTTAAACGGACCACTTTGTGACGTAAAATTTGACAGTATCTTCCGAAAACAATATTTCTGATTGGCATCTCAGTAGTGTAGTCTGAAACGATACAAAACAAGAAATATATTTTAAATAAAAATGTCGAAGTATTAGAGACATTGTGTCTTAACCCATTAATGCCTAGCACCTCAAAAATGGGATATAGGAAAACAGTGCAGACCCGGATGCGGCGTCTGATCATTGTCTACACTTTTTGCATACGGCAAATGGGTATTTTTCAAAATAAAACAAAAAAAAAAAATCGAAAAATAAACAAAACCTGACACCCCTTAAATGGCAAATGGACTCGTCCAATATATACCGATAGAAGAGTCCACGAGGCATTAATGGGTTAAGTATGAAAGAGTTTTCATCAGCCATCCAGTGGCAACATTTGGATTTGGAACATACGAATTTTCATCATCTATCCAGGGGCAACATAACGTTTTAAGGCAACGTTGCTGCAACGTCATGACGTTACATTGACGGTGCTTGCTGGGATAAGTCCAGGCCCCGAGGTTATAAACTTGAGTACATTCTCAAACTCAAAATAAAGCACACTGATAGGCTGCTTCCGAGCACATGCTCGGAAGCAGCCAATCAGTGTGCTTTATTTTGAATTTGAGATTAGACTCAAGCTTTATAACCTCGGACCCTGCTCTTTGATAATCTACTTGGACGGACACACGGCGCCAAGTGTGTGCAACTATGGTTACGTACCGATGAGCCACTTGGGTAACGTCGATAAGAGAATTGAACTGAACTGAAATGAATTTGATAATCTATTATGTGTCTATCCGGACTGCATAAGTCTTCCCAGCACCAGAAGCATAGAGCTTTCTTTTTGACTGCAGTTGTATTTATACTTCTAATCGTGAAACAAGAGTTGTTTGACTGCAATTGTAGTTATACTACTGGTAGTAAAACAAGAGTTGTTCATAGTCACATGGAGAAGTAATATTATAATGACTTCGATAAAATATATACCAATTACTGCCTATCTCGCAGTTTGGACAGGCTTTCAAGACATGATTTTAACTGTATGTTTGTTTCCTTCTAAAATTAGAATATTGTGTCTGTAAGACACTAATGATGACCCTGTGCGGCGCCTGTCACAGGACATGTGCACATTCCTCAAGCACCTTTTAAAGCACAAACACTACCGGATTTGTACAAAGAATTCAACATGATTTCTATTACCTCCATATCATCTGTGCTCATCAGAAATAAGAATTTTTCAATGCTGGTAGAGTTTTTTGAAAGTCACTATGAAATTACTCAGTGTGTCAAAAAGTTTATTTCTAAGATTATCATAGTGCTTACATTCTATTATGAAGTGGAACTCATTTTCAATTTCATCAGAACCTATATTACAGAATCGCTGATCAGAAGGAAACTTTTTATACCGACCTTGTTCTATTTCCAGTTGATGATTCGATATTCTGAGCTTTGCAAAAGTAAAAATACTGTTTATCCATTTGTAGACTCAAATAGTTTTCAAGTTTATATGCGTTTTTAAATGTTTTAAATGATCTCAATCTGTCCATGCTTTTTCCTTTGATTTTATAATTTCCTGATACAACTTGCAAAAAGAAGACATTATATCTTTCAATCAGTTTATCTTTTATTGCTTTGATAAGTTTACCAGCTGAAAAAGTTCCTCTATTGTCCCATACATGTCCAAAGCCAATTAACATTAGTATCGCTTTATGATTTTCTTCATATTTTGACCCATTTCTATCCGTTGTTTGTAAAATTTGATGAGAAAATTTATTGGAGCTGTGCTCTTCATGTAAATGGGGCCAGTACCTCAGTGAGTGTAAAATAGCTGAAATTGCCAAAGGGTAACGTCCAGTTTCACTTTTGCTAGCAAGATTTGGGGACTATTTATTTGCTCCAATCAAAAACTTTCAAAACTTCGTATGATTTTTTTCAGGTAAGAAGTCCTCATAACATTCCTCTAATCTATAGTAGTTGCTGTGTTTAGAAATCTTTGTCAAATTAAGTGCAAATGGACTCCAGACTTCACAACAATATAGTAATATAGGCTTGATACATGCATCGAAAAGTCTGAACCGGAGAGATTGGTATATATTCGAAGACTGAAACTTCATTCTTATCATGAAACGTACTTTGAGAGCTTATTGCGTAACTCTGATATACCCTGAGCAAATATGCCTGATGCCTTTATGATAATACCTAAATATTTGTACTCTTGCACAATTTTCAGTGTGTCGTTGTTGTACCTTATACTGCTGCACCTTATACCTCATACCTTATACTGCAAAAATGTAGCATTTCAAAAATGTAGCTCTAATTGACTATGTTTAAAAGGACATAATTCTGTCAAAATTATTAGTTTTTTTTTATCAAAAAACAAGATGCACATCTTCATTATGTGCATTACAAGTATACAATGTCTGAAAACAGCCGCTGAAAATTGGGGGGGGGGGGGGGGGGGGACTTGATTGGGGGGGGGGGGTTGCTTACACAATTACACAAAGTATTACCCTACAATGCAAGTGTGTGCCAAAAATGACTACGTTCAAAAGGCTATAATTCTGTCAAAATTGATGTTAGCTCCACTATATACCCATATGCACATTTTCAGTATGTCCACAACATACATGCAGGGTTCGAAAAAGATCTCATGAAAACTGTCGGAGGAGTTATTTCACAAACTCCATACCCTAGAATGCCAAAGTTTGCCTAAAATGACTAAGTTCAAAATGCCGCAATTCTTTCAAAATTATTTCTAGCTCCAACAAAATCCCACATGCACATTTTCAATATGGCCACAGCATGCAAGCAAGGTTTGAAAAGATCCACTGAAAACTGTGGGAGGAGCTGATTACACAAAATTCATGCCCTACAATGCAAAAATTTGCCTAAAATGACTAAGTTCAAATGGCCATAATTATTCTGTCAAAATTATTTCAAGCTCCATTACAATTCCATAAGCACATCTTTAATACATCCACAACACGTATGCAAAGTTTGAAAAATATCCATTGAAAACTGTGGGAGGAGTTGATTACACAAACTCCATACCATAAAGTGTGACGAACGGACGGGAAGACGGACAGACAGACAGGAGAAAATCTTAATGCCCCCTGACTATTGTCACGGGGGCATAAAAATCCTGCATTTAATGCAAGCAACAGTTAAGGTCTTGATCAGTGTAGGCATGGTTTTGCTATGCCTTATCTGAGTCCTCACTGCATGCTTAGTTTCTTAGGAAGATCCCCCGAAACAAAAGAGCACATGAGAAACGAAAATAGCAGACTCGGTGTAATTGAGTCTTTTCATGTGCTGTAATAATATTTCAACACTGTCCCCGTCCCGCAACCCCTCCCTCTGCCCTTGACCCATCCCTAGCACCTGTTTTAACGGAACTCTGTTTTCAAAATGACAGAAAACTAGAAACGGGGTAATTAATAAGACTGTTGACGGCATTTAATTGATATGTCCCCAACAGAAATAACAATAACAGCTTTCTTTTATCACGTTGCTTATGTTTCTTGCAATAAAGCTTCTGGTAGAATTACATACACCAGCCAGCTATGTTAAGACAAGGGCATCAACTCTGTGAAGCAGGAAGCTGGAGTTGCCAAACTGTAAGAACAAAGACAACAACTCTGAGCCAGGGTTCTGTTCTTGCATGCTGCACACCCTCAGACTATGGTAAGTTGCAAGGTTTGATGAAAATATTTCCCAGGATGACACAGATATGACCGTGACACCAATCATGACGGACGGACGGACGGGCTCCGCACGCATGGACACCGCGGAGTTTTCCGGCGGGGCTCTAAGCCATTCTAACACTATGCACATCTTCAGACTATAAGGGTGAGCCTGCTAGAGTTGATGAAAATAATAATTGAGCCGCGACATGACAAACCCAACAATGTGGTTGTGCGCCCAGTGCAGACTCAGATCAGCCCGAGCATCCGCCCAGTCTGATCAGAGAATTTGCTGTCCGCATGGAAGTAGCTTAGTCCCTTAGCTACCATTTAAGCGGTTAGCAAAGAGTCCGGTCAGACTGGGCGGATGTCCAGGCTGATCTGAGTCTGCGCTTGGTGCACAGCCACTTTGTTGGTTTTCGCTAATGAGCCAAATGAACCCAAAGGACCAGAAAATATATTCTCTGCACTATGATTACATTCGGGGAGATCTTATACTGCCGCCACGCGGCACTCAACGCCAGCTACAGTGAAGATCATCAGTCAAAATATTATCTCTGCAAAAGAAATATGGGCAGACACCGGATGCGCTGACTGATCTGAGTTTTATCTGTTCGCACATCACCTAATATACTTCTTCATACGACGCAGCTCATGTCAAGCATATTCGGTTAAAATATTTTAATGTCGATTGTACTTGTTAACGATTTAAACGACAGTCAAATGCCATGCCTAACCTACTATGAAACAGGATAGCTTATCAGCTTCAAATACAAATACCTTTATATTTTAGATAAAACTACCATAATAACCAAAATGCTTGGGAAATTACGGTAATTATTCTAAAATTAGAACACCTATGAACCCAGCATTGTTTGTAAAAATGTTAGCAGAATGGTATGCAGAGTATATCGTGTTCAGAATGCTATTGGCGCAGAGTCTGATCTGGGTTCGAGTTTATAAAACTTGAGAATAATCTCAAACTCAAAAAATAAAGCACACTGATTGGCTGCTTTTGAGAAAATACTCAAAATAAAGCACACCGATTGGCTGCTTCCGAGCATGTGCTCGGAAGCAGCCCATCAGTGTGCTTTATTTTGAGTTTGAGAATGAACTCAAGTTTTATAACCTTGGGGCCTGGTCTTAACTGTTCAGTTGCAGACATTTTAGTCCCAATATATTGGGCCATTACTAAAATTAAAATGTCACCGTGACCTTATGAGAAAGAAGGGCTTCTTTTTATTTATACCTCTCAAGGGAAACGATTTCCCCCTTATGATATAAGTTGTAGCATCGAGAAGAAAGACGAACCCACTGGGCACACAAGGTTGAAACTTCGAAGTATGACCCGTGTTCCTTCTTTTGAATGTGTTCTCAGCTCTTGAAGGAACTCTTTTAGATTTAAATTGTAGATGTTGACGGACGACAGGCGACGAAGAATGGCTATACTATAAGCTCACCTATGAGAGTTGGGCTCAGGTGAGCTAAAATGCTAAGATTGTTCGAAGTGGTTGGGTGGTGCGATGGTGCTGGGTATATCTTCCAGTGCCGGGGCGTCCTACTGATTGGGATAATAGTAGGACAAGGGCCAGCTGTGCTTACAGTAGGAGCGGGTGGGAGTTGTTTGGACATTTTTTCTCTCGTCTATCATTTCTCTCTTCTTTCTGCTACTTTCTGGGAGACGTCCCAATATAGACTGAAATACTGTTTCAAAGGGCCGTTAAACTCAAATCAACCAACCAACCAACTAAGACTGTTTTGACGCAGACTGTTTTGACGCATTCAGTCTTCATCATGTTAGAAGAAGAAAAAAAAGAAACAAAGAAAGAGGAAACATAGTCGCATACCTTTACAATTCTTCCATGAATAATTTAACCCAACACAGAATTTTCTATCCTACATAAATTGCATCCTTATTGTACGCATCCGGCGGATGGTTATTGAAACAATTAGCAACGGAGGAAGGTTAAGATTTTTTTTAAACCGAACACTCCTTTTGCGAAGTTAAAGCCTATTGTTAACCCTTAAAGCGCCAAAAATTAAAATTGTTGATTTGGCAAACAGTGTAAATCCAGATGAGGTGGCTCATAATGAGCCACCTCATCTGAATCTACACTGTTTGCCCTCTAGAGTTCGAATTCTCAATATGATATCGCTTGGACGAGACATTTTTTGAAATTCTGCAGACGTAAATTTTGTCGTCTGCTTTTTGGCGCATTAAGGGTTAACGCACTTTTTATACTGGGCTTTGATATTGTAGAGGGTAAAGTTACAGCCTCAGTTTCAGTTTGTTTTTTACACACAACTTACCGTTGTAGTAGAACGGCCAATACATGAATATATAATGTTAAAATGTGAAATATGTATGAAGGTGTGTAACAAACCAAGGTATCGTTACCCAACTTTTCAGCCTTTTGGTTCTGAGTTCGCTTTTTAATGGTGGGGTCGTGGGCTCGATTCCATAAGAGGCGCTCGACGAATTTCCTTAAGCATGTTAAGTTTGTCTTCTTCCACTAAACTACAAATGAGCTAAAGACAGTCAATGGACTGGCTCTAATTACTAATAGATTCGCAACACTTAAGTCTTTTCTATTTAGACGTCTTTGTGGTCATCTTAGAAATAGCGTTACGTCATTTTTGTGCCGGCATTATCTAAAGCAAAGACAAAACACAAAGTAAAAGTAATAAATAATGGCAAAATTAACGACGCTAAGACACGGAAATAACTTGGCAGCGAACAAACTTGTTAAAATATAACAAAGCAACGCAAACTTTCACACCCAGCATTGAAACAAACTGAGAGAACAAAAACAGCAGGCAAAATAATCAGATCATACAAAAAAAAAAACAGATGAAAAGAAGACTGACTCAGTGTGAACACAAGTTGGCTTAAAATCTAACACTCTTTAACCGCCAAAAAGTAGACGACAAAATTTTCGTCTGCAAACTTTGAAAACATGTTTCGTCAAAGCGTTGGTGCCGTGAGGTCGACTTCCGGTTTTCACCGAGTCACCACAGTCCCAATCCAAATTAGTAGGACGCCCGACACTGAAAACTATCCCATCGCACGACCCAACCACCCCGCAAAATGCTAAGACTGACTCAGTGCGAACACAAGTGGGCTTACAATACAACTTTACTAACTATTCTAGCGTGAACAGTTCTTAGTATAATCATAAACATAAATATGATTTAATTTTGAATTTCCTGGCTATTGATGTCCTGCATCTATGGGGTTTATATTTTGCGTGCACTTGTACATGTACTGATGCTATTTACTTGACTAGCTAATGTCAGTTACTGGTTTCATTTGATACTAAGAAGGAAACAGCAGGAAAAAAATCAGGATCAAACTACAGTAGTCTGATATTTCATCCTGTCAACAGTTACTGACACCACCCCCATCATCTCACTGTCTTTGTGGATACCAGTTCAGTTACCAGTTACAGAAAGTGTACAACTTTACTGCTTAACGTCTATATGGCAAGTGCGATAGACCATGCAGGTGAGCATGCATTGTGTCATGCCATGCAGCGGTACATGCAATTAGGCGGATTTACAGGGCGTTTCACAGTACAAAAGACCATACAGGTAAGGGTAAAAAGGGGCCTTGAGCGAGAAAGGTCATATATACATACTAAAGACAAATTAATATTGTATAAAACAAAGTCAATTCAAAATAATTGTCTCTGTTTTAGACCATTATATCCGACCTATGACACACTTCCCCGCTTTGTGAAATGGCGTCCCGACATTTGCTTGGTAAACATAAAATACAGTTATGGAGAGACTGAATAGCTGAAATTACATATTAAACAAGTAAATACGGGTGTGCCAACCGAAAATAAAATAAAAAAAAACAATTCTGAAACACCACACTCGCTACGCTTTAGCACAAACTAGCTGTATTTTGTGCCGAAAGTAACGTAAACTACTGCATGCAATACCCATGTTTTCACAATGTATTTTCAGCCGTTAATAAAGCAAAGTAAATACAATCAAACAACGAATCAACCTGTCTCCAATTTCGGCGATAAGGATAAAATACATGTTACATCGCATCGAATAATCACCGCTTTAAAACCCAGATCGTTACTTTTATGCCAATTTTAATATATGTTTGAAAGCAACGACGTCATATAATGTAAAGAGAAATTGTCGGCTCCGAAAGAAGAAAAACAAAACAATACGTTCAACTGAGCCGACATTATGAATATGAACACCTCACAATATTGATAAAGGATAAAATAATGAGTATTAACAATGATAACGATGAGTGATAATGGAAATGCTGATAGGGGTATTGGACAACAAGGCCGATTAAGGGGACTTTTGCTGTTTAGGGCTGTGGTCTATACTTACTTTAAACATGTCTAAAGTACCCTGAATCAGATGTAAATAACATCTTCAGGTCGTACTGTAAAGACATGGGGTCTGTCTAGATGCCAGTCATTAGACTGCATCCAGTTCGGCCTCCTTCTGTTTCTCTGAGGTCACCTACTTACCTGCCGGTTTTCATTATTGTATTGACCTCTTCGTGCAGGGATTACATATTTTGGCACACTTTGCCGATCTTGTGTAACCTCATCATGGCTTGTCTCATCTAATTAACTCGTGTCTGAGTCACTAGGGACTGGTTCAGCCTCTTCAACTTGCTGTTGTGGTCTTAAGTTTGGTACTGTAGATGCACTCTCCTCCAGATGCGGTAGACCGTGAAATGGAAGAAGCATGTTCCAGTGTAAGGTTCTCGGTTTTGATTTAGAACCTTCTTTCTGGACTACATACACCGGAACATCAGGCATCTCTTCTGATGGATTGGGAAGTGCTATGAACAGATGATTTAATTTAGATATTAGTAAAGTGTTTATGACAGTTATTATTCCAAAAGGTGTTAGCATTCTTTTAGACCACTGTTTAAGTTCTCTATTAATTTGCGTAATTTTTTCCATAAAGTTGAAAATTGAATTCCAAGAATTGTAAAACTCCCTTGGTTCCAATCCAATTTATATCTATGGTTAAATGTTTCTCCACAGAATTTTCTAGCACCTATCCAAACTACTTTTGTTTTTGAAAGATTTATTTTGAGGCCTGACATACGTGCAAAAAGGTCAAGTGTTGCCATGGCTGCTTTACGTGACTTTTCTGACCCATCTAAGAAAAATGTTGTATTATCAGCGAAATGTGTAAGATTGAATTCTACACCATCAACTTCTATGCCCTTAATATCATTGTTACTTTTTACCATTAATGCAAGTATTTCTGCACAAAGTATGAATATGTAAGGTGACAATGGGTCTCCTTGTCTACCACAGCGCTGAATAGGAAAAAAATCAGACAGAAACCCACTTTGTACTACAGCTGAAGTAATATTTTTTATAGAAAACAGAAATTCAGTGATAGAGTAAAAAGCGTTTTCAAACTCAATTATCAGTAAAAGTCAAGGGATATTTTTTTCCTCAGTAAAATGCATTATATCATATATGAATCTTGTATTTTCTCCTATGTAACGTCCACTAATAAACCCTGTTTGATCTTCTGAAATTAATTTATGAAGTGTAGTTTTTATCCTTTCAGCAATACATCCTGAAGCAATTCTATAAATAACATTCAAAAGTGTAATTGGTCTCCAATTTTTTTAGATACTGTCTGGGTTTATCCCCCTTGGGTAAACATGTAATAAATCATTGCCCCTGTGTTACTGATAAGACACCTAAATCATACCCCTCATTAATTGAATTTTTGATATATATTTTGGGATCTTTAAAAAAGAATTTAAAAATGCATTCAGGAAACAAAATAACAATATATGGCTCCTGTTTATAGTTATGAATATGTAAAAGATTGTCAAAATATGAACATACAACTAACAATTTCAATCCAATTATTTTTAGAAGTTTTATCAACAGAAATCGGGGTAAAACTATTTCCTATTCAGCATATAAAAAGAAATCGACAGTTAACAGTACTATGGAATTTGCCAGTCAGCAGATTAGTCTATACACTCAGTAGACTGTGACATTTACTTTATGCGCGCTGAAGAGCATGGTGCGCACATACTGACTGACTCCACTGGATTTTCTGAACCTCGTCAATATAAGAGACAGGAAAGATGCCAAATGCATATAAGAACGATATCGCTTGGAAAAATATATTATGATCGAAAGGCACTTACAACTCTGCCGCGACATAGGAAAACCAACAGAGTGGTTGTGCGCTAAGCGCAGATTTAGATCAGCCTGGGCGTCCGCCCAGTCTGATCAGTCTTCGCTGTCCTAATAGAGGTACATGTAGCTTATACACTTAGCTTCCTTGTAAGCGCTTAGCAAAGAGTCTGGTCGGACTGGGCGGATGCCCAAGCTGATCTGAGTAGGCGCACAACCACTTTGTTGTTCTCATGTCGCGGCATAACTACATTAAATCTCAAATTTTATCCCTCAAAATGGGTTTGTTTTTGAAGCCTCTAAGCAGTCGTGTTGAAACAATCGTGATATGATTCCGCCAATTTCTATTGTCTTATAATAAAACCTCACAGCGGGCATATGACGTCAAAACTGACGTCGATGCGACGTAATGAGGCCTAATCCAGTTGCTGACAATAAATATTTAAATCAGCCTGCACAGCTGAAAAAACTGACCAGAGTCTTGATTTTTCAGTTTTAGATGCGCAAGGGTTCATAGAGGATACAAGCGAAAAGGGAAGACTCTGAACACACTGCGCGGATGCACAGGCTGATAAGAGTCCTTCCAAATCGCACGTGCAATAAATACCTTTTCACGGATACATAGAAACACACTATAACAATACCAACTGTCATAAATATATTTTAACATATATAATTACGGAAACAAACAATTTGTTACGAGTAAAGCTATTCAAAGAGTAAACGTCAATACAAAAATATGAAACTAAATGCATTCATGTAAGTCATGAATTAATATACACGTGAACAGAAATGATGGATGGATGATTTGTGATTTTACGTCCTTTTCAACGGCATTTCAGTCATATCAGGACGATGAGAGGGTGATAATGAAAAGCTGTTTGCAGTGGAAATTTTAAAAGTAACTACACTTCAGGAATTGACTGAATCAGATCCCAAACCCTATCCCCAACATCAAAGGGAAAGATTGACAAAGACACCCCAACAAACAATAAATTACAAGTAATAAGCCGAGTCAGCAACTCTTTCCCAAATAGGTGGCAACTCAGCTCATCTTTACTGAACTAAATAATTTAGACCAACAGAAGGGTTACAACAGACTAAGCAAATTATACGAAGAACATTTAACAACAATTTTACCTATTTTCTATTCTTATTATAGAAGGTTTAAAATGAAAACACAATAAATCAAACAGTACCGTTTACGATAGGAAAGATTCTCGCCTCAAGTGGGGTTCGAATCCGGGTCCGCTCGATCAGCAGGTCAGCGCTTAGCCAAATGAGCTACCGGGGCTCCGAGAACAGAGAAAATAGTTGATAACAATAAATAAACAGAAGTATTTTCAAGCGAGTTATTCATTGCATTGATGAAGAACCTTACTAAATTAGCGAGTAATTACATTTGGCATGCTCCATTGCAACATTCACGAACGAAGCAGGTTACATTGTTGAAGTCTTGCTATGTATTCTTAGTCATTGTATTGATAATCATATAATTTTAGGCAGTTACTACACCCTAAGTTCTAGACCCTTCAGTTCGTTTCATAGAAAAGGTTTTGGGAACTTAACTTCAAAGAGTGTTTGAACCCTATTGACGTATTAATTGATTTGTAACTTAAGTTTTGGAAAATTAAAATAAATAAGGTTTTACACCCTTACTGCCTAAGCTCATCTTTGCCGAATAATCTTATGTATTTTGAAAAGTGTTGGAGTCGAGAGTCAATGCCCCAGGGTTATAACACTTTTTCATGTCAAATTCAGCTGAGCATGAAATTTTACCTGCTAATAAATAGCAAATTATTGTTTTCTCGCTCAGTTTAGCTAAGTATGGAATTTTCTGTGCTTATGAATATGAAAATGCCTATATTAGTTGGCATTTTCATATTTATCAGCAGAGAAAATTTCATGCTCAGCTGAGTTGAGCAAGAACACATTTTATAATCTTGGGGCCTGATTTGATACTTGTGAAATCGACTGAAGCCCCCTTTCCCCAGAGGGTTTGTTAAATATTTTTTCCTTTAACTCGGCTGACCATTTTAAGGTGTCGCATGAAGTTCTTTAGTCCTTCGATCTTTGTGGGCTTTCATTCGGCTACATTGATATGAGCCGCGACACGAGAAAACCAACAATGTGGTTGTGCGCACTGCGCAGACTCGGATCAGCCTGGGCATCCGCCCGGTCTGGTCAGAATATTCGCTAAGCGCTTAAAGGGTAGCTAAGGGACTAAGCTACCGCCATGCGGACAGCGAAGACTCTGATCAGACTGGGCGGATGCCCAGGCTGATCTGAGTCTGCGCTGGGCGCACAACCACATTGTTGGTTTTGTCGTGTCGCGGCTCATATGACTGATGTCAAGAGCTTATCACGTGTGATGTGTTACTTACTGATGTATATTTTTTATGCATATGAAAAAAGACAGCATTGAAAATGTATAGGGTGAATATGAGAAAACTGTAAAATCTCTTTTCATCCCATGAGGTTTTTATGATTGTTCTAAAGCGAGAGTTCTGAGGTTATTGTTTGTTGTGTCCGCTTATCTATATTCTTCGAAACATCTGTTTGTTTTCTCTGTTTATTCGTATTCTTTCTGATGTATATTGTATGTAACTGAAAAACAGAAATTAGGTAAAATTAGATGCATTTGTTTATAACTATTATCATTTATTATCTCGATGTTGTAACTATTATTAACACTTTTAAAGCACCATTGACGAAAATAACATAATTTGCAAACAGCGTAGATCGTGATGAGGCGGCTCATGTGGATCTACACTGTTTGCTCTCTAGTCTTTGAATTCTCAATATGAAATATCTTAAAAAAGGCATTTTTTGCAGACGTAAATTTTGTCGTCTGCTTTTTGGTCTTAAGGAGTTAACTATTTCCTGTTAGGTGTCTGTGTGTGTTGTGGAATTGAATGTAGCGGTTCATCAGAAACCACGCAACAGGCACACCACGTTGATTCAAAATGGAATAAACGTTGATTCAGTGTTGTGTGCCCGCTGGGTACTTTATCCTTCCTGTTGTGACATTGAAAAACATTGCGAGTGATTGTAGTACTTTCTGGAAACTTTCTGGATATCTTCATCAAAATACCAGACACCAATCGCATGCCTTCGGAAGGGGTTGCATTGATGCTGCTTCGTTTTTGGACATTTCGAAACCCTATGGTCTACCCCTTTCAGCATTAGGGACTTCAAAGGTTTGGTTTGCAACATTTATATCATTGTCATATAGCTATTATCCAAGGTGTAATCTCTACCTGAGAAAGAGCTGCTGATTTTTCTAGCCACTTGTATTCTCTTACAACCTGAGTTGTTACTTTATGCTACTAGGGTCAAGTCGGGTAAATTCGGACAGCGGGTAAATTCGGACAGTGACATTGTTTCCTTTATATGTCAGTTCTTTGGAATTAAAACAAAATTAACCGGGCAAACAGTGAAACTCCTGATGAAACGGCTCATCATGAGCCGTTCCATCTGGATTTTCACTGTTTGCAATGGTATGTCCGAATTTACCCGCTGCCCGAAGTTACACGACTCGACCTTATATCAATTTGGTGTCGTGGTTGGGATGAGGAATTTGATTGTATCAATCCTCCTCATTGCTTTTAACACTACTCTTAATGCATAAGGAAGGGGATGCCATTGTTAAGTTATGGCATGTCGTACAGAAATCTTTGAAACATAGTTACACCTATTGTTCAGAAACTCACCACATATGGGAAGGTTTGCATTGATGTAACGTTCACTGTTTAAACGAAATTGCATTGATTAATTGTGTTGTAGCATGTCGTATAGAAGTTTTTGGCACAAAGTTATACCTTATGTTTAGATACTCACCGCTGTTAGGAAGGTTTGCATTGATAAGGCCCATACAGACTTAATTTAATTGCATTGATCGATCATACAGGTTTTGGATCAAATTTATACCCAATATTCAGACCCTCACTGCACTTAGGAAAGTTTGCATTGATATGGCCATTACGTATCAACAGGGCATGGCACTTATAAGTCGTACAGATTTTTTTGAATAAAGTTTTACCAAATATGTAGACTTTCATCGCACTTAGTAGGGGTTGCATTAATTTATATGATTTTATTATAAGGGTTTGCATTGATTATGTTTTGGCATATCGTACAGATAGTTTCTGGCACGTATGAGAATGGTTTTTCTACATGTTAAAATGTTTTGCAGCTCCTCTATGTCAGTTTGTCATTTTCATTCTAGTTGTTTTTTTTCGTCGCGGTTGGAAGAATCCACTTCCAACCCAGGAAAATGACTGTAACTCCTAAGTGTCAAACATTTCCTTTTCTTAAGCTATTCAAACTCTAGGGTATAATCGGGTAACTTCGGACATGGGGGTAAATTCGGACATTCCATTGCAAATAGTGAAAATCCAGGCTTTTCACTGTTTGGCCAGTTATTTTTGTTTTAGTTCCAAACAAATGACATATAAAGGAAACAATGTCACTGTCCGAATTTACCCGCTGTCCGAAGTTATCCGACTCTCCCCTATATTCGATGCGTTGCACTTATGTTTGCAGCATAACCTAGAGCAAGTAGTAGTCTTTCCTTTCATACGTTCTGCGCAGGAGTTTTGCATACACAATATGGTAAAAGATGAGTTGCTTTCTGTTTTATACACCAGGAGGAATTACCATATTTGTTAATCCTTGATATTTGTTTGAGATCAACAAGAAACTTCCCATCAGATGTTCTCTTTCTTGTCGTGGCCTCAAATAATGCATTGTTAGGTTCCGTATAAAAAATTACAAGGAACAGAATATCTTGCGCTTGCATGTTGTCACTCATGTCGGGCTGGTAGCCAACCCCACTAGGACTTTCTTGGAACCGCAGAACGTCTTCATTGGTTGAAAACCTTGATGCACTTTTTATTGATCCCAGTGTCAGAGGTATACAATCTGATGAAAATGGCTTGAGAATGTCATTTAAGGTCTTTAAAACACTCTGTACCGCGGAAACCACATCACTATCGTCACTTGAAACTTTTTCCCATTTCAAACACGCGCAGTAGTGAGGTTCTATGTGAGCCTGTGAGCACGTGCGTTCAAGTGGAACCTCATTGAATAAACTTATTCCAGGACCCTTTTTGATAGTATTTTCCGTTGGCACGATACCTAGCAATTCCATTAACGTTTCGTGAATATCAAATGGGGTTGTTAATCGCTGACTGTTCTGCACAAAGTTGTTATATTCTCTCAGGTACGTATTCCGAAACCATTCAGGAAAGCGGACAGCAAAATAAGGCATCCGTTCTTCAAGTTTTCCTTGTTCTGTTGCTCGCATTTTATGGTATCTCGCACCATGGTCACTCATCAATATCATAACGGTATTATTCAGATACAACTTTGAGTTCATATACTGAAGAAATTCTAGTAAGAATGGCTCTTGTAGTTGTGCATTATTATTGTATTCGTGGGTAAGTGCAGCGCCGAATGATATAGAAAATTTCGGTGTGTCTGGGTATGTAGCAAATAGCTCTTTAATCCAATCAAGCATTAATCTAGGCAGTGGTCTTGATCCTAGACAATATTTCGAAGGCCGATTGTCAAATGGAAGGTACACAGGGGGAATATATGTTGCTGCTTCTATGTAAAATGGTCGCATGTAATGGTGGGTAGGTTGCTCTTTGAAACCTTTCAGTTTATACTGAAACATTGCAAAATTTGGATCATCCTCAGCGAAAGAAGTTACGTATCCAAGTTTTTCGAACTCTTTCCAGATAAGAGGATAAATATCACAAAATCTTGCGTCTTTCACACCTTTTTGGACATCTGGCTGTTCAAACTGGGTCTTCCCCGTCAGGATAGGAATCCACGCCTGTGCAGTCCCATCTCCAATAATGTTATAACTCTCCAGTAAAATACCACCTAATGTTTTGGTAAAGTATTCATGTGTCTTAGGTAATAACCTTTGAAGCATTAAACTAGACATTGAATCAGTTCCCCATATGACCACGTTAAGACCTTTAAATCCCTTTTCTTTCACCTGTATCTTTTTGCTTATGACGTCATCTCGCCTTTTAATGCCATGGTGAATGCTGTCGTAAACCTGTCCATTTGCAGCCTTACACTTAGCGATGAAAGCGTCATTGTTTAACAGTGACCCGTTTACGAGTGGCTGATCGCTACCTCTAGATGGGGCAAAATCATCATCTGTCATGAAAATCGGAGTCATCTTACATGTGATAGTACCATGACGGGCGACAGCATCCGGCGATATGAAAACTCTGCCTTGTTCAGTGTATATCCAATCTTGCCCGTCCGGACACTCTACCGGTGGTATTTTCCGCAAGTACTTCAACATATTGGGATTATTTAAAGGCATCTGAGGGTGAACACAGGCTTGATTAGCATGAGGACGCCGAATCGCCCACTCACCAAGACCGAAATTAGAGTAGTCTTGAAGAAAAGCATCATACAGTATCCACAATGCAATTATACTACAGCCAATACCAAGGCATTTTGGTATGCTGAGTCTTAAACGGACCACTTTGTGACGTAAAATTTGACAGTATCTTCCGAAAACAATATTTCTGATTGGCATCTCAGTAGTGTAGTCTGAAACGATACAAAACAAGAAATATATTTTAAATAAAAATGTCGATGTATTAGAGACATTGTGTCTTAACCCATTAATGCCTAGCACCTCAAAAATGGGATATAGGAAAACAGTGCAGACCCGGATCAGACGCCGCGTTTGCGGCGTCTGATCATTGTCTACACTTTTGCATACGGCAAATGGGTATTTTTCAAAATAAAACAAAAAAAATCGAAAAATAAACTAAACCTGACACCCCTTAAATGGCAAATGGACTCGTCCAATATATACCGATAGAAGAGTCCACGAGGCATTAATGGGTTAAGTATGAAAGAGTTTTCATCAGCCATCCAGTGGCAACATTTGGATTTGGAACATACGAATTTTCATCATCTATCCAGGGGCAACATAACGTTTTAAGGCAACGTTGCTGCAACGTCATGACGTTACATTGACGGTGCTTGCTGGGATAAGTCCAGGCCCCGAGGTTATAAACTTGAGTACATTCTCAAACTCAAAATAAAGCACACTGATAGGCTGCTTCCGAGCACATGCTCGGAAGCAGCCAATCAGTGTGCTTTATTTTGAATTTGAGATTAGACTCAAGCTTTATAACCTCGGACCCTGCTCTTTGATAATCTACTTGGACGGACACACGGCGCCAAGTGTGTGCAACTATGGTTACGTACCGATGAGCCACTTGGGTAACGTCGATAAGAGAATTGAACTGAACTGAAATGAATTTGATAATCTATTATGTGTCTATCCGGACTGCATAAGTCTTCCCAGCACCAGAAGCATAGAGCTTTCTTTTTGACTGCAGTTGTATTTATACTTCTAATCGTGAAACAAGAGTTGTTTGACTGCAATTGTAGTTATACTTCTGGTAGTAAAACAAGAGTTGTTCATAGTCACATGGAGAAGTAATCTTATTATGACTTCGACAAAAAATATACCAATTACTGCCTATCTCGCAGTTTGGACAGGTTTTCAACACGTGATTTTAACTGTATGTTTGTTTTCTTCTAAAACTAGAAAATTGTGTCTGTAAAAGTGCAGCGCCTGTCACAGGACATGTGTACATCCCTAAAGCACCTTTTAAGCACAAACACTACCGGGTATCTACAAAGAATCCACTGAAAACATCTTACAAGCTTCATACTTCATACTGCAAATATGTAGCATTTCAAAAATGTAGCCCCAATTGACTAATTGACTATGTTTTATTTTTTTTAATCATAAACCAACATGCGTATCTTCATTTTGTCCGCAACAAGTATACAATGTCTGAAAAACAGCCGACGAAAATTGTGTGTGTGTGTGTGTGTGTGTGTGTGTGTGTGTGTGTGTGTGTGTGTGTATGGGGGGGGAGGGGGCGTTGATTTAACAAAGTACTTACCTTACATATGTCAAAAACGTGACTAAGTTCAAAAGGCCATAATTCTGGCCATAGCTCCGCTAAATACCCACATGCACATCTACAATATGTCGACAGCATGTATGCAAGGTTCGAAAAGGATCCATTGAAAACTGTGGGAGGGGTTATTACACAAACTCCATACCCTAGAATGCAAAAGTTTGCCTGAAATGACTAAGTTCAAAATGCCGTAATTCTTTCAAAATTATTTCTAGCTCCAACAAAAACCCACATGCACATTTTCAATATGTCCACAGCATGTATGCAAGGTTTGAAAAAGATCCACTGAAAACTGTGGGAGAATTTGATTACACAAACTTCATACCCTCTAATGCAAAAATTTGCCTAAAGTGACTAAGTTCTAATGGCCGTATTTCTGTCAAAATTATTTCTAGCTCCATTGAAAATCCACATGCACTTCTTCAATACGCCCACAACACGTATGCAAAGCTTGAAAAAGATCCATTGACGGGAGGAGTTGATAACACAAACTCCATACCATAAAGTATGACGAACGGCCGGACGGACAGACATGAGCAATTACTATCGTCAAGGGGGCATAAAATCCTGTTTTAATGCAAACAACAGTCAAGGTCTTGATCAGTGTAGGCATGGTTTTGCTATGCCTTATCTGAGCCTTCTCTGTATGCTTAGTTTCTTTCAAAGTAGAATAAATTTTGAAGGAAGATCCCCTGAAACCAAAGAGCGTTTTAGAGCAACGAAGATAGCAGACTCGGTGTAATTGAGTCTTTTCATGTGTTGTAATAATGTTTCAACACTGTCCCCGCCCCGCAACCCCTCCCTCTCTCCCTGACCCATCCCTAGCACCTGTTTTAGCGGAACTCTGTTTTCAAAATGACAGAAAACTAGAAACGTTGTAATTAATAAGACTGTTGACGGCATTTAATTAAAATGTCCACCACAGAAATAACAATAACAGCTTTGTGAGACCGCAATATTCACAGAACGCATTTTTCACATGTGTGAAAAACACGTTCGCATTTTTCACACGTGTGACAAATCCGGTCGCATTTTTCACAGAATTCAAACGCATTTTTCACATATCTGTGAAATTTGCGTTTGATATGTACCATGAAAACGTAATTTTCCAAACGCATGCAACACCCCTAAAATATGACAAAATATCACAAAAACCCATTTTTCACTTCTTGACACTTTTTAACCCTGAAATTATAAAGGTTATAGTGGACGGAAAAACTGTAGAGTAAACAGGAAAGAAGACTAGAAATCTTCTCTGCTCCTCCGCGCAGAAGGTCGTAGGTTCGAGTCGCCCGCTAGGTCAACGGCTGAAAAACTGAATCTGTCTTCCCAGCAGTAAATGGGTACCTGTTTCGAATCAGGGAATGTTAAATGCTACGAAATGAGAGGGATAGGCTTCCTCTTTCATAACTTGTGTCTCAAACACCGTAGGCTCCCACAACCACTGTCCCTACGGCCACAAGACTATGGAAAACTTTTACCTTGTTTGTTAGCTCACCTGTCAAGGTGAGCTTACAGTATAGCCTTGGTCCGTCGTCCGTCGTCGGCGTCCACACTTTAAAACACACTTTAAAACATCTTCTTCTCAGAAACCACTGGGCGGATTGAAGCCAAATTTCATATGGAGCCTTAACAGGATGTGGGAACGAAAGTTTATATATTTGGCCTAGGTCACATGACCAAGATGGCCGCCATGCCCATATATGGTAAAAACCTTTAAAAATCTTCTCCAGAACCAATTAGTCGATTCGACTTGAAACTTGGTATATAGCATCTTGGACTCCAGTACTACAAAATTTATATAAATGATGACCTTGGGTTGACCTTGATCTATTTTATGGCAAGGTCAAATTTGGTCCCTTAGGCTTTTGAATGGGAAATTCTGAAAAAAAAAAAGCATTTTTCTGTTGCTATTATACTCTATGATTCTATTATATGGAAATGTAGTCAATTTCAACACCTATGGATATTAGAGGTCAAGGTTATTTAGTGACCTTGACCAAAGGTCATTTGTCTATTGGGTGTCAACATTTTCAAATATCTTCTCCTCAGAAACCATTGGGTCGATTGAAGCCAAATTGCTTATAGAGTCTTAACAGGATAGGGGAACGATGGTTTATATATTTGGCCCAGGTGATATGACCAAGATGGCTGCCATGCCCATATATGGTAAAAACCTTAAAAATAAATTCTTCTCCAAAACCACTGGCCCGATTGCCTTTAAACTTGGTATGTAGCATCTTGGATTCCAGTACTACAAAATTTATATAAATAAGAAACCTTGGGTTGACCTTGACCTATTTTATGGCAAGGTCAAATTTGGTCCCTTAATCTGAAAAAGAGCATTTTTTGTTGCTTTTGTGCTCTGTGATATGAAAATGTAGTCAATTTCCACACCTAAGGATATGAGAGGTCAAGGTCATTTAGTGACCTTGATCAAAGGTCATTTGGCCATTGGGTGTCATCATTTTCAAACATCTTCTCCTCAGAAACCATTGGGCCGACTGAAGCCAAATTTCATATAAAGACTTAACAGGATGTGGGAACAATAGTTTATATATTTGGCTTAGGTCACATGACCAAGATGGCCGCCATGCTCATATATAGTAAAAACCTTAAAAATCTTCTTCCTCAGAATCACTAGTCAGATTGCCTTGAAACTTGGTATGTAGCATCTTTGACTCCAGTACAACAAAATTTATATAAAATATGATCTTAAGTTGACCTTGACCTGTTTTATGGCAAGGTCAAATTTGGTACTTGGGCTTTGAATGGGAAAAGCTGAAAAAGTGCATTTTTCTGTTGCTGTTGTCCTTTGTGATATGGAAATTCAGTCATCGTCAACCCCTAGGAATACTAGAGGTCAAGGTCATTGTCGTCGTCATCCATCGTCAACATTTTCAAAGGACTTCTCCTCAGAAATCACTGGGCTGATTGAAGCCAAATTTCATGTAGAGCCTTAACAGTATAAAGAAACAAAAGTTTATACATGACCGAGATGGCCACCATGCCCATATATGGTAAAAACCATAAAAATTCTTCTTCTCAAGAACCACTGAGCCGATTGCCTTGAGACTTGGTATGTGGCATCATGGACTCTAGAACTACAAAGTTTATATAAATGATGACCTTAGGTTGACTTTGACCTATTTTATGGCAAGGTCAAATTTGGTCCCTTAGGCTTTTGAATGGGAAAAGATGAGAAAGTGCATTTTTCTGTTGCTATTGAGCTCTGTGATATGGAAATGCAGTCAACTTCAACCTCTATAAATACTAGAGGTCAAGGTCATTTAGTGATTTTATAGAAGTGGCCATGGTGGAACAGTTTACACACTCACTATCCAATCCTATAGAATTGCAGCCTGTTTATTAGCCTGCCTGAGCCGAAAGCTTGCATTTGAGCATATACTGGCAGGTGAGCGATCGTTGCCCTTGGGCGACTTGTTTTAATTCACATGTATGCTGATGACGTAAGCTGTAGTGCACAGCTTTTAGTACTAACTGATACTAACTGAACGGAGGAGACCTTGTGGCATTCCTGTGCAACATTAGGCATTTGCTATATTGTATGATTTATCTTCCCTTTTGGAAAGGAATTTACCAGTAAATGATATATGATTTATCTTCCCTTTTGGAAAGGAATTTACCATTAAATAATGATAAAGTCTAAAAGATTATCGGCAATCGTGGGGACACAAATCGGATCTGAACAGTCGTCAATTTGTCTTAGATTTAATGTCTTAGTTATCTACAAGTTTCAAGAAGCTAGGCTGGTCAGAATCATCTTTCAGTCATAAGTCTACGGGATACGTCACTTGCCATAGCAACCAAAAGTCTCAAGCGACTGTCTTAAAGGAAATGTCATCGTTCCCCAGCCTTGTGAACGCTATATATGAAATACGGTTGAGACTGACCCAGACGTTTAAGAGATACATGTATAATAGCCGGAAGGTGTTAACAGACGACGTCAGGCGAAGGACAGTGGAGACTGCTTTTCCTTTAATCACAAGAACCGAAGGCTTATGCAGCGCAGTTGGGGCTAAAACTCATAGTTGTAGTTGGAAAGGGATAACAAGTCCTTCACACTCAAGCTTCCCTTGCCGTATGTGTGAAACATGCGTTTCTATTAAAAATTGCAATAAAATACGAACGCATTTGTCACATTGGCAAAATGTGAAGAATACGACCGTATTCATCACACACGTGTGAAAAATGCGTTCTGTGAATATAACGGTCTCTCACAGCCTTCTTTTATCATGTTGTTTCTTTTATATTTAATATGTTGCTGCAATAAAGCTTCTGGTAGAATAACATACACCGGCCAGCTTTGTTAAGACAAGGGCATCAACTCTGTGAAGCAGGAAGCTGGAGTTACCATACTGTAAGAACAAGGACAACAACTCTGAGCCCGGCAGCCAGAGTTCTGTTCTTGCATGCTGCACACCCTCAGACTATGGTAAGTTGCAAGGTTTGATGAAAATATTTCCCAGGATGACACAGATATGGCCTTGACACCAACCATGACGGACGGACGGACAGACTCCGCACGCATGGACACCGCAGACTTTTCCGGCGGGGCTTTGAGCCATTCTTGCACTATGCACATCTTCACTATAGGGGTGAGCCTGCTAGAGTTGATGAAAATTATAATTGAGCCGCGACACGACAAAACCAACAATGTGGTTGTTCACCAAGTGCAGACTCAGATCAGCCCGGGCATCCGCCCAGTCTGATCAGAGCCTTCGCTGTCCGCATGGAAGTAGCTTAGTCCCTTAGCCACCATTTAAGCGGTTAGCAAAGAGTTCGGTCAGATTGGGCCGATGTCAAGGCTGATCTGAGTCTGCGCTTGGTGCACAGCCACTTTGTTGGTTTTCGCTAATTAGCCAAATGAAACCAAAGGACCAGAAAATATATACTCTGCACTATGATTACATTCGGGGAGATCTTATACTGCCGCCACGCGGCACTTAACGCCAGCTACAGTGAAGATCATCAGTCAAAATATTATCTCTGCCAAAAAAAAAAAAAAAAAAAAATGGGCAGACACCGGATGCGCTGGCTGATCTGAGTTTTATCTGTTCGCACATGCCTTAATATACCTCTTCATACGACACAGCTCATGTCAAGCATATTCGGTTAAAATATTTTAAGTTCGATTTTACTTGTTAAAGATTTAAACGACAGTCAAAACGCCATGCCTAACCTACTATGAAACACGATAGCTTATCAGCTTCAAATACAACTACCTTTATATTTTAGATAAAACTACCGTAATAACCCAAACGCTTAGGAAATTACTGAAATTATTCCAAAATAATAACACCTATGAACTCAGCATTGTATGTAAAAATGCTAGCAGAATGTTATGCAGAGTAAATCGTGTTCAGACTGCTTTTGGCGCAGAGGCTGGTCTGGTCTTAACTGTTCAGTGGCAGACCTTTTAGTCCCAATATATTTGTCCATTATAAAAATTAAATCGTCACCGTGACCTTATGAGACAGAAGGGCTTCTCCTTATTTATACCTTTCAAGAGTATCGTTTTTCCCCTTACAGAGGGGCGTCATAGTCGAGTGGTTAGAGTGGCTCTGTTATTGTGCAGAAAGTCGCCGGAAGGTCGTGAGTTCGCGATTCACCATCGCCATCCGACGACTGGAAAACTCTCTCTGTCAACCCGGCAGTAAATGGGTACCTTTTCGAATCAGGGAAGGAAACGAAAGGTGAGGGATGGGCTCCACCTTTCATCAGCTGTGCCCAAGATACAGTAGATCTCTAACCCCCACTGCCCCTACGGCTATTAGGCTATGGGAAACCTTTACCTTTACCTTTATCGAGAGGGAAGACAAAGGTTCGGACGCAAATTTAAATCGATTTCTGGTCCCATAGCTCACCTGAGTCCATTCATCCTCAGCAAGCTTATAAATACATGACGTCGCATCCGAGAGTGTAATAAAGTCATGCGTTAAAAACTGATAAGCTGTAGCATCGAGAGGAAAGACGAACCCACTTAACACATGGTTTAATCAGCCTTGAATCAACCTTAATTCAACGTCACGACGTTGAATCAAGGTTGATTCAAGGTTTATATAACATTATGTGCCTCCTGGGAAGGTTCGGGCGCAATTTTAAAATGATTTCTGGTTCTATAACTCACCTGAGTCAATTTCTTCCTCAACAAGCTTATATTGGTATGATTAACCCAGAGGACCATTTGAGTGTTATTATCTGACCTGGCCATCATCAGATGCGACCAAGCTTATAACAACAGCTGTCCGCAAGTTTGATGGAGTTTCGATAAAACAAAGTCGCTATGTCCAGGCTAAGGTCAACTATGGGCTGTTTAAGTGCTCAAAGGCAAGTAACTCCAAGGCAAAATGTACAATACAGCCAAATTTCTACCTCGCCCAAGAGTTTATGCCCGTCCTGGTTACCAGGAAGTTTGATCAAGATCCAATACAAAATCAAGTTGCTATGCCCGGGACAACATTTTCCCCATTGTAAGCCTATGAATAAAGTTTTCTGTCTTTACGGTCAAGTAACTCCGAAATGAATATTCTGGCCCAAATTAGAACTCGTTCGAGAGTTTATGCGTGTCCTGATTATCTGCAGGTTTCATAAAATTGTAAAAAAAATATCTGCAGTTACACAGAAATAAATGCCAATTTCCACGTGTTCCATTTTAAGTGTATGGAAACTTAAGGGTTGTCATAGCAACGGAACCACATGGGCAACAACAGTAAAAACATAAATTATATAGAGACTAAAATCATGAGTTTATATGCAAAGTATCAGCTTCATCCACCTTATGGCTTCTGAGAAGAAGGCTTTAGAATTTTTGTTGAAAATTTGGCCTTGCGGTTACCATGGCAATCGATCAAAATCAAGGACTTGGACAAAATTCATATGGTTCGTATAGGACTACACCAGGCGGATTTCTGCAAAAAATTTGCAAAAATATCTGCAGTAAGTCAGAAATTGATGCCAATTATAAGTCTATTGAAACATTAAATACCAATAGCAACGAAAGCGCATGGGCAACAACAATAAAACAAAATTTATGTAGAAACAAATGTCATGAATATGTATGCAAAGTCTCAGCTTCATCCCCCTTATGGCTTATGAGAAGAAAATTTTGAATATTTCCTTAGAAATGGCGATCAATCAAAATCAATGATTTGGACAAAGTTCATATGGTTGCTAGAGGACTACCCCAGGGACATTTATGTAAAACTTTTAACAAAAGATCTGCTGTAACACAGAAATAAATGCCAATTTCGACTTTTTCCATTATAAGTCTACGGAACCTTTAAGTTGCCATAGCTATGACATCACATGGGCTATCATTATTTAAAAGAAAAACAATTCATATGTAGAGGCTATTGTCATAACATGTATGCAAAGTATCAGCTTCTTCCCCTTTACTGCTTCTGAGAAGATTTTTAAAGCGTTTTTTTTCTCGAAAACTTACCCTTATGTTGCCATGGTAACCAGTCAAATTCAGCGACTTTGGACAAAATGCATTTTATTTCTAGAGGGCTACTCAAGAAACATTTCTGTAGAAAAAAATCTGAATAAGAAAGACAGCCAAAACTGCGAATTTTCACTTTTCCGATCATAAGTCAAAAGTAAACGGAAACTATAAGTTGCCGTAGCAGCCAAACTACTGGAGCAATTGCCATGAGAAACGGTATTTTCATCAAAACTAGTACTAAGAGCCTTTCTGTAAAATTGAGCTTCATCAACCACATGCATGTTTTTTGGGATGATTTTTTTTTCAATCTTATTTCTATTTTTGACCATTCGATTGCTATGACAACCAACCTAACTGTGCAATTGGCATAAAGTTTACGAGGTTGTAGAGGACTACTGAAGAAAACATTTGTCGAAATATCTGCAGTGACATACCAATAAACGCAAATTTTCAATTTTCCCATTATAAGTCAATGGACTTTAAGATGCCATTGCAACCAAAGTTCTTAAGCGATGTGGTTAAAAAAATAATAAAATAAAAAAGTTTAATTGTTCCTATCGCCTAAAGATGCTATATATGAAACTTAGTAACAGTCAGCCATTTTATTCATTTTTAGCCATTTTGATTCGACTGCCTTGTTAAATTTAAGAAATCGTACAGTATGCTTTTCTCTGGCTTTCTCACCAGATCATGTATGCGTCACTGACGAGGCTTGCGAAGCCGAAACTTCGAAGTATGACCCATGTTCCTTCTCAGCTCTTGAGGGAACTCTTTTAGATTTAAATTGTAGATTCAGAGATGAAATTGTTGACGGACGAAAGGCGACGAAGACATGGCTATACTATAAATTCACCTATGAGCCTTCGGCTCAGGTGAGCTAAAATGCTAAGGTTGTTCGAAACTAGTGGTTGGGTGGTGCCATTGTGGTGGGTATATCTTTCAGTGCCAGGGCGTCCTACTGATTTGGATAATAGTAGGACAAGGGCCTGCTCTGCTTGCAGTAGATGCGGGTGGGGGTTGTTTGGACATTTTTTCTCTTGTCTATCATTTTTCTCTTCTTTCTGCTTCTTTCTGGGAGACGTCCCGATATAGACTAAAATACTGCCTCAAAGGGCCGTTAAACCCAAATCAACCAACCAACCAACCGCATTCAGTCTTCATCACGTTTTTGTCTCATCCCAAGAAGAAACCAAAAAGAGAAAGAAAGGGAAAACATAGAAGCATACCTTTACAGTTATTTTTCTATCTCAAATAAATTGCATCCTTATTGTTAGCATCCGGCGGATAGATATTGAAACAATTCACAGCGGAAAAATGTTAAGATGATTTTTGAACCGAACACATTGTTTTTTGTATCCTTTTGTGAAGTTAAGGTTATTGTTAACCCTTATAGCGCCAAAAATTAGAATTATTGAATTGGCAAAGTGTGTAGATCCAGATGAGGTGGCTCATAATGAGCCACCCCATCTGAATCTATACTGTTTGCCCTCTAGAGTTCGAATTCTCAATATGATATAGCTTGGACGAGACATTTTTTGAAATTCTGCAGACGTCAATTTTGTCGTCTGCTTTTTGGCGCATTAAGGGTTAACGCACTTTTTATACTGGGTTTTGATATTGTAGAGGGTAAAGTTACAGCCTCAGTTTCAGTTTGTTTTTTATACACAACTTACCGTTGTAGCAGAATGGCCAATACATACGTGAATGTATAATGTTAAATGTGTGAAATATGTATGAAGGTGTTTAACTAAGGGACGAGTCATTCATTGGGGGGGGGGGGGGGGGGGGGGGGGGGGGGGGGGAGGACTGGGCCGGGTACATTTTCATATGGTTCACCAAAATTTTTCCGAACCTCCCCCCCCCCCCCCCCCACTCTCACCAGAATTATTTTTCCGACATTTTCACATGGTTCACCAAAAATTTTCCGACCCCCCCCCCCCTCACCAGAATTATTTTTCCGCCCCCCCCCCACCCCCCAGATAGCTGACAAAAATTCTATGACCCCACCCCCATTTACAGCTACCCTTCACACATACACACACCATATTACCTATTTTGTGTCAGTCTGACCTCAATCAAAACCTGCATGAAACACAAAGAACATTTTCTTGTTCTAACAGGTTACTTAATCATGGTCTGTTAAACTTTTGTCCGCATTTTGCACTTTTCTTCTGCTTATGGCCTTCCAGAAAATCTGTTTGTCGAATGCTAAATAATTATATATGCTGATGATATTAATTGGGCCTCTGGGTGGCGGGGGTCTGGGGGTGAAGCCCCCAGAAGCCAAAGTGGTTTTACTGACGAAAAGGCACCTGTAGAGCTGATATCACAAACACAGGCATTAAATTTAATTGAGAACAAAATCATACACTTCAGATGATTTTATAGACACTTTCATTCTGTTCTTCTAGGAAATCAATGAAAAGATATGTTGTTTTTTTTTATATGAAACTCCCCCCAAGTTTGTTTTTCATCTCCATAAATCTCTCTTTAAGCCTTGAGTTTGAAAGAAAAGAGTCAGAAAATTTAGGAGTAATGGGGGGTCTGGGGGCTTCGCTCCCCAGAAGCTGAGACATTTTTAAGAATGAAGAATGCCACAGAAGAACTCTGACCCCCCCCCAATATGCCTAATAAAATATATGACCCCGCCCCTGCTCTGAGGCTTTTTGACTTCCGACCCCCCCCCCCAGTACATCAAAGAAAAAAATCCGATTCCCCCCCTAAATGTACCCGCCCCCACCTGATAATACACGACTCGCCCCTAACCAGGGTAACGTGTCCCAACTGTTCAGCCTTTTGGTTGTGAGTTCGCTTTTTAATGGTGGGGTTGTGGGCTCGATTCCATTGGGGCGCTCAACGATTTACTGCAAATGGTCTAAGACAGTCAAATACCCATGACGTTAATTACTAACAGTTTCGCAACCTTTGTGGCATCTATTAAACAAGAGGGCCATGATGGCCCTGGATCGCTCACCTGAGTATCCTGTGAACTTAACCTCAGAGACATCCATATGACTGACAGAGTTTCACAAAGATTAAATGGAAAATGAACCCTTTATTGTGTACCTAAGGTTTTTATATCAGATTTTACCTAATGACCTAGATTTTGACCCTACATGACCCAGTTCCAAACCTGGTCTAGATTTCTTGGATATGAACATTCTGACAAAGTTATCAAAACTGTGCCCTCTAGAGTGTACACAATGTTTTTCTTAGGTTTAACCTAGTGACCTACTTTTTGACCCAACATGACCAAGTTGCACCCTTGGTCCAGATTCGGAGACAAACATTCTGACAAAGTCTCATGAAGATTAGAACAAAACTGTGTCCTCAAAAGCGTTCACACTGTTTTTCTAAGAACTTACCTAGTGACCTAGTTTTTGAACTAACATGGCCCAGTTTCAAATCTGGTATAAATTTCATGAAAGTAAACACTCTGACAATGTTTCACGTAGATAGGATCATAACTGTGCCCTCTAGAGTGTACATGAGGTTTTCCTAATATTTGACCTAGCGACCTAGTTTTTGACCCCACAAGACTCAGATTCAGATTTAGCCTAGATTTTATATAAATAAACATTCTGGCAAAGTTTCATGAAGATTGGATCATAACTGTGCCCTCTAGAGTGTGCACTAGGTTTTTCTAAGATTTGACCCAGTGTCCTAGTTTTTGACCCCACATGACCCAGTTTCAAAGATGGTCTAGATTTTATTAAGATAAACATTCTGACAAAGTTTCATGATGATTGGATCATAACTGTGCCCTCTGTGTCATTCTAAAATTTATTTCTATTTTTAGCTCTGGCGGCCATTTTGTTCAGCGGAGCGGAACCGTTTGAGCAATTTTTGTTCAGAGCCATGAGTAGAACATTTCTGTGAATTTTTTTTTGGAAATCGAGCCATTGGCTTTAGAAACGATGATGTTTAAAGCTTTTTTCTTTTTTTAGCTCTGGTGGCCATATTGTTCAGCGGGGCAGAACCGTTTGAGCAATTTTGGTAGAGGGTCTCCTAAGAAACATTTCTGTGAAATTATTTCAAAATCGGCCAAGCAGTTTTGGAGGAGTTTTGGAGGAGAAGTCGTTTAAAGGTTTTTCTATTTTTAGCTCTGGCGGCCATATTGTTTAGCGGAGCAACACCGTTTGAGCAATTTTGGTAGAGGGTCTCCTAAAGAACAATTCTGTGAAATTATTTTAGAATAGGCCCAGCAGTTTTGGGGGAGAAGTTGTTTAAAGGTTTTTCTATTTTTAGCTCTAGCGGCCATATTGTTCAGCGAAGCGGAAGCGTTTGATCAATTTTGGTAGAGGGTCACCTATAAAACATTTCTGTGAAATTATTTTAAAATCTGCCTAGCAGTTTTGGAGAAGAAGTCGTTTAAAGGTTTTTCTATTTTTAGCTCTGGCGGCCATATTGTTCAGCGGAGCAGAACCGTTTGAGCAATTTTGGTAGAGGGTCTCCTAAGGAACATTTCTGTGAAATTATTTCAATATCGGCCCAGCAGTTTTGGAGGAGAAGTTGTTTAAAGGTTTTTCTATTTTAGCTCTGGCGGCCATATTGTTCAGAGGAGCGGAACCATTTGAGCAATTTTGGTAGAGAGTCCCCCAAGGAACATTTCTGTGAAATTATTTTGAAATCCGGCTGGCAGTTTTGGAGAAAAAGTCGTTTAAAGCAAAAGTTGACGCCGGACGACGGACGACGGACGACTACCGATCACAATACCTCACCTTGAGCACTTCGTGCTCAGGTGAGCTAAAAATAACTTGGCGTCATTTTTGTGCCGGCATAATTTCAGGCAAGGCCAAAACACTAAACAATAGGAATAATTGAGCCGCGACATGAGAAAACTAACAATGTGGTTGTGCGCCCAGTGCAGACTCAGATCAGCCTGGGCATCCGCCCAGTCTGATCAGAGTCTTCGCTGTCCGCATGAAGGTAGCTCAAACCCTCAGCTACCATTTAAGCGCTGAGCGAAAACTCTGATCAGACTGGGCGGATGCCCAGGCTGATCGGAGGCTGCGCTGCGCGCAAAACCACTTTGTTGGTTTTCTCGTGTCGCGGCTCAATTATAATGGCAAAATTAAAAACATAATGACACGGAAATATTTTGGCAGCAAACAAAATTGTTAAAATACAATAATTAACACAAACTTTCAAATCCAGCATTAAAACAGGACTCAGAGAACATACCAAAACATAAAAATTCTACATGTAAGACTGACTCAGTGTGAACACTAATTGGCTTAAAAATCTAACAACTCTTTAAGCACCAAAAAAGCAGACGACAAAATTTTCGTCTGCAAACTTTGAAAACGTTTCGTCCAAGCTGTATCATAGTGAGAATTCTAAAACTAGAAGGCAAACAGTGTAGAGCTAGGTAAGGCCTCATCTAGATATACGTTGTTTGAAAATTCTTCTACTTTCGTCACTCCCGCTTAAACTGTTAACTTACGATGTTAGATAGAACAGTTCTTAGTATGTCCACAGATTTAAGTGGGTCGGTTGACCGGTTGTTCGTCGCTTTGAGACAGTATTTCAGTCTATATTGAGCCGTCTCCATGAAGGAGGTAGAAAGAAAAGAGATGACAGGCGAGAGAGAAAAATATCCAAACAACCCAAACCTGCACCTACTGCAAGCCCAGTGCCCTACTAATTTCCAAATTCGTAGGACGCACCGACATTGAAAGCTATCCAGCACTATCGCCCGACCCAGACACCCCGCAAAATGCTAAGACTGACTCGGTGCAGATTATATTTTCTGGTCCTTTGGATCATTGAGTTCATTTGAGTTATTTTGGAAATGGAGTTCCGCTTAAGCCGGTGGTAGGGGGCGTGGCTGGTGTCGCACGTTTAATTACTGGTCATGAACAGACTCAATTAAACCCAGTCTGCTATTTTCTGTTCTTTAATGTATTCCTTGCTTCCAAAGGATCCTATTATTCAGAACTTATTGCAACATAACTTTACTAACTATGCTAGAGTGAACAGTTCTTAGTGTATCCACAGACATAAATGAGCCGCGACACGACAAAACCAACAAAGTGGTTGTGCGGACAGCGCGGACTCAGATCAGCCTGGGCATGCGCCCTGTCTGATCAGAGTCTTCGCTGTCCGCATGGAGGTTACTTAACCCCTTAGCTACCGTTTAAGCACACTGCAAAGACGCTCATCACCCTGGACAGATGGCAAGGCTGACTTGAGTCTGCGCTGGGCGCACAACCACTTTGTTGGTTTTCTCGCGTCGCGGCTCAAATATGGTTGAATGTACAGGCGTATTGATGCCATGCGTACACTTGTGCTGATGCTATATACTTGATGAGCTAGTGTCAGTTACTGGTTTCATTTGATACTAAGAAGGAAACAGCAGGGAAAAAAATCAGGATCAAACTACAGTAGTCTGATATTTCATCCTGTCAACCGTTACTGACACCACCCCTATCATCTCACTGTCTTTGTGGATACCAGTTACTGCTGTTTTCGGAGGTGGTCGGGTGGTGCGATGGTGCTGTGTGTAACTTCCAGTGCCGGGGCGTCCTACTGAGTTGGAACATTGCATTTTTCTCTCGTACATCATTTCTCCTCTTTCTTTCTTTCTGGGTGAGGGCCCGATATAGACTGAAATACTGCCTCAAAGGACTGTTAAACCCAAAACAATCACTCAATCAATACTGCTGTTTTCGTCATATATTTCCTTTCTCTCTCAAGTTTCACCTCAGAAATACATATGCAAATGAGCCGCGACACGAGAAAACCAACAATGTGGTTGCGCGACCAGCGCAGACTCAGATCAGCCTGGGCACCCGTCAAGTCCGAACAGAATTTTCGCTGAGCGCTTAAAGGGTAGCTAAGGGACTAAGCTACCTCCTTGCAGACAGCGAAGACTCTGATCAGACTGGGCGGATGCCCAAGCTGATCTGAATCTGCGCTGGGCGCACAACCACATTGTTGGTTTTCTCGTGTCGCGGCTCTATTAACGTTTGTTTTTGTTTCATTTTAAAATATTTCATTGTATGTGGGTATTGGTTTCTTAGTTGGATCAATATGAGCATTTGATGTAACGATCGAATCTGGCCCAGAGATTATAAAACTTGAGTACATTCTCAAACACAAAATAAAGCACACTGATTGGTTGCTTTCGAGCACATACTCGGAAGCAGCCAAACAGTGTGCTTTATTTTGAGTTTGAGATTATTCTCAAGTTTTATAATCTCGAACCCTGAAGTCTATGTACAGCTGAAACTGAATTGAGTCAGTGGAGCAAGTTAAGCTAATTAACTGTATTCGTTGTCTTTGTCCCTTTTTATTTGTACTAGACAAGCTCCAGAAGTACCAAAACGCAGAAAGTACTACAGTGCGAAAATTAAAGTATTAAACCACTAAAAACAACACCAACTGGATGGATGGATAAACTGAGTTTTAAATTCTGAGAAATCGAAACTTTTAGATTGGTTTTGACTCTTATTCTAGATCATCGTCTTATACCTTATTTGGACCCTTTTTGACACTAATTAGACTTTGAATCGACTGTCCAATTAAAATTAGGGATGTTCAGTGTGCTTTTCTCTGGTTTCGTCACCGGATATTGTAAGGGTCACTGATGAGGCTTTATTAGCCAAAACTACGTTTTCTGGCCCATGTTCCTTCTTCTAAAATGTGTTCTCTGCTCTTGAAGAAACTCTTTAAGATTTTAATTCCACACCCTTTTCAACAGCAATTCAGTCATATCAGGACAACGGGAGGGTGATAACGAAAGGCTTTGCGCATTGATTGCAAAGAAAAGATTCCGCTGTCAGTTGAGTCGAACCCGGACCGCTGGCTTAGCAGGCAAGCACTCAACCTACTAGGCTATAAGGTCCCCTCAAGCCATCAGAAGAAACACAAACTTGAAACTAGAAAATGTGTTTGTAAAACACTATGTCCCCAACAATATGCCTGACCTTTAAAGGGAATAGTATGTACTAAAGAAATTGACGGAAATCGTTCGAAAGTGAATAAGTTTATTTTCGTTTCATCTCCAATCAGCTGATACAGTTTCAAGTCTCTTGCTCAAATACTTTTCGAGATATCTTAAAGGAAAGTCCAAAATTACGCCGTAAAATATCAACGGATTTTGTTCAAAAGTTAATCTACTCATCATTCCAATCCACAGATCATGTTTCGATTCCTTACCTCAAATACTGTTGGAGGTATCTTGCTGACAAGTTTAAAAAGCCAAAATTTTAAAAAGGACCAATTCCAAAAAATAGAAAAATAAAAAATGACGGAATTCCTTCACACAATAATCAGGGCTCGAGGTTATAAAACATGAGAATGGTCTCAAACTCAAAATAAAGCACACTGATTGGCTGCAAATACTTTTCGAGGTATCTTAAAGGAAAATCCAAAATTTCGAAATTTTCAAACAGTCATCACGCCGTAAAATATCAACGGATTTTGTTCAAAAGTTAATCTACTCATCATTCCAATCAACTGATCAAGTTTCGATTCCTTACCTCAAATACTGTTGGAGGTATCTTGCTGACAAGTTTAAAATGCCGTAATTTTCAAAGGACCAATTCCAAAAAAAAAAAAAAAAAAAAATGACGGAATTCCTTCACAAAATAATCAGGGCTCGAGGTTATAAAACTTGAGAATAATCTCAAACTCAAAATAAAGCACACTGATTGGCTGCTTGCTCGGAAGCAGCCAATCAGTGTGCTTTATTTTGTGTTTGAGAATGTACTTAAGTTTTAAAACCTCTGGGCCACTTCATCTACTATTTCAATCAATTGACCAAGTTTCAAGTTCCTAGCTTAAATACTTTTGAAGATATCTTGCTGACAATTTTGAAAGGCCAAAAATTTCAAAATATCATTACTCCAAAAACAAAACAAAAATCAACGGAATCTGTTCAAAGATAATCAGTTCATCTACTCACCATGCCTTATAGCCTGGCAAAGTTTCATTATGATTTTTTCCGAAGGGGCATAACTTCAAAAAGGGTGACAAACTCAGACAAGAACTAAAATGAGTGTTTGTGAAACACTATGCCTCCAACCATATGCTTGCCACCAAAGGTGTCGAATTTTAGCTGTCTTGCATAACATGTTCTTTTTGTGATGGATTTTTCCCAAAGTTAATGAGGTGATTTACATCTTAGCCCCTAGCAGTATGCAAAATATGAGCTTCCTAGATCAAAAAGTGTTCCCAGGATTTCAGGAACAAACTTTCAAATAATTTTTGGAAAAAGGGGCATACTCCTGTATGTACAGGGCAGTCAGAAAAGAAAAAAATACTGGTCTGCTCATCTTAATGGTCTTTCCATTTATAAATATCAATGCTCCAGCAGTTATTGTTCTTGAGAAATAGACCACCCATAATTATGTTTCATTCAGATAAGAAAAGAAAAATAACTCTGACAATAATGAATGCGTCATTATGCATCCAACGTAAGAATGATCAGCACATCAAATACTAGTAATGTATCGAAAATTGGGGTTCTAGGTCAAACGGTTAAAACGATGGAAAAATGCCAAACTCAACAACGGGACATACTTCAGTCATTTTTTCACGGAATTTGCCCAAAAGTTAAATAGGTGATTTACATCTTAGCCCCTAGCAGTATGCTAAATATGAACATCCTAGCTTTAAAGGTATTCCCAGGATTTTGGGAACAAACTTTCATATGATTTTTCGAAAAAAGGGGCATAATTCTGTAAGTACATGACAGACGGAAAAAAAAACAAAAAAAAAAACCAGGTCTGTTTATTTTTGTGGTCTATCCATTTTATAAATACCAATGCCCCAGCAGTTATTGTTCTTGAGAAATAGACCACCCATAATTACGCATGCGCGGATTATGGCGGTTGTGAAAAATTTCGCTCTGAATTTAGGAGTATAAATAACACAATATCCTTGGACTTATATGTGGATTTTTATGATAGACAGTGTACGAACTGTTTACGAACATTGGTGACTGAGATAATTTGCTGATGGGCAAACGAAAGACAAGTAATACTTCTCCGAACAATAGTGATTTAAGTTCAAAGAGGCAAACAATGGCGAGTACTTTAACCTCCCCAGTGGGCCCTGGATTTTCTCCTGTTGCTCAACAAGGTCAGGTGTGTATGCCTCCTACTTACAATTATGTGCCACAGTACACAAATCTTACTTCTGTACCTGTGAATCAAATGACTCCAATGAACCAAAATGCATTTCAACATCAGCAGAACCCAGATATTATGATGCAAATTATACAAAGACTAGATAATATGGACCGTACACTGGGACAGTTAGATTCGATTCAGTCGTCTGTCAATATGATTACAACACGTATGAACAGTTTTGATCAAAAGGTCAATTCGCTGGAGGCTAAAATGTTGGACATTGAAAAAAGCCGTGAGTTTGACTCAAAATCTTTGGACGAGATACGAAAACGGCAAATCGAAATGGACAAAAATTTGGCCCAAATACAGAAAATACAAACTGAAAGATCAAATGCTGACAACCAAGTTCAATCGAATTTGATAGAGATGAAATGCCTTGAGCTGAAAAACAATTTATTGTTTTTTAGTGTTAATGAGGAAGCTGAGGAAACGGACAGACAAACAGAGCAATGTGAACGAAAGGTACATAAAATAATGGAGGATCACATGGGCATCAATGACGCCCGATCTAATATTCAGATAAAAAAGGCATCGAGAATTGGAAAATTTGACGTCGCAAAAACGCGTCCTATTCTTGTCGAATTTCAAAACTTTGAGGACAGAGAAAATGTGAGAAAATCCAGCCCCGAATTAAAAGATACCGTATATGGAATCTCGCAACAATTTCCAAGAGAAGTTGTACTGAAACGTCGAAAACTACTGCCTATTATGAAGGCTGCCCGGAGGGACAAGAAAAAGGCGTATCTGTCGTTTGATAAATTATTCATTGACGGCGAGCTCTACAAAGGGCCGGAGGCTTAGGAAATAAATGAGGGTGAATTAAAAGTCTTATCATGGAATGTTGAAGGATTGTCAGAGCGAAAAAAAGCTGATAAAAATTTTGTCGGATTTATAGCCAAATATGATTTGATTTGTTTGTCAGAAACGTGGACATCAAAAAAATCGAATATCTGTCTAAATGGGTTTAGTAACCCAATACATTCCTACCGCAAGGTGCAAAACAGGCGAGCAAAGCGTCGAAGCGGGGGTATAATTATCTATATTAAAGACACAATTCGGAAGGGTGTTAAACTTATTAAAAACGATATTGACTGCTTGATATGGATTATGTTGGATAAAACTTTTTTCCACATGGAAACCGACTGGTATATTGCAGTTACATATATCCCCCCGGAAAACTCGATCTATCATACGATTTATGACATTGACATATTTAAGAAAATAGAGGAAGAATTGTGTTTTTATGAAAATAAAGGCAAAATAGCGTTACTGGGCGACTTAAATTGTCGAATTGGAAGAAAATGTGATTATATCGAAAATAATGCGGAAATGAATTTAGATTTTAACTACAGCACTGGCAAAATACAGACTAGAAATTCTATGGATCGTGTATCCAACAGATTTGGTGATTACCTATTGGACTTATGTAAAGCGGTAAACATTCAGTGTCTAAACGGTAGATCCGATACAGACAAAGAAGGTCGTTTCACGTGCATGACTCACGCTGGAGAAAGCGTAATAGATTATCTTTTGACCTCTTACTGTAACTTTTCACACATATTGAATTTTACCGTACAGGATTTTAATGAATTTTCGAACCATGCACCATTATCATTTTCCCTTAAAATAAATAATTATTTTGAGGAAGCTAATAGTGAGAATTACTATTCATACAAATGGAACGAGGCTTATAGAAACGATTTTCTAAGGTCATTGCAAACTGACTTACATTTATTGGATATGATTATTAATTCAGAACAGCCTATAAACAAAACAGTGGAATCTTTTTCAGATTTTATTAGCTCACGGGCTCAGCCGTTTTTCGAGAAATGTCACAAAGGCAGACAGAATTTAACATTTAAAGACTCGAATTATAAAGAGCATGAAAAATGGTTTGACGTTAATTGTAAAAATAAAAGGACCGTTTATTTGGAAGCCTTACGGATATATAACTGTACAAAAAATGACGAAACGCGTCGTATTCTTCGCGAGAAAAAACGAGACTATAAATTTTATTGCGTTAAATGTAAAAGACAGTACAACAGACAGAGATGTTTAGATATGAACAAAATGAGGAAAACGAAACCCAGAGAATTCTGGAAGCTTTTTAAACGTAAGTCTAGTACGACAAATGGTAATATAAAAACTTCAGAGTTCTACGAACACTTTAAAAATCTTGCTTCGGATGCCAATGAGGTGATACATGAAAATGTTGACGATTACTTGAAACATTTCGATGAAAATCAGCCGGAAGAGCCAACATTTTTAGAACTAGATATGCCCATTACCCGAGGTGAAATTATGAAAAGCATTAACAAACTTAAGCTGAACAAGGCAAATGGACCCGATTTATTATTAAATGAATATTTTATTGAGAGTGCCGACTTGCTAATTGGACACTTGGAAATACTCTTTAATAAAATACTTGATACGCAGGAGTTTCCATCAATTTGGACTAAAGGTATTATTGTACCGTTACATAAAAAAGGCTCTCTAGATGATACGAATAATTATCGTGGCATCACGCTCGTGAGTTGCTTTGGTAAAATCTTTACAAGTATATTAAATGAGCGCTTACAAAATTGGGCAATGAAAAATAGTATTAGTAGTGACGCTCAATTTGGTTTCAAAGCAAATCACAGTACTGTGGATGCAATTTTTATTTTGAGTGCGTTGATTGAGAAGCATCTTCAGAGTAAAAAGAGGTTCTACTGTGCCTTTGTAGATTTTAAAAGAGCATTTGACTCTGTATATAGAAACGGTTTGTGGTACAAAATGATAAAAAGTGGTATTGATGGAAAAATCCTTAATATTATGCGATCGATGTATAACGAAGTTAAATCTTGTGTCCGGAGTATGAACACCTTGTCCGATTTTTTTGACTGCGATGTAGGCCTCATGCAGGGGGAAATATGTTCACCATTATTATTTGCTCTTTTTATTAACGATATTGAGAACTCTCTCCAAGAAAACTTAAACGCAGGAATATCACTGGAACAGTTGTCGTTGTACTTAATCTTGTTTGCAGACGATGCAGTTATTTTTAGTGATACCCGCGAAGGATTACAATTGTCGCTAGATAAGTTGCATCAATATTGCGAATCATGGAATTTAACGGTAAACGTGGACAAAACGAAAATAGTGGTTTTCCGTAAAGGCGGAATATTGTCTCAAAATGAGAAGTGGTATTATAACGGTATTGAGATAGAAGTAGTGAACCAATTTAACTATCTCGGTCTTGTGTTTACATCAGGCGGATCATTTATACAAGCCACGAAAACGTTATCCTCTAAAGCCTTAAGAGCTATGTGTTCATTACTGTCTATGACTTATAATATGGAAGTTCCTTTAAATGTTATGCTTAATTTATTTGACTCATTTGTATGCTCAATCCTGAATTATGCGAGTGAAATATGGGGGTTTATCAGCGCCGAAAGGGTTGATAGGGTACAGCGCAAATTCTGTAAATGGATGTTAAACGTTAAGCAATCGACAAATAACTTGGTCATTTGCAGTGAATTAGGTCGTTTCCCTATGATTATTGAAAGAAAGGTGAAAATTGTTAAATACTGGTTGAAATTAATTTCGCATGAAACCAGCAATATAATTTTAAATACGGTTTATAATTGTATGCTGGATGACATGTCAAAAGGTGTGTCTAACTGGACGTCAAAAGTTAAATATTTGTTAGAATCCAGTGGTTTTGCTGAAGTCTGGCTTTACCCAGATTCAGTTATTTCGAATAGTTTCATTCCAGTGCTGAGAAAGAGACTCATGGATACTTACATTTCGAATTGGAGAGAAGGATTAGAAGCATCCTCATCCTTGTCTCAATTTCGAAATGTAAAAACTTGTTATGAACCAGCACCATATCTAACTAAATTATTGAATAGGAAATATAGAAATGCTATTGCTAAACTGAGACTATCATCCCATCCACTATTTATTGAAACTGGACGATATATTGGGGTGCCTAGAGCCGACAGAAAATGTGCATATTGTGATTTAGATGACATTGAAGACGAATACCATTTCGTTTTAAAATGTTCCAAATATACTCATTTAAGAACTGTGTATATCAAAAGATACTTTACAAGACAGCCCAGCATGTATAAGTTTATAGAGTTATTGAACTCTAATAATACAAAAACTCTTAACAACCTCGCTGTATATACAATTAAAGCTTTAGATTTGAGGTAACAAACTGAAAATGAAGTAAACTGATACTATTTCCGATTTATCCATTGCAAAAATAATTTTGTGTTCACTCTCATGCGTATGCTACTAAAATACATGTATTATTGTATGATGATAAGCTGTATATGCTTAAGTCATAATAAAGTTCTGTTCTGTTCATAATTATGTTTTATTTAGATGAGAAAAGGGCAATAACTCAGTCAATAATGAATGCATCATAACTCAATTAACATTAGAATAATCAGCATATCAAATACTAATAGTATACAAAACATTAGGGTGTTCTAAGTCAAACAGTTCAAAAGTTGGAAAAATGCCAAGTTCAACAAAAGGGCATAATTCAGTCATTTTTTCACGGTTTATTCCTAAAATTAATCAGGTGATTTAACCTTTGCCCTTAGCATTATGGCAAATATGAGCATCCTAGCTCAAACTGTAGTCCCAGGATTCCGGGAACAAACTTTCATATAATTTTTCAAAAAGGGTCATAATTCTGTAAGAAAATGGCAGACGGAAAGAAAAAATACAGGCCTGCTTATTTTTTGTGGTCTATCCATTTTACGAGTCCCAGCAGGTATTATTCTGGAGAAATAGACCATCCATAATTATGTTTCAGTTAGATAAGGAAAAGGGGAATAACTCTGTCAGTCGTGAATGCATCATTATCCAATTATCATTAGAATGATAAGCACATCAAATACTAATAGTATACCAAAAATTAGGTTTCTGGGTCAAACGGTTCAAAAGTAGGAAAATGCCAAATTCAACAAAGGGGCGTAAATCAGTCATTTTTTCACGGAATTTGCCAAAAAGTTAATCAGGTGATCTAAACCTCACTGGGTGGGAGCGTACAGTACAAGTGACCGGTTGTCCCGATCTGTATAGTGGACGCATCTTTGTCCCAATATGTCGGGTAAGTTTCAAAATTGTTTATTTTTGTGTTTTAAAATCATTGAGTGTAGGTAGAACAGCTTGCTCGACAAGCCCTAATACAGATTTTTTCGACATGTCACCTGAATTTTCTGTAAAGTGTTATGATATGCTTTATTTTCAAATTTAATTTGAGAAAATCACTACTCTACTTTCTATTTCGAAATCTGCGCCGGTACCATTTCTTCAAATTTTGCCATCAATTCTATATGAAACAACCGTGTTTTCTTTAGACATATTTTATGGTGTATTTAGGTTCAGGATTAATTAATCTTGTTAGATATCATGCTAGGTAAGGGCAATTATTTTCAAAGAAAACAAAAGAGCGGTCAAACACTATTCTGTATCGTGGGTCGTAAAACCGATTGTCAGTGAGACATCCCATACAGTCAGAAAAAATTGGGGATGCTCAGCTTTGCTTGTCTTGTGGATTCGTCCCATACTTAAAGGATACTTATCATGGGTAAATCTCTTAATAGATCATTAATCTATCTTAAAAAGGGACTAACTAACATTTTTTTCGAATTAAAACGCTAACTCGGCCGATTTTCTGGTTACATGTGACGTGATCTGATTACAAACACCAGTGATTTGCAGATGAAAATACGAATTTAGAGCAAAGGAAGCAACATCTAGCCATCTCCAAAGATGACCATAATGGAAAACATAAATAGAGGAAACACTCTTACCAAGTGGTTTACATCCAAACAATAAAAGAAAACACATTTCACACAAACACACCCTGAAGGTCATAACAACGGACAAAGATTTGCCCACTATACACATCGGACAACGGTGCACATGTACTGTACGCTCCCAACCAGTGAACCTTAGCCCTTAGTAGTATGTAAAATATGAGTATCCTAGCTCAAACGGTATTCCCAGGATTTTGGGAACAAACTTTCATATAAGTTTTCAAAAACCATGGCAGACGGAAATAAAAAATATACTGGTCTGCTTATTTTTTGTGGTCTATCCATAATATAAATATTAAGGCCCCAGCAGTTATTTTTCTTGAGAAATAGACCACCCATAATTATGTTTCATTTACATAAGAAAAGGGGAATGACTCTGTCAATAGTGAATGCATCACAACGCAATTATCATTAGAATGATCAGCACATCAAATACTAATAATATACCAAAAATTGGGATTCTAGGTCAAACGGTTCAAAAGTTTGCCCAAAAGTTAATCAGGTGATCTACACCTTAGCCCTTAGCAGTATGCCAACATGAGTATCCTAACTCAAACGGTATTCCCAGGATTTTGGACATAAACTTTCATTTAATTTTTCGAAAAGGGGGCATAACTCTGCAAGTTCAAGGCTGATGGACAAGAAAAAAAATACGTGTCCTCTAGTTTTTTATACTCTACCCACCTATGAAATATCAAGGCCCTAGCAGTTACGGTTCTTGAGTAAATGAAGTGTTACGTACGGACGAACGGACGGAATGACGGACGGACGGGCGGACGGACGGACGGTCATGCCCAAACCAATATGCCTCCTCAACTTCTTTGAAGATGGGGGCATAAAAATACGGATAGGCTATTTTTGATGATGAATTTATATGTGAAACTTCAAAACTCGAGCATGCACGGTTCTTAAGATATGGTATGTGTAATGAACAGACGGACGGACGCAGGGACAACTCAGAAGCAATATGCCCCCGCAAAATGCGATGTGACAAACAAAAAAGTTAACTATTGTATAATGAACAACTTTGGCTCAGACCAGCCTGCGCATCAGAGCCTTTGCTCATGCTGGAACACACTACGTAAGTGTTGTATACTTGGAGCAGCAATAAGAAGTCTGTTCTTATACTTACAGTATATAGGAGATAACGGGAATCCCCGGAGTGACGTCATCGAATGATCACGTGGGTAGATTGGTTGGCAAAAAGATAGCGACAGACAGTGGTCTTCTATGGAATTTTGCTGAAAATTAACCTCTGAAAAGCGTAAAATATAGTTTAGAAAGCTGCGAATAAATAGAAACCGATAAAACAAGTGCAAATATTGTTTTAATTGCTTGTCGCGCGAAAAAAGTGAGTTATTTAATATTATTTAAAGTTATTTAATTACTCGACATACATTGACTCGCTTCGGAACAGGACTTTTTCTCTTAATAACTTTGACTTAAAAAGAAAAATAAATAAATGAAACAAAAATACAATAAATCGGAGGTACTAAAGATCAGTATTTTAACCTTTAAACCTTTTCGACAATAAAGGGGATTATTAAATAGAACACGGGTAATAGAAAATGAAAGACAATAAAATATGGAAACTTGTATCCAACGAGAAGAAATGCAAAATTAATAAAACATATTGCTCTGATTTAAGAATAAGAAAAATGTAGAAAATAAATAATTAAATGAATTTATATTCATGACTGCGATTCAAAAGAGAATTTTATTAAACGGTAAAGGATAATAGACACGTATAAGCAGAGAACCTTCTGTTTTGAAATTACTATCAGTAATTAGCACATTATTTAGTCCGAGCTCATGACATCTGAACAACAAATTCTCTCTCTCTCTCTCTCTCTCATTGTTTGCTCTTTATATTTTATTAGCGGACAAGCATATTAATATTAAAATATCATAGATATAATAACCGAGTTTTATTTGATACATGTACTTAAATTAGCCACACCGCCAAAACCAGTTGGTTATATCATACAAGTTAATATGACATTGTCACTGTAGGAAACCCGCGGTGTTCTTTGAAATATGATAATTAAAGACATTCCTTATCAAAAGACCCGCTGAATACCGGATACATTCATTATAAACAATAAACAATCGGTTTAATTTAGAAATGTACACCAGATACAGACAAATTATTTTAGAGTATCCATGCTAAAACGTTAATCTAAAAGCACTTCATGTGGAACCAATTTAAATGAATTAGGAGAGAGAATAGAACAATATTTCACATTAAAATACCTACATTTCTCAGTGTTATCATTTATATAAAAATATGCATCATAATGCGCAAAATACACGGCATAATTAATTACATAGTTTTATATCACCCAATAAACGTTCAATATAGCGTGATTGATTATCGACTTTTTGCCAACCAGTGTGGAGAATACCTTGGAAATCCTTATCGATGACGTCACCGCGTTTTCTCCTATACATAATTACAAAAAACAATACCCCTCCCTGATAAGCTATAATCAATGTATTATAGCATTCTGCCGCCTTGTAAATAAATTAGTTCAGAGCTAGAACCCACATTGTTCAGTTGTGTCTATTAGTACATAACAATATTTGGCGACGAGATTTTGGATTTTATGTGCCTAAACTCAAATTTTTGGATTTTTTGGATAAATCAAAATAAAATTTAAAAAGAAATAAATTTTGAATTATCACAATGGCTAACTTTCCATTGGAAATGTTGGAGAATATATTGAGCTGACAGAAACATGGAAAAGTTACACCGGCAATCAGTGTGCTTTATTTTGAGTTTGAGATTATTCTCAAGTCTTATAACCTCGAACCCAGGTCTTGTATAGTGCCAGAATCAAGCCATAGTTGACGCCAAATGCAATCAGAGCTGGAAAGTTGTAAACCCTTAAAGGCCCAATTGCACAATCAGCAACGTGAGACATCGCTGCAACCTTATCACTACATCTATATAGTTTCGGTATTGTAAAGGACTGTGACGAGCCAAACTTAAAACAATACTTCAGTTTCATATGACAAGGTTTGAAAAATAATTTGGGTCATTTATGTTGGCAAATAAAATGACATTATTTTGATGCAATAAACTTGAATAAAAAATACAACGTTTAGGCGCGCCTTCATTGTTCCGCTATTGTTTAAATTCCATCCCTTGACAGGGATCTAGAACAGAAAAAAAAGTATTTTGTGGAGCGATTTGTCGTTTTTCAGAAATATGTTCCCCTACTACTTTTTGCCATTTATATGACTTAATATATGCACATCAACCCACATTTTATGATCAAACGTAAACGTTAAAGTGCCTTTCATAATCAATAGTATTTAGACGTTGTCACCACTGTATTATGCGCCAAAGAGTATATGACAAAAGGACGGTTTCCATAGAGCCCATTTCGTGGCTAGAATAGATTTCCTTCAATTTTTTGTGTGTTATGAGAACTATGTATTGCCTCTTGATAGACGAAAGATACCAGTTAATCTTGGTATGCATGATATAAGTGGTTGGGTAATTTTACATGAATCCCACCTCTATCTCTAAAATGCTATATCCTTTTATAGGAAACTGTAGCCAAATATCAATTATTATAGAATGTCGTAGATGCATGTATACCAGTATATAGTTGCAGAAGTTTTCCGGAAATGCCCCTTAATGATGTTGTATACTCACTTACAAGTTATACCTAAATTATGGCCATTTTTTGTCTCCAACTTTGCGGAAAACCACAATTTTTGCATTTTCAGAGCAATTCAAAAGATATTTTATAATAATAAAGTGGATATAATGGACAAAATCATGAGGAATCATATATACATTTAGTTTTTTTGAAGTTGTCTGCCCCTGAATTTGGATTTTTTTTTCAAGAGAAAAGTTTATAGAGGGCCCACTCCATGACAAGAATAGATTTCCACCAAAGCTGAAAAAGGGCACTTTTCTGTTGCTATTAGACTGTGATATGAAAAAGCAGGCAAATTCAACATTCTATGAAATCAAGAGGCCAAGGTCACTTGGGTTGAATTGTTTAAAGTCCTTTCTCCCAGAATCTAAATTGGCTTATGGCATTTAGATTTCATATGAAGTCTATATGGGATGAGAGAAAGAAATATCTTACAGTCAGATGGTCTGGGTAACACGAACACGATGTCCACAGTTGTAAAAAAAAATTTTAAAAATCTTATCCAGAACCAATGGGCTGATTGCTTTGAAAGTTGGTATGTAGCATCTGGGACTCTAGTACTACAATGATTATATAAATAATCACCTTGGGTGACCTTAACCTCTTTAACGGCCAGATCTAATTTTATCCTTTACGCTTTTTAATTGGAAAAGCTGAAAAAGTGTATTCGTTTTGTTGCTATTGTACTCTATGATATGGAAATGCAGTCGGCTTCAACCCCTATGAATTTTAGAGGTCAAGATCATTAAGAGGTAAGCCTTAAGGTGACTTGGGTTGAATATGTTAAGGTTTTTTCTCTCTAAACCTACTACGCCTTGTTGCCATATTGATACTGTAACCTTATATATGCAAAAGATCGGTAAGTTCATATTGAAAACAAATTCCAAAGGGTTCGTATCATATCACAGTTACAGTGCTCAGGGAAGCGACCAGGACCTAATGGTCATCTTGTCTCATATATGCTTCTAAATGATGTCTTTATACTCGCTTTTGAGTGATACCTGAATTTCGGCTATTTCTATCATCTTCTTCTCCAGCTTCACAAAAAACAGATAAGTATTTTTTTTTGTTAAACATTTCAAAATAATTATGCCAAAAGCTACTTTCATTTCTTTGGAGTATTCCTTGATTCTGAAGAATCGATGGATTCAGAGCATATTTGCTGGCTACATAGGATAAGTGGTGATAACCAGCTTAGAAATGTAGTATAACTACTCTTAACCTATAAAAGATTCCTCATAAAAAGAAGTGTCCAGTTTAACCCCTTTAAAGACATTTGCTAGGAAATTTAAAGAGTAACTACACTTCAGGAACTGACTGAATCAGATCCCAAACCCTATCCCCAACATCAAAGGGAAAGATTGACAAAGACACCCCAACAAACAATAAATTACAAGTGATAAGTGAAGTCGCCATTTTTATGTTATCGACAAAAATGAAAGTTATCCTAGGGTCAATATTTTACTATAAATGAGCCACGACACGAGAAAACCAACAATGTGGTTGTGCGACCAGCGCAGACTCAGATCAGCCTGGGCATCCACCCAGTCTGATCAGAGTCTTCGCTGTCCGCATGGAGGTAGCTCAGTCCCTCAGCTACCCTTTAAGCACTTAGCGAAGAGTCTGACCAGACTGGGTGGATGCCCATGCTGATCTGAGTCTGCGCAGGGCGCACAACCACATTGTTGGTTTTCACGTGTCGCGGCTCAAATGGGTAAGGAAATTACTAAATATTTATGCCTAAATAATATTTCGGTGTCATTTTACCATTGTATGTGTTAAAATTAACCCTAAAATTAAGATTTTTTACAAAAAAATTTTTTTGACATTTATTCAAGTTGTGATTAAACTTGGTGGATTTTAACTTTCTAAAATGATTTGTTTTATTCATATCATGGCAGCTTATGATGCGCAAGCAAAATGAAATTTATCTGAATGCTTTACGTTGTTTTTTTTTTTTTTAAGGTGAGGTGGGAGTAATTCAGCGCCGCCGTGCGGCAGTTTCTGTCGCTACGTTGCGTAATGACGTCAAACGTTCCGTTTGAAAAAAAACAAGATGGCGTCAACGTTAGACGCTTCTATGCTCACTCCATGGTCTGCTCACAAAATGCAAGGAGGCTGAGCATTGGGTGAAATTTAAATGAAATAGAAAGCGCCGTAGAGAAGAAACTGAAAAAGTATAGTTAGTTTTCCGTGCGGAAGCCTAATTGCGGGAAAGCTGACAGTTTCTTGTCAGTTTATTAGACGGAGTTCGCAGCTGAGTTGCAATAATTTTATTATAAATTACATACAAGATAAGGAAATAGAAAGTGCCGTCGAGAAGAAACTGAAAAATATATAGCTAGTTTTCCGTGATGGATGGATGACTTGCGATTTTACGTCCTTTTCAACAGTATTTCAGTCATATCAGGACGATGGACGGGTGATAATGAAAGGCTGTGTGCAATGGAACCCCGTCTGCAATGGAAAGAAACTCCGTCTGCGGCGGGGCTCGAACCGGCGACCGCTAGATCTGTAGGCCAGCGCTTAACCCACTGAGCTACCGGGGGTCTTAGTTTTCCGTGGGCAAAGACTACTAGCGGGAAAGCTTTTCTCTGACAGTTTCTTATCAATTTGTTAGACGGAGTTCGCAGCTGTAAAGTTGCAACAATTATCCATACGACAACAAAGCCTCGTGAAATCGAATCCAGAATCGTACAATGAGTAGTCAGATCACTGTCTACAATTCGACCACGCATTATACAGTTAACATGGTTGCAGCAATATAGACAGTCGTTTTCATACCACCCACACATTACTCATAAGTCAGAGGTCCTGGGTTCGAAACCCGGTCTGGCCACATACTTTCGTTTCTCCTTCCGCTGATTCGAGAAGGGCAGCTGTCAGTTACTGGCGAAAGTATGTGCACATAGTACTGGTTAACCGCCTAGGAGGTCTAAGCCTGCCCAGGAATAGTGTGGTTAGGTTAACTGACCGTCCCGACATGACCATAGATGTTTACCGTGGACGTTAAGCAACAAATCAATCAAAACCACCCAGACCTAAAATACTAATCAACAAAAGTTTTGCCAAATTTCAGTTACATCAAACATTCTTAGACCTAGCATTTGAACAACGCCAGGCAGCCGTATCAACGTCGATGCAATGTCGACAGAATCTTTTATCGACGTTGTTACGATAATTAATCGATATGTTGTGTCAATAAGTTAAAACCAATGTGTCCTTTCTTTTTCCCTACCTTTCTTTCACTTTTCTGTCCTTCATTCCTTCCTTCCGTTTCAATTGTGTATCAAAGAGCCGTTTTATTTTATCTCATAGATACTAGAGTGAATCCAAGCTGCTTACCAGTTTTACACAGAGAGAGAGAGAGAGAGAGAGAGAATCGCCGAAGTCCAGTCGTTGGAGCGCTAAGTTATAGTGCAGACTATTATAGGTTCTTTCTTGGGTCGGGTCAGGAACTGTTAAACTTGACTCGCCTACAATGTACAAACGACAAGTGGACAAGGGACTTGGTCAAATGTCATAACACGTTGAACCCCGCCTTAAAGTTGTTGCTTCTGAGAGTCTGTCTACTCGGGTGCGCGTCAACTGTATGGGAGGGCATAATGGCAATGTTTTCGTTTTCTTTTTAATAAAAAAGTTAGTCAAGACGCCTTATACAGAGATATAGAGAAAAGTATTACATCTGCCTTCATCCTGCACTTTCCCGACGATGGCAATCATGAGTGATGAAAGTCCAAGACAAATTTTGCCCGTAGCCTTTAAATACCGATACCTGATGTGTGGCGCGAAAATTTAAGTAACGTTGACGTCACCATGCGCAACGTTGACATTTCAGTCTAAAGAGACGGCAAGCTGAATATTTTATGCACATTAGCTCGAAAGTTAAGTCGGCGACCTACTATTTTTATTGCTTTAATGTAAACTTCTATCATTTGGCCATACTCTGCTAGTTTTTGAAGAAAAAAATGTGTTTTGTTTTCTCAGAATGAAGATTTTTATCCAAGAGTGACGAGCAAAAAAGTGCGTTTTCCATAGAACGCCATTATAACGTCGGGTCGAAAATGCAGAAAAATTGACGTTTTCGAGGTCAAATATCTTGAAAACGATATCGGCGACCCCCCTTTTTTATTACATTTTCTGAAAGAGGGACTAAAAATGTACCATATAAGGAAGTATGAATAAAATCATGTGTTTTGTCAATTACTCCCACCTCACCTTAAATAGTTGTATGTACATTTTTCCATGTGATTTATGTGGGGTTAGGGATAGAGTTTGTCAAGTAAAGAAGAAGTTAGCTCGGTGACCTCTGCGTTTCTTTTAATTTTCTGTTTGCTGAATAGTTCTGCTTTCAAGGTAAACTAGTTCAACTGAAATTGCGCTGTATCATTTTTCTGTATGGTCCAAAATATTGCAGAAAGGCAATTATTTTTGAGAATTTTCGAATCGTAATTAGAATTGATTTTAAAGCATCTTGTATCAGTTTGGTAATTAAACCTTTGATGGACAGGAGTATCTTTTTCTATATCATACTGACATGACTGAGTTATTAAAAGTAAAATAATATTTATTTTGGAACTGATATTTGTCTCTTAGGTTGTTTATGGATATTTTCGGAAGAACAGTCTAGGGGTGTATAATTCCAATTCAGATTTCTTAAGATTTTGCTCGATGATGTACTTTTTTTGATTTCATCATTGGTGAGCCTATATATGAAATGGAACATACGCAAAGTCTTAGACAGGTTCCAGTGTAGGAAGTATTTCCTAGCAAATGTCCTTAAGCAGGCAAGTTTAAGGAAATAAAAATAGGGAATGTGTCCAAACTTGTTTCTTTAAAGAAGATGTAGTTTGAGATATCAGTGTTCGAGATATCGACAGTTAACTGTACTATGGAATTTGCCAGTCAGCGGATTAGTCTATACACTCAGTAGACTGTGACATTTACTTTATGCACGCTGAAGAGCATGGTGCGCACATACTGGCTGACTCCACTGGATTTTCTGAACCTCGTCAATATATGAGACAGGAAAGATGCAAAATGCATACAAGAACGATATCGCTTTGAAATATATTATGATCAAAAGGCACTTACAACTGAGCCGCGACATAAGAAAACCAACAAAGTGGTTGTGCGCTAAGCGCAGATTTAGATCAGCCTGGGCGTCCGCCCAGTCTGATCAGTCTTCGCTGTCCTAATAGAGGTACATGTAGCTTATACACTTAGCTTCCCTGTAAGCGCTTAGCAAAGAGTCTGGTAGGACTGGGCGGATGCCCAAGCTGATCTGAGTAGGCGCACAACCACTTTGTTGTTCTCATGTCGCGGCTGAACTACCTCTATGTCATTAAATCTCAAATTTTATCCCTCAAAATAGGTTTGTTTTTGAAGCCTCTAAGCAGTCGTCTTGAAACAATCGTGATATGATGATTCCGCCAATTTCTATTGTCTTATAATAAAACCTCACAGCGGGCATATGACGTCAAAACTGACGTCGATGCGACGTAATGGGGCCTAATCCAGTTGCTGAAAATAAATATTTAAATCAGCCTGCACAGCTGAAAAAAACTGACCAGAGTCTTGATTTTTCAGTTTTAGATGCGCAAGGGTTCATAGAGGATACATGCGAAAAGGGATGACTCTGAACACACTGCGCGGATGCACAGGCTGATAAGAGTCCTTCCAAATCGCACGTGCAATAAATACCTTTTCACGGATACATAGAAACACACTATAACAAACAAACTATCATAAATATATTTTAACATATATAATCACGGAAACAAACAATTTGTTACGAGTAAAGCTATTCAAAGAGTAAACGTCAATACAAATATATGAAACTAAATGAATTCATGTAAAAGACATGAATTAATATACACGTGAACAGAGATGATGGATGGATGATTTGTGATTTTACGTCCTTTTCAACGGCATTTCAGTCATATCAGGACGATGAGATGGTGATAATGAAAAGCTGTGTGCAGTGGAAAGTAGCTACACTTCAGGAACTGACTGAATCAGATCTCAAACCCTATCCCCAACATCAAAGGGAAAGATTGACAATTACACCCCAACAAACAATAAATTACAAGTAATAAGCCTAGTCCGCAACTCTTTCCCAAATAGGTGGCAACTCAAACAGCACCGTTTACGATAAGAAAGATTCTCGCCTCAAGCGGGGCTCGAATCCGGGTCCGCTCGATCAACAGGTCAGCGCTTAGCCAAATGAGCTACCGGGGCTCCGAGAACAAATAAAATAGTTGATAACAATAAATAAACAGAAGCATTTTCAAGCGAGTTATTCATTGCATTGATGAAGAACCGTCACTAAATTAGCGAGTAATTACCTTTGGCATGTTCCATTGCAACATTCACGAACGTAGCAGGTTACATTGTTGAAGTCTTGCTATGTTTTCTTAGTCATTGTATTGATAATCATATAATTTTAGGCAGTTACTACACCCTAAGTTCTAGACCCTTCATTTCGTTTCATAGAAAAGGTTTTGGGAACTTAACTTCAAAGAGTGTTAGAACCCCACTGACGTACCAATTGATTTGTAACTTCAGTTTGGGGAAATTAAAATACATAAGGTTTTACACCCTTACTGCCTAAGCTCATCTTTGCCGAATAATCTTATGTATTTTGAAGAGACTCATGGATACTTATGGATACTTACATTTCGAATTGGAGAGACGGTTGGTTGGTTGGTTGGTTGATTTGATGCTTAACGTCCACGGTAAACAACTAAGGTCATGTCGGGACGGTCAGTTAAACTAACCACACTATTCCTGGGCAGGCTTAGACCTCCTAAGCGGTTAACCAGTACTAAGTGCACATACTTTCGCCAGTAACTGACAACTGCCCTTCTTGAATCAGCGGAAGGAGAAACGAAAGTATGTGGCCAGACCGAGATTCGAACCCAGGACCTCTGACTTACGAGTCAGGTGCCCTACCGATTGCGCTACCCGGCCCGGCTAGAGAGAAGGATTAGAAGCATCCTCATCCTTGTCTCTATTTCGAAATGTAAAATCTTGTTATATACCAGCACCATATCTAACTAAACTATTGAACAGGAAATATAGAAATGCTATTGCTAAACTGAGATTATCATCCCATCCACTATTTATTGAAACTGAACGATATATTGGGGTGCCTAGAGCCGACAGAAAATGTGCATATTGTGATTTAGATGACATTGAAGACGAATACGATTTCGTTTTAAAATGTTCCAAATATACTCATTTAAGAACTGTGTATATCAAAAGATACTTTACAAGACAGCCCAGCATGTATAAGTTTATCGAGTTATTAAACTCTAATAATATGAAAACTCTTAATAACCTAGCTATATATACAATTCAAGCTTTAGATTTGAGGTTGCAAACTGAAAATGAAGTAAACTGATATTATTTCCGATTTATCCTATGTGTTCACTCTCATGCGTATGCTACTAAAATAGGTGGTAATACATGTATTATTGTATGATGATAAGCTGTATATGCTTAAGTCATAATAAAGTTCTGTTCTGTTCTGTTCTGTTTGAACAGTGTTGGAGTCGAGAGTCAATGCCCCAGGGTTATAACACTTTTTCGTATTCAACTCAGCTGAGCATGAAATTTTACCCGCTAATAAATAGCAAATTATTGATAAGTACAGTTGTTTTCTTGCTCAGTTTAGCTGAGTATGGAATTTTCTGTGCTTATGAATATGAAAATGCCTATATTAGTGGGCATTTTCATATTTATCAGCAGAAAAAAATTCATACTCAGCTGAGTTGAGCTAGAAAACATTTTATACATGTAATCTTGGGGCCTGATTTGGTACTTGTGAAATCGACTGAAGTCCCCTTTCCCCTGAGGATTTGTTAAATATTATTTCCTTTAATTCGGCTGACCATTTTAAGGTGTCGCATGAAGTTCTTTAGTCGTTCGATCTTTGTGAGCTTTCATTCGGCTACATTGATATGACTGATGTCAAGAGCTTATCACGTGTGATGTGCTACTTGCTGATGTATATTTTTTATGCATCTGAAAAAGACAGCATGAAAAATGTATAGGGTGAATATGAGAAAACTCTTAAATTTCTTTTCACCCCATGAGGTTTTTATGATTTTTCTAAAGCGATAGTTCTGAGGTTATTGTTTGCTGTGTCCGCTTATCTGTTATCTAAGAAACATCTTGTTTTCTGTGTTTATTCGTATTCTTTCTGATGTATATTGTATGTAACTGAAAAACAGAAAGTCGGTTAAAATAGATGTATTTGTTTATAACTATTATCATTTATTATCTCGATGTTGTAATTATTACAAACTCTTTCAAGCACCAGTGACGAAAATAACATAATTTGCAAACAGCGTAGATCGTGATGAGGCGGCTCACAATGAGCCGCCTCATGTGGATCTACACTGTTTGCCCTCTAGTCTTTGAATTCTCAATATGAAATATCTTAAACAAGGAATTTTTTGCAGACGTAAATTTTGTCGTCTGCTCTTTGGTGCTTAAGTAGTTAACTATTTCCTGTTTGGTGTCTGTGTGTGTTGTGGAATTGAATGTAGCGGTTCATTAGAAACCACGCAACAGGCACACCACGTTGATTCAAAATTGAATAAACGTCGGTTCACTGTTGATTCAGTGTTGTGTGCCCGGTGGGTACTTTATCCTTCCTGTTGTGACATTGAAAAAAGTTCAAAAACATTGCGAGTGATTGTAGTACTTTTTGAAAACTTTCTGGATATCTTCATCAAAATACCAGACACCAATCGCATGCCTTCGGGAGGGGTTGCATTGATGCTGCTACCTTTTTGGACATTTTGAAACCCTATGTTCTACCCCTTTCAGCATTAGGGACTTCAAAGGTTTGGTTTGCAACATTTATATCATTGTCATATAGCTATTATCCAAGGTGTAATCTCTACCTGGGAAAGAGCTGCTGATTTTTCTAGCCACTTGTATTCTCTTACAACCTGAGTTGTTACTTTATGCTACTAGGGTCAAGTCGGGTAAATTCGGACAGCGGGTAAATTCGGACAGTGACATTGTTTCCTTTATATGTCAGTTGTTTGGAATTAAAACAAAATTAACTGGGCAAACAGTGAAACTCCTGATGAAACGGCTCATTATGAGCCGTTCCATCTGGATTTTCCCTGTTTGCAATGGTATGTCCGAATTTACCCGCTGACCGAAGTTACACGACTCGACCTTATATCAATTTGGTGTCGTGGTTGGGATGAGGAATTTGATTGTATCAATCCTCCTCATTGCTTTTAAATTTTAAGAGTAACTATACTTCAGGAACTGACTGAATCAGATCCCAAACCCTATTCCCAAGATCAAAGGGGTATTGAAAAAGACATCCCAACAATAAATTACAAGTGATAAGCCGAGTCAGCAGCTCTTTCCCAAACAGGTGGCAACTCAGCTATCTTTATTGAACTAAATAATTTAGACCAACAGAAGGGTTACAACAGACTAAGCAAATTATACGAAAAACATTTAACAATTATTTTCACCTATTTTCTATTTTTATTATAGAAGGGTTAAAATGAGAACACAATAAATTAAACAGCACCGAACATAAAACAAATGCAACCGCAACGAAAGTACCGCCTTGGGACGGTCAGTAATAACTACTGGGGGTTTTAAACCGGTTTTACTGGGCCCAAACCTTCACCCGCACCCTCCGCCGCGGTGCACACAATTAGTTGGTAGTTCGGTTCGTATGGAGGTCCCCTAACTCACCAGAGAATCATCACGGGCAACAATTAAAATCAAGAAAAGACCGGGATGAAGCAAGGTTGAGGACTCGACAGCCGAAACGTGTTGAGACACCTGGACTACTCTTAATGCAAAAGGAAGGGGATGCAATTGTTAAGATTTGGCATGTCGTACAGAAATTTTTGAAACATAGTTACACCTAATGTTGAGAAACTCATCACATATGGGAAGGTTTGCATTGATGTAACATTCACTGTATTTAAACGAAATTGCATTGATTAATTGTGTTGTAGCATGTCGTATAGAAGTTTTTGGCACAAAGTTATACCTAATGTTTAGATACTCACCGCTGTTAGGAAGGTTTGCATTGATAAGGTCCATACAGACTTAATTTAATTGCATTGATCGATGATACAGAAGGTTTTGGATCAAATTTATACCAAATGTTCAGACCCTCACTTCACTTAGGAAAGTTTGCATTGATATGGCCATTACGTATCAACAGGGCATGGCACTTATAAATCGTACAGATTTTTTGAATAAAGTTTTACCAAATATGTAAAATTTCATCGCACTTTGTAAGGTTTGCATTAATTTATATTACCTTATTATAAGGGTTTGCATTGATTATGTTTTGGCATATCGTACAGATAGTTTTTGGCACGTATGAGAATGGTTTTTCTCCATGTTAAAATGTTTTGCAGCTCCTCAGTGTCAGTTTGTCATTTTCATTCAAGTCGTTTTTTTTCGTCGCCAACCCAGGAAAATGACTGTAACTCCTAAGTGTCAAACATTTCCTCTTCTTAAGCTATTCAAACTCTAGGGTAGAATTGGGTAACTTCGGACATGGGGGTAAATTCGGACATGCCATTGCAAATAGTGAAAATCCAGGAAATTCACTGTTTGGCCAGTTATTTTTGTTTTAGTTCCAAACAAATGACATATAAAGGAATTAATGTCACTGTCCGAATTTACCCGCTGTCCGAAGTTATCCGACTCTCCCCAATATTCGATGCGTTGCGTTTATGTTTGTAGAATAACCTAGACCAAATAGTAGTCTTTTCTTTCATACGTTCTGCGCAGGAGTTTTGCATACACAATATGGTAAAAGATGAGTTGCTTTCTGCTTTATACACCAGGAAGAATTACCATATTTGTTAATCCTTGATATTTGTTTTAGATCAACAAGAAACTTCCTATCAGATGTTCTCTTTCTTGTCGTGGCCTCAAATAATGCATTGTTAGGTTCCGTATAAAAAATTACAACGAACAGAATATCTTGCGCTTGCATGTTGTCACTCATGTCGGGCTGGTAGCCAACCCCACTAGGACTTTCTTGGAACCGCAGAACGTCTTCATTGGTTGAAAACCTTGATGCACTTTTTATTGATCCCAGTGTCAGAGGCATACAATCTGATGAAAATGGCTTGAGAAGGTCATTTAATGTCTTTAAAACACTCTGTACCGCGGAAACCACATCACTATCATCACTTGAAACTTTTTCCCATTTCAAACATGCGCAGTAATGAGGTTCTATGTGAGCTTGCAAGCACGTGCGTTCAAGTGGAACCTCACTGAATAAACTTATTCCAGGACCCTTTTTGATAGAACTTTCTGTTGGCATGATACCTAGCAATTCCATTAACGTTTCGTGAATATCAAATGGGGTTGTTAATCGCTGGCTGTTCCGCACAAAGTTTTTATATTCTCTCGGATATGCATTTCGAAACCACTCGGGAAAACGAACAGCAAAATAAGGCATCCGTTCTTCAAGTTTCCCTTGTTCAGTTGCTCGCATTTTATGGAATCTCGCACCATGGTCACTCATCAATATCATAACGGTATTATTCAGATACGACTTTGAGTTCATATAGTGAAGAAATTCTAGTAAGAATGGCTCTTGTAGTTGAGCAAGATAATTGTATTCGTGGGTAAGTGCAGCGCCGAATGATATAGAAAATTTCGGTGTATCTGGGTATGTAGCAAATAGCTCTTTAATCCAATCAAGCATTAATCTAGGCAGTGGTCTTGATCCTAGACAATATTTCGAAGGCCGATTGTCAAATGGAAGGTATACAGGGGAAATATACTTTGCTGCTTCAATGTAAAATGGTCGCATGTAATGGTGGGTGGGTTGCTCTTTGAAACCTTTCAGTTTATACTGAAACATTGCAAAATTTGGAACATCCTCAGCGAAAGAAGTTACGTATCCAAGTTTTTCGAACTCTTTCCAGATAAGAGGATAAATATCACAAAAACTTGCGTCTTTCACACCTTTTTGGACATCTGGCTGTTCAAACTGGGTTTTCCCTGTCAGGATAGGAATCCACGCTTGTGCAGTCCCATCTCCAATAATGTTATAACTCTCAAGTAAAATGCCACCTAATGTTTTGGTAAAGTATTCATGTGTCTTAGGTAATAACCTTTGAAACATTAAACTAGACATTGAATCAGTTCCCCATATGACCACGTTAAGACCTTTAAATCCCTTTTCTTTCACCTGTATCTTTTTGCTTATGACGTCATCTCGCCTTTTAATGCCATGGTGAATGCTGTCGTAAACCTGTCCATTTGCAGCCTTACACTTAGCGATGAAAGCGTCATTGTTTAACAGTGACCCGTTTACGAGTGGCTGATCGCTACCCCTAGATGGGGCAAAATCATCATCTGTCATGAAAATCGGAGTCATCTTACATTTGATAGTACCATGACGGGCGACAGCATCCGGCGATATGAAAACTCTGCCTTGTTCAGTGTATATCCAATCTTGCCCGTCCGGACACTCTATCGGTGGTATTTTCCGCAAGTACTGCAAAATGTTGGGATTATTTAAAGGCATCTGAGGGTGAACACAGGCTTGATTAGCATGAGGACGCCGAATAGCCCACTCACCAAGACCGAAATTAGAGTAGTCTTGAAGAAAAGCATCATACAGTATCCACATTGCAATTATACTGCAGACAATACCAAGGCATTTTGATATGCTGAGTCTTAAACGGATCACTTTGTGACGTAAATTTTGGCAGTATCTTCCAAAAACAATATTTCTGATGGGCATTCTGGCTGTGTGTTCTAGCGTAGTCTGAAACGAAACAATAAAACTGTACAAATTACTACATATCTCATGCTTGAGCAGGTCCCTCTGGGGTGTAACTGGGGGGTAATTACATGTTACGCACAATTATATCCCTTGAGGGCAAGGATAAGAGTTAAGCCCGAAAGACATTTTATGTCGTCGCGTCTGTTTGCAGTTTCTGTTGAAATCTTTCCAATTTCCATAGTCGCAGCATCATCAAATATGCAGGTGCGTGTTAAAATTTTGTCAATTTGACAAAAATTTTCAATACGCACCTGCCTATTTGCGTATAGGCAGTTACGCCCTTGTGCATGTCCAATGTTATGGTTGCCTGATGTATGTTTGTTTTCATCGAAAAACAAATCCTGTATTTAATGCAAACAACAGCCAAGGCTTTGATGGTTGGTGGGTTGGTGGGTTGGTTGTTTGGGGTTTAACGGCCCTTTGAGACAGTATTTCAGTCTATATCAGGCCGTCTCCCATAGAGAGGGAGAAAGAAGAGAGAAATGATAGACGAGAGAAAAATGTCAAAACACCCCTACCCGCACCTACTGCAAGCACAGTAAGCCCTTGCCCTACTACTATTCAAATAAGTAGGGCGCCCCGGCACTGGAAGTTACATGCAGCATATTTGCACCACCCAACCACCCCCAAGGCTTTGATCAGTGTAGACATGCTTTTACTGTGTCTAATCTGGTTCTGCACTGTTTGAAAGTTTCTTTCAAAGTATAATAAATTCTGCAGGAAGAAAGAGCGCTCCAGAGAAAATAAAATATTTGTAACAGACTCACTTTAATTGAGTCTGTTCATGCGCTGTAATGTAATGTTGGAACACTGCCCCGCCCCAGCCTTCTCCCCGCCCAGTAACGGAAAAAAGCGGAACCTTTTTTTTTCAAACTGACCCCAAATGGGCCAAATGATCCTAAAGGACCAGGAAATATCATGTATAATCTGCAATATGATAACCTACGGGGAGACATTTTCCGCCGCCACACAGCTTCAGTGAAGATCATAGCCTTATGGCCTACGAGTCATATATTATCTTTGCGAAAAAGGTAGACACTGACCAGACTGCGCGGATGCGCTGGCTGATCTTAGTTTTACCTGTTCGCATATGCCTTGATGAACCTCTTCAGGTGAGGCTCATTTCGGTAAAAAAAAATACGTTCATCCTTATTATATACCCAGTGAACTGTTCTAGCCATATTAAATGGAAGAGTCTATTTGTCAATTCAGGGTGACTAGTGTAGTCAGTGTACACGTATCATTTTATTTTTAAAGAGAAATACAATCTTGTCGTATGCAATAAGTGTAGACCCGGATCAGACGCCGCGTTTTGCACTGTTTGCTTTTGTCATACATACAGGTAGCTAGGCATGAATTTATAAAAGTTCGATTGTACCTGTTAAGGTGGACAAATAGGGAAGAACTCTGTTCTTACTTGTTTAAAAAACAAAACAGAGTTATTGTTCATCATCAAATCGATTAACAGTGGAGTATATATACAGTTATAATATACACTTACAATATCTACCGTAAAGATTCTAAGTTTTCGGGCACATAGGTCTATACAAACAGTGGAAACCGAGATCAGACTGTTCCTTAGGGACCAGAATGATCAAGATCTTCACAGTTTCCATTCCATCTGTGCATTTTTGTCGACATTACTCTATGGTAAACCCGAATAACAGGAAAATAAATAATAGGGCAAGGACCGGCTGTGCTTGCAGCAGGTGCAGAATTTGGGCAGTCTTTTTTGGGGATATTTTGAACTTAAACATTGTTTTTCTAGGAAAACGAAACGGTGAAATGTTTTTTTTTTGTTTTATTCTTTAACATACGATGTAAGTTTTACTAAATTATATGAATAAACATGCTCCATCGATTGAATATATTTTTCATGACGTTTTTCATTAAATTCAATTTTCTTGCATTTTTTCAAAGAATGTAAAAATATACTTATTTACACGAAAACTGCAATTTTTTGTTATCAGTTTGTTTGAAATATCCTATATTACAGATTATATGATTTGCTGAAATGAAAGTGCATTCATGTGCCAGAGATATGAATTTTAATGGAAAATGTGTAAACAAAAAGTATGTAGAAATACAAAATATTGTTTTTTAGGAAAACAAAACGGTGAAAATTGTTTTTTTCTTACCCAAATGTTTTATAGATCTTTGGGTTATTTAGACAGTATAATGGTTTGAATGCCCCGCCAATATTTCTATTCAGTATGCGTCTACCTTAAAGATTTTAACGACAGTCAACCTTCCATGCCTAACCTACTATGAAATACGATAGCTTATCAGCTTCAAATACAAATACCGTTATATTTTAGACAAAACTGCCGTAATAACCCAAATGTTAAGGGAATTACTGAAATCGTTAGTTTAGTTTAGTTTAGTTTAGTTTTAGTTTAGTTTAAACATATTTTATTGCCACAAAAGTACAAGCAATTGGGTTGGACCACAAGTTCTATCAACATTAGTTACGGTCGTCCTCACAAAGTGGTATAAATATACATTGTACAATACGGCAATGGCGTGCAAAATAATAGAGTATATATAAAACAAATTTTGTGCTCATATACAGTGACCGAGACAAGGGAGTGCCTGTTGACAACTCAGGGATAGCAGCCAATTCTCCATAAGTAACATATGCGACGGCTACACATTAGAACCGCCTATAAGGCGTTTCTAATGGATAGCCGCCCTGAAACCAACGAAGCCCATCCAAGAGTTGACCCAGGCACCTCTCCAGTCTAGGAGCTGAATCGCTCTAAAATTAGAATACCTATGAACCCGGCATTGTATGTTAACATGCTAGCAGAAGGGTATGCAGAGTACATCGTGTTCAGACTGCTTTTGGCGCAGAGTCTTGTCTGGTCTTAACTGTTCAGTGTCAGACATTCTAGTCCCAATAAATTCGGCCATTGCTAAAATTAAAATGTCACCTTGACCTTATGATAAAGAAGGGCTTCTCTTTATTTATACCTCTCAAGAGTAACGTTTTTAGCTCGCCTGAACGAAAGTTCAGGAAGAGCTATTGTTGTCACCACGGCGTCGGCGTCCGCGTCCGTGTCCGCGTCCGCGTCCGCGTCCGGATTGGATGTTTTGGTTAAGTTTTTTAAAGACCTATATCTCCCTAACCCATTGATGGATTCTTTTGATACTTGCACTGTAGTTAGATATTGGTCCAAAGTTTAACATGGTACCACCCCCACCCCACTCCTTGACCTTGATGGCAAGGTCATGGACTTAGAAAATTGGGTTTTTTTTGGGACTGGATGTTTTGGTTAAAGTTTTCTAAAGCCCAGTATCTCCTTAACCCATGGATGGATTCCTTTGATACTTGCACTGTAGTTAGATATTGGTCTAAAGTTTCCAAGGTACTACCCCCACCCCCCTCAGTGACCTTGATGTCAAGGTCATGGACTTAGAAAATTGTCTTTTTATTGATTGGATGTTTTGGTTAAAGTTTTTTAATGACACATATCTCCTGAAACCGTAGATGAATTCTTTTTATATTTGCACTGTAGTTAGATATTAGTCCAAAGTTTTACAGAGTACTACCCCAGCCCTGCTCAGTGACCTTGCTGTCAAGGTCAGGGACTTAGGAAATTTGGTCTTTATTAAAGTTTTCTAATTGCGTACTGATTCATAATGCTTGGCAGAGATTTAGTTTACACTTGAACTGATGTTAGACACTTTTTTGAGTTTTTACAAAACACTATATACTTACCCGACTGGATGATCTTGATGTCAAGGTCATGGACTTTGAGTTTTGTCTTAAAAATTTTGATTAGTTTTATATTAATGAAGACATAATTTCACAGTGCCACAATGGACTCAGTTGATACTAATACTTGGACTGATGTTCGATAACGGTTAAAGGCTTTGATACATCCTAGCCCTGCCCTCCTCCCCCTACCCCTTAGTTCTTTGACCTCAAGCTCATGGACTTTGAAATTTCATGTGGATTTTTTTATTTTTATTTTAAGACATTTCTGAGGTAGCTTTTGTTTATAAATGTGTTGTCATTATGGACATGCTTGCCTGAAGTTTTATACATAGCAGTCCACACCACCATAGCGACTGTGTGATGGGCAAGCACCTATTCAGGCGAGCTATGCTGTCAGGCGACAGCTCTTGTTCCCCTTATGATACTAGCTGTAGCATCGAGAGGAAAGACGAATTCACTGGGCACACAAGGTTGAATCAGCCTTGAATCAACCTTGATTCAACGTCGTGACGTTGAATCAAGCTTGATTCAAGGTTAATTCAACATTGTATGCCTGCTGGGAAAGTTCGGACGCAATTTTAAATCGATTTCTGGTCCTATAACTCACATGAGGCTATTTTAGTACTCAAGGGTTTAGTAACTCCAAGGCGAAATGTATAATACAGCCGAATTTCTACCTCGCCCAAGAGTTTATACCCGTCCTAGTTATTAGAAAGTTTGATTAAGTTCCAATACAAAATAAAGTTGCTATGGCCGGGACAACATTTTCCCCATTGTAAGCCTATGAATAAAGTTTTCAGTCTCCACGGGCAAGTAATTCCGAAATGAATATTCCATTCTGTCCCGAATTCGAACTCGTTCGAGATTTTAGGGTTGTCCTAATTATCTGCAGGTTTCATAAAGTTGCAATAAAACTATCTGCAGTTACACAGAAATAAACGCCAATTTCCACTTGTTCCATTTTAAGTCTATGGAAACTTAAGGGTTGCCATAGCAACGGAGCCACATGGGCAACAACAATAAAAACATAATGTATGGTCGATGTACCTGTTTTCGGGGTGCGCCAGAATTCGGGATATTATCATAGATTACACCGCTTTCTTGTCAGGGACCTCTAAAGATGATTATTTTTTGCAATCAGAAAGTTGAATCAGTAGCCTATGTTTCATCATACACTAATTGACGCGCGACAGTACGTTAGTTGTGACGTCATCCATGACGTCGTCGTTAGTGACCGTGGAAGTGGCCATATTGGAAACACTGTAAAGCTTATTAAAAGTACCGGCGAAGATGACACGGTGTTTTATTCAATGATGAACTTTTTTCTGATAATTCAAAGATAGTTTCTACAGCCTAAAGAATAGCAGAGGCGTGGTAGCTCAGTGGTTAGCACACTTGCCTCTGATGCTAAAGGTCCCAAGTTCGAACCCGGGTAACAACGTTTGAATTTCGGTGTCCGAACACGCTTCCTTAATGTCATTTGCAGGGATGACATTAAAAAAAGTGTGCCGTCCTTCGGATCGGGACGTTAACTGGAGGCCCCCTGTGCAGGGAGAGACATCCCCTGTGCAGGTTAAAGATCCCTTCTGTAGTTACATGGCTACATGGAGGTTCATCCTGCAAAACTGGAGTGTACATCGTACACCTGCTCATAATCCTCGAGAGAGGGTGTAGCAGTATACGAAGAAAGAAAGAAAGAAAAAGAAAGAAAGGTCTCATGAAAACAGTTGTTACAACGAAAGCGCATTGGCATTGGAAACTTCTGTCATGAATATGTATGCAAAGTTTCAGCGTCATCTCCCTAATGGCTTCTGAGAAGAAGATTTTTGAATATTTCTTTAGAAAAATTAGTGTTCGGTTGAAATGGCGATCAATCAAAATCAATGGTGTCGACAAACTTTATATGGTTGCTAGACGACTATCCCAGGAACATTTATGTAAAACTTTTGTCAAAAGATCTGCTGTAACACAAAAGTAAAAGCCAATTTCCACTTTTCCCATTATAAGTGTACGGAAACTTTAAGCTGCCATAGCTACGACATCACATGGGCCAAGATTATATAAAAAAAAACAGTTCATATGCAGAGGCTACTGTCATAACATGTATGCAAAGTATCAGCTTCTTCCCCTTTACTGCTTCTGAGAAGATTTTTAAAATGTTTTTTTTTTTTTTTTTTTTTTTTTTTTCGAAAATTTATCCTTATGTTGCCATGGCAACCAGTCAAATTCAGCGATTTGGACAAAAATGTTTTTATTTTTAGAGGACTACTCAAGAAACATTTCTGTAGAAAAAAATCTGAATAAGTAAGACAGTAAAAACTGCGATTTTTCACTTTTCCTATCTTAAGGCAACCAAACTGCTGGAGCAATTGTCACGAGAAACGGTATTTATATAGAAACTAGTACTAAGATCCTCTCTGTAAAATTGAGCTATATCAACCACATGGTTTTTGGGATGATTATTTTTTACAATTTTATTTCAATTTTTGAACATTCGATTGCTATGGCAACCAGCCTAATTGTGCAATTGGCATAAAGTTTACGTGGCTGTAGAGGACTACTCAAGTGATAGTCCTGTAAAAGTTTGTCGAAATATCTGCAGTGACAGAGCAATTAATGCAAATTTTCAATTTTCCCATTATAAGTCAATGGACTTTAAGTTGCCATTGCAACCAAGTACTTAAGCGGTTTGTTAAAAAAAAAAGAAGTTTTATTGGTTCCTACTGCCTAAAGATACTATATATGAAACTTGGTAACAGTTGGCCATTTTATTCATGTTGACCCATTTTGATGCTTTCGGTCTTTGATTCGTCTGCCTTGTTAAATTCAAGAAATCGTACAGTATGTTTGTCTCTGGCTTTCTCTCGAGATCATTTGAGCCGCGACGTGAGAAAACCAACAATGTGGTTGTGCGCCCAGCGCAGACTCAGATCAACCTGGGCATCCACCCAGTCTTATCAGAGCCTTCGCCAAGTGCTTAAAGGGTAGCTAAGGGACTGAGCTACCTCCATGCGGACAGCGAAGACTCTGATCAGACTGGGCGGATGCCCAGGCTGATCTGAGTCTGCGCTGGCCGCACAACCACATTGTTGGTTTTCTCGTGTCGTGGCTCATTTATGGGTCACTGATGAGGCTTGCGTAGCCGAAACTTCGATGTATAACCCATGTTCCTTCTTTTGAATGTGTTCCAAGCTCTTGAAAGAACTCTTTTAGATTCAGAGATGAAAATGTTGACGGACGACAGGCGACGGAAACATGGCTATACTATAAGCTCTCCTATGAGCCTTCGGCTCAGGTGAGCTAAAATGCTAAGATTGACCGGAGTGGTTGGGTGGTGCGATAGTGCTGGGTATATCTTCCAGTGCCGGAGCGTCCTACTGATTTGGATAATAGTAGGACAAGGGCCTGCTGTGCTTGCAGTAGGTGCGGGTGGGTTGTTTGGACATTTTTTTCTCTCGTCTATCATTTCTCTTCTTTCTGCTTCTTTCTGGGAGACGGCCCGATATAGACTGAAATACTGTCTCAAAGGGCCGTTAAACCCAAATCAACCAACCAACCAACTAAGACTGTTTTGACGCATTCAGTCTTCGTCATGTTTTTGTCTCATCCGAAGAAGAAATAAAACAAGAAAGAAAGGAAAATATAGAAGCATACCTTTACAGTTCTTCCATGAGTAATTTAACAATATGCATATACTCCAACACAGAATAAATTGCATCCTTATTGTTAGCATCCGGCGGATGGTTATTGAAACAATTCACAACGGAAGAAGGTTAAGGGGATTTTTAAATCAAACACAGTTTTTTTGTTTCCTTTTGTGAGTGTCAGGTCTATTGTTTAACAGAGCTCTAGATAAGAGGGAGTATTTGGTGATAATTAGGGATAATTTTTAGGTTATTCTGCATAAAAACATATTTTGTGACCCCTCATCGGAACCGTCTCGACGAGACGGTTCAGATGAGGGTCACAATATATGGTTTCGATGAGAAATAAGAAAAATTATCCTTAATTATCATCAAATACTCCCTCTTATCTAGAGCTCTGTAATGTTAGGCTTATTGACAGGCTTCGGACCATGAAAATTAGTTCCAGCCAAAGGTAGTTCTAGCCATTCAAGGTTAGTTTCTATGCAAATTGACCTCTAGGGACCCAGAAACGAGTTCTAGCCAGGTAGGGTCTACGAGCCATCAGGGTTTGAGCCTGAATAGAATCGCCTCCAAAGCGGTGCCATTCAGACCCACAACTTAAGACGGAACCTCCACCGAGCGCTCCCCAGCTATAGTTCTTATCTTTATCTACAGAATACTTGTGGGAGGACAGTCAATTGATACTCATCTGTTTTATATACCCTACTTTGGCCAAGCATCGGGGCACTTCAAACCACTTATTTTCCATTTGGGACAAATGGAAAATGAATGGTTTTAAGGCGCCCCAATACTCAAGCACATCAGGGCATATATTTAGTTTCCTTTTTTGACAGTTATTATTTTAGGTACAGCGATCATCCCTCTCGTTCCGATCCCAGGCAACATCACTTTGAGTGCTACTCAAAATAATAATGTCTGCGGTCGAAACAAAGAAAAATGATTGTAAACCTTCCTTCAAACCATATTAATGTGATTGATTCTAGTTATTGATATGAACACTAAAAATCTAGAGTTCTATCTAGCTGAGGAATTAGCAGGATTAATTTCCTCAAATTTGCTTCAGTAGTTTTAAAATTATCGCTAAGACACAATTTTGAGACACAATTTGACTTTTGACCCAACTGTGGCCTTGACCTTGGGCGTGGGGACCTAAGTTTTGTGCGCGACACACCTTCTCATTATGCTTTATCTTTCTGTGAAGTTTCATCAAATTTGCTTCAGTAGTTTTAAAGTTATTGCTGAGACACGATTTGTAACGGACGGACGGGGGCATAAAAATAGAAAATAGGTAAAAATAATTGTTAAATGTTTTTCGTATAATTTGCTTAGTCTGTTGTAGCCCTTCTGTTGGTCTAAATTATTTAGTTCAATAAAGATAGCTGAGTTGCCACCTATTTGGGAAAGAGCTGCTGACTCGGCTTATCACTTGTAATTTATTGCTTGTTGGGATGCCTTTGTCAATCTTTCCCTTTGATGTTGGGGATAGGGTTTGGGATCTGATTCAGTCAGTTCCTGAAGTGTAGTTACTCTTTAAATTTGCCTGATGTTTTTCTTTTCTTTTACAAAATACTGCACAGATGGCTCTGCATTTACTTGCAATGCTTTAATAGTACACTTCTAAAGTTTGATCATTTAGTGAGCTTGCATACTCAAAAGATGCCATAATAGAGTGGATGGGTGGGGTAACATCATATTGAGTTTTCAAAAATTCTAGTCATTTGTGCCTGATTGTGTGCTTTGATAGTTTATATTTAAAAACAAAATCAACCGAATGCATTTCAAGCAAAATTTGAGAATTGGTATAATTTTTATATCCTGACAAAGATCAGATATTGTAGATTCATGATAAAGCTTTGTTTGGGGGATAGGGTAATTTTTGGATAATATCTCTCATACTAAACGGTGGATTGTCTTCATATTCTGTAACAATATAACTTGCACAGTGGTTTCTTTGTTGAAAAATATTCAGAAAAATCTATTGTTGGAAAGTATGTTAAATACTTTAATTATCAGTTTATGCTTGTGCAAAACTGGTGCAATTCTGTGCATATTTGCAGTTTAAAAATGAGAATTTGGAAATAAAACTTCGTGTTTGTTCAAGACTGTGTTTTTGTTCTTTTGGTTAGTCCCTGACAGTTTTCTGCTACCATACGAAAACGTTTCATTTGCATTACCGATGAAGTTACCGTAGCGTCAGCTATGTACATAGAGGTTGAGAGATTTTGGCCAAAAAGTTAACACGTGTGAATTTTAAAAATTGCGTTACTTTCAAACCAGACGGTAGCATGACAATTTCATTTCTTTATTTTACCTGTAATATAATATAAAAGAGATATGCAAAATATGAAGAAAATCTATTGTTGGGGAAAAAATAATGGTCAGCTCACAGTAGTGACCTTAAATATATACGGTTACCGACCGAAAAACTGAACAAAAGTTTCTTTTGTGTTTGAAATATGATAGCAACTACCCATCTCAGCGACTTTAGCCGCATTGTGCGAAAATCAGCCTTATGAGATCAAGAGCAGTCTAGTATAAACATGCGCACCCTCTTTGTATCAAATACTGGTTATGCGGGTGCAGGTGAAATTAAACACATAACGTATATATACAACCAGTAAGTGCAAATGCGCATTCGGGTCTGCGCAATGCCATTGCGCAGACCCGAATGCGCATTTGCTCTTACTGCCAGTTAACATACATCTTATGACAGACCTTCCACGAAGCAACTCAGTTTATTTTGAGGGAAAAAATGAATTTTGGATTTTCTAAAATTCAAACAGGGCAGATCTGTTACTGACCTTTTTGACACACAATAATATTTTGAAGGTAAAATATATAGCTGCTGAAAAAACAAGCAAATTCAATGAATTCATGTCCCCCACCTTTGAAAAAAGAAGGCGCGCGTGTGTGGTGTGTGTGGCTGGGGGGGGGGGGACAATCCCAAAAGTTCAAAATGGTATAAGGATTGCCGCACACAAGGTACCCAATGTCTAAGCATTTTAGTATTTGAGCTTGAAAAATGACTGAGTTCAAAAGCAAAAAATTACTAAGTCCGCGAAGCAAAAAAGTGATAAATTATCTGACTATAACCCCCAGTCACATGCACATTTACAGATCATGAAGAAGAAGCTTACAAAGTTTCAGATGGTGCAAATTGTATTAAATCGGTCGAAGATATCAAATAGGGGAACGATGGAGCAGCTCGCAAAGAAGCATTTGTATGGCAATCCAAATGCACAACAAGTCATTACTCATATGCATAACAACAACAAATTGTAACCTTCCGTTTTTCTTCTAATCTCCCCCTCTCTGATAAACGAAACCCCCTCCCGTTAGAATTATTAATTACACACACAAACAAATCCCATTGGTTAAAATGGCAGAAAAACAGCGCATAATACTCGCCGTCACATTAAAGTTCAGGCCTAGATCTGTAGGCGCATTAGCACAATTTATGAGGCGAGGGAGTATCTAAGGCGAAAACGAAGACTGATCAGTTTGTGCAGATGCCCACGGGCAGATCTGCGTATCTACATTTGGGCTAAGGCCACTTTTTATGCGACACCACTCAAATGTACTTCTGACAATGTCACAAGTCAGTAACCTCTTAGCTCTTTAAGCACCAAAAAGCAGACGACAAAATTTACGTCTGCAAAAATAAAAAAATGCCTTGTCCAAGACATTTCATCTTGAGAATTCAAAGGATAGACTGCAAACAGTGTAGATCTACATGAGGCGGCTCATTATGAGCCGCCTCATCAGGATCTATGCTGTTTGAAAATTTTGCTCATTTCGTCACTGGGGCTTAAAGAGTTAAGTTTCTGTACCATACATGTATACGAGTTTACACAGAACTTTAAGTGAAATAACACAAATTTAGTAAATGTTGCACAGTGATATTTATTCTCAAAAAGAAAACTAAGTTCCTAATGCTGACTTTTTGGTTGGTTAGTTGTTTTGGGTTTTACGGCCCTTTAGACAATATTTCAGTCTATATCAGGCCGTCTCCCAAAGAGAAGGAGATAAAAATTTAAATAATATGCAAGTAGAAATTCTGATGGGAGACCACCTGACGTCGCATCTGAGAGCGTAATAGCGAGCACCCGCTTGCAGGTGCGTAGCGCCTGCAATTCAAAGCTCCGAAGGAACTGTCTGTTTTCTGACAATTTCTCATCAGTTTGTAGACGAAGTTCGCAGCTGTGGACTTGCAATGCTTTTACTACTTTCATACGACAAAAAAAAGCATTGTGAAATTGAATCCAGACTCTTACAATGAGTGGTCAGATCAGGGTCTACACTTCGATCACGCATTTTTGTCCGAAACTTTAGAGTTAACATGGTAGCAACCATAGAGAGGTTCTATCATACCACCCACACATTGTAAAGACCGATGTGCTCGCCTATAGGCAGCGCCTATTACCATATTAAAGCCATGCATTAAAAACGATAATCAACTAGTGGATTAAATAGGCAAATAACGTCGTAACATGCGTTGACGTCCATTAAACGTCGCGTTTTCTCATGGCGAAATCGTGACGTTTTAGTGCAAAATTTACTAATAAAATGCGATTTTAGTGTCATATGATAAATCTTGATTCGTGCTTCTGTATCACGTTGGAGGAAAACGAATAAGATGCTTGGCATAGCCTCGCATCTTATCTTTCTCCCCAACTCGTTTGATAAATTCAATAATACGGGAGCACACATACATTTAAGATCCTCCATTTAGCTGAGTTATGAAAAAATATTATTACGTAACATAAGGGGATATACCTTGTCAGTACTGGAAACAGCAAGAGAATGAGTGTCACATACCGTGATACGAATATTCTCACATAAAATGCTATCAGCTCTGTGAAGGTGTAAGTTTCACACCTTTGTAAGCTTCACAACGTTGTCAAGGATACTGACAAACTGCCCGTAAGCTTCGCGGGCTACAGACAGCTATCCGTAGCTTACACCTTCACACAGATCTTAAGGTCAAATGATTCAGAAGTTAGAAAAATGCTTGAAATACATCAAAGGGAATCATTAAGACATAAAATATACGAAAGTTGCCAATAAATGGTAAGTCAATAATTTACACCTCAACTTATTCATTGAAGAACATATGTAGGAGAAATGATCACATACCCATCACAGTCAGACACAAAATTCAAACATAACGCTTTTGACGTTTGCTTTCTTTTATGTGTTTAGAGAGTAACAATAAACACATAAAAGAAAGCAAAATCGAAAATATATATATATATAAAAAAAAAAAAAACGAAAAAGATCAACTTTTACTCAGGCCTTTCTTATTCCCCAATTTTCGCTACCAAAATGTTTGCGTCTTTGTGTAATTTTGGGATGGTGGCGGTCGGGCGATGTATCTGGGTAGCTTTCAGTGTCAGGGCGTCCCACTTATTTGGATAATTGTAAAGCCAGACCCAGCTATGCTTGCAGCAGGCGCAGATTGCTTTGGGGTCGTTCGGACTTTTTTTTACTCTCGTCCCTTCTATCTTTCTCTTCTTTGGCAGACGGCTCTAAATAAACTGTTATAGTACCTTTCATACCAATAAACTCATGAAATAGTGTCTTTCAGGGCCTTTAAACTCATAAATTGAATAAAAAGGAAAGAAAAGACACCAAATGGGTGAGAAGTGAAGAGAAAAACACAAGGCTACAACTTCAAAAGTCTATAACGGTTGCCTTGTGGGGAAAAACTGAATATGAGCCGCGACGCGAGAAAACCAACAATGTGGTTGTGCGCCCAGCGTAGACTCAGATCAGCCTGGGCATCCACCCAGTCTGATCAGAGTCTTTGCTAAGCGCTTAAAGGGTAGCTGAGGGACTAAGCTACCTTCATGCTGAAAGCGAAGACTCTGATCAGACTGGGCGGATGCCCAGGCTGATCTGAGCCTGCGCTGGACGCACGACCACATTGTTGGTTTTGTCACGTCGCGGCTCAAATATGGAGTCTAAGAATTATTGAAGCTTTCTGAACAGCTATACCGTTAGCAAAGCGGCATTCGCTTAAAGCGCCGTGTGTGTGTGAATGTGTGTGTGGAGGGGGTGGGGGGAGGCTGGTCGCGTCGAGTTCTAACTTTTCATTCTCACTCTCTCTATCATCTGAAATACTGTTTCAAAGAGCCGTAAAACCCAAACCAATCAACCATCCAAACGCCAGTTCAAGTGGAACTATTTGTCACTTTTCAGAAACATGTTCCCCTTACTTTTTGCCAGTTATATGACTCTATATATACACATCAACCCATATGTTATGATCAGACGTGAACGTTGAAGCGCTTTTCATAATGATTTGTGTTTTAGACCTTTTCAGCACTGGTTTTAAAGCGCAAGAAAGCAGATGACAAAATTTAATATCTTTATTATTTTAGAATAACATGCAAAATGATAACTGCAACATATCATTTGTCATTATGATAACAGAATCTTTGCCGCCGGTTATTATAAAGGGGTTGTGCGGGAGGTAGGTGGGGTCGACGGGTATGGCAATGGCGCAGGGTAACTTACAGTGCCGGGGCGTTCTGCTAATTTTGATGATAGTAGGACGAGGACCTACTGTGTTTGCAGTACGTGCGGGTGGGGTTGTCTCAATATATACTCGAAAAAGTATTAAAGGGTCAAACTTTTGGCACATTTCAAACATTTGGTAAAATAAATCATTCCCACCTTCCATTTCATTAATTTTGCAAGTTTTGTACACATGTAGTTTTAAACTATAGCCTTTATCTTGACCAAGTCCAGACTTCAATTCACGCTACCTTCAAAATCAAAGTTGTCAGAAGCCCATAAGGAGAAAATTCACCAAAATTTTCGATTTCGCCAATTCACGAATTTTTTGAAAAGATGCTCGATAGTCATCAAATTTAATCATTTTAAGGTCAGCAAGCTATACGAAGTTGAAAGCTCATAGCAATTTTAAAAGTTATTCCCCACCAAACTGACACACTATCAATTCTCTATGGGAATTCAAACAACTTTCATGTAAGGGGTAGTTTGACTTAAAGCTTGGACTTGGACAAGACAAAGGCCATAGGTTCAAGCTTCATGTGTATACAACTTGCAATTAAAAATGAATAAAACGGAAGGTAGAAATGATTTATTTTACCAATTGTTTGAAATGTTCCAGAAATCGCAGGGTAAAAGTTTGACCCTTTAATACTTTTTTTCTAGTATATTTCTTCCGCCTGTCAGATCTCTTTTTCTTTCTCCCTCTCTCTGGGAGATAGCCCGATGTAGACTGACATATTGTCCCAAAGCGTCGTTAAATCCAAAACAACCAAGCAACTAACATTATGATGTTAGGTTTATGTACAGAAATCAGACTTTAAACCAGATCATCAGCTCATCGAACAAATAATGTTTTGCAGACTGACGCGAGGGACGCAGAAAGGGACTGGAGAAAGACAGAAAATCGCATATTCATCCAATTAACAAGATAGAAATATGTGTTTATGCTGATTACCAGAGTATCGAATTTTATGTCCAATTAAAAATATCGAAAACTTACCTTATTTTTATTCTTATAATTTGACCATTATCTTTATTCAAAAAACAAGAACAGAATATCACCTTTTCTTACCGTAAACTAAAGGCAGAATTCTTGCGAGTTGACTATCCTTTTATCACATGAGGTAAAAAGGTACCACGGCACGATGCACTAACGGGGAAGAACTAGATATGGTGTATACCAATTATTAATCCTGGGGAATCCAAACACTAACAAATACAGACTCTGATCAGTTTGCACAAATGCTCAGAATACCATTCACAGTACACATATGGATTTATTAAACTGGCCAATCTTTTAATCGGTTACCCCGCACAGAGATTGCATGAAAAACAAATATTCAACTGTACAAGCTACATTTGGTTCCTAATAAATCATAAAAAGTGCTAGCAAGGTAGACGCTGTGTATCTATTAACGTCATCTGACCAATGACAAGAAGCAGATCTGCCTGCGCAGTGCCGTGAGGGCTACTGCACGAGCAGAAAAAAAAAACGGAAAAAAGAACGACCACGTTGCTCATCCGAGTATTTGTCATGCGGTGTGATTTGTCGGAATTTTAAAACTTTGAAAAAGACAATATCTACAGTATCTCGACCGGAAAAATAGGTCCTTAACCCATTATTGCCTAGCGTCCCATTAACTGGACATAAGAAAAAAGTGCAGAACTAGATCAGAAGCTGCAATGCGCGGCGTCTGATCAGGGTCTGCTAGATTTGCATAAAACAATTGGTATTTTCCTTAAAATAAAACTGATAAAAATAAACCAAACCAGACACCCTTTAATTGACAAATGAACCCATCCATTTGATAAGTAATCAAGCTTGATAAATTGTATATATTAGGAGGTGTCGATAACTTTGTTAGGTTTTGGTGACCTTGACCTTACTTTCTAGGTCAACTGCAAGCAAGCTTTTATAGAAAAGGACACTATGGAAATTGTGTGTGTATGTGTGTGTGTTGGGGGGGGGGGGGGGGTATCATAAAATCGCACGGTAAGCGAGAGGCCCTGGGTTCGAACCCCCGTCGGGCAACTATTTTTTCCTCCCCTGTGACATTTGGTAGCCAGTGTGGGTCCACGGCTAGGGCCGCCAAATGTCAGAAGGTGCATGTCTCGTTGTGGTATAGGGTAGATTCGGGGACGAATCTAAGTTAGCAGGAGAAAATGTCGAAGACCGACCAAGTATCTCGGTAGCTCAGTTGGCAGAGTACTCAAACGATAAGCGAGAGGCCCTGGGTTCGAGTCCCGGTCCGGCCATGATTTTTTTACTGCCCAAAATATTTGCGCTAATCCGATGAGCAGGGTTTCTGTTCCTGCGCTGTTTGTATGGCTTTTTGTCGCTGTTTTGATGAGCACTTTCGCTAATTTGATGAATCACCGCTGGCGGGGGACATTTGTTTTTCTGAAGAACAATTCTTGTTTTTGTTTTTGTACGTGACAATTTGCACTGACAGGCAGTTAATGCAGACACTGATCTGTCTGCTCCTTTAGATCTTTACTGTTGCAAAGGCTGAAAGTGAATGGATTACTTTCAGGGGAAGCATCGTTGTTCTTTTCCTTCATCTTTAGATCCGTTTTGTAAAAGTGTTGTTGTCCAGGGAGGCGAACAGAAAGTGTCATATGCTGCTTTCCTTCGTAGAAATGGCGGAGGTGTACCCATTACTGATAAGGAAAGAGTTCACAAACGGAAATCTATATAGGTTAAAGAAGAGTATAATTGAGACTTCTTGGATAAAGACTACTGGTATTTCTCACTGAGAAATACTTCGTTCTAAGAAATGTGTCCCGAAGCCGGATGTACCAAAGGCAGAACGCCTGGACAGTACACTTATGTCTGTTATTTAACATTCTGATGCCTTTTGCAACCAACCATCCAACAACCCCAGAAAGGCAACTGAATTTCTTCCCATTGCAATGTTCTTCTCTCCACCTTCATATATTTTGATTCAAGGCGGTAATTAAATTAAGTTTCCAATTACCCAAGTTTCCAATATTTTCAGTAAGTTATGCAGTTTTCACGAGTTTATCAGCAAATTTAATGGTCTATCAAAAACTGTAATTTTAGCCCAAATTGCATTTTAGTAAATGTTTCCTTTAGCCGCATGACAATAAACCGCATGACAATTACTCGGATACTCACGGTGGTGATAAAAACTTCATACGGTTAGTGACATTTCACCCCGAAAATCAATGCGCGCTAAATGAAAAATACGACGATAACACTAAATATTGATAACCAAACCCGCTTAGTGCAGTTTCCTCAGATTCGAACAAACTATTTGATGTGTCAAAGTACGTCAAGCGGAATGGCAAGCAGTACTGACCACGTCCAGACCGCTCCTAAGGAGCAGCCTGATCTGGGTCTACACTGTTTGCTCTGGCTTACAGTCCCAATATTTAGGACCATTACAGAATTATCTTATCAAAAGTTTGTGTTATGTGAGATTACAGTATCTTAAACAAGTAGTTACCTCAAAGAAGGTCAATTATTTTCAAAAGAACTTGTTTTCAGTTTTTCTGATGCCCATACAATCTTAACTTATTTGGCTGTGTGGCCTCCAAATAGTCTAGGGGCCAACTCAGAAAGAGGCTCTAAAATATGTTTTTTTTCAACCCATCTGGTAGAAAATTTCCAGTGGTGTTTTCAACGAGCACAGGCTTTCAAACGTCGATTTATGGTGGATGTCAGCGCTGAAAGTGGTGCAGATCTTTTTACAAGGACCAGTGGCGGATTCAGAGGGGGTTCGTGGGGTTCAAACGAGCCCCCTTCTCAGCCCAAATTATCTTATTTCATGGGGAATTTCAGGAAAAAATTGTCAAACTGCATAAATCGAACCCCCCTCAGCTAATTTGAACCCCCTATCCACAATTCCTGGATCCGCCCCTGAGGACATAACCAACCCTACCGCACATGGTTTCATTGACCTTTTCTAAACAGTCCAGTGCAGCCCGGTGTTAAAATTTTCTCGTGTTTCTCGACACAAAGCCAGTAAAATTAGCTTTCAGCACTGAAGCAGAATCGTAGCAAGGTTAACCCAGCAGGCACATGACGTTAAAATGACGTCGTACCATACTGACGTCGATGCGACGTAGTGGCGTCGCATCGACGTCAGTTTGACGTCATGTGCCCGCTGAGTTGTTGCTTCCCAGGACTGCCTTAAGTGGCGCTGGGACTGATTATACCATATGATCGATTCTTGGACGATATGGACACGCCCGCTTTAAGAGAACAAGTTGACGATTCAGTTTCACCAGGTTCTCCAGCCGATGCTTTTGGTTGGTTAGTTGATTTGATGCTTAACGTCCACGGTAAACAACTAAGGTCATGTCGGGACGGTCAGTTAACCTAACCACACTATTCCTGGGCAGTCTTAGACCTCCTAAGCGGTTAACAAGTACTAAGTGCACATACTTTCGCCAGTAACTGACAACTACCCTTCTTGAATCAGCGGAAGGAGAAACGAAAGTATGTGGCCAGACCGGGATTCGAACCCAGGACCTCTGACTTACGAGTCAGGTGCCCTACCGATTGCGCTACCCGGCCCGGCTCCAGCCGATGCAATTTGTTAATTGATCTTCCATGTACTGTACACAACTTGCCCCTAATCAAACCATCACGTAAAGAGAGCTGACTAAGGTTTAAGTTAGCACTTAGGTTCTGGTCAGCTGTTTTGATACTTCTTTACAACGTGTTCGTGTTTTATTTAATATGTTTCATCTACGAATCCGCATTTTGTGATCAAAGGGGGGAAGTTTAGCAGCGAGCAGTGAAAAACAAACATCGTGGGCAAGTGGTTAGAGAAATTCGCTTATGGTGCACGTCGCGGGTTCGAATCCCCAAAGGACTGACGAAAACGCCCGCTCTCAAGCCAGCATAAATGGTGACTTCTTTTCGAACCAGGAAAGGTTAAAGCAGCGAAAGGAGCGGGACAGGTTCTGTCCTTCATATGCTGTGCATAAGATACTGTGAGCCTGTAACACCCGAGTAAAAAAAAGTGTGTGGGTTGGGGGGGGGGGGGGGGGGGGCAGTTCTTTAAACAAAATGATTTGCTCTTGTGAGAGGGACTTCTTTTCTTTTACCCTTTTTTTGACTTGTGGACTTGTGCATCCTTATCTACTGAATGAGTCAATTTGTAGCTTTAGGGGTTTCTGGTGAATGCTATCACTTGTACTGAACTTCCTGTAAGCTAACAGTCAAGGCCCTGATCAAACGTCGCGCTTTGCGGCGTCTGAACTGCATTTACACTGTTTGCATTACCCCCCCCCCCCCCCCCCCCCCCCCCCCCCCCCCCCAAACAGCAGAAATTGTCATCCTTAGAAAAACGGCGAAAAAATCATGGCAAAATAAAAGCCCCATTGCTCTATCAGCATGAAATATTTTATCGTGAAGTGTCGCTGCAAGCTTCTCCCTACAGTTTCTTCATTGTGTATGATCGTGATTGGCCGGCTTTGAAAAATTAATGCGTCCTTGAGTTTCTCATAAAACGATTTGAAAAAATATCTAGGTCATTTTAGTTGGCATGACCTACTTTCGATTTCACAAGTTTCATTACATGGTAAAAATACAAGGTACAAGAGGTAACAATACAAGGTACAAGGGGTAATAATACAATGAACAGTATTTTGATTGTTGATTTTGCCTCGCTGTTGTGTGAGTTAATTGCGCAACGGGGAACCAGAATCGAACACCCTATGTTTACTGAGAGACTTGTATTGTTTTTCAAAATACCTCATTCCTTCTTTTTTTGCCAGTTATATCACACAAAAAGCAAACAGCAACCGACATACTATCAACAATTCTGAAGGCTGTACCAATTTTTAAGGATCTGTGCTTCGACGATTTTTACCACTGATAGGACTATTGAGACTTCAAGCATCGACAGGTCTTGAGAAACCTAAGGCACCATTTGTCGTGAGCAGGTCATAGTGAGATAAGATAATAAATAAGTGTTAATGGCTAAATGTAAGTTTTAATGGGTTTGTTGGCCACACAACGAGGTCAAGGATCAAGATAGCCCAAATATTTTAAAATTGATTTGTGTGGTATTCCTTTCCTTCTATGGCTTTCTTGATGAAGCTGAGGCTGAAGTAGCAGCTCTGAACAAGACCACCGCAAGCGGAACAATATTCGCATGTTCCACTATTGTACTATAAGAAAAATATTATAAAATGACATGGGTCTGCTTCTTTTGCATGAACATTCCATATATTAAGGTGGTGATTTATGGTAAATGTAAAAATCTGTATAAAACCATAAAAAAGTAACGTATCTCCCTGAAAGTTAGCAGACTTCTTATTTTTGTTGTTCTTTACAGTTTAGAATACAAAATAGACGTACATGCTTCTTAAAAAAGTGTTTTTATAAGGAACGATCAAAGGGTAATTTTCTGCGCAATAATAAAAAAAAATTAACATCGTTATTGAAAATTTAGGTAGTTCTGAAGGTGCATTATTGCATAATGAAGAGCGAGCTAGCAATTATTTATTCCAACTCTTTCTCAAATTGTAATGTAGACCAGATGAAAATGGTAGCTTTTTTCTCAAATGTTCAACACGTACAAGGTAATGTACACTGGATGCATTTATTAAATATAGGGTAGGCAAGCATACCTATGTAACACCTACAGTATAAATAATACATTACTTACATGATCACTGGTGTGTAGATGAAATTGTTCAACCTTGTTAAAATAGTCTCACCTGTTTCACCTGTGTGTTTTGACAAAAAAAATTGGACACAGACCTCATCTTTTTTCATCTGCTCAGCCTGCTAATGTGTGAAAGAGTTTGAAAAAATAATTGCTAGCTCGCTCTCCATTATGCAACAAGGAACTCTCAGCACTAAGTATATTTTCAATAACAATATTATTTTTTCAGATTATTGCGCACAAAATTACCCTTTGATCTTTCCTTATAAAAACAATTTTTAACTTTAAAAAATGCTGCATTTTGGGAGTCTGAATTGTCAGAAACAACATAAAGAAGGAATATGCTAAGTTTTGGAAAGATCAGTGGTATTTTGAGTGTTTTATGCAGATTTTTGTCTTTGCCCCAAATCAGTGATTATCACCACCTTAAATTCAAAACTATATACGCCCAGCCATTCTTGAGCTACATACATGTAGCTAAGGGGTTGTAGCTGCTAAAACTCATTGGAGCATCACCTGCGAAACAATATGCCCCAGTCCACAGAGAAAAGAACGCATGCTTTCCGGATGAGATGCTACCGAAGGTTACTAGACATCTCGTACGAGGACTACATAAGTAATGGGGATGTTCGCAGAAAGATAAAACTGCTTTTCAATAACATGATCATAGTTAGCCCTTAAAGCGCCAAAAATGAAAATTGTTGAATTTGCAAACACTGTAGATCCAGATGAGGTGGCTCATCATGAGCCACCTCATCTGAATCAACACTGTTTGCCCAATGGTCTTTGAATTCTCAATATGATACAGTTTGGACAAAAAAAGTTTGTTAAATTTCTGCAACGTAAATTTTGCTGTCTGCTTTTTGGCGCTTGAAGGGTTAAGAAAAGAAAACCAAGGTGATCTGGCAGCATTTGAAGGTCTTCTGGCTTAGCAAAGACGACCCGATAGGCAACAATGAAAGGAAAAAAGAAGTAAGGCAGACAGAAGAAGAGATGGGAAGAAATTGTTTAAGTGTGAACAGCAGGGATAGTCTTTGCCAGCACAACTATGATAGCGACTAGGTGGAAAGAGATTGTGGCAGAGTAATCTGTGGTGCCTCAATATCCGTGTAAGATAAACTTGACTAGAGGTTGTGAGTCGTTAGTTTTGAGGTTGTTCTTCCTCGTATAAGAGAGAGAGAGAGAGATAAATACGCGCACGACGCGAAAAATAAAACTGACAAAGGGAATTACTATGAACACTAAAATTGCAAAACGGATAAATAGTTTGCCTCCCTTTGAATAGTTTAATGTTGATAATGACACTCGAAATATACCATATTTCCGACCCTTTTTCATTGTTGGACCTCGTGCGTCGTGCTCACGTGAAATTTATTAAAATACCGGCAAATATACCCAGTGAATGCAAAAAGAAATGTTTACTCTTCCTCTTGGTTCCATTCCCAGCGGGTACATGACGTCGAAATGACGCCGTACAGACGTCTGTGCGTCGTTACGTTGCATCAGCGTCAGTGCGACGTCATTCCACGTCATGTGTCCATCGAGTTAATACGCTATGATCTATGATGGCGGCAGTTTCTTGGCATATTTATTGGTATTTGTATTTACCGCAAACCCAGATCCGATGCAGTGGTCACAAACAAGCTAGTCGGCCCGGTCTGTGGAGGAGCCTTCTAACTCATTAGCGAAACTTCACCGTCAAACATGCACAATCATAAAAATGGTATGATGAATGAAGATTGAATGCTCGAGGGGTGGTGGTCGGGCGATGTTGTTGTGTATAACTTCCAGTGCTGGGGCGTCCTACTTATTTGGATAAAAGTAGGGCAAGGACCTATTGTGTTTGCAGTAGGTGCGGGTTGGGGTTGTTTGGATATATTTTCTCGTGTATCATTTCACTTTTCTTCCCCCCCCCCCCTCACAGGAAGACGGCCCGATATAGACTGGGATACTATCTCAAGGGCCATTAAACCCAAAACAACTGACCAACCAATGAATGCTCGATGACAATAAATGAATCGGAAGCAACTACTAGTTGTATTATCTTTGGCCCAGCCAAGAACATGTGGTCACTTGCCGAGTTGCCATTAAATCTGAGGTCGAATGGAACGTCGTGGAACTAAGAACGAAAGTTTAGATCCCAACCGTGGTCGCATAGCATAACATAATTCATATTCGCAAGCCAAGGGTAAAAAGTCCACGTAAGGAACAAAGTAGAGTAAGTACCCTTGCCTTGCGAAGATGAATATAATTTATGTTTTTTTTTTATAGTTCAGGAATAAATATCAGTTTCCTTAATTCTAAATGTTTAAATTAAGTGTCCATAAAATGAAGGTTCCGATAGCCACTGCTGAAAGTATTTTTAAACCAGCAATACTCTTTTACATCGATTCTGTGTTAAGCCCTATTTAGCATTATGATCACATCTTTGGGAAAGAGAAATAGCTAGTTCTGTCTTCTCCACACAGGTGATTATAACGAGTGTTCGTTTCGTAGGCACAGCTGACTGTCATTATCTGAAACAGTGACATCTCAAAGAATCAACGAATAGAGTTTGGACACAGTTAATATTTTTCTTTACATTTCAACTCCTATTATCTCAAGTTTCTGGGACCAGAAAATTTACTTTCAGATATCCGTAGTGTGAAATGAACTTCGACTTTGCGATATCGAGGGTGGACTGCACTGTAAAATAAATCCGTAGATCTTACGGTAGAATACCTGGCAACCAGTTGTAAGTCCATTTCCCGCTACTTTTACGGGCCTCTGCTTGTAGAATATTTTTTTTTTTTTGAAATCACGATATGGTAGAGTTGTGTAAACTGACCGCACTCGAAATTACCTTTATAGTGTTCAGGGGCTATATGACCAAAATAATACCTTTCTTATTCTACCCTACTCTGCGTGATGATTCCTGCCATTTTTACGGGCGCCCGTAAAATAACGGGAAATGGACTGGCAGCTGGTTGCCAGGTATTTTACTGTAAAATCTATGGATTTTTTTTAGCTCATCGAAGCCAGCGCCTCCGGGGGAGCTTATAGAACAGACAGGCTCCGTCGTTGGTCGTCCGTCCGTCAACATTTTCAAACGACTTCCCCTCTGAAACCGCTGGGCCGATAGTAACCGAATTTCATGTAGAGCCTCTAAGGGGCGGGGGAACGAAAAGTTTTTAAAACGGTCCCGGTCACATGACCACATGGCCTCCACGCCCATACCTGGTAAAACCCATTTGAAAATCTTCTTCTGTAGAACCAATAGGCCGATTGCCTTGAAACTTGATATGTAGCATCGGATACACGAGTACTACCAGGATTATTCAAATTATGACCTTGGGTTGACCTTGACCTTTTTTACGGCAAGGTCACATCTGATTTCTGGAGCTTTTATAAAACTTTAGATTTTATGGAAATTGTTGAAGCTTTGGGGCTAAAAATAGATATATACAATCTTCTAAATGAGTATATAAAGATTTGAGAGAATAAGAGGTCAAGGTCATTCTTTGACCTTTGACCCATGTCTCATATTTCGACATTTTCAAACATCTCCTCAAAAGCCAATGTCCAGGAGCTTAGGGAATGAAAATTTGTTCGAACGGCCCAGGTCACATGACCAACATGGCCACCATGCCGATATATAGAAAAACCTTCATAAGTCCTCTGCAGATCTAAATGACTGATAGCCTTGAAACTTGGTATGTAGCATTTGATACGTGAGAACTACCACGATTGTTCGAATAATGACCTTGGGTTGACCTTGGCCTTTTTTACGGCAACATCAAGTATGGGAAAATTATTGAACATAAGATTTCATGGCAAATTTAGAAGATAGTGGCCTAAAACATGGTATATACAGTCGTCTTAGTTTGTAAATGATTATTTGCAGGTACAAGATGTCAAGGTCATTCTCTGACATCTGACGCATGCCTCTCATATTTCGATAATGTCATACATCTCAAAAGCCGCTGAGCCAATTGTACCCAAATTCATACACAGCCTTCAGGGGCGTAGGGAGCAAAACTTGTTCAGATGCTCCAGGTCACGTGTCCAGCATGGCTGCCACACCATTATATGGTAAAAATCTTTAAAAATCTTCTTCTCCAGAACCAATTGACCAATGGCCTTCAAACTTGCTATGTAGCATTACACACATGAGTACTACTCCGATTGTTCTAATGATGACCTTTGGTTGGCCTTGACCTTCTATATAGCAAGGTCAAATATGGGAAAATGTAGAAAATAAGATTTCATGAAAACTTTTGAGGGCATGGGCATAAAATTGGTCAATACAGTCATATTAATGTGTATATGAAGATTTGTGAGTACAAGAGGACAAGGTCATTCTTTGACCTTTGGCCAAGGTCTCTCATATTTAGACAGTTTCAAGCACCTCCTCAAAAGCTATTGGGCCAATTGTAAGCAAAATTCATATAAAGCTCCAGAGGCTGAGGGAATGAAAATTTATTCAAACGGTCCAGGTACCATGACCTACATGGCCACCATACTCAGGTGAACGATTCAGGGCCTTTTCGCCCTCATGTTTTACACTCGGTGTAGTTGCTTTACTATTTTTCATGTTATGTTCTTGATTATAGTATTTCCCTGACACGTTTCCAATAATAGTCATTCAAAAGGCTCTGAGGCATCGACAGCTCTTGTTGTTGTTGAGTTGTGGTTTAACGTTCCAGTAAACAATATGTAAGTCATGTCGAGACATAGCCTCCGACTCGAAATAAATAACACTTATATCCTGGTGCAGCTTTTATAAATTCTGCCGCAGAGTCAAGGCAACGGCAGTTGGAACAAATAGATGTAATAATGTAACAGTTACTCCTGAAAGTGTAAAAGATAGCCGACAATATTAACGTCACAGGATTAAAATTTCTTCTAGGACACAATTTGTTGGTTTTATCGATTCGCAGCTCAGATAGCTGTAATACAAACTCTGTCCTCCGGGTCCGATCTTCAGCTGCCCTTGTTGTGCTTGCAAAGTTTTTGAAAAAAATCTTTCCATCTTTCCGTCTGTCTGCTATCGTTTTCTGTCACTAATGATCTTGATAATTGCAGAAAAAAATCTTTAATTTTATGTTCAAAGAAGAAGAGAAACTATAATAAACTTTCATGTTTGCTGCTTTGCCTTAATCCTTTTATTTTAATTAGTTACCATAGGCAAATTGATAAAAAAATCTCAAGCGAAAATGCCTCAGAGGCTTACGAAAAATTAATAGTAGAGGATTGATCCTTAAAAATAAATTTTCTCCCGGAAATATTACAAAACGCTAATGATTAAGATAGTTGATACCGTCACGAAATCGTTTTATATACCTATCACTGCATCAATTCATGTTGTTTTCATATTTTGTTGCATGTAAATTTGTAATAAATTCTAAGATTTATGTTATCAATGTACAAGTACTGTTGTAGACCGCTGCACGTACACAAGACAATCTTTCATTCTATTTCCCAGCCACCGCTTCAACTTTTAAAGCGCCAAAAATTAAAATTGTTGAATTGGCAAACAGTGTAGATCCAGATGAGCCACCTCATCTGAACCTAAACTGTTTGCCCTCTAATGTTCAAATTCTCAATATGATATCGCTTGGAGGAAACATTTTTTGAAATCTGCAGACGTGAATTTGTTCGTCTGCTTTTTGGCGCATTAAGGGTTAAGGATTAATATGAAATTACCAGCAAAACTCCAAAGCCTTCGCTTATGAAATGTAGTTTCCAATTTTCCTTCGTCGAAGGCTGTTTGCTTGGTAAAGGTCCCAAGGTATAACACATACCTGACACAACCAATTACCCCTTTGTGCCATTTCTTAAGGTAAATAATTACAGTTTCATTATCAGCTCTGCCATTTTAGCTCACCTGGGGAGCTTATAAGATAGGCATGCTCCGTCGTTCGCCCGTCCACAATTTCAAACTTCTCTTCTGAAACCGCTGGGCCGATTGTAACCAACTGACCAATGACCTTGAAACTTGGTACTCTAGTACTACCAAGATTGTTCAAATGATGACCTTGGGTTGACCATGATTTTTGTACGGCAAGGTCAAATATGGGAAAATGCTAGAACATAGGATTTCAGATAAAATTCTGAAGATGTTGGCCTGAAAATAGGTAAATACAGTTGTCTTAATGAGTACGAGAAGATTTGTGACTACAAGGGGTCAAGGTAAGTTTTTGAAACTTGAACCAGGACTCTCATATTTTGACACTTTCAAAGTCTCCTCAAAAGCCACTGGGCAAATTGTATCCGCATTTCATATAGCCTTTAGGGGCTTAGGGAACATTTTTTTTCAAACGGTCGAAGTCACATGTCCAATATGGCCGCAATGCCCATATATGCTTAAATGCTTAAAAGTTTTCTTCTCAAGAACCAACTGACCGATCACCTTGAAACTTGGTATGTAGCGTTGAATACTGAAGTACTTCTAAGATTGTGACCTTTTGACAGCAAGGTCAAATATGAGAAAATGATAGAACATATGACTCGATGGAAAGGTCTGAAGATGTTGGCCTGAAAAGGGGTATTTAAAGTTTATTTAATAAGTTCATGAAGATTTGTAAGTCCAAGAGGTCAAGGTCATTCTTTGTCCTTTGCCCCAGGACTCTCATATTTTGACAATTTCAAACATCTCCTCAAAAGCCACTGGGCAAAGTGTGACTTATTTGATATAGAGCCTTCAAGGACTTAGGGAATAGATTTTTTTCAAACGGTCCAGGTCACATGACGAACATGACCGCCATGCCCATATATGGTAACAAGAGCTGTCGCCTGACAGCATAGCTCGCCTGAATTGGTGCTTGCCCATCACACAGCCGCTATGGTGGTGTGGACTGCTATGCATAAAACTTCATGCAAGTATGTCCATAATGACAACTCATTTATAAACAAAAGCTATCTCAGAAATAAGTCTTAAAATTTAAAATAAAATCAAAATAGAAAAAATGAAATGAAATTTCAAAATCCATGAGCTTGAGGTAAAAAAAAACAGTCGGGGGGGGGGGGGGGGGGGGGGGGGCTATGTGGACTGCTCTGCTATGCATAAAACTTCATGCAAGCATGTCCATAATGAAAACACATTTATACGTTTATAAACAAAAGCTATCTCAGAAATACATGTTAGTCTTAAAATAAGATTAAAATAAAATCAAGATGAAATGAAATTTCAAAGTCCATGAGCTTGAGGTAAAAAAAACCTGACGGGTAGGGGGGAGCGGGAGGGGTGGGGGCGGGCGGTGGGGGCTATGTGGACTGCTATGCATAAAACTTCATGCAAGCATGTCCATAATGTAATGAAAACACATTTATACATTTATAAACAAAAGCTATCTCAGAAATAAGTCTTAAAATTAGATTAAAATAAAAAAAAAAATGAAATGAAATTTCAAAGTCCATGAGCTCGAGATAAAAAAAAACTGACGTGTAGGGGGGGGGGGGGTGGGGGGGGGGGCTAGGATGTATCAAAACCCTGAACCATTATCTAACATCAGTCCAAGTATTAGTATCAACTGAGTCCATCATCGTGGCACTGTGAAATTATGTCTTCATAAATATTAAACTTTAACCAAAATCTTTAAGACAAAATTCTAAGTCGATGACCTTGACTTCAAGGTCATCCAGTGGGGTAAGTATAAGGTGTTTTGTAAAAACTCAAAAAAGGGTCTAACATCAGTTTAAGTATAAACTAAATCTCTACAAAGCATTATGAATCAGTATGCAATTACAAAACTTTAAAAAAGACAAAAATTTCCTAAGTCCCTGACCTTGACATCAAGGTCACTGAGCAGGATTGGGGTAGTACTCTGTAGATCTAACTACAGTGCAAATATAAAAAGAATTCATTTATGGGTTCAGGAGATATGTGTCTTTAAAAAACTTTAAGCAAAACATCCAATCAATAAAAAGACAATATTCTAAGTTCATGACCTTGACATCAAGGTCACAGAGGGGGGTGGGGGTAGTACCCTCGAAAACTTTAGACCAATATCTAACTTTAGTGCAAGTATCAAAGGAATCCATCCATGGGTTAAGGAGATATAGGGCTTTATAAAACTTTAACCAAAACATCCAGTCCAAAAAACTACCAATTTTCTAAGTCCATGGCCTTGACATCAAGGTCATGGAGTGGGGTGGGAGTGGTACCCTGTTAAACCTTAGACCAATATCTAACTACAGTGCAAGTATCAAAAGAATCCATCCTTGGGTTAAGGAGATATAGGTCTTTAAAAAACTTTAACCAAAACATCCAATCCGAACGCGGACGCGGACGCGGACGCCGACGCCGTGGTGACAACAATAGCTCTTCCTGAACTTTCGTTCAGGCGAGCTAAAAAGCTTTAAAATCTTCTTCAGAACCAAATGCCTTGAAACTTGGTATGTAGCATTGAGTACTCAAGTGCTACCAAGATCCCTGACCTTTTTTAAATCAAGGTCAAATATGGGGAAATGCTAGAACTTAAGATTCCGTGGAAAATTCTGAAGATGTTGGCCTGAAAATTGGTATATACAGTTGTCTTAATAAGTACATGAAGGTTTGTGACTACAGGTGACCCTCTTGTAACCATACCGCATCTGTCTTTACTGCTGAGGTCAGGAATAGGTGTTTTAGGATCTTTGCTGGGTATCCTGGACCTTCTTAAGATACCATTTCTGTTGTTAGTATGATTTACAGATTTTATTTATTTATTCTATTTTTTTTTTTTTGCCCTTAAACTTGTTGTAGGAGAAACAAGGCCCCGAGGTTGTAAAAAAATCATGAACAACTCAGCTGAGCATGAAATTTAAAATGTTCTTACATATAGAAATACCAAGAAACTCAGCATTTTTCAAGCTCAGATAAGCCAAGAAGGCTATTTTTCTGCTCATAAATGTTAAAATGCCAACAGTTGTTGGCATTTTAACATTTATTAGCAGAAAAAAATCATGCTCAGATAAATTGAACATGAAAATCTTTTATACCCTCGGGGCCAGGATACTCTGAAGTGGAGAATCTTTTACATAGTTGTACTTCAAATTTCAAATTGAGACTTTTATTTTTCAAAATAGGTTAATTACAAAGTATTTGGTCTGCTGAAGTAAGTGAAGCCCTAAATTTGTGTATTACATTTATATGTAATATAATTTGACCTGTCTGACCCTGAGACATACATCAGTCTTCAGTCTTTTCAGAATATAAACCAACAGTTGGCTCACATCGATCGTCATTGAGTCCAAGACTAAAACTTAAACGTGAAATCAGAGCTTTTTACCGTGTGTGTGTATGTTGTTGCTTTTTCTTAACAGCTATGTTCATGTCGGGACGGTCAGTTAACCCAACCACATTATTCCTGACACTTGAGTCAGCTATCATAAGCTTAGAAAGGCTTTTTCTAAATTCTATCGCAGACACCATGAATTGGTTTCAAAATTTGATGTCGGATTAAAATTTCTTTTACACCAAGGCCTATCGGAACCAGAATTTTATGGTGACTTAGTATACAAATTCAAATGGGTAGGACTGATTTTTCTGATCAATTCCGAAAAATAATAATACGTCACAAACGTATTGGCTATAATTTAAATGTTATGCGACAGTCTGCATGCTTAGTGATTAACCCAATCACGGTTGATAACTTTGCTGGACTCTTTAATTGCACAACGGGGGATCGGTCGTCAGACTCTATGATGGCCAAGACCTAAAGCTATATATTTTAGTTGGTTGGGACTGGAGCCTTTTTGTCTGTTGCTTGGTCCACCGGGGCTCAACTGGTGACCTTCTTTTGCTTCAGATTTCCAGTGGGGTCGTTTGGCAGGACAGGGATCTCCACCTGTCAGACGGCCCGTTGTATCTGTTGAGTCCTCGTCTTTGCTTCTTCATGGTGCTGAAATTTGATTTATGTGTTTACCGTGATGATTCATTGACGAGTTAGAGGGTTATCATGCGAACCGAACAACCAACTAAATGTTTTGTACCACTTCAGAAACTGAGGGTGAGGTTGGGCCTGTAAAATCGATTTAAGCCCCCCAGTAATTCATTACTGACCGTTCCAAGGCGGTAGTTCTGTTGTGGTTCTCTGTTGCCTGTTTTTGGTGTCAGAGTTTCTGTGATGTTTTACCTTATGTATGTTCTTATTATTTTTGGTTCGGTTTGGGTTGCTGAGTGGCCACCTTTTGGGAACAAGCTGCTCACTCGGTTGGCCATATGTTCTCTGTATCTTGATTATTTGTAATCTTAGTTGTTTCCAACTATGGTTTGAGGGCTGGATTTGGATTTTGATTGTTTCAGTTCCTGGTCTTTGCATACTTTTTACTTTTAAACCCCTAAGCGGTTAACCAGTACCAAGTGCACATACTTCGCCAGTAACTCGCAACTGTCCGTTTTGAATCAGCCGAAGGGGAAGAATTAATCTCCACGGAAGTAAGTGGCCGGACCGGCTATCGAACCCGGGTATCCGACACTTGAGTCAGACGCGCTACCGACTGCGCTACGTACCCGGTGCTGTTAACCGTAACTGAATTAATAGCTAGACACGCAGTTTGTTGAATAAGAACAATGTTAGAATCTACCCATTGACGTAGATTAATGCGTTTTTAAAAACTTTATTAGGACTGTCGGTTGGATATGAAATATGATTTTATCAGTCCCAGGGTATTTTTTTGTATTTACCCATAAAGCATTCATAGCGTTTCTATTACCGGTATATTTATCACGATGAAGAAAAACCTTCGGCAGAACTTGATGTCCCTTTCATTGTTTCTCGGTCGTGCAAAACGCAAAACGATTATGAATTAACTGAACCATATTAGCAAATGGGCATTTTACAGAATCTCGAAGTATGATTAAAAGCCTAAAAGCGTAACAGAATTATGAACCTAGATTTATCTGATGTATAACAAAGCATACGTAAAGATTGTAAAGCAATCAAGATTTACTAATCATGCTCACGGGACTGCGTCATTGTTCATATCGCTTTCTGCATGCAATGTTGCCATTTAGATATCTACGATACGCAATCAGATAGCATACGCAGGTGGAAATTATGCTACAAAAATCTGTTTCTTTGATCTATACTATTATTTTTCTGTCTGCCTTAATGAATTATGAAGCCAGATCAATTGTATGAGCATATCCATTTCAGAATATCATTCGCAAAGGTTTACATGACAGCTGATTTTGTGAACACTTTGTTATTAATTGAATTAAATTTCAATGTCTTGGAAAATATGTGCTTGAAAAGTGTGGGCTTTTCTTGCTATTCGAAGGCGAATGGCTACACTTTCTTTCTGCCTGTCTTCTAAATGTGGTCCACCTCTTATATAAAGAGGATCTTACACTCGTGGTTATTTAATATGAAATTTATGAATCAAACCATTGGCAAGTTTCATAATTTTCATATTAAATGACCACGAGTGTAAGGTTCTCTTAATCAGATGGCCCTTTAAAATGGGATTTTATTATCTTCAAAATGAACATTATTTCAATTAGATAACGCATTGTTGACACGGACGTTGTCAATGACGTTACATGTACGCGCCAAAGTGTTATTACACGTGTGGTTATACGATTTTTATGACACGACGTTATCCATTGAATAACAGAGACATCATATGAGCCGCGACACGAGAAAACCAACAAAGTGGTTGTGCGCCCAGCGCAGACTCAGATCAGCCTGGGCATCCGCCCAGTCTGATCAGAGTCTTTGCTGTCCGCATGGAGGTAGCTTAGACCCTTAGCTACCCATTAAGCGCTTAGCGAAGAGTCTAATCAGACTGGGCGGATGCCCAGGTTGATCTGAGTCTGCGCCGGGCGCACAACCATATTGTTGGTTTTCTCACGTTGCGGCTCAATTATGATAATGTAATGCTGCAGTCTATATGTTTAATGGCTAATAAATTTGCTTCCCTCTTTACATGCACGCTGGTTTTTCTGGCGTCAGACGTAATGGTATGCCCTACATATTAAGTTTAGTTGGTTGGGGCCGGAGCTTGCATTGTCTGTTGCTTGATTATTCGGGATCAGCTGATGGGTTTCTGTCGCTCCGGTATTTCAGTGTTGTTTGACACCAAGTGATCTCCAGGTATCGCAATACGTTATTTCTGTCGAGTCCTCATCTCTGATTCATCATAGGTCTTATCCGTGATTTGTTACCTGTGATGATGCATCCCAGCGGGCACATGACGTCAAAATGACGTCGTGCTGACGTCGATGCGACGTCGTTACGTCGCATCGACGTCAGTACGACGTCATGTCAACGTCATGTGCCTGCTGGGAATTGATGGGTTAAGAAACCTTCAAGCAGACCAAACAGCTAACTAAATGTATCGAACCACCGCAGAAGCAGAAGCAGAGGGCGAGATTTGGATCTAGTAAAACATGTTTAAGACCCAGCTTTCCTTTGTTCACCGTTCCAAGGCGGTACTTTTGTTGTGGTTCTTCTGTGTTACATGTTGCTATGTCCGCTTGTCTATGGTCTCTAGCAGTCTGGCCACCTGAATAGCTGACCATTCTGCTGTCTGCTTTGCTCTGTAATTTAAAATGTAAAATTGGTAAAAATCGATATTGCTGCTGTTTTAGTTAGGGTAGCTGAATGGCCACCTGTTTGGGGAAGAGCTGCTCATTCGGTTTGCCCTGCGTGTCTTTCGTGATTTTTTGTCATCTTTTTTTGTGTGTGCTTGTTTCCCTTTTGGTTGTAAGAGCGGTATGTGGGATTTGATTTTACTAATTACTGATCATTGCCTAATTTTTACTTCCCAAAGGTTATTTAAGCGCTTGTTCAAAGCATAAAGATAGGGAAGGAACTAATACACATGTAATCAGATGTCAAATCCCGCCCTCAAAATCGAGCGATAAAGAAGTATTTACATAAACGGACAACAATTCTCGATAAGTACGCAAGGTAAACCGAATTCAGCTACCCAAACTGAAAGCATTACTCCCACACCTGGCGAGCGAGAGAACTTACAAGGACAACTTGAACAAAGGACAGCAACATTTATTTTTACCTATTTTCTTCTATTTCAGATGACAAGTCAAAACAAAACCAAACTGGGCAGCTATACAGGTGACCACTTTGCTAGAAGACAACAGGCAAAAGGACATAGAACAAGTAACACAAAAGGAACCACAATAAAAGTACCGCCTTGGAACGGTCAGAAATGGTTACCATTTAGGCAAACGGACATAAGAACAAGTAACACAAAAGAAACCACAATATAAGTAACGCCTTGGAACGGCCAGTAATGGGGGTGGGGGTGGGGGGCGGGGCATTAAAATAGTTTTACTGGATCTAAACCCTCGCCCTGTTGAAATGATGAAAAGGATATGTAAGGAGGCAATAGTGTTGAAGATGACTTGTAAACTACATGAACTGCAAAACAGTACCTGGCGTTTGGACGTGTTCTCTGATAGGATAGCAATTGCCCTATAATTCCTGGATTAGAATCTGGTCAAGTCGTTTGACTCATTTATGAGTTCACTGTCTGATTGAGCTGATAAATTCACTGTCAACATTTAAACTTAACCATCCAGCTATTCATCCCTCAATCAATCCGTCACCTAACAGCCATACAGTTCCAGTCACTATGCTAGCAACAGATAAGTTGCGTACATAAACAGATGCATAGAAAGGTATTTATTTAATATATCGCACAGAGTATCAACTAGATTATGTAGCTTTGAATCTATAGTTTATTGCATGCAATGTAATCATCAGGATATAGATCCTCAGGCAGGACACATAGAGAATACCATGTTAGTGTCTTTTGATATCGAGTTTATCAGGCAAGACCAGAAACAGCGTAGGAATGGCGAGGCTTGCCGAGCCAGTCCGACGTGTTTCTGGTCGAGCCTGATAAACTTGATATCAAAAGACACTAATATTTTCTATTTATCATGCATCAGTAAGAAGATTTTGAGTCACAGAAAACGTCAAAGAAGTGAAAAGCAAACACTGTTTTGTTCGAACTTGCTGACGTCGCGCTATGCGTTATGATGTGATTCGGTGACGTCATTTGACGAATCAAACGCCGTTATCACATTCAATGTAACAGAGAAGCCAATCGCTTTCAGAGATCACTTCTTAAGGCATGGCCTGATAACATTCGCGCAAGCGCAGTTCTGCAGTGACATGATCTCACATGGTGTCATCATAGCCCTGTTATCAGGCGGAATTTTGCAGCAGATGCATGACAAATATCTTTAGGACTTTCATAACGGTTTAGTACCAAATTTCATGTTCGCAAAATCGGTCATGCTTCATCATTCAAGTATTCTCTGGTTTAGCTTCACAAAATTGAGCCGCGACATAAGAAAACCAACAAAGTGGTTGTGCGCCCATCGCAGACTCAGATCAGCCTGGGCATCCGCCCAGTCTGATCAGAGTCTTCGCTGTCCGGATGGAGGTAGCTTAAACCCTTAGCTACTCTTTAAGCGCTTAGCGAACAGTCTAGTCAGAATGGGCGGGTGCCCAAGCTGATCTGAGTCTTCGCTGGGCGCATAACCACATTGTTGGTTTTCTCGTATCGCGGCTCAAATAATTTCTATAATGGTTAGCAACTAAGAACTGAGACTGTTTGTCTTTCGGGTGTGCGATAATTATTGAAATATGTTTTAAACATGATTTGTTTCATTGAACGGGAAAATTTAAATCACAGATATATACAAATGTATATGTTTAAATCCTAAACCACCCAATGGGAAAGGAAAACAAGACAAGCATAAATCCAAGAGGTACACCCTTTTCCAGCAGATGCCCAACCTAAATAGTGAACAAAAAGTCAAAAACTAAAAAAAAAAAAAAAAAAAAAAGTGCGACCGACAATGAAAAAAATATTAAAACAACACTCGAATTAGTTCTGTATAGCACTGTCTCGTGTGCATCAGAGATAATACTCCAGGGAACTGTTTTGTGGACGAACAAATAGGATAGCAATTGATAATTAAAGCTGACGCTATGGTCGACTGATCAGCGGTGCTTCATTTTGGCTCAGAAAGTTGCAGGTTCAAGCCCTAAAAGAGTAGCTAAGGGTCTAAGCTAGCTCCATGCCCAGTCTGAACTGGGTCTTCGCTGGGAGCCCGTGCCACTTTGATGGTTTTGCATGATTCACAAGCTGACTTATGATGCATGTTCAAAATCAAGTAGGTACATGTGGTCAGCCTATCAGTGAGACATCATGCTGAAGCATGTACATTTTCAGAAAACTATGATGACTTGCTGCAGCCGGAAGCCAGAGCAGAGCAGGCCCCATCAAAGGCATTGGTGGTCACGCCAACCTCTGTAAAGAATATAGGTGTATGCTTTATTTGGTCTAGGGCTCAGCCTTTGTAAACAGCCTAAAATATGTGTAAATTCCTTTATTTTCCTCTAAGTAAAGTTATGTTTTACAATCAGAATCAGAACTTGATTTTCATGCCGTAAACTATTATGATTTAATCAGTATTGCATATAATTCTGTTAATGATTCTAAGCAGACATCTATTCAATCTGACAATGTTGTTCTACATCAAACGTGCAGTTAGCGAAATGAGGGTCTATTGTAGGTCTTGGTAAAAGGTTAGCTGCAGACATTATTATCATTATCTAAACCATGTTTATCTTAAATAGTGAACTCTGTCATCACGTATGCGGGGTGCTGTTACCAAGATCGAAGTCTAATGAAAACATGCGTGCATTGCTCAGACTATAATACGTAAGACCCTGCATGTTTTAAAACGACTCGCCCGGCAGCCCCGATCCCATATGCTCATCCTGGCAGATTCATAAGTACTGTAAGGATTTGCTTCAGAGATAGCGCATATATTGAATCAAATGGCAATATAAAAATTTGCGGATATTAAATACCTAGATAGGTCGACGAGACAAATCTGCATATCGACGGAGCCGTCTAAAACTTTTCTCTGAATTTATTATATACCTATCAATGATACACCCTTTGAACTGCCTGTTTTCTGGCCATCTGATACAGAACGCCGTATCAAACTGACGTTTTCTGAATCCGTATCACTATCCTTTAAAACGAGGCTATGTCTGAGTTCCAGCTTTAGGCGCGTCATTTTTAGAGTGCATCGTAGAAACGAGAACCTTCGAAACAAGACTAGTGACGTAACGTCAACAAACACGTAAAAATGGCGCGCCTCGATAGCTCAGTCGGTAGCGTTTGTCTCACGACTAGCTACATACCTCTGCCGCGCATCCGGGTCGATGCATTAAGGCTGGTAAGTATAAATGGCTGGCTCTAAGGTATATAATAAACAAATTATTATAATAGTAACTTGATCTGGCGTACTGTATCACGTCTCGTTGATGAGCTCATACCATCGGATCACGCTCGACGCAAGCGTCTCGGGTGATCCGATGGTATGAGCTCATCAACTCGACGTGATACAGTACTCCAGATCAAGTTACTAATATATCAACAATGAAGGTAACGGTCACACTCCATGCTTTCTCTCGATCTTTTACAAACGAGAACAATTTTTTGTGGCTTCCTGTTGGCATCCCTGGACAGTGAAGCCCTTTAAAATCGGACTCTGTTTTCTAACACAAAATAATTTTCTTGTTTATTGGGTGCTACTACAGGCTAGTGAAATTGATGTTTCATTAGTGGACATGCCCTGTCTCACATAGGTTATTACATAACAGGGTCACCAAACAGCCGGAAATGCAGGGTGTATTCTATGTAGTAGAGAACGAATGTCTTGAAACGAAAGAACTTGCATCTACTGATGAAGAGTCGCCCACCATTGAAGAGGGAACCTACAATGAAAATGGCCAAATTCATTTCCCTGAAAGTCGTCATTTTTACCTAAAAAATGCTAAAGCAGGTTGATCCTTCAGAAGCCACATACGCGAATAGTGAACTCATTTGGCTTATCTTTCCTATCGTCTAGTCTCTCATCGTTATGATTTACTTGCATGCAACAGCGCATAATCACAACATGAAATTCCCCCGTTTCTCATTAGCTAATCTAGATCAGTTCCAGTAAATATATCTCACAGTAGACCAGATCAATCGGAGCACGCTCGGCCAATTCCGTGAATCACGAAATTGGCCGAGCGGTGTTCCGATTGTAGATCAGATGTGATACTGGGCACGTTCGTCATACTTACTCGCGTGAACCCGAGCAATACCCGGTTGTTTCTTGAGCTACTCGAAGACATGTATAACACGGAATTAAATGCCTTGGGAATGATTATTTGTTTGAGAAAATCTGAAGTTTCTACTGAAAGAATTTCAGTTTGTAATGTCATTGAAAAATTGGTGGAGCATGGCATATACTGTTTGCTTTGCTCCAGTTCCAATGGTGGCATTGGTTACCATAGTAGCGAAGAGTTCATATGGATGTCTTAGTTACTACTGAGCTCACTGTGTACTCCCTGTGTCAACATCATCTAGGCAGTTCTGCCTCTTCAGATGCTCTTGAAAATTGTTCTCCCACACAAGTTGCATCGTCGAGACATCATTCTGCCAAGGTACTTAGCAGAGCGGTTGGTAATTCCATAGTTGCTATAGTAGCAAACATATAACATCGTCTCACTTATATTATGAGAGAAGCATGGCATACAGTGTATGCCATGCTTCTCTTGAATTATAAGTGAGATGCTACCAGAAATTCATACAATGGAAAAGTGTGATTTTTTCAAACGTATAATTCATTTTCAAGTAATTTTAAGATTCTCTATTGTAAAGGTCTTTGAGTAGTTCGGGGCATGCCTGGGTATTGTTCGGGTCACCCAAGTAATTATGCCGAACGTGGGCATGTTCGGCATAATTACTCGCAAAAACCCGAGCAATACCTAGGTGTTCCTTGGGCTTCTCGAAGACATGTTTACAACCTTGGAGTAGCCGGAGATATGCATGGGTTGTGTTCGTGTTTACCCCAGTAATTATGCCGAACGTGCCCATTGTACCTGTCTTGTACTTGCAATTACCGTCTATGTTCTAGATATTTGAGCCGCTACACGACAAAACCAACAAAGTGGCATATGCGCCCGGAGAGACCCAAAGCAGCCAGGGCATCCGCTCAGTCTGACCTTTCGCCATGGAGAGAGCTGAGACCCTCAGCTAACCTTAAAGCGCACAGCGAAGACTCTGATCAGACTGGGCGGATGCGACTTTGTTGGTTATGTCGTGTCGCGGCTCAATTAGACAGTTAGGTATTATCAAACAGCAGTCTGATTGAAGCCGAAACTGTTTCCATTCCATCTGCATCTGTATTGTAAATTCAAACTGTAAGCTTATATGACACTCATGGTACATCCCATTGTTAGAAGGAGTGGTTGGGTGGTGCGATGGTGCTGGGTATAAATTCCAGTTCCGGGGCGTCCTACTGATTGGGATAATAGTAGGGCAAGGGCTTGCTGTGCTTGCAGTGAGTGCGGGTGGGGTTGTTTCGACATTTTTTTCTCTCGACTATCGTTTCTCTCTTCGTTCTCCCTCTCTTTTGGAGACGGTCCAATATAGACTGAATACTGTCTCAAAGGGCCGATAAACCCAAAACAACCAACCAATCCATTTTTTTTTAATTTAACGGTTATAAAAAAACAGCTTTCAGAATACTAAGAAAAGGGTACACAGTGTAGCCAAGCATACTTCCTTGTTGGGCCACCTTCAAGATACGGACATGTTCAGAGAGCTACATGTACATTTCACCTAAATAATTTGCTCTCTTGTGCTTTTAGACTGCGCAAGTCTGAGCTGAGCCTTCGCTTTTTGCATAACGCGATGTGGCTTTATATGTGTATGAAATTATCATATCTACATGTCTTAAAGATATTGGGACTAAAGTCTATGAAAATGTTATCATTTAAATTATGACAGGTTAAGCAAAACGCAAATTTCATAAAACCGTGCCTTTGGATTGCTTTTATGATTTGTAAGTTAGTTATGTCAATAATGTTTAGATTTTAATGACCGTGTGTCTACATACTTTGTGGTAGGAACACGAGGTGACCGGGCGGGGAGGGAGGTGTTTCACAAAAATAGCTTGTTGTTCACACGCAGGCTTTTGCGACCTCGGCTTAATGATGCTTGTACCAGATATATACGAGGGGCGTTCGAAAATTGTTGCAAACGGCGTCATGACTTTGTTTAGGGGCACATTGGGTACAACTGCTATGCATGTACTAAAAGCACCGCTTTTGTCTTTACAATGAAACCAAACACTATACAAAGACACTTACAACGCATTTTAATAGGTCCCAGTCATACCATTGGGCTAATTTTATATGTAAAATCTTTTTAGTGTTAGGCATTCAAGTCAGATATCCTTGTAAATACATAATCAATCTTTGTCATTTGATTGTCCATCGTTGCCTACAATATCCATACAAAAGTTAGAAGGGTGGCAACTGTTATCGATTATTCCTTGCAAAGCAGTGCGCAGTTCTTATGACGTTATTGTACATATAACGTCACTGTTATTCAGTGGATAACATCGTGCCATAAATAGAGGATCTTATATGAGTGCTCATGTATTATTGATTTTTTTATACGAGCTGGGGGAAATATAAGATGCGAGGCTATGCCGAGCATCTTATCGGTTTCCCCCCAACGAGTTTAATAAATTCAATTTTACAGGAGCACGAATGCAATATTCTATTTATCACATGAAACTAAAATCACATTTAACCAGCAAATTTTGCACTAAAACGTCACGATTTCACCATCAGAAAACGCGACATTCTTATGGACGTCAACGCATAACGTTACGACGTAATTTGCATATTTAATTCACTAGTTGATTATCGTTTTTAATGCATGGCTTTATTACACTCTCAGATGCGACTCTATGATAAAAATCGAATGACTACACGTGTAGCCGGGCCGGGTAGCGCAATCGGTAGGGCACCTGACTCGTAAGTCAGAGGTCCTGGGTTCGAATCCCGGTCTGGCCACATACTTTCTTTTCTCCTTCCGCTGATTCAAGAAGGGTAGTTGTCAGTTACTGGCGAAAGTATGTGCACTTAGTACTGGTTAACCGCTTAGGAGGTCTAAGCCTGCCCAGGAATAGTGTGGTTAGGTTAACTGACCGTGCCGACATGACCTTAGTTGTTTACCGTGGACGTTAAGCATCAAATCAACCAACCAACCAACTACACGTGTAATAACACTTTGGCGCATACACGTAACGTCATTGACAACGTCCATGTAATATATGCGTTTTCTTATTGAAATAATGTTCAGTTTGAAGGCGTTAAAATTCCATTTTAAAGGATCATATGATAAAGAGAACCTTACATTCGTGGTCATTTAATATGAAATTCATGAAACTCGCCGAAAGCTCGTTTCATAAAGTCCATGCTCGTTTCATAGATTTCATGTGAAATGACCACTCGTGTAACATCCTCTATTTATTTCATCATAGCTTTTCCCTTACCACATAATTTGTTTTCATCGCATTTCTTTAATCTTTAACAGAAAGCAGTTGAAATGGCCGAGAAAGATAACGAAATAAAGACAGGGGACGTTGGCACAGACGATCAGATTGCAGGTAAATTCAATTCTTCGAAAAAGTAGTTTTAACTGAATTTTATATGCAAAATTGTCTAGGTGATCGGGGTGTTTAAATAACTTGGTAGAAAAAGTTGATACTTTCAAATTGTGATTCATTATTATATATAATCCTCGTAAAACACCGATATAGGAGAACCGCCTGTTTAAACAGTTGTAACACATTGTAGTCAAGTCTGAGAACGCATTAAGTTTGTCCTGACTTTTAATGGATACAGTCTATTTATCAATGCGGATGTTCCGAGTATGCCCGGTTTGCATATTCAATAATGCAGTAGTTGGTCCTTGAGATCAATGTGACTATTCTCAGAAATTAAAATTAATACTAGTATTGGTTAAGACTCATATTCTAGACAGATTTATTATCGTATGGACCCCTTTTTGGTATGTACTATTCTTTGACTCGACTGCTTATTTGAAATTTACGAAATCACAGTATATTTAAACCCTGGTGTCACTTATGAGGCTTCATTAGCTGACACTACGTAGTCTGACCCATCTACCTTCTTATCAATGTTTTATTGCTTTTTTAGCAACTGATTTATGATTTGAGTTGCGACACGACAAAACCAACAATGTGGTTGTGCGCCCAGCGCAGACTCAGATCAGCCTGGGCATCCGCCCAGTCTGATCAGATTCTTCGCTGTTCGCATGGAGGTAGCTTAGACCCTTAGCTACCATTTGAGCTCTTAACGAAGACTCTTATCAAACTGAGCAGATGCCCAGGCTGATCTGAGTCTGCGCTGGGCGCAAAACCATATTGTTGGTTTTCTCGTGTCGCGGCTCATTTTTATTTCATATCTACTATCTGTTTCAGGTAGAAAATTGCGTGAAGAAACTTGCTTCACTTCCATAGTTGAGGTTGATAATATTGATTCACCTACACCAAACACAGTTGATCTTGGTAGAAGTGGTGCTGATGGTCCAGAAGCTATCATTTCACCGGCGGTCTCTCTTGCCGAGACACCTGCTGGTGTTAATGGGTAATTAATTAAAGCATGGTTATGAATTCTGTCTCATGTGGAAGATGAGAGTTATTTTGCAGAATTATCTTTCGGTGTTAATGGGTAATTACTTGAAGGATGTCCATTTTGTACTTTTTTTCGAAATTGAATATATACTATTACAGGTAAAATGTCTCAAAACGACTAGATGAAACTGATTGCTAGAAATTACAGTACATAGGTAAAATGATTTTTTACTTACTGCCCTTTTGAGTTAATGGGGGCTAGGGGAAACCGTGGCGGTTTATTTGAATCTTGTCTAGTCAAGTTTATCCCATAACCTTGCGAGGTTGTTGAGTCACCTTATACTTATATGTATCAAAATTTGGAAACAGTTAGATATTCCACATACCTTTTGATATGACATGTATATTTAATTTAATTTTGTTTAAAGCTTTTTGTTCTTTTTTAAGCTGACGTTTAAGGTGACTACCTAGAAAGGTTCATGAGATCTTAAGAACACGTGTATTACAATACAGTATGAATCTATTTTCATTCTAAATTGTGTGTACGTTCTTCATTATCAAATTTGGAACCATGACATAAGCTACATTAATAAAACATTCAGTTTAGGTTTTTTCGTTATAGGAAATACGAATCAGACGTGCATCCTTGTATTGAAGTGGTCGATCCTTGGTGTGATATTTGCTATGAAGAAACAAGACAAAAGATTTTAGCCGAAGCATTCTGTCCCGAGTGTAACAGTTTCATGTGTAAATCCTGCATTGACATGCACAAGAAAGTACCAGCTTCTCGAAAACATAGAATACAGCGTGAAGAAAGTATGCCCAAGTCTCAGTGTGATAAACGGGTTAAATTGGAAGAGTGCGAAATTCATGCCGGGAATCAATGTGATCGTTTCTGTTACAATCACGACAGTATGATTTGCGATCACTGTGTTCAAGATAGTCATATACAATGTGCATTCATTAATGTAGTTGACCTCTGTAAAAATCTTGATTATTTGGATATACAACATTTAAGAGATTCAGTTCTCATTGTTAAGGAAACTGCTGCAGAACAGAAACGTTCCCTGGAACAAAATGTTTCCAACATAGAAAGCCAGAAAAAGGTAATGATTAAAGAAGCCGAAGGTGTTCGCGATGAAATGATAAGGCTAATTAAACATCAATGCTCACAGACAATAACAAACATTAATGAAAAATGTCGTGAGAAATGTTGCAACGTTACTAAATATATTTCAAGCTTAGCAAATGCTATCCAAGACCTCGATGAAGCAATTTCTGATATTGATAATACTATAAAAGCAAACATAGATCCATTAAATTTCATGCATTTGCAAGACATAGCAAAAAGAACACAGCAACAAAAGATAGAAATCGAAAGCCTGCACAGACAGCTAAGCAAACTAGAACTTTTCTTTGTAACTTCGTCAAAGACATTAGCTGAGCTAGGTTCCATTAAACATTTGGGTGAGGTAAAAGAAGTTGCTTCAGAATGTTATGCATTGAAACGGTTGCCAGATATAAGCTTTCCCCAAGCCACAAGGAAAAAGACAGAAACACTGCCGAAAGACAAAAAAGAAATTCAGGTCACCAAACTGGAGCCTCTGATGGTAAAAGCCCCGAATAACAAAATGAGTTGCGACATTACAAGCATGTGTGTAACTAGCGACGGCACTCTTCTTCTGACTGACTATAATAACAGTTCAACGAAAGTGATATCAGCAGAAAAAGGATTACTTTTTTCTGTGTCCCTGTCTAAAAAACCGTTAACCATCGCAAAACTAGATGAACTGACTGCAGCGATCAGCACTGATGATAAAAAAGTTCATATGCTTGACATATCAAAACTCACAGATATAACTGTTAAACGGTCCTTTTCCCTAGGCTACCTTGTTACTGGAATGGCACCTTGCAATGGTAATTTAGTTGTTGTGTCGAAGCGGAATTTGCCGTGCACTGTTAAGCTGATAGACCTTAATGGCCACGAGTTGTGGTCCCTATCGGCCAAACCATTTGTCAAAGAATGTTTCAACTACCCTGAATCAGTGGGAACGATAACACTTGATGGTAAAGCGAGCATTATAATTACGGATTCTGGAAACAGTAACATAAGAGTCATTAACGCCGTTAATGGTGATATAATTAAGACAATCGATTGCGATGGAAAGAGTCCTTATGGTCTTACAACTGATAATGATGCTAACGTCTACGTTAGCTGCAAAAGAACAAACGAAATATACATATATTCAGCAGATTTCAAACGACGCAAGCTTCTCTTGACAGCTTCTAATCTTCCTTCAAATCCAAGCTATATCGTTTTTTGTGAAGAAAACCGCGTGCTTTACGTATCCTACATGCTGGGGAATACCATCGCTCGCTATGAGCTTTCTTAGCTCTGTAAGGACCAAAAAGTAGACGACAAAATTAACGTCTGCAAAAATTCAATAAATGCCTTGTCCAAGAAATTTCATATTGAGAATTCAAAGACTAGAGGGCAAACAGTGTAGATCCACATGAGGCGGCTCATTATTAGCCGCCTCATCAGGATCTAAGCTGTTTGCAAATTATTCTGTTTTCATAACTGGTGCTTAAAGAGTTAACTTTTGTTCTTATAAGAACGTACAAACAAAACAAACGCTTGAAACGCATAAAATTTAAAAAAAATAAAAAATAAAAAAAACTGCAGTTATACCTATATTTAGCTGGACTTTTATGAGGCCGAAGGTCAATGTTCAATTTATTACATTCGTATATGTAGTGGTCATATTTATTAACTCATTTGAATATACAAATAATTAAACCAACTTGAATGTTGCTTTTCTGTGTTTATCTCTTTCTGGTCATAGTCCTACTACACTACGCTGGTAGGATTGTTGCCTTAAATACTGGCGTGCGTCAAACATAAAGTTCTCATGACCCTTGTTCGTAATATGATAAGAAACTCCAAACTAAAGTCCTTAAAAAAATATGGAAAAATACATTACTAGATTCCTGGTTGCTCGGAGACATAACAGTACATTACAGGAGAGGTTACGATTCCAATCCAGCGGGTCCAAAATGTAAAAATATTGATTGTTTGGGTTTAACGGCACTTTGAGACAGTTTTTCAGTCTATATTGGGCCGTCTCCAAAAGGGAAAAGAAGAGAAATGATAGACGAGAGAAAAATGTCCTAACAGCCAGCACCCCCTTCTCGCACCTTCTCAAAGCACAGTAGGCCCTTGCCCTACAATGTTCCAAATCAGTAGGACTCCCCGGCACTGAAGTTATACACAGCACCATCGCACCACCCGACCACCTCCAAAAATATAAATGAAGATACTAAGGAAAGGTCACAGTCATAAAACGCAACCCTCCAAAGACACCAATAGCACATTTTAAGACAATATGTCATATATAGGTGATTGGCCACTCTAAGTTAGAAGAACTTTCTTCACGGAGTTCCAATACTTGTAGCGTCTTAGATATGGGAGTTTCAAGGCATAACGTATGTAACACGGAATTAAATGACTTGAGAATAATTGTGTGAGAAAACCTAAATCAGGCTCTGGAACCAATGACGTCATATATATGTTACCACAGCAACTAAGAGTTCGTATTGATGTCTAAGTGACATCATTGGGATAGAATTCTGCCAAGGTACTACCCACAACAGCTGGTTATTCCGCAGTGCTATGATAACAGATCTATGGCGTCATCTCACTTATAATTCGAGAGGAGCTTGGCATTCAATATATGCCGTGCTATTCTCGAATTATAAGAGAGCTGCTACCTGGAATTCAAACAATGGAAAAGTGTTGTTGTTTTTTCTTCAAACCTATAATTTTTCTCAAATAATTTAATTCCGAGGTATATTTGATTATCAGGTCTCTTCTTACGATCAGCATTTTGATATATTTTTTGTGACTCCCAGGTTTGCTTCCCTTTGACGACTAAGTCCTTCCAAATTAAAGGCTACCCTTAAAGTCTCCATACTCCTACAAGCGGTAAAAACGTCTGAACGCAAATCATCATCAAAAGCGCTTCAACCTTCATGTTTGGTGATAAAATATGGATTGATGTGCAAATATTTATTTCTTAACCTGGCAAAAAGCATGGAAAACGTGTTTTGAAAGAAGACAAATCGATCTTCAAAATACAAGTTTCCTTTTCTGGTTTCCCGTTGAGCGATACAATATAAACAAAAGCGGTACATTGAATGGGACTCCACGGCTGTACATTGTATTTTTACCATTTTTTCATTGTTTACGAAAACGAAAGTAGGTCATTTTAGTTGGCAACTAAAATGACCCAAATTAATATTCGAACCGTTTTTATGCGAAACTCTATGGCGTTTTATTTGTTTAAAGTTGGCTAATCGCGGTCATTTGCATTGACGAAACTATGGTGAGAAGCTGGCAGCGATAACTCACGACAAAATTTTTCATGCTGATAGAGCAATGGGGCCTTTGAAAGAAAAAAACTTGCTACTAGAAGAGCAAAAACTATTCCCACAAGAGTTGACAACCTTTGACGAGAAAAGAAAAGATGTAAATGACAGAATCCCTTACCCTGATGGTGTAGTCATTCAGCTTTAGGATCATGAGGAATAATATCTGAAAGTAAATAGGGTGTCTAAAAAAACGTGGACCTTTTTTTTAAATTGAAATGGCTGTCACTCTTTTATTTGTGACGGAAACTTTTCAAAAATGTGTGTGGTTGTAGCAAATTTTAAGAGTAACTACACGTCAGGAACTGACTGAATCAGATCCCTAACCCTATCCCCAACATCAAAGGGAAAGATTGACAAAGACATCCCAACAAACAATAAATTACAAGTGATAAGCCGAGTCAGCAGCTCTTTCCCAAATAGGTGGCAACTCAGCTATCTTTATTGAACTAAATAATTTAGACCAACAGAAGGGTTACAACAGACTAAGCAAATTATACGAAAAACATTTAACAATTATTTTTACCTATTTTCTATTTTTATTATAGAATGGTTAAAATGAGAACACAATAAATTAAACAGCACCGAACATAGAACAAATGCAACCGCAACGAAAGTACCGCCTTGGGACGGTAAGTAATAACTACTTGGGGGTTTAAACCGGTTTTACTGGGCCTAAACCTTCACCCTCACCCTCCGCCGCGATGCACACAATTAGTTGGTAGTTCTGTTTCTATGGAGGTCCCCTAACACATCAGAGAGTCATTACGGTCATCAATTAACATAAAAAAACCGTGATGAAGCAAGGATGAGGACTCGACAGACAAAACGTGTTGAGACACCTGGAGATCCCTGGGGCGTCAGCAACACCACTGGAGCACTGGAGCAAAAGAAGACCACCAGTTAAACCCCGGTGGGCCAAGAAGCAGACAAACATCCGGCCCTAACCAACTAATATATAGTTTTATGTAGGGGCTATCATAGAGTCTGAACTCCGACCCACCGGCGTGCAATTAAAGAGGACAGCAAAGTTGTCAACCGTGATTGGGTTAACCACTAAGCATGCAGACTGTCGCATTACATCTATGTTATAGCCAATGCGTTTAAATCGTATGATAATTTTCTTAAATTGATCAGGAAATTCTGTTTTCCCTACGATTTTGCGTAATTTATATACTAAGTCACCATAAAATTCAGGTTCCGATAGGCCTTGTTGCAAAAGTGTCCTTAACCCTGTATTATATTTAGAAACCAATTCAAAGTGTCTACGATAAAATTTAGAAAAAGCTTTCCGAAGTTTATGATACCGATACCCCTGCTGTAAAAGCTTGGCAGTCAAACTTTTATTACGAGCATTGAAATCAGCCAGATGACTAGACACCCTAGCGAAGCGAATAAGCTGAGAAATGTAAACACCATAAGAAGTGATGCGGGGAACATCACCATCCAAAAACGCAAAATTAATAATGTCGAAATCAAAATCATCGCGTTTGTCATAGATTTTAGATGAAACAAATCCATCTAAAATTGATCAATGTAAATCCGAAAATGGGGCCTCAAGTTGATACTCCTTTAAAATGGTAAAGGTTCTTTATAAAGTGACACCTACAAAACAGAAAGTGGCGCTACAACGAGGTCAAATCGTAGCTATGACATCAGATTTTGCCTGACACACTGCTGAAAACACATAATGGCTTAAGTGAACAAGAACATAGTTTTCAGTAAGTTCTGAAGTCTGCATTCTAAGGAAACAAGGATTCAAAATATCTCTAATAATAAAACGAATCAGGTGGTGAAATGGGCTATTATGTTATGGTTAGAACTGGATGGTGAAATGGGCTGTTCGTGGTTAAACCAGAGCGTTTAACAGGGCAGTGGGAGGTGGCAGGCCAACACAAGTATCTTCAAAACTCATTTAAGAGCTGGAAATGCCAAATTTATTAATAACATTTTGTCCTTTTCCCCAAAGTTCTCTACTAATTTTCCATATAGCTGAATGATTTCCACACGTGTGTGTGTGCTTCTTTCCCTGTTGGTTTTGAGAGCGGGATGTGGGATTTGATTGTATTGCCTATCTTTTTACTTTCTATACTTTGACATTTTTCTTGTTTAATTTTTAATGACTTGCAAGATAACTTTGTGTTGCCTGCAACTTCCTTGCTAAGCTCTTCATTTTCACTTTGAATAGACCATTTGACCACCCAATTCTTTGACCTATTCAGAGTATCAAACTGCTACAAACACACAAAGGTTCGAAAAGTTTCCTCGATAAATAAAGGAGAAACAACAGTTTCAAAGAAGGTGCGCGTTTTTTTTTTTTTTTTTTTTTAAGACACATTGTAGATCCTTTGGAAGCCACATGAGAAAATATTAAAGACGTTTATTCGCCGATAAATGAATAGCATTCTGGGTCCCCCGCTGTGTTATGGTCCTGTTACCTCATTACCTATGTGACTACGTGAGATGGGATATTTCCTTTGATGAAAAATGTCACCCAATAAAGAAGAATATTTGTCCTCAAAGCTCTGACCATATTTACAGACTATGAAATGGTTCCCGGTCTTTACTCTTCCGTAATACCATTTTCTTTGACATTGTTCATTAACCTTAACTTTTCTATCGTCGTGGCTAGCTCGGTTTTATGATTTACTTGCATGCAACAACGCTTAATCACAACATGGATTTCCCCCGTTTCACATTAGCTAATCGCGATCGGTTCCAGTTAATATATTTATCAGTATAATACACCATAGTAGATCAGATATGATACTGTGTGGCTAAAGCTGTTCAAGCATTCCTTGGGGTTTGGGGGGATGCGGTGGCGGGGAAGGTGTGGAGGGGATCGTAAGGTTCCACTGGAACTTAATACGAACTTGATTCGCAGTTGTTGACAAGCTTAGGGTAAATGGGTACACTTTAAGGGAAAGCACCTCTACCATTTTCAAATTTGAATCCTTCCTCATCTGTGGTATAAATTAAAAGAAAAACACTATTCCCCAATGAAAAATTCTTTCCTTTAGGAGCAGAACCCTCTTTTTGAGGGGACTGAGTGAATATGTGTTTAGGGGGTTAGGGGCGCTTCATCGAACATTCTAGCAATCAGGAAGTCGCAAAACTTTCCCCCTTTGTAACGATGGCAGAAAAAAATGTGAAAGTGAACCAATACTCCTTGACGTTTAAAGTGCCAAAAAAAAAGTTTGCAAACAGCTTAGATCCAGATCCTCATCTTGATCTACAATGTTATTAGCCGAGACTACGTAGTCTGGCCATGTTCCTTTTCTGAATGTGTTCTCTGCTCTTGAAAGAACCCTTTAAGATTTTGATTTTGAATTCTTAATACAATAATATTGCTTTTGAATTTTGTAGACGTAAGTTTTGTTGTCTGCGTTTTCTGGCAATGGCTAACATTTTGTTGAGTGTTATCTGTGAAAGGGTAAAAGCTCCAAACAAAGACCAGTCTGATATGGACATATCTGCCTTCGATCTCAAAGGGCCTTCTTAACCTTCTTTCACAAAGAGCCTCCTTTATCTTCTTTCTCAAAGAGCTTACACTACCTTCTTTTCCAAAGACCCTGATCTACCTTATTTCACAAAGTGCCTACCTTACTTTTCTTTCCCAAGGCCCTAATCTACCTTCTTTTCCAAAGGCCCTAATCTACCTTCTTTCACAAAGGGCCTACTCACCCTTCTTTCTCAAAGGGCCTAATCCACTGCTGGTAAACGCACCATTCCATTCCAACCTGGAAATTAACCCTTAAAGCGCCAAAAAGCAGACGACAAAATTTACGTCTGCCGAATTTCAAAAAATGTTTCGTCCAAGCGATATCATATTGAGAATTCAAATACTAGAGGGCAAACAGTGTAGATTCAGATGAGGTGGCTCATTATGAGCCACCTCATCTGGATCTACACTGTTTGCAAATTCAACAATTTTATTTTTTGGCGTTTTAAGGGATAAAATGTCAAACTTCTACTAAATACCCAATGCTATTCGACCCGTAAAGCATATTTGTGCACACTATTAGCTTTGACGTAAAAGATCGAACTGCTTAAGTTATCACATAACTCCTGAAGGTGGCCATAACCGAAATTTCTGTTTGGAAACTTACAGAGTTTTGTGATAACTCTGCAACTTTATCTTCTTCCAAAACGGAAATTTGGTACAAATATGGCTTACATATTTTTGCGTCGAAAACACATATCTATTTACAATACATTTGCAGAACCGTGTGTTTTGGGTTTTTTTTTTTCATTTTTAATTGGAATGCACTTCTTTTATTTAAGTGCAGCTCACTTTGAGAGAAGGAGGACCAAATTAATAGTGTTCTGCTAATGCTGTCTCGTATGCAAAAATGCCGACAAACCATGGCGGTATTATTACGCACTTTGAAAAAATCAGACAAACATATTTAAACCCGATCGTCCACGCAATGAAATTAACCAAATCTTAATCCCTGCAAATAATGTCCATATCCGAGAGACAAATACCTCGCTGTCGGTGTGCTTCTTTTGCTTTGACGTTATCTAAAGTGATAACTGTGGCATCACATAGTTACAGTACGGGGTGCCATACTTTGTACACATAACTGTTTCTAGATCCATCAAGCTTTAGACAGTAACACAATAATTATACAAGTCTTTGGATCTAGAAAACATCGTCAAAAGAAATCCTCTAGTAGCATTAGCCTAGGCTCAGTTGAAATCACGGTTTGAGCAGTTGTGTTGGGCACACAATGTCATTATTTTTATGACGTTTTCAAGTAAGTCTAGTAAAACTAATACAGATAATTCAGCAGTCGAAAGATACATATAGTAAAGTTAACTTTCTGACGGGGCTTGTAGAGTTATCGACCCTTTCTTTATTAATTCAGCACATTACCTTTTTAAGTTTAATCGCCCAAAATCTATAGATCGTTCGCGAAAGCAGGGCCGTGATCAGACTGCACGAATGTGCAGTCTTAGTACTTCCTGTTCGCATCGTGTGGCGTCATGTTCGTTGCTACAACAATTAATTAACCTGCGAATTTTTAATAGGCTAGGTGCCAAAAGTCCCGGAGGAATGATATGCAATGCAGTCTTTAATGAGCAGCCTTTTCTTGTCTACTACATACTAGTCTATTGTTAAAAAAATATTTTCGTAAGATTGTACGATTGCACACAATGATTTTCAAAATGTTTCACTCTGTACGCTAATAAAACTGCCTAGGTTTATATTTGCACTCTTTACAGTTTGGTCACTAATGATGGTGCAAACCCTATGACTTACAGTTATACTTTATATTGTGTCACAATAGTTTAAAAAAGATAGGGATGACATTGTCGTTGTTGTTCTAATTCTCATAACGATGCTCCACAAGAGGCTCAAGAGATGCGCCGTCTGGGACCTAGCCTGGCCATGATTGCTATGTCCATACAGTAAAATTATTTAATAAGACATGTGAGAGGAATTGGAGATGCGAACGGACCTTTGATCAGGGTCATTGCCTTGTAAAGTGGTAAACTATATAAAAGACACCTATTCGTTTACGTAAAGGATAATAAACGGTTTATTCAAAGACTTAAAAAACTTTCTCCGGAACACTCTCGATCACACATGAAAACATCTTTTAAGTGAGCCGGCGATGCCTATGCAACTGAAATTGTATCTTAGACAGACGTGTAATATATAGCCACATGGATCTTTAGCGGAGGAGATCTTCAATTCTTTCAGATAAATTTGGCTTATTAAAAGGTTCTTTAAGCATCGGGTGCCCTGTGCCTGTCGTCTTTCTCTGGCCATTGGGCTTGACAGCTCGATTGATGGATAGGGGTGAGGGTACAGGGGCGGCGGGGCGCATGCTTTAACAGTGACTTCGCAGGCAACTCTTGCCTGATTCCTGCTGCTGCCCTATCTCGCCGATTATGAGAGTAAGTATGGTTCAGAGAGGGATGTCCGTTGCCTTACAGGATCTTCTCATCACCCTTTTGCTTCTTATTTTAGTTTTGCGGCTCTACAGAACTGCGCATCTGTCGCACTAAATTTGGTAAACATATGCTTATATTTTATAGTTTACCAGCCAACTGCTGAAAAGAACCTCAGTATTAACGGCTTGCCTAGTGTAAAGTAGCTTAATAGTATTCTCCCCTCCCCCCCCCCCCCCCTTTGTTTTTCTTCTTCCCAATTACCATTTATTTGTGAATAAAAAGGAATACGTATTTGTCAAATGAGCCGCGTATAAACTCAATAGGCACATGACGTCGTAATGAGGTAGGGCTGACGTTGATGCGACTTGATAACATCGATGACGTCAGTACGGCGTCATTTCGAGGTCATGTGCCCGCTGGGAAGTGTGCTCAAACAGTCAAGACTCATGTCAGTGTAAGTCTCAATAGACAGTCCTAATAACCCAACAGTTTTATTGTTTACATATCGGTCTTCATTATCCGTTTAGAACAGCGTCGCGAGAAAAGATACATGAAAGCATGTGCCAACAGCCAGGATGAGATAAACCTGTGCATCTACACAGTTTGATAAGAGTTCATTTTAGCACAAAAGTTCTATGTATTCAAAGTGATTACTCTTATCAGTTTGTGCAACTGGTTAGACCTCAGCTTAGTCTTTCACTTGTTGTTATTATTATTATTATATTGTGTTCCCTGATGATCTGTATTACACAGTGAAACCGGTTAGAAAGTAAAATATAATATTTGTATCGTGGGATCGTTTTTATCAATTTTGTTATATGGTAAGATTTAGAGAAATACATCAAATAAACACAATATTTGGGCAGCACTGGATCCAATCGGGATGCTAAAATGATTTCAAATTGATTATAAATGGAGAGATAATCCTTAACAGTGCATTTCTTAATATGTAACCTAAGCGCTTTCGCCTTTCAGCTTCGTCAGAGGTTTGAAACAATGAAAAAATAGTTATAATAAGCGATAATATTTACATTTCGAGAAAAGTATCTAAACATAAAAAAGATAAGCTTCTAAAAACAAACCAGAGTGCCAATGGCCCTATATCGCTCACCTGAGCACTGAGGTTATGTTGGAAAAACTAAGTTGCCACAGCAACAAAACAACATGCACAACAGCAATAAAACACACCATTTATGTAGAGGATAATATCACAAACATTTATGCAAAAAATAAGCTTTATCCCCCCTTGATGGCTTCTGAGAAAATCTTTGGCAAAAAAAAAAAAAATTAAAAATTTGGCCTTTCAGTTGCAATGGCAACCAATCAAAATCAGGTCTTTGGGCAAAATTCATATGGCTGATAGAGGACTACTCTAGGAACTTTCTGTAAAGCTTTTATAAAAATATCTGCAGTAACACAGAAATAAATACCAAATGTCCACCTTCCCCATTGTAAGTCTATCGAAACTTTAAGTTGCCATAGCAACCAGTTCACATGGGCAATGATAATATGAAACATAGTTTAGGTAAAGGCTAATGTTATTAATATGTATGCAAAGTATCAGCTTCATCCTCCTCTTGGCTTCACTTTTCCCATTATAAGTCAATGGAAACTACAAGTTGCCATAGCAACCAAAATTCTTATGGGGTTGGAAGAAAAACAAAATTCATGTAGAGGCTTCTGTCATCAACATGTTTGCACAATATCAGCTTCATTCCCCATATGGCTTCTGAGCAGAAGATTTTTTCCTTTTTTTCTTCTTTTTTTTTTTTTTTTCGAAAATTTACCCTATATTTTGCCATGGCAACCACTCAAATTCAGCGATTTGGAGAAAATTCATATGAAACATTGAGGACTATTCAAGAAACATTTCTTTAGAAAGAAAATCTAAATAAATGCAGTGACACAGCAAAACTTGCCAATTTCCATTTACCCCATTATAAGTCAATGGAAACTCTTAGTTGGTTACCATAGCAATCAAACTGCTGGATTAATTGCCATGAATAACAGTAATTCTATAGAGGCTAGTACTAAGGTTCTTTCTGTAAAGTTTGAGCTTTATTGGCAACACAATTTCTGCGGAGATAATTTTTAAATATTTTTCTATTTTTAACTATTCGCTTGCAATGGCAACCAGCCAAATTGCGCAATTTGCATAAATTTAACAAGGCTGGTTAAAGACTACTCAAGGTACATTTCTATGAAAGTTTTGTCAAAATATCTGCAGTGGCATAGCAATAAATGCAAATTTTCTATTTTGCCATTTTAATTCAATGGCAATTTTAAGTTCCCATAGCAACCAAACTGCTAGAGCAATTGCCAAGAAAAAAAGTACATTAATAGACGCTAGTACTAAGATCCTTTCTGTGAAGTTTGAGCTTTATTGGTTGCATAGTTTCTGAGGAGATGAGTTTTGAATATATTTTCTATTTTTAACCTTTCGGTTGCCATGGCAACCAGCCAAATTGTGCAATCTATATAAATTTCATGTAATTGATAGAAGACTACTCAAGTAACATTTCTGTAAAAGTTTTGTCAAAATATCTGCAGTGACATAGCAATAAATGCAAATTTTCAATTTTCCCCATACAAAACAATGGAAACTTTAAGTTGCCATAGCAACCAAAGTTCTGAAGCGATTTGGATAAAAAAAACAGTATTATTGGTCCCCCTTGCCTATAGATGCCATATATGAACTTTGGTAACAATGGACCTTGTAGTTTCAGAGGAGATGTTGTTTGAAAATGTTGACGGACGACGGACGGACGACGGATGCCTGCCTATACTATAAGCTCACCTGTGAGCCTTCGGCTCAGGTGAGCTAAAAAAAAGTAGCGTTGTGCTTATTCCTGTATGTGCAAGACAATTGCATAACATTAAGGCATTGTCAGTCATTTAGTTTCATAATTTGAACTGCATGGTCCCCGCTAAGGGGATTACTTTTTTCATTTTTGATTTTAGAAGCTTCCCTTTTTTATGTTCAGATATTTCTGTCGAAACATAAATGTCATTGTTTCTATTTTTATTGTTTGAAACCTCTGATTAAGAGGCTAAATAGCGCTTAGGTAACATATTGAGAGTTGCACTGTTCATGTATCTCTCCATTTCCTTATAAAATTTTGATTGATAACATGCTTCCTGAAAAAAAAAAAAAACAGGTTGATCTGGGGCTTTATTGTTTGCACACGCAGCGGCTAAAAATTAGTGCAGTATAGTGTTTATCAATCTTTTCAAGGTTAGGAAAACATAAGCTGCACATGGTTTATCAGCAAATGATTTAACCTAACTTGTGACGGCATAGTACACATACCAATAAAGCGGTTGCATGATTTGCATAATATGATCTGCATCTAATAGCTCAATGATAGATTTGCGCAATTCGAGAATGTAAGGAATATTTTTTTATTTAAATTTTACAGCTTTCTTTGGTTTTAGGTATTATTGAAGAGTAGCTGAATTTTTTCTTCTCCCTCCCCCCCCCTCTCTCTCTCTCTCTCTCTCTCTCTCTCTTTCACCCTTTTTTAACCATTTTTTTATACTTTAATTGGTTGGGTTCTTTCTTATAATTTATTCAATTTCTTTCTTGATTTATTTGTGTATTTATGTAATCCTTCATTGCTTCATGAAAAATTTGTTCTTTTCTTACATTGTTTAAAGAGTAACTACACTTCAGGAACTGACTGAATCAGATCCCAAACCCTATCCCCAACATCAAAGGGAAAGATTGACAAAGACATCCCAACAAACAATAAATTACAAGTGATAAGCCGAGTCAGCAGCTCATTCCCAAATAGGTGGTAACTCAGCTATCTTTATTGAACTAAATAATTTAGACCAACAGAAGGGTTACAACATACGAAAAACATTTAACAACTATTTTACCTATATATAGAAGTTCAGTTCATATTTAGAAAATGTGTATGTTATAACAATGCGCACGTAGGGCCTATGCATTGTAGGCAAATCTGCTTAAGATAATAATTAATGAATATCACATCTGCAAAATTTAAATGTTTCCCTAATATTCTCTCCTTATTTTCTTTTTGTTTCTTGGAGACCCTATGGGCGCATTTACAGCATGTATACCCTGAAAATAGAACACCATGGGACAGTTTGGTACATAAGAAAAATATGTGATTGATCATTTCGCAGTACATGGTGTACACAGCGCTTGTCATAATTGTGACAGTCTCTCACATTTTGAGCCTTATAGAGCTGAAATTGGAAAGTTTGTTTTTAACTGTTTCATATTTATTAGTGCTTCCAGAATGGATTTCGAGAAGCACAAAAAATAGCGCTAAAGTCTACTGCAAAAGTAAACGCAATTCACAGCAATCCGACTGTTTGTTTTCATTCAACTGATTGGATACAATTTACATACTACATGTATCTGAAAAAACTTTTATAACTCTGGTTCGTGGCATTGCTTCTCAAAGATCTAAAATGCGAACATTTTTAAAAGAGTGTAGATGAAGAAAATTAAAGACGCAGTTAGAAATGTTGAATCACTCATTTCAGGGGTGGCTTTGAAATTTATTAGTCATTTTGCAGAAATTCAATTAAGGAATGAATTTCATTTTTCTGAGGTTTATCGAAGTGTAAACTACATTGGGTCACGTGCAAAGTGAATGAACCCCGAAGGGGTTCATGTAAACTTTGCTAGTGACCCAATGTAGTTTACACTTCGATAAACATCAGAAAAATTAAGTTCATTGCTTATATTTACATTCGTTTCAATCAGGTCTTTCATGAAAAATCTTGTATAAGCGCTAAAATTGAAGCATTAAAACATGTACAAGTGTAAACTACATTGGGTCACGTGCAAAGTGAATGAACCCCGAAGGGGTTCATGTAAACTTTGCTAGTGACCCAATGTAGTTTACACTTCGATAAACATCAGAAAAATTAAGTTCATTGCTTATATTTACATTCGTTTCAATCAGGTCTTTCATGAAAAATCTTGTATAAGCGCTAAAATTGAAGCATTAAAACATGTACACGCTGTTTCTTCTGCTAACAGCAGAACGGCATGCATGACGTCATGACGTTGCTGACGTCCAATCAGGTTGTAGAGAGCCATTGTTTATTTTTACGTCATTGACGTCGCGTGTCTCAATGTAATTATTGGAATGTAAACTACATTACGTTCCAATGGTTTACTATAGGGCTTTTCAGTAAATACACCAAGAATGTAAATATTTAACTTTACGTGCAAATTTAATGGCGTCACTTTCCTTTCACGTTTCGTAACGTCAACGTCGCACCTCCACAAGGCTCAAAATGTCAGAAACTATCACATATCGAGTGCAGGTGCATATAGCAATATACTTGTACTGTCAGAGAAACACAAACACTTTTGTTTTTTTATCTACCATATTTATTCGGCTATAAGACAGAATTTCCTCTCTCCAAAAATTCCGCAAATATAAAAGTCAGTTGCGTTTAAAATAGTCTCAAAAAGCCTAAATCTTGGAGACTGTTTTGGAAGGACAAAACCCTGTATTATAACCGGAAAAATAAGGTAGTCAATTCAGGAGGCCTCCGGGGAGCTCATCTTAGCAGTTGTGACACTTGAGCCATATTGTTTTATATATACATTTTCCCTTTATTTTAATTACATGAACAATCTTTTCACAGACATCATTTCAGATGGATGAGAAGGAAGATGACTTAGAGCAGATGGACAAAGGATTTTATAAACGATTGTACAGTATAACACCAAAAATAAAGACAGAACCCCATACCAAGACACCAGTGAAAGATGTTGTAACAGATGATCAGCTTCCAGGTAGGTAGCATAAAAGAGCAATAACTGGGAACTGATATAAATTCCAAATTCCACTCACGACACGACATGACATGAAACGAGAACAGTAACATGAACATGAAGTGACAACAGTAGTTGGATAATACAGCGTAAAAAGGGGAATGATCAGAGAGTATTTCTAGATGCATCAGCGTGACACAGAATTTAATCTCGTTATAAGTTATAAATATTATATATCTCTGTGTCCATTAGTTAATTGTCCAGTGATATTGTTCTATATCTTGAAAACTAGACGAAGCATGGATGTGAAACTTGCGAAAATGTTGCGCATAGATAGTTATACATTCGAGGTGAATTTTATGGTCCACTAATTTCTGTCGCACCTTGGATATCATTTGGCTGATGAATGTCACATATACAATAGTCGTCAAAAGATAAGTACTGCAGATTAAAATGCTTGAAACTCTGACGTACAGAGTTAATGACGTCAGTTTTATTCTCATACTGAATTAGTATTAGAATTATGATGTAGGTCCATCAATTGGTCTGCGAGATATAAAGATCATAAAAATCAGGTCACTGTAACCATACTCCAAGGTGTTACTTGATCATGCAGTTCGGTTTGGGTTGCTGAGTGGCCACCTTTTGGGAACAAGCTGCTCACTCGGTTGGCCATATGTTCTCTGTATCTTGATTATTTGTAATCTTAGTTGTTTCCAACTATGGTTTGAGGGCTGGATTTGGATTTTGATTGTTTCAGTTCCTGGTCTTTGCATACTTTTTACTCAACCACGGTAATGGATGATTATGGCTTAAGGATGTCCGCTGGTGAAAATCATTTATTCAAACTATTTTTACTTTTGTGTTATTTCAATTCTTCCATCAATATGTAGTCCAAAAATGCAAAATAAAGTATAGGTTAGTGTGGACTTTTTTTCAGTACATGCCATGGAAGCTTGTGAGGGTACCCGGCCATTATGAAATTTTTGAGCATAATATAAAAATATTTAACCATGTGTTTAAATCTTTTAAGAAGAGGAATCAGTTGATTGAATAAATAATTACACGCGCTTCCTCTTACGACCACACAATGTTACATTGATTTCAAGCATAATTTGTGCACAGTCTTTTGTTTATCTCTAAAAATTTAAAGGAAGTTTTACCCCATCCCCTTTTTATTTGGCCTATTTCTGAAGCCATAAAAATGAACCCAGGACACTTTCAAAAAATAGCTACAGAGGGTATTAGCACAATATTTCTGTTTATAATATTATATTGCTAGGCTCTTGTCTAAAGATAACTATGCAAAAAATAATGTCCTGAAACATTCTAGTATTAAATAGCACTTGAGATATGTTGGTGTAATGATATCTTCTCTTCTAATTGAATATAAGATTAATTGTGGAAAAAAAGACAAAGTATTGAATAAATAAAGATATTTCGTTTAAAACTTGACTATACCTGACACAAAATTTATTATTAAACAAGTTATTTAAGATTTTGTATTAAAAACTGTAAATGCCTTGGCAAAAAATGACAAAATTTATCCCTACCCCCAAAAGAATGTAAAATTTTTAATATTTTGTAATGCTGCACCAAAGTGATGAAAAATAACAGAAGCAGATTCTAACTTTTTCTTTACTTTGATAGTTTATCGTTCAGAAAATTATCTTTAGGAAAATTAGTAGAATAATATAGGTTAGTGTGCAAATAAGAAAGAAAACTTGAAATTTTTAAGCCTACCCCCTTTTGTTTTTGGCTATATGTAAATTAATAGAGAAATCACGGCTGCATCTGAGTTATCTATCCAGTCCGATGAAAGAATTTTAATGTAAAACTGAAAACAGCCATGCTACTCTAAAATTATATAGCCTTTTCATAACCAAAAAGTACTTCATAAACAACTAATTGGATCTTAGGCTAATTGAAACAGATTCTAAGCCACCCCATGTAGAAACAACGGCTGCCTGTGTTGGTAAACTACAATATGTTCTTCCGTGTTTATGATAAAGTCATTTCCAAAGTCTATTTTCTTGACTTATATTAATATATTCTAAACATGCATTCAGAAAAATATCACAAAAAATAAGCTGTTATATGAAAAAACAGTTTTAGAATGGTAATTACCCCACCCACTTCGGGGCCCACTTAAAGACTGATGTTAACATGACACACAGTCAACGTAAATTTCTTGATTCGTCTCTTGTACGTGTAAATTTATTTTATTGTTTACCTAAAATGTTTAGAACCATTGAATAAGCCAGTGTAATGAACAGCTTGATATCAGTCTACACGGGTCAACAATGCACTCGATTTGGACCACTGCACGAGGAAAATAGATAGAAACATATGTCGCGTTGAAGAGAAAAATATAGTTTTGGGTAACGTTGAACTAAACTATCAGTTCAGTGACGTCACAATGACAAGTTGGCACGCGCGCATTAATTGACTGAGCGGATACTATGGCTGAGTTCGCATCAAATGTAACAAATCTCTCTACAAATTAGATTCAATAATTTCTACGAAAGCTAGTGTATTTTATGATAATGTTGAATTTCCCACAGCGTGTCTCAGTATTGGTCATGCTATTTTAACATGGGGAGACTAAGGCCTATAATGCATCATACAGATCTACACCCCACCCTACTCCGCCAATGTCCAGACGCCCGCGCACCTCGAGATCTACACTGTTCTGTTTCCTTTTTCTTAAGCCGTTAAGCCATTTAAATAGTAGAGCGGTCAAAGTATCTAAATCTTAAGTCCGAACTCATTTAATCTGAATAAATGTCGACAAATCCGTAATATTTAGATGCAAAGACATGGGCCCCTAAACAGAAAATGTGATCAGGTGCTCGTGAGTAGTAAGCATCGCCTGCCTATCATAATACACCCGCCATGTCTATATATCTGATGGAAAAGTCAGTGAAAATGAAAGTCCGGTAACTTCACGTGTTTAAAAAGAAATGGCGTGCCTTGTTGCTTGTGTCAGTCCCCCCCCACACACACACCTCAAGGTGTGTCGTTGGAACAGACCCCCCCCCCCCACACACACACACACACCCTTTGCGTCTAAAATTAAATAGTTAGGTGTTATTTTTAGCACCAAGCTATATAAGCCGTCATGTTCCAAAACGAGTTGAAAAAAAAGAGAAAACCTAACCTACAGAGACTCAGAGATTGGACAAAAGTGTTTGCCGTTAACTTCGATGCATTTCCACTTATGCTGACAAATTGATTATCTGAAAAGCACAACATTTTACCATCATGAAAATTATACTAATATGTAGATAAATGATTTATGCAATGTAAAAGAAAAATAGCCGGGCCGCGTAGCGCAGTCGGTAGGGCACCTGACTCGTATGTCAAAGGTCCTGGGTTCGATACCCGGTCTGGCCACATATTTTCGTTTCTCCTTCTGCTGATTCAATGAGGGCAGTTGTCAGTTACTGGCGAAAGTATGTGCACTTAGTACTGGTTAACCGCTTAGGAGGTCTAAGCCTGCCCAGGAATAGTGTGTTTAGGTTAACTGACCGTCGCGACATGACCTTAGCTGTTTACCGTGGACGTAAAGCGACAAATCAATCAAATTTTGTATGTTTTTGATCTCTAGTTGCAGAATTTTTTAAAAATCGTGTAATTTCTATAAAACCGTGTTTGCATTGACGTCTATTATTTCTGTTTGTTCCAATACGCATACATGTACATGAAAAGCAATGAAATCCATACAATTTTAAGAGAATTTGAGTGGGGGCCAAAAAGGGGTTCCTTATCTCTCTCTCTCTCTCTCTCTCTCTCTCTCTATATATATATATATATATATATATATATATATATATATATATATATATATATATATATATTGCCAAGGTCCTTTACCACAAGAAATCTAATGCTGAATGCTCTGTAAAGTTGTTAAGGTGGTGATTTTCACTGATTTGGGGCAAAGACAAAAATCTGCATTAAATGCTGAAAATACAACAGATCTTCCCAAAACTTAGCAGGAGCCTTCTTTATGTTGTTTCTCACAATTCAGAATCCCAAAATGCAGGACATGTTGATGTTAAAAAGGATTTATATAAGAAAAGATCAAAGGGTAATTTTGTGCGAATAAATCTAAAAAATGACCATCATTATTGAAAATGTAACCAGGTCTGAACATAGATTAATATATTATGAAGAGCGACCTAGCAATTATTTTTTCCATTTTCTTTGCACGTTATCAGGCTGCGCAGATAAAAAAAGATGTGGCCTGTGTCCAAATATTTGTCTCAAAAATACATAGCAGAGTCTGTTCAAGGTTGAATAATTTCAATAATATACCTGTCTTGGTCATTGTAATGTAATATTTATACTGTGAGTATGATATAGGTATACCTGACCTACCTGTATTAATGAATGCAAGCACTATACATGCACTTATATACATGGTCAGACAGTTGAGGAAAAGGCTTCTGTTTTTATCTGCGCAGCCTGATAACATGCAAAGAAAGTGGTATAAATAATTGCTAGGACGCTCTTCATAATACATTAATTTATGTTCAGACCTAGTTACATTTTCAATAATGATGGTCATTTTTTAGATTTATTCGCACAAAATTACCCTTTGATCTTTTCTTATATAAATCCTTATTAACATCAACATGTCCTGCATTTTTGTATTCTAAACTGTGAGAAACAACATAAAGAAGGCATCGGCTAAGTTTTGGGAAGATCTGTTGTATTTTCAGCATTTTATTGAGATTTTTGTATATACCACAAATCACCACCTTAATAATATTTAGGGCGTCTAGGGGCGTAGTCCTCAGAAGCCAAAAGCATTTTTGCTGATGACAGCACCTGGAGATTTGATATCACAAACGCAGACATTAAATTTACTGATTGGCATGGTTTAATAGATTAAATCATACTGTCCTACTAACAAATAAAGATTTTTTTCTGGACCTGAAGCACGTGAAGTTTTTTCTTTTTTGGTAAATGTTAGGAAGACAAGTTTGATCGAATAGAACCAATCTGAAAATGTAGTAGTAGTGGGGGTGGTTGGAGCGGCCCCTGAAAGCTGAAACTTTATTTAATGTAGACGGATAGAAAAATTCTGTCCCCAACTCTCATATGCCTAACGGAATATATTACCCCCTGCCCCCTCCCCTCCCCCCCCCCCCCAGAAAAAAATCCGACATCCCTTTACCACTGAATGTACCCGGTTCCCCACTTCGTAATAAATGACTTGTCCGTTATAATCATGTCGCTGTGAGCGGGTTACACCAAAACTTTTGATTAGTAAAATACCGCCCAAAGGATAAAGTACTAACCTGAAAATTTTAATATAGTGTCGGGTCTCAAGAACATAGACTATTTCACTGTGACCTGCTTTCGTAGAGGAGATTTGGAGCAGCCAGATGCGTGCACTAATGAAGTCTAATGTAGGCTTTCAGCGCAGTTAGTTCACTTATGACAGAATTTTCACTCCACCACTGTCACTCTGGTCAGTTTTTGCGCTTGTATGTGCTAGCTCTAGCTGTTTGTTGCAGGTGCGCGAAAAAACACTTTTTGACTGATACCAGAGTAAATTTAAACACACCACTTAGCAATTCACTAGAGTTTCAGATGAAGTCAGCTGTAGATTCTAATTGACAGCAACATCACACGTCGTCGCTACGTGTACCAACGAACCTAAACAAAACAGCTGCAGTGTATTTGCGGAGATAAGAAAATTTCAGCCGTATGCCTAGGACTAGGCTTGCGTAGCAGAACATATTAGCTGAAGTAAGATTATATCTGTCAACAGCCATATTTTTATATCATGTTTAGCCCTCAGACTCATCAGAGCTCCTTTGGTGTCTAAGGGATTTGGCCTCTCGCGGCCAAATGTGGGTGGGGTACATGGATTGTGTCAACTTACTCCGCAACTCGTAAAGAAAGTCGAATATTTTGTCAAGTAAAATCAGAGACAGTCTGACGGATGGGATGCCGGATGACATAGGAACTATGTGATTAGAGCTCTCAATAATATATTTTGCAAATTGTAAAGGCATAGTAAAGCGGCTGGTGTGCAGCCAAATAACGACATCACGGGTACGTGGGACCTAATATCTCTTGAGCGAATGAAAAAATGGTAGCGCTCGAATGAAAATTATACAACAGCATCCAAAGGTTTTAAAAACATAGTGATTTTATATTATTTCTTAATTGTAAGACGGCAAAATTACGACAGCCGACACTTGACATTCCGAACAGTTGTTGGCAGTTCGCGTTGCGCAGAGGTCTCAAATTTGTCACCAGCGGACATCCTTAAACGGGAGTGCTTTCTGCTTATCTGCTGTCGAGTTTATGATCATTTTCAACGAGTGACATCATGAATGGCAGGGTAAAAGCTAGGCGGTGGCATTGCAAAATTTATCCACAGCACAGATACTTATCCAGTAGTAATTAGCCCGTTAGCACCAAGCGTTGCAGTTGCACCGCTTAATGTTTGTTGTAAACAGTAAACGTTGACACTGCAACGCATACTGTTACCGGATTACGCTAACCGTCGTGGTAATACTAAGCGGCGTCACAACCCTGGACCTTCCTGGGTAACTTAGTGCTATACTTTAGGGTTGGTTGTGCTGTTTGAGAATGTGATTTTATCTTCATTATTTAAAGCGAGGCTTATATTGCCCATCACTTTTCAGGTAGCAACTGGTTCAGAAAAAGTAGCAAATATGAGGCTGGAAGTAATAGTTTGCCTACGTCATACGCAGTCAATTATTGCAGAAGTGATAGGAATGATTTGGTTTACCCAAAGGTGTTGATTTCAGATGATGGTTCTGATTCAGACGTATCTCAGGATGTTCAGAGGTAATATTAAAACATATAAGCCGCGACCGACAAAACCGACAAAGTGGTTGTGCGCCCAGCGCAGGCTCAGATGAGCCTAGGCATCCGCTCAGTCTGATCAGACACTTCGCTAAGCGCTTAAAGGGTAGCTAAGGGGGTAAGCTATCTCCATGCGGACAGCGAAGACTCTAATCAGGTTGGGCGGATGCCCAGGCTGATCTGAGTCTGTGCTGGGCGCACATGGCACTTTGTTGGTTTTTTCGTGTCGCGGCTCAATTAAGCATTCTGTTACTAAACCTATGAACAGCATTCGCTGGTCAAAGTAACAGAAGGCTATAAATAACATATATCTCAATTTTTAAATGGAAAACAATCATGATTGGTAGAAGAAATGTAGAAAGCGGTGAATTGCCGTTTACTTTCTTATTCAACTTCTACACTTTTCACTAAGTACTACAAAATATTTAGAGAGAAAAGAAAGTGGTGACGTTAAGATCAAGTATTAACAATTAGCTAACTTAACAAAATCTTTTCTTTTATCAGGGCCTATCGAGACCTGAATTTTTGCAGGCTTAGTTTTCAATTAAAACCAGAGGACCTATGCTCCTGTAGCTCACCTGGGACTTTACTATCAGCAGACATATTTTGTCACTTCGCTCATCTGTTACAAATTTTGATCAGTGGCTTAAGAGGAGTGCAAAAGTAAAAAATAATCTTGACTTTTGGTGACTTGATGTCTTCCTGTTTTCATTTAGCAAAGCATTTTAACCAAATATTATATCTAAGTTTAAAAGTTTTCTGATAAATCCACCGTATAAAATAACATTTTGATTGCATAATACCCTAATGACCGTCAATGAAACACGCTGCCCAGAGATAAAACCTTCTGGGAGACTTTTGACTCAGTTACAGGGATGGCCAGATAAAGGGAACTCATTTGTCAATGAAAAATAGAAAATATAGTTATAAAAAATGATTATTGGATCAGACTGTGCAAAGTCATTAAGGAAATGGTGGCTACGTAAACAGCTGTATTCCATACAAGGATGTTAATATCTGTACCATGGATTACAATAGCACCACGTTTCCAGGAGCTGATTTGATAAAAAGAAAGTGCAAAGTTACTGTGGTTTAGATAAAAGGATATTCAGTCTTTGGTATAAATGGACTGATGCCACTAAAGTGTCATTTTATCAGTAAGATTATAAACAAAAATGTCACACGAATATTCTATGTGTAGCACATAAGTATGTAAGGGTCAAATAAATAAGGATCTGATAGTTCGGCCTATGAAATTAAAAAAAGTTAATAAAAAAAAGAACTTGTTTTCTAAGGCAAGTGAAAACAAATTCTGTCACAGCCGAGAATACCAGCCCCCAAACCCCACCCCATCGATCTCCAGAATATTCTATGGTCTGTCCCTTACTTATTAATGATGTCCAACACAACACTCTTCTCGCTTTGGTTGTGACAATATAAATTAAAAGAATAAAGAAGTTAATCAACATCTGTTTCATAAGCGCGACTTTTGGAAGCAAAGACAGGCTTATGTAATACCCTTCGTGTGCGTCCGGGTGCACGTGCACGTTCTCTTGCGAGTGTGCCTTCAAGTTTGTTAAATATTGACCTGTTGCGTTCAGCTCAGTTTCTAAGTAACCGCAAGGGCTCGATTCTTCAAACTTGCTCCATAGATATGTCTTGGCAAGATTTACTTAAAGAAGCGATGCATATTAGGCCTTGGATTAAATCGCATGGTTGATTGAACATAGAAATAATATTCATCTGTTGCGTTTAGCTCAGTTTCTAAGTAACCGCAAGGGCTAGACTCTTCAAACTTGCTCCATAAATACATCTGTGAAAAATCAACTGAACGCATCGATGCATATCTGGCCATGACCTATATTTGGTCTGGGGAAGATCTACTGAAAGCAATGATGCATATTGAGCCTTCACCTATATATCACGGTTAATTGAACATAGCAAAAAATATTAACCTATTGCGTTTAGCTAAGATTTTAAGTAACCGCAAGGGTTAGAGTCTTCAATCTTGCTCCATATATAGGTATTGGGTAAATCCACTGAAAGCTTTGAATAATGACTCAGTATGACCCAAAGCTATTCTGAAACTAGCAGTAGGTCACATTGACCTATATTTCATGAAGACTATTTGATGCACAACCATTATTGCTGGGAAAAATGACTCTGTTTGACCCAAACTTTCACCTCAAACTAAAAGTGATTTTGCCTTAAATCCTGGACACTTTTTGATGTATGAACATAATTGCTTGTGATCATGAGCCACTATGACCGGATGTTTGACCTCTATCAAACAGTAGGTCACAGTGGCCTATATTTTATGGTTAACTGATTTTTCCTCAAATTTTATAACACTATTTCATGGAAAAACTTATACTCCGGTTAATTGTTTTGGCTAACAATGTAAGTGACCTCGTACTGATTGTAGGTCGGTGTGACCCCTATTTAATCGTCTTTTGATTTTGCCTGATATTTCTTTCTTTATTTTTATCCCCCACCGAAGGCGGAGAGATATTGTTTTGTTCCTGACTTTTCGTCCGTCTTTCCGTCCGTCGGTTTGTCCGGATCCATAACTAAGTAACTATTGAACGGAATTTCATGAAATTGATTATAAATTATATCTATACATCAATATACATATATATATATATATAATGTGCTGATGCATGCCACGTTTCATTGGACTGGCTTCAGTAATGCATGAGTTATTGCTCTTGAATTGATTTAAAATCAATAAAACGAGCCATAACTTATTTACCAATTATCAGAATTTTATGAAACTTAAAATGAATATGTATCACCATTAACACAGCTATGCATTTAAAGTTTCGTCAGAATGGCGTCAGTAATGCTTGAGTTATCGCCCTTCAATCAGTTCAAAATCGACAAAAATCAGCCATAGCTATATTTCATGGTCCAGTAACTAAGACAGTATGTATGTCTAAAACAATTTCATTGACTTTTATAGTACATTCAGATACAGTGATTGACTTCGTGATACTTCTAGATGACTGTGACCTATATTTTACTGTGGGTTGATATTGTCATATCTCTTACAATATTTTAGAAGTTTGAATTAGTCTTAGGATAAAAGTTCACCTTGACACTGCAGTTGATCTCATTTCACTTGGCTGTTATTGTCCATATATACACTTGCGCTTGTTAAAGACAAGCTGCCGCAAATTCGCACTTTATCGTCTTCTGACAATTTTGTTTTATTCATACACCCAATCATCTGTGCTGTATTTGAAAGATATTTGTCGCAAAAACTGACACTACCATGTGTTATTTCAGAATGAAGATGCCTAAAGTAAAGATTACAAAAAAGATCACTCAAGACCAAAAGCGCATGAAGAATGAGGACAAACCGTTCAGCTGTTACTGTGGATCGCGATTTAAAAAAAGGATATATCGTGACACCCATATAAAGAAATATCACAGCAGACCTGTTTCTACAAGAGAAATCTTCAAAGAGAGACTGTTCTGTAAAGCAACTAAGCCAGCAAAAGTGTTTGAACCGGAAAGGAGGACATCAGATCAGGTAGAAAATCATGCTCAGGCACCCGATGAAGATGTAGATGAAATCCACATCAAAGTCAACGAAACTGTGAAGAAAAGAATAATCTTTAAACTACCTGATGGAAAGAAACTTAAAATGGACATTCAGTTAGAGTAAAGACTGATTGTTATTGCATTAAAACACTGAATTAAGTTCGGTGCGAAGTTAGGGCTAGCTATGCTTGCAGCTTTGCGGCATGAGGTTTGGTTAAACTTTTATAGTCTCATCTATACTATCTTTGCCTTTTCTTTTTCCCTGTCTCTGGAAGACTGCTAAATATAGACTAATTACTGTCTCTAAGAGCCGTTAAACGCAAAACAATCAAGCAAGAAGGATAACACTTCAATATCTATAAGAGCAAAGTAACTCATATAATGTATAGATAAAGATACCTTTCGACCCAATAAAACAGGAAAAGTATATTCGTGACTGTAAAATAATAATCATATTACTTATATGTTTGTAACTACATTTTTTGGTTAACATCATCATTTATATTTCTTTTGCTGTTAAAAAGATGATCTACGCCGGGCTATTAATACAAAAAGTAAATCGGGACGATTTCAAGGGGATGCGTGGGAAATGTGACGATATTAGTCTGCCAGTTACGTTTTTGGTTTCTACTTATCATTAAGTATTTATTCTGTCTAAATGGGAAAAATAGGTCAAAAACATAAAGATCGAATTAGTTTTGAACAGTAAACACGTGTTGAATCTATTTTACACCATATAAATCGCTACACAAGTCTGTAATGCTGTGTGATAGTTAACCGAGATACACTTTAAATAAGTAAAAATAATCCACGTAATTAGACCATCTGACTCAAGAGCTAGAAGACCAGGACCATGATGGTTTCCTAACCCATTAGTCATCAAAGGAAACAAACAAATCACGGATAGGACCTATGTTGATTAAGAGATGAAGACTCGAGTGAAACAACGTACTGCGAAAACTGGAGTTCCCTGGGGTGTCAAACAACACCGCAGAAATACCGGAGCAAAGAAAAACACCACTGGAACCCCGATTGACCAAGCAACAGACAATACATGTCCCGGTCCCAACCAATTAAAGTAAATGGCTTTATGTCGGGTCCATCAGTGAGTCTGATGCCCTACCCACCGGCGTACAATTTAAGAGGGAAGCAAAGTTATTAACCATGATTGGGTTAATTACCAAACATGCAGACTGCAGCAATACATAAATGGCTGATTTTTTCTAATCAGAAAAAATATTATATGATATAAACATATTGGATATAAGGTCCAATTAATGAACTCTTGCGAACAGGGCATACGAAATGTTGCCGAACCATTTACGTGTGTCTTAGTCAATATTCCCCCGCCCACTTCCCCAACCCACCAAAAAAATAGCATACTTTTCAAGCAATTGTGGTTTTAAAGGCACACATCGCCATTTACGCGGGCGGTATTTCAGGATTTTTCCCCAAATGACTTGACATGTGTGCAGAGATTTTTGACTTTCACTGAAAATATACCAGAAATTTAGCAGTTGAGTATAAACGAATTAAACGAAAATTTCGCTTTCTTCCGCTATAAATGCCGGAATCACGTCCCTTTATATGCAATTGCAATCCTAATTTTTTATGTTGTCAACATCTCACCAATATTGATATTTGAAACTTGAGTGCTAAACACCCAGATGAAAACATACCAGAAATTAAGCAGTTGAGTATAAACGTATTAAACGAAAAAATCGCCTTCTTCCTCTATAAATGCCGGAATCACGTCCTTTATATGCAATCGCAATCCTCATTTTTTTATGTTGTCAACATCTCACCAATATTGATATTAAATACTTGAGTGCTAAACACCCTGGTTTCCTTGTTAAAGGAGCGTTCCCGGAATAAATACTTTTATCATATGACGTCGCTGTTTTTCAGTGGATAACGTCGTGTCATAAAAATCGTATTACCACACGTGTATTAACACTTTGGCGCGTACACGTGACGTCATTTACAACGTCCATGTCAACAATGCGTTTTCTTATTGAAATGATGTTCAGTTTGAAGGCGTTAAAATTCCATTTTAAAGGGTCATATGATAAACAGAATCTTACACGAGTGGTCATTTCATATGAAATTTATGAAACTCGCCGAAGGCTCGTTTCATAAATTTCATATGAAATGATCACTCGTGTAAGATCCTCTATATCTGATCTCAATTATTTATTCTTCTTTCCGGATGCAAACAACTCCGCCATGGGTCTTATTTGGTGTCATCGTTTTGTTCATATTCGAGTAATTATACAAAAATATATAAAAAAAATCAGTGGAAGTGCCCATAACCTACATCCACTTTAATCAGTTTTGCCCAAATTATATTTTAAATACACGTAGAGATGAGATATTATCAAGTCTAAAGATTGTAAAAGCTTGATTTATCAGTTAAACAAGACAAGTGTTATCAGCTCAGTTTAGCACATGGTTCATGTTTGTGTGTGCTGTATTGCAAACGTAAGCACCCAAAGATGACCCATTAAATAAATGTTTTGTTTGCTCTAGTCAAAACATAAATAAAGACAAGATTCAAAATACAGTTTGTTCGGTACGAAGTATAAGTTTTATCATAAGATAAACTTTATACTGACTTTACTAGTATTTTGACCCATTACGAGAATGGGTGCAAAAGGGAAAATACAAAAAAGAACATGCTTTCTAAAGCTATAATCAATGCTTTCTTAATTCTGCAAATGATTTGAGCCGCGACACGACAAATCCAACAAAGTGTCATGTGCGCCCAGCGAAGTATTCGTTGTCTGCATGCAGCCAGCTTAGACCCTTAGCTACCCTGTAAGCGCAAAGCAAAGAGTCTCTTCAGGCTGGGCTGATGCCCAAGCTGATTTGGGTCTTCGCGTGGCGCACACACCACTTTATTGCTTTTTTCGTGCCGCGGCTCAACTTTTAGCAAGTTATCCCATTAATAACTAGTGGACTATATGTCTAAAATGGATGGGCCCCTTCATCATTTTAGGGGTGTCTGGTTCTGTTTAAGGGGAAACACCCTTTGTTTTATGCAAATAGAGTACGTGTTAATCAGAGGCCGAGTGTTGCGGCATCTGATCTGGGTCTACACTGTTTGCCAATGTCCTGTTTATGTTATTCTGCATGATAATCTAAATATGTGAATCTGTAGCGATTACCCGCACCGACTTTCCAAATCCAATAATCTAGATTTCGGACGATTTTCGGTGTTCGTGGTAGTTATATAGTTAATTGAATGATACCGGAAATATTGGAAAATTTGACTGTATATTGAAATTATTTTGTCCCCCGCCTTTTCGAAGAAGAGCGGAGGGACATAGTTTTCGGCATTCCGTCCTTATTTCCGTCCTTATTTCCGTCCGGGTACCTGGCGACCGCAAATGCTCTGGAATAAACATGTTTGGTGTCAGTAATATTTTGACTTGAAACTTCAGCATTATCATCAGGACATGCTATATTTTGGTTGTCATCTGTCATCCGTTTATCTGTCAGTGTTTCCATCTGATCGAACGCCCATTAACATTGTCCGCTCCAAATCTCCTGAACCCTTAAAAACACTTCCTTGAATCTTGGGTCGATCATTTATCTTATCAACATGTTTTTCAAAACTTGCATTTAATTATGTCTGACAAAAGTCAAGGTCACACTTAGAGGTCCAGCTTCTAAAGGTAATATGAAGATTATTTGGCAAAAAAATATTTAAAACTAAAACTACTTTTAAATAAAGGCAAATTATTTCTTTTAGGAAATGATCCATTTTAGAAGGGAAGCAAGAACGAAAATTGCAGAGTTGCTTCACCTTAGAGTATAACCATTTACCTTGAGCAAAGCTTTATATTTTTGCACAAGTTCAAACTAGAGAAATTTTGCACAACATGTATGTACAATACAACATGAAAATTTTAGGATTTGAACGAAAGCGTATTGCTTATTTAAATCTCCTCCTAAAATAGAAAATAGAAACTTGACGGTTGGTAGCTTGTCATTGTTTTTGGAACTTGATAGCTTGTCATTGTTTTTGGAACTTCAACATTTTTTTGGAAACCTTACGTTTACACCAATACTTTGTCCATTGAAAATGATAAAAAAAATACTTCTTTTCAATTCTTGTAAATTATTAGCGCATTTGAGTAATTGAAAACGCTAAATCTTGTTCTAGGAAATGCAGGGGTCATTTTTTCAGAAAAAAGTCGAAATTGCAAACGTGAACCAATTTTCACTAGAAAGGAAATGTGCTAACTTTATCTTAAAAGCAGTACAATAAAAATGTTAACACAATTTTTATGTCAGGTGTGAGGTTGACTTCTGATTCTGGCATAGCGTTAAATAGACGCACAGCAGGTCAAGGGTCTTTAGTCTGTGTTTAGTTCTTTTCCTTTTCATACAACGATACAAAAGCTATGGCTGTCAGAAATAGGTTCCTGAGATCAACGGTTATGTAATGACTATCATCGAACGTCCAACGCATCTGGCGACGTTAACGTAAGTGCACAGAATCGCATTTTCAGTTTTCCTCTATTTTTTAGATTAGAAAAACATAATGATAGTAATGCAAAATTAAAATTTATGCAGGAATTTACTTAGAATGTCCACATAGCAATTTGCTAACAAATGTACTTATGCATAACGTACTTGTGCACGTGCAAAACATGCGAAAACATGTAAATGTACCATACAACGGATTAAGCAGGTTCGGTTTAGTGGAAAAATCGCACAAAAATGGACATATTCAACAGCAATATATTGATATATATCATATATCTGATTCTCAAAAACCAAGAAATGATAGAAAAATTAAAACAGTCAGGTTCATTTTTTTCTAAGTATATTTCTCATTATTTCGCATGAACATCAAGAAGGTCAATATGTTTATATTTATACTAATTCGGGCTAGTCAAGTGAATCATTTATATTACCTTATCCCTTCTCATTCTTAAGGTGTGTTTACACGGCGAAATATGTTGCATCACACACGTGTCATGCAACATATATCGCCGTGTTAACCCACCTTAATACAGCCAGCAAAACAACCCTTCATTGTCCTAGAAGACTAGAAGATCATCCGCTGTATTTCATACTTCTCATGGGAATGGTCTCAAATTGGAAATAATTTCTAATTGTCTCCAATTATTGCCAGTCGTCTCGACACAATGTCTGTAGGCTAGTGCTGATTTCAGATAGTCTCTCGAGTGAGCATCACTTTATTGCCATCATGACCCTTTGTCTAGCACACCAATCGTCAGTAGAGTTTATTGACTGCGTCTTTTTAAGGTCCATGGGCACAGCTCTATGATTTTTCCGCTACTTTTAAAAGGGATATAGAGGATCTTACATGAGTGCTCCTGTATTATAGAATTCATTAAACGAGTTGGGGAAAAAGATAAGATGCGAGGCTATGCCGAGCATCTTATCGGTTTTCCCCAACGAGTTTAATAAATTCAATAATACAGGAGCACAAATGCAAGATTCTATTTATCATATGACACTAAAATCGCATTTTATTAGCAAACTTTGCACTAAAACGTCACGATTTTGCCATTAGAAAACGCGACGTTTTATGGACGTAAACGCATAACGTTACGACCTAATGTGCATATTTAATCCACTAGTGAATTATCGTTTTTAACGCATGGCTTTATTACACTCTCAGATGCGACGTCATATGATAAACAATTTTATTATCTTCCTGTTTGCTTCAATGGTTGACAAACTCCTCCAAAATGGGTCTACCAATAAAGGAAGGAATTTCAATATTAGAGGAGAAAAACCTTTTGTATAAGAGTTGACTGCATTTTTAAGGGACCAAATATGAAATTGCAGAGTTGTTAAATCTGAAAGTGATCCAAAGCGATTTAAGCTGTGGTTCTGTACAATAATGAAAACACACAGATCGCACAGAGTGCGGCCTCTCCGAGGCGTAGATTTTCGAACTGAATCATTCAGAACCAGTCTCTCTTTGACAGAATATATGTGTCTGTCATCGCCATTGTGCTGGTTATTTTTCTAAGCATTTCTTATTGTTCTTCTTTTGTAGGAACATCCTGGGGGTGATGGTTGGGGAGGGTGTCGACGGGGTGTTGTGCTGTGTTATTGTAGCCTTCCTCTGTTAGTTTTTCATTTTTCACAGCCAAATACCAAAGGAGTACAAACATTTTTTCAATACAACCATTTTGTTTTCTAGCGACTCGTATGTCTAAATGTATTAAATAGATTTATCAAAACTTTCTATTGTACCAATTGACTACAGCATTTAACATCGAACGAAACTAGCAAAGTGCTCTCTGGTACAGTCGATATATACTTAGCCAAAATAAAAGCTTTACAGTCGCTAATTTTAATCCAACGGTAGTCGGGAAAAGGTAAGACATGAAAATTCTTTTAATTTAAGAAAAAGTAATTATTTGGTAACATCATAGTCACAGAAAATTCAAGATTCTTTAGATACAGTAATATTGAGGCTATTGTAAACGTCATAAGGGTACTTTTATGTTTTCTATGCTCAAAACCAAACAATTACCGAATTTAAAATTGTTAAAGTCTGCTTTAATGATAAAAATTCTGTTGGCAATACCTTTTCATTATCAAATCTAATCAGTATGGACTTATAAGCTAAATTTATGCTAATGCACGGTCGACTAGGAAGCTGTGAGGACCAGACGAAAAACCTCAGTCTGTGCCATTATGAAGTCGGAAATTCAGTTTCAATGGAATTCCCATTACACTTTAAGGTCTTTATGGCAGTTTAAGAAATGGCTTTCAAATAAATTTAGTGATCAAGACATTGAGTTTGCAAGACAATCAAACAAATCTCGAAGAAAATATTAAAAAAGACACATTGGTATAAAAAATATGGCATCTCAAAAATCTCTATATGTTTAATTCAAAGGGAGATAATCTGAAAGTTTCAATCTTTACACGTTATTTTCAGGTTGTGATTACAATTAACATAAGCGTTTAAAGTGTGTTCTGTGCATACTGAAACTACTGTTTATTGCGTACAAGAAAACTTTCTTCTGCGCATGTGCAAATTAAAGTTCTGGTCTGAATTGTTAAAATAGGAATAAGTTAGATAAATCCGGACAGGACAAAAATTTACTTACAACTTTTCATGATTTAAATAATCAGACGTCTGCCCTACTCGAAAAAATCTATATATACATTACATATTTGCTAGGTTGGCCGGAATTAAGATATAAAAACCGTCAAGTTTTTATTTTTGTTCAGTATGTATATATATACAGACAATACATTTTGTGGTTGCACAAATTCGATTATTTATTACAATGTCTAACCGGTTTCATGAAGTTAAATAATTTGCGAAGCCGTGTTTAAACATATCGTTCACAACAATATAATAACGTTGCGTTGTCAAGAGTGATAACGCAACGTAGCGTTATCAACTTCCTTCCGGTCCGACACAACAGGTATCATATTCAATGTAAAGAATTAATTTTAGGTAAAAACGTTCCAACGAAAAACTTCTCTTTTTCTTTTCTCTTTAAAATGCTTTAGTTTTCATTTGGTAGAAAGAAAAATATAATATTTTGGTTCCCTATCAGAGCAGTCTGCAATATGACCACTTACTGGTATTTTTCGTAGTTCGGGAACTCTTATGTGTTGGTTGTGAAGAGTTACCCTGTTTTTAAGAATACCAGTTTCACCTATATATTGTTCATTGCAGCCCCTGCATTGTATAACATATATGACGGTTTTGGCTTTGCAAGTCATATTGTCCTTAGCTATTCAGAACTTATTTATCCTTAAATCAGAAGCAGAATCAGAATTGTTTACTGGTGATACGAGCAAGGACAACCATTCACCAGGACCTGTGAATCAGGATAGCTAGTCCCTAGCCCTTACAAGAGCAGTAAACTTAGTAACTGAATCCTATGCACACTCACCAGCAGAAAGCACACTCAGAAGCAGATAAATGATGCTCCTTCCATTAAATGTTTACAGACACCTCACCTGGGTTCATTGGATTTTTTAACTTGAAATATTCTGGTTGTTTGCTAGTAAATTTTGCTTTAGTTAGTATGCGTTTTAAATTTGGTGGCTGACGTTTGCTTTTAAGGAAAATTTTGTCTTCAAATATTTTATGCAGTTTGTCATTTCTGTGTAAAATGCGTTTATATTGTCTTATTTCACTAAAGATTTCTGGATTGATTGGTTGAATGTTGTATATATGGGATAACATCTGAATTATTTGATTTCTCTGGTTTCTTTAATAAACTCGTTCTGTCTAGCAGCCTAACTTTTCGATGGCGTCTTCAGTTAGTTTAAGTTGTTATTTCCGTTTTTATGCTCCCGCCATAAAATGGCGGAAGGGCATAAAGATTTTACCCTGTCCGTGTGTTCGTATGTGTGTGTGTTTGTGTTACCAAAATCGTGTCCTGTCCATAACTTCGCCCTGAACGGTAGGATTTTTGGCACAAATGATCAGCATGACAAAATGATGTGTGGCGTGCAGAAACCATGTCGCTCGCTTGAAGGTCAAGGTCACTTTGGGCACGTTAACTTTGTGCATAGGCGATAGTGAATAATGTTCGTGTCCGGCCCATAACTTCGCCCTGAATGGTAGGATTTAAAAACCTTTTGGCACAAATGATCAATGACAAGACAGTTTGTCGCGTGCGAAAACCATGTCGCTTGCTTGAAGGTCAAGGTCACTTTGGGCACGTGAACTTTGTGCATAGGCTATAGTGAATAATGTTCGTGTCCGGCCCATAACTTCGCCCTGAATGTAGGATTTGAAAACGTTATGGCACAAATGATCAGCATGACAAGACAATTTGTCGTGTGCAAAAGCCATGTCGCTCGCTTGAAGGTCAATGTCACTTTGGGCAATTAAACTTTGTGCATAGGCTATAGTAAATAATGTTCGTAGCCGGCCCCTAACATTGTCCTGCATGGTGGGATTTCAAAATTATTTGGTATAAATTATTATTATGACAAGACAATGTGTGCGTGCAAGTAGCATGCTACTGACCCATTCACCCTGATACTGTTTATAAGAGGTATTTGGTAGTGGCTGATTTACTACACTTGGGGTAGTAAGAAACAAATCCCCTTCATAAAATGCAATGCTACGAGGCCTTCAGCAGGATCAATACGGTATTTACAAGTGTTCATTGGAAATGCCACAAATAAATCACTATAAATAACTCGATAATGCCCTATAATTACTAATCAAAGCTTATTGGTACCCTCCAATAAACTATGGCATGTGAACATATAGTAGCTGGATCACAGCGTGGGACGTGCATTTCATATATATCAATATAGGACCACTTTACTGGGTAGAAACATATGGCCATACCAGTCACTATGTGATTATAGCATTGTTATATATTCAATCAGGCTTATTATTGTAATTTTTTTCTATAGGAAGTGTATACCAGACCAGACTGCTGCTCCCTGATAAGATGTCTGCACTATTAATTCTGACTGGTATGTCCCAGTACTTGAAGATTTGATGGTACTATCTATATAATCCTTTAGATGTCACTAGATTTTGTGGAAGAAAGGGAGTGTCTGGCTGTATCTGTTGACCTGCCTCAGCCTGCTCCTTGGGGCATACTGATCTAGGTCTGCACTGCACTGCAGGCTTGATTTGTTAGAAGGACTTACATTCCCACTCTTCCTTAAATTACATAGATATAGATAGCTCATAAGTTGTGATTATATTGTCTCCCTAACGTTTTAATCTATTACGGACCGTTTCTAGACGTTTCGGTACCTTACCTATATAATACTTACCATTAACCGGTCACACATGACTTGACATCAGCACCGAAAGGTGGTAAACAACGACAACAGTAATCTATCTTGTATGTACTTAGACCTGCAAGTTGACTTTTGAAAACAAAAGTACCGTTAGGCATGGCTAAACTGTCAAAAACTGCAGATTCAATAACCGTGTGTGCACTTGATTTTGCACCCAGCTCACGCCGCAAGCTACACCAACTGGAGAGGACAAATATAGGCAGTGCCTACGTCCAATCCATTGGCTCATATATGTATTTTATATATGTGTTGCCATGAAATTGTGAATAAATAAATAAACTGACTCAAAGGAAAAGGTCACAGTCTGCACTTAACTATGTGCATTGGCCACTGTGAATCATTTCATGTCCTGGCCATAACCTCGTTCTGCATGATGGGATTTCAAAATTGTAAGGCCTAATCGCAAAGCATTAGAAGACAATGTGTCGCTTGTAAGAACCATACTGCTTGCTTGAGGGTCCAGGTCACATTACACACGTAACTTTTGTGTATAGGCTAAGTGAAAACATTTTCGTGTCCGACCCAAATTTTTGTCCTGCATGGTGGGATTTCAATTTTTTTTTGCATATCAAGACGATGTGCTGTGTGCGAGAACCATGTCCCTTACTCAAAGGTCAAGGTCACCTTGCATTTAAACTTCGTGGATAGGCAGCAGTGAGAACCTGTTCATATCCAGCCCATAATTTTGTCCTGCACAGTATGATTTCAAATTTATTTGGCAAGGCGATTTGGCAAGGACTATGTCACTAGCTTAGGGGTCAAGGTCACAGTTCGCATTTAACCTAGGTGAATAGGTTTTAATGAAAACATGTTCGTGTCATATCTTGTCCAAGGTTTGACTGCAAAGTAAATGCAAGACCTTTTGACCGATATTTCTACGCCCTTGATTTTTCGCTTTAAAGTATACAATCTACCTCTATAAAACTAGTTATCCTACAAGTTCCAGTACTTCAATGAAGGCGCTGTCTTACTGAAGACACTAGGCGGGGCATCCGTGTCCCATGAACACATTTCTAGTTCTAAGTTTTTAATTCGTTAACTCGTTGACTAAATACGGCATTTTCGGACACATTAGTTTTCAAACGTTTTGCTAGATTGTAAGGTGTGCTATTCCTTGTATGTTTGGGTTGGCATGATGTATAAAGTAAATATTGTTTAGAATCTGTGGACTTATGAAATATATCTGTTTGTATTCTACCACCTTTATTTATTACCATTGTATATAGAAATTGGAGTTTTGAATTGCTTTTTTCCATTGTGTATTTTATACATGTATGTAAAGCATTCAACGCTCGATAAAGTTTTTCCAATTCATCATTTGACCTGATAAAGAGAATAAAACAATCATCTATTTATCTATCATCTGATAAAGAGAATCAAACAATAGAGAATAAAACAATCATGTAGATATCATATCTACCTGTCTGAAATATATTGGGACTAAAGTCTACAAAAGTTATTATTTAAATTATGACAGGTTACGCAAAACTTAATTTCATAAAACTGTGTCTTTGGATTGCTTTTATGATTTGGTTTAAACATATTTTATTTTCAAAATGAACACTATAATAACATAAAAATAACACAATTACACAAAGCAATAGGATCAGAACGAAAGCTGGTAGCTTATATAGCTCTTCTGAAAATATGATTTGTAAGTTCAGTATTTAATGACCGGCTGCTTACATGCTTTGTGATAGAAACTGGAGGGAATCGGGCGAAGAGGGAGGTGTATCACAAAAAAGGCTGTTTTTTCACACGCTAGCTGTTGCGATCTCAGCTTACTGATGCTTGTACCAGATATATATTGTACTCGTCATTACTTCTACGTGTAACACTGATGATGAAGCAGGCTGTTACATCTGTGACACCCACAGGAATAAGGATGCTTATATAGACAAACTAAATCATATTTACAGTTCAGCACACGTTTCTAGAATTGACAGAATTACGTCTTATTTTAAGCTGATCTAATCATATGTTTTAGGATGGTTTCACTTTTTTATTAAATCCAAAATATGTGAGAAAACATGCATTTAATAGGACACTTATACTGCTCACTTAATTACCTAAACAGGTAAAATCCGCTGGCCGGGTGGATGACACTCCTGACTTTTAATATAGGAAGTTTAATGTATTGTATAAAGCTCTTATATTTGGCGGTTACTGAATTTTGGTGTTATTGGCGGTTTAGGCAAAGAAAGCCAAATATAAGTCCGCCGATCTTTGATTTTAAATACATTTACAGCATAAAAGTGGTTCGGATAAAAAGGAGTACCTGATATTTTTAAGATATTTTCTATAACGTTCCATTAAACTCGTGATACATTATGGCATCCTTCTATCTATCTATCTTTACTTCTTAACCCCAAGGGGACGTAAGACGGGTTCCGGCGAACCAAGTGCTGAAAGGGGTTAGCTGAAACAAAAGTATAGGAAAGTGCGTGAGATGAGTTTGTACAGTGCGATAAAGAGCGTTAGTATAGTTAAAAGATAAAAACAGAAATCATAACCGCCTACATGAGGAGAGTTCCTAATCGATGCCTCAATGTATGCGTTAATAGAAAAGGTTTTTTTTTTGCAAATTTACATCAAATTTTCTTTATGAAATTGAGCCATGGTATATCATGAACGCCAAGATTAATCTGCGCCACTATATGTATTTTTATTAAACTCCGAAATTTTGATACCGCAGATATTTCAAAGTGTTTTACAGTATCTCGTAATTTTCAGGTACGTTGTAACGGGGCAAAGTTTCAATGACGTACGCCCACACACCCATCATGACATTATAAGTTAATCTGATTAAACCATAGCTTTTCCCTTACAACATTACTCATTTTCATCGCATTTCTTTAATCTTTAACAGAAAACAGTTCAAATGGCTGAGAAAGATAACGAAGTAAAGACGTGGGACGGTGGCACATGCGATCAGATTGCAGGTAAATTCGATTCGTCGAAAAAGTAGTTTTAACTGAATTTTATTTGCAAATTTGCCTGGTGGTCAGGTGTTTAAATGACGAGGCTTTGTGTTGTGCTGTGTCCGCTTGTCTGTGGCTCTGGCAGTTTGGTCGCCCGTATTGCTGCCCAGTCTGCCTTCTGTTTTGTTTTGTTTTGTGGCTGGAGTAGAAGGTGAGTGAGGATGGGTCTTGAGGCTGTTGTTGGGGTGGCTGGGTGGCCGTCTGTTTGGGAGGGGACTGCTCGTTCGGTTTGCTGTGCTTGTCTTTCGTGGGCTTGTGTCACTTTCTGTGTGTATGTGCTTCTTTCCCTGTTGGTTTTGAGAGCGGAATGTGGGATTTGATTGTATTAATTCCAGATCATTGCCAATCTTTTACTTTAAATAGCCGAAACTTCGGAGTATGGCCCATATTCCTTCTTTTGAATGTATTCTCAGCTCTTAAAGGAACTCTTCAAGATTATAGTTAGTAGTAAACGTTGATATTTTCGAATCAGTGTGTGGTTTATTATTATATAATCCTCGTAAAACACCAGTATAGTATATTCTTGACAGATTTTTAGCTCACCTGAGCCAGCGGCTCCGGGGGAGCTTATAGGATGGTAAGGCTCCGGCGTCCGTCGTCCGTCGTCCGTCCGTCGTCCGTCCGTCGTCCGTCCGTCCACAATTTCAAACGACTTCTCCTCTGAAACCGCTGGGCCAATTGTAACCAAATTTCATATAGAGCCTCCTGGGACCTTGGGAACGAAAAGTTGTTCAAACGGTCCTGGTCACATGACCAACATGGCCGCCACGCCCATATATGGTAAAAACCTTTAAAAATCTTTTTCTCCAGAACCAATAGGCCGATGGCCTTGAAACTTGGTATGTAGCATCGGGTACGCGAGTACTACCAAGATTGTACTTATTATGACCTTGGGTTGACCTTGACCTTTTTTATGGCAAGGTCAAATTTGCTTCCTTGTGCTTTTATATGGCAAAATGCTAGAACATAAGATATCTTGGAAACTGTTGCAGATTTTGGGCTAAAAACCAGCATCTACAGTCATCTTAATGAGTACGTGAAGATTTATGACTTTAAGAGGTCAAGGTCATTCTTTGACCTTTGACCCAGAACTCTCATATTTTGACAATTTCAAACAATCTCCTCAACAGCCACTGAGCCAATTGAAACCAAATTTCATATAGAGCCTCCAGGGTTTGAGGGAACAAAAATTTATTCATACTGTCCAGGTCACATGACCAACATGGTGGCCACGCCGATATATGGTAAAAACCTTTAAAAATCTTCTTCTCCAGAACCAATTGAACCATGGCCTTGAAACTTGATATGTAGCATTGGGTACTCGAGTACTACCAAGATTGTTCAAATTATGACCTTGGGTTGACCTTGACCATTTTACTGCAAGGTCAAATATGGGAAAATGCTAGAACATGAGATTTCATGGAAAGTTTTGAAGATTTTGGCCTAAAAATTGGTACATAGAATCATCTTAATGAGTACATGAAGATTTTTGAGTACAAGAGGTCAAGGTCATTCTTTGACCTTTGACCCAGAAATCTCAAATTTTGACAATTTCAAACAATCTGCTCTAAAACCACTGTGCCAATTGAAACCAAATTTCATATAGAGCCTCGAGGGGTTGATGGAATGAAAATATTTTCTAATGGTCCTGGACACATGACCAACATGGCTGCCATGCCCATATATGGTAAAAACCTTTAAAAATCTTCTTCTCCAGAACCAATTGACCGATGGCCTTGAGACTTTGTAAGTAGCATTGGGTACTTGAGTACTATCAAGATTGTTCAAATTATGACCTTGTGTTGACCATGACCTTTTGCAGCAAGGTCAAATATGGGAAAATGGTAGAACATAAGATTTCATGGAAAGTTTTAAAGATTTTGACCTAAAAAATTGGTATATACAGTTGTCTTAATGAGTTCATGAAGAATTATGAGTACAAGACTTAGAGGTCAAGGTCATTTTTTTACCTTTGATCCAGATTGCTCATATTTTGACATTTTCAACCATTTCCTCAAAAGCCAAAGGGCCAGTTGTGAACACATTTCATATAGAGCCTCCGGGGGTTGATTGAATGAAAATTTGTTCAAACGGTCCAGGTCACATGACCAACTTGGCCGCCATTACCGCTTACGGGATAAATCTTTAATATTTTTCTTCCCCAGAACCAATACACCTATGGCCCTGAAACTTGGTAAATAGCATGGAGTACTAGAGTACCACCAAGACTGTTCAAATGGTGACCTTGGGTTTACCTTGACCTTTTTTGCGGCATGGTCAAATATGGGAAAATGCTAGAACATAAGATTTCATGGGAAGTTTTGGAGATTTTGGCCTAAAAATGGTATATATGGTTGTCTAATGAGTACATGAAGATTAATGAGTACAAGTGGTCATGGTCATTCTTTGACTTTTGACCCAAAACTCATATTTTGACAATTTCAGACATGATAAGTATAAGCCACCTTGCCAATTGTTCAGGTGAGCGATTCAGGGCCTCATGGCCCTCTTGTTTATTGTTTGGACCCTATTTTGGTTTATACTAGTATTTGAACCGACTGCTTATTTGAAATTTAAAATATCACGGTATATATTCCCCCCACCGCCCTCCCCTCCCCTCCCCCCCCCCCCCCCCCCCCCCCACACACACAGACGGCTTTCGTGGGAAAGCCATTACAGGGTCACTAACGAGGCTTTATTAGCAGAAACTACGTTGTCTAATCCATCCTCCTTCTTATCAATGTTCCATTGCTTTTGAAGGAACAGATTTATGATCTTTATGTTATATTTATCATCTGTTTCAGGTAGAAAATTCTGCGACGAAACTTGCGTCACTTCCATAGATGAAGTTGGTAATAATGATTCACATAAACCAAACACAGTTGAACTCGCTGGAAGTGATGCTGATGATGAGATTAGTCCAGAAGTTACCATTTCACAGGCTGCTTCTGTTGCCGAGACATGTGTTGGAGTTAACGGGTAAATAATCAAAGCATGGTTATGAATTTTATCTTACGTAATAGTTGAGTTATGTTTGCAGAATTATCTTTCGGTGTTAATGGATAATTACTTGAAGGATGTCCTTTTTGTACTTTTTCCAATCTTGAATATATACTATTACAGGTAAAATGTCTCAAAAACACTTGATGAAACTGATTGCTAAATATTAGAGTACATAGATGAAACAAACTTTAACTCACTGTCCTGTTGAGTTAAAGGGGGCTAGGGGAAGTCGGGATAGCTTATATGTATCTGTTATACTCTAGTTTATCCCATAGTCCCATGGCGGTACTTTCGTTGCGGTTGCATTTGTTTTATGTTCGGTGCTGTTTAATTTATTGTGTTTTCATTTTAACCCTTCTATAGTAAAAATTGAAAATAGGTTAAAATAGTTGTTTAATGTTTTTCGTATAATTTGCTTAGTCTGTTGTAACCCTTCTGTTGGTCTAAATTATTTAGTTTAGTAAAGATAGCTGAGTTGCAACCTATTTGGGAAAGAGCTACTGACTCGGCTTATCACTTGTAATTTATTGATTGTTGGGATGTCTTTGTCAATCTTTCCCTTTGATGTTGTGGATAGGGTTTGGGATCTGATTCAGTCAGTTCCTGAAGTGTAGCTACTCTTTAAATTTGCAATGTTGTTGAGTCCCCTTATACATATATATATCAAACTCTGGACAAAAAAATATTCCACACACCTACCTTGTATGACATGTATATTTAATTTTGTGAAAAGCTATTTTTTTTATTTTTAAGCTAAAGTTTAAGTTGCCTACCTAAAACTGAGCATGAGATCTTATGAATACGTATATTACATTACAGTTTGAATTTATGGTAAAACTTTAATATAGTTGACTCATGTGGATGCCTCCCTTATAAGAAGGAGAACCACAGCAGATCTGGTACCAACAAAAAGTTCAGTATCTCTTTTTTATTTCCATACCTAAGATTTAAAGCTCAGGCTGATACAGAACTTGTCAGGGCTTATCAAACCAAGGTAGTGTACGACTTTATTGGCTTGACGATCGCCATATTTAATTTCTTTCACTGAGGGTACCAATGTATTTTCCACTATTTGTAGAACTTGGCAGGAATATTTATCCATGCCATGTTCGTAACCTTACACTTAACACTTGTCAGTAATGGCAAAACATCTGTTCACTTACTTACAATCCTTTAAAATGTTGATTTGTGAATCATGAAATAAAATTAAGTCTCGAGTTTGTATTAGCTGCAAGCGTCCTTTAACTTAGATCAAGGTAGTAAAACAACCAGTCTGTGGTTAAAATTGCGCTGTAAACCTTCTGACATTTAAGTTGACAACCTCGTGGCAAACGGTCTTCCTCTTGAGAGGAGCAGTGCCATTCTGATAGATTCGGTTTATTCCGTATAATAAATAAGTAGCCAGGGAATTATATTTCTGCACAGGAATGTATCCACATTTTTGGAACCAGGACAGTTTATTGTTTTCCTTCAAAGTATGGATACATCCTTATATAGAGATGAATCCACACTTTGAAGAAAAACAATAAAATGCCCTGGCTAAAAAAACTGTGGATACATCCCTATATAGGAACGAAAATGTGGATACATCCTTGTATAGAGGTGAATCCACAGTTTGAAGAAAACAATGCCCTGGCTAATAGGTGTGGATATACTCCTGGATCTATAGAGAGACAATGTGGAAACCCCCTATAAAGAGACGAAACCACATTTTCAAGGAAAGTAAAAAGTATGCAAAGACCAGGAACTAAACAATCAAAATCCAAATCCAGCCCTCAAACCATAGTTGGAAACAACTAAGATTACAAAAAATCAAGATACAGAGAACATATGGCCAACCGAGTGAGCAGCTTGTTCCCAAAAGGTGGCCACTCAGCAACCCAACCGAACCAAAAATAATAAGAACAGACATAAGGTAAAACATCACAGAAACTCTGACACCAAAAACAGGCAACAGAGAACCACAACAGAACTACCGCCTTGGAACGGTCAGTAATGAATTACTGGGGGGCTTAAATCGATTTTACAGGCCCAACCTCACCCTCAGTTTCTGAAGTGGTACAAAACATTTAGTTGGTTGTTCGGTTCGCATGATAACCCTCTAACTCGTCAATGAATCATCACGGTAAACACATAAATCAAATTTCAACACCATGAAGAAGCAAAGACGAGGACTCAAGAGATACAACGGGCCGCCTGACAGGTGGAGAACCCTGTCCTGCCAAACGACCCCACTGGAAATCTGAAGCAAAAGAAGGTCACCAGTTGAGCCCCGGTGGACCAAGCAACAGACAATAATATGCCTTGACCAAGAAATAAGGATTCATTTCATTCCTGTAGGTAAGAAAATGTGGATACATCCTTATATACAGATGCAGCCACATAATAAAGAAAAAAAAATGCCTTGGCCAAAAACAAAATGTGCAATTATTTCCCATTCTAATTTAAATAGTAACTACACTTCAGGAACTGACTGAATCAGATCCCAAACCCTATCCCCAACATCAAAGGGAAAGATTGACAAAGACGTCCCAATAAACAATAATTACAATTCATAAGCCGAGTCAGCAGCTCTTTCCCAAATAGGTGGCAACTCAGCTATCTTTAATGAACTAAATAATTTAGACCGACAGAAGGGTTACAACAGACTAAGCAAATTATACAAAAAACAATAAACAACTATTTTACCTATTTTCTATTTTTATTATAGAAGGATTAAAATGAGAACACAATAAATTTAACGGCACCGAACATAAAACAAATGCAACCGCAACGAAATTACCGCCTTGGGACGGTCAGTTATGACTACTGGGGTACTGGGGGATTTAAACCGGTTTTACTGGGCCCAAACCTTTACCCTCACCCTCGACCGCGGTGCACACAATTAGTTGATAGTTCGGTTGCATGGAGGTCCCCTAACTCATGAGAGAGTCATCACGGTCAACAATTAAAATCAAGAAAAGACCGTGATGAAGCAAGGATGAGGACTCGACAGCCAAAACGTGTTGAGACACCAGGAGATCCCTGGGGCGTCAGTAACATCACTGGAACACTGGAGCAAAAGAAGACCACCAGTTGAACCCCGGTGGGCCAAGAAACAGACAAACATCCGGCCCCAACCAACTAATTTATAGCTTTATGTAGGGGCTATCATAGAGTCTGAGCCCCGACCCACCGGCGTGCAATTAAAGAGGACAGCAAAGTTGTCAACCGTGATTGGGTTAACCACTAAGCATGCAGACTGTCGCATTACATCTATGTTATAGCCAATGCGTTTAAATCGCATGATAATTTTCTTAAATTGATCAGGAAATTCTGTTTTCCCTACGATTTTGCGTAATTTATATACTAAGTCACCGTAAAATTCAGGTTCCGATAGGCCTTGTTGCAAAAGTGACCTTAACCCTGTATCATATTTAGAAACCAATTCAAAGTGTCTACGATAAAATTTAGAAAAAGCTTTCCAAAGTTTATGATACCGATACCCCTGCTGTAAAAGCTTGGCAGTCAAACTTTTATTACGAGCATTGAAATCAGCCAAATGACTAGACACTCTAGCGAAGCGAATAAGCTGAGAAATGTAAACACCATAAGAAGTGGTGCGGGGAACATCACCATCCAAAAACGGAAAATTAACAATGTCGAATTCAAAATCATCGCGTTTGTCATAAATTTTATATGAAACAAATCTGTCTAAAATTGATAAATGTAAATCCAAAAATGGAGACTCGGTATCAGAAGTATTTGCTTTATTTAACTGCAATTCAGCAGGATAAATTTGACTAACCATTCCTTCAAAGTAAGGATTGTCAATATCTAAAAGGTCGTCAAAGTATCTAGACGTTGAGTTGAATGCTTTAATGACATGAGCTTGAGTATCATCAGAAAGAGACATCATAAAGTCTCTTTCATAGCAAAATAGAAACAAATCTGCTACAAGAGGAGCGCAGTTAGTACCCATCGGAATTCCTACAATTTGTCTGTGTAACTTAGTACCAAATCTGATGCAAATGTTATCTAGAAGATATACTAAAGCGTCACAAACATTTTGGCAAGACCACATTTTAAACCTTTTTTGGTCGTCGGAAGTAAAAAATAACATGTTTATCATTACAAGCAAGATAAAGAGCACCCTCTCTCTGAAAAGTAGACATAACCCTGCACCAAACGGAATAAACTGCATCACTGTGATTTTTATTATTTGTAATGGCGGGCCAAAAATCGTTCGTGTAGCATAGCCGTTCGGGGAATACACACGGTGCGCCGAAAAGTCAACGGCGGAACTTTCAAATCTACAACAACAACAAACAATGCGATTGATTCCGTAAAATTTTTCAAACGGAATAAACCGCAAGTGTATTCAAATGTTTTTTTTATTTCTTATAATCATTTGTTCACTCTGCACCACACTGAATAAACAGGAAAAAATAATAAAAAGAAAGAAAAAATTCGCTCTCGGTATGCAAATTTATCACACACACCGCTGTAATCATTCTAAAAGTAGTACACTATCGTTCTTCATTCAGTTGTTTCAAAACCATGAATGTCATGTGTAATAATCGGAAAAAATATATAACGCATGTGTTATGCTTTTTTAATTTATTTTTTCCTAAACAAATAATGTGACAAGCAATCCGTGGTCTGTACGACACTGAATAAACGAGTCTGTTGGATAGAGCGAGGAACAAAAAAGATCGTCTTGCAACAGTTGCGACCTTTGCATATGTCACGCATATGACGTCACGTTGGTGCAGACTGGTTTGCATTGTCTTCCAAGCGCTTTCATTGGGTATTAGCGAAACAACAAGGAATGGCCGATCGTCAACAAAATGTAAAGAGATCGAGGTTTCTAGCACTGCTTGTGCAATAACATTCTATTAAATATCATCAAAAACAGGTTAATTACTAACTATAACATTTCTCCGTTATTTGCATAGTCGATTTCCCCTGTTAATGTCTGATAAAGCTTGAATGAGTAGTGAAAAAGCTACTTCCATGTGTTGCAAACGGGCGCTTAAAAGTCTATCGACACCAATGTGCTTCAAACGGTAGACGAAAACTCAAGGTTGGCTCAACACGGTCATATATGGTCTCAATTTGTAGATTAGATGTGCAGCTTTACTTTGATACCAAAGTTGCTTCATTTCGCCTGCTTTAAAGGCTTTGAATCTACACGAGTCCACTATATTAAAGTTTTGCCGAATTTATTTTCATTCAAAATTGTGTGTACGTTCTTCATCGTCAAATTTGGAACCATGCCATAAGCTACATTAATAACACATTCAGTTTTGATTTTTTTCGTCATAGGAATTATGAATCAGACGTACGTCCTTGTATAGAAGTAGTCGATCCTTGGTGGGATATTTGCAATGAAGAGACAAGACAAAAGATTATAGCCGAAGCGTTCTGCCCCGAGTGTAACAGCTTCATGTGTAAATCCTGCATTGACATGCACAAGAAAGTACCAGCTTCTAGAAAACATAGACTACAGCGTGAGGAAAGCATGCCAAAATCTCAGTCTGACAAACCGATTAAATTGGAAGAGTGTGAAATTCATGTCGGGAATCAATGTGATCGTTTTTGTTACAATCACGACAGTATGATTTGTGATCACTGTGTAGAACATCAGTGCACACAGACAATTACAAACATTGAAGAAAAATGTCGTGAGAAATGTTGCAACATTACTAAATGTATTTCAAGCTTAGCAAATGCTATCCAAGATCTCGATCAAGCAATTTCTTATATTGACAATACTTTAAAAGGAAACGTAGATCCATTAAAATTCAAGTACTTGCAAGACATCGCAAAAAGTACACAGCAACAAAAGATAGAAATAGATAGCCTGCACAAACAGTTAAGCAAAATAGAACTTTACTTTGTAACTTCGTCGAAGACATTAGCTGAGCTAGGTTCCATTAAACATTTGGGTGAGGTAAAAGAAGTCGCTTCAGAATCTTATGCATTGAAAAGGTTACCAGATATAAGCTTACCCCAAGCCATAAGGATAAAGACAGAAACACCACCGAGAGACAAAACAGAAATTCAGGTCACCCAACTGAACCAACTGATTATAAAAGCCCCGAATAACAAAATGAGTTGCGACATTACTAGCATGTGTGTAACTAGCGACGGCATGCTTCTTCTTACTGATTATAATAACGGTTCAACAAAAGTGTTATCGGGACAAACGGGGCTACAATATTCCGTGTCTCTGTCGAAGAAACCGCTTGCCATCGCAAAAATAGATGAACTGACTGCAGCAATCAGCACTGATGATAAAAGAGTTTATGTACTTGATATATCAATACTCACAAATATAAAAATTAAATGGTCCTTTCATCTGAGCTACCTAGTTACTGGAATGGCGCCATGTTGTGGTGGCTTAGTTGTTGTGTCGAAGCGGAAGCAACCGTGCATTGTTAAGCTAATAAACATTCATGGCCACGAGTTGTGGTCCCTATCAGCCAAACCATGTATGAGAGAATGCTTTAACCTCCCTGAATCAGTGACAGCGATAACACTTGATGGTAAAGCGACCATCATAATTACGGATTCCGGAAACAGTAACATAAGAGTCATGAACGCCGTTAATGGTGATGTAATTAAGACAATCGATTGCGATGGAAAAAATCCTTATGGTCTTACAACTGATAATGATGCTAACGTCTACGTTAGCTGCAAAAGAACAAAAGAAATATACATGTATTCAGCAGATTTCAAACGACGCAAGCTCCTCTTGACAGCTTCTGATCTTCCTTCGAATCCAGGCTTTATCGTGTTTTGTGAAAACAACTGTGTGTTATACGTATCCTCCTTGTTGGGGGATACCATTGCTCGCTATGAGCTCTCTTAACTCTTGTTCTTATAAGAACGTACAAACGCTTGAAACGCCTAAAATTTCTGAAGAAAAACAAATAATAATAAAATGAAATAAACTGCAGTTATACGTGTATTTGGGTTGACTTTTGTGAGGCCGAAGGTCAATGTTCAATTTATTTTTTTCGTATAAGTATCAGTCATTTTTGTTCATTCATTTGAGTATACAAATAATTAAACCAACTTGAATGTTGCTTTTCTGGGTTTATCACTTTCTGGTCATTTTCCTTACACTACGGTGATAAGATTGTTGCCTAAAGTACTGGCGTGCGTCAAACATAAAACTTTCATGACCTTTGTCGTAATATGATGAGAAACCCCAAACTGAAATCCATAATCCAAATTTCATTGAACAATATACATGTATTACTAGGTTCCTGGTTGATCGGAGACATTACAGTGCATTACAGGAGAGGTTGCGATGCCAATCCAGCTGGTCCACAATAATGAGCCGCGACACGAGAAAACCAAGAAAGTGGTTATGCGCTCAGCACAGATTCAAATCAGACTGGGCATCCGCCCAGCCTTATCAGAGTCTTCGCTGTTCGCATGGAGGTAGATTAGATCCTCAGCTACCATTTAAGCCTTTAGCGAAGAGTCTGATCGGACTGGGCGGATGCCAAGGCTGATCTGAGTCTGCGCTGGGCGCACAGCCACTTTGTTGGTTTTCTCGTGTCGCGGCTCATATAATGAAGATACTGAGGAAAGATCACGGTCATCAAATGCAACCCTCCAAAGACACTGATAGCACATTTTAAGACAATAATGTCATACATAAGTGATTAGTCACTTTCAGTTAGTAGTACTTTCTTCTTGGAGTTTCTTGATTGATTTGTTGCTTAACGTCCACGGTAAACATCTATGGTCGTGTTGGGACGTTCAGTTAACCTAACCACACTATTCCTGGGCAGGCTTACACCTCCTAAGCGGTTAACCAGTACTAAGTGCACATACTTTTGCCAGTAACTGACAAGTGCCTTTCTTGAATGAGCGGAAGGAGAAACGAAAGTATGTGGCCAGACCAGGTTTTGAACCCAGGACCTCTGACTTATGAGTTAGGTGCCCTACCGATTGCGCTACGCAGTCCGGCTTCTTCATGGAGTTCCAATACTTGTAGCGTTATTGATATGGGTGTTTCAAGACATAACGTATGTGTCACGGAATTCAATGACTTGAGAATAATTCTGTGAGAAAATCTGAAGTTTTTCTGAAAGAATTCCAGCTTGTAATGTCATCGAAAAAATGACGGTACATGACATACACTGTTGGCCATGCCCAAGAACCAATGACGTCATATATTTGTTACCATAGCAACTAAGATTTCGTATTGATGTCTAAGTGACGTAATTGGGATAGATGTCTGCCTAGGTACTATGCACAACAGTTGGTTAATCCTCAGATGCTTTGATCTATTAACAGATCTATGGCGTCATCTCATGTATAATTCGAGAAAAGCATGGCATACAATGTATGCCATGCTATTCTCGAATTATAAGTGAGATGCTACCTGGAATTCAAACAATGGAAAAGTGTTTTTCATTTTTTATTTTTTCTTTCTTCAAACGTATAATTTTTCTCATATAATCTAATTCCGTTATATTAGATTACCAGGTCTCTCCTTACGATCAGCCTGTTGATGTAATTTCTGTGACTTCCAGGTTTGATTTCCATTGAAACGAAGTCCTTCCAAATTTAAGTCTACCCTTAAAAGAAAGAACTTGCTACTAGAAGAGCAAAAATCTTTCCCATAAGAGTTGACAAACTTTGACGAGAAAAGAAAAGATGTAAATGACAGAATTCCTTCCCCTGATGGTGTAGTCATTCAGATTTAGGATCCTGAGGAATAATATCTGAAAGTAAACAGGGTGTCTAAAAACGTGGACCTTTTCTTGAAATGGCTGTCACTCTTTTATTTGTGAAGGGAACCTTTCAAAATTTTGTGTGGTTAGGCAAGGTGATACTGCTTCAAACTGGTCAAGATTTTTAATAAAGTGACACTTATAAAACAGAAAGTGACACCACAACGAGGTCAAATCGTACAAAACCAACAATGTGGTTGTGCGCACAGCGAAGACTCAGATCAGACTCGGCATCCACGCAGTCTGATCAGACTATTCACTAAGCGCTTAAAGGGTAGTCAAGGGACTAACTACCTTCATGCGGACAGCGAAGACTCTGATCAGACTGGGCGGATGCCCAGGCTGATCTGTCTGCGCTGGGCGCACAACCACTTGTTGGTTTTCTCGTGTTGCGGCTCACATAATGAACATAGTTTTCAGAAAGTTCTGAGGTCTGCATTCTAAGGAAACAAGGATTCAAACTATCTCTAATAATGGAAGAGGGTCTGAAAAACGAATCACGTGGTGAAATAGGCTATTATGTTATGGTAAGAACTGGATGGTGAAATGGGCTGTTCGTGGTTAAAACAGAGCGTTTAACAGGGCAGTGGGAAGTGGCAGGCCAACAAAAGTATCTTCAAAAATCATTAAAGAGCTGGAAATGCCAAATTTATGAATAACATTTTGTCATTTTCCCTAAAGTTCTCTTCTTGTGTAGCTGAATGATTTTCACACGTGTGTGTGTGCTTCTTTCCCTATTGGTTTTGAGAGCGGGATGTGGGATTTGATTGTTTTGATTCCTGATCATTGCCTATCTGTTTACTTTCCATACTTTGTTTAATTTTTAATGAATTGGAAGATAACTTTGTGTTGCCTGCAACTTCCTTGCTAAGCTCTTCATTTTCACTACGAATACACCTTTTGGCCACTCAATTCTTTGACCTATTCAGAATATCAAATTGCTACAAACACATTAAGATTCGAAAAGTTTCCTCGATAAATAAAGGAAGAACAACAATTTCAAAAAAGGTCCACGTTTTTTGAGACACTGTAGATCCTTTGGAAGCCACATTAGAAAATATTAAAGACGTTTATTCTCCGATAAATTGATAACATCCTTTGCCCCCCCCCCCCCCCCCCCCCCCCCCCGCGCTGTGTTATGGTCCTGTATGTAAGATTGGGTATTTCCTTTGATGAAACATCATTGTCACTGAGTTATTGCATAGTAGGATTATATGTCACCCAATAAAGAAGAATATTTGTCATTAAAGCTCTGACCATACTTACAGGCTATGAAATGGTTCTCGGTCTTTACTGTACCGTAAGACCAATTTCTTTGACATTGTTCATTAACCTGAACTTTTCTAACGTCGTGGCTAGCTCGGCTTTATGATTTAATTGCATGCAACAACGCTTAATCACAACATGGAATTCCCCCGTTTCTCCTAAGCTAATCGCGATCGGTTCCAGTTAATATTACATCATGGTAGATCCGATATGATACTGTGTGGCTAAAGCTGTTCAAGCATTCCTTGGGGCTTTAGGGAATGTGGTGGCGGGGTGGTGTGGAGGGGATCCTAAGGTTTCACTGGCACTTAATACAAACTTGATTCGCAGGTGTTGACAAGCTTAAGGTGAATGGGTACACTTTTAGGGAAAGCAACTCTACCATTTTCAAATTTGACTCCTTCCTCATCAGAGGTTAAAATTAAAAGAAAAAACTATTCTCCTAGGTGAAAATTCTTTCCTTTAAGAGCACAACCGTCTTTTTGAGGGTAGTGAATGTGTAATGAGGGGGTTAGGGGCGCTTCGTCGAACATTCCAGCAATCAGGAAGTCACAAAAGTTTCACCCTTTGTAACGATGGCAGAAAAAATGTGGAAGTGAAACAATGCTCCTTGACGCTTAAAGTGCCAAAAATGAAAAAAAAAATTGCAAACAGCTAAGATCCAGATCCTCATTTTGATCTACAATGTTATTAGCCGAGACTGCGTAATCTGGCCCATTTTTCTTTTCTGAATGTGTTTTCTTTGCTCTTGAAGGGGCTCTTTAAGATTTTGATTTTGAAATCTTAATACAATAATATTTCTTTTAAATTCTGTAGACGTAAGCTTTGTTATCTGCGTTTTCTGGCAATGGCTAACATTTTCTTGAGTGCCATCTGTGCAAGGATAAGCTCCAAAAAAGACCTCTCTGATATGGACAGATCTGCCTTCGATCTCAAAGGTTCTTCTCTACCTTCTTTCACAAAGAACCTTCTCTATCTTCTTTCTCAAAGAGCGTACTCTACCTTCTTTCTCAAAGGTCTAATCTGCCTTCTTTCACAAAGGGCCTTCTCTACCTTCTTTTTCAAAGGCCCTTATCTAACTTCTTTCACCGAGGACCTACTCAACTTCTTTTCCAAAGGCCCTAATCTACTGTCTTTTACAAAGAGCCTACTCACCCTTCTTTCTCAAAGGGCCTAATCTACAGCTGGTAGACGCACCATTTTCATTCCAACCTGGAAATTAACCCTTAATGCGCTAAAAAGCAGACGACAAAATTTACGTCTGCAGAATTTCAAAAAAAATGTTTTGTCCAAGCGATATCATATTGAGAGTTCAAACACTAGAGGGCAAACAGTGTAGATTCAGATGAGGTGGCTCAATAAGAGCCACCTCATCTGGATCTGCACTGTTTGCCAATTCCACAATTTTAATTTTGGCGCTTTAAGGGTTAAAATTTCAAACTTCTACAAAATACCCGATGCTATTCTACCCGTAAAGCATATTTGTGCAGCCTATTAGCTTTGACGTAAATGATCGAACTGCTTGAGTTATCAGATAACTCATGAAGGTGGCCATAACCGAAATTTCTGTTTGGAAACTTACAGAGTTTTGTGATAACTGTAACTTTATCTTCTTCCAAAGCGAAAATTTGTTACAAATATGGCTTACAAATTTTTGGGTCGAATAACGTGCAGCCCACTTTGAGAGATTGACTGTTCGATTGTTTTTGGTTTAACGGCCCTTTGAGACAGTATTTCAGTCTATATCGGGCCGTCTCCCAGAAAGAGGGATCAAGAAGAGAAATGATAGACGAGAGAGAAAATGTCCAAACCCAACTAGCACCTGCTGCAAGCGCAGTACGCCCTTGCCCTACTTTTATCCAAATCAGTAGGACGCCCCGGAACTGGAAGTTACACATAGCACCATCGCACCAACAGACCCCCCCCCCCCCCCCCCGTACCCACCCACACACGCTTTGAGAGAAGGAGGACCAAATTAATATTGTTTTACTAATGCTGTCTCGTGTGCAAAAAACCCGACAAAGCATAGTAGTTAAGGGCGTCACTATGGCCACACCAGCCCGACAAACCATAGTAGTATAGGGCGTCACTAAGGCCACGCCGCCGGAGTCCGCACTCTCCCGCCTAAACACCGGAGACTTAAGTGCGTCGTCTTCGGCCAGGCGTGTCCATAGATGGCACCGCTTTAGTAAGTTTGAAAAGGCAAGTTAGAAATAATTTAGTTTTTTTCAGAGGGGTGGGGGGTGGGAAAGGCTATGTAAAAATGGCATCGGAGATGTCGTAAGAGGCTATACAGTCATATGCATCTGCTACGAGTCTGTTGGCCCTGTATCACAGAGTCTCAATATACCAGATGCATAACTCCATAGCGTCAGTTGATGGTGTGAGTTGCTGTGGCATACTCTTGTTCATTCGGTTCAATTTCTGAGGCTTTACAGTAATATGCGTCTGCTGTCAGTCTCTTGACCCTGTATCTCAAGGCCTTACCATACCATAGGCATAACGCTATAGCGTCAGAACTTTTTCTGTGGGATTGTAAAATCTTGTATCTCAAGATTTTAATGCTGTGGTATTAGACTGAAATTATTTGTTACTAGCCTTCTCAAGCCAGACTACTATATTTGATGTCTAGGTTTGAGAAGATCTCTGCTCACAGTGAGGCTGAACTTGTGGAGCTGATGTGGATATCTAGCAGAAGGTCCATATATCCACATTGAAATGGAGGAGCTGATGTGGATGTCAAGTGGAAGGTCCACATATCTACATCGAAATTATGGAGCTGATGAGGATGATGTGGATTTGATGTGTATGCAATGTGGATGTAATTTGGATGATGTAGATCCGAAATGTGGAGTTTCCACACGTCCACATCTACACATTAGACATATCGGCATACCCTGTCCCATGTCCTAATTCTGACAGACTGACACAATGCATCTCAAAACCTCACTGTTAGAATTACTATTGCTTCGAGGTTTATTTGTCCTTCAGACATCCTAATTATGAGTTATTTCTGATTTTTTACCTGATATTTTGCGAATGCGCAGTTTGTCATATTACATGTATTTTGTAACATTATTTGGTAAGTATTTGTTTCTTCTTTTCAGCAAAAAAAAATGTATGAAAATCCATGATGATAAAGTCGAGATAATTCAGTTTTTTACCCTCCATATTCCGCGCATGCACAGTCTGACAGTTTGTTTAAATATCATTTGGTAGGTCTTGACTTGTTCCTTCTAATATAAAAAAGAATTTTGAAAATCCAGCGGGGCATGTGGAGTTATTACAGTTTTCTTGCCCCCCATATTCCGCGCATGCGCAATGCATATGCCCAGTAAAAACATTATTCTTTTATTTTATAGTTACTAGTTAACACATACATGTAATATACTAACAGAAATAAATTCTAGTTTTGAACAGTGAGAAGTAAGAAGCAAGAGAAAAAGACACTGCAGTCAAAAATATTTGATGCTTTATAATTCATTCTCTGATCATACCAAATCAGTTTTTCAGCAAAAAATATTCAGGTAATTTTTAACACTTTTTTATCAGACAGTAGTTTCTATTCTCTTTAAAGCTTCGTCCATAATGACGAAAGGGTAATGAAAGCTCGAAGGAATGGAAAGAATACTAGCTATTTTACACTTTAATAAATTGAAACGATTAGCAATGCTGTTGCTTCAGTATAAGCAAAAATATACTCATCTCTCTCTGTCTCTCTCTCTCTCTCTCTCTCTTAGATCGATATCTCACTGGGTTAACCGCTGGCTTGCTGAACTAGCGATCCCGTGTTCGATTTCCCTTGAGGCTGGGGACGGCAATCTTTTTAACTGTAAAGGAGGGTCCATTGCACACCACAGCCTTCCATCATCACCCTCTCATAGTCCAGGTATGACTTTTACTGAAATACTGTTTAAAAGGACGTAAATTTGCAAACAAGTCATCCATCAATCCTTTTTTTCTCTCTCTCTCTGTCTCTCAACGTGTACAAAATGCATGCACGATTAAGACAGAGACAAATTGTTTACATCATACACGAGTGGTATAAAAAGGCTCATGTTGAAAACTAAGCATCATATACCCCTTTCTGCAAATTTTTAGTGAACTATGTATACTTTTATGTAAATAGTCGATACCAAGGGCGTAGCTACCTATACGCAAATACGCAAGTGCGTATTGAAATTTTGTCAAATTGACAAAATTTCAACACACACCTGCGTATTTTCATGCTGAAATGTTGTTAATTGGGCATAATTTAATACTAACTGCCAACAGACATGAAAATTTGAAATATCTTAACAGCTAAACCCTTATTATTGCCCTTTAAGAGTATAAAACATGATTGTGCGTACTGAGTTATTGTCCCTAGCTACGCCCCTGGATACATTAAGATGTGGCGGAGCCCCGACAATATAATACTCATACCAGTGAGAAAATGTATTTAAAAGAAGAACGACTATTGATGATAGTAACTCTTAGTTCTCGAGTTAGAGGAAAGCACATTAAAGCTAAAGATATATATATATTGAAACGTTTGTAATTGACAATATTGGTCAAAAAGGGATAAAATGCTCTTGGTTACCATGGCAACAGCATAGAAGCACAGAAGTTGATCTATTTTATTTGATTCAATTTGCGAACCAGAAGAAAGAACATGAAACTTTGAAATGTAGTCATACTCAAAGGTGTATCAAGCCTTTTTCCTGATCAAGAAATCTCCTTGGTTACCATGACAACGACACTAGTGCAAGAGGAATACCCTTTGCTATTCGTTATTTCAATCCTCAGTTCTTAAGCAAGAAGATCAAAGTCAATATTCAACAAGTCGCCCAAGGGCAACGATCGCTCACCTGTCAGTATATGCTCTATTCATATAAAGTTGGTAGTATTACAGTCCAAAAGCTACATACCAAGTTTCAAGGCAACTGGCCCAGTGGTTCTGGAGGAGAAGATTTTTCAAGATTTTTGCCATATATGGGCATGGTGGCCATCTTGGTCATGTGACCTGGACCAAATATATAAATTTTATTTCCCGCTTTGCCTGAAGGCTGCATATGAAATTTAATTGAAATCTGCCCTGTAGTTTCAGAGGAGAAGTCCTTTAAAAATGTTGGCACATTACAGACAAATGACCTTTAGCCAAGATCACTATATGACCTTGACCCCAAGAATTCCTAGGGGTTCAAGTTGTCTGCATTTCCATATCACAGAGCACTACAGCAACAAAAAATGCACTTTTTTTTTAGCTTTTCCCAATCAAAAGCATTAAAGCCAAATTTGACCTTGTAGCAAAACAGGTCAAGGTTAACCCAAGGTCATCATTTATATAAACTTGATAGTACTAGAGCCCAGATGTTATATACCAAGTTTCAAGGCAATTGGCCCAGTGGTCTTGGAGAAGAAGAATTCTTAAGGCTTTTGCCACATATGGGCATGGTGGCCATCTTGGTCATGTGACCAGGACCAAATATATGAAGTTTTCTTTCCTGCTTTGCCTGAAGGCTGCATATAAAATTTGATTAAAACTGGCCCAGTAGTTTGAGGAGAAGTCCTTAAAAAATGTTGACACATGACAAATGACCTCCTGCCAAGGTCACAAAATGACCCTGACCTCTAGTATTCATAGAAGTTGATGATGACTGCATTTCCATATCACAGAGCATAACAGCAACATAAAAATGCACTTTTTTCAACTTTTCCCATTCAAAAGCCTAAGGGACCAAATTTGACCTTGTGGTAAAATAGGTCAAGGTCAACCTAAAGTCATCATTTATATAAACTTTGTAGTACTGGAGTCCAAGATGCTACATACCAAGTTTCAAGGCAATTGACCCAGTGGTTCTGGAAGAAGAAGATTCTTTAAGGTTTTTATTATATATAGGCATGGCGGCCATCTTGGTCGTGTGACCTCAGCCAAATATATAAACTTTAGTTCTCCCATCCTGTTAAGTCTCTATATGAAATTTGGCTTCAATCTACTCAGTGGTTTCTGAGGAGAAGATGTTTGAAAATGTTGTCTCCCAATGGACAAATGACCTTCGGTCAAGGTCACTAAATGACCTTGACCTCTAATATCCATAGGCTTTAAAATTGACTGCATTTCCATATCACAGAGCACAAAAGCAACAGAAAAATGCATTTTTTCAGATTTTCCCTTCAAAACCCTTAGGGACCAAGTTTGACCTTGCCATAAAATAGGTCAAGGACAACCAAAGGTCATCATTTATATAAACTTTGTAGTACTGGAGACCAAGATGCTACATACCAAGTTTCAAGGCAATCGGCCCAATGGTTCTCGAGAAGAAGATTTTTTAAGGTTTTTACCATATATGGGCATGGCGGCCATCTTGGTCATGTGACCTGGACGAAATATATAAACTTTCGTTCCCCTATCCTGTTAAGGCTATATGAAATTTGGCTTCAATCGGCCCTGTGGTTTCTGAGAAGAAGATGTTTAAAATTGTGAACGCCGACGCCGACGACGACGACGCCGACGGACGACGGACCAAGTCTATACTATAAGCTCACCTTGACAGGTGCGCTAAAAAGCCATTTTTGATCTTTTAAAACTGTAAAATGATCATGATCATGGTTACCATGACAACGGTACAATTACTGTAACAATGGTAACGAATATTATTATAGGACTGATTCACATAAATATAGCTAGAAATGTTTTTTCAGAAAAAAAATGATGTCCCCCCCCCGCACCAGCGGATTTCCCATCCCCTCAAATGAATAAAAAGCCTATACAAGTAAAATATTTATACAAATTTGGAGAAAATCCATCCAGTAGCTCTAAAGCTATCCTACATAGATGACTATGACCTTGAAAATGAGGTCAAGGTCACCAAAAGCTAATCAGCTCTTAAACTTGTCCCAATGAAGTATTCATGCAAGTTCGGTGAAATTCCATCCATTGGTTCAGGAGATATAGTGGGCACAAGAGATTGTCATTTAAGTCCTCCAGAGACCTTGAAAATGTGGTCAAAGTCACCAAAATCTAATCAGCTCTCAAACTTGTCCCAATGAAGTATTCTTGCAAGTTCGGTGAAATTCCACCCATTGGTTCATGAGATACAATGGGTACAAGAAATTGTCATCTAAGTCCTCCAGTGACCTTGAAACAGAAGTCAATGTCACCAAAATCTAATCAGCTTTTAAACTTGTCAAAATGATGTATCCATCCAAGTTCGGTGAAATTCCATGATTGGTTCATGAGATACAGTGGGTACAAGAAATTGTCATCTAAGCCCTCCAGTGACCTTGAAACTAAAGTCATGATCACCAAAATCTAATCAGCTTTAAAACTTGTCCAAATGATGTATCCATGCAAGTTTGGTGTAATTCCATCCCTTGGTTCAAGAGATAGCGCGCACGCAAGAAACTGTCACGCCGACGTCCGGGATCCGCACTGAAAACAATTTGTCCCCCCTCACCTTTGGTAGGGGACATAATTACATATGGAATACTTTATTTTAGTATTGTAGTATTCACATAAAAACAATTACATACTGGCTTACTTAACTGAACTGTCTGAGAAATGTCAAGCTAAAAAAAAAAAACAGCTTTTATCAGCCTTAGACAATTATTCAGGTTGCAAGGTGCACGTGGCTGGAGGACATATTTAAAATAAAAAAAATAAAATAAAAAAAAAAACCTTCGCATGCAACAAACAACATGAAAATTTTTGTAAAAGTTTCTTTTGATAACAAAATCATTGATAAAGTACGAAGTGTTTGTCGATTGCGGAGGCATTAGAATTTTTGTCTGGATACATTAAAATTTGCTAAAATGCGTAAAAAAGCAAATACGTTTGGAGAGTTACCAAGGCAATGCCATGAAAGAACTTGAAAACCTACATTTCTTTGAAAATGAGGTACCGTTACATATGCATATAAAGGAATCTTAAGGAAAATATTCATGTTTTATTTTCTCTGAAATTTTGATTTGGTTGGTTGGTTGATTTGATGCTTAACGTCCACGGTAAACAACTAAGGTCATGTCGGGACGGTCAGTTAACCTAACCACACTATTCCTGGGCAGGCTTAGACCTCCTAAGCGGTTAACCAGTACTAAGTGCACATACTTTCGCCAGTAACTGACAACTGTCCTTCTTGAATCAGCGGAAGGAGAAACGAAAGTATGTGGCCAGACCGGGATTCGAACCCAGGACCTCTGACTTACGAGTCAGGTGCCCTACCGATTGCGCTACCCGGCCCGGCCTGAAATTTTGAGGCCGGAATTAATGCTTATCGGACCTAGACCTTTCGTGACTATATTTCTGGATATATAGCACGAACTTCAAGCTGGTCGAAATGTGTGCACTAAGATGGATATACTTATACTAATTCGGGTAAGTCAAGTGAATCATTTATATCATCTTAATCCTTCTCATCCTAAAGGTGTGTTAACACGTCGACACATGTTGCATGACATTTGTGTCATGCAACATGTGTCACCGTGTAAACACCCGAAACATGTTTACATTAAACATGTGTTGCATGACACATGTATGCAGGTGTGTTTACTCGGCGACATATGTGTCATGCAAAACATGCAATATGTTTCACCGTATTAACGCCTATAAACATGTTGCATGACACAATTCTATTGCATGCAACATGTCCGGTCGTCTTAACAAATTAGTTCTGAATAGTAAGATCCTACTTGCGAAAAAATGTTGCATGATTAATACAGCCAGCCAAACAAACCCTCATTGTCCTAGAAGACTAGAAGATCATCCGCTATGTTTTATACTTCTCATGGGAATGGTCTCAAATTGGAAATAATTTCTAATTGTCTCCAATTATTGCCAGTCGTGTCGACACAATGTCTGTAGGCTAGTGCTGATTTCGGATTGTCTCGAGAGTGAGCATCACTTTATTGCCATCATGACCCTTTGTCTAGCACGCCAATCTTCAGCAGAACTTATTGGCTGCGTCTTTTTAAGGTGCATCGGCACAGCTCTTTGATTTTCCGCCCTTTTTAGAAAGGAAACAACTATATGTTTGCCCCCATGCAGGACGAAAACTTTCCGAAAATGGTATACGTTTAAGAATTTGCTCTAAGAGAAGCATGTTCTTTTCTTTCAGAGTTAACTGCAATTTAGAAATAAGGGAAAATGAAAATGGTAGAATTTCTTCCTCTGAAAGCTCTTAAAGCTATCTGAATTGCCTAGCCAATAAAAACACAGATAACACGGACTGTGGCCTTTCCGAGACCTACTTTTTCGAACTGAATTATTCAAAAGCATTCTCTCTTCGACAGAAAAGATGTGTCTGCGATCGCCATTGTGCTGTTTGCTTTTCTAAGCATTTCTTAAAGCTCTTTTTGTTTAGGAATATCATGGGGGTGATGCTTTGGGAGGATGTCAATGGGGTGCTGTGCTTTGTTATTTTTTTCACTTTTCACAGACAAATACCAAAGGAGTACAAATATTTTTTCAATAAAACCATTTTGTTTTCTAGCGACTCGTATGTCTTACTGTATTGAATAGATTTATCAAAACGTTCTATTGTACCAATTGACTACCGCATTTACTCGATTTTGAGACGAGAGTTTACTCCGGTGTTTACCCTTCCAAAATTACTGCAAAAATTTAATTCAATTTTATGTTAATTATGCTATAAAATGGGAATTTTGTCTTCCTAAATAATCCCAAAGATCTAGACCCGTCTTAAAAGACGGATCTAGAACTTTGATATTGTTTTGGAAGTTAAAAAGTCTTTTAACCGAACAAATACGGTTTGCTGGACACAGATGTTGCATGACAATAATTTCTAATATAGACTAATTACTGCTTTCGCTGACACAACATTTCCCATATTCAGTTACCAATTCAGTATTTCCTTTCTCCAATTGTTATGTTATTTGTCGTGCTATTTTATTTAGATTCACCTGTTAGCAACAGGAACTTGAAGATGATTGGGTACTCAGTGAGGGAAAGCAAATCTGCCAACTTCATGCTGCCCCCTTTCTCATAAAGGGTCAACTTTTAATGGAAAGAATATAATATTCTATGGGCTGATTCTAGAGAAAGGGAAGCAAACAGGAAGGGGCGAAAATTGTTTTCCTTGCTAAATATTGCAAAATAACATGAAGAATCGTGGTGAAATCAGGAATATTACCATTTATTTTACACACCTAAATCAGATATAAAACGCCATTTCTCACAATATAGCACTTCTCGCAAATACGCACATGTGTTTGTATATAAATATAAACAGCATGAAACTCCATTTCAAACATTACTCGCTGTTGTTGTTCTAATTCTCATAACGATGTCAACTTTGGGGGAACATCCTAAGACGAAATAGAAAAGTAACTCTCCACTTCGAAATAGGCATACAGCTTATCCATGCCTCTGATTTAAGTAGTGCCTGCCTTTTGTATAAGCAAATGTAGACGCTAATGCCCAGGAAATATTAAAGCAAGGTCTTGGCATTCAGCACAAATGTACAGTCTAATATGAGCCAGTTACTTTAAGTTACCATTACCCATGGCACGGCTGCACTTTGTTTTATTAGTATTATTATTATCATCATTAATATCATTTTTATTATTATCTTTTTACTTTTATTTTTGGCTTGTTTGCTTGTTTTTGAACGATTTCGGTAAATGAAGCGAATTCTTCCACCTAATTTGATGCAGAGCATCAACAATCTTTTTAGCGGCCCCTGATATGGGCCAGTTCTTTTTAGTGCAATGCTTGGCATATTTGGGTAAATGAAATACAATTCCAGGAAAATTATGGCAGTACTATGCACATTATGTCGACAAGTTTTGTAGACATTAGCCAGTTGAGCACATCGCCTGTTTTAGCAATATAGCATTTGGATTGTGTAATCGCAGCAAATACCATAAGTGTTGAATAAGAAAAACGTGATTTATACACAAGGCATGAGTTTCGCTGGAACAAATTTAATGTAAGATAAATGTCATAACCACAAAGAATGTTGAATTTGATCTTCAAACTAGATTACTCTCCGTGACTTCTCCTCCAAGTGGGACTTACAATTAAAAAACTTGACCAAGTATTAGCTTCTACAAACAAAAGAACCATGAGGGCGTTAACGCTCTTCTGAAAACCCAGCTCAACAACATATACTTTAAAAACTTGTTAAGAGTGATATAAGGTAAGAAGTAATATTGGCGCAAAAATATCTGCGCTACTATAAGGGTAAAGGTCAATTTTCGTTTTACTGAATAAAAGACAATAGGAACTTCAAAGTCCGGCTATCGAAAATTCTGGTACATTTGGGATGACATATTAATAAAGAGGTTTATGATAACATTTCTGCCAAGTAACAGCTCTTATGGATACTATGGAGTTGATAATTTAAAAGTTTGTTATTTTACAGCATTTCCGTTACTGTGGCAACCAAAGTAATTATAAAGCTAAAACCAAATGAGGAGCAATATCCAAAAGACATTTCTATAAAAGGTCTGTCATTAAATCTGCAAAAGTCAGTTCGCAATGTTCCCTTTGAAAGTCAACTGAAAGGTATTGTCAACTCCAATGTAGATCCTATCGGGTTCGTCAGTATCAATAACCAGCTTCTTTTGTACATATTAGACAGTTCGTATGTTCATCTTACGATCGAAATAATGAGCAATATCAATTTCTGCGAAATATACGAAATATAGAAAAATACGCTAAAATCCAAATAAAATGTCAACTTCAAAGAATTTGAAAGGAATGTGGTTACATGGGAAAGACTTACAATATTTTCGTTAAGAGTTCTTTTCAAACGCACCTCTGGCACTGCTGGCCAGGGCTATTCCATGTACATAATTAATCGTTTTTCAAATCATCAAAATGTACTCAGAACAAATCAAGTACATCTCCTGGCTGACTGTAAGGACTGAAGGTAAAACTCTACAAAAGTATTAGTAGAATGGTCAGTTAAACTGAAGTATGTTAAACGACGGACGGACGTACCCGATGGACCATTATTTATTTGAGCCGCGACGCGAGAAAACCAACAATGTGGTTGTGCGCCCAGCGCAGACTCAGATCAGCCTGGGCATCCGCCCAGTCTGATCAGAGTCTTCGCTGTCCGCATGGAGGTAGCTTAGACCCTTAGCTACCCTTTGAACACTAAATGAAACGTCTGATTAAACTGGGCGGATGCCGAGGCTGATCTGAGTCATCACTGGGCGCACAATCACATTGTTGGTTTTGTCGTGTCGCGGCTCATTTATACTATCAACTCTTTCAGGTTAGTGGATGCACTTATGCTCTTTATGTGTTTTGCGTTTTTACCATAAACCGTCAAACAAATCCCAGTGCATTCAAAAATTCTATCTCGACCGTTCTATAAAGAGCAGGACTGCATGAAAATATAGGAGGGCACAATTTAGTACCTTTGAGCTGTGGTGGAATAAATACAGCCAGACTAATCCTGACACTATTCACTTTGTTTTGGCTAATCTTTATACCACGTACGCTGGATAGCTTTAATGCATTAATGTTAGTAAAGCTTTCAGTTTTGCCAATAAGCTTCCTAGGCCCGAGGTTATAAAACTTTTTTCATGCTCAGCTGAGTTGAGCATGAAATTTTACCTGCTAATAAATAGCAAATTATTGATAAGTACGGTTGTTTTCTTGCTCAGTTTGGCTGAGTATGAAATTTTCTCTGCTTATGAATATGAAAATGCCAACATTAGTTGGCATTTTCATATTTAACAGCAGAGAAAATTTCATGCTCAGCTGAGTTGAGCACGAAAAAAGTTTTATAACCTCGGGGCCTGACCTTTATAAAGCGTGGGTTTTCTTCATATAAACTATTAAATATTAGCCTTTTTGGCTGGATATAGAGGCTAATAGGTTTTACGATAGAAATCACCAAATGTACGAAGCGGCACTTCTAACTAGATGTTATACTCAACACGCTCTCCGTCCACTAATTGATTCTGAAATCAATCATAAAAGAAATTTCATTAAAATCCCTTTCATTAACAAAGGTATTGACTTTATAGAGTTACCTAGTATATTTCAGGATAAATCTGTTACATCTTCCATACCTGATTATTTCCAAAATTCTGAACCGCCTATTATTTGTTATAAGTATAACAAACCGATTAGAAGTATCATATTTAATTTCAATAAACTTGTGTCTGATCTTGACATAGATGCTAATACTCCTGATTCATGAGATTGTAAAGATTCCAAATGTATTTACCCATCAGCAGGTCATGTTGTGACTGGAAATTTGAAGATCATCCCGGATTCTAGAATTCGTAACATTGTTTCTAAGGGTCCTAAGTATAGATTCCCTTCCCATATCGATTTCTACAGATGTAAGGAAGAAATTGCATCTGCATTAAATGATTTTGGTAATCGTTGGTGTAAACGAGAGGGTTTTGAAAGTAACGCTTTAAAGAAATGGAAACTAAGTATCTTTAATATTGTGGATAAACGTATAAAGTTTTATTCACACAATACTAATCTTTTACCTCCTAAGCCTAAATCTTCCTTTAGATATTTGAAGCAGGGTATCCAGGATTTTCATAGGAAGTATGTTTTGGTTCCTGCTGACAAGGCCGCAAACAACATTGTTGTTGTTTGTCGGATGCACTATATTAACACTTTGAAGCAGGAACTTAACGGCACCACGGCTTACGAAGAGACTTTTACAGATGAGAAGACTGTCGTTAATAGCCACTCAAATAATTTGCCTTTAAAGTTTGCTGTAAACGTTAAGGAACGCCAAGACAAACTTCCTACGATGTATTGGTTACCTAAGCTTCACAAAAAACTGTATAAAGCTAGATTCATTGCCAACTCTAGCTCTTGTACTACTACAGAATTATCTAAGTTATTAACTTCTTGCCTTACTGCTGTGAAATCTCGTGTCATTTGGTACTATGAGACAGTGTATGAGAGGTCAGGGAAAAATATGTTTTGGTCTATAAAAATTCTGGTGAGGTACTTAGTAAACTGAAGTCAAGAGGGTTCCGTGCGACTGGTTTGTCCACTTATGATTTTTCTACTCTTTATACCACATTACCCCATAATTTAATAAAGGAAAAACTTGTTGATTTGATTGAGAGGGCCTTCAAAAAGTTCTCCAAAAATGAAGGTACCCTTTATATTGCCTGTAAAGATAAGAAAGCGTTTTTCACTTCTACTGACCGTAAAATATATAGAGGATATAGTCTTTGGTCATGTCAGAATGTACGTGACGCCTTATCATATCTCTTAGATAATATTTACATCAGATTTGGTAATAAGTTATACAGACAAATTGTTGGTATTCCGATGGGTACAAATTGTGCTCCTCTTGTGGCCGATTTGTTTTTATTTTGTTATGAAAGAGATTTCATGACTTCTCTTTCTGTTGATAATCAAGCTGATATCATTGAGGCATTTAACTCAACCTCTAGATATTTAGACGATCTTCTGAATATTGATAATCCTTATTTTGAAAGCATGGTTAACCAAATTTACCCACCTGAACTTAAATTGAATAAAGCTAATACTTCAGATACCGAGGCCCCCTTTTTGGATTTACATCTATCTATTTCTAACGGTTTTGTATCTTCTAAAATTTATGATAAACGTGATGACTTTGACTTTGATATAGTTAATTTTCCATTTTTGGATGGTGACGTTAAACGTCGTCCCTCTTATGGAGTGTATATTTCTCAACTTATAAGATTTGCTAGAGTGTGTAGTCATGTAGATGACTTTAATGTTCGTTATAAATGTTTAACTGCTAAACTTCTTCAACAGGGCTATCGGTATCATAAGCTTAGAAAGGCTTTTTCTAAATTCTATCGCAGACACCATGAATTGGCTTCAAAATTTGATGTCGGATTAAAATTTCGTTTACACCAAGGCCTATCGGAACCAGAATTTTATGGTGACTTAGTATACAAATTCAAAAAGATTAAGGGTAGAACTGATTTTTCTGATCAATTCCGAAAAATAATAATACGTCACAAACGTATTGGCTATAATTTAAATGTTATGCGACAGTCTGCATGCTTAGTGATTAACCCAATCACGGTTGATAACTTTGCTGCACTCTTTAATTGCACACCGGGGGATCGGTCGTCAGACTCTATGATGGCCCCGACCTAAAGCTATATATTTTAGTTGGTTGGGACCGGAGCCTTTTTGTCTGTTGCTTGGTCCACCGGGGCTCAACTGGTGACCTTCTTTTGCTTCAGATTTCCAGTGGGGTCGTTTGGCAGGACAGGGATCTCCACCTGTCAGACGGCCCGTTGTATCTGTTGAGTCCTCGTCTTTGCTTCTTCATGGTGTTGAAATTTGATTTATGTGTTTACCGTGATGATTCATTGACGAGTTAGAGGGTTATCATGCGAACCGAACAACTAAATGTTTTGTACCACTTCAGAAACTGAGGGTGAGGTTGGGCCTGTAAAATCGATTTAAGCCCCCCAGTAATTCATTACTGACCGTTCCAAGGCGGTAGTTCTGTTGTGGTTCTCTGTTGCCTGTTTTTGGTGTCAGAGTTTCTGTGATGTTTTACCTTATGTATGTTCTTATTATTTTTGGTTCGGTTTGGGTTGCTGAGTGGCCACCTTTTGGGAACAAGCTGCTCACTCGGTTGGCCATATGTTCTCTGTATCTTGATTATTTGTAATCTTAGTTGTTTCCAACTATGGTTTGAGGGCTGGATTTGGATTTTGATTGTTTCAGTTCCTGGTCTTTGCATACTTTTTACTTTTCTTTTCTTTATCACGATGCCATTCATATATCGAACTGTATCAAAGATTTCCTTTCGTGTGCATTTAGATATAAGAAGTGTTTTATGATTCCAATATCGTGACATGATTCATCAGGTATTATCTGACTGCTTTATCTGTTCATAGAAATTAATTCTTTCATCTCAGTTATTATGTCTTATGCCAGTCAAAGCCTGGGGAAAATTAATAACTCAAGCTTACTTTTTCTGTCGGTTGTCACGGTTACATGACAAATTCTTCATTTTATAGGAGATTAGAGTTTTTTAAATATAGCGCCTTCAGGATTCAAAATTATTATAAGAACAGGGAAGTAAATGCTCTTTGCAGATTTCTGGGTTAACCGTTTTTTTTTTTTTTTGTTTTATTTTGTTTTTTACCAGTTGACTTGTCCGTCCCTATCATTTGGATGCGTCCACCTCTGAGTGTACTCGGGGGTTTCGGGTGGACTTTCATTTTTATTGTACTTTGCATAGAAACTCCTGTCATAACAGTGTAGACCCACCTCAGACGCCGCAATCAGCGGCCTTGGAACTGGGTCTATTTTCCCAAAATTGGTTTCTGGTCAGAAAAGAGTCAGTAGGACTTTTATACTAATACAAATATGCAAACCAATAAATATGAATTTATAAAAAACGCATTTGGATGATTCAAGAAGGTGCGAGAAAAACAAGTCTAACGCACTAACGAATATAATGCGACGTCAAGATTTGAGACAGTATATACTGTGATTACTGTTGGAGACCCAACGTGGCTTCTGATCGGGGGCCGTATTCATAAAACGACTTAAGTGGTTGCTATGCTGTTGCTTAGGATAAATTTCTTTGAAGGAGATTCCCTACAACTATGAACTATGGTCTGGAGGAACAGTCTTTGTAAGTCTGTTCCTCCAGACCAAATTTCATAGTTGTAGGGAATCTCCTTTATAGATATTTAGCCTTAGCAACCGCATAGCAACGACTTAAGTGGCTTTAGGAATACGGCCCCGGCTGACGTCTGCTTTAACGCTGCTGAGATGATTGCTTTTTGTGAAAAGGAGAACGTTTTGAAAGAAGAACGTTATGAAAGATGAAAATGTAAAAGAAAAGCACAGTGAACTGGGGATAATTTTATTGAAAAGTATCATTTGAAGCGGTAACTCGTCGGTTCTATGGTCGCAAATTGTATTTACGGCTCCGCTGACGTATGGCACTAAACCGCAGTCTGCGGCCACGAAACCGACGATTTGCCTCCCGAAATGACAATTTTGAGTACAACTATTCTCTGTGCAGTTGTCCTAAATGATCAAGAACTAATACAACAAAATTTCACATTTGCTTTTTAACATGTGCAAAAACTTACCTGCCGTCCATCAGTATCTTGTCTACACAAAATTCAGACACCAAGTACAAAATTCAGCCACGACATGACATTATCAACAAAAAGGCATGTGCGCCCAGCAAAGACTCCGCCCAATCTGATCGGAGTTTTCGCTGTCAGCATGGATGTAGCTTATACCCTTAACTACCCTTCAAGCAATCAGGCACACCAAATCTCTCATCAGTCTGGGTGGATGCTCAGGCTGATCTGAGTATGCGCTGGGCGCACTTGCCTTTTGTTCTTTTTTATCGTGTAGCGGCTCAAACGAAGATAACAAACTAGGCACACCCAGTGCAACACAGAGGAATTGACATAATTGCAAGAAACTTCAAAAGCCATACAAAACATTTCAATAAAACATTAAAAAGAAGCTACCGAAGTAAGGTTTGGTTGGTTGGTTGATTTGATGCTTAACGTCCACAGTAAACAACTAAGGTCATGTCGGGACGGTCAGTTAACCTAACCACACTATTCCTGGGCAGGCTTAGACCTCCTAAGCGGTTAACCAGTACTAAGTGCACATACTTTCGCCAGTAGCTGACAACTGCCCTTCTTGAATCAGCGGAAGGAGAAACGAAAGTATGTGGCCAGACCGGGATTCGAACCCAGGACCTCTGACTTACGAGTCAGGTGCCCTACCGATTGCGCTACCCGGCCCGGCATCCGAAGTAAGGTAACAGTTATCCGAGACACCGAAAGATGAAGAAATGTGGATTTGGAAGCTTATCTGGGTTTTCAAATTTCGCAAATGTTATGAGACACTTTTTCAGGGGTCATGGTTAATATAATCTCTTTCTGGGGGTAATTATTTGCTCCTGCCCTTGTACGCCAAACATATACCGACATTCGAATAAGAGTAGACTCATTTCGATCGAGCCACGTATGAGGTATATAAGAAGAGCCATGGCAGCGCTGAAAATACTTATTCGGAAGAATTGAAAGACGTCATAGAACACCGTGATTATACATAGGCCATCTATTGGGAAACAACCGTGTTTTTTTTTTTTTTGTTGTTTTGTTTTTTTTTGTTTTGTTTGTTGTTTAGAAACATTGTAACTGAAATTCCAATATTTAAGATATTTTTCTGCTTTTACAATCTGCTACATGTATATGCGCTGATGTTTGAGACTCGACGCATGTTGGTTGACCATATTTTCCATACATTTTATTGCCTAGCATGTGCCATACAATTTACTAGAAAGTGTCCACGTTTGTTGAAGAATGTGCTGAATTATTCATTGACTAGTCTAGTTCATATTTACAAATGAAGCACTTGTTTCATCACTTGTCTAGACAATTCTGTACACAGCAATTGCTAAAAGTAATTTTGATTGAATATTCATCGTCATTTTATGTCCTTTCATTACTGTTGTCTACTTCTAAAGTTACATGCATGCTTTATGGGATTTCCTCTTCTCTTCTCCAATTAAGCAAAACCAACTGTAGGGATGTAAGATTCTAGTTACACCACTGAGAACAAGCGGCTGCTCTCAAGCTGTTGCTGTTTGGTCGGCTTCATGCACTTAAACTGTCTTCTTTATTTATTTATTTATTATTTTTTTTTGGTTTAAAAATGAATTCCTGATTCTTGAACCAGGCATGGGGCAAAACCGTGTATTTAACTGCTGGCCATATGTTTCTGTCATTCTAGTGTACCTTGCCTTTAAATCTTTCGAAGGACATGTTAGATACCCAAAACGCAAATAAAAATGTATAAATAAAATACCATTCCGTTGGTATTTTCGTTTTTGAACTTTACTTTTCAGAGCTTATGTAGCCGCGACACGACAAAACCAACAAAGTTGTTGTGGGCCAGCGCAGACTCAAATCAGCCTGGGCATCCGCCCAGTCTGATCAGAGTCTTTGCTGTCCGCATGAAGGTAGCTTAGACCTTAAAATCTTAGCAAAGACTCTGATCAGACTGGGTGGATGCCCAGGCTGATCTGAGCTGCGCTGGGCGCACAACCACTTGGATGGTTTTGTCTGGAAAATGAACATGAGACGAAAACTAACTTAAAAAAATGACAGTTAGAGTTATTAATGTTGCACTCGACATATAGTTATGACTTGTTTCATAAAACTTTCATAAGGAGAAGAACTAAATAAGCTTAAGCTTCCGTTCTAATCCTAGTTAGCATGTATATTAGCTTGGTGTACACATGAGATTTGTTGAAATAAAATAAGTTTAAACTAAAACTTTCATATATTACAAAGTATTCCAAACAGTTCATTTATTGTTGCTCGGATACTACGTTGGGCGGAATCAAGTCCCTACGAACTTACGAACAGGTTGTTCCTCTTTTCATCAATATATTCTTTATCTAAAAATATTCACCCTTATTAAATCTTAAAGGCCACATATTTTCTACCTAACTGTGAAGTATTATAAATCTTAAAGACTGAGATGGGGAATCGACACGAAATCATAGCGAGAGTTGTCAATCGTGTTTGCGACACACTGGCATGACATTTTCTACATAACTGGGGACCCATGAAATAGTTGGTTGACTTGTGATTTTACGTCCTTTTCAACAGTATTTCAGTCATATCAGATCAATGGGAGGATGATAATAAAAGCCTATGTGCAATTGAGCCCCGAGTACCATGGGAGTCGAGGATATAGAGTCGAAAAGAAATTTAAATCCCATCAATGAGTATGAAACCGAGAGTTATTTATCTTGTTTGCAACATACTATTCTATTTCTATTCTATTCTATCCCATAACCTTATTAGGTCGTTGGGGCACCACAGATGACATCAAAACAATCCCTTTCCACCTTGTCCTGTCTTCAGCTGCCCTAGCTGAGCTGGCAAAATCCATTCCTGTCCACACCTTGATATTGTCTTCCCACCTCTTCTTCTGTCTACCTCTTCTTCTTTTTCCTTTCACTGTGCCCTGAAGAATTGTCCTTTTTAAACCAGAAGACCTTGAAACGTGGCCAAACCACCTTAGTTTCCGTTTCTTGACCAGCGTCAGGAGTTCATCATATTCTCCAATGGCTGCTTGGACCTTCCTACGAACCTCCTCATTGGTTATATGGTCTTTGTACCAAATGTTCAGTAACCTTCGGTAGCATCTCATCTCAAAGGCCTGCGTTCTTTTCTCTAACTCTGCTGTCAAGGTCCACGATTCACAGGCATACAGAAATATGGAAATGACAAAGGAGCGCATAAGTTTCACCTTTGATCCAAGAGATATGTTGTTAGCTCTCCAAATAGGTTTCAGCTTGGCAAGAGCTGAAGTGGCTTGTGCAATACGTGAGAGAACCTCCTGTTTTAACCATCATCTGAGCAACTGCTCCAAAGGTATTAGAAGCTGCTTACAGTACCCAGGGTCTGCCCCTTTACCTTGATCTCCCCCTGGATGCCATCTGCGCTGTTTGTCATCAGTTTGGTCTTCTCAGCACTGATCTCCATCTTATACCTTGTGCAAGTTTGGTCGAGACTTTCAACTAGAGCTTCTAGTTCGTGCTCTTCCTCAGCTAGAGCGTCTATGTCATCGGCAAACCGCAGATTGGTAATATTTCTGCAGCCTATGCTAACCTTTCCGTCATGTTCTTCCAGAGCATCAGACATGATTCGTTCGAGAAAAATATTGAAGAGGGTGGGTGGCAGAAGAAATCCTTGTCTTACTCCAACTGTTGTTCTGAACCATTCTCCTGTGCTGCCATTTATCAGCACTGCACTTGTAGCCTTGTCATATAGCTGGTCAATGTTGCAGACTAGGTTTGCACTGATATTGTACTTCCTTATGGTGGCCCATAAGGCTGCATGCCATACCCTGTCAAAGGCTGTTTTGAAATCAATGAAGACATGGTACGGATTCTGCTGATGTTGGAGATACTTTTCACACAGGATTCTAAGGTTGAAGATCTGTTCTGTGGTGCTCCTTCCTGCTCGGAACCCAGCCTGTTCCTCAGCGATTATCTCTTCAGCTTGTGGTTTAAGCCTGTTCAAGATGACTTTCAGGATGACTTTGCTTGAATGACTGATGAGGCTGATGGTTCTGTAGTTCTGGCAGAGCTGTAGGTTGCCCTTTTTAGGGAGCGTAATAATCAGCGACTGAGTCCATGGGGTAGGCCATTCTCCTGTTCTCCAGATCCTGTTACAGATATCTGTTAAAACATCAATCATGGTCTCCCCTCCTGCTTGAACAAGTTCTGCTGGTATATTATCAACTCCGGCAGATTTTCCCTTCTTCAGTGCTGCTACTGCAATCTCAACTTCCTCACGAAGGATCGGTTGTTGATCTTCTTCTGGGGGCTGACTGCAGTCCAGAACCGCATTGTCACCATCAGTCTCATGGTTGTATAATTGTGAGCAATATTCTATCCATCTGCTGAGAATCTCTTGTTCTTCTGTAAGGCATTTCACAGACCTGTCCTGGATAGCTGTGGATCTACCCTGTTCCTCTGAAGTTAGATCCTTCGACAGCTGGTATGCTTTCTTGCTGTTATTTTTATTCAGGCAAGTTTCGATCTCCTCGCACTGACTAGCTATCCAGTCCTCCTTTGCTTTTTTTAACTGCCTTCTGAATCCTCTTGTTTGCTTCCCTGTATTTTTCTGCTCCTCCTGCTTCATACCTATTCTACTTCAAATTTCCCCTCTCATCACAGAGGTCGAGAACATGTCTAGTGACCCATGGCTTTTTCCTGCGACGTTCCTTCCTGTCATCATCCCTCAGACCAATGAGTGGTGCAAATTTTCCACCTATTGTTGCTCGAAAAGTGCATGCCACCTCTGGGTCCCTTAGCTTCTCAAGATCAAACTTTTGTCTTGGCTGGGTTGGCTTTCTAGCCTTCTTCAGACGAACTCGGAAGGTCATCATGACCAGGTCATGGTCACTTCCTATGTCAGCTCCAGGAAAACTCCTTGTCCTATGGATGTTGACTCCTGATCGGAAGCGCTTTCTCACCAAGATGTAATCAAATTGATTGTGATGTTTCCCATCTGGGCTGTGCCATGTCCATCTTCTTGATGGTTTGTGAGGGCCAAGGGTGTTTGTCAGTACTAGGCTGTTACAGGTTGCAAACTCTAGAAGTCTGAGACCTCTCTCATTTGTCTCGTCATTGCACTAGGGTCCACAAACGTTTTCCCAGTCTGCCTGTGCATCCTTTCCAACCTTAGCATTCCAATCCCGTTGTACAACCAGAATGTCCTTCTTGGGTGTTTGGTCTATGATTTCCTGGAATATACTATTACGATCTGCTTTATTAAACTTTCATGCATCATGACAATATTCGAAATAGTTAATGAGTTGTAGCTTGGATACTACGTTGGACAGAACCAAGTACGTGCAGACGGACAAGCATGCTTAACACACATGTCCTACTACTGTTCGTTGACGCACTCTTTGTAAGGATTCGCAAAAATTAAATCTCATATGCGATACATTTTCTACATAATTGTTAAGTATCTTGAAAATATCCCTGTCTTCAACCCACACTTTTAAAACGATTATGTTTTCAATTCATTTTTTGAAAATAGATTTCTGCTTAAGCCGGTACTAGAGGGTGTGGCCGATGTTGCACGTTTGATTACTGCACATGAACAGACTTAGTCAAACCGAGTCTGTTAGTTTATTTTTTGGTGTATTCCTTGCTTCCACAGAATCTACGTTTCACAATTTATTTTATCATATGACGTCGCATCTGAGAGTGTAATAAAGCCATGCATTTATAAAGATAATCCACTAGACTAGTGGATTAAATATGCAAATTACGTCGTAACGTTAGACGTTGACGTCCATTAAAACGTCGTTTTTTCTAATGGCGAAATTGTGACGTTTTAGTGCAAATTTTGCAAATAAAATGCGATTTTAGTGTCATATGATTAAAAGAATCTTGCATTCGTGCTCTTGTATTATTGAATTTATTAAACTCGTTGGGGAAAACAGATAAGATGCTCGGCAGAGCCTCGCATCTTATCTTTTTCCCCAACTCGTTTAATAAATTCAATAATACAGAAGCGCTCATGTCAGATCCTCTATAACTTAGTTGAATGTCTCACAGAAGCTATGATTGTCAAAAGTAAAGACATTTTTCTTCTTCCTGCTGCGCTGCCCACCATTTGTTTTATTCCTGCCTTTGATACATAAATCTCAACGCTAATTGAATGGAAAAGTCAGCAACAATCGATCAAGTCACAAAAACAGATATTATTATCGTATCGACCATGTATTTTTGTATTTAATAATTATCCAAACATGTACTTAATGTCAGATTTTTGTAAACCCCATATCAAGTGATTGACTCCTTGTCAGTCGTATTCAGTTTGTGTCCATAAATTGTGGAAGGTTCTGCGATGATGCCAGTTAATAATAACCATATTAGTTAAGGCAATCCAATATGCATCTAAGTTGCTTTTGCAGAATTTTAGTAGCATCTATAAAGCATTTACATAGTACATTTACGCGTACTATGTACAAAGATACTAGCGATTGTATCACTGACACAAGGTCAAAAGAGTAATTAGTCGAGACAAATTCGTAATACAAGAAAACGATATTGTTAAATACTTCGTCTGGGTAATTATGGCATGAAACCTTGCTCGTCAGGGACAAAGAGGAACCGATACCATAGTGGAGTAAGGAATGCGAAAACAGCAAAGTATGACTGAGGTACTTAGAACGTGGCTGATTGCCCTCATTTCATCTAAGAAAACGTGGCATCTTAAAACATGCAGGTTTATAAATGCATAAAATCATTTCAGCTTTTATTCGAGTTTTTGTTGCCGTAAAGCATGCGTGAATGTAACACTCTCTTCTTGATTTCATTTTCTTTTTCTGTCAGATAGGTTTACTGAATGATTTCCTAAATTATTCATAGGTAGCGAAGCCTGTCTTTGTCTTTTATTAATTTGCTTTATTACTTTCTAGTAATAATAATGAATGTAACGCTTAATGTTTAGAGAAATTATGTTTAAGAACAAACAGTAATGCCATATGAGAGATATACATTTACTAAGTAACCATCATCTAGATTTTATGTTGTTTGTTGCGTTTCTCGTCTGTGTTTTTGGAAAATCAGATTGCTATGCAGCGCTATAAACCGGTCGGTAATAAATGTCATCGAGGGTTTCAGTGAAATAGTGGGACTTAAAGGCCTGGATTTTGTTCTATCATTTTGACCCTCCCCCCCCCCCCCCCCCCCCAATGTAATCCCTTCCAATAAACAAGTGATAAGAAAATCAAAGGCACCTCCTAATCACCTCAATATTAGGGTCATAAAACAATGCAGTGCTGAAACTTCTGCCTGCTTGTGGGGCCCCAGTGGGATAAATTCATGCAACAGTCAAGTCAAAATGTAAGAGATCAGAACAATATATTCTATAATTTGTAAAATATAATTTGCTCATTAGCAGTCAAAGAATACTCAAATATTAATTTGAAAAAAGAAAGAAAAGAAAAAGAGAGAGAAAAAAGAGAGAAAAAAATGTATTTCAAAGAAGAACTTAAGGAAGAGATAAAAAGAAATAATTGAATATATTTTACAAATATTTTCTTGTATTATCACCAACTACTATAACTTTTTTTTTAATATGTTGTTTTTAATTATACTTTCTTCAATTCTATTTACTTATTTTTATAATTTCGATTTATTTATTTATTTTTTCACTTTATTTTATTATTATTATTATTATTATTTCTTTTTGTGAAGTTAGTCAAATGCTCTGTAATTTAATACATCAGCCATTATAATAATCTCAAGAAGAAAAAATATGCAAGATTTGAAGATGAAAATTTTGTTTCAATGATCACTTCAGAGACCCAGAAGACTTCAATTTAATAAGATTGCGAAACCTTTGTCTTGAGCAGTTTGGTGACATTAAACAAGTTTTTGACAGCTTTTGGAAACAGTGAATTTGTCAAAGTTCATTTGTTTTTACACTGTAGCTTTGTTGGTTTTAGACTGCCGCGATTTGTAAATTATGGATTAATCATTATCAATATTTTGTTTATTTCATTTTGACTTCTGTGATAATGAATTTTGATTGTGAAAAGGGATAGATGTGAACTTAAGAGTTTGTAAACATGACCAGAATATTTGAATCTAAACTGTTTTTCTACATCAAATTTTGATGCTTACTAATACCAGTAATTAAATCAAGGTATCTCCGTTATTGATTTCCCCCATTTTGGGCCTCCAACAGAGACTGCTGGGACACTGGTCTAGATAAGACAGGCTAGTCAGAGGAGACTGTTTATTGGATTAGATAAGAATTACATAACTTACTAATGACAATAATCCAGGTCTTTGAACCGGCTTTACAGAGCTCAAACCTTCATCCTAGCTTCAGCCCTTGTCCTATAAGTTTTACTCCGAATGCTAAAATCAAAATCCCGATTCTATCATGTGGCAAAACGACTATAATGTGAAATATGTACACCGCAGAGAGCGTTACATCACCACCTGAAACAACCATAAACTCCAAAATCAAAATCATACAAAATCGAAAAAAAAATCAGCCATTTGTTAGAGATAAAAGTAAATCCAAAAATGAGGTGTCGGTTCCTGAAGCATTTTGGTCTTTGAGATACTGATCTACCTTACATTAAAACTAAATGTTTTGGGTTACTTATCTACCATATTTTCAAACTAAATTCTTTGGGCAACTGATCTACCATACTTTCAAACAACTAAATTCTTTTGGATACTGATCTACCATACTTTCAAACTAAATTCTTTGGGATACTGATCTACAATACCTTCAAACTAAATTCTATGGGATACTGATCTACCATACTTTCAAACTGATCTACTATACTTTCAAACTAAATTCTTTGGGATACTGATCTACCATACTGTCAAACTAAATTCTTTGGGATACTGATCTACAATATTTTGAAACTAATTCATTTGGGATACTGATCTACCATATTTTCAAACTAAATTTTTTGGAATACCGATTTACCATTATTTCAAACTAAATTCTTTGGGATACTGATCTACTATACTTTCAAACTATTTTGTTTGGTCAAGTGGTCTACCATATTTTCAAACTAAATTCTTTGCTATACTGATCTACCATACTTTCAAACTAATTCATTTGGGATACTGATCTACCATACTTTCAAATTAAATTCTTTGGGATACTGAACTACTATATTTTCAAACTAGACATTTTTATATTTAGCAAGTAGTCAGAATCTATCAGTTTTAATTTGTGCATATTTCCTTGTTCGTGTCTACTCGCGAAATTGACACTGACTGACAACTGCATTGGCCATTTTATATATTCGTACCTCAACAGTTTGTAATGATACTGTTTATGTCATATTTTCAAGTGCCAGGACAGGCGAGCTATGCTGTCCGCTGACAGCTTTGGTCGGTATATACAAATTATGAATCGACTGAGTATTTGAAAGTCTAAACTACAGTATGTTTATCTCTGGCTTTCGCTGGCAGATCATTGAAGGGTTACTGATGAGGCTTGATTAGCAGGAAGTACGTAAGTATGTAGTCTGACCAATCTTCGATTTTGGGATGTCATTTATTATCAGTTGGGGGTACATTTATTGGGGGGGGGGCGGAATTTTTTTGTGATGTACTGGGGGGAATCAATAACCTTGGAGCAGGGGGGTCATATATTTTATTAGGCATATTGGGGGGTTCAGAATTCTCCCATCAGTCATCATTTTTAAAAGAATGTCTCAGCATCTGCCCCCCCCCCCCCCCCCCCCCCCATTACTCCTAAAATTTCAAACTCTGTTCTTTCAAATTCAAAAACTTAAAGACATTTATGGAAATGACACATAAAACTTGAGCTTCTTCTATCCAAAAGTAGATCTTTTCATTAACTTTTTAGTAGAACAGTATACAGTTGTCTATAAAATCATGTCGAGTAGATGACTTTGTTCTCAATTAAGTTTAATGCCTGCGTTTGTGATATCAGCTCTCCAGGTGCCTTATCATCAGCAAAGCTACTGTGGCTTGGCCCCCAGACCCCGCCTTCCCGATTAATATTATTAACACTTTTATTTAGAATTGGAAAACAGATTTCAAGATGCCCATAAGCAGAAAAAGTGCAAGAATTGCAAACAAAATTTAAAGAGACCATTAATCTGCATGACTAATTAACATGTCAGAATAAGAAAATGTTCTTTATGTTTCATACAGCTTTTCATTCAGATAAGTCTGACATAAAGTAGGTAATATGGTGTGTGTGTGTGTAAAGGGTAGCAGGATGGGATATGGGGTGTGTGGGTCATAAACTTGTATGTCACCAATCTGGGGGGGGGGGGGGGGGTCGGAAAAAAATTCTGGTAAGACTGGGTGGGGGGGAGGGCGGAAAAGTTTTGGTGAATCATATGGATAAGTACCTGCTCCCATCTGATAATAAATGGCTTGTCCCTTAAGACTGTTTTCCTTGCTCCTAAAGGAATTCATTTATGATTTAGATTATTGTCGCGGATTTGAATTTTTGATACTTGACTGTTTTCTTTTATATTCCATAGGAGGTTGTTGTTGTGTTTTTGTTTAACGTCCACGGTAAACAGTTATGGTCATGACGGGACGGTCAGTTAACCTAACCACACTATTCCTGTGCAGGCTTAGACCTCCATAGGAGGTATATACTGTCTCAATCAAATAACACGCCCACCCACACACGCACACACAAAGTAGTGAGACGGTCAAATGACGAAATCATACGTCATAAAAAGTCCTTTTGGGTGGCAGACAGTAAAATTGAAGGTAAATCATTGTATCATAGTTATTATGGTAACAATGATTCTCTCATTTAGCAAAATAATCAAACGTTCAAAGCAGCTATGATGGTTCTTACCATAGTGGTCTATCATAAAACACATAAATAGCTAGGATCGTGGCTATGATGAAAGGTCATAGAGGTAATTACAATAAACATTGCCAGACATATAATTTAGGTTCCATGGTCTATTTATGGTGGATTCTATGTCGATACTTATAAAGATTCTTCGCTAACACATTCAAAGAGCTGTGCGTACTATAATACATATACGAAAGTGGCGAAAACAATATAGCAAAAAAGGCATATCTTGACAGTATCAATATAAAAAGAAGTTAAAGTGGTAACATTAAATCTTTTTTATACCACATTGGTTTTGGTCATATTTGGGAACATCAGTCAATTTTTAGTAACGCCAAACTAACGAAGGCCATTTGTAAAGTCCTTTCTAATAGATATAAGGCTTTTTGGAAAAAAGGTTTATTCAATGATGATAGAACCTCAAACGGCAATAAATTGAGAACTTACAGAACTCTTAAGACTGATATTGAAATGGAAAAATAACTTCTAACAGATATTGATAAGAAAGCTATTAGCATCTTTGCTAAAATTAGAATTAGTAATAGTAAGGTGTATATTGAAGAAGGTCGTTTTCAAAAAGTTCCTCTTGAAAGCAGAATATGTCGATTGTGTAACTATGGAGTTGAAGATGAAATGCATTTTATTTTAAACTGTGCCCAACTTAATGGAGAGAGAAAGATCATGTTCACTGAAATTGAAAACTGCTTTCCGTCTTTTAGTTCAATGGATGCGTCTGATAAGTTCAAATTTATTTTAGGAAGCAATGATTCTGATTTGACTAAGATATGTATTAGTGGGGTTCATAAGATGTACTTGTTGAGACAATCGTTGCATAATAGATAATTATTAGCTTGAAATATGAAAATGTATTAAATTTTGTGAGATGAGTCCAGTAAAGCGGTGACCATTACAAAGTTATTTAATTGTGTCATGTATCATTGTCAGAAGGAACAGTGCCTTTTCACCTTTTTATTTACAGTCTATTATAATTGTGAAGAGCCAGGTTATAACACTTTGAGTGATAAGAACTTACAATACTTTAAATGATAATAGATTTCTTAGACTAATAAAATGAAAAATTATTATGGTGTTGAGTTTAATGATGAAATATAGAAAAGGCATTGTTGGCTTCTGATAATTGTACAAGCAGATCATATACTGTGTATATTTGTTAACTTGCTCCTTTTTAATGCCGTAGTTAGTTATTGTAGTTAGCTATTTTACATGTTTGTGTTTGTCTCGGCTCAGGTCGGCCAAATTGACGGCAAAACCATCTAAATGCATGATCGGTTATGGCAGTATCGAGTGCCTTGGTCACAATATCGTCGGACAGACGGTACGACCGCAAGAGGACAAGATACAGGCTATCAGAGATGCTCCTCGTCCATGTACGAAAAGGCAAATTAAATCTTTTCTGGGATTAGCTGGGTTTTACCGTCGTTTTATCCCAAATTTCTCATCCATAGCTTCTCCTCTGACTGATTTAACTAAACGGGATAGACCTAATTCTATCAAAGATTGGCAAGATCAGCATGAAAGGGCATTTCAAACCCTGAAGAGTCGGCTCACGTCTAGTCCTATTCTTCGCTTACCTGTTTTTCAAGAAGGCAACCCGTTTGTACTTCGAACAGACGCTTCCGACGTTGGTCTTGGAGCTATTTTGCTTCAGGAGTTCGAAGGTGAAGGTCGTTTGCCGATTGCTTATGCTAGCAAGAAATTGTTACCTCGGGAAAAGAACTACTCTGTAATTGAGAAGGAATGTTTGGGTATTATCTGGGGTGTTGAGAAATTTCGTAAGTACCTGTATGGGGCGGAGTTCCTACTTGAAACTGACCACAAACCTTTGTCTTATATGCAGACAGCTAAGGTGCTCAATCCCCGAATCATGCGTTGGGCCATGAAATTACAGCCGTACAGATTCAGGATCGTTGCTATTCGCGGCCAAGATAATTTGGGGGCGGACTACCTTAGTAGATAGTTTGGCCACGTTATGCATCGCACCGTTGTTGTGTATATGGCTAGTTTTCCAGTTTTGACATAGCCTACGATTCGATCGCATTTCGTACTATTTCAGAAAAGAAACATTGTTATGTTTTTTTCTCCCTAAGGGGAGAACCTATGTTACGAAATGGATCTAATCGTCCACTATGTCGTCGAGATTATTTTAATCCTTTCAATCAGTAAGGCTACAGTTTTTAGGGTAACTGTGGTAATAAAACATTTACGGAAATTGTGGCTACGTTATGCATGGGTTGTTTGTGAATACCTCTCGTGGACAGCGTATTGCATGATTTTAAGGTGAATACCTGCACGAGTCTTTTGATTGTGGAAAGCGTGTTGCATGATTTTAATGTGAGACGCATAGTATTTATACGCCTATCTTTTAATGAAAAGTTAGACGTGGCTGTTTAATTCTTGATGGATGTTATATTGTTGTGTGCCCAGATTCTGTGTTAAGACCTAGAAGGGTAAGATTTTATTATATTTATTTAGAATAGTTTGGCTAAGAATGAAAAATGTGACTTCTGATTGATATGGTATGATTATATGTGTCGACTGATTTGATTTTGTTGGCAGTGATCAGGCTGCGCATGTGTCGACCGATTTTGTTAGTAAGCATGCTGCGCATAATATTTGTATATTAGGAAGTTTTGTAAATTTCGGAAATAGTTTATATCACTGATGTTGGTTGCAATGGTGTGCGTCTATTTGACGTCCAGTGACGTCAGTTGCATTCATGTTATTCATGTGACGTCAGTTGCATTCGTTATTGCGACGTCAGCACTTTTTATATTAGTTTCACGTATACGTGGCCTATAGAAGTAGATTGATTTGTAATGGAACTAATTTATATACTCGTGACGTCAATTGACGCCATAGCATGCACCGCATTAAGGGTTTTTTCCATAAGTTATAATGATAGCATTTGGTCATCATGCGTTTGATTTGCCTTCATTAGACGGCGTCATATGGTATAACATCATTGATGTCATGATGTCAGATCAAACGTTATGATCCCAAATGTGTGAGAAACGCTTATTCAGCTATTATATTCTATGGCAAATGGTATTACGCTTAGTTTAAAGAAATGAATTAAAACATATGCGAGTTAGATTTTGGTCAATCAATTTAATGTAAATAGGACTTTGTTTAGATTATTCATGTTTTATGTTTAGATTATTCATGTTTTATGTGGGGTATGTCATGGTAATGCCTGTTGACGTCAGTATACTTCTTGACAATGTTTGACGTCAGATCCTTTGACGCACATGCGTGGTAGGATCTACGTTTCTTCATTGGCGGAAGTGGTAAGCACACTTTTAGCTTTACATCGTGAGCGCGAGTTGTGTCTAGTGACACGGCTGGCGTGTGCACGTTATGCTCGGCATTGCCGACGGCATTGTATGGTATTTCCAAGACAGGCCCAGGTCTTACGTATTGTTATTATGTAGTTACAATGTATTAAGTGTAAGTTCGTTATTTTTAGGCACATCAAGTCCGGCAGTCAGCTGTTAGGGCTTAGAGCCACGTCTCACCTGGAGAATCGATATGCCTCCAGGTTAATACCAACCCGGGTAGAGGCAGTTACAACGCCGTTTGTGCATGGTTCCTAAGCAGAGGCGGGAAGCACAAAATGTAGGCGGGAGTGGTTAGCACAGTTTTGCCAGATTCTGTGATAAGGTCTGAAGGTCACATCAAGTGTGGGACAGTGTTCGTTCACTAAGGTGTGTTAATATATATAGACTGGTCCCTGGTACGATCCAGGGAGCGACCAGTATATAATCGTGCACGTGTTTATATAAGTTGGTGTTCCTCATGATATATGGACTGGCCCATGACATGATCCAGGGAACGACGAATTGAAGTCTACCAACATAAGGCCTTGTTTTTTTTTGTATGAGCTCAAACTAACGTTTTTTGTCCTTTGTGTTTTCCTTTAGTTCATGGCGCTGAGCCGAGTACGGTGTTGACGTCAGACGGTAATCTATTTGCGTATTGTACGCAAATCGATTACAGATTTGAAACAAACACCTTACTTGGGCCAGCGACATGAACTGATATGTGTTGTATATTATTGTAATTGTGACAGTTGTAAATTGTATTGTTGTATATAGAATTTACATTATATATAAACTTCAAAAATTCTAACGTTGTTAGGGTTTCCTTGTTAGCGTATTACACTGGTAGATAACCCTTTAACCGGAAGTCACCCTCCGCCGTCCTGGCGACGCATAAGGCTCTACACCCGTGTCGACCGTGTGTAAAACCTTCTGCGTAACATGGTGTCATGAAGTAACGGGATTTGATTTCCGGTTAATATCTGCCAGTGTAACACATTGACAATATATACAGAATCTAGGCACAATCTTGTCAGTCATTTTTTTTATTATTATTGACTTTCTGATTGTTCTTTTCTAAGGTGACGTAAGGCTGTGAATTTTAGGGGAGCAATTTTGCCACTAAATTCTTTGTAAATGTAACCTACACTCAATTAAGGTCAACTATCCTTATTCCCTGCGTGATGAAGTGCGATAGCCCATGCATTAATTTGTGATAAAATGTAATAGGTTGCATATCTGAGTGGGGAAACTGAGGTATATAGACCTGAATTGTCTTGGCACGGATGATACGTATTTAGTTTTAAGGTCCGGTTGAGTACCTTGGCACTGCTGTTGCATGACAATCTGTAAGTTTATTAACCTAAACGTTTTGTACGTTGTATCGTAACCGTTACTGAGGTCCATTTTATTTCCTGATTTAGTAACGTAGGTCACTCGTAACGTTATATAATATCGTTACAATGAATTAAACCTAATAACGGAATCTTAAGTTTGATTTACCGTTGGTATCTTATAAGGTTTTGTAATGTAGGACGTACAGTTGTCGTGTCAGTGTTAATACGTTGCGTTACATACGTTACGTTTGTATATCCGATACGCTAGATCAAGTTGGGCGTAATTGTAATGTGGGTTATTTACGTCATCTAATTACGTCATCTAATAGTGAAAAGTAATTCTCGGCAAAGTCAACGTCAGTTTATGACGTCATTTCCGGTCTGTTATGAACGTAACTTTAATGGCTACGTCCAGATCGCGAGTATACTAATTAATCAACGTTTTAGTTGGATTAGTTTGTTATTATTATTGTTAACGTTTTAGTTAACGTGTGTGACTATAAGTGAACGTCGGTTTCAGTTAAGTTTACGTGAGCATTACGTTAAGCGTCATGGATCAGTTAGTTAAGACGGGAAAGGAGTTAGGTTATGAGGGGCAGGCGTTGCAGGAATTTGTAAGGCAACAGCAAGAGACTGAGAGGGCAGAAAGGCACGCGGTAAGGGCACTTGATAAAGAAAAGATTGCGCAGGCCGATAAAGACAGGGAAATTGAGTTAGCGAAGATCGCGGCGGAGAAAGAAAAGATTGCGCAGGCCGAAAAAGATAGGGAAATTGAATTGGCTAGGATCGCGACGGAAGAAGCTAAGATTGCGGCGGATAGGGCGACGGAAGAAGCTAAGATTGCGGCGGATAGGGAAATCGAGATGGCGCGGATTGAAAGTATAGAGCGGCAAGCCGAGAAAGATAGGGAAGCTAGGTTGTATCAAGTCGAAAGCGATAAGGAAGCAAAGTTGTCGAGCGAAGTTGAGTTAGAAAAGTTGAAGTATAGTTTTGAATTGCAGCAACGCGAGTTGAAGAATCAGATAGATTTGCAGAAGGTAACGTTTAGAGTTGAATTAGAAAAACAGAAGGCTGAAAAGTTAGCGCATGCGCGAGATCCCAAATTACCGTATTTTGATGAAAGTAAGGACAAAATGGATAGTTACTTATCAAGGTTTGAGAAATACGCGACGGCGAATAAATGGGATAAAAACGTTTGGGCTGCATATTTAAGCGCATTACTTAAAGGTCGCGCGCTTGATGTTTATGATAGATTGTCTGTAGATGATGCAGCAGATTATGACAAGTTGAAAGATGCGTTGTTGAAGAATTTTGATATGACTGAACGCGGATTTAGGAAGAAATTTCGCTATGATAGGCCTGAAAAGTCGGAAACGTTTATCCAGTTTAGTAGTAGGCTTAGGTCGTATCTTAATAAATGGTTGAAAATGGCGAAGGTAGACCAGTCTTATGAAGCTGTTTGCGATTTTTTCGCTAGGGATCAGTTTTTAGAATCCTGTAGTAAAGAACTATATGTTCATTTGAAACCGAAAACATTCACGAATCTAGGTGAGATGGCTAGAGAAGCAGATTTATTTGCAGAAGGACGTGGCGGTGTCTACGCTTGTGTTAATAAGGGGCAGCGTGATAGTAAGGGCGTAACTCAGAGTAGATCTGATAATAAGCCGAGTGCGAAGCCAGAGATAAAATGTAGTATTTGTGGTAAGGGACATTTAACATATAAATGTTTTAAGAATCCCGATAGGAAGCAAGCATATAGTGCGGAGGTAGGTGCAAGTGCAAGCGGGTATAGCGGAAGTAAGGGGAGTAGTTATGCACCGAAAGATGAGACACAAAGATCACAGAGTAAGAGCGATACTGTACAGACGAAGGGTAGTAGTTCAGATCGTGGCCGTGGTCGGGGTTATTCCCGCGGACGTGGTCGGGGTGGCGGACATCAAATGAGTTTTTGTAAAACTACAATGAATAGGTCTCATGAAATTGAAGGTCTCTATAAGAGTAAGGAAGAAAGTACACTAATCAATGATAACGTGGATAGGGAAGGTGTCTGTTACTTTTTAAGGTCGCGATTACCAACAGCGCAGGGTACGGTTAATGGTAAGACTGTTGTAGTTTTAAGGGACACAGGTTGTACTGGGTGTGTCGTTCGTAGAAACTTAGTTTCTAATGATCAGTTACTTGGTAGAGAATCTGATGTAACTTTGATTGATGAATCTACCCAAAGGTATCCCTTAGCAATGGTTGACATAGATTGTCCATTTTTCACAGGAAAAACTGAGGCATTGTGCATGGAAGATACATTGTATGACCTGGTTATTGGAAATATTGACGGGTCAAAACTTCCCGATATGTCCCATTTTGCAATGGCGGCAGTGACTAGGTCACACGCTAAGCAAGGTGAAGAGGTCTATAGGAAACTTAAAGTTCCTGATCAAATTATTGCTAGTGATAAGGAGGCATTGAAGCAGGCCCAAGTTGTTGACCCTAAATTGAATGGCATAAGGCAAAGAGTGGAATCTGGGAATGTGACTATTAGTCGTGGATTGAACCGAGGTGAAACTAAGTTTATCCGAAAGAAAGATTTATTGTATAGGCAGTTTACTAAGGGAAACAAGGTCACTTTGCAACTTATTATCCCTGAAGGTTTTCGTGAAAAGGTGTTAAGATTGGCGCACGAAACCTTGATGTCAGGTCATTTGGGCATAAAGAAAACTATGGATAGAGTGTTAACTGAGTTCTTTTGGCCTGGAATTTGTGGTGATGTGGCAAGGTTTTGTAAATCTTGTGACATATGTCAAAGGACTATTCAAAAAGGTCGTGTCACTAAGGTTCCTTTAGGAAAGTTGCCACAGATTGACACACCATTTAAACGAGTCGCTGTTGATATAGTTGGACCGATAGAACCTCGTTCTGACAGGAAGTCCCGCTATATTTTAACAATGATAGATTATGCGACGAGATATCCCGAGGCGGTAGCGTTACCCGGCATTGAGACGGAACGCGTAGCCGAAGCGTCAGTTGAGATGTTTAGTAGAGTTGGCATACCTGATGAAATGTTAACAGATTGCGGAAGTCAGTTTACTGCTGAAGTTATGAAAGAAGTAAGCAGGCTGTTATCACTCCAGCAGTTAACCACGACGCCGTATCATCCTATTTGTAACGGTCTTGTAGAGCGTTTTCACGCGACGTTGAAGCAAATGCTACGTAGGATGTGCGCAGAACGTCCAAAAGACTGGGATAAATATCTCCCAGCACTACTGTTTGCAATAACGGAGGCTCCGCAAGAGTCATTAGGGTTTTCTCCGTTCGAATTGTTATACGGACGTAACGTTAAGGGCCCTATGGCAATATTACGTGAATTATGGTCTGAAGAGGTACAGGATGAGCAGGTTCTGTCTACGTACCAGTACGTAATTGAGTTGAGAGAACGGTTAGAGCAGACGTGTAAGTTAGCACATGATAATTTACGGAAAGTACAAGTAAAGCAAAAGGCTTATTATGACAAACGCGCTAGGTCGCGTAAATTTAACGTGGGAGATAAAGTACTGTTATTACTGCCAACTGACAGTAATAAACTGTTATTGCAGTGGAAGGGTCCATATGAAGTAGTAGAGGTGGTGAATAGAATGGACTATAAAATCGACGTCAATGGTGTCGTGAGTACATATCATGCTAATATGCTGAAACAGTATGTCGAACGTCGTACTGTGCCGTCACATTGTTTATTGTCGACTGAGACTACAGAGTCGGTTGATGACGATGGTAGTGATGAATTTTCTCTTGATGATTGTGCTTTTCCGACAGCTAAAGAGCCGGAAACTTATAACGACGTCAGTATTTCAGATACGTTAACGTCAGAACAACGTATGGAGGTTGAAGCGTTGATTAAACAGTACCCGGATGTACTTTCAAGTTTACCCGGTCGAACTGATCAAATACAGCACGATATCAAACTACTCACGTCAGAACCCATACGGACGAAGGGTTATCCTATCCCGTATAAGACGCGTAACGTCATGGAGACGGAGATACAGGATATGTTGGATTTAGGGGTAATCGAGCCGTCGATTTCACCGTATTCATCTCCTGTTGTCCTAGTTCCGAAGAAAGACGGATCAGTTAGATTCTGTATCGACTTCCGGAAGCTTAACAAAGTGACGGAATTCGATGCAGAACCTATGCCAAATATGGAGGAGGTTATCAAAAAATGTCGGGACATAGATTCTTTACAAAGATGGACCTGAGTAAGGGTTATTGGCAAGTCAATCTTACTGAAAGGTCTAAACCTTTGACGGCATTTGAAACGCCTAAGGGTTTATTCCAGTTTAAAACTATGCCCTTCGGTTTGGTCAATTCGGGAGCCTCATTTTGTAGGTTAATGAGAATCATATTGTCCAATCTCCCAAATGTTGACAGCTTTGTTGATGACATGTGGATATTTACTGAAACATGGAAGGATCATGTGACGTCATTACGTCAAGTGTTAGATCGGCTCAGGTCGGCCAAATTGACGGCAAAACCATCTAAATGCATGATCGGTTATGGCAGTATCGAGTGCCTTGGTCACAATATCGTCGGACAGACGGTACGACCGCAAGAGGACAAGATACAGGCTATCAGAGATGCTCCTCGTCCATGTACGAAAAGGCAAATTAAATCTTTTCTGGGATTAGCTGGGTTTTACCGTCGTTTTATCCCAAATTTCTCATCCATAGCTTCTCCTCTGACTGATTTAACTAAACGGGATAGACCTAATTCTATCAAAGATTGGCAAGATCAGCATGAAAGGGCATTTCAAACCCTGAAGAGTCGGCTCACGTCTAGTCCTATTCTTCGCTTACCTGTTTTTCAAGAAGGCAACCCGTTTGTACTTCGAACAGACGCTTCCGACGTTGGTCTTGGAGCTATTTTGCTTCAGGAGTTCGAAGGTGAAGGTCGTTTGCCGATTGCTTATGCTAGCAAGAAATTGTTACCTCGGGAAAAGAACTACTCTGTAATTGAGAAGGAATGTTTGGGTATTATCTGGGGTGTTGAGAAATTTCGTAAGTACCTGTATGGGGCGGAGTTCCTACTTGAAACTGACCACAAACCTTTGTCTTATATGCAGACAGCTAAGGTGCTCAATCCCCGAATCATGCGTTGGGCCATGAAATTACAGCCGTACAGATTCAGGATCGTTGCTATCCGCGGCCAAGATAATTTGGGGGCGGACTACCTTAGTAGATAGTTTGGCCACGTTATGCATCGCACCGTTGTTGTGTATATAGCTAGTTTTCCAGTTTTGACATAGCCTACGATTCGATCGCATTTCGTACTATTTCAGAAAAGAAACATTGTTATGTTTTTTTCTCCCTAAGGGGAGAACCTATGTTACGAAATGGATCTAATCGTCCACTATGTCGTCGAGATTATTTTAATCCTTTCAATCAGTAAGGCTACAGTTTTTAGGGTAACTGTGGTAATAAAACATTTACGGAAATTGTGGCTACGTTATGCATGGGTTGTTTGTGAATACCTCTCGTGGACAGCGTATTGCATGATTTTAAGGTGAATACCTGCACGAGTCTTTTGATTGTGGAAAGCGTGTTGCATGATTTTAATGTGAGACGCATAGTATTTATACGCCTATCTTTTAATGAAAAGTTAGACGTGGCTGTTTAATTCTTGATGGATGTTATATTGTTGTGTGCCCAGATTCTGTGTTAAGACCTAGAAGGGTAAGATTTTATTATATTTATTTAGAATAGTTTGGCTAAGAATGAAAAATGTGACTTCTGATTGATATGGTATGATTATATGTGTCGACTGATTTGATTTTGTTGGCAGTGATCAGGCTGCGCATGTGTCGACCGATTTTGTTAGTAAGCATGCTGCGCATAATATTTGTATATTAGGAAGTTTTGTAAATTTCGGAAATAGTTTATATCACTGATGTTGGTTGCAATGGTGTGCGTCTATTTGACGTCCAGTGACGTCAGTTGCATTCATGTTATTCATGTGACGTCAGTTGCATTCATGTTATTGCGACGTCAGCACTTTTTATATTAGTTTCACGTATACGTGGCCTATAGAAGTAGATTGATTTGTAATGGAACTAATTTATATACTCGTTACGTCAATTGACGCCATAGCATGCACCGCATTAAGGGTTTTTTCCATAAGTTATAATGATAGCATTTGGTCATCATGCGTTTGATTTGCCTTCATTAGACGGCGTCATATGGTATAACATCATTGATGTCATGATGTCAGATCAAACGTTATGATCCCAAATGTGTGAGAAACGCTTATTCAGCTATTATATTCTATGGCAAATGGTATTACGCTTAGTTTAAAGAAATGAATTAAAACATATGCGAGTTAGATTTTGGTCAATCAATTTAATGTAAATAGGACTTTGTTTAGATTATTCATGTTTTATGTTTAGATTATTCATGTTTTATGTGGGGTATGTCATGGTAATGCCTGTTGACGTCAGTATACTTCTTGACAATGTTTGACGTCAGATCCTTTGACGCACATGCGTGGTAGGATCTACGTTTCTTCATTGGCGGAAGTGGTAAGCACACTTTTAGCTTTACATCGTGAGCGCGAGTTGTGTCTAGTGACACGGCTGGCGTGTGCACGTTATGCTCGGCATTGCCGAGGGCATTGTATGGTATTTCCAAGACAGGCCCAGGTCTTACGTATTGTTATTATGTAGTTACAATGTATTAAGTGTAAGTTCGTTATTTTTAGGCACATCAAGTCCGGCAGTCAGCTGTTAGGGCTTAGAGCCACGTCTCACCTGGAGAATCGATATGCCTCCAGGTTAATACCAACCCGGGTAGAGGCAGTTACAACGCCGTTTGTGCATGGTTCCTAAGCAGAGGCGGGAAGCACAAAATGTAGGCGGGAGTGGTTAGCACAGTTTTGCCAGATTCTGTGATAAGGTCTGAAGGTCACATCAAGTGTGGGACAGTGTTCGTTCACTAAGGTGTGTTAATATATATAGACTGGTCCCTGGTACGATCCAGGGAGCGACCAGTATATAATCGTGCACGTGTTTATATAAGTTGGTGTTCCTCATGATATATGGACTGGCCCATGACATGATCCAGGGAACGACGAATTGAAGTCTACCAACATAAGGCCTTGTTTTTTTTGTATGAGCTCAAACTAACGTTTTTTGTCCTTTGTGTTTTCCTTTAGTTCATGGCGCTGAGCCGAGTACGGTGTTGACGTCAGACGGTAATCTATTTGCGTATTGTACGCAAATCGATTACAGATTTGAAACAAACACCTTACTTGGGCCAGCGACATGAACTGATATGTGTTGTATATTATTGTAATTGTGACAGTTGTAAATTGTATTGTTGTATATAGAATTTACATTATATATAAACTTCAAAAATTCTAACGTTGTTAGGGTTTCCTTGTTAGCGTATTACACTGGTAGATAACCCTTTAACCGGAAGTCACCCTCCGCCGTCCTGGCGACGCATAAGGCTCTACACCCGTGTCTACCGTGTGTAAAACCTTCTGCGTAACAGACAATGAAGCAGAATGGGCAGCTATTTAGGTGACCAGACTGCTAGAAACAATATATAAGCGGACATAGCAATATACAACATGGAGGAACCACAATAGAAGTACCGCCTTTGAACGGTCAGCAAAAATATAACTGGGGGATTAAACTAGTTTTACTGGATCCAACCCTCGCTCTCTGTTTCTGCGTAGATTTTAAACATTTAGTTATCAGTGTGGTCCGCATTAAGGTTTCGTAGCTCACCAATGAATCATCACAGGGAAAAACACGGATAAGACCTTTGATGAATCAGAGGTGAGAACTCGACAGAAATAACATATTGCAACACCTAGTGATCACTTGGGTGTCAATGATGTGACCGACATAAAGCCATTTATTCAGTTCGTTTGGGCCGGAGCTGGCCTTGCCTATTGCTTGATTATTCTAGGATTCAACTGATGGCGGATGCCCAGTCTGATCTGAGTCTGCGCTGGCCGCACAACCACTTTGTTGGTTTTGTCGTGTCGCGACTAAAATGTAATGTTGCAGTCTGCATGTTTGATGATTGGCCCACTCATGGTTAATAACTTTGTTACCGTCTTAAATTGCTCGCTGGTTAGTCGGGTAAGGACTCAATGATGTGCCCGACATAAAGCTATTTAGTTTAGTTCGTTTGGGACGGAGCTGGCCTTGCCTGTTGCTTCGTTATTCTAGGATTCAACTGGTGGTTTTATTTTTTTTTTCAGGTATTTCAATGGTGATGTTTTGCACCCAAGGGATCTCCAGGTGTTGCAAAACATTGTTTTACACTGTAATACTTACCACATTCAGTTCCATTGCATTAGTATCAATAATCACATTATAACATTCCAAGTAGTTTTATAAAAATGCTAATATAATTGGGAAAGATTCTTTACATATCGTGTAGGGATATTACTTTTCGAACGAGGTTGTATATTTATGACATATTGAAATCTATTTTCAACAAGGTGGGCAATATACTTCTTGCATTTAAAGTGCATTAGATCACCACGATATTTGAGCCATGACACGAGGAAACCAACAAAGTGGCTGTGCGCCCAGCGCAGACTAAGATCAGTCTGGGCACACGCCCAGTCTGATCAGAGTTTTCACTGTCTGCTTGGAGGTAGCTTAGACCCTAAGATACCCTTTAAGCGCCTAGCGAAAACTTCGATCAGGCTGAGTGGATGCCCAGGCTGATCTGAGTATGCGCTGGGCGCACAACCACTTTATTGGTTTTCTCGTGTCCCGGCTTATTTATCTGCCACTTCCATTATAGAGAAACAACTTTTGCGACTCTCTGTTTGCTTCCCTGGATGACGTGGTCCTTCCAAAATGAGGTCTCGCTTAAATAAAAGAGGTCTCCTTATATATGGTCGAAGATTTGAGAATATTCTTCTGTTTTAATCGAGTCTACCTCATAATTTTGGAAAGAATTGGAGCAAATAAGTGCTGGCACACTTTTTGTAAGTGGTTTAGTAAGTTCAGATATAAATACATTTTCAATAACGATGTTATATTTTTTAGATTTTTGCACAGAAAATTTACATTTGAATTGCAGAGAACAACAAAAAATAAGAAGTCTACTAGCTTTCGGGTCGATACGTTAACTTCTCATGATTTTATTGAGATTTTAATAATCACCATCTTATCATTTTGCTAAGAATGTTGTTCGTGGTTTGTACCAAGATACCGTAAAATGAGTTACAAAACATAAATAGTTTGATTAGATGACAATGTTTGCACTGATGCAGGTTTACATTCAAAACTTCACCAAAGTCTATAGTCACGATGAACAGAATTTGGAGTTGGTTGGTTGATTTTATGCTTAACGTCCACGGTAAACAGCTAAGGTCATGTCGGGACGGTCAGTTAACCTAACCACACTTGTCCTGGGCAGGCTTAGAATTACAGTATGCTTTTTTCTGGTTTCGTCACCAGATATTGTCAGGGTCACTGACGAGGCTTTATTAGCCGAAACTACGTAGTCTGGCCCATGTTCCTACTTCTGTATGTATTCTCTGCTCTTGAAGGAACTTTTGAAGATTTTAATTAGACCTCCTAAGCGGTTAACCAGTACTAAGTGCACATACTTTCGTCAGTAACTGACAACTACCCTTCTTGAATCAGCGGAAGGAGAAACGAAAGTATGTGGCCAGACAGGGTTTCGAACCCAGGACCTCTGACTTATGAGTCAGGTGCCCTACCGATTGCGCTACGCGGCCCGGCAATTTGGAGTTGCATTTATCATATGACGTCGCTGTTATTCAATGGATACCGTCGTGTCATAAAAACTGTATGACCACAAGTGTAACAACACTTTGGCGCGTACACGTTACGTCATTGCCAACGTCCATGTCAACAATGCGTTGTCCTATTGAAATTATGTTTAATTTGAAGGCGTTAAAATTCCGTTTAAAAGGGTCATATGATAAATAGAATCTTACACTTGTGGTCATTTCATATGAAATTTCGAATCGTGTAAGATCCTCTATGTAAAAGACGTTGGAATGACTTATGCATTTTCTGATTTTGTCATGCTCTGAATAATGAGCCTGTGCCTATTTCTGATGCGTCTATTAGCCTGAAAGTCTTCAACATATTCTCTATTCATTACCTAGCATGTTCTTTCTAATTACCGATTTAACCTCAACGTCTGTTGCAGGAACCGTTGAATAATTCATTGGCCAGCCCAGTTAATGTCTACAAATTAAGCATTGAACCTCAATGTCTGTTGCAGGAACCGTTGAATAATTCATTGGCCAGCCCAGTTAATGTCTACAAATTAAGCATTTGTTCTGTTCAAGACTAGACAATTCTATATACGACATTGTATTATTATTCTTAATGGAAAAATTGATGTACTTTTCTATGTCACTTTTATTCTTTGTCTCTTGGTTTGCATGATTCTTCACAGACAACATAGTCCAAATCGGGAAATGACAGTTTTCTTAATATCTGCCTCTGTAACGTTACCACAAAGTAAATATAAAGATACCAAGGAACATTCTACACCCCACCCACAACACCAACTGGGAAAACAAAGAACAGAATCAGCGCATAACATCACCAAATGTAGAACAACACACGCGGAAAGCGAAATGAACAAAGCAGTTCCCAAGAAGATGATTATCGAGCTAGTTTTAACATAAACATAAGGATATCAGTTACATTTATACTAGCCAAAAGTTCTAACCGGCCACTTACCTTTTTGTGATTTTCTTCAAATCCCCGGACAAACTTACAGTTCTATTTACATCCCCAAATGCGCAGATGTGTCAGTCAATTTAGCCATCAAAAAGGTTTGGCAATATTCTTAACATTTCACCCAGGCTGCGCCAGTGAACACAAGCACCCCCATTTTTAAAATTCACAAAATTCAGCATTTCGTCAAAAATTATGAAGAATCACTTCTTGAAATATCCATTTAACATGAGCAAAACCACTTCATTGGTAAAGCAAATGACTGAAGAAACAGATTTATGCAGAAAACAACACTCTTCCTGCATGACAATGGTCGCTTTGGGAAAAAAGTTAAAATTTACCCCACCACTTAATGCAAATTTTTGTTAATTTTGAAAATGAGGGTACCCGTATTCGTCTGTGCCTCCTGTATACGGTGGGCTGAATAATGCTAAACCTTTTAGTGATATGGTTTACCGACACATTTGCCTATCTGTTACTGCAAACTGAACTGTCAGATTGCTAACAGCACTGATGTAAAATGATAAAAACTAAGTGCCGGTTAGAACTTTTGGCTAGTATATATTCTATTGTGGGGTGGCGGTGGAATGCATCACCTCATGTTTTAGCAGAACGACGTTAACACTACTTTTAGGTAATTGATTTGCCTCTGAGGTGCTTAGTACATTCTAACAGTTTACTCTGGGAACTAGTTCCCCACTTTGTAAAAGGATGTAATTCCACACTCGGATTTTTTCTAGTCTGAAAACAATACTCTGCCACTGTAAATCTGTTTTGTAAAGGAATTATGTTTAAGACAGATTCGCTAGATTCTGTTTCAAAAGCTTGCATACATATTGAAATAACTCAGTTTATGCGGCAGGCTGTAATTGAAGAGATATGGCTTTAAAATACATATTGAAATAACTCAGTTTATGCGGCAGTCTGTAATTGAAGAGATATGGCTTTAAAATTCAGATCTTTTTATTTATCTCCAAATTAAACCCATTAATGCATAGCGTCTCAAAAATGGCACATAGGCAAATAGTGCAGACTCAGATTTTACGCAATCACGGTCTACACTATTTGCATAAGAAAAATGGGTATTTTTCCTAAAAAAGATTCTAAACATCTAAGTATTACACCCTTTAAATGACAAATGGACTCATCCAATATACACATAGGAGAGTCCACTGGGCATTAATGTTTGACAGGCTTGACATTTGAAAATTCTTAACCTAATTCAAACCCATGTCTCCTTGGACGCCATGTAATCTGCATTATTTCCTATATAGCCAAGCATACTGTCAAATATTCCATTAACTTCCGAATAGTTTGCATGCATGTCAAAGGAGATATAACTGGTATGTGTATATACGCAAGCTATACTTACCCTAAGTGCTTAGGTATTGGGACACCTAAAACCATTAATTTTCCATTTGTCCCAAAATGAAGACCTATTGGCTTTTGGGTGTCCAATTATTTAAACCTATTAGAGAAGTTCAAACAGTAATGTCGCTCCCTCTCGAACAATCCTGAAATAAAAGAGGAAAATTTAGATGTTTGTTTTTGGGTAAACACAGATGTCTCCTCTCCCACCCCCTCCGCATCCCCACTCTCCCCACTCCCTAATCAAAAATTAAGAATGAGTAGTGGTTCTTATTCTCTGAACATCAACTGACCCCGCTTTTAAATTCGTACCAACTTTTCTGAAAATATCTGACAGGATTTAAGTTATAGAGAGGACCAGTTTCCGATCAAAAATTACAAAGGGACATAATTCTTCCAAAATATGTAGGTGAAGTTCTTGTTCTCTGCACACTGTCCGATAATGCTATATATATATACATTTTCATGAAAATACCTTTGATGGTTTTCATGTTATAGACGGAGCAAGATCTCCACACTGAAAAGTAACATGGGTACTACAATTGCTAACTTAATTTCGTAGAAAATGTACATGAAGTCATGGTTTTGTTTCTGTCCACATCAACTAATCATGCTTTATATTAGCACCAAGTTTTTTTAAAAATATCTGCAATGGGTTTAAAGTTACAAAATGTCATTGAAACTGAGTACCAATTTTTATTAGTATTTCCATATTATGACTTAAGAGGTAAATATTTTCCTAAATATTATCGTAGATGGCCAACGATTAATAAACTTACTGTTACTATGAGCATGCAGTCAAAGTACCATATAGATCACCTTAGTCGAATTTTATATTTTGCGTTCCAAACACGACGTCCTGTGTAGCTAAATAATCTAGTTTTTCTAGGTACCAAATCCAGTGTTTAAATATGATATTCTTTAATTATTTCTCTGCTGAATGAAACTAAAGCTTTTGTATGATGTATGTAACAACATTCTGAGATGTTGTGGCTTTCAGTGCGGTTTGCAATGCTTATCTGCTTATTAAGCCTAATGATTTGCAGTGCTTGTATGTTAATATTTGTTTTACTAACTGTCTACAGATAAATACAGGCAGGACAAGTATAACAGCTCACCGATGGAAATTCTCAGTTTGGCGGTTCTGATTACATCTGTAGTACATCCATATACACCTTATACGGCACAGTGAATTCAAAGTTTAATACACTTTATTCCTTTTTTTAACCTGTTCACCTCAGCTGGGCACACAGCGGTGGATCGGCCTTGAGTCAGCGTGAATTAAAGTAATGACGTTGAATCGACGTTGATTCAATGTTGATTCGACGTTGTGTGCCGGCTAGAACACCCTTGTCGTGCAACATGTGTCACCGTGTCAATGGCTCTAAAGACATGTTGCATGACAAATATTTTGCAAACACCAAACACGTGTCATGCAACATATATAGCCGTGTAGACCCAACTTAATACGAACCAGCCAAACAAACCCTCATTGTCCTATCAGCCTCTGTATTTCATACTTCTCATGGGAACGGTCTCAAATTGGAAATAATTTCTAATTGTCTCCAATTATTGCCAGTCGTCTCGACAGAATGTCTGTAGGCTAGTGCTGATTTCAGATAGTCTTTCGAGTGAACATCACTTTATTGCCATCATGACCCTTTGTCTAGCACACCGATCATCAGTCAAGTTTGTTGACTAGGTCTTTTTAAGGCGCAAGGATACAGCTCCATGATGTTTGCTAATTTTAGAAAGGAAATTCTTTTATTTACTTCCTGATTGCTTTCTTGGTTGTCAAAACACTTCCAAAACTTGGTCTACTTTTAAATGAAAGAATGTCTCTAAAAAGAGCAAATTCTTTTCTTAAAGAGTTGACTATCATTTGAAAGGGATGCAAAAAATTGATGCTAAAATGAAAATGGTAGAATTTCTATGACAGTGCACCCATTCATCTTAAACCTAGTATGTGAATTGCAGACTGTCAAACCAGATAATAAAAAAACTCTGCGGCCTTTTCGAGGCCTTCTGTTTCGAGCTGAATCATTCAGAAGCGTTCTCTCCGCTTGACAGAATATATATGTGTCTGCCATCGCCTTTTACATGTATTTAATATAGCTCTTCTTTGTAGGAATATCTTAAGGGTGAAACTTGGGGTGGGGATTGAGTTGGATGTTATGCTTTGATATTGTGGACTGTCGTCTGTAAGTTTTTCACAGACAAATACCTTAAAAGTATAATTTTTTCAACGATTAACAGTGCCTTTTACAATCAATTTGCTTTCTACTGTATGAACAAGGAAAGCGACTCGGACGTCTGAACGTATTGAGTAGAATTAGATATTTAATTAAAGGTACACTCGATGATTTCCGGCATTTTTTTCCAAAGGTGGACAACTTTTGTGACTTGCTGTTTGCTTTCCTGGCCGAGGAAATTCTTCAACGGAGGCATTTTGTTTCGTAATAGTTGACCCAATTGAGAGGGAAGGCAAAAATTAAAATGGCTGCGTTACTCTCCCTTAAAGTATACACATTCATCTTAGAAAAATTCTGTTGAACAAATTCACTATGCTGGACACAGATGTTACATGACATTAATTTATAATATGAACTAATTACCGCGTTCGCCGACACTACATTTCCCATATTCAGTTACCAATTCTGTATTTCCTTGATGAATTTCTTCGACTGTTATGTTGTTGGTCTTGCCATTTTAGATTCACTGCTGTCAGCAGGAAGTAAACACTTTCAGGGAAAGCAGCTCTGCCATTTTCATTTTTCTCTCCTTTCTCATTTCGTTTTAACTTTTAAAGGAAAGAAATACTCCTCTATCAGCTTACTCTTTCCTTTAAAATAGGGGTTTTGTTGTCCAGGTAAACAGGAAGTGGCGAAAATTAAATTGTTTCCTAGCTAAATATTGCAAAAATGTAGAATAACGTAGAAAATTGTGGTGAAATCAGGCATAACCATAACTATAGACATCCACTTCGATTTCACAACCCTACCAGGCATTAAGACATTTTAATGTGATATGACAATTCACGCTTATATGCCCATATGTATGTGTATAAATAATTTATAAACGGTAAGATTTTGCAATGTAGCAAGTACTTTTCGGAGGTATACATTTGTACATAATTTGCCGCAAATTGAAACGATCAGTCATGCGTCTGATTTGAGTATTGCCTGCCTATTTGCATTAGAAAAAGGTAGACTCTTATTGCCTTGGAAATAGAATGTAAAATTGTTGTAATTCAGCACAACTGTGCAATCTGGTATCAGCCACATACTCTAAGGTACAATTAGCCACGGCATGACTTCACTTTGTATTAGTAATATTATTTTTATTTTCCTTTGTTTATTTCTTGTTCTTGTACGATTGTTTTACTCTAGCCGTTGGATGTGGGTACAAGAAGCGACTCTTCTACCCAAATGGATTCAATTTAACGAACGGTGTGTTTGGATACTTTTTGGAATACTTTTATTTAAAGTAAACAGTTTAAGCCCAAATTAGATTCAGAGCATCAACAAGCTTTTTAGCGGCATCTGATCTGGGTTCTTCACGCTAAGAATCATAAGACACGAAAAGCCGAGTCTATCAGTTTGAACACATCGCCCGTTTTAGCACATTGCATTTGAATTGTGTAATCGCAGCAAATACCATCACTGTTTTATAAGAAAAACGTGACTTTAACAAAAGGTATGATTTTCGCTGGAACAAATTTAATGTAAGATAAATGTCATAACTACAAAAAAAGTTGAATTTGATCTTTAAACTAGATTACTTTTCAATACTTCTTATCCACGTGGGACTTACAAATAAAAAACGTGACCAAGTATTAGCTTCTACAAACAAGAGAACCATGAGGTCGTCATCGCTCTCATGAAAACCCAGCTCAACAACATATACTTTAATTACTTGTTAAGAATAATTTAAGATCAGAAGTTATGTTGATGCCAAAAGTAGGCGTAAAAGTCAATTTTCGTTTTACTGATTAAAAGACAATAAGAATTTCAAAGTCCCGGCTATCGAAGTAAAAAGTATGCAAAGACCAGGAACTGAAACAATCAAAATCCAAATCCAGCCCTCAAACCATAGTTGGAAACAACTAAGATTACAAATAATCAAGATACAGAGAACATATGGCCAACCGAGTGAGCAGCTTGTTCCCAAAAGGTGGCCACTCAGCAACCCAAACCGAACCAAAAATAATAATAACATACATAAGGTAAAACATCACAGAAACTCTGACACCAAAAACAGGCAACAAAGAACCACAACAGAACTACCGCCTTGGAACGGTCAGTAATGAATTACTGGGGGGCTTAAATCGATTTTACATCGAAAACTCTATTTTTTCCGCATAAATATTAATATAGAGGCTTATGATAACATTCCTTCCAAGTAACAGCCCTTATGGATACTATGGAGTAGATAATTTAATAGTGTGTTATTTTTCAGCATTTCCGTCGCTATGGCAACCAAAGTTATTATGAAGCTAAAAGAAAAAGGAACACTATCCAAAAGACTTTTTTGTAAAGGGTTTGTCATTAAATCTGCAAAAGCCAATTTGCAATGTTCCCTTTGAAAGTCAACTTTAAGGTATTGTTAACTACAATGTGGAGTCTATCGGGATCGCCATCGTCAATAACCAGCTTCTTTTGTACGTATTAGACAGTTCGTATGTTCATTTTACGATCGAAATAATGAGCAATATTAATTTCTGTGAAATATAGCATGAGAATACGCTAAATGTCAACATGAAATATCAAATTCAAAGAATTTGAAGAGAAAGTGGTTACATGGGAAAGACTTACAATATTTTCTCAGAGTTCATTTCAAACGTACCTCTGGCACTGCTGGCCAGGACTATTCCTTGTACATAATTAATCGTTTTTTCTAATCATCAAAATGCACTCAGAACAAATCAAGTACATCTCCTGGCTGACTGTAAGAACTGACGGTAAAACTCTACAAAAGTATTACTGGAATGGTCAGTTAAATTGAAGTATGTTAGACGTCGGACGGACGTACAAGCCAGACCACTATCTATACTATCAGCTCGCACTAATGCTCCTTATGTGTTGTGCGTTTTTACCATGAACCGTCAAACAAATCCCAGTGCATTCAGATATTCTATCTCGAATATTCTGTTCTATAAACAGCAGGACTGCATGAAAATATAGGAGGGCACAATTTCAGTATCTTTGAGCTGTGTCGGAATAAATACAGCCAGACTAATCCTGACACTATATACTTTCTTTTGGGTAATCTTTATACCATGTATGGATGATTTTTATGCATTAGCGTCAGTAAAGCTTACAGTTTTGCAAATAATCTTCCTAACTTTTATTAGGCGCGGGTTTTCTTTACATAAACAATTAAGTATTGGCCGTTTTTTGGCTAATATTTCTTTTATTTATCACAATGCCATATATATCAAAGTTTATCAAAGAGTTCCTTTCGTGTGCATATAAATATAAGAAGTGTTTTATGATTCCAATATCGTGACATGATTCATCAGGTATTATCTGACTACTTTATCTGTTCTAAGAAATTAATTCTTTCATCTCAGTTATTATGTCTTATGCCAGTCAAAGCCTCGGGAAAATTAATGACTCAAGCTTACCTTTTCTGTCGGTTGTCACGGTTACATGACAAATTTCCTCATTTTATAGGAGATTTGAGTTTTTAATATAGTCCCTTAGGATTCAAAATTATTAAAGGAACAGGGAAGTAAATGCTCTTTGCAGATTTCTGGGTTGACGTTTTTTTTTTTTTTTTTTTTTTTTTGTTTTTTTTTTGACCAGTTGACATGTCCGTCCCTATGACTTGTCCGTCAGACGCCGCGATCAGCGGCGTTGGAACTGGGTATATTTCCCCAAAATTAGTTTCCGGTCTGAAAAGAGTCAATAGGACTTTTATACTAGGCTAATACAAAGATGCAAACCAATAAAATATGAATTTATAAAAATTTAAAGAGTAACTACACTTCAGGTACTGACTGAATCAGATCCCAAACCCTATCCCAACATAAAAGGGAAAGATTGACAAAGACATCCCAACAAACAATAAATTACAAGTGATAAGCCGAGTCAGCAGCTCTTTCCCAAATAGGTGGCAACTCAGCTACCTTTATTGAACTAAATAATTTAAACCAACAGAAGGGTTACAACAGACTAAGAAAATTATACGAAAAACATTTAACAACTATTTTTACCTATTTTCTATTTTTATTAATGAAGGGTTAAAATGAGAACACAATAAATTCAACAGCACTGAACATAAAACAAATGCAAACGTATTTGGATGATCCGTAGGTGTGAGAAAAACAATTCTAACGCACTAACGAATTTAATCCGACGCCTGATTGGATAACGTCAAGATTTTTGAGAGTATATACTGTGATTACTGATGGAGACCCGACTTGGCTTCTGATTGGCTGACGTCTGATTTAACGCTTCTGAGATAATTGCTTTTTATGAAAAGTAGAACGTTTTGAAAGAAAAAAGTCTTGAAAGTTGAAAATATAATATAAAAAAAAGCTAGGGATAATTTTATTGAAAAGTGTGATTAGTAACGGTGAATCGTCGGTTCTTTGGTCGCAAATTGCATTTTACAGCTCCGCTGTCGTATGGCACTAAACCGCAATTTGCGACCAAGAAACCGACGATTTACCTCCCGAAATGACAATTTTGAGTACAACTATCCTCTGGCAGTTGTCCTAAATGACCAAGACCTGATACAACAAAATTTCACATTTGCTTGTTAACATGTGCAAAAACTTAACATACCGTCCATTAGTAGCTTGTCTGCACAAAGTTCAGGCAACAAGTACAAAATTCAGCCACGACACAGAATCAACAAAAAGGCATGTGCGCCCATCAAAGACTCAGATCAGCCTGGGCATCCGCCAAATCTGATCAGTGTCTTCGTTGTCAGTATGGATGTAGCTTATACCCTTAACTACCCTTCAAGCAAACAGGCACACATAATCTCTTATCAGTCTGGGTGGCTGCCCAGGCTGATCTGAGTATGCGCTGGGCGCACTTGATTTCTGTTTTTTTCGCCGTGTAGCGGCTCAACTGGAGATAACAAACTAGGCACACCCAGTGCAACACAGAGGAATCGACATCATTGCTAGAAACTTCAAAAGCCATACAAAACATTTCAGTAAGACATTAAAAAGAAGCTACCGAAGTAAGGTAACAGTAATCCGAGACACCGAAAGATAAAGAAATGTGGATTTGGAAGCTTATCTGGGTTTTCAAATTTCGCAAATGTTATGAGACAAATTTTCAGGGGTCATGGTTAATATAATCTCTTTCTGAGGGTAATTATTTGCTCCTGCCCTTGTGCGCCAAACATATTCCTATATTCGAATAACAGCAGACTCATTTCGATCGACCCACGTATGAGGTACATAGAAAGAGCCTAGGCACCGCTGAAAAACTTATTCAGAAGAATTGAAAGACATCATAGAACACCGTGATTATATAGGGGCCATCTATTGGGAAACAACGGTTTTTTGTAGTTTTTTATTTATTTATATATTTATTAATTAGGAACATTGTAACTGAAATTCCAATATTTAAGACATGTATACGTTATAATCCATGCGCTGATGTTTGAGACTCGATGGATGTTGGTTGACCATATTTTCCATAAATTTTATTGCCTAGCATGTGCCATACAATTTACTAGAAAGTGTCCACGTTTGTTGAAGAAAATGCTGAATTATTCATTGACTAGTCTAGTTCATATTTACAAATTAAGCACTTGTTTCATCACTTGTCTAGACAATTCTCCACACAGCAATTGCTAAAAGTAATTTTGATTGAATATTCATCGTCATTTTATGTCCTTTCATTACTGTTGTCTACTTCTGAAGTTACATGCATGCTTTATGGGAGTTTCTTTCCTCCAGTCAAGTAAAACAAACTTCAAGGGATGTAAGATTCAAGTTATGGCACTGACAACAAGCTGCTGTTCTCTAGCTGTTTGCTGTTTTGTCGGCTACATGGATTTAAAATGTCTTCTTTTCTTGGTTTAAAAATGAACTCCTGGGGTCGTATTCATAAAACGACTTAAGTGGTTGCTATGCTGTTGCTAAGGCTAAATGTCTTTGAAGGAGATTCCCTACAACTATGAAATTTGCTCTGGAGGAACAGTCTTAAGTGGCTTTATGAATACGGCCCCATATTCTTGAACCAGACATGAGACAATACCTACGTGTATTTAACCGCTGGACATTTATTTCTGTCGTTCTCCAATCTTGCCTTTAAATCTTTCGAAAGACATGTTAGATACCCAAAACGCAAACATAAATAAATAAATAATATACCATTCCGTTGGTATTTTGGTTTTTTTAACTTTAGTTTTCAGAGCTTATCTATCGCCCCTGCAGCTAGTACTTAGTGCAGTGTGGAGGCCGATGGCGTCTCCCCGTGCTTCATTATATAGAGCAGATTCTTTTGGATACTTGCAGACATTTTCTGATCTTTTTGGACCATTTGATTAATTTGAGTCGCTTTTGGGCAGAGGTCTGCTTGCGCTGGTATTGGATTGCGCATTTGTTGCTTTCCATGAATAGAATTAATCAAACCGAGTCTCAGTTTATTTGAAGTATTCAAGTGATCTAACTTTTTAGAACATGTATTTTATCCTTTGAATATGTCAGGTGCCGATAACAATTGTCATTCTTGTTCAATATACATTAGCTTAGAGGGGTATGGGCACCAGTTTCATAACGGTTAACTGAGGGTTAAAGTTTGAGCAGAAAGGTTGTCCGGACACAGATAATGCAGAAACCAAGAAAGCAAGGTTGTCTCAGTAAACATAATATTTTAAATTAAACTATTCACCAATGTCTCTCAGACATAAAACGGAAATAAAATATAGCTAAGAGATCAAAGGGAATAACTCAATCATATCAAAATTAGAGTTTGTAGTATTTTGATACGTCGTATAAAAATATCTTCACGTCACGAAGAAGCACAAAATCACACAACAAGGAGAAATAGCTCAAAATACTTGAGTTGACAATCTTGTACACAACACATTGTCATGCCAATTCTACATAAATGTGTAGTATCATGAAAACATCTGAAATATCTTCACGACATGGGGTGGAATACAAACTTTTTTTATAAAACATTCAAAATATGTAAAGGAGGATGAGACGAAAAATAACTAAAAAATGAAAGCTAGAATTATTAGTCTTGTACTCGACATATTATTATGACTTGTTTCATAAAACCTTCATGTATTAAAAATATTCTAAACAGCCCATTTGTTATTGCTCGGATACTACGTTAGACAGAATCAAGCCCCCATGAACGTACGGACAGGTTGTTCCTCTTATTGTCGACATATTCTTTATTTCAAAATATTCGCCCTAACTAAATCTTAAACGCCACACATTTTCTACCTAACTTGTGAAGTATTGTAAATCTTAAAGACTGAGATGGGGAATGGACACGAAATCATAGCGAGAGTTGTCAATCGTGTTTGCGACACACTGGCATGATATTTTCTACATAAGTGGGGAACCATGAAATAGTTGGATGACTTCCGATTTTACGTCCTTTTCAACAGTCTTACAGTCATATCAGGTCAATGGGAGGGCGATAATAAAAGGCTGTGTGTAATTGAACCCCGAGTACCATGCGAGTCGAGGATATAGAGTCGACAAGAAATTAAAATCCCAGTACGGGAACCAATTCACCAATTATCAAACCTAGGGTTATTAATCTTGTTTGCAATATACTATTACGATCTGCTTTATTAACCTTTCATGCATCATGAAAATATTCGAAATAGTTAATGAGTTGTAGCTCGGATACTACGTTGGACAGAATCAAGTACGTGCAGACGGACAAGCATGCTTAACATACATGTCCTTCTACTGTTCGTTGACGCTCTCTTTGTAAGGATTCGCAAAAATTAAATCTCATATGCGACACATTTTCTACATAATTGTTTAAAAGTATCAATATCCCTTTCTCCAACCCACTCTTTTAAAGGTTGGTTCCTGGAGTATGGAATGCATCATAATTTCATGATTTTTTTTTTCTAAAATCGAAAATCATTTATAACAAGGACATAAATAAGTTTGACTATAAAGTGTAAAGCCAGAAGTATTTGGTAAGGATTCCCTAACTCTGCTTCGCACACCAGTTAGCGCTATTTTTAGTTCATGCCAAAAATAGATAACGCGGCTTACAACATGCTGCATTGCAGTTTGGGCTAGTAATAAACCGTTCGCCATGCCAGGACTTTTAGGAGAACTCACAACAAGAGAAAAAATGACCTTTTGGAGAATGACGCTAGAAATTTCACTTAATGCACTTATAAGCATATGACAAAATTATTTTTAGAACTGGAATTCCAAGGCATTGCTTAAACCAAAGAAAGTAAACCAGAGAAGAACGACAGTTTTCAACAAAATCCAACGGTTTTCTCGGTAGCAACAGTTTCAGAAAAATAAGAGTATCCAATACCACACAGAAAAAGACAAAATTATTTTCTGAACAGAATTGATATCGTTAGTTCAGGAGCCTACCTTTAAGACGATTATGTTTTCAATTTATTTAGGGGTAGTTTGAAAATAGATTTCTGCTTAAGCCGGTACTAGAGGGCGGGCCGATGTTGCACGTTTCATTACTGCACATGAACATACTTAGTCGAATAGAGTCTGTTAGTTCAATTTTTTGGTGTATTCCTTTGCTTCCACAGAATCTACGTTTCACAACTTAGGGGAGAGTCGGGTAACTTCGGACAGCGGGTAAATTCGGACAGTGACATTTTTCCTTTATATGTCAGTTGTCTGGAACTAAAACAAAATAATAACTGGCCAAACAGAGAAAATCCTGATGAGACGGCTCATTATGTGCCGTCTCATCTGGATTTTCACTGTTTGCAATGGTATGTCCGAATTTACCCGCCTGTCCGAAGTTACCCGACTCTCCCCTTTTAACTTAAGTTGAATGTCTCACAGAAGTTATAATTGTCAAAAATAGACATTTTTTCTTCTTCCTGCTGCACTGCCCACCATTTGTTTTATTCCTGCCTTTGATACATAAATCTCAACGCTAATTGAAAGGAAAAGTCAGCAACAATCGATCAAGTCACTAAAAACAGATATTATTATCGTATCGACCATGTATTTTTGTATTTAATAATCATCCAAACATGTACTTAATGTCAGATTTTTGTAAACCCCATATCAAGTGATTGACTCCTTGTCAGTCGTATTCAGTTTTTGTCCATAAATTGTGGAAGGTTCTGCGATGATGCCAGCAAATAATAACCATATTAGTTAAGGCAATCCAATATGCATCTAATTAAAATCTTAAAAAGTTCCTTCAAGAGCAGAGAATACATACAGAAGTAGGAACATGGGCCAGACTACGTAGTTTCGGATAGTAAAGCCTCGTCAGTGACCCTGACAATATCTGGTGACGAAACCAGAAAAAAGCATACTGTAAGTTGCTTTTGCAGCGTTTTAGTAGCATGAATAAAGCATTTACATTGTTCAAGTACAACTAAACCACGCGCACTATGTACAAACATACTAGCGATTGTATCACTAACACAAGGTCAAAAGAGTAATTAGTCGAGACAAATTCGTAATACAAGAAAACGATATTGTATAATACTTCGTCTGGGTAATTATGGCATGAAACCGTGCTCGTCAGGGACAAAGAGGAACCGATACCATAGTGGAGTAATGAATGCGAAAACAGCAAAGTATGACTGAGGCACTTAGAACGTGGCTGATTGCCCTCATTTCATCTAAGAAAACGTGGCATCTTAAAACTTGCAGGTTTATAAATGCATAAAATCAGTTCAGCTTTTATTCGAGTTTTTATTGCCGTAAAGCATGCGTGATTGTAACAATCTCTTCTTGATCTCATTTTCTTTTTCTATCAGATAGGTTTACTAAATGATTTCCTAAGTTATTCATAGGTAGCGAAGCCTGTCTACGTCTTTAATTAATTTGCTATATTACTTTTTAGTAATAATAATTAATGTAACGCTTAATTTTTAGAGAAATTATGTTTAAGAGCAAACAGTAATGCCATTTAGAGGGAGGTATATTTACTAAGTAACCGTCATCTAGATTATATGTTGTTTATTTATTGTTTGTTGCGTTCCTTGTCTGTGGTGTTCGAAAAATCAGATTGTTATGCAGCGCTGTAAACCGGTCGGTAATAAAGGTCATCGAGGGAATGGGTGAGAAAGCGGGGCTTAAACCGGCTTAACAGAGCTCATCCTAACTTCAGCCATTGTCCTAGAAGTTTACTCCGAATGCTAAAATCAGAAACCCGATTCTATCATGTGGCAAAACGACTTTAATGTGAAATATGTACACCGCAGAGAGCGTTACATCTCCATCTGAAACAACCATAAACTCCGAAATCAAAATCACACAAGATCGAAAAATCAGCCATTTGTTATAGATAGAAGTAAATCCAAAAATGTGGTGTCGGTTCCTGAAGCAGTTTGGTTTAAAATGAAATTCTTTGAGACACTGACCTACCATATTTTCAAACTAAATGTTTTGGGCAACTGATCTACCATACTTCCAAACTAAATTCTTTTGGATACTGATCTACCATACTTTTAAACTAAATTCTTTGGGATACTGATCTACAATACTTTCAAATTAAATTCTATGGGATACTGATTTACCATACTTTCAAACTGATCTACTATACTTTCAAACTAAATTCTTTGGGATACTGATCTACCGTACTTTCAAACTAATTCATTTGGGATACTGATCTACCATACTTTCAAACAAAATTATTTGGAATACCGATTTACCATTATTTCAAACTAAACTGTTTGGGATACTGATCTACCATACTTTCAAACAGTTTTTTTTTGGTCAAGTGGTCTACCATATTTTCAAACTAATTCATTTGGGATACTGATCTACCGTACTTTCAAACTAAATTCTTTGGTATACTGAGCTACAATATTTTCAAACTAATTCATTTGGGATTCTGATCAACCATAGTTTCAAACTAAATTTTTTGGAATACCGATTTACAATTATTTCAAACTAAATTCTTTGCGATACTGATCTACGATACTTTCAAACTAATTCATTTGGGATACTGATCTACCATATTTTCAATTAAATTCTTTGGGATACTGAACTACTATAATTTCAAACTAGACAGTTTTTTTTTATATTTAGCAAGTAGTCAGAATCTATCAGTTTTAATTTGTGCATATTTCCTTGTTCGTGTCTACCCGCGAAATTGACTCTGACTGACAACTGCATTGGCCATTTTATGTGTTCGTACCTCAACCGTTCGTAATGATACTGTTTATTAGGATTATTGCATACTTTGTATTCATATTTTCAAGTGCCAGGACAGGCGAGCTATGCTGTTCGCTGACAGCTTTAGTCGGTATATACCAAACTATGAATCGACTGTGTATTTGAAATTCTAAACTACAGTATGTTTTCCTTTGGCTTTCGTTGCCAGATCATTGCAGGGTTACTGATGAGGCTTGATCAACAGAAAGTACTTAAGTATGTAGTCTGACCAATCTTCGATTTTAAGAGGGATGAGTCATTCATTATCAGGCGGGGGTACATTTAGTGGGGGGCGGATTTTTTTTGTGTGATGTACTGGGGGAATCAATAAGCATTGGAGCAGGGGGGTCATATATTTTATTAGGCATATTGGGGGGGGGTCAGAATTCTTCCATCAGTCTTCATGTCTCAGCGTCGGGGGGCTTCGCCCCCAGACCCCACATTACTCCTAAAATTTCCGACTCTGTTCTTTCAAATTAAAAAATTTAAAGACATTTATGGAAATGACACACAAAACTTGACCTGCTTCTATCCAAAAGCAGATCTTTTTATTAAGTTTTTAGTAGAACAATGTATAATTGTTTATAAAATCATGTCGAGTAGATGATTTTGTTCTCAATTGAATTTAATGCCAGCGTTTGTGATATCAGCTCTCCAGGTGCCTTATCATCAGCAAAACTACTGTGGCTTGACCCCCAGACCCCCGCCTTCCCGATTAATATTATTAACACTTTTATTTAGCATTGGAAACAGATTTCAAGATGCCCATAAGCAGGAAAAAGTGCAAGAATTGCAAACAAAATTTAAAGAGACCATTAATCTGCATGATTAATTAACATGTCAGAATAAGAAAATGTTCTTTTTGTTTCATACAGCTTTTCATTCAGATCAGTCTGACATAAAGTAGGTAATATAGTGTGTGTGTGTGTGTGAAGGGTAGCTGGATGGGATATGGGGTGTGTGGGTCATAAACTTGTATGTCACCAATCTCGGGGTGGGGGTCGGCAAAAAAATTCTGGTAAGACTGGGTGAGGGGGGGGGGGGGGGGCGGAAAAGTTTTGGTGAATCATATGAATAAGTACCTGCTCCCATCTGATAATAAATGGCTTGTCCCTTAAGACTGTTTTCCTTGCTCCTAAAGGAATTCATTTATGATTTTTTATTTAATCTTTAGATTATTGTCGCGGATTTGAATTTTTGATACTTGACTGTTTTCTTTTATATTCCATAGGAGGTTGTTGTTGTGTTATTGTTTAACGTCCACGGTAAACAGTTATGGTCATGACGGGACGGTCAGTTAACCTAACCACACTATTCCTGTGCAGGCTTAGACATCCATAGGAGGTATATACTGTCTCAATCCAATAACACGCCCACCCACACACGCACACACAAAGTAGTGAGACGGTCAAATGACGAAATCATACGTCATAAAAAGTCCTTTTGGGTGGCAGACAGTAAAATTGAAGGTAAATCATTGTATCATAGTTATTATGGTAACAATGATTCTCTCATTTAGCAAAATAATCAAACGTTCAAAGCAGCTATGATGGTTCTTACCATATTGGTCTATTATAAAACACATAAATAGCTAGGATCGTGGCTATGATGAAAGGTCATAGAGGTAATTACAATAAACATTGCCAGACATATAATTTAGGTTCCATGGTCTATTTATGGTGGATTCTATGTCCATACTTATAACGATTCTTCGCTAACACATTCAAAAAGCTGTGCGTACTGTAATACATATACGAAAGTGGCGAAATTAATATAGCAAAAAAGGCATATCTTGACAGTATCAATATAAAAAGAAGTTACGGTGTTTACATTAAATCTTTTTTTATACCACATTGGTTTTGGTCATATTTGGGAACATCAGTCAACTTTTAGTAACGCCAAACTAACGAAGGCCATTTGTAAAGTCCTTTCTAATAGTTATAAGGCTTTTTGGAAAAAAGGTTTATTCAATGATGATAGAACCTCAAACGGCAACAAATTGAGAACTTACAGAACTCTTAAGACTGATATTGAAATGGAAAAATAACTTTTAACAGATATTGATAAGAAAGCTATTAGCATCTTTGCTAAAATTAGAATTAGTAATAGTAAGTTATATATTGAAGAAGGTCGTTTTCAAAGAGTTCCTCTTGAAAGCAGAATATGTCGATTATGTAACAATGGAGTTGAAGATGAAATGCATTTTTTTAAACTGTGTCCAACTTAATGGAGAGAGAAAGATCATGTTCACTGAAATTGAAAATTGCTTTCCGTCTTTTAGTTCAATGGATGCGTCTGATAAGTTCAAATTTATTTTAGGAAGCAATGATTCTGATTTGACTAAGATATGTATTAGTGGGGTTCATAAGATGTATTTGTTGAGACAATCGTTGCATAACAGATAATTATTAGCTTGAAATATGAAAATGTATTAAATTTTGTGAGATTAGTCCAGTAAAGCTTCCTCAGCGGTGACCATTACAAAGTTATTTAATTGTGTCATGTATCATTGTCAGAAGGAACAGTGCCTTTTCACCTTTTTATTTACAGTCTATTATAATTGTGGAGAGCCAGGTTATAACACTTAGAGTGACTGTGATCATATCATAAGAACTTATAATACTTTAAATGATAATAGATTTCTTAGACTAATAAAATGAAAATTATTATGGTGTTGAGTTTAATGATGAAATATAGAAAAGGCATTGTTGGCTTCTGATAATTGTACAGCAGATCATATACTGTGTATATTTGTTAACTTGCTCCTTTTTAACGGCGTAGTTAGTTATTGTAGTTAGCTATTTTACATGTATGTGTTTGTCTTGGTAACAATCCTAATTTTGTAAGGATTTAACCAAATAAAATTGACTTGACTTGACTTGACTTATACTGCTTTCCTTATGCGATTCGTAAATTCCCGAAATAAAAAGATAGGCAATGAAGCAGAATGGGCAGCTATTTAGGTGAGCAGACTGCTAGAAACAATATATAAGCGGACATAGCAACATACAACATGGAGGAACCACAATAGAAGTACCGCCTTTGAACGGTCAGCAAAAATATAACTGGGGGATTAAACTAGTTTTACTGGATCCAACCCTCGCTCTCTGCTTCTGCGTAGATTTTAAACATTTAGTTATCAGTGTGGTCCGCATTAAGGTTTCCTAGCCCACTAATGAATCATCACAGGAAAAAAACACACGGATAAGATCTTTGATGAATCAGAGATGAGAACTCGACAGAAATAACATATTGCAACACCTAGTGATCACTTGGGTGTCAATGATGTGACCGACATAAAGCCATTTATTCAGTTCGTTTGGGCCGGAGCTGGCCTTGCCTGTTGCTTGATTATTCTAGGATTCAACTGATGGCGGATGCCCAGTCTGATCTAAGTCTGCGCTGGCCGCACAACCACTTTGTTGGTTTTGTCGTGTCGCGGCTAAAATGTAATGCTGCAGTCTGCATGGTTGATGATTGGCCCACTCATATTTAATAACTTTGTTACCGTCTTAAATTGCACGCTGGTTAGTCAGGTATTAGACTCATTGAGGGGCCCAATATCAAGCTACAAGTATTTAGTTTTGTTTATTGATGCCGGAGCTGGCATTGCCTGTGGCTTGGTTATTCTAGGATTCAACTGATGTTTTTCTCTCTACAAGTATTTAGTTTTGTTTATTGAGACCGGAGCTGGCCTTGCCTGTGGCTTGGTTATTCTAGGATTCAACCCAAGGGGGCTCCAGGTGCCGCAAAACGTTGTTTCTGTAATTCTTACCACATTCAGTTCCATTGTATTGGTATCAACAGGAGGCTATTGTGGTGTGCTACTTGGTATCAACAATCACATTAGTTTTATAACAAAATCGGGAAAGACTCTTCACAAATCGTGTAGGGATATTACTTTCTGAACCAGGCTGCATATTCATGAAATATTGATACAAATTTTCAATAAGGTGGACAATATACTTATTGCATTACAAGTGCATAAGATCACCACTATATTAGAGCCGCGACACGAGAAAACCAACAAAGTGGTTGTGCGCCCAGCGCAGACTCAGATCAGCCTGGGCATCCGCCCAGTCCGATCAAAGTCTTCACTGTCCGCATGGAGGTAGCTTAGACCCTAAGCTTTGACCCTAAGCTACCCTTTAAGCGCTAAGCTAAGACTTCGATCAGGCTGAGTGGATGCCAACGCTGATCTGAGTCTTCGCTGGGCGCACAACCACTTTGTTGGTTTCTGCCACTTCCACAACGGAGAAACAATTTTTGCGACTTTCTGTTTGCTTCCTTGGATGACGTAGTTCTTCCAAAATGGGGTCTTCGCTTAAAGAAAATAAGTTGCACCTTATAATTGAGCCGCGACACGAGAAAACCAACGACGTGGTTGTGCGCCCAGCGCAGACTAAGATGAGCCTGTGCATCCGCCCAGTCGGATCAGACTCTTCGCTAACCGCTTAAAGTTAGATAAGGGTCTAAGCTAGCTCCATGCGGACAGCGAAGACTCTGATCAGACTGGGCGGATGCCCAGGCTGATCTGAGTCTGTGCTGAGCGCACAACCACATTGTTGGTTTTGTCATGTCGCGGCTTATATATGGTCGAACAATTGAGAAAAAACTATTGTTTTTTTATCCAGTCTACCTCATAATTTTGGAAAGAGTCAGAGCAAATAATTGCTGACACGCTCTTCGTAGAGTGGTTTAGTAAGTCTAGACCTAAATACATATTCAATAACGATGTTATTTTTTTTTTTTTTTTTTTTTTGAGATTTTTGCGCAGAAAATTATCCTTTGATCTTTCCTTATATATCACTTTTTTATTCAGTGTGTCGCCCGTTTTGTGTTTTAATTGCAGAGAACAACAAAAAGTAAGAAGTCTGCTAACTATCGGGAAGATATCTTATTTTTTTATGATTTTACCCTGGCGCTCACGTATTTGTACACCAAAAACGCGTTCATACCGCGTTGCATGCGCGTGCTGCGTGCGTATCACCTAGAACCGCGCATCAGACGCGTCTAGACGCGCCCTGACGCGTCTCGACGCGGGAGACGCAAACGATGATAACATGAATATTCATGACTTGTTCAATACGCGTACAACCGCAGATTGTACGTTGGCCTAATTAAAATAGTTTTAAGATAGCTTAAAACAATATAAGTTACTAAGTTAATTAAATATTGTCTCGATCTCTCTACCGGGAATCTGACCGAATCGATGCGCAGAAGACGGGAACCATAAAGTAGTCTCACATTATCTGGGTCAATTTTTACATAACAACTCGTAACTTCTCGATTTCTGAATTCAATGGGACTCATTAACTACTATTTGGACTAACTCTATAATAGAACTTCTAGGCTTAGAAACTATACATAACTTCTATTTTTCTTAACTTCTAAGCCCAGAAAACAACAACAACAAAAAAGTCACAACTTATCTGGGCCAGAAAACACACACGGTAACCCTCGCTAAGAATTAAACTGACCAGTGAAATTTGGACCCAGACTATTATATTGAGTTAAACAATACCACAGGGTATAATCGATTCCTCTAATTTTCGCTTCCTGCAGAGACTGTACATCATATTTGGCTTCCGCCGAGACTGTCCGCGAGTTCTTGCTTCCTGCCGAGACTTCTGTACATGATTAATGGCTTCCTGCAGAGACTGTCCGTGTGATTCTGCTTCCTGTCCAGCCTCTCGGCAGGAGGCAGAGTCACGCGGACAGTCTCGGCAGGAAGCCAATTATATGTACAGAAGTCTCTGCAGGAAGCAAGAACTCGCAGACAGTCTCGGCGGACTTCACATCATATTTGGCTTCCGCCGAGACTGTCCGCGAGCTCTTGCTTCCTGCAGAGACTTCTGTCCTCGAAAATTGGCTTCCTACCGAGACTGTCCACGTGACTCTGCTTCCTGCCGAGATCCTCGGCAGGAAGCAGAATCACTCGGACAGTCTCTGTAGGAAGGTTGGTGGTATTCTTCAGGTACTCCAGTTTTCTCCACAACCAAGGCCACAAATAAGCAATTATCCTTGCCTTTGAGACAATGTAAAAACATTCGCATGCCTGAATTTTCTATACCTTCAATAATCCTGTTTAGACTAGAGTTTTACAGGGTAATCCGAATCGAATCAGAATTTGCTTTGAATTAACTGTTTAGACTAGCAAATCTTATTCGAATTAAAAACTACTTCGGAGTAATTAAACTAATCCTACAGAGTACCTTGGATCGAATCCGAATTAACTTTTACTTCGGATTAAAAGTCCTGTCTAAACAGCAAACCGAAGCAAAGCCGCATTAAAATTTATTTTTGAACTGACCTCGGGTATGTTTAGGTCATGTTAACATTTGAGCAGGCTGCATTTACTTTACTGCAAAGTAACTTGCACCCAATCAAAAACATTATTTTACTACGAAGTAACTTGCATTAAATTGGAAATGGTATAGTCTGAACAGACAAGTGGGTTCTCTTCGGATTACCTTATTGCAGAGCAATCTGTGCCGAATCGAAACAGATATCCTCTACACAGAGTAAAAGTAAACAAAATAAAGTTTAAGAATATTTCATTTGTAGCATGTAGTTTTGGCTGAAGGCAGAATAGTAACGTACATTCCAAGATAAACCCCAAGGTAAACCTCAATTTCCAGAAAGCAATTTAATGCTGCAAAAATTTTCAGCATATGGGGCCAGAGATGAATGATCATCAAGGTGACTGAAAACCGAGAACCCCGGCAAGAAAAAACACCTGACTCTCTACAAGAAGAACTTGGTTTTCTAACCGAAGTTAGACCCAAGCTGCAACAAGCCCCCCCCCCCTGTCCTGGCTAGGTCCAAGGCAGTTCTATGGAGAAAAAAAAAGGGGGAGATGGAGGAGGGAACAAGGAGCAAATTCTTGGATGGGATGCAAATTCTTTGGTGAGGAGGGGTGCGGGTGCAAAAGACTGCCCAGATTCATGTGTTAGTGGGGTTGCACCGGAGTGGACCTGTGCTGGGTCCTGGGCAGGTGACGTCTCAGAAAAAGGGAGACGCAAAATCTTTGGTGGGGAGCAAAAACTTCCAGAAACATTAAGTAGCAATGGGATAGAACCCAAATGGACTTGTGCACAGATCCACATAAATCACTTCCCATGCACACAGCCCTCGCGACCCACTGTGGGTTGGCTTTAGCAATACAATTCAGGGCTTCTGGAAACGCATGGCTTGAGAGGCACACTACAAGCCATAATGCATCTTCCCCGAACTGCAGGCCTCCATCAGACTTCACTTTGCTAGTTCTGCCGGAACAAGCCCCCTGTCCTGGCTGGGCCCAGGACAGGTCTAGGGGGAATGGGGAGCAAATTCTTAGGTGGGGAGCAAATTCCCTTATTAACTAATGCAATGGGCAGTGGGGGATATGAGATTGAGGGTGATCTGGAATGCAGTTGTCTCATGTTTTTGTGGCCCTCATGAGTAATTGAGACTGCCTGGGTTACATCATGAATTGTGCCCGTTGGTCTCAGAGAAGACCGTAGCTTACATCTGTTGGGAGGGAGGTAGGTGGGATAAAAATTTTGGGACCTAGGACTGTAGCATTTGTTCTAAACCTTATCTTGGTTTAGTTGGTTCCAAAATATATTGCATATTTAAAGTTTTAGGGTCCTGTATTTTCATGGGAGTTTTTTTAGTGTTCTAATATTTTGGGAAATGGAGAATATTATTAGTCAACAACAGGACTGTAGCTAATTTCTTATTCTGGATTGTTGGGAGGAGAGAGCAGTTTCTTTTGGCTGTTTCTAGGGAGCAAATGTGATGAACCTTATAATGGTTCAGTTGGTTTCCAGGTAACTAAGCCTGGGTATGATATTAAGGAGGTTGGATACACATTATTTTTTGGAGGGGAAATGGAGAATATTATTAATAGACACGGGGACAGTAGCTTATTTCTTATTGCGGGTTGTTCAAAAAGGACGGCGGTTTCTTTTGGCTGTTTCTAGGGAGCAAATAAGTTGAACCTTATAATAGTTTATTTAGTTTCCAGGTAACTAAGCCTGGTTATGAGATTAAGGAGGTTGGATACACATTATTTTTTGGAGGGGAAATGGAGAATATTATTAATAGACACTGGGACAGTAGCTTATTTCTTATTGCGGGTTGTTCAAAAAGGACGGCGATTTCTTTTGGCTGTTTCTAGGGAGCAAATGAGTTGAACCTTATAATGGTTTATTTAGTTTAAAGGTAGCTAAGCCTGGGTATGATATTTAGGAGGTTGGATACACATTATTTTTTGGAGGGGAAATGGAGAATATTGTTAATAGACACGGGGACAGTAGCTTATTTCTTATTGCGGGTTGTTCAAAAAGGACGGCGGTTTCCTTTGGCTGTTTCTAGGGAGCAAATAAGTTGAACCTTATAATGGTTTATTTAGTTTCCAGGTAACTAAGCCTGGGTATGAGATTAAGGAGGTTGGATACACATTATTTTTTGGAGGGGAAATGGAGAATATTATTAATAGACACTGGGACAGTAGCTTATTTCTTATTGCGGGTTGTTCAAAAAGGACGGCGGTTTCCTTTGGCTGTTTCTAGGGAGCAAATGAGTTGAACCTTATAATGGTTTATTTAGTTTCCAGGTAACTAAGCCTGGGTATGATATTAAGGAGGTTGGATACACATTATTTTTTGGAGGGGAAATGGAGAATATTATTAATAGACACGGGGACAGTAGCTTATTTCTTATTGCGGGTTGTTCAAAAAGGACGGCGGTTTCTTTTGGCTGTTTCTAGGGAGCAAATAAGTTGAACCTTATAATGGTTTATTTAGTTTCCAGGTAATTAAGCCTGGGTATGAGATTAAGGAGGTTGGATACACATTATTTTTTGGAGGGGAAATGGAGAATATTATTAATAGACACTGGGACAGTAGCTTATTTCTTATTGCGGGTTGTTCAAAAAGGACGGCGGTTTCTTTTGGCTGTTTCTAGGGAGCAAATGAGTTGAACCTTATAATGGTTTATTTAGTTTCCAGGTAACTAAGCCTGGGTGTGAGATTATGGAGGTTGGATACACATTAATTTGGGGGTGGGGAAGAAATGGAGAGTATTATTAATGGACCAGAGGACTATAGCTTATTTCTTATTGCGGATTGACGGGAAAAGAGGGCAGTTTCTTTTGGCTGTTTCTAGGGAGCAAATGTGCTGAACCTTATAATGGTTTATTTAGTTTCCAGGTAACTTAGCCTGGGTGTGAGGTTAAGGAGGTTGGATACACATTAATTTTAGCCTTTATTGTCAATAGACAAAAGTTATTTATACGACCGTAGGGAAAGTCAGATAGTAGTCGTACAGATGGGTTCTGGGGCTTTTACTGGGTAATGGGAGTTTTTGTCATGAGCATTGCACTTAGTAGGGTATTAATGTGGATCCAGGGATTTTGGGAAATGGGTTTGGTAGGTGGTTAGCAACAGGGGCTCGAATTAGAGAAAATTAGGGGGATTTTTTTCCCTATTGTATTGGAATCTATCTATATCCTGGCATTGATATTGGTTTTGTCTAGGTATTCAAAGACTGCCTTCTGTATTGTATTTGCATGTTTCTTTGGGGGAGACAGGGTCTCAGGTCTATTGTGTGATAGCCTAACTTGAATATGGTGGATTCTATGGTCTCGCCTTTGATTGTTATGGGGCCACACAGTCAAAGAAGATATGGTTGAGATCTTCTGCATCATTGCAGTGGGGGTATAGGGCGGGCTGGTTACTGTAGTGAAGGCAGCCCTGCCCGCAGTGTCCCAGCCTTAGTCCGGAATAGGCTATGTCGAAACGTCTATTGAGACTATATACGTCACATTGAAGTTTAACCTTTGGTTTGACGAAATGGAAGGTGTGGCCCTTGTTGCTATTGGTCCATTGGGATTGCCATTTTTGGGTTACTGCTTCATTTATTAGGGGATAAACGTCCAGTTTTGAGGGTTTGGTATGGTTGTAAGTGCCGGTGGTCAATAATTGACAACTGCCTTTCTTGAATCAGCGGAAGGAGAAATGAAGTATGTGGCCCAACCGGGTCCTCGAACCCAAGACCTCTGGCATGAGTCAGGTGCCCTATCGATTGCGCTACGCAGCCCGGCACCTTCAGCTGTAGGAGTTTAATTCCACATTCAACTTCTAAACCATTAATGGGGGCGGAGTGGTATGCCCTCGTAGCAATACGGAGTGCTAAGTTGTTTTGGATGAAGTCTTGAGCTTTGAGAGTAGATGTTTGGGTGCGGAGTTATAAGCTTGGGACCATAATCGACTTTTACTGAGGATTAGGGCCTTTTATAATGTCAATAGGATTTTTTATCTGCTTCATAGGAGGTGCCTGAAACCATCCTCATGAGGTTTAGGTCTTTATTACATTTTTCAATCAGATTTTTAATATGCTGACCCCATATGTTAGTTTGCTATCTAGGATCATGCCCAGGAAGGTGATATGGTCACTAAAATCTATTTCTGTCCCAAAAAGGGAGAGTTTTTAAAGTGATTCAATATTAAGTCTTTTTTAAGGGAAAATTATAGCCTTTGTCTTAATAGTGGGTATTTTGAAGCCCCAGAGCGTGGACCATATCTCGATTGTCTGAAGGGCTGACTGGAGTTTTACGAGAGCATGTTTGGGAGAGGAGTGGTAGGTCCAGATAGCACTGTCATCTGCAAACTGAGAAAGAGAGAGGTTTGCCCCCTCCCCCCCCCCAGGGCATCATAAAGGGTATTTATTATTACAATGAATAGGATAGGGCTGAGGACACTGCCCTGGAGACAGCCGTTTCCAAGTCATGTTGATCAGAGCAGTGACCTACCACTCCTCTCCCAAACATGCTCTCGTAAAACTCCAATCAGCCCTCCAGGTCACTGCTATTTATAGGTCACTGATCAGAGGTTTTTATCCCCCCACCCTGACTTGAATTCTTTAAGATTCAAAGTGACTGCCGCCTGGCACTTATTTTCCATAAAGGCCATATTAATTTCAGATTCCACGATTTTAATTTTTGATACGAAAGGAATTTATGGCTGAAGAGTGCGATTTATTTCCACTAAAATGGCGAAGTGTCATGGGACTGTCCCAGTCGCATTTAGTTTTGAGTTTCCGGTCGAGTTTCTAGGCTTCTTTTTTTTCTTTCTTTCCCGTTATGGTTCAAGTAAGACCAAATGAGCATTCGACATCAAGCTTGATGTAGACTAATGGCTCTTTCTTTCACATGATTTACTTAAAGGTAGGTTCCTTGACTAGCGATAATAATTATGCCAACAAAATAAATTCGTCTTTTTCTGAGCAGTATTGAATTCTCTTATTTTTCTGAATTTGTTGCTACTGAGAAACTCATCAGATATTGAAGAAAATAGTCGTTTTCCCTTTGGTTTATTTTCTTTCGTTGGAATTCCAGTTCTAAAAATAACTATGTTTATTATGTCCATAAGTGCGCAATTTCTGATGCCATTCTCCAAAGAGCAATTTTCCCTTGCCGTGAGCTCTCCTGGAGGTCCTGGCATGGCGCATGATTTAAAACTATCCTAAAATGCAATGCAGCATGGCGTGAGCTGCGTTATCTATTTTTGGCGCGAACTAAAAATAGCGCTAACTGGTGTGCGAAGCAGAGTTAGGAAATCCCTTGCAAAACAACTTTTCTAATATTTTTTTGATTTACACTTTTAAGTGAAACTTATTCATTCCCTTTTATAAGTGCTTTCCAACAACTTGGATGAAAGATCATCAAAATTATTATGCATTCCAAAGTACAGGAACCTACCTTAAAAGTTGACCTCACTAAAATGCCCATTCAATACGCGATTTTGATTGGTTCCCGTACGCGCGCGTTGAGACGCAAAGGACTACGTCACTACCCGTATCATGTGCGCAAGTTTGATTGGGCCCATGAAATTTGCATAAAATGCGCGTTGCACGCGTCGCTTTGCGGTATACGCAAAACTGAGAACGAATTTTCATTGGCTACTAAAATATTCGCGTCCATAATTACCGCGTATCCCGCGCGCATCAACTGCGTCCCCGACGCGTTTTGAATGTGTACAAATACGTGAGCGCCAGTGTATTCAGATATTTGTATGAACCACAAATCACCATCTTAACATTTTCTAAGAATGGTGTTCGTGTTATCTAGGTACTATAAAATGAGAGCATTACAAAACATAAATAGTTTGATTGGATGACAATGCTTGCACTGATACCGGTTTACAACCAAACCTTCATCAATGTCCATAGTCACGGTGGACAGAATTTGGAATTACATATATGTTTAAGACGTTGGAATGAATTATTATGCATTTTCTGATTAGTCATGCTCTGAATAATGAACCTGTGCCTATTTTTGATGCGTCTATTAGACTGAAAGTCTTCAACATACTCTCTATTCATTACCTTGCATGTTTTTTCTAATTACCGATTTAACCTCAACGTCTGTTGCAGGAACCGTTGAATAATTCATTGGCCAGCCTAGTTGATGTCTACAAATTAAGCATTTGTTCTGTTCAAGACCAGACAAGTCTATATACAACATGGTATTATTCTTGATGGAAGAATTGACGTACTTTTCTGTGTCACTTTTATTCTTTGTCTGGTGTTTTGCGTGATTCTTAACAGACAACATAGTCCAAATCGGGAAATGACAGTTTTCTTAATATCTGCCTCTGTAATGTTACCACAAAGTAAATATAAAGATACCAAAGAACATTCTACACCCCACCCACAACACCAACTGGAAAAAAAGAACAGAATCAGCTCATAACATCACCAAATGTAGGACAACCCACGCGGAAAGCGAAATGAACAAAGCAGTTCCCAAGAAGATGATTATCGAGCTAGTTTTAAAATAAACATAAGGATATCAGTTACATCTATATTCTATTGTGGGGTGGCGGTGGAATGCCCCATCTCATGTTTTAGCAGAACGACGTTAACACTACTTTTAGGTACTTGCTTTGCCTCTGAGGTGCTTAGTACTTTCTAACAGTTTTCTCTGGGAACTGTTTACGCACTTTGTAAAAGGATGTAATACCACACTCGGATTTTTTCTAGTTTGAAAACAATACTCTGCCACTGTAAATCTGTTTTTTAAAGGAATTATGTTTAAGACAGATTCGCTAGATTCTGTTTCAAAAGCTTGCATACATATTGAGATAACTCAGTTTATGCGGCAGTCTGGAATTGAAGAGATATGGCTTTAAAATTTAGATCTTTTTATTTATCTCCAAACTTAACCCATTAATGCATAGCGGCCCAAAAATGGGACATACGCAAATAGTGCAGACTCAGATTAGACGCAATCAGGGTCTACACTATTTGCATAAGAAAAATGGGTATTTTTCCTAAAAAAGATTCCAAATATCTAAGTCTGACACCCTTTAAATGACAAATGGACTCATCCAATATACACATAGGAGAGTCCACTGGGCATTAATGTTTGACAGGCTTGACATTTGAAAATTCTTAACCTTATTCAAACCGTTGTCTTCTTGGACGCCATGTAATCTGCATTATTTTCTATATAGCCAAGCATACTGTCAAATATTCCATTAACTTCCGAATAGTTTGCATGCATGCCAAAGGAGATATATTTGGTATGTATATATACGCAAGCTATACTTACCCTAAAGTGCTTAGGTATTGGGACACCTAAAACCATTAATTTTCCATTTGTCCCAAAATGAAGACCTATTGGCTTTTGGGTGTCCAATTATTTAAATCTATTAGAGAAGTTCAAACAGTAATATCGCTCCCTCTCGAACAATCCTGAAATAAAAGAGGAAAATTTAGATGTTTGTTTTTGGGTAAATACAGATGTCTCCTCCCCCACCCCCTCCGCATCTCCACTCTCCCCACTCCCTAATCAAAAATTAAGAATGAGTAGTGGTTCTTATTCTCTGAACATCAACTGACCCCGCTTTTAAATTCGTACCAGCTTTTCTGAAAATATCTGACAGGATTTAAGTTATTGAGAGGACCAGTTTCCGATCAAAAATTACAAAGGGTCATAATTCTTCCAAAATATGTAGGTGAAGCTCTTGTTCTCTGCACACTGTCCGATAATGCCATACATATATACATTTTCATGAAAATACCTTTGACGGTTTTCATGTTATAGACGGAGCAAGATCTCCACACTGAAAAGTAACAATGGTACTACAATTGCCAACTTAATTTCGTAGAAAATGTACATGAAGTCATGGTTTTGTTTCTGTCCACATCAACTAATCATGCTTTATATTAGCACAACGTTTTTTAAAAATATCTGCAATGGGTTTAAAGTTACAGAATGTCATTGAAACTGAGTACCAATTTTTATTAGTATGTCCATATTAGGACTTAAGAGGTAAATATTTTCCTTAACATTATTGTAGATGGCCAACGATCAATAAACTTACTGTTACTATGAGCATGCAGTCAAAGTACCATATAGATCACCTTAGTCGAATTTTATATTTTGCGTTCGAAAAACGACGTTCTGTGTAGCTAAATAATCTAGTTTTTCTAGGTACCAAATCCAGTGTTTAAATATGATATTCTATAATTATTTCTCTGCTGAATGAAACTAAAGCTTTTGTATGATGTACATGTATGTAACAACATTCTGAGATGTTGTGGCTTTCAGTGCGGTTTACAATGCTTATCTCCTTATTAAGCCTAATGCTTTGCAGTGCTTGTATGTTAATATTTGTTTTACTAACTGTCTACAGATAAATACAGGCAGGACAAGTATCTCAGCTCACAGATGGCAATTCTCAGTTTGTCGGTTCTGATTACATCTGTAGTACATCAATATATACCTTATACGGCACAGTGAATTCAAAGTTTGATACACTTTATTTCTTTTTTTAACCTGTTCACCTCAGCTGGGCACACAGCGGTGGATCGGCCTTGAGTCAGCGTGAATCAAAGTAATGACGTTTAATCGACGTTGATTCAACGTTGATTCGACGTTGTGTGCCGTCTAGAACACCCTTGTGTCACCGTGTCAGTGGCTCTAAAGACATGTTGCATGACACAAATATTTTGCAAACACCAAACACGTGTTATGCAACATATATAGCCGTGTAGACCCACCTTAAAAAAAGCCAGCCAAACAAACCCTCGTTGTCCTATCATCCGCTGTATTTCATACTTCTCATGGGAACGGTCTCAAATTGGAAATAATTTCTAATTGTCTCCAATTATTGCCAGTCGTCTCGACAGAATGTCTGTAGGCTAGTGCTGATTTCAGATAGTCTCTCGAGTGAGCATCACTTTATTGCCATCATGACCCTTTGTCTAGCACACCGATCATCAGTCAAGTTTGTTGACTATGTCTTTTTAAGGCGGAAGGATACAGCTCCATGATGTTCGCTAATTTTAGAAAGGAACTTCTTTCATTTACTTCCTGTTTGCTTTCATGGTTGTCAAAACCCTTCCAAAACTTGGTCTACTTTTAAATGAAAGAATGTCTCTAAGAAGAGCAAATTCTTTTCTTTAAGAGTTGACTATCATTTGAAAGGGATGCAAAAAATTGATGCAAAAATGAAAATGGTAGAATTTCTATGACAGTACACCCATTCATCTTAAACCTAGTATGTGAATTGCAGACTGTCAAACCAGATACTAAAAAAAACTCTGCGGCCTTTTCGAGGCCTTCTGTTTCAAGCTGAATCATTCAGAAGCGTTCTCTCCGCTTGACAGAATATATATGTGTCTGCCATCACCTTCTACATGTATTTAATATAGCTCTTCTTTGTAGGAATATCTTAAGGGTGAAACTTGGGGTGGGGGTTGAGTTGGGTGCTATGCTTTGATATAGTGGCCTGTCGTCTGTAAGTTTTTCACAGACAAATACCTTAGAAGTATAATTTTCTCAACGATAAACAGTTCCTTTTACAATCTATTTGCTTTCTACTGTATGGACAAGGAAAGCGACTCGGACGTCTGAACGTATTGAGTGGAATTTAGATATTTAATTAAAGGTACACTCGATGATTTCCGGGATTTTTTCCAAAGGTGTACAACTTTTGTGACTTGCTGTTTGCTTTCCTGGCCGAGGAAATTCTTCAACGGGAGCATTTTGTTTTGTAATAGTTGACCAATTGAGAAGGAAGGCAAAAATTAAAATGGCTGTGTTACTCTCCCTTAAAGTATACCTATTCATCTTAGAAAAATTCTGTTGAACAAATTTACTATGCTGGACACAGATGTTACATGACATTAATTTATAATATGGACTACTTACCGCTTTCGCCGACACTACATTTCCCATATTCAGCTACCAATTCTGTATTTCCTTGATGAATTTCTTCGACTGTTATGTTGTTGGTCTTGCCATTTTAGATTCATCTGCTGTCAGCAGGAAGTGAACACATTCAGGGAAAGCAGCCCTGCTCCGAGACTGCCATTTTCATTTTTCTCTCCTTTCTCATTTGGGGTCAACTTTGAAAGGAAAGAAATACTCCTCTATCAGCTTATTCTTTCCTTTAAAATAGGGGGTTTGTTGTCCAGGTAAAGAGGAAGTGGCGAAAATTGTTTCCTTGCTAAATATTGCAAAAATGTAGAATAACGTAAAGAATTGTGGTGAAATCAGGCATAACCATAGACTGCCATCCCCTTCGATTTCACAACTCTACCAGGCATTAAGACATTTCAATGTGATATGACAATACACGCTTATATGCCCATATGTTTGTGTATAAATAATTTATAAACGGTAAGATTTTGCAATGTAGCAAGTACTTTTCCAAAGTATACACTTGTACATAATTTGCCGCAAATTGAAACGATTAGTCATGCGTCTGATTTGAGTATTGCCTGCCTATTTGCATTAGAAAAAGGTAGACTCTTATTGCCTTGGAAATAAAATGTAAAAATCTTGTTATTCAGCACAACTGTGCATTCTGGAATCAGCCACATACTCTAAGGTACAATTACCCACGGCATGACTTCACTTTGTATTAGTAATATTATTTTTATTTTCCTTTCTTTATTTCTTGTTTTAGTACGATTGTTTTACTCTAGCCGTTGGATGTGGGTACATGAAGCGACTCTTCTACCCAAATGGATTCAATTTAACGAATGGTGTGTTTGGATTTTAGGTTGAAATACTTTTATTTAAAGTAAAACAGTTTAAGCCCAGATTAGATTCAGAGCATCAACAAGCTTTTTAGCGGCATCTGATCTGGGTTCTTCACACTAAGATTCATGAGACACGAAAAGCCGAGTCTATCAGTTTGAACACATCGCCCGTTTTAGCACATTGCATTTGAATTGTGTAATCGCAGCAAATACCATCACTGTTTTATAAGAAAAACGTGACTTTAACAAAAGGTATGATTTTCGCTGGAACAAAGGACGAGTTACACTTTACTATTGCAATGTGCCCACTGAAAAGGCCGATTTTCGAAGGTATGCAGATAACCACAAAAACATGCAGAAATGTTTGCTATATGTTTCTAGTTTATTCTGTACGATTTCATTTTCCCGTATTTTAATGCCTTTTAGGTTAATTTTGCGGTTGAATACATGTACTGTCTTCAACATTCAACATTGAGCCTATGGGAATTTGAACTACCAACGTCCACTATGAATCCAAATTTCACTTCATCCTACCCTCGTAACCACTACAATTTTTATACATCATATTTCCTCATATACATATTCAACATAAACGGGTTACATTACAGTGGTTACGAGGGTAGGACTAAACGAAAAATAAACTTTTTGGGTAAATTTTCAGGTATCCAACAGTTGGACTAAAGGATTTATATCAAAATCGCATCAGTATATTTTGTAATTGATAGAAAATAGAGGTATTATTCGTCACAACACATCTTTTTCAAAGTTTTCGTCTATGTGGTATGTGTTCCTAATGCCCCCACCAAGGATTCCGTTTGTGTGTGTGTGGGGGGGGGGGGGGTAGGGGGTCGGGGAGGGGCTGGGCTGGGCATGTGTATAGGTATGGCGTTATGTGCGTATGTAAGGCGTTAGACTGAATCTCCTCCATCATCATGCTGTGATATAACCTCTGATGTTATAATGTTGCGACGTGGTCAGATGATGTATCCCTCTGTCTGAAGCTGATGCATTGTAAAATTCTGTGACCTTGAACTTTGGTCCACTAACTTTGTATGAAAAGTTACTTGGGTGAGCTTTTTCCTTACCTCTTTTGATATCTTTGGTGTAGGAGTGCTGATATTTGATCAGATCATATCCTTAAAATGTAGGAACTGCAAAACATCCATGTACACTGAGTCCTTGAACTTTATGCATGGACCAGGATTTTCACTTATATCTCAACACGGTTTTTGGATTCGCAACATAATAACAAATAGTTGGTCAGTCAAACGATGCAAAATAATCCTCATAATATTTGTAGGTTGCTGTGACATATATTTAAAAGTTCACTGTTCTTTCCCTTATGTATTCAACATTACATATGCATCATACTAAAGACAATGGTTCAGTCAGACATTGCAAATGACGTCATACTATTTGTAGGTCATTGTGACTTGTATTTCATGATCCATTTAATTAATGTTTCATTTCGAACTAATATTTAATTGAACCTTCATCGGACTTGGAATAGTAAGTCACTTCAGTGCTGCGTCTCATTTGTAACTACATGTAGGTCCCTGTGACCTATATTTCTTGGTTCACTGATTTTTGTCTAATATTTTAAACATTTGTACCTGTGTAGCATCCATAAAGACGTAATATTTCATACGTGTTTAATGTTTTGATATGATGAAGCTTTCATGATATTATCAATAGCGAATAATGCTTAATAAAAGAAGGTTGATGACCTTTTCACGAACTTGCCAGAACACAAGCGTGCATAAGCGTTACGCCAAGAATACATTTGCTTAACAATATCGGTGGGTAATAATCAACTTCCTGTTCATTTGTTTCATTATTTTCACAAAAGCAAACGCTTTACATGCATATTATTGTGTTAATAAACACTTGTAAAATCTACTGTTTTGAGTTTTCGTAAAAATTCAAATAAAATTTCTCCTTACTAGATGGTTTGAGCGAAAATATCTCTTTTAGACTCTGGATAAGAACCAAAAGTACTATATCTGTCAGTGTGGAGGGCTGCTATGTCAGCGGAATTGCTGATTATATCGAAAAACCGCAGATAGTTAGTGTATCCCATTCAGCACCCCATATGCAATAAACCGGAAGTCACGTGATTACTTATGAAACCGCAAACTTAAAAATGTGCTTATATAAACTGCCAAATGCAAAGCTTTCATATACATAAATTTTATCAAGATCGGTCATGGGCACAAAATCGGCCAAAGTGTAACCCGTCCTTTAATGTAAGATAAATGTCATAACTACAAAAACAGTTGAATTTGATCTTTAAACTAGATTACTTTTCAATACTTCTTATCCACTAGGGACTTACAAGTAAAAAACGTGACCAAGTATTAGCTTCTACAAACAAGAGAACCATGAGGTCGTCATCGCTCTCATGAAAACCCAGCTCAACAACATATACTTTAATTACTTGTTAAGAATGATTTAAGATCAGAAGTTATGTTGATGCCAAAAGTAGGCGTAAAAGTCAATTTTCGTTTTACTGAATAAAAGACAATAAGAACTTCAAAGTCCCGGCTATCGAAAATTCTATTTTTTCCGCATAAATATTAATATAGAGGTTTATGATAACATTCCTTCCAAGTAACAGCCCTTATGGATACTATGGAGTAGATAATTTAATAGTGTGTTATTTTTCAGCATTTCCGTCGCTATGGCAACCAAAGTAATTATGAAGCTAAAAGAAAAAGGAACACTATCCAAAAGACTTTTTTGTAAAGGGTTTGTCATTAAATCTGCAAAAGCAAATTTGCAATGTTCCCTTTGAAAGTCAACGTTAAGGTGTTGTTAACTACAATGTAGAGTCTATCGGGATCGCCATCGTCAATGTAACCAGCTTCTTTTGTGCGTATTAGACAGTTCATATGTTCATTTTACGATCGAAATAATGAGCAATATTAATTTCTGTGAAATATAGCATGAGAATACGCTAAATTTTAACATGAAATATCAAATTCAAAGAATTTGAAGAGAAAGTGGTTACATGGGAAAGACTTACAATATTTTCTCAGAGTTCATTTCAAACGTACCTCTGGCACTGCTGGCCAGGACTATTCCTTGTACATAATTAATCGTTTTTTCTAATCATCAAAATGCACTCAGAACAAATCAAGTACATCTCCTGGCTGACTGTAAGATTAAAATCTTAAAAAGTTCCTTCAAGAGCAGAGAATACATGCAGAAATAGGAACATGGGCCAGACTACGCAGTTTCGGCTAATAAAGCCTCGTCAGTGACCCTGACAATATCTGGTACGAAACCAGAAAAAAAGCAAATTGTAATATCTTAATTTTAATTAGGCAGTCGATTCAAAGACTGATTAGTTTCAAAAGGATCCAAATAATATAAAAGACGATGATCTAGAGTAAGAGTCTAAATCGATCTCAAATTTTAGATTTCTCAGAATCTATCCTCTGATCTCAAAGAACTGACGGTAAAACTCTACAAAAGTATTACTAGAATGGTCAGTTAAATTGAAGTATGTTAGACGTCGGACGGACGTACCCGCCAGACCACTTTATATACTATCAGCTCGCACTAATGCTCCTTATGTGTTGTGCGTTTTTACCATGAACCGTCAAACAAATCCCAGTGCATTCAGAAATTCTATCTCGAATATTCTGTTCTATAAACAGCAGGACTGCATGAAAATATAGGAGGGTACAATTTCAGTATATTTGAGCTGTGTCGGAATAAATACAGCCAGACTAATCCTGACACTATATACTTTCTTTTGGGTAATCTTTATACCATGTATGGATGATTTTTATGCATTAGCGTCAGTAAAGCTTACAGTTTTGCCAATAATCTTCCTAACTTTTATTAGGCGCGGGTTTTCTTTACATAAACAATTCAATATTGGCCGTTTTTGGATAAGATTTCTTTTATTTATCACAATGCCATATTTATCAAAGTTTATCAAAGAGTTCCTTTCGTGTGCATATAAATATAAGAAGTGTTTTATAATTCCAATATCGTGACATGATTCATCAGGTATTATCTGACTACTTTATCTGTTCAAAGAAATTAATTCTTTCATCTCAGTTATTATGTCTTATGCCAGTCAAAGCCTCGGAAAAATTAATGACTCAAGCTTACCTTTTCTGTCGGTTGTCACGGTTACATGACAAATTCTTCATTTTATAGGAGATTTGAGTTTTTTAATATAGTCCCTTAGGATTCAAAATTATTAAAGGAACAGGGAAGTAAATGCTCTTTGCAGATTTCTGGGTTGACGGGTTTTTTTGTTTGTTTTTTTTGACCAGTTGACATGTCCGTCCCTATGACTTGTCCGTCAGACGCCGCGATCAGCGGCGTTGGAACTGGGCATATTTCCCCAAAATTGGTTTCCGGTCTGAAAAGAGTCAATAGGACTTTTATACTAGGCTAATACAAAGATGCAAACCAATAAAATATGAATTTATAAAAATTTAAAGAGTAACTACACTTCAGGTACTGACTGAATCAAATCCCAAACCCTATCCCAACATCAAAGGGAAAGATTGACAAAGACATCCCAACAAACAATAAATTACAAGTGATAAGCCGAGTCAGCAGCTCTTTCCCAAATAGGTGGCAACTCAGCTATCTTTATTGAACTAAATAATTTAGACCAACAGAAGGGTTACAACAGACTAAGCAAATTATACGAAAATATTTAACAACTATTTTTACCTATTTTCTATTTTCATTAATGAAGGGTTAAAATGAGAACACAATAAATTCAACAGCACTGAACATAAAACAAATGCAAACGTATTTGGATGATCCGTAGATGTGAGAAAAACAATTCTAACGCACTTACGAATTCAATCCGACGCCTGATTGGATAACGTCAAGATTTGAGACAGTATATACTGTGATTACTGATGGAGACCCGACGTGGCTTCTGATTGGCTGAGGATAATATTATTGAAATGTGATTTGTAACGGTGAATCATCGGTTCTATGGTCGCAAATTGCATTTTACAGCTCCGCTGTCGTATGGCACTAGACCGCAATTTGCGACCAAGAAACCGACGATTTACCTCCCGAAATGACAATTTTGAGTACAACTATCCTCTGTGCAGTTGTCCTAAATGACCAAGAACTGATACAACAAAATTTCACATTTCTTGTTAACATGTGCAAAAACTTAACATGCCGTCCATTAGTAGCTTGTCTACACAAAGTTCAGGCATCAAGTACAAAATTCAGCCACGACACAGAATCAACAAAAGGCATGTGCGCCCAGCAAAGACTCACATCAGCCTGGGCATCCGCCAAATCTGATCATAGTCTTCGCTGTCAGTATGGATGTAGCTTATACCCTTAACTACCCTTCAAGCAAACAGGCACACATAATCTCTTATCAGTCTGGGTGGATGCCCAGGCTGATCTGAGTATGCGCTGGGCGCACTTGATTTCTGTTCTTTTCGTCGTGTAGCGGCTCAACTGGAGATAACAAACTAGGCACACCCAGTGCAACACAGAGGAATTGACATCATTGCTAGAAACTTCAAAAGCCATACAAAACATTTCTGTAAGACATTAAAAAGAAGCTACCGAAGTAAGGTAACAGTAATCCGAGACACCGAAAAATAAAGAAATGTGGATTTGGAAGCTTATCTGGGTTTTCAAATTTCGCAAGTGTTATGAGACAGATTTTCAGGGGTCATGGTTAATATAATCTCTTTCTGAGGGTAATTATTTGCTCCTGCCCTTGTACGCCAAACATATTCCGATATTCGAATAACAGCAGACTCATTTCGATCGAGCCACGTATGAGGTACATAGAAAGAGCCATGGCACCGCTGAAAAACTTATTCAGAAGAATTGAAAAACATCATAGAACACCGTGATTATATATAGGCCATCTATTGGGAAACAACGGTTTTTTGTAGTTTTTTATTTATTTATATATTTATTAATTAGGAACATTGTAACTGAAATTCCAATATTTAAGACATGTATACGTTATAATCCATGCGCTGATGTTTGAGACTCGACGGATGTTGGTTGACCATATTTTCCATAAATTTTATTGCCTAGCATGTGCCATACAATTTACTAGAAAGTGTCCACGTTTGTTGAAGAAAATGCTGAATTATTCATTGACTAGTCTAGTTCATATTTACAAATTAAGCACTTGTTTCATCACTTGTCTAGACAATTCTCTACACAGCAATTGCTAAAAGTAATTTTGATTGAATATTCATCGTCATTTTATGTCCTTTCATTACTGTTGTCTACTTCTGAAGTTACATGCATGCTTTATGGGAGTTTCTTTCCTCCAATCAAGTAAAACAAACTTTAGGGGATGTAAGATTCAAGTTACGCCACTGACAACAAGCTGCTGCTCTCAAGCTGTTTACTGTTTACTGTTTACTCGGCTACATGGAGTTAAAATGTCTTCTTTTCTTGGTTTAAAAATGAACTCCTGGGGCCGTATTCATAAAACGACTTAAGTGGTTGCTATGCTGTTGCTAAGGCTAAATGTCTTTGAAGGAGATTCCCTACAACTATGAAATTTGCTCTGGAGGAACAGTCTTACAAAGACTGCTCCTCCAGACCAAATTTCATAGTTGTAGGGAATCTCCTTTATAGATATTTAGCCTTAGCAACCGCATAGCAACGACTTAAGTGGCTTTATGAATATGGCCCCAGATTCTAGAACCAGACATGAGCTAATACCTACGCGTATTTAACTGCTGAACATTTATTTCTGTCATTCTACAATCTTGCCTTTAAATCTTTCAAAGGACATGTTAGATACCCAAAACGCAAACATAAATAAACAAATAAAATACCATTCCGTTTGTATTTTCGTTTTTTGAACTTAAGTTTTCAGAGCTTATTTATCGCCCCCGCAGCTAGTACTAAGTGCAGTGTGGAGGCCGATGGCGTCTCCCCGTGCTTCATTATATAGAGTAGATTCTTTGGGATACTTGCAGATATTTTCTGATCTTTTTGGATCATTTGATTAATTTGAGTCGCTTATGGGCGGAGGTCTGCTTGCACTGGTATTGGATTGAGCATTTTTTGCTTTCCATGAATAGAATGAATTAAACCGAGTCTCAGTCCAGTGATCAAACTGTTTAGGACATGTATTTTATCCTTTACATATGTCAGGTGCCGATAACAACTGTCATTCTTGTTCAATAAACATTAGCTTAGAGGGGTATGTGCACCAGTGTCATAACGGTTAACTGAGGGTTAAAGGTGTGACATAAAGGTTGTCCGAACACAGATAATGCAGAAACCAAGAAAGCAAGGTTGTCTCTGTGAACATAATATTATAAATTAAACTATTCACCAATGTCTCTCAGACATAAAACGGAAATAAAATATAGCTAAGAGATCAAAGGGAATAACTCAATCATATCAAAATTAGAGTTTGTAGTATTTTGATATATCGTATAAAAATATCTTCACGTCACGAAGAAGCACAAAATCACACAACAAGAAGAAATAGCTCAAAATACTTGAGTTGACAATCTTGTACACAACACATTGTTATGCCAATTCTACATAAATGTGAAATATCATGAAAACATCTGAAGCGCCTTCACTACATGGGGTGGAATAGAAACTTTTTTTTATAAAACATCAAAATATGTAAATGAGGATGAGACGAAAAATAACTAAAAAAATGAAAGCTAGAATTATTAGTCTTGTACTCGACATATTGTTATGACTTGTTTCATAAAACCTTCATATATTAAAACATATTCTAAACAGTCCATTTGTTATTGCTCGGATACTATGTTAGACGTAATCAAGCCCTCATGAACGTGCGGACAGGTTGTTCCTCTTTTTGTCGACATATTCTTTATTTCAAAATATTCGCCCTAACTAAATCTTAAAGGCCACACATTTTCTAACTAACTTGTGAAGTATTGTAAATCTCAAAGACTGAGATGGGGAATGGACACGAAATCATAGCGAGAGTTGTCAATCATGTTTGCGACACACTGGCATGACATTTTCTACATAACTGGGAAACCATGAAATAGGTGGATGACTTCCGATTTAACGTCCTTTTCAACAATATTTCAGTCATATCAGGTCAATGTGAGAGTGATACTAAAAGGCTGTTTGCAGTTGAACCCCGAGTACCATGCAAGTCGAGGGTATACACAGTATCCGAACGCACTGTACCATCTCTTCCAGTTTTCATAGCGTTGAATCGACAGTACAAAATTCGTTTATAACCAGTGGTCGGAAATCATTATGTTTTGAGATTTTACCGGAATCTGCTGTGTCATATATAGATATTCAGCTTCGAAAATGTAAAGAGGTAAGTGTAATATAATTTGCTCTTCGGTCTTTTACTGTATTGCCCTGTACAATGAAAACCTCATGGCCGTCACAGAAATTTTATTCCGAACAGCCAATTTAACACGAGTTTGTGTCGTGCAAAACCTAGCTATCATCCTACTATCAAAACTAACAAACTGTAGATTGATAACGCATTCCGTTTACTTTAAAGATTTTTTTTTTAGAAAACGTAAGCAAAGGCTCAAAATGGTTTTAAAATCATGCCAAGGGCAATTTGAATACAGTTCCAATTACTACCCACCCATACACGACATTGCACAGGACAATAAAGTAAACGACCGAAGAGCAAATTATATTAAACTTACCTCTTTACAGTTTCGAAGCTGAATAACTATGAATGACGCAGCAGATTCCAGATAAAATCTCCAAACATAATGATTTCCGACTACTAGCTATAAGCGAAAATGTTTGTACTCTCGATTCAACGCTATGAAAACCGAAGAGATGGTACAGTGCGTTCGGATACTGTGGTATAGAGTCGACAAGAAATTTAAATCCCATTACGGGGAACAACTCAACAAGTATGAAACCGAGGGTTATTGATCTTGTATGCAACATACTATTACGATCTGCTTTATCAACCTTTCATGCATCATGAAAATATTCGGAATAGTTAATGAGTTGTAGCTCGAATACTAGGTTGGACAGAATCAAGTACGATCAAGTACGTGCAGACGGACAAGCATGCTTAACATACATGTACATGTCCTTCTACTGTTCGTCTTTGGAAGGATTCGCCAAAATTAAATCTCATATGCGACACATTTTCTACATAATTGTTTAGTAGCTTGAAAATATCCGTTTCTTCAACCCACTCTTATAAGGTGGTGATTTATGGTAAATGTAAAAATCTGCATAAAACCATAAAAAAGTAAGGTATCTCCCTGAAAGTTAGCAGACTTCTTATTGTTGTTGTTCTTTACAGTTTAGAATACAAAAAAAAACGTACATGCTGCTTAAAAAAGTGTTTTTATAAGGAAAGATCAAAGGGTAGTTTTCTGCGAAATAATCAAAAAAATTAACATCGTTATTGAAAATTTACGTAGTACTGAAGGTGCGTTATTGCATAATGAAGAGCGTCCTAGCAATTATTTATTCCAACTCTTTCTAAAATTGTAATGTAGACCAGATGAAAGCGGTAGCTTTATCTCAAATGTTCAACCATGTACAAGGTAATGTACACTGGATGCATTTATTAACTACAGGGTAGGCAAGCATACCTATGTTAACACCTACAGTATAAATAATACATTACTTACATGATCACTGGTATGTAGATGAAATTGTTCAACCTTGTTAAAATAGTCTCACCTGTCTCACCTGTGTGTTTTGACAAAAAAATTGGACACAAACCGAATCTTTTTTTATCTGCTCAGCCTAATAATGTGTGAAAGAGTTTGAAAAAATAATTGCTAGCACGCTCTCCATTATGCAACAAGGAACTCTCAGAACTAAGTATATTTTCAATAACAATATTATTTTTTCAGATTATTGCGCACAAAATTACCCTTTGATCTTTCCTTAAAACACTTTTTAACATTAACAAATGCTGCATTTTGGGAGTCTGAATTGTCAGAAACAACATAAAGAAGGCATATGCTAAGTTTTGAAAAGATCAGTGGTATTTTGAGTGTTTTATGCAGATTTTTGTCTTCGCCCCAAATCAGTGTTTATCACGACCTTAAAACGATTATGTTTTCAATTCATTTAGGGGTATTTTGAAAATAGATTTCTGCTAAAACCGGTACTAGAGGGTGTGGCCGATGTTGCACGTTTCATTACTGCACATGAACAGACTCAGTCAAACCGAGTCTGTTAGTTCAATTTTTAGGTGTATTCCTTGCTTCCACAGAATCTACGTTTCACAAGTTAGGGGAGAGTCGGGTAACTTCGGACAGCGGGTAAATTCGGACAGTGACATTTTTCCTTTATATGTCATTTGTCTGGAACTAAAACAAAACAATAACTGGCCAAACAGAGAAAATCTTGATGAGACGGCTCATTATGAGCATTATGAGCCGTCTGATCTGGATTTTCACTGTTTGCAATGGTATGTCCGAATTTACCCTCCTGTCCGAAGTTACCCGACTCTCCCCTATTAACTTAAGTTGAATGTCTCACAGAAGCTATGATTGTCAAAAGTTAAGACATTTTTTCTTCTTCCTGCTGCGCTGCCCACTATCTATTTTATTCCTGCCTTTGATACACAAATCTCAACGCTAATTGAATGGAAAAGTCAGCAACAATCGATCAAGTCACAAAAACAGATATCATTATCGTATCGACCATGTATTTTTGTATTTAATAATCATCCAAACATATACTTAATGTCAGATTTTTGTAAACCCCATATCAAGTGATTGACCCCTAGTAAGTCGTATTCAGTTTTTGTCAATAAATTGTGGAAGGTTCTGCGATGATGCCAGCAAATAATAACCATATTAGTTAAGGCAGTCCAATATGCATCTAATTAAAATCTTAAAAAGTTCCTTCAAGAGCAGAGAATACATACAGAAGTAGGAACATGAGCCAGACTACGTAGTTTCGGATAATAAAGCCTCGTCAGTGACCCTGACAATATCTGGTGACGAAACCAGAAAAAAGCATACTGTAAGTTGCTTTTGCAGCGTTGTAGTAGCATCTTTAAGCATTTACATTGTTCAAGTACAACTAAACCACGCGTACTATATACAAACATACTAGCGATTGTATCACTGACACAGGTCAAAAGAGTAATTAGTCGAGACAAATTCGTAATACAAGAAAACGATATTGTATAATACTTCGTCTGGGTAATTATGGCATGAAATCGTGCTCTTCAGGGATAAAGAGGAACTGATACCATAGTGGAGTAAGGAATGCGCAAACAGCAAAGTATTACTGAGGCACTTAGAACGTGGCTAATTGCTCTCATTTCATCTACGAAAACGTGGCATCTTGAAACAAGCAGGTGTATAAATGCATAAAATCATTTCAGCTTTTATTCGAACTTTTATAGCCGTAAAGCATACGTGAATGTAACACTCTCTTTTTGATTTCATTTTCTGTTTCTATCAGATAGGCTTACTGAATGATTTCCTAAATTATTCATAGGTAGCGAAGCCTGTCTATGTCTTTAATTAATTTGCTATATTACTTTTTAGTAATGATAATTAATGTAACGCTTAATGTTTAGAGAAATTGCGTTTAAGAACAAACAGTAATGCCATATGAGAGATATACATTTACTGAGTAACCGTCATCTAGATTTTACGTTGTTTGTTGTGTTCCTTGTCTGTGGTTCGAAAAATCAGATTGTTATGCAGCGCTATAAACCGATCGGTAATAAATGGCATTATAGGGATCAAACATGGTTTTTCATGCATTAAAGTTTGCCAGGTCCCGAGGGAGATGTTGACAACCGAGGCCGAAGGCCGAGGTTTTCAACATCTCCCAAGGGACCTGGCAAACGTTAATGCATTGGAAAAAAAGTTTGATCGCTGTTATTGCATAAATTCAACGAAATATTCGTTAAGGTTTGCGAAAATACTGCACTATATTTTGTCACCGTTTCACAGCCAACGCGCCTGTGCATCTTTTTTATTAATATCCGTCTTCGAGGCCCGAGAGCATCAAGCTGTTAAAAATGGCTGCCATCATCCTATTCAACCTCAGTATTTATGGAAAGAGTCCAAGATGGTCGTTGCAAATTCATCAACAAAAAGCAGATACCTTGATCAAAGCAAGAAATTCCATACAGAACATGCCTAGCCCATTCATGCACCATCCTGCAGTTCTTGATTGCTGAAAGCTTAGGATGCATGTTTTCTTTAACACTTTCCATTTGGCATCGTGAGAATGAAGACAACATGGCTTTGAAATCCCTGTCAGTACTTTATGACGTAATAAGAGTACAAAGTATAATGACGTCACAAGAATACATAGGTAGCACGCGACCAATTATATTGTTAATTAACCGAAAGAGGAGAGGCGCACTACCAATTTTTGTAATTCGACCGAAACGGTAGAGACAAAGGTGCATGGCGTTTTTTAGTGGCCCGGCACAAGCATAACGAAAATTCTGTCATCGTGTTTCAACAGCGCGTGAAAAACATGGTTGAAACACGGCTTTTCACCTGTTGATGCACGGCTGTTAATACCTCTCGGCACTGCTTTTTATGCAATAACGAGGGTTAGGGTGAGAAAATGGGGCTTAAACCGGCTTTACAGAGCTCATCCTAGCTTCAGCCATTGTCCTAGAAGTTTACTCCGAATGCTAAAATCAAAAACCCGATTCTATCATGTGGCAAAATGACTTTAATGTGAAATATGTACACCGCAGAGAGCGTTACATCTCTATCTGAAACAACCATAAACTCCGAAATCAAAATCATTCAAGCTGGAAAAAATCAACAATTTGTTATAGATAAAAGTAAATCCAAAATTGAGGTGTCGGTTCCTGAAGCATTTTCGTTTAAAATGAAATTCTTTGAGATACTGATCTACCATATTTTCAAACTAAATGTTTTGGGTTACTGATCTACCATATTTTCAAACTAAATTCTTTGAGCAACTGATCTACCATACTTTCAAACTAAATTCTTTTGGATACTGATCTACCATACTTTCAAACTAAATTCTTTGGACACTATACTTTCAAACTAAATTCTTTGGGATACGGATCTACCATACTTTCAAACTAAATTATTTGGGATACTGATCTACAATATTTTCAAACTAATTCATTTGGGATACTGATCTACCATATTTTCAAACCAAATTTTTCGGAATACCGATTTACCATTATTTCAAACTAAATTCTTTGGGATACTAATCTACCATACTTTCAAACTATTTTTTGTTTTTGTCAAGTGGTATACCATATTTTCAAACTAAATTCTTTGCGATACTGATCTACCCTACTTTCGAAATTATTCATTTGGGATACTGATCTACCATATTTTCAGTTAAATTCTTTGGGATACTGAATTACTATATTTCAAACTAGACATTTTTAGCGCGCCTTTGCGAATGCAAAGGAGAGCTTATGCTATACCCCCGGCGTCGTAGTCCGAGTATCCGTTAGCGTTAGCGTTAGCGTCCGCGTTCGCGTCTCCGTCAGCGTCCTCGTCGGCGTCCGTGATAAGGTTAACCAATGTTAACTTTTGCGTTTAACTCGATGTTTAACTCTGTATCTTACAAACTACAGTAGCTACAGTCATCATACTTGGTACATATATACATCCATACCACTGCAGCAGCTGCATCACACAATTATGTGTCCTTGACCTATATGTCACGGTTGACTGACTTTGCTGATTGACACTGTTTTTAAGGAAAAAAAATTAGTTTTCATGAGCCTTTCAATACCACCAGCGCTGTGAGGCTCAAGCTCATGTAAGGCGCGCTTTGTTGTCTTCTGACAACTCTTGTTTATATTTAGCAAGTAGTCAGAATCTATCGGTTTTAATTTGTGCATATTTCCTTGTTCGTGTCTACTCGCGAAATTGACACTGACTGACAACTGCATTGGCCATCCTCAACAGTTTGTAATGATACTGTTTATGAGGATTATTGCATACGTTGTATTCATATTTTCAAGTGCCAGGACAGGCGAGCTATGCTGTCCGCTACTACACTATGTTTTCCTCTGGCTTTCGTTGCCAGATCATTGCAGGGTTAAGGGTTACTGATGAGGCTTGATTAGCAGAAAGTACGTACGTATGTAGTCTGACCAATCTTCGATTTTAAGAGGGATGAGTCACTTATTATCAGGTGGGGGTACATTTAGTGGGGGGGGGGGGCGGATTTTTTTGCGATGTACTGGGGGGAATCAATAAGCCTTGGAGCAGGGGGGTCATATATATTTTATTAGGCATATTGGGGAGTCAGAATTCTTCCATCAGTCTTCATGTTTAAAAGAATGTCTCAGCGTCTGGGGGCGATCAGAATTCTTCCATCAAATCTTTATTTTTAAAAGAATGTCTCAGCGTCTGGGGGCGAACCCCCCAGACCACACTTTACTCCTAAAATTTCAGACTCTGTTCTTTCAAATTCAAATTCTTAAAGACTTTTATGGAAATGACACACAAAACTTGGGCTGCTACTATCCAAAAGCTGATCTTTTCATTAACTTTTTAGAGAACAGTATACAATTGTCTATAAAATCATGTCGAGTAGATGATTTTGTTCTCAATTAAATGTAATGTCTGCTTTGTGATATCAGCTCTCCAGGTGCCTTATCATCAGCAAAGCTACTGTGTCTTGGTCCCCCCCCCCCACGACCCCCGCCTTCCCGATTTATATTATTAACACTTTTATTTAGCATTGGAAAACAGATTTCAAGAAGCCCATAAGCAGAATAAAGTGCAAGGATTGCAAACAAAATTTAAAGAGACCATTAATCTGCATGATTAATTAACATGTCAGAATAAGAAAATGCTCTTTATGTTTCATACAGCTTTTCATTCAGATCAGTCTGACATAAAGTAGGTAATATGGTGTGTGTGTGTGTGTGTGTGTGTGTGTGTGTGTGTGTGTGTGTGTGTGAAGGGTAGCTGGGATTGGGTATGGGGTTTGTGGGGTCATAAACTTGTATGTCACCTATCTGGGGGGGTCGGAAAAAAATTTTTGGTAAGACTGGGGGGTTGGAAAATTTTTGGTGAATCATATGAAAATGTACCTGCCCCCACCTGATGATAAATGAATTGTCCCTTAAGACTGTTTTCCTTGCTCCTAAAGGAATTTATTTGTGATTTTTTTATTTGATCTTTAGATTATTTTCGCGGATTTTAGTTTTTGATACTTGACTGTTTTCTTTTATATTCCATAGGAGGTTGTTGTTGTGTTATTGTTTAACGTCCACGGTAAACAGTTATGGTCATGTCGGGACGGTCAGTTAACCTAACCACACCTCCATAGGAGGTATATACTGTCTCAATCAAATAACACCCCCCACACACACACACACACACACACACGCACACACAAAGTAGTGAGACGGTCTAATGACGAAATCATACGTCATACAAAGTCCTTTTGGTTGGCAGACAGTAAAATTGAAGGTAAATCATTGTATCATTGTTATTATGGTAACAATGATTCTCTCATTTAGCAAAATAATCAAACGTTCAAAGCAGCTATGACGGTTCTTACCATATTGGTCTATCATAAAACACACAAATAGCTAGGATCCTGGCTATGATGAAAGGTTATAGAGGTACTTACTATAAACATTGCCAGACATATAATTTAGGTTCCATGGTCTATTTATGGTGGATTCTATGTCCATACTTATAAAGATTCTTCGCTAACACATTCAAAGAGCTGTGCGTACTATAATACATATACTACATATACTGCTTTCCTTATGCGATTCGTAAACTCCCGAAATAAAAAGATAGGCAATGAAGCAGAATGGGCAGCTATTTAGGTGACCAGACTGCTAGAAACCATAGATAAGCGGACATAGCAACATACAACATGGAGGAACCACAATAGAAGTACCGCCTTTGAACGGTCAGCAAAAAGTTAACTGGGGGATTAAACAAGTTTTACTGGATCCAAACCTCGCCCTCTGCTTCTGCGTAGATTTTAAACATTTAGTTATCAGTGTGGTCCGCATTAAGGTTTCCTAACCCATCACTGAATCATCACAGGAAAAAAACACGGATAAGACCTATGATGAATCAGAGATGAGAACTCGACAGAAATAACATATTGCGACACCTAGTGATCCCTTGGGTGTCAATGATGTGCCCGACATAAAGCTATTTATTTAGTTCGTTTGGGCCGGGGGCTGGCCTTGCCTGTTGCTTGATTATTCTAGGATTCAACTGATGGCGGATGCCCAGTCTGATCTGAGTCTGCGCTGGGCGCACAACCACTTTGTTGGTTTTGTCGTGTCGCGGCTAAAGTGTATCGCTGCAGTCTGCATGTTTGATGATTGGCCAATTCATGGTAAATAACTTTATTACCGTCTTAAATTGCACGCTGGTTAGTCAGGTATTAAACTCATTGAGGGGCCCAGTATAAAGCTACATGTATTTAGTTTTGTTTATTGAGGCCGGAGCTAGCCTTGTCTGTTGCTTCGTTATTCTAGGATTCAACTGGTGGTTTTCTTTTTTTCAGGTATTTCAGTGGTGTTGTTTTACACCCAAGGGGTCTCCAGGTGCCGCAAAACGTTGTTTCTGTAATACTTACCACATTCAGTTCCATTGTATTAGTATCAACAAGAGCCTATTGTGGTGTGCTACTTGGTATCAACAATCACATTATACCATTCCAAGTAGTTTTATAACAACGCTAACAAAATCGGGAAAGACTCTTTACAAATCCTGTGGGGATATTACTTTTTGAACTAGGCTGTATATTCATGAAATATTGATATAAACTTTCAATAAGGTGGGCAATATACTTATTGCATTACAAGTGCATAAGATCACCACTATATTAGAGCCGCGACACGAGAAAACCAACAAAGCGGTTGTGCGCCCAGCGCAGACTCAGATCAGCCTGGGCATCCGCCCAGTCTGATCAGAGTCTTCACTGTCTGCATGGAGGTAGCTTAGACCCTAAGCTACCCTTTAAGCGCTTAGCGAAGACTTCGATCAGGCTAAGTGGATGCCCAGGCTGATCTGAATCTGCTCAGGGCGCACAACCACTTTGTTGGTTTTCTCGTGTCGCGGCTCATTTATCTGCCACTTCCACAATGGAGAAACAGATTTTGTGACTCTCTGTTTGCTTCCCTGGATGACGTGGCCCTTCCAAAATAGGGTCTTCGCTTAAAGACAAGAAATTTCACCTTATTGAGCCGCGACACGAGAAAAACAACGAAGTGGTTGTGCGCCCAGCGCAGACTCAGATCAGCCTGGGCATCCGCCCAGTCAGATCAGACTCTTCGCTAACCGCTTAAAGTTAGTTAAGGGTCTAAGCTACCTCCATGCGGACAGCGAAGACTCTGCTCAGACTGGGCGGATTCCCAGGCGGATCTGAGTCTGCGCTGGGCGCACAACAACAGTGTTTGTTTTGCCATGTCGCGGCTTATATATTTGAGAATAAACTACTGTTTTAATCCAGTCTACCTCATACTTTTGGAAAGAGTCAGAGCAAAAAATTGCTGACACTCTCTTTGTAGAGTAGTTTAGTAGACCTAAATACATTTTCAATAACGATGTTTTTTTTTTAGATTCTTGCGCAGAAAATTATCCTTTGATCTTTCCTTATAAATCACTTTTTATTCAGTGTGACGCCCTTTTTGTGTTTTTAATTGCAGAGAACAACAAAAAGTAAGAAGTCTGCTAACTTTCGGGAAGATATCTTATTTTTTTATGATTTTATTCAGATATTTGTATGAACCACAAATCACCACCTTAACATTTTCTAAGAATGGCGTTCGTGTTACCTAGGTACTATAAAATGAGAGCCTTACAAAACATAAATAGTTTGATTGGATGACAATGCTTACACTGATACAGGTTTACAGACAAACCTTCATCAAAGTCCATAGTCACGGTGGACTGAATTTGGAATTACATATATGTTTAAGATGTTGGAATGAATTATTATGCATTTTCTGATTTGTCATGCTCTGAATAATGAACCTGTGGCTATTTCTTATGCGTCTATTAGACTGAAAGTCTTCAACATATTCTCTATTCATTACCTAGCATGTTCTTTCTAATTACCGATTTAACCTCAACGTCTGTTGCAGGAATCGTTGAATAATTCATTTGCCAGCCTAGTTAATGTCTACAAATTAAGCATTTGAGCCGCGACACGAGAAAACCAACAATGTGGTTGTGCGCACAGCGCAGACTCAGATCAGCCTGGGCATCTGCCCAGCCTGATCAGACTCTTCACTTAGCGCTTAAAGGGGGGCTAAGGAACTAAGCTACCTCCATGCGGACAGCGAAGACTCTGATCAGACTGGGCGGATGCCCAGGCTGATCTGAGTCTGCGCTGGGCGCACAACCACATTGTTTGTTTTCTCGCGTCGCAGCTCATTTGTTCTGTTCAAGACTAGACAATTCTATATACGACATTGTATTATTGTTCTTGATGGAAAAATTGATGTTCTTTTCTATGTCTCTTTTATTCTTTGTCTGTTGTTTTGCATGATTCTTCACAGACAACATAGTCCAAATCGGGAAATGACAGTTTTCTCAATATCTACCTCTGTAACGTTCCAACAAAGTAAATATAGTAATACCAAGGAACCGATGCAATCTCATTCTTCACCCCACCAACAACACCAGCTGGAAAAAAAGGACAGATTCAGAGCATAACATCAAATTTCGGACAACACACGTGGAAGGCAAGAAGAACAATTCAATTCCCAAGAGGGCGGTCAGCGGGCTCACTTTAGCACAAACATAAGGACACCAGTTGCATCTATTATTTTATTGTGGAATGGTTGGTGGGTAGGCGTTGCGTATGCCACAGCTCATCTTTCAGCAGAACGACATTAACTCTACTTTAACGTAATTGTTTTGTCTCTGAGGTGCACAGGTTATAGTCGGGTAACTTCGGACAACTGGTAAATTCGGACAGTGACATTCTTTCCTTTATATGTTCAGTTGTTTGGAATTAAAACAAAAATAACCGGGAAACAGTGAAAATCCTGATAAGATGGCTCATGATGAGCCGTCTCATCTGGATTTTCACTGTTTGCAATGGTATGTCCGTATTTACCCGCTGTCCGAAGTTACCCGGCTTTACCCTAGTATCTGCCGGGCCGGGTAGCGCAATCGGTAGGGCACCTGACTCGTAAGTCAGAGGTCCTGGGTTCGGATCCCGGTCTGGCCACATACTTTCGTTTCTCCTTCCGCTGATTCAAGAAGGGCAGTTGTCAGTTACTGGCGAAAGTATGTGCACTTAGTACTGGTTAACCGCTTAGGAGGTCTAAGCCTGCCCAGGAATAGTGTGGTTAGGTTAACTGACCGTCCCGACATGACCTTAGTTGTTTACCGTGGACGTTAAGCATCAAATCAACCAACCAACCAATCAACCCTAGTATCTGTCACAGCTTACTCTGAAAACTGTTTGTCAATAATTAACAGATGTAACTTCAAACTCGAACTTTTCTAGTTTTAACAAAAAAATCTGCACTTTTTTAAATCCATTTAGAAAAGGAATATAAGTTTAAGACAGATTTCAAAAGTCTGCATACATTTTGTAAAAAAAAAAACTCAGTTTATGCGTCAGTCTGGCATTGAAGAGATTTGGCATTAAAATTCAAATAAATCTTTTCTTTATTTCCAAACTTAAATCGACTGTCTGACAGGTTTGACATTTGAGAATTCTTTACCTAATTCAAACACTTTGTCTTCTTTGACGCCATACAATCTGCATTATTTCTTATAAAGCCAAGCATACTGTCAAATATTCCTTTAACTGCCGAATAGTTTGAACGCATGTCAAAGTAGATATAACTGGTGTATGTGTATACGCAAACTATACGTACCCTTAAGGGCTTAGGTATTGGGACACCTAAAACCATTAATTTTCCATTTGACCCAAATGGAAAATTAATGTAGTTTGGGTGTACCAATATTTAAACTCATTAGGGTAGTTCACACAGTCATGTCGCTATTGCACCACGAAGCAAATTGGTAAGTGTGCCATCCCTGAAATAAAAGTCGAAATAAATCTTTGCTACGAGATTTGATCATTAAATAATGGAAATACCTTTATAGATTAATAATTTTAGACATAAATAAGTATCCCTCATGTAACACCAAAGATTGTCTTTTGAGCTTTCAGTCATGTTTGAAGTTGACATTTTAACGTGTTACCATAGCAACATATACCGTCACGTTTGTGCAGTGTACGGCGTGTGGTTTTTTGACATCATTTTGGTAAGAAGGTGTTAGTATTACATTTATTATGTAAGTTACTTAAGGAGTAATTGAAAATTTAAGAATAGTGTCCATTTAAGAAAGGTTTTAGCTTTACAAAGACACATATAATGGTTGTTTATGAAAATGTTCTAAAATCTGGTATGACCTAGAGCAGGAACGGGGGTTAAAAATTGATTTTAGGGCATTTCCTTAGTGTTCGGTATTATGCTGAATTTACTTGATTAGTGGTGATGTACAGGACCATTTTGGTTCTTTCTGCTATACTATTTTTACACGACTTTGCTTGTTTAATTGCACTGACGTCATAATTTTGGTCCCGCAGGCTAAAAATCAGTAAGAAACGTCACATTTTGCTCAATTGAAAGCCTTTCACGGTCTGTTCTTCTGCAAGGTTTGAGAGCAAGTCATGAATAACTATATATTACTTTTAAGGTAGACGAAAACGCAAGAACTCTTACTTGTTTAAAAAACAAAACAGAGTTATTGTTCATCGTCAAATCGATCAACTGTTGAGTATATACAGTTATAATACACACTAACAATGTCTACCGTAAAGATCCTAAGTTTTCGGACACATAGGTCTGTACAAACAGTCGAAACCGAGATCAGACTGTTCCTTAGGCACCAGAATGATCAAGACCTTCACAGTTTCCATTCCATCTGAGCATTTTTGTCGACATTACTCTATGGTAGAACTGAATAACAGGAAAATAAATAGTAGGGCAAGGACCGGCTGTGCTTGCAGCAGGTGCAGAATTTGGGCAGTCTGTTTTGGGGATATTTTTAACTTAAACATTGTTTTTCTAGGAAACGAAACGGTGAAATGATTGTTTTTTTTTTTTTTGTTTTATTCTTTAACATACGATGTAAGTTTTACTTAAATAATATGCATAAGCATGCCCCATCGATTGAATATATTTTTCTGGATTTGGATTTTGATTGTTTCAGTTCCTGGTCTTTGCATACTTTTTACTTTCATGATATTCAATTTTCTGGCATTTTTCAAAGAATGTAAAAATATACTTATTAACAAGAAAACTGCGATTTTTTGTTATCAGTTTGTTTCAAATATCCTATATTACAGATTATATGATTTGTTGAAATGAAAGTGCATTCATGTGCTAGAGATATGAATTTTAATGGAAAATGTGTAAAAAAGTATGTAGAAATACAAAATATTGTTTTTTTAGGAAAACAAAACGGTGAAGGTTGTGTTTTTCTTAGCCAAATGTTTTACAGCTCTTTGGGTTATTTAGACGGTATAATGGTTTGAATGCCCCGTCAATATTTCTATTCAGTATTCGTCTGCCCTAATAAAATATCTGAGACGTGCATCAAGCCACCGCACCACCAAGAAATTTTAGCCATCTTTTTTGCTTAGCAACAGCATATATGCATGGAAATTTGCTAAACTTTAGAGACATAACCCTTACAAGATTAAGGAATCATTGCCATGGCAACGATATTCCTGAAAAGTACTATAGAACTTAATTATATGTCATATGCTTGCCTCTTAAGTATAATATTTCTCGAATACTGCGCTAACACATAGCTAATGTGATAGATGCCAGTTTTTTATTATTCAGTGATCATCCCTCGTATAGTCGCTTTTGCACTTATTCGAGTTGTATATGTATCACATATGTATTGATGTGGGACAAAGAAATCCTGATCCACACTTTGACCCAGCTTCAAACAGAAATTGATCGGGCGGTATATATGCCTCCTAATTCATCCATGGTACATCATAGATCAAGACATATATTAATAAAAAAAACGTCCAGAAAGACCGTTTAGATGTCAATATCAACTGAAGGAAATTAAATTGTTTGACCACTGTGAAACAGACCAGTTTGCCTTCTTGTATATGTATAATCTACGATATAACATATATGTTGTGTATCAAGTTACATTTGTTTTGAAGTATTCCGGGAAAAAAATACATGTAGTTTCACTTGCATATCTTTCTGAGTATATTGAAAAAAAATCTTCATATCCTGCTTTGTGGAAAAGTCCAAAACGCGTAAAACTAAATACAATCGGAAAGCGATTGTAGATCCCTATAATAGTTTGTGTCGCTTCTGTAAGTTGATAGAATAGCACGTCTGGATAAACAGTATTTGTTCAAGTCGTTTCCCTTATATCAGGAAAGATAGCTGTCTGTGACGCTAATACGTTCAGATAGTTATTGAATGCCGTATTAAACATTCAGGAAAGCTGTATTCCGTTGGTTAGTTGGTTGTTCTGGGTTTACCGGCTCTTTGGGACCGTATTTCAGTCTATATCGAGCCGTCTCCCAGAGGGAAAAAGAAAATAGCGAACCCCGGTCAATATTCTTTAAAGAAAAGTGACTCCCCGGTCATAATTTTGTTACCCCACGGTCGTAATATTATGACTTCCCCAAGCAAAGTAATACGACTCCTTGCAAAAAATCAGCATTTAAAATTGACAGAAATGCTCGGAAGGCTCGGCTGGTTTTTGTTAACAGGTAGCCCGGATGGCACCGATTCATCGTTATTCTAGGCCGCACCATTATGATGTAGCATTGTTATAAGACTGCTAGTAATTTGCTCTTTTACTTTTTTGATTGAGCATATAGATACTCCTTATATAAAAAATAAAAGAATCTCGCAAACTCGAAATCTGGAAATCTTGACGATGCATTAGAGAAATGTTATAGGTTAGAGATACAGTGATTTGTATTCTACTACTTTTGTACAATGAAAAACAGAAGAAAACATAATATTAATATACTTTTGCATATCTTTTCAGTATTTCTAGAATAATTTGTTTTGATAACCTATCTATGTGCAGTGAAAAAATGGTGAACAAATGGTGCAAGAAAAATCCTGTGACTGAGAGCGTAGTGTGAACAGATAGATTCTGACGCTTAGAGTTGTAATAGATCAGACACACCATTCTGTCTGCTATAACAATGCTTCATGGGGAGTCATAATAGGATGACCGGGGTAAAAACATTATGACCGGGGGTCACTATATTTTAAAGAATCATGACCGGAGGTCAATATTTTATACATATTATCGAGGGGGTCATTATTTTTTAACGGGAGACAGTATTCTATAGAAAAGGGTTAGTTTATTTTTAGAATAATGACCGGGGGTCTTTATTCTATTGGGGTCACTTTAACTTCGTTACAGCGGCCATCCCAGAGTTGTAGTTCTGTTAAAGTTCCTTACTATTGTTCTTATGTCTGTGGGCGGACACCTGTGTAAACTACCCACTGAGCTTCCTGTAATGCTTTGTAATTAAAAATTGAGTCAGTTTGTCATTTTGAAGGAATCCGGTTTTAGCTCAGTTTAATATTTTTTATTTTAAGGAGAACTACCCATTTGTCTTTATGCAAATAGAGTAGAACCGTGTCAGGCGCCGCATCTTACGGCACCTGATCTGGGTCTGCACTGTTTGTCAATGTCGTGGATTCCTACAATGTGGCCGTTTCTAAACTAATTTTCGATTTGATAGCCTCAGCCGAAGCTTAGTTACGCTTTCATATACCAGACTTACCACTGACACATAGATATGGCGGGTGTATTATAAAAGGCAGGTGATGCTTACTACCCCGCGGGTACCTGATCACACCTCTATTTTAAGGCCATGTCTGTGTATCTAGAATATTCCGGAATTGTTAATGTTAAAATGTCTTACGAGTTCGGTCTAAGGATTTGGATACTTTGACCACTACCATTTATGGGACGGTAGTCATAAATGGGTTAATGAGTATTTAGAGCTTTTTGAGGTTTCAAACAGCCATGACACCTCCGTTTTCAGTATTAATATAGTATCAGCATAGACGAAAACAGTAAGCTAAATAAAGCTCAGGAGTATGGAAAACCCGGCGCGAATTTTATGAATGAAGATTAAGTATTAATACACAATTCCTTGCGTGTCAAAGTAAATATCATAGTAGTGAAAATTTATTGTGTTTACAACCAATACATGTATGGTGCAGTCTGTATGTACGTTATTGTACAGCTTTGTCAATTTTTCGAAGAGAAATAGAGAAATAACCGATCATAAGATCAAACAAGTATATATAATTAATATCATTTTAATTTTCATAAAATTCAGCTTTCAAAAAAAATCACGTCATATCTTAGTACAGTCGTAGCCTTAAAAAGTAAAGCAAATAAACATCAAATATTTAGCTTCAAACGGCCAAATAAAGAAAACGACAGTCTGTTAGATTACAAACAACTGATAATAAAAGGCCTCGAAGACAGAGATCAATATAAGAAGAAGTCACTTGCATCTTAAAGAGAAAGTTAATACAATAAATGCTGGTAAACATGGGTTTAGCTTGACAATGATGAAGAGGTTTGTCGATAACATTGGGAAGATATGATTATCACTAAACAAATATTGATTGTACATCTCGGAGCTAGATTCAAGGGTTAACAATGCTCTACGATAAACTTCAAGGCTTTATTGAAAAACGACCGCGAATGGAACCATGCATCTTAAGATGAGACTCAGATCAGTCTTTGTGTCAGCGCAGTTTGACCAGAGTCTTAAAATTTATGCAATCTGATGAACCTATACAACCTAAAAAACTGTGCTTTTAATAAGAAGGGAAACTGAAAATGGCAGAGTTGCTTTCCCTAAGAGTATACGCATTCACTTTAAAGGTGTTGTTTGTGCTTGAACAAGCCGTAAGGACCAGTTTATGAAGTTTAATCTTCCACTTCATTTAATGGAAACTTGCTAAAGAAACAGGGGCAGTGCATGATCTATATCAAAACGAACGCATAAAAGTTGGCACTGGTCGTAGAAAGAGGATATTAATTTATTATTATTGTTAATATTCTTATATACATTTTAATATTTCATGACAATTATCACCAAGATCATATTATTAGTATTTCATTCCAAAGGTTTAATATAAAATCCTATTCGCGGCGAAATTTATAATATTGATATTGTCCTCCAGAAATACTTCTCAGTCAGGTTCAATATACTCATATATATATTAGTTTCAAATTTTATTCAAATTTGCTGACAAAGGATACAGCTTTTCGGAATTTATTTATTCTCTTGTCGTTGTTTATTTAGCTTTCATCAGCAAAAGTTTGTGATACTGGTACCCATATCAGCTTCAAGATCAGAATTGAGCCGCGACACGAGAAAACCAACAAAGGCATCCGCCCAGTCTCATCAGACCCCTCGCTAAGCGCTGTAAGGGTAGCTAAGGGTCTTAGCTACATGTACCTCCATGATGACAGCGACGAATCTGAGCAGACTGGGCGGATGCCCAGGCTGATCTGAGTCTGCACTAGACACGCAACCACTTTGTTGGTTTTCTCGTGTCGCGGTTCAAATTGCTTGAGGTTTGTGCTGAAACACATTGTGGCATATTAGCTGAAGGCAATGTGACCCGTGTAACACAAGATGTAAGCTGAAGAATACACAACGAATTAGAACAAGAATTGCTTGCATCACATTTCAGGAAAGAAATGTATTCACAGACATTACTATTTCCTATTGCTCGACGATTTAAGGTCCTAAGGGGCGTTTGAAGTGTTGAAAAATTAGTTACTTCGCATTTACAGGCTTAATCAATTTGCCTTTGTTAAATGATGTGTTCATTGCTTTCAAATTATCAGCCTTTTCAGAATGTATTATCTTTTAACGGCTTGCGTTAAGTGCTGTGTGGCGGCCATAAAATTATCCGCGGCCATTGTTGTCTAGTATACAGCTGCAAAGTTTCTCGACTTCGGTATATTCGAAATAATGCTGTTCCGTTAGGTCGGTTATATTTCTCGCTTCCCCTCTCCGCTTTCGTGTGTTGATTTAGATAAAAAAAGAGTAAAACTAAAAGTTTTTCGTAGCATTGTGGCCATAGGGGCATTGCGTGATAAGGGAGATCTTTTCATTGGTTCTTACATTCGTTAGACGGACGGATCGTTTAAGGGTATAATTACACATAACATATACATTATGAGAAATATAACAGCCGTTTAGTATCAATGACACCTTGAAGAGGAAACGAAACATCTAAATTAGGTAAAGGCTTCGAAATGTCAGTAAGCCTGACAGCTGATTTTGGCATGACAATAACTGAGCAATTCATTTGCATTTTAATACAAAAAACTCTTTCAGTTTCAGACAATCTCTAGACTTTTGCATAAATAACTATTCAATTTCATTGCGGATGCAAAGTTTTGATAGATAAAATGGTGAACCATCCTTAAAATCTGAATTCATCTACATTTTCGAGTTAAAGCAGTTCAGTGAAATACCACATGTACTTATAGGGTCAAGTCAGGTAAATTCGGACAGCAGGTAAATTCGGACAGGCACATTGTTTCCTTTATATGTCAGTTGTTTGGAATTAAAACAAAAGTAACATGGCAAACGGTGAAAATTCTGATGAGAGGGCTCATCATGAGCCGTCTCATCTGGATTTTCACTGTCTGCAATGGTATGTCCGAATTTACATGCTGTCCGAATATACCTGACTTGACCCTACCATATTTTGTGCGACACATGCACCTTTATCATATGACGTCGCTGATATACACTGGATAACGTCGTGCCATAAAATCATATGACCACACGTGCGGGCCTATTAAGATTTTGACGCGTACAGATAATGACATTTACAACAATGCATGCCAGCAGTGCGTTTTCTGATTCAAATAATGTTCATTTTGAAAGCGATAAAATCCCATTTCAAAGCGTCGTATGATAAACAGGCTCTTACACTCGTGGTCAGTTCATATGAAATTTCTAAAACATGCCGAAGGATTGTTCCATAAATTTCTTATGAAATGACCACGAGTGTAAGACTTATTTTTTAATGAAGGTGGTCAGACCTTGTGCCAGGATGTGCAAGTTTTGGAATCAATCCCTTGAGGCTCTTGGGCAGCATCGTTATGAGAATTAGAACACCAACAACAATAAATCCGAAAAGTGTTCTAAAACATAGGTGGACAGATGTCGTCCGGCAAAGAATATTCCTCTCTGAGAATACATGTACACTCACCGATGCAATCCGCCAGACAGAGTAGCTGCATACGCCATTATCTCGCGAGTGCACACTGTGGCCCGTGAATTACAACAGATACGTCATACAGGAAGGAAAAGAGCCTGCAACAAACCGAAAATCAAAATAACAATAGCTAAACTCAGCTAAGATTCCTACCAAAATGACAATTCTTGTCTTTCATTTAGAATACTTAAAACAATTTTATCAGAACTAGGCGAAAATGTTACTTTCAGTCAGCACTGAAGTACTAACCACTGTACTTAAGCACCAAAATCAGAACTGAAGTGCTGATTACTGGTTTGATGATACTCCTGGGGACAAGTTGTCCACAAGCAGTAATACCGTTCCAATAGTGTTAATTATAAGTGAACCTTTAATCCAAATTTAGTGCGAAAGATGCGCCTTTCCTTTTTTTACTGACTTCTTCAGGGTCACTAAGCTCCAAAACAGAGTATTTGAAGCATATGTTAATCGATGCGCAGGTTTGCTAAATATCATTGCTAAAGATATGAGCCGCGACACGAGATAACCAACAACGTGGCATATGCGCCCAGCGAAGACCCAGATCAGCCTGGGCATCTGCCCAGTCTGATCAGAATCTTCGCTGTCCGCATGGAGCTAGCTTAAACCCTTAGCTAATCTTTAAATGCATAATGGAGACTCTAATCAAAATGGGCGGATGCCCAGGCTGATTTGAGTCTGCGCTGGGCGCACAACTACTTTTTTGATTTTCTTGTGTCGCGGCTCATATTATCCTTTAAGCTGTTAAGCAGGTAGCAGGATGACTGAAGCAAAAGAACTTGATCGACAAACAGGCTGTTTCGCATGGAGCTGGATGGTGCCATTGGTATGACATGGACAATAATTGCGACACTTCTTTGGCATATTCCAGCATTCTGAAACTTTATTTATTTCCAATGCACTTTACTTCTATTCATTCAGTTTCACACTCAAAACAGCCACAATACCTGGTTCTTGAAATAAATGTTACATATCAGAATACTATAGAATTCGATCAACACATAGCCTAGTTTTCTTGTTGTAAATGCGTGTACTCGTAGTGTTATAAAACTTCGCTTTTATGCCTCAGCAACTTGAGCAATTGAAATGATGAGCCGACAAGTTATGTATGTTATAGGTCATGCATCAAATGTGCATAGCTTAGTGCCTGTCATTTGCTTTTTTATTTGGAGCCTCGCTTGGCAGACATCTTTAAACTTACATCCACGACCAAAACTTTTGCAATACAGCGAGGCAGCAATGCGTGTTATAAAATGATAATAAAGTTCTCTTAATTGTGGAAACCTACGCGTGCGAATGCATTAGTAGCAGTATTTTTCGATCTCCTACACATAATGCCGAATTATGGAGATTACGCCTTATGTCACACAGCTGTATTGATGATGACTAAATAAATGCATTATCAGTTCTTTACAGTTGTGCATGCAGACGCAGCTTTGAGTAGACAATTACGTACGTTTTATTTTATGGCAAATTATAGCATTCGCAATGTCCTAAACAGTGACATAGACCGGTAGTTTACAAGTCATTACATTCATAAAATTAATTTTAACCCCCTTTAATTTACTACTGACCGTTCTAAGGCTGTTCTTCTGGAGCAGTTGCTCTCGTTATACTGGATTTGTGTGTTTTCGAAAATGGGCCGTTTCCATGCTTTTCCTTTCGGTGTTATAAATTGACTGTGTTTTGTGATCATTCCCTTTCCTTCGTATTTTCACATATTCTTTTCACTACTTTGTTTGAAATGTATTCAAATGTGGTTTGCAAACAGACGGCTTCGTGTTAAATCACGGGTGGTAAAGTTTCAAATTGACCTCCGCGGAGGTCTGTTGAAAAACAATTTGACTATTTTCCGGTAGGCAATTTGAATATATCCTGTCATGAATTTTCGCGGTTTACTGACAGGGTTCAGGCAAGATTTGTCTCGCTAGAAAAGGTATTCCAAAAATCGGAGAATGTCATGCTATATATATATTATAGTTGTATATTAAGACCAAATGACATGGAGCAGTTTGAATCGGTGTTTTTTAAATAACTTTTGTCCTCCAGGCTCAGTACCGAAAACGAAACTAGGAAGGAGTCCTGCACAATTAAATCAGCTTTTTGAGTGCATTTGCAGGCTTTCTGTGAAATCTTACCGGTGCAGTAAGACACGTAGCTTATATAGCTTCGTTCTAAACATACTTTCTAGAATACGCATGCTTTTATTACTACACGCTTACCCAATTTTTGTCGGCGGTCAATTTGAACACGATGAGACCAATTTGACTAATAGAGATTAACATGGAAAAATTTAATCGGCTAAAAAGAAGAAAATGATTAATTTACTTTTCAGAAGCTAGGTAGCAACGGATTGAAAGCATGTTTATCTACGTCTAAAGAACATCAGATAATATTGCTGATGTAACATTGTCTTTTCTTTTTCGTGAAATAGTAGCACAATAGTGCTTTATATTTTTTTCTTTTGTTGTAAAACCAGACCTGTGACACTGATTTGTTTGTAAACATAGCACGAACCTATGTAGGTTAATATGTGCAATTGAAACCAAATTCACTATTCATAATTATATTATATTAGAAAAGTTTTGACATTGTGGTCAAATTTGAAAAGCGCGAGGTCAGTTTGATTCCATTTCATCCCGGGAAAATAATTCTTGTTCTGCAAAGCCAGTCTGTTATTTTTGTTTCAATGCATATACATAATAAGTGTTTGGTTTAAAGAAGTCAAAATGAAGTCTCTGTAGCAAACGTCACTCTCATGTGAAAACATAAAAACTGAATAAAACTATTCAATTTTACCAACTGCTTTTTACATGGAAATCCCATTTTGTAGGAATAACTAACTAATGTATTTACTGGTTAAGTTTTTGTGACCAATTAGTTAGCTCTTTCGACTTCAGCTCACTAAAGGGGACAGGCTCAACTCCCGATTCGGTTTCAGCGACTTTGTATAGTACAGAGTAGAAAGAAAGGTAGAAGTTATGAACAAACATTATCGAGAAATTATAGTGAAGCGATAAAAGAACAGCTTTTCACAGCAGAGGGCTACAAGGAAACCATAACTAAAACAAAGCGGCAATTTTTTTAAAACATCGGCAGCTAGATAAAACAAAAGAGGAATGGGGACAATGATAATGCGCACATAACCCAGGCCCTGGGGTCTGCTGTGGTTAATTCCCATATGGCTAATAGAAAGCAATATTGAAAGTACATGTACGTCGTCAAACCGATTTTGCCGCAGATGAACGATGTCTCTGTAAAGAATAAATGAATATTGAACTGCGCCTACCGTTGATTTTTTTTCATTACAGCCTTCCTAGTTCATTCTAAGGCGACCGTAATGATGTTGTTATTGTTTCATGTTGATTGCTCGTGTTTCTGTGTAACGGCCACTTCAGGAGTGTAATCACCTCGCAGCGGGGGGGAGCATGCAAGTATGTTTGCTTCATATCTTCTTATGGGTTTACTCTAAATTGTTTGAATATCGGTTCTCTTCTCTGCAAATATTAGTCTGGATGGGTTCGTTTTATTTTCCAAGCAAATGAGAGCCACAGGTCTGGTTTTACGACAAAGCAAGTGATAAAGCACTATTGTACTACCATTTCACGAAAAAAAAATGAGAATGTTGCATGAGCAATATTATCTGGTGTACTTAAGACGTATAAAATCATGCATTCAGATCATATGATATCTGTCTCCTGAAAATTCAGCACGCATTTTCTTCTTTTTAGCTGATTAAATTTTTCCATGTTAATCTCTATTAGTCAAATTGTTCTCATCGTGTTCAAATTGACCGCCGACAAAAATTGGGTAAGCATGTAGTAACAAAAGCAAGCATATTCTTGAAAGTATGTTTAGAATGCAGCTTTATAAATTTCGTGACTTACTGCATCGGTAAGATTTCACAGAAAGCCTGCAAATGCATTCAAAAAGCCGATTTAACTGTGCAGGACACATTCCTAGTTTCGTTTTCGGTACTGAGCCTGGAGGACAAAAGTAATTTAAAAAACACCGCTTCAAACTGCTCCATGTCATTTGGTCTCAATATACAACTGTAAAATATATATAGCATGACATTCTCCGAGTTTTGGAATACCTTTTCTAGCGAGACAAATCTTGTCTGAACCCTGTCAGTGAACCGCGAAAATTCATGACAGGATATATTCAAATTGCCTACCGGAAAATAGTCAAATTGTTTTTCAACAGACCTCCGCGGAGGTCAATTTGAAACTTTACCACCCGTGTAAATGGCGGCCGGTACAATTGCGTATACCCGTAAGTTGACCTTTTTTCAATAAAAATGGCGACACACTTCAGTTTTCCTATCCTACAGGTTGTGGAGTGGAGATTATTTTAGAGACTAACATTATTGGACGTTACGTCAACTGCGTAACGTCGTAATAACGTTAACGTCTGTTGCTAGGTTGCTCAGTTGGAAGAAAGATTGGTGAAGACGCCATTATCGTTAGGGCTCAGTATCGTTAATAAATCGACATTTTGGAACTTATACTCGAAGTTCATTTCTTTTGTTGAATTCCCATAATCGGGGAAATCGTCGCAACAAACTGGTAGCAGAGCGAGGTTAAAAATAAGCGAAATATAGACAGAAAAAGAAAATAAAATTTTAAAATGGCGTCATCGGCAAATGGAATTACAAAGGACAGTCGCAGCAATATCGTCGACATCGCACGACTAGAAACGGAATTTAAGAAGGACAAATCCAGATCAAAATCGAACTTCACGCGTTCGAGAAACAGACTGTTGTTGGTGATAGAAGAACATGAAAATACCAGCCGTCAGGACGTTAAGGAGGCCTGCAGAAAAATGGATAGTTGCATGGAGATAGTAATGGAAGTATTGTCAAATTTTTCGGACTTTTATACTAAAAAGGAAGAATTTCAAAAAAGCAAGATCGTTGTTAGCGAGATGGAAAAGATAGAAGAAGATTTCTACATAGCGTACGAAGCAGCACAAGAGTACTTGAGCTCGACCAAGGACGACAAATCGAGTATATCATCGGATACTATTTCAATCGATCTCCTTCAAAGAATGGACATTACCGATGATAGTTCGGAGACGTACCAGAAGGAGGAAATATCGCAGACGCAGACATTATCTGAGGTAAAATCTTCTACTATAAATGGACGTATTCGTAACACTTTGCCAGTGCCGGTCAAAGATAAACAATCTCTTCATGCCTCTGTGTCAAGCGAAACTGGTTTAATTGACTCAAACCTAGAAGCATATAAGTCAAATGAGAACCTAGATCATAGTAGTCGACATAGCTCTGCCTTTCCGCATGGACGCCAGGACGAAGACGAACAGCAGAAAGGAGTTTACCCTGTAGGCCAAGTAGTCAAGGAAACCGGTATGAATGCGCATGCTGCACCATTTGAGCCGCGTGTCCACGGCAGAACATCAGAACCGTCAGTCAGCTGCAACGTTCCATCAATCGGGCAGGACCTTTGGCGACAACTAAAACGTGTACAAATACCGGTATTTACTGGAGACAAGGGAACATACCAGAGTTGGAAAGCTGCTTTCTTGGCGTGTATAGACAGTGCGCCAGCGACAGGAGAGTACAAACTGCTACAACTCAGACAATATCTATCGGGAGAAGCACTCAAGGCAATTGAAAATCTGGGACACTCGGCTGTTGCGTATGAAGCGGCGAAAGAACGACTGGAAAGAAAATTTGGAGGAAAGCGTCGGAAAATCGCTATTTATCTAGAAGAGCTAGAACGGTTCCGGCAAATACGGCTCGGAAATGCTAGGGATCTAGAACAGTTCGCTGATTTGTTGGACATTGCACTGATAAACCTTCAAGAAGCCGGTCAGCAGCATGAACTTGGGGCTGGTTCTTTGTATACCAAATTGCAGAGAAAACTGCCTGAATCGATGCTTGCGCGCTATCATCGATGGATATTCGAAAATAGCCTGTCGGAATCAGTACATACTTTAAGAACATGGGTGATTCAGGAGTCTGAATTCCAAACAGTCGCCTCCGAGACAGTTCATGGTGTGGCAAGCAGGATAATGGACACCCAGTCTACGCCAGCGGCACCAAAATACAAGAATACGCGAACATTCTTTGGAGGCAAAGTAGACAATCGTAGTATGCAGAATTTGCTATGTCGGATATGTGGAGCACAACATGGCATTTGGAAATGCCAAGACTTTATACAGAAGAGTGTTTCCGAAAGATGGAATGTTGCCAAACGTTTTCAGCTGTGTTATCGTTGTTTGGCAGATGGGCATTCTGGGAAATCATGCCCACGAAGCCGTCAGTGCGGCCAGAACGGGTGTCAAGAATTACACCATAGGCTGTTACACAGACACAAAATTCAGCAATCACATGAAACCGAACCAAAGTTGATTGCCATAAACAGAACAGACAGCAAGAAGTTGAATATATCAGATAGACCTTCCGGCGAACAGGTCACTTCCGGCAGGGAGGGGAAGGAGAGCAAACAGCACACAACAATGGCAACACAAGACTATATGACCGCAGATTACATAGCACTTCGAACTGTACCAATCGTACTAAAGAACGGCTGTCGATCGTTGAAAGTGAACGCTTTGCTCGATGATGCCAGTACTAAGACATACATCAACGCTGATGTCGCTGCGGAGCTGGGTCTTCAAGGTAAAACTGAAAAGGTAACAGTTAATGTTTTGAATGGACAGATCGAAACATTTGAAACGAGGCCCGTCATGGTCGAACTGGAAAGTGTTACCGGCAATGTTAGCACGAAAATTACCGCATATACAGCAAACAGAGTGACAGGGAGCATGTCTGCTCTCGACTGGAGTAGCTATGTCCAGCGATGGCCGCATCTGAAAAGCATCAACTTTCCGCGGATTGCAAAGAGACCAATCGTAGACGTACTTATAGGGCTGGATTGTGCTGATCTACATTGTGCGATCGAGGAAGTGAGGGGTCGACCAGGCGAGCCAGTAGCAAGATTAACACCACTTGGCTGGACAGGCGTCGGAAATCCAGAAGCAAAGGGCAGAACAGCATTGCAAACGAACTTTGCGACTACTTATTTTGTAAAAGAGCAATCTGAAATCGAAAAGCTAACTGCTACTCTGAAAAGATTCTGGGAAATCGAGGATATTTCTAAGATAGGGGACTCACCTATTGTACGAATCGAGGAACAGTCAGCTCTGAAAACAACTAAACAATCGATCCAGTATAGGGATAACATGTATCGGGTTGGTATCCCATGGGAAGAGAATAAATCGACCTTACCGGATAATTACAAAATGGCACTACGCAGGCTTGAAAATACTGAAAAAAGACTGGCGAGAACACCAGATATCGTCACTGCATACAGCCAAACTATAAGCCAGTACATAGAAAAGGGTTATATCCGCAAAGTTTCAAAGCACGAACAATCCAGCTCAAAATGGTATCTACCGCATTTCCCAGTCATTAAGCCTGACAAGGAAACGACCAAAATAAGAATCGTTTTCGACGCCTCTGCAAAGTGTGAAGGTATATCCCTAAATGATGTCATACACCAGCGACCAAAACTACAGCGAGATCTATTTGATGTTCTGTTGCGCTTTAGGCGGTTTCCAGTTGCAGTGGTGTGTGACATAGCGGAAATGTATCTTCGGATAGGTATAGCACCAGAAGACAAGTTATATCATCGATTTCTATGGAGGGGAACCAACCCAAATAGACTTCCAGATGTATACGAGTTCGACCGAATTGTGTTTGGGGTAAATTCGTCGCCATTTCTGGCCCAATTTGTTTTACAACACCATGCCAAGAATTACCATAATGACTTCCCCATTGCTACGGAAACAATTAGAAAATCAACCTATATGGACGATTCAATGGACTCTGTACTGACAGAGAGAGAAGGTGTCGCTTTGTACAAACAACTGTCTCATCTGTTGACCAAAGCTGGCATGCATGCACGCAAATGGCTGTCCAATTCATCGAAGATTCTATCAGAAATTCCATTAGAGGATCGAAAATCGGAAGTTGATTTAGACCTTGACAAACTACCGTGTGCCAAGACGCTGGGTGTGTGGTGGCAAGCAGATCAAGACATTTTTACATTCAAAGAGCGCGCCCCAGACAATAACATGCTGTACACAAAACGCAACTTCCTGAAAAAAATCGCCACACTATTTGATCCGATCGGATTTCTTGCGCCTTACACGATTAGAGCGAAGTTGTTGCTCCAAGATATGTGGACAGCGGGCTTAGAATGGGATGAGGAACTGACCGAATCGTTAAGCAGTTCCGCACGTGCATGGTTCGGTGAGCTTGAAAGTTTGAAGCACGTGCAGATTCCAAGATGCCTTTGGACGAAAGGGAATAGTGCTGGCACCAGGTCGCTACATACATTTGTGGATGCGTCAGAAGATGCTTATGGGGCCGTTGTATACGCAAGATCTACCTTCGAAGATGGTTCTGCCTCATGCAATATAGTGGCCGCAAAGACACGTGTTGCACCAAGCACTGCAACCAGCATTCCTCGTTTGGAGTTAATGGGTGCAATCATCGGCGTCAGACTTACCTCAAGGGTGGCAAAAGTTATGGAGGTACCCATCAGTCAGACTGTCTTCTGGTCTGATAGCACAAACGTCCTATGGTGGATTCGGGGCCGAAGTCGAGAGTTTAAGCCCTTTGTAGCCAATAGAGTAGGCGAGATACAAACATGCACCAGTCCAGACCAGTGGAGATATGTACCTACAGGTCAGAATCCCGCAGACATTCTAAGTAGGGGATTAAATGCAGCAGAACTTGTTGACTGCATTACGTGGTGGAAAGGACCTGAATTCCTAAGACAGCCAGAAGAAACCTGGCCTGTGAATAAACCTTTCGGGGATCCCAAAGGAGATAATGAAATGAAGAGATCTTCAAAATCGACACAGAAAAAGTCAAGGTATGAAGAGCCAATGATCGACGATGATACATATTATACTTTTACCACATTAACTGAAGGCATCACATTTCCTTTAGACCCAGTCCGCTATTCAAGTTGGTTAAAATTAAGAAGAATACAGGCGTGGATCAATCGTTTTATTGAAAACTGTCGAACACCTAAAACAGAGAGAACATTCGGAGAGCTAGTGGCTAATGAGCTGAAAAGAGCAGAGATTCAGCTTATTAGATATACTCAGTGTACAGAACTTCGGGAGGAATGGACAGCTTTGTCGCGCGGACAGCCATTGCCTTCGAACAGCAAACTGCTTGGGTTACAACCAAGATTGGATGATGATGGGTTGATGAGGTCTGATGGACGGTTAAAACATGCCGAATTCCTATCGTTCGACGTTCGGTATCCGGTCATTCTACCGAGAAAAGGCTGGATCACAAAACTAATAGTAAAAGAATTTCACGAAAAGGGAAACCATGCGTCAGGGACTAACCAAACACTAGCAGCACTGTCGGCCCGGTATTGGATTATCTCAGCTCGCGAAGTGATACGCAAATGGGAAAAGGAGTGTGCCGAGTGTAGACGACGTAAATCGAAAGCTTGTCAACAGATCATGGCCCCATTGCCCCTATCAAGATTGAAGACTTCGTTGCGGGCTTTCACCAGAACATCGGTGGATTTTGGCGGTCCATTTATAACAAAACAAGGACGGGGCAAAAGTCGCCAGAAACGATATTTGTGCCTTTTTACGTGCTTAGCCACAAGAGCGGTACACCTGGAATTAGCATTTGGACTTGACACGGACTCGTTTCTAAATGCATTTTACAGAATGGCTAGCCGCAGAGGACTGCCGGAAGAAGTATATTCAGATAACGGAACAAATTTTAAATCTGCTGATAAGGAGTTAAAATTGTTACTTTCGCAATTAGACAAGGAAAATGTAAAGGAATCTATCGCTAACAACGGAGTAATGTGGCATTTCAATCCACCATTTGCGCCACATTTCGGCGGTATACACGAATCATTGATAAAGTCTGCTAAACGAGCGATCAACGCCATACTGGGTGACGCAGACATTACTGATGAAGAGTTAATGACTGCGATAATCGCTGCCGAGGGACTGATAAACTCTCGGCCTTTGACATACCAGTCCGCAAACCCGGCTGACGACGTTCCACTGACGCCAAACCATTTTCTACACGGACAGATGGGGGGTCAGTTTGCTCCAACATCCATGGATGACACCCAGTTCAATCCCCGAAAGCGATGGCGCCGGATCCAAGAGCTGGTCCGGCATTTCTGGCAGAGATGGCTTCGAGAGTGGCTACCGGGGCTCAGCGTGCGCAAAAAATGGCATCGGGAACATCGGGACATACGAGTCGGAGAGGTGGTACTAGTTATTTCACCAGACACGTCACGAGGAAACTGGCCGCTTGGACGGGTTCTTGAGGTCTACCCAGGGATAGATGGAAGAGTGCGCGTCGCCAAGATCCAGATTGGAGATGGTATCTTAGTGAGATCGGTGACAAAGTTATGCCCCTTAGAATGTGATTTGTAGGCTAGATTAAGGAACTGATAACATTTGACATTCTTATTTCGTCAATCCATACTGGAGAGAAGCCTACTAGAGAAACATTTTTATATCTTATTGACCTATATGTTCGTTCGCAATTGAAACGTTTTTGTATTTTAAATCTTTAATTGTTTAATGCAAAAAAGGAAACTGATCAAAATAGCCCAGCATTTTGAGGAGGGGAAAATGGAGTGGAGATTATTTTAGAGACTAACATTATTGGACGTTACGTCAACTGCGTAACGTCGTAATAACGTTAACGTCTGTTGCTAGGTTGCTCAGTTGGAAGAAAGATTGGTGAAGACGCCATTATCGTTAGGGCTCAGTATCGTTAATAAATCGACATTTTGGAACTTATACTCGAAGTTCATTTCTTTTGTTGAATTCCCATTTTCACGAAAAGGGAAACCATGCGTCAGGGACTAACCAAACACTAGCAGCACTGTCGGCCCGGTATTGGATTATCTCAGCTCGCGAAGTGATACGCAAATGGGAAAAGGAGTGTGCCGAGTGTAGACGACGTAAATCGAAAGCTTGTCAACAGATCATGGCCCCATTGCCCCTATCAAGATTGAAGACTTCGTTGCGGGCTTTCACCAGAACATCGGTGGATTTTGGCGGTCCATTTATAACAAAACAAGGACGGGGCAAAAGTCGCCAGAAACGATATTTGTGCCTTTTTACGTGCTTAGCCACAAGAGCGGTACACCTGGAATTAGCATTTGGACTTGACACGGACTCGTTTCTAAATGCATTTTACAGAATGGCTAGCCGCAGAGGACTGCCGGAAGAAGTATATTCAGATAACGGAACAAATTTTAAATCTGCTGATAAGGAGTTAAAATTGTTACTTTCGCAATTAGACAAGGAAAATGTAAAGGAATCTATCGCTAACAACGGAGTAATGTGGCATTTCAATCCACCATTTGCGCCACATTTCGGCGGTATACACGAATCATTGATAAAGTCTGCTAAACGAGCGATCAACGCCATACTGGGTGACGCAGACATTACTGATGAAGAGTTAATGACTGCGATAATCGCTGCCGAGGGACTGATAAACTCTCGGCCTTTGACATACCAGTCCGCAAACCCGGCTGACGACGTTCCACTGACGCCAAACCATTTTCTACACGGACAGATGGGGGGTCAGTTTGCTCCAACATCCATGGATGACACCCAGTTCAATCCCCGAAAGCGATGGCGCCGGATCCAAGAGCTGGTCCGGCATTTCTGGCAGAGATGGCTTCGAGAGTGGCTACCGGGGCTCAGCGTGCGCAAAAAATGGCATCGGGAACATCGGGACATACGAGTCGGAGAGGTGGTACTAGTTATTTCACCAGACACGTCACGAGGAAACTGGCCGCTTGGACGGGTTCTTGAGGTCTACCCAGGGATAGATGGAAGAGTGCGCGTCGCCAAGATCCAGATTGGAGATGGTATCTTAGTGAGATCGGTGACAAAGTTATGCCCCTTAGAATGTGATTTGTAGGCTAGATTAAGGAACTGATAACATTTGACATTCTTATTTCGTCAATCCATACTGGAGAGAAGCCTACTAGAGAAACATTTTTATATCTTATTGACCTATATGTTCGTTCGCAATTGAAACGTTTTTGTATTTTAAATCTTTAATTGTTTAATGCAAAAAAGGAAACTGATCAAAATAGCCCAGCATTTTGAGGAGGGGAAAATGGAGTGGAGATTATTTTAGAGACTAACATTATTGGACGTTACGTCAACTGCGTAACGTCGTAATAACGTTAACGTCTGTTGCTAGGTTGCTCAGTTGGAAGAAAGATTGGTGAAGACGCCATTATCGTTAGGGCTCAGTATCGTTAATAAATCGACATTTTGGAACTTATACTCGAAGTTCATTTCTTTTGTTGAATTCCCATAATCGGGGAAATCGTCGCAACAGGTTGAAAGCACTATAAAAGTTTAATTGTTAAGTCAGCATTACCATCTAAGTCAGATTTATGATCGTTTCTCAGACAAAATAGAAATAAATGCCGTCTCTCATCATCTTAATGAACATGATAATATCACCTGAAATTGGCGTCTAACTTACCGTTATATGACTATTGGTCACGCAAGTATCTGAAACCCAATCTCATGAACTGCCATAATTACATGTATTAGCAATGTTCTATTTGACCGACATATCTTTTCAGGAATTATTGCGATTTGCTTTCAGGTTGGGAACTTTAAAGAGAGTTTTAAAATTTTCTGTTGTCGCCTAGCAACTTAAAGAAATCAGGAAAGACCGTTTACAATTTTATTTAATGTCTGATAAACTTTGTAGCGTCCGGACGTATACCAGTGTTTATTGATAGAAACTGCAATAGCAGAACTGCCTTGGAACGCTCAGTACACAGTCTTAGTAAGCATACTGGGGTATTTTACCAGTTGTGTAGCTACAAAGTAAAATGATAGGCGATGATCAGGAATTCATACAATCAAATCCCACATCCGCCCTCAAAACCGAAAGGGGGAAAGAAGCACAAACACAAATTCTCAAAAGTTCACGAAAGATAAGCACTCTTCATTTTGTCTTATTCAGCTACAGTCAACTTTCGCTATATCAAAGACGAAGTTCGTCCCAAACTACAGGTATCTCAAAGTAAATTTTCTAGTCTGGTACTTTGAGAGATCAGTAGTTTGAGATTAGAAGAATTGAAATGTAAGAAAAATAGGGAATTTGTCCAAACTAAATTCTCGGATATAAGAGATATTTTTAGATATCAGTGTTAAAGATATCAAGAGTGGCCTAGAGAGTGTTTAGTCTGCCATCATTTATTTCACACATGCACTAGCGGATACTGATATTAGGCTGTTTATGTAACCATGCACATATCTCTTAAAGAGGAGATCCAACTGGAAAACTGATAAAAAGTTTAATTTTCAATGTAAAGCAGACAATTGATGGAACTATTTAAATGTTAATTTCAGTGACAGGCTGAGAATTTAATGACAAATCGCTGTCTGTGACAGATAAGGCACATAGAATTGCATTCATTTCCCACAGCAAAGAAAGAGTTTAACCCAGTTTCGATTTGCATCTGAAAAAAGCAGTAAAAGTCCGAGCATTATTGTTTATTATACATGTAGCTGCGCCACAAAACAAGAATTTTATGACGTTTTTGGGCCGGTCATTTGATATCCTTGTACTAGATTTATTTTAGATAACATGGCAATGAAGTCTATGACCAGGTGTGTTTATGGTGGCACTGTGTAGAGGTTTAGACAAACATCTCCAGGTACTGGTTAAGGGTCATTAAAAATCTGAAATCAAAACTTCTATTCGGACGCTGACGCCAGGGTGGATACAATAGCTTTTTTCTTTTATACTTTTTCAATAAATTATAGAGATTTCTCGGTGAAATCGAAACTGATAATCCAACTTGTGAAATTATCACTTTCGATTTCACTGTTTAAGAAATAGGGTTTTTGTGAAATATTCTCATTTATTTGTTGATTAATTGATTAAACCTTATTCAATTTGACATAAATGACGTGACGCATGTTTGTACGTCATGACGATGTTAATGACGTAACTTAAAGCGCCAAAGCAACATTGTTAGTGCACGCGACATCAGACCGACTTAGTCTCCTGTAGGCAATCTTTCACACCAAATTTCTTGAGATCTGATTATCAAAATGAAATCTGAAGCTATTTTTAAATTGCGAACTTGTTTACAACCAATATCATACCCAGTAAACACACTGGGAGCATCAAAGACGCAAAACGCCTAGAAAAAAGTTGTGTTTCTGTCGTGATGGCTGACGCATTGGAATAAACCAAATTGTTGCAATTTTAAAGCATAAAAGAAACGAAAATATGACGATTTCAGTGTTATATCGCTTTTAATTTCACCGAATGGACCTCAAAAGCAGTATTTTTTACGAGTGGCGAAGCCACGAGTAAAAATACCACTTTTGGTGTACATGAGTGAAAAAAAAATCGATCGTACACTGAAAAAGTCAAATATCCTCTAAATCTGTTCTTCGTGCGAGCGGGCTACAAATTGCAACAGAAGAACCGCTTTACGTATATTTACCGGTATAATTATTTCCAGCTTTTATGGCTAGTTGTTCTATCTTCACTGACTTTTCAGTATGCTGTCGTATCTTGGACCGTTATTCTACACCTTCACATACGTCCACGTTTATGCAAAAGGAATTCTATGTGTGCCTAAATGACCACCTGTGTCAGAAAAAGCTGTCATTTGGTTTACTGTGCGTGTCTTTCGAAAATTGTTGACGTTTATTTTCTTCTTTATTTTATTATTATTTTTTTATTATTATTTGGTGTGCTTCTTTCCCTTTTGGTTTTTAGGGCGGGATGTGGAATTTGATTGTATTTATTTCTAATCATTTCCTATATTTTTACCTTACAGAATGGCTTGCTATGTCATTGGGGGTTAAATCCATGAAGATTCTATAGAGCTACAACTGGATAGTTCTTTTGTGGCAACAATGGAATCAGAAATAGCTATGAAAATACAGATGAAGATATCCAGGAAAGGTAACAATCAGAAAGCATAACCCACGACACTTAAAGGAGAAGAGAGAAACATAAAAAACAACAGAGAATTAAAAAATTTGACAATATGTTATAGGCTTCAGAAAATCACTCTTTTCCGTTAAATGATTTTCAGGTAGCATCTCATTTAAAATTCAAGAGCGTATGCCATGCTCTTCTTGAATTAGAAGTGAGGTGACGCTATAGATCTGTTACCATAGCAACTCTGGGATTACAAGCTATTGTGCTTAATACCTTGACAGAATGACGTCTTGATGACGTCACTTTTACATCAATATGAACTCTGAACTGCTATGGCAACAGATTTTATCGTCATTGGTATCAGAGCATGACAGACAGTGTACACCATGCTCCATCAATTTTGAGATGACATTATAAACTGAAATTCTGTTCACAGAAACTTCAGATTTTGTCGAATAAATAATTATTCTCAAGTCTTTTGATTCCATGTTAAACAACAAAACGTAACACTACATTTTCGATAACAACATTCTAACAATACAATACACATTAAAAGCCATACAAAACATAAAATGAAAAGTGTAAAGCATATTTTCATGCGAATTGCACCAAATATCTAAATATTTACATTCTCAGTGCATTTATTGAAAAGTCCTACGGTAAACCATTAGAACGTAATGTGGTTTATACTTCAATAACCTACATCGGTTCACGCGACGTTACATGCGGCTAAGTGACGTCAAAATAAACCATGGTTCTTTCCAATCTGATTGGACGTAAACGACGCTATGACGTCGTTGGATGTGTTTCGATGTCAGTAGCAAAACTGCGTATAAATGCTTTTTCTGCTTCAACTGTAGCCCCTAACGCAAATTTGTGGCCAATCAATAGCTACTAAAGAATGTAATTTTTTTCGGGTGTTTATCGAAGTATAAACTACACTGGGTCGCAAGAAAAGTTTTCTAGAACCCCTTCGGGGTTCACTTACATTGCACGCGACCCAATGAAGTTTATACTTCGATAAACACCAGAAAAATGAAATTCATTTCTTAATTAAATCATTTGCGCAATATGTTTAGCAGATGTTATGCTTTCCCGTTATATGCAGATGTTGCTATGCATTATTTTAACCCAGGCTTGGTATTTTCTTTCGCAAATTTGCTTACCTCATAACTGATATCAACGGACAGATGCCGTTTAAAAAGTACGCGATAGTTAACAGAAATTCATACGCCACTGTAGCTAGGAATCAGAAATATACATGAATATTGCATGAACTATTTACCAACTTACCAGTAGAATTTTCGTGATTTTATCTTTCATGCCTTTTAGGTAATTACTTTTCCATAAAGATGAAAATAACATGTTGAAGTATCGACAGCGTCACGATTGAACGAACTATTTTGTTTAAACGCCATGACATTAATAGAGGATCTTACACAAGTGGTCATTTCATATGAAATCTATTAAACGTGCCTTTGGCGAGTTTCATAAATTTCATATGAAATGACCACGAGAGTAAGATTCTGTTTATCATGTGATCCTTTAAAATGGGATTTTAACGCCTTCAACAAACTGAACATTATTTCAATAAGAAAACGCATTGTTGACATGGACGTTGTCAATTACGTTACGTGTACGCCCTTAAGTGTTATTACACGTGTGTTCATACGATTTTTATGACACGACGTTATCCACTGAATATCAGCGACGTCATATGATAACAACAAGTTGGTTGGTTGTTTTGTGTTTAACGGCCCTTTGAGACAGTGTTTCAGTCTATATCGGGCCGGATAACAATAAGGATAATACGACTTGTTTCAACCTCGTTTCTAGTGCATGTAGTCCACTTGTCGCAAATTCTAGACACCCTAACTACTGGCTTTCTGAGATGCGAATTTCGCAAAATATTAACACGCAAACCTTAAGGCCTATGGCTCCCTAAGTGATATGAATTCATGTACTATTATTTGTCGACGATAACATTATATGCTTTTAACTACAACTTCGACATTATAAATGACATTGATTTGCCAGCTTTAATTTAAATCATTTTTGAGAATCCCATAAGATGTATTGGAAAAAAGGACAAAGGCCAATAATAGCCCTCCAAAGTGATAATGATATCCTTAAAATTTGATTACAATCGGTTGAAAACTGACAGAGGAGTTGTGGCCACAAGATTTGACCATACTAACAAATGGCCATAACTCTTGAAGAAAGGACTAAATCATTATCTTGATAAATTATGATCCACTTCATGTAGTGACAATTCTATTCTGTCCTGAAAGTTTGATGAAAGTCGGTTGAAAACAGAAGGAGAAGTTGCGGCCACAAGATTTGACCATACTAATCAAAGGCCATAACTCTGGACGAAAGGGTCCAGTCATGACCCAAATAAAATATGATCCCCGTTATGTAGTGACAACAATATCCTAAAAGTCTGAGGAAGATTGGTTGAAAACTGGAGGAGTTGCGGCCACAAGATTTGGCAAGATAAACAAAGGACCATAACTTTTGCAGAAAAGGTCCAATCATTTTCCAATAAAATATGACCCACCATGTAGTGACAACAATATCCTGAAAGTTTGATGAAACTCGGTTGAAAACTGAAGGAGGAGTGGAGGCCACAAGAGTTGGCCAATTTTACAAATAGATAACCATAACTCCGCCAGAAAGGGTCTGATCATAACCCCAATATCACATAATCTACGTATTGTAGTGACAACAATATTCTGAAAGTTTCGTGGAAATCCTATGAAAAAAAAACGGACAGACGAAACCCATTCATATAGTCCCCTTCGACTACGTCGGGGGACAAAAAAAAAATATTCAAGCCATTTTAGTTAGTAGCCAAAATGACCAACTTTCGATATTATAATTTCTTATTTAAGCCGCGACATGAGAAAACCAACAAAGTGGTTGTGCGCTCAGCGCAGACTCTGATCAGCCTAGGCATCCGCCCAGTCTGATCAGAGTCTTCGCTGTCCGCATGGAGGTAGAGCTTAGACCCTTAGCTACCCGTTAAGCGCTGCGTTGGGCGCACAACCACTTTGTTGGTTTTCTCGTGTCGCGGCTTAAATCTTTATTTATGGTAAAATTACAAAATACAGGATATTATACCATTCACCGTCTGGCTTTTATGTTACAGTAAACTCTCGATATCTCGAAGTCGAACTTCAGCTCAAACTGCTGATATCTCAAAGTAAATTTTCTGGTACCAGAAAATTTACTTTGAAAGTAGTTTGAGATAACAGGAGTTGAGATGTATATAAAAATAGGAAATACATTCTTTGATATAAGAATATACTTTGAGATATCAGTGTTCGAGTTATCGGGAGTATATTGCTCAGCAGGGAGCCAGAAAATTGTGTTTTGGGAAGAGGTTCGTCATTTTTCAAAAACTCTTCCACCTTCTCTGACAGTCATAAGAATCAAAGGGTGAGGTCAATCAACATATTGTCAGCAAACGTAAGGGAAGAATCGAATTTTATTATGATTTGTGTTGAGACAATTTCAACACTGAGAGGCCAACTGGGCTCTTTGAGCAATTTTTAGAATTCTGTGGTATTTGAAAGTACGTCTGTGGTATTTGAAAGTACGTCTGTGGTATTTGAAAGTACGTCTGTGGTATTTAAAAGTACGTATGTGGTATTTGAAAGTACGTCTGTGGCATTTGAAAGTACGTCTGTGGCATTTGAAAGTACGTCTGTGGCATCTGAAAGTACTCCTATCACACAGTTTGTCTTTCTAAAGTCCTATTTAACTGTGGACTTTAAATCTTATGCCAGCATTATTTTTGTAGTCTAATTTTCAATCCTCTCTCAGACAAAAGAAATGAAATAAATGTTGAAACCAGAATCTTGAATTTAAGTTTGCATACCTATTTGGCACGCTTAAACTTTAACATTCTGTGATCACACTTTTATCAACCGCGTACATTCTGTTAGACTTTATAGCAGATAACTAAACATTGTCATGTCAATGTTCAACAGCCAGCACTAACATTCCTATTGTGAAATATATGGAATTAAAAATAATTCTCTGGTCAGTTTGCGCAGAGGCTCGGGTTGATTTGCGTTTTTGCTGTTTCAGTGCTTGACAGTTTGGCCTTGTCATAATGTAAATTTCCCTTGTGATATGAGCCGCGACACACACAAAAAAAAACAACTAAGTGGCATGTGCACTCAGCTTAGACTTACATCGGCCTTGGTATCCGTCCAGTCTGATCAGAGTCTCCCTTGTACGCTTGAAGGGTAGCTAAGGGTCTAAGCTAGCTTTATGCGGACTGCGAAGACTCTGATCAGACTGGGCGCATGTCTTTGCACCCAGTCTGATCTGAGTCTTCACTGGACGCACATGCCACCTTGCAGGTTTTGTCGTGTCATGGCTGTTATGTATTTGAAAGTATGATTGAACAGTGTAAAAATGCTTATTACCAACGATTTATTCCTAAACCTTGTTTTACCTTTAGGTGTTTTTAGTGGGTGGTGCTATGTGATTTTTTACCTTTCATGGATATCTCGATTTATAGTTTTGCATCAACATTTCCCGTAGCCATTAGTTCAAACTCATATAGTAACATAAAAAAATACAAAAGAGACGAGGATACCCTAACTATTAAAGAGTTCCTTCAAGAGCAGAAAATACACTCAAAAGAAGGAACATGGGCCATAATTCCACGAAAACAAAACACAACCAGTCAAAGTCACAGAAAGAAGAGCGAGGAAACTGAAACAACAAAAAGCGGTATAGCGTGTACCCTTGATGACAGTCTCAGGTCAGCAAAGAGGAGCTGCACAGAAAGTCAACAACTTCAAAAGCGGTACGGAATACACAAAAAGTATAATTGATCTAATTTCTTTTTTAAAACCATAAATCAGCAAGCAATGTGGACAGCTATATACTAGCACTGCGACAGGTGGGTTCCGCATCAAACATGTGCTCTTTGGAATGGACAGTAGCTTAAGGTCAAACTACTGAAGGCTTAAACTAGTGTTATGGACGCACCATCGTGCTCCGTTCACATGCATCTCAAAAATTAGTATGAGTTCGTCCTGCTTAGAGTGTCTTAATTCATCAGTATGACATCACAGAAAAATATAATTGAGTCGTGACATTATAAAACCAACAAACGAGCATGTGGCCCGGCGAAGACTCAGATTAGCCCAGTCTGATCTGATTCGTCGCAGTGCGCTTTAAGGGTAGCTAAGGGCCTAAGCTGCCTTCGTGCTGACAGCGAAGACTCTGATCAGACTGTTGGTTTTGTCGTGTCACGGCTCAACTATAAAATCAAGAAGGACACCTGAGGACTCTGTGCGATCCCAGGAAAGAGCAGAAGAAAGCCACTTGTTGGACCGCGACTGGCACGACCAAAGACATAGGTGGTCAGACGTCAATCGTCCATAGGGATTCCTTCTGTAACAAAGGAAGTTGCAGTCACTTAGTCTTAGGCCCGACTAGCCGTCGCGCAGTTGAAGAGGGACGCTGTGATGTCAACATTGTTTAGGTTAACCACCAATGCATGCAGTTTGTTGCATGTTGTTTTGTTTTGTTTGTTTAATATTATAACACTTTTTTGTATCGATGTTTCCTTGTACTGTCTAAAATTGCTCCGAAAAATTTGTTTTACAAGTATTCTTTCTAAAAAAATTACCTTAGGTCTCCATAAAATTTGCGCTTCGATAGGCTTTGTCGAAGGTGTGGTTTCAAGTTATTTTTATATCTGGACATCAATCATGAATGTTAGCGATAAAACTTCGAAATTTGTGATATCAAGGCCTCTGTGCCTTAAACAGTATTATACCACCTTTACCAGAAAACGCCAACTTTAGCATGAAATATTTCGCAATGAGCAAGGTCTACACTGGTAAGGGTGGTATAAAATAGTTGTACCATGGTTTGTCCACCTGTACGGGTGTTATGGATTCCTGGTTTTCACCCAGGCGGCCCGGGTTCGATTTCCGGCATCGGAACCATGTTATGAATATGGTGTAAATATTTTCTTTTACCATGATTTTGGAAAATTGGGGAATCTTTAGAATGTTCCTGAAACAGAAAGAATTGTCTGGAAAGTTCTGGAATTTGCTCCCCATTGTCAAAAGAATGTTGTGGAAGCTTCAGGAAACTTTGAGAACTTTCAAGATGTTTCGAGAATTTTCTAGAATATCTAATTTTAGTAATGTAGAAAATAATAGAAATTTCTGTTGTAAACATTAAGAATCTTCTGGTATAAAATTATGTCAGAATTGAGAACTGTCTGGTAAAATCTATTACTGGTTAATTCCTGAATGTTCCTAGATAATATATAAAGACCACAAATTTTCCTTTAGTCATCTTTGTAAACACTTTCGCCAGTCTATAGTTAAATAAGTTATTCTGGAATTTAAATATATTGGATTACTTTTGTGACTTTCATTCTGGGATTATTGGAAATATTCTGCTGACTTTAATATTTGGGATCAGAAACTGTGAAAGGACTTGTGTTTTAAACAGGACATTTTGAGGGACATTCAGGATAATTGAAGGTATCTCGTAAATTACATATTTTCTTGATTGATTAATGACTGTTTTAATTTCGATATACATGTAAATAAATTTTATTAAGTTTTAAAACAGGCTTGTTGCTGGTTTACTTCCATCTTTTTTGTTACCTCCGCCAGGTCGTAACAACGGGAGATAATAATTCACTCGCTTAGCGAGTGGATTATCTCCCGTACAGGTGGACAAACCATGGTATAACTATTACATTCCCACCAGCAATTTGAAAAGTCAAACGTCTGCAAATGTGTGGCAATCCTTTAAAGAGTGCTCTGATATTTGGTATAGTACTGAACTAGTGTCTTAACAGATGGGTGTTATGGATTCCTGGTTTTCACCCAGGCGGCACAGGTTCGATTCCCGGCATCGGAACCATGTTATGAATATGGTGTAAATATTTTCTTTTACCATGATTTTGCAGTTTAAGATGTTTACTAGGTTAGAAATAAACAAGTTGTTTACACTGTACTTTAGAACATTCTGGAAAATTGGGGAATCTTTAGAATGTTCCTGAAACAGAAAGAATTGTCTGGAAAGTTCTGGAATTTGCTCCCCATTGTCAAAAGAATGTTGTGGAAGCGTCAGGAAACTTTGAGAACTTTCAAGATGTTTCGAGAATTTTCTAGAATATCTAATTTTAGTAATGTAGAAAATAATAGAAATTTCTGTTGTAAACATTAAGAATCTTCTGGTATAAAATTATGTCAGAATTGAGAACTGTCTGGTAAAATCTATCACTGGTTAATTCCTGAATGTTCCTAGATAATATATAAAGACCACAAATTTTCCTTTAGTCGTCTTTGTAAACACTTTCGCCAGTCTATAGTTAAATAAGTTATTCTGGAATTTAAATATATTGGATTACTTTTGTGACTTTCATTCTGGGATTATTGGAAATATTCTGCTGACTTTAATATTTGGGATCAGAAACTGTGAAAGGACTTGTGTTTTAAACAGGACATTTTGAGGGACATTCAGGATAATTGAAGGTATCTCGTAAATTACATATTTTCTTGATTGATTAATGACTGTTTTAATTTTGATATACATGTAAATAAATTTTATTAAGTTTTAAAACAGGCTTGTTGCTGGTTTACTTCCATCTTTTTTGCTACCTCCGCCAGGTCGTAACAAATTGGGGGCTCGAGTCCGGGATTGAAATTTCTTGTGCACCAAACAATTTTGAATTAAAAAAAAAAGAAGAAGTTTTCTCTGTTTGCTTTTCAAATAAGTAAAGCCAGCAAAAATCTATCATGTCTTTTGCTCTTGATAAATTCATTGCTGCGCCTTCTCTGGAGCTGTTGAACTTGGCTAAAAAGGCAGATTTATTGGAAGTTGCTGCACATTATGAATTAACCTCTGTTAAAAGGTCCTTGTTAAAACATGAAGTTAAAAATATTTTGATTCAATTTTTCGTTGATGAGGAAATATTTGATTCCTCTGCAACCTCTCACATTCTCGTCACTCAAACTGATTTGCAGATGCGAGAATTAGAAATTCAGAGACACATTGAAATGGGAAAATTAAGATTAGAGCATGAAGAGAAAATTAGGATTGAAAATGCTGAGCGTGAGGAAAGAATTAGGCTTGAAACATTAGAAAGAGAGAAATTAAGGTTAGAAATGGAAGAACGAGAAAAAGAAAAAGAAAGACAATTTCAAATTAGAATGAAAGAAATGGAAATGCAAGAAAAGACCGCATCAAAATCTTTGCCTTTGGATTCTAAAAAAGTTTTTGACGTTACCAAACACATCTGGGCCTATGTGCTCGAAAGTGTCGTTAAAAATGGCATAACGATATCGTTAATTCCTGTTAACGATGCTATAACTAACGATTAACCAACACTTAACAACGGTTAGACAAAGCTATAGTTAGAGCATCGTTAAAGGACTGTTAACGATACCTTAACGACAGTCTGTACCGATGCTGTCGTCATCAAAACGTCACGTTTTAGGCGAGATCTATCGATATATATAAGCGTCATGGGGTGAAAAGTAACCGGACGGTATGTGTAAAAGGGGAAGACTCAAGTGAGACTGCGCATCCGAGAAGTGTGCCAGAGTCTTCTCAGTTCACCTCTGTGAATTCTGGGAACAAACACAGTGAATAGTGAAGACACAGATGCGCAGCCTGATTAGCCTAGCGCACATGACGTAATGTCTCTTTCAGGCGACACCGTTAAGCTCAGAGAGTTACTTTTATAAATTTATATCATGTTAAAACATCTTGAAGTTCAAAGAAATGGTTACTTTCGCCTTCCTACCCAATGGTTTCAGCTCTTAAAGAAAAGAAAATTGGCTGCTGGAGAAGCAGCCCATTCTTTCTTGTTTTGAGTTGCAAATTCTTTTCTTTAAATGTTGTCTCTATTCGGGACGGTTTTTGTCGTCTAAAACAGCAAACAAAGGAAAAAACATGGAGTTGTACCCAGTTTTTTCCGTATATAGTCAATATTTTTTAATATGCATATTTAATGCAAATGCAGCGATGACCAACCGCGCCAAGAATTTCATTAGAATATAACTGTTGACATGTTCAAATGAATTGACCCGCCGTGTGTATGAGAAAGCCAGTGCTTAAAGTCGTGACCCTCCAAGTGGGCATCTGTACCCTTGTTCCCCGGAAATACAAGAATTCCGCGGAACGCTATGTCGCAGCTGCACTGCACTTCCACAGTAGCAACTGCCATGATATAAAAGGTTTGAATGATCCTTGTATATAGCAATAAGTTTTTATTTTGGCAGATTGGCCATCCAAGATGGTTGCCATCCACTTTTACTAAAATAAGCTCAAACAAATGGCAGTAATTCACAAAATCCTTGCCTGAAACTTTTTTTAAAAAGATTTGCTTTCACTTTCTTCTTACCATGATCTCTGCTACTATGGAAGCGCAATGCAGGTGCGACATAGCATTAGAGCGGTGTGAGACCGCAATATTCACAGAACGCATTTTTCACATGTGTGAAAAATCCGGTCGCATTTTTCACACGTGTGACAAATCCGGTCGCATTTTTCACAGAATTCGAACGCATTTTTCACACAACTGTGAAATTTGCGTTCGATATGTACCATGAAAACGTAATTTTCCAAACGCATGCAACACCCCTAAAATATGGCAAAATATCACAAAAACGCATTTTTCACTTCTTTAATTTTTATAACCCTGAAATTATGAAAGTTGTGGACGAACAAAAACGGTACAGTAAACAAAAAAAAAAGACTAGAAATCTGCTCTGCTCTTCCGCGCAGAAGGACGCAGGTTCAAGTCGCCAGCCGGATCCACGACTGAAAAACTCACTCTGCCTTCCTAGCAGTAAATGGGTACTTGTTTCGAATCAGGGAAGGTTAAATGCTACGAAAAGAGAGAGATAGGCTCCCTCTTTCATAACCTGTGCCTAAGACACTGTAGGCTCAAGCAAGTACTGTCCCTACGGCCACAAGAATATGGAAAACCTTTACCTTGTTTGTTTTAATTAAAATGTATGCCGATGACGTAAGCTGTAGTGCACAGCTTCTAATACTAACTGTTGTTCGGTGCCATCGGAAGGAGACATTGCGGCATTCCTGTGCACTATTAGGCATTTCAAATACAAAAGTTTGGAAGGTAGCTTCTTCGTAACAGTCTCCTATGCTGCATCAAGGTTAAAGGTATTGGTATATTCAGTTGTGTGTTGGTATATGGGTTAATGGGGGAAATCTATATCTGGATAGAAAGAGCAGGGAAGACATATCGTTTTCCCATAGTTGTCTACCTGCCTGTCTGTCACAAATCATTTTCGCTTCATAACTTTAAAAGGTAGTTTGAGAAAACTTGGTACAAATATAAAGCATCACGAACTGACGGACGAACGGATGAGCCAAAATCAACATGTTCCCACAGAATATTTCGACACTGGGGCACAGTTCTGTTTTGACCAGTGAGGAACCAGGTAACAAAATATTGAATGTAATTAAGAATAAACTTAAATGCTTTTGCCGAGGTTCTTGAATTCCTTCCAGATCACATCTAGACCCAAACAAAGTCAAACTCTGGTCGATCTGGATATCATGTCTAAGTCAAACTCCGGTTTTACGCCCCGGAAAATAGATGAAGTGTGAAAAATATTCAAGCAGTAGTACATGATTTATCTTCCCTTCTGGAAAGGAGTTTACCAGTAAAATAATAAAGTAAAAAAAAAGGGAAAGTGTTAGACTTGTCATAAGGTTAATTATACTAGTAGACTTTATCGGCAATCGTGGGGACACATATTGTAGCGTTAGCCGGGTCGTCCACCAAGTCAAGCAGCCGGTCACCCATCCAGGTACTAACCGCGATCTCCGTTGCTTAACTTCGTGAAAGAACCATTCACTCTTCCCGCGTTACCATAAAAGCCGGCTTCTACAGCACGGCTGTAGAAGTGTTTATATACCTAAACCCGTTACATTTCTTCCCCTCTTCTCTTGACTTTGTCCCGAAGTCACCAACTGCTCACATAGCAGACCCGAATGCGGAGCCTATGCAACACAACCAGGGACACCTTTTCCTGCACATCTGGGTCCGGGGATGATGGTCATGTCATCTCCCATCCCACCGCTGCCACCAAATGTAGCGTTAGCCGAGTCGTCCACCAAGTCAAGCAACCGGTCACCCATCCATGTATTAACCGCGATCTCCGTTGCTCAACTTAGTGAAAGAGCCATCCTCTCTACCCGCGTCGCTGGAGAAGTGTTTATAAACCTTAATCCGTTACAATAATTTCGAGATTATCGGTCGAATCTGAACAGTTGTCAGTTTGTCTAAGATTTAATGCCTGTCTGAGTTATCTGCAAGATTCAAGAAGCTAGGTTGGTCAGAAGCATCTCTCAATTAAAAGTCTACTGGGTATTTCACTTGCCATAGCAACCAGAATCTCAAGCAACAGTCTTAAAGGGCATGTCATCTTTCCCCAGCCTTGTGAACGCTATATATGAAATTTGGTTGAGATTGGCCCAGACGCTTAAGAGATATAATAGCTTGAAGGTGTTGACAGAAGACGTCAGGCGACGGACGACGGACAGCGGGGACTGCTTTTCCTATAAACTCCCCAAGAGCCGAAGGCTCAGTGCAGTTTGGGCTCAACTCATCGTGGTAGCTGGAAAGGAATAACAAATCGTTCATTCTCAAGATTTCCTTGTCGTATCTGTAAAAAATGCGTTTCTATTAAAAATCGCAATAAAATCCGAACGCATTTGTCACACTGGCAAAATGTGAAGAATACGACCGTATTCATCACACGTGTGTGAAAAATGCGTTCTGTGAATATTGCGGTCTCTCAGAGCGGAATTCCTGTGTTTCTTAATTTCTGCATATTGTCTGATGTCGCTTTATATTTGTAAGTTAAATTTCGCCAAAATAACTTTATTGTTTTAAAGCCACAGAGCGGATACAATTTACAAAAGGGATAACTTCGTAAAAAACTGTTTTTCAGTCTCATTTTCTGGACATTGTCTGATGGTGCTTTATATTTGTACAAAGTTTCATGAAAGTATCTCGAACGTGGTTTAAGTTATAGAGCGGAGATAATTTCCATACTAAAATTACAAAGGAGCATAATTCCGTAAAATATAGATGGAGTTACAGTTCTTATTATATGCATATTTGTACTAAATGTCGTGAAAATATCTCAAACGGTTTAAGAGTTATGGAACGAATACGGTTTCCATACTGAATTTACAAATGGGCCATAATTCTGTACAAATGTAGATCGTTCGCTACACATTGTCCAGATGATGCTTTATATATTTGTACATGTACATGTTCCAAAATTTTCGTGAAACTATCTTTTACGGTTTTATATTGGTGTCACGTTTTGTGAAATATCTCAAACGGTTTCAGAGTAATGGTGCGGACACGAATTGTGACGGACAAACGTACAGACGGACGAACGGACACAACGATGGGAAAAGAGTATGTCTCCCTCACACATCCCACGGGCATAATTCTTAAAAGCTAGTTTCTTTGGAAGTAAAATACACGTCACAGAACAAATAAATGAATGGCAGTGGTCCCGAAAGGTAAGACACCTTACACAATACTGCAGTGAAGTAATGTTACAGCAGTATGGCAGAGTGCCTTCAAACAGTCACTATTTTTTTTCTTTCTTGTCGGGGGTGGTCGTGGTCAGGCGGTGGTGAGTGGTAACTTTCAGTGCCGGGGCGTGCTACTTATTTGGCTAATAGTAGGACAGGGGCTTACTGTGCTTGCAGAAGGTGGGATGGGGTTGTTTCACCATTTTTTCTCTCCTCTGTTATCTCTTATATTTCTCCCTCTCTCTGGAAGACGGCTTGATACAGACTGAAATATTGTCTCAAAGAGCAGGTCAAGCCAAAACAACCGAGCCATCCAAATTCTTTCTTGTTCGAGAGCCGTTTTTCAGTTTCATTAAAAAAATAATTGTCCGCGAACTCTACACTGTAAAACATTCCGTAGATCTTACGGTAAAAGATCTGATAACTGTCTGCCAGGCCCTTTACCGTAATTATGAGTTGGTACTGTAGCTTATCAATATACAAAATAGTTGCACTGTTTTTTTTTTTTTTTTTTTTTTTTTACATTTTGCTTTTAATTTCACATTTAATTTATTAAGGAGGTGGTCGTGGTCGGGCGATGGTGCTGGGTATCTTGCAGTGCCGTGGCGTCCTACTAATATTGATAAAAGTAGGGCAACAGCCTGCTGTGCTTGCAGTAGGTGCGGGTAGGGGTTGTTAGGACATTTTTGTCTTCCCCTCTTGGAGACAGCTAGATAGACTAAAATACTGTCTCAAAGAGCCGTGAAACCTAAAATAACCAACCAACCAAAATTAATTAATTGTAACTAAAGAAATGCGCATTTAAAGTGAGCCTGTTACACAATGAGGTCTCTTGTCACATTAACAGTAAGGTACTATTACGAACCTTTACGGTTCGGGGCCGTGCAACTTTTGACCAAACGGAATAAACACAGTAATGTTTTACTTGCTTTGACCGTGAATTAATGTGTGTGTGTGTGTGTGTGTGTGTGTGTGTGTGTGTGTGTGTGTGTGTGGAGGGCGTGGAGGACTAATATATGCCAAAAGTGAAAATTAAATACATGCTTATACGCAAAAATAGTTTACCTCGTATAAAGGACAAGTCATTTATTACCATGTAGAAGGGAGAGCGGGTTCAGATAAGTTCTATTCTTTTAAACCTGTCTTCAAAACATTTGCCAAAAAAATGCCTTCTTCAAGTCCTGAAAATAATACTTTCATTGATTTGCTTTGCTAGTAGAACAATTGCTCTATCAGCGTGAAAATTTTTATCATGAGGTATCGCTGCAAGCTTCTCAGTATAGTTTCGTCAGTGTAAATGAACGTGATAAACCAGCTTTTAAACTACTAAAACATCATTGAGTTTCACATAAAAAGGGTTTGAAAACTTATTTGGGTCATTTTAGTTGGCAACTAAAATGACATACTTTCGATTTCAACAAGCTGAGTAAAATGGTAAAAATACAATGTTATGAACCTGTAGGCGTGAAGTCCCAATCACTGTTCTGTTCTGTTCTGTTCAATTCTCGTATCGACGTTACCCAAGTGGCTCAACGGTACGTAACCATAGTTGCACACACCTGGCGCCGGGTGTCCGTCCAAGATCACTATCCTGCCTATGTTTATATATATATAGCATTGCTTGACGGGAAACCAGTACAGGAAATCTTAATTTATGGAGCGATTTGTTATTTTTCAAAAACATGTTTTCTCTACTTTTTGCCACTTATATAACCGTCAGTATATGCACATCAACCCACATTTTATTACCAAACGTGAAGATTAAACCGCCTTTTACAATCATTTGAGTTCTGACGTTTTTACCACTGATAGAACTGTGGAAATTTTAATGCCTGCGTTTGTCACATCAAATCTCCAGGTGCCTGCCATCAACAAAACTGCTTTGACTTCTGGGAGCTGCGCCCCTAGTCCTCCTTAATATTATTAAGAGCTTTAAAGAGCATTCCGCATCAGCTTTCTGGGTGATATATGCAGAAAAAATGAAGAAAACATTTAATGGACCACTATTCTGTATAAATAATTAACCTGTAAAATGAGAAAATGTTCATTGACTTTTATAGGCGTGATTGAGGTCAGTCTGACATAAAATAGGTGGTCATTTTCTTGTGGAAAGAGGGTTGTTATGGTGTGTGTGTTGGGGAGGGGGCATTAACTTTTTGTCACCTATCTTCTGTGTATGTGTATGTGTGTGTTGGGGGGGGGGGGGGTCGAAAAGACGAGAATGTTGGGGGCGGGAGGGGGGGGTATAATTTTTTTTTTCAGAATTATCTGAAAATTTACCCGACATCCACCCCCTTCTTATAATAAATGACTCGTCCCTAACATAAAGAATAAAAATGTGTGTATGCAATCAACTTCAAATATAATTTTTGTCAAAATGTACTTGAAAGATTTAAAGCTTCAAAACCTTTAAAAACGACGAAACCTTCACATACAGACATGTATCTTGAAGCCTACATGACACTTGGTACAGGCTGCAAGAAAAAACTAAATTCTGATTGAAGATCCTGCAGGAGCAAGTGACACAACAGAGAAAAAAATAGTAGACTCTGATTAACTGAGTGTGTTCATTGTGCACTCGCCCAGTGATCCCCAAGTCGCGGTCATGGCCTCAGAACTGGCTTAATGATGGTCACATGCCCGCCCGTTCAGAAGCTGCATGTTTTGTTTTATCTGACGGCAACTATCGGCGTTTTATTCGAAACAGTTCAACAAAACTGTATATACAATTTTCCATGAACAGAAAAGTAATAAAAATCAAAATTAATCAAAAAATGCATAACTTTGCTCGTACTATAAACCAATAAATACTTGTGATATTGGCTTCTAACGATATTAGTTAATCTTAACGACACCCCTAACCCTGTCGTTTATCCAACGACACTGATAACGATTCTGAAACTAGCGACAGCGTTAACGACTGCTTCGAGAACCGCGGAAAACGACTAACGATGCTCTAACAATATCGTTAACTGTAACGACAGCTTCGAGCACATAGGCCCAGACTCGTTCCTCCATTTCAAGAAAAAGAAGTTGACAAATATTTTCTTCACTTTGAAAAAGTTGCTGAAAATTTGAAATGGCCAAAAGAGCATTGGACCTTGCTTCTGCAGAGCGTTGTGATCGGCAAGGCTCGCGAAATTTATACTCAACTTTCTCTTGAGCAGAGCTCAGATTATGACAAAGTCAAAGAACTTATTCTTAAGGCTTACGAGTTGGTCCCTGAGGCTTACAGGCAGAAATTTAGGAACTGCAGAAAAGACAATGACCAGACTTATGTTGACTTTGCTAGGACAAAAGAGCAGTTATTTGATAGGTGGAGCTCGTCAAAGAAAGTAGGTTCTGATCATGGTAAACTTAGGCAGCTCATGCTTGTTGAAGAGTTTAAAAGGTGCATTAATTCTGACATCAAATCTTTCTTAGATGAAAAACAAGTTGAAACGTTAGAGGCAGCAGCTCGTTTGGCTGATGATTATTCTTTAACTCATAAGACTTCTTTTGTGCACAAGCCTTTTCCTAAAAAGACCTTTTCCCCTCAGTCAGGTCCAAAATTCAGTCCCAGTAATCCATCTGGCAATGCCAGTCCCATATATACTTCAAAACCTAAACCCCCTGGTGAAAACAAAGGTCAAAATCCCTTATCTCAGCCTATTTGTAATAATTGTAAGCAAACAGGACATATAATTTCTGAATGCTTACTTTTAAAGAGGAAGAGAGAAAAACAAGAGGGTCTAAAACCCACAGGTCTTACCTCTTTACGGTCAACACCACAGTCTTGTGTTCAGGATCAAATTCCTATTCAGGCCAAAATTTCTGAGACTTATTCTGTTATGGAGATTTATGAACCATTCTTATCAGAAGGTTTTGTTTCACTAAATAGTGACTTTGCCCAGTCTACCCCTATTACTATCTTGCGAGATACTGGAGCTTCTCAATCCCTTATTTTGGCAGATACCCTGCCATTTTCTGAGAAGACTTCTTCTGGGACAAGTGTCCTTATTCAGGGTGTAGAATGTGGATTTGTTAATGTACCGCTTCATAACATTTATTTGTCCTCAGACTTAATTTCTGGTCCAGTGGCTGTTGGTATTAGACCTTCATTACCTTTTAAAGGTGTTCACTTATTGTTAGGCAATGACCTAGCAGGAGATAAAGTTGTGGTCATTCCTGACCTTTACCCTTCATGTGCTGTCACTAGGGCTATGGCAAAGAAAGCCATGTTGAATGATGGGAATCAGGACATTGATTTAACTGACACATTTATAGGTCAGTTTTTAATGATGAGATTTCAAAATCTCTTTCACCCAGCCTGTCTGACATGCAGACAGACTTTAAACACAACTCATCTGTGTCCAACACAGACCACTCTCCTTCATTTTCAAATGACCAAGGCCAAGACCTTCTGTCAAGGTCACAGCTTTGCAAAGAACAACACAGTGATCCTGAGATCTCACCTTTATTTGAAAGGGTTTTAGATGAAAATGACATGTCCCAGGTTCCTGTTTGCTATTATGTCAAAAATGACATTTTGATGAGAAAATGGCGTCCTCCTGATGTTCCAGCAGAAGACGAGTGGACTGTTAACCACCAAATTGTGGTTCCAAGGGTTTATCGCCCTGAAATTTTAAACTTAGCCCATGAAACTCCCTTGTCAGGCCACTTAGGTGTAAAAAAGACCTACCACAAGATTCTTAACCATTTTTACTGGCCAGGGTTAAAGTCTGATGTTTCTAAACATTGCAAATCTTGTCATACATGTCAAATGGTAGGAAAACCTAATCAAACTATCCCTAAAACTCATCTGCAGCCCATTCCTGCATTTGAGGAACCTTTTAGCAGAATAATTATTGATTGCATAGGTCCTTTACCCAAAACAAAGTCAGGTTCTGAATATCTTTTGACCATAATGTGTGCCTCCACGCGTTTCCCAGAAGCCATTCCACTTAGGAATATCAAGACAAAGACCATAGTTAAGGCTCTTGTGAAGTTTTTCACATTTGTAGGTCTCCCTAAATCTGTCCAATCGGATCAAGGCTCTAATTTTATGTCAGGAATATTTCAGCAAGTAATGCATGAGTTAGGCATTAAGCAATATCGGTCATCAGCATATCATCCTGAAAGTCAAGGTGCCTTAGAACGATTTCATCAAACACTGAAAAACATGATCAGATCTTACTGCTTTGACACTGAAAAGGATTGGGATGAAGGCATTCATTTCCTGTTATTTGCTGCTAGGGAATCTGTACAAGAATCTCTTGGTTTCAGCCCATTTGAGCTTGTATTTGGTCACACAGTTCGTGGACCACTGAAACTTTTGAAGGAGAAATTTCTCTCTGATGATAACAGTTCTTTGAATTTGCTTCAGTATGTTTCTGACTTCAATAACAGACTGTCAAAAGCCTGTGAGGCCGCTCGGTCCAATCTCAAATCAGCTCAAAGCAAAATAAAATTACAGTATGATGAAAATGCCAGGGAAAGAAATTTTAAACCTGGAGAGAAGGTACTTGGCTTTTTGCCAATTCCTGGCAGACCTCTGCAGGCCAGATATTACGGCCCTTACACTGTTGACAAAAAGCTCAGTGATGTAAATTATATCATTAACACACCTGGGAGGCGCAAACAAAAACAATTATGTCATATTAACATGTTGAAAGAATACATTGATAGGGATAATGTAGTTGTTTCACCGATAAGTGTAGTTAAGTCTGTCCCTCAAGAGCAATCTGAAATGGACTCTGAGGATATGAACTTTATAAAATCTGATCCCTCATCATCAAAAATCCAGAATTCTGACATCTTAAAGGATCTCGACCAGAAACTGTCACACCTGGATCCAGTCTAGAGACTTGAACTAAAACAGTTAATTCTTGAATATGAGCACCTATTTCCGGACATTCCAACCAGGACTGACAAAATCTTTCATGATGTTGACATTGATGGCGCAAAGCCTGTGAAGCAACATCCATATAGAATGAACCCTGTGAAACAACAGTATCTCAGGGAAGAGATTCAATATTTGCTGGACAATGACTTTATTGAACCAAGTCAAAGTGACTGGAGTTCTCCTTGTATTCTTGTGCCAAAACCTGATGAAACTTTTCGCATGTGTACAGACTATCGAAAAGTAAATTCTGTGACAAAAACAGATCCATTTCCAATCCCACGTATTGATGACTGTATTGATCAAATTGGACAAGCAAAATATGTTACTAAATTTGATCCTCTGAAAGGATTTTGGCAAATTCCTTTGACAGACAGAGCTAAGGAGATTTCAGCATTTGTTACACCAGATGGACTCTATCAGTATAAGGTTATGCCATTTGGTATGAAAAACTCTCCAGCAACGTTTCAGAGACTTATAGATAGCTTGACATCTGATCTGGGTGGCTGTAAAGCATACATCGACGATGCAATCATCTTCAACGATGAATGGAAACTACATCTACAGACTATCAGAGAATTCTTTCAAAGACTTAGTGATGCAAAATTGACAATCAATTTAGCAAAAAGTGAATTTTGTCATGCAAATTTGACATTTCTAGGGCATATTGTGGGTCAAGGTCAGGTAAAAGTAAAAAGTATGCAAAGACCAGGAACTGAAACAATCAAAATCCAAATCCAGCCCTCAAACCATAGTTAGAAACAACTAAGATTACAAATAATCAAGATACAGAGAACATATGGCGAACCGAGTGAGCAGCTTGTTCCCAAAAGGTGGCCACTCAGTAACCCAAACCGAACCAAAAATAATAAGAACATACATAAGGTAAAACATCACAGAAACTCTGACACCAAAAACAGGCAACAGAGAACCACAACCTGTAGAAGCTAAAGTGGAAGCTATCTCGGATTTTCCTGTTCCTATATGCAAGAGACAACTGATGCGCTTTCTTGGTATGGCAGGATATTATAGGAAGTTCTGTAATTACTTCTCTGTATTTGCAGAACCCTTGACAAATTTGCTGTGTAAAGGAAAGAAATATATTTGGAATGAAGACTGTCAAAAGTCCTTTGATAAGCTAAAGGCCATACTAAAGAGTGCTCCAGTTCTCTTAGCACCGAACTTTAATAAAGCATTTAAGATGGCGGTAGATGCCAGTGATGTTGGCGCAGGCAGTATTTTGATTCAAGAAGACGATAATGGTGTGGATCACCCTGTTTGTTACTTTTCTAAAACGTTTAACAAACATCAGAGAAATTACTCCACTATTGAGAAAGAGTGTTTATCTCTCATCCTTGCACTTCAGCAATTTGAAGTGTACTTATCTTCTTCAGCCACACCGATTATTGTCTTTAGTGATCACAATCCACTGACCTTCATTCATAAAATGAAGAACAATAATCAGCGGTTACTCAGGTGGAGTCTCATGTTGCAGGAATACAATCTTGACATTAGGCATATCAGAGGAAAAGATAATATTATCCCAGATGCACTTTCAAGAGCCTACATTCGGCTATTACTACATGATGTCTGGATTGGTACTGATATATGTACAGTGTATAAGCATTAAACTTAATTTTGTTTCATAATAATTGGTCGTATGGCAAAAGAAAGCTTTATTTCATAAAACTTTCTTTTCCTTGAAGAGGGGAAGTGTTATGAATATGGTGTAAATATTTTCTTTTACCATGATTTTGCAGTTTAAGATGTTTACTAGGTTTGAAATAAACAAGTTGTTTACACTGTACTTTAGAACATTCTGGAAAATTGGGGAATCTTTAGAATGTTCCTGAAACAGAAAGAATTGTCTGGAAAGTTCTGGAATTTGCTCCCCATTGTCAAAAGAATGTTGTGGAAGCTTCAGGAAACTTTGAGAACTTTCAAGATGTTTCGAGAATTTTCTAGAATATCTAATTTTAGTAATGTAGAAAAGAATAGAAATTTCTGTTGTAAACATTAAGAATCTTCTGGTATAAAATTATGTCAGAATTGAGAACTGTCTGGTAAAATCTATCACTGGTTAATTCCTGAATGTTCCTAGATAATATATAAAGACCACAAATTTTCCTTTAGTCATGTTTGTAAACACTTTCGCCAGTCTATAGTTAAATAAGTTATTCTGGAATTTAAATATATTGGATTACTTTTGTGACTTTCATTCTGGGATTATTGGAAATATTCTGCTGACTTTAATATTTGGGATCAGAAACTGTGAAAGGACTTGTGTTTTAAACAGGACATTTTGAGGGACATTCAGGATAATTGAAGGTATCTCGTAAATTACATATTTTCTTGATTGATTAATGACTGTTTTAATTTTGATTTACATGTAAATAAATTTTATTAAGTTTTAAAACAGGCTTGTTGCTGGTTTACTTCCATCTTTTTTGTTACCTCCGCCAGGTCGTAACAACGGGAGATAATCCACTCGCTTAGCGAATTAGCGAGTGGATTATCTCCCGTACAGGTGGACAAACCATGGTATAACTATTACATTCCCACCAGGAATTTGAAAAGTCAAACGTCTGCAAATGTGTGGCAATCCTTTAAAGAGTGCTCTGATATTTGATATAGTACTGAACTAGTGTCTTAATAGATCCAGTAAAAAAATCTATTTTTGACTTTACTATATTTACTACGACAGATGGGTTTGGGGCAGCGTTTTACAATTCTAACATTAAAAGATAAGACTGTTTACGTATGAAAAAAATAGTCTTGCTTGTCTACACTACAAATTTTATACAAGTGAAAACTTGATGAATTGCATAATTGTTGTTTTAGATAAAGAAATAATTTCTCCAGACCATCATTAGTATGTTGGTTATTTTTGAATGCGAAGTTACAGCGTTGTCAGAATTACATGTATTATGATTCTGTTTTACTTTTATTTCGTCTTAGCACTAGATTGACAGTGCTTTGTGCAGATGCCTTTTAACCGGGGTAATTTTGTTAGTCATTTTCATTTTGCACAATTCAAAGGTTTGAAACAGTCAAGTTTAGTAAAACTTATCTTTCAGTAAATAATAGTGAGTATTTGGATAAAACAAGTAAGGTTTTATAAGCTTCTTAGTGCGATTAGTAACTACTGTTACTAACATATACTTGATTTTCTGACAAAAATTTTACTGTATCATGTATAAACTTCGGTTGAAAAGAAGAGTGCAGTTATTTAAGTATATGCCCTATCATCCTATGCCACCCTATGACATGCATGTCATTTCCCTAATATTTTATAAGTACATCCGCTAACATTCCGAATGCTCGTACAGCTATATCAAAAATCAAAATGCAGCTTTATAGTCAGCCTGGAGACTAATCGTTTTCTGGATTCTAGCAAGGCGCTGCAGGGGTATATCGAAAGTTAAGTTATTTATTGCCAAATTGTTCTTAAATCACTGAAATTAATATCGTACGTTAACACTGTACAGTTTCCTTTACGATTTAGTTCCAAAAATGGATCACCATGAAGGACCTACACATTGTAACCACCGTAAAATGTTTATTTTATATTTATAGTAACTAATATCCATCAGCATGGGTTATACCAGAGGCGTCTATTGAATATCCTGCCAGCAGCCTAAGTTATCGCTGTTGTGATGTTCCATTTCATCTTTGCTTGAAAAATGAAATTATCAGCAGCTAAATAAACAAGTTTCACATCCAACCGACGGACATCAAGGAAGATGTAGTTACATAAAGTAACAGTACTTGTAGTTTTTTTTTTTTTTTTTTGCTTTACGTTTCTCGCAAACTGGAGGGCCGTCTGGTCTAACTCTTTAAACAGTATCCCATGTATTTAACAATGAAAAAGTGTAGCGTTTCTATTTCTCTTGAGTGTACAAATTGAGCCGCGACACGACAAAACCAACAATGTGGTTGTTGACACTGCGCACACTCAGATCAGTCTGGGCATCCGCCCAATCCGATCAGACTCTTCGCTAAGCGCTTAAAGGGTAGCTAAGGGCCTAAGCTACCTCCATGCGGACAGCGAAGACTCTGATCAGACTGGGCGGATGCCCAGGCTGATCTGAGTCTGCGCTGGGCGCACAACCACATTGTTGGTTTTCTCGTGTCGCGGCTCAATTAACTTTCCAAAATAGTATCAGTATTTTTAAAGTTTTTTTTAAATATTGTTCAAAATCTGTAATGTTCCACTGTTTTGGACTGGTGTCTACTGTTCCGTTACTTCCCTTTAGCTGAGCAGGTTGTGTTTTGTGCTTGTGGTCTTTCTTGGATAACCTACATTTATTTACATTTTCACAATCACAGATAATAGCATTCAAATATAGCGTCTAGAGGAAGAGCAAAAAATAAATAATGATAAGACGTATAGCTACGTACGAAACGAGATAACAAGAAGCAAAGCAGCCAGCCCGAAAGTCCCGAAAGTTTGTTGGTTGGTTGGTTGGTTGCTTTTGGGTTCAACGGCCTTTGAGACAGTATTTCAGTCTATATCGGACCGTCTCCCAGAGGGAGAAAGAAAAAATGATAGGTGAGAAAAGATATCCAAACAACCTTCACCGCACCTACTGCAAGCACAGTACATGAAGGTCCTTGCCTTACTATTATCAAAATTGGTGGGACGCCCCGGCAATGAAAGTTACCCATCACCATCGCCAGGCCCGACCGCCTCAATATTACCGAAAAAGGTGATGACAATGTTGTGACAAGCAAGCTTGTACCTACCACTGGAGGCTTTAACTCGGTTTTACAGGACTTATATGCCTAATAACAAAAGTCTTTTTTACATCTTAAATATAGCGACCCAATATATATCTCCATTTTTCTTTAGCTCTTGCAAAACGCTGCAGGGATTTTGCTATATAAAGAAAGTTCCTGTGAAGCCGTTCCTAAATCACTGAAATTAATGTCTGTTGTCAACACTGCTCAGCGGTGTCTACCATTTTAAACTTACAAATGAGCCGCGACGCGACAAAACCAACAATGTGGTTGTGCGCCCAGCGCAGACTCAGATCAGCCTGGGCATCCGCCCAGTCTGATCAGAGTCTTCGCTGTCCGCATGGAGGTAGCTTAGACCCTTAGCTACCCTTTGAGCACTTAACAAAGAATCTAATAAAAATGGGCGGATGCCCAGGCTGATCTAAGTCTGCGCTGGGCGCACAACCACATTGTTGGTTTTGTCGTGTCGCGGCTCAAATTGCATACTGCCATAAGATATACTGTTTTCTTTTTCAGAATAATTTTCCAGGAATATTCACTTTCCTTTGGTAAATTATGGCTTATGCATCAAGGTTTAATGAGCTCACTAGCTTTATTAGAATAGTTTGGGCTAGGACAAGGGTTGAGCTCTACAAAATAAATTTTGAAGATTTTATTATTGAGGGTTCCTAGGCTATGCTTTCATTGTGGTTTATATATGAGACAAGGGTTGAGCCCCACAAAATGAATTCTGAAGTTTTTATTACTTAGTGTTCTTACGCCATGCTTCCTTTGTGTTGTTTATACACTACTCAAAATATTTAAAGGAGCACCTAATGATTTTTCCATAGACGACAGTGCAACGCATCACCACTTTGAGAGTCATTTACTTTCAATGGACGAAGACACAGAGTTTCCAACCATTTTGCCAATTTTTAAAGAGGATCTCGAAGTTACTGACACCACTAATTTTGATCCAATATCTATCCTGCAAATGTCCATGGACTGATTTTTGTGAAAAATGGAATTTTGGTAAAAACCATGTAATTTTTCAAACAGATGAAAATCATGAAAATTTCAACCACAATTGAAAACAACCATTTTGTTTACGAAACTGAATGTCTTACAAGGTGACCCGTTTGAAAGCATCAGTTTTAACTCAAGTTTATGAGATTTTATAGACTTATAGAAAAATGCCTCAATTTCAGAAAATTCGAAAAGTGCCAAAAGTTGTTCCATGGAAATGATTAGGGCATCATTTGTATTGAATTTCTTGCTGTCTTAAACTTTGATGCCTCTTCAAAATGCTGCAAAAGAATGGGAAATTCTCGACCGCTGGCGGTCGAATTTATGGGCTGTTGAACTGGGTATATATTGTAGTAATGTCTATGGGAAAATATCAACTGCTCCTTTAAATATTTTGAGTAGTGTATATGTTACTGTTTGAGGTGTCCGCCAATAAACCGTTTGTTTTACACATTCTAATGTACGTTTGAAATACATAAAAAACAGAAATTTGATAAAAATAAAAAAAGAAGTTATATGTCCTTAATGTACTTATGTTTAGTTAATGCTAGCTAGTTTTATAACCAGCTACCTTGGAGACAGCTATTTACATTGTTATTCAGTCACACTGGCTTACAATTAGTGTTGTTATATTTTATTATTTTTTTGTTACCGTTTGGTGTCGTAGTTGTGATAGAAGCTTAAGTTTTAGATCCAGATGAGACTGGAATGGTAAGTTTACCAGGCGTGAATTAGTCTAACATAGTGGAGGCATCTTGGGAGGCGCTGTATCACACGCATGTCGCTTTATAGCCCTTTTTACTGTGGACTAAAATGAAATTCCAAAACTAGAAGGTATCATGTCTTAAGATAAATGGAGACATATTCATGTTTTTCAGCCATTATCCGAAGATGACAACATGTGATAAAAGAGAACTGCAATATTTGATTGTGGTTCTCTCCAGATTTTTTCATTGATTTCTTTAGTGGCACAGTACGTCACTCTAAGGAGAGCCCAACTCAAGGCGGTTTAGGCGACAGAATTTCTTCTCGGGGGAACCGAATAGAGCAGAAAGGCGAAATGAAGATGGCAAGGTCGCTTCTCAAAACCCGTATTCATTCACTTTGAGGCATAGTTTCTCACGACGAGACTTATATAAGTTAGCATTATGTCTCTGAAGCTTACTTACCGTCAAGCTGCGTATGACAAAGAGATCAATTTTTATTCCCATCCTCTTAATAAGCCTCTCCAAAAGTACTTGAAACCAATGTAAAAATTAGCCAATATTAATACGCCTATTTGCCACGCACATCTACTAAGTGATGTTGTATAAGTCGGTGCCAGAGGACTTGACTACGGTGATCATAGCGATGGATGTTTTCACTAGTGCAGTTATGATAAACTGACAATGCTGTACCTTCAAGATATGAGCCGCGACACGACAAAACCAACAATGTGGTTATGAGCCCTGCGCACACTCAGATCAGCCTAGGCATCCGCCCAGTCTGGTCAGACTCTTCCCTTAGCGCTTAAAGGGTACCTAACGGACGAAGCTACCTCCATGTGGACAGCGAAGATTCTGATCAGACTGGGCGGATGCCCAGGCTGATCTGAGTTTGCGCTGGGCGCACAACCACTTTGTTGGTTTTCTCGTGTCGCGGCTCATATATTTCTTGTTTATTGGGTATCATAATCCTATTATGCAACAGTCCAGTGACCCTGCTATTTCATCAAAGGAAATACCCAATCTCATATAGGTAATGACATAACAGGGTCATAATATCATTATAGAGTGGTACCATTTTTCGCTGACTTTACGTATCTCTATGAGTGAAAGACAATCGTGTTATCTGACGGCGAACATTTCTGAGTCCTTTGTAACAGGGGGTGGTCGTGTCGGGCGATGGTGCTGGGTAACTTTCAGTGACGGGGATCCTGCTTATTTGGATAATAGTAGGGCAAGAGCCTACTGTGCTTACAGTAGGTGTAGGTGGGGGTTGTTTCGGATATTTTTTCTCCCGCTTATCTCTTCTTTTTTCTTTCTCCCTCTCTCTGGGAGACGGCCCGATATAGACTGAAATACTGTCTCAAAGGGCCGTTAAACCAAAACAACCAACCAACCATCTTTGTAACAGTTTGTTTGCTCCAAAACTATTGATTTTTAAGGAGTGGGTGCATCTCCGTGCTGTTTTCACCATTTTAGCAGAAGAGGACAACAATCGTGACTTCCTGTTTGCTTCCCTGTATGACGAAACCTTTCCAAAACGAGATCTACTCTAATATAAAAGGAAAGAAAGAGGAGCAAATTCTTTCCTTTAAAGGGATACGGAAAGCAAGCCAAAAGGTGGAACCACTCTATACTGGTTTTATTACGCTATGTCATTACCTATATATGTGACATAGGGCATTTCCCTTGATGAAATAGCCGTGTCACTGGACTGTTGCATGATAAAATTATGACAACCAATAAACAAGAATTATGTCTTTAAGAGTTGACCGCTATTGAGAAGGGAGACAAGAACGAAAACTGAACAGTTGCTTTTCCTAAAAGTGATGCCATTCATCTTAAGGTGAAACTTGCAACACGTAGCCATACATTTATAGAGATGAGCATTAGGCGGCAAGATGAGTTCTCGGAGTCGTCGTTCGATTGCAAACACTGATGCAGATAATTGATTAAAATTAAGTCTAGTCTAGTCTAGTTTATCCCGTAACCTTGCGAGGTCGTTGGGGCACCACAGGTGACTCTACAACAATCCCTTTCCACCTAATCCTTCTTGAGCTGCCCTAATTGAGCAAGCAAAATCCATCCCTGTCCATTCCTTTATATTGTTTTCCCACCTCTTCTTCTTTCTACCTCTCTTTCTCTTTCCTTTAACTGTGCCCACGACACGACAAAACCAATAAAGTGGCATGTGCACCCAGCGAAGTCTCAGATCAGACCAGTCTGATCAGAGTCTTCGCTGTGCGCTTAAATGGTAGCTAAGAGCCCAAGCTACTTCCATTTCGACAGGGAAGACTCTGATCAGACTGGGCGGATGCCCAGGCTGACCCGAGACTTTGCTGGGCGCACTTGCCACTTAGCTGGTTTTGTCGTGTCGCAGCTCAAACCTGTTTAGCTGTTTTGTCAATGACAGAATGAGCATTCAATGAAATATTGTAGTCTGAGCCAGACATGTCACACAGGAGTATATTTCTCATTTTAACGTTTTCGTTTAAAAGAATCGAATTAAACACGGTAACATACGTAATATAATGGCAATAAATTTTAACTTATTGCATATCGCCCAAACTATGCCAATATAACCCTTCTTACAGCCAAGTGTCAAAAGTCTTTCCCCCAAAACTGCACGAGAAGCACGAGCTCTCTCTTCCCCCAAGCAAGGTGATCAGAATGTTACCGGGTATTTATTAAATAAAAAATGACGTGGTGTGACTTTGAGACGTACAACAGATTTATTTATGCCGTAGATAATGTGTAGGTCGTTTAATGATACAGACAGCAGGCAATACTGACAGCAGACAATTTTTTGTAAGATTTACTGAGCAATTAACCATAAATCTATTACTTTATTATCCCTCCCTGTAGAAAGCTATATGGTCGTCGCAGATAATTGGACGGCAAATGTCAATGTGCAAAATTTAAAGTTTTCTCCTAAGATTTAAGATGCAATAAAGATTTTGTTATTGAATTCATGTCTTACTTATTAGATGAGTCCGAAAAGGAAAAATAAGCTGCGGAGACATGAACGAACCCAGCTAATCTATATGAGCCACGACACGAGAAAACCACCAAAGTGGTTGTGCGCAAGCGCAGACTCAAATTAACCTGGGCTTCCGTCATTTCTGACCAGACTCTTCCCTAAGGGCTTAAAGGGTAGCTAAGTGTTTAAGCTACCTCCATGCGGACCGCGAAGACTCTGATCAGACTGGGCGGATGCCCAGGCTGATCTAAGCCTGCGCTGGGCGCATAAACACTTCGTTGGTGTTCTCAATTATTATCTTCCAGGAGTTTGTAAGTCATTAGCAGTGAATGAATTAAGTTGTATGGGTATATGTTCAGGGACAAACAACTCCATCATTTTCTTTTTTGCCTCCGTTCTCAGATGGGGTCATCTGTGAAAGAAAGGAAGGAAGGAGCCAATTCTTTTCTTTTGGGGTTGACTTCTTTTTGAAAGAGTTTTTCGACCAGGGACGCAAACAAGAAGTCATAAAAGGTGTTCCCATGTAAAATGGTATGACCATTAACTAAGTCCTGGTCGTGCAGTTTCTGTTTTTCCTGGGTTCCTTCAGTTTAACTCGTTGCATGGTAGGGCAGAATAGTCGTTAGAGTCACGGGAGTTTCCGATAATCTACAAACGCCCTGGAGATAAGCAGTTACACCTGTGTACGGTCCTCAGTTTAAAGGGGAAATGTAAAGAAGTACATAAATAAATTTCTTTTCCTAATTTTATATATTTTTCGACATTAAATTATAACGTCTAGGATGAAAGAACATTTCAAGTTCTTTAATCTGGTATAAAATCATAGAAATACGTCAATGAGAGGATACCTGAATTTCTTGAAATATTTTATTCAAATTACGTGACTCCTCGTTTTTGGAACAAAATAACATACATAAATCATCATTTGCAAGTCTATCATACGGTATGAGCAGTAAGTTAATATTCCATTAATTACAATGATATATTTACATATGAGCCGCGACACGAGAAAACCAACAATGTGGTTGTGCGCCCAGCGCAGACTCAGATCAGCCTGGGCATCTACCATGTCTGATCAGACTCCAAGCTAAGCACTTAAAGGGTTGCTAAGGGTCTCAGTTTCCTTCCTGCGGACAGCGAAGACTCTGATCAGACTGGGCGGATGCCCAGGCTGATCTGAGTCTGCGCTGGACGCACAACCACTTTGTTGGTTTTCTCGTGTCGCGGCTCATATATATCAAAGTGGGAAATTTCTTCCTTGTATGCCTAATTTTGCTAACTTTTGATATGAACGTCGAACTATTATTAGCCTGGTCGAGAAAAATCTAAGTTTAATCTATAAAGCCTTAGGACATTGGAAAGAGAAACAATTTCATTTGTGGCCAAGAGCTTAATTCACAGGTCGTATGGAGTGATCTATTTGACACCGTAACGCTTTTTTTCTGCGACATATCATAAATGCAACGTGGAGGTGTTTCATTGCAACATTAGAGTTTGTTTCAGACTATTCACGGCAAAACAGTCAAGTGTTCCATTGTATTATTTTTTAGTTTTCCATGTGCAGTAAACCACTATTCGTTAGAGTTATCTTTTAGGAAGGTAGGGACCGGGTGGGGGCAGTAAACGTCAGAATCACAAAGCACAAAGAAAGAAAAAAAGCTGCCTAAAACATTAGCTGCTGGCATGTGGATAGACTTTTTCCATTGTTTGCACCAGAAATCTAATTGAGCGCAAATCGTCTTGTCCTATAAACAAAAGTCTCAGACAAGTTTTTTAAACAATTCTGTGTGCGTTTAAAGCCCCTACGAGTTCCATCATACGTCACGGGCTGTGTCGACAGCAAAAATTTATTCGTATCATTATTTTGACCGAAAAGGCTAATATCTTTGTAGAAGCGAAAATAAATTAAACAATTATTCCAGCACAATTACAGGACCGACAATAATTGTTGGGTTAGGAAAATTTAAGTCCTCGTTTGGCATCAGGGTAATGTGAAAATCTAGAAAATGTTGGTATGTGTATTTGTGGCGTCCTTAGAAAATCTATATCCAAACATATGCCAACTGCTCGGATAAATATTCTCCAGACGATATATGTGGACATTCACCGATGGCCAGAGCATGCGAAATTTACCCGAATTAATACTTCTAAAAACAAACTGCGCATTTCCTGACAAGCCTGTGCACGTGCACAGGCTAGTCTTTGCATGCGCATTAGCATATGCCTTCAGTAAGGTTTCTCTAGACAGGCCCCTTATTGTGAAACTCATTAAAGGCACAAGTTAATTGCTTCAGTAATTATCAGGGAGCCGGCGGATAATAGGTCCATAGGAAATACATGAAAATAGTGATTATTTAAAGAATTTAAAGAATGGGAAAACGTACTATTAGTGCCTTAGGTAAACTTTATTTTCAGTGTCTGTATTATGTTGTTGTACTTTATGCTCGACGACAGAGCCTTTCATTTTGCTTCGTTAAATTAAGGAAGTAAACTTATTTTCAGTTCCTGAACAATATAATTGTACTTTATGCGCATAACAGGGCCTTTCATTTGCTTCTTCAAATTAATATTTCTAAGCTGGAAGTCATTTAAATGTAGTGCTCTCCATAAAAAGATCATTTATTGATACATTAAAAGTACAAGATATATGAAGGAAATAAAATTGTCTGAAGTTGGCAGTTGATGCTTATCAATAAGCCATTGCAACCACACAAAAAAATCCAAATTAAAACTTTTGTTTGTATCTCAGAAGCCGACCTAAAATCTTCATTGGTGGATTTCAAGCACGGGTGCGAGTAATAGACAGCATACCATTCCATGATTGAATGACAGTTTAAAACGGCGGTAAAATCACAAGTCATTCATTCATCTGTACCTTGTGATATAATTCGCATTTCTATTGCTTGTAGTATTTCATATGACCGTTAACGACATCTATGCGAATAGCGCTCACGACATATTTGCGAACAGTCTATTGCCGTTCACGACATCTATGCGAACAGCGCTCACGCCGTATATATGCAAACAGTTGCATAAAGGCCAAGCTGCATTGTGGTTATCTAATAGCTGTTCTTCCCATGTCAAAAGCAATTACTTGATAGACTACGCCAATGGGCGTTGACAATAATGCTAGAATCTTTCTTGATCCGCTTCCGTGTGAACTGCATCATGTACCATTTTACAGGTTGGAATCTGACCCCATCATGCCCATTTTCTAGCCCAACAATATAAACCGTAATATAATTAATACAGAAGGAGAAAATTCGAAATACCAGCACAGTACCCAGTGGCACACTCGACAACTTAAAAGCAAAACAAGACAAGAGAAAAGCCAAGAAGTCAGCTCGTTCCCGGCAGATGACCACGAGACAATCTTAAATGATGTACAAAACGTCAAAGTCTTATAGAAAGCCGACAAACAATGACAATAATCACTCATGAATGGGTCAAAGCTGCAATCATAGGGTTTTTTAGCTGTTCGTTTTGGGGGATACAACTCTTTAAATAAACCTGTAATTACTTCTCTAGACCCCATTTTTAAAGAGCTTTGTTGCATGAAAAAATGGCGAAAAAACATGGTGGAGTGCTGACCAACCTTAACCTTTTTTAAAAGTACCAAAAAGCAGACGACAAAATTTACGTCAGCAAAAAAATTAAAAAAAAGGCCTTTTCCAAGACATTACATATTGAGAATTCAAAGACTAGGGGGCAAACAGTGTAGATCTAGATGAGGCGGCTCATTATGAGCTGCCTCATCAGGATCTACTCTGTTTGCAAATTATGCTGTTTTCGTCACTGATACTTAAAGAGTTAATGTGGTTTGATATTGCTAAATGTCCATCTGCACAATAATTGATTCAGAGGCAAACTTGGAGCTTTGGATGATAGCTGATTTCGTCATTTTATGCGAAATAAAAATTGTACCTCAAACATACCACCTTTAAGTTCAGTATTACCATCGGGAGAAAAAACTTACCATGTAACCGATGCCGATAAGGCTAATTGTTTAAATAATTATTTCATATCAATATCGTCTGTTGATGAGAGTAATGCAACATTGCCTCTATTTCATGAAAAAACGAATAGAGTTCTTGACAAAATCGAAACAACGGAGAAGGAAATTCAGGATGTTATTGACTCACTAAACTTGAATAAAGCATCTGGTCCGGATCTGATGCGCCATAAAATGTTAAAGGCGTATCCGTTGCAATTTCGAAGCCGTTGCATATTCTTTTTAATCGTTTCCTGAAAGAGTGTGACTTTCCTGATGAATGGAAAAATTCAAATGTTGTTCCACTTCAGAAAAAAGGGGAGGCGCATTTACCAACAAACTATCGACCTATATCATTACTTAGTTGTGTTGGTAAAATCATGGAAAGGGTGGTTTTCAAGCATCTATATAATTTTCTTAATGAAAATAAACTTATTTATAAATATCAGTCAAGCTTTTTGCCAGGTCATTCTATGACCTACCAATTAATAGATATGTTTCATTTAATTTGTCAATCTTTCGAGGAAAAACAAACTGCATGTATGATATTTTGCGACATATCGAACGCATTCGATCGTGTTTGGCACAATGGACTTCTCTTTAAATTGCGTCAGAATGGTATTAAAGGCCCTTTATTGTCATGGATTTCAACTTATTTGACAAATCGAAAACAGCGTGTTCTTATTAACTCATCTGCGTCCCAATTAGGTACTTTATCTGCAGGTGTCCCGCAGGGTTCTGTATTAGGTCCATTATTGTTTCTTATATATGTTAATGATATAACTGAAAATCTCTTGAGCTTGACTCGCTTGTTTGCAGATGACAGCTCACTCTTTTTCTCTGCAACTAATACAACCGACTTAGAAGGTATTTTGAATCATGATCTGGCTGTAATTTCTGTTTGGGCAAAGCAGTGGTTGGTTACATTTAACCCTTCAAAAACAGAAGCAATATTATTTTCCTTACGACAAAATAGCCCCATACCTTCTTTAGTTTTTGAAAATACCTTAATTGAGTTTGTAGATTCACATAAACACTTAGGAGTAACGCTCTCCAGTAATGGTAATTGGCATACACATATTGAAAATATCTTGAAATCTGGGTATAAAGTGCTTGGGATCATGCGAAAATTAAAGTATTCTTTTAGCCGTCAAGCACTCAACCAAATATATATTTCATATGTAAGACCGTTATTGGAATATTCTTCTGTTGTATGGGACGGCTGTACGAATCAATATCGTGATGCCTTAGAAAAACTCCAAAATGAAGCTGCGCGCTTAGTGACTGGGCTAACTAGGTCCACGTCATTAGTTAACCTTTACAGAGAGTGTGGGTGGGCTACGCTCGATAAGCGTCGAACATTTCAAAAACTATGCTTTATATATCGTTGTGTAAAGGGCTTGGTCCCAGATTATATTACTCAATTTTTACCTCCTCTTGTAGGTGACATTTCAGACTATAATCTTAGAAATGCTTCAAATCTATCCAATTTTCGTACTCGAACTGAACTATTCAGTAAGTCTTGTCTGCCTTCTGCTGTCTCGTTATGGAATGAATTAAGCCCAAATATAAAGCAATGTGAAACTTTTACGACTTTTCAGTATCAACTAAAACTGCATTTATTTGGTATAAGAAAAGTGCCCGAATATTTTCTGAAGGGAAACCGTTTCTTATCAGTGATGCATGCAAGAATACGAAATCAATGTAGTAATCTTAACGGCGATTTATTTAGGAATTATTTGAGTAACTCCCCAGCATGTAGCTGTGGGTATGAAACTGAAGATGCTAATCATTATTTTTTTAATTGTAATAAATATATAGATAAACGAATCCTCATGTTTAGGAAAACGCATAATTTTCATCCGCTTAGTGTAGAAACTATTTTATTTGGAAAATCGGGCCTTTCTGATAACGATAATTTTCTTTTATTTCAGGCTGTACAGCAGTTCATAAAAGACACGGGCAGATTTGCACCCTGATTTCTTTTGTCCTGTGGTGGCTGGCATCACACCTGCGATAACTGGTGGTCCTCTAGGACTGGACAAGCTCTAACTTGGATGCCTTCTTCTGCGATATCGTCTAATATCTACTAGTCTCCCTTTATCTTCTTTATTTTTCTATTTTCTTCTTATTTTTTATCATACTTTAGTTTTCATTCTTATTTATACGCCCAGGGGGTGAGCGACGTTGAATCGACATTGGAAAAATGCTGATTCAGTGTCTGAACGTTGAATCAGCGTTGATTCAAAGTTGATTCTTGTTGCGTGCCCATCTGGTTGTTACTTCTATTCTTCTCTATAGTATTCTATTTCTCCTAATTTTTTGACACCTTTCTCCCTTTTCCTTTATTATTTGCATTTGTTTCATATACTTAACCTGATTTTTTGTTTATATTTGTACCGCCTTTGTTCACCTTTTATTTGTATTGTAGGGGAAGGGCCGTAACTAATGTTGGTAGAACTTGTGGCCCAACCCCATTGCATAACAATATGGCAATTAAATATGTTTAAACTAAACTTTCAGCTGTTCACTTTTAAATCATTTGTAATGTCTGGTGATTTCCTATTTTTAGAAATATGCATCTCAGCTGAAAACTATAACATGATTTTGGTTTGTATTTTCTTTCATATTCATCAACTGATTAGTTTCAGTATCAATTCGGGCCATCGGACTACGGCCGTTGACAATTGTAATATACTGGGGGATTCTTTTGTGATGTCTGTCGGTGACATAAAGCGATACATATAAGCCACGACACGGATAAAACCAACGAAGTGGCATATGCGCCCAGCGAAGACTCAAATCAGACTGGGCGTCCACCCAGTCTGATCAGAGTTTTTGTTGTGCGCTTAAAGGGTAGCCTAGGGTCTAGATGCCGAGGCTGATGGGAGTCTTCGCTGGGTGCACATGCCACGTTGTTGGTTTTATCGTGTCGCGGCTCAATTATGTACTTTAGTTTAACTTTACAAAAACTACGAGCATAAGTACTTTTTGAATAGGTCTGGCATTGTTGACGGTTTGAAATGGGTGTCATTACTTTATTCCCGATTGTGTTACATTTGTGTTTTTGCTTTACTGTTTTTGTCATTGTTTGTCGCCTTTCTATATGTCTTTGACTTTATGTACATTATTTAGAATAGTCCCGCGACTGTCTGATGGGAAATGAGCGCTTGCTTTTACGCTTGTTTTGTTTTGCTTTGTGTGACGTCTCTGTTGTTGGTGTTTAGCATACGTTTACACTCATGGTCCAGCAATATACAGTTATCAGCATGATCAGTATAGTTAGTTTACTATGTATACTTTACTCTGAACATTCGAGTACAGACGATCCAGTCGGCTCTATTCATGAAGATAGCGTTTTGGGCTTGGAGCGATCTTCTACACGCTCAATTTCAACCCGATTCTAGGACTGGCATTGAGCGTTTGGTGGATACTCTCTGAACGCCTGGTGTGATCAATCCGTCTGCATTCGAGCGGGAAGGGTAATCTTGAAAATTATATGCAAAACTTCATGATGATTATTTGTTATTTTCATAGATCGTACACATTTATGCCTCTGTTATAACCTTTATCATTATCCCTCATGTTGCCAGTGTATGGACTGAGATGACAATAAAGAGATTTGTATTGTATTGTATTGATTGGAGCAGGATGTGGAAATTGATTGTGTCGGTTCCTGATCATTACCATCTCATCTACTTTTAAATAATTCTGTCTATATGAATGCAAAAAGAAAGAAAATCTGTCTTGGCCGAAATTTGTGAAATTAATACAGTCACAGCTAGTCACTTGTCAAATCTGACAGAGTCTGAAATCATTCGTCTTATATAGAAATGTAACAATGCATCGCGGTCTAACAGCACCGTCAGGCTGCAAAACATACTGCTCAAAATGTTTGAAGGAGCACTGAAAATAGTTTTCATAAGTGTCTATATAAAGTTCTTCGACATCGAAACTAATAAAATGACATGCATCAATGTTTGTTCTTTAGCCTATATTTTTAGTTTTGATAATGAAACCTTTTGTGAGATTTATGGAATTTATTTATTAGTTTTGATGATTAAGAGTTTTTTAAGAGACACTTTTTGAAATTGTTATTAGCGCTTCTTTCATTTTTGTGAGCAGTGTATTTTCCCCACAAGTTGGTTCACCATAGCGGTAACATTTTTCTTTTCTGCCACCAGATGATACTTAATGGGGGTTACATGGTTCTCCAAATTAAATATTGAGATACGGACAGCATTCCATAAGCAACTAATGCGGTACCAGGGGACCTTAAATGGAATCATGAGTGATGGTCTCGCACTTGTTCATCGGCAGTTTAATGCACAGTCTGAGCTTTGTAATTACTGCACGTGGAAAATTATCTCCAATTAAGAAACGATTTCAGACAATGCTCCCTTGAGGGACAAATACCAAAGAATGTGCCCATCTTTTGGTCCTCTAAAGGAAGCAATGATTTGTTCATTGCAACGAAAAATGTGCCTACTGCTTTGTACGAACAGCGAAGACTCATGTCAACCTGGAAGTCGCGTGGTCTGAACATGATCTTCACTGCTAGCGTCAATAATCTATGAATTCTGAAGGTAATATTTAGCAAATATCTAAGAGTCTGATCCGCCAGCGCATGCGCGCTGGAGAATCTGAATCTTTGATGTTTGCCGGTACAGTAAGACAATTTTCTCATCCCGTCGCGGATGAATCTAAGCCTTTCAAGTGATACAGGACGAAGTGTGAAAGTTAATGACCCGGGAGAGGCAATTAAACTTTATCTAATTAGCGGCATTACGAAGAGCAAACGATTGACACAGAGGACGATTATCCGCAGGCCTGTGTGACATTATTGCAATTGCATGTATTCTAATCCAAATTTTATACCCTTGTCGAAAACCTAGTTCCTAAAGCGCATTATCAAACAAGACATGTCGCGTTGGCAAATTTATCCTGTTTGGTGTCATGCCTTTATGTTTGTTAGTCTTTTGTAGAATTATTTCCTTTTCGTTGGGAAAAATGTTGTTTTGGTTTTCATTACTTTGTTTCCTATGTGCTTTAAACGTCTTTCTTTGTTTAGTCTTCCTCATGGTCCCATACGAAGGCTATTATATGTATAAAGGCAATTTTCTGGGAGTATTAAATTATTTTCTCTCTTGTCATTCATCATGTTCATGTCTTGCATTCCGTAAGTAGGATATAGGCGGATAGTGCAAAACAAAACCTGGGGTCTGATCAGGGTCTCCGCTATTTGCAAGAGGCAAATGAGTATTTCTCCTTTAAATAACATAAGAAAATGATAAAATACAAACTAATCCAGACACTCCTAAATTAACAAATGGACTTATCCATTTGAAAAGAATAGAATAGTCCTTTATGCATAAATGGGTTTTGAACCATTATAGACATTGTTGCAGCAATATATCTGATTTGTAAGGGACAAGTATGAGCAGAACGAAGAAGTAGGACAGGGCTGATATACGAGAAAAAGTATATGGAGGTAAAGCATTAGAAACGCAAATATTAACTAGTTATACTGGATTATATATTTACTCATTTTCGTTTGAATGGCATGATAATAAATAAAATGTATTTGAATTTGAGCATCTTTCCACGTGTATTTTGCTAATTTGAGAAAGTTTTGTTTCATGGCTTTCTAAAACCCTTCCAAACTGCACACTAAATTATACAATACTATATATATGAACAAGCTGCTCACTCGGTTAGCCATATGTTCTCTGTATCTTGATTATTTGTAATCTTAGTTGTTTCCAACTATGGTTTGAGGGCTGGATTTGGATTTTGATTGTTTCAGTTCCTGGTCTTTGCATACTTTTTACTTCCATGATCAAGACTATGTAAGTTCCACAAGTGCCCTTCTTCGCTGATATGGAGGAGTCATAATGCATCTTCTTGTGTCAACAATTGTCGACTGTAATTGATGCATCTGCATTTTGGTGAACTTCGGCCGATAATAATGTCTGCCACAGGCACAAGAAAATGTGCCTTTTATAATGCACAAATACCGAAGTCCTACACCATCATTTACACGCGCGAATTGAAAAACACCTGCAGTTGTTGTCCTCACACCAATTCTCTATCTGCTGGTTTTATTTTTGATGGTCTTTACATTTTTTTAATTTGAACAAATTCTCTTGCTTTACCACGACATATCAATCGAGAATCTCCGTAGAACCTTTAGACTGGGTTCATTCTGCTGATTCCACTAGACGAACTGTTCCTTTTTCTTACCTTACCCCTAAGAGCCGGTATCCTACAAAATTTACGGTTTGGCATACGCAAACAAACCAATAGTCATCTGCGCAGTGTGTCAATTGCATTCGCATTTATGATAATCTTTGGGAACAGGTTTAAAGAAGAGAGTGACGACCATGAATGAATAATTCGAATACGAATTTAGATCTTAATAAGAGCTTGTCGCATGTGTGCTTTGGTCCCTTTTACCAAGTCCATCCCAAAATAATAGGGGTCTGAGTCACCAGTTTTGCTCCTCACAAAGCGCCTAATTAGATAAAGTTTAATTGCTTCACTTGACTCATTATTTTATAAAGTGAGCCGCGACACGAGAAAACCAACAATGTGGTTGTGCGCCCAGCGCAGACTCAGGTCAGTCTGGGGATTTGCCCAGTCTGATCAGACTCTTTGCTAAGCGCTTAAAGGCTAGCTAAGGGTCCAAGCTACCTTCATGCGGACAGCGAAGGCTCTGATCAGACTGGGCGGATGCCCAGGCTGATCTGAGTCTGCGCTGGGCGCACGACCACATTGTTGGTTTTCTCGTGTCGCGGCTCAAGTTGTTTCCTGAACACAGGAAAGCTTTAATTTCTCATATGGGTCCTTATTCTATTGCAATGTTGGTCTCTGGCTGGCTAATTGCAAGCAATGTATAGTATCAGCTTACTAAAGGGATCAAGTTAGCAGTTCACACCAGTACCAAGTTTACAAGTTTACAAGTTTATTTAGCAAATCTCTGGTTTACATACATAAACAACAAGAGAGTCTACAAATAAAGCAAAACAATTAGGTGGTTATGATGGTGACATAGTCTAAACATGTTCGAATTAAGTTATGTCACAGTGTTTCGACTCGTTTCCACAGTATCCGAACGCACTGTACCATCTCTTCCGGTTTTCATAGCGTTGAATCGAGAGTACAAAATTCGCTTACAACCAGCAGCCGGAAATCATCATGTTTTGAGTTCCCATCCGGAACCTACTGCGTCATTTATAGCTATTCAGCCTCGAAAATGTAAAGAGGCAAGTTTTATATAATTCAGTCATAGCTCATCACTATCTGTCCGCTCCCGATGACAGTCGCGATACACTGCCAGCAGTCAGTAGACTACTTTCAGTGTCCTGGCCCCGAGGTTATAAAACTTTTTTTTCATGCTCAACTCAGCTGAGCATGAAATTTTCTCTGCTGATAAATATGAAAATGCCCACATTAGTAGGCATTTTCACATTCATAAGCAGAAAAAAATTTATACTGAAACTAAATTGAATAGAAAGGAGAAAGCAATGACAGTAATAGTAAACTACCACAGACGCTTCGCCTTAAAATGGTCAGCAATAAATTACTGGGGGCTTATACAGGGTTTACGTGTAAAAAATTCCTCGCCCTGGATTCTTTCGTGGTTACATAAACGTTATCAGGGTTCGAGGTTATAAAACTTGAGAATAATCTCAAACTCAAAATAAAGCACACTGATTGGCTGCTTCCGAGCATGTGCTCGGAAGTAGCCAATCAGTGTGCTTTATTTTGAGCTTGAGAATGTACTCAAGTTTTATAACCTCTGGGCCTGGTTCGTGCGAAAGACTTCCAACGCATCAATGGATCGAAAACAGCAAACAAATAAATCGAGGCTACAAACTTAGATGAAACAAGATGCGGTCAACAGCAAGAACAACACCGAAACGTTGGAACAAAAGAAGTCCAACAGATTAATCTCGATGGGCTCGAACAAGGACTCTTTCTTTCAGATAAAAATATATTTGAATCTGGCCTGGAGGTTATAAAACTTGAGTACATTCTCACACTCAAAATAAAGCAAACTGCTTGGCTGCTTCCGAGCACATGCTCGGAAGCAGCCAATCAGTGTGCTTTATTTTGAATTTTAGATTTATAACCTTGAACCCTGATGTAATATTCAAACCAAATGTTCTGAATTTTACCATTCGCACAAGTGAAATCTTCGACGATCCTTCATTTTTTATTTTTCTCCATTTCTTGATTTCCTTAGAAACATGGAAACAAATCTTCTTTGTTTAGCATTCATGACATTTAATTGGTAAAGGGGAAAGAACGGTGTCCTCTGGCAAGTTCCGCAGAGAAATCATTTTCTTAATTGCAGACAGTTCTCACATAATTTTTTCAGAAGCCAAATTAAGGGGATGGTATTCCCTTTCAGAGGAAGCAACTCTATCATTTTCATTTTGTGTCCCCTTCTGAACGGGGCCAACCTTTGAAGAAAGAAGTTTGCTCTTTTGGGAGCCAATCTATTCCTTCAAGAGGAGACCCATATTTAGAAGGGCCTCGTTGTCAAGAGAAGCAAACAAAAAGAAACAAATATTATCTCCCTTTGTAAAATTGTTGAAACCCCCATACAGCTTTGATTATGCTCTCTACATAACATGGCAAAATTGCAAGAACAGAGGTTATAACAGTCTCCTTTTTTCTAACATTTAACCATGAAGGTCGATGACGTTCTTTGTTTCCAAAACATAAATTTAATTTTTGCTTTCAGCGATTTCAAAAACCAGTTCTATAGTAATTGCAACACATCTCTGTGGTAGCCTGTCAGGACGTCTTTCAAAAGACAAAAAGAGAGTGTGGGCTGTCAAATTTACATCAAACAGAGGACAAAGGATCAAATTTCATACAGAGGAAAAAAGAGCTTATTTGAATTGAAATCATGGAATGCAACAACACTGCTCTGTTGAAATATAAGCCGACCTATTCCATAGCCGGGTATAGGAACGACCTCAGTAATTGAAATATTTTTGCTGCCTTACATTTTATATGTTGCAAAACATCCCTTTGTATGTTCATTAATGAAATTTGAAATATTTTTGCTGCCTTACATTTATATGTTGCAAAACATCCCTTTGTATGTTTAATAATGAACTTTTATAGCACCTGATTCAGCTGATTGGAAAACCTTCATCACAAAAACAATAAATTATTAATTTTGAGTCATCAAATTTATTCATTAAACTCACTTGACGCCCCGAAACTAATATCAGTGTTACTAATCTTTTGATTATTCCATATTAATGACTTACCCTAACATAAAATTTATTACTGTGTTGCCTTGAAGCACTTTTATTTGATCATTTGACTTCCGTCGGGCTTATTGTATATTAGAATGTTTCTATGGTTACATCTGGAATCGCATAAGGGTCCTTACCTATGGTGGCTGGTTTGTGCCATTTCGTCTTTTCGCCGCGAAAAGACGCCACGCGAAAAGACGAAAAGACGAAAAGACGCCATGCGAAAAACGAAATGACGAAAAAACGCCATGCGAAAAGACGAAAAGACGAAATAACGCCAGGCGAAAAGACGAAAAGACGAAACCCGCCACGCGAAAAGACGAAATTGCAGCGCGAAAAGACGAAAAAACGCCATGCGAAAAGACGCCATTTGAAACTCTTAAATTGTCGTCTTTTCGCGTGGCGTCTTTTCGTCTTTTCGTCTTTTCGCCTGGCATCTTTTCGTCTTTTCGTCTTTTCGCATGGCGTTATTTCGTCTTTTCGTCTTTTCGCGCGGCGTTATTTCGTCTTTTCGTCTTTTCGCGTGGCGTTATTTCGTCTTTTCGTCTTTTCGCATGGCGTCTTTTCGTCTTTTCGTCTTTTCGCATCACGTGTTTTGCATTAAGATATATCAATATATCATATTCTAAATGCAGTTAATACTCTGAATACTTAGACAGGTGTTTCTTTTTAAACTGTGTAGACCCTGATCAGAATGCAATCTGTAAAGAAGTGTACTAATCACGGTTTGCAGCTTTTGCCGCTAAACTCTTCTTTTAAAAACATTACCAAAAATATGAGGAAAGAAGTCATTATGGTATTTCTACTGAACGGACAGAAAAGAAAATGAGCCGTCCTAATGTTTTGGAGTAAAACACTCCAAACAAATTTCATCCCATCTTAATTTTGATCTTAAACTGCCTAAAAGATTAACCACTTGTTGACCATGTAATCTCTCTCAAACTATGGAATACAAACATTGAAACATTGGTGTACTTCGCTGTATGAAAAAATAATGATACGGTATTTTCCCTAATTTGACATACAGTTAACTGCAGCTAACCCAAAATTTGGACAAGTTTATAGTTTTCTAAAGACGTGCCAATCGCAGACAGAGCAGAGCCTGATTAGACTTCTCTTTGGCTTATGTGTCCCAATATTTAAGAATATTATGGTATCATTTAGCTGCAGCTCAAGCTATAACACTTTCTTATAGGAAGTATTTTTAATCTGAATGCACCTCTGTGAGAGATCCATTTTAAATTGAAAATGTGCCTCCTTCCGCCTTTTTTACAAAGGGGCACAACTACTGTTACTTCCTCTTAAAGTATTCTTTAAACGGTAGGGATGGATTTTGCTAGCTCAAATAGGGCAGCTGAAGACAGGACTAGGTGGAAAAGGAGTGTTTTAGAGTCATCTGTGGTGCCCCAACGACCGCACAAGATTATGGGATAGGCTAGACTAGACCAGCGGTTGCAGTCAGTTCGACCGCCCCCCCCCAACCCCTCCACACACACACACACCCTCGCCTCAGTGGTCCTTCAGATGTGACTCTAAACCGCGTGGTCCTGTCTTCATATGACCTTAGCATTGGTGGGACGTTTTGCCAAATTCTCTCGATCTCTCAGTTTGAACAATAATATTGTAACACAGTTTACTAAACAAATACGTTACAAACAAATAGTAGATTAGGTGCTAGCATTAGACCATGTTACCATTATGATCCTAAATCCTAGGACATATGTGTCCTGGGAAAAGAGTGGTCTGGTCAGGCTCTGCATTGGTAACCATTCTGCGTATGTTATGATACAGCTCGAGATATGAAAATCTACTTGTTCAAACTTAATAAAAAAAAAACGGTTATTTTTACGTAGGATGCATGGAGACACAGGTTTCAACATATTTGCATCTGTGCTTAAGGTGAAAGGGACCACTCTCAGGGGAAGCAATTTTGCATTTTTGCATCCTTTCTTAAGGAGGGTTAGCTCTTGAAAGTAGAATTTGGTCCTCTAGGAGCAAATTCTTTCCTTTAAAAGTAGACCTATTTAAGAATCTATTTTTTCTGTTTGCTTCACTTCCCTATCTTGGAAAGCAAATAGAATGTCACAAAAGTTGACCCCCTTTGTAAATATGACAGAAAGGGACACAATGTTCAATATTAGAGAGATCTTTCTTGGAGGTGTATACATTCAGCTATACAGTCAAACCTGCTTATGTGGTTACCTCTATTAAGGGATCACCTGTCTTGAGCAGCCACCTTGGTCCTTTGAACCAAAATACAGTGTAAATGAAATGTATTATGGGGTCATCTGTCTTAAGTAGCCACTTTTTGTCCTTCCCTTGGGTGACCCCTTAAGACAGGTTTGACTGTATTTCTCAAAAATGCTTGCTACAACAACGTAATAGGTCTGCCTACGCTCCTGAATGAGTAAATTTGCGTCTGCTCATTTTTAAGTCAACATGGCCCAGATTATTTTAATCAATAACTGTAATTATTGCCGACCCCATACTAATACTTTTAGCTATCCTTTTCACTTTTAACAACTTTTATTTTTCTGTCGGATAAAATAAATCCATCCTAATTTTCATAAGACTGCTGCTAGATACTGATTATCTTGATTAAATCTGTGTTTGATCTCAGTCAACAAGGCACAAATTTGTTATTCAATCTAAACGGTACCATAGTGTATGGTGGCTGGTTTGTGCCATTTCGTCTTTTCGTCTTTTCGCCACGAAAAGACGCCACGCGAAAAGACGAAAAGACGAAAAGACGCTATGCGAAAAGACGAAAAGACGAAAAAACGCCAGGCGAAAAGACGAAAAGACGAAATAACGCCAGGCGAAAAGGCGAAAAGACGAAACCCGCCACGCGAAAAGACGAGATTTCAGCGCGAAAAGACGAAAAAACGCCATGCGAAAAGACGCCATTTGAAACTCTTAATTTGTCGTCTTTTCGCGTGGCGTCTTTTCGTCTTTTCGTCTTTTCGCCTGGCGTCTTTTCGTCTTTTCGTCTTTTCGCATGGCGTTATTTCGTCTTTTCGCATGGCGTTATTTCGTCTTTTCGTCTTTTCGCGTGGCGTTATTTCGTCTTTTCGTCTTTTCGCGTGGCGCTATTTCGTCTTTTCGTCTTTTCGCGTGGCGTTATTTCGTCTTTTCGTCTTTTCGCGTGGCGTTATTTCGTCTTTTCGCATGGCGTCTTTTCGTCTTTTCGGCGCGAAAAGACGAAAAGACGCCATGCGAAAAGACGAAAAGACGAAATAACGCCACGCGAAAAGACGAAATAACGCCATGCGAAAAGACGAAAAGACGAAAAGACGCCACGCGAAAAGACGAAAAGACGAAATAACGACACACAAATACCCTTTCATTGATAACTGGTTTGACTCCTAATATTAAGACAGATTTGTCTGAGTAAACAATATAGACTCATATCAGACTACTGCGAATGCAGCTACAGAAGCAGTCTGATCACAAAATTTGCCACTGAAATGCTTCTTAATATATCTTTTTGACAGCTAAAATTTGTAAGGATAGACTATAAAATTAACGTGGGTTCGGCAACATATTCGGTCAGTATGGAATAACAAATTTGTGCCTTGTTGACTGAGATCAAACACAGATATAATCAAGATAATCAGTATCAAGCAGCTGTCTTATGAAAATTAGAATGGATTTGCCTCTAAAACTCTATTTTATCCGACAGAAAAATAAAACTTGTTAAAAGTGAAAAGAATAGCTATAAATATTAGTATGGGGTCGGCAATAATTACAGTTATTGATAAAAATAATCTGGGCCATGTTGACTTAAAAATTAGCAAACGCAAATTTACTCATTCAGGAGCGTAGGAAGACCTAATACGTTGTTGTAGCAAGCATTTTTGAGAAATACAGTCAAACCTGTCTTAAGGGGTCACCCAAGGGAAGGACAAAAAGTGGCTACTTAAGACAGGTGACCCCATAATATATTTCATTTACACTGTATTTTGGTTCAAAGGACCAAGAAAAGGTGGCTGCTCAAGACAGGTGATCCCTTAATAAAGGTGACCACATAAGCAGGTTTGACTGTATAGCTGAATGTATACACCTCCAAGAAAGATCTCTCTAATACTGAACATTCTGTCCCCTCCTGTCATATTTACAAAGGGGGACAACTTTTGTGACATTCTATTTGCTTCCCAAGATACACGCCTGGTAAACTATCACAGGCACCTCCGGCGGAGGTACCGATAAAAAGTTGTGACAGGCATCTGGAGCTGCCTGTGACTGTCAAAAAATGACAACAAGCGTTAGGTATTCCTCTTTTTTGACAAAATATAAAATAACCAGGGAGTATATTAAAAATCAAAAAGTGTTATTCGACCCTTATAGACATAAAGTTTTGTTACACATCATATCCTCCAGAACTTTCCATATTTACCAAAGATACGACTTTTGAAGTGGCTTTGATGTCAGCCCACAGTGCTCAAAACATAAAGAATTCGGCTGTTTTTGGTCTTAAATGCAGTGATCTTGCATTCGAATCTGTTTTTCATGGCACACTGATGTTAAGGTAACCTCCTTGCCCAAATATAAATGTCGATTGACTACAAATAAGGCTTGAATCTTCAAAACAACAGCTGGAGGTGCCTGCAATGGTGTGGAGGTGCCTGTGATGTAAGCAAATATAGTGAAAATCTGAATAGTTATTGCAGCTGGAAATATTGACGCCTTCTCTAAACCACTGCCTGGAAAGAATCATTCTTTTAATGTTCCATTAAGCTATCATAATGCGTACATCATGAAATTCCATGTAAAAAAATCCTAGAACACCGTCTCAAAGAGTTATTGCCCTTTTTATTTCCACTTCTGTTAGCCAAACATTGACGAATTTCACATAGTTGCTGAAAATTAACTGCCTAATTCAGTCTTAGAATCGTTATGAAATGAGCGCTTTATAAATAAGAGTCAACCTTTTGTGAATTGTGTGTGATGACTATAATCGGGAGGTGCTGCCTGTGAGTCATTCCAACTCGTCAGAAATTGTCCAGGTCACACGTCATGCTAGCTACACGTATGGGTCAAAATTACCGATACCCGTCAACAGGCATACACGTACAGGTATCTATAGTATTGGTCCTTGGTACCTCATATGCGTGTCGCTTCATGTGTCGTATGACGCTCGCCGTATGTGTCAACTTTGTGGTAACTGGAGTGATAGGTGCTACAAGTGATTTAGTCTGGCTAGTTTTGAATAGTTGGCGCTAGAATCCAAATACATCCGTAAGGCCTACAGATTACATCATCGGCAGGTGACATATTCTCAACATTACACCTTTTAGTATGTTGAAGTGATCGGAATCTTACTGTAAATTATGTGTAATTCAAGGTCTCCGAATAGCCACAGGATCAAATTTGGTAACAAAAGAGCACTTTTACTACATAAAAGTCACCTTCCGAAACAGTGTTGTTTTTGCAAACGTTTCGAGTAGCTAGCATGGCGTGTGACCCCGACAATTCCTAACGTTTGGAATGACTAACAGGCAGTCATCACCATTCACAAATACGTTGCCTCTTATTTAAGTGCATTTCATAACTATTCTAACACTGAATTAGGCAGTAAAATTTCAACAGCTACGTACAACTCGTCAATGTTTGGCTAACAGATATGCGCAATAACTCTTTAAAATGATATGCTAAATGGATTTAGGATTTCTGTTGTGAAGCATCAATGTTACATGTTCTTATGTTCGCTTGTCTGTAGTCTTCTGGCATTAAGGTCACCTGTACAGCTGCCCACTTTGCTTTCTGGTTTGTTTTGTAATTTAAAATATAAAATAGGTAAAACAGAAGTTAGCGGTGTTTTCATTGGGGTAGGTGAATGACCACCTGTCTGGGAAAGAGCTCTTTATTCGGTTTACCATGCGTGTCTTTTATGAACTATTGTCAATGTATACTTATATTACTTCCATCTTTGTTTTGAGCGGCAGGATGTAGAATCTGATTGTATAAGTTCATGATCATTATCTGTCGTTTTAACAAAAACATGCTTGATATTCGCATTATGATAGATTATTGCGACGTTGAACGAACGATTCTTTCAAGGCAGTGGTCTAGAGATAAAGAATATCAATATTTGCAACCGCAATAAATCTTCAGATTTTCGCTATATTTTCTTACATCACAGGCACCTCCATTTCATCACAGGCACCTCCTGTTGTTTTTTCACAGATCCAGCCTTATTTGGAGTTTATCGGCATTTATATTTCGGCAAGGAGGTTTACTTAACGTCAGTGTGTGTCCAGATCAACAGATTTTTATGCAAGAAAAGTGCATTTAAGACCTAAAACAACCGATTTGTTCTTAATTTGAGTACTTTCGACTGACCTTAAAGCCACTTCAAAAGTTATATCTTCCGTATATATGTAGAGTTCCCGGAGATATATTTTGTGATATAACTTAATGTATATAAGGGTCGAATAGCATTCTTTGATTTTCAATAAACTTCCTGGTTATAATGTATTTTATCAAAAAAGACGAATACCTACCCTTTTTTGTTTATTTTTGGACCGTCACAGGTAGCTCCGGATGCCTGTCACAACTTTTTATCGGAACCTCCGCGGAGGTACCTGTGATAGTTTACCAGGCGTGAGATAGGGAAGTGAAGCAAACAGAAAAAATAGATTCTTAAACAGATCTTCTCTTAAAGGAAAGAATTTGCTCCTAGAGGACCAAATTCTACTTTCAAGAGCTGACCCTCCTTAAGAAAGGAGGCAAAAATGCAAAATTGCTTCCCCTGAGAGTGGTCCCGTTCACCTTAAGCACAGATGCAAATATGTTGAAGCCCTGAAGCCTGTGTCTCCATGCATCCTACATAAAAATAACCGGTTTTTTTTTTTGGTTTTTTTTAAATTTGAACAATTAGGTTTTCATATCTCGAGCTGTATCATAACATACGCAGAATGGTTACCAATGCAGAGCCTGACCAGACCACTCTTTTCCCAGGACACATATGTCCTAGGATTTAGGATCATAATGGTAACATGGTCCAAATTTATTACTTAATGCTAGCACCTAATCTACTATTTACATGTAATGTATTTTTTTAGTAAACTGTGTTACAATATTATTGTTCAAACTGAGAGATCGAGAGAGTTGGGCAAAAGTCCCACCAATAGTAAGGTCATATGAAGACAGGACCTCGCGGTTTAGATTCACATCTGAAGGACCACTGAGGCGAGGGTGTGTGTGTATGTGGAGGGGGGGGGGGGGTCGAACTGACTGCAACCGCTGGTCTAGTCTAGTCTATCCAATAATCTTTTGATGTCGTTGGAGCACCACAGATGACTCTAAAACACTCCTTTTCCACCTAGTCCGGTCTTTAGCTGCCCTAGTTGAGCTAGCAAAATCCATCCCTGTCGTTTAAAGAAGACTTGAAGAGGAAGTAACAGTTGTTGTGCCCCTTTGTAAAAATGGCGGAAGGGGCACATTTTCAATTTAAAATGGATCTCTCACAGAGGTGCATTTCAGATTAAAAATACTTCCTATAAGAAAGTATTATGTTTTGAGTCGCGGCTCAATGATACCATAATATTCTTAAATATTGGGACACATATGCGTAAGCCAAAGAGAAGTCTAATCAGGCTCTGCTCTGTCTGCGATTAGCACGTCTTTAGAAAACTATAAACTTGTTCAAATTTTGGGTTAGCTGCAGTTAAATGTATGTCAAATTAGGGGAAAATACCGTATCATTATTTTTTCATACAGCGATGTACAACAATGTTTCAATGTTTGTATTCCATAGTTTGAGAGAGATTACATGGTCAACAAGTGGTTAATCTTTTAGGCAGTTTAAGATCAAAATTAAGATAGGATGAAACTTGTTTGGAGTGTTTTACTCCAAAACATTAGGACGGCTCATTTTCTTTTTTGTCCGTTCAGTAGAAGCACCATAATGACTTCTTTCCTCATATTTTTGGTAATGTTTTTAAAAGAACAGTTTAGCGGCAAAAGCTGCAAACCGTGATTAGTACACTTCTTTACAGATTGCATTCTGATCAGGGTCTAGACAGTTTAAAAAAGAAACACCTGTCTAAGTATTTAAAGTATTAACTCCATTTAGAATAGGATATATTGATACATCTTAATGCAAAACATGTGATACGAAAAGACGAAAAGACGCCATGCGAAAAGACGAAAAGACGAAATAACGCCACGCGAAAAGACGAAAAGACGAAATAACGCCACGCGAAAAGACGAAAAGACGAAATAACGCCATGCGAAAAGACGAAATAACGCCATGCGAAAAGACGAAAAGACGCCAGGCGAAAAGACGAAAAGACGAAAAGACGCCACGCGAAAAGACGACAAATTAAGAGTTTCAAATGGCGTCTTTTCGCATGGCGTTTTTTCGTCTTTTCGCACTGAAATGTCGTCTTTTCGCGTGGCGGGTTTCGTCTTTTCGTCTTTTCGCCTGGCGTTATTTCGTCTTTTCGTCTTTTCGCCTGGCGTTTTTTCGTCTTTTCGTCTTTTCACATGGCGTCTTTTCGTCTTTTCGTCTTTTCGCGTGGCGTCTTTTCGCGGCGAAAAGACGAAAAGACGAAATGGCACAAACCAGCCACCATAATAGTGACCCAAAATGTTCCCGACCCCACGTTAATTTTATAGTCTATCCTTACAATTTTTAGCTGTCAAAAAGATATATAAAAAAGCATTTCAGTGGCAAATTCTGTGATCAGACTGCTTCTGTAGCTGCGTTTGCAGTAGTCTGATATGAGTCTATATTGTTTACTCAGACAAATCTGTCTTAGTATTAGGGATCAATACAGTTATCAATGAAAGGGTATTTGTGTGTCGTTATTTCGTCTTTTCGCCTGGCGTCTTTTCGTCTTTTCGCATGGCGTTATTTCGTCTTTTCGCGTGACGTTATTTCGTCTTTTCGTCTTTTCGCATGGCGTCTTTTCGTTTTTTCGGCGCGAAAAGACGAAAAGACGCCATGCGAAAAGACGAAAAGACGCCAGGCGAAAAGATGAAATAACGCCATGCGAAAAGACGAAAAGACGAAAAGACGCCAGGCGAAAAGACGAAAAGACGAAAAGACGCCACGCGAAAAGACGACAATTTAAGAGTTTCAAATGGCGTCTTTTCGCATGGCGTTTTTTCGTCTTTTCGCGCTGCAATTTCGTCTTTTCGCGTGGCGTGTTTCGTCTTTTCGCCTGGCGTTCTTTCGTCTTTTCGCATGGCGTTTTTTCGTCTTTTCGTCTTTTCGCATGGCGTCTTTTCGTCTTTTCGTCTTTTCGCGTGGCGTCTTTTCGCGGCAAAAAGACGAAAAGACGAAATGGCACAAACCAGCCACCATACATTGAAAAGTTGAGATATCTGTCAAATAATTATTCACGTTTCCGGGTACGTGGTGCAAACAGGAAAATATAAAAGACTGAACAAAATGAGCCGCGACTCGAGAAAAACAACAAAGTGGTTGTGCGCCCAGCGCAGACTCAGATCAGCCTGGGCATCCGCCCAGTCTGGTCAGGCTCTTCCCTTAGCGCTTAAAGGGTACCTAAGGGACGAAGCTACCTCCATGTGGACAGCGAAGACTCTGATCAGACTGGGCGGATGCCCAGGCTGATCTGAGTCTGCGCTGGGCGCACAACCACATTGTTGGTTTTGTCGTGTCGCGGCTCAAATATATGTCTACAGCCACAATAATGAGCAGTGTTACGACAAAACCAACAAAGCGGTATGTGCGCCACGCGAAGTCTCAGATCAGCCTAGGTATCCGTTGAGTCTAGTCACAGTCTTCGCTGTGCATTTACAGGGTAGCTAAGGGTCTAAGCCAGCTTTATGCGGACAGGATCGACTGATAGGACTTGGCTGATACTCAGTTTGTTGGTTTTCTCGTTTCGAGCCTCACATATTAAAAGATACAGAACACATAAAACAATATGACTGAACAAAACATATATCCATTTGTTTCTTTTGATAAACAACTAAAAGTCAAATACGGTGAAACATGATCTAGCTGCATATAATGACAAAACAACACATAGGATTGCATAGTATTGAAAACGGTATAAGAAAACTGGGTTTCTAACTTGGAATATAAGCTGATGGAAAAATAAATCCCGATATTTTGGAAAGATTAATTTACTCTGACGCCATTCTTCTTGGTTTACACAATATTCTAATGCACTTACAAATATATCGCGACGTTTGATTGGATAACATCAAAAATTTGCGACAGTATATTCTGCGATATACTGTCGCAAACCCGACGTCATTATAAAACGTCGCTTCTCATTGGCTGACGTTTGGTTTTACGCTTCTGAAAGCACTTGCCATGGGTGCAAAGATTTACACTTTGAAAGGTGAAAATGTGAAAAAGTGCATTAGAATGGGGATAACTATATCGAAAATTGTCATTTGGGGAGGTAAATCGTCGGTTTTCTGGTCGCAAATTCCGTTTTATGGCTCCGCTGGCGCGTCGCCGTAAAACGAAATTTCCGACCTTAAAACCGACGAATTACCTCCCCAAATGACAATTTTGAATACAGTTATCCCCTAATTTTATTCATCAAAATTTTAACTAAGGTACAGAGACAATAGATCAGGATTTGATCGAAAGCCCAAGGCTTGTGAGGACCATCTTCTTCTTGGAACTCGATATTGTGATCAGCGGTTGTGGAAAACTAAGATCTGGGCCCATTTGTTCAAAACTAAAGATGTCGTTAGCAAACGAGACGCAGGTCAAGGAGTTCAGTCGAAATACGCATTCGAAATACTTGTTTATTTCTAGATGATGCAATGGAAAACCATATTATTTTCTTCTGATATCATGTTACGATGCTCGATCAGAAAGCGCAGGTTGGCCAAGCAATCATAATTTTTATTATTATAACTATTATTTTTTATGTTTTTGTTGTCAGAAACTAAAACAATGAACTGAGCTTACCAAAATCAGACCTACTCTCTCGCCAGTCCTTACGAAATTGTCCGAAATATCTATAGACGTTCTGAACTGACATCCCCAAACACCATTTCCTCCTACAATTGGGGAAACCCTCATTTTATCTTCTCCCCGCTCCTGATTTCGGCACTCACGAAATGCATTCGGCGCTCAGTGGCCGGACCACTTTTTAAGAGACGACGACTGTCCATATGTAGTAAACGTTCTGACGTCTTGACTGATTTTCATCATATGCATGGTTCTTAACAGTAGTAGAGAAAAATAAAATACACATATATGTTTCTTTAAAATTATTTCACTCATGTCAGAAAGAGCTAATTGTTAGGAGTATGAACTGTGTCTTTAATATGAGCCGCGACACGAGAAAACCAACAATGTGGTTTTGCACCCAGCGCAGACTCAGATCAGCCTGGGCATCCGCCCAATTTAATCAGACTCTTATTTAGGTGCTCAAAGGGTAGCTAAGGATCTAAGCTACCTCCATGCGGACAGCGAAGACTCTGATCAGACTGGGCGGATGCCCAGGCTGATCTGAGTCTGCGCTGGGCGCACAACCACTTTGTTGGTTTTCTCGTGTCGCGGCTCATATCTATACGAATATGACATTCCTATAAAGCGGTTTAATAAGGGAGATAACTGCAGTTGTGGTAAAAGTGGCTAACGGTAACAGGTAATAGATAATCTCTTTATTGTTTTGTAGTGAAAAGTCTGAGATGTCCTATGCGCTTAATGTTTTCGCCCGAGAATATCAGAAGGAACTGATTTTAGTCTCCATAACTTCTAGGTTGTATACAGCATAAATAGCTCAATTCTTTATACGCGTATTAGAAAGGAAAATGATACAGTTTGTATTACAGAAACCCCTAATTTTCCTTTCTCACGGGGAAGTATAAAGCTTACCCAGCGGGCACACGACGTTCAAATGACGTTATATTGACGTCAATGCGACTTGATGACGTCGCATCGACGTCAAATACGACGTTATTTTGATGTCATGTGCCTGCTGGGTTATGTACATGTTAACATAATGAAATTCAGAAGGAACTGATCTTAATCTCCATACAGCATAAAGAGCTCAATTCTTTATACACGTATTTGTAAGGAAAATGGTACGGTTTGTATTACTGAAACCCCTAATTTTCCTTTCTCACGGGGAAGTATAAAGCTTATGTACATGTTAACTTTTCCTTTCTCACGGGGAAGTATAAAGCTTATGTACATGTTAACTTTTCCTTTCTCACGGGGAAGTATAAAGCTTATGTACATGTTAACATAATGAAATTAAAAGATGGAACTTCCATTACAAGAATTAGTTGGAAAATGGCTAAGGTTTCCTAGTGAACAGCTTTGCCAAATTGAATGTAATTTTAATTTTAATCAAGGCGACTGGAATTTTCTCACGTTTCCAATGCATTTGAATGTACAATACTTGAGAACGTACAGAACTGGACTCATATTTCACTGTCTGCTTGTGTCTAATTTTCTAACCGATAATTAACATCAGGTTAATATGATGCTGGGCCATATGTGCCTATAATAAGTGAAAGTTTAGCGGTATTAATTTGAGTTATTTCCTTTTGATTTGCTTTAACCAGCTGCTCATATTGTAAGACGTGGCAAAACTTTAATTCAGGAGTGATAAAACTAATCCCACTCCGTGTTTTATTGCTAATCATTGCTTGAACATCAATCCGCAGATTCCAACATAAATTATGCTTCTATTCCGTTGTAATGCGGTTGGCATTAAAGGGGAAGCATAGCTGTTTTTGTTTTGCATTTTGCTTAGGTCTGTAAAATTACGGACCGGTAAGACATTGAAAGCCATTAACATCTGGTCCCAGTTGTTCTAAACTAACGACATCGTTAGTTAAAGTGACGTTAAAATTTCAAACGTTAATATCACAAATATGCCAATATTTATTGTTACAAAAATGTGAGAAGCTTTTGCCTTGCAAAAGCTTCTCACATGTTTTCAACATAAAATGTAAGTGTATTTGGCTATAAAGTCACAAAACACTTAATGAGTTGACCTCTTAACGAGCTCGTTAGGCTAACGATGCTTTGAACAACTGAGCCCTTGCATTTTGTGTACGGGACCGTTGCAAAAAGTCTAGACCAGTGGTCCGTGGCTCAAGGCCATTAAATACAGAACTTTCTCTGAATAGCAAGACTATAATTCATTTCAGATCATACACCCTTTTACACTAGAAATAGACCTGTCATAACTGTTAGGTTGAAGAGCTTAATGGACATTAAAGATACATGCTTTACTAGAAATACTTGATCTGAAGTGAAGGCTAAAAGTTGGCTGAAAGGAAGGAGACGATCGACATGAAAGTGCAGGTGTGAAAAAAATTAAATGAACTGCGACATGACAAAACACAGTGGAATGTGCGCCCAGCGAAAACTCTGATAGTAGGACAAAGGCCTAATGTGCCTGCAGCATGTGCGGGTGGGTTTGTTCGGATATTTTTCTTTGCCATCCATTTCTCTTTTCTTTCTTCCTCTCTCTGGGAGACGGTTGGATATAGGCTGAAATACTATCTCAATGGTCTGCTAATGCCCAAACAACCAACCAACAAAACCACTAAATCACAAAACAAAACAGGAAGCAAAGTGGATAGCTATACATGTAATCACAATGCTAGGGAAAAAATAGCAATCGGGATCCGCATTTGGAACGGACAATAGCTTAAGCTACTGGGTCCGCGACATGTAACAGTTATTCATACTTGAACAATAGTACTAAGTTTAAGTTTAAGGCGGCAAAAACATTACCAATCTGCGGTTTGCCGATGACATAAGACGCTCTAGCTGAGGAAGAGCAGGAACTAGAAGATCTAGTTGAAAGTCTCGACCAAACCTGCACAAGGTATAAGACGGAAATCAGTGCTGAGAAGACCAAACTGATGACGAACAGCGCAGATGGCATCCAGATGGATATCAAGGTAAAAGGGCAGAAACTGGGTACCGTAAGCAGCTTCAAATACCTTGGAGCAGTTGTCTCAGATGATGGCTCAAAACAGGAGGTTCTCTCAAGGATTGCACAAGCCACTTCAGCTCTTACCAAGCTGAACTTTTGGAGAGATAACAACATATCTCTTGGATCAAAGGTGAAACTTATGCGCTCCCTTGTCATTTCCATATTTCTGTATGCCTGTGAATCGTAGACCTTGACAGCAGAGTTAGAGAAAAGAACACAGGCCTTTGAGATGAGATGCTACCGAAGGTTACTGAACATTTCGTACAAGTACCATATAACCAATGAGGAGGTTCGCAGGAAGATCCAAGCAGCCATTGGAGAATATGATGAACTCCTGACGCTGGTTAAGAAACGGAAACTAAGGTGGTTTGGCCACGTCTCAAGGTCTTCTGGAACAGTGAAAGGAAAAAAGAAGAAGAGGTAGAAAGACAATATCTAGGAGTGGACAGGAATGGATTTTGCCAGCTCAACTAGGGCAACTGAAGACAGGACAAGGTGAAAAGGGATTGTTTTGAAGTCATCTGTGGTGCCCCAACGACCTAGTAAGGTTATGGGATATAACAGAATAGAATAGAATAGAATAGAGACTAAGTTTAATTCACGCAGTTTGACCGTCTGACTAGAGTATTGTAGAGACCTCAAAATACTCTAATGGTTTATTGATCAAAAAGACAGTTGAACCCATGTATGCCTGGTAGACTTCTGTCCCTGTAGATGGGTCGAGTCTATTTGTCAGTTTAAAGGAGTCTGGTTTAGTTTAGTTTATCATTTTTACTTTATTTTAAGTAAAAAGAAAAAATGTCATATGTTAAATGTGCAGACCTTGGTCAGAAGCACATTTGTGGCGTCGGCTCAACTCTGTTTGCCAATCATTTTTATAGATATCCAGGCGTGAATGGATTAACATTAGAAGAAGGACATTTCCCGACGATACATTGCCAGTGAATGCATCTAACTTGAACATGACCAAATTTAGAATTGGAAAGTGCTGAATTGGCTAGTTCCGAGAAGCAGGGAATCGATTTGTTTGAGAATACAGAACAGATTCACTTAATGAAATTAAAGCCATGACTCTGGTCCAGGACTGTTTAAGACGTCAACTTAATTATAATTTACCCGTCTGTTTTCAAGGTTGAGCATTGTGATGAATATTTATCTAAGATATGGTTTAGAAATTATCATACTCGTTTAACAGTTTTTCATAGGCATATGTACAACGAGAAATAAACATATACTAAGAATAGACATGTACACTTGCCATTAGTTAGCATTCTATTCATGACGTTTTTCAACTGATCTTCCAACTTCTAAGCTGAATGCGGTAGTCTTGAAAGGGTTACTTGTAGCTGTCAATGTGTTTTACGTATATGTAAATATTTATGCGGAGTTTGTGTGGATATTCAGAGGAATTCTGGCAATGGGCTTTGTTGTTGGTCATGTAATGGTTGATTATCGTTTCAGCGAACAATTATGACTGACACTATTTTTTAACTGACACGTGACTTCATGCGGGCCTTGATTTCTTGGAATTAGTTTGCTTCTTCGGCAGCCATAATTTGCTCATTTGAATTATTAATGAGTTTAATACATCACACACGGCAAATTGAGAAATGAGCCTCGACACGAGAAATCCAACAAAGTGGTTGTGCGCCCAGCGCAGACTCAGATCAGCCTGGGCATCTGCCTAATTTCTTCAAAATCTTCAATTAGCGCTTAAAGGGTAGCTAAGGGTCTAAGCTACCTCTTTCCGGACAGCGAATACTCCGATCAGACTGGGCGGATGCTCAGGCTGATATGAACCTGCGCTGGGCGCACAACCACTTTGTTGGTTTTTTCGTGTCGCGGATCAAATTACTTCGTCAGACCTTTCTTTCATAATTATGGTGTTGTGTACTATCGGTTTTCTCCGCACTTGGAAAATGCATAAATTTGCATCCCAGAAACAAGATCAGGGACAAAATAAAGCATCATTCAGACGCCAGTTTTACATAGTATTACCTTCTTTTAATAGGGCATACAGGCCTTTCCGAGGGACAAACTTTTACGATAGATTACGGTTGATGAATGTACATTTTTAATATGTTTCACTTTCGCAAGGTTGACCATAGTCTAAACGCAAAGATACACAGTGAACAGCCGACCTCCAAGTGTAATTTTACTACGGAAGTATACAAATACGCTTAATGTGACGTTTTGGGGAACACTTGCTCCGCTTCCAAAAATATTTCCGACTGAATGACTACGCCCAAAACATGGCCAGCCTTTCAGTGCCCGAACTTTGAGCTTCCTTGGCTAGTTAGTCCCTCAGATACATTGTCATGCCAGGTGTGTTATGATAGATAAGTGGTGGTTACTATTTGCACCTTTGTAAAGGGGTCCAAATCTGTTTATCGAAAGAGTTCTGATTTTTCAATGTTTATAATGTTTCGAACCAATGATTTTGGTACAATAATTGCTGTTACTTTGTTACAAAATTATAGATAAAGATACACAGATAAAAGTACAGCCTGCCCAATGCAATCGAAAGAAGACGATTCTGATTTCAGCTACAGCGCCAAAAAAACAAGTGGTAGGTATACATAAGGCCTAATACCAATGTGCCAAGTGGTGGCGATGCGATATTATACTCTTTTAAGGTTATAGACAAATATTAATATTGAAACAAAAGCTTTGTTTGCAAAGATAAAAACTCATACATGACAAAGAAACTTTGTTTTCCTTAATTCCTTCATCGTCTCAGGCTTAAGGACATGCTTTTAAAACGTTTAGACAATAAATAACAATTTGCTTTGAGCCATCTCAGCGACATAAATTTCAGTTTAGCTTCTGTCGAAATTAAACTCAGCGAATGTAGAGAAAAAAATGATGAGTGACAGAATCGGAAAATGTGGATCCTGTGTTTTAGTTTAATTGTTTTGGAACTGTCAAACTAAATCAGACAAATCCCGTTAGCATTATGTCGAGACGTGTGTCGTAATTGCCCCCTATGATAATTACTCGCCTCAGCTCTCACTCTGACTAACCGTAAATACCCCAAGTACTGAGACAACGGAGCAATCATGACCAAAAATACTGTGACACCGGAGCCATCGTACGCCTCAACCCTAACTCTGAATAACCTCAAAGAACCGAAATATTGAGCCCCCGGCGTCATCGTACGCCTCTACTCTCACTCTGTACAACCATATTGACCCCAAATACTGTGACATCGAAGCCATCATACGCCTCAACACTCACTGTGAATTACCGTGTTGACCCCAAATAATGTGACACCGAGGCCATCATACGCCTCAACTCTCTCTGTGAATAACTGTATTGACCCAAAATAATGTGACGCCGGGGCCATCATACAACTCAACTCTAACTGAAATTCATATAATGGAAAAGTGGGATTTTCTGAAATCCATAATTCATCCTCAAATAATTTAATTCTCTGTTTCATATATACAATGATGGCACATCTGCAATGGCCAATCCGGTCTGGTCCTTTCCAAGAGCCATACACAAGTTTACGGCTAGTGAGCAGAATTAGAATTGCCGCCCGCCACTGCGGATGTTAGCATATCCGTAGCAGCAAGCAAACACCTATTGTTGCTTTTTTATCGAAGACTGTTTGACAAAGGTTAAATCTTCCATTTTCATTTCTGTCATCTAAATTAGGGTCAGCCTTTAAAGGATTTCATTCTTTTGAGAGTAGATCCCAGTAACGGGCTAGGTCGCCGAGAGAAGCGAAAAGAATGTCACAAGATGTGTTCCCCTTTGTAAAAATGGCGGAAAAACGTGGAAGTACCCATATGCCTTAACACGGTTCTATAGTACATGTACAGACTCGGTCGAAAACACAGGTAGCTAGAGCTAGCATCTCACTTATCATTCGAGGAGAGATTGGCATACACTGTTTGCCTTGCTCTGATACAAGTGACGTCATAGATCTGTTACCGTAACAACTATAGAATTGCCAACTGCTGTGCTTGTTTCATTGGCGAAATGACGTCTCGATGACGTCTTGTCGTTTTACGTCCACGGTAAACAGCTATGGTCATGTCGGAACGGCAGTTACCCTAACCATACTTTTCCTGGACAGGCTTAGGCCTCCTAAGCGGTTAACCAGTACTAAGTGCACATACTTTTGCCAGTAACTGACAACTGTCCTTCTTGGATCAGCGGCAGGAGAAACGAAAGTTTGTGGCCGGCCGGGTATCGAACCCGGGGTCTCTGGTTCTTAAGTCAGACGCACTATCGACTGCGTTACACGGCCCGGCCTCGATAACGTCACTTTGACATCAATATGGTGACAAATCTATGACGCTAAGGGTATAGGAGCATAGCAAACAGTATTTCCCGGTTATTTGAACAGAAACTTCAGATTTTCTCATCCAACAAATGATTATTCTCAAGTCATTTAATTCTGTGATATATGCTTCTTCTATGTTCAAAATGTTATTAATACACTGTTGGACCATTTATTGGCTTTCAGTCTATGTCTAAACTTATGTCCGATCCCATTGTTTGAATGAATTAAAATATGTTTAATCTAGAGCTACTTGCCCTGAAAAAATAGGCTGATTTGAGTTTCTAATATTTCGATAATAACGGTGAATAAACTTTCTGGCAAAATGACAGTTCTGAGAATAAAAACATTGTTCCTATTTAAATGAAAAAAAGATTCATCCAAAATTCAACTTTTCCCATAGCTTAACTGCTGTTGTAAATTAAAAATCTAGTTATGTTTATGGTTTGTTTAGAAATGCACCGTGGTCGAGTGGTTAGAGACGCTTGGTTATGGCGCAGAAATTGTAAATTGTAAAATCTAGTTGTTGTAAATTAAAAATCTAGTTATGTTTATGGTTTGTTTAGAAAGGCACCGTGGTCGAGTGGTTAGAGACGCTTGGTTATGGCGCAGAAATTCGCCGGAAAGTCGTGAGATCGCGCCCGGATTTCGCCATCCGACGACTGGATACTCTCTTTGATAACCCAGCAGTAAATGGGTACCTGGTTTGAACCAGGGAAGGATAAGGCAGCGAAATGAGAGGGATGGGCTTCGCCTTTCATATGCTGTGCCCAAGACACAGTGGGCCTCTACCACCCACCCACCCTTCTCCCTACACACACTGCCCCTAGGGCTATTAGGCTATGGGAAACCTTTGCCTTTACCTATGGTTTGATTTAAATCCCATATGAATGAGTGGAATTTGAAGCTCCAAATCCGCTGAACTTGATCCGTTCTGTCTCAAAACATGGCTACACTTTCAGGCAGTTTACTTTTGTCGGGTCAACTATTTAAGAAAAGAATTTGCTTCCATAGAAGCAAATGGTTTTCTTTAAAAGTTAACACAAATTTGCTCTATGGGAGCAAATTCTTTCCTTTGAACGTAGACCCCATTTTTGAAGGGTTATGTTGTCCAGGGAAGCGAAATAGGAAGTCAAAAAATTGTCTCCCTTTATAAAAGTGACATGAAAACATGGAGTTGAACCCATTCTCCTTAATTGCCATTCGCATTGGCATTAACACATGATTTTAGATAGTAATTTTAAGACACTGTGAGGCCGTCGCTGTGGCCAGTGGGTTAAAGATTGACAATATGATTGAGCCTGACTTAGCCTCGAGGGTCATCACACAAACCTAAATATTAACACAGTTTCTAATTACAGACAACGAAACACACTGAAAGAACTACCATCTGAACAGATGTTATCAATTTGCTTGGGGAAAACCCTCAGTCGAAACTTTTTGCCTCTAGCTATAATGGAAAAGTGAATGCAACAAATCCCCTACCGAAAAGAATGCTGCACATCAAATTTGTTTGAGATTGGCCAAAGCCTTCTTATTTAGATTTATCCTGTTTTAATGCAATATAAGTGTGGCAAAATGAAGGAAATTATATTTCTCTTATCTACTTATACTGGAGTTTGATAGTTGTCAATCTTGCTTAACCAATAGACATGCAGGCGGTTGGAGTAAAACATGTACAAGCAATGAAAGGCAAATTGATTCAAAGATACGTAAATCTTTTAATCGCCCAACCGTGTATACACTAAGCCATGACATGCATTTGACATTCTATGAATGCTTCAAAGTTTTAATCTGCAATACTCAGTTGCAGGTGTTATTGTTCTAAAAACAATTCACATTTAACAGTCTATGATAGTGTTTATTTTTTTTTTTTTTTTTCATTTAATTTGATTTTATTTGCTTGATTTAATTTTGTAAGCTTTATACAAGAAAAATGCTGAATTATCTGTACATCATAACAATTAGAAGATTGGAATAATGCAGCAGCAAAAAATAAATTGGCAATGGCAGTACACGACAAAAAACACATAAATTATAATCTCCTCTCTAATACACTTCTAATAAAAATAAATGTGCACTATGACCAAATACACTGCTCAAAACATTTAAAGGAACGCCAAATATTTTTCCATAGACGACAGTGCAACGCCGCCCCACTTTGAGGGCCATTTACTTTCGATCGACAAAGATACGGAATTTCGAATTTTGCCATTTTTTAAAGAGGGTCGAGGTTACTGACAGCACAAGTTTTGATCCAATATTTGCCCTGTCCATGTCCATGGACTGTTTTTGTACAAATGAAATTTTGGTAAAAAAATTGCATATTTTCAGAACAGGTGAACAGCATGAAAATTACAACCAAAATCAAAACAATCAGGTTGCCTATGAAGCTGAATGTCTGACAAGGTGACCCGTTTGAAAGGATCACTTTGAACACAAGCTTATGAGATTTTATAGACTTCCAGAAAAATGCCTCATTTTCAGAAAAATCGAAAAATGCAAAATTTGTTCCATGGAAATGATCTGGGTATCAGTTGTATTGAAATTCTTTTTGTCTAAAACTTTGATTGTTCTTTCAACCGCTGCAAAGGAATGAGGAATTCTTGGCCTTTAGCGATCAAATAAATGGGCCGTGGAACTGGGTATATGTTGTAGTAATGTCTATGGGAAAATATCAGCTGCTCCTTTAAATATTTTGAGCAGTGTATTATTTCCAATAACGACAGTGCAATGCATCCCCACTTAGAGAGTTATTTACTTTCGATCGAAAAAGACGGGTGGTTTCCAATTTATTTTGCCAATTTCTTAAAGAGGGTCGAGGTTGCTGGCTGCAAAAGTTTTGATCCAATATTTATCCTGCCCATACCCATGGACTGATCTTTGTTAAAAATGAAATTTTGGTAAAACTTTGCAATTTTTCAGGACAGGTGAAAAGCATGAAAATTTTAACAAAAAAACACAAGGACTTTTTTATCTATGAAACTGAATGTGTTACAAGATGACTCGTTTGAAAGGATCACTTTGGACTCAAGTTTATGAGATTCTATAGACTTCCAGACAAAAAAAAAACCAATTGCAGAAACTTCGAAAATTGCAAAATTTGTTCCATGGGAATGAGTATGATATCAGTTGTATTGAAATTCTTGTTTTAATCGTCGAACCTTCTTAAAATTGCTGCAAAAGATGGGAAATTCTTGGGTACTGGAATTTATAGGCCGTTATTCCAGGTATATGTTATAGTAATTAATGTCCATGGAAAATTATCAACTGTTTTTAGAGTATTTTGAGCAGTGTAAATAGTCGAGCTTTAAAAACGCTCCCTTGCGTTCCCTGCACCGAGAGGATCTTCCTTCAAAATGTATTGTATCTTCACTGTTGCTGGTATTAAAATAATGTGTGGCGATCATGAAGAGTCTCCACATACTTGATTATATAATATTTTGGTCGTTTGGGATCATTGGGCTCATTCTGAGTCCGGTTGAAAGTAAAGTTCCGCAGAAGCTGGTGCTAGGGGCGTGAGCCGTGTTGCAACATTACGTTACTGCACATGAACAAACTCCATTACATTCCTGCATGCACATGAACAGACTCCATTTACCTCTTCTGCTGTTTTCGTTTTACTGATGCATTTCTTGCTCCCAGAGGATCTTTCTTCAGACTTTATTTCAGGGAGAATAGTACAAATTATTATGCAGACGGCAACTGTGGTTACTTGTTGCAAATACTCACGTGACCATACAGTAGATGGACTGAACTATAACAGGAACGCCAGTTTGGAATGATTCATGGTAAACCACACTATATTATAATATGTTTTACCTGCACCTCCGGCAAGTCACAGTTAGTTTTGTAAGAAAAATCAATAAAAAAAAACATGTTTCCATCAATGATATCTCATCAAAATTTGACTATTGCTAAGGAAACAAAAGTCGTTTCCAACATGATTCGAGTGGCACATTTTCTTCGATGATTCGTACCAAGAAAATGCTTGGATGTTTTTTTGTTTGTTTTTTTTTTTCTTCTTCTTTTTTTGCAGAAAACAAAGAGTAATTTCTTTTGAGCTGTGGAACTTCATATATTGGTAAACTAGCATACGATTATAAGCAAACTTGTCCTCAGAATTTTACAAAGACAAAACAAGTGCACAAAAATAGATAGTATTAGTCTTGAATCTACACACGTGATGATGTCAAAGAATGAGCTTTCGCAACCTATTACACGGTGTTGATTCTGCAGTGGTCCATGTGTCACGTACTCTTAAAAAATCCAACGCCCCGGCCGAGGATCGAACCGGGAGCCCCTCGATCTAAAGTCGAGCACTCTACCACGTCGCTATAAAAGCCGGCTTGTACCGCAAGGCAGTACAAGTGAATGATATACCTAATTACCTACACACTGTGACATTCTCCCCCTCCATGTAGAATTCGTCCTCGAATTCTCAGGAGTACAAGAATCACTGGAAATGAGACTTAAGGAGTTCTAATGCACATGTGCGTCATTTACGTTGGGCGCCATTTGTCACGACCCTTAAAAAAATCTCACGCCCCGGCCGAGGATCGAACCGGGGACCCTTCGATCTAAAGTCGAGCACTCTACCACGTCGCTATAAAAAGCCGGCTTGTACCGCAAAGCAGTACAAATGTATGATATATCTAATTACCTACACCCTGTGACACATGTATCAAAACTGATAAACTAAGTTTTTCTATCCAAAAATGTTAAAATCTGTTACCTCCATCCCACCGTCCATGAAACCGTTGCCTGTTCCGTCAGGCTGCGATAACGTAGTACTGATCCGTCAGGAGGAGGCGTTATGGCTAGTCATTGTAATATCATGTTTTTAGAATGATCGTGCACTGTGCAGGCTTCAGCATTCAGAGTCATAATGGCATTACTGGCCTTTTTCACCTCATTTTTTATTCTCAGTTATATGTGCAGTGTCAACAGAAAATGTGCTTTAGGTTTTTGTGAATATATAATAGCTTAAGCATTTTTACATCGTCATTTTTACAGCATGATCTTCGTTTTTTCACTATATGGACTTTTAAGATATGGAGATTGTTTTGAACTGGGAGGATTCAGGTCAGACTTCACATGCTAAGACTGATCTGAACACACCCTGTTCACCCATGCGATATGTAGCATTTTATGGCAGCGCGGCTTGTTCATCTTTATTTAAACCATCTGCTAACACGTGTGCAAAGGTTATGTATCTTCCAGCGAAGACCGACGATAGCCATTTGTTAATGAAAGCCCTTGCACACCATTGGTTTCTTTGAAATGTCTTTACCACCAGAGAGCATAGAACAATAGATGGCCGCCGTGAAATAGGGATTAAATGACAATAATTGAAACATTACTGTAAATGAGTTGTCAAGAAGCTATTTACAATGTCTGCAGCAAGCCTTACAAAAGCCGTGGACAGCGTCGAAAAAAATGAGGATACAAAAGGCTTAGCTTGCTTCCTTTAAGTAATTGTATATGCGACCGGTCAAAGCAAAATGTCCTAATGCGCGTAATAAACACAAAATTGAGCCGCGACACGACAAAACCTACAAAGTGGTTGTGCGTCCAGCGCAGACTCAGATCAGCCTGGGCATCCGCCCAGTCTGATCAGAGTCTTCGCTGTCCGCATGGAGGTAGCTTAGACCCTTAACTACCCTTTAAGCACTTAGTGAATAGTCTAATCTGACTTAGTGGATGCCTAGGCTGATCTGAGTCTGCCCTTGGCGCACAACCACTTTGTTGGTTTTGTCGTGTGGCGGCTCAAAGAAATTTGCTATTTGAATCGCTTAATTCGTATCAGTAGCCCTTTAACATTTAATTTCGCAAATGGACCTATTTTTTACCTATTTCTGTTAAGTATGGTCGTAATTTTTCGCAAACCGATTGGAAAGGAAACGTGTAACCTTTTTTGTGTCCTGTAATTACAACATCTTAAAGAGGAATCGGTATATTTCCAAGGCAAGAAACTCTGTCGTTTTTATTTTGCCTCCCTTCTTCGCGGTTGTAAACCGTTACAAGAAAGACTTTGTTCCCTTATGGAGGTAAACAGATAAACCTTGAATAAGAGACATGTCGAGCGAGAGGCACATCAGTCTAAAACAAACTTTTTAAAAAATAAACCTTAATTTAATCAGTGCCAATTTATAAACGTTTCAACCTATATTTTGTTTAATCTAAGTATATAGAAGAGGTTTAAAATGACAGTTTATTTGTCAATAGCTATGTAAACTCGGCATCAGATGCATTTGGATCAAACGTTTCTGAACTCATTTTTGGAGGTGAAGAGTTTTGAATAAATGAAAGTTGCACAGTAGTTCGGGATTTCCTTGCTTTGCACGTGACCTTTGGCATTCATTTCCTAAACGTCAGACAAATAAAGATTATTTCTTAAGTAACTGCAAATCTTTTCTGAAATATCGCATTTTCTTCCTCTTAATTTTCTGCAAGAAGATGCTTAAATGGAAGTTATAGGTACCTAGAGGGTTCATGACTAAGTGTCATTGGTTGATAAATGTGCAAATCTTAGGCCATACATTTCGCACTTAAGCAGTTAATTGTCAGAAATTGCGGGATACTTTTGTCTGATTCTGATGGCCCATAAAATATTCAGATAGTTCAGGGGAAAAATGAGTGATTGTACGTTGGGCTGGTATACTCTGATATTAATGAGTTAATTTATATTCATCCCAAAAAGGATATCTGTAAGGGAAATAAACGAAATGTCCACCAATTATCATGTATATTTTATAACCCCCTAATATCTTAATCTTATCTTTGATAAAGGAAGGGAAATAAGATTAAGGAGAAACAAACAATCTCTAAGTGGGTCAGTTATTTCTGTTGAGGGAATTACATCATTATTCGGTTTCACTGCACATATATCAAGACAGCACTATATGCGATATACCCAGTAATCACACACCATCTGGTATGGTGTGTGATAAAGTTCTGGGTTATCACATATACGAGGGTCATCCAATGAATAGCGGGACTTTTCCTTGCGGTTCAAAGATTTATAGATGAAAGTAGGCGTTTTTGTGCTTGGGGAGCTTCAAACTTTCTCTATATATATTTTTCTTACTCATGTTACTCACACTTTAAGCTCATTATTACCAGGTGTGTATACTCCGATTTGGGGGGTTTCAGGGGCGACCGAGCGGAGTATGAATTCGGACTTGTGCTCGGCGCATACATTTTCGAACTTGGAAATATGCCCCTTCATTGTCGTTTTACCCACGCCCGGTTAAGATTGGAAACATTCAAAATCAGGGTATACGGTAATTCTGATATTACTCACTTCTTCATTTCTTGAGTGCAATCGTTTCTTGATAAGTATGTAGTACATTGCCTGTATGCTATCAATACCAACTGATATTCATCTCTCTCTCTCTCTCTCTCTCTCTCTCTCTCTCTCTCTCTCGGGGTGGGGGGGGGGGGTAGAACATTTTGTATTATCACAGGTTAATAGCTTTAGACGCCTTAAAATATATTTTGTGCAGTTTGACTTTACAGGAGACAGATTTATATAAGCCTGTTGGCTTCTTTCTGAATCCTATTTGTGAACTGTGTGCTTGCATTTGTGTAATGTCATAGTATTTACAAATAAACTATATTGAAACCAAATAGCGGGACTTGTTTGCTATTTTAACCGTATCCCCTCAAGTACTATGCTCATGTTAAGTGCTTCAAATTATTTGTAACCAATAATGATCATAACAACAAAATGAATCAGGATTAAATAGGGAGATGAAACAAGGTGAACTCTCAACAGCAAGAACAACACTGAAAATCTGGAGCAAAAGAAGTCCAACAAATATACCCCGATGGGCCCGACTAAAGACAAACACTGTGTAATTATAAGTTGCATCCATTTCTTTATGTAGTTGAAGCATTTTATCTTTTATTGCGTATTCCGTTCAAGCGTTCGTCCATCCGACGATAAATTTGCATGCAAAATGTCTGTAACTAGTATTTAGCCTTTCACAACCTTGTATCATCCGTGACGCTAGTGTTATTTACAGGTAGGCAAAAGAGAAGTCATAAAAGCTGTTTCCTTTTGCAAAAAGCACAACAATAAACCAATACACCTTAACCATAATATATGTTAATCTCTTCTTTAATTTCTCTTTCAATTTTATTGCATTATTAGCACCAGCTCAATGTCATTTACTCCTGTTTTATTTGGGAGGAGGTGATGTATATTTTTTCATCACTTCCAAACCGTTTATTAGACGAACAGCGATACCGCCATAAAGCGGCTCTAAATCTTTCCCGGAAGCAAATCACGGTGAAAGTTTGAGTGGATCTCAGTCGAATTTTGCCAGAAATAAGACAGTTTTGTGTTAATTAGTTAAATAATTACCTTAGAGGGACATAAAACAGTCTAGGGCTACACAGGACATAACTCTGATCAAGAAACCGCAATAACACTTAATATTGCAACAGAAATTCTTGGGGAGGTAGCGAGACTCAGATTCGAGTCCGTATTGAGTCTGCACTATTTGCCCTTCCGCCAATAAACGACTCACAACAACATAGAACCAGATGAGGCGGCTCATAATGAGTCGCTTCATCTGGATCTACACTGTTTGCCCTCTAATCTTTGTATTCTCAGTATGATATAGCTTGGGCGAAACAATGTTTGAAAATTTGCAGACGTTAATTTTGTCGTCTGCTTAGTTTAGTACGTCCGCAACTTTCTACGCCACCTGGAGTAATGTGTGAATTCTGTTGGATATTTGCGGCCAGCATAGAAAATAAGGGTGCTGATCGAAATTGTAAAAATGACCGCACTTTTTTACTTCCTATTTCAATAAAAATTATATCAGTAAAATGCTGAATAATTGTAGCTTTCGGAATGAACACGGAAAATTTTCATTTTATGAACAAAAGAGACATATGCGGGTAAAAACTTTGATCAACGCAGTAAAAAAGTCATGATTTACTATATATTCTATACATTTTGAGGGTAGTCAACTTAAACTAAAAAATGACCGCGGTATTTCTTACGCAATGTTTTCAAAAGATATATCAGGCTGTTCGCAAATTAATGCGGTTTTCGAAATGAACACGGAAAAATGGATTTGAATATAAAGAAAAATAAAATAAGAAGGAAAAGATGACTTGCCCATACCTCGTAGTGTATTTCATTACCAGCTCTATTCGCAAATATCGATTATCGATTTTTAAACAGTGGCGTGGAAAATTATCCATGAAAAATTAAGAGTCATTCTCTGTAAGCACCAAAAAATTGCAATAGGGGGTGAAAATGACATATCTCAGATTTTCATGAAACTTTGTGTCTTTTTTGCTTACGTCAAGTGATGAACAAAAATACAATTTTTTCCTCAATCAAACTGCCCGTTTCCATGGCAACGAGGATTTTCTGTTTTTCAGCCTAATTTGGTGATTTTTCAAATAAAAAATGCCAGATTTGACACCAGTTGTATTGACAGTATTTCTCAACAAATGTCATTGACACTCATGTCTTTTAAAAGACCCATGTAAGTGCTGTGTACGGATAGAATTTTTTTTCTTTATATTGCTATGGTCAAGGAGTAGGTGACCTTGACTTCTATCTAGTAAAGCATCTGTTTAAAAATATAAAAGATTGGCCAATTTTGAAAGCACTTTGTTAGAAAATGCGGCTATAGATTTTTTTCATTCTCTTGGTACAGAGAGTATAACACCTAACTCTTAATATATCAAAAAATTGGAGATGGTATATTTTTTAAATTGAAAATAATTTTCTTTAAATTTAGTCACCGTCAGGAAAATCAGAAGAAACTGTCACAGCAGAAAATCTGCTATAAGAGATAATATCTGGAGAATGTTAAGTAAATATGAGCAGAAATACAAATAAATACGTTGAATACAGTGGAGGAAAGTTACATAAATACTTTTCTCATTCAGAAGTATGTTTAAAATTTACAGTTTGGGGTGCAATTACCCCACCCACTTCCACTGAATATGAAATGAATGCAAAATTTACATGCCATGGATTATATATCTCAAGTTTCCATAATTGTGAGTAAACTGAAACATTTTTAAAAGATCACCACATGTTTGCTGTCATTGTTTTTACATTGTTTATCATTTGGTAACCATGGTAACTGTTATTCTATTATGGGCCAGTGTTCATTTACACGGATATTTACAGGAAATCGTTTCAATGCTGATGAAACATATTCCTTGTTATTTACTTTTTACATATGCATACGCATTCTAAGTGTTGATTTTGTTAAATAATATACGATAAATCAGTTTTATTATAGTTGCTATGACAAAAACCACTCATTCCTTCCACAAAGAAATCAGGCAATCTGAGTGTATGAAGTACAATGTAGAGAAAGAACAGCAACTGAGCATAAATAAAGATAGATACATGCATTGGAGAAGAAATAAACCACACATACAATGTTTATATTTTTTCATTCATTAATATAATTAATCTGTATATCTAGGGGGTGAGTTACCCCACCCACCTCATTTAGTTATACAACGAATTCATAAGTTACATACTATGAGTTTGGATGATAAAATAGCACCTGGTACATTTGTTTTAAAGTTCCTCATCACATGTCTGGTCTGCATAAGCTTTCTTGTCTACTGTCCTTTGTTTTTGTAAAAGTTCTGGATGGAGGCACGCTTGCATATATACCAAACTGAAGTTTTGTCGACTGCCTCGCTTACGGCAAGCGGGTTCGACAAACTACTCCTATGACTTTGAAAATGGCATCAAGGTCGCCAAATTCTAAGTCTTTGGTCTTGCCTAAAAGGTTGATCTTTGCAAGTTTGGTAAAAATGAATCTACAGGATACAATCTACAAGATACATCTTCGTTTTTTAGGTCAAATCAACAAATGACCCTTAAAAATAGGGTCAAAGTCACCAAAACCTAACTAGAAACATGGTAACTAACAGGGCCCGCCTTTATGAGACTGTTGGTGGAATTTAAGTCGTATGTCCCCGACCAGAAAATACAATGACAGCTTTCTGTTACCATGTTGTTGCTTCATGTTGTTTAGAATTAAACCTCTGGTAGAATAATTAAGATAAGGGCAAAAAAAACAAAATCATGACTGATTAAAACAAAGGCAACAACTCTGTAAAGCAGGAAACTGGAGTTACCATTCTTGCACTCTGAACACCTTCAGATATTCTGATGATGTTTTATATTTGTACCAAGTTTTGTGAAAATATCTTCAAAGGCTTAAAAGTTATAGATTGGACAAGGTCTCAATAACCAAAATTACAAAGGGATATAATTCTGTTTAACATAAATGAAGATGCAGTTATGGTTCTTTTTCTCTACAAATTGTTTGATAATGGTTTACATTTGTATCAAATTTACAAGAAAATATCTTCTACAGTTTTAAAGTTAGAGAGTGGAATGATTTCTATACTGAAAATTACAAAAGGGCATAATTCTGTAGAAAATGTAGATGAAGTTACAGTTTTAATTCTCTGCACATTGTCTGATAATGTTTTATATTTGTAAAAATTTCCGAGAAAATACCTTTGATGGTTTAAAAGCTGATAGCAGATAAAATTTCTATACTTTAAATTACAATTGAAAATAATTCAGTACAAAAGTAGATGGAGTTGTGGTTCTTATCTTCTGCACATTGTCTAACAATGTTTTGTATTTGTACATAGTTTCATGAAAATATCTTTGAGAGTTTTAAATTAATAGAGCGGACAAGATTTCCCCACTGAAAATTACAAAGGGGCATCATTCAGTAAAAAAACAGGTAGAGTTATGGTTTTTGTTGTCTGCAAATGGTCTGATGATGTTTTACTTTCCTACCAAGTTTTGTGAAAATATCTAAAACGGTTTTAGAGTTATGGAGCAGACACAATTTCCGTACTGAAATTACAAACGGGCATAATTCAGTGAAAAATGTAGAAAGAGTTACACTTCTTTTTCTCTGCACATTGTCTGATAATGCTTTACATTTGTACCAGGTTTCGTGAAAATATCTCAGACAGTTTCAAAGTTATGGAGCGGGCACGATTTCCGTACCAAATAATTACAAAGGGGCATATTTCAGTAAACAATGTAGGTGGAGTCGTGGTTCTTTCTCTCTGCATACATGTATTGTCTGATGCTGTTCTACATTTGTTCCAAGTTTCATGAAAGCATCACAAAGAGTTTCAGAGTTATGGAGCGGACACGATTACTGAACCAAAAAATTACAAAGTTACAAATTACTTCGTCTGGCAGGGCCCTAATTATCAGTTATGAATCTTCTCCAAATGATGATTTAGAGCTAGTTTAGCATAATTCCAACAAATGCTTCGTAATATAGGGTATAGATAAGCCATTTTTAACCATTTTAAGACCACCTCTAACCTCCAAAACATAATAAAGGTCAAACAATCGATTTAGCGGCTTTCTACAACTTCCTGGGACCTTTAAAACTTCTATATTTATGGATAGATTTCAAAATAATTGTGCACAGTTGTTCTCCTTGATGAGCAGAAGTGCCATTTGAAACATTCGTTCAGGTAGGTCCAAGGTCAAGGTCACACTTAAAGGTCAAATGGTAAAATGGTCATATATTGAGCTAGTCCGAGCCATTACTTCTACATTTATTGATGGATTTCAAAATAATTTGGCACAATTGTTCTCCTTTATGAGTAGAAGTGCCATTTGGAACATTTGGTCAGGTAGGGCCAAGGTCAAGGTCACATTCAAAGCTCAAATGATAAAAATTGTCATAAATTGAGCTTGTCCGGGCCATAACAGCTACATTTATGCATGGATTAAAAAAAACGGCACAATTGTTCTCCTTGATGAGTTCAAGTACCATTTGAAACATCTGCAGGTACATGTATATCCAAGGTCAAGGTTACACTTGAAGGTCAAATGATAAAAATAGTCATAAATAGGGCTTGTCCTGGCCATTACTTCTACATTTATGGATGAATTTCAAAACGGTTTGGCACAATTGTTCTCCTTGATGAGTAGAAGTGGCATGTGGAATTTATTATGGTAGGTCCAAGGTCAAGGTCACACTTGAAGGTCAAATGATAAAAAAATGTCATAAACTGAGCTTGTCCGTGCAATATAATTTATACAGTTATGCATGAATTTCAAAATAATTTGGCACAATTGTTCTCCTTGACAAGAAAAAATGTTTGTTCAGGTTGGTCCAAGGTCAAGGTCACACTTCAAGGTCAAATAATAAAATAGGCATAATGTGTGCTTGTCATGGCCATAATTCCACTTGTTTTCCTTCATAAGAAAAAAAATTGCTGTATCATGATATATACTTGTTTGGCTTCTTTCTAATTGTTATATACTTGTTTGGCTTCTTTCTAATATGTAAATGAAGCATTTAGTTTTGACATACTTATAGGTCACCAAAGCGAACTGGGCTCGACAAGTTGTCCCTGGTCAACCATCTAATTGATTCTTTCCCATGTTCCAGTGGTGTGTCTGTGCAAGTTTGGTCACACATGATCTGTTCATTCCGGAGATATGGTGCAAGCAAACCATTTTTAACACTGTAAGTCCTCATGTGACCTTGAATATAAGGTCAATGTCACCAAAGTCTAACAGTGTTTCCCCACCTCCTTATAATACACTTGTGCAAGTTTGATCAAAATTCATAAATCCCTTCAGAAGATATGGTGCATACAACTCATTTTCACTGTTTTTTACCACCTGTGACCTGAAAATATGGTCAAGGTCACCAATTTTTTTCTGTTCTTTTCCACTTCCCTGTGATATATTTGTGCAAGTTTGATCTAAATCTATCCACTCGTTCAGGACATATGGCGCCAACAAGCCATTCAGATACCTCCTATGACCTTGAAATGGGGTCAACGCAACCAAAATCTAATCAGCACTTCTTCCCCACCCAAAGATGTATCTTTGCAAGTTTGGTGAAAATACATTCAGCCCTTCAGGAGATAGAGAGAGTGCAGACATGAAATTGTACTGACACACAGACACCGACACCAATGCAGACGGGATCTGCACCAAAACAACATATCCGCCTTCCCTTTCCTCCTGGCCACCCCACCCCCCACTCCCAATTGTTAGGGGTGGGGGACATAAATATGTTTATCAATATGATAAATATATAAGCAAATTTTCTTCTCCATAATGAAATATCTAAATGTATTTCTGCTCATTTTATGTCCTTTATTTGCTTGCTACCAGATGCACTCAGATTGTCAATTGCTGTTTTGATGGAACGTCTGATTGTATCCATAGCAACTAAAATATACCGAATTTTTGTCCAAGATGAGACTTATTTGGAAAATAGAAAGTGTATACATAGATAGAAAATCACAATCAACACTTTTCAACTAAATTTGAATGTTTTTAAATATCCAGGAGCCCCGGTAGCGCCGACTGAAGTAGCGGACCGGGTTCGAAACCCGCTTGAGGTGAGAATTTTCCTACCGTAAACGGGGTTCCATTGCACACAGCCTTTCATTATCACCGTCCCATCGTTCTGATATGACTGAAATACTGTTGAAAAGGACGTAAATTCGCAAGTCATCATTCCATCCATTTTAAATATTCGTTTCCAACAAAAAACAGACTAGTGATAGAGTATTGGTTGCCATGGTTACTACGTGATAAATAAAATAAACTAGAAATGTTTCTTTTACAAAAACAGATGAACCCCCTCCTATCCTTTCTCAGCTATATCATTTTCCCTAAATATTGCAAAGTAAGGATCTCTTGTAAATCTTGAAATTTGGGTCCAGGTCACCACCATCTAATCAGTACTTTTCCACATCCCGATTATAAACTTATCTATGTTTTGTCATAAACCATCAATCCCGTTAGGAGTCATCATGCAGACAGGCCATATTTCAACGCGCTACAACCTCCTGTGACCTCAAAAATGAGGTCTAGGTTACCAAAATCTTATCAGTTTCTTTCCCATCTCCCAGTGAAATGTTTATGCAAGTTTGGTTAAAATCCATCCATTCATTCAGGAGATATGTTTCAGACAAGCCATTTTCAACATTTCTGATCTCCTGTGACCTTGAAAGTAGGGTCAATGTCACCAAAATCAAATCAGTTCTTTTTCATTTCAGAGTGATATATCTGTGCAGGTTTGCTTAAAATCCATCCATCCATTCAGAAGATATTGTGCTGACAAGCCATTTTTCCAGCACTCAGTGACCTCCTGTGACCTTGAAAATAAGGTCAAGGTCAGCAAAATCTAGCTAGTTCTTTTCCATTTCACAATGATATATTTTTGCGAGTCTGGTAAAAATCAATTTATCCATTTCCGAGATACGGTGCAGAAAAGCCATTTTTCATCATTATTTGACCTTCTGTGACCTTGAAAATAGGGTCAAGGTCAACAAAATCTAATCAGTTCTTTACCCCTACCCAATTATGTATGCATGCAAGTATGGTCATAATCCATTTATTCCTACAGGACATAGAGTGCAGGCAAGGGCTACGCAGACGCTGATGGGATCTGCACCAAAAAAAAATATGTCCCCCATCCAGCCCCCCACCCACCAACCACTGTGGGAACATTATGAAAAAAAGAAAGACGACAGAAATAATGAGCTTGTAGAAGCCCCCTAGACCATTCAAAATCAGCAAAGACTGAGATATATTCATTGTAGCATGCAACTTTTAATTTGGTTTTGCATTGAAAGAAAGTGGGTGGGGTAATTTAACCCCAAATTGTAAGGTACAAACGTATTTTTGAGGGTGAAAACTCTCTATGTAGTTTTCTTCAGTTGTTGATCATGCATCAACTTGTATTTTGGCTCATATTTCTTGAAAATGTTCAAGATATTGTATTTTATCTCAGAATTTCAATTATGAAATTTCCTTCTGATTTCTCTGACGGTGACTAAATTCAAAGAAAAATATTTTCAATTTAAAAAATATACCATCTCCAATTTTTTGATATATCAACAACTAGGCTTTGTACTCTCTGCACCAAGAGAAAGAAAAAAATCTATAGCCGCATTTTTTAGTAAAATGTCTTAAAAATTTGCTGATTTTTGATGTTTTGAAATAGACGCCTTACAAGGTGGAAGTCAAGGTCACTGACTGCGTGACCATAGCAATATGAAGAAACTTTTCTGTATTTGTAAGCAGCACTTACATGGTTCTCTTGTAAAATGTAAGTATCAGTACCATTTGTTGTGAATTACTACCAGAACAATTGGAGTCAAATCTTGCATTTTTCATTTGAAAAATCACCAGATTAGGCTGAAAAACAGAAAATCCTGGTTGCCATGGCAACGGATGGTTAGATCGAAGAAAAACTTTTATTTTTGTTCATCACTTGACATAAGCAAAAAAGACACTGAGTTTCGTGAAAATCTGAGACATGTCATTTTCACCTGATTTTGGTGCTTACAGAGAATGACTCTTAAGTATTTATCAAGGAGTCAAAATATATTTGGTGCCAGGGATGGCCTTTGTCTTCAGCATATTTGCAGATGTAAATTTTGTCGTCTGCTTTTTGTCGCTTTAAGGGTTAAGGGGTCCCAATATTTAGGATCATTATGGAATGGTCTTTGTCTTGAGCTGGCAATAACCAGTCTTTCCCCCTGGCGGGCTGAATAATTGATGTCTCAATAATAGTGCGGAAATAAGTTATAACAACAAAAAGTATAAATCAAGGAGCTCGTTCTTTATTTTTTAACGACACCAAAGGGGGGACAAGTTACTTTATTAATATTGTATGTTATTAACGGGCAAAACTGTAAATCACGTGCTGTTAAAAAGCTTGCTATGCCATTTTGCTTCTAAACATTCGGGGCTATCCAATGGTTTGTCGTCAGCATCAGTAGCGTGTACATTAACGTATGTAAAATCCATGACGTCAATAAGGACGTTACCATTGGCCCTGGAAGCGTAGAAGCAGTATTTTCAAAAGTCACACAGAAAATCCGGGACACTAAAGTCGTTGTAGGAAAAATCCTTGACATTTGCAGTAGTTTTCGTCCTTGGTTTGCAGAGGCTAGTTTATGAAGAAAAATGTGACAAACGACTAAATGCGCCTATAAAATGCTCCAGCAAACAGCCTGATTGCGAAATTAAAATCTTAAAAAGTTCCTTCAAGAGCAGAGAAAGACCTCAAGAAAATATTGAAAATAAGTTTGTTCACTTAACTCATTTCTTCGTCACGCTTATGAGGCATAAATTGTCAGAAAAAATCGTTGACGAGTGTCAGAAAAAATCACCGCCTACCGGGACTAAGCAACCACCCAGTCAGATAAGCTAACAATCCAAGACAGGATGGCTGGAAGAATGCAGAATGTTTCAAAACATTCACCCCCCCCCTCCCCCCACCTTTTCCGTATTCTTGCACGGGAGACTGTTTTTATGCAATAATAGCGATTAAACAAAGATTTTCTGATGTGTTTTCATCTGCTAAACCCCGCGGGAAGTATTGAAACCCTCGCCTTTTAGGAAAGGGTTTTCAACAACAATCCCTCGCGGCCTAGCAGATGATAATGTATAGAAAATCATGTTTAATCCCTATAAAATAAGAATATTAGCCGAATGGCAAGTTATGAAATTGTCAAAGCTCAAAATCAAAAACAAAAAACAATTATACAGTAAGCTTTATGACGTCGTAAAGCCATAATAACAAATACATGTTAACCTATAGGTAAAGCATGCTCATACATGTCAGTTTAAACCAAATTCATCTTCTTTAACATGCGTATTAAGATAGGTCACAGTAATATTCTTTATTAATTTGCTTCATTTATTTGTTAATATTGAAAGACACAAATCACTTTTGCAACGGCTGTTTTTATGCTGACCAGATTTCAAAACAAAAGAGTCATATTTTGATAAACTCACTACAAAAGTCATAATTACCCAGGCATTTTGGGTTACTGTCACACATATTCAACGTTGCCTTAAAATAATTGTTGTGTTTATACAATTTTGTAAGTATTTTCTGAACAGCTTATTTTTACAATCTGTTTAGAATTGTGGACATTGTTACAGACCTTCTTTATCAGCCTTAGAATTCTTTAGGAAACAACATCCTCTGAAAGGCAAAATATGAATCCTGATGCATTGTCGCTGTATTTGTCTGTTCAGATGACAAGGGTGTCACATCTTGAAGTCATGCTTCATACCTTAATTGACACATGATCCCAAAGCTGTGATTATAATGAGGTGACATTGTATGATCTTTGACAGGAATCTCTGTGCCTTTGTTCCCGGATAATGAATTCCGTTCCTGAGTCTAGTGGAATGAAGTTTATGCCACTCAAGCTAATGTATTACTCATCTGTAACAAGCAAGACAAAGCATCTGTAGATTCGGCAGTTTATTCAGTATTACGTCATACTTCTCTTTTATTATTATTATTATCTTATTTTGTTTTTTTTTGTTTTTTCTAATCTTAATTTTTATATCCTGCCATATGTTTGCTGTTGGCCGTCCAGAGTCCGTCCATCTTCCGTCCGTCCACTCTTCGTTTCCGTCCGATAAATTCAGTACATGTATTTATCAGCGGATTTCATTCAAATTTTACACGTGCATTTGTATAAGAATATCTCGCTTGGGATTGTTCATGGGCAGGTTTCGTTACTTTCCGACTGAGTTAAGGCACTTGTCAATGCACAAAAATGTTTGTGACTTCTAGTTCCTTTACTGTTTGAAATATCATGATGAAACTTCATAAAAATGATCGAAGTAACAAAAGCTTTGTGTTGCCATAGAAATGTCTACTTCATGGGTTATTTGTCTCTGCCTTGAGCTGTAGTCATGCATAAATCAAGAAAAATCCATAGTCAAAGTTTGAAACAGTTTTTTCTTTTGAAACTGGCGGCAAATGATGAGAGTAATAAAAGCCTCCTGTGATACTCAAAATTTACCCCTGGGGTTATCTGCCACATCTTTTTACACGCATAAAATGATGATAAAGTCTGTATGGAATTATAATTTAAAAAATAATTCTAATATCCATAGCTAGTTTCTTTGTTACATATTCTATGGCAATTTTTCTGTTCACACGGACAAATTTTGTTTGTCATATAAACTTTACCATATAAATTTGGCAATCAAAATGTGGCATATTTTTTGCATTCACACGAGCAAATTTTTTCTATGCCAAACCTACTTTGTCACAGAAACTTTGTTCGTGTGAACGAAGCTTAACGTTTTCCGCCATTTTCACAAAGGGGTTATACGACAATAATCTTTGTCCTTATAAAGCAGATACCGTTGAGGAGGGAGAAATATAGATCCATGGTCATGTGATGTTTCTTGAAGTTGTATCCTTACGCCTTAAGAATTAATTTAATCTCCCTTCACTACTGCTAATGTTTAATGTCTTGTTGTGGCCGGAAAAAACTTTAGAATAGTGCAAGTTATATATTTTCTGGTAATTTGTGATCATTGTGTTCATTCTGTGTCAGTTTATAACAAAGAGTTTTACTGAGGCATGTGCATGTGCACATGAACAGACTCAATTTCACCGACTCTGCTGCTTTCGATTCACGGTTTTGTCTATGCTTCAAGAGGATCTTCTTTCGGAATTCGTTTTATACAGCATGCCAGCATATCTTGTTATGAACATATAAGGGTTGAATATGTCGGTGAAAGTTGATTAAGGCTGCTCGGTTATCAAGTTCACAAATGATATTAAAATTCATTAGCTAATGGATCTCTGTGAAACAACTAAGTTCAAAAATAGTTCGACAAAATGTCAGTAACGACTATGTACACGCTAGGGCCATAAATGAGCCGCGACACGACAAAACCAACAATGTGGTTGTGCGTCCAGCGCAGACTCAGATCAGTCTGGGCATCCGCCCAGTCTGATCAGAGTCTTCGCTGTCCGCATGAAGGTAGCTCAGACCCTTAGCTACTCTTTGAACACTTAACGAAGAGTCTGGTCAAACTGAGCGGATACTTTAACGGTTAAAGCACATACATTTTCGGATAAAACTATTGTAGCTTCCATATGCTGAAGACTCTAGGAGAACTTATGATATGAGCCGCGACACGTGAAAACCAACAATGTGGTTGTGCGCCCAGTGCAGACTCAGATCAGCCTTGGCATCAAACCAGTCCGATCTGACTCTTTGCTAAGCGCTCACAGCGTAGCTAAGAGTCTAAGCTACCTCCATGCGGACAGCGAAGACTCTGATCAGACTGGGCGGATGCCCAGGCTGCTCTGAGTCTGCGCTGGGCGCATAACCACATTGTTGGTTTTGTCATGTCGCGGCTCATATAGGTATTAGCCCAGCGACCGTCGAAAGTCCGTCGTAAATATTTCAAACGACATCTCTGATGAAACTTTTGAGACCCTTTGTAACCGATTTTCGTATAAGAATCTGTTGGATGACTAAAGGTAGCAAAATGTGTTTTTTTCATGTCAGTTTGTTGAGTACATTTATTGCTGAACGCCAACTAAAAGTTGCCGTTGACTTCCAATGAAATATTGGAAATGGGTCCCTACTGCCTTAATTGCACATAAGATGGCAGACACTTCCTCAGTTAGTCCTCTATCAGATTTTTGTGGTTGTTGTTGTCGTTCAATTTTCTTATTTTTTTCTGTTTGTGCCAGCTGTTTACTTTGATGGGTTGTATGAGCCTCTACAAGAATACTGTTTTCGTGCCAATCGATCTAATTATTTGATTGCTCCAAAGAGATTTACATACATATGGTAGTAACTTCTTAATTTGCTTGACTGTCAAAGCAACCGAAATTCTGAAAATGGTGAAATACACAAACATCAACTACTCATAATTATAAGGGTGGAAAAACAGACACTTTGCAGAAATGTTCATAGCGTAAGCCTCCACAAATTACTTTTTGTGCCAATTGGTCCAAAACTTCCTATTGTCTTTAAACGTGTAAATTGAAATACAGCAGCTCAGATATTTTGGTTTCAAATTTTAGTTTTAAGTTTCTAATGCATCTTTTGTTGAGCTGGGCTCTCAGAGTAGCGATACAGTACCTCACGGTCCTTTTGTTTATCATACCTCTGAGAACAGTGAATATCATACCACTGTTTGTTTATTCATCTCGACCTCGAGAAGTAAGATAAGAGACTTGTGATTCTGACTGTATTGAGATAAATGGATGACATGCGAGCTTATTAACGTCGTTTTCAGCAGTATTTCAGCGTATCAGGACGATGGGCGGGCAATAAGGAAAAGCTATCTACGATGGAACCCCGTTTACGATTGTAAAGATTTCCGTCGCCAGAGGAATGGAACCCGGGACCGCTAGGTAAGCAGGCTAGCGCTTAATTGACTGAGTTAAGGTGCCTTCATACCGCTTACATGCAAATACTATCAGTGCTGTAAGCAGAGTTATACAATGTGTTTATTCTCCAGATTGTTAACCCATTCATGTTGGGATACCCATAAAAGGGACACTGGCAAACAGTGTAGAACCAGATAAGGCACCACAAATGTTGCATCGGATCTGGGTCTTTACTGTTTGCCTTAAACAGGAATTTTACAGATTTTTAACCAGTAAAAATGAGCCGCGACACGAGAAAACCAAGAATGTGGTTGTGCGCCCAGCGCAGACTCAGATCAGCCTGGGCATCCGCCCAGTCTGATCAGAGTCTTCGCTGTCCGCATGGAGGTAGCTTAAGCCGTCAGCTACCCTTTAAGCGCTCAGCAAAGAGTCTGACAAGACTGGGTGGATACCCAGGCTGATCTGAGTCTGAGCTGGGCGCACAACCACATTGTTTGTTTTCTCGTGTCGCGGCTCAAATATAGTAAACCTGACACCCCTTACATTGGAAATGGACCTGTGCAAAGAGCTAGGTAGAAGAGTCCAATCGTCATCAATGGGTTAAAGGATATTTCTTATTTTGGCTCGGGCATCTCAATGATTTTTTTTAGATGCATCACGAAAACAGATACGTTCTATCAGGTAGAGGTTTTTGCGTTTCCCAAACATCACATTTGTACAGTTTAAACAATAAAATTTGACTTCTTACAAGGTTGTGCTTAACAGTACAGTGTTACTCGGCATGCGCTGTTCCATCAACAGAAAGCCTGTTGTCTTTTGTTACAGTATTTTGCCAATACTCAAGTGAGCGAGGCATTAAACTTAGGATGGCGGTTTCAACACTATTTTGTCTAAAGAATAGCACGACCATCTGTTCATGTGGCGTATAATCCTCTTGATACATTAAAAACCCGTGTTGCATCGGCAACTTAAGAACATTTTTTCTCGAAAGATAGGTTCATACTACGCTTTTTCTACTGTGGCTCCTAAACTCGATTATATTTAATCGGTTTGTGTACGTAGACAGACCAACTACTTGTTTTTGGAGTGCATGAAAAGGGAATGCTAGCTATATCGCATAAAACTACTTTTAGACCTTTATTGTTTATGCCACAGTCAGGTCGAAGGCGGAAATTTCTGTTGCGACCCCCGTGTGTTATATTTCATGCAATGATCCTTTTTGTTGTATTTCGAGCATTGCGGTCGCCCGAATATGTCCACTTTACTTTCTGTTTTGTTTTCTGGTGTAAGAAAGAAAATATAAAAAATATAAAATACATAATTATGTTTTCTTACTTGTATGACTTTTGATGCTTTACGGTTCCTGTGACGGAATGAGTGCGTTATCGAAAATGTACGGTTCCGTTTTGTCGTTTTGCGGTTGATCGTCCTCTTTCGAACGGGTCGGGCGATGGTGCTAGATAAGTGTCAGTTGGATAATAGTAGGGCAAGGTCCTACTGTGTTTGCAGTAGATTCGGGATGGGGTGGTTTGGAAATTTGTTTTCTCTTGCCTATCATGTCTCTCTTCTTTCTCCCTCTCTCTCTAGGAGACGGCTCAATATAGACTGGAATACTGTCTCAAAGAGCCGTCTAACTCAAAATAACCAACCAACATCTTCTTTCGATGTATTGGGCTGTGCTTTTTGATTCAGGAGTCTTTTCTTGGGTATCTTCACTTAAATTTCCATTTGTTGTTTGTTATTATTATTATTATTATTAATTATGATCAGCATTAGACTAACACAAAAAATCGTGGATATTCATTGGTCACCCCTTGTTCCTGTGTTCTGAAAGAGATTTGATGCAGTCTGTATGTCTTATTTCATCTCTTGCTACATTATGTGAGCCGCGACACGACAAAACCAACAATGTGGTTGTGCGCCCAGCGCAGACTCAGATCAGCCTGCGCATTCGCCCAATCTGATCAGACTCTTCGCTAAGCGATTAAAGGCTAGCTAAGGGCCTAAGCTATCTCCATGCAGACAGCGAAGACTCTGATCAGACTGGGCGGATGCCCAGGCTGATCTGCGTCTGCGCTGGGCGCACAACCACATTGTTGGTTTTGTCGTGTCACGGCTCATATATAAGTGCTCCAAATAAGAAGGGGAAATAGCGATAATTTAGGGACTTTCCATATTTCTCCATTAAAACGTATGTTGTGACCCCTTATTAGAACCGAGTCGCTAATGAGGAGTAACAACACATGTTTTCGTTGAAAAATAAGAAATAATGTAAATATATTATATACATTTCTGGGCTAATTTATTTTGCGAAGTACAATCATCATGCCCTGCAAAATGAATTAGCCTGGAAATGTAGTCATCAATGAATTCTGAAAAAAATAATGTCAGGTAAAGTCGTAGTGACTTCATGGATAGAAGTCAGCTATCGCCTGCTTAAAGAGTGCTTCAGATCTCACAAACTCTGTCACATATTCATGTCCAAATGTAATGTTTGTCTGAAAACACTGTTCCAAATTGTTGCAAAAACGGATTATTCGGGTCGATTAAATAGGAATGTAACTTCACACACACACACACACACACACACACACACACACACACACAACTATTAGACTGGCTCCAGACTCCAGTCAGTAAAACTGAAAAGTCTTCAAGCATCGCTGGATTAAATTCAGCTATTCATAAATTCAGCTATCAGAAAATCTATTCCTGTAGTTTTAAATATTTTGCATTATTTTATGACAATATAATTTATTAGACTGAAGCCAGTCTAACACCACTATCAACGGTAATTTTATGCTACAAAATACATACGTGGCAGTTAACTCAGTCACGGTTGGCAACTTTTTTTCCCTCAAACTGTGGGACGGTGAGTCGGATCTCGGCCCAAATAAAGGATTCATCCTATACCTAGGTATTAGTTCGCATCCGTCTTCAACTAAGCTAGTGGTTTCCGTAGGTTCTGGTTTCAGATTGTTGTTGAGCCTGTAAGTCACATTTTTCGGTGTTTTTATGTGAAGCATTTTGAATTATCGCTTTTAATTTAAATTATCGCTTGATTCTTTAAGTTACACGATTGAGATGGCATGCTTAAATATATATAGATAGATAGATAAGTTTATTTATATAAATTATTATTATATTATATTATATTATTTATTTATATTTTTTTATATAAAAATAAAAATTTAAAACTGTCGGAAGACTTAGAGTGAATGGGTACACTATCAGGGAAAAACAACTATTCCATTTTCATTTATGCCTCCATCCTCAATTGAGGCCAACGTTTGAAGGAAAGAATTCGTTCCTTTGGGAACAAATTCTTTCCTAGAACCCATTTGAAAGAGATACGTCGTACAAGGAATAAACAAGAAGTCACAAATCTTATGTCCCTTTGTAAAAATGGCGGAAAATCATAAAAGTGTACTTATTCACATCAGTATTTTTTTCCTTAAATTTTAGTTTCCGATGTGAACAAGTCTGCTTCTTTAAAACAGACTCATTTATAATCCTTTCAACAAATCTCTGGTTTTCAATTTCAGTCTCCGCAGTTAGTCTTGAGTGTAATTCCCAATTTCAAACACAATTGTTGATTTTACCATTCTCCCGATTTCAGATGATTAAAACATCCATTGAAATCTTGAATTCAAGAAGATAACTTCAGCTTGTTGATTAAATCAGAGTTGTACAATTGATTGAATGTCCTGAAGGATTCTATATTTTTTTTTCTATACTCTAGTCTTCAAACATGCTTTAAATTGGTGTTTATTCCTTGCCTGACTTTACTCTACATATTGTTCGCTATGGTTATTAGGCCGTTCTACTTACATTGTGGCACAAAGTAGGGCAAAGGCCTACTGTGCTTGTAGTAGCTGCGGGTGGTTATGTAAGGATATTTTTTCTCTCGTCTGTCCTATCTCTTTACTGTCTCACTCCTTCCTGAAGAGACGGCTCGATACAGACTGAAAGACTACCTCAAAGGTCCGTTAAAAAAAAAACAACAACAAAAAAAAAATGAAATAAAAACAATCAAATGACCGTATATGCCTGGGTCTCTCTCTACATGAGTGATTGATAGCTGCCTTACTTTTATGTGATTGTGTGAGTTAACTTGTTTGAGCCGGGGGAATATCAGATTGAGCATGCTCCAAGCACCCTTGTGCACATGAGACATTTTTATAGGGTGAACAAATGAACACAAACAATAAAAAACGTACGCAAGGAAACCATTATCTAAAAGCCAAGGTTTACATGATCTAAAGCCAAAGCCTGGCTAGGTTGCTGCTGTGTGCGGACTGGTCTGGATCTACTTGGCATATAGATTAAGGCCAACTTTTATCATTCTGTTGTATGGTGCACAGAAATTATAGGATTTTATGTTACTCGTTTTAAATCGCTCATATTGCTGAGAGAGGGAGACAGACAAAGAGACAGACAGAGACCCAAAGGACGAAATTTCATTTTCTAGTTATTCCCAAGCGAATACTTTCTGCTGTATAAAACTTAATCTGACATTTATACAGCTCTTGTTACAGATATATCTGGATCTGGTTTTAAAATCATTTTTTTAAATTTGATAACTAATTTGGTAAATGGCATTGAAAGTCATTAGCTGATGCAATGTATTTCTGGAATACAACAAAGTATAAATGAGCCGCGACACGAGAAAACCAACAATGTGGTTGTGCGCCCAGCGCAGACTCAGCTCAGCCTGGGCATCCGCCCAGTCTGATCAGAGTCTTCGCTGTCCGCATGAAGGTAGCTTAGACCCTAAGCTACCCTTTAAGCGCAAAACGAAGAGTCTGGTCAAACTGGGCGAATGCCCAGGTTGATCTGAGTCATCGCTGGGCGCACGACCACATTGTTGGTTTTCTCGTGTCGCGGCTCAAATGTACTCGAACAAATGTCAGCCATGGCTTAATGCACGCACTAGAACTAGACAGTTGAAATTCTACGGAGCCATTAGTGTAAGGCAAAACGCTAGTTGGGTCGTTTGATGTTACAAAATAAATTCTTGAAAAAGGTCTTAGATGACGGAAACCGGCCGACGACATTCCGATAATCAAATCCGCTGTTGGCTGTTTATTCTGTTTTTATCTTTATCCCTTAAAATAAATCCGTGTACCAGGAAGGACCATTGCCACATGTATAAATGACCTTCAAAAGTGGTGACGTCATACCTTCAATAATGTACCCATACATATTCTAAATGTGACGAAAAAAGTCATCCCTTGAGGCTGAATTAAAACAAAAATCAGTTTCTGAAATACTCTGATGAGAATTATATAAAACGCATACCGAATGCTTGCAGATTAGGGGTAGTACTCAGGAGCGTAGCTAGGGGCAATTACACTGTACGCACAATTATGCTTTATACTCACTGAGGGCAATGATAGGGGGTTAGTTAATCCGCTGAGATATATCAAATTCTCTGTCTGTTGGCAGTTAGCATTAAAATTATGCCCAATTAACAACATTTCAGCATGAAAATACGCAGGTGTGTGTTGAAATTTTGTCAATTTGACAAAATTTCAATACGCACCTGCGTATTTGCGTATAGGTAGCTACGCCCTTGGTACTATAAGGGAGCGCTCTCTAAACAAGTCTCGTCTTAGAAAAAATACGGACGGTTCCGACTGAAAAGTTTCAATGAATTATGTCAGATTTTCACTATTGTTAATAAAATGGTGAGACCAAATTTAGAACTGATAAATTCTTTGTCTTATAGAGAGCCAAGTGGTCATTCAGCTGCCAAACAGACAGTCACAAATGCTTGTCTCATTGAATAAATGCCGGCCAAACATGGAGGTGTATGCAGTCATCTTAATAGCTTTTGTGGGGCGTTGCCTCAATATTCCAACTGATGTATGTTAACTTTCAAAACCAAATTTGATTGAAATGCCCTTTGTTTTCAACTTAAAGCTCGAACCTTCACAAAGCCCAAAACGGCCAAGAAGAATCAATGATTTTGTTTGTTCGCCACCACTGGAATAAGCGGGTAACAAAGAAAGAGAAAAATGCCATCTCACACTTCAAAGTATTCAAGACTGTATTCTGATGGTAAAAGATCCCGACCGCCTTGTGGTTATTGATAGCCTATTATGAAGTCATCGGCGCGTTGGTAAAAACATTAGCGTTTTTTTTTTTTTGTTGTTGTTTTTTTTTTGTTTTGTTTTTCTTCTTCTTCTTCTTCTTCTTCTTTGTGGGCTGCCTTTTGTGTACCCTGGATCACGTGGTAATCGTCACTTAGTCATTTACAGATTTTCTGCCACAAGTGCACACTGTTACCGCTGCACTTGTATTGTGCTTTCTAATGTCAATTGCTTATTTCACACAAGGACGCAAACGCAAGAGTTTTTATCTTTGTTCTGTCTATATTAATGAAGACATTTTCGCTAACATAATTGAACCATGCATTGAGCAAAGGAATGTAAAAAACGCAATATGATTAGAAATTGATACAATCAAACTCCGTTACACAACCACGACATCAAATGGAAAATAGTAACATGAAGTAACCATACAAAACACGGAATTAAATGACTTGAGAATAATTTTTTGTTAAAGAAAATCTGAAGATTTTGTTAGAAGAATATCAGTTTGTAATGAACTGAAAAATGGCGAAAAATGGCATACACTGCATGCCATGCTCCGATAACAATGACGTCATAACTCCCTGTTACAATTGCAACTAAGAGTTCATATTGATGTCCAAGTGACGTCATCAATACGTCATTTTACCACGGCACTAAGTACAACAGTTGGTAAATCCGTAGTTGCTATGGTTACAGATCTATGGCGTCGTCTCACATACAGTGTATGCCATGCTCCTCTCGAATTATAAGTGAGATGCTACCTCAAATTCGTACAATGGAAAAAGTGTGATATGCTCAAACCTATAATTTATTCTCAAATAATTTAATTCTCTGTTACAAGAAGTGTAATATGGCAATTATCAGGAACTGAAACAATCCAACTCCGAATCCCACTAACGGAAACAAATGAATGTAATAAAGAAATGATCAGAAAGTGATAGAATCAAACTTCTATATCCCAACCACGACATCAAAGGGGTAATAGTAACATGATGTAGGCTAACCACACAATAAGTGTAAAATGGCAGTGAACAGGAGCCAATACAATCAAACTCCATACCCCACTCACGACAACAAAATTGGGGCCACATCATGTGATCTCTAACAATGTGGCATTTGTGACAAGCAAAGGCTTTGGTTTAAACAGTATTTTATTCAGTTAAGCTACATACATATATACACAAATCATTTCAATGTAAGATCTGACGGTAAGCGCAATGCTTGTATGATAGTCATCTCCTAGGCTTTGATCAGACTGCACTAAAATGCATTCTGAACCTTCGCTTCTGACCTCAGCCTTCCATGGACGTGGCACAAGCCAAACAGCCAGTGGTGAGGTTTCTGATTAGCTTGGTTAAATGAGAAGGAGGATCTGACTATCACATGACAAGATTGCCACATTGTTGGAATTCACATGACACGGCTCAAATTTAATTGAAATAGTAACACATAAAATAGCAACACTAGAAGTAAGAAAATACAAACAGATATCTATGTAAACAGCTCTTTTCCTCGTAGGTGGTCACAAAGCTAGCCTACAAAGATAAATGAGCCGCGACATGACAAAACCAACAAAGTGGCATATACGCCCAGGGAAGACTCCGATCAGCCTGGGCATCCGCCCAGTCTGATCAGAGTCTTCGCTGTCCGCATGAAGCTGCCTTTGACCCTTAGCTACCCTTTAAGCGTTTAACGAAAAGTCTGGTCAAAATGGGCGGATTCCCAGGCTGATCTAAGTCTGCGCTGGGCGCACAACCACTTTGTAGGTTTTGTCGTGTCGCGGCTCAAATATATTAAGCACACAAAACGTCCACCTCTACCTTTTTCTATGAAATATACATCAGAATGAATAAAAACAAACAGATTTCTGGGCGGACACAACAAATGATAACAGAAATAAGGCTAAGCTGAGACACCGCCAAGGAACGCTTATAGATTTCTGGGGCGAGATGGGGATAGGAGAGGGCTTGAGAGACCTTTTTATATCCATCCTCTCCCTAGCTTCTATCGCGATTCAGTAGATAATACAACAATCATCAAAATTAAAATCCATACAAAATGCTTAAAACACATAACGCCTCTATTTTTATCTATCTTCTACTTTAAACCAAACAAAACAAGAGCTGTCGCCTGACAGCATAGCTCGCCTGAATAGGTGCTTGCCCATCACGCAGTCCCTTTGGAGGTGTGGACTTCTATGCATAAAACTTCAGGCAAGCATGTCCATAATGACAACACATTTATAAACAAAAGCTATCTAAGAAATAATTCTTAAAATAAAATTAAAATAAAAAAATCCACATGAAATTTCAAAGTCCATGAGCTTGAGGTCAAAGAACTAAGCGGTAGGGGTGGGGGGTGGGGGGTCTAGGATGTAACAAAACCTGGAACCATTATCTAACATCAGTCCAAGTATAAGTATCAACTGAGTCCATCGTGGCACTGTGAAATTATGTCTTCATAAATATAAAACTTTCACAAAAATCTTTAAGACAAAATTCTAAGTCGATGACCTTGACTTCAAGGTCATCCAGTGGGGTAAGTATATAGTGTTTTGTAAAAACTCAAAAAAGTGTCTAACATCAGTTCAAGTGTAAACTAAATCTCTGCCAAGCATTATGAATCAGTATGCAATTAGAAAACTTTAATAAAGAACAAATTTCCAAAGTCCGTGACCTTGACATCAAGGTCACTGAGCGGGGTTTGGGTAGTACTCAGCAAAACTTTGGACTAATATGTAACTAAAGTGCAAATATAAAAAGAATTCATCACTGGGTTCAGAAGATATGTGTCTTTAAAAGACTTTAACCAAAACATCCAATCAATAAAAAGACAATTTTCTAAGTCCATGACCTTGACATCAAGGTGACTGAGGGGGGTGGGGGTAGTACCTTGGAAAACTTTGGACCAATATCTAACTACAGTGCAAGAATCAAAGGAATCCATCCATGGGTTAAGGAGATATTGGGCTTTATAAAACTTTAACCAAAACATCCAGTCCAAAAATACTCCCAATTTTCTAAGTCCATGACCTTGACATCAAGGTCATGGAGTGGGGTAAGGGTGGTACCCTGTTAAACTTTGGACCAATATCTACCTACAGTGCAAGTATCAAAATCATCCATCCATGGGTTAAGGAGATATAGGTCTTTAAAAAACTTTAACCAAAACATCCAATCCGGACGCCGACGCTGACGCTGACGCGGACGCGGACGCAGACGCGGACGCGGACGCGGACGCTGACGCCGACGCCGGGGTGACAACAATAGCTCTTCCTGAACTTTCGTTCAGGCGAGCTAAAAACGAGAGAGAAAAGATTAAGTTTCTCGTTGCATGTTCGACTCATCTGCGCAGTCTGGTCAGAGGAGTATATGTATTTCGTTTTACAAACCACTTAGGGGCATACATTAAAATCCTTGGAAATATATAAAGTGGGAAGGCGACAAAGCTCTTCGATGCTACAGTTTATAAAGGCCAGTAACATTAAGCCGGCTTAACACAAGCTATACTGGTCTATACTCGGAAATGTAACGCCACATGAACAGGTGCTCGCGCTGTTTAAGGAATAACACCCTACCAATCTGCAGACAAAATTTGAAGTACTATCTTGGGGCTAATCCCACATAGACATAGGCAGCTGCGAAGATTGAAGCAGTAAAACAGCGCAGGATGAGCCGCGCCACGACAAAGCCAACAAAGTGATTGTGCGCCCAGCGCAGACTCAGATCAGCCTGGGCATCATTGAGGTAGCTTATGCTCTTAGATACCCTTTTCGCGCTCAGCGAAGAGTCTGACTCGACTGGGCGGATGCGTAGCCTGAGCTGAGTCTGCGCTGGGCGCACAACCACTTTATTGGTTCTGTCGTGTCGCGGCTCAAATGTTCTATTTCGTTGTTCCCACATCCTTGCTAACCACCATCAGAAAAATACGTCGGAGAAATCTTTTGTCGGGCAAATACAACTGCACTGTACATAATGCGGAACGCTGATTTAAAAATGTGCGTATGCTCTACCTGTCTTTTTGTGCCCAAATTATGTCGGACCTGGACATGCACAGTTCACATAATAATGAGATGCGACACGAGAAAACCAACAAAGTGGTTGTGCGCCAAGCGCAGACTCAGATCAGGCTGGACATCCGCTCAGTCTGGTCAGAGTCTTCGCTTTCCGCATGGAGGTAGCTGAGACCCTTGGCTACCCTTTAAGCGCTTGGCTGATCTGAGTCTGCGCTTGGCGCACAACCACTTTGTTGTTTTTCTCGTGTCGCAGCTCATTATTATGTGAACTGTGCATGTCCAGGTTCTTGCTGCTTAAAAAGGGGCAAGTAGGGCTCGAGTAGGGCTGTCGTGATATTGCGTACCATGAAACGGACCCTAATGCGTCTCTATTTAAGGTGTCTGGGTACACTTTCAGGGGAAGCAAATGCCATTTTTATTTTGCCTCCCTTTTGCCCCGTTTCTCAATTGGATAAACCCTTAAAGGAAAGAATTTGCTCCTTTTGATGCAAAGTCTTTCCTTTAAGAGTTGACCCAGTTTTGGAAGAGCTAAGCCGTCCAAGGAAGCAAAGAGAAAGTCACAAAAGGTTGTTCCCTTTTTCTGAAAATGGAAGAAAAATATGTAGGAGCACCTATACGGTTTGTCATCTTGAGGCTTATGTGGTATCTCTCCAGAACGGAACCATACAATTTCGACTAGCAGTACGTAACCACACGATTGATTGGCATTGACGTTAAAAAGACAAGTGTCGCGTCCATTGATGAGAGAAATATCATAATTCGGTAGAAAAATAGAAGTTAATAATGAATACAAACCCCTATATACGGAGCGCACTGCAACGTCGGTAAGCTTTATATACGTTATTTGACACGTTCCATTGATGAAAGAAATTTCATATTTTGGTAGAAAAACAGAAGTTAAAAATATAGTTATGACACGTGAACAGACGCCGAATAAATTCTGTTTCCTTTTATACCAAAAATCTTTTTTAAATCGTTTTGTTTTTCCTTTTTCTATTTGCAATCCTTGCTTCAAGGCTTCCAACTGCACTTTTAGAATAATTACATGGTAGTAATGAATGGCAATACTGTTGAAAGCATGTTGATGTACTTTACTCGTAGAGACGAAGAAAACTGAAATCTGATTGGAATTATGGATCATTAATTGTTTTAGGAAAAGAAGTTTCAAGTTAGATACGAGTTGATGCACTATAGTACATGCAGAAACAAATTGCAAATGAGGAAGAGATTTTACATAAATGAGTTAACAATGGTTAGGTTGATAAAGTTACAAATGACCTTCTTCCCGCAAACAATAACAGCAGAACTCAGCATTCCAAGGATCGTTTGCTATTTCTGACACTTCTTTCAGACACAATTAGGGATCGACACACCTCCCTCTTCGAGAATTCCTCTGCTGAGGCTTCTGAAGATTGAATCTTTAAATTTACTAGTAAGTAAGTAAGTAAGTAAAGTCTTTATTTTACGAGGGTGACAACATTTAGCAATACAACTAATCTTCCATGAGGCTCCCTTGGTAAGGCTAAGGAGGAAAATTCTCAGGAACTGACACAAATTAATCACAGATCCCACCAAAGACAGTATGTGGGAAAAAGACAACACACAATTACTCACCACCAAAGAGAGCACCAGCGGCAGCCATGTGAACAGCCATTTCCCAAGCAGGTGGTCACCGGACTAGTCTTAACATCACAAATAATACATCAATAACAGACATAGCAACATACAACACATAAAACAACCAACATGAACCAAAAACGGAAGTGCCGCCTTGGGACGGCCATTAATGAAATCACTTGGGGCCTTAACCGGTTTGTGGTTGACCAACCCTGGCCCTTGGTTCTACCTCGGTTCATCAGACTCTTACCTGTTTAACCCAACCAAAACAACTACATGTACCACCTACACAACATACCAACGAAAGCATCAATTTTGATAACAAGAAAACTCTAAATTTCTAATTTTTTTTATTATTATTACTTTATTTTCGGACTAGCATCAGCATCACGCACACCATATCAATAACAGACAAAGCAACAAACAACACACAAAACAACCAAGAAGAACCAAAGGGAAGTGCCGGAGGTCCGGGGATGAGATCCTTTTTTTTTGCACACCTGATAAAGATTTCTTGCACACCGGATAGAAACTGCCGTTCTTTTCACCTGGGATAGAAAATCTCATCTTACCCTGGTGTTCTGACCCAGGACCGGAAAAAATCACGAGCTGTCAATGCATTGGTTGTATAGGAGCTCACGTACCTGCGTCGTCAAGTGACGTTGGCATTTTAGATGATTACGTCACGAAGACGGTAAAATGACGTCAGTTTATGCACGCCAGTCGTTGACGTAAAGAGCCGAATGGCGGTCGTTGAAAGCAGCGCCTTCTTTCAAAATCAAATTGAAACCTCTCAAGCACTAGAATTACGCATTTTAACAAGTTCTGAAGTTAAAACAAAACGTGGTGTGCAAGAAAAAGTATCTTTCATGGGTGTGAGGTGTGGATAGAAAATTCCGTCACTCGGGATCACTGTTCGGCATCACTCGGCAAGCCTCGTGATGCCGAACAATGACCCTCGTGACGGATTTTTCTATCCACACCTCGCACCAATGATAGATACTTATAATCCGCGTGCTTCCCCTGTACCTACAAATCTTATCTCATCCATGTTATCTCACCCAGGACCGGATAAAAATCACGAGCATTCAATGCATTGGTTGTATTGGAGGCCACGTATGTGCGTCGTCAAGTGACGTTGGCGTTTTAGACGAAATGGCAAAAATGACGTCAGTTTATGCACATCAGACATTGACGTAAAGAACCGAATGGCGGTCGTTGAAAGCGGCGTCTTCTTTTCAAACCAAATAGAAACCTCTGAGGCACTAACATTACGCATTTTCAGAGAAGCTGACTGTAAGGATCGAGCATTGGATGGAAACTCAAAATTTTGTATTTTGCTAAAAATGTCATGGTTTAAAGCTCTCGACAAAAGATGAAGATTAGTGAAAAAATTAGTGAAATATGTCAAACGGTTCTCGAGATATCTAAGTAATTACTGTTGCCATGGCAACCATTTTTAGGCCGCTCAAATTTTACATATTTTCATGAATTTCAAAGGGAAAACGTGTCTGTCCTGAAGCAAGTATCAAATAGTTAACTGGTATGGTGCTTAGGACTAAATGTAATTGTCAGTCTCTGCACCTTCAGAGCACTGGCTACCGCACGTTGTTGAAACCATGGCAACTGGAAGTACATATAGTCGGAGAAAAAATAAAATTTGTGAAAATAGCTCTTTTTCAAATCGAGGTTGTTGAAAATGGCAGCCTGACCTGAATATATCATTAACATGTCTTCAAACAGCAACATAAGTGCGGTACATAGCAAAAGCAATTAGTTGTAAACTTTCACTGACTACAGAATAAATGCACGTGCAAAGGGTGTCCCTGTCGCATTTACAATTTTACAGAAACAACAGTTTTTTAGATTTCTTTACCCTAATTTCCACACTTTCAGTATGAATTTGCTTATTAAACAAATAAAGAGTCGCATTTTTATCCCATCTTTGCAAATAACGGCGTAGAAATGTAGTGTTTAATATTGTTTCTATGGTTACGATGCATAAAAATGTGTTACATCAGTTCAAAACGACCCTAAACCCATGTGACTAACATAGAACCATTAATTTGCAGAAGAATCGATATGGTTTTAATGTAGTTCAGTACTTGGTTTCCGTATCTCTAATGGTTTTCATTTATTCTAACAGACTTAAAGTTGCTGCTTAGATACCCCACCCACTGTATATGCAATAGCAATATCACCGTTTTGTGAAGAGAAAGTGAGTACAAATGTGAAAAAATACGTGATATAAAACTACACGATTAAGAACATTTTTTTTCTTACCAGTGAATTGTCGCAGATGTATACATGGTGTTGCAGAGCGCGAATCGTAGTTTATATCTCGACGGCGAAGCCGGAGTGAGCTAAGAAAAGCTTAATGTAAGAAACAAGCCGAAAAATCACACGCTCAACCAATAATAATTTCATAACAAAATGGACATTTCAAACATTTTTATGGCACCACAAATTAACATTTAAATGGCAGACTGGAAAACGAAGAGAGTTAATGACAGGTTTGCAGTTTTATGGCCCTTTCACCAGTACTTAGGTCATGCAACAAGGCATGGGTGATTTTTAAAGACTGTGTGCAATGGCACCCCGTGATTGAAAAAAAGAGATCCGAACAAGGACTGCTAGCTTAGCACGCAGGCGCTTCTCTTGCTAAGCTACAGAAAAGTGGATGGAATTAGATAGGATGAATAAATCACTCATGAGTAGGGGAGACCGGGGATAGTTGATGCACGGGGCAAGTTGATGCATTTGGAATAAAAAGACAATGACGTCTTTATGGGCGTCAGAAATGGCGAATTAAAGTAGTCACTGACAGCCGCCATCTTTTCCCGAAGTTTCGCAGAATTTCGCCAACAAATGAGAATTTGGTGAAGAAAAGTTCATTTTTGACACGTCTGAGTAAATTTATGGAATTTTGCAATTTTTCACGTAGCGCGCATTTATATCTGGTTGTTTATGATTCTTTTAAGCACACAGGTAGAGAAATCTTTCATCTTCAAAATCATACCATTTTCTGAAGGAAAACATTGTGCGCTAGTTGTGTACCTTGCTGAATGTTGTGTACCTTGCTGAATGCCACGTGGGGCATGGTTGGGGCAAGTTGATGCAATGAGCATGGGGCATATTGATACACAATAGAATCCTACTGTCCTGCATGAGCTGTCCCCAATATTTGGATGGACTTGATCTCTAACTGATGTAGAACTATGTACAATTGTTTAATCATTTCGGATTTGTATTATTTAAAATATAATGTATTTTATTATATTCAAACAAATAAACAATGGCATTACAGCCATATCACAGCAATTCCTAGAATTTGCATGTGCGCCCAGCGAAGACTCGATACATCCGCGCAGTCTGATCAGAGTCTTTGCAGTGCGCTCTATGGATAGCTAAGGGCCCGTACCTTTTCGTGTGGCAAGTGAAAACTCTGACCCGAATGTGATGATGCACAGGCTGGTCTGAGTCTTCGCTGTGCGCATATGTAAATTGTACGGATTGCTGGGCCCCGGCTTATTCAATATATCATCTATGACAATGAAATGATATTTTCCCGTTTAAAATGTTCTAAAGTTTCAGAAATAAAAGTATAGAATGTTTTGATTATTTTATCGTACAATTGTTCATATACAAACATCCCTTCTAGAATTCTTTTACTGTACATACATGTAACTTCAAAGGCTAAACTAATTTTGATAAATGCATCTAACTAGAAAGCAAGGAACCCCCAATATGTCCATGAAAACGGTCAATTTACTGTAGTATTCGTTGCATGGACTTGTAAAGGCAAGAAAAAGTCTGTATCAACTTGCCCCAGGCGTTGCATCAACATGCCCAACTACTGGGGCAAGTTGATGCATTCGACTTCCTAAAGAAATCTACTTAACCGGAGGCAAAATATACCAAAATTCAAGGATTACTATTTGATGTCAAATGCAGAAAATACAGAGCTTTTAGTATATACAAAGATTATCAATATTTGGCAGTCCGGTCACGAGATACATCAAAAAGTCTAAAAAGTGCATCAACTATCCCCGGTCTCCCCTACTCGTTAACTTAAGATGGCACCCCTATCAGGATTACCTAAATAACACGCATTTCTTGGCTATTCTAGAAGCCCCGGGTAGCACAGTAGGTTAAGGCCTGGCCTGCTGATCAAGTGGTTCGGAGTTCGAGATCTGCTTGATGCATTAATCTTTCCAACCGCAAATTTGGCTCCACTGCACAGCTTTTCATACTCATCCCCCCCCCACACACACACACACATACACACACACTTTCAACCATCCCCCTAACCACATTCCCCAATCGTCCTGATATGACTGAAATACTGTTAAAAAGGACATAAAATCCAAAGTCATTCATCCATCCATTTTTAGCTGCTCTATGTAGCATGACGATCATAGGTAACAGAACATTGCTTAAAATTTCAGTATCCCTCGGTGAATAGACGCTGTAGGCCTTAGTCTACACCACTTTTGTCCTGAAAAATGCCTCTTCTTACCTATTACCTGCTTCATAGAAGCAATTCATTAAAAAAAAAACATTAGTAAATTTATTTAATTCAACATAAAATAAAGATAAGGCAAAAATATTGCTGCAAATAAAACGGGTTTACTCCGTTCTTCTATTCCGTGATTTCTGCAGACGTTTTGCTCGGGACAACTCTTGTCATCAAATGTACCGAATACAACTGCAACTGCAGTCTTGGTAAATGGACCTATTTCAGAGTTGTATAAAAAGGGACTTAAGGCCTTTTACAAACTGTGTAAGAATATTTTGAATTTGCATCCTTCTGTAAAGACCAGTTTACATTTGTTTGATCACACTGTAAAGCCAGTTCTCTTATATAGTAGTGAAGTCTGGGGTATCTTCAATATTTCCAGCTCTAGATTTAGGAATGGCATATCTTTAGACAAAATATTTGAGAAATCAGAACCAGATAGGCTGCATCTGAAATTCGCAAAATTTATTCTTGGTGTTCATAGGAAAAGCTCAAACTTTGCAGTAATGTCCGAGCTTGGAAGATATCCATACTATATTGATATAATTAAGGCAATGTTGAAATTTTGGTATCGTATGGAGCATCTTGATTCAAATTCGTTATTGTATAATGCCCTTGTTTGCTCAAAGGAGCTAGACAATACATGTTGTTCATGGTTCAGTTCTGTTAAAAAGTTTTCCAGCTTATTAAACCTATCACTGCCAGATGTATCAAGAATGAATAAAGCACAATTTAACTCAGTTCTCTCCAAAACCTTAAAAAAAGAATATCTGAATATATGGCATAATACGAGAATGGCCAATTCGTCTGGCAAGTTGGAAACATATACCAAAATAAAATCTCACTTTGGGCTGGAAGCTTACTTGATGGGGCTAAACTTTAGTATGAGGAGAAATTTAACACGATTACGCATATCTGCCCATAGATTAAACATTGAAACAGGAAGATACATGAAGATAGACAGAGTTAATCGATTTTGTACCAGATGCTCCATGGGTGTATTGGGTGATGAATTGCATTTTCTTCTGGAATGTCCTCTTTATAACAGCTCTAGAGCCCCATTGTTAAATGCTGTAACTGACATATGTCATAATTTCAATAGCTTGACCAATACAGATAAATTTTTCTGGCTACTAAATTGTGAAAATAATGACTTATTGAAGAAACTTGCGTTATTTGTACACATTAACTTAGATCTATGATCACCCAACACTTGAATTAAATTTCACCTTTTTTTACATCAGTTAGCTGACTCCTCTGCTTATAACAACCTGATGTGACATATGTTGGATTTCATAGCTATGGTGGTTCTGGTGGGTGCCAATATAGAAGTGGTATGCATGGCAGCCTCATCTTCGGATGGGGCTGTGGTGGGTACATGTGGAATTTTGAGGTGGTGTGCACTTGACACATTGGATGGAGTGACTCTAGGGGGTACTTGCAGTATGCCCTGGATTGCTTCATTTCTCTGTGTTTGGTGGGCACTTCATAGATGGGGCATGCACCAGTCTACCTGCTATGGGTCTCTATGATGGTACCACTGCACTGACTTGTCTAGGCAGTGAATGATCTTCATTTTAGGAAATTGTTAATGTAGTTAATATATCATATCACTGAGACTACTTTAGGGCTAGTATGTGTTTCTCCTAATTGTATCATGTATATGGTACTTGTATCATCTGTTAGGAGATATGCTTTATTAATTTGTATCTTTTATTTTGCTCATATTCTGTCATTTGGAATTCTTTCCTTGATTTGTTTGGTTGCTCATTCTATACCACTATATGTGCTCCTATGAGGGCCGAAAATTCGTAATAAAGAGCTTGTATCTTGTATCTTGTATCATAGATAGAAAAAGGTCATGGTGGGCATTCTTGACAGTAATCTTATTCTTTCAAAGATACTATCTTTTATTATTAAAGATCATGGATACTACCTGTAGTGTTCGCAGATTTATAATCGTCAAGGGAGGTAGATAATGCCAGTTTGACTTATCTCCCTTCCTACTATTTTACAGTATTGACACATTTCAAAGATGGATAAATTTTAAAGTTTTGCGAGTTTACACCTAATTTTTTTACTTTCTTTAACTTCAAACCTTACTCTATTATGCATACATTGCCTTATTGTCAAACGTGACTGCCATTTTTAGTTATCAGGCGATTAAAACACCAATTTTTCACTCAAAATTGGGTCGATTTTTTCCAGTAAAGCTCTCCCGTTGATAATAAGGGACAGAAAACATTCAAATCATGTTATCTTATTACATCCGTATGTATTTTCAAACTATAAAAGCAAATAGGAATGGGATAATATTTGTTGTTTGATTTTTATCGAGGAAATATTACATACATGTCTCAATATTGATATTTTCAAAATGGATTCCTGGTTACCATGGAAACGGCCGAACGTTGACCTCTAAAAACTTGTGAAATACAAACAAGCATGGTATATATCAATTTCCCAAAATTTGAGCCAAATCCGTAATTTTCGACTTTCCACGTTATTATGGGCCAATGCTCGATGTTTACAGTCAGCCTCTCTTAACAAGTTCTAAAGATAATACAAAACGTGGTGTGCAAGAAAAAGTATCTATCATGGGAGTGAGGTGCGGATAGAAAAATCCGTCACTCGGATCACTGTTCGGCATCACTCGGCAAGCCTCGTGATGCTGCGCAGTGACCCTCGTGACGGATTTTTCTATCCACACCTCATACCCATGAAAGATACTTATAATCTCACCCATGTTAGCTCATCCAGGACTGGATAAAAATCACGAGCAATCAATGCATTGATTGTTTTGGAGGTCACGTATCTGCGTCGTCAAGTGACGTTGGCTTTTTAGGTGATGACGTCATGAAGAATGCAAAAATTGCGTCTGTTTAGGCACACCAGACGTTGACGTAAAGAACCGAATGGCGATTGCTGAAAGCGGCGCTTTCTTTCAAAATCAAATAGAAACCTCTCAAGCATTAAAATTACGCATTTTAACAAGTTCTAAAGTTAAAACAAAACGCGGTGTGTAAGAAAAAGTATCTATCATCGGTGTGAGGTGCTGATAGAAAAATCCGTCACTCGGATCACTGTTCGGCACCACTCGGCAAGCCTCGTGATGCCGAACAGTGACCCTCGTGACAGATTTTTCTATCCTCACATCCATGAAAGATACTTATAAGTGAATGAATGTGTACTTGATGTATCTCAGCTTCAGCTCAGATTTTTCAGTCCTTTTGCACTTAATATTTCAGTCAGATATATTCTAGACTAGTCTATCCCACAAGATAATTGGGGCACCAAAGATGACTCGAAATGAAATCTCTCTGTCGAGCTCTATTTCTAGCTGCCTGTGTTGTCTTGGCAATTTCCACTCCTGTCACTCGTTAATAATGCCTTTATATCTTCTCTGTATGTCGTTTCTCTTTCCATTAAGAGTGGGCTTCCATTTATCAATGTTAAGGGAGACAAAAATGAAAACAGCAAAGTTGCTTCCACTGAAAGCTAGCTCATTCCATTTAGGGTATATAAGCCGCAACACGACAAAACCAATAAAGTGGCATGTACGCAAAGCGAAGACTTTGATAATCCTGGATATCCACACAGTCTGACCAGTCTTTACTGTCCACCCGGAGCTAGCTTAGACCCTTAGCTACTCTTTAAGCACAAGCGAAGACCTGAGTCTTCGTTTGGTGCACATGCCACTTAGTTGCCTTTGCCGTGTCGTGGTTCAGACAGACAGACAGACAAAACTTTATTCACTCAAGACATTGAACATGACATATGAGGAAACACATATTAATAATATATAGCGAAGGTGAAATAAGTTGTAGTAGGTGCGAGGACCGGGCATTCTTACACAGTATTTTCTTTTCGGTTCAGTTCAGTTCAGTTCATGTGAATTCCTAAATTAAATCGACGGACAAGCTGACATATACATTAGTACTGAATATGTTCATAAAGGGGGAGAACATGTTGATTACGTAGCTCTTACTTCAAATTTCCTTAATATTTACTATATATTCAATGACAACAAAAACAGAATGAGTGACTAAGACAGTTACGGCTAAATCTACATATAATCAGTTATTGAACGAAGTCATCATCATGCAAATTAACTGTTAACTCATTCACTAAATTATCAAGGTCAGAGTGCACCGAAACGTAACATTACTGCACGGGATTTTCTAGCTTGACACGTAGACTATAAACCACGAGGTCGTGTAATATTATAAAAATTGTGAATGAAAGTGTGGAAAGTTTTATTTTTTTCTAAGGCATTAATTAATTGGCTACTGTTTTGTACATGGATTATAATTCCCTAAAAGGATTATGATGGTGACTTCGAACAGGTATGTAACAAAATTCTACTGTTCAGCAGGCACACAGCGTCGCGTTAACATTGATTCAACGCTGATCAACGTCATAACGTTTGATCGCCGTTGATCCAATGTCGTTGAAACGCCGTGTGCCCGACAGTGAGTTAACAAATAAACGTGGCCAGGCTCCATTAAGGCGCTGCCTACTGTCAAAGGAACACACGTGCTGTGGCCCTCCCCAGAGCAACGTCACTGGCGTGGCTCTGTTGACAGGCACAACATATTAAGACTTTCCGGGACCAATTCGCACTTGAAAACAGTAGACAGAGCTGATTTTTCTTAGTATTTATTTTTTTGTGACTATATGGATGCAAATTATTACCAGGGACAAGTCGGGCAACCTCGGACAGCGGCCAAACCCAGATATACCCTTGCAAAAGGTGAAAATCCAGACGAGACGGCTCGTAATGAGCCGTCTCATCAGGACTTTCACCGTTTGCCCAGCTAACCGCGCTCCAATTCCAAACAACCGACACACAAAGGAAACAATGTCACTGTCCGAAGGCTACCCGCCGCCCGAACCTACCCGACTCCCCCTGGTTGTGGAAAGCATAAATACCTTTTCAACCACAATTTTTCGGAGCCCGACCACTTGCAACTATTTTATGTGAACAATATCAGCTAATTAAAGGAAGAAAGTACAGAAAAAGCTAATATATATGTATATTTGACGTTTTAAAATTGTGTATTCTATGCTACTAAAATATTATGGGAAAATTTGGGTAAACTGTTTTAAACCTCACAACTAAGCTCATATCTCTGGAGCAACATTGAATCAACGCTGAATCAACGTCTTGACGCTGGATCAACGTCGATTCAATGCTGCATGCTCAGCGATAAATCAGATATAATAATGCAAACCAAGTCCAAGATAGTTCCTGAATCTTATGGTGAACTGGCAAAGCCAGAATAACGGTGCTGCCAGTTCACTGCTACTAACTCACAGAAAGCTCTTGGTTTACATTGATGGTAAGTAAGCACAGTGGTATCTTTCTACAGCAAAACATTTAGCTATATGTTGTTGATGGGCAAAGCAGTACTGCACAATATAAGAACTTACCCAGAAGGCACACAACGAGGAATCAACGCTAAAAAGCATAGTTTCAGGGTCATGACTTTGGATCAACGTCGATACAGCGTTGAAACAACGTTGAGCGCCCGATGGGAAAGACAACACCATACGATAAACATGTACAATTAAAGAACAATTCTTGAATTTTTTGGTGATGCCCACACCCCTCTTGACTCCCAGACTAAGTACCAAGTAAGACAAAGATAAATTCAGCAATCGACGTTTCAAAGAGACAACAATTCCAATTAAAGATCACAGCGAGCACATGACGCCGTAAGCAAACGTCGTATCAACGTCAGTGTGACGTTACCATGACACTGTTACGACGATGCACCAACACCGTGCGACAGACTTAATTTTGTCCGTTACAGTGCACATTTTAGTGAAAAAATCTGGTCAAAACAATTCTGCTATTTTCGCCAAGAAATTTGCCATTTAGATATTTTCCAGCATTGATATAATATATAGATAATAACGTCTGAGTTGTATTGCATGCTCGTTTACAGTATTTACAGGTAATAAGATTGACGACAAACTTCACTGAATTATAAACACATGCATTCTGGATTCAATGCTACGTCACAGAAAGATGATAATACGCTCCGAACAAACAATACATGTATTGTTGTAAAAGAATGAAGACACAAGGTGTAATTACAAAAAGTGGTTCATTATTACCCTCATAAATTTGCTTAAATGTTTCAGCTTTACTTCGGACTTAATTTGTAATAGTTCTTTAAATTTTATTATATTCGGTAATCGGTAGTAATACTGATTGATATACAGCTTCCGTTCGTTTTGGAAAAAGGGGCAAATTAACAAGTAGTGAAATTCATCCCCTGTATCGTTTAGTTGACAAAGATTACATTTTCTATCTGAAATTTCGGTATTGTTCCATCGTCCGACTTCAATTGGAAGCTTATGGTTGGATGTTCTGAATTTAAGCATCGTGTGTAGCATAGAACCATTAAGAACAGTAATATAAGTTTCACAACAAATATCAGACTTGAATAAGCTATAATTGCGTCCCTTGGATGAGGTGTCCAGTTGTGAATTCCAGGTTTGTAAATATTGATCTTGTAAGATTTGTTTAACTGATTTCCCTAATGAAAGAGCGATTTGGTTTGGCTGCCGAATCCAAATATCGGGCCTACCAATGCTGTTTAGTATTGATTTTATAAAAATGATCCATTTTGAATTTACATAGTTTGAATGTAAGATAAACAAATACATATTGTGAGATAGCTTAGATACTTTCCCAGTCAGTAATTTAACCCAAAAGCTGATCATTCTTTGTTTGATAGTAATTTCTATGGGATATCTACCTAGCTCAGCATAAAGTATATATTTTGGAGTACTTTTTCTACATCTCGAAATACGTCTTAGAAATTCTGTGTGTATTCGTTCAATTATATTGGTGTTTTCGTACCCCCAGATTTCTGAGCCGTAAGTTAGAATGGGTAAGACTGTATTATCAAAAAGTTTTAATTGTAGGTCTAATGGTAAATCTAGGTTATTAGTTTATATAGATTTAATGTACTGGTGTATCAACATTCTTTCCATGGTGTGAATTTTTCTATCCTTTTTACTTCACTTTCACCTCACATTTGCTTAATTAAATACGTCACTGTCAGAATCTCTCTGACCCCTATCTATCTGGACATCTCATAACTGGAACTAATTTCGGAAGATTATGGATTGCTACCATCTTTCAATATAGTGCGCTTCTTTACACTGCAGAGACGGATTGATTCAGAAATCGTCTGACATTCGTTAATAATGAAACTAATCTGAGCCGCGATACGACAAAACCAACAATGTGGTTGTGCGCCCAGCGCAGACTTAGATCAGCCTTGGCATCCACACAGTTTTATTAGACTCTTTTATAAGAGCTCAAATGGTAGCTAAGGGTCTAAGCTACCTTCATGCGGACAGCGAAGACTCTGATCAGACTGGGCGGATGCCCAGGCTGATCTGAGTCTGCGCTGGGCGCACAACCACATTGTCGGCTTTGTCGCGTCGCGGCTCATCTAATAGTGAAAATATCTATCTCTGACTAAAGCTTCGTTCACACGAGCAAAGTTTCTGTGAGCAAGTTGGTATGGTATAGAAAATATGCTCGTGTAAATGAAAGTATATGTCATATTTTTATTACCAAATTTATCTCAAGTTTATTTGCAAATAGAATATGATACAAAGAAACTAGCTATGGAGATGAACACCGAAAAATTTGCTCACGATCAAATCAGTTTGCTTTCAAACGAAGTATATTTAACAAAGAAAATGGCATGATTGGCCGTTCAAGTAAAGTTTCTGTGACAAAGAAAGCAAAGAATGTTTGCCAAACATTTTTTGTTCACGCGGAGCAGTTATTTGGCATAGAAAAATATGACAAAGAATCTTTGCCAAATAAACTTTTGCATAGAAATATTTGCTGCAGTGTTCAGAGGGACAAAGGTTTCTTGTCAAAGTTACCTGGAAAATTAATCTTTTTTCCATGTGACGATCAACCATACCACATTTTCTTGTTTAAATATGCTTTGTTCAAAATCAAACCGATTTGATTTTGAGCAAAGTTTTTTATCTTCGTACCTACTTTTTGTTACATATTCTATGAAAAACGTTCTGTTTACAAGGACAAATATTGTTTATCAAATAAATTTCCCTATTATATAGATTGGTCAAAGAAACTGTAGCATATATATTCATTAAAACGAGCATATATTTCACTTCAATTTCAAGTTCAAGTTCAAGAGTTTATTGAGCATAAACAGTATATGTTTATCGCCCATACAACTTGGGCGGTTACATATGTACATTGTACATACAATTGCATTTTAAACAATAGGAATAGAGAAGAGCATGAGTAAGCATTCAATACAATAACAAAAACAATATCCAAATTTTCGAAAAATTGCATATTTACATTAAACAGTGTCACGTCTCGCAGATGCCATGTATACATATTTAGCAATTTTTTTAACACAGAAGTTTGGGATGATGTCATCAAATTTATAAATTTTCGGTGAGTAGGCCAGTTATTATAATACCTGGGTAAAATGTTTATTCTTAAGTCTCTATAAAATGGACATACAAGTAAAAAATGGTACACATTTTCAATATAGCCCATATTACATTTATTACATATACGTTGGGCCCTGTCAATATTTCTAAATCGCCCTTCTTCAATTGCAAGATTATGAGCAGAGCAGCGAAATCTTGTCAGTGCGATTCTCTTCACTAACAAACCCACTTTGTTCACGAAACTTTTCTGGAGTTCACAAAGCTTTAAGAGTGTTTAAAGTCTAGCCAAAAGTGAGCTGCTTCTCACCTTTATGTACCAAAAAGTTCTAACTAACGGATTCGGCATTAAACTAGGCATATGTTTCCATGACTTCATAAAAGTTCAGATTAAATTGTGATTTCACTTCTTTAGTATATCCGTCGTATTTTAGATATAAGTATAAAGTACGGATGCATCTGTACTTTAAACGGGACACATGCTGGGCTAATACATGTAAAATTCCAGATAATGCTATAAATACAGTCCATCACTCTCCCCTTTATTTACTTCCAAATCTTGGAAGTAATGATGTGTATTTGATATGTGTGCTTATCAGATTTTAACAGCTGTTTGCTGGGGAAAGTGAAGTACTGAATATGCGAACTGAGATTTTGTTGTCTTTTGCAGATACTTCTAAGAAACCTGTTCAAATTAGTCATTTATAATCCTTTCAACAATTCTATGGCTTCCAGATTCAGTCTCAGCAGTCAGTCTTGAGATATTTTACCATTGTCCTGATTGAACTGATTAAACAAACAGGCACTAAAATCTTGAATTCAAGGAAAAGATAGCATCATCGCTAGTTGATTAAACATCAGCTGAGCAATAAACAGGGTGGTTGATCACGTGGTTTTCACGTCACAGGAAATATTGGAAATCCCAGTACAACGATTGCTTCGTGTTTGTGTTTTTTTTTTTTTTTTTTTTTTCAAGATAGCTTCTTTGTTGCCAAATGCAGTCTTACTGGCCGTCCCGAGGTGGCAGTTCTGTTTTGGTTCTTCTTGTTTGTTTTATGTGTTGTTAGTTGCTATGTCTGTTATTGATTTATTGGCTAGCCCGTTGACCACCTACATGGGAAATGGCTGTTAACATGGCTGCCGCTGGTATTGTCTTTGGTGATGATTAGTCACTTTTGTGTTGCCTGTTTCCCACCCTGTGTCTTGGGTTGGATCTGGAATTGAATTTTGTCAGTTCCCTCCTCACGTTTTTATAGAATAAAGCGCAGTGAATGCTTGCTCGTAAGTACTTTTAACTGGCGCTCTTGTTTTTACTGAGAGTTTACTTGTTTTCACGTTTAAACCTCCTCCAGTGTTCGGCAGCAACATCATTCATGTGCCACAGCATATTTTCGGTTTCGCATATTGGGGGACTACACATTAAAAAATGCATACAGAAACAATGGAGTTATCAAGTAAAACGTGAAGAATTGCCGGGGTTTCCTTGTTCGGAATGACGTAAGAAAATGACGTAAGAAAATGACACAAGAAAACACGTGATCGTCCACCCTGTAAAGAGGTCTAAGTTTTGAGCGTTTCAGATTCGTTACTTTACAAAAATACATAGTAAGAGAAACACACCTTCGCCAATATTTGTCTATCATAGGCCTAGTTGCTATATGTAATATCCATAATTGGCACTTTGTCTGAGCGCCTCTGTTTCTTCTCTGTTCATATGCAGTTCATCTGTCCTATCTGTATTAGTAACACCGCTCGGCCAATTCCGTGAATCACGGAATTGGCCGGGCCATGTTCCAAATGTCCTGTATGGAGATTGTTGACCAAACTGCAAACAGTTTACTAGAATCCCATCATCAGACTGTTCCACCTGGCCGTGGGAAAATCCCTTTGCCTTTCTGTCCGAATCATAAACTTTGATTTTTTTATTGTTTTTTATTTATTTTATTTTTTTTTTCATGTTATTTTATTATTATTTTTTATTATTTTATTTATTATTTTTTTTATTTTAGGCTGCAACAGCTTTTTCAGTTTTCTTCCGATTTTCGTCAAGCGTTTTATTATATTAGGCCCTTTTGCCATTCTGTCGGAGGTACATCCCTTGAGAGAAATTGAAGAGGTAAAACTGCGTCTATGGTTCCAACCCCTGCTTCAGTTTTCAACATATTTCCATAAACCGTTTCAGATACTGCTACAACAGTCTGGAGCAACCCGTAAATTATCGGTATAGAACCCTTTCTGTCAGAGTTTAAGCCCCAAACCCCAAGTAATTTATTATTGGCCGTTACATGGCGCAGTTTTCTTTGTGGTATTGTTTGATGTGTCCACCTATCTGTAGACTAACTAGCAATATCACAGGGTATAAACCAGTCCGCAAATTTTGACTGTCCGTCATATTTGGCTTCCGCCGAGACTGTCCGCGATCTCTTGCTTCCTGCTGAAACTTCTGTACATGATAAATGGCTTCCTGCAGAGACTGTCCTCGTGATTCCGCTTCCTGCCGAGACTCTCGGCAGGAAGCAGAATCACGCGGACAGTCTCTGCAGGAAGCCGTTTGTCGAGGACGGTAATCCCTGCATGAGGCAAGAGATCGCGATCAGTCTCGGCGGAAGCCAAATATGACGGACAGTCTCTGCAGGAAGCGAAAATTGGCGGACTGTTTTATACCCTGTGAATATGGTCACATATACTCTGAGCATCTGTACAGCTGCCAACTTCGCTTTCTGTTTTGTGTGCCTTTCAGTGCTTTGTTTTGTTGTCGCATGAATCACGATGAAAACTGAGGCGAGGATTGGAGATTCTTAAAACCAATTTAGACCTCCTCCTCCCGCTCCTCCAACCAACACCCCATTCCCCAACTCCCCCTATAGTCTTCAAAAATCGTTTTGCCAATTTTGTCTCTTCTTCTTTTTCATTCTGAGGTATGTTTTACTTGTATAAAACAGTAAATAGGTCAAAATAAATGTTTTATGTGTCTAATAGATTAATGTGTGGTTTAGGCTAGCTTTCTGACCTCCTACATGGGAAAAAGCCGTTCAGTTTTCTATACGTCCCATTTTGTCTTATTACTTGATTTGTTACTTCGTGTTACTATTCCCAAGTTTGTGTCTTTGGTAGTTGGTGGAATTTGAATCTCGATATTTCGAACACTGATATCTCAAAGTATCCTCTCATATCAAAGAATATACATGCAGTTTGGGCACATTCAGTCTAATTTTATCTACATTTCAACTGCACTTATCTCAAACAACTGATATATAAAAGTAAACTCTATAGGACCAGAAAATCTACTTTGAGATATCAGTAGTTTGGGATGAACATCGACTTTGAGATATCGAGAGTTGACGGTATCATTTTCTGATCATTGATCTTTTACACTGCTCTACAGACATTGATGCCCTTGATGTGTCCGGGAGCGCAAATTTTGTGACCCCAACTGCTCATTCAACTGATTTTGTGAAACTTTTAAGACGTTGTTCCCATGATCGGAAATGGATCATTTTGATTGGGCTTCTGGGTAGCCGGAGTTATAGCTATAACACGGTTTGTGCACTACTTCGATAGACAATTATTTATGAATAATAATTTAGCAGAATACGAAAAGCGTCTCACGGCATGACTCAGTCTGGTCAACAGGGCAGACTGTTCAGAGTCCTCGATTTTCCCTATCTGATTCTCTGGGCCATCACAGATTTTTCATGCGGGTAAACTATGATAACTAGCACCTTGCTCTTTTCTTTCAGCAGCGGTAGAATAAATCTTAAAAATAATAATAGAGAAATAATGACAAGTTGTATATTTCATTTGAATGTTAGTATATAATTATTTCTTTCGTCTCAACAGATATATTAGTTTTGAGAAATCGTTCTTAAGCCGAATGCAAAACGCGCATGCCAACAGTCATTTGCCACCATATGCATTCACGCTAAACCATGATAAACCTATAAGAAGTATATCTATTGTCATGGTGAATTACCCGAATGCTCCCATTCTGCTTTGATCGTGCGCAGCTCGTACATTCGGAACCGAGACTGGTTTTCTACAATGGTGGCACATACCGCAAACATTCTGAATGTTGGGACAGATAGGGCTCAGCAAACAGTGCAGACCCAGGTCAGACTGCTCCTGGGAGCAGTCTGACCAGGGTATTCACTGTTTGCCATTCCATCTGCATCTTCTAGGCGTATTGCTGCATTGAAAACGCAAGCTGTTCAATTCCAGGAGAAATACGGTAAGTGTTATGTTAGGTGTCCCAACTTTAGAATTTTTACGGTAGCCTGTCAATATAATCCTGCGCAGCTTTAATATCTTGTCATACCAAGCTTCGACAATAGGCTTTCTTTTTGCGTTGCTATGGAAACATAACTGATTACAGCCGGAAGATTTTATGAATTTCATTTTTTTCTTTAGCATTTTGTTATTGCCTTGATTTTTACTTTTATGGCAAGCAACTTTTTATGGCAAGCAACAAGCTCCTTGTCAATATTCTACAGGTTTTATTGTGTTCTAGCTTCTAACATCTCGATATAAGTAAGACCCTAAAATGAAACGTATCAGATTTCTTTTTTCACATTTAATGCTCATTGTATTAATTTTTGAATCCCTTTGTTTGCTTTGCATGGAAAAAAGTTACTAAGAATTTAAAAGTTATAAAAGGGGCATAAGCAGCCAACAGTTTTGGGGCGTCTATAAGGTCTAGCTTGCTGCCTAATCCCAATAAATTCATGTATTGTATTATTATATATGTCTATATGGAAATTAAAATATTGTTTAAACTAAACTTAAAGATTTGGGGGTAGACACTTTGACTCTTCTAATAATGCATTTGTTGTAGGTGCTCCAATTAGATTCCACACATGTTAGTACTAAGGGGAAAATATTTCAAAAGGTGTTCTATCAGTACAGGTTGCAGATAAGACATAAAAATTAGAAAAAAATGGAACAGAAAGATGAAGAAACTGCAATTTCTTGCAGTCAGCTGACTTCAAAATAGTGCATTTTACAACTTATTCCTCAGTTTTTTCTTGTTTACCACTTAAGCGCCAGAGATGAAAACAGCTGAATTTGCAAACAGTGTAGATCTAGATGAGGCGGCTTATCACGAGCCGCCTCATCTAGATCTACACTGTTTGCCATTTAGTCTTTGAATTTTCAATATGATATGAGCCGTGACAAGACAAAACCAACAAAGTGGCATGTGCACCCTGCGAAGATCGGCCTGTGCAGCTGCCCAGTCTGATCAGAATCTTTGCTGTGTGCTTAAAGGTCTTAGTTAGCTTGATGCAGTCAGCGAAGATTACTATCAGACTGGACGGATGCCCATGTCTGATCTGTGTCTTCGCTGGGTGCACATACCACTTTGTTAGTTTTGTCATGTCGCGGCTCATATATCTTTGCTACGGCATTTATTGAAATTTTGCAGACGGAAATTTTGTCGTTTGCTTTTGGGCGCTTAAAGAGTCAAACCTACAAGACTTCGGACGATACTGCAGTACATCATGAAAACTGTGTTAAATATTAATCATAACCGTATCCGGCTGTCATTTCAGACCCACAGTCGGCACTTCGTATTTCAATTATTCTGACAACTTCATCTTATTTCTCAGCCCTACAGTATTATTAATGGGGCAAACTGTAGAGGTTAATCATAACTTAATTGACTAATAGCCCATATTTTACTCTAATCAGATCCCCAATGATTATGAGGGATGGTTTCTGACACATGTCTTACATCCCGTGTTTCTCTTAAATTATTCATTGAAGATTTAGACTCTTGTCATAATCGGTTATTAGACGGCATAAGAATTATGCCGGCTGACGGCATAGAGTTGTTGTTTATCAGAAAATGCCATATCCAAATCTATATGAAACTGGTTCCTGGTTGATGGTTTACTCCAAAACAGTATTTTGTAAAACATAAAAGAATGACCTATTTTAAACAGAAGGCTTGAGAGACCCAACCATAGTGGCTCAAAATATATATAGTCATTTCTTGCGTGAATGACAGAGGCAATCTTTAGGAGAACTTGAATGGCTGGTGTTAATGCCATGTGACCTCCCCCCCCCCCCCTCCCCCCCCCCCCACCCCCACCCACACCTCCCCGTCTGCGTGCTTCATCAGAGTGTAGGTTATAAAATTTCCGGTCCGTTGGGATCACTGAGTTCATTTAGAGTCATTTAAAATAGAGTCCCACTTAAGCCAGTGCTAGAGGGCGTGGCAGGTGTTGCACATTTCATTTCTGGGGCCGTATTCATAAAGCCACTTAAGTCGTTGCTATGCGGTTGCTAAGGCTAAATATCTATAAAGGAGATTCCCTACAACTATGAAATTTGTTCTGGAGGAACAGTCTTTGTAAGACTGTTCCTCCAGAGCAAATTTCATAGTTGTAGGGAATCTCCTTCAAAGAAATTTAGCCTTAGCAACAGCATAGCAACCACTTAAGTCGTTTTATGAATACGTCCCCAGGTCCTCAAAGACTCAATCATACGAGTCTTCAGTTCTCTGTTTCATTGTAGTGTAAAATAACAATGGTCACAAACTGTAAAACATACACTCGAATTCCATTTCCCTCCCGCGACAGGGAAGACAGTCACTCTCTATATGTCAAACTCGAAGTTCATCTCAAACTACTGATATCTCGAAGTAAATGTTCTGGTTACAAAAATGTAAAGAAAAAATACGAAATGTGTCTGAAATATATACTTTGATCGAAGATGAGATACATGAATCAGCGTTTGGAGATAAGGGGTCAACTGTAGTGTCATAATAAAATAACAACATCCGTGCCTCTACACTTTTTAGCTTTTATTAATGTGTATGTTCCCAATTACGACGTGGCTAGATGGCACCCCCTGTTGCCCAAAGGTCAACTCCTAGGCAGCGGCTTGGTTTTGATCTTCTCTGTAAGTTTCCACTAACTCCTGGTTCCGATATTGTTCACATGTACGTTTCACATCATACGCATGTGTGCCGCGACACGAGAAAACCAACAATGTGGTTGTGCGCCCAGCGCAGACTCAGATCAGCCTGGGCATCCGCCCAGTCTGATCAGAGTCTTCGCTTTCCGCATGTAAGTAGCTTAAACCTTAGCTACCTTTTAAGCGCTAAGTGAAGTGTCTGATCAGACTGGGCGGATTCCCAGGCTGATATGAGTCTGCGCTGGGCGCATAACCACTTTGTTGGTTTTCTCGTGTCGCGGTTCATGTGTATTTAATCACAAACATCCTACAAAGGGGGCAAGGATTAATATTTCAATTACTCCAGAATATTAAGCCAAACGGTCTTAATCAACCTTACAATTTTATTGCTATTAGCGAGCCTAAATGCATGAAGCTTGTCATACCATAATTAATGTACTGCCTTCCTTCTCCCTGGAAATACACTATATCATAATATTAATGCTTTCTGCCATTTGCATTCAGTATCAGGTTGTCAGCAAAAATGGCGGCATTTATACTCGGACGTGGAAAATATTCATATGTCTGTAAAGCTATCGACAATACTCAAGACTGAGTTGAAAGTGTTTTACGCCTCCCGCAAGAAAAAGCTGCAGGCGTTTTTTTTTTTTTTTTTTTTTGTAGAAAACTCGTTCAAAACACTCTTTACACTGTGATTACAACATTTTTAATGAGCTTCTATTTTTTTTTCTTGTTTACTATTTTGGAAATGCCGACTCCGGTTTTGGGGGGAACTTAAGCGGCACCAGTTCAGGAGGGAAAACAAAGCTAGGAGATTATAGCTGAGGACATGTCAACCACATTTCAATGTGCAATAACACTGATTTTCGAACCTAGAATTTTAACATATGAAAAAAGTTAATACAGCAGACTAAGCCAGTTGTTTCTGCAAATTGCTGATTCACCATTTCAGCTACGACCCAGTGGGCACATAACATTGAAACAACATTGAATCAACATTGATTCAATGCCAATGTTGATTTTTTGGACCAGGTTGTCTTCATCAGTGGACGAATACCAATTGATCAACGTGTGTATCAAACGTGTCGTTACATCATATGAATGAAAACGTTTGAATGGCGTCAGGCCGAAATGGCGATGAGGGAATGTCCTTTATCATTAATTTTACAAACTAATAAAGTGTTAGAATCCCTGGTTCCCATTTCCTTGATTTAAGGTAGTCAAATAAGGAAATATTTCAGAGATATGATTGATGGCGCCTTGATCTCTTGTGTTTACTGTAAAATAAATTAATATTCAGTATATTATCAGCTAAAGTGTAAGTGAATTGCAAGTGAATTGCACCCGATTCCAAATACAGGATACACGTATATAATTTTAATGTATACTGAGCCAAACCTGTAACGCAAAATGTCCTTAAGGATTTACTTATGTTGGCTTGACAGCAAAGCACAGGCGACAAGCACTGCTCTGTTTTCGCCCTTGAAAAGTCTGGAAGCATCAGATACGTTTGGTTGGTTGGTTGATTTGAGGTTAACCGCTCTTTGAGAGAGTATTACAGTCTATATCGAGCCATCTCACAGAGAGAGGGCGAATAAAAAAGAAGATAGGATAGACGAGAGTAAAAAAAATCCAAACAACCCCCACCCCGCATAGGCTGCAAGCACAGCCGACTCTTGCCCTACTATTACCTAAATTAGTAGGACGCCCCGCCACTGAAAGTTACCCCGAGCAATATCGCCCGACCACACTACGGTTCAATCAACTGTGATTTCTTGAGGATTTCTTGGCTAAAACGTAGTTTTGCGGCGCGCGTGCAATTTGAGAGTTTCGAACTGCTGAACTCTTCTTTTTCTAATACTCGCGGTATTAAACGTTGGTGGAAACTTCACACCAGTATTTCAGTATTGTCCAACAGTGCCTGCTTCTTTGGAACTTATAATGAATTGGTACTGTACTCTTTCAAGGAAAGCAACTCTACTATTTTCTTGTTTGCCTTCTTTTTCAATGGGGTTGACTCTTAAAAGTAAGAATTTGCTCCTGCAGATCCAAAATTTTTAAAGGCTTCATCCTCACTATTTGGAAACGGCGCAGCATGTTATCCGATTTCTAAATACCGGTATACAAATGGTGGGATATTCACTAAGCCAGAAATACTCTAAATGACGCAAAATGAAATTTAGCATAAACGACAAGCCTGCCTAAAAGTTTAGATGCCAAACATGTGTCTAACTGATATTGTTGTCTTTTTTTAAATTAGTAATGAAAGTTTAAAACATATACGTGGGGTGATCATTAAATAGTGGAAACACCTTTGTAGATTAGTTGATTATTTACAGAAATAAGATTCCTTCATGTAACAACAAGGAGTGTCGTTTGACCTTTCGAATCCAAGTTTGAAACTGAAATTTTAACGTGTTGCCATAGCAATATATGACGTCATGTTCATGCCGGGTACCGCGTGTGATTTTTTTCGACGTCATTTTGGTAAGGAGGTGCTTGTATTATGCTTATTATTTGCAATATGTAAAGACAAATTGAAAATTTCGGAACACCTTCCGTTTAAGTTAGGTTTTGGCTTCACAAACGTATATATCATGAGTGTTAGTGAAAGCGTTCTGAAATCTGGCATGACTTAAAGCTAAAGCAGGGGTTAAAGTAATTGATTTTTAGGGATTTTGACATCTTATTCCGTAGTTTCCAGTATTTTGCTAACGTTAATTGATCGGTTATCAAGTTTAGGGTAGTTTTTGTTCTTTCTGCTATACAATCCTCCTAAGACTCTGCTTGTTAAAGTGCAATGGCGTCACAATTTTGGTTCCTCCGGCTTAAAATCAGCGAAAAACGTCAAATATTGCTCGATCAAAAGTCTTTCACGGTCTGAATTTCTGCCAGGTTTGAGAGCAAGTCATAAATAAGTTTATATTTCTTTTAGTATCTGAGACTTTCATCAAGCCATCACACCATCACAATCTTTTATCCATTCTTTGCTACTAATAAGCAGCAAATAAACATGAAATTATGCAAAAAATTAGAGACTGAACCCTTATAAGCTTAATGCATCGTTGCCATGGCAACGATATTTCTAAACAGTATTTAAGGGCCTTATCATATGCCACATGCTTGCTTCTTAGGCATTATATGCATTATATTTCTTGAATACTGTTATTGACACATAGATAATGAAATAAATGCTAGTTTCCATTATTTAATGATCACCCCTCGTAGTTTTCTTCTTCGAAATATTCGAGTCAGTCTCACATGTCGGCTACTGAAAAAGTCCATGCTATTTTATATTTATCAGATACCTTGACCATAGAAGGTGGCGTGTAGCTTGGATCGCTGTTGCAGAGCTGCATAAAACTTGGTGTAAGGTTGCATATGTTCCATATTTAAAAAGTGTTTGTGACGTCACCAACTCACCATGATGTCGGCGCCTATGACGGTATTTATAATATCTTCAAATAGTCATAGCTGTCTTACTTTTTCAAACAATTTTAATAAAATTACACCACTTTTCTTAGCTAACACAGATTTTCATTTACTTTTTTTAGCCTGCACCTCAATTTTCTATGTCTTTGATGGTCGTGGTTTGTGAGTGTGACTATTACTGAATATCTTCATCTGTACGTTTGTTATCTCTATTTGAGCCGCAACACGAGAAAACAAACAAAGTGGCATGTGCGCCAAGCGAAGACTCAGCTCAGCCTGGGCATCCGCTCAGTCTGATCATAGCCTTCGCTGGCCGTATGGAGGTACTTTAGACCCTTAGCTACCCTTTAAGTGCCTAGGCAAGAGTCTTGTCAGACTGGGCGGATGCCCAGGCTGATTTGAGTCTTCGCTGGGCGCACATGCCGCTTTGTTGGTTTTGTGGTGTTGCGGCTCATTTTAGTATCCCGTTACCCACTTTTGTCCACAGCCTACAAGTTCAGATTCTGGTGAACTTTTCAGCATGAAATTGTTTGTTTACATACATGTAGATGACTGATAAGCTGCTGTAACTGTTGCTGCTGTTAAATAGCGGTCAAACTGTTTGATGTTAAAGATTTTATAGCAGTATAAGAGCTTTCTGTTTTCTTATGCTATTAGAGGCTAGTTAACAAATAACCATGACAACTTTATCAGATCCTTGAATGAAGGGACATTCCAGAGTCTGTACCTTATAGCAGTTACCCACCCAGCTAGACTCCTGTAATGCACTACCAAACTGGGCAAGCTCTCGTTAACTTTAGCTCGGATTCGTCAACCGTGGCCTATTAGGCCTGTATTAATCCGCTAACTGCGGCTGTTAATTCTTTTATTTCATGAATGAACTGAAAACCCGTGACAGATGATCGTATTATAGAAATTCATTGACTTGATAGCTTATGTCAGTTTCGAATATATCAGTTTCTGGGATCCGATCTATTCTCAACGGTCCGAATGCGACTATTGTTCGCCATCACGTTAAGTCATGTGATCCGTACGGCACGTGTTTCCGTTTGGTATGCGACACTTTGTCGCTCTTGTTTTACGAAACTCTTCTTATTTTACATGATTTAATGTCAGTGCAAGCGCGGCAAACACCATCTGTCTAATTAACATTGGTATTAAAAGCAGTTGGTGAGATTCATGTTATATTTAGCTGAAAAGATTTCTACTGTTTTGATCAATTTTATATCAATAACATGTCTGTTTTCCACGTTGTCAGTTTCAGGTTTCTTTTCCGTGACAAAGAGAAGATATTGTAAACTATTACGATTGTTGATTAGTTATATGATTCAAAACGCGTACATTTCATATTATTTGCACTGTCATTTCAGTATGCCATGCAGTACATGGGAAGTCCTGTCTTACTGCGCATGAACAAGTAAGCATGCGAAAATGCGCTGTTTAGTCTAGACATGCGCATATAGACCATAAATTTAATCTTAGCCTACATCGTAGCAATTAAAGTTAACCCATGAATGCCTAACGCCCCAAAAATGGGATATAGGTAAAAAGGGCAGACCCAGATCAGACGCCGCAAACGCGGCGTCTGATCAAGGTCTACACTTTTTGCATACGACAAATGGGTATTTTTCCTCAAAATAAAACAAAAAATCGAAAAATAAACTAAACCTGACCTCCCTTAAATGACAAATGGACTCGTCCAATATATACAAATATAAGAGTCCACTTGGCATTAATGGGTTAATGGATACTTTTTCAGAGGAAGCAACTCTGCCATTTTCATTTTTTGGGCCCTTCCCAAATGGAGTCAACTGTTAAAAGGAAAAGGGAAGAAAACAGGCATCGTTTGCGTTTCTAAAAATGGCAGAGAAAACATCGAGGTGTACCAATTAGGGGATAACTGTACTCAAAATTGTCATTTGAGGAGGTAAATCGTCGGTTTTATGGTCGGAAATTGCGTTTTACGGCTCCGCTGGCGCGTCGCCGTAAAACGCAATTTCCGACCATAAAACCGACGATTAATCTCCCCAAATGACAATTTTGAGTACAGTAATCCCCATTCTAATGCATTTTTTTCACATTTTCACCTGTAAAAGTGTGCTACTTTGCACCCATCGCAAACACTTTTAGCAACACAAAACCAGACGTCAGCCAATAAGAAGCGACGGTACGTAATGACGTCGCGTCGCAAGATACTGTCGCACAAATTTGACGTTATCCAATCAGAAGTAGCGTTACTTACGTAAGTGCATCAGAATGCACATAAACTGTTCATGCTCTAGGAGCAATTTCTTTCCTTTAAGGGCTCTGTCGTCTAGGGAAGCATACAAAAAGTCACTTTAGTTGTATGGCCTTTTTATCATATGACGTCGCATCTGAGAGTGTAATAAAGCCATGCATTAAAAATGATAATCAACTAGTGGATTAGATATGCATATTACGTCGCGTTTTCTAATGCGGAAATCGTGACGTTTTAGTGCAAAATGTGTTAATAAAATACGAAATAGTGTCATATGATAATTAGAATCTTGCATTTGTGCTCTTGTATTATTGAATTTATTAAACTCGTTGGGGAAAACCGATAAGATGTTCGGCATAGCCTCGCATCTTATTTTTTCCCCCAACTCGTTTAATAAATTCAATAATACATGAGCACTCATGTAAGATCCTCTATGTAAGAAATGGCAGAGAAACATCAAGGGGCCGTATTTATAAAACGACTTAAGTGGTTGCTATGCTGTTGCTAAGGCTGAAGTTCTATGAAGGAGACTCCGTACAACAATGAAATTTTCTGGAGGAACAGTCTTTGTAAGACTGTTCCTCCAGAGAAAATTTCATAGTTGTAGGGAATCTCCTTCAAAGAAATTTAGCCTTAGCAACAGCATAGCAACCACTTAAGTTGTTTTATAAATACGGCCCAAGGTGTACCAATATGGAGCAAATTGCTTTCTTTAAGAGTAAACCCCTTTACGATTTGGGTATTTTGACCAATTTCACATTTACAAGGGCTCTTTTGTCCGGGGCACCAAACAGAAAATCGCAAAAGTTGCTTACTGTGTAAAAATGGCAGTAAATCATCGAAGTGAACCCATACACATTAAGCCGAACTATACGTGCTCTGACCACTCTGGGCATGAACCGATAAAATATGCCTTACAACAGGGTTTCAAACACAAGCTGCACTGTCATGACCTACAATAATACAATATACCTCAAAGCCAGCATGGGATACATTAAGACGAAGGTCTCATATGAGCCGCGACACGAGAAAACCAACAATGTGGTTGTGCGCCCTGTGCAGACTCAGATCAGCCTGGGCATCCACCCAGTCTGGTCAGACTCTTTGCTAAGTGCTTAAAGGGTAGCTAAGGGACTGAGCTACCTCAATGCGGACAGCGAAGACTCTGATCAGACTGGGCGGATGCCCAGGCTGATCTGAGTCTGCGCTGGGCGCACAACCACATTGTTGGTTTTCTCGTGTCGTGGCTCATATATCAAATCATTTTCTCCACATTATTATTATTAGATTTAGAAACATTATCTAGCATTTGTTATAATTGCCAGGCAGAATCTTTGAACTCTTAGAATCTTCTGAAATGCGTGCTGCGTTTACAAAGCTAAGGTCAGCAGAAAAAGGCCTAAGATGCGAGAATCGTACATGCGTGGTCTGATCTGGATATTGGCAGTATATAAAGTTTCGTTATCCTCTGGGCAAACTGCGCACAATCAGATTTAAGCCCATATAGTCTTGAAATTACACATTTGTCAAGGCAATCTACTTTTTTTTTGGAATTGCCTTCATTTGTTCAGGTGGCAAATACTTTCATATTTGTAAATGTGAACACAATGGTTTGCACATGTTTGTGCAATTACATGTAAAATGCAAATTAGGACAACAACCTGTAATAAGCTCTCAGAAACTGACATTTTCTTATATGTTTGTATATTTACAATGCCATTTATATATAGCAGCCAACTGTGTATAACAGCCAGTTCAATTTACTCTTTTCTTTGAATTGAACAAGACAGACAGACTCGGTGTCCGGCATCTTATGGATACATCTCGTTGAGCCTCCTGAGGAACATCGTTCTGAGAATTGGACAGTAAAAAAACGACCAGTTTTACGATGAAGGCAATGAATATTTAGACCGACCCAAAAATGTGAGTAATATAGACCTAGCTGCAGATAAGACTGTATATTATAAAATGGGGATTTCCCCTCGAAAATGACAAAAAAAACTCTAGATCCGTCTTATAAACGGATCTAGATTTTTTGGCAATCCAAAATATCTAGATCCGTCTTTTTTGGACTGTTTTGGAAGGGAAATTCTCGTGTTACAGCTGATTTATTAGATAACTTTTCTCATTCATCTTTGACAATGAAATGTCCACCACAGCAAAACAGCTGTAAAATATATGAGCCGCGACACGAGAAAACCAACAAAGTGGCATGTGCGCCCAGCAAAGACTCAGATCAGCCTCGGCATCCTCCCAATTTGATCAGAGTCTTCGCTATGCGTTTAAAGGGTGGCGAAGAGTCTAAGCTAGCTCCCTGCGGACAGTAAAGACTGATTATCTTATTCTTTGCTGTGCGCATATGCCACTTTGTTGGTTTTGTCGTGTCGCTGCTCATATAATGTCTGGACGGCTACAATGGAAATATCAATAAACTCCCAAGAATCGGTAAACGAAAATAAATTTATTCAAATATCAACAACAGTATTAATAAAATAAATATATTCATTTTGAACAACTCGATGAGCACATTTTTATGATCGACATTTTGCTATAGCGCCATTTATTTTGTTAAGAATCAAAAATCGTTTGATGACAATGTTATACATTTTCCCACAAAATATGGCACCTGTATCTAAAATTACATAGCAAGTGCAAAATAATATACAACTGTGATTTAAACATACAAACTAATATTTGTTTCACTGCCAGGGCTACTTAAAGTAAATTTTGCAGACATTTAAAACCCCTTTCTTAATATATATTATGATATATGTTTACTGATTATATCTGACAATATCAGTAAGAGAATGTCGCTTGCTGACGTTGAAGATGAGCTTCAGTTTTCATTTGTTTTTTCTTACAAAATTTTGAGACAATAAAAAAAATCACATTTCACCAAAAATGATTTTTTAAATAAATCTGAACGGTCAGAATTCTCATGTAAATTTAAACTAGATTATGAGCAGTATGATCTATTTTGCAACTATTTCTGCTTTGAAATTCTGAAAAGTTAGATCCTCTTGAAACAAAGAATACACAATAAAAAACACGAAAATAGCAAGAAGCCTCAGTATGAGGAGTCTGTTTCATGACCAGTAATACAATGTGCAACACCGGCCACGCCCTCTAGCACCGGCTTAAAGCAGAAAGCTAATTTTAAAATGACTCGTAATTCTAAATTAACTCAGTGATCCATATATAATCTGCTTTATGATAAAGTATGAGGAAAATTTTACAGCTGACACGACTCTTAACATCAGCTCCAGTAAAGAGAAATGAGGTTTGATAAGTCAGATCCACTGGAAGCAATGAATACACAAAAGAAACTAAAAAAGCAGACTCTGGCACTGTCGGGTCTGACACTTTGACATAAGATGACATGAATGAGGTTCTATAAAGCTAAAGAATGGAAAATAACATTTTAAGAAATTCTAATCATTTGTTAGTAATTTGCATGTCTTTCTAACAGGATCTGCATTTGCAGACCGAAATGACAATTTTTAGAATTACTTTTTGGTTATTTTTTCCCCTTTTTCATAATATGTTTCCCTAATTGACGTTTTCTTAACACTGTTTGACATTTAATTGAATATATTGAAACTAATCATTGCATTTAATTTTGATAAGCAGTGTCTTGAACGTTTGCCTCTTCCCATAGTCATGATAAATCTTTCCTGTATTTTTTTCCATTTAGACAATATCAGTCTTTTTCTGTTCTTTCTATCTATACATTAACCGAAGATTCCGTTTAGCGAACAGCGAACATTCGGTACCACCTAAAAATTCTTGATGCAAACAGCCGGAAAGCTGAAAAGACCTTTAATAGACTCATTGTTTTGCAGTTTTTCAGATAAGCAGAACAGTCTACCATTTATTCCTGTCATGCCGGGGAATTTGCTTTATTGACTTTTATTGCGGTTTTAATAGCCTTCTGTTGTCAATTTTGTGCTTTATACGACTTTATTTTGTCTGCAAGTCAATTGTTCCTGGTAGGTATTGTTCCAATTTCTATTTCTATTACAATATACGAATCTGTTGAATCAGCAACATCTAACTATCCAGTTAAACACAGCTTTAAGGTGCATGGGTAAATTTCTCTGTTTTGCCATTTTTGCAAAGGGGAACAACTCTAACGACTTCCTGTTGGTCTCCATGGAGAACGAAGTTCTTCCAGAATGTGAGCTATTATAACAGGAAAGCGGAGCAAATTATTTCTTTTAAGAATCAGCCCAAATTGAGATAGTGGACAAAAATGAAAACGGCAGAGTTGCTCCTCTAGAAACCTTACCTATTCACCTTAAAAACAGCTGTCACGAGAAAAGAAGAAAATTTCAAATTTATATTTTGGGGTGCTAAGAAAGTTCGTTCCAAAAAGGAAACAGTTTAGATTTATCATTGTTAATGGCATGTACGAGAAAACCAACAGAGTGGTTGTGCGCCAAGCGCAGACTGGCATCTGCCCAGTCTAATCTGAGTCTTTGCTAGACGCTTAAAGGGTAGCTAAGGGTCTGAGCTTCCTCAATGCGGACAGCGAAGTCTCTGATCAGACTGGACGGATGCCAAGGCTAATCTGAGTCTGCGCTGGGCGCATAACCACCTTGTTGGTTTTCTCGTGTCGCGGCTCAGATTTTTTATTTCACTTCGATTATACAGAAGCTCAAATCGATATATTTTGAACGCGTTGATTTGTGAAGCAAACATTCTTACCCCCCCCTACAGGATTTTTTTTCTAAAACCGACTTTAAAATACCATCTTGATTTTGCTGTTTAAAAGGCACTTGTAACCTGCCTGCATAGATCTATTCAGTTAAGGGTAGTTGCACTTTTTTCTGTGTCCAGTTTTTATTAGGAAGAATCAGGGGCCGTATTCATAAAACAACTTAAGTCGTTGCTATGCTGTTGCTAAGGCTAAATTTTTTAGAAGAGGAGATTCCCTACAACTATGTAATTTGCTCTGGAGGAACAGTCTTTTTTAGACTGTTCCTCCAGAGCAAATTTCATAGTTGTAGGGAATCTCCTTCATACAGTTTTAGCCCTAGCAACAACATAGCAACCACTTAAGTCGTTTTATGAATACGGCCCCAGGAATGTTTCTAATCAGGAAGAATCAGGAATGTTTGTCTTTTGCCATGGTTCAGGGCTAAGTCCATCTTCAGAAATATTCATCAGGCCACCATAGTGATAGTTTCTGAAAAACAGTAATAATAATGTTACTCTCTTGTTGAGGCACTCCAGCAAGTGGTTTTTTGAAGTTTATGCTTAAAGGATAAAGAAACAGCAAATTCCACTTACATAGTTCAATTTACTACCATTTCTCGTAGTCAGATTTGTCCAGTAGAGTTTTTGAAATTCATTGGCATGCTCTCAAGCTTGAAAAGTAATCTCTTGCAATGTATTTTTTTCAGTTTCAAAATGGCGGCCTCAAGATAACCCATATTGCTGTAGGGGTGGCATGTTTCAAGCACATTCTTGAAAATTACCATTTCATATAAAATTAACATGAAATCAGTTCAGAAGAATTTATTCTTATATCTTATAGCAGTTATTTTCGTAAGTAATATCTTTTTGGAAAACAAAAAGATGCATAAGTGTAGCTGACACTGCAAACAACCCTTTGCTGAAATGGTCATATTCCAAAACAGATCAGGGGCCGAGTGCACAAAGCAGACGTAAGCGTACGCTCGACGTACGACCGTCGTAAAGTTGTCGCAGAAATTTAATCCGTGTGCACAACCGAGGCGTGTCGCAAACTTAGGCGTAAAATCGCTCTAAAACTCACGTCTGCTTTATAATAGACTTAACTCTGGCGTAAGGTGTTCATTTTGAGTTATTCCATCAGTGTTTCATTCAAATATGGCCGGATTGTTACATTGTATGCACGATTTGCAATATAGAAGGGTTTTAAAGAGAGACAGGATAATTTATTTCCATTTATGCCAGAGTCCGCTGCTGCTTCCCAATTGCATTTACTGCGGACTGTATTTCTTCCCATTTTTGTTTTTTCGTTCTTGACGTGGACACATTAGAAAATTTGGAATTTAGCATCTCGGAATTGTCCTTATACATCGCCATCAATTTCAACATTTCATTATCTTCAAAAAAATTCTGATAGACATTTTACGTTTAACTCAAAAGCACATGCACGTTTGAATGTGTTATAATGAACATTAGTTTTAAAGAAAACATCAAAAGATTAAAATATGTCGTGCAGATTTATGATTGATCCATAAGATGCAAAAAGGTGTTTATGCCATATGCTAACTCAGAGGCTCATACCAGCCTGCGCACCCGCGCACTCTGAAAACTATGCATGGAACCTAAGGATTTTACAGGTACAAAGTGAAGGATCTATCTAAAATCACGGACTCAGAGACTGGTGTCAGTCTTGTCTGTTCGCAGATGCCTTGAGTAACCTTTATGCCTAACGCGGCTCATATCATGTAAGAAAAACATTCACCAAACACACGTGCTGATTTTATTTGAGAGCACTACGCTAGTCGTACTCTAGTCGCAACTACGCCTGGCTTACGCCTGATTCGTGCACTTGGAGTTCAATACAGTCGCAAGATTGACTTAGTTGCGCCGACGTTCGTAGCCTACGCCGGCGTAGCTTACGCCTCCTTTGTGCACTCGGCCCCAGGTGATTAGTGATGACATCATTTCTGTTGTGATGTCACAATGGGTGGTTCCCAGCTTTAATAAAATTAAAATGAACCTCATCAAAGGCTGGAAACCAGAAGGAATTATTTTTACTATTGGAAAACCCACCTCCAAACATAAATTGATAAAAATAGACAAAAGACACGGCTGGTAATGTCGTAAGGGGCGATCAAAAGTTATGCATATTAAATCCTTACGAGAGTTTCCGGCCATGAGCAACGGGAGCGAACAACAAACAACAAACACGTCACGTAGGCGAATTTATCATTTATCATGATGCTCTCAGGTAAATATTCCAAAATCGGACAATGCTATTCCCAACAATTAGCATTTTTGCGCAATCGGAAGAGGTCACCGAGGTTTATAACAAAAGAGTGTGTCTAAAAATCCCGTTCTCCTTGATGAGGGGGTTGTTGATTTATCTGTTTTGACCTTGAAAACGCGTGTTTTAGGCGTAAATTTATATGTTTAGTGAGACAAAAAACTAACTACGAATATTTTTTATGTCTTAATAGAAAGTCATTAAAATTCGGTTTATAAAGGTTGATATTTTAAAAAATTAGGAAAAAATTATGATTTACGAGATCGACTCTCCCTTACGGGTCGGTTACTCCTTACGGGTCAATTTGGTTTATGTTCTGATTATCCAAAAACCAACGGAATACTCTTAAAGTCTCTGTTGATGGGTCTTGGTAAAACGCTCGAGCATCATCCAAACTCCAAAGATACTTGAAATCATCCCATTGTACAAGCATTCATGCACTACCTAGTCACTTGTAACCATGGCCCTCCCAGTCCCAGTGAGTAACAGTGTTTTTGATCCCTGCTAAAAGCCCAGCACTGTGGGGGCATTCAGTTGTTATATGACGCCCCCCCCCCTCCCCGCATTATGTTATATTGTCATTGCACTGGGCCATGTTTACCCATATATATATGAAACCTATGGTATTTCCTCTGCACTGCTCTATCCCCCGCCCTGCTCCAGGGCAGGTTACAAATGCCTAGTGCATTAGCTCGAAATGACATAATTTTGGGACTATTTAAAACAAAGACAGCATTGTTGCTCGCAACCGGTTCAAAACTGGTACGAGAATCACCCTGTGGCTGTTGAGGTGATATACATCGATAGCTGTATTTCCATGGCTTGGAAATTAGAATCACAGTAAATAGCCAACCACTATTTTTGGAATTTGTGATGGCGAAACTTTTTGATTATTGTTTAACGTCCCGGTAAACAATTTTTCAGTTATGTTGGGATTAACATGTTTCTTATTTTCTTCTAAAAAAGATTATTGACACTTATTAGAACCGCTTCTGTTTGGAGGAAAAGAAAAAAAAAGAGAGAAAGAAAGAAAAAAAATAAAACTATGAACTGAAAACAGTCATTTTAAACAATTTAAATTCGTAGTATGATGCAGAGGCATGTTCGCATAATGAACACCAAAGCATGTGTTGAATGTAAACGTTATGTTCATTGTTATTTTGTTCACTTTTCGGGCTCGAGACATGACCTGTGGTGATCATTTTAGGATTCGACCGGTGTCACATCGTGCATCAACATTGAGAGTATTCCTGTTTTTGGGAACTTATCTTTTATGATTTTTTTCTCATTGAAATGTCTTATTTGCAAGTGTTTGACCTGATTTGTAACACGGGCAACACCCACAAAAACTAAATGTCTCACTTCAGATGGTTAATTATAAAAAAAATATCCTTATTTTTGCCCTAATGGTATTGCAATAATTCGTCTCGTAATGGGCAATCGTCTCGATAGGGGCATCCGATGTCGTAAGGGGTAATAGTTACCAAAAGCTCGTCGCGGTAACAATGTGGCACCAAAGAGTTAACGCTGGTTGATTTTGCTTGAAAGATAGTGGGGAAAGAATATAATAACTTACAACCATAAAGCAGTTTAGACAATTTGTTGTAAAGAATACCTGTGAAAACAACCACGAAAACTGATTACACGGCTACACCATATATGGGAGAACCTAGATTACAGGTCAGCTATTGACTGTCAGACGTCTGATTCTTTCGTTTCTTGTGCAGAAATGATTATTGTTGGGAATCACATTCTCCTTTTAGCTATATTGTGTTGCGAAGCTGTAAAAACAGATAAAATATTGGTACTTACGTAGCGGTTGCCATAGTAGCTCGCTCCCGTTGCTCATGTCCGGATTCTCTCGTAAGGATTTAATATGCATAACTTTTGGACGCCCCTTACGACATTACCAGCCGTGAAAGAGGTCATGCAATATACTGCAAGTCAGTATTTAGCTACGAGAAATGGTTTTGGGTATGTTAAACCTAAAATTTGATATTTAAGCATCTTTAAAGAAAAAAGTTCCACTAAAAACCACTTGCTGGAGTGCCTCAACAAGAGAGTAGTTCAAATTTGATAGCATGAAATTTTCTTTCGAGAGGGCGATTCCATTGATAAACTACAATATGCATGAAATAAATAAGTTTCGTATCAGTCGTCAATTATATTCCCATTTCTAGCTCATCTCTTTTTACCAATTGGCCCGACTGTTGAAAAGAGCATCCATCTATCCATCTATGATTTTTCTTAAGAAACATCCATATATTCTATACAACATATATAACTTATCTACGTGTATTCTAAACGGTAGTTAATATGTATATGTATATAAGCACATGTTACAATCGGGGTTACTATGTAGCCTATGCTAGGCAGAGAAAAACGAATTTTAGCCATCCAATCTAGGTACTTATCTGTGTTTGGTAAAAAGCAAAATCTTTAATTCTCAAGCCGCAAGGTAGAACTTTAGTAAACAATAAGATATTTACCATTTTCAAATTATTGTTTGGTCTTTTCGTAATCTTTACTATCCAGCTTGTGTTGACAGAGCTTGTGACGTCACAGAAATACACTGTCAATACTGTACACAGTCCATGGATAACGTATCACAACACATTGGGAGTCCACGAATTAACTCTTTCGGCGCCAAAGTCGCAAAAATGCGACTTTGCAAACAGCGTATATCCAGATCAGCCGGCTCTTAAAAGAGCCGTCTGATCAGGATCTACACTGTTTGCCATTAAAATATGAACTTAAAAAGCCTGATTTTATGAAAAATGTCTTTAGATTGTTAAAATTTCCAATTACAAATCTGTCGTCTGATGATTTGAGCAGACGAAAATTTGTCGTCTGAAAAATTTGGCGCCGAAAGAGTTAAGCTCAGACACCGTGAAACATTGCATACCAACACTTTAGCTCCATAAACTCCTCAGTTTATCTCCAACCTGACGAGTCCCCGTATGTTTCTGCTGTGCATTACCGACGACACGTGATACTCGTCTAACTGTCCATGTATTCTGCTGTTGCACTCCGACCTTTCATAGTCATTGATTTCATTTATATTCGATTCTCATTGGTTATGAGTCCATGAAATCCGCAAAGCCTCCCAGAATCTATGACGTCATTGCGTATCAGAGAATCCGTCAGGCCCTGCGCTTGTGAGCATTTACAGGGATGGGTGGGGTGCATAATGAAGCAGTCTGTTAGGAGTTTACTAGTGACAATAAAACCGTGGAACATAAACACAAGACACTGTTTTGGATTGAGAACAACTTGTTTGTGGATGAGGTATCACTGTTATATGCATAATTATCTGATTGTAAACGTTTGTCACCGTCAACAACAGTAATTAATGTCCGTGGTGGCGGCCGCTTCGTGTGAACCGGTACTCGTTTGGTCGTCGTCTCCGGCACCGGTTTCTCTGGCTTCACAGAACTACACAACAATTTCGTAGGTTCTTTTAAATAAATATGAATTCCAAACACTTGAAATTTGTCATTGAGCATACACGATGGTAACTGTTTTGTGTCGTAAAGAAACTGCAAAATGAGAAAGAAGATACATATAAAACTCTCAAATTCAATTTTTTATTCTACAAATGGAATATAAACCTGTTTCACAAGAAATCAAATGCCTTGAAAACGATATGCATATATTATTCAAACTTTAACATTCTCAAACATTCGAAAATGGTTCCTCTATCTTTTAAACTGAAAAATTCTGTCCAGTATTCAGGACAATAAATGACAAACAGTGCAGCTCCAGATGAGATGACACATGACAGACTTATCTGGAGTTGCCCTGTTTGCACAGTTTGTAATTTTCTTATGTATATTTTTTGAGGGGGTGGGGGGGGGGAAGGTGCGGAGAGGATTAAAACAGACTTCAAAATATTCACAAAATCTGACATAACATCCGCGAAGCAGAGGTATACACACATATGGTAGCTTTTACGTTCATAGGTACACACTAAAGCTGAAATAAATTCCAAGTTCTTTAGATTTTATTTTCTGCCAATGACTTAAATAGGATTTAAACAGATTAAAATGCAGCTGCGGAGACTAAAGATCTGATTTAGTGTGCAAACATCTGCTACCACAAATAAAAACTGCTGAATAGTATACGATAAAATACATTGTTGTTTAATTGTTAAGTGAATAAATATTGGCATAAAAAGTTGATATACGTTGCACTGCAAAAGATTCAACGTCGTTTCAACGGCTGTGTGCCCGGTGGTTATATGGCAAGAATTTGTAACCAGTTAACAGGCGACGTTGGTGCAACGTCTATCAACGTTATGACGTTTGAACAACGTTGGTAGACATTGCAGCATCATGGCGTGTTCACTGGGGTTAAATCACCAGTGATAAATCTAGAAACAACTTTCCCGGCCATGAGATAAGACTTAGAAAAGGGTTTTAACAGTATTTCCCGACCGCGAAGCAGGAGTTAATACTCAATACCATGTTTTGTTGTTGTTGTTATTATTGTTGTTGTTTTGTGGCTATAAAACTGTTTCGATTCGAACATAACCCATTTTAATCGCATTTTCAGTGACTATGCTTTGATTGATGTTCGATACAATCTGACATACGGGTCAAAATAGTACACCGTTGATTAACTACGTGACGCTACTGAGAAACTTACCGGATATGTTTGAGGTGTAATGTGGAACCATCCCATCCCGTCTTCAGAGTAGAAGTTATCCGGTCTGCCCTGGAACACCCAGCCGAAGGCGCCGAGATTGCCCTCCATATCATACATCAGGAATACTGGATATATTTTCTCACACGGTAGATGCTGTGACATGTTCATGAAATAGTGGGTCCCTAAAGTGAGAAAACAAGCGAAAAGCCTGTTAAAATTTGTAATACTGAAAAGAACAGCAATCAAATATTGGGCCGGTCATATATGCAAACATTTTGCAGAGTATAATGAGCGGACCACATAAGCATTATTTATCTGGGGCGTAACTAGGGGCAATTTCATAATACGCACGACCATGTTTAATTCTCTACTTCTTGAAGGGAAAACTAGTATTTCAGCCACTTTGGTAATTGGTATTGAAATCTTGTCTAATTTATAAATATTCAGCATGCAAATGGTAATTGGTATTGAAATCTTGTCTAATTTATAAATATTCAGCATGCAAATATGCAGGTGCGTTTTGAAATTTTGTCAATTTTGACAAAATTTCAATACGCACTTGCGTATTTGCGGTATAGGTAGCTACGCCCTTGAAAAACATGAGACCAGTAAAGAGACATACTGTTTATGAATGATGAAAAGGCCTACTACCTTCTTGGAAACATTAAAAAATCAATATCCGATGTTACAAAAAGGGTTGTCTTAGAAACAGCGAAGGACAGAATTGGGAGATGGTTATTGCACATGCTCAGACTAGCCTATGAAAGCGTACACATTCACAATAGTTGGATTTTACTGTTGATTATCATATACTGTCTTGTTTTCTGTTACTTTGTAATATCTTCTTTTTCTGTTTCTCTCTTTCTTTTCTTTCTTTCTTAATTTAGAAACTTCGAAAAACATTTCAAATCACCTCAAACGCTTTTTATAAGTTGTATCTTGTTGAGATTGCTGTCTTTTGTAATTTGATGTTTACTGCAAAAATGGCCCTTTCTTGACCGTTAACATGTGTTTCATGACAGCAATGATCTTTTATCAAAGATATAAACACTGACCAGCACCTGAGCCTAAAATTTTGAGAAGCTCACGAGAAAAATATATCTTAAGGCCAAGCTGAACTGGGCCTGCTCAAATTAGCCTGAGAACAAAGCAGACTATTTAGAGAGCATTTCGCATAGGCAAATGTGCCTGAACTTGTGGAATTTATAAAGCGAACTGTGACCGCCCTCATCAGCCTGTGCATTTGCGCAGTCTGATCAGGACGTGCGCAGTTCGCATAAGTCGTAAGACAGGTTCTCTCATCTCTCTCAAGATGTCTCATCTGAAAAACTAATGATTTACTGCCGTTTGGCCTATCATTTAGCGTGTATTTTATTACTTGCAAGGATCGCAGTTTCAATAAAGGTGTGGCTCTCACCACCTGAGACTAGTCATTAACATCAGGACCACAAGAGACTAGTCATTAACATCAAATGGAATTCTATATATTTTACATCGGTCAGATGGGACTAATAATATATTTTCAACAAGATACAATTAGTGTCAGTTGGGTAAAATGGTATCTGTGGTTTAAGGGCGTAAATCAAAAGGGTATGGTGTCTAATTTTGTTAAAGTGTAAAATAAATGCTATCAAGCCTGAAAGCCGAGACACTACTTGTTAGCCACCTTAAATTTAATGCTATTTTCAGGTGTTGGATCTATAATATTTCAGTAGAATGCTTGCATGCAAGCAAGGTTTTAATTAAATAATTGTGGTTGGTTCGACACATAGCAAGTATCTAACTACTGAATGACCGTTTGAATGACAACACAAAGTTTAGTATATAGAGAGCCGAACACTAAAGAAGATGCCTTATAGACCAAGGAAAATCTGACGACTGAAGACACATATGAGCCGCGACACGACAAAACCAGCAATGTGGTTGTGCGCCCCTCGCAGACTCAGATCAGGCTGGGCATCCGACGAGTTTGATCAGACTCTTCGTTAAGTGCTCAAAGGGTAGCTAAGGGTCTAAGCTACATCCATGCGGACAGCGAAGACTCTGATCAGACTGGGCGGATGCCCAGGCTGATCTGAATCTGCGCTGGGCGCACAACCACATTGTTGGTTTTGTCGTGTCCCGGCTCAGATAAGCTTGCACAGCCATGATATCTGATCAATTTACCCCGTTAAAATAGGATTCTCTGTCAGTTTTTTTATATTCATTCTGAAACATACACAATTACAGGATTTTAACAAACACACAGTGCTTATACAAATCATTCCTCGGAGACTTCCCGTCCACGGAGCTTGAAGAACTTCTATTCTGTTAAACAAAGCTCCTAATACGCATGCGCAGAGCCATGCCCAACAGTTATTCACACACATACCAGCTAGCCCGATACCCCAGAAACAGTGCTGGCAAGCAGTAAAAAATAAATCATGAAGTACACCCCAGCTGGTACGCAACGTCCAAAATTGCGTCGGATCGATGTCGGTGCGACATCTTGACACCGACGTTGTTTCGACGTCAATTTGTAGTGTGCCTGGTGGAAGATCTCTACTTACCCATCATAGGTCTACAGTTGCCTTTCTTCCACAAAGGTGATAGCTGACTGTCCTCTTTCGGAATTTGTAGGTGGTAACTCTCAGGGTTATTGCCCATCTGAATATAGAGACCACGCCCTGTACTCACGCCCTTTGATGCTATAGGACTGCATATCAACTTTGGGTGTTTGAAATATGCTGAAAAACAAAGACTGGATGTGTTAAATGGCTAAATTTTCATAAAATTTGGAGGCAATAAATATGTGGAAGCTTTTACGGCTAGCCTAAATTGATCAAATGTTCTAACTGGGCCTCAGGTAAGCATATTCGGGTCTAGGAATGGTAAGTCTTCATAATTAAAGTCTAAAAGAGTTCCTTCATGAGCAAAGAAAACATTCGAAAGTAGTAACATGGGCCTTACTTCGAAGTTTCGGTTACGCAAGCCTCATCAGTGACCCTGACACAATCTGGTGACGAAAGCCAGAAATACTGTGATTTCTTAATTTTAATAAGGCACTCGATTCAAAGACTGATACGTATTAGAAGTGGTTCAAATAAAGAAAAAGGGTCTGCGATGATGTAGAAAATGAGTCTAAACCAATAAAAAAATTCTGACCGCAGAATATATCCTTTAATTACAAAGGACAAAAATGAAAAATAATCTGCACTATGGATGATGTACGGGGAGACGTTTTACGGCCGCCACACGGCACAACACCGGCTGCAGACAGATTAAGCCTTCAAACAATTTTCTAACGTTTTTGCGCATTTTTAGTTGTTTGTGAGGACTTTGTGAACACCATCAGTGTCCAGCTGAATGCCCTAATAAAGTTTCTTTTTTCTCATACACTAATGTCTACTCAGGCTCCAATATTCTAAATGACTGTGTCATTATAATGTTAGTACAGTATGTTTGACATTACATGTAAATGTACCGAATACACTTATAACTTTGGAAGCTTTAACTCGCTTTGATGGATTTCTCCATTTTCCAACTTAGAACAAACCCATTTCCTCCAACAGCGGATATTTCATAAACCTATGGAAAGAAATGGCAGAGCTCTAGATAAGAGGGAGTATTTGGTGATAATTAGGGATAATTTTTGTTTATTCTGCATAAAAACATATGTTGTGATCCCTCATCTGAACCGTCTCGACGAGACGGTTCAGATGAGGGGTCACAACATATGGTTTCAATGAGAAATAAGAAAAATTATCCTTAATTATCATCAAATACTCCCTCTTATCTAGAGCTTTGAAGTGGAAACATTGTAGATATAACGTAAAAAAATCTTAAATTTGGGACACCTGCAATTAGGGTTTCTCTCTTCTAAATGGAGAGGATTGGGCATAGACAGACTCGGTGCCAGGAGATGATCTTGGACTCGTTCCGCTGAGCCTCCTGGGAAACATCGATATGAAAACTGGACAAAAAGAACGTTCAGAAAGAATGGCAAACACTATATACCCAGATCAGAATGCACTGTTGCTCAGATCTATCTTTCCCAATATTTAGAATTTTTACGTTATTTCATAAAACTATCCGCGAAAATGGAAAGTGGTAGATCTGCGTAGGATTGGTATTTGTGTCCCTGTAACTAGTGGTTTAAGGTCTGTTTTAATCATATTGCAAGCATAAATTCTAATTTGCTAAAAGCTGTACACCAGAAGTGCATGTGGCATTACAATATTAAGGATTTCTTGTAACATAATAATGCGTTACCAAATATAGCAGTACATAACGATGTTTAATAATGCCTGATCGCCTTGTCTCTTTCTTATTGAGCTGCGACACGAGAAAACCAACAAAATGGCAGGTGCGCCCAGTGAAGACTCAGATCAGCCTGGGCAGCCGCCCAGTCTGAACAGAGTCTTCGCTGTCGGCATGAAGGTAGCTAAGATCCTTAGCTTCTCTTTAAGCGCAAAGCAAAGATTCTGATCAGACTGGGCAGATGCCCAGGCTGATCTGATTCTCCGCTGCGCGCACATGCCACTTTGTTGATTCTGTCGTGTCGCGGCTCAATTAGTCTTTAAGAATCGGATCAATATGTTTCTTTCCACTAACTGTCATAGACAACAACACAGATTTAATTTCGAATACTGAATCTCTTCATCAATATCTTCTGAAGATTTCTAAACAAAAAACTGGATTTTTTTAATGATAAATGAATCACAGAGGATGCTCGCAGAAAGATCCAAGCAGCCATTGGAGAATATGACACACCCTAACCATGGTCAAGAAACGGAAACTAAAAGGTAGTTTGGGCCCGTCTCACTCAAGGTCTTCTGGCTTAGCGCAGACACTTCTACAGGACACAGTGAAAGGAAAAGAACAAGAGGTAGACAGAAGAAGCGATGGGAAGACAAGACAAGGTGATGAGAGATTGTTTCGAGATCTGCTGTAGTGCCCCAAAGTCATCGCAAGCTTACGGGATAAAACAGAATGGAATATAACTGAACCCGTCTTGAAAACATAAAAAAATTCAGTCTTTTGCTCTAAAATGCGAGAGTGGTAGTGGTCGGGCGATGGTGCGGGATAACTTCGAGTGCCGGGCGTCCTACTAATTTCGATAATAGTAGGGCAAGGGCCTACTGTGCTTGTATTAGTTGCGGGTGGAGGTTGCTCTTGAACATTTTTTCTCCCGCCTATCATATCTCTTTTCTGTCTTCCTCTCTCTGCAAGACGGCTTGATACGGACTGAAACACTGTCTTGGAGAGCCGTAACCCAAAACAACCTGCGTATACCTGTACATTAACTTGCTCAGGGAATATGCGATGTGCTGAGATAAAACTGAGCTGCTTCACCAAAAATGATGTTACAGCAATTTAACCAAGTGTATTAATAAATGCAGTCTATTGAGCCATCCCATTAGGCACATGAGGTCAAAACGACGTCGCTCTCACGTCGATGCAATGTGATGAGGTCACATCGACGTCAGCACGGCGTCATTCCGACGTCATATGCCCGCTGGGTTCGTTTGTACCTGATGGTATGCACGAAAAGGAAAGGCTCTGATATAAGAATAAAATGATAAAAATAAACTAAACCAGACACCCCTTAATTGACCAATGAACTCATCCATTTTATAAGGACAGAAGAGTCCACCAGGTATCAATGGGCTAATGAAATGTGGCAGATATCACTCCCCTTGCCACCCCGCCACCCCCGCTCCAACCCCCCTTCCCACCTCCCAGCCACTCCCACTCGCCAGCAGGTGCTACTTACCAGTAACAGTATAGTAAAGCATTCCCCGGGCATCTCGGATACCTTTAAGCACAGGTGGCATAATTTCTACTGGCGGCAAGTCTATAGTCTCGTTCTGGGAATTAAAGCCCTGCATATTGCCCGGTATCTGTAAATCAAAGAAATGAATATGAATAGTTTCCTTTTTTCACACCCTGAAGTGCAGCAATGTTTGATTGCTATGGAATGTCTGAAAATGTCTAAATATAGTATACTACAAGATCTTTCGGTATGTTTCCAATGGGCACACAACGTTGAATTTTAACATCGAATCAACGCCGATTCAACGTCGTGACGCTGAATCAATGTTGATTCAATGCTGTACCTGCTTGGGTTGTTCTTTCTATCTGCCGTATTGTATGTATAAATAGATCACTGTTTTCATTTCCTTATTTTAAAAAGTCGAGATCTTTACATGATAGGTTTGATTTTTACAACAAATGCGAGAAAATGAGTGAACTGTAACAAGAAACATCAAAACGCATGTACTATACAAGAACATGTGTATCGTCGTGGCAGGGACAAATGAAATTATTCCATATCATAGGGAGAAATTTTCCTCTCATTGTCGCCATGACCTTCTTTAAAAGACAAAGTGAGTTAGTGGGTGGGCAATTTACAAGTTACACGGGCCAGCAGTCAGTACTTATATTTCAGACCATATCAAGCCGTCTCATTTAAAACGGAAATGCGTTTTTGATATTAAATACTGATATTTCTTTATTTCTCTGATTCAATAAATACAGAAATCGAATTTCTAGACGAAATAGGCCTGTGTAAGCCAATATAAGCGACGTTTTTTGCTTCACTTATTCCTTGTATTCTTGTAATCTTTCGATATCAACCACAAATAACATTTATGGTACGTTGGGGTCTGTGATTAATTTCTAGACGTTTCATTCTGGCATGTTTGTCTGATTCCGGTCAAAAAAGGATAAATTTGTCCAGCTAATATTACTTCGCCCGCCAGAAATGTACAGCGTAATCTTATATCATGGCCGTCTGGCCAACAAGAAATTGAAGTAAATAAATTTATTACTAAACAAACAATAGAACGGTTTTATATCCATTTAATGTCCAATCTTTTGCTTTATTTATTGGGTTTTAGCCCTTAAAGCGCCAAAAATTTAAATTGTTGAATTAGCAAACAATATAGATCCAGATGAGGTGGCCCATTATGAGCCACCTCATCTGAATCTACACTGTTTGCCCTCTAGTGTTCGAATTCTCAATATGATATCGCTTGGGCGAAAATTATTTGAAATTCTGCTGACGTAAATTTTGTCGTCTGCTTTTTGGCGCATTAAGTGTTAGGTAAGTTTGGATCTGGTACCTAATTATCAGTCGTTCGAAGGCTACTGTCGGAGAAAATTCATTGTAAATGTTCTACTTGTAGAAACATTTGGGTGCTATAAACCAATGAATCCTCGGTTGCTATCAGCGAGTGCTCGATTGTACCCAAAAGTAAAAGTGACCAAAGTACCAGAATCAGAAGTCCGAACCCGTAAATTCTAGAAACATTGACAAATCCGTAATATTGCAATACCAAAATATTTTTCCATTGACTTTAGTGCATTTGCAGGTGTGCAAGAAATTTTACTGTGAGACTTGTTTTCAAATGTTCATAATATTTTTTCCATACCTAAAAACCTAAAAGATTTCTGTAATATAAAATAATTTTAGCTAGTCCTAAACATACTCACAATTAAAATACGAGTGTTTGAACTTCAGTAAAAGTTTCAGAAGTGCAGTTTTCTATTGACGTAAATGGTGACGATGTCCAAAATTTGCTGAATAAGTACTGGTGTTGTCTATTTAAAAATATTTCTAAAAGAACAATTAATTAAAGTTCAAATCAAAATGATTAGATGTTGCCAAAATTTTTGCTCTTTCCAATCATATAAAATTTAAAATCGTACGATAAGCAGTATTGCTACAGCAAAATTCCCCGCAGCCTTGAAAATGTATTGAAGTCTATGGAAAATATGTTCCGGGAAAGACCATTGACACTAAGTCTTGGCTGTATTTGAGCAGGTGTTCACAAATAATAAGCATGACCTGACATCCGCCATGTTTTAAGTCATTGAAACTCAAAGTTCGACCAGGTTTCGGACGTAGTCATCAAATCGGAAATAAATTAGAAACTGCCATAGAACTGTTTATGCTCTAAAAGCCAAAGATGTAAACCAGCAAGTCCAAATAGACGATAAACCAACGTTGGAAAAAAATCAACGGGTACCAGTTGTCTTCAGAAACTAAACAAACAAATAGTACTCATCACATCCGGAGGATAGGTTGACACCAGAAGACTGAGAAACACGATGTAAGCTAACAAGTACTGTACAGCACCAAAGAAACAACCGAATACCATGTAGTTGCGTCACCTGACCTCGATAATTTCAGAGGAGTAAGTGGGTAAGTGGTGGTTGGTGTGTGTGTGTGGGGGGGGGGGTGCAATTTCATGATGCCCACAATCATATGCAGATGGTATTAAAAACTTGTCTGATTTTCATTACTTCAGTATGCAAATACGGAGGTGCGTGTTGATATTTGTCAGGCTGACAAAACTTAAATACACACGTACAGTTTTTTGTGTTGTTTTCGTATATGTATTTATTGACTTAGTCTTTAGGCGTTAGGCACACCTTCTTCATCTTTTTTCGGCCATTTTTACAAAAGGTAATAACTCTTGTGACTTTCTGTTTGCTTCTCTTGAGGATGAAGCCTTTCAAAAAAGGGGTATACTATTTAAAAGAAAGAATTTGCTCCTTGGGGAGCCATTCCCCACCCCCACCCCCATCCCCCAATTAAGAAGGCGGATGCAAAAAAGAAGGCGGATGCAAAAGTGAAAATGGAACAATTGCTTTGCTTCCGCTGAAAATGTACACATTTTCTTTAATTGCATCGCATGACCTTGATATTGGAATATTGTTTTCGTAAGTCTCGTAATGCTGGATTTTACACAAATTATGACGACGTGACAGCTGAGTTATTCTTGAAACAACAATGACTAGTTTCATTTGTATCACAGAAGATTCTATTGTCTGTTATTTCGATATCCAATAATAAACTTAAGAAAATTTTCTAAGAAACAAAGCCGTAAAATCATTCCTTCTGTAAAATTATTGGATTTTGTTTGGCTGATTGCCTGTAAATTTATCATTACAACCGAAGATAATATCTACAATATTCCCCAAGCAGATAGTTTTATTGATCAACTTCTGAGACAGTTCTCGTGAAAAGCTGGAGACAAGAAAAATCGCAATGAAAGTTGGTAGTTTTTGAGAGTTTTTGTTACCAATAAAAACAGGATATATTTCCTAACAGATAAAGTACTGCCTTATGAAAATGCTAGCAGTATTAAAGAGCGTCTAATCTTGAGCTGCTCCGTTTGTCTATGCTCTTTTTGTGGAACACACTAGTGGCGTCAATGGGTTAAGAAAGTCAAAACAGCAAAATTAAAGGACTTTCCTGCCTGAAACAACCGATGCTTTGATAAACAACATATTGAACTGTCAAAATCAGTAAACGCATTCAGAAAGGCAATGAACATAAACTGCAGTTTGTGTTGACTATCACTGTTGTGCACTAAGAGCTGTTCCTCTTAAGCAAGTTTCCCATCTATCCTGTATTAAAACAAAATCTTGTATTCCGGTTTAAACTATAGACAGTATTTTGACCACTTAGAAAGATACAAAATATTGTTGATTTATTTCAAAAATAGCCATAGACGACAACAATAATCTTAAACAAAGTGTGACATTAAATATTTGGCCAGCTCTCCCAGTTGTTTTCTCGAAGATCATTTATAAAAAGTAACTTCAATGTACGTATTTTATTTCCTTCAAGGCCAGACTATTTGACCTACAATATGATGGAATTTAAATGAAAAAAAGGCCTGAAAATTAATGAGAGTTTGTTGCTTGCAGGTTCAGTTTTGGGCAAACGCAATATACTGTATTTTCTAGATGTGACAGAAGCTTCACAGGCCCGGATCCAGACCACCACGCACTGGTGGGGCTCTGGATAACTGGCGGGGCTGGGTGGTGCCGAGAAAATGTGTATGGGGTGAGTTGGTCTGGAGGGGGTGGCCTTGAAAACATTTGACATAATTAGGGAACAATTTATTGAAACTTTTTGATATCTTTTTTGCCTTGACATATATGTTGTGACATTTCATTATGTACAATCGCCTCGCTTAGGCGATTCTAATGAGATGTAACAACGTATATTTTAATCTAACCACGCTTACTGTCATCTGATACTCCTTATTATCTCAAGGCCTAAATGTTATACATAACACAGGGGCCCAAATGGCGGGGCTGAAGTCCCAAAGCCCATCCCCTAGATCAGGGGTTGCTTCATGCTGTTTCTACATGCTTTATTTCAGCGTTTTCCACTTCGTGACTACATTGCCATCTCTATTTAACTTCATGTTGCTTCGAGTCAAATAGAAAGTAATGTGATATTTCTTATATTGCGTTTTTGATCGCATTTAAAGCAATTTATTCCTCATGTATTGGAAATCATCTTTTACCTTGTAGCTATAAATTACAAACTATAGCTATGGAGATTTTTGTCATCAATCCGTTGCCATGGTAACCAGGTAAATTATAATAGCCAAGAGAGAATCTTCCTGTCATATATTGCTTTTTTACCCAAGAGAACTTCAAATAATTGCCTTGCCTATAAGGCTTAGAAAATAATTTCTGTAAATTTAATAATTGGTGTATAAGATATGGTCTCAAAGCTACAGATTGATTAAATCACCTTACAAGAGTGTATTAAATCACAATAAACCTGATCAAATCTTCTTACTTTTCCATTACATCGTAATAAACCTTGCTAATAAACCCTACTAATAATTAAGCTCGGCATGCCAGGCAAGATATTTAAGCTTTTAAGGTAAGTAAATTAAAAAAAAAAAAAAAAGCCTGATTTAATACACCCAACCTATTGGCCATTTAGTGATATACCACCTCCAACTCCCACTTCCCCGCCTCGCCCCCACCACATGTACCTCCCGTGGCATAACACACCCGAAACTCTTTCAGCAGAAAGCATGATATCCAATTGCTACGATGTTCGTTCACATTTACCCAATATCCATCCGAAATGAAAATAGTTTTCAAGCTTGTTCATATCATAACTGAGCCGTGACACGAGAAAACCAACATTTGGCACGTGCGCCAAGCGAAGACTCTGATCAGTCTGGGCATCCGCCCAGTCTGATCAGAGTCTTCGCTGTACGCATGGAGCTAGCTTAGACCGTTAGCTAGCCTTTAAAGGCAAGCGAAGACTCTGATCAGACATGGCGGATGCCCAGGCTGATCTGAGTGTTCGCTTGGGGCACATGCAACTTTTTGGCTCATATATTACACTCATTACTTGTCTTCTTTTGCGAGTATGCCTTTCCAAGAGGACATTCATGCTCAAGACGTTCCAGTCCTAGAATTCTAGGCAGCTTGTTCACGCCAAAATCTGCGAGTCAACAGATCAGACGTTATTGGTCTGGGCTTGCGCAGTTCAGTGAGGCAATTAGATACATTTTTTAGGGAAAGCAAGTCTGCCATATTCAATTTCGCCTCCCTTCTTAATATGAGGTTAACTCTTAAAAGAAAGAATTTACTCCTCTGGAAGCAAACTGTCTTCTTTCACAGTAAATTACATTTTTGAAGGGCTCCGTTATCCAGGGAAGCAAACAGGACGCCACGGTAGTTGTTGGCCCTACCCCCACCCGCACTTGCCTTGCAATAATGGCGGAAAACATGGAGGAGTCATCCTTATCTGAAAAACGCCATTTTTGTGAAGAAAATAAAGGTGCTGAATTTTAGGAGACCTACGTAAACTTAATTCGAAATACTTACCGCTGCTTGGATCCCTGCTAAATTTCCATTCAGATCATAAATTGGCATCGCTTTGGTGTTGCTACCCTTCTGGAACAGGAACCCATGATAGTGGTCCGCTGAGAAAAGAAAATAACGTCAAAATGTTAGGGTTCACAAGCTTGTGCCATAATATAAGACATAGTTCCAGAACTAATGCGTTCTCGAATGGGACGAGTGTCGGCATGCTATCCCACTGGGCACACAACCTTGAATCAACCTTGATTCAACGTCATGACGTTGAATCAAGGTTGATTCAATGTTGTGTGCCTGCTGGGATGGTTTCACGCGGAAGGAAATCGGTGAAACCAGTGAAAATCATCGGCATCAGAAAACACTCAATTCGAATGTGGAACAAATAATATAATTTTTTGAAAATACTGTTCCATTTTCTTTCAATGACTGGAAGTAGGATTTATTTTATTAGGGCTTTATCATTACCATTCCTTGATTGTCATAGCCTCTTTCATTTGTAGATTTTTTATTCTTTACTTTCTGTCAACATATCAAAATTCTAAGTTTGAAAGTCAAGACATTTTCTATCCTTATTGTTTATTGTATTTTGTCATGCTAACTCTACACACAAACACCATTAAGAAAATGAGCATTAAGTGGGCAATAAATTGAAATATAAGCCCCTAATTTCAGAAGTTAAAATGTCAATGCAAGAACAAAGGTAACTTTGTATTCTACCACACAGGGCAAAACAAGCATAGGTTTTAGCGCAGTTTGTATGTACGTATATGTATTGGTTTGTTTATACGTTATGATCCTTTTAATACTTTACTATGTAACTGATCCCTTTTTTCATTTAGATATAATTTTTACCTGCATGACACAACATTACTAACAGAAGTAGTTATACTGAAGTCAAACAGAATAAATGCTGCATTAAGAAGTTCAGATTTATGGAATACGCCCTATACATCTCCGGACTGCACAAGGTGTTGAAGTACAAATTCCTTGATATGGACATGTATGTGCATGACGGGTTAAGAACTATCCGGTTAACAATAAAAATTGCCGTCGCCAATGAAACCGGTATCCGACAAAACCGGTAAAACCAGTGTCAGCACCCCTCCCCCCCCCCCCCCCCCCCTTAATTCATCATTGAATGTTCCAAGGCGATGCTCCCCTTGCAATTTATCTACGATAGTGTTTGCTATGTCCGCTTATCTGTAATCTTCCTGCTATTTGATCATCAATGTGATCTATACTCTGAACAGTTCATTTCAGTTCAATTCTCTTATCGACGTTACCCAAGTGGCTCAACGGTACGTAACCATAGTTGCACACACTTGGCGCCGTGTGTCCGTCCAACTCTGAACAGTTGCTGTCGACTTTACTTATGATTAAAGGTGGAAAAAAGTATATGCTTTGTGTCTTGTGTCTGTTTAGTATTCTTTTGATGTTTGTCGTGTTGTCATTAGACTGGCTCCAGTCCTTGTGTTTTAATTGCATATCTGTAAGAAAGCTAACTCTACAAGGAATAATTTTTTCATCAAGTAATTGCAGAGTTACCCTGGAAACGCAACTAAATGGTTGGCCATCAGAGTAAAAAGGGCCACGTTAAAATTTCTCTATTCGAATACATATAACCATTTAGCCTTGAAGCATGGCTATGTTGTCATATGAGCTTTGAGTTTTGCAAAACCGATTTAATCCCCAAAGTAGTTCTATTGCGGTCGATGTTTTAGTTCTATTGCGGTTGATGTTGTTTGTTGTGTCCGCTTAGTTTAACGAGTCTGGTAACTTTGGACAACGGGTAAATTCGGACATACCATTGCAATACAGTGAAAATCCAGATAATGAGTCGTATCATCAGGATTTTCTCTTTTTGCCCAGTTAATTTTGTTTAAATTCCAACCAACTGACATATAAAGGAAACAATTTATCCGCTGTCCGAATTTACCCGACTTTGCCCTAAAAAAATAGATGTTGTGTATGCCTGATACATTAATGCTTTGTTAAAGCTAATTTTATGATAACCTTCCTTGGAAAGAGCTGTTCCCTTGGCTCTCCTCTCGTGTTGTAAATACATGTTACTTTTTCCCCTTTGGTGTCGTGGTAGAGATGTGAAATTCGATTAATCAGTTCCTGGCTCCAATGTTATGAAAAAAAATTCGTGCTCAACTCAGCTGAGCATGAACTTTTCTCTCTGCTGATAAATATGAAAATGCCAACTAATGTTGGCATTTTCGTATTCATAAGCAGAGAAAACATAATACTCAGCTAAACTGAGCAAGAAAACAATGGCACTTATCACTAATCTGCTATTTAGTAGTAGGTAAAATTTCATGCTCAGCTGAGGTGAGCATGAAAAAGTTTTATAACCCTGGAGCCTGATCATTGCCCTTTTACACTACTGAACATACATTTAGGTTGAGTGAAGATATACAAGAAGAGTATCTCATGGGTGGTACGTATCGGATAAATAATCCTATCTCCGAAGTTCGGATAAAACTTGGACCCTAATTATGGCTGTTCATGTTACCCTCGTGAATGGTATTTCTACCCATGTCCTTACCCGACTGATAAACAACTCACTTGATTTCACTTGCAAAACATCAATGTTATTTTGCAGATATTTCGAGCCAGATTATTTTGCTTGCATTTATCTGTCCTTCGACCGGCCATCAAACGCTTATTTCTGAGATAACGCAACTTAACATACTTGTCTTCAAACAAACTGTTTTCATCCTCTTACAACTAGCACTAGAAGATTTATGCAGAGAACTATATGTAGCAGCTGCAACGATGCTTGTTTCAAAGGAGGAAAGAATTGCATTGGTGTGAAATTGGTCATAAAAGTGACATAAACGGCATTATTACTTTCTCCGACGGGACAAAAGAAACGTGTTATATAATAATATATGTCCACCAAGCAGCAGTGAGCTAATACATAAGCTCTGAAACAGTTATCGTCCTGTTCGCCCTGAAACGATCAAAACAGATTTGTTCTTGACAATTATTCGACCATCTTACGATTTCGGCGTCGCGCGACGTCGTATGTAGGATGTTGGTAGCGGAAGATTTTCTACTACAAGCTAATATGTATGGTTGTGTAAGACGAAGGATTCGAAGAGTGTATCCCTTTTCTTAATTTGTTTGCCTGGTTAAACAATATGTTTGTTTTTTATTAATTTTTTTTTTGTTTTTGTTTTGTTTTTCGTTGTTGTTGTTTCTTTTTTTTTTTTTAATATTGAAAGGACATTTTGTAGACACTATTAAACCCTGTGGCACACACCGTGGTCACATCATGGGCCTATTAAGAACACTCTTTCACTACTATTGGCGTGGATTCGGAGGAGCTGCATTTACTTTGCAAACGAACAGCAGTATTGTTTTCCCAAGAAGAACAGTTATTTACGTCATGGTAATTTACGATACCTAATAATATAATCCCAACCGACGGCTACTGTTGTTTTGGAACGCTTCGCTATTTTCTGTGATTAACTTTAATTACACTCTCAAAAGCTTAGGAGTTGCAGGAAAGGATCCAACTGAGAATTATTTGTTTTCATGCATAAATCTTTATTTGATTATTTTCACGAGGCTGTGCTCTTTTAATAATCTCCCTGGAACACCTACGGGGATATGTAATTACTTTAAACGCAAATTACGAACATAATTCATCATGTTGTTTTACATCTCTTCATCCATTTCAATAAGAATGTTAGCAAAGCGTTTGTTTTCTGTTTTGTACAAAAACAAACCATGATTTCTTCCCGAAAGAAAATCAATACCACTGGCATTTTTCAACACTTTTCGATTCGACGGTTACTATGCTGGTAGTAATGATATCCTAGGGCGGCCTCTCATGTTCCTCCCAAGCCCCGGTCCAGTTAATCCTTTTCCGATAAAGAATGACTAAACAGTTATTATTAACCTTTTGTGAATAGTGCCACCAGGGGACACTCGAGGGGTTATCGGGGGTGCTAATTCTATTAGTTCCTATTGTTTTAAAATACGGAGTGGCTATTGCCAGTCGACTGGCAATAGCGATTTTACGTTTAAATCGCTATTGCCAGTCGACTGGTAATAGCGATTTTACGTTGAAATTGCTATGCCAATCGACTAGCAATAGCGATTTTAACGTAAAATCGCTATTGCCAGTTGACTGGTAGAAGCGATTTTAACGTAAAATCGCTATTGCCAGTCGACTGGCAGCAGCGATTTTAATGTAAAATCGCTATTGCCAGTTAGTTTAAGTTTTGGTCCAAAAAGGGCAAAACACTACTTATTAGCAAGCAAAGCTTGTGAATCTTTCTACTTTGTATTTATTGTTGCGCCCTCATTAATGCAGCAGCTCACCAACCAACTGCACTGCCGAATATAGGTTAAGTCTAATTACTTTACTTGTTCCTACTGCGTTGAAATCCGAAATCCACGAGTATGGTGGAAAGGAAGTTTTTTTTTTATTACTTTTTTCAGTCCATTGGATTTTGCTAATATGATGTCCCGAAGGCTTGAAAGATGTAGGAACATGGGCATAGGTCTGAGATGAAAATCATTTTGTTGCATGCTGCTTCTGCTGCTACGACATTTTATTACATGTAACCAATCGAGCAATCGCCAACACTGCAGTTGGCACATGAAGAAGTCTAAAATCTAGATTTGTTATTAAGAAGGACATTCCAGAAGGCTAGGGTTCGAACTCACGCAAGCTGCGTTTACTTGTCTCAGCTTATTTCGCAGAAGTAAAATATCTGTGAAGTATATAAGGAACACTTACTAAGCAGTTTTAAACTTCAAATGGGATGCAACTTCTTCAGCTTCAAATTTATTCTTAAGAAATTGGAAGAAAAACTAAAAAAAAAAAAACTGGCAATAGCGATTTCACGTCAAAATCGCTATTGCCACTCGACTGGCAATAGCCATTTTACGTTAAAATCGCTACTACCAGTCGAGTGGCAATAGCCATTTTACGTTAAAATCGCTATTGCCAGTCGACTGGTAATAGCCATTTTGACGTGAAATCGCTATTGCCAGTCGACTGGCAATAGGGATTTTAACGTAAAATGGCTATTGCCAGTCGACTGGCACTAGACCTTTCCTTTAAAATAACGTCACGAAAATCAGATCGAGGCAGCAGCATCTCGCGCCATACTGTGTAATAGCGGAAGACTTAAGCTGATGCAGCATTTGCAATGTCTAATTTAAAAAGGTTTAAAAGACAACAAAATACAAACAATAATGATCAGACTGGAACTCAGGCTAGTTCCTCCCAGACGCAGGCTCGAATATTAATTTGCATAGCTAAACATTCAGGGGAGACAGCTCTGCCATTCTTTAATTTTTGCCTCCCTATTCAACTGGGCTCCTCCAGGAGCTAATTGTTTCCTTTTAGAGAAGACCCCATCGTTGGAAGGGCTTTGTCTTCTTGAGACGCAAACGGGAAGTCACAAAAACTGTTCCAATTTGTAAAAATGGCGAAAACAAGGAAAAACATGCAGGTTTACCCATTCGCCTTAAGATCAATGAAAACGTTTGTTTCATTTGTACTTTATGCTCTGGAAACATATTTGATATCCCACAACTTGTTTTTATGCGAATTAGCATTAACAAAATTATATTTTTATAACCTAATGAAACAATATTGGTTTCTTTTCTACTTGGCCACGACACGAAACCAACAAAGTGGAATGTGCGCCCAGCAAAGACTAAGATCAGCCTGCACATCCGCCCAGTCTGATCGGAGTCATCACTGTGTCCTTTGGGTGTAGCTAAGAGACCTATCTATCTCCATGCGGACAGCGAAAACTCTGATCAGACTGGGCGGATGCCCAGGCTAATCTGAGTCTTCGCTGGGCGAACATGCCACTTTGTTGGTTTTGTCGTGTCGCGAGTCAATTCTGTAAAATTCGTGAGAAGATGACAAGGTAATGGTCGGGAACCAACACAATCTTTAGCACATTCCGACCTAAACACCAAACGGGAAAGTAAAGACGAAACACAAAGCAAAACAAGAGAAGCCAAAAACCAAGAGGTCAACTGATTCCCGGCAGATGGCCGCAAGGTTATTCTAAATAATGCACAAAATGTCAAAGACTAATAGTATTAACAGTGTAAATTGAGCCGCGACGTGACAAAACCAACAAAGTGGTTGTGCGCCCAGCGCAGACTCAGATCAGCCTGGGCATCCGCCCAGTCTGATCAGAGTCTTCGCTGTCCGCATGGAAGTGGCTTAGACCCTTAGCTACCCTTAAAGCACTTAACGAAGAGTCTGACCGGACTGGGTGGATGCACAGGCTGATATGAGTCTGCGCTGGGCGCACAACCACATTGTTGGTTTTGTCGTGTCGCGGCTCAATTTATAATCACCACAGAAGCGTCAGATCAGAACGATCAGTGGTAAATTTCTTCGGGGTGGGGATAAGGGGGCCCAAGCGATGAGGGAGGCTTATCGATTTTACGTGGCCATAATCTGCAGTTTTGAGTTTGTTCTGGTATCCAACGGTCGCAAACAAGTGCATTTATGCATTTATATACATTTTCGCCTAATGTTGCAATGTGTAACGTCTCATAGATATTTAAATTTACTTTCCTAAGATAAGATCAAAATACAAGCCGAGATTAAAAGATATACGCTATCTTAGGCAGAACTGTTTTATTAGTTCCAGTAGTCTGAATATAAATTAAGTCATTAATACTTAACCACACCAAATCGCGATATAATCAATCATCTTTCCCTAAGCCTTCTAAATATTTGATTATCACTCAAAAACCAGATAATGGCAGCCGGCAATTCCACGCACATAATTGAATAAAAGCAACATTTTTATGATACCAATTGCAGTATTTGCAGACGGGCTAATGCCTATAAAAGCAATTGCTTTATTGGAATTAGACATCCTGCATGAAAGGAAAAGGGTATTGGGTCTCTGCGGCTGGTTTAACATGCAATATAAAAAGTCCACTTCGGTGGGACAGCGGACGATATTTGCTGAATCTTTTGATCTTAGTTTATACTGAAGTACCAGTGGATGGTATAAACAAGTAGATATCTGAGTCAATGGACTGTTGTAAAAAAATGAATAAAGTAGATAATATGCATGGAAGGTTTAAAAAAGTAATATCCTGAGGATCTTCAGAGAATGAGTCTCCGACCGTTAAAACCACAGGCGCTTGAAAAATCGTAAAAGATTGCTATCTGAAACGATTCATATTTAAGTATGCGTTTGATTCCAGATAGGCACTAGGTTATATTGCGTCCAAGGCTCGAAGTCAGAGCTCGGTGTCGAAGACTTGATATTTTTGCTGGTCTGATCCATTGATGGTTAGCAGTCCGTCACACGGACCGAATAATTTGTACGTTTATGAACCACAACAGTGTCCACTTCGAGGGTTATGCACAGGTAAACCGGTTTAAGCCCTAAATGATTTGAGCCGCGACACGACAAAACCAACAAAGTGGCTGTGCACACTGCGCTTACTCAGCTCAGCCTTGGCATCCGCACAGTCTGATCAGACTCTTTGCTAAGCGCTTAAAGGGTAGCTAAGGGTCTCAGCTACCACCATGCGGACAGCGAAGACTCTGATCAGACTGGGCGGATAACCACATTGTTGGGTTTCTCGTGTCGCGGCTCATTTATTGCTGACCGTTCCAAGGCTGTGTGTCTGTTGTGGTTTATTATTTTTGTCATTGTTTGTCGGCTTTCTATTATTCTTTGACTTTTTGTACATTATTTAGGATAGTCTCGCGGCTGTCTGCTGGGAAAGAGCTGACCGCTTGGTTTTTTGCTTGTCTTGTTTTGCTTTGTATGCCGTCTTTATTGTTTTCCTTTCCCATTTGATGTTTGGGTAGGATGTGGAAATTGATTGTGTTCCTTCCTGATCGTTGCCTTCTCATTTACTTTGGACAGACATACAAAAGATAAATTAAAAAAAAACTGAAACCTTATCATCAAAACTTAATTCCTTTCTCAATTTGGTGTAAAGAAATCGTGAGAACTAGCGGAAGTGACGTCGTACTGTCGTCGATGCGACGACGTCAATACGACGTCACTTTGACGCCATGTGCCTGCTGGGTATAAACGTTTATATTTACTAGTAAGATTGCTCGATTGAAGAAACAAACAACGGTGAAATGTTCTTTTATTGCCTGTTTCATGTTTAAGAAGTCTTTGACCAAAAATATCCGTTCAGATTATTTTGCTGTGGTAAAATTATTCGAGATTGCCACCTGGCTGTCGATAAAAAAAAAAAAAAAAAAAAAAACGTTCACTCTGATATGGATGTTGAGGCTATAAAATGTACTTTTTCCAAACTGGTCTAATAGACGATGCCTATGGCAAACGCCTTCAGAAATCAAGGCTGTTATGAAATAATTATCTTAAAATGTATTTGATTGTTAGAAAAGAAGGGGGAGTGCCAATAAAGCCGGAGGAAAGAGTGCATTTTTTTTAATATCAATACTGCACTTTAGCTGAAAAAAATATATAAAAGGTAATAGGGAAAATATCATATTTTAAACTTTATTCATTTTTTAATCTAACAGGTCACGAGGATTCTACACTGTACTTTCTTATATTGTTACAGCTTTGTACTTTCTTACTATAGAATAGCTATGCAGTTTTTTATAAGGTAGAATAGCTATCAGATATTTGTGTCACCCTCTTTAAATATTGTGTAAATTTACAAGTTTACAAGTTTATTTAGCAAATCTCTGGTTTACATACATAAACAACAAGAGAGTCTACAAATTAAAGCAAAACAATTAGGTGGTTATGATAAATAAATAAAAGAATAAATATATCTGAGTATGTCGTTACACTACAAGATGTTTCTTGCTAAGGACCGGATAGAATTGCGTGTTGCTATAAAAATGCGTTTTGTAAAGTTTGCAATAGTTCGATTATTTCTTGGCCATGACTATGTGTTTTATTTCTCTCAAAATAGGGTCTTCGCTGTTCGTTTTATATTTTGTGTCGGAAAAGCGCGTATATTGGCGAAGAGCGAGGTACCTACTAGAGTGTGTCAATGTTATTCCTTTTTTCCTTATTGGACAGGTGATAACAGAGCTCTAGATAAGAGGGAGTATTTGGTGATAATTAGGGATAATTTTTGTTAATCCTGCATCAAAACATATGTTGTGACCCCTCATCTGAACCGTCTCGACGAGACGGTTCAGATGAGGGGTCACAACATATGTTCTCGACGAGACGGTTCAGATGAGGGGTCACAACATATGTTTTCATTGAGAAATAAAAGAAATTATCCTTAATTATCATCAAATACTCCCTCTTATCTAGAGCTCTGAGTCATATACATACATGTAGTTGACAAGATATATACGAGATCTGGTGCAGTCGTGCCACCGTATTTAATTGGTTAAAAAACGTTTTTCCCTCCCTAGAATGGCCCCAAATATCTAAATCAGTCTTATGAAATTCTGCTAAAACCTATAAGATGGGCTTTCCCTTCCAAAACAATCCCAAAAATCTAGATCCGTCTTATAAGACGGATCTAGATTTTGAGATTGTTTTAGAAGGAGAAACGTCTCATAATCGAAAAATAAGGCAAAGACACTGCTTTGCTCTCGCACATGCATCAATATCAATATCAATGATGATGCTTTAAACTCTTTAAAAGAGACTCTGAAAATCTTCCATCGATCAGTTCTCCAGAGATTGCATTCAGATAGACATTGTAAGCCTGATAACCCTGTAATGCTATGCATTATTGATCAAATAGCAGGAAAACTTAAAGCTTTTATTGTTCTCATAATTGTTTATGCCAGCCTTTGATGACAATTTTACAGCTTCTCCCAAAATCATTTGGTTTATTTTCTCTTTCTCCATATACAATACAATACTATACTACAATATACTATACTACAATATACTATTTGTAAAATGGAGTATCATCCATTCGTGGGCACTGGTGGGATCGGGTATTCAGATGATCGGGTAGGTGTACTAGGGGCGTATCTGAGGACACTTATATGACAGTTAGCAGTTAGAATTAAAATGTCCCTCAATTCACAAAATTTCAGCCTGCAATACACAGGTGAGTATTGAAATTTTGTCAATGTGACAAAATTTCGATACGCACCTGCGTATATGCAGCTATGTCACTGTGTACGTTTTATCGGGTGTAGTCACGCGTCTGGCTACTCCGCAATGTACACGTCATTGATGTCATGACCTAATCGTGAGAACACATCAGCCAAAGAGTTACGTTTCCCCGCAATGTGATTGATATCTGAAGCTCTCAACGACTGAAATTTGAGATGTGTGTGCATTCATCAGAGGTTTTACAATACTTGTTTCCATTTGCGAGGAGCAATATTTGTCTTTCTTATTTTACAAAAAAGCTTCAAATCACCCATTATTTAATTTGGCAAAGAAGCGAGTGCAATATCGTCTGTCTCATTATCATTGCCATAGAAAGCAGCCAGGAAGATAAATGGCATTTTTACATGTCTAAGACCCCTATCACTTTATTGGATGATTTAAGAGCTTGGCCTTAATTGACCAAAGCCTGTGACAAAGCTTCTTAACTCTAACAATAAGGCGGTGAGGGGACAATAACGCTTTTATTGACATAGTCCTAAAACCCATTTTCTCATTTGGTTAATATAATGCGTTACATGTCATCGACATTTTCTCACTGTGTGTAGAGCTGGGAAGTAATATTTTCTACTGTGGTACGGTAGAGCTTTCTATCTATGAACATTTTAAAGTTGACTAAAATGGATGTGGCTGATGGCATAATGTATTATAACACTTCCCCCGGCACTATCTCTGGTCGAATGCGACCAACGAAAACGTAATATTACCATTTTTCGCCGACACTGTCTTTGGTCGAATGCCTTGAATAGGCATGTGGTCGGAAATGCGTCAAATAGATATTTTGCCAAATTTTTGAAAGCACATCAAATTTCGTAGAAACAAAAGGGCCATGAGGCCCTGAATCACCCACCTGGATAAAAAGGTCAAAGGTCACACTGGGTTCATCATTTGAACATACCAAGTTTCGAGGCTATAAAACAATTAGTTCTGGAAAAAAGATTCTCAATAAGCTCATTAGCTTTTGAGGACTTGTTTGAAATTGTCGAAATATGAGAGACATTGGGCCAAGATTCAAGAATGACGTTGACCTCCTGTACTTACAAGCCAAAATCTTCTATAGTTTCCATGAACTCTCATGTTTTATTATTTCCCATATAAAAGCAGAAGAAAGCATATTTGACCTTGCCTAATTTGGTAGTACGCAAGTACCCACTGCTGCATATCAAAGTTCAAGGTCAACGGTCAACTGGTTCTAGAGAACAAGATTTTTCAATATTTTAACCATATATGGCCGTGGCGGCAATGTTGGTCATGTTTCCATGACCGTTTGAACAATTTCGTTCCCTCAAACTCCAGGAGGCTGTATATGAAAATTGGTTACGACTGGCCCAGTGGCTTTTGAAGAGATGATTGAAATGTCGAAATATGAGAGACCTGCATGGGTCAAATGTCAAAGAATGACGTTGACCTCTTGTATGTACTCATAAAGATGACTGTATACCTAATTTTAGGATAAAATCATCAACAGTTCCCAGGAAGTCTTATGTTCAAGCTTTTTCCAATATAAAATCATCAGAAAGCATGTCAAGGTCAATGAGGTCATCAGTTCAACAAGCTTGGTAGTATTCGTATTCTTTATGCTACATATCAAGTTTCAAGGCCATAAGTTTATTTGTTCTGGAGAAAAAGATTTTTAAAGGTTTTTACTATTTATGGGCGTGGCGGCCATGTTGGGCACGTGACCAGGATAATTTGAACAAGATTTCGTTCCCATGACCCCTGGAGGCTGCATATGAGATATGGTTACAGTCAGCCCAGTGGTTTCAGAGGAGAAGTTGTTTGAAATTGTGGACGGACGGAACATGATATACGACGACGATCTATACTATGAGTTACGCCGGAGCCTTCGGCTCAGGTGAGCTTAAAAATGGTTCTTTCGTGCAAAAGGAACATAAATGACCCTCTGTTTGAAAAAAAGGGGGAGCGGGGCTAGCGTACTTGGGCGTTTGGTAAAATTGAGAAAATTAAGGGCAAGTGATTTGTTTGCCACATTTAGAGCCTATGCTCAGTGTCGAATTTAAGCCATTTATATTATGTACATAGCGGTTGGCTTTAGAACATTTTTCTGTTTCAGCAATCTTTAGAAATGGTGGCCTAATCTTGAAAGACCGACCCGGATGTCGATATGTCTGAAATTCGATAAGCTATCCACAGAGATCCATGGGTCGATTTTGAAGAAGTTGAATTATTCATGCGATCTGCTGTGACTAGCCAGTCGGCAAGATGAGCTAAAATGTCAAGAATGCAAAGCAAATGTTGTACTTACTTTTACATACGTCATTAAGTCTTGTGTACCCATGTTCAAAGGCTTTTGATTGGTAAGGAGGTAGATCGTACCAGAGACCATAGCGTACTGAAAATAGAAAACTACAATGATGAGCTTTAGGAATCAGAATGGATTTGACAGTGACTCTCTAATAACGTCATTTTTAACTTTATATTACTGCACATGACTGAAGAGGCTCAATTAAACAGAGTCTGGTATTTTCATTTCCCTAGTGCAATCCTTGCTTCCAGAGGTTCTTCTGTCAGAATGTATTTTATCTGAAAAGTAAACAAAGGTCTAGTATACCAGTTTTGATAATTTCATTTTATCGAGGTGATTTTTCTGAGAGCCCGGATTATACAATTTATGGGTCTTTCTCTTTCTCATACGAATGTCCGGATACGCTTGCCTGTCGCCTCATTCAACACGAACCTAGTCTAACCAGGCCCCGAGGTTATAAAACTTTTTTCGTGCTCAACTCAGCTGAGCATGAAATTTTCTCTGCTGATAAATATGAAAATGGGAACTTCTGTTGGCATTTTCTTATTCATAAGCATAGAGAATTTCATGCTCAGCTATACTGATCAAGAAAACAAATATACTTATCAGTAATTTGCTATTTATTAGCAGGTAAATTTTCATGCACAGCTGAGTTGAGCATGAAAAAAGTTTTATAACCTCGGGACCTGGGTTCGAGGTTATAAAACTTGAGAATAATCTCAAACTCAAAATAAAACACACTGATTGGCTGCTTCCGATCATCTGCTCGTAAGCACCAATCAGTGTGCTATATTTTGAGTTTGAGAATGTACCCGTTTTATAACCTCTGGGTCAGTACAATCGAATGCAAACCGTCACAAGTCATGATACTATCAATAGCAGTCTTGTTTATGAACATTTTTTCTACGTTCCGTACTAGTCTGGAGCTCGGAACGGCATGGAACGTATAAGAAATTTTTCTGAAATTCGACTGTCATGATTCGTACCATGACTGGTACTAAGTGTAATTAGATCTCTTTACATTCGAATGTAAAGGAGGCTGTCTTGATTGGCATAGTATAAAACCTGGGACGAAATGGGCTTGAATGGAATGGAATGGGCAAGATAATCTGCATTTCATTGACTACAATTCGCTACCAGAGCTTGGAACGGTAATTCTGACGGGAAAGAATTTGATCCCGCAGAGGATGCAAATTCTTTCCTATAAGAATGTCATCCAAAATCAATGAGAAGAAGTTGAAGAGCTGGTCCCTAATAGTCCATTTCATTCAACTCCATTCAACGTTATAAACTATGCTGTCCAGAATTTGAAGTTTCCCACGCAAATCTTGCGCTGATTCTGCTGATTTTGTTATAATTTAAACCAAAATATCTTTTAAAAATATTTAATAAAATTTCCAGTACAATTTATCAAGCCGAGATTTGATTAGACTGAAAATAGAGATATTGTCAGCATCAAATTTGATTAATGTGGCAGCACATTAATTTCTAAAAGTTCCAAACCGTTTCCGTTTCCTGACTCTGATGATAACTCTGAGACAGTTTATTTTCATTTCGCCAAAAAGCAGACGACAGTATTTACGTCTGCAAAATTTCAAAAAAATGTTTCGTCCAAGCTATATCATATTAAAAATTCATAGACAAGAGGGCAAACAGTGTAGATCAAGATGAGGCGGCTCATTATGAGCCGCCTCATCAAGATCTACGCTGTTTGCAAATTCAGCTATTTTCGTCCTGGCGCATAAAGTGTTAAGGTGTATAGGCCCAACTCCTTGATATTCAGGCATTGTTACAAAGGGCAACAACTTTTGTAACTTCCTGTTTGCTTATCAGGAAAACAAAGCCCTTTTAAAAGGGGGCTATTCCTAGGGGAGCAATTGTTTCCTTTAGGAGATGACCCCTATTGAGAAAATGGCAGAGTTGCTTCCCCTAAAAAATGTACCCTTTCAGCTTAAGATATTTAGTGATATAAAAGACTTATCAGGGCAGAAGAGAACGCTTGCATCCTGGTCTTTCTTTCGATCTCATGTTCAAGATTTTATTTTAAAGCAAAAAACAACTAGTGCTGCTACTGCTGCATCACAGTAGGTTACCATTTTGATTAATTTGTTGGTTAAATTAAACAAAATGAAGTATGCTGTAGAGATAATCCAAGACATACATTGTGGGACATTATCAGAATCATCTTATCTAAGAATCCACGGTATATATCTGTCACCCAAAACAGTTGCCTAAAATGGAACAGTTTGCTTTTACAGTGCAGTAGTGCGTCCAAAAGATCTAGATGTAATGGTAAACAGTGAAGACCCTGATCTAGCAGCAAGCAAATTCTGTTCTGGGTTTGGAATTGTTGCTTAGAACTATCTATCTCAATACTTAGGATTTTTATGGTAAAATCGTATAAGGACTCATCCTGCTAGTTCGCTTAGGAATTATCCCTCTAATGTCGACGTACCATTTAGTTTCAGCTAGTTTTATGTAAATACACATGCAATTTATTCACTGATAATGGCATATTAGACAAACAAATCTATTTCAAGAGACTTGATAGATCTGTCTGCGAGGAATCAGGACCAAACTGAGTAATAGTTAGTCTCACTTCTGCAATGGTCGAAAATCACTGTGAAATCACTGCACAAAATTCCTTATTCTACCTAGAAGGCAAACAATTTTAAAACAACTTTGCTTCAACATTGTGTGCCTGCATGAAATCCCATGCTACTGTGAAGAAGCAGAGCGTAAACAATTCCTAAGCATTTGTTGAAGGAACTAAGCCAAAACATAGTTTGTGGGATATTATCTGGTACAAGAGCTCATTAGACATATGCTACTTGCTGGGCCGGGCCGCGTAGCGCAATCGGTAGGGCACCTGACTCATAAGTCAGAGGTCCTGGGCTCGAAACCTGGTCTGGCCACACACTTTCGTTTCTCCTTCCGCTGATTCAAGAAGGGCAGTTGTCAGTTACTGGCGAAAGATGTGCACTTAGTACTGGTTAACCGCTTAGGAGGTCTAAGCCTGCCCAGGAATAGAGTGGTTAGGTTAACTGACCGTCCCGACATGACCATAGTTGTTTACCGTGGACGTTAAGCAATAAATCAATCAATGCTACTTGCTGGTGTAAAAACAGTTCCCAATTTATTATATTTACGGAACATCAGCACCATGTGTGCAGACCGTGCCCGTGACGGACTACGGACATCCGTGACCGCAATAATTGACTCAGTTGGCTCACAATGTTGAAAACTTTTCTGCTTTTTTAATGTACAGGAATCGCATACTGTTCATGCAAACCGAGAATACTCTGACTAGACTGCAATGGCTGATCTGAGTCCTCGGTGCGCGAATGTTGTAATATACAAGTACTTCTTTACATGGCCCGAGTTTAACTTTGTCATAGCGATTGGAAAATAAATCCAGAGGAAACACAAAACATTAAATTCCGTTTAATATTATGTGATAGATGAACAAAATACGAACTGACCTTGGGGTGGTCCGATGGTGCTGTGTGTAAATTCCAGTGCCGGGGCGTCCTACTGATTTGCAACATTGTAGGGCAAGGACCTGCTGTGCTTGCAGTGGGTGCGGGTGGGGGTTGTTTGGACTTTTTTCTCTCGTCTATCATTTCTGCTCTTTCTCCCTCTCTGGGAGACGGCGCCATATAGACTGAAATACTGTCTCAAAGGGCCGTTAAACCCAAAACAATCAATCAATCAAAAACGAACTGACCTTAAAATGAGTAAACTTAATAGTGTATCTTTCACAGTTACATTGAGAATGAAGCCTTTAAATGGCAATTAACTAACAAAAGTGTTTAATTGGTATTAAACGATCATTATCGAAACAACTGCTTACCAACCTATTAAGAAAGAAAGAAAATATGCAGATAATCTAGTCATTAATATATTTGTTTATCTAGAGAAGCAAAATGAAATATTACTCTTTTGATATACGGCAGTTTTGTTTCTTTATTTTGTATTATTGTCTTATTTTTAATATTTATTTTTATAATCATCTTTTTTTTTTTTTTTTTTGGCACTTCTTAACAATTTCTGTCTTTCTTGTACCGCCGGATTGATAATAAAAGGTGTTTCGCATTGACAACAAATAACATTTCGCATACTCTGTCTGGCACGATGTAGAGTGCGACATCAGTTTGGACTTTGAAATTTTACGCCTAAGAATTCGGCAGTCGGAAGGCGCGTGGAATGTATTTTAAAGTTAATAGGGAAGAATGTTAACGATAACTTATTTCGGAATTTTTTATATCTGTGAAAAGTATGCAATGCCAATTTTAAGAAAATATCAGGGAAAAAAATCAAACTAGACACAGTAAAATAAGTTTTTACTGACAAAGTCTAGGAACACGCGTTTTGTCAAATTTTTATATATGCTAAATAGGAGGCGATGAGCTTATTTTCTAGTGCACCTGGAAGAATGAAAACACATACTTATTTTGATGAAATTTATATCAACTTAAAGAGCGTACAATGAGCTATATGGTCATATCAGGATAAATTTTGGCACAATATGTTAAAGAAATGATTTACATTGTCAAACATTGTTTGGACATTAATTTCTATATAAACTGAGTCATAGATTTCAACAGGTGTAACCCCTGTCACACCAGAGCAGCGTTCTCACGGCGATCCCACGGCGTCCAAGAAAAATGCAGAACGCCGAGGTGCGCGCAGTACGATCGCAAGCATCACCGCAGCAACGCAGTGGCATCGCCAGTAGACGCCGTGGGATCTCATAGAACGCCGAGCGACGGCGCGCACTTTGAGCATGCTCAAAACAAACGCCGTCGCTCGGCGTTCTAATAAGAGCGCAGTGGAGTCGCCGCAAGGTCACAATAGCAGCGCAGTAAAGTCTCCTACAACGCAATAGGAGCTCCGCGGGCGCGCACAAGGGTCGTTGTGCAAACGCCGTGGTCGTCCGTGGCGTTTGCACGGAGATTGTACGGCGTTCTTTGAGATGTCACTGCGTCTTTAACGCGCTTATACGACGCGTCTACGGCGCTTATACGGAGTGCAATTTATTTTACTACGCTCTTACAACGACTGTAAGAAGCTGCCATGGCGATAATTGCGCTCCCTTGGAGCTTTTACCGCGCCCATCGGCGTTTGTATGACAAAAGCAAACAAAATAGATTAAAAAATGAGATATGCAAACAATTATAACAAAAGCAAACAAAATACTATAAAAACAAGATATGCAAATAAGCATTCCTTCCACTATGTCCGACGTACGACAGCAAGCTGGACCCCTGCTTGCCCATATGCAGGTCCAGCAGTTCCAAAATGCTGCAGACGCTGTTCACATCATTCTTGGAAGACGACGACGGAGGAGGGCCCAAAGGCTTAGAATGCTTTGGGTCCGGCCATGGCTGGAGGAAGCTAGACGGTTTCAGCATGGCCACTTTCATCGTCTCATGCCTGAGCTGCGATATGAGGGTCCTTCTATTTACTTCAATTATCTCCGAGTGCCGCCCGCAAACGAACGTCTTTAACACGCCGTCAGCGCAGTGCGAACGCCGTGAAAGCGCAGTGTATGCATTGTGAGCGCCGTGAAAGCGCAGTGAAAGTGTCGTGAGAGCGCAGAGAATCGCCAACAAGAACTCCGTAGGAACGCCATAGAACGCCAAGCGAGCTCCGTAGCAACGCCTTGGTCGCTGTCAGGACTCCGTGACAGGCCCTTTTTCACAAAAAAAACATCAGGGTTTTCTTGCGATCTCACGGCGCTCCGGAAAATTAAACAACTCCGTGCCAACGCAGTGGAAACGCGGCTTGGTGTGACAGGGGCTTAAGGAGACACGCGCGTTATCGATACAGGTGTCACATTGTCGGGCTGGGATGATACAAATGAAGAGATTAGTTTAACATGAACATTGACTCAACGTTTTTTCAACGCCATGAAGTTGATTAAATGTTGCAATGTTGTGTGGCTGCTGGGGACAGGATTCGTCTTTTGTCTCGATGAATTGCTCGGTCAAAAAACAACAGTTTGCCCACTGTAAGCACAGTCTGCGCACTCTGAGGAATCTACATTCATAGAAAGACTTTGGCTTAAACCCTCAAACCGCCAAAAACCAGACGACAAAATTTCGTCTGCGACATTTCAAAGCAAATGTAACGTCCATGTTATATCAAACTGACAATTCAATAGCAAGAGGACAAACATTGTAAATCCAGGTGAGGCGGCTCATCATGAACCGCCTCATCTGGATCTACGCTGTTTGTAAAATTCAACTATGCAAGTCACGCTCACATACTGTATCGTTTGCTCCGTGATCAGTAGTCTATACTCCAATAGTTTGAACAGAAGAATGTCTACAGGATATTGGCTAGAATTCCATCACTTGTTCTTATTGTCATTTTGTGGCATTTCATTAACCGGAACACGATCGTAATACAAGATTTATGTAGGAGAAAATTGTGTAGCTTCGGCTTGAGGAGTTCAAGGCAGAAAACTGACCGCTAAAAATATTCAGGAATCGAAATGTTGCTCTACTGCAAGAAGGGATAATATAAATTGGTGCCATATACAAGAAATTGTTTATATCCCGCCTTTACAAAACACTTTCATTACAGATCTCCTAGCTTTGGTGTTGAAGGTTGCATGTGAGAACTGTTGTGAGAAGAAACATCTCATCTGTAACTTGTGGCTTAACATAAAACTGTATCTCTGCAACCTCTTTATTAGAATTATTTTTTTTTTCAATTTCTAAATCTTTTATCCTCAAAAAGTGTCCTGACCAATTTGCAAGGCATTTGACCTTGACCTCTAGATCGGTGAGGCAAACTTTCTAAATTATTCTCTAGTAGAAATTTGATATATCTACATTATACATGCAACATAATATGCAGTTATAGCTGCTGGTTTGAAATTATATCTGATGATAAACTTGATTCGCCAGTATATAAGTTTTTATATGTGATATGAACTTTGAGGTCAATGTCGAGATGTTAGTAAAAGTAATGTGTCATCTATTTAGAATTACGATATAAACTACCGGAGAATTAAGCATGTTATCCGAAATTCAAGGTGACTGTGAAACGCCATTTTTCATATCTGAAATGGGCTCGACCCGTCAAGGATCATAAGATATAACTATTTAAAAAGCCTTTATCAAAATGTCTGACCTTGACCTAAAAGTAGCTATGGAGATAAACTGTCCCGCCAGTAGGCCTATATTACAAAAGTCCAAACAGCGAGCAGCCGATATGCATATGTTTTGTAGGTTGTATCAAACTAAAGTAAAAATGAGTTAGTGACCTTGAACATAATATTTTCAACTATACAGCAGTTTTGCCTAACACTGCTTGTGGAAGACAGTTTTATATGTATCGCATATCTAGTGCAGGGTTCAAACACAGTCGTCTCATACTGACGACTAGAAAACTAAGCTGATGGGCCTTCGAACTTTACCGACTTGCAACAACTCGCTAGACTCAGAAAATATGGTAATTCGTACTGCGCAACCACAAAACTCAGTAGAACCTTTAGAGCGAACAGTGAGGATCCTGATCGGATGCGCAGTCTGATCAGGATCCTCACTGGTCGCATATACCATAAGGCCCTAATTTCTGCCCTAGCCCTAAATGAATGACACCTCATTCCAAGGCAATCTGTATGAACAAAAGAAACTTGGCAAAAGAGATTGGAATATCCGAGGCATCTATAATCTGCGGAAATTAGTTCTAAGTTAAGGACAATTGCAGATAGATACGATGTCCCTATAGATAAGAATTGCAGGAAATGTCTTTACAAATAGACCTTCATACAGTCTCCATGTATTGATCTTAAAACCAGAAGCAGACAAGTCAAAGAGTTTGTCAGGATTTTTTATCAGAGTTTACACTAGACTAAATTCAGTTTGCCATATTATTCACATTATTTTTTTTCACTTCTGTTTGAAATCTTTTGTTATATCAGACTCCGGTCTCCGAAATCCAAGATGTTGGAGGCACATATATAGGTATTAGAGAGTCATGCTTGATTTTTTATTGTTCGTGCATTCTATAAGGTAACATTTTCTGTCGTACATTATACGCTTATGGATTTAAAAAAAATGCTTTTAGAACCTAGACACGACAAAACCAACAAAGTGGATGTGCACCCGGCGAAGACTCAGATCAGCCTGGGCATCCCCCAGTCTGATCAAAGGCTTTGCTGTCCACATGCCGTGGGGCTAGCTTAGATTCTTAGCTACCCTTTAAGCGCACAGCAAAGACTCTGATCAGACTGGGCGACTGCTCAGTCTGATCTGAGTCTTCTCTGCGCGGACAGGCCACTTTGTTGGTTTTGTCGTGTTGCAGCTCATATGTGAATAATTTTCTTTCTTTCATACTATCAGACATCTTGAAATCTAGTGGCTCCGCTTCTTCCAGTGAGTATTTTCTTGGTTTGAAGACAACGAACACAAGCTAAGGCTTACATTACTTTAATTATTCATAGACCTAAATAACAGCTTAATGTCAGACAGAGTGCTCGTCTCGAGTTTTAACACTTTATTCCATAACTGAGTTACCAAAGAAACGAGAAAGTGTTTCCTATACACATTTAGTCTTTCGGCTTGTACATTACAACTATCATAGTAATTCAAAGTCGAATCCATACCAAACATAGAGATGGATACATCGATAAAATTGGGTTTATGTCCCTTTAAGAAGTAAAAGTATGCGTGGCTTTTGGTAGGGATGTCTGTGGATGTTGAAAGTAAGTAGGCCCATGCATCAACTTCGAATACATGAAGTTAAGAAAACAGATTCGACGCATATTCTAAATGAGCCGCGACACGACAAAACCAACAAAGTGTCATGTTCAGCAAGCGAAGACTCAGATCAGCCTGGGCATTCGCCCAGTCTGATCAGAGTCTTCGCTGTGCGCTTTAAGAGTAGCTAAGCATCTAAGCTACCTCCATACCGACAGCGAATTCTCCAATCATACTGCATGAATGCCCAGGCCAATCTGAGTATTTGCTGGGCGCACATGCCACTTTGTGGATTTGTCGTGTTGCGGCTCAAATATTCTTGCCAGTGCCACGGCATCAACTTCCACAGCAAGCAACTTCGCTGATACTTCATTCGAATTGCTGAACAATTATGCTATATTCTTGGTATCTGATGAGAGACTGCGTATGTCCTGTCGAAGATGCGCGCATGCGTTTTCGAAATTCACAAGGGATGGAATTGCGCATGCCCTGAGTAAACTGCACATACGCACAGACTAGTCTGGGTATGTACTGTTTGCATAAACCCTAAGATATTCTTCATTTTAAAATTATGTCAAATTATTGTAAATGATGACTGATGACAACGAGCTGTAACATTTGATATTCCTGCAATGAAATTATACCGAAATGAGCCAAAAGACGCAAAAAGTGTGCTTCACGCACATGCAGTCAGCAAAGGCTCAGATCAGCCTGCGCATGCGCACAGTCTGATCAGAGCCTTTGCTGCCTGCCCACTACATGTAAGGAACATAAGTAATCAATTAAAATGGGATGAAGAATCTTATTATGCTTCATAAATCCTCAGACTGGTTTGAGTCTATACGCAACGGACCCTTATTGTATATAATGCACCTTAACTGAGACACTTCATTTTTTTTAAATCTGGGTTTCAATGGGTCGAAATGGAATGATCTACACTGTGCTCTTACAGCCTGGGCGGCTGCATTCTGGTCCCTTAACGGGAGCAAATTCTTTCCGTAAGAGTGTTATCCCAAATTCATAGAATGAAGTGGAGATTATGCCAGTCTATTCTATCCCACTCCGATCAATTCCATGTTTCATGAGCGTTGGCTGAAAGACGATCAACTCAGACAATGATCAGACTGTTTCTAGAAAGCATCAGTCTGTCTGAGTATAAACTGTGTGCTCAGGCATGTCAGTCCCAATATATAGAATGTTTACGGTAAACGTCTACAAGATCATTAATCATGTTTTAATGATAAATGATTTCCTCATAATTTTGAATATTCCAAGATAATCTGTGCTGATTTGCAATGATATATGGAACATTAGATAGTGATTTATTTTTGTTTAAATGAAAGTTACATATGAGAGATAATAAAGTTCTGGTACTTGGCACCAAACTATTCAAAGAGAATCTTGATTTTCCCACTTGTTTAAATCGGCTAAAACAAATTAAATCTTGTATCTTTGTTGTTTTACCTAGTGATTGCACAGAGGCACTGGAAACAGAGAATTAAATTATTTAGGAATAATTTATAGGTTTGAGAAAAATCACACTTTCCCATTAAAATATTGAAAAGTGACTCTCACTACCTTAGCAGTGCAGACATAATGACAGATGTCCGTTACAGAATATTCTTCAGATTGTCCTCCGAGATTGTCCTCCATCAGACATACTGCTTTGTGCAAATTTTTCAATGGCTAGGTTGCCATAGCAACGGAAATGCTGAAATGGTAAAAATGTTTAAATAAAAGCATCGCAAACGACTGCGTGATACCCCGCCACTGCAAGCCTTTTTCACACACCAATTTTTCCAGATTTATTTTTTCTCTGTATGACTCCAGGGCGGAAGCAGCCTAACCCTACTGAACACAGAGAAAAGTCTTTGTTATGACAGGACACCACTTACAATAAGCTTCCGATAAATCACTTACCACTTGACTCATATACAATTTCAGTGATTTTAAACTGGTGACCACGGGGCAGGGGCAAATAAACCATAAAGGATCAAATTTTAATCACCAGAAGCTTTTATTACTTCTATCATCAGATGTAAATTTCTGAAAATCTGTTTCACATCAATATATATAGATTTTATCATCATTTTATGCATGTATATAGCCCGGGGGCAGGGGGAGCTAACTCCCATGGGGTAAATTTGAGCATCACTGGAGGCTTTCATCACTCTGATCATTTGCTATAAGTTTCAAAAAAAATTGCTTCAAACTCTAATTTTATATGGAAATTTTCATGATTTTATACATGTATATAGCCCAAGGGCAAGGGCAGATAACCCCTAATGATAAAATTTCTGTCATCATACAAAGCTGTTGTTACTTTAATCATGTTTGTGACGTTTCATCATGATACTCCTAGTAGTTAAGGAACTAGAGGCTAGAAACCATTGTTTGTACATTGACAAGTGCCATAACTCTGTCAGAAATTATCGAAATTTGCCCATTAACAATCCCAAGCGAGACATTCTTGGTACAAATCCATATGCAAAATTTGAAGGAAATCCGTTGATAAATACTTAAGTTATTGAACGGAAACTAAGTGATCATCATTTTATGCATGTATATAGTCCGGGGCAGGGGGGATAACTCCCATGGGGTAAATTTGAGCATCACTGGAGGCTTTCATCACTCTGATCATTTGCTGTAAGTTTCAGTAAAATTGCTTCAAACTCTGATTTTATATGAAATTTTTCATGATTTTATACATGTATATAGCCCAAGGGCAGGGGCAGATAACCCCTAATGATAAAATTTCTGTCATCATACAAAGCTTAAAATGTTACTTTAATCATGTTTGTGACGTTTCATCATGATACTCCTAGTAGTTAAGGAACTAGAGGCTAGAAACCATTTGTTGTACATTGACAAGTGCCATAACTCTGTCAGAAATTATCGAAATTTGCCCATTAACAATCCCAAGCGAGACATTCTTGGTACAAATGCATATGCAAAATTTGAAGGAAATCCGTTGATAAATACTTAAGTTATCGAACGGAAACGAAGTGCGGACGGACGGACGTACGTACTACGGACGGACGGACGGACACACGGACGGCCAACGTGAAAACATAATACCCCGTCACTAACGTGTGGCGGGGTATAAAAATCATAACTTTTATTGCTATGACAACTTAATATTGTCATTGACTGTGAATTGGACATGTGAAAAGTAGAGCAGATGTAATGACTGATATTTTACAGAAATGTGTTGCATTACATTTATTTATTTATTTATTTATTTATTTATTTATTCACAATTTCATGGCAACACATATATAAAATACATACATGAGCCAAGGATTGGACGTAGGCACTGCCTATATTTGTCCTCTCCAGTGGACTGGAAAGGACAAATATAGGCAGTGCCTACGTCCAATCCATTGGCTCATGTATGTATTTTTATATATGTGTTGCCATGAGATTGCGAATAAATAAATAAATAAATAAAAAAAAACAGAAATGTGTTATGAGATTGTTCACCATTTTAATAATATGTGGCTTTTGTAGCAACATCGTAACTGGCTTAGTTGCCATAGCAACGGAAATGCAGAAAATTTCCAAAATATATAAAAACCAACTCCGCAAAAGCCATAAAGGTGGTAAAGCTGAAAGTTTACAAAAGTGATTGTAGCATAGAATAATCATCTACTAATCTATCATTTTATGGTGGCAATCTGTGTAATACTTTGGTTGCTATAATTTAAAGTGAAAGAGACAGTTTCGATATTTACTGCCGTTTTTTCTCTGGCTCTTGGTTTGTAGATAAGCAAGCTGAATGATTTATGAGGGCTCTAGATAAGAGGGAGTATTTGGTGATAATTAGGGATAATTTTTGTTAATTCTGCATAAAAACATATGTTGTGACCCCTCATCTGAACCGTCTCGACGAGACGGTTCAGATGAGGGGTCACAACATATGGTTTCGATGAGAAATAAGAAAAATTATCCTTAATTATCATCAAATACGCCCTCTTATCTAGAGCTCTGTTTATGAGGGATGCTTCTCTGAAAATTCATAAAATGAGATAAAATCCCGGACGTACAATTTGATTCCTATGCAACATTACTCAAATCAGGACTTAATATGATTTATCATGTAATATTTGAATTCCCATCGGCCAGTATCAGTGTTATCATTCACTTACTACTCGTACACAAAAGCATTTTATAAAATTTCATGCTCAAAGATTTTTTTCCATGTCCAGGTTTCACTGTGGTTGACAGCATAGTTCAAAACATGGAGTAGAGTGAAGTAAGCATAAATCTTCCAGACCTGAATCCATTGATTCGGGTTGAAACTTGTACAGGAAAGAAGCTGCTCCCATGAGGGGGTTCTGGGACAGGGTTTCAGTCTATATCGAGTCATAAGCAAAGAGAGGGAGGAAGATAGGATAGACTAGAGTGCAACCCCTATTCCGCACCTACTCAAAGCACAGCATGCCCTTGCTTTTTCGCCAGCCGATACCAGAAAGATGCCCCCTTTCTTTTGAAGAAGACCGATTTTAAAAGGGTTTTGCCACCCATGCAATTAAATCGGAAGTCACGATAGTTGATACCCTTTGTAGACTTTGCGGAAAACATGCACCTTCATAAATTAGTCCACCCTACCATCCTACAGCCGCCGAGGAAGCAGTATGACTACTGCCTGCACTGTTTGCCTATTTGGACACATTACCAAAACTTTGGCAACGTCTCAATGTCTTCTGGTTTAGCAAAGACGATTCTACAGGGCACAGTGAAAGGAAAAAGAAGAAGAGAGGAGGGAAGACAATATTAAAGAGTGGACAGGAATGGACTTTGCCAGCTCAACTAGGGCAGCTGAAAACAGGACATGATGGAAAAGAATCGTTTCGATGTCATCTGTGGTACCGCCAAGGACCTTGTAAGGTTACGGGATAGAATAGAATAGAACCAAAACTAGTTCAAATGTACCGTAAAATTCTAAGACTTGGTACACCTAAAATAAGTTTCGTAATTGTTCTAAAATGGGACAGCTGGTTTAACAATGCAGAAATGCGTCCAAAAGATACAGATGGCATAGCCAACAGTGTATACCCTGATCTGACTGCTCCTTAGGAGCAGTCTGATCTGGGACTGCACTGTTTGCTCAGACCTGTTTATCCCAAAACTTAGAATTTTAACGCTAAGAATATTTATCGTTACTGGGTAGGCTGCCCCAATATCTGAGGTAATTATTATCATTTCCAATATCCTACAATGGTTACTTTTATATTGCCAGCTGTCGTTCGTGTGCTCATGCAACCAGCTCCATTTTATTACTTTTCCTGTCCTTAGTGAAGTCAGGCGTTTTATTGTTATTACTCCTATTTATCACATAGTCTATTGATCCTCTTACAGAATGTTACAATTTTATTCAATCCGAAAAGTAAAAATTGAAGAAAAAATCTGTTACTGGTTCCATGACTAAAACAGAACAAAGAAACTTGTCGACAGGTGGAAATATTATATGAGTTCACGTAATTTTTGTCATGGATGCCTTAGGCAAAGTTTTAAATGGTGACTTTTCATTCGATCCATGGTTGGACTGGCACAGACAGTCATGACAGTAAATCAGAGCTCTAGATAAAAGGGAGTATTTGGTGATAATTAGGGATAATTTTTGTTAGTTCTGGATAAAAACATATGTTGTGACCCCCATCTGAACCGCCTCGACGAGACGGTTCAGAGGAGGGGTCACAACATATGGTTTCAAAAAGAAACAAAGAAAATTATCCCCCAATTATCATCAAATACCCCTCTCATCTAGAGGTAAATGTTGGCGACTGGGTCGGTCAACAAACGAATGTATAGAATTCAACGTATAGAACAACTTAATATGACATACAAATTGTCGAGCCTACATTTATTTAATTTCAGCCACTGACAATAAACCAGGCTGCACATGTCATACTGGAATTTCCAATTCTAAAGATACCATCCGAGGCTTCTTTTAAAGGAAATATGTTCCTCTCTCTGAGAGCAAGAGCTTCACTGATATTCAGCCATTCGGCATATATCTCTCTCTCTCTATTCCTACTTATGAATGTCCTACTTCTAGTCTGCAACTGGAGATCGTTTCAGATTGAAAACAAAAAAAATAAATGAAAAGTAAAATAAAAAGGACTAGTATAGGTCTATGTAAGCGCGAATTCTTTCCTTTAAGAGTAGTGAGTGATCTATGAGAAGCAAGGAAATATTTTAATGTCCATATATATCCATAAATCTTTATGCTTTCTATTTCATGTGACAGAAAACTTTGGAGATCTTTGTATGCGACTGGCTGCCAGCTGTCGTTTGCTTGATGGTTGTGATACTATGCTACAGCCCTTTTAACATTATGACTAGACCATGTGCTACATTTTATTGCCAACACTGGCTATTTCTAGAGTAAATAACTCTGATACGTGCAATGCTGTTGGCAACAGCATTGCACGTATCAGAATTATTTACTCTAGAAATAGCCCTATGTGAGAAGCGAGAAAAATATTTCAATGTCAGGATGAATTCATAAACCTTAATATTTTTATTTCATATGCATACATGTATATGCGACGGACTACCTTGATGGTTGTGATACTACATGTACTACGGTATGACCGTTTCATCATTATGACTAGACCATGTGCTACATATTACTGCCCACAGCATCGCTTGTAGCAGATGGTAGAGACAATACCGTATGATTCTATGCTTAGTTTTGGGCTAGACAGACATACTCGATCCATTGGCGTCTGAAGCTTCAACTTAGCCCAAAAACGTAGCTGGAAAATTGACTGGAGTCACTCTATTAAAAGAGAGGTTCCCAGCCAGTTTCAGGCTAACTGAAACTTCAGACGCCCGTACTCAACCAAACTGCTACCAGAGTAATTTTGAAACAATACCATGCAAGTATTGAATCTGTGTAGGGTTCAATGCCACTTATCGATTTTGTCCTGCATTTGCACTGATTTGAACGGATCGGTAATGGATAACCATGAAAAAACATTATCGTCTATGAAAAGGCAAGAGACAATCCTATTGAACTGGGACAACGACAAATCGATTGAGACAGTGAATTAGAAAAATATCTCTGAGATGAATAATGGAGCATCACCGTAAAAACTGTCTTAAGGTGGCCGGGTCCATCTGTATGTTTTTTCTGCCATTTTTACCAAGGGAACAGCTTTTGTGACTTTAGGGAAGACACAACCTCTCCAAAAAGGGTATGCTCTTAAAGAAAAAATGCGCTCCTAAAGGAACAAATTCTTTCCATTAAGAGATTATCCCCATTGAGAAGAGGGGTAAATGAAAATTACAATTTACTCCCCCTGAAAGTGTACCGATTCACCTTAAGGCATCGTTATACCATCCATATCTCAGCTATAAACTGGGCTGCGATAGAAAGGGTCCTTATGGAGTATGATGACAGTGACGCATTTGCTCAGCCTCGGGGCAGTTTTAGAAAAGCAGTGATTAAAAATTGATACATTCAAACCCCATATCCCACCCATGACACCAAACAGGAAACAGTAACATGAAGTAACAACACAAATAGTAAGACAATACGAGAGGATAACAAAATGAACATCTCTTTCCCAAGTAGGTGGTCATAAAGCTAGCTTTGACCAAACAAATATATCAGACAAACAGAACACCTGTTTTCACTTCTGTTTTTCGAAGAATAGATAAGCGGACATAATAAACGATATTATTGAAAACCCGCAACGGCAGCACGGCCTCGGAACAGACAGAACCTCTCTTCCATCTCCTCCAATAAAGTCAGACTAGCCTGACTCCAAACGCTTAACCCCCCCCCCCCCCCCCACCCAAAAAAAAATAATCTAGTAATCTAGTCTAAAATTGAAAACTGAACAGCTCCGTAGTCTTAACAGTAGTAAAATCGTCGAAGCACAGCTCAGCTCAGCCTTCACGACTCATGATTTGTAATAGATCGGTTTAAATTGTGTGTGTGTGTGTGTGTGTGTGTGTGTGTGTGTGTGTGTGTGTGTGTGTGTGTCATATAAGCAAACAATAGACAGAACATTTTTTTTGAAAAATGACAGGTCTCTTCAAATATTTACTAGAGTATTTCTGGTTCCTTGCTGAGCAATGAAATATAAACTGAAGTGAGACAATGAATGGGACCCTTTACCTTACATTGTATTTTTACCATATGCTCGTGTTAAACACATGTTCTCTGTATTTTTACCATATGCTTAAGTTTATGATAGCAAAAGTCTGTGATTTTGGCTGCCAGCTAAAATGGCGCAAGTACTTTTGCAACCCTTTTTATGAGAAACGCAAGGGCGATTTAGTTGTTGAAATCACAGTCATTTATAATGACGAAAATGTAGTGAGAAACTTGCAGCGATACCTCAGAATTAAGCCTTTAAACCTCCAGAAAGGGTAAGTTTTCTTATTGGGCACACATCATTGACTCAACTTAGATTCTACGTCATGACGTTGTGTACCCTTTGGGTTTGATGTATTATACAGAAGGGAAAAAGTGTGTGCCTCAGAGCTCTAGATAAGAGGGAGTATTTGGTGATAATTAGGGATAATTTTTGCTTATTCTGCATAAAAACATATGTTGTGACCCCTCATCTGAACCGTCTCGACTCGACGAGATGGTTCAGATGAGGGGTCACAACATATGGTTTCCATGAGAAATAAAATAAAATATCCCTCATCATCAAATACCCCTCTTATCTAGAGCTCTGGTGCCTGCTGGGTTTGATGGTTATACAGAAGAACAATTTTGCCCCTTCTCGATCCTGACATGTTTACAGCATTAAAAAAATCCTTCACCTACCTGCTATTCTTTCCCATCTGTCATGTCTCCGATTTTGAAAACTGTCATGAACAAATATGACTAGTACCATAATACAACACACCGAGATATCCTTTATAACCTGAACTACCTGCATCGTGAAAAATAGTTTTATCACTTCATTATCACTTCATTTTTACGGTATTATATACACAAATTAGTATAGCAACGTAATACAGCTGTATATAATAAGTGTATTATAAATATGAATAAGTTTTAAGACAAGAAAATCTAGTTACTTTCGTGTCAAACGCAATTTACTCTATGCTATAGCTATTCCATTTGGTGGATAACTGATATTCACTATTAGTGTATGTACATTATATTTCACTTCAGCTATTTAACAACAATTCAAATAATATATCCAAATAGGTCCAAAGTGTTTACAATAGTCAAGGACAGCTGCTGTTTGCTATCTTGCCTTTGAATATTGATACTCGACTGCAGTATTTGTACTACTGTATAAAATAGCTGTACAACTATTGACTGTATTTTTTTTTCTCACAGCCAATCAGAACTCAGCTAATAAAGCGGTATTGAAGACACTGCAACTATCTTTGAGGCCGTAGCTGCTTACAACAGAAGGTTTATAACTTCTGTACAGGATCTGTTTGACTGAGCATGAATGAGGTCCCCTATATATCACGCCTACCAATCGCTCTCATGCAAGATTGACCTTGAACACATGCTCCGCAGTACTAAATGCATATCTGGAAAAATGCAAGACCATATGCTTAATCCTTTCATATACCGAAGAAACAATCTATATGTGACAAAATAGCATTCATATATTTTGCATAAATAGTTTTTAGAGAAAATAAATACCTCAAACCTTGAGCCGATGTCAAATTTGTTTATGATTTTGGCTCCCCTCCTGCAAAACCGGAAACTCCTCTCTTGGATTGGCGTTCTGAACCTTGGTTTCGCATGAGAGCGATTGGTAGGCGTGATAAATCAAATTTTACGAGATAGCTACAGATAAATTTCTAAGTATTGGGACAATCAGGTCTGAGCAATATAAATTGAGGGCCTCACTTTGCTTAACTTGCAATCCTTGTAAAAAGAAAGGCTGCTGCCTTGAGGAGGTCATTTTGTCCTTTAAAAAAAATTGAGCCGCGACACGAGAAAACCAACAATGTAGTTGTGCGCCCAGCGCAGACTCAGATCAGCCTGGGCATCCGCTCAGTCTCAACAGACTCTTCCCTAAGCGCTTATAGGGTAGCTAAGGGTCTAAGCTACCTCCATGCGGACAGCGAAGATTCTGATCAGACTGGGCGGATGCCCAGGCTGATCTGAGTCTTTGCTGTGCGCACAACCACGTTGTTGGTTTTCTCGTGTCGCGGCTCCATTTTTATGAAATCGTTCAGCATAAGTAGATGCCTGGATAAATGGGGTGTATCGACTGATTAAAACCTAAAATGAGATTACAAACAAGTGTAACATTTTGTTGCTCATTTGAAGACTTTTTTTTTTGGGGGGGGGAATAACTACTATCCTCTTCAATACATTATTTGCTATTGTCAAGAGAAGGTCATTTTGCCTGTTTTTTATTTAAACAAGAAAAACTATAACATGAAATGTCATGTTATATTGGGCGTTTGATTTTACTTCTCAGTTTATGCAGGTTTATAGAAGTAAATGTCGCAATGATTGTTGAAATGAAACTTAAATCTCATTGCAGACTGATGAGGCTTCTTCCGTGTTGTTTTCGACCCCAACAAATTATCTTACTTCGATATAGCCACGCAAAAAACTTTAGTTTTTGGATGTATTAATTTTGTTAAAAATGACCACAGTAACATATCTTTGATCAGAAGATTTGTAAGCTAGTGCAGAATACTAGGCTAACACAATTTTTGACTTAAGACTTGCATTTTAAGAAAAATAAATAAATAAATAAAACTGAGTAACCTTTTGTTCATTTTCTCTATTTTCTCTATATACTAATATTAAAGAATGATGCACGATCATGTAAATCAGAACAATATTGACCGCGTTTAATGTAGACTAAAAGATATGCAAAAAGACCTTAGTGCAGCTAAATTGAACTATATGGACCTAACACCTTTAATTCAAAATAAAAATGCAAGGAAGGCAATAAAAATCGAAAAGTATCGATGTCCTACGATAGCCCAATTACCTCTCTTATTTCACAATTCTGAATTTCGAATTCTGAATTCCAAAATTCGTAGTACAAACTGAGTGATAAATTAAGATGAATGAGATTTATGTTAGTTGAAATGCAAATAACAATTGGTTTTAGGCCCGATTTCACGTCACAGTTATAACTCGTATTAACCAGTCCGTGGTCTATTTTACCGTAAGGCGCAATGTAAAATTCTGGTGTTCCGAATGCTAATCCATGTACTAAGTTTAACGTGAAATCGGGCCTTAGTATATAAAAATCTAAATTAAATAATTTCACTAGAAAAAACAATGAACTATGTGAATATGCTGATCATTGTCACGTGCAAAGGGACCTTCTAAATCTAGTATAGGTATATAAGATATCATAAAAGAATCTTATATACTATATAAGATATCTAGTATAGGTATATAAGATATCTTATTTGACTTTTCCATAAGACGCAACACAATATATGTTATCTGATGTAGCATTCAAGATGTCTTGTATCACATATAAGATATCCTGTTTTGTAAATCAGATATCGATATCAGATATGCTATCTTATATAGGATGTGAGATATCTTATTTAAATATATAACATATCTGATATATCAGATATCTGATTTATTATATAAGATACCTTACATGCTGTATAAGATATCTAATATATAAGATATCTGATATATTATATAAGATATCTTATATGAAAAATTAAATAAGATGATAACTCATATCCTATATAAGATATCTTATTTTCTATATAAGATATATCCTGTATCAGATATCTTATAGAGGAATAAGATTTCTTATATGTTATATATCTTATACGTTATATTAGATATCTTAACTGGCATATTAGATATCTAATATACTATATAAGATATCTACTATGCATTATGATTAGTAAAATGGATATGATTTTTCGATATCACAAATTCGATTTTTGTTTGATATCACTTATTTGATTTGGCGATATCAGTAATCTGAGTTTGTGCTATCACTAATTCGTACAAAATCTGTGAATTTGTGATATCACAATGTCGATTTTGTGATACCACTATTTCAAGTATGTGATATCACATGTGGTATCACATTATTTTCTGATTTCACTAACTATTATGTGCTATCACTGACTCACCTGAGTGTCATAAACCATATGTTATAGTATGTTTACTAAATCGATTTAGTGAAATCACAAAATCGTTTTTGTAATATCGATTTCTTGATATCACTAGTTAGAAACGAATTACTGATCACAAACTCGATAGATATAGTGATATCATAAAATCGATGAAGTGATATCACAAAATCGAATGTGACATCACTAAATAGATGTTGTGATATACAAAATCGAATTAGTGATATCACAAAATAGCTGTGATCTCGTGTCATCACAAAATCAATTTTGTGATATCACTTATTCTATTTTGTGGTATCACTAATTGGATTTTGTGATAAATAACTATACTGCACTCCCTCTAAACATGTCAATTTTAAATAATTAATATATGTCTGATACGTACTTGCTCAGATACACTAACGGCACTGCTAGCCGCAATGCCTACAAACATTTCGAAGAACACTTGTCTGATAGCAGCCTGCTCAAACACAATCACCCCACTACCTAGAAACATATTGATGAACACCGGTCTGATTCCTACTTGGTTAGACATGATCACTTCACTACCAAGAAAAATTTTGATGTACACCGGTCTGAATTTTACCTCTTTAGACAATTCACTGCACTACTTAAAAACATGTCAATGACTGGTGTTCATCAACATGTTTCTAGGTAGTACACTGAGTTTGTCAAAGCAGGTAGGAATCAGTCAATTAATATATGTCTGATACGTACTTGCTCAGATACACCCACCGCACTTCCTTGAAACATTTTGAAGACCACTTGTCCGATACCGACCTGCTCCAACACAATCATTCCGCTATCTTAAAACATGTCGAAGAAGAATGGTTTTATTCCTACTTGCTTAGGCATGATCACTTCACTACCAAGAAACATGTCGAACACCAGTTTTATTTTACCTCTTTAGACAATTCACTGCACTACTTAGAAACATGTCGATGACTGGTGTTCATCAACATGTTACTAGGTAGTGCGCTGAGTTTGTCAAAGCAGGTAGGAATCTGCCAGTTAATATATGTCTGATATGTACTTGCTTAGATACACTCACCGCACTACCTAGAAACATTCTGAAGAACACTTATCTGATCCTGACATGCTCGGACACAATCAGCCCACTACCTAGAAACATGTCAATGAACACCGGTCTGATTCCTACCTGCTTATACATAATCACCGCATTACCTAGAAACATGTCAATGAACACCAGTCTGATTTTACCCTCTTTAGACAACTGCGAGACTGGTGTTCATCGACATGTTTCTAGGTAATGCGGTGAATTTGTCTAAGCAGGTAGGAAACAGACCGATGTTCATCAACATGTTTTAAGGTAGGATGGTGAAGTTATTAGACCGGTGTTCATCAGATTGTTTCTAAGTAGTGGGGTCAGTGTGTCTGAGAAGATAGGTTTCAGACAAGTGTTCATCCAAATAGTTCTAGTTAATGCAGTGAGTGTGTCAAAGTAGTTAAGATAAGGAATCAGACCGGTGTTCATTGACAAGTTTCTAGGTAGTGCGGTGAGTGTGTCTGAGCAGACCGGTATTCATCGATAAGTTTCTGGGTAATACAGGATGCATCTCTAAGCAGGTAGGAATCAGACCGGTGTTCATATGTGTTACGCCGGTGTTAAGTGAGTCTGTCTCTGAACTCACCAATATACCCCAAAACAACTCTTTCAACATCAGGATGAGTCAAAAGTGTAGCTAGTTTGGCCAGATGAGACCTTTATATAATATTTACCTTGTACCCCATCCTGTTAATAATGAAGTTTTGAACCAAGTGTGGATGGATTGCAACTTAATAGTTTCATACTGAAAGAGCTTTTACTCTTGTTTCAAACGGTACAATATAGTAACTATGCCTGTAAATATGAATACAATATTAGGTATACTTTTCTAATAATATATTAAACAAAAGAAAAACTAATGTAACTGTCTAGATTATCCTCGAAGGACTTAGCTCAAACCACAGTATTGGTGACATTTACTTCCGCTTACACTGACAAATCCTTGCGTTTCGTTTTTTAGGCTGTGAAATCTGTTTGAATTTCAATAAATTCACGAACTAAACATTAAAGTTAAAGCCAGTGAGAATCACGAGTGTACAGTCTTATGTATCGGATTTTGTATTCAGATTCGTTCTTTCGTTTTGATACGGTGATCTCTCGATGAAATCTAAATGAATATGGGTCGAAACGTCCTGAGACGAATCGTCCCGGGTTTTTGGCCTGTTTGGGACGATTTTTGGCCTGTTTGGGATGATTTTTGGCCTGTTTGGGACGAAACGTCCCTGGCGCGAAACGTCCCGATACGGTCTCGAATATCTAGGTCACGGCTTAAATTTTGTTATGCGAGCTCAAATTCAACAATTAAATTCATCTTTCATGGACTGAATTATTATTTTTGATCATTAATAATTTAGCGGTATCAAGGTCGATTGAATATTGAGATAACGTTGTTCAAATCTTGTAACGATGTTCACTAGGAACAGAACAGAACACAACTTTTATTTCTCTCAGATTGTGACAAAACAACATAAGAGGAAATGAATACTGATCGTATAGACATACATAGTAATTTGTGAAACATTGCGTGCGCAGCTTAACAGGGACTAGAATTTCTTTAAGATATCAGATACAAACCTACTAAGTTGGTTAAGTAACTTCACATTTTTTGTTGACATTAACCTCTGAAAGGACGAGTTGCGTTAAGGTGCGATAACGGCCCAATTTTTTCGCGAAAATTCAAAACGGAGTAATCGAAAAAATAAAGACAGTTTTAAACAGGTCAATCCTTATGTTTTGAAGATCTGTTCTTGTATTTATGACTATCTTCCTAGAAATGCGTCATTTTTTGCCTCAATCTATCCAAGAAATGGCAAAAACAGCAAAAAGTGACCTGTTTGCGAACTTTAACATTAGCGAAAAGTATCAGCGCAGGCGAGACCCAACTTAAAATTTTGACAAAAGGCATCTTTTAATAAAACAAAAATACTAATAAAATATCTACTTGGGTCTTGGCTGCGCTGGGTTTCAAAAATTAACTTTTCCGAAAAAAATATCGCTGAAGTTGGCATGTCTACTTTTTAGCTACGGCACCGGCGGTGCGTTTGTTTACATCAAAGCGGCACGTTGTGTACACATGTAACCACTTCAGACTGTTTTAAATCAAATTGTTTTGTCACATGTGTGGGAAATTTTTATTGATGAGCGTTATTTATCATTTTGCTTTTGTTTATCATAAGTTTAAAACAAAATAAATGCAGAAGACAAATCGATAATCTGTAGTACTGTTGGTGTTTTAGTTTATATACTTTAAAATAATGGTCTATAAATAGAATCGCGGGTTGGCTGTGCGGTTTAACAGACTGTTCTATAAAGCAAGTTTCTTTTAAGTTGACAGATCGATCCCTACTTGGGGCTTTATCTTTTTTTCTTTTTTTTTCATGATGAAGCCCACTGATCTACCGCCCCTCGCACCTTCCACAAATTCGCAAGGCCCATGCAGTTGAAGTAATGTCTTCACACTTAACACCAAAACAATGCTATAGGACCATGTCAAGAAGACCTACCTGGAAAAGGGACAGTTTATTACTGAAGACATAAATACATAGGCGTAGAAAAAATGTGTGTTTGAGGGGAGGCCCTCCAGTAAATCAGTAAATGCATGGCACCCCAACCGTCATGCCCTGCCCCCTTCCCTTTAAACAATGGTTGTCTACGGTTTGCCGGGGGCTGCCCCTTCCCCCCAATAATTTTGAAATGCATAGTGCCCCTTCATGCCCCCCCCCCCCGAAAAAAAAGAGAAAAATTGGTTGTTTACGTTTTGTAACCCGCTCCCTCCTGCTCTCTGCTCCCCCCCCCCCCCCCTCCCCCCCCCCCCCCCCCCCTCCAATACCACTTTAAGAAATTACGAAGTTCATGAAAAAAATGTACCTCCTGAAATACATCAATCACATATAACCAGGGCTGTAGAAAAATCAAAAATTGCACTGATTGTACTTATCCTGGGACAAGTAAATGGTCAGGCTTTACTTGTCTTAATAAAACTTAACTTGTACCAATGAAATAACAGAAGCTACATCTCTGTGTTATTCGGGGGAATAAATAAGGGGAGTATTTTGTGACATCATTTCGACAAAATTACCAGCTTTTCGTTTCCTCTTTCATAGACCTACTCTTAAAGGAAAGAATTTGATACCTCTGGGAGCAAATTCTTGAAGTGAAGAGTAGCGTCTATTGGGAAAGGGTTTCAGAAACAGGGAAGCCACCATCTGTTTCCAAAAGTAAGCTCCATTTAAAATATGGCAGTTGTATTCAGTCGACTTAAAAGAGATTTATGTATATTTATATAGAATACATGGCATCTGTTATATATAACTGCATGATATACTTGTCTATGGACAAGTAAATTTTTCACTTGTCCTTAGTAAAATGGGGCAACTAGGACAAGTCGGTCACAGTATTTCCACAACCTTCATGTAACACAAAACTTTGCTATGATCAGAGAGTAATCTGAAAAGAAAACTCATTGGAAGGTACTCAGGTAACAAATATTTTATTAGAAAAAAAATAATTTGATATCATTTTCCGTCCCATTGTCAATCACAAAGACTTCCTTAAGCGTACGAAAACAGAAACGCATATACACCCTAACACACAACAGGACTGCAAGAAGCTCGTTTTCTCTGGGTGAGTCATTCTCTTTACAAAATGTTCCTGTGTGGCTGGAATGAACAAGGATTCTTCTTCCTGCCCATACTGATGAACCCAATGCGGCTGTGATTACACCTAAGGTAGCATTACATGTAAAAGTCGGACAGGCATTGGCGTTTTACAGAAAATGTTGTGATGTGAGCTTGTGTTAATTCTCATCACAAAAGTCCTTTGAGTCTCTTTAAATGTAGCTATAAATGCAATGAGAAGAGGCAAGCTTTGCGGTAGCTTTGCAATAAATATAGGGTAAAAAATGATTAGCAGTTTTATTGCCCGAGGGGAGCCGTAATGAATATAGAACCACACTGTCCACCTGAAAGTTTTTTTAGAAATAATCCGATGGATAAGCAGAGCTAGCAAGTTACAAAAAGGTACGCAGCCTGAAAAGGGTGCATGGGTATTAACCGTAGTGTCCGCCTTTTTTACACGTAGGGACAAGTTTCGTGACTTCCTGTTTCATTCTATGGAATAATAATAATAATAATAATAATAATAACAATAATAAACATCCAAAATGTTTCTACTTTGAAAGGAAAAATTTGCTCGTGTTGGTGCAAATTTTCCCAAATTGCCCCGTTTTAGCAAGGTGGTACAGAAGAAAATAGAATCTATGGTGATCAGGACTTACCGACGATACTTAAATATACTTAGGCTATGCTTGGGCGAATGTGAATTTTTTTTTTTTTTTTTTTTTTTTTTTTTGAAGTTGAGTTTGAGAAAAAGCACCAAGCAGCATATGTGGAAAGCGAAAGCTGAGATGAGCTTATTCATTCAAGCAGTCCCGTCCAAATTAACGCATGTAGTCATCGAAAGTGAAGGGTCTAGTCTGAATGAACTGCCCATAACTACAGGCAGATCTGAATCTTAAGTTCGTTTTTGCACATAAGGTGCACAGAGGAGTGAAAAAGGTAAAGGTTTCTCATAGCCTAGTGGCCGCAGGAGCAGTGGCGGTAACAGGCCCACTCTATCTTGGGCACAGGATGAAAGGCGGAGCCCATCTCTCTTCTAATGCTGCTTTCTTCTTCCCTACTTCGATACACGTGCGAATTTGAACATGCGCGGACCCATATGAACCATGTGGGCGCGGGCGTTTAATCACAGAAGTCTGTAGAGAAAACACGTCACAGAGGTGTTCAAGTTGGTTACTTACCTGAGGGAAACATGTAAGCGAAGTGTGCAGGGCCTCAGTCAATACAACACATATTAAGCAATATTAAACCATACAGTATATTTATGCAAGTTGTCTGTCATTACTGACAACACAATCAATCATTTTATCCATTGTCGGAATACCTGCTCGGGTACTATTCAATCTATCAGTGGGCTATCATTCTCTCAAAGTAGGGCAATGGTAACTTCAGGTTCCCATGACAACCTACGTTCTGGCCGGTTCATAGACGACCAAGAAAACAGAGGGGAAAATGGACAAAACCCTGCTTGTTTACACACTGAGCAGGCAACCAAGCAGTTGCCTTGTTATTTCATGATCTAGGTTTTATGGACGGACAAATGGACAAAAAGACGGTGTGACTGATGGATGAATAACAATAATACACCCTAATATGGTCGAATATCTGTAGGACACTAATAATGGATTGCCTTGTTGCATTTATTCTAAAAATGTAGCTGCCAAATATCATCAAAATTAGAATAGGTAAGTATCCAGTATCCATTTTTGATGAGGGTCGGTTTGCAAAAGCTATAAGAATTTAATAAAAGTGATAAATCATCAAAATAGTATTTTTTGTCCCCCGCCTTTTCGAAGAAAAGCGGAGGGACATAGTTTTCGGCATTCCGTCCTTCCGTCCGTCCGTCCTTCCGTCCATCCGTCCTTCCGTCCTTATTTCCGTCCTTCCGTCCCCCTATTGTAGTAGGTACCTTGTGTGCGCAACTCCTCCTACAGTTTTATGCCGATTGTTTTGAAACTTTACAGATGTTTTGGTCATGGTCTGGAAATACGCATGTGGTTTGGATATAATCCTGAGATAATTTTTTGTTACTTTTTTCACAAGTTGAACATAGTAATTTTTTAGGCATTTTTACTATCAAAGTGACTATATAGTGGGTACTTTGTGTGCGCAACTCCTCCAACAGTTTTATGCTGATGCCTTTGAAACTTCACAGGTGTTTTGGTCATGGTCTGAAGATACGCATGTGGTTTGGATATATTCCTGAGATTATTTTTTGTCACTTTTTCCACAAGTTGAAGTAATTTTTTAGGCGTTTTTACTATCATAGTGACTAGATAGTAGGTACCTTGTGTGCGCAACAAATCATACAGTTTTATGCCGATGCCTTTGAAACTTCACAGGTGTTTTGGTCATGGTCTGAAGATACGCATGTGGTTTGGATATAATCCTGAGATTTTTTTTGTCACTTTTTCCACAAGTTGAACTTAGTAATTTTTTAGGCGTTTTTACTATCATAGTGACTAGACAGTGGGTACCTTGTGTGCGCAACTCCTCATACAGTTTTATGCCGATTCCTTTGAAACTTCACAGGTGTTTTGATCATTGTCTGAAGATATGCATGTGGTTTGGATATAATCCTGAAATTATTTTTTTTTATTTTTTTTGCAAATTGAACTCAGCCATTTTTCATACATTTTTACTATCAAAGTGAATAGATAGTTGGTACCTTGTGTGTGCAACTCCTCCTACAGTTTTATGCCAATTCCTTTGAAACTTCACAGGCGTTTTGATCATGGTCTGAAGATATGCATGTGGTTTGGATATAATCCTCACATTATTTTTTTATTACTTTTTTTACATTTTTAACTTAGCCGCTTTTCCAGCTCAAACACTTAAGTGTATATACAGTGAAGACCTAGTTTCCAAGGCGGGGGACATAAATTCGTCGAATTTGCTTGTTTATTTTCGTTGTTTTTTTTTTTTTGTTAATTCGTCCAATCTTATCCAATTAATGGCCTCAGTAGTGTTTTAATTAAGGTATTAAGGTATTCCCAAGTGAATTAAAAATTTTGTGGCATAAACATATTAACAAAATACTAAAACAAAATTGATTGATTTATTGCTTAACGTCCACGGTAAAAAACTATGGTCATGTCGGGACGGTCAGTTAAACTAACCACACTATTCCTGGGCAGGCTTAGACCTCCTAAGCGGTTAACCAGTTCTAAGTGCACATACTTCGCCAGTAACTGACAACTGCCCTTCTTGAATCAGCGGAAGGAGAAACGAAAGTATGTGGCCAGACCGGGTTTCGAACCCAGGACCTCTGACTTATGAGTCAGGTGCCCTACCGATTCCGCTAAGCGGCCCGGCTAAAAAAATAATAATCTAAAAAAATGAGTAAGATTGAAAATTTAAAGAGTAACTACACTTAAGGAACTGACTGAATCAGATCCCAAACCCTATCCCCAACATCAAAGGGAAAGTTGTTGCCATGGCAACGTCAATCATAACACGTTAATATATTAAAACATATCTGTGACTATCACATGTAAACATCATATAACAGTTTAAACAAGTCAAATAAAGAATAAAATGAGAAATGCTGCGAAATACGTTAAAAATGTTTTAGAAATGTGACAGTTTTGAGGTTGTTACCATGGCAACGGCAACCATAACGCGCTTCAGATATTTTGTAAATTATATATTCTTTAAATACTTCCAATAATAGATGTTACAAATCAAATCAAGAAAATCCAGCATGAAATACTGCAAAAATAAAGTTAATTAAATGCTTTAAAAATGTGTTTTTAGAAGTTGTTGCCATGGCAACAACAAATATACCACGCTTATATTATTACTTTTTTTTCGGTAATTATTACAGTCATACATCCTATAATAATTTAAACATTTATCATTTATATGCTACAAAAGTTTTTATATTTGATTTACAATGGTGTTACTTTGACTATTTCTGTGTTTATTTTAGTTGTAAAAGGCTGAGTTATTGCCCTTTAGTACTAAGTAGTCTGACGTCATCATTGTTAAATATGCACGAGCATAAACACTAATTAATATTGTCATAGTTTAACTTCATAAATACTCGATGCGTAGCCCAGCGGAAAAAAACGCTAATAAATTCTTCCCCACTCCCCTTTTTTACCCAAATTTCCTGCTTGCTACCACACATTACAAATGACAGATTTTCTCAGAAATGAGCATCAGTACAGGAATAAAAATTATACTTCTTTTAATTAGAGTTACCTAACTAATTTTTTATGACAACAAAATTCATTTCTGACATGGGGCCAAAATCGGCCCTTATTGCACCTCGTCCTTTAAATATATTAACATGTTTTAAGTAGTATTTAGGTAAGTATAGTTTACGTTTTTCTGTAAAATAGGTACATTCTAATATATAGTGAAATTCGTCACCTAGTGAATTTAGATTACATAAAGTACAATATCTATTAGACCGCTCGATGTTCTCCCACCTCCCCTTTTCTATTGGTAATTTATTATTAGTTGTTCTTATTCTTGCAAATGGAATATACAGATTTGGCTGGCATTCAGTTATATATTTTTCTATGACAAATTCAGTTTTAAATATACGATAATTTATACATTTTGAGCTACCATAAACATCCGAATTCCACTTTTGTACAAATTGAGACTGTAATCTTTTTTCGACTTCTTTGCATAACCAGTCAGCATTGTTTACATAATTTTCTAGCCATACATAATTCAAACCAACACTTTGTAATATTTTTTCAACACATAAAATCCATTTACAGGAATATATATTATTCTTATGAAGATACAATAAAACTGAATACATTTTATATGAAATTTTACTATCTTTGTCGGTTAAAATCTTTGACCAATGTTTAACCATTCTCTTTTTTGCTTGGATTTCAATCGGGTATCTCCCAAATTCACCATATACCATCGTCAGTGGAGTACTTTTCTTCATTTTAAGAATGCTTCTAAGAAAATCTAAATGAACTTTTTCGAGTAACTGTAATTTCTCAAAGCTACAAATCTCACTACCATATAAAAGTATTGGCATAATGGTTTGGTCAAAGAGCTTTAGCTGACAATCGACGGGTAAATGTAAATTTACAATTCTCTTCCTTAACAAATTCATTGCTTTATAGGCTACTGACGATAACTGTTTATAATACTGAACAAATCTTCCATTAGTTGTAAAGAGAACCCCTAAATATTTAAATTCCTTCACGATTTCAATATTATCACCTGCCAAGAAAAAAGAAACATGTCGCGTTCTTGAGCGATCACCGAATATCATTATCTTTGTTTTAGATGCATTTATTTTTAATTTCCATGATTTACAATAGTCATCAAAAGTGTTCAACATATGCTGAAAGTCATTTAAATTATCACTTAAGATAATGGTGTCATCTGCATATAATATAACTAATAATTTTACAAAAATCATCATAGTAGCATCGTCTATGTTTATGTTAACACCAGAACCTCCGTTAATACTTAGGAAATTTTCAAGGTCGTTCATATAAATGGCAAACAAAAGAGGAGATAAGTTTTCTCCTTGCCTGACCCCTTTTTCACAATCAAAGTATCCTGAGGTGCAACCATTAAATGTTATACATGATTTTATTTCCATATACATATTTTTAATAACGTTCAATATTTTGCCTTTAATTCCATGTGTAAGTACTTTTCGCCAAAGCCTTGCTCTCCAAACATTGTCGAACGCGTTGGTGAAGTCTATAAAACAACAATATAATTTACATTTTTTACTTTTAAAATATTCTGTTAGACCATATAAAGCCATAATATTATCCAAAGTCGAATATTGCTTTCTGAATCCACTTTGGGTTTCATTTAAAAGTTTATTTTCTTCTAAGTATATACTTAATCTTTTATTAATAATTGACGTGAAAACTTTACCGATGCAGCTTACTAGTGTAATTGGGCGGTAATTAGCAGGATCGGTTTTGGTCCCTTTATTTTTGTATATCGGAATAATATTTCCCTTAATCCAGTCACTTGGCACATTGCCAGTGTTAAGAATAATATTAAAAAATTTCTCATAGACTGGGAGCATTAAATGTTTTGTAGAAATAATGTATTCATTTATTATTTCGTCTATGCCACTAGATTTATTTAACTTCAGCGCTTTAATTGCTATGCTAATTTCATCTTGGTTTATAGGATTATTTAAGGCCGAACTTGCGATATTAATTTCGTCATTATTATTAAATTGTTCTTCGTTTAGCATTACATGGGGAATACGCGCGTCAGAATTATCATATAATGTATTGTCACTATTATTCATTATTTTAAAATAGCCGAACATATCATTCATAGATATGGGTATGTTGTCCGGTTTCTTGTCAATGCCATTGATTAGTTTCCAATAATCTTTCGGGTTTTCTGTCCTTAGTTTACGTATTTTTTTCTGAAAACCTTCAATATATTTAGCATGATATTTCTTGACCGTTGATTTATATCTTTTACTTGCATTTATCATTATTCGCCTAGATGATAAGGTATTTTGGAAAGAATTATTTTTCTTTGCTATTTGATATCTTTTTCTAGCTTTTTTACACTGCAGTCCAAACCAGGGCCTTGAATTTTTTACTTTCTTTGATATAACGGGATATTTAGTAAACGACGTTTTCGCGCTTTTTATAAAAATACTTTTAATTTTATCGGCGAAGTTATTTATTTGCTCTTTATTTAATACATGTATATTGTTGTTGAAGCTATCTAACATAGCATCAAGCTCGGATATCATTTGCCTATCTATGTTTTCAATAAAATTTTGCTTTTTTGCAGATTCCCATTTTTTATATTTTATCGTATCGTTAACACTAATTCTGCTTCGTGGCCGAATACAGAAATAGTAAAAGATAAAGCACAGTGAACATCAGATAATAATGGCGAATATTCATGAACGGTAAAATTATTTACAATGAGCAGACCATTTATACTCGTAATTAGGTAGTCAATCACACTTCCTTTGATGCAGGTAAAGGCACTCGTTCTATCGCTATTCAGGCGACCATTACATATGTAAAGATTATTATTCTGGCAGATATTGAGTAATTTATTTCCGAAATTATTTCTTGATTTATCTTCCGAAATTCTTTGGCAGCTAATTCCGTGACTTTTTAATTCTTGTACATTATTTAAATAACCAATGACGTCATTATCGATCCCATATTGGTCGATTGTCGTTTGGTCGAGATTAAACTCTGAAAATTCGGACACAGTGCCTGTACGTGCATTTAAGTCGCCAAAAATATAAAAGTATCTACAGCTTTCAACAAACGAAAGTAGGTCCAATTCAATTTCAGATAAACTATCATTATTACTGTAATCAGATCCCTCAGGTGGGAGATAAACAAATGCTATTATTACATCGTCATCTTTCAAAGTCAGTGTCTTAGAAATACGCAATAACATTAGAAAATCAGAGTCAATATCTATAACATCGATATATGGTAAAATATGATCATTTACGAAAATTCCTAGACCACCTGATCTTCGTATAAACTGTTTTCTGTGTTTAGAAAAATAAGTATAACCTTGAAAATTTATTATATCGTTTTCACAAGTTTTTGTTTCCGCAACACCAACTATGTCATATGCATTTAAAAACTCTGTAAACTCCGGAAAAATTAATTTTGACTTTAAACCACAGACATTTACAAACGATATATTCAGCTCAGATTGCCTGTTTACAGTAGGTGTACAGTTATTTATCCGTCCCGTCTGACGCCCCTAATCGCCGTGTATTGCTGACTGGTCGTTATTCACGGGATTTTCTGCCCCAATAATCTGAGCAAGCGGAATTTCCACAGGTATATTTTGGGCAGATACATGTGACTGAGTGTTTATTATTTGTTGGTCGGATTTATTTGTTTGTTCTGTGGTGTTGGAATTTAAGCAGGCTGGAGATTTTGCTACCACTGGGGACGGGGTAAGTTCCATGAAGCTATCATCACTAGAGTACTCCCTTTGTTTTTTATTGAGAATTTCACCTTGTAGTGGGGAAGAGGCTTTCGTTTTGCCTGCACATTGTCTGTCACTATCGCTGTCAGGCAAAGATGTGTATATATTTCGGCTTTCGAAAACACTTTCTGACAAAAGCGAATTTTGTTTCAAGTTATTTGATACTATAGCATTGTCACTTTCGCGATACTTTGTGGTTCTTGTATTCGGTTCTAGCTGCTTTTGTCGGTCATTCTGTTGTAGTTGAGAATTCTGGTTGTTTTGTTGTTGTTGTTGTTGATGATGATGATCAGTAACGCCTGTTCGAGGGTGGAAATCCGTGCGGGGGCGTTCGTCTGCCTGTCTCACCGGTATATCACGTTGGTTATAATTATGACTTCTTCTATTAGTAGTTTGATATTCGACTCTGACGGGTTGGTCGTTTCGACCGCAAACATACTTTTCGTTATTGATATAAAGTGTATCTTTCACCATTCGAACTGTGTTGTCTTTATTTTGTTTGGCATGTTTCATTTTTGGATACAGCACTTTTCGCCTCCGTTCGTACTCTTCCGGATATTGTTCTCTTACACCATAAGGTGTATTTTTGAGTGTTTCGGGTGCTTTTCGTTTTACCATTTCTTTTGAAGAAAAGTGATGGAATTTTGCAATAATTGGTCTTGGCCTTGATTGGTAACGTTTGTAACGACCCAGACGATGAACTCGGTCAAACTTTATATCTTGATGTATACTCATTTGCTGGGACAAAAATTCACGCAGTGTATTTTCGCAATTTTCGAATTCGCCCGGCCTAAGATAAACTTCGTTTATACCAGTAAATATCAAGTTTTCGCACATTTGTCTGCACTTGGAATCCAAAAAGTCCTCTTTTAGGTCATTGTGTTCTATTTTCATAGTTTCTAACTCTGACTTTAGCAAGCACTCAACTTTAGCATTCAGGGCATCAAGTCGTTCATTTGTCTTTGACTGTGTTTTAAGCACATTGTCGCACAGGTCACTGTAGGTTTCAATGCTTTTGTCATATTCGGTGTGGTTTGTTTTTAATTTTGTCACCTCATTTTCAACTGTGTAAAGTTTTGATTGCACTGACGCTATTGACTGTTTTAATACCGTTATTTGTTCCACGTGCTGTTCAATGTTTTGAATTCTGCTATTTTGGTGACCTAGTTGCTGGTTTTGAAATCCCAACTGATTTTCTATTTTACCAAGTCTTGTATCAAGGCTTTGGAGAATAGTTGACAACTGAGAATCGGTGCAATCCGCTGTATTTAACGTATTTGTTCTACACGTGTCACTTGTGTGAAAATTTTGCTGAAAGCTCTGTTGTGGCTGCGGAGGAGACTGAACAAGTTTTGGTTCTGTTAAGATAGAATAACCAGATGATATATTCTGAACCGGTACATGTTGTATATTTTGAGCCGGTATCTGTTGTAGATATGTTGATTGTTGTGGCATCGGATTCAGATTCAGATGCTGTTGATTCTGTTGTTGTACACCGGCACCCGCTGGAGGGGTTGGTGATGTTTGAAAGGGTAGAGTCATATGCACAGGATTTCCGTACAATAGTTCATTTGATTGCTGAATCAGTCTACTTGGCTGAGTGTTCATATTCGACAAATTCGTCAAGTTAGTATAAACACCAGTGGGTGGGGAATTTGCTTGCGCCATACCTTGTTTTGATTCGGTTGTTGTCCGATTTAAATCCGACTGATCACTATTTTTAGCCTTTCTAGCTTTTCTAGGCATTATATTAAAACTTTTAATCAAAAGTCTGAGGAAATCATGTTATTAGAAAGTGTCCTTTTAATCAGTTTTAAAAGTCTTTTCTCAAACAAAGGAAAAACACAACACTAGGAAAATACTTAGATATTTCATCAGCTAGGTGGTCGACCGAAGTACTCTTTCAATCGGAATACACATACGCTCAAATAATCATCGTTTACTTTCCTTTCACTGTGCATATTAGTCTAGAAATATCTGTTATCGTCTTTTATATAAATTTATGTATTACATGGAGATACTCAGGTCTTAAACTTCTTATATACGTTGACAAAATACCTAACTACTTTGTACATAATCATTCCGCAATGTAAACAGGCCAGAAGAAATATTGGTTCCAAGTCTACTTACATTTAAATGAAGAGGGGAACCTAACATTAACTGGGTCAATATTGACGTAACAACTCGTAACGTCGATTTCTGAATTCAATGGGACTCATTAACTACTAGTTAGACTAACTCTATAATAGAACTTCTAGGCTTAGAAACTATACATGACTTCTGTTTTTCTTAACTTCTACGCCCAGAAAAAAAAAAACTGTATGAAACTGTTTCAACTTGCTCCAGTTGTCTGAAAGTGTATCGACTGATTCAAAACTGTTTTCTAACTAAGGTAATTGAACAAACAGGTGTAACAGTTTCTTTGTCATAACCAATAGAATGTGCAAACGCCGCTAACTTTCCTTGTAAACATGTTAACATTTGAATTGCCATTAACAGTTGACTGACCATTACATTTTCTTTTATTGTAATGATCCAAAATATTAAGACAGAAGTGCCCGAGTAAACAGTGTAGATCCAGATCAGACTGTTCGTAAGAGCAGTATGATCCGAATCTGCACTGTTTATTATTCCACCAGCTGTATTCAACACATCGCCAAACAGAGAATAAGCTTGTTTTTAATTTTAGCGTGATTACATTTGGTTTCCAAATATTTGGAATACTTACGGCATACCCATTGTGACTGCCACATCAGGGAATAATTAAGGTGCGTAGGTACAGATCCATGTTTACCCGCTAGTTTTACAAAGGGAGTCAACTTTTGTGACTTCCTGTTTGCTTCCCTGGGTAAAGAACCCCTTTTTAAATTGGGTCTACTCTACAAGGAAAGAATTTGCTCCTTTATGAGCAAATTCTTTCCTTAAAGAGTAGACCCCTATTGAAAAGGGAGGCTAGAATAAAATAGGGAGATAGTTGCTTCCCCTGAAGTTGTACCCAGTCACCCTAATTGGCACAGCAAGCGGCTGAGTCTTCCATAACTTGACTTCATTGAACAACAATTGAACAACAATAGAGGTATGGTCTGTTTATCTTCTGATTAACGCATCCTTGTGACCAACTGAAAAAGTCACTCTGACCATTTCCTTTGTCAATTAGCCTTCACAGTCCTCCCACTGGCCTGAGCAATTATAAGCACTGTAGCTGTAGAACTTTCACTTTTGATGAAAATTTGTGGGTTGATATGCTTAGATTGTGACACAGGACTGGCAAAAAGTTGATAGAAAACGTTCTTTCCATAAAACAGAAAGGTTATAAGTTTGTATTTTTTTGTTTGTTTGTTTTTTTCGGCTTTAGCCGTATAATCTTACTATTGACCTACATTTTAAGTATTTCATTAGCCAATATAAACACACACGGGATTTTGATATAATTAGCTTACTTTCGCTTTCTCTTTCTACTTTCAGTTTCATTTGAACCGTGTCGTGATGAATCTAGAAAATTCAGTCCAAATCGCTTTTTGCCAAAGTACATTTCACCTGCGTTGTCGCTCATGTAAAATATAAAACCAACAAAGTAACTTGACACAGAAATCGAAGACGAAATTAATTAATTGTTGTTGGCTTAGTTGTTGATGTTGTGTTGGAACTGCGAGACTTTTAAGGCTATATGTGGGGCGGTCAGCCAACCTGTCCTCATTGTTATGCATATGTGCAACACAGACAGACCCCAATCAAAATTCAACAGCATTTCCGAAATCGAAACTAAAACACCAACAACAAATATGCATATCAACATGCGCATACGTACAATCTGATCAGCACATTCGATATCTTACGTGTACCTGGCTCATACATATTACAATACACACTTCTATTTACTCTAAGCCGATTATCTTTTTTAAAAGATATTTCTTGTTTTTTTTTTTTTTTTTTTTTTTTGTGTTTATTAATGGGATTCTTCGACCTGTACGTTTTCTACTTAACCTTGCACAGCCACACTTCTTTTCCGCATAGTTCTGTCTTCAGCTGCCCTAGTTGTGCTGACAAAGTCCATACCTATTTAATATTGTCTTCTCACCTCTTTTTTTTGCCCATTTCTTCTTCTTTTTCCTTTCATTATGTCCTGTAGAATCGTCTTTGCTAAGCCAGAAAACTTTGACATGTGGCCAAAACCACCTAAGTTTTAGTTTCTTGGTCATAGTCCGGATTTCGTCCATATTCTCTAGTCTCCCAGTGGTTTCTTGGATCTTTTCATGGACATTCTCATTAGTTAAAATAGGGTAAAGTCGAGTAAATTCGGACAGCGGGTAAATTAGGACAGTGACATTATTTCCTTTATATGTCAGTTGTTTGGAATTAAAACAAAATTAAGTGGGCAAACAGTGAAAATCCTGATGAGACGGCTCATTATGAGCCGTCTCATCTGGATTTGCACTGTTTGCAATGGTATGTCCGAATTTACCTGTTGTCCGAATTCACCTGACTTGACCCTACTTGGTCCTTGTATAAGATGTCGGTAAACTTCGGCAGCATCTCATCTCAAAGGCCTCTGTTCTTTTCTCTAATTCTGCTGTCAAGCTCCACGACTCATAAGCATACAGAAAAAAGATGTGCATTTATTGTCACAAATATCAACGTTAGTTCTGTTTTCATTGCCAACGAAAAATGACCCAAATAATCATGTGACCGCAACCGTGTTTTTTTTTTTTAATGAAAACAAGAATGATAAACTTCTCTAAAGTTGGTCATTGATTATCAGGAAAAGGTAGTAAAAGCTTCCAGCCTTACGGTAAAATAAAATAAGAATTTACATTCAGATTTCTCCTTTTCAATTTTGTGTTACACTGTTAATGTTATTTCGTAGTTAGTGGCTTTCAAATTTCTCCGTTTCAATATTTTGTTACTGTTAATGATTAAAATGTTCTAACTTATAACTTGTAACTTTTTACTTTTCACCTATTATTTAAAATATATGTCATTCCAATAACAGCTGTGTTGTGTGGTGTCTTTTATCTTCAATGCAGACTTGTACTGAATTTCTTATACAGTTGACCTACAATAAACTGATTATTGACAGATGCATGATTACCAATAAAACGGTCAGAGATAATACTATCGCACTGTCATACAGGCAATTCTCATATCGATTCAAGCAATAAGTCATCCGAGAGCAGATGCTTGCTACCACATTGAGCAGAATAAAACGCATGAACCAGAAAAGAACTATCGCATTGATACTATAGATTACCGTAATTACTCGAATCCGAAAGCACTTCAACTGATTACTGAAATTGACCTAAAATTTGTATACAATTCTAGCTTACGTATTTTAAAACAAAGCGCGTCGCGGCTCAGACCTAGTTACCAGAACTAAAGGGCTTTGCTTATAATGAGAGACTGAGAAGCCTCAAATTGCATAGTTTGGCTCTCCGCAGGAACGTGGGTATATGATTCAAAATTATTCGCGGCCATGACGATATACAGTCAGAGAGGATTTTCAGAATATCTTCTTCTACAACTCGTGGACACAATGCCTAATACAGTGATTCTACCTCAGTGTCCACGAGGATAGTAGCATTTTAAAACTATTTCGAGGAGACTCGGAGACAGTCAAGATTCCTGACCGATCAGTGATGCTGATGAAATATAAGTCCTTTGCAAACAAAAGGATATGGGGCGCCATGGTGCATAATAAGGCTGTCTTTGATCCACGGAGCCCGAGACCAAGGCCGCCCCTCAGTGCAGGTGAAGAAACAAAGTTTCTACGGCTTGACACTTTGATAACACGCGTAATGATAAAGCAAGCATTCGATTGCCATTTAGTGGGCTGCAACAATGCACTGTATTGTCAATGAAGTCACTCAAAAAACGGTTGACACCTGACAAGGCTCTGGGATCAGGTGCAATACCTGTAGAGACTTACAAAGCAGGTCAGTCTTACGGAGGAGTTTCATAATGTGTGGAGCAAAAAATCAGTCACACAGTGGTTCAAGGATGCATCCATAGCCCGTTGAAATAGATTGAAAGAGAACCAACCCTAAACTAGGCGACAAATATCCGACAACCAAAGAGGCATCTCTTTATTGCTGATGACATGGTAGATTCTCTCAAGAGTTTTGCTTAATTACACATGAGTAGCATCTTGAACTGATCAGACTTCTATCAGAAAAGCCGTGGTGGATTCAGGAATGACATAGGAACTGGTATGATCATCACAACTAGGCAGCTCCAAATGGAATGCAAAGATAAAATGTGAAACTATTTCAGGTATTTGTTGACCTATTAGACCAAAGCATTCGCCGCAGTCAGTCATGATGGACACTGGAAAATTATACCAAAGTTTTGTTGTCCAATGGCGTATCACTACCATTTAAGAATGCTTGCACGGGTAAAATAAATATCCACATCCAGTGACAAATGGCAGTACTGACTAACAATATTTAGCATTGCACTCTCCTGATCACGGATTAGTCAATTACCGCTTGATGTAATTAGGATGCAGATCGCATCAAATGTGGGGACAAAAGCCCTACCCCTGCCAAGATGTCTAAAAGCAAAAGTGCTCGGAAAACCAAAATCATAAATCCGAATTTGTAAATGATCGAAACACTGACTAATCCGAAATGGACATGGACCACTGTACAGAATGTGATCAAGTGTGTGCGGGTAGTAGGTTGCATTCCACCATTAATTTTCCATAGACGACAATGTTAACATCTGGTTATTTTATTACAAAACTGTACATACAAAGTTTTCCAAACCTGTCTTGCTTTAAAGTGTCATCCTAGCCTATCAATTTGAGATGAAAACATCCACTGCCTTCCCATCTCAACGAGCCGCTAAGCTAGGCTGAGTATGGCAACCACCGACTCGTACTCCAAAAAAAAGCGTACTTTTTCCCTAGGGGATCAGTTACCAAAATCAACCCCATCTCCTTCTGGTAAAATATTTCTCAATTAAATATGCCTTTTTGTAACTATCATTTGTTGGTCTTTTTTTATACTGCAAGAAATCTAACATGCATGATTGACAGATGACATCATCTCTCTTACAATGTAAACCTAATGCTCTCCCCGAAATAGGCGGGGCAAGTCCTCATGAATATTTAGTGGACTGTACCCAGTAAGCATTACCGGCTGATTACAATACATCGACATGTCTATGCATCTTAGGGACCAGTCAGAGAAACTGAAAGTCTTGTGTTTTGAAGATCCGACAACAAATCGGAAATATACAGCCACATTTTAGGGATCAAGGAGATCAAGATATCTCCCATAGAACTTAGTACTGACACAAGTTTTGCTCGGCGACATTGACAACAGTTAGTAGCTTTCCTCTGTCAACAACGTCTTGGTATTAGAAACAGAACTGAGAGACATAAACTCCGTATGCAGGTGCCGAAGAAATGTTGCAACTCAAAAATGGAAAGTTATCTATAGGAAAATTGAAATAGTCCACTTGTTATAAAGCCCAATCACAAGCTGTTCATGATAGTAATCAAAGTATGAAACAGATGAATTGGACACTGTCAATTAACTTCGAAATCTTTGAATCATTCATAGAGAGATGCCCATCTTTGTACCTATAGGTGAAGTTGTGTTGTTTGATTGAGCTTCACAATCCTGTGACAATGATCTAAAAATAAGCATAGAAAGGTGTACAACACCATCCTGTGCTCGAAAAGCAGTACAATAAGCCTACCATTACAGTGAAAGAATAAAGACTGCAAAATTCATCTACCTTGAAAGACTTGCACGCTAATGACCTAATAAACAGGAATTCAGCATTTGGTACATGGAATCCGAATTGACACACAGCTGAAAGCCTACAAGGTGGTGTTACTGCTTTAGTCCGTAAATGAATTTGAGTTTACCAACACTCTGCCAAAGGACTCACCCTGAGTAAACTCAAAGATTAGGTGTCAAGACATGTTCGTAGCTTTAGAAGTCTTTAAGAAGCATTATTTACATTCTCTCTCTCTCTCTCTCTCTCTCTCTCTCTCTCTCTCTCTATCTTTCCGGGGTTTGGGGGAAGTACACGTATTGGAATACTTACATTTTAGGGTGTGTACATTTATGAATAAGATAAGCAGTTAGTTATGAAAATTACGTATTTACTTACCTGATATTCTTCCCCATCTTTCGTGTCGTCGTTTATGTAAATTTCCTTGAACCCTTGACAACATTACAACAAGAAACCAGGTGAAATAATTTTGGATTATCCCAGAAACGTGCATGATTGGTCTTTAAAAGAGTATTCCACTCGCGTTTTTTAATGAATCTGAAGTATTATAAATAATGTTACATTCTGCTTATTAGTTTATATAATCCGTATACACTTATACAAGTTTATGTAGAATTCTTAACGTTTAAACATGTTAATTCCAGTCAAAAATACACGTGAAAAAATATAATCCTGTAATAGAGTACTATGCTGAAGACAGCGTATGCTGATCTGATCTAAGTTGCCCTTTACAATAACATAACAGCTACAGTAGTATCGACTTGTTTTGTCTGGGCCAATCAAAATTCAGTAAGAAATCATTAAAGCTTTCACAATTCTAACAGAATGTCTTGTAACTTCTGTTTAAAAGTTAACTAAAGCCCCTTTAAATTCTATCTAACTTTCATTCTTAAGCTCTCTCGCGTTTCTTAGTGTCCTTTACTAGCCGATTTAATTCTTTATGGGTATTAGGCAAAATCTAGCTTATACAGGAGCTCTTCTAATCTGCTGAAAATTCCAAGCTTCACTTACAGGTCCGGAGATGATGCTCTATCTCTGAGTATGTTAAAGGTAATTGCTGCATGAAGCCACGGAACTCCAATACCTTTAATGATGCGTGTGAATGAGAACTTAGGGCTACTACAACCGGGTACAGTTGATAATCATATACTTGGATTGCTATAACTATAGTTACATAGGAAAATTGTTTCTAAGTTTTATGACAACAGGGACGGCTTCAGTTTTCCCATAGTTAACTTTCCATTTTTTGTGAAGCAATATGGTTATACGCCTGCATACGGCGTTTTGATATGTCTCTCAGTCGAAGCCTGTTTCAAATATCAAGCCTCTGTTAAAAGAGGGGAGCTAGTCACCAAGAAATTATCGCCACATCGCAGAGCAAAGTCTGTCACGAACTCTGTGTTCTAAAGTATGTTATTAACTCTTTTACCCCTTCAATGTAGTCGTTTCTAACGTCGTTTCGATGTAATGGGCGAATTACAGTCGGGCCTTTGGTTACCGGACTTTCAACGTCAATGACTTTTTTCTCAGATACACAAGCTATAATAGACATAACAGGTAGATGATGTTTTCTATTTACTTCAAACTACATGTATCTTGTAGCTTTATACATGTCCCCAGTTCAATATATGTCATTCCTGTAACAGCTGTTTGGTGTGTAGACTTGTTCATTGATGAGTTAGGAAACCTTCATGCGTACCAAACAGCTAACTTAATGTTTCAAACCACTGCAGATGCAGAGGGCGATGTTTGGGCCTTGTAAAACATGTTTAAGCCCCCCCCCCTCCCCAGTAATCTTTTGCTGACCGTTCCAAGGCGGTACTTCTGTTGCGGTTCCTTGATGTTATATTGTGCTGTACCCGCTTGTCTATGGTCTCTGGCGGTTGGGTCACCCGTATTGCTGCCCAATCTGCCTTCTGTTTTGTTTTGTTTTTTGTAACTAAAATAAATAGATGTTGATGCTGTTTTGGGGGTAGCTGAATGACTATCTGTTTGGGAAAGAGCTGCTCATTCGGTTTACTGTGCGTGTCTTTCGTAAACTCGTGTCACTTTCTGTGTATATGTGCTTCTTTCCCTATTGGTTTTGAGAGCGGAATGTGGGATTTGATTGTATTAATTCCTGATCATTGCCCATCTTTTTACTTTGTACTGAATTTCGTGTACAGCTGACCTATGATAAAACTGATTATTGGCAGATGCATCATTAGAGCCTATGTCTGTCTATTGCAGTAAAATATTTAGTCTTGCTAATGAATATGCTTGTGGGATTTACTTCAGACTTAATACTTTGGTACTTGACAAATTTTACTTAACAGTTGATTTGCCATGGATGCGAAGACAGCAAGCAGTGAAAACTGACCACGTGACCTACGCCCTTTCAATGCGGTTGCATATTTTCACCCCTGGTTAACTATGTATATAAAAGGGCTGTTACCAAACGAAAATGAGACGTTTCGAAACGAAAAAGAGTCATAGTTCCCAAACGACCTGGTCATCGTGGCTAAACAAATTTGTTAAGCCACGACGACCAAGTAGTTTTGGAACTATAACTCTTTTTCGTTTCACGAAACGAAACAGTCATAGTTCACAAACGACCTGGTCAACGTGGCTAAACAAACGAAAAAGAGTTATAGTTCCAAAACTACTTGGTCATCGTGGCTAAACAAATTTGTTTAGCCACGATGACCAAGTAGAGTTATAGTTCCGAAACTACTTGGTCATCGTGGCTAAACAAATTTGTTTAGCCACGATGACCAAGTGGTTTTGGAACTATAACTCTTTTTCGTTTCGTAACAGCCCTTTTTCGTCTCATAACAGCCTTGAAAGCATAGTTTATCAAGGGTGATTTTGCCGTCGTATACTTTATTTCAGGGGAGGGTTGTTAGCACTTCTAAGGTAGATGAGAAGGCAGCGATCAGGCACAGAAGTTATACACCTTGAGAACATTCTCAAACTCAAAATAAAGCACACTGATTGGCTGCTTCCGATCATGTGCTCGGAAGCAGCCCATCAGTGCTTTATTTTGAGTGAGAATGTACTCAAGTTGTATAACCTCTGGGCCAGGATCCGACACAATCGATTATCACATTTTGCCCTTGACACTAAATGGAAAAGGAACAATTAGGATGGCATTCAAAGCAAAACAAGACAAACAAAAAGCCAAGAAGTCAGCTCTTTCCCAGCAGTTGACCGCGAAGCTACTCTAAATAATGTACAAAAAGTCAAGACTACATGTATGATACAAAAAAAGTTAATAGAAAGGTCCAGGGTATGTCACAATCACAAACCGCAGCCAAACCACGACACCAAGAAGAGGAGAAAAAGGATAAACGCACACGCACAAAACGAACAAATGCACAAGAAGCACAAAGATAAGCTCCCATTTCTCCAAGCGAGGTGAACAGAATGCTAAAACAAATACATAAACGAGGACAAATAGCAAGAGAAGATTTTAAAACATAAAATGATCCGTTGTGCAATCCACAAAGCTGCATAGAATTAAGAACAATATTGGAACTGCCGCCTTAAAACGGCCAGTAGTATAGAATTCGGGGGATGGTAAGTGGGGGAAGGTAAAAAAAAGACAGCCGACAAAGAAAGCCGACAATTACGAAACGTAGCCCGATGCCATAGCTGAAATTGAAGCCGAACTTTTTTTGGACCGAAACACCACATGATGTACAACAGAAATTAACATTAAGTGCTGACCAAACAGAAATGAGATTGCATGCGGTTACGTGCTTGTACTGCTGATAATATCCCAGTCTACGGAATACTGTACAGGAATCTGAAATATGATATATGATAAATTTATGAATCTCTGTTGAGAGATAATCCGGAGATTTAGTCAAAAGATTAACAACCGAACATTGACATGAAAATATTTACATAGGAAAAATGTTCGTGCCAAACATGTCGTGTTTTTTTTTTTTTTTTTTTTTTTTTTTTTTGAAAAAAGGTTCAATGTCGGAAGAGTGATTAAATGTTTCCAACAACTCAAAAGCCAAATAGACAGAATTAAAATGAACGAGACCAGGTCTTAAACGCGCTCGGTAAACGCGCAATTCCTTTTCATTGTGGATATTAAAAATTCTTCAAAATAGCCAAAATATACCACTGCTGTTTATAAAACTCATTTGAGCACATTTTTTACTTTGAAGTAAACTAACTGGTGGTTATCACAAAATTTCTGAAAGTGGTCAAACCGAATTTCGGTTTGACCACTTTCTGCCATTGAAAAACTTTTGAAAGTGGTCAAACCGAAATTTCGGTTTGACCACATTCTTGAGTTTTATTAAAACATGATAACTCCTTATATAAAGCTGCATTTTGTACTAATATGTTTTAAATAAATTTGAGTCGAATAACATTGTGATATTTTGGCTACCCATTTGAAGAATTTTGAATTTCAAATTTCCAGGACCTGATGGGAACAATTGCAAGTTTACTAGGCGTATTAACCCACTAATGCCCAATGGACTCTTCTATCTGTACAAATTGGATGAGTCCATTTGTCATTAAAGGGGTGTCAGGTTTAGTTAAGTTTGAGAATTTTGTTTTAGATTGAGCACAAATACTCATTTGTCTTATGCAAAAAAAAAGCGTAGACTCTGGTCAAACGCCGCGTTTTTCGCGGCGTCTGGTCTGGGTCTGCGCTGTTTGCCTGTCCCATTTTTTAGTCGCTAGGCATTTTTGGGGACGCTAGGCATGAGTGTGTTCAAGTGACTCTTTACTACATTAAAGGTATGCAAACAACACGAAAATTTAACAAATAAATTACCACCAATTTAACACTGACCAGACAACGACAATGGGTTGTTCAAACTCAAACTGTCGTTGATTATCTCTCGAGTGCTGCACGTGTGAATGCAATTTATTATCACAGTGAGGAACTTCTACGCTTTATTAAGGTGGCTAGTTCAAATTATAGTGTTTGAGTATCGTAAAATACCATGTTGTTGGGTAAATTTCTTTTCTTAATAGACTTCATTATGCAAAAAGTCAAAACGAAAGGATTCGGGACGTACCCAACTTGATGAACACGGTGTCTAAAGGCTAAATGTGATCGTTTATAACAGAATATAAGGTATATTGCTGCGTGTTCCTTCACGTAACTTGCTGAGACTGCTTCAACGTCTACGGTCATTCAATGCCTTCATAACTTCTTAGACAACAGAGAGTTCGATTATTTGAGAATGAATTAAAAGTTTGAGAAAATCATAATTTTCCATAAAATGAATTCCAGGTTGAATCTCCTTTATAGTTCGACCGGAGCATGGCATACATTGTTTGCCCTAGCAGAAATCAATCCCAAGATGTATTTGATATTAGTCAACTTGAAATCGTTTTGAGATTATCAGGCAATCATAAACAGCAATGAAGATGTGCTGGTTCAAGGTTAACGTAAGGGCTGGGTCACCAAACAGTACTGTGTTCAACGTCGGTTCACAGAAACGGCATTTAAGAGATCACGTCTTTGACCATCATATCGAGTGCATTCAAAAAAATATTGTTGCGTGTTTTCCACCTCACCACAAACACACAGTGGGCTGTCTACTAGATTTTTTGACAACAAGTGCTCATTTAATGAGCAGCAATGAGTTCTCAATCTAGCATGGTAAATCTGACCTAGACGAGAGCCGGGAGTTGAAATGTGCTAGTGGTTTTGTGGTATCGGCTTTAATTTGCGTTTAAATGTACCTACCCAAACTGTTCGAATCGCACACGTCTTGCGGAAGTTCGTTCCATTCTCGCGTGGCTGATGTAAAAAAAAACGAATTGTAGTTGAACTGCTCTTTTCAAAAAAAATATCAGGCTGTTGAAAAATATCAGGCCGCGGGTATGTATTCAAAATTAAACGAGTTTTTCGAAATAAACACGGAAAAATGAGATTTAAAATAAGAAAACATACTAAACGAAAGCGACAAAAAAAAAGAAAACTAAAATCTAAGTAACCTTTCAGTATGCTTTCATTACTCCATCGATTCACGAATATCGATTATCGATTTTTAACGGGTGGCGTAAAAAAAGTTATCCGTTCCAAGCATCTGGTACAAATATCGATCTCAATGCAGCCACCCGGGTACATGTAACATTAATTGTATTTGTTTTCATTTAATGAAGCTCCGAGGAATACATTCCACACCTCGTTTCATAATGACAGAAAGAAGTCAGTACTATTCAGAAGCCTATTCATTGCCGCTCCACAGGCATGTCGTTAAGTGCGTTTGTAGTACCCTGTTTGTCATTCAGGAAACTCCACGTGATACAATTGTTTAACTGCTTTAAGCACCAAAAAGCAGACGACAAAATTTACGTCTGCAAAAATTCAAAAAATGCCTTGTCCAAGACATTTCATATTGAGAATTCAAAGACTAGAGGGCAAACAGTGTAGATCTAGATGAGGCGGCTCATTATGAGCCGCCTCATCAGGATCTACGCTGTTTGCAAATTTCGCTAATTTCGTCACTGGGGCTTAAAGGGTTGATGGGTCCGGATACAGAAAACATGAAGAGCATTAATAAGTCGCTTCGATTTCGGACAAATCGATGTTACCACTCAGACACAATGATTATTAATGGGGACGTCATAGTGTGGGTGGGTAGCTGTATCTTGGATTTATTGGTAGCAGATGTGAGCGTTAGCCCAATACTGAAACAGTTCCAAGACATATGTTTCATCCGTCGATCGGTCTGTCATTGCAGTTTGTGCTATTCAATTTTACTTTGCTCGAAGCTAAAGAAAGTAGAGCTAGAAATGGTTGGCTCCACGTCTGTATATTGTGATTGACTACTAGACTAGTTTAAATAGCGCTCGACTATCAACTATAACTTTACTAAGAACTAAGACTATCGGGTGGCGGATTCACACCGGATATATTTTGATTTCTAATAACATAGGTAGCCTATGGTTTAATGAGTTTAACCTCATTTATGTGCCTTGTGTGAAGAAAATTTGTAAAAAAACCCGAAGAACTCGTTGAATAATGTTCAAATTTTTGAACTAATTCTTTAATACCAAACGATGATGAAAACTAAATCCGCCCATCAAGATAGTCAGTTACTCAAGCGCATCAAAAGCGTGCGCATTTCACTTTCACCCTTGTGAATAGATATTCTGCGAAACTCTTAAAAGAATAGTATACCATGAATTGGTTGGTTGATTGCTTAGGGCTTAGTTTAAACATATTTTCTCTTTTTTGTAACATATACAGTCAAACCTGCTTATGTGGTCACCTCTATTAAGGGATCGCCTGTCTTAAGCAGCCACTTTTTCTGGGTACCGTGCACCAAAATACAGTTTAAATGAATCTTTATTAAGGGGTCTCCTGTCTTAATCAGCCACTTTTGTAATTTTTTGGGGCAACCTCTTAAAACAAGTTTGACTGTATGTATGTTACAACATACAAAATAAACTAGGATTGACACGAAATCGAATTGCTTATTTGGTTCTCCTCCTAAAGGGACTTAAATACCTTTGAGATAGTATTCCAGTCTATACAGAGCCGTCTCACAAAGAGAAAGACAAAGAAAAAGAAGATAACAGGACTTTAAAAATACGGTCCCCAAAAAAAAAAAAACCCCCCCCCCCCCCCCCTGCTGCAAGTGCAGCCGGTCCTTGCCATCCTGTTTTCCAAATTACATGTAGTAGGGCGCTCCGACACTGAAACTTACTTATCACCGTCACACGAATCGACGACCAGCAAAAGCAACTAACTTTCCAGTGCGAAGCGTCTTCTATACGGACATACCAATCTGTGTAATTGGTATAACACATTAAGTTTGCATTCATTTTATTTGTATCGGGCCATAGACTAGCTGCCTGGAGCAAGAACTGGCAAGAAAGCCTATTTCGTGGTTACATCCGCAGTTTGCAGTCGGTTTAAGCTGCAGTGTGCAAGTTTCAGCCTGCTAAATATTTTGTCTTATTAGGGCTCGTTTCGAGCAACTTGATATCTCAAAAGGCTGATCAAGATGTTAGACGAGTAACTTGAATGTTTACTCTTTTGAAGTACAGATACGGGCCTCTGTGGCTCAAACATTAGGTATCTCACCGCTGTGTGTTCAAGCCTCGGCCGCGTACATGGAGAAAATCAAGTTCTGCCTACGGAAGGTGAGGTGTTTTTTCGCCGGATGCTCCGGTTTTCACCCACCTCTGCTTAACTGCTTGACCGAAGTGAACATTTTTGAAGAGCCATAAACCCCATGTCCTATCCTCTGTACAATTAGAGACATTCTTTTTTTATTCTTTCGAAGCAATGGCAAAGACATGACGAGACTTCATCTTTGAACCCTAACAGAGACACTAGCACCGTACATGGAATCGAAGGACTGTCTTTCTACCCCGTATACATGTAATTATCATCAACAGTTCTGACGTTTGATTAACGTAAAAGGTAAAGGTTTCCCATAGCCTATTAGCCGTAGGGGCATTGAGGGTTAGAGGCCCACTGTATCTTGGGCACAGCAAATGAAAGGCGGAGCCCTTTCCCCTCCTTTCGCTGCCTTATCCTTCTCTAATTCGAAGCAGGTACCTATTTACTGTTGGGTTGACAGAGAGTGGCTTTCAGTCGTCGCATAGTGAAACCAAGGCGCGATCTCACGACCTTGCGGCGACTTTCTGCACCATAACCGAGCGTCTCTAACCACTCGACCACGGTGCCCACGGGCAGACAAGTCTAAAGGACGAGTCATCTGTAGGCATAAGAGAAATAACATATGAAAAAAAAGTATGTGTAAATCTAAAGATGGGCTTGTAAATAAGCTGTGTATAGTTAGGTCCTTTGGAAACAAGGAATACACCAGAGAAACGAAAAGAGCAGACTCGGTCTTATTGAATCTGTTCATTACCAGTAATGGAGTTTGCACACTGGTCACTCTCCCTAGCACCGGCTTAAGCAGAACTCTATTTTCAACATCTTTCGAAACGAACTCAGTGATCCCAAAGGACCAGAAAATATAAGTTTCCAATATGATGATGTACGGGGAGACATTTTACGGCCGCCACACGACACAACATCTGCTGCACTGAATATGAACGACTTCTAAACAGTTAGATATGGACGGACACTCGGCGGCGGGTCTGTGCAACTATGGTTACGTACAGCTGAGCCACCCGTGAAAACGTCGTTATGAGAATTGAAACAACAACAACATGAGCGTTACATCCTTTGGAAGCAAGGGATACACCAAAGAAATGAAAGACTCGGTATGTCCACAATCATAATATTGTCCTTAGACAATGACAATGTGTAAAAGGCTGAGAAGGCAACACTAAAGACAAAAAAGTTGATAAGGTTACCCCATTTACCCAGAATTTGTCGGAGTCGGAATGTGAGTCGGACGTATCAGGATAAATGCAAACTAAAAACTATTAATTATATTTTCATGAGTCACAGTTTATCCTTCACAACTCATAATTGGTAATTGTACCATACAAAGTGGAAAGCATAAAAGTATCCATAGTCCTGCTTGTGGTAAAACGTCTGAACACAAATCAATATGCAAAACGCATCAACAATAACGTTTGGTGATAAAGTGTGGGTTGATTTGCATCTATTGAGTAAAGAGGGGAGAGCTTGTTTTTGTAAAATGACGAATTGCTCCAAAAAAATATAATTTCCTTCTCTGGTTCCCCATCGACCGATTTAATACAAACAAAAGCGGGATAATGACTGGGTCTTTTAAATTTGCTAACCACGATCATTAACCATCACAACCTTGACGCGAAACCTCACGATAAACCATTTCACGAAAGAGCAATGAGGCCTCTAAAGCGTTAGTTGAGAATTGAGAAACTTCTCTGCAAAGTACGTTACATACATGTACATATATGTAATGCCAATTATGAGCTATGAATTATAGAACCCAGTCGTGTTTTAAGTACTGAATATTAAGTACATTTTCGTTTGTTACAGATAATATTTCACTCTTAGGTGCCCCAATGCTTTCCCAGTAGATGAACTCTTGCATAATTTTATTGTGAGATATGTCTTGAGAATCGTTTCACTACTGTTTTACTCATGTAAATGATCGTGATTGGGCAGTTTTCAACAAACAAAACTCCTCGAGTTTCTTTACAAATGTTGAAAACTTACCTGAATAATTTTACATGTACATGTAGTTGGCCTGTTTTCGAAAATAAATACTTTGTTATATGGCAATAAAAGCATCGCAAACGACTGCGTGATACCCCGCCACTGCAAACCTTTTTCACTCGCCAATTTTTCTCTGTATTAGGCCAGGGCAGGGGCAGCTAGACCCCAAGGTACATAGAAAAAAGTCTAAGTCATGACAGGACACTGCATTACTCTGATCACTAACCGTAAGCTTCCGATAAATCACTTAACACACTAACCAAATACAGTTTTAGTGATTTTAAACATGTATGTGGCCACAGGGCAGGGGCAGATAACGCCCTAGGGGTTAAATTTTAATCACCACAAGAGGCTTTTATTACTTCTATAATCAGTTGTAAGTTTCTGAAAAATCTGTTTCACATGAATTTATATAGAATTTATCATCATTTTATGCATGTATATAGGCCGGGGCAAGGGGAGGTAACTCCCATGGGGTAAATTTGAGCATCACTGGAGGCTTTTATCACTGATCATTTGCTGTAAGTTTCAGAAAAATTGCTTCAAACTCTGATTTTACATAGATTTTTCCATGATTTATACATGCATATAGCCCCAGGACAGGGGCAGATAATCACTGATTATAAAATTTCTGTGCTCATACAAAGCTTTTTTTACTTCGATCATGGTTGTGAAGTTTCATCATGATATTCCAAATAGTAAAAGAACTAGAGGCCAAAAACCTTTTTTTTGACATTGACAAGTGCCATAACTCTGTCAGAAATTATCGAACTTATCGAAATTTATTATGTTCTGATTGTTGATCATAGGGCAATCCAATAAATGCACTGAGAAAACACGCTCTTGTTGGTATTCTTTCTGCCGTACTTCATTACAAACAGTGTTCACCGATAGTTTTAGTATAGTTGGATAGTCGATAGTTTGAGCTTATTTAAACTAGTCTGCTAAATTACTAATGGTCAGTTTAAACGTATTTTATTGCTCAAATACATGTAGTTGTAATGGGGTTGGGTTAAAGTTCTCACAACATTAGTTACAGCCTTCCCCCCACAATAGTCAATACAACACAAATTACTAATGGTCGAGTGTTGAAATCACTGTTTTGGTGTAGACGTTCGCGGATTTAAATCCCATCTTGCCAAAGCATTAAAATCTCTCTGTCGACTCGCGTTGTTAATGAATCGAAACAGGTGAAATCAAAACTAAGCAAAATACGAAGGTTGGGCATAAACACAAACAACGATATTGCCAACTGACTGCGATCGAACCTTTTTTATGCTCCCCGAAGGGTGAGCATATAGTTGCCGCTTTGTCCGTCCGTCTGTCCGTCCGTCCGTCCGTCCGTCACACTTTTGTCCGGAGCATATCTCTGAAAGTATAAGGGGGAACTAAATGAAACTTCACACATTGATAGAGGTCAACGAGGGGAAGAGCAGTGCACAAGAACCGTAACCCTGTCACAAGTATTTACGAAGTTAGCTCCCTTTCCAGTTTTTTCAATATTTTGCTTGTCCGGAGCATATCTCTGAAAGTATAAGGAGGAACTAAATGAAACTTCACACATTGATAGAGGACAATGAGAAGAATTGCAGTGCACAAGAACCGTAACCATGTCACAAGTATTTAGGAAGTAAGCTCCCTTTCCATTTTTTTCGTCCGTCCGTCACACTTTTGTCCGGAGCATATCTCTGAAAGTATAAGGGAGAACTAAATGAAACTTCACACATTGATAGAGGTCAACAAGGGGAAGAGCAGTGCACAAGAACCGTAACCCTGTCACAAGTATTTACAAGTTAGCTCCCTTTCCAGTTTTTTTCAATATTTTGCTTGTCCGGAGCATATCTCTGAAAGTATAAGGGGGAACTAAACGAAACTTCACACATTGATAGAGGACAATGAGAAGAATTGCAGTGCACAAGAACCGTAACCCTGTCACAAGTATTTAGGAAGTTAGCTCCCTTTCCATTTTTTCAATATTTTGCATGTCCAGAGCATATCTCTGAAAGTATAAGGGGGAACTAAATGAAACTTCACACATTTATAGAGGACAATTAGAGGAAGTGCAGTGCACAAGAACTGTAACCCTATCACAAGTATTTACGAAGTTAGCTCCCTTTCCATTTTTTTTCAATATTAAGCTTGTCTGGTGCATATCTCCAAAAGTATTAAAGGGAACTTAATGAAACTTCATACATTGAAAGAGGGTAATAAGAGAAAATGCAGAGTACAAGAACCATAACCCTGTCTTCAGTATTTGCAAAGTTAGCTCCCTTCCTATTTTTTTAGTATTTTGTATGTCCAGAGCATATCTCTGAAAGTATAAAAGGGAACTTAGTGAAACTTCACACACTAATAGAGGGCAATGAATGAAAGTGCAGAACACAAGAACCATGACTCTGTCATAAGTAATTACACAGTTAGCTCCCTTCTTAATTTGTGGTTTATTGTGCTTGTATAGAGCATATCTTAGGAAGTATTGAAGGAAACTGAATATAATTTCACACATTGATAGAGGGTAATGAAAGGAAGTGCAGAGCTTAAGAACTATAACCCTACCTTTAGTAATTACGGAGTTAGCTTCCTTCCTAATTTTGTCAGTTATTTAGCTTGTCCGGAGTATATCTCTATACATATTTAAGAGAACATAAATGAAACTTCACATATTGATAATAGAGGGCAATGACAAGAAGTGCAGAGCAGAAGAACCATAACTGTATCCCAAGTTATTTTGGAGTTACTTCCCTTCTTATTTTTTCTCAGTTGTATGTATGTCTAGAGCATTGCTCTAAAAGTATTGGAAAGAATTTTTTTTCCATTTTAAATTGCATTTAATTTACACAGAAAATCACTCCTTCACCAGGATACCCATTCTCCTATTCCAAGCCTTCGGGGAGCATCCATCGGTTCCACCGATTTTCTTGTTTATACATGTACGGGTATATCACGCTGACCCGTTTTTACATAAATGTTTAGACACCTTAAGCCTAATCGGGACGCTTAAGAAAGTGTTTAAATGAGTTGTGAAACGGTCTATTCTATTCTATTTTATCCCATAACCTTACCAGGTCGTTGGGGCACCACAGATGAGCTGAAGTGGCTTGTGCAGTCCTTGAGAGAGCCTCCTGTTTTGAGTCATCATCTGAGACAACTGCTCCGAGGTATTTGAAGCTTGTCACGGTACCCAGCTTTTGTCCTTATACCTTGATCTCCCTCTGGATTCCATCTGCGCAGTTTGTCATCAGTTTGGTCTTCTCAGCACTGATCCCCATCTTATACCTTGTGCATGTTTTGTCGAGACTTTCAACTAGGGCTCTTAGCTCCTGCTCTTCCTCAGCTTGAGCGTCTATGTCATCGGCAAACCGCAGATTGGTTAAATTTCTGCCGCCTATGCTGGCCATTCCGCCATGTTCTTCCAGAGCATCAGACATGATCCGTTCGAGAAAAATGTTGAAGCGGGTGGGTGACAGAAGACATAATTGAGACGATAAACCCGACAAAAGTAGCATGAGCGCCACGATCAACCCAACAAAGTGGCATATGCGCGACGCCAAGACTCAGATCAGCCTGGGCATCCTTCCAGTCTGATCAGTCTTCCTTGTTGGTATGGAGGTAATTTAGACCCTCAGCTAACCTTTAAGCGCACAGCGAAGACTCTGATCAGACTTTGTGGATGCTCAGGCTGATCTTAGTCTTCACCTTGCGCACATGCCACTTTGTTGATTTGTCTATCGCGGCTCAAGTCCACAGGTTGGCCTGAATCTACCGTGTCTAGCAGTCGGTTTTGTCCTCATAAACTAAGGTCTTACTCTTTTTTCTTCTTTTTTTTCATGTTAATTATCGATTGGCGGCATGTGAAGCAGGTTGGAGAGGTTTATTTAAAGCTTAATGTCTCTTATGGAAGCTCTAAATTGGAATTTATCCATCTATAATCCCAGTTGCACATAGTACATAACCATTTAAAACCATTACTTGGCACTGGGATTAGAGGGCTTTCAGGAAGTTATTTTCTGTAAAGGACAATAAAGTATTTAAAACAGAGTATTGCGAGTTTCAAGATACATGGACTGAGTTTTTAAGATAAAAACATAGACGCTAACTGAACTACAATTGAAAATCGACTACCAACTAATCTTAATTCTAAATTTGTTACAAACGGACTGAATACATTGAAATTAATATTGTTCCGAAAAAGAGTACCAATGTGAGCGAACTTGGGCTAAACGTCCAACATATCACAGGTCATAAGTAGAAGGGACTTTGGTGTAAAGTCTCATCCGAAAGACCGATGAGTACCATTATCAGGTTTTCATGGTTCATGAAGCAAACAAACTTTGGTTTTGCTGAAGCTGTTCAGCGGACAGTAGTTTATTCAAAGAATTTTGAATATGTCAACAATTGTAAATAATAAACATTAATTCAAAGGGTTTTTTCAGGTGAAAAAAATGCAAAGTAAAATCTTCAACCGTTTGTGGTGCCAGAGCATCGTGCAAAGCTATTAATCATGGCTTAGTGTCATCTCCACTTACACTAATCCTTAAATAATTTAAGATGACAGACAGCCAGTGTGTAAAATGACTCCTATTGTGCATACATGGCCATTGTCCGCGGCTGTCCGAGCCTATTATTGTAATTACTATAAAGATGCATACAGCCATGCTTTTATCCTTTAGGGTAAGGGTTTAAGTTACCTCCATGCGGACAGCAAAGACTCTGATCAGACTGGTTGGATGCTCAAGCTGATCTGAGTCTGCGCTGGGCGCTCAACCACATTGTTGATTTTGTCGTGCCGCGGCTCAATTATAATACGTATGTATGTATGTTTCTTTTTTTTTCTTTACAATATGATTCGACAATAACAACTAAGTGTTTTAAATAATAAGGCAGCAATACTGAAGCAAAATGTAAACGTATAAGGGACTGCTCAAAATCTAATTGGGTTCTGTCCTGTTTTCAAACACTTTTATAACACGGTAGATGAAAGGGTTATCCAGTTTCAAAGTTGCAAAAATCCATGAGAAAAATACTAGATTACGGTATTAATTGTTTTGATTTTTTTTTTTTTTTTTTTTTTGCATAAAAATATATATTGACTACATACAGTTCAGATCAATATCTGGCGTGTCCCAAAAGCATACATCTGCTGGTTAATACACACCAGTGAGCATTTTATTAGAATAGGCTATCTTGTCGGCCTGTCGGTCCCATTGGAAGGCCATATGGTCTGTTTGTAGTCATTAGTGTCTACCGTAGTAATTGATTACGGACTTGTAACTTAGACACTCATATCGAATTTTACAATGAATGTCAAGAGTACAATCACTGTACATTATTTTTTCTTGTCGGGAGAGAGGTTGGCGGGGGTGGGGGGCGGGGGGGAGGGGGTGTTATGTGAACTGCGTCATACTGTTAGCTTAGGCCCACAAATGCAGGAGAAGAACTAAATAAGCGTATGCTTTCGTTCTAATCCTATTATGTTTCTGTATAGATAGATATTCTTTATTTCCTCCAGAATGGAGAGTAGCATATATAGTAACATACATATAACATATATACACAGTGATATGACATATATAGCAGTTTAGTAAATATGTGAACATTTAATTGTACAATACTATATTAACCTAGCGGGCACACAACGCCGAAATGACGTCGCATTGACGCCGATGCGACGTGATAACGTCGCAACGACGTCAATACGACGCCATGTGCCCACACAATGCCTAAGTGACGTCGTGTTGACGTCGACGCGACGTGATTACGTCGCATCGACGTCAACACGACGTCATGTGTCCGCTGGGCAAGTGCATGAGAAGAAAAAGAAAAACAAGAAGACAAGAAAAAATTCGTTTCAAACTGTCTCATCGTCTCTGTTCTTACCGAAACGAAATGTAAGAAAGTTATAAAGACGAAAAGAGACCTCCAAACAACAGCCTCATAATACATCTGTCAAAGGAAAAAACAATCTATCCATCTACATTAAATATAGAAGGACAGATGGCTTATCAAAACACATGTATTTCCCTATTGCATCCATGATCCCATTATCTTATTTACATATAAGAAATGACAATAAATGTCAGAATAGTCAGCAAAAAATGTATAAATTGGAACAGACAGAGACAGACCAGTATATATACTCCTCGCCAAAAGTTTAGCATATAACAGCTCTATGGTACCTTTGTTACAAATTCTGCAGAAAATTAATAAACTGTAAAACAACGATATACTTTATGGATTCGGAAAAAAAGAAAACTTAAGCATATGCCTCATGGCATTTTTGTCCAAAATTACCAGATAAAAGAATTTTGGCGGGCTGACATTTTTATGTAAAATAATAGTTTTTTTTTTATCTTTTATTTTCTGCATATAAGATGTCGTGCCAGGAAAAAAATGTCGCACGTCAGACAGGAGATCACGGAACAAATAAGTTACACATAAAATTTTAAGTGCCAGTATCAAAAACCTACAGTTTTCCGTAAGGCAAAAATGATAAGAATTCATAGGAAAAATGCATTGTTAATGATTAAGAATACAAGTATTGACAAGAGTTTCTTTTATGTCTGATTTAGAAATGGCTGAGACACAATCAATTTAACGTTACGATTTAACATGTCGTCTACAGACTTAGTAATTTGGTGTGTGAAAAAATAAAACTGATGATGTTTTGGACACACTTTTAAAAAGTGTCAAAAATTGTACTTAAATTACAGTGGTCTTAACTTTTATCGTTGTATATCCAAACAGCTGCAGGATTTCAAAACTCCAGTGTGTAGGTGTTTTCATTGTACATTACTGCTTCGGGTAGGATGCATAACCACACATTTTTATACTTATAAGAAGTCCCCTTTATCAGTTATTTCTGCTGCTAACTTCACAAATGATTATGCTAAACTTTTGGCGAGGAGTATAATTTCAATTACATGCATTACGAACACAAGGGCGTTAAAACCAAATGCACAGATGTTAATAAGAATTTGTGGTACACATCGATTCGGAGAAATAGAAGTTTCTTGATAAGCGTGTCGACCATTATCAGACGAGGTGCAGTCTGATGAGGGGTCTGAAGTGCTTTCAATTCAACCAACAGTTTTATATTATAGCTCTTTCCTTTAAGGGTAGATCCCCATTTTTGGTAGAGCTATGTTCTCCAGAGAAGCAAACAGGCAATCACAAAAGTTGTTCCCCTTTGTCATACGGGTAACCATTGCGGAAAAAGACATGGAGGTGTGCCCATACACCTTAATTGTGTTTGCTATTGCCAGGTTTCTAGTATGAAGAATTCTGGTAACGTTAGGGTCAAGTCGGGTAACTTCGGACAGCGGGTAAATTCGAACATACCATTGCAAACAGTGAAAATCCAGATGAGACGGCTCATAATGAGCCGTCTCATCAGGAGTTTCACTGTTTGCCTAGTTAGTTTTGTTTTAATTCCAAACAACTGACATGTCACTGTCCGAATTTACCTTCTGTCCGAATTTACCCGATTTGACTCTACGTACAATGTTTATACATATCAGGTGCGGCGATATTGTAGTGGTTCAGCTCTAGATTACAAATCCAGGGGTCGCCGGTTCGATCCCTGACTCCTCTGGTATTTTGGCTGAGATTTAAACCAATATAGGGTCAAGTCATGTAAATTCGGACAGCAGGTAAATTCGGACAGTGACATTGTTTCCTTTATACGTCAGTTGTTTGGAATTAAAACAAAATTAAAAGGGCAAACAGTGAAAATCCTGATGAGACGGCTCATAATGAGCCATAATGAGCCGTCTTATCAGGATTTTCACTGTTTGCAATGGTATGTCCGAATTTACCAGCTGTCCGAAGTTACCCGACTCGACCCTACAACCTTTGTGATTTCCTTTTTGCCACCCTTGATGACGAAATCTTTCTCAAATAGGGTCTACCCATAAAGGAAAGTGTTGACTGTCCCTGAAAGAGAGAGGCAAAAAGAAAATGATAAAGTTGCTTACTCTGACTAGAGCAAGTGAGCAGGGGCTCACGTATACCCCCGACCAGTGTTACCGCCTATAATGAAAGCATAATTTTGATACAAAACTTCAATCTAAGTGTCATACATGTACAAATTACAAAGACAGTGACCTTGACCTTAGGTCAGCAGCAGCATCCATATAATGTAAACTAGGATGAAATAAATCTAGTCATGCATCATTAAGATCCATTCTAGTAAATTAGAAATAGTACAATAGAAACAAAAACTACAATGGATAAGCCCTGGTTATTGACCCTGGCCCCACCCATGACCCTGAACCAGCAGCTTAGGTACTTCATATCGAAAGCAATGCTATAAACGCATCTTGTATCACACATGGAAGAAATCTTTAATGCAGTTACAGAGATATGAGAAATCAAAAAGGCTTAACGCAAAACTTTGACACAATGAAAATACCTAAGTCCTAACTGTTGACCCCTGGCCCCACCCTGAGGCCTGACCCAGCGGCTTAGATAGTTAGCACCAAAGGTAATGCTATAGGAATATTATGAATCAATTGTGAAAAGAATCTAATGTGTGGTAACAGAGGTATGAGCAATCACAGAGTTTTAACGCAAAACTTTGACATAATGAAAATGCCTAAGTCCTAATTGTTGATCTCTGGCCTAGTCCTGGGGCCTAACACAGGGGTTTAATAGTTTACATCAAAGGTAATGCTATATGGCTATTATAAACCAAATATGGAAAGAATCTAATGTGTGGTAACAGAGTATGAACAATCAAAAAAGGTTTAACGCAAAACTTTGACGTAAAAGTTGACGGACGGAAGGACGGACGAACGGACGAACAGATGGAATGTCAAAAACTATATACCCCCTGATATACTTCGTGTATACCAGCAGTCTGACTCTGGATCTACTGCGTTTGCAGCCCTGTCCTAATATTTAAGTTGATTACAGATATTAAAAATAATTTGTTTTTCTCGTTGCACCTGATCCCTAGATTAGCAAAGAATTACTCAGGTCGCAGTTGCATCTGTATGCTTCATGTGCTTATTACTTTTTCATATGAAATGCGTCAATTGACCCAAAGATGCAACTCCTGGATCTTTTCCATATGGATAATTGTAATGGACTTGTACATCTTAGAATGAGGACCATTCCAATTCTATTTAACTTTTCAGTGCCTGTTTATATGAAGTCGATCCCCTAACCTTGCAAGCGTTTAGGGCACCACAGATGACTTTGAAATGGCCACTTTCTACTAGTTTCAGCTGTCCTAGTTTTGCTGGCAAAATCTATCCCTGTCCACTCATTAACATTGTCTTCCCATCTCCTTTTCCGGCTGCCTAATCTTCTCTTTCCGTTCACTGTGCCCTGTAGGATCTTATTTGCTGAGCCAGAAGACAATGAGGCGTTGCTAAGCTCTCTTAGTTTCCGTCTGTTGAAAATGGTAAGAAATTCGTCATGTTTCCCAATAAGTGCTTGATGTTTCTGCGAACATTTCCAAGAGTTACTTTGTCCTTGTGTGAGATGTTCGGTTGCCTGCGGTTGCATTTCATCTCAAAGGCTTGCGTTCGTATTTCTTTAACTGAACGTCAAGGTCCACGTTTCAGTAGTTTAAGCAAGATGGATATGACAATGAAGTTTATCAATTTCACCTTTGATCCTAGAGATATCTTGTCATCTCTCCAAGTTGGCTTCAGCTTTGTTAGGGTTACGGTGGTTTATGTAATCTTTGAGACAATCTCAGGTTTTAAGCCATTATCCGAGAAAACTGCTTCAGGGAACTGAAAATTTGTCAGCAGTCCCAATTTCTGCCCTTTCATTACCTTAGGGCGCGTTTACACGAGCAAAGTTTCTATGTCACAGAAACTTTAACAAAGAAAGTATGACAAACATTTTGCGTTTACATGGAGCAAATTATTTGTTAAAGAAAATGTGCCATAGAATCTTTGTCACATAAACTTTGGCAATGAAATATTTGCTGCAGTGTTCACACGACCAAATATTATTCGTCAAAGTTACCTGCAGCGATGAAACAAAATCTTTGTCACATTTTCTACGCTTGTAGCAATGTTCTTTGTTAGGGCGCGTTTACACGAGCAAAGTTTCTATGTCACAGAAACTTTAACAAAGAAAGTATGACAAACATTTTGCGTTTACACGGAGCAAATTATTTGTGAAAGAAAATGTGCCATAGAATCTTTGTCACATAAACTTTGGCAATGAAATATTTGCTGCAGTGTTCACACGACCAAATATTATTCGTCAAAGTTACCTGCAGCGATGAAACAAAATCTTTGTCACATTTTCCAAGCTTGTAGCAATGTTCTCTGTTACATAATCTTTAGCAAAGTTCTCCGTTTACACGGACAAATTTTAATTTATCGAAGTAACTTTACCATATATATTTGTCAAAGAAACATTGTCATATTTAGGCATTTACACGAGCAAACTTTTCTGTGACAAACCTACTTTGTCATAGAAACTTTGGTCGTGTAAACGCGCCCTTAGATAATCTTCAGCAAAGTTCTCCGTTTACACGGACAAAGGACGAGTTACACTTTACTATTGCAATGTGCACACTGAAATTGCCGATTTTCGAAGGTAGGCAGATAACCACAAAAACATGCAGAAATGTTAGCTATATGTCTCGAGTTTATTCTGTACGATTTCATTTTCCCGTATTTTAATGCCTTTTAGGTGAATATTGCGGTTGAATACATGTACTGTCTACAACAGTTAACATAGAGCCTATGGGAATTTGAACTACCAACGTCCACTATGCATCCAAATTTCACTTCATCCTACCCTCGTAACCACTACAATTTCTATACATAATTATTCCTCATGTACATATTCATCATAAACGGGTGACTTTACAGTGGTTACGAGGGTAGGAGTAAACGAAAAATAAACTTTTTGGGTAAATTTTCATGTATAAAGCACTAGGACTAAACGATTTACATCAAAATTGCATCAGTATATTTTGTAATTGATAGAAAATAGAGGTATAATTCGACTCCACGCACCTTTTTCAAAGTGTTTATCTATGTAGTAAGTGTTCCTAATGCCCCCACCAAGGATTCCGTGTGTGTGTGTGTGTTGGGGGGGGGGGGGGGGGGTAGGATCGGGAATGGGGCGCAGCGCTGGGCTTGCGTATATGTGTGATGTTATGTATGTATGTAAGGTATTAGACTGACTGTCCTCCATCATCATGCTGTGATTTAACCTCCGATGTTATAATGTTGCGACATGGTCAGATGATGTATCCCTCTGCCTGAAGCTGATGCATTGTAAAATTCTGTGACCTTGAACTTTGGTCCACTAACTTTGTATGATAAGTTTCTAGGCTGAGCTTTTTCCTTACCTCTTTTGATGCCTTTGGGGTAGAAGTGCTGATATTTGATCAAATCATATCCTTAAAATGTTGGAACTGCAAAGCATCCATGCACACTGAGTCCTTGAACTTTATGTATGGACCAGGATTTTCATTTATATCTCAACATAGTTTTTGGATTAGTGTAAACATATTTTATTTCAATTGTATACAAGTTATGTACAGGTTTCAAATATTATACAATAGCAAAAGGATCTGAACGGAAGCCAGGGGCTTATTTAGTTCATCTCCTGTGGAATATATCAAGCTGTATCAAAATAAGGCAGAATTATATATCTATACTGGTAATACAGTGGCTAGTACTAAGTAGAATCATAACGCACAGCATTAAAATATTGTAGAAAATGATTACATAAACAGAAACAGAAAAAACAAAGACAAAAAAAAAAAAAACAAAAAAAAAACAGTCAGACAAAAAAATCTAAGTGGAGCATTTGAAAACAGATAAAGACTAGAGCAACGTGTCTAATGTCAGGACGAGGTTTACTCGATAGGAATTTAATTTAATTTAACTACTAGTGGGTCAAGGTGAAAGCTTCATTAATTTAGCAGGCAGTTTCCAGGATACCATTTCCTTCAAATAACATGAATTGGGTAACACTTACGAACCTGATGCATGTAGTTAAAATGATCAATAACAATTGCATAGTAATATTGCATCAAGTTCCTTCGGAACTAAAACCGTTTACTGTCCTTGATGAAAGCCTGGACACATCCAAAAATAGTGTTATTTAGTGGTAAAGACAATGAACTGTTGCCGTGCATTAAAGTATCGAGTGAAACAGTACATATTTGAGACAAAGAGTTGATCAGGTTACGACGTATATCAGTATAACGTGAACAATGAAAGAAATAGTGTTGTGCATTTTCAATGCTACCGCAGCTACATAAAGGTGAATCTATAATATTTTTCAAAAAAAGGTCATAATTAAGAGAGCTACATTTCGTTCTCAAGCGAGTATGGAGTACTTGTAATTTTCTATCTCGTACGTAATAATATTTTGGAACAATCAACCTGTTTCGATTCAGGCGATTTTTAAACGAATTAACTGATGCAGAATTTCTGTCTTCGTCTTCAAGACTATTCCAGTCTCTAACTACGGAGGGAAGAAAAGATTGGTAATATAGACTGGTTCGTGCTTCAACCGTTCTGATTTCATTGGCATTCCTTAAACTGTATCTTGAAAAACTAGCAACTGTTGGGGGGACCATTGAGGAAAGGTATAACGGAGATAACAGTGATTGCATTTTGTAAAACAAGACTAATTTATGTTTGTATCTACGCGATTCCAAAGTTTCCCAACCTGTTTCATCATATAACGCCTGAATTGAGACTAATTTTGTCGTGCCTGTGGCAATCCGTGCAGCTTCTATTTGAATTTTTTCGAGCTCTTGTTTTTCCTGTTGATTGCAGTTACTCCATACTACGTCGCCATATTCAAGGATAGGCCGAATAAAGGAGGTGTAAATAATTTCCAATGACTTACGATCCAATTCATATTTAAATTTTCTCATTATATTTAATCTTACCCAAGCCTTTTCTTTTATAAATTCAATTTGATTATGCCATGTGCAGTCGTTAGATAAGTGGACGCCTAAATGTTTGTGGGAGGTTACTTCAGCTACTTGTTGGTCTTGCATGAATATTGGAGGGTGTGCTTGTTGGTGGAGTTTCCGTGAGATCAACAGAGATTCAGTTTTTAGTGGGTTGAAGGTTACAAGCCAGGTTTTAGCCCATTTACTTATCTTCGTTATATCAGTATTTATGATTCCAGCTGCAGTAATGGGGTCCTGAACTACAATGTATAAACTTGTATCATCGGCGAAGAGGCGAATGTTTGAATTAATGTCATCTACAATATCATTGATATAAAGCAAAAATAAAAGAGGCCCTAAGATTGACCCTTGAGGGACCCCGGCTTTTTTTTCATTCAATTTTGAGCTGACGCCCGGAAATACGACGCGTTGTCTTCTATTGGAAAGATAATCAGTAAACCATGACAAGAGATTGCCCGAGATACCAGCTGCATTTAGTTTATGTATGAGACCTGCATGCCACACGCGGTCAAAAGCCTTACTGATATCACAAAATATGACCCTAACCTCAAGTCCAGAATCTAATGCTTTACAAAAGGTATCATAAAGGAATGTAAGCTGATTAACTGTGGAGTCTCCAGGTATAAATCCAGATTGCAATGGTGTAAGGATCTCATTAGCAAGAAAGTGATTATAAAGATGTTTGAAAACTATTCTTTCCATCGATTTGTCTAAATTGCTGAGAAGTGAGATTGGCCGATAATTTGATATTGAAGATGATTCACCACCTTTGGAAACTGGGCAGACATGGGCAGTTTTCCAAATGTCAGGAACAATTCCTTGAGATAAAGACTGGTTAAAGAGACAAGCAAGCGGCGAAGAAAGCACTTCGGCTAGTTCTCTTAGAAAAATATTATTAATTTCATCTGGACCACTAGCTTTGCCTATAGGGAGAGATTTCAGAATAATCTGTACTTCAGCGGGAGTGATTAAAATATCGCGCAAATAAGTACCATTGAATGGAGCAAGTACTGGTAAAACTGCGTTATTTTGATCTATCTGTGTTTGGTCTCTAAAAAAGTCGTTTAACAGATTTGCTTTTTCAATATCATCTGTAAAAACGGAGCCATTAATCTCAAGCGGAGGAATTTGGGGTTTTGAGTCTGGGGAAATAAAAGTTTTAAGGGTTGACCACCAGTCTTTGGAAGATAGTGGTTGTGTTTTTAATTTAGTGGATAGCTTTTCTTTAGTATTTCTTTTAGATTCACGAATTAAAGAAACAACTTTGTTGCGTAGTCTTTTAAATTTAGCCCATTGAACTGCCGATTGTGTTTGCTTTGCCCGACGAAATGCTCGTTTACGTTTTCTGATTTGTTGCTTAATTGTCGTTGTCATCAAGGGAGGTTCAGATGGTCTTATTCGTACAAATTTGTTTGGTATACATGACTTTGAGAGACTTAGAATGGTGTCAGTTATGTTTTTTGCATGTTGGTTGATGTCTGTATTCTGTGTGGATGTCCAGTCAAATGAGGTTGCTTTTGTACGAAGTAAATTATAATCGCCCAGGGAATAATTCCAAATATGTCGTATATAGGACTTGAATTTCGGTTTTGCAAAATTAAAAATGCCAAAAATTGGACAGTGAAACCGTAAATCTTGTTCTAAAAAGGGTTCTCCTACTCCACTTACTATTAGGTGTTTATTGTTACTTACAAGAAGAATATCAATTAATGTGGAGGAATGTTCAGTATAATGAGTATAATCGTCTATGCACTGGTAAAGAGAAAACTGTTCGCAAAGAGAATTTATTTTCCGTGCAGTCTGTTCATTAAGCATGTTAAAGTTAAAGTCACCGGTTATAATAATATCAGTTATACCGGTATCAATCGCTAGATGCAGTGAATCCTCAATGTGGTTATAGTACAATGAATCCGAGTTAGGCGGTCTGTAAAACAACCCAAATAAAACATGCTTCTGTTTGAGGGTCAATTCGATCCACAAGCATTCTAGCCCTATAAGTTCCAAATCCCGTCTTCGTCGGTAGTGTAGAGACTGTTTTACATATAGCATTACCCCGCCATGGTTATCACCAAATCTATCCTTCCGTTCAGGAGGTTTAAAGGATGGTAAATATAAATCAGCTGATGGGGTGGTAGCGCTTAGCCAAGTTTCAGAGAAGGCGAGAATGTCAAACTCAGATAATTCGCTGGCCAGAATGTCAAGTTTAGATTTAATGCTCTGAACGTTATGATGCACAAATGATAAATGACGAGCAAGGCTAGTGGAATTCAGTATTGAAGCTGACATGCTGGATAAGTTATTAAAGGAGCTATTCGAGGAAGATATTGAAGAAGGTCCTGGGTGTGGTTGAATATCCCCAGATCGTAGAAGGAGAATGGACAGCCAGGCAATACCGACACTTATAAAAAGAATTTTCAAAGCAAATAAAGAGAACTCACAATTCCTTATGTATTTTTTGCCTAATGTAGAACGCTTCAACAAATGGGGTACAGGAAGTTGAACCTTGTCTTGCGCTGCTATTAGAAATGACAATGTATTTACTGGCTGCTGTAAGGCTAATGTTAGAAATATAAGACACAGTAAACCTGGAAACATGCGTGTACATACCCACATACGTAATATGGCGACCGTATCTCTACTGCAGCGGTTCATGAAATTTCCAGTAGGCGGAATAAGAAGAGTACAGTCGCCATCGTATGTATGTGACACAGAAGGGCACTAGTAGAATATTGCTTATGTCTCAAGAATTGTATTTCAGAAAAGCATCGTCCAAACACTCGACAAGTTGCTGCTCCTTGGATAAAAAAATGAAAAATGAAAGAAAACATGCATTGGAAACAATACACAAACATAAGGATATCAGGTTGGAGGGAAAATAGTAATACCACATACAAGATATAGATTTAAATGACAAGATAATAATAATAATAATAATAATGGTAGATTATTGTTATAATAATTCAAGGTGACTTTTTTATTATGAAACATCCAAATAAATCCTAACGAAACTGTGTCAGACGCGATCAAGTTGTTCTTTTCCTCAGTGTATTAATGTATGGTCCTTAATGTATTGCAGGAAAGCAAGTTGTGCGCATGCTACAGACGCGTACACAAACATGCACGCATGCATGCACGCTTCCTTTAACGGACACGTGCTTTAATACAAAACTAAAAAACCTAATATGTATGTATGTATGTATGTATGTATGTATCACGTGTGTATGCATGTATGCATGCATGTATGTATGTATGTATGTATTCCTTTGTTGAGTCGAAATAAATTTAATTTGTAATATGTTGTTTATAAAACTCATATACAAAGAAATTTCATACTTTAGGGGAAACAAAACTAGCATTTGCCCATACAAACGTAACTGAACAAAACATGTACAGTTTACTCGTATTGTCTTAAACAACGCCATCTCAAAGAAAGCTCTCATATCAATGAGCCAGATTATGACCTATTTCCTATTATTCAAATCATTACAATTCTGAATATCTCAAGCAACTTGTATCTCACAGCAGATTTTCTGGGACCAAAGAATCCGCTCTCAGACACCAGGAAATCCAACTGTTAAAACATCGACAGATGACTCTATATAAATTCAATGTAAATATACTTGAATTATTGCATCCCTAATCATGGGTGCATCACCACATGAAAGCTCACAGACATATAAGCCATACGCACATTCTCCATAATACGTTTACTAGCACACATATGAACATTCACAACGCATGACATGGCCCTACGACTCAACAACTAAATGTGTGGTTCATAAAAGGTATTTTAAGACCAGATTAACATACCACATGACGCTGAAGCGTATCGACGTCAGTACGACTTCATCGGACGTCGCACTAACATTGAGAAGACAAATTTCAATGTCATGCGCAGTTTTTGGATTCGCAACATAATTTCAATTAGTTGGTCAGTCAAACGATGCAAAAATCCTCTTACTACTTGTAGGTTACTGTTACATATATTTAAAAGTCCACTGCTCTTTTCCTTATATATTCAACATTATATATGCATCATACTAAAGACAATGGTCCAGTCAGACATTGCAAATGACGTCATACCATTTATAGGTCATTGTGACTTGTATTTCATGAGCCATTGAATGAATGTTTTATTTCGAACTAATATTTATTGAATCTTTATGGGACTTCGAATGGTAAGTCACTTCAGCGCTGCGTCTCATTTGATACTACATGTAGGCAGTGACCTATATAAATGTCACTGATGTAGGATCCTGTGACCTATATTTCTTGGTTCACTGATTTTGTCTAATATTTTAAACATCTGTACCTGTGTAGCATCCATAAATACGTAATATTTCATACGTGTTTAATATTTGATATGATGAAGCTTTCATTAATATGTATCAATAGTAAATAATGCTTAATAAAAGAAGAAGGTTGATGACCTTTTCACGCACTTGCCAGAACACAAGCGTGCAAAAGCGTTTCGCCAAGAATACATTTGCTTAACAATATCGGTCGGTTATAATCGACTTCCTGTTCATTTGTGTCAGTGTTTTCAGAAAAGAAACGCTTTACATGCTTATTATTGTGTTAATAAACACTTGTAAAATCTACTATTCTGAGGTTTCTTAAAAATTCTAATAAAATGTCTCCTTACTAGATGGTTTGAGCAAATATATCTCTTTTAGACTGTGGATAAGAACCAAAAGTATTATATATGTCAGTTTGGAGGGCTGACATGTCAGCGGAATTGCTGATTATATCAAAGAACCGCGGGTAGTTAGTGTACCCCATTCAGCACCCCATATACAATAAACCGGAAGTCACGTGATTATTTATGAAACCGCAAACTTGAAAATGTGCTTATATAAACTGCAAAATGCCAAGCTTTTAAATACATAAATTTTATCAAGATCGGTCGTGGGCACAAAATCGGCCAAAGTGTAACCCGTCCTTTAATTCATCGAAGTAACTTTACCATATATACTAGAAAAGAGCTCGCGCAAGCGCGGAAATATTTCATGATGGTCAAGTTTATACACTGCAAAAATAAACGGTAGATTTTACGGTAAAATAACTGGCAACCAGCTGCCAGTCCTTTTACCGTTATTTTTACGGGCGCCCGTAAAAATTGCAGGAATCATCAAGCAGAGTGGGACGGAATAGAGCAAATGTCGTTTTGGTTAGATAGCCCTTCAACAATACAAAGTTATTTTCGAGTGCGCCAAGTTAACATAAAACTTCCATTTCGTGACTTCCAACAATGTCTTACAGGCAAAACCCCGTAAAAATAACGGGAAAAGGACTGGCAGCCGGTTTCCAGTTATTCTACCGTAAAATCTACAGAATTTTTTTTACAGTGTATAAAAAAGCGAGATTTAATTTTTCAATGTAAATGGCCTTAGGCCCAGGTGAAGATATGACCTTTACCATGAATACTCACTAAAGCTTCATTTACCTAATTAGTTGTCTGCATCTACAAACTTTCAGGTAGCAGACTGCATTGTTTCTAAAAAAAAAATCAACTTTTTTCACTTTTTCCTGTAGAAAAACCTACGTGACTCGAAAGTTGACCTTGCCGTAAAACAGATCAAGGTCATCCCAGGGTCATCATTTATATAAATTTTGTTGAGCTTTTGAGTCCTTGATGCGACATGCTAAGTTTCAAGATCATAGGATTTGTGGTTCTGGGGGAGAATTGGTTGATTTGATGCTTAACGTCCACGGTAAACAGCTAAGGTCATGTCGGGACGGTCAGTTAACCTAACCACACTATTCCTGGGCATGCTTAGACCTCCTAAGCGGTTAACCAGTACTAAGTGCACATACTTTCGCCAGTAACTGACAACTGCCCTTCTTGAATCAGCGGAAGGAGAAACGAAAGTATGTGGCCAGACCGGGTTTCGAACCCAGGACCTCTGACTTATGAGTCAGGTGCCATACCGATTGCGCTACGCGGCCCGGCGTGGTTCTGGGGGAGAAGATTTTTTATTTTTTTTTACCATAATAAATGTTTGCCATCTTGGTTATGTGACCTGTCCTGGGTATTTTTTTTTTCTGGAAAAATTGGGTCCTGGAACGTTTTGGGGGAAAATATTCAAGCCCTCTGAAGACTAAAGGCTTATATAGCTTCGTTGAATCATTGAAATTGATTTGTCTGCTTCGCTGGAAAAAATGCCCTTTCTTACCTGGCGCATGTGTGTTAACCTTAGACATTTTTAATTTTTGTCTTTTCGAAAGTTCAGTTCAGTTTGAATTCTCCTAACGACGTTCCCCAAGTGGCTCAGCGGTACGTAACCATAGCCGCACACACTTGGCGCCGTGTGTCCGTCCAACTTTTCGAAAGACCATGTGCGTTGAGCTTTATTCTTCAATGGGCGAGTTCGATTGGCTACTCGTATTGACTATCGTTCTGGAAGAAAATGGGTCGTTTCGAGCCAGGGCTGTCGGGACTATGACCATTTAGTTCTTCATCCGTTTAGACATATGAGCAAAAATACAAAAATAAATCGTTATTTATGGGGAATGACGCACGTTCATGGGTCGGATTTTTGCATTAGAACCTGCTAAATTTGGACTTGCTAAGCAGCGCGCCGATATAACGACGCAGAACCGAAACTACCGGATTAATTTAAAACGTGTATTCGAGTACACGATAATTTCACTCGAACGCACCCATTGTTGACAAAAAAAATCGACCAATAGTCGATGTTTCTAGAAAAATACTTGGGAGAATTTAAAATGAAAGACGAATGTAATTCCCAAATTCTTTAAATCTACGTGAAACTAAAACACACGGTAACCGAAATTATCAATGATAGCATTATGCGAAAGAACCTGTATAGAAATTACGCTTGAAAATGCCACCAATTTTGCAGTTTATGCGTTACTTCGTTTATTTAGTATTATAGATTTGTCAAAGAAACATTGTCATATTTTGGCATTTACACCATAAGTGTCTAATTGCAACACGCAACAGATCGCTACTGGGAACAGTCGCTGGTGGGCACGTTTTAGTCACTACTGGGAACGTTACAGCTGCAACTGTAGTTATCATTGTAAGAGTTATCCATCTTATATATTTGGACTCTGTGACTATCACTTGTTACTATCTTTTCGCGAAATAAAATTTTTGGATTGTTTAATTGATTTAAGACTTGGCAAATATTGTAGTAGTTGGGCCTGCTGTAGACCCAGAAATTCAACTTTATGGCCAGGCATCTTGTTTCCGTAGTTGGCCCGTGAAGAAATGTTCTCAAATGTGAACCATTTTGGCATTACCCGGCGCTGCGTATTTGCATATTGAAACCTCTTACCTTGGCATACAGTCCATGGGCCCAGAGGGGCAACCATGCCTCCCCTCGCCCCACTCCTTAGATCCGTGGACTCGCCATTTTGACGGTTATTCAGTTTTCTCATTCGCAAATCAAACAAACCGAAATATAAAAGTTCACAAAAAGATACTAATACAGGCCTATTATTAACAATAAAAGATTTTATTGTCAGTGGGTGACACAATAAGCTACACACTACTATTCCTTAAGGCCCACTTAACAAAACATGTACAAGTCAGAAACATAGAATAGAAAAATAGAAAAAATACAAGAGACCTGATCACCATCACTCCCTCTCTCAAGAAAAGAAAGACATTAGTAGCAATCAGTACTTCTATAAAATTTCAAAAATTGTGGCACCCAAAATAATCACCGTAATTGTCTCGAACATGGAACAGCCTGGTTTTACAATTCGGTAACCAAAATATGCAGATGAAATAACAAACAGTGTAGACTTTGATCAGCCTAATCTGGGTCTGTACTGTCCGCCCATACCTATATGTCCCAATACCCAGAATTGTATGGTATAACGGAATTAAAATAAAGAGGCCCAGTCCTGTAGCCTGCCCCTACCGAAAACGAAATTCATGAACGCGCCCCGATTTCTGGGTGATTGTGAAAAAGAAAATCGGGTCCCTTTAAATGTACATAAAAATAAATCGAACATATGCATGTCTGCTCATAACACTCACACGAAATATGAATTTACATTTTTCCAATGAAAACAAATAAGAATGGACAAGTACACTAAACTCTCTCAATGGAGACACGCAGTATAGTAAGGGACGAGTCATTTATTATCAGGTGGGGGTACATTTAGAGCGGGGAGGTCCGAATTCCGCCCCCCCCATCTGATAATAAATGACTCGTCCCTTGCACACATCATCCCGGAGCCTTAGATATTTCTTTTTATGCTTCAGCGACGACTGTCAGGGGGCATTAAAACTTGCGACTATCCATCAGTCCGTCTGTCTGTCCGTCCGTTAGTCACGTTATTGGGTAAAGAGTTATTGTAGTCAACTCCTCCCACACTTTTCAATGGATCGTTTTCAAACTTTGTACACATCATGGTTGTGGACATAAGGGACGAGTCATTTATTATCAGGTGGGGGTTCGGGTACATTTTCATATGATAAGGATTTTTTTACGTCCCTCCCCCGCCCTAAATCCTTCCAGATTTTTTTTCGAACCCCATAAAATGTGACAAAAAAGCTAATGAGTCCCCGCCCCCTCCCCCTAATCCCTGCAATCCTACATTAACATGATAATGACCATATTGACTATTACATGTATATGTCCAAATGACCAAATGTATGACAATGAACATTTTCTCAAATTTTGAGGTTAATTACTTATACAGATTAATGGTCCATTCACCTGTAATATTTTTTGCATTTTTCTGTTTATGTTCACCGTGAATTTGATGCAGAATGCTCTATAAAGCTGTTAATAATATTAAACGGGGTTTGGAGACACAGCCCCCTAAGCCAAAGCAGTTTTGTTGATGACCGACACCTTGAGCTTTGATGGCACAAAAGCAGGCATTAATTTTACTGATTGGCATGATTTCATAGATTAATTTATACTGTTTTACTAGCAAAGCAAATCAATAAAATGCCTGGCCGCATAGCGCCTGACTCAAGAGCCAGAGGTCCCGGGTTCGATACCCGGTCCTGCTACATACTTTAGTTTCACTCTCCGCTTATTCAAGAAGGGCAGTCGTCAGTTACTGGCGAGTGCATGTGCAATTAGTACTGGTTAACCACTTAGGTCTTAACATGCCCAGGAACGGTGTGAGATATCTGACCGTCCCGACATGACCACAGCTGTTTACCGTGGACGTAAAACAATAAAACAACAACTACAATGAAAATATTTTTTCCAGGGCACGAAGCGGGCAATTTTTTTCTATTACTTAGTTTTGTCAATGTTTTAAAGAAAAGTTTGAAGAAATAAAACTAATCTGAAAATGTAGGCGTCAGGGTAGTCTGTTGGGAGGGGAGGGGGGAGGGTTGCGTAGGCCGAGACAATTTTGTTGAAGTGAAGACTGATTGAAGAATTCTGACTCCGCCACATGTCTTAAAATATAGACGACCCCCCTCCCCCCCGCCTGCTCCATGGCTTAATGATTTCCGCCCCCTCATCAGTAGATCACCCAAAGAAAATTCCGATCCTTCCTGAATGTAACCCCCCCCCCCCCCCCAATGAATGTAACCCCCACTCCCACTGGTAATAAATGACTTGTCCCTAAGATATGCTTGTGACTCTTTGAAGAAGACGTAATCAATTTTTAATTTTTACAAATTACGGTCTGTTTCCACAGCTTTTTGTACTTCACAGATGGATGAATGACCTCCGATTTAAGTCCTTTTTAACAGTATTTCAGTCAATCAGGACGATTGGCGGGTGATTATGAAAGGTTGTCTGCAATGGAACCCCGTTTACGATATAAAGAACTCCGGCGGGGCTCGAACCCGCGACCGCTAGATCAGTAGGCTAGCGCTTAACCCACTGAGCTACCGGGGCCCCTTTTTTGCACTTCATGGTAGTCCTTCTGAAAGAGTTTGCTATAAACTCCTCCCTACAATTTTCACTATATGCTCTTTTATCTTTGTAAACTTTTGTAGGCAAATGGCTTTATGATGGAGATGAAATGAATATTTTAAACTTAGTCATTTAAGGCAGGTTTGCGACAATTTAGGGTATGAGGTTCGTGTTGTCAAATCCTTTCATGGATTTCAATATATTTATCCGAGCACTGACATACATGTACGCGTATTAGATACAATAAAGATGTGCGTTCTATTCTATTCTGTTTCAGTTCTCTTAACGACGTTCCCCAAATGGCTCAGCGGTACGTAATCATAGTTGCAAAACCTGGCGCCGAGTGTCCGTCCAATGTGCATTTGGTAGATTTAGTGTTGACAAAATTACGGCCTCTTCAACTTAGTTATTTGGGAAAACTTTTTTTTATGTAAACAACATTTACTGTAATGTCTGAGGCTCAAGGCCATTATGAGAATAATTAAAACATGCATTGACTGAATTATGTTTTTAAAACATAGTCATTTCCAGCAGCAGCAGTTAAGATGTCATGCAAGCAACAATTTGAAGATGTAAACACCGACGGTCAGGCTGATAAAGTGGGAAGTTCTGTGGAAATTATTTTTTTATCTCTGGTTATTAGAACAGAAAACTAAATACAATTATTCCTCGATTCCCTTTCCTTGACTGGGCGGTGCTTACATCTGACCTTACCTTCGACGTGTATATTTTCTAAAAAGGTACAATGCGGTAATGTTTTTATGCTCTATCGCGCAGAACAAAGCTAACTTTTACAAAAGGCACGGAATGATCGGAGATCGCACAACAATTTTCTCTTTTATCTTCTTTCAACCCAGCATACATCATCTAGACAACGCTGTGACGACGCCAGTGCAACATTATGATGTCGTAACAACCTTGTATAGATGTCAGTCAAACGTGATAACATGGTATCGTCGTTCTTCCGACGTTATTTCGACGTAGTGTGCCTGTACGAACTTTCTTACCTAAGAGACAGAGTTTGTCCTGTTTTTAGCGAAGCTGGAAAAATCTGTCTTGCCCATGGGCTGGGACAGCTCACACGAGCTTGAATTCTGTGTATCACTACTCGCTCAATGAAATGCGATAAGCCTGGCTCAGCGATTCTGTACTTTATGCATTATCTTTTAAAGCAATGAATTTCCTAAAAGAAACTCATTCCCATCATTATCTGAGCCGCGACACAAGAAAACCAACAATGTGGTTGTGCGCCCAGCGCAGACTCAGATCAGCCTGGGCATCCGCCCAGTCTGATCAGATTCTTCGCTAAGCGGTTAAAGGGTAGCTAAGGGTTTAAGCTACCTCCAAAACAGCGAAGACTCTGATCAGACTTGGCGTATGCCCAGGCTGATCTGAGTTTGCGCTGGGCGCACAACCACATTGTTGGTTTTCTCGCGTCGCGGCTCATCTGTTTCTATGCCTTAAAAGCGAAAAAAAAAAAAAACCCGAAACAGTCAATGTTTCACATAAGCACTGTCGAGGGGGCCGCCATTTTGAAGACGTTATCAGCTAACGTTTGAAATAACGTTGACGTTACGTCACAAAACTGCTTATGCTTGTATACGTTCGCATGGAATAATGGTTCCCCGTTCAATTTGAAATACTTGTTATCGTAGGTAAGAAAAATAATCAATCATTGGTCTCCGATGCGGAAAGGGAAATCCCAACCCTCGGGCACAAGGGGTGTGTCGGAAACTCGGCAAGTCTCGTTTCTGACACGCCCTGTGTGCCCTTGGGTTGGGATTTAATTTCCCTGTCCGTATCGGAGACCAATGATATATTCTATTTGTCTCATCATTTGTGATGACCTATAGCGTTTCCTGGGCATTTTTAATCTCACAATTATGCATAACAACTCACGCGCATGCTACTTCACCGATTTTTTATATGGACTGCTCGGTTTTGACCTTTAATGGCAAGCGTCTAACTGCCCCTTCCAATTGAAACTTTAGAATAGCCCTGGACGTACTGATTTTCCGTAATAATGATTCTATCGTTTGATTTTGGACTACTCCAGTTTATACCTGAGGGGTTGTTTTACAGAAATATAAATGCCGGAGTGTTCATACTTTTTTGCAGCTGTCACATCAGGGTCTACATTGCTTGCAGAAACATGTTTGTCCCATTTCAGAGTGACGTAGATTTCAAATTAATGTTAACATAATAAAACGTGGTCACCTAATATGACAAATGAATTTGTCCAATTGCAAATATGGAAGAAGATAGGATTTGTTTACATTGGAATGAATGCTGTGATACAGCTCATAGCTTAATGTCTTTTACTGATTTAAGACAGTTGGTTCTAATGTAAAATCTTTTTATTATTTTTGCACTGCTAAACATTATACCACCAAATCTTCATCTTCAGTTTTGACATGGCTTAAAATATGAAATAGAATAGAGTGGAATGAAACTCGTACAGTTTCAGAGGGAACAATTTCTTTTTTTCAAAAAAGAATCACCATATCTCACTTGGGGAGCAAACTGTAGCCAAGTCAATGTAGATTATGTAATGCATTCCAATCAATTCCACTCCATTCTCTTCCAGATATTAAACTATGCCCTCCATTTCATACACAGGTAAAGGTTATTTTGAGTAACCCAAACAAATTGATGAGCTAAGGATAGCTGTAAGTCTAATGGACATTTTATGGCAATTGAAATGTTTCTTTGATTGACTCAAGAACTAGTGAGAAGAGTATCATATTGCGTAGCCTTATGTGAAGTTACCAGAAGAATCATACCAGCAGAGTAATATACAGATTCAAGTGGAGTCCATGATAGAAATTATAATTGTTGGTCGCTTCTGGGAACATTGGCATTTAGATAATAGGTCTCAACTAGCAAGTCTGATATAGTCCGTTAGAGCAACTGTAACTACTGGTCGACACTGGAGAAATGATTGTAATATCACTACTGCAGTCTCTGATTAAGTCTATGATAACAGCTGTCGCTACTTATCACTACTGGGAACACTTGCACTTTCTAAAACATTTCGCCTCTACTGGGAAATCATATATAGTCCATGATAGCAAGTTGCAATAGCAATCGCTGCTGGGAAAAAACTGACACTGTCTTTGACAGTATATCTCTACTACTAATTCTGATACAGTCCATGTGAACAAATATAATAGCTACTGATCCCTTCTGAGAACACTTGCACTTTCTTTAACATTTCGGCTCTACTTGGAACTATGATAAAGTCCATGATAGCAGGTTGCAATACCCGTCACTACTGGGAAAACTGGCACTGTCTTTGACAACACACTTCTTCTATAAACTCTGATATAGTCCATGGGAGCAAACATAACTAACCATCATTACCGGGAACACTGGCACTGTCTAACACAATCTAAGCTCCCATGGAGTTTTTTCAAAGTCCAGAGTAGATACTTACTGTGATTAAATTCATAGTAGATACTGTAAATCACAGTAAGTATCTATTATGAACCTTGAAAAACTCCATGGGAGAAAATATAACAAAGGGTCGCCAATGGGAACACTGAAACTGTCTGTCACACGCAGTCTATACAACGAACTTTCATATAGTCTGTGCTAGCAACTATAAAAACTGATCACTGCTGGGAACACTGGCACTGTGTTTGACAATATAGCTCTACTAGGTACTCTTGATATACTCCATGACAACAACTTTAACTACTGATGACTACTGCCTAGTACTGGTAACACTGTTACTGTAGATGACAGTAAGTCTATATTAGGATCTCTGATATAGTTCATAAAGGCAACCGTATATTGATCAATACTGGGAACACTGACACTGTGAATTAGTTATTCTCTACTATGAACTCTGATATAGTCCATAAATACCAATGATCATTACCTATCACTACCGGGAACTCTTGCACTGTGTATGGCATTACGGTTGTAGTAGGACTATAGTCTATGAGAAAAACAATATCTGTTGAACACTGCTGGGAGCACTGGCTCTTTCTACAACAGTATGCACTAACACTAAGGAACTTGCCGGATTTAGTCCATGATAGTAAATTGCACTTTTGATCACTACTGGGTACACTGCCAGTACCTGTGATAAACAATATCTGCTAGAAACTCTGTTTTAGACTATGATAATAGCGATTACTTCTGATCGCTACTGGGAACAATGTATTGTCTATAATTTGCAAAAATAAACGAAGACCTCTGATACGGTCTATCATTTCAAATATAACTAATGATCACGACTAGGAACACTGACACTGTATATCACAGTAAGTATCTTCTTTGAACTTTGAAAACGTCCATGGTAACAAACATAAGTACTGATCGGTACTGGGAACACTGGTGTTTTCTATCACACGTAGTCCATACAACCAGCTCTCATATAATTTGTGATATAAGAACTGATCACTGCTGGGAACACTGACTCTATGGCTGACAATATGTACCTACTAAGAACTCTGATATAGTCCAAGACACCAAATTTTCTTCTGATTTCTACCTGGAACACTGGCACTGTAGATTACAGTGAGTCTATATAAGGATTTCTGATACAGTTCATGAAGGCAACCGTATACTGATCAATACTGGGAACACTGACACTGTAGATGACAGTTTTTCTCTATTACGAAATCTGAATAGTCCATGAATACCAACGGCCACTACTGGTCACTACATGGAACTGTGCATGCACTGTGTATGGCATAAAGACTGTAGAGTACTAGGATTAGGATATAGTCGTTGATTGTTGGTTGGTTGTTTTGGATTTAACGGCCCTTTCAGACAATATTTCAATCCATATTGGGCCATCTCCCAAAGAGAAAAAAAGAAAGAAGAGAGAAATGATAGACGAGAGAAAATGTCCAAACAACCCCACCCACACCTACTGCAAGCACAGCAGGCCCTTGCCCTACTTTTATCCAAATCAGTAGGACACACCGGCAGTGGAAGTTACACCCAGCACCATCGCACCACCCAACCACCCATTATAGTCTTTGATAGCAAAAAAAATGTTGATCACTACTGGGAACACTGGCTCTTTCTACAACAATATGCTTTAACACTAAGGAACTTGCTGGATTTAGTCCATGATGGTAAGTGCACTTTTGAACCCTACTGGGTACACTGCCAGTACCTGTGATAGACACTGTCTGCTAGAAACTGTGATACCAGCAATAACTCCTGATCGCTACTGGGAATACTTTATTGTTTATAATTTGCAAAATATACGAAGAACTCTGATTCGATCTATCGTTCAAAATATAACTAATGATCGCTACTGGGAACACTTGCACTGTATATCACAGTATGTATCTTCTTTGAAATTTGAAAAAAAAGTCCATGGAAGCAAACATTAGTATTGATCGCTACTGGGAACACTGACGCTTTCTATCACACATAGTCTATACAAACAACTCAAATATAGGGTGGGATAGCAACTTTAAGATCTGGTCACAGCTGGGAACACAGACACAGTCGTTGACAATACGTCTGTAATAGAAACTCTGATATATTCCATGACATAAACTTTTCTACTGATCACTACTGGGGCAACTTGCATTTTCTATGACATTTCGGCTCTTCTGCGAGCCCTGATATAGTCCATGAAAGCAAATTGTATTACCAATCACTACTTGGAAGACTGTCACTGTCTTGGACAGTAAGCCTCTGCTATTTACTCTGATAAAGTCCATGGAAACAAATATAACTACTAATCACTTCTGAGAACACTTCCACTTTCTATGACATTTCCTCATTTCCAGGAACTATGATAAAGTTCATGATAGCAGATACCGATCAGTACTGAGAAAACTGGCACTGTCTTTGACCACACACTTCTTCTATAAACTCTGATAGAGTCCATGGGAGAAAACAAAACTAATGATCACTACCGGGAACACTGGCACTGTCTGTCACAGTAAATTTAAAGAGTAAATACACGTCAGGAACTGACTGAATCAGACGCCAAACCCTATCCCCAACACCAAAGGGAAAGATTGACAAAGACATCCCAACAAACAATAAATTACAAGTGATAAACCGAGTCAAATAATTTAGACCAACAGACGGGTTAAAATGAAAACACAATTAGTTAAACAGCACCGAACATAAAACAAATGCAACCGCAACGAAAGTACCGCCTTGGGACGGTCAGTAATAACTACGTAGGGGTTTAAACCGGTTTTACTGGGCCCAAACCTTCACCCTCACCCTCCGCCGCGGTGCACATAATTAGTTGGGAGTTCGGCTCGTATGGAGGTCCCCTAACACATCAGTGAGTCATCACGGGCAACAATTAAAATCAGGAAAAGAATGTGTTGAAGCAAGGATGAGGACTCGACAGCCAAAACGTGTTGAGACACCTGGAGATCCCTTGGGCGTCAGCAACACCCCTGGAACACTGTAGCAAAAGAAGAACACCAGTTGAACCAGTTAAGTACCTACTATAAACTTTGAAATAATACATGGGAGCAAACTTAACAGCTGATCCTACTGAGAACACTGACATTGTCTATCTCACGTAGTCTATACAATGAACTCTATATGAGCCGCGACACGCGAAAACCAACGTCCAGCGCAGACTCAGATTAGCATGGGCATCCGCCCAGTCTGATCAGAGTCTACGCTGTTCGCATGAAGGTAGCTTAGTCCCTTGGCTACCGTTTAAGCGCTTAGCAAAGAGTCTGGCCAGACTGGGCGGATGCCAAGACTGATATGAGTCTGCGCAGGGCGCACAACCACATTGATGGTTTTGTCGTGTCGCGGCTCATATAGAGTTGATCGAATAGACTACCTGAGATAGACAATGTCAGTGTTCTCAGTAGGATCAGCTGTTAAGTTTGCTTCCATGTAGTCTGTGAGAGCAACTATTATAACTGATCACTGCTGGGAACACTTACATTGTTGTTTGCAATAAGTCTCTACTAAAACCTCTGGTATAGTCCATGACAACACCTTTAACTACTGATCACTACCGGGAATACTTCCAGTGTGTATGGCATAAAGCCTGTACAAGAACTAGGATATCGTCTATGAAAGCAAATATTACTGTTGATCACTACTGGGAACACTGGCTCTTTCTGCCAACACCAGGAAGCTTGCCGATTTTAGTCCACTTTAGTAAATTGCACATTTGATTAAAACTTGATATACTGCCATTACCTAAGGTAGACTACGTCTACAAATATTCTGTTTCAGAAAATGTAACAGCAATAAGTTCTGGTCGCTACTGGGAACACTTTATTGGTTATCACTTGTAAACATCTACGAAGATTTTTGATATGGTCTTTGGTTGCAAATATAACAAATGATCTTGCCCGGGAACACTGGCACTGTCTAGCAGAGTTAGTATCTGCTATTAACTTTGAAAAAGTCCATGGGAGTAAACATAACTACTGATCGCTACTGGAACACTGACATTGTCTATTACACGTAACCTAAACAACGAATTCCCAAATCGTCTGTGATAAGAACTATAAGAACTGATCACTGCTGGGAACACTGACACTATGGTTAACAATAATCTCTTTCAAAAACTCTGGTATAGTCCATAACAACAATTTTGAGTACAAATCATTACTGGGAACACTGGCACTGTGGATGACAGCAAGTCTATATCAGGAACTCTGATAAATGCTATTATGCAATAGTATATCGATCCCTACTGGGAACACTACACTCTGGATGAAGTTATTCTCTACTATGAACTCTGATATAGTCCATGAATATCAACGACCACTTCTGAAAACTACTCCGAACACTTGCACTGTTTATGGCATAAAAGCTGTTCAAGGACTAGGATATAGTCTTCGAAAGCAACTTAACTGTTGATCGCTACTGGGAACACTGGCTCTTTCAACTGGTACAGTACACATCAACAATAGGAAACTTGCCGGATTTAGTCCATGGTAGTGGAAGGCACTATTGATCATGACTGGGTTCAATGTCATTACTTAAGCTTGACAATGTCTACAAGAAAATCTGTTTCAGACAATGAAAATAGCATTAATTTCTGATCGCTGTGTGGGAAAAAACTGTATTGTCTCTAATTTGGAAACATCTACGAAGATTTCTGAGACAGTCTATGATTGCAAAAATTACAAATGACCAGTATTTGGAACACTGCCACTGTCAATCACAGTCAGTATCTACTAATAAGCTTTGAAAAAGCCCATGGGAAAACATAACTTCTGATCGCTACTGGGAACACTGACAGTGTCTATCACGCGTAACCTAAACAACGAACTCTTAAATCACCTGTGATAGCAACTTAAAGAAGTGAACATTGCTGAGAGCATTTACCCTGTCGTTGACAATAAGTCTCTACTTAAAGCTCTTGTATAGTCAAAGACAACAATTTTAACTACTGATCACTACTGGGAGCACTGGCTCTGTGGACGACGGTAAGTCTATATTAAGAGATCCAATAAAGTGCCTGAAAACAACAGTATTTTGGTCAGTGCTTGGAACACTGAAACTCTGGATGACAGTTATTCTCTACTATGAACTCTGATATAGTCCATGAATATCAACGACCACTTCTGAAAACTACTCGGAACAGTTGCACTGTTTATGCCATAAAAGCTGTTCAAGGACTAGGATATAGTCTACGAAAGCAACTTTACTGTTGATCGCCCCTGGGAACACTGGCCCTTTCAACTGGTACAGTACACATCAACAATAGGAAACTTGCCGGATTTAGTCCATGATAGTGAAAGGCAATATTGATCATTACTGGGTTCACTATCATTACTTTAGCTTGATAATGTCTACAAGAAAATCTGTTTCAGACAATGAAAACTGGGAACACTGACACTCTGGATGAGTTAATTTTCTACTATGAACTATGTTGTAATCCATTAATATCAACGACCACGACTGATCACTAATGGGAACACATGCACTGTATATGGCATAAAGGTTGTACTAAGACTAGGATATAGTTTATGAAAGCAACTTTGACTGTTGAACTCTACTGGGTACTCTGGCTCTTTCTACAACAGTGCGCAGCAACACTAGGAAACCTGCCGGATTTAGTCCATGATACTAAGCACTTTTGATCATAACTGGTTACATTGCCATTGCCTAAGATAAAAAAAATATCTACATGAAACTATGTTGCAGACAATAGTAACAGCAGTAACCTCTGATCGCTACTGGGAACACTGTATTGTCTATAATTTGGATACTTCTACGAAGATTTCTGATACGGTGTATGATTGCAAATATAACAAATGATCACTACTGGGAACAATGGGTTAATCACTGTAATTATCTAGTATGAACTTTGAAAAAGTCCAACGACCAAAATGGACCAAAAATAACCACTGATCGCTAATGGGAACACTGACACTGTTTTTCAAACGCATTCTTAAAAAGAACACTCATATAATCTGTGCTAGCAACTATGAGTGATCACTGCTGGTAACACTGACACTGTGGTTGAGAATATGTCTCTACAAGTGCATGACAACATTTAAGTACTGATCCATTCCGGGACCACTTGCAGTGTGGATGACAGTAAAAGTAAGGAGGAAAATTCTCAGAAAATCACACAATTCAATTTCAGATCCACCCAAGACAACATGTTGGAAAGAACCAACACAAAACTAGTCATCACCAAAGACAACACCAGCGGCAGCCATTTGAACAGCCATTTCCCATGTAGGTGGTCAACGAGCTAGCCTGAACATCACAAACATCACAAATAATATATCAATAACAGACATAACAACTAACAACACATAAAACAACCAAGAAGAACCAAAACAGAACTGCCGCCTTGCGACGGCCAGTAATGAAATAACTGGGGGGCTTAACCAGTTTGTGGTCGACCAACCTTCGCCCTTTATTCAACCTTGGTTCACCAGATACTTTGCTGCGCTGGCCAACCCGTCATAAACAACCACCGCCCACACCATAACCATAGTAAGTCTATACAACAACAGTTTATCGATCACTTCTGATACTCTGGATGACGGTTATATCTCTAGTATGAACTCTGATATAGTCCATAAATACAAACAGCCACTACTGATCACTGATGGAAACACTGCACTGTGTATGGTATAAAGGCTGTACTGGGACTAGGATATAGTCTATGAAAGCAATTTTTACTGTTGATCACTACTGGACACACTGGCTCTTTCTCTTTCTACAACAGTACTCATAAACACTATGAAACTTGCCAAAGTTTCCATGATAGTAACTCGGACTTTTGATCACTTCTGGGTACACTGCCATTACCTATAAAAGACAGTATATACTAGAAATTCTTTTCAGACTATGATAACAGCAACAACTTCTGATTGCTACTGGGAAACATTAACATTTTCTATGACAATACGTCTCTTCTAGAAAGGGAATGATAGCAACTTCTATTACTGATCGTTACTGGATACACTGGCCGTTTCTACGATCGTAGCTATCACTACAAGTGCCGCTGATATAATCTTAACTAGCGACTTTGATTACCCATTTCATCTTGAAACACTACTGATCATTACTGGGAACACTGATTAAGTCTATTTCAGCCACTTTTACAGTCGAATACCTCTGCAAATACTGCCAGTCTATAACAGGATTTTTTTATCTTGTCTTAGGTACCAACTGTCACTACTGATCACTACTGGGAACACCAGCATAGCCTATGCCAATAAGACTCTTTTAGGCATTCTAATATGGAATATAAAAACCAACAACATATTTTACTACTGCTTAAGTCCATGAAAGACACTGCTACTATTGATCGCAACTGGGAACAGATACATTGCCTATGAAAGAAAATGTCCACAGGGACATCTTATCTAGTAAGTGATAGCGGTTTTTGCTTCTGATCACTTCTGCACTGATTAAGTCTATGAAAACAATTGATGCTATTGATAAATACTGGGAACACTGCCTCGTACTCAAACTGTAAGTATCATTACTTGGGTTATTAGACTTGTCTACCAAACCAACTGTCACGACTGATCAATTCTTTGAAGACAAGCATTGCCAATGACAGTAAATTTCTTCTAAGAATTCTGATATAGAGTATCATTACTGGGAACACTGGCATTTCTATGACATAAACTATTACTTATTATAACTCTGATTTAGACATAATAAACAACTGCAACTAACGATCGCATTTCGAAACACTACTGATCATTACTGGAAACACTTACATTGCCATGACAAAAATGTCTACATAAACATGTGATGTAGTAAGTGACTGCCGTTTTCACTTCTGGTCACTACTGGAAACACTGATTAAACGAATAAAGGCAATTATAGCTATCCATCTCTGCTATGAAGACAACCACAGGATAGACTTGGTTCTCTGAGATAGTCTAAAGTTCAAAATGTCATTACTGGTCACCACTGCGAACATAAGCATAGCCTATGATTGTAAGTCCTTTCTATGAAGTCTGATGTAGAGAAAATTTTGCAACTATTACTACTGATCATTAATGGGATCACTAGCACTGTCAAAGAAATCAACTGTCATTACCATTAATTCTCTTATAGTTTGCAAAAGCAGTTGTAACAGTCGATCAGATCTCGAAATACTACTGACTACTTCTGTGAACACTTACAATGCCTGTGGTAGAAAATGTCTAGTTGCACATCTTATCTAGATTTTGATAGCAGTTGTCACTACTGATCACTAATGGGAACACTCATTAAGTCTATAAAAACAACTACTTCTTTCGATCGCTACTAGGAACGCTGCCACAGTCTCAAACAGTAAATATCTTTACAAGGAACATTGATTTGACTACCTATTTAATGCTACTACCGATCACTACTGGGAACACTAGCATTGCCTATGACATTTAGTTTCTTCTAAGCATTCTGGTATAGAGTATCAGAACGGCTTATACTACTGATCATTTCTGGAAACACTGTATATGACAGCAACTATCACTAATTATAACTTTCATATAGCCAAAATCAGCAACTGTAACTACCGATCTAATTTCGAAACACTATTGATCCTACTGTGAACAGTTACATTGCCTATTAAGGAAATGTCTACATGGATAGCTTATCTAGATAGGGATAACAGTTGTTATATTTGATCAATACTGGGAACTCTGATTAAGGCTATGAAAGCAACTGCTACTGTTGATCGCTACTGGGAACACTGCCTCATTCTAAAAATTTAAGTATCATTACTGGGAACATTAGTTTTGCACACCATACCAACTGTAACGACTGATCACTTCTGGGAACACTAGCATTGTCAATGGCAGTTTCTTCTTAGCATTCTGATATAGAGTATCAGAACATTTATAACTTATAACTGGGAACAATGACACGCTCCATGACAGCAACTATCACTAATTATAACTCTGATATGGTCATAATAAGCAACTGTAAATACCGATCGCATTTTGAAACATTACTGATCACTACTGGAAACACTTACATTGCCGTTACAGAAACCTGTGTACTTGGACATCAGATCTAGTAAGTGATAGCAGTTTTCACTTCTGATCAATACTGGGAACACTGATCAAATGAATTAAAGCAACCATAGCTATCTATCACTGCTATGAAGACAGCCACAGTATATACTTGGTTCTCTGAGCTAGTCTAGAGTTCAAAATATCATAACCGATCACTACTGGAAACTCTGGCATAGCCTTTGACAGCAAGTCTTTTCTGTGAAATCCGATATACAGTAAAATTGCGACTTATACTACTGATCATTACTGGGATCACTAACACTGTCAAAGACATCAACTATTAATACAATTAACTCTCATATAGTCTACAAAAGCTGCTGTTACTGCAGATCGGATCTCGAAATACGAGAGTAACTACTTCTGTGAACACTTACTTTGCCTGTAGTTGAAAATGTCTAGTTGGACATCTTATCTAGTTTTTGATAGTAGTTGTCACTACTGATCACTAATGGGAACACTTATTAATTCTATTAAAGCAACTACTACTATAAGTAAAAAGTATGCAAAGACCAGGAACTGAAACAATCAAAATCCAAATCCAGCCCTCAAACCATAGTTGGAAACAACTAAGATTACAAATAATCAAGATACAGAGAACATATGGCCAACCGAGTGAGCAGCTTGTTCCCAAAAGGTGGCCACTCAGCAACCCAAACCGAACCAAAAATAATAATAACATACATAAGGTAAAACATCACAGAAACTCTGACACCAAAAACAGGCAACAAAGAACCACAACAGAACTACCGCCTTGGTAGATCGCTACTATATAGATCTACTACTATAGATCGCTACTGGGAAAACTGCCACATCTTCAACAGTAAGTGTAATTCCAAAGAACATTGATCATGTCTACCAAATCGACTGTCACAACCGATCACTTCAGGGAACACTGACATCACCTTTGATATTAAGTTTGTCTAAGCATTCAGGTATAGCAAACAGAACGTCTTTTACCCTTGATCATTTCTGGGAACACTGACGCTGTCTGTGAAAGCAACTATCACTAATTATAACTACGATATAATCTTTAAAAGCAACTGTAACTACCGATCACATCTCAGACCACTACTGATCACTACTTGGATTAGTTACATTGCCTTTGATAGAAAATGGCTTCATGGATATCTTATCTAGTAAGTGATAGCATTTGTAATTCTGATCACTACTGCGAACACTGATAAAGTCTATGAAAGCAACTTCTACTGTTGACCGCTACTGGGAACACTGCCACATTCTCAAACTTTAAGTATCATTACTGCGAACATTGGTCTTGCCTCCCATACCAACTGTCACAACTTATCACTACTGGGAACACTATCATTGCCTGTGACACTACGTCTCATGTAGTCGTTCTGATATAGAGTATCAGAATATTTATTACTATTAATTATTGTTTGGAACACTGGCATTGTCTATGACAGCAACTATCACTAAAGGTCATAGTAAGCAATTGTATCTACATATCACTTCTCGAAACATTACTGATCACTACTGGGAACACTTACATTGCCATGACAGAAAATTTCTACATGAACATCTGATCTAGTAAGTGAAAGCAGGATGTTTTACTTTTTATCACTACTGGGAACACCGTCTAAATGAATGAAGGCAACTATAGCTATCCATCGCTGCTATGAAGGCTACACCAGGATATTATACTTGTTTCTCTGAGCTATTCTAAAGTTAGTTCAAATGTCATTACTGATTGCAGTTGTTACTACTGATCACCAATGGGAACACTTATTAAACCCATTAAAGCAACTACTAGTATCAATTGCTACTGGGCACACTGCCACATTCTCAAACAGTAAGTCCATTGCAAGAGACACTAATCTTGTCTACCGTACCAACTGTCACTCCCGATCACTACTGGGAACACTTGCATTGCCTGTGACATTTATTTCCTTCTAAGCATTCTGATATTAAGAAGCAGAACGTCTATTACTATTGATCTTTTCTGGGAACACTACAATGTCTGTGGCAACAACTATCACTAATTCTGACTCTATTATAGTCTTAATAAGCCACTGCAAGTACCGATCGAATCTCGAAACAATACTGATCACTACTGGGAACAGTTTCACTGTCTGTGGTAGAACATGTCTAGTTGCACATTTTACATTGCCTATGGTAAAAAAAAAATGTTTACATGAACATCTTATCTTGTAAGTGATATCAGTTGTTATTTATGATCACTACTGGGAACTCTGATAAAGTCTATGAAAGCAACTACTTTTATTGATTGCTACTTGAAACACTGCAACATTCTCAAACTGTAAGTATCATTACTAGCAACATTGGTCTTGCCTACCATACAACTGTAAGGACTGATCACTACTGGGAACGCTAGCATTGCCTGTGACACTCAGTCTCTCCTATGCATTCTGGTAAAGAGTGTCAGAACATTTATTTCTACTGAACATTACTGGGAACACTAAAACTGTCTATGACAGCAACTATCAATAATAGTAACTCTGTTATGGTCATAATAAGCAATTGTAACTAGGTTTCATATCTCGAAACACTACTGATCACTACTGGGAACACTTACATTGCCAGGATAGAAAATGTGTGCTGAGTTTAAACATATTTTATTTCATGAACATGACAAAGTACAACATTTCATAATTACAAGTTTAAGGATCAGAACGAAAGCAATAATACTTATTTAGTTCTTTTCCCAAGCTATGTGTACTTGCACATCTGATCTAGAAACTGACAGCAGTTTTCACTTCTGATCACTACTGGGAACACAGTTTAAATGAATTAAAGTAACTATAACTATCCATCGCTGCTATGAAGACAACCACACTATATAACCCTAGCACTACAATTAACTCCTATTTAGTCTACAAAAGCAGCTGCTACTGCCGATCGGATCTCGATGTACTACTGGCTACTTCTGGGAAGACTTGCATTGCCTGTGGTAGAAAATGTCTAGATGCATATCTTATGTAGTGGTTGATAGTAAATGTCAATACTTATCACTAATGGGAACACTTTTCTTGTAGAGCAACTACTACTATTGGTCGCTACTACTATTGGTCGCTTCTGGTAACACTGCCAAATTCTCAAACAGTAAATTTAAAGAGTAACTACACCTTAGGAACTGACTGAATCAGATCCCAAACCCTATCCCCAACATAAAGGGAAAGATTGACAAAGACATCCCAACAAACAATAAATTACAAGTGATAAGGCGAGTCAGCAGCTCTTTCCCAAATAGGTGGCAACTCAGCTATCTTTATTGAACTAAATAATTTAGACCAACAGAAGGGTTACAAATTATACGAAAAACATATAACAACTATTTTTAACTTTTTTCTATTTTTATCATAAAAGGGTTAAAATGAGACCACAGTAAATTAAACAGCACCGAACATAAAGTTTCATTACAAGAGACAGTGATCTTTTCTACCGTATCAACCGTTACTCCCGATCACTACTGGGAACACAAGCATTGCCTATGACATTTACTTTCTTCTAAGCATTCTGATATTGAGAAGCAGAGCGTCTATTACTATTGACTATTTCTTTGAACACTGACAATGTCTGTGAGAATAACTATCACTAATTATAACGCTATTATAGTCTTAATAAGCAACTGTAACTACCGATCGAATCTCGAAACAATACTGATCACTACTGGGAACAGTTTCACTGTCTGTGGTAGAAAAAGTCTAGTTGCACATTTTATCTACTTACTGACAGCAGCTGTCCATTAGTATCACTATTTGGACCTCTGGTGAAGTCTATCAAAGCAACTACTACTACTGATCGTTACTGGGAACACTGCCGCATTCTAAAACTGTAAGTATCATTACTAGGAATATTTGGTCTTGCCTTCCTAATTAATTGTCACGAAAGAAATCACTACTGGAAACACTAGCAATGCCTGTAGCACTAAGTCTCTTCTACGCATTTTGATATAGAGTATCAGAATATATATTAGTATTGGTCATTACTGGAACATTGACACTGTCTATGACAGCAATTATCATTAATTATAACTCTGATATGGTAATAATAACCACAACTGGGAACACAGACATTGTCTATGACAAAACGTTTGTTCTAGGAAGTTTGATACAGAGGTTACGATAGCAATTAAATTACTGATTGTTACTGGATACACTGCCCTAGTCTATGATCGCAACTATCACTACAAGTACTTCTGATATGGTCTAAAATAGCGAAATGAGCTACTGAACAAATCTTGAAACACTACTGATAACAACTAAGAATACCAGTATTGCCTTTGTCAATTAGTCTCTTCTAGGCATTCTGATAAAGAATATAAGACAATATTTTACTACTGAGCATTACTGGGGACATTGCCTGAGTCTATAGCAGTAACTATCACTTCTACGATGTTTAAAGTACCAACAGTCACTACTAATCGCTACTGGGAACACTGACATTGTTTATGAAAGTCTCCTCTAGGATATCTTATACAGAAAGTAAGATAGCAGATATTATTGATGATCGTTAGAAGTAACACTGGCCCTGTCTACAACAGCAACCACTACTACTAGTATAACTGTTATAGTCAAAAATCGCAACTGTAACTACTGATAACATTTTGAAACACTACTGATCACTACTGGGAACACTGAAGTTGTCTAAGACAGTATTTTTTTACGTATTCTGAAGGAGTGTAGGATACCAACTATTACTACTGATCACCATTGCCAATGTCTATAAAAGTAAGTGTCCCTACTAAGAACATATATCTAGTCTAAATAAGTTCTGAACAGTAAGATCCTTTGGAAGCAAGGAATGCATTAAACAACAGAAAATAGCAGACTCAGCGGTTTAATTGCGTTTGTTCACGACCAGTAATGAAATGTGCAACACCAGCCACGCCCGCCTAGTACCGGCTTAAGCGGAACTCTATTTCAAAAATAACCCAAATGAACTCAATGATCCCAAAGGACCAGAAAATATAATTTTCATTATGATGATGTATGCGGAGACGTTTTACGGCCGCCACACGGCACAAACACTAGCTGCAGTTAAGATAAATAAGTTCAGAATAGTAAGATATCAAAGTAAAATACCAACAGTAAATACTGATCACTACTGGGAACATTGGCATCGTCTATGACAATACGTCTCTTCTAGGATACTGATATAAAGGGTAAACAGCATTTTTTTTTATTAATGATTGTTACTAGATAGACTGGCCGCGTCTATGATCGCAACTATCACTACAAGTACCGCTGAAATAGTCTAAAATAGCGAAAGTAACTACTGATCACATCTTGAAATCCTACTGATCACTACTGGGAACACTGATTAAGTTCATTAAAGCAACTTTTACTATCGTGCTATTCTGCGAATACTGCCACAATCTATACCAATCTTGGATCAAAGGTGAAACTTATGCGCTCCCTTATAATTTCCATATTTCGGTATGCCTGTAAATCGTGGACCTTGACAGCAGAGTTAGTGAAAAGAACGCAGGCCTTTGAGATGCTACCGAAGGTTACTGAACATTTCGTACAAGGACCATATAACAAATGAGGAGGTTCGCAGGAAGATCCAAGCAGCCATTGGAGAATATGATGGACTCCTAACGCTGGTCCAGAAACGGAAACTATGGTGGTTTGGCCACGTCTCAAGGTTTTCTGGTTTAGCAAAGACGATTCTACAGGGCACAGTGAAAGGAAAAAGAAGAGGCAGACAGAAGAAGAGTTGGAAAGACAATATTAAAGAGTGTACAGGGGTGGATTTTTCCAGCTCAACTAGGGCAGTTGAAGACAGGACAAGGTGGAAAGGGGTTGTTTCGAAGTCATCTGCGGTGCCCCAACGACCTAGTAAGGTTACGGGATAGAATAGAATAGAATAGAACAGAATAGATTACTCTGGCCACTGACTTAGTCTCTGGTTGTAACTATCACTACCAAGAAGTTTGGTCTTGTGTAAAGTACCAATAGTCACTACTAATTGCTACTGGGAACACTGGCATTGTTTAGAAAGTAAGAAAGCAACTATTACAACTTATGGTAGGTGAGATAACTGGTCCAATCTATTACAGCAAATACCACTATTAGTAATACTGGTATAGTCAAAAAGTAGCAACTGTAACTACAGACAACATCTTGAAACACTAGTGATAAATCCTGGAAACACTTGAATTTTCATGACAGTTTGTCTTTTCTACGTATTCTGAAGAATGTAAGATACCAAATATTTGACAATTCCAATTTAATCGGATTCGGAAACGTATTTTGAATATGGTCAAAATAATATGCTTTGGGGTGTGGGGGGATTTATCAAAGGTGTAAAATAGTGTGTGCAGCTTGGTACATATACATGAAACAGCTGCCAGTGCTCACGTTGTGGAACAGGCCTCCCAGCATGCAAATGACGTCAAAATGACATTGTCGTAATTTGATGCGACGTGGTGACGTCCCATCGATGTCAGTATTACGCCATTTCAAAGTAATGTGCCTGCTTGGCTCAGTCTAAAATGTTAAGTCCCGGTGGGCACATAACGTCAACACGACGTTGTACTGACGTTGATGCAACTTCATGTCGCAGAATGCTGAAAAATATTTTTATAGGCCTGTGCGGAATTCGAACTCACAACTCCGCCTAGCATTGCATCATCTGTCACCGCTACCAACTGCGCGCTGCCGAGACAACCCCAAAAAGATTGCTAGAGCAGCACTGATATAGGTAGAGGATAATGCAGTACACGTCGTATATTGAGTTCATCTCAATGCGTTGCATCTGTTCCGTTCGCCAATGAAAGCCTACCAGATCCAGAGGATACAAGTGAAATTTGATAAGTATTAGTGTTAGAGAAATATGTTTTCATACAACAGTACTTTCGAAACTGATACAGATTTATAATTCAGATATAATAAATCAACTTTGCCGGCAAATGCTGAAAAATATTTTAATAGGCCCGTGCGATATTCGAACTCACGACCTCGGCAACTGAGCCTAGCACTGCACCATTCGTCAACGCTAACAACTGCACTACTGTCTCAACCCCAAAAAAGATTATTCGCATAGCACTGATATAGACAGCGGATAATGCAGTACACGTCGGTGAAAAAATCGGTGAAAATCCATTTGTTCAAGAAACATGTGGTAACAAGAAATTATCACGACGCTGTCTTAGAAAATCTAACACTTTAAGACTTCCTGTCCAAATAATGCATCCATGCAAGTTTGGTAAAATTCAAACCATTTATTCAAGAGATATAGTGGTTAAAAGCTTTCACCCAATGCCGACATGGACGCCAACACCAAATGGATCCGAAATGAGAAATAAGTAAAAATCTAAGAAAGCAAGAGTTGTCATTCGCGACTTATTGTCATGACTCGTTCTACATATCTTAAAAGTATCATGAAAATATATTAAAGGGTAATCAAGTTATGGAGCTACACGAAATCACAGCTAAAACCATTAAGGAGTAAATAACTCAAAAAGTATGAAAGCAAGATTTGCAACAAATTTGTGAAGTATCATGGATATTCAAGTTATAGAGTGGTCACAAAATCACAGCCAAAACCGTCGAGGGGAAATAACTCAAAAAGTAAGAAGGAATGAGTTGTCAATCTTGTTCGCAACATATCGTCATCACCTGTGTTATGTATCTGCGAAGTATCATGCAATATTTCAAAGGGTATACATGTAACAGAGTGGACACGAATCTGCCAAAAAAAAAAGCACAAAAGGGGAGATACCTCAGAAAATATTATGACAAGAGTTACCATTCTTATACGCGAAACATTATCATGACCTGTTCTATATAACTGTGAGGTTTAATGAAAATATTCCAAAGAGTATTTAAGACATGGAGCAGACAAGAACATTTTTACGGACAGACGAACAGAAGACGAACGGATAGACGGACAGCCGGACAGCCGGACGCCAGGTTCATCGCTATATCCCAGAACCTTTCGGTCGGGGATGAAAATGCCTAAAACAAAAAGGGACATAACTCGTCAATCACATTAACGGAAGTAAAAAAAAGTACGATCCACTTATATCATTGCCCATTCTATATGAGCAGCAACACGAGAAAACTAACAAAGTGGTTGTACGCCCAGCGAATACTCAGATCAGCCTCGGCATCCGCCCAGTCCGATCAGACTCTTTGCTAAGAGCTTGAAAGGGTAGCTGAGGGTCTAAGCCACATCAGTGCGGACAACATAGACTCTGATCAGACTTGGCGGATTCCCAGGCTGATCTGAGTCTTTGCTGGGCGCACAACCACTTTGTTGGTTTTCTCATGTCGCAGCGGCGCCATGATCGAGTGGATAGAGCGACTCGTTTATGGTGCAGAAGGATGGTGCAGGTCGCCGGTTTGGGTCAACTGACGCCTGAAAAACTCTCTCTGCCTAGTAGGCACGTCGAAATGACATCATATCGACGTCGCATCGACGTCGTTACGCTGTCATTTCGACTTGATGTGCCCAATATGTGTCAACTTAGGTAACTTTTTCGAATCTGGGAATAAAAAGGATGCGAAAGAAGAGGCATGGGCTCCTCCTTGCATGCGTTGTGCCCAAGACACTGTTGGGCTCTTAACACCCTTTATCCCAACGGCCACAAAGTAATAGGAGTTATGAGAAACCTTTCCCTTTATGTACATTAAACTTCAAGATTCTACCTAAAACCATTAATGAGTGCTACAGCCACTAAATGCATAATGGTCGGACAAACAAACAAGTAAACGGACGTAAAGGCAAATGCGGACAGACAGTACCAAATCAATGTGCCCCTCAACTTTGAACTCGGCTACTTTTGCAGTTGAAGGTATAAGAAATACAAAAATAAAAATAACTCTGACTATTTTATATCTGTAACTGCAACGTTCCCAGTAGCGATCAAAATGTGCCCAGCAGTGATCAAAGTGGTCCCAGTAGCGATCAAAGTTTTTTGCAATTGAACCCCACTCATTTACACGAGCAAATTTTTCTGTGACAACCCTACTTTGTCATAGAAACTTTGGTCGTGTAAACGCGCCCTAAATTACATGTCTATGTAATGATATAAGGGCAAGAAAGTTAAAAATGTAGCATCTTATTTCAGGTACTGGCATTCTTTAGAAATGAATGAACTGACCAAGTTAATCATAAAGGAGTAAATCGAGTTCAGAATGCCGTAAAACAACTATTGTTTTGTTTACTTTATTGGCGTCTTAGCCACGGGGGTAATACCAATTTGGCTACCTGTGCTTTCGACCGAGTCTGTACTATACAAAGTGGCTTTCGGCCGAGAATACGACCGTAAGCATTACCAATAACGGTAAATGGTACTATTGTTAATGGCTGTCGACCGAGCTGATACTGCTGTCAGTTGTCTCGGTCGACAGCCACTTTTGCATGTATGGTAATTGACTGACTCGGTAGAAAGCACAGGTAGCCAAATTGGTATGACCCCCGTGTTAGCAGCCACAGACAGTCGGTGCGTAGGCCTACAGTGCAGACTGCCTGAGCTATAGGATGATCTGAGTGTTCTCTGTTGTTCTAGTTTATTGGTGTTATTTAGAGGATAATTGTATTCAAAATTATCATTTGGGGAGGTAAATCGTCGGTTTTATGATTGGAAAGTCCGTTTTACGGTGACGCTTTAGCGGAGCCGTAAAACGCAATTTGCGACCATAAAACCGACGATTTGGAGGTAAATCGTCGGTTTTATGATTGGAAAGTCCGTTTTACGGTGACGCTTTAGCGGAGCCGTAAAACGCAATTTGCGACCATAAAACCGACGATTTACCTCCCCAAATAACAATTTTCAATACAGTTATCCCCATTCTAATGCACTTTTTCTTATTTTCAACTTTCAAAGTGTACTTCTTTGCACCCATGTCAAGTGCTTTTAGCAGCGTAAAACCAAACGTCAGCCAATGCACACCGTACAACCGGCTGAAGTGATGCCAGATGCCTACAGAGATAACAGATGGGCGAAATCGAAAGTAGGATTTCAGCAGGTGAGATAAAGTTGCTGGTAAAAACAGACGATAAAATCCTGGAAGAGTTTAGCCTCTTATGGAAGTTGCTCAGTGCCTGTAGATTCTACAGTACCAGTCTGGGTGGCTTTCTTACACAGATAAGGCTATGGCAGGGCTTGAAAGGGGAACATTTTCAGAAAAATACAAAAAGTCTGCATTTCGGCTCCCATTAAACGAATCTGAGATAGTGCTCATTCTGTTTGCTTTCGTACAATATAACCTCAGTTAATTAGCAATATTTCTGCCAATTTTTGATGCACAGTGTAGTTTTATAATGAAAATACACGCTTTCAAAGAGGGTGGGTAGCGAAAAAATGTTTGCCTTTGTCAACAGATGCATTTTTAGGTGGATAGCTGGGATGGACAGATCGATTTGTATGGAAATGGCTGACATTGATGGCAGGTATTAATATATTAGTATGTGTCTTTAAACTGATTATGACTGTGACATCGGCGTGAAATCATGAAGAATGATGCATGCTTGTCAACTAGAATGCATATTGTTGCATTTAACAGCTTTACATCTCTCAGTAAATTTTGTTTAATAACCTTCCATGCTGGTTTATTGATTGATTGATTGATTGTTTTGGGTTTAACGGCCCTTTGAGACAGTATTTCAGTCTATATGGGGCCGTCTCCCAGAGAGGGAGAAAGAGGAGAAATGATAGATGAGAGAAAACATGTCCAAACAACCCCCACCCGCACCTACTGCAAGCACAGAAGGCCCTTGTCCTACACTGTTCCAAATAAGTAGGACGCCCCGGCACTGAAAGTTACACACAGCACCATCGCACCACCCAACCACCCCCCATGCTGGTTTAAGTTAACCCCGAGGTTACATTTTGTATGGATTATACTCGAGGTTAGCTTAAACTTGCTTTGAGCAGTCGGCCCGTGCTGTTTAAACCCTATCTGGTTAGTTGTGCTCGGAATGACTATTGCTGTTGATTGTGTTTTTCCGAGACAACTTTGTTGTCTGTCTTCACTACATGCCATGGCAAAATGTTCTTTATTTTCATGTTTGTCTAGTTTGTGTATGCATCTCCTAGAATTCTGTACAGCACGGATATATATGACTGTTAACTAAGGCGTTTCCTTGGTATCTACATTTTTATTTTATGAGAAGGATGGGGGAAATCAGTGGGAGCCGAAATGCAGACTTTGTGTATTTTTCTGAAAATGTTCCCCTTTCAAGCCCTGCCATAGCCTTATATGTGTAAGAAAGCCACCCAGATTGGTACTGTAGAATCTACAGGCACTGAGCAACTTCCATATGAGGCTAAACTCTTCCAGGATTTTATCGTCTGTTTTTACCAGCAACTTTATCTCACCTGCTGAAATCCTACTTTCGATTTCGCCCATCTGTTATCTCTGTAGGCATCTGGCATCACTTCAGCCGGTTGTACGGTGTGCAATGAGAATGACGTTTTATAATGATGTCGGGTTTGCGGCAGTATATCGCAGAATATTTTAATACTGCCGCATTTTTTCACGTTATTCAATCAGACGTCGCGTTATACTTGAAAGTGCATCAGAATCTTTGTTGTATCTGCATTGGTTTTGTAATTTTGTTCATTTTCATTCTAATGCATATTTTCGAATGTAAAATAGAAAATAGGTAAACGTAGATGTTATGTGCGCTTACTGGAATTATGTTTTGTTAAGGCTAGGTTTGTGACCACCTACCCGGGAAAGAACTTTCCAGTTAGTATCCACTGTTATCATTTTAATACTTCTGTTGTTAGGTCATGTTGCCATTTCCCATTTGGTATCCTGGGCGGGATGTGGAACTTGATTGTATCAGTTCCTGAATCTTGCCTTTATACGCTAGTAACACCTTTTGTTTCATACTATGGCTACAATACTGAATGCTATGCCAGCTGGGTTGAATATTGCTGCATTTTTTATCAGTCAGCTGACACATAGGTCACTGATGACCTCCCCATCCATTGCCTTTCAGAACAGATTTAAGATGACAGTAATTATTGTCAACAATTGATATCTGCCCACGACTGTCTTTAAAGATCAGCTAAACAGCTCATCCTATCACCATTCTAGGATTTCACCTTTTATAATTTGACACTATCGTGACAGTGGTATCTAGACAATCTTGACGATTCAAATGAAGTAAATATGATAGGAAGTTAATCGGAACCTTCATCCGGAACGGTCCTTAAACTTCGGACAATTTTCGCAAACAGTGGGCATTTTCCGTGCCGACATGTCGATTTCTCGCGAGAAAGCAGGGAAATTAATTTTCATTCGGGTTAATTTGGCTCCTATTCTTTCAAGCTTTGTCCGCCATCTTTATCCAGAACTGGATAATACCCATAAGTCCATGCACGTCAAAATTGAGATATCGTTTACCTCTCGCGAGAATGAACTTCGGACAGGGTTTCGCTGAAAAGTGATGCCCGAGAGCTACATATCTTCGTTATTCATAGCTCATGGCCAGTGTTGCAGTTTTTTTTAATTGCCTGCCTGCATCTCCATTTTGCTCGACAGTTTTACAAAGGGAAACAACTTCCTGATTTCCTGTTTGCTTTCCGAAATAGGTTCTACTCTTAAAAGGAAGAAATTCGCTCCTAAGGGAGCAAATTCTTTTCTAGAGTTAACCGCAATTGAGATAGATTGCCAAAATGGAATTGACAGAGTTTTTTCCATTGAAAGTGTACCCATTCACCTCAATTCATGAATGTGGCACTTAAAGCAGATGATTCCAAGTCCGTCCGTTCTCAGTTTGTAAGATTGTATCAAATGACTCTGATTGTGCTTGCTCGACTTCTGTCCTTTTTATAGATTGTTTAAGCCACCATTAAAACTTTTTTTAATTAAAATATGCCATCAATACAGCATGAAAGCTCTTTGTTTACAACTGGCCACTGCGGATACCACTTATGCTTTGGGTTTCCATAAATTAGACCTGTGCCATGAAAGCTGCATACGAGTAATCCTCGCATTGACTTTGACGTGCTTGATAAATACACGTTCATCAGATGGTACAAAAAGTGGCGTAGGAAACATGGAGAGACTTAAAACAAATGGATGGATGGTTGGATGGATGGATGGATGGATGGATGACTTGCAATTTACGTCCCTTTAAACAGTATTTCAGTCATATCAGGGCGATTGGATGGTAATAATGAAAGACTGTGTGTAATGGAATCTCGTTAACGGTTGAAAATAGTTCCATCTCCAGCGGATGTTGAGCCCGCGACCGCTCGATCAGCACGCCGGCGCTCAGCCTACTAAGCATTCGAGTCTTCTGTCTTTAAAAAAGAAAGTGAAGAAAATGAAGAATCTATACAGCTGGGCCCATGCTTTGGTCACTATCTGTATATAGAAGCCAAGATGAAAGTGTTATGTCTTGATTATGGAGATTGTTTTGAACTAAATCAGTGTTGTGATGGTTTCTCATAAGTACTGAAACCTTAGGGTTTCGAGTTTTGGGGCATGATGCTATTATGATGTATTGTATTCCCTTCTGTACGTGTACCAAGCCAGATGAGAGGGGTTGGTGGACATCTGTTCGAGACACTTTGCATAGAGTATGTATACCAAACGGGCATATGACGTCGATGTGACGTCGTTCTGATGTCGATGCGACGTCATCACGTCGCGTCGACGTCATTACGACGTCATTTGCTGACTGGGTATTTTTGTCGAAAGTCAAATTTTCTGGATGCCTGAAGTTTTAAGACTGGATTTTGGATATTTGACTTCAAAAGTCAAAAACTGAGGAAAATCGAAAATCAAACAGTTTTTGTTGCTAAACTTTTGGCCGCTTGGACTATGTTCTATTATTGCGTTTTAAAGCTGTACCTTGGCATTCAGTCGGGTGTCAAAGAGTGCTAGTCCAAGACTCAATACCTAGCTATTTACCATGCCTGATGTCAACATTCACGCCTTGTTGCAACATTATAATCATAGTTCAGTAAGTTCGTCTACAACATTTCAGTCGATATTTTCTGCAAAAGCAATATATGACCATATTTACATTACCGTTTAATACATAAATATCAGGATTTTCTTGTCATAGAATCACCAACTTCAAATCTGAAGTCGTTCACATGTCCAGTCGCATAGGGGATACTACGTACTGGCGTGAACAAAAAGTGAGGAGCATCTACACTGATCTGAGTCGGCACTGTTTTCTGTGGCATCGTTATCCGAATATTAATGTTGAGTATGGTAAAAGCGTTTCTGAGGATAGAAATGTCGCTTCTTGGGCGATCAGAAATCCCGAAAATGCCATAACGTCAAACTATTCTTGATGTTTTAACCGTAATTATCTAAAATATCGGGACATATTTCTGAAGAACCTGTGCAGACCCAGATCAGTCTGCTTCAACATGAGCAGACTGTCCAAGATTTACAGTTTGAATTCCGTCAGGCTTTTTATCTCTTGTTTCACTTTTTAGGATAATTGTAGAAACCTTACCGTGTGTATGGGCACGCCCCTATGCATTTTCACCAATTTCGCAAACTCTTTTACTTCACGTTTGCATCCATGGATGAGAAGACCCTTCAAGACAGGGTCAAATTCAACAGAATTTGCTCCTGCATTTTTCTCCTATACTTGAGCATTTTTTCCCGTTAAAAGTTGTCCCGCATTGAGAAGGGAGGTAAAATGAAATGGCAGAGTTGCTTCTACTGAAAGTGTATTCATCTTAAGGCGTCGGAATTTATAGGGTCGAGGTTGTCCGGTATTAAGAAATGCTGCAGCATGTCCTTTAAAGCGAAATAAACGAACGTGCAACGGAGACTCGGTTGAAAATGGTTAAGTCTCGGACGACCGTACTGGCAAAGAGATGAAACTTCGTCTTAAAATGCAGTGGTTTCACAAAAGAGCACGAGTATGTTGCTGGTGAAAAGAAATGTCAATGTTTATATATTTTTTTCATTAGGGACTTCGCAAAAAATTGTCATTATTAATATTAATGTGGAATCAGTCTTCAATTTCTATAGAAAAGATAATGAACTAATCAAGTAGCGCACCTGAGCCAACGGTACCGTAAAAATTCTAAAAATACACCTAGAAAAATTACCGTAATTGTCCTAAAATGGAACAGTTTGATGAATTTACATTATTGTAAAGTGGCAAAAATGCAGATGGAATGGCAAATAGTGTAGATCCTGTTTAGACTGCTCCTTTTTAAGAGTAGTCTGATCTGGGTTTTCACAGTTTGCTCAGACCTATCCGTTCAAAATCATACATATAAATTTACGGTAAAACCGAAACTGTTTGAGCAGACTGTTTATGCAGAGTTTAATGGGAAATTAGACGTACAAATTCGAAGACAAAATTGCGTCTTGAAAAACTGTTTTGAGGCCATTTATAAATTGAAAAAAATCTATGTTAAATTAATTGATTTGAAGCTTCAAACTTCTTCAAATTTCTTGTCTAAACTGATGAAATCAAGCAGCAAAAGCTGTGATATGATCGATGGGAATGTTTTTCTTTTCAACATTTCAGTTCGATAAAACTTGTGTAAAGACGCACCATGCATGTTCCTTCATTTTTACAAATGGGAATTACTTTTGTGACTTCCTGTTTGGTACTCTGGAGAGCGAATCCCTTCCATATAGGGATTTACTTCTAGGAGAAATATTTCCTTTACTAACTAACCTCAGTAGGAAAGATGACATAAATAAAAAATTTCAGAGTTGCTCCCCATAAAAAGGTACCCATTTATCTAAATTAAAAATATGTTTCTTATTACTGTTAGAAAACCCACCAGGCACATGATTTCGAAATGACGTCGTAGTGACGTCGATGCCACGTCGTCACGTCGCATCGACGTCAGTGCGAAATCATTACGACGTCATGTGCTTGCTTGGGCCAACAAAAGGGAAGGGATCTTGGGCCAAAGATCAGTCTAAAAGTTTGACCCTTTAGACCCAAGGATTTACACATAGTTTATGCGAACCCAGCAACCTGCGCTCATATATACATCCAATCTGAGGCTTCGCTTTTCGCAAATGACCAAGGTAACATTTGAGCCACGACGTGAGAAAACCAACAATGTGGTTGTGCGCCCAGCGCAGACTCAGATCAGCCTGGGCATCCGCCCAGTCTGATCAGAGTCTTCGCTGTCCGCATGGAGGTAGCTTAGATCCTTAGCTATTTTTTAAGCGCTTAGCAAAGGGTCTGATCAGGCTAGGTAGATGTCCAGGCTGATCTGAGTCTGAGCTGGGCGGACAACCACTTTGTTGGTTTTCTCGTGTCGCGGCTCATTTAACTTGACGCATCTAATCTTTATCTGGTGAGTTACAATTTTAAACCAATAAGGATTTCTTTTCAAATCTTTTCTCTAGGGAGGCACTCCGATAAAAAGCCGATAATTTAAGGCATTCTTTTGTACATTTCGAAAAATGTCAGGAAAATAAGGTTGATCAAAAGACAGACCCTTGTTCGGAGAAATTCAGCCAGAAAGAGCTGCAATAAAAGGAACTTTTGAAGGCATATAGATTGATATCTACGTCAGGTCAGTGGAGCGAAAAATTTGTGTCAACCTTTTGATTTTGTGAACATAACAGAACATTTTAGGTATCAGGATATATATGTGTGTGTGTGTGGGGGGGGGGGGGGGGGGGAGGAGGAGGTAGTTAGTGGGTGCCAAGATTAGTTGATATTCGTGTATACAGTCATTGTGTGAGGGAGGGGAGGAGGTAGTTAGTGGGTGCCAAGATGAGTAGTTGATATTCTGATATTCGTGTATATAGTCATGAATTCTGAAATGTCTTGACAAACAGTTCATGATGCTAATGCAATGATCAGCATAATATAAAAAACTGGGATTCGAACAAAGCCCAGATGCATCTAGGTTAGTAGTTGCATGAAATAACTACAGCTTACCTGTTTGTTTTTGTTGTGCGTTTTCCGTTCCACCGGTCTTCTTTCGTGGTCTCAACGTTTTGCAAGCATTAAAAGTATTCAATCCATTGGTATGTTCGCTGTTTTGAATCCTGTACATTTATGAATAACGGCAGAATCCAGGGCGAGGTTTACGCGCGTGTAGAACTGGTCGTAAGCCCCTCCCCACACCGCCCCATCCCCAGAAATTTGTCTACTAAATGTTCCAATGCGGTGCTTCTGGTGTAGTTTATTACTATTATTGTCATTGCTTTTCGGCTTTCTATTAGTCTTCGACTTTTTGAACATTATTGAGAATAGGCTCGCGGTCATCTGCCGAGAAAGAGCTGACTTCTTGGCTTTTCACTTGTCTTGTTTTGCTTTGTATGCCGTCTTTAGTTTTTCCTTTTACATTTGGAGAAGCCCCGGTGGCTCAGTAGCTTAAGTGCTGGCCTGCTGGTCTAGCGGTCACGGGTTTGATGCCGGCTGGAGGTGGAAATCTTTTCATCCGTAAACAGGGTTCCATTGCATACAAGCCTTCATTGTCTACCTCCTGATATGGCATCCACCCAGTCTGATCAGACTATTCGCTAAGCGCTTAAAGGGTAGGTAAGGGTCTAAGCTACCTCCACAGCGAAGACTCAGATCGGACTGGGTGGATGCCCAGGCTGATCTGAGTCTGCGCTGGGCATACAAACACTTTGTTGGTTTTGTCGTGTCGCGGCTCAATAATCTTTTCATCAATTTTGCAGTTTGACGCGTTAAAGATTAAGGTTTCTTTGGAAAGTAAAAAGATGGATCATATCAGGAACTAATACAATCAGATCCAATATTCCGCTCTCAAAACCAAAGGGGGGAGAAGTATATACAAAAAAAAAAAACTGATAGTAACTAACGAAGGGCACGCAAGGTAAACCGAATGAACAGCTCTTTCCCAGACAGCTGGTCATTCAGCTACTACAATTGAAAACATCATGCTCACATAACAGGTGAACGAATACACCGATATGGACACCAGGATCAAGTAACAGTAAGGAACCAAAACAGAAGTTCCACCTTGGAACGGTCAGTAATAAATTAGGGGTCAAGTCGGGTAAATTCGGACATACCATTGCAAACAGTGAAAATCCAGATTAGACGGCTCATAATGAGCCGACTCACCAGGATTTTCACTGTTTGCCCAGTTACTTTTGTTTTAATTCCAAACAACTGACATATTAAGGAAACAATGTCACAGTCCGAATTTACCCGCTGTCCGAATTTACCCGACTTTACCCTACTGGGGAGTGGGGTAGGACTTAAACTAGTTTTACTGGGTCCAAACCCTCGCCCTCTGCTTCAGCAATGAACTCAGCCCAACCAAACAAAACTGCTATGAGACTGCTATGAGCACAAAGCTATGTTTGGATGACAAAACGTAAAAGGGTCGCTGTTCAGTTTCATAAGCACAGATTCTTACCAGTGCTGCTTATCGGTCCATATCATGCTAAGCTGATGCTTGAATTGATCTACGGAAACATGTTTTCCACCTGTGTTATTCAGTACATTAGAAAGCATAAGATCTTTTTTCTATGTTTACCATTGAAATTCTATGAATTCTCGGCTTATCTTTATATTTCTCTGTGTCGTTTGGTGCGTCTGTAGCACCGCAGACTTTAAACCGCTATTACCATTGTAAAGGCTATATTGAACGTTTCTAAGAATGAAATCGAAAGCAGAAACAAAGACATGCGTGACGTGTGGCTGTGCCAATTTCCAGATGCGAGGGTCTATTAGTCTGTGATTTCATAGATTATTGTTCGACATTTTTAGTAACTTCCAACTTAGCAGCCAATTTAAGCAGTCTACAACAGATCTGTCCGTTAGTCCCGAGTCCTAATGCAGCTTGTCTTGGTATATCTATCCGAGCTCTTCACCATTTATGTTTAGTGGATTCTTACATACATAGACTTTTATTATTAGAAGCTCAGATAACATAATACAGTTACATATGAGCAAATGTTTTGGTAATAATTAACAGAGTATCATGGCGGCTATACATGAATATGTGTCAGATAAGAAGAGATATTTATAAACTAAAGAAGATCAGGAACCAGACTAACACACCAACATATACACATGCACGCATGCCCTTTCTCACTCATAACATACACAAAAGCATACGCACGCATACTCACAGACACACACAGACACACACACAACGTTTACATAAGATTTACAAAATCCGCTCAAATCTCTGTCGCCCATTCAAATATCGATATTTTTCTTTCCGAACCGAGAAAGGCAAAACTGATTCTTTTCTGATTTTATTTTCAAATACAGTTCAACCTGTCTCAAAGGTCAATTCTGTTAAGAGCTCATTGAGCCGCGACACGAGAAAACCGACAAAGTGGTTTTGCGTCCGGCGCAGACTCAGATCAGCCTGGGCATCCACCCAGTCCGACCAGACTCTTCGTTAAGCGCTTAAAGGGTAGCTAAGGGTCTAAGTTACCTCCATGCGGACAGCCAAGTCTCTGATCAGACTGGGCGGATGCCCAGGCTGAGCTGAGTCTGCACTGGACGCATAGCCACTTTGTTGGTTTTGTCGTGTCGGGGCTCTTTAAATCTTCTTGTTCCTTGAACCAAATTACATTGCAAATAAACCTGTTTTAAGGGGCCACCTGTCTTTAGCAGCCGACTTTTGTATGTCACTTTGGTGATCCTTTAAAACAGGGCTGACTGTATAAAATTTGAATCGTGATTTTAGCCATATTGTGAATTTCCGTTTTCCGATAGCATCCGACCGCCGATTTCGGCTAGAAGCTTTGTGACATCATTTTTGTACTCGTCTAACGCCATTCCTCTTCTTCTCCAGCGAAATTCGCATTATTCCAGCATCGGTGGAAAGCACTGAAAATCTTAGGCAATATGAACATCAAAAAGTCAGTCAAGGAAAATTTACCATATTACTGCAGTCATTTCAAGGTTGATCAATAAGTGTTTCTTTAACAGCCGTTCTAATTCAGCAGTGATCATTCCAAATCTAATAAAAGGTTTACGACGATCAATGTCTGTATGGGCCGGGGCCAGTTCTAGGTACCTCAGTACATGTGCTGCCCCGAAGACTCGAATTTGCCGTGCACTTGTGCATTGTTATAGAAACAGTCTCTGCTTCTTGAACATCCATTTTTGAGTCTGGAAAACCTGGGGCCGTATTCATCAGATTCCCTACAACTATGAAATTTGATCTGGAGGAACAGTCTTACAAAGACTGTTCCTCCAGACCAAATTTCATAGTTGTAGAGAATCTCCTTTATAGATATTTAGCCTTAGCAACCGCATAGCAACGACTTAAGTGGCTTTATGAATACGGCCCCTGTGTATCAATGCACAGGATGATCTTTTTGTCCATTAACGCGCATGTCTTTAAAGCCTTTTTGCTGCGCCGAGTCTATATGAGCCGCGACGCGAGAAAACCAACAATGTGGTTGTGCGCCCAGCGCAGACTCAGATCAGCCTGGACGTTCGCCCAGTTTGACCAAACTCTTTATTAAGTGTTCAAACAGTAGCTGAGGGTCTAAGCTACCTCCATGCGGACAGTGAAGACTCTGATCAGACTGGGCGGATGCCCAGGCTGATCTGAGTCTGCGCTGGGCGCACAACCACATTGTTGGTTTTGTCGTGTCGCGGCTCATATTTACTTTTTCTGATAGGTTTTTCATGTAACTGAGCATCATGCAGTACATATCAATGTCAACGTCTTGTATCTAATTCCCTAAGTAAACAATGCGATGCTACTATTATATTGATTTCAAGATGAAAAGCTGTTAAAATGGTTAGATGCACAATAACTTAATGAAAAATGTATTCCTCGTTGATGGTGCGAACTGTGAAGATCCAAATCACCCAAATCCATTCATTGGTATTCCTATCTTTGAATGTACATTTTTCTTCTACTCTTACTATCTGGGAAAAGCATCTTCGCAAGGCAAGGGTACTAAGTCAAATTCGTTCCTATGCTAGGAATGAAGTGAACTTAGTACCCTTGGCTTGCGGGGTTGAGACAAAAGCTGTTAGCTTAACTTTTTCACAAATGAGCCCTTATATTCAATGCTGGTACGTGCTGTTTCGATTATGTTTTCATTTAGTGTTGTGGATGAGATTATATAACTTCTGGTTATTTTTTTTCTAAACATTTTTAATAATCAAGCTTAAGGCATATATGAATCATTCATTTTTACAATTCAAAAGTTTTGGTTTTGAAAATTCAAATTTACAAGTACGTCTATTAAAAGATGGCAAACAGAATTAGGCATGTCTAGATCCAGCCCGGATCCAGGGGTGGGCTTTGGGGCTTCAGCCCGCCATCTGGCCTCTGTGTTACGTATAATATGTAGGCCCCCAGATAGTGATTATCCGATGATAGTTTGATATAATTTACCCATGTGGTTAGATTATAATATATGTTGTGACATCTCTTTAGAATCGCCTCAGCGAGGCGATTCTAATGAAATATCACAACAAATATGTCAAGGCAAAAAAGACATTATCAAAAATTCTCATCAAGTTGATCCCTAATTATGTAATATATTTTCAAGCCCCTCCTCCCCCATCCCCACTCCAAACACACACATACACATACATTTCGGTACCTCCCAGCCCCACCAATTATCCAGAGCCCCACCAGTAGGTGGTGGTCTGGATCCGGGCCTGTAGATCGAAGTCTTAGTAGTCCTCTCTGATTAGCTTATGTGCCATTAAAGCAAGATGCCACCTTGCACAATTATTGGTTGGCTGTATCTGCAGTGACTCTCTGTAACACTGGAAAGCATCGTCCAAACGGTCTTCAAGGAGCATACAGTAGCCCAGCAGATTCAAAGCAGTTTCTTTATGAAAAAGATTTTCCTCTTTTCTGACGCAACCGATGAATTTAGACAATGCTTCTTTTCTTTCATTTTGCTTTTTCTGATGTCTGTAACATTCATACTGTAAAAAGTACAAATATGGAGCAGGATCTATGACAAACATGTCCATCCACTTATCCTTGTAGGGATTTCTGTCCAGTACCTCGTCAGGTGTAGATCTATAGTATTCAAATTTCAGGGGATATGGAACGATGTTCATTTCACCACGCATAAAGAATACACAGGACACAGTACGCAGATCGGACTCTTGGAGCCCTTCTCTAAGCAAATTTTCCCGATTTTTAAAACCATCGAGTAGTCGGCACGGGCAAGTAGATATTGTTGCATTCAAATACTCTGATTCTGCGTGCTTCAAAACGCATTCTGCGATTGCAACATCATCCTGATCTTTCATATCGTCAATCTCTTCTTGGCACTGCATCAGCTGACTTAACCATCTCATATCAGTAACATCACGTGGTCCAGCTTCCAAATAATTTAAGAGTTTGTATGCTTTTGTTAGAATTGCTATAGACTTCTCACCCCTGAATAACAAGACAGTTGCTAGCTTTAACGAAGAATGAATGGCATTCTCCTTGAAACCAGGTAGAATCCATTCGGAGTAGACAGAGCTCCACCAGTCTTTATTACTCAGTCGTCCCTGCATCGACGACACTATGCATCCAGTATAGAGACGCATTACTGGCATAATGTCCATGATAGTTCCTTTGATAATAGCAATGTTATGTCGTTTAAAGTCAGTTCCAAGCTTCTGCTGTACTAACAGAATACTTGTTAGACAGGTTTTCACGTCACTGCTATCCGAATCAAGCAACATCTGCAAAATGTTAGTACTTAATTCAATGGCCCATTGGTATTTAATGAATATCACCGTAGCCATTTCTGTTGCGTCCAATATGTTTTGAAATATCATGTCATTTGAGGAAAATTCCAGCCAATGAGATGACTGATAGGGAAATTTTGCTACCGTAGACGGCAGTACTTTCACTTGACCAGTAATGGCATGCTGTAATGCGTCGCCAAAACCCCAATCATGCTGTGTTCTCAGAATCAGCCACTTACTGTCAAACACTGCTTGCAACGCATCTCCTAACATATCTAACTTGTTCCTATTCAGTCTTCCAGCGAAGACATTTTCCTGGGGTAATATATACTGAGGGCACCAACCTATACCGCACCACAGAATAAGATGTCCAAGACAAATATCCAAACATTCCAAGAGTCTGTGTGGCTGCCACATATGCAACGGCGTTATTTCCGCGCATGTTAAAACTGCCATTTTACACTGAAAGCTTGTCAGAGTTTTACCTATGATTGGTGTTATGAAACATTTGTTCATGTGCTTGAGAAGAACATAGCATTTTATTTGAGTCTCATTCAAACTAAACATTAATATTCTTTCTGCCAAAGAAGGAGAGAGTCGCCATTCTATATCACTATTGTAGCTAAGTTTGTGTCCCACTGGTACCAAGAAACAGCCTTTCACCATTGCAACCCACTTGATCTCTTCTGCCGGCCAGTCGTAAAGTCTCTTTCGTTCTGTCCAACCCAGTAATTGAGTTGGCCATGTTTTGCAAGGAAAGGCGTAAACCCTGTCTGCTGTTAAACGTCCAGGGGTCTCAGTCTCGTCCGCCTTTGAAGGCCCTTGTCTTGTTGTACCTTTCTCAGCAATTACACGATGAACATTAAGACTGGAATAGAAGAACTTTCCATCATCTTCCACTATGTCTCCAGAAGCTAGCTTTTCTGGGGTCACAGCTGAAATATCCTGAAAAGAAAAAGAAAAGAAAACTATGCTCATGTCCTGCCAAACTATGGGGTGAATCCATATACATTGGACTCGACGGTATCGGATCAAGTTCATTAAAATTCCTGTTTTGTTGTATATGAATGCTAAAATTAGGTATGTTGTTACACATAACAATTGCAAAATATCCCTTCTATCTACCCATGTCAAAATATTTACAAAATGTATTTCTTTAAGGGCAGATAACTTATCCAGACTTACAGGAGGGTCTTACGACAGTAACGAATCAGTTGCGACAGTATCGGATCATATGATGTTATTTTATAGGAGAGTTCCTCCGAGGCGATTTGCCAACCTTCTTAGCTTCAATAATTTTGCTACATAAAACAGTTGGACCTATTAAACTCTCAGAGGAAACTTTTACGGCCTTTCAACGGTATTTTTCACGTGGTCTTTCACAAGCAACGGTTATGTCTGTTAGATAACAGTTGACTGTGCACAAATGTACAAGCATGTCAATAATTCTTAACTCAGTAATCCCCTGCACCCCTCTAACACGGAACTACTCAAACAGTAAAGACCATAATCTGACTTTGCAAAGAACATACCCTGACAAGACCATGGTGTTCGATCAGGATCAACAAATTTACGGTAATTTGCCGCTTTAACATTGATATTTCAATGCAAACCGTGTATAAACACTATATGGTCTTTCAGCGAGTTCTGCTGCATTAATCTGAGTCTACACAGTGTACAAATGCCATTTGATGAAAGCCAGTAATTAATGGGTTCACACACATGCGAGCTGATCTCGAATGTTTCTTCAGAATGTTTAGCGGAAGCTTAGTTGTGCTTCGCATAACCTTCATTATCAGACGCTAGTGTGTGGGGCGTGGGATGGGGGATATTTTACAAAAAGGATGTTGTGTTACTCTTATGCCGATCTTCTATGAAAGAAGACATAGCAGCCACTCAGGTAGTTGATATATGACTTGCTTTCAGCATCAGACCGTGCATCCGACATAAAGTTTTCCAGCTAATGCCTGCATTTCAGCTCAAATTATATAATGATCCGTTACTGTCGCACATGGATGCCCAACTTTTCAAGCCTTTAGTTTTATCAAATATAGGGATGTCACAAAAATAATGACTGCAAGCAATTTTAGGGATGCCAGAACATATTAAAAAGCAGAATTGGTTTCAATCGCCAAATGATAAAATTGTGTAAACAACCGAAATCTATTTTGGGAGTAACAAGCAACAGACAAAATGCAAGCGCCGCTGAAGAGGGGCCAAGCTTTTCAACAATTCTGATTTGTTTCATAGCCGCACATTTCAATTGAATTTTTCACCCTGCACTTTGTCATTGGTCTAACTTGATGACTGTAATATAATGGTAAAAAATATTTGCTTCATTTGTGAGAAAAATGGGTGATAACTAATGAGTGATCCGATACTGTCGATGATTCGATACTGTCGAGTCCACTGTACCTGATGGTGTATGAGTACATCTCTGTTTTTTTTGTTTTTTTTGCCATCTTTACAAAGGGGGGGGGGGGTGGGGGCGACAAATTTTGTGATTTCCTGCTTGCTTCCCTGTAGGACGAATCCCTTCCAAATGGGATCAACCTTAAAGGAAAGAATTTGCTCCCGAAGAAGCAAATTCTTTCATTTAGGCTATGTGTTGACCCTCATTTGGAGCAAACTATTTCTTTTAAGAGTTGACCCCTATTGAAAAAGGAGGCAAAAAGGAATATGCAGAGTTGCTTCCTCTGAAAGTGTAGTCATTCACCTTTAAACATTATTTCTTGAAAAAATAAATAAATCAGCACTGACCTGAAGGCGGACATAACCAGGGGGTGAGTAGTCGCTGTTAATGACAAGCTTAAAATTCCTGTAGCTATGGTCACTCTGGTCTTCGGTCCAGTCGTCTATCGTCTGCTTTACGTCGAAGTCATTCAACGAGTAAAGCGTGTCAACATCCGAACCGAACGGAAGTAATGTTGCTGCTTCAGTCTGGCTCCCGAAGTGATAATTAGTGATGCGTTTACCGGACACCAGATCTGTGTAAGTCTTCAACACTTCCATGTTGATGAACAGTTGGCGTCGTTCTCGTCGCAGATCTTTCTTCATGCCATAGGCATCAAGGAGGTTTGAGATGTAAACTGATAAACTTGGGTAAAACTCTGGGATGTCCATTGTTATATCTGTAAAATAACAAAAGAAAGTTGATCCTTTGATTGATGAAGAGTTGGAGAAGATGTGTTACCAAACTGCTGTATTGCAATGCCAGAAACAATATCTGACTTATGTATAACATATCTCCTTGGAAGACATTTACATCTCTTGGAATTCGGAAGCAATGTCAAGCGGGTAAAAATTTTCATACCAGTGCTGTCTACCGAGCCAGTCAACAGACATACATGCAAAAGTTACTGCCGACCGAGACAATCAACAGCAGTATCAGCTAGGTCGACAGCCATTAACATGGTATCATTTACTGTGATTGATCATGCTTACGACCAAATTCTCGGTCAACAACCACTTAATGGATCGGTCGACATCTCAGGTAAGCAGACTGGTATTACCCCGTGTTGAATGCACCAAAGATACAAAAATAGCAGACTGTTCGATTTACTGCGATCAATTTGCAACATCGGTCAGGCCATCTAGCTTCGACTGACACAGAATGGCTCTAAACGAACCGGGTATCACTAATTCAAGCGGTATCCGTGACTAGGGTAGAGTCGGGTAACTTCGGCCAGCGGGTTAATTCGGACATACCATTGCAAACAGGAAACAATGTCACTGTCCGAATTTACCCGCTGTCCGAATTTACCCGACTTGCCCTAGCTGATGATTTGTGATATATTATCAATAATTACCAGCTGGTGTATTATCAATCATATTCATTTTTTAGTTTTAAATGAAATGATAGTAACTGTTTACCTATGCAATAAAGTCTTCTCTAGTATGATCAGCAAGCAATATGTACCACGTGTAGGTAAGTTTCACCTGGAAAAGAAAAACAGTTACACTTTTATATGCATTCATCATTCATGTGCATAACATCATCATGTTGTATTTTAGTGCAGTATAAGCATATTACAAAATAAAGGTCTTTTTGTTTACCTATGTAACCTGTTCTTCTGTTTTGCCTATTTTCTTCTAAAGTCCTGAACATTTACTGTTGTGACTTATGACTTTATAGATCGGTATAATACAGATTTCTTGTTTACAAATAAAATGGCAATGACCTTTCAAGTGATATAGACCATGACGTTTACTCTAGATGACGATGTAAAAGCGAGGCATATCCTTGTTGATAAAGTACTTTTTCCGCAGTCTGGTCGGGCTAGTCGTCTTTCTAGTGTCTAACAGCTTGAAGGTCAGTGAACGCGCAAAAGGTAATGGGTAATTTGCGGGATCACAGACCGCTTGAACACCCATACGTCACTGTCGAATAGAAGGATTATTTTGTTGATTTTTTTCTTCTTTTTTTTGAGAAAAGCTTACCTAATACATCTATCAAAAAAGCACTTGTGATGTTAACAATATTTCATTTTACCCTTAGGGACCGACCAAGGGACCGACCATTTGGTATTCGGTGGGGGTAGGGGGGGGGGGTATTCTTGATGTCTTGATGGGGGACAGGATTTCTTTCTCACTGGCCTCTGGAAACAATTTCTTTTCTTTTTTTCACCTTGGAGCTAATTTCTTTTTTTACAAATTAACTCGAACATTTTTTTTAACTTTATAGGCTGAACTAGAAGATCCTTATTTATTTGACGTTAACATATCCTTTTATTTTACCCACATCAGTGATTTTTACACCTTATTTTCTCACAAAAAAGAACATGGTGCTGTCTGTAACCAGGCTAAGGGCATGGTTTAGCTTGCTTTTGCAAACCAGTGCCTGGAGCATGTTACTCTCTTCATCTATGGTACAGATACAAACATCTCTGTATGAGCTTGGCAAAAGTTAGGCCTTAAATTAGGGATATATTGACCAAAAATTAGGGCTATTTTCGCAAAGTTTTAGGGCTAACATTAGGAATTTAAGGGGGTTTTTTTTCTAGCCCAATCATATAGTTTAAACATATTTTATTGCGCAAATAGTAGCAATGGGGTCGGGCTACAAGTTCTCACAACATTAGTTACAGCCCTCCCCCTACAGTATTCAACACAACAGCAACATGGCCAACAACTAACAATTCAGTCACCGTCATAATTCCAAACATTGAGACACTTTATACTTACAGTATATTCGGTTTAATGTACATTATGCGAAAAACTGTGAGGGCTCAGATCAGACCGCTCCATCGGCAGGTGTCTGATCCAAGCCCACACCATACCGCACAACAGGCATTTTGTCGCAATATTTAGGACCATGACGGTAACTGCACATAAACAAGATCAAAAAATAAGTAACAGAAAAAAAGAAAGAAAGAAATCAAGCAGACCAATAACTCGAGAACCATAGAGTCACTCAGTCAGCCATTAACCCCAGTAAACCAGAAAATATATGGGAAGAACAACAGATTTAATCTTCCACTGTCTTTTATATACTGCTGGAAGAAAATTTTCATCATTACATAAACCAGGTTTACCGTAAAGTATCATATTTAAACTAAGAGGATGCAACGGTCGAGTTTTACGAAACATTAAAATTCTGAAATAGTTGAAGTGTTCACATTCGAAAAAATAATGCAGAGCATCTGCATTATCGTTCTCACAGGAACAACTACTGTCTGCAGATAGATGATTACGAAATAAATCACTTTTTAGGTCACTACAGTTGTTACGAATTCTGGCATGCAGAATGGACAATTTTCTATTGCCCTTAACAAAGTAAATAGGAACTTTAATATTGTCATAAATTACAGTTTTCAGTCTTCGATGAAAGGATGATTATGTATTCGCCTCCCTAATATCAGATTGTAGATTATTCCAGTAGAAAATAGAGGAAGGTATACATGATTTATGTGAAATTTCCGTTCTTGTGTACATATTTGAAACATTTTTACGATTACGCAAGGGATAATTTGAGATCTCTCTATCACGAGGCGGGATAATATCCGTTATATGATCTGGAACAAGGTTGTTAATACATTTGAGCATAAAACATAATTTTTGAAAATGCCTTCTTTTTACAAGTGAATCCCAACCACATTCTTTATATAAATTTTCAATGCTGGTCGATCTTGTTCACCCAGTAACTATACGAGCTGCCTCATTTTGAAGGACTTCTAAAGCATTTTTATCCTGTTCTGTGCAACCATCCCATACAACAGAAGAATATTCTAACAAAGGTCTAACGTAAGATATATACATCTGATTTAACGCCTCACGGCTGAAAGTGTATTTCAATTTACGTATAATACCCACCGTTTTGTATGCAGATTTTAGAATATTGGCTATATGTGTGTGCCAGTGTCCATTATGTGTAAAAGTTACACCTAGATGTTTATGACTATCTACAAATTTTATTTCAGTATCATTGAAATTAAGTGTAGGTATGTATTCAACAGGTTTAAGACTAAAACGCTTCGGTTTAACAGGATTAAGATCTACCACCCACACTTTTGCCCATGATGATATCAAAGCCAGGACATGATTAAGAATACCTTCTATATCCCTAGGATTTGCAGCAGAAAAGAACAAAGAACTATCATCGGCATAAAGACGAGTTAGACTTGAACAAAGAACTATCATCGGCATAAAGACGAGTTAGACTTGAACAAAGAACTATCATCGGCATAAAGACGAGTTAGACTTAAAAGATTTTCTGTTATATCATTCACATATATAAGGAATAAAAGTGGTCCCAAAACTGATCCCTGTGGGACACCAGCAGATGTTGTAAGTTGCGTGGATGATGCAGAATTGATATGAACTTTTTGCTGTCTTGATGACAAGTAATTTGCGATCCAACCTAAAAGATTACCTTTGATACCATTTTGGTGAAGTTTAAACAAGAGACCCCTATGCCATACCTTATCAAACGCCTTTGGTATATCGCAAAAGACCATGCATGAATACTGCTTTTCGTCGAACGACTGGCAAATGTGATGAAAAATATCTATTAACTGGAAAGTAGTAGAGTGTCCAGGTCGAAATCCTGATTGATATTTATATAATAGATGATTGCTGTACAAATGATTATACATATGTTTAAAACAATTCGTTCTAGAAGTTTACCAAAATCACTCAATAAGGCTACAGGACGGTAATTAAAAGGCATTGCCCTTTTATCATTTTTAAACAGCGGTACTAGAATAATTATTTTCGAAATATCAGGATATATACTTTCGAACATAGAACGATTGAAAATTATACACAACGGTATGGCAATAGCTCCTGATACATATTTGATCATTTCATTACTAATCAGATCGGGTCCTGATGCTTTATTTGTATCCAATGTATCTATGAAATCCTTTATTTGCCGTTCAGATGTATAAAACTTTATCAGTAAGATCAGTAAAAGGTGGTAAAGAAGCCTGCGAATCATCTACAGAAGACACAGAAGCAAAGTAAGATCATATGCCAAAACATGCTTTTATTTGCACTTTTGAAAGTTTGATAAATACTTATTGATAGAGTCACATTATAAATGAATGTAAGTTAATAAATGGCGAAAAGTTCTATGCTAAGAATTAAGTTAACAAAGGGGGGTCTGGGGGCAACGCCCTCGGGACAGAAGCCAAAGCAATTTCTTAATTTTAATGGCAATTTCAAGACTGGAATCAATAGAGAAAAACTAGGGATGATGATAAAAAATAAGGTTTTTTTTTTTAAAGGAATTTTGCCTTCTAGAGTGTTTATTTTGCCATAATAGCTTTGTCTCCCATAAGCCAGTGACTCTTTTGCAATTCAGTTTTAGCAGAAACATTTACTTAGTAATGCGGCAGATCAATAATACATGTATGTGAATGTTGTATAGGATGTTTATGAAAATGTATGCACATGGGGTGGGGGGGGGGGTGCTGGTGTAAAACAATTGTAGATAATATTAAACCATTACTATAAATAGGGTGAGTCTGGGGGTTGTACCCCCAGAAGCCAGCGACATTTCCAAAGACATATCCAAAGACAAGACTTTTTTTTGAAAATACACCAGCATATCCAAAGACAGGGATTTTTTTTAAATATACCAGCCCCCCCCCCCCCCCACCCCCCCCCACCCCCCCCCCCCCTTCTCCCCCAAAAAAGAAAGATAATCTCTACCGGTCGATGAATTGATGCGTATTAGCCTACTTCAAAAATACATGTAATATGAATTAAATAGGCGTTACCTATATGCGTGCGTTCCCATCCACTTACATGTATTATTTAGTTGTTGTTGTTGTTGTTGTTTTTAAGATACTTTTAAATGTCAATATGACTTGGTGGCTAAAATATTCAGGCGCTCTGTATTTGAGGTGTAACAAGAACAATATGCACTCTTGTTCTGAATTACGGAATAATAATATGATATGCATATTATAGTTTATGTTTTGTTGTTGAATGCCAAATTACACTAAAATTTTATATTTCTGATGCAGGAAAATGGAGTTCTGGATTTCCAAAATTTGGCCAATTTCAAGGTAATATTTGCCTAATTCAATAGATGTTTATTTTTCATTCAACAACAAAAAAATATTCTAGAATATGCATATTTTATGATTATTAGTCTGTAATTTAGAACAAGCGTGGATATTGTTCTTGATACACCACAAAATTCAAAGCACCTATATATTTTAGCCATCAAGTCATATTTACATGTAGAAATACCTTAAACGCAAATGGTGCATAATACCACTCAAGGGCTGTAACACAGCCAGAACAATTCCTGTGACTGTGGTAAGTCTGATAAAATAATAGGAAAATTTCATGAAAATGAGCTGAAAATGGAAGGAGTTTCGGCCACAAGAGTTGTATCGCTGGACTGTTCAAGGGCAGTAACCTACGGAAGAGCATTAGGGCCAGGCATACTTTTGTTGTTTTTTGTCAGATATCTCGAAATTACGACTTAATAACTCGTAATTTCGACTTATAATCTCGAAATTTCGACTTATTAACTCGAAATTTCGACTTGTTATCTCGAACTTTCGACTTATTAACTCGAAATTTCGACTTATTATCTCGAAATTTCGTTACTCAGTCGGAATTTCGACTAATTATCTCGAAATTTCAAGTAACTAAGTCAAAATTTCGACTTATTAACTCGAAATTTCGACTTGTTATCTCGAAATTTCGACTTATTAATTCGAAATTTCGACTTAAAATTTCAACTTATTATCTCGAAATTTCGACTTATTAACTCGAAATTTCGACTTAAGATAATAAGTGGAAATTTCGAGTTTATAAGTCGAAATGAAATTTCGAGATACTAAGTCGAAATTTCGAGATTTTAAGTCGAAATTTCGAGATATTAAGTCGATATTATGAATTAAAAGTCAAAATTTCGAGTTAATAAGTCGAAATTTCGAGATAATAAGTCAAATTTCGAGATACGAAACACAAAATATAAAAGTATACCTGGCCCTTATACTTTTTCGTAGTAACCTACGGAAGCGTATATACGCCACCACTTGCTACATAAATCTGCTAGCAAAATTAAGTTTTTTCGCGCTTAATATTTTATTTTTTCTCCGCATATTATCTGTCTTTGTGAAATGATTAATTAAAATGATCATAAAATGTATGACAATGCGTTAAAATATATTGTCATTTGCCTTTATGATCTCGAGAAGTCTTGATATTATCTTTTATTGCTATATATATATATATATATATATATATATATATTTTTTCTAAAACATTCATGCACAAATCTAAAACCAAACCTTTTAACGCACCGCACCACTCCCATATTAAGTCAATTCGGGTATATACCGCGGAAATGCACCACACACACACACACACACACACACACACACACACACACTATTTTTGCTCTGCCACTTAACTTTCTTGGAGATTGACAATGAAATATTCTCTCCCTTCTGCTGATTCAAGATAATTGGCGAAAGTATATGCACGCAGTACTCGTTAACTGCTTAGGATGTCTAGGTCTGCACAGGAACTGACCGGCTCGACATGACTTTAATAGTGGTTCACTGGGCCTTTAAACCTAAACCCAAAGTCAACGCAACCCATCGTTTTGTCAGTGACAAGTCCCCCCCTAAGATTTAAATCATACGCAGCACATATAGCACGTATACGAATACCATTTATATATACGAGTACCCCCTTCCCCACCCATCTCGAGGAATTATTCCCAGCTAAGGGCCCAATAAATCTCAAGGTAATGAGACGATGCAGCAGGTATATATAGCAAGCCGTTTTACTATTTATAATGCAAAGTACATATCTTATAAATTATATTAGATATCTAATATGCCGATTAAGATATCTAATATGCCATATAAGATATCTAATATGACATGTAAGACATCTGATATCCTATATAAGATATTAAATATAGGATATAAGATATCTTATATCGGATATGAGATATCTTATTTAATTTTAACATATAAGCTTTCTTATATATCAGATATCTTTTATACTGTATTTGATATCTTATATGGCATATAAGATATCTTATATAAAATATCAGACATCTGATATATTATATAAGATATATGTAAAATTAAATAAGATATCTCATATCCTATATCAGATATGTCATATCCGATATAAGATATCTGATAAACTAAATAAGTTATATATGATATCTTATATGCTATATCAGATATCTTATATAAAGTATTGTGTCTTATGGAAAAGTCAAATAAGTTATCTTTTGTACCTATGTTAGATATCTTACTTAGTATATTAGATATTTTATATGGCATATAAGATATCTTGTATGAGATATCTGATTTAAATTTACATATTGGATATCTAATATAACATATCTTATATAGCATATAAGATATCTTATATGCTTTAGAAGATATATTATATAAGATATCTGATATAGGATAATCTTATATGATTTAAAAGGTGTCGTATATATTATATAAGGTATCTGATATAGTATATAAGTTATCTTATATGTAAAATTAAACATGATATCTCATGTCCTATATAAGATTTCTTGTTTCCGATATCAGATATCTTATAAAGGATATAAGATATATCTTATGTTAAAATAGATATATAATATGTTATATTAGATATCTAATATAACTATAAGATAACTTATATCTATAAGATATCTTATATAATATATAAGATATCTGATAAAATAAATGAGATATGTACATTCCAGAATAAATAGTAAAATGGCTTGACATAGGTATAGTTTATTTTCATGGAAGTTATCCTGTGACACATAAACATTTCTTGGGTATCATGTGCCCTAGCAGCTACTGATAAAAAGCCTTTTCCGCGTGGTCTTGTAGCTCCTTTTTGATACCGTCCCATGACACTGTATAGGAATGGAAATTTCAAGTCAAAATTTAAGTGTTTAAACTGTAAACTTACAGTTGATTTTACCTCACTGCAGCTCTTGTTGTGCCGTGTGGTGGCCGGAAAACGTCTGCCCATACATAATCTATAGTGCAGATTATATTTTATTTTCGTCCTTTGAGATCAGAGGCTATATTCTAAGAAATCTGAAAATTTAGATTGGTTTAGACTCTTATGCTAGATCATCGTCTTTTATATTATTTGGACCCTTTTTGATACCAATCAGTCATTAAATCGACTGCCCTATCAAAATTAAGAAAAGAGAGTATGCTGTTCTCTGGTTTCGTCACCAGATATTGTCAGGGTCACTGATGATGCTTTATTAGCCGAAACTACGTAGTCTGGCCCATGTAACTTCTTCTTTATGTGTTCTCTGCTCTGGAAGGAACTCTTACAGATTTTGAGTTTACCTCCACCTTCCTACTGGTACGCAAACTGCCAATGAACTATGGTCGAAGAGCTGTTTTTAGTTTAAACAAATAGCGAAATTTTATTGTTTAAGGGAAATGATTTTGACAATTGCTAGATCTTATCTGGGATACAGACAAAATATTGATCTTCTTTCGTCTTATTGTGTATAATTAAATCGAGTAAACGGAAAAGACATTCCGTATGCTCTGTTTTCTTCGTTTATGACAATAGATTTATTAATTTGAATGAGATAATGAGTAGCAAGTGAGCAAAAATATTAGCACCGCTCCTTACATATATATCACCATGCATATTTTAAAAAGCAACTGGCAAAAATAGTGTCATAAAAAGAAAAAAAAATAGTACTACTTGTTAGTAATTCAACAAAGGGCATTAATACTGTTACAAAATAAAAAATGTCTCGAACTGATATTATGAATTTATCAAAGCAACATATTCAACCATCTGAACAAAATATGTTTTTCTCTTGCTTGATATTTTATATTTTTGAAGGAAATAATACAATCATTCTACCCCGAAGACAGAAAAGGATCTGTGAAGACGCGAAACATTTTCGCGCAAAATGGTACTTTTTAACTAAAGGCAAAAATATTGCCACAACACATATATAGCTATATACTTTTGGATCATAGTGCAATACTTATTTATCGAAGTCAGATAATCATTTGCCAGACAAGAAAAAGTTAAGCACACTGTTTTCTTTTATTTGTCTGTCAACATTAAATTGAGACTTACCGTGAAAATAATTATCGAAAGGCATTCTGTTTCAACATTATTAATATTATCTTAGTCAAGCCACTTATTTCCGGCATTTTCGTGAGAAAAACATATTTTTCTGGCAGTTTCATGTAGCAAGTGGTGGCGTATATACGCTTCCGTAGTAACCAGCTGATAAACACCCCTGGCCCTAATACTCCCCCGTAGTAACCAGCTGATAAACACCCTATCTAAATTAATAAAATCTCATCCAAGCGAAGAAATATTTGGCCGCCTGAATCTCAGTATTTTCATGTGCGCGATCATGTGACCGAGTAAGCCAATAAAAAGCCTTCCAGACGTTACACCGGGGCCTCGGTAGCGCAGTAGGTTTAGCGCTGGCCAGCTGATCTAGCGGTCCAGGGTTCGAGCCCCGTTGGAGGCGGAAATCTTTCCAACCGTAAACGAGGTTCCATTGCACACAGCCGTTCATCATCATCCTCTCACCGTCCTGATATGACTGGAATACTGTTGAAAAGGACGTAAAATAGACTTAAAATCGCAAATCATTCCAAACAGACGTCACAAATATAGCCGAGATGAACCGAATGACGTACAAGCGGTTTTTTTTTTTCGATCTACTGTCCATCATAGGGGGGTGTGTGTGGGGGGGGCAATGACAAACGAGCTCACAAGCTCAGTGTATAGTCGTGCGTTTTCGTCGGGAAGGCACGTATAACCGAAGCTACAAATGGGACAACAAACTTGAAAGCACAACCAAATGGAAACAGCAGTCGTATCTGTTCGATAACAGACACGGCCCAACAGATCAAAAGTCACACTTAAAGATCAGGGGTCGTATTTATAAAAGCAATTGAGTGGTTGCTATGCTGTTGCTAAGGCTTTATTTCTATAAAGGAGATTTCCTACAACTATGAAATTTGCTCTGGAGGAACAGTCTTTTTCAGACCGTTCCTCCAGAGCAAATTTCATAGTTTTGGGAAATCTCCTTCATAGAAATTTAACCTTAGCAACAGCATAGCAACCACTTATGCGGTTTAATAAATACGACCACAGGCCTGCAGACGTTTGAAGAGCTGAAGAGGTTGCGAAAGTTAAGAAAACCCAGATTTTGCGCCCAACTTTACGGAAGTGTAAACTCAGTTTCTGACAGAAAACTACTTGATTTTGAACTTAATTGACAAATAGACTCATCTGTTTCGTATGAATTGAATAGTCCACTAGGCACAATGGGTCATACTTTTAAAAGTTGTATGTGTACACTTCCATGCCCCCCCCCACCCTTTAATTTTCACGAGACAACTTAGTGACTTTCTGTTTGCTTCCCGGGACAGCGAAACCCTTCCAAAAGGGGACCACTCTTAAAGGACAAGTAAGCAAATTCTTTTCTTTTCTTTTCTTTACGAGTTGAACCATACTGAAAGGGAAACAGTAATGAAAATGGCAGATTTGCTTTTCTTGAAACTGTGCCTATACATCTTAACCCCCCCCCCCCCCTCCCACACTCCCCCCCCCCTTTTTTTTTTTTTGACTCCCAGTGGATCTGTCCATCATTTGAATGACTCCCCTTCTAGTTTTAGGGACTTCTGGTGGATGTTTTCATATTGTATTGCATTTTGCATAGAAAATCCTGTGAGTAAAGGGTGTGGACCCTGATCAGGCGCCTGAACTGGTTTTGTACTGTTTGCATATGACCATAAAACGGGTTTCCAGTCTAACAAGGGTTAATTATATTTTCTTACCCCTAAATGTCCCTATATATTTAACCGCTGCATTAATAGTCAACGTTAACGTAAGTAATGTTAAGAAATATTAATGAATTGGAATCAGCTTGAGCAAATGGACGTCCTTAAAAGTCTTATAATTTTGCATGCTCTTCCAAGCAATCGTTTTATCCTCACGCGCTCAAGAGTCTCTGCATTTTTTTTTAATTATTAATTTGTACTTCTGTAGACTACAGTGGATATCGGTTTATTAGAAAACGGAGATTTATGGTTCCATAAACTGTCTGGGACTCAGATGTGTGTCAGAAACTAACGGATCATTTAATTGCCAATTATAAGCTAACTTGTCAATTATATTTTCTTTATTAAAACAAATATCGAGACCACCGGTAGCTTCTTTTTTTTGGAGTCGCATCATAATACAGATGAATTTCGCATGCATACACATACAAACCAAACCTGTAAAAGTTGCCCCTGGAAACAAAGAACACGCAAAGAACGAAAATCGAGAGTTTAGCCGGGGCTGGGGGGGGGGGGGGGGGGGGGGGGAGCGTACACAACCTTGCATGCCAAGGCTGTATATGCCCCCCTGGCGCCAGCCAAAGTCTCCATAGTCCAACCGGCGGTAGAAATGTCTGAAGAAAGGCAGTTATGAAAAGCGGTTCAACCGTCACGTTTGGTGATAACATTCGGGTTGATGTGCATATATTGTCCGTCCCCAACAATTCTCCTCACCTCGATATAGTCACGCGCGGTACTGAAAATTCATTTTTTGGATGTAGGGTAGTATAAAGTTTGTAAAAAATGACCGCACTTATATTTCTTTGATTTTCCTACAAAATATATCAAAAGATTTGTAAGATAGTGTAGAATACTAGGATAACACAACATTTTTGACTTAAGATCCGTGCTTTAAGAAAAACGTAGAAAACTGAGTAACTTTTTGCTCATTTTCTCTATTTTCCCTATATACTATTAGGAAATGATGGCCATATCAATCAGAGCAAAAATGACCGCATTAAATGTAAACTTAAAATTTTGAAAAAAATATCTATGTGCAGCTAAAAAAGAGCACTATATTGACCTAACACAACATTTTTCATTTTTTATTCAGGGAAGACAAAAAAAAAAAGAAAAACTGTCAATGTCCTATCTAATTCAATGCTATTTCAAGCTCACGCGATATCGTCGTTTACAGGTAGATTAAACGGGGCTGAGGAAAAAAGTTGCCCATGCATATAACTGGCAGAAAGTTGGAAGAGATAGTTTTCTTTTCTTTTTTTTTAATGACAAATTGCTCCACAAAATATAATTTTCTTTTCTGGTTCCCTGACAAGCGATTCAATATAAACAAAAGCTGGATAATAAATGCCTGTACATAATATTTTCACCATTTCATTCAAGTTTATGATATATTAGTTGCCAACTAAAATGACTCAGTTCGGCTTTCGAAACGTTGTTTATAATGTAAAAATCAAGTTTTATTTGTTTAAGGTTGGCTAATTACGGTCATTTACAATGACGAAATTGTAGTGAGAACACTGTAACAACATATCCGTAGATTTTACGGTAGAATACCTAGCAACCAGCTGCCAGTCATTTTTCCGTTATTTCTACGGGCATCTGCCTGTAGAGTAGTTGTGGAAATCACGATATGACAGAGTTATGTTAACTGACCGCACTCGAAAATACCTTCAAAGTGTTGAAGGGCTATATGACCGAAACAACACCTGTTTATACTACCCTACTTTGCGTGATTATTCCTGCCAAGGTTAACGGGCGCCCGTAAAAATAACGGGAAATTGACTGGCAGCTGGTTGCCAGATATTCTACCGTAAAATCTACGGATTTTTTTACAGTGAATTCTTGCAGCGATACCTCACGATAATTTTTTTCATGCTTGACAGAGCAATAGGGCGTTTGAGTGGTGCTCGATTGTAAAATTATGAGGATGGGCTCAATGATCACGAAGGAATAAAAGCAAATTGTTTGCATTAAGAGTTGACTTCCACTGAGAAGGGAGGCAGCAAAAATGAAAGTGACAGAGTTGCCTCTCCTGAAAGTGTACCCATTCATTCACCTTGAAATGTATGAGCTGCGACACGAGAAAATCAACAAAGTGACTGTGCGCCCAGCGCGGACTCATCATCAGCCTGGGCATCCGCCCAGTCCGAACAGACTTCTCCCTAAGCGCTTAAAGGGTAGCCAAAGCTCTAAGCTATACCTACATGCGGACAGCGGAGACTCTGGTCAGTCTGGGCGGATGCCCAGGCTGGTCTGAGTCTACGCTTGGCGCACATTCACTTTGTTGGTTTTTCTCGTGTTGCGGCTCAACTATGTATGTGCTCTGCCCGCATGTAGACGAGCTGGCGTAAAGACTCGAGACTCGCCGCGTGTGCCTATTATAAATGTACTTCTTCCACAATACCTACTGGCGACAGTCTACAGTTGTAAAAAATCCGTGGATTTTACGGTAGAATAACTGGCAACCATCTGCCAGTCTATTTCCCGTATTTTTTGCTGGCGTTTGCCTGTAGATCATTTTTGGAAATCACGAAATGGTAATGCTATATAACCCTTTAACACTATGAAGGCATTTTCGAGTACGGCCAGTTAACATATGTTAACTGGCCGTACTCGAAAATACTATCATAGTGTTAAAGGGTTAAATGACCAAAATAACACCTGTTCTTCTCTTTCCTACTATGCTGGATGATTCCTGCAATTTTTACGGGCGCCCGTAAAAATTACGGGACATGGACTGGCAGCTGGTTGCCAGCTATTCTACCGTAAAACCTACGGAATTTTTACAGTGTATAGTCTATCCCATAACCTGTAATGGAGGTGCTCAGTGTCGCGAACTAGAGTTGCGTTGATATTGTACTTCCGCATGGTGGCCCATAAGGATTGTTGACAAGAAAACGACAAAAAAGAACAGCATCGTAAAAACTGTATGTGTCTACTTTTCGAAATAAAACAGAAAACAGAACGAACTAGCGAAAGAAGTGGAGTTGATGTTGTGGGTTGGGTGGATTTTAATTGTACCAGTTCCCACAGGGTATAATCGATTCCACCAATTTTCGCTTCCTGCAGAGACTGTCCGCCATATTTGGCTTCCGCCGAGACTGTCCGCGAACTCTTGATTCCTGCAGAGACTACTGTCCTCGAAAAATGACTTCCTGCAGAGAGCCTCGGCAGGAAGCAGAATCACGCGGACAGTCTCTGCAGGAAGCCATTTATCATGTACAGATGTCTCGGCAGGAAGCAAACGTTCGTGGACGGTCTCGGCGGAAGCCAAATATGATGTACAGTCTCTGCAGGAAGCGAAAATTAGCGGAATCGATTATACCCTGTGGTTCCTGATCCTTCCCGTTTTTTTTACAATACTTTTCAGATTTCCATATTCAGCCATTGTGCGATAATGTGATTATGCATTATCTTCTTATTTTATTTAATTATATTAACCAGACAAAGTCATTCATGCTCACTGTAAGTGGTTAAATATGGCGACAAAATTACATATGTGGCGTTTCTTTTCACAGATGCATTTCATCAAACTTTGCTTTGATCATTCAGAGGCATTGTTCAAATACATTAGACACCATTAGATTGCAATGAAGATGCCATTTGATAACATATGCCATATCGCGAGGACACAAAATCTGTAATAAAGCTGTGTTCTGTCAGTGTGACTGCACTAGAAATATAAGTGGCTGCCTATATTGTTTCCAACTAATACTGATTGTCATTTTCGAGAAAACCCAATCTTTTTGGCTGCTGCTTCAAACTGTTCTTCGTAATTAACTTATTCCCCCGAAAAATACTCATTCTTCCGAGATAAAAGTCGTGGTACGTGATGAATACAATAAATGAACTGAAAATTTTTTGACTCGTCCTTGCACATATACAGATTGATTGATTGATTGATTTGATGCTTAACGTCCACGGTAAACAGCTATGGTCATGTCGGGACGGTCAGTTAACCTAACCACACTATTCCTGGGCAGGCTTAGACCTCCTAGGCGGATAACCAGTACTAAGTGAACATACTTTCGCCAGTAACTGACAACTGCCCTTCTTGAATCAGCGGAAGGAGAAACGAAAGTATGTGGCCAGACCGGGTTTCGAACACAGGACCTCTGACTTATGAGTCAGGTGCCCTCCCGATTGCGCTACTAGGCCCGGCCACACATATACAGAAACGTGCATGTTGATCTGGGCACGTTTTTTTGTTTTGTTTTTGTTTTGTTTTGTTTTGTTTTGATCGAGTTGTTTCAAACTGACGCTCGACTTAGCCCGCTTTTCCGTTTTGTTAGAAATATGAAAGTGAGTTTATCTGTTTGTCTCTCCGAGCGTGTTGCTTTTTATGACATTAGTATTATTTTCATTTCAGTATTTGAACATTAAAACTTTATTCATTATATTTTGTATGTAACACGGGTGCTTAAAATGAATGGGAAGATACGGGCTCTCATCAGCCGTAAGGATTTTCAAGATGGCCATGTTTGTCTTCAATATTGCGACACCTTAAATATTTAAGGTGTATGGTACACCTTCCTTTTTTAATACTATTTTACCAAGGGAAACAACTTGCGTGACTTCCTGTTTTCTTTCTTGGATAACATCTCCCTTCCAAAATGGGGTCTACTCTTAAAGGAAAGAATTTGCTCCTAAAGGAGCAAATTATTTCCTTTTAGAGTTGACCCCTTTTGAGAAGAGAGCCAAAGAAGAAAATGGCAGAGTTGCTTCCCTGTAAGTGTACATGTACATCTTAATTATGCTGAAATTCGAACAGGCTGATTACTGTCTGGAGAAGTTTCAAAAATTAGCATCAGAATGGCAAATAATGCAGACCCTGGTCAAACAGACTGTTTCTAGGAGAGGTCTTGTCTGTCTACGCTTTGACCCAAGAACTCTTAATCCAATATTTGAGGTCAACACATCAATCTGCATAAAAATCATGTCGCTGCATCAGTTGATTCTTTGCACATTTCATAGTCGAATGGCTATCAGATCATACACTGATGTCGATTATCACTAGATCAGTCGGGTTACTGATTAATTGTCGAATTATGAATCATACGCAAAGAGTTTTCAAATGTTTAAAATTTGCTGTTAATTTTTTTTCCAGACGTGTAACATGTTAGACTGAAAATGGCGTTGCATTGTACAATTATCAACTCTCATCATATGACCATACCCTACGTCCATTCATCCATCCATCCATCCATTCGTCCGTCCGTCCATCAGTCAGTCAGTCGATCAATCCATCCTAAGTATTTGATGAATTGAAGCTGAAGTGGTGATGGAACTGAAGACTGGTTGAAGCATTTGCATATACCTTCCTGTACATGTACTTTACCTACAATATGAAGCGTTTCTGAAACTCTGGACGCTGTCTCTATAATTATGATTTGATTCGTATTTTTTTTTTTTTCGTTAATATCTGTTTTCTGTTCCCCTACACTCTTCCTTTAAATTTAATTTCTCCCTCTCCCCCTCTGTCAGTTTGCTGTGTTTTCTCAGCTTTTTATTGTAATAATATACAACAACACTTGTCATTCGCTGCTATATATGTTATTTGTTGTACCTCATATGTCACATTGTTGACCTGAGAGTAATAAAGTTTATGTTCTGTTCTGTTCTGTTCTGTTCTTATATCTGATTATGAAGGGGGTGGGAGGATACATGTGATTTGTTTGTAAAGGAGGTAACGTGCAGCTTCAGTAAAGTTAAATACGTTTGTTGAAAAGGTAGTTCCATATTCCAAAGAAATGAAAATAGCCAACTCGGTGTAAATGAGTCTCTTCATGATCAGTAATGAAATGTGCAAACTGGCCATTTTCAGACTGATACAGCTTCATGCTCTCGGGAGCCAATTTTCTCTCATTGTTATATTGGGGATCTAGTTTCTACAGTCGGCAAAGCTGCACTATAATACGTTAGACATGTGTCTGGCTTTGGGGAATGCACACGTCAGTTCACTATGTAGCAGTCTCTGACAATCTACAAACGTTCCAGCAGGATCTTTGCTAAATACAAAAAGGACGAAGAAATATATTATAAGACAAACACACATATATATAGGTAATAGCCTTAAATAAGGGTGTCCGGATCCTTCCCTCCCGCTCTTTTCTCAAGTCGGAATAGAAGCTAAACCTCTTTTACTGTATGCTCCGCCTTTCAAAGCACATGGATGCCTTGAGATTTAGATGTCAACTGACAAATGTTATTGTAAATGCTAATATTAGCAATGGAATTATTTTTCTACAGACGGCTTTAGCCGCACTATAGTACATGTATATATCTCTCTAAAGTTTCCTATGAGATCTTATTGTGAGTGAGATCATTATTCTGTAAAATACGTTTAAAGTTCAATCCCGTTCTTCTCCAGCATTTATTCCGCCTCTCGTTCTGGTCTATCCGTCTAACATTGCTGTAGTGGGCACGTTTTGCATACCTCTGTTAGCACGAGTGACCCTCCTTCTCCTCCCCTCCGGAGCAATATCATGGTATTTTTCGAGTTACTCGAGGAAAATAGGAAATTTTATCAAGTTGATCCATGTTTGTTTATCAGAGCAGGATCAGCCGGGTAAAATACCGCCACAAACACTTGTAAACACACGTATACTTAAACTGACGGCAAGTTTTCGGAAAGTAGCTTTCTACTCAGCCCCGGATCCAGGGGGTGGGTTTTGGGGCTTCAGCCCCGCCACCTGGGCCTGGTTAGATTGAAATATATGTTGTGGCATCTAATTAGAATCGCCTCGGCGAGGCGATTCTAATGAGATATCACAGGATATATTTTAAGGTAAAAAGACATTGTCAAAAATTCTCATCAAATTAATCCCTAAGTATGTCATATATTTTCAAGCCCCACTCCCCCGCCCGTCCCCCTTCCCAAATACATCTCGACACCTCCCAGCCCCACCAGTTATCTAGAACCCCACCATTATGTGGTGGTCTGGGTCCGGGCCTGTTACTGTAAGGCTATGATAATGGCACTGCCTGTATATCTTCACTACTAAATTGCTTATTTAACTGTAAACTGGTTTGAAATATTTTATTAAGTGATGGAGAGAGTATTGACTTTTAGAAAATTCGTAAACTGTCTCCATTTCTTGCTTGAATAACCAGCACTATATCTGACAGTTACTCAACGGTGTAACTCGGGTCAGCACACAGAATACAATCATTAGGCGCATTCGGCAGAAATCATTTACTCCAAAATACGGTACCAAAGAGTCAGAAAAATTCATATCAGCTGTGACATAAAGTGCTTTGTGGAGTGGATGACCGAGTTGAATGATAGCTGAGCTTTAGGTGTGGCTTACAGTGAGTGTCCTGCCCTGCAGGGCTACTGTTGTCGTTTAATGATGGAGAAGTATTCCAGACCCGGACTGTTATAGGGAAAAGAGTAATACTCTGTATTTATGGGAATTGACTCAAAGATAGGGGATGGAGTATCTCTGGCGCATGGTTTATTCAGGTGATAAGGTTAGTTCTAAATTTGTTGAGCGTTAAGAATGAGACCAACTTTCTGCGTTTCTTTTCAGTGTTGGAAAGCATGACAGTGGCACTATAGAAAAGCCGTTGTCACTGCGAATGTAATATAAACATGTACGTCCTTTTACCTTTTATAGAGGTTCCTAATCTTCCCATGACAGCATTAACCATGACTTTATGCACTAGAAAACTCCTCTTCTCTGCCAAGTGCAGATGGTAAAACTTTGGACAACTGAACATCTGTCATCATACCGAATATGAACTAAGATAAGATAAGATCAGATTTATTTAAAGTCGGCAAGTTACATAACAATACAACATAAGCTCTTGATGAGCTTTTGAACCGACTCCTAAAACAAGAGTATATGATCAACAAATGTAAAAGGGCTGTAAGAATGAATTATGGCTGATCCTTCATGTAAGACATCACGAAACTGAAGTACTCTAAACAGGCAAGTAGTACAGGGAAACATAGTTAACCATACCTTTGGTATATCAAATGGAGGATTGCAGTAGACTTCAAACCATCATAGCTTAGGTAAAATGAATGGAAGATTGTGCATGAATTGGTTTAAACATATTTTATTTTCAAAAACATACATTCATGGTTACAGCAATGATGAGATATAATTATTTATATGTTAGGATCAGAACTAAAGCATAAGCTTATTTAGGTCTGATTTCAAACTACAGCTTAGAAGATTGTGTAAGTTCCAATATGTAATCTAAGTAAATCTAATGGAAGACTGTGGGAGAGTTCAAGTAATAACTCAAATAAACTCAACAGAATGTTGCAGAATTTCTCTCCAAGGAAATTGACCGGAGGATTGCGGAAGATTTCAAACTAAACCTTAGGAAAATTGAATGGAGGATTGCGGAAGTTCAAATTCAAACCATACCAGTCCTGTGGACCAGATTTCACTCAGAATGTTTGTCAGATTAAACTAAGCAGAGTTAAGGTAAATTGAACGGAGGATTGCGGAAGATCTGAAATCACAGCTTCGGTAAACTGAACGGAGGATTGCGAAAGATCTCAAATCATACCTTAAGTAAATTGAACGGAGGATTGCGGAAGATTTCAAATCATAGTTTAGGTAAATTGAACGGAGGATTGCGGAAGATTTAAGACCAAAGTTTAGGTAAATTGAACGGAGGATTGCGGAAGATTTGAAATCATAGTTTAGGTAAATTGAACGGAGGATTGCGGAAGATTTGAAATGATAGTTTAGGTAAATTGAACGGAGGATTGCGGAAGATTTGAAATCATAGCTTAGGTAAATTGAACGGAGGATTGCGGAAGATTTCAAATCATAGTTTAGGTAAATTGAACGAAGGATTGCGGAAGATTTAAGACCATAGTTTAGGTAAATTGAACGGAGGATTGCGGAAGATTTGAAATGATAGTTTAGGTAAATTGAACGGAGGATTGCGGAAGATTTGAAATCATAGTTTAGGTAAATTGAACGGAGGATTGCGGAAGATTTGAAATCATAGCTTAGGTAAACTGAACGGAGGATTGCGGAAGATTTGAAATCATAGTTTAGGTAAATTGAACGGAGGATTGCGGAAGATTTGAAATGATAGTTTAAGTAAATTGAACGGAGGACTGCAAAAGATTTGAAATCATAGCTTAGGTAAACTGAACGGAGGATTGCGGAAGATTTGAAATCATAGTTTAGGTAAATTGAACGGAAGATTGCGGAAGATTTGAATTGATAGTTTAGGTAAATTGAACGGAGGATTGCGGAAGATTTGAAATTATATCTTTGGTAAACTGAATGGAGGATTGCGGAAGATCTCAAATCATACCTTAGGTAAATTGAACGGAGGATTGCGGAAGATTTCAAATCATAGTTTAGACAAATTGAACGCAGGATTGCGGAAGATTTGAAATCACAGCTTAGGTAAACTGAACGGAGGATTGCGGAAGATTTAAGACCATAGTTTAGGTAAATTGAACGGAGGATTGCGGAAGATTTGAAATCATAGTTTAGGTAAATTGAACGGAGGATTGCGGAAGATTTGAAATCATAGCTTAGGTAAACTGAACGGAGGATTGCGGAAGATTTGAAATCATAGTTTAGGTAAATTGAACGGAGGATTGCGGAAGATTTGAAATGATAGTTTAGGTAAATTGAACGGAGGATTGCGGAAGATTTGAAATCATATCTTTAGTAAACTGAACGGAGGATTGCGGAAGATCTCAAATCATACCTTAGGTAAATTGAACGGAGGATTGCGGAAGATTTCAAATCATAGTTTAGGCAAATTGAACGGAGGATTGCGGAAGATTTGAAATCATAGCTTAGGTAAACTGAACGGAAGATTGCGGAAGATCTCATGAAAGATGTTTGGTAAGGTTAACTGAGTGGAAGATTGCAGAAGTGTTCAAACCATAGCTTAGGTAAAGCTAAGATTTAAACCATCGTTAATTTAAATTGAATGCAGGATTCCAGAATCTTTCAAACCACAGCTTAGGCAAGCTAAATTGAAGATTTAAATTGATAACCTAGGTCATTCTCACTTAAGATTGTGAAAGATTTCACTCAGGATGCTTGTCAAGGTAAATTGAGCAAAGAAGTTTCAAATGAAACATTGTGACTTTATCTGATAGCTGAGGATTTCATTGCAAACCTTGATCAGAGGGGTCTTAAAAAGTCTTATCAAGGTATACATTTTCACCCATATGCTACTGTCCTAATACAGAGTCATTTTTGGTATGTTTGGTGATCCTGCATCCAATACTTTAAAGCTGTATCTCGTCAAAAACATGAGAACCATTGGTGAGTCTTGGTTCCATCTGGTGAGCTGACCCTGTAGGTCTGAGCGGCCTTCAGCCATGATGCTTGCCTAGTGTCCAGTTTCGTCAGTAAAGAGGTGATTCGATCAGGCTTGATAGTAAGCAGCGCTACAATTGAAAAGAATTCGAGTAGGGGCCACCGCCAAGATGGTTCAATAATGAACAACACGGCCAAGATAGCCTTGACACAGGGGCCTTTGGCAGTGTAATCTTGAGCCCTTCAGGCCCTTGCATATAAGGAATTCAGTATACCATGTCACAGTATGTAGCATGGCAGAACTACATGTAAGGTGACAAATTGTCAAAAACACACCAACCATAGGTGATCAAGTCTTGGCTCAAGCTGGTGCACTAACCCTGTAGAGAGCTTGTCCGAGCAGCCTTTGCCCATGATGGTTGCCTAGTCTCCAGTTTCATCAGTAAAGAACTTATTTGATCATGCTTGATAGCAAGCAGTGCTACAATTGAAAAGAATCTGAGTAGATGCCACTGCCAAGAGGGTTCAGTAATGAACAGCTTCACCAAGATAGCCTTGACACAGGGGCCTTCGGCTCTCCCAGGCCCTTCAGACCCTTGCAAAAGGAACTTAGTATGTAGCATGTAGTATGTAGCGTGACAGAATTAAGGAGACAAATTGTCAGAGACATGTACACTAACCATAGGTGAGTCTTGGCTCCATCTGGTGCACTGACCCTGTAGGAAGCTTGGTCCGAGCGGCCTTCGGCCGAGATGCTTGCCTAGTGTCCGGTTTCAAAAGTAAAGAGCTGATTCGATCATGCTTGATAGTAAGCAGTGCTACAATTGAAAAGAATCCGAGTAGGCGACATCGCCAAGATGGCTCAGTAATGAACAGCACCGCCAAGATAGCCTTGACCCAGGGGCCTTCGGCCCTGCGATCCCGGGCCCTTCGGGCCCTTGCCTAAGAAACTAAGGATACCATGTCATAGTATGTTGTATGACAGAACTACATGTAAGGTGACAAATTGTCAAAAACACACCAACCATTGGTGAGTCTTGGCTCCATCTGGTGCACTGACCCTGTAGGAAGCTTGGTCAGTGAGGCCTTGGCCATGATGCTTGCCTAGTGTCCAGTTTCTTCAGTAATGAGCTGATTCAATGATGCTTTATAGTGAGCAGTGCTACAATTGAAAAGAATCCGAGTAGGGGCCACCGCCAAGATGGTTCAGTAATGAACAGCACCACCAAGATAGCCTTGATGCAGGGGCCTTCAGCCCTGTGATCCAGGGACCTTTGGGCCCTTGCATAAGGAACTAAGGATACCATATGTCATAGTATGCAGCATTACAGAACTACATTAAAGGTGAGTCTTGGCTCAGTCTGGTGCACTGACCATGTATGAAGCTTGGTCCGAGTGGCCTTTGCCATGATGGTTGCCTAGTGTCTGGTTTCATCAGTAAAGAGCTGATTAGATCATGCTTGATAGTAAGCAGTGCTACAATTGAAAAGAATCCGAGTAGGGGCCACCGCCAAGATGGTTCAGTAATGAATAACACTGCCAAGATAGCCTTGACCCTGGAGCCTGCAGCTATGAGATCCCAGGCCCTTGCATATGGAGCTTAAGATACCATGTCATAGTATATAGCAATTGCTATACAGATGTATTTGACATCTTGTCTGAGCCAACAAGTTTAATAATTGCCTGACTGAAAATTAAGTCCACTGCTTTTACATCAATTGACTCTGTGTTTTAAATCTTCCGCAATCTTCCGTTCAGTTTACCCTGACTATAGCAGAAGTCTTCCCCAGTCTTCCGCTAGTTTTACCCAAACTATGTGCTTTGAATCTTCAGCTGCTTTTACTTAAACTGACTCTGTGTTTTAAATCTTCCCCAATCTTCCTTTCAATTTACCTAAGCTATGACAGAAATCTTCCGCAATCCTCCGATTTACCTAAACTATGGTCTTAAATCTTCCGTTCAGTTTACCTAAGCTATGATTTCAAATCTGCCGCAATCCTCCGTTCAATTTACCTAAACTATGGTTTGAAATCTTCCGCAATCTTCCGTTCAGTTTACCTAAGGTATAACTTGAAATCTTCCGCAATCTTCCGTTCGATTTCCCCGGACTCAGGCAGAAATCTTCCGCAATCTTCCGTTAGATTTACCCAGATTACGACAGAAATCTTCCGCAATCTTCCGTTCGGTTTACCTAAGGTATGGTTTGAAATCTTCCGCAATCTTCCGTTCGAGTTACCCGGAGTCAGAAGAAATCTTCCGCAATCTTCCGTTCGATTTACCCAGACTGTGACAGAAATCTTCCGCAATCCTCCGTTCAATTTACCCGGACTCTGACAGAAATCTTCCGCAATCCTCCGTTCAATTTACCCGGACTCTGACAGAAATCTTCCGTTCAGCTTACCCAGTTTGTGAAAGAAATCTTATACAAACTTCTGTTAGGTTAACCTGAACTATGACTTTGTGTTTTTATATCTTCTGCTGCTGTTACTAAAACTGACACAGTTTTTTAAATAAATCTTCCGCAATCTTACGTTCAATTTACCCAGACTATGACAGAAATCTTCTGCAATCTTCCGTTCAGTTTACCCAGACTATTCTGCTTTTTCGTGATGTCTTACATGAAGGATGAACCTGAATTATCAGTTAGTAAGATGAAATTATTGCATTTGGCTAGGATGTCCGTATGTTATCAGACCTAAGCACACCATACAAACAACCATGTCAGACCCAACTACTTGGAGATATAACATGATAATAAATACATAATTAATCATAATCACTAGCCTTAGAAGGGAAGAAAACGCCCACGATATTAGCACATTGAACATGTAAAAGCACATAGGATAGTTAGGTAGCTTACATACTAACCTGCTTAGCAAGGGCAAGATCATAAGAATTCAGAGACCCAAGACATTGTACTGGACGGTGGGGCTTTGCAGGTGGCAGCTCAATCGCTAAACAGCAAGCTCTACTCCACCGTTAAGTCAATGTGTCTTATCTTACCCACCCCCTCCCCCAAAGGCAGTCAGTAACTAACTAAACAAGGTATCTATAAAGCAAGCAAGTTAAAGCAACATTCCGAAATGGCAACAAGGAAACAATGCACTATAACTCATTCAGCAAAGGAAAGATAGACAAAGATTTGGACATTGCACTGGATGGCGGTGTTTCGCAAGTGGCAGCTCAATTACTAAACAGCAAGCTCCGCTCCACCATTCAATCAATGTACCCCATCATACCCCCATTAAATGAGCATTTTAAGAGTTAAAAAGGCATAAGAACTGCTACGACACAAAAAGCATATATAGTTGGCTAACTAAGAAAACATATAAAGCGTTAAAAGCAGCTGAACAATAAAACAACATAAAAGGTGCATATGATGCGTCTATGATGTGGAGCGAAGCTGTTAAAATTGGGTATCGCAGGCAGAGCAGGTGCAATTTTCCTCAATCCACTGAGAAAATGATCTAAATTGACTAAAACTTGTTGTTGACTAAAACTCGTTTCAGATCTAAAATCATTTGGTAAAGAGTTCCCTAGCACAGGTGCAGCAAAAACGAAATGAGTTCTTACCCAGCCTTGTCGTCCTCACCTGGGGTACCTGTAAAATATTGTTATATCTAAAATTATATGTTATTTCCCTTTTGACGAATAGGTCAGAAAGAACGGGTGGGCCTAAATTATTTAAAATTTTAAAAGTGTCAGTGGTCATTGTTCTTCACCGTCGGACATGCAAGGCAGGTAAATTTGCTTTGATCAACAACTCATCATATGAGCTGGTATAATCTTCATACACAAACCTCAGGGCCCTTTCTTGGATCTCTTCAATTTTGGAAATGTTATTTTTAGAGCAAAAATGCCAAGTAAGAGGACAAAAATTAAAATTTGAGAGAATAAACGTATGAAAATTGTCAATTTGCTAAGTTTGTAAAGGTTCTTGCCCAATCTTTTTAATACATTGAGTTGCTGACCAGCTTTTTTACAAATATTTTGAATGTGAAAATCAAAATTTAAATTAAAATCAATATCTACACCGAGTAACTTCACAACATCCTCGAGCTCACATTCAATTCAGGCACTTCCGACTTCAAAAACTGAAGACTTATCATGTGTCTTTTTACCGACAGCAACAGCATAAAATTTGTCAGGATTTGCTTTTATACAATTAAAATGAAACCATAAATTAAAATCTCACTTTCATTTTGAAGAGTTTTAAATAAATTGTCATAGTTTGAAGAATGAAATGAAAGGATTTTGTCATCGGCATGGTTGTACAAGGTCTGAATAAAATAAAAGATGTCATTTGTAAATACGCTGAATAAAAGAGGTCCCAAGAATGACCTCTGTGGGACTCCCTTAGTTATTTAAGTCCATCTACTGACCACAGCTCCTACTTTAATTTGTTGTTTCCTTTCAGATAGATAGCTTGACATTACATTGACAGCATCATTTGAAAGACCATATGCAGACAGTTTACTGAGTAAAATATCATGTGGAAGGCAATCAAAGGCCTATGATAGGTACATCAAAATTGCAACATATTGGTTACTGTCAAGGGCTTCTTTTCAACCTTTTAAAAATTTTAAAAGAGTTGTTGATTTTGGCTGAGTTGTCTAGCAACCATTTCCTTTTCCATAAGCGCAAAGATATTTATCAAAAATTTCTTCGAAATAGTTGGAAAGTTGCTCTGACAAAACCTTTTCAAATATTTTGGAGGGAACAGGAAGTATACTGACAGGTCTGTGATTTGATTTTTTCCATTGGGGCATTCTGTTTGAAATTGGAGCAACTTGGTCTAATTTAAGATTATTGGGGAAAACGCCTGATGAAATGATATTATTCATTAGATCTGTATAAAGTGGAACAAAAGACTGCTGACCTAGCTTTAGGAATCTTACTGAGACCTTGTCACATCCTGTTGCCTTCTTTGGGTTAAATTTTTCATTATTAATTAACTAACTGAATTATAAACTCTGTAGATGTAGGCCTACAAAATAGGGCCTTAGAATCCGCTACCGTTACACTACCGCTACTTCACAGTGTAGCGGAGCGGAACACAACGTCAGGAATCGCATGACTACAGTAACTGTAGATGTAGTTTAAAATATATGAATACATGAGTTAAAAATCCTTATTGCCATTATCACAGCACCAGCGTTCACACTTTTCAGTTGGGTATGCATAATTGCCCTTCTGCGGGTAAGCCTCAGTCCTCAGTAAGCGCTAGTTGGGTCATTCGGGTTTAATTACCGAACGTGCCCACCATCAACAAGCTCTTGAACAATAAAGATCTACTTTCGGTTTGGCGTATTTTGACCAAAAAAGGCTACAATTCAGTTTGTAAGTGTGATTTATTTTGGATTCATCTTATTGTTACAAGTCAGCTTGAAAGGAATATATATTTTGCTAATAGTATGAGTGTAGGAGGTCACCTTTATGAAAAATCACGAGCACAATTACAAACTAGTTCCAAGTCAGATGGACGCTTATTAAAATATAGACAATGGTCATGAGGGTATATAGTTTTGCATTACATGGATAGAATGGCCTGAGCAGCTTAGCATTGAACATAAGGTTCACAGTCTTAACCGAGAAAGTCTAGTCTCTCCCATAAAGTTGTAAGGTTGTTGGGGTACCACAGATGATCTTACACACACACAATCCCTTTCCACCTAGTCCTGTCTTCAGCTGCCTTAGTTTAGCTAGCAAAGCCCACCCCTGTCCACTTCTTAACAGTGCCATTATGTGAAAAGTGAGCAAGAACTGTAAATGATAGTTATGAACTACAAAAACTGAAAAGTGTTAAAGATATAGCTCCCTCATCATTTCACTTTTCCCAAATCAGACTTTTTTTACTCAACAGTGTTTCTCACAGGGTAAAAATGTTGATCAGATTTGATCAGTTCACTGTTGTAGCATAATGGAGAGCTATAAATAGATTTTACCCTGTGTCTTAGGCTGTAATATTATCCTATCTAAATCCAGGGTGAAAGCTATAGTTCATAAAAAATATTTTGGTTTATGATGATTATGAATTATAGAATATACAGATAAACTTGTTTCAAATGTATATGCAAATTAGCAAAATTGTGAGCCATTAAGAAAATCAATATATGGTATTGCAATTAGTGATATTATCCAGGTAATTTGCACTTGCCTGCACATGATTCTGACGTCAAATTTTATTTGAACAAGTCACATGATTTTGTTTGTGGTCCACAATTCTTCCCGATTTTTTATATTTTTCATTTAAATCATGTATATTCAACCCCAGTGTATTACTTTAAACCAATGGCAAATAATCAATTTGGAATATTACAGAGCTGTCATGCAAATATTTCTTAAAAATATTGTTTTCATTGTTTGGCAAGTGATAATAACTTTTTGGATGTGCATCCAAATTACCTGCTGAATATTGTTATGTTCATTCTTATTGGATTATAACTGTTCAACTATTTCAGCTGGTAAGTAGTTTGATTGTTGCACTGTAATGTGAACAAGAACTTGTCATCATGAGCCTTGACACTGAAATACTGCTAGGGTGTGGAAAGAATGAAAATTGTCCCCCTGGAGATAGCCCAACTCTGGGCCAGAAAGTACCTAGAAATAAGTTTCAGTTTTTAAATAATTAATTAGAAACTTTGTTTCTGAAATAATTTCGGTCCGGAGCTGGACTACCCTGGAGAGGGACCATATTTGGAAACCTGACTAAGTTTATTTCAGAAACAAAAAGGTTTGGTAAGAGAATGAGTAAAAGGAGGGTAGATTTTGCTTCATATTTAGTCTGCTAGCCTTTATCTACAACCTTAAAACACATAAAAGGGAAACCAGTACTCCTATGTGTTTTAAGGTTGTAGATAAAGGGTGAGTACATTACAGACAGTACAGATCTATGTATGTCCTTGATAGGGATAACTTCAGCAAAATAGCGGCAGTGTAAGAAATAAGCAATTGCCCACTTGCCTGACACGGGTTAAATTTGCTGGGCTGGGGGCAAGCTAATAGTCTTGGAAGGTTGCCCCCTGGACAACCTAAAATTCAGGGAGATAAAATCCTGGAAAATAATTTTGTTTCATGTCTTTTTGGATTTTACATGAGAAGTTTGAAACTCACCAATAGATCTATAGTATTTTGAAGGAGAAAAATAAAAAGAATCCCAGTCAAAGTGGCGCTGTGAGAATGATTAGGCAGCTGTGATCAAAACTGTTGGTCTGCTATCTCTGAAGTTCATGAATTTATGCTTAGTGTCTTAGAAAGGGAGAGCTTTTTTGGACAATGTTTACTTTTGTGACTTCGGAAGAAAATGACATGTAAACGGTTTAATTGCCATGAAATAAAGGGGGCAAGTTAAAATCTTGGGGGGCAAGTTGAAATTCATTTCAGGTTGCCCCAGGGCAATGTGCTGTCTGGGCCTTATTTCTAACACTGTTACGGTAAACTTAAAATTATGTCGTTGCTTTGCTTTTAGATTTTTGTAACTCTGAGGACAGTACCAACCCTCTTGGGACAGAAAAACAAAAATTGACTGACTTCAGGTACAGGCTCTTAACAAGCTTTATGGAGAATCATTAAGTTAGCTTAATACTCTTCGAAAGACTATAGCTCAAGATGGACAAAAATTTCTTCAGAAGCTACTCAGATGAATGACATTCTTTGGTGTGTGTTGTATTTTGCGTGCACATGTACAGTTTTGCTGGCCTGATAAGGCAGATATCACTGCCGACTTTCAGTGACACTGCATTCATGGACTGCCGCCCTGATACCATTTTTTTGGCTTGATCAGGCCCAGAGGTTATAAAACTTGAGTACATTCTCAAACTCAAAATAAAGCACACTGATGGGCTGCTTCGGAGCACATGCTCGGAAGCAGCCAATCAGTGTGCTTTATTTTGAATTTGAGATTATTCTCAAGTTTTATAACCTTGAACCCAGGCCAGATTTCCTGGTCTATTGGAGTGAAGAAATTGTGCTAACGCCACCCGTGGCAATCAAACCAAGACCCCTGCTTGAATCCACTAGGCAAGGTGCTCCAACTATAATTTACACCTATTTTACCTGAAGTCATTCAGCTCATAGTCAACATGGTAGAATGATTGAACTGCTCTTTATCCTGAATTACAGGTTCATATGAGAATTTAACAACTAGTGCATAGTAATAACAAGATCATCATGATCATAGAAAACTACCATATTTCTTCAGTTTTAAAATAGGGAGGTTTTCCCTAGCAAAACAATCCCAAAAGTATAGATTCATCTTATAAGATGGATCTAGATTTTTGGGATTGTTTTAGAAGGGAGAACCCCAATCTCTTTCCTGAATTTCATAAGACTGTTTAGATATTGGGGGTCATTGTTGAGATGGAAAAAACACTGTTTTATAGCTTAATAAATTTAGTATATTTCTTTTATTATATTTCAGATTTGGCTGCAAGCCAGAGTTACAGGGAAGTGTAAAGAAAGCCAGAGTAACCAGGAAGTATAAAGTTACTGAGTCATACCTATGAGTAGACTTGCTGTATTAAGAAGTTGGAAGCCAGGAAGAAGCAGTGGCCATTATTTATTTAAAAGAGCAGTGACTTTGGTGGAAAAAAGTTTTGGACTTGCCATGGCAAAAGTATGTACTGTATTTGTTTGTTTATAACACAAGGCTTTTCCCTCAAGAATTACCCTCGATATCTAAACTAGTCTTGAGTAATTCTGCTATAAGATGTTTTTTTCCTTCCAAAAGAGTCACAATAATCCAGATCTGTCTTATAAGACAGATCTAGATTTTTCAATCTGTCAGTATCTTACAGATCTGGATTTTTGGTATTTTTTTTTTTCAGACTGTTCCTCCAGAGCAAATTTCATAGTTGTAGGGAATCTCCAACATAGACATTTAGCCTTAGTAACAGCATAGCAACCACTTAAGTGGTTTTATAAATACGACCCCAGTTCTTTTGTGTTAGTAGAATAAGTAGATGTAGTTGCTGAACTACAAGCTCTAATCATATATGCCATAAGCTCTCAAATGCAGTCTCTGAGATTTGAAGTCTTTAAGTGAATTTTGATAAAATTAAGTGAAACTGACTCTCACAAAATAAACAGGATTAAAAATGTTTGTGTATGTGTGTTTTTAATACAATAAATAAGAATATTTAGTGTGCAGTTCTTGTATAATTCTTCCAATGGACCAGGCTGATCAGGGTCTACACTATGTGCCATTCCATCTGCATCTTCTGGACCATTATAATTGCATTGAAAAAACAAACTATTCAATTTTTAGGACAGTTAGGGTAATTAATATAGGTGTCCAATTTTTTTTTAATTTTTATGATATCTGTATCATGTGAGATTAAAATGCTGTCTATAGCTATTGACAGCCTGTACAAAACAGCCAGTAAGAGCAATAATTATTGTCTTTGCACTAAAGTCAGAGTCTATATTTGAATGTGTTTTTTAAGGTGCTGAGCTCCACTATCCTGTGACAACTCTTGTTATCAGCTTTCCACACTTATTAGTGCAGGAATTAGAAAATTAGTAATAATCACCATAAATTATGATAGAAAGCATACAATTTCTAACTTTAAACACTTCAGTTTGAAATCTGCATGATTATGTTGAACTGTGGTGGTAATCATAAACAGCAAAGACTGATTACATTTTCTGCATCTTGAAAACTACTTAGGCGTATTTTATGGCCTAAATGACATAAATGACATTGCAAAAGGATCAGTCTACAAGTTCTCACAACATGAGTTACAGCCCTTACCATAAAACTACTTAAGGTGTATGGGTACACCACCATGTTTTTTTTTTCTCTTTTTTTTTTTTTTTTTCTTTTTTATACGCCCGTTTTTAAAAAACAGACGTATTATGTCATGGCGCTGTCCGTCCGTCCGTCCGTCCGTCTGTCCGTCCGTAAACATTCCTGTGCGCTCCATAACTCATTAACCGTTTGGGATATATTCATGATATTTGGTAGGAATATGTATTAGGTTGGGGGAACGTGTCGCGTACAGAAGTGGTTGCTCCCCCTTCCTTAGTTTCCAAGTTATGCCCCTTTGATTAATTTTTTCCCTGCCAGTCTTGTGCGCGCCATAACTAGATAACCGTTTGGGATATCTTCATGAAACTTCATAGCAATGTGTATGAAGTCTCAAAGATGTGTCGCGTACAAAAATGGCTGCTCTCCCTTTCTTCATTTTAGAGTTACATCCCTTTCATTAGTTGATTATGGTAATTTTTGTGTATACATATCTTGTGCATACCTTAACTTTGTAAATGTTTGGAATATCATGATGAAACTTTATAGCAATGTGCATGATCACAAGACGATGCGTGGCATACAAGAATGGTTGCTCCCCCTTTCTTCATTTTGGAGTTACTTCCCTTTGATAAGTAATTTTAGGCATTTCTCAGTCACTCCATATCTCCTTAACCTTTTGAAATATTAGAATGGAACTTTGTAGGAATATGTATAATAATGGGGCAATGTATCCCGAGCAAGAACCACAACTCTGGCTTACTGAATTATCTGCCCTTGCATAAATTTCCTGTTTCCTCTGTGATTCCTTAACCCTACATGTGATTTTGTCAGGGGAATGTAGTAGAGCCAAGAATCTAGTATATTTAGTTTATGAATTATCTCCCTTGTTCAACTATGGCATTACTCAACTTTTGAGCCACAATAACTTTGAAGCTGATTTTTGGTATACTCATAGTATTTGATGTGTTAAATATTTGAATAATGTTGCCGTCATTAGTTATAAAGTGGTTGCCCCTGTTTGTCTGCCTATCCATCCTTTTGTAAACAATCTTGTTCATTCCATACTCCTTTATGACATTAAAACGGGCGTATTATGCGCCGCTTGCGAAGCCCTTGTTTGCTATTTCTGGCAGGGAAGAATTTTTTTTTTCCCTTTTCCATGGGTGATGAAACCCTTCAAAAAAGGGGGTCAACTCTTAAAGGAAAGAATTTGCTCTTCTAAGAGCAAATTCTCTCTTTAAGACTTGACTCCCATTGGAAAGGGAGGCAACAATCATAATGGCAGAATTGTTTTCCCTGAATGTGTGTGTATACACCTTAAGAAAGCTTAGGTTGATTATTTATCTTTATATAGGGCTTAAAATCTATCCTAAAACTTTTTAGTAAAAAGTTAAGAGAAAATATATGGTATTTATTGTCAGTATTTGGAAGGCTATGTACATATTTACATCTCTTGATGAAAGCCACTTGAGACTGGTCATAAAGTTAAAGTGCCAAAAAAGCAGACAATAAAATTTACGTCTGCAAAATTTCAAAAAATATGTTTCCTCTTGAGAATTCAAAGACTAAAGGGATAGGTCCAGATGAGGTGATTCATTACTTGAGGCCCAGAATATAAACAGGCATGGATCATATGAACTAACAACTAATTCTAAACCATAATGCAAAAGGAGCTTCTAGTCCCACCAAGGCTGAAATAGGTATGCCAGCTCTTATCCCTTTGGCCTGATGAGCTGTTGGTTGTCCTGTACAAGCTTTAAGTGCCAGAAACGAAAATATTTGAATGTGCAAACAACATAGACCCCATTTCTGGGCAGCCTGGGCTGTGCATAAAGGGAACATTTGCTTTTTAAGAGAAGCCATAATGGAAAAGGGATTTCTCCACCAGGGGAGCAAATGCTATTCTTCAAAGTTCTCTCCCTTGTTAAAATGCTGGCCAAACCATGTAGGTGCATCTATAAATCTTACAATATTAATGTGAGTGAGTGAACTCACATTTAACATCCCACCAACAACAAGGTCATACAAAGACATGACCTTGGTTTCAAGTCTCATCCGAAAGACAGGAGAAGCTGGGGATCGATCTTGCAACCCCTAGATTGGGAGTCCAGCATTTTATCCACAACACTACCACCACTCCTAAAAATATTAATGCCTAGCATCCCAAAAATAAGACATAGTCATGATAGGCAAACATTGTAGACCCAGATCAGACACGGCAAAATGCCGTGTCTGATCAGGGTGTACACTGTTTTGCATGAAATTTACAGAAATTTCTGTAAAAAAAGCGATAAAAAACAAATAAACCAGACACCCCTTAAATGATGGATGGACTCATCCAGTTTATAAGGCTAGAAGAGTCCATTAGGCATAAAAGAGCCATAACATGAGAAAACCAACAAAGTGGTTGTGCGTCCAGCACAGACTCAGATCAGCCTGGGCATCGGCCCAGTCAGATCAGAATTTTTGCTAAATGCTTAAATGGTAGCTAAGGGTCTAAGCTACTTTCATGCGGACAGCAAAGACTCTGATCAGACTGGGCGGATGCCCAGGCTGATCTGAGTCTGTGCTGGGGGCACAACAGCATTGTTGGTTTTCTCATGTTGCAGCTCGAATGGGTTAAAATATTTTGTTACAGCCCAGCTCAGACATGGCTGCCTTCAGGGCAGACTTTGCCAAGGCCAAGCACATTGTTGTTCTGACAGGAGCTGGGGTCAGTGCAGAGAGTGGGGTGCCAACATTCAGAGGGGCTGGGGGATTCTGGCGAAAGTGGCAGGCACAGGTAAGTTGACTTGATTTGATTTAGTAAAATGATATCATAGTTACCATAGAAACCCGAAGTATTGGAACAGATATGCAGGATATTTAAGAACAGTGTAGACCAAACTTAGACTGCTTACTCCTAGAGGAGCATCATGATCAAGGTCTACGCTGTTTGCATAATACAATGTAGTGTTATGGGGTATTTCTACAGGGAAAGTGGTTTGAACAATTCAACAACATGTTCTTGTCTGTTCAGTTACAAGACAGGTTTTTCTCCCACCTTTGCCTATATAAGATAGGCTCTCAGCTCATATAAGAAATTTCTATCTTATACCTGGCAACATGTTCTTATATTAGCAACCAGACTTTTTCATTTTTTGACTAATATTTTAATTTTAAATGAACAAAATGGACACGCAAGCATGTCGGATGACGTTTGATAGCAGATCATGGGTTTGTGACGTCACTCAATTTTAATGACGTCACTAAAACTGATTAAAAACGTCGCTAGCTAACTTGAAGCGCGTGACGTGAGAGGCTAAGTTGCATTTTGTTTTCGCCCTCTGGAAGATAAAATAGTCCACATATTGTGTTTTCCGTCTAATTTTGAGGTGCAAACTGTGTTTACACCCATTTAAGGACCCGATAAACACACTGGGCTGCTCAAAATTCACTTCAGATCATTGGTTAAAAAGTTAGAATTTTCCTGTTCTGAAGTCTAATTCGACTTGAGGTTTAAAATCCGATAACAGTGGGAGAAAAATAATCCATCATGAGCCAGTCCATGTAGGATAGGTAAATCTCACCCTCAGGGTCGGAATTTCAACCAGGGACTCGGCAAGCCTCGTCCCTGGTTGAAATTCCGACCCTGAGGGTGAGATTTCCCTATCCTACATGGACACTCATGATGGATTGTTATATTCTTTCTGAAACAGTCACAAAAATCTACGGTAGATCTATCTTACAATCCCAGAAATCCAGATCTGCCTAACCCTGTCTTAAAAGACAAATCTAGATTTTTGGGATCGTTAGATCTAGATTTTTAGCTCACCTGTGAAGGTGAGCTTATAGTATAGCCTTGGTCCGTTGTCCGTCGGCGTCGGCATCGTTCACACTTGTAAACATCTCCTCCTCAGAAACCACTGGGCCAATTAAAGCCAAATTTCATATGGAACCTTAACAGGATGGGGGAACGAAAGTCTATATATTTGGCCCAGGTCACATGACCAAGATGGCCGCCATGCCCATATATGGTAAAAACCTTAAAAAATCTTCTTCTCTAGAACCAGTAGGCTGATTGCCTTGAAACTTGGTATGTAGTGTGTCTTGGACTCTAGTACTACAAAGTTTATATAAATGGTGACCCTGGGTTGACCTTGACCTATTTTATGGCAAGGTCAGATTTGGTCCCTTAGGCTTTTGAATGGCAAAAACTGAAAAAGTGCATTTTTCTGTTGCTATTGTGCTCTGTGATATGTAAATGCAGTAAACTTCAACCCCTATGAATACTAGCGGTCAAGGTCATTTAGTGACCTTGATCAAAGGTCATTTGTCCATTGCTCGTCAACATTTTCAAACATCTTCTCCTCAGAAACCACTGAGCCAATTAAAGCCAAATTTCATATGGAACCTTAACAGGATGGGGGAACGAAAGTCTATATATTTGGCCCAGGTCACATGACCAAGATGGCCGCCATGCCCATATATGGTAAAAACCTTAAAAAATCTTCTTCTCCAGAACCAGTAGGCTGATTGCCTTGAAACTTGGTATGTAGTGTCTTGGACTCTAGTACTACAAAGTTTATATAAATGGTGACCCTGGGTTGACCTTGACCTATTTTATGGCAAGGTCAGATTTGGTCCCTTAGGCTTTTGAATGGCAAAAACTGAAAAAGTGCATTTTTCTGTGGCTATTGTGCTCTGTGATATGTAAATGCAGTAAACTTCAACCCCTATGAATACTAGCGGTCAAGGTCATTTAGTGACCTTGATCAAAGGTCATTTGTCCATTGCTCGTCAACATTTTCAAACATCTTCTCCTCAGAAAACATATGGCCAATTGGAGCCAAATTTCATATAGAGACTTAACAGGATGGGGGAATGAAATTTTATGTATTTGGCACAGGTCACATGACCAAGATGGCCGCCATGCCCATATATGGTAAAAACCTTAAAAAATCTTCTTCTCGAGAACCACTTGGCGGATTGCGTTGAAACGTGGTATGTAGCATCTTGGACTCCAGTACTACAAAGTTTATATAAATGATGACCTTAGGTTGACCTTGACCTATTTTACCAAAAGGGTCAAATTTGGTCCCTTAGGCTTTTCGATGGGAAAAGATGAAAAAGTGCATTTTTTTGTTGCTATAGTGCTCTGTGATATGGAAATGCAGACAACTTGAACCCCTAGGAATTCTAGGGTTCAAGGTCATTTAGTGACCTTGGCTAAAGGTCATTTGTCTGTAATGTGTCAACATTTTAAAGGACTTCTCCTCTGAAACTACTGGGCCAATTTAAATGAAATTTCATATGCAGCCTTCAGGCAAAGCGGGAAACAAAGTTTATATATTTGCCATCCAGGTCACATCACCAAGATGGCCACCATGGCCATATATGGCAAAAACTTTGAAAAATCTTCTTCTCCAGAACCACTGGGCCAATTGCCTTGAAACTCTGTTTGTAGCATCTGGGACTGTAGTACTACCAATTTTATATCTATTGAGCATAAACTGACAGGTGAGTGATCGTTGCCCTCGGGCTACTTGTTGGGATTGTTTCCAAAAAGAAAAAAAATCTTAAGGCTGATTTGCCCGACTGATCTACAGATTTGGGGCAATTTTAGTAGTAGGAAAGCCCCCACCTTATAATTAAATGAATACAGTAGTAAGGTTCATGTAATGGCTATGGTGTTATAATTCATATAGAGTTATTTTGGTATTGCTGAAGCAGAATGTTAAAATGAAAATAAAGTACTTTGTCTTATTTTGTAAAAAAAATTATTAGAACTCTACAGAATCACAATGAAGATGTGTTATATGTGATTTCACATTTTTATGGAGCAAATTAAAAAAGAAATCCAAATTTACACACTGATCACTGTAACATGCCTAAATTCCTATACTGTACTTTCTATGTTGTTCCAGCAATTAGCAACACCAGAAGCCTTTGATGACAATCCATCCCTTGTGTGGGAGTTTTACCACTACAGAAGAGAGGTCATGTCAACAAAAGACCCTAATAAGGTAATGTACCCTAATGTATTTATGTATTGGGACACCTAAAACCATTAATTATCCATTTGGGACATTTGTCCCAAATGGAAAATTAATGGTTTAAGGTGCCCCGATACTTAAGCACATAGAGTAACAATCTAATGTTTTTATTTTGAAAGTATCCATGCCTTAGATAGTGCATAGTTTTCATGTAGGAATAAGTTTTATGTTACTGAATTTTGTCTTGTGGAACTGTGTGGCGTATCACTCACAAATGAGTAATGTTGTTTACGTTAAGGGTTTAAGTCAAGTATATAAGCGTATGAAGTAACACTGATAAACAGATATAATTTATTTCTTCTCATTTCAACTTAGAAGTCACCACAGAGCTGCCGATCACATTTGTAGCTCTTTTTAAGCCGGAACAAAAATAGTTCCAAGCAGCTCCAAGTTTCCAGTTCATGGGATTTATTGATCATATACTGTAAATACTTCTCTTTGCTCTCAAGTCTCCTATAGGTCCCGTACGAAATGATTTCCGTTCAATATCTTTTCAAAACATTGGTATATTGAATTCATATTTTATACACAGCTATATATTCATAAGATACAGGTCAAGTTTGATGTTGGGTAAAATCTGTCTATTATTGTGGGAGTTATGGCCCTTTTTCGACTTCATTTTGTATGAAAAAATGGTTTCTGTCCGATATCTTTTGAAAGCATTGGTGTATTGAATTCATATTTTACACACAGGTATATAATCATAAAATACAGGTCGAGTTTGATGTTGGGCAAAATCCATCGATTATTGTAGGAGTTATGGCCTTTTTTCGACTTCATTTTGCATTAAAAACTGGTTTCCGTTCATTATCTTTTGAAAGCATTGGTGTATTGAATTCATATTTTATACACAGGTATATAATCATAAAATACAGGTCAAGTTCGATGTTGGGCAATATCCGTCGATTATTGTGGGAGTTATGGCCCTTTTTCGACTTCATTTTGTATGAAAAACTGGTTTCCATTCATTATCTTTTGAAAGCATTGGTGTATTGAATTCATATTTTATATACAGGTATATAATCATAAAATACAGGTCACGTTTGATGTTTGGTAAAATCCGTCAATTATTGTGGGAGTTATGGCCCTTTTTTACTTCATTTCATACAATAACGGTTTCCGTTTGTTTCTTTTTGACAAGTTACTTGTTTCCGGGCTATTTCTTTTGGAAAGTTGCATGGCATCCATTTCTGTGATAAGATACAGAATGTTATCACATATCACAGTCATGACACCCTCCCCTCCAAGCCCCCCCCCCTCCCCCCAATCCTCACACACACACTTCTCTTGATCCAAGAAGCACAATACATCTGCCCAAGGAAAACAATAAAACATGTACCACAGAAGTCTGCCTTTGTGAACCTAGTTATGCTACAAGTGCCAGTACCTTAAACAAGGTGACATCTCACTTAGGGCACTAGGCAGGGGCATCCGTGTCCTATGGACACCTTTCTAGTCTTCTTTTTATACCCCGCCACACATTAGTGGCAGGGTATTATGTTTTCCTGCTGGCTGGCTGTGTGTCTGTCTGTCTGTCTGTCTGTCTGTCCATGAGCACTTCGTTTCCTTTCGATAACTTGAGTATTTATTAACGGATTTTCTTTAAACTTGGCATATGAATTGGTCTTGGGAATGTCTCGGTTGGGATTGTTAATGGGCAAATTTGGATATCTTGTGACAGAGTTATTGTCCCTGTCAATGTCGCAAAAGTGGTCTTTGGTCTGTTATTCCTTTACACTTTGAAATATGATAATAAAATTTCACAGAAATGATTGAAATAATATTTTTTTTTCTGTTGTTAGCAGAATTTTGTCCACCAGGGTTATCTGCCCCTGCCAGGGGGCTAAATACATGTATAAAATCATGAAAAATTCTGTATAAAATCAGGGTTGAAAGTGATTTTCCTGAAACTTGCTACAGCTTATCGAAGCAATATAAGCTTTCTGTCACGATCAAAATTTTGTCCCCAGGGATTATCTGCCCCTGGCACAGGGCTATATACATGTATAAAATCATTAAAAAATCCATTTAAAATCAGATTTTTGGTGTATCTGTGAAATTTCACAGAAATGATATAAGTAACATTAGCTTTATTTTACAACCAGAATTTAGTCCAGCAGGGTTATTTGCCCCTGCCAGGGGCATATATACATGTATAAAATCATAAAAACTGAAAGGATTTTTTATGAAACATGTAACAAATGGTCAAAGCAATAATAGCTTCTAGTGATGGTTAAAATTTTATCAGAAGGAGGTTAATTGGAGTGACAAATATGAAAACATAAAAAAAAGGCTATGGAAGGTTTGCAGTGGCGGGATATTACGCAGTCGTTTTCGATGCTTTTGTTTTTTTGCTCTCGAGCAATCAAATTGCCCTTAAAATCAGAATGTTGATCTGGGTTTATAAAGGAAGTTAAATCAAAACTATGTACTGCTAAGTATATATTGATACAATTTTTTTTTTTAATGATGAAATTTAAATAATTTATAACTTGATATTGATTTCAAAATTTTCCAGGTAAATGCATGATTTCTGTCTACAGTAAAAACTTAAAAAAAATGGGATACCTAAAATAATTACTGTAAGTGTCCTACCAAAATTTAATGGTTTTGTTTCTCAGTGCCATAATGCATCTAAAAGATGCAGATGGACTGTTTGTTCAGACCTATCTGTCAAAATACTTAGAAATTCTTACCATATTCTCTAGGCCCACATCGCTATTGCTGAATGCGAGAAACGTTTGAAGCCACAGGGCAGACGGGTTTATGTGATAACACAAAATATAGACGAGTTACACAAGCGAGCAGGCTCGGAAAACATAATAGAATTACATGGTAATTGTTCTGTTATTTAACTCTTTTAAAAGCGCTAAAAATGAAATAATAATTATGATTTTTTTTCAAACAGTGCAGATCCAGATAAGGTGGCTCATATAGAGCTGCCTCATTTGGATCTACACTGTTTGCCATCTTTTCTTTGAATTCTCAATATGATACAGCTTGGGCAAAGCTTTTTTTGAAATTTTGTAGACATAAACTTGTCTGCTTTTTTGGTGCTTTAAGGATTAAAATGAATTATTCATGGAAGAAGTGTATCATTTTTTGCAGTTTACATTTACTTTGGCTTGCCTGAATACAGAATTTCCAGAGGGGTGGGTGTGTGCCAAAATGAACTTTAATGTCATGTGAAAGGAACCCAAATATAAGAATGTTTTATCATATGGACCACTAACTATGTTTTAGGTCTTCATTCTAACAAGTTTGAACTGTATTATATTCATATGATTAACACAGCTGGCAAAACAAAATCTCTTACAAAGGAGAGTGGCAGTGACATGTTTATTATTGACCATAATTTTCCAACCAGTGTAGCATTATTAAAAGAGTATTTATGTTCTCAGCAATTACCATTTATTGTTCAAACCATAGGAGAAAATAAACAGAATAAACAACCAACAACGGACTGTTATCACAGGATGTTTAATTGTCGACCGGTTTCGGTCACGCAATGACCTTTTTCAAGAGGTTCGATAGACTCAAATTGCTCACTGAAGTAGTGAAAAACGGATAAATAACGTCACATGATCCTAATTGTTCTATAAATAGTTATGAATAGTTATAAATAAGAGTGACAATCTACGGTGAAGGTGATAGACAGCTAAGTATACCATTTGGCTTATAAAACATTAGCATTCACAGCTTATACATCAGTTCGTTTCTGTCTCTTCGATACTTATGTGACATACTGTCTAGGTCACTAGGTCGAGAGATCAACTCCTCATGTATATTGGACCGTGCCATGTTATCGTCTATGTATCTACCATTTATTGTTGTACATGTAATAAATAGAGAAATATTTTTCATCATAATTCAAGAAAGCATTATCTCTTATGACCCAGATTTAAAGAAACTGTTACGGCAGATTGTTTTTTGCTTGCTTGTTGGTTTGTCTGTTCATTCCTTCATCTGTGTGCATGAAAAGTCTGTGGGGCTTATGAAAGAGAAAGTCTAGAAAAAGAAAATTGAAGACTGTGTTCAGTAAGCATTTGATGCATAGGCTCAGCAGTCTTCATTGTCAGCACATGTTATAAGATCTCTTTTTCCATGTCAGAAGCTAAGATGACTTTTTATCAACTGTCTTATATGTTACAGGTAATTTATTTACAACCAGATGTACCAAGTGTGGGGACATTACTAAGAACTACGACAGTCCAATTTGTGAAGCTCTACGGGGAAAAGGGTGAGAACCTATAAATACATATGACAAATGCAAGACTAGTATTGGTAAAACTAAGACTTTCACAACTATTAAGAATAACAGTAAGCCAAAAATCCAGATAAATCTGAATTTTGAGGATGAAAACCATGCTCTTTTTACTTTCTCAGATTAAACATATTTTAATGCTAACAGTGGAAGATCAGTGCAATTGGTGTGACAGGTGATTCTTGTGAGATTTCCCTGCATACTGCTCTAAATCTCTTAATATTCACAAGAGTTTTAATTTTTCTATTATTCTGATTCAACTGGCTCACAAAAGAAAGATCATGTGAATATCTAATTTGAATAATAATGTAAAGTGACAACCACCAGGCAAGCACACAACATAACATTGTCATGGACGGTGTAATGTTTCTTGACGCGAGTGATATGTAATCTTTTGTAATGATGATGTGACATTGCTTACCATGTTAATCGCATGATGAATACGTTGTCTGTAGCTGTATGCCTTTATTTTAATGATATATTTTTTAAACCCACATGTAGGGCCCCAGACCCTGAAGCAACAGATGCAAAAATACCTGTTGACCAGCTACCAAAGTAAGTAACATAGCCTAAACTTTGATACTAGAGTGTATTAGAAGGCTTTATCATATGACGTCGCATCTGAGAGTGTAATAAAGCCATGCATTAAAAACGATAATCAACTAGTAGATTAAATATGCAAATTACGTAGGAACGTTTTGCCTTGATGTCCATAAGAACGTCGCGTTTTCTAATGGCAAAATCGTGACGTTTTATTGCAAATGAGATGTTAGTGTCATATGATAGCTTCGTGCTCATGTATTATTGAATTTATTAAACTCGTTGGGGAAAACTGATAAGATGCTCGGCATAGCCTCACACCTTTTCTTTTTCCCCAACTCATTTAATAAATTCAATAAATTCAATGAATTTATCAAAGTAATTGGGGAAAACTGATAGGATGCTCAGCAGAGCCTCACACCTTATCTTTTTCCCCAACTGTTTATTAAATTCAATAATACAGGAGCACTCATGTAAGATCCTCTATATCATTATTAAAGATGGCTGCACTATTTTTCTTTTAAATGAATGTATACACCTTTAAGGAAGCATCTCTGCCATCTCCATTGATGCTTCCCATCTCAATGAGGTCAGATTTTTTAAGGGAAGGATATTCTGTCTTCCTTTCAGAGTGGACCCATTTTGAGTGGAGCCTCTTATTACTAGTGTGGTAGTTACCTCCCCTAAACCTACGCTAATGGCTACGTGTATAGGTGAGGCACCTAGTAATTCTCTGCACACAAAATTTTCTGTGCGGGCTACTGCGCATTCCCATTGCCACGGCTGGTAATGTCGTAAGGGGCGATCAAAAGTTATGCATATTAAATCCTTACGAGAGTTTCCGGACATGAGCAGCGGGAGCGAACAACAAACAACAAACATGTCACGTAGGCGAATTTATCATTTATTATGATGCTCTCAGGTAAATATTCCAAAATCGGACAATGCTATTCCCAACAATTAGCATTTTTGCGCAATCGAAAGAGGTCACAGAGGCTTATAACAAAAGAGTGTGTCTAAAAATCCAGTTCTCCTGGATGAGGGGGGTTGTTGATTTATCTGTTTTGACCTTTTAGGCGTAAATTTATATGTTTAGTGAGACAAAAATACTAACTACGAATATTTTTTATGTCTTAATAGAAAGTCATTAAAATTCGGTTTATAAAGGTTGATATTTTAAAAAATAGGAAAAAAAATATGATTTACGAGATCGACTCTCCCTTACGGGTCGGTTACCCCTTACGGGTCAATTTGGTTTATGTTCTGATTATCCAATAACCTACGGAATACTCTTAAAGTCTCTGTTGATGGGTCTTGGTAAAACGCTCGAGCATCATTCAAAACTCCAAAGACACTTGAAATCATCCCATTTTACAAGCATTCATGCACTACCTAGTCACTTGTAACCATGGCCCTCCCAGTCCCAGTGAGTAACAGTGTTTTTGATCCCTGCTAAAAGCCAAGCACTGTGGGGACATTCAGTTGTTATATGACGCCCCCCTACCCCCCCCCCCCCCCCCCCCCCCCCCCCTCCGCCACGCATTATGTTATATTGTCATTGCACTGCAATGTTTACCTATATATATATGAAACCTATGGTATTTCCTCTGCACTGCTTTATCCCCCGCCCTACTCCAGGGCAGGTTACAAATGCCTAGTGCATTAGCTCGAAATAACATAATTTTGGGACTATTTAAAACAGAGACAGCATTGTTGCTCGCAACCGGTTCAAAACATGTTTCTTATTATACCCCCGACATTCGAAGTATGTCAGGGGGTATATAGTTTTTGTCATTCCATCCGTTCGTCCGTTTGTTCGTTTGTCTGTTCGTTCGTTTGTTTGTTCGTTCGTCCGTCCGTCCGTTCGTTAACTTTACGTCAAAGTTTTGCGTTAAACCTTTTGGGGTTGCTCATATCTCTGTAACCACACATCAGATTCTTTTCATATTTGGTTCATGATGTCTCTATAGCATTACCTTTGGTGTGAACTAGCTAAGCCCCTGGGTCAGGTCCCAGGGTGGGGCCAGGGGTCAATAATTAGGACTTAGGCATTTTCATTATGTCAAAGTTTTGCGTTAAACCTTTTTGATTGCTCATGTCTATGTAATTGCATTGAAGATTTCTTCCATATTTGGTTTCTTGATATCTCTACATCATTGCTTTTGTTATGGACTACCTAAGCTGCAGGGTCAGGCTCATGGGTGGGGCCAGGGGTCAATAACTAGGACTTAGCCATATGCTGTAGTTTTTGGCGTATAGTTCCAAAATACTTCAGTGGAGCCTAATGATACATGACTATGTTTATTTCATACTAGTTTACATCATATGGATGCTGCTGCTGCTGTCCTAAGGTCAAGGTCACAGACTTAGAATTTTGTACGTGTATGACATTTGCATTGAAGTTGTGTGTTAATGTATGCTTTCATTAGGCAGTGGCACTGGTCGGGGGTATATGTGAGCCCCTGCTCACTTGCTCTAGTTTTCTTCTAAAAAGATTATTGACACTTATTAGAACCGCTTCTATTTGGAGGAAAAGAAAAAAAGAAGAGAGAAAGAAAGAAAAATAATAAAACAATGAACTGAAAACAGTCATTTTAAACAGTTTAAATTCGTAGTATGATGCAGAGGCATGTTCGCATAATGAACACCAAAGCAAGTGTTGAATGTAAACGTTATGTTCATTGTTATTTTGTTCACTTTTCGGGCTCGAGACATGACCTGTGCTGATCATTTTATGATTCGATCGGTGTCACATCGTGCATCAACATTGAGAATATTCCTGTTTTGGGGAACTTATCTTTTATGATTTTTTTCTCATTGAAATGTCTTATTTGCAAGTGTTTGACCTAATTTGTAACACGGGCAACCCCTAACAAAAACTAAATGTCTCATTTCAGATGGTTTATTATAAAAAAATATCCTTATTTTTGCCCCAATGGTATTGCAATAATTCGTCTCGTAATGGGCAATCGTCTCGATAGGGGCATCCGATGTCGTAAGGGGTAATAGTTACCAAAAGCTAGTCGCGGTAACAATGTGGCACCAAAAAGTTAATGCTGGTTGATTTTGCTTGAAAGATAGTGGGGAAAGAATACAATAACTTACAACCATAAAGCAGGTTAGACCATTTGTTTAAAAGAATACCTGTGAAAACAACCACGAAAACTAATTACACTGCTACACCATATATGGGAGAACCTAGATTACACGTCAGCTATTGACTGTCAGACGTCTGATTCTTTCGTTTCTTGTGCAGAAATGATTATTGTTGGGAATCACATTTTCCTTTTGCCTATATTGTGTTGCAAAGCAGTAAAAACAGATAAAATATTGGTACTTACGTAGCGGTTGCCATAGTAGTTCGCTCCCGTTGCTCATATCTGGAAACTCTCGTAAGGATTTAATATGCATAACTTTTGATCGCCCCTTACGACATTACCAGCCGTGTTGCGCAGATTATAAAAATTGTCCGCTGGAAGTACAACACTGTAGACAAAACCATGGTTTATCAATAAGAGGCCTTATGAGAAAAATAGATGTTCTCCTTCTTAGAACTGAGGAGAATCATATTTGCACGGGTTGCACAATGTGACCCTACCTCCCCTTCTGTCATAATAATTTCGAGGTAGCTGTTTAGCTTTTGCACAGGTAATTGGATGGATTTGTATATTATTTTTTAAACCATTGACACTGTGATGTTAAGCCACTTTGACATTGCAACCTGCCGAGCAGGTGTTGATATATCCTAACAAGCTTCACCGTGCTCTTTTAATTGTATCAAATTTCAAGAAAAAACGCCAGTCGTTAATTTATTTATGTTGAGTGTGAGGTATACTAATCTGCTAATTAAGCCCACTTTTATTGTTTCTGTGGTTGTTAAAATTATAAGTTATACATAAATTTATTAGGTGTAATTAGAAATCAAACAAGAGGGCCATGGGGCCCTGAATCGCTCACCTGCGCAATTGGCAAAGTGGCTTTTTCTTATGTCTGAAATTGCCAAAATATGAGTTTTGGGTCAAAAGTCAAAGAATGACCATGACTTCTTGTACTCATAAATCTTCATGTACTCATTGAGACAATCATACATAGCATTTTTTGGCCAAAATCTTCAACAAAACTATCCATGAAATCTTATGTTCTAGCATTTTTCCATATTTGACCATGCCGCTAAAAAGGTCAAGGTAAAACCAAGGTAATCATTTGAACAGTCTTGGTAGAACTCTAGTATTCCATGCTACTGAACCAAGTTTACAGGCCATTGGTGTATTGGTTCTGGAGAAGAAAAATATTAAAGGCTTATACCATAAATGGGTATGGCAGCAATGTTGGTCATGTGACCTGGACCGTTTGAACAAATTTTCGTTCAATCAAGCTCTGGAGGCTCTATATGAAATGTGTTTACAATTGGCTTTTGAGGAAATGTTTGAAAATGTCAAAATATGAGAGATCTCGGTCAAAGGTCAAAGAATGACCTTGACCTCTTGTACTCATAATTCTTCATGACCTCATTAAGACAACTGTATTTACCGATCTTTAGGCCAAAATCTTCAAAACTTTCCATGAAATCTTATGTTCTAGCATTTACCCATATTTGACCTTGCCATAAAAAAGGTCAAGGTCAACCCAAGGTCATAATTTGAATAATCTTGATAGTACTGGAGTACCCAATGCTGCATACCAAGTTTCAAGACCATCGGCCAATTGGTTCTGGTAAAGAAGATTTTTAAAGGTTTTTACCATATATGGGCATGGCCGCCATGTTGGTCATGTGACCCAGACCATTTGAAGAAATTTTCGTTCCCTCAACCCGTGAAGGCTGTTTATCATGAAAGTGTTTACAATTTGCTAAGTGGCTTTTAAGAAGAAGTTGAAATTGTCAAACCATGAGAATTCAGGGTCAAAGGTCAAAGAACAACTTTGACCTCTTGTACTCATAAATCTTCATGTACTAATTAAGATGACTGTATTATCCAATTTTTAGGCCTAAAATCATGAAATCTTATGTTCCAGCATTTTTCCATATTTGACCTTGCTGTAAAATGGTCAAGGTCAACCCAAGGTCAACATTTTAAACAACCTTGATAGTACTTGAATACCCAATGCTACATACCAAGTTCAAAGGCCATCTGTCGATTGGTTCTGGAGAAGAAGATTTTTAAAGGTTTTTACCATATATGGGCATGGCAGCCATGTTGGTCATGTGACGAAGACCGTTTGAATTACTTTTTGTTCCCTCTAACCCTGGAGGCTCTATATGAAATTTGGTAACAATTCCCCCAGTGGTTTTTGAGGAGATTGTTTGAAATTGTCAACATATGAGAGTTCTGGGTCAAGGGTCAAAAGATGACCTTGACCTTTTGTATTTATGAATCTTCATGTACTCATTAAGATGACTGCGTACTCCAATTCTTAGGCCTTAATCTTCAAAACATTCCAAGAAATCTTATGTTCTAGCATTTTCCCATATTTGACCTTGCCGTAAATAAGGTCAAGGTCAACCCAAGGTCATCATTTGAACAATTTTGATAGTACTTGAGTAACCAATGCTACATACCAAGTTTCAAGGCCATCGGGCAACTGGTTCTGGAGAAGAAGATTTTTAAAGGTTTTCGCCATATATGGGCATGGCGGTCATGTTGGTCATGTGACCTGGACTATATGAATAAATTTTTGTTCCCTCAACCCCTTGAGGCTTTATATGAAATTTGGTTTCAATTGGCCCAGTGGCTTTTGAGAAGACTGTTTGAACTTGCAAAAATATCAGAGTTCTGGGTCAAAGGTCAAAACATGACCTTGACCTCTTGTACTCCTAAATCTTCATGTACTCATTAAGATGATTGTAGATACCAATTTTTAGCCCAAAATCTTCATTAGTTTCCAAGCTGTCTTATGTTCTAGCATTTTGCCATAAAAAAGCACAGGGAAGAAAATTTGACCTTACTGTAAAAAAGGTCAAGGTCAACCCAAGGCCATAATTTGAACAACCTTGGTAGTACTTGCACACCCAATGCAACATACCAAGTTTCAAGGCAACATACAAAGTTTCAAGGCAATCAGCCTATTGGTTCTGGAGAAGAAGATTTTTTTAAGTTTTTACCATATATGGGCATGGCGGCCATATTGGTCATGTGACCAGGACCTTTTGAACAACTTTTCGTTCCCCCTTCCTCTGGAGGCCACATATGAAATTTGGTTACAATTGGCCCAGCGGTTTCAGAGGAGAAGTCATTTGAAATTGTTGACGGACGGACGACGGAGCCTTACCATCCTATAAGCTCCCCCGGAGCCGCTGGCTCAGGTGAGCTAAAAATGCAAAAATAATGATTTTCAGTTGCGTAAAAGGATGGATAGATTAAAAACAAGAGGGCCATGAGGCCCTGAATTGCTCACCTGGGCAATTTTCTTATCATGTCTGAAATTGTCAAAATATGAGTCTTGGGTCAAAAGTCAAAGAATGACCATGACCACTTGTACTCATAAATCATCATGTACTCATTAAGACAACCATATATACCATTTTTAGGCCAAAATCTTCAAACTTTCTACGAAATCTAAAGCCCCTGTCACACTGTCACGATATCTCTGGCGACAAGCGGCAATTTACGGCGAGATCAAACTCGCAGTAAATCGGCTTGGATGACCACGAGTTACAAAATGATTTTCTGTAAAAACATTTGTGCGAGTAGAGCACGAGATCTCTTCCATATTTCTGACCAAAACGTACGAAACTAGTAAGAGTTTGCACGAGTATCTTCGACATTCCTACGATAATGCTTCGATACTTGTTCGATATCATTACGAGTTTGTACGAGTTAATACGAGTTTTGTACGACACAGTGTGAGTTTGTACGATATGGTAGGATATATTGCGATATTAGTACGGTCTTCGTTCGACGTAGTACGATATCATCCGAACCTTGTTCGACTTGGTGCGACATAATGCAATTTCTGTACGAGATCTCCAGTATTTTTGGTGTATGTAAATTGGTGTATACCACAGATCATAGTCATATTGGTTACCGAATGAGAAACATGACTCTACAGCTTCCTCAGAGGCTTCTTAGACTTTGTTTACTGTTGGAACTGGTGGAAGATGATGCCGAAATTGATCTTGGCCTCGCCCAGCTGCTCCAGCAGAGAAGGAAAAGGAGGAGGAGGGCTCCTAGAAGAGTTTGGATCAGACCATGGATATGAGGGGAAAAACTTTGGACACTATGATCGTCTGATGCATGGACTGCGGGCTGAAGACGATATAGCTTTCACCACACTGTGAAAAATTCCGTACATGTTACGGTAGAATACCTGGCAACCAGCTGCCAGTCCATTTCCTGTTATTTTTACGCGCGCCCGTGAACGTTGGTGGAATCATCACGAAAAGCAGGATAGAAGACAGGTATTGTTTTGATCATATAGCCCTTCAACACTATAAAGGTATTTTCGAATGCGGGTAGGTAACATAATTCCACGTGCATAATTCTACCATATCGAGATCTCAATATATGTTCTACAAACAGACGCCGTAAAAAATAACGGGAAATGGACTGGCAGCCGGTTGCCAGTTATTCTAACGTAAAATCTACGAATTTTACAGTGCAACTTCCTGAGAGTACCACCTGACATGTTCAGACAGCTTGAGCAGAGACTTACTCCTAGGCTGCTGAAACAGGACACGTTGTACCGAGAGTCCCTGAAACCGGGATTGAAGCTTGCTACCACCCTGAGGTACTTAGTCACAGGAGAAAGCTACAAGAGCCTCATGTATGGATTCCGAGTGCCACACAATACCGTCCTCACGGGGATGCGTGTCTTGGGGCTGCTCCCTATCCCCTGGAGGTACCTCGTCCATATTAGTCACATCTTCCCTAGGAAGTGGAGTTGGTGTATCTCTGGGAGGTGTGCCAGCTCCTTTTTTTTCGTTGCAACTTTCCCCTTTTTCTTGGGAGCCATTATCATGCACTGATAAACGTAAAATGAACGTATAATGAAAACTGAGATGTTACCTCAGCGACGTTCTGGACAATGACATAGCTAATATCATGGCTCGAACGGAACTCGTAAAGCACTCGCCAACTGTCGTATAGTTATCGACAATACTCGAAGGGATCTCGTGGAGAATCGGCCATATTCGGCACAATATCGTACCATATGTCGCAGCTACTCGTACACAACTCGCCCTATATCGTACTATATCGCCAGAACTCGCCTGTTGTTTTGCAGTGATTTTTTTACAAATCTCCTTCTTTGAGTCCCAGGACTCACAAGACCTAAAATCTTTGCATCCCAAGCTCAAGGGTTTGCATCATTTACTGGGATGCAAAAGCAATATTTTCTCTGCATCCCAAACTTAAAGAGCTTCAAAGGACAAGCCCTAGAAGTAAAAAATAACCAACGTCAAGCTCCTGTGGTCACAGGAATAAAATAAATCACCTGTTGTCTCATTGCCAGACAGCGTATTGGATTTGGAGACATCGGATTCGGAAGTTTGATCGGTCGCATCATGATCTGCAACATCTGGCCTTGCGTGTTTGTCTTGCCCAAGAAGACCAAATAATGTTTGCTGCTTTGAATCAAGTTTGATCTTTTTCTTGTTTTTTCGGAGGCATGATTACTTATTGATCAGGTGTATTGATAAAAGTTTGCACTTAGGTAAAAGACATCACCGTGGTCGATAATACTATGTTCCTCCGGTACTGGACAACTACTATTGATTATTGGTATTACAGGTAGACTTCGGTATTTAGCGGGAGTAGGAAAGACTATGGTACTGTTTTTTACCAGTAATATAACAATCTGCTAATACACCGTTGCTATATTCTTAAAACGAAAGTAGCTTTGTAAACGAAGCCGAAATCGGAAGTTGGACTACCGATCGGCTATTTTTATGCGTCCCGGAACGCAGCCAAGGAAATATTTTGCATCCTCTGGGAAAATTATGCGTCTAGGACGCAGGACGCAGGGGTAAAAAAATCACTGGTTTTGGGACGGCGAGAACACACGAGAACGTGCGACAATAGGCGACAATGTGTACGGTAGTTGTCCGACAATATACGAGTGAGTTGCGAGTTTGCTACGAGAATACTTTGGACGGCGAGAATTTTAAACAGTTTAAAATTCTCGTAGACACCTCCCGACAATATGCGAGTTATGACGATGCTTGTTCGACTTTAGACGAGATATGGCGACATCTCTTCCACTTTCCCTCGACATGTGGCGAGTTATAAACTCGTCGCTTGTCGTAGCCAAACTCGTGACAGTGTGACAGGGCCTTTATGTTCTAGCATTTTCCCATATTTGACCATGCCGCAAAAAAGTTCAAGGTAAACCCAAGGTCACCATTTGAACAGTCTTGGTGGTACTTTCGTACTCCATGCTACTTACCAAGTTTCAAGGCCATAGGTGTATTGGTTCTGGAGAAGAAAAATATTAAAGAATTATACCATAAATGGGTATGGCGGCCATGTTGGTCATGTGACCTGGACCGTTTGAACAAATTTTTATTCAATCAACCCCTGGAGGCTCTATATGAAATGTGTTTACAATTGGCTCTTTGGCTTTTTGAGGAAATGGTTAAAAATGTCAAAATATGAGCGATCTGGATCAAAGATCAAGAAATGACCTTGACCTCTTAATAATTCTCATAATTCTTCATGACATCATTCAGACAACTGTATATACCAATTTTTAGGCCAAAATCTTCAAAACTTTCAATGAAATCTTATGTTCTAGCATTTTCCCATATTTGACCTTGCTGTAAAAAAAGTCAAGGTCAACACAAGGTCATAATTTGAATAATCTTGATAGTACTCAAGTACCCAATGCTACATACCAAGTCTCAAGGCCATCGGTCAATTGGTTCTGGAGAAGAAGATTTTTAAGGTTTTTACCATATATGGGCATAGTGGCCATGTTGGTCATGTGACCAGGACCGTTAGAAAATGTTTTCATTCCCTCAACCCCTGGAGGCTCTATATAAAATTTGGTCACAATTGGCCCGGTGGTTTTTGAGGAGATTGTTTGAAATTGTCAAAATATGAGAGTTCTGGGTCAAAGGTCAAAGAATGACCTTGAACTCTTGTATTCTCAAAACATCATTTAATAATTAGGATGAATGTTTATACTAATTTATAGGCTTAAATCTTCTGAACTTTCCATGAAATCTAATGTTGTAGCATTTTCCCATATTTAACCTTGCCGTAAAAAGGGTCAAGGTCAACCAAAGGTCATAATTTGAACAATCTTGATAGTACTTGAGTACCCAATGCTACATACCATGTTTCAAGGCCATCGGACAATTAGTTCTGGAGAAGAAGATTTTAAAGGGTTTTACCATATATGGGCATGGCGGCCATGTTGTTCATGTGACCTGGACCGTATGACTAAATTTTTGTTGCCTCAACCCCTGGAGGCTCTACATGAAATTTGGTTTCAATTGGCTCGGTGGCTGTTGAGGAAATTGTTTGAAATTGTCAAAATATGAGAGTTCTGTGTCAAAGGTCAAACGATGATCTTGACCTCTTCTACTCATAAATCTTCATCTACTCATTAAGATGAATGTAGATACCAATTTTTAGCCCAAAATCTTCAACAGTTTCCAAGATATCTAATGTTGTAGCATTTTGCCATATAAAAGCACAAGGAAGCAAATTTGACCTTGGCGTAAAAAAGGTCAAGGTCGACCCAAGGTCATAATTTGAACAATCTTGGTAGTACTCGCGTACCCAATGCTACATACCAAGTTTCAAGGCCATCGGCCTATTGGTTCTGGAGAAGAAGATTTTTTTAGGTTTTTACCATATATGGGCGTGGCGGCCATGTTGGTCATGTGACCAGGACTGTTTGAACAACTTTTCCTTCCCCCTTCCTCTGGAGGCCACATATGAAATTTGGTTACAACTGGCCCAGCAGTTTCAGAGGAGAAGTCGTTTGAAATTGTGGACGGACGGACGACGACGGACGACGGAGCCTTACCATCCTATAAGCTCCCCTGGAGCCTCTGGCTCAGGTGAGCTAAAAAGTACACATTATCTGTTGGTGCTCTGATGTGCATAAATGTTGTTTAGCCAAGTAAGAAGTAAAAACAAAACAAAATGACCAATAGCAGGTGCTGTAATAAATTTGTTAAATTTCACTCCATCTATCAGCGGTAATAATGAGAACTGACAGGAGAGGCGATAACATCCAGCAAAGCTAGGTGATAAATCGATTCTAAAAATAAGGCAGTTATACGTTGTAGCTGGGAAATACTATTAGGCGGCAATACTCGGTGTTTTTCGCTGGGGTTTAAAAATGTCTGATTACTGGGTGTATGACCTCAAATCTTGTAGGTCATATATGATAAGACTACTCTTATTACAAGAAAGCTGTTACTAAACCTTAAGAGTTGTCTCCCTCCCCTCCCCCCCCCCTCCCCCCCCCCCCCCCATCCACCACACACACACAAAAAAATGGACAAAAATGAGCATCCATTCACCTTTTAATCCAATAACTTCTTTGTTTCTTTTCATCTATCTCACTCATATATAAAGGAAGCAAAGTTTAAAAATGTGCATTTTGCTGTGAATCAAGTGTCAGAGTGAAAAACCTCATGCTGTGTGTGAAAATAACAAGATAAATATACTGATTCTGTGTGATTTTACTCAGTAAAATTTTAGATTAGCATGGGAGAAACAGGACAATGTCAGGTCATTAACACTTGACCATACAAGGTTTAACAAGAAAATAAGCCATGGGAACAAACATTTCTGCACAACCAATACACAGATAACTGTGATAAGTGTGTATAAATTAAAAATGTTTGCTGATCAGAATTTCAAACAGTAATGTTAATGATTATTTACCATATTCTGTCATATTTTTCATTATAGATGCAAGAAGGATAACTGCGGAGGCCTGACAAGACCACATGTGGTTTGGTTTGGGGAGGGTCTGCACACCAATGTTCTAATGCGAGCTCATGACGAGCTGGAAAAATGTGATTTATGTCTTGTGGTGAGCATTGTACTGTTATCATACCGTAATAATTCTGAACATTGGGACATATCAGTCTGAGCAAACTGTCCAGACCCTGATCAGTCTGTTCCTTAAAGAATAGTCAGAATACTGTAAAACACTTATATTTGGCAGTTACTGAATTTTGGCGATATTGGCGGTGAAGATAAAGGTGCTTAACCTATGTAGTATTGGCTAAAAGTCTGCCAATATTACATAGGTGCTACAAATTATACATATGCACAGCATAACAGAGGTTCAGATAAAAAAAGAATTTGATGAGTATTTAAGATTTGTAATACCATTCCATTAAACTATACATTCTGGCATCCCATTAGAATCGCCTCAATGAGGCGATTCTAATGGATGCCACAATGTATAGTTAAATAGAAAAGTAAGAAAAATTGTCACAAATTTACATCAAATGTTCTTTATTATCTGCAGCCATGGTCTATCATGACCGCCAAAATTAACAAGCACCAATATGTCATTTTCTTTAAGCCGCAAAATTTCGATACCACAGATATTGTGTGTTTTACAGTACACTCTACACTGTTTGAGCTGCTCTACTGCATTGAAAAAACGTTCAATTTTTAGGACAGTTACGGTAATTAATTTAGGTGCCCCAATTTTTAGAAGTTTTTAGGTATATACTAAAACACTGTAAATAGCCTTAAATCCTTAACTTTTATCTGGCAAAGCTTCAGATAAGGATGGGGTGAATGGTAATTATAAGATTTTTTTTATTTTTTCTTCTCCATAATAACACAAGTTGTGAATCCCCACCTCCTAGACCCTTGCAGCACAACTGGCTCACTGAGGCAATTCTAATGAAGGATAACAAATTATGTTTTCATGCTCCGCTGGGAGATAATCTTTTCTTTTACAAGGTTATAACTGTCAAAAATGGCTTAGGCAAAAAAAGGGCATTACTTCACCAAATATTTACAAATTCCAAATAAAATTTTATCAGGCCATCAACTATGGTCCAAAATGGTATGTCAAATATGTAAATCCTGTCTTAGATGGCTCTCCAGATACTTTGTGTTAAAGGCTTGTGTGTCTAAAATGCCTTAGTTGGAGAAAAATGTGTAGCTAAACAAAATATTTACTGAATATACCCAAAGGTTAATAAGGCCATCTACACCTTAAAATACCAACTTTTAAGCCAAAAAGAAAGCCAGCTGTTAGCTTAGCTGTTAGCTTAAGGGTTCTTCAAATATTTTGTCACCAAGTTGTTTGTCTTTGAAATGACAGAGCCCAAAAAGGGATATAACTGAGCAATAAAAAGAGCGATGGAAAAAGTATGAGTTCACTAATATTACAAACCCATTCCACTCATATTCACCTAACGTTAATTTTTGTCGACCTGCTTTAGCAAGGTACGATATAGGTGTCCGGTTTTCTGTCCGTCCGTCCGTCCATCCACATTTACGTCAACCCTGGCGTTAAAATTGGTATAGTGCAGGTGCGACATAGCATTCCTCGGAATTCTTGTTATCTCATAAGGAGCATACACTTTTCGGAAGTTCTACTGTATTTCTTCACTTATAAGACGTGGTTTCCGGGCCGCGTAGCACTATCGGTAGGGCACCTGACTGGTAAATCAGAGGTGTCCTGGGTTTGAAACCCGGTCTGGCCACATACTTTCGTTTCTCCTTCCTCTGATTCAAGAAGGACAGTTGTCAATTACTGGCGAAAGTATGTGCACTTAGTACTGGTTAACCGCTTAGGAGATCTAAGCCTGCCCAGGAATAGTGTGGTTAGGTTAACTGACCGTCCCCACATGACCATAGCTGTTTACCGTGGACGTTAAGCATCAAATCAATCAATCAATCAATTACCCATCCTAAACAGTCCCATAGGTCTAGATCCATCTTGTAAGATGGATCTAGATCTTCGGGATTATTTTAGATGAGAAAACTCCTATAACAGAATTACATAACACTGATTTACATATTTGCGGTATTTTGGAAAGATAAACTATAGTCTTATAACCAAACTAGAGCAAGTGAGCAAGGGCTCACATATACCCCCGACCAGTGCCACCGCCTAACCAAACCAAGGCCTAATGTAACCACCACGTAATGAAACACATGGTATGAACATAGAAGTAAACTCAGTCACCTATCAATTGGTTGGTTGATTTGATGCTTAACGTCCACGGTAAACAACTAAGGTCATGCCGGGACGGTCAGTTAACCTAACCACACTATTCCTGGGCAGGCTTAGACCTCCTAAGCGGTTAACCAGTACTAAGTGCACATACTTTCGCCAGTAACTGACAACTGCCCTTCTTGAATCAGCGGAAGGAGAAACGAAAGTATGTGGCCAGACCGGGATTCGAACCCAGGACCTCTGACTTACGAGTCAGGTGCCCTACCGACTGCGCTACCCGGCCCGGCTATCAATCACCTATCAAAAGGTTCCGTCAAAGTATACTACAAAAATATCAGCCAAGAGGACCAGCTTAACACAAAACTTTAATGTAAATATATGTCTTTGCCCATCACCTTGGTCAGAAGTGCTGCATCCAGATGATGTCAACTAATCTGCATGAACCTAGAAATAAACCTTCTTATATATCAAAAGGTTCCATCAAAGAACATTGGAAATGTAAGCTAAGAATATGAACCTAACACAAATAAGAAACTTAACACAAAACTTTAATTCAAATGTTAAAGTCTGCAACCTTGAAATTTGGTCAGAGGCAGCATCCAGATGATAGTAACTAATCTGCTTGAACCCAGAAGTAAACCTAGTTACATACCAATAGGTTTCATAAAAGGATATTGGAAATATAAGCGAAGAATACAAACTTAACGCAAATATACAAGTCTGTGACCTTGACCTTAGGTAAGCAGCAGCATCCAGATGATGTCAACTACATGTACTCTGTATGAACCTAACAGTAAACCTAGTCAAATATCAAACAGTTCCATCTTGGGATATTGGAAATATAAAAGAAGATTATAAGATAAACACTAAACTTTAACGCAAATGTTTAAGTTTGTGACCTTGACCTAAGGCCAGCAGCAACATCCAGATGATGTCAACTATTCTGCATGAACCTAGGAGTATACCTAGTCACATACCAAAAGATTCCATCAAAGGATATTGGAAATATAAGCAAACAAAAAAACTTAACACAAAACTTTAACACAAATGTTAATGGACGGACGGACGGACAGACACACGGACGGACGGACAGACGGACGAACAGACGGGAAAGATGAAAACTATATACCCCTCGACATACACCGTATGTCAGGGGTATAATAAATACAGTATACAGTAGAACTTCATTGGCTCGAACAGGCTGGGGACTATGACAATTAGTTCCAGCCAAGGGTAGTTCTAACCATCCAGGGTTAGTTTCTATATAAAGTGACCTCTAGGGACCAAGGACAGAGTTCCAGCCAGACAGGGTTAACAAGCCGTCAGGGTTCAAACCATTGAAGTTCTACTGTACTTTCTTTCATTGACAGGTTGGTACCTCTTCTGTGGTGTACCCAGCAGCTATGTTTGCCCCACAGGTAGCCATGAGAGGGGTACCAGTGGCTGAATTTAACATGGAGGAAACTGATGTAACATCAAGTTTTGGGTGAGTTTTGATCTCTTATAGCTTCAAGTCCATCAAAAAGCATTGGTAAATCTGTATACCTAGATCAGATGACACAGAATCAGGTCCCATCCATCCATCACCAAAGGTGAGGAGGGAGGGAGTGGGGGGTGGAGGGGGGGATGTGGGGAGAATGTTAAGGTGCAATGTTAAGGTGCAAATCCTCGCATCAGAACTGGTGTCAGAATAGGTGTTGTGGAACTGTCTATTTCTCATGGCGACCGATTGACCTGTTGCCACCTATCAGGCAAAGAACTTCGGCATAAAGTTAATTGCAGACCGTTTTTCTCTCATATTTAAAGGTCACTCAGTATTAATTGGAAGCACTTTAGTGAGTGGCTGATTTGTTGTCATTTAGGCTCCAAACTGATGCCCTCTTCCTTAAAAACCCAATGCCCCACAAGGCATTTATGGTGTAGTATATGTACACTTACATGTTTTGCCACCATATTTTCCAAGAGAAACAACTTTTATGACTGCTTTCCTGGAACGAAGCCCTTTTAAACTGGGGCTTCCCTATGGAAGCAAACTCTTTCCTTTAAAAGTTGGCCTCCATTGAGAAAGGAGTCAAAAATTAAAATGGCAGAGTTACTTCCCCTGATCATTATTAACCCTAATGCACTCAAAATTAAAATGGCAGAGTTACTTCCCCTGATCATTATTAACCCTAATGCACTCAAAACAGCCAAAACTCCATAGAGTTTTGGCCGTTCTGAGTGCAATATGGTTAATACATAAATACAGTGTTTGCTTACACTGTAGCCTCAGATGTAATAGACTGTTTGCAGTGGATCATTTCCAAGTAAAACACTTCTCAACTGAAAACCAAGGAATCAAAATTCAAAGGCAGATTAAAAGTAAACTTCTCATTTTTATACCCCGCCACACGTTCGTGGCGGGGTATTATGTTTTCACGTTGGCCGCCTGTGTGTCTGTCCGTAGTACGTACGTCCGTCTGTCCGTCTGCACTTCATTTCCGTTCGATAACTTAAGTATTTATCAATGGATTTCCTTCAAATTTTGCATATGCGTTTGTACCAAGAATGTCTCACTTGAGATTGTTAATGGGCAAATTTCGTTAATTTCTGACAGAGTTATGGCACTTTTCAATGTACGAAAAATGGTTTCTGGCCTCTAGTTCCTTTACTACTTGGAGTATCATGATGAAACTTCACAAACATGATCGAAGTAACAAAAGCTTTATATGAGCACAGAAATTTTATCATGGGGGGTTATCTGCCCCTGCCCTGGGACTATATACATGTATAAAATAATGAAAAATTCCATATAAAATCAGAGTTTGGAGTAATTTTTCTGGAACTTTCAGCAAATGATCAGAGTGATGAAAGCCTCCAGTGATGCTCAAATTTACCCCATAGGAATTATTTCCCCCTGCTCCCGGGCTATATACATGCATAAATCTGGAAAAATGGGTGTGTGAAAAAGGTTTGCAGTGGCAGGGTATCACGCAGTCGTTTGCGATGCTTTCATCTCAAAAGAATTTCTATTTTCCTCTGCTTCAGATATCACTTCAATGGTCCAGCTGGAAGCTTTCTACCAGAAGCCTTAGCCCCAACTGATTCCGAACCAAAGTGATCTGAGATGTTAGACCCCTATTCCAGCCTACCGATATTCAAACGTTTTGGATACAACCCAAGCTATTTTCTTTACTGAGATATTTTCTTTAAAGTCTATGGACCCAGCTACGTTTTTTTCCAACAACTTTATAAAGGGGAACAACTTTTGTGACTTCCTGTTGACTTCCTTGGCCATAGAGACGCTCTTACAAAATGAGGTCTACTCTTAAAGGAACGAATTTGCTCATAAGGGAGCAAATTCTTTTTTTTAAGAGTTGACATCAATAGAAGGGAGGCAAAAACAAAAATGGTAGAGTTCCTGCCCCTGAAAGTTTACCCATTCACCTTAAGGTGTATATGGATCCAGACAGGATCAGAGCCTTAGATAAGAGGGAGTATTTGGTGATAATTAGGGATAATTTTTGTTAATTCTGGATAAAAACATATGTTGTGACCCCTCATCTGAACCGTCTCGATGAGACGGTTCAGATGAGGGGTCACAACATATGGTTTCAATGAGAAATAAAGAAAATTATCATCAAATACCCTTCTTATCTAGAGCTCTGAGGATGATCAGACAATCTGCTGCTTCCTTATGATTTGCTTTACGGATGCACTAAAGATAGAAGTGAATATTTTCATAAAATCTTACTTTTCCAACATGATTAATTTGAAAGTAGGGTCTTTATCAAATTAGAATGGTTAAAAAAATGTATACTACATGACTAACGAATCCTTGACTAATGACTTTATTAAGCTGATGATGCTTTGAATAGCTCAGTCTAGATATGAAACAGTAACCTATAATGAGTGGCCACTTTGACCATTTTCCTTGGGTGAGATCTGGGGCCGTATTCATAAAGCCACTTAAGTGGTTGCTATGGTGTTGCTAAGGCTAAATATCTATAAAGGAGATTCCCTACAGCTATGAAATTTGGTCTGGAGGAACAGTCTTTGTAAGACTGTTCCTCCAGAGCAAATTTCATAGTTGTACGGAATCTCCTTCGAAGAAATTTAGCCTTAGCAACACCATAGCAACCACTTAAGTCGTTTTATGAATACGGCCCCTGATATATGTGACAATTATATTAGCAAGACATTCAGAATGAAGTTGTCTGCTTTTTGTTGTTGTGATAATGTTGTTATAATATTTATCAACTGTTTTTATAGAATAAACAAACAGAATCTTAATAAAGTTATCTTCCATAGTAGTACTGGACTTGTCCTTCCAATTCCCCAGCTTGTGTGTTACCCAGGGCCCAGGGAGAGCAACAGCTTGCCAAGACCAGCTCTCATGTGCAAACTGCAACTACCCTTACCAGACTGCCTGTGCTGACTAGGCTGGGAATGTGCATCTGGCATTTGCCTAAAGATTGGTGTTCTTGACTCATAACCTCTAAATCTCACCTCATTACTTAGAGAAACAGCTATAGAGATGGTCAAGCTGATGCCTTTCTGGTAAAAGAGTCTATTCAATGAGGCACTAAAATCAGCATTTACAGCTTACAAACTTTCTGTTGAAATATTTCGTATTATTCAGTATTTCCCTGATAAACTGTAAACGGATGCCAAGACCATACTCTCATGGTAAATTCTGTCTAGGGGTTTTAAATTCCAATGTAAGATTTTTAGGATATGCTCTACAATACAGAATTAATCGTCAATGGTAAACACAGTCATTCACCTCCACCAAATGAGAAATATATGACTACCGTAATTGCCCCATTTACCGCACATGCCCCTATAACCGCACACCAATGCCATTTCTGGAAAAAAATTCACAAGCGCACACTGCTTTTTCCTTTTGAAACTCACAGAACGCATCAAGTTCAACTTACCATTACTGTTTCAGCAGCAACAGTGTTCAGTTTTGTTTTCCAGACGCATTGTGCGAAGAGAGCAACTCTATCGGTCTAAATGTCAATCGGGCATCCTCGCCGATATTTACAGAGTTGGCTGAAGTACGAGTGCGAACAGCGGACTCAGTTCAGCTTACACATCTGCGCCGTCTGATTAGCATATTCTCTATCTGCGTCAACAATGGAAATGTACATGTTGATCCGAGAAGGATCGAGCTTACGAAGTTATGAGGTTGCCGGGGTGCGCAGGCTGAACTGAGTCTTTGCCTTTCGTACATGCGAAAAGGTGCCATGTCTCAGAGCAATTCTTGTATATAGCGATAATGTGCACGTGTGCCAAAGCGCGTTTGGGAAAGATTCATGAACGACAGATGAGAAAAAGAAATAAATTGTCATATCGACAAACTCTTGTTTCCTGACAAAATCAGTCTGAATACATGCGCAAACTGAACAAAGCGACCAGCCTGCGCATATGCATGGTCTGTGCATTTAAACAAAGTTTGCGGTAGCCATAGGATAGGTTTATCATTGGCATAGTTGGCCTGTGGGCCTCGAAAGGGCCTCAGGACACATAGAACAGCAAACACCCGCATCATACAGTGCACTTGCGAACATTGACCAGTCTAACAAATCTCCAGGATTCGCTGATAGTTTGCAAAATAATAGTTTGAAGATGCGAAGACTGGTCTAAGGCTTTGCTGTTTGCACATGTAATACCTTTCTCAGGACACGTTGCCAATATTTCTGCACCCTTGGACGTTATTTAGTACAGACAGAAATAGGGAAGATCAAAAGGACTGCATCTTCCAGAATTAGAATGTGTGTGTTATTAATAGAAGCCCGTGAATTTAAAACAGACCCCTTGCGGTGAATGAATAGCCAGGGCACTGACAAACTTACCTGACGTGTTTATTAAACAATCACATATTAGGTCATTGTAGATGTGTTGAAATACTTTCCTTTCTTTCGGAATATTTTATTTGGAATATTGAAGGACGAAGAGAATGAAATACGTGCATAATGAGGACATATTTAATACTGAGAGGTATGAGATATAATTTGCGACTTGACATGAGATTGTTTTTCTCCCGGAAATTGGCAATTCAAATAGTTCAAACACTAAATATTTTCATGACACTTCAAACACCCCAATTAACTGTTCAAAATAAATGAAAATTTACCGTATCGATTTTCCTTAACATCTGTAAGTAGACAATGGCCGTTTGTTGTTTTTCCGTTCTGAGCGTGCGGTTATTAGAAACGTTTTTAATCACACCTTTTTGTTGCAAATTTGAAAAAGTTAAGCGCACCGTGCGGTAAATGGGGCGATTACGGTATTTGTTGTTTCTTTTGAGGAGAGTTCCAGGCAGTCAAACCCTATAAGGGATCCATGCTGGTTGCATATGTGAACATCATCCATTCACCAAACTGAACTACAGTTAAACCTGTCTTAAGGGGTCACCCAAGGGAAGGACAAAAATTGGCTGCTTAAGACAGGTGACCCCTTAATACAGGTTCATTTGCACTGTATTTTGGTTCAAGGGACCCAGAAAATGTGGCTGCTTAAGACAGGTGACCCCTTAATAGAGGTGACCCCAGGAGCAGGTTTGACTGTACATTGTGAAAATGTCTTAACCCCAAAGGCCTATTGGAAGCTCAAGGCCGTCGTGGGCGGTCCGGCCATGGCCAGACCACTTTTTCGGCCGAATATGGTATTGGCCGTACCACTTTTTTCATTCGGTCGAATATGGTATTGGCCGTACTACTTTTTTCATTAGGCCGAATATGGTATTGGCCGTACCACTTCTTTTCCGTTATTCCTTCTTTTTCTTTGCCTTTTTAGCTCACCTGTCAAGGTGAGCTTATAGTATAGCCTTGGTCCGTCGTTGTCGTCCACACTTGTAAACATATTCTCCTCAGAAACCACAGGGCAAATTGAAGCCAAATTACATATGGAGCCTTAACAGGATGGGGGAACGAAAGTTTATATATTTGGCTCAGGTCACATGACCAAGATGGCCGCCATGCCCATATATGGTAAAAACCTTAAAAAATCTTCTTCTCCAGAACCAATAGGCCGATTGCCTTGAAACTTGGTATGTAGCATCTTGGACTCTAGTACTACAAAGTTTATATAAATGGTGACCCTGGGTTGACCTTGACCTATTTTATGGCAAGGTCAGATTTGGTCCCTTAGGCTTTTGAATGGCAAAAACTGAAAAAGTGCATTTTCTGTGGCTATTGTGCTCTGTGATATGGAAATGCAGTCAACTTCTAGATGTCTAGATGGCTGCCATGCCCATATATGGTAAAAACCTTAAAAAATCTTCTTCTCCAGAACCACTGGGCAGATTGCCTTGAAACTTGGTATGTAGCATCATGGACTGCAGTACTACAAAGTTTATAGAAATGATGACCTTAGGTTGACCTTTACCTATTTTATCGCATGGTCAAATTTTGTGCCTTAGGCTTTTGGATGGGAAAAGCTGAAAAACTGCATTTTTCAGTTGCTGTTGTGTTGCTCTGTGATATGGAAATGCTGTCAATTTCAACCCCTATGCATACTAGAGGTCAAGGTCATTTTGTGACATTGGCCAAAGGTCATTTGTCTGTTGTGTGTCAACATTTTTAAAGGACTTCTCTGAAACTACTGGGCCAATTTTAATCTAATTTCATATGCAGCCTTCAGGCAAAGCAGGAAAGAAACTTTATATATTTGGTCCAGGTCACATGCCCAAGATGTCCACCATGGCCATATATGGCCCAACCTTAAAAAATCTTCTTCTCCAGTACCACTGGGCCAATTGCCTTGAAACTTGGTATGTAGCATCTGGGACTCTAGTACTACCAAGTTTATATAAAATGATGACTTTTGGTTGACCTTGACCTGTTTTGCCGCAAGGTCAAATTTGGTCTCTAATGCTTTGAATGGGAAACAGCTAAAAAGTGCATTTTTTGTTGCTATAGTGCTCTATGACATGGAAATGCAGACAACTTGAGCTCGTAGGAATTCTAGGGTTCAAGGTCATTTAGTGACCTTGGCTTAAGATCATTTGTCTGTAATGTGTCAACATTGTTTAAAGGCCTTCTCCTCTGAAACTAATAGGCCAATTTAAATTAAATTTCATATGCAGCCTTCAGGCAAAGCAGGAAACAAAGTTTATATATTTGGTCCAGGTCACATGACCAAGATGGCCACCATGGCCATATATGGCAAAAACCTTGACAAATCATCTTCTCCAGATCCACTGGGCCAATTGCCTTGAAACTTCATGGTATGTAGCATCTGGGACTGTAGTACTACCAATTTTATGTAAATTTAGCATATACTGACAGGTGAGTGATCGTCGCCCTCGGGCTACTTGTTTACTCTTAAATGTGTAATCAAAGGCCAATTTATAAGTGATTAAATTATAGTAGTTAAAGCGTGCCGCGGTTAGTAATTCAGCTGCCCCGTGGTGTAAAACTTCAACCATGCTTGTTATGAACACATAATTATGAAACTAACACCTGATTTAACGACAATAATCATCATTGATTTAACGACAATAATCATCATTAAAAGATAAACATATGAAGTATGGGTGCATCTAAGTGTTCTTTAATTAATAATGTCAAAATGAAACCAACTTCTAGGGATCATAGACTTCACCGAGGGGTCAAAATAGATTGTTGTGCTTTACATACTTTCGATGGTGATAGTGGGGGCGGGGTGGTGGGAAAGGGATGGGGGGGGCGTGGGGAGGCAGTCTTTTAAAGCTGGGCTAAACATATGAAATACAGCAAATATTCATACAATCAATTGAGTTTCACAAGCAAAATGGTCTAAGAATGCATTAAAATTTTCTTATTGGAGGTAAATATTCATAAAATCAATTGAGTTTTTGACAAGCAAAGTTGGTCTCAAAATGCATTAAAATCGCTTCTAGAGACGTCCTGAATTCAAAGATTTTCTCAGGGGAGGTCAACCGAACCCCCTTACGTGGGAGGTCCCCCGAACCCCCTCTCGTGCTTTCCCCCACTCGTGTCTTCGGCACTCGGGGAAAGCCTTTGGCTTTTCATGGCCATACTACTTTTCGAAAGCCGACTACGGCCCTTTCAAGGCCCTGAACAACTAATACAGAGAAAGATATTGTCCCCTTTCTCTTTGGTGGCAAGCAGAAAACATTTGGAGGCAAGCAGAAAACATGGTTTTCACATTTGTGTGGTCTCATGTAATAGCAATTTGCAACTGTGCAAGCAAGTGGTCAAAAGATTTGCAGTTGTTTCAGTATACTGCTGAAATCAGGGTTCGAGGTTATAAAACTTGAGAATAATCTCAAACTCAAAATAAAGCACACTGATTGGCTGCTTTCGAGCATGTGCTCGGAAGCAGCCAATCAGTGTGCTTTATTTGGAGTTTGAGAATGTACTCAAGTTTTATAACCTCCGGGCCTGATTTGTTACTTTATTTACATTGTTAATGTTCTGTTTTGGCTTGTAGTAGATCAGGGCCAACTTGTTCAAAGCATCACTAGCTTAATTTTAGGAAATTATGGTAATCATTTCAGGTGTTGAAATTTTTAGCAATTTTTTAGCTTTGCATTTGTCTTCAGATTATAGCAGCAACACAACAAAACCAACGAAGTGACAAGTGCACCCAGCAAAGACTCCGATCAGCCTGGGCATCAGCCCAATCTGATCAAAGTCTTTGCTGTGCACTTAAAGGGTAGTTAAGGGCCTAAGCTACCTCCATGCTGACAGACTGGGCAGATGCCTAGAATGATCTTAGTCTTCGCTTGGTACACATGCCGTTTTGTCATATCGCGGCTCAATTTATATCCTCAATATGTAACAAATCTAGTTTAGAACTGAAACGTAGGAGGCAAGGGACCACAAAGTATTGAATCTGCTTTATCAAGAATGAAAGTCAACCTTGGTTTCATAAATCCAAACAATACTTCCCCCCTTTAATTCAGAGAGATCAAGCAACATTAAACACATTAGAGAAGTATAATTATAAACTCTGAAATGTTTACAATATAAAGTGAAATAGTTGTTCTCTGTAAGAATCTCATTTACATAGCTCCAGAATTACCCAACGTTTTTGAAAAAAAAAAGATAAATAAATAAATAAAACAGTTTCTTCCTTACTTCTCAAAAAAAGATGTGGATGAGATATCCTTATCTTTTATTGGAAAGTAAGAAAGAAACTATTCATTTATTCATCCTTATTTTCAGAATGGTGGTGCTTATAAGATTCCACTCCTTATGTTCGAGTAGAGAAATACAGAAAATATATCATATTTGGAGTCAGTTTGGAGAAAGTAAAATGCCTTGGAGAAAGTAAAATGCCTATCTTGTAGCCATATAAATATGGTATAATTTTTTTTAAAAATTATCCCCAATTTTTTTCGCTTATCTGGAGCTTGGTAGGCACATGATTCAAATAAACTTCAACACAAAAAAAACTTACGTACATACTTAAATGGAAAACAATTTTCACACATGTACAGACATACCAAATTACTTTCACAGATATGTCAAATAACTTTCATATGTACACACCATATGGAAGACTGATGATAATCGTAATATATCACAAACAAACGCTTTTGTTGTCCGAGTATTGGAACAGAAATGGCAAAACAAACAGCCTAGATCCAGATCAAGACCCAGTAGTTCAAATCTAAGGATGTAACTTGTTGACAAGATATTTAATGTAATGCCTACCCCATAAGCTCCCCTGTAGCCTTAAGCTGAGCTGAGCTAATCATTTGAGCCGCCACACAAGAAAACCAACAAAGTGGCATGTGTGCCCAGCGAAGACTCAGATCAGCCTAGGCATCCATCAACTCTGATCAGACTCTAAAGGGTAGCTAAGGGTCTCAGCTACCTCCATGCGGACAGCAAAGACTGATCAGACTGGGCGGATGCCCAGGCTGATCCGAGTCTGTGCTGGGCACACAACCACTTTGTTGGTTTTGTTGTGTCACAGCTCATTTATTCCGGTCAATTGAGCATTTACTGCTTTAAACTGGGCTCCAGATAAAGAGGGTTTTTAAGGATAATTTAGGGATAATTTTCCATATTTCTCAAGGAAAACACGTTTTGACCCCTCATTAGAAGTGTCTTGGCAAGACAGTTCTAACGAGGGGTCGGTTCAAATGAGGGGTCACAACATACGTTTTTGTTAAAATGTGTAAAATTATCCCTAAATTATCCCTGTTTCCCCTTCTTATCTGGAGCATTGTTTAAAATTGAACAAATGCTGCTGGAGTAAGAACCCACTGTATTCAGACATATTTACCCTCACCCAACAAAATGGAATGCTTTATAAAAATCTTGGCCTAATGGCAAACGTTGCAGATCTGTTCAGACTGCTCAATTGAGCAGTCCAGGGTTGCCACTCATCCTCAACTTCAGAATTCTTTGACTTTTGCCGATTTTTCCCTGACATTTTCAATTATTCCATAACTTTCCTCAGATCCAGCGGTTAATAAGACTCTTTACTTTGACAGTTCTAAATGTATCACTTGAAACTTGGGGGTTATTCTTAAAGGAAAGAATTAGCTTCCCCTGGGAGCACATTCTTTCCTGTAAGAGTAACCCCCAATGATGAGTGAGATAAATCTTTCTGTGCATAGACTATCTTTCCCCAAAGTATATCCTTTCCACTTTAGCAGAATAAATACTCTGAAGTATATTTTTCCCCTTGAGAAGACTAAATATATTTGCAAATTCCCTGAATTTCCCTGACCATTCACAAAATTCCCTAACTTTTCCCTGTGACCTTGAAATAAAACATTTTCAGATGTTTTTCCTGACTGGAAACCCTGGCAGTCTGATCAGGGTCTACACTTTTTGCTCTAGCAGTTCTGTCCAAACAAGTACGGTTTTCACAGTATCCGCTGCTATCTGTAATCTGTTTCTTTTATATCTATATTATCAATTTCTCTTGAGTTAGTTTCAATATCTATATTGCCAACTTCTCTTGAGCCAGTTAGATCAATTTCATGTAAACCACTAGCTGTTTCAGGACTCCTAGCTGTTTCAGGGCTCCTTATATTGAACATATCCTCATTAGTTTCTAAGTGTCTTCTCTTACTGGTTCTATCACGACTCGGTCCAGCTTTAATTCTAGTATTGAATCTATCCTGATTTAAGAAACTTTCTGTGTCTGTCAGTAGTTTTGGTCTTGTTCGATGTTTCATCTTTTTAGGATTTGGCATTCTTTCAACATTAGTTAACGATTCAGAATTTCTACCGACATACTCATCAGAGTCGTACATATCCGCAAAGGTATCCGTTCTGAAAAAAGAAAACAAGAGGGCCATGAGGCCCTGAATCGCTCACCTGAACAATTGGCAAGGTGGCTTATACTTATCATGTCTGAAATTGTCAAAATATGAATTTTGGGTCAAAAGTCAAAGAATGACCATGACCACTTGTACTCATAAATCTTCATGTACTCATTAGACAACCATATATACCATTTTAGGCCAAAATCTCCAAAACTTTCCATGAAATCTTATGTTCTAGCATTTTCCCATATTTGACCATGCCGCCGCAAAAAAGGTCAGTGTAAACCCAAGGTCACCATTTGAACAGTCTTGGTGGTACTCTAGTACTCCATGCTATTTACCAAGTTTAAGGGCCATAGGTGTATTGATTCTGGGGAAGAAAAATATTAAAGATTTATCCCGTAAGCGGTAATGGCGGCCAAGTTGGTCATGTGACCTGGACCGTTTGAACAAATTTTCATTCAATCAACCCCTGGAGGCTCTATATGAAATGTGTTCACAATTGGCCCTTTGGCTTTTGAGGAAATGGTTGAAAATGTCAAAATATGAGCAATCTGGATCAAAGGTAAAAAAATGACCTTGACCTCTAAGTCTTGTACTCATAATTCTTCATGAACTCATTAAGACAACTGTATATACTAATTTTTTAGGTCAAAATCTTCAAAACTTTCCATGAAATCTTATTTTCTACCATTTTCCCATATTTGACCTTGCTGCAAAAGGTCAAGGTCAACACAAGGTCATAATTTGAACAATCTTGATAGTACTCAAGTACCCAATGCTACTTACAAAGTCTCAAGGCCATCGGTCAATTGGTTCTGGAGAAAAAGATTTTTAAAGGTATTTACCATATATGGGCGTGGCGGCCATGTTGGTCATGTGTCCAGGACCGTTAGAAAATATTTTCATTCCATCAACCCCTCGAGGCTCTATATGAAATTTGGTTTCAATTGGCACAGTGGTTTTATAGCAGATTGTTTGAAATTGTCAAAATTTGAGATTTCTGGGTCAAAGGTCAAAGAATGACCTTGACCTCTTGTACTTAAAAATCTTCATGTACTCATTAAGATGATTCTATGTACCAATTTTTAGGCCAAAATCTTCAAAACTTTCCATGAAATCTCATTTCCCATATTTGACCTTGCCGTAAAAAAGGTCAAGGTCAACCCAGGGTCATAATTTGAACAATCTTGATAGTACTTGAGTACCCAATGCTACATACCGAGTTTCAAGGCCATCGGTCTACTGGTTCTCGAGAAGAAGATTTTTAAAGGTTTTTACCATATATGGGCGTGGTGGCCATGTTGGTCATGTGACCTGGACCGTATGCACAAAATTTTCATTCCCTCAACCCCTGGAGGATCTATATGAAATTTGGTTACAATTGGCCTTGTGGTTTTTGAGGAGATTGTTTGATATTGTCAAAATATGAGAGTTCTGGGTCAAAGGTCAAAGAATGACCTTGACCTCTTGTACTCATAAATCTTCATGTAGTCATTAAGATGACTGTATGTACCAATTTTTAGGCCAAAATCTTCAACAGTTTCCAAGATATCTTATGTTGCAGCATTTTGCCATATAAAAGCATGAGTAAGCAAATTTGACCTTACCGTAAAAAAGGTCAAGGTCAACCCAAGGTAATAATTTGAACAATCTTGGTAGTACTCGTGTACCCAGTGCTACATACCAAGTTTCAAGACCATCGACCTATCGGTTCTGGAGAAGAAGATTTTTTCAGGTTTTTACCATATATGGGCATGGCGGCCATGTTGGTCATGTGACCAGGACCGTTTGAACAACTTTTCGTTCCTAAGGTCCCAGGAGGCTCTATATGAAATTTGGTTACAATCGGCCTAGCGGTTTCAGAGGAGAAGTCGTTTGAAATTGTGGACGGACGACGGACGACGGAGCCTTACCATCCTATAAGCTCCCCCGGAGCCTCTGGCTCAGGTGAGCTAAACAAGAGGGCCATGAGGCCCTGAAGTGCTCACCTGAGCAATTGGCAAACAGGCTTTGTCTTATGTCTGAAATGGTCAAAATATGAGTCTTGGGTCAAAAGTCAAAGACTGACCATGACCTCTTGTACTCATAAGTCTTCATGTACTCATCAAGACAACCATATATACCATTTTCTAGGCCTAAATCTTCAAAAGCTTTCCATGAAATCTTATGTTCTAGCATTTTCCCATATTTGACCTTGCCATAAAATGGTCACGGTCAACCCAATGTCATCATTTTGAACACTCTTGATAGTACTGGAGTTCCCAATGTTCACCAATCAACCCCTGGAGGCTCTATATGTAATGTGATTACAATTGGCCCTTTGGCTTTTGAGGAAATGTTTGAAAATGTCAAAATATGAGAGATCTGGGTCAAAGGTCAAAGAATGACCTTGACCTCTTGTACTCATAATTCTTCATGACCTCATTAAGATGACTGTATATACCAATTTTGAGGCCAAATACTTCCCATGAAATCATATGTTCCAGCATTTTCCCATATTTGACCTTGCTGTAAAAAAGGTCAAGGTCAGCCAAAGGTCATAATTTGAACAATCTTGATAGTACTGGAATACCCAATGCTACATACCAAGTTTCAAGGCCATCGGTCAATTGGTTCTGGAGAAGAAGATTTTTAAAGGTTTATACCATATATGGTTATGGCGGCCATGTTGGTCATGTGACTCAGACCATCTGAAGAAATTATCGTTTCCTCAACCCCTGAAGGCTCTATATGATGTTTGGTTACAATTGGCTCATTGGCTTTTAAGAAGAAGTTTGAAATTGTCAAACTATGAGAATTCCGGGTCAAAGGTCAAAGAATGACCTTGACCTCTTGTACTCATGAATCTTGATGTATTTACTGATTTTTAGGCCTAAATCTTCAAACCTTTCCATGAAATCTTATGTTCTAGCATTTTCCCATATTTGACCTTGCTGTAAAATGGTCAAGGTCAACCCAATGTCATCATTTTGAAAACTCTTGATAGAACTGGAGTACCCAATGCTACATACTAAGTTTCAAGGCCATCGGTCAATTGGTTCTGGAGAAAATTTTTTTTAAAGGTTTTTACAATATATGAGTGTGGCGGCCATGCTGGTCATGTGACCTAAACCGTTTGAACAAATTTTCATTCCCTCAACCCCTGGAACCTCTATACAAAATTTGGTTACAATTGGCCCAGTGGTTTTTTATAAGATTGTTTGAAATTGTCAAAATATGAGAGTTCTGGGTCAAACGTCAAAGAATGACTTGACCCCTTGTACTCATAAATCTTCATGTCCTCATTATGATGATTGTATATACCAATTTTTAGGCCTTAATCTTCAAATCTTTCCATGAAATCTTATGTTCTAGCATTTTCCCATATTTGACCTTGCCGTAAAAAAGGTCAAGGTCAACCCAAGGTCATAATTTGAACAATCTTGATAGTACTTGTGTACCTAATGCTACATACCAAGTTCCAAGGCAATCCGTCAATTGGTTCTGGAGAAGAAGATTCTTAAAGGTTTTTACCATATATGGGCATGGCGGCCATGTTGGTCATGTGACCTGGACCGTATGATTTTTTTTTCGTTCCCTCAACCCCTGGAGGCTCTATATGAAATTTGGTTTCAATTGACCAAGTGGCTGTTGAGCAGAATGTTTGACATTGTCAAAATAAGAGAGTTCTGGGTCAAAGGTCAAAGAATGACCTTGACCTCTTGTACTCATAAATCTTCATGTACTCATTAAGATGACTGTAGATACTGGTTTTTAGCCCAAAATCTTCAACAGTTTCCAAGATATCTCATGTTGTAGCATTTTGCCATATAAAAACACAAGGAAGCAAATTTGACCTTGCCGTAAAAAAGGTCAAGGTCAACCCAAGGTCATAATTTGAACAATCTTGGTAGTACTTGCGTACCCGATGCTACATACCAAGTTTCAAGGCCATTGGCCTTTTGGTTCTGAAGAAGAAGATTTTTTTAGGTTTTTACCATATATGGGCGTGGCGGCCATGTTGGTCATGTGACCAGGACCGTTTGAACAACTTTTCGTTCCCCCTTCCTCTGGAGGCCACATATGAAATTTGGTTACAATTGGCCCAGCGGTTTCAGAGGAGAAGTCGTTTGAAATTGTTGACGGACGGACGACGGACGACGGACGACGACGGACGACGGAGCCTTACCATCCTATAAGCTCCCCCGGAGCCGCTGGCTCAGGTGAGCTAAAAAAACTGCAAATTGCAAGAAAAATGAAAAAAAAAAGAACATGCAAAAAATAAGGCAACACCACTCAGATGCACTCTTAAAGTAGCTTTTTCAAGTTGCCACTCATATGTGAAATATCGAATAACTTCATACATATCAATATTCTCACACGTTGAGCCTTGTTAACTCGACTATTGCTCCTGCATGAATTGACATTTCTTGGGTGGATTTTCTTGTTAAACCACTTCTAATGAAAGGTTAACACCCTGACTCCTGTTTTTCTCTTGGAAATTGTTCATAGCAAAGAACCAGACTGTGTAACTGTGAATTTAACAAAAAGCATTCAGAATCTGCAATGTGACACTTGACTGACAGCGAATTGTATATTTTGTGATCTTCTCTATGCTATACAGGAATGACACTTAAGAAACGAAAATCATTTCAAAGAAAAAATACAGTTAATTGACTTGATGGATTGAAAATCAATTCTAAATGTGTAAAAATCAGAGCCCTAGATAAGAGGGAGTATTTGGTGATAATTTAGGATAATTTTTGTTATTTCTATATAAAAACATATGTTGTGACCCTTCATCTGAACCGTCTCAATGAGACGGTTCAGATGAGGGGTCACAACATATGGTTTCAATGAGAAATGAAAAAAATTACCCTCAATTATCATCAAATACCCCTCTTATCTAGAGCTCTGAAAATAGCATTCAACCAATTACTTCTCATTGTCTCACTTTTGTTACAGCCTTTGGTTGATGTTAGTGACCCACACTTTGCATTGGTTTTTAACAATGATCTCTGGCTGCAACAAACAGTAAACTTCTCAACAAGATATGAATACTACATATGAAGCCAACTTACAGGAAATAGTTGACAGCAACACAGTAGTAGACACACATTCCAACAATAAGAAAGACTGTAAACACAATATAGGCTGTTGACGGTTCCTCTTCACCCTGTGAAAAACAATGATTACACTGTATGCAGAACTCAAGGCAGGAAGGAAAATGTTCTTGAAGTTGCTTTTTTATCCCTTTTTCTTTCTCAACAAAGTTATGATGCAGTATCCCCTACAAATCACTTTTATTTATCACAAGTCATGTTTAGAACCAGTTCTAAAAAGACTTCACTCCCATTTTTGTGGAAAACCAGGAAAAGGATTTCCAATTTTTTTCACATTATCTAAAGCTTTTGTAAGATAAAAGATCCAGTTCTTAGCATTCAGCTTGATATGGACAAGAGCATAGTCTGATCAGGTTGTCCTGATGACATGTATTCATACATACAAGGGGTTGTGACAGACTTTTATATGGTAAGTTTTTACCACATGATTTTTTTTTTCTGGCTGTCTATATACAAATTATTTGAAACCAAGACTCTTTTATTTAACATGTTATAATTCTAAGCTCTTGGCTCTTGACTAAATCTCCAAGTCAGCTGTTATTCTAAAAAGAATGAATAACCTTACCGGCACTACTGGAGTGTCCCAGTACTTTTTACATGTCAGGAATGAACAAACTGAGCTGGTCAGTGAGGCTGAAAAAAAAAATTGTGCATGTGATTGGAATAGCATTGAAAGAGATCTTGAGCATACAGAAAACACTCATATCAGCCTGCATGTCTGCACAAACTGATCAGTTTTTGATTTTCATTTTTTACATTCCCAAAGATTCATACATTGTATGTACAAATAGGGAAGACTCTGATCAGATTGCAGACATGACATCAACATGATGAATTTAATAACAGAAAACACTGAATTAAATAAAAATTATTGTTAACTGGTTTGAGAAAATTCTCCTTTTTGATTTCTTTAATTTGCCTGCTGTTGCACTACACATGCTAAAGGTACCGTACGATGACATCATAATGACATGAAAATGACATCACTATGCTGTTACCACAATAATGTCATTATAAAGTCATGATGTCACTATGGCACCATCAATACATGTAGCTGGGAGAGTATGCTATGCATTGTAACTAGTGTAACGTGGGCAGACCTGCAAACAAACCCCGTCAGTGGAAAAGCATGCTCACCCACCAAGGGCGGTTTATTTGCTTATATACCCCAACATTTACTCGACCACAAACTACCGAGTTTGTAATTTGCATATCTATTTATATCTGTGACCTTTAACCGTCACATTACTTTCCCCTCCAAGAAGTCTCGTCCCGAGACTTGGCCTGGGAATTACATGGGTAAGGCAACTCCGGTCTGGCAGTTGACCTTATCCCACCACTGCCACCAAATGTAACGTGGGCAGACCTGCAAACAAACCCCGTCAGTGGAAAGGCATGCTCACCCACCAAGGGCGGTTTATTTGCTTATATACCCCAACATTTACTCGATCACAAACTACCGAGTTTGTAATTTGCATATCTATTTATATCCGTGACCTTATACCGTCACATTACTTCCCCCTCCGAGAAGTCTCGTCCCAAGACTTTACATGGGTAAGGCAACTCCGGTCTGGCAGTTGTCATTATCCCACCGCTGCCACCAAATGTAACGTGGGCAGACCTGCAAACAAACCCCGTCAGTGGAAAAGCATGCTCACCCACCAAGGGCGGTTTATTTGCTTATATACCCCAACATTTACTCGACCACAAACTACCGAGTTTGTAATTTGCATATCTATTCATATCTGTGACCTTTAACCGTCACACTAGCATAGGTATGCCATGCATCAGGTTGCTACTGCAATAGCAAGTTTAGGTGTATATGTACACTTCTGTGTTTTTTCTGCAAATTTCACAGAGGGAAACAACTTTTGTGAATTTCTGTTAGCTTTGGATAAAGCCCTCCAAAATGGAGTCTGCTCTTGAAAGGTTTAAAAGTTTATCCCAAATTAGAAGGGAGACAAATAGAAAATGAAAGAGTTGCTTCCCCTTTAAGTGACCCATTTACCTTAAACTAGCATGATTAAATCAAAATATTCTATCAAAAAAATAATTCGTTCTCAAATCATTTAAAGTTGAGTTTGAAATAATTTCTGAGTGATCATCAAACACCCCTCTTAATAGAGGTCTTTTCCCTTGTCTTCGTTTGCTTTGTGTGCCGTCTTTATTGCTTTCCTTTCCCGTTTGGTGTTTAGGGCAGGATGTGGAGATCAATTGTTAACCTATTCCAAATGGGATACCCCTTTAGGGTACCTAGGCAGAGTTTGGATCCAGATCAGGCCCCACAAATGTGGGGCCTGATCTAAGATCCACAGTGTTTGCTGCCTAGACATCATTTCTACAAGAGTTGGTTAGACCAATAGTGTCAAAATATTCTTGATGTTTGATGCAGACGACAATTTCAGCAGACGACAAAAAATACCCAGAATGCAATGGGTTAAGTTCCTGATCACTGCATTCTCATCTACTACCATATTTCCTCATATTTGGGGCCATTCTAGAGAGGGAAAACACTGTTTTATAGCCTAATACAGTATTGTCGCGTATTGAGTTCTCAACATACCTTTATTCTCGCTATTTTTTTTCCACGCGAGTGTTTTGCGAGATTTTGACCTCACGCTCCTGGATGTAAACACGGAAGTGTCAACTGCATCATTTTCCAATATTGTCTGATTTGTTTTGAGAGAAATGCTACGTATAAAGGTATTTTTATATACATTTTAATCCTTCTGTGTTGTTTTACTAGTTTTTTACTGTTGCCATTTTTTACTCATAATAAAATGCATATTTTTCATTCTTTCTTTTAACTGTTGCCACCGACGCTCTTCTGTGTTGACAGATGCTTGTCTGGTCTAAAAATAGCAAATGACATAAGGGGGCGGATACGTGCGAAAAATAAAACCTACAGAAGCTTAAAAGTGTCATATATATTATGAATTTTATGAATGTTATTTTCCATTTTATTTTGTAAACTTATATAGGGTACAATTTCTGTTGGCAATTAAATAAACTTTGGTGAGTATGTAGCAAAATCTAAATGATGATAATTTGCTCTTTTTGTGGGTGGGTGTGGTTGCTCAGTTTAATTGCGATATACTGACAGGAAAATAGTGTCTCATCTAAATGAGTACTTACAATTTGTTCAGTGTGAATTTTGAAAAAATTCTGAATGATGCCAAAGATGTACCTACTTATTTAGTATAGCTCTAAAATAAAGTATGCTTTAATGCATTTTGAATTTTTTAACTACTTGTCATCAAAGCGCAATATGTCACAAAAAAGGCACCATACATATTTTTCTCATTCACTCAGACACATCCGAATGATGTCATTTATATTTACTATCGAGAACGTGTGCACTTCATTGGTTGGTTTGCACTAGCCTACTCCGAGATTAATTAGAACACATAAATGGCAAAATGGCTGGTTGTTGATTACACATGTTACGGGTAAATAATAAAAGTATGCAATAATACCAAATGCACATCAGTGCTGTTCCGGTTAGTCGAAAAGCAAGGGAAAGAATCTTAACCTATCGAGAACTGAGTAATCCAGGATACTGTAATACCTATGTCACAAAGCTGAAAATGAGATGCATGTATTTCTTCATAAATACAAATAATGGGAACTTTAAACTGCCACCTGTATATACTTACATTTAAGTCTGTTGGTAATATTCCATGACAAGGAGTCTGGTATACAGTTGTCTAACAAATCCTGAAATTATTTTAACTAAACAATTATACGGTTGTCTAACAAAACCTGAAATTAATTAAAACAAATTTTGACTAAAATTAAGATGACTAATATTGCACTGACCAAAAATATTTTGATAATACATGTAGCAAATACAATATGTACAATATGGTTAATCTCTATCATCAAGTATGCCAATCTGTGCTCAGTCTGATGCAGCCTGTTACTGTAAAATGACAAGCTAAATGTGGCTTGATATGTGACCTTTCACAACTATGATACAGCTTTGATGCTAATTCTTGAGTTAATTTTCTTGATGTCAAAAAATATGTATTTTATGGGCCCTCATTAAATCGTTTGATTGTTTGGGGTTTAATGGCCCTTTGAGACAGTATTTCAGTGTATATCCAGCCATTTCCCAAAGACAGGAAGATGGGAGAAAAAGAAAGATGAGAATAAAAACAAATCAAACAGCCCACAACCCACATCTACTGAAACCACACAGGCCCTTTGCAAACCTTGAGCCAATATCAGCTGAAAGTTTGACAGCAAACACCTACCCTGTCCCTAGCAAAGTTTCGTGCATGCGCTGATAGAGTTTGGAAAACCTGGAATTTAAGGAGGCTGAGATACAGAGCCATTCTCGAAAACAGCACTGTGAAAGTAGGTCACTGTGATTCTAGTTTGTAGAGGTAACCTGGAGCAGTACAATGCACTGATGGAGTTTGGATCACTGTGATCCAGTTTTGCAGGAGGTGACCTGAAGAACTTTGGTGCACCTCTGGGTGGAGTTGGAAGTCCTAGGGTTTTCAGAGCCTGAAAGGCTGAGATATATGGTGCATATGATACCCTTTTCACGAAATAGGTTACTATGAAGACTTTGTTCAGCACATATAGGTATGAAGGTTCAAGAGTATAGGGTCTATGTAAGTCAAGATATATCTGTTTCCAACAAGCAGATGCACATAATTATGGATGCACCAACACCAAATGGGCAACTATGTCTTGCTTAATGTAAGCAAACTAAAAAACAAATATAAGAAACAGAAAGTAATCTAAAACTTTTACCAAACAGTCCTGAGTCAGATCCTTCATGTCCTCTTCCATGCACAGTGCCACATCCCAGAACGTAGCCTGAGCGGCTCCTGACACCACATCACACCGGAATATCTCACAGAAGTCAGCTAGGCATACTGAGTCTTTCTCCTGGAAGTTGGAACCAAGTTGCATATATAGGTTAACCTTAAACATACTGAATTTCAATATCAGCAGACAACAATTAAACTATTTTCCTTATTTTTTTTTGAAGAAATTAGGGCTTGACATCTGGCGCAAATTATCCCAAAAAGGGACACTAAGAAAGCAATGTCAAACCCTTCTTTCAGTGAAAACTGATAAATGTATTTGTAGTCTGCTCATTTTGCTTATAGCATGCTGAATGTTAAAGGGGAAACAGAAGCATTTTTGTTTCCTATCCATAAACTACAAACATTTTATGAATGCATATACATAAACTTGTAATTTTTCAGTTCTATTAACTATTCAACTAAATTAGTTTACCCTGGCAAAAAGGCAACATGAGTTAGCTCCCTCTGGCATGACTTCACCATAGACTGCACATGATCCAGATCGTAGAATTTACCTTTTTTCTGCACAAAAACATGAGTCACGTTCCTTTCATGTATGAACTTCAAATAACAAACAGAAGTTCTCTCTGCATTATCAATATTATCCACAGCTTGAGCTTTTTAAGGTAAATGGGTACACTTTCAAGGGAAGCAACTCTGCCATTTCCAAATTTGCCTCCCTTCTAAATGGGGGTGAGACTCTTAAAGGAAAGAATTTGCTTACCTAGGAGAAAATGCTTTCCTTTAAGAGTTGACCCATTTTGTATGTGTTACACTGTCCTGAGAAGAAAAGAGAAAGTCACAAAAGTTGTTTCCCTTTGCAAAGATGATGGCAAAACAAAAAGCTGTACCCATATGCCTATAAAGAGGGGAATATCTGATGATAATTTAGAAATAATTTCTAGTAAGAGCTATCAACTTACATTATAAACAGTGCTAGCATGACGATTATCAAAGTGAGAATCGAGGTATATTTCTCCTATGAAAGCCTTGCCACAATACCCGCAACTCCACTTGTTCACAGATTCTCTCTCTTTGTGGTCCTCATTGTCAATGTAGCGGTCCCGATCTTTCAAAAAAGGGCACTGGTAGGGTACCTTCACACCAAGTTCTTTGTATATTGGTAGCAAGTCCTGAGGCATAAAATTCAAAAATAATTCAGAGCTCCAGATAAGGGTGGGTCTTGATGACAGATCTGGGATGAATATTTGTTGTCTGTCAACCAAAACATATGTTGTGACCCCTAATTAAAACACTTGCATTAAGGCAGTTTTTATGAGGGGTCACATTATATACATTATGGAGTATGGAAAGAGATTCTCAAAACCTTCCTTGTCTGCTGCTCTGGCATAAAAATCAAACAATCAATGCTCCAGTGTTATTTGAAACTTGGAAACAGACTTTTTTACCTTCAACAAATAATCTAAATATTCATAAAACTGATCTTAGTTTTAGAAGTAAAGAGCTAATAATAATAACTTCCAAGGCTGAAACAGCCCAATAGGGAATGATGATACTGAGAGAGAGAGAGAGAGAGAGAGAGAGAGAGAGAGAGAGAGAGAGTAAACCTGCGAACTTGGTACAGGGTAAATACACATTGTTTTTGGCTGGTTAAGCACCTGAAAATGGAGAGGGGAGTGTACTAATAAGGTCATGGCAAGTAGAACTTTTGACAATGCAGTGTATATTGGTATGCAGATAATTTTCTTTCTCAGACTTTACCTCAGTGATTTTTTTCTCTATATAAGTGGTGCCCATAAAAGGCACCAGTCCCAATTCAAAATAGTATCTTTTTTTCCCAACTGCAAGTTGAAAAATTCCCAATTGCAGGAGAATTTTTCTAGGCACCATTCTACAAGCATAAATTTGCTTGCTTGCTTAGAGAACTGGCAGATATATAGCTATTATAATTGAATTTAAATATTATATATTCAGTTTCATGTCCCCTATCCCACCACTTGAGCCAATAAAGGTGTTTCTGAAATTCCAAATTTAAGGAGAATACGACGCAATTTTTCTCATTTCCGTGTGCACCGGCACCATTCCCAAAATAGTGAAAAAAATCACTGTACCTCAGCGTTGGGGTGATCTGATTTATAGACTATTCTGTATGCAGTATCAGTGCAGCTGTAATCTTGGTCTCCAAAAACAACTAACTAAAAAGAAACTGGCACAGTACCTGATAAACAACTTTCCTGACTGTTCTTGACTTGTCTCTTTCACAATTGTCGCTTGTCACTCCTAAAACTAGCCAAGAAATCTGAAATGCAATGATACAATGTATCAAATTAGCAGTGTCATGATGAAAGTTTAACCTACTGCTATACTAGCATTATAGATTTGGTTTGGTTTTGATGATTTTAGGTGTTATAGCTTGAGAAAAATAAAGGGAAAGCACTCAAGTTGATGATACAATTGACTGAGCTAATCAGAATTGTTTACTGGTGATACATCCAAAGACAATCATTCACCAGGAATAGGGCGTAAACAGGGCGTAAACAGTGTCTTTTCTAGGATTGACAAAATAGGGAGGATTTTCGACAGAGAAAAGGTATCACTCACACTTGTAACTCTGAAATTGGGGTTAAACTACATAAAAACAATTGTACCTAGTATTTTAAACAGCGAATTAATTTAAACTAGATTGTATTTTCAGACATGGAATGTGAGACAATTTTTTATCATGAAAAGTTTCATGCGTTATGCATTAATTCATCATGCCAACATTGAAAAAAACACACAGAACATAGTGTTATGTGAGCAAAATGGTTCCATACTGCCAGAGAAAGCAGCAGTTTTTATATATGGATGCCACACAAATCCTATTCTAAGAAATGGTGATACTGAAGGAACAAGTTAAGCAAGTAACTAACCCTGTGCCGGGCACGGGGTTAGCAGCTAACCCTGTGCCTGGCACGGGGTTAGCAGCTAAGTCTGTGCCGGGCACGGAGTAAGCAGCTAACCCTGTGCCAGGCACAGGGTTAGCAGCTAACCCTGTGCCGGGCACTGGGTTAGCAGCTAACCCTGTGCTGGGCACGGGGTAAGCAGCTAACTCTGTGCCGGGCATGGGGTTAGCAGCTAACCCTGTGCCTGGCACAGGGTTAGCAGCTAACCCTGTGCCAGGCACAGGGTTAGCTGCTAACCCCGTGCCCGGCACAGGGTTAGTTACTTGCTTAACTTGTTCCTTCAGTATCACCATTTCTTAGAATAGGATTTGTGTGGCATCCATATATAAAAACTGCTGCTTTCTCTGGCAGTATGGAACCATTTTGCTCACATAACACTATGTTCTGTGTGTTTTTTTCAATGTTGGTATGATGAATTAATGCATAACGCATGAAACTTTTCATGATAAAAAATTGTCTCACATTCCATGTCTGAAACTACAATCTAGTTTAAATTAATTCGCTGTTTTTAGCAATAATTTAGTATCAGTGAGTATACACAATGCTTTAAGATATCATTTAAATCTGTTTTTATGAATAAAATAAAGAAAATAATTCCCCACTTCTGCTATGAATTAGGGGCAATTGTCAGAAATTTGGGTGAATCTTTCTACCCCCCTCTCTAGAATAGACACTGCACGGTGAAGTAGGTATAGTCTTATACTTGGTAAGTTAGTATTTAATCAGCCCCAGTGGCTATATAACTTTTCCTGAATTCTATCTTTTTCCCTCCTTAGTCCTTTGCTTCTCTGATTCGATCACATCTGATCAATTTATCAGTGGACTGTTCTATGGGAAAAAAGAGCCAGAAGTAGTTCTCATATGTATAGTGGACGGCAAATACCCTGTGAAACAACTGCAACACCCAAGCCAACCTGGCCCTACAGAGCTCTAGATAACAGGGGTATTTGATGATAATTTAGGGATAATTATTTTTAATTCTCATTGAAACCATATGTTGTGGCCCCTCATCTGAACCGCCTCATCGAGACGGTTCAGATGAGGGGTCACAACATATGTTTTTATGCAGTATTAACAAATATTATCCCTAATTATCACCAAATACTCCCTCTTATCTAGAGCTCTGCCCTATTTGCAAGCGCTAATTGCAAAGTCCCCATAATCAAACTGCACGGCAGAGGTATCTAGCCAGTCATGAAAGAAACCTCGCTACTGACTGAGCTATCCGGGGGCCTTTTATTACATATGAATGTTGTCTTTTAAATAAAGTTTCATTCATCTGTACGTGTACTGGTACCGCCCGCATATTGATCGTACGAATGTGGTTCACGAACTCTGGCCTTTAACCCAAATGTCGTACCTCAGGCAATGCCTAGTTATTTTCCTCATTTGGTATATGCGAAACAATAAACAGGCAAACTTACCACAAACAGAACTTTTGTAAACGTGTGCATTGTACAGTTTTATTACGCTAAACGTTTTTGTGGCTCCGATGCAACCATTTTGTGTTCGCACTTGTTTAATACAGCGTCTGCCTCGACTGGTCTGACGAACGGTCCGTGGAAACACCCAAAACCACCCCAAAACATCCCAAACCACCCCAAACCACTTTCATACCACCCCAAACCAGCCTCCCAGGATACAAACTATACCCCCCCCCCCCCCCCCCCCACGAATTAGGGACATAACGGACCACGGACAAAACGGACCACGGACAAAACGGACCACGCTTGGGACAAAACGGACCACGTCCAGGACAAAACGGACCACGTTTAAGGACAAAACGGACCTCTTTCAGACCGTCCGTTAACCTTGAGAAAGCATGTTTCATTTTAGTTGCAACACTAATAAAGCAATTTGCATGCTTAAAAGATAAAATCAACGTATTCAATTAATACGATAGTTGCGCCATCAAAGGTAATTGAGATCATGAACAATAGTCAAATAATTGTGACCATTTCACATTGTCTTTGGTAATTATATACTCTTTAATCTTTTAACTGGCACCAATTAATGGTCTTGTTTGTCTTCTAGTGTGGTCTGTATGGTCCTGAAACGTGGTCCGTTGTGTCCCGAAACATGGTCCGTTTTTGTCTTGAAACATGGTCGTTTTGTCCTAACCATGGTCCATTTTGTCTGGTCCGTTTTGTCCATGGTCCGTTTTGTCCGAGTACCCCCCCACCTCCCACACACACCAAGACACCAACATCTCAGTTGGCGAGTATTATTCATCTATAGTTTCTTTCCTTCTCTTCACCCCTTTCATTCTTTAAATTAATGTGCTGCTGCGTGAGGGGTGGGGGTTCTATAGTTTCTATCCAGAGTGGCTGGTTTGGGATGCCCTCCTCTCCCCTTGCGTGACATACCCAAACGTACAAACTAATTTACTTTATTAGATTAATTTTCGATAATATTTAAACCCGAAGTTATTAAGAGATATATACATATCATACGGCAACCACTTATTGAAGTGTTCTCTCTCATTTCTATTTTGAATCGATATAGATATTGTTTTAGATGGAATGGGAGCGGTGTTGGTGTATGTGTGGAGGGGACAGGGGGTAATGTGAATCTGAGGAGGCTGGTTTGGGATGGTTTGGTAGAGGTTTTGGGTGTTTTGGAGTGGTTTTGGGTGTTTCCACGGACCCTCTGACGAATAACCGGACCGGTTTGAATCGAATTGGATAGGTGCAAGATGGGAAAATCGCATGTGACGCATATGCTTTTAGGGAAAGTCATTTATTATCAGGTGGGGTTGGGGGCTGTACATTCATCAGGGGTGGGGGATGCAATTTATCTACTGGGTGGGTGGGGTTGATCTACATGGTGGGGTGGGGGGGGAGGGGGGGCGGGGAAATAAAAAATTACCTAGCCTAGGAGCAGTTGGAGGTGTATGTGTGTGTGTGTGGGGGGGGGGGGGTCATATACTTTGTCAGGCATATACGAGTGTGTGTGTGTTTGTGTTGGGGGGAGGTCAGAATTCTCCCATCAGCCCCCACCTAGACCCCCATTATCAATACTCCTACATTTTCTGACTAATTCTATGCTTTCAAACTGAAGTCTTCAGAACATTTACAATGGGGAAAAAATGCCCACTTCATATCCAGCAAAAACTATTTTCAGTGATTTGCTAATAGGCCAGATTAAAAAGTAAAAAGGTCCATGATTCACATGGATGTAACAAGGAAGCAAATGAGAAGTGCGGTGGCTCAGTGGTTAGTGCACTTGACTCTGAAGCCACAGGTCGTGGGTTCGATCCTCACCCGAGGCGAAATATTTTTATGTCCGAACGCGTTTTTCTAGCATCCTTTGCAGGGATGATGCTAACAAGTATGCCGTCCTTCGGATCAGGACGTTAACTGGAGGCCACCTGTGCAGGGAGAGTCATCCCCTGTGCAGGTTAAAGATCCCTACTATAGCTACATGGCTATACATAGGCTTTCATCCTGCAACACCAGAGTGTGCAAAGGTACACCGTCTGTGTCCCCTTCGGGGGGTTAAGGCGTAAATGGAAGAAAGAAAGAAAGAAAGAAAGAAAGAAAGAAAGAGAAAGCACATCAGTATTACCTTTGGTCCAACAGTTATGTTGTTACTACTCCAAATTTGCTTTAGCTCTGTCAGGGCTGCGGTGGCTTGTGCAATCTTTGAGAGAACCTCAGGTTTGGAATCATCATCTGAGACAATTCGAAACTTGTCACTGTTTCCAACTTTTGTTCTTTTACCTTGATCTCGCTTTGGATGCAACTGGCACAGTTTGTCATGAGTTTGCATTTTTTTTTCCATTTAACATCTTGTGGAGGATTTGCCGAGACTTTCCAATATTTTAAAGGCTTCAAGATACTGCTTCTTCTTAGCATGAGTATCAATGATTATCAATGTCATCGTCAATCTGCAAATTGGTAATAGTTCTGCCACCTTTGCCTTTCCATCATGTTCTTCTAAAGCATCAGACATGCTCCTTTCAAGAAACAAGAGGGCCATGAGGCCCTGTATCACCCTCCTGAGTAAAAGGTCAACCTATGGTCATTATTTGAATAAACCTGATAGTATATGAAAAGTAAAAAGATAGGCAATGATTAGGAATAAATACAATCAAATCCCACATCCCCCTCTCAAAGAAGCACTGTATTTATCAAAACATATTGAAATACCGAAACAAACTTGAAATCCCAAAACGAATAATTAAATATATACAGTAGGGAAATGGCGTTTTGGTAGTCTGCAGATAAATCCATTTGAATTGAGTTTTCAAAATGCTGGGTTTTACCATATATGGGTGTGCCGACAATGAGCCATACTTTTGCAAATTTAACTTTCTCCCCCCCCCTCCCCCCCCCCGCAGGCTGCCAGTCTGCAGCTGTTTCAGATGTTTGAAATTGTTCAAATCTGAGTGACCCCCCCCCCCCAACCCCCGCAGGCTGCCAGTCTGCAGCTGTTTCAGATGTTTGAAATTGTTCAACTCTGAGTGACCTTGGTCAAAACTCAAAGAATGACCTTGACCTCTTGTACTCAGAAATCTTCATGTACTCATTTAGTTGACTGTGTATACACCAATTTATATACCAGTCTTCATTAATTTGCAAGAAACCTTATGCGTTTGCGTTTCCTCATATAAAAGCACAAGGAAGCAAACTTGACCCTACCAAAGGTCAAGGTCAACCCACAGTAATTATTTGTACAAATTTAAAAGTACTCGAGTACTGTATAAGCTGTATATAACATTTCAAGGTCATGGATCTTTCGGTTCTGGAGATTTTTTAAGTTTTTTTATCATACATGGGAGTGGCGACCTAATGTTGGTCTTGTGAATGGGATCGTTTGAACAAACTTTCGTTCCCTCGACCCCTGGAGGCTCCTTATGAAATCTGGTTCCAATTGGTCCAGAGGCTTCAGAGAAGTTGTTTGAAGTTGTGGATGACCGACAACAGACCGAAGATAATCTATCAGCTCACTTGAGCCTCCGGCTCAGTTGAGGTAAAATGTTAAAGGTGGGTGAGAGAAGGCACAAAAAGTTTTCCATGTGCCATCATTTATCTAGACTGAACTTGTAGCCTTGCCTTAGAGGCGCCCAAATGACATGAAATGGATTGGCATTGCTGTTGTACATCCACATGATGGCCCACAAGGCTGCATGCTGTAGCAGTCAAAGGCTTTTTTGAAATTTATGAAGACATGGCACAGATTTTGCTAGTGTTGAAGATGCTTCTCACGCAGAGTTCTGAGGTGGAGGTCTGTTCAGTGTGTTCCAGCTCTGAACACAACCTTTTCTTCAGGGAGTGTCTCTTTGGCTTGGGGTTTAACCCATTCCATTCGGGATACCCCTTTAGGGGTATCTGGGCAAACAGTTTGGATCCAGATCAGGCCACACAAATGTATGGCCTGATTTGAGATCCAAACTGTTTACCGTTTAGACATCATTTCTACAAGAGTTAGACCAATATTGTCAAATATTCTGGATTTTTGATGCATACGACAATTTCAGCAGACAACAAAAAATACCCAGAATGCAATAGGTTAAGCCTATTCATGATGATTTTCAGCATCACTTCCCTCAGATGGCTGATTGATAATTCTGTAGCTCTGGCAGGGATGAAGGTTGCACATTTTAGGGAATTTGATAATCAGCCAACAAATATGAGAAAATGCAAGATTTACTGACTGGAAAGAGAAACAATGCATCATTTTTCATTTTGATTATTAGTCTAGTGGCTTTCCTTTGTCTATAAAACCTCTGTTTGCACTGTAGACCCATGTTATCAGCTGTAACCAAGGACTATAGATCTAGGCTTAAGATTTTTATTATTCCAAACTATACAAATTACCCCCTTCAAACAGTTACCAGCTGGTACCAGATGACTACGGAAAGTAAAGATAGGCAATAATCAGGGATCCAATATTCCCTCCTCAAAGCAAACCAGAGGGCCAATGGCCCTATATCGCTCACCTGAGCACTGAGGTTACAGCAACAAAACACCATGCACAACAACAATAAAAAAACACCATTTATATAGAGGATAATATCACAAACATTTATGCAAAAAAATAAGCTTTATCCCCCATTAATGGCTTCTCAGAAGATCTTTGGCAAAAAAAAAAGTGAAAATTTGGCCTTTCAGCTGCAATGGCAACCAATCAAAATCAGGTGTTTGGAAAAAAATATTCATATGGCTGGTAGAGGACTACTCCAGGAACATTTCTGTGAAGTTTTGTCAAAATATCTGCAGTAACACAGAAATAAATAGCAAATGTCCACTTTCCTCATTATAAGTCTATGGAAACTTTAAGTTGCCATAGCAACAAATTCACATGGACAATGATAATATACTAGAACCAACTTCTAACCGACCACTTATCTATAGCATGTTTTCCACTACAGTCGAATCTCGGTAGTTCGAACGCCGATTTTTCGAAAATACCGGATTTTTCGAAGTCGAAACACGGTCCCGATCGTAAAGCCCATTAATTGTATGCAAAAACACTTCCGCAAATTCGAATTTCGATAATTCGAAAAATCGGATTTTTCGAAAGAAAAATTTGGTCCCGATGGAGTCAATTTATTACAAATATCCCTCTATTATTCGAAATCAAAGTTCATGCTCCAATTTCATGCCGGAAAATAACACCTATTGTCATCGATGAGATAAATATTTACAGCCTCAGGTCATCACAGCCACCTGTACAGGTAATTATCGCTTCACGACCACTGACGTTTTGATTGCTAAGTTATTAATTTCTGTTGAGCAAAAGGTGTCTGTCTAATTGCATTCGTAATTGACGGGGATAATCTTGTTTGAAGTTTGTAAATTTAACGGCTAAATAAGATGGCTTTTGTAACCAGGCTCGGACTAGCATGCGCATCCGAACTTTGCTTTCGTACGGTTTGCGCATGGATCATACGGTTTGCACACGGCACTAAACAGAGTCTCAAGCTACACCACGCACACTGACAGGCTGGTTTGAGTATTCATTGCTCCCAAATACATTGAATCCGAATAACTGAGGAACTTTTTCCGTGATACGGCTCAGATGACCGGTTGAGTCGTTTTTTCTGAAAACGAAAGTAGCCCAGTTCTCGGAAACATAAACGGAAAGTGAAAGTACAGTATGGTCGGGGCGTTTAGCGCCTAGCCTGTTTCCGTTCAGGTTGGCTTTGATCTTCGCCGGCGCTGCATGATTTGCAGAGCTGCCGAAAATGTGCGGCAGCTTTGCTGCTTTCGGACAATACACAGCGTCACATGTACATGTGCCAAACACGAGGGGTGGTCTCGAGATATTAAATGATGTGGATCCATGTTTCCGGTATGTAATTTTAATTATTCTACGTTCTGATTTTGTTTTCATTGATTTATAAATCCATGAACGTCAGAAAGCAATCGGACTGTCTAAAACCACCGTAATAACGAATTCCGGAAATGTACGAAAATGAACGGGAAATGCCGAATTCGAAAATTCGAACTACGGATAATTCGAATGAAATTGTGAGGTCCCTGTCAGTTCGAATTATCGAGGTTCGACTGTAAATAAAAAGGACAATCGAACATATTTTTCCATCTTTAATTAACTTGTGATATTGGTAAAGTAAATCAGGTAACTCTGAAATAAAAATCTCATCCATATACCATTGAATAAGTGAAAGATAATGGTACCCCTGTTTCCGAAAATTGCAACATTTCAGCAGATTTTCACGATTCGGACAGAACCACATTTCGGAATCTTGTCAGCATATGCTTATGATTTGTGCGAATATTTAGAAAATGTTTTGAATGACCTTGATAATTCATAACAAATTTTTTTTTTAATACAGACTTCAAAATTTTAGTCACAATTAAAAAACCATCTCCACCCCAGTCATGATCCTTGCGAAGTTCGAAATTAGGGGTACATGTGTATCCTCTGCTGCCAGGAAAACAATTCTGAAGGTATTGAGCTCAAACAGTTTACAACGTTTACATGACACATTGGGAGTACTAAATATAAGAAAATTATGTCCGGATACCATCTTCAAACGACAGTGTTCAAGACAAAGCAAGTGGTCGGTTAGAAGTTGTGCTTAGTATATAAAACGTACTTTAGGTAGAGGTTAAAATTATCAATATGTATGCTAAGTATCAGTTTCATCCCCCTCATGGCTTCACTTTTCCCATTATGAGTCAATGGAAACTATAAGTCGCCATAGCAACCACAGTTCTTATGGGATTGGAAGAAAAAGAATGAAATTTATGTAGAAACTACTGTCATCAACACGTTTGCACAATATCAGCTTCATCCCCTATATGGCTTCTGAGCAGCAGATTTTTTTTTCTTCTAAATTTACACTATATTTTGCCATGGCAACCAATCAAATTCAGCGATTTGGAGAAAATTCATATGAATCGTAGAGGACAACTCAAGAAATATTTCTGTAGAAAAAAATTTAAATAACTGCAGTTAGTTAGATAGCAAAAATTGCCAATTTCCATTTTCCTCATTATAAGTCAATGGAAACTCTTAGTTGCCATAGCAACCAAACTGCTGGAGCAACTGCCATGAAAAACAGTAATTCTATAGAGGCTAGTACTAAGGTTCTTTCTGTAAAGTTTGAGCTTTATTGGCAACACAGTTTCTGCGAAGATGATTTTTTAATATTTTTCTATTTTTAACCATTCGGTTGCAATGGCAACCAGCCAAATTGCGCAATTTGTATAAATTTAGCATGGCTGGTTAAAGACTATTCAAGGTACATTTCTATGAAAGTTTTGTCAAAATATCCGCAGTGGCATAGCAATAAATGCAAATTTTCCATTTTGCCATTATAAGTCAATGGCAACTTTCAGTTCCCATAGCAACCAAACTGCTAGAGCAATTGCCAAGAAAAACAGTACTTTTATAGAAGCTAGTACTAAGATCCTTTCTGTGAAGTTTGAGCTTTATTGGTTGCATAGTTTCTGAGGAGATGATTTTTGAATATTTTTCCTATTTTTAACCATTCGGTTGCCATGGCAACCAGCCAAATTGTGCAATTTACATAAAGTTCATGTGGTTGATAGAGGACTACTCAAGGAACATTTCTGTAAAAGTTTTGTCAAAATATCTGCAGTAACATAGCAATAAATGCAAATTTTCCATTTTGCCATTTTAAGTCAATGGTAACTTTAAGTTCCCATAGCAACCAAACTGTTAGAGCAATTACCAAGAAAAACAGTACTTTTAAAGAAGCTAGTACTAAGATCCTTTCTGTGAAGTTTGAGCTTTATTGGTTGCATTGTTTCTGAGATGATTTTTGAATATTTTTTTTATTTTTAACCATTCGGTTGCCATGGCAACCAGCCAAATTGTGCAATTTACATAAAGTTCATGTGGTTGATAGAGGACTACTCAAGGAACACTTCTGTAAAAGTTTTGTCAAAATATCTGCAGTGACATAGCAATAAATGCAAATTTTCAATTTTTCCCATACAAGTCAATGGAAACTTTAAGTTGCCATAGCAACCAAAGTTCTGAAGCGATTTGGATAAAAAACAGTATTATTGGTTCCCCCTGCCTATAGATGCTATATATGAAATTTGGTAACAATGGGCCTTGTAGTTTCAGAGGAGATGTCGTTTGAAAATATTGACGGACGACGGATGCCTGCCTATACTATAAGCTCACCTGTGAGCCTTCGGCTCAGGTGAGCTAAAAAGGAAAGAAGTATATACATAAATTGACAGCAGCTCATGAAAACAGAATGAACAGCTCTTTCAACTGAAACACTGGAATGTGAACAAGGTCTACAATTGATTTATCTATAGTTGGTTTGTCATTGTAAAGAAAAAACAATTTTCCATCAAAAGCATGGTAACTAACAGGGCCCACCTTAAAATGATGACACAGATATGGCACAGACACGAAATCATGACTGTGAGTAAAAGAAGGACCACAACTCTCTAAGGCAGGAAGTAGAGTTACTGTTCTTGGACTCTGCACACCCTGAGTCTATAGTTTGAAGAAATTTTCCAAGGATGACATAGATACGAAATCATGACAAGACGTACAAAGTGCTTACTTTAGGGCCCCCGCAGACTTTGTCTGGCTGGGCCCTAATGATTCTAATAACCAAACACCATAACTATCTTTACAAGATGTACTGACATTTGTAGGGGAGAGTCAGGTAACTTCTTCGTACATGGGGGTAAATTCGGACATACCATTGCAAACAGTGAAAATCCAGATGAGACGGCTCATGATGAGCCGTCTCATCAGGATTTTCAAAGTTGGCCAGTTATTTGTGTTTTAATTCCAAACAACTGACATATACAGGAAACAATGTCAATGTCCGAAATTACCCCCTGTCCTAAGTTACCAGACTCTCCTCTATGTAATGATAATCCAAATAATAGGTATTTCAGAAGTGCCATTGACTGGTTAGAGTTGCTAAACATATTGCACCAAGAAATATGTTCACATTTTGAATCAGTCATATTTTATCATATGACGTGACATCTGAGAGTGTAATAAAGCCGTGCATTAAAAACGATAATCAACTAGTGGATTAAATATGCAAATTATGTCCTAACGTTATGCCTTGACGTCCGTTTAAACGTCGAGTTTTCTAATGGCGAAATTGTGACATTTTAGTGCAAAATTTGCTAATAAAATGCAATTTTAATGTCATATGATAAATATAACCTTGTATTTGAGCTCCTGTATTATTGAATTTATCAAACTCGTAGGGGAAAACCGGTAAGATGCTTGGCAGAGCCTCGCATCTTATCTTTTCCCTTCAACTCATTCAATAAATTTAATAATACATGCGCACTCATGTAAGATCCTCAATGTAATCCACATAACAGATCAAACTGGCAGGACACAAAGTACAACAAAATATTTTCTATTGCAAATATTCTTTTATTCCCTCTGAAAATCTGGTTTTGCACATCTTTAACAACAAAATATAACAATGAACAACTAAAAATATACAAGATAATTTTATACACTGAAAAGAAACAGTACTATGGTATTAATTTTTGACTTTGCTCAGTTTCCACAATGGCAATCAAACTGTACAATAACTGTAAAACACATGAATGGCAATACTTAAATTTTCTGATGGTAATGAAGTGTTTCTAAGGCGTATGGATACACCTCCATGGTCTGATAGCTATTTCTTTTAAGGGTAACAACTTAAACATCCTTAAAGATGCTTTCTTGGTAAGTGAATTCCTCTCTCCATTGGGTGCTACTCTTAGGGTGAATTGGTACACTGACAGGGGAAGCAACTCCGCCATTTTCATTTTTGCTTACCAATTTTATGGGGGTGAACTCTTAAAGGAAAGAATTTGCTCCCCTAGGAGCAAATTCTTTAAGAGTTGGCCCCATTCCGTAGGGCTATGCTGTTCTGGGAAGCAAAAAGGAAGTCACAAAAGTGGTTCCCCTTCATTATAATGGTATGAAAACATGGAGGTGTACCCATACATCTTAAGGGACAGACGCTTTAGGTGTAGCCCCATATGAGATGGGATGAAAAAGTGCCCATACTCCTTTTTCCTCAATCTTTTCGGCATGAAAGAACAAAGCGCACATTTTTTTAAGAGATCAAATAGCACAATAATAATAGCAGTAATCACTGAGCAAAAACATTTGATAAGTGTAAGTTATTTTTCGCAAGTTCCTATTTCATGATTTATTAGTTTTGGAGTTAGTGGCAAGTTCTTGAATTCGTGACCAAGTGTCAATCAGCAATAATTTTCGTTCAGGCCTTTATTTTACAAATGTTTATGAGAACCTTGATTTTGCAAGCCAGTAGAGTCACAAATATATTCAATATACTCAAAAGTTAACTTGTCCCTATTTGTCCAAATATTAAATGATTAATAGTACCTGCATGAATTTGTCTGTTCTTGTGAAATGACAAGTCAACAACAATATCAAGCAATGTGAAATCAGAGATCCATATCAGTTGCATGTTGATGGTAACTCTGGGTTACTTCTTCATTCTCCAAGCAAACCTATTTTGTAGCCCCTCTTTAGAGTCATCTCAGCCTGACCATTATAATGAGGCAGTGTTCCAGATAAGGGGTGACAGGGATAATTTAGGGACAATTTTCCTTATTTCGCCATAAAAAAGCACATAATGACCCTTAATTAGAACTGTCTCACCGAGACGGTTCTAATGAGGGGTCACAACATACCTTTTCCGTTGAGAAATCAGCAAAATTATCTTTGAATTATCCTCAATACCTCCTCTTATCTGGAGCTCTGATCAGGCTTCTCATAAGCTTCCTATTTGCTTCTGGAGACTCTTTCAGATGCACCATCAAACCTACAATTTCTGGAGCTTCGGTGAAATGCACATGAAAATGATTTGAACACATACAATGTTATAGCACCGTCATCGAATGATATTTATACAAGATAAGAATAACACACAGATCCAGATGAGCCACGGTTTTGAGCATTTTTCTCAGCCAAAACATAGTTGTGACCCCTCATGTAAACATCCAGGCAATCCTAATGTGCTGTCACGACGTCAGTGTTTACGGACAATCTCATGATTATCCTCAAAATCTTATCTGGACCTCTGTAACAATGGTGTTGTGTCTACATTTCAATGTACCATGAACAGCTAAGTAACCAATATCAAAATGAAAACTAAAATAAATCAACACACTCAATTAGGGTCTCGACCAAAATAAAATTCCAATAATATAAATTTACATAAACATGACAATTTTTCTACAACAAATATTTGTGCTGTATAAACAGATCATTATTTCATGAACACATCCCATGGTATCTGCGAGAAAATTGTTAGTGATGTGAGCATTATGAACCATGACACAGTAGAACACAACTGAAAACTCAGAGCTCAAGATAAGGCCAAGCATAAAAACATTTTGTTTGCAGTTGCTGATTTTTTGGAGGGTAGGTAGGCCGGTTTTTCTCTCTCTTTTTTCAATTTCTGCAAATTATGAAAACAACAAATACTGGTACTACATAAAATATCACACATTGCAGCACAAATTGCCCATGATACTAAGATAACAGCATCCAACATTTTAAACATATCTATTTCAGCCACAAATGGTATACCCAAAATGTGCAGGTATTAAGGCAAAAAGTGCAGACCCAGATCAGACTGCTCCTAGGAGCAGTCTGATCTGGATCGGCACTGTTTGGTCAGGACTGTTTGTCTTACTATTCAGGTTATCATGGTAAATTTGCCCTTTTGAAAAAAAAAATGCTGTCCCAAATGGTCAAAACTTTTTTGGGGGAAGGGAGGATTTTGGTGGGTAGTAGGCAATTGCAAACAAACAAAATTTTATTTTTGGCCGATGGTAGGGTATCGAGGATAATTCAAATACAATTTTTCTTATTTCTCAAGGAAAACATATGTTGTGACCTATCTTTAGAATTGTCTTGGCAAGACGGTTCTAAAGAGGGGTCACAAGGATAATCTTTTATGGAGAAATATGGAAAATTATCCCTAAATTATCCCTGTAACCACTTCTTATCTGGGGCACTGTCACCAGAGACAATAGTAACTTGTTTAAACTTCTGTCTACACCATACACACTCTTAGGACAAATTGAACTACCATACACGTTTGTAGGCTTTTTAACCACATAGAAAGCAGACTTGTGAAATTGAACACAAAACAACTGAACAACCAAACTGTTTTGTTTTGAGCATTACAGGTGCCTTATTCACTAACATGAAAATGATCATTCATAAAATCAGCAATACTAAGTCATTTGAACACATATTCAGGTGGTTTGACTCAAAATCTCGCCTATTAAAATATCTGTGCATGAAAAATATATACAAGTATAAAGAAGAAATCTCTGATTACACTGTGTGCATTCTACAACCAAAGCTACGAAAATGTGTATTGTTTTTACAGCTAGTGTAGTGTTTTTAAAGTCACAGCCTGAGGTGAATGGATACATTTTCAAGGGAAGCAACTGTCATTATTTTTGCCTCCCTTCTCAATGGGGTCATCTCTCAAAATAAGATAAATGGCTCCCTTAGGAACATTTTTTCTCTTAAGAACTTGACCCCATTCTCATCCAGGGAAGCGAACAGTACAAACGTCCAATTTTGTAAAACTGGCAGAAAAACATGAAAGGGTACCCATACACTTTACAAAGAAAAAGCTGATCTTAAAATTCAAACTGATCTGCATATCTATTTACCCTTAATATCGAGACAAATGCCTCAAGGAACAACCTGATCATGGCCAATACTGTTGGCAATACTTATCAGAAATGGCCAAGATGTCTGAATATCCACTATAAATAGTCAGCAATTATTGTCCAAGATACATTAGACCTATCCAAGTCAGCAGCTTTTCATTTTGATTTATTTACAAAGCACATACATGACACGAGCACATCAACTGGAAAAATTTAGCATATGCTAAGCACTAATATTCTTTAAAACAATTCCCACTTTTTTTCTTTCATAAAATACTACAGTAGAATTTCATTGGCTCGAACAGGCTTGGGATCATGAAAATTAGTTCCAGCAACGAGTAGTTCTAGCCATCCAGGGTTAATTTCTATATAAAGTGACCTCTAGGGACCAAGGAAAGAGTTCTAGTCAGGCAGGGTTAACGAGCCATCAGGGTTCAAGCCATTGAAGTTCTACTGTCTTCACTTTACCAGCTGTCGGTTTCTTTCAGAACAATTTTCACAGAACAATCGAGCCGCGATACGAGAAAACCAACAATGTGGTTGTGCGCCAAGCGAAGACTCGGATAAGCCTGGGCATCTGCCCTGTCTGATCAGTCTTAGCTAAGTGTTTAAACAGTAGCTAAGGATCTAAGCTACCTCCATGCGGACAGCGAAGGCTCTGATCAGATTGGGCGGATGCCCAGGCTGATCTGAGTCTGCGCTGGACGAACAAACCACTTTATTGGTTTTCTCGTATCGCGGCTCAATTTCTGAATCTTATTCATATTGAACACTGTGAAACCCTGCATCAGAGCTGCAGATAAGGTGAATGGTTACACTTTCAGGGGAAGCATTTCTGCCATTTTCATTACTGCCTCCCTTCTTAACAGGGGTCCAGTAGGGGCAGCTTCTTTCCTTAAGAGTAGACCCTTTTTGGAAGGGCTTCTTAGTCCAGGAAGTCACAAAATTGGTTTCCTTTGAAAAAAGTGTGTGCTAAAAAACTTAATAACAAATTCTTGATTCACGACTTTGTTGTGATCTTGATCCTTGGTTGATAGGACAGTAGTAGCTTCACAGGTAATATTATTCTCTCGGTAGAGTCTTCTTCTTTGTAATCATCTCACCGTACTTAGAATTTTGTGGTGGGCGCAGAGTTAAAGTTTTCCTGTCTGAGTGAGAAACTGACTCAGAGCTAATATTATTGTATGTCCGAATTCCTTTTGTAAATCACTTTTGTCACAGCTAAGAAGTATATTTGTTGTCAATTCAGTGACTCCTGCCTGGTGGAACAAATTTGTTCTCATTTGCTCTCTTTCATGAAAATAATTTTCACAGTTCAATAAAAAATGATCCACGGTTCAAATTTTGCCAAAGGGGCAATTTCTAGAATCTAAAAGTCGTATTTTGTAGTCATTCAGTCCTGCATACCCCATTCTAAGTTGTGCTATACTGCAGTAGGATTTTCTGTCTGGCAAGTCATAAATTGTTTTATTATTCACCTTTGGCTTAAGGCCATAGAGTAATCTTCCATCCTCAGATGCATCCACGTCTTTGCAACGCTGATATAATGGTAACAAAGCTTAACTGCGCCCAGGTATATAACTTCGTTCCTCATTGTTATTGCAACATCATGCAGCAATGCCCATGTATTAGAAATGACAAAATGTAATAAATGGCAAGAATATTACTAAAAGTAGATATGGCAATATTTTTTCGTATCATAACATATGGCTGTAAAAGCCATTATGCTCAACTATAAGACCTGATGGCATAGGTTTTATTGGATAAGTATCACATGAAAAGGGACTTTGCTTCATATCTGAACAAGGAAGACTCAAATCAGCCTGCCAATCCAAGCAGTCTGATTAGTCTTCTCCACTAACATACAATCTATGAGTCCCAAGATACCTTTCGAGTGACAAGAGAAAACTAAGATCTGTTTGCATAGACAAACAAACTGATCTGTGTATTTACTGTAAACACATGGCTTACCGGTAAGTTTTATTTTTACATGACACCACTCATTCACCAACACTGAGATCATAGTATGCAAATTCAAACTCTAAAGTCCTTGTCTGAACTTCTATTTCTCCATATTTACTATACTAATGTAGTGTTTCACTACACTACCTCACTGTTGACATACATTGTATTTCTAACAAGATGCCACTACTACATATGCACTGTGAAACAGACATGCCTGTTGTCATATTCTAAGGTCTTTCTGGCTGGAACGATCCTAATCCTCTTCATCACTTGCTGCATCAAACATCTGAATGAAAATAGCAAGGTATTAATTACGACGAGACTAAACCAAAAAGAGGCGGAATGGTTGAATGGCAAGAGGTGCTCTGTGATGGTGCCGAAGTCTCCAACAGGCAAGCCACTTCTGCAAAACTGTCTTTGGCCATCCATCAGTAAATCGGTGCCTTTTTCAAATCACCAAAAGTTAAAGGCAGCAAAAGGAGAGGGAGGGCCTTTATCTTTCATATGTTGTGGCCAAGATATAGTGGGGCTGTGGCACCCACAGCCCCTATGGATAAAAGATGTGAATTTTACATTTAAACTAAACCACACAGTTGACATTAACATACTTGTTGTGGCCGGTGGATGATGTTATTAACATGCAATGCAAAACTGTCTATACTGTTTGCCCAAACAGGGAAGAGTGATCAGACTGAGAATGTGCTGTTTGGTCAGTTTTCCCTGTTTGCAGATGCCATAAGGTATGTTTCCACAAGATGCCATCCCTTCAAAAACTTAGCGAAAGGGAAAAACTGATCAAAAAGCACAGATGCATGGCTCATACGAGTTTTTACCTTTCACACTGAACATAAGGTATCTTGTTTTATGGAGCAGTTCAAATGTCAATTCCAGGCTCTCGAGAATAAACAGAGTTTAACACTTTATTTGGTTAAATGACACAGGGATTTCCTTAAAAAAAATCTAGATCCATCTGGTAGGACATCTCTAGATTCTTAGGACTGCTTTGGAAGGGAACAACTCATTAAAATATTGCAGATTTACACAAAGCTGGTTAAGATATTAGGAATCATTCAAGAAGAGGGAAATTCCTGTCTTATTACCAAATAAATACAGTCCTCTTATAGGTGTCTGTATAAACATTTTGTGTAAATAGGTTACCTACCCCAAGTAGATTTTTTGGTTCAATGTTGGTTTTAGTAGCTGGCACATCATCAACCTCCAAATTGCCTCCCTCTAAATCATGTGTTGGAGTTATGGCCCTTTCTTCATCATTTATACTGATACTGCTATTAAAACTGTCATTATGGCAATGTACAGGGCTTGCTGAATATCTGGAAGCACTGAAAAGGAGTAACAGAAGATCTTCAATGAGACTCATATGAGCTATCATTTAAGGTGTATGGGTCCATCATGTTTCTGCCATCATTTTTTTACAAAGTGGGGCAATAAAGAGTAATGGGGCTCAACATGATCAGCAATTATCTGTTATTAGTAATGAAACATGCTCTTTTTTTTAATACATAGATAAAATCAGCAGTAGCTGTTTTCTTATTCTTTAATAGTCATTTCTGTAACTCTTTTTATGCCTTTTTATGTGATTTGTTGTACTCTGAAGAAATTAAGACTGCAGAATATTTTCGTATATGTTTCAAGGTGAATGAATACACCTCCATGTTTGAATACCATTTTATCCAAGGGAGACAATTATGGAATTTGGTATTGGTTGTCCAGTAAAAAGAGTTTCAATTCAAAGGGGTCTGCTCTTATAGGGAAGAGTCTGAACCCCCCTGAGACAAGCAAATTCAGTGAATTAATCCCCCCCCCCCAACCCACCCCACCGAAGTGGCCCCGATTTGTTTATGGTTTATTTAAAGTTTCATAAAATTTCTTTCACTGGTTCCTTAGTTATGCCTGAACTTGTGGATTGTAAATCAAATGAAGGGCAATAACTCTGTCAAAAAAGAGGCATAAGCTGAAGCCATTCTTAAACACTTGCCCTAGCATCACTGCACTACGACAGATACAATATTTTTCACTGTAGACAATATCACTTGTATTTGTTATCGAAATACATTGAATTAACTGCTAGGCATAAAAGAAACATTTTTTATTTCAGTTCAAGAAATCTTGTTCACTGATAACTTAGTTATGGCCAATTTGTGGATTTTAAATCAATTCCAGGGCATCAAATCATGCACTACTGATGCAATTATAACAAAACATAATGTGCACTGCTGTGTCATGACAATACATAGTTATTTTAGTTTCATGAAATTTCATTCATTGGTTTAATACTTAGTTACGACTCAATTTATTGATTTTAAACCAATTCAAGGGCAATAACTCATTGCTTACCGAAGCCACTCCAGTTATGGCTGAATTTGTTAATCTTAAATTGATTCAAGGGCAATAACTCAGGCACTACTGATGCTATTCCGTTAAAAACTTAATCTGAAAACTGCATTATGGTGATACATATCAAGTAAGTTTCATGAATGTTTGGTACTTACTTACTCAGTTATGGTTCATTTTATTGATTTTAAGCCAATTCAAGGGCAATAACTCATGCACTACTAAGACTAGTCTGATGACACTTCATGTGCATCAGTGCATTATTTAAGAAACTAGAGCAAGTGAGCAGGGGCTCACGTATACCCCCGGCCAGTGCCACCGCCTAATATTAAAGCATATGTTACCAAACAGACAGACAGACAGATGGACGATCTATAACATACCCAGTGAAAGGACTATAGACAAATACCAAAGGGTTCCATTAAAAATTTGCAATAATAAAAAAAAGAATATACAAATTTAACATAAAATTTAAACAAAAATTTACATGAAACTTTAATGTCTGTGACCTAGACCTAAAGTCAGCAGCAGCATCCAAATGATTTGAACTGATCAGTTTCTACCTAGCAGTAAACCTACTAACAAAGCAAAAAGTTCCAATCAAGTATACTGAAATATACGGTAAGCAAAAAGTACAACTTAACAAACCATAATGGTACATAAATTCCTACGTATCTGACCTTGACCTTAGGTCAGCAGCAGTATCCAGATGATGCAAACTAATATGTATCTCTCCTGTAGTAACATTAAGAACAAGTTCCAGTAAAGGCTTTCAGAAAGACAGAGCAAAAACAGAAACTTAACGCAAAACTTTAACGCAGCTATTGTACAAATTTCAATGTCTGTGACCGTGACCTTAGGACAGCAGTAGCAGAATGTAGATGATGCAAACTAATTAGTATCCATCCTCAGCTAAAATACTAAGTGCCATTGAACAAGGTCTGGAGAATTGAAGGAAATGAAAAAAACTTAACACAAAACTTTAACGCAAATGTCAATGCCATCGTACCAACTTCAAAGTCTGTGACCTTGACCTTAGGACAGCAGCAGCATGTAGATGATGCAAACTAATCAGTATCCATCCTCAGCTAAAACATTAAGCATCATTGAACAAGGTCATGATAAAAGAAGCATACCAAAAAAACTTAAAACAAAAAACTTTAACGCAGCTATTGTACAAATTTCTATGTCTGTGACCTTGACCTTAGGACAGCAGTAGCAGCATCTAGACGATGCAAATTAATCAGCTTCCATCCTCTAATAAAATAATAAACATCTATGAACAAGATCTTGTTAACAGAAAGAGAATAAAAGACTTAACGCAAAACTTTAACGCAAATGTTAACTTACGTACGGACGGACGGACTAACGGACAGACGGACGAACGGACGGAAAGACAAAAGCTATATACCCCTCGACATACTTCGTATGCCGGGGGTATAATTAATTTCATTTTTCCGATGTTCATGCAAGTATGAACACAATGGGTTATGTGCAAAGTAAGTGACGCCCAAAGGGCGTTCATCTTAACTTTGAAAATGAACATAAATGTTGGTGCTAGACTTACCTTCTTGATGGTGGGTGTACTGGAGAGGAACTGACAGGACCTGGTGATGGAATATGGCCAAAGTGTCGATGTCGAACAAAAGGTGTTGTAAAGGCATTGCGTACTGGCTTTTGACTGTAACAGGATAAAGAAACTATTGTGTGAAATCTGGCATAATTAGGAGTTTCAATGCTTCCATCACTTTTGCAATATCTGAAAGCTAAATAGAGTGAGGCAGCATAATAGAAATATACCTGTGCCTAGTCCAATACATGTAAAGCATGTTTAAAATATACCAAAGCTAAAAGGTTTACCAACATATTTCAACTTAATTTTCTATACTGTTCTTGTTTTACTTTGTCAACCATTTTGTAAAATGCTTGGCGACATCTTACTTTGCTTTTTTTTTTTATATTTATGAACAGTCATGACAAAGTTTTATGGATTAATTTATTGCTTTACGACCACGGTGAACAGCTATGGTCATGTCGGGACGGTCAGTTAACCTAACCACACTATTCCTGAGCAGGCTTAGACCTCCTAAGCCGTTAACCAGTACTACGTGCACATACTTTCGCCAGTAACAGACAACTGCCCTTCTTGAATCAGCGGAAGGAGAAACCAAAGTATGTGGCCAGACCAGGTATCAAACCCAGGACCTCTGACTTATGAGTCAGGTGCCCTACCTGACTCACAAGTCAGAGGTCCTGGGTTCGATACCTAGTCTAGCCACATACTTTTGTTTCTCCTTCCGCTGAATCAAGAAGTGCAGTTGTCAGTTACTGACAAAGATATCTTACAAGGACTTTCATGACATGGTTAACTTGTCATGAAGGAATAGCTCATGCATAGCTCATATCAGTGTGCAATCTGTGCAGTTGGGTCACTTTTCCTTCTCATCAACTATCCACAGAATCTATACACTGTAAAACATTTATGTTTGGCAGCAACTTAATTTAGCCCAATTTGTAGTAAAATGAGAAGCGTGAAAATAAATTCCAAAATATCCAGTTTTCATTATATTTACTTGGACAAACACTTTAAATTGTGAAAGTGCCTATATTTACTTCCCCAAAAATGCCATTCTCATAAATCCCCCCCCCCCCCCCAATCTCATACAGAGGCAATAGTTCTAGTGTAGTAACAAGCAGACTCTCATCAGTCTGTGTAGATGAGCAGACTTAGCTAAATAACCATTTCTCATGGTACATCTCATAATTGAGCCGCGACATGACAAAACCAACAATGTGGTTGTGCGCCCAACGCACTCAGATCAGCCTGGGCATCCGCCCAGTCTGATCAGAGTCTCCGCTGTCCGCATGGAAGTAGCCTAGACCCTAAGCTACCCTTTGAGCACTTAGCGAAGAGTCTGATCAAACTGGGCGGATGCCCAGGCTGATACGAGTGCGCTGGGCACACAACCACATTGTTGGTTTTCTCGTGTCGCGGCTCAATTATTATCTCAGTATTTAGACTCACTGTGGCATGACAAACTCCTCACTGAAACTATCCCCTGAAGAAGAGGAGTCTAACAAAGCACCTATGGAGTTGTTGTTGATACTAATGTCATTCTCAAATATGTCATCTGCAATTAAAAAGAGAAACATTATGTTGATAGCTTTCATAGAAACAACCTTTAATGCACCATTGTTGCTTTCAATGTATATGCACTACAATTGAGGAGGTATATTTACATGTATATGAACTAAAATTCAGTGGTTTCGATGTTAAAGCATTGCATTTAGGTGCTGTACTTTGATGTATATGTAAAGGCATTACAATTCATAACTGCTATTTTCATCACGTTTACAGTTTTATTAAGGGTAAGTTGATTTTTATTACCATAGAGTAACCTGTCATTTGCAGCAAGTAAGCAGGGGCTTAAACAAATCCCTGTAGGTGAATTCCCTGAATTTTCAAGTCCTTTTCAAATTTCCCTTTGATACCAGTCACAAAAACCCAACTTTTCCCTAACATGGAAAAGTAATCATTTTTTTCAGATGTTTCCCCGACTGTGCTAGGTGATTCAGGCTTGGCATTTCAGTGAAAACATGGAAGGGATTGCCTGAATCTACTATATGCTATGGCAACAGAGATATGACTACCCGTCAATTCAAGTCTGCTAGGACACCCTACCAAAATGGAATTAATACTGAAATGATAATATTAAAGTTGTAAACTTAATCTGAATTTTTCGCTAACCCCTAAGCACCAACAAAGCAGATGACAGAATTAACATCTGCTGGATATCAAAAAAACTTTTTGTCCAGCCATCTTATTGAGAATTCAAAGACTAGAGGGCAAAAAGTGTAGATCCTTATAAGGGGGCTCATAATGAACCACCTCATCTGGATATTCAGTTACCAAATTCAACTTTATTAATTTTTGTCACTTTGAGTGCTAACAAATATTTTTTTCTCTACTAATTTAAAGTGTGTGGCCCAGTAACACAAACTCTAGAGAGTCAAAGGCTAAAGAAACAGATATACCTGTCTCCTGATACAAGATGATACAAATAAACTGTTACACCTACCATCTGACAAACTATGGTCCAGCCCTAGACTTGAGTTAAGACTATGTGTAGCACTTGACACTGAGGAATATTTCCGCCGCAACTTCTGGAACGGCGACATGAACACAGAGGTGATGAACAAAATAAACTGCCAGAGGCGATAAAATGTTGACTTGACTGTTGATACCTGAAATGGTTTGCATGTCAATTCTGAATTTTTGTCAGTCAATTTATGAAATTCAATGTTAATTTAGTTATTGTTTAATACAAGTACCCCACCAATTTGAAACAGGTTCTGCTATCAAGAGGGTGCTGCTGGTGCCTTGGCAATTTAAGCCCCTATTTAGTATTAAGACCCAGAGTCTGAGCTCTATTGTGGGTAAAACTCTTCTCAAATGTTAACCACAGCAGCCTTCAATAAGCTGGAACTTTATGGGATGCTGCTTCACAATGTCAGAAAACTTACTCCACTGAAACATTTAACTGCAATAATAAAACAGAACATCTTTGCCAGCTCACAATGCTTTCATGAGTGACGCAGGCGTGCTGAGTTCAAACACACCATTTCAGTCACCTCTGTGCACTCCAACCTCTATTACTTGAGATTAAGCCTACCATGAGCAATGCGCAGGCTGGTCTGTGATTTTGCTGATTGCATTTGCATTAAGCCCCATTTTTAAGTGTTGCAGCACACTTCACAATTGTAAAATCTTCCCTCTGCATGCAGCAGCATGTGTCTTAAAGGGAAATGGTGCTCCTCCTTATTTTTCAAAAGGGTAATTCTTTTGTGCCTTTCCGTGTGCAACAAAACCTTCCCACACAACGAGTCAAGTCCTAAAGGAAAGAATTTGCTCTTGAGAGCTGACCCCCCCCCCCCCCCCCCCCACAAAGAAGGGACCCAAAACAAATGATCGGACTGCTTCTCCCGAAAGTGTACCCACTGACTTTAACCCATTAATGCCTAGTGTACTCTTCTTCCATCTGTATATATTGGACGAGTCCATTTGTCATTTAAGGGGTGCCAGGTTTAGTTTATTTTTCGGTTTTTTGTTTTATTTTGTGGAAAAATACCCATTTGTTGTATGCAAAAAGTGTAGACCCTGATCAGAAATTTGCGGCATCTGATCTGGGTCTGCACTATTTGCCTAGATCCCATTTTTGGGGCGCCAGGCATTAAGGGGTTAATGTGATGCCAGCTACTTACAGCACTTTTGAGCATGTAATCTCTTCTTCTTTTCTTCCAAACCTGGAAAACATGACACCCAAATAAGCTTTTATTTCTTTCTGGCCAAAAACTTTACCCTTCATGGAAATTATCATTAGAATCTGCTTTCCCACTATTTAATGTTGTTTTGGCCTACACCTTCAAGTGGCACTCATGAAACCATTGTTTTTCTATGTGCAGTGACTGATTTTATCTTTCCAATTACCTTTGACAAACAAAGAAATGCTTCAACATTGCACATCATGCACTGCAATGTGTTTGCACTTAGATCTGTTTTCAGTGTATACAAAATGTTGTCTGTTCCATGCAAAATCTAACACTTAAGCATTATATAAAGGTTACCCTAATGTGCTTAAGTATTGGGACACCTAAAATAATGAATTTTCCATTTGTCCCAAATGAAAAATTAATTAATTTTAGGTTTCCCAATATATACACACATTACGGTAAATGCAATAGGTTATGCATAAAAGCACCAAGAATGCTGTCTCTTATCTGCAATATGATCCTACTGTTTCTTCTTTTTTTCTCTCCCACAAGCTATGAAACTGATACATCAGTGTAACAGTTATGATACTTGGCAACTTATGATGAATACATACAAAACAAATGTGGTCTCCATACCTTTCTTACAAAAGGAAAAGCTAGCACCTGATCTGCTGTGGGTCGGCTTCTAAAGTCTGGGTCCAACATCTGACCAATTACATACTTCAAATCAAATGATTTGTCTGAAAACAGAAACATATATTTAACTTTGGTTTCTGTTACCACACTGAAAGATCTGAATTGCCCATACAATGTAGGTCACACAACAGGTAACACATGGTACACACTGGACAGTTTTGTATGACAATAGCTCGCTACGATCTTCAGCCAGATAAGCTAGTGATGATGTCATTTTCATTTTTACCGCCATCTTCTATGGAGGTAACTCTTTAAAGGAATGAATTTGCTGCTCTATGGGCAAATTTTTTCCTCCATTTTACAGAAGACTCAATTTTGCAAGGACTTCCTCATTTCAACATTATTTTTACCAAAAGGACAACAGTCAAACTTTGGTAGTTCCAACATCAATGCTTCGAATCCATCGGAAACTTCGATTACTTCCGAAGGTCCCGAATTTTTTGATACGCATTCTATCGGTTACTTCGAACGCTGATAGTTCGAAAAATCAGATTTTTCGAAAGAAAAATTCGGTCCCAAACTGCAATTGCCATTAGATATACCTCTTGAAATTCAAAGTCGCAATTATTGCCTCAAGTTACCGTCAGCCATGCTGAAAGATCACACACAAACCCGATCACGCATGACGACGCTAATCATTGTTTAATAGCAGTTAATCTTGCGTTAATGAGGTATTACAACATATCATACAGGTAAATGCTCTTCTTTTGTGACTGTCAATTAAAGATGTTTTTAGCATGCGATTAAAATTAAATTTGAGTAGAAGACGTCGTTAATCTTTTATCTGTGTTTTCTGTGTTTGAACTGGGCCGTGACTTAAAGGTAACGATTAATGTAAATTGAATTCAATATGAACGAAAATTTATGTGCCACTTTAATTTGTTCATTGTTTGTTTGTGACAGCAAAACCCACTTCTTTTTATCTTTTTTCTACTTATTTTTCGGTATCAAATGCATATTTTCGGCAATGTCCATCGCTCAAAATATGATCCTTGTTTTACATGTAACCAACCATGATTCGTTGAAAAACGAATGTTCTGTTGCTGTTGTAAATAAATGAAGAATACAGGTTCTTTTGTTTCTTTTTTGTCATTAACCGTCCGATTTCTGAAGGCATAAGGGGAAATGACAGTTGAATTATCTGTTTGCATCTTCTTTCTCGCCTTCAGAAGAGGTATTTTCCACAATACAGGTGCGTTTCACACATTCGACGTGATCACACTTCTGTTAATTATGGAAATAGCAGACTCGGTAACTTCTAAATTTGGATAGTTCGAAGTAAAATCGGGAGTCCCTGGCACTTCGAACTACCGAAGTTTGACTGTAGATACATTACATGCACCAGAGCTCTAGATAAGAGGGAGTATTTGATGATAATTAAGGATAACTTTTCTTATTTCTCATCAAAACCATATGTTGTGACCCATCATCTGAATCGTCTCGTCGAGACGGTTCAGATGAGGGGTCACAACGTATGTTTTTATGCTAAACTAACAAAAATTATCCCTTATTATCACCAAATACTCCCTCTCATCTAGAGCTCTGATGCACTGCCATGACTGACACGTAACTGGCATAAGTACATGTACAATAAAATCCCATCAGACAAGATGAAAGTTCATGTGGAAAATAAAAGTCTTCAAACAAAAGGCTGTACCTACCTCTTAGAAATTCATCTGGCAAGTGTCCCTGTCTCAATATGTGCCAACCATCCCCTCCACGAGGCAGGTCAAGGTCACTTGCTAATTCTAAGATTGTCATACCAAGACTGAAACAAACAGGAGTTATATTTCTTCAATAAATACCATAACTGCAATGGGACACAAGCTTTAAGAATCTTTTTAACTCTGTTGATAAAACTGGAAACTGGCATAACCTGGCTTTGGACATACAGTAGAACTTCAATGGCTCGAACAGGTTTAGGACCATGAAAATTAGTTCCAGCCAACGGTAGTTCTAGCCATCCAGGGTGAGTTTCCATATAACGTGACCTCTAGGGACCAAAAAAAGAGTTCTACCCAGGCAGAGTGAACGAGCCATCAGGGTTCGAGCCATTGAAGTTCTACTGTAATAAATTTATTTATTTCAATGATAAATAATGAGGCTTACCATTATGCATGAACAGATTACCATATATAAATCATGGTTATTTGACCCAAACAGTGCCTTTCCCTTTAATATTTTACACAAGAAAAAAAATTTAACATCAAACTTTAAAACAGACTTTCCAGAAGCTCCCACGCACAGCAGGGAGTCAAGATACATACCTAAATATGTCTGCTGACTTCCCAAATTTTCCATCCATCAGTTCTGGAGCAAGATATTTCGGGTCTCCTTCTTGTGCCTCAGAGAAGTCATTTCCCTACAAGTAAAATAAAGAGTATGATGACCAGGGCCCTGTTGTTCAAAGCATCGTTAGCCTAACGAGCTTAATAAGAGATCAACTCCTTAAGTGTTTTATGACTTTATGACCAAATACACTGACATTTTTTGTTAAAAGCTTCTCACTGTTTTTCAACAATTTTTTTTAGAGTATGTGAGATATTAACGTTTGAAATTTTCACAAAACATTAACTAACTAACAACATCGTTAGTTTTGAACACCCGGGCCCAGATATTGTTCAAGAGTCAGTAAAAACCACCAAAAGATTGTAGCATGTTGGGAAACCATAACCAATAATGGTGACTGTCTTACAATAAAAGTCTAAAATTGGGGACAGATAGGTCTAGGCAATCAATACAGACCCAGATCAGACTGAAGGGGCAGTCTGATCAGGGTCTACAAGTTTGCCATTCCATCTGCATATTTTACATGTCCATTACTGCAAACTATTCAATTTTTAGGACAGTTGCTGTAGAAATTTTAAGTGTTTATGTTTTTTGAATGTCTTCGGATAACATTTTACTATCCTGTCATTGCTGGCAACATGGGAAATAGCATCCTGATCAGACTACTCCTATGAGCAGTCTGATCTGTGTTTATACTGTTCAAGCACTTTTTTCCCCACTCAGTGTCATTAAGCAAGCTAACTTTTGGAGGTTTCCTTTATGAAAACAAGACAATCAGTCTCCCAAGCATGTAACTGTTTTCAAGAGATTTTTTTTTTCATCCCCAACAAATGCTTGGATACCTAACCCTTAAAATAAAATCTATGACACAAGTGCCTGAGCAGGACATCTAGGTCTGCGTTGTTTGTCATTGGGCTAGCACTTTTATACCAATGTGTCATTTCCCCATGTAGATATTCTTAGAAGTAGTGTGATCATTTGCTATTCCACAAGCAAGTTTTAAAGGTCATTAGCACACCTCCAAGTTTTTCCCACATTTTTACAAAGGGAAACAACTTTTGTGACTTCCTGTTTGTTTCAGCCCCTCTAAATGGGGTCTAATCTTAAAGCAAAGAATTTGCTCATGAAGAAGTAAATTCTTTCCTTTCAGAGCTGACCCCTCATCCCATCCCTTCAGAGCTGACCCCTCATCCCATCCCACCATCACCACTGAGAAGGTAGACAAAACAGGAAAACATCAAAATGTATCCTTTCATCTTAATAATGAGCCACCACACGACAAAGCCGACAAAGTGGCATGTGCGCCCAGCGAAGACTCAGATCAGCCTATGCATCTGCCCCGTCTGATCAGGCTTTGCTGTGCACTCAAAGGGTAGCTTAGCTCAGGGCTCCAGATAAGAATTTATTGTTGATTGGGTATTACCCACTGATTTTTTTGTTAATTGGGTATTCTGAATTTTAATTGGGTAATGCAACTTGCATTACCCACTGATTTTGCTTTTAATTGGGTATTTTGATTTTTATTTGTGCAATTTGGTAAAACTGGAGTTAGCAATAGTGCTGCAATCTTAACATTTTGCATCACCATGATTTTGCATCGGTATCTATTTATATATAGTCCAGGGATCTCGGGGACGCCGAATTCAGCGTCCCATGACGCGAAAATTTCGGCACGGACGCCAACATTTGCTTTCCGAGGATTCCCGCGGACGCGTTATTTTTGCCGGCTGTACTTCTTTAAAATCTCCTCACAAGTTTTGAAGAAGCCACGCATTGCTCGCACCTTTGACAGAGCTACAGAGGGACTGTTTATTTGAACCAGAAATCAATAAAATCATCGTAAATGCCACCTCACATAACTTGGAATTTCACACCTTCTTAATCCCCACAACCGTATGTCGTTAATCAGCAGTAGCATACGGCACTTGTCAGTATTTCACACTTTCTTGATCACTGTTTGATCAATAAACGAATTGGGTCAACACGGTATCTTTGTCTTAGATCTACCGCCTCACGTGATTGGTCAGTTTACGTCTTTAGAAGTATCGCATCGCAATAATTGACAGCTTGTCAGAAAGCGAGACTTTTACAGTGGCTTTGCCAGCAAATTAAAATTATATTACCGGTATATCACGGCCAAAGGGATGAACCCGAGAGCGCAACTCGGCCAACTCCGGTCTCATTAAAGAGTTTGCAGAATCTTTCACGAGAAAAAAAAAAGAAGATTTTTAGGTTGCCTGCCGAAGTTATGAGCCTTTTCATTTCCTGACTGTTTGTATTACGCACGTGCGCTGTGCTCGATGGGCATAACACGTGTGTTAAATCAGTTTTCAACTTGGAAAATGCAACCGGTAGCTTCAAGTTGCTAGAAGCGGTCGTCAAAGATAATTATACTGTATTTAGAGCAAGACCAAGTCGTTGCAATTCCCGGAAACCGGTGACTTGATTTTTTCGGTTCGTGCACTTTAAAATTCTTTCCCGCTGTGTTTAGTCTGTTTCCCGCCATTTCTCGCGCACCATGTACAGAACGAGTACCAGTATATCTATAAATAACGCTGGGGTAAATCTGTGAGGTCAACACAGATAGTTGAACACGCGGCATAGGAATTACACCTGGCGCTTTTGTTTACACATGACAGCCTTGGAGAACACCGTCGTGACGCTTCTGTCTTTTGGGTCTTTGCGTACCGGGAATTTTGTCTGCGTATTGGTACGCTTACAGGAAAAGGTCAATTGTGTTTTTCAATTATTTTATTGGGTATTTACGCAAATACGCTGCTTATCTGGAGCACTGTTAGCTACCTCCATGCATACAGCAAAGACTTTGATCAGACTGGGTGGATGCACAGGCTGATCTGAGTCTTTACTAGGAACACATGCCACTTTGTTGGTTTTGTTATGTCATGGCTCATATGTTTTCAACACATAATGTGATATTGCCACATGATAAATTCATCTTATTCCAATTTTAGGAGAACTATGATTCTTTGTTATGCTGTCCTAACGGGGTAAATCTTGCAATGATGGCGGTTTAAAATCCTCATAATAATCCGCGGAGTAGCTATGATTTCTTACCTTTGAGAGATCAATGACAAGACCAAAGTCTCCAAGTTTACAGACTCCGTCATGTGATATAAAGATGTTGTCAGGTTTGATATCAACATGAACCAGGTTGTTGTCATGGAGATGCTTTACAGCCTGCAAGAAATGTTGAAGAAATTCTATTTCACACTGTCTTCCACTTAAAATCTTGCTAAGCCATCACAGTTTTACTAGGGCATCTTCTTTTCATATGTTACAATTAATAATCTTCCAGAGCTGGTACATGTATAAGTTTACTATGAAGTTTCTAATTTGCTTATGGTATATAGTTTTTGCCTTATCTTTTCTGTGAATGCTTTTAATAAGTTAAAGCAAAAAAGACTGTGATTAACCTCACTTGCTGGCCTGTGAATGCCTGCAGCTGTTAATAGCAGCATGACTGAAAGCAGTGATGTTTTATTGTGGTACACTACCCTCATGCATGCAATATAAAGTATCATTTTGCAACCTGAGGGTGACACATCACTGGAATCTGATGAGCCAGTCATTTACCATTTACTGGTACCCCAAAATTATCCAGTATCATGGAGGTCATCACTGCTAACAAATGACTGCTTTAAGTCATGCAATTTGGGTGACAGACTGACAGCAACTGTCAGATTTAATAAACAGCAACTAATTGTGCAAGCACTACTCATTTAAATAATCAATGCATGACTGTCATTTTCAGGCTAACTGTTGTACACATTCCTGCTGAAGTGATGCATTAATACCATACCCTCATTATGCTCCTCCAACAAAGTCAACATAGTCTTCAGAAATTAACTCAAAATTATTCTTCTAGTACTGATTACATGTAAAGTGTTCTTTTCATAAGCATTATTCTTTCTAAGCCTTGAAATGATTTACCAGGGCTGCACTTATTCAAATCCTCAAACGTCTCGACTTTATATAAACTACACCTTTGATTGGTATTAAATGGGCCACATCTAGACAAAACCAACAAAGTGGCATGTGCGCCCAGAAAAGACTCAAATCAGACTGGGCATTCTGCAAAGACTCTGATAAGACTTGGTGGATGCCCAAGCTGATCTGAGTCTTCACTGGGCACACATGCCACTGTTGGTTTTGTCCTGCTGTGGCTCAAATATGCTTAATTTACCATGAGGAGGTCAACAAGCCAGTTCCAGATGACACTTTCAGGAATTTCATGATGTGTTTCGGCATAATTGGTCAAACTGAAATAAATTTGAATCACGTCACAAAACCAACACCATTCAAAGAGGTAAGATTCAAGATGCTAGTGTTGAAACAGTCTACTTGAGCTGGTATATATTTTTACTTGTGAAATGCTATCTCACAATAGTACCTTGTTGCTTTTTTGTTAAGTGTATCTGTACAATGTCAGTTTTTTAAAAGACAACTTTTTACTTTCTTTTCATTTCCCTGGACAGCAAAATCCTTCCAAAAAGAAGTCTACTCTTAAATGAAAGAATTTGCTCTGGGAGCAAATTCTTTTCTTAAAGAGTTGACCCAGACTGAGAAGGGTGGCAAAAATTAAAACAGCACATTTGCTTCCCCTGAACATCTATCCATGTAGCTTAAAACTTTCCTGTTGTGAATATTTGAGTACTCTGATATTAAATATGTTTAATGGTGATTTAGAGTATTTGAGGTTCTGTTGATTAGAAAAGTATTCTGCTAAAATATATTGTCACTACATGATGAGTAACAATGGAAGAAATCCCTAAATTCTGTTGAAGTTTAGTTTGAACGGTACAGACTCGTCATTTTTCTGTAACAGCCAGTTGTACAATTTATTCCCCATGCATGGAATAGACCCTAAACAGTCGCACATTAACACACACAAATCAGGTTCTTTCTGACTGAAACCAAAGCATTTGTTAAATTGGCTGGAACAGTTCACAAATTTTGATTGTATTTCCTGATCTGCCTTTATATCCAGTGCTCCAGATAAGAAAGGGGTAGCAGCTATATTTTAGGGATAATTTACAACGTTTCTCCATGAATACATATGCTTTGACCCCATATTATAGCTGTCTCACTGTGATGGTTCTAATGAGGGGTTACAACATATGTTATCGTTGAGAAATAACAAAAATTATCTCAGAACTATCCTCAAGGTGCCATCTTAACTGGAGCTCTGATATTCCATAATGCAACTGCATAGCTTCAGACAAGGGAAGGTTACAGGGATAGTTTGAGAACAGTTTTCCGTATTTTTTTCATAAAAGCAAATGTTGTGACCCATCATTAGAACCTTCTCATCCACAGGTTCTTAAAAAGGGTCACAACATTTGTTTTCGTAAAGAAATAAGAAAAATTCTTTGAATTATCTTCAATACCCGCCTCTTATCTGGAGCTCTGATAATAGGCCTAAAACCTTAAGCAAGCCTTCAAACTTAAGCCTTCAAAGCCTACCTAGTTTTACAAAGTTCTACGAGTAAATATAGATAATGTCTTTCTTCCCAAGCTCTGTAGAACCTCACACAGTTTGGATGTTGAGGCAACTTCTCTTGTTTTGCTACTTCCTCCAGCTTTCTCCTTCTGAAATTATGAAGACCAGGCCCAGTTATTCTAAAGTTACAACATTTCTAGTTAACACGGTTACATTTTCCAACCAATTGTACGCAAAAAAAATCTGCAGAAGGCGATGTCTTGCCCATCAGCACCTTGTTACAAAACAGAGCTATACCAGTAAACTTGGAAGAAAGTTTACGCCCCCCCCCCCCCCCCCCATACCCATTAACACTGGAAAAGAAATACCTTTGTATCACTCCTGCTACTCACAAGCCCTTGCCATTGTTTTGCTGAAAAAATGTGAGGAGCTGCAAAAGCTCCTTCATTCTTTTTTCGGCAAATAATACAACACAAATGCTTTTATGTAACATAGCCTTGACTCACTGATTTAAGCTTATGATACTAAATTAACAACTGGGTCCAGTCAGCAACAAAAAGGCTTTAACAGCTTCTATCTTCTCTACCACCCCTTCTCTTTACACTTGAAAAACACTGGTAAATATACAACTTTACAAGTTTTAAGTTCCTTAAAAGAATTTTTGTATGTCTTTTATTTCTAAAAAATAAAATGACTTCTGTAAATGCATAAATTAATGATTTTGGCATGCACTATTCGAGAACTTTGAGTTTTATTTTTGTTTCCAAAAACATCTTGAAATCTACTGCTTACCCCAAAAGATCTTGAATTCTATTACCTGTACTTGCCTAAAAGTATGTGACAATTGGGAACCCTTAAAAACAAAATAATTTCTTAACTTACCTATCTGATTCTCCTCTAAATCTGTCTCGAGACTTTTTAACTGCGTAGTAATGGCCGTCTTCTCTACTCTTAACTTTGAACACCTTAATAATCAGAAAACAAAAGACCTTCAACAATGACTTCAAAATTTAACATACTTCAATATTAGGAGTTCAGGGCTAAAAATTTACATTTGTTCCCTCAATAAGTGGTAATTAATAAGGGCATGTACAAATTTCAAAAGACCTGTCCTGCAGGACGAGGGACGTTTTCTGTGTGACAGCTGTTTGATCATGAGGTGCAGATTCACTTTATGTTTTCACTGAAATAAATCAAACGGACATCCAAAGTAACGGAAAATGCATCAAATTTCTTGCATTATGGTGTCTTGAAAACAGAAATGCAGACGTTAAATAAACATTGCATCTGTGCAAAAGCATGCTTCGACTGGTTCATTAAAATATTCTGCAGAAGATATCAATTTTTTGTATTGACTGTGCATCCGTATAAGATTACTTGTACGGAAAATACCCCATAAACACTTTAACAGAAAATGAGTGTAAAATTTGACCGGGAAAAATGGCCATTATAAAGAAGTTTTTCTATGTGGAGAGTTGGCAGATTGTCTGTCTGAATTTCCTTTTTATATCAATTGTACGTGTTTGAATCTTTTTACCTCTCCAAAAGATCCTGCTCCAAGCTTTGAGATGACTTGAAAACACTGGTCAAAATATAGGTCCTTGCTCTGTTCATTGTAGCTAGAGCTCAATACTGACAATGATTAAGAAATTAATCACACGAACAATGCTGAGAACTTTCAGCCACTGCATTCTAATAATTTGGATAATAGTAAGCAGAATGAATATATTTTCTGAAGAATGCCATGGCCATTGTTTTTCAAATTCAGTGACTTTTCCCAGATTTTTCAAGTCCTTTCCAAATTTCCCTGACCAACCACAACAAGAGGGCCAAGAGGCCCTGAATCGCTCACCTGAGCAAAAAGGTTAAAGGTCAAACTAGGGTCATAATTTGAACAAACCAGATAGTTTGCAACCATTTCCAAATGATTCTGAAGATTTTTGAATGTTTTTCTATGTATTGCTATGGTTCAAACCCTGGACCCCCTGGGGCAGGGCCATTTGGACCCTGGGGCCATTATTTGAATAATCTTGGTAAAGGACCACTAGGCAATGCTAAAAGCTAAATTTCAAGTCTCTGAGCCCAGTGGTTCTGAAGAAGAAGATTTCTGAATATTTTTCTATGTATTTCTATGATTCAAACCCAGGACCCCCTGGGGCGGGGCCATTTTTGACACTGGCACCATCATTTGAACAAACTTGGTAAGGGACCACTAGGCAATGTATCATACAAAATTTCAAGCATCTGCACTAAGGGGTTCCGGAGTAGAAGGTTTTTAAGTACATTTTAATTTCGACCCCAAAACTCCCTGCCCCAGGGCCATTTTGGATCCCAGGGCAACCATTTACACAAACTTTGTAGGAGTCCACCAGGCAATGCATCATATCAAATTTCAAGCATCTGAGCCAAGTGGTTCTGAAGAAGAAGATTTTTTAATAGTTTCCTATGTAGTTCTATGGCTCAAACACAGGACTCCTTGCCGCAGGGCCATTTTGAACCCTGGGGTCATCATTTGAACAAACTTGATAAAGGACAACGAGGCAATGCATCAAACCAATTTTCAAGCATCTGAGCCAAGTGGTTCTGAAGAAGATTTTTTGATATTTTTCTATGTAGTTCTATGGTTCAAACCCAGGACCCCCTGGGGCGGGGCCATTTATAGACCCTGGGGTCATCATTTGAAGAAACTTCGTAAAAGACTACTAGGCAAAGGTACAAACCAAATTTCAAGCATCTGAGCCAAGTGGTACTGGAGAAGATTTTTTAAAATATTTTTCTATATATTTCTATGGTTCAAACCTAGGACTCCCGGTCCCAGGGCCATTTTGGACCCTGGAGCCACCATTTGAACAAACTTGGTAAAGGTCTACTTTTTAAGGCAATACTACATACCAAATTTCAAGCATTTGAGCCTTGCGGTTCTGAAGTAGAAGATTTTTTATTATTTTTCTATGTATTTCTATGGTTCAAACCTGGGACTCCCTGCCCCGGAGCTATTTTGGCCCTTGAGCCACCATTTGAACAAACTTGGTAGAGGACCACTAGGCAATGTTACAAACCGAATTTCAAGCATCTGAGGCATGCAGTTCTGGTGAAGAAGATTTTTTAAGTATTTATTAGTTTCGAACCAAAGACCCCCTGCCCCAGGGCCATTTTGGACCCTGGGGCCACAATTTGAACAAACTTGGTAGAGGACCACTAGGCAATGCCACATACCAAATTTGAAGCATCTGAGCAAAGTAGTTCTGGTGAAGAAGGTTTTTAAGTATTTTAAGCTTCAAACCTAAGACCCCCTGCCCCAGGGCCATTTTGGACCCTGGGGCCACCATTTGAACAAACTTGGTAGAGGACCACTAGGCAATGCTACATACCAAATTTCAAGCATCTGAGCCAAGCAGTTCTGGAGAAGAAGATTTTTAAGTATTTTTTAGTTTCGAACCAAAGACCCCCTGCCCCTGGGCTGTTTTGGACCCTGGGGCCACCATTTGAACAAACTTGGTAGAGGACCACTAGGCAATGCTACATACCAAATTTCAAGCATCTGAGTCAAGCAGTTCTGGAGAAGAAGATTTTTAAGTATTTTTTAGTTTCAAACCCAAGAACCCCTGCCCCAGGGCCATTTTGAATCCTGGGGCCACCATTTGAACAAACTTGGTAGAGGACCACTAGGTAATGCTTCATACCAAATATCAAAGCCCTAGGCCTAGCGGTTTCAGAGAAGATGTCATTTAAAGCAAATTGTTGACGACGCACGACGGACGACGCACACTGGGTGATCACAATAGCTCACCCTGAGCCTTTGGCTCAGGTGAGCTAACAAAAGGACCACTGGTCCTGTAGCTCACCTGGGTCCATTCAGCCTCAGTACTCTAGGGTAAGTTACTCTAAGGCCATCGGTCAATTGGTTCTGGTGAAAAAGATTTTTAAAGGCTTTAACCATATATGGCCAAGAAGGACATGTTGGTCATGTGACCTGGACGTTTGAAAAAAATTTCATTCCCTTAACCCCCTGGAGGCTCTATATGAAATTTGGTTTCAAAATTGGCCCAGGGGCTTTTGAGGAGATGGTTTAATATTGTCAAAATGACAGAGTTCTGGGTCAAAAGTCAAAGAATGACCTTGACCTCTTGTACTCATCAATCTTCATGTACTCATTAAGATGACTGTAGATGCCAATTTTTAGGCATAAATCTTCGAAACTTTCCATGAAATCTTATGTTCTAGCATTTTCCCACATTTGACCTTGCAGTAAAATAGTCAAGGTCAACCCAAGGTAATTATTTTGAACAATCTTGATAGTACTGGAGTTCCCAATGCTACATACCAAGCTTCAAGGCCATCGGTCAACTGGTTCTGCAGAAGATTCTTAAAGGTTTTTACCATATATGGTCCTGGCGGCCATGTTGGTCATGTTACCTGGACTGTTTGAACAAATTTTCATTCCCTCAATCCCTGGAAGCTCAATATGAAATTTGGTTACAATTGGCCCAGTTTTTTTAGGGGATTGTTTGATATTGTCAAAATATAAGAGTTCTGGGTCAAAGGTCAAAGAATGACCTTGACCTCATGCACTCACAAATCTTCATGTACTCATTAAGATAACTGTATATACCAATTCTTAGGCATATCTCTTCAAAACTTTCCATGAAATCTAATGTTCTAGCATTTACCCATATTTGACCTTGCCGTAAAAAAGATCAAGGTCAACCCATGGTCATAATTTGAACAATCTTGATAGTACTCGAGTACCAAAAGCTACATACCAAGTTTCAAGGCCATCGGTCAATTGGTTCTTGAGAAGAAGATTTTTAAAGGTTTTTACCATATATGGACATGGCGGCCATGTTGTTCATGTGACCTGGACGGTATGAATAAGTTTTTGTTCCCTCAACACCTGGAGGCTCTATATGAAATTTGGTCTCTATTGGCCAAGTGGCTTTTGAGGAGATTGTTTGGAATTGTCAAAATATGAGAGTTCTAGGTCAAAGGTCAAAGAATGACCTTGACCTCTTGTACTCATAAATCTTCATGTACTCATTAAGATGACTGTAGATACCAATTTTTAGCCCAAAATCTTCAACAGTTTCCAAAATATCTTATGTTCTAGCATTTTGCCATATAAAAGCACAAGGAAGCAAATTTGACCTTACCGTAAAAAAGGTCAAGGTCAACCCAAGGTCATAATTTGAACAATCTTAGTAGTACTCGCGTACCCGATGCTACATACCAAGTTTCAAGGCCATCGGCCTACTGGTTCTGGAGAAGAAGATTTTTTTAGGTTTTTACCATATATGGGCATGGCGGCCATGTTGGTCATGTGACCAGGACCGTTTGAACAACTTTTTGTTCCTAAGGTCCCAGGAGGCTCTATATGAAATTTGGTTACAGTCGGCCCAGCGGTTTCAGAGGAGAAGTCGTTTGAAATTGTGGACGGACGGACGACGGACGGACGGACGACGACGGACGACGGAGCCTGACCATACTATAAGCTCCCCCGGAGCCTCTGGCTCAGGTGAGCTAAAAATCCACCTACCTTTTCCCTGACCTGGAAAAAAATCGTTTTCCACATTATTCCTGACTCTGGCAACCCTGGCCTTATGACAGCACAAACAGCAAAGACTAGTAAGTAAGTAAGTAAGTAAGTAAAGACTTTAACGAAGGTGACAACATTTAGCATAATAGCTAATCTTCCATGAGGCCCTCTAGGGACTGTGACCGGCCAAAGAAAATCCATGTGTAAAATAGCTTAGAAGGCACATAAGAGCCTGGATGCGACAAAACCAACAAAGTGGCATTAACACCCAGGGTAGACACAGTTCAATGAATCAGCTTAGGCAGCCGCCCAGTCTTGTCAGAGTCTTTGCTGTGTGTGTAAACAGTAGCTAAGGGTCTAGGCTACTTCGATGCAGACAGTGAAGACTCTAATCAGACTGGGCAGACGCTAATCAGACTAGGCAGATGCCCAGTCTGATTCGAGTCTTCGCTGGGTGCACATGCCACTTTGCCAAGGCTTTGTCGTGTCGCAGCTAATTTACCCATTGCCAGGCTCCTTTAAGAAATATATATTCATGCAAGAAACAGTTGGATAAAAATATTTTGTTATTTATTAGTTAAAAAGCAATCTTCAAGGATACATTCACTTCTTTCCTCACTTCTGAAGGAGACTATCTGGGCTCTGGTGACTGGTCTGTGTGGGAATATCCTACTGACTGGTGGTGCACTTTTCACAGGTGGTCTTGGAGGCAGAGCATCTCTTGGTGTTCCTCTAGACTGTAAAAACGTCAAAACAAAATATGATGACTGATGACTGTATATTATTTCTGAAAATAGGCCTATGGTGAGACTCAAAATAGGTTAATGGTGGGACTCAAGACTGGTAATAATCATGCTTCACCTGGCAACAAATTCACATCATTTGAGCTGTCACCTGACAACATAGCTTGCCTGAACTGATGCTTGACCATCGCACAGGCAATGTATTGTTCTAACCTGACCTTGCCTGGAGGGTCACTATGGAGGTGCGGCTTGCACTATATAAAACTTCATGCAAGCATTGTTATATATTTATAAACAAAAGCTTTAAGATAAAACTCTATATCAGTGACCTTGACTTCAAGGTCATCAAGTGGAGTGGGGGAAGTATTTTGTAAAACCGTAACCCAGTATCTGACATCAGTTCAAGTACAAACTACATCCGTCCCAAGCATTATGGAACCGTATGCCATCAGAATACTTTAAAATCCCAAATTTTAAAGTCCATGACCTTGATCGCAAGGTCACTGGATCGGGTGGGGGGGTACCCTGTAAAACTTTGGACCAATATCTAACTACAGTGCAAGTATCAAAAGACTCCATCCATGGGACGCCAAAACTGACGCCAGGGTGGCAACAATAGCTCTTCCTGAACTTTTTTCAGACAAATAAAAATGCATATTAATATAGAGGTACAAACTGACCAGAAATAGGGTGAGCGGAGCACCTGACCTAGGGAAACAAGAGTTTGCCTTTCATGCAGGAGGTCATGGTTTGACTCCTAACAGCGGCTTCAATCGATTAGACCAGAAAATCTGCATCTAGTGTGCCCCATGCTGGAAACTTTGGAAAGTGGTATCTGGGTGGTGTCTGGTGATTGCGGAGTTGTAAAACATCAGCAGTGGTGTCCGCCTTATCAAACTGGCAAAACTTTATCGTCTTCCACTCAGTTTTTGACTGCACTCAATTTCAGACAATTTGTGGTTAGGAAGTTTAAAATTAAGCAGTTAAGTTATCAGGATATGTCTCACTCTTGATTTTCCGAAGATTCTGATTGCCAAAATAAAACACACTATAAAAATCTTTGTGCAACTGATTTAATTCTGTTCTGTTCTGTTTCAATTCTCATAACGACATTTCCCAAAAGGCTCAGCGGTACGTTACCATAGTTGCACACACCTGGAGCAAAGTATTTGTCTGTAACTGATTTAAACAAAGGAGTGGACTATATAAGCAGATAAGGAGGATTAACTTGCACAGCTTGGACGGACACACGGCGCCAAGTGTGTGCAACTATGGTTACGTACCGTTGAGCCACTTGGGTAACGTCGATAAGAGAATTGAACTGAACTGAACTTGCACAGTGTCATTCTGTTTCTTGATCACATTGTGTCAACACCTCCAATTAGCCAATGAAATTATTATAACTAGTAATTCTAGTCCACTGATTGGTCAAATAATTTTTCACACCTGTACAGGTAAGATATGCTATTGCTGGGAACATGATCCCCCACCCCCGCCGCAGATAATTCCTGCCTTTAAGAAGGATGCATATTTAAGAATGGCCTTGGTGAACCAAACTGTTTTGTTTGTATATGTATATTTGATTGTTGCGAAAAACTGCAGTGACAAACATATGCCAAACACAACACATTCTGAGGTAATGCACTTGTTATTTGTTTCGTTTTGTTTTCCTTCATACTTCGATTTGATCATATCCGATCATTACATCAGAGGACTGTTCTGTGGTGGAAGCCAGTAGTTCTCAGCTGTATAGGGGCTGGGAAATACTGTGAAATCACCTTAAGTTCGCAACCCCGGATCGAACAGCCAACCATTCATACTTGCCAGCGCAGGGTTTGAAGAACCTATGCGGCAAAGGAAGAAAGAAGCTTTATTTAACGTCGCATATTAGAAACAGTTTTGAGATATGTAGCCAGTCTACGGTATCTCGCTACTGACTGAGCTATCAGGGCACCTCATGGTTTGTACCCAGGGACTGTGGCCCTGTCAAACAAGCACGGCCGTACAAAAAACAAAACTAGGGTGACTGTTAAAAGCACAAGTTTAAGGTACGAAATGGCTACGGTACGAACCATCCTGGGGACGAAACGAATATGAACCATCCTGGGGACGAAACGAATATTTTTTTCGTACTGCAAATCTCAAACAGGCTACCGGTATGAAAGGAGTTAGCCTTTCACGCTGAACAGTACTGAACACAAATCATATCACCATACTATGAACCTTAATAAGGACAAAGCAATTACTGTCACAAACCTTTTTCGTGGAGAAAGTCTGGGGCTCTGTGAAGAAGTGAGGCGTCGGTCTCGGACTTGAAAAGGCGTCCATATTTTACATCTTCACTTTTTGGCAACCGAATACAGATGTTACTTGTCTGGTCTGCAAAACTCTCTTTTTTTAATTATTTGTTTTCGACGCATATTTCACGATTAAAACATTGTTTTGTTCAAACTGACATCCGCTCAGATCAAATTTCGTTGTGTATTCTTTCGCGGTTTTTTCCGGGTTACCCTAAAATGCGAAAAGGACTCCTTTTCGCGAAAAGGACTCCTTTTCGCGAAAAGGACCTAAATTTCACGAAAAGGACCAAGAAAACATGTATTGGGCTGGTATTTATTACTTTTTCGCTTTAATTATTATTACTTTATTGTGTTTAAGCTGAACTTATCATTACTTTATTGTGTTAAAGCTGAAATAGTATTTTGATGCCAATTACCTCGGAGTTTTATTGTTTGCAGAGATAATTCAGAAAAACGTGAAGTTTAATGGAGTGGTTGGGGGCGGGGGAGGGTAGGGGGCGCAGACGAGTTTTTATTATTATTATTATTATTTTTTTTTTTTTTTTTGAATCTGGTTGCGGCTCAGTGGTAGTGGGGGTGGGGGTAGGTGTAAATCTGATTGTTTAAAGAAAATTGCCAAAATTAATAGTTAACGTCTTTGTTTTTTTTTTATTGAAAATGGCCGATGTCAAGATACTAATATTTAATTCAGATTCTTTTTCTGTTCTGAAATAATGAGATTCTGGGAGACTTGTATATTTCCGCAGAAAATTTTATCATTACACCAATACTTACAATTGCAACGGTAAGCCTATGTATACATGTCTATTGAATTGCTGTTAATGACGCCTGTAAAGCAATGAGTGAAGGTGTCTTAATCCAATTAATGCCAGCTACCAATGTACCTTAATCGCTCCATAAAAGTGTGCCGATAAATCAAATAACAGCTTGTGAATACAGACTAGATAATCATATGATTTTGACATGAAATTAAATGTCTTTTTTTTGTGTGTGCGTGTGTATTTTCAAACGAGTTGACTTGAAAATTTGATAAATTAAAATATAATATAAATGTAATCTGTTCTGTTCTGTCATAACTCACACAGACCATATAGTCATCAGCGTAAGTGTTAATAAAGCAGAATACCATTTTTAAAAAAATGTCTATTTCTTTAAATGTGTGGTCTTATATTAACGAATTAGAATCTCAAATATTTGCTCCAATAATCGTAATTTGTTCAAGATTTGAACATGTATTTAGGAAAAGTTTATTTTCAGTGACTTATCTACTCTATTTCAAGTAAGCCACTTTGCGGCTCGGATGCAGATTACATGGAATTATTTATTTATTTATCGATTTTTTTTTGTCATTTCTTCCGAACGCACGAAGGTATTTGTATAGTATATTGATACGACAACCTTTGTTTTCGAAACTAGGACCAAATGACATCAGTTTAACATAAAAATAAAAGAGCCTAAATTTTTTAGTGAAATCCACACTCTTGTAGCTTAAAAGAAAACATTTTTTTACATACTTCCGATAGAGTAGAAAATCTAAATAAAAATTGAGAAATTAAAGCAGTTCGAATCCGTTTCGTTTCTGAGGCGTTAATCCAAAAGGACTTCTAGCTTTTCGTGCGGGTTACTAAAACTTGAAGCAAAAACGCTTACTATGATTTAACTTGATTTTGTGCTTCTTATTAGGGAAATAATTTTATGTAAGGTAAGCATATTAGAGCACAAACCAATCAGTTAAAACATAAATATTTAGAGAAAAAAGTTTATATTTGAGTCCTTTTCGTTTCTGAGGCATTTAAAGCGAAAATGACTTCTCAAGGGTTCTATACGGGTTACTAAAACTACAAGCAAATATGCACAAATTTTATTTTATTTTGTGATTCATATTACGGAAACCACTTTGTCCAAAGTAAGCATATTACAGCAGAAAACAGTCAGTTGAAGAAATAATATTTGAGTCCTTTTTTCGTTTGTCAGGCATTTAGCGAAAAGGACTTCTCAGGCAGTTTCCGTACCGGCTTCTAATACTTTGAACAAATATGCTAAAATTAAATTTCATTTTGACTTTGAGCTTGTTGGTAAGACAAAATTAAAAAAAAAATGTGTCATGTAAGTATATGAGCGCATAAATCAATCAGAAAAATCATTTATATTAAGGAAAAAAAAAACAATAACAAGAAAACATATATCCTTTTTATCCTTGAAATAAATCAATAACAACCTCGTAAACAATCTTTTATGAATATTTTTCTAACCATTGGAGTTAAATTATATCAGCATTCCCCATACTGATAATAAAGAAACTCATTTTCGTGAAATTTAGGTCCTTTTCGCGAAAAGGAGTCCTTTTCGCGAAAAGGAGTCCTTTTCGCACTTTAGGGTAACCGGTTTTTTCCTATGTTTTTGTTACAAACTTTGTGATTGGCTATTTATTTTGAGAAATAGCTACGAAGAAAAATTACATGAGAAATAATTTTGTCTTGTCTAATTAAATGCAGTTATTTGTCATCTGAAATAATACAGATATAATTCATTAATCCATATTTCTCTCAAATTAAAACTATATTAGAAAAATAAAATAGATGAATTTAATATTTTATTGCCCAATCAGACACTTTGTTGTAAAGTAAACTATTTCTGGGGTAACGGGTCGTTTCGGCCCAATTCCCTTTCGGCCCCGGGTCGTTTCGGCCTTATTCCCGTTCGGCCTGAGTCGTTTCGACCTGGGTCGTTTCGGCCCGATTTCCGGGGTGGGTCGTTTCGGCCCAATTTTAGCGGGTCGTTTCGGCCTGAATTTTTACCCATAGTTGTAATGGACAAAATGTGTCTATATCCCAGTCATATCTATATATCTATCTATCTATCTGGCCTGCATATATATCATATATCTATCTATCTGAATGGCCTGCATATGTATGTATGTATGTATGTATGTATGTATGTATGTATCTATCTATCTATCTATCTATCTATCTATCTATCCGTTGACTGGCGAGACACACCATTGTTACATCATTTGTTTTCCATTTAATCTCTAATTTTCCTTTGATGCCTAATTATCTTTATCGGTTGCCAATAAGTAATGTTTGTATTGTCACTGGTTCTTTAATTCCTATTTTCAAAATGTTTTAACTACCCTGTTTGCTTATTAATTCAGAGGTGTGAAAATTATTTCATTGTAAATAAGTTCTTGAAAGGGCCCAGCAACCTGTGCCAGTGAATTTGGTCTCTTTTTCGGACAGTAAATTTGCCATTTTCATTTTGGCCTCCATTCTTAGAAAGGGTGCTAGTGCTTTCATTTAAAGGACACACTTCTTTCAGATTTTCCAGAAATAAATAAGGTCGAAACAACTCACCCATAAAATCGGGCCGAAACGACCCACCTTTGAAATTGGGCCGAAACGACCCACCCAATTGGGCCGAATTGACTCACCCCGGAAATCGGGCCGAAACGACCCACGCCGAAACGACTCAGGCCGAAGGGGAATAAGGCCGAAACGACCCGGATTCATTTCTGGCAGTGAGCCAATCCAGAACAAGAGCTGTCACAAGATAACAAAGCTAATAAAGTTTTTTATTTGGTTATAATAAATAAAAAAACTTTATTAGCTTTGTTATCTTGTGATATCATGATCAGCCCAAGGGGGGGATGCTTATTAGGTTATAATAAATAAGCATCCCCCCCTACACACACACACATACTTCCTGCATCCTTACGCTACACCCCTAAAAAAACAATAGGTTCCTCTTATCAGACCAAAAATCTTGATCGGTTTTACCCTCCAAAATCAGAAAATCTAGATCCGTCATGTAAGTACAGTAAAGTGGATATAGATTTTGGGGTTGTGTTCGAGGCTTTACTAATTTGTAGGTCAGTGTGACCTATATTTTAACGTTCTGTGATTTAACCCAATAATTTCCAATGCTAAGACTGATATCTAAGTCTTAGAACAGGCATCTAGACAACCTCAAAAATCTCGATGTCTTACAAGATCAGCCCAAAAATCTTATAGGACCTGAGGCTGAACCACCTTACCCTGCAAAAAAATCAAGATCCACTATATGTATTAGATTTAAAATATGGATCTAGATTTTGGGGGGTGTTTTTGAAGGTAATACAGATCTAGATTTTTGGTCTTATAAGATGAATCTAGATTTTTGTTTTGCTTGTTTAGGACAACCTCAAAAATTAATATCAACCCAAAATCTAGATGCATCCTATAAGACTTAGATCCATCTTATCCTCCAAAATAACTCCAAAAATCTAGATCCATATTATAAGAATTATAAGAATAATTAGGATGTATATATTTTGGGTGTTTTGGAGGGTTAGGATGGATATATACTTTTGGTCTTCCATCTTTGGGGTTGTTTTGGAGCTAGAGTAAGATGGATAAGACTTAGCAAAATAACTCTCCAAGAGGGTTAGACTTGATTTTTGGGGTTGTTGTTTTTTATTGATAGATGGATGCATCTTATGAAACTTAGATCAAAATATTTGTTTGGCGGGTAAGATAAATAAGACTTAGATCTACAAGATACAAGATACAAGTCAAGTAAAGACAAGTCTAGATTTCTGGGGTTGCTTTGGGGGTTAAGAATATATTTTGAAGTTGTTTTTGAAGATAAAATGGATCTAGATGCTATAAGACAGATCTATATTTTTTTGGAGGGTAAGGTAGATCTAGAATTTTGGTCTTTAAAGATGGATCTAGATTTTTGGAGTTGTTTTGTATGTCAAAATATCAGATAGAGTGGAATTTGACAGTTTTATTGTCACTGTTGCTGGTGTTAAGTGCTGTGTGGTGGCCGTAAAAATTCTCCCCTTACTTCATCACTTTGCAGATTGCATATTCTCTGAGATGTCCTTTGGGATCATTGGACTCATTCTGAGTCAGTGTGAAAATAGAAATGCTTGAGGGAGTGGGCAGTGTTGCAACATTGAACAGACACAATTTTACCAAGTCTGCTATTTTCATTTCTCTGATGCGTTCTTGGCTTCCAGAGGCTCCTCCTTCAGAATTCTTATTTTCAGTGAGCTGGTCTTGTGCCATGTGGCAGCATTAAAAACTCCCCCACCCCAACCCCAATACTTCATCATAGTGCAGATTGCCGATTTTATAATTGAGCTGCAACACGACAAGTCCAACAAAGTGGCATGAGCACCCAGCGAGGACTCAGATCAGCCCGATCAGAGTCTCTGCAGTATGCTTAAAGGGAAGCAAAGGATAAGCTACCTGCATGCAGACAGGGAAGACTGATCAGACTGGGCGGATGCCCAGGCTGATCTGTGTCTTCGCTGGGCGCACATGCCACTTTGTTGGATTTGTCTTGTCACATCTCATATTTTCTGGTACATCCTTTGGGATCATTGGGCTCATTCCGAATCGTTGTGAAAACAGTTACACTGAAGCTGGTGCTAAGGGGCGAGGGCATTGTCGCAACATTAAATTGCTTCTCATGTAAAGTTAAATTCAGTTTAAATCATGTATACATTGTTCCCATTTTGTAACAGAGGCAAAGTTTCACTGTTATACACAAATTGTACCAAATGTATTGGGCTATAAATAGGGGTTTGACAGACCCTAAAAATCTATATCCCTCATATAATATGGATCTAAATTTTTGGGATTAAGAGGAAAAACGAAAAAATAGCAGAAATACAAAATAAATTTACAAACAGGAAAAGCCCTGTCTTATAGCTGAGTATTGTATGAGGATCTAATTACTCCCCGAGACTGGTTCAATCTTGGAAATGATGGCTGCTTCACTCTGTAAGTTCACCTTGTTTTTGCAGCTCACTCAACTCTTCACTAAACATTATGAGAAATGTAACCAGGCAGATGTGAATAGCGAACTCATTAAAATCTTCTTGTTAGTAAGTGTAATGTTGACATCATTTCAGCTGATCGGCTGCTGAGAAGGCTACTGTGAAAATAAAAAATTGGGACTGATAGGTCTGAGCAAACAGTGCAAAGATCAGACTGTTCCTCGAAGGAAGTCTGATCAGCGTTTATGCTGTTTTTCATTCCATTGTCTTTCTTTGGGCACATTACTGCCCTGTAAAACCAAACTGTTGCATTTTTAGGACAATCATGGTAATTATTTAAGGTGTCCAAATATTCAGAATTTTTACAGAATAAAGTGCATTTCATAATAGCCATGCACACAGGGTATAATCGATTCCACTAATTTTCGCTACCTGTAGAGACTGTACATCATATTTGGCTTCCATCGAGACTGTCCGCGATCTCTTACTTCCTGCCGAGACTTCTGTACATGATAAATGGCTTCCTACAGAGACTGTCTGCGTGATTCTGCTTCCTTCCGAGGCTCTTGGCAGGAAGCAGTCACGCGGACAGTCTCGGCAGGAAGCCAATTTTCGAGGACAGTAGTTCCTGCAGGAAGCAAGAGTTCGTGGACAGTCTCGGCAGAAGCCAAATATGATGTACAGTCTCTGCAGGAAGCGAAAATTGGTGGAATCGATTATACCCTGTGATGATAAGACAAGCTGATCAAAGTTTATTAGACCCTTGTTAATTCAAGGCTCAAGCTAGTGGGGAGACTAGGGAGAAATAATCTCCTTGCAGGATCAAACTTCTGCCTTTTGAGAGGTAATGTAAAGTATATACAAGGACGAAAAATGGGCTGAAACTTCTCCTTAAAATCAGTAAAACTTCATTTAGTTCTCTAGCTTGATCTCTGGTTATAGCAACTGCGAGATAATTTTGATCAAATTGTTAGGATATTAATTAGGATATTAAGTGGATGAATGACTTGGGAATTTCTGTCATATCAGAAAGATGGGAGGGTGATATTGAAAGGCTAGGTGCAATGGGACCCCATTTACCGCTGGAAAGATTTGAAATGCTAGGTGCAATGGGACCCCATTTACGGCTGGAAAGATTTCTATCTCCAATGGGAATCAAACCCATTGATTGATTGCTTTACGTCCGCGGTAAACAACTATGGTCATGTCGGGACGGTCAGTTAACCTAACCACACTATTCCTTGGCAGGCTTAGACCTCCTAGGCGGTTAACCAGTACTAAGTGCACATACTTTCACCACTAACTGACAACTGTCCTTCTTGAATCAGCAGCAGGAGAAACGAAAGTATGTGGCCAGACCGGGTTTCGAACCCAGGATCTCTAACTTATGAGTCAGGTGCCCTACGGAATGCGCTACGCGGCCCGGCGAATCAAACCAAATACAGCTAGATCAGCAGGCCAGCCCTTAAGTCACTGAGCTACTGGGAATTAACAATTAAGACAAAAACAGAACCTTAATATTGTTTATTGACAAATATGTGTATAAACTTGCTTTCAAAAACACAAAATCAGCATGTAAACACAGGCAGCACAAAATACAGCAGTAACACATGCAGCACACAGACAAAAACATATCATAACAGAAGACGGGACTAGAAACTCACAAATGTAATGTATTCAGCCTGAGTATTAATGTTCCTAGGTGCATGGGTACACTTTAAGGGGAAGCAACTCGGCCATTTTCGATTTTGCGACCTTCTCAATGGAGGGTCAACTCTTAAATGAAAGAATTTGCTCCTCCAGGAGCATATTCTTTCTTTAAGAGAATATCCCATTTGCAAGGTCTTCGTCATCCAGGAAACAAAATGGAAGCCACAAAAGTTGTTCCTCTTTGTAAAATCTGCAGCAAAAATGAATGTGTAGCCATACACCTCAACTTAATATTCTACTAATTATAATGTGTACTGACACATGTTCAAGGGAGATCACTCTTACATGAAAACATCTGCCTCCCTTCTCAGAGTGTATGTACATGAACTTGGTAAATAAGGATAATAGTCACCTGTCTTTACACTTATTCACTGAGGTGTATTGAAATATGAGGCTATGAGTGTACATGTATATACATGATTCGATTAAGGTGGATTGCAGTGAACTACCCATACACTTTTCCTTAATGTTTACCTCCAATACTACTTTTGATTTGATATTCTTGAAATACAACCCTTTATAATATTTCTTAATTACCCGGATAGACAGACACCCATGGAATAATTATAAATGCACCTTACTTTCAAGTACCACACTAAACACGAAATTTCAGCATTTCACCTTATAAAATACCATAAACCAGTTTTATCATATGACATCACTGTTATTCAGTGTATAACGTTGGGTCATACTAAAAGCCTTTGATCACACGTGTAATAACATTTTGGCCCTTACATGTAATGTCACTGACAACAACCATGTCAACTATGTGTTTTCTAATTGAAATAATGTTCATTTGAAGGCAATGAAATCCCATTTTAAAGGGTCATATGATAAACAGAATCTTACACTCGTGGTCACTTCATATGAAATTTATGAAACTTGCTTTCCCGTGGTCATTTCATATGAAATTTATGAAACTCTCCAAAGTGCGTTTCATAAATTCCATATGAAATGACCACTTGTGGAAGATCCTCTGTTTACAGAACAGCAAATGCCTAGATCAGTGCAGTCTGTTTTCTGTGTGCAGGCCCCTCAGTGGTCTGGGCCCTTGCTGTTTGCACTGTATTTTGACAGCAAGTTGTGGAATTTCCTATATTCAACCTAGTCAAGTACGACTCAACTTTCTTCTTTTTGAACCAGCAAAGAATTAACAGATGGATAGAGAGATGGAAAGTGACAAACAGTAAGATAAATCACAGATGGATAAACACAAAACTAATTTACATGAGGTATGAAAGGGTATACACTAGAAGATACAAAAGACAGACATAGATGAAGGTTATTTTCTTAATGTGAATCACCTGCTATTAGCAACAATACTGGTCAGTTTCAACACGAGATAAGCACTACTATTTAAAACATAACAGTGGTGAAACCGGTCTTCAGGGAAAGATAAACAGCAGTGACCAGCCTGGACACACACCCTCTTGTAAAATGCTCTTCACTGTTTACAATCTACCACGTCCAACCATTGTCTGGGTAAACAGAGCTGATGAGACTTCAGTGTATAGGCTATGCTAGGTATGCAGAATTCACCTTAATCTTAAGGTAAACGAGTACACCTGCATGTTTCCTGCCATTTTTACAAACGGAGGCAACTTTTGTGATTTCCTGTTTGATTCACTGGGCAACAATGCCCTTCCAAAATGAAGTCTATTCTTAAAGAAAAGAATTTGCAGCTAGCAAAGCAAATCCTCTCCTATAAGAGTTGATCCCCAATTGGGAAAAGGTACAAAAGAAATTGACAGATTTGATCCCCCGAAAATGTACCCATTTACCTTAAGACAGTTTTTCTCAGCAGTTCTATCAGCTCTTCAAGGCAAAAAAAAGTTGTCATTAGCAATTATCCCACATGCTTTATAAAAGCAACTTATGATGCTGGCAAAACCTGCAAACTTGAATATTATGAGAGTATTTAAACCATTGCAGTACCTTTTTGCTCATCCTACCAGCTTAAGCACACAGCATAAAGATACTGCCCCAGTCATGAATAAATCCTGCCTTCAACCATATACAAACTGTATGCTCAGACCAGCATGGGCATATGCTCACTTTAAAGTCAAAGCATGCCCAGACAATACCTGGACAACAGCAAACTGTACACATTCATACAACACTGCACAAGCTGGCTTAAGGTGTATGGGTACACCTCCCTGTTTTTCTGCCATTGTTTTTTCAAAGGAAGACAACTCTCCTGACTTCCTGTCTGCTTTCCTGGATGATAAAGCTTTCCAGAATGGGATCTACTCTTATAGGCAAGAATTTGCTCCTATGGGAGCAAATTCTTTCCTTTAAGAGTTGACCCCATTTGAAATGGGAGGCAAAAATAAAACCACATTGCTTCCCCTAAAAGTGTGCCTATTTACCACCTTAAGACAGGTTTTCTTACGGAGCCTCAATGAGGAAGTAGTGACAAGAAATACTTCACTTGTATGTTTCCTGTTGCAAATTCAGTGAATATGGCTATATGTAGATAACAAATGTTAAATACAGCACCAACCAGTGTACGTAAATACAAAACATTCTTTCAATAAATTACAGGTAACACAAAATACACAGAAACAATCACATTTCTTTCTTAACAAGTTACAGTCCTATACAGCATGACACGTGTTATCCAACAGTCAGCAACATTCATTTGGAAGTATGGAAGTAAAAACTAGAAAATCGTGTCTGTAAGACACTAATGATGCCCCCGTGCAGCGCCTGTCACAGGACATGTGTACATCCCTAAAGCACCTTTCAAGCACAAATGCTATTTACAAAGAATCCACTGAAAACATTACATAAACTTTATACCCTACAGTGCAAAATGAAGCCCAAAAAGACTAAGTTTAAAAGGCCATAATTCCTTCACAATTATTTTTTTCCTATCAAAACCAACATGCACATCTTCACTATGTCCACAACAAGTCTCCAATGTCTGAAAAACAGCCAATGAAAATTGTAGGAGGAGTTGATTACACAAAGTACTTACCCTACAATACAAACATATGCCTAAAATGACTAAGTTCAGAAGGCTATAATTCTGTCAAAATTAATTCTAGCTCCAACAAAAACCCACATGCACATCTCCAATGTGTCCATAACATGTATGCAAAGTTTGGAAAAGATCGATTGAAAACTCAGGGAGGAGTTGATTACACAACCTCCACACCCTACAAATGTAAAAATTTGCCTAAAATGACTAAGTTCAAAAGGCTGTAATTCTGTCATAATTAATTCTAGCTCCAACAAAAACCCACATGCACATCTTCAATAAGTCCACAACATCTATGCAAGGTTTGAAAAAGATCCACTGAAAACTGTGGGAGGAGTTGATTACACAAACTACACCCTACAATGCAAAAATTTGCCTAAAATGACTAAGTTCAAAAGGCCGTAATTCTGTCAAAATTAATTCTAGCTCCAACAAAAACCCACATGCATATCTTCAATATGTCCACAACATGTATGCGAAGTTTGAAAAAGATCCACTGAAAACTGTGGGAGGAGTAACTGTGGGAGGAGTTGATTACACAAACTCTATACCCTAAAGCGTGACAGACGGACAGACAGGAGCAAATCTTAATGCCCCCTGACTATCGTCACGGGGGCATAAAAAACACAACAAAAAACAGAAAGTGGAATATTAGAGTACAACTGTCAGAAGCCCAAATCTTGAGGCGATCTTTTAAAATTAATGTCGTTTTTTCTTCTTCACAAAATGGATGTATTCTATGTAGAACCTAACAATTAAGCAAGATGAACAACCCCCACAGACATATGAGCTGCGGCACTTGAAAACCAACAAAGTGGCATGCGTGCCCAGCGAAGACTCAGATCAGCCTGGACATCCGCCCTGTCTGATCAGAGCCTTCCCTGTCTGCATGAAAATAGCTTAGACCCTGAGCTACCCTTTAAACTCACAGCGAAGATTCTGATTAAAGTATTCTATGGTGGTACAAAGATCATCCTCAAACATTTAGTGCATCTGGCATGTTAAGGTACAATGCAGCAGTTTTGCAAATCACATGATCATTATGGCCGCCATATTTTATGAAATCACAATGATTATATCAGTGAATGGCATGCAAGTGTTAAAATGTATTAATTCTACTGTGTATCTACCCAGGTGATTAAACTTTGCTGCTCTAAACAATACCTAATACTTTGAGAAGCAAAGCAGTTATTGCCTTCTGAACATCACATGATTATCTTTCTAGTCACATGACTAAAATAGTAGTCACATGACTATATATATATCACAAACCTTCAATTCCATAATATATGGAACCAAAATATGTTGGCAGTTGCCTAGCAACATGACCAAACAGTGACTACTTCAAGATGCAAAGCGTTGATATCATCATCCCTCATCTCTGAGGAGTTCCACTCATGACATACAGGTAAATTAACTTATGATCAACTATTAGCCATCTGTTTAATTCTTTCTAATCTTTCTTTCAATTTGGAAACATCTGCAGTCTTGGCTGTATTTTGTTCACGTACCCCTGGCTCATTGGATTCTATGGTCATATTGTCAGGCTCAGGCTGGAAAACAAAACAGAATAAGGTGTCAATACTTCCATGGCTGGGGAACCATGTTTATATGGGCAACAATTTTCTCAAAACATAATGTGCTGCCCTGGTTAAGTCAAACTTTTTTTTTGATATATGTTTCAAGGCCCTTTCAAGAATATTTGTCTTATATCGAGCCAACTGTTAAGCAGAGGTAGGCAAAAACCGGAGCTCCCAGGGAAAAAGCACCTGACCATCCACAAGCAGAACATGGCTTTCTCTTTTGTGCGAGGTTCAGCCAGAGGGGTGGAAAGGAGACAGTGGGGGAACGCAACTCTGAATGGCAAGAACTTCCTTTCCATAGAGAAGCAAATATTTTCTTTAAGATTTCTTCATCCCATAACACACATGAATCTACATTTATGATTCTCCATTTAACTATATTCCATTCCCAGCAATCAAAAAGAGTTAAAATGCATGTGTTTCCCAGCTCCTCAGTACACTTATTTTAGAATAACACTATGATGTACCTGTGATTCGTTATCTGGTTCTATTTCAAACTTCACTGGCTCTGCAGGGGTTTCTTCTGGCTCATCATTCTATATAGAGAAAGGCAACATATCTAATTAGTAGAAGACATTAGTAAATCATCTCGCTTAAGCAATATAAGCATGGAAAGTGAATGAGCCTCGACACAACAAAACCAACTAAGTGGCACCAGCAAAGACGCAGATCAACCTGGGCAACTCCCCAGTCTGATCAGTCTTTGCTGTGCCCTTAAAAGGTAGCTAAGGGTCTAAGCTAGCTCCGTGCAGACAGGGAAAGCTCAGATCTAACTGGGCGGATGCCAAAGCTGGTCTGAGTCTTCGCTGGGCACACATGCCACTTTGTAGGTTTTGTCATGTCACGGCTAATATTTCAGAGACAAACCGATTGCCTGCCTTGCAAAACCTTTGTTGGTTTTGTCATGTCATGGCTCAAATTTAAGAGACAAACCAATTGCCCGCCTTGCAAAACCTATCTTAAAAGTATAAACCCACATACACCTTTAATAAATTTCAGTTTACCCACGAAATATCAAATATAATGCACAATAACAAATAAAATCAAAAGAGTTCACTTTCTGCTACATATAGTCTACAAAAATCAGACTGCTATCGCCACTCAGGGAAGGGTGAATAAGCCATCAGACTGCAATGATACAAAGGCTCATAAAAGTTTTGCCCTGCCTTATCACCACTAAGCTTGTGCATCATGACTCAAAGTTAGATGAATGGACGGATGTCTTGCGATTTTATGTCCTTTTTAACAGTATTTCAGTCATATCAGGACGATGTGTGGGTGATAATAAAAGGCTGAGTGCAATGGAACTCTGTTTACGATTGAAAAGATTCCAGCCTATAGCAAGGCTTGAACCTGGAACCGCTAGATCAGTAGGCCAGGGCTTAACCCACTGAGCTACTGGGGCTCCTTTAAAGTTAGATGCTTCTATAAACTGGATTGAACAGATTAGATGACATATGTTTTTTCTAGGTGGATGTGTTAGAAAGGCTGCACAATACTAACCTTTGCATTTGAATCTAGACCACACTGAGCCCGCAGTTTACGTAATCTTTCCATATAATATCCTGCTTCAACACCTGGTTGTGGGTCTGCTGTCTGAAAACACCACCAGATACACAGAGATAAATACTTATTTTATTTTCATTTCATGCCTCATACCATCCTAAGGAATGAGATCAATGTACATGTTTGTAATAATCTACTGGTCACCTATCATAAAAGTATCAACAGAATTCATGTATATTAACATACTGAAAGCAACAGACATAATATGAGCCGCAATACGACAAAACCAACAAAGTGGCATGTGCTCCCAGCCAAGACTCACATCAGCCTGGGCATCTGATCAGAGTTTTTACTGTGCGCTTAAAGGGTAGCTAAGGGTCTAAGCTAGCTCCATGCCGACAGCAAGGAAGACTCTGATACGACTGGGTGGGTGTTCAGGCTGATCTGAGTCTTCCCTGGGCGCACATGCCACTTTGTTGGTTTTGTTGTGTTGCGGCTCAAATATGCAAGTTCAATAACGATATTGGCTTCATGTATGCAAGCAGCATCTTCCATTCATATCCTACTTCCTTACCATCAACCATAACAAACTTGTGGACACATTTCATTTCAAAAGGACTCGCAGCCTTTCTTTACCAAAACAAGAAACTACTGTATGTAAGATACAAGTAATAGAGAAAATTATACTTCCACCCCTTAATATGTCTTACAACTGTCTATAGATCTAATAAAAATAGCCATCAGAGGAGATGGCAAATCCCCCGACCGAAGACCCCCATGGGCCCTGGTAAAAAGGGTGCACTTCAAAACACATATTAGTAATATATTGTCGTTCTTTTATGCTACTGATTGACATTAACTGTTAACAGATGCATGATTATCTAACACCCAGACTAAAACAGTATGCTTGACTGCTAAAAAGAGGTAATATCTCAAACAGCCACCATATACACAAATGTATAGCATACGATACATTCAACTTTCAAAATGTGTGAATAACTTCTAAAGTACAAGCCCTACAAACCTAATTTTGAGCTCTCTAGTAAGTGAATTTGGACAAAGAATCCAAATCTGGAAAAAAAAAATTTTTTTTGTTTGGGAGGGGGAGGGGGGGGGGGGAGGGGACACGGGAATGTGGAGGGGTAAGAGAGAGTTAGGAACACTGATAAGATATCACAGCATGATCATCAATATTCTAAAAGGTTCACGGTTATTCAAATTCTGGAGCTGGCCAGGGTTATACAGTTATGGAGCAGAGACTCAAACAGCAGCTCAAACTACCAAAGGGAAATAATTCACTAGGTCTAAAAGCAAGAGTTATCATTCATGTATGAGACAAATTGTCATGACCTGTTCTGCATATCTGTGAAGTATCATGAAAATATTTCAAAAGGTATTCAAGCTATGGAGCGGACACTTAAAATTATCAAAGGGAAATAACTCCAAAAGTAAGAAAGCAAGGGTTGTCATTCTTGTTCGCGACACATTGTCATGACCTGTTCTACATATCTGTGAAGTATCATGAAAATATTCCAAAAGGTATTCAAGTTATAGAGCGGACACGAAATCATACCTAAAATGATCAAGGGGAAATAACTCAAAAAGTAAGAAAGCAAGAGTTGTCATTCTTGTTCGCGACACACCGTCATGACCTGTTCTACATATCTGTGAAGTATCATGAGAATATTCCAAAGTGTATTCTAGTTATAGAGCGCACACGAATCTGCCAAAAAATCACACCTAAAACTATCAAGGGGAAATAACTCAAAAAGTAAGAAAGCAAGAGTTGTCATTCTTGTTTGGGACACATCGTCATGACCTGTTCTACATTTCTGTGAAGTATCATGAAAATATTCCAAAGGGTATTCAAGTTACAGAGCGGACACGAATCTGCCAAAAAATCACCAAAGGGGAGATAATTCAAAAAGTACAATAGCAAGAGTTACCATTCTTGTACGCGACACATCGTCATGACCTGTTCTACATAACTGTGAAGTATCATGAAAATATTCCAAAGGTTATTCAAGATATAGAGCGGACAAGAAAGTGTTTACGGACGGACGGACGGACGGACGCCAGGCTCATCGCTATATCCCCCGAACCTTTCGGTCGGGGGATAAAAACTGTACTTCACAGAAAATAACACTTCACTGAAAGTAGAAAACAACTTTATGGAAGCCATCTGAATTGCTGCAGTTAACCCTAATGTCTGAACCCAATCTTCACTCTTTGAATTCTGACAGTCATTATTTTGAAAAGATGCTGACAAAAGATCACAAACAAAATAACAATCCGTGTGGAACCAGATGAGAATACATATTTTGAGCTGTTTCATCTGGACCTACACTGTTTTCGAATGTTTTTTTAGTTGGTTTGTTAAACAGATTTGGTGAAGAGGCTCAATCTTTTCTTCTGCAAAAGTAATATGAGCCGAGACAAGAAAAAAACAAAAATGTGGTTGTGCGCCCAGCGCAGACTCAGATCAGCCTGGGCATCTGCCCAGTCTGATCAGAGTCTTCGCTGTCCGCATGAAGGTAGCTAAGGCCCTTAGCTACCCTTTAAGCGCTTAGCAAAGAATCTGATCAGACTGGGTAGATACCCAGGCTGATTTGAGTCGGCGCTGGGCGCACAACCACTTTGTTGGTTTTCTCGTTGTTGATTGTTGATTTGATGCTTAACGTCCACGGTAAACAACTAAGGTCATGTCGGGACGGTCAGTTAACCTAACCACACTATTCCTGGGCAGGCTTAGACCTCCTAAGCGGTTAGCCAGTACTAAGTGCACATACTTTCGCCAGTAACTGACAACTACCCTTCTTGAATCAGCGGAAGGAGGAACGAAAGTATGTGGCCAGACCGGGATTCGAACCCAGGACCTCTGACTTACGAGTCAGGTGCCCTACCGATTGCGCTACGTGTCGCGGCTCATACTATTACTTACTTTATTAGAATCTACACCTGTCTGACTCTGTAACTTCTTTGCTCTTTCTAATAAATCACTGGATTGTGTGTCCCCATCCTGTAAAGTACAAAATTAATCCTATTTCAAGCTTTACTGTAACTTGGGTGGGGGCAAATTGCGGTGTTGCAAATACAAAACTAGTTGTGAAATGCCTATGGCCTTTATTAATCCAAAGAATCATTATGAGAATGGTGAATCAAAACTTCTCAAATGTTTTCATGAACTATAATTGCTGGAAATTAAAACAGTTGCAAGGTTATTATATATAAACTGATACTTACTGGGTCTGTGAAAACAATGATATACAGCGTACAATATTTTCTATGTAACAAACACAAACACAGTTCTAGCATGTGTCTAGACAAGCATTTACTTTAATAGGGTATCTTTAACTTCGATTTCTCCTGTCAATGTATACAAGTAACCAGGAAAGACTTAGACCAGTTTGGACATCAACACAGGAACAGGATATAATTTAATTTGAGCCCTTAGGAAAGCTACGAAGGCCACAATCTTACTGCATCAATGGGCAGTCCATTTGGGTCTCAAAGTATGTTTAATGGCTGTAGACTACCTCACTGTAACAGGTACTATCCTAAGGCATATGGATACACCTGGGGCCAGTTGTCCAAGACATCTTTAGCTTAACAACTTTGTTAATTAATGATTTGTTTAGTCTTCTAGTACACCCAAATTCAGGTATTCTAATTTTCTTTTTGCTGACAAAATGTGAGGAGCTTTTGCACTACAAAAGCTCCTCACATTTTTGCAGCAAAATATGGTAGCATTTTTGCATTTAATACTTTTGAAATTTAAAGCCTCGTAAACTAACGAAGTCAGTCGTTAGTTTTGAACAACTGGACCCTGACCAACTTGCCATTTTCACAAAAGAGGCTTTAACATAACACAACTCTTTCCCAGATATTAACTGAATCCCTTTTCCAAGGTAAAAACTCTTATGGGAAATAATTTGTTTTCTATGGAGAGCAAATTCTTTTTTTTTAAAGAGTAATACCCTATGTGAAGGGATGCAAGTACTTCCTGGTCAGTGACTACCCTTGAAGGTGTGTCAATCCACCAGATATAGTATTGTAATATTACCTGTTGGGGTTTTGTTAATCTTGACCGGTCAATTACAGGATCTGAGGTACTTCTCTCTGACAATGGTTGAACTGACATCCGAATACCATCATGTACTGTAACAGAGGCACAGATAAGGTTGTGTTTCAATTCTGGGGCAATTTTTCTCACTTCTCACCCAAAACATATGAGCCGCTACACGACAAAACCAACAATGTGGTTGTGCGCCCAGCGCATACTCAGATCAGCCTGGGCATCCGCCCAGTCTGATCAGAGTCTTCGCTGTCCGCATGGAGGTAGCTTAGACCCTCAGCTACCCTTTAAGCGCTTAGTAAATGCTCTGATCGGACTAGGCGGATGTCCATGCTGATCTGAGTCTGCGCTGGGCGCACATCCACTTTGTTGGTTTTCTCGTGTCGCGGCTCATATGTTGTGTTGTGACCTCAGATTAGAATCCTGTCCGGGAGGTTCTAGTAAGCAGTCACAATGTATGTTTTTATCAAGTGTACACAGAAATTATCTCATAACTATCCTGAAAGAGCACCTTATCCTGTTTTCTGACACTGAAACAGATCATATGAGCCGCGACACAAGAAAACCAACAATGTGGTTGTGCGGCCAGCGCAGACTCAGATCAGCCTGGGCATCCACCTCGTCTGAGCAGAGTATTTCCTAAGTGCTTAAATGGTAGCTAAGGGTCTTAGCTACCTTCATGCGGACAGCGAAGACTCTGATCAGTCTGGGCGGATGCCCAGGCTGATCTGAGTCTGCGCTGGGCGCACAACCACATTGTTGGTTTTCTCGTGTTGCGCTCATATCATTTTCGACAAGGACAGAAATACACAGCTCTAGGTGTGAAAACTGACAGTTTTTCTTATGTCTCCTTAACGATACATGTATGATGTCTCAGCTGAATTGCATAATCATGGAAATTATAATGTGATCCCACTACCAAGGCTCCAAATATAATTTTCTTCTATGATAATTCTGGGATATTCACAGAAAACTTACCTTCAATCATCAGAACCGTTCCTCCAACGTGGTTCTAATCACATAGCATAACAAAGAACAAGAATTGCATGGAAAGCAATGTTTCCCTGATCTGTGTGCTATCACAGAAATAGAGGATCTTACATGAGTGCTCATGTATTATTGAATTTATTAAACAAGTTGGGGAAAAGGATAAGATGCAAGGCTTTGCCGAGCATCTTATCGGTTTTCCCCAACGAGTTTAATAAATTCAATAATACAGGAGCACGAATGCAAGATTCTATTTATCATATGACACTAAAATCGTATTTTATTTAATAGCAAAATTGGCACTAAAACGTCCTGATTTCGCCATTAGAAAACGCGACGTTTTATGGACGTCAACGCATAGCGTTAGGACGTAATTTGCATATTTAATCCACTAGTTGATTATCGAATTTAATGCATGGCTTTATTACACTCTCAGATGCGACGTCATATGATAAACAGAGTTAATGCAGAAAAACCTAAGTTTATACTGTCATGGTGCCTACACTATAAACACTTATTATAGAAGTGGTTTCTTTGTTCAATTACCAATGATATATATAGTATACATGCACATTATGTTGTCAAGCATTCAGAATATTCTGAACAAAGATCTACAGAAAAATATCTGCAGAAACAATTCTTTTTTCAAAACCCACTTTCCTGAGCCCATCAAATTATTCTATCACAGATGCTGTTCCAAATATAACTAATCATACAGCATATCTTACCTCCAATATTCTTTTCATTATTTTCATTTTCGATAGCTTTAAGACCTCGTTCAATGTAGTTCTGGAAGAAATGTGATGACTTCTTTAGATATGGTTCCAGATCAGCTTCAGGGTATTTTTTCTTGAAATCATAAAGGTCCTGTAGGCCCTCCTTAGTATTTTCTTTTGACCCAACCTTCTTAAAGATCTCTGTCAACAGGTCGTGTGTAGCTTTTGATAGTCGTCTTGATTTTCCTGATGAGTTCTGTAATATATATTAAGAAATACAGCAATCTTCAAACAAAGTGAGCAAATACTGAATTTAGCTTAAATTCATACGCCATCAGTGTAGACACTGCTCAGAATGCTCCTTGAAAGCCGTCTGAGAAGTGTCTACAGTGTTTAACAACCATTTTACCAAACTTCCCTGAAGACCTGTGTACACTGTCTAAACTTAGGTCTTTGCTGACTGCCATGTTGGTTGAATAGGCCTCAAAGAAGAGAGAGCAAATAATGAAGTACCTTTACATCTTACCGGTTTAAACCGACTCATTAACATATTTACAATTGAACATGCTGTTTAAAATCTCAATGAGGCAGTTCTAGTGGAACACCAGATGGCCAATCTGAGGGGTCACATCTTATTGTTCAACAAAGATTCTAACATGACTTTAACAGTTTCCTCATTGAACTATAGGAAGCGGTGCCGTGTGAAAATTTGTGATAATTCACGTGCTAATGTCGAGGTGTGCAAATTTCGCACATTGATGATGTCGGATGTAAACATGTATTTCTGTCAAATTATTCAGAGTACCTTTCCAGAAAAGCCTACCTTATCTGAAGCTCTTTACTTACCCTATTTTTATTATCCTCAGTACCATTAATCTCCTGCTCACTCCCGAGACTACCTTCATTCTTCAGCACCTTCTGTAAATATGCTTTAACCTCAGACACTTCACCGGCATCTATCTGGCCAAGATGACTCAAAATCTGAAACAAAAAATTCAGAATTCAGGCTTAGAACTCTAGACAAGCATAGGTAGGTGGAGTATTGTAAATTGCTTTTATTTAGGCATGTTCTTTTATTTTGTGAATTTATCTCAGAATTTAGGGGTGGTTGGGTCAGGGGATGGTGTTGTGTAACTTTCAGTGCCAGGGCGTCTTACTAATTTGAATAATAGTAGAGCAAGGTGCAGCAGGTGTGGGATGGGGTATGTTTGTATCTTTTAGCTGCATCTATTCCTTTTCTTTCTCCCTCCCTCTAGGTGAAGGCGCGACATAGACTGAAATACTGTCTCAAAAAGCTGTTAACCCAAACTAACCAACCAACTATATGAATTATACCTATTCTACAATGCATGGCCATGTGCAGAGCTCTAAACAAACGCAGATGAGTGAGAAATTGTAAACCTTTATTTTCAGTGTGTTCTTCTATTTCATAAATTTCTTGTCTCAGAACTGTTACAGTGTTCTAGAATTCCTAAGTGTCAGGTGGGCACAGAAAGCTGATACACTAATTCTAACATTGACATTGCATCAACATTGATGCAATACTGTTCAATATTGTAGGACTGCTTTGTGGTTCACAGTGCACAATTCGTACACAATTCCTACTAAGATTAGTACTTGTAGGATTTTAGCCATTCAAATAGTCTTTATATCTTCAGCTCAGTAAATGGGGTTCCACTGCACACAGCCTATTATAATCACCCTTCCATCAGCTAAATATGATTGAAATATTGTTGAAATGACAGTAAAACTGTTATGTCCTCTAGCCATCCATCTATCTTCAGCTCTGATCCTGTAACCTTCCGAATTTCTTTTGTTAGTTTTGACAGGAAAAACCCCTCCTTATGGCAGAATTTCATGACTAATTTAGGGTCAATCTGGAGATGGAAAAAACTACCTTTGATTTCTTCAGCTTTGCTAGGGAATGTAAGATAGTCTTTATTGTTCTAAGTGGCAAGTCATTGGATCGTTCCTTCCAGGAATGAGATGGAAATTTACGTAAGAACTGGTGGATATCGTACAATACTCTGTCGAGATTCAATTCATTTATAATGTCTGGTAACATTCGTACCATCTTCCACAGGCACTGGAAAAAAAGAAGAAGAAAAAACATGAAAGCGAACTATAACTGATATGAAAACTCTGATACATATTACCAAAATATAGAACTCTATTGGTGAATGAGTTTTATGCGTTACAAACAAAAATGTAAAGATATAAGTTGCTGCACACAAAATGGCTTTTCTAACTGATTATAGCAGCACTTAAGATTTAATAGGTTGGGTGGGTTGGTGAGAGGAGTTTTTTGAAACCTGTCATTTCTATTAGGGCCCACATTTTTCTTTTATTATTATTTTTTTATAAGGAAATCCGAATGAACTGAAATAATCAATGGAACAATAAATCAAATAAACTATGTAAAAGTAATTCAACATTAAATTACACTCAACACAACAAAATTTTAAATAATTGCTTACCTTTAAGACCTTTGTGATTATAAAGATTAAACAGTGAAATCAAATTACCCAGAATTTGAAACAATAAATTTCATTTATACTAAATGCACTTCTACTTGTCATTAACATCTGGCCCAGTTGTTCAAAGCATCGTTAGCTGAACAAAGTCATTAGCCAGGAATTTATTAAGTCTTCCAGAACACATAAAATCAAGTTTGATAATAATTTTTGCTGCAAAAAGAAGAGGAGCTATCACACTGCAAAAGCTCCTCACATTTTTGCCACAAAAATGGCAGTATTTTAACTTACAATGAGTTTGAAAATTTATGTCTCATTAACTAACAACATCATAATTTTGAACAACTGGGCTCTCAGAAAGACTCAAAGCTATCCAGTCAAGTCTTAACCAAGTTAACAAAATTTTAGGTAACTTTTTTTTCAGGGTACTTGTGAAATAATTTCTGTTCATTCATCTTACATGGCTCCTCATTAGGACTACCTTGACAAGTTACTTTAACGAGGGGCCACAACACATCTGCAGCTCCTGTTCATATCAATGCTATTTATCAGTCTATGAAGTAAAATGCCTGTCACTGAAATTGCCTTTGTATTAAAGCTACATTACTGACATCCTGATCAGAGCTCTAGATAAGAGGGAGTATTTGGTGATAATTAGGGATAATTTTTGTTAATTCTGCATAAAAACATATGTTGTGACCCCTCATCTCGATGAGACGGTTCAGATGAGTGGTCACAACATATGGTTTCGATGAGAAATAAGAAAAATTATCTTCAATTATCATCAAATACTCCCTCTTATCTAGAGCTCTGATCCTGATAGCAATTTTATTGGCACTAGCATAATTGTCATCCCAAATATTTCCCACTTTTCATTCTCTAACAACTAATATAGTTACCTTCATATTTAGGTCTAAAAATTTATTACTACATGTTTCACTCTCAGCACATTCTTGTAATAATCGTACCAAAGCACTGTAAAAGAAAGGGAAAGTTACCGTTATCAGCTCAAAAACTTTAATGAATGGCAGAACTTCTCATGCTCTCCAGAGATTACATATCTGGGGTGGTGAGACGCTGTGAATGGAGTTAAAAGATTTCTAATGACACAAAACACTAGGACAGCTGTGTCTAGGCAAACTGTGTCAACACAACTCTGCAGTCTGACTAAGGTCTGCTCTGTTTGCAATTCTACATCCTTTTTTTTTTTGATTAGATGGTCAAAATGTCCCAACAATTTGCACAATAAAAGATTTCAACATTATCCCATTGCCTAAACGAATCAACAGACTGATCCTACTCTTTCATAGCTTCACAAGGTAAAAGACCAGTTTAGTAGATAAAAGGAAGGATTTGGTGATTATCAAGGATAATTTCTGCTACATCTGATTGAAAACAAACATCGTGATCCCTCATTAGAACCATCTCAGAGAGGATCACAATGTATGTGTTTTACATGTATGAAGCACAGAGAAAACTATTCCACAGTTATTACCAAATTCTCTTTCTTATCTAGAGCTTTGAACATACCAGGGTCAACTGAAAGTAATACTTACCATAGCACATTTGTTTGATCTGACTTCTCCACTATTTTCACAACAAGCACATTAACAGAGCGAACAATTTGAGTTCCGTCCTCTAGCTCAGTAAGTCTATTATCTAATAACACAGTCACTAAATTGTTTATTAATTCCTTTAGAATGTCTTTTGATGCTTGCGTAGCGAGAATGGAATTCTGGAATAACTGAAAATATAAAATGAATAAATATTAGCAAATCATCAACAAGAATTAGGACATTAATAATAGGGGGTGGTTGGGTGGTGCGATGGTGCTGGGTAAAACCTCCAGAGACAGGGCGTCCTACTGATTTGAATAGGAGGGCAAGGGCCTACTGTGCTTGCTGTAGGTGCGGGTGGGGGTTGTTTGGACATTTTTTCTCTAGTCTATCATTTCTCTTTTCTTTCTCCCTCTCTCTGAGAGACGGCCCGATATAGACTGAAATACTGTCTCAAAGGGCCGTTAAACCCAATACAACCAACCAACTAACCAACATTAATAATATAGATGCTTAAAGTTTTTTGAAAGAGAGACCACTGTAGATAAGGGAATTAATTTGCAGTGAAAGGTAGGGGATGAAAATAAATTGCAAAGGCTGATAATTGCTTCCCTTCCACATATAATTACCCCCATTATGGCTCGTAAGTCAGAATATGTTAGTATGCAGTTATAAATCTTTTTACCAATTACATGTATAAACTTGATCACTCAGGTAATTAACCCTTAAAGCGCCAAAAAGCAGACAACAAAATTTATGTCTGCAGAATTTCAAAAAATGTCTCGTCCAAGAAATGTCATATTGAGTATTCGAACACTAGAGGGCAAACAGTGTAGATTTCAGATGAGGTGGCTCATTATGAGCCACCTCATCTGGATCTTCACTGTTTGCCAATCAACAATTTTTATTTTTGGCGCTTTAAGGGTTAATAATTCAACTGAGACCTCAGAACTTACCGACAACAATGTTCCTAGTAAAACTCTGTACAATCTTATCACATCTTCTTTGGGAGTATCTTCATCGCCCATATGAGTGGTATATACTATTTTAAACTGCATGGACATGGCAACTAACAACTGTTCTACATGGTCTGTCATCACCTGCACTTTGTCTCGGTCTTTAATTACTTCATCTATCTGTTAAAATAAAGCCAGCAAGTTCAACATGAGAGGATTGTACTGTTTACATTTTCAGAATGCTTCTTTACAGCCACCATCTATTATCTACCTAACTGGGTAGTGTATTAGTCACCTAAAAGGGAGCCAAATATTCTCTTAAAGTTGATACTGTCCTAAAGTTGTCTCCCATGTAAACTGGTCGCTAAGCAACAGAGGAGAACTCTAATTTCTGAATGCTTTGCAGTGCTCTAAGCATCAGAAAAACAATATAAATACTAAGGCCCAATATGATATAAAAATAAAACCTTCCTAAAGCATTAAACTCACTATATATTTTCTGAGTTCTACGGAAAATATTACTGTGTTACTCTGAAAGTGAGGCCAAACACAATGTAAAACTAGAAATGTTTTTCAGAGAAAAACTGATGTCCCCCCACCAGCCCATTTCCCATCCCCTCTAATGAATATAGCCTGTACAAATAAAATATCTATGCAAGTTTGGACAAGATCCATCTGCTGAATCTAAAGATATCCTACATAGAAGACTATGTCCTTCAAAAATGGGTCAAGTCACCAACTACTAAACATGTCTTAAACCTGTCACAACCATACATTCATGCAAGTCTGACGAAAATCCATCCACTGGTTCAAGATATCTCATTTTTAAGAGAGAAAAATATGCATTTGTAAGATAGCTTTTGACCTTGAAAATGGGGTCAAGGTCATCAAAACACAGTACACTCCTGAGATTGTCCCATAGGTATATCTATGAAAGTAAAGTGGAAATCAAGCCAAAGGCTAAAGAGATACATCAATTTTAGTGAAATTTTCACATATCTAAATCCTCCTGTGACCTTGAAAATGAGGTCAAGGTCACCAAAATTTTGTTCAGCTCTTAAACTTGTCCAAATCATGTATCCACGAAAGTTTGGCGAAATTCGATCCATTGGTTCAGGAGATATTGTGGGTATAAGAAATTGCCATGTTAGTCCTCCAGTGACATTTAAAATAAGGTCAAGGTCACCAAAATCTAAACAGCTCATAAACTTGTCCCAATCATGTATCCAGGAAAGTTTGGTGAAATTCCATCCATTGGTTCAGGAGATATAGTGGGTACATGAAATTGTCATCCAAGTCCTCTAGTGACCTTGAAAATGAGGTCAAGGTCACCAAAATCTAATCAGCTCCAAAACTTGTCCCAATAAAGTATCCATGCAAGTTTTTTGAAATTCCATCCATTGGTTCAGGAGATATAGTGGGTACATGAAATTGTCATCCAAGTCCTCCAGTGACCTTGAAAATGAGGTCAAGGTCACCAAAATCTAATCAGCTCTTACACTTGTCCCAATGATATATCCATGCAAGTTTGGTGAAATTCCATCAATTGGTTCAAGAGATATCATGCATACAAGAAATTGGGTACAAGAAATTGTCATCTACTACCACGCAAACAGCAATTTCCTTTATTCGATTGTTCAATCATCCCATACTGACATGAGCCGAACACATTTTGAGACCGTTATGCCTTCAAGAAAATGACAGCTCGATCGAGACACAAAGACACCGGCGGTCAAAAATAGCATCAAAGCGATCACCGTCTAACAGTTATTATTACATCGCACCGCCTTACAGTAGCTTGACAGTCTGTCTGGCCCGCCCATTGACCTTTCGATTGGATACGGTTTTAAAGACTGACGTACAACACTGCAGCAGTATGTGGTGTTAGATTCAGGGAACAGATTAATAAAAAATACCGAATTAAGTATCCAGTCCCTCTTTGACTTGGCTAAGTTTTTTTTCAAGGAGTAAACTAAACACACACACACACACACATACACACACACACACAGAATGGAAAACAACAAATAGTAAGCCATCGGTACGGATTGGAAAAATTAGGAAATCAAATAAGCTAGTTAGTTTGATGACAGAAGTGATAATAATTGGGCTCATCTTTCTTTACATAATAACTTTTCCCATTGAAATGTTTATTGTTGATATACATGAGAATACTGTATGAAAAATACTCGCGAACACTGACGCACACAAGATCACTGCGTACATGCCGCAATGTGACAAGCAAATATCTTCTTTTTTTTCTAGCAAATCATTATACTGATCTTGATCTGTTTGTCAGTGTGACGGTCGCATCGGATTATCAATGCTGGCGAATGCCGTTTAATAGTTTTTCTTATTGACAAGCATTGAGTGGTTAATATTGTATTTCATTTGTTTTGCGACGGAGATCACCATTTCAAATAAAAACTGTTCAAATACATTTCGGAAAATATTACCCTCTTATTTTTGATAAAATCTAACCTATCAATTTTATCGATCTTGTACATGTTAATTCTCTAAACAATGCAAAACAACATTTTGTGGTGCAAGGGAATTTATCTCAATTATACGACTGAAATTTAGTGAAATATTTCCGAACAGGATTTCGGATACATGTATCACCTTGGCTGTTCAAAATATATTGATTGATTGGAGATTATTGTTTATTCGCCCGTTATCGGGACTGCAGAGCTCCATATAAGATTGGGTTTTGAGGATAATTCATATGTTGTGACCCCTAATTAGAACTGTCGCGACGAGACGATTCCAATGAAGGGTCACATCATGTGTTGTTGTGGAGAAATATGAACAAATTACCCCTTCATATGTGCAGCACTGGACCTTATCATGGTCTGCACTGCTCATTTGTGTAGCCCTACGGGAATTGATCAATCCCAGCTCAGAGTGATAATCCCCCTTCTTAGTGTAAACGATCTTTTAAAGGGTTGCGGTGGTTCACAGAGTATTTCCCAGAACAATTCAGCTGAGAACGTCTACCACAGGTAATGATCAGATATGATCGAATGAGAGTATTAAGAGAGAAATAGATCAGTAACTATTCCGATCAAACTGCAAGGATATGAAGCTGTTTTGAGCATCAGGATAACAATAATTCTTTTAAGAAATAGTTCTGTCACTCTCACAATGAACTTCTTGCAAAAGAATTCCAGTTCTAAACAAAGCTGTTCCAACTCTATATGCCAGTTGTTTAAAAGCTGTTACCTGGCCTACCAAAACCAATTTTGTGTAGAAAAAATGTATAGGCCTATATTTTTTCTCTTTTTCTGCCTTGTATGTGGCTTGACAAGTATGGAAGAATAGCAGACCGCTTTCAAAATCTTGTAATTGTCTAAACATGCTAAATGAGCTGCGGCACGAGAAAACCAACAAAGTGGTTGTGCGCGCAGCGCACTCAGATCAGCCTGGGCATCCGTCCAGTCTGATCAGAGTCTTCGCTGCCCGCGTGGCGGTAGCTTAGACCCTCAGCTAACCTTTAAGCGCTTAATAAAGAGTCTGCTCGGACTTGACCAGGCTGATCTGAGTCTGAGATGGGCGCACAACCACTTTGTTGGTTTTGTCGTGTCGCGGCTCAAATAAAATTGACTGACGTAAACATCACGTGCGGAAATGAGAACATTATACCGGGTATCATCTCGTGATCGCAAAACCTAATAATGATTTTCTTACTAGCTCACGATTTGGCTAATTTGCATGTACGATTTGAACTTATCTTTTTAATCTATATTCTTAAAGCATAACAAATTATGAACTTTCACCCAGGATTTAGATATGACAATACAATGTATAACGAAAATGCGGTAGAAACATTTGGAAATGGTGAAATAGCGAGAAGTTTATCTTCAAAGGGAATAATTTGCTCCCAGGAGAAGCAAACAGAGAGTTGCAAGAATTCTTCCTTTTGGCAAATATGGCAGAATGCATGGAATTTTTCAGCAAATCAATACATTTGACAAAATGTTTACTATCGGTTTGACCATTTTACTATGAATTCAAGTCTGCAAGGGATCCTATGCTCTTGCAGCATAGAATCGACAGTGTTCCGATAATACACAAGTAAAAGGGGAGAAGGAAAACGCCAGAATTGTATAATGCACATGCTGGTCGGTGTTTATATGAACGGGTACACATTCAGGGGTAACAATTCTTGCCATTTTCATTTTTGCCTCCCTTCTTAATAGGGGTCAACTCTTAAAGGAAAGCTTTTTGCTCCTCTCGGAACATTTTTTCCTTAGAGTAGACGCCATTTCAGAAGCGCTATGTCATCCAGGGAAGCAAACAGGAAGTCATGAAAGCTGTTCCCCTTTAATGCCCCGTGAAAACCTAAAGGTTTACCCATGCACCTTCAATTTCAAGCATATTTCTGTTTCTAAGTTCTTGTAAGTTTTCTGGAACATTCTGTTAGTGACCCAGTGAACTCGGGTTTAACGTCTCGTCAACACATCGGGAAAACTAGAAAATATTTAGGACAAGAAAAAAAAAGGAATAGAGACACCAGGCGGAATGAAATTGTTAAAGAAAATTATGTATATAAGTATACTTACTTTTCAGAACATACTAACTTACGAATTTAGTATATTAAAATCATACTATTCTGCTTGTTTAAGGGAAACAGAAGTGGTAAATAAAGCATGGTCCGATGATGTCTCTTCTGCTGCGACAATTCTTCATAAATTCTGATATTCCAAAATCCAGTATTTTGTTCTCAGTTTGGAAAAAGTAGAAGACCAAACAGAAAAGTTAGTTAGAATCTTATTTACCATTTATCTGATTAATGGAATTCGACTGCCACCACCATTTGATGAATGGAACTGGATAAATGATATTTAAGGGGAAAATAAATTTCTATATATTGCTTCAATTGTATTCATTTTATTATTTTCCGATATAAAGAACACGAACAATCAGTTTTGGATGGATGGATGACTTGAGATTTTATGTCCTTTTCAACAGTATTCGGTCTTATTCGGACGATTTGGGGGGGGGGGGGGGGGGGGGGGGGTGCTAATGGAAGACTGTGCGCAACTGAACCCCGTTTACGATTTAAAAGATTTTTGCCTCCAGCGGGAATTAAACCCGGTACCACTAGATCAGCAGCCTTAACCTTTTGAGCTTTCAGGGCTCAATAAGTTTTGGACCCTCCGCTGAGCTGACCATAAGAAGCACCGTGACTATGTTTTTCGTTTTCTTAGAATAAAACGTTTTCACTAAGCAGCAGCCCCTGGTTAAGTCTTACTTATGGCTTATAAGATGAGGTTGTGTCAAAACTGATTTAAAATCATGACATTGAAAGCCTATGCCAGCTGGAAAATACACGACGTTCCAAAGAAATGATGGAATACAGCATATGAGCCGCGACACGATAAAAACAACAAAGTGGTTGTGCGCCCAGCGCAGACTCGGACCAGCCTGGGCACCCGCCTGGTCCGCTCAGACTTTTCGCTAAGCGCTTAAAGGGTAGCGAAGAGTATATACTACCTCCATACGGACAGCGAAGACTGATCAGTCTGGGCGGATGCCCAGGCTGATCTGAGTCTGCGCTGGGCGCACAGCCACATTGTTGGTTTTGTCGTGTCGCGGCTCATATAATATTCGGATACTGCGGTGCAAAAAAAGACCCAGATTAGACTGCTCCTGGATGTTTGTATGAAAATATATATCAAACTTGTTAAAATTGAAAACGTCTGTATTGTCCTGATATTTTCGGTAAATAATGTACTGTTTATTATTTCAGCCACGTTTTACAATAAAATATTAATACTTACACATTGCATTTCAAACTCGTAGCTACCCAACATGTTGAAAGTCGCCTTTTCAAGCCATTGGTGTAATTCCATATACACAGCGCATAATATTTTCCGTTTCTATCGCCAGAATGTGGCAATGGTCTGTACGATCTAGTCACACAGAATCGAATCCAAATATTTTTACCCAATGTTGATCAATTCCAAATTGCTTTGAAACACATTTGTAAGATTAAGATTAAGTAATTTTGTAGCTCAGTAATTTTGTAGACAATTAAATTTCTAAAGTCATCGGAGAGGACCTTACTTCATGTTTGTCTACGGTTAGGGTACAGCTATAATTGGCGACTGTCCATTTCAAGCTCCGCCCTTCTCTCGCTACCTGACAGCTTAGCGGTTAAACTTTGATGCTGTTTTTGACAACCGGCGCCTTTGTGATTTGATCAATTTGCCGCTTTTGTGAAGGCATAACGGTTTAAAATGTTGTTCAGTTTGAGACGGTATGTGACGAGAGAAAAATCAGAAAAGGGAAATTGCCGTTTTCGTAGTAGTAAGTTATCCACTGACCTTGAAAATGAGGTCAAGGTCACCAAAATCTAATCAGCTCTTACACTTGTCCAAATGTTGTATCCATGCAAGTTTGGTGAAATTCCATCCATTGGTTCAAGAGATATTGCGCATACAAGAAATTGTCATCTAAGTCCTCCTGTGACCTTGAAAATGAGGTCAAGGTCACCAAAATCTAATCAGCTCATAAGCTTGTCCCAATGATATATCCATGCAAGTTTGGTGAAATTCCATCCATTGGTTCAAGAGATATCGCGCATACAAGAATCTGTCACGCCGACGCAGACGCCGACGGGATCCGCACTGAAAACAATATGTCCCCCCTCACCTTCGGTGGGGAGACATAATCAGAGGTTAGTGGTATATGGAACAAATTTAGATTTTTCTTTAAAAAAAAACAGCGAGATGTTTATCAGGATTACTACACATTCATGAAGTCCAAAAAATGAATTCCAAATCTACTTACAAACACCAAAACAGCTGTTTACTGACACCAGAGCAGTGTATATTTATCATATCTATATTAAAAGTCCCCAAGTCAAACTAATTCTAAATAGATCAACAGCATAAAATTGCAAATGTGATGTAAAGTCATTTGTTTGAATACATCAGATAAGAATAAAAAATAGATATATTTGTGTGTTACCTGTGCTAATGCCTCTACACATGTCGCTATATCTCTGTTGGTAACTTGTGATATCACAAAATTTATAGTATTGGCTGTATCAGCTGTGTTCATAAACCTTGGGCCTGGGGAGGGAGGTCTGGCACTGAAATGCAGAAAAGAGAACAACTAATGGAAATAATGTCTACACAGTTTAGAAAATAATGTCTACACAGTTTAGATAAAGAAAACTTTGGAGGAAATACTTTATTTTCTCTCATCCCTACACAGAAAGACTATAATTACGTACTTTTCTTACTCCTATGAATAGCATTGCAGGATAACTGTTCTTATATCTGTCTAATATCTTACAGTGTGCACCCTCATTACAGTCTATACATGTACTTTTAACCATCCAAGAGCATTCCTGAGGACCAACTGACTCATCAGCTATTTAACCCATTCATGCCTAGCACCCCATAAATTGGACATAGGCAAACAGTGCAGACCCAGATCAGACGCTGCATAACGTGGCGTCTGATCTAAGTCTCCACTGTTTGCTGAAAATTCAAGCATTTCTGTAAAAGAATTAAAAGTGAAAATTTACCAGACACCCCTAAAATGATGAATGGATTCATCCATTTCGTACAGCTAGAAGAATCCATTCGTCATTAATGGGTTAATATTAGTCACTTACAGGCAGCAGGCTAGGTATAACTTTATCTCCCCATCTATCATCACAGTTGTAAGATTTATGGTACTCTTGAAGATAAACAGTTTAACATCACTGAAATCTTTGTCTAGAGCATGAGGTTGCAATTGGTAGTTACACTGTTACTCACAGGGTAAAAATGTTGATCAGATCTAATCAGTTTACTGCAGCAGCTTAATGGAGAGATATAAATAGATTGTACCCTGTGTCTTACACTGGTTACATGTATGCATTATTCACTCCTTCTTAATAGAAAGGCAGACAGGTTCAATCATCTTTTTCATAGACATAATTTCCCCGCACTTTTGCCTGAATCCTGGTTTAAATGCACTGATTACGGGATTACTGTATTTTTGTTTACAAACTGGCACTATCTTAAAATTATTATCCGAACTCATATTTTCTGGTAGGTAAAAGCACTTACTTTATTTTTGGTAACTCTACTGGCTGTAGCAGATAGTCTAAATCATTGTACTGTATAAGCTGTGGCATCTCCATATTCGTTGGCTTTCTGTCATCATCTATCTCTAACTGAAACTCTTTCCGCACCACAGAGTTGGACGATGCTGATTTTGGCATACTTGTGTGAGGTCTTTGTATTGTTGTTCTAGAAAATAAAATAATAGATTGATTGATTTGTTACTTTAAGTCCACGGTAAACAGCTATGGTCATGTCAGGATGGTCAGTTAACCTAACCAAACTATTCCTGGGCAGGCTTAGACCTCCTAAGCGGTTAACCAGTACTAAGTGCACATACTTTCACCAGTAACTGACAACTGCCCTTCTTGAACCAGCAGAAGGAGAACCGAAAGTATGTGGCCAGACCGGGTATAACCCAGGACCTCTGACTTACATGTATGAGTCAGAAGCCCTACCGAATGCGCTACACGGCCCTGTCAAAAATAAAATAAACAGCACAATAAAGACACATATATACGAATTTCTGAGCATCAGACAAGGGAAATGTTGGTGGGGTGCAAGAAGACTGCAATTTACCTCACAAAAAGTTTATAGTGGAATCTCATTAACATTACCTAACCCCCAATATATTTGATCTCATCTTGGGTCAGCATGCATGGATATACTTCCTTGATATTGCTACCATTTTTACAAGGGACACAATTTGAGCCACACTGTGTTTACTTCCCTTGTTTCAAAACCCCTTCTCCAGTGGACTCTACTTATAGAATTTGCTGTCCACAAGAGTAGCCCCCCCCACCCCCCTTCCCCATGAGAATGGCTGTAAATAATGCAGTCCTATCAAGAACACAAGGCCATTTTTTGAGAGCCAGCTTATCTCATAACTTCACATATGAGCTGTATCGCAAGTAAAAGAATCCCAAGAAATGTGCAAACAGAAGTCAGAACTGAAGACTGATCAGGCTACTAAGTTCTGCACAATTAAGCCTCAGATCATTCTGGATATGAATAAAGGATATGAGTTTACTTACTGCAATACATATTCATCAGGATCAACAGCCTGCATGCAGCAGATGTGAACAAAGAAAGCTCTGATCAGATTGTGCAGAGTCCAACTGATCTAAGCTATTGCTACTCTCACATTCTGTGAGGCCCCTTTCTATTAGCGCAGCTTATATATACAATCACTAGCCCTACTTACTGTGAAGCTGATCTTTGTGGTTGCTGAGGAGCTGACTTTGGCCGCTCTCCTGGTGGAGGACGGTTCTTTGAAGATCGCTTGATTCTTTCATCTAAGTAACTCTGATCTTTCTCTTTTAACTGAAATGCAAGAGAGAAAGAGCTACTAATACAATATTTTCTCAAAATATTGGGAAACGTTCACCAGTAACTGTAACTGTTAACTGTAAAAGTCTTAAAATGTTAACATGGCAGGGCCCAGTTGACCAAAGCACTGTCAGCATAACCATGTCATAAGCCATTCAATAAGTCTTCCAGTATAAATACACTTGTGTGCTTGTATTTTTTTTGCTGAAACAATGTGAGGAGCTTTTGCATTTTTTCAGCCAAAAATGGTGTGTTTTTTTTGCATACAATAATACATCTGAAATTTACGTGTCTCTTTAATTAATGATGTCATTGGTTTTGAACAACTTGGCCCTGATTTTAATATCTGGCTATGAGTGAACAATTTGCTGGCAGTAGGGTACACAAAACAATCACTGATCAGATTGAGGAGCTGTCTGACATGGATCAACACAGTTTGCTTTAGCACTTCTGTCCCAATATGATGGGTCATTAAAGGAAGAAGAGTATATGAAGATAATTCTGCAATTATATGTTAATTCTCTATAAAACAAAATATTAAGCTGTTCACTATAACACCCTCACCAACACAAGTCAAACCATGGTCATATGTTGTTGTTGTTGTTGTAGTTTAAGAAAAAGTTATACCAAAATTATCATCAAGACCCCACTCGTCTGTAGCTCTCAGAAGCAGTTTATTGGCTTGGTGGTGTATGTTTTGACTTGAAAAGTTAAAATACTAGCTTCGAGATTAACTTTGCACATTAGGACAAAAATGGTGAACAGTATATAAACATGTCCAGTGCTCGTTTGAATGAAACTGACATGAATTTCTTATAAGGCATGCTGTTATACACAAGTCTGATCAGCCAGTATTGATTTGCATGAAACCCAAGTACTGACTTTTTACTATGCCAAAAAACATTTTTCTAGCAATGCGGTTCAAACAGTGTTATATGTAAAAAAACACAAATAAACCCTTTTGTAAGGTGATAATATTCATGGGTTCCAACAAATATTACAGCAATTACTTACTGTTCCAATGTACTTGTACAAGTTATCTCCTAATATCAAATATGCAATAACTGTAGAGTTGAGGGCAGCATTTCTGACACCATTATCTCTGTCGCTGATCTGGCCGGCTATTGTCTTCAGAGCAGCTGCGGGGGTTGGCTGACAGATTGTTATACCGTAAGTTTCTATTAAATATCCTAGTTCTTCTAAGCATTCTGGAAGTAGAGCAACGGTATTCTAATATACATAATCATGCCAAACAACTGAAGTGAATTAGTGAACTGACAAAAAAAAAAAAAAAAAAAAAAAAAAAAAAAAAACAGTATAAATCTATAGGAGTTTTTCACTAAAAGAAAAGGATCAGAAATTTGACCCTTAAAACATCTAAAGGAATCCCTTATCTCAACATTTCTGAAATCGTCATCAATCTCCTGTTTAAAGTAGGAGGAATATACTTTTGGCACAGAAATTTTGTCTGCTTCAATTAATCCTAAATTTTAAGTGAATTTTGTCGGAATGATTTCAAATACTATGCTGGGCCTATATAGGATATGCTATATTTTCTAATACAAGAAGATTTTGCCTAATATTAATTTTGCAAAACTTGCAGATACCAAAATTCAGAAGTACACATATTTAAACGGAAGCAGTGCTCAACTTTTGACAATGTATATATGAGCTGCAACATGATAAAACCAACATGGCATGTGTGCCCAGCAAAGACTCAGATCAGCCCGGGCATCAGCCCGGGCTGATCAGCGTCTTTGCTGTCCGCTTGGAGCTACACTTTAAGTACACAGCCCAGACTCTTATCAGATTGGGCTGATGCCCAGGCTGATCGGAGTCTTTGCTGGGTGCACTTGCCACTTTGTTGGTTTTCTAGTATTGTGGTTTATATTTACCTGTTCTTTGCTTTGAGTTCTTTGACTTAGTTCCATCTGATATGAAAGTGAACATTTTGCTGGCTGGGTAGACCTTGTAAATCAGTTTAAAAATCTGTCGAACATCACGTCGTACATTGTCTTTGTTTTCCCCAACCTGGGTCAGAAAAGTAGAAAATTTAATATAAACACACTTCAGAACTCAAGTCAAATTCTAAAGATAATTTTGCGGGGTTTTTTTTCTGAACTAAAACCTATGCTGCAGCAAATGTTCAGTCAAGACCATTGGTCTGAAAAGTGTGTGTGGTTGTTTTTTGCACAGAGTATCCATCTCTGATAATTACAACATTCCAATCACTGTCAGCATTATTTCAACTAAAGAGACTGTTCCAATATTCTGACTGATTTCTAATACAGAGACCATAAATTTAACCATATTTGCACTTTATTCAAGTAAGTATAAGGACAGTCCATTAGCCAGAAACAGTTCTTTTCCAGTCCATATTTTGACAAAATGAACCAATTATTGCAAGCAGGTAATAGTTAGAATAACAAACTCTTACATCAAGTTTTGGGGACGGTGCAGTCAGGTGATGGTGCTGGGTAACTTTCAGTGCCTATTAATTTGGATAATAGTAGGGCAGCAGCCTACTGTGCTTGCAGTGGGTGTGGATGGGGGTTGTTTTGATATTTTTTCTCTTGCCTATCATACCTCTTTTCTTTCTCTCTCTCTCTCTCTCTGGGAGACAGCCAGATATAGACTAATATACTGTTTCAAAGAGCTGTTAAACCCAAAAAAACCAAGCCATCTTACATCAAGTATAATGTTGGCTTATGTGCTAGTCTGTGTACAGTGAAAAATAAGGTATTAAACAAAGCAGTCGAGAGGATCCAAGCCAACATAATACCAACATTTTTACACATACCTACCTTAATGACTAGATAGGGTATGAAGGAGTTAGCCTCTTGATCCTGCAGCTGATAATCAACATCAGACAACACAGTGAAAATACCCTGAAGGTATTCCAGCCCCTTATTCAACATACTGGGGTTGGTGTCGAAGAATCGTAGAGTAAACCACTTCAGAATCAAATCCAGGTTTCCTATTTGCTCATTCTGCAACTCGTCTCGACACTGAAATATTCAAATGTTTATAGCACAAATAAGATGAGAATTTAAGGTAAAAGGATACACTTTCCAGGGAAACTCTGTAATGGGAGTCAACTCTTGAAGGAAAGAATTTGCTCTTCTAAGAGCAAATTCTTTCCTTTAGGGCATGGCGTCAATTAGGTTACCTCAAGGTTTACCTCCGGTATTCTGCGGTTACCCCAGTATTCTTGGGTTAACCTCAAAAGCAGCCATTAGTTATATCATCTGCGGTAGTGAGCGGTCCATTAAATTTGTAAAGCTGGCTATTAAATAGTAGGTGATCCCATAGGTCATTAGATAACAAGGAGCTTCTGACACTGAGTGGTCTCAGGGGTCATTATTGTTGTAAGCATGCCAGGTAACCATTTAAGTGGAATTTCATGAAGTGATTCATAATTCATTTTGATTTTGATTATTTTTTTCTGCTGACTTACCATTTAAATCATAATACTTTTTCTTGTATCAGACTGTCTTTTATTTATCATCCTATAGATATTTTTATTCAATTATTGAATTTTTGAAAGGGGGAGTTGGGAGGGAGGGGGAGGGTAATTTGGGAAACTGGGGTCAATTTGGCATGGATGTGTTGCCTGGTTTTGTAAAATACACCCTTTTCATACACCTGGACTGAAAAAATGGCAAACTTTTATGTGGGTGCGGGCTGCAATACTGAATACAAGATGTGCTTACATGTATATATTTCATGCATTTCTGTTATCTTAATCATTTATACTAAAACACTGAAATTAATGGTGACTTTCTCTTATTCAACTCAACATTTGCTTCATGCAAAAATAACCTGACTAGAGATGTTAAATCACATGCATAGCCACTTACAGCATTGCTACCATTGTTCATGTTACAGCTTTCTGACTGCTAATCACAATATGACCTTAATGAGTTTGAGACAGACTGCTCAGAAATATAAGATGAAGTCTGAGTGAAGGTGTTAACTCATTTAGTTAATTTGAATCTTTTTATAGGTATTTTTTGTTCTAAACCAAGATCATGCTTTTTTGTAGGCAAAGTGTAAAACATGGAATGGAATGTAACTGGCAGGGCTAATCCCTTCCACTAGCTTCTCTCCATGGATTTGAGATGGCACTCTAACAGGAAAGAACTCGCTGCCTCTGAGGGAAGAAATTCTGTCCTGTAAGATTACCATTCCGGGATCATGGAGCAAATTGTAGCCAGTGGAATGTAGGGTAGAATATCTCTTCCATTCCACTTCATTCCATTCCTGGTTTTAAACTATTCCTTTGTTTCACAGTGGAACTGTTAAAAATTCATTCTTCATCCTCTGATAATGGAGCAAACTCATGCCATGATGGTCTTTTAGCCTATAATACATTTCATTATAGCTGACATAATATGTAAGAGATATGAGTGAAAGCAGAAGAAAATGTTTCTTCAGACTTGGCCAGAGGCTTACAATTTTTCTTACTGCAGAAAATACAAGCCTCTGAAAAAAATTTAGCCTGGCTCCCAGGCTAAATGGTTATATGTATTCAAATGGTACAAGTCTTAATTTTCTTATGTCCAACATAGCAAACTATTTAGCCTGGTGTAACCTGGCTTAGGCTGAAAAGCCATTAATCTGAGCAACAGTTATGTCTTCAGTACCAGAGCTATAAATACAATGCAACTGCCTTCCAGATTCAACGGGTCATTATAACTGACTTGAATCCTCTAAAATAGATTTGCTCTTTGTTGGTGGTTAAGTCAGACAGTAAATCATTTCTGAGTGTTCATGTGGAATTTATAACAGTAGTTGTATAATTGTTTTCAAATCAAACCAAAAATGTTATTATGCTAAAATCAAGTTCCAACAGCTAAGAATGAAACATTGATAGTAGAGATGTCATTTTAGGAATTTAATAAAAGGCCATCGGCCAAGTGTCACCTGACGTTTGAAATGTGACACAAACTGCAGCCCTTTATTCAGTTTCAGAGTAAACAGAAAGTATGTGCATTATATATCAAAGAGCCGAGGACATATAAGACAGTATTGAAGCCCAGGCTGATCAAGGTTTTTACTTTATGCACAGGCATTGCCTAGTATTTCAGTCACGGTTCAGTTAATGTAAGCATTTAGTCTGCACATCTGCTCAGTCTGATCAGAATTCCCATCCAATGTGCACCTGCAATGTCAAAAAGCCAAAATCTTATAAGACTGCTTGGATGGGCAGGCTATCTGATTATATTTTTTTATATAAATAGCCTGTACACCAAAAGATTCTGATTCGTCTTCCCTGTCTGCATCCATAAACTATATAAATCGAATTGGAAGGGCTGATCATCAGACTGCCAGAACACACTAGCTGAGATGAGTCTTCATTTTTGCATATTGCTGTTAGAACGATTCCACTGTGTAACTGCACATGCTGATCTGAGTCTTCATTTTGCATACAATATCAGAAAGAAGTTCAGTGTAGATGTGCAGGCTGATCTAAGTGGTCATTTTGCGCACATGGATGTATATACTTCTGGTGTTTTTTCTCCTGTCTTAGCTTACTTGCTGTAAGGATGGCATTATATAGCTAGTAAGCAAGATACTATTATATTTATCATGTGTACAGGCTGACCAAAGCCTTCACTGTAGTAGTTATCAACACAGGGATGATCAAACTGCACATTTACAGATTTATCTCAGTCTTTGGTGTTTGTACAAGCCAGAAAAGATACAATGCACCCTTTTCTATGGTATACATTGTGTCAGTTCTCTTCATCAGGCTTTCAAAATTAATCTCAGAAAAAGTTTTGAATGAAACAAGAAAGTGCTAATCTTATCTTCTGCAATACAAGCAAGACAGGTAACATGTGGTCAAATTAGATACAGATAATAAAATTTCAATCTAGCTGCTGCCCTCAGACAACTGACCTGTGGTTACAGCACAGACAACTGATGTGATTAATGAGAATCTGTCACAGGAATTCCCGAGACATTTTCGGGGAAAGCCCTCCAAATGTTAACAGTTGTTGTGTTTCTCAGATAACTCTACAATGATGTTATGCAAAACTTATTCCTGACTGAGTCATTTCTCTTCTTAGCTTGTAAAATATAAAACATAACGACTGGAGACAGTCTAAAAACAATGCTAAAATGCATACAAGACAAAAGCACTGTAAATATGGCAAACAGTGCAAGAAAACACACCTTTGGATATGTTCGGCAAGAGAAGACTCTGTCTGTATGGTCAAACGGTTATATAAAAAAAGCACAGTTAAACCATTGTCATATACAAAAAAGCAGTTAACCATGATCAGTCACCATGATCAAAAGCATGCTTACCATTGCTAACCATGGTTTAACCATGGATTATCCATGGTTACACCATGGCAGGCAATGGTGACCATGGTCAAAAGCATGATTTACCATGGTTAATGATGGTCAGCCACAGTCATCATTTCTGCAGGATGTCCCTTTGACAGAGCAGTTTTTAATGACAAATTTTATCTATCGTTCAAGGGTGTCAAAAGCATATTTTGGAAAGTGGCTTTCACAGTTGTATGCTTTGAAATGGAGTGATCGTAAGATCATTTTTCTAAGAATGTCTTGATTTACAAACCAGTTTTGTTTGAAATTAAATGAGAGTTTTTACAACATATTCTTGTGCATGCTTGATTATACATATAAACAAGTATCTGATAAATGACAACAGCCATCAGAAAATGTAACAAAAACAAAAATACACCGAAATCAATCCTCCAACAGTGCTTACACTATCCTTCTTGACCCTTCTTGATCCAAGAAGCACAATACATCTACCTAAGGATAACAATAAACCATGTACCACACAAGTCTGCCTCTGTGAACCTAGTTATCCTACAAGTGCCAGTACCTTATACAAGGCGCAATCTTACTTAAGGCACTAGGCCAGGGCAATGGACACATTTCTAGTTAGCTTACAGGCGCTAATTTTTCGTGTACATATGCAGTATGAGGCCTTATCTACTCCACTGTGTGCAGGAGTGCACCAGCACAATATAATTTTACAGGATGGGAACATGTAACTTAAAAGACATTGATCTTATGGTTGGTTTGTTGTTTTGGGTGTAACAGCTCTTTATGAGACAATATTTCAGTCTATATTGAGTCATTTTCCAGTGAGAGTGAGAAAGAAAAGAGATATGATAGGGGAAAGAAAAAATTTCCAAACAACCCCCACTCGCACCTTCTGCAAGCAAAATAGCCCCGTCCCTACTATCATCCAAATTAGTACTGCAGGGGTCAGCCTCAAGTTCTCAGATTGGGAGAATTGTTGTGACATTTGCTGAATTTCAGGGCGAAGTTTTATCCTAAATTTTTTGGATTTTCTCAAAAAAGGGATAAGTCAGTCAGCTTAGGGAGACTATTTCTCCCACTTCTCCCTCTAAACTGAGTTCTGCAGTAGGACACCTCAGATCTGAAGGTCAGCACCATTACCCAACCACAACCACCCCAACATTGATCAGACTGCATGTGTTAAGTAATTGCTTGCAGGCTGCTTAAGTCTTTGCTTTTTAGAAAAGGATACAACTTTCTTTCTTGTTATGCGAGATATTTTATACATGCATCATAAAAACCATTCTAATATTGTTCATTTGTATTGAAGGTGTTGAAATAGACTAATACACAGTCTCATATTCAGCAGTATGCCTCTCTTATATTGCTCAAAAATCAGCTGAATAACTGCATCTCCTAACTGGAGCCAATTATAGCTGAAGCTACACTTCAAGTATAGGAGACTGTTGAACCTGTATGCTTTGTATTTGTTCCTTATCTCCATTGATTTGTCAGGGGTCTTTTTCTGGGCATACTGTAAAATATGGTATGGTATGATGGTATGGTACGTGGTATGGTATGAAAATCCCATACTATACCACATACCATACCAAACGACCATACCAAAAGTATTATTATCCTGTAGTTTCATCTAGATTTGTAGTCTCTGAAAGTCAATAGCAGTCAGACCTTGATATAAGCATTATAATTTCTATACCCATCATTATCAAATGCATGACAAAAAGTTAACAAGATAACCTCTTGAGAAGTACATGCCGTTTCAGTGTTATATTTTATCACCAGATATGATAATTAACAGAAAAGAGCAGCAGTAAAGGCAGTATGTCTGTCAATAAAATCTGATCATCCACATGGATATTTAAGGGCCAATTAAGTACAGATAAACTGATGGGGGTTAAAGGGGAATGATTTGTGGGTGTTATAGTCTGGCTGCAGACCCTATGTTCAATAAATCCTCTGCAAAGGAACATAATCTGACCACCAGAGTAACATACAGATTCGACTGGGGCCAGGCTATGGGTGTTACTACAGAGTCGCTATTTTGGGTGGGGCTGCGGGCCATCACTGATTTTACCAGTTTTTGACAGTTAATCAGAATATGACCTACATGAGTTTGAGACCATTACTTAGATATGAGAAAAATCAAATCAGCATTTATTCAGTTTGTAAATTAGGCCTTTTTCACTGTTCTAACTACCATAGTTTAAAACCTAGACTGGAATTGTGAAATGGAATTCAAACGACGGATTAATCTACACTCGACTTGGGAGAACTCTTACAGGAAATATTTTCTCCCTCAGAGAGAGCATATTATGCTTTCCGGTAAGACTGCCTTCCCAAATTAGTGGGAGGAAGGAGACTGTCCGACCTGCCTGTCCATTTCATCCCCATGATTATAACAATCCCGTTGATGTGTTTGAAGTCAGTTCTCATCACCTGATAATGGAGTAGATTTATGACCTGGTTTCAAAAACATCTCATTAGGACTGACACATGTACACTGTAACAGAAATTTTAGTGACAGCAGAAGATGTTTCTTCAGACTTGGACTCGGGATTTTTTCTTCTCATGTGAGCCTTTGAACTGACCTTTTTAAATTAAAAAAAAAAGAAATAAAGATAAATAAAAATAAGCCTTTGAACTGACCTTTTTAAATTAAAAAAAGAAATAAAGATAAATAAAAATAAAAAGTACTAAATAGAAGAAAATATCTGAAAAAGAATGCATATTTTTAATAAAAAAAAAGAGAATAATAGTCTGCATCGCGAGATAAGGGAAACCTTTGTATATGTGCGGCCAGAGAGGACTCAGTCTGATCAGAGTCTTCGCTGTTTGGATAAATAATTTATGGGGCTTGGGCTATCTATAAAGCATACATCATTGATATTCTTCAGGTGGAGTCGCTGAAAATCCAGAAGTATACTTTCTCTCATGAAATAGCCCAATTATGGGATATCTAAATATTGTATATTGGCCATGTTCCATAACAAAGTCCCTTTGGGCATTTCCGAACAGTCTGATCAGAGCTTTTGCCTTCCCTGTTCAGTGCGGATATACTACGGAAAAGCTTCAGAAATCTTCAATATATACAGCCCCATCAAGTGGCTACATTTGTGTCAGTTGCTATCACCAGTCAAGGGTGGCAAAGGGCTTACAAGCATGGAGTTCAAAAGTGAAAGTTACCATTAATATCTGCTGCTAAAACAAAAGAAATGATTGGAATAACATACAATAACATAAAAGATATAAATGCATTGTCTCATTAATTTTTTGCAGCCTGCGACCTGCAACCAGCGACCCGCAGCCCTTAGACTGCCTTTAGACTGTTTACAGTAACATTTTTTTTCTCGGCACAGCAGAGTATAACTTCAAATTTGTTCCACATTTCACAAGATTTCATTGGTCAAATAACGCATATGTCAAAATCTAGCCAATAATATCAAAGGTCAATGAATATTTAATCTTCGTTTTTGTCCTGCACTGCGTGAAAACTGATGTTAATTCAAAATGTTTCTCTTGTTTGTAAATTTACAATGGAAAGACGCAGATATTCAAAACTTTCTTTTTTTCAGTGCAGATCTACTTTCAATTTCTACTTTCGCTTTAATACACATAAACAAACATTGCTTCATGTTGGTAACTGTTTTGGAATCAGGTCAATCTCAAGATTTACCGCGGTCCATTTTGGAATTCCAAACTGGGCAGCTCGAACTTGAGATAGGTCATTGTTGCTAGCCAGTGTCAAAATCACGGTTGCGGGTGCCTACCGACATAGCTCACTTGCGTCATATTCATGAAACTTATCGTCAATTCTTCACATAGTATGCCTAGATACAGATTACAAAACACAATTCCAAAATTACAGATTACAAAACCCTTCCATAATAAAAATAGAAAATAGGTAAAAATAGTTGTTGAATGTTTTTCGTATAATTTGCTTAGTCTGTTGTAACCCTTCTGTTGGTCTAAATTATTTAGTTCAATAAAGATAGCTGAGTTGCCACCTATTTGGGAAAAAGCTGCTGACTCGGCTTATCACTTGTAATTTATTGTTTGTTGGGATGCCTTTGTCAATCTTCCCCTTTGATGTCGGGGATAGGGTTTGGGATATGATTCAGTCAGTTCCTGAAGTGTAGTTCCTCTTTAAATTTCCATATTATATTTTTAAAGATTTTTTCTTGTTTTCACTAATCAATAAGCTGGTAGGTGCTGAAGTGTACTTGCGGTCGGATGCACTCTTTTACATACCCCAAGCATGCCAAATTTACACATATGTAAAGGTACAAGCTGTTATTCTTGGCGCATGTTAATTGGACTTTATTCTTTTTCGTAATGTGTCAACCACTGCATACCCCCAATAAATCCAAGAAAACTTGAAGCTATCTCTATTTATCAAACAAACTTAATTAACTGGCATTTAGCATGGTCAGTTGACTGAAAGCAGTTAGAACTGTCTGCACTTGATACATCAAATGTTTATTTGAGTCCTGTCGCAAGAAAACCTGTCTTCAGGATTTCTGACAAGGTGCACATATCAAACTGCTCAGCTACAAAGACCAGCTAGCGATTCGAAATTTTATATAGAAACAAAAGAGATTATACTTTCTAAACAAATAACAACAAAGACACTGATCAGACTACGTGGATGCACAGGCTTACCTGCGCCTTTTTGCTGGCATATGCAAAAACAGATTTTCTCACGATGAGGCTCATTTAGTAAACTGTTGAGCCACATCATTTAAAAAAACAAAGCACCTAAACTATGCGCTCAGTCGAGGTCTGTGATCATCCTGGTCTTCCGTCCAATTTCCGTTTATTCGTTGAAACCAATGGTACTAGGTTTTGGAGTCTGTTCTGACTGCGTGGAGCGCATGCCAGTCTAAGTCCTCGATAGGCATCCAATTTATTTAATTGATTTTGTCATGCAGTTGTTTAAATGCAACTTACACAACACTTGAGACTAAAATAATGCAGTGTATCAAAGCAACAGCTGAGTTAGACAGTTCTATAGTATTTTGAATCTTCCTTTTAAGTACGGGTTAATAATTAATTTGGTATGGCCGTTTGGTATGGTATGTGGTATGGTATGGGATTCTCATACCATACCACATACCAAGCCATCATACCATACCATATTTTACAGTATGCCCTTTTTCTGCTGATTACCTGGACATTTAACAGAAAAAGCAATGTCAGACCATACATAATTCAATGGACATCAAGATTATATGGTCCATTTTCTCTGACAGATGGAAGGGAGAGTTTTATTACTATCAGTCAATCAGAAGCTTTATTGCTGATTTATGTCTTAAGAACCTTTCTGAATGGCTAGGAGTTATTTCTAAGTCATTAAGAGGACTCTCAAAATTGCTTCTGATTGGCTGAAATGATGGACAATTTATTAACTGCAGTCTAAGCAGAACTTATGTTACAGCCTTAGATCATAAAAGAATACTTTCAGGACATGAAAGAAACTGAATGACTTCTAACCAAGGCTGTCAGTGTATGACTGACCTAAGCAGTTCTTATAAACAACACATTTTGCATGAAGTTAAATTTGATTCACTGTACCAAAACCAGAGAGAGAGATTAGATTTCAATCAAGTTTCAGTTCCCCTGAAGTCCTTGTCAAAGGAATGTCATATCAGTCTGCATGCTTCCGTGGTTGTTATCAGCTCCTAAGTGATCAATATTCAGGACCCAATGATCCATTGGTTCAGGCACTAGTACAGTAAAGTAGGCATGACAACTGCATCAGGTCATCAACTCAAGACTGAGTGGTCAGAGCATTAGATTTCTTGTCCAGGCAATAACTTAAGAGTTCAAACCCCTCCTGGATCGATAAGTTTCCAGTTATACTCTATCCATTTGTTATTGCTTTCATGTCGAAAAATGACGGCTCCAATTTCCGGATTGGACTTTGCTGCCCCCAAATTGGCTTAATAATAAGTTCCTCAAAGTGGAGGCTGGGGAGGGGGGGGGGAACACATGTTATGAATGACCATACAGGGTGATTAGTTTTATTCTGTTATCTGCTTAGGTAGATTGCATAGTATTACATAAATTCTAGGTTTATATTCAGTTTCTGACAGTTGACAATTTGGCTTAGTGGTTAGAGCACTGGAGATTTGTCCAGGCAGGGGTCAAGTGAGACTCAACATTTAGGGATAGTGACTTCTCCCTCCAGTTGAAAGAAAAAGGAAGAAGTGGTGGCACACTTATTACCACACTTTTCAGTCAATTTCAGGGAAAAATTGCTATTATGCATACCGGTACTATGGAATTGAAAGACTAATAAGCTAAAATGGTATGAAATGGTACTAAATTGCTCACTGGTTTTGGAGATGAAGGCATTTAAAGGCTTTTTTTATCATAAATGGGCCTAGCTGCCTGTTGGTCACGTGATCAGGACAGGTGGAATGAATTTTCATTCCTGCAAGCCCTGTAGGCTCTATATGAGTGAGTGAGTGAGTGAGTGAACTCGGGTTTAACGTCCCACCAACAAGGAGGTCATATGGAGGCGGGACCTCGGTTTAAAGTCTCATCAGAAAGACCTGAGAATCGAGAATCAATCTTGCGATCCCTGGATTGGTAGTCTGGAGTTTTGTCCACTACACTACAGCCACTCCTGGCTCAAAATGAAATTTGGTTACAATTGGCCCAGTGGCTTTTGTGGATCTGTTTGAAAGTGTTAAAATATAAGAGACCTTGGTCATTTTAGATCTAAGAATGATGACCTTTTGTACGCATCTACTCTTCATGTATACTGTTAGATAACTGTATAACCTTGGGCAGGTGCCTGCCTGGGGTGATGAGTAATGATTTCCCATTACTCCAATGGTAATTCTTATCAGCTGCATGATGTTTCAACTGCTAGCTAGGAACCAGGTAATGAGAACCAGCGGCTTTTGGTCAAGTTCAGGTCGGTAGTCTGTAAAACCTGGGCTGGGCTCAATGGGCTGGGCTCCATTTTGGGCTGGGCTGGGCTTGATTTTGGGCTGGGCTCGGTTGATAATGGGGCATTTCAGGTGAAATGTTAATGAAGGTCAGATTCTGACCCAGTCTGTAACCTAAAAGATTGCTGTATATTAAAAGGCAGATGCTCTTAGTATCAAGTCAATCTTCTTGAGGGTATTAATTATAATTTATGCTAGACAGTCCTGACTCTAGTACCCAAGAATGAAGTTTATCATTATCTGAGCCAAGTCAGGACAAAACCGTAAAAATCACAGTATACCGCATAGGTATGGTAATGTAATGAACAAGTATGACTTTATTGGAAAAGAAAAATAAAAGAAAATATATTTTTCCAATGTGAGGTCACCACCCATGTAACTGAGACATCCCCTGCAGCCCATTAATTTCGTTTCCAGCCTTGCTTCCCATGGGATATCTAATGAGCAACATTAACAGCTTTGCATAAATGGACACTGATATGACCTTGTATAATTAAACTGACTACTGCTGAGGAATTTCAACTAAATTTACCTTTCACTTAAAATGACCCGGTCACAATTGAGCTCAGCCCAAAACTGAGTCGAGCCCAGAGCCCAGCCCAATGAGCCCAGCCCAGGTTTTACAGACTACCGTTCAGGTCAGCATAAACAGCTATGGTGAAGACCTGCCAGTCTGTCATCACTTGGCTATTAAGTTGGCTTCAGGGTTCTTTAACTGCTCAATAGTTTTACTGGCATTGATTTATATAACATTAACTGCTGGGTGGTATTTTATTTCTAGAAAGTTTCAAGATGCCACACAAACAAATGTCACAGGGCATAGGTTAGGTATATTATACACTTGTACTGCCTTGCAGTATAAGCTGACTTTTATAGCGACATGGTAGAGTGTTCGCCTTTAGTTAGAAGGGTCCTTCGGTTCAATCCTCAGCTAAGCATTCAGGTTTTTAGCTCACCTGAGCCACAGGCTCACTGGTGAATTTTTAGTATACCAATGCCTCTGTCATCCATCCATCTTCCATCATCCTTCCATTGTTCACCATTTTCAAAGATCTTCTTTGGGCCATTCAAAGCCAAATTTCATATTGAGCTTCAGTGGGAGGGGGAACAAAAGTTAGTTTGCGGGATCTGGGTCACATGACTAAGATGACCGCCACATATATGGTAAAATCCTTTAAAAATCTTCATCTCCAGAACCGAAACGCAGATGGCCTTGAGACTTGGTATGTAGCTATGGGGACATGTGCCCATCATAGTTTGTTCAAATGATGACCGTAAGTAACCCTTGACCTAATTTATGGCAATGTCAACTTTGGTATATGATACTAATCAGTCTTTGAAACGACTGTCCATTTAAGACTAAAGTATTACAGTATGCTTTTCTCTGGTTTCATCACCAGACATTGTCAGGGTCACTGAAGAGGCTTTATTAGCCGAAACTATACAAAGTCTGGCCCATGTTCCTTCTTGTGAATGTATTCTCTGCTCTTGAAGGAACTCTTTAAGATTTTAATTTTAAATGGGAAAATGCTTAAACTAGATTTCACGGAAACTTTTTAAGCCTAGATATAATAATTGGAAAATGAAGACATAAGGTCACCAAAGGTCAAGATCATTTTTTGAACTTTGCTCAAGGTCACTAAGACTTTAAAATTAAAATATTCACTACTCTAAAGCCACTGGTCTAAAATTTGTAACAAATGAGTGAAATGACAAATTGTGTCTATTGACGGTAAGGTTCAGGTGAGCTAGAGGACTATTGCCCCCCTGGTTTAAGAGTCCGGGACAAATGGCGTCCATGGTTTAAGAGTCCGGGACAAATGGCGTCCAAGGTAAATGACTCACATGTGCATTAGAACTTGATAAGTCTCCTTTCAAGTGATTCTTGTACTCCTGAGAATTCAAGGACTAATTCAATATAGAGGGGGAGAATGTCACAGGGTATAGGTTGTATATCATACACTTGTACTGATTTGCGGTACAAGCTGGCTTTTAAAGTGACATGGTAGAGTGTTCGCCTTTAGATCGAAGGGTCCCAGGTTCGATCCTCAGCCAGGGCATTCAGATTTTATATATTTCAGTACAAAATTTCTAGGATTTCCTATGCACTATTTTTATATGCCTGATCCTGAAATATTATGAGATCTTTTTCTCAAAATTATTTTATCAAGCTGAAAATGGTTTGTAATTTAATTTTTGACACCATTTAAACCCACTTTTGACACTTAGTCAACCCACCATTTCCAAAAGGGGGACATAGGCAAACAGTGTAGGCTCATATCAGATGCAACAGAAAATTGCATCTGATCTAGATCTACCGCACTGTGTTTGAAAACATTAAATTCTTTCAAAAATCAACTGAAAATGAAAACTACATCCACTAGGTGTGAATGGTTCAATCATCAGCATAGCTTTTAAGCTCACCAGCTTATAGTATAACCTTGGTCCGTCATCCTCCACACTTTTAAACACAAATATTTCCTAAAGCAGCTGGCCTATCTTGATAAAAATTTTATATGTAGCAATGTTGGAGTGGGGGATTGACTGCATTAGGTGTTAGGGCAGATCTGATTGGAACTGTAGTTGCCATGGCAATAGATAGCTGCCATAGATTTATAATTGGAAAACAATAAAAGTCTTCTTCTCTGAAACCATGGGGTTCAGAGCTTATATATTTAGTATGTAGCAATGTATAGTGGTCCCCTTCACAATCCTGCCAATCAAGCCCCTGGGCTCCAAACTGGCCAAAACCCAGGGGATCAATGTTTTTGTGGGATCTGCCTGGAAGGCATTGACCTAGTGACAGTAATGGATGGACAGACTGGCACTGTATGTCATGAAATATAAATGACATGCATTGTGAACTGGATGTATGCATTCAGTTTGGTTGAATTGCTATAAATATACCCCCCACAAACTATGTTTGATTCTTTACTAAACGAAAATTATTGAAATCCCAGGAAAAACATCCAGGAACTGAGTGGTCATTGCCCATTAATTCAGTGGACATCGTCCATGGTCTCAGTTGACATTTTCTATGGACAGTGTCCATGAACTAAGTGGACATTTTCCACAGACTCAGTGGACATTGTCCATGGACTCAGTGGACTCTGCCAGACAATTTCCATAGACTTTTCTACAGATGGGAGTAAAGAAAGGGTTACTTTTTCCAAGGGCACAGTGAGAAGGGATATTTTTAATTGAAGATGATGGTTTGGGTACAGTGTGTATCGATTATGATTGTTTTATTACATTATTTGTGTTTCGTGTTTCACAATCCTTTGTTCAACCATCAGTGCCAAGTCCTCTCCTCCCTTCCCCCATCACACTCCCATCTCCTCTCCCCAGTCAAAAATTAAACTCCTTTAGCTTTACCAAAGTGGTAACCAGCTTTCTTGAAACGCTAATACTTACAATACACCAGTGTCAAAAATTAATAAATTAATATTTCAGTTGCTGAGAAACAGGATTGCATAGTAGGGGAAATTACACATAGTTGTGAAGTTTCAACCATGTTTCACCCAACTTCATATTTTTTAAAGTTCACTCTGTACTGTGACACACCCATGATGTGATTTTGGTTTATGCTATAGCAATGAGTATGAGTTGCTTATATAGTGAAGACAGCATCATAATGAAATCTAAAGCCAGAATATTCATCTTTTTTATAAAGTACAACAAATGTCTGTGAAGTGTTATACTCCTGAGCATCAGACCAGGTTTTCTTTATAAAGAAGCAATTGAATTTGGAATAAACTGCTATTAACACCATGCATTTGTTGTTACTTTACAACATGGAACATTTTATCATTGACTTAGCTCCTATGGTGCTACTTTCAGCAATTTAGAAATTCTACTCAGGAGTGTAACACTTTCCTTGAAATTTTTTGTACATTTTTGACATGACATCACCATTACCTACAGGTTTTTATATGAACAATCATTTTCTTGAATGGTTCTCTGTTCATATGCCATCATCCCAACCCATATTTTATTAAGGTACAGTCAAGCAAAAGTTTTTAGAACTCTACTCCTAAAAAAAGTGTGTCAAAATGAAGTTAGAATTTAAATTTTCATTTCATTCAGGGATTTCTGATAGTAAAGAGCACTTATTTACATAATTTCTAAATGCCCTACATTAGATAATGGAAACTTAAAGTGATATGATCATGATTTTAAGTTGATATAGAAACTTGTCATCCTGTACAAGCCATACCCTGAAATATTTCAAAGTTTGAAAAGACCTAATTTTGTATAAAAATAATTTTTCTTTACCAAGAAAGGCATATGCACATCTACAGTAAGTCTACAGCATCTGTACAAAGTTTCAAATTGATTGGTTAAAAATATGGAAGGTGTTGATTATACAAACTTGTCATCCTGTATTAGCAATTTCCCACAAAATTTCTGAGTAATTTTGTCAAAAATGTTATTTTTTCCTTTTTCAAAAAGACACATGTACATCTACAATATGTCTGTAACATCTGTAGTAAGTTTCAAAATGATTGCTCTAAAACTGGGGAAGGAGTTGATTACACAAACTTGTCATCCTGCAGTAGCCATTTCCCATAAAAATTTCTAAGTTTGAAAAAGCAGTAATTTGTCAAAAATGATTTTTTCCTTTTCAAAACAACAGGTGCACGTCTTCAGTATGTATGCAACATCTTTGTAAAGTTTCAGATTGATTGCTCAAACACTATGCGAAGAGTTGATTGTACATACTTTTTTAGATGGAATGGACAGATCTGACAGAGGATGGACAGATAGACAGGGGTAAAACATAATGCCCCCTGGTGGATGGGGGGTGAATAAAAAACTTTACCAATAGTCAGCATTCAGCCTTAAGCAATCAACAGTATCAGATCATTAGGTAAACCCAGGTTTTCTCTGATAATCTTAGGTTTTCTGAGGTAAACCCAGGGTTTCCTGTGTTAGATAACCAAAGGATTCACTGAGCTAGAACACCAGCAGTTGCTTGGCAGAGGTTTTTTTCTGTATTTTCTTTAAACCATGATGAAAGAGATGCATGCTTCTTAAAAAATAGTGATAAACTTTTGGTTTATGTGAAGGAAACTTTGACAAAACTGAGTCACAAAAATTGATGAGTACCATAAACATGACTCATAACATAGGTGAAGTGAGAGCAATTGATGAGTAGCCACAGCATATGTTTTATGGCTAATAAAATGGCTACAGTGAGAATAATTGTTGAGTAGCCACAACATATGTTTTTATCACTTATAATGTAGTTACAGTGAGAATAATTCATGAGTACCCACAGCATATGTTTTATGGCTAATAACGTAGATATAGTGAGAAGGACAGAGGGCAGAGGGATATACATGTAGTTTTTTTTCCATGTCTGTCTGTCCATCCTTCTGTCCATCCGTCGGGAGCCATAACTAAGTAACCACTGGACGGAATTCTTATCATTTAAGCTTACTTCAACAATTTTAAATTGGGTAAATTTTCGGGTTTGAGTATAGAAAACAGAAAAGTACCCTCATGAAATTTACAATAGCCTAAACATTGCTGAATCTAAAGAATCTTGAATTTTGTGTGACTATGATATTACAAAATTAAATTACTTTTTCTGAAATTAAAATACTTTTCTAAAATTAAAATACTTTCATGTCTCACCCTTTCCCAACTACCGTAGGATGAAAAATAGCAAAAAAAATTATTTTTGCCAAGTATATGTTTTGATGGCATATAAAATAGGTAGAGTGACTGTAATTGATGAGCACGTACAATGTTTTAATGGCAATTTAAGATTAACATAGGTGGAGTGAGAGAAACTGTGAGTACCCACAACATATGTTTTGAAGGGACATAACATACCGAAGTTAGAGTATTTGATGAGTACCCAATTAACATGTCTTAAATGATCATTTTCCACAAAATATGTTGTGGATACTTATTCATCATTACCCAAGCTTTACTGTATTGTTTTCACAAAAAACATGCTATTGGTACTCATCACATACTGCAAAGGCAAATAATTTCAAATGTGTTTCTAGAAATAGCAGACATGCATGTTGCTCTGAATTCCTAATTAACATGTTACTATCAATAAATTGGGTTATGAACTTTGACCAGACTGATCAGAGAAATAAATTACTTTTCTTGAAGGGGAGACTGTTCATACTGATGGGTGATTGGAAATAATGATGTCAAATAAAGTCCAAATGATTCAGTTCTAAAATCTGGAGATAAAGTATCAGAGAGGGTAAAAAGGGTAAAGGTTTCCCATAGCCTAAGCCGTAGGGGCAGTGGGGGTTAAGGGCTGTATACACTATCATTTTTTCATGTACAGCTTTACGAGTTTTAATTGAATAAAGTTTCTGTTCTGTTCTATTGTACAATAAAAAAAGAACAAGGTCAACCCAATGTCATAATTTGAAGAATCTTGGTGGTACTCATGTAACCGAACCTAGTTTCAAGGCCATCCATCAATTGGTTCTGAAGAGAAGATTTTTAAAGGTTTTACCTTATAGGAGCCTCGGTAGCTCAGTGGGTTAAGCACTGGCCTACTGATCTAGCAGACCGGGTTTGAGCCCCGCTTGAGGCAAGAATCCTTCGGTAAACGGGGTTTCATTGCACACAGCCTTTCATTATCACCGTTCCATTGTCCTGATATGACTGAAATACTGTTGAAAAGGATGTAAAATCACTAGTCATTCATCCATGTTTTACCATATATGGGAGTGGCGGCCATATTGGTCATGTGACCAGAACCTTATGAGCAATTTTTCATTCCCCCGCCCCCTGAAGGCTCTACATGAAATTTGGTTACAACTGGCCCAGCAGTTTCAGAGGAGAAGTTTGAAATTGCTGACGAACGAAGATGGATGGATGACGGAGCCTGCCTATCCTATAAGCTCCCCTGTAGTCGCTGGTTCAGTTGAGCTAAAAAGCTGGAATAAAACTTTTGTTTATGTCTCAAAAGCCGACAGTAAAATCTCCATTGGTGGATTTCAAACATGGGTGCGGGCTAGTGGTGCATTTCATACCACTTTGCTTTCATTATCAGCCTTCCATGGTAGGAATACAGTTTAAAAGGCTGTAAAATAACAAGTCACCTTGCAGTACATTGTGCTACCTTTTCATACCATATGCAGTTCTGTGGTATTTCAAAATGGCTCGTGACATCTATGCGAAAAGCGCTCCAACATTTATGCAAACAGCTTTGCATAACGGTCAAGTGCAGCTGCATTTTGGGTAACTAATAGCTGTACTACCATGTTGGAGTCAATGGTTTGATTGTGCATTGTCACCCAGTTATTAAAGTTGCAAATGAGTTAAAAAAAAAAGTAAAATTACATATATCTGATGTCATTAATGTATGAACAATGTATATATATTTTCATGAGTTTAGGTCATGTATATAGTGGAGTCATTGGGGAAAGAGAAGCATTTGGCTGCAGCTAGATCATAATTATTAAGCTATTTTGTAAATGAGTTAGATCTTTTTTCATTGCAAGTATGTGCTAATTATTTTTTTTGGTGTCTAATGATGCTGAAGAGTCAAAATGGAAAAAGAGGCTGAATGCAACCGACCACTCAGAGAGTTGGACAGAAACTTGTTAATTAATTAGTTAGGGGTAAAGGGAGAGAGAGGCATGCTGATTAGTGAAGGCGGAGTCAAGTATCATGTGACAAGAGAGAAAGACAGTCATGATTGTGATTTCAATAGGAAAAGAAGAAATTTAGAATGTGAGTTCAGAAATTTTAGGCAAACTGTTTAGATGGAAATTCATGTTTAGAATATAGAAATTTATGTTCAGGAATGACTTTGGAAATGTTTGAGTGTAGAAAATGAAATAAGTGAATAATTGAAATTGTAACTTTGAAATTTGTGAGAAAGAACCAAAGATGAACATAGAAAATTTAAGAAATTAAAATTAAAGTTTAAATAGAAAACAATTAAACACTCTTATTTGTCACTAGTAATTCACTCGGTGGTATAGCCTACCCCTATGGACACAGACAATAATAATACACTGCTCAAAATATGATATTTTCCCACAGACATTACTACAACATAATTATGCTCATGCAGTTCAGTTGCTCATAAATTCAACTGCCTGCAGTGGCCAAGAATTTCCCGTTATTTTGAAGTTTAAGACAATAAGAATTTCAATACAACTGACACTCTGCTCATTTCCATGGAACAATTTTTACAATATTCAGATTTTCTGAAACTGAGGCATTTTTCTGGAAGTCTATAAAATCTCATCAACTTGAGTTCAAAGTGATCATTTCAAGCCTGCCATTATGAATGTACAGAAAGAGTATTGCACTAACCCTGGCGTTGGCATCGTTGGTATTGGCCGCAGTGTCTGGCCATTAGCAAAAACTTAAAGTGGTTCTGTCTGTTCGTCCATCTCCTTCCCCCCCCCCCCCCCCCCCCCCCCCCCCCCTCCCCCGTAGTCGAAGGGGACTAGAAAATAAATTGGTTCTGTCTGTTCGTCCATCTGTTCGATTTTTTCATTGAAGTTTCATGAAACTTTCAGAATACTATTGTCATTAGATTACATGGGTCATGATTTGGGGGCATGATCAGACGCTTTCTGCCAGAGTTATGGCCCTTTATCTGTAAATTTGGCCAAATCTTGTGGCTGCAGCTCCTCCTTCAGTTTTCAACCAATTTTCATCAAACTTTCAGGATATTGTTGTCACTTCATGATGTGGCTCATTTTTATTGGGGTCATGATAGGACCCTCTCAGCCAGTTACACCCATTGTAAGTCTGATCGAATCTTGTGGCCAGAGTTGTGGCCCTTTATATATTAAATTGGCCAAATCTTGTGGCAACAACTCCTTCTTCAGTTTCCAACCAATTTTCATCAAACTATTAGGATATACTAATTGTCACAACAATGACATGGATCATATTTTATCGGGGTCATGATTGTGTCACCCACTGAAAATAAAGTCTGTATCATTATTATTATTATTGGATCCTTTCTGCCAAAGTTACAGCTCTCAAATTGTAAGTCTGGTCAGATTTTGTGGCAGCAACTCCCATTTTAGTTTTCAACTGTGTTTCATCAAGCTTTCAGGATATACATGTAGTTGTCCTACATGGCATGTTCATATTTCATTGAGCAATGAAAGAACTTTTCTTAAACTGTTCTTTCAAATTTCCCAGTCTTGAGTCAGTGAGCTCCAGACCTAGATACACAACCTATTCTGCATTTCAAGGGAGCTGTTTACCAAAGGCACAATTTAATTGCAAAGATTATTTGCATGTTGACCTTAAACTTGGACAAAATATACATATGTAAACTGGAATATAGTTTTACTGTGGTGTATACAAAGTTCTGTTCTGTTCTCTGTTATATTGTACTATTGGAAATGAATTTGCTGTCATCACAATCATGTAAATTTCTCCAAAGATCTTCAGCATTATTCCAGTACAATAAGATATATACTATACTTTCAAGACTATAGCATAAAAAAACAGCACAAGAAAGTTTCTTGTGCTGTTTTTTATGCTACAGTCTTGAAAGTATAATATAGCTAGATAGCAAACATTCATCAGAAATTCACCAAAAAGAACAAACAAACAGAAACCTAATGTACAAGTGACTTGACACTCCAACAGATTTATAATAAATATTATTTATAGGGGAGACTTGCTTCAGTTTGAAACAATCAATTGGCATTTTTTCTTTCAGTTTCAGTTTTTTTTTTTTTTTTTTTTTTTTAAATAAATCTCAAGTCTCTGAAACTCACTTTTACTTTGGTCTAATGTCTAGAGTACCAGTAGCTAGGTTTGATTGACATTTATCTGTTTATAATGACCCTTATCTGATTCAATGAACCCATAAAATGATCACTGGGATCAATGTTTACATAATGGTACCTGTATGAATGGCTCAATTACACAGAGGAGCCAGTTCCTTATCAATCTGAAGGGTTGTGTAATGAAGAGGCTGAGAAAAATACATGTAATATTATTTTGGTATCTATTTCCTGTCAGCTTTTCATTATCGTGTTGTGTATAGAAAGTAGATATGAACTTTCATGCATTCCTTTGTTTTTATTTGTCCATAGTGACACAACTTGAATTTGTTTTTCTTGTTTCATATAGCAGTTAGAAAACAATGTATGGTATATTGTATTAATCCTATTTAATGCCCCCCACCCCCGAAGGCATTGCCTTTTACGAAGCTGGGTGGGGAAGGTGGGGGGAGGGAGGCATTATTCAGAGCCAGTAGTGTAGTATATGTAAATCAGCCACTGCCACAATACCTTTATTAAACGTTTTAAGGCAAATGGGTATGCTTTCAGAGGAAGCATTTTTCTTAGTTTTTTGAAACAACTCTTTAAAAGGAAAGAGCTTGCTTATCCAAGAGCGAATTCTTTCCTGTAAGAGTAGACACAAGTTCAAGGAACTACTCATCCAGAGAGACAAACAGGAGAAATGCAAACAATATAACATAATTTTCAGATAAGAGTCAGGGGGGGGGGGGGGCATTTATTAGGACAGGGGCATCTATTATGATTAATATGGTATACTAGGGGTGTAGCTAGGGGCGGTTTTATGTTTCATGCTCTTTAAGAGAAAGTGTTAGGGTACAGCCCCTAAGGTACTTTAGACTTCTACGCATTTATGGCAGACAGCACTGAAATCATGATAAAATCATAAAACTTCAGCTTATATCTAAGAGAATAAAACAGTGATGGCTACATTTCAAAGCAATACTCCCTCCAAGACTATCTTTAGAAAATAGTATATAACAACTAAGAAATGCTTATGCCTTCTGTGCTACAAAGGGGAAAAAATATAGCTATTGTGTTAAGCTGTTAAAAAATTCACCAGTGTTTGAACTGCTAGAATTTTCTGCCCATTGAAACTGCTTGAGTTCTTCTAGACTGATTTCAGTCGAAGATGTTAAAAATTCTCTTAACCCTATATTCATATTTTACAAATTTTACTTCTCTCTAAAATATACTCCTGGCTCCAACATCTTCGACGAAGATGTTGGGTCAGGTACAAAAGTATCAGAGAGGGACAAGAATAATAATAAAAAAAATATCTAACATCTTCGGCTGACAAAAGTCTAGAGTTCTTCATACTGACAGAGTGTATGAAGAACTGCTATAAAGTAAGCTTGACACTTAAACAACAACAACAATGACTGATACAAACATAAATCTGGGCATGGTCAGTTTAATAATTGCAAGCATCCATGTTAGCCCCTGACCTATATATCATGGGCCAATGATTTCATATCATGGCCATTGTTTTTGCTTTGCATCTTGCTGATTTGCATTTAACTTTTGAAATTAGCACTTGAAGAATGAATCCTGTGACAACTATCAAACATGGCATATAAGATGGTCTTCTGGATTGTCACACCTTTATAACACCAACCAATATTTCACACTCTGCAGCTCTGAATTTACATCCTAAATTGTATTAGTCTTATAATAAGTATTGTTCATCTGTGTGATCTACTTTTCATGATCTGTCATTTTGCCTCATATCTTTTTAATTATCTGATTGAGCTGCATGATTAGTTCAGTTTTAATATGATAAATGACTTATAGGTCATATTTGTCACTGTAACATTCTTTTTAATTTTATGGTCCAATGATTTTGCCTTGTATCTTGGCTACTACTGGATGGAATTGCATTAAACTTGGGATATCAGTTCAATATGAAACTAATTTTACAGTGTAGATTAAACCTGGTTTCAGATTTTTTCAATACATAACAGATGGGAGAATTGCTCATGTGGGGCAGCTCTAAGAAAATACTCCTACAATGTTTATAGGTCTTGTGAGCTACAGTTACCTACTTTTCAGGGTCCAGTGATTTTGCCTTCTGTCTTGGATTTATACTGATAACAATTTCATAGTACAAATCAAGTACAATAAAGTCTGTTAACAAATGCATCAGTATTCCACAACAGTTAAACATAAAAGTATCCAATTTTTTTTTTAATGAAAAAATAAACAAAGTTCCTATCATGACTTCCCTAATATAAGTTAATGTTGTGCTGTAAAGAAATTCAACTTCTCATCTGCACAAGACTTTCAGAACACTCAGATAGCAGCAAAGGTGTCACTGTTAATGCCTAATAATTTCTTTTTAATTGGTCTCACTGGGAGAGGATAACAAGACTGGAAGATCTAATCACCATTTCTTAATGGACATTAAAGTCATAACTGGCCTTTGTATTGGGTAAAACCGACCCAAGAATTCTCTGAATTACCGGCAGCTGCTGAGAATTATGCAATTAGGTTGACTGGGGTTTTCTGCAGATTACCTCGGTAAACCCAGGTTACCTTTTATTGACGCCATGCCTTTAAAGAGAAGACGTAATTTTGAAGAGAGCTTCATCCTCCAAGGAAGCAAACAGGAAGTTAAGGAAGCAAACAGGAAGTTCCAAAATTTGTTTCTCTGTAATATAAAAATGGCAGAAAGAAAAATATATTCATACACTTAATGTGATTTACCTCCAATGGGTCAAATATATTCTACTTTATCATGCATTTGCTGCAAAATTACACATGATAACAGGGGTATGATAACATTAAGTGACATCATGTCACTACAGAACTGCACATGCGTAAATGACATCAGAAAGTACCTTTGGAAGCTATCTCTAAAGATGACGGGTTATATACTGATGTTGGCCATTACAACAACATTGGTTAAATGACATCAGTGGCCATGATAACATTTGTTAAATGACATCACCCACTTACACATAGCGCATTTGTGACGTCAGCAAGTTCAAATAAAACTGTGTTTGCTTTTTATTTGTTTGACGCTCTTCACGCCTTTAAATCTTCTGATGATGCATGATAAATAGAAAACTATGTAAGTGTCTTCTGATATCAAGCTCAACCAGAAACATGTCGGACTGGCTCGGCAAGCCTTGCCATTCCTGCTCTATATTATAACTTACTTTGATGAGGGTTTCTATTGCCTTGATATGGAATTTAAAGTCGGAGTGAAACAAGTTGGCCATCATCCCTGTGCTGAAGTTCTTCTCCATTTGTAGTCTCAGCTGCTCCACAAATTCTCCTCGAGGTTCCGTAAAATTCCATTTCAAAACCTGAAGTGTTAAAAGTAATTCTGTCCTGCATAAAAGCTGCTAATGGGTTAAGATGCTTTAATCTATAAAACTTCTTGACTTCATTAACACTGATAATGACGAAAAATTAAAGACTTCTCTCTAAAAATAGCATGTTATCTTTAATATTAGTTTTTTTGTTGTTTTTTTCACCTGCTACTTAATAAGAGACATAGATGCTTTTTAGTATTGCAAACAAACGTACAAGATGTGACCATTAAAATTGCTTATCTGAGCACACAAACAAGTAGACATAATTTTTATTTGTTGATGGATTTTGATATTTTTAAAAGGTGTATATTGTGCTCTTCCATGTTTTTTCTACCATTTTAACAAGGGAGACAACTTTTGTGACTTCCCATTTGCTCCCCTGGATAACATAGCCTTTGCCAAAAGTGGTCTATGCTTAACATAAATGGCAGAGTGGCCCCTGAAAGTGTACCCTTTCACTATGAACACCAATGCCTGTAGTTTACCGTAATGACCCCAAAATTTCAGACACACAAAAGTCGGACCATTTTTGTTCGAAAATTCTTAGAAAGTGGATTTTACACACATTTTAATGCACCCAAATGATGCTTAGTGAATAGCAAACATTGTAGACCCTGATTAAACTGCTACTTCAGTTTGATCTGGGTCCATGTTTGCTCAGACCTGTTTGTCCAAATATTTAGTGTCATAACAGTACCCTGCAATATCAAGTCTTGTTTTGTTTCATGTGCTAGTTGCCTGATTATGACATGATTCTAAGGCACAGCCTAATTAAAAGGGTCTCTTACATAGACTTCTAGGCTGACCTTATGATAAATTGGGCACACAGGCAGTTCAAATAAGGAGCCACAACATATGTTTTATGGAGATAAACATAATTTTTTTCAAACTTACCAAAATTCACCCTTAAAAACAAGCTCTAGAAAAATCTACTCACAGACAGTACACAATAAGATTATTGTTAAGTATGTTTTGTTTCACCTACCTTCATATTTCTCTCATCTTTAAATCTCTGAGCTTTAGTGACGGTCACTGTGATAGGAGGACTCAAGTCTTCTTCCACCTTCTTACGTTTGCTTGGGGCTGCCATCTGGAAAACATCAGAGCTCAGCAGTTCAAAACCAACGATGTTTTTAGTTAACGAGACATATTTTTAAACATATTGAATGCAAAATACTGCAATCTATTGCCAAAAAAAACTGAGAAGCTTTTGCAGTGCAATAATGGTATTTATCAAGATTCTGGACACATACACAAGTGGCAAATACTCACACTAGTCAACACATCCATGCAGCCTTGTCACAGTTACGCTGTTCAAATGCAACTGTTTTCAGCACCATTTGCATTTAAAAGCACTATTTTGGTTGCACCTACAAAAATATTTGGAAGTTGTGTCATATTTGCTATGGCTGTTGAAAAGATTCCTTTATACTTTACTTAACATTTAATCGTTGTTTTGGAAACAGAAGAAGAGGCAAGTCTTTCTTTATGAAAGACTTTCTTTCTGTTACCAAATTCTTTTAAGTATACAAAAGACTAACTGCCTTTGCTTTAGTTTTCCCAGGTCCTTTAGCAGCCTTGCCATCTACTGATTCTGCCGTGGGTGACTTCTGTTTCTTTCCTACATCAAGGTCATCTTCGTCATCTGGTGACAAAGACTTGGCTGGAGCCGCTGATGCTGCCGCAGCTGCTGCAGGTTTCTTGGCCTTTGGCTGTTTTGCTGGCAAGTTCTCTCGAGCTTTCTCAATAATCTGTGTGATCTGATCTTTAGAAGCAGGCTGCAATGCAAAAGTATAAATTACTCTTAATAACAAGAAAGAAGTGCTTGAAGTAAACGAAAATGACCAAGCTTGGGCTGTATTAACATTTATTCATCATGCAACAAACACCACCCCCACCCCCTCCCTCCCTCCCTCCACATACACATCAGCATGCTCATATGAGACAATTTTACAGACTACTTACTGTATCTAGCCCATCACGTCTTGTGACAATGAGATGCCTATAGAACTAACAAACCTTGGTCAGAAAGCCTGACAAAAGTTTATGCTGCCTCCACCAATGAAAAGCAATATCTGTCTTGATTCTGCTGAATGAAGGTGAGACAAAAATCTAAAGCTCCTGATTAAGTAAAACTTCTCAGTGTCAATGTCATAAACTTGAATAAAATGGTAGTGAGCAATCATTTGGACATGAAAGACCTCTTGTAAAACTTGCTTATTTCACATAATCTACTTCATGCCGAAACATAGTCAATCTTAATACTTGCCTTCAATTTTGACGTAGCTCTGAACACAGCATCATACCCGACATGTATCATGAAGGGAACCAGAGCCTCTTGAGCTTTCTTTCTCACATCACCATTGCGGTCCTCCAGACATGTGAGTAGGTGAGGAATGCACAATTTCATCTCATCCTTTGGTAACTGCTTGGCATTTGGTAGGCGTTCAATCAACCAACCCAACAGCTGTGGAAGACAATAGGGTAAAACTTGAGTATTAAGATGAACAGGTCCAGTTTCAGGAAAAGTAATCCTGCCATTTTCATTTTTTCTTCCCTCTCAATGGGGATCAACTCTTAGAGGAAACAATTTGCTCCTCGAGAACTTTCAAATTCATGAACTTGAATGAAATGATAAAAATACAATGTACAGATGTGGGGCCCCATTCATTGTTTATTGCATTGCTCAACGAGGAACCAGAAAAGCAACTTGTTTTTGTGGAACAATTTTCAAAAACATGTTCTGTTTATTCTTTTCCAGTTTATGACTCAGTTAGTGCACGTCAGTTATTGCACATCAATCCACTTCATCACCAAACATGAAGGCTGAACTGCTTTTCATAATAATTTGTGTTTAGACTTTTTTTTTTATCACTGGTAGCCCTATGAAGAATTTACCTGCCTCAACGGCTCAATGAGGTGGTTCATACAGGGGCTCATCATTTACGTTTTGATGAAGATTTTACAAAAAGTATCCCTTATCATCACCAAATATTATTCAATTATTGACTTTTGCTGAGGTAGACATGAAGTGTAATTGAATATTTAACAATGCATATTGACCAACGCAAAGCGTAGGTCAATATGCATTGTTTACTATTCAATAACACTTCATGTACACCAAAACAAAAGTCAACAATTGTTTTATTATATATTAATCATAAGTTAAGTAGAACGGGCAACTTAACATCAAATTTCAGTTGACATTACTTCACAAATCTTGTGCCATAAGGACGTTACGTCACCAACCATGCGACATTAAGGCGTTATGTCATATACTATGCAACATGAAGTAATGTCTATCGCATGTGATCAGCCTCTGAACCAATGAAATGGGTTTTATTTATAGATTAAATAATAATCCCTATTATTAGTTACCTCTTGTCTGAGATTAGGATTTTCCAGTTTCAAGGCATCACTGAAGGCCTCACATTCTACCAGTGGTGTGAGCTTGGTCTGATCAACCCAGGCATTCAGTGCTCCTACAGCAGCTGAGCGTAACATTGGCTGTAAGAAAGAATGATGTAAAACTGAGCTCAAGATAAAAAGAAGGTTAAAGTTTCATTCCTTCTTACAAAGTACAAAAAAGGGTAGGTTTTGATGACTCTGCTTAGTTTTCTTAATTCTTCATGAAAAACACTCTCTTGTAGTCCCTCATTAGAGATGCCCCACCCTGGCACTCCAAATGAGGTGGAGAACCCTATGTTTATATGGAAAACATCAGAAATCTGAAATAACTTTAAAGAGAATGAACATAAAGCATTTGTCAAAATATACTGTCACCAGAAGTTCTGCTATTTTTCTACAAGTGTTGTATATACTTAAGGACAAAAGTTCTGCAAGGATGTTAAATTAACATCCGTGCAGAACTTTTGTCCTTAAGTATATTTCGTATAATCATGCCTGATGAGGAAAGTCTAATGAGACTCTTTACCATGTTTTCTGATGTAAGTACAATATGGTATTTTTCAAAACAACACACTCATCTCCAGCTCTGACATATTGAATTTATAGTGATAAAAGGCCAATGAAAAATACATGGATGAATGATTTGAGATTTTATGGCTCTTTCAACAGGCCAATGGGTGAATGCTCAGATGACACCAAAGATGAATTAGCTCAGAATTAGTTCAAAGACAAGAATGGAAGAATGATATTTTTTGTCAGTAGCCCATGTTTACACCTCAGCCACAATCTCCTGGAGAAACAAAGACAGCGACACCATTCATGAATGGTGAACATATGAGCCACAATTAGACAAAACCAATGAAGTGGCATGAACACCCAGCAAAGACTCAAATCAGCATGGGAATCCACTCAGTCTGATCAGCGTCTTTGCTTTCTGCTTAAAAGGTTAGCTAAGGGTCTAAGTTAGTTCCATGCGGACAGCTAAGACTCAGACCAGACTGGGCCGATGCCCAGGCTGATCAGAGTCTTTGCTGGGCGTACCACTTTGTCGGTTTGTTGTGTTGCGTCCCTATTTTCTCTATGCTTTTACATAAAACTGAAAGGTTTGAATTCCAAAACTACTAACCTTGCTATCTCCTAGACAGTTAATGAGGGCAGGTCCTATAGTTTTCACATGAGCTTTACAATGTGGACCCATATTGGTTGCTAAGGTTACACAGATTCCTATGGTCGTTGTCACCTGAAATCATACAGAAAATATGCCTGAAGACTGAAACTGTTAACCCATTGCATTCTGGGTATTTTTTGTCGTCTGCTGAAATTGTCGTCTGCATCAAAAATCAAGAATATTTTGACAATATTGGTCTAACTCTTGTAGAAATGATCACTGATGTCTACGCAGCAAACATTTGTGGGGCCTGATCTGGATCCAAACTGTTTGCCCAGATACCCCTAGAGGGGCATCTTGAATGGAATGGATTAAAACATATGTACACACCAACATGGCAGAGGTTCCAAAACTTAAATATCAAGTTGTCAAAAAATTCCTAGGCAACCAGATTAGGCTACTCCTTGTGTCAGTCTGACCTGAGTTTACCACTGTTTGCAATCCCATCAAGCCTTTTGAAGAAAAAGTATCTGGAAAACCATTGTTTTTTCCGTGATTTTTTCTCAGAAATGAGGAGCATAAAAATTTAAAACAGTTATCATACAATTAATGTTATTCAAGTACTGTATCAAAACCTCAACTTACTAGATTTTTGTTAGCATCTCCAAGCCTGCCTTTGATGGCCTCTGGAAGAGAACCAAGGTTGCCTGTTATGAACTTCGCCTCATTTAGTATTGATATAACTTTCTGTAAAGCCTCTCCTCTCACTTTCCAGTTTTTGTCAGACAGATCATTGATGATATCAGGAGTGAACCGATCCCTGCAAAGTAAATATTTAAATAATATCAATCCATGATTGGAATCTCAATACAGAGCTCCAGATAAGAAGGGGTAACAGGGATAATTCAGAGATAATTTTGCTTATTTCTTAATAAAAACATACGTTGTGACCCCTCATTAGAACCGTCTCGGTAAGACGGTTCTAATGAGGGGTCATAGTGTATGTTTTAAGGAAAAAATAAGAACAAGAGCTGTCGCCTGACAGCATAGCTCGCCTGAATAGGTGCTTGCCCATCACACAGTCGCTTTGGAGGTGTCGACTTCTATGCATAAAACTTCAGGCAAGCATGTCCATAATGACAACACATTTATAAACAAAAGCTATCTAAGACATAAGTCTTAAAATGAAATTAAAATAAAAAAAATCCACATGAAATTTCAAAGTCCATGAGCTTGAGGTCAAAGAACTAAGCGGTAGGGGTGGGGTGGGGGATGGGGGTGGGGGGGGTGGTGGGGGGGGGGGGGGGGGGGGGGGCTACTAGGATGTAACAAAACCTTTAATCATTATCTAACATCAGTCCAAGTATTAGTATCAACTGAGTCCATCGTGGCACTGTGAAATTATGTCTTCATAAATATAAAACTTTAACCAAAATCTTTAAGACAAAATTCTAAGTCGATGACCTTGACTTCAAGGTCATCCAGTGGGGTAAGTATATAGTGTTTTGTAAAAACTCAAAAAAGTGTCTAACATCAGTTCAAGTGTAAACTAAATCTCTGCCAAGCATTATGAATCAGTATGCAATTAGAAAACTTTAATAAAGAACAAATTTCCAAAATCCGTGACCTTGACATCAAGGTCACTGAGCGGGGTTGGGGTAGTACTCGGCAAAACTTTGGACTAATATCTAACTAAAGTGCAAATATAAAAAGAATTCATTACTGGGTTCAGGAGATATGTGTCTTTAAAAGACTTTAACCAAAACATCCAATCAATAAAAAGACAATTTTCTAAGTCCATGACCTTGACATCAAGGTCACTGAGGGGGGTGGGGTTAGTACCTTGGAAAACTTTGGACCAATATCTAACTACAGTGCAAGTATCAAAGGAATCCATCCATGGGTTAAGGAGATATTGGGCTTTATAAAACTTTAACCAAAACATCCAGTCCAAAAATACTCCCAATTTTCTAAGTCCATGACCTTGACATCAAGGTCATAGTGGGGTGGGGGTGGTACCCTGTTAAACTATGGACCAATATCTACCTACAGTGCAAGTATCAAAAGAATCAATCAATGGGTTAAGGAGATATAGGTCTTTAAAAAACTTTAACCAAAACATCCAATCCGGACGCCGACGCTGACGCGGACACGGACGCCGGGGTGACAACAATAGCTCTTCCTGAACTTTCGTTCAGGCGAGCTAAAAATTGTCCCTAAATTATCCCTGTTACCCCTTCTTATCTGGAGCACTGTCAATAGTACAGAAAGCTTACTGTGCTAGGAGTACCAGACTCAAATCCCACCAGCATCAGAACTCTGAACACCCTAAACAGAGCTATATTGCATATAGCCTTTCACTATCATCCTAGCTCTGTCTCAAAATGACTGAAAACTAATACATGGGCCATACTTATCAATTTCATCAATCTGTTTGAACTATAATGACCTCAAGGAAACTGGCAATGCAAACTGCTTAATGCACTAAAGTCACATATACAGTATCTTTCCTAGATGCAATAATCCTCAGATCTGATTTATATTTGTCTGCAGCTTCAATCTTCTTCGCCTTCTTATGGTCTTCAAGACCCCATTGGGTTCTTCCTGCTCCCTGCCAACCTGCTTTCTACGCCCTGAGCATGCTAATTAAAGGTGTATCATGGTGAAGCATCTCTCCCATTTGAGCTGCAACATGAGAAAACCAAGAAAGTGGAATATGGGCCCAGTGAAGACTCAGACCAGCCTGGGCATCTGCCCCTTCTGATCAGAGTCTTCACTTTGTGCTTAAAGGGTAGGTAAGTGTCTAAGCTAGCTCCATGTGGACAGGGAAGACTCTGATAAGCCCATGCTGATCTGAGTCTTTCCTGGGGGCACATGCCACTATGTTGGTTTTCTCATGTCATGGCTCATTTTCTTTTTTTCCTTCCTAAGGCAAACATGTAAGGGTCAACTCTTAAAGGAAAGACTTTGCTCCTCCAAGAAAGGCTACACCATCCAGGAAAGCAAACAGATAGTCATGAAAATTGTCTCCTTTTGTAAAAATGGCAAAAAAAAGTACTGGGCCCAGTTGTTCAACGCATTGTTAGCCTAACAAGCTTGTTAAAGGGTCTACTCCTTAAATGTTTTATGACTTTCTGACCAGATACACTGATATTTTTTCAACAAAAAATGTTGTTGTATTCGAGATATTAACATTCGAAATTTTAATGGAACGTCAACTAACAATGTTGTTAGTTTTGAACAACTGGACCCTGGGACCTAAAGCAAATCTTTCTTACCCAATATCATTCCTAGGTACAAGATCCTCCAGTTTAACATCTTCGTTGTCCCCAGCATCCGCCTCCTCTTCTGCTTCTTCCTCACCACTGGCCCCTTTCAGTCCCCTCACAGGGGCCGGGGGCTTCTCACCTTTTACCTACAGTTATAAAGGGTACATTAATAGCTATATAAAATATGATTAAGTTCAATGTAATTAAAAGACTGCTTGAGCCAAGGATTGATACAAACTGCTGGCAGCATTCATTAACAATGGCTGGGGACCTCAATAAATGTTAAAGACTGAAGAACTAATGGCTGAATCTTATTCTCACACATTTATTTTCAGTCCATCTATTTTATTACTTTCAATTAAGTTCCTTTTTTTTTCTTATCATCTGTTTCATTCCAATATACTACCACTCCATCAACTAATGAAATATTTTATTATTTACACAAGTCCAGACAAGAGGTGACTTTGATGACTATTCTTGAATAAGTATTTGTCCCTCATCAGAATTATCTGGCGAAGACAGTTCTCGTGTAAATGAATGATCAAAATTAACTTTTATAAGAACAAAGAACAGAAATATCTAAGCTTTACTATCAGAAACCCCTTTTCTGTCTGTAGCAATTGTATATAGAGGATATTACATGTACACGAGTGATCATTTCATATGAAATTTATGAATCGAGCCTTTGGCGAGTTTCATAAATTTCATATGAAAAGACCACGAGTGTAAGATTCTTTTTATCATATGACCCTTTCAAATGGGATTTTAACGCCTTCAAACTGAACATTATTTCAATAAGAAAATGCATTGTTGACATGGACATTGTCAATGACGTTATGTGTATGCGCCAAAGTGTTATTACACGTGTGGTCATATGATTTTTATGACACGATGTTATCCACTGAATAACAGCAATGTCATGTGATAAAATGACGTCTATTTAAGTGTTTGGGGAGGAACGAAGAGCTAGGCTGAAATTCCCACCTAGCTCCCAGAATTCCCCAAGTTTACTCTTGGAAGATTAACTAGCACAGTGCAACAGCTTGACACAGTGAATGATTTAATTCTTCCTTTTTTCCAAGATTTTACTATACAAAGTATTCACCAGTCATAGGTACCGTAAAATTCTAAATATTGGGACACCAAAAATAATTACCATAATTGTCCTAAAATTGGAACAGTTTGGTTTTACAGTGCAGTAAAGTGTTCAATAAAATGCAAATGGGATGGCAAATAGTGTAAACTCTGATCAGACTGCTCAATAAGCAGTCTGATCTGGGTTTGCAGTATTTGCTCAGACCTAACTGTCCCAATATATAGAGTTTCTACAGTAATTTTTGCCCATCCTGGGTGAGATAACATAGGCGAGATTAAAATTGTCCGTACAGATGAAACTCTCATATCCTAAGCTGGTGAGCAAGAATACATCTAACTTCATACTTAGCATTACTCAGAACTAAGCAAGCTGATTTTACAACATGTCAATGTGTCAAATATTTTTTGGGCAAAATAGCAAAACAATGAAGGCTATGATAAAATGGTTCAAAAGCTGCCTGATCTGGGTCTACAATATGTCCACAGACCCACTCTACAGGGTAGATATAGTTGATACAGCTTCAAAAGTGTTTAGGGAGGAACGAAGAGCTATGCTGTAATTCCCACATAGCTCCCAGAATTCCCAAGGTTTACTGTTGGAAGATTAACTGACACAGTGCAACAGCTTGACACAGTGAATGATTTAATTCTTCCTTTTTTCCAAGCATTGACTATACAAAGTATTCACCAGTCCTAGGTACCTTAAAAATTCTAACTATTGGGACACCAAAAATAATTACCATTATTGTCCTAAAATTGGAACAGTCTGGTTTTACAGTGCAGTAAAGTGTTCAAAAAAATGCAAATGGGATGGCAAATAGTGTAAACTCTGATCAGACTGCTCAAGGAGCAGTCTGATCTGGGTTTGCAGTATTTGCTCAGACCTAACTGTCCCAATATATAGAGTCTTTACAGTAATTTTTACCAATCCTGGGTGAGATAACATAGGCGAGATAAAAATTGTCCGTACAGATGGAACTCTGATATCCTAAGCTGGTGAGCAAGAATAAATCTAACTTCGTAATTAGCATTACCCAGAACAATCATACGCATCTAAGCAAGCTGATTTTACAATATGGCAATGTGTCCAAATATTTTTTTGGCAAAATAGCAAGAAAATGAAGGCTCTGATAACATGGTTCAAAAGCTGCCTGATCTGGGTCTACAATATTTCCACAGACCCACTCTACAGGTTTGTTATAGTTGATACAGCTTCATAAGTGTTTGGGGAGGAACGAAGAGCTATGCTGTAATTCCCACCTAGCTCCCAGATTTCCCCAGGCTTACTGTTGGAAGATTAACTGACACAGTGCAACAGCTTGGCACTGTGAATGATTTAATTCTTCCTTTTTTTCAAGCATTGACTATACAAAGTATTCACCAGTCGTAGGTACCGTAAAAATTCTAGCTCTGAAAACATGGTTCAAAAGCTGCCTTATCTGGGTCTACAATATTTCCACAGACCCACTCTACATGGTTGTTATAGTTGATACAGCTTCATAAGTGTTTGGGGAGGAACGAAGAGCTATGCTGTAATTCCCACCTAGCTCCCAGATTTCCCCAGGCTTACTGTTGAAAGATTAACTGACACAGTGTAAAAGCTTGGCACTGTAAATGATTTAATTCTTCCTTTTTCTGATGGTATTAATATGCTGTGAATCTGTGATACTAGTTGAGCTCTTTATACGTAAGATTTGAAAACAACCACGCGTTACCTTTTTTTATCATACTTCTACATGTAAACATACACAGAGTTGCCACTTATTGTCTATTTCAAAATTCCCTGACATTTCCCTGATTTTTCCCTGACATTTTACAGTTTCCATACGCATTTTATATATCCAAAAGTTATTTTTAGTTGTTACTTAAACAGTGCTAACTATATCAGTTGGAAATAGGGGGTTACTCTTAAAGGAAAGAATTTGCTCCCACGAGATGGGAGCAAATTCTTTCCTCTAAGAGCAACCCCAATGAGGAAAAAGATGTGCCTGGACTGTCTCTCTAGAAAGTACATCCTTTCTTCTAGAAGTTGGTTTTGTCGTGTCTCAGCTCATATCAATCTAACGAGCGATCTAATTTATTTTTGATTGCTTTGGAAGGGTAAATACCCACCTTATAGCAGAATTAGACAAGACTGAATCAGATATTAGGGGTCGTTCTAGATGAAGAAAAGCTGTCTTATAGTCAAATTATTACATTACTTCCTAGAAACTGAACAAAAAGGTAAAGGTAAAGGTTTCCCATAGCCTAATAGCCGTATGAGCAGTGGGGGTTAGAGACCCACTGTATCTTGGGCACAGCTGATGAAAGACGGAGCCCATCTCTCTCCTTTCGCTGCCTTATCCTTCCCTAAATCGAAAAAGGTACCCATTTACTGCTGGGTTGACAGAGTTTTCAAGTCGTCGGATGGTGACGGTGAGCCGCGAACTCACGACCTTCCAGTGACTTTCTGCACCATAGCCGAGCCACTCTAACCACTCGACTACGGCGCCTTTGCGCAAGCAAAGTTAAATGATCTAATTTTGTATATGCAACGATTGGTTTGGCTACTGTGTTTGTATTTGCCAATTTGTTACGTTTCCTGTTAATGGGGTTATCTACCAACATGTTGGAGAAATGTCTAGGGAGGAACAAAGAAATACTTTATGACTCTGATGTTACTCCCAAGATTCCTCCGGTTTACTGTTGGAAGATTTAATTGACACAGTGCTACAGCTTTGCACGATAACTAGATTAATACTTCTGGTTTTTTTCTTTATTGTCAAGTGCTATCATTAGCAAAGTAAGTGAACTTTTTGTGTAACGTAACTCAATTTTTTTACCTTTTCAAATTCAGCATCTATCTGCTGGAGGAGGGCTGGTTTCTCGTCTTCAAAGAACATTCTCAGTTGCTGACCCATGTATCTGTATAATACTGTTACTAGGTTAAGAGCCGCTGTTCTTACTGCCTGAAAATAATCCATGTCAACAGATGCTGAGTTCCTGGTGATACACCAGTCATTTGTTACATGTACCAGTGCTCCAGATAAGAAGGGCTACCAGGGATAATTCAGAGATAATTTTCTTATTTCTCAAGGAAAACATATGTTGTGAACCCTCATTAGAACCGTCTTACAGAGACAGTTCTAATGAGGGGTCATAATATATGTTTTAATGCAGAAATATTGAAATTATCCCTTAATTATGCCTGTTACCCCTTCTTATCTAGAGCTCTGGTTACCATGGCTTCCCTAGAATCATTGAGCTCTAGGGGATATGGCAACTTCAGTATGTCCTTTTTTTAGCAAAATATATAAGCACCCTTGATTTTATGTGTACTTCAAGACTTAATAAATACTTGAATAATGACTTTTAAGTTTTAACAATATTCTGCTGGTCATGCAAGCAGCTTTTATGGAGTTATACAGTTTAAAGGTAGGTTCTAGTGATAACAATTATGTCCACAAAATAATTTCATCTTTTTCTGAGCAGTATTGAATTCTCTTATTTTTCTGAATTTGTTGCTACTGAGAAACTCGTCAGATGTTGAAGAAAATAGTCGTTTTCCCTTTTGGTTTATTTTCTTTCGTTGGAATTCCAGTTCTAAAAATAACTATGTCTATAAGTGCGTGATTTCTGATGCCATTCTCCAAAGGTCAATTTTCCCTTGTCGTGAGCTCTCCTAGAGGTTTTGGCATGGTGGATGGGTTAAAACTATCCCAAAATGCGATGCAGCATGACCTCAGCTGCTTTATCTATTTTTGGCGCGAACTAAAAATAGCGCTAACTGGTGTGGGAAGCAGAGTTAGGAAATCCCTTACAAAACAACTTTTCTAATACTTTTTTGATTTACACTTTTTAGTGAAACTTATTCATTTCCTTTTATAAGTGCTTTCCAACAACTTGGATGAAAGATCATCAAAATTATGGTGCATTCCAAAGTACAGAAACCTACCTTTAAGGATCCACTGAACTGGAATGAGTCTGGATGACATTATGAAGCAATTACCAGTATAGCCCTGCGTATTCAGACCTTACTTTACTGATTCCAGTAATGCACTCACATAGCAGTCTGGCCAAGATATGCACTGTTTATATCACTGCACTACAATACATCTCACCACATAGCCATATCAACTTTCTTGAAATCTCAAGATAATAATCAGTTGGTTAGGTTTTCCTGACATTACCAATTATAATGGTAAATAAACTTACTGGGTTGGTAGCAGCAAAAGCTTTCTTCACACATTCTATATTTTGCTTCACTTGGACTCTGAAATGTAGACAGCAAAATGGGCATGAAACAAAAATTCCATAGAACGCTTTGTCTTGCCTGTCTGCATGCTACCAGCCAATCAAGGCCCCGAGGTTATAAAACTTTTTTCAAGCTCAGCTCAGCTGAGCATGAAATTTTACCCCCCAATCTATAGCAAATTACTGATAAGTACAGTTGTTTCCTAGCTCAGCTGAGCTGAGTATGAAATTTTCTCTGCTTATGAATATGAAAATGCCAACATTAGTTGGCATTTTTTATATTTATCAGCAGAGAAAATTTCATGCTCAACTGAGTTGAGCATGAAAAAAGTTTTTATAACCTCGGGGCCTGAAATCAGATGCTTGTGAATGGCTTTTGATTTGTTGTTTAACATCCATGGTTAACAGCTATGGTCATGTCCCCATGGTCAGTTAACCTAAGAACACTATTCCTGGGCAGGCTTAGACCTCCTAAGCGGTTTACCAGTACTAAGTGCACATACTTTCACCAGTATCTGACAACTGCCCTTTTTGAATCAGCAGAAGGAGAAACGAAAGTATGTGGCCAGACCGGGTATTGAACCCAGGACCTCTGACTTATGAGTCAGGTGCCCTATCGATTGGGCTACGCTGCCCGGCTAGTGAATGGCAACATACAGGTTAAAGGCTAATACTGATGGTTACTCTGATCTCCGGTTTTCTAAAGGTGGACATGACCTGAGTTTCAGAACTTTGGCCCTTATACTTCCATACTTACAGAGCTAAACTAGAAAATCTGAAGAAAATTTTTTGACCAGTTGGTGAACCCAAAAATGCAAGTCAAGGCATAATATTGATGATGGCTTTAAGCTTCACTCTTTCACTGAAATATTATACAAAACTTTGGTCAGTCGTCATTCTTTTCACACCATTCACTGGATCATTTCGTCCTCATTTTCATTTCATTCAGCCCCCATCATCTCAGTGTGGTTGGTTGGTTGATTTCATGCTTAACGTCCACGGTAAACAACTAAGGTCATGTCGGGACGGTCAGTTAACCTAACCACACTATTCCTGGGCAGGCTTAGGCCTCCTAAGCGGTTAACCAGTACTAAGTGCACATACTTTCGCCAGTAACTGACAACTGCCCTTCTTGAATCAGCGGAAGGAGAAACGAAAGTATGTGGCCAGACCGGGATTCGAACCCAGGACCTCTGACTTACGAGTCAGGTGCCCTACCGATTGCGCTACCCGGCCCGGCTCCATCTCAGTGTGACTGAACTACTTCTGAAACAGTTGGAAAACCCTGGTCAGCCATCAAATTTTCCAGTTCTGGTATAAAAACTAACATTTTTGACTTAGGGGCCCACACTGCCAAAATTCAAAATTTAACATTAGGGGTACGGGCATTTTCTCCAAAATTTCAGGAGCCCAGCCCAAAATTTAGGGGCTGTGGGCTACTGGGCCCCTGTTAGTTTGTATCCCTGCAGTTAACACTTGCATTCATATTTTGTTCCCGATTTTCTTTCACCTACATGTACTTTAGTCATAATAAGGTAAATGGGTAAACTTTCAAAGAAAGCAACTTCGCCTATTTCATTTTTGCCACTCTTCTCAACAAGGCTATGTCATCCAAGGGTTAGGAAGCAAACTGAAATTCATGGAAATTGTTCCCCTTTGTACCTTGAAAAATCAATTCACCGATAAAATAATTGTTTTCTCTCTGACACCTACTTTTATCATGATTACAGAATTAACTCGGCCTAAAATAACCAGAGTAAAATCCAAAATTATATGACTGAATTTTCAAGGGCTGAGCAACAAGAACCATTATTTTACTTGACCATCTGGGGCTGATTGTTCAAAACTAAAGACATTGATAGCTAAACAGACACTGAACTTTCCAATGTATTGTGTGCAAAACATAGCCATTTTAATATGCCAAAAATATGCAAGGTACTTTTGCAGTGCAAAAGCTTCTCACTTTTTTTTTTTCAGAAAAAAATATCAGCATAACTGTTTTTTGTGTACTTGAACACTTAATGCTCACTAACAACTTTGCTACTCTACAATGCTTTGAACAATTGGGCCCTGGTGTTTAGGTGAGCATGTTTGCATTAACACAAACATTATAAGCTGAATGTGTTGGGTAAACAGAAGCAGTTCTGAAACTGAGGTACACTTACTTAAGACCGAACTCTGTGACAGCCTTAGCTAACCAATTAAGGGATTCCGACTGGTTCTTGGGATTTTTCTGTGCGAAAGCCAACTGCAATACCTGCCAAAAGAAACAAAAGTCAATAATATGTGATGCATCATGTTGGTTTTGGGGTAATTTAACATCATCTTTGATGATTTGTCAGCATATTTTAAGTTTGTTCAAGGTTCATATTCATGTTGTAGATGTACTATAAATCACATCTTATACAAAATGCAGTCCCATTATATCAACAAGAGGCCAAAAGTGAAGGATTCTGTTTATAATGAGTTTGTGGTACCTTGAAGGTAAATGGACACACTTTCAAGGCAAGCAACTGGCATTTTCTTTTTTTGCCTCCCTTCCCAAAGGGTGTCAACTCTTAAAAGAAATTGCTTCCCTAAGAGCCAACTCTTTCCTTTCAGAATAGACTCAATTTTGGAAGGACTATCAGAGCTCTAGATAAGAGGGCGTATTTGATGATAATTAAGGATGATTTTTTTATTTCTCATCGAAACCATATGTTGCGACCCCTCATCTGAACCGTCTCGTCGAGACGGTTCAGATGAGGGGTCACAACATATGTTTTTATGAGATTTAACAAAAATTATCCCTAATTATCACCAAATACTCCCTCTTATCTAGAGCTCTGGACTATGTTGTCCAGGGAAGCAAACAGAAGTCATAGAAGTTCTTCCCTTTAACAAAAGTGGCAGAAAAACATGGTTGTAAGAGCTCTAAATAAGAGGGAGTATTTGGTGATAATTAGGGATAATTTTAGTTAATTCTGCATAAAAGCATATGTTGTGACCCCTCATCTGAACCGTCTCGACAAGACGGTTCAGATGAGGGGCCACAATATATGGTTTGATGAGAAATAAGAACAAGTAGCCCAAAGGGCAACAATTGCTCACCTGAAAGACATTGTAAACCTATAGGGATATTTAAGATGCTCAAGGGCAGCTAACTCCACAGTCAGTGGTCCAATCAGGCTGAAAATTAAACTCATCCAAAACATTATGTATGCCCTCATTTAATATATGCAAGTTTAAAAAGTATCCGATCAAGAGCACCATAGACAGAGCTGTCAAGGGCAGCTAACTTCGTAGTGGTTGGCCTGATCTGGCCAAAATTTGAACTTGTTTAAGATATTATGCATTTCCTCATTACCTGCAAGTTTGAAAAGGATCAGATCAGTAGAAACAAAGAAAAAGTGGTGACATTGATTTTTTGGATGCTCAGGGCAGGTACTCCATAGTCAGTGGTGGGATCTAGCCGAAATGCTAACTAATCCAAGCTTTTATGCATATCCTCATTACCTGCAAGTATGAAGAGGATCCGATGAAAAATGAAAATGTGATGACATTGTTTTCTCCATTATAAGACTATGGGATTTTTTTCAAATGCTCAAGGGTAGCTTACTCCGTAGTCTGTGCTCGAATCCGGCCCAATTTCGAACTCATCCAAGCTCTTATGTATGTCATCATTACCTGCAAGTATGATAAGGATCTAATCAAAAACCTTGACTGCAGCACCCTGAAAGTCAAACTTGCTCGAGATATTGTCATGCCCTACATTTGTGTGAATTTATTTTAAAATCCTTTGAGAAATGTAGGTGCTAGAGCGATGACAAAGTTTTTCTAAAAAAGACCACAGTGACCTTGACCTTGGGCACAGCATCCTGAAAGTCAAACTTGCTTGAGATATTGTCATACCCTACATTTTTGTCAAGTTATTTCAAAATCCATGGAGAAATGAAGGTGCTAGGGCGATGACAAAGTTTTTCTAAAAATAGCCACAGTGACCTTGACCTTGGGCACAGCACCCTGAAAGTCGATCTTGCACGAGATATTGTCATGCCCTACATTTGTGTGAATTTATTTTAAAATCCATTGAGAAATGTAGGTGCTAGAGCGCTGACAAAGTTTTTCTAAAAATAGCCACAGTGACCTTGACTCATCCAAGCTCTTATGTATGTCATCATTACCTGCAAGTATGATAAGGATCTAAGCAAAAACAGTTGAGAAAAGGTGATGACGCCATTTTCCCCATTATAACCCTATGGGATTTTTTTCAAACGCTCAAGGGCAGCTAACTCCGTAGTCTGTGCTCGAATCCGGCCAAATTTCGAACTCATCCAAGCTCTTGTGTATGTCATCATTACCTGCAAGTATGATAAGGATCTAATCAAAAACAGTTGAGAAAACGTGATGACGCCGTTTTCCCCATTATAACCCTATGGGGGCTATCTGTTGCCATGGAAACCAGAGTTCTGAGCTGATCGGCACCAAAACCTAATGCAGCCTTTCCCCCACCCAAATGGTGCTTCAGATAAAATTTGATTGCGATCGGCCCACTGGTCTCTGAGATATTTATGTTTGAAAGTGTTGACGCACGCACCCACCCACGGACGGACGGACGACGGCTCGATTCTCATCCTATAAGCTCACCTCTGAGCCTTCGGCTCAGGTGAGCTAAAAATCCGTTGAGAAATGTAGGCAATAGAGTGATGACAAAGTTTTTCTAAAAATATGTGATGATGTTGTTTTCTCCATTATAACACTATGGGATTTTTTTCAAACGCTCAAGGGCAGCTAACTCCGTAGTCTGTGCTCGAATCCGGCCAAATTTCAAACTCATCCAAGCTCTTATGCATGTCATCATTACCTGCAAGTATGATAAGGATCTAAGCAAAAACAGTTGAGAAAACGTGATGACGCCATTTTCGCCATTATAACCCTATGGGATTTTTTTCAAACGCTCAAGGGCAGCTAACTCCGTAGTCTGTGCTTGAATCCGGCCAAATTTTGAACTCATCCAAGCTCTTGTGTATGTCATCATTACCTGCAAGTATGATAAGGATCTAATCAAAAACAGTCGAGAAAACGTGATGACGCCATTTTCCCCATTATAACCCTATGGGGGCTATCTGTTGCCATGGAAACCAGAGTTCTGAGCTGATCGGCACCAAAACCTAATGCAGCCTTTCCCCCACCCAAATGATGCTTCAGATAAAATTTGATTGCGATCCGCCAACTGGTCTCTGAGATATTTATATTTGAAAGTGTTGACGCACGCACGCATCCACGCACGCACGCACGGACGACGGCTCGACTCCCATCCTATAAGCTCACCTCTGAGCCTTCGGCTCAGGTGAGCTAAAAATTATCCTTGATTCTCATCAAATACTCCCTATTATCTAGAGCTCTGGTTGTGTACCCATACACCTAAAGGTACTTTTTCATCCAATGCCAGAAACATATATTTCTGTACATGTCTGGGGAGGAACGAAGAGTTACCCTATAACTAAGATGTAACTCCCAGATTTCCCCAGGTTTACTGTTGGAAGATTAACTGACACAGTGCAAGAACTTGGCACCATGAATAAATCAATACTTCCTTTTTGTAGGTCATATTATATCAACAACTGGCACAAACAGGAGGATCTAATGTTAATTAACATGCCCGAGGCAAGTCTTTGGACAAAACCTCTTCAGACTGCTCATGAGTCTATGCTTTTTTGCATTTTTCCCTGAAATATACCTCTCAGCTGATGTGTTCTGGGGTGCCATTCATCCTCCAATTCAAAACTGCCCAATTTTCACAGATTTTTCCCATCCCCCCCCCCCCCCCCCCCCCCCCCCCCCCCCCCCCCCACACACACACACACACACACACACACACACACACACAAATTTTTTTTTGAATTTTCAATACCCTTTTATTGATTCAAAAGTTGAATATACTCTTTGCTTTCATAGTGCTACCTTAATGTACGTATATATTGGGACACCTAAAAATAATGGATTTTCCATTTGGGACAAATGGAAAATTTATTATTTTAGGTGTCCCAATACTTAAGCACATTAGGGTAAGTCAGCATCTTAAGCCAACAAGATGAGTCCAGCAGAACTGTGGCCATTAACATAAAAAAGCTAACAGCTTTTATACAAGTAGTTCCATTCTGCATTTATCTCCCCTGTGGACTATCACAATGATACATGCATGATTAAATCTTCTCTTACATAACTACAGATTTAATTAGAAGTACCTCTCACCTGACTAGAAGTATACTCTAATGATGTGGCCTCAGCAATACAGCTCAGAGCCTCCTGGCAGCCAGCACCATTCTTTACATCACCCACTTTGTCCACCAAGTCCGCAAGAACAAACTCAGCTGTCGTATTAGTAAACGTCGCATTCTGGGCTAGGTAACAAATAAGGTCTACCCGCACTTTCATCACCTGTAATGAAATAAGCAACAGATATTAGATTTGGATTCTATTCTTAATGGGCCCTGACAGATATCATCATAATGTTAATCTCCTCTTTGAAATATGAGTCGTGACACGAGAAAGCAAAGTGGTATGTGCGCCCCGCGCAGACTCAGATCAGCCTTTTGATCAGAATCTTTGCTTTGCGCCTAAAGGGTAGCAAAGGGTCTAAGCTAGCTATACGCCAACAGCGAAGACTGATCAGACTGGGCGGATGCCCCGGCTGATCTAAGCCTTCGCTAGGCGCACATCCCACTTTGTTGGTTTTGTCGTATCGCATCCCGCATATTTTTTATCATATGGTCCATTTGTGCCTTTACAGAATTTAGCCATATGGTCCATTTGTCAAAATATTTCACATTCACACAGGCTACCTTCATTGCGTTATAAGCCATATCTTAAGATGTATTACTCCACATGTCAATGGTTTGGCCCATTTTTAATGCCACCGCCACTGCCGCCAATGCCAGGGGTAGTGACATAGCTCTTCCTGAACTTCGTTCAGGGGAGTGAAAAATCTATGGTAAATTTTAACAAGAGGGCCATGGTGGCCCTGAATCGCTCACCTGAGCATTAATCAGTTCACTGGCTCTGGTGAAGATTTATAAGAGTTTTTACCATACATGGGAATGGCGGCCACCTTGGTCATGTGACCAAGATCATTTGAAGAACTTTCAATCCTTTGACCCATGTGCAGGCTCCATATGAAATTTGATCTGCCCAGTGGTTTCAGAGATGTTTGAAAATGTTTATGGATGGATGAAAGAGGCAGCTAACACCAATACTGTAAGGCTCGATCAGGTGAGCTGAAAATGGCAGAGTCGCTTCTCCAAAAAGTTCCCGTTCATGTTGAGTTCCTTTGATGGATTTCAACTAGACTTAACTAGGCAAACACAGATGATAGAATGGTAGCATCATTATCTCACTGTGGTGAAACTAATGTATTCCAAGGAGTTTGTGGCTGGCATCATTGCAATGTTAGTTCTGATTCTTGCAACATAACTTAATTTAAATTTGACCTAGTGACCTAGCTTTTGACCCGACATGATCCAGTTTCAAACCGGATATTGTAAGAATAAACATTCTGACAAAGTTTCATTGAGATTGGATCAAAACTGTGCCCTCTGGAGCGTATACAAGGTCGTTCTTATATTTGACCTAGTGACCTAGTTTTTGATCCGACACAAACCAGTTTCAAACTTACCTAGATTTCATAAAGGTAAACATTCTGACAGAGTTTCATGAAGATTGGATCAAAACTGTGCCCTCTAGGGTGTACACAAAGTTTTTCTTAGATTTGACCTAGTGACCTAGTTTCTGATCTGACGTGACTCAATTTCATAAGGGGCATATATATATGGACAATAAACATTTTGACATAGTTTCATGAAGATTGGATCAAAACTGTTCCTTCTAGTGCGTACACGAGGTTTTTCTAAGATTTGACCTAGTGACCTAGTTTTTGACCTGACATGACCTACTTTCAAACTTGGCCTAGAGTTTATGGAGATAAACATTCTGACAAAGTTTCATAAAGGTTGGATCAAAACTGTGTCCTCTAGAGCATACAAACGGTTTTTCTATGATTTGACCTTGTGACCTAGTTTTTGACCCTACATGACCCAGTTTCAAATTTATCCTTCATATTATGAGGATAAACATTCTGATAAAGTTTCATGAACTTTGGATCGAAACTGTGCCTTCTACAGCGTACACAAGGTTTTTCTAAGATTTGACCTAGTGACCTAGTTTTTGACCCGACATGACCCAATTTCGTACTTGGCCTAGAGTTTATGGAGATAAACATTCTGACAATGTTTTATAAAGATTGGATCAAAACAGTGTCCTCTAGAGCGTACACAATGTTTTTCTATGATTTGACCTAGTGACCTAGTTTTTAACCCAACATGACCCAGTTTCGTACTTGTCCTAGATATTATAAAGATAAACATTTTGACAAAGTTTCATGAACTTTGGATGAAAACTGTGCCTTCTAGAGTGTACACAAGGTTTTTCTAAGATTTGACCTAGTGACCTAGTTTTTGACCCTACATGACCCAGTTTCAAACTTGGCCTAGAGTTTATGGAGATATATATTCTGACAATGTTTCATATAGATTGGATCAAAACTGTGTCCTGTAGAGCGTACACAAGGTTTTTCTATGATTTGACCTAGTGACCTAGTTTTTGACCCGACATGACCCAGTTTCAAAATTGTCCTAGATATTATGAGGATAAACATTCTGACTAAGTTTCATGAATTTTGGATGAAAACTGTGCCTTCTAGAGTGTACACAAGGTTTTTCTAAGATTTGACCTAGTGACCTAGTTTTTGACCCGACGTGACCCAGTTTCAAACTTGGCCTAGAGTTTATGGAGATAAACATTCTGACAAAGTTTCATGAACTTTGGATGAAAACTGTGCCTTCTAGAGTGTACACAAGGTTTTTCTAAGATTTGACCTAGTGACCTAGTTTTTGACCCGACATGACCCAGTTTCGAACTTGGCCTAGAGTTTATGGAGATATATATTCTGACAATGTTTCATATAGATTGGATCAAAACTGTGTCCTCTAGAGCGTACACAAGGTTTTTCTATGATTTGACCTAGTGACCTAGTTTTTGACCCGAAGTGACCCAGTTTCAAACTTAACCTAGATATTATGAGGATAAACATTCTGACTAAGTTTCATGAACTTTGGATGAAAACTGTGTCTTCTAGAGCGTACACAAGGTTTTTCTAAGATTTGACCTGGTGACCTAGTTTTTGACCCGACGTGACCCAGTTTCGAACTTGTCCTAGATATTATTAAGATAAACATTCTGACAAAGTTTCATGAACTTTGGATGAAAACTGTGCCTTCTAGAGTGTACACAAGGTTTTTCTCAGATTTGACCTAGTGACCTAGTTTTTGACCCGACATGACCCAGTTTCGAACTTGGCCTAGATTTTATGGAGATAAACATTCTGACAAAGTTTCAGAAAGATTGGATCAAAACTGTGCCTGCTAGAGTGTACACAAGCAAAAGTTGACGGACGGACGTCCGGAAGGACGTCCAGACGGACGTCCGGACGTACGACGGACGACGGACATCAGGGTATCCCTAAAGCTCACCCTGAGCACTTCGTGCTCAGGCGAGCTAAAAAGGCTTCAAACAGTCTCAATAATCGACGAATACTTGATCATCAATCATTTTCACAAACCGATGCTTAACTACAAAATTTTAGCTGGGCCGAACCACTAGGGACAAAAATAAAATTGTTTGTTTGCAATTGCCTACCTGCCCACTTAAAACCTCCATACCCTAAAAAATTTTTTTGGCCATTTGGGGCACCCAATTATTTGTTATGTTTTTTTGAAAATGGGAAATTTATTGTGATGAACCTAAATAGTAAGACAAACAGCCTGAGCAAACAGTGCAGACCCAGATCAGACTGCTCCTGGGTCTACACTGGTTGCCTTCCACTAGCACATTATGGGTACACCATTTGTGGGTAAATTAGGGTTGGTTCAGAGGGTAAATTAGGTTTGTTCATCTTGTAGGATGCTGTTATCTTCCAGTGCTCCAGATAATTTTTTTTTCTATCAGTACAGTACTGGTCAAGATTTTCTTGGATCAGTATCCACGATTCTGCTTCAGTATTTGCACTGAACCGACAGATGTAACATGAAAACACATTTAATTTTAACAGTATTTCAGTGGTACTCCCTAGGTGTGACTTTGCCTCGTAAACTACTACTTCTGCTTTCACTGTGTGGAAATATACTCTTTCATATTCCCAAAAACGCCATATCAAAATCTGATTAATTAAACAGTTCTATCATGACTCAACCTTCTGAAAGCTCCTTCTGACTGCTTCACAAAATGTAAATATCAAAATGAAACTGATTTACAAATTGTAGTTGATGTTGCCAGGGAGTCTTCACTAGGGGTAGGGGGAGTCAAGAGACACTTGTATCTGCAATTTTCTACCTGCCAGAATGTTTTTTCCTTTTCTACATGCAGTCATAACCGCACCTGAGATAATAGCATTTATTATCTCATAGACACATCTACAATTTTCAGTTGATTTGTCAATAGGCCCAAAAAACCCGCAGAATAGAGACCTGCTTGTCCTGTTGAAAGCACGAAGCCATGCTTTCCTACTTTCAGTTTGAAGCGACTGGTTTACAGTCCATCTATTTTCCACACATTAGAAACACAAATTCAGAAAGAAATATTTAGAATCAGTCAGCTTCTCGGTGAGTGCGACGCATAAGGAAATTCAGTCTACTTGATGATATTATAATGCAAGCGTCTATGAGAACTCAACCAGGTGGTACAGATTACCGGAAAGAATGATCCGTAACGGCTTGAAAGCGTCCGTACTGGGTACCGATAAAATTTCCAATAGCTCCGTATCGGCCTAAAATGATCCGTATTATACGGAGATACCGACGCTATCTGGAGCACTGATCTTCGTATGTAATATTTTAACATGTTATGTAGTATTTGGGCTGCTTTAACCTTTTGCAGGAGGAAAAAAAAACTTCCCTACTTGACAATGATGTTACTCCAGACAAACAATAACCCTGATTTCTGCATGAAAGTTTGTCTTGTGACAATGATGTCACACAAAAGAAACCAAAAGTCCTAACTCCTACCTGAAAGTTTGTCTCCTTCAAGCCAGGTTTCTTGTTGACGGCGCGGACACAGATCTGACATGGTATCTCACTGGGAGTCATACCCTTCACTATCTGTGTGAACTTCTCCATACCCGCGAGTCTTTCCTTCCAGTTTGAGTTTTCTAACTGACCAAGCACTTCTGCTGTCAGTAGGTCGGTTGCCTTTTCTAGGAAGTCCTCATCCTGAAATACACAGATACTTAGGGGATAACTGTCTTGAAAATTGTCATTTGGGGAGGTAAATCATCGTTTTTATGGTCGGAAATGTTTTACGGCGACGCGCCAGCGGAGCAGTAAAACGCAATTTGCGACCATAAAACCGATGATTTACCTCCCCAAATGACAATTTTCAATACAGTTATCCCCATTCTAATGCCCTTTTTCACATGTTCACCTTTCATAATGTACTAGTTTGCACTCATTACAAGCCCCGTCAGCAACATAAAACCAAACGTCAGCCAATGAGAAGCGACGTTACTTAATGACGTCGGGTTTGCGACAGTATATCGCAGAATATACTGTCGCAAATTTTTGACGTTATCCAATCAGACGTCGCGTTATATTCATAAGTGCATTAGAATTTGATATCACATCCTCAAGTAATGAATATCACTCAAAATTCTCATGAGTGTTAATTTCTCTAATTATTTGCAAGAATACTGACTTGCGAAATATATTCTCATGAATATTTGACCAGAACAAGTGACTGGGGCTCAAGTATACCACTGGCCAGTGCAACCACCTAATGTAAAGGATCTTACACAAACCTTTAATGCAGTCCAAGACTGTGACTTGACCTCTGGTAAGACTCAGCATCCAGATGTTTTCAACAAATATGTTAGGAAGTAATTCTTATAAAAGCTAATGTTTCTGTGCACTTACTAAAATGCTTTGCTTGCACAGGTATACTGAATGAGCTAAGATACATTCACACACAATAAATTGAGCCGGGACACGAGAAAACCAACAAAGTGGTTGTGCGCCCAGTGCAGACTCAGATCAGCCTGGACATCCCCCAATTCTGATTAGACTCTTTGCTAAGCGCTTAAAGGGCAGCCAAGGGACTAAGCTACCTCCATGCGGACAGCGAAGATTCTGATCAGACTGGGCGGATCCCCAGGCTGATCTGAGTCTGCGCTGGGCACACAACCACTTTGTTGTTTTCTCGTGTCCCGGCTCAATTAAAGCTCGGCCCCATGGAGGCAGTTGTATTGAGGGGCGTACATTTTTATGAAATATGAACAGAATTACCCTTAAACGAACCCTAATCTGAATCTCTGAAACTGCATGGATGCAAACACTGGTCTGAGTCTTTGCTACTCTCATGTGCAAACAATTTACAGCTCTATTACCATAAAAATTCTGAAAACTGGGACATCAAAAATAATGATTATCATAATTGTCCTGAAAATGGAATAGTCTGGTATTACAATGCTGTGATACAATACTTGCTAAGTTTCACGAATGAGACATGATTTCATCAATCTGAAACGCTCTCACCACATCAAGATAGTATTTCGAAAAAGAGCATTACTTAGTAACGTGTCCAAAAGATGTAGCTGGAACAGAAAACCGTGTAAATCCTGGCCCCGAGGTTATAAAACTTTTTTCATGCTCAACTCAGCTGAGCATGAAATTTAAAATGCCCATTAATATAAAAATACCAAGAAATTCAGCATTTTTCAGGCTCAGATAAGTCAAGAAGGCTATTTTTTCTACTCATAAATTTTAAAATGCCAACAATTGTTGGCATTTTAAAATTTATGAGCAGAAAAAATTTCATGCTCAGCTGAGTTGAGCATGAAAAAAGTTTTATAACCTCGGGGCCAGGTTACACTCAACTGCTTTGTCAGACAACCCTATCTGTCCCTATATTTAGAATTTTAGCATACATGTATATAAACTTACAGACAAAATTTTTTCTGTCTTTTCCTGCGCCGCTGCAGCTCCTTTCTTTGCTGGAGCTTTACCCTTAGAGGGTCCGCCTTTCTTAGCACCACTGGACTTTGGAGGCTACAAAAGAAACATGATTATTTTTACTAGATATCATAAATATCTGCCATAAGGCCATTAGTGTAAAAAATTAATACAGAAACAGCTGATGGATGGATTACTAGTAGTTTTACAGTCCTTTCATCAGTATTTGAGTCATATTAATTAAAGGAAAACACTTACTAAATTATAAACTGACTTAAAAATGTAGAACTCGATGAGCAATTAAATTTGGTGAAAATTTCATGAAAATCAGACTAAAAGTAAGGAAGATACAAAGGTTTAAAAAATTCAAAACGGCGGTCAAGGAGGCCGCCATTTTGGAAATTTCTGTCACGTGACAAAAATTTTAATCTTGAATATGTGCCAAATTTGCATATTTTTACTGACTATTTTGACTTTAATCATTTCTTTGTGCAGTAAAAATACATTTATGCATTTCATTCACCTGAAATATGCTCCAAACTGAATCTATTTGGGATTTTCATTTTTCACTATGATGTCATTCACTCACAGATTTGCTGGTTCTCAGCTCAATATTTAAATATCTACAAGTCTTCATATCTTTCTTAATTTAAGTTCAATTTTCATGAAATTTTCTGCAAACTTCATGTTTTATTTGTATCTTCAATTTTAGACTAATCTGTATGAACATGAGTGTTTCCCTTTAAGCCAAAGGATGTGTTATAATGAAATTTTATATGTAAACCTTATCCTGTTTAAGGCTGGAAAGAATACCGTCTTCAGCCTGATCTGAACACAGACTGCCAGCTTAGCAGGACAATCCTTAACTCACCAAGCTACCAAGCTCCTGTTTGTTTTGTAAACATATTACATAAAACCTTGCACTTTGTGTAAGTATCTTCAAACTTGTATTTCCATCACATACATTGTTCACAATTAATAACTGATCTGCATACATAGTCAACATTCAATATCTCAAAGTCAAAGTTCATCTCATCTCAACCTACTGATATCTCAAAGTAAATTTTCTGGTCCCAGAAAATTTACTTTAGAGACATCAGTACATGTAGCTTGAGCAATGAAGCGAAAAATAGGACATGACCTAGTCAAAGCTATATCCTTTGATTTAAGAGGGCACTTTGAGATATCAGTGTTTGAGACAATGCAAGTCAATTGTATCAAGTAATTCAAGTTGCATAAATTACAGGCCAGTATGGGAGTCTCACACTCTAAAATTCAACTTTCCTGACTAAAACTGCAAAGTAACCTACCCCTCCAGGCCTGGCTGGGGCTGTTTTTGGTCTTGCACTACTCTGTAAGAAATATACAAGCAAAACATCACTATATTTAAGAGGTATGTGGTTTTTAACAGCAAGTAACAGAAAGGTCCTCACCTCTCCCCACTCCCCCCCCCCTAAACACACACACACACACTGGTGTATCATATTTTCACTGCATATTGTGTTTTGAACTAACATACCCCCCCATTCACCCACCCAAACTTCTGCCTCAACATCTTCCATAATGTTTACATGGGTTACCTGCCACATTTTTCTGACACTGGTGATAGAAGTAAGCCACTACAGAAGCACCAGGGGCTTAAATTGATCTTACCCTCACCCTGATTCTGCTGTGTTCATAAACATCTTTGATATGTGTAATTTCTAACCCATCAAAGAATCAAAACAGCAACACAACTTAATTTATAGCAATAAAGGACTTCTTAGAATCCCTTGATATTTGATGTAGGCAAGGAAGACTTGAAAAGCCTGCACAAACATGCAGACATTATAGCTGGTGCAAGGGGGTATAGGCAGTGTTGCAACATTACATTACTGCACATGAACGGACTCATTTAAACCTATTTCTCTGATGCATTCCTAAATTCAGGCGACTGTTGTTCACAATCTGAGCCACGACACGACAAAACCAACAAAGTGGTTGTGCGCCCAGCGCAGACTCAGATCAGCCCTGGCATCCGCCCAGTCTGATCAGAGTCTTCGTTGTCCGCATAAAGGTAGCTTAGACCCTAAACTACCTTTTAAGTGCTTGGCAAAGAATCTGATCGGACTGGGCAGATACCCAGGTTGATCTGAGTCTGCGCTGGATGCACAACCACTTTGTTGGTTTTCTTGCATCCTGGCTCATCTATTCTATATTCCCTGCAGCTGGTGTTAAGTACCATAAAAAGCTTCCACATAATTACAGTGCTGGCTATGTACTTTCTGGTCCTTTGCGGTCATTGGGCTCATTCTGAGTCAGTTTGAAAATATAGTTATGCTGAAGAGGGTGAGTGCAAAACTGCAACTTAACATTACTGCATACAAAGGGACCAAATTAAACTGAGTCTGGTCTGCTATATCTGATTGTCTGGTGCATTCCTTGCTTCTAATGGATCTTTTTTTAAAATTCCTTTTATTATATACAATCCCTAAGGTACCTTTTCTCTCATCATGACTCAAATATCCTTTTTTGGTACTTACATCAGCTTTCTCTGGCCTTGCCACAGGTTTAGGCTGAGATGATCCTGCCTTGGGCCCAGCAGCCTTGGCCCCACCACCACCTCCAGTTCTGGGTTCACCCTTGGCATTTAACAGCACTGCTTTCTCACAACTTTCTTTGATCTGTAGTGGACAAATAACACAGTATGGACTATTTTGGGAAAGAAAAAAAAGAAAAAAAAAAGAAAATTTTTCATTTTTGATAAAGGTGTATGGGTAGTCCTCAATGTTTGTCTGCCATTTTCATAAAGGGGAACAACTTTTATGACTCCATGTTTACTCGTCTTGGTGCCTTAGCCCTTCTGTCAACGAAGGTCTACTCTTAAAGGAAAGAATTTGCTCCCTTGGAGCAAATTCTTTCTTTTTAGAGTTGACCCCCATTGACAAAGGGCACAAAAAGAAACTGGCTGAGTTGCATCCCCTGAAAGTGTACACACATTTGCCTTCACTGAATTTCAGCTGCTGCAGTACTAGCTACAGTATGCATGGCAGATACTCTTCTAAGGCATTTATGATGTCCTTTTGTAATCAGTGACATGAGAAGTCAGTTGAAGTTTAAGGAAATTTTAACTTCCACACTTAGGGTACTCCCCTGAAAAAGCCACAATTTGAAAATGGTAAGGGTTGAATCTATGACTTGGCATTTCTAACCTTTTGCATCTTTAAGTTGTCTACATCCGTCAAATATGGAGATATATTCTTCTCTGTGACAACTTTCATTGCTGTTCCTATAGCATCAAAGGAGGCCTCTCGAACTTCTGGGGCAGTGTCATTGACAGTCTAGCAGAAGAATAGAACATTATGACAAACTCTTACACAACTTCGATGTTAACAGAGAGAGAAACCAGCAATACCAAAATGACAAATTTAACATCCTTCACAACACAGAGGTAAACAGACAATAACATTGGTAAAGAAACATGTCACTTTTAAGATACCAAATACCTGTTTCTGAAACCTATGTTTGATAGTACTTTAATTAGTTTTTTTTTTAATCAAAGTATTTTTTCTTTCCCTTTTGAAAAACTATGGTTAACACATGAGGTTGTTGCCATCATAAAGTAAAAGTTTAATCTAAAATGTTAATCCTGATAATTCATAGAAAGAAAAAGAACTGTCTCTCAACCATATGATATAGAGTGGCTATCTATAATATGCCAGGTGTATCAAACTGCATGTTACACTTTGATACTGGTTAAAGGACATGTTTGTATGTTTTCTTTGTCAGATCAGCTGAAAACTAGACACATATAAATATAACTTGTATGTTACGAAGTATCAAAATTAAATCCCTTATACACATATTAAAGCACTAACTTCTGTGATTAATTAAGTTTTTTTAGGAAAAGTCACAGTCCTTGGATGTATTACCTTCAAAAGAGAGCTACAGAAAGCCTTCAGTTGTTTCTTGGGCAGAGAGGCCATTGACAGCCTGCAGAAGCAGCGGCCCAGAAACAGTGCCGTCTCTGCCTTGATGCTGGGATTCTTGTTCTCCAGTGCTGTTAACAAATCTTCCATTATCACTTCTAAGCTGATCTGAAAGACAGACAGAAAGACACACTGAAATTCAGTGCTCCAGGTATGGAGTGACAGATATAATTTAGAGTCAATTTTCTATATCCATCAAAACATACATTGTGACCCATTAATAGAACCGTCTCGCTGAGACAGTTCTATTCAGGGGTCCCAACATGTTTTCGTTGAGAAATAAGAAAAAAATTTCTCCCACCTTTGCATATATAAGATAGGCCCTCAGCTCAAATAAGAAACTTCTATCTTACACCTGGCAACATCTTTCTTATATTAGCAACCAGACATTTTCAATTTTTGACTAATATTTTAATTTTAAATGAACAAAATGGACACAAAAACATGTCGGATGATGTTTGATAGCTAATCATAAGTTTGTGACGTCACTCAATTTTAATGACTTCACTAAAACTGGTTATAAAACATCGCTAGCAAGCTTGATGCGCATGACGTGAGAAGCTAAGTTGCATTTTGTTTTTGCCCTCTGGAGGATAAAATAGTCCACATATCGTGTTTCCGTCTATATTCAAGGTGCAAACTGTGTTTACACTCATTTTAGGACCCGATAACCACACTAGTCTGCTCAAAACTTACTTCAGATCACTGGTTAAAAAGTTACAATTTTCCTGTTCTGAAGCCAAATCCGACTTGAGGTTTTTGGTTGGTTGATTTGATGCTTAACGTCCACGGTAAACAACTAAGGTCATGTCGGGACGGTCAGTTAACCTAACCACACTATTCCTGGGCAGGCTTAGACCTCCTAAGCGGTTAACCAGTACTAAGTGCACATACTTTCGCCAGTAACTGACAACTGCCCTTCTTGAATCAGCGGAAGGAGAAATGAAAGTATGTGGCCAGACCGGGATTCAAACCCAGACCCTCTGACTTATGAGTCAGGTGCCCTACCGATTGCGCTACCCGGCCCGGCGACTTGAGGTTTAAAATCTGCTAACAGTAGGAGAAAAATAATCCATCATGAGTCAGTCCATGTAGAATAGGTGAATCTCACCCTCAGGGTCGGAATTTCATCAAGGGACTCGGCAAGCCTCGTCCCTGGTTGAAATTCTGACCCCTCAGGCGAGATTTCCCTATCCTACATGGACACTCATGATGGATTGTTATAATCTTTTGAATTATCCTCACTACTCCCTCTTATCTGGAGCTCTGTCTGAATAAGTGACTCACAGCTCCAGATAAGGCAGAAAACACAATTCTGGAATAAGTTCTCCCCTTTCTGGTTGAAAATATATATTCTGCTGAAAAAGGAATGATACTAGTGGCCACACTACTTTTTAGAAAGCTTCACGAATATCAGAAGTTACTGTATATATGGCATTTTGTTTTGCAAGTTTCTTGTCTCACAATTATCCAAGAAGTCATCTACAAAGTACCCAGTATTAACATCACAGAAATATAAAACTGAAATAACATTATATAACATTTAAATTGATGTAAATATGAGCCGCAACATGACAAACTCAACATGGTGGCATGTGCATCAGCAAAGTCTCAGATCAGCCTGGACATCTGCCCAGCCTGATCAATCTTCATTGTCTGCACCAAGGTAGCTTAGACCCTTAGCTACCCTTTAAGAGCCAGAGAGACTGATCAGACTGGGCAGATGCCCAGGGTGACCACAGTCTTCAATGGGCGCACATGCCACTGTTGGTTTTGTTGTCCCGCAGCTCAATTATATTTCAATGCTGTGTGTCTATTTGGTGATTAGCACGATACAAGGTGATTACCACCATACAATTTAAACTCAGATTAAACATTTGCCAATGTTTTTCATTTCATCAGATATCAGATTTGTACTGGCAAAAATAAAACTCTCATGAAACATAAGTTTTTATTTTTGCCAAAACAAATCTGTTATCTCATGAAAACGATGAACATTACATGATTTCAGAACACTTACCGACTGGTAACAAGCATCGGCAGCATCTCTGAGTGCAGTAACAACCATTGGCTTCTTCTCTTTAAACTTATCCAAGATCACAGAGATACACTGAAGAAAACATGTCAGAGACAAATCCTTAAACAATGTCCGACACAATACATGTAGCTTTTATGTCTGAAGTAATTACTTTGAAAAATGAGCTAAATACAGTAGAACTTCAATGGCTTGAACTCTGATGGCTCATTAACCCTGCCTAACTACATGTAGAACTCATTCCAGGGTCCCTAGAGTTGGCTTTATATTGAAACTTACCCTGGATGGCTAGAACTACCCTTGGCTGGAACTTATTTTCATGGTCCCAAGCCTGTTCGAGCCAATGAAGATCTACTGTATATGTTAAACCTTAAAGCACCAATAAAGACAACATTTAAAATTCCAGACAGTGCAGATCCTGATGAGGCAGCTAATAATGAGCAGCTTCATCTAAGTCTGCACTGATTGCACTTTGTTCTTTGAATTCTCAAACTATGATACAACTTGGATAGAGCTTTTTTTTTATTTTTCAGACGTAAATTTTGTCGTCTGATTTTTTTGGCACTTTAAGGGTTTAGTGCCTTACATATCAAAGTCTGTTTTATAGATATACTGCATTGTTTTTTTTTTTTTCAAATTTATAAACCATTGCTAATTTACATGATAACACTAGAAATGATAAAACTTTGAACAGTGAAATAAAAGAACTAAGTCTGACTACCCAGGTCTATGTCTACTCTGTCAGGCCATTGGAGGCATGGGTGAAATGATGATGTGGATGACCTTGACCTGGCCCCGAGGTTATAAAACTTTTTTCATGATCAACTCAGCTGGGCATGAAATATTTTCTGCTCATAAATTTTAAAATGCCAACAATTGTTGGCATTTTAATATTTATGAGTAGAAAAAATAGCCTTCTTGGCTTATCTGAACCTGAAAAATGCAAAATTTCTTGGTATTTTTATATTAATGGGCATTTTAAATTTCATGCTCAGCTGAGTTGAGCATGAAATAAGTTTTATAACCTCGGGGCCTGGACTTGAACCAATAACCACTGAATTATGATACAGTTGAAATGAATGGGTACACTTTTAGGGGAAGCAACTCTGCCATTTTCAATTTTGCATTCCTTTTCAATTGGGGTCAACTCAGAAAGAGGAAGAATTTGCTCCACTAGAAACTTCTTTCCTTTAAGAGCAGACCCCTTTTGGCAGGAGTTTGTCATCCAGAGAAGCAAATATTGTCACAAAAATTACTCCTCTTTGTACAAATGGAAGAAAAATATTAGCATGTGACCATATACATGTACCTTAACCTCCTTGGCCAACACAACGTTACAGAAAAATATCTAGAACTTACACTGGGAGCATATGTTGAGAATTTCTTCCTGAGACCAGTAGCTAGTCCTGCGAGACATTTCCCTCCCAAAGCCACCAGCATCACATTAGTATCTTTAGCAACCACCTACACAACAAGAATTTAATCAGATATAAACAAAATACACTATTAAAAGCCCCATTCAAATGAGGGCATAAATTTCCTCAAAGTAATCACCTATAGCAAAATTCAGTATGCTGTAATCTTGGTGTTAAATGCCACTACTACATTAAAGCAATTACAATATCTGACAAAAAGGTATCGTAAGAGCCAATATGTGTGCAACTATCACAAACTCTAGTTACAGTAAGTCTTATCTTCATAAGGCTACTACATGTACTTGTAAAGAAAAGAATTTGCTCCAAGAGTAGCCCTGTCCCATCCTATCACCCCCCCCCCCCCACCCTATCATGGAGATAGCCATATACTTTAAACCATGTCAGTGACACTACTCTGGAAAGCATTTTTGGTTCACTTACTCAGAGCCCTAGATAAGAGGGGGTATTTGGTGATAATTAGGGATAATTTTTGTTAATTTTGGATAAACTAGAAAATGTGTTTATGAAACACTATGCCCCCAACCATATGCTTGTCTCTAGAGAAGGTTCATCCAATAATGCTTGTACCTTTGTACCATAGGCTTACAATGCACTAAGTCGAAAAAGGGGCTTAACTCAGTCAAAAATTTACGAATTGTTTTTGAAAGTTAATCAGGTCATCTACACCTTGGGCAATATCAACCTGCAAAAATCATGATCCTAGCATCAGGGGTTCTTCAGATATTTTGTTCATAAGCTTCCATAGGCAAATAATGCACTAAGTTGAAAAAGGGGCATAACTCAATCCAAAATTTACAAATTATTTTCAAAAGTTAATCAGGTCATCTACACCACAGGCAGTATCTTCCTGCATAAAATCATGCTCCTAGCATCAGGTGTTCTTGAGATATTTTGTTCACAAGGTTCCATAGGCTTACAATGCACTAAGTCGAAAAAGGGGAATAACTCAATCAAAAATTCATGATTTTTTTTCAAAAGTTAATCAGGGCATCTACACCACAGGCAGTATCTTCCTGCAAAAAATCATGCTCCTAGCTTCAGGGGTTCTTGAGATATTTTGTTCACAAGGTTCCATAGGCTTACAATGCACTAAGTCGAAAAAGGGGCATAACTCGGTCAAAAATTCACGAATTTGTTTCAAAAGTTAATCAGGTCATCTACACCTTGGGCATTCTCATCTTGCAAAGCCTCATGATCCTAGCATTAGGGGTTCTTGAGATATTTTGTTCACAAGGTTCCACAGGCTAAGTCGAAAAAGGGGCATAACTCTGGAAATACATTGCCGGCGGAAAAATAAAAAAATACGGGTCTGCTTATTTTCCATACTGATCATGTGTATAAAGTTTCAAGTTCCTAGCTCTTATTGTTCTTGACTATATGTAAGGGTACCTTTGTACCATAGGCCTCAATGCACTAAGTCGAAAAAGGGGAATAACTCGATCAAAAATTCATGAATTTTTTTCAAAAGTTAATCAGGTCATCTACACCACAGGCAGTATCTTCCTGCAAAAAATCATGCTCCTAGCTTCAGGGGTTCTTGAGATATTTTGTTCACAAGGTTCCATAGGCTTACAATGCACTAAGTCGAAAAAGGGGCATAACTCGGTCAAAAATTCACGAATTTGTTTCAAAAGTTAATCAGGTCATCTACACCTTGGCCATTCTCATCTTGCAAAGCCTCATGATCCTAGCATCAGGGGTTCTTGAGATATTTTGTTCACAAGGTTCCACAGGCTAAGTCGAAAAAGGGGCATAGCTCTGGAAATACATCGCCGGCGGAAAAATAAAAAAATACGGGTCTGCTTATTTTCCATACTGATCATGTGTATAAAGTTTCAAGTTCCTAGGTCTTATTGTTCTTGACTATATGTAAGGGTACCTTTGTACCATAGGCCTCAATGCACTAAGTCGAAAAAGGGGAATAACTCGATCAAAAATTCACGAATTTTTTTCAAAAGTTAATCAGGTCATCTACACCACAGGCAGTATCTTCCTGCAAAAAATCATGCTCCTAGCTTCAGGGGTTCTTGAGATATTTTGTTCACAAGGTTCCATAGGCTTACAATGCACTAAGTCGAAAAAGGGGCATAACTCGGTCAAAAATTCACGAATTTGTTTCAAAAGTTAATCAGGTCATCTACACCTTGGGCATTCTCATCCTGCAAAACCTCATGATCCTAGCATCAGGGGTTCTTGAGATATTTTGTTCACAAGGTTCCGCAGGCTAAGTCGAAAAAGGGGCATAACTCTTGAAATATGTGACCCGCGGAAAAAAGAAAAAACACGTGTTCGCTTATTTTTCATACTTATCATGTGTATAAAGTTTCAAGCTCCTAGCTCTTACGGTTCTTGATATGACAGACGGACAGACGGACAGACGGACAGGCCCAAACCAATATGCCCCCACAATTTCTCCGAAATTGGGGGCATAGATGAGGGGTCACAACATATGGTTTCAATGAGAAATAAAGAAAATTATCCCTCAGTTATCATCAAATACCCCTCTAATCTAGAGCTCTGCTTACTTTCTGTAGAACTTTAACAACTGGCCCAAAGTCCCCTGGTTCTATTTTTGGGTTTTCACAGAGTTTCTGTAGGGCTTCCAAAGCTTCTCTCCTTTCCTGCCATTTTTTGGCTTCCTATAAAACATGTAAACTTTTCATAAAACTGACTGTTAGGATTTAATGGTCCAGCAGATGTATTTCAGACAATACCAGGCAGCCTCCAAGAAAGCAGAAGAAAGCAGGAAGTATACGTAAGACAGGCCAGGAGGCAAACCTTCAATTCTAACATGACACTGTCATTTCAGGAAAACCTGACGTATTAAGTTACGGCAGCAGATCCTTAATTTCCTTTTGACTGATGTTTTTTGTAACTTCAGTACTTACAAACAATCGTACTGTATAGCTTTGAGCAGTATTTTCAGTCAGTTGCCTTTACAAACACAGAATGACAGTATGACAAAAGTTGATTCACAGACCACCATATCTGAGACTGAATACTATTAAATAGCATAAATTATATGAAATAAAGCAGACCAATCAAATTCGGAACTAAAAGCAAGATGGAGTTTTCAAGATATTTCTGATGTAAATGCTGCTTGTTTCTCACAGAAACATTTGAGCCTCGACGTGAGAAAACCAACAATGAGGCTGTGTGCCCAGTGCAGACTCAGATCAACATGGGGATCCACTCAGTCTGATCAGACTCTTCGCTAAGCTCTTAATGGGTAGCTAAGGGTTTAAGCTACCTCCGTGCGTTAGCGAAGACTCTGATCAGCCTGGGCATCCCCCAGGCTGATCTGAGCCTGCGCTGGGCGCATAACCACATTGTTGGTTTTCTCGTGTCGCGGCTCATATGTTGTGGCCCCTAATCAGTTCTGTATGGAGAAATAAAAAAAGCTATCCCTGAATTTTCAACACAGTCGTACCTACCTGCAGTACACCAAAATGTATAAGCAATGGCTTACCACTTTGTCATAGAAATCCTTTGGCAGCAAAGGTAGAATGTTGACAGGATCTATTAAATCATATGGGTCTACAACTTCTCCTCCCCCTTCTGAAAAAACACAAATACACCGTTATCATGCATCAACTGCAAACTTCTACTAGATAACAGTGGTGCAACATCATGTCAGATTAGAACTGCACTTGTGTAAATGATATCAGGTGATGCCTTTGGAAGTGATCTTTGAAGATGACTGGCTTCTCAGTTAAGTTGTATGTGATTACAATGTTCAACTGGTCGAATAACTTCACCAAATCACATCATCACACACATCGCAATATTAGCATTGAGCAAGGTTTTTCCAAACTTGTATTTCCATTTCATTTGTTTCATGCTTTGAAACCAATTAAAAGATTTTAAATAACAATCCTTTGAGATTAACACAAGGAACAGCTTGACAAGCCTTACCCTTCATACCCTGTTTCTGTTCTTGTCTGATAATCTTAATATCAAAATACACCAATATGGTATTCTTAATTTCTTCTACTACGTGTACAGTGAATATCATCTGTAACTTGGTGCCAAAGTAACAAGAACTGTCAAAGAACTCTTGCTGAGTTGTAAACTAAGAATCCCTATGTACAAATATACATGTAACAGTACTTCTAATAAGACAAAATTTGGCAAGAGAATGACAATTTTCGTCATCTCTCCATTAAACATATTTTTGATCTCTCCCGAATAAGTTCGCCTATGCAAATCATATGCTCATCTCCTGACATGTTGTTTGTACATAAAGGAGTTGAGTCAAAATTTTGGCTTATAAGCCAAACTTTTGACTCAACTCCTTTATGTACAACAACATGTCAGGTGATGAGCTTGTAATTGCTTTAGCTTAGAACCTACCATCGTCTCCCTCATCATCCCCACCGCCATCATCCCCAGCAGCAGCCTTCTCCTCCATTTTTGCCTTGAGATCTTGTTGAGATTTGAGAAACCTCGCTTGATGTGGTTTCTCATTCCCCAACTTCTCAAACTCTGCCTCTAGTTCTGTCACCTACAATACAACATGGAGCTCAAGATAAATGGTCCAAAATGACAGTATCTGAAATCTAAATATATTTGTTTCCCGGAGCTGTTGGTAAAGATGACTGTAAAATGTCACAACATAACTTTTAAAGCTGTGATACAGAAATTCCTATGTTAATGGAACTATCGCTATATCCTTGCATCCTATTAAGGATACAGAAAAACAGTTTATACATGAAATCTGTGTATTCAAAACTAATGTTTCCCATGCAGTGAGCTTTCCAAACTAATAAAGTTCAATGTTATCAATGATACTTATGTAATTACTCTAAATTAGCGGTGTAAGGATACATCATGATAGTGGTTGCCTTGATAATGCTATCGTGATAGTGTTTTCAACTATCGATAACTATCGCTGATAGTGCTTTTAACTATTGATAGTTTTGATAGTTGTAGATTTTCACCTTGTGGACTGGATTTTGACATTTGTCTTCCAAACAAATGTCATTTAGCAACCTGAAAGGTGTCTGTTTTGCATCCAAATTTTTTTTTGTTAAGATGGTGGTTAAGCTTACACTCATATTGGACAGCACTGGTATGTAATTTAGAGATGAGGGACTTACTTAAATCATCTAAATTCTTAAGAAAATTGCAATATTCAGAGACAGTGATAGTATCGTGATGCATCATGATGTAAGACCCTCGATAGTAAAAGTATCATGATAGGGGTTTCTCTGATAGTGATAGTATCGTGATAGTCAGAATTTGGGACGATAGTCAGCCCTACTCTAAATCCTATAGTGTATGAGGAGCTCCGGGAGCCCAATGAGTAAAGTGCTGGTCTGTTAATATAGTGGTCCCAGATTCAAGTCCTGCTGGTGACCGATATCTTTCCAACCATAAACAAGGTTCCATTGCACACACTTTTCATTATCACTGTCCCATTGACCTGATGTGACTTGAAATACTATTAAAAAAGATGTAAAATCGAGAGTCACTCATCCATCCTATAGCACATGACATACCTGTACAGGTTTTAAATCTGCTAATTTTGGTTTGATTGCTGGTCCAATCCATCTATAAATTTCTACTATGAGTTGCTTTGTTTCTTCTCGAACATTCTTGTCTCTATCTTCAATCAGTTTTGGCAAAAATTTAATCATAGGTTTAATCTGTATAATCTTGTTTCCAAAATCTCTGAAAAAGAGTAGAAACAATGACATGTACAGATGCAGAGCTTCTTTGTCTACCCAAGTGGAAAAAAATTTGCCTGTACATCTTAAAGTATGGAAATAATTTATTTAACTAGAGCAAGTGAGCAGGGGCTCAAGTATACCCCCGACCAGTGCCACCGCCTAATAAAAGCAAACTTTAACACGAAATCAACAAATTCAATCGGTCTTTATGGGGAGTTAGGTAGAGCCCCACTGTTAATAAATAGAAAAATCAGTATGATTCGATATTGGCTAAAGTTATTGTCACTCAGTGATAAGTCCATACCTAAGAAAATATATTTAATGTTAAAACAAGATGTAGATGATAACAGATCGTATAGCGGTACAAACTGGGCTTTTCAAGTAAAGGGAATTTTAGATAGTCTTGGATTTAGTAATGTTTGGACTCAACAACCATATATTACCATCCCGTTTGGTGCTATTAAACAACGCATACTCGATGTTTATAAACAAACTTGGTACTCGGCAATTAACAATTCACAGAGACTTCAAACGTATGCTCTTTATAAATATGAATTTAATTTCGAATATTATTTAGATCAAATAACAGATAAGAAGTATAGAATTGCATTATGTCAGTTTAGATTATCATCGCATAATCTAGCAATCGAACGGGGAAGATATGAAAATTTAGACAGACATGAAAGAATATGTAAATTCTGCACCGGCAATTTGGTTGAAAATGAATACCACTTTTTAATGGTATGTCCATTGTATAGAGATCTAAGAAAACAGTATTTGAAAAGGTACTATTATCAATGGCCAACTATAAATAAATTTGAAAGTCTAATGGGAAATACAAACAAAGGTACTGTACTGAAATAAAAGGCCATCGGCCAAGTGTCACCCGACGTTTGAAATGTGTCACAATCTTCAGCCCTTTATTCTGTTTCAGAGTAAATGTATGGCCAAAAGCAGAAAATATATATTACAGAACCTGGTAAGCAAATAATAACTGAACATAAGCAAAGACATATCCCCAATTACTGGGCCTCTTTATAAAATACTTCAGCTCAGAACGGGGCATATATGTGTAAAATCAGGTTACTGAAACTATCGGCCCTTACAAAATGACCAAAACATCAAGACTGTATACCCAGTAACAAAATAACAAGAGCCATAATCCTGCTTATATGAATCTGATGAAAAATGAACAATGCATTTATGAAGATTCAGCCCATTAATATGAATAGTTCTGGAGTTATCCCTTTACCTTTAAGTGAATGTCTATTATCTATGAAAGGGGAATAACTCTGTCAATTATAATTTAGCACATCCTAACAATAATCAGAATAATCAATTAACCAAATGCTAATAGCATACCAAATTTCAGCGCTCTCGGTCAAACGGTTCAAAAGTTGGAAAAATGACAAAAAATGACAAAGGGCCATAACTTTGTAAAAAATGGGACAATTGAAATTCCAAAATCACATGCACATCTTCAGATCATGATGAAACATTCTGCACAATTTCAAGTCAATCTGATACAAGATGTTGCAGGAGTTGCGGGGACAAGGTCTAAGTCAGCTAGGGCCGTAACTCCATTAAAAATGGCCGAAACAAAAATAAAAAAACACATACACATCTTCATATCGTAAGAATACAATCTGTAAAATTTCAAATCAATCCGATGAAAGATGTAGGAGGAGTTGCGGGGACAAGATTTCGGAAGGTCTGAGTCAGCAAGGGCTGTAACTCCATCAAAAATGGCCGAAACAAAAATCGAAAACCACATGCACATCTTCATATCATAAGAATACATTCTGTAAAATTTCAAATCAATCCGATGAAAGACGTAGGAGGAGTTGCGGGGACAAGATTTCGGACGGACGGACGGAAGGACGGACGCACACACAGACGGACGAGGGTCATTTCTATAGTCCCCCTCCGCCTACGTCGGGTGACAATTAGCAAAGTTTATATACTTCGCTCGTAAATTAAGAAACAACAGCTCTGTAGAATAATCACGTAATATAGATATTCCTATATCATTATCATATATATGTATTGTATTGCTGATGGCAAATATTAGGATAGTTCAATGTCAGTAATGATGGTTTATCTTATCTCTTATATTGCAAGGTCTAATTTAGCAGTTTAGATTCAAACCTGTGACCGGCACTTCGTTTGGTCTTTTGTGACTCCGGCCAGGCACGACATTCCCGACTCTGTACCCTTACGGAGTCGGGGGTGCCAGGTCTGACCGGGGATTCGGTTATAGAGGCGCAGTGCTGGTCATTCATTTGTGCTTGGTTATCAGAGGTTACCGTATTGGTTCAATGAATTGTGACATACAGGTCAGAGAGGTCAGCCTGGGCTCGGGACAGACTGTTCCTAAAGGAGCAGTTTGATCTGGGTCTGTGCTGCCTACTCGCCAAAGGTTGTATATATTTATATATAAAAAAAATCCCATTCGTGAAAACCTAGCCTGTATGTACAAAATCAATTATCAAAGGTACCGAAGTCAGAAGGTTACGAGTTTAATGTCTTAAGGTATGGCGCTATTACGGCGTCATCACTATTAGCACTCTTACGGTATTGTGTCGGCAGGTACTTTGCCCATGCTGATGATCATGATTATTTGCGAAAAGGCGCAGATAATCCTGATCACCAGCATGAACACAAAGAAAAAAAATAAAGTTAGCTTACCCCGAATAATAATCCAGTGTGTTTCTCTTACACTGTTATATTTTAATATGTTCTGTATACGACAGTTCATTCATTATCCCGTCTCAATGAAATACCACGTTATCAGAGTACTGCACATTTCGCACGAGCGAAGCGTATTATTAGTCAAGCGAAACCAGTTATAGACACTATTAATGAATGAACTACCGTACAAGTTCATCGGCATTTACCTGTAAATATTCTATAGCTCGTTAGGATTTATGTGTCCAAACTCAAAGAGAGAGAGTTGATCAATTGTGATATTCAGGGGTTAATTAAAACAAAAAGATTATAATCACTGTTATGTTAAGGTTTGAAAAAAATGACAGGTACAGGCTCAATATATATGGTGAAGCTTGTGTTAACATATTGTTCTGCCTGCTATTCGATTTTTCTTTTTTTCGCTTTCTTCGCTCGCCCCCTCTCTTTGTTTCTCACTGTTCTTCTTGGATCATAGAAAGTAAGCCGTTACGCTGTCATGGTGATAACTTTGTATGTTTTTCGTAAGCCTGTGTAACAAATTGTTGAATTTGGATCAAGCTCCTCTGTAAAACTATTAGTTTAATAATTTATATATTGTCCTCGCTACTGTATATCGTTGTTGTAGGCTATAAGCATTGTTATATAAGCTTAATGCTGAAATAAAAAAGATATTGTAACACAAAAGTTTAATGCAAAAATGTTATAAAAGAACAAATTCAAAGTCTTTGACCTTGACCTTTGGTCAGCAGCAGCATCCATATAATGTAAACTTGTATAAGATAAAATTAGTCATGCATCACCAGATTCCATTTAAATATATTAGAACAAGCAAAAACAACAACAAATGGCTGAGTCCTAGTTATTGACCCCTGGACCCACCCATGAGCCTGCCCCAGAAATCCCTATCTAAAGTAATGCTATAGAGTTATCATGAATAAAATATGGAGGATATCTGCAATGCATTTACAGAGATATGAGCAATCTAAAAGGTTTAAGGCAAAACTTTGACATAATGAAAATGCCTAAGTTCTCAGTGATTTTTTTACCCCTGCGTCCTGCGTCCTAGACGCATAATTTTCCCAGAGGATGCAAAATATTTCCTTGGCTGCGTTCCAGGACGCATAAAAATAGCCGATCGGTAGTCCAACTTCCGATTTCGACTTCGTTTACAAAGCTACTTTCGTTTTAAGAATATATAGCAACGGTGCATTAGCAGATTGTTATATTACTGGTAAAAATCAGTACCATAGTCTTTCCTACTTCCGCTAAATACCGAAGTCTACCTGTAATACCAATAATTAATAGTAGTTGTCCCTCTCTATGTCAGGGTAGTCTGGATGCCTGTCTTTCCAATGCTATTTGCTTTTGAAAGCAGACAGATACTGCAGAAATGCGGAATGGATGTATTCTTGCATAGCAATTATACGTTTTAAGCTCTTTTGTTAACAATCTGTCATTTGGATTTCTTCTCTTGATTATTTTTTGTTTTTGCTGTTTATGATACTATATGACTCTTTGTGTGCTCCTATGTGGGCCGAAAATTCGAAATAAAGATCTTGTATTCTTGTATTCTTGTCCAGTACCGGAGGAACATAGTATTATCGACCACGGTGATGTCTTTTACCTAAGTGCAAACTTTTACCAATACACCGGGTCAATAAGTAATCATGCCTCCGAAAAACAAGAAAAAGATCAAACTTGATTCAAAGCAGCAAACATTATTTGGTCTTTTTGGGGCAAGACAAACACGCAAGGCCAGATGTTGCAGATCATGATGCGACCGATCAAACTTCTGAATCCGAAATGACAACGGATGTCTCCAAATCCAATACGCTGTCTGACAATGAGACAACAGGTGATTTATTTTATTCCTGTGACCACAGGAGCTTGACGTTGGTTATTTTTACTTATAGGACTTGTCCTTGGAAGCCCTTAAAAGTTGGGATGCAGAGAAAATATTGCTTTTGCATCCCAGTAAAGATGCAAACCCTTGAGCTTGGGATGCAAAGATTTTAGGTCTTGTGAGTCCTGGGACTCAAAGAAGGAGATTTGTAAAAAAATCACTGAGTTCTAATTATTGACCCTTGGCCCCACCCAGGAGCCTGACCCCTGGGGCATAGACTCTTCACATCAAAGGTAATGCTTAAGAGATAGCATGAACCAAATATGAAATGAATCTGACATGTGGTTATAGAAATATGAACAATTAAACAAGAGCTGTCGCCTGACAGCATAGCTCGCCTGAATAGGTGCTTGCCCATCACACAGTCGTTATGATGGTGTGGACTGCTATGCATAAAACTTCAGGCAAGCATGTCCATAATGACAACATATTTATAAACAAAAGCTATCTCAGAAATGAGTTTTAAAATGAAATTAAAATAAAAAAAATCATCATGAAACTTCAAAGTCCAGGAGCTAGAGCTCAAAGAAGTAAGGGGGGGGGGGGGGGGGGGGGGGGGGGAGCTATGATGTATCAAAACTTTGAACCATTATCTAACATCAGTCCAAATATTAGTATCAACTGAGTCCATTGGGGCACTGTGAAATTATGTCTTCATAAATATAAAACTTTAACCAAAATCTTTAACCAAAATCTTTAAGACAAAATTAAAAGTCAATGACCTTGACTTCAAGTTCATCCAGTTGGGTAAGTATATAGTGTTTTGTAAAAGCTCAAAAAAGTGTCTAACATCAGTTCAAGTGTAAACTAAATCTCTGCCAGGCATTATGAATCGGTATGCAATTAGAAAACTTTAATAAAGACCAAATTTCCTAAGTCCCTGACCTTGACATCAAGGTCACTGAGCGGGGTTGGGGTAGTACTCTGTACAACTTTGGACTAATATCTAGGTACAGTGCAAATATAAAAAGAATTCATCTATGGGTTCAGGAGATATGTGTCTTTAAAAAACTTTAACCAAAACATCCAATCAATAAAAAGACAATTCTCTAAGTCCATGACCTTGACAACAAGGTCACTGAGGGGGGTGGGGGTAGTACCTTGGACAACTTTGGACCAATATCTAACTACAATGCAAGTATCAAAGGAATTCATCAATGGGTTAAGGAGATATTGGGCTTTATAAAACTTTAACCAAAACATCCAGTACAAAAAACTCCCAATTTTCTAAGTCCATGACCTTGACAGCAAGGTCACGGAGTGGGGTGGGGGTGGTACCCTGTTAAACCTTGGACCAATATCTAACTACAGTGCAAGTATCAAAAGAATCCATCCATGGGTTAAGCAGATATAGGTCTTTAAAAAACTTTAACCAAAACATCCAATCCGGACGCCGACGCCAGGGTGACAACAATAGCTCTTCCTGAACTTTCGTTCAGGCGAGCTAAAAAGGTTTAATGTAAAACTTTGACATAATGAAAACACCTTTGTCCTAATAATTGACCCCTGACCACCACCCAGGGGCCTGACCCAGGGGTCTAGATATATCAAATCAAAGGTAATGCTATAGAGATATAATGAACCAAATATGAAGAGAATCTGATATAAGGTTACCAAAATATGAGCAATTACAAAAGGTTTAACGCAAAACTTTGATGTAATGTTGACAAACGGACGGACGGACAGACTAACGTACGAACAGACGGAATGACAAAAACTATATACCCCCTGACATACTTCGTATGTCGGGGGTATAATTAAACCAGAAACACATAGAAATACAGGTGTTTTTATTTCAACATCATTTCACTTCTTAAACGCATCATGTCTTGTAACTTCTACTTTTGTTTATCATCCATAGTCTCACATGGTTTTGTACCATGGCCTGCCCCAGCTGATGACTTTCGACAAAAGAAAACTGGAATACACACCAAGCTTGTAAAGCTTGTTCATTGTTTGAAGTGAATACTGGCAAACGGTATCATACAAACGATAAATACATCTGTTTAGTGTTGTCCCGATAGTCGCTGAACATCGAAAACTAATCGTTCAGGCTCACGTCGGCGACAATCGATTGTAAACAAAGTCATTAGGTCAAAAACGTCGCACAGACCGTTTGGTGAGTTTCGGTTCATTTCTGGTTGTTTTGTGCATTAAAATGGAAGTAATCCAAACACGACTGTCATGGCGTCCTAATAAGAATCAGAGCCGGACATGGAGCTTTTTCCCTATACAGGGAAGAGCAAATCCCGATTTGGGGTTTATTTTTGCTTCAGAAAGATAAAAGAGGGACCAGACACAAAATCTAACCTGGAGATGACATCTGTCATATGCATTTTATGCAAAAAACATACGCAAATAAAGATTGTGTATTGATACCCCCCACCCACTCTGGATTATATGAAAACGAAACAAGCGTTTTGAGACTCTGACCATTACAACCTTTGGCTAAAAGTTTGAGATTGCTGTTAATAACATATATAGACCCTGATTCCAAATAGTCCTTAGCTTTTACTGATTTTAAAAAAGTACAGATGGTTACACTTTCAATTTTTGGTCATCTATAAGGCCTCTAAGAGGGGCAGGTTTAGTGACTTCTTAGTTGTCTCAATGTATACTGCATAAGGACCTATCTGAAAAGGTGAATACTTTGAGAAGAAAGATTTTACCAACAATGGCAACTGTATCTGTTGTTATTGTCAGTCAGTGCTGGCAGAAATAAAAGAAAACTAGAAAATGTGTTTATGAAACACTATGCCCCCAACCATATGCTTGTCTCTAGAGAAGGTTCATCCAATAATGCTTGTACCTTTGTACCATAGGCTTACAATGCACTAAGTCGAAAAGGGGCTTAACTCAGTCAAAAATTTACGAATTGTTTTCGAAACTTAATCAGGTCATCTACACCTTGGGCAATATCAACCTGCAAAAATCATGATCCTAGCATCAGGGGTTCTCCAGATATTTTGTTCACAAGCTTCCATAGGCAGATAATGCACTAAGTTGAAAAAGGGGCATAACTCAATCCAAAATTTACAAATTATTTTCAAAAGTTAATCAGGTCATCTAAACCACAGGCAGTATCTTCCTGCATAAAATCATGCTCCTAGCATTAGGTGTTCTTGAGATATTTTGTTCACAAGGTTCCATAGGCTTACAATGCACTAAGTCGAAAAAGGGGCATAACTCAATCAAAAGTTAATCAGGTCATCTACACCACAGGCAGTATCTTCCTGCAAAAAATCATGCTCCTAGCATCAGGGGTTCTTGAGATATTTTGTTCACAAGGTTCCATAGGCTTACAATGCACTAAGTCGAAAAAGGGGCATAACTTTGTCAAAACTTCACGAATTTGTTTCAAAAGTTAATCAGGTCATCTACACCTTGGGCATTGTCATCCTGCAAAACCTCATGATCCTAGCATCAGGGGTTCTTGAGATATTTTGTCACAAGCGTCCATAGGCAAATAATGCACTAAGTTGAAAAAGGGGCATAACTCAATCCAAAATTTACAAATTATTTTCAAAAGTTAATCAGGTCATCTACACCACAGGCAGTATCTTCCTGCATAAAATCATGCTCCTAGCATCAGGGGTTCTTGAGATATTTTGTTCACAAGGTTCCACAGGCTAAGTTGAAAAAGGGGCATAACTCTGGAAATACATTGCCGACGGAAAAATAAAAAAATACGGGTCTGCTTATTTTCCATACTGATCATGTGTATAAAGTTTCAAGTTCCTAGCTCTTATTGTTCTTGACTATATGTAAGGGTACCTTTGTACCATAGGCCTCAATGCACTAAGTCGAAAAAGGGGAATAACTTGATCAAAAATTCACGAATTTTTTCAAAAGTTAATCAGGTCATCTACACCACAGGCAGTATCTTCCTGCAAATAATCATGCTCCTAGCTTCAGGGGTTCTTGAGATATTTTGTTCACAAGGTTCCATAGGCTTACAATGCACTAAGTCGAAAAAGGGGCATAACTCGGTCAAAAATTCACGAATTTGTTTCAAAAGTTAATCAGGTCATCTACACCTTGGGCATTCTCATCTTGCAAAGCCTCATGATCCTAGCATCAGGGGTTCTTGAGATATTTTGTTCACAAGGTTCCACAGGCTAAGTCGAAAAAAGGGGCATAACTCTGGAAATACATTGCCGGCGGAAAAATAAAAAAACACGGGTCTGCTTATTTTCCATACTGATCATGTGTATAAAGTTTCAAGTTCCTAGCTCTTATTGTTCTTGACTTTATGTAAGGGTACCTTTGTACCATAGGCCTCAATGCACTAAGTCGAAAAAGGGGAATAACTTGATCAAAAATTCACGAATTTTTTTCAAAAGTTAATCAGGTCATCTACACCACAGGCAGTATCTTTCTGCAAATAATCATGCTCCTAGCTTCAGGGGTTCTTGAGATATTTTGTTCACAAGGTTCCATAGGCTTACAATGCACTAAGTCGAAAAAGGGGCATAACTCGGTCAAAAATTCACGAATTTGTTTCAAAAGTTAATCAGGTCATCTACGCCTTGGGCATTCTCATCTTGCAAAGCCTCATGATCCTAGCATCAGGGGTTCTTGAGATATTTTGTTCACAAGGATCCACAGGCTAAGTCGAAAAAGGGGCATTATTCTGGAAATACATTGCCGGCGGAAAAAAAAAATACGGGTCTGCTTATTTTCCATACTGATCATGTGTATAAAGTTTCAAGTTCCTAGCTCTTATTGTTCTTGACTATATGTAAGGGTACCTTTGTACCATAGGCCTCAATGCACTAAGTCGAAAAAGGGGAATAACTCGATCAAAAATTCACGAGTTTTTTTCAAAAGTTAATCAGGTCATCTACACCACAGGCAGTATCTTCCTGCAAATAATCATGCTCCTAGCTTCAGGGGTTCTTGAGATATTTTGTTCACAAGGTTCCATAGGCTTACAATGCACTAAGTCGAAAAAGGGGCATAACTCGGTCAAAAATTCACTAATTTGTTTCAAAAGTTAATCAGGTCATCTACACCTTGGGCATTCTCATCTTGCAAAGCCTCATGATCCTAGCATCAGGGGTTCTTGAGATATTTTGTTCACAATGTTCCACAGGCTAAGTCGAAAAAGGGGCATAACTCTGGAAATACATTGCCGGCAGAAATTAAAAAAATACGTGTCTGCTTATTTTCCATACTGATCATGTGTATAAAGTTTCAAGTTCCTAGCTCTTATTGTTCTTGACTATATGTAAGGGTACCTTTGTACCATAGGCCTCAATGCACTAAGTCGAAAAAGGGGAATAACTCGATCAAAAATTCACAAGTTTTTTTCAAAAGTTAATCAGGTCATCTACACCACAGGCAGTATCTTCCTGCAAAAAATCATGCTCCTAGCTTCAGCGGTTCTTGAGATATTTTGTTCACAAGGTTCCATAGGCTTACAATGCACTAAGTCGAAAAAGGGGCATAACTCGGTCAAAAATTCACGAATTTGTTTCAAAAGTTAATCAGGTCATCTACACCTTGGGCATTCTCATCCTGCAAAACCTCATGATCCTAGCATCAGGGGTTCTTGAGATATTTTGTTCACAAGGTTCCACAGGCTAAGTCGAAAAAGGGGCATAACTCTTGAAATATGTGACCCGCGGAAAAAAGAAAAAACACGTGTTCGCTTACTTTTCATACTGATCATGTGTATAAAGTTTCAAGCTCCTAGCTCTTACGGTTCTTGAGATAGAGGACAGACGGACAGACGGACGGACGGACAGGCCCAAACCAATATGCCCCCACAATTTCTCCGAAATTGGGGGCATAAAAATATATATACAGTACTGATATGGCCATCTAAGATAGCATTATAGTGCATAGGTATGTTGACCTCATCTGTCGCAAGATTCAGCTGCTAGCCAGTATGATCACATTCACTGCTTTCTATCTGCCTATGAAATATGTCTGGCACAAAAATTAGCTGATGCCAAAGGAGTAATGATGTCTAATGCTCTTTTCTGAGCATTATGCTCTTTATTTTGGTGGATAAGTACAGATTTAGACTTTTATGGAGCATTAGCTATCATTATATATTGGTTGACTTGGCTGACAGGATATCCGATTGTACAATCGATAATCAATCGGTTTAACTCTTCCGATAATCGATTGTGATTTTCCAGTCCGATTCCCAACACTACATCTGTTTCCTTCCATAATTACCATTTGCCAGGCTTGAAAATCTCAATGTCTACATATTAGGGTTCTTTGGGTAAATTTGGACAGTGGGTAAATTCAGACATTGAAAATGTTTCCTTTATATTTCAGTTGTCTGGAATTAAAACAAAAATAACTGGGCAAACAGTGAAAATCCTGATGAGACCGCTCATTATGAGATGTCTCATCTGGATTTTCATTGTTTGCAATGGTATGTCCAAATTTACCCGCTGTCAAAAGTTACCTGACTTGACCCTAACTACATGTACACTATGCACCCTTTTTTGCATGTTCCAGCCCACATGTTCTTGGACTGAAAGCACAAAAACTTAGCCATGTAACAAGCACCTGAGTTCACCATCTATAACACTCCCCCTCCTCTCTCTTTCTGGAACTACTATAGCCACTCCCTAAAACAAGCAGTTTAGTTCATGTCAAATGACAACTAAGAATAACCTACCTTAGTCCCTCCCTCAAACAAGCAATACAGCCAATCACAACTTTGGGATTTTTATTTGCCAGGCCCTCAATGAGGTCTTCCTCGACAATGTCCTGTTTTTCAGCCTCCACATATAGCATGATAATTTCTTTTCCAAGGTCCTTTGTCTTCTGTTTTGTTGAGTTGAGACATTTTGTGATAATGCCATTGACAACATCATGGGCTGTCCTGAAACAGAACCAGTCTATGTCAAATCTCAGTGCTCCAGATAAGAAGGGGTAACAGAGATAATTTAGGGATAATTATCATTATTTCTCCACAAAAACATATTTTGTGACCCATCATTAGAACCGTCTCGTCGAGACGGTTCTAATGAGGGGTCACAACATATGTTTTCGTTGAGAAATAAAAAAATTATCTTTGAATTATCCTCAATACCCCCTCTTATCTGGAGCTCTGAATAATCTTGTCAGATATCACAAATGTTTTTAAATGTACTGTAAACAACAAAAGCTTGTCGTGTTTTGAAGCTACAAATGTGGTGTTAAAAATAACAAGAAATGTATTTGTTAGTCAATACATGTAACATTTATCAGTTTGCTACTTAATAAGTTATATTGCAAGTCATTTTTCACTTAAGTTTCGTACAGAGTAAATTTTGATATCCTCCACCAACCTCTCATGTTAGTAACACCTTGAAATTAGATGCCTCTCTTCACATGTAAACAGCAGACTCAGATAATCTGTATATCTGCATAGCTTGATTGAAGTCAGTGCTCCAATTTAGAGGATAATCCTGAGATAATTTTTCTGATCTTTCAACAAAAAAAAATCTCACAGAGACGGTTCTAATAAGGGGTCACAACCTGTTTTTTATGGAGAAGTACAGGGAAATTATCCCAAATTACCACTGTTACTCTTTCTTATCTGGAGCACTGAAAAGTCCTCAGTTCACATCAGCAATCTATGGATCCTGGGGTACCTATACAGCCAACAATGAAGACTTAACCTCACAGCATGGATGTGCAGGCTGCTCTTAGTGTTCGCTGTCTATAAGGTACATGGTATATTTTCTCATGGTATCACTATCATATCACTATGGCTACTTACTTAGGTGCTATGGCTGCAGTTTCCACAAAGGCTTGGACTGCCTCAAGCCCCTTCTCTTGAGCAAAGGCATTGTTGTCTGTCACAAACTTCTTCAACAACCCCGCATACCTTGAGAAATCTGGACTTTTTTCATCATCTATTCTCTGAAAGAGCTTGGTAACCTCCTCATAGCCAGCAATCCTTGCTTTCCATGCCTGTACAATAATTTTAAAGTAAACAAGAATTGTATATAATGCAAGGTCTTTCTATAAACATATGGTTTTGATGAGAAATAAGAAGAGAAAAATTATCCATAGTTATCAATGAATACTGCTTCTGATCTAGAGTTCTGGTGAAATACATTCTTTTAAACCATTATACATATCATCCAGTCAAATCTTGCACATTACATGACCGTGTTCTAAGGCACTTAACTATTGATCCCTGTAACAAACCATGTGATTAATGTTCTATGCATTACTCGGGACAAGTTTAAGAGCTGATTCTTACTGTAGTTTGACGTTCTGAGTAAATTAATTTAATATCTACCAATTTACTGTCATTTGCAATATTTGGCCTTTCCACATCACCCCACTGAAGATTCTGGAAGCAGAGCTGAAACTAAACCTCTCTGGACTTCATATCACAACAAAGCCAAGTCTTACACTAAAATCTTGCCGGCTGCCTAGACTTTTAGGAAAAACCAGTAATACAACAAACATGCAATAATGAAAAGTATGACGAGAAAAAAATCTTTCATCCAGCAATTCAGTGTACTGACGATATTTCTGATACAACTTTTAAAGCAAATGTTGCAACCTCTAAGTACCACTGCCTAACCAGGCAGTGCTAATGAGGGTCTAAACATACTATAATAATCCTACTAAACTCCCTGGGGGCGTTGCATTTTGTGAAAGATGGGCGTCATTTAGAGCCTAAAATGTAGTAAATCAGTCACTGCCAAAATACCTCTAATAAGCAATTTAAAGGTGATTGGTCACTCCAAAGGAAGCAATTCTACTATTTTTTTGCCTCCCTTTTTAATCGGGGTCAACTCAAGGAAACAATTTGCTCCTCTAGGAGCAAATTCTTTTATTTAAGAGTAGACCCCATTTCAAAACATACCTTATCCAGCGAAGCAAACAGGAATTCATGTGCCATAATATCTCAATATTTTTGGAAGAGACAGGGGGCGTTTCTTAGAGCAGGGGTGTTTATTATGACTAATACGGTATGATTTCTCAAGATAAAAAAAAAAAAATCCAGAATTATCATTCAATACTCCCACTATCTGGAATTCTGGGTATTTGTACCTTATGCTGAACCTTCTCTTCTGTTGGTAGTTTCATCCATTCTGTGTCATCACCCATCCTGGGTCTTCAAATAATCTTCCCCTGGAAAAAAAAGCATACCACCATATTACTTGTTTGTAAGTTGAACCATATTTAAAGCATAAACAGACTAAAATAGATAGCAATTCTTAAACAGGTCTATGACAGTAGCAAGACTTTGACAGGGAAGGAAAATGGACCGGCATCGAAAATAGTCATCTTTGCCGGCATTTTGCCAGCCTTGACTTTCTCTATTCTACTAATCTCAGTCTGATGATGGGGTATCCAAACAGGCGCTGCATACTCTAATTGGGGCAGGACCACAGCTTTGTATGCAGCAGCCTTGATATCCTTAGGAGCAAAAGCCAGGTTTCGGCGAGGGAAACCTAGAGTCTTCGTGGCTTTGGTTGTAATATTATTAATGTGTTGATCCCATTTGAGGTCATCAGTAATCACGATTCCCAAGTATATGGCAGAAGGAACGTTCTCCAAAAGCAGTGAATTGTTGAGTAATATAATTCACTGTTGGGAATCTGGCTACTTAGTTTCATTTCTCCTTCTGCTGATTCAAGAAGGGCAGTTGTCATTCAGTGTTCATTCTAGGCCGTGCCCTTGGCGCGCATTTTCTGGTGTGGGCGCAAAGAAAATGCCATTCCCGGGTCTGCCGGGCGCATAGTTGTTGCCGTTGGAATTTTGAACGGCGTGCGCTCGGATTTTGAATGGCGTACGCCCGTTGTCATAAACAAGTGCACGAATGTGAATCAAACAGCGATATAAAACAGCCGTTTTTATTGGTCAAATGCGGTACCTAAACCAATCAGATTTCTTCTTAGAAATTACTTTTCTCTCTCAAAATGTCGGACAAGAAAGTCATTGTCGGCATAAAACACAAAACAGATAGAACAATTCTGAGCTTTTTTCCGATGTGTCAGAGGATTTCTGCTGATGAAAAAAACAATAATAGCACAGCTCCTATCTATCAGCAATCAATTCTAGGCCAATGCCTCGGAAAGTGGTCAATCGCACGGAGGTGGGGACTCTGAAAAAAGTTGAAAACAAACATGACAAACGATCTTTCCAGTCTGCGTGGCTCAGAAAAAGAAGGACAGAAGAATATTCTTATAACTTCATTCAGCTATAATGAAGTTGGAGGTGTATAAATGTTCAGAGTTTAGTTTGAACAGGGTTCTCCCCAGAAATTTCTGAAGGCATGTTGTTTGAGATGAATTTAATTAAGCGCGCGGATATCAAATTAAGCATTGGCAGATAACAACTATGTGATAAATTCTGATCTTTTCCTTATTCCATGTTTCCATGTAACAACCTGTCTCCTCAGACCTTGTTGTTGGTGGGATGTTATACTCCAGTTCACTCACTCACCCATGTAACAAAAGCTATGGGTAGTTTGCTCATAAATGCCAAATATAGCAAGTTAAATCAGCAGTTTAGCAAAGGAAGATCTCCTCTTCCTCCCTCCCTCACACACACGCACACAGAATATTTCTCTTTGTCATTTATTAAGATGGTCATTGGTGGTGAGGTGAGCAAGTGAGGACCATGTAGGCCTTTTATATGTACATAATACTAAGGTGAGCAAATTTCTGAGCTCCTCATTGAATATCCAGGTGAGCTAACAAACTCAGTTTCCCTGTAAAGCAAATCATCAGGTGAGCAGACAAGGTCTAAATGTGGCTCATATGAAACAAGGGAGGTAATAAAACTTTTGATAATTTCTAACAAGTCTTATCATGTATTTTATTTTACTGCCATTGTAATGTTACTTTTTATGTATTTTGCTAAATATTTCAGTTAAAAGTTACTAAATTACTATAGATATCAAAGTAATAAGCTGCAGAATATTTTTTACTGAAGTGATGATAAGTCAATATATTGACACCCTTCACGCATAATTTTTTTTTTATTTATAAGCATATATCTCGCTAGTGAAGGCATAATAACATCAAAGAAACATACCGGTATCCAATCTTAATAGGGGCACTAAGCGAAAATGTGTCATAATCCTGACCTGTATAACTGCCGTGAGGGTGTTATAATCCTTGTGTAAACATCTACTTAGTGGTATTGACACTTCACTGCTTCACCGCACACACTATGACAATAAATACACACTTAGGTAAGAGTGATTATACAATTAAGGGATGTCGGCAGGGATGAAAAGGATGTCAAGATAATTAAGGCATGTCGCAATTACTGACACTGGATTAAGCCATGTCGCATGCGACATGCCATATGCACCTGGGGAGAACCCTGTTTGAAGTTTTCAACTTTTGATGTTCTGTAAGACTGTTGGAAGTTTAGTGTTTGATTGTTATGTGGATTCCTGTAACTGAGAGAGACCTTATTATCAACCAAAGCAGGCCCAACAAGGGAAAAGCAAAACATTGAGGTGAGTCATAAATTTTGGGTCCACATTTTTTGTAATGTCCCCCCGTTTTTACCTGATAGGGGCCCTTGGGCCCCAGTTTTGAAATTTCTAGAATGAACACTGGTCATTTACTGGTGAAAGTAAGTGCACTTAGTACTGGTTAACCGCTTAGGAGGTCTGAGCCTGCCCAGGAATAGTGTGGTTAGGTTAACTGACTGTCCCAATATGACCATAGCTGTTTACCGTGGATGTCAGACAATAACACAACAACAACTGGAGGTCAGTTATTTAGTAGATCCTATCACATTGACAAGCGCGGAGCACGAGTGATACAGCTACTTACAACTGATCGACTAACAGTGAATTATTACTCAACAATTCAGTGCTAAGGCTGAACTATTTCGATTCTAACACTCAAAAAAGCTGAAAAAGTATTCTTTTCATTCAAATTCTCCCAACCTTTCTACCAGCCCGTTTATGCTTTCTTTTCTTTCTTTCTATATATACTGCTACACCCTCTTACAGAGTATTATGAGCCGGTGTACTTTCATACACTCCGGTGTTGCAGGATGAAAGCCTACATATAGCCATGTAGCTATAGTAGGGATGTTTAACCTTAGGGGATGACTCGCCCTGCACAGGGGCCTCCAGTTAACGTCCCGATCCGAAGGAAGGTACATTTGTTAACATTATCCCAGCAAGTGATGCTAGAAAAAACGCGTTCGGACATAGGAAGACTTCGCCCTGGGTGAGGATCGAACCCACGACCTCTGGCTTCAGAGTCAAGTGCACTAACCACTGAGCCACCACGCTTCTCAAACTATGCTCCCGCCAATATTCTTAGCCATGTCTAAGGTATGTGTTAGAACTTATGGCCAATTTAGAAAGAAAAGAGATGTCATATTGTCTAATGTCACAAAATTACGCCAGTATTGCCAGTAACGTCAGCAATTAGAGCCACACGCTCCAACACAGTGAATCATTGCAGAATAAATCACGGTTTCCTAGCTTCTATAGGCGCACTGTTTAAAGGTAGGCATCAACAGGCACTACGACATATACGGTTCAGCCATTTGCAACGAAAACTAAAATATAAACTACTGACTTTTTATAAAAGCCTTCCCAAACGTCGTTGAATGAAAAAAAAGTTTATCATGTGTCAGAATAGGTTCCCCACCCACGTCATTAACATTGGCATTTTGACAGATAACCTCTTCTCGCAGGACAAAAATGTACTCTAGTCAGCACCAACTTAAAATATGATACACTCAATCACTACTCTAACGAACACTCTGTAACATGTCAGACCCTCACCAGCAACTTTTAATAACCATAAATTTAAGTCAGAAATATTTTCGGGACCGACTCACAACTGTTTTTGAAAATCTAAATGTAAGGGAATTTTTGATTGGCTCCTTGAAAAAAATGAAGATAACAGCGCCACCGTGCTATCTGAGGCTGTCTGCATGACCATCGTGCAAATATGTTGTCATGCAAATAGTTACTTCATAGGCTGATTATTTTGAATTTCCAGCCCTCATAGGAGCACCGCCACATACAGAGTAGGCTGGTTTGTTGGATGACTGGCGATTTTCGTCCCTTTCAACAGTACTTTAATCGTATCAGGATGATTGGAGGGTGCTACTCTTGGTAGTACTTACGTACCCAATGCTACATACCAAGTTTAAGGTCATTGGCCTATTGGTTCTGGAGAAAAAGATTTTTAAAGGTTTTTACCATATGTGGGCGTGGCGGCCATGTTGGTCATGTGGCCAGGACCGTTTGAACAACTTTTCATCCCCCCCCCCCCCCCCCTTCCTCTGGAGGCCACATATGAAATTTGGTTACAATTGGCGCAGCAGTTTCAGAGGAGAAGTCGTTTGAAATTGTGGACGGACGACATAACTACAGACTAGATACATACCTCAACGAAAACAAGATTATCAATGAAACACAAATCGGTTATCAAAAAAAAAAAAGCTAGGACAACAGACCACAAAACAAAGTAAAAACCGCTTATTTACATGTTTCATAGATTAAAAAAAAAGCTTTTGATTCGGTTCTACACCAGGCTGTTTTACTTAAAATGCAAAATGTAGGCATAAAAGGGTTGTTTTATAATATTGTGAAAAATATGTACACTGGCAACATTCTTAGATTGAAAATAGGAAATGGTATGACGGATGAATTTCGTTCAGAAATAGGCGCAAGACAAGGCAATACACTTAGTCCCAATTTGTTTAAAATTTTTTATCAATGATCTAGTCGATGTATTTGATAAAGATTGCGATGGTGCAACTCTAGGGAAGTTTGAGATAAATTGTTTAATGTATGCAGATGATGTGATTCTTATTTCCGAAAGTGAGAAGGGATTACAAAACTGCTTAAAAAGGCTTGAAGATTATTGTGATATGCGGTGTTTAGACATTAATATAGATAAAACAAAAACTATTATATGTAATAAAAGTGGCAAACTTTTAAATTATAACTTTCATTTCAATGGTAATTCAATTGAAAGTGTGCATACACATAATTGTCTGGGTGTTTTTTTCTCTACTTCAGGTACCTTTTCTCATGCAAAGTCAGGCCTTTACAATAGAGGACTTAAAGCATTTTCAAGCTTAAAAGCATTTTCGGTGACCTTTCCCCCAACATACATACATGCCTACATATTTTTGATCATACCATTAAGCCAATTTTACTCTATGGGTGCGAAGTCTGGGGAACATTTTCTCCCTCAACAACTGCAGTAAGAAAGGAAACAGAATTCAAATTGGAGAAAGGATATTCAAATATTGATTGTGAGAAATTAGCAATAAAGTTCTATAAATATATACTTGGTGTGCATAAACGAACCACAAATTTGGCAATTTATGATGATCTTGGTAGGACTCCAGTATTTATTGATATAGTGTGTGCAGTTATTAAATATTTTAGAAGACTTGAAGAAATGAACAGCGAAAGTCTTCTCGGGCAAGCTTTTCATAGTAGTAAAGAAATTCACACAGGTGGTAAGGAAAGCTGGTATTCAAGTGCCTTGTTTATTATGCAGCAATTGAATATAGATACAAACATGAGTTTATATGGAATAAAGTCCAAGTTAATAAAAAGATCGAAGGAACTATGGGGGAAACAATTACATGAAAATGCAGTTATAAAAGAAGGAAAATTACGCACATATAATATGTTTTAACCAATTTTTAAATGTGAACCATATCTAAATGTAGTGAGTAATAGAGATGTTAGAAAAAGCTTCACACGATTTCACGTTAGCGCCCATGAGTTAGCCACAGAAAGGGGGCGGTATAAAATATTAAATCTGAAAATAGAATTTGTAAATGTTGTCAAACACATGAAATTGAAAGTGAGATTCATTTCTTAATAAATTGCCCTAAATATTCTTGTGAACGCGAAAAACTATTTTCACATGTTGTTAAGACTTGTAAAAATTTTGAAAACTTGTCCCATCAGAACCAAATTCATATGGTTGATGACTTCAGAAGATACAGATATCATCATGAAGGTTGCTTATTTTATACATAAATACTTTGAAATAAGAAAACAAAGTATCTAAGTAGCCACATTTAGTCACTTTCATTTATAGGCATTATAGTCATTACAATGCATAGTTGATTTTCAAAATGATTTGAATTGCCGGTTATGTGTTGTTAACATTTATGATGCATTTTCTTTTTTTTAGTCAATATATGTTTGTTTCATTTAATGTATATTTGTATGTTGATATGTGTGATATGTGTTGTTCGTGCCCATAAAGGGCCCACTATGGAAATAATAAACTATTCTATTCTATTCTATATCTATTCGCTCGTATTGTCTTACTATTTGTGGTGCTACTATATGTAACTATTTCCCGTTTGGGGTCGTGGATGGGGTGTGGACCTTGATAGGATCAGTTCCTGATGTTTCCCTTTTAGATTATTTGTCAGACAGCTGGTACCTAAAACCGATTTTACCGTCAGGCGGGCCAGCATGGTCAACAGGCTATCATTTCAATCCTCAAATTTTGTTTGATGAGTTTATGAGTTTTCTGTGGTGTCTCAATTATGATTTAGAAGGCCCCTTTGCATATCGAACTTTAGCTATTCAGAGCTGTATCCGAATTAAGGATGACGTTGTGTGTGTGAAACTGAGTTAAATCCCATAGCCGTTTCGGTGTAATTGTTCTGTTGCAGCTTCTGCTGGACTAAGACCTTCTGTTATTGCCAATGTGCTGTTAAGGTGGAATAGGACAAAATGAAAAAAGTCAGTTTGCGTGTAAAAAGATTAATAATCGAGAAGTCCAGCCATTTTCTATATCATGAAATTGTTTTCCTTTGATCGTGAAACAGATCCTTCATTTTTTTGACGTCATGAAAACGTAAGAGTTGACGTTTCATATGCAAAACATATAGCGCTCGAATATATATTTTTCGCATTTGTTATGCTCTCCGTTAAGATATTGAAATAAGTGCTGTCGAGAGGACTTTTAAGATATGTTATTACTTTTTTCCAAATGTATTCGCATAACGTGTTGATTTACGCAAACATTACCTTCCTTTCGCTATTGAATATTAATTGCTTTATTATTTTTCACATAAAAGATGAGAGAGAGAGAGAGGCATCTGAAAAATATATCTGAAAATTTTATACGTTTTAAGAAAATGTCTTTACTTTGCAGGTAATTTTCAAAGTACTGTTTAGGTAAATTTCTTTACAAAGTACATTTAATCATACTCGTACCCGTTGTTCCTATAACGTTGTTGCTTTCAACGTCAGAGGGCGATGAATCCTAAGAGCGTATTCCGACATTTTCTAGTACATCTTTTATGATCTAGACTAGAGAATTTAACTGCATGGAAAACGAAAAGACTGAATAAATATATTAATCCATCCTTCAGAGAGAACGGTTTAAACACCTCAAAGGTCCATTTTTGCCATGATATCTCTTTCGCATAAAGTGTCGTCTCCTTAATCCATTATCCTTTAAAATCGAAAATTTATTCCGCGACGTTACATACTCCGGAACAGCAGCGAAAAATGAAGACCTGATGTGTTCAACCATTCTCTCTCGAAGACGGAAGGAGATATATATTCGATTTTTTCGTTTTTTTATATTGAAAGGATATATCTAGAACAACTCATCAGCATTTTATCGGAAATGAAAGATAAGTAGGAAAACGCTGTTAGCGCCCCTCTCAAATTGACGCTAAAAGAAACAACGTTATCTGAAAAGGGCGTTCTAACTTTAAAAATCTACTTCGAGAAATAATTACGCGGTGAAATTTCGATATCATTACAACAATTTTCGAAAATCACATTTCATTAAAACATATCAAAATTTGAAATATATCTTTCGGAGACGTTTTTTTCTCTATATCATTTTTTATAGTGAAAAAATGCAAACTACAACAGCAGATGAAAAGTAATGTTTGCATAATTACACAAGTAATGCGTAGAGATTGGGCAGAAATTATAGCACATGTTTATAGATCAGTTCCGTATGGAATTTATTTCAATACCTCAAGGAGCTGCAGAACAATGTCGATTAATATGGATATCTGAGTGCGCCTTTTTTGTATAAAAATGTGAAACCATCACATTTCTACGACGTAACTGAAATAGGAAATATGCTTTTAACTTTAAGAGAACTCAGACCAGAAATTATATAATCTGCACTATATGATGAAGTACAGGGAAACATTTTACGGCCACCACACAACACTTAACACTAGCTAGAGTAAGGCTAGCTTTGTTGACACCTGCCTAGAAAAGATCAATTCATATTGCTATCAGCCCGTATTGTCTTAAATAGTATTTTTACTGTATGTTACGATTTCCCCTTCAGGGTCGTGGGTAGGCTGTGGAATTTGATTAAATCAGTTCTTGATCATTGCCTTTTCCCGCTACTTTACCGTAGAAACCAGAGCTAGAGCACATGGTCGGAGTTGCGTGTCTGATTACTTCTCATGAACAGACTCAGTAAACCGTGTTTGCTATTTTTCGTTTCTTTGCTGTGTGCTTTTATTCCAAAGCAGCCGTCTATTCAGGATTTATTCGTAATTTACAAGTGAAGAATCATTTCTAACAGTTAATGATCTGACATTTTTTTATAAAACTGATGCTGAGGGACAAACTGCTAGCGTGGTGGACTGAAAACTCTATACTCTTGGGGAGCCCAAGTTGCTCAGTGAGTTAAATGCTAGCCTGCTGAGCTAGCGTCCCGGGCTCGATTCCCTCTGGAAGCGGAAATCTTTTCAACCGTAGACAGAATTCCATTGAACACATGCCTTCATAATCACCCTTCCATCGTCCTGATATGATTGAAATTCTGTTAAAAAGGACGTGAAATCGCAAGTCATCGATCCATCCAAACTGTCATCGCCGATATAGAAAAATCGATAAAGCGATGCCCAGTCCAAAATCACAGTCCTTATTAAGGTACGACAGGTAACAAAATTTATCGCAAATTTTCACTGTCTTGAACAACGTACGGCGTATTATTTTTTGTTGAGCATTGCACATTTGATCGAGCAACGAATGCATTTTTTGTACATATGAGTTGACCTTATATGAGCCATCTCATTAGCAAGCTAAAACTAGACAACAACGTTTCATTCCCCAATAGGTATAAACAATCAGTAACGATAAAGATGATGCGCCGTGCCTTAGTTAACACTAAGATTTGAAATTGGGTTTAACTTTCTCTCTCTCTCTCAATCTCTTTTTTTTCCCTCAAGTTTTATGCATTATTCATTTTGTAAATGAGAATTGTTTCACCTGATCTTATAAGTAAGCTAAATTGAAATAATTTCTCTTTAGCCATTGGAATGCAACAGCCATACAAGAATAGCTAAAATATTGAACCCCAGCGCACACATGTACTTGCTTTTATAGTTTCCTTCTTTTGGAGGGTACATGTAACAAAACACATGCTATTTTATAACCAACCCTTATTGACCCATCGGGTTGGGAGACTCGATCATTGAGGCCCGGGCACAGAGGTGGAAGCGTCTTATTTCCTTCCAGCAATTCAATGACTTGCCCACTGCCTATGATGTAAACGTCCAGACCTCAAAAAGCCAAAGTAATTGGGCAAATCCCTTACCTGCAAGGACCCCCTTAACCTACGTGTTTTACCAAGCAGGGCTCGCTCGGGTATGACCGATAAGACTTGACTCAGATTCGAATTCTATTCTGGCCGTAGACTTCTTCTGTGAATACTATCCCCAATGATGCTGTTTACATTGGTTTTGTTTAATCTATAACATATCCTTTGTGAGGAAGTTGAGATTGCAGCAGCAGCACTGAACAAGGGGAAGTCTGCCGGAGCTGATAATATACCAGCTGAACTTATTCCAGCTGGCGGGGAGACCATGATTGATGTTTTAATAAATCTCTCATTTCTAACAAGATCTGGAGAACGGGAGAATGGCTTACCCTATCAACTCAGTCACTGATTATTACAGCCCCTAAAAAGGGCAATCTACAACTCTGCCAGAACTACAGAACCATCAGCCTCATCAGTCAGTCGAACAAAGTTATTTTGAAAGTCATCTTAAACAGGCTTAATCCCAAGACGAATAGATAGGTGCTGAAGAACAGGCTGTATTCGGAGCCGGAAGAAGCACCACAGAACAAATCTCAAAACTCAGAATCCTGTGTAAAAAGTTCCTCCAGCAACAGCAAAACCTATACCATGTCTTTGTTGGTTAAAAAAAAAGCCTTGGACATGGGCCACCTTGCGGAAGTACAAAATCAGTGCAAAACTAGTTCAAACCATTGCGCAGCTCGGCTACAAGTGCAATCCAGATAAATGGCAGCACGGGAGAATGGTTCATAAAACAGTTTGAGTTAGGCAAGGATGTCTCCTGTCACCCACCCTCTTCAGCATAAGTTATAAGATGGAGATAGTGCATAGAGGACCAAAATAATGACAAACATCGCCAATGGCATCCAGAGGGAGACCAAGTCAAAAAGACAGAAGCTGGGTACCGTAATAAGTGTCAAATACCTTGAAGCATTGTTTCAGATGATGGCTTGAAACCGGAGGTCCTCTAAAGGATTGAACAAGCCGCTGCAGCTTTAACAAAGCTGAAGCCAATTTGAAGAGATAACCATTTCTTAGATCAAAGGTGGAAATGATGTGCTCCTTGTTATTTCCGTATTTCTGTGTGCCTGTGGATCGTGGACCTTAACAGCAGAGTTAGACAAGAGAACGCAGGCCCTTGAGATGAGATACTACCGAAGGTTACTGAACATTTAGTACAAGGACCACATAATCAATGATGAGGTTCGCAGAAAGATCCAAGCAGCCATTGGAGAATAAGATGAACTCCGGACCATGGTCAAGAAACAGAAACTAAGGTGGTTTGGCTCTTCAGCATAAGGTATAAGATAAGGTCATCTGGTTTAGCAAACTTTTTAAGATGATTCTACAGGACACATTAAAAGGAAAAAGAAAAAGAGGTAAACAGAACAGGAGGTGGTAAGACGATATTAAAGAGTGGACATAGATGGACTTTGCCATTTCAACTGGAGCAGCTGAAAATACGATTGAAAACATGACAAGGCAAAAGGGATTGTTGCGAAGTCATCCATGGTGCCCCAACGACCTTGCAAGGTAAATGGATAAAATAGAATAGAACAGAATAGATGTAGTCCACGTATGTATTAGCGGTACGTATGCAAGTTTTTGAAACCTAAACGCTGTTGGTTAAAAGAAGTGGGTAAAATAGTTAAGGTATCACTAAATTGACCATTGGACTATTATCTCCGTTGACTACTAACAATCGCGCACCTGGTAACGAGACCTTTCAGATCCCTGCCGTTTCTAGGAGCCCCGGTAGCTCAGTAGGTTTAGGGTTGGCCTTCTGATCTAGCCGCCCCGGGTTCTCATTCACCCGTTCTTCTTTAGCAAGTGATTGGTTGTTGTGTTTACAGTGAAGGGGATAATGTAAATCGCTGCCATTGCGTTTATGACCATTTAGTCAAATCTGACATGCAGTTACAGTACAAGGGTTGATCCAGAAGTAAGTCACTGTGTCCACTGCGCGCTTATTCATCGTAGCATTATTATAAAAATCATATCAAGCTGCACTGTAATTCAGTTCTGATTTACAGAATAAATATATAATTGGAATCATTTTTTCTTTCGAATCATATAGACGTTCAAAGTATGCCACCGACGCCATCGCGCCGCACGTCAGAATAACGTTAATTATATGAACATAATTTTCAAAGGCAATCTCAAATCAAAATCAAACTAACGCGCCAAATCAGATGAAAATTTGATACGATGAAGAAATATATTTCTGTCGCCCACTGTTGAAATTTTAATATCGTCACTATAGTTTGAAGTTTGCTAGCTAGCGCTAATGCTTGTTACTGCCGAGAGTAAAAATGTTGATTTCTGACAAAAAACGCGTCAGCTGATATGTGCGGTTTTGCCTCTAATTTGGAATATCACCATTAAAGACTCTAGAGCTGTTTAGTTAGACATGTGGTGAAATAACAGTTATTATGAGGCTTGTTTAAAGCTTCAGTCAGCGCGATACGCGTGCAGATGGCTCGTTAGAGGATAGTCTGAAAACCGGAAGACCTTTATGTGCAATGTCAGACAAAAAAGTCACTCTTGTTTGGACCCCATATATGAAGATCAATGTTCTGAAATTCGAATATTGTGTAAAATTCTTAAAATTGAGTTGCGGGGCCCTTCAAGAAATAATAAAGATGAGATAAACATGGGTGAAGAGACATTAGTGCTATGCTGGAACAGCGAATATGATAGTTTGGACATGACACAATATCGAAATTTCGTCTGGTGCATCAACAACGTCATTGACGTGCGGCGCGTTTCGTTACCATGCCTTCTGTCTATCTCGATATCTCAGTTACTGTGCACTGTATTTCTATGACATTTTTAGCTCATAATGCAAATAGATTAAGGTACTTGGATACCAAATTTTATAGGTCTCCCTTTATTCTACATGATTTTATAGCTGCAGTGACATTACTTCTGGATCAACCCTCGTATATGCAGCAAATGCCACTGACGAGGTCCTGATTGAAAACCGGCTACTAAACTGTATAAGACATACAGCAGACCTTTCTAGGATTCTTTTTAAAGAAGCCAACTTGTTTTATGGTTGCTTTTGGCGTGAGTGATACATGCTAAAGGTGCATGCACTTTCAACCTCAAGAAATCGTTAACCCAATCAAAATGTTCGCTTGTGTCAGGATTAAGAAACTAGAGATGCAATAGATTCAAGATGTGACTACGAATTTCATGCCCTTTTCAACAGTATTTCAATCATATAAGGGCATTTGGAGGGTTATCATGGTAATAAAGAAAGGTTGTGTGCAATGGAACCCGCTTATGGTTAAGAAGATTTCAGCCTCCAGCGGGATTCGAACTCGGACTACTAGGATAGCAGAGCAGCGCTTAACCCATTGAGCTAATGGAGCTGCCTACTACTGATGTAAATGTGAAGACACTGACTACCCTGAAAAGGCTGATACGAATCTTTGCTGTTCACCCATGCTGTAGTTTACCATTTTCTCTTGCATCACCTCAATATTAATCCATTATAATACCAAATAGGCTCTCATACCTCACAGTTCTGAGGACAACTCCATTGCTAATAAAAGGGCTGTCTGATATCATTTTCATTACCTTTTAGTAGATAAGTCAACTGTCGATATCTCAAAGTCGAAGTTCATCTCAACTTACTAATATCTGAAAGTAAATTTTGTGGTCCCAGAAAATTAACTTTGAGAAACCAGTAGTTTGAGATAACAGAAGATGAAATCTAAAAGACAAATAGGAAATGTACCCAAACTATCTTCTTTGATATAAGAGGGTACTTTGAGATATTAGTGTTTGAGATAATGATAGTCAGCTGGTTCCTGTAACAAATGCTAACAGTTTAGGTTTTGTTCAGATGTCACAATCTATGGCGTCTGATCTTGGTCTACACCATATCGGTTTGCAAAAGTCCCTCTTATGGAACTCTTAATTAATGAAGATTTTCACTGATTAATGAATTGTGTGATGACTCTCATAGGGAAGAATTCTCGTTATAGTTACGGGATTTTCCGATAATCTCCAAGAGGGCCGGAGATAAGCGGTTACCTGTATGCGGTTCTCAGTTTAATAGGGAAATGTATAGAAGCTCATAAATAAATTAAATTTTCTTATTTAATATATTTTCCGACATTAAATTATAACGTCTAGCACTAAAGAGCATTTCAAGTGCTTGAATCTGGTATAAAAATCATAGAAATGCGTCAATGAGAAGTTTCTTCCATCAGAGCCCATAGTTTTCTTTCTATAAACCATAAGTTTCTTAACACAATTTATTCAAATTACGCGAATCTTCGTTTTTGGACCTATATAACACATATAAATTAACATTTGCGAATCTATTATAACGCATGAGCTAAAAGCTTTTATTCCACTGATTACAATGATGTATTTTGTACATACATAGCTAATTGGGAAATTTCTTCCCTGAACGCCTAATTTTGCTAACTATTGATTCGAAGCTTGGTCGAAAATTTTCTAAGTTCTCTCTATTGACCATTAAGACACTGGAAAGGGAAGCAATCTCATTTGTGGCCAAGGGCTAAAATTTACAGGTAGTATAGAATTATCGAGATGACACCTTTCTGCCAGATGTAAAATCACATGTACCAGATTGTCTCTAATGAACATCTCAAGTTATCATCATGATGATTTGTGGTATAGTCATAATCTGCAACTTTCGAGAACAGCCTATTTATAGTATTTTCCCCTTTTACTCGAACAGCAAATTATGAGAAAAAATATAAACCATAACCAGTCTGTTATCAGAGTCTATACTGTTTAGTATTTAGCCAAGTTTCTTCAACGAAAATAATTACAGCTATTATTAAAAGTTCTCCACCATATAATATCAGCTGTCGTATTATAGTTTTTGTCTTTTGGACCACCTTTCATCTTTCTAAACAAATTTTTCTGAAAGTGAGATCTTTATAACTGCAAATTGTCTACAACAAATGTGCGTCTAGTCGTTCTCCAAACAAAGCACAAAGCATTTTCATAAGCAAAATTAAGCTGTACGTGAAACTACATCAAAATAAAAAATAAACACAGTGCATAAGAGTACAAGCTAGCACCACATGCTTCCGAAATCTTCAATGTATGGGGCTGCGTTTGATCGTATGTCCAGTAATACTTTATACAAAGCGTGTAAATCCTTTTTACTGACTTCCTCGAACAAATCAAGCGACTCGATCCAATAGTTGGGACACCTCTGCTTCTGTACACAAGTAATCAAACTGTCTAACAGACAATCAAAACAGTCTTCAATATTAGTTAGGCACCAGAATTGCTCAGAATGTTTTTCAAGCTCCCATAAAAGTATTGTTTTCAAGTAATAAGTTTTCATATCTTCACAGTGATATATAAGATGGTTTTTGAGAATCAATTTCAGAGCTAAAAAACATGCTTTTGCAACTTTTGGCATTCTCTCACTGATGTAAGTCTCGGCATGAGGGAATGATATATGCCACTCCAGTTCGTTCTGACGATCTGAGGATTTATGAGACGACTTAGCTACAATGATAAAACCACTTTCAGAAATAAATTTCACATCATCTGAGAATGGCCAAAGTCTTGGTCGTTTTATCCAAGCGGCAGCACAGTCTGGCCAAGGCTGGTAACAACGAATTCCAAAAACGAAATCTCCTTCGAATGAAACAAGCTTCTGATCCTCGTTCCAGTACCATGCCTGGCCTAGAGGATAGGTAGCCAGTTTTACCGCAGGTCCCTTTTCTTCGAGTTCAATAATTGGTAAATGCTTGAATACACCAAATATATAAGAGGCTGGTAGGCTAGATTCTGAAGTAGAATTGACCACGTCGTATATTGAATGTCGAACTAGAGACGAAGATAGAAAAATCTTTTCGTCGAATTCTTTGCACAGGGAATGCCATGCAGACGGAATTTTATCAGTTTGTGTTTCAAAACGCAAAAGAACAAAACCGGGCAATCTGCTGTATGAGTCATCCACTATAAATCTACCATCTGCATCTGCTCCTCCATTAGTGTATTCCAAAATAACGTCAAAGTCAGTCCGCAGACTGGTATATGAAGTCGAACAAGGACAACAAAAGCAAAAGAATCGCAACAGAAATCTTCCTGTGGCATCCCTGTATCCATTTTGCAACTCTAGAGTGTATGGTTTTCCCAAACCTTCAGCCGAACTACCCACAAGCCGGTATCTCAAGTCTTTGATCTGCAGTTTCTCTCCGGCATTACCAGCTACCAACATTATACACTGTTTTGTTGTCTTGTCAAGGTTGTCTGGACGCTGAGATTCCCAGTTACAATGCGATTCATGTATGTTTATAAGAATTTTTTCCAAGCGTTTACAAGAGCATTTGCAAAAGCACCAAGTTCTTCTTCTGATGCGCCATGGCACGTAGTCCTTTATCTTGACCCAGACATAGCGGACCATTGGCTGAAAGAGAAAGACAATCATAGTTTTATATTTCAACAGTCTAAAAGTAAAATAGAATACAATCTGATAAAAGTGTCAATTAACTACTGTTTGAGTCAAAGCTGGCATTTATTTTACCCTTTAACCAATAAGTAAATCCTTTCATTGTTGTATTCATGTTGCTTTTGCATCATTTTGTAATTTCAAAATGACTAAACCAAAGTAAAGAAAACCTTCCAGTCGATGTTGAATCTTTTTTCTTTCGACAAGGCTTTTTAGTTCGCCTGAACGAAAGTTCAGGAAGAGCTATTGTTGTCACCCTGGCGTCAGCGTCGGCATGCGGATTGGATGTTTTGGTTAAAGTTTTTTTTAAAGACCTATATCTCCTTAACCCTTGGATGGATTCCTTTGATACTTGCACTATAGTTAGATATTGGTCCAAAGTTTTCTAGGGTACTACCCCATTCCCCTCAGTGACCTTGATGTAAAGGCCATGGACTTAGAAAATTGTCTTTTTATTGATTGGATGTTTTGGTTAAAGTTTTTTAAAGACCAATATCTCCTGAACCCATGGATGGATTCTTTTGATATTTGCACTGTAGTTAGATATTAGTCCAAAGTTTTAGAGAGTGCTACTCCAATCTAACTCAGTGACCTTAATGTCAAGGTCATGGACTTAGGCAATATTGGTCTTTATTTAAGTTTTCTAATTGCATACTGATTCATAATGCTTGGCATAGATTTAGTTTACACTTAAACTGATGTTAGACACTTTTTGAGTTTTTACAAAACACTATATACTTATCCCACTGGATGACCTTGAAGTCTAGGTCTTCGACTTAGAATTTGTCTTAAAGATTTGGTTAAAGTTTTATATTTATGAAGACATAATTTCAAAGAGCCACGATGGACTCAGTTGATACTAATACTTGGACTGATGTTAGATAATGGTTCAGGGTATTGATAGATCCTGCCTCCCCTACCCCTCAGTTCTTTGACCTTAAGCCGCTCATGGATTTAGAAATTTCATGTGGATTTTTTTTATTTTGATTATTTCCGAGTTGGCAATTGTTTATAAATTTGTTGTCATTATGGACATGCGTGCCTGAAGTTTTATGCATAGCAATCCACACCACCATAGGGACTGTGCGATGGGCAAGCACCAATTCAGGCGAGCTATGCTGTCAGGTGACAGCCTTTGTTTACGTTTGGCGACTTGTTGTTATTTTTATTAAAGAGCCAGATAGCCTAGTCGGTAGGAGATTTGTCTCAGTACTTGCTACACGTCTTTTCCTCTAAGGTTTGCATCTGTTAAAAACACTATTGCTAGCAAGTAATTATATTCGTTATTATCATTATCATCATTATTAGTATTAATATTATTATTATTATTGTGTAAACCAGTCCTTGAACCAACTGCGTGCTTAAAATTTATAAAATTAAAGTACATTTCCTCTGGCTGTCGATGCAAGGCAATTGCTGGTTTACTGATAAGGCTTTATTAGTCGAAACTACATAGTCTGGCCCACCTTCTTTATTATGAATGTTTTCATTGCTCTTAAAGGAACTCCAATATGATTTTTAATTGTGGTAGTTTTACAGAGTAATTCTCGGTTCATATACAGCTACTTCTGCTTTCTCTGCTGTAGACTATTATGCTAGACCATCGTCTTTTATATTATTTGGATCCTTTTGAAACAAATCAGTCTTTGAGTCGACTGTCCAATTAAAATTAAGAAATCACAGTATGCTTTTTTTCTGGTTTCGTCATCAAATATTGTCAGGGTCACTGACGAGACTTTATTAGCCGAAACTACGTAGTCTGGTCCATGTTCCTACTTTTGTATGTATTCTCTGCTCTTGAAGGAACTTTTTAAGATTTTAATTTTACCTCACTGCAGCTGGTGTTGTGCCGTGTGGAGGCCGTAAAAAGTCTCCCCGTACATTATCCATAGTGCAGATTATATTTTATTTACATCCTTTGAGATAAGAGGATAGATTCTGTGAAATCTAAAATTTGAGATCGATGGAGACTATTATGCTAGATCATCGTCTTTTATATTATTTGGATCCTTTTGAAACTAATCAGTCTTTTCGACTGCCCATTAAAATTAAGAAATCACAGTATGCTTTTTTCTGGTTTCGTCACCAGATATTGTCAGGGTCACTGACGAGGTTTATTAGCCGAAACTACGTAGTCTGGCCCATGTTCCTACTTTTGTATGTATTCTCTGCTCTTGAAGGAACTTTTTAAGATTTTAATTTCTCCACCACGAACAGTCCTCTGATATAACAATCAGATGTGACCGAATCAGATATCAGCTGTGATCGGATCAGAACAGAAAGAAAGAAAAAGTCACGTCTAGCTCTACGATCACATCGAAATTGAAGACAGAACTGGTGGCTGTGCATTTCGTTTTAATATGAATAAGTCTCAATTTGTGTATCTTCTCTTCCTCTGGGTGCTAAAGAACACAAAAAGCATATAAAGGATTTCAATTCAATTCAAATACTAACCATTAGAAATATAAAACCTGTACAAACGTACAGACAGACAGTCAGATAAACCAAAACTATGGAACGTAAAGCTATCCATGTATATTTCTTTATCCATTCCTTCATAAACGACCACGTCCTAAGGTATGGATCCACGAAGAAAGGTTCAAGAATGAATGCATAAAAAATGTAAAGGTTTATTATCATCGCCAGCGCAAAAACACTGAACCAGAACCTGATTCTCTTTCTAGATTTATTAGTAAGCATGTCTTTAATTGGCATTACTTTTATTTAATCGAAAAAAAACCTTTTAATGTGAAAGTCTTCAACTACATACTGGCATAAAACCACCGAAGCAAAAGTACATACAACCGAATTCAGGCTTGCAAATGAGTCCATTATTTAACACCAGGGCGAGTACTCTGAGGCAGATCAGAAAACACTATATATTTGGTATTCCTAGAAAAGTATATGGCATCCAATGTTATTTTTGTGTTACTTACACGTAAAAGCACATATCCAGAGCATAGAAAGCAACACAAACTGATATACAAAAAGACTGATATAGCGATTAAGCTTCCGGGATACTTCTTAATCCAGGCTGAATATATTGACCATCGTGACAACGTTAAATCACTGTAGTTTGAATTTTGTTCTGATCCTCGGCTGTCTATGATTTCTGATAAAGCCACAACTTTGGATAAACTATAAAATTGATATGCACTCAACAGAACAACACAGCCAAATGCTGCATATATTAATGTTATTCGCTTCCGTGTACGTATTGTTAGCTGCTGTGTGTATACCATACTACTTCATATTTGTTTAAAATCTGAGTGCAGTCAAGCATTACTTTGAAAGGCCGATAAAAATTATCCTATGCAAGAAGAAATCAATACGCAAAACTGAACTTCTAATATGGTTTTAATATTACATGCACATAAAATTTACTGGTATTCTGTTAAAATATCCATAAAACAACAATTTATCTACCCGTAACTTACTAACTCACCGAGCCAAGTATAAATCCTGCACAGACATACAAACAAACATTTAAGTACACAAACACCGCTGCCATCATTAGACCCCAAGGCTCATATTTTATAAAGTATTTCAGGTAATCCATAAAGCTGAGAAAAGGATCTGTCACATAAGGCTGGAAAAAGTACAAATACACCATGCAGACATTGAAACAGAGAACAATGACGAATGCAACGTATAAATACTTCAGTCTACGGCTTGAGGCTCTTGTCAGTCTCCCAGCTACAGACATGCTTTAATTAATCAATTATTTTCACTCGATCATACGACACACACTGCACAGAATATTTAATGTGAATATCTCCTTATCTATTTCCTCCGAATCAATCGTTCAGCAGAATATTTAAAGTATAAAACAAGGGCTATTTTACGCGCAAATTCTTTTAAAACGTAGCTTATTGAAAGTCAACGCGATATTTTATTTGCTGGTTCAATAAGCCACGTACATAAACCAACGGATCTAGCGGTGTACATGTTGTGCTCCCAGGATAGCTTGTATCCAAATACCCCTTATATTCCATTCATTTTCTTCGAATGTATTCCACATCCCTTTAGATATTTCACGCTGTATAGATATCCTTTCAGATCCTGGCTTTTTCGACACGTTCCCTATTTTTTCTCCGGTAATTAGACTGACTGACTCTGGTGGATAACAAAAGCTGTACATTATTAATATGTCGCCATTTATACCCTTAACATGTTTTTAGCTCACCTGAGCCGAAGGCTCAAAAGGTGAGCTTATAGTATAGGCTTGGCCAGTCGTCTGCTAATATCTGCTAAAGTGGCCGGCCAATCTTGATCAAATTTTATGTGTAGCATTGTTGGGGTGGGGGATTGATTGCATATAGTTTTTGGACAGATTGGTTTAAAACTGTGGTTAACATGGCAACAAAAAGGTCCCATAGACTTATAATGGAGAAAATGTTATCCGGGCCCTAGTTTCTTCATTTTTGATCGCAACTTCTTGTAACTTGCAGGTATCTAGGACAGTCAAAACATCTCGGATCAGTTCGAATTTAGGCCAGGTTGGATCATTCTTTTCAGAGTTACTTGCCCTTGAGCGATGAAACATTTTTCCATAGACTTATAATGGGGAAAATGTTGTCCGGGCTCTAGCTTCTTCATTTTTGATTGCAACTTCTTGTCACTTGCAGGTAATCAGGACAGTCAAAACATCTCGGACCAGTTCGAATTTGGGCCAGGTTGGATCATTCTTTTCTTGCGCTTGAGCGATAAAATATTTTCCCATGGACTTGTATTGGGGAAAATGTTGTCCGGACCCTAGCTTCTATATTTTTATGATCGCAACTTCTTGTAACTTGCAGGTATCCAAGACAGTCAAAACATCTCGGACCATTTCGAATTTTGGCCAGGCTGGATCATTCTTTTCAGAGTTACTTGCCCTTGAACGATAAAATATTTTCCCATAGACTTATAATGGGAAAATATTGTCCGGGCTATAGCTCCTTCATTTTTGATTGCAGCTCCTTAAAACTTGCAGGTATCCAGGACGGCCAAAACATCTCAGACCTTTTGTACCGTGGGCCAGGTTGGATCATTATCCCCTCGCACAACGAAGTTATGGAGGGGATATAGGCTCTGTCCCGTACGTATGTATGTATTATGTACGTATGTTCACCTTTTGTCATCGCTCTAGCTACCTTATTTATTAACCGATTTTGATGTAACTTCACACAAGTATTGAGAATGACATTACCTCGAAAGAGTTCGCGTTTCAGCATGATGGGGTCAAGGTCAAGATCAGAGTGGCTATTTTTAGCAAAAACTTTGTCCTGATTCTAGAGTCTTCATTTGTGGACCGATTTCGATTTAACTTCACACAAGTGATTAGTATGGCAATATCTTGGACAAGTTTGCATTTCAGCATTCTGAGGCAAGGTCAAGGTCACAATGGCTATTTTTAGAAAAACTTTGTCATCGCTCAAGCGCCTTGATTTGTGGCCCAAATTCGATTTAATTTCACACAACTGTTAAGTATGACAATATCTTGGACAAGAACGCGTTTCAGAGTTCTATGGTCAAGGCCACAGTGGCTATTTTTATAAAACTTGGTCATCGCTCTAGCGCCTTCATTTGTGGACCGAAATTGATTTTATTAGTATGAAAATATCTTAGAAAAGTTCGCGTTTCAGCGTTCTGGGGTCCAGGTCAAGGTCACAGTGACTAAGTTATTGAATAAGTTCGCGTTTCAGCGGACTAAGGTCAATGTCAAGGTCACAGTGGCTATTTTTAGAAAAAAACTTTGTCATCGCTCTAGTGCCTTCATTTATGGACCGATTTTGATTGTACTCCACACAAGTGATAAGTATGACAATATCTTGGACAAGAACGCGTTTCAGCGGTCTATGGTCAAGGTCACAGTGGCTATTTTTTTTATAAAACTTGGTCATCGCTCTAGCGCCTTCATTTGTGGACCGAATTTGATTTTATTAGTATGACAATATCTTAGAAAAGCTCGCGTTTCAGCGTTCTGGGGTCCAGGTCAAGGTCACAGTGACTATTTATAGAAAAACTTTGTCATCGCCCTAGCGCCTTCATTTATGGACCGATTTTGATTTAACTTCATACCAATGTTTAGTATGACAATATCTTGAACAATGTTTACGTTTCAGCGTTCTAAGGTCAAGGTCACAGTTGCTATTTTTTTTATAAAAACTTTGTCATCGCTCTGGCGACTTCATTTATAGACCGATTTTGATTTAACTTCACACAAATATTAAGTATGACAATATCTTGAACAAGTTCGCGTTTCAGCATTCTATGGTCAAGGTCACTCTTGCTATTTTTTAAAAAAAAATTGTCATCGCTCTGACGACTTCATTTCTGGACCGATTTGGATTTAACTTCACACAAATGTTTAGTATGACAATATCTTGAACAAGTTCCCTTTTCAACATTCTAAGGCCAAGGTCACAGTGGCTATTTTTTAGAAAAACTCTGTCATCGCTCTAGCGCCTTCATTTATCGACCAATTTTCATTTAACTTTGCAAAAATGTTTAGTATGACATTATCTTTGACAAGTTCTCATTTCAACATTCTAGGGCTAAGTCAAGGTCACAGGGGCTATTTTTCCTGTCAGTGCAATTATCTCACCTTCCTTGTAACGTTATTCTGTGACAAACAGGTAGGCCTAATTTTTCAATTACACCCCATGTGCTGTCCGCAAAGTTTCCTTTGTCTTTGATCAGCAACGACTAAAACTAGTTGCCGATTATGATGAAACAATATTTTCGTATAATAATTACTTGATATTAGTTTGCATAAGAATACGCAGAATTTAGAGTATAAGGTTTAGATGTTTCTGAGGACGCTGTCAAGTACATTAAAATAGACTACTACTGACGACTCTAAGATATTTATGTCCCCCCACCAAAGGTGAGGAGGGACATATTGTTTTCAGTGCGGTTCCCGGTGCGTCGGCGTCGGCGTCCCACTTTCTTGTATGCACGATATCTCTTAAACCAATTGATGGAATTTCACCAAACTTGCACGGATATATCATTCACACTGGTCTGGCGTTCATCACAGGCAACGTACTATAAAACTTGATTTTTTTCGCATATCTCTTAGATTGATTTCAAACTAATATTCTTACGGACCTCGCAGTTTGTTAAACCTCTTAGTCAGACCAGTTTTTTTTTAAAGAAATTCCGTCTAGTATATATGCAGTGCTTGAATAAGTTTCTTTACCGATTCGTTGCATAGACGTTGTAGTCCAAAAAATGTTTTCAAGCATTTCATGAATATGCATATGAATTCAGTAAAACTTTTGATTCCTATTTCAAGAGCCGGGGATCGGATGGTCCGTGAGACTATACTTCTGAAACAAACTTATCCTGATGAGCGGTACAAGCAAGATTCGTGTACTTTGTCTTCGTTACCTGTGTTGAATGCCAGACCAGTGTGTCGTTGGGACAAGGTTAAGAGCTGATTAGATTTTGGTGAGCTTGACCTTATTTTCAAGGTCACAGGAGGACTTAAATGGCATGAAAATTTCTTGTATGCACAATATCTCCTGAACCAATGGATGGAATTTCACCAAACTTGCTTGGATATGTCATTGGGACAAGCTTAAGAGCTGATTAGATTTTGGTGACCTTGACCTCATTTTCAAGGTCACAGGAGGGCTTAAATGGCGTTAAAATGTCTTGTATGCACAATATCTCCTGAACCAATGGGTGGAAATTCATTAAACTTGCATGGATATATCATTGGGACAAGTTTAAGAGCTGATTAGATTTTGGCGACCTTGACTTATTTTCAAGGTCACTGCAGCACTTAGATGACAATTTCTTGTACCCACAATATCTCTTGAACCAATGGATGGAATTTCACCAAACTTGCATGGATACATCATTGGGACAGGTTTAAGAGCTGATTGGATTTTGGTGACCTTGACCTCATTTTCAAGGTCACTGGAGGACTTAGATGACAATTTCTTGTAACCACTATATCTCCTGAACCAATGGATGGAATTTCACCAAACTGGCGTAGATACATTATTGGGACAAGTTTAAGAGCTGATTAGATTTTGGTGACCTTGACCTCATTTTTAAGGTCACTGGAGGACTTAGATGACAGTTTCTTGTACCCATGATATCTCTTGTACCAATGGATAGAACTTCACCAAATTTGCGTGGATACATCATTGGGACAGGTTTAAGAGCTAATTAGATTTTGGTTACCTTGACCTCATTTGCAAGGTCACTGTAGGGCTTAGATGACAATTTCTTGTATCCATTATATCTCTTGAACCAATGGATGGAATTTCACCAAACTTGCATGGATACATCATTGGGACAAGTTTAAGAGCTAATTTGATTTTGGTGACCTTGACCTCATTATCAAGGTCACTTGCGGACTTAGATGACAATTTCATGTACTCACTATATCTCCTGAACCAATGAATGGAATTTCACCAAACTTGCATGGATACAACTTTAAGAGCTGATTAGATTTTGGTAACCTTGACCTCATTTGCAAGGACATGGTCATCTATGTAGGATATCTTTAGAACCGGTGGATGGAGTTTCTCCAAACTTGCCTTGTGTTTTAATTGTACAGTTTTTTTATTCATAAGGGGGGATTGGAAATGGGCTGGTGGGGGGACATCAGTTTTTCTCTGAAAAACATTTCTAGTTCACTATGTTGGCGGTCTAGCACGTATTCAAGTTCGGTTAAACGATATGTAAATTTTATAAACGTTTATCATATACAAGAGCCGTTACCGTTTATCCGTGTTCACGTATAAGCCCTAGCTGTAAATAGCGGCGCTACTCAGATGAAAGCGAGGCTGGTCAAAAATTAGGTCACTAGGTCAAATATTAGAACAATCTTGTGTACACTCTAGAGGGCACTGTTTTTATCCAATTCATGAAACTTAGTCAAACTGTTTATTTTTATGAAATCTAGGGCAGGTTTGTAAGTGGGTCATGTCAGGTCAAAAACTAGGTCACTAAATCAGATATGATAAAAAGCTTGAGTACACTCTAGAGGGTACAGTTTTGGTCCAATCTTTATTCAGAATGTTTATCTCTATATACTTTAGGAAAGGTGCTCTAGTGACTTCCTTTATTAACCAGTTTTGTTACCAGTATAACTTCACAGCTATATTGGATTTGTTTGACGTCAAAATCTGCACTTTTCTAAAACCACTGGTTTAAAATTTGTAACAAATGAGTGAAGTGACAAAATGTGTCTGTTGACAGTAAGATGTCAGGTGAGCTACAGGACTATTGGTCCTCTTGTTTTATATATGTTATCGGAAATCGATTCTGAGGATAGATTTAAAAACCAAAATTATCCTCTACTCTATCCCAGCAGGCACATGACGTTTTAATGACATAGTACGGACGTCGATGCGACGTAATGACGTAGCATCAACGTCAGTACGACGTCATTTAGACGTCATGTGCCCATTTGGTCTGCTGTGCCAAAAGTCCTATTCCCATCGGTCCACACATAAAGTAACTATGCATTTTCATACCAGTGCTTAGGATAATTGCGAGTGGGGTCAACATTTTATTTAGAGGTATATAGGGTAAAAGGGGTGGGGTTTTGGACTTAGAATATAAATATGGATGCATCCAGCAGGCAGTTTTTTTTACAACCTACAATGTACATGTAACATTTTTTCCAACAGAAAATGTATTGCAAATGGTTGAAACACTGAAAGTGAGGTCACCCAAATTTTGTTTCAAGTCTAAAGAAAATTTAACTTAGAACTTGCTAAGTCCTTGCTGATTTTGAGTTAATACCAGTGAGTTTGCAATACAGCTTCCATTTTACTTACTACTTGTAATCTGTTTGTGGTTGTACTTTAATTTAAATAAGCCATCTGGAGATATTACTGATTTTGCTATCAATATTTCTCTACCATAAATATAGCCTGGGGTAACCATTATTTAAAAGTATAAAGTATGCAAAGACCAGGAACTGAAACGATCAAAATCCAAATCCAGCCCTCAAACCACAGTTGGAAACAACTAAGATTACAAATAATCAAGATACAGAGAACATATGGCCAACCGAGTGAGCAGCTTGTTCCCAAAAGGTGGCCACTCAGCAACCCAAACCGAACCAAAAATAATAAGAACATACATAAGGTAAAACATCACAGAAACTCTGACACCAAAAACAGGCAACAGAGAACCACAACAGAACTACCGCCTTGGAACGGTCAGTAATGAATTACTGGGGGGCTTAAATCGATTTTACAGGCCCAACCTCACCCTCAGTTTCTGAAGTGGTACAAAACATTTAGTTGGTTGTTCGGTTCGCATGATAACCCTCTAACTCGTCAATGAATCATCACGGTAAACACATAAATCAAATTTCAACACCATGAAGAAGCAAAGACGAGGACTCAACAGATACAACGGGCCGTCTGACAGGTGGAGATCCCTGTCCTGCCAAACAACCCCACTGGAAATCTGAAGCAAAAGAAGGTCACCAGTTGAGCCCCGGTGGACCAAGCAACAGACAAAAAGGCTCCGGTCCCAACCAACTACAATATATAGCTTTAGGTCGGGGCCATCATAGAGTCTGACGACCGATCCCCCGGTGTGCAATTAAAGAGTGCAGCAAAGTTATCAACCGTGATTGGGTTAATCACTAAGCATGCAGACTGTCGCATAACATTTAAATTATAGCCAATACGTTTGTGACGTATTATTATTTTTCGGAATTGATCAGAAAAATCAGTCCTACCCTTAATCTTTTTGAATTTGTATACTAAGTCACCATAAAATTCTGGTTCCGATAGGCCTTGGTGTAAAAGAAATTTTAATCCGACATCAAATTTTGAAACCAATTCATGGTGTCTGCGATAGAATTTAGAAAAAAGCCTTTCTAAGCTTATGATACCGATAGCCCTGTTGAAGAAGTTTAGCAGTGAAACATTTATTACGAGCATTAAAGTCATCTACAGGGTAGATCAAACCAGACTATACATTATGACCCAGTAGACCAAATGGGAGTAGACATTTTGGCAGAGTATACCAAATGGGAGTAGACGTTTTGGGAGTAGACGTTATGGGAGTAGACGTTTTGGGAGTAGACGTTATGGTAAATCCAAGCAAGCATGCCGAATGTGCCCTATGTAGAAGACGTTAAAAACTTCCCATTTGTTGCGGCTGGTCAGACTACCTGGATGCATCGAAAATTAAACGGTTGGATGTTTTTGTAAAAAAATGACTTGAAATAGCCTAAACTTTACTTTGTTTAACTTAAACTTGCTTGAGAACCATACACACAAAAACTGCTTCAAATGATGCAACTTAAGCAATAGATGAAGGCAAGCCTGTGGATGTGGTTTATCTCGCTTATCACAAGTTGCCACATCAAAGGTTATTGCACAAAATCTACTCTCGTGGAATTTGGTGGCAATGTGGCAGTCTTGATTTGTGAACGGTTACATAATCGTAAGCAAAGAGTTGTGCTGAATGGTGAACACACTAAATTACTAGATGTTTTATCAGGTGTGTCCCAGGGCTCCGTTCTTGGGCCTTCGTTTTCATCTGTTATTTTTAAATGGCATTGATATCTTGTGACATTCAGAAGTTTGCTGACGACTCTAAGGGATATAGATAAGTTCCATGCGATGTTACTGCAAAATATAGCAATCTATGTCAAATGTCTAAGGACTGGCAAATGGTATTCAATGTGAAGAAGTGTAAAGTGCTGCATATGGGGATTAAAATATGCAATAAGATTATTCTATAAATGGAGAAGTCTTAAGATCGGTTACTGATGAAACAGACCCAGATATTATTATTTCCAACAACTTGAAACCTTCTAAACAATGTGACATTAGGAATTAAACGTCATATAGTATCCAGAGATGGAGACGCCATTTTGCGGTTGTATTAGAGTTTTGTAAGACCTAAGCTTGAATATTCCATTCAATCATGGAAACCGTCATTAATCAAAGATATCGAGCTTCTTGAACAAGCCCAGCATAGAGCGAATAAGTTGATTCCAGAAATCAGTATTCTATCAAATCATGAAAGACTTAAGCATTTGAATCTGACAAATGTAGTAGGAGGAGAAAAATCTATAAAGAAAATTTCGCCGAGCGCCCCGACCGGGGATCGACTTCACGACCCCAAGATTAAGGAGCGAGCATACAACCACTAGGTTAAAATGTCCGGACCAGCCAGTCTGGTCATTTATACACTCTATATACCTATATACATATTTACACATCACTAATTGGCCGTACTACTACACTCCTCCATCCTACCAAAGAACATTTGTATCAAATGTTAAGGAAATGAAATAATTATAATCCATGTTTTTTTTTACTTCGCAGCCATTGCTTCGCCTTTGGGCTTCAGCGGTAATCATCCTGGCACCAGGCACCATTGTAGTAGAAGGAGAAAAATCTGTAAAGAAAATTTCGCCGAGTGCCCCGACCGGGGATCGATCTCACGACCCTAAGATTAAGAAGCGAGCACACAACCACTAGGCTAAACGGTCCGGACCAGTTAGACTGGTTATTTATACACTCTATATACCTATATACATATTTACACATCACTATGCACATTGGAACTCAGACGACATCGAGGTGTCCTTATTGAAACTTTTAAAATACTTAAAGGGATAGAAAGCATTCTCATGAACAGTTGCTTTGACTAATACATCTGTAACAAGAGGAAACACCCTGAAGCTAAATAAACCTCGTTCAAGATTAACCATCAGGCAGAACTTCGTCAGTCAACGATGCATGTAATCAACTTCATGACCAAGTTATAAGAAGTGCTTCAGTGAACGGATTCAGAAACACCATTGACAGACATCTATGGGAAAAATGTGGGTTATCAATGAATCAGTCGCTTTACCCCTAGGCTGCAGTTAAGGGTGTGGCCGCAGGTAAAACAGATATAACAGGTATTTAAATTTTTAATTTAATTTTAATTTAATTTAATTTAATTTAAATCTTTATTTATAGTCGCTTATTCTTATTAACAACTAACGTAAGCTCTGTAGAGCTTTTATTGCGACTTGATAAGACTATATACATATATACAAGCTGAGCTGTGGATATGTGACTTGCTCAAGGTCACAACGCTAGGGCCCTGGTGGGATTCGAACTCGGGACCCTTCGATCATGAGTCGGTTACACTACCACTGCACCACTGCGCTCCACAGGTACAACAGATGGGTGAAACCAACTTGTAGCATCTAATCTTACCTTGAAATTTTCAATGCCTACAAAGTCGAACCTCGATCGACATCGTCGAGAAAAATCCTCCATCGAATAAGAATCACTGGGTGTTAAAAGGTTGTGCCACTATTTACTATGCATATATTTTTAAAAGTTTATAATCCAGATATCAAGCTCAGTCTATATATGAGGGCTTAGTCTAATTTAAATGGTTAGTTGTCAGCTGTCAGGTACCAATGTTTTCTCATTAAAATGCCATCAAACACTGATTTAATGAAAACTTATTCTCTTTTTAACACTAAATTGGGGGAAAATACCAAAAAAGTTCCCGGTGACGGGTAATGGGTTTCATACCCCTTGAAATGCAAAAAAAAAGTTTTGTCCACACCACAATACGTCGTCGTTAGCAAAGATTTTTTTTATCAGGTATTGTTTATACAAGCCTTCGTATTCATAACACAGAAAGTCTAGAAAAAATGTTGATTTTAATAATCGTACGGCCCCCACAAAAATTTCCGGTGGTGGGTTTTGAGCACGTGTGCGGGTGCGGGTAGTGGGTTTCATACCCGATCCCTCCCGTCTAACGCTGGAACCTTCTCTTCGGTGTTTAGCATTCTATAGCGGCGTTTAGCTGTACTGCACGGATATCGGACAAACAGTCCTTCTCTATTTCCGCTTGCCTTACATCGCTAACAAATGAAAAAGTGCAACCATGACAGATATGTCAACAACGAACGGAAAGCCCAAATTACCACCTTTAACGGCTAAAACAACGACGGATGATGGGCTTCCTAAGAAAAAGAAGGTTGTAAAGAAAAAGAAGAAACCTGTAGAAAACGGAGAAACGCCAAAAGAACCGGGGCAAGGTGGTGAAGAACCGAAGCCAACCCCAAGAAAAAAGAAAGCTGCAAGTGCGAGCTTGACCGCAGAGGGTGGCGGGGAAACGGCAGCACCAAAAAAGAAGAAGCGTGTAGCAAAACCGCCAACGGATCAAGAAGGACCCCAGACATCAGCTAGAAGTGCTGCTAGTGCTAGCCAAGGGGAAGTAGGTTTAGCTATTGTAAAATTCCTTCAGTAAAAGTATCCTGGATTACTCAGTTCTCGATTCGGGAAACCGTGCTTCCGGTTTTACGGTCACTGGTACTGGTACTGGTACTGGTTGTTGTAGAACTGTTTGAGTCCCGTGACTCGTCTTCTACGTCAATTTTCTTTATCCACTTTAAATAAGCTTCCGGTGTATTAATGTGAAAATAGTCTCTATATATATATATGATGGTTGACATAATGTTCACTTTAAGTAATTCTGTAGGTCATTAATCTGTAGAACTCAATATATATCCGAAACACAATATTTTAAGTCATTCACGTTGTTTGCTTGGTTACGCATGGCGACGGTGAAAACACACCGTTACGCTATATGCGTTATAATATAAATAGATGTAAAAATTTTACTTTTAAGATGCATATATTGCCTAGGCAAGCCTGAAACACTTTATATCAAAGAAACTTAATCTCCATAAGCAAACAGAAAGCTGCCGATCGTCAAAAAGAAGAAAATAATCATTTATAACGGAATAAAGCACACGATACATTGAACGGGACATAATAGGCTGTTTTTACTATTAATACTGATAGGTTTAGTCAGTTATTTGAATAGTAGATCTGATAGGTGTGATATAGCATAAGTACATAATAATAATAATAATAATATGAAGAAATAAAAAAATGCAACAGTAGTAGTCTATAATAGGATCCCACCCCATTCACTACCCAGTGACGTACCCACCCCGTTTCGTTCAGTCCAGGAAACCAAATATTTACTTAAGCGTTAAATTTTGTAATTCATTAATGGAATAAAATAAAAAATAAAAAAAAATAAACTAAAAATATGATTAATTTTAGGGATCAATTATTAAGAAGACCGGCTGACATTTTAAACAAGAGAATAAATCCCGCTGGCACCCTTCTCTCTCTTTCTCTCTCTCTCTCTCTCTCTCTCTCTCTCTCTCCCACCGCCCCCACCGCTTCCCCTCACAAACACTACATACACCAAAGACATATGCTTACTTTTAAACTTTAACTTTTAACTTTATAAACACCAAAAACGGCAATGATGATGAAGACAGACCTGTTTACAACTACGATTTTGGCGTATTTTCTACGCTTTTTGGCTTGAAAATACGCTCTACGTTTTGACCATCTGAAACTACGCAAGATTGCCAATACAGTTTTTCAGTCCTTTTCCTGTGATTTGGACCATATTTGGACGTTTTTGCCCTTAATAAAGCGTCTATTCAACACAGATTACTACCGGTTTAGCAGTGCATTTCGGCGTGAACAAACAATCAAATTATGTCAGGCTGCTACTGCCAGTCAACAACCATCAAGAAAAGTTAAACAATGGCAATATTAGTCATGGTCTGTTGACTTTATATCTTCATAGGTTATCTTTTTTTGTCAGCTACACTGTATTGTCATGTGTTTTCGCGATCAAAAGGTGATCAAACAATTAACAGATTACAGATGCAAAATTTTATCCTGTGAAGATAAAATCATCTACTGACAGAGATTATTGAGGTATGTTTAAACATTTCACTGCTGGTTATTAGGAACAAACCAAAAGGTCTTAATAAGTAGACAAAAGGTAGGATAGAAAAGAGTATGAACCCAGGCCCTTGCCAAAGATGAATCAGTTGCCTTCCTCATCTCTTTTCCTCATTTCTGCTTTACCCATGCCTATAAAAGACTGATTTACAGACTAGGCTAGACCCAGAAACCACTATGTCAAATTTTTTGAAAAAAAAAAAAAAAAATCAAAATAGCCCCTACTTTCCATCTCCCCCCCCCCCCCAACCAACACCCTACCCCCATCCAACTACCACATGCCTGGACTACACATAAGAACTGCAAAATACGCTTAGCTGCCTTCCTGACTACACATGACGAAGTCTGAGAGTAAACAGGTCTGTGAAGAACTAACAATCGAGAGCCCTATCACAACCCTTTCCTCCCTTCACCACAACCTACCCAGGTTCCAATCTGTTTTTGAAAACGAAAAAAAAAAAAAAAAAAAGAACGAAATAACTGACTTTCCTGAGGACATGTCATTTATTTCTGGACTCAAAAGAACATGATACTGAAAGGCATTTGAAAGTCAGTATTGTCCTACAAGTGGAAAAAAAAAACGTTTAAACACAGATCATTATAAAAAGATAACCTTCACGTTTGATAATAAAATGTTGGTTATGTTCATATATTGTGTCACATTACTGGTAAAGGGTAGGTGGAATCTGTTTTTGAAAAATGACAAATCGCTCCCTAAAATGCAGTTTTCCTTTTCTGTCGCCCGTCAAGCGATGCAATATAAATAAAAGCGGGACAGTGATTGGGACCCACATCGGTACATTGTATTTTTACCAGCTTATTTAAGGTTATGATATTGAAAAGAGATCATTTAAGTTGCCAAATAAAATACCCAAATCGTGTTAGTTACAAAACTTTTATATGAAATTCAAGTATGTTTCATTTGTTGCAAGTTGGCTCATTACAGTCAGTTACAATGGTGAAAGCTTGCAATGATTCCTCACAATAAAATATTTCCTGAATGTTTCCTGAACTATGAACACTATTAAGAAATATTTCTTGAATGTTTCCTGAACTATGAACACTATTAAGAAAACCAGGACCCCCCCCCCCCCCCCCCTCCACCCCCCCGTGCATATAAAAACACACGCTCACACAGCAAAATTTAAAAAAAAGCAGAGAAGACGCTAATGGCTAATAATCCATATAAAGTAAGGAGTGATAACACCTATTTATTTCAGAAATTGATCAGCCCTAGCAATTAATTGGTGAGTAAAACTTCACAGTTTTGGAGATCAGTTGAAAAGGGGATCACATCAACTAGAGCGGGGAGCGCAAGTGATATATCTAGTTACAACTGCTTGACACACCATGGATTTTTACTCAAGGCTAAACCTGAAAAGAATATTCCTTGTCTCTAGACTCTCCCAAACTATCCTTATCCCCTAACTTCATACATCACCGCAAATTGCTGGAATTTTTGCATGCGCAGTAGTTTCATATATTTCCAAAAACTTGCGATACATACTTTAATAAATAAATACTGTACAACATAATGCTATATGTTAAAGTTTGCATCTGTTTATGCGATAAATCGTCTGTCTCAGTAAATTATTTTAGCTAGATCTTCATATACATCTAGATCTAGTTGTTGCAAAATTTTTAATCGGCAGTCTCTATTATTTTGTTTTACCTCCTTCATTATTATTATTATTAATATTATTACCCTATCTTATAATTATAATTATTACTGCTACTTCATTATTATCAGTTATCATAACTTTTAACAAGATTAATTACATTGGACATGATCGGTATTTTCACAGTTCTGCCACGTAATTTATAGCATAGATATTTGTTTTGTTTTATATTTCTTTCAATAATATTTTTTCAAATGCTATTTTTAATGATAATAATGATAATAATAATGTGTTGTGGTCTTAGCCTAGCATGACAGATACATGAATATGTAAAGTTGGTGCGCGAATTGAATAGCCTATAAGGTGATTTGAAAGATCCATAAAAATGTATTTTAGCTGCTTTCGTGCGTAAAATTCGCTGAATAAGCTTGAAAAAACCAGTTAACATTTTTATTTTCTAGAATACACATATATTTAACGAAAAATAAGCGTATATAGGTCTAAAAATTCATATACACCATAATCACGGAAGGCTGACAATGCGTTGCTATGGATTGTTTTCACCGTATCTAAGGAGCCGCCATTACTGTGACGTCACGGCGGTTTCCCGAATAGGTTAAGATGTTTTCCCTTGCTTTTCGACTAACCGGAACAGCACTGATGTGCATTTGGTATTATTGCATACTTTTATTATTTACCCGTAAAATGTGTAATCAACAACCAGCCATTTTGCCATTTATGTGTTCTAATTATATCTCGGAGTAGGCTAGTGCAAACCAACCAATGAAGTGCGCATACCCACGTTCTCGATAGTAAATATAAATGACGTCATACGGACATGTGTCTGAGTGAATGAGAAAAATATGTATGGTGGCTTTTTTGTGACATATCGCGCTTTGATAACAAGTAGTTAAAAAATTCAAAATGCACTAAAGCATGTTTTATTTTAGGAGTTCATAGAATAACCGAAAAGCACAGAAATACCGAAAAGCACCTGAAAAACCAAAAAGCAATTTCAAAAATTAGTTTTACATGAGAATAATTATCTAAGTAAGTCTTTTCGGGGTTGGAAATTATTTGTAGTACTATTTTTTTGTGATATTTTTTCACTTCGGGGTACTATAATAGCATTGTAACAGAAAAGGGTGATAATAATGTTCAGCATTTCTCCCACTGCTTTTCGGTTATAACTAGGCATGGGAACTGTCGTCTGCTTTATGTACAAACAAAACAATCCAAATTAGTAAATGAAATAACATGATTGGGAATAGTCGAAACCAGTTTATTTCATATATATGTACTGAACACACTATCAATCTTAGACACAAATTTCAATGGTAAACATGACTAGTTTCAAGTGCTTTTCGGTTATTTGTTAATTCACTATTTTGTGGATTCACATTGTCAATCGTGAAACCAAGACAACTGTAGTCTGTAAAATAACTCTTTTCAATGCATCTTTAACCCATGAAAATAATAATACAATGATAATTCCTATAAAAACTGATTTTTATGCCCCCAATTTCGGAGAAATTGTGGGGGCATATTGGTTTGGGCCTGTCCGTCTGTCATATCAAGAACCGTAAGAGCTAGGAGCTTGAAACTTTATACACATGATCAGTATGAAAAATAAGCGAACATGTGTTTTTTCTTTTTTCCGCGGGTCACATATTTCAAGAGTTATGCCCCTTTTTCGACTTAGCCTGCGGAACCTTGTGAACAAAATATCTCAAGAACCCCTGATGCTAGGATCATGAGGTTTTGCAGGATGAGAATGCCCAAGGTGTAGATGACCTGATTAACTTTTGAAACAAATTCGTGAATTTTTTACCGAGTTATGCCCCTTTTTCGACTTAGTGCATTGTAAGCCTATGGAACCTTGTGAACAAAATATCTCAAGAACCCCTGAAGCTAGGAGCATTATTATTTGCAGGAAGATACTGCCTGCAATGTAGATGACCTGATTAACTTTTGAAAAAAATTCGTGAATTTTTGATCGAGTTATTCCCCTTTTTCGACTTAGTGCATTGAGGCCTATGGTACAAAGGTACCCTTACATATAGTCAAGAACAATAAGAGCTAGGAACTTGAAAACTTTATACACATGATCAGTATGGAAAATAAGCAGACCCGTATTTTTTTATCTTTCCGCCGGCAATGTATTTCCAGAGTTATGCCCCTTTTTCGACTTAGCCTGTGGAACCTTGTGAACAAAATATCTCAAGAACCCCTGATGCTAGGATCATGAGGTTTTGCAGGATGAGAATGCCCAAGGTGTAGATGACCTAATTAACTTTTGAAACAAATTCGTGAATTTTTGACCGAGTTATGCCCCTTTTTCGACTTAGTGCATTGTAAGCCTATGGAACCTTGTGAACAAAATATCTCAAGAACCCCTGAAGCTAGGAGCATGATTATTTGCAGGAAGATACTGCCTGTGGTGTAGATGACCTAATTAACTTTTGAAAAAAATTCGTCAATTTTCGATTGAGTTATTCCCTTTTTTCGACTTAGTGCATTGAGGCCTATGGTACAAAGGTACCTTTACATATAGTCAAGAACAATAAGAGCTAGGAACTTGAAACTTTATACACATGATCAGTATGGAAAATAAGCAGACCCGTATTTTTTTATTTTTCCGCCGGCAATGTATTTCCAGAGTAATGCCCCTTTTTCGACTTAGCCTGTGGAACCTTGTGAACAAAATATCTCAAGAACCCCTGATGCTAGGATCATGAGGCTTTGCAAGATGAGAATGCCCAAGGGGTAGATGACCTGATTAACTTTTGAAACAAATTCTTGAATTTTTGACCGAGTTATGCCCCTTTTTCGACTTAGTGCATTGTAAGCCTATGGAACCTTGTGAACAAAATATCTCAAGAACCCCTGAAGCTAGGAGCATGATATTTTGCAGGAAGATACTGCCTGTGGTGTAGATGACCTGACTAACTTTTGAAAAAAATTCGTGAATTTTTGATCGAGTTATTCCCCTTTTTTGACTTAGTGCATTGAGGCCTATCGTACAAAGGTACCCTTACATATAGTCAAGAACAATAAGAGCTAAGAACTTGAAACTTAATACACATGATCAGTATGGAAAATAAGCAGACCCGTATTTTTTTATTTTTCTGCCGGCAATGTATTTCCAGAGTTATGCCCCTTTTTCGACTTAGCCTGTGGAACCTTGTGAACAAAATATCTCAAGAACCCCTGATGCTAGGATCATGAGACTTTGCAAGATGAGAATGCCCAAGGTGTAGATGACCTGATTAACTTTTGAAACAAATTCGTGAATTTTTGACCGAGTTATGCCCCTTTTTCGACTTAGTGCATTGTAAGCCGATGGAACCTTGTGAACAAAATATCTCAAGAACCCCTGAAGCTAGGAGCATTATTATTTGCAGGAAGATACTGCCTGCAATGTAGATGACCTGATTAACTTTTGAAAAAAATTCGTGAATTTTTGATCGAGTTATTCCCCTTTTTCGACTTAGTGCATTGAGGCCTATGGTACAAAGGTACCCTTACATATAGTCAAGAACAATAAGAGCTAGGAACTTGAAACTTTATACACATGATCAGTATGGAAAATAAGCAGACCCGAATTTTTTTATTTTTCCGCTGGCAATGTATTTCCAGAGTTATGCCCCTTTTTCGACTTAGCCTGTGGAAACTTGTGAACAAAATATCTCAAGAACCCCTGATGCTAGGATCATGAGGTTTTGCAGGATGAGAATGCCCAAGGTGTAGATGACCTGATTAACTTTTGAAACAAATTCTTGAATTTTTGACAAAGTTATGCCCCTTTTTCGACTTAGTGCATTGTAAGCCTATGGAACCTTGTGAACAAAATATCTCAAGAACCCCTGATGTTAGGAGCATGATCTTTTGCAGGAAGTTACTGCCTGTGGTGTAGATGACCTGATTAACGTTTGAAAAGAAATCATGAATTTTTGATTGAGTTATGCCCCTTTTTCGACTTAGTGCATTGTAAGCCTATGGAACCTTGTGAACAAAATATCTCAAGAACACCTGATGCTAGGAGCATGATTTTATGCAGGAAGATACTGCCTGTGGTGTAGATGACCTGATTAACTTTTGAAAATAATTTGTAAATTTTGGATTGAGTTATGCCCCTTTTTCAACTTAGTGCATTATTTGCCTATGGAAGCTTGTGAACAAAATATCTGGAGAACCCCTGATGCTAGGATCATGATTTTTGCAGGTTGATATTGCCCAAGGTGTAGGTGACCTGATTAACTTTCAAAAACAATTCGTAAATTTTTGACTGAGTTAAGCCCCTTTTTCGACTTAGTGCATTGTAAGCCTATGGTACAAAGGTACAAGCATTATTGGATGAACCTTCTCTAGAGACAAGCATATGGTTGGGGGCATAGTGTTTCATAAACACATTTTCTAGTTTAAAATTGCTTTTCGGTTATTCAAGTGCTTTCCGGTATTTCTGTGCTTTTCGGTTATTCTATGTACCATTATTTTAGAGCTATACTAAATAAGTAGGTACATCTTTGGCATCATTCAGATTTTTCTTTCAAAATTCACACTGAACAAATTGTAAGTACTCATTTAGATGAGACAATATTTTCCTGTCAGTATATCGCGATTAAATTGAGCAACCACACCCACCCACAAGGAGAGCAAATTATCATTATTTCAATTTTGCTACATACTCACCAAAGTTTATGTAATTGCCAACAAAAATTGTACCCTATATAAGTTTAAAAGATAAAATGGAAAATAACATTCATAAAAATCATAATATATATGACACTTTAAAGCTTCCGTAGATTTATTTTCGCACGTATCCGCCCCCTTCTGTCATTTGCTATTTTTAGACCAGACAAGCATCTGTCAACAAAGAAGAGCGTCGGTGGCAACAGTTAAAAGAAAGAGTGAAAAATATGCATTTTATTATGAGTAAAAAATGGCAATAGTGAAAAACTGGTAAAACAACACAGATTGATTAAAATGTATATAAAAATACCGTTATACATAGCATTTCTCTCAAAACAAATCAGACAATGTTGGAAAATGATGCAGTCGACACTTCCGTGTTTACAGCCATGAGCGTGACGTCAAAATCTCGCAAAACACTCGCGTGGCAAAAACTATCGCGAATAAAGGTATGTCGAGAACTCAATACACGACGATATAGACAGAGAAGTGTGGTGGCTTGGTGGTTAGTGCATTTGTCTCTGAAGCCAGAGGTTGTGGGTTCGATCCCCGCACGTGGCAAAGTCTTCCTGTGTCCAAACAGGTTTTTCTAACATCATTTGCACGGATGATGTTAACAAGTGTGCAGTCCTTTGGATCGGGACGTTAACTGGAGGCCCTCTGTGCAGGGAGAGTCATCCCCTGTGCAGGTTAAAGATCACTACAGTAGCTACATGGCTATATGTAGGCTTTCATCTTGTAACGCCGGAGTGTACACAAGTACACCGTCTGTGTCCCCCTTGGGGGTTTAGATGTAATGGAAGATAGAAAGAAAGATAGATAGACAGAACTGACCATTTTTACCCTGATTTTAAACTCTTGTTACTATCACTTACTCTATCATCTTGCTTTTATACTTTTTATCTGCACTATCTCACTTTCTGCTTTCTTTAACAGGGTTCTCCCCAGAAATTTCTGAATGCATGTTGTTGGAGATGAATTTAATTAAGCGCACGGATATCGAATCAAGCATTTGCTGACAACATCTGTGATAAATTCAGATCTTTTCTTTATTCCATGTTTCCATGTAACAAAAGCTATTGGTAGTTTGCTCATAAATGCCACATCAGCAGTGTAGCGTAGGAAGTTCTCCTCTCCCTCACACATACACACACAGTATTTCTCTTTGTCATTTATTATGATGGTGGTGAGGTGAGCAAGTGAGGACCATGTAGGTCTTTTATATGTACATAATACTCAGGTGAGCAAATTTCTGAGTTCCTGATTGAATATCCAGTTGAGCTAACAAACTCAGTGTCAGTGTAAAGTAAACCATCAGGTGAGCAGGCAAGGTCTAAATACGGGTCGTATGAAACAAGGGAGGTAATAAAACTTTTTATAATTTCTAAGAAGTCTTATCATTTATTTTATTTTACTGACATTGTAAAGTTACATTTTATGTATTTTGCTAAATATTTCAGTTAAGAGTTACTAAATTACTATAGAAAGCTAAGTAATAAGCAGCAAAATATGAGACACTTCAAACAAACAAATGAAAAGGTGTTACAATCCTTTACCTATTAACTGCCAACAAGGTGTTATAATCCTTGTATAAACATCAGCAGTGGGGTATTGACCCTTCACTTCACACTCTATATGACAATAAATACACACTTAAACATTTATCTAATACAATTAAGGAATGTGGGCAGAGATGAAAAGGATGTTGAGATTGATTAAGGCATGTCGCAATAAGGCATGTCGCAATAACTCACTCCGGCTTAAGCCATGTCGCATGCGACATGCCATATATACCTGGGGAGAACCCTGTTTAACTAACACACCATGCACACCCATACCTATATTGATAATACTCGAAAGAGGGTCAGAGATTATGAAGAGATAGATAGACCAGTATGTGGACACTTTTAACAGTGAATTACCTAACATTGAAAACCAAAATGTGTTTGAGACAATCAAATCAACACGCAATTTTAGGAAAATGATAGTGCTAAATATAAACTAAAGGAACATGTGCGAAAATCAGCTATGCACGCACAGCATAACCCTGTTGAGGTCATGCTGTTATAGAAAAAAGCTTATCATACCAGTACATGGACACCTTAGTATCAGAGTAAATTGAGATTAGTCACTCATAATACGCTGCCTCATCTGGATCTACACTGTTTGTCTTAGATGGTCTGAATTCTCAGTGACAGTAGGATATAGCTTGGACAAATTCTATACATGTATTTAGATTTGGCAGACATAAATATAATTTTTTTTTTTGTGTGCTTTAATGAGTGAAATTAAAATATTTCAGGATGTCAGTGGAAGTAAAGCTAGTCTTATCACAAAAGGAACTCCTCGAAAGAAGAAAGTTAAAAAGAAGGTGAAAAAGACTCCGGAGGTTGGAGAATCTACTGAGTTCTTTGATAATGCCCTTGCAGAGGACTTGTCTATGATTAAAGATGATATTGTCTCTGAAGAAACAGCAAAAGAGGAGAAAGAGTATGCTCAGCAGCCTTATTCCACAGCCTCCAATATACCCAGGAGTCAGCCAACAGAAAAATTTTACATTGAAACTGACAGTTAGTAAACATACTCTTCTTACCTTAAAAATTCTAAAAATTGGGACCCCTAAAATAATCCCCATTATTGTCATACAAATAGAACAGTTTGGTTTACAAGGCAGTAAAGGGTCCAAAAGATGCAGATGGAATGGCAAACAGTATAGAACCTGATCAAACTGCTCCTAAAAGAGCAGACTGATCTGAGTCTGCATTGTTTGCTTAGACGTCCCTATACTTAGACTTTTTAGGGCATATACAGCTCAGGGGGACCGATTTGCTTGCCTATGAACCAAAATATAATTCATATATATATTTTGGTTAAGGAACAAGCCCCCAAAAAGGAGAAGGGGTATGTCTATAATGCTGGTTTGAGACGAGTGCTGAGAGCTTGTTAAAAACCTTATATACACTTTTGCTTAATATGCTGTTTTTAACTGCGTTCTTCTGGTATCAGTCTTGCCCAGACTATACCCTTTCTCATAGCATGGCCAATGAAGAAACCTTTTAATATGAATGGATGCACTTCCAGGGGAAACAACTCTGCCATTCTCTGTGGGGGTGAACTCTTAAAGGAAAAAATTTGCTTCTTTAGGGTAACTTTTAAACAAACAACTTGCTCCGTTTTGAACAAACTCTGTCCTTCAAGAGTAGACCCCATTTTTGAAGGGTTTAGTCACCCGGGGGGAGGGAGGGGGGGGGGGGGGCAAACAGAAATCTCAAAAGTTGTCACCTTTTTAAAAAAAAAATGGCAGTGTACCCACACACCTTTATTTCATTGCAGGAGGATTTAAGGGAGAGAACAAGAGCAAGTTTGCAAAGAGAATTGCCGAAGAAGAAGCAGAGAAAGCCATAGTTCATGAGGAACCCAAGAACACAACTATAGCATTTGCTTTAAGAACTCAAAAAGTGCTTCGGACAATTTTTCTATTCTTCCATGGACTACTTGCTGGTTTTTCGTTGTGGCATATAACCATGGCATATGTTTTGCTAGAGTTTGGAAACATAGACTTCATAGTGCATTACAGATCATTGGCGATGCCAGTTCAGTGTGTTTTCTATTTGCTTCTGGTTATATGCCTTGTGTCAGCTTGTGACAGGTAAGACGGAGGTCCATTTAAGGGCAGAACTCCAGGTCAGAAGGGGCAACAGGGATAATTTACAGGTATTTTTCTATAAAAATGTATGTTGTCGCCCATCATTAGAACCGTCTAACCGAGATGGTTTAAATGAGGGGTCACAACATATGTTTTAGTTGAGAAACAGGAAAAATTATCTTTGAATTATCGTCAATACCCCCTCTTATCTGGAGCACTGTAAGGGTGTGTTTTAAGGATAATTATGGGATCATTTCTGTTCATACTCGATAGCTTTGTGACCCTGCAATGATACTACCTCAATTAGGCAGCTTTAATGTGGGTCATAACCAGGGCTCGGGAAAACCGGATTTTTTCGGTCCCAGACCGAAATTCAGAAATTCGGACCGATTGGAAACAGCCCAAAGCCCCAAAAAATCGGTCCCATATTGGCCCAATACTTAGGATATTTTCTTTGTCAGATAGTTCTTTGTCGCGGATGTTTCGGCTATTTTCGTCGATGTTTACGGCACTGCATTAAAAGTTAATTAGGTTGTTTACATCAATTTAATCAACAACGTGTCAAAAGTTATCACAGATAATCACAGCTCCGATTGTCTTGCCAAGGTGTGAACATGTTTTTAGAAGACTTCGATAATTAGCGCATGTCACGTGTCACCAATCTGAGGTCACCTCATATACACAATACACAGGCCGACGCTCGGGGAAAAAAAGGCTGTGTAAAGTAGTCAGTGATTACTTCCAAAGAAAGCATTATAAAAGACTTTTACATGCGAAAACAACAACAACAACAACAAAGCTTAAACCTGATTTGATTATCTGTAGGCTTGTTATTGTTTTTAGGCGACGTCAGTACTCGCGCAAATAAGTATTTTTTTATTCGTCCGAAGGTACCTTTTTGAAAGAAAAAACATATTTCACGGGCAAGGGAATTAACTCGAATGAAAACGCGAATACAAATATTGGTTACCAGCTCAATAGTTTTTGACCCATACGAACCGGCGGCAAGACGAATCATGTGGTTCCGGCATGGCTACTTTCGCTTTCTTTTTCTGTATTTTAAAGCACGTTTCACAATAAGTTAGATTGCTACTTCAGCGCTGATTTTCATTGTGTCAGGTAAGCAGCAAACATGTCTATCTAGGGCTAAACAAGCGCTACGAACATGTAAACATGGGGTTTTTCATTAGTGGGTGGGGGAAAAGCGAAAATCGTTGCACCCGCATAGTGAAGTTAGGTGATGACGTCATCGGCCGGACCGATTCAATTTTCAATATTTCCCGAGCCCTGGTCATAACATACGTTTGGGTAAGAAGAATAATCCCAGAATTGTTGTCAAAACCCCATTTAAACATTTGGACCTAGATGTGAACAGCAGATTAGACTGAATGTGGGAAACAGGTTGGCAGAGGATACAAAGTGAAAAAAGAAGTGATAATTTCCTTATTTGAAGACAAAAATATACTTGTAATTGATTTACGGGTGCTTATTAAAATCACCCTGAAGCATTTTTGCTGAGATCATTCAACTTTTATAGAGAAACTACAAAAGCCCATCACAATTTTGAATGATAACATGTCAGGAATTTATAAGCTTGTCAGAATACCTAATTCTTCAACTGTTGTGTATTTTCTTCTGGGTAACTTTGTAGTTTGTTTATCGGCATGTAAGGGTGAAAAAATGACAAATTGAAACAAATGTCTAGATAAAGAGGAGTTTTGAATTTCTGTTTATTCTCCATAAAATACTTGAAATGCCCCTTCATTAGAATTGCTTTGCTAAGGCAATGTTACCGGTAATGTCAGAGGGAAGATAAATGATCCGTGACACAAGAAAACCAACAAAGTCACATTGCACCCGGCAAAGACTCAGAACAGCCTGGGCATCCATCCATCCGCATGCCATTTGCTTAGTGAAATACATTTACTGCCATTTATACTTTCCTTTATTTGAGTAAAGTGGATTAAGTTGTTTTAAAGAAAACTTCTTGACATTTCCCGATGCTTACAGTGGAATGCGTAAATTTCTAACTATATTTTCTTTCCAGGTTTGATATTGCCAACCCAAGAAGACACTTTATTATCCGAGCCCTCACATTACAGAATGGTACAATATCTGTTGTGATATACCTGGCAGCTCTGGTCCTGAGCTTGGCAAATGCTGGAATTGAGGACAAAATAAATTTATATTATATTGAACCTATGCTGTGGAATAATACAGCGGTAAGATTTGAGCTGTGACACAAGTAAACCAATGAAGTGGTTGTGTGCCCAGTGCAGACTCATATCAGCTGGGGGGTGGGGGGGGGTCTGCCCAGTCAGATCAGAGTCTTTGCTGTTCCCATGGAGCTAGTTTAGTCCCTTGGCTACCCTTTAAGTGCAAAGTGAAGACTCTGATCAGACTGGGTGGATGCCCAGGCTGATCGAGTCTGCACTGGGCGCACATCCACTTGTTGGTTTTCTCGTAATTGTTTATACCTCTGCCTGGTGTGGCAGTTAGGTATGGCACTACTCTAGATAAGGGTGGGTTTGGATGATACATGCAATTCTGCGATACCATAAAATTCTAAAAAATTGGGAAAGATAGGTCTGAGCAAACAGTGCAGACCCAGCTCATACTGCTCCTTGAAGGGCAGTCTGATAAGGTACTTCACTCACTGATTTCAGAGTAATTTAGAGGTGCATTGTCAAGTGGTAAGAGGCACTCAGCTATGGTGCAGTCATGGGTTCAAATCCCCATTGGGCCAGAAAGGGACTGCAGAACTCACTGTCAAACCAGCAGTAAATGAGTAGTTTTTGAATCAGAGACGGATAAAGGCAGCTTAAGGATGGGAATTCGCCCCACCTTTCATAAGCTGTTCCCACAATACGATAGGTGACTTAATGCCTAATTTCAAGGAGAATCAGGTGACTTAATGCCTAATTTCATAGAGAATCAAGTTTATTTGTAGCAGTTATGCTTCTACCTGTATGGATACACGCCCATGTTTTTCCACCATTTTTAAAAAAGGGGGTTAACTTTGGTGACTGTCTGCTTCTCTGGATGACGTAACCTTCCAAAATAGGGTCTTTTCTTGAAGGACAGAATTGCTCCTCTAGAGGAGCAAATGCTTTCTATTAAGAGTTGAACCCCATTGAAAAATGGGGCAGAAATGCAAATGGCAGAGTTGCTCCCTTTGAAAGTATACCCATTCTATTTAAAACAATCAAACCTGTCTTAAGCAAGCACTCTAGGGAAGGGACAAAACTCTTGCTTAAGGCAGGTGTTTGCTTAACACAATTCAATTTATACTGAGAATACTTTGGCATACTAGATTTTGGCCTTTCAAGACAGGGTTTTGCTTAATAAGAGGTGGACTTTTAGACAGATTTGACTGTAATTGCACTGTAGCCACATGGATTTAATTTCATGGGAACATACTAAGCACAAAAAATCAGTAGCATTTATACCATTAAAATTTGTAAAATTACAATATTATTAAAGATACTCTATAGGTATGAGTTTCTGACATGAGTAATTCCTTTTTGTTACTGTTAATTTTGTAGCAAATGCAAACAGATCTCACAACATGGAGAAATCTCAACACAGCTCGAGGCAGCTTGAGTATTCTGGGATGGTTTGTATTGTCCTTGGCACCAGTTGCTGACAGACTGACGAAAAATCTCAAAGAAGCTGATGATAATCTTCTTGGTACTGATGTGGAACTTGGAAAAGCCTGAGTGCTTACTTACACAGGGTTGGGTGACTTACATATAAAGGCCTTATGCAGTGCTCCAGATAAGAAGGGGAAACAGAGATAATTTTCCTTATTTTTTCACTAAAACATACATTGTCACCCATCATTAGAACCGTCTCATCGAGACAGTTCTAATGAGGGGTCACAACAGATGTTTTTGATGAGAAATTAGAAAAATTATCTCTGAATTAACCCTGTTACACCTCCTTATCTGGACCTCTGCTAATGTTGTGGGACCTTGGAATGGCCTCACCAAGGCAATTTTCACAAGATCCCAATACTGATATTGTAAAAGAGAAATAAAAAAGCTTAAAGCATAAACATTTTCATCCCCAAAGTTTTGATTTATCCGGAGCTGCAAAATTTCAATATCTTTCTGAGAATACATGTAGATGTGCAGCCATGGGATCTGAGCAAGGCCTTCTGTGTTTTCAATACCTTCTCTTATGGCTTAAGTATAGCAATGTTAAGGCCATATTCATGTTGCTAAGCTTACTAAATATATCTACCATGGTGTGTCTAAAGATCATCAATGAATAGCATTATATATTTAGAAGCAGTGCCTTCTTTTATTATCTGGTTATTACCTTCAGTGTTGCCTATCTTAGTATAGGAATTGACCAATCTTTACATGAATTTTCTTCAGAAATGAAGGAAACGAAATCTTGAAAGGATGACAATTTCCTGAACATTATCACAAACATGAATGTTAAGCTGGCCCTGAGCAGGGTCTGCACTATTTGCAGTCATTAAAAACAAAAGTTGATCGCATACCTCCAGATAAGAAGGGATAATAGGGATAATTCAGAGATAATTTTTCTTATTTCTCATCCAAAACATACTTTGTGACCTCTTGGCGAGTTCTAATGTGGGGTCACAATGTATGTTTTAATGGAAAATATTGAAAATTTCTTAAATTATCCCTGTTGCCCCTTCTTTTCTGGAGCACTGTGATAAAGCATATTGACCTGATCTGATTTGTAAGTGAAAGGTTACAAAACTGGCTGAATTTACAGAAAATCTAGTATATGTGTGTCGTTTTGTCTGTGATAAATGCCTTCTATTGCGTCCAATATTTATCCTACTTAAAATCTCCGTGGCATATTGTTTATATTGAGATATAAGAATGTAGTTAGTATTGTAGTAAATTTGTGAAATATGTTATAGAGTTAGTATATATCAGGAAAACTTTTAAAGAATGCCATTTATAATATACATGTACATTTTTGTTTCTTTTCTTTTCCTTATTTAACTGGGTAAGCAGTGTTCTCCAAGAAATTTCAGAAGGCATGTTGCTATCACAAAAGTCAGATTTTGACTTGTTAATTTTTTAAATCCTTAATATAGGAATGCTTTGTCAAAATTAGCCTAAATTTACATTATAAATAATTTATTGACAATCCTTAATGCATTTAAAACAACTTTACTGGCTAAGAAATGAAAACTATAGAATTGTTATAAATTTTCATTGGAAATTAAGGCATGTTGTAAAGGTAATTTGAAGAGGAAGGCAACGTGCCTTAATGGTCTGGGGGGAATACTGGGTAAGTTTTCTTTTGTAATGAAAGAAACTTGCAAGACAAGAAGACAAAGAAGATCCAAGAATAGTCCAATGAGGAGTAACTGCGGATTGCTTGCAAAGTTTTATGAAATATCTCTTAAAAAATGGGCATACTTTCAATTAGAGTTGGAAGCAACTCTGCCATTTTCATTTTTCCCTTTCTCCTGAATAGGGGTAACCTCTTAAAGGAAAGAAACATCCCATATTAAAAGTAAATGGGTACACTTTTAGGGGAACAATGCAGCCATTTTCATTTTTCTCTCCACTCTCAGTTGGGATCCACTCTTAAGGAAAGAACATGCTCCCTTGAAAGCAAATTCTTATCAAGAGTGGACCCTATTTTGGAAGGGCCTTGTCATCCAGAGAAGCAAACAGGAAGTCATAAAAGCAATTCCTCTTTTTATGTGCCCGTTTTGAAAAAATGGACGTATTAAGGCATGGCGCTGTCCGTCCATCCTTCAACATTCTTGTGCGTACCATATCTCAGTAACCGTTTGAGTTCTCTTCATGAAATTTTGTAGGCATATATATTAGGATCGGGCAAAGTGTTGCGTCCAGTAATGGTTGCTCCACCTTTCTTAGTTTCCAAGTTATGCCCCTTTGATGATTTTTTACCCTACTAGTCTTGTGCGTGCCATAACTAGATAACATTTTGGGATATCTTCATGAAACTTCATAGCAATGAGTATGTCGCGTATAAAAATGGTTGCTCTCCCTTTCTTCATTTTGGAGTTGCAACCCTTTGATTAGATTTTTTAGGCTATTTTTGTGTATACTAATCTTGTGCATTCAATAACTTAGTAACCATACGGAATATCTTGAAACTTTATTCAATGTGCATGATCACAAGACAGTGTGTCACATATAAGAATGGTTGTTCCCCCTTATTTTGGAGTAACCTCCCTTTGATTAGTTTTTTTAGCTCGCCTGAACGAAGTTCAGGAAGAGCTATTGTTGTCACCACGGCGTCGGCGTCCGAGTCCGAGTCGGCGTCCGGATTGGATGTTTTGGTTAAAGTTTTTTAAAGACCTATATCTCCCTAACCCATGGATGGATTCTTTTGATACTTGCACTGTAGTTAGATATTGGTCCAAAGTTTAACAGGGTACCACCTCCACCCCACTTCGTGACCTTGATGTCAAGGTCATGGACTTAGAAAATTGGGAGTTTTTTGGACTGGATGTTTTGGTTAAAGTTTTATAAAGCCCAATATCTCCTTAACCCATGGATGGATTCCTTTGATACTTGCACTATAGTTAGATATTGGTTCAAAGTTTTCCAAGGTACTACCCCCTGCCCCCTCAGTGACCTTGATGTCAAGGTCATGGACTTAGAAAATTGTCCTTTTATTGATTGGATGTTTTAGTTAAAGTTTTTTAAAGACACTTATCTCCTGAACCCATAGATGAATTCTTTTTATATTTGCACTGTAGTTATATATTAGTATAAACTTTTACATAGTACTACCCCAACCCCACTCAATGACCTTGATGTCAAGGTCAGGGACTTAGGAAATTTGGTCTTTATTAAAGTGTTCTAATTGCATACTGATCCATAATGCTTGACAGAGATTTAGTTTACACTCGAACTGATGTTAGACACTTTTGAGTTTTTACAAAACACTATATACTTACCCCACTGGATGACCTTGAAGTCAAGGTTATCAACTTTGAATTTTGTCTACAAGATTTTGGTTAAAGTTATATATTTATAAGACATAATTTCACAGGGCCACAATGGACTCAGTTGATACTAATACTTGGACTGATATTGGATAATGGTTCAAGGTTTTGATACATCCTAGCCCCCCCCCCCCCCTCACACACACCCCACCCCTTACCCCTCTACCCCTTAGTTCTTTGTCCTCAAGCTCTTGGACTTTGAAATTTCATGTTGATTTTTTTTTATTTTTATTTTATTTTAAGACTTATTTCTGAGATAGTGTTTGTTTATAAATGTGTTGTCATTATGGACATGCTTGTTTGAAGTTTTATGCCTAACAGTCCACACCACCATAGCAACTGTGTCATGGGCAAGCACTTATTCAGGCGAGCTATGCTGTCAGGCGACAGCTCTTGTTTAGGCTAGCCTCATTATAGGAATGAATTTTATTTTTGTGGGTTTTATCGATGTGTAAATGCCGGCGAATCACTCACAAACTGAATAAAGCCCGAAGGGCTTTATGTTAAGTTTGTGAGTGATTCGCCGGCGTTTACACATGCATAAAATCCACAAAAATAAAATTCATTTCCTATAATCCAACTCGGCCATCTTTTTCTCAAAATTGTCAGCTATAGTGAGTATCTTAGAAATCGCCGCCAAGAAAATAGTTCCAAGTAGTTCCAGATTTCTGGTTCATGGGGTTTATCGAAGTATAAACGCCATATTCTGTTCGCCCTTCACCAATCAAAATGCGCGAAAATTATAAGTAAGTTGAGTTGGAATTATTCCCCCATAACTCCTTAACCCTTTGAAATATTTTAATGAAAATGTGTATAATAATGGGGCAAAGTATCATGAGCATGAACCACAACTCTGGCTTACTTACTTCCTGAATTATCTGCCCTTGCATCGATTTCGATTTTACTCTGTAACTCCTTAACGGTTGAAAATATTTTAACAAAACTTTATGGTGATGTGTATATTGTCAAGGGAATTGTTTATGACCAAGAATGGTACTCTAGTTTACTTAGTTTATGAATTATCTCCCTTGTTTAACTTTGGCATTTCTTAACTTCTGAGCTGCTTCGCCCTGGAAGCTGATTTATGGTATACCAATAGTATTTGATGTTAGATGATTTAATAACATTGCAGTCATTAATTACAGTGTTGTTTCCCCTGTTTGTCTGCCTGTCCATCCTTACAACAATCTTGTTCATTCTGTAACTCCTTCATGACACTGAAACGGGCGAATTATGTGCCCCTTGCAAAGCTCTTGTTAATGATGGCGGAAAATCATGAAGGCATACCAATACACTTTAAATGACAAATAAACTTGTCTTAATTCAAAGATGGATGATATTACAGAAATTTTAAAGCATTGGAATTCTTTGGTACAATGTTCTGAAGTGGGGGATTGGAATGAAAAGCACTGAAAATACCCTGAATCTACCCACACTCTATCACATCTAATTTTTAGGTCATTTGACCCCAAAACACTGTAATCAGCGGAACATTCTCATTTCTGGTACTGAAGTAAAGTCCTGAGGGAAATCCGAAACCATGGGGAACATTGTTCTGGACACAAAAGAAGCGGAAATTATTATCAAGTAACAGTTTATTTCTAGCCTACACAGCAAACAACATCAGAAACAATGACATATGTATATATACATGTATTATAATAAAATCAACTTTTATTTGTTCCAAGCATCATACAATTAGCTGCACTTCATCGCTTAACAGACAGAAAAAGTGTAAAACTGGGCCCAATTGTTCAAAGCAAGTTAGCTTAACAAAGCCATTACTCAAGGATTAACAAAGCTGTTACTCAATTCTAGTACACATAAAATCAAGTCTGCTAATATCTTTTCAGCGATAATGACTATGTTTTGTGTACAATGCATTTAAAAAAGTAATGTGAGCCGCGACATAACGAAATTAACAATGTGCGCCCAGACTCAGATCAGCCTGGGCAACCACACAGAGAAGACTGATCAGACTGGGCAGATGCCCAGGCAGATCTGAGTCTTAGCTAGGGGAACATGCCACTATGTTGGTTTTGTCGTGTCGCGGCTCGTCATATTTACTCACAACATTGTTAGTTGTAAGGTGAATGGGTACACTTTCAGGGGTAGCAACTCTTGCCAGTTTCATTTATCCCTTCTCAACGGAGTCAACTCTTAAAGAATTTGCTCATATAGGAGCAAACTCTTTCCATTAAGAGAAGACCCCTTTTTGGAAGGTTTTGCCATCTAAGTAAGCAAACAAGAATACACAAAACATGTTTCCCTTTGTAAATATGGTAGGAAAACGTGTCAGAGACTTGATCATGATACCTTAAACAAATGGGCCTTGGTTACTAACAAAACTAATGTGAAATAACAAGTGACACAACTGTATTTACTGTAAATATTTCAATAGAAATGCCTGAGAAAACAGTGTAGACCCAGACCAGGAGCAGTCTCATCATGGTATACGCGCAGAGACGGTTTGAATGAGGGGTCACAAACTGTTTTTTATGGAGAAATAAGACATTTCATCTCGGAAGTATCATCAGATAATCTCCTTTATCATCAGCTCTGATACTGTCTGCCAAATGCTTATAAATCATTCCTTCATAGAACAAACTGACATTTTTTTATTTCAATTTCAGTAAAAATGCTTCTTTAATACAGAAATGGCTGTTGTGTCCAGCTAGTTACACTGAATACTGTCAGTTTTAAAAATAACAACTAAAATAAGTACCTACTCTAGGGACCCCAAAGGGACATGTGCCTAATAATTTGAATATAAGACATGGATCCCCATCCTGTGTTCCAGAATGACTCCGAATCTCAAAATTAGTCCTTCTTAATTCTGCTATAAGAAAAGGTTTACCTTCCCAAACCACCCAAAAATCTAGATCCCCCCACCCCCTCATACATACACACACTTCCTCTTGTTTAGAATAACCCAAAATCTCTAAATCAATTCTGTGGGATTTGCTGTAAGATGGGGTTTCAAACAATGCCCAAAATCTACTCCAATCTTACAGCTAAATAAACAAGGTAATTTATTTTATCTTGAGTGAATGAGGTAGTATCTACTGTAATGTGCCTGAATTTTGGGACACCTAAAATATTTAATTTTCCATTTGGAACAAATGGAAAATTAATTATTACAGGTGTCCCAATACATATACACATTATGGTTGTTCCCTTAGTATGCAGAGATAGAATGTCCTTTCCTGGGTTCTACATGTTTACCAGTATTTTCCGAAAGTTTAGAGACAGACCAAAGAAATGGCACAGCACTCATGGGTATTATATGACTAGTATAAGTATCTAAACATTCTAACAACAAGGCTCCCTTTTGCTGTTCCAAATCAAAGCATTTGCCAAAGTTTGGTAGAGTTTTGGATAGTCTTTTGATTGAAACAGGGTCCAGTAAATGTTGTAATAAAAGACAAACTAGCCTATGCTTAGGTTATGTGACAGTTTAAAACTCTTTCATCCCCATACATCAGGAACTAACTCTTGAAATAATCAATGAAGAGATATTTGACATTAATCACACCATAGATTCATGTGACAACTTGTGATGAGCTCCCCATATAAATCTGCAATTTTTGTGAAAAGCATAACTTTGGATATAGGGATGAAAGAGATAAAATATCATAGACAAGCATATATAGTCGACTCTATCACAAAGTTCAGGAGACAGAAATTTTGCTGAACTGTCAGTAGCTTGAGGTAAAAGGAGTTGAAGTGTAAAGAATATATAAATGTAGACAAATCAACTAAAATAATCACATATTCACTTTGACTTAAGCAAGTACTTTGCGATATCAGTGTCTGAGATAACAGGAGTCAACTGTATATTACTTAAGTGGGCAAGAAAACATCTGACTCAAGACACACAATGTTATGGCAACAGAAATTCAGTGGAACGCTGTCTCGCCTGTATAAACATTGTCAACGAACAGACTAAACCAGGCCCAGAGTTTATAAAACTTGAGTACATTCTCAAACTCAAAATAAAGCACACTGATTGACCAATCAGTGTGCTTTATTTTGAGTTTGAGATTATTCTCAAGTTTTATAACCTTGAACCCAGACCGGACAAAAGTTTATACCACCCATGCAGCTGGAAAAGCAAAACTTATGTCTCCCATTCTGGTAATAGTAGGTGAGACAAAAATAAATTTGAATATAAGTATGATTTTCAGGTATTTTCCATGACTGACTTAAGGATTTCATGTTTCAAAAAAGCTGTAATGCTATAAATACCCTGCTCATCTTTGATAATGGATTTTGCAAAATACCTTGTTAAATTGAAAATATTGCAGTATGAGGAAGCTATGATGAGCTTTATGGTGAATTGGTACATCTCCATATTTTTTCTAACATTTATACAAAAGGGGGATAACTTTAGTGACTTATTTCCTCTGGACAAAGAAGCCTTTCCAAAATGGAGGCTACTCTTAAAAGAAAAAAAAAATTGTCTTACAGGAGGAATTCTTCTCTTTAAGAGTTGACTCCCATTGAGAAGGAAGGCAAAACAGAAAATAGCAGAGTTGCTTCCCCTGAAACTGTACCCAGTCACCTTAATAACACAGAATGAGCAATTTTTGCAAAAGCTTAGTGTCAGCAAAAAACAGTACAGCAAATGCTAATCACAGAAGTCAGAATGTTACACCGAATATGTTACACCAGAATGTTACACCAAATAGTATGTTGCACTGTAACTAGTTTTTACAAAGCTCTATGGAGCTTTGTAAATACTAGTTACAGTGCAACATACTAATCACATGGTGTTATGCTACTTACACTGGTAAAAGAATACTAGTGACAGAGTTTTATAACAAATGCTGCATTCACATTTCTGGCAAAAAGCTGCAAAAGAGATTCTCTAACAGAAACTGCATATAAAACACGCATTAAAAAGTCATAAATATAGACAATGCCCATATACACATTGGAATTCAGTTTATCAGGCAACTGATAATTTCAAAGAACAGACAAAACAATGTTAAAATTTGTTATATTACTGTCACCTAGACCCCAAATAAATAATCAAAGAAAGTAGAACAGCTGCCATGACTTATTTTTCTACTTTGCAAAGTCTGTCCAAAAAAATCAAACCATCTAAATACCAAATATAAAGTCCAATGTTAATGCTACACTGGGACAACAGTAACATTTCTTGTGTTTTAAGGTGTATGGATCATCTTTAATAGGTAACAACTTTTGTGACTTCTTGTTTCTTTCCCTTGATAATAAAGCCTTCCAGAATGGGGTTTACTCTTAAAGGAAAGAATTTGCTTCCATGAGTGCTCTAAAAGGGAGGCAAAAATGAAATTAGCAGAGTTGCTTCCATAGAAAGTGTACTCATTCGCCTTAATACATGTGAGTCAAACCCAAATAAAACCATATTTCCAAGTAAGTTTGTGTGTATTGTTTCTCTACAAAAACAAAAGTTTTAATGCATAATAACCATGTTTTAGACCTTCCTTCCTACACTGACAGGAAGCTATTTCAATGACATCCCATAAACTTTTTGTCAAGAAATAAGAGAAATTCAAATTTTTATCCAAAAATTCTAGAGCTCTTAATGAGATTCTGCATATTAGAGATTCAAAAGCAATGCAATCTCTACCATAAATACTTGGAAACTGCATTCTGTGAAGTTTTTTAGGTGGCAGGTAACACTTCCAAGAAAAGTAATATTTATGACGAAGTATCAGTCACCAATTTCATTGACTTCTCTTAAAGGAAAGCATTTGCTCCCTTTAGGAGCAAATTCTTTCATTTAAGAGTAGTCCTAGTTTTGATGGGCTTCCTCATACAGGAAAGGGCTTCCTCATAAAGTGAAGCAAACATTTGGTCAAAGTTATTTCCCATCGTACAATGGAATAAAACACACACCTCAATCTTTCAATTTGGACAATTTTGTTTGTCCTGTTAAGGGATTTGTATGAAAAAAAAACTGATTTCAGGGGATTGTTTAAATTATTTCAGCTGCGACATGACAAAACCAACAAAGTGGCATGTGCACCCATTGAAGACTTGCATCAGTCTGGGCATCTGACCAGTCTGATTAGATCCTTTCTTGCTCACACAGAGGTAGCTCAGACCCTAAGCTACCCTTAAATCATACAGCGAAGACTCTGATCTAAGTCTTTGCTGGACGCACATTCCATTTTGTTGGTTATGTCGTGTCGCGACTCATTATAAAACAGAGCTTTGGACAAATAGTGCAGACCTTGATCTGGGTCTATATTATTTACTATGGCATTTCTGCATGAATGCTTATGGTAAATATTTTAAAATATACTACTACCTGAAAAATTAATCAGCTGCCATGAAGTTAATAAAGCTTCTTTTACCAGTCCATGTGTTTATTATCAATAGCTTTAAGTATAATGACACAGTAATGCATAATGGTGGACACAATCTGAATGAGATTTCTGAGAAGTAACATGCATCATGTAATGAAATATTTAGCTTTAAATTCCATTAACTTACAAACATGTATGCCAAAAGAATGAAAATAGGAGAGCTACATATAGGTAATTTTCTTCTTTTCCCTGTTAGATTGAAGTCAAAATTAGATTATTAATTTATTACACATACTTTATCCTGCTGTGCGGAGGCAACAGTTAAAACATACAACAAAATACAGCACATCCATTAACAAGAGCTGTCGCCTGACAGCATAGCTCGCCTGAAAAGGTGCTTGCCCATCATACAGTCGCTATGATGGTGTGGACTGCTATGCATAAAACTTCAGGAAAGGATGTTCATACTGTCAGCACATTTATAAACAAAAGCTCAGAAGTAAGTCTTAAAATAAAATTAAAATAAAAAAATCCACATGAAATTTCAAAGTCCATGAGCTTGAGGTCAAAGAACTCAGGTGTGTGTGTATGTGTGTGTGTGTGGGGGGGGGGGGGGGCTAGGATGTTTCACAACCTTGAACCATTATCTAACATCAGTCCTAGTATTAGTATCAACTGAGTCCAAGTCCATCGTGGCACTGTGAAATTATGTCTTCATAAATATGGAACTTTAACCCAAATCTTTAAGACGATTTAAAGTGAAGGTCATCCAGGTCATCCAGTGGGGTAAGTACATGGTGTTTTGTAAAAACTCAGAAACGTTTCTAACATCAGTTCAAGTGCAAACTAAATCTCTGCCAAGCATTATGAATCAGTATGCAATTAGAAAACTTTAATAAAGACCAAATTTCCTAAGTCCCTGACCTTGACATCAAGGTCACTGAACGGGGTTGGGGTAGTTCTCTGCAAAGCTTTGAACTAGTATCTAACTATAGTGCAAATATAAAAAGAATCCATCTATGGGTTCAGGAGATATGTGTCTTTAAAAAACTTTAACCAAAACATCCAATCAATAAAAAGACAATTTTCTAAGTCCATGACCTTGACCTCAAGGTCACTGAGGGAGGTGGGGGTAGTACCCTTGAAAACCTTGGACCAATATCTAACTACAGTGCAAGTATCAAAGGAATCCATCCATGGATTAAGGAGATATTGGGCTTTATAAAACTTTAACCAAAACATCCAGTCCAAGAAAAATCCCAATTTTCTAAGTACATGACCTTGATATCAAGGTCACGGAATGGGGTGGGGGTGGTACCCTGTTAAACTTTGGACCAATATCTAACTACAGTGCAAGTATCAAAAGAATCCATCCATACGTTCAGGAGATATAGGTATTTAAACAAGAGGCCCACGGGCCACAAAGCTCACCAGATCTCTAGCTCAAAATTGCTATCACATTTGTATAGGCTTGAAATTGTACAGGCTAATACAAAATATACAACTACAAAGTCTCAGTCTGAGTCTGTTGAGTTGATTACAAAATACATAGCTATTTTCCACATTTGATTGCCATGACAACAAAAAAGGATCATTTTCAAAGGATTTTTGCTATTTTTTTCTTTTGGTTGCCATGGCAACTGATTGAAATGAGCAGTGTGCAGAAAAAAATATAGGGCTGATAGAAGACCACTCAAGTAAAATTTCTGAAAATGTAAGCTCAGACTATCTGCAATGGCTTAGCAATGAAGCCAATTTTTTGTTTTTCCATTATAAATTGCCATACCAAACATGTCCTTTGAACAATGACAATCCAGAACATAAAATCTGTAAAGGCTAATACAATTAGTGTGTCTATGAAGTCTCTGCCTCATAGAGCATATGGTTTCTGAGGAGATGATTTAAGTTTTTTTGTTGTTGTTTTTTTCTGTTTTTTTTTTTCATTTTGGTTTCCATGGCAACCAATAAAAAGAGCAATGGGCCAAAAAAACATATAGCTGATAGAAGTCTTCTCAAGGAACATTTCTGTAAAAGTTTTGTCAAAATATCTGCAAAGGCTTGGCAGTAAATGCCATTTTTCAATTTTCCCTATTATAAGTCTATGGGAACTCTAATGTGCCATAGCAACCAAACTAAATGGCCAATTTTCATAAAAAACATCAATTTTCAGTCTCCCAGCCCAAAGATGCTACAGATGAAATTTGGGCCAAATCCGTCCAATGCCTTCAGAGGAAATAATTTTTAAGTAGTTTTTCGTTAAAGTTTTGCATTTTGGTTGCCATGGCTACCAATAAAAAGAGCAATGGGCCAAAAAACATATGGCTGATAGAAGACTTCTCAAGGAACATTTCTGTAAAAGTTTTATCAAAATATCTGCAATGGCTTGGCAGTAAATGCCATTTTTCAATTTTCCCCATTATAAGTCTATGGGAACTCTAAGTTGCCATAGCAACCAAACTAAAGAGCCGATTTTAATAAAAAACACAAACTTTCAATCCCCCGGCCCAAGGATGCTACAGATGAAATTTGGGCCAAATCGGCCCAGTGGCTTCAGAGAAGATGCTGTTTGAAAGTGTTGACGGACGACGACGACATACGACAGACGACATACGACGACGACGACGGACAACTGCCTATCCTATAAGCTCCCCCGGAGCCTTCGGCTCTGGTGAGCTAAAAACTTTAACCAAAACATCCAATCCGGACGCTGACGCCGACGCGGACGCCGACGCCAGGGTGACAACAATAGCTCTTCCTGAACTTTCGTTCAGGCGAGCTAAAAAGGAAAATGAAAAATCTAAATATTTGCTTACAACCCAAACATTTAGTAAATATACCCGTAAAAGTTCTATGCATTGGGACCTATCAGAACCAGATCAGACTGATTGTTAAACCAAACGGTTCCCTTTTTATCACAATTAGGAAAGTTATTTTAGAAGTCCCAATTTTTAGAATTTTTACTGTAAATACAATCAATTTCAGATCTGTTTATTAGGAGTACATCTCCAAATTTTCTAGAGTATATTGAACAAATATTCAATACAAATACAGGAGTAAACACAGAAAGAGCAATAAATGCAAAGTCAGAAAATAACGTACAAGAGACACATTATATGAGACATGAATATGTAATACATATCATACATGGGTGAAAGTTCCAAAATATCAAAATCCTAAAATCAATGATTTATAATCCTGAAATGACGAGTTTTCCTATACTTTATATAGGGACAGTTGGCCTCCAAAATCCTGAATTCAGGAATAATCCTGAAAACCTTCACCCTTGCATGATATCTGAGCCGTGGCATGCGAAAACAGTGCTTATGAAAAATGCAAACGGCAAAGACTCAGACCAGCATGCCAATCCATGCAGTCTGATCAGAGCCTTTAATGTTTGCACACATTTTGAGAGGCATCTTTTGTCCTGCCAGGGCTCCTACACAAGCAACTCAGTGTACAATGAAAGACCAAGAGTTTTGACACAGAGGTATACAAAATATCATCAATGCATTTAAAGAAATACTGACTATAAAACAAAGGTACTTAATGCCACTTTTCTTTAAATTACCAATGTCTGAGTACATGTATTTTATTTGGAAAAATGTGCCCTATTAAATTGTTCTTGTTTCCCATAATCCATTACTCAGAGCTCTAGATAAGAGGGGTATTTGATGATAATTGAGGGATAATTTTCTTTATTTCTCATTGAAACCATATGTTGTGACCAGGGCTACAGAAATCCGAATTTTTGTCGGTTCTGACCGATTTTGAGTTCGAAAAACCGATTCAGATGTCATAAGGCACGTTTCTTTCAGTCCGAAACACAATTTGCGGATGTATCATGACATGATTACCTGGATTTTAGCCATATTAATCCAATAATCACACACTGCTGAAAAAAAAGTTATTGTGTCGATCGTCTTGCCAAGGTGTGAACACTGATTATGTTTTTAGAAATCTTTGATAATTAACACGTGTCACAATTTTGGCCAGCGGCTAAGGTTTAGCACAACTCGTAATACACACATACACATGCTGACGCACAGAAAAAGGCTGTGCAACGTGAGGTTACTGTATACTTTGAAAGATAGCATAAGGAAAGAATTTGACAAGCAAAAAGAAAATTTAAACCTGACTTGATTATGTGCAGGCTGATCAGGTTTTTTTAGCCGACGTCATTTCTGAAGCAGAAAAATATTTTTTTTTTTATTCGTCTGAAGGTACCTTTTTGCAAGTATATTCACATTTCAAGGGAATTAACTAGCATACAGTAAAATACGTCAATCGTAATACTTCGGCCAATTCCGTATATCGAAGATCAGCGAGGATGTCCGATTGGTAAGGCATGTGTACTTTCACTTTCGGTCTGACTGTCTCTGCGCTTTAAAGCGCATTTTTCACGATAAGTAAGAACATATGCACTAAATGGCTACTTCAGCGATGGTTTCCTTTGTGTCAGGCAAGCAGCATATATATTTTTTCTACCTGGTTATGGCTACGAACAATGTAAAAATGCGGTTTTCATTAGTGGGTGGGGGATTCAAGGCCGATGTCGTTAGACTGCGATTTCACTTATAAAGCAGTTCGATTTTATGTCTCCCGGCACCCGCATTATAACGGCGCTCCAGTGTAGACATTAGTTTTCATGATTTTTTTGTAGAATACACAGTGTAGTCATTAGTTTTCGTGTCTATTTTGGATTCGTATGACGTCATCGGCCCTCCGGACCGATTTGGATTTCAAAATTTCTGTAGCCCTGGTTGTGACCCCTCATCTGAACCGTCTCGACGAGATGGTTCAGATGAGGGGTCACAACATATGGCAAGGGAGATCACTCCGACACGGCAATATTTGTCTTTCGTCTCATATTGGGCTTCTTTAAATGCGAAGAATTTGCTCTCTATATGGAGAAACTTATTTCCTGTAACGGTAATTTCCCTTTGCAGAAGGAGTTTTTTTACCAGGTAAGTTAAAAGTTCTCTGCTTTATGAAAACGGTATTTGTGTGGACACCCACTAAAACCACTACACTGAATACAGAAAAATCGATCCTTAGATTATCAAATAAATCTCCAATTATCTAGAGCTATGATCAGTTTTGAAAAAAATCTTTCTCGTTTAAAAGCATTGGAATGCCTATCTACAACATCAAGAAAAGACTACATGTAAAGTAATGGCCATTTTGGTCTACTTTTCTGGGAATGCTACTAACTTGACTTATGAAAGGATCTTATGATGTAGTGATACAAATTCACCCAAAGCAACATGAAACTCTCTTTTTAGGAAAAGGGACTTACCCATATTGTGCTTAAATTTTGGGACACCTAAAAACATTAATTTTCCATTTGTCCCAAATGGACAATTAATGGTATTCAGGTGTCCCAATATTTAAGCACAATAGGGCAGGGACTGACAGTACTGGCCATGCAGACCTGTAGATAAAAAGATGACCTGGGCCTAGTTGTTCAAAGCATTGTTAGCCTAACAAGCTCATTAAGAGGTCAACTCCGTTAAGTGTTTCACAACTTTATAACCAAATACACTGGTATTTTTTGTTGAAAAAATGAGAGAAGCTTTTGCAGTAAGCTTCTTACATTTTTTCAACCAAAAAAAACCAGTGTATTTGAGATACTAACGTTTGAAATTTTAACAAAACGTTAACAACGTATTTCGTTTTGAACAACCGGGCCCTGGTTTTTCTACCCTTCACTCAAACCTTGACGAGGAATGGATACACTATCATGGGCAGCAACAATGACATTTTATTTTTTACTTCCTCTCTCAAATTATAAAACTCAAAGACAGAGTTTTTGACAAGAAAGTCAAAATTATACCTCTGAAGTAGTCTCCCTTTAAGAACTTAATGGGAAAACATGGCTGGTGTATCCATTCACCTTAAAGGCTCTTATATGCCCAGCTGAAACCCTGATTATTTGTACATAAAGATAACAACAAACAGCAAACACTGACGCATTCACTATAAGAGAAAAAATAATAAAACTGAAAAAAAAAAATATATATAACAAAAACAGAGACGGAAAAAGTACCAGAGCTCCAAATAAGAACGGACGTTGAGGATAATTTTTGAGATAATTTTTCTTATATGTTGTGACCTCTCATTGGAACTGTCTCAGCAAGGCAGTTCCAACAAAGGGATCATAACTTCTATTTTTATGGAGAAATATGAAAAATTATCCCAGTTACCCCTTCTTATCTGGAGCACTGAATTAACCAATGAGTATGATGAAACAGACATAAAAATTATCTTTAAGGAGATTCTAAAATATATTTCTTATGAGATTTCTAGTTATTTATAACACAGTATGATAGTAACTCAATCTCACTCTATCTAGAGTATAAAGTTATAACAAAGATTCTAAAATATATTTCTCATGAGACTTTTAGTGATTTATAACATAGTATGAAAGTAACTTAATCTCAATCTATCTAGTGTATAACAGTTAAATAGGAGATTCAACAGCACCAAATAAAAAGAAAGTTACCAGAGGTAGCATGAAAATTATACAATAATCAACACTGGTTTTGATAATTTAGCAATGATAAAAGATTTTGCTTTAACAATGATGGACACAGAGCCCCAGAAAGCAAACTATCTGATGATAAACCTAATATGATCCGTGACACGACAAAATCAACAAAGTGGAATGTGCGACAAGCAAAGACTCAGATCAGCCTGGGCATCCACCCAGTCTGATCAGAGTCTTCACTGTGTGCTAAAGGGATAGCTAAGGGTCTAAACTACCTCCATGCCGACAGCAAAGACTGATCGGTCTTGGCGGATGCCCAGACTGAAATGAGTCTTCCCTGGGAGCACATTCATGTCACTTTGTTGGTTTTGTTATATTGCAGCTCATACAGCTTTTCTCCTTTCTCATCTAATGGACAGTTGTTGCTCCTTATAAGGCCAGCCTTAACACAGCCACTTGCTTCTATTGATAGGCTATAACATAATTTCCAGCACAGTAAACAGAGTATTTGCTGATTATCATCAAATAGCTAGATTTCTGGGACAGCTGTGTTCAACAAATAAAATTAGATGTTTGCATTATTTGTACTTCGGCACTAAAAACAACAAAAAAGTAACAAAAAGTTGCTTTTCTCTTTCATCCTTTTAGCAACAGGTCTCATCCTTGTGATTGATGATTCATATTTCTTTGTTCCCACTCCAGAGGAAATGGACGTCTTGCATAAAAACAACTCCCTCTTGACAGGCTAACGAGACGCTGCCCGGGTGCGAACATTCTCCGCCTCATCATCAACAAGCTCAGCCCAGTCACTTGGGGTACGACCATACTACAAATAGAACATTGAGTAAACTTGAAATCATAAAATCAGAAACCAAGGCCCGGTTGTTCAAAGCATCACTAGATTAACGAAATCGTTAGTCAAGGATTTGTTAAGTCTTTGAGTACACACAAAATGTGCTATTATTTTTTGCTGAAAAAATTAGAGCTGCAAAAGCTCCTCCCATTTTTTCGGCAAAAACTGACCGAGTTTTTGCATATGATAAGTTTGAAATTTTAACGTCTTATTATCTAACAACATCATTAGTTTTGAACAACTGCACCCTGAACTTTCCAGTCAGACACATGACTGGGCACACCGACTCTACAGAGTTGCATAGTTGACATTTTAACGGTTTTCTCTCAGATCTTTTTTTATCTATAACTTTGAATAAAAAGCTTAAAACAATGAATTTAAATCGCAAAATAATAATCAACTATACAGAAATTTATTCAAAGCACAGCGCTGTAATATTAAACTGAAAATATAAAACCAGGCTGTTCCATGTTTGGGACAGTTATGGTGATTATTTTGGGTGTCCCAATATTTAGAATTTTGCGGTAGTACTGATTGCTGCTAGTGCTTTTTCTTTTCTTGCAAGAAGGAGTGATTGTGATGTTTGGTTTCGCTGAACAGTGTATGTTGTATATTTGTATTTGATATATGTTTTGATTTGTACATATTTTGTTAAGTGGGCCTCAAGGAAGAGTAGCTTGTAGCTAATTGTGTCACCCACTGAAAATAAAGTCTTTATTATTATTATTATTATTATTATTATAACTGTAATTTTGTGCGAGTTAAAAATTTGATGGTGAATTGGCTGATAGTACATACAGAAATGCACTTGCAGTGTTGACCCTGATCAGACTGCTTTTTGTTCTAGGGTATGCACTGTTTGCTCAGGGTGTTCTGTCCCAATACTTAGGAGATGACTCTACTCAAATTGGGGAGGCAAATCAGCATTTTTATGGCCGGAAGCTGTAAAATGCAATTGGCAACCACAATTTGATGACTTACCACGAGGCTGAGTTGTAAAATGCAATTTGCAACCCCAAGTGACAATTTTCAGAGAAATTATCTCCATTTAATGCATTTTTTCACATTTTCAGCTTCAAAGTGTACTACCTTGTAACAAAAGTATCCGCAATATAAAACCGATGTCTGCCAGTGATAAGTGATGTTTTATAGTGACAACGAGTTTCCAACAGTATGTCATGGGATACTGTCACAAATTATTTATGCTATCCAATCAGATGTCCAATTATATTCTTAAGTGCATTTATTTAACATATTCAGTAAACTTTACCTGTATATCCAGCAATTCTTTCATACATCTGTTGGTCACAGCCGGGTTTTTCATTGTAGGTATGTTCAACATCTCTCCTTGATAAAGAATTCCTTCAACTGGGGATACAACACAGGCTGTTCCAGCCCCAAACATCTCTAGTAACTGAAAACAGTATATCAGCCATGTCACGACAAAACCAACAAAGTGATATATGTGACAAGCAAAGACTCAAATCAGCCTGGGCATCCGCCCAGTCTGATCAGAGTCTTTGCTGTCCCCATGGAGCTAGCTTAGACCCTTAGCTACCCTTTAAGTGCACAGTAAAGACTCTGATCAGGCTGGGTAGGCTGCCCAGGCTGACCTGAGTCTTCACTGGATGCGAATGCCATGTGTTAGTTTTCTGGTGTCCTGGGACCGTATTTATAAAACGACTTAAGTGGTTGTTATGCTGTTGCTAAGGCTAAATTTCTTTGAAGGAGATTCTCTACAACTATGAAATTTGCTCTGGAGGAACAGTCTTAAAGACTGTTCCTCCAGAGCAAATTTCATAGTTGTAGGGAATCTCCTTTATAGATATTTCGCCTTAGCAACCGCATAGCAACGACTTAAGTGGCTTTATGAATACGGCCCCTGGCTCATATTAAGATGCAAAGGAACACCTTCATGTCTTTCTGCCACTTTTACAAAGGGAAACAAGTTTTGTGACTTCCTGTTTGGCTCCCTGGACCACAAAACCCTTCCAAAAAGGGGTCTACTCTTAAAGGAAAGAATCTGCTCCTGGAGAAGTAAATTCTATGAGTTCAGAGTTGAGCCCCGTTGAACAGAGACGTAAAATGAAATGGGCAGAGCTACTTCCACGCAGAAATGTACCCTTTTACCTATAATTGTCATGTCGTTTAGCAGGTGTGAAATGAACACTAACCGTATTAATCCTAACAAAGGCCCATGCTCTAATAAAAGCCCCCTGCCTCTTTTCCAAAAATAATGTTATATTAACTTGCATGAATTCTTATTTGCTTCTCTGGATAAGGTAGCTCTTTGAAATGGGGTCTACTCTGAAAGGAAAACTTTTGCAACTACAGGAGAAAATTCTTTCCATTAAGAGTTGACTGTAGGAGCAAATTCTTTCCTTTAAAAGTTGACTCCTACTGAAAATGGAGCAAAAGAAATGGAGCTACTTCCTCTGAAAGTATACCCATCACCTTTATATTGCTTATAAGTGGTATTTTGGCAGTGGCTGAATTACTACACTTAAAGTGCTAAATGACCCCCCCCCCCCCCCTTCCTTTACACAAGATGCAATGCCCCCGTGGCATTTAATAGGATTAATATGGTAGCTACTTCTGAACACTTCTGAAGTCTGACTAGTCTGCTTTAAGATATAGACTCTCAGGATCTACAGGGAAGAATCTAAACAGACTGCACAAGCTGATCTCCGTCTTTTGCTTTTCAAAGATGCAAGAAAGTCAATGCTCAAAATATGGCTCTGTAGTATTTGACAAATTATAGAACACTGGAATGTGACTAACTCTTCTGAATTCCTCGCCTGTGCTTACCAGTCTGCCTCATAAAAACAGAAACAGTACTGGGGCTGTATTTATAAAACGACTTAAGTGGTTGCTATGCTGTTGCTAGGGCCGAATTTCTATGAAGGAGATTCCCTACAACTATGAAATTTGCTCTGGAGGAACAGTCTAAAAAGACTGTTCCTCCAGAGCAAATTTCATAGTTGTAGGAAATCTCCTTCATAGAAATGTAGCCTTAGCAACTGCATAGCAACGACTTAAGTCGTTTCATAAATACGGCCCCTGCTTTTTAAAAACACCCACCTACTCTAAAATCTTGGGAGTGACACAGACCATCAGGGAGTAAGATAAATTAACCCACTAATTAACCCACTAATGCATAGCTTCCCATTATAGAGGCCTTTGCAAACAGGCTATTCTCAGATCAGATGCTGCAGAACATGGCATATTATCATGGCTTACACTTTTTGCATTAAAAACAGAACTTCAGAAAAAAAAAATGTTTTTTTTTTTTTTTTTTTTTTTACAACATAAATCAGTTATCAAACCATGAAAAATAAGTTCTCCAGTTCATTTTTAGATTGTAACTGCTTGCTTTGATCTCTTTGCATACTGTTACACACTTTCACCCATGCTACCAACTCCTTCCATGCATATATTTTGCACCTTCAAGCAATACCACTTACCCAGAGGCTTATAACTACTGTTATTCATAAGCCTCTGCACTTACCATATTTTCCTATCTGGGAACGGTTCATTAAAGTTGTTGGAAAACAGTACAGTCTCTGATCAGACTGCTCATAAATATCAGTTTTATTTGGGTCGCCACTGTCTTGCTCAACCAGGGTCTCCAAATTTTTAACAAACATCTGGTAGTATTTCATTTTATGATTCAATAAACAACCAACTAAAACCTTAGCTTTTAGATCTGCCTGTTAGCTTCTCTAACTATCTTGACTTTCAGCTCTCCAGGTTAAGAGCTAAGTTTTCCAATTCTCACTGTCAGATTTGACTTTTAGTTCTCCATGTTAGCATGAGTTTTCTCAGTTCTCTTACTGGTTAGCCATTTTGTTCTCAATGTTAGAATCTATGTTATCTCAGTTTTGTCTGATTGGTTTTCAGCTCTTCAGGTTAGAAGCTATGCTTCCTAAATTCTTAATGATTGGACTTTTGGTTCTCATAAGGCTTTTGCTTCCCAAGTTAGCATTTTCCTTTTCTCATTTCTAGCTAATCAGACTTAAGGTTTCCATGCAAGCAGCTATGTACACTGTCTTATTAATAATGGATTTCTAGTTTTACAGATTAGAAGCTTAGTTTCCTCAATTCTTCCTGGTTAGACTGTTGGTTCCTTCATGTTAGTATCTATGTTTCCTCTGTTCCTATGTGATTAGACTTATTTCTCCTTGTTAGTATCTTAGATGCCTCCTTTCTTATTTACTAGACTTTTAATTATCTACTTTAGCCCTTAGTTTTCTCAGTTAACTAGTTTGTCACTGGGCTGTTAATCTACAGATTTCTGTTTGTATTGAGTAGATCTAAACTCCCACTTGTTCAGCTATGAGATTTTTTAGTTAGACTTTAAGCTATTCAAGATCTTAGCATCCACTTGCATGCATTCTGGTCTAGTCTTATGCAATTTGCGTAAGCCTGTACACAGGTTGCTTAAAAAATTTTGCTCTAAACATGTATGGATATCTACAGCTAGCGGTTAAGAAATTTATCTTGCTAGTTACATTTTTATTTTATTTCTCCATGAAAAGATTTTAGATGATGATGTCTGTGCAGGCCAAAAATAAAAAAGTCTGAAAATGTATACATGCACATGCTAATCTGCGTTTTGGCTGTACACACATGTAAGACTCCATTTCTTATGCATATTTTTATAATCATTTCAGTTACCCTAAACTGCAGAAATCTGGTGCCTGTGCAAAGATACACCATCAGAGTATACTAAGTATGATTCAAACTCAATCTTGACAGGATTATTCCAGCTCATACATCTATGAGACAATTCCTTAGAAGGCAGTGTCTCACCTGTCAGAGCAATGTCACAAAACAGAGCAACACCAGAAATTTAGACAAAAAATTACACTGCCCATGCCAATGCCAGAAAAATAATACCTACGTCTCTATTCTGCTAGTCAAAGGTGAGACAAAAACATCTAATTTGGCCAAAATGTGTGAGATTTTCAATAGTCCAGTGTGTAACTTAGGTTTTAGACATTTCAGTATGGAACCTTCAGTGCTCCAGATAAGAAGGGGTAACAGGGATAATTTAGGGATAATTTCCCGTATTCCTCAACAAAGAATGTATGTTGTGATCCATCATTAGAACCGTTTCGCTGAGACGGTTCTAATGAGGGGTCACAACATATGTTTTTGTTGAGAAATAAGAAAAATTATCTCTGAATTATCCTCAAATCCCCATCTTATCTGAAGCCTGAACATTTTTTTCTCCCATTTAACTTTTTTACAGGATTTTAGAAACATCGAGGTCTTGTAAGTTCAAAGTAGGGCTCCTGACTATATGATGCTTCCAAGCTTCATGTAAAACATATACAGATGTCATATGATTAAACTTGCATGCTGAGATGAATTTTATATCCAGTTACTATCCTCTGTTAGATGTCATATACTCACTGTCAGCTAAATGATATGCAAGTTCAAGACTGAAGGCATATCTACACAAATAAATCTAGTAACACATCCTAATAAGAAATATAAGATCAATCATATGGATCTCCCATAGCATGTCTCTCTTATAGTATTTACATTCTTAAACAACTGAACTGAATTTGTGAAAGAAATCTAAAAAGCCATAATATATAATCATATCTGACAGAAACTTTATATTGCAAGGATCTTTTCCCAAAGACAATTAAAATTCACAAGCATACTTTAAAGCAACATTTAATCATTTTTACATAAAGAAAATGGTACAGGAACCTATAATATGATACCTATGATAATAGCTATTAACATCTTCAACTGCAGACATTGCAGCTATTTTGAGAAAGGCATTCAGTTATACAAGCTTAGCCTGTTCATGATTTTGTCAGTCACGTGTACTAATCCATAGAAATGGAAACTGGCAAAAGATGTCATCTTCGGCTTTTAGATATTTGGTGTCATTCTAGATGGGGATAACCTTGGGGTCATTCTAGATGGGGATAACCTTGGGGTTGTTCTAGATGGGGATAACCTTGGGGTTGTTCTAGATGGGGATAACCTTGGGGTCATTCTAGATGGGGATAACATGTCTTATAGCCAAATTAATTCAGTATTAGGATAAATGTAAAACCAACCGTTTATCCATTTGCCTACTTACTCTGTTCTCATTAAGAGCTTTAGTAACTTCTTTCATTGTATAAGCTCTTTCAGTGACTTTAAATTCTCCCTAAAAATACAAATGCTGGCATTATAGATCAAAACAGTCATATAAAAGTGACATCTTATAATACAGACAAGAATTCCATGGAAGGCAGTGTCTCAGTTGTAGTGGACTACAGAACATCCCCAAAAGTTGATTTGTCAGCAAGGAAATAAATCCGTAGTAAATAGGGAAATCCCATCCTTAGGCCAAGATACATGCAAAGAACTCATCAAGCCTCTTCTTTGCAAGTATGCTGTCCCTCAAGTGGGATTTCCCTATCTGAAACACATGGTTGATATGGATTCCCTTTAACTAGCTGCATCTCAACTGTCACCATACTGCTACAAAATTACCAAAACTACTTCGGGAAAATGTGTACTTGTGAAAAATTTCCTGATTTACAGTGTTATCTCCGACGTAACTTTAAGCACTGCTAAAGGGATGATTTCTGCTGACCATACAAAATTCCAGAAAATCTTGAAAATTTAGGTTTAAATTTGTCTTAACACTCACTTTTGACTGTTACCACACAAAGGAGTTTTTTTCTTACCCACTGTTTCCCCAGCTCAATAAGACTTTTTCTCGTTACACCAGGTAATACCAGACCACTCAATGGTGCTGTGACTAGCTCTTTTTCTGAAATCAAAGGTAGGGAAAATTTAAAACCTCATTTACTAATAAACATTTTTAAGCTGTCATCTAGCCTCAATTTTTCTGTTCTTTGAAGTATCAGATGCACTATGACAAATATGTCTCAGAAACACAGAGTTTATCCAAACAATAACTGGACTTGTAAAAACTGTTCATCCTAAATAGGCTGCCCTTGTGATCATTTAATGGTTATACCCTGACAGAGCATTTAATGGCCGTACCATGACAGTGTTATATTGGTGATTAAAATGGAGCTCTTCTGTTATTTCCCAATAAAAGTATGCATACGTTTTCCCCCTCCAAAACATCCCAAAAAGGAGGGGAAAACCATCTTATAGCAGCATTAGTATGACTGATTTACATACCAGCATGAGTATGACTGATTTACATATTTAGGGAAATTACCCCAAATATGTAAATCAGTCACACTAATGCTGCTATTAGATTACCCCAAATATGTAAATCAGTCACACTAATGCTGATATGAGATTACCCCAAATATGTAAATCAGTCACACTAATGCTGCAATAAGATTACCCCAAATATGTAAATCAGTCACACTAATGCTGCTATAAGATTACCCCAAATATTTAAATCAGACACACTAATGCTGCTATAAGATTACCCCAAATATGTAAATCAGTCACACCAATGCTGCTATAAGATTACCCCAAATATGTAAATCAGTCACACCAATGCTGCTATAAGATTACCCCAAATATGTAAATCAGTCCCACTAATGCTGCTATAAGATTACCCAAATATGTAAATCAGTCACACCAATGCTGCTATAAGATTACCCCAAATATGTAAATCAGTCACACCAATGCTGCTATAAGATTACCCAAATATGTAAATCAGTCACACCAATGCTGCTATAAGATTACCCCAAATATGTAAATCAGTCCCACTAATGCTGCTATAAGATTACCCAAATATGTAAATCAGTCACACCAATGCTGCTATAAGATTACCCTAAATATGTAAATCAGACACACCAATGCTGCTATAAGATTACACCAAATATGTAAATCAGTCACACCAATGCTGCTATAAGATTACCCCAAATATGTAAATCAGTCACACCAATGCTGCTATAAGATTACCCCAAATATGTAAATCAGACACACCAATGCTGCTATAAGATTACACCAAATATGTAAATCAGATACACCAATGCTGCTATAAGATCACCCCAAATATGTAAATCAGACACACCAACGCTGCTATAAGATTACCCTAAATATGTAAATCAGATACACCAATGCTGCTATAAGATTACCCAAATATGTAAATTAGTCACACTAATGCTGCTATGAGATTACCCAAATATGTTAATCAGTCACACAAATGCTGCTATAAGATTACCCAAATATGTAAATCAGTCCCACTAATGCTGCTATAAGATTACCCAAATATGTAAATCAGTCACGCTAATGCTGCTATAAGATTACCCAAATATGTAAATCAGTCACGCTAATGCTGCTATAAGATTACCCAAATATGTAAATCAGTCACACAAATGCTGCTATAAGATTACCCAAATATGTAAATCAGTCACACTAATGCTGCTATGAGATTACCCAAATATGTAAATCAGTCCCACTAATGCTGCTATAAGATTACCCAAATATGTAAATCAGTCACACTAATGCTGCTATAAGATGTTTTTCCCCTCCTTTTATACCTGAATAAATATGGTGGATGTTGTCAAAGCTCACCAAACTGGGAAATACTGCTTACTCCCTAACTCAATACAGACAAAAGAAGTAAGTATGTTGTGAAGGGGAGGCAACTTAATTGTTTCCAACCACAAAGCATTTACTTCCCTTGAATATACTGGTTTCCTCCCTTTGCAACATACTTACTTCCCTTACCTACTTGTAAAGAGAGGTCATCAAGTTATTTTTTCCTTGTGCCACACTGAGGCGATGTCAATTTAATTCTGCAATGTACGATTTGCAGAGAAACTGAAATGCATCAAAATGTTTTTTCTAGCAGTGATTTATCTGGCACTTTGAAATGTACAAGGTATTTTCTTACCTCCATGTTCATTCACCCAGAAAGTGAACAGGTTCATGGCTCCAACTTCTGTCAACTGATGATCCTCACCAAACAACCAGAGCACCTGCTGACAACCCTGTTCATTAGCTACTGCCTGGATAGCCATAGTTGGGGCATAGTTACTGAAACAAAAGTATATTGTTTACCATACTATTCTGACAGCCATGTGAATAAACAGTGTAAACTTATATCAAACCGCTGCTAATCAGCAGCCTGATCTGGGCCTGCAAAATGTGCCATTTCTTTGGATAGTAATGGTCAAAGCACAAACAAAAAATTATTGTTTAACCTTAATATTCGTATGCTCATGTTAACGCACGGTGTAGACTCATTCGTATGCTCATGTTAACACACAGTGTAGACTCATTCGTATGCTTGTGTTAACACACAGTGTAGACTCATTTGTATGCTCATGTTAACACACAGTGTAGACTCATTCGTATGCTCATGTTAACACACAGTGTAGACTCATTCGTATGCTCATGTAAACACACAGTGTAGACTCATTCGTATGCTCATGTTAACACACAGTGTAGACTCAGATCAAACTACTTCCAACAAAACAAATGTTGAAAGCAGCACTTCTTATCATTAACAAACTTGTGAGAAAAAAAATCCTCAATGCCAACATGGTATTCATGAGCTCATCTTACATGTACTAGAATGCAAAGTGTTTTTAAGGGCTCTGAATTTGGTTTCTTGGGATATGTCTGCATTGTGCACTCACTGTGACTAAACTTCTCTGTCACCAACAGTTTTTGGCCTCTTGCAGAATGTAGCTTTATATCAACTTTGGTACATATGTTCTGCTTGACTTCTGTCTATATCTGAGCAGAGCTCCAGACAGAAAAGACACACATCTGATTATGAGTTTAAAGTAATTTTGTAGTCAATGCATATTGGCAAACACCAATACAAATTGTTTTGCTACCAACACCAACTTTAACTGCAACTTCAACATTGCTTGTCGATGACCATGTTAGACTGTATCTACTGATATGCCTAAAAAAGCAGTTATGAGTCAATGATGTTAATGAGTCATACAAATGTGCTGTGGCCTTCACTAGAACTGCCAAAATGTGTGTAATGATGGCAACAACATATATTTTCAAGGAGACCACATGAGGGGCTACAAAATATTGTGTGTGGAACAAGTACTATTTAGAGTATCATGAAATACTTGGCTCATCTAGAGCTGTTTCTAATAGTAACTTACCAGCCCATTTTAAAATTTCCAGAACCACCAGGCCAAGCTCGAACATATTTGGGATCAGCCAGCAACTTCACTGGGGCCATACCTGTAGGGTAGTAGGGGCCTACAGGGCCAATGAGTACATACAACAGGGCCTCTGCAGGTTTGATAACACCAAGAGTTGGCTGTGGATAAATAACCAGTCACTTCTGATAAGTAAATATTCAGGTATGCTTCTGAATGATACAGACTACCTCTTCACTCTGATGCAACTTACAATTTAGCAAATAAATTAATATTATGCGCTCATAAGATTTCATTTCTCATACTTCTATGTGCCTGTAATAGTAATGAATGTGCTGGTATGCACACAACACCCTTGCAGATAAGGATGATGTCAATGACCTCATTCAGGGCTCCTGATAAGAAGGGTAACATGGATAATTAAGGAATAATCATACATATTTCTGCATAATAACATATGTAGTGACCCTCATTAGAACCGTCTCACTGAGATGATTCTAATGAGGGGTCACAACATATGTTTTAGATAAGAAACAAAAAATGCTATCTAGAACTAGAGCAAGTGAGCAGGGGCTCACGTATACCCCCGGCCAGCGCCACCCCCTAATAATGCATTTAATACAAAGCTTTGAAGCAGGTTAATAAACAGACAGACAGGTGGACAATTTGTAACAAACCCAGTGAAAGGCCTATTGACAGAAGCTAAAAGGTTCCATCTAAAATTTGCATAAGCAAAAAAAACATACAAATTTAACACAAACTTTCAACACAAATTTGCATGTGTGTGGCCTTGACCTTAAGTCAGCAGCAGCATGCGGATGATGTCAACAAATCAGTTTATACCTAGAAGTAAACCTAGTAGCATAATAAAAGGTTTCATTGAAGTATATCTGAACTACAAGCACAAAATATGAATTGATATAAAACTTTAAGGCAAAGAGTATACACATTTCAAAGTCTGTGACCCTGACATTCGGTCAGCAGCAGCATCCAGACAATGCAAACTAATTCCTTTCAACATAGAAGTGAACCTAGTAGCATTGCAAAAGGTTCTATTCAAGAATATTAAAAATCTAAGCATAAAATACAACTTAACACAAAACTTTAACGCAAATGGTATACAAATTTCTAAGTCTGTGACCTTGACCTTTCATCAGCAGCAGCAGCCACATGATGTAAACTTATAAGTATATATCCTGTACTAACACTAAGCACATATGAACAAGTTACAATTAAGTCTTTCAGAAAAACAGAGCAAAAGCAGAAACTTCACGCAAAACTTTAACACAGCTATTGTACAAATTTCGAAGTCTCTGACCTTGACCTTAGGCCAGCAGCAGCATCCAGATGATGCAAATTAGTCAGTTTCCATCCTCTACTAAAATAGTAAGCATCTATGAACAAGTTCCGGTTAACAGAAGCAAAATAAAAAACTTAACGCAAAACTTTAACGCAAATGTTAACTAACACACGGACGGAAAGACGGACGAACGGACGGAAAGACGAAAACTATATACCCCTCGAACATACTTCGTATGCCGGGGGTATAATTACCCCTTAAAACCCCACCTTATCTGGAGCTCTGTGTCACAACATCATAACCACGTTATCATGAAATTCTCATGAACCTGTCTGACAGGGGCTCTGTCCCCAAACCATTTAGTATTGTATTTCAGATGTATGTGACGAGCAGCTCCTTTTTTTTCTGGAAATGACTGTAAGATTTGATTATTTGTAGAAGGAAATTTACAACTTTTCTTGGCAGAGCTGATTTAGCAATTCTTAACATACAAAAGAGGCTGGTTGACAGTAAAACACAAGCCAGTATAACAAAACTCATCTATATATGCTGTTCTCACAAAAATTTATACCTCTGTTCCAATCGAAGTTGGTCGGATATAAAGAGATGATGGGCTATCAGGAGTTGCCCTTGGAACCCAGTCTGCATCTATAGAGACAAGCTTCTTTATCAACTTGATCAATTCTTGACCATCAAACATCTGAAGAATAAAATAATCATACCAGACTGGCATATAAATTTTGCCAAAATGCTGTAGTGCCTCATTTCCTGATTTCATGTTAAAACCATATTCCATTGTGTAGCATCTAATATGGTCTACACCAGGGCTGTGGAAATATCAAAATTTTCTACATGTCCATGGACAAGTAAATAGACAAAAGTAACTTGTCCTAACAAATATTTACTTGCCCAGTAAAAAGGCAAACATAAAATAAGGAAGGAATAATAGATAATAAATAGAGAAAGAGTTGATGGCAGTTTTTAGCTAACTGTCACAAAGTTTCGAATAAGAACATATGTTGTGTGCACCTGTTAGAATTGCTTCAATGAAGCAATTCTAACAGGAACCCAAAACATATGTTTTAGGAGAAAATATGAAAAATATCTCAGAATTAATCTCAAACACTTCCATTAGTCATACTACTGATGACACTGTGAATACTTGTCTCAGGGCAAGTAAATTGAAATTTCTCACTTGTCCAGAGTGGAATGGGACAAGTAGGACAAGTCAGGCATAGTATTTCCACAGCCCTTGCTTACGGTAAATATTGTAAATATTGCCCTGGTCTACACTATTTGCGGGATACCAGGCATTAATAAGTTCAATCTGGGAAAGGAATATCAGAATGGCAAATGGGGTGAACATCAGAGGATAAGACTCATGATGATATCGGCCTGATGTATATCTACAGCATGTGCAAAGGCTTCCACTTGGTATTTTGACTAATAGGGTTATCAACAATCATGGATCTAAATGTCCAGATCCGGGTTACATAGATATCCTTTATAATACCCCTTTTGACATAAAACTATCATGTTTTAGCTCCCATTCATTTTAAGAACAATCTTTTTAATGCTCCATGCCAGTCCAAATATTGGACTGGCACCGAGCGTATAAAAGAGGGTTCCAAAACCTGTCTGCCATGTCTGGTATCATGGCTGGAATTGATCAGGGTGAGATAACTTACAGGTAAACAAGATCTTTCACTGGTCATTAACATTCTCTTCATGTTTTCCATTGGTCGAAATAATCTGATCCTGTTGTCGTCACCACGGAATGCTTTCATGCCTTCAAATAACTGAAAAAAAGAAAAGTAATCTATTACCTTGAATTATCAAGACAATATGAAAACAAATCTGGTGTTAGTGAACTGCAAAAACACCACATTTTGAGGTACAGTGATGTAACTGAGCTGTGGCACAAGAAAAGCAATGAAGTGGTTGTGCGCCCAGTGCAGACTCAGATCAGCCTGGACATCCGCCCAGTCTGATCAGAGTCTTTGCTGTCCCCATGGAGGTAGCTTAGACCCTTAGCTACCCTTTAAGTGCTTAGGAAAAAGTCTGATCAGGCTGGGCTGATGGCCAGGCTGATCTGAGTCTGCGCTTTGCACATAACCACTTTGTTGGTTTTCTCATGTCGCGGCTCAGATAAACTTCAAATAAAGACAGTTGCTGAGCATCAAAAAAGGTATGTTAGGATATCAAGCCAGTTCAGTCTTTAGATTCTCATTTGAAGTTCACTTACTCAAGGTAAAAGTGCAAATACATGTAATATTTCAGATGAATCTGAAGCAACTTAATACCTCAGTTGCATAGTGAAGAACCTTGGCTCCTGGGTGCAGAACTAGGTCATGTACTGGTGATATGACTGGCTTGCCCCATCCCTTGTCTTGATGCCAGGGTATTTCAAGCATATGGTCTGTAAAGTGATGGCCAAATTTCAGAGTTGCTGTATCAGGTTTCTTTCCCGGCTTCTTGGTCAGGTGTATCTCAACATCTTCTGCCTGAGAAATAAACAAAACTCATCACCATACATGTACAGGTTAGAACCACCAGTTTGGTATTTTTTCTTATTTCTGAATTAGAACGCTTTTCCAGAGAGCTGAGAGAAGAGACTAATATTAGAAAATGAAGATGTCAGATTAGAATCCACTTGTTGTCAGAGCTGATTCTAATTAGATCCTGTTACTTCTGTTCTGATAGGAAGAAAATAAAGCTTTTTCACTTCCAAAACTTTGATCAAATATCAATTTCTGCATTTACTGTAAACATGTGGATGCCTCAAACATTCCTGTCATCAGCTCTCCTACCTGGATTTGAAACATCTGCTTGTTGTAGCTAGGGATATTCATAAAACTGGCACCTGTATGTTAGTTCTGGATCTAAGTGCTTATTAGGAACAGTCTGATCTGGTGTACAAATATTTTCGGTTAAATACAGTATGGTAAATGTTCTCAAATTTTGAACATTATGTTGTGACAAAATGCACTGGCAATCATTGCAGACCCAGATCTTCACCAGGCTGCTCCTAGCACTCTGACCAGGGTCTGCACTATTTGCAATTCCAAACAACATTTATTGTCAGCAAAAAGAATATCTGGCCTGGGCCCGACTGTTCAAAGCTAAATCAAGTAACGACTTGGTTAATTAATGTGACGTTAAAATTTCCAACATTAATAATATCTCAAATAAGCCAATCTTGTTTGTTGAAAAATTGTGAGAAGCTTCTCACATATTTTCAACAACAAGAGGCCCAAATGGGCCTGATATCGCTCACCTGGCTTTTTTTTGCAATGGGACCATTCTGATACAAAATTGGTCCAATTCCAATGAGATTTTCTCATTTTCACATTTTGCTACTTTTAGTAACAGAGGCCAACTTGTCTATTCTTTATATATTTACGTTTGAAACATCTCAATACAAGAATCATTTTGCCACAAATTTCATCAAAATCCATTCAGGTGTTACTGAGATGTTGTCAGTTTCATGTTTTGTGCTATTTTTAGTAATGGCAGATGGCAGCCATCTTGGAATGCCAAATTGCAAAAAATCGAAAAAGCTTTCATGGAAGGACCATTTTGACACACAATTGGTCCAGCTCCATTGTAATTTTCTAATTTTCATATTTTGCTATTTTAAGTAACAGAGGCCAACTTGACAGGTCTATATTTGTTAATTTCTTAAAGGACTCAAAGCAAGAATCTGTTTGCCACAAATTTCGTCTAAATCGATTCAGCAGTTAATGAAATATTGTCATTTTTATGTTTTGTGCTATTTTTAGTAACGGCAGACGACGGCCATCTTGGAATGCCAAAATGAAAAAAAAATCGAAAAAGCTTAATGAAAGGACCATTCTGATAGAAAATTAGTCCAATGCCATTGAGATTTTCTTATTTTCACGTTTTTCTATTTTTAGTAACAGTGGCCAACAGACTGGTCTAAAGTTAGTTATTTCTGAAACATCTCAATGTAAGAATCATTTTGACACAAATTTCATCAAAATCCATTCAGTGGTTTCTGAGATATTGTCATTTTCATGTTTTGTGCTATTTTTAGTAACAGCAGATGGCGGCCATCTTGGAATGCCAAAATGCAAAAAATCGAAAAAGCTTAATGAAAGGACCATTCTGGTAGAAAATAAGTCCAATTCCATTGAGGTTTTCTAATTTTCACATTTTTCTATTTTAAGAAACAGTGGCCAACATGACTGATCTATAGTTAAATACTTTTGAAACATCTCAATGCAAGAATCATTTTGACACAAATTTCGTCGAAATCCATTCAGCGGTTACTGAAATATTGTCATTTTCATGTTTTGTGCTATTTTTAGTAACGGTAGATGGCGGCCATCTTGGAATGCGAATTTGCAATTAAGAGAAATGGCTTCATGCAAGGAACATTCTGACACAAAATTGGTCCAGTTCCATTCAAGGGTTACTGAGAAATTGTCATTTTTATGTTTGTGCTATTTTTAGTAACGGCAGATGGCGGCCATCCTGGAATGCCAAATTGCAATTAATCGAAACGGCTTCATGTAAGGAACATTCTGACACAAAATTGGTCCAATTCCATTCAAGGGTTACTGAGAAATTGTCATTTTTATGTTTGTGCTATTTTTAGTAACGGCCCCTGTGGTGGCCATCTTGGATAGTCAACTGGCACAAAATTGAAATAATTCCATTCAAGGACCATTTCTGACCAAATCTGACCAGAATCTATTGCGTTTTCTTGAGATAATGACATTTGAGCAAAATCGGTCTTGTAAGCGCTAAGTAGGTCACTGTGACCTAATTCCACTATAGATTTTTTTTCATTTTTACAATTTTTAATCCCAAGGTCCCATTCATGTTCCATACAAACTTTCAACCAAATATACCAAACAGTTCTGGAGAAGAAGTTGATTTTGTTGTTTTTGCTATTTTTAGTAACGGCGGCCATCTTGGATTCTTGACTTGACCCAATTTTATAATTTTGAAACCCTGCAGTCTGGTCATGCTCAATGTGAAATTTTAGACCAATGGGTTCAGTGGTTTTACAGAAGAAGTTGTTTGAAGTTGTTTGAATAAGTCATTTTCTAACAGTGGCATTTGAGCAAAATAACACTCGTAAACAGAAAGTAGGTCACTGTGACAAAACGCCACTACAGATTTTTTTCATTTTTACAATATTGAATACCAGTTTCACTGATGTTCCATGCCAAAATTCAGACAAATATACCCAGTGGTTCTGGAGAAGAAGTTTATTTTGTTGTTTTCGCTATTTTTAGTAACGGCGGCCATCTTGGATATTCAACCTGACCCAATTTTACAATTCTGAGACCCTGGAGTCAGGTCATGCTCCATGTGAATTTTGAGAACCATGGGACCAGTAGTTTCACAGAAGAAGACGTTTGAATATTTGTTTTCAAGTGTTGACGGACGACGCACGGACGCACGACGCACGACGGACGCATTGGTATGACAATAGCTCACTATGGCCCTTCGGGCCAGGTGAGCTAAAAATTATCTGCGTATTTGGCTATATTGTCATAAAACACTGAACGCATTGACCTCTTAACAAGCTTGTTATGCTTTGAACGTTGAACTGGGCGTTGGACCCAGAAACTTAGTTGTAAAACTTACCTTAAATGAAGCTGGAGCAGCTGTTGCATAGTGTTTACTTCTTGAATGCCTGACACATGTTCGCAGTAATGGCGCAAAATTCTGGAAAAATAAGAAATCAGATTCAAATGAGATGTGCAACAAGAAAATGTTTTTTTTTTTTTTGCATTTGAACAGGAAATACAGATCAGCCTGCATATTTCCAGAATCACTTGGTTGCATCTAAAATATATGGATGGTGAGGAAACTACATAGCCATAAAAAGTCAGACAATTCAGCAGAGATGCACAGTCTGATTGGAATTATTCTTCCTCATGTTTGACTTGAGATCCATTTTCGCATAGCAAAGCTCATTATGTTAGCCATCTATAAAGAGATCTGTTAAACCTGGCTGGGCTAAGATGATGTTCATTCTTGCCAATAGAATTCAAGTCATTTCATCTCTTTTACCTTTCCACTGGGGTGTTTTGGCATGATTTCAGGGGCGTGTCATTTTGGTTGGTTGTTTTGGCCCGGTTTTAGTAAAGACTTTATTTAACAAGGGTGACAACATTTTGTAGTTAGGATGTTTTGGCTGGCCTTTGGAGGTATTTCAGTCTGGTTGACTTTTTCTGGAAAACAGGTGAAATTTTATTAGTACTGTTTACTGCTTTTTTCCCCTATCTCTCTTAGCCTAAATAAAGTTGAGAAAAGTATATTTATGTACGAGATGGTGCATAGTGTTAATAACTTGAAAAGTTGCATTTTAATTACCGGTAGTCAATTGCAACCATAGCTCCCCATAGGCCCAGGATAGCACGGACAAAGCCTGCTTAAGTACCATGCTTTTACCTCAGCCAAATCTCCAAAGTGCCATGGATTAGTGGAGATTTTGATAAATGGCCTAATGGGCTGGGCAGTTTACATACTTACCTGCTGGGATATCAGCATGGCTATTTACAGAGCTTTGGCCAAAAGCAGCATGACCCTGCCATGCAAGGTGTTTTGATAAATGGCCTAATGGGCTGGGTAGTTTACATGGGGTCTGTCTGCTGGAAAGCCAAAATCCCCACTATTCCCTGCCCCCAGGGAGGCATGTAGGGCTGCCTAATCGAAGCCAAAATGGTAATCGATTATCGGTCCAGTCGTTTCGATAATTAACCGATTAGTAATCTTTGAACGAGGCAAATTGAAAATGGGTATGTTTAGAAGCTTCGGGGGCACAGATTTGTGCTAAAACGTTTTGACAAGGTACACTGACAAACAATACAGTTGATAACTATTCAAATTATCAATTACCTTTGATTAAATCTTGTCTTCTGATATGCCAATCCACGTTAACTGGCTTCCTAATTGGCAGCTAGTTGGCAACAATAACAAAACAAGCGACCATCTTGTTCTATTCAGATTCAGACCTATCGATTTGCGTGTTAATAAGGACCTAAATTCTAATCATTTTATTAAAAAGACTGGATTAAAATTATAAGCGAGGCTACTGAACTGATAAAATGTTCCAGGTTTTGCGCAAAACATTAACTTGGTCGTCTGAACTGACCAGAACACAACCGGTTTATGCTATTCATTAAAACCTATTCACCCTATCACAAATACTCTTCAACGTTTTCGGTTGGTCTCCGAGACTTCCGTTTTTGTTTGGAAGGAAATAAGAAGTGAATAACGAGAGAAATTTCTGATATTTTATTGCAGAAAGTGACAGGGCATTTTCAGCAGGTAATCGATTACTTAATTTCTTCGATCGATAATTGTTTTCGTTTTGCTTATCGACCAATTAACCGATATTTCGATTAATCGTGCCAGCCCTAGAGGCATGGTTTCAAAAGAATGGTGCACTTTTTGTGTACATATGTAAAAAGTTGTATTGTTTTTCAGTTGTATTGTTTTTTATGTTGATGTTATCGAGGGCAAACTGGTAGACTGGCTACTGCAGCCAAAGATGCACCCTCTTTAAATATTGTATAATTAAAAATAAATAAATAGATAATTTATAGACAGACCTGACCAGTACGTGGATACTCCAGTGCGTTTCAGACTACCAGATGGGCATGCAACTTCATGAAAATCCTTGTGCTAAATATAGACGAAAGGAACATGTGAAAAAATCATCTGCCCATGCGCAACATAACGCTGTTGAGGTTATGCTGTTAGCTGTATAGAAACAGGCTTATCGTACCAGTACATGGACACCTTAGAATCTGAGTACACTAAGATGGCATTTATCTGTGCAATACTAATAAAATTATAAATATGTGTTGTATAAAAATCTATAAATATGGTAAAATTGTAAAGGATTATTTTATATTTACACATGGCTGTTCGCTTTGCCTGTTTGCGTGCTTACACAGCCAAACTGAAGTATCGATTGTGATACCCGTCTGAAATAGTACTGCAAATTGATAACTGTGCTGTGTAAATATAAAAGTGAATTACAAAAAGATAAAGAAATGGCGCCTTAAAATAATGTTACAAAGTCACTTGAATTTAGAAAGTATTTTAGTGTTTACCGTAATGACCCTAAAATTTCAGACACCCAAAAGTTGGACAACTATTGTTCAAAAATTCTTAGAAAGTGGATTTTACACACATTAATGCATCCAAATGATGCTTAGAGGATGGCAAACATTGAAGACTCTGATCAAACTGCTCCTTGAGAAGCAGTTTGATCTGGGTCTACAATGTTTGCTCAGACCTGTGTGTCCGAATATTTAGGGTCATTACGGTATTTCACGCCAAAACCAAAGTGTCCGTGTACTGGTCGGGTCTGTCTACATTATCTGACAAAACCATAAAAAATATCAGACCAAAAGGACCCAATGAAATCTAGCTGAAACAACTCACCCCCCTAAACTGGCCTAAATGACCCCCGTCAAAATGCCCTGGCAAAAAGGGCCCGGGATGCGAAAAGGAAAGGGTCAAATCGACCAGTGCTACCTGCTGTTACAGAACACTTGATCTTTTGCCAAAGATGAAAGGGTACTGCCAAGACTGACAGAGACAATTCAGCCTTTAAGGGTTGCTATAAAAATGAGCTAACTGGATCAAGGACATTATTTAATTTCAAGGGTAAATTTGACTGAAAATGTAAACAACTGGAATAAAATTATTTTTCAGTAAGTTGTTTCATTTTCAAAACATTTTGGTGATGTTATGGGGAACATTGGATAAATCTCTAATGATGGCATATATTATCTCAAATAAATCTCGAATGTCAGCGAGAAAATCGCTTAAAATCCACTTGATTTACTAACTTTCATTCTGTTGACAGCATTTACCGCCATTTTCCAAGGGATTTAATCGTCGCTGAGTTATCTTTCGGGTATTTCCGCCTCCTTACGTACCTTGTATCTTGTATCTCAGGAATTCCAGCCTATATGAGGCTCACCCTCCTACATGCCACATGGCAAGCGGAGGTAATTGTAACCACAGGAGCTTGAAGTTCTAGCTTAGAAACGTTTCTAAATCTTGTCATCCAAAGTGCCCAATACAACACTGTACAATAATTTTTAAATAAATGACACATGGTCTTTCCGATTTTTGACATTTTGAAGAGTCTTGCAGTCTAAACTTCAAGCGCCTGTGATTGTAACCATGACTGGACACGAGACACCCCGAGACCGGTATACGGTCAAAAAACTCCCAAAAAACTTGTGGGGTTTAATGTAAGTTTCGGACCGCACGCTGGTCACGAACTTTCGTGCCAGTGTAACGGTCAGAGTCTGTATTTAATGTGGAAGAAGAACCGGAGTACCCGGAGAAAGAACCACAGCAAGCTTGCTCGGTATACAGACAGAACCGAAACAGACGTAGTCTCGTCTGCCTAAGGCGTCAGAGACCAGTGGTCTGCTGTCGCAGGTCGAAACCCTTGACAAACAAGCTGCCTCGGGCCAGTGGAGGGGTACACTGCTTCACTGGAAGGCAAAATCTTCCTCGGCAGCCTGCATCATAGAGAGGGCAGTAGTCCGACCTCTCATAAAATGAATTCAAAAGAAGTCAGTCCTACTGTCCCCTCTCAACAAACCCAAAATTTCACGGTTGACAGACGCAAATTTTATACCCGCCACCCACATTTACAAAAATTTTACAAGTCGCCTAGGTTGGTGCACAACAGCTAGAAAATCAGAACCACGTTTTTTACATAAATCATATTACATCATTAATGTCAATGGCGAACAAACCTAACAATATTAATTAAATTACATAAACAGCAGCCTCGAGCTCACAATGGCGGACACATGTCTAATTACACCACGCGGCCGGGCACGTGCTGAAAAACGCCTGACATTTTACAAAAAATTACTCCTTTGAGAAGGTAAAACGTGGCTCAATAAACACACAGTCAGAAGCACCATCACCTAAGCTATTAATTTATGTAGGCAACATGAAATTATCCTAGTTAAAACATTGAAACATAAATTAAATTTCCCAAGCAAAAATAATGCGTCTGTCACTCATGAAATCTCCACGTACTCATACCATGGGGAATGAGTGAACCCGTCTAAAAGGGAGGACATGTTTTTGTCACCGAAAAGTTTTTGGAAGAAAAACAATGGGCAGCTCGGATAAATCGACACCTACTGTTATTCCCCAAACTCTTCTGGATTGTATCAACCTTATAGCAAAAGAGGAATCCGCGTTTTCGTGGAAATTAGCCAGGAATTCGAAGGGATTCTCACTGGTGGTCAGGAGTTTTACCGCCAAAAAATCAAAAAATGTCACGCCATTGAAGGACGGTCAATCTGCTTGTGGAGTGAGTCATCCGGACGTTGCCGATGCCTCGAAAATAAGGCCAAAGCGGAAAAAGAAATCCCCATCAGCTGTTGCAAGGGACCGTGCCAGAAGTCAGAAGTTTTGGAAACAGAAGAAGTCTGCCAACATCTGTCAACTGACCGCCCAGCAGCCAGGAACAAAGGATACCGTTCTTGAAGAGGAAACCTCCATTCGTACAGAACAGGACTATTCAGTTGTTTGTGTACCTTCTTGTAATTTGAGTGATTTGGAACCCAGTCAGAAGGATCATATTGAACTGGTTATTCACAGTCAAAGTGTACCTAATGAACTGGAGTCACTGTCAGTGGCACCCCATACCTCTGAAGTTGATGTAGCAACTGAACAGTCAATTCTTGTGGATTTACTAGAAGTACTGGACAGTGATGACGACGTCCCTGTAAGGAAGTGTGACGTTTGTGCCAATTGTAAGCAAAGGCTTGCACTGGGTGCTAAACTTGTTCACTGTGCCCATTGTTCCACAGTGTACTGTAGTGAAAAGTGTCAGGAGAAAGACTCTGGGTTCCACCGTTTTGTCTGTTCAGTGGTTGCCCCAGTTTCTAGGAGGAAGTGACTTCTGTATATAGGCTGTATTTTATGACTGTATGTAGTGTGTTGACAGTTTTACTTAGTGACGAAGCTGCATGTAGTGTGTTTGACAGTTTTACTTTTTGTGACATAAATTTTAATTCTATTTTTATATAAACACTTCGTATATAAACACTTTACTGCGTAGTGTGAACGCAGGTGCTCCTATCACAGGAGGGAAATACGGACAAAAGAAAGAAAGAAGGTACACCTAATTACCGAAAATCCGGATTCAATGAAATAAAAGATAGAACATAGACAAACATCAGACGAACGCGTCGTCTGGTCAGGTTCTAGACTGTTTGCATTATCTATAGAAATGATCCAAAATACATCTAAATAAACCAGACACCAATCCAATTTGAAAGGATTCTAAGGGAAGTTAAAAGTACCAATACTAGATCTAGTAGGCATAAACTATATAGATCTATATAAGAACAGCTCTTGCTCAGTTGCACAACACTACTCAATCATATATTTCTTGAGGGCTGTTTTAAATTTCTGTAATATAAATTTCTATTAATATCTTGAGATACGCTTCGCTGTACAGGCACTGACTGAAGAAACAGGCGTGACTGGTAACTTAGAACATCGTGAATCTGTATGAATAGGGGAAGGGCTGTAACTAATGTTGTGAGAACTTGTAGCCCGACCCCTTTCCTATGTTATTTAGGCAATGAAATATGTTTAAACTGTTACAAAACACACTTCCATTTAATTCGCGCCGATTATCTTTTTTTTTTTTTTTTTAAGATTTTTCTTTTTTTGGCTTGCGCTTTCGAGCGCAAGCCAGTATTCAAGTGGTTTAGTGATACCGAGATATTTTCGGAAGAAACGATACGTCACGCTTAGTCGGAAAATACCAGGAGAGTGTGTACACAGTGAGTGGGTACTGTAACGATTAGTTCTAAACTTTTTTTAAGGCAGCAATTAAGCCAAAGAGATCGGAAAGTTCGTTCCGGTTTGAGACAGCATTTCTTCATTATTTTCTTCACAGACGTAACAAACAAATACCTCGTCCGATTTTGTCTATTTTTATCCATATCCGATTTGCCTCATCTGCTAAAAATAACGATGGAAACTTTATTCTATTTTTGATAGTTCATGTTTTTTTTTTTTTTTTTTTTTTTTTTTTTTAATATTTCCGTTAAAAAGCACGTTTTTCTTTTAAAAGTGCCTTGAACTTGGCCACATTGCGTTTGCTTTTTATAAACTGATGGCATAAAAAATGAAACTCTGAATGCAATGCAAAGTGTTTGGCTTTGCATCCTAAGAAATATACCAAAACCTGTGTAAGAAACAGTGTTTATATATAGCTTAGCGCAAAGCATTAGCTTTTCCAAAAAATCATGCAGCGGTGTCGCGAAAACTAGGCCTTAGGGCATCGCATAATCTGACTAGTCAGAGCAGCCGGCACACTGTCCAGCGCCGATGCATTCGTTGGATCTGATCAGTCTTTTCGGCATATATATATTCTTCATCTTTCATGCTGCGGCTAGACTGATCAGACTGCGCTTATGCCGGAGTGGGCTGATCTGTGTATCAGTGTAAAATCTGAAAGAGCAGAGTTCAAATTTATTGTTTAAATTTAGAAACAAGCGCTTTTGACGATTTTCTTCCCTTATCACATTTACTGACATTTGTCGGGAGTTCATGGAAATACGAACGCAATGGGTTTCGTGCTTTGTTGTTTCCAAATGGTGTAAAGCAAGTTATTGTCCCAAACAAGAGCAGCATGCATTTTCTTCTCAGAGTGTCAAAATTTTGTTCTAGTCACTGCCACTTATGCCACTTAAGCCAAAAATAAACTTCAGTAAATATAAACAGCCGTGAAGAAAAGACTTGAAATAGGTCCATATAGTTATTTTCCTTGAGATATGCCTAAAACGGCCGGCCAAAACGTTGGAAAACTGTTTTTTTTTTGGTGTGTGTGTGTGTGTGTGTGTGTGTGTGTGTGTTTAAATATTTTTTTTTTCAATTTGTTTTTCAAATAAATTCTACACTTGTTTTTATCTTACACCCGTGGATAATGCCACCATTCAATAAGTTAGAAATTAAATACTTTGCTAAATAAAAGTTAGCAACAGAAAGTGCACTAACAATCGGGTTCACTTCAATAACAACTCATGAAAATTTCACTGTCTTAGCTTAGCAAGCCTTCCTTTTAAAAGGAAATTTTATTTTAACTCGTTAGGATTCCCCATTATTCATAGATTGTTGCAGATCATCTAAGTAGACCGGGCTGGTCTTAAGTTAATCTACGCAATCATTGTTCGCCCACTCCTTAATTGAGGTTCATTTTCTCTTGTTAGTCCCCATGTTCTGAAATGAACACTATGGCCATCAGCATGTCTAGCTAGAGATTGACATGACCTCATTTGAGCCGCGACGCGACAAAACCAACAATGTGGTTGTGCGTCCAGCGCAGACTCAGATCAGCCTGGGCATCCGCCCAGTCTGATCAGAGTCTTCGCTGTCCGCATGAAGGTAGCTTAGACCCTTAGCTATCCTTTAGGCGCTTAGGGAAGACTCTGCACAGACTAGGTGGATGCCCAGGCTGATCTTAGTCTGCGATGGGCGCACTACCACATTGTTGGTTTTCTCGTGGCGCGGCTCATTTCTACAGTCAAAGGCATTGACGGAATAATTGCAAGTGCGTAAAAGTGTTAGAGGCAGTAACCATGTGGAAGTTTCAGCTGCTAACATATATGAGCCGACAAAACCAACAAAAGTGGCATGTGCGCACAGTGATGATTCAGATTAGCCTGGACAGCTGCCAAGAGTCTTTGCTGTATTCTTAAAGGGTAACTAAGGGTCTGATTTAACTCCAAGCAGACAGTGAGACTCTGGCCAGATTGGGTGGATGCCCAGGCTGATCTGAGTCTTTGCTTGGCACACATGTCACTTTGTTGGTTTTATCGCGTCGCGGCTCAGTTATAACAGAGGTACAGGATCGCGCTCAGATGCACAAATTTGTCTTTTAACTATTAAGTTGTTTGTGAATCTGGAAATAATTCAAGAATAATAAATGTGCATGTAAATTAAAAATGATGTTCAAAAGAGACTACATACCTTTTCAGCCTAACAATGGATGACACAATGTATATCATCTCTCACTGACGACCTTTATCTCAGAGTTGAGTAAACTAGTTACGTCTTTATCTTCGTTGTGATAAAAAGATTGATTCACTATATACTAGTACGAGGACAGTTACCTCTGATCCGACTTAAGGTGGTGATTTATGGTAAATGTAAAAATCTGCATAAAACCATAAAAAAGTAAGGTATCTCCCTGAAAGTTAGCAGACTTCTTATTTTTGTTGTTCTTTACAGTTTAGAATATAAAATAGACGTACATGCTGCTTAAAAAAGTGTTTTTATAAGGAAAAATCAAAGGGTAGTTTTCTGCACAATAATCAAAAAAATTAACATCGTTATTGAACCGACCTAGCAATGATTTATTCCAACTCTTTCTCAAATTGTAATGTAGACCAGATGAAAACGGTAGCTTTTTCTCAAATGTTCAACCATGTACAAGGTAATGTACACTGGATGCATTTATTAAATATAGGGTAGGCAAGCATACCTATGTAACACCTACAGTATAAATAATACATTACTTACATGATCAGTGGTGTGTAGATGAAATTGTTCAACCTTGTTAAAATAGTCTCACCTGTTTCACCTGTGTGTTTTGACAAAAAAAATTGGACACAGACCGCATCTTTTTTCATCTGCTCAGCCTGATAATGTGTGAAAGAGTTTGAAAAAATAATTGCTAGCTCGCTCTTCATTATGCAGCAAGGAACTCTCAGCACTAAGTACATTTTCAATAACAATATTATTTTTTCAGATTATTGCGCACAAAATTACCCTTTGATCTTTCCTTATAAAAACACTTTTTAACATTAACAAATGCTGCATTTTGGGAGTCTGAATTGTCAGAAAAAACAAAAAGAAGGCATATGCTAAGTTTTGGAATGATCAGTGGTATTTTGAGTGTTTTATGCAGATTTTTGTCTTTGCCCCAAATCAGTGATTATCACCACCTTAAGATATTTTAACGTCTCAGCTGTTTTTATAATAAACTCAGAATTTGGGACACATCTGTTTGGCTTATCAGGGGGTGTTCTATAAAATAATTTCCAACTCGTTGCAGATCCTGATCAGACTACTCCTGAGGAGTTATCTGATTCAAATGCCAACACCTGATTTTCGCATTTTTAGAGGGATCTCATTTACCCGTAACCTACTGATTTTCTGTGATAAGGTATTACATGCTTTAATTCCAGCTAAGGGTTGTAATTATGCACCCCGCCCCTACCAAATGATGGAATGATGGGTTTGGGGGGGGACTAGACAAAACTTGCATGGAAAAGGAAGGAGTTACATAGGTTTTGGTGACCTTCACCTCGTGTTCAAGGCTACAGGACTTCTGAACATAAGAAAAGCGCTTGTCTGCACCATATCTCTTGAAAGAATTGCAGGATTGTAACAACTCACATGACTTAGACCGTTAATGGTTCCCTTGACCTCATTGAACCAGTGGTTTGCTTTTTGCCAGATTTGGGTGAATACATCAATTGGACAAGCCATATTTTAAGAGCTAATTAGGTTTAGGAGACCCTTAATGGTTCCCTTGACCTCATTGAACCAGTGGTTTGCTTTTTGCCAGATTTGGGTGAATACACCAATTGGAAAAGCCAAATTTTAAGAGCTAATTAGGTTTAGGTGACCCCCATTTTCAACCTCACAGCAGGATTTAGAATGGTCACATTTCCTTGTCATGAACCAAATGGTGGATTTTCACTCTCAGCTTGTCAGCAGTATTGCTAATTGAAACCATTAAAATTCGTTAAAGTCCCGTTGAACTTCCATTAAAATCAAAATCCTGTTAAAGTATACCCTTAATTTTTGTCTGTACAAATTAATGGTTTTGATAAAAATCCATGATTTGGATGTAAATGGCCATCCAACCAAATCATTAAATACCTTTAATTTTCATATTTTAAGATTTCAATTATACGGCAGCCAAGGCCATTAAGCAGTTAATGGCTGGTTAAATTTTGTTTTGTGATACAGAAATGCCAATTAGTTTCAGATTTAATATGGGCATTACTTTAAGAATTGATGACCATTAAAACCATGCATTGTTATTCATGAGCATTAAATATAAGCTGTTTACATAATTACCATTAAATTCCACAATAATGGCTATTAAACTGATTTTCTTTATATTTTTTGAAACTGTGTGTACCTGTGTGTTATTGGAATCCATATGATATGAAACGTCATTAAAGTGGCCTTAATAAATTCAAATGGAGATTTAATTGGTCATTAAACGCACAATAATTGGATTTTCATGCCAATGGAGTTACCAAATCATTTATTTATGGCCAATATTCTTAAAGTAATGACCATTAAAGTTCTATGCTTTACTCCCATTTTAAAGAATACAAAACATCTTATAATATTTCTACAACCATTAATTCAAATAAGTTATTCACAAGGTAATTACATGCATCCCCTTAAAAGTTTCATAGGGGAAACTATACAAAAAATTGAGACTAGCGATTTCATTTTTTCCTAAAAAAAGACCATACCTAAGCTAACACTGAGATATAGTTCCATATAAAAGATTATAAAGTATGAGGTTCCCAGGTTAAAAGATGTCACTGAAATGGCCAAATATTCTAACTAATGAATTCTGATCTGTTTTGTGAAGACAGATTAAAGTTATGGCCCAAATTTATTAAAGATTTATGTTTATTATATTCACCAATTGTAATTATGTTGTAAAGGATGGAGCAATAACAGAGCCACCTCATTACAAGAATTGAAACAACAACAGTAGGTAACATTTATTTGTTATTGGACCTCTTAATCTCTTTGAATATCAGGGGTCTAAGTGATAGTCAAACAAGACTCTTGATGGTCATTTCCTGCTTCTAAATGAGAAATTTAAAGACACACAGATGCACAGGCCACTGAAATTGGAAACAGAACAGTGGGGCAAAAGAGTAAAAGTAATGACCATTTAAACAAATTACCAATGCTGTGTAGAATATTTCATGACCATTGTTTGTTGAAACTTCCTGTTTTGTTGACCATTATATTGTGCAAAAATCCAGGAGCAATACTCAATAAAATAAATAGCCATATTTAATCCATTTATAATGGTTTTATTAATGGCCATATTTTAATGGCCATGGTAATTTTCAAGACCATGAAAAACACAGTTCTATTGATTGGCATGAAAACAAATGAGAAAAGTATTTCAGAGAATTAATTTTCCAAAAGGAGATTTAAATGCCTATTGAAATAAATTTGGGGTTTTAAATACTGAATTAATGTGTATTTATACCCCGACATACGAAGTATGTCAGGGGGTATATAGTTTTTGTCATTCCGTCTGTTCGTCCGTTCGTCAACATTACGTCAAAGTTTTGTGTTAAACCTTTTGTAATTGCTCATATTTCGGTATGCTTATATCAGATTCTCTTCATATTTGATTCATTACATCTCTATAGCATTACCTTTGATTTGATATATCTAGACCCCTGGGTGGGGGTCAGGGGTCAATAATTAGGATATAGGCGTTTTCATTATGTCAAAGTTTTGCGTTAAACCTTCTTTAATTGTTCATATTTCTTTAACCATGTGTCAGATTCTTTTCATATTTGGTCCATGATATCTCTTAAGCATTACCTGTGATGTGAACAGTCTATGCCACAGGGGTCAGGATCCTGGGTAGGGCCAAGGGTCAATAATTAGGATTTAGGCATTTTCATTATGTCATAGTTTTGCGTTAAACCTTTTAGATTGCTCATATCTCTGTAAATGCATTGCAAATATCTTCCATATTTTATTCATGATAACTCTATAGCATTAGTTTCGATAGGGACTTCTGTTGTTTTTATTTTTTTGCTTGTTCTAATATATTTAAATGGAATCTGGTGATGCATGACAAATTTTATCTTATACTAGTTTACATTATATGCATGCTGCTGCTGACCTAAGGTCAAGGTCACAGACTTTGAATTTGTTCTTTTATAACATTTTTGCATTAAACTTCTGTGCTAAAGTTTGCTTCCATTAGGCGGAGGCACTGGTCGGGGGTATACGCAAGGCCCTGCTCACTTGGTCTAGTTTAAAATTAAGTAATGGTTTGAATTAATCGTGTTTTGATGGCCATTTTAACAGGTTTTTTAATTTTTCAGTTTCCAATGGTGTGATTAAAAAAATTTAAATAGATGTTTGTGCAGATGTGCTGGTAGTATTATAGGTATAAGCCAGAGAACTGACCAAATTTGATTGACTGATTTTGCTGAATTTGACTTTATTTTAAAAGATAACATGCCAACAGCAACATTAATGTCTTAGAAAATAATATTGCAGGGACTGCTTTGGTGGGATTGGAGTGGGGTTTGGGTGAAGGAGTGCATAATTTTTTGTCTTTTTATCCCCCTCAATCTCTGATGCTGTTTAGGCATTGGTTTGGTGGGGCTGTAGTCAAGAGGTAACATGCTACAGTACAGCCACCGGATTGTGCATTTGAGACTCCACTCCATCTGTTTTTTTCAAACGATACTTTAAGGTGAATGGGTACTTTCAGGGGCTGCAACTCTGCCATTTTATTTTTGTCTCCCTTCTCTGAGGGGTAAACTCTTGAATTTGCTCCCCTAGAAGATTTTTTTCATTTAAAGGAAAAAAATGCTCCTAGGGGAGCAAATTCAAACAGACTCCCTAATGGAAGAGCATCTTCCAGGGAAGCAAACAGGAAATTACTTAAGTTGTCTACCTTTGCTAAAATGGCAGAAAAAATTCGATTAGTCGTACAGTACTCATAAAATCAAGTACTCCAATATTTTTTGCTGAAAAAAGAAATGGTAGCTTTTTTGTCATATAATATGTTTGAAAGTTAACATCTCATTAGCTAAGATAGTCATTAAATTTGAACGACTGGGCCAAGTTTCAAAGTCAGCCGACTTTTGCGAGATGTGTATTGGGGTGTGAAAGATGGCAGGTTGTGTCACCTCTGTGTTTAACCTCGTCCTGAGAAAGTAGCATTTTAGAACTGTGCATGCCCAGATCACATGCACAGACTACTTTGAGGAAGGATATCCAGTTTGCTGTAATTTTTTGTTTGTTTTATTTTACAAGTGATATAATGTGGCCATTTTGAGCGAACTCTCCACCATCAAATTCCCAGCAGAATGTAGGCAAGCTGAAAATATTAATTTGCATGAGATTACACAGCTCTTTGAAGTTGTATTTCTATGTAGGATAAGAAATATGATTAAGTTTGTGCAGTTAGGACCAATGTTTGTTTAATATGCTGTTCTGACCAATTTTTGTGGAATAAAGTTTCCAACAGACCTGCAATGCTCCAGATAAGAAGGGTAACACGGATAATTCAGAGACATTTTTTCTTATTTCTCAATGAAAACATATGTTGTGACCCCTCTTTTGAACCTTCTCAGCGAGGCGGTTCTAATGAGGGGTCACAATATATGTTTTATGGTGAAATAAGGAAAATTATCCTTAAATTATCCCTGTTACCCCTTCTTTTCTGGAGCACTGGACCTGTTGATGTTGGTATCAAGTCATAAAGAAGCTGTCCTAAACAGCAGGGTGGGAGATCCCATGATTTTTATTTTGATATGCTACACAGAGAAAATGAATACTATATTAATCCTAATAAACACCCCTGCACAAATAAATGCACCCTCTTCTTTTCCAAAATAATATACAATATATTAACTTAAATGAATTCTTGATGAGGATGAGGTAGCTCTTTGAAATGGGGTCTACTCTTAAAGGAAAGAATTTACTACAATTTTTACTCTAAATAATGTCCCCTCTTTTGTAAAATGCAATGCCCCCGGGTCGTTTAATAGGATTACTATAGTATCCTTTAATGTCAAGATAAAGAGCTCTTTCTTTCCATTTCAAATATTCTACATTTGCTGAGCTATCCACCTCTTTCTAGTGCATGCTCTCACACTGATGACCCCATTGAGATAATTGAGCAACTCATGTGATTGTCACCAATGTGGCATTGCTGACAAGCAAAGGCTCTGATCAGACTGCATGTAAATGCAGTCTGATCAGAGCCTTAGTTTGTCACATCAGCCATCTATGGAAGAGACCAGCCACAGAGCCAATAGTGAGTTCTCTGATGACCGTCTATAAATAAGAAGTATAATCTGAATGTCACCTGACAAAGTTGCCTCATTGTTGGACGTCACATGATGTGGCTCACTTGTTTTGGGCAAGGTGTTTGTCACAAGATTTTAATCCACGAATACCAACACTAAAATTGTGTCATAATCTGCATCAAAGTCAATCCAAAATTTGTGAAAGTATCCCTGCCCAAAATAAGATTATTTGTTAAGCCATTACTATTCAGGAGAAATCTGAAAAATATGGTGTGGAAAGTGGCACACAATACATTGAATAAGAAATCTGCAAAATGCAGTGTCTTGCTTGTCAGTGACACAAAACAGAGCTAGACCTGAAAACTTGACATAAGTTTATACCGCTGTCGCCCATGACGACACCGGGAAAACTATTCAAAATGGATTTTTTGATTGATTTGATGCTTAGCGTCCATGGTAAACAGCTATGGTCATGTCGGGACAGTCAGTTAACCTAACCACACTATTTCTGGGCAGGCTTAGACCTCCTAAGCGGTTAACCAGTACTAAGTGCACATACTTTCGCCAGTAACTGACAACTGCCCTTCTTGAATCAGCGGAAGGAGAAACGAAAGTATGTGGCCAGACCGGGTTTCGAACCCAGGACCTCTGACTTACCAGTCAGGTACCCTACCGATTGCGCTACGCGGCCCGGCCATCTATTCAAAATGGAAAAAACAGACTATTTACTTTGACATAAGCATGAATCACCATATTTCCAGCAGCGTCTCAAAATAAAAACCATGTGATCCCCAGCCCGGGAACAGTTTTGCTACAGACTGCTTGGAATAAATTCAATACAACATCAGATCAGATTTATACCATTTTATTTGCTGTCTTTTCATAGGAAACTAATCTAAGAACAACCTAACAACCTTTTGTAAAGGTTTCATAACAGTTAAGCTTTAAAAATAAATGACAATCAGACCTCTAGATATGACATAACCTTTAAGCTAAAATGGGCTTTAATTACCGAAAACCCTCTAAAATTGGGACACCTAAACAAATTACTGTAACCATCCTGAAAATTTTGGTTTTACATGGAACGGCAAACAGTGGAGGCCCAGATCAGACTGCTCCTTCAGGAGCAGTCTGATATGGATCTGCACTGTTTGCTCAAACCTACCTGTCCCAATATTTAAAGTTTTATGGTACTGATTTCAGCAGATAAACTTTCGCAGTAGGTTATGGTTCTACAGTGAAAGTTCATCAGCTGGTATCTTGAGTCTTTGAATCTCCTCAAAGAGCTCATATGAAGTTTGATTTATGAAGAAATACCCAAAATTTTGACTTATCTTGAGTCCTGAACTTTTTCTAACAAAGAATAGGGCATGAACCTGCCACTGTTTAAGCAATCGTAACCTCAGCTGAGCGCCAAGTCAAGCTTTATGGACTGCCCAATGGACAGGGCCTGGACTGCCCTGTTGATATGGCCAAAGCCTCAAGGGAGGGCAGTATCAATCTTGCAGTCCAGGCTCTGGCCTAAGGACAGTCCAGTCACCTTGAAGGGGCTTTTAATGCACTGAACAAATTCTTACAATGATTTGCAGTAGAACAACAGAGATTATTTTCAGTGACCTTTTCCAACTTATTCAGCATCATAAAACTATAATGAATTCTGCACACTGAAACTGCTTAAAAGACAACAAAGAATCTACTACGAGATATACCTCCTTAACAGTATTTCTCAAGGCACACATTTTCTCTTCTTGTATTAATTAAAACACACTGTCAACCATATTTCTTAAGTATACTAGAAACCTGTTTGACTTTTACACCTTTATAGAAGCCTTTATGACTATTGCACATAAGAAGTAATTGTGTAAGTTTGCTTATTTACCATATGGATAAGTGGCCATAAAAAAGTTAGAGTTTCTCATCCGCTACCTAAAATCTATACACATTGCCCACAAACACAAATGACACGCATAAGAGAGAAATTCAGATACTCAGAAAATCAACAGCTTTGGTCTGCAACAACTTAATTTACAGAAAGCTCTATCCATGAACAGAGTTGTTTTATTTGCATACTTGAAGGACATGCAATCAAACAAGTTTATAACAGCTCCCGATGAACTTTTATGACAACTCCAGATGGAGTATTTGGTGATAATTAGGGATAATTTTTGTTAACTCTGCATTAAAACATATGTTGTGACCCCTCATCTGAACCGTCTCGTCGAGACGGTTCAGATGATGGTGCACAACATATGGTTTCAATGAGAAACAAGAAAAATTATCCTTAATTATCATCAAATACTCTCTTATCTAGAGCTCTGAACTCTCTGAAAATCATCCCAAAACTGTCATCAAAACCTCACTTAATCTGAAACTGATGCATGTACAGTCAACTCTCGATATCTCGAAGTCAAATTTCAGCCCAGTCTAATGATATCTCTAAGTAAATTTTCTGGTACCGGAAAATTTACTTTGAGATATCAGTACTTTGAGATAACAGGAGCTGAAATGTAATAAAAATTGGAAATATATTCTTTGATATAAGAAGATATTTGAGATATCAATGTTCGAGATATCGGGAGTTGACTGTACTTTGTCCAGTTCAGGGCCGAGTTGTTCAAAGCACCGTTAGCCTAACAAGCTCGTTAAGAGGTCAACTCGTCAAGTGTTTTATGACTATAAAACCAAATACACTGATATTTTTTGTTGACAAAATGTGAGAAGCTTTTGCAGTGCAAAAGCTTCTCATATTTTTCAACAAAAAATGTTTGCGTATTTGAGATATTTAGGTTTGAAATTTTAACGAAACGTTAACTAACAATGTCGTTAGTTTTGAACAACTGGACCAAGGTGTATATGCACATCTCCATATTTTTTCAGCCACTTATACAAATGGGAACAGCTTTCCTAGCTTCCTGTTTACTTCCTCTGACCCTGTAGCTCTTCCAATATGGGGTCTACTCTTAAAGGAAAGAATCTCAACCATTCAGTAAAAGTTAAATTTTTTTGTTGTGTTACAATGTCATGATTACAGATCACCCATCAGGTCATCAGCGTCTATGTTGTCTGATGATGTTGATTTACTAGCGTTAGAAGGAGTTTTCTTCAGTCTTTTTCTTTCACTCCTGAAAGAGATGAAGAAGATAATAAATTTTATGCCATTTTAAATTTGCATGGATCCACCTTCATGGTTTGTATGCCATTTTATATAGAAATATTTTTATCAGACAATACCTGTGTGGATTCAGGACAGCTCCCCTGACAGCGCCTTGCCCATCAAATAAAAACCTTTAACATCCAGAAGGCAGAGGCTGATACTAGGGTGATAACAATAGCTCCTCTATTTGCTTTCCTGGTTTGTGAAGCTTGTCTGCACCAGAGCTACTTTTAAAGGATAGGATTTGCTCAAGGAGAGCAGATTCTTTCATTTAAGAGTAGCCTCTTATGAAAATGGGGGTACAGGGGCCATATTCATAAAACGACTTAAGTCGTTGCTATGCTGTTGCTAAGGCTTAATTTCTTTGAAGGAGATTCCCTACAACTATAAACTAGAAATGTTTTTCAGAGAAAAACTGATGTCCCCCCACCAGCCCATTTCCCATCCCCTCTAATGAATAAAAAGCTTGAACGAGTAAAATATCTAGGCAAGTTTGCAGAAAATCCATCCACTGGTTTTAAAGATATCCTACATAGATGACTATGACCTTGAAAATGAGGTCAAGGTCACCAAAATAAACTCACCACTTAAACTTGTCCGAATGATGTATCCATGCATGTTCAGTGAATTTCCATCCATTGGTTTAAGAGATATCACTGGTACAAGAAATTGTCATCTATGTCCTCCAGTGACCTTGAAAATGAGGTCAAGGTCACCAAAATCTAATCAGCTCTTAAACATGTCCCAATGATGTAGCCATGCAAGTTTGGCGAAATTCCATCCATTGGTTCAGGAGATATGGTGGGTACAAGAAATTGTCATCTAAGTTCTCCAGTGACCTTGAATATGAGGTCAAGGTCACCAAAATCTGACCAGCTCTTAAACTTGTCGCAACGATATATCTATGCCAGTTTGGTGAAATTCCATTCATTGGTTCAGGAGATATAGTGGGTACAAGATATTGTCATGTAAGTCCTCCTGTGACCTTGAAAACGAGGTCAAGGTCACCAAACTCTAATCACCACATAAACTTGACCCAATGATGTATCCATGCAAGTTTGGTGAATTTCCATCCATTGGCTCAAGAGATATAGTAGGTACAAGAAAATGTCATGTAAGTCCTCCAGTGACCTTCAAAATAAGGTCAAGGTCACCAAAACCAAATCAGCTATATAACTTGTCCCAATGATGTATCCATGCAAGTTTGGTGAAATTCCATTCATTGGGCCAGGAGATATAGTGGGTACAAGAAGCTGACATCTAAGTCCTCCAGTGACCTTAAAAATGAGGTCAAGGTCACCAAAATCCACATAAACTTGTCCCAATGATGTATCCATAGCAGTTTGGAGAAATTCCATCCATTACTTCAAGAGATATCACTGGTACAAGAAATTGTCATGTAAGTCCTCCAGTGACCTTGAAAATGAGGTCAAGGTCAACAAAACCTAATCACCTCTTAAACTTGTCCCAATGATGTATCCATGCCAGTTTGGTGAAATTCCATCCATTGGTTCAGGAGATATAGTGGGTACAAGAAAGTGTCATCTAAGTCCTCCAGTGACCTTTAAAATGAGGTCAAGGTCACCAAAATCTAATCAGCTCTTAAACTTGTCCCAATGATGTATCCATGCAAGTTTGGTGAAATTCCATCCAATGGTTCAAGAGATATCGCGTGCGCAAGAAATCTGTCACGCCGACGCTGATGCCGACGCCCGGGATCCACACTGAAAACAATATGTCCCCCCTCACCTTTGGTGGGGGGACATAAATATGCTCTGGAGGAACAGTCTTACAAAGACTGTTCCTCCAGACCATATTTCATAGTTGTAGGGAATCTCCTTCATACAAATTCAGCCTTAGCAACCGCATAGCAACCACTTACATTGTAAGTTGTTTCATAAATACGGCCCCAGAGCTACTTTTAAAGGATAGGATTTGCTCAAGGAGAGCACAATCTTTCATTTAAGAGTAGCCTCCTATGACAATGGGCGTACTGGTAATCATTTTCATGTCAAGGTAACCTCCCTGGAAGGAATATCTATACACCTTAAAATAATTTTGTATCAAAGACATATTTGATGACAAATGAAAACACCTGTAAAAAGATGGTTCTGCATAAAATCTAAAAGAAATTCTGTTATCGGAGTTGATCTCTGAGTCATCCTGTATTAAGCTTTTACTTTCATTGTTCTTTTGTTCAGAGCCTTGCATTTTCACCCTTCCATCAGTTCGATACTACTGAAATATTGTTGAAAGGACTCTAATACCACAAGTTGCCCATCCATCCATGGTAAAAGTGTCTGAATCAAATGTACCGACATGACCCTATATAGTTGGACATGCATCTGAGCCAACTGCAATGCTTTCTTCGGTTCTTTTCAAGAGCTGTCTGATCAGGATCACACTATTCAGTCTAGTTCTCTCTACCAATATTTGGGGTTGAAAAGGTACTTTATCCTACGACGTCGCATCTGAGAGTGTTATAAAGCCATGCACTAAAAACGATAATCCACTAGTAATATACAAATTACGTCGCAACGTTATGCATTGACGTTCATAAAAAACGTCGCTTTTTCTGATGGCAAAATCGTGACGCTTGAGTGCAAAATTTGGTAATAAAATGCGATTTTGTGTCATATGATAAATAGAATCTTGCATTCGTGCTCCTGTATTATTGAATTTATTAAACTCGTTAGGGAAAACCGATAAGATGCTCGGCACAGCCTCGCATCTTATCTTTTTCCCCAACTCATTTAATAAATTCAATAATACATGAGCACTCATGTAAGATCCTCTATATATTTCACTATTTAAGGTCATTTGGTACACTTCTAGTGCAAGCAACTCTGCCATTGCCATTTTTATCTCCCTTCTCAGTTAGCGTCAACTATAAAAAGAATTTGCTACTCCACAAGCAAATTCTTTCCTGTAAAAGTAGATCCCATTTTGGAAGGGCTTAGTCATTCATGGAAGCAAACAGGAAGTCACAGTTGTTCTCTTTCTAAAAATGGCAGAAGGTAGAGGTGTACCCACACATTGTGTTCATAATATTCTGATATTCTTACCCATTCTCCGACTCATTAGATCCTACTCTTGGCAGTACAGGCTTTGATGGTGTTTGTTTCTGGGGACGACCCCTCTGTCTTCTTGGTCTGAGGAAGGATGAAACAGTCAACAACCAAACAAGTATATTTGAGCAGCAACATTCTTAAGTATTTAGCTACACCTTCCTGATTTGAACCCCTATTTACAAGGTAGACAAACATAGAACAGTAACTGCTACACTGAGATTGAGGGAACCCACACACTGCCAACTATTGACAGACAGGACTGAGGGCTTGCTGGGCCTTATATGGCTATGTACCAAGGGACCTTCCCCGCAAACTGACAGCCTTCGAAGCAGGGAAACTGGAACAGGCACACACACGTAACTGCTTCACTGGAAGATGGGTCCTTTTTCCTTTATGGCTACTCTTAAAGGAAAGAATTTGCTCTCAGAGCAAATTCTTTCCTTTAAGAGTAGTCCTCTATCATTAAAATGTGTTCACTTCAGAGTGATATCCAGGTTCTTCTGCTCACACACCTTTCTTAAAATGTTTACTTATTTGTTTGGTATGCAGCAATTGAATGTAATGTCCAAATGACAATATATGTGCTGCCACACAAGAAAACCAATAAAGTGGCATGTGCACCCAGTGCAGGCTCAAATCAGCCTGGGCATACACCCAGTTTGATCAGTCTTTGCTGTCCGCATGAGGGCAGCTTAGACCCTTAGCTACCCTTTAAGCATAAAATAAAGACCTTGATAAGACTGGGCAGATACCCAGACCGATCTGAGTCTTCTGTGAGCACACATGCCACTTTGTTGGTTTTAGTTACCTAGCAACCACTGTTTTTGTCTCCTCCTCTTCTTCTAATACTAAAGAGTCATCTCCCTTTGATTTTGCTTGACTAGCTCGCACCTGACTTTGCTTGGCTCTTTTAGGTTTAGGCTGAAATGTAGAGAAACTCCCGAATACAGGAACCACCATACAATGGTACGGTCATTAGACAAACATCAGACCAGCCTGTGCATTCTGTACTACAGCCTTTACTGTTTGCTTGTGGATTCTTTAAACCAGAGGCTGTAGATGGTCTCAGTATACAAATCAGCCTGGCTGATGTACCTCCTGGATGCTTTTAAGTGTTTTCATAAAGCGCCTTAACCCTTAAAGCGCCAAAAATTAAAACTGTTGAATTGGCAAACAGTGTAGATCCAGATGAGGTGACTCATCTGAATCTACACTATTTGCCCTCTAGTGTTTGATTAATTTGATGCTTAACGTCTACGGACAGCTATGGTCATGTCGGGACAGTCAGTTAACCTAACCACACTATTCCCGGGCTGGCTTAGACCTCCTAAGCGGTTAACCAGTACTAAGTGCACATACTTTCGCCAGTAACTGACAACTGCCCTTCTTGAATCAGCGGAAGGAGAAACAAAAGTATGTGGCCAGACCAGGTTTCAAGCCTATGAGTCAGGTGCCATACCGATTGCGCTACGCGGCCCGGCTTTGCCCTCTGGTGTTCGAATTCTAAATATGATATTGCTTGGATGAGACATTTTTTGAAATTCTGCAGACGTAAATTTTGTCGTCTGCTTTTTGGGCACATTAAGGGTTGAAGTAGGTTTTTATACGGGAAATAAAATGGCATCTCTGACAGAATTATCATACATGGATGGATGGTTGACTTGCAATTTTACATCCTTTTCAACAGTATTTCAGTCATATCATCACGATGATGGGAGGGTGATAATGGAAGGCTGTGTGCAATGGAACCTTGTTTGCGACTGAAAAGATTTCCGCCCCCAGGAATTGAACTCGGGACAGCTAGATCAGCAGGCCAGCACTTAACCCCCTGAGCTACTGGGGCTCTTGATTGATTTGTTGCTTTACGTCCACAGTAAACAGCTATGGTCATGTGGGGATGGTCAGTTAACCTACTAGTAACCACACTATTCCTGGGCAGGCTTAGATCTCCTAAGCGGTTAGCCAGTACTAAGTGCACATACTTTCACCAGTAACTGACAACTGCCCTTCCTGAATCAGCGGAAGGAGAAACGGAAGTATGTGGCCAGCCCGGGTATCAAACCCAGGACCTCTGACTTATGAGTCAGGTGCCCTACCGATTGCGCTACTCAGCCCGGCACTGGGGCTCTTGAATTATCATGGAAAACTCATCTGCAGATATTATTGTAGGCCATCAGGCTTGATTTCTTTGTCGGCAAGAATACAAACTGGTGAAGGGTTTTTACTCTACTGAAGTCAAACATCTTATGATATAAACTGATAGTTTTCTTATCTTCTCATAAATACGTATCAAATGGAATCTCCGATGAATTCCCTTGCAATTACATGTAACAGACATTTCCAAGCCACACCCAGAATGTCACTCAAAAAGACACCTGATAGTATAGAACTGACCAATGCAGCGACAACTTAGCATGTGACATAGTCCCACAAACAAACTCCCACGTATTTAATCTCCAACAATAAGTCTGTGATTTACCTTGCATTAATGAACAAGTCCATTCCTGCTTAAATCAGGCATGGTTTGGAAAGGTGCATTACTATGAATACACCAGGGCCTGACAAAAGGAAAATCAAGCAAAAAAAAAAATCACCACTAGATATAAGCTCCAGGACTTGTGTATACTGTAGTGAGCCTAAATTTTGGGCCACCTTAACATAATTTTCCATTTTTAGGTGTCCCAATACTTAAGCACTTTAGGTACAGGCTCCAGGACTTGCGTATACTGTAATGTGCCTTAATTTTTGGGACACCTATGAAAATAATTTTCCATTTGGGACAATTAATTATTTTTATGTGTCCCAATACTTAAGCACATACGGTACTTACTGTCTCTTCATCTGTGTCTAAATTTTGGGACATCTGAAAATAATAAATTTTCCATTTGGGACAAATGGAAAATTTACTATTTACAGGTGTCCCAAAACTTAAGCACTTTAGGTATAGGCTCCAAAATAATGTGCCTAAATTTTGGGACACACCTAAAAAATAATTTTCCATCTGGAACAAATACAAATGGAAAATTAATTATTTTTAGGTGTCCCAATACTTAAGCACATTACGGTACTTACTGTGTCTTCATCTGTGTCTCTGTCAGAATCACTGTAACCAAAAAAGTCTTTAAGTTCTTACTTTATTTGAGCTGCGACAAGACAAAACCAACAAAGTGGCATGTGAGCCCAGCAAAGACTCAGATCAGCCTGGGCATCTGCCCAGGCTGATCAGAGGCTTTGCTGGGTACATGGAGCTAACTTAGACCCTTAGCTACCCTTTAAGCGCAAAGCGAAGACTCTGATCAGACTGGGTAAATGCCCAGGCTGGTCTGAATCTTTGCATGGAGCAATGCCACTTTGTTGGTTTTCTCGAGTCGCAGCTAATTTCATATTCACAGCTGCATTTATGAGGAGTGCAAGTAAACGACACTAAAAATTTGAATTAGAATACTGAAAATTATAGCCAAAGAATCTCTAAAAAGAATTTCACAGAGACAGGAAGTGGAATTCTAAAATTTCAAACACTACTTCTTTTTACCTATATTAAAACAGAGAAAGCAAAAACCTGCCTCCATACAAAAAAGCTTTCCTGACAGTGTCTTGCCCTACACATAAATGTTAACACAAAATAAGACACGGGCACACACATTGACGCCAACTGATGCTGTGGTGACTGCTACTGTTCTTCCTGTTCTTTTGTAAAATTGAGCTAATAAAATGCTGATTCAGGGATATCCTCACTCAAGGTCAGTTGTTAATATGCTTTGTGGAAGTGGTTCTGCTACTTATGATAGCTGTAACAATGTCACTGAAATTTTAGTCTCAGTATTGTATAGGCATGAATCATTTAGGAGTATTCAATGACAATATTATATAGGCTTTCAATGACAATATTCTTCAATCTCGAAAAATTTCACTGTTATTTTTCATTCAGGTGAATGGGTATGCCTCCATTTCTGCCGGTTTTTACTCTGGGAAACCACTATTAAGACATCCTATTCATATCCTTAGATGACCAGTTTAATAGGGTTTACTCCTAAGGGAAGGAATTTGCTCCTAGGGGAGTGATTTTTTCCCATAAGAGTTAACCCCCATTTAGACACAAAGCAAAACCAAAATGAAAGACTTGCTTCCCCTTAAAATGAGCTCATTCATCTCAACCCATTGTTTACTAGTGGACTTGTCCATCCTTATTACTTGGATGAGTCCATTTCTAGTTTTAGGAGTTTCTGGTGGATGTTTTCATTTTCATTGTATTTTGAATAGAAATTCCTGTAAGCAAACAGTGGTGACCCTGATCAGACGCCGCGTTCTGCAGCGTCTGATCAGGGTCTGCACTGTCTGCATATCTCCCCAAAACGGGTTTCTAGTCTAAAAAGGATTAAAACAAGTTCTAATCCCCTAATTATGGCAAGGCAATTCTTGTGAGGACTGAGGAGCCACAAGATTTGCAAGAAACCTCAGACAAATTATATCAGAATTTTTACCCAGTACAGCTTTGCCACATACATGTACCTGTTTATTTCCTTTGTACTTTCAATTTTTCTTGACAGTTTTGTTGCTGTAGATGATGAATTGGGCTTTGACTCTGAAAATTATGAATTTGTTAGTCTACCAAGAATTTAAAACAATATAACAGTCTGAGTAGTAAATCCTAATATTAACACCCCACTCCAATAAGCATCCCCTCTTGCTTTTTTCAGACAATGATTTTATACTGACCTGCCAAAGCAGCAAAACTCAGTTCAAGAAACCCTCAGACATTATAGGGGCGAGTCGGGTAACTTCGGACAGGCGGGTAAATTCGGACATACCATTGCAAACAGTGTAAATCCAGATGAGACGGCTCATAATGAGCCGTCTCATCAGGATTTTCACTGTTTGGCCAGTTATTTTTGTTTTAGTTCCAAATAACTGTTTTATAAAGGAAACAATGTCACTGTCCGAATTTACCCGCCTGTCCGAAGTTACCCCTAGTTCAAATTTATTTTGTCTGTTCCACAAGGTATCTTATGAAACTATCAGCAATTTTAATGATGACAAAGTGCAGCTATAATTCTTATATGGTTAAAATCACTTAATTCTGTTTATTGGGAGCATTTTGGTGAGTGGTTCATTTTTTACTCTTTTGGCTACCCTTGACCCCTTGCATAAATTGCAATATCCACAGCAAATTTAATGGAATACCATATACACCAAAAGGGATAACAAAAGTGAATGTATAATTTCTTCAGGTAGAGTATTAATAGCTTCAAGTATTTCTGTCTTAACATTAAAGCTGATAGAATTCTATTACACTTCCCACTGGTTTGTACCAAACATTTTAGGTGGGTTTAGTTGTTTATTACATCTAAACTATGTGAGAAAATTAATGCATTTTAACTCACCTTCTTGTGTTTCTGTTACACTCTCCTCTGTTACTCCTTCCTCCACTAAAAATATATGTAACAAACAAAAAAATACTAAATCCAAATTTTCAGGTAAGACTTTGATTCCCTTTGTTCCTTTGACTGATAAAGCAAATGGATAAATTTGAATAGGCTGCATACATGGCTGTGAACTGAATATAGAGGATCTTACACTCATGGTCATTTCATATGAAATTTATGAAACAAGCCTTTGGCGGTTTCATAAATTTCATATGAAATGACCACAAGTGTAAGATTCTGTTTATCATATCACCTTTAAAATGGGATTTTATCACCTTTAAAATGAACATTATTACAATCAGAAAACCTATTGTTGACGCAGACCTTGTCAATTACGTTACTTGTATGCGCCAAAGTGTTATTACACGTGTGGTCATATGATTTTTACGATACAACGTTATCCACTGAATAGCAGCGATGTCACATGATAAGCTGATTTAAACCTTTCCTATCTAATACGTTTAAGGTAATGATACACTGTCAGGGAAAGCGAATCTGCCATTTACAATTTTGACTCCCTTATCAAAAGGGGTCAACTATTCAAGAAAAGAATATACTCTCCTAGGAGCAAATTCTTTCCTTTGGGAAAGACCGCCTTTCAGAAGAGTTTTGTCCCCTAGGAAAGCAAACAGGAAGTTCCTCTTGGTTAAAATGGTGGAAAAACATGGAGGTGTACCTAAACAGTTTAAGGTAACTTTCCTCATGTCCAGGCTGAGTCACTGACAACCAAAAATACTATTACATAACTAACTTTACTGTTATGTGCCAACAAATCTTTTTTAAGTTTATGTATTCGCTAGTTACTTTTTTTTGAAGAATCTGGAAGCAGTCATCTAAGCTATCAGTCATATGGTAAGAAATATATGAGCTTCAACATGACAAAACAAACAAAGTGGCATGCAAGCCAACTGAAGGCTCAGATCAGCCTGGGCATCTGCCCAGTCTGATCAGAGTCTTCACTATGTGCTTAAAAGGTAGCTAAGGGTCTAAGCAACTTCCCTGTCGACAGAGAAGACTCTGAATACAATTGGTGGATGCCCAGACTGACCTGAGTCTTCGCTGCGCACACATGCCACTTTGTTGGTTTTGTCCTGTTGTGGCTCATATGCCAACAATACATGCCATGTGCAATCTGGTAGAAGAATGGGTAAAATCTTTAAGTCAAAGCCCAGTAATTGTCTAACATAAAGCTATGCCCTGACCAGACTGCATATGCTGTAAGAAAATTTTTCATCATATGACTCATAAAATAGAAGAGAAAGTAAGGGTACCGTACCTTGTCTTTTCAGCTGCCTTATCTTATCCTTCTTGCTGTTGAGCACAAAAGAAAACTGAAAATAGAAAATGATAATCTCTATGAAAGCTCCAGGTGACATTTTTTTTCTATACTACTGAGATAATTTTTCCTTTCCCTTAACATATCCAGAGCTCCAGATAAGAGGGGGTATTAAGGATAATTGACAGATAATTTTACTAATATCTCAATTAAAATGTATGTTTTGATCCCTCAGCAGAACCGTCTTGATGAGATGATTCTAATGAAGTGTCACATCATATGCTTTTATCAAAAAATAAGGAAAATTATCCCTAATTTATTCCAGTTACCCTTTCTTATCTGGAGCATTGATATCACATCACCCTTTCAGATTTATCTCAGAGAGGTGTTACAAGTAAGAGACCAAGTCAGATTTCATAAATCATGTCAAGACTTCTCATTAGAACTGCCTCAGAGAGGAAGTTCTAACCTTGTAAGGAACCACAACTTCCACAAGATCTCTCATATAAAGAGGAAACAGAAATTCCCAAAACCCGCTAGCATGTGTATTTCTGCATTTCATAATATTATGGTAATACATTGAAGTACAATAATTTTTTTCAGTGCAAAACAGACTTTCAAATACAAAAAAATTCTAAGTATTGGGAAAGATAGGTCTGGGTAAACAGTGCAGACCCAGATCAGACTGCTAGCAGTCTGATCAGGGTCTACACTGTTTGCCATCCCATCTGCATCTTTTGAACACCTAACTGTATTTTAAATCTGAACTGTCCATTTTTAGGACAATTACAGTACTTATTCCAGATGTCACAATTTTCAGATTTTTTATGGTATATACCCATAATGTGCATAAGTATTGGGACACCTAAAATAGTTAATTTTCCATCTGTCCCAAATAGGAAATTAATTCTTTTAGGTGTCCCAAAATTTAGGCACATTACAGTGCTTGCACTGTTTCAGGGCATTTCTAAAAACAAACTTGGTGAGGAGGGTTGGTTGGTTGATTTGATGCTTAACGTCCACGGTAAACAACTAAGGTCATGTCGGGACGGTCAGTTAATCTAACCACACTATTCCTGGGCAGGCTTAGACCTCCTAAGCGGTTAACCAGTACTCAGTGCACATACTTTCGCCAGTAACTGACAACTGCCCTTCTTGAATCAGCGGAAGGAGAAACGAAAGTATGTGGCCAGACCGGGATTCGAACCCAGGACCTCTGACTTACCAGTCAGGTGCCCTACCGATTGCGCTACCCGGCCCGGCTGGTGAGGAGGGAGGCACCCCAGTTTAGTTTTATATTTGAAGCTGGTTGTTGGTTGATATGATGCTTAACGTCCACGGTAAACAGCTAAGGTCATGTCGGGACGGTCAGTTAATCTAACCACACTATTCCTGGGCAGGCTTAGACCTCCTAAGCGGTTAACCAGTACTCAGTGCACATACTTTCGCCAGTAACTGACAACTGCCCTTCTTGAATCAGCGGAAGGAGAAACGAAAGTATGTGGCCAGACCGGGATTCGAACCCAGGACCTCTGACTTACCAGTCAGGTGCCCTACCGATTGCGCTACCCGGCCCGGCTGGTGAGGAGGGAGGCACCCCAGTTTAGTTTTATATTTGAAGCTGGTTGTTGGTTGATATGATGCTTAACGTCCACGGTAAACAGCTAAGGTCATGTCGGGACGGTCAGTTAATCTAACCACACTATTCCTGGGCAGGCTTAGACCTCCTAAGCGGTTAACCAGTACTAAGTGCACATACTTTCGCCAGTAACTGACAACTGCCCTTCTTGAATCAGCGGAAGGAGAAACGAAAGTATGTGGCCGGACCGGGTATCGAACCCAGGCCCGGCGTATCTTTGATATATTGATAATAAAAGGGTCTGATTCTTCATGCAAATTTGGTAGATATATCACACATGGACTGTTGGGTTCTGACATTTTCCTTAACATATGCATGTTACAAAGGACTTTTCTAATGGTGCTACTTCAGTTTACCTTTGTATACAGGTCTTGCTCAATTTCTTCTTTGGCAACCACACATTTCTCTAATCTCTGAAACAAAAATTAAAACAGCAACATTCCATGGGTGCTAGTAAATTTTGCAGACCTCCTCCTCAGATGCTCCTTAGAAGCAATCTGATTTTGATTGTTTGTGTAGGCCATTTTATCATGCTAAATAGAAGGTTATATGCTATACAGAACCTAGGTTGTGTCAAGAGTATTTTTTTTGTAACACTTTAAAACTTAATGAGATAAAGTTTCAAATTTTGCATCTTACCTTTAAAGCATTTATTCTTTCTTGAGAGAGTCTTTCATTGTCTGTCTCCAGATGTTGTATGCGTTCCTTCAGTTCCTTCATGCTTTTTATACAGTGCTTGAATAGTTTTGTTATCAACTCAGCTGAGTCGGCACGCACTTTGAGATTCGCAGAGCCTAGCTGAAACTATAAGGTAAAATATTTGTAAAAATAAGTTCTTAAACTTCTGTGACAACCCAGTTTGCCTGAACCTTAGGGTTAGCAAATACAGACACAAAAAGTAAGTAATCTAGCTATTTCAAAACATTACCTGTGGCCAGGAAATTGGTTTGGGGGTATTACCAAGTTTTTTTATTTATAATTCTAAATGGTAAGCAGTCAGTTCCAGCAGATTTCACTTCCCAACTAGAGATGCATGAACAACACACCGGATACTCCACCTTGCATCTTGTCAGAAAACCTGATACCTCTTACAAAAGCCTTAACCAGAGTCTATTGGTCATAGAAATAATGTGCATAGGTACATACACACAAAAGACACTATAATTATGCACCTAATTCGTTTGATTATTTCACTGTTTCAGTGAACTACAAACATTCCAAATAATACTGTTTCACACGTGACAGCTCCAGAATAGATATGGTTTTGATGTTTCCTGCATAAAAACATGATGTTGCCACACATTAGGACCACATCAGATGGTTCTGTCATCAGGTAATAACATGTGACTTTGGAGATAAAATTATTCCCAAATTGTCATCAAAACCCACCAAAATCCACAGCCCCCTATTTGCAAGCATGAAACTCCTTACTGTAATATCTTCTGCAGGTATGTGTTTCTTCCAGACAAACTCAAGATTGTCCCTCTGTCTTTTCATATGATACTGAAAAGTTTCTTGTGTCTCCGTCATTGTGGTGAGAGCTTCTACTGTCTGCTCTACATAAGGGTCAAAATCCATCTTCAGTCGTGTAGACAAGGTGTCAAGGTCATCTTCTGACACTGGAAATAGATAATTAGATACAGTTTCAGACAGGCTAAATTTTCAGCCTGAAACTCACCTTTTTTTATATATATTTCTCCATGACACCATATTACGTTATCATGAAAGAGTATGAATGGTGAGCTTTGGTTCTCATGAGATCCATTGACTGACACTATATTAAGGTGAGTAACCTTTGGGGTAAAAGACAGTGCCTTAATTTCCTATTATAACACTATGCTTGGGGTCCATAGATAGGTACAGCAATAGATAGGCACAGCATTGTTTGTATTATATAAAGACACAACTACAAAGGAATAAGCCGGGCCGCATAGCGCAGCGGGTAGGGCATCTGACTCATAAGCCAGAGGTCCTGGGTTCCAACACTTACTTTCATTTCTCCTTCCACTGATTCAAGAAGGGCAGTTGTCATTTACTGGTGAAAGTAAAAGCACTTAGTACTGGTTAACCTCTTAGGAGGTCTAAGCCTGCCCAGGAATGTGTGGTTAGGTTAACTGACCGTCCCGACATGACCATAGCTGTTTACCATGGACTTTAATAATAACACAACAACAACAACAACAAAGGAATATCTTGGCAAATGAGCATTCTTTGTAGTTTAGTTTTCATGGGAACAAAACATCACAGCTCCAAAACAGCATTATAATAAATGGCATCACAGGAATTTTCCCACGCCAAATATGGGACCAAATATTGGCTCTTATTTTTCCCAATTTAGCGTTAAAATTTCCCAAAACAAAAGAGAGTCTTTTGCAATTTCTTATTGAGTTCTACATTTTGGTGAAAATTTCTAGTAAATCTGACCAAAAATAGCACAGTTAAGAGATGTTTACATTCACATTTGCAGCAGTTACTCATGAATAGTACTGATAACTGCAAATTCAAAATAGTTTAACAGGTTAAAGATTTACTTTGCTTTCGTTTTTAACTGAATTTACAACATATTTTGTTTTTATCATCCAGTCAAATGTTCACCATTTCAAAGATATGCATCCTTTTTCCCGAAAGTCAACAGTCCCTGGCTGTGCGTTTCGGAAAGTTAGGAAAATCCTTGCATCATACTAAGGCTCTACTTTACCTTGTCCTGTCCACACTCTCCCATCATGGCATAATGTCAAATCAAACCCCTCCTTGCCAGCTGCCTTCAGTCTCGTCAACAAGAAACATTCTTCATTGTCTTTTGTCACTAGGCGAATAAATTCACTACCTTCCATGCTGACAGACTGCCTGCCACCTGTAACGTCAAATAGGAAATAAAAAACACCCTGAATTCTAAGTATTGGGACAGACCTAGTCTAGTCTAATCTTGAGACAGAAAGTTCTTAGCAAACAGTATAGACAGAAAGTTCTTAGCAAACAGTATAGCCCAGATCAGACTGCTCCAATGGGAGCAGTCTGATCTGGGCCTACACTGTTTGTCATTCTAGCTGTATCTTTTGGAATCAATACTGCATTGTAAAAACAAAATGTTCCATTTTAAGGACAATTGCAGTAATTATTTTACGTGCTCCACAAATTTTTGGAACTTTTATGGTACCTAAAAGGTACTGAAGGCCAAAAAAAAAAAAATAGTTGTGTTACTGGTTCCTTGCCAAAAAAGAAAAGGGTCAGTAGGTAGGTTTTACATTTTTTTATTTTTACTTTTAAAATTGCCTCTAAAAAATTTGTTTACCCAATGTTTGATGCTTTAAACCTGTAATTTTGGTAAATAAAGTTTGTGATATACTATGTGCTTGTCTTCAAATCATTTCCTTAAAAATATTTGATATTGCTATCAATTTCATTGATAAGCAATTTGCTTCTACGGACAGCCAAGTCTGCTTGTACCATATGGACGTACAGCAGAAGTTTTCACAAGTGGATGTGTATTTCCATATGCTGCTTTGTGAGCTATGATTTAAAACCACATATGGCTGCTCCGAGCATGCGTTAACTGCCCAATTATGGTCACTTCGAGCATGTTCGATATTGACGAAAATTGCATTTTAGAGCATGAGTTCCTGTATATAGTCAACCTCTGTATAGTCTAGCAGTATATAATGAGTGACACTAATTTCGAGTATTCTTATATTGCATTTGGGGAAGCCCAACACACATGCACAATCCTACTTCTATATACTTTGACCAGTGGTTGCTCCGCGCACTTTTTTTTGCGAGCACGCGCGTACTTTCCAATTTATGTGGTTCCCCGGCATGATTTAGAAAAAAACGCTCGGAGCACCCTGGAGCATGCTCTGGGTGACCAAAACTGGATTGTTAACGCATGCTCGGAGCAGACAAATGTGGTAATAAAACATACCTGGCTTTGTTGAAATTTTGAGTCTTCCAGTCGGTGATGTGTGCGAGGCTTAATCCAGCAACCTATAACAGCACTTGACAACATTTGCCTCTACTGAGAATAAGCTAGAGGGTGACTTAGGATGGAGAAAGAAAAATAAACCTTTTTTTTTTCATTTTATTTGGACAATGTTTGACAAAACTAAATGAGCTGGGAATTTTTTCGAAATTCAAAAAAAAAAAGTTCAGAGTCAGGCCCAAAAATGCATGGTCAATGGTCAGTTGGGGGACCAGTAACACAACTAATTTTTCATTTGGCCTAAACTCCTGCAAACTATGAACAGACACACGGCGAAGGTGTGTGCAACTATCAATATGTTTCCCCGAGACACCAAAGGAATATTGTAATGAGAATATAAAAATAACAACAATAAGATTCCAATCAGACAGAAAAGTACTTTTATGAGGTGGTCTGTCATTGCTCATGGCATGTAAGGTGGAAGGGTGCGCCATATGAGGGGATTGGCTTTGGGGGGGAAAGCAATTGTCTAAATGACAAAGTTTGCCCCCAAAAAGTGTGCCCATTCACCTCAAACTGTAGTTGTATTTCATTAGTGTGCATATCTGTTATTTTTGTTCCTGATATGATGTCATTTGGATTTCTTGCCTTGATTATATTCAGTTACTCTATTGTCTAATATCTGTAGGTGTTCCTATGTGGGCCGAAAATTCTTAATAAACTTCTTGTATCTTGTACAAAGTATCCTAGAACTTCTAAAGATGACTAGTGCCTCATGAAAGTCTGTGTGAGAACTGACATGACCAAATCCAATATGATTAAAATGTATGTACTTGATAATTTTAAATATTTTGCCAGACCAAAAGAAATTTTGCCAGACATGTCAGGTGGTCAGATGGCGGTGAGGAATGGACTTATACTCCCAAATTGCTAATTTTGAAAAGGAAACAAAATCACAGCAATTTTATTGTTTTATGTCTCTTTCATACTCTTTGAACATGAAAGATAAACAAATGTTGACGAGATCAAATACAAATTAAAAAAAACGAAAAAATAAATATTTGAACAGAATTGTTCCACTCTATTTGCCGTCGAAACGAAGGACGCTCTAAGAAGATTTCGAACCCTGCAGTGCCGGTCGGTTTTTACCAAAAAGAAATATATAGAAAAATAAACAGAAAATCATACTTTCTTCTTTTAAATTATCGAGATAAGCTTGAATTCTAAATGTTTTCTTTTCAAATTATCAATTTTTCTGTTGAGATTATTGTCTGCTAGAGGACATGTTTGAACAGAACCGTAGGTAAAACCCCGTACCGCAATGCGTAAACTGGAAACACAAATCACCGCACCTCTGTTGGACTGCAGCAGGAGCAGATAATTATAGGCATACCTGCCAAGTTTCACGATTCTTGCGTGACCCTCACGAATTGGACGCCTCCTACGACCTCACGATCGTATTTTGAAGAATAGCCATAACTCATGCTTCTTTCGCTTGCTCACAATTTCACTTTAAACAGGAGAATACCAAAAAAAATGTCTTTTTTTATTTGGCGCTCTCTCGATTGTCAAAAATGTGTTTTCTCTCAGCTTCGGCTTCATTCGGACAGTCTCGGTCACCGAATCTATATTTATCTCCGGGAAAATTTGTCACCTGGTCTAAAAATAGGTAAAGGTAAAGGTTTCAGATAGTCTTAAAATAGCGTGGGTATAAATAGCTAGAGTATTCGATAGGGATTAGAGCCAAAAACGACCAAATGTGTACTTCCGTTTTTATGTAGATGAAATATTGACGACTTGAAAACACTGGAGAAAAAGAAAGGTTTATAAATCAAAGTACTAAAATGGATGGGAGATCGAGTTTACCTGGGTTAGGAAGGTAGAAAAGTGCAACAGCTTTGCATTTTGTAATCTTTGCAAAAGGCATTTCAGTGTTTCCCAAGGCATTTCAGTGTTTCCCACGCCGGAAAAAATGATGTATAAAACACAGATCTTCACAGTCGGTATTTAAAAACGTCAAAACTTTTGCAATCAGTATCTTATTTTGTTATTACCAAGACAGCCCAAGATGTTGTCAGAGCTGAAACTCTCTTTAGCAACTTCTTTGCAGAACATATCTTGCTATTTTTGATAGCAGATCACTTTACTAAACTCAATGTATAAAATTTTAGCAAATAAGAATACTTGATGTTTATCTTCATTTAAGTACTACCTACTGATCCTACTCCTCCCCACTGCCATCCCCAATCTCTAGTTTCACATTAAGAGAAAAAAAAATGACACAAAAATCTCACCCTTTTCCTTTGTCAATGGGTTTCTCCGCAAATGAACTAACGCGGAAAAGGGGGCTAAATTGAGGCTTCGCGCGCAGTCTCACTCTTTTGTTAATTGAAAACTTGGCAGGTATGATTATAGGGAATGAATGAATGTTAGATTATTTATAGACGCTCAACCCTGGTAAGGGCATATAGCGTCTAAACATCAACAGTATAAAACGTATCTATATATAAGACAAGTTCGAAAGCGACTAAATGCTAAAAGAATTGTGTATACGTCCGGTATAGGGTGTGAAACTAATTTTGGCTGATTGCTTAAAGCTAGACCTAAAAATGCCATGCCCGTTTCTAGGCTGTGCCAAAATACATATTATCCATAGGCTAATTTAGAATCAAACATTTGCCATTTTATAAAATCGGTGAATATCGTACGATAATCGTACCCCAGATAAATTGTCACGATAAAAGCATGTATTATCACCGTCCTCAATTTACTGAGAAAAAATGCCTCACATATACTTGCGCTCGAAACAACCTATCGAGATATTTTTACAAATCAATACTTAATGATTAATTTTCTAACCTAGCACTACAGAATACGTCGAATTTTACAAGTTATATCGTATTTTGCCCCATTTTGCACTTTTACAACTGGCAGGATAATGTTTACCTTAACACCGCTCCATTTTCCTGCAGTTGCAAACTTAATTTTCATTGGACGAAAAATAAGCCACATCCAATCAAAACGCTTGTTTTAAAAAGCCGTTCGGACACGTAGCCAAAATGGTGGGTCTGACTTTTTTTTTTCAATGAAAAATCATTTTATGTTTCATTTCATGCTTTATTAAATTAGGCACGGATATGATTTTGTACTCAGATCCACCCCATTAGATTTTTTCTTGTCCAGGTCATTACTAGACAGAGTAAACAAAGTATAAGGGATAAAAGTTGAATTAAAGAGGCTGATATCGTTCTGCACGCAGGCACTCGACATAAAATTTGTTTAATTTCTAAATATTATCAAATGTCAATCTATTTTCTACCATTCTGTAAAATTTCAAGTTGATTGGAGTTGCAATTCAGCCCACTGCATTATCATAAACAAGAAGAAGGAGCGACACTACGCCCTTTTGATTTTGTGTTTACAGTATGGTGTCGCATGTTCTTTCTTTCTATATATACTGCTACACCCTCTCATAATAAGCATTCTAAGCAAGATGCTTCCATACTATGTGACGATGATATATATCTGCACTTACCTACAATCGAAGCATTTAATGACAGTGAAGGATTCTGCGAAATTTACAACAAAATTCTGAAGCGGGATGAAAAACAGGGCAAATTGAAGGCAGTGGTCAAATGTGCATGGCGGTCTGTCGGGAAATCCAAATATTGCGAGTCTGTTGATTGGTCAATGACTGCGCAAGTTTAAAATCCAAGTAATTTGAAAACTTTGATATCGATGGATTGGTTGCCATTACAAGGTTGGGCGGTAAATTCCACCCCGGTATTTACAGAGCTGGAATTTACCGGTCTGGAAAATACTCCCAAAGTGGCAAATACTGGTCGATTGAACTTTTTCACCTTTGAATCTTCCTAAAACCAAAACCAAGGTAACTTAAAATAATATATATTCAACCTAAATGACTTAAAGATGTTTTAGTTAATTTTAATACTAAATATGAAGTTGGTTTACCATCATTAAGAACAAAATGTTTCACAAATTAAGCAGATTGAAACAGCCAAATTTTGAAAACATAGATTTAAGACAAAAAAATTGACAGTTTCACAAGTATGAACAGTATCTTGATTCAACTTTATTATTTGTTCCCAACCCAACAGCATAACCAAATAGGTAAGAAATTACAGGTAAATTCACCTGTGCACCTGGCCAGTCACCTGTGACGGTGCTCGGACATTTCGGCCACGGACATTTCGGCCTAGGACGTTTCGGCCTAGGACAGTTCGGCCACGGACATTTCGGCCACAGAAATTGTCTAGGGTGGACATTTCGGCCTTTATCAAAAATAACTTTTTATAATCAAATTAAGGAGTCATATGAGTAACTTAAAGCTAAGTCTTAATAAATGCCAATGAGATGTTGTTGTTGTCTTCATGTTTTATGGACCTTCAACATCTTTAAGGTCATTGTGAGCAACTAAAGGTGAAAAACACGATAAACAACTATTTCAGCTACTTTAACTAGGGCGGCATATGATATTTGCTTAAGAGTTTCGATAGGTTTATAGCCCTTAAACACTTTTAAAGTCATTTTGAGCATAATCTGGCACATTTGCCATCCCCATCCACGTGCCAGTGTGGCCTTTATCATCCATGTGATGCCTATCATATCTTAATAAGCAAACATATGGCTGATGAATCTGTGGTGCACCCATTTTTTGGCTTTAAGAGATATGGTTGGAGCTATTTTGAGCCCAGTCACATATTTTGGTGTCATGTGTGCAGAAAACACATACATGTCATTTAAAGGTTTACAATAGCATGTTTTCATGTCCCCATTTTTTTCAGATTTGGCCGAAACGTCCATGGCCGAAATGTCCATGGATGAAATGTCCATGGCCGAACTGTCCTAGGCCGAAATGTCCGAGGCCGAAACGTCCGTGGCCGAAATGTCCTACATTCCCTGTGACACCCAATTCGCAAGACAATTTCTAAATTGTTAAAACAACAAGTTTCAAAACAATACTTATTTAAGGGAGCAGAGTATTGCTTGGGGCAAGAATGGAAACAATAAGTTGTCAGAATGGTTATCTGTTTTATACCAAGGTTAGACAATTAGTCAAGGTGAAGTACATAGTGGTGTTATTGATATAGCTTGAGCTTTAGTATCGCTTCAGCTCTTGAATACATTATAGCAGTCAGATAATAATTTGTCATAATCAGTCCTAAAACTGAACCATCACACATCATTACCAAACTACTATTCACCATAAGCCAAAAGATCCTATGCTGTTGTTGACCAAGACAAAAAGACCAGTGCCAGATGTATTGGTTGCAAAACAGTAGTTAGTGCCAAAGCTCCATGGCTCCAAGCCCACAGAGAGAAATGTCCAGCTATGAAAAAGGCTATTTTTTTTATAACAAAGTTCAAAATTTCACTGACTACATAAATTATTAAATAATTAAGGAGACACAATTGTTAAACTTCAGTATAAATATTAAGTCAGTTGACCAGTATAACTGAGATACACCTATGGATTTTGAGTGTAGGTTACTGTATAAATTCCAGACTGGTCAATTCAATCAACCAGTATTTGCCGGTATTTTCCAGTATTTGCCAGTATTTACCGGTAAATACCGCTGGCATGGAAAATACTTGTATTTGCCGGCATTTTGCCAACCTTGTGCCATTATGGCGGGAGAGCTAAGTCATCCAAGCACGCGACTGGAATTTCGGTGAAAAATACTGGATTTCATCATTTCCATCAAGCTAGAATAAAATCAAAATGACATAGTGTCGCGCCTTCTAGTTGTTGATGATAATGCAGTGAGCTGAATTGCAACTTTCCTATTTCGCATCTGATCATCTTGAAATTTTACAGAGTGGTAGAAAATAGATTGATATTTGATAATATTTAGAAATTTAACAAATATTTTGTCAAGTGCCTGAGGTTCTGCCATGTGTTTTGGTGCACGTCTAATGCGATGCACATTTCCATTTTATTCCTGTTTTTCAACTCGTACGGTTTTTGGTCTACTCGCATCTTACCAGTTTCCGATTAAAAAGATCAGTTTGAACATTGGATTGGCAATATCCTTTTATTTGGCCCGGATCGAACAGCGCCAGGCTTAAAAGGAGACGACATCTCCTTACTTCAGAGCCCAACAACCATTATAGAGGTATGGAATAAACCGCATGTAAGTGGAGGTAATAAATTCGCTTTATTCGGTTAGTAAAATTCTATATCTGTAAGTCAAACAAATCTAGGCAGGTCAATTACCGTGATTATGCCATTGGACTCAATAACACAATAATTATGTTCCCGAAGGGTGAGCATATAGTTGCTGCTTTGTCCGTCTGTCACACTTTTGTCCGGAGCATATCTCTGAAAGTATTAGGGAGAACTAAAGAAACATCACACATTGATAGAGGACAATGAGGGGAAGTGCAGTGCACAAGAACCGTAACCATGTCACAAGTATTTATGAAGTTAGCTCCCTTTCCAGTTTTTGCAATATTTTGCTTGTCCGGAGCATATCTCTGAAAGTATAACGGGGAACTAAATGAAACTTCACACATTGATAGAGGACAATAATTAGAGGAAGTGCAGTGCACAAGAACCGTAACCCTGTCACAAGTATTTATGAAGTTAGCTCCCTTTCCGGTTTTTGCAATATTTTGCTTGTCCAGAGCATATCTCTGAAAGTATAAGGGGGAACTAAATGAAACGTCACACATTGATAGAGGATAATTAGAGGAAGTGCAGTGCACAAGAACCAAAACGCTGTCACAAGTATTTACGAAGTTAGCTTCCTTTCCAGTTTTTTCAATATTTTGCTTGTCTGGAGCATATCTCCAAGAGAATTAAGGGAACTTAATGAATCTTCACACATTGATTGAGGACAATAATTAGAGGAAGTGCAGTGCACAAGAACCATAACCCTGTCACAAGAACTTACGAAGTGCAGTGCACAAGAACCGTAACCCTGTCACAAGTATTTAGGAAGTTAGATCCCTTTCCAGTTTTTGCAATATTTTGCTTGTCCGGAGCATATCTCTGAAAGTATAAAGGGGAACTAAATGAAACATCACACATTGATAGAGAATAATTAGAGGAAGTGCAGTGCATAAAAACCATAATCCTGTCGCAAGTATTTACGAAGTTAGCTCCCTTTCCAGTGTTTCAATATTGTGCTTGTCTGGAGCATATCTCCAAGAGTATTAAAGGGAACTTAATGAAACTTCACACATTGATAGAGGACAATAATTAGAGGAAGTACAGTGCACAAGAACCATAACCCTGTCACAAGAACTTACGAATGTCACTCCCTTTCTAGTTTTTTTCAATATTTTGCTTGTCAGGAGCCTGTTTCCAAAAGTGTAAAAGGGAACTTAATGAAACTTCACACACTGATAGAGGGCAATGAGTGAGAGTGCAGAACACAAGAACCATAACCCTGTCCTAAGTTATTACAGAGTTAGCTCCCTTCTTAATTTTTGCATTATATTGCTTGTCCGGAGCATATCTTAGGAAAAATTGAAGAAAACTAAATTGATAGAGCGCAATGAAAGGAAGTGCAGAGCTTAAGAAGAACTACTATAACCCTCCCTTTAGTAGCTGATCCCTTCCTAATTTTTTTCAGTCATTTAGCTTGTCCGGAGCATATCTCTGTACTTATTGAAGAGAACATGAATGAAACTTCACATATTGATAATAGAGGGCAATGACAAGAAGTGTAGAACAGAAGAACCATAACTATCCCAAGTTATTTTGGAGTGACTTCCCTTCTTATTTTTTCTCAGTTGTATGCATGTCCAGAGCATTGCCTAAAACAGTTGTATGCATGTCCAGAGCATAGCTCTAAAAGTATTGAAGAGAATCATTTTTTCCATTTCAAATTGCATTTGATTTACACAGAAAATCACTCCTTCACCAGGATATGAACATGAATGAAACTTCACATATTGATAATAGAGGGCAATGACAAGAAGTGTAGAACAGAAGAACCATAACTGTATCCCAAGTTATTTTGGAGTGACTTCCCTTCTTATTTTTTCTCAGTTGTATGCATGTCCAGAGCATTGCCTAAAACAGTTGTATGCATGTCCAGAGCATAGCTCTAAAAGTATTGAAGAGAATCATTTTTTCCATTTCAAATTGCATTTGATTTACACAGAAAATTACTCCTTCACCAGGATATCCGTTCCCCTATTCCACACCTTCGGAGAGCATCCATTAGTTCCACCGATTTTCATGTTAGACTGGTGGTAGAGGTCGACAAAACATGGACCATTCACGGACTAACATAAAACACTGTACGCTGGGCGGCGTAGCGCAATCGTTAGGGCAGAGTTCGAAACCCGGTCTGGCCACATACTTTAGTTTCTCCTTCCGCTGATTCAAGAAGGGCAGTTGTCAGTTACTGGCAAAAGTATGTGCACTTAGTACTGGTTAACCGCTTAGGAGGTCTAAGCCTGCTGAGGAATAGTGTGGTTATGTTAACTGACCATCCCGACATGACCATAGTTGTTTATCGTGGACATAAAGCATCAAATCAACCAACTAAAACACCGTACTTTGACCAAACCACAGACTACTGAACAAACTTTGGACCATGCAGTCACAGATTACTGAACAAACCACAGACTCTGCCATAACATTTATAAGAGAAAATATAATCATGCACTTGAGTCGGAAGAGGAGTGGGGAGAGGGGGAGGGTTGGGGGGGGGCTCCTGGCGCACATACGCTGTTAAGGGTTAAGGAATTATGGAGGCCGTACCAGACTATGACTTATTACCATTAATTATGGACTTTTTCACGGACCACAGACTGGTGTCACGGGCCTCTTTAAGCTTTCACTGACCATTCACAAACCAAGTGATGCTGTTACACCATATACATATGCATAGTCAACTACATCACGGACCCAAGCATAATAACAAACCTTTTCACAGACCATTGACTGATGTTAATGACAATTTACATTTCACCGACCAATTCACAGACCAGCTGAGGGTGTTAGGGAACTTAGGGCATACACTTAGTCAACTTCTGCATGGACCCAAACACAAACTTAATGCTATAATTATGGATTTTTTTTTATGAACCACAGACTGATGCCACAGACCACTAACATACAAGCCAGTATGGGCCAGCTAACTGCTGTTATGGCATTATCTATATTCGGCTGCTTCACAGACCTAAGGCCGGGCCGGGTAGCGCAATCGGTAGGGCACCTGACTCGTAAGTCAGAGGTCCTGGGTTCGAATCCCGGTCTGGCCACATACTTTCGTTTCTCCTTCCGCTGATTCAAGAAGGGCAGTTGTCAGTTACTGGCGAAAGTATGTGCACTTAGTACTGGTTAACCGCTTAGAAGGTCTAAGCCTGCCCAGGAATAGTGTGGTTAGGTTAACTGACCGTCCCGACATGACCTTAGTTGTTTACCATGGACGTTAAGCATCAAATCAACCAACCAACCACATACCTAAGCACAAGCTTATTACCATGATTTGGACCTTTTCGACAATTTCACAGACCAGTTGCAGACTCAACCCTTAATTAAGGTCATTAAACCTTTTAATGAACCATTTATGGGCTATTTTTAGCATGGCCTATTCACAGATTCTTATCTCTTGAATTTTTTTTATTGGTCCGTAAGTCTGTAAATCCATGAATGGTCCATGTGGTAACTATTGGCTGAGCTTTTGCAGCGATAAACTCACCAACTTTTTTCATTTATTTCCCAAGTTTGAAGTTGATTCAAAATGTACATTTGACTAAAACATTTTAGCAAGCAGAATGTACCAAATCTGTATTAAATTTAACATCTACTGGAAACTGGTCTTCACCTGGAACTGGTTGGACATGGTTCGTCTTATTATTGGGTGTGTGAGTGTAAGTTTGGCTATAGACAAGTTTCTGCAGAACAGGTAAACACAGCTGTTTCTCATGAATAATTTAGTGGGGGTAAAAACGTCATCCCCCAGATAAACTATCAGAGAAACTGCAGCAGTAGAATGTGTAATAAAACCACCAACAATGTTGAAAAGCTGCTGCATGGAATGGTGTGCAAATAAACAGAATATGGAAAAGACAATTTCCTTGCACCGAATTCCATAATAGCCTCCATGGAGATGAGAAGCCTTGATCAAAGCTATTCATCGTTTAGATCCTGAAGCGGCTAAACCAATACAACTGGTTCTATGTGGTGCTGTTTTATGATTTATTCCCTATTCATTGACATCCATAATTCAAATTATGGATATCCATTATTAGAGTTATTCATATCCATAAATATCAAGGTGAATAGTCGAACATTATATGTCTATAAATCAATTTATGGATATCTATAATTCAAATTATGGATATCCATAATTCTATTCTATTTACTGATATCTATATATCGATTTATTGATATCCATAAATCGAATTATGGATATCCCTATATGATCGAATCATAGATATCCAAAATTTGAATTATGGATATCTTTAATTCGAAATATGCATATCCATAATTCCATTTATGGATATCCATAATTCTAATCGTGGATATCAATAATTATAGATATCCATTGAAAATTATAGATATCAAAAATTTGAATAATCTATATCCATAATTCAAATTATGGACATCAATAGATAAGGAATTTATAGTAAAACGGCACCCCGGGATACTGTTTTACTATTTATTCCCTATTTATTGATATCCATAATTCAAATAATGGATATCCATTATTTGACTTATTGATATTCATAAATCAGGGTCAGTATTGGATATCCATGATATGAATTATGGATATCAATAAATAAGCAATAAATAGTAAAACGGCACCCGGAAAATAGGGGTGCCATTTTACTATTTATTTCCTGTTTATTCAAATTATGGATATCTATTATTTGATAGCAAAAAATCAGGGTAAATATTTTGAATAACAGATATCTTTATATCGATTTCAGAATATCTGTAATTCAAATTATGAATATCCAAAATTCTATTCTGTTTTTTTTAATTCGAATTCTTGATATCTATAAATCAAATTTTGGATATCCATAAATCATGTTGAATAATAAAGATCAATAAATCGAATTACAGATATCCATAATTCAAATTATAGATATCCATAATTTGATTTATTGATATCTATAATTAAACTTGATTTATGGATATCCATAGCTAGATGGATATCCATAGGGTTCGTCCACAAAATTTCTGCATATGTAGTGGGTAAGATAGTTGCTTTTCATTACTGTGATGTATAGATCGAGAAGCGTGGAAGCGTGGTAACTCAGCGGTTAGCACCCTTGCCTCTGATGCTTAAGGTTCCAAGTTCGAACGCGGGTAAGGCCTTAGAATTTCAGTGTCCGAACATGCTTCACTAATGTAATTTGAAAGGATGACAATAAAAAAGTGTGCCGTCCTTCGGATCGGGATGTTAATTGGGGGCCTCCTATGCAGGGAAGAAACATCCATTCTGTAATCACATGGCTACAAGGGGGTTCATGATAGTCAATGAAGTATCCATTCTTATCCTACCAAAGACTTATATTATTTCAGATTCATCCTTTGTATAAAGACTGCTTCTGTCAACAAAATAGTTGTATCTATCAGGGTAATAGTTATCTGGCTGCAGTTTGGCATTGTTCAGCCACTAACCTTTATTTAAAACAAATTGGTCTGGCAATGTTTTAGCAGATAGCTTAGTCTTCATTATTTAATGTTTTTGCATTTTCTGAAAGAAATTTTTTTGCTATTATATGTATATCAAGATAATCACATCTTGGTGAATACATGTTAGTAACTGCCATAATATTCCAAAAACACACCATTTTATATCACTTATAAATAAATGAAACGAAGCTTGAACTGTGATCTGTCAGTGGCTGCAAATCCTTTGTTTTAATTAAATAATGCACTCAGATCTTAATGATGCTGTGTTGAATGTAAGGAAATTATAGGTTTATCTGCAATTTGTTTACACTTTTTTACCCCCAGTCAATCAGCTGATTCCTAGTGCTGAGTAGCTGTGCTATAAATAGAAGCTCAGAAAGTTGTCTATATGGTGGCATTCACCATGACTAAGCCAAGGCTTGCTTTCAGATCAAAAGCATAAGAACGGCCTTACCAATGGCTGGAGAGAGTAATGCTGCAAAACTTTATACAGGACTGAAATATATTTCATCTTCGATAATGTATTTACTTATTATCTAATACCTCACAGATAAATCATAAAACATGGCACTCACAGTCACTTAAAATCTTATCTCCATTTCAATTGAAAGATGAATTATTCTTTATGAACTCCAGCATGGTTTTCTTGAAAAACGTTCATGTGAAACACAGTTTCTCTACTGATGGTGATTCAGTCAAATCTGATCATTACTTAATTGGCCGATTAGCCACTGGCTCTGCCATAACCCCATGAATTGTAACGACTGTGCTATTCCCAAAAGCTTTCTTATGACATCCTTTAAATGGATTTCACACAAAATGGGCACTTAACGTTTTGTGTACAGTCATAAATCAAACCTGTCTGTGAAACCATGCAGTCTAGCCAGAGCCTTCATTTTGCATCAGTAAATTCCTCAAGTCCATACTTTATCTGTGTGGATAGCAAAGGCTGTGATCAGACTGGGTGCTTGTGTGAAGCCCCCTCTTTATTGCAAGTTATTTCAAACCTGAAAATTAAAAGAGATGGGAGTCATATATGGCCAAAATCTTACCTGTCCTATCTGAGGTTAAATTAAAAAAAATAATAAATAAATAAAAAAGTTGAAAACAAGATGGAACAAAACAAAACAAAAAAATAAAAATAAAATCCTTTTCTTCTGTCCAAAGGTATAATTAGAAAACCACACCCAGTTATGATGAAACTTGTTTTTAATGACTTGATTGTATTGTCTTTGTAAAATTGGCACCTCTAGTACATGTGCTTGGCCCTGACATTTTCTGATTCACGGGTTTAGCACAAAACAACAATAAATTGAATGTAAAACTGAATAGTCAGAGAAGGCTCTGATTACTTGTAACCTTGAACAGCTTTACATGCATGCTTACCATTTCTGTGTACGAGGTGATTCTTCTTCCCACCTTCCCACTTGTTGTGTTGACAGAAATGATATTTTACTGTATTCTGCCAATAAATGTACCTTGTCTAATTAGTGCCCCTCTCAGCTTTTCTGTAAAAATGTTGCCAAACACTACTGAGATTACATGTAAATCCAACCCCTCATTATTTGTTATTAATTTTACTGCCCAAATTTTGTTAAATTACCATATTAATCATAATAAATGCCCCTGCTCTAATAAACACCCCTCTGCCTCTTTTCTGAAAATAATGTTATATTGCATGAATTCCTGTTTGCTTCTCTGGATACGGTAGCTCTTTGAAATGGGGTCTACTCTTAAAGGAAGGAACTTGCTCCTTAAGGAGCAAATTCTTTCCTTTAAGAGCTGGCCCAGGTGACCCTACTGAGAAGGGTAGCAAAAATAGTAGAGTTGCTTCCTCTGAAAGTATACCCATACCTTGATATTGCTTGTTAGTTTACTACACTTTAGGTGCTAAATATTATGCTCCTTTGGCAAAATGCAACACCCCACTGGGTGTTTAATAGGATTAATATGGTATTAGTTATTGCCCAAATTATGTTTCAAGAGTGCCATTTATAGGATTGACATAATGTGTATGCGCGACTTTTTTTAAATTTTCATTTGCGCAACCTATATGAATGAGTGTTTTATAGCCTACGAAAGCGTGACTTTTTTCCCTACGAAAGCGCAATTTTTTTCCATCACATAAATGCACATCCTGGCACATAAGTTCAAGGTTGGATGATGTATAGGCCGGCAACCAACCGTAGGTATTCAGACAAGCAGAACCTGGTGTAAGGTCATACTAAACACCGAAGAGAATGGAACACCCAAACGGTTCCGGGGTTAGATGATGTAGTGAACATCACAATCTTTGAATCAGCATCACTAACAATTTGTGGAATAATGACTTTTGCTGTTTCTTCACAGGGATCTTCTGCAGCTTTCTCTTTACAACTTGCAGCCCAGTTTCTGTCTGTGTAGTGTCCTTTCATCTTTTTTTGTGTGATTACGCTCAAAATTCCCTCTTAATATAATTTTTGTTTCCTGAGGAAACAAAGATTATATTAGGAGAGAATTTTAGTCTCTTTTACATCTTGAACCACAATTCTTTCTCACGCATCTCCACAAAGCTATAGACTTCCTATTCTTCTCCTTTCTGAATTTAAAATTATCAATGAAAAGTCCAGGTTTGCCCTTGTTAGTTAAAATGTTTCAAAGATAAAACTAAAAGCTGCAATTTAAAGGGAAGTTCGTTAGTAAAAAAAAGTTTCAAAATTAAAGATTAAAGATTTACACCCACAATATTTCTATTAAATTTTAAATTTCTCACAAAACATTAATTCTGGACATGATAATGATTGCTATTAAAAGTACATTTATCTGCCAAATTTATGATTTGTGATGGTCACTGAAAATAGGAGAATTTAAGGAAATACACAAAAAGAGCGGCAATAGTGGGTCACCATTCCCGCCAAAACTGAAGACTTGATACGCCCAGCAATCATAGTTAATCAGGTTAAAGTTATATCATGAATAATTTTAAGTCCTTTCTTTACTCAACTTTAGACAGTTATTGGCTGAAAACAACTCACGTGCACAGATTAGAGGTTAATGCTATTGTTAAGTTATTTACTCCACCAATCATAAAATTCAACACATGCTTGCAGAAACGCCTGTGGGAGTCAATCAATTTATGACGATAAAATATTCGTGAATATTCAAGAACAGTATGCATTGATATATCGTCTCTGCCTCCGTAACAAAGATGTTTTAGCTGAAGATTTTTTTAACACATCTTAATTATGTTGCATACAACTAACCAGCTTCATAATTTTGTGATTATTTCGTAATGAAATACGAGGGAGTATACCTTTAAAAGCTGCAGTTTTAAAGGGAAATTTATCAAACAGTTTGAGTAAAGTATTGACTTTGGAATATCAGGATGAAATTTCGCCTTTTCTAACCTATCCCCAGACCTAGGTAAAAGTCGGGACAACATATGCTATAAAAAGTCAGACATTTGCAGGTATAGTTGTGCAAACGTGCTGCTCCCTATACGACCTGCGAATTGCAAATTCCTCTGGAGCATTTAGTAGAAAAAATACTATAGATGAACTTGATTACAACAGAGCTGTGAAAATGGTCTCGTATTTCAGCAGAGCTTCAGACAAGGTGCTTTTTGTGTGACAGTTTTGAGATAGTTTTTCAATTCTCCATTTAGACAATCTTGTGTTACCATTAGTACTGGCAGAGGTGGTTCTAAATGAGGGGCCACAGCATAAAATTATGCTTATTTTGAGAAGTAAGAACACATACTATATCTCATAATTTTATGACCAAATGTAATTTATCTTGGCTTGTGTATTTCATTTCAGATTGTTTAAATAATACAAGGGCCCTCCCTGGTTGTTCAAAGCATTGATACCTTACAAACTTCTTAAACCATAAGAATTCTGTATATTGGGACGGCCAGGTCTGAGCAAACAGTGCAGGCCCAGATCAGACTGTAGGAGCAGTCTTATCAGGGTATACATCGTTTGCAATACACCTTCATCTTTTAGTTGCCATATTGGATTGAAAAATCCAAACTGTTCAATTTTAAGGACAGTTACAGTAACTATTTAGGTGTCCCAATTTTTAGAAATTTTACGGTAATGCTTTATATTTTCAGTCGGCAATCTTCAACTTCCAGAGTCTTCTGACTGTCGTCTTGTTATTGATATGTACATGTGCCTATATCAGATCTATAGCACCAAGACTACTGGACAAAAACAAAGAGGGGTGAGTTAAGTATTGCTCATGTCAGAGGGCTTAGATTTACATTGTATTTACCCTAGATATTTTTGACGCTAGTATTGAATCTCACTGGGAGTGGTTTGCCAGTATTTTTATGAACGTCTCTTGATAATAGAAAATGAATTTGTCCAAATTTGAATATTGTTAGTCAGCTGGTTCAGGTCTTATAACCAAATTAATTATAAATATCAGTTGTGCACAGATCAAATGCTAAATCTAGAGTCTGCTGTACAAAATTTTAAAGATCCATATTGATTGTGCTGGTTACTGCTGATTGCATTGAGTTAAATGCTAATGTCTGTTTTGTGTAAGACGGTTAGACCTGTACTATCAGTCAGCCTCTAAATTTGACATGAGAAGAACTAAATAGGCAATGAGAGCATCCTTTCCCAGGGGCTTGCCATGGTCAGGAAAAACATCTGGAAATTGTATTACTTCCAGGTCAGGGAAAAGTCAGGGAATTTTGTGATTGGCAAGGGAAATTCAGAAAGGACTTGAAAAGTCATGGAATTGGAAAATAAATGGCCATGGCAGTCTTCAGAAAATATATACTTATCGGCTGACTGGAAAAGGATATACTTAAGGAAAGATAATAATGAATCCATCCACAGAAATAGTAATCGCTCTTGTTGACAGGCACTGCTCGTAAAGGAAAATATTTGTTACAGGTTGTGGGGATGGGGGTTGCAAATTCTCTACCAAGTTTCAAGAAATAACCTTAGCCTTATTAAAATAAGAGTATACATGTAATTAACTTCTAAATCCAGTGAAGTGGTATGGAATATTGTAAATGTCAAGGAAAAATCAGAGAAAAGTGAAGTTAAAGTCTCACCAACCATGTATTTGTAGTTTGCAGGTAGTTGAAGAAAGATAGATCTGTTAAATCCAAATTAACATGTGATATAAATGTTTTTCACTGTCCCATATCATTATTTACTTGTACACAGTTTGTTATTTCCGTTTCAGGTTGCTTGGAATATTTTGGAAATGTGCAAGAATTGGTAAGAACTTTTAACATTGTTTACTACTCATAATTTTCATAAGGCAAAAATCTTTAGATCTTACACTGGCTCTATGTAACTGAAACTGTGATTATATTAATCAAAAATACCACCCTTGCCAGAAACTCTGACTTTAGCCCAAAATATTTTGTCATGTACCAGGTCTACACAGTGGAATATAATAGCTGTACCACGGTTTATCTGCCAGTAGGGGAGATAATATGATCACTACAGCTCAAATTAATCCATTCTCTTGAGCTCATGGATTATCTTCTCCTACAGGCAGACACACCTTGACATAACTTACTTGTCAGAGCAATAGGTGTCAGAGCCAAATTAAGACACCTAAAACATAGACACTTTGATTTTGGTATGCTTTTTAGAGAGTGGTAAAACTGCATGTTTGGCATACACTCTGTATGAACAACTTTTTAGGTAAGGTGCATATTTGATAATAATTATAGGATGTTTTCTTGTCTCAGTAAAGTCATATGTAGTGATCCCGTATTACAACTGCATCTACATGATTTTCTAATGAAGGGTCACAATATTATGTCTTGGATAGGAAAAAAGTGAAGCTGTCACAGAATTATTGCCAGAGCTCCTGCTTACCTAGAGTTCTGGGGCCGCATTTATAAAACAACTTAAATCGTTGCTATGCTGTTGCTAAGGCTGAATTTCTATGTTGGAGATTCCCTACAACTATGAAATTTGCTCTGGAGGAACAGTCTTTTTAGATTCCCTACAACTATGAAATTTGCTCTCGAGGAAAAGACTGTTCCTCCAGAACAAATTTCATAGTTGTAGGGAATCTCCTTCAAAGAAATTTAACCTTAGCAACAGCATAGCAACCACTTAAGTTGTTTTATGAATACGGCCCTTGGATATCAAGATAGGCTGTTTTAGTATCATATTCATTTTAGTAATTTCGACATAACCAGCTCTTTAATGCATTGCTACATCTTCAAATTCGGACAACTCCACTTGCTAGAGTTGACATGCAGTGCAGACCCTGATCAGATTGCTCCTTAGGAGCAGTCTGATCCTGTTCTTCACTGTGTATTCTCAAGCATGTCTGCACAAATGGTAGGATAATACTGTATAAAGCATTATATTCACATCTTTTTCAATTTTCCAGGTGAGAGGAAAAGTCCCTATGTTGCAGTGTGTTGTGTTGCCATGGCATTTAGTATCCTCTTCTGGTCATGATATCAGACATACCAGCAGAACCATTCAGAAGTGCTAAACCAGTTATAAATGTCCAGTCATAGTGCCAGAAAATGGACTGGCTTCTCGAGACCAAGTGATACACTTGTAAAAGCACAATCCTGTAAAAATGTGTGAGAAGGTTGGCTGGTTTCAAAGGACTGAGGATGTGATATAGGAATACCGTAATGTGCTTAAGTATTGGGACACCCAAAAATAATTAATTTTCCATTTGTCCCAAATGGAAAATTATTAATTTAAGGTGTCCCAAAATTTAGGCATATTACAGTAATCATGACAAAAAATGTTGAATTCTATTTAAAATGGCTGAGGATGTGATGTAGGAATACCGTAATATACTTAAGTATTGGGACACCCAAAAATAACTAATTTTCCATTTGTCTCAAATGGAAAATTAATAATTTTAGGTATCCCAAAGTTTAGGCATATTACAGTAATCATGACAAAAAATGTTGAATTCCATTCAAAATGGATGGAAGATGCAAAATGGGGACATATTGCGGAATTCGTTGCAGAAGGTTTCAGTGATTACTATGGTCGACAAAATTACAGGTGTCGAAAATTGATTTGATTAGTCTTTCCAAAAATTTACATGGCAATGTGTTTTTGCACAAGTTCCTCTTCCAAAGTAATTTCTGTGCATTCAAGATGTTCAGAGAACTTGGGATAATGCGAGATTTTACTTAACAAGTAAGGCAAGTGACTGATTAGGAAAAGTTTAGGCATTTATTGCCTCCCTTCATAAAATTGGTTGCCTGTCTTACATAGGGGAGGTAATTTCAAAATCTGCTATTAGCTGAGGCACATAATGTCAGAGTTTTTGTTGTTTGCTTATTATGTTGAAAATGAGGATACAAATAGTGGTTTGAGTTTCCAAAATATTTTGTATGGAGAGAAAGAATGTGTGAGAGATGTTTAGACTGAAGAAACATTTGTATTGGATAATACATCTTACATGGCATCGTTATCATGCATGCTGCTGTAAGTAGATGTGTGGTCCAGTTTTCCATATGAGCCGGGACACGACAAAACCAACAAAGTGGCATGTGCGCCCTGCAAAGATTCAGATCAGCTTGGGGATCTGCTCAGTTTGATCAGAGCCTTCATTATCCGCATGGCGCTGCCTTAGATCCTAAGCTGCCCTTTAAGCCCACAGTGAAAACTCTGATCAGACTGGGCGGATGCCCAGGCTGATCTGAGTCTTTGCTAGGCCCACATGCCACTTTGTCAGTTTTGTCATGTCGCTGCTCTTATGTTCACCCAGTCATCAACATTTAAGTCAACCTTTTCATTCACCTCATGCATGACATCGTCTTAGGTGGAGTTCTTCTTGTGTTTTCCATTTTGAATGACCAACTGGTATGTGATAGTATACATCAATGTTGAAGATGTTGTGTTTATATTCTTGTTAGCATATGAATCACCTTAATAGCCTAGTAATATTTTAAATTGTTTTTTTTTATGTGCAATTTTGTCATCATCAGTATAGTTCAATATTATGCGAGTAGGGACACGAGAAAACCAACAAAGTGGTTGTGTGCCCAGCACAGACTCAGATCAGCCTCAGCATCCGCCCAGTCTGATCAGACTCTTCGCTGTCCGCATGGAGGTAGCTTAGATCCTTAGCTACCCTTTAAGCGCTTAGCAAAGAGTCTGAACGGACTGGGGGGATGCCCAGGCTGATCTGAGTCTGTGCTGGTCGCACATCCACTTTGTTGGTTTTCTCGTTTTGCGGCTCATGTTATGTTATGGTGCGACACCAGACACAGCTCAAGATGAGCCAAAACTTGGAATTTGGATCATGTAATTATTTGGCTATAAGACAGGGTGTTACCCGCTTTAAAATGACCCCAAATATATAAATCAGTCTTTTATTATTCTATCATAAGTTGGGTTTATAAGGTGGATCTAGATATTTGGGATTGTTCTGGAGTGGGAGGGGGAACCCTGTCTTACTTATAACTGACTAAATGTAGTATATGAGCTGCGACACAACAAAACCAACAAAGTGGCATGTGTGCCATGTTAAGACTCAGATCAGCCCAGTCTGATCAGAGTCCTCACTATGCACTTTAAAGGTAGCCAAGGGTCTAGGCTAGCTGCATGCAGACAGCAAAGACTCTGATCAGACTGGGCAGATGCCCAGGCTGATCTGAGTCTTTGCTTGATGCCCATGCCACTTTGTTTGTTTTGTCATGTCTTGCCTCAGTTATGAATATTTGGATCTCTTTACCAAAAAGAATGTTGTGAATGTTATTGGAATCAATTTGTTATGAGGATTGTATTGAAAGCCAACAAAATGACATTATTTTAGCCCTAAATATATTTGGATCTTTGGACCTCTGGTTGTAAACTATTCAAGATTAGATCATGCTGAGATGGTCATTGTGCCAAAGAATATACTTGTAAATAATTTATTACATTGTATTAATGCATCTTAATCCTTAACTAGTTATACCCCCGCTTTGAAAAAGTGGGGGGTATACTGGTTTACATCTGTCCGTCTGTCCTTCCGCCCCTCCGTCCGTCCCTCCGTCCGTCCCCTTTTAATCAAATTTTTCGTCAAAGATTTCTCCACAACCATATAAGCTAGAATGGCCATATTTGGCGTACAGGTTGATGACGATGTGTTGTATGGTGGGATTGAGAACCAGCCTTCTCCTGCTTATTCTTCCCTTTATTTGTCCATTTTTCTTTTCTTCAATACTTCGAATAATGAAATTTTTCGTCAAAGATTTCTCAAAAACCATTCAAGCTAGAATGGTCATATTTGGCATACAGGTTGATGATGGTGTGTTGTATGGTGGGATTGCAAACCAGCATCCTCCTGCTTATTCTTCCGTGTATTTGTCCAATTTTCTTACTTTCCATACTTTGAATAATGAAATTTTTTGTCAAAGATTTCTCAACAACAATACGAGCTAGAATGGTCATATTTGGCACACAGGTTGATGACGATGTGTTGTATCGTGGGATTGAGAACCAGCCTTCTCCTGCTTATTCTTCCATTTATTTGTCCATTCTTCTTTATTTCCTTACTTTGAATAATGAAATTTTTTGTCAAAGATTTCTCAACAACCATTGAAGCTAGAGTGGTCATATTTGGCATACAGGTTGATGACAGTGTGTTGTATTGTGGGATTGCAAACCAGCATCCTCCTGCTTATTCTTTCGTGTATTTGTCCAATTTTCTTACTTTCCATACTAATTATGAAATTTTTCGTCAAAGATTTCTCCACAACTGTGTAAGGTAGAGTAGTCGTATTTGGTTTGCAGGTTGATAACGATGTGTTGTATAGTGGGATTGCAAACCAGCCTTCTCCTGCTTATTCTTCCCTGTATTTGTCTGATTTTCTTTCTTTCCATACTTTGAATAATGCAGTTTTTCGTCAAAGATTTTTGTGCAACCATGCAAGCTAGAGTAGTCGTATTTGGTATGTAGGTTAATAACAACTTATTGTAGTGTGGGATTGAGAACCAGCCATCTCCGGCATATGCATCCCTTTATTTGTCTGATTTTCTTTCTCTCTTAACATTGAATACCCAGTAATGCAATTTTCAGTAAAAGATTTCACAGCAACTCTTCAAGGTAGAATGTTCATGTTTGGTGTACAGATTGTAAACGACTTATTGTATAGTGGGATTCAACCCAGCTGTATCTGGCATATTCTTCCATGTATTTGTTTTATTTTCTTTCTCCCTGTACATTGAATCATGCAATTGTTCATAAAAGATTGCACAGTAACCCTTCAAGGTAGAATGGGCATATTTGATATACAGATTGATCACGACTTATTGTATTGTGGGATTGCAAACCAGCCATATCTGGCATATTCCTCCCTGTATTTCTCCAATTTTCTTTCTCTCCATATTTTGAAGAATGACTTTTTATACGCCCGTTTTGAAAAAAAGGACGTTTTATGTCGTGGCGCTGTCCGTCCGTCCGTAAACATTCTTGTACACGCCATAACTCAGTAACCATTTGGGATATCATCATGAAATTTGGTAGACATATGTATCAGGGTGGGGGAACGTGTTGCATACAAGAATGGTTGCTCCCCCTTTCTTACTTTTGAAGTTATGCCCCTTTGATTAATTTTTTCCCTGTAAGTCTTGTATGCGCCATAACTAGATAACCGTTTGGGATATCTTTATAAAACTTCATAGCAATGTGAATGAAGTCCTAACGATGTGTCGCGTACAAAAATGGCTGCTTTACCTTTCTTCGTTTTAGAGTTAATCCCTTTCATTAGTTCAAAAAGGCTATTTTCGTGTTTTCTTGTACGATATATTGTCAAGGGAAAAAACTAGAACTAAAAATGGTGTAACTTATGTATTTAGGTTATCTCCCTTGTCCAACTTACCTTGGAATACTAACAGTATATCATGTGTTAAATGTTTAGATGATGTTGCAGTCATTATACCCCCACTTTGAAAAAGTGGGGGGTATACTGGTTTACATCTGTCTGTCTGTCCGTCCATCCATCTGTCCGTCCTTCCATCTGTCCTTCCGTCCCCATTTGATCAAATTTTTCATCAAAGATTTCTTCACAACCATACAAGCTAGACTGGTCATATTTGGCATACAGGTTGATGACAAAATGTTGTATTGTGGGATTGAGAACCAGCCTTCTCCTGCTTATTCTTCCCTGTATTTGTCCGATTTTCTTTCTTTCCATACTTTGAATAATGAAATTTTTCGTCAAAGATTTCTCCACAACCAGGCAAGCTAGAGTAGTCATATTTCTTATGCAGGTTGATGACGACATGTTGTATCGTGGGATCGAGAACCAGTCTTCTCCTGCTTATTCTTCCCTGTATTTGTCCGATTTTTAGCTCACCTGAGCCGAAGGCTCCGGGGGAGCTTATAGGATAGGCAGGCTCCGGTGTCCGTCGTCGTCGTCCGTCGTCCGTCCACAATTTCAAACGACTTCTCCTCTGAAACCACTGGGCCAATTGTAACCAAATTTCATATGTAGCCTCCTGAGGACTTAGGAACGAAAAGTTGTTCAAACGATCTTGGTCACATGACCAACCTGGCCGCCATGCCCATATATGGTAAAAACCTGAAAAAATCTTCTTCTCCAGAACCAATAGGCCGATGGCCTTGAAACTTGGTATGTAGCATTGGGTGTGCGAGTACTACCTAGATTGTTCAAATTATGACCTTGGGTTGACCTTGACCTTTTTTACGGCAAGGTCAAATTTGCTCCCTTGTGCTTTTATATGGCAAAACACAAGAACATAAGATATCTTGGAAACTGTTGAAGATTTTGGGCTAAAAATTGATATCTACAGTCATCTTAATGAGTACATGAAGAATTATGAGTACAAAAGGTCAAGGTCATTCTTTGACCTTTGACCCAGAACTCTCATATTTTGACAATTTCAAACAATCTCCTCAAAAGCCACTGGGCCAATTGGAACCAAATTTCATATAGAGCCTCCAGGGGTTGAGGGAACGAAAATTTATTCATACGGGTTGGGTCACATGACCAACATGGCCGCCATGCCCATATATGGTAAAAACCTGAAAAAATCTTCTTCTCCAGAACCAATAGGCCGATGGCCTTGAAACTAGGTATGTAGCATTGGGTGTGCGAGTATTACCTAGATTGTTCAAATTATGACCTTGGGTTGACCTTGACCTTTTTTACGGCAAGGTCAAATTTGCTCCCTTGTGCTTTTATATGGCAAAACACAAGAACATAAGATATCTTGGAAACTGTTGAAGATTTTGGGCTAAAAATTGATATCTACAGTCATCTTAATGAGTACATGAAGAATTATGAGTACAAAAGGTCAAGGTCATTCTTTGACCTTTGACCGAGAACTCTCATATTTTGACAATTTCAAACAATCTCCTCAAAAGCCACTGGGCCAATTGGAACCAAATTTCATATAGAGCCTCCAGGGGTTGAGGGAACGAAAATTTATTCATACGGGTTGGGTCACATGACCAACATGGCCGCCACGCCCCTATATGGTAAAAACCTTAAAAAATCTTCTTCTCCAGAACCGATTGACCGATGGCCTTGAAACTTGGTATGTAGCATTGAGCACTCGAGTACTATCAAGATTATTCAAATTATGACCTTGGGTTGACCTTGACCTTTTTTACGGCAAGGTCAAATATGGGAAAATCCTAGAACATAAGATTTCATGGAAAGTTTTGAAGATTAAGACCTAAAAATTTGTATATACAGTCATCTTAAAGAGACATGAAGATTTGTGAGTACAAGAGGTCAAGGTCATTCTTTGACCTTTGACCCAGAACTTTCATATTTTGACAATTTCAAACAATCTCCTCAAAACCACTGGGCCAATTTTAACTTAATTTTTTCATATAGAGTCTGCAGGGGTTGAGGGAATGAAAATTTGTTCAAACGGTCCAGATCACATGACCAACATGGTCACTATGCCCATATATGGTAAAAACCTATAAAAATATTCTTCTCCAGAATAACTGACCGATGGCCTTGAAACTTGGTATGTAACATTGGGTACTCCAGTATTATCAAGATTTTACAGAATGATGTCCTTGGGTTGACCTTGACTATTTTACGGCAAAGTCAAATATGGGAAAATGCTAGAACATAAAATTTCATAGGAAGTTTTGAAGATGTTGGCCTAAAAATTGGTATATACAGTAAAACCTGTCTTAGTGGCCACCTCAATTAAGCAAGCAACCTGTATTTAAGCAAGAATGTAGTCAGTTCCCGAAACATGCACATACATTGAAATGTACCTGTATTAAGCAAGCACCTGTCTTAATAATCTTGATAATCCCTTAGGTGCTTGCTTAATACAGGTTGGATTGTACCATCGTTTTAATGAGGTCATAAAGAATTATGAGTACAAGAGGTCGGTCATTCTTTGACCTTTGATCCAGATCTCTCATATTTTGACATTTTCAGACATTTCCTTTAAAGCCAAAAGGCGAATTGTAAACACATTTCATATAGAGCCAGAGGGGTTGATTGAACAAAAAATTGTTCAAATGGTCCAGGTCACATGACCAACATGGCCGCCATACCCATTTATGCTATAAACCTTTAATATTTTTCTTCTCCAGAACCAATACACCTATGACCTTGAAACTTGGTAAGTAGCATGTAGTACTAGAGTACTACCAAGACTGTTCAAATGATGACCTTGGGTTTACCTTGACCTTTTTATGGGAAAATGCCAGAACATAAGATTTCATGGAAAGTTTTGAAGATTTTGGCCTGAAAAATGGTTTATATGGTTGTCTTAATGAGTACATGAAGATTTATGAGTACAAGAGGTCATGGTCATTCTTTGACTTTTGACCCAAGACTCATATTTTGACAGTTGCAGAAAAACCCACTTTGTCAATTGTTCAGGTGAGCGATTCAGGGCCTCATGGCCCTCTTGTCTTTCTTTCCCTTCTTTGAATAATGAAACTTTTCGTCAAAGATTTCTGCACAACCATGCAAGCTAGAGTAGTCATATTTAGTATGCAGGTTGGTGACGATGTGTTGTATCTTTGGATTGAGAACCAGCCTTTTTCTGCTTATTCTTCCCTGTATTTGTCCAATATTCGTTCTTTCCATACTTTGAATAATAAAATTTTTCGTCAAAGATTTCTCCACAACCAAGAAAGCTAGAGTACTCTTATTTGGTATGCAGGTTGATGATGATATGTTGTATCGTGGGATTGAGAACCAGCCTTTTTAGCTTGCCTGAACGAAAGTTCAGGAAGAGCTATTGTTGTCACCCCGGCGTCGGCGTCAGCGTCCGCGTCGGCGTCGGCGTCCGGATTGGATGTTTTGGTTAAAGTTTTTTAAAGACCTCTATCTCCTTAACCCATGGATGGATTCTTTTGATACTTGCACTGTAGGTAGATATTGGTCCAAAGTTTAACAGGGTACCACCCCCACCCCACTCCATGACCTTGATGTCAAGGTCATGGACTTAGAAAATTGGGAGTATTTTTGGACTGGATGTTTTGGTTAAAGTTTTATAAAGCCCAATATCTCCTTAACCCATGGATGGATTCCTTTGATACTTGCACTGTAGTTAGATATTGGTCCAAAGTTTTCCAAGGTACTACCCCCACCCCCCTCAGTGACCTTGATGTCAAGGTCATGGACTTAAAAAATTGTCTTTTTATTGATTGGATGTTTTGGTTAAAGTCTTTTAAAGACACATATCTCCTGAGCCCAGTGATGAATTCTTTTTATATTTGCACTTTAGTTAGATATTAGTCCAAAGTCTTGCTGAGTACTACCCCAACTCCGCTTAGTGACCTTGATGTCAAGGTCAGGGACTTTGATTAAAGTTTTCTAATTGCATACTGATTCATAATGCTTAGTTTACATTTAAACTGATGTTAGACACTTTTTTTGAGTTTTTACAAAACACTATATACTTACCCCTCTGGATGACCTTGAAGGTCATCGACTTAGAATTTTGTCTGAAAGATTTTGGTTAAAGTTTTATATTTATGAAGACATAATTTCACAGTGCCACGATGGACTCAGTTGATACTAATACTTGGACTGATGTTAGATAATGGTACAAGGTTTTGTTACATCCTAGCCCCCACCCCCCACCCCACCCCCACTCCCCACTCCCCACCCCCACTCTTAGTTCTTTGACCTCAAGCTCATGGACTTTGAAATTTCATGTGGATTTTTTTATTAGCTCACCTGAGCCGAAGGCTCCGGGGGAGCTTATAGGATAGGCAGGCTCCGGCGTCCGTCGTCGTCGTCCGTCGTCCATCCACAATTTCAAACGACTTCTCCTCTGAAACCGCTGGGCCAATTGTAACCAAATTTCATATAGAGCCTCCTGGGACCTTAGGAACGAAAAGTTGTTCAAACGGTCCTGGTCACATGACCAACATGGCCGCCATGCCCATATATGGTAAAAACCTGAAAAAATCTTCTTCTCCAGAACCAATAGGCCGATGGCCTTGAAACTTGGTATGTAGCATCGGGTACGCGAGTACTACCAAGATTGTTCAAATTATGACCTTGGGTTGACCTTGACCTTTTTTACGGTAAGGTCAAATTTGCTTCCTTATGCTTTATATGGCAAGATGCTACAACATAAGATATCTTGGAAACTGTTGAAGATTTTAGGCTAAAAATTGGTATCCACAGTCATCTTAATGACTACATGAAGATTTACGAGTATAAGAGGTCAAGGTCATTCTTTGACCTTTGACCCTGAACTCTTATATTTTGACAAGTTCTAACAATCTACTCAAAAGCCACTTAGCCAATTGAAACCAAATTTCATATTAAGCCTGCAAGGGTTGAGGGACCAAAAATTTATTCATACCGTCCAGGTCACATGACCAACATGGCCACCACGCCCTTATATGGTAAAAACCTTTAAAAATCTTCTTCTCCAGAACCAGTTGACCGATGGCCTTGAGTTTTGATATGTAGCATTGGGTACTTGAGTACTATCAAGATTGTTCAAATTATGACCTTGTGTTGACCTTGACCTTTTTTACGGCAAGGTCAAATTTGGGAAAATGCTAGAACATGAGATTTCATGATAAGTTTTGAAGATTTTAGCCTAAAAATTGGTATATACAGTCATCTTAATGAGTACATGAAGATTTGTGAGTACAAGAGGTCAAGGTCATTATTTGACCTTTGACCCAGTACTCTCATATATTTTGACAATTTCAAACAATCTCCTCAAAAACCACTGGGCCAATTGTGACCAAATCTAATATAGAGCCTCCAGGGGTTGAGGGAATGAAAAAAATTTCTAACGGTCATGGTCACATGACCAACATGGCCACTATGCCCATATATGGTAAAAACCTTTAAAAACCTTCTTCGCCAGAACCAATTAACCTATGGCCTTGAGACTTGGTATGTAGCATTGGGTACTTGAGTACTATCAAGATAATTCAAATTATGACCTTGTGTTGACCTTGACCTTTTTTACGGCAAGGTCAAATATGGGAAAATCCTAGAACATAAGATTTCATGGAAAGTTTTGAAGATTTTGGCCTAAAAATTGGTATATACAGTTGTCTTAATGAGGTCATGAAGAATTATGAGTACAAGAGGTCAAGGTCATTTCTTGACCTTTGATCCAGATCGCTCATATTTTGATATTCGTAACCATTTCCTCAAAAGTCAAAGGGCCAATTGTAAACACATTTCATATAGAGCCTCCAGGGGTTGATTGAATAAAAATTTGTTCAAACAGTCCAGGTCACATGACCAACATGGCCGCCATTACCACTTATGGTATAAATCTTTAATATTTTTCTTCTCCAGAACCAATACACCTATGGCCTTGAAACTTGGTAAGTAGCATGGAGTACTAGAGTGCCACCAAGAGTGTTCAAATGGTGACCTTGGGTTTACCCTGACCTTTTTGCGGCATGGTCAAATATGGGAAAATGCTAGAACATAAGATTTGGTGGAAAGTTTTGAAGATTTTGGCCTAAAAATGGTATATATGGTTGTCTTGATGAGTACATGAAGATTTATGAGTACAAGCGGTCATGGTCATTCTTTGACTTTTGACCCAAGACTTATATTTTGACAATTTCAGACATGATAAGAAAAAGCCACCTTGCCAATTGCCCAGGTGAGCGATTCAGGGCCTCATGGCCCTCTTGTTTTGATTTTATTTTAAGACTTATTTCTTAGATAGCTTTTGTTTATAAATGTGTTGTCATTATGGACATGCTTGCCTGAAGTTTTATGCATAGAAGTCCACACCTCCAAAGCAACTGTGTGATGGGCAAGCACCTATTCAGGCGAGCTATGCTGTCAGGGGACAGCTCTTGTTATGCTTATTCTTCCCTGTATTTGTCCAATATTCTTTCTTTCCATACTTTGAATAATGAACTTCTTCATCAAAGATTTCTCCACAACCATGCAAGCTAGATTAGTCATATTTGGTATGCAGGTTAATGATGACTTCCTGTATTGTGGGATTGAGAACCAGACTTCTCCTCTTTTTATTTCCTGTATTTGTCCGATTTTCTTTCTCTCTTTACTTTGAATAATGCATTTTTTTTGCAAAAGATTTCTATGCATCTGTAAGTTAGGGTCGGGATTTTTGTATGCATGTTGATGATAACTTGTATTGTGGGATTGATAACCAGTCTTCTCCTGCTTATTCTTCCCTATATTTTTCCAATTTTCTTTCTCTCCTGACTTTATATAAAGTAATTTTTTGTAACAGATTTCACAGCAACCATTCATTTTTGGTATACATGGTAACAATGATTTCTCTCCCTCTTTATGCTTTTTGTTACAAAAATAACATCATTTGATTTAAGCAATTAAGCGGGGTATAGTCGTATTCGCTGACAGTTCTAGTTAATTATTATAGAGTGGTTGCCCCTGTTTGTCTGCCTGTCTATCCTTTTGCAATCTTGCTCATTCTGTAACTCCTGTAGGAAATTGAAACGGGCGTATTATGCGCCGCTTGCGAAGCCCTTGTTTGTCAAAGGTTTCTAAGCAGCCATTGCAAGTTAGAAGAGGGATATTTTGTTTGCAGGTTGATGATAACTGTTTTATTGTGGGATCGAGAACCAGCCTTCTCCTGTTTATCCTTCTCGATATTTTTCCAGTTTTTCTTTCTCTCCTTACTTAGAATAATGCAATTTTTCGTAACTTATTTCACAGCATCCTTTCAAGTTTGAATCTTCAAATTTGGTATACAGATTGATAAAGTTTTATGTCTTACATGTATTTATTAATTTTTCTATCTGTCTTTGTGAAATCATTTTATTCGGTACATAGAAAGGGATTTATTGATATTCGGTATACATGTTGACAATGAGTTCTCTCTCTCTATACCTAATGTAACGAAAATAACACTATTTGATTAAAGCTCTTAAGCGGGGGTATAGTCGGATTCTCCGACAGTTCTAGTTATATCTGTGATGGACTTTATGTCATTCTTGAATTGTGAAAGCTCCATTAGAGCCATGTCACGGCAAAACCAACAAATTGGCATAATCGCCCAGCAAAGACTCAGATCAGCCTGGGCATCCACCCAGTCTGATCAGAGTCTGTTCTGTGCACTTGAGGGATAGCTAAGGGTTTAAACTAGCTCCATGCAGACAGTGAAGATTCTGATCAGACTGGGCGGACTGGGTGCACATAACACTTCCTTGGTTTTGTCATGTCACAGCTCGTAAGTTCTCTTTTTGATGGTTTTGAAAACTGTTGGCTTGATGGCAAACATTGCAGATCCTGACTAGACTCTCCAATCAGAATCTGCATTGTGTGCTAATGCATTTCTTTTCAAGAAGTTCAGTGTTTAACAGTAAACTGTTTTCTGTTGTGTGGTGTTGTGCATATAAGAAGAGTTCTAATGCTCGTATAACCATAACACAATGTCTGATTGGATAAGGTAAAAAAATTGTGACAGTTTATCCTGTGATATACTGTCACAAACCTGACGTCAGTACAAAACGTCGCTTCTCATTTGGCGACATTTGGTTTTATGTTGCTGAGAGCACTTGCTTTGGGTGCATGGTAATACACTTTGAAAGGTGAAAATATGAAAAAAATGCAATAGAATAGGTAAATTGTATTGAAAATTGTCATTTGTGGACGTACATTGTCAGTTTTATTGTTGCAAATTGTGTTTTATGGCTCTGCTGTGTCGCTATATTATGAAAACTGCCATAAAACTGACAATTTACCAGTACCTCCCCAAATAAGTTTTGAGTACAGTTATTAAGTTGAAGATGCAGTGATCAGCCCATACATACAATTTTATTATATGAGCAGTATGAAGCATACCAAGAGCAAATATTGACAATGGACATTTTCATACTCACAGCCTACATTGTAGACAGTGATACCCGGTACACTTTTGTGGAAATATTTTAAAAAATATTGAAATAAAGTGAATATACATGTACACCAGTATCTTATTCATTTTTCCGTTTGATTGGTTTAGCATACATTTACCCACAGGGCATACAGTGTTTGGACATCATAAATGCAACCATGACATTGCATAAACATTAGGTAGACCATTTACCAGTGTTGTTTGCTCGTTGAGTAGCCGTGAAAGCATACACTTGCCTGAACACTATGTATGTAAATATTTGTACTCCTCAGCATTCATCGTGAATCAGCCATTTTTGCAAAGGGAAACAACTTTTGTGACTTCCTGTTTGCTTCCCTGGATGATGTAGCGCTGTCCAAATGGGGCCCACTATTAATGGAAAGACTTTGCTCCTCAGAGAGCAGACCTGTATCAGGAATGGTGGCTGAAAATGAAAAATACAGTTGCTCCCCGTGAATAAATTTAGGTCTATTTGTCCTATTAGGAAATGTTTTGCAGAATTTTTGCAAACAGTGAAGACACCAGTCCAGGTTTGATTCGCTGGTGTGATATAAGGCCTGAAGAACTGTTATTAACATCAGGCAGGTATTTAGTATTAACCCTTAAAGCACCAAAAATGAAAAATTGTTGAATTTGCAAATAGTGTAGATCCAGAAGAGGTGGCTCATCATGAGCCACCTCATCTGGATCTACACTGTTTGCTCTGAAGTCTTTGAATTCTCAATATGATATAGCTTGGACAAAACATTTTTTTAAATATCTGCAGACGTAAATTTTGTCTGCTTTTTGGCGCATTAAGGGTTAAAGTACATGTACATATAGCTGAAAATACGAAGGGAGTTCAATAAGTTTGTAGAACTCGGGGTTTAACTCGCAGATTGGAAGATGGTTTCAACATTATTTTTCAGTATAATCTCCCTTTACTTCAATGCATTTGGTCCACTTTTCTGTTAAGCAGTCTATGCCTTTGAAATAAAAGTCGTCTGTTTGGCCCTCAAACCAAGCCTCTGTGGCAGCCTTGAGCTCATCATCGTCCCGAAATCTCGTTCCGCGCAAGTGGGACTTCAAATTTTGAAACAGATAATAATCACTTTGGGGCTTTGGGCCAGGTCTGGACTGTATGGCGGGTGATTTAACTGCTCGAACTTGCACTCACGAATAGCCACTTGTGCAATTCTGGACTCCACCCTTTGCTAACGATCTTGCATGTTCAGGTTTCTGGGTGCCCACCTGGCAGATACTTTTGACATGCCTAAATGTTCATGGATTATAGTGTAAACACTTCCATTAGAAATACCACATTATGAAGAAAGTTCGGCAACTTTGATTCGGCGATCGTTTAGCACAAGTTTCTCAACACGGTCGATCATCTCCTGGCTGATGACATCAGCAGGGCGACCTGGCCTTGGGTCATCTTCTAAGGAGTCTCGCCCACGTTTAAATTCTGCTGACCACTTTGCCACCGTGGAATACTTTTGGCTACTATCACCATACACATCAGCCATGCGCCGATAGATTTCTTTGGAGTTTGCACCCTCCTTAGTGAGGAACTTTATGACTGCGCTGAACTCATTATTCTGACTTTCCATTTTTATACCCCGCCACACTTTAGTGGCGGGGTATTATGTTATACCTTTCGGTGTCCGTCCGTCCGTCTGTCCGTCCGTCCGTCCGTCCGTCCGTCCGTGCTCACCATTTCCGATCGATAACTTGAGTATTTATTCACGGAATTTTTTCAAATTTTGCATACATATTGTTATCGGCGATGAGTGGTATGGGATTGTTAATGGGCAAAATCCGTCCATTTTTAACGGAGTTACTGCCCTTTTTCGTATTGGAAAAATGGTTTCTGGCCTGTTATTCCTTTACTGTTCATGATATCTGAATGAAACTTCACAGATATGTTGCACATCAAAGGTTACATATTGTGACTAAGGACCGTCACTCTGACCTTCCCAGTTTGTGAGTTATCCGCCCTTGATAGGTCTGAAAAAAGGTTTTTGACCTATTGTTCCTTTACTATATGGAATATCTGAATATAACTTCACAGATATGTTTCACATCAAAGGTAACATATTGTGACTAAGAACCGTCACTCTTACCTTTCCCGTTTGTGAGTTGTCCGCCCTTGATTGAATTAAAAAAATGTTTTTTACCTGTAGTTCCTTTACTATGTGGAATATTTAAATGAAACTTTACTGATATGTTTCACATCAAAGGTTACATACTGTGACAAAGAACCATCACTCTTACCTTTCCAGTTCATGAGTTATCTGCCCTTGATAGGTTCGAAAATGGTTTTTGACCTGTAGTTCCCTTTCTATATGGAATATCTGAATAAAACTTCACAGATATGTTTCACATCAAAGGCTTCATATAGTGACTAGGAACTGTCACTCTGATCTTTCCGGTTTGTGAGTTATCCGCCCTTGATTGATCTGAAAAACGTTTTTTTAATCTGTAGTTCCTTTACTATATGGAATATCTGAACGAAACTTCATAGGTATGTTTCACATCAAAGGTTACATATTGTGACAAAGAACCATCACTCTTACCTTTCCTGTTAATGAGTATTCCCCCTTGATAGATCTGAAAAATGTTTTTTGACTTGTAGTTCCTATACTATATGGAATATCTGAATGAAACTTCACTGATATGTTTAACACCATAGAATAGGAAACAGAGTCTCTCAGCTCAAAGAAATGCTTTACAGCCTGATCTAAATCTACACTGGTCAGAATGCTCCACGTTGTTGGGTGGTTTATATTAATATTTATTTACAGTAAGGACATCATATCTCTGTCTATCTCAGTTCTGTGGCTCTTTAGTTATTATATATCTAAAAAAATAAGTTAGGATGCACAGCAGTGGCGGGGTATCATGCAGTGCCTGCGGTGCTTTTATTGCCTATGGGTATAGGTTTTCAAACAAAAAGTAAGAGCAAAAAATGTACGTGTTGACTGAACAGCTGTTATCATTGAACTGACAAAGGTTTACACTGCACAAAAATGAAAAAAGAAATCTTGAATTGTACAGAAAAATACAGAGTTCTGCAAACTTGAGCTCCCCTCGTATGTATTCAGTTGGGAGAAGAAGCCCTGGGTGTAAAATCATGTTGCACCCTTCAGGCTGTCATTTGTCAAGCATTATGCGTGCTCCTCAGCTTTGTCCTGTGCCTTTGCTTGATATCTTGAGCTATGTGTATATTAATTACAGTATGGTTATATTGTGGTTTGACCAAGCAGAGAAAGTAAAAGCAAATGAGGTCTGCTCGAAAAGTGCTCTTCAGTTCCTTGTGTAACATGTTTGACAGATATTTCAGTTTCAAAGTACATGTCTAAAGCTGTTGGGTCATGTGGAATGGAGTAAAATAAAACTAAAATTCTTTAAAACATATCTAAATTTATTATCAACTTAGGTTTATCACTTAATTATTTATCATATATCACAATGTCAATAAAAAATTTTCTCTATAACTGGATACATTCATGTATTACGGTGAATGGGATACACCTCAATATTTTTCTGCCATTTGTATGAAGGGAAGTAACTTGCTATTTCCTGTTTGCTTCCCTGAATAACAAAGCCCTTCCAAAAAGGGTCTACTTTTAAAGGCAAGAATTTGCTCCTGGAGCAAATTCTTACCTTTAAGAGTTGACCCCTAATGAGAAGGGCAAAAATGGAAATGGGACAGTTTCTTTCCTTGAAAGTGTACCCGTTCCCCTTATGTTAACTGGCTACTAACAGAGCTTCAGATCAATAGGGGTTCTCATAGGTGTCAGATAATTCACGATTATTCTCACTAATTCATATTCAAGATGAATGGGTACATCTCAATGCTGTTCAACAAATTTTGTGACTTCCAGCTTCTTTTTATGAGGTAGCTCTTCAAAAATAGGATCTACTTTCAAAGGAAAGGATCTGCTCTTAGGGGAGCAAGTTCTTTCCTTTAAGAGTTGACCAACATTAATAAAATGGTAGAGTTGCTTCCCCTGAAAGTGTACCCATTCAATTTAAAACAGCTTCATCAAGATGGTTCTAATGAAATAACAAAACTGGTTTTGTTCTAAGAAATAACAAAACTGGTTCTCATGATGAAATACGAAAGAGCTGTCTAGAATATGCACTAAAATTACCCTTTTCTAGAAGTCTTGGATATATATACATCTACACTGTAAGACACATATGCTGCATCAAATAAATTCTGATGGAAAAACTGACTTAACAACATGAAATGATCACATTAGTATGCATGTTTAAAAAAAAAAAAAGAAGAAAAAAAAAACAACAAAAAAACTGCAGCAATACTTTGTAGTTGAATATATCAGTGTTTCAATTTTGTTAGTGTGACATCCTGTAAGTAAATAGCCCTATGCATTGCTGCTATGTTACTACAGTAGAACTTCATTGGCTCGAACAGGCTTGGGACCATGAAAATTAGTTCTAGCCAAGGGTAGTTCTAGCCATCCAGGGTTAATTTCCCATATAAAGTGACCTCTAGGGACCAAGAAAAGAGTTCTAGCCAGGCAGGGTGAACGAGCCATCAGGGTTCGAGCCATCGAAGTTCTACTGTATGTGTCTTTTTCTCATTTCTTTTACGGAAATGTTTTAAAGGTGGAGAATCTATCAAGAACAGACAGACACAAATATGCGTCAAACAGCAAAATTGAGAGTATATGGTGATATTCTGAATTTAGATGGTGCAAATCTTTCAAACTCTGTATTAATTTGGGAAGAATCAAATCATATCTTCCTATACTTTGGGAATAAGTTAAGCATACAGCATAAATACAAACTGTCTTCTGATATGTAGATTATCTTTATAGTTTTTATTCCATATTTTTTAAGCTCTTAAATTTAAAACTAAAGTATGATTCTCTGCACCTGTTCACAGTGGTTTGAGGTTGGCTCAGGCCATCATGTAAGAATATAACAATCCATCATGAGTGTCCATGTAGGATAGGGAAATCTCACCTGAGGGGTCGGAATTTCAAACAGGGACGAGGCTTGCCGAGTCCCTGGTTGAAATTCCGACCCCGAGGGTGAGATTTCCCTATCCTACATGGACTGGCTTATGATAGATTATTTTTCTCCCACTTTTAGCGGATTTTAAACCACAAGTCAGATAAGGCTTCAAAACAGGAAAATTTCAACTTTTTAACCAGTGATCTGAAGTAAATTTGGAGCAGCCCAGTGTATTTATCGGGTCCTAGAAAGAGTGTAAACACAGTTTGCACCTTAAAAATAGACGGAAAACACGATATGTGGACAATTTTATCTTTCAGAGGGCAAACCAAAATGCAACTTGGCCTCTCACGTCATGCGCGTCAAGTTTGCTAGCGACGTTTCATAACCAGTTTAAGTGACGTCATTAAAATTTAGTGACATCACAAACCTATGATCCGATAACAAATGTCGTCCGAGATGCTTGCGTGTCATTTTGTTCATCTAAAATTAAAATATTAGTCGAAAATAGAAAAAGTCTGGTTGCTGATATAAGAAAGATGTTGCCAGGTGTAAGATAGAAGTTTCTTATATGAGCTGAGGGCCTATCTTATACAGGCAAAGGTGGGAGAAAACCATGTTCTCCTAATGGGAGGTCAGGTAGCTTTTCTTCGTGCACTCCCATTTTTGCCTAGCTTTGATCAAGGGTGGAGTCAGTATAACTGAAATATTCTTAAAAGTGCCAAAACCCAGCTCTAATGAGGAGTCACAGAAGATGCTTTTATGGAGAATGACAAAAAACATATCAAAGAACTACCATCAAAACCATGCTTTATCAGAAGCTGCAAAAATACTGTATTATATATGTAATAAACATGATCTATATACTAAATGACGGGATGACTTTTATTACTACAGAATTCTGTATCATCGATAACTTGGCCCAAGCATTACAGATACCAAATACAATGTATATGCATAGCCAGCATTGAAAATACACTTCATATTCAGAATAGAAATAACTGATGTCAGCATAAGTGAATGGTAGATACTTTTCATTAGGGTAAATGAAACATACGCCAAGGCAAAAGTTAACTATGACTTCAATTTAACTGTACTATATTTTTTAGCCAGATACTCCCGCAAATCATAAAGCCATGACTCAAAAATATTTATTCAGTATAAAGTGAAAAAATGCTATCAAAATGTCACATTTTCAAACTTAGTTATCTCATGACAGTCACCTCATAATAACTATCTTAAAAGTACTAATATACATGTATATGAGAAATATTCTGAATTCTGGAAATTAGTAACACATTCCTATTCCAGATATTCTCAGTTTTAGAGAAAGACCTGTAGATCAGCAATGGTCTTAATGCAGTGGCATAACAAGAAAGAAAGCCGGGCCGGGTAGCGCAATCGGTAGGGCACCTGACTCGTAAGTCAGAGGTCCTGGGTTCGAATCCCGGTCTGGCCACATACTTTCGTTTCTCCTTCCACTGATTCAAGAAGGGCAGTTGTCAGTTACTGGCGAAAGTATGTGCACTTAGTACTGGTTAACCGCTTAGGAGGTCTAAGCCTGCCCAGGAATAGTGTGGTTAGGTTAACTGACCGTCCCGACATGACCCCTAGTTGTTTACCGTGGACGTTAAGCATCAAATCAACCAACCATAACAAGAAAAAATTGTAAAATACCACTAACCTGCAAATTCACACCACTTGTTATGAAGTGGTGTGATTAACTTTCATCCCACTGTATATGTGAAAATAAACTGAAAAGAAAACTTGCCAAAAACGACTGACAACTATATGCCATAGCTCCCTAATTATGCTTTGTTTGGGGTCCACATGAAGGCACAGCATTATAAGTGAACAACATTACATTGTGACATACCAGATTGGAATATAGGGCCAATGAGCATTTATTACCCTAATGTGCGTATATATTGGGACACCTAAAAATATTGAATTTTCCATTTGGCACAAATGGAAAATTTATTATTTTAGGTGTCCCAATTCTTAAGCACATTAGGGTATTCATTTGCCTTATATTCTTTAGTACAGTAGTTCAAGCTCAATGACAGTCTTGATGTTAAATAATAGGGTATAATGAGTAAAATTACAATGGGGATTTGCTGCTGTCATTTCAAACATCAAGAACTGCAGACTTTTTATTTCAGAAATTGAATCAAAATAATATTAAGGGTGCCATATCAGTATTTAGCAGCAAAAGTTTTGTTACATTAAATACCTTTTTTACTGACATTATTTAGACAGAATAGTTAGACAGAATTGCCTGAGCAAATGGTAAAGACCCAGATCAGACTGCTCCCTTGGAGACACTGATAAGGAGCAGTCTAACTACTTTGATAAATGAAGTATAATAAATCTTTAAATGCCAAGTTCCAGTTTTAACGAAGTTAAAACTTGAATCAATTTCTACTGCATGCAACAGTTGAACATCTCTCCCTGTGATAAGTTCATTCACCTTTTGCCATAAAATTCTGGGTATTTCATTGCACCTTATCACATGCATAGTTCAGTGAGGTATGAACAGAACAACAAACTAAAAGGAGAAAGCAGAAAACAGGCAAAACAAAATCAAACGTTAAAAAATAATATTAACTAAAGTCTTTAAGTACCAAAAAGCAGACGGCAAAATTTACGTCTGCAAAAATTAAAAAAATACCTTGTCCAAGACAGTTCATATTGAGAATTAAAAGATTAGAGGGCAAACAGTGTAGATCTAGATAGGCTGCTCATTATGAGCCGCCTCATCAGGATCTATGCTATTTGCAAATTCTGCTAAATTTGTCACGTGGGCTTAAAGAGTTAATGGGTTCACTTACAAGAGAAGCAATTTGCAATTTTCATTTCTGGCTCCCTTCTCAGTAGGGGTCACCTCTTAAAGGACAGAATTTACTACTGGAGAAGCAAATTCTGTAAGAACAGATCCCATTTCGGAAGGGATTTGTAGTCCAGGAAGGCAAACAGGAAGTCACAAAAGTTTTCTCCCTTGATGAAAATGGCAGGAAAAACATGGAGGTGTACCCATATTCATTAATACATGTAATAGATTGTACAATAAAGTGATGTCCCCAAAAGATGCAGACAGAAAGCCAAACCGTGTAGACTCTGATCAGACTGCTTCTTTAGGAGAAGTCTGATCTGTGTCTCTACTGTTTGCTCAAACTTATTAGTTGTCACAATACTTGATACTTTTACAGCACTTTTTTTTACTGCCACATAAAGGGATGTAGCATCACATTACAACCATCTGCATAAAAATATGTTGTGGTATTACATGAAAGTCATAAACATAAAACAAGATGTCATATGACGTCCCTGTTATTCAGCGGATAACGTCGTGTCATAAAAATCGTATGACCACACGTGTAATAGCATTTTGGCGGGTACATGTAATCTCATTGACAAGTCCATGTCAACAATGCATTTTCATATTGAAATAATGTTCATTTTGAAGGCATTAAACCCCCACTTTAAAGGGTCATATGGTAAACAGAATCTTACACTCATGGTTATTTCATATGAAATTTATGAAACTCCCCAAAGGCTCGTTTCATAAATTTCATATGAAATGACCACTCGTGTAAGATCCTCTATCTTGTAGTACTATGTACATGAAAGTCATACACATAAAATGATATATTGTTGCATTTCATTAACATTAGTATGTACACTTAGAGGAAGCTACTCTACCACTGTCATTTCTGCTTCCCTTCTCATTGGGGCTCATGCAACTCTTTTAGAAAAGAATCGGTTGTGTTACAGAGCTCTAGATAAGAAGGAGTATTTGATGATAATTAAGGATAATTTTTCTTATTTCTCATCGAAACCATATGTTGTGACCCTTCATCTGAACCGTCTTGTCGAGACGGTTCAGATGAGAGGTCACAACATATGTTTATATGCAGAATTGACAAAAATTATCTCTAATTATCACCAAATACTCATTCTTATCTAGAGCTCTGAACAGTTAGGCTTTTCACAGGAGAGCCATTTCCATAGGGCATTCTTCAGCCAGGTTAACAAACAGGAAGTAACAAAAGTTGTCTGATTGAAAAATTGGCAGAAAAACACGGTATACCCACACCCTTATAATCATTTTCGGTTGAAGTTAACCCATTCCATTCAGGATACCCCTTTAGGGGTATCTGGGCAAACAGTTTGGATCCAGATCAGGCCCCACAAACGTGCTGCCTAGACATCATTTCTACAAGAGTTAGACCGATATTGTCAAAATTTTCTTGTTTTTGATGCAGACGACTATTTCAGCAGAGGACAAAAAATACTGAGAATGCAATGGGTTAAAAAGACACAGCCATATGGCTTTTACTATGACATAAGAAAATGTTTGAATTTTAATATAATACTTTATTTTTATCTAGGGACCTATAGACGATGAACACTACTTCACTTTAAGGTGCATAGATATACCTTTATGTTTATCGGCATTTTTACAAAGGGGAACAACTTTTGTGGCTTCCCATTTGCTTCCCAGGATGATATGGCCCTTTTAAATGGGTCGACTCTTAAAGGAAAGAATTTGCTCTTCAGGGAGAAATTCTAAAGAGCTGACCCCTATTAAGGGAGAAAAAAATGAAAATGGCAGAGTTGCTTCCTCTGAAAGTGTACTGATAAACCTTAACTATAACAGCATATTATAAATAAACTGAGGTAGAAGTGTTTTTTTTATACAAATAAGATAGCCATTTCTTCAAAAACATGAAATAATATGAACAAATGGTCACATGTAAGATAGTTACAGACATACCAAAATCTTAATGTACTTATGAATAAAGTGCAATGTCTGATTGGATAATATCAAAAATTTGAGACGATATTCTGTCGGAAACCTGATGTCATTATGAAATGTCCCTTCTCGTTGGCTGATATTACATCTAAAGATAGAAATGTGAAAAACTTGCCTTAAAAAATGGGTATAACGGGGCGGAAAATTATCATATGGGAAAGTAAATTGTTGATTTTATCGATAGAAATTACTTTGTAAGGGTCTGCTGGCCTGTTGCTGTACAATGAAATCTGTGACCATAAAACCAATATTTACCTCCACAAATGAAAATTTCGAGTAAAATTTTCCTCAACTTTTGTGTGATCTTGTTACCATTGCCCCAAAGATGATTTTAAGGTGCACTTCCATGTTGTTGTTGTTTTTCCATTTACAATGGGAAACAACTTTTGCGACTTCCTGTTTGCTGCCCAGGCCCCAAGGTTATAAAACTTGGGTTCATCCTCAAACTCAAAATAAAGCACACTGATTGGCTGCTTCCGAGCACATGCTCGGAAGTAGCCAATCAGTGTGCTTTATTTAGAGTTTGAGATTATTCTCAAGTTTTATAACCTTGAACCCTGGGTGAATGGAATCAACTTTAAAAGGAAAGAACAGGGGTGTCCATTTGTCGCATTTTCGTATTTTTTTGCGAATTGAATTCCAAAAAATGTGAATGGTGTTTTTGCGAATTGAATGCGATTTTCCCGAAAAATTGCCAAAATTTTGTGATATTCCCACCTGGCCTCAGATTATTTTGCTCCGTAGTGAGCCTCTATTTATTTGTGTGAATAATCAACAAGCTAGTACTGTTTATACAAAGAGCGCATATATTTGGGTCATTGTGACTCGGGTACCAGTACACAGTATTGAAATCATTCAACCAGAGCGTGACAACATGGTGGAAAGTAATTATCATGCTCCTGTTTACTATCTGTTTCTTTGAAGAAATGCCGACAAGAGCATACATGTGATGTCTCCCGAATCATCCGGGAGTCTCCCGGATATGAAGCCCATAGATCTCCCACGCTCCCGGAAGTATTCAGAATCTCCCGGATGCTGAATTTTCCTGTCATAATTTTTTCTGTATCGTCCATTTTGCGGTAACTACTTATCCGGCGGCTAGTCAAAATGATTAACTGTCCGTGACCTTATTTCCTAACAGGGTGCAATATTGGTTGTGTCATTCGGAGGGGTATTCGCTGATAAGGCCCAGCAAGGTGGTAAATTGGCTAGCGCATCAGTGAAGGTACCTGTTCTAACTGTAATAACAGGTAACTTTTACTGACAGTAAAAGTCTTTTATTGCGTCACGGCTGTAATCATCGGCCATTGTTTCTGTTATGGATTTGCACGAATGCAATAGATAGATGCAAGTGTCGCCAATCGACAATGATTCCATATCTATTTTTTCAGTAAACATGTCAGATACGTCATGTACAGTCATCATAAATATCGATATGCAAAATTTGCGCACGCTGATCAGATCATTATTTTATGAAATCATCACGGGTGCCAGCATTTAATTTTGTTTTGTTTTATGAAAGTCGGTTTGATCACTTTAAGAATAATTTCCCTCATTTTTCTATCCAGTTCCCGCCGATTCAGACGCATTGTATGTGAAACGAGAACCAATGAATTTATAAATAAAACATGGGAAATCCGCGACTGACACAGAAATACGCCATTTTACAAGTTTACTGACCCCAAAAATGCAGCTATATTTGTTCTTAATCTAATATTCAACGAAAAAAGACATGTTTAATGATAGGTATGTTCATCAAAGTGTAGAATGTATCTCGGTTTTTAGATAACAGATTTTGAGGTTTAAACAAGTATCAGCTTTCATCAAAATAACTGGAACAAGTCTGACCCATCTTTGGATGTTTATATTGAGGATTAGGGAAAAGTGGGGAAGGGTGATGGTTTGAGAATGCCAGACTCGAGCCTTTGTGAGATTATCATTATATGTACACAAGTATTAGCTTAATAAATGGTGAAAATCCAAGATGCATAAAAGAAAATTAACAGATGCAGAACCAAAGAAAGCAAAAGCTGCTGGAACAATATTTTCATACTTCAGGATTCCACCTAATGGGTACTCGAAACTCTTTCTTTCTTTCTGTCTTAGACACCTTGAGAATTGAGCAATATGCAAAGAGTTGCTTTTTTGAGGTGAGGTAATAGTGAAGTGACTTTTAAATGGCCACATTTTCTAAAAACAAAAAAAAAGAAAAAACTGTTGATGAAACTTTGAAGAAATCATGTGTATTGTTATTGCTTAGTTCTTGCAGAAGGAAGCAAGCTAGTGGTAGGGTTAATACTGGATAAGGTCTTAATGAGAAATCACCAATTTTCAGCAAATTTAAAAGAAAAAAAAAAGAAGTTACCTAATTTTTCACAGCTAAAAACATGAGTTATGTGGTATGTGTTACAATTTAAAGAAAGATTAAAATTGGCAAACATTTTAGACCCTGATCAGAATGCTCCTAAAGGAGCAGTTTGATCTGGGTCTATGCTTTTTGTCTAGTACTGTTTGGATGAACACATAGAATTGAGATATTATAATGATGCACAATGGGGAAACAAGCTCTTCCAATTAAGAATTCCAAGAGCTAGCCTAAATTGGAATAAGTAGTTTTATAACGGTGCCGCGCGCCAATATGGCTGACCTTAAATTGTGGTTTTGCTACAAGAAATTTTACTTTTGCTACAAGACAAAATGATTTGGACACCCCTGAAGAATCAAAATTACTCCTGGAGAAAATGGCAAAAAAGAAGGCCAAAATGAAAACTGCTGAGTTGTATCCCTTGAAAGTGTATCCATTCATCTTGATATCACACAAAACATGGCCGTCATGAAAAGGTTTGTTTCATCTCAAGGGTTGTGGCTTATCTTTCTAAGGGTGGGGTGATAACATGGTTTTTGTTTTGATATGCTGTACGGAAAACGGGTGATGAAGAGAGTGAACCTTGGTTTATATCAGCTTATTGTTTCTCTTTTAAGTATTTTACACTCGATCTATGCACCACTTTCCATTCGACATTCCAGTCCATACCATTCTGGTCCTAACAATACTTTGAATGAACCACAAAGATTCACACTTTGGGCAAGGACTCTGTCACAAAATTTCAACTGATGTCTGTAGTTAGAATCAGGAAGATGTGAACTTGAAAGTGATGCATAATACAATGGGTGTAAAAGATTAAAAGTGAAATAATAAGCTACAGTATTTGTCTGTGCAATGTACCAAAACAAAAACAAAGTGATCCCACAACCTGTTTCTATTAAGAGACAGTATTGCTTTTGATGATAGCTTTACTCATTACACATTCATATTTGCCATGACACGACAAAACCAACAAAATTGCATGTGTGCCCAGCAAAGACTCAGATCAGCCTAGGCATCCAACCAGTCTGATCAGAGTCTTTGTTGTGCACTTAAAGGCTAGCATAGGGTCTAAGCTAGCTCCATGCAGACATCAAAAACTCAGATCAGACTGGGTGGTTGCCCAGGCTGATCTGAGTCTTTGCTGGGTGCACACGCAACTTTGTTGGTTTTGTCATGTTGCAGCATATTAAGACAAGTAATCTGAAAATTAACTACTATGGAGGGATACTTGAAATTAAGCCCTGTATTTTGTATTTCATCAACAGTAGCCACATTGGACAGCTATTCCACATAACAATATGATTGTTTTTAGAAATAACTGAATGATTGGTTAAGTCTCCAGCAGTACCTGGTAAAGCAGACATTGTATAGTTTAACCCCTCAAGCGTTTGTAAAATGGTTTTGCCTCATTTTCTAACCAACCCAAGCTCACTCTTTTTCCTGCAGAGTACAAATATGTAGTTGTATGTTGATCTAGCTTAGGAACTGGAATTCCACATATTCCAAGCAAATAAGACAGAGTAGAGAAACAAGTGAGCCCCAACATAGCAAAACCAACAACAAGACCTGTCACCAGATAGGATAGCTTGCCTGAACCTGCGCTTGTCCGTCTTTAGTTGCTAGTATTTGTCTCTTAGGGGTGGGGATTGTCCTGAATAAACTTTCAGACTTATATCTATCATCATATTAAATATAAATTCAAATCTATCCAAGGGTTTAAAAGCTGTAAGATTTCAAAGACTTTGATGTAAAACTTTAACATAAAATGTCTCTAAGTCAGTGACCTTGACCTATAGGTCATGCCCAGGAGTGGGGATGCAGCTGAATAAAATTGCTAACCAATACAGTCGAACTTCACTGGCTCGAACTCGGAAGGTTCGAACGCCATGCTTCGGTCGAACTGATTTTCCAGTCCCAGCAAAACTCCCATTCATTTTAACTTAACCTGCGACCTCTGGCTCGAACTACGATGGCTCGAACGCTTGAACCCCAAACCCGGTCCCTAGGGTACATTTTCTATGTAAAAACCCACCGATGGCTCGCATTAATTACGTTGTAAATAATTTCTATTTCAATAAAGGTCACTCAGAAGTTTGATCATTGTCATAAGACGCTTTGATATTGACAAAGTGTTTGCCGAAACCACAGGACTGGTATACTTGATAGGCATGAGCTCAATTAAAGCCGCCCTTTAATCAACTGGTCAATCGATTAATGCTGAGTGGTTGTCAATTTAAGCTGATTGTATAGCTTGGTCTTATCTATTTAAATGCGTATTATCATAATGAGGCGGCATATTAAAATAAAAGATGGTAAAATATTTTTCTTCAATTAAAATTTCACATCGAAATTGAGTAAAACGTGCCAAAATTTACGTCTTTGCCTTTAAATACATAACAAAATTAAGGCCCATCATTTGATGGACGGACCCTCGGCGCCCCGTTACTGCGGCTATGGATTTGCTCCGCTGAGGTGCGGGGGCAACGTAGATATGAGAATTGAAATACTACTACTACTAATGGGCCCATCATTTGCCTGGAAGGACAATGGGCGCCCTGTTACTGCGGCTATAGATTTGTTCCGCTGAGGTGCGGGGGCAATGTCGATATGAGAATTGAAATACTACTGGCCAATCATTCACTCCTGCAGCCATGTTGTCAGAGAGTATGTCAGCTTCCAAGCAATCTGGTGAAGAACCGGCAACAGGGGGGAGGGATATGCAGATCGGAGATTTCTGCTAGCACCGAGTGGCTTCAGTTATGACCGATCAAGAAACAGGAAGTCACCCTCGCTATGACAGAAAAGCATAATACATAAGGCTGGACCTTGTGAGTTCGTCTTCAATGGCTCGAACTACCGATCGCTCGAAGTTTTTTGGGTGGTCCCGGTGAGTTCGCGCCATCGAAGTTCGACTGTATCTATTATCAAAACAAATATAAATCGAATCAATCAAAGGGTTAAGAAACTATGAGATCTTAAAGAACTATATTGTAATACTTTAACATAAAATTGCTAAGTCCCTGACCTTGACCTGTAGGTCATGTCCAGGGGTGAGGTTGTGGTTAATACAATATCCAACTAACATCTATCATCAAATCAAATATAATTAAAAAAGATCAAATGGTTTAAAAACTATGACATCTTCAGAAAACTTTAACATAAGATCGCAAAGCCTGTGACCTTGACCTATAGGTCATATGCAGGAGTGGGGATGTGGTTGAACAAAATTTCCGACCAATACCTATCTTCATACCAAATACAATTAAAATTGATTAAGGTGTTTAGAAATTCTGAGATCTTAAAAACTTTAAGGTAAAACTTCAACATGCAATGTCTGAGTCCATGATTTTGACCTTGACCTATAGGTCATGTGCAGGAGTCGGGATGCTGTAGAATAAAAATTCAGACCAATATCTATCATCATACCAAATGTAATTCAAATTGATCTAAGGGTTTAGAAAATATGACATCTTAAAAACTTTAACGTAAAACTTTAACATGAAATTTCTAAGTCCGTGACCTTGACCCACAAGTCATGTTTGGGGGTTGGGGATGGTGTTGAATAAAATTTTGGACCAATATCTATTATCGTACCAAATATAATTCAAATCGATCAAAGGGTTTAGAAACTATGAGATCTTAAAAACTTTGACGTAAAAACTTTAATATTTTGCTAACGCCGCCGCCGCTAATGCCGACGCCGGATGTAGTGCAATAGCTCTTCCTGAACTTCGTTCAGGCAAGCTAAAAAGGTATGTGCACCCAGGGAAGACTCTGATCAGCCTGGGCATCCAGCCATTCTGAGAAGAGTCTTCATGGACATAGCTTAGACCCTTAGGTAACCTTAAGCGCAAGCAATGGCTCTGATCAGCCATATCAGATGCCAAGGCTGATCTGAGTCTTTGTTGGGCGCACATGCCAAACTGTTGGTTTTGTCAAGGCACGGCTCAAGTTGAGAAACAATTAGTAAACATTATTGAAACAAGAACTAGAGCATGTGAGCAGGGGCTCACGTATACCCCCGGCCAGTGCCACCGCCTAAAAAACACATTTAATACAAGCAAATGTTATCTAGCAGACATACAAATGGACAATCTATTACAAATCCAGTGAAAGGCCTAAAGACAAATACCAAAAGGTTTCATTAAAATAAATGCAAATTATGTAATCAAAAGAGTACACAAAATTTCAACATAAGTTACATAAACTTCTTTGTCTGTGACCTAAGGTCAACAGCAGCATCCAAATGATGTTAACATAGACATAATTCTAATAACATAGTTATCTGATAAACCTTTGACATAAATTTCCCATTTATTACACTGGAGTGAGAGATGGGAAAAAGAAAAAAGAAAGAAAAAGAAGACCAAAAGAAACCTTAGCATCTTGATTTTCTTTCCCACAATATATTTGGCCCTTCTCAAGATGTATACAAAATTTGAAGACAGTGGCTCTCATAGAAACAGAGAAATCTGTGACCAAAAATAGTTTGAGAGAAAGAAAAAATGGAAGAACAAAGGGAACTAGAATTGTTTTCCTACGAAAAAACAGATGTCTCCCCCCTTTTTGATGTCAAAAGGATCAGTCATTAAGACGCCAAGGGAAAAACAATATGTTTCCCTACCCTGAAGCAGGGATTCATAATAAGTAAAAAGTATAAATGCAAGAGTTATAGTTGTTATGCTCTGCATGTCATGTAATGTTGACTGATATTCATATTTAGTTTTTGTCAAAAAATATAAATGCAAGAGTTACAGTGCTCTGCATGTCGTCTATTTATATGTTGACTGATATTTGTATGAAGTTTCATGAATATAGCTCAAACGGTTTTCAAGTTATAGAGCTTAGACGATTGAGACACGATTTTGTGAATGACAAAGTTCCAAGGGAAATAACTCAAATAGTATAAATGCTGTGCTCTGCAGGTTGTCTAGTGTTGACTGACATTTGTATGAAGTTTCGTGAATATAGCCTGTCCGGTTTTCAAGTAATAAAGCGATTGAGACACGATTTTGTGACTGACAAAGGTCCAAGGGTAATAACTCAAGAAGTATAAATGCAAGAGTTATGGTTCTTGCACTATGCAATTCTTCTAATGTTGATTGATATTTGTATGAAGTTTCGTGAATATAGCTTGAATGGTTTTCAAGTTATAGAGCAGACACAACTGAGACACGATTTTGTGACTGACAAAGTTCTAAGGGAAATAAGTCAAATAGTATAAATGCTAAAGTTATGGTTCTTGCATAATGCACGTCGTCTGACGTTGATTGATATTTGTATGAACTTTCATGAATATAGCTTGAATGGTTTTAAAGTTATAGACTGCAGACTCGACTGAGATGCAATTTTGTGATGGACAAAGTTCCAAGGGAAATAACTCAAAAAGTATAAACGCCAGAGTGCATTCTGCACGTCTTCTGATGTTGACTGATATTTGTATGAACTTTCATGAATATAGCTTGAATGGTTTTAAAGTTATAGACGGTTTTAAAGTTATAGACGGACTCGACTGAGACGCAATTTTGTGATGGACAAAGTTCCAAGGGAAATAACTCAAAAAGTATAAATGCCAGAGTTACCATTTGTGCACTCTGCACATCGCCTCATGTTGATTGATATTTGTATGAAGTTTCGTGAATAAAGCTTGAGCAGTTTTCAAGTTACAGAGCGGACACAATTGAAACACAATTTTGTGATGGACTAAGTTCCAAGGGAAATAACTCAAACAGTATAAATGCCAGAGTTACCATTCTTGCACTCTGCACGTTGTCTCATGTTGATTGATATTTATATGAAGTTTCGTAAATATAGCTTGAGCGGTTTTCAAGTTATAGAACAGACACGATTGAAACACAATTTTGTGATGGACTAAGTTCCAAGGGAAATAACTCAGAAAGTATAAATGCCAGAGTTACCATTCCTGCACTCTGCACGTCGTCTCATGTTGATTGATATTTATATGAAGTTTTGCGAATATAGCTTGAGCGGTTTTCAAGTTATAGAACGGACACTATTGAAACACAATTTTGTGATGGACTAAGTTCCAAGGGAAATAACTCAAAAAGTATAAATGCCAGAGTTACCATTCTTGCACTCTGCACGTCGTCTCATGTTGATTGATATTTATATGAAGTTTCGTGAATATAGCTTGAGCGGTTTTCAAGTTATAGAACGGACACGATTGAAACACAATTTTGTGATGGACTAAGTTCCAAGGGAAATAACTCAAAAAGTATAAATGCCAGAGTTACCATTCTTGCACTCTGCACGTCGTCTCATGTTGATTGATATTTATATGAAGTTTCGCGAATATAGCTTGAGCGGTTTTCAAGTTATAGAACGGACACGATTTGTGACAGACAGACGGACAGACGGACGGACAGACGGACAGACACCCGGGGAAAAACAATATGTCTCCCGACCCTGAAGGGGGGAGACATAATGATAAGCAGGAAGAGGCTGATTTTCTCTTACACAGTACAACTTGTCATACCCAACCTTTGAACCAAATTTCAAAATCCTAGCTGAAGTGGTTCCTGAGAAATCTTTGACAGAAATTTAATTGGAGAGAAAGAAAAATGTACAAACAAAGGGACTGATAAGAGCAGAAGGCTGCTGCTCTCTTACATGATACAAATATCCATACCCAATGTTTGTACTAAATATCAAAATTCTAGCTGAAGCAGTTCCTGAGAAATCTTTGACAGAAATTTAATTGGAGAGAAAGAAAAAATGGACAAACAAAGGGAATGATAAACAGCAGAAGGCTGATTGTCTTTTACACGGTACAACTAGTCATACCCAATGTTTGTACCAAATTTCAAAATCCTAGCTAATGTGATTCCTGAGAAATCTGTGACAGAAATTTAATTGGAAAGAAAGAAAAATTGGACAAACAAAGGGAATGATAAGCAGGAGAAGCCTGATTGTCTCTTACACAGTACAACTAGTCATACCCAACGTTTGTACCAAATTTCAAAATCCTAGCTAATCTGGTTCCTGAGAAATCTGTGACAGAAATTTAATTGGAGAGAAAGAAAAATTGGACAAACAAAGGGAACGATAAGCGGCAGAAGGCTGATTGTCTCTTACACGGTATAACTAGTCATACCCAACGTTTGTACCAAATTTCATAATCCTAGCTATTGTGGTTCCTGAGAAATCTGTGACAGAAATTTAATTGGAGAGAAAGAAAAAATGGACAAACAAAGAGAATGATAAGCATGAGAAGGCTGATTGTCTCTTACACGGTAAAACTAGTCATACTCAACGTTTGTACCAAATTTCAAAATCCTAGCTATTGTGGTTCCTGAGAAATCTGTGACAGAAAAAATGTTAACATACACACACACACACACACAAACATATTAACGGAAAAACCAAAAACTATATACCCCCTATATACTTCGTATACCGGGGGTATAACTAGTTAAACACTTTCATTCCTAAATACTTGAAACAGCATTTTTGAATTTGGATGTCTTTTATTATTACTATAGTTTTTTTGTTTGAAAACATCATGATAAGAATGGCATACAATATTGATATGAATGTGAAAGCTCATAATTGTTAATCTTCTAATCTAGATCTATACAGTTTGCAAAGTTGCAACTTAATTTGTTCTGTTAGACTGAAAAGGTTAATAAAATTTGAGCCGCAACATAACAAAGCAACAGAGTGGCATGTGCATCCTGCCAAGACTCAAATCAGCTTGAGCATCTGCCCATTGCGATCTGAGTCTTTACTGTCTGAATAGAGCTAGCTTAGACTACCTTGTAAGCACACAGCAAAGACTCTGATGAGACTGGGCAGATGCCCAGGCAGATCTGAGTTTTCAAAGGGTGCACACGTCACTTTGTTGGCTTTGTCATGTCACAGCTCAAAAGGTTAATAAAATTTGTTTAAATAGCATTATCTAAAGATCTAAATATTACATGATCATATATCTAACATAAACTCTGCCTTAGCAGAACTACCAATATCTGAAGTATCTTCCTCATCACTGGAATTAGAAATACAAAACTTCACAATACTTTCTTCTAAATTATCTCCCTTTGTTCTTGGTGACAAGTTACTACACTCCTCCCCTTCTGCTATACACTTTGCACATTTCTCCGGTTTCTTTGCATAATCTGTGCCATTCAGTAACGGCTCTTTTAAGTCACTTAGTAATTTATACTTATTGTGTTTTCCCTGAGAAAGTTTCGGTGGTGAACTACTTTGAAAGGTTTGCTTTGTTTTATCATGACTTGAAATGGAATGATCATCGCCATTCATCATAAATGGGCAAGTAATATTAAAACTCTTTGATTTGGAAGGTTTAGGATCAGTAAAATTTGGAGTGTCTGAATTACTGCCATCGTCTTCAATAATTTTCTTCAAACTATTCACCTTCTTAACAGGTCTCTCACGGCCTAGTTTCTCGCGAGTATTTTGCACAGGCTGTAGAAAGAAAGTCTGAGTGTTAAGCGGTGAGTGTGAGTCAACGATAGGTGATGTCTCACTGTGCACTGATTCTGTGTCTTCATTAATCTCAATTTTGATTGGTTGAAGATGTCTCTTGTCCCATCTGATTGGACTATGTAAAATTTGAGGACTTTGTTCCCCACTAGAACTGCCAGGGGAGCTCCCGCTTGTGTCCAACTGTAAAAGCGCAGCATCAAAACTGGCAGTAATCTGACTGTAACTTGTGGCTGTGTGCATACCATGGAGGTCAAGAGCATTCTCATATGAGCTGGAAAAGAAGGTAGAGGGTATGTAAAATCCAGGACTAGTTTGTTATATGCATGATCAGCTTAATGAAGTCATCAGTCAAGGAGTCATTATTAAAGTCTTCTCGTACACATAAAATCAAAACTTAGGGTGCTAATTAACTATTATAGTGTAGAACCTAGTAAGATTGCCACTTAGAATTTTGGCTTCAACTGCATGCCCATGAGTATTTCTGTTTATATCTTTATGATAAAATGGTAGATAAGGTTGGTACTAATTTTCTATTATAACTGTCTATCGTAGAAATCCTGCTTGAGGCTTCTCTCAATTGCAAGTCATCAATACACATTGCTGCAAAACCCCATTTACTAGCATAATTAAAGTCAAACTCGGGATCTGCACTGGTATTTGTACTTTCCTTAAAATTTTCTATTATTTTGTGTGATGATTTTGGCTACCTCTGCGATTAATAATGTCACATGCTGTTTTATATTAGCTGTTCTGTTTTTAACCACTGTTACTGATTGACAGGTCCTGCAAATATTAATGAACTGCACCCAGAATTGACAAAGATTAGTATAAGGTAAAGTAGCCTGTGAAAGGGTTTCAACCCTTTTCCTAATGCTAATCTACTCTAGCTCACATGGCAATCTTAAACATACCAATCTATACTTAACATCTTTACCAATCATTGTTTTATCATGTATAACAGTTTCACATTCATTTATTTTTCTTATTTCTTCTTTTTTAAATGCCTCAATTTCCCATACTTTTTGTGAGCAGTGTAACAAGTGCCAATCAGGCCAATATTCTCCTTATTTATTTTCTCTATTTTCATACCTGCGTTGTAGCATTTGCGTTGTTCGTTCTTTGCGAATTTCTTCTACAAAGGTTTTGGTACATTCCTCCCCATCTCTACCTGCCAGCCAGTATGTCTTCATTTCACCTTTACCCTGAAACAGAGGAATAAACTGCTATTATCATTGTCTCAAACTGTCTTCAAGCTCTCAACCTGACAAATGTTGTAACTCTATGTTTTGGGACACTTAAGGTGAATGACTACCCTTTCAGGGGAACTAACTCTTCCACTGTCATTTTTGCCTCCCTTCTCAATCTTGGTCAACTCTTATAGGTAGGAATTTGCTCCCCCAGGAGCTCCCCCAGGAGCAAATTCTTTCCTTTAAGAGTAGACCTATCTGGTAGGGTTTTGTTGCCCAGAATAGCAGACAGGATGTCACAAAAGTTGTTTCCCTTTGCAAAAATGATGGAAGAACATGGAGGTGTACTCATAAACCTTTAGTTCCATCTTTTTACCTTATCATAAGAAGCTATATAAAACTGCCAGCTGAATGACAAAAAAGAGAGATCTTAGGGCTTCACTGCTCAGCATATTTTACCATTCCAAACTGATCTATACAATTAACTATCGTATTTATTCGGTTATAAGATGGGAGCTTATCTTTCCAGAATCAGCGCAAATATGACAAGACCTGTCTGTGTACAGGATAGCTCGCCTGCAGTGCCTTGCCCATCACATAAAAAAACTTGAAGGTAAGACTTTAAAGTGTGACGCCCACGCCGATGTCAACGTCCAAGTGACAACAATAGCTCTCTGTACTTTTGTACAGGCGAGCTAAAAATCAGTCTTGTGTCATTCAGCTATTAAATGGATTTTTTCTCTTCAAAAACAATCCCAAAGATCTAGATCTGTCTTACAAGATGGATCTAGATCTCTGAGATTGTTTTGAAAGGGAAACACTTATAAGCAAGTAACTACGGTATTCTACCCTTTTTTTTCACAAACAGACAGATGAAATTTCAAAGAGAATGTCAGATGTCAAGATGAGGATGCAGGAAAGCTAGGATGTACTGGTTGATAAAACAAACAAGAATCAACCTTATGCAGGTAATGACTATGATACATTCTTTTTATCAAACAAAAATCATGTTAACCCTTAATGCCCCAAAAAGCAGATGACAAAATTTACGTCTGCAGAATTTCAAAAAATATTTCGTCCAAGCGATATCATATTGAGAATTCGAACACTAGAGGGCAAACAGTGTAGATTCAGATGAGGTGGCTCATTATGAGCCACCTCATCTGGATCTATACTGTTTGCAAATTTAACTATTTTAATTTTTGGCACTTTAAGGGTTAAAACCATTGTGCACTATGATACTATCGTTCCAGCCGATAGAGACATCCAAAAAGGGTGGCAGGCTTGGGGTAAGAAAGGGTTCATACAATTACAAAACAAGAATTCTATAGAAGGCGGTGTCTCGCCTGTCTGCACACTGTCACAAAATAGAGCTAAACTAGAAAACTTGACAAAAGTTTATGGCCCCAACATATACATCCCCAGAAAAGTAATTAATACAAGTGTCTTAACCCATTCCATTTGGGATACCCCTTTAGAGGAATCTGGGCAAACAGTTTGGATCCAGATCAGGCCACACGTGTGGCCTGATCTGGGATCCAAACTGTTTACTGCCTAGACATCATTCCTACAAGAGTTAGTTAGACGGATATTGTCAAAATATTCTTGATTTTTGATGCAGACCACAATTTCAGCAGACGACAAAAAATACCCAGAATGCAATGGGTTAAAAAATTTCCTCTGCTAGTTGCAGGAGAGACAAAAATCAAACCCAAACAGTTGAGTGCGATCTTTTACTATTATAGACAAAGCCACTAAGTTCAATAAACCACAAACTGTGGGAATTCCATTTAACACTCCTGTTGCTTAATCTTTTGCTGCACTGTTATTTCATCTTTTGGTGCAACCGATTTTTCTTAAAAAGAGTAAAGAGCCCAAGCTATGCCAAAACTTTTTAGCTGAAAATTTTGATATTTTCTCATTTTGTTCCACAAAGTATAGCTTGTGGTACCTCCATAGAATTGCCTCAATGAGGCAATTCTAAAGAGGTTCCAAGACATATGTTTTTGTGGAATTAAGAAACGTAAGTTCTACTATTCATTCCTCCAAAATTTGGACTTATCTGCAGGTATGAGAACACATTTTTACTGCAGCTGGCTTAACCTGCAATTTCTCTATTACATAGGAATATAAAAAGAAATTCCAGAGAAACCTAAGACCACTTTAATTTTTAAGGCAGATGGTATACAAATTACTTGCTACTGTTTTTAACACCAGTTAAAATCAGCTTTAAACAGACCCCATCTGATTCTGACTGCTTTAATATACAAATAAAATTTAACTCTTTCATTACCAAAAAGCAGACGACAAAATTTACGTCTGCAAAAATTAAAAAAATGCCTTGTCCAAGACTTTTTATATAGAGAATTCAAAGACTAGAGGGCAAACAGTGTAGATCTAGATGAGGCGGCTCATTATGAGCCGCCTCATCAGGATCTACGCTGTTTGTAAATTTTGCTAATTGCGTCACTGGGGCTTAAAGAGTTAAGCTTGATAAAACTGAAATTCTGAACATATAGTTACAGTGAGTGAGTGAGTGAACTCGGGTTTAACGTCCCACCAACAACGAGGTCATATGGAGACAGGACCTCGGTTTAAAGTCTCATCCGAAAGACCGGAGAAGCGGGGGATCGATCTTGCGACCCCTGGATTGGTAGTCCGGAGTGTTATCCACTACACTACAGCTGCTCCCTCATATAGTTACAAAATATGTAGCAACAAAATTATATCCATTCTTTTTAGCCTGTTCCAGTCAATAAAACAAGAAACAATAAAGCATTGCAAACAACTGTTTGATACCCTGCCACTGCAAACCTATTGCCCCTGTTGACTATTATAAAGATTCTTTCATGGTATAGAGCAAGGGCAGATAATCCTTGAGGCTCAAAAGTCTGATAATCATAGGATGCTATGGATTTTTTTACTTATTTTTTTTTATACAATTTTACATGTTTTAGCCCCAGAACAAGGGCAGATTACCCCTGTGGGACAAAATTTTGATCATCACAGGAAACTTTTATCAATCTGATTATTTGCATTAAGTTTCAGAAAATTTAATCTCTCTGAATTCTGATTTTATTAATCTTTTTTTCATGATTACATACATGAATTTAACTTCAGGACAGGGGCAGATAACTCCCCCGGGGAAAAATTGTGATCATCACAGGAAGCTTTATTAACTTTGATCATTTGTTGGTTGTAAGTTTCAGAAAAATCCCTTGTAAATGACATTTTAGATAGAGTTTTCCATGATTTTATACATGTGTTAAGGGGACAAGATTCTGGTTGAAAGAGACATCTTCAGTTCTTTCAGTCATTTTTCTAAGTTTCACTAACATCTTCTAAACAGTATAGAAATTACAAAAACACTTTATGGAAATTGACAAGGGCCATAACTTTGTCAGAAATATCCTTATTACCCATTAACAACCAGGTGAGATATTTTTGATACAAATTTAATGCATATGCAAACTTTTAATACTCAAATTATTGAAAAGAAACAAAGTGTGGATGGACAGACAAAAAGATGGCCAGCACAGAAACATATTGCCCTGCCACTAACATGTAGTGGGGTATAATACAGGACATTGACACAGTTTCATCAAACATAATGGTAATTATGACTTCCAAATATATCCATTTCTAAAATATCACCAAATCTTATTCAGTTCCATTTCTACTCTCCCAATCCCTCATCATCATAAAATTTTTGGGCCACTCAAAATCAGTTTAATTTCAGATTAAAGGTTCATGGATATACTTCATGGGGAAGTAACTCAGCTACTCTCATTTTTGCCTCCCTTTTCATTGGGGGATCAACTCTTACAGGAAGAATTAGCTTCCCTTGTTCCTTTCTTTTAAGAGCAGACTTCATTACTTTAATACTGAATTAAAACATTTAAACTTCACTCAGCATTAAATAAAAACAACCTCTTTAAGAAAACGCTAATAAAACTTCAATTAAGCAGACCATGTCTGGTCTTACAGAGGCTCTTGCCACATCTACAGATGACTCAAATGCTCATAGAAACTCATGCAATGAGATAAAACTTGGAATTATGTTGGTTTAGCAAAACATGTGACAAGATGATCTGAAAAGGCTACTATTTCTGTCACCAAGGCTAAGGATAAGTTTCAAATTTTCTTTAATCAAAACAATAACTGCTGTAACTGCATGCATGACTATTAAGTCTCTCTGATTTTCAGAGATTGCTTCAAATGAAAGATTTGTGATATATCTTGCTGCATCCATTTTCCCTATTTTCCTCTTCTTTTTTCTTTGTTATAGTTATACGATGGTTCATCTGCCTGTAAGGAGAGATAATCCATGACCTTAAATAAGTAGATTATCGACCATACAAGTGGACAAGCTTGTATGACAATCTTACAATCCTCATCAGTGAAGACCTTAATTGTACTTTACAAAATATCAGAGCTCTAGATAAGACGGCGTATTTGATGATAATTAAGGATAATTTTTCTTATTTCTCATCGAAACCATATGTTGTGACCCCTCATCTGAACCGTCTCGTCAAGACGGTTCAGATGAGGGGTCACAACATATGTTTTTATGCAGAATTAACAAAAATTATCCCTAATTATCACCAAATATGCCCTCTTATCTAGAGCTCTGAAATATTTCATGCTACAGTTTGTACTGTCTAGGAAATAAGGGCTCCTCTTTTTGATTAAAAAATTCTTAGTAGCTCATTTATTATTTCAGGGGCCAACAATCCAACATGCACTTCTTCAGTGTGCTCCTCTTGTTGGCTTTCCTGTCAGTGAAGTCAGTAAAGACCCAGAGGACAAGCATCTGTCAGACTATGCAGTATCGAGCACTGTCACCTATGTTACAGAATGAACATCAATGTATGATACTAGAGAGACTACAGCTTGATTATGACGAGGAAAGACAAGCTCGACTTGATCACCATGAAACTATTTTCAAGTAAGTTCAACAGCAAATCTGGCCTACAGGTTATAAAACTTGAGTACGTTCTTAAACTCAAAATAAAGCACACTGATTGGCTGATTCCGAGCACATGCTTGGAAGCAGCCAATAAGTGCGCTTTATTTTGAGTTTGCGATTATACTCAAGTTTTATGACCTCAGACCCTGGCATTGCATAAAGTGGCCTTTGACTTGACATTGATTAACCCATAAGTTCTGCTGTCAGTTGATATATTAGCGAGATTCTTGAATGCAAAAATAAAAATCTTGCAAATTTTAAGCAATTTTCAGTTTTCAGGTGAAACTAACTTATGTTTCTTCAATTTTTTTTAACCTTCAGTCATATTTACTTCGCTTTCATTAGCTGCATTAATGGTATAACATAAAACATAGCAATTTATTCTTTAATTTTGCATTACCTTTTTCAGTTGAAATTGTACCATAAAAATTCTAAGTATTGATACAAATAGGTCTGGGCAAACTGTGCAAACCCAGATCAGGAGAAGTCCAATCAGGGTCTATACTGTTTGTCATTCTATCTGCATCTTTTGGTTGAATATTAGCAATTTTAAAACAAAATTTTTCCTTTAGTTGTCCCAAATTTTAGATTTGAAGCCATTTTATTCTGTTTAACTGAATACCGTATAATGGAAAATTGTAATTACCTGCTAATTACTAGCTAACATAATTGCGCGGTAAATTTAATTTAATTTAAGGTTTTGTGGGGTGCTTTGTATACTGCAAACCATATGTTTAGACGATTCAAATTTCTTATTACTATTTTGTACAAACTTGGAAAATATCTCGCAGAGTTTAATTTTCGGGGATCGCTACCGACTGCGAAATTCCGCGAAAATTAGGCGACAAGAAAATTTCCCATTATACAGTATTCATTCTCCTAATTTCAGGCTGATTAACAGTCTGAAGGCAAGTGTTCACAGAAGTACCCTGGCAATGGTCCACACTGGCAGAGACACAGCGAAAGCAATACCAGCACTAAAAGGAATACCATTAGTAAGAGGTTGGTTTCCTATGCAGTATACCCAGTTTTTCAGAATACAGTCAACTCGATATCTCAAAGTCCAAGATCATGTAAAACTACTGATATCTCAAAATAAATTTTACTTTGAGACAACGGCAGTTTGAAATATCTGAAGTTGAAATGTAAAAAAACCCTGGAAGTATGTCCTTACAATATTCTTTATTCTTTGTTGTAAGAAAGTACTTTCAGATGTCAGTGTTTGAGATAACTAGCATCAACTGTACAATTCACTCACCATGATGTTGACAATGTAGGAGTTGAAAGTATTAAACATTACTTGCGGAAGCCAAATTGCTTGATGCTCAATTCCATTCTCTTGGGGATTAATAACCAGAGGGCCAATGGCCCTATATCGCTCACCTGAGCACTGAGGTTATGTTGGAAAAACTAAGTTGCCACAGCAACAAAACAACATGCACAACAGCAATAAAACACACCATTTAGGTAGAGGATAATATCACAAACATTTATGCAAAAAATAAGCTTTATCCCGCCTTAATGGCTTCTGAGAAGAAGATCTTTGGCAAAAAAAAAAAAAAAAATGAAAAAATTGAAAATTTGGCCCTTCAATTGCAACGGCAACCAATCAAAATCAGGTCTTTGGGCAAAATTCTTATAGCTGATAGAGGACTACTCTAGGAACATTTCTGTAAAGCTTTTGTCAAAATATCTGCCGTAACACAGAAATAAATACCAAATGTCCACTTTCCCCATTGTAAGTCTATGGAAACTTTAAGTTGCCATAGCAACCAATTCACATGGGCAATGATAATATGAAATATACTTTAGGTAGAGGCTAATGTTATTAATATGTATGCAAAGTATCAGCTTCATCCTCCTCATGGCTTCACTTTCCCCATTATAAGTCAATGGAAACTATAAGTTGACATAGCAACCAAAGTTCTTATTGGGTTGGAAGAAAAAACAAAATTCATGTAGAGGCTTCTGTCATCAACATGTTTGCACAATATCAGCTTCATCCCCCATATGGCTTCTGAGCAGAAGATTTTTTCATTTTTTCTTCTTTTTTTTTCGAAAATTTACCCTATATTTTGCCATGGCAACCAATCAAATTCAGTGATTTGGAGAAAATTCATATGAAATATAAAGGACTATTCAAGAAACATTTCTGTAGAAAGAAAATCTAAATAAAAGCCGTGAGACAGCAAAAATTGACAATTTCCATTTTCCCCATTATAAGTCAATGGAAACTCTTAGTTGCCATAGCAACCAAACTGCTGGAGTAATTGCCATGAAAAACAGTAATTCTATAGAGGCTAGTACTAAGATTCTTTCTGTAAAGTTTGAGCTTTATTGGCCACACAGTTTATGCAGAGATGATTTTTTAATATTTTTCATTTTTAACTATTCGGTTGCAATGGCAACCAGAAAAATAGCCCATTTTGTATAAATTTAACAAGGCTGGTTAAAGACTACTCCAGGTACATTTCTATAAAAGTTTTGTCAAAATATCTGCAGTGGCATAGCAATAAATGCAAATTTTCTATTTTGCCATTATAAGTCAATGGCAACTTTAAGTTCCCATAGCAACCAAACTACTAGAGCAATTGCCAAGAAAAACAGTACTTTTATAGAGGGCAGTGCCAAGATCCTTTCTGTGAAGTTTGAGCTTTATTGGTTGCATAGTTTCTGAGGAGATGATTTTTGAATATTTTTTCTATTTTTAACCATTCGGTTGCCATGGCAACCAGCCAAATTGTGAAATTGACAAAAATTTCATGTGGTTGATGGAGGACTACTCAAGGAACATTTCTGTAAAAGTTTTGTCAAAATATCTGCAGTGACATAGCAATAAATGCAAATTTTCAATTTTTCCCATACAAGTCAATGGAAACTTTAAGTTGCCATAGCAACCAAAGTTCCAAAGCAATTTGGATAAAAAACAGTATTATTGGTTCCCCCTGCCTATAGATGCTATATATGAAATTTAGTTACAATGGGCCTTGTAGTTTCAGAGGAGATGTCGTTTGAAAATGTTGACGGATGGACGGACGGACGACGGACGACGTACGACGGACGATGGATGCCTGCCTATACTATAAGCTCACCTGTGAGCCTTCGGCTCAGGTGAGCTAAAAATCAAGTTTTTGCAAATGAATTGCCAAAATCTAACACTGCTATATGACTCATATTTATATGAGGAATATTAGTACAAAAAATTCAGCTTTTGAAAAGATAAGATATCACAAAACTGCCGATCAAAGTGGCCAAACCAAAGGTTTGGCTTGGCCACTTCTAGGAATTCAGTGATAACTGCATCAATTCTTTTATTCAAGCAAATATGAGTCTCATACAAATATGTTTTTTTACATACAAGTCAAACAGAATTGTTATAGCTGTCCTAACTATTAGTTTATACTTTAAACAACTAGGTGGGAATGGAATTGTGCGCTTTTACCAGGTATGTTAGTACAGAGGTGCCCTTTGACACAGGTTTCCACCCATAGGTTCAAGAGATATACTTCTAGAGAAGATTTTACTAAGTTCTCCTGTGACCTTGAAAATGAAGCCAAGGTCTCTAAAATCTAATTAGCTCTAGAACTTGCCTTAATGATATATCCCTGCAAGTTTGGTGAATAACCACCAATTGGTTCAGGAGGTATGTTACAGACAAGATTTGAAGAAGTTGCCATGCCAGTACTAATGCAGACATCAACAGGATCAGAACTGAAATCTTTACCCTCTCAGCTTTGGTGACAGGACATAATTAGCTGTAAACTGGGCATTTTGTCACTTCTGGTCAATAAATATATGTTATTCTTTTGCAGACTGCAGTGAATTACAAAGAAATGGAATCACATTAAGTGGAGTTTATCCCCTTAGACTTCCAAATAGAAATATAGTTAATGTATGGTGTGATATGGAATTAGGAAATGGTGGCTGGACCATTATTCAGCGTCGACAAGATGGGTCCATAAACTTCACACGTACCTGGGATGATTATGCATTTGGATTTGGTAACCCAAACTCTGAATACTGGCTGGGTAATGAAAATATATACAGACTGACAACTTACATGAATTATAGTCTTCGTGTGGACTTATGGGATTGGGAAGACAATCATGCGTATGCTCTATATGATTACTTCCGTGTTGATAGTGAAAAAGAGTTTTACAGGATAAAAATAGAAGGTTTCTCAGGTAATGCAGGTGACGCTATGAGTCGTTACCATAACAACATGAAATTCAGTACAATTGATAGTGACAATGACGAGTGGAACCTCAGCTGTGCTAAGAAAGATGAATCAGGCTGGTGGTTCAAGTCCTGTGGTTTTGCCTCATTAAATGGGCTGTATGTTGAAAATGGAACCATAGATATAGCCCCTGATGGCATAATTAAAGGAATTATTTGGTATAACTGGAAACACAACTATGGATACTCTATGAAAAGAACAGAAATGAAAATCAAACCAATGGTGGCTGTTAAGATAGATAAAGAGCTGAAAAAGCCACAAACAGAACGGGTAGATACAGATAATGACTTAGTAGAGCCTGAAGTAAAAAGTGGCTCAGGAGATTTAGAAGAAGATGCCTCTCTGCCAAAACATATACGTGAAGAAAAGGAAGCTGAATTATGGGCTAAAAATACTCTTAAACAATTACAAATGAAATTAACTCCTGAGGAACTACAAGCACTTAAACAGTTGTTACAGGGGAAGACAGATCCTAGTGATTCACTGACACAAACAACAACTAAATCAGCACCTCCAGAATTGGTAACCACAGCAACAGATACTGTCACCACAGATGATATTGAAATTGAAGATTATGACTATGATGAACATGACACAAAATAATATGGAATAATTGACTTTTTCATATAATTTTTTTAAAACCTTAATTTCTTTTTTTAGTTAAGGATACATTTGCCAAATGAGATCTCTCTGAAATGGAAGTATTTGATTCCCTTACAAAGGGGGATACTTTTACAGGAAAGAACTTGCTCTTCTCCTAAGAGACAGAAAATTCTTTTTAATAAGGTGGATAGGTACATCTTCATAATATTCCAACATTTTACAAAAGGAAACAACTTTTGTGACTTCCTGTTTGCTTCCCAAACAGAAATTCTTCAAAAAGGGGTCTACTCTTAAAGGAAAGAATTTGGTCCTGTAGGAGCAAATTCTTTCCTGTACGAGTTGACCCCAACTGATAAAGATGAAAATTGCGGAGCTGCTTCCCCTGAATGTGTAACCATTCAATGTGTAACCATTCAAGTCAAGAGAAACTTCACCTTGAAAAAGGGTCTCACGTACCAGGGAAGTAAATACCCTATTAATCCTTACATAGGTCCCTGCTCTAATAAAGGCCCCCTGCCTCTTTTCAAAAAATAATGTTTGATTTACTTGCATGAAACCCTGTTTGCTTCTTTGGATGAGGTAGCTCTTTGCAATGGGGTCTACTCTTAAAGGAAAGAATTTGCTCCTGGAGAAGCAAATTCGTTCCTTTCAGAGTTGACCCAAACTGAGAAGGGAGGCAAAAATAGTAGAGTTGCTTCCTCTGAAAGTATACCCATACCTTTATATAGCTTATTAGAGGTATTTTGGCAGTGACTGATTTACTACATTTTAGGCTCTAAGTAACACCCCCTTTCACAAAATGCAATGCCCCTGGGGCATTTAACAGAATTAATACAGTACTTTTCTGTAATGGTTGTCAGTGGCATTACCCTTTGCTATGTAGCCATACACTATGAATACTACAGCAGGTATGGGTATATCTTCTAGTAATTTCCGCCATTTTTACAAAAGGGAACAACTTTTGTGACTTCCTGTTTGCTTCCCTGCAGTCAAAACAGTACTGCCATAATGAGGTCAACTCATAAATGAAAGAATTTGCACCTAGGGGAGCCTACGAGAGTTGACTGCCACTCATGGCACACTTTGAAAGCCATATAAACAACCAGATCAGACAAAAAAGTTAAAGACAGTTTGCCTTGAATGCTTCTACATATAAAACTACCTCTAAAATAATAACTTGACCAGTCCAAATTTGAATTAAGATGAATTGTGCATGTTTCTTCTGCTTCCAACTATATGTTTTGATATGTTTTTCTTACATATGTGTTGTTTTTCAAAACTACAGGGCCCGGCTGTTCAAAATCAATGTCATCAGTAAATTTTCCAATATATTGTAACCCTCATAAAATAAAGTGTTTACTTACATAAAGAGCTTAGTTATTTAAAGCAATGTTAGTTTAATTAAGTTGTTAGGCAAGGATTTGAAAGGCTTCTTTTACATATAAAACAAAGTGAAATTTCAATTTATGCTGAAACTGTTAGGAGCTTTTTCAGAAAAAAATAGCATTTTTTTGTGTACCATATGTTTGAAAATAAGACATCTTGTTAACTGACAACATGTTTAGTTTCGTATAACTGGGTTCTGATTGCCATTCCTACAGTACTGTTTTAGCCTTTATTTCAAGGCTGATAACAGTAAAGTATCTTCCACACTTCATTCATACAAGTACAGTATAAGTGCAGCTTATGATTCATAGCATGCATTTTATAGTTACACCTTTTCAATGGGCCTTGTCATCGTAAAACATGTCTTGGTAAATGTAAACTGCAGATACATATAGCCAATCTTGGGTATGCACAGTCTCATCAGAGCTTTTCATTTGCCCAGACAACTAACTTTAAAAAGCCAGGCAAGAATACTCTCCCTGCAATGCACACGTACATAGGAATGCTCTGACTGCATAAGCCAGGTTTTGTCAAGAAGTGGCATGGCTCTTCAATGAGATGTTCTTGTAATATCCGCTCACTACCAAGCATGAACTGTCATCTATAAAGATTATTAATTGGAATCCAGACAAACCATTATTGTAACAAGTTTTAAATCAAGTGCTTCTTTTAACTCTTTAAGCCCCAGTGACGCAATTAGCAAAATTTGCAAACAGCGTAGATCTTGATGAGGCGGCTCATAATGAGACGCCTCATTTAGATCTACACTGTTTGCCCTCTAGTCTTTGAATTCTCAATATAAAAAGTCTTGGACAAGGCATTTTTTTAATTTTTGCAGACGTAAATTTTGTCGTCTGCTTTTTGGTAGTGAAAGAGTTAAAGTTTAGTGCAAAAAGTGCAGTCTGCATGTTGCAATTTTAATTGCCCCACAGTGCTAACTTAATATACCTGTAATCATAGCATAGGAAGAAAGTGTGCAGGCTTACATTTAGTTGGGATTTGTATAAGCAGTAAAGGTTAGTTGGGATGAATGGCTAAAGTACCTCTATGGTTATCAAATGGTTTTTTGGATAAAATACAGTAAGATTGATTGCTTTTCTTGCAATAATTCCTAAAAAATATTTGCCAATATGGTACATTCATGGCTGTCATAATCAGCAGTTTAAGAACCTTTAATAAAGATGATAGACAAAAGTGATCCAAAAATGAATTTACAAAAATCCCAATACACAGTTCCAAGCCACACCCAGCAAGTCACTCAAAAGTCACTTGATAGCATATACATTTATACCTAACCAATGCAATGACAACTTAGCATGTGACATAGTCTCAAAAAAAAATTCGCACATGGTCAATGTCCAACATAAGTCAGTGATTTTACCTTACGGTTAATGGCGGGATATATACCTGTTTAAAGTAGGCATGGTTTACAGAACTATGAATTAAAATGAAGGCTATACACTTCTGTTCCAATACTGTGACAATGCTATTAGAAGAGATTCCAATCACCTTGTTGCTATATGCATCACAAGAACTTCCAAAACTTGACACACTTCCATTCTTATAAGCTAAAAACTTGATACAACTACCTTTGCGGGAAAATGGACCTTCAACCATGTGTAAACTGTTGACACTCAAATCTGCCTGCCCAACTAGCAAACTGACCAGAGTCTACAATGATCACTTTTTAGATCCCCTAGTATTCATGGATTGTATATTGAAAAGGGAAAACTGATCAGACTGGGCATATGAGCAGCTGATTTAAGTCTTTCCTTTTTGCAGATGCTGTACGATACTTTTCCCGGGACATCAGTCATATGAAAGTACAGATGTACTTATCTTATCACATTAAAATCATGTCTCTTAGTTAGTGCAAATTCTGCAAATATGCATAGATCCATTTCACAAGGACCATCAAGCAGAGAGTTAGACATTCAAGTTTTATCAACTGCAAAAAAGAGTTATATCTGCAAATTCAAAATTCGCAATATCATGCCTTGAAATTAATTTCTAAAAATGATGAAATATTTGCTGCAATTAAATTGAGCCCTGAAAAAATATTTAACCATGAATGCATTGTAAAAGATCTTAAATTTTCAAAAAGCCTGTCCCAAGAAGACAAAAGAACTTTTCCATATTGGAAGATGATAGAATTTGATTTAAAGAACTTGATACAGTGTGAGCTAATTTGCTCCAATATGCAAGATCATCACATAGCCATTCAACAAGTGCAAATTCTGCAAGCATGCACTGATGGTTTTCTAGGAAACATGTTCCTGTAGCAAAAAGACTGGAAAATTAACCCTTTAGGCGGCAAAAAGCAGACGATAAAATTTACGTCTGCAGAAATTTCAAAAAATGTTTTGTCCAAGCTATATCATATTGAGAATTCAAAGACTATAGGGCAAACAGTGTAGATCCAGATGAGGTGGCTCATTATGAGCAACCTCATCTGGATCTACACTGTTTGCAAATTCAACAATTTTTCATTTTTGGCGCTTTAAGGGTTTAGAACTATCAATCTTAAAACAAGAATCATGTGCCTATCTTTGAAATTTTGCAAAGTCATGCACTGAGATTCTCTTCTCAGAAGGATGAAACTTTTGCTGCTTCATCATTCATTGCTCTTGTAATCAAGCCAATCCCAGAATATAGTTATGCTCATCACAGCTTTGTAGCAAACTCAGTCCGGACAGAAATAGATGGATGGATACTTGACTTGTGCTTTCACATCCTTTTTAACAGAATTTCAGCCGTATCAGGACAATGCCAGGGTGATAAAGACAGACTATGTGCAAAGGTCCCCCATTTAAGGTTGAATGGATTTTGACATCCAGCAGGAATCAAACCCAGATGACTAGCTTAGCAGGCCAGCGCTTCACCAACTGGGGCTCTTCAGAAATAAATGAAGAAACAGTTTATTAACCTCGTTCATTAAACTAAATTTTAATTGTCAAACAGCTATCAACGTTGGCTCTGACAATAGCAACCCATAGATCCACTAAGGTGGTTTTTTTTTATGTAACGACCCCTCCTTAGAACTACCTCATCTAAACAGCTCTAAATAGGGGTCATAAAATGTGATTTTACTGAAAAATATCAAAACAATAAATTCAGGACAATACCCTGTTAGGAAAAGGTGCCTTCTGCTTAAGGCACATATTACACTCAACTGACCTATAAAAAAACTTGAAACAGCCACTGACCTTGACATTGACAGTTCCCCTGACAACAGTAACAAAAGTAGATCCATGTAAACAGTTTTTGCAAGGCTCACTGATATGTATTCTTCCTGGCTGAAAATAGATAAAACTGTATTTATTCGGCTATATAATAAAATCTCCCCTCTCTAGAATGACCCTAAATATCTAAATCAGTCTTATGAAATTTTGATATAAGATGGATTTTTCCCTTCCAAAACAATCTTGCAAATCTAGATCAATCTCATAAAATAGATCAAGATTTCGGGGAGTGGTTTGGAAGAGAAAAACCTTGGTCATATAATGGAAGAAATATCGTTTTGTTAAAATTTTAAGTATAAGTGCATACACACAGTGTTGGAGCGGAAATGTACAGTGTTTGAGATTGTATCGTCTTCTGTGATTCTGTACAGTGAGAATCCGACACTTGGTGTAAAGCGATACATGGAGAGAGTAAGTAAACATGACGATGGTTTCTTTAATTTCATTATTATCTTGCTTATTGCGATTTCTATGGATTGCTTATAATATACGAAGAACTTCAGAGGATGAACGCTTTATGTTTTTCCCCAAGTTGTGCACACACAAGTTCTTGATCATTTGAACACGCAAAACAGCACACGATTTCGTCCATGTGAAGGGTCGTGTATTCTCATGTCAAGGCACAAATAAACTGTTATTTTTTCAGCAAATGAGTATTGGTCTTTAAAATATCTGAGGTTAACGGTAGTACCTCGGTTTTTATGTTTGGGGTGAATAAAAGTGATGAAATGCTGAGTTGTTCATCGATTGATATTCGTACAGTCATTTGCAGAAGACAGCTTGGAAATTGTACAGTGACCCGCTATTATCTTTGTACAGTGACTCGGATCGAGTTGTTTTTCATCAAGCTGAGTTAATGCATTTCATTTCGACAGCGACGGCCCTTCGACATTTTTTACTTCCAGAATTCAGAATATAAACTTACATGGCAGCATTTGATGAGCAGTTTGAGATACTGGTTTATCGCCTTTGATGCCATGAACGTAAAGCATACATACATGCATTGTTGAGCCACAATATGCTACCAAACAAAATGCTACCGAGATAGCATTTTATGTATCCCTGCCTACACAAAAATGCTACCAAAAAGCATATTGTGTAGGCAGTGTACACAAAATGCTATCTGGTAGCGTTTTGTGTAGGTAGGGTACATATGTTATTTGACTGGTCGTTCGAGGATACACAATATGCTCTACTAGGAAAAAGTATCACTTTTAAGCTCGACTTAATGACTTGGACTCAGAAACACATGTTTAAGGCAACCCCGTCTTAGTTGACATTATCGTACCCATGCGCGGATACAGGGGCGGGAGACGGGGGTCAGAACCTCCCCCCCCTTCATTTTCCAACAATGAGTTTTGCAATCATTATGGTAAAATTTGTCGGAACCCTCTGATCTGAAGCTGGACAGGGAAATTTTGGTCCCTCATTTTCATGTTAGATGGAGCATATTGTGTAAAGCATATATGATACCTTCACAATATGTTCCCAAATTTTGAGATAGCATTTTGTGTAGGCAGGGATACACAAAATGCTATATCGGTAGCGTTTTGTGTGTGGTAGCATATTGTGGCTCAACAATGCATGTACTTTGGAAATTAAAAACAAATATGCACATAGCGCGTTGATAAAATAGTCATACACCAATTACATTGCCGAAGTCAAATGTCTATCTACAAGTAAAAGCATCGACAAAATAGCTTTAGCTCTACAATACTAGTACCGTTGTATCACAGTGTACTTTCTCAGAAGACACACACACTTGCACGACACACGATGATTCCTTCAATTTCACATGTACGCTCAGCGAAGACTCAGATCAGTATGTGCATTTGTGCAGTCTTATCAGAGTCTTCGCTGGCTACATAAGGCAGCCCCACGATCCGTAGTTATGCAATGAGCACCCAGCAAAAACTGATTAATTTCGTGCCTTGGGGAGCGCTGTGGCCTAGTGGTAGAGCCTCGGACTCTGGAGCGAGAGGTCGGGGTTCGATCCTCACTCGAGGCGCTGTGTTGTGTTCTTGAGCAAGGCACATTTACTCCCAAAAGATACTGGTGATACCCCGAAAGTGGTGACTCCGTCCCGACTTGACTGAAAAATTGTTTACTGGGACGTTAAGCAAAAGCGAAACGAAAATATCGTGTCTCGGCTCTGAGTCGGGGCACATCATTTCCTACATTTTCATATGTGCGCTCAGCGAAGACCCTCCAAGGTACCTTTGGTCCAAGTATGAATGTTTTTTTGCTGAGTGGTTACTGAGATACAAAGTTTTTGAAGAACTTGGTTTAAACGCATGCATATGAAATGGACCAGATGCTGACATACGCCACAAAGGGTCGTCTACATCAGATAGGAGGCGAGTACGGCTGTAGTGGTGGTAATATTTGCTAAAATCGATGTGACTGAAGGTCAGCTGGTGCTGTGGTTTATCGTAAACATGGTAAAAGAAGCAGATACTATATACAAGTGACTGTACAGAAAAATTCTTGAAAATCGCAGTTGTCTGTACGACAGCATACCAAGTCACTATACAACAATCAACACATGCAGTGTCCTGTAAAATGAAGAATTTTTAGGATTTATCTCCATTGCAGATCCGCTTCGAAGAAGTTATTTCACAAATATATGTTTCGATAATGTGGTCCTTATGAAAACAATCGGTGTTTCGTTTGATAATGCGATAAATACACATTTCGTCATTGATGCGATCATGCATATTTTTGCATGCAAAGATAATTGAGACTTGTGCATTACACTAAGAACACTTTATAAATGACATTTACCTTCTTGAGGTATTCCAAATTTACTGTTGCGTCAAACGGACCAAAACGGTCTGGCTTTTTAATCATAACTTGAGAAAATTGCCAACATTATTTACCGTGTATATTGACATGCTTTACACCAAGTGTCGGATTCTCACTGTACAGAATCACAGGAGACGATACAATCTCAAACACTGTACATTTCCGTTCCGACACTGTGATACATGCCTGAGCAAACAGTGAGGGACAGACATGCTTGAACACTAAAGACCCAGATCAGGCCAGTCTGCCTGAGCAAACAGTGAGGGACAGACATGCTTGAACACTGTAGACCCAGATCAGGCCAGTCTTACTGGAGTAGTCTAATTAATGTTAAGGTCCTCACTGTTTGGCATTTGGCAAGCATTTCTATTAACATTGTCCAATATAGCAAGTGGACTTTCCTGAATTCTGGCATTTCTGTTTAAAAAATTACAGTTCCTATTAGGGCCTGGGCTTCTTTGCCATTTCAGCCTTATTATCAAGGATTTACATGTAGGGTATCCATCATTTGCCTAAAATTGATATGTCATTTCAACCTGAATGTAAATTCTATTTGTGCTTAAATGAAATCAAATATTTTATTTTTCTTCACTGTAACATGCCATTTTAAATCAGTTCTCATGTGAGTGCACTGGAAGACTTTTCGGAAAATGTCTGCAGGCCTTCAATTCATTAAACTTTTGTTACAATTCATTTTTTTCCAAAACAGATTTCCCACCACACAAAAGACCATTCAAGAAGTTTTGATGTAAATGCAAGCCCAATAAAGAAATAGCTTACCATACTATATGATTGCATCCTAGAGGCTGTATTGACTGTGTCTCCAAAAAGGCAATACTGTGGCATTCTTCGTCCAACTACCCCACCCACCACACTCCCTGTATGCATACCTGTAAAAAGTCAGAAAACGTTAGCCAAACAAGATCAATGGATTCAAAGTAGTTCTCAAAATTATGACAAACCTTGTCAAATCGTCAAACCAAGGCAGTTTAACCATACACCTTACACTACATATACGCAAACTGCAGAGCACTTGGCATTAACTGAAGTCCTTCTATGACCATCAAGGCTATGGAAGACTTAAACTTAGAAGTAAACTGCAAAATGTTCAGATCAGCCTGAGCATGTGCAGTCAGATCAGGGTACACATAGCTCTATCCAGATAAACTGTCTCACACAGATCTGGCTTTTGAATACCCTCTTTTCAAATATGACTTAACACACGGATCATTCAGACACGGCTCATTTTATAAACAATACAATGTGGCTGTAACACTACATTGAATATGAGCCTGGGACCATGAAACAGACTTCTGACAAATGTGACCAGCAAAGACTTGAATCTGCCAGCACTCTGATTCACAAATAGATCCCTCAACTTTACTTTAACATCTACAGACAATACTGTTTTCAATTTATAGCCACATGATCAGACTGCCTCATTGGGAGGATGTCCTGTAACTTTGCTAATCACAAATTCATGTGCATTGAAAGACGGCACGTGAGGAATTAGGTGTATGGAATACCTAAATGTTTCTCCAACAATTTTACAAAACGGAACAATTTTTGTGACTTCCAGTGTACTTCCCTGCATGGCAAAGCCCTTCCAAAATGGGGTCTTCTCTTAAAAGAAAGAATTTGCTTCTAGAGGAGCAATTTCTTTCCTTTAAAAGCTGACCCCCAATTGAGAAGGGAGATGAAAACTAAAATGGCAGAGTTTCTTCCCCTTAAGTGTACCCATTCACCTTAAGAAAACATTCCAAGAATCAGATCAGCCTGCACATCTTTGCTGACCAATCAGAATCTCACTATGCTCCGAACCCATACAATGTCATAACTTGTTGCTGGGAATATGGAAGAAATATCAGACCACACATGTAGATGCTGATCAGAGTTTTTGCTCTTTCATGAGGGACAGAGCCTAGAATTCTCTCTCTTTGCACAGTCATTAGTCTTACCTTTCTAACCCAACAGGCATAAAATGTCTAAAGGATGTTGAATCAACACCGATGCTATAGGAGCAATTGTAGCTCAGTGGGTTCAGTGTTGGTCTGCTAAGCTAGTGAACTGGGTTAGAATCCTGAGATGGAAAGCTTTTCAATTGTTAACAGGGTTTCCATAGCATGCAACCTTTCATTATCACCCTCCTATTATGTTGATATGACTGAAATGAGTCACGATATGACAAACCAACAGAGTGGCATGTGCTCCCAGCGAGACTCAGATAAGCCTGGGCATCTTCCCAGTCTGACCAGAGTCTTCATTGTCCACATGGAGCTAGCTTAGACCCATAGCACCCAATGAAATGCTCAGCTTAGACTCTGATCAGACTGGGTGGATCACTTTCTTGGCTTTGTGGTGTCTCAGCCCAAATACTGTCGAAAAGGATCTAAAATGGCAAGTCATCCATCCTCATACCGATGTGATACCATGACTTTGCATCAACACTCATCTGATGTTGTTGCGACATTGTGTACCTGCTGGGATATATTGTCTTACCTATTCTTGTGGTGATTTTATTCTCCCCTAGAGTATGGACCAGTTCTTTAGATTTTTGTTGTATCTCTAAGGCAAGACCAGCCACATTTTCAGCATGTTTCGGACTTCTGTCTGGTACCCCACCCGCTACCATATATACAGCATCTCCCAATGTTTCAACCTAGGAAAGAAGACCAATATTTTTTCAATGTGTTAAAAGAAGAATTATATAGAGGATCTTACAGGAGTGGTCATTTCATATGAAATTTATGAAACTCGCCGCATCATTTCATATGGAATTTATAAAACTCGCCGAAGGATGTTTATGGAATTTATGAAACATCCTTCGGCGAGTTTTATAAATTTCATATGAAATGACCATGAGTCTAAGATTCTGTTTATCACATGACCCTTTATAATGGGGTTTTAACGCCTAAAAACTGAACTTTATTTCAATATGAAAACACAATGTTAACATGGACGCTGTCAATGATGTTACGTGTATGACCCAAAGTGTTTTTACATGTGTGGTCATATGATTTTTATGACACAACGTTAGCCACTGAATAACAGCAACGTAGTATGATAAATTTGATTACCTCTATGTGAATAATGGGAACAATGAATTTCTTTTCACACCATTTGAATGACTCTAAAGTAATCAAGGAACTTCATGAAATATACAGTGTCTTATCCAGCTGTATGATGGGGGCATTTCCCCCTGCAAAATGAACCCAAATATTTAAATAAGGAAGTCCTATTTATTCTGCTATAACATGTTTCTTTACAAAAGAATTCCGGTAAAAATTCCACTGAGAATGTGGTGTCTAGCCTGTCTGCCCATTATCACATAACAGCTAAACCAGGACACTTGATGCAAAGTTAACCTCGCCTCCGAAACTGGAAAAGTAAAACCGATGTCTTGCTTCTGCTAGTCACAGGCTAGGCAAAAAAATCAAGATCAAACGTATAAGATGGATCTGGAGTTTTGGGGTTGTTTTTGAAGAAGAAAAGAAAAAAAAGCATCTTATAACTGATTTAAAATGGTAACCCAATAATGCCCAGTGTCCCATATAAGTTTGGTAAGCATTGAAGTCCTGCTGCAGAGTGTGGTGTCAGATCAGAGCCTACACTGTTAGCAATAAAAACGGAAATTTCCAAGGAAAAACTTTCAATTAAAATCAAATCAGATATCCCTTATATAGAAAGTGAATCTGTTCAAATTGCTAGGTAGGTAAGTCCAAGACTCCAGTTAGACACATGTTTTACTAGCTGGCTGTTTCTTTCCTGTTGCAGTAGATTCATAGAGTATTTCCTGGTCCCCCCCTATATAGCTGAGAACTACTTCTGACTTTCTTCCACTACAAAACAGTCCTCTGATATAATGGATGTGACTGAATCAGAGCAGTAAAAGGGGGGAAAAAGAAGTATGTTTACCTTGAACACATCATATCTATCTATAATATTGTCAAACATAGTGAACACATTATTGATACACTCCACGATCTTCATAGCTGAAGCCTGGGAACATATCTCCGCAAAACCAACCATGTAACTGAACATTATCGTCACATTGTCAAACACCTAAAAAATTAAAAACCTGATATAAATAATATATTTAATTGATTTAAAAATAGTATAGCGACAAGTATGAACATCAGTAATAGTTACCTGATATTTGTAACAGTGCTTTTTAAATATGATATGAGAAATAATTCCAATTAAAACTTAATGCCAGAAAAAACTGAATGTGAAGCAAGTGGTTTTCACCAGGAGTTAATCAACTTGTATGATCCGAACTCAAATTTTGTGAGTCATTTGGCCACACTCCATGAAATGATATGACAGATGTATTAGAAACCTTTTATCTATGGAAATATCACTTTAATTTTTTTCATAGATATTATCAAAATAGCTTTAGGTATAAAACAACTGTATATACATGTATAATAAGCATGCTGAAAACAATGCAACATTACCTCACACGTATTAATAGGATCTTCTCCGTTTTTTAGCCTATCAGCAATACTTTGTGGTATCATGGAATACAGGAGATTATTGCTGCGCTCTTTCCATTCTTCTACTTTCTGTAAATTTTCTGCTATCTTCAAACTTTTATCTCTTTGCTGAAATTGAACAAATGAGCTACTGTAAAAATTCTAAGTAGTGGGACAGATAGGTCTGAGCAAACAGTGCAGATCCAGATCAGACTGCTCCCCGAGGGAGCAGTCTGATCAGGGTCTACACTGTTTGCCATTCCATCTGCTTCTTTTGCACACATTAGTGCATTGTAACACTAAACTGTTCCATTTTTAGGATCTTTATTGTGGTAATTATTTCAGGTCTCTCATTTTTTCCACATTTGTATGGTACTGTCGTGTAAATCATAATAATGTTTGAGAAAGTTTTATTTTTCCAAATTTTGCAAAAATAAAATTACTGTGTAACCCCTATGGATTGACCTTTATGAATGGAAAGCACTGTTATGTGACTCTCAAACTAAAAAGTTCTCTGTAACATGTAAAAGACATTATTTAAATGAGTGAATGTAGACACAAATCAGCCTGAGCAGACACACAATCAAATCTGAGTTTTCGATTTTTGCTTTTAAAATTTCACAAGGATTTATTGAATGTTATCTGGGAACAGGAAAGAATCTGATCATGCTGCACTGATATGCAGGCCGAACTAGTTTCCCTTTTACCTATCCTGTAAGGTCCCTTTACAGGTTACGCATGTCAATATACCTATTTTGCAGTGCAGTGCCATTGTCAGCAGTCACTTGATTTTGATGGGGCGGCTTGTGCTGCCCACTCTGACTAGATGCTTTGATTTTTATAACCACCTTATGAAGGTTAGACATGGATTGTCAGTCACAACAAATTTTTTTGTTACCATTATCATGCAAGATATTTTTGATTGGAAAATGGACCAAGCTTTGTACATTTACAGACAACAAAACAACCCAGACAGGCATGCATCTAAACATATAGGTGCATTAAATAGGCATGCTTCTGGCAAAAAATAAGGTGTCTGAATAATTATATATTTATAATATTTAGAGTAAATATGGTAGTAGATGAATTACGACAGATTTGTAAGACAACAACCTTTCCTCCTAATTCTAGTCAATAACAGTAGTCAATAACAATATCAGCTGTGCTAACGATCTGAGAGACAGCATAAAATTGGTAAATTCATTCATCATTTGAAAATTGCTGATTTGCAGTTTCAGAGGAAAATTAATAGGAATTTTGAAATTACATTGTTTGGAATTTTATACTGCAATTAATCAGGAAGACAGGAAATAATGTACATGATGTATTTATCCTAAATATTTTGGAAGAAATACCTGAGAAACAATGTAGACCTAGATCAGACTAACAGTCTGATCAGGGTCTGCACTGTTTGCCATTCCAGCTGCATCTTGTTGATGCATTACTGTTTGTAAAACAAAGCTGTTCCATTTTCAGGACTACTACAGTAACTATTTTAGGTACCATATTTCTTCCAATAAATGCCTCCTCTCTCATTTAAAATGCCTCCCCCCATCTCACTTTTTTTTTCTGTGAAAAGTGGCCCAAATTCCACCAAAATTGGATTTAGACCACCAAAACATGTCATTTACTGCTCAAATTTTTTCCAAAATGCCATTTGTAGAAGTAATGAATTGCATTGCCCCGAGGGTGTCTATTCAAAGAAATTCAAGAAATACGCTACTCCCCTTATGTTAATGAAAAAAATTACTCACCTGTTCGATGGAGCATTCTAACTGTGATGCGTACTGCCAGCCCGCCATTACCATATCACGACTATTGTCAAACATATTGAGATCATTAATGTACAGACCCGCTTTCTCCAAACCTTCAAGATTGCTCAGCCTGTAAAATTAGGTTTGAACAACTATAACTTCATTCCTGACTCATCCTTAAATTTTTTAGGTATTCCTTGACCAGTCAGGTACCTCATAGATTTATTTTTCAAATGTAATATGAAAGGGAGGGGGAGTCAAAAAGTTTGTAGGACAGGGAATTCAGCCAAGTGTAAGTACTAACATGAAATTTCTTTATTTATATGTATATCCAGACAATGCAACACCTCACCAGTTCAAACATGTCACGTTTATGTGTCATAACTTATTTGTGTGATCCTCAGAGACATTCTAAATTGGCAGCAATATTTTGACTTTTGGGCAGTAATGAAGTTCTTCAAAAGCAGCAATTCGCAAATGTAAATTAGAACTAAACTTAATCACTTACCCTACCAATCTGGCCCCCCAGTGATTATTACCCATTTGAAATTTAAATTTCAATTTGCGTGGAATCAGATTTCCTAATGATGATCATAGCTCTAGATAAGAAGGTGTATTTGGTGATAATTAGGGATAATTTTTGTAAATTCATCATGAAAACATATTTTGAGACCACTCATCTGAATCGTCTCGATGAGACGGTTCAGATGAGGGGTCACAACATATGGTTTGGATGAGAAATAAGAAAAATTATCCTTAATTATCATCAAATACTCCCTCTTATCTAGAGCTCTGATGATGAACCCAAGGCTGCCACAGAGGCATGGTTTGAGGACCAAACTGAAGACTTCTAAAGATTTTGATTGATTTGTTGCTTTACGTCCACGACAAACAGCTAAGGTCATGTCGAGACGGTCAGTTAACCTAACCACACTATTCCTGTGCAGGCTTAGACCTCCTAAGCGGTTAACCAGTACTGACAACTGCCCTTGTTGAATTAGTGGAAGGAGAAACAAAAGTATGTGGCCAGACTGGGTATCGAACCCAGGACCTCTGGCTTATGAGTCAGACATGCTACCGACTGCACTACGCGGCCCTTCTAAAGATATAGACAGTCTGAAGTAATAGTGGGCTATAGGTGCATTGAGATAAATCGGGACTATACCGGAAAATAATAGTATACTACAATGTATGGTCTGCTGGGGCAATATATACACCTCCTTCGATAAACTTTTTGACCTCCCCTCATATATCAAATATGAAACATCTGAAGATGCAATATCCTTACTCTGTCTCTTAGGAATGACTAGTTGTCAATTTTCAGAGCTCTAGATAAAAGGTGGTATTTGGTGATAATTAGGGACAATTTCTCTTAACGCTGCATAAAAACATATGTTGTGACCCCTCATCTGAACCATCTCAGTGAGGCAGTTCAGATGAAAGGCACAACAAATGTTTTAATTGAGAAACAAAGAAAAATTATACCTCAATTATCAGCGAATACTCCCTTATCTAGAGCTCTGATTTTTGTCTGCGACTGTCTTCAATTTCAATTTGTTAAATAACTCTTTACAAAGACAAGTATTGTCTCATTTCTATTATATTTTGAGTTCAGTATTGTTGTTGGTTGTTAAACATGTTTTATATGTAAAAGAAAAAAATGACAACTCTTTCTGCACCCTAACAGTCACTCTTAGTTACCTGAAGATAACATCAAATTCAGTTTAGGCCTTTAAATCACTGATGACTGTCAGCTAAAATATACCTTAGTCTCATATCTACACTGTCTGGATCCAGATCTGGAACATCCTTTTTAGGGAACGGAACAGACTACCAAAGATGGCGGACCGGTTCACACACGCTAGATAGGTGCTTCCTATACCAAATTTTCTGACTACATTCAAACGAGCTATATCAGCGAATAGAGTCTACATTTCTCCATATAAAACAGGCCGCGATGTGGTGAAAAATATACACCTTCACTTGTATTGGCATATTTTCAAGTCTGTTATTGTGCAGTTTTAATTTTTAGTGGTGACCCAAATATTTTCTTGACTTTCCTATGCAATGTCATTTATATTTTCTTACAGTCCTAGATCCCCGAAAACCGTGTTTAAATCTCTTGGCTAGTTTTTGAGAAATATTCCTTTTTATTGGCTGTGTAATTTGCATTTGTCACCAGAACATACTCACAGATGTTCCACTGACATTTTGCATTGAACTAGCAAGTATGTTTGGGTGACAAATGCAAATTACACTTTGCGTGGAACATCTGTGAGTATGTTCTGGTGACAAATGCAAATTACACGGCTAATAAAAATGAATATTTCTCAAAAACAAGCCAAGAGATTTAAACAGGGTTTTTGTGGTCTAGGATCGACTTGAACAGGGCATCATATTTTATAAAAGTGATAAGAAAACAAAAATGACAATGAAATATTTGGGTCACCACAAAAAATTAAAACTGCACAAATAGCAGACTTGAAAATATGCCAGTGCAAGCAAATGTGTATATTTTTTGCCACATGACTACCTGTTTTATATGAAGAGATATATTTTACGCTCAGTGATATGGCTTGTTTGACTGATGCATACAATATATAGTCAGAAAAAATGAATACAAGACAAATGAGCATTATACATGTTCATTTATCTTAAAGACATTTGGGCCCAGCTGTTCAAAACTAAGGATATTGTTAGTTAAAACGCATTGCACGCAAAACAACTCACATTTTTTCTGCACAAAATATGAGCACACTTTATTATGTGTTATAGAAGACTTAACAAATCCATGACTATGAAATTTGTTAAGCCAACAATGCTTTGAAAGTTTAGCCTCAACAGTAGCCATGTCTGGACAGCTTTATATCCAAAATAGCATTATAGTGAGAAGCTAAACATACTTACAGAGGAGTACAAAGAAAGGCCATCATGTCCCATTGCTCAATAAACTTCATTTGCCCTCGGAGTAATATACGCCGATTGTCTTCATCACCTGAGCTTTGAAAGTCAAGGCCACTACTGTTGCTATGGCGATATTCTAATTCAAATATCACACCCTGGAATGCTATAATCTGAAAGAAAAAATGTTATTTGATGAAAAGGCTTCGAGACTTCTTCTTCTTCTTCCATTAAAGTTCATCCCTCGGAAACCCGGGTATTTTCGAACTTGTACTGTACATGTGTCGTCCGAGACAGAATTATGGTGCAGGTTAAAAAAAAAAAAAAAAAAAAAAACAGTCTATTTACAGGTTAAAAACGACTCTTTTGTTTACATGGTGGACTTCTGGAGCAGCAGCTTGTAGGTCTCTAAGTTAGGTGCTGAGACAACCTGCTGTGGTAGTTGGTTCCAAATCCTTATGGTGCTCGGGAAGAAGGAATGCATGTGGGCATTCACGGACGACTGTGGTACGAGGAATTTCATGCTGTGACCTCTTGTAGTACCGACCGTGGCAGGAATCAAGAATGGCGTCGATGGAACACAAACCAGGCCATACACAATTCTGTAGAACATTGTAGCCTTGACGTGTTGTCTCCGTTCTTGAAGCGTATCCCAACCCAGTTCATTTAGCATGGTAGTAACGCTGCTTTTCCTGTCATAGTCTCCCTTAACAAAGCGGGCCGCACGTCGTTGGACCATTTCAAGCTTGTTGATACTAGTGTTCGTATAGGGGTCCCAGACACATGACGCGTACTCCATCAGTGGACGAACCAGGCTCTTGTAGCACTGATCCTTTACCCGTGGTGGACAGTCCCGGATGTTGCGTCTTAGAAAGTTGAGGCTGTTTGTTGCTTTTTTCACTGTGTTGTCAACATGTTGGTTCCAGGACAGATCTAAACTGATTGTAGCACCGAGGTATTTGGCTTGTTTGACTGTCTGCAGATGCTGATCGTGGACACTGTAGTTGCGGATGATAGGATTCCTCTTGTTGGTAATCCGTAGTACCTCGCATTTGTCTGCGTTGAACTGCATCTGCCACTTGTGCTCCCATCGTTCCAGTTTGCGCAGATCCTCCTGGAGTATGGACTGGTCTTCTTCAGTACGGATAATTCTGTATAGTAGGGAGTCGTCAGCAAAGAGTCGCACGGTTGAATCAATACCCTCTGGCATGTCATTGATGTAGACCAGGAAGAGTAGTGGCCCCAGCACTGTACCCTGAGGGACGCCAGATGTGACCTGAGTTGGACTGGAGTGGGTTCCTTCGAGGACTACTTCCTGCTGTCTGTCCTTTAAAAAGTCAGCAACCCAATCGTTGAGGTAACCTCTTATGCCATAGTACTGTAGCTTCTGTAGTAGCCTTTGATGCGCAACTTTATCAAAGGCTTTGCTGAAATCGAGCAAGATGGCATCTATCTGCTCACCATCATTCAATCCATTAGCAAGGTCTTGTATAGTCAGGATGAGTTGAGATTCACAGGAACGTTTCTTCCGGAATCCATGTTGTACATCACTGAGGATGTGGTTGAAGTCAAGGTGGCCCATCACATGGCTATGTACTATGTGCTCAAGGATCTTACAGCATACTGACGTCAGTGACACGGGTCTATAGTTGGATGGCTTATGTCTGTCTCCTTTCTTAAAAATTGGGGAGATGTAGGCCTGCTTCCATGCTGTGGGAATCTTGCCTTGGTCTAGAGAGGCCTGGAAAATCATGCAGAGAATATCCACTACCTCATCACTCAGGGTCTTAAGTAGACGTCCTGGAATGTCGTCAGGTCCTGTGGCCTTGTGAGGGTTGATGTCTCGCAGTAGCTTCAGCACCCCTTTCCTGTTAACCAGTATAGGCTGAACACTCGGATGGTCTGTGGAATTCAACTCAGGGACTGTACCAAGGTCCTCTTTCGTGAAGACAGATGTGAATTGGCCGTTCAAGATGTTAGCTTTCTTCACACTGTCGCTGTGTGAATAATGAAATGATCCATAAAATTAAGCTTCACACCCAACTGATTCCCAGTTTATTCCTTACATGACAACACAAAATTTTGAAGCTGACATACCTCTCTAGTTGACATACTTCCCTATCTCCCTATTTCATGAGGAAACTCCCTATATTGGATGGAATCTCATTATCAAGATCTAAAACATTTACATCACAACCTATGCATCTGTCAATATTTGAAATCTCCCTATCAAAGATTCAGGATTTTCATCCATATACTAATTTCCACTATTTCACAATCTGCTCTGAAAGAAGCTAATTCTTCTTAAGAGCTGACCCCTGTTGATAAATTGGGAAGCAAGAGTGAAAATGGCACAGTTGCTTCCTCCGAAAGTGTACCTGTTCACCTTAAGACCGAAACTCCAGTTTATCCACAACTGCTGATTGATCATGAGCTCGTGATTTTAAAAGTTTATTGCTAAGAAAATGGAGGTCACTTACTTTGGACCATATGCAAGGTATTAAAGGTCTTCTGAGTAGAAATTTCTCTTGTAAATCACAGCCAACTAGATTATATCCCTTGAGCAAAGCAGCCATACTGTTACCGACAAACTTGATACGAAGGCGACAATCAAATACAATACAAAATGGAAATACCTGCAAAAAAGATGTAAACACAGTTATCTTTGTTTTTTTTACTGCACTACTGAAGAATCTAAAATAAAATATACTCAGCAGATATTAACTAACATAGAAGATAAACTCTCAAAAAGTTAAGAAACCTACGAACAGAATCATTAGTTTTAACAAAAATATTTTGTTTATGTGACAAACGATGATCTCTGTCAATTCATTTTACAAATGAGCCGCGACACGACAAAACCAACAATGTGGTTGTGCGTCCAGCGCAGACTCAGATCAGCCTGGGCATCCGCCCAATCTGATCAGAGTCTTCGCTGTCTGCATGGAGGTAGCTTAGACCCTTAGCTACCCTTTGAGAACTTAACGAAGAGTCTTGTCAAACAAAGAGGATGTCCAGGCTGATCTGAGTCTGCGTTGGGCGCACAACCACATTGTTGGTTTTCTCGCGTCGCGGCTCAAATATTGCTGAATCACCTTTTTTGAAATACTGAAATGCTCTTAATTAAGTCACAGAAGACTTAAACTAAAGCAACTGTAAAGTTTCTATTTTGGCCCATTTGTTATCACAATTTATCCTTTTCAACCATGTCAGCAGTACAAAGTTTCACCCAGATCTGCCTTTTAACAAAATTTTTAATTTTATCAGTCAGTTACAGACCAAATTAAAAACCTTTACTAAAAGCAGCTCTAGATCTGTGACAGATCAAATTCAAAACATCTGATGAAAGTACAGAATCAGATCTATTACAGAACAAATTGAAAACCTTTGCTTATACTTAGCAGATCTAGCTCAAATTTTTCTTTTGCTAATATTAGATTCAGATTTGTAACAGATCAAATTAAAACCTTTTTCTGATAGCAGATCTAGATCTGCTGCAGACCAAATTAAAACACTTTGCTAATAGCAAGACCTAATACAGACCACAATAAAAACCTATACTAACATCAGACTCATACCTGTTACAGGGACCAAATTAAAAATCTTGGATAATATCAGATTTAGATCTGTTACAGACAAGCTTAAAAGCTAGTAGCACATCTTCAACTGTATTTAAAAACCTTTGATAACACCAGATCCTGATCTGTTACAGACCTCACAAATAGCAGACCCAGGTCTGTTACAGACCAGCTTAAAAATCTTTGCAAATCCAGATTAGTTACAGAGCAAACCTTTACTAAAAGAGCAACTCCATTTGAAATAGCTCCTAACGAGATCTACAGTGTGTATGCTACTGTGACTTTTTATTGACTACATGTACTAATGTGTAAAATAAAAGAGATGTTAAAATTTTAAAACTGCAGTTTAAAGGTAGGTTCCTGTACTAACGATAACAATTATGTCCGCAAAATAATTCGTCTTTTTCTGAGCAGTATTGAATTCTCTTATTTTTCAGAATTTGTTGCTACTGAGAAACTCGTCAGATGTTGAAGAAAATAGTCGTTTTCCCTTTTGGTTTATTTTCTTTCATTGGAATTCCAGTTCTAAAAATAACTATGTTTATTATGTCTATAAGTGCGTGATTTCTGATGCCATTCTCCAAAGGTCAATTTTCCCTTGTCGTGAGCTCTCCTAGAGGTCCTGGCATGGTGGATGGGTTAAAACTATCCCAAATTCAATGCAGCATGACCTCAGCTGCGTTATCTATTTTTGGTGCGAACTAAAAATAGCGCTAACCGGTGTGCGAAGCAGAGTTAGGAAATCCCTTGCAAAACAACTTTTCTGATATTTTTTTGATTTACACTTTTTAGTGAAACTTATTCATTCCCTTTTGTAAGTGCTTTCCAACAACTTGGACGAAAGATCATCAAAATTATGATGCATTCCAAAGTACAGGAACCTACCTTTAACAGATCTATGAAGGTTTGGGATGAAAGACATGATAGACGACTAGAGGTACTTACTGTTAGAAAAGTATCACTAGAAATATCTGAATAATTTACAGGTCCTGAGTTTTTTTCCTGAACAACTTTTGGCGTATATACAGAATTATCAAAATCCAAACGTAATTTCACATGGCACTTATCGTCAACAAATATCTCTTCTTGTATAGATATTGTAACACTAACATTATAAAACAGAATTGCACATTCTGTCAACTGACCAATCACATAATGTTTAAATCCTTTACGTTTAGACTGATATAATAAAACACACCCTTCACAATCTTCGGAAGTCACAAGAAAGGACGGACTACATAACTGTGGATAACTAAAGCGAATCATTTCATGTATATTATCAATACCATGAAGAAAATCTCGAAAGTGTCGACCAGCAACACGTAACAAATGTGAGTACCCATAACTGTCACAAAAATTTACAAAACATTTTCCAAAGAATGTCATCCATTCATCGTAAGTTTTATTTTTGGTCACATGACAGCAGCTTTCAGCCAATGAGATCATGATTTCATCTTTGTATGTGGTGTGTGTGGTGAACACCATATTCTTCAAACCTGAAAAATAAAAGCTCTTAATTACCAGAGAGCTCCAGATAAAGTGGGGGTTTTGAGGATATTTTGGAAACATATTTTTTTATTTCTCAATGAAAACATATGTGCTGAGCCCACATTAGAACCCTCTCGGCAAGACGGTTCTAATGAGGGTATGAACATAGTATTACCTTTTTGGAGAAATATTAAAAAGTATCCTAAATTATCCCCGTTACCCCTTCTTATCTGGAGCACTGAATTACCATAAAAATTCTAAAAATTTGGGACACTAATTGTCCAAACAATAGAACAGTGGCTTTACACTGCAGTATTGAATCTAAAGGATCCAGATGCAATGAAAGAAAGTGTAGGCCCTGATCTGCCTTGTTAGCTCAAACCTATGTGTCCAAATATTTAGAATTGTTTCATTGGAACATTATATTTACCATCATGATCCTAAACATTGGGTCAGAAATGCCTCAGCAGACAGTGTAGACAAAGATTAGATAGAGTCTCCTGATCTAGTTTTGCACTGTTATAAGTTACTCTGTTAGGGTTTTCTTGGGACACATCAACTCATTAACCCTTTTTTGATCAGTGGACTTGTCCATCCTTATCATTTGGATGAGTCCATTTTAGTTTTAGGGGTTTCTGGTGAATATTTTCACTTCTAATGCATTTTATATAGAAATTCCTGTAAGCAAGTTTTTTTTTTATTTAAATTTAGTAAATAGTCATAGTGTTCCAATATATTGGAAAATCTAAGGAATTGGATATGCATCCAAATATTTAGGATAATTGCAGCAACTGGTAACCGTGATCTAATGTACAAGATTAATTATTTACAGCATAGGCTTATGGTGACAGACTGTCTGAATATGGACAGATTCAGAAACTTGTTTTTCAGCATAATTACAGCAGCTGGTTACTGTACTGTACTGTATCCGGTAGGGGACGCAAGTTGGCTCAACTTATATATCCCCCTCTTGAGTGGACAGCCAGGAATTTTCCAGAAATACTGTGAATTTTTTTGAAGTCAGAGGTAGTGGGTTCGAGCCTCATCCGAGGTGAAATCTTCCTATGTCCGAACGCATTTTTTTAGCATCATTTGCAGGGATGATGCTAACAAGTGTGCCGTCCTTCGGATCGGGACGTTAACTGGAGGCCCCCTGTGCAAGGAGAGTCATCCCCTGTGCAGGTTAAAGATCCCTACTATAGCTACATGGCTATATGTAGGCTTTCATCCTGCAACACCGGAGTGTACAAAAGTACACCGTCTGTGTCCCCTTCTGGGGTTAAGGCGTAAATGGAAAAAGGAAAAAAAAAGGAAAAGTTATTCAATATCGTTGCAGTCACAACTATTTCTGGCAAAGCATTACAGTATTTTTATTGCAAACATGGTATTCACAACTGAGCTGAGAACAAAAAATATGAGGAAAGACAGTGCTTCACCTCGGTTTTTGCCTCCTCTATGTCTTTTCAGGAAGCATATGTAAGATAAATAAAAAGTAAACACCATAAGGTATGGCATTCTCAACCGAATCTTTTTGGTGTTAAGTGTGACTTTGGTTCGATTTTGCGGGGTTTCGTACGGCTTAAACTCTACAACATTTTATGATTTCTATAGCATGAAAGTCTGACATTCAAGAGCAGCCACAATATAGTTACTCAAGAACAACCTACAGAAGGGCTTGCATCTGTTGAACTGTGACAGCATTGCTTTGGTAAATTGGCGCTCTTCTACTTTCGGTTTCACTTTGCTGGGGTGCTCTCGATTCGATAATGACACGCCTGTGTATTTTTCTCGCGGTCTGTTGACCTCTGAGTCTAAAGGGTACCCTGATTTAAATTTATTAAATATCATTAAATCAGTCCTTTCCAAATATTTTTGGTAGAAATAAACAACAATAAATTGAAAAATTAAATCTTTGTTAATTTTTTAACAAATTCGGCTCTTTTGGGGTGTTAGGTCAACTTAGGTGACCTCTTGAAAATAGGTCATTTTTGAGGTCGTATCTCCGTGTTTTCTGGATGAGACCACGGTAGATTCTCTCGGTCATCCCCAACAAGTGAAACTGAGTGTAAATTTAGAATTCTACACATTTGCGCATTTTCGCGATTTCAATGCAAATAAATCTATTGGACTATAACAGTACAGTAACGGAACACAAGTTGCTGACTAGCGAGGATGTGTATTGGCTCAATACAGTATGTGTTTTCGCACGCCTCTGATTTGCCTCTTGTAAATAATTTTGATGGAATATTTTTATTGGGAATCTTAAATTCTAAATTTAGCACCGCACAAAACGACATTATGGCTAAATATTACGAGTCGTCTTGTGAAGAGATAGATAGAATTTTTGATATTTGATCAATGAATTTCCTGACCCTCTCGTTTTCAAAGTAGTGTAAATTTTTATTTCTTGATCAATTTTAATGATGAAAACACTGTTTGCTTTGTCTTCGATTCAATAGGTATATATTTGACAGATTAAAAAAGTCTAGGTATTTGAAAAAAAAAAATAAAACGTCTGCCATTGCTAAGAAAGTGTCAACTTTTGACAAGTGACATCTTGTGTATTCCATACTCGCATAGTATGACATATCGGGTATTTTACTTTCTTTGCTGAAGTTTCCATTCCTACTTTCGCTGAATACCCGATAAATGAACATTTAGCAAAAATGAAAAAGATAATGTCAGAAAAAAATAGGAATTATAAATAATAAAACGATGCTAAATAGGAGAACCAAGTTCTAGTCAATTAGTGTATTCCACGGATATGGAAAATCCAATGTTTTATTTGATTCGTGACAAAATTGGATCTGGCAAACATTTTCTATCTTTTATTCGTCATAAGAAAAAGTTTCATTGGGATATCAGAGATTATTCCGAACTATAAATAGAGAAAAATATAGGAAAACTTAGCACAAATAGTGGTTGCTACGATGTTTGTTTTCACCTCCGATGCTTGTTGCTATGGGCTGTGACGTCATCCCGTCCGATTCTGATAGAGTGGGACGGCTCATCCGGGAACTTCGAGCGTAACCCATAGCAACCACAGCCGGAGGTGAAAGCAATCGATAGTCCGCCATTTTGTTTTCGGCAGTTGCGATTAACCACCATACAAACAATGCTTAATACATGGCATATTATAAGAAACAAGCTCATAAAATATTTTTATTTAACGTATAAGAAGGCAGATAATTCAGCATTTCATATCTGATATGTATTTTATTAACAATATCCGTTGAGTATTTATTTTATCGCACTGATTCTGACACATTTTTCTCGCGGTCTGTTGACCTCTGAGTCTAAAGGGTACCCTGATTTAAATTTATTAAATATCATTAAATCAGTCCTTTCCAAATATTTTTGGTAGAAATAAACAACAATAAATTGAAAAATTAAATCTTTGTTAATTTTTTAACAAATTCGGCTCTTTTGGGGTGTTAGGTCAACTTAGGTGACCTCTTGAAAATAGGTCATTTTTGAGGTCGTATCTCCGTGTTTTCTGGATGAGACCACGGTAGATTCTCTCGGTCATCCCCAACAAGTGAAACTGAGTGTAAATTTAGAATTCTACACATTTGCGCATTTTCGCGATTTCAATGCAAATAAATCTATTGGACTATAACAGTACAGTAACGGAACACAAGTTGCTGACTAGCGAGGATGTGTATTGGCTCAATACAGTATGTGTTTTCGCACGCCTCTGATTTGCCTCTTGTAAATAATTTTGATGGAATATTTTTATTGGGAATCTTAAATTCTAAATTTAGCACCGCACAAAACGACATTATGGCTAAATATTACGAGTCGTCTTGTGAAGAGATAGATAGAATTTTTGATATTTGATCAATGAATTTCCTGACCCTCTCGTTTTCAAAGTAGTGTAAATTTTTATTTCTTGATCAATTTTAATGATGAAAACACTGTTTGCTTTGTCTTCGATTCAATAGGTATATATTTGACAGATTAAAAAAGTCTAGGTATTTGAAAAAAAAAATAAAACGTCTGCCATTGCTAAGAAAGTGTCAACTTTTGACAAGTGACATCTTGTGTATTCCATACTCGCATAGTATGACATATCGGGTATTTTACTTTCTTTGCTGAAGTTTCCATTCCTACTTTCGCTGAATACCCGATAAATGAACATTTAGCAAAAATGAAAAAGATAATGTCAGAAAAAAATAGGAATTATAAATAATAAAACGATGCTAAATAGGAGAACCAAGTTCTAGTCAATTAGTGTATTCCACGGATATGGAAAATCCAATGTTTTATTTGATTCGTGACAAAATTGGATCTGGCAAACATTTTCTATCTTTTATTCGTCATAAGAAAAAGTTTCATTGGGATATCAGAGATTATTCCGAACTATAAATAGAGAAAAATATAGGAAAACTTAGCACAAATAGTGGTTGCTACGATGTTTGTTTTCACCTCCGATGCTTGTTGCTATGGGCTGTGACGTCATCCCGTCCGATTCTATATTCTACCAGCCGTGACGACGCACTCTGGTGCGGTTCTCCTTTGAAGGAGGTTTTGAACAAGAACAAGAACAAGACCAGGGCACAGGTCGTGTCTATATGCCGGACTAGGTACCGGTATCAATTGTTATTGAGGTAACCATGTTCCACACTTACTGGGTAGTACTTCTCGTAATATGCGTGTGTTTGTTACTGAATAGACAAACTGATCATGGAATAATGACAGTGAACTGTCATAGTCTAAATATTGAGTCAAAAGCTCTACATGTAGATTAGGTGATTATCTAAGAAACTGCGAAGAAGCTGCCGGATACTCCGAAACACCTCAAGAAGACTTTGAGATATCAGTAGTTTGAGATGACAGGACTTGAAATGTAAATAAAAATAGGAAATGTATTCTTTGATACAAGAAGTTACTTTAAGATATCAGTGTTCGAGATATCGGGAGTTGACAGTACAAAGTGCAATCAAGTGCAAGAAGGAACACTAATCCCAGCAGAATCTTAAGATAATCCCCTGATCTAGACTTCTAGTATCACACACAATTACCCGCGTGCTCTAGGATTTTGGCCCACGTATCGTCGCCGAAGTCTGTGCTGACGAAGAACTGTATACTCTCCAACAGCAGGCCATACATCTTGCCTTCCTTCGACAACTTGCTGTTGCACCATGCGGAACACTGAAAATAGATAAAGAACAAACTTTGAGGCTTTATACGGGAAAATGGACGACTGTGATTCGTAATTATGCCAAAACATGTCTTGTGTATTTTGGCAAACTGCAAGTTCTTGTGTATTTTGGCAAACTGCAAGTTCTTGCAACTGACTTTCTTCCAAACTCAAAGTTGAACGAGTCCATTTATTCTATTTCATAACTGTTTGAAAGGCATACAGGCATACACCTATATGGAACTGCTCCTCTACGGACAGTGACCTGGACATCCATTGTCTGCTCAAGCACTTAATGCTCAGATGAGCTAAAACCCGAAAATCAGTTGAAATCTGTTCTTATGCGCTTGACTTAATGATGCAATGACCGGTCACACCCCCATCCTCTACCACCCACTCCATTTTTGAGTGCTCTGTGTATATTAACATAGGCTTTTCAAGTTATCTGAGCATTTCCATCATTGAAAACGTTAATTGTTTGAAGAGAAGATGACAAAACAGAAAGCTGCTACCAAGTTTGAGTCTGAGTCGGGGCCTTAATTTAACTCATGAATACATATTCTAATGCACCTACGAATATAAGGCGATGTTTGATTTGGATAATGAATAATATGCGCACAGTATGTCCTGTGATATACTTTCGGAAATGCGATGTCCATGAGAAACGTCGCTTTTCATTGGCGTCTCTGATGTAACCTTGCTGAAAGCGCTTGCACCGGGTGCAAAGCAGTACACTTCGAGAGACGCGAAAAAATGCATTAATAAAAATGTGCATTAAAATGAGGCTAACTGCATTGAATATTGTCCTTTGGGGAAGTAAATGGTCGGCTTTATGGTCGCAAATTGCATTTTACGGTTTTGTCATCTTAAAACGAGATTTGCGATCATGAAACCGACAATACACCTTTCCGAAGCCACGCCTACTTTCTCTTCATTAACTGTAAGGAAAACCACATACTTATTACACGTGCAGTTTCGTTTGTGGGACTATGTCAGGTGCTGTGTTGTCGTTGCATCGGTAAGTTGTACACTGTCAGGTGCTTTTTGAGACACATTCTGGGTGTGGCTCGTAAAGGTCTTTTAACCTCCCTTAAATGGCAATCCTGAGTCGGCTATCCCATAACTTAAAGCCATAATAGCAACAGCAAAAGTAAAAACAGTTGCTCGGAGCACAGCAATTCGCCAAGCCAATCAAAATGTTGGATTCTTATGTTCCTCTTCGGATAATGCCATTATAGCTGGATACTTCGTTTAAGAAATGAAGATATTTTATTTCAAACATCATGACAGTAACAATGTTGTTCATACTACCACAAGGTAAATCGAATCAAGGAGAATCTTTATCGAATCTTTTATAAGCACACCTATAATATCAGTTCTGGAAATGTCTATTTTAGACGGTTTACCACCAAGAATGATCTTCGACTCATTAATTATAAGAAATAGTCTCTGTCAAAACAGTTACATCATAATTACATGCAGAACACATTACAGCTGCCAGAAGAGAAGAACTGCACAGTTATTCACGCTTAAAATCTCAGTTTTTTGCCGTCCATTAAAATTGAATTATCGTCTAACAATCAGTCTGTTGTTTCCACTTTTAACCTCCATGATTAACGAGTTTCCTTTCTTGAGCGAGTTTCAATTAATAATTGATAATCTTAAACAGACCAGACTTAGATGGTTATCATTCTGATGATGCTTTGAAATGAATCTGACGATGACATAAAGGTGCTCTTTGCAGTGGCAATGTTTGCTTACATTTCAAGTGGAATGCGCCACCTGACAAAGTGGTGCACAACATGTATGTAGTTCAAAATATTTGCTCCGTGACATGCAAAATCTTTGTAGTCGGAACACCGCTCGGCCAATTTCGTGAATCAGGCGAGGCCTGATTCACGGAATTGGCCGAGGAGTTCCAATTGAGATTCTTTGCTGTTCTCACACACCATGAATGAATGAAAGAGAATGCAGGCTCTCTGAACACATTCGTTGCTCAATGAAGAATAGAAGACAATGATCAGTAATTAACACGATCAAATTCCACATCCTGCCCTAAGCACCACATGGGAAGGCAAACACTAAAGAGAGCAGACAAAGCAAAAACAAGACAAACCAGCAAGTGGCCATACACAAGGCTATGCAAAATAGTGTACAAAGAGTCAAATACTAACAGAAAGCCGACCGAACAATGGCAATACTAGTGTACCACAACAGTAGCACCGCCTTGGAATGGTCATTGATGAATTACTGGGGCGGGGACAAGGGTTTAAACCGTTTTTACGTATACACATAACCCTCGCGCTGAATTCTGTTGTAATTATTTGGTCCGTGTGATGGACTTTTGAATCATCAATAGATTAAATCATAATAAAGTTTCCTTCTAAAAGGAAAGGCTTGCCAAGTAGCATTTTGTTTCCGAAATACATGTAGTTGAATGTTTATGGTCTTTTGTGGTTTATAGTTTGTGGTCTTGGGAGATGGTATCTTACTTGGAGACACTTTCTTCATTTTAAAACGTCCACAAATGTAGTAAACAATGAGGTTACGCTACATTCTGGCTGTTCTGACAACCATATGATTACCTTCAAGGAAAAGGTCAATTTTAGCATTACTGCTAATGGAAAATATTTCATAAAAGCATTTAAAAATGAGGATTTTTCGTATTCTGTCATGTTGTTATAAGAAATCAGACATCAGAAGATTTACCGGGCATTTCGTTTTTTTTTGTGTTTTTTTTTGTGAAACTAAGAAGAAATGTGTTTGCACTTTGAAGCAAATGGACTACACATAACTGGTGAAGTGTAATGTAAATGGTCCAAAGGGTATTCAAGTTACACAGTGGACAAAAATATAAACGGACGTACTAACAAACGTACAGAGACAGGCGGACGGTAATATGATTGCTATATTCCCTGGACTGTTCGGTCAGGGACAAAGTTATGTTTACTATCAGATCGTCATGTCTTGATGTTGAAAAAATACATCTTACATTGGAACAGTAATTTTACAAGATCCTTACATGTAAGATGATATGTGATTCTTGACTCCTGAAGGAAACAGTGGCAGTAGTTCGTCCTACTAGCCTCATGTGTGACAGATTGGTATGGCAAAAATCTTACTGTTCGCAACAATGGCTATTATTACAAGGGGAAAAAACTTTTGTGAACTTGTTTACAAGTCCCTAACATGTAAGATGATATGTGTATGGTAATGTCAGGACAGTCAGTTAAAGGTAGGTTCCTGTACTTTGGAATGCGTCATAATTTTGATGATCTTTCATCCAAGATGTTGGAAAGCACTTATAAAAGGGAATGAATAAGTTTCACTAAAAAGTGTATATCAAAATAATATTAGAAAAGTTGTTTTGAAAGGGATATCCTAACTCTGCTTCGCACACCAGTTAGCGCTATTTTTAGTTCGCGCCAAAAATAGATAACGCAGCTGAGGTCATGCTGCATTGCATTTTGGGATAGTTTTAACCCATCCATCATGCCAGGACCTCTAGGAGAGCTCACGACAAGCGAAAATTGACCTTTGGAGAATGGCATCAGAACTCGCGCACTTATAGACATAATAAACATAGTTATTTTTAGAACTGGAATTCCAACGAAAGAAAATAAACCAAAAGGGAAAACGACTATTTTCTCCAACATCTGACGAGTTTCTCAGTAGCAACAAATTCAGAAAAATAAGAGAATTCAATACTGCTCAGAAAAAGACAAAATTATTTTGTGGACATAATTGTTATCGCTAGTACAGGAACCTACCTTTAACCTAACCACACTATTCCTGGGCAGGCTTAGCCATCCTAAGCGGATACCCAGTACCAATTGCATTTACTTTCGCCAGTAACTGACAACTGCCCTTCTTAAATCAGCAGAAGGGAAAACGAAAGTAAGCGGCCAGACCATGTATCGAACCCGGGACCTCAGATTTTTAAGTCATACGCGCCACCGACTGCACTATGCGGCCCGGCCCGGCAAGACTGTGGTATAGAGTATAACAATTAATGGTAATGATTACAAGTCAGTGAAGGAATAAGTGTATTTTTGTTGCTCCCAAAGGATGTTTGTTTTCAGAATCACTTGTGTATTGTGCTTGGTCATCATATATTTGGTCATTATATATAGAGAATCAATGCTAAAGAAAAAAGAAGTCCTCTATGATTTAGTAAGTCTTATTCAAAAAGGAAGGTAAATGTTGACATTGCACAGCCCCAGAAAATGATGGTTTGATGGCAATTGTAAGATACTGATATTTTTCCATATAACACATGCTGTGTTTTCCTGAATTGAATTTTTTCAATAAGACACTTTCATGAAACTGAATTTCAATGCACGTTTATGAAAAAAAGAAAGAAAAGAAATAGTATCTAGTAAATACCATCAAACACCTTGTCTTTAAAACAAGTAAATGCTTTTAAATAAAACTGTTGGCACAGACCCTGATCAGACTGTTCCAACCAGCAGTCTAATTTGGATCTACTTTCTACACTGATTGTACAGCCGGGCCGCATAGTGCAGTCGGTAGGGCATCTGACTTGTAAGCCAGAGGTCCTGGGTTCTTTACCCGGTCCGGCCACTTAATTTAATTTCCCCTTCTGCTGATTCAAGAAGGGCAGTTGTCAGTTGCTGGTAAAAGTAAGTGCACTTAGTACTAGTTAACTGTTTAGGAGGTCTTAAGCCTTCCCAGAAATGTGTGGTTTTGTTAACTGACCGTCCCGACATGATCATAGCTGTTTACCCCGGACATTAAGCAATAACACAACAACTGTTTGTGCAGGCATAGCAACTATTGTTGGAATATTTAAGTCCAGGTCTTACAAAGACCAGAGTCCAAGGTCCAAATCTTACATAGTCCAAAATCCAGAATCCAGATTTTACACAGTCCAAAGTCCAGAGTCCAAAGTCCAGAGTCCAAGTCCAGTCCACGTTTTACATAATGCCCGCGAATTGCGCATGTCGTTACTTTGGCAGTTTGACAGTAGACAATTAAGATACATTCCGATAAATAATGATAATAAAAAACTTGAGTTTTTAGCATGGCAAAGAAAGCTAGACATGTTCGATTATTTTGGTGCGCCAGATTGTGGCGTGTCGTTATTTTACGGTGCTTATGTACAATAGTGCTACCGAAACAGTCAAACGAAGTTGCGCCCCGTAGACGCTCTCCATATATTGGTTCTCCACTTGCAATTATGGACCATTCTCGAAGCTGGGAACAAACCAGCGTCTTCCGCTTGAGTGCGCATGACAGGTAGTCGTATTCGGTCTGAATACATAGGCTCGCCCGCCGAAGCGGGCAAGCCAAAAAAAAATACCGTTGCGTAACAAGATGAGCATTCCTTAGCAAGAACAAGCTTGTATATTCTGTGCGAACTATGCATGCTTTGGACATTTTCTCATCACGTGCTTAGCTCATGTGATCCATGCACAAAGACACTGCTACAGATCAACTTTTTAAGTACAGAGAACCAAGTTAGAAGATCAAGGTATCACAGGACCTGGACAGCTTTTGGAAAAAAGTTAAATGGAACATTTTCTAACTTTAATAGTTTTGAGCACATATTAACAAAGCAGAACTGTAACATTATATTTATACATAGGGTTAATGTCCTGCTTTGTACCCGTGGGTATGTATTTGTCTGTTATTTCGTAATCATTTGTTGCGTATTACTGTACTGTGTGACATATGAAAAACTGATGTAAACAGCTACCGACTTAATTCTTGAATCACTTGTACACTGTTTATGTTGTTTATCATGTCAATGTTTTTGAACAAAATAGTTGCTTATAATCTACATAAAAGCACTATTTTGTTGAAAGAAACTGACAATGAAAAGAAACAAATCTTAACTAAATATCTGAAAGATAACAGCGTATTAAGCATCGAATGACGATAACCGTAAAATTCTAAGAGCTGGGACAGACATTTCAGTGCAAGTAGCGTTAACCAAGATCAGACGGCCCATAACAAGCAGTTTGACCAGGATCTGCATTGTTTTCCATTCCGTAAGCAGTTATCTTTGAATAATAGATAGTGGTAACAATAATGATAATTAATAATAATAAAGGATACCGTTAAATTACTTCAGGTGCTCCAATGGCGAAGGACCTTCCAATGCCAAACATGATTTATTACCGGACGTGCTATCAATACGGAGTGTCATCTTATGTTTCTCTTATAAATCTTGGTTAATGAGCACTTATTGGCTTTCTTCATGTAAACATTTCAGTCTGTTATTTTCCAATTTTTTAATCTCTGTCTGTCTCTGTGTCTCGGTCACTGTGCGTGTCTGTCTCTGTCTGCCTGTCTGTCTGTCTGTCTCTCTATCTCTCTCATATTGCCTGACTTCAAGACCCGGCCTAGTCTAAACCCGTAATGGAATAGGCTAAAATGGAATGGCATTGATGGGAACATCTTCATTCCATTGGCCACAGTTTGGTTCAAACTGTAGTTTATTTTACAAAACAGAGATAAGGGAAATTACAATATTATCTACGTTATACACATGGGATTCAGAAGGATACAAGTCTACAGTTTGCTCCCAGAACCTAGGATGGTCCTCTTACAAGAAAGAATTTGCTCTCTGTGCCCGCATGCATACTGCATGTTAATGAAAAGTCATTCTGAATCAGGCCTTTTCTCTTTAAAAGTCTATAGCTATCGAAAAGGGCACAATCGAGGACCGACCTTAAATTGAGGCGCGACACGACAAAACCAACAAAGTGGTTATGCGCCCAGCGAAGACTTGGATCAGCCTGGGCATCCGCCCAGTCTGATTAGAGTCTTCACTGTCCGCATGGAGGTAGCTTAGATCCTTAGCTATCCTTTAAGCGTTTAGCGAAGAGTCTGATCAGACTGGGCGGATGCCCAGGCTGATCTGAGTCTGCGCTGGGCGCATAGCCACTTTGTTGGTTTTCTCGTGTCGCGGCTCAATTATTTATTATGCCTTTAATTGTCGTATCCTTTCAGTTCTCACAATGAAGTTCTATAGGAGGCTCAGGGAACGAAGCCAAAGTCTTTTATTTCAACGCAAACGAATTTTATACAGGCGACATAAGTTTTGTATTGGCTCTATAGAAAATATGGAAGGCGACGCAAACCTTTGAGAAGTTCTTACCCCTCTGAACAAAGATGGACATTCTATGTACTGAGGGGAAAGAAACGAGGTAAGAACGTTCCATCGTTGAACAGAGGGGTATGCTACTGAGGGTTGATAGGGCAAAAAGGGCAGACTTCATGGTCACTCATTCCAGCACCTTGACAATCAAAGTTGAGCTGCCATATTGAGGTTATGTTTCCATTCCCCAGCCTGCCCTCTCTAATACACAAGAACCTCCTCATGCCGTTCGCGAAAATATTATGCTATTATGAAATTCCATTCCGTATACAACGTTTTCTCTTACCCCATACTGTCTGCTGGGACACTGAACTATGCACGTATGCAAGCTTACTGCATGCTGCATTTTATACAATGACAGTTGAGCCATGACACGACAAAAACAACAATGTGGTTGTGCGCCAAGCGCAGACTCAGATCAGCCTGGGCATCCGCCCAGTCTGATCAGAGTATTCGCTGTCCCGCATAGAGGTAGCTTAGACCCTTAGCTGCACTTTAAGCGCTTAGCTAATGGTCTGATCAGACTGGGTGGATGCCAGTCTGCGCTGGGCGCACAACCACTTTGTTGGTTTTCTCATGTCGCAGCTCAATTATGTAATGATTACTATAGCAATGATTCCCATGCTAGGGTACATACTATGTCTACTGTGTACAAGGTACTGCTTTCTGCCTAATGCGTTCTGTCTACTGTTTACAGTCTACTGCCTCCTGTTTACAGGAACTCTGAATATTAGACAGAAAAAAAAAATGAATACCAGCTTAAGAAACCCATTTGACCGTTACACCAAAATAGCATATAATTCAAGAGGCATTGAAACCGTGTCGCGGAAATGAGTGGAATAAAAATTAACCCCACCTTCCCCCAAAAAGCAATAAATCATAAGCATCAAAATTCAAATTAGGGCTAAGATATCAAAGCAAGATGGCAGACGACCTCTAATCTTTCACCCCTTGGTCGGCCTCAGTATTTCTTTGAATGTGGTAATTCCTTTTTTTTTTTTTTTAAAGAAAATGGCTCTATAAGTAAATTCGTAAAGTCATAAATTGGATGAGCAGCTCATGCAGAGCAAACTCATTTACATTTTTATACATCGGAAGCACTTGGAAAGGTTTTCGGACTTTTTCCACTTAGCTGTCAGTTTTGAAATACAATCACTACAACAAAGTTGAAGAATATTATACACGATACATGTATTTTGTTTCTAGTACAATGCGTTTAAACTGACTCCTTTCTTTATGTATTAATGTGCAAGACCGCTACACCAAACCAAACGTCATGGATTGTCAACAAAAAATACTGGATAGAAGAGGTGAGTCAAGATGTAACCCACCCACTCCAGTCAACAACAAATAATTCAGGGATTATATAGGTTAAGGACTTCTATGCTTAAGGCGTGAATTTTCCCCATGATTAAAAAGTTATACGGATCACTGACTTCTGTTTTGCATTTATGACTATGACATGTAACTTGCATGGCAAATAAATTTTCAAATGTTTGTGTCTATGAAAAGTACGTTAAACATACGTTGACGCTGACGTCATTGTTGAGATAAATTATAAATTATCCTCAAACTGATCGATGAAATAATGATTTATTGTATACATTTCACCCTTTTTTGACTTACATTACTTCCATAACAGACAACACTGGATAGTTTTGACTATATGTATGTGACCTTGACCTCATTTCAAGGCCATGGTACACAATATAATCCTTGAAGATCACAGTGCTACTGTTGACCAGTTTTCTTCTTTGGCTTACTGAGTATCGTCCCCCCCCCCCCCCGTGACCCAGCTTCCCACTCATATATATTACGTACTTGCATCGCATAAGTCTGCTGCATGAAGGAAATGCTGGGTCACGGGGGGGGGGGGGGGGGGGGGGGGGAGTACTTGTACTTTAATTATAGTGAAGCGTTCTATTTTGGCCGTTTTGACCGGAAGTGTAACTATGGTTTTGCATGTTTAAATGCCAGTCAGGCGTAACAAGAAGAAAATCGTTGCTTTGTATTGTGATATGCATGTATTTAGCATGCATTTATGACAAAAATGTATGGAATGAATGACTGGTTTCAATCCTTTTATTATCTCAAAAGATGAGGTATGCAAAAACATTGAATTTAGGGTAGGTAGGGTCAGAATGGATTATCTCCCCATGTCTTTGGGTCTGAATCACAAATGATCTGATTTCATACGGTTTACATATTTGTGGAAGCACTGCTAAGAAAAAATTGCACACTTTATACTTTTGAAAATTCGGACCTGTCGCGCCGGTCTAATGGGGAAAATCCTCGCCTTAATCATAGAAGTCCTTGGTTGCTTGGTTCCAGCTAGAGAGCGTTGTGTCAACTGCAACTGTTATTCCCTACAGTGTCCCGTTTCCCCCTGTTTCCTCAAGACGTCATATGTAACAGAAAACTGACATAAAAATACAGGTAGACGGGGTTAAACTTTCCGCTCTAAATATTTGAAAGTGTCTCTTCCCATTTTAAATTTTGTCAAGTTTATTATTTAATAGAGACACATTTGAGTAACCTCACAAACTGTAACCTGACACACACAAGAAGATGGAGACTAGACGACACCGCTGCTTTGCAAACCTTTTCAATCCATTGGTCCGGTTACATTGTAAAACATCCCGTAAATTTTACGGTAAAGAACCAGGGAACTGGTTGCCAGGCCCAGTACCATAGAATTACGGGAAAGTTCCGTGACTTTTTAATATGGAAAATGATTGAGTTGAACTTGTATTCTATTAAAATATTGCTTTTATTCCGCATTTTTCTTCATAAAGAAACTCAGTGCGGAACTCTAGCAATGCTTTAATACAGAACGGTCATTTTCCTTATTAAAACGATTAGGAACTATCCCGTAATTTTACGACACTGGGCCTGGCAGCCAGTCTACCGTAAAATTAACGGGACTATGATAGTTTTAAAAGTTTATAAGGGCTAGAATCATTACAAAAGAAATTTACCTGGCAATACGCATTTTGTTCTTGAAGAAATTTAACCAAATATCCAACAATATTTTCTCTTCTGAAAGTCGTAGTTTTACCCATTCTTTTCATTTTTACGCCACAAACCATAATAAACCAGCATTTAAAATTTCACGTTTGTTAATTTTACTTTACTTTATATTATCCTTAACTAAAATCCACCTTTGATTTGCTCTTATCAGTTCTGTAGAGATTGCTTTGTTTTAATGAGCTTCTTTGTGAGTCTGATTTTTCACTTATAAGGCGTCTAAGAATCATATTACAAAGCTCCAATTTATCAATCTTTTTGGGGGTTCACAGTCCAGAAAAAAAAATCATCATTTTTTTCTAAATAAATATGTTGTAAAATCTCATTAGAATTGCCTCAATGAGGCAATTCTAATAAATTTTACAACATAAGGTTTATAAAGCAAATCATCAAAATTTTATTCAAAAAAATTTGGGCTACCTGGGACCTATATATACCAGTACACAATTGTTTCTAAGACAATTTGCATAACCAAGTCGAAAATAAGTGATTTGGAGGGCTTCAGCCTTTGTTCGCTGGGGAAAACCTATCGACTTTCACAGGGATGATAATAGCCAGACGTGCATAAATAGCAATTGACGCTGCAAAACTAGCCCATAATGTTTCTATATATAGAGAAACATTTCTAAAATGGATTGCAACAGGATAAACTGAAGTCTGTTCAAACGTTGCCATGCTCTAATTTTCTGACTTTGTCTGCTGCAAAATGTGGAAATCATTACATGGCTGAGAAATATTAACTTTTGTATCTTTTTTTTTTTTTTTTTGCAGTTTCGCATTAATAAGCATTTTTATACGACCATCCCCTTTTTGGTTAGACTGGCCCCTTTATGGAAGGGTTTGATCACCTAGAGGAGCAAACAGGAAGTCACAAAAGTTACATCCTTTTGAATAATATGGCACAGAAACACGAAGGTGTACCATCAAGATGCATGTACATATGAGCCGCGACACGACAAAACCAACAATGTGGTTGTGCGCCCAGGAAAGACTTAGATAAGCCTGGTCATCCACACAGTCTGATCAGAATCTTCGCTAAACGCTTAAAGGGTAGCTAAGGGTCTAAGCTACCTGCATGCGGACAGCGAAGACTCTGATCAGACTGGGCGGATGCCCAGGCTGATCTGAGTCTGCGCTGGGCGCACAACCACATTGTTGGTTTTGTCGTGTCGCGGCTCATATGTACTTTTTTGTCACGTTGCTTTAGTCAAGTCAAATATAACTTTTCAAATTAAAGTCTTTAAGAGTTCCTCCAAGAGGAGAGAATACATTCAGAAGAAGGAACGTGGGCCATACTTCGTAGTTTCGGCTACTAAAGCCTCATCAGCCTGACAACATCTGGTGACGAAAGCCAGAGAAAGCATAATGTAATTCTTCATTTATAAAGGCAGTCGATTCAAAGACTGGTTATCCAAAGATTTAAAAACAAAGCTGTTTACAACTTGAACTTGAACATTTTGCTTGCCATTATTCACGAATTTGTGCTGTCTTAAAGTACACAACTTAAACTTTATACAGGTGTCGCATCACTCTTTGTGTGTTTTTCCTCTTCATTAGAAACCGAACCTTATGTTATTAAACGTCTATAAAAATATTAAAGTGTCTTCTTGAAGAAGAATGTATCAGTATAGAGTTACCTTAACAAGAGGGATATCGCTAACCTCAGCCCATAATTTTAAACGTTAAGTTTCCATCTGCATACTAAGACTCTGTGCACTAGCAATCAATAATGCTTGTCAATTTGAGAAAATTCCATTGAGAAATGTAGCTTCTAGTATGCGGAAAAGGTTTTCCCGCGATGAGCCTATGATTGCTTTTCAAGCGGAGCACCGCTCGGCCAACTCCGTGAATCACGGAATTGGCCGAGCGGTGTTCCGATTGGGTGGCTTTACAGTCCCATTGCAATCACAGTTAGAACCTGATCAACACTGGCAGATAAGCAGTTAGTCTCCAACCAAAGAAAGCTGGACAATAAATCTGCTTGAAAATGACCATGCGGCTTCATAAATATGTTTTATTTGAAAATGTGCTTTTATGGCCTTCCCACCTTCATTTTAGCCTTAAAAGTCAGCCAACTAAATAAACCCATACCCCCAGTCGACTATGATAAAAAAATAACGAATTTATATTTTAAAGTCAAAGCCTCTCTGTAAATGAGGATCAATTAAAAGGTCAACAACTTCACTTAAGGATTTGTCGAAAGAATTAAACGAAAACGGTCGACGGTTTCGTTTTAAGTATTCTGCCTATTTCAGCATTACAGACACTGAGGCTAATACATTCTACGATAAAAATCATCCATTGTATGATGCTGCGCTCCTGACTAGATGTTATACTCAACATGCTCTTCGTCCATTTATCAAATCACAGTTGGTCAGATATCAGACTCACTGATGGATCCGACTAAAAAGCTTTTTATTTTAGTTGGTTTGTGCCGAGCTTGTCTTGTTTATTGCTTGGCCATTCGGGGTTCAGTTGGTGGTTTTCTTTTGCTCCAGTATTTCAGTGGTGTTGTTTGACACCTTGGAGATCTCCAGGTGTCGCAGGGCGTTGTTCTGTCGACTGCTCATATTTGATTAATCATGGGTCTGTGATATTTTTTGTTTCTCGTGATGATTCATTTATGGCTAAGGAAACCTTCATGCGGACCAAACAGCTGACCAAATGTTTCGAACCATTGTATTTCGTGAACTTTTGTCTTCCCTTTTTTTGGTTTTGAATGCGGAATATGGGATCTGATCGTATTAGTTCCTGATTATTGCCTTTCTTTGTACTTAACACATCAATGAAAGAATTTTCTTCTAGACAGCAAATTCTTTCCTTTAAGAGTAGAAACCATTTTGGAAGAGCGCCGTCAAGGTAGGCAAACAAGAAGTAAAAAGAAATGCATCCCGTCAAAAGAAAAAAAAATACCTTGAGGTATCCATGCACCTTAAGTGAGGTGTTCCGAGACACCTTATCACAATAAACAATAGCATAAATTAGTATTTTTCTCACAATTGATAGGAAGTGTCTGCCTCATTATATTGCAGTGACAGTATTCTGCGATAGAATAATACACGAGAAAACCAACAAAGTGGGTGCTTGGGCATCCGCCCTGTCTGATCAGATTCTTCGCTGTCTGCACGGAGGTAGCTTAGATCCTTAGCTACCTTTTGAGTGCTTAGCGAAAGCCTGATCAGACTGGGCGGATGCCCATGCTGATCTGAATCGGCGCTGGGAGCACAACCACTTCGTTGGTTTTCTCGTGTTGCGGCTCAGATATTCTTTGCATTAACAAGAGCAATGTCCGGAAATGTAATTACTTCCGTCAAATCGCATGTTCAGCGAGTAACTTGACGAGGCTGTCTTGAAAATTAAAGCCCCTGTCACACCAAGCCGCGTTTCCACTGCGTTGGTACGGAGTTGTTTAATTTTCCGGGGCGCCGTGAGATCGCAAGAAAACCCTGATATTTTTCGTGAAAAAGGGCCTGTCACGGCGTCCTGACAGCGACCAAGGTGTTGCTACGGAGCTCGCATGGCGTTCTATCGCGTTCCTACGGAGTTCTTGTTGACGATTCTCTGCGCTCTCACGAAGCTTTCACTGCGCTTTCACGGCGTTCATAATGCATGCACTGCGCTTTCGCGGCGTTCACACTGCGCTGACGGCATGTTGAAGACGTTCGTTTGCACAACAGAACGAAGTCTTCGTCAGTTGTATGTTTGTTCTCGAAGTTGAAACCATGTCCGCAAAAAGAGGGCAGGACCCAAAGCATTCTACGCCTTTGGGCCGGACCCAAAGCAGTCTACGCCTTTAGGCCCTCCTCCGTCGTCGTCTTCCAAGAATGATGTGAACAGCGTCTGCAGCATTTTGGAACTGCTGGACCTGCATATAGGCAAGTTGGTTGGTTGTTTGTTTTTGGTTTAACGGCCCTTTGAGACAGTATTTCGGTCTATATCGGGCCGCCTCTCAAAGAGAGGGAGAAAGAAGAGAGAAAAAAATGTCCAAACAACCCCATCCGCACCTACTGCAAGCACAACAGGCCCTTGTCCTACTATTATCCAAATCAGTAGGACGCCCAGGCACTGGAAGTTATATCCAGCACCATCGCAACACCCGACCACCCCCATATAGGCAAGCAGGAGTCCAGCTTGCTGGCGTACGTCGGACATAGTGAAAGGAATGCTTATTTGCATATCTCATTTTTATAGTATTTTGTTTGCTTTTGTCATAATTGTTTGCATTTCTCATTTTTTAATCTATTTTGTTTGTTTTTGTCATACAAACGCCGATGGGCGCGGTAAAAGCTCCATGGGAGCGCAGTTATCGCCATGACAGCTTCTTGCAGTCGTTGTAAGAGCGCAGTTAAATAAATGGCACTCCGTATAAGCGCCGTAGACGCGTCGTATCAGCGCGTTAAAGACGCAGTGACATCTCAAAGAACGCCGTACAATCTCCGTGCAAACGCCACGGACGACCAAGGCGTTTGCACAACGACACTTGCACACGCCCGCGGAGCTCCTGTTGCATTCTAGGAGACCTTACTGCGCGGCTATGGTGACCCTACGGCAACCCCACTGCGCTCTTGTTAGAACGCCGAGCGACGGCGTTTGTTTTGAACATGCTCAAAGTGCGCGCCGTCGCTCGGCGTTCTATGCGATCCCATAGCGTCTACTGGCGATGCCACTGCGTGGCTGCGGTGATGCTTGCGATGGTACTGCGCGCACCTCGGCGTTCTGCATTTTTCTTGGACGCCGTGGGATCGCCGTGAGAACGCTGCTCTGGTGTGACAGGGGTTTAATCGATCTTACAGCATTTGCGAACATGGAAGACCCAAGTCAGCCTGTGAATCTACACAGTCTCACCAAGGTCTACCCAAGTCGTATTTTATGGAGTGCCATCTTACTATTTATTCACTATTAATGGATATCCATTATTCCATTTATAGATATCCAATATTCGTCTTGATTTTGTAATATCCAAACATCAAATACATGTAATGGATATCCATCAATCGAGTTATGGATATCAAAACAACAGATGTAGGCCTACCATAAAATAGACCTCCGTTTGTTATTTTTGGATATCTATAATTTTTCGGACGTCCATTATTCGATTTATGGATATCTAATATTCATCATGATTTTAGGATAACGATAATTCGATTTATGGATATTTTTTTATTTTTGGATAACCATAAATCGAAAGTTGGAATCGCAAAATGAAGAAGATTGTTGGATATACATAAAAGGAATGATGGATATCCAAAAATTGAATTATGTATATCCACTGAGCGAAGTATGAATATCCAAAAATGAAAATGAATATTAGATATCAAAAATCAAAATATCTATTGATACAATTCCATAATTAAATTTTTGGATTCCCAAAAATCGAATAAGAGATATAAAAATGATTTGTATATCCAATTATTAGATGATATTACAAAATAAAATATTGGTTATCCAAAACTGAACTATGGATATCATAAAATGAATTATGGATAGCCAAAAAATGGGAACATGTAGTTAAAGGGCGCTCCACAGCATTTGATCATGGAATCGGCAAACTACCTCAGAGAGTGGGGTCAATTGTTTCGCAACCATGTTTAAAAAAAGTCTACTCTGTCTAGTCTAGTCTAGTTTGGCATAAAAATGCCGAATCGGTGACTATCTGAGGATCATATCTCTGCAATGTTTAAGTAGCAATTGCCAATTTTCAATTTACTCATTGCGAACAACATGACTGCAATATTTCAGCTTTTCCAGAGTCTACTAAGAGACCGATGTTTGAATATTTTCCACTATAAACATTTCGATTGCTATGGCACTCAGTTCAAATCAAGCCAAATCAGCGATTGGCTCGACAACCATATGTCTGCTAGAGGACTTTGCAAAATTACATTTCTCTGAAGCTTCAGTAGAAGTTTTAGCAAAGAATAATTCTTTTAATTTTTAGCTTTTTTACCTGTATGGCTACTGAGAATCTGTTTTTGTTTGATATTTTGCAAAGATAAGCATTTTGGTTGCTATGGCGACCAAGCCAATCAAGCAAATTGGCACAAAAACAGAATGTCTGATAGAGGACTTCCTAAGGTACATTTCTGTAAAAGGTTTGCAATGTTAAGGCAGAGAGCAAATTTTCAAATTTCCCATAGATTGTCAATGAATTTTAAATTGCCACAGCAACCATATTAATCAAGCGATTGGTACGAAAACAGGAATTTTGCAGAGTCTTATGCAATCATCATTTCTGTAAAGTTTCAGCTTTTTCAGCCATATGGTAACTGTGCAGTTGAATTTTGAATATTTCGCCATTTACAGCATTTCGGTTGCTATGGCAACGAATATAATAAAGCAGTAGGACAAAACCACATGCCTGGTGGAGGACTACCTATGCAATAATTCTATGAAATACTTGTCATTATATCCGCACTGCCTAAGAAATAAGAACCCTTTTTCCTCACTTTTTCCATTGAAAACCAATGGCAATTTTAAGATGCCATAACAACTGAAGTTCTAAGTACTGGAGCCATTGGCACAAAAAGTACTTAAGGTTCCCCCATCCAATAGATGAATTATAAAATTTGGTTACAAAGGGCCTAAATGTTCACGACGGACGGACGATGGATGACGGACAGGAGCTTCGGCTCAGGGGAACAAAAAGGTAAAATGGAAAGGCACAGGTTAATTTGAGTAACTCAAGTACGATCTTTGCTCAAATATACTTTTCCAAATGATGCCATCACTTTAGTTTGAGCCTTCAAAATATAAAGATAGGCGATGACCAGGAACTAATACAATCGTTCTCAAAACCAAAAGTGAAAGAACTATACTGGTCAAAAAAGTTAGGATCAAAATTATAATGTACGATTTATAAAACACTGGTACATTAGTATCGAAATTGAACATTTGTGTCTTCAAGCTATTCATTTTCCTTGGTTTCAGTGTTTAAATGCTGAACACGTCGCTCTCAGCTCAGTCAAGACAAGGCTAAAGGCCATACTACCCTAAATATTAAAGTGGTGTGAAATCCCCATAGGAAACTGATGGTTCTTTCACTTAAACGGATTGACTTTTGGCAAGAAAGAGATTTTTTCCATGTTATTTTAAAATGATTAAATTTTAAGTCTATGACAAAAATTATGCTTAATTTTAAAATCTGATTTTTTTTTATCACGTTGATTTAAGTGGTAGTGTCATTCGGAAGGCACATAATATTCAACTTTCGAATTTGGTGATTTTAAAAAGCAGAATAAAAATGCCTAATGGCCATGCATATAAAAATTCTTTTCATGCTACAGAGACACAGAAATAGCTTCTCATAATTCCGATCCCTAACATATATTGCCCAGTATATATGAGTCATTCTACAAAAGTTGAGGAATTCCTGTCCCTCACCTAAATACATGTTTATCTTTTTTCTAGTTCCAGTACCTTGCCTTTGGTAGTATGTTTTGATTAAAGTAACCGATTATCTAACATTTACGACAGTGACTGGGCTACTTATGCAGTTGCTCATATTTCTTTTTTAAAGAAATTTAGAGTTACCCCCCTTATTTTTGTTTGTCCCACAGCAAAATAGTGAAGGTTGAACTTCAGTTTAACAAAAAGTGCGAGTATAAACAAAACAAATAGAGACATGATGTTAGTCTATGATAGAAACCTACAAATGACAGAAGCATCGTATACTCGTTGGTTTTGATTTGAAGCCGTGTCAGGTTTGTTTTGGTATGTCCCGCTGTTCGTGTCATCCCTGTTACCGCAGTTGCAGCTGTAGTTTAGACAGAGTTACTACCCATGAAATTGACCTTCGGCTGGACTTTTGTGAGGTAAGAAGCGCCAATTTTATAAAAAACATAAATTATTTTACACAAAGTTAGCTTAGAGGTAAATATGAAACAATCATCATAAGTAAGTAGTGAGTAAGACAGGTAAATTGTCATCCCTGTTACCAGTCTTTCTATAACAATAGTATGCTGCAAAGAAAAAAAAATACAAACATCGAAAAAGTGTGATGGACATCAATATTATTGTGTAAACTTTTTCAAGTTTTTTCTTTCAGAATGCAAAGTAAGTGTGAGTTTGCATACTTTTTGTCATCCCTGTTACTGTCATCCCTGTTACCCACCTAAAAGTAACAGGGATGACAGTTGTAAATATTGCTAAATATGTAAAATATGAAAGGTGGTTGTGTTTGACTATTTATAATTCTTTCAAATAGCCTAATTTGAAAATACCGTGTCTATTCCAGAACAGTTTAAGAGGCATATAATAGTCTGTTGTTGGCCATGGTAATAGGAATGACACAAAAGTAACAGGGATGACCTGTTCACCTGTTGAATCACATTTTTCGTTTGCAAGAACATTAACGGTTCACCGAAACAAACGTTATATACTGTAGTAAATGCTTATGAAAGTGTTTCAGTTACTTATATATCAAAGGTCGACCAAGTGGCTCTGTAGCTCAGTTGGCAGAGTGAGAGTGCTCGCACGGTAAGCGAGAGGCCCTGGGTTCGAGTCGCGGTCGGGTCACGATTTTTTCCTCCCCTGTGACACATATATTTACACTTTTCGAAGCTGGTGGTTTCCAGTAAGTGGGATTTCCCTGATTTTTCACTGAGTTTGCTTCAACCATGCATGACTAACTATCAGACCGTTTTAATTGAAAAGACAAAGTCTCCAGTGTTATAATGGCTATTACTGCTTACAGCTAAGCTGCTGAAGGGAAAGTGATGGTGCCCATCTCTGTATAACAATATAACTTTACTGGACCGCCAAACATCAAAACAAACTACCAAACAAATGATTTCAGTGAAAATGTGTTTTATTCCCCGTCAGACTTTAGTGGCGGGGTGTCATGATATACCTTTTGGTGTCCGTCCGTCCGTACATTCGTGCTCACCATTTCCGATCGATAACGAGTATTTATTCACGGAATTTCTTCAAATTTTGCATACATACTGTTATCGGGGATGAGTGTCATGGGTTTGTTAATGGGCAAAATCCATACATTGTTTGGGGCTCTGAAGAAAATCGATAAAATGTAAATGGCCGGTTAGAACTTTTGGCTAGTATATATAGCATTTTTCCATGGTTTAGTCAACCGAAAAAAAAAATAAATAAATGAGGTTCATTTTAATCGTTGGCCTACGTGTTTGACATTTGAGTTTGACGTTTAACTTACCGTTTAATTGTTTTCTTCATTTTAGCAGGTCATGGTTACTCTAAGCGAATAAAATATGCTGATGTGCTTAAAGGGGAACGCAACCTTAAAGTACATTGTGCTTTAAAGTAAGGAACTTTACAAACAATGAATTTTGACACAGATTTGATCAAAATGGAGAATTAAGAAAGTTGTGCACAACTGAACTTTTTAACGTTGATTGAATGGTTGCCGCCATTTTGAATATTTATTGAGGATTCACGATTCATTTGATAAAGTTTGTCTTTCCTATGAATTTGGTTTATTTTGGGGGAATGATTGTATGTCACTAGAATTAAACATCTATAAAATCTGTTACAAAATTATTCTTGAAAACCTTTGCCATTTGGTTTTGCGTGTCTAATTTTGGCTTTGTAAAGTCACAAAGCCTAAAATATGGCGGCATCCATGACAGACATTTTAAACATACCCAAACCACTACTATTTCCTTATATCTGAGTCGATTTTGAAAATTATTGCAACAAAATAAAGGACCTGATAAGCACTATGCTCCAAGATATACTTGCAGCTTGTTTTGCGTTCCCTTCAAGTTTAAATTGATCATGCTGTTACAAATAAAAATCCTGTTATTTGTTTTTGATTTTTTTCAGTTAAAACCTTTTTGCCATTCATTAAAAAGGTAAAAGTTATCCATAGCCTAATAGCGGTAGGGGCAGTGGGGGTTAGAGACCAACTGTATCTTGCGCACAGCTGATGAAAGGCGAATCCCATCTCTCTCCTTTTGCTGCCTTATCCTTTCTTGCTTCGAAAAAGGTACCCATTTACTGCTTGGTTGGCAGTGAGAGTTTTCTAGTCGTCGGATGACGACGGTGAGCCGTAAACTCACGACCTTCCGGTGACCCTCTGCACAATAACCGAGCCACTCTAACCAGTGACGACGGCGTCATTCATTACAAAGATAATAATAATTAAACTGACCCATTCCAACTCACTGAACACGTGATAAAAACCTTATTGCGCGAAAACTGGATTTGCAACCAATACTCGTTAAAAAGGGAAATCCCTTTTAACTCACCCGACCAACGGTTCACAAAGTGAGTTTATAGTATAGCAATGGTCGGTCGTCCATTCGTCGTCGACGTCGTCCACACTTTCGAAGTTGCCCCACCCTAGTGAAGCTTCATATATAGATGATCTTACATGAGTGCTCATGTATTATTGAATTTATTAAACGAGTTGTGAAAAACATAAGATGCGAGGCTCTGCCGAGCATCTTATCGTTTTCACCAACGAGTTTAATAAATTCAATAATACAGGAGCACGAATGCAAGATTCTGTTTATCATATGACACAAAAATCACGTTTTATTAGCAAATTTTGCACTAAAACGTCTCAATTTTGCCATTAGAAAACGCGACGTTTTATGGACTTCAACGCACAACGTTACGACGTAATTTGCATATTTAATCCACTACTGGATTATCGTTTTCAATGCATGGCTTTATTACACTCTCAGATGCGACGTCATGTGATAAAAAGTTTTATCAACATTGACCAACTGGCTTCAGAGATAGGTTTAGGGGCAGATCGGGCGAAAACCCTGGTTTCTATGGCAACCTAAAGCTCCCATTGACTTATAATGGGGAAATTGTAGTCGAATTGATAGCTCCTTCATTTTTAGCTCACCTGAGCCAAAGACTAACAAGGTGAGCTTATAGTATAGGCTTGGTCTAGCGTCCGTCGTCGTTCATCTTTCGCTCATACTTGTAAACACAAATATCTCCTACACCGACCAGCCAAATCTGGTCAAGTTTTATGTGCAGCATTGTTGGGACGGAGGATTGACTGCATATAGTTTTGGACAGATTGCTTTAGAACTGTAAACAATGTCCATGTCGACAGTGCATTTTCTTATTGAAATAATGTTCAGTTTGTAGGCGTTACGCATCAGGCACACAACTTTGTTCCGACATTGATTCAACGTTGATTCAACGTCATGACGTTGACTCAACGTTGGATCAATGTTGATTCAACATTTTGTGACTGCAGGGTAAAGTCCCATTTTAAAGGGTCATATGATTAACAGAATCTTACACTCGTGGTCAGTTCATACGAAGTTCAAGAAACTCGTCCAATGCTCGTTTCATAAATTTCATATGAAATGACCACTTGTGTAAGATCCTCTATTGTTGTCATTCCTGTTACTAAATGTCATTCCTGTTACCAGCCAAATTTTGCTCAATATAAAAACAAATCCAATGTTCTGCTGTTGCATTTATTTACCAGTTCGAAAGTTGATGCCTGCAGCTACCTATTACAGAAAATGAAGATACTCATCCTACAGTTTCCCAAAATAGATTTGATAGCACATGTCTGAAAATATTTTGTTTCAGTAAAATAACAAATTATTAATTATATTATTAGTAACAAATATTTTTTACTCTTAACAAGTTTGCAAACTTGGAGGTCTAGAAAGGAGCTTTTTATTATGGGACAAGAAAATAAGTACGATGATAATTGTATATAGGAAATAATGTTTCTTATTGTGGTAACAGGAATGACATTTTAAACCAGGGCAGCCATTAAAATAAGCCAGCATGTATTATTATGCAGATTCTCCTGTCTAAATGAATGGTTTATTGTTGGTAAATGTTCAGAGTTGATATTAAAATAAAAAAAATCAAAATTACTTGTGTTTTATTTTTTCGCAAAAAAAGCCGTAATTCCTTCATTTTTGTAGAATGACTCATATACATAAAGTTGACGAAAGAAACGCTCGGTAAACTGAATGAACAGTTCTTTCCAAGACAGGTGGTTATTAAGCTACCCCGACTGAAAACAACAGTTACTGTGACATCTATTTTTACCTTTTTTTCTATGCTTTTTTAAATCACAAACAAAACAGAACACAAAAAGGGCAGCTTACAGATACCATATTGCTAGAAGACCACAGATAAGCGGACAAACGAACATGTATTACTGAGGAACCATAACAGAAGTACCGCCTTGGAAAGGTCAGTAATAAATTGGAAGAAGCTAGTGACAGACGTCTGTCACCAGCCAATATTCGTTATATTTGCTACTGACAGTCGTCTGTCACTAGCCAGTTATCGCTAAATTTGCTACTGACAGTCGTCTGTCACTAGCCAATATTCGTTAAATTTGCTAGTGACAAACATCTAGAAATTAAGCAAACACATGTGGTTATTCAGCATATTTATACAAGTTACGATTATTATCGCGAGCACGATTATTATCATGAGCCACCTAGGTTTAAACCTCGTTCAGGTTGGCCGAAGGAACATCGCTCATGGGTCCAGAAGTCGTGGGTTGGCCGAAGGAACATCGCTCATGGGTCCAGAAGTCGTGGGTTTGAGGCTCATATAAGTCTTGACGTATGTTTAACATTATTGATTATTTTATCCACATCATCACTGATCCGAACCAACTGATGTGGAAAGCCGATGAACAGACAATCGGAAAACATGATGAAGTATTTTTGCGCTCTCCAAAGTCTGAGTTTTATCCCTTGAGTATGACTTACGCGAATGTGGTCTAGACTCACATCTTAAACATAGTACACAGATGCTCTCGCCTAGTGCCTTGAGTAAGACAGCACCTTGATTAAGGTACTGGCACTTGTAAGATAAATAGTTCATAGAGGCAGACTTGGTTAATATAAAAGGCCATAGGCCAAATATTGCCCAATGTTTGAAATGTAACAAACTGCAGCTCTTTATACAGTTGCAGCGTCACTGTATGGCCAAAATAGTAAATACTGTGAATTACAGAACCCGGTTAGAAACAAAGACAGTAGACCGTAATATATGTATCATCATAACCTGATTCTTGTCTATTCCTGTTGTACTTATAGATATACATGTAAATCCTCATACAAAATTTCAAGTTGCTACAATAATAGGAACCCTAAAATCTACCACTTACAAAAATTTAAACCTTGCAAAATTACCCTGTTCGAAGTCAGTGGACCGTGACATATGGATCTTTATGACCTGATTCTGCATATATTTCTGATGTACTCATACATGTAGATATAAATGCTCATACAAAATTTCAAGTTGCTACAATAATAGGAACCCGAAAATCTACCTCTTACAAAAATCTTAACCTTGCAAAATTAGCCTAAGTCCGTAGTCACTGGACCGTGACACATGGATCTTATTAGCCTGATTCTTGTGTATTCCTGTATAAATCCTCATACAAAATTTCAAGTTGCTACAGTAAAAGGAAGCCTGAAATCTACCTCTTACAAAAAAGTTAATCCGAGTCTAACAGGATCATGGAGTTATGGACGGACGTACGTAATAACGTACACATGTACGCACATATGCACGACCAGAACACTATATGCCCCGGCATCATATGATGCGGGAGCATAAAAAGCAGGACACCATATTGTTTTGCAAATTTGAAGTCAGGTCCACGGGTATCAGACTGTACAAAACCGCCCCGTTTACAACCATCATGCGAAAAACAAATCCCCAGATTTCCTACCATCACTTGATTCGACAGAGTAAATATCTTAAAGAGTTCCTTCAAGAGCAGAGAACACATTCAAAAGAAGAAATATGGGCCACACTTCGATGTTTCGGCAACACAAGACTCATCAGTGGCCCTGACAAAATATGGTGACAAAAGCCAGATGAAAGCATACAGTAATTTCTTACTTTTAATAAGGCAGTCGATTTAATGACCGATTAGTATCAAAAAGGGTCCAAATGATTACAAAGTTATAATCTAGAATAAAACTCTAACACATCCAAAATTTTCAGACCTCTCAGAATATATCCTCTGATCTCAAAGGACAAAAATAAAATAGAATCTACACTATGACTGATGTACGGTGAGACGCTTTACGGCTGCCACACGGCGCAACACCCGCTGCATTGAAGTCAAATTAAAATCCTAGAGTTCCTTAAAGAGCAAAGAATACATTCGAAAGAAGGAAAATGATGGGTCATACAGATATATGCGTAACTACGTTCTTGAATGATGGGGAAAATAGTATGAATACAGTTATAACGGAAAAGCATCTGCAACTTGCAAATTCATCGACTTTTGCTAATTAACAGACGTCTGTCACTAGCAAATTAAACGAAAACTGGCTAGTGACAGACGACTGTCACAAGCAAATTCTTCGAATATTGGCTACTGACAGTCGTCTGTCACTAGCCACTCCGTAATAAATTACGGCGGTGGAAAAGGGTGGGGGAGGGGCTTAAAGTAGTATACTGGATCCAAACCCTCGCCCTCTGCTTCTGCAGTGATTTGAAACATTTAGAACACGGAATTAAGTGACATGAGAATAATCATTTGCTTGAGACAATCTGAAGTTCCTGCTTAAAGAATTCCAGTATGTAATGCCACTGAAAAATTGGCGGAGTATGCCATACACTGTATGCCATGTTCCGATACCAATGACGTCATAAATCTGCTACCATAACAACTAAGAGTTCATATTGATGTCTAAGTGACGTCATCCAGATGTATTCTGCCAAGGTACTAAGCATAACAGTTGGTGATTACATAGTTGCTATGGTAACACGTCTATGGCGTCATCTCACGTATAATTCGAGGGGAGCATGGTATACAGTGTATGCCATGTTCCTCTCGAATTACTAGTGAGATGCTACCTGAAAATCATACTACGGGAAAGTGTGTTTTTCTCAAACCTTTAATTCTTTCATAAATAATTTAATTCTCTGTTGTACTAGCTGAAAGTTTCCTAACCCATCAATGAATCATCACAGGAAACAGAAACCTATAATGAATCAAAGAGGAGGACTCGACAGAAGCCCAAACAGTGAACACTAGCCATGCAAGTCCTTTATAAATGCCCGAAAGCTCTTTTTTTTTAAACTTGTTCAAACATCTTTTGGCAATCTCATCTTACCAGTATCGATGGTAATCTGAATAACAATTACCAAATTTTGTAGTTCGATGCAAAGTTTCTCTAGTCTGTTTTATCTTTATCAATATTGTTCTGGTTATCAATATTTACGAGTCTCAAATTGTTTTTGTAATCATAAAACTGTTGTTTTTCTTCATACTCATAAAAATTATAAAATCTGATCCAGACATTGTTGTAACTGATTCAGAAAACAGACAAATTGACGAAACAAAACAAAGGATAAAACAGGAATAACGATACATGTGCTGTTATTGTAATAGATAAACACACATACACAAACAAACCAGAATAGACATGGCCAAGCACTGCTGAATTCTTTAAGTCCCAGTGACAAAATTAGCAGAATTTACAAACAGCGTAGATCCTGATGAGGCGGCTCATCATGAGCCGCCTCATCTAGTTCTGCACTGTTTGACCTCTAGTCTTTGAATTCTCAATATGAAATGTCTTGGGCAAGGCATTTTATAAATTTTTTTGCAGACGTAAATTTTGTCGTCTGCTTTTTGGTGCTTAAAGAGTTAAACAGACAAAAAAGTTTAGAACCTCACCCTCGGGCCCTTTCAGAAAAAGTAATGTCAAAAAGTCCAAAGGAAAAAGAGCAAACAAAAAGAAAAGAAAAGAATTTTTTTTATCATACCGATACCGTAGCTTGTAAATATATTATTTACACAGAACTATATTTATTTTATTTTATATATTTACATTATTTACTATTTTTTGAAAATCTTTGCATGAGAGATGTATTGTGCCATAAGAGCCGCAGAACCGTAACACCCATTCCGTAGAGTAAATGCATCTGTGGTCCCTGATCATGAGAAAATACAGTATCAATCCTATTAAACGCTCCGGGGGCGTTGCATTTTGCGAAAGGGGGCGTTATTTAGAGACTAAAGTGTAGTAAATTAGCCACTGCCAAAATACCTCTTAACAATATAAAGGTTATGGATCACTTTAAAGGAAGCAATTCTACCATTTACCCCCCCCCCCTTTTTTAAGTAGGGGTCAACGCTTAAAGGAAAGAATTTGCTCCTTTATGAGTATATTCTATCCTTTAAGAGTGTACCCCATTTGTAATAGATACCTTATCCAGCGAAGCAAACAGAAATTCATGCAATATAACATTATTTTCGGAAAAGAGGCAGGGGGCGTTTATCAGAGCAGGGGCGTTTATTAGGATTAGTATGTTACTGGAAAGTGCAAGGTTTGTTACGTGTAACAGCAGAATGACTGATATTCAACTTGTCATATCCGTTACAAACTTGACACGCAATGTGACATGGACATAATTAATTCGATTTCTCAATTTACCGGATTTTCTCAAGGAATCAACGACTCTGAAATATTTCCGAGAATGATGCTGCAAATCAGATTCTGGCAAACAACAGATGATATAAAGTAAATAAGATGTTTGTTACGTTTGATTTATCAGGGAATGCACTACATATGTTTTGTGAAGACTGAAAGAAACTGGTAAAGCCTTGTAATTGAATGAATTCTAAAAAGATGGACCTAGATGGCACAGAACGTTCAAGCAACAGTGAAACAACGTTTTGCACGGCAAATTCTCGTAGCATCTTTTCGGCAAAATATCAGTTTATTTGTTTTATATTGAGAAATACGTCTGAAAATATAATGTTTCGTTCTGCATCGACGTCGTTAGTTTTGAACAAAAGGTTCCTAGTTGTTAATTTAATAGTGAACCCTTCTCAATTGAAATCATACACAGGGAAAAATCGATTCCGCCAATTTTCGCTTCCTGCAGAGACTGTCCGTCATATTTGTCTTCCGTCGAGACTGTCCGCGATCTCTTGCTTCCTGCAGAGACTACTGTCCTCGAAAAATGGCTTCCTGCCGAGACTGTCCGCGTGATTCTGCTTCCTGTCGAGAGCTCCTGCCGAGAGCCTCGGCAGGAAGCAGAATCACGCGGACAGTCTCTACAGGAAGCCATTTATCATGTACAGAAGTCTCGGCAGGAAGCAAGAGATCGCGGACAGTCTCGACGGAAGCCAAATATGACGGACAGTCTCTGCAGGAAGCCAAAATTTGCGGAATCGATTATACCCTGTGTCATAGGAACGACCAATGGTTTGCGAATTATGCGTCACACCTACAGTATGAGCTTAGTCCCGGTGTCAACATATCATATGATGCAAATCTTATGAAGCCTGTTTGAGATGTAAGGTAAAAGTCATTGGACCATAAACTATAGGATACAGGGATCTACAAGTAGTGTGAGCCCAATGACGGCGCAATGACTGAATCATTATACGACAAAAATATAGGAAATATACAGATTACATTTACGTACAAACAGTATGAGGTCAGTTACATTGTCATACCTAACCATTATCCTCAGTATGACAAACACCTTTCAAATCATGCTTAAGATAAAGGCGAAACCACTGGACAAGGAAACAGTAGTCACAAAGACCAAGAGCGCTGTACAAGGGCATGTGCCCACTGTCCTAAGTATGACGTGAATTTGGAGAGTTGGAACATAGGGCAAATCACCTGACCATAAATTTTGGTAAATTCACGTACAATCAGCATGAAGCCATTCCTAGTCTCAGATTGAATCGTAATCCCAAGTATGATTAGTTGTCAATTTATAAGGCCAAAATGACTGAAATATGAAATATAGGTCACTGTGACATACAAGTGTCAACTGGACCCGCTATCTGAGGTCAACTGACTAGTGTCAACTCATTGGACAATTACTTTCAGGTTACAGTGCCATACAAATAGTGTGAGGCCGTTCACAGTTCCAGACTTAGCCTAGTATGATGCACATACATCAGCGCTCACGATATAAGGCAAAATCGCTGAACAGTGATATATGGATCACAGTGACCTACAAGAGGCACAAGGTCATATGTTGTGCTGGGAGTTCTAAACCGTTTTCTTAGAATAATCTGACTAAAACCATTACAATATGGAAAAAGGTCAGTGGCATAGATGCTTTACTGAAGCTACCCAGCGTTTGATCTTGCATGTGTCTACAGCAGAATTTGAAAAAAAGAAGACCAAACTCAAGGAGAATTGTTACTATTTCAGGGGAAGCAACTATGCCATTTTCTTTTTTGCCTGCCTTTAACTAGGAATTAACTCGGAAAGATTTCGGATTGATTTTTTTGGAATGGGCTCGTTGTCAAGTGTGAAGCCAACAGGAAGTTACAAAAAAAGTTGCTTCCCTTTGCAAAAATGGCGGAAAAAACATGCGATGTAGCCAAACACCTTCATCTGAATTCGTATATATCCACAGAAACAATTCAAAGAATAAAGCAAATTAGTAAAGCGCAACTAGTAGGCCATGTGGCAGGATCCGACGTATCTGTACAGATTTTAAAGGTCAAAATTGGGTAAAGAATTTCTTGTGACGAACTATATAGAGATCTAGGCCTAATATATTTCTTCTCTTGAAAAAAGATATATAATAATAATAATAATAATAATGATAATAGTAATAATAAAAAAATAGCAGAAAAATGGAAAGAAACAAAACTGTACCTTAGGACGAACTTGGTTTTCAGCCATGATCTTCTCCAAGTATTCCAACACATTTTGCTTTTTTGCTAATTCCGTTCTGTTCGAACCTTTCATTTTGTTCATTCAGATCTCCTAACTCCTCAGAATATTTCGTTGTTACTAATCATTAGCACATTTTTCATTCGCTAATCATTTTTTCCAGTCAATATTAGCACCTTAGTCCTCAACATGGTCATCTTGTTTCTTCGACCAACATTACAGTGTTTGTATCTCACAACTACGCTCAGAACTATGAACCCCCGGATGGTACATGTATTTTATTTTTCCCAACAGGCACACAATGTTTAAACAATGCTCAGAACAACGTTGAGTTAACGTTTTGACGATGAATCGACATTGATTCAATGTTGTGTGCCCACTAGGATATTATATTGTTGGAACGAGATGTTATCCTGAGACTTAAAGATATTATCATGTCTGAACTTTTTCTAGCCACAACAAAGTCAGACAATTATTGTAGCTTGTTGGAACACGATATCTGTTTCTTTGAAGATATCTCGGCCAAAAATTCATTATCCTGTTTCCAAAATATATCTTGATCAAAAATCATTATCTTGTTTCCAAAGATATCCTGACCAAAATTTATTATCTTGTTTCCACAATATATATTGACCAATTTTTTTATCCTGTTTCCAAAATACCTTTTGTCCAAAATATATTATCCTGTTTCCATAATATATCTTGACCAAAAATATATTATCCTATTTTCACAAAATATTCTCTTATTCTTCATGATTTTACGTTGAGGCCAGAAAGTAAATTAAATAATATAGTATGTCCTTTCATTGGTTCCGTACAGAATATTTATTTATATTGGCACTGAGAAATTCAGTTTCAGCCTAAGCAGCGGAGACATTTATCTGTTAAGACTTAAAACTCCAAATGAAAATAGTTAAATTTGCTTAGACCATTAGCTACCCGTTAAGTGCTCAGCGAAGTCTGATTAGACTGGGCGGATGCCCAGGCTGATCTGAGTCTGCGCTTGATGCACAACCACTCTGTTGGTTTTCTCGCGTCGCGGCTAAATTATAGTTTTCTCAAGATCTGCAGACTGTTTAATCGGAGAGGGAGAAGGTTATTAGACAGCGTGGGTGTGTAGGCTGATCAGAGTCTTTGCTATTTGCCAATTCTGTAAGATTTATTTTATTTACTGCCCTGCATGTCAAAATCAGCGCTAAAACTTAGCGCTCGGATGAGACGAAAATGCTACGAAAGCGCGGATCACTATATTTAAAGCGCAGATTTTGATTTGTGAAAATTTACTATCAGACGCGCATTTCAAATGCGCAGATTTTTAATTATCCATCTTCATTTCTAATAATTTTGAACCGACGATGGGTAAGGTCATCTGTGGCTTTTCGTTTGACTTGGGCTCGAAGTTGTTGCCTTTCAACTTTTGTTTCGTCCCCTACGTGATTATGATCCATGCTTATGGGCACTAGGGTTGTCATAGCACCTTGTAAGTTCTAAAGCGACCTTTACAGTTTTGTTTGTGCACCGCCAGGAAACGTTTCCGCATTTTAGAACAGCATTAACGTCTTGTTTATGCACACTGCCTCCCAGCCCACATCTTAGAATCTATACGCAGCTCTGGCAGCTATAACGAATATAAATAATAAATATAATATATATAAACAATAGTTTTCAAATATACCGAAAATAAATAAGTAAACAATAATAAGAAAAAAAAAAAGAAATAAAAATAATGATTAGAAATAAAAATAATGATTCTAAAATCATTTCCATTAATTATGCCTATCAGGGCCTGGCAGTTATATGCGAATTTATTAACATGGTTATGAAATCCTTGTTATGGCTAACCAAGAGTCCAAGACAGCGAACAAACCATCCTAAAACTAATCATGAAGCAACTGCTCGTGCATGGACTTTCACCGTCTGGTCATGACAAGGTCACGTTGCCCAGGCAATAAACAGAGGTCATGCCACCGCAAAAGAAAAAAAAAAAAAAAAAAAAAAAAAAAAAAACTAAAAAAAACTTGATATATGCCCTTATCAAAAGTCACTTTGTTAAACGTAATTTAAACCAAAAGTTTTAAAAGAATCCATCACGGACTAGGTAGAAGAAAAAGAGAGTAAAATCCAAGCATTTCCGCGTTCACTCACTAAAAATACCGAGACTGACTGCAAATCTCGCCTTTTGTCACAGATGTATCGGGTTAATCTTAAATTCAATTTAATTTAGAAGTATTTTGTAATTCCAGCCTAAAGCCGGCAATGGAATAAATACGCAGCCTCCTATAAAATCGGAATTCCAGAGCAACGGGCCTGAGAGCCTCAACCTGACGAGGACCTAGTTTAGCCTGCGCATCCGCACAGTCTGACCATGACCTTGCTATTTGCCAAGAATAATAGAAAAGTGTGGCCTTTAGTCACTGCGCAGTGAGCATTTAGTGGCAGCGGCTCTGATCAGGCGGCACAGGCTGGTCTGGGCATTCGATACGTGCATCGATTTTCAAAAGCTCCTACTCAAATATATTTCACTCAGTCTGCATTATTTTAAGCTATTGTCTTTTCTGCTTTTGATGTTTTTGTTTTTTCTCAGAATTTAAGAGTTCTACCTGCATGCATGCAGCGATATCTCAGTTATCCTATAATCAGAATTCTAAACGTTTGATCTTTGATATTTGTTGCATTTATCATTAGGAAAACAAAGCCGATCTTAAATCGCAAGCAAAAAATGCTATGCAGTTAAAAGAAAACATTGTAAATCAAGTTTTTTTCCTCAGATTTTTTCTATCCAATTTTTCTTCGTTTTTTTTTTTCTGTTGCATTACCGTAAATGTTCTGGCAATTAAGTATTTTAGAGCCGACTTGTCAAGGTTAGACGAGCATTTTGCCATATTACGTCTGCTCAGACAGTGTTGACCGTGATCGGAGATCTCCACAGCAGTTTTCAAACAATCGGCTTTTCTGCCAGATACGACGCTTTTTTTTTGGAAGCATTTGCTTTCAAGGAATATCTAAACTGCGTATGCTCATATCAGATCAAACTCGTTGTATTGCCATAAAAGTAGGATGCCGCAGTGCCGAAAGTTACTGACTAGGGGCCGTATTTATAAAACAACTTAAGTGGTTGCTATGCTGTTGTTAAGGCTGGATTTCTATGAAGGAGATTCCCTACAACTACGAAATTCGCTCTGGAGGAACAGTCTGATGAAATTTGCTCTGGAGGAACAGTCTGAAAAAGACTGTTCCTCCAAATCAAATTTCATAGTTGTAGGGAATCTGTTTTTATAAATACAACCCCGGGTGACCAGCGTATGCACATAGAAAGGAAGATTTGAGTCTTCCCAGTTCATACATGTCCTGAGACATGTTTTCTCGTGTATGCGCCCCAAAGTCATAAAGGAATAACTGAAGACAGACCAATGCACAGATGTTATAGCCGCTATGCGTCTTCACTTGAGTGCATATTTTCTCCTGTAACGGCTCGTGCAGAACCATACTTCATCACGTTTTATGTAATCTTAAGAATAACCATCTTGTAGATATTATAAGACTGATAGATACAGATACCCGCATTTTCAATGATTGATTATGGCTTTAAAATTTAACAAATGCATTTTAAACTACCAGATTCTTTAACAAGAACAACTGTATTTTTCCAAAGTCCCCGGATTATCCTATTTATTTATCTATTAAATTATTTAAATATTTTTAATAACTGAACATAACAAGCACAAAACAGCAACGATAAGAACATAATTTAAATGACGTCACGGAATGCCACGCGAACTGGCGTGAAATGGGGGACAGTTTCTTCTTTTCCACCACTTTTTTCGAACAACAGGGTATTACTATTTCTGTGCTTTGAAGTAAATAAATGACATTGTCAGAACCGTAGAATTTCCTGCATATTTTTATTTGTTCCGGGGAGACAAAAAAGCTCGCGAAAACTCGAATTTATGAAATTTCTTAAAATATAACTAAAACCATGAGATTCTAAGGAACGAAATAAGTGTTTTTTATGTCTTTGAGATGTTTGGCAAATGCCAATTGCGAAGCAAACAGACTCTGCTCAGACTTTGCAGAGGCACCGGGGCCAAAGGTCCCATTTTCTCATGTCACGGCTGATATCTGCGTATGATTAAAGTGTATTAATCAATCTCTATGGGGAATCACTCTGCTTGGAAAGTAATTGTCCCCCTTTTCACAGAGGGGGTGGGCTGTTTGTAAAGAAAAGAATTTCCACTTTAATAGTAGACTCCTTATCGAATATAGAGTCACCTACTATGAAATAAAAATACTATTCTGCTAGAATTGGCTCCCATGTAAAAATGGCAGCCAAGCCATGGAGGTATCCATACACTATCCAGAGAAGTATAGTTCCAGTAATAAACATCACATGAACTTTGTCATAATATAACATTAATAGCTTGTCTTATACTCGTAAACCACAGCTAGAGTACGACTTTTTATCTTTTGAATATCTCCTAATCTACAAAAGTTCCAAAATGCAGATACTTTCACACCATGGAAGCGTAAATAGAATCAATCCATTAAGGTACAAGGTACAAGTGTATATACACAACCAATGTTCATTTAGTTAACCGCTCCTTTTTATATACAGAAAATTAATTACTGAAAACTATAACAATATGGTAATTTTGATCACAATATTTGAACTGATGAGCCCAATAATCAAGTATCAAGTGGACTTGTTTTAATAAACAAGATCTTCTTACATGTATTCAAAAACATCAATGAGCCCCCATGAGTCTCTTAAAACTTTAATTAAGAATTCATATTCATATTGCATGCGCACTTTAAAACCACAAGAAGTCCAAACAAATCATAATTGCTCAACTGAGCATAAACTGCTACTTTCAAATTATTCCGATAGTACACTATACACATTACGTCATGGATGCGGCATTTAAAGTTTCATACGTACAGGTTTTGGATTTCCCAAAGTGCACTTTTTCTCTGTATTTGAGTTCTCCATAGCGGCCACGGCCCTCCAATTGCCAATTATATACTGCCCAAAAGAAGTTTTGCATCATCATATATTTTGCAATAGACATAATGCTAAATCAACTTATTTCCAGGAGATATACAAGAAAGAAATGCCTCTGGTATGCTTTATGCTTTCGATAACGCACACACTTAAAATGTCTCTGTATTCACTTGACAAAATTGAGGACAGAACTGACCCCCGTCTTGATAGAAAAACGTTTCTGACTGAGTATTGGTATTCTCTCTAAAAATCCGTATGGTAGATCATACTGGAATAGGCTTTAACTCTTTAAAGGCCTATATCTACCAAGACACACGAAGCAAACACCAACTTTTCATATTTACAATACCTAAACAAAAGACTGTTAATCGTACAAAATAACCATAATGTTTCATTGCTACTCATATAACAAAATGGTTATATGCATTCAAATGGTAAAAGTTTATTGTGGCTCTTTTTAATCTGAAGGCAAACCAGTTAGCCCCTCTGATCAAAACCAAACCTAAAGAATAGGGACAGGAGACAGTCTAGTGAAATACGGCTGTTTTGCATTAGCTCTATGGAAAAAGGTAAGGTGACGTAAAGCTACTTTTGAGTAGTGTATGCCTTCCCAAGACTGAAAGAACTATCAGATCAATATTTACCATTCAGGATTTTATAACATTAATTGGGAGCTAACTGGACAATGTTGTATTTAGTTTCAGAAACTGACAATAATAAAAGAAAGTAGACTGTTTACATGTAACATGGTTTAAGAAACCTCCTTATATTGTATATTTCCTTATCAAATACTTGAAGTGAAGACATCAGATGTGCCTGAAATCATCTACCTTACAATTTGTGATCAATAAAGTCTGTTTTCCCCAACTCCATGATGCTGATATGATGAGCAACATTGAAAGCCGATTTTGTCAGATCCAATCTGCAGATCTTCATCAGCTCTTTAGCCAGCAACCTGTGATTAACCCAGTTGGCAGGTAATGATGCTTTAACACTTAGAGCGCTCAAAAATGAAAATAGTTGACTTTGCAAACAGCGTAGATCCAGATGAGGCGGCTCATAATGAGCCGCCTCATCTGAATCTACACTGTTTGCCATCTTGTCTTTAAATTCTGAATATGCTTTAGCTCGGACAAAACGTTTTGGCAGACGTAAATTTGGTCGTCTGCTTTCTTTTTGGCGCTTTAGGGTTAAGCTAGATGTTATCATACAATGTTCTTTTCACATATCTGCATCACATTCAAAATCAATTTTCTTTCAATTACATAACATCCTATAGAGAATTTATGTTATTTATGTCTTTTGGTGAAGACTTTTGATCTTCATCTCACCATTAAGAGATCGTTTCAGCAGACGATAGTTTGGCAGTGTCATTTGTTTTCTACAGATAGGATCTGACATAAGATCTCTTTATTCACATATGCCTTGGCATCGGGAGCCTATACCAGCATCGCAAAACCCACATGGATGATGATAATATTAATCCAAATCGCTTTTTATTTCAAATTTTCGGCCTCCTGGGCTTTATCAAGAAGAGTCAATTCTAAATCAAACTACATGTTTCATAGCTGCACCTCCATTACGTTTTGAAAACAGTGTTATGATGCATCTCCATTACATTTTGTCCATTACATTTTGAAAACGATGCACCTCCATTACATTTTGAAAACAATGTTATGATGAGCATCATAACATTGTTTTCAAAATGTAATGGAGGTGCAGCCGTGAAACATGAAGTTTGATTTAATATTGATTCTTCTTGTTAAAGGCCATGAGGCCGAAAATTTGAAATAAAGAGTGATTTAGATTAATATTATCATGAATAACTTCCCTTGTGAAGAAATTCTATTCTTACTTAAATAACAGGGGTCGTACCGTCGAGCGAAGATGTCGTGGGACTTTCGGCATTGGGACGTCCGACTTTTATGGGCTTAAAGTAGGATAAGTACGTAATGAGCATGCAGCAGATGCATGTGCAACCTGTTTCGATATCTGCTACTCTTGTGTGTCTTGTCTCTTTATTCTATTTCTTTCTGACAGGAAGTCTCGATACAGACTGAAATAATGTTCCAAATGGACGTCAAACTTAAACAACACCTACCAAATATACGAATAATGGATTTAACTAACGTTTTAAAGCACTCAACTAATCTTATCAAAGACTTCACTGTTTTTTTTGCTGGGCGAAATACATACTATTTAGACTGCCTTGATGTTAAATGATTAACTTGCAGGTCTAGTTGCACGATATGCATACGAGGAGCGATCGAAAAGTTCAAAGCCCCACCATGTTTTGAAACCTTTAGAACGAAGTGAGTTACTGATTTTAAACAGACATTCTACAGAGCAATAATCACCAAATTTCGGGAATTTATCTTAAATATCAATTGGATAACACTTCACCCCCATGAGTGCACTGTATAACTCTTTGACCGACCATATTTTTAGCAGAGTCAAACATTCGCAATTGTTTTTTGCAAATATATGTCCTACAGCATCCCGGTAATTGATGATATATGCAAACATAAATTTATCCCATTTTTGAATAAAAAAACAAACTTTTAATTATCAGGAAGTGTCTATTTCGAGAGTTTCTGCAGACAGGGCTTAATCGAAGTCGCATGCTCTGCGTGCACAAAAGCGGGTATATTTTAACTCTTTTTGACAAAAATCATGTAAGTTGTCATTGTTTTTATGTGTATATGTGTATAAACATTGTTTGAGTTTGCTCACCATGTTCCTAACAAACACGAAAGTAGAATATGAGTCTCTAAATTTCAGGGTTGCAATATTTAAGGATTTATGGTAAAGCCACCAGATGCCAAAATATTTTGGGTTTCCATCAAACTATTTACAAATCATCATATTTTTATGTACTACAACAAGAACCGTTTAAATCTCGTAGAAAGTGGAGAATGACTTTTCAAAGTAAGGCAAGACAAACAGATTTTAAATGTTATTTTAAAAATATGCCACCCCTCTTGTGTTTAACGTGCTGTAAAAAAGGAAACTTTGCCAAATATTTTTGAAACTTCCATCGAAAGCTAGTAAATGACAACTAATTACAATTACATTCGTGTTAAACACGCATGCGCAGATTTACAAATAGTATCTTAGGCTCAGGACTTTTCGATCGCTCCTCGTAGATGTATATCCCTGAAATAAAAAAAGTCCATGTAAACTAAAGAAAGTATCTTATAAGTAAGTTTTTGTATACTAAAAGCTAGTCCATAGAAGACCTTATAAACTATAAGTGAGATAATGTAATGGAAAAAAAGTAAAAAGTATGCAAAGACCAGGAACTGAAACAATCAAAATCCAAATCCAGCCCTCAAACCATAGTTGGAAACAACTAAGATTACAAATAATCAAGATACAGAGAACATATGGCCAACCGAGTGAGCAGCTTGTTCCCAAAAGGTGGCCACTCAGCAACCCAAACCGAACCAAAAATAATAAGAACATACATAAGGTAAAACATCACAGAAACTCTGACACCAAAAACAGGCAACAGAGAACCACAACAGAACTACCGCCTTGGAACGGTCAGTAATGAATTACTGGGGGGCTTAAATCGATTTTACAGGCCCAACCTCACCCTCAGTTTCTGAAGTGGTACAAAACATTTAGTTGGTAGTTCGGTTCGCATGATAACCCTCTAACTCGTCAATGAATCATCACGGTAAACACATAAATCAAATTTCAACACCATGAAGAAGCAAAGACGAGGACTCAACAGATACAACGGGCCGTCTGACAGGTGGAGATCCCTGTCCTGCCAAACGACCCCACTGGAAATCTGTGTCCATGTGGACTGTATTAAGTCCATGAAAAAGTAGTCTACGTGAACTAATATAAAGTCCATGTGAACTTACGTAAGTCCCTGTCTAAATAAAGGGTGATTCAATGTAAAAAATACCGTACATCTGATCTCAAAGTAGGTTCATTTCAAATTCAATCCACGCGAAAGAAAGTAAATAAAAAGAAGAGCGGTCAAAGTACTAAAATAATAAGTCCGAACTCACATAATCAATAAATACATCGACAAGTCCGAAATATGTAGATACACAAACAAGGAAAAGCAAAACAATGAGTAAAAAGTATGCAAAGACCAGGAACTGAAACAATCAAAATCCAAATCCAGCCCTCAAACCATAGTTGGAAACAACTAAGATTACAAATAATCAAGATACAGAGAACATATGGCCAACCGAGTGAGCAGCTTGTTCCCAAAAGGTGGCCACTCAGCAACCCAAACCGAACCCAAAATAATAAGAACATACATAAGGTAAACCATCACAGAAACTCTGACACCAAAAACAGGCAACAGAGAACCACAACAGAACTACCGCCTTGGAACGGTCAGTAATGAATTACTGGGGGGCTTAAATCGAGTTTACAGGCCCAACCTGACCCTCAGAACTGACAGTAAGTCCATTTGATCAATGTAAAAGTAAGCCCATATGAGCGATTAGTTTGCATATGTAAAAGTAGGTACATATTAATTAAGAACACCTGACTTCAAAGTAAGCCCATGAAAATCATATTTACAGGAACTACATAATCATAAAAGTCTGTGTTAAATTCATTCAACGTACATAAAAGTATGTCATGTAAAAGCTAATACATGTAAACTAAAAGCCATCTACAATAAGTCAACTAAACTAAAACAAGTACTTATATAAACTAAAAGTAAACCTAAAGAGCAACCACACCTCAGGAACTGACTGAATCAGATCCCAAAACCCATCCCCAACATCAAAGGGAAAGATTGACAAAGACATCCCAACAAAAAATAAAATTACAAGTGACAAGCCGAGTCAGAATAGGTGGCAGCTCAGCTATGTTTACCAAATTAAATAATTTAGACCAACAGAAGGTTACAACAGACTAATTAAATTATACGAAAAACATTTAATAACTATTTTTACCTATTTTCAATTTTTATCACAGAAGGGTTAAAATGATAACACAATAAACTAAACAGCACCGAACATAAAACAAATGCAACCACAACGAAAGTACCGCCTTGGGACGCTCAGTAATAACTACTGGGGGGTTTAAACCGGTTTTACTGGGCCCAAACCTTCACCCTCACCCTCCGCCGCGGTGCACACAATTAGTTAGTAGTTCGGTTCGCATGGAGGTCCCCTAACTCATCAGAGAGTCATCACGGGCAACAATTAAAATCAAGAAAAGACTGTGATGAAGCAAGGATGAAGACTCGACAGCCAAAACGTGTTGAGAAACCTGGAGATCTCTGGGGCGTCAGCAACACCACTGGAGCACTGGAGCAAAAAACACCAGTTGAACCCCGGTGGGCCTAGAAACAGACAAACATCCGGCCCAACCAAATAATATATAGCTTTATGTAGGGGCTATCATAGAGTCTGAACCCCGACCCACGGCGTGCAATTAAAGAAGACAGCAAATTTGTCAACCGTGATTGGGTTAACCACTAAGCATGCAGATTGTCGCATTGCATCTATGTTATAGCCAATGCGTTTAAATCGCATGATAATTTTCTGAAATTAATCAGGAAATTCTGTTTTCCCTACGATTTTGCGTAATTTATATACTAATGGCTGTATTCTAAGACCTCACTCACCTGTGAGTGACTCAACTTTGTAGCCAGGGGGAGGATTATCCCATTGAAATTTGAGCAATATTCAGGATTAACTCAATGAGTGTAGCTGGAGTGACATTCTAGAATACAGGCGTAAGTCATCATAACATTCAGGTTCCGATAGGCCTTGTTGCAAAAGTGACCCTAACCCTGTATCATATTTAGAAACCAATTCAAAGTGTCTACGATATAATTTAGCAAAAGCTTTCCGAAGTTAATGATACCGATACCCCTGCTGTTATAGCTTAGCAGTCAAACTTTTATTACGAACATTGAAATCAGCCAAATGACTAGACACCCTAGCGAAGCGAATAAGATGAGAAATGTAAACACCATAAGAAGTGGTGCTGGGAACATCACCATCCAAAAAAGGAAATTAACAATGTCGAAATCAAAATCATCGCGTTGGTCTTACATTTTAGATGAAACAAATCCGTCTAAAATTGATAAATGTAAATAAAAAAAATGGGGCCTCGGTATCAGAAGTATTTGCTTTATTTAACTGCAGTTCAGCAGGATAAATTTGACTAACCATTCCTTCAAAATAAGGATTGTCAATATTTAAAAGGTCGTCCAAGTATCTAGACGTTGAGTTGAATGCTTCAATGACATTAGCTTGAGTATCATCAGAAAGAGACATCATAATGTCTCTTTCATAGCAAAATAAAAACAAATCTGCTACGAGAGGAGCGCAGTTAGTATCCATCGGAATTCCTACAATTTGTCTGTGTAACTTAGTACCAAATCTGATGAAAATGTTATCTAGAAGATATACTAAAGCATCACAAAGATTTTGGCAAGACCACATTTTAAACCTTTTTTGGTCATCGGAAGTAAAAAAACAACATATTTATCATTACAAGCAAGATAAAGATCACCCTCTCGCAATTCAATTTATTAGTTTCTTTTTTATTAAATTATGGGGCAAAGTTGTATAGAGTGTAGAAAAATCGTATGTAGACAAACTAGAAGTCTATTTAGAACTTAGTTCCTGTGTCCAAGTAGACATGATTTCAAATGAACTGAAATTAAATCCATGTAAAAGTAAGTCCATGTTAACTAAGGTAAGTAAATTTTAAAGTAAGTCAAAGTGTACGAATAGAAAGTTCACGTGAGTCAAGAAGTCCACTTGTATGTCCATGTTAAGAGTAGCGCAATGAAGTACGTGTGAACTCAAAGTAAGTCCACATAAAAATCAATTCACGTGGAAGAAAGTAAGTCAAGTGTAATAGTACGTCCATTTGAACTAAAATTAACTGATATGAATTGGAAGTAAGTCCATGTAAAAGTAAGTCTGTATGAGTTTGTCCATGTAAAAGTAAGTCTGTGTAAAATAAGAGCACGTGATCTTAAAGCAAGTCTACATAAAAGGAAGTCCACCTAAACTAAAGGTGCATGGTCAAGTAAATTCATGTAAACTGAAAAATAAGTCCATGTAATAGTAAGTCCATGTATACTTAACGTCCGTCCAGGTTAAAGTGATTCTATCTGAACTAAAAGTATGTCTATGAACAGAAATTTCCCGGGGAAGTCAAAGGAAGACTATGTAAAGGAAGTCCATGCGAATTAATGAGACATGTGACGTGCGTCAGTTAATTGCATTTTAGTTATTCACCATCAGGTTAGAGGGAATTGCCTCTCTGTCGAATATTGTCCAGACTACCTCAGTACCCATTCAAGGTTCAAAACAACGTCATTGAATTACGCCGTAATATTATAACGTTGCGACATCTTTGAAGCGGCATTATTTCCACGATGTTTGTTTAGCTGGTATATATTTTCTATCTGACTTCTTTGGACCAGACAGCTAGTTTTACAGAAGGCAAATATATTACACAACTTTTGGCAGTAATGGAACTAATGAAATCTCATTTGTCTATGTCAAAGGTTGAAGCAGATCAATCAAGATTCTGATGGCCTCGTTTCAGATGTTTTATAAAATGATGTATCAGAATATATTTTTGAACTATTATGTAAGATTTTAATACAATTTCAAGGATACCAGCATGAATCACTATAAAATGATCTGGGGCACACAAAATCAAAAGCTCTTGTCCGCCCAGCAAATATAATACATGTATATGACAAGCAGATGATAGGAGTACAGTACAGCCGTCACTCAACCTAACCTTATTTCTAAAAGTACACGTACCCCTCCGACCACATTGTAAGCATACGGCGTTGTAACAACGTCGCAACAAAGTCGATGCAACACTGTGATATTACATCCACCTTAGAACAGCAGTGTTTCAATGTTCTGCACCTGGAAGTTTTCCGAAGAATAGAATGTACCGCCGCGAGACAAAAGCTGTATAAACATAGATGTGAACGAATGAGAATGCGGAGGACACTTTATTTTAAAGATCTAGACTACTGATTCTCTATTAAAGTTCAAAGCCTAATTCAATTTTAGGATCACATTTTGAACTATCGGTCGACAGGTCTCTAGAGTGACTGACAACATGATGTGCACCACTGATCAGAAGTGATCACAGACGAGGGAAACGAATAAACTGAAGGGTACAATTATACCCTAAATAATTGGATAGAAACATCTCAGCAAAATGTAGACATTGTTCCGCATGCTCTCTATTCCAACCGGGATGAACTTTTTTGTCACCAGCTTTATACTCCATCATCTGATAAAAGCACGGTCTCTTCTACATTCAAAGACGGTACAGTCCATTGGTATTGTTAACAAACACAAAAAGTGTAGATCATCGAATACTTATGACAAATACGGCATGTGAGTGCTTATCTGCAAAAAATGGCATCACTTTGATGTTGTTTAAGAAGCCATAGCAGACACCGACAGCGAAAAACAATTACGAGAACTATATTGGTCTGATCTAGAAGAATATATGATTTATTGAAGATGATCAAAACTACCAAAATGTCTCTTGATATGAGAACAGAAGCGTCTGAGCAAACAGTGGAGACTCTGATCAGACTGCTTCAAATGGAGCAGTCTGACCAGAGTCTGCACTGTTTGCACTTTGATCAGTAATTATTAACATGCTAACGGATGGTAAAAATAAAATTGCTCAAATTTTAGGAGTACTACTATAACTGGGGCACTTGGGTTAGGGTGGGTCAACATTTAGAGTGATTACAGTAAAAATGTGAAAGAAACAATTAGGTCGGATGAAATACGACAATGACGATGTGATTTCACATGCTGTAGATTACAGGGAACGTGTTAAGTGTTAGTACAGACGCATTATGCTTCATTTTACAGAAATTACAAATCATAAAAGAAAAAAATGTGTCTGTTATATAACTCATTGTAGCTTATGTATTTGATCATATAGTAAAACAGGTGATCAAACAGAGGTAATATAATATTTATGGAACTTGTTAGTCTTGGCCTATTTACCTACTTTCTATGGGCAAGCCAAGTGTCACGCTCAGTGCATTGTTTGAACACAGTTTGATGTTACAGAAATGTATATCTTCAAGAAAATTTCATTGAAAGGTAAACAGAAAATGTAAGTAAGTTTGAATATTTTGTTCTACTTCTGGTTTCAATTGTTACAAAATGTTACGAATTTTTTAAAATTTGGTTCAGATGAAAGTTTTGCCCTCGTACTGTGCTTATGGAATCCTTATGGAACAAGCGATTTGCCAAACTTGCGTTAGTCCAGCTTGCAATTGCTGGTCAAAATTCAATATGAAAGTTTTTTTTTTTTTTTAAAAAAAGAACACCCCCCACACACATGCATATTATTTAAGCATGAAAAAAAAAAAAGAAAAAAAGATTGCAATAATAATTACCAAATATCAATGATAAACATGATGGTTCAATGGTCAACAAACTACATATGGTATTATGATATGCAGATGGCTTTTCGTTCTTGTCTGTCATGGGAGTCGTTATTTATTTCTAAAGGCTTTTGCAAGCCATTCATTTGTCATTTTATGTCGATCCAATTTACAAATATTAATGCCTGGTTCATCGCCAAATATTGTTTTATGTGTTTTATCAAGACTTCTATCTCCCCTGCTTTAAAAAGAAGTGCATTGCTCTCTTGCAAACACCATGCATTTAACCCTATTGAAGACTGCATTTGTGTCACGAAAGAAAATAGCACCTATGAACAAATTTTAGAAACAGTTTAAATACGATCGTCTCAAAGAAATTCCTCAGCTTGATATGGCCACGGAGGTTACTGAAATCATTTGAGCCGCGACACGAGAAAACCAGTAAAGTGGCTGTGCGCCCAGCGCAGTCTCAGATCAACCTGGGCATCCGCCGAATCTGAGCAGAGTCTTTCCTAAGCACTTTCAAGGTAGCTAAGGGTCTAAACTACCTTCATGTGGACAGCGAAGACTCTGATCAGATTGGGCGGATGCCCAGGCTGATCAGAGCCTGCGCTGGGCGCACAACCACATTGTTGGTTTTCTCCTGTGGCGGCTAATTCTGGGATATTGGGTAGTACAATGTTTGTTGAAATGACCGCAGTAATATTGGTTGATTTACCTAAAATTATATCAATAGATTTGTAAGATAGTGTAGGTTACTAAGCTAACACAACATTTTTCATTTAAGACCTGCATTTTGATGAAAATGAAGAAAAGCGTTTGCTCATTCACTCTATTTGTCCTATATACTATTAGAAAATGATGGTCGTGTAAATCATTACAAAAATGACCGCAGTAAATCACGGTATGTAGGCAAATTTACGTACACGAAAGTATTACTTACGAGACATTGCGGGAAACTGCGCGTGACAAGTAAACAACTTTTTATTCTGACAGTTTTTCTTGAATATATATGCACTGACTTAATATTTTACAGATCTGTTTTTACAGTGATATTGGGCATATTTGCTTCTATCTAGTAACGTTTAGACGCTGAAGTTACACTCTCCGTGTTAATTTAAAAAGTAACTACACTTCAGGAACTGACTGAATCAGATCCCAAACCCTATCCCCAACATCAAAGGGAAAGATGACAAAGACATCCCAACAAACAATAAATTACAAGTGATAAGCCGAGTCAGCAGCTCTTTCCCAAATAAATGGCAACTCAGCTATCTTTATTGAACTAAATAATTTAGACCAACAGACGGGTTACAACGGACTAAGCAAATTATATGAAAAACATTTAACAATTATTTTTACCTATTTTCTATATTTATGATAGAAGGATTAAACTGAGAACACAATAAATTAAACAGCACCGAACATAAAACAAATGCAACAGCAACAAAAGTACCGCCTTGGGACGGTCAGTAATAACTACTGGGGGGTTTAAACCGGTTTTACTGGGCCCAAACCTTCACCCTCACCCTCCGCTGCGGTGCACACAATTAGTTGGTAGTTCGGTTCGTATGGAGGTCCCCTAACTCATCAGAGAGTCATCAGGGTCAACAATTAAGAACAAGAAAAGACCGTGATGAAGCAAGGATGAGGACTCGACAGCCAAAACGTGTTGAGACACCCGGAGATCCCTGGGGCGTCAGCAACACCACTGGAGTACTGGAGCAAAAGAAGACCACCAGTTGAACCCCGGTGGGCCAAGAAACAGACAAACATCCGGCCCCAACCAACTAATATATAGCTTTATGTAGGGGCTATCATAGAGTCTGAACCCCGATTTTGAGAAAAACATGTAGATTTTGCATTTATCGCCAGGAAGCAGCATTTAATCTCTTTATTCCTTTATCATTTGTAAAACTGAACCCATCCGCGGGTGGCCTATTTAGTGCTCTTTACAACCACAGTTATGCCAAATTCCTATTTTATACAGACGTAACGTCAGATGTTGGTGACAATTTCATTCTCAAGCCATCTTTATAATTTTCCCCTGATACAGTATTTCTAACTGACGAGCAAACGTAATAAATGTTATACCATTTAAAAGGTTATTTATTGAGTATTTGGAAGATAAAAAGAAAATCTTCATTTATGAGACATAAAAATAAATGCACCGTCTGGAAATACCAAATAACGTCACTTTTTACTCTGTAAGACGTTGCAACGCTCTCGAAATGCAAATAAGTTATTTCAGCTTAAATTGAAAACCAGAGCTCAAAAACCGACCAAATTTTCACCGTCGATGCAAGTGAAGTAATGGAAACTAATGTCGGAACGCCAATAAGTGAAGCCTTTCCGTTAAGAAGGAAACTAAAGATATAGCGATTTAAGAAAAAGGTAAACTTCAGATTTGGGCACTAAAAAGCGGCACCCGACGAAGATAAAGGGACCACTGAAGAACAATACGAAGCAGATGTAGAGTAGAAAATTTACTGGCATACAATACCTATTTTGAATTTTTGAACTGTGAAATCAGACTTCGGAATGTACGATCCTATTTAAAGAAATAGCAAATTTTCCAAATCTAGCAGTTTTGTCCGCAACGCCAGGTTTCTTTATTTTGCATAGTGTTTGATATTTTCTGAACATAAAAATCATATCAAAATTTAATATAAAGTAAATGCAAATCAGTCGGACACTAAAATACCTCTTCCGAAGAGTTCTTTACCAGGAATGTTTTTGGAATTTATTTCTGAGAGCCAGTATAAAACACGAATAAGCAAATCTAGCGGTTTTGTCCGCCACTGTATTTGTACGTTGGTTACGTTTCATTGAAATCAATGGATGGATGGATGGCGCGATTTAACGTCCTTTTCAACAGTATTGTAGTCATAACAGGAAGATGAAAGGTTGATAATGAAAAGCTGCGTGCAAAGGGCTCCCGTTTACTTTAAAAAGATTCTCGCTTCAAGCAGGGATCGAACCCGGGACCGCTAGGTCAGCAGGCCAGCGTTTAAGCGGGGCTCCCTATTAAAATCGAGCAAAATCGTAAGTTGTCCCGAAAATTAATATCTTTCGAATATATTCTGCTAGCAATTGCAGTTAGCAATTAAATTCACATTTAATGGGTATTAATTTAGGAATATCATTGAAGAAATGCGCTGTAGCCGTTGCAGTGAACTGGCAACAGAGCTCAAAATCTGGCGTTTTCTGACGTTACGCTAATTGTCACCAACATCTGACGTTACGTCACAGTACAAGAATAAACAACCATGTTTCACAGGAGGGGTCTACCTTTTCGCATTTACGACCATCTCAGCATTCCTTTTAAACATTTACGACCATCTGCGCAACGTTAGCACGAATCTTGACACGACCTACGACAAAACTCTGGTATGAAATCATCTGTATCAGAAAGGTTGCATTAAATCACGTCTTCTTCTCAATCCAGATATGCAGTAAAGCGTTCCAAGACAGTTTTACCGAACTTCCATGACTAAAATAAGCATAATCCTCCCTTTAATACAAATAAAACCTCACTCTAAAGCTATTCGATCGTCTTATAACTATATTAGTCATGGTATTTCGGTAAAGCAGTGTTTTGTAACGTTTGACTGCATATCTAGATTGAGGAGAAGACATGATTTAATGCAAAACTTCCAATATGTACGGATATCATACAAAATTTTGTCGATGGTCGTGTCAAAATTTGTGTTTTGTTGCGCAGATGGTAGTAAATGCTTAAAAGGAATCCTGAGATGGTCGTAACTGCGAAAAGGTAAATCCCTCCTGTGAAACATGATTGTTTATTCTTGAAACGTATAAAGCTGGAATCTGATTAAACACTGGTTATAAAGAGCACTAAGTAGGCCACCCCTGATGATATGAGTTTTGCAAACGATAAAGGTTAAAAACCTGTACATGCTGCCTTCCGGCGAAGTAATAGACAAATGCAAAAATCTACATGTTTTTCTCAAAATTAGGCTTAACACGGTGAGTGTATCTTCAGCGTCTATATGTTTCTAGATAGAAGGAAATATGCCCAATATCATTGTAAAAACAGATCTGTAAAATATTTTGTCAGTGCAGATATATTCAAGAACTAGAAGGTTGTCCAGGGACAACTGGTCGAGCCCGCTGTTTGCTTTAGTGACCTATAAGTATGTCAAGACTAAGTAACTGCTTCACTCTAGAAAGTAGCCAAAAAACATCATGCTTAGCCAGCATTTTCTTTTTTTTTCAAATTTTCACAAAGGAAAATAAGTAGAAGTGATGACCCAGACAAGCTCAATTTAAGACAGTTACAATATCTGACCTTCAAGTGTGACCTTGACCTTGGACCTACCCAAACACATATGTCACTTGACACTTCCACTCATCAAGAAGAACAATTGTGCCAAATTATTTTGAAATCCATCCATAAATGTAGAAGTAATGGCTCGGACAAGCTCAACTTATGACCATTTTATCATTTGACCTTCAAGTTTGACCTTGACTTTGGACCTACTAGAACAAATGTTGCAAATGGCACTTCTTCTCATCAAGGAGAACAACTGTGTTAAATTATTTTGAAATCCATTTGTAAATGTTGAAGTTATGGCTCAGACAAGCTCAAATTATGGCCATTTTATCATTTGACCTTCAAGTGTGACCTTGACCTTGAACCTACCTGAATAAATTTTCCAAATGGCACTTTTAAACATCAAGGAGAACAATTGTGCCAAATTATTTTGAAATCCATCCATAAATGTAGAAGTAATGGCTCGGACAAGCTCAATTTATGGCCATTTTATCATTTGACCTTCAAGTGTGACCTTGACCTTAGACCTACCTGAACAAATGTTCCAAATGACACTTCTTCCCATCAAGGAGAACAATTGTGCCAAATTATTTTGAAATCCATTTGTAAATGTAGAAGTTATGGCTCGGACAAGCTCAATTTATAGCCATTTTATCATTTGACCTTCAAGTGTAACATTGACCTTGGACCTACCTGAACAAATGTTTCAAATGGCACTTCTATTCATCAAGGAGAACAATTGTGCCAAATTATTTTGAAATCCATCCATAAATGTAGAAGTTATGGCTCGGACAAGCTCAATTTATGGCCATTTTATCATTTGACCTTCAAGTGTGACCTTGACCTTAGACCTACCTGAACAAATGTTTCAAAAGGCATTTCTACTCATCAAGGAGAACTATTGTGCCAAATTATTTTGAAATCCATCAATAAATGTAGAAGTTATGGCCCGGACAAATCCGGACGGACGGACGCACGCACGCACGGACTAACGCACGCACGCACGCACGGACATACACCGAACTGACATTGTAACAACTATGTCTCGCTCTCCGCAAGCGGGCCCGAAAAAAACGGTCAGAAAGTAAAGTTGTTTTATCTGTCTCGCGCAGTTTCCCGCAATGTCTCGTAAGTAATACTTTCGTGTACGTAAAAGTGCCTACATACCGTGTAAATGCAGACTAACAAGTATGAAAAAGTAGTGTTCTATAAAGATCTCATGAAACATTTTTTATTTTATATTGAAGGAAGACAATAAAAAAGGAGGAGCATCGATGTTATATATAATTTATGCTATTTCAAGTTCACAACGAGAGTGTCTAGACTGCCCCCCCTATACTACAGTCAAACCTGACAAGGGGTCAGTCAAGGGAAACCAAGAAATTGGCTGCTAACCCCTTAATTCAGGTTCATTTGCACTGTATTTTGGGTCAAGGGACCTGGAAAGGTGACTGCTAAAGACAGATGGCCCCTTAAAAGCGGTGACCACATAAGCGGTATTGGCTGTATTTTTCTGCTTTAAAGCCCTTCTCTCAGGAATATTAATGTAAATAGCAAAACAAATTAAAAAAAAAAAATTATAAATATGTTATTTATGCCTTTTTATATTAACATATTTTTCTTATTAAACTTGTTGAAATTACCTGAAAAACACATAACACCTGTGGGCATTTGCATCTGAAAGCAACCACATCAAAGAGGCGGGGTAGTTGATTTCTTTCAAACGAAAATGCGACAATTTTAGTTCAAAAATGCATAAAAAATGGTGGCCTACGTGCATTTTCGCGTGGATTTTAACTTATTTTTGAACTTGTTTAGATTTTCGTACTTGCATGCGACGAGACGCTAAAAATATCACTAATCGCACTAAATATTGCAACGCCCATTAACTACATCTAGTTGTTCCGATCGTCTTAAAATATGAATATTTACAATTTCGAATCAAATGAATGAAACTGTAGTGTAGAAGCAAACTGTGTAGACACAGATCAGACTGCTCCTAAGGGAGCAGTCTGATCTGGGTCTACCCTGTTTGCTAACGAAATTCTATACTAATATTTAGGAAATCTTGGTAGGCAGCTATATAGTGCTATCAATCTTGTATTGTAATATTAGCAGACTAGCTTTTATCTTATTGATGAGTTATATTATAACAATTATTATCTCATATTTGCAGGCATGAACTATTTAGGATCAGCTGTTTCAAAGTTTAAACATTTAACAATAAGTTTAATTAAATTTAACAATACTGCTATAATTAAACATTTGTCTAATCAAAACGGAATTTGATACAATGTCTTCGCAAGTATGTCAAATGGCGTGCACTGTAAACTTGTTTTAAATAAACCTCTTTGAATAGCATAAAAGAAATAAAGAACCAACAAGTGCATTTTCATGGTTTATGATCTATAAATACTCCCAATTTACCATCAGGTTGCTCAAAAGAATTCAAAATGAAATAAAAAAGACAAGAAAAAATGCATTTCTAGCAAAATCTGATAGTTAAAAAGTTAATAGGTTTGTAGGTCACACAAACCCTGTCTTTTAATGGCATAATAGACTTAGCTCATCTTAACCCAGTCTTTTAAACAGTGCATATTACACTAAATCAGAGTTTTCTTTAAGCTGAAAATACACTGTGTACAAATGGAATGGAGAATGAAACTGACGGAAATCAGCCAATCAGAATTCACCGATAAAATGATACAGGTAGACATAAATAAATTCTTTGGTGGTATTCGCAGATACCACGGAATTGCCTTTCTCAGTGGTTTCATTTCTAACTGCTTTTTTACGTTAAAATTCGAAATTTTGTACCAAAGACAACGACACAATTGTTCATGATCATTTGAATGGATGGATGGATGGATGGATAGATAGATAGATAGATAGATAGATAGATAGATAGATAGATAGCCACCAATAAAGAAAGACATTTTTATTTATATTTTGTGACTGTATATTTTTTCAAATCGAAATATGACCATAGCATGGCATATCTTATAGTGCGTATAAAAATGTATCCCAGATTTTTATCTGACCGTTGGTTTCTTGTTGCTTAGCAACGACAGAAAGCAAGGGAAACGCTCCTGGCCAAGTTTGTAAAATGGCTGCTATGGTTACGTCACCCTCCTATTAATTCCAAAAATACTTTGTTTTATACCGTACTATGTTGAATCATGCTTTGTGAAAATAGCTCATTTTGGATTGAAATTGTTGAAAGGACAAGGAATTTTAGTTTAAAAATTGCAACACTTGGGCATTATAATTGGGGTTTGGATGAGAAAAGTAAAAAGTATGCAAAGACCAGGAACTGAAACAATCAAAATCCAAATCCAGCCCTCAAACCATAGTTGGAAACAACTAAGATTACAAATAATCAAGATACAGAGAACATATGGCCAACCGAGTGAGCAGCTTGTTCCCAAAAGGTGGCCACTCAGCAACCCAAACCGAACCAAAAATAATAAGAACATACATAAGGTAAAACATCTCAGAAACTCTGACACCAAAAACAGGCAACAGAGAACCACAACAGAACTACCGCCTTGGAACGGTCAGTAATGAATTACTGGGGGGCTTAAATCGATTTTACAGGCCCAACCTCACCCTCAGTTTCTGAAGTGGTACAAAACATTTAGTTGGTTGTTCGGTTCGCATAATAACCCTCTAACTCGTCAATGAATCATCACGGTAACACATAAATCAAATTTCAACACCATGAAGAAGCAAAGACGAGGACTCAACAGGAGAAGTTGTTATAAAATAACAGTAAATTTACAATATGGTAAGCACTGAACTCTAAACGGTGAAGTATATTATATAAATAACAATGCACATATAGAAGAAACACATGGTTGATGTACTTTGTGTTGCTTAGCAACAGAAAATCAAGCATAGTAATTAAGGTCATATTTCCTGGAATAGACTGGCTGCTAGGCAACCATTCGTCAAAGGGCTAATCTATAGTCGAAATGGTATAAGCAAAATTAAAAAGTAATCCAACTAAATACAGAAAATGTAAAATAAGTTCAGATACCACTATCTGCATAACTAGTTAGCCAGACCTCAATTCCTGTCTGTGTTATTTAATAAGGAAGAAATCCCGGCCAATGACTTAGCTGGTGCCTCACATTTCGAACCAAAGCCGAATAAGTCGTTGGCAAAATCTGATGAAATATAAACGGCAGGGAGGTTTGTTATTGAGCGTGCAAATGAAGGTAAAATTCTCAAGTTATGGAGTAGGGTTCGTAAAACATCAAACAAGTCCCACTCTTTATTTGATGACCCTCGTAGATAGATAGATTAATAGAGAGATATATAGATAGAGAGATAGGTAGATCTCATGTTCTTCCTGGACCAACGGAACATACATTGACAAAGTTTATGACTGACAAGGTTAATGGTTTGGGGGTATCTTATCGTATCCCAGTTTTTATAGTACAAACATATTTAAAAGCTGAACTAGCGTAATTGTCCATTTCTATACTGAGTATGGAGATGGACAAGTTTTCAACCTGATGATGAAAATCATACAGGATAAAATATAGTAAGTATGTACGAGGGGTGTTCAGAAAGTTATACAAGTGACGTAATATCTTGGGCAAAACCCCATAAAACTATGGTATGCTCAGACGAATCTGCAAATGGGGCAGACATATTTTTAAAATTCTTTGAAAGACAATGCAGATTTTTATTTCAAAAAGCAATATTTAATATATGAGCAGTCTTTAATAACTTTCTATCACTGCTAGTTAATGGCTATCCCCAGGCAATAATGCCCGGTTAATATCGCGGAAAGTATGTTTAATCCAGGTTCTATATTGAACCGTTAATTTGCATGATCCATATTCTATATAATAGCAAATTCTCCCTTTCTACCAAAGTTATAATGATTTTACTACGAAAACAAGTGTCCTAACAAACTATATTTTTAGCAAGCGCCTTTGCATGGGCCAGTTCAAGCCTGATGAAAATATAATCAATGCAAACAATGATGGCCCTACAATCTTCCAAAAGTCTTTGACGTCGATTTCAACAACGTCATTAGAGCTGAGCATTTCTTTGCAAAGAATGAATCGATAACAGTTGCCATTTTCTAATTTTTAAATGAATATTTTAGACAACGATGAAGAATCAATTGGCAAAGATCTATTTTGTATTTACAACGAGTTTGTTCTTGAATGGTCTTGAATGAGTTTTACAGAAAAAAATCTCAATTGAAATTTTTCCAGTGGTATGACTGGTGCCTAACAAAATGCGTTGTAACTTAGTAAGAAAAATATCTTTGTTTAGTGTTTGGTATCACTGTAAAGACAAAATGTAGTGCTTTTAATAAATGCATAGCATCTGTCCTCAGAATGTCCCTAAGCAAAGTAATGCGGCCACTAGCAAAACTTTCTGAACGCCCCTCGTAAATAAAATTGGGTCGCGGGAAACTCTAATAGTACATGTAAGTAAAGATATACGAGCTGCGGTCACTGACATTTCTTATAAACCAGCAGAACATGGTGAAATGAATGGTCAAAGAAGCTTATTACCATATTACAAACCCCACCAGAGTTCAATGAAAGAGCACTGTACTTGTTCCAGCTCAGAACTGCCAAACGCAGCGGTTTCTTTTGTTTACTGTTCTGAAAATCGAAAGTTGCCCTAATGACACTTTATGTTCAATGAAAACCCGGTGTCATTTCTATTTCATTTCTTGTTGTTTGTTTTTTGTCCGTTTGTCTTCACCAATATAAACAACATTAATTTTTTTTAAGGTTTCCACTAAGAAATTTTGGAATCTGCAACCGTCATTATTATTCGATTTTTTTCATACATATGAAATTGTTTTTAGTCTTTGTAAATGACATTCGAAGTGACATTATTACCGGTATTTGATATATATTTTAAATCATTATTCGACTCATAATAATAATTATTCGTGCTTGAAAGAATAATGGTAGAAAAGTTGAACAGGAGGTCAGAAACAAGACAGGTAGAAAAATGTCCGCAATACTGAGTTCTTCCATTTAAACTGAGCAGTAATAGTCTTTCAAACATTCTTTTGATATCAAAAGAACAGAACAAAATACAAGACAGTTTCACTTTATGGGAACATTTTACAAATAGAAATCGAACTCATTAACAATGCTTGGGATTATGTAATGAATAATCAAGTCTTTAGTGTTTTTCGATTTTTTCCCTTTGAGGTCGGGTAGATCCAAAGTCTGAAGAAAAATGAAAACATCATAATACAGCTAGAAGTATGCTTAACGTTTTGGTTTGTCTTCTGGTGTTTATGTGAAACTGAGTAAACTTCAAAACATGCTTTCAAGATCGTTTTAAAATCTAATATGCATGAAACGGCTACCTTAATGCAACTGTTACAAAACAAATGTGCTGTAAATATTCTTCATCTCAACATTATCGATAACATTGTAAATAAACAGTACATCTTATAAAAAGAAGACCGAGATCTAGAAAATAATGACCACTTTAAAAGGGTATGAATGCAGATATTATCTTACTTATATAATTAGCAATTTTGAGTGGAATATAAACATTTGAGGAACGAATATATCAAGAAGCAGACATTTTATCATATAAATAGAACGTCTTAAGGTTGAATACGTCTTTTGGAATTTAAGTTACATACTCTACAGAGAAACACCGATGATTATTACAGTCAATCAAAGTATTGCTGTAAGTCAGCGATGACATGAGCCGTGGCACGAGAAACCCAACAATGTGGTTGTGCGCCCAGTGCAGACTCAGATCTGCCTGGGCATCCGCCCAGTCAGATCAGACTCTTTCCTGAGCGCTTAAAGGGTAGCTAAGAGTCCAAACTACCTCCATGCGGACAGCGAAGACTCTGATAAGACTGGGCGGATGCTCAGGCTGATCTGAGTCTGCGCTGGGCGCACAACCACATTGTTGGTTTTGTCCTGTCGCGGCTCAGTCATTACTTTCAACGAATTCAGTTAAAACGAATATCAGTAGTATAGCGGGCTGCCACTCTGGCAATGCCGACCCGGAGACTTCGGTCCGGCGTGGCAAGAGTGACAGCCTTTATTACTTATGTCTTTATATTGCCTTGTATTTTATTCTTTTCAGGATCTTCTAACCTAATCACCAAAGCACACAGAAGATATCAGTATAAAATGAGGGTAAGGAGCACATTCAATCAAATCAGATACTGTTATTTTTAACTTTTTACCTTCGACTACGTCTTGTTAACATAACAGACAACCGAAAATGATATATACTCGAAAAAAATATTAACGGGTCAAACTTTTACCCTGCGATTTCTGGAACATTTCAAACATTTGGTAAAATAAATCATTTCTACCTTCAATTTTATTCATTTTGCAAGTTTTATACACATGAAGTTTGAATCTAAAGCCTTTGCCTTGACCAAGTCCAGACTTCAATTCACACTACCCTCAAAATCAAAGTGTTCAGAAGTCCATAAGGAACAAATTCACCAAAATTTTCGATTTCGCCAATTCATGAATTTTTTGCAAAATTGCTCGATAGTCATCAAATTTAATCATTTTTAAGGCCAGCAAGCTGTAACAATTTTAAAAATCAAAGCCATTTTAGAAGTTATGCCCGACCAAACTGACACACTATCAACTCTCTATGGGAATTCAAACAACTTTTATTTTAGGGGTAGTTTGACTTAAAGCCTGAACTTGGTCAATACAAAGGCTATAGATTCAAACTGCATGTGTATAAAACTTGGAAAATGAACAAAATGGAAGGTAGAAATGATTTATTTCACCAAATGTTTGAAATGCTCCAGCAATCGCAAGGTAAAAATTTGACCCTTTAATATTTTTTTCGAGTATATATCAATATACACCAACAAATGTCTAGGAGTGTTATAGACTCTTTTATCGTCTTTGAACTCGGGGCGTCCAATTGCACTATTAGGGGATGGCCAAGACTTACCCCATCACCTTTTAGCGTTTAGCGACACTGAGAAAGTTAAATACAGAAATGCGCATATGTCGCACTAAATAGGGTAAACGATCATTTGAGCCGCGACACGAGGAAACCAACAATGTGGTTGTGCGCCCAGCGCAGACTCAGATCAGTGTGGGCATCCTCCCAAGCCGATCACACTCTTTCCTAAGCGCTTATCGGGTAGCTAAGGGTCTAAGCTACCTCCATGCGGACAGCAAAGACTCTGATCAGACTGGGCGGATGCCCAGGCTGATCTAAGTCTGTGCTGGGCGCACAACCACATTGTTGGTTTTGTCGTGTCGCGGCTCATTTATATTTCAAACACTGTTGGTTAAATAGAAACGATGCACTACCAGTCCGGATTGCTCGTCTAATTGGTGGGTTAGTTGGTTGTTTTGGGTTTAACGGCTCTTTGAGACAGTATTTCAGTCTATATAGAGCCGTCTTCGAGAGAGAGGGGGGAAAGAAAAACGAAACGACAGGCGAGAGAAATATCCAAAACAACGTCCACCCACACCTACTGCAAGCACAGCAGGCCCTTGCCGTACTATCATCCAAATTAGTAGGGCTACCTAGGTTGCATCTTGGTAAAAGTACAATTTAGAGATCGTGTATTGAAATCACTGCTGGTGGACATTTTTGTCAAAAAAACATGAACCCGATAGTCAATGCTTCACAGCCGATGCAGGCCCTATAACAATTGAGTCAGTACTTAATTTACTGATTTAAATGATCCTTACTAACCCTTTTTTGGTAAAATATTGTTTAAAATATTCTAAAACTAAGTCTGAGTTGTCATACTGACATAATTCTTAGCGGAGTTTGGATTATTTGGCTCGTTGCAGGCTTTCGCTGCATCAAACATCATATTCCTGATGCCATTGGCTGTCATCTTGGTCCATGTGGGTTGAGGTGTCTCGGTGGGGGACACTTGCGCTTACAAGTTTAATACGTCTCTAACACGATTACCTCGCGGATTATGTTTGCAAGGGAGGCACGGAGAGCGGACTGCGAACTATCATCAAACTTCTTGGGTCTGGAGACATTGAGGAAGTTAAATACAAAAATACGCAACTGTCGTACTAAATATGATACAGGTTAATTTATATTATTATAAACTTTGTTAGTTGGATGACAACTGATGCAGAAACTGGTCAAGTTGCTTGTCTGAATTAGGTTGCTCAGATTTGCCTTTCAAATTCCTATCGTTTTAATATATATTTTTACCTAAGTATTGTTTCACTTACCCCATCTTTAAATCTGTTTTCATATTTCATCCTTAAGCACATTTCCATATAAAGCACTATCGTTTCATAAGCAACAATAACACCTGCTATCTGTCACCGATTTATATAGGCAATTAGCAGCTAATGAGTGATCGATATATTGGATGGACTAATTTGTACATTAACAGATAAAGGAAATCCTGTGTTGAGAAACTCTGGCTTGAGACATATATGACAATGGACAATCTCGAACATTCTGTGCATGCCCAGTTTAGACAGACAACGTTAAGATCGTTTAGAATACATTAATTTTTACAACCAATAAACAATCAGCACAATTATTTGCCACGGCCAACTGCTAAAATCCGCAGGCTTGTCAGGACGTGCAGTTTCTGTATTCGTCTTTAAGTTCAAACTGTGTGGAATGATAAGTACATTAAGAGATAAGTGTTGTTTTTCTGTTATTCACAATAGACAATCAGAACAAGCAGATATTGGCTCAGCTGTCTCAGTTCAAATATATTTTATTGCCTTCTTAAGATAAAAAAGTACAAGTAATTGAGCTAGCACCAATCTCTCAGCTGCTTTAAGGCAGCATACTCTTATGCACTTAGCTGTTTGATGCCTATAGTTCACAGTGCTTTAAGTCCAAGTTTCGTCAGCTATCAAAATCAAAAACATGTGATATGATTTTGTCAACACGATTTTTAATATGTGATAAAAATACATACTGGGGCATTTGTAAAAAAAAACTGCGAAAACTGCAAATTGTAAGATATTCTCGCTTGTGTGTGACCTTGAAGCTCGAAACAAAGCAAGCAATGAAACCTTCCCGGCCAGAGAGTAGCATTGCCCAGCATACGGGACTATATCTACTTTGACTCTACGTTGTCTGCCCAGTTGGGGGTACAGTTATATACTTTGTTTCTACATTGTCTACCCAGTTCGGGGTACAGTTATCTACTTTGATTGAACGTTGTCTGCCCATTTGGGGGTACAATTATCTACTCTGGTTCAACGTTGTCTGCCCAGTTGGGGGTACAGTCATCTACTTTGATTCAACTGTACCCCCAACTGGACAGACAACGTTGAATCAAAGTAGATAAGAAAGTCGATTCAACGTTGTCTGCCCAATTGGGGTACAGTAACTGTACCCCAACTGGGCAGACAACGTTGAATCCAAGTAGATGAGAAACTCGATTCAACGGTGTCTGCCCCGTTGGGGGTACAGTAACTGTACCCTCAACTGGGCAGACGACGTTGAATCAAGCAGATGAGAAGGCAATGATAAGGAGCCAACAAAGTCATATATTACATTCTTAACGAAATAATACTTGTTACAAGGATTTCTTGTCAATATAAATATGCTTTTTCCCAGTTCTCCACAAGGAATTATTTCCTCTAGAGAAATAAATCCTTGTAGATTACCTTCCCGATAACATTCGGAGATTAGTTAAAATTAACGACCGGGTACCGGCTTTTAGAACTACTTTCCTAAGCTCTTTTTTTCAACTGCAGTTGTAGCTATTAAACACCGCTGGAGTTGTCTTTTATGATCTTGAGAAAAACAACAGACGCGAAACAAACATATAACAAACTTTGATGTGTATTTTTTGCGTGTTGACATGAATGATTTTACGAAAATGCCATTTTATGTGGAAATGCATTGCCTTTCGCGATACACGCTTCGCAATGTGCAATAAAAAACGTATCATCCAGCTCATAACAGACTTCATCGAGCGAGCTTTGGATCGTCGGGACCAGTAGCCGTGCAGACGAGAATGGTAAAGGCATGATGCAGGTTCCATAGGTCAGTAAATTATTCTTGTTAAAAGAAAAATTGGCCCGTTCAGAAAACAAAATGGCATTCAATTCAGTATTCATGTATCCTTTCGCGTTATTGTGTACAGGTTCTCGCAAGGACACTTGAGAACATAAGTACAGATGGAAAAATTCCTTAAATCTAAGGCATACGAATGTAATATACAGTTTATTGAATCGTCCCATTGAAGATATGGGATTTATAAACCTCGGGAGGTTTGAAGATCCGATAAAGAAACTCGTCCTTCGGACTCGTTTCTCTGACAGATCTTCAAACATCCCTCGGTTTATAAATCCCATATCTTAAATGGGACGATTAATAAACTCTATATATTACACATCCTGAGCAAACATCAAATGGGAAGATAAACAATGAAGACGGCCCAAAAAGCAAATCAAGACAAGCGAAAAGCCAAGAGATTTGCATTTTCCCAGCAGATGACAGCCAGGTGATCCCAGATAATGAACTTTGGCGTTGAATCAATGTTGAATCCGTGTTTTTTCAACGACGTCGAATCACGATTGATTAAATATTGTTATAACGGGTAGGTAAAGAAAGAATATGTACATTTATCAATTCAGGCATGCATTATGCCAGCTGAGGATCTGAAAAAACTATTATGCTATAAAACAAATTAAAAAAAAACAAAAAACATTCGATTATTTGCTTTTTCAATTCTTATCCCATGACAGTCTTAGGAAAAGACTTGATTGATAGGTGTTTGTACACTGAATTTAATTTCAGTCCTGATTTTGCTTAATTTCAAATTTTAGCATTTTCTTATTTTGGTAATACGATATAATCTGTGTTAATGAACACTGAAAGTGCTGTCAAACTTGTAGTAAGAAGTCGCAAAAGGGAAGCAGAAAAACGACATACGTAATACGACCGACTTCTCAATATTGTTTTGGTTTCGTCAGTAGACTGTTTCATGGAGTGATAACGATTTGGGCTTCATCACCGAAATGTCTGTTTCATAAATCTATGAGACATAAGGCTACGTAAGAAATTGAGCATACAAGCATCAACAACAACACTGAAGCGAACGATAACTTTAATTCTCAGGAACTGACACAATTTAGTTCGAGATCCCGCCCAAAAAACACCAAGTGGGAAAAGGACAACACGAAACTAGTCACCACCAAAGACATCATCAGCGGCTGCCATGTGATATGCCATTTCCAATGGTGGTGGTCAGCGGGCTAGCCTTAACATCACAACTAATGTATCCATAACAGACATAGAAACAACAAACAATAAAACAACCAAGAAGAACAAACAAAAGTGCCGCTTTGGGACGGCCAGCAATGAAATTTTTTAGGGGCTTTAACCGGTTTTCAGTCGACTAATTCTCGCCCTTAGTTTCTCTTCCCAGACTCATCACAATCATCTCTTTATCAGCAGTCGTTCTTCTCAGGCGCACTTTTGTATATAATATTTATTCTTTATTATATTTATGTCATTTAACTTATGATTAAGCAGGGTTACACGAAAAAGTGAACAGATTTAGGCATTACAATTAACATATTTTCAAGGCGTAATCGACTTTCATTTTTGATTCTTTTATACTGAACGCAACTAATTTGTCTAAGATTCTGGTGGAATCTTATAGTAAGTTTTCTGCTTTCTTTAGGTCAGTTTGAGTTATAAAACGTCAATTTACGTTCACGGTTATTACACGTGATACGATAAACATAAAAATGTGCAAAATTTGACGTCAACCTTTCTGAGTTGTTACATCCTGCTGACTTTTGTGGCAGATTTCTAGTTGGGGAGAGAACATTCAAGTTCCATTTTTAATCTTGGAGAATTTTTAATCATAGAAACTACAGAGCGCTAGAAATATTGCGTGACTATCTGTATTAAGAAACAGCGTCAGAATAATCATACCGTCAATCAGGTAAACAAAGGCATTGTGATATTTGGAACAATACAGCATAAGAACACATTCTAAGTAAGTAGAGCGCCACTTAATGATTAAAAATTGCACGAGGGATGAGACGTTTGTCATATGCGAGGACTTCCTCGTCATTTTACTGACGTTGTCGCCATAGAGTATCCGAATGTTTTCCAGAAAACACTAAATAGGTTTTGATAATCCTTTTTTTATTTTTATATGAACCGAATCCCGTAAAAGATATCAACTAGGTAACGTTACCTTTCTAGAGATTTTAGATATTGACTTCAAAAAGACGCAAGTTCGTTCCGGATTCGTTTGAAACTTACCTATCACATTTGCCAGAAACAATAGAACAGAAAACATTTAAAGTTTTTCACGGAAGTAAGAACACTAACACAGCAAAATATGAAAATGACGTCAGAGCAGAAATGAGACGTACAGTGACGTCAATAGGAAGGCCCTCTACCGAATTAAAAGGCATTTTACCTGCGAAGAGGAAACGCACCTATTCAATATCATTTTCAGAAATCTTTTAAAAAAATCAGATTTATGTTTGCATTGTTTCAGAGTTTGTATGATGTCATGTTATGGACTCCTGCTTTCTGACAACTTTTGGAATTCAAAAGAAATGATTTTTCATGTCAAAACCACTGACTCATCAGTCTTTCATATGGTGAAACAAGTGTAAAATATATTCAATGGTTAGTCCAGAATGTGATGTCAAACTTAGTGTTGCGTTTCTTTTCTTGTCCAGTATATGTAGATGTAGCCCAATACTAAGTATTTGTTAAAACCACATTTCATTCTATTCTAAATGTTTCCTAACAATCTTTAGTGATGGCAATTTCATTATTGGCAATCTAACATTTTCACTTACAACCGAACATACCAATTAATGTATATTTTCCTCTTTTTAAGGTACAAGTATTCAATATTCAGTTAAGATGCTAGTTTTAGAGTCTTATTTGGAACTGCGAAACTGAAAATGCCTAAAACAAAGTTCTTTATGAAATAAATTTGAAGCAAACTGCTTTTATCCTAAATACGAGAAATTTTCTTTTGTAAGAAACAGAAGATATTATTATTTTGCACTATTAAAAGGAGCAATTTTATATAGGGCTGCCATATCTCTCTGCTTTTTCTAATTCCTTTTTCTCAAGATAGACAGTGCATACTGAAAAGCGAAATCACTCATATATTGGAATACTGCACTGTCACAGCTGAGACAGTGAACTTGTTAATTATGATCTTTCAGTAAGATACCTGAGGTATAAGAGTTTCCGATCACCTTTGCTTGACTCCCTATAAATTCTGATACGTCTCTGTAATCACAGTGTTGCGTGCGACAGTTCATTCCTCATAGTGTCTTATGCTGTATTAATGTATAAACGGAGTTTAGTAGGATGTGGAGCTGTGATTAGATCGATATCTTGTAAACTAGCACTAAATGTATTGAATGTCTCACGAAAACATGAACATGGCTTGCAATAAAAAGTAACCTGCAATAATAATAATAATAATAATAATAAAAACAAGCAAAAAAAAATCATATGCCTGCTACTGCTATCAAGAGATACTCTTCCAATACACCCACCACCACCCTGCAACAAACGCTTTGCGTTATACCGGGATGGGTACAGTCACAAAGCACATTCCTCTAAACGTTCCGAAATGTGAAGCACACATGAACAAAACATGTGCAACAGAAGAAGCGAACATAGAGAAATAGTAAGAAACTGGAAAATTGTGTCTGTAATACACTTATGATGCCCCCGTGCAGCGCTTGTCACAGGACATGTGTACATCCCTAAAGCACCTTTTATGCACAAATACTATTTACAAAGGATCCCCTAAAAACATTACACAAACTTCATACCCTTTAGTGCAAGAATGAAGCCCAAAATAACTAAGTTTAAACGGCCATAATTCCTTCAAAATTATTTTTTTTATCAAAAACCAAAATGCACATCTTTATTATGTCCACAACAAATTTAAAGAGTAACTACACTTCAGGAACTGACAGAATCAGATCCCAAAAACTATCCCCAACATCAAAATGAAAGATTGACAAACACATCCCAACAAACAATAAATTACAAGTGATAAGCCGGGTCAGCAGCTCTTTCCCAAATAGGTGGCAACTCAGCTATCTTTACTGAACTAAATAATTTAGACCAACAGAACGGTTACAACAGACTAAGCAAATTATACGAAAAACATTTAACAACTATTTTTACCCTTTTTCTATTTTTATTATAGAAGGGTTAAAATGAGAACACAATAAATTAAACAGCACCGAACATAAAACAAATGCAACCGCAACGAAAGTACCGCCTTGGGACGGTCAGTAATAACTACTGGGGGTGTGTGTGTGTGTGTGTGTGTGGGGGGTTAAACCGGTTTTACTGGGCCCAAACCTTCACCCTCACCCTCAGCCGCGGTGCACACAATTAGTCTGCAACAAGTCTACAATGTCTGAAAAACGAGATACTACACAAATTTGGCGCAAAAAATTAACAAGACTATTTTTGTAAGCTATAAACATATCGTTACATGGGTACAAAATAACACACGTGCCAATAAATAGACTATTCAATAGACAGGTACAGGCAATATAGTTCCTACAGTTGACAGTAAAAAAGTGGAAAAAAATGAGAATAGAAACGCAGTGTAATCACATATTTCGAGGTGTTCGATAAGAATATAATCTATCATCATCATGTATGTGATTTTGCCGACCTGTAACCTTAATGTAGATAGGTTGTAGACAATGTACATACTTTACAAAAGGTGGCCGTTTCTATTTTCACTTGTAAGCAATGTACGCAATGTACCAACGTATTCTAGTATACACAATATAAAATTAGCAGGAGACATCAACGAAGGAGTGTGCCAGTTTTGTACCCGTATGTAGATGGGCTCTATAAGATGTATATAGCCTTTTCATAACATACCCTCTTCTATTTTTACTTTGTACGCAGTGTACGCAGTGTAATCACTTATTTTGTGGTATTGGATATGAATATTATCTGCAACATCATGTATGTGATTGTGCCGACCAGTAACATTTATGTAGATAGGTTGTAAACAATGTACATAGACATTACAAAAGTTGGCCATTTCTATATTCATTTTTCTTTCACTTTTCTTTACAGTCAGCGGTAGGAACTGAAAATTGTAGGAGTAGTTGATTATTACATAAAGTACTTATGCTACAATGCAAACATATACCTTAAATGACTAAGTTCAAAAGGCCATAATTCTGTCAAATTTGATTCCAGCTCCAATAGAAACCCACATGCACATGTTCAATATGTCCACAACATGTATGCAAGGTTAGAAAACGATCCATTGAAAACTGTGGGACGAGTTGATTACACAAACTCCATACCCTACACTACAAAAATTTGTCTAAAATGACTAAGTTCAAAAGGCCATAGTTCTGTCAAAGTTAATTCTAGCTCCAAGAAAAACCCACATGCACATTTTCAATATGTCCACAACATGTATGCGGGGTTTGCAACATGCAGCTGGTCATGTTATAACTGGAAATTTGAAAATCATTTCAGATTCAGGAATTCGTGACATAGTTTCCAAGTGTCCAAAATATAGATTTCCTTCCCGCATCGATTTAAAAATGTAGGGAAGAAATAGCATCCGCATTAAATGAGTTCGGTGATCGATGGTGTAAACGAGAGTATGTTGAGCCTCATGCCATAAAGGCATGGAAAGTAAGCATCTTCAAAATAGTAGACAAACGTATTAAATTTTATACGCAAAACATTCGTCTTTTAACCCCTAAACCTAAATCTACTTTTCGACATCTACAGCGAGGCATCCAAGAATTTCATAGAAAGTATATTTTGGTTCCAGCAGACAAGGCCGCAAACAACGTTGTTGTTGTTTGCCGACTACACAACATCAACACTTTAAACCAGGAGCTTGGCGGTACAAATATCTACAAAGAGATAACTACAGAAGAGAGTTCTGTAGTTAAGCAACATTAAAACAAATGTGCTACAAATTAGGCCCAGTAAAACCGGTTTAACACCCCCCCCCCCCCAGTAGTTATTACTGACCGTCAAAAGGAGGTACTTTCGTTGCAGTTGCATTTGTTTTATGTTCGGTGCTGTTTAATTTATTGTGTTCCCATTTTAACCCTTCTATAATAAAAATAGAAAATAGATAAAAATAGTTATTAAATGTGTTTCGTATAATTTGCTTGGTCTGTTGTAACCCTTCTGTTGGTCTAAATTATTTAGTTCAATAGAGATAGCTGAGTTGCCACCTATTTGGGAAAGAGCTGCTGACTCGGCTTATCACTTGTAATTAATAGTTTGTTGGGATGTCTTTGTCAATCTTTCCCTTTGATGTTGGGGATAGGGTTTGGGATCTGATTCTGTCAGTTCCTGAAGTGTAGTTACTCTTTAGAATTATAGCCAATTACCTTTTAAGGTTTCTTTAAATGTTAAGGCACGCCAAGACAAACTTCCTCGATATATTGGTTACCTAAGCTTCATAAACACTGTATAACTTTTCAACGGCCGTAGCGAATCTTTACCTAATTGCTGACAATGACTTTTTGAACGACTCTCACAACCTCATTTATTCAGGCGTCTATTTAATTTTAATTTCTCTGTATATGCCAGAGACATGGCCTTGCACGCTCTTAGTATCAGTTCTAATGCATACTGGGAGGACACTAGCCGCTTCCAAATGCCGAAGAACTCACTTCTTGACTTTTGTAATCGCCCTACTAATCTTACCGAACAAGCAGGACCAAATGTAAAATACGGGATAAACGCGAAATAAAAAGGAAAATAAGAAGAGAGAGAAAAAAATAAGAAAAGAGGGAAAGATCTGTAGCAAAATCGAAAAAAAAAGTAAAAAAAAATACAAGTCAGTGCGCAACTTTTTTGGTAGGGTGACCCCTGCGCCGCAACCTTTGACGTCATGAGAAAAAATAATTGTTATTTTATTGTAAAACTAAATGTGTCTCCTATCGATTGTATTTCCGATTTTACTCATCAAGTAAGCAAGTCAAACTTTAGGGTCAAATATTCTACCCCACCCCCCTTTTCCATCGATTTTCTTGAAACCTCTGGTCGTCGAAAGGATAAAGCACGATTTTTTGCCAATTCTACTTCTAGAACTACTACTAAACTTCCTAAATTATTAACGTCTTGCCTCACTGCTGTCAAAAGTCATGTCATAAGGTAGTGTGAAAAAGTTTATGAAAGGTCTGGTAAAATTCTGGTGAGGTAATTAATAAATTGGGGATGAGAGGGTTCCGTGCGCCTAGTTTGTCAACTTATGATTTCTCTACACTCTATACTACTTTGCCACATAATTTGATCAAGGAAAAACTCAAAGACTTAATTGAGTAAACCTTCCAAAGGGAAGGTTCGCCTTTCCTTGCCTGTAACAAAAGCAACGCTTTCTTTACTCCTGACCACCAAAACCGATATAAACTTTGGTCATGTCAGAATATGTGTGAAGCCATAACATGTCTTTTAGAGAATATTTACATTAGATTTGGTACTAATTTATACAGACAAATTGTTGGTATTCCGATGGGTACTAATTGTCCTCCTGTTGTAGCGGATTTGTTTTTATTTTGCTATGAAAGACATTTCATGGCTTCTCTTTCTAATGATAAACAATCTGAAATTATTAAGGCTTTTAACTCTACATCTAGATGATCTTTTAAATATTGACAATCCTTTCTTTGAAGGCATGGTGAAGAGAACCTGAGCTGCAGTTAAACAAAGCTATTTTAGCCGATACTGAAGCCCCATTTTTTATTTACATTTATCTATTTCAAAAGGATTTGTTTCAACTCATATTTATGATAAACGCGACGACTTTGATTTTGACATAGTGAGTTTTCCATTTTTGGATGGTGATGTTCTCCGTTCTACCTCTTATGGGGTTTACGTTTCTCATCTTATTCGCTTTGCTAGAGTGTCTAGTCCTGTGACTGACTTCAAAAAAATTTAACTGCTAAGCTTCTCCAACAGTATCGGTATCATAAAGCTTTTTTAAAAGTTTATCGCCGACACTATGAATTGATTTCTAAATTCAAGGTCGGCTTAAAAGGTCTTTTGCAACAGGGCCTATCGGAACCAGAATGTTTATAAATTCTAAAAAATTGTAGGTAGTTCTGATTTTTCTGATCAGTTCATAAATATTGTCGTTCGTTACAAACGTACTGGATATAACATAAATGTAATGCTACAGTCTGCATGTTTAGTAGTTAACCCAAGCATGGTTAATAAAAATTTGCTTCCCTCTTTAATTGCACGCCGATTGGTCAGGTATCAGACGCAATGTTGGGCCCGACATAATTAAAATCTGAAAGAGTTCCTTCAAGAGCAGAGAATACACACAGAAGTAGGAACATGGGCCAGACTACGTAGTTTCGGCTAATAAAGCCTCGTCAGTGACCCTGACAATATCTGGTGACGAAACCAGAAAAAAAAACATACTGTAATTTCTTAATCTTAATTGGGCAGTCGATTTAAAGACTGATTAATTTCACTAGGATCCAAATAATATAAAAGACGATGATCTAGAATAATAGTCTACATCGATCTCAAATTTTAAATTTCTCATAATGCATCCCCTGATCTCAAAGGATGTGAATAAAATATAATCTGCACTATGGATGATGTACGGGGAAACGTTTTACAGCCTCCACACGGCACAACTTAGCTACTTATAAAGCTACTTAGTTTGATTGGTTGGGGCCGGAGTTTGCCTTGTCTGTTGCTTGGTTATTCGGGGTCTAAATGATGGTTTTCTTTTACTCCGATATTTCAATGGAGTTGTTTGACTTCCCAGGGGTATCCTGGTGTCGCAATACGTTATTTCTGTCGAGTACTCATCTCTGATTCATCATAAGTCTTATACGTCATTTGTCTGTTTCCGATGATGATTCATTGGTGGATTAGGAAACCTTCATGCGGACCAAACAGCTGACTAAATGTTCCGAACCACTGCAGAAGCAGAGGGCGAGGTTTGGATCCAGTAAACATGTTTAAGCCCCCTAGTAATCTTTGGCTGACCGTTCCAAGACGGTACTTCTGTTGTGGTTCCTTGATGTTATATTGTGCTATGTCCGCTTATCTATGTTCTTTGGCGGTTTGGTCACCTGTTTTGCTACCCAATCTGCCCTTTGTTTTGTTTTGTAAGTTAAAAATAAAATAAATGTTGATCCTGTTTTTGATTAGGGTAGCCGAATGACCATCTGTTTGGGAAAGAGCTGCTCATTCGGTTTACCGTGCGTGTCTTTCGTAATTTGTGTTAATTTTTCCGTGTGTGTGGGTTTCTTTGCCTATTGGTTTTGAGGACGGGATGTGGGATTTGATTGTATTAATTCCTGCTTATTGCCTATAATTTTACTTTGAGAAAGATCCATTGAAAACTGTGGGAGGAATTGATTACCCCAACTCCATACCCTACATTGCAAAACTTTGCCTAAAATGACTAAGTTCAAAAGGCCGTAATTCTATCAAAATTAATTCTAGCTCCACGATAAAATCCATATGCACATCTCTAATATGTCCACAATATGTATGCCAAATTCGAAAAAAATCCACTGAAAACTGTGAGAGCAGTTGATTACACAAACTCTATACCATAAAGTGTGACGGACGGACAAACAGACGGACGGACGGACGGACAGAGCAAATCTTAATGTCCCCTGACTATCGTCACGGGGGCATAAATAGCATTTCTGGAATGGTCGGCTTCTACACTACTGACCCTTAAACGTTTTGAGAAGGACAAATGTAACGCGAATGTATGTCCATATAATTATGAACAGACTCGATAAAATCGAGTCCACCCGCCTAGATGTAGTCTGTTCCTTGCTACGAAAGAATTTATCTATCCACAATCTTTCTTCGTCAGAAACCAAGTTATACGAGTATATGTAACAAGGGCCTGCTCCATTTGAGATATATGAAAATTTCAAACACATGTTGCACGGTTGTACACCATATATACTAGTAACCGATTATTTTTTTTTGTCCTCAAATAGTATGTGCAAAATCTTTTTAATTGATATTTTTTGTTTTCTTTTGTTTCAGAGGGATCGTTTTAGAAATGTTGCCAGAAGGTTTGCTTCTATATTTGTATATATGACCCAAGCATGCACACTGCATTTTGGCTGCATAAGTATTATTACACAGCGCAATAGTCAAATATTTATCATCCGTCCTATATCCAGATCCTGAACTATTGTACTGAACAACCACTAGGAAAAACAACTTAATGTTATATTATGGAACCAGTTAAGACCCGGACCCGCCTGCAAACCATCAGAGCCTAATGTGCCTCTTCTGTGTTCAACTTAAAAGCCTAGATCTTCAAGAACATTGCCAGCAATGAGCGAATGCCCTGACTACTAGTAGTTTTTGGAACATTCGAAGCTGGGGTAGCGTGTGTTTTCTCTTGATACGTCTCAGTTTGAAAATAAACCTAAGGTCTAGAACAATTGGCAACTGCTGTATTGCGACAAATCGATAGGTGAACTAGGAGGGGGATTTAATGAAATTATGTCACTGGGTTTTAGATTTGAAATAAAGTTAGATAGCTGTACAGTGCATTATACCAAGTATCATTTTCATGCAAATTTTACATTCTAAGCATTCCCTTTATCTCAAAAGTGGGGCCGAGGTCACCAGATTATCCAAATAATATTCACACAAGTCTGGATTAAACCCGTTCACTGACTCAAGAAATATCTTACTATGGAAATTTAACATTATAAATCTCTATTTGACCTTGAAAATGGGTTCATGGTCAACTTATCCTAATAATCTCTTTGGTTTGTCCCAATTATATTACCATGGATGTCAGTGAAAATTTACTAATCTAACTCCTCCTGTTTCCTTGAAATATAGGTCAAGATTACAAAAACCGAATTACTTTTCTGATTTCCCAAATAATAATGTCCAGATAGTATCAGTTGAAATTGACTTACTGGTTCAAGACGTATCATGATTTCAGTGTCCTCTTGTGACCTTGAAAATGAAACCAAGATCTCCTAATCTGTTAGGTCTAAAACTTGATCAAATAACGTATCCTTGCAAGTTTGGTGAAGATTCACCCACTGGTTTAAGAACAAATATGACTACACCAATTGGATCCGTAATTAAACAAAAAATATGCTCCATATTCCCTTTGGTATGTATGATGGGGCGGAGGTGTGATTGGCCGGGGGCGGGGTTGGTAGTATAAAAAATTATTCACCTCCTTTTTGTTTATTTATAAATTTTGTGCATTGTCATCACAACCAATGATAACCATCTGATACCAGATTGACCTGTCGCTTGTGACATGCTTTAGGGTTATATATTCATTTGTTTTGTAATCAATTTTAAGATCGTTATACAAGTCATTCTGAAATTAGGTCTATGAACATCTTCACTATCGTGAATCGTGTTTACTGATCATTTGCTCAGACTCAAATGTGCCTGCACACTCTGTGTGCATGCGTATTTGCTTCTGAGTACACAGTCAGAGCACATGCAGAAGAGTGTGCATGCGCATTTGAGTCTGAGCACATGCGGTAGCGCATGCGCATTTGGGTGTGAGATGCAGTAGTGTGCATGCGCATATGAGTCTACGCAGTAGAGTGCGCAGGCGCATTTGTCTGCACAAGCAGTAGAATACGCATGCGCATTTGAGTCTGAGCACATGCAGTAGAGTGCTCATGCGCATTTGAGTCTGAGCACATGCAGTAGAGTGCGCATGCGAAATGAGTGAGCACATGCAGTAGAGTGCGCATGCTCTTTTGGGTCTGAGCACATGCAGTAGGGTGTGCATGCGCATTTGAGTGAGCACATGCAGTAGAGTGCGGATGCGCATTTGAGTCTGAGCACAAGCAGTTGAAGGTGCATTTGTCTGAGCACATGCAGTAGAGTGCGCATGCGCCTTTGAGTCTGAGCACATGCAGTAGAGTGCGCATGCGTTTTTGAGTCAGCACATGCAGTAGTGTATGCGCATTTGAGTCTGAGCACACGCAATAGAGTGCGCATGCGCATTTGAGTGAGCACGCAGTAGAGTGTGCATGCGCATTTGTGAGCAAACGCAGTAGAGTGCGCATGCGCATTTGGGTCTAAGCACATGCAGTAGTGTGCATGCACATTAGAGTGAGCACATGCAGTAGAGTGCGCATGCGCTTTTGGGTCTGAGCACATGCAGTAGAGTGTGCATGCGCATTTGAGAAAGCACATGCAGTACAGAGGGCATGCGCATTTGGGTCTGAGAACATGCAGTAGAGTGTGCATGCGCATTTGAGTCTAAGCACATGCAGAAGCGCATGCGCATTTGGGTGTGAGATGCAGTAGTGTGCATGCGCATTTGAGTCTGAGCACACGCAGTTGAGTGCGCATGCGCATTGGGGTCTGAGCACACGCAGTAGTGCGCATGCGCATTTGAGTCAGAGCACACGCAGTAGAGTGCGCATGCGCATTTGAGTGAGCACCTGCAGTAGAGTGCGCATGCGCATTTGGGTCTGAGTACATGCAGTTCGAGTACTTACTCATAATCTAGAAAAAATGAGTTTCGATTGTATTCTGTAAATAGTAGATGAAGCAATTATCGAGGAGTCTCCACTTTTATCTTTCTTGTTATTCTGGAAGTTGTGGTAGATTGTCAAACAAACTTCATTAAATGGTTTTTTCTAACCGGCATTGTCAATGTCACTTTTACATGGCTTCATTGTTTTTCAGATATAAAAAAGACAGAAAAAGGTAAAGTGAAATGAAAAATCATACCCACATCCCGTCAAAAATTATTACGTATATAAATTATATAAATTAAAATAATACGATTTTGCAATAAAATTTTAAAATTCATGCCGGAAAGTCATGTTGTCAATGTTCACAGGTTTGTCCGTATATGGAAATTCGAAACATAACGTAGGTAATCAGTTGAACCAGAGAAGAGTTCCGTAGGAAATAGTTTAAAGGCCCCATTGCTCTATCAGCATGAAAAATTTTATCATGAGGTTTCGCTGCAAGCTTCTTACTATAGTTTCGTCATTGTAAATGACCGTGATTAGCCAGTTTTAAACAAATTAAACATCCTTCAGTTTCACATAAAAAGGGTTTGAAAAATTATTTGGGTCATTTTAGTTGGCAACTAAAATGACCTACTTTCGATTTCATAAAATGGTAAAAATACAATGTACAGGTGTGGAGTCCCAATCACTATCCCGCCTATGTTTATATAGCATTGCTAGACGGGAAACCAGAACAGGAAATTGTATTTTGTGAAGTGATTTGTTATTTTTCAAAAACTTGTTTTCTCTACTTTTTGCTCGTTATATAACTCAATATATGCACAGCAACCCGCATTTTATTACCACACGTGAAGGTTGAACAGCATTTTACAATGATTTGAATTTAGCCGTTTTTACCGCTGATAGGACTACATGGAGACTTTAAGCTCCCAGTAATTTATTCCGAAGGAAATGGGTGCTTCTAGTATTATTTATCTAATTAACTACTTTTTGTCTATCCACTTATCTGATATCTTCGAAATACATTTAGCTTTGCCTGTTGTTATTATTAATTCAAATGCCTGTTTTATTTATTTAAACAAAAAATAGAAAATATGAAAAAAATATTCTATGTGCTAAACATTTTAAAGGCTAGATTTGTGACCATCTACTTGGGAAAAAGCTGTTCATATTGTCATCCGCTTGTATTGTCTGACGAAATATTGTTACTTTATGTTACTATTTCCCCTTTTAGTATCGTGATATGAATCAGTTCCTTATCATTGCCTTTAACACTACTTCAACTTATTGATGAACAGAGAAAATTTATATGGTATCCAATAAAATGACAACTAAAGTGGTTTCTCTACATATATCTTAGTCATATTACGGAGCAAACAGAACAGTGAATGAGCCTGTTTGGTATTTCCTGTCTTTTAACGGCTATCTTAATTTTTAGAAGACTCTGAAAAGAGTTAGCGTCTTCAGTCTGTTCCATTCTGATTTGAATGTTTGCTATTTGACCCATTGATGGTTTAGAAGTTTTTCATACGCACCGTTTATGATCACAACACAATTCCATCCAGGGCGAGGGTTGTGCACACGCAAACTCGGTTTAAATCAACACCCCAATCCCAGCAATTTATTACTGACCATTCCAAGAGAGTGCTTTCGTGGTGGTTTACAATCCCAGTCATTGTCGGTGTTGGATTAGTCTTTGATTTGTTGCACATATTTGAGTAGCCACATGGCCATGTACTGGAAGAGGGCTTACCCCTTGACATTTCGCTTGTCTTGTTTTGCTTTGGGTGCCTATTTTTCCTTTCATTTTATGGTTTTTAGGGCTGAATATGGTTCTCGTATGCGATTCTGTCGGTTCCTGATCATTGCTTTCCATCTTTTTCATGCATTTGATAGTAATGACAATGACCTTTGGGGTGGTTCGTTGTGACCACTTGCTACGGGGCATATCATGGTATGCTCTGTTTTGCGCCTTGTCTGTATTATTCGGCTATACAACGGTGTTTTCCCATCTTTAGAATGACCTTAAATATCTAATTCAGTCTTCTGAAATTCTGCTTTAAGATGCTGTTCATATCAATCTTCTTAAATACTGCTTTAAGATGTTTTTCCTTCCAAAACAATACCAAAAATTCTATATGGGGTAAAGTCGGGTAACTTCGGACAGCGGGTAAATTCGGACATACCATTTCAAACAGTAAAATTCCAGATGAGACGGCTCATTATGAGCCGTCTCATCAGGATTTTCACTGTTTGCCCAGTTAATTTTGTTTTGATTTCAAACAACTGACAAATAAAAGAAACAATGTCACTGTCCGAATTAACCTGCTGTCCGAATTTACCCGAATTTTACCATAACCAAAGAAATAAGGTATAATATTTAAGTTCCGTCTGGCATCGTGATTAACTTTTTGGAGAACAGCGCGCTGGTTGGTCTGCCCTCTGTTATTTCGTTAAGAGCAATGTATTTATTTGTCGAAGACATAGTAAAATTTCGACTCCATGTGACTATGACTCTTGTTTTACGGACTAGAAGTATAAATACACTGCAGCCAAAACAACTTTTGTTTTCTTGCTTTATGGTCTAGAAGTATAAATACACTGCAGCCAAAACAACTTTTGTTTTCTTGTTTTATGGTCTAGAAGTATAAACACACTGCAGCCAAAACAACTTTTGTTTTCTTGTTTAACGGACTAGAAGTATAAATACACTGCAGCCAAAACAACTTTTGTTTTCTTGTTTAACGGACTAGAAGTATAAATACACTGCAGCCAAAACAACTTTTGTTTTACCACTAGAAGTATTACTGCAACTGCAGTCAAAATGAAAACGCTATGCTTCCGATGCTCAGGACAAAGACATGCTAGAAAATCAAAGAGCAGGGCTTATGCCAGCAAGCACATGACGTTTATGCAACGTCGTTTCAACGTCAATGTAACGTCATGACGTTTCATCGACATTGATGCGCGTTACCTTAATGTTATGTTGCCGCTGGATAAATGATGAACATTCGTATATTTAAGGCACCATCACTTTTTATATCTTGAACAAGTTCTTTTTCAACGATGTTTCTTGTTTGTTTTCTCTTTCCCTTTGTGCACTGACCTGCGATCTGCATTAGTAATTTCTTTGAATACACAAGAGCATTTTGTATGTAGGTCTACAAACATATGGATGTTTTCCGGCTGTCAGTAAAGTGCATTATATGCCCTTCAATTAATTGATGTTTTCTTGTTCCAGTAAAAGTTAAATTCTGTCTCCATTTAATTTATAAAATAGAAAGCAGACATAAAGCAATTGGGAATTGTTGTGTCAATAATGCAGATATCACCGTCTTTTACATAATAGCCTTCAGATGTCTCTCCGAAATACTATTAATTTTTGTGGAATACCATTACTGTCGCTTTTCGGAGATAATTTCGACAAACTCACATAATATAAGTATATTCTGCGGAGAAACATGACAATTCCCTGAGTTTCGTTCAATTATAAATCTGTACTAACCCAATGATAAATGTCACTGGACTTACACAGAAATATTTACGCACTAAAAGACCAAAGATCTGTTTACATTGCTATTCAATAGCAGCGCATAATTTGTAAATGTGCCATTACTTTGAAAATGATATATGGTAATTATTACGCATCTGGGTATTCTGAAGTAAAATGGTCACAAAACCGAGTCCGCACTCGTATACCATGGAAACATTATGTACATACACAGATATGGACCCTATTAATAGATGTAATCAGGAGCTGGCGAGTATTCAGCATCACCTACATATTATTATACTGTCATTCTCAGTGCATGTATTGAAAAGCCCTATGGTAAACCATTAGAACGTAATGTAGTTTATCTTCAATAACTGCATCGTTCAGGCGACATCACATGACGTTAAGTGACGTCAAAATAAACCATGGTTCTCTCCAATCTGACTGGACATAGGCGACGTTATGACGTCGTTGAGGCTGTCCTGCTGTTAGTAGAAAAACCAGGTATATATTTTTTCTGCTTCAACTGTAGTCCCTAACGCAAATTTTTGGTCAAATAATATATAAAGAAATGTAAATTTAAGCAATGAACCTAAGTTTTCTGGTGTTTATTGAAGTATAAACGACATTGGGTCGCTAGCGAAGTTTACATGAACCCCTTCGGGGCTCACTTACTTTGCACGCCACCCAATGTAGTTTATACTTCGATAAACGCCAGAAAAACGTAATTCATTCCTTAAATACCCCGTCATATCTCTACAACTTGTCACTGATATCGAAATTTCGGTAAATGAAAGCCCGACTATGTGGCCAAAGTAACCTCATAAGATCTGAATTATTAAGTTTAAGGCTTTTTTCTATTATAAGTGCTATTCTGTATATTCAGTCTCGCGTATATTTGCAAAGTTTCATTTTGTCGAATGATTTAGGGGATAACTGTCTTGAAAATTGGCATTTTGGGAGGTAAATCATCGGTTTTATGGTCGGAAATTTCGTTTTACGGCGACGCGCCAGCGGAGCCGTATTACGCAATTTGCGACCATAAAACCGATGATTTACCTCCCAAATGACAATTTTCAATACAGTTATTCCCACTCCAATGCACTTTTCCACATTTTCAGCTTTCATAATGTACTAGTTTGCACCCATTTCAAGCGCTGTCAGCAATGTAAACCCAGACGTCAGCCAATGAGAAGCAACGTTACTCAATGACGTCGGGTTTGCGACAGTATATTGCAGAATATACTGTTTGACGATATCCGATCAGACCTTGCGTTATATTTGTAAGTGCATTAGAATGTCCTTTTGTAGCGTCGAGTATAGGGCGACCTCTAGACGTTTGCAGAACTACGTCAATGATACGCCTTGAAGACGCATTAAACCGAAGCAATATGCGAAATGAACCGGCTTGTTGTGCACAATATTTATCGTCAAGCTAGATAATAAGTCTGATCAGGGTCCATACAATTAACACATTTGCGTTCTTCACGTAAAACGAACGCGGCGCCTGATCAGGCTAACACATTGTTTGTAGTTAGCATTAAATCAACAATTAAAACAACAAAGGAATTTCTAAAGAGGAAAAAAAAATCGTGATAGTGGACCTGTCTGAAGTGTGAGACAGAAAACCCAACTAAGCACTAATGGGTTAATACGAATTTCACAGGCGTGTTGCTGTAGTCACTTACCGCATCTTGACCGCTGCCAGGTCTAAGCCTAAGCCACTTGTCATTCAATCCATCTTTCTCATGCCTGTTATTTTTCCTAGAACTGCGCCTTACTCTACCGCAGATCATTTTTCACATAACGGATTAAACACTAATTAAACAATAACAGGTGTTTTACACCGCAGAATCATTAAACTTTAACTCCTAACGAACGATCGATATACACTGCTAAAAATATTTAAAGGAACAACAACTATTTTCCCATAGACACAACTACAACATTTACCCATTTCAACTTCCCACAAATCTGACTGCCAGTGAGCAAGAATTCCTATCCTTTTGCAGCATTTTGAAGAAGGGTCGATGTTTAAGACAAGAAGAATTTCAATACAGCTGATTACCTGCCCCTTTCCATGGGACAGATTTTGCAATTTTTGAATTTTCTAAAATTGAGGCAATTTGCTGGATGTCTATAAAATCTCGTGAATTTCAGGTCAAAGTGATTCTTTCAAACGGGCCACCTTGTAAGACATTCAGTTTCAAAGACAAAATGGTTCTTTTGATTTTGGTTGAAATTTTCACGCTTTTCACCAGTTCTGAAAAATTGCAAATTTTTAGCGAAATTCCAGTTTAACATAAATCTGTCCATGGACAAGGGCAGGACAAATATTGGATCAAAACATGTGCTATCAGTAACATGGACCCTCCTTGAAAATTGGCAAAATAACTGGAAATTCCGTGTCTTTGTTGACCGAAAGTAAATAACCTCAAAGTGAAGCTGCGTTTCACTGTCCTCAATGGAAAAATATTAGATGCTCCTTTAAATAATTTGAGCAGTGTATAAGCAGAAGAGTTTATATACGCCGATAAATCAATCGTAGACTTCCGTAAAAGGATAAAAACCGGTCAAAAATTATTTAAAACTTTGCTATTCAATACTAAAGCAATAAACGAGTGGCCGGTATTGACAAACATTATTATAGTTCTTGTCAAACAAATGGCCATAACATTTATAGCCACATCCTGCGGACAATAAAATTGTTGTATTAAACATTGAGTAAATCATCTGTAAATATAAGATGGTGACTGTTAAATGATAAGAGGTCAAATTTCTCTGTGTTGAAAATCGAAATTTTTTTAAAGCGATTCAAAGTTACTGTCGACATACACTCGTCTTCGATCATTCCAATAAATGTTTCAGCAAATAGTAAATGACTTGACAGACCTTTAGAATGTTGGGTCGAAATGTGAAAACAAAGTAATAATACCAGACCCGGCTTTATAACAGTAAAACTTCTAAAAAATGGGACACCTAAAAGGATTACCGTAGATGCTCTAAAATTGAACAGATTGGCTTTCAATGCAGTAATGTGTCTAAAAAATGGAATGGAAAGTAGTATAGACCCTGTCCAGACTGCTCCTATAAGAGCACTTTTTGTTCAAACCTACTTATGCCAATACTTAGATGAGCCACAACACGAGAAAACCAACAAAGTGGTTGTGCGCCCAGCGCAAACTCAGATCAGCCTGGGCATCCGCCCAGTCTGATCAGAGTCTTCGCTGTCCGCATGGAAGTAGCTTAGACCCTTGACTACCCTTTGAACGCTTAGCGAAGAGTCTGATCAAATTTGGCGGATGCCCACGCTGATTTGAGTCTGCACTGGGCGCACACAACCACTTTGTTGGTTTTCTCATGTCGCGGCTCAAATTTATACGGTGGATCTGAGTCAAGTGTAAAGCCAGTTACATCCCCAGCACCGGCTTCAGCTGAACTCTATTTTCAAAATATTTTCAAACGTAAACGGGGCTCCGTTGCAAATAAAGTTTCGTTATCACCTTCCCACCGTCCAGATGTAACTGAAATACTGTTGAAAAGGATCCATCCATCCATCCATCAGTTTTCACATAAAAACAAGTTCCAACGGTAGCCAATGTCCTGCACCAAGTAGAATAAAATACATGTATATATAATTTTTGTAGATACGTAGCCTAAACATGTTTGCACAGTTTCAACTTAAAGTGATCTTATGGATTTTAGTTTTTGCATTAGTATTTTCCTATTTTCAGTATTTTCCTGTTTTCTCTGTTGCCTGTTTTTGGTGTCAGAGTTTCTGTGATGTTTTACCTTATGTATGTTCTTATTATTTTTGGTTCGGTTTGGGTTGCTGAGTGGCCACCTTTTGGGAACAAGCTGCTCACCCGGTTGGCCATATGTTCTCTGTATCTTGATTATTTGTAATCTTAGTTGTTTCCAACTATGGTTTGAGGGCTGGATTTGGATTTTGATTGTTTCAGTTCCTGGTCTTTGCATACTTTTTACTTTTACAGTTGCTGCGGCAAAAACGGCCCTTTTGTGTGCTCATGATAATCTTCTTTACATTATCAGATCTCCTGTGTTTGTGTCGTGTGGTGGCCCTAAGAGTCGCCCCGTACATTCATTATATATTTTTTTTAATTTACTTTTATCATTCCAGTCCTAGGTTAAGACCACGTTTTCGTAATATGGTTTACTATTGTTTGGCGACTTTCCATTAGTATTTGACGTTTTGTACATTACAGTCAGTTCTCGATATCTCGAAGACGCAGTTCATATCACACTACATGTACTTATATCTCACAGTAAATTTTTTGGTCTAAGGAAACTTATTTTGAGATATCAGTACTTTGAAATTACAGGAGTTGAAATGTAAAGAAAAATATGAAATGTGTTCAAACTGTGTTCTTTGATATAAGGGTACTTTATGAGTTATAAGTATTTGAGATAACGAGAGTCAACTGTATTTAGGATAGCCCCGTGGCCATCTGCTGGGATAAGCTGGGATTATAAGTATCTTTCATGGGTGTGAGGCGTGGATGGAAAAATCTGTCACGTGGGTCACTGTTCGGCATCTCGAGGCTTGCCGAGAGATGCCGAACAGTGATCCCGAATGACAGATTTTTTTTTCTATCCGCACCTCACACCCATGATAGATACTTTTTCCTGCACACGACATTTTCTTTTAACTTTAGAACTTGTTAAAATGCATAATTTTAGCGCTTGAGAGTTTCTTTTTTCATTTTGAAAGAAGGCGTTGCATTCTACGACCGCCGTTCGGTTCTTTACGTCAACGTCTGGCGTGCATAAACAAACGCCATTTTCCGTCTTCATCTGATAAGCCAACGTCACTTGACGACACAGATACGTGACTTTCAATACAACCAATGCATCGAATGGTCGTGATTTTCATCCGGTCCTGGGTGAGATAACATGGGTGAGATTATAAGCATCTTTCATGGGTGTGAGGTGTAGATAGAAAAATCTGTCACGAGGGTCACTGTTAGGCATCACGAGGCTTGCCGAACAGTGATCCAGAGTGACAGATTTTTCTATCCACTCCTCACACCAATGATAGATACTTTTTCTTGCGAACCGCGTTTTGTTATACCTTTAGAACTTGTTAAAATGGACAATTTTAATGCTTAAGTGGTTTCTATTTGATTTTGAAAGAAGGCGCCGCTTTCAACGACTGCCATTCGGTTCTTTACGTCGACGTCTGGTGTGCATAAACTGACGTCAGTTTGCCGTCTTCGTGTCGTCATTATCTAAAAAGCCAACGTCACTTGACGCAGATACGTGACCTCCAATACAGCCAATGCATTGGATGCTGTGATTTTTATCCGGTCCTGGATAAGATAACATGGGTGAGATAAGATTTGTAGGTACAGTGGAAGCACGCGGATATTCTTATCTGGTGTGCAAGAAAAGATTTGTAGGTACAGGGGAAGCACGCGGATATCCTTATCCGGTGTGCAAGAAAATGCTGACCTGTAGGCTTTTTGCTTGCCTTGTTTTGCTTGGTGGGCCGTCTTTATTGTTGTCCTTTACAAATTGGAATGGAAATCAATTGTATCTATTCCTGGTCTCAACGTTTTAAAACTTTTTCCATGCTCAACTCAGCTGAGCATGAAATTTTACCTTGACAGATAGCAAACTACTGGTAAGTACAGTTGTTTTCTTGCTCAGTATAGCTGAGTATGAAATTGTCTCTGCTTATCAATTTGTAAATGCCAACATTAGTTGGCATTTTCATATTTATCAGTAGAGAAAATTTATGCTCAGCTGAGTTGAGCACGAAAAATGTTTTATAACCTCGGGGCCTGATCGCTGCAGTCTCATCTACATTCCCTATCACGCCAGGTTCTTCTGTATTAATGAGCCATGACATGACAAAACAAACAAAGTGGCATGTGCACCCAGTCTGATCAGAGCATTCGCTGTTCGCTTGGATTTAGCTCAGAGCCATAGCTACTCTTTAAGCGCATAGCGAAGATTCTGATCAGACTGGGCGGATGCCCAAGCTTATCTGAGTCTTCGCTTGACACACATTGCACTTTGTTGATTTTTTTCATGTCGCGGCTCACTTGAACTTAGATAAAGAACTTTAATTTAGGGGAAGAACTTTCTGTACTCATCGGTATATATATGAATGTACAATTCTTTTACGACAATCTGCCGTTCTATCGGAACTTGTGACAAAGCCATAAAAATGGACATAATACACTGATCAAGAGAAGTAAGGTTCCACTTGAGTTTTTTTCCTGTAGATTTACTACAGAATCAAATGTGATTTAAAATAACTTTAAGGAGAGTTATATTTTCTTAAGAAATTTTCACAGAGATAGCGACATAGTGTAGTCTCGAAATGTGTTTTAAACGTGCAGTTTTTTATGTTCATTTTTTATTGTATTTGCTGAGATCGAGGACTTTCAGTGTAAGTCGTGTTAAGTGCCTTATTATTATTTTTCTGTACGGGGCTCCTGATTTGTGTGTCTAAATATGGCATTTTTGTCAATGTCACTTCGGTTAACGAGTTTAGACTCATGATTTTGGCACCACGTCACAAGATACTGGAAGCAAACAACTGAAATTTTGTAAAGTGAAATTGTGTGTCCTCTACCGTTTTATATTTACATTCTTGGTGTACTTAATGAAAAGCCCTAGAGTAAAACATTGGAACGTAGTGCATTATACATTCCAATAATTACACTGAGCAACGCGACGTCACATGACTTTAAAAGACGTCAAAATAAATCTTGGCTCTCTACAATCTGATTAGACATCGGCGTTGTCATGACTTCATTGACGCGCTCAGCAGAAAAACTGTTAGCAGCAAAATTAAGGCTTTATTATTTAAAGTATGAATTTCATTTTTCTTCAGTTTATCGAAGTGTAATCTACATTGGGTCACTAGCAAAGTTTAAACGAACCCCTTCGGGGTTCCTTCACTCTGCGCACGACCCAATACAGTTTACGTTTCGATAAACCTCAGAAAAATGAAATTTATTCCTTAAATAATAAAACCTTAATTTTTCAGTTATCCCATTGCGCTTACGAGAACAAATGGCACGGGGCATTACAAATTTTGACCAGTTTATGTTAATGTATTATTTTTAACATTATGTATTATATTTATTGTTATAGATTTAATACATAATTAGAATGCATTTAATGCATTGTACCTATTATCGTGTATTGTGTTTATTGTTTAAAATAGTAAAAGGTCAGTTAACAATGCCAAGGACACCGTTTGTAATATATCTTTTATTATGCAACTTCATCTTGAACTGATTTTAGACTGTCGTGTTTGGCCTACTGCGCGTTGTCTTTAAATTGTGTCTTATTCCATGTTAAGTTCCCTTGTCCTGATCCATTGTATTATCGTTTTATTGATCGGCTGATAATCATTCCGCTTAAAGAAGAAAAAAAGGAGATAAAGCCAATTAATGAGATAGTCAGGTCAGAGACAGTTCAAACAAGGTGTCAATCATTAATATCCCAAATATTTTGATAAAACTGCCTGATCATTGTAAACCCGACACAGATTTATCAGGGTCTACATTGTGTGTCATTTAGGTCACAGGTTTTAATAGTTTTTGATAGAAATAATAATAATAATAATAATAATAATAAAAAACATTTAGTACTCTAACTCTAAAGATGAAATGAAAATCCATTACAAAAATAGCTAAGATTTATATGATTTATGGTGTTTGGACATTTAGGTAATATACGATTAATTATGCATAAAGTACCTGTTATACAACAGATATTTTGTATATTAATTAAATATTAATTGTATATTAATTAAAACCAGTGCAGGCATACATCAGAACTTCTATTTATGACGTATGTAGCAATGTAAATATATCTGCAGTGGTTTTAATATAGGACCACCACAAAACCAAAGGACAGATGATCCACAACATGTGCGTATTCAACTGGGCGTTTAGTGCTTATGAATTTTAGCGAAACGCACTTTTTCTATGTAAAAAGTGCTTAACGCTATTGATTGTGAAGCTCGAAACACCTTATTGCTTCACTAGTCTTGGCGTGAATCGCTTCACGCCAAGAGTCTTCAAGCACGAAACGCCCAGTCGAATACGCCCTTTGATAACAGACGCATTAAAAGAGGAACCGCATAGCAATACCACAAATGCAAAATAAGTAAAATACTAAATATCCAGGGTTAACCAGTTTGCTATTTTAAACCATGAAACAAATCAGAAAGCTAAGTCAAACAAGCAAACTGGTGGAATCGCTGGATGCTTACCGAAGGTGTGCAATAGACGAAAGAGTATTCTGGTGAAGGTGTGATTTTCTGTATATCTTAGGGCGCGTTTACACGAGCAAAGTTTCTATGTCACAGAAACTTTAACAAAGAAAGTATGACAAACATTTTGCGTTTACACGGAGCAAATTATTTGTTAAAGAAAATGTGCCATAGAATCTTTGTCACATAAACTTTGGCAATGAAATATTTGCTGCAGTGCTCATACGACCAAATATTATTCGTCAAAGTTACCTGCAGCGATGAAACAAAATCTTTGTCACATTTTCCACGCTTGTAGCAATGTTCTTTGTTACATAATCTTTAGCAAAGTTCTCCGTTTACACGGACAAATTTAATTTATCGAAGTAACTTTTAACATATATATTTGTCAAAGAAACATTGTCATATTTTGGCATTTACACGAGCAAATTTTTCTGTGACAAACCTACTTTGTCATAGAAACTTTGATCGTGTAAACGCGCCCTTAATGTCATTTGAATTGAAAACAAATACAGGTAAAGGAACGAAAAGATGCAAATCTAATTAGTATTACAGTTTTCTCGTCCTTTGCAATTCATTGTAAACCATCCCTGGGCATAATAATGACTAGCCATCAACGTGTTCGAGTATTGGTAATCCTTGTAATCTATTTAATGGCTAACCATTGTAAACATCAAAACTACTTATGTTCAGGTAATTGCGCTCTGCTTTTTCTATCATTACCAATTATCAACATTTCAAATTTCATTTGGTTCCCTGGAAATGTTTTAGAGATATACTCTGAACAAGCAGCAAAATTAGATGGGAAATAACTCAGTCACTTTTTATGACAGGATTATGGATCTGGCACTTTGCTCTCCCTCTCACTGCCTACTATTTGTATGTGAAACTTTATTTCATTCCCTTTAATACTTTTAGAGTATGCTCCAGACAACCATATAACTAAGTAAAATTAAGAATGCCATTTGCCTGAAGCAACTGTCCATTGGTTTATGAAAAGAAGCCAATTTACCAAGACACTTTGGAAAACTGACCTTGAGGTCAGTTTTCCGAAGTGTCTTGGTAATGTGCAGGGTAACTACGCTTTACGACATGAAATTGGGCTTTAAAGACCAAAGATATTGCGGATTTTCTTATTTGGTCCGGGATAAGTTTCTGTTGAAACACAAAATATTTAACGTTATAGTCACATGATCATGACGTGTTATGTCCACTTTGAAAACGGAAAACGAAAAAATGCGGACATTAAGCTATAACATTCATGCCCCATGTTTTATCTATAGCAGTAGAACGAAGTATAATTAAGCCGCGACACGACAAAACCAACAATGTGGTTGTGCGCCCAGCGAATACTCAGATCAGACTGGGCATCCGCCCAGTCTGATCAGGGTCTTCGCTGTCCGCATGGAGGTAGCTTAGACCCTAAGCTACCCTTTAGCCGCTTAGCGAAGAGTCTGATCAGACTGTGCGGATGTCCAGGCTGATCTGAGTCTGCGCTGGGCGCACAACCACATTGTTGGTTTTGTCGTGTCGCGGCTCATTAATTAATTTGATTGCTGCACTCAAGTAACGATTTAATCTGTGGCAGTAATTCATTACACTGAGTGGAAAATAAACAGGTATTATTGAAACAACAAAGAAGTCACTCTTTACAAAATCTCTGAAAAGAGGAATTTCTGTCCGGGTTAACCTCAGTTTTCAAAGATGTTGCTGTTAATGTTTTCTATGGAAGAGAAAGCATGATGCCACTGATATTTCTGTCTATTTCACATGTACTGCAGAAGATAGTTTCAAGCTTAAAACAGCACTGCACTTAGAACAACTATGCATTCACTTTCACATTTTAGCGGTAAGAGGAAAAGAGAATCACAGAATCGACTCAATGATCCTAACGGAGCAGAATATACCAATTAAACTATGACGTAAAGAACATAAAGGAAACTGTATTTATCATATGACGTCGCATCTGAGAGTGTAATAAAGCCATGCATTGAAAACGATAATCCTCTAGTGGATTCAATATGCAAATTACGCCTTAACGTTACTGTATGCATTGACGTCCATAAAAACGTCGCGTTTTCTAATGGCGAAATCGTGACGTTAAAGTGCAAAATTTGCTAACAAAATACGATTTTAGCGTCATATGATAAATAGAATCTTGCATTCGTGCTCCTGTATTATTGAATTTATTAAACGAGTTGGGGAAAAAGATAAGATAGGAGGCTCTTCCTGTATTATTGAATTTATTAAACTCGTTGGTGAAAACGATAAGATGCTCGGCAAAGCCTCGCATCTTATCTTTTTTCCCCAACTCGTTTAATAAATTCAATATAACACGAGCACTCATGTAAGATCCTCTATATCTATTACTGATAACATTTTAACAGATACAACTTCTTACGCAATTTTCAGTAATATATTTCCATGTCCCTTATAACTGCATCAAAATAATAATTTGAACATTCTAGAATCAGTCCACAATTATCTTCCTTGATTGGTTCAAATCTTCTGAGTGTACTTTGACGCAAATAGTTCCCTGGTTCATTGGTCATACGATCATGACGATATCCAGTTGAATTAATATCCTGATTGCTATAACAAATCTGGAAGAACCTTGAATTAGATTCTTAAAAATGTTCAATTAGTTCAGAATCCCCATCACTGGAAGCAACTAGAGATATGAAACACACCCTTGACAGGTGCTCGTAAAGCGACAAATTGTTGCAGAAGTTGACGGTAAGTCGCTTACGTCGGAAACAGTGAAAAAAGTAGCAGGTTTTGCTCTTTGAAAAAAAAGTTCTCATGCCCCAGAAAACTGTAGAAAAGAGAGTATAAACTTCCTGGAGCGTTATGAAAAAAGTTTCATTGAAGGACGGAGTAAAAACAGTTGAATTGTCGCCACTTGTCAGTCAAAATTTGCACTGACCGGTCAAGGGACAAATAAATGCATGTGTGTTTTTGTGACAAAGGTTTCTTTTGTTAAATATACTCGAACAAACACGATATGCGGAACGATATGTGCATTCTGGTAAGGTCAATTGTGTTCTCAGGCTTGCCTACTGTCAACCATTTTATTGTTTCCCCTAACTTTGTTTCAGTTCGTAGATGCGCAGAATTAGCTGAATCTGCAAGGCTTCAACACTGCAGTCATAGCGCATTATTTCTTACGTAATGCTAGCACTGCAGCGTGCTCATGTATTAAATAATGTACACTTGCCTTCTTTTGATTATGTTCTTTCAACTCTGAGTTCTGGGCAATAAAAAATAGAAAGGAATCTAGGGTTTCTTCTTTTAACATCATCTTGGCACATTCATAGGACGAGCATTCCTTTGAAAAATGAGGCTTAACATATGCACACCAACGCTCAAAAGCTCTAGACAATTTTTCTCATATGACAAAATAAGTAAACCAGATACTAAAATAGCACGTAGCTGTTAAATATTCTATCAAAAATGATTTGTTTTGTCTGCAAAGAGGTGAAATGAACCTTAGAACTACTGTAGTGTTGTAAATATATTCAAGTAAATTAAAAGAAATGTTAACATTTTTAAAGAAAAGCAAAGCCGACATAAAATACGTCACTACCGTACGTCTGGAAAAAGGATTAGCGCTCCGTTATAATATTAATAAGGTCGCAGGTTTGAGCCCGGTTCCGGTCATCCTTTGAATTATTTACTCCTCGACGTTATCTTAAACAGCATTCATTGGTCTTCAACGTCTTAAACTTTGTTGAAAAATCGGTAAAACTTCAATTCATCTTTTCCATCAATCTGTTAACGTAGATTTGGATCCTTTGCTATACCTTCCTCTTCCTCGTTTTAGTAGGATTTCAGTTTGGAGACAGGAAAGTGTGTTTTCAAAATAAAGGACATATCTTGATTCAAAGACAGAAGCGTATGTTTAAGCTGTTCAAACAAAAACAAATGAGCCGCGACACGAGAAAACCAGCAAAGTGGCAGTTTATATAGTTTATTAAAGTCTCATTTTGGTGTACAACATCACAGTACATACATGTTTATATACAGACATATAAAATATACCAAACCATTCTGTACAGAATTATAAGAGACCATGTACATCATGCATTACATATAGATTTATCTTATCACAGCGGATAAAGGCTCCACAGAGTTAAAAATAATAATAATAATAATAATAATAATAATAATAATAAAAGAAATAATAATAAAACTTACGTGGCACTGCATCCATGGTGCCAGAGTACCTCACTTCCTAAAAACTACACACTGGAATCAATGGTTTCCCCCTTGTCAGCCACACGGCGCATGAATTTACCAAAAGAGGCACAGTCAGGTACAGAGAAGCATGTGGCGGAAACCAATGTCCAAACAGCATGCCCCCCTGCACCGACTTTGTGCACCGTAATACATGCTCCGTGAGGATGAAAAGGGGAAACACTTTGGGGAAAAAGTCTACTATGTGGGGAAAAAAAAAATCAGACAGTTAAACGAATAAATATGAAGGAAGTAAACAGAATTTCCACCGTGCGCATCAAAGAGGGAAATGAGCATTACGCATTACAATAAATGAGGGACATCCGCCACCCACACCAACGGACCAAGGGAAAGAACCCGCGAGTCACAAAGTACTTACTCACCAAGGAACTAGAACCAGAGCGTCACGTAGAGCTTCTCTGCGTACCACCCCCGCCTCTCGCCCAGCGCAGACTCGGATCAGCCTGGGCATCCGCCCAGTCTGACCAGAGTCTTCGCTGTCCGCATGGTGGTAGCTTAGTTCCTTAGCTACCCTTTAACCGCTTAGCAAAGAGTCTGAACAGACTGGTTTGATGATCAGGCTGATCTGAGTCTGCGCTGGGTGGACAGCCACTTTGTTGGTTTTGTCATGTCGCGGCTCAAATTATATAGATTTTACCATGTTTTAACAGAACTTTCAGTACAAGTCTTACATATCTGTACAATTTACTTCTCAATGCTGTCCACAGAATAAACACAAGTGCTACCATTTAAGAATTTCAGTTGGAGTAGAAGCGGATTTAGGCTATAGTATTAGCGAATGGAACCACCATGTTTACAGAGCACATCTAAGGAATGTCATGATAATACCAGGATACCTCAGTAATTCGAAATCTTAGAAAAATTGCAGTTGAAGTATATTTTTAATCTATTCTTTCAGTAAAAAGACACACAGGTGAGATTGGAACCCGAGAGATGTATGCACCTCTTGTTTAGAATACTACAGCACCCATGCCTGTTCAACAAACCACAAACTATCATTGTGGTTAAACAACTAAATGTTTCCCCGATAATAATCAGTGACTCCTATGGGAGATATGTTACACCTTTACAAAGTCCATGTTTGCACTGATCACTTTCAGTAAGAAACAGCTACTACAACACGAGCATCAACTTCCACAATGACCATGATGACCAGCAATCAGACATGGACATATTTGCACATCATAACAGCCCGATAAGAGTATGATGTTACGTTACGCTCGTGTAAATCCTGAATAAACCCCACCCCGTATTTATTAGGGTTGAGTCGGGTAACTTCGGACAGCTACTAACTTCGGACATACCAGTGCAAACAGTGAAAATTCAGATGAGACGGCTCATGATGTGCCGTCTCATCTGGATTTTCATTGTTTGCCCAGTTATTTTTGTTTTAATTCCGAACAACTGAGTCATATAAAGGAAACAATGTCACTGTCCGAATTTACCTACTGTCCGAAGTTACTCGACTGTTCTAAGGCTGTGTTTCTGTTGTGCTTTACTATTTTTTGTCATTGTATGTCGGTTTTCTATAAGTGTTTAGATTGTTTTTTTTAGGATACCATCGCGACCATCTACTGAGGAAGAGCTCAATTTGTCTCGTTTGCTAGATAAAACATCAGTGCCACGGAGTAACAGCTGTCAGACTTGGCTCTTCAATGAAGGTGGGACTTTCATGTTTTTTTTTTATTCACTTTTCGTTCCAATATATGCTGAAGTCCCGGTATTAGTAAGAGAAGAGACAGCAGGGAAAGCATGGGAAAACAAAAATGAAGCTGACAGATGTGAGATGGAAATTGTGAACATTGATGAAACTTAATGAAACAGGAGAGAAAAAGCAAATGCCTATGATACCCCAGCCGATTTTCGGATAATTTCTGCTAAAAAAATATATATATGTATAAAAGAGTTTTTGACAAGGTTGATATGAAATTCTTTATTGAAGCCACATCGGCAACGAAGATATTTTATTGCCACTTACTACGTCAAGCAATTGGGTCGGACCACCAATTCTTTCAACACTTGTTACGGTCCTCACAACATATAATTTTTCTGAACGTTCTCGTTCATATTCCAGTGAAATGAAGACATCGAAGGGAGCTTACGAGGAAGATATATTATTTGTGCGTTGCTATTTGATTTTCTTTCCTTCTCTACTGGAAACTGTTTCGCAGTACTCTTTATATTCTTTCTTGTGCAGACATTCACACATTGCATGTGTTTGGATGGGATGGGGACAGGTCCAAGCTGTGATGACACCTTTTAAATTCTCTTCGTTTACTGTTAGCATGCACTTTTGAGTAGAAACGTGTGCACTTTTGAGTAGAAACGTGTAATTTTCAGGCACAATAGCATTTGATCAATCGCCGTCGATTTTCTGTTAAAGTGATAGCATTTTAACTAATGAAGAACACCGACAAACACGACTACAGCTCTTATATTACCTTAGCACGAAATTCGAAGATTAAAATACAAAATGACCACTCCATTCAGAAAACCCATCTTCGAGCATATACGATGCACGCAGTCTTGTTTAAGACATGCGAATTTTGATTAATGAATCTACAAGGACCAATAACTGTTCCGGTTTTTGCGCATATTCTCCCATCTGCGCGTGCGCTTAGTTAGTCTGAGGATGCACAGTTAACAAATGCGATAAGCCAGGCTATCTCAGGATGCGGTTCAAATCTAGATGTATGGTAAATCAAGATCAGGTAATAGGAAACAATGGATCAATCTACTGTCAGACTCTGGAATTGCTATGGAGAACTAGAACAATGAAACTATCAAATTAACCAGAGAAATGGAACATGCATACAATTACCAGTTTGCATGCGCCCATCGGATCATTTCAACACTTCAAGCATCGTTAAATCAGTTTACCTTCTTTCTAATCTTATTTCGTTTTGTGGTTTTATACACGTATAAAGTCACGGGTTAAGGGCAGATAATCCCGTTGGGATACAAATTTAATCGTCACAAGAAGTTTTATTGCTAAATGATCAGTTATTGCTAATTACAGAAAATTGATATTTTACCTACTGAGCTACCGGGACTCCAAATTTGTGTACAACTTGGTACCAAAACATACATTAACAGCAGGCACTCGGCAAATATCATGCTTCTGATCTTTTTGCTGAACCTACTTTGTGACTACCTTACGTGGTAAAAATGTTCATGCTTTGTCCGAAATGTTGATATTTCTAGTCTTTTCCCATTTGGTATTGTGGATGTGATGTGGAAGTTCTCGGGTAATTTTATTTTTACATTTAATAAACTCGTGCTCGACGGCATAACGCTAAAAAATGTATATGTCGTAGAGATATGTACAAACAGAAAATAGCAACCTGCGTAGCGATCTATAAAACTGTGTAAGCGTTTAAAGTTTTTTCAGTTAAAGCATTTGAAGCCTTTCTTCTTGAGACTGTTAAACTTTTACTGACATCATACTCCTAAACAGAGTTGCGTTTTCACGCACATACAAGCTGGCCGAAAGTGTTCACAACTGAAAGATGTAAAGAACCAAAGTTTCAACCGACGACATGTTTTTCCTGTTTTTTTTTTTTTTTTTTTGTCTTTGTTTACTTTCATCGAAAACAGATAATAGAAACCTTATAAGGGCATACAAACTCCCAGAAGGAAAGAACTTGTGTTGGATAAAGAGTGAATATATTTTAATCGAACATGAATTAAGCATGTGAAACAGCAATTAAGTAAATGCAACTCTTTAATGAACTCATAGAAAAATCAGTATTTTCACATTTAAGGCTTCCTATTTATTTTCCCTTTTAAGATACGGAAATTTACCAATTGACTTACTTTAAACGGTCTGTCGCTTTATAGCCTGAAATAATTTCAAAAGCCGAAAAGGTCAGATTATTGTTCAAAAACAAATATAAGGTTGAACTACAGTGTAACTAATTGCAGGGACCAGTGGTCAATATCGACAACCGAGCAATGCAAACAACACATACCCAAACTCGTAAGCTCATGTTAAACAGACTCAGAGCGCCATTCAAGTGTATGGTTACACCGCCATGTTTTTCCATTTTAGCAAAAGGTAACAACTTTTGTGACTTTCTGTTTGCTTCCCTGAACAATGAAATAAAAATCTTAAAAAGTTCCTTCAAGAGTAGAGAACACATTAAAAAGAAGGAACTTGGGTCATACTTCGAAGCTTCGGCCACTGAAAAGATTAAATTAGAAGGCGATTATCTAGAATAAGAGTCTCAACCCAATTAAAATTTCTTAGAATATACCCAACATAGCGTAACATAACCTAACTATTTTGTACATATAGGCCTCCGGCCCAAAATACAATATATCATGATACAGACATTTCAAAGGTGACATCAAAATACAATCTATGCTTAAGTAGTGTTTTACTGTTGAGTTTATGTATTGAGTATAATAATACAACTTAGAATTTACTTATTATTTTTTCTTTTCTACGATCTATTTTCCATACGCTTTTTAAAAGCTTCAAATATAAATTTAGCTACTCTATTTATAATCATTTCATCATTACTTGACATAATTTTGTTAAACGAATGAATGTTTCTATTAGATAATGTATTTGTATCAAACAGACCTTGACGCAGCTCTTCACATTCTTCACATTCTTCACATTCTAATAGAAAGTGATACTCTGTTTCTACAATAAATATACCTTTAACATAACAAAATGACAATATCGAAAATCTGTATCAAGGTTAATATGGCGACCTCTTTCTATCATTAGATCGTGGGTTGAGCATCTAAATCTCGCAAAACTTTTTCTTAAATGATATGGCATATCAATAAATAGATATCTTTCTGTAATCAGGAGAGTTTTATAACCACAGCATAATTCTGCTTTGCTTGAGCAATTTACTTTTTCATACCAACTTTGTCTAAAACAATCTTTTATACGCTCAGTAAAATATTAAATAGAAAGATTTGGGTTTCCAACGTCTTGCGAGATCCAAACAAAGCCGAAGCCATATTTATATAGTAAAACTCGTATCTTAGTTGCCCAAGTCTTTCGTCCCGCCTCATCAAGCCTATGTAATAATTTGTAACATTTTTAGAATATTCATATTCAGCCATTCTAATAAGCTTTAACCAATATACTTAATCTTGATTCATTGTGGTATATATGATATGCAAAGAGGTAGCCGACCACACTCACCAAGTGCGAAAAAAGCTGCAGTTTTTTTTTGCGATAAAGAACAATTTTGCTTACAAAATTTCGTTTGGACATTTTCTATTTTTTTTTCGACATATAGGTACCCCCATATATCTGCCCCATAACAAAGTATCGGTTTTATGATACTGTCAAAGAGTTTGAACATGTTCTTTGGTGAGAAAAACTCAAAAGATTTCTGAAAACGGAAAATGCACGCTATTGCTTTCTGGGCTTGAAAAGCTGAGTTTTCCCGAGTTTTTGACCAAAGTAAAAAGATAGGCAATGATCAGGAATTAATACAATCAAATCTCAAAACCAATAGGGAAAGAAGCACATACACACAAAAATTGACATAAATTTACGAAAGACACGCACAGTAAACCGAATGAGCAGCTCTTTCCAAAACAGATGGTCATTCAGCTACCCCAATAATAGCACACAGTAAACCGAATGAGCAGCTCTTTCCCAAACAGATGGTCATTTAGCTACCCCAATAACAGCATCAACATCTATTTTTACCTTTTTTTTAATATTAATTACAAAACAAAACAGAAGGCAGATTGAGCAGCAATACAGGTGACCAAACCGCCAGAGACCATAGACAAGCAGACACAGCACAATATAACATCAAGGAACCGCAACAGAATTACCGCATTGCAACGGTCAGCAGAAGATTACTGGGGTGGGGGTGGGGGGGGGGGTGGTGGGGGTGGGGGGCTTTGGGGTCATATACACCCCAAGATATTTGTAAAAATGAATAACACTTATAGGGCGTTCATTATAAAACCACTTCTCACATATCTTAAGGTACCCGCCATTCCTAAATACTTTGATCTTTGTTTTATCTAAATTGATTTGCATTTTTACTGACTGACAAAATTTAAATACCGTATTATATCAGTTTGTTTCCGAAGTCGCGCTACAGTATCTGCAAAATCAGAAATATCATCGGCGTACATTAGCACCATAAATTTCTGTATCCTGTGAAACAAAGATTCCACGGCTACCTTCTGATCTCATAAAACTAACCGGCTAAATCATTAATAAATAATGAAAATAATATAGGGCTACAAATACAACCTTGTCTTGTACCAATATTACACATGAAATAATCTGTCAGCCCATAACAATGTTACTTTGACGCTTTAAGTGACGTCAGTAACGTCATAATGCTGGATAAGGTTTAATCAATCAATCAACAAATAAATGAGACTATTTCACATAAATCCTATTTTTGAAACAGTGAATTTCACAAGTGAGGTTATCAGTTTCGATTTCACCAAGAAGTCGCTATAACTCATTGAAAAGGATAAAAGAAATAGAGGATATTTGGTACAAAAATTACGTCACACATGTTTGCACGTCATTAAGACGTTAATGACGTCAGTTAAAGTGCCAAAGTAGCATTGTTACTGCACGCGACGTCAGGCCTTCTAAGTCTTCTGTAGGCATTCTTTCTTGGCAATTTTTTTGAGATGTGTTTATCAAAATGAAGCTATTTTTCAGCAGTTTTCAGCTATTTTATATTTCACTCATGAACACTAACAGCAGTACTTTCACTCGTGGCTTCGCCACTCGTAAAAATACTGCTTTTGGTGTTCATTCGGTGAAATAAAAATTGATCTTACACTGAAATAGACAAATTTTCTGTTTCTTCTATGCTTTAGAAATTGCACAAAATCACTTTATTACAATGTTTCAGCCATCACGACAGAGACACAACTTTTTCCTAACAGTTTTGCGTCAATTTTGATGCTTCCAGCGTGTTTACTGGGTATAATATGTGTTGTAAACACAGTTTGCAACTAAAAATAGCTTGGAATTTCATTTAGATAAACGAATCACAAGAAATTGCTAAGAAAATATGCCGATAGGAGACTTAGGCGGTCTGACCTCGCGTGCATTAACAATGCTACGTTGGCGCTTTTCGTGACGTCATTAACGTCGTAATGACGAACAAACATGCATAACGTAATTTAAGTCAAGCCGGATAAGGTTTAGCCAATTAATCAACACATAAATGAGATTACCTATATTAACGAAAATCCTAATATGTGAAACAGTGAAATCTAAAGTGATAATTTCACTGTTTGAAACAGTGAGATTATCGGTTTCGGTTTCACTGAGAAATCTCTATTATTCATTGAAAAGTATAAAAGAAAACTCTTTCTTTAAGAGTTGATATTTGGACGGACACACGGCGCCAAGTGTGTGCAACTATGGTTACGTACCGTTGAGCCACTTGGGCAACGTCGATAAGAGAATTGAACTGAACTTAACTGAAGAGTTGATATCAATGGAGAAGAAAGGCAAGAAGGAGCAGGACCATTTGTCTTAAAGTGATGCTGTGACGTCATTTGCTACGGGTGCTGAAACTGTCATCCTGAAACTATCTTTTGTGAAAATAGTGTGGTCGCATTAGTAAATATTGCAAACGAGTGCTCGTAAATTCATTCAAGTTGAATCGAAAAATGTCAGCCATTAAAGCTGGACAAAAATCAAGATGCAAAACCAGCTTCTCGTTCAATTACTTTCCTCAAAAATGTCTTCCTGCATCACAAGTGCAGTGCTGGATTCTGGATTTACACTTTTATTTACATTATTTCATTTTTTTTTTGTGTGTGTGTGGAGAGGGGGGGGGGGGGGTCAGTGTCTGTGTATCTAAATAAAGTTTAGATGGATTTATATAGGAGTTCAGACTTATGATTTCGGTATTTTGACCGCGCTACTTTTTCATGTTTGAGGTTGCCAAATGTTTGTCTATTGTTGCATCGTGGCTCACAAGATTATAAAATAAATAGGGATAGCAGAGAGACGCCTTTTCGTCTTTCTTCATTCACTAAATGCCAATACCGTGCTACCATGGATGTACTTTGTATGCTTGAAACTGCTTCAAAAGATAAATATCAGTACAAGCATGTAAATCTGTCACAATGGAGATTTTAATAGATCTGAATGCATTTTACATGATCTTACATGCCAAACTGTTTAAGTGTTTGGCACAATAAAATTCTAACTAGTCTTGCAGATATCCACTAAGTAACCTATTAATCAAGTCATTCGGTAATCCAATGCACTTTAGGGTAGAGTCGGGTAACTTCGGACACGGGGGTTAATTCGGACATACAATTGCAAACAGTGAAATTCCAGATGAGACGGCTCATAATGAGCCGTCTCATCAAGATTTTCACTGTTTGGCCAGTTATTTTTTGTTTTAGTTCCAAACAACTGACTTATAAAGGAAACAATGTCAGTGTCCGAATTTCCCCGCTGTCCGAAGTTACCGGACTCTCCCCTATATCACTAGAGGTAGCGAGTATGTTAAGAAGTGAATGACTTTTGATTTTCTATTCATTCAACAGAATATTTGTAATATAGCACTGTATCGAAAACCAATAATTTGCAAAACGTAATTAGAAATAGTAACAATTTTAAACGCATACTTTGCTATCGACCACCACTGCCTTAATGCCCAGGGCCCAATTGTTGAAGCATCATCAGTTTAACGAAGTCGTTTGTAAAGGGTTCTTTAAGTATCCTAGTACATATTAAATTAAGTGTGCAAAAATTTTCTGCAAAGAAAAATGAGAGGATCTTTGGCAAAAGTTTGGCAAAAAGTAAAATTTAACGATGAGCAGACATCGGTCAGCAACTCACATTGCCTGCCCAAGCGCACTTCAGTGACGTAATCCGCAAGACAGAGGCGGGTAAGAGACGACTACACATCAAACTAGAAGAGAGCCACTTCAGTTCCAATGGCCTGCTAAAGCCGACAGCCGTTGGTATAAGGAAAGAGATCTTAATGCAGAAAGAACAGCAAAGAAAGGCAAATAGGTCCAAAGGAATAGAGGCCAAACTCCGCTAAGATTCATGTCGATTATGTGTTTTCATATTCATGGATTCACGTTTACATTTCAAGCTCTGAACACCCAAAAATATTTCGGAAGTAACAATGAATATCAGACAATATGTATTATCTAAAAAGCAGCGCGTCTGTCACTCATATAATGTTGCTATCAATTATAATTTATGTCGCTCTATAGAGAATCGATATGTCTTTAAACTGTACAGAAAGCTTTCAATTAACTGAAACCTTTCACATCCGCATATTAACAAACACTTCGAATCTGTATCTTTCTATCTAGCCACATCCTTATATAAAGCAGTTTTACACGCAATTTTGTAATTTACAAGGAAGTTGAACCCCTGAAATGTATGACAAGAACCGACAAATTAAGGCTTTAATTATCGTTATCAGCAATAAAGAAAATAACTAGGTCGTCGGTTTTAGATAAAATTTAAGCACATCCAGCTGTGTAGCTGGTAACTTACATTTATTGTTATAAACACGAGCCAATCTGCATGTCATGATGTTTTTATTCATTTAGTTATTAACATTTCAAACAATGTTTCCATAGCTATTATTAAGTTTACATCAGTTCTACCAATTAAATCTGACATCAGAAACTCTTCCAATAGAAAAGGCCAAATCTTTTAAGACTGATTTATCATTATGAGTATATATAATTTTGCATAAGATTTAACAGATCATCTAGATTTAGATGTAGATTAAAATGCTTCAATAATTTCAGCTTGTTTATCACTAGAAAGAGAAGTCATGCAAACTCTTTCATAGCAAAATAAAAACAAATCCGCTACAACAAGAGCACAATTAGTACCCATCGGAATACCAACAATTTGTCTGTATAACTTAGTACCAAATCTAGTGTAAATATTATCTAAAAGACATGTTAATGCTTCACACATATTCTGACATTACCAAGGTTTATATCAGCTTAGGTGTTCAAAAGTAAGTCTTCCGTTACAGGCAAGAAAAGGCGAACCTTTCCTTTTGAAAGTTCATTGAATTTGATCTACAGTTTTCCCTTGATAAAATTTTTGGCAAAGTGGTATATTTTGTAGAAAAATCATAAGTTGACAAACTGGCCGCACGGAATCCTATCTTCTTCAATTTATTCATTACCTCACCAGAATTTTTAACAGACCTAAATAAATTTTTACCTGGCCTTTCAAAAACTTTCTCACAGTTCCTTATGACATAGACATTTGACAGCAATGGGACAAGAAGTTAATAATTTCGAGAGTTTCATAGTAGTACAAGTACTTCAGTTGGATACCCCACTGTATATGTCGAAAAGTAGATTTAGGTTTAGAGGGTAAAAGGACGAAGAACATATTTAGTATAATATCTAGTCAAAAGCGCAGCATACAATGCATTATTTCTGTCGTAAAATATATTTACCTGAGTATCTAGAAAACGTAATACAAAAAAAAAAAAAAAAAAAAAAAAAAATAGGCAGAGAACTTAAAATGACAGCGTAGAGTGTCAACCACTTTCCTAAATCTTTCGACAAATCCTTGAGTGAAGTAGGTGTTCTTTTTTATGACCAGTATGTTTCGTAGTGCATTTCCCTTTTACCTTAAACCATGAGATCTAGATTTCGCTTCCGAAATTTCAAAAGGGAAAACGCATCAAAATTAGGAATTTTAGAAATATTGACTTCCTGGTAAATATTATTAAATCCCAGATATGGTGTTTGTAATTATTTCGTCCATTTTAATTCAGTCTCATGTCTTTTTATGATTTTGACTCTCGAAGAAGGATTTTCATGATAGATTCATAATTTTCACAACTTTCATGAACCATCATTGCAAACAATCAAATCACGGGTAAGACCCATGATGAATCGGAGATTAGGACTCGACAGAAACAACCAGTTGCGGCACATGGAAATCCCTAATGCGTCAAACAACATCACTGAAATACTGGAGCAAAAGAAAACCATCAATTGAACTCCGAATGGCCAAGCAACAGACAGGACAAGCTCCGGCCCCAACCAACTTAAACAAATAGCTTTTTGTGAGGTCCATCATTCAGTCTGATTCCCGACCAACCGTCATGCAATTTAAGAGGGATGAAAGTTATTAAACATGATTGGATTAACCAGTAAGCATGCAGACTGTAGCATTACATCCAATACATTCAGAATTCTAGTTATTGTTGCAAAGGCCGTCATGACATTGGAAGTGCAACTCACAAGTGTCAATCCTAATTATTATTATCATATATTTAGCTAACCACACCTTAACATGTGAACACAGAATTCAATACAGTATATAAAGTTTATGACAACTATATTTATATTATCAATAACACGGTAACATCTGCGAATGAAAAAGGAATTTGGTACACTTTATACAGAAATTAGTGCAGCAATTAATAAGAAACAAGCAGAGCGTAATAGGAGTCTGCCATCATATAATGTATAGTAACATTATATAAACAGCCTTACTCAATAAATAATAATAATAATAAAAACACTGTTAATGACATCACTTTCAATGCCACATAATATAGATGATGCCGTATATATTATAAAACATGCAAATCATGATAGAACCGAATCATGAAGATAGAATGATATCCTAAAATTCGAAAAAAAGGAAGATAAAATCTTATATTGGCCAACTCGTATCTGACCCTTTGATAACAATAGACATGAAAATCCTCCAGAGAAAATACATTTATAATATTTTCCAAATGTAACTACCAATATATAGAAGACAACGTTTAGGACTTTGACAAGATTCATAACATACCCGATCCCTCTACATATTTGGAAACCTATCCTCATATGAACATGTTATAGTACACATTTGATATCAGATAAGAAAAAAAGCATATTTATGTATTTTCATAAACAAATTCACACAGTTTATACACGTTGTCTGTTTTGGACACAGGACTTTCCAAATTATTAGACCCGATCCAATGTACATTCATTGAAGATAATAAAAAGTAAACTAAAAACAAAGATAGGAGCTATCACGAGTCGAATTGACAGAGAGAGAGCACTAATATATTTGGAGAGACTTGGAACTATGCTACTGTGCCAAGGAAAGAGCTGACAAATGATAAAGAAACATTTAATATTATCAAAACTGGTCTTACAACTTTACGTAACTTTGAGAGTACACGTTAAGCTATACTATCAGAACATTTACTCGTGTCGTAACCAGTTAAACACAGAAATAAGTTTTGAACAAGACAATTAACACACGTTTACTTTAACTCAAAATCATTTGAAAAGTTCTGAAATCAAATATCGACGATCAAGTTATCAAAACTGAGGTCACATGAGTGTAAGATGACATGTCCTAAAAGAACCAAAATTTATTAAAATGGGCTTGAAACTAACTCAATGAGACTATTCTGGTTGATATATACTACTACAACGTGTACATGCTTAACCATTTAAAGTATGTGTCCGTCAGAGAAAATTAAGAATAAGTAAATAAATATATAAATAAATAAAAGAAATTTTCACCAAAATATTGCCAAGCAATTGGGCAATCAATGTAGATTCTGAAAAGAAATGCTATAAGGCTAAATGCTCGTCAATAAGTTAGAATATATATATACTCGTACATAACAAAAATAACACTGATTTAAACTTAAAGTGCCAGAAATAGAAACAGTTAAATTTCGAACAATGTAGAATCAAGATGATGCTACTTATATTAAGCCATCTCAACTGGATCTACACTGTTTGTCATCTAGTCTTTGAATTACCAATATGATATGCTTGGGCCAAACAGTGCAGATCCTGATGAGGTGGCTCATAAGGAGCTACCTCATCTAGATCTACACTGATTGCCCTCTAGTCTTTGAATTTTCAATATGATACAGCTTGGATGAAACATTTTTGAATTTTTGCAGACGTAAATTTTGTCGTCTGCTTTTTGGCGCTTGAAGGGTTAAATTTTGCAGATGTAAATTTTGTAATCTGCCTTTTGGTGCTTGAGGGTTAAAGTAGTCGAAGACTTGGTAAATATGCAAGAAATTACAGTCCCAACAGGCTGTGAGAAAACCATTTGTTATTTATTTGACTTACCTCATTTTGTGTTTTAACACTGTCATCATCTTTCATCCTAAAGCACATCTCCTTTTCATAAATAAAAATGCCCAATCACATAAAGCCGCAGTGTTTTTACAGCAACATTAAATAATAAGCGTTAGATTACTGATCGATCTCTGCAGCAGACGAACTTTATTGGAAATATTAGTTGTCGTTTGGCATTAGAACACGAGCACTGAGTTCAAAGAACTTCTACTGAGCCAAAACGCAGAGATGAAGAGTTTGATATAGCCATGAAACTTTCACGTCCGGAAGCCAAACATTGTCTCATTGAGTTAGCTATTTGAAAAGCCCATTCGCTTCTGTATTTTGATTTATTCAGGATGTATAGTGTACACAGTATAAAGTACATCGCCTTTATAACGCTGTGGTTGAATTCCATACAAAAGTATTTATGCAAATTCACCGTTCCGAAAACCACGCCTTCTTTAAACAGGTATACATCCCTCCATTAAATGTAAGGCAAATCACGGACTTATTATGGGATATTGAACACGGGCGATTTTGTTTGTGGAACAATGTCACGTGCTAAGTTGTCGTTGCATTGGCAAGTTAAACACTATCAGGTGACTTTTGAGTGACATTCTGGGTGTGGCACAGAACTATCAATTATATCGAGACTATTCTATGAAAGAATATAAAGCAGTACAGAGAATTATTGGATTAGATTCATGAATCGTGGCTCTCTGATGTTTCCCTTGAACTCCTTCGTATATGTAATCCAAAATAGCTTATAATGAGTGTTGTAATAGGGCTCCGCTGTATCACTTTGTTGTATCCTATACGAATAGTGTTGATAAAGCGACCTGTTGTGGTTTGATAATAGTTCTCTTAGAAAGTAAGAAAAATAACAATATTTTTTAATGAGGCAGCATAACTGGTTAAATTTCCATCCACAAATGACCACTCGTTGAACAAAGAAAATAATGATATTACTACCACTGTTATTACTACTTCTGCCACTAATGAAACTAGATATATCATTGAATTCGATGAAGCCCAACCACCCGCATTCATTTATAAATCGAGGTAGCGAGTAGATACTGGCTGCTTTGAAATATCTACTGCTCGCATAGTTCCTAAAAACTATGAAACATTAAGGTTTCAAAGTAAGAGAGATAGAAAAATTAAACAAAAGAAGGGATAAAAAATAAGCGTCTGCAACCTAGTTCTGGAATTAACACTTTATCAAACCATTGTCCATATGTGTGCGACTTTCAAGTTTAAAGGCATTGTAGTTTCTTAGGAAAGCGGGACAGAAATTGGAGAGAAAGAGAAATGAATAACTGAACGATAAACAAACACCAGCAGTCTGATTCTGGTATACATGATAGATTAGCCCATTGTCTAAGTACACTAACTTTCAAGATTCAAAGCGTAACACTTTCTGCGAAATGCCTGACAAACTTTCACTGTTCGAATGAAGGGATGAGCAAGCATCAGCCTGCTGCCTCGTTTTAGCCGACCGGTACACCCACTGAGCATAACTATACTAAATTTCAAATTTAAAGAGTAACTACACTTCAGGAACTGACTGAATCAGATCCCAAACCCTATCCCCAACATCAAAGGGAAAGATTGACAAAGACATCCTAACAAACAATAAATTACAAGTGATAAGCCGAGTCAGCAGCTCTTTCCCAAATAGGTGGCAACTCAGCTATCTTTATTGAACTAAATAATTTAGACCAACAGAAGGGTTACAACAGACCAAGCAAACTACACGAAAACATTTAACAATTATTTTTACCTATTTTCTACTTTTATTATAGAAGGGTTAAAATGAGAACACAATAAATTAAACAGCACCGAACATAAAACAAATGCAACCGCAACGAAAGTACCGCCTTGGGACGGTCAGTAATAACTACTGGGGGTGGGGGGATTGGGGGTTAAACCGGTTTTACTGGGCCCAAGTTCGGTTTTATGAAGTTATATGGTGCATGACTGAAAATACTTATTCGCCTTGTGGCTAGGCTACAAAGATCTCTTTTTCATTCAAAATCTCCTGATGATGCAACAAGTTGTAGATGCTTTGCATTAAGCAAGAATTACAGTCTGAAAATAAAGATTTAATTGCTGATTACAAAATGCAATGACTGCTGTGAAAATGTACAAGGAAAGGGTTTTGAGATAAAAGAGATAGGGATCGCATCATAAAAAGGCTAGTCTTAGAGCGTATTCAAAATGCGCATGCCGTGACAGCCTGCACATATGTGGGCGATTGAAGCAAGTGCAGCTTGCATTGAAAATTGTTTAACTTGCTTAAGTTTCAAAATAGGTCCCGCTCATATCCTTATTTGTATGCTGGTGTGGATATGCTCACGTGAGATTTTCTCATGATAAGGTTAAACTAATCTCTATCATTAGAGATAGAGATATTTAAGCTAACGCAATGGAAAATGCCAAATTTTATTCATATTTCAAATCTATTGCGCATACCAATTAACGGCTGTCAGTTTAGTCTCTGTAGAGAACTGAATGATATAAAAATGTTATCGTAGTGCAATGTTTATCTCGCTTATGCACGTACTTTAAAAATGTTACGAAACTTGAAATTTTCACCCGTTCACATTCTATATACGCCATTAATACAAAATTAGCCAGCATCTATTACTACTAAATAATAATACTAATAAGACTAATAATAATAGTAAATTACGACGCTGGAGGAAATATTGATAGAATGTTAACCCACGCTACACTTCACTTGCACTATGTGGCTTAGCTTATTCTAGGCAATTTAACCCATAACTGTCTTGCGCCCCACAGATAGGAACACTTACAATCAGTATGGACGCAAATCAGATGCCGCTGTAAAAAAAACTTATTGCAATTGCTATAAAACAGGGTCCGAGGTTATAAGACTTGTGTATAACTTCAAACTCATATAAAGCACACTGATTTGCTGCTTCCGAGCATGTGCTCGGAAGCAGCCAATCAGTGTACTTTATTTTGAGTTTGATTATCAAAGCTTATGGCATGAAGGCACATAGAAATTCCACTGATTAAGGACATATTCCATCAGTCCCTTCCCCACAAAAACGCACATAGGTAGGTAGATAAAAGCATTCTGAAAAATGAGAAGAATAATGACTAGTAAAAAGATGAGCAAGGATCAGGAACTGATACAATCAAAAACCATTCCCTGCCCTCAAAAATGTTTATATATATATATATATATATATATATATATATATATATATATATATATATATGAAATAAGAGTTGACGTTACATGTTTTGTTATTTAATGATCAACTATGCAAAAATATGTCAACGCGTTTCGCTGAGCTCGTCAGGACTGTTGCATAGAAACGCCGTAACGTTACGACGTTAACTTAATAATGTCACATGACGTGACTTTACGTTATTAGTCTAATCGCTTATAAAGCGTTTAACTTAGGTTTAAAACATCGAATAAAATATTTTTCCTTCCCTTCGCAGGACATTGTTTCATTTACGTAAAATACTTTACCATTAAAACTGTAGGAGCTACCCTCTTCCAAACATTCGCAAAGGGCACAGTTTGGACGATTACATTTGAACACTTTATTTGAGGTCCTTGTTTGCTGCTCCGTAAATTTCTCTTTAGTTATAAGTCTCTTTAGGTTTGGAGGTTGTCGTTTGCTTTTAATAATTTTTGAACCTGAAAGTGCTTCTCGCATAGTTTGGTCATTGGTTAAAATATGCATATTACTTTTGAGAATGCCAAACATTTCAGTGTTATTAGGATTGAAAGTTGAAACATATGGAAGTATGTCTTCTTCCTTCTTTGCACTTGGATTTAAAAGTGAGTCTCTTGGTATTAGTTTAGCCCTCCTGATGCCTTCCGTAATAACTGTATCTGGATAATTTCGTTTGTGCAAAGAAATACGTAAATCTGATAAGCGTTTTTCTCTAAGATTCTGGTCGGAAACGATTGTGCAGATTCTTCTAGCTAAATTATAGGGTATACTTGTTTTGGTATGCTTTGGATGACAAGAATGAAAGTTAAGATATTGCTTGGAATCCGTTTCTTTGAAGTATATGTCTGTACTTATGCGATTATTTGATTTTATTAGCAAAACGTCAAGGAAAGGAAGTCTTTCTTTATTGTATTCTACTGTAAATTTTAGATCAGAATCCAGATCATTTAAAATTGAATGAAACTTTTTCAGAGTTTCCTCCCCTTTAGTCCAAAATACAAAACAGTCATCTAAAAATCGTTTCCAATTGTCCGTGATATAATCGGCAAATTCTTTGCCAAATTCTATTTCAATCTTTGAGTAGAGTTTTTCTTCTAAATAAGCGAGGACTAGGGTAGCATATGTGGGCGCAAATTTTGTTCCCATTGCGGTGCCTCGAACTTGGTTGTACATGATGTCATTAAAATAAAAGTTGTTGTTTTCAAGTACAGTTTTTATGGACTCAAGTATAAATTCTTTCGAGAATCGCTTGTATATTAATTCAGGATATTTTGATAACCAACTTTTTATTGCTTTCAAGCCTAAGTCATGGGATATGTTGGTATAGAGGTTAACCACGTCAAAGGAAACTAATATATATATATATATATATATAAATTGAGACTGGTCACGAAAGGTACGCACGGGAAACCGAACGAACGACTTTTTCTCAGACAAGAGGTCATTTAGCAATCTTAACATAACTGAAATTGCCACTCACATAATAGGAGAACGAAAGTATTGGTATGGACAAAAAGAGCAAATAACAGTGAGGAACCACAATAGAAGTACCTCCTTGGAACGGTCAGTAATATATTACTGGGGATTCAAATCGTTTTAACGGGATCCAAAAACGTCGTCGTTAGCTTTTGTAAGCGTTCAAAACGTTTGATTGTATGTTTGGCCCGCGTGAAGGTTTACTAACTTATAAATGGATCATCACGGTAAACAAATAAATCAAGAAAAAAACTATGATGAAGCAAAGATGAGGACTCGACAGAAACAACGTAATGTGACACTTGAAGATTCCTGGGTTGTGAAATAACACCACTGAAATTTTCTAACATTTCAAGCAACAGAAGCACGTTATTTAAATAGAGGATCTTACATGAGTGCTCATGTATTATTGAATTTATTAAACGAGTTGGGGAAAAAGATAAGGTGCGAGGCTATGCCGAGCATCTTATCGGTTTTCCCCAACGAGTTCAATAAATTCAGTAATACAGGAGCACGAATGCAAGATCTTATTTATCATATGACACTAAAATCGCATTTTATTAGCAAAATTTGCACTCAAACGTCATGATTTCGCCATTAGAAAACGCGGCGTTTTGATGGTCGTCAACGTATGACGTTACGACTAAATTTGCATATTTAATCCACTAGCGGATTATCGTTTTTAATGCATGGCTTTATTAAACTCTCAGATGCGACGTCATATGATAAACATGATTAGGTTCACCACCTACCACAAAGATAGTAGCATTACATTTATGTCTAAGCCAATATGTTTGGAAGTGGTTTCATCCCGACAGTGAATTAGAAATGGGCGATAAAGTATTTTGAAAACCTTTCGGCGTTTATGATACCGATAGCCGTGTTTGAGAAGCTTGTGGGTTAAATGTAGTTATTGACAAATGTCTACAAATGTAGATAATTCCAAAACCGGGACTTCTGTATTGGAGGTATTAGCTTTTTAAACTGCAGTTCAGGCAGATAAATTCGCCTGAACATGCCTTCAAAGTAAGGATTGTAAATATATATTTAAAAGGTCGTAATAGTTTGTTATATATAAACCTTCAGTCAGTGTGAAAAAGACCTGGATTTTCGCGAAAATAACCGTTTGATACACTAGGATTATTTTCCTGCAAAATTAGGGATTATTCTATCTGATTTAAAATTTATACGGTAATAGCCTCGAACCCTTGCACAAACAAGCGTCAAAGTGATCACCGATATTGGCATATGAAAAAAATAATTATCATTTGGAAATAATTTCTAGGACATTTTGTCTACTTTCGTCATCACAACAGTACCCGCACCTTCTTCTACCAATTTCAAGCGCAGCATGTATTTCCACACCTCCCTGCACACAGTGGGCCTAATTAAAAGTTCGGAAATTCCATTTTGATGTTTATTGATAGATTTCTGCTTTGAATTGCCAGTTATCATTGTCTGTCTCGGTAAGTCAGAAAATCCTTTATGTCAGTTTCATTTTCGCATAACAGCATGACGAGAACGGTGCCAAATGTATTATGTAACAGTTTTAAACCCATAAGTGAGCAGTTCCATAATAAAAGGCGCCGTGCGACATGTGCGATCAGCGGAGATTCGTATAAGTATGATCGTGAGGAGCATATATAGCGATGAGTGAAAATGCACCTTTTAGGTGCATTTTCACTAATCGCTGTATAAGCTCCTCTGGACAACAGGATACATAAGTTGTTTTTAAGGTAAACGGAGTGGTACCCTTCTCCTGTCGTTGCTTGAATAAGAAGGGTGTATTTTTTCTAAATCCGAGTTATTTCACCTCAACATTGAAAAGAAATTGCTCGGTTTTCAGATCTAAGACTTTGGCTTAAGGCAAAGGTACATGAGAACATGTGTTAGTGCAATGTTTTACTTTCTGGCGTTCATTTTAATCTTGCCGTACATGCTGACGCATTTCATTTACCTTTTGCCATGGTGATACAGTCCAACCTGTATTAAGCAAGCACCCAAGGGATAGTCGAAATGTGCTTGCTTAAGACAGGTGCGTGCTTAATACAGGCGAAATTCAATGTATTTGCTTTATTTGGGGACTAGAATCATGCGAGTTTAATTATACAGGTTGTTTGCTTCGCAGAGGCGGCCACTATGAGAGCTTTCACTGTACTCGTATATTCCTTGGTTTTGCACGTCTTTTAGTTGTATTTAATGATTAAGTTATTGCCAAAACGGCCGAAATTGGCTGAAACAGTAAAAGTGCTCCTAAAATCTGATACAAGAGCCACTGCTGTTTTACGTTTCTTACCTGATGTTTACGGCAGCTCTATCTCTTGGATTGCGTCATGTATTGTGTACCACAATGGAACCGAGACTGGGCCATCAGACGTTTGGAGTATAGCGACTCTGAATAGTTTATACAAAAATACGCATCCATCGCATTGAATTCAGTATTTTTATATTTAGTCCCTGTTCAGACACACTATAAATGGGTGAGATTAAGATAAATGGGTATAAAATTAACTAGGAAATTTCTCAGGAAATGACACAATTCATCGAAGATCCCAACCAAGACACCATGTGTGAAAAAGACAACACAAAATTAGGCACCATCAAAGACATCACCAGCGGCAGCCATGTGAACAGCCATTTCCCATGTAGGTGGTCATCAGGCTAGCCAAAACATCACACACCATATATCAATAATAGACATAGCAACAAACAACATATAAAACAACCAAGACGGACCAAAACAGAAGCGCCAACTTGGGACGGCCAGGTTTACAAATAGATACGACACTCGTGACATCCCGGTAGACAGCCGAACCCTTCCAAAATAGATCTTTCCTTCTAGAGTCGATCGCCATTGTTAATGGAGGTAAAAATGAAGATATCAAAATTGCTTCCCACGAAAGTGTATACATTCACCTTAACACAATTTTGAGGAATATTACGATTGTTTCCCATTTAACCCATTAATTCCTAACATCCCTTAAAAATGACATAGGCAAATAGTGCAGACCAAGACCAGACGCCGCAGAACGCGGCGTCTGATCAGGGTCTACATTATTTGCATATGAAAAATGGGGCTTTCTCCTTAAATAAAATAAACTAAACCAGACACCCTTAAATTGACAAATGGACTCATCCTTTTGATGAGAAAAGGAAAAAATCCACTAGGCAAAAATGGATTAAAGTGGTGTTCACCGCTATACGATGCCACCGACACCCAGTCACAATACACTTAACTGGTTCCTACTTCGTCAGCCAAGTTTGTGCCTTTTTCTTAGTATGGGCATGACTCGGCTTGGATTCGATCCCAGATTCTAAATCGTACAAAATGGGCGCTTCATCAGGCAGTTCCAAGCTACTTGTTAACATAGCCTATAATGCATGTATAAAGTCAATGCAACAAGTGAAAGAGAATCTCCGATTTTCGTTCTTTTTGTGTGTTTTGTTTTATTCCATGGTCAACCTTTATTTATTTTTGTTCAATTTGCCTCTGCTAATAACTGCTACAATATGCCGTCAGCTCAATATGCAAACGATAATAATGTTCCAGCAGTGCAGTGCACTAAAATATACAGCTAGTTATAGCGTAATGCAGTATTAGCATGAATCTTATTCTGTTGAAATATTCAGTCTCCCTAGCTGTGTTATAATTGAATTTCACATCAGATTTAGAGATCATATAGAAAACCACCTGCTATAGATCAAATGTTAAATATGCAAGACGTTTTCATCCCGGAGGCAGAAAAAATACTGCTTTCTAGCTGCTGGATAAAGAATCAAATTATTAAACGGTACATTCAGGGTTTTTTTCCATTTTATTTCAATGTATTATGATGTTTTGCAGCTCGTGGTTGTAATACGAATATATACATAACTTCAAAAATTAAAGTATCATGGTACTAACATACTTATAATGATAAACTTATACAGTAAAAAGCAATTGATCTCATTTGAAGCAAGTTAAAAATACGTAGATATCTGGAACTTGTTATTCAAAGCATCGTTAGCCTAAGTTTTCTCGTACACATAAAATCAAAAGTGTTAACATTTTTGATGAAAAAAATGTGAGGCTCTTTTAAATTGCAAAAGCTCATAAAATTATTTTGGCAAAAATGGCAGTGTTTTTATATACAGTACGCTCGAAAATGTAACGTCTCGTTAACCCTTTAAGCGCCAAAAAGTAGACGATAAAATTTACGTCAGCAGAATTTCAAAAAATGCTTTGTCCAAGTATTTCATATTGAGACTTCAAAGACAAGAGGGCAAACAGTGTAGATCCCGATGAGGCAGCTCATTATGAGCTGTCTCATCAGGATCTGTAGTGTTTGCAAATTCTGCTATGTTTGTCTCTGGCGTTTTAAGTGTTAAGTAATGACGTCGTTAGTTTTGAACAACTGGGCCCTAAATAAGACCCGAAAAAATGTTTTTCTTCCAGTATAAAAACACACAAATTGGTTAATATGATTCAAGATGAAGTGCAAACATATAAAAAAAATATTTTTTTTTTTTTATCATTTTCAGTCTTCATGGTGCGATGAAGAAAGCGGTAGTTCAAGCTTTCTGGATTGATAGCTTCGTTCACTGTCCTTACCGCCACGTTGGTTGAAAATGCATTTTGAGCCGCGAAACGATTAAACCAAGAAAGTGGCATGTGCGGCCCAGCAAAGCCGTTGATGTTGGCCTGGATGCCCCGTCGCCATTTTGACACCATTGTCAATTAAAAGACGTTTGATAATGTCGCTCAACAGAAGATGCTGTTTTCAACATGGAAAGTACACTGGCGCGTTGTTAACAGAAATCTCACCACGACAGGGGATTTAAAGTACACGTAGAATAGATTCGGTTTTCGGAAACCCGGCAGAGAACGCGGGTCAAACAGTGCCTGTTTAAAAAAAGTAAATTTACCCTCACACGACGTCTCGGGCAAACAAAATTTTAAGGCAGAGATCCTGATAAGTAAGAGTGACGCTTGGACAATCGCTGACTGCACCTGCAGTGTCTATAAAGGATAATGCGGAAAGCCTATTATTTACACGTATAATGCATTTCAAGGAATGTGCTGGGTTTGTCTGGGTGCAAACTTAAGAACAAGTACAGCCATTCAGAGATAGCACGCAATACAGCAATCATCCAGAGATAAATTTGAATTAAGTCGGTTCTAAGAAATGATGACCGGAAGAACAGAATTTCTATGGTGTTATTCACCGGAATACAATAGGTTCGTGTGCTGATATAACTCTTTATTGTAGGATTGACGTATTAGAATTCTGAGGAAAACAATCATTTGTCATTTAAAACTCTTATCAAATTGAGATAAATGGTTGGATTTTATACAAGGAAGAACTCGTTTGCTGGTCGAGCTTTTCAGTTGTCACTCCCTTTTATTTTGTTGTATGAACTCTCACCAAGATATCGGGCGCACTAGTTCCTGGCACAGTCGTATGTAGTCCGGGGTTACCCGGATACTACCGGTAGTTTGATTGACAGTCTGGGTGGTTTGTCCGCCATTTTTACAAGCAATGAGCGTATAGCGTCTGAATTAAAATCGGCATGAATCAACAACGCCGATTAGCTGTGGTGAACAGCGGCTGCACTAAATAGTAAGCTAACCGATTAACCGCAGACTACATGCTCAGCCTGTCTACCAGAACAAATGAGTCTATTTTGATGTAAAAAATATTTTGATGCTCTTTGTTGTATTTCTAACACAGTGGCCAGCTGCGTAGCTGTACGCTTTGCTTCCCAGCGGGCACATATTGACGTCGATGCTTCGTCATAACGTCGCATCGACGTCCAAAAAACGTCATTTTGACGCCATGCGCCTGATGGACTACTGTTTTGTGTTGTGGTTCAAAGAAACAACCAAAAAAGTTTGCTGATTGTTTTGTTTTGCGGTTTAAACCAGAGAACAGTAAAAATAGACGCTTAAATCGGTATGACTTTTGATGTTTGTTGTATTGCTGTAATGGACCGTGTGTATCTTATGAAAGCAATGATCAATGTACCATGTATTACAGTAGTGATAAAACGGCCGCCACACAACCACGAATGAGGAGCATGTTAAAAGATCAAGGATGCAACTGGGGCATATATAAAATCTCCTTATGAAAGCTGAGTTAATATGGTCACATGTCATGATCGTCTGGCATGATTAAGACATTCCTACAGGATAGACTCAGAATAGAAGAAACACAAAGAAAGGACGGGCACAGAAAACCGAAGAAAACATCTACCACGAACTGACAGGTCTGGGGCCGTATTTATAAAACGACTTAAGTGGTTGGTATGCGGTTGCTAAGGCTAAATATCTATAAAGAAGATTCCCTACAACTATGAAATTTGGTCTGGAGGAACAGTCTTTGTAAGACTGTACATCCAGAGCAAATTTCATAGTTGTAGGGAAACTCCTTCAAAGAAATTTTGCCTTAGCAACAGCATAGCAACCACTTAAGTCGTTTTATGAATACGGCCCCATGAGTTTTCAGACTCGCTTTGGTCCATTGAAAGCTGTGAAAGGTGAAGATGAAAATAAAGTATCGGACGATGTATGCAGGGTTAGGGTCAAGTCGGGTAACTTCGGACAGCGGAAAAATTCGGACACACCATTGTAAACAGTGAAAATCCAGATGAGACGGCTCATAATGGGACGTCTCATCAGGATTTTCACTGTTTGCCCAGTTAATTTTGGTTTAATTCCTAACAACTGACATATAAAGGAAACAATTTCACTGTCCGAATTTACCCGCTGTCTGAATTTACCCGACTTTACCCTAAGGACCTGAGGTGGGATGAAACGACGTTTTATTGATGAATCTTCTGTTTGAAGTTGACAAGTTTGGCGATTACCACAAGACAACCATGATCTCGTAAATAATTTTCCTTTGTTCAACCGTCAAATCTGCCTTTATTCTTATGTGAAATGTTAATGGTGCCAAATTCTATTGTTAAAATTACAAGGCAATATCTTGAGATAGTTCTATTGCATATGAGGTTGTGTATGGAGTTTTAATTGCTTCCTGGTTAAAAGGTTTAGCATAACTGCATAAAAAATTAATCCTTACAGCATGACCACAGTAGAGATCTCCGTAAGATAGGCTGCGTATAAAATCGTCCCTAATATTTTAAAATAATTAAAAATATAGTTTTTTCTTCTTGAAAAATCGCATGAGACATCCAAAATATCAGATAAATAACATACATTGCTCATTTTTTCAGTTCTTCCTGAAACACTGCGTACAAATTTAAAGAGTAACTACACTTCAGGAACTGACTGAATCAGATCCCAAACCCTATCCCCAACATCAAAGGGAACGACTGACAAAGACATCCCAACAAACAATAAATTACAAGTGATAAGCCCAGTCAGCAGCTCTTTCCCAAATAGGTGGCAACTCAGCTATCTTTATTGAACTAAATAATTTAGACCAAAAGAAGGGTTACAACAGACTAAGCAAATCATACGAAAAACATTTAACAACTATTTTTACCTATTTTCTATTTTTATTATAGAAGGGTTAAAATGAGAACAGAATAAATTAAACAGCACCGAACATGAAACAAATGCAACCGCAACGAAAGTACAGCCTTGGGACGGTCAGTAATAACTACTAGGGGGTTTAAACCGGTTTTACTGGGCCCAAACCTTCACCCTCACCCTCCGCCGCGGTGTACACAATTAGTTAGTAGTTCGGTTCGTATGGAGGTCCCCTAATTCATCAGAGAGTCATCACGGCCAACAATTAAAATCAAGAAAAGACCGTGATGAAGCAAGGATGAGGACTCGACAGCCAAAACGTGTTGAGACACCTGGAGATCCCTGGGGCGTCAGCAACACCACTGGAACACTGGAGCAAAAGAAGACCACCAGTTGAACCCCGGTGGGCCAAGAAACAGACAAACATCCTGCCCCAACCAACCAATACATAGCTTTATGTAGGGGCTATCATAGAGTCTGAACCCCGACCCACCGGCGTGCAATTAAAGAGGACAGCAAAGTTGCCAACCGTGATTGGGTTAACCACTAAGCATGCAGACTGCCGCATTACATCTATGTCATAGCCAATGGGGTTAAATCGCATGACAATTTTCTTAAATTGATCAGGAAATTCTGTTTTCCCTACGATTTTGCGTAATTTATATACTAAGTCACCATAAAATTCAGGTTCCGAAAGGCCTTGGTGCAAAAGTGACCTTAACCCTGTATTACATTTAGAAACCAATTCAAAGTGTCTACGAAAAAATTTAGAAAAAGCTTTCCGAAGTTTATGATACAGATGCCCCTGCTGTAAAAGCTTGGCAGTCAAACTTTTATTACGAGCATTGAAATCAGCCAAATGACTAGACACCCTAGCGAAGCGAATAAGCTGAGAAATGTAAACACCATAAGAAGTGGTGCGGGGAACATCACCATCCACAAACGGAAAATTAACAATGTCGAAATCAAAATCATCGCGTTTGTCATAAATTTTAGATGAAACAAATCCGTCTAAAACTGATAAATGTAAATCCAAAAATGGGGCCTCGGTATCAGAAGTATTTGCTTTATTTAACTGCAATTTAGCAGGATAAATTTGACTAGCCATTCCTTCAAAATAAGGATTGTCAATTTTGATAGGTCTTCCAAGTATCTAGACGTTGAGCTGAATGCCTCAATGACATGAGCTTGAGTACCATCAGAAAGAGACATTATAAAGTCTCTTTCATAGCAAAATAGAAACAAATCTGCTACAAGAGGAGCGCAGTTAGTACCCATCGGAATTCCTACACTTTGTCTGTGTAACTTAGTACCAAATCTGATGAAATGTTATCTAGAGGATATACTAAAGCATCACAAACATTTTGGCAAGACAACATTTTAAACCTTTTTTGGTCAGCGGAAATAAAAAAAAAACATGTTTATCATTACAAGCAAGATAAAGAGCACTCTCTCTCTGAAAAGTAGTTTCAATTAAATTTATTAGTTTCAGCATACAACAAGATCTAATTTAATTTTTTACTAGGTGATATTTTGTATTATAGTCAACTCAGAAATATCATTGACCGAAATTTTTCATACTAAAACTTTACTAAATACTAACGCATTTTAAATGCATTGAAACACTTCAAATGCTTTCTGAAATCATAGATATGACACGCAACAAACTTAACATTTAGCTGTTGATATTACATTTAAGCTCTTATTGGTTTTACAGACAACCATATCATTTTCTGTGTGCAGAACTGCGCCGCAGTCTTACCAATAAGTAAGATTAGATCGAACTTATTACGTTTTAATTGATAACTTGAAAATTAAAACTGTTTATCAAAGCAGTTAAGGGTCGTGCTGCCTCTTCGAGTTTTCTCCCTTCTTTTCTATCAAGCGGAGCCGATTTACTTCAAAAGAAGAAGATTCTGCTACGCACAGATAATCAAGCTCTAGTCTTTATTTTGAACAAAAAATCTTCCAAATCTCAACGAGTTATGCAACTTCTACGACCTTCCGTGTTGCAGGCTATGTTACATAACATTCATTTCAAGACCAAACACGTCGATGGCGCTGTTAATTCTATTGCTGATTGTATTTCCCGCCAGAAATGGTCGCAGTTTCGCCATCTTGCTCCATGGGCAGACGAAAATCCAGTTCAGGTCCCAGATTCGTTCCTACGGCTGATCTCTTCTGTGAAGCTAACCGCTTGCTAGAAGCTGCAATATCTGAAAACACCAAACTGGCATATTTGTCAGGTATCAGGGCATTTGACAAGTTTCGTGTTGTTCACAAGCGACCGTTGATATGGCCGCCGACTTTCCAAGACATAGTTGATTTTATTGCTCATTTGTCTGTCAGCAGCCATGCACCTAGCACCGCGAGAACTTATGTCGCAGGCTTGAGTTACAAGTGTAAAGTCCTTGGTGTTTTTGATCCGACACAAGGGTTTATAATAAGTAAATTGTTGAAAGGTATGTCTCGGTTAGATAAACGTTTAGATAGCCGTTTGCCGATCACACTTTCATTGTTAACTGACATCATTCGAATTCTTCCTGCAGTTTGTAGCTCCCAGTTTGAGTCGGCATTATTCGCTGCTGCATTTTCTGTGGCCTTTTTTGGATTTTTTCGCGTTGGCGAATTAGTGTCCAGCTCTGGTGCTGCATTGCAGCATGTAATTACAATTGCTGATGTAAATTTTTTGCACAATTACTCCTTGGTTGAGTTAGGTTTACGGTCATCTAAAACAGACGCTAGTGCAAAGGGTGTTACTGTGGCAATACCTGCTGTTCATGGTAGCATTTGTCCAGTTAAACTCTTAAAGCGCTATGTTGCAATGAGACCGTCGTTAGCCGGTCCTTTATTTTGTCATTTTAATGGACGGCCTGTTTCTCGCTCTCAGTTCAATGCTGTATTATATAAGGCTTGTCATAGTTTGGGGACGGACGCTTCCAAATACAGGTCTCATTCATTTAGGATCGGAGCCGCCACCTTGGCTTCCTCCAGGGGTTTGTCCGATGATGATATTAGGATGTGTGGCCGTTGGGCTTCGGACTCTAAAGTCTTTAAGCACTATATTCGCATACGAGTGAGTCGGTTGGTTGTATAGACTCGAAGTTCGTTATACTCTTTTAAAAAATTGTCTTTGTTTAACATTGCATAGTATTGCTTTAGTGTTTATAAGTTTTTTAGGTAGCCAAACACGCATATGGATTGTTGGGTCATCAATTGTGAAGTACGCATTCGTCCATGCTCGATATTCATATGATGGTCCACATCTAGATCTACAGAGACAGGCTGCATCTGTGTGGTGGCAAGGAAGGGGTGGTCTCCGTTGGTGCCATGTGAGGAGATTTACTCGGACCTTACTTCAGTTTGAAGACGCACCTGACCTGCTGGTGTTACACTTAGGAGGCAACGATCTAGGCCAAGTTAAACTAGGTGATCTTCGTTTTAATATTGCTAATATTTTAGGTCAGCTTCGTTTTCTGCTACCATGCACCAGATTTATCTATTCTCAGATTCTCCCTAGGCTCATTTGGCGCGACGAAACAAGCCATTTGGCTCTTGATATTGCTCGAAAAAGGGTTAATTCGTTTGTGGCGTCTTGCGTTTTGCGGGCTGGTGGTGGATATATAAGATATCCAGACATCTGCGAAGATGTTTCATTCTTCATAGAAGAAGGAACCCATCTTTCTAACCTGGGAAATGATATATTTCTTTATCGTTTACAGCAAGGTCTTCAGACAATTTTATGCTCTGATATTTCTGTATCGCCTGTAGCTGGTAAAGTTGGGCCATGGCTGGCAATTTAGTCGTGCTACTGGTGGCGGTGTCGCAATCTGCCTCACTAAGATTAGGCAGATCGCGACTGGTGGCGGACTTTTCAAGTGGTTACACCAGTAGTGCACGACATTGGACACTTTGATAGATGCATAAGATTTGAATTTCATCTCATCGTCGGACATCTGTTCCCAGTGTTCGTTCGATTTGATGTTTATCATGTATGACTTTAAATCATATCTAAAAATTTAACGCTTTATGCGAATTTTACTGCTTTCTCTTTTCATCATTTATTGCATCTATCTACTGAGAAAAATGTAAAGCCGTGGCCCATATTTTTGCCATTAAATGTATCGAAACTATGCCCGTCTTTGGTGATCATTTATTTTACCGAGGATGTCTTTGATAATACGTTTTATTGAAACTTGAAAATTAAAACTGTTTATCAAAGCAGTTAAGGGTCGTGCTGCCTCTTCGAGTTTTCTCCCTTCTTTTCTATCAAGCGGAGCAGGTCGTCGGGTTTGGAAAATTTTGAGTTAATAATATTTTTGTTTGTTAATTAAATCAACCATTTTTGAAACCCACCCGCCCACAACCTTTTAATACAGGCCTTTCTGCTTTTTCTGCTTGTGTTTTCTTTGTGTTTCAGTTCAGTAACTGGCGATGATCTTGCTTGCTCGTCTAGTCCCTGGGCTGTTCTGACAGTGTTGGTCGCGGCTTTCAAGGGATGTGTACACAGAATGTGTTTGTGCGCAGGCGGACTTTTCAAGTGGTTACACCAGTAGTGCACGACATTGGACACTTTGATAGATGCATAAGATTTGAATTTCATCTCATCGTCGGACATCTGTTCCCAGTGTTCGTTCGATTTGATGTTTATCATGTATGACTTTAAATCATATCTAAAAATTTAACGCTTTATGCGAATTTTACTGCTTTCTCTTTTCATCATTTATTGCATCTATCTACTGAGAAAAATGTTAAGCCGTGGCCCATATTTTTGCCATTAAATGTATCGAAACTATGCCCGTCTTTGGTGATCATTTATTTTACCGAGAGTGTCTTTGATAACCAGTTATTAGAGGCCGCCATTTCAAGGTTTTTTGACCTTAAACTTGCGAAACTGCATCATTTTGATATGCATTTTTCTTATGGAGCTGCCTGATTTAAACAAAACAACATTTAATGCTGAGTCACCTTTTTGATTAGTTTAAGCCCCTGCCCCCTCCCCCCAACCCACCCCACAGTAGTTTTAGTTCTAGCCATCCAAAGGCGGAAAATTCTCATGCAGATTCTATTTGTCGTATTTCTAACACTGTGGCTCACTTGAAAAGCTGTCGGCTTCTTTACTTTACTTCCTGTTTTGTTTGTGGAAATGACTAAACACTGATGTTTTATGTTCTATGTTGTACTTCTTTGTTTTGGACTGGTGTCCCTACATGCACATGACGTTGAAATGATGTCATAGTGACGTTATTATGACGCCATTTCAACGACATGTGCCCGCTGGTTATTATCGAAGATGTGCTGCCTTTTGTGTCCGAGCAGCAGTTGCACATAATGGAAACGCAATCGATCAATTTCAGAGCGCTAAAGAATGGTTATGCAAAATCATTCACAGCTCCATTATTCAAGGAGGTAAAACTGAAACGAGCACATACATAATACCAATTAATGCCAAGTTGTTAATCGTAAATGGAATGAAGATTATAGACTGAAGGAGTATGGTCTCCGTTTAACAATCCATCTGAAAGAATTACATAAAGTTGATATTCTTCTTCACAAAGTTGTTTTCTACTACTGCATTAATTTAATATTTATCTGGTCATGTAAAATGCTCACTAGAAGTAGTGGCGTTGTCACACTGTCATGTTGTTAGACATAGATACTGATTCAAGAAGGGCAGTTGTCAGTTACTGGCGAAAGTATGTGCACTTAGTACTGGTTAACCGCTTAGGCGGTCTAAGCCTGCCCAGGAATAGTGTGGTTAGGTTAACTGACCGTCCCGACATGACCTTAGTTGTTTACCGTGGACGTTAAGCATCAAATCAACCAACCAACCAATTAGACATAGATGACTGGTTCTATGAAATCAGAAAAATACACATGAACAGTGTGAAAAAAGTAAAGTACTGTAGTTTTCATAATGGGCTGACAGGTCATGTTGGATTACAGCAACAAATAAAATTTGTTGAAGGTTTATGCATGGATAAGACAATAATTATGCTGAATAACAGTTATTTTCAGAGCTTATTCTTATGGCAGATCTGTGCGTGTACATCAGTGATGACATGGTATTTTTCTGTCTTTGTCACTTCTTTCTTATTCTCTCATTTTCTTTGATAGAAGGTTACCCGGATTTATAGTATTCTTACCCCGTATCTATTGGGCCGTTACATGGTTTCATCCGCACATTCATCTGAACCAACAGCCTGAGTTCAAAAGCAAGTTGGCCGATATTCGTTTAGTGTTTTCAAGGTTTATCTTTGATTGCAAAATCAGAAGTATGCAGACAGTTGTAAATAAACAAATCTAAACATAAACTTGAACTTTGAGCAACACAAATGTTTCATTATCACAATTTTGAGAAGAATTTCAAATAATTTAAGATAGGAATACGTGTGAAGTAATATGTTATTTAGTTCATGGGCGTCTACCTAGGATGATGCAATATAATAAATAAGGCTGGGAGCTTGCTGATATTTCGGTAAGAATAAAACATACATATAAGAAAAAAAATATTTATATGTTTGCACTTCACTCCTCCCTAAATGAAAAATTGGGGGAAGATTGGAAAACATGGAGTACTTACTTGCCCCGTCACTCGACAAGACGTTTGGATTAATCTGTGTATCCGAAATAAATACGGGAGTCTCAGTACATTTATAAGAAGGAAGGTACGATAGATTGGGTCAGTCAGAACAGTAATAATACAGAGGTAATATTGGAAGCAGTAGAACTAGATTCGGCATTATTTCGTGAGCCTTGCTAATAAGTTTCACATATTTCGACCTATGAATAACCCTGTGAATGGACGCTTACAAGTTTCACATATCCTAATGAATAACCGTGTGAATGGACGCTTACAAGTTTCACATATATAGAGCTAATGAATAACCCTCTGAATGGACTTGACAATGAAAAACTGAAATTATAATGTAGCTGGTAATTAGCTGGATGTGAAATAATGTGTTCCTTTAACATATTTGTTTGTACAGACATTTGAAAGACTGTTATGCAACAACAGGAGGCCAACATACTGATTTACAATAAAAGTCTGAGGTGATAATGTAGTTGACAATTAGCTTGATGCAAGTACTGTTTACAGACAGTCGAAGTCTGTTATGCAATTTAAGTAGGCAAACATAGCTGGTTTAGCTGGGAAAAAAAACGAGAAAAGGTATAACGGTAATTTTGTTTTCAAACATTTTCAGAATGAGTTCAATGATAACATAAGACCAGAAATTCATTCTTCGCTATAGTATGTGATAAAGTACATACATTATGGTGATGCCTAGAAATAAATTAAGCGCCATACTATGATATAACATACATTGTGGTGATGACATATTCTTTCTGCGAATCGTTGTCTACGCAAATTGCACTTATCTTCACAGCGCATTTGCACAGACAGATCTTCCAGACAGTTTGCCTTGTCCTGTTGCTTGGTTATTCGGGGTCTAACTGATGACTTTCTTTTGCTCCGGTATTTCAGTGGTGTTGTTTGACTTCCCAGGGGTCTCCTGGTGTTGCGATACGTTTTTTCCGTCGAGTCCTAAACTCTGATTCATCACAGGTCTTATTCGTGATTTGTTTGTTTCCGATGATGTTTCATTGATGGGTTAGGAAACTTTCATGCGGACCAAACAGCTAACTAAATGTTTCGAACCACTGCAGAAGCAGAGGGCGAGGTTTGGTACCAGTAAAACATGTTAAAGCCCCCCCCCCCCCCCCAGTAATCTTTTGCTGACCGTTCCAAGGAGGAGCTTCTGTTGTCGTCTCTTGATGTTACATTGTGTTATGTTCGCTTGTCTATGTTCTTTGGCGGTTTGGTCACCCGTTTTGCCACCCAATCTGCAATTTGTTATGTTTTGTTTTGTTTTGTAAGTTAAAAATAAAATAGATAAAAATAGATGTTGATGCTGTTTTGATAAGAGTAGCTGAATGACCACCTCTTGGGAAAGAGCTGCTCATTCAGTTACCCTGCGTGTCTTTCGTGAACTTGTGTCAGTTTTTCCGTATGTGTGTGCTTCTTTCCTTGTTGGTTTTGAGAGCGGGATGAGGGATTTGATTGTATTAATTACTGATCATTCCTATCTTTTTACTTCCATGCGCTGTAAGCTTATGATCTAAGTTTCTCCAAACTCAGATCTGGATCTCAAATAAATGACAACCCGTTTTTCAATTATTTGTTGCATAACAAATGCCAAATTATTTCTGTCTTCCCATCTTGCGCACAAGAAATCCCAAATATGCATTATGGAACATTGAGAAGCCAAATAGTTTAATACATCTTCAAAGTCTGACCTCAAGAGCCATTTCTCTTTGCAAAATAGTTTCTAGTAATACCGTATATTTTTGCGAGCTTCGCTGGTCAAGTTAAGTTTAAATCTGCTCAGCTTCACAGCTGGTCTTGGCCGTTGTACGCGCCAATTTGCATGGTTTCGCTTGTGCAGGCTAAATATCTGAGCATTTTTTTTTTCACAGCAGACCACCTTTTGGGTTCCAATTAGCTATCAGGAATAATCTCTCTTATCTCCTAGAAAGTTTATGATTATTTTTGCGCACACTTACACTATCTGAGCCGCAGCGGAAGACAAGCATATGCGAACAGCGAAGATCGGACTAGCCTGCGCTTCCAAGCAAACTAACCAGAAACATCACTTCTTGTAAAAACAAAGCAAACCTCTTAAGGAATATTTTGCGAAAAGAAAAGGCTCCGATCAGTCTGAGAGGACTCGCAGAGTGATCTGAATCTTTACTCTTCGCGTATGCCATGATGTACCTTCCACTCACACGTACCTTATTTGACTGACATTACGAGAAAACAATCCTTACATCATGTGCATAATGTAAACACTATAATAAGCCTGTGCGTAAGCTGCGACTTATCAGGGCCTAAAATTTTGATTTTTGGATACGTCAGGACTTAGGATTATATATGTGAAAAGGGAAGGCGCTAACCAGCCTGCTTGGCGCACGCTGATCTGTGTCCTCCTCCCTGTTCGCACATACCGTAACGTACTTTTTCATCCGATGCCATTCGTTTGTAATCAGCATTTAAATCTGTATGATATGATAACAGAAGTTGTCTTACAGATATTCTGATAAAGTAATTTATCTTGCAGGTTAAGATGCAGATATGGGAAATGAATTAATTATCGTTATGGAATCACTCAGTAGTACAACTGCAACTTACACGACTCCGACAAGTGTTACATGTAATGATTGCTGTTTTGTAAGAGTCAATCAAGAACTAACTTAAAAAGCACTGATCGGGACAATTATGCAGCCCGTTGAAGTCAACTGTCGATAGTTTACAACTCATTATAGAGGATCTCAGTGATTATTTGGATTAAATTAGCCTTTGAGAAAGTAGTCAGTAGTCCAATCGAGCCATCTCCGAAAGGCGGAAGGCACAGATAAGACAGACAACATACCATATAGCCTCGGTCCCATAGAGGTCGCGAATTCGTGCAACAGCTATGTATATGCGCCTGATTTCATTTGCAAATATAAACGTATTCATGTCAAATAGTGACTGGCGACCTCCGCGACCATTACAACTACTTCTCCCCTTCCGATATGATCGCTAATTAATCGCCGATAAGTCGTCATTCACTCGGCGATAGTTTTCGCATGTAGTCGGCGATCGATCAGCAACCTTTCTGCAACTGCTCACCATAGGACCGGCGACATGTTTGCAACTAGTTAAGAGTGATCAGCGACCCGTCAGCACCCAGTCGATGACTCTTCGGCGACTGTGTCATCGATGTTAGCACGCCCGGTGCCGAAAGTTTTACGACAGCTTCCTTCCAACCTACCATCCTTATTATGATAGAAAACTACCTAGTAGTATAATACAAAACCAGTTTATACTCATACGCATTACTATATATACAATGGCTTCCTCTGAACGTTTTATCTACTCGCGAATCACTATTTATTATTCCAAACAGAGATTGCTTGTTGACAAAAGGGTATTTGACCTTCCTAATCGAATAAAGAAAAAATGTGATTAAATTCTGAGAATGTAAAAAATAAGACGATGACATCTTTCATGTTCTACTGTTTCATTCCACGCAACATGTTTCTCAGAAAATAAGCAAATTTGGGCATGATAACACGCCATGTCGTCCTTGTCACAATCACGCTATAGTTTTCTCAGAACAATAAAAAAATAACGGCGATCATTGTTTCCGAGAAGAACATGGAAAATCCGAGATTCACATTGCGCTAGCAAACAATTAAAATCAGCACGAAATACCATCAAAAAGGTTTTGGCATGATTATTGCCGAATTTACACGCTGGCTGTCTGAGGGTAATATATAGACTTGTATCGAAACAACAAAGATCTAAACAGACACCACATACGAACTATATATAACAGTTCCTTCCCTTTGACACTTTTCACCACCAGAGGGCTACAAGTTCAAACTTGTAGCCCTCTAGCGGCGAAAGTGTCCAAGGAAAGGAACTAGTTTAATACAGACTAGAGGGTTATGATATAAGCACTACAGAGTATGTGTCTGTTGCAGACTGTCAATGTGTTGTTAAAACAGATTTTAGTTAGCCGTGCTATAACGAGAAGGCAACGACTAGGAACTGACACAATTGCTAACCACATCATGTCCTAAACACAAGATGGGAAAGGACAAACTAAAGACGGCACTCACAGAAAAACAAGACAAGCGATAATACAGTTGGCCAGCTCTTTCCCAGCAGGTGGCCACGATGTACCTCAATAATGTACAAAAGGCAAAGACTAATAGACAGCAGACAAATAATGACAATAATAGTAAACCACATCAGAAGTATCGCCTTGGAACGGTCAGCATTACTAAGGTCTGAAGACAATCAGCCTCTAGCCCTAGCAACTAATTTACTGTATTGTACAACCTGAATAAAATCTCTTCCCATTAAAGATGTATGCAACAGAGCGCCAACTTCTCTGATAAATCAGGGTGATCTTTCTCTTGGAGGTGTAGTCATTCACCTAAGATGAAAAGGTACACTTTCAGGAAAAGTAACCCTTCCATTTTCTTTTTCGCCCGTTCTCGTTCCCCTAAGCGCATTTTACCTTATAAAGTAGACACGTTTTTGGATTTTGGACAGGAAAGCAAAGAGGAAGTCACACAAAAACTGTTTTCTTTTGTAAAATAAATTTGCAGAAAACATGGAAGTGAATTTTAAAAGATTTAGAATATCCCCTAGTACTAGGTACTCTATAATAACCCTTTCATTCTTCAGATTCTTACTCCAGCAGGAATATTGGCTTTACTTTCCTCTCTGATACATCTTCAATCAGGCAGACTCTCCGACTTGTCAATCAATGATAAAGCAATATTCTTAGAACAGCTTCAACAGACGTTATTTCTCTTATCATAATAGCTGATGACTCGAGCTAAATTAACCATTAAACAACCTCTTTATCCAAGAATTATGTCAAATATCGTCGAATTGGCTCAAACAAGATTCTTTTTTCTCTCTCTTGGAAAGCGCATGTGTCCTGGAAAGCATGCCATTTTAGCGACAACAACTAAGAAAATACATGAGAACAAACCAAACACAATTACCAATTACTTCGATAGCTACAATAATCGACATCTGAAGCAATTGGTAAATTAAGACAGAAACAAACACTGTAGCTATGGATGAGGTAAATGCCAACATGGAGTCATTTTAACCATATGCAAGAGCACAACGGTCGAGAGAGGGGAAGGGAATAATGTACGAGGGCTGATAAAAATACATGGACTTTTGCTGTAGACATTTTATTAATAGTAAACGCATTAAATTTGCAATAAATACAGTTCCGTCTTTCATGTATCTAGTGATGTATTTCATTTACCGGCAAAACTTCAGGAGGTTTTCTATGTGGGTTGTCGTAGTAACCTTACGACGCTGCTGCGGAGCACGGTAAAAACTTGACTTATTATTTCAAATTGTTTTATCTTTGGTTATGCTTAAAATTTTCACTTAAGTAAAATACTTAATATTTAATATACTATTTCGTTATGGTTTCCGCTTTTCACTGTCAAAGACCTATTGGCGTCAACAACTGTACTTCTTGCATAAGCAGCGTAAAATATGGTATGTCGGTCATACAAGGTTGACAAAATGACTTCAAACATCATGACGGGTATTTAAGGCAAGGTCCAGTTTTCGTATGTGATTGTGATAAATAGAGGACAAAATCAAAGAAATGTTTCAAATGATCAAATTAAATGTTATTTGATCTTTTTATGTCATTTTGATCTGAAGCTGACACTGATTAAAGGGTTGCAGACCTGCATTTAGACATACACCACAAAAGTAATACACGTTGACACGTGAAAGCAAAAGTTCGGCTTGGATTTATGAAGCCAACAGATATGCGGTTAGTATGCTATGAAATTCTTCAAAACAATTATATTGCATATGGATTTGTCTAACATTTGTCAAAATCATGCAAAACCTGCAAAGTGGGTGTTAGTTTGTGAAAACTGAGGAACAAAAGAACCACTGAAATGTTAAAACGGGTCAAAATGTCAAACGGCATTAATGTAGTGCCACGCAGTAGCTGTACCTACCTAAGATAACGTGAAAGAAAATACTCATTTTTCATTGAAATTTCTCCTAACTTTCACATAAAGTAGCTAAAAAAATGAACTTTTTGCGGTATGAGATAATTTACTATAACTATATGAGCCGCGACACGAGAAAACCAACAAAGTGGTTGTGCGACCAGCGCAGACTCAGATCAGCCTGGGCATCCGCCCAGTCTGATCAGAATCTTCGCTGTCCGCATGGAGGTAGCTTAGACCCTTAGCTACCCTTTAAGCCCTTAGCAAAGAGTCTGATCGGAGTCGGTGGATGCCCAGGCTGATCTGGGTCTGCAGTGGTCGTACAACCACATTGTTGGTTTTCTCGTGTCGCGGCTCATATTACCTTTACAGCCTCAGCATAAGTATTACCCCTCGTATGTAACTTTTGTAACAATTAAAATGAATAATTTTTCAAATTGAACTAACGCACCGCCAGTGGAATACGTTTGTTAAATACATCATCAAAACCTAAGTGAATAATAAAATACCCGGCAAAGCCGCAGTTACAAAGCCACCCCAGTAAGAGGAAATGTTGGCAAATGTAATGTGAATTGATACAATTTCAGGGGAAGCAACATGTGGTTTATTGTTTGTTGGGATGTCTTTGTCAGTCTTTCCTTTTGATGTTGGGGATGGGGTTTGGGATCTAATTTAGTCAGTTCCTGAAGAGTAGTTACTCTTTAATTTCATCATTTCAATTTTTGTCTCCCTTATAAAAAGGGTTCACTCTTACAGGAAAGCAACCATTTTCAGGAAAGCAAACAGAAAGCCACAAAAGTTGTTTCCCTTAATACAATTGGTGGAATATCATACAGGTGTACAAATACACCTAAAGCAAATCATCCTGACTGTTAATTCTGATTCAGCCGGTCTGTGTAGGGGATACCTTACTTATTCGTTGATATTACAATAATAAGTTCTCAAAACAGATCCCTTTAACGGCAAAGGAGATACAAGCAAAAGCAAGAAATGTAAGTGGTCTAAGTACCCAAATCATAAGTCTGAACTAGTAAAATTAAAGAGTAACTACACTTCAGAAACTGACTGAATCAGATCCCAAACCCTATCCCAAACATCAAAGGGAAAGATTGACAAAGACATCCCAACAAACAATAAATTACAAGTGATAAGCCGAGTAAGCAGCTCTTTCCCAAATAGGTGGCAACTCAGCTATCTTTATTTAACTAAATAATTTAGACCAACAGAAGGGTTACAACAGACTAAGCAAATTATCCGAAAAACATTTAACAACTATTTTTACCTATGTTCTATCTTATTATAGAAGGGTTAAAATGCGAACACAATAAATTAAACAACACCGAACATAAAACAACTGCAACCGCAACGAAAGTACCGCCTTGGGACGGTCAGTAATGACTACTGGGGGTTTAAACCGGTTTTACTGGGCCCAAACCTTCACCCTCCCCCCTCCGACGCGGTGCATACAATTAGTTGGTAAGTCATTTAATCATTGACAATTCCGGTATATTATAGATACACAGATTTGGACCCCAAAACAGGGGTGTGATCCGATGCTCGCGAGTAGTAAGAATCACCGGCCTAATATAATTTTCCCGCCATATCTATGTATCTGTAGAAAAAGGCAGTGAATATGAAAGTCCGGTATTTGAAAGCCTAACTCAGCTTCAACTGAGGCCATCAAATCAGAAATTAGTTAAGAAACGGAATCAACGAGCATGTCTTCCATAAAACTTTTTAACTATTGACACAAGCTTTACTTTATGATAAACCTGTGCCAATAGTTTACGGATGAGTAGCTTCCCTCTTTCAACAGAGAAAGAAGACATGAGACTTTGGTTAACTGTGTCCCTATATCATCCAATGTGCAAGGCCACCTACACCGCCTAGCGATCGCGATCATGAAAGGACAGAGAAGTGCAATCAGATCTAATATCCCACAAACATAAGTCAGACCATGGGTTTCAAGGTCCATTCCTAATTTACTCTTATTACTTCGTTCTAGTGTCTTTAGTGGGCTGTGCTTTCTGACTGAGGCCGTGTGCCGCCTTTGTAGTTCTCCCATTTGGTGTTTAGGGTAGGATGTGCAAATCTATTGTGTCGGTTCCTGATCATTGCCTTTTCACTGGTTCCTAATTTATTGGACGGTGCGTGTATGTTATCGCAAATGTGCTGGGGCCGTATTTATAAAACGACTGAAGTGGTTGGCATGCTGTTGCTAAGGCTGAATTTCTATCAAAGAATTCCCCTACAACTATGAAATTTGCTCTGAGGGAACAGTCTGAAAAAGATTGTTCCTCCAGGGCAAATTTCATAGTTGTAGGGAATCTCCTTCATGGACATTGAACCTTAGCAATAGCATAGCAATGACTTAAGTCGTTTTATAAATACGGCCCCTGTTCTATTTTGTCCTTTGTATTTTATTATTCCTCTTGTTTTGACGTCTTGGGTTTGGTGTGTTTTGCTATCATGGCCTTTCTTTTGTATCTTCGTCCATAGTTTTGGATTATTGCCAAAATTCTAAGTACTGGGTCTACTCTGTTTGCCGTTCCATCTGCAGCGTTTGGACGCATTACTGCATAGTATAGCCAAACTGTTCCATTTTAGACATTTACGGCATTTATTCTAAGTTTCTCAATTTTAAGAATTATACGGTATAATGATTCAACAGATACAAAACATGACGGTGTTCTATCAGCAGCAGTCACGTGACCGCTTCAAGCGGTATCCCTTACTCTTATTCGAGGCTTCTTTCTGTGTTTTGAATGGGGCTGTTCTTTGTGATTAGGATCTTTTCGGAGTAACTGCATTCATATATATTTTTTTTCTAATTTCAAGCGCAATCACCCTTAACATGTCGGCTTTTAAATATTGAAAATGTTACACCGTATTCTCATTCCGAGAAAATACTATGAACATCTTTAAAGTCACGTCTTACAATTTTGTCATTCATCGTGCAATTACTTTGATACATCATCCAATCTTTAATTTAAGCCTTCCTGAAAGATAAGGTGACCTTGATTTAAAAATGAGAAATTCTTCGCACAGTTTCAGCTAGTTCAATTTTACTTTGAATTGCGCATTTTAAGAAGTTCACAGTTAGTTAGTTAGTTCCAACATAATAATTTGAGCCGCGACACGAGCAAACCAACAAAGTGGTTGTGTGCCCAGTACAGACTCAGATCAGTCTGGGCATCTGGCCAGTCTGATCAGAGCCTTCGCTGTCCGCATGGAGGTAGATCAGAGCCTTAGCTATCCTTTAAGCGCTTAGCGAAGAGTCTGATCAGATTGGGCGGATGCCCAGGCTGATCTGAGTCTGCGCTGGGCGCACATCCACTTTTTCGGTTTTCTCGTGTCGCGGCTTATATTTTATTGCCTCATGACAGAGTTGCTTTAGCCAAAATTTGTGTAATTAAAAACAAAAATGTCGTACTGTCGTATTTTTTTCAAATTTAACGTGTTTACATATGTACAGCAAGTGTATCAGTGTGTGTAAACCAAGATGAAACCAAAGTATAGTCCGTTTGCTCCCAAATGCAAACGGTATCCCCAGTAATTTCTCAAAATTGGCGAGAAGTAAAAGATTTTCGAATCTGTCATTCTTAATTTTCATCTTATACATAACAAAATCATAATTTTGCAGAAATGTGAGGCTTTGCATAAAAGAGTTTCTGTACAAAAACATGATCTAAAATATATCATTTTCACCTCTTAATTACAAGGGAGTAAAAGTTGGCTGTTGGAATTCCCATTTAGTTTTACGTGTTAGAGCATGTGACCAATGTATGCTATCCCTAGAACAAAATTTGCATAATTAATAGAAATTTTATTCTAAATCCATTTTTCCTACTTTTTGTTTCACCCATATATTATCAAATTTTAAAACATACAATTTTCACTCGCAAAATGATATAATAGTTCAATATTTATTTACAACATAGTATCACCTGACCAGTGATACCATGCGTTACGCGTGCGGACAGGTGAATACATTATACTATTTCATTCATATACGCCCACACCTGTAGTAAACAACGAGTTTACGCTATTGCCTTTCAACAATATTTTGGCTGTTCTAACAAGGATACGACGCCCTTTAGTGAAACTGTTCAGTTTTTGCATTAAGGTCAATGGAAAATATTTTACAAAAGCATCCAAAAAATTGGACTTTCCGTATTCTGTTATGTATAGTTATAGGAATCATTGTGACATTGGAACATTTGATGGAACTTTCATCGTTTTCGAGAAAATAAGCAAAACCCCGTTTGCACTTGGGAGCAAACGGACTATACTTCAGGCGTAAAACATTAACGACCAAAATAAAACGTTGATGCTGTTATTCTACGTGCACATGATGTACACCGTGCCATGTATTTTTCTGTAAATACTTTTGTCATGTGACGTCGCTGTTATTCAGTGGATAACGTCGCAGCATAAAAAATTGTACGACCATATGTGTAATAACATTTTAGCACGTACATGTAATGTCATTGACAACGAACGTGTCAGCGATGCGTTTCCTTATTCAAATAATCTTCATTTTGAAAGCAATAAAATTCCGTTTTAAAAGGTCATATAATAACAAAATCTTGCACTCGTGGTTATTTCACGTGAGATGACCAGTCATGTAAGAATCTCTATTTACATGCTAGGAATATTATATACAAAGAAAATAAAACACAAAGTCATATCTCGTTTCTGAATTCTACAAAATCACATTCACTGTACTGCATTATTTCATCAATGCAAATTCTACTTGGCTAAAACGAACAGAACTATAATACCTAATGGGCACAGATCCATTGCAAATATAAGAGGTATCTGAGCTGATTTTAAATATATCTGTATAAAAAATTCCTGCATCCAGCAATATTTCGAAAGATTAAGTAATGACCTGAGGGATTTAGCTGCTCATACTGCATCATGCTTATATCAACCGCCAACAGGTTCGGCGGTATCAGAATAAAAAGTTTATCGGAATCTAGTGTATTGAACTCTGGCGGCTACCGACACGACCTAGTGACTTTTACAGTTGCGTATATTTGTTATTATTAATTGCGCATTAAACAACTCAGCGTGTTGCAGCTTTAGTTAAAGTGCCTCAAAAGCACAAGAAGTGCATTGACTGGCTATAGATTAAGCTTCTGTTAATTGCTTCCCAGCTGCATTGAAAGAAAAAAATATGATAAGATTAAGAATTCTTGCACTTTAATCTGACTTCAAATAAACACCTTTGGAGGTTAGTTTCATCAAATGTTTGCCTTCTCCCTAGATGAATAATATGCACTTTACAAAGGGTCAGATATATGTGTATTAACCCGTTTTAGATCGCATACCTGGTTTAGGGACATCTGCAAACAGCGCAGACTCAGAGCCAGCACTGTTCTCTTACAGGATTTTCTATGCAAAATACAGCAACAGTGAAAATATTCATCTGAAACCCCTAAAATAAAATGGACTCAAATGATAAGGATGGACAAGTTCACTGGTCAAAAAGGGATTAAAAGGTAACTGAAGTTACTCTTGAAAGGCCAAAGTCATAAAGCACATATCACCCAACACACCAGAAGAAGAAGAAGCAGTGAAAAATGCAAACCACAAGAGAAACAGCAAATTTGCAACAACAACACGTCCAGGCAACCAAAGAGGAACTGCAACAGAAGAATGGTATTGATATGGCCAGTAGTAAGTTTGAAAATTTAATTGATTGATGGGTTATTAATGGTTTCATTGATGGATTAGGAAACCTTCATGCTGACCAAACAGCTACCTAAATGTTTCTAACCACTGCAGAAGCAGAGGGCGAGGTTTGGATCCAGTAAAACATGTTTAAGCTCCCCAGTAATCTTTTGCTGACCGTTCCAACGCGGTACTTCCTTTGTGTTTCCTTGATGTTACATTGTGCTATGTCCGCTTGTCTATGTTCTTTGGTAATTTGGTCACATGTTTTGCTACCCAATCTGCATTTTGTTTTGTTTTGTAAGTTAAAAGGTAAAATAGATAAAAATAGATGTTGATGCTGTTTTTGAGTAGGGTAGCTGAATGACCACCTGTTCAGGAAAGAGCTGCTCATTACCGTGCGAGTCTTTCGTGAACTTGTGTCAATATTTCCATGTGTGTGTGTGCTTCTTTCCCTATTGGTTTTGAGAGCGGGATGTGGGGTTTGATTGTATTAATTCCTAATCATTGCCTATCTTTTTACTTTAAATCAACTCTAATCCACTGAGATTCTTGTTTAGACACCGTATAAGTAAGACAAAGCTACTTTTTGTTACTATAATGGGCCCACTTTGAATCGAACTATAGTAGCTACTATATTTACTAAATTTCCAATCAAAGTGCGATAGTAGCTACTAAAATTACGTCACGAACTTACCAAAGATCTACCGAGGTCTGGACCGCCGTAACTCTAGTAGCAAGATGGAGGCCGTGAAAGACTTTCGCGATTTGTGGGTGTACAAGTTTTTTTTAATATTCCGGATATTTGTTCATACAATTTTTAAGGGTACACATTATCATTTAATCTATGAATTATCGTTTTTAAAGACTACATTCACGAAAAAGGCAATTAAATGCACAGTATTTATTTCCGTTTCCATGACAATCTACTATCATAGCAACTTTTGGCGTTCGATTGATAATGCGAGTGCGCATTCCCCAAAATACTACTATGGTAGGTACTCTAGTTCGATTCGAAGTAGGCCATAGTTGTTCAAATTAGCGAATAGGGATCAGTTGACCTTTTTTAAACTGTTTCATGGGTTTCACTTGTTGTTTTTACTCAGCCTCAAAATTGCATATGAGTCTTCAAACTTTTTTACGAGTTTTTGTGACTTTTTACGCGGCTTTCTCGGATCACTCACAGATGCGTTAGATTGCTACTCCAGGATGACATCAGAAAGCGGCAACTTTAAAAAGAGAGAATGGAAATAAGACGGCAATGATAGTTCTTCATCGCTAAGCTGCGAGTTTGGTCAGAACTTTCTTTGACATATTCCACTGCATCCAGAGAAAGTAAGTCTCACTTTGGGTGACCATGTTTTGTGATATCATAAAGTTGAAGAATCTGGTATAGAAGGTCATCAAAACCATTTCTATCGAACTACTTTGAAATGAAAACCTTTGATTATAAGAATGAAGGAAAGAAGGTCTGCCATCTGGTTGATATGGGTGTTATCAAAATCATACTGCTTGATAATTTTGGTAGAGGATCGCCAAAGGAAAATTCATGTGGATTATTTTAAATTAGAATAAGCAATAAGCAATTTCTGTGAAGATGATTTTCAAAGTTTCCCTATGAATAAAAGGAAGCAAAGACAATCGCCTAATTATTTTGAAGTCGTGTCAGTAGATTTTTAAAGAAGATGTCAATTAAGTATTTTGCTTAAGATGCCGTAGCAACTGAAGTTCCTCCTGAATCCATGTTACTCGAATAAGCTCTGCTCGAAGATGAAACAATCAAGTTTTATCAACTTTGCTCCAGAAATTTTAGATATGTCATATGAAAATTTGTGGAGGACGACAAACGGACTGACGACGGACAGTTGCGGAGCACAATAGATCACTGTGAGATTATGAGCTAAATTACAGTCATCCAGAGGCAGTACATTTGTGGAACCTGTTCTTTCAGCATGCTGGAATCGCTAGGTATATGTCTTTTGTCGAGCTGTGATCAGATTATAACTGAGCCTCCGGATAGCATTCAAATATGGCCTTCTTTCACATTGTTTGCTGTTCACACAAACCTTGAAGATTTTTCCATCAATTAAGCAGCAAAACCATCACCATTATTTCATCATATATAATAACAGCAAGTATTTTGTAATAATTAGGAGTTCTGCAGCAATTTGTGACAATATATCAGCATGTTCATAACAAACAGATGAAATTATCAAACAAAATTTCCAAGTATTTCATTTTCTTTTACAAAGTTCTTATCGGGTTTAATTAGCAGTTGCAACTGCTCAATGCAAGACTGCATAATTATGACAGAACTGTTGCCAAATCCGTTTGTTAATTAGGTTTTTAGTGTTGTACTTGTCAATAAAGGAACGTTACCTGCATTGTGTCTGAGATGCACCACTGATGCAGTATGCAGCTCATTAAACTAATGACAGATATACGGAGGTTATTAGAACTTGCTTTATAGCTAGTTGTCAGAAATAACTATCAATCTAGGTTTTTTTTTAAAAAACGATATTTGTCTGCAGACCGCAAGTTTGCAAAATCTCATAAGACGCGAAATGGCAAGAGTGTCTGTTTTTGATGACGCTTTTTGCTTACTCTAGTTTTTTTTCTTTCCTTTTACGTTATCATACAAATTCATCTTTAGTTTTATAACGAAAAATGCCAAGTTACTTATGTATTATAATGTGCGCATTGATACTGACACCTAGCAAACGACTTGTGTGGTAGAAAATGGTGAGTTTGGATGCATTAAACCAATTTAAACTCCAGGTAGCATATTAATTTACCTCCCCTCCCCGCCCCAAGTAATTTGGCACTGTCCCTTCCAAGGCGATGCTTCTATTTTGGTTTTCCTATGTTATTATTGTCTGTATTTCTTTAGCATTAAGGTCAACTGTATAGCTGTCTTCTAAGCTTTTTTTGGCTTTGTGTTTCCCGTAAACAACAGATAAACTTAAATATGATTGTACGTCACATAAATACCGCAGAAATCACGATGAAGTTAAGCCCCAGTCACACACACACATTACGGATAGGGCGGATAGTTGCGGATAAAATCCTCAGTTTATCCGCAGAATTTGTGGGCGTGGCCTAATTTTGTTTAATGAATTTACGGATATAGTTACCAATAGATGCGTATGGATACGGATAGGTACGAACTACTAACCCTCCGTTACCTTCTGTAACCTTTAGATGCGGATAAATACCTTCAGATGCGGACTGTTGCGCATGCCTAGCGGATAGAAGAATAGAAAAGATTAACTGCGACGTCCACATCTGTGTCTACTCCTTGTATGCTCCAGTCACACACACACATACGGATTGTGCGGATACTACGGATGGCCCGTCCGTATCTATCCGTTTTATCCGCAATGGATCCGTATCAGATCCGCAGAGTCCGTAACTGTCCGTATCATATCCGCAGAGTCCGCAGGATCCGCGTCGAAATTTTGAAAAGTTTCAAAATTCGGGCGCGGATGAGTAAACCGTAATGGTGCGTTACTAAACGCATATATCCTCATCTATCCGTATCTAATCCATGTCGCATACGTATCTATTCCGTATCTTATCCGTTATTGAACCTATCATTCCGCAGTCCCACTCGATGTTGAGGACCTATATGGTTTCAAGCGGATCGTTACCTTTAGTTACGGAAGTTACGGGTCTCGTTCGGCGTACTGTTTTCTACAGTAACGTTTCAATACAAAAAGGTTGCGTTCCAATACTGACAGATAGGATGGTTTTGAGAATCGGCTGTACGGCAACAACACCAGTAGGGGGGGGGGGGGGGGACAGAGACTGTATCTCAAGGACTACTACAACAGAGAGGCCGGGTCGGTGCAATGGCAGTGACGTATGGTGCAGTTATGGTGCGATGTTATGTTTCTTATTTGTAACAGCATATTGGGGTCATCTTTTCATGAACTTGCCAATAGCAAAAGTAGGGCCATCATTTCATAAACTTTTTTGACTTTTATCAATTTGAATTAGTTGTCCAATACAGGACAAAGTAATTCTTTTATTAATTACAATTAGTTGTCCAATATAGGACAAAGGTTAATGGTGAAATGAGCCGAAACTTCGAAGCTGGCCCATGTTCCTTCTTTCGATTGTGTTCTGTGTTCTTATGTGAACTCTTTTAGATTTTTATTTTACTTCAAGCCGTGCGGCGACCGTAAAACGTCTCCCCGTACGTCATCTATAGAGCAGATTATATATAATTTTTTCCTTTGAGGTCAAGAAAATATTCTGAGAAATCAGAAATTTTCGTTTGGTTTAGATTTATATTCTAGATTATTGATTTTTTCCTTTTAGATCTTTTATGATACTAATTAGTCTTTGAATTTACTGCCTTATCAAAATTAAGAAAGGACCTCTGACGGTTGTAATGTTAATTTGCCTATAAAATAAGTCAAAATCAAATTTTTGATATACCCAAGAATTTCTCTTGAAATTCGTTGCTCTCAACTTCCCCTAACTGGCTATGAGTTAATTTCTGATATTTTAGCACATAGACTTTAATTTTTGGTGGAAATGGCTAAATTTTATAATTAAACGTAATGGAAACAGGAAAAGTTTTTTAAAGATACTCCCCCCGTGCCTCAGCTAGCCACTTTGCATGTATGTGTGTACTATCATAATACACATTATATGTGAGTGGCTTGCTGAGGCACGGGGGGGGGGGGGGGGAGATAGTCTGCAGCTGAAAAACTGGGTGGGGTACTTACACCCTTTATATCTAAAAATAGGCCAAATCCCTTATTATTGAAAATAATGTTGCATGATATCAGTAACAGTAGTGTGTACGTCAGTTTTAGCATAATTATCAATTAAAATTTCGGTATATTAGAAAACCGAAAAAATGGACTTATTTTCAGAGACTGAAAAATTCACCTACCCCTCTTGATAAAATCGGTTTAAGTTAGTCTAGAGGCATGATAATTTTTCAAAATTACTGTTAAAATGTCTTTATAGTACACACGTCTACATATTAATGCCAAATATTTCAACTTTTGCTGCCCGAGGAAGGTGCAGTAATTTGTCGAAAAATAGGCAAATATGCATTGATACTGTCAGAGGTCCTTACATTATGCTTTCTCTGGTTTTCGTAACCAAGTCATGTCGAGGTCACTGATGCGGTTTGAGTAGCCGAATTCTCGAAGTATGGTCCATGTACCTTCCTTCGAATGTGTGCAGTGTTCTTGAAGGATTAGAATAGTATCTACTTTTATCAACTGCCGACTGAATATCTATGTCAACCAAGCAGTAAAAGGGTACCTTTTTCAAATCAGGGAAGGACAAGGCAGCGAAAGGAGAGAGATGGGCTTCGCCGTTCATATGTTATGCCCAAGATACATTGACCCTAACCACCTACTCCCACCCCTCCTCCCCCAAGCCACCGCCCCTACGGTCATTAGGCTATAGGAAACCTTTACCTTTACCCAATTTTTAGTTTGAATCCAGGTATACAAATTTAAATAAAAATCTAATCCTTCATGAGCACAGAATACTAAACACATTCGAAAGAAGGAGAATGTGCCATACTTCGAGGTTACGATTTTTAGAGCCTCATCAATGACCCTGACATGACCCATTACTTCCGCAACTAAAGGTAAAGCTCCGTATGAAACCGTATCAGTCCTCAATTTGGGACTGTGGAATGATGGGTTCAGTTACGGATAAGATACGGAATAGATACGGATGAGAAACGGATTGGATACGGAAAGATACAGATAAATGCGTTCAGTTACGGACTTTTACGGTTTACTCATCCGCGCCCGAATTTTGAACCTTTTCAAAATTTCGACGCGGCTCCTGCGGACCCTGCGGATATGATACGAACAGTAACGGACTCTGCGGATGCGATACGGATCCATTACGGATTAAATGGATAGATACGAATAGATTCGGACGGGCCATCCGTAGTATCCGCAGAATCCGTATATGTGTGTGTGACTGGGGCATTAGGGCAATAATTAGATCTCTCTAATGCCCCAGTCACACACACACATTACGGATTGGGCGGATAGTTTCGGACTTTAAATCCACACAATTTGTGGGCGTGGTCTCTCTCCATTCAAATCCGTATTGTATCCGTATGGTATCCGCAAGGTCCGCAGGACATGCCACCAAATTTTGAAACGTTTAAATATTCAGGTGCGGACGAGCTAACCATAATGATCCGTAACTGAAGGCATTTATCCGCATTTATCCGTATCTAATCCGTATTTAATCCGTATCTCGACCTATCGTTCCGCGGTCCACTCAAAATTTGTGAACAAATACGGTTTCATGCGGATTTTTACGGTTAATTAGGGGTCTAGTTCTGGGTATTGTTACGGATTAATGCCCCAGTCAGATTAGCTGTTCGCAATTATCCTCTTCAATACGTATCTGTCAGTATTGAAGTGTAAGTTATCCGTATAGAAACGTGTCTGAAAGTAAAAGTCCGTAAAAAAACTTTGACGAGACCCGTAACTAACCGTAATTGAAGGTAACGATCTGCGCGAAACCGTATCGGTCCATAACTTGGGGCTGGGCTGCGGAATGATAGGTTTATATACGGATTAGATACGGATAAGATACGGTTTAGATACGGATAAATGCGAATGAATGCCTTCAGTTACCTTTTGTTACGGATCAATACGGTTTACTCGTCCGCGCCTGAATTTTGAAAATTTTCAAAATTTGGAATCGGATCCTGAGGACCCTACGGATACGATACGGACAGTTACAGACTCTGCGGATGCGATACGGACCTTTACCAATAAACCAGACATATACGGATGGGCCATCCGCAGATGCAATATGGACCATTACGAATAAAACCGGACATATACGAACGGGCCATCCGTAGCATCAACAACATCTTTCCGCATCTAGAAGTAACAGAAGGTAATGGAAGGTAAGTTGTACGTATACATTCGTATCATCTCTCATCGTATTGATTCAAAGGGAAACTATCTGACCGCAGACATCCGCATTTATCCTTAATCATACGCATCTATAGGTAACTGTATCCGTAAATTAATCAAGAAAATAAGCCACGCCCACAAATTCTGCGGATTATTGTGGAGTTTTATCCACAACTATCCGCCCAGCCCGTAATGTGTGTGTGACTGGGGCATAAACCCGGCAAGGGTGACTACATTGTGGTTTATCAATGGTATTGTTTGTTATGACCATTAATATTAAGTCTTCGAAGAATCGGTTTAGTCTGTCTGCTTGTTCTCTTTTATTCCGATGTAATTCTTTTCGTATATAAAAAAAGAAACATGAATAATTAGACGTTTTGTGTGCGTAATATACAATTTGTATTAAGTGCTGAAACCTTAGCACTTTTCCATTTATTTGGAAAAGGAGAATTGCTTCTGCAATGTTACAAATGAAAGCAACATCAACAGCTACGAGTATACAGATGCGTTTCATTAATTTTATACCTATGCAAATTTTTCATAAGTCTTAGCATACCCCCAAAGTGCATTCTAGCTTCGGCTGAAAGTATTTGTTGTCAAAAGCTTTAAACGTACCATGGAAATAAATGAAGGGACACTGCTTAGGATTCCAGAAAAGTTCACTATACAAAATATTGCGGGGAGGCGATTTTGCAACCTATCAAATTTATCTTAAGTATATTAAGTATCTTAAGTGCTGAAACGCTTCCACGTAGTTTAAGTCATTTTCGCGATGTACACGAATATGGTAATGAAAACCCGAGATCGACATTTCAATGACAAATGTTTAAACATGTTGTATTTAATGAAACCCCGAATAAATTCCTTTTGTTCCAAAAAATATTCACCCTTAGAAAGAGCAAGACAGGACCTTCTTTGGAGCCAATTTGCATAGGTCCTGTTTCTCAAACCGTTAGGCTTGCTTTAGACCGTTTAAATAATAGAATACCTGTTTTATCCTATTTTTAGCTATTGAAAGAATACTTTTTGCGGTATTTTAACACTGACAATTGAAAAACGGGACACTCGAGAAGGGTGGGACATTGTACACCTATGCAAGTGTTCCATACGTCTTATTAAATCCCTCTTTGTTGTATAACAGGCTTTGAAATTGAGGTGTTGGCTCTTATTCTTTCTTGAATTTATCATTTTATCCTGTTAATAATTTAGCAAAGCACAAACATGAGTTTTAAGAAATGTAGCAGCTTTGCATAAAAACATATGAAGTGTATTTTTTCCAATATTTTATCCAAGCAGTGTACCTACTAGCAAGAGTCGTTCACACCTTTTCGCAGTAACAAAACAGGTAAGTAATAAAATCACCTGTTCAGTGTTTTTAAATAATTAAGACAAAAAATGAAAAAAAGAAAGCAAAAAAAAAAAAAAAAAAAAAAAAAAAAATTAAATCTTTCTCAAGCAAAAGTAAATCACCCCACCCACCCTCTCTTCTGTCATTTTAAATTTTAAGTTATCATTGCCTAACCGCAAGCGAAATGACATCAAAAGTATTTTCTCAAAACAGCTCGCAATTGGGACAGTAGAGGTATTCTATTTATTAATTATCTAAAGCAAGCATAACGGTTTCTAGCACAGGACCTCCGCTAATTTTCTCAAAGACGGTCCCCCTTGCTCTTTTTAAGGGTAAATATTTTCTTGAAGAAAGGATATTTATCCGGTGTTTAATTAAATATAACCTGTTTAAATATCTGCTATTGAACTGTCGATCTCGGTTTGTCCTAATCATATTCCTGCACACGGCGAAAAAGACTTAAACTACGTGTACACTTTTCAGCACTTGTCAAAAAAGTTAAGATAACTTTAATCAGCTGCAAAATCGCTTCTCCGCGATATTCTATACAGCGAAATTTACTGAAATCCTAAGTTGTGTCCCTTCATTTATTTCCATGGTAAGTGTAAGATTTTTTGACAACAAAGACTTTCAGCCGAAGCAAGAATGCATTTTGGGGTATGCTAAGACTTATGAAAAATTTGCATAGGTATAAAACTAATGCAACGCACCTGTATGGTAACTGTCCTTTAAATGTCAATCCAATAAATGTACCTCAGCGGGACGGACTGAGCGATCATTTTCCTATATTTTTCACACGTAAAAAAGCACAAAAAAGGGTGATTATCATATCATTTCTTATAAGTTATTTGAAGACTTCGATAAAACTAAGTTTATCAGCAATCTTCAGTCTGTGCTTGGGATCTTAATGAATTAATTGACGATGCAAATGATATATTTGAGACATGAACAGACCTTTTCTGAAAAGCAAAACGTTTAACGTATCTTTCAAATCTTGATGTATGCAAAGCTAATTGCTTGGACAATATTGGTCCCCGACTACTTAAGCTTGCTATACCATAATCTTGCTATACGATATCATTATTGCACTGTTGCTGGTTTGCTGTGAAAAGTGTCAGAAAACCAACGTTTTCGAAATTTGATCAATTTTTAATGCTCAAACTGCGACATTAAAACTTTCAGATTTTTCTGATTTTTACAATACGTCATATGTGAAGTCAAGAACAAAATAAATGGCGTCATCTATTTTGACGTCATCCCACATTAACATTTCAGAAAGGCAATAAAGTCTAAGATGCTTTATTTTATTTCAAACAAGCGTTATTGGTCTTAAGCAATGGTGCGATTTTGATATTGCATGCCGATATCCAGAAATATCAGCATCTTTGTTCCTTGGCTTTTATCGTTGACTTCTATTCATTTAATATTTATAGCTATATAACAATAATAATTATCGCTTTATTTCAATATTTTTCAAGGGTCACTGAGAAAAAATGTACATCGCTGTATTTCAAACTTCTTGACCGTGATGACTCTGATGAGTTAGGGGACCTCCATACGAACCGAACTACCAACTAATTGTGTGCACCGCAGCGGAGGGTGAGGGTGAAGGTTTGGGCACAGTAAAACCGGTTTAAACCCCCCAGTAGTTATTACTGACCGTCCCAAGGCGGTACTTTTGTTGCGGTTGCATTTGTTTTATGTTCGGTGCTGTTTAATTTATTGTGTTCTCAGTTTAATCCTTCTATCATGAAAATAGAAAATAGGTAAAAATAATTGTTAAATGTTTTTTATATATTTTTTTTTATATAATTTGCCTAGTCCGTTGTAACCCGTCTGTTGGTCTAAATTATTAAGTTCAATAAAGATAGCTGAGTTGCCATCTATTTGGGAAAGAGCTGTTGACTCGGCTTATCATTTGTAATTTATTGTTTGTTGGGATGTCTTTGTCAATCTTTCCCTTTGATGTTGAGGATAGGGTTTGGGATCTGATTCAGTCAGTTCCTGAAGTGTAGTTACTCTTTAAATTTCTTCATAAACACCACTTATTACATAACACCAACTCACGTTTTAAGCCCCCAGTAATTCATTACTGACCGTTCCAAGGCGGTAGTTCTGTTGTGGTTCTCTGTTGCCTGTTTTTGGTGTCAGAGTTTCTGTAATGTATTACCTTATGTATGTTTTTATTATATTTGGTTCGGTTTGGGTTGCTGAGTGGCCACCTTTTGGGAACAAGCTGCTCACTCGGTTGGCCATATATTCTCTGTATCTTGACTATTTGTAATCTTAGTTGTTTCCAACTATGGTTTGAGGGCTGGATTTGGATTTGGATTGTTTCAGTTCCTGGTCTTTGCATACTTTTTACTTTTAGATCATAAAATTCATACAAAACTGCTTTAATCAATGTGGCTGAGTCACAGTTAGAAGCAATGGACAATGGGAAAATGTTCTTGTCGACAATTAGCAGGCCTTTGATCTTGTTGAACACTTTTGTGTCAAATTTAGAGCAATATGGTTTTGACAATGAAACCATCATGTGGTTTAAAGCTTTTATGCTGTAAAATTTTGGGTATAATATGTCAAATGTTTCATCTTATTTGTTGGGTTAGCTGAGTTGCCACCTGTTTGGGAAAGAGCTGCTGATGTTTCATCTTATTTCTTGGGTTAGCTGAGTTGCCGCCTGTTTGGGAAAGAGCTGCTGACTCGGCTTATCACTTGTAATTTATTGTTTGTTGGGATGTCTTTGTCAATCTTTCCCTTTGATGTTGGGGATAGGGTTTGGGATCTGATTCAGTCAGTTCCTGAAGTGTAGTTACTCTTTAAATTTTAATATTTTTTGCGAAAAAAATAAATATAGAATTGTTAGAATTTTCTGTTAGGGTCTGTTGATACTATGATGTGAATTACTTTCATATTTTAAATATGTATTTGTATGTTTTTCAAAATTATTATTTTAGAAATGTTGTTATACGTATTATGTTCAATAATTCAATAATGAGTCTGGATTAAAATCTTCTCACTTTCTCGGGATATGGTCATCAAAGTCAAATCTTACCTGCTAGGAGCTGTTTGTTCATAATTACTCCTCAAAAGAAGGAAATGCCATACACAGTTTTGACAACAAATCTCCATAATCAGCTGATCTAAGTGACAATCAGTTGATATAGTGGTTATGGTGTCAAACATCATCAGAAGTAATTGTTGCCCTTGATGATCATAATCTGAGAAATGGGAAGTGATTAAAAAGTCTTTTGTCTCAAGAGTGAGTGAGTGACAGCTGCAAAAAGTAGTGATTTTCACATGTTTGTCTATATAAGGTTTTCTTTTTTCCACCTGGTCACTTAATAATAATCTTTTTTATGTGGAATTCCATACAAGCCTGGACTGCCGTCATATTATTTTCTGGAGTGGATTTTTTACCCTCTTTCTGTTTCTGTGGGTTAAACTGGACTTTACCGTTTACCAGCATATTACAAGTTTTCTTTAGGAAGGATCATTCTAACAGTTAAGCTGGATAACCAGTTAATTTCATCTTTGTAGACTTTTAATATTAGTTGTTTTGTGCAAATAAACTGTGTAAGATTTAGAATTAACTTTCTAGGATTTTTGAACTAATTGTTGAGTTGGAATTTTTTTTATAATAAACATTTAATTTAGAATCGGTGTTCTTCGTCATTTCTTCATACACAATTAGAACATTTTAGACCTCAACTTAGTTTTACAGCATATTATCATACCTATCGTACGTACAGATGGCAGAAAGTTTTTATTATTTTGTGTATGATATTTTGCTGTTTGTTTGTATAAATGTACATCTTGTTTTGAAAAGAGGAACTCAGGGAAGATTGGATTTTGTCCAACTGAGCCTCCTCTATAAATAAAGTCATTATTATTATTATTAGTTTCGGTTTACAATAGTAGGTCTGATTTTGAGCCAGTATCTTGTGGAGTTCCTGTGGGAAAAACAAGTTCATGTTCATGTTCAAAGAGTGCTGTATAATGACCTAACCCTTAAATACGTTTCTTAAAATTTCACTTATCGAAATGAAGTCAACACGTATGTTATTTCAAAATCCACAGCACCTGGAATTTGTGTGCCAACCCATCCTAAAAGGACAGCTTTAACTATAGTATGAGGTATTTGGGCTGTTTAACATGGAACAGCCGTTTACCCAATGAGGTTAAATGCGCACAATCTTTGGGACTTTTCATAGAAGATGTTTGAAATGGCTACAACGATGATTAGTCTCAAGAAAATTGTTACACAGTTCTTCTATGGAAAGTAAAAAGATAGGCAATGATCAGGAACTAATACAATCAAATCCTACATTCCCCTCTTAAACCAATAGGGAAAGAAGCACATACACAGAGAAATTGACACAAGTTTACGAAAGATACGCACAGTAAACCGAATGAGCAGCTCTTTCACAAACAGATGGTCATTCAGCTACCCCAATAACAGCATCAACATCTATTTTTACTTATTTTTTATTTTAGTTACAAAACAAAACAAAACAGAAGGCAGATAGGGCAGCAATACAGGCGACCAAACCGCTAGAGACCATAGAAAAGCGGACACAGCACAATATAACATCAAGGAACCGCAACAGAAGTACCGCCTTGGAACGGTCAGCAAAAGATTACTAGGGAGCTTAAACATGTTTTACTGGACACTTTATATGTTCATTGTATATATGTATATTCATGTACATCGTATAACCATTTTAGTACTGAACCTTTTTTATTGTTTTTTTCTCTCACCCTGTTTAGATCTATACTGCACGGATCAATATAAAAATGCTCTTTTCATTTTAGGTAGGAAAAAGCTTCATTTCCCCCCTCCATGTCATCATAAAGTTAACTTAAATACATTTCTTATATGTACACTTGTATTATGATTTTAGGGCCCCATGGAAGATTAGCTATATCATATGCTAAATTTGTTGAGGTAGAAGAAAACCAACAAAGTGGCATGTGCGCCCAGAGAAGACTCAGATCAACCAGGGCATCCGCCTAGTTTGATCAGACTCTTTGTTAGGTGCTCAAAGGGTAGCTAAGGGTCCAAGCTACCTCCATGCGGACAGCAAATACTCTGATCAGACTGGGCGGAGGCCCAGGCTGATCTGAGTCTGCGCTGGGCGCACAACCACATTGTTGGTTTTCTTGTGTTGCTACTTCATGTTACTTTTTTGCCATATATAATGTTGAATTTAATTTTAAGATATCTGAAATTCGATCTATGGATATCCACAATTCGATTTTTGGATAGCCAACATTAAATTGATTTTTAGATACTCACAATATAATCTATTCATGGTGATCGTTATCTTTTTCAAAAAAAAAAAAGCTGCTATTACGGTTTGAATTTACAGTAACATGAGCTCAAAACAAAAAACAGAAAAAACATTTCAGTGCATTATATTTTCGTTACAAAGCACTGCCTTTCACATCATTTTGATGTTAAACATGCTAAAAGACAAACAAAAATGAAGAAAGGTACTCAAAACATAAGCTTTTTTTTTTATTAATATCAAAGTTTTTATTGTTTTAAGCGTGTATATTCTAACTGCAAAATAATGCATTAAACTCAGTATAAGCATGACAGAAACTATCAAAATAAATTGCAGAAATGTTTTTTGTTAAACCCATGCAGCAACGATTTTTGTGCTTTATGTCTACCTAATCATTTATTTAAAAGCATAGAAAACATCATTTGAAAAAATCTGTCTGAGATAACGTTTTGTTAAGACCCTTAGTCCTTCAAATCCTGTGACCAAGCTATGAATAATCCAGATGGGAGTCATCTGATCTAAATCTACATTGGTTGTAAATTGTGTCCATGATACCAAATTACCTTATTTAAAATAAGCTTCCAATTCAGAGACGGGCGTTTCAATTGCCACATGAGGAATTAGGATAAAAACATTGTGGCCATTGATTTTATTCAAATCCCTTATGAGGCAATTGACCCAACTGTTGAAAAAACATTCACGCCTGCTTAATGCACAATTCAACTGTCACTTCAAAGCTTCAGCACATAGTTAGCCAAAATGTAAAAATTGTTTTCAATTTGAATGTATGAAAAGCACATTTGGACGCAATATGATGCTTGGCAGTACAAGAACTTGGGGATTCATCACAAAACTCCTGAAATTGGCCAAACCGAAATTTCGATTTGGCCACTATCAGGAATTATGTAATATCTCCATCAGTTAAAGACTGTCTCTCTCGTTTATTTCATGTTTTCAGAAACAAATATTTTAACAAAATTTCGTTAGACAATATGTAATAGTCTCATAATTAACCGTAAAAGTTTTGAGAAAATGCGTATTTATTCGATAAAGGTGGAATGAAAAATAATCTACAAATTAAAATGCAAATAACCTATTTCCTCACGGCCTGTAAGAATATCGATTTTGACCACGAGTGTCATGTGATCAGGTAGAGGTATTTTTCTTATTCGTGCACGTGATTGTGACGTATGAATAAATTATTTTCGTCCAATAATGCGATTTCAACCGCGGTCCGCGATTGTATAAAAATTCATCTTATTTTTTGTTCAAAGTCACTTTTATCAAATATTATTATTTAAACTCTAATTCAAATGTATAGTTAGACCATGTCGGAGGTACTGCATGAAATATTTCATCAAATCATTTTTGTTATTATTATAAAGGGAGTATATCTTTAATCTTTAACGAATGTAAATATTTGTTCTAGCATGCCTAATATACATATAAATCGATCAGTATTGTTATGTGATGGTAGACATTTACAGAAAGTTGAATTTTAATTTCTAAATGAGATCTATCAGGAAAAGTTTTCTTGATATAAAGCAAACGTCTTCTTTGATCTTTTTTTAATATAAAGAGAAAAAGTGTTGACAGCAATTTACATAAGAAATGGATTGAGAGAAAATCATAGGAAATGAAAATAAAAACGTTAATGAAGCCAGACTATCATAAGCAGTATATTTCACTTTGATATCACATTCAACAGATTAAAGATTCTTTGAATTATAGATTTTTGCTTTTAATAACAACCAAATAACGAGTTGTGTTGTTTTGGTTGCTTCACGATAAAACGCGTATTTCTATTCTATTCTATTCTATATCATACCACTAATGCTTCGAATTTTTTCTGTCACTGAATTTCCGGTCGGAGTTTTTTCTTGGGAGATAATGAGAGGCTGGCATTTTTATTAAACACAAAAAAGAATCTTCACCGAAAGTAGAATTTATTGTTCAAGCGTTTATATTTTTGATTGTCCTTTTAAATAATCTTTATACCCCCGCCATTTTTAATGGGGGGCATATAGTATCACTGCTGTCCGTGCGTACGTCCTGTCCAGTCCCGCCCCGTACGAAAATGGTTTCTGTTCGATATCTTTTGAAAACATTGGTGTATTGAATATATATTTTATACACAAGTATATAATCATAAAATACAGGTCAAGTTCGATGTTGAGTAAAATCCGTCTATTACTGTGGGAGTTATGGCCCTTTTCCGACTTCAGTTTGTATGGAAAAATGATTTCCGTTCGATATCTTTTGAAAACATGGGTGTATTAAAGTCATATTTAATACACAGGTATGTAATAATAAAATACACGCCAAGTTTGATGTTGGGTAAAATCCGTTTATTGTTATGGGAGTTATATATGGCCCTTTTCCGATTTCATTTTATATGAAAAAATGGTTTCCGTTCATTATCTTTTGAAAACATTAGTGTATTGAATTCATATTTTATACACAGGTATATAATCATAAAATACAGGTCAAGTTCGATTTAGGGTAAAATCCGTATATTATTGTGTGAGTTATTACCCTTTTTCGACATCATTTTGTATGAAAGAAATAGTTTCCGTTCGTTATCTTTTGAAAAGATTAATATATTGGATTCATATTTTATACACAGATATATAATTATAAAATACTGGTCAGGGACAATTTAGGGTAAAACCCGCAAATTACTTTTGGAGTTATGGTCCTTTTTCAACTTCATTTCATACAAAAATGGTTTCCGTTTAAATTTGTTAGTTTTTGAAAAGTTACTTGTTTCCGGGCTATTTCTTTTGGAAAGTTGCTTCCGGGCTATTTCTTTTGGAAAGTTGCATGGCATCCGTTTCTGTGATAAGATACAGAATGTTATCACATATCATAGTCATGACCCCCCCCCCCCCCCACACACACACACACACGATAAGCACAATACATCTGCCTAAGGAAAACAATAAAACATGTACCACACAAGTCTGCCTTTGTGAACCTAGTTATCCTACAAATGCCATACCTTAAAGTCCCCACAGTCCTGTCAGTGTTAAAAATCATCGAAGCACAGATCCTTAAAAATTGGTACAGCCTTCAGAATTGATGATAATATGTCGGTTGCTGTGCTTTTTGTGTGATATAGCTGGCAAAAAAAGAAGGAATAAGGTATTTTTAAAAAAATACAAGTCGCTCCGTAAAATGCGGCTTTCGTTTCTGGTTCCCCGTTGGGTAATTAACTCACAAAACAGCGAGGCAAAGAATGAGACCCTAGCCTTACATTGTATTTTTATCAACTATCAAAGTACTGTACATTGTATTATTACCCCTTGTACCTTGTATTGTTACCTCTTGTACCTCGTATTTTTACCATGTAATGAAACTTGTGAAATCGAAAGTAGGTCATTTTAGTTGCCAACTAAAATGAACTAGATATTTTTTCAAACCGTTTTATGAGAAACTCAAGGACGCATTAGTTTTTCAAAGTCGGCCAATCATGATCATACACAATGAAGAAACTGTAGGGAGAACCTTGCAGCGATACTTCACGATAAAATATTTCATGCGGATAGAGCAATGGGGCCTTTAAACAAGGCGCCATCTTACTTAGGGCAGTAGGCGGCGGCATCCGTGTCCTATGGACAATTTCTTGTTGTTTACTATTTTCCTGTTTTTATTATAGAAATTGACATTTTGCTACGTAAACTATTTCGACCAATCCACAATGCCGCTAGACTCGTATGCTCGGAAAATAAAAACAGAAAATAAATTCCTGTTTCTTGCCTATGGCAACACGTGACTGTCTTCTAAATAAATCTGTTTAATGGCGATAGATACATCTTTACTGGTTTTAAAGAATGCTTTAAAACCAGTAAAAAAGATTGTCAATCCCGTCACTCGACCCAACATCCAATCTGATCAACTTCTACTCGCCGTGTGGTACAAATTTATCACAATAAAAAGCGCATACCTTGGAAGGCAATCGCATTCATCTAGAATAAGATCCCGAAACTGCCACCCGACAGTAATCTCTATGTATTTTGACATCTTATAGCTTTATTTGATATCGTAATGAATATTGAAACAGATGAGGTAAGCATTGTTTCGAAATCTGTGTCACAACATGTCGTGATGACGTTCCGATCTGTTCTGACGTCATGTGAAAGAAATTAAAGGCCCCATTGCTCTATCAGCATGAAATATTTTATCGTGAAGTATCGCTGCAAGGTTCTCCCTACATTTTCTTCATTGTATATGATCATGATTGGCCGACTTTGAAAAACTAATGCGTCCTTGAGTTTCTCATAAAAACGGTTTGAAAAATATATTTAGGTCATTTTAGTTGGCAACTTAAATGACCTACTTTCGATTTCACAAGTTTCATTACATGGTAAAAATACGGGGTACAAGAGGTAACAATACAAGGGACAAGGGGTAATAATACAATGTACAGTATTTTGATAGTTGATAAAAATACAATGTAAGGCTAGGGTCTCATTCTTTGCCTCGCTGTTGTGTGAGTTAATTACCCAACGGGGAACCAGAAACGAAAACCGTATTTTACGGAGCGACTTGTATTTTTTTTCAAAATACCTTATTCCTTCTTTTTTTTTTGCCAGTTATATCATACAAAAAGCACAGCAACCGACATATTATCATCAATTCTGAAGGCTGTACCAATGTTTTAAGGATCTGTGCTTCGACGATTTTTACCACTGATAGGCTGTGGGGACTTTAAATCTATGTTCTACCAACTACTACGTATCCATGAGCATGCACATATTCTGACCATGCTGACTATATACTCTCTAATATGGCATGTTACTTGTATATTGTGCACCGGTTGGGGGTGGGGTTGTGGGTCGTAGTCGTGTGATGGTGCTGGGAAACTGTCACTGCCGGAACGTCCTACTTATTTGGATAATTTGGATAATAGTACGGCAAGTGCTACTGTGCATGCAGTAGGTGCAGGAGGGGGGTGGGGAGGGGGCTGTTTCGAATTCTTTCCTCATAACTGATATATCTCTTTTTCTTTCTCCTTCTCTCTGAGAGACGGATCGATATACACTGAAAACTGTCCAAAGAACTGTTAAACCGAGACCAACCACCCAACTATTGTACTGTGCCCTGTTTAATGGCTACTGCGTCCTGTCTACTGTTCACTGAATACTGTCAGTCAACAGGACAAAGAAAACCGTACACAGCAGACCGTAAACAATACACAGTTTACAGTGAATAGCAAATAGTATACAGTCAGTATGTGTGCATGCTCTCTAAGCATAAATAAAATTTCTGTCGTAAGGGACAGTGCAAGGAAACAGTACTGTGACAGGACAAATTGCATAATGGAATAACATAGATAACTGCAACAGATAAAGTACTGAAGTGGTTATTTAATATTTTAACTTATTTAAGTTTTTAGTGTTGAGGACATATGTTGGTTGGTTGCAATATAGGTAGCGCGTTTTCATATTATTTTAACGCATCAAACAAGAAATATTCGTCTCTTAGTAAGGCCATATCTGCTAATCCAAATCTTGACTCAATCCTCAACCAGCCATTGTTAAAAGATGCGAGAATATAAAAATATATGTCTTCCCACAGCTTCATCTGTAAGAGCAATTTGTCTCACGCAGCCAAATTTCAGACATTTATTCTTTCCTGTCTGCGCCAAGAACGTTACTGAACGTATCTATGAGGCTGTTGAGGCCCAAACAATGTAATCTCAGGTTAGTTTCAGATTATATTACTAACATGTGAGGCTTGCAGGGCACGATACTTATATAGTCTGAAAACCAGCCGTCGAGGTCTTAAAGCAATTATTGTTTTTTTCTCATCCATTATGTAAAACAAAGCATAGTTTCTTTTAAGTCATTATTTTAACTAAGTTTCTATTTATAGTTCTGTCCTGTTAATTTCACCTCATGCATGTGTTTTAGATGACTGGAGCTAATCAGAAGTCTGCAGTCACAATTCATGCTGGCTGTCAATTTCTTACTCTGCATGTAACAAGCATGACAGAGAGCAAAATGGATTGTCGAAATAAACTATGTAACATGATAAGACTGTATTAAACAATGATTGACAGATGAGCTGCTTTCTGAGCTTCGGCTTCAGACAGCAGGCCGAGGAAGAATAATGCCAGACATATTTACAGATATTTTGCCGATAGGTGAGAACAGATTTGCCTTGCAACACAAATACGCACATGCTGATGAATAGAATTAACATTGGTAACGAACTCATCAAATATACTTATAACTCAAATTATAAAAGAACTAGAATATAGGTCTTTATATTGGACACGAGTATACGGCAATTATGTTTTGTTCCATAAAAATGTATTTGCACTGACTTACCTCATTTTTAAGCCTGTTTTCTCTTTTCATTGGCTGACACATTTCAAAAGTTGAGTTTTAATTCCTCCTCCTCGATATGTTTAGTAGCGAAGTTCCAGACTTCCGTTTAAATCACAATTTCTGTTAAAGTAATTTTATTTACAGTTTTTCGTTTCAAAGGAAGCCATAGATTATATATAAAAGTAATCGAATCCCTCGTCAACGTTAAGTGTGACAGTTTTTCTTTCAACTGACCAAGCAGGCCTACAATGTTGATTCAGTGTTGTGCCCAGTGGGCTATACGTTATACAACAGATTTTGGTAGTTTCAACTTGGTGATAGCAATTTCACTTAGTTCTAGAAACACACAAGAAATTCATTTTTTACATCAAAACTCAGCTGATATATTGTAAGACATAACTTCAGTTCCAAGAAATACATTCAGAAGTTCAATAAACTGTTGAACAAGTTTATAACTTCTAAACAAATTTGGTTCCGTATATTATCTCTTTGAAATTTATTCTCAGTTAAGCCACATTTTTTGTATTCGTGTTTCAAATGATTTAAGAGTATTCTAATATAGATGCTGCGATATTGTCTTATTCCCTTTATACAGCTTTTTGAAAACTATTTCATCTGTCGGACGTAAGTTGTTCCGTCAACTGCTTAAAACTCATCGTGCTTAATCCAGAATCGTTGCATCATAACTCTAATGAAATAGATTAGTAACCGAACAAAAACTAAACTACATATATCAAATCCTAACTGCAGACACGAAAGAGTATATACAGGCATGGCAAACTTGATTCCATTTCTTTTTCAATTAAACATATTCATTGTTTATAACTTATTCTACTTCTACCAATCACTTAGTTAGAGCACGTATGCCTTTTCATATCTTTTTGGTGCAGTGACAGAAGCGGTTATTGACACGAACAGCTTAATTCCATTTCTTTTTTGAGTAGAAAAAATATTCTTTTCGCCCCGCAACTTTTTTGACGACTTATTCTAATTAAACCACTTACTTCTACTAGTCTGCAACAAGTATGCATACATATTTTTTATTTTATCTTTTTGACATATTTGAACCAGAGCAACAGATTGGTAAGGAAAGAAATGTTGTATTTCCACCTCTTCGATCAAACTTCAATTTGTTCTGTCAGAAACTAGAAAACACAAATCATTTTAGCAACAACATGAATAAAAAGTACTTTTTGTACATGCAAACAGCATAGTCTCAGAGCAGACTGTGTGATGTCAAATTGTGCTCAGAGCCTTTGCTATTCGCGCACATACTGTATCAGCCCGCAGGAATCTACATGCAAACTGTTAAGCATCTACCAAAAAGTGTGGGATATCACCGCTGGTCTGAGAATTCCTATTTCACAGATGCATTTAGTACCCTTTAAGAGTGCCGAGGCTCCAATCACTCTCAAGACCGATAGTCATCAACCTTTTGACTGAAACAATATATCGCCATTAGAAAAATTTACAAACGACTTAACGATTCTTTTTTCATTAACTGATATTTTTCTGCCTGGTTTTCCGCTGTGGACGATTTTTTCTGAATTCACTTTCAAAGGCACTTTGGTTTATTTCTGTCAATTCAGAAATGTGAGTTTTTTCTTAAAGGCTTAATTGCCTATTAACCTCGCCATTCTTGAGGCTATTTTCGCATTAATCGCTCCAAATTCCTTACTCACGCAGCTTTTACTATAGGCAACATAAGTTCAATATTCTCAGAAAATGAAAATGACAATTTAATGCTAAAAAAGCAAAAAATTACAACACATTCAATATCAAACAGCAACCTCTACGTTTGAACTCAAACAAACTGTCAGAGAGGCAAAATATAGTTGTGTTGTATGTGTGCAATGCATATTTACGCAACAAAATAAAATAGGGATCAAAATGCAGTATGAGCTTATGGAAAGTAGTTTAAATGGGCAATAAGCAGAAATGAGCCAATCAAATGCCACACGCCACCCACGATATCCAATGGGAAATGAGCCACGACATGCGAAAACCAACAAAATGGTTGTGCGCCAAGCGCAGACTCAAATTAGCCTGGGCATCCTCCAGTCTGACCAGAGTCTTCGCTGTCAGCATGGAGCTAGCTTAGACCCCAGACTACCTTTAAGCGCAAAGCAAAGACTCTGATAAGACTGGGCGGATGCCCAGGCTGATCTGAATCTGCGCCCGAAGCACAAGTTGGCTTTCTCGTGTCGCGGCTCAAATAGTTACACGAAACAAAAACACAAGTAGTAAGACAAGACGAGTCTAAATGTAAGTCAAAAACTGACTGTGAGATTAGGTGCACTTGCTTCAGTCCAGCGGCGGTCTAACCGTTTTGCTTGCGCAATTACGTATTTCTCGCGTCATATATTTCAGGCATTGTGTAAAAAAAACAAAAAGGAATGTCATCGAAAAAAAAATGCACCATTCGCCGCATGGCAGTAGTTATGGCCGCTACTGATCAGTGCGTACATGGTTTCTGCTTGATGATATGTTTCGAGGATCTGTCAGATGCACTGTTTACTGTCTACAGTCCCAAGGCGGTACTTTTGTTGCGGTTGCATTTGTTTTATGTTCGGTGCTGTTTAATTTATTGTGTTCTCAGTTTATTCCTTCTATCATATAAATAGAAAATAGGTAAAATAATTGTTAAATGTTTTTCGTATAATTTGCTTAGTCCGTTGTAACCCGTCTGTTGGTCTAAATTATTTAGTTCAATAATGATAGCTGAGTTGCCATCTATTTGGGAAAGAGCTGCTGACTCCGCTTATCACTTGTAATTTATTGTTTGTTGGGATGTCTTTGTCAATCTTTCCCTTTGATGTTGGGGATAGGGTTTGGGATATGATTCAGGCAGTTCCTGAAGTGTAGTTACTCTTTAAATTTGAAAACATAAATCGGCACAATAACGGCAATTACCACTTGTATATTTAACCAAATTATAGAGTAACCAAAGAACGTTAAAGGATAAAAAAAAAGTTATCAAACAGGCCGCCACATGTCTAACGTCAGCATTTTTCTACTGCATAATATTCTGACGTGTGCTATTCAGTGTTAGCATAACGTTATGTGGAGGACTCCTCAGACACTTGCATAATGAATCTCTATGACACCACGCAGGTTCACCACACTGCATTAAGATTGTCCCTCCGCGCTGCATTAAGATTGTCGACGCGTTTCACTTAGACCCTATGCAGTGATTTCTCGAGCCTGTTTATATAGGAATCTCTTTAGCGTTGATGTCACAGGGTGCAGGTGTACCATACACTTGTACTGCGTTGTTGTTCAAGCCCGCTTTTATAGCGACGTGTCAGAGTGTTTGTCTTTAGATCAGAAGATTCCCAATTTGATTCTTGGCGGCCGGGTCAATCTGAGATTCTGATGAGTCCGTGACGAAGCGCGCCCAACGGATATCCTTTTTAAAGGCGAATACTCTATCAGGTCGCTATAAAAACTGGCAGTATAAGATTATGAGATACCTGATCTATATCCTGTGACATATGAATCTCTAAGGCATTGTTCGTCATTCCAATGACAAAGACTTCGGTCGTCGTATTCGTCATAATAGCTATATGGCAAATCATATAATTTAAACAGCGCTGCCCTATAACTGGAACAAAATATCAGGCAGAAAACATGATCCTATTTCTGCAATTACCAGATAAGCATCAATTGTTTTTCAATAATGGTAGACCTTGTTCACCTTTTTTTTCATCTTTTTTCTTATTTTTCCATGTTCAGAGCCGGCTGAGAAATATATCTACTGGAAAAAATTCTTTGACGGGGCTACACAGCAGTGATATCAGGTTCCCTTTTCACGTAAATAGTCTGTGAGTCATGGGGACTCAAACAGGTGATAAATGACATTTCAGTTTGCTGCGGCAAATTGCCTTAAGTTTTTTCGAAGCGGCGCTGCACCAGCATACTTTCTTTTTCTTTACCTTTTTTCTTTATTTTTTTTAACATTTGGCAAAGTGTTAGATGTTATCTGAGGTAAGTAAGTCGTGGTTTTCAGAAGAATTATCTGTAGTTTGCCACAAACCAGTAAGCAGACTATTGAGCCGCGACACGAGAAAACCAACAATGTGGTTGTGCGCTCAGCGCAGACTCAGATCAGCCTGGACATCCGCCCAGTCTGATCAGAGTCTCTACTAAGAGCTTAAATGGTAGCTAAGGGTCTTAGCTACCTCCATGCGGACAGCGAAGACTCTGATCAGACTGGGCGGATGCCCAGGCTGATCTGAGTCTGCGCTGGGCGCACAACCACATTGTTGGTTTTCTCGCGTCGCGGCTCTATTGTAGAATCTTAATGAACTCCCACTCAGAGCATAATCCTTGTCAAACAAGGTTACAGACTGACAAGATTCTAATACTTCTTGCAATAGTTCTAATGCACTTTAATTATGAATACACACTTCAAACCTCACTCTTTGAGACAGAATCTACTGATTTCAGGTGCCAAACTTTATGAGATCTTCAAAGCTTTCTTAATGTTTGTAAGAAACCACTGTTTTTTCCCATTATACAGGAAACGAAAGCAAATTTAGAATACTTAAACATAGTTATAGTTTCAGTTATAAGTATATTACATACTCGTAAAAAAAATAAAATAATAACTTTCATGCATCTTTTTGTTTTTGCGTAAATTCAATTTCAAGCGGTCCGGTGGCGAACCACTTAAGTGCTGTGATTGCCATATGCCACTCAAATGCGGGAAGTGGCCATATATGGCTATGCAGGCTAGGTTAAAAATATATTATACTTAATTCCATTTGTGCTTAGAGTTCACATGCCGTAAATGGTCTTATTGGAGCCAAAACTAGATGAAATTACTCAAAGAAAGATCACAGGCATAATGCACAGCCAGCCAAAGACATTAGATGTAATATCCGCCTGGAGAATTCTGCAGACAAGTTATAAAGCATCTAAAAATGTATGTTTGTGCTGGTTTCAGTCTTACAGTTCATAGGCATACCAAGTGAAGGGGCTAAAATCATATCAATAGCAATAACTTTTAATCTGAAGACTAATCAGAAAAATTTACAACTGACATAAAGATTCTCTTTTTCATTAAGTGATACTTTTTTTCTGTCTGGTTTTATACTGAGAGTAATTCTTCTTTTCTAAATTCGCTTTCGATGGCAGTTTTGTTTATTCCTGTTCACTACAGAACCATGAATTTTCCATAGCGGCTTAATTGCCCCTATTAATCTCATGCATAACCTAGCTTCTCGCGCATGATTCTTAATAGGTGTTTTCTTTCACACAACCCTAACTATAGGTAAATTAAGTATAAAATACCCTAGAACTAACACATAAACTCAACATCCCACCCACAATATCAAACGGGAAAAGTATAGGAGCAGCACTTAATCACCAAATGTAATTTGGTGACCATCTACCTGGGTAAAAGCTGTTCACTTGCGTTGAATACAACGCAAGTGAACAGCTTTTTCCTGTCAGTAAGTACTCACTGTAATACAACGCAAGTGAACAGATTTTTCCTGTCAGTGAGTACTCACTGTAATACAACGCAATTGAACAGATTTTTCCTATCGGTGAGTACTCACTGTAATACAACGCAGGTGAACAGATTTTTCCTGTCATTGAGTACTACCTGTAATACAACCCAAGTGAACAGCTTTTACCTATCAGTGAGTACTCACTGTAATACAACGCAAGTGAACAGCTTTTACCTCTCATTTAGTACTAACTGTAAAACAACGCAAGTGAACAGCTTTTTCCTGTCAGTGAGTACTCACTGTAATACAACGCAAGGGAATAGCTTTTACCTGTCTGTGAGTACTCACTGTAATACAACGCAAGTGAACAGCTTTTACCTGTCATTGGGTACTCACTGTAATACAACGCAAGTGAACAGCTTTTACCTGTCAGTGAGTACTCACTGTAATACAACGCAAGTGAACAGCTTTCACCTGTCATTTAGTACTAACTGTAGTACAACGCAAGTGAACAGCTTTTACCTGTCAGTGAGTACTCACTGTAATACAACACAAGTGAACAGCTTTTACCTGTCAGTGAGTACTCACTGTAATACAACGCAAGTGAACAGCTTTTTCCTGTCAGTGAGTACTCACTGTAATACAACGCAAGTGAACAGCTTTTTCCTGTCAGTGAGTACTCACTGTAATAGAACGCAAGTGAACAGCTTTTTCCTGTCAGTGAGTACTCACTGTAATACAACGCAAGTGAACAGCTTTTTCCTGTCAGTGAGTACTCACTGTAATACAACGCAAGTGAACAGCTTTTTCCTGTCAGTAAGTACTCACTGTAATACAACACAAGTGAACAGCTTTTACCTGTCAGTGAGTACTCACTGTAATACAACGCAAGTGAACAGCTTTTACCTGTCTGTGAGTACTCACTGTAATACAACGCAAGTGAACAGAGTGTTCCTATCAGTGAGTACTCACTGTAATACAACGCAAGTGAACAGCTTTTTCCTGTCAGTGAGTACTCACTGTAATAGAACGCAAGTGAACAGCTTTTACGAAAGTCGATGGTCACCAGACTGGCCTCAGTAAAAATATCAGGGCTTCGGTTTCGTTAACATATGACACACTTTTTTATTGCTGTTCTTTTCTAACGTTTTGAAAACCAACAAACACACAAAAAATAATAAAGATGATCCAATACATTTAATGCCAGTTAGTAGTTAACATAAAATAAAGATGAATATTCAGATATCAGAGAAAAGAACATCGAAAAGCAGGTCGTATCTGGGTGAAAGTTTGCGATCAGCACAGTCCTAAATTTGTCAGTCAGTCAACTCATGCTTTTCCAGACAGACAATGAAACAGACAGTCAATGCACAATTGCACGTTTAACCATTTTAAAAATATCGTACGGCCATCAAAACACTTTGAAATCTTTTAAAAAGGAGTATCTGGGTGATACGACATATCGTATGATAGATAAAGCACATGTTTAACGTTATGTGTTTACAGTTCTGTAAAAAGCAATTTAGATTTTGTGGTCGATTTGAAGGCGGCTGCATGTTATTAAAATCCAAAACGTTATCCATGTATCATCGTGACACATTTACACTTTCATCAATCTTTCTTTGAACTATATTAGCTCTATCAGCTACAAACAGTGTGCAGAAAGGAAACACTGCTTTACCAAAATACACTCCCTTTTAACTGAAGAGAATTGTTCTCTAGAGATTAACAGGTACACAGAAGCTAGCGTATGGTCTTGTCGTCAGGTAGGCCAGTTTTGCCAAGGTTCACTACTCTGCAGGCACCGTATGCGCTGTCAAAAAGAACAGTCGGCATTTTCCGCTCCGATATGTCGCATTTTTCTCGATTTTTTTGTTGTTGTAATTGTTGTGTTTTGTTTTACGTCTACGGTAAACAGCTACAGTCCTGTCGGGACAGTTAGCCAACCTAACCACACTTTTCCGGGGCAGGTTCAGACCTCCTAAGCGGTTAACCAGTACTAAGTGCACATACTTTCGCCAGAAACTGACGTCTGCCCTTCTTGAATCAGCGGAAGGGGAAGAATAAATAGCCATGAAAGTAAGTGGCCAGACCGAGTATCGAACCCGGGACCTCTGACTCTTGAGTCAGACCCGCTACGCGGCCCGGTTTTTTTCTCGCGAGAAAACTGGAATTTTATCATTCGGGTTACTTCGGCAGATATTCTAACAAGATGTGTCCGCTATTTTTATCTTAAACTGGGTTCGAGGTTATAAAACTTGAGAATAATCTCAAACTCAAAATAAAGCATACTGATTGGCTACTTCCGAGCATGTGCTCGAAAGTAGCCAATCAGTGTGATTTATTTTGAGTTTGAGAATGTACTCAAGTTCTGTAACCACTGGGCCAGGATCATACCCATGGGTCCATGCGCAAAATACGAGAGTTCAAAATATGTTATCAGTCGTGCCATGCCAACAGTACCAAAAGTGTCAGTCGGAAGAATAATGCAGCTATAAAGGGACATTTCAGTCGCCAAAATTTAATTTCAGTTCTGAAATAAAAGAAATAAAAAAAAATTAGATGAAATTCATAATAATCAAATATTATAATACGTGGTAACAGTCTAAAATCTTGATAAAGTGGCAAACGTAATCAGCTAGAGTGCATGTGTTGCAGACATAATGGCCTTTAAAATTGTGTTTCGTATGTATTTATGTACCTTTGACAGTCCTGGTACATAAATTCATCTTAAATTTTGCATCTTTTATAAATAACATAATCCTGTAAAAGCCAATTTACCAGGACTTGTACGTTCATGCCATAAGTACCAATTAGAAAGTTTGGGTTAAAGTCTCTCGAGCCTTCGAAACGCTGACAAGCAAACCAGACACTTTCACAAAGATTGTTCGCAAAGAATGTTTGCGCATGGCAGACGGTAACTTTTATTCTGATATTCCTCAAATAAATGCAAAGAAATGGGCCCTTAGCTGTCGAGTCTGACAAAAGCGATGAATCAGTCACGCTAACAAAACCTGTAAATCTAAGTTTTCAATTAAACAGAGATATTTCTTCTCTTAAAACACAGCTAATGCTGTAAAATGCTACAACACTCAGCATAATCAGCATAAACTTGCAAAGAATTGCTCACTAAATGTCAACATTTTCATGCACTACAATATTCTCTACTCAGCGCTTCTTTCAGCCAAAGTTTCTGGTTAGCCAAAATTTTAATACGTGTGTTCTTTTCTTTTAAAGAGAATGGAAACATTTTAGCGGAAACAGGTGATCATTTGTCTTTGTCTTTGTTTTTTGTTTGCTTCACTTTTCGATAGGGACCAACTATTACAGGGAAAGACTGCTCCTTTGGGAGACTTCTTTCCTATAAGACTATACCTATTTCTGGAACCAATCAATTTTAACTATTGCTTTATGCATGCAAGGTTTCAAAACACAGTGATGAATAGATATGATTCTGCGAAAAAGCAAACTGATCTGAATCTTCGTTGTTCACATTATTTCCTGAGAACACGCCCCCTTTCATCATCTCACCCATAGCGTCATCAGTAAAAACGTCATCAGATCAGAATGTACTGCTGACACAACAGCACAGCAGAGAAAGAAGTACACATGTATCTAGAAAAAGAAATCCATGGACACCCGGATAACCCCGCCTTACCCGCTGCCAAAACTCCGTTTTGGAGCAGTCATAAAACTTCACAGATTGGTATATCTGATCTGGCCGATGTGTCGCGAACAAAAATGACATCTCTCGCTGTTTTAGTGTTTTCAGTCAACGACAGTTTTCTTTCTTGTTTGTTACACAGCGTTTCGATAAGATTATCTAATGTGTGAAATTTCATGAATAAATTCGATACAGTTATGATTTATGGCCAGGTCAAGAATTTTAGCCAGGCAAAAAGGTTAAACACCCAAAAAAAATCTGTCATAGTTAAAGTTGTCTTATTTGTTCGAAAACCATCGTTTAATTAGTTAAACGTGCCTGTGAAGTTTCATTATAAATGAGCCGCGACACGACGAAACCAACAAAGTGGTCGTGCGCCCAGCGCAGACTCAGATCAGCCTGGGCATCCACCCAGTCTGATCAGAGTCTTCGCTGTCCGCAGGTAGGTAGGCTAGACCCTTAGCTACCCTTTAAGCGCACAGCGAAGACTCTGATCAGCCTGAATGGATGCTCAGGCTGATCTGAGTCTTGGCAGGGCGCACATGCCACTTTGTTGGTTTTGTCGTGTCGCGGCTCAAATTATGTACGGTTTAACGGTTTTGGAGACCGAAGACTGAAAACACTAAAACAGGGAGAAATGTCATTTTTGTCCGCGACATATCAACCAGATCAGATATACCCATCTGTGAAGTTTCATGACAGCTCGGACACGGAATTTCGGCAACTGGTACAGCTCGTGGATTATCTCCTCGTACGGGTCACAAACCATGGTGTTACTGTTACTTGTTGATTATCTTCTTTTATGGTCTTTGGTGAGTTGTGCTATGTAATTCCGGTCTTTATATGTTATCTAGAGATATATCAGAAATAGCCGCATCACCGTACAAGGACCATATCACCAATGAGGAGGTTCGCAGGAAGATCCAAGCAGCCATTGGAGAATATGACGAACTCCTGACGCTGGTCAAGAAACGAAAACTAAGGTGGTTTGGCCACGTCTCAATGTCTTCTGGTTTAGCAAAGACAATTCCTCAGGGCACAGTGAAAGGAAAAAGAAGAAGAGGTAGACAGAAAAAGAGGTGGGAAGCCAATATCAAGAAGTGGACAGGAATGGATTTTGCCAGCTCAACTAGGGCAGCTGAAGACAGGACAAGGTGGAAAGGGATTGTTTTGAAGTCATCTGTGATGCCCCAACGACCTAGTAGGGTTATGGGATAGAATAGAAATAGACTGACACCAGTTTTTGTTGTCTGCATGATAACATTATGCCAAATTAGAAAGATGGTTGAATGCACTAAAGAACTGCAGTAGATTACCCCAGATTTATTTCCGTGTATCGTCATTATTTATGGTATACACATAAATAACTGCTATTGATATCAGAGGTGAATACATTTAGAATGCATTCTGCAATTAAATGCAGCTGCAACAAGCATTTTCGCTAAGTATCTGTCAAATTATCAATTTCCTTTCTATGGTTACATAATTTTGGTCGTCGGTTCATATGATTTTGTCATTAGTTTCAACTCAATCACGTGTGACGTAAAGAAGATCTGATAAAGGGTTTTCACCACATTTTATTGATAGCAAGACTCCTGCATTTGCATAATAAGAATCAAATTAAATGCATCGAATTCTGCCAGTATTGAACTGGTTCCGTTTGAACCTATTTCTGAGGTCTAAAATCCTCTCCTCGTGTCTGTCGAGAGCTGAATCAATACACGTAGAGAGGCAAATGCATATATCACAAGAGAGCGGACGTTATTCATAAAAAATGCGTGGTATGATCGTTGTTGCCAGCAAACGGTAGAAAAAAAACCGATTCAAAATGTTTCAATGAAACTACAGTCAAATTTGTATTTAGGAGTCAACAGTTGCGCGTGCGACAACTGACGTTGTATGTAGTACAGATTATTTGAACTGTATTATGTTTTAGTATCGGTCCTGATAATGGCACTTTTAAACAACTATGGATGCAAGGACAGAGTACCAAAAAAGAAACAATATTCTCCTGTTCTCTTCAGCTTAATATAAAAATGCTTACTGTTGTACTTTCGGTTTTAAACAAATCTAAGAGAACATAACACAATTCGCATTACCTTGTTGCTCTGATATGAGCCGCGACACGAGAAAACCAACAAAGTGGTTGTGCGACCAGCGCAGACTCAGATCAGCCTGGGCATCCGCCCAGTCTGGTCAGAGTCTTCGCTGTCCGCTAAGAGCTAGCCTAGACCCTTAGCTACCCACTGATTGCTTAGCAAAGAGTCTGAGCAAACTGGGTGGATGCCCAGGTTGATCTGAGTCTGCGCTGGGCGCACAATCACTTTGTTGGTTTTCTCGTGTCGCGGCTTATATTGTAGTTTATGAATCTCATAAATAATCTTTATTTCGCATTTAAAAGCAGATGTAACGAAGCTGGTGAATGTCAAAGAAAGTTGCGAGTTTAGAAATAGAAATTTTCACACTAGGGTGTCAACTCATTTTTTTTCTTCTTTTACAGGGAGCTGAAACGCGAAACAATTGTTTCTCATGACATTTGCATCTAGCCAGTATACGGACTTCTTTGATACGCTGTTTATTTATAGACTTCTTACGGTAAATGGTTACGTCTACATGTTTTCAACCATTTTTGCAATGGAGAACATCTTCTCTGACTGACTACCTATCTATCCCTGAACTCCAAGAGGAGCAAAGTCTTTCCTTAAAGAGTTTACCCTCATAGAAAGAGAGACAAAAATGAAAATGGTAATATTGCTTTACTTGAAAGGTGAATTGCTTTATTTTCCTGAGGAGCAATTGTGCTATTTTCATTTTAGTTTTTCTTCTAAACAGGGTCAAATCTTAAAGATAAGAAGTTGTTCCCCTAAGAGCAGATCTCTATTGGAAGGGTTTTGCGTCCAAGGAAGCTAACAGAAAAAAAATCCGAAGAAAGACCCTCTTGAAGTAAGGAACGCATCAGAGAAACGAATGCAGCCAACTCGGTTTAACTGAGTTTGTTCATGTGCCGTGATGTAACGTTGAAACACCCTCCGCGCCCCGAGCACCAGCTTCATCGGAACTCTCTCTTCAAACTGACTCAGAATGAGTCAACGATCCCAAACGGGCAGAATATACAAAATCTGACCATTGATCAAATGAAGTCATACAAGTTGTTTCCTTTTGAAAAAAATACCAGAAAACATGCAGTTGCACATATCAAAATAAAGTGTTGAGGTGTCGAAGTGACCAACCCTAATTCCGAATTTGACATATATTGACAATGTAATGAAATACATGTACTGTAAAAACAACAACATCAACAACAAACAACAACTTAGCTGTAGCAGTGCACAACAAAGGTAAGATTAAAGTGCACAAACGAATTGACTACGTTTTGCGCATGCACTGAGTACACTGACTCTGTAAAGACAAATAGACTTGTATAATAATTTGTTATATCCAAATGCAATGAATGTTTTATTGCATCTCGTGACTAAACACTCGAGCCTCAGTCAATGAATGTAAAACCAGCTACCTAATGTAAACCGGAAATGATTATAAAACAAGGACATAAAGGCTTACTGTTGCAGATTTTACACATGGAAATGCACGTAAACCCATTTACATTGAAATATGTGTTATTATTCCGAAGAATATTATAGTACGGGAAAGAAACTAAATGATGCAGTTGTATCTGACGTCCTTATTTGGCCTTGTCATTGACAGAAAAGAGGAGATACTTTTAAATGATTATAGTGCATCTGAGAAATTTAACGCGTATTTATTGTTCGAGCTTATACTTAAAAACTTAAGCTGAATCAAATTGCACGAAGCTTCTGTTAAATTTAGAATCTTTTGATTAAGTCGATTAAATAAGATGTGAATAAAAACCTTCTCCGATAGCTTTCTAAAAGAAACATATGATGTCTGCTCTTGATGCTAGAGGGGCCGTATTTATAAAACGACTTAAGTCGTTGCTATGCTGTTGCTAAGGCTAACATTCTATGAAGGAGATTGCCTACAACTATGAAATTTGCTCTGGAGGAACTTCAGACTGTTCCTCCAGAGCAAATTTCATAGTAGAACAGTCTTTTCAGACTGTTCCTCCAGAGCAAATTTCATAGTTGTAGGGAATCTCCTTGATAGAAATTCAGCCTTAGCAACACCATAGCAACCACTTAAGTCGTTTTATAAATACGGTCCCAGGGTATAAAATCTACATGGTATGACATGTGATGTCATCAGTTGGTCCTGGGAAAACTGTGACACAAAATTTCACCCAAAATTCTACGAAATTACGAAATGACTGAATGTCGAAAACCAGTACAACCTCATTTTTTCAAAACGGGGCTATAAATATCATTTACATTTCACTACATTCCGCAACTATAGGATTCGCTCAGTTTACGGCATTAATGCAAAAACGCAATTCTGCATAGCCCTCCCACTACGTACTAAATGCGCAGTGATGTTATCGAAAACACAGATAAGCAAGTGAAGGAATCCTTGTTCACACCAAGGTTTATTTTATATTATATTGGAGCCGAACATTTATCATCATACCATACCTGCACGTATTTTAATTCCCACACTACAGTCAGAGGGGAACAACATTTTGTTGCAGTTCATTGCATAAACCCACAGAATGCAATGATGATTTTTTTTCTTCAGAACTGCTACTATCGCGTAAGCTCACAAAATTAAGTACGGATGCACAATCCGCAATTTTTAGAAAAGAAACAGACAGTGGACAAAACAGCTTTTTCTTCGGAGACGTTTAACGGAACCCATCAAATTTGTATTAATGTACAAAGCTTCGATTTTTTTATATGAATTAATTTGAAGCTGTCTGGATATCATGCAACTAGAATTCAATAATAAATGTACTTCAACCGAATTAAAGCAACATATGCGTATTATTTCGTTTTTTTTTTTTTTTTTTTTTTTTTTTTTTTTTTTTTTTCAGTTCCGCTTGGCTCCAGAAGTTTAAAAAAATGATCGATGGGCAGAGAATCGCCTTTGGAAAATACGTTTAAAGACGCGAACCGCGCCACCATCAGGTAAGAGACGCCTATGTATTTACACGCGAGTGCAGGCATCTGCAAGGAAATGTCTGATGCATCGAGAACTAGAAACAAAGCAAACATACCCAAAACAAACACGGTATTAAATGTTTTGAGAATATTTTTTGAGATAATCTAGACTTTCTGTTGAAAGAATTTCAGTTTGTAATGTCATTAAAAACGACTGAAAATCGCATACACTGTATGCCAAACTCCAATAACAATGACGTCATACTTCTGTTACCGTAGCAGCTATGGAAGTCCCAATGGTTGAGCTAAGTAAGTTGGCTGAATGACGTCTCGATGACGTCACTTTGACAAAAATATGAACTCTCTGTTGATATGGTAACAGATCTATGACGTCAATGGTATCGCAGCATTCTTGTCAGTTTGCATATTTTATGATGTTTTATTTAAACTCAGAAACACGTAGGGCCACTATTTCTCTCAAAACAGTTTATAACCCTCCCACACGCCATCCGTAAGACAGTTAAGCAGAAAATATACAGGTAACTATTAAAGAATCTTTTTAACATCGGTTATTCGTTTTCATGCAGTATCCAGATAGCTATCGTGGTTATCATACCTGCATGCACCTTCTTTCTCACACTGCATTATTATGCATAATCTGCCAGGTATCGAGTTGGAAGCAGTAAATTTAGCATTCAAAGGTTAGCAAACGTCTGTTAAGGGTGACTTTATTCGGGTGTGTGAAAAACGTTTATCATGAGGTGGTAGGTTCTGCACCAGAAATTTTGACGGTACTAAAATTAAAAGCATTATCTCCATTTTAGTTAATGAAACATGACTAGCCAAGAAGAAATAGACTCAGAAACGAAGAAGGTGAGATCAGGCCCCGAGGTTATAAAACTTGAGTACATTCTCAAACTCAAAATAAAGCACACTGATTGGCTGCTTCCGAGCACGTGCCAATCAGTGTGCTTTATTTTGAGTTTGAGATTATACTCAAGTTTTATAACCTCTGACCCAGGTCCAGAGATTATCGGTATTGCTCAGTTAAGCAGAGCACAAAACTACATAATATATTGCATACATGTGTAAAAGTCATATGCTTTTTTAAAATGTTTCAGGAGTTTAATTTTCAGTTAGCTTACTAAGTTGCTTATTTAAAACTGGGTTTGAATTTGAAATTTCACGCTAAGCTGAGTTGAGCATGAGCTCGGGGCGTCTCTACGACAACAGACTGTGTGTGCTACATAAGGTAGAAATTCAAATCACATTTAAGCCTCGTTCACATGACCAAAGTTACTTTGTCACAAATGTAACAAAGAAAGTTTGGCAAACATTTGCATTTACACGGAGCAAATTATTTATTGAAGGAAAATGTGGCATAGAATCGTTGTCAAATAAACTTTGGCAACGAAATATTTGCTGCCGTGTTTATACGAAGAAAGTTACCTGGACAAACAAACGTTGCTCGTGTGAACTGCAAACTGTGCCACATTTTCATTGTTAAATATACTTTGTTCAAAATCAAACTGATTTGATTATGAACAACGTTTTAAACTGAGGGTGAGGTTGGGCCTGTAAAATCGATTTAAGCCCCCCAGTAATTCATTACTGACCGTTCCAAGGCGGTAGTTCTGTTTTGGTTCTTTGTTGCCTGTTTTTGGTGTCAGAGTTTCTGTGATGTTTTACCTTATGTATGTTATTATTATTTTTGGTTCGGTTTGGGTTGCTGAGTGGCCACCTTTTGGGAACAAGCTGCTCACTCGGTTGGCCATATGTTCTCTGTATCTTGATTATTTGTAATCTTAGTTGTTTCCAACTATGGTTTGAGGGCTGGATTTGGATTTTGATTGTTTCAGTTCCTGGTCTTTGCATACTTTTTACTTTTTTTTCTGTGTTCATCTCCATAGCTAGTTTCTTTGTTGCATATTCTATGGCAAATTTTCTGTTCACACGGACAAAATTTGTTTGTCATAGAAACTTTATCAGATAAATTTGACAATGAAAATGTGACATTTTTTTCATTCACACGAGCAAATTTTCTATGCCAAACCGTCTTTGTCACAGAAACTTTGCCCGTGTAAAGGCAGCTTTAGAAACGGATTAGTGGAATAACAAACCAATAAACAACAATTCAAAACAGTCGCAGATTTTGTCAGACTGTTTAGACCGTATATACTTTAAATGCCTCAAACTATCTCTTGTCACAACTTTTATAAGTTCTACAAATTACTTACATGGGAATCGGACAAAAGATGACGTTTCGATTAGTAATTAAGGTAGTCGGATACTGAACAGAAATATTTATGGGGCATTCAAACCATTATAACAGCTAAATAACCCATACAGCTATAAAACATTGGGGTAAGAAAAAAATTCACCGTTTTTTTTTCCTAAAAACCATATTTTGTATTGCTGCATACTTTTTTACACATTCTCCATTTAAATTCATATCTCTAGCACATGAATGCACTTTCATTTCTGCAAAGCATATAATCTATAATATAGGATATCTGAAACAAACTGGTAAAACAACTAAAGTTATCTTGATATAGGAGATAACGGGAATCCCCGGAGTGACGTCATCCGATGATCACGTGGGTCGATTGGTTGGCAAAAAGATAGCGACAGACAGTGGTCTTCTATGGTTACGTGCCGTTGAGCCACTTGGGTAACGTCGATACGAGAATTGAACAGAACAGAACAGAACTGGTCTTCTATGGGATTTTGGTGAAAATTAACCTCTGTAATGCGTAAAACGTAGTTTAGAAAGCTGCGAATTAATAGAAACCGATAAAGCTAGTGCAAATTTTGTCTTAGTCGCTTGTCGCGCGAAAAAAGAGAGTTATTTAATATTAATTAGTCATTTAATTACTCGGTCTCGACATACATTGACTCGCTCCGGAACCGGACTTTTTCTCTTAATAACTTTGAAAAAGAAAAATAACTAAATGAAATAAAAAATAAAAATGAAATAAATCGGAAGTACTAAAGATAAGTTTTTTATACGTTTTGACAATCAAGGTGATTAGTAAATATACTACAGTTAATAGAAAATAAAAGATAATAAAATATAGAAACTTGTATCCAACAAAAACTAATGCAAAATTAATTAAAAAAAATATTGAATTGATTTAGGTATGAGAATATTTAAAAAAATAAATAAGGAAATAAAGTATTATTCATGACTGCGATTCAAAAGAGGATGTTATAAAACGGTAAGGGATAATGTATAAACAGAGAACCTTCTATGTTTTGAAATTACTGTCAGAAATCACCACATTTTTAGCCCGAGCTCATAACATCTGAACAACAAATTCTGTCTGTCTGTCTGTCTGTCTGTCTCTTTGTCTCTCTCTCTCTAATTGTCAAATAAAACGGTAAAGGATAATATATAAACAGAGAACCTTCTCTGTTTAGAAATGCAGTAATTACCACATTATTTAGTCCGAGCTCCTGACATCTAAAGAACAAACTCTCTCTCTCTCTCTCTCTAATTGTTTGCTCGTTATATTTTATGAAGGGACAAGCACATAAATATCAAAGTATCATAGATTATAATAATCGAGTTTTATTTAATATGTAAATTAGCCACACCGCCAAAAACAGTTGGTTATATCATACACACAAGTTAATATGACATTGTTACTGTGGGACACCGGCAGCGTTCTTTGAAATATGATAATTAAAGACATCCCTTATCAAAAGACCCGCTTAATACCGGATACATTCATTTGTAAGCAATAAACAACCGGTTTAATTTAAACAAAATGTACACCCGATACAGACACATTTTTAGAGTATCCATGCTAAAACGTACGTCTTAAAGCACTTCATTTGGAACCAATTTAAATGAATTAGGAGAGAGAATAGAACAATATTTCACACTAAAATACCTACATTTCTCAGCGTTATCATTTATATAATAAATATGCATCATAATGCACAAAATACACGGCATGATTAATTACATAGTTTAATATCACCCAATAAACGTTCAATTGATTGATTATCGACTTTTTGCCAACCAGTGTGGGGAATCCCCTGGAAATCCTTATCGATGACGTCACCGCGTTTTCTCCTATTAAGTATATCTTTGCATTTTTTAAAAAATGCAAGAAAATTGAATTCCACGAAAAACGTCATGAAATATATATTTAACCGATGGGGAAAGTTTATGCATATTATTTTAGTAAAACTTACATTGTATGTTACAGAATAAAACAAAAACAAACATTTCACCGTTTACAATGTTAGAGTTCAAAAATATCCCCAAAACAGACTGCCAAAATTCTGCACCTGCTGCAAGCACAGTCGGTCCTTGCCCTATTATTCATTTTCCTGTTATTCCGGTTCTACCAAAGAGTAATGCCTACAGAAATGCGCAGACGGAATGGAAACTGTAAAGACCTTGATCATTCTGGTTCCTAAGGAACAGTCGTTACAGAAAGTCATAAAAGCGACTGCTTGCATGGATGACATTGTCAAACTCGCTAAAATAAATCATTTGGCAAAACCTATGTTTGAGAAAACTTCAGTTTTAAATGTAGAAATTTCGAGTTACAGTTTCACTATTTATTCTGGTTTGAAAAGGCATACATTGTACGCCTTTGCAAACCAGAATTGATACTGAAATGGTCCTTACACTGATACCAGTGAAACAAGAATCATATAGGATCAGCCTTGCTGCTTTGATATTCCCTTCAAAGCAATGAAAATGCATATGACAGATCAATGACTCGCAAGTTTCCTTCTTTTTAATAGTATTTCAGTCAAATGAGGAAGATGGGAGGGTGATAATGAAAGGCTGTGTGCAGTGGAGCCCCGCTTACAGTTGAAAAGTTTTCCGCCTCCAGCAGGGATTGAACCTGGGACCGCTAGGTCAGCAGGCCAGCACTTAACCCACGGAGCTACCGGGACTCCAGAAATGTCACGTTAGAAGCCCCGATGCTTCTATGGAAATGGAGCTTTGGCATTGTCAAATTTTGTATTCCGTTGTATCCAGAAGTTGTTACTGAAATAGCAACATGAAATTCACTAATGCAACAAATGAACTTTTATTAGACAAAAAGCTATTCATTATTCACTATAAATTTACATACCTTGTGTTCAAATCCTTTAACGGACTTCATACTGAAACACATCTTGGCAGGTCAGATTTCGCACCAGTTTTACGAAAATTGTATAATATTGTTATTTTTCACTCCCTTTGAATTCCATTAAATCAAAACCAATTTATGAGACACTGATATTTGCAGCAGAGTTCTGTTTAGACTGCCGCATTAACAGTTTTATCTCTTAAGCTGAAATTCGTGTCTAAAAAATAAAAGATCAGTGTCATAAAAAAGATACATTATGCCATATGCGAACAGCAATGACTAAAATCAGGCTGCGTGTCTTCGCAGCCTGATTAGAGTATTCTCTGTTCATGTTTTAATCCTCAAGGTCCAGAAATCATTTATGCAAATAAGTAAGGCGCTGAAAGCTTATGTCGCCATTTCGGGGATCTGCGTTTTAATATTTCGCAAAATATGGGATACTTTTTCCTGTGCTACGACTAAAATGGCACCGGATAATGCAAGGGATAACAAAATGATATGAGCCGCGACACGACAAAACCAACAATGTGGTTGTGCGCCCAGCGCAGACTCAGATCAGCTTGGGCATCCGCCCAGTCTGATCAGAGTCTTCACTGTCCGCATGAAGAAGGCTTAGACCCTTACCCACCCTTTAAGCGCTGAGCGAAGAGTCTGATCAGACTTGGCGGATGCCAAGGCTGATCTGAGTCTGCACTGGACGCACAACCACATTGTTGGTTTTGTCTTGTCGCGGCTCATGTGAGTCTAAATGGTCAAGTCAAACAGATTCAATTAAATCTGACTATCAGTTTGTTTACGATTTGAAAAACACAAAAGAATTTGAATACTGACTGTATTGAATATAATCTAAATTTAATTTATTAATTTTAAGTGACTGTCGAAGTTCTCATTCTTTCTTACAGTAAAGGCAAAGAGTTTTCTTTCCAGAGTCAAATTACTGCGCTGTAAATCGGCCGACACAGCCAAAATACACCCAAGGTTCATACAAAGTCGTATTAATGCTGATGGGAGTATGCATTTCTCCATTTTCTCAACTAAAAAAAAATAGATGTGTTTCCAGAACAAGATAATCGACAAGCTCTTTATCTATTTCAAAGAAAACGTATACATCAGTCCTTTTCAACCCATGCTGACAGGCGGTAAATATCTATTTATAAGTAATATTAATATGTTGTAACTGTTAATCAAGTTTGAATTCTATAGCATTATACAGCCCCAATATGTACTGTCTTGATGTGACAATATTTTACACTTGTTGCAATAATGATTGGTTTGTTTTCATGCTTACAAACAGCATGATCTCTGAAAATTCTGTCTATTAAATTAACAGGATTTATCTTGCCCATTTGACAGTTCTTGCCGTTGTATATCCATGATGAGTCATTTACTGACCTGCTGAAGTAGCAGTGTAGAAAGGCAATAATGATACAATCTAAATCAACATCTCACCTGCCTTAGATATGTTGCCTTCAACAGGGATGAAGGTGCCAAATCATTTCCGATTGACCTGAATATAAATAGTTTGCATAATATAACATCTTTCATGCACACTGCTTCTTTTGTTCCAGCGATTCAGTGTTCACCCTGTCCAACCCTGAAGCCGGCGAAACGGTCGAAACGCCGGTCAAACGTGTTTGTAACGCCGGTAAATGGCCGATTCGCTCCAAATCTGCAATGGCGGCGCCCATACCCGGTAAGTAAATTCTTGTTTTTGTGGTGTTTTATACATGTTTGCAATAAAGGAAATGGTGCCTTCGGTGGAAAATAAACTTATTTTACCAGATCTGTTTGAATGAAAAGCAATTTCTGTCTGATTTCTCCAAACATTAAATCCGACATTGGTAAACAAGGTTCGGCCATTGGCCGCTCAGCAGATGTGTCCCCAATTGGTTCGTATCTTTTTATAATAATCAATAAAAGTGTTCAAAGGCGTTCTCTAAAAGTCATTGCAAACAGCTTATATGTTAATATTTTCTCCGTATTTTCAAAAGTACGAACCGTTTGGGGACACATCTGCTGAACATAGTAGGGGAAGTAGGGGATATTCAGGTATGAAAAATTGTAGCATCTACCACAAATGTGATATCCATATGAAACGCTAAATATTGATAAGATAAATATCTGTTAAGACACTTTTCATGAAAGTTTAGATGATATATCCTGTCACGTGATCTGCATACATTTTGTTTCATACAGGGGGTCAGGACTAAAATGTGGTAAATTCGAACAAACATTTATTCAAAATCTTCAACTAAGCTAACCATTTTATGCACTTTTAAGTTTTGTATGCTAAAGATTTTTTTCTTCTTCAAAACTGTTCTGTTGGGAAGAAAACCAGAAAACAAAATTCGTACAGGTGCATCGAGTTACCGAAAAATTTAGGCCTGCACTCATTATTTTGTTGAAAGAGTGTGTAAACCCAATTTTCAGTTTGTTAAATGAAGCATGACGAGTGTTTCTGTGAAAATTTTGTAACCTGAAAACAATCTGTTTCCACACAAGATTCTTGTGAAATTTGGGTGTCGACCCCCTGTCTAAAACGAATGACACGCAGGTCACGTGACAGGATATACCATCCAAATTGTAATGTAAAATGTCTTATCGAATACTTGTCTGATGGATACTTGCCGTTTCAGATGGATTTGGTATTTTTTTCTATTTTATACGATTTTTAATAACTTAATATCCCCTACTTTTTGTGAACAGTATATGTTAACGTTCTACAGTCGTCAGTTATGATGATTTTCACTAATATCAGATAATCATGAGACCTTACTGACTTCTTAGAATCAGAAAATTAAGAGTAAGAGCCTTTGAAATAGTGAAACATTGCGCTCAAAATCACTACTCTTGGCCGAGGGGTAGTTAACTCAAGTATCGAATTTTAACAGCGACCGGCACTTGTCTTTTCAAATTTAAGATGTCATACCCACTTAGTCTTGTCATCTGAAGAAATTGGATTTTTTACTGTTATTTTTCACAAACGATCTGTTTGTCTATTTACAACTACATGAGAGGAATTTTATTTTTTATATTTCTATTCAAAACACTTCTTGTTTATTAAATTGCTTGTTTAATTTCATAAAATCGTATTTGAAATGCACTGTAAACTTTCACTTCCATAAAGGAAAACTCATTACTTTGAATGGGTAAATCCTGATGATGTGTACAAATCGGCGACTGTAGCACAAAATTTGTGCAGCAGCATATATTTTTTTATTAGTTTCTTAATTGCTGAAGACCCTAATTTCAAGTAATCATAGTAGAAGAGTGGCAGATTTTCGGGGGAAAAAATCTGACATTAGTACATTATTAAGTTGTACTTGGAAAGTGCGAAGAACATTACATGTATTACATGTATTTATTTTCTTAGTTCACAAAACATTCTTCGGTATTTGTGATCTCAATATTATGACATAAAATCTGCATTACATGTATTATAGTAATCGATAAATCTAGTCAATCATTTTTACAATTGACTACAGCATTCAAAAGATTTAGCAGGCTCAGCTGTTATAGCAGAATAATTTCCAATACAATGTCTCTGAGAAAGCTAATGCTTCAAGGGAATTTACTAATGTCTTTCCCATGTCTGCGGCTGCAAACATATACTGTCCCTTCTTGAAGATGATCGTCGGAAGAAAGTATCCATAAGCTGCACTCTTTTAATAAGATTATTTAACATTTTCCTTGATATTTTATATGGAATTACACTGTCTTAATTGTGAACTGAATAGCATTTAGCTGCTACAAAAAGCATATGTGTGTATGGGTGTGTATAAGTACTCATACACTCACAAACCATACAGTCACATGGCAAATTACAATACTATACAACATTCAGTGTGTGTGTGTGTGTGTGTGTGTGTGTGTGTGTGTGCGTGTGTGTGTAAGAAAGAGAGAGAGAGAGAGAGAGAGAGAGAGAGAGAGAATTGTTTCGTCAACCATTATCGATCAAACCGTGGGTTTGTATCCTCCTGCATGAAGATTACAACTAAAAAGGTCTCAGAGTCTGCGGACTTTACAAGGTTTCCGTTGTTAAAACAGACCTGAAGTGGAGGCTAGATTTGCTCATCGGAAGGCATAATAGGTTCAGCAAGACTCCCACAAGTATCCTTGCAGACATCTTGTATTATCTGCCAATCTATGGCATATGTCTCAGAGGTATTTTAGCTGTATCATATATGGATTTTATCTCGGTTGTGATCGCATGCACTTTTACTAAGATCTGAATTTGTATCGTAAGCCACACATGCATACCACATGTAAAACTTAAATGACGAAGACGAAAGAGGTGAATAGCAGGCATTTGCATGTGGTATCATAAACATATATTGGTTGGTTAGTTGTTTTTGGTTTACCGGCTCTTTGAGACAGTATTTCCGTCTAAATCGAGCCGTCTGTCAGAGACAGAGAGAGAGAGAGAGTGAGAAAGAAAAGAGATATGGTAAGCGAGAAAAAAATATTCAAACAATCCCCACCCCTACCCACAGCAAGCACAGTAAGCTCTTGTCCTTTTTATCCAAATGAGCAGGACGGACCGGCACTGAAAGATACCCAGCACCATTGCCCGTCCCGACCGCTCCCTCATAAACATATAAACGAAATGTTTTGATCTAAAAGTTGAAACTCAGCTTTCTTTCATTTTTTCTTATACTTCTTAGTATGTTTAAACAAATGAATTAATAGAAGGATCTCACCGGGTTATCCAGTGCTGCTCAAATGAAATTACCGTCCAAAACTCAATGATGTAATTTATTTCTCAGATTCTATTGACCAAATTTCCTACTGACAATAACATTTAATGATCTTTGGCCATTTATAACGATGTTAAGACGTGGACAAATTGCAGACTGTCAATCTAGGTCAGACTAAGCCTGTCTGTAGCTTGTCACAAAAGGAAATATAAAATTAGCCTTGTGCCATATGTATAAAGAAAGGGAAATGGGGTTCCAATATTTTACTGGCCTTTCTAAAGAAAGACAAAACCCCAATTGAAACTGTCTGCCCGATGCATACGAACATATGAGCCCCGACACGAGAAAACCAACAATGTGGTTGTGCGCCCAGCGCAGACTCAGATCAGCCTGGGCATCCGCCCAGTCTGATCAGAGTCTTCGCTGTCCGCATGGAGGTAGCTAAGACCCTGAACTACAATTTGAGCTCTAAACGAAGAGTCTTATCAAACTGAGCGGATGCCCGGGCTGATCTGAGTCTGCGCTGGGCGCACGACCACATTGTTGGTTTTGTCGTGTCGCGGTTCATATTCTAATCGAGCTTATTTCACGAGGTGGCACGTTACCTCGATGTGTATAATATTTTGGGTGCCCATGAACAGCTTTGTGGGACCCGCCGCCGCGCTCAGTGACACCGTCACCCTTATATCACTTTACTGGGTGCGGATTAAAGTTAGTATCCAGTAAAAAAACACTTGTCATTATTCAGCTTACTTAGAATAGTTAAGTGTAGAAAAAGTTAATGTCTACTTATTTTTGTAGAGTGACTGAACAAATTCAAACTGAAAGCTTAACAATAACATAGCACCAGTTACAATCAAATTTTAATTGAAGTATTTTTTGGGGTGGCCTTTTATGGTTCTAGAGAAAATGGAGAAGTAACATCTCAATACCCTACGCAAGTATTGTCGCTCGATTCGTCGACAGGGAAAAAAATTCCTTTTCACCATTCTATGCTCTTTATTCATGACAAATGCCTTACTTTCTATATCCGATACATTCCAATATTAACAAAACACAGATTGTTAAGAGTACAGGATAAATAATTGTTTGTTTGCGTGCATCGCAAATTGTGGACAACATAAATGTAACATATATAATCGAAATTCTGAAAAGTTATAAAAAAATTGAAGGCGAAATATAAACCTCCACATTTGTCATGTCTCAATAAAAGTCTACAGTAGCTTTTTCCAATGACCAGCCGAATAACCCAAATAAAGTTTCTAATTTTCTTTCAAATAAGAGGCAGCATTCACGTCGCCAGTCCGGTTTAGCCAGACCTAAATATTCTGTCTATGGTTTATTAACGTCGTAGCTTATATGTCTAAGCATCGTTATAAATGTGCAAAGGTCACTAAAGATCATTCTTGGTTAGCTCTTTGGTCAATATAATGTCAAATTACATAATTCATTTTTTCGAAACTCTCTTTTAAACCGCATTATATAACTGAGTAAAAAACCACTTAGGGTTTCTAGCCCTGCTATAGGCGGGAATCGTTTCAATCGTAAACGGAGTTTCATTGCATACAGCCTTTCATTTTCACCCATACATCGTCCTGATATGACTGAACTACTGCTAAAAGGGGCGTAAAATCGCAAGTCATCCATCCTTATGAGCCCCTGTAGCCCGTGGGCTAAGCGCTGGCCTGCATACCTAGTTGCCCGTGTTCGATTCCCGCTGGAGGCGGAAATCTTTTCACCCGTTAAGGCGTGAACAGTGCTCCAATGCACACAACCTTTTATATCATCCTCCCATCGTCCTGATATGACTGAAATACTGTTGAAAACGACATAATCAATCTTGTTCTTCATTTTCTGTTCGAGAAAAAATGTTCCATAACCAAAAAATGGCATTTGTTGACACTTCGACCAACAGATCAAAACCATCAGAGATAAAAGTGTTAGCAAAATCAATCGGCAGAAGCTGACTATTATGCGATGAGGTTGCTCTGAAAGATTTAATGCACCCAGTAGATTTTTTTCTTTTTCTTGAAGCATTGAAAAGTACAAGAGTTTTAGTATGATTCCGAACAGCTGACCCTACGAAACGGTGAAATGCAAAAAATTCACATGCTGATGACATAGCTTGTGAGGGATCTGGAGGATTGTATGGAATGAGAACAAAACCATCGATCAGCTACGAAGGCTGATTTAAATCCCCACTGTTCGCTCATTCCAAGTTATATTCATTCTATTAATCTATCGTAGTATCAAATATCAGACAAAGTTCCCATTAGTGCAATAAAAAAAAATAGATTTCAGTCATTAATACATTTCCGCCTCTGCTATTGACAATACTTGATGCACCACAAATGGCAGTGTATGTGATTAACCGGGGCATTTGAAGTATAATTACCAGCTTCAGGCTCCAAATGAGTCATAATTGAGCCGCTACATGAGAAAACCAACAATGTGGCATGTGCGCCCAGCGCAGACTCAGATCAGCCTGGGCATCAGCCCAATCTGATCAGACTCTTTGCGAAGCGCTTAAAGGGTAGCTAAGAGTCTAAGCTACCTTCATGCGGACAGCGAAGACTCTGATCAGACTGGGCGGATGCCCAGGCTGATCTGAGTCTGCGCTGGGCGCACAACCACATTGTTGGTTTTCTCGTGTCGCGGCTCATAATATGTCAGAGATGAACAGACAGTTTCACCGTAAACTAGATCTTTATACAGGACAAACAGCTGGAAATATTTTTACTGCGAAATACCAATAAAAGAATAACCACTGGATTTGCATATTACGGTTTTCAAACTCGATTCCGTTTTGGCAGTCGATGAGGAATGTATTTATAGTTTTTCGAAAGTTCGTATATAGGAACTTGAAGAAGACCCTTTATCTCCCTCCAGTTGCGTCAGACATTCTCAGTAACATTGTCAAAAATGATAATTATTGCATTTGGCATTAATCTCATGTGTATATATGACTTTGAATTTAATCTGGTGAAAAGCGTTTCCACACCGTAAATAAAGATAACGTACACAAAATATGAAGTTTACAACAGTCCAGTTTAAGCAAATTTGGGCCAAACGTATGACACTTATTTGAAGATCACGTGTGTTTCAGTGTCCATAAAATGAATTTATTACGCATATATGTGAACTACATAACACAGAATAGCGTTGAGTAAATTTAAAGAGTAACTACACTTCAGGAACTGACTGAATCAGATCCCAAACTCTATCCGCAACATCCCCAGTAATACTGGCAAAAATTGAAAATATGCTTTATAAGTATTCTGGTACATAGAAAGATATTTTTAGTCTCTACTCAAAGAAAAGATCCAATCTCTCTTCGATATCTAACTATTTCAGTAAGTTGTGAGTAAATAGGTAGATCATTAATGCCTGTTCATTATTCTTACATAGAACGTCATTTGCAGTAAGAACTCTCAGGTACTCACACAATTCAATTCCAGATCCCACTCGTAACACCATGTGGGAGAGAGACAACACAAAATTAGTCTCCACCAAAGACACCACCAGCGGCAGCCATGTGGTCAGCCATTACCCATGTAGGTGGTCAACGGACTAGCCTTAACTTATAAAACAATACACAGGAGATGATTTATATTTTAAAGCTTTAAGCTTCCTATCAGATCCTGTACCATATAATCATGTGTATACGTGTAAATGTATGTTGTATACGAAGATTCAATAATAAATATTGCTAAAACCAATAATAGACAAAGCAACAAACTACACATAAAACAGCCAAGAAACTGCCGCCTTGGGACGGCCAGTAATGAAATTACTGGAGGCGATGGGTGGGGTGGGGACTGAACCGGTTTGTGGTCGTTTATGTTCATTTTAAGTTTATATAACTGATGTATTCCAAGAGTAACCAAGGACGGATTATCGCAAATATTGGAAAATCGGTAAATAAGAGGGATATTTGAAAAGTAGTTGCAACGGTCCGATTACACTCAAAAAGTGCTTTGACCACGCATGTTTTGTATATCAAAATTCACTACACCATTCCATCTATAGATACATGTGAGTATTTAAATAAGATAACGTGAAGCATGTGTAATCAAAATCTAAAAGAGTTCCTTCAATAGCTGAGAACACATTCGAAAAAAGGAACATGGATCATACTTCGAAGTTTCGGTTACTCAAGCCTCATCAGTGACCCTGACATGTCCTGGTGAAGAAAGCCAGATAATACATATTGTTATTTCTTAATTTTAATCAGGCAGTCGATACAAAGACTTATTAGTACCAAAAAAGGTTCAAACAAATAAAACTCCAGTTCCAAATCAATATAAAAATGCCAACAGATTGTGATAAGATAAATAACAAGAGGGCCATGAGGCCCTGAATCGCTCACCTGAACAATTGGCAAGGTGGCTTATACTTATCATGTCTGAAATTGTCAAAATATGAGTTTTGGGTCAAAAGTCAAAGAATGACCATGACCACTTGTACTCATAAATCTTCATGTACTCATTAGACAACCATATATACCATTTTTAGGCCAAAATCTCCAAAACTTTCCATGAAATCTTATGTTCTAGCATTTTCCCATATTTGACCAGGCCGCAAAAAAGGTCAAGGTAAACCCAAGGTCACCATTTGAACAGTCTTGGTGGTACTCTAGTACTCCATGCTATTTACCAAGTTTCAGGGCCATAGGTGTATTGGTTCTGGGGAAGAAAAATATTAAAGATTTATCCCGTAAGCAGTAATGGCGGCCAAGTTGGTCATGTGACCTGGACCGTTTGAACAAATTTTCATTCAATCAACCCCTAGAGGCTCTATATGAAATGTGTTCACAACTGGCCCTTTGGCTTTTGAGGAAATGGTTGAAAATGTCAAAATATGAGCAATCTGGATCAAAGGTAAAAAAATGACCTTGACCTCTAAGTCTTGTACTCATAATTCTTCATGAACTCATTAAGACAACTGTATATACCAATTTTTTAGGTCAAAATCTTTAAAACTTTCCATGAAATCTTATGTTCTACCATTTTCCCATATTTGACCTTGCTGCAAAAGGTCAAGGTCAACACAAGGTCATAATTTGAACAATCTTGATAGTACTCAAGTACCCAATGCTACTTACAAAGTCTCAAGGCCATCGGTCAATTGGTTCTGGAAAAGAAGATTTTTAAAGGTTTTTACCATATATGGGCATGGCGGCCATGTTGGTCATATGTCCAGGACCATTAGAAAATATTTTCATTCCATCAACCCCTCGAGTCTCTATATGAAATTTGGTTTCAATTGGCACAGTAATTTTAGACCAGATTGTTTGAAATTGTCAAAATTTGAGATTTCTGGGTCAAAGGTCAAAGAATGACCTTGACCTCTTGTACTCAAAAATCTTCATGTACTCATTAAGATGATTCTATGTACCAATTTTTAGGCCAAAATCTTCAAAACTTTCCATGAAATCTCATGTTCTAGCATTTTCCCATATTTGACCTTGCAGTAAAATGGTCAAGGTCAACCCAAGGTCATAATTTGAACAATCTTGGTAGTACTCGAGTACCCAATGCTACATATCAAGTTTCAAGGCCATGGTTCAATTGGTTCTGGAGAAGAAGATTTTTAAAGGTTTTTACCATATATGGGCGTGGCCACCATGTTGGTCATGTGACCTGGACAGTATGAATAAATTTTTGTTCCCTCAACCCCTGGAGGCTCTATATGAAATTTGGTTTCAATTGGCTCAGTGGCTGTTGAGGAGATTGTTCGAAATTGTCAAAATATGAGAGTTCTGGGTCAAAGGTCAAAGAATGACCTTGACCTCTTAAAGTCATAAATCTTCACGTACTCATTAAGATGACTGTAGATACTGGTTTTTAGCCCAAAATCTGCAACAGTTTCCAAGATATCTTATGTTCTAGCATTTTGCCATATAAAAGCACAAGGAAGCAAATTTGACCTTGCCGTAAAAAAGGTCAAGGTCAACCCAAGGTCATAATTTGAACAATCTTGGTAGTACTCGCGTACCCGATGCTACATACCAAGTTTCAAGGCCATCGGCCTATTGGTTCTGGAGAAGAAGATTTTTAAAGGTTTTTACCATATATGGGCGTGGCGGCCATGTTGGTCATGTGACCAGGACCGTTTGAACAACTTTTCGTTCCTAATGTCCCAGGAGGCTCTATATGAAATTTGGTTACAATTGGCCCAGCGGTTTCAGAGGAGAAGTCGTTTGAAATTGTGGACGGACGGACGACGGACGGACGACGGACGACGGACGACAGACGACGGACGCCGGAGCCTTACCATCCTATAAGCTCCCCCGGAGCCGCTGGCTCAGGTGAGCTAAAAACCAAGAAGAGCAAAGGACGTACATGTATTAGGATAGGACTGTTGCCAGGTAAGATAGTTTAGTATATTTAGGGGTGACAGGTGGGGGCATTAATGAGCTGCCTCATTCCTGAAGACCAGCGTCAACTTCATCTGCGACTAGAAAGACACTTGTTGAGGAAGATGCTCGGTATACATGTATAGTAGAAGAGTTAGCTGATATATATGGATTGAATTCGTTGGCGGTCTTTTCCCTCTTAAAAGAACATCTTAAAAACAGATAGCTTGCGTTCGGTGGGTATCCCATTTGTTGACCCACATCAAAAGCAGGAGTGTGTTGAAAAGCTTCATAAACTTCTAGCCATGTTCAAAGGCATGGACCCGAAACTCCTTAGAGAAGTTGTCACAACTGATGTAGCCTGTGTATATTTTTATGAGCCTGAAAACACAGAGAACAAGGTGTGAATAAATTAACCGGAATGTACTTTGTCACCTTAGTTTGCTTTAATCACCATTAGTTTTTCAAACTAAAGAGAAAACCGGGAAATATTAAATATTAGTTCACGCTCTAATTTTTAAACTATTAAAAGTGCAGTATTTTCAGCGATTCATCGGAAGTTATATTTCTATATCTTCCCTTGATGATTTTGCAAAACGACCTTAATGCGACTAAAACCAGGAATTCATTTAACACAGATATTAAAAACAAATAAAATATAAAGACTCCGCAAATAGCAATAAAGGCATGTTAAAGTACATCACACGCAATCTGAACGTTTACCATGTGTGCATACCCATAAAAAGGATTTCATGGTATGCACAGGCAGGAAAAAAATCAGACCAGCCTGCGAATCCGTGGAGTCTGACCAGTATGTGCTACTGGCACCAATAATAAATGGGTCCAGACAGATCTTTAAAACAAACCTTAGACCAGGTTGTGCAAATGAGCAGATAGATCGGATGCTTCACTGTTTGCACATGCTATTTTTTCTCATGTTATAGTTTATCTAAAGGAAAGAAAGGTACCAGATATAGAAATGAGTTGAAACACGAAACGAGATAATGTCAGTTTTTCTTTCAAAGGACGTATTGCAGCTTTGTAGTGTGCCCCCTTTCAGCTCAAATTTCGAAGATAAACGAATCCAAAATCAAATGTTGCTATAAAAGACCTAGAGGTCTCTAGTATAAAGTCCCTAATTTCCTTATTAATTTTTATATAGAGGATCTTATATGAGTGCTCATGTATTATTGAATTTATTAAACGAGTTGGGGAAACGATAAGATGCGAGGCTTGCCGAGCATCTTATCGGTTTTCCCCAACGAGTTTCATAAATTCAATAATACAGGAGCACGAATGCAAGATTCTGTTTATCAGATGACACTAAAATCGTATTTTATAAGCAAATTTTGCACAAAACGTCACGATTTCACCATTAGAAGAGGCGACGTTTTATGGACGTCAACGCATAGCGTTACGCCGTAATTTGCGTATTTAATCCACTGGTGGATTATCGTTTTTAATGCATGGCTTTATTACACTCTCAGATGCGACGTCGTATGATAAAATGATTTTCAAGCTTAATTTTGAGGTTACAAACACACACTATCCATCACATATGGCAAAACAAAACACCCTGACCACCTGTTTGGGAAAGAGCAGTTTATTCATGCGTATCTTTCTGGAACTTTTGCCTATTTGTGTGTATGCGTCTTTTCCTTTTGGTTTTGAGGGCGGGATGTGGAATTTGATTGTATTAATTCCTGAGCATTGCCTATCTTTTTAACTTGAATGGTCCACACAGTCAACTTTTTATTTGTGACAATGCATTTCTGTAGGCTTAACAAGCGATATAGCTGACGCTTATTAACGGTTAGATTTCCTTTCGAATAAGTCATTTTACCGATTTGACCAGCTGAAACATGGTGAGTATTGCTAGTAATATTAACAGTGAACAACTGACTTCATCTTTCTTGAATGAACGTCCATGGTTTCCGTTTATCAACCACTAAATTTAATAACAGGTTCGAGATGCCTAATTTTAATCGAGCGCTCCCAGTTTCACACTAATATAGTCCAGTATAAACAGTCTGTGTTGTTTTTTCTTCTTGATTTTTTCACTTTTCGTCATAATTTTTGACAGTTTTGGTTCCAATGTTTTATTCGGGACTTCTTTTGATAGATATGTTTAATAATTTGATGTTTCTTTGCACTGTGTATCTTCAGTGGGTAAGGATATAACCCTACTCATTGAGTCGCTTTCCCTGGACACAACGTTCGCAGCTGCTCCGTATCTACTTTCAAATGCAAAACTTGCGAATTATGACACGCGACATAAGTCTGACTTGCTATGTTTGGATTAAGTAAACGCAGTTAGTATGACAAGTGTAGGTTATTTTTCATCTAAATATCAAATGAAAAAAAACTGACCTCTTAAATTCTTAAAAGATGATCAAAGCATATAACCTTTGCAATACCCTGGGGTGTTGGATGACCTAAAATGCAGTAGCTAAGCTAAAACACCTAAAGCTGTCCTATTGGACTAAACAGTTTAGTAAATGACATAATATTCTATTCTTTTCACCATAATAGATAGTTTTCGGGTTGCGATATTTTCCGTAATAAAATACATACTGACATCACTTCAAGAAAGCATAATTGTCAGCTTGCGTGCAATAGAAATTAACATATTATGTGTACTTTCCGCACTACAACGCTAATGCAGGTTTCTTGTGCAGGCCACAAAAAATGAGTCTTATTGCTTGGATGCAATGACAGAAGTTAGTCTAACCCATAGTATACTTAGCCCGTATGTGATGGTTCCGTTCGTGTGAAGGAGTATGTGTCAAGGTGTATCGGTAGACCTCCAAGTTTTCGCAAGTTTTGCTTCCCTGAAAGACGTAGCTCTTCTTAATTGGGTCAACTCTTAAAAGAAAGACTTTGCTCCTAGAGGAGCAAATTCTTTCCTTTTAGAATTGACTTTAACCTCTAAAGGAGACAAAAATGAAAACAGTATCGTTGCTTCTCTTGGTAGTGTACCAGTTCGCCTTCATTGTTGAAAGGGCCACTCCTAGGATGCGTTGCAGAATTGATGTTCTCTATGCAAGACGTCATATTTGCTCTTTTAATCAAGTCTGGTCTCGGTGTCAGGCAATGCTCCCATAAGTGCAATAAGAAAACGATTCCAGACATTTTTGACTAAGCTATTGATGAGTTTTGATTCATGGCATGAGGACCTAAACGGGACAAACTGACCGTTGTTGCAATTACAAAGCGATATAAAACTATTTATCTGTTTCATTTGTTTACCGACATTTATCTACATAGCCGCGCCTGGACAACCTGTTACAACTGATTATGGCATGAGTATGTCATCCAGCTGGGTACACAATACTGAATCAAGATTGGTTCAACTGTGATTCAACGGCATGACATTGAATCAAAGTAAATTCATTTTTGTTTCAACGTTGTGTGCCCGCATGGGTTCTTTAAAACTACTTAAACGTTGATTCGTTTGTGTTTTTTACATCATCAATATCAGCAAAGAGGCAAGAAAAAGAAGAGAAAATATTCTAAATAATGTTACTGTACATATATAAAATAGCTACGAACCGCCTTGCCAGTCCCAGTGTAACCATAAAAATGTCTAAGCCTACAAGATGAGCAGCCATACAAACAAAATACTATCAAACATGAACCAAAACAGAAGCATGAGCTTGAAACGGTCAGTAATGAATTTACTTGGGGCGGGTGGGGGCAGGGGCGGTGACGGGACTTCAATTTCAATTCTAAATGGACATAGTTTCACAATGGCTTAAAAACAGTGATTGTGTCGCTATTAAAATTTGTGCAGCATTAGCAAGTTTTGAATGTATCATTCAACACTTACTTTGATGTGATACCAGACAAAAAATGTTCTGACCTAAAAGCATTTGTCTACAATATTCTTCAGAGATAAACACATTGTCACAATGTCTGGAAGGAAGTTATTCAACATCAACACTCTTTAAGCGCCAAAAAAGCGGACGACAAAATTTACGCCTGCAATATTTAAAAAATTGTTTTGTCCAAGATATTTCATATTGAGAATTCAAAAACTAGAGGGCAAATAGTGTAGATCTTGATGAGGCGGCTAATTATGATCCGCCTCATCAGGATCTACGTGTTTGCAAATAATGCTATTTCCGTCTCTGGTACTTAAAGTGTTAAAGCTGCAAGATACTTATGGAACCGACTTATGTACAGTATATGACGGTCTTCTCCGTTTGCGAATGTGGCTGAAATGCCTGCTCTAACTGCGCAAATGCACAAACTAGTTTAGGTTTTTGTTTTCTACACATGAAAAAGTTAACATGAGCCCTGCCATGAGAGATATGTGCACCTAAACAGTTTGTTCTGTCTTCTGAGGGACTGAGCAGCAATTCATAAATGCTCATGAACACCTCAATAAAACCGAGCTAAACTGTCCCAAGCAAAATCTTTTCAGAATTTAATCATTTGTTTCCAATATACAGATTCAACAAGATCAATAGACTAATGATACCTGGAATAGTCTTATGGAAAGTCATCACTATTCCCAAGCAAGGTTTTAAATGTCAAACTTTGCATAAGAATCTAATTTCAGTCATTAACGCTCTCGGTGCAGTTTCAATGGAGTCTCTAGGTCTCATCGACGATATACTGAATTGAATGATAACTATAACGTTATAACGTAGGCTTGGAAAAACTTCTGCAGCAAGACATATTTGAACCAGTTTTTTAGTTACACGCACAGATGAGTGAGCGGTTTCCTTGGAGGATCGAGCATCTACACAGCAGGCGCATGGCCATGTAACAGCGTCGTACATACATCGATGCGACTTAATAACGTCGCATCGACGTCAGTATGGCGTCATTTTGAGGTCATGTGCCTGCTAGGAGACTTGATTTTGAAACTGTATCAGAGATGAGTGTGAAACTGCGCACATACAATTAGTTTAAGCCTTTCTGTAGTTTATGCTTACCCCGATCCAAAGCGAACACTTTTGATGCGGATTCCGTTTGTAGTATTTTAGGTATTGTGGCCACCTGTATAACTGCCCACTTTGTCTTCTGTTTGGTTCTGTGCTTTAATACAGATAATAGGTAAATTGAGATGTTGTATGTGCTTTATGAATTTGCTTAAACTTTAATCACAGTATCCGAGCGCACTGTACCATCTCTTCCAGTTTTCTTAGCGGTGATCGAGAGTACAAAATTCGCTTGTAACCAGTAGTCGGAAATCATTATGTTCTGAGATTTTATCCGGAATCTGCTGCGTCATTTATTCTTATTCAGCTTTGAAAATGTAAAGAGGTAAGTTTAAAATAATTTGCTCTTCGGTCTTCTAGTGTTTATAGGTCATTATTTCTTCGGTGTTTATAGGTCATTATTTCAGACATGCATTTTTTGTACAGCCTAATTGTTCCATAAATCGTTTTCACCAAGCAACCCTTTCAAGTTTACGCGCAAACTGCGTATTTTTGTTGTTTTTATAACACAGAAATATAAATAAGTCGCTTCTCTTCCTATGAAGTTTGGCATATTGATTGATTTCAGCAATGAAACTTTAACATTTGGATCGACTGATGTTATTTAAAGCCTTTGCGACTTCCAGAGCTCATACTTGTGGCAAGATAAATCACAATTTTAAACAAACTGTAAGGTTCTAAAATAACGAAATACCTTTAAACAGAAGGATGTTGCAATTAGCAGACTTAATCAAAGGCTTTACTTTCTCCAATGCAAGACGCATGTATTAAGAAACAACAATAAACTTCTTAAATGCCTATGTCATCTTTACTGTCATAAATGTTTCGCCGAGCCGATTTTCCGATATCAAGAGTTCTCATTCAAATAAAACAGGTATTTATACCCAACAGTTGTGTAAAGTTTCATTCAAATCCATCTATAAATTAACTCTTGAAGCCTTTTTTCTTAAAAAAAAACAACAACACTAACTGTAACAGCTATCCTCTCTAACAGTCTCCCCTCTAAATATTAAATTCATGAAAGACACCGTCATAATAAAAACTTTTATGAAGTTATATTGAAATCTGTCCATAAATGAAACTGGAAGAGTTATGACAAAATGAGAAGATACATACAGATGGAAATGTCTGCTCATATAAACCAAACATTATTTCCTCGCCATTCTCGTTGTGCGGGAGGATAAAAGCGCAACAAATAAACAGCTGAATTGGCAATTTCAGGAATTGGAAAATCTTCATATCACAAATAGTCTCTAAAGAGCAATACGTTTTTATATGTCTTTTACTGCAAGCGTGCATGATTAGATTTATTTGCAAGCGTAAATAAGCAGTAAGTGGTGGTTTGAGAGCTCCTAAATGATTCACTAACAGATTACTATGCCGTAAAGAGACTATTGATCTACTATAGCAAGAGCACGAAACGCAATTGTCCGTGAACCAGTTCTTTACTGTACATTCGATGCTGACTGACGACATGCATGTCAGTTTGTTACAAACTTGTTGCCTACAATATTCCTAGGGCTAATGCAATTGCACATGTGACTGATGAGCTCTCTTGGTACAGAATGGAACATTTTAAAAATGTCTGATATTTTAATCACTCCAAAAATTAAGTGACAATAATATCGCATTCAGAACGAAAAGAATGGTGTTAGCTATTGTACCAACTTGTGCATTTGTTAATGAAATTAAATGCATTAAGTTAAATGTTGACCGGAAAGATGCGTGAACATTAACTGCATGATAAATGTTTAGCCAGTGGCAGCTTCATTCGTCAGGCACAAAAGTATCTTACATTAAGCTCATTTCTAAGGAGAAAGAAGGTGTTTCTTATATCTGAAGGATGCATGCGATTCATAATTGTGACAGTGTCTGACATTTTGAGCCTTAATCGGAAAATTTGTTTTTAACATTTTCTTATTTATTAGTGCTTCTCGAAGGAATAGCGCTAAGGTTTACTGCAAAAGCAAACGAAATTCACACCAATTGATTTTTTTTTCGTTTCACTGACTGAATACTATTTACATACTAGCTGGATAAACTTTTATAACTCTGGTTCGTGGCATAGCTTTTCATAGCTGGGACTCAGTTTCAATTCTACAAGCTATCAATCATTTCCTTGAAATGAACATATCTGTCTACATCTTAAATTGTACGCTTTGAAAATGTGAATGTATCGCTACTAACCGATTGTGCAACATTCACTGACTGAATACTATTTACATACTAGCTGGATAAACTTTTATAACTCTGGTTCGTGGCATAGCTTTTCATAGCTGGGACTCAGTTTCAATTCTACAAGCTATCAATCATTTCCTTGAAATGAACATATCTGTCTACATCTTAAATTGTACGCTTTGAAAATGTGAATGTATCGCTACTAACCGATTGTGCAACATTAGCCAGTTTAGTCTGTATCATTCGACACTTACAAACGTTTTGACTTAAAAGCATTTGTCTATAATATTCTTTAGAGATAAACACATTGTCACAACGTCTGGAAGGAAGTTATTCAACATCAACACTCTTTAAGCGCCAAAAAGCAGACGACAAAATTTACGTCTGCACTATTTCAAAAATTGTCTTGCCCAACATATTTAATAATGAGAATTCGAAAATCAGAGGGCAAACAGTGTAGATCTTGAAGAGGCGGCTCATTCATTATGAGCCGCCTCATCAGGATCTACGCTGTTTGCAAATTATGCTAGTTCCGTCTCTGGTACTTAAAATGTCAAAGCTGCAATATACTTATGGCAACGAATTAGTGTACACTATATGGCGGTCTTCTCTGTTTGCAATTACCCATGTATGAATGTGGTTGAAATGCCTGCTCTAACTGCGGGAATGCACAAGCTGGCTAAGGCTTTTGTTCTTTACACACGAAAAAAATGAATATGGACGCTCTGTTCTGTGTTCCGAGGTATGAACAGCCTCAACAAAAACGAGCAAGGCTGTCACACGGATATTTTTTTCAGAATTTAGACATTGTTCTCGATATGTAGATTCCACAAGATCAATAGACTACTGATATGATACATGGAATACTCTTACGGAATGATATCACATTTTCTTCGTAGTATTATCAAGCAAGATTTTAAATGTCAAACTTCACATAAAAATTTTATTTCAGTCATTATCGCTTCTTGATGCATTTTCAACGGAAAGCCAATGCAATCAACCAAGTAAAGAGTGTGCAGCATACGACTAGGAACTCAAGACTGGGTATGGGAAAGTTTAATAGTAGGGTTGTCAGTTTTCTTAGCAGATTCAATCGTTTCATATGGATAGATATTTACAAACATTCATAATCCTCCAAATCTCATAGCATTATCCCAGCGGGCACATGAAGTCAAAATGATGTCGTAGTGACGTCGATGCGCATCGACGTCAGTACGACGTCATTTCAACATCATGCGCCTGCTGGGATCTATCCCACGGGACTCCAACTAAGAAATTAAAGCTAATTCTTCTGTTACTGAAGTACTCATCCTGATATTGATCTATCGATATGCATTGTAACCATTTCTACAGACAGTTACAAAAAACTGGGTGACTATAATCTAAATATTTCGTTTCCGGCTGGCGATTTATCCCTCGACCTACCACTACTGGCGATAATTTAGCAGAGCTTATTCGTTTAGCTATGTAAGATATCTGCCCACAACAGTGGTTTTAATGAAAACGTCTTGACTTCTAAATTCCTTTGACAAGGATGTCGGTATCAGGATTCTCTTAGTTATACCACATTGGATTAACTGATAAATATAACGCAAGCATGTAAATTCTTCTCCAGCAAGGTACATCAGAGTTGGAAGGTGGCTCTCACTGATGAGCTATGACCAGGTACTTGCTTTTAAAGCTGTATCAGAAGGGGGTGTAAGGTTTCGTGTATAAAACTAGTTTAAGCCCTCGTTACTTTACACTTCTCCCCGGATTCTGATTCCGTTTGTTGTATTTTAAGCACTGCAACCACTTGTATAGGCCTGCAGCCCGACCGTAGGTATTCAGATGAAAACAGGAAGTCGACCTCATGGCACCGGGGTTACCACTTGTATAGCTGTAAACTTTATTTTCTTTTTTGTGCTTTAATGTAGATAGTATGTTTTGTTGTTGTTGTTGTACTGTTACTTTACGTCCATGGTAAACAGCTATGATCATGTCGGAATGGCCAGATAACCAAACCACTCTTTTCCTAGGCAGGCTTAGACCTCTAAGCGGTTAAGCAGTAACAAGTGCACATACATTCGCCAGTATCTGACAACGGCCCTTTTTGAATCAGCGGAAGGAGAAACGAAAGTATGTGGCCGGACCGGGTATCGAACCCGGTACCCCTGGCTCTTGAATCAGACGCACTACCGACTGCGCTACGTTAGGTTTAGATAATATGTAAAATAGATGTTGTATGTGTTTTATGCGTTTTGTTTAACTATGATGTTTGCTGTATTGCTGAACAGTTACTCTGTGTTGGACTGAGTCACCTATCATCATGCATCTGGCTGATACGAGGAAGTATCATTAAATAATGGAAACACCTTTGTAGATTAGTAAACGTTATATATAAAGCGATTTCTGAATATGATTGGCTACATACTGACGTTGGACGTGATAACAACAGTCGATTGGTTAAATGACGTCACTGACTAACGACATAATGCATTCGCGACGTCAGCAAGTTCTAACAAAACTGCGTTGATTTTAATTTTCACGCGTTTTCGTCTTAAAATCTCCGCATGATAAGAAGAAGTAAGTATCATTTGATATCAAGTTTATCAGGCTTGACAAAAACACGTCAGCAAGCCTCGCAATTCACGCTGTTTCTGGTCTCGCCTGATAAATCTGATATAAAAAGACACTAACATGGTATTCTCGGAGACGTACTTTTCCGTTGCAGCATTCGCGTTTCTCCCTTCTTCTGAATACGTTTTGATTGTATGTCCTTTTCTGGGTATTCTCATTAATGATTCAAGAAACTTCTATGATTTTTTATTCAATCATGAGTGCCATATATGCTTTCCGTTTTGATTCTTCACGCCAACGGGTCGATCTTGACTAAATGACGCTCCGTCCTATTGTCCTGATATTATTTATTCTGTGTATGGCTTTGTGGGTCTTCGCAAAGGATTTGCTTTTCGTTTCTTCGTTACATATTTACAGTAAACGTCAACTTTTCTTCTTTGTGCCATTGGAAGGTTGTGGCCTATGACTACGAGAGTGTTTCAATAAGTAATGCGAACTATTTTATAACTTCTGTACTAAAAAGTTGTATGGCTTACCTTTTTAAATCCTTCGAAGTAATAACTCTTGTACTCAGTGACAAAGGTCCAACGCTTTGGTAAGTTAGCAACACCGGTTGCTAGGCAACCGCGTTCACAAACCCTAACTTAATTGGCCACGGTAAGTTCTAAGTTTTATAAATCTCTGAAACAAATTCCGCGCAGCTGTTCCTTTCGTGTAGGGAAAATATAATCATCACAAGGGCTTATATCCGGAGAAAGGGAGAATGAGCTAACTTTTCCAAACCATGAAAGCACAAAAGTGACGTCATCCCCTCTGAAATCTGCGGTGCAGCATTGTGACAGCAAGTATCAATAAATAATATTAAATCAGAATTTATGCAGGTTATGTATTGAGTTCCTCAAGGGTCAATTCTAGGACCTCTTTTATTCTTACTTTTCATAAATGATCTCCCTTTATATACAAACTTGGTTAAGACAGATATGTATGCCGATGATACTACGCTGTATGATATTCAATTCTCTCAGGAAAGACTTGAGTATAATCTTCAGTTTGCTCTCGGTCAATTACATATTTGGTGTAAAAACAATGGCATGCTACTAAATTCTGCAAAAACTAAAGTTATGTTAGTAACAACTAAACAGAGACGGCAGAGATAAGATACTCAAAACCTTTTGCTTACCTTCAATGGTGAATCACTTAAGATGGTCACAAGTGATAAGATTCTGGGTGTTTTTGTGGACAATAACTTGTCATGGTCAGATCATGTTAAACAGTTAATGAAGAAAATTTCATCAAATATATGTCTTCTTTCTAAAATTAAGAGCTTTTTATCTCAAGCACATCGTATTCAGTTTTACAAGTCCTATATACAACCTCATATTGACTTCTGCAATATTATTTGGGGCAACACCTCTGAAACAAATAAACTTAAGATTTTTAGATTACAAAAAAGAGCTTGTCGTGTTATTCTAGATTACAATGTTGAAGATACTTATGAGGCCATGAAATCATTAAAAATTCTGTCAATATATGATCGTCTCTTTCTGAGAAAAGCTAAATTTATGTTTAAAGTATTCAATGAAATAACTCCTACCTACATTAATGAAAATTTCATGTTACGAAATGATATGAATAATACTGTTAATTTAAGATCATCAACTTCATGCTGTTTTGTACCACCCAGGCCAAGAACGGAGCAATATAAGCATAGCATGAGATACTCAGGTTGCTTGATCTGGAACAGCTTGAGGTCAAAGAAGCTCAAACTTTAGGGTCATTTCATAAAAGATGTCTAAAATGGCTGATTACTGAGTAGAACTCTATGGGAAAATGGTCTTTCAGTTCATCCCAACTTCCATTTTTTTTTATCCTTTTCTGTGTATTTTTTGTACATATTTTATTCAACACATCATTATTTTATTGTAAAGGGTTCACAGCTCATTTCAGAGTCTTGTATACTTTTACCGGCAGATGTCTATCTCTAGGACCATCAGGGGTTACTAAATATGTGTTATAAGATATTTTATGTCTTTTTGTATCTGTTCTTCTTAATCTCTATATACAAAGAGAGGGAGAGGTTGGGGAAAGGGGGGTTTCTAACTGTAAAATATTTGTATAATTTGGTTATGCATGATGCTTCATTTAAATATTTTTGATATGTGTATTTGTACATGCAATATTATGACTTGCCCGTATAAATGTCATTATGCTAACCTTATACATGTATCAAGATTTTCTTTGTTGCCCTGTCTTACATATTGTTCTCTATTAATCCATACCTGTCAACTTTTTTTTTTTTTTTTTTTTTGAAAAAAAATTCAAGGGAGATGAACAGGTTAAAATTAAAATTTTAACTGACTTTTATGCATGCTGCGCACAGTCCGAAAGTCATGGCAACCTCCATGGGGGAGATATTTTAGAAATTTGAAACTCATTTATTTTAAGCAAAAATCTTCAATATTCAAAGAAAAAACTGGAGACTCTCTTGAGACAGGAACATTTGGACATTTTTGGCAAAATAGGGAGGGAGACTGGGAGTGTCTCCTAAAACAGGGAGACTCACTATTTATGGGGAATGAGTTGACAGGCATGTAGTCATAATCATATTTTAGATGTTGTGGTAGAGTGCATGTTTAAGATTTAAGGGGTTGAGGCTAGCCAGTGCATCATTAGATCTGTTGGTCCTCATCCCTTGGAAATGAAGATTGAACTGGGTGTTAGTTCATTCAGACCTCATATATTCATATATTATACCTGTCCTATAGTATATATAACTGACTTGTTTGTTTATTTGTAGTTAGGTGTTCATCTTGTATATACATGTACATTTACATTGAGGGCCTCATGGAAGATTAGCTTTTACATTTATTATATATATGTTGTCATGGTTGAGTTTGTATAGCTTTATATTTTACCTTACTACATTGACTTTGTCATAGTAATCTTTAGACATTTTATGGTAAAGGGATTAGTGAAAAGTCACAATTGAAAATAATCTGACAACTATAGCTCTATAGCTCAAGGTGAGTATTGTGCTTAACTGTAAATACTCTGCTGTTTGGTAGTTGGGTGATTTTGTGTGATGATAAAGGATGTGTTATAGTGCAAAGGAGTTGATGTAAATAGTTGGTTAAAAAGAAAGATATGAAACTGTAAGTAGTTCCTTGTTACATTTTTATTTTCAGGAATTTTGGAAATTTGAATTAATGTGCATTGAGCTTGCTGTATTTTAGAAGTATTAATTGCCATTTAAGCTTTTTCCAAAGTGTAACTGAGACCCCTTTGTTTTAGGTGGCCACTTTGAATGTGATGCTGAGTCAATAGCTATGGCAGTAAAGAGAGACTGACATGAACGATGAGAAGATCATTAGTTGACTAAAATCAGAAAGTGTGCTGTTAGTGTCAGTAAAGACTGTCACTATGGGAGCATTAATTTGAAGATACATAAACTGAGGTGTAAAGTTCATAATTAGGCTTCCAGGATCTTATCATGTGGAAGATACATAAATCATAGAATTGACAACCATATTCTGCATACATACTGAAGTTGTAAAGATACATACTTTATTTTATTGAATTAAGCCATATTGTGACTCATTAACCAAGTGGAAGTTGATTTAGCCTAGATAAGACACTGTGACGCACTTTGTATTATACGTCAGATAAAATGATTTGTGGGAACTTTGCTTAAAAAGACTTACCAGTGGAGAGTTTACTTAAATAGTACTTTATTTCTGACAAGTTTACAGACCAATGTGGGACGGCACTATGGACACCGCCATAAATAATTATGATTAACTGTTATTAATTGACGTTGTGATCATTAACTGAGTTACGAGAAGCAAGAATTTATGCTTAATAGAGACAAATTATAGTTCTTAACCTGAATTGTTATTCATATGTTAGGAATAATAGGTGGTTAAATGAGACTGTAATCTAGTTAGTTGGTTTATATAGAGATAACAGTCTGATCAATTCACTTCTTAATTTGTATTTGAAATTGAATATTGATAGACAGTTTGTTGGTTATAAATGACTGTTGCACTCGACTCAACTCTTAGTGGTTTACTTTTGAAAGAGGGTTGCTTTGTGATATGTCTGAGTGGTGTTTAGCTGTGTGATATAATTCAGTAACATTTAACAATTTGAAGTCTTAGTGGAATTTATAGTAGAGTCATAACAGTTGTATATAATCAAAGATACATTTTAGAAGTAAACTGATATAACATCTAGGTTTAAGTGATAGTAGTTTGGGTAGATTTAAGTATAGGTAGAATTAGACTGAATACTGTCCAAGGTGTCAAATAAAAGGATGGAATAAGAAAATTTGTTTATACTCAATCCTCTAGTAGAAGATATATATAGTATATATATATATATATATATTCTCAAAATACTAAGGCTAGAACTTGCACATGACATATGTATGTGCTAAATGTTGTCACCCTCACTAAATAAAGACTTTACTTACTTACTTACTTACTTATGAAGGATAATTGGATGAACTTTTAACAGCTTAGGGCGCATTTTACAAATAACCGGTCTGAAGCATGTTTAATATATTTTCTGTAGTATTTGCCATTTATAGTTTGACCAGTTTGACCAGTCGGATCTCAAAGGCTTGTCAATATTCTATGGATATCGTACATCAACATTTTAAGTTTCCCTTGTATGCGTCGAAACTTTGCTGGCCCGGGATAATTAGGCGTGAGCCATTCTGCGGCCTGTGACTTAAGCTCTGGTTCATAAGACCTCATCCGTGTTTCGCTGATTGCTAAAATTGTAGACAGAAATTGATTTTCATCTTCCCGGAAGCGATAAAGTATATACGTGGCGACCTCCAGGCGACGCGCTTTTACTGACGTCAGATAATGGGTACCCACCTAGCTGCGATCTTTTTTTCATTTCAAGCCGGTCGCGAATTATGGTATGCACTGGCCCAACACTTATGCCGACTTCCTACGCTAATTCACTACATGTCTACGATCTGATTCCAATACATCATATATCTTTTCTAAAATTGATTTCGTCAGTCACAGTCTCCACAATGGTGCTCATCTTTGATTGTGTCTCTGCCTTTCTTGAATTCCTGTACCCACAGGGCTACCTGAGAATATGATAGTACTTGGTCATCGCCAACTTCCTGCAAAGCAGCGTTAATCTCTCTTGTATTTTTCTGTCTGTAACTTTCGATTATTATATAAGTTCGTTGTTCTTCCGAGGAGACCGCAGCCATGGCGATTTCAGTGACGTCATTTAATGTCACGTTCTCGTGACGTTAACAAAGATTACGCCTTGAGACGTAGGCTACAAATCACATTTAACCTGAATAAAATTTGGGTATAGTACCATTATTCTAAGTTGTATATCAAAAAAGTTGCAGTGTAGTTCGCATTACTTATTGAATCGCCCTCGAAGAAGGTCCCGTGTATCTTTACTATTACTTTACAGAACTTCTGAACTGAAACAAACAGGCCTACTATACTGAATAAAAATATAAGATTAGTTCCAAACATACCATACTGCGATTATGTGTATTCTAATCGTTCATATTAGTATCATCAGCGGAAAATCCGTCAAAATAACGTCAGTACGACGTCTTGAAAACGTCATGTGCCCACTGGGATGTATAAATTGAAAAAAAGGAAAGAAAAAAAGAAGAAAAAGATACCCAGTCATGTATGGACAAAAACAATTCAGTCACATCGCGTTCAGCTTTTTTACAAACCAGGATTCGAGGTTATAAAACTTGAAAATAATCTCAAACTCAAAATAAAGCACACTGAGCCAATCAGTGTGCTTTATTTTGAGTTTGAGTATGTTCTTAAGTTTTTTAACCTCTGTGCCAGGCCTCAATTGTAGGTACGTTTTTGTTGTCTTCGGTGCAAAAGGTGTTTACGTCATTATTTCAGACAAGCAATTTTTTGCAGAGCCTAATTGTTCCATAAATCGTTTTCAAAAAGCAATCCTTTCAACTTTACATGCAAAATGCTTATTTTAGTTGTTTTCATAGCACAGAAATATAAAGAAGTCACTTCCTTTCCTATGAAGTTTGACATATTGATTGATTTCAGCGATGAAGCTTCAACATTTGGATCGATTGAAGCTATTTTGGAACATGGTTTTAAAACCTTTTCGACTTCCAGAGCTCATACTTGTGGCAAGATAAATCAAAATTAAACAAACTGTAAGATTCTAAAATATCGAAAGACTTTGTCAGAGTTTCTGTGATGTTTTACCTTATGTATGTTCTTATTATTTGTGGTTCGGTTTGGGTTGCTGAGTGGCCACCTTTTGGGAACAAGCTGCTCACTCGGTTGGCCATATGTTCTCTGTATCTTGATTATTTGTAATCTTAGTTGTTTCCAACTATGGTTTGAGGGCTGGATTTGGATTTTGATTGTTTCAGTTCCTGGTCTTTGCATACTTTTTACTTTTGAAATGGAAGGAAGTTGCAATCAGAAGACTTCATTAACCAACATGTATTTCTTCACAACTTTAAAGGCTTTACTTTTTCTCAAATGCAAGAGGCATGTATTTAAGAAACAATAATAAAACTTTTCTTAAATGCCTATGTCATCTTTACTGTCACAAATGTTTCGCCGCGCCGATTATCCGATATCAATTGAAACAGGTAGTTATACCTAACAGGTGTGTAAAGTTTCATTCAAATTCATCTACAAGTTAACTCTTGAAGACGTTTTTTTTTTCTTTAAAAAACAACAATTATCCTCTCTAACAGTCACATCTAAAAATTAAACTAATGAAAGACACCGACATACTTAACATTTCTATAAATTTATGTTGAAATCTGTCTATAAATGAAATTGCAAGAGTTATGACAAAATGAGAAGATACCTACAGATGGACATGTGTGCTCATATAGGCCAAACATTATTTCCTTGCCATTCTCGTTGTGCGAGGGGATAAAAGCGCAACAAATAAACAGCTGAATTGGAAAAAACAGGAGATAAATTGCATTGCAATTTCAGGAATTGGAAACACGTCATATTACAAATAGTCTCTAAAGAGCAATACGTTTTTATCTGTCTTTTACTACAAGCGTGCATGATTAGATTTATTTGCGAGCGTAAATAAGCAGTAAGTGGTGGAATATAGTTCCTAAATGGATCACTCACTAATAGATAACCATGCCGTAAAGCGACTGCTGATACATATTTGAAACCTGTTGCATCAGGAGCACGAAACGCAATTGTCAGTGAACCAATTCTTTACTGTATACTTGATGCTGACTGAAGACATGTATGCCAGTCTGCTACAAACTGGTTGCCTTGCACATGTGATGGATGAGCTCTCTGTGGTACAGAACGGAGTATTTTAAAATGTCTGATATTTTAATCACTCCAAAAATTAAGTGACAATAGTATCGCATTCAGAACGGAAAGAATAGTATTAACTATTAAACCAACTTGTGCATTTGTTAATGAAATGAAATGCATTAAGTTAAATGTTAACTGGAACGATGTGTGAACATTAACTGCATGATAAATGTTTAGCCAATGGCAGCTCCATTCGCAATTACAAAAGTACCTAGCATTAAGCTCATTTCTAAGGAGACAAAAGGTGTTTCTCATATTTGCCGAATGCGTGCAATTTATAATATCCTGACGGGCTAGTACACAATTACACAGACTTAATGATTATCGCCTTCTCCTGACCAATCCCTGCTTATGTACATAAAATGTCATATTAGAAGTCGCATCTTGTTAACTGTATCACTTTTTGCACGTGCTTCGTGTACATTTCAGTGTAATTTGTTTTCAAGTTATACTTTTATGAATGGAAATACAAACCTGATACGAATAGCCCAGCCTCCTCCCCTCCCTATCTTTTTCTTCCAGTGGACATTTCACCGTTAAAGGGAAACTGAGGATTGGTGGGTAGGCATTGCGTCATCACGTGAATTTGATCATAGTTATCTAGACGCTTGATTTCTATCAAGGTTAATAGACGCTTATTGCGGATTGCGGACATATCAGGGGAGAATAATCCTCAGAAAGGGTAAAGAACAATATAGGGCAATTCGACTTAAGGTAAAATCCACTTATCATATTGGAGTTATGGCCCTTTGTCAACTTCATTTTGTGCAAAATGCTAGAAAAGTTACATGGATTGCATTCTTTTTTTGATATACAGACATTTATAAAATATAGGTTAACCCACCAATCATTATTTGAGCTAACACCCTTATTTATTTATTCATATATATATATTTCTTTTTTGCAAAATGCTTGATTCCAGTCTATATCTGTTGAAAAGTCACTTGTTTCCGGGCTATATATCTGGGAAAGGTACATGGAATCTATTTTAGATACAGAATTTTATCCAGATCACATCACACAGATCAGCTCCAGCCCCACTCCACGATACATCTGCCAAAGGAGAACAATAAATCATGTCTCTTCACGCTCACTGTTCATATTATGTAAGTGTGCCTCTGTGCACCTAGTCATCCTGTAAGTGTCGGTAACTCAAACAAGGCATTATCTTAATCATGCCACTAGGCGGGTCATACGTGTCCTATGGACACATTTCAAGTTTTAATATGTAACCTTACTTTCAAGTATACCAGCCGTGTCCTACCTGCATATGAGATTTCTAATGAATATAAAATTAGCACCTCAATGAGAACTACAAGGAATAACGGAGGTCCGCCGCACAGATTATCTTGTTCTTTGACCTACCTCCTTCCTTTTTTCATTAACGTTGTCATATTTACTTTTATAAGTATTGAGTGTCGCGCTTTATGGTGATGCATACGGATTGGTGGGCAAAAACAAAATAGCAAATGACAGGTAATCAATTATTAATTTAGGATTACCTGTAAATAATAATCACATATTCAAAATTGTAAATGACGCTTCCGTTCGTATAAGGTTATTGAAATACATAGGACTGATTTTCCAGAATTTGATAACTATAATTGTTTCATTGTAAGAAACAAATCATTTCTTAATTTCCGGGACATTATAGAACCGCTGCGCTTGACCGAGTTGTCATATTACTTGAAATAATCCGTCTTTGTGTGTGAGCTGGGTGTACTGCCGTGTGTGCTGGATGCACTGCCGTGTTTGAATTGCTCTACAATTGTATTCCCACAATAAAACTGACTGGCTAACAAAGAAGCTCTTATAAAACTTCAAAGTATGCTTCTCAAATCCCTTATTGCCTTGTAAAGTTCATTGTAAACTTTTGGGAGACTTTGTCTGCTTCATGAATTGGTTTCGTAAAATGTTCTCATGATGATAGCCTGACAAAAGCGGTTTGATAAGTCAGACAATCTAAAGCTATTATATTATGATATAATTTGTGTAACTTGTTTGGTAGTGTGTTGAAAGGCAGCAGTTTATGGAAATTAAAAAGGGAAAAAGGGAAATTATTTAGGAACCTCACTGACAGTTTCCAAAATAATTTCTCAATTTCGTAAGTAATCTCTCATTCCATCACTGATTTTGAATAGAATAATTGCAGATAAATCAAAAAGCAAAGAGAGAGATTTTAAAGAGATTTGTGGGAGGTTTATTGTTAAGCAACTGTCAAACTGCCTCTCGGTGGACTGAGGTACCAGAAATTCAATACCATGTCGCAAAGCATGTCACCTCATCCATGTACAAAAATAAAACAAGGTGGCTGTGATGCATATCGAGTTCATTTTAAGCTGATGATTGAATGTTCTGAACTTCCCATATTTCCTGACGCCTGTATGATGTCACATATTACTCATCCTAAATACGATGACAGTTTGAAAAGGCATCACCCAAACTGAGATATATTCTAGTCATACTCCGACTTTTAAGGTTAACCATGCTCAGTAGATGCCCAGATTCACTGTTTGAATAGGCATTCAGGCTTTGAATGGATGATCGTTCACCTATAATGAATCGCACGTGGTTATTGTTATGTCTTTTATATGAAGTTGAGTTGTTCATGATTTTATACGTGTAAATAGCCCCGAAGAAGGGGCAGATAACCCCTATGTTGTAAAATATCAAGCACCACAGAACCATTTCTTTATTTATATCATTAATTTTATGTTTCAGACAACAGGTAAGAGAAGCCTAAGACGTATTACCTCGCGAACGCAGACGCCCACATTAAGACAGCGCAACCCCAATGGCCCAAAAAAGACAAAAGACAATGGCATCAGGGAGGATAATGTCGTATGTAGCAAGACTAGCCAAAATGATAAAAAAGAATGGTATCCAAACATATAACAAGCCAAAATAATAAGAAAGAATGGTATCCAAACATGTAACAAGCCAAAATAATAATAAAAAAGAATGGTATCCAAACATGTAACAAGCCAAAATAATAGAAAAGAATGGTATCCAAACACGTAACAAGCCATAATAATAGAAAAGAATGGTATCCAAACACGTAACAAGCCATAATAATAGAAAAGAATGGTAGCTAAACTCGGCTAAACTCCGCCAAACTCACTATGACAAGTCAGTCTTAGTTAAAGAATATTTTATACATTTTGCCAGGAAAATTTTTATATGATTTTTTTAAATCAGTACTTAAGTACTGACTATAATACTAAAGAACCATATAAAGTACTAATTACTGGGTTGATGGTTGATATCATCCTTTGAAGAAACAATTACCATTCTATAATGATAAAGTGCGTGCATTATCGATATAGAAGCTGTTACAGGAACGCTAAAAGCAAGAGTATTCAGTTACATTGTTAGCAGCTGATACTACTGTTTAATTACAAAATAAACCATAAAACAGAGCTCTCGATAAGAGGGAGTATTTGATGATAATTAAGGATAATTTTTCTTATTTCTCATCGGAACCATATGTTGTGACTCCTCATCTGAACCGTCTCGTCGAGACGGTTCAGGTGAGGGGTCACAACATATGTTTTTATGCAGAATTAACAAAAATTATCCCTAATTATCACCAAATACTCCCTCTTATCTAGAGCTCTGATAAAAGTCCTAAGTATTGGGACGGACCCAAATGTCAGTGGTCCTGTTGGATGCACTGTTTATGGTTCAGACAACAGTTTCTGAAATCATCTCTTAATCGGGAAATTCGACTTAGCAAAATTCGAGGTGAAACGGTCCATTATAGTAAAGAGAAGGCTATAGTTAAGGGTGCTCGTATATTGAGAAATATCAGTCAAGCTTTGTCAGATTGATTTCTTGCAGATGAAAACGGTACTACTTATACGTAACCGATGTGGAATAATTGTTCAGCTTTGCTTACATATTTCATATAAGAATATACATAAGGTAAACTGATATACTCATTGTCCATATGCATATAGCCGTTTTTGTCTAAAAAATGGGAGCAAATCAGCCAATATGGTTTTGTTTAGTTTGCTCATTAAATGTCTTTCCGACAGCTCGCTTGAGGCGATTTAGAAGATTCTGTTTTGCAGTTAGTTATTTAAATAACAGTAAATGGCGGAACTCAGCGCAAAAGATGTTCACCTTTGTCCTTCTTTATATACCTTTAACCGTCTTTGGCATTACTTTCTTGTTAAGACTCTCTCATATATGAGCCGCGACACGACAAAACCAACAATGTGGTCGTGCGCCCAGCGCAGACTCAGGTCAGCCTGGGCATCCGCCCAATCTGATCAGAGTCTCCGCTGTCCGCATGGAGGTAGCTTAGACCTTTAGACGTCGCGCACGGTATTGGGGTACATTCACGGACAGATATGAAATGGGCCCCACGGAAGCAATGCTTTTTCGGATTTTATGCCATAAACTGTTTTAAAATTGTGAATTGGTATTTGATTTATTTTCGGGTCAATAAAATTTGGTTTTGAGACGATGTAAATCCTATTGCGGGCGCAAAACGGTTGGTTTTTGCGCTAAAATGCGTGTAACTCTGTAACAAAAGTAGACATGGTGGGCTTACTCGAAGGAATGTTACACAGAAATGTCGATGTGAATTTTTGTGGAAATTTGCTTACGAAAAAGAGGAAATTTTCTAGATTAACTCCATATCCATTTTATTGTATATTCTTCAACAATCACCATCTTCAGAATCCATTGTTAAAAATAAAATAGTGTAACTCACGCTAAAATTAACGTCAAAATTGCAGGGCTGGTTTCTTCGGAGAGTATTTATTGTATCGGAATAAACAAATTTTGAAAATATTTGTATATGATTCAAATGTACTTATGCATCACTTATGAGTTATATAAGAATAATAACTTTTTCTCTACGGATACGGAAAGAAATTAAAAATTCCGCGGTCTTAATTTTTGTAACAAATTTCAAATTTGACACCAAACTCTAACACCTTTCTGTGTTATTAAGCTGATTTGGACAAAATACTTACAGCAATTTGTGCAAAAAGCAAATTTCCAAAATGTACATTGTCTGTTTGTATTATCTGCTAAATTGGGATTTAAGCTCTTGAACAATAAAATTGTTATGCGCATTTACATCGGTCTTAAATTTTGTAACGCGGCGACAAATAAAGAAAATCAAACGTTACATGCATATGAAACCTTAATAGTTCTAAGCGGCTGTCTAGCAATTTTCAGGTCTGCGTCATTATAGTCCAACACGTCTTAAGGGTCAGCTCCATGAAGTAAATAACTGTATTAAAAGGCAAAAATTTCATTTCAAAAAGTACCATTTTCTTTACAAATCGACCTGTATCTAGGAAGCACCTGTCTTAAGCAAGCCGTTTTTGCTCCTCCCATGGGTGCTCGCTTAAGGCAGGTTTGACTATACAGCAATATTTCCTTTTGCCATCAGAGAAAAATTTTCTCCGAGTTTGAAGCCCATAAATATATAAATACATGTATATGATACTTCACCAGCATAAAAAGTCTTTCCCGTGGCAAGATGACAAGCAGAAAAAAAGAAACGGGAAAGGTGACGCAAGAGATATAATTCGTTCTACACGAAAACAGATGATAGTATAGTATAACGAAATAATTTTTCGTGAAACGGGTAAAAGCTACCGTACAGGGATATAGTGTGGTTTATATTTGCAGCTTCCGATAAAATTTGTACAACAAACTCAATTCATATCGTGTTTATGAATGCAAATAGATCTGTCCTATACTGAAAAAGCAAATGAATAAGCAAACCCATTGATGTCGTCCTTACAAAATGTTTATAGGATCGGACCGGTTTTCTTTTGTTGCAGTGGCGTGTTTAGTTTTGTTTCACTGCTGTCGGTATAAGACAGTCGAACCCCGCGGTTAACATTCTCATAAGGCGGAAAAAGTAGCCGCTGACAGTTTGACGTTACGTTTTGTTACCCAATACCGTGCGCGACGTCTTAGCTACCCTTTAAGCGCTTAGCGAAGATTCTAATCCGACTTGGTGGATGCCTAGGCTGATCTGCGTCTGCGCTGGACGCAAAACCACATTGTTGATTTTGTCGTGTCGCGGCTCAATAAAGTAGGGCTGGAATCAAGTCTTGCAAGATTAAACCATTGGTTATATCTGTGAACCTAACGCTAGATTGCTGAATGCCTTCCTGTGGATTAGCATTTTTTCTATTTATCAGGGCCCAGTTGTTCAAAACTAACGATGTCGTTAGTTAACAAGACGTTAAAACTTCAAACTTTAATATCTCAAATACACCGATATTTTTGTTGAAAAAATGTGAGAAGCTAAATAATATTGGTGGATTTGGCTATAAAGTCACAAAACACTTAACGAGTTGACCTCTTAATGAGCTCGTCAAGCTAACGATGCTTTGAACAACTGGGCCTTAGCATCTAATCAGAGGTTGTGTAGAATGCATACACTTGTAACGCTAAAATAAATAATAAAAAAAAGATATACGAGGACAGCCCAAGCCCAAAGACTTCTTTCACTGTACCCATAACTGTTTACAGACATGCTGGTTTATCGTAGCATAAATCAGTCAAAAGAGCAGTCCTTTTCCTTTTAAGCGATTTCAAATACTTCGTGGAAGAACATAATGTTGCTGAGCTATGTGCTCACATACATGCCCAATGACAGACACTGGGCTATTTTCTTGTGCTTTGAGTTTCTATTTGGTAGTGATTCGTGCCATATATTTCTGTAGCTTGACATCACAGGCTGCTAAAATTTCCAGGTTTGCAGCCTGTAGCATTCAGGGAAAGAAAGCGTATAATGAAGAGTAGAGAATATATTATATGCGACACAAACGCTGGATATCTATGATGTCACTGAAATACACAGTCACGTGATTTTCAAGGTGTCACTGTTGAGTCATTTTAGGCTGATATTTTACATGTTTGGTTCAGAGAACATTTACTTCAATGCATATGCATTTTAGAAGCTAAAAGGTATATATTTATCAATATATAGCATGCAGAACATAAATTGGGCAATTTATCAGTCTTTGGTTACATCCGGTTTAAAATACGAAATGCTTTAAACTATCTTACATGTACATGCAGCGAATGACGTTGAGATTTTTTGTGCTATAGTCATTTGTGTCTGGAAAAGTAAACGCACCGATAGATAGATTCTTTATTTCCTCCAATTAAAGGAGAGCATACAAAATACATAATAAACAGACAGTTACACAGAAAAAATATACAAATATTATAAAGAAGACGAGAAATTAAAGAAAGAAAACACAAATTATGTACAAATTGTCATGTACAATATCTCCTTTATGCATGACATTGACCATAATAATGATGTTTAATTAAGGAATGAACTTCATTTTTCCGATGTTTAACGAGGTATAAACGACATCGGGTCGCGTGCAAAGCAAGTGAACCCCGAAGGGGTTTATGTCAACTTTGCCAGCTACCCACTGCAGTCCACACCCCGACAAACACAAGAAAAACCAAATTCATGGCCTATATTTACATTCTTTTCTATCTATTATTTTAACCACAAATTTGCGTTTTGTGCTACAGTTGAAGCAGAAAAAAAGTTTATATGCAGTTTTTCTACTGAAAGCGAAACAGCGTCAACGACGCAATAAAGACGTCATAACGTCGCGTACGTCCAATCAGAACGACATATAACGTCGCGTGAACCGATGTAGTTATAGCAGTATAAACTACATTACGTTCTTATGGTTTACCATAGGGATTTTACTGATAATGTAAATATTATATTTTAAATATTCCTCTTATGCTATAAGCATCAAAATAATAACCAAAAACTGCCTATATCATAACCTCATCGTAGACCTTACATTAAAACCTGGCTGATGTTATAGAATATAACATCAGCCAAATCAAATTTTATGCAACAAGTTACGCAAAATTTGATGCAAGGCCCAACAGTGAGCTTAGTAGATTGTGCTTAATCAGCTCAAAAATAACTGAGTACCACAAATAAATGCAATAAACGCTGCACTCCTTGCCGAAACGAAACACAAACAATACAGATTTCATTACGCATGTGACACTAAAAATGTAAAATTAATAGTAGAGATTCAAAAACCACTGCAGCGATATTACAAATAACACAAATAACAGACTTTTTCAACAGTTTGTATTTTGTGTAAATATCTTTTTTTATTTTGGTTTTCGATATAAAAGGCAATGACAAAACCTTTTTGGACCATCCTTGTCTATGCCTCTGGTCGACCTCGGCTTACCTTTCTCGTTCTGTCTCTCTCATGTCAAAGCAAGACTTGAAGTGAACTTCATGCACTATTCATATTCTCAGCTAATGTCTTATTATTGTATTGTTTATTTATATCTTTGGACCTATCGTGTCAGTCTACCACTCTGTTAAATGAGTGTCTCTCCGGCGTTTTGCTTTAGTTCACTCCAGACGACTCTATTAATCAGGCATTTGAATAAAAGAAGTAAGGCTCGTGAAAACAAACGTATAGGTCTGTTAAAATTTCTTTCACAAACTAAAATCGGATTTTGATTGTATAAGTTACTGCGTGAATTTGTGAATTTTTGTAATTTTGTTTCGAACTAGATCTGCTTGACACTTGTCAAAAACATTTTACATGCATATGTGCCCAAATGTATATAAAAATCAACAATTACCAACCGTGAAATGACACTTAGCAAAATGTTTCCCATCAATTAATCAGGATATAAAAATGTATTAGGGTAACATACACTCATCGGATGTTAGTCTCACAAAGAAAAGCCTTCACGCCAATAGTTAAAGTTATCCAGCAATTGCTGGGTGAAATAAAGAAGCATACTTCAAGTATGATCTACAGAAGAGGAATGTCTAAAAACAAAAACTGAAAAAAAAGAAGAAAATTACGCTATTTCTACACCATGATATTTATAATATATATATAAAAAATAGGTCCTACCTTGTTACTTTTTCGGAATAATTTCCGTTATCTTTTATTTCATTAGATACACACTTCGACACAAATCACTTAATTTATCTGTAATATCACTCACCTGAAAAAAATAAAAAAAGACAAAATGAGTTCCTTGCAAAATGTTGTCGTAACTTTAGACAGGCGATGATGCCAAGCAATCGATGCTGTAAACGTTCTTTATATTGGAATAGAGAGGACTGAGCAAGCAGTGCAGATCCAGATCAGATAGATCAGACTTTTAAGGAGCAGTCTGATCACGGTCAACACTGTTTGTTAGTCAGTCTGCATCTTGGAGATGCATTACTGCACGAAAAAAACAAATTGTTCAGTTTTACGATGATTATGAATGATTAAAAGTAAGTATCCAAATGTTTGGAATATTTAACGTCAGTTTAACGTGGGCTTCTTCCAGATAAGATGTAATATTTTAAAATTTCAACCATTTTGGACCTGGAATCTTCCCTTATCAAAGGTTGACAAATTTATTTGTGCCCTTTTGATTCCATGAATGGTAATAATCGTCGGCAAACAATGTAGATTTTTTTAAGCCGTGACTCGAGAAAACCAAAAAGTGGAATGTGCGCCCAGCGGACACTCAGATCAGCCTAGGCATCCGTCCAGTCTGATTAGAGCCTAAGCTGTCCGCAAAGAGGTGGTTTAGACCACTAGCTACCCTTTATGTGCAGAGCAAAGACCCTGACTAGATTTGGTGGATGCCCGGGCTGATATGAGTCTCGCCCATGCCACTTTGTTGGTTTTCTCGTGTCTAGGTGCTATAATCAGTTTTGTCTCGACTAACACTGTTTACCAAAGCTCCGCTCTATGACTAGTCTAGGCGAATAAAGCATTTTTTATCAGAATTCATCATTCTCTCTGCGAGGAAGAAACGTTAATGTCCTTTGATGACAATTAAGTTGTATTGGAAAGTATAATGCTTTCATTTCTCTGACTTAATTTGACATTATTGCCTCTTACGTCATTCAGCGAAGGTTTCTTACATAAAGTTTGACATATAAGCAGAAGAACTGTCAGCCGGTCTTAAGCGTGGCTACCCAATATCCTCCAGATACAGTATGAAAGAAGCTAGTGGACGAAAGGTATTTAAATAGTGACTTAACATGTATATAATGGAATGCATATCGCCAACAACAACTGCTGACAGCTTCACAAAATACTGAAGCTATTTTGGTCTCTAATTTTTTTTTTGTCCTTGAAACTCATATGTGTGAAGCGTCTGCGTGGTTGAGTGGTTAGCGCTCACGTGATTGCAGGTCTGAGTCCCGCTGAAGGCGAGATTCCGTTCGAACGTTTTGTTGCACCGACCCTAAATATAATCACCATCCCATCGTCCGGAAATGACTGAAAAGGACGTAAACTGCCAAGCCATCCAGCCAAGTTCAGTAAAAAAATACAATCAAGTTCGATTGTTTGATTGTACAGAAACTGATGATTAATTTTGATGTTTTACCAGTTTTACTGTTTCTAAACAGATCTTCAGGAATAAATATTGACGATCGCTAAGTTTATACATATATAATTGCAAGTTGTCTACTGAAATTATGGCATGTTAAAGAAGAACTCTGCATATGTATCTAAAAGCTGAAAATGATTAATAGTAGCACCTATCAGACATAGGAGACCTCCCAGCGGGCACATCTCGTCGAAATGACGTCGTACTGTCATCACGTCGAACCTACGTCAGACCGACGATGTGCCTGTTGGGCTTAGTTGCATTGAATGCATGTGCATTATTCGTATACATTAGGGTGCTTATGATTACATAATACATATTTGTACTTTGCAATTGTATATATGGTTCTGTGCTTGAAAGCAAAAAAACTGTCAATGTCAAGTTTCAGTTTCAGTTATCCACACCCTCGCTCCTGCGTTCTTTCGGGTAAAACTTTAAACCGAAGTCCCGTCTCCACATGACCTAGTTGATGGAGGGACATTACGGTCTTTCGAGTGAGACTTTAAACCGAGGTCCCGTCTCTGCATCACCTAGTTGTTGGAGGGACTTTAAATCCGAGTTCACTCACTCTCTTTTATCCACACTCGTTCACTTTATATTTGATAAAGTACCTGGAATTATTCCTAGATATTTACTAGACGACAACCCTCGTGATCCGAAGCAAACATGAAAACTTTTATTACAACCTAGTCGTAGATAAGCACCAGGCTCTAACTTATATAATGAAAACACTCTCTGATTATCTGTTAGTAATTGCGGAAACTAATCTATTTTCCTTTTTACAGGTTATTGCATGCTCTGGTAAAAGCTATTATTCCTAAGTTGAAACCAATAAGTATGAATGACATAATTAAATGTTCAATCGATTTAATATAGATGCAATACAGTTTGTACATTTATTTAAATCATGCTTATTATATGATGTCGCCGTTATTCCGTACATAACGTCGTGTCATAAAATCGTATGACCACACGTATAATAACACTTTGGCGCGTATATGTAACGTCACTGACAACGTCCATGTCAACAATGCGATTTCTTATTCAAATAATGTTCACTTTGAAGCCGACGAATTCCGTTTTAAAAGGTCATATGATAAACCGAATTTTACACTCGTGGTCCCATCGGCGCGTTTCATAAATGATCACTTGTGTAAGATCCTCTAGTATGACACCTTTGTTGCTAAATTTTGCAGGCGATAAAAAGTATTCGAAGAGCGCCAGTAAACTTATTCTTTGTCATTCCATTGTCGTCAAATGATAAAATTGAAACGACTTTGTACAAACAATTTTTAAGCTATAATGAGAGTTCCCACAAGGTTCAACTTTCTCGACCAATCGGCATAGCAATTTCATCAGTAGAAAAGTCAAAACTTGTGAAATTTTCCATAAGGCACCAACTGATACCATTCGTGGCGTTTCGGAAAAAATACAGTTCTGCTAACTGTTGTAATAAAAATAGTCTGCTAGTTTCGTTTCTATGGTCGTTTCCTTTTTTACTGCCAAAGAATTCACATTTTCAGTACCCAAAATCTTTATAGTTTGCATAAATGCCCTGACTGACACCCCGACCCAACGGTCACTTACGTATAGCGCATTTGCGTTGAGCAAGATATGGTTTTAAAACATGAAATACAAATTGAAAAATCTGTTAAAACAATAAGACTTACATCGCTTTACATCCCAGATTGCAAATTGCCCATTCCTCGTTTATTAAACATCTTGTCTAAGAAATTTGTAAACAATACGTCTATTCTTAGATAAAGAATGTGTCTCCTTAAGTAGTATTTTGTTACATTTATATTTTCTTGAAACAAGCATCCTAGACAAATTTGGATCATGTTTCAGGTTTAGCAGACTTTGATCAATGTCTTTCATTGTGTATGTGGAGTACGTTCAGCAAAGCATGTGTATTTACTGTTACATTCCATTCATTTAAAATGGAAAGAGAGAAAAAAAATAAGAAAAGTATAAGTAATAGAATGAACATGCTTGATCAAACAGTAAAATATTCGAATCAGACCTTCCTTGGAAGCACTGTATGCACCGTTTTGTAACACTGTCATTATTTTCTTACGTGAACAACTGCATGTATGGTGCTTAACCCAATATCGGATGACAGTATGCTCCCTTCTTTAACTGATCAACTCCCCAACGGTGAATCAGTTTTCAGACAAGTGGAGGTTCCCATCTATCTGTTTCGGAATGTTGGCGCCTGATCACTGAGTCAAAGTTGCAAAACGTGACTAGGTTACATATCATGCGTGATAGTTCTATTAGGACATTTATGTCTATTGTCCCATACAGAGGACACTGATGAAAAGTGCACAACCAAATCAAATGCTACAGAACACGGCATCTGATAAGACTTTACACCGTACGAATAAAATTTACAGCAATTTCCATCAAAGTGAAAAATAAATAAATAAACAAATAAATAAATAAATAAATAAGCTAACACCACAAATGATGAATAAATTCACCCTATCATAATAAAGTCTATATGTAGCTTTACGAAATTCAGTATGACTGATGCGCATTCCTGTATTTAACTTCTTTGGTGTCGCTAAACCCCAAAAGTTTGAAGCCGAAAGACAATGGGAAGACCCGACAGGAAACGGACACCCCCTCTCCGAGCCACAGTTACTGACGCAACCCGCGAGAAGTTATAAAGATAGGACAGTCCAAAAGGTGGGAATGATGCAATATTCAATATTTAATCGTCAAAAGTTTGTATACTGGATAAATGAAAAAAAAGAAGGAAAGAAACTCACAAAATGGTTTTATGTCCAAAACAAATGGAGCAGCACACTGACGAATATAACTGTTAGCTTGTCTTTTGCTCTCTATAATCATGTTGCAGGTTATTTGTTTAAACTCTTTTGAAAAGGTGCGAATCAATGTTCCATGCATCAATTAAAATGAACCATATCTGTGAGAAGCATTTATACGTGATAACATCGGCAAAATAGAAGTTATTGTTGAAATGGTACATTAATAGCACAAAGGGCCTGAAGTCGATGCAGCAAAACAAATAATTTGTTACACAACTGTCTCATAAATAAAACAAATTGATTCAATCAAAGAAATTATCAATCAGCATTTCAGATAACATATTTGGGTCGTATAATAGATAGATAAACTAATTTAATTGAATAAAAGCGGTCAAGCTGGTTTTAAACAAACCAAACTTATGTTACGCTCAAGCTGTTAAACAACCTCTTTAACTGATTCTCTAAGACGAAGATGTACATTTAGGTCAAATTGGTAAATGTACCAAATTCAAAAATCCAAACTCAAGAGTCCAAAGAGATGTAATCTTCCAATGTAGACGAGAGGGCAATGATAAGGAACCGATACATCGGGTGCCGTATTTATAAAACGACTAAAGTGGTTGCTATGCTGTTGCTAAGGCTGTATTTCTAGGAAGGAGACTCCCTACAACTATGAAATTTGCTCTGGAGAAACAGTCTTTTTCAGACTGTTCCTCCAGAGCAAATTTCATAGTCGTAGGGACTCTCCTTCGTAGAAATTGCCTTACCAACAGCATAGCAACGACGTAAGTAGTTTTATAAATACGACCCCTGATTTCAGCATCCTGTCCAACAAATAGGAACGAAAAACAATAAAGATAGCCCGCAAAGCGAAACAAGAGTTGCTAAAATCCAAGAGGTCAGCTCTTCCTCAACAGAAAATCGAGAGGCAACCATTTTTAATGTACAAAAAGTAAACAGAAAAAAAGAAAGCCGACAAATAGAGAACTACAAAGGAAGCACCATGATAATTCATTGGGACCTTTAACTGGTTTTACATGCGCATACCATAATATTCTATCCGGCCGCAAAACTTGTATCATGGCACTTAAGTCCAGTCCAAAAGTAGGTAGGAAAATTCTCAGAAACTGGCATAATTCAATCCCAGATCCCACCCAAGCCACCATTTGGGAAAAGACAACACAAAATTAGACACCTCCAAAGACACCGCCAGCGGCATCCAGATGAACAGCCATTTCCCATTCAGGTAGTCATCAACTAGCCTCAAAATTACAAGCAATATATCAATAACAGACAAAGCAACAAACAACAAAAGCTCGCAGTAAGTGCTGTTAAATGCTCACAGACGCAGTCCTGGATCCACATTCTCTATCAAATGTCCCATGGTAAGACAAATGATAAGCAATGCCATGGTTAGACAAATGATAAGCCATACCTGGGCTCGACAATAACCCTCGGATCACCGCTAAGATGATCTCTCGGTCAAGGTTTTCGGCTGCACTGTCAAAGAAATGGAAAAAGTGGTATAAAACATACTTTCTTTATACAGAAGGAAGGCAGCGTAGATAACAAGTGTTACTTATCTAAAGATCTAGGGCAGCCACGGCTGCAATAAAAACCTTCATAAAAACCAAAAATGATTTTTCTGTCGCCTTTATCAAAACGACATTAAATAAATGCAATCTTAGTATTTAGTAAAGTCTAATCAATCTAATAAAATCAATGATCCAAAACGTGTGCAGATATAAACTACACTGTTATATCAACCATGAACACTTTTTTGGTCGCCAGAAAAACTCAACTGTAATGATTATTAGTACTTTTCATGGTCGTGGAGTGCAGGTAAAACATTCGTCACGAGGGTCACTGTGCTTTAGGTTAAGTATCTTACTTTTCAGAACTTATTTATTTCAATAAATATACCGAGCAAAGATGAAAATGCTGCATTCTCAGTGACAGAGTCGTTACAGCGGTACGGTATTGCTTGGAACTACATATTTTGGTCATGCCGGACATTCAACCAAAAATGTCTGTAAACTATGAATCTGATATTCTCTGACCACTTTCAAATGTATTAGTTTCATCTAGAACGATTTGTACAGCTATCTACTAGTTTCTTTGCTTTACATACGCATTTAACTTTAATATGCGTTTTTATTATAAGCCCTGACGATAAATCATGCGTTTATACATGTGAATTGCTCGTGTAGGTAGGTATCTTCTAAAGAAGCGAACAACGCATTTGTCATTACAGGCAAAATATAGAAAGTTTTTTGTTCGAATAAACGTCCGTTCAATTCAATTGATTAGTTTAGCATCCGAATATTAGGCAAGGTACAACAAAGACAGGAAAATCATACTGGACGACTGGTAGCTAGAAAATCTTTAGATTTTCATTTATCAAGAACCTCAGAAAGACAAGCTGATGTCTAGACAGAATGCTCCGTGTTTAAACCCCCCAATAATTATTACTGACCGTCACAAGGCGGTACTATCGTTGCGGTTGCATTTGTTTTATGTTCGGTGCTGTTTAATTTATTTTGTTCTCATTTAACCCTTTTATAATAAAATAGAAAATAGGTAAAAATAGTTGTTAAATGTTTTTCGTATAATTTGCTTAGTCTGTTGTAGCCCTTCTGTGGGTCTGAATTATTTAGTTCAGTAAAGATTGCTGAGTTGCCACCTATATGGGAAAGAGCTGCTGACTCGGCTTATCAATTGTGATTTATTGTTTGTTGGGATGTCTTTGTCAATCTTTCCCTTTGATGTTGGAGATGGGGTTTGAGATCTGATTCAGTCATTTCCTGAAGTGTAGTTACTCTTTAAATTTACCAAGCCAAAGGCATCGTTTAATTACAACATCCAGACCTTAAACACCCATTGTAATGTAGTTACAATCATCCTTCGAGTCCTCATCCTTGTCGAGTCCTCATCCTTGCTTCATCACGGTCTTTTCTTGATGTTAATTGTTGACCGTGATGACTCTCTGATGAGTTAGGGGACCTCCATACGAACCGAACTACCAACTAATTGTGTGCACCGCGGCGGAGGGTGAGGGTGAAGGTTTTGGCCCAGTAAAACCGGTTAACCGCCCCCCCCCCCCAGTAGTTATTACTGACCGTCACAAGGCGGCATTTTCGTTGCGGTTGCATTTGTTTTATGTTCGTTGCTGTTTAATTTATTGTGTTCTCATTTTAACCCTTCCGTAATAAAAATAGAAAATAGATAAAGATTATTGTTAGATGTTTATCGTAGAATTTGCTTAGTCTGTTGTAACCCTTCTGTTGGTCTAAATTATTTAGTTCAATAAGGATAGCTGAGTTGCCACCTATTTGGGAAAGAGTTGCTGACTCGGCTTATCACTTGTAATTTATTGTTTGTTGGGATGTCTTTGTCAATCTTAACCTTTGATGTTGGGGATAGGGTTTGGGATCTGATTCAGTCAGTTCCTGGAGTGTAGTTACTCTTTAAATTTACCTTATGTCAGGTTCGATTATAAAATAGTAAGTTACAAATGTACTTATATCAAATTCAGAGTCGCTAGACCACTGAAGATTGAATAATGGTGATGGAAAGATCTCGGCATATAACGGACATCCCCATCGACCACACGCAATACGACGTAGTCCGAGACACAGAACAGCCGAAAAACATCACGTAAGAGACGTCTACGTATTAACTTGCGATGGACTGTAAACCATGTTTGAATGCATTGGTTACAACCGGTTCCTCTTAGACAAGAGGCCCAAATGGGCCTGATATCGCTCACCTGGCTATTGTGCAACGGGACCATTCTGATACAAAATTGGTCCAATTCCACTGAGAATTTCTCATTTTCACATTTTGCTACTTTTAGTAACAGAGGCCAACTTGCCTGGTCTTTATATATTTACTTTTGAAACACCTCAATGCAAGAATCATTTTGCCACAACTTTCATCAAAATCCATTCAGGGGTTACTGAGATATTGCCAGTTTCATGTTTTGAGCTATTTTTAGTAACGGCAGATGGCGGCCATCTTGGATTGCTAAAATGCAAAAAATAGAAAAGCCTTCATGCAAGGACCATTTTGACACAAATTTGGTCCAGTTCCATTGAGATTTTCTGATTTTCACATTTTTCTATTTTTAGTAACAGAGGCCAATATGACTGGTCTACAGTTAGATATTTTTGAAACATCTCAATGCAAGAATCATTTTGACACAAATTTCGTCAAAATCAATTCAGCGGTTACTGAGATATTGTCATTTTCATGTTTTTTGCTATTTTTAGTAACGGCAAATGGCGGCCATCTGGGAATGCCAAAATGCAAAAAATCGAAAAAGCTTAATTAAAGGACCATTCTGACACAAAATTAATCCAACTCTATTGAGATTTACTAATTTTCACATTTTTCTATTTTTAGTAACAGAGGCAAATATGAATGGTCTACAGTTAGATATTTTTCAAACATCTCAATGCAAGAATCATTTTGACACAAATTTCGTCAAAATCCATTCAGCGGTTACTGAGATATTGTCATTTTCATGTTTTGTGCTATTTTTAGTAACGGCAGATGGCGGCCATCTTGGAATGCCAAATTGCAATTAATCAAAATGACTTCATGCAAGGAACATTCTGACACAAAGTTGGTCCAATTCCATTCAAGGGTTCTTGAGTAATTGTCATTTTTATGTTTGTGCTATTTTTAGTAACACCCGATGGCGGCCATCTTGGAATGCCGAATTGCAAGTAATCGAAACGGCTTCATGCAAGGAACAGTCTGACACAAAATTGGTCCAATTCCATTCAAGGGTTCTTGAGTAATCGTCATTTTTATGTTTGTGCTATTTTTAGTAACGGCCCCCATGGTGGCCATCTTGGATAGTCAACGGGCACAAAATTGAAATAATTCCATTCAAGAACCATTTCTGACCAAATCTTGTCAGAATTGGTTGCATTTTCTTTAGATATTGACATTTGTGCAAAATCGGCCTTGTAAACGCTAAGTAGGTCACTGTGACCTAATTCCGCTATAGATTTTTTTTATTTTTACAATTTTTAATATCAAGGTCCCACTTATGTTCCACGCAAACTTTCAACCAAATATACTTAATGGTTCTACAGAAGAAGTTGATTTTGTTGTTTTTGCTATTTTTAGTAAGGGCGGCCATCTTGGATTTTCAACCTGACCCAACTTTACAATTCTGAGACCCTGGAGTCAGGTCATGCTCCATGTGAAATTTGAGAACCATGGGACCAGTAGTTTTAGAGAAGAAGTTGTTTGAAGTTGTTTAAATAGGTCATTTTTTGACATTGGCATTTGAGCAAAATTACACACGTAAACAGAAAGTAGGTCACTGTGACAAAACTCCGCTACAGATTTTTTTCATTTTTACAATTTTGAATACCAAGGTTTCACTGATGTTCCATGCCAAAATTCAGACAAATATACCCAGTGGTTCTGGAGGAGAAGTTTATTTTGTTGTTTTTGCTATTTTTAGTAACGGCGGCCATCTTGGATTTTCAACCTGACCCAATTTTACAATTCTGAGACCCTGGAGTCAGGTCATGCTCCATGTGAAATTTGAGAACCATGGGACCAATAGTTTTACAGAAGAAGATGTTTGAATATTTGTTTTAAGGTGTTGACGGACACAATCCGTGACGACGCACGACGCACGACGCACGACGCACGCCGGACGCATTGGTATGACAATAGCTCACTATGGCCCTTCGGGCCAGGTGAGCTAAAAATGTTTCTTTTTGATTATGCTGATGCTGGATGAAATAAAGTATCCGAAAGACTGAACAAAGCAAACAGTGCATGATTTTTTTTCTGTCCTTTCTCGTTTCTATTCAGTTTCTATAATCAGGTGATAATATATACTGCAATGATATAAACTCGATATGTACCTGCTTAGGAGATAAATCCATAGAGTTTTTAAAACAAGATGACCACATGTTTAGACACATTCGAAACATTTTTCAACCTAAAAAACAAGTTAATCCCTGAGCTGTTCAGGGTGAAAGTGAAAGTGTAATATCTCGACACTGTGGTCTCTTTTAAGGTACGGGGTTTGTGGAATCGTCTGTCTCTAAATTCAAATGTGCATGCAAAACGCAATTGAATTTGCATCGTCAAAATATTTTGCCAACTTCTAACGGCAGTAATATTGTTAGTCTCTAGCGTACCGTATAATTCTTAAGCTTGGGGCACCTAATGTAATTACCGTATATGTCATAAAAATGTACGGTTTACAAAGAAGTAATGCGTCCTAAGAGGCAGGTGAAATGGCAAACATTGTAGACTCTGGTTACACTGTTCCTTAGCAACTATTTTACCCGACATATCTGGTCCCAATACTTAGAATTTTACGGTATATCTGCATGCTATAAATTTAATAATGGATCTCGATTGAATTAGTTAACAAGATTGGAACTGAATGGCTGTCTCTGTCTACCATTTGTTTGGCATTATGGCCGTCTTATATTACACTTTGACAGCTTATTACAGACAAACTGACATATTATTGCAAATTATATACAAACGTCAATAGCTCAGATCTTTTTAATGCCTTTTTAGTTTCATCTGCCATGCCTTTATTAATATTGTACTCAATATATGTTTCATTTGCGCCAGCCCAATTGATATACCCGTGCATTCAACTCTGTTGGTGCTGATGGACTGGAACCAAGTTGCACATGAATTTTGTACAACTTGGCACCGGTAAATCGGGCACCCGCGATAGTTCACGTTTTTGGACGTACCACTGATATGACATGCACCAGAGATAGCCACATCAGAACCACAACATGGAAAACTGTACAACAGGGATTAAGGTTTCAGATCCGTAATTGCAAATACATGTATTTGCAAATCGGTAAATTCCGTCAAATATCGTTAATCATCGGCACACATTATATTCGATCTTTATATGTTTGTATCATCGAAGTTGACAAGGAGAGGAAACGGGCCGAGACAGGACAAAACCAACAAACTGGCATGTGTGCCCAGCGAAGACTCAGATCAGCCTTGGCAGCCGCCTAGTAAGATCATAGTCTTTGATGCCACATGTACGTAGCTTAGACCATTAACTACAATTTCAAGTGCATAGCAAAGACTCTGATCAGACTGGGCGGACGCCCAGGCTGATCTGAGCCTTCGCAGGGCGCATACGCCACTTTGTTGGTTTTGTCGCATAGCGGATCAATTATGATGATACTCTCAATTTGCTATCTTTAAACGGGCGAACAGCAAAGACACATATACCTGTGCTTTCGAGCAGTTTTACTGTGTCAATATTTTTTGGTATGAGGTTTCTACAGGGTTCATCAATGGAGTCGCATGCTCAGGGTGATGGATTTTCCTCTTCATATATAGAGGACCTGACACGAGTGTTTAATTCATATGAAATTTATGAAACGAGCCTTCAGCGAGGATCATAAATTTCTTATGAAATGACCAAGAGTGTAAGATTCTGTTTATCATTAACCTTTAAATTGAGATTTTAACGCCTTGAAAATGAACATTATTTCTATAAGAAAACGTATTATGACACAGTCGTTGTCAATGACGTTACATGTACGCACCAAAGTGTTATTACACGTGTGATCATACGATTTTAAAGACACGACGTTTTCCACTGAATAACGGCGATGTCATATGATAAATGCCCTTTGAAATAATTTTACAACGCATGGATACTTTGCAACAAAGCGAACAACAGTGCGCACTGTCAGTAGAACATTTGAACGTCACTATTCAAACGATCCTTAGAGACGTCTCAGCAGTGGTTCCCAAGCTCACAAAGTGTATGCTAAAATGTGCATTATAATGTATTTTTGAAAATTACGAAACAAATTTAGTTTAATCGAAAACAGAGGTCTAATATTGCAACTGACTTTTTTCAAATAAATTATCGGAATGTAATTGCATCTTCCACTCAGTGCAAAGACTGCATTGTAAGCATAACGCTCTGGAGAGTTTAATTCTAAAGCATTAATTGAAGCCTCACTGGAAAATTTATACTTTATAACATGCGCGACAAGGAAGGACATGTGCGATTAGCAAAGACTAAGCTCAGCTATGCGCAGGATCAACATTTTGATAATGCGAACAAGGAAGCTATTGCTCAGAATGCGTAGATGCCAAGATTGTTAGATAGTTTGGAATTATGTGCTTTTGCGAATGTTATAAGGTGCATGTATCATGTTTAACACGGATAACGTTACAACTCAGAATTACTGTGCAGATCAATCTGCACTCTCGGGTGTCAACAACTTGATCGCAGCTGAAACAGACAAGTACAACGGCACTTACGAGAAAATGGGTCTTGTCGTCAATGCGAAAAGATAGGTTCAGATAAAAGTGTCCAGCGGCGAAGTGTGGTCTGTCTTCTCTGTTGACTTCTAAATAGTAGGGCAAGAACCATCTGTGCTTGCGGGATTGGGAAGTAGGGGGGGGGAGGGGGGAGGAACGGGGTTGTTTCCATTAGCCTATTTAATCCTTTTCGTTCGGAGACGGCTCGATATAGACTGAACACGGTTTTAAAAAGACGTTAAACCTAAAACAACCAACCATATGCCAGCCACGTGACGGAAGACTTAAGTGCAAATCGAGCACCTCATAGTCGCAAATATGGACAGACATACGGTGCCAGATGTTCGCAACTATGGATACGTTCCGCTGAGCCACCTGTGGAATATCGTTATACGAGAACTGAAACAACAACAGCATATAGTCGCAAATCCAGAATAAAGGTGCATTTGAATATAAATTAATGTTAAATGTCTGAAGAAGCCCTACTTGGCCAAAGAGGTCCTTGAAAATAAGTAAACCTGTATATGTAAAACGGCAAGTAGTTTGTATCTGTACAAATTATTCACTCATTAAAACCGCAATGGGTCGGTTGACAGTGATTCTTAGTGCAAATGATATCGCAAATAATCACCCTTTACTGCATTTTCTTTTCCTTTAGCTTCTCTACTGAACACGTGACCTGTTTCCTCCTGTGAGCCTTCCACTATGTATTTGGTGGACCCAGAAGGCTTCAAGTAACGAAAACAATTATAAATCTAATGCTCAGAAGACGAAAGACTGTGAATGCTTCTGAAGTTTCAAAACGATTGGTGGCATGCCCTCCTTCTGATAAAAAAGATAGCTAAATTGTACCGTTATAGCCTCGATGTTAGAGCATGTTTAATCATTAAACAATTTGATAGTAGGTTTTTAAAAAAAAAAAAAAAGAACCGTACGCTATATGTATACTGCATACTCGCGCAGGCTGGTACACTACACAAAAACAAAAGTAAAAAGTATGCAAAGACCAGGAACTGAAACAATCAAAATCCAAATCCAGCCCTCAAACCATAGTTGGAAACAACTAAGATTACAAATAATCAAGATACAGAGAACATATGGCCAACCGAGTGAGCAGCTTGTTCCCAAAAGGTGGCCACTCAGCAACCCAAACCGAACCAAAAATAATAAGAACATACATAAGGTAAAACATAACAGAAACTCTGACACCAAAAACAGGCAACAGAGAACCACAACAGAACTACCGCCTTGGAACGGTCAGTAATGAATTACTGGGGGGCTTAAATCGATTTTACAGGCCCAACCTCACCCTCAGTTTCTGAAGTGGTACAAAACATTTAGTTGGTCGTTCAGTTCGCATGATAACCCTCTAACTCGTCAATGAATCATCACGGTAAACACATAAATCAAATTTCAACACCATGAAGAAGCAAAGACGAGGACTCAACAGATACAACGGGCCGTCTGACAGGTGGAGATCCCTGTCCTGCCAAACGACCCCACTGGAAATCTGAAGCAAAAGAAGGTCACCAGTTGAGCCCCGGTGGACCAAGCAACAGACAAAAGGCTCCGGTCCCAACCAACTAAAATATATAGCTTTAGGTCGGGGCCATCATAGAGTCTGACGACCGATCCCCCGGTGTGCAATTAAAGAGTGCAGCAAAGTTATCAACCGTGATTGGGTTAATCACTAAGCATGCAGACTGTCGCATAACATTTAAATTATAGCCAATACGTTTGTGACGTATTATTATTTTTCGGAATTGATCAGAAAAATCAGTCCTACCCTTAATCTTTTTGAATTTGTAAAAACTGAAAATAGGTTAAGATAGATGTTTCACGTCTTTCGTATACATTGTTCTTGGATACTGATGCTCTCGATCGTCTTTTGTGTGAATGGCGGTTTTGTGGTTGGGTTGAACCATTGCAGGAGCGCAGGGTGAGGTTTGGATTCAGTTAAATAAGTTTAGCCCCCCACCCCCCGGCCCCAAATTATCTTTTGCTGACCGTTCCAAAGCGGTATATCTATTGTGGTTCCTCAGAGTTATATATTATGTGCGCTTGTCTATGGTCTCTAGCAGTCTGGTCACCTGAATTGCTTCCCATTCTGCTTTCTGTTTTGGGTTGTGATTTAAAACAAAAAATAGGTAAAAATAGATGTTGCTGCTGCTATTAATGTAGGGTAGCTAAATGACCACCTGTTTTGGGGAAGAACTGCTCATTTGGTTGACTGTGCGTCTCTTTCGTTAGCTTTTGTCAGTTTTTGTGTGTGCTTCTTTCCCTTTTGGTTTATTAGAGCCGAACGCCGTGGGATTTGATTGTATTTATTCCTGATCATTGCCTATGTTTTTCCTTTACATTATATAAAACATATGGAAGCACTTTTTGTTCGCATTTAATTCTGCTGTACCATTTAGACAGGCTCTATCCCAAAAATTTAAAATAAACATATAAAAGTTGGAAAACAGAAGACATAAATCAACAAACAGCATTTTCACAGGTTAATCTTCAGGTTAAATATTATTCATAGAAAATCTGTTGCAAATTTGTAAACTGTCTAATAGATAAAGCATCTGCTTTCATAACTGTTTGGCAGAAACAACTCCAACAGAGGCAGAAATAACTCACACAGAGATTCTGATTTAATTGCCTAGTAAATCAACACGTGCTAGAAAACAACATAAATGTATTTTTGTTACAGTTAAACAGATCAAACAATTTAATGCTATTAAAACTTCGTCCAAACATAACAGATAAATAAAAGGTGTCAGTATTCAAGGTTTAAACATCATATTAATCCTATTAAACGCCGTGAGGATTTGCATTTTACGAAACGGGGCGTTATTTAGAACCAAAAGGGCGGTAAATAAGCCACTGCCGAACCCTCCTATAAACAGTATTAAACTAGAAATGTCAGAAAATCTGAATATACCCCCGCTGTAGCGCTTCCAATGTATATACAATGTAGCTTGTATGAAGAAAACAAAACATGAAATAAACGAATCTACCACTTGAGTAGCCTATGATGACCAGTTGCTGAGAAATCTGCTAAGTTTCAATATACACAGCATTGATAGAAAAATTATGAAATGAAATAATAAGTAGGAGAAGGCCTGTTCTCAATCCCAAAATACAACAAGCCATTGTCGACTCATCTACCAAATATGACTCATAAAAGAAGGCTGGTTCTTTAACCAACGATACAACTTGTCATTGTCAACCTGTATGCCAAATATGAATTTTCTATCATATACCATTGCACAGATATCTTTGACGAAAAAGTGTGGAGAGAAAGAAAAAGGGACAAATACAAGAAAAACAAAGAAGAGAAAACCTATTTTCAATCCCACAATACAACTTGTCATTGTCAACTCATAAACCAAACATGAACCTTCTATCTTGAACAGTTGCAGAAATGTTTTTTTACGAAAATTACAGTATTGAAAGCATGGAGAGAAAGAAAAGTGAACAAATTCATGGAAGAATATATAGGCGAAGGCTGGTTCTCTATCCCATGATACAACTTGACGTTGTCAAGCCGTATACCAAATATGAATTTTCTATCTTATACCATTGCGGAGATATCTTTGATGAAAAAGTGTAGAAAGAAAGAAAAATGGAAAATACAAGAAAAACAAAGAAAAGAAAGCCCGTTTGCAATCCCACGAAACGACTTGTCATTGTCAACTCATATACCAAATATGAACCTTTTATCTTGAACAGTTGCTAATTTTTTTTACGAAAAATTACAGTATTTAAAGCATGGAGAGAAAGAAAAGCGAACAAATACATGGAAGAATATATAGGCGAAGGCTGGTTCTCTATCCCACGATACCACTTGTTGTTGTCAATCGGTATACTAATTATGGTCTTTCTATCTCATATTGTTGGGGAGATATTTTTGACAATAAAGTGTGGAGAGAAAGATAAAAAAGGACAAATACAGGGAAGAAAACATAGGAGACGGCTCCTCAATACCACGACACAACTTGCCATTGCCAACCTGTATGGTTCTATCTTATACGGTTGTGGAGATATCTTTGACGAAAAGTGTTATGGAATTACGGACGGACGGACGGACAGAAGGAAGAAGGACGGACGGAACCACGGACAGATGTAAACCAGTATACCCCCACTTTTTCAAAGCGGGGAAATAATGAATAGGTACCCTTTCAGAGGAAGCAACTCCGCTATTTCTTTGCGTTTCTTCTCAATAGGGTAAACTTTTAAATGAAATGCTCCTCGGAGCAAATTCTTTCCTTTAAGAGTTGACCCGATTTCAAAAAGCAACCTCATAAAGAGAAACAAACAGAAATTCATGTATGCATATATAATATTATTTTTGGAAAAGTGACAGCTGCGCTTATTAGAGTAGGAGCGTTTATAAGGATTAATACGGTATTTAGTTTTTCAAAATTCATACAAAAGATAATCTTGTCGGAGCTGAGTGTATATGAGAAGCTTGTGCCGGCAGGGCACATTTCGTTACACTCTAACGGTGTATGCGAACGTAGACAAACTCCAGCCTTGCAGCCACAACTACAAGTAATATAAGACAAGATCTGTGTGTTGCAAAAATTACTGTTGAAAAAAATTATCAACACCTCTTTCTAAAAAAAGGTGTAACAAACGTATGCAATGCAATTAGATTGGCCAACTGCCCAAGGAGGTGTAACGAATGTAGACAAGTGAATACAACTGTGATCAAACTGAAAAAATGGCTTCTGGGGGCGCAGCCTCCCAGACCCCCCCCCCCCCTTTATACATATAAATTTTGAACATCTGTTACTAGTACACTAATCTGTTCTGGCGACACATACTTTCTAATTGCCATGAACACGAGACACTTGGCAAAAAATGTCTAAAACAGGACCTCAATGTCCATTCTAAACATATTCTCTGTTATGAAACTTGGTTTGCAGGAAAGGCATGTGCAACACATGTTCTGTGTACTTAGAAAGATAGGGACCCTGTACTAATAATTTGCTATATCGATTAATAGATCATTACATGCAGATCCTATACATCAGCAACAGAAAGTTGCCATTTTCTCAAACAGTTTGTACTTCCCGCCTCTAAGAATCAGATACATACTACTTGGTAAGACTGATTTTGAATTAGAATTTGTGTCTGTTAATCAATGGTTGCAATCAGGTCTGTGCTGTCATAGGCGTTAAAGCCCCACCGAAAGTCAGTATAGGCTTCAAGTTTCCAAAGCAGGCAAAATTCTAGACCAAGTTGCAAAAGCAAAGGAAGCAAAGTTCTGGACCAAGTTGCCCTAGTAAAAGTACTTTTGCAAGGCCGTTGGGGCACCATGTGCACAGATGACTTTACAACATTTCCACCTAATCCTGTTTCAGCTGCCCTAGCTGCGTTAGCAGTTAACCTTAGAAAAAACTAAATCCTGCAGAATTTGCATGACCAGTAAAAGATAGTAAAATAGTGAAATATGGACTTTCAGAAAGTGTATACTTTCTTTGGCCTCTGAGTATAGTTATTTCAACTAATATGCGACAAATTTTCTGCAATATAATTCTGATAAACTGATGAAAGTGTCGAACATTTTAGGGAGCATGCTTGAATATTTCTGGGGAGCTGGGGAGATGCTGTAATGCTTTTCGGGATTCAGGGAGCAGGGACAAAATAATTTCAGGGAGCACAGGGAAATATACTGAAAGGATTTAAAAACTTCCACTTTTTATTGCTGGCTGCTGATCTGTTCACTCATGACAGTGTTGAATATTTAACGGCAAAATGCTTGAATCTTATCAAATTTAAAGATTACGCAGTTTATTCGTATCATTTACTTAACTGACGTCAGTAACAGAGCGTTACGTCACTGAAATGCATAAGGCGATGCCGGCGTTATCTTATGCAACACTCTTTTCGACCATTTCTTACTGTCTTGATATTGTGACGTCATCCACGTTAATTTGCAAGTATCATTGCGGATGATGCTGTCGCGCAAAGCCTATTACGGAGACGGCGTCGACGTTAGTTAAAGTCATGACCTCTGGTTTTCAATATCGGTTAGGTGCTTTTCTGACTGTCTTTTGAGCTTCCTGTAAACAGTGCACGTCGTCTGAGATTTTAAATTGCCGAAATTAACACACAAAATTGCCACGCGACGTCACTTTTTTGAAATTTCAGCATTTATCTGTCCGAAACTCTGCGCCTGTTTGCGATATTTAGGCGCGGTAGGCTAAATAAAGCCACAGACCGATTTCAAACTTTTAAAATTCAATTTGATATTGTAAGAGAAATGTTTCATCAGAAAACTGTATACATGAAGCTATTCAGCCTTATGCAATCGGCACTAAGGACACGAGGAGCACGTGCTTTTTCCTGACCGACTCGGTTGAACAATTTCAGATTTGACATTTTGACATAATCCGGTATAAGAGAATATATATCTTGTAAAATTTTGGTGGACGTAGCTGCATTCATTTTTGAGTTATTCAAAATTAATGGGTGGAAGTTTTTAAATCCTTTCAGTATATTTAAAGCTGGGAAGACTCGGGCATTATTTTCAGGGAGCTAGGAAGCACTGACCCCCCTCACACGCACGCAACCCCCCCCCCCCCCCCCCCCCGGTAGGGCCTCAACACTTAGCCGTACAGACAAAATCATTTTGGCCACGTCAGTCAAAACAACATGCCAAAAGTAATCTTTTTAAGGAAAACATAGAAACACAACTGTCAACCTAAACATATCCACTTATCGAAGCTTTTAGACAGTCCTCCTTGAAGCCAACGGATGGCACATATATGGTGACATTTGCAAGAAATGAGTCGAGTATTATGAATCATAAACACGACTGCAATGGTTTTCTTTCCAATTTCTTACTTATTTACTTGTTTAGGCTGACGTTTGAAATAATTTGATATAAAGTTGCTTCTTCTTGCAAGCTTAATGATAAAATCTATATAGAAGTGACGGACAGAGTGCGACTCAGCACGTTCCAAGTGCTTTTAGTATAAGAATGGGATATTTTCGCGAAGTCCTATACAGGCGAATGTTCGTTCACCAGATGCCTTGAAAATCTTCCGCAATAACAACCATGTACAGCGTCGTGAAGGCATGCGTCTCGCGGCATATAAGGAGCGGCGATAGTATAGTGGATAACACGCTGGACTACCAATCTAGGTCACACAAATTTGGTCACACAACCCACTGGTCACACAAATTTGCATAAACATTTTTTTTTTTTTTTTTTTTTTGGTAAGACGTTAATCACAAGTTCCATAACGCACTCACTCGCGGCATACGGCACGAAAATATCAGTAAGACACACTTGTTTTCGATATCAAACACTTGGTAAATTTAACATAAGCACAATGCTAATACATGTATGAATGAAGGAAGAAAAATAAATCCAAGAAGCCAAAAGGATTCGTGGGACAATAGAAAAAGACATACCTTTGATTTTGTTTTCAGTAATAGATTTCCTCTCTATTGCCACCGCTTAATCCGTAAGAATCTCTAAACCAGCAACTTCTATCAGTTCAACACTCTGAAATACACAAACATAATTAGCAATTAAGAAAGCAATTACGTAATGCAATTATCCAAAATATTACAACAGAAGAGTCTGAAAAACGCAATAAGACAGAAAAAAGCCCCGACGCGTTCCAAAATATACTTGAAAATACCCAGTAAAGGCCACATCAGAACCCAGCACATACCCCAGCTGGCACGACGTCAAAATGACGTCGTACCGACAGCGATGCGACGTTATCATGTCACATCGACATCAGTACGACGTCATTTTAAGGGCATGTGCCTACTGGAACATGAAGTGGAAGTAACGTCTTACTGACGTTGATGCGACGTCATCATGTCGCATCGACGTCAGTGCATACCCAGCGGGCACATGACGTCAAAAATGACGTCGTGTTGACGTCGATGCGACGTCATTACGTCGCATCGACGTCAGTACGACGTCATTTCAACGTCATGTGCCTGCTGGGTTATGCCGTCGAATGACGTTGTACTAACGTCGATGCGTGTCATGTAGCATCGACGTCAGTGGGACGTCATTTTGACGTCATATGCCTGCTTTGAATCATGTTTCAAGACCCTGAAAGAAGAAGAAATTACTAACGCAAACCACACTATAGAACTGAACGGATCCTTTAATTTATGTGTATCATGTCCTCGATTTGTAATTAGTGGAAACAAATCTTATTTCAATTTAATACAAGTTATGTACAGGTTACAAATAGTAACAATAGCACAGGGGTCTGAACGAAAGCCAATGGCTTATTTAGTTCATCTCCTGTGGGATATAGCAGATTGTAACACAATTAGGCACATGTACATTGTAAATATGAAAAGCGCCAAAATGAAAATAGTTCAATCTGCAAATAAGGTAGACTCAGATAAGGTGCCGCAATACGCGTCGTCTCATCTTGATCAAAGCTGTTTCACCTTTAAGTTTCAATTCTAAGTAAGCTGCAGCTTGGACGAAACATTTTTTTTTTGAAATTTTGCAGGCGAAAATATTGTAGTCTGCTGTTTTTTTTTTGTTTTTTGGGGTTTTTTTTTTGGCGCTTTAAGGATTTACCGCATCTTCAATGCTGAGACGATAATTATTTCTCCTTAATTGCAGAGAGGCAACGCTGTAATTTTCTCAGTTGTTTATGAAGTTTGAAGTTCTGTAAAGTTTTGATGTGTCCCCACCGAACTTTCAAATCGATGCACTTAAAATTGATAGGAATTGTTACGAAGGTCTATCTATATTATTGTGTAAAACAAAATGAAATAGACAGAGACCAATCTGCTACTTGGACCGAAACCGAAGACCAAAAAAGGCGATCGCAATTCCCTAAGGACCTACTGCTCAGGTTTGATTTAAAGTTAAATCTACGTTAGCTATACAGTCTGTATGGACTAAATCCGAGATTGTCTTATACTAGGTCTGAGCAATCAACTCTTAATGTACCTCTTGTACGGGAAAATCGTCTCTTTATGAAGTCATCTATTTCCTTTTTAATGTGATTTAAAACACTTATATTTCAGAAATGGAAGACACAAATTGAGCCAGACAATTTCAATAGAACCGTTGCAACACTTTCACAATATGTAAAAACAGATGCACTTCGATCTGAAAGACAGTCGCGTCTTAAGGTTTGTGCCATTTCGAGGACTGAATACTACCGTAAAAGTATTAAAATTGTGGCACTTAAAAACATGAAATAGAATAATTTGTTTTTCTAGAGCAGTAGTGCGTCTAAAACATGCAGATGAGAAAGGTAAACAGTGCAGACTCTGATCAGACTACTCCTGGGGACTAAACACACGTAAGAGAAGAATAATACAGGGACTGCTCAGACTTTCGGCCTGGAGTACAGGGAACTAGGAAGATGTAACAATGAAGATGCACAAGAATTGCCATGATCAATGACTGCAGAATGCAATTAAGGCACCAAGGAGAAGAGAACACAAACAAACAATGACGTATGGAAAAAGCAAGATCCGACAACCTTCGGACGCACACCCGATAATAGACAGAGAGTGTAAAATATAGATCAATAGGACAATTAAGTGAGACAAGAGACAATCATAAGTAAAAACTTGATGATTTGATGATTGTTGGCATAATAATTAAACAGTGGACTTTTAAACATTAGGTCGAAATTGTGGACAGACGGAAGAGTAAACGACTAACGGACGGGTGGACGGAAATTGAACACCTATATCTCTACTTTCTAAGAAAGCAGAATCTTAGAAAGCAAAGCAACCTGCTCTGTCTTCCACAACGAGGTAATAATGGAAGATATGGCTATCCACATACGAACAAGGTTATCCACATACCAACAAGAACGTAAAAATGGTCTGTGGCCAGATATCACAAAGCTGTTTATCATATGACGTGCTGTTATTCAGTGGATAACGTGGTGTCATAAAAAATGGATCACAACACGTGTAATAACATTTTGACGCATACATGTAACATCATTGACAACGACCTTGTCAACAATGTGTTTTTATTGAAATCATGTTCACTTTGAAGGCGATAAAATACCGTTTTAAATGGTCATAGGACAATCTGAATCTTACACAAATGGTCATTTCATATGAAATATTAAAATCTTAAAAAGTTCCTTCAAGAGCAGAGAATAAATACAGAAGTAGGAACATGGGCCAGACTACGTAGTTTCGGCTAATAAAGCCTCGTCAGTGACCCTGACAATATCTGGTGACGAAATCTATAAATCTCGTCGAAGGCTCGTTTCATGAATTTCATATGAAATGAGCACTCGTATAAGATCCTCTGTGTACAGAATATTTACAATAGAGCCACCACCTTAGAATGGACAGTAGTAAAAAATTACAGAGGGAGGGGCTGGGTGATAGTCTGTATCTGCACCCCAGGTTCCGATACTCAGTGATGTCTCGCGTACAGGTTCCACAACTGAATCATTGAGATCATATTAAATACTGTGATGAAACGATGATAAGAGTTCGTAGCAATTACTACATACACAGGTCAAGAAAAACACGGTTCAAACCATGGGTAGTCTTTTTTGTAGTTCTTTATCAGCAGAGACTTTGTCTGTTACTGCAAATGCAAATGCAGGTTTGCCATGTACCCCCCAGTTCAAAATTCCTTGAAAATTTCCCTGATTTTCCCCTGATGTTTTTTAATTTTTCCATACCTTTTTACGTATATAAATTTTGATTTGATTTTTTTACTTGAAGAGAAACCCACACTGAAACAGAAAATAAACACATCTTCGGTCAATGTTTGCAGAAAGTATCATCTTCTCTCGTTGTGAGGAACACTTATGTTTTTTGAAGACGGCCGTAGCCATAAGATTTCAAATTCACTGTCTTTTTCCCTTGGCTTTTCAAGGGCTTTTTTTTTAAATTTGCCAGACCAATCATGAAATTCCCAGACCTTTTCCTGACGTGAAAAGGAAAAAGGCACATTCCTGACTGTGGCAACCCAGATATAAGCTGTTTTGTTTTGTCGTTTCATGTTACGCATTTTTTCTTTCTGTTTTTTTTTTTTCGGTGGGCTGCTGTGCTTTCTGGTATCTTCCGCTATATTTTCATGACATGGAAACATGACTTTTAGCATTTCTCAGAATATTAGGGTAAACATATTTATCATGATGAATGCAGTGCATTAAATAAAAGTATAATATATTCTAGAAGCCAGTTTTTCCTGGAAAATTCATATCTACTAAATCCCATTTTATGGCTGAGTATTACCATCATTTTCCCTCTTTTTCTTGTTATTATTATTATTATTTGTTGCTGTTTTTGTTGTTTTGATATAATCTTTCCTTTTATTTTCAATCATGATGCCACATACGTAGGTTGTTCTCAATTCCATATGATGAATAATATAATCTAGTGAATTATGAAACAAAGGCATTCTTGCTATAAACTAAACCAAATCCACAATAGTTATTCAGTAGGCATATATGTGTCAAGAGCAAAGCCTTCACAAGTGTTACGCAATTAGTGCCGAAGCAGTTGCTGTTTTTTTATTGAGCAAATTCTTAGCAGACCGCTTACACACTAATTCGTGGCTTGTTTTCCATAATCAACGGAGATTCTTATTGACTTAATATCTGGACCAAGACTAACCCATTAATGCTCAGTGTCCCATAAAAAAGGACATTTCTAAACAGTTTAGACCTAGATCATAATTGAGCCGCGACGCGAGAAAACAAACAAAGTGGTTGTGCGCCGAGCGCAGACTCAGATCAGCCTTGGCATCCACCCTGTTTAATCAGACTCTTCGCAAAGCGCTTAAAGGGTAGCTAAATGTCTAAGCTACCTCCATTCGGACAGCGAAGACTCTGATCAGACTGGGCGGATGCCCAGGCTGATCTGAGTCTGCGCTGGACGCACAACCACATTGTTGGTTTTCTCGTGTCGTGGCTCATATGTCTCTTGACCTTAGCCATTAACTTTAGTGAGAAATATCTTTTACATATATATACCATATTTAGAAGGGTGTTTGAAATTGATATTCTCTAGGGGCAGAGAGACTTTATTTTGATAACTCTAATCGATGGCATCGTTAGCAAATTTTAAATTAGATAAGAAAGCTCCTCAAAGTCTATAAGTGTTTTAGAGCAACAGGTATTAACCCTCGTATTACTGCTCCCGTTTTATAGCTTTGATGTATATATATATTTTTGATGAATGTTTTGATCAGCGACTGACTTTATAGGTGAAGTGGAAAAAATGTCTGGTCAGCCTTTTTTAAAGAGAAACTTATAAGAACCTGAGCGTTAATGGCTGTACCATGTGTACTGTATGTATTGAGACGAATCGGTCTGAGCAATCAGTGCACACGCTGATCAGACAATTCATTTTCTAGAGCATGTTTGATAACCATGAACATTATTTCATCACAGCATTTTACCACTGTTTACTTGCACTGTGAGGAATGAGATTTTTTATAACCGCTAATCCTAGTATGTAATTTCAAATTCAAATGTTCGAACAGCGAAGACAGATCAGCTATAGCTTATTTGTGATGTCTGGTCGACGCATTTGCTTTTGCTCATACAGAGCCATCACGAGTCAAAAGAGAAGCATACTTCGCATGCTGGTGCGGAAGTCCCTTTAGTAGCGACGCGTTTCAATTATGTATCATATTTGATAATCGATATAAATATTCTTGTCACCAATTATTTGCCTTCTGAACAGTTGTTCCTCTCCTAAGGAGATTCCGCAATGTGCTACTTTCAACACTGCCCATTTATCGTAAAACTCCAAATATTGGGATTGGGAAGTCCGGGTAGATGTATTACTGCATAATTGTTTAGCTGTAGGACAGTTATGGTAATTAACTGTAGATGTCCCAATTTTTAGATTTTTCATGGTATACAGGGGATCTTACATGAGTGCTCATGTATTATTGAATTTATTAAACGAGTTGGGGAAAAAGATAAGATGCGAGGCTTGCCGAACATCTTGTCGTTTTTTCCCCAACGAATTTAATAAATTCAATTATACAGGAGCACGAATGCAAGATTCTATTTATCATATGACACTTAAATCGCATTTTATTAGCAAATTTTGCACTAAAACGTCACGATTTCGCCATTAGAAAACGCGACGTTTTATGGACGCCAATGCATAACATTACGACGTAATTTGCATATTTAATCCACTAGTGGATTATCGTTTTTAATGCATAGCTTTATAACACTCTCAGATGCGACGTCATATGATAAACTATCTTAAAAACCTTATTAGATTGTCCTTAATCAGAAACTAAAGCCTTCTTTGAAGAGTAAGTACTACAGCAGGCCAGAGATCAATCTTCACATTAGACTTTAAACTTTTGGCTTTGAAGATTTTCATCTACATCATTCCTGTGATGCTTGGCCAGCAGAATATATGAGATCGTTCTTGGTAATATACAATGAACGCATCTGCTTTTATCCAAATACACTGATGCGTCGTGAAATTTTGTAAAATGAGCCGCGACGTGAGAAAACCAACAATGTGGTTGTGCGCCCAGCGAAGACTCAGATCAGCCTGGGCATCCGCCCAGTCTGATCAGAGCCTTCGCTGTCCGCATGAAGGTAGCTTTGACATTTAGCTACCCTTTAAGTGCTTAGCGAAGAGTCGGATCAGACTGGGCAGATCTCCAGGCTTATCTGAGTGTGCGCTGGGCGCTCTACCACTTTGTTGGTTTTCTCGTGTCGCGGCTCAAATAGTATAAAAATGCAACGATCAGGAACCTATACAAATTCGAGTTCCAACCACGAAACTTAACGGGGGAAATAGTTACGTGGAGTAGTAACACTAGCGGGTGGAGAGCCTTATTCAACTCTTTCCTGTGTAGGTGGACACAAAGCTAGCCTTCACAAAATAGGTATACATCAGCACATGAAACATCTATTGTTACCGATTTTTGTTGACCATATTCATAAACATACATCAATAAAAATTCTAATGCATTTACAAATATAACGCGACGTCTGATTGGATAACATCAAAAATTTGCGACAGTATTTTCTGCGATATACTGTCGCAAACCCGACGTCATTAAGTAACGTCGCTTCTCATTGGCTGACGTTTTGTTTTACGTCGCTGACGGCGCTTGAAATGGGTGCAAAATGGTACATTATGAAACACGAAAATGTGAAAAGTGCATTAGAATGGGGATAACTGTATTGAAAATTGTCACTTCGAAGACAATAGGTATGCTATATACTTTGATGAAAAAAGTATATACAGTATTCCTCAAAATTATTGAGAATTGCATTTTGGCAAACAGTTGCCAGCCATACATGTTCAACAATATTTTAAACGCGTAAAATACAGTAAAAGAACCTCTTTTTCAAGTTTGATATACAAAAATGACAGTATGATGCATTTTCTTTCGTCAGTGGTAGGTAAGGATGGGCTAGGGTACACCCCTGTAAAAATATGTCCCTTGATTTCGACTAAGTTTTGCTATACTTCCTTTGCTAGAAATAGACTATCTCAGGTGAAATAGTTTATTTTCTCCATTGTTCAACATCATCTACATTATTGATGTTGCCTTTAATATTTTGCATAATTTAAAGTTACTAATTCCAGTTTCTGAGTCAGCAACTGGCTGTTATACTTTAGGAAGAATATTGAGGGTATCAAAAACAGCAAAAAATCTGATATGTTAGTGATCTGAGCGGAATATTTTTGGCAAGGTATAGATAATCATGTCAAAACTCATATCCCTTAAAGCACGTTTACTAAGCCTTACAAAAAATATGTTTTTGTGCGGTCTCTGTCGAGATGTATAGAATAAGACTGAATCAGAGCAACATACCCTACGTCAAAATTGCAATTTTCCCCAATTTCGGGCACTTTTTCGAAATGAAGTCACGTGTTTGAACGCCAGCAGCATCTATAGCTGACAAGCCCACACACAATTCTTTTTCAGTTCGCCAACACCTTATCTCTAGATGAAAAAAACATTAAAAAATCAACTGATTTGTCATTGTCTTTCCCACAAATATCGGTTTCATTTGGTTAGTGTGCATAATTTTTCAGTCGGACAAAAAATCTCTGGGTGACCCAATTCAAGGTGAGATAATATTTGTGACCCAAACATATGAGTAATAATGATATGCTAAAAAGTTCACAGAGGGATGTTGTTAACTAAGTAAACAAAGATACTAAGTATATACATGATCTGTCAACTACCAGTGCTTAATTTTCACTTTGCAAAAAATTCTCAATAATTTTGAGGAATACTATACTTACACTTCGTAGCCAATCAGTCACGATTCTACTGTATTGCATTATGTAACTGCAAGCACAAACCGCATGAAACGGCCAGTCTGTAACATCCAAATGACGTCATTTGTGTTTGCCACTGAGAGCCTTGCGATCGGGTAAATGTAATACAAACGTTGTGGTTTGTTTAGAAAACCGTCTCAAAAGTCAACTACATACTGCTTAACAGCAAAATCCTAGTGTCCAATATAAAATATGTGCAAAAATGCAAAAACGACATGTAAGTATTGTGTCGAGTGTTTCATTCAGCAATTTTACTACATTACTGCAGTACTGAACCTTGAGTGAAACTATACACTGCAGAATTTTAGATCGGTGAAATGGAAAGTAAGAAAAAATATTTACATTCAAAAAGTATATACATTCTTTTGTCTCTGAGTATATTTATAGCACCCCCTTGATATGGTTGAGGAAGAATTAGAACTAGAGGCCCTAGTTGAAAGACTCGACCAAACTGCACAAAGTATAAGATAGAAATCAGAACTGAGAAGACCAAACTGATGACAAACAGCGCAGATGTCACCCAGAGGGAGATCAATGTTAAAGGGCAAAAGCTGGGTACCGTAACAAGCTTCAATTACCTTGGAGCAGTTGTCTCATATGATGGCTCAAAACAGGGGGTTCTCTGAAGGATTGAACAAGCCACTTCAGCTCTTAGCAAGCTGAAACCAATTTGGGGAGATAACAACATATCTCTTGGATCAAAGGTGAAACTTATACGCTCCCTTGTCATTTCCACATTTCTGCTTTCCATTTTCCTACTAATTTCGATATCAGTAGGGCAAGAACCATCTGTGCTTGCAGCAGGTGCGGGATTGGGAAATGGGGCGCGAGGGAAAGGGGGCGAGGGGGTTCTCTCCACTATCCTTTCTATTCCTTTCTGTTCTCCGTCTCACTGGGAGACGCTTGTATATATGCTGAAACTTGGTCGCAAAAAGCCTTAACCCCAAAACAACCAACCACATCAATATAGTCGCAAATCCAGAAAAAAGGTGCAGTTGAATATAAAGGGGGGGGGGGGGGGGTATCAATAAGGTGGGTTTTCTGCATCCTACCAAAGTTTTATTTTTTTAACTGATGGTATACTCCAGTGTGTCTAGTTTATTGAACCATATGTGACTTTGCGCGGAAAGCCCTAGTTACTGAGCTATGGGTCTACAGAAGTGGGTGGGGTAATTCAACATGGTTTTAGCTGGTCTTGTAAAAATGTCCTCATTTGGTAGACGAGTACAGCAGACAGACAGGATTTAATAAAACGATTAACAGAACATCTAAACTATATTTTCATATCATTTTATTTGGTGTAATTTGAACATATGTTGTCAAAAAAGACTTCCTTTGACATTCAACATTTTTTGATATATTTGTCCTCAATTTTCAATATTTCTTGGCCTTATGGTTAAATAAACAGACCAGTTGTCATCAAACTAATGTCAAGGAAGCACCCTGACCAGGACATTCGGATGATGTGACCAGAATTTCACAATGACCTAGTTTTCATGGTCGACTGAACACATAAACTTGCTCAGAAGACGTTTTTTCATTTAATTTAGACCTAGAATTACGAACCTTTGGCCAAATTACTATTTTAACTGCTATATTATGCCCTACACCCCCGTCACTAAAGGTGAAAGAATACATATTGGCTTCAGATCGGATCTCCTTGGCGTCTGCATCTGTGTCTGGGTCACATACTTTGACCTTGGAAACAAGGTCAAGGTCAGATTTTGATGACCTTGACCTTGTTTCCAAGGTCACAGAAGGACTTAATATGTGACACATACACAATTGCAGATGCCAACTAAACGAGATCCGCACTGAAGCTAATATGTATTCCCTCACCTTTAGTGGCGGGGGCGTGGGGCATAATATAGCAGTTAAAATAGTAATTTGACCAAAGGTTCGTAATTCTAGGTCAAAATAGAAAGAAAACCATCTTCCAAGCAAGTTTATGTGTTCAGTCGACCATGAAAACTATGCTATTGTGATATTCTGGTCACATCATCTGAATGTCCTTCTCAAGGTACTTCCTTGACATGAGTTTGATGATAACATGTCTGTTCATTTAACAATAAGGCCAAGAAATATTGAAAATTGAGGTCAAAAATATAAAAAAAAAATGCTAAATGTCAAAGGAAGTCTTTTTTGACAACATATGTTCAAATTAGACCAAACAGAATGATATGGAAATATAGTTTAGATGTTCTGTTAATCATTTTATCAAATCCTGTCTGTCTGCTGTACCCTTCTACCAAATGAGAATGTTTTACAAGACAGGCTAAAACCATGTTGGATTACCCCACCCACTTCTTTGGACCCATAGCTCAGTAACTAGGGCTTTCCGCGCAAAGTCACATATGGTTCAATAAACTAGACACACTGGAGTATACCATCAGTCAAAAAAATAAAACTTTGGTAGGATGCAGAAAACCCACCTTATTGATACCCCTCCTTTGAATTTCACATATCTAAAGAGGTCCTACTTGGCTGAAAAGGTCCTTGAAAGTGAGTAAACCTGCATAGTAAAACGGTAAGTAGTTTGCATCTGTTCAAATTATTTACTCATTAAAACCGTATTGGGCAAGTTGACAGTGATTCTTGGTGCAAATAATATTACAAATAATCACCCTTTACTGCATTTTCTTTTCTTTTAGCTTCACTTCTGAACACGTGACCTGTTTCCTCTTCTGAGCCTTTCACTAAGTATTTGGCGGACCCAGAAGGCTTCCAACAACGAAAACAATTATGAATCTAATGCTCAGAAGACGAAAGACTGTGAATGCTTCTGAAGTTTCAAAACGATTGGTGTCCTTATGATCTCCTTCTGATAAAAAAGATACTTAAAATGAACCGTTATAGCCTCGTCGTCAGAGCATGTTTAATTATCAAACAATTTGATATTAGTATATATATAAAAACGGACCATACGCTATATGTAAACTGCATACTCGTGCAGGCTGGTATACTTCATTAAAACAAAATTGAAAATAGTTAAAGTTAGATGTTTCGCTTTTGTCGTACACTTTGTTCTTGTCCTTATTGATGCTCTCGTTCGTCTGTTATGTGAATGGCGGTTTTGTGGTTGGGTTGAACCATTGCAGAAGCCAATCGCAACCGTTTATCTCATCATTCGCTTGAACACGTAGCAACACAATCAATAGCGGGAAATGTATTGAATTGTAGGGGAAAGGCACGTTTCATGCGATATTTTGAAAATATCAGTTCATACCGACTTTTTATGCATACAGATTCTTAAAATTCAATTCTTCTTCAGTCGTTTGATTGTTTTTTCATAATTTTATGTATATATTAAAATGGGGAAATTTTAAGTTGTAAACATAACCCCTCAAATGGCATACTTATATAGTGAATTGCACTATCACTATTTATTTCGTGAGATAATTTTGAAATACAAAGTTACACATTTTATGCAAACGAATTCGAAATCTGCAATAATTCTTCTTTCTTTTGATTTATATTTTCACTGGCAAAACGTTGAAATAATTGAGGAATTTAACTATATTTGTAAAATATTAAATGTTTTTGCGCAAAAATCACGCAGTTCACCTGTACAGGGTGTTAAGAAAGTTCGAAGACATTACAATATTGCTTATAACTTCAGAAGTTAAATTCATAAAATCTTAAAACTTCACAGGTTTCAAGAACTATTCAATTTTAAAGGGTCTACAATGTAACAACTTTTACAACCGCACTTTACCGTAATAACATTAGCAGTTCATACCCAAGGTGTCAAAGTGGCCTGCTATTTATTATGGATTTTACGCATAAAGGTGTTGCATATTAAACTGTTATTTATTCTCATCCCTCAGTGAATCATCATTTTAAAGCTAACTTAAATGATAGAGACTAAGCCAAACCGTATTTTATTAGTTACAGCTTGTAAGGAATTGTAGACAACATCCACATTTTGACAGATGAATCACTGACATGATAAGCAGATGAGACATTGATATTTTGCAAAGGGGGTGGGGGTAATGAATTAACATCTGAAACGAAACTTGAAATCAAAAACTGACATTAAATCATTTATTTCATGAAGTGGGTCTTAGAGATAAAGGACACAAGGAAAGAAAATCGAAATATTTATGGTGTATCTGTAAATTATTATATATTTTAAATTTTACCACAAAAAAGTCCAATTATGCATATGTGTTGATAAAAAGCATTTGTACGATAATAATGCATCTAAATGACAAGATAATTTGTTAAATACAGGGGGTTTTACCCCAGTATTTAATATTTCAAGAGTTTTCTAAACAATTTCATATTCTTACTTAATTTCTTTCAAAACAACAAGGTTTTAGCGCAAAATTCAATGAAAAATGAATCTGAAATTAAATCTAAGGAGTAATTTGTTAAGAGTGATTTTGCAAACAAACGTGAAAAGAAAAATCAGATTGACTGTTTATGCTCAATGTGAGAACAAATCTAATAACAAGATACTAAAAGATATCTGCAAAATGCCTCTGTGTTTACAAATACTGATATAGATTCTATCCTTACCCCCTAAAATTTAAAGTTTCAATTGGGAATGGGGTACCCTTTTGTTTTAGTCAGAAATTCCATAGTAAACCGTCGCAAAATAGTAAAAACTAAAGAAAACAAGGGCAAAACTATATGCCCCTCCCCACTTCGTGGCGGGGGCATAAAAATCACGAAACTATTCGCTGCAATACTTTACTTTAACATCTTAAATATTTCTATTAGTTTTGAAACAACAAACTTTTAAGATGCCGAATTCTGATGCAAATCAAATTTGGCCGTCACCATTGTCAGCCCTGAAGGGAGTGTGTCCATGGCAATTCAGATTTTCTCGTCATTTGGAATCGAATTTTTTTTATATGTTGCATATCTTTGGTGGTGCTTCCTATGTCACACTTACAAAGTTTTGCCAAAATTATGACATTATTAAGCTTTCAGTGTAAGTTTAAATAATGTCTACGAACTTCTTAACACCCTGTATATTTACTTACTAACAAAATATCGATTTTTCACATGAATGGATTAGTTGCTTTTGCGAAGGATGAGGTTTGGATCCAAGAAAACTAGTTTAAGCCCCCCCCCCCCCCCATCCCCGCCCCAAATTATCATTTGCTGACCGTTCCAAGGCGGTACTTCTATTGTGGTTCCTCAGAGTTATATATTATGTCCGCTTGTCTATGGTCTCTAGCAGTCTGGTCACCTGAATTGCTGTCCATTCTGCTTCTGTTTTGTTTTGTCATTTAAAATTAATAATAACAAGTCGCCCAAGGGCAACGGTCGCTCACCTGCCAGTATATGCTCAGGTCAAGTGGCCAAAATGAAAGCTTTCGGCTCAGGCAGGCTAATAAACAGGCTGCAATTCTATAGGATTGGATAGTGAGTGTGCAAACTGTCCCACCATGGCCACTTCTATAAAATCACTAAATGACCTTGACCTCTAGTATTTATAGAGGTTGAAGTTGACTGCATTTCCATATCACAGAGCTCAATCGCAACAGAAAAATGCACTTTCTCATCTTTTCCCATTCAAAAGCCTAAGGGACCGAATTTGATCTTGCCATAAAATAGGTCATGGTCAACCTAAGGTCATCATTTATATAAACTTTGTAGTACTAGAGTCCTTGATGCTACATACCAAGTTTCAAAGCAATCGGCCCAGTGGTTCTTGAGAAGAAGAATTTTTAAGTTTTATACCATATATGGGCATGGTGGCCATCTTGGTCATGTGATCTGGGTCAAATATATAAACATTTGTTTCTTTATACTGTTAAGGCTCTATATGAAATTTGGCTTCAATCAGCCCAGAAATTTCTGAGGAGAAGTCCTTTGAAAATGTTGACAACGCATGACGACGACACAGACCTTGACCTCTAGAATTCGTAGGGGTTGACGATGACTGAATGTCCATATCACAGAGAACAATAGCAACAGAAAAATGCACTTTTTCAGCTTTTCCCATTCAAAAGCCTAAGGGACCAAATTTGAACTTGCCATAAAACAGGTCACGGTCAAGCTAAGGTCATCATTTATATAAACTTTGTAGTACTGGAGTCCAAGATGCTACCTACCAAGTTTCAAGGCAATGGTTCTGGAGAAGAAGATTTTTTAAGGTTTTTACCATATATGAGCATGGCAGCCATCTTGGTCATGTGACCTAGGCCAAATGTATAAACTATCGTTTCCACATCCTGTTAAGTCTTTATATGAAATTTGGCTTTAATCGACCTAATGGTTTCTGAGGAGAAGATATTTGAAAATGATGACACCTAATGGCCAAATTACCTTTGATCAAGGCCACTAAATGACCTTGACCTCTCATATCCATAGGTGTGGAAATTGACTACATTTCCATATCAATGAGCACAAAAGCAACAGAAAAATGCACTTTTTATGATTTTCCCATTCAAAAGCCTAAGGGACCAAATTTGACCTTGCCATTAATGTGTCAAGGTCAACCCAAGGTCATCATTTATATAAATTTTGTGGTACTGGAGTCCAAGATGCTACATACCAAGTTTCAAGGCAATCGGGCAAGTGGTTCTGGAGAAGAAGATTTTTAAAGCTTTTTACCATATATGGGCATGGCAGCCATCTTGGTCATGTGACCTGGGCCAATTATATAAACTATTGGTCCCCCATCCTGTAAAGACTCTATAAGCAACCTGGCTTCAATCGGCCCAATGGTTTCTGAGGAGAAGATGTTTGAAAATGTTGACACTCAATGGACAAATGACCTTTGGTCAAGGTCACTAAATGACCTTGACCTCTAATTTCCATAGGAGTTGAAATTGACTACGTTTCCATATCACAGAGCACAAAAGCAACAGAAAAATGCACTTTTTCAGATTTTCCCATTCAAAAGCCTCAGGGACTAAAATAGGTCAAGGTCAACCCAAGGTCATGATTTATACAAACTTTGTAGTACTAGAGTCTAAGATGCTACATACCAAGTTTCAAGGCAATCGGCCCAGTGGTTCTGGAGAAGAAGATTTTTAAAGGTGTTAACCATATATAGGCATGGCGGCCATCTTGGTCATGTGACCTGGGCCAAATATATAATCTTTCGTTCCCCCATCCTGTTAAGGCTCCATATGAAATTTGGCTTCAATCCGCCCAGTGGTTTCTGAGAAGAAGATGTTTAAAAGTGTGGACGCCGACACCGACGACGCCGGACGACGGACCAAGGCTATACTATAAGCTCACCTTGACAGGTGAGCTAAACATAATAGGTAAAAACTGATGTTGCTCCTGCTTTTACTTAGGGTAGCTGAATGATTACCTGTTTGGGAAAGGACTGCTCATTCGATTTAATGTGCGTATCTTTCGCTAACTTTTGTCAATTTTTGTGTGTGTGCTTCTTTCCCTTTTGGTTTTGAGAGCGGGATGTGGGATTTGATTGTATTGATTCCTGACCATTGCCTATCTTTTTCTTTACATTTTATAATACATAATTATGGAAGCACATTTCTTTTGCATTTAATTCTGCTGTACCGTTTAGACAGGTTCTATCATGAAGCCGCTTAGATAAGCATATAAAAGTTGGAAAACAGAAGACATAAATCAACAAACAGCTTTTTCACAGGTTAATCTTCAGGTTAAATATTATTCATAGAAAATCTGTTGCAAATTTGTAAACTGTCTAATAGATAAAGCATCTGCTTTCATAACTGTTTGGCAGAAACAACTCCAACTGAGGCAGAAATAACTCACACAGAGATTCTAATTTAATTGCCTAGTAAATCAACACGTGCTAGAAAACAACATAAAATGCTGTATTTTAGTTACAGTTAAACAGGTCAACTGATTAAGTGTTATTAAGATTGACCGAAAATAACAGGTAAATAAACTATCACTGCTCTTTGGTATCAGTATTCAGGGTTTGGAAAACTTATTAATCTTATAGAACGCCCCGAGTGCGTTTGATAAAACGCGGTGTAACTGAGCAGATAAGCTACTGTCGAAACCTACTCTTTCAGAGGAAATAACTCAGCTATTTTGTTGCTCCCTTCCCAATAAGGGTCAAGAAATGCTCTGCGGAGCAAATTCTTTCCTCTAAGAGTAGACTCAATTTCAAAGAGCTACCTCATACATACAAACAAACAGGATTTAATGCATTTTAATATACATGTCACATTATTTTCGAAAAGAGACTGGTGTGCTTTTTAGAAGAGGAGCGTTTATTAGGATTTATAATGGTAGTTGGTTGTTAAACTGTAGGCCTTATCAAATTCATGCTAGTCATCTTGTCAGAGCTGAGTGTATATGAGAAGCTCGTGCAAAACCGACTCCTCCGAATATTCCAGAAGACTTAGCCGTTTAGACATAATCGTTTTGGCCACACCAGTCATAATAATGTTTTTGTAGGAAAACATAGAAATACAATTGTCAGCCTTCACCTATTCACTAATACGAAACTTTTAGACAGTCCTTGAAGCCAATGAATGGCGCAGTCAGGTCGGTTTTAGCCAGGAATGAGACGACAATCGTAAATCATAACCACGACTACAATAATTTTCTCTCCAATTTCTTTCTATTTACTTGTTTAGGCTGCATTTGAAATAATAAGATCTCCAGTATTTCGTATGAGACTAACAATCGAGGTCCCATCTCCGTATGACCTAGTTTTTGGTAAGACGTTAAACACGAGTTCCATCACGCACTCACTCGCGGCATACGGCACGAAAATTTCACTTCGGCATACTTGTTTTCGAAATTAAACAACTGGCAAATTTAACATAAGCACAATGCTAATCCATGTATGAATGTAGGATGAAAAATAAACCAAAGAAGCCAAAAAGATTCGTGGGACAATAGAAAAAGGCATACCTTTGTAATAGTTTTCCTCTCTTTTGCCACCGCTTAATCCGTAAGAATCTCTAAACCAGCAACTTCCATCAGTTTAACACTCTGAAATACACAATCATAATTAGCAATTAAGAAAGCAATTACGTAATGTAATTATCCAAAATATTACAGCAGAAGAGCCTGAAAAACGCAGTAAGACAAAGACAAAGAAAGCCCCGACGCGTGCAAAAATATAACTGAAAATACCCAGTAAAGGCCACAGTCAGAACCCAGCACGCACATGACGTGGAAGTGAAGTCATACTGACATCGATGCTACGTCCTAATCGATGTCAGTGCGACGTCATTACGACGTCATATGCCTGCTTGGAAAGCATGTTTCTAGAGCCTGAAAGGAGGAGAAAGTAGAAATGCAAACCACAATATAGAACTGAATGGAAGACTAACAGCATCCTTTAATTTATGTGTATCATGCCCTCGATTTGTAATTAGTGGAAACAATAAATACAAGTTATGTACAGGTTACAAATAGTATACAATAGCAAAGGGGTCTGAACGAAAGTCAAGGGCTTATTTAGTTCAACTCCTGTGGGATATAGCAGATTGAAACACAATTTGGATTATTGCAAGTAACATAGAGAGCGCCAAAATGAAAACAGTTCAATCATCAAATAAGGTAGATCCCGATTAGGTGCCGCATTACGCGTCCTCTCATCTTATTCAAAGCTGTTTCACCTTTAACTTTCAATTCCAAGTAAGCTGCAATTGGGACGAAACATTTTTTGAAATTTTGCAGGCGAAAATATTTTCGTCTGCTGTCTTTGGCGTTTTAAGGATTCACGGCATCTTCAATGTTGAGGTGATTATTATTTCTCCTTAACTGCAGAGAGGCAACGCTGCAATTTTCTCACTTGTATATGGGGTTTTTGGTTCAGTAAAGTTTTGATGTGTCTCCACCGAACTTTCGTATCGATGCACTTAAAATTGATAGGGATGGTTACAAAGGTCTATCTATATTATTGTGTAACACAAACTGAAATAAAGAGATCTATCTGCTCCTTTGATCGAAACCGCAGACCAAAAAGGCGATCGGAATTAAACATTAAGGACCGACTGCTCAGTTTTAGTTTAAAATTCAACCTAAGAGTAGCCTAAAACAAGGTCTGAGCAATCAACTTTAAATGTACCTATTGTACGGGAAAATCGTCTCTTTATGCAGTCATCTATTTCTTTCTTCATATGATTTAAAACACTAAGTCTTAAATTTCAGAAATGGTAGACACAAATTGAGCCGCGACATGAGAAAATCAACAAAGTGGTTATGGGCCCAGCGCAGACTCAGATCAGCCTGGGCATCCACCCGGTCTGATCAGAGTTTTCGCTGTGCGCATAGCGGTAGCTTAGACCCTTAGCTAACCTTTCAGCGCTTAGCGAGGAGTCTTGTCAGACTGGGCGCATTCCCAGGCTGATCTGAGTCTGCGCTGGGCGCACAACTACCTTGTTGGTTTTCTCGGGTCGCGGCTCAAATCGAGTAAGACGATTTCAATGGAAGTAAAAAGTATGCAAAGACCAGGAACTGAAACAATCAAAATCCAAATCCAGCCCTCAAACCATAGTTGGAAACAACTAAGATTACAAATAATCAAGATACAGAGAACATATGGCCAACCGAGTGAGCAGCTTGTTCCCAAAAGGTGGCCACCCAGCAACCCAAACCGAACCAAAAATAATAAGAACATACATAAGGTAAAACATCACAGAAACTCTGACACCAAAAACAGGCAACAGAGAACCACAACGGAACTACCGCCTTGGAACGGTCAGTAATGAATTACTGGGGGGCTTAAATCGATTTTACAGGCCCAACCTCACCCTCAGTTTCTGAAGTGGTACAAAACATTTAGTTGGTAGTTCGGAACCAGTGCAAGACTTTCACAATATGTCAAACCAGATGCAATTTGATTTGAACGACAATCGTGTCATGAAGAGCTGTCCCATTTGCAGGACTGGTAACTACCGTGAAAAAATCTGAAAATTGCAACAGCTAAAATGGTTACCGTATCTGTCCTAAAAATGGAACATTTTGATTTCTTTGTCAGTGCAGTAATGCATGAAGAATGCAAGTGAAAGGGCAAACATTGTAAACCCTGATCAACAGTCTCATCTCGGTCTACACTGTTTGCCCAGACCAGCCTATCACAATATTTTGATTTTTTTCGATAATATTAATTAAAGCAATAAAACAATTTTACCCGTCTTCGGGAAAAAATCACACCTGACAGGGACTGCTCAGGCTATGTTCAGACTACGTAACTGGGTAGGAATTTGGAAGATGTAATATTGAAAATGCACAGGAATTGCCAAAATCAACTACAGCCTGCCAATAGTTTCAAGAGTTTCCTCTGGTCTCAGCGGAAAGCAGGGATATAGAGGGCTATCGCATCATAGACAGCATATTAAAGGCGGAGTCCATCCCTCTCTCTTCGGTGCCTTATCCTTTCCTGATTTGAAAAAAGGTACCCATTTTCTGCTGGGCTGACAGAGTTTTCAATCGCTGGCTGGCTGGCTGGCCAAACCACGATTCGAACCCGCGACCTTAGATCGTCATTACTACTAGAGCACGTGTTGCTTTCGCAAGGTTTCCATAAAATTATGATCTATTAAAAGATCGATTATAAGCTTTCCTATAAGGGCAACCTCCACTGAGAGAGGAAATAAATACTTCTGTATGATTAAACTTTCTTGGAGTGAAATACTTAGATTTTCTGGCAAACGATGGTGATCATTAATTGTCAAATTATCTGGCTTTTAAAGTCCTTATAGAATTTCTCCGACCAATGACACATTTCCAGATTTTTAAAGGACCTGGAAAAAATTCCATATTGTCTTCCGAACTGTGTCATACCTGACATTTGCTGATGTGATTTGTCGTTACATGTTTTGCTTTTTTGTCCTCGGTATCGTCAGCTATGTTTTTATGTCATGTAAACATAACTTTTAGCATTTATCAGAAATAATAGGGCAAATATGTTTATCACAAAGAATGTAGCACATTGAAAATGTATATATTTGAGCCGCGACACGAGAAAACCAACAATGTGGTTGTGCGAACAGCGCAGACTCAGATCAGCCTGGGCATTCACCTAGTCTGGTCAGACTCTTTGCAAAGCGCTTAAAGGGTGGCTAAGGAACTAAGCTACCCTCAAGCGGACAGCGAAGACTCTGATCAGACTGGGTGGATGCCCAGGCTGATCTGAGTCTGCGCTGGGCGCACAACCACATTGTTGGTTTTGTCGTGTCGCGGCTCATTTCAAATATTCTAGAATCCAGTTTACACAGAGCATCCATATCTATACAATCCCATTTTATTGCAAAGTATTATCATAGACATTTGCTGATGTTTTTTGATCCAATTCTTTTTTCAGTTATGATGCCACATACGTAGGTTGTTCTCATGTATAATGTAGACAAATAAACAAGCAAATTATTGCTATAAACCAAATAAAAGCCAGAGTACTTTTAAGAAAGAGGTATTCAGTAAGCATATCTATGTCAAGAGCAAAGCCTTTACAAGTGGTGCGTAATTAGTTTCGAAACAGTTGCTGTGCTTTATTGAGCAGCTTCATTGAAGACAGCTTACACATTCATCTGTGGCTTGTTCCCCATACCCAACAGAGATTCTTATTGATATCCTGACTTAACCTTTATATCTTGACCTGGATTAACTCATAAATTCCCAAAAGTAAAGGTTCACATTTCCTAGTGACCGTATGGCCAGTGGGGGTTAGTGGCCCTCTGTATTTTAGGCACGGCATATACATGTAAAAGGAGAAACTCATCCGTCTCCTTTCTCTGCCTTATCTTCCCTGATCCGAAAATGCACCCGTTTACTGTTGGGTCGACAGCATCGGAGAGAGTTTTCAAGTTGCCAGTTGACCCAACCCACGACCTTCTGCAGTATGACCGACTCGCTCTCACCACTGGACCACGGTGCTTCTCTACAAAAATGCCCTGCATCCCATGAAACTGAAAATAGCCAACCAGTGTATACCCAAATCAGATACACGTATCACATTCTCTCTCCATGTTTGCATAAACTTAACAGCAATTTCCATGAAAATAATGAAAAATAAAATTTCTGCACCAGACACCCCTAGAATATGAGTGGACTTATTCAATTCCCAGGAATAGCAGAGTCCCTTCAGCACGAATGGTTCGACGAACGAATCAGACTAACTTCTGTGAAACAGTTAATATCTGCTGTATTTAAATTTTGCGGTTTTACGAAAATGACATATTGGTGGAGATTAATTTTGGTGTTCATGATATACCATTACCCCAGATAACAAAAAAAAAGAGAAAAAAGATTTAAATTTGTAACAATTTTCTTACTGATCTAATTAACTATGTATTGTGGAATCTACTAGACCGATTTTGCTTACTCGTCTATTAAACAATACATTGTGACATCTATTAGAATTGCCTCATCGAAGCGATTCTACTGGGATACCACAATGTGTGGTCTAACAGAACGGTAAAAGAACATATCTCATAGAGTGCTCCTTTTATCTAAACCTCTTTTATGTTTTCCGATGTAAATGTATTATAAAACAAACATCAGAGGAATTACATTTGCGTTCTTTGCCTTAAGCCGCCAACACCGCAAAAATCAGTAGAAACGCCAAATATGAGTTTACAGTACACGTACAGACGGCAAGATCTAAGAATATAATCTTTCTGTATGCAACCGAGGTGGTCTACTCATTAATTTATTAATCCTGGGGCCGTATTCATAAAACAACTTAAGTCGTTGCTATGCTGTTGCTAAGGCTAAATTTCTTAGAAGGAGATTCCCTACAACTATGAAATTTGCTCTGGAGGAACAGTCTTACAAAGACTGTTCCTCCAGAACAAATTTCATAGTTGTATGGAATCTCCTTTATAGATATTTAGCCTTAGCAACAGCATAGCAACGACTTATGTGGCTTTATGAATACTGCCCCTGAAAGAGAAGACTTACCAAATCTCATTTTTAAACTTCCTCTAACTTACTTTTACATGTATAGCTATCATACTTAGAAGGGTGTGTGAAACTGATATTCTAATGGGGCTAAGAGACTTTATTTTGATAACGCTCATCAGTGGCATCGTTAGCAAATTTAAATTAGATAAGAAAGCTCATCAAAGTCTATAAGTGTTTTAAAGCAACAGGTATTAACCCCGATAATACAGTTACCGTTGTTTTAGCTTTGATGTGTTTATACATTCATGATGAATGTTTTGATTAGCCGCTGATTTTATATGTGAAGTGGAGAAAATGTCTGGTCAGCCTTTTCTGAACAAGAACGTTAAGAACCGGAACATTAATATCCGTGTGTAGTATTAGCATACCGTGGATAACAGAACGAGGGCAGATTGGAAATATTACCTCACGAAGGCGAAGCCTGGATTCAGCAATAGTCGCATCTGCACGACTCCTTAAAACAAACATAACCAGACGGCATAAATATGTTCACATGTTATTTGTCCAGCTTTGCTTACAGAGCGCTTCCGTGTATTAGATTTTGACTTTTAAAAGTATTATCATGGCTCATTTCCTTGTGGGTTTTAACAAATAGATTTGATCATCTCACAAATTCTAAATAATGTAGCAGAAACAATATTAATACCATTCGAATACTTGTAATAGTCATTACCATTATTTTCTCAAAGCATTATATAGGCCTACTACTGTTTACGAGCATTGTGGGGAACTAATCAAATTATGCCTTGTATTCAATAGAAGGCGTCTTATCAGGGTCTACTATATTCAAATTAAATACAGAGAGTACTGGAACAAAAACTTAATTCAGATTTAGTCTGACGCCCCTTATACCGAGAATGGACTGATCCAAACAGCAAGGAAAACAGTTTATATTGCATAAATGGGCTAAGCGGCGCCGAGAGAAAATGTGCACAGCGAAGAGCGATCAGCCCGATGCGCTTTCGGCGTACTTACATGGGTATACTATACGTAGCAATACCCAGTTATTCCAAGGGTAGCGAAGAGCCCAGGTAGCTTATTAGGTTCAGCGCTGGCCACTTTCCAACCGTAAATTTGGTTCCATTGCACACAACCTTTCAATATTACCCTCTCATTGTCCGGGTATGACTGAAATACTGTTCAAAAGGACATAAGATTGCAAGCAATCCATCCATCCAAAGAGCAGCCAGAGGAATACCTGGGTACCTGGGTACTCCTCGAGTTTACCCAAGTAAATATGCCGAACCTGCCAACAGTCTCATCAGAAATCATAAACGGTTGACGGATGGTAAAAGAAAAGCATTGATCACCATGTGCTGCTCCAGCTCTTTTTGTTGCGATTTAATTAGCAACTGCTTGATAATCGATCTAAATATTTTTGTCACCAATCTTTTACCTTTATAACAGTTGTTCCTCTCATGGACAATTTGCAATACTAACCCTTTACCGTAATAAATCTAAACATTGGGACAAGTGGGTCTGAGCAAACAACGCCGACCCAGATCAGGATCTACACTTCTGTGCCAGACCATAAGAATCTTGGAAACGTATTACTGCACTGAAAAACCAAACTGTTCAGCTTTAGGACAGTCATGGTTATTATTACTATCTTAAAAACCTCATCAGGTGTTCTTTTGATAAAATATGAATCCGCCTTTGAACCATAAGTATTACAGCAGGCCATCAATCTGAGACATTTTTCTTTGAGGATTTTCATCAACATCACATTGCTATATATAAAAGAAGAAATTACGTTTGTTTAGGGTGGAAGTCGCTCGATGTGTGTGTGTGTGTGTGTGGCGGGCGAGGGGGTGGGGGAGGAGCTGCGCTCGCGAGTACATACATGGGCAAGCATTGCCGTTAAGGATATTCTACAGCAAAAACAATATACTAGTAAAGCCATGAAGCTTAAATCGTAAAATATAATCTCTAAAAAGCGTTGTTTTGACGTTATTTGACGTTTTACCCTTCACATCAATACTATTCGAATCAAACGTCGAAAAGATTGATTTCATAAGCATTCTTTAGTATTACTTACTACTTAAAAATCACATGAAAATTCAAAAATGCATCTTATACTTACTACATGTATAATACACGATCCACCTACCGCATGGTAAGAGTGAGCCTCCGATACCAGTAAAATCCATATACAAAATTTATGTGTTTTATTCATATATACTGTTTCACTGCAAATTAATAAGCCAATTAATAATTATCTATTTGTTCAGAAGAGCACTGTAAATGTTGTTATACGAAGCAGTTAACGACTAATGCCATATTCAGCTGTATCTCTTCAAAATGTTTCTCCTGCAGACTTAGTGTGGTTGTGCGCCCAGCGCAGTCTCAGATCAGCATGGGCATCTGCCCAGTATGATCTGGAACTTCGCGAAGCGCTTTAAGTGTATCTAAGGGTCTAAGCTACCTCAATGCCGACAGCGAAGACTCTGATCAGACTGGACGGATGCCCAGGCTGATCTGAGTCTGCGATGGGCGCACAACCATTTTGCTGGTTTTCTCGTGTCGCGGCTCAATTCGTTTTATGACCTTAATACCCTTTACAGAGCAATAAAATCTATAGTTTCATCTGCAGTTCATTAATTGGAACTCCTGATACAAAACACACTCCTGAAAGAGTTAAAGAGTTTCATTTCCATGTTTCACACTAATTCTGTAATTTGCTCTAAATAAATTGAATAGATCGCATGCCGTTGTATGGTTAACTTTCTCCAAATCTCCAAATTTTTCGATTTTTTTCCCTCTTTTTTTTTTCGTTGTAAAGAAACTGTTTCTTTAGCTTACCTGGATGACGGAGCCCTACCAAAACCAGAGTAAACTCTCAAAGGTTAGAACTGACTCCAAGAGAGAAAATTACTTCCGCTAAGAGTTGACCTCCGTTTATAGGGGAGGGAGGGGGTGCAACAATGAAAATGGTAGAGTTGCATCCACTGAAAGTATACCCATTTACCTTTTCCGTTGTTCTGAATTACAGCTCAGTGGGCACACGACATTGTTTAACGTTGTGTGCCCGCACTAAGGGGGAGCATTTCAATTGATATTTCGGGTGCCAAATGGCATGTTTTCGGTTGTAAAAGGCGTTTTCCCCTTCCAAAACAATCTCAAACATCTAGATCCGTCTTTAGAGTATGATCTCGACTTTTGGGATTGTTTACAATAACAAAAAATTAGCTGAATAACACACAAGTTGGTTATATATTTGTTGTAACTTTAGAAGAATGAAGTCCCGTCGTGTAACCGAAAGAATACCGTATGAAATAACAATACTTTTGAATCTGTTGATATCAATACTATAGAGAGTAAAGCTGTCACTTCATCTCTATTTCTGATGACGAGATGCTCGTATATCAACAGAAATAACAGAAAGTAAACAATTAAACAGTTACGCATCACCAAAATAACCTCTATCTATAATGAGAGAAAGAAAAGTGTATTAGCAAAGAGCAAATACTAAAATGAACTAGATTTATGAATACTGGGGCCATATTCATAAAACGACCTAAGTCGTTGCTATGCTGTTGCTAAGGCTAAATATCTATAAAGGAGATTCCCTACAAGTATGAAATTTGGTCTGGAGGAACAGTCTTACAAAGACTGTTCCTCCAGACCAAATTTCATAGTTGTAGGGAATCTCCTTCACAGAAATTTAGCCTTAGCAACAGCATAGCAACCACATAAGTCGTTTTATGAATACGGCCCCAGGAATACTGAACTGTGACGTCATACAAAGCTTAGTGTTTGTACAATAAATCTGATTTCAGAAATTAATTACGACACCTCAAGATCATGTAATGACAAAAGAAACCGTATTAAAGACTAACCGTTTATCATCATTTATTAAGGAGTTGAAGCTTTGAGAGGTTTCCATTAAAGAATGGTAGTTTTTCGCTAATATTCAGCTGTCATACTGAACGAATAACCGAGATATTTAGTAAGCTCTTCCAATCCTTCAGAACTATTGGGCACATACACTTTAGCTGAAAGTAGATTTACGCTTAAAACTCTAAGTGACCTTGGGGTTGCTATCTTTTCTACCCGAAATGCTAGACCCAGGAAGTTCCCTAACCCAAAATCACAGCCTTCCCATGGTACCAAAAGGAAGAGAAAAACAATCCATAAAGATGACCGTTAAAAAACCGGGAACCAGGAACCAGGAACCGGGAACCGATAAACCAGGAACCGGGAACCAGAAACCGGGAACCAGGAACCGGTCATTCCATACAGACATATAGTGCAGACAATATAATGTCTTAACCTTTAAATCATTGAGTTCTTTAGAAGTTTAAAAGATAGACAATACTCAGAAGCTAATAAAATCAGATCTCATATCTTACCCTCAGATCCCAAAGGGAAAAAAAGAATATATATGTTCTGCGAAAAGTAAGAATCGGTACAATTCCGGAATTGTCCTGCGCAAAGTAGGAATTTTCACTTTCTGTAACAAATCCGGAATTGTACCGATACAATTCTAGAATCGCAAAGGGATTCGGTTTGTTTATTGAACAGACAAAATTAATGTCTCTAGGCAAAGTGGGAATCTTCGGAACAAAGTGAGAATCGAAAGAGAAATACACAATGTATGGAGATGATGAAAATATTATTAAAACAAACCCTGAGAAGACCATTTTGCTTTTCCTTTTCTCTTTTTTCAAATAATTGCATCAGTGTATCGTTAAGAAATTTTACTTACAAAGCTTCCCTTATCTTCTTTACCTACTTCTTCTTTTCAGTTTTTTTTCTTTCCTTCTTAATCATTGTTCTAATTCTCATAACGATGTTCTCCAAGGGAACGGATCCGTAGTATTCTAAAACTAAACATTATTCTCACTTTGCCCCGATTCCCACTTTGCGCAGAGACAATTATGGAATTGTCTTGCGCGATGTAAGAATTCACACTTTGCGCAACAAAGTGAGAATTCCAACTTTGCACAGTACAGTTCCGGAATTGTACCGATTCCTGCTTTGCGGAATAAATAAAGTGACAGCAGTTCACTAAAGGCATGCACGGTAAATCGAATAAACAGTTTAATCCCAGACAGTCAGTCGTTCAGCTATCCCTGCTGAAAACAGCACCCACACAGCAGGTGAACGAAGCACCGGCATGGATAACAAGAACAAGTTACAATTAGGAACCACAACAGAAGAGTCGGTTTAAAAAATAGACAAACATTAGCTGATGGTAGGGCGAGAAAACGTTACATATTTCATCACTGCTCATGAATAGACAATTAAACCCAGTCTGCTACATGTAGTTTCATTTCTATGGAGCATTTCTTGCTTAGAACAAGTCTAAATTTTCAGTTACTCTATTCCCCAACGGTACCAAACAGGACAAATTAAAATCTTAAAGAGTTCCTTAGAGAGCAGACATCACATTCGAAAGAAGGAACAATAAAAGAATCCGTCTTTTCAGCCTTTATTGATTGGCGCATTTTATTTATTTTCAAATGTGTATTGCTTCATACACAAATACGCATTTGCAGCCGCGCTTCTTATTTAGAAACTCAAAGATTTCGTTTTAGAAAGTTTCTCTGGACCCAAACAATTATAAACACAAACCCTCTAGGTCAAGCTGATACTTGTTGATAAGTTGTAAGCTTTAGAGGCTTCCGTAAGCATGATATAAGTTTTGCAGTCACTTGACATAGATTACAGAGCGAATAATAGAGTTCGTGATCCAGATTTACAAGGAACATGTTCTCAGCGGCTTGCATTTCATCATCATTATACTATAAGTCCAGGTTTTAAGACCGGTCTGCTTATGCCAATTCCGTACACGTAAACCCATTAACAAGAATTTTCCTGGCAGAAAAAACCTTATAGTTTTGGATTTAAGCCTATCAGTTACCATTGTAATGATATATGAGAGCAGTGTGTTACGGTGTTCCTAAGGTTTTCCTTTTTGTCCGTTTTATCGTTTAGTGCTGCCCATCATCTCTTTTCTTTCAAACTTTTGGGGTTTAGCGACACTGAAAAAGTTAAATACAGAAACGCGCGTCTGTCGCATTAAATTTGGTTTGTAAACATTTATATTAGTCGGATTTCTTTAAATTAGCGATCCTATTTGTTCGGAAAAATCTTTCCGTACTCTAAGTCTGCAGATTTTTTTAAGGTACAGGATTCAGCTATGTGCTGACTTTGTGATCAGAGGGAAAACGATTTTCTTATCAAATTGCGGGCAAAACAAACGAGAAACAGACAAACACAAAACGCGAACACCGAAACAGCAGTGTCTTGCAAGAAACTAAATGATAAGTGTACAACGATTTGTCCATCTGTACTGGGAGATAATCCACGAGCTTCAATGAGTGGATTATCAACCGTACAGGCGGACGAACCGTATAACAATTCTTTGATAACACTCTCATTACTGTAATGTGCCTTCATTTATGATGTTCTGCATAGTCTACGTATTCTTTTTTAGCGTTTACAGTGCAGAACAGCCTTTTTGTGCTGATCAATGTGCCCTAAAACCCATATCTCTCACTAACTAGTCAGTGTAGTGCTTGCACTTAAAAGTTATTTATGCTAACGTTTTTAATGTCTTCTTCATTGCAAGAAGCTCACTAGCCATGTTGGTTCAAGTTTATTTTCATTTTCTTGTATTTATTTATTGATTGATTAATTCATTTATTTGCTATTTATTTTCATAGGCTCAAAATGGGACATAGTGCTATACAAATACATCTCAACTCTCTAGTCATTTACTAGCATACGTGATCATACAATATGAAGCAAAGTTCAGGAAACAAATAAAGCCTTATAAAAAGGAAGTTTTATCAATTGATCTTGTTTTATCTGTACAACGTATTTTATCTGTTTCTTTGCAATAGATAAACAAGTAGCTTATGATAAGAATCAGGTCACATTTTCTATTTTCTCCGTTTTTTTTTCGACCTACAGAACGAATGGGATTACAATAAAAGATCATGATAGTGGCACAGAAATGCCGGAGCAAGCCAAGCAAGGAACAAGTTAGCACCATTTCAACCTAATTAGAGCAAACAATGTGGGCATATACTAGTCTGCGATTCAGTCAACTGCCGTTTAGAATTACCCCTGGTATGACAAACAGATTGTTCTAAATTCAAAGACAGAAGAGACCATCTTAAACAGAAGCATGGTGTCTAATACTTTGAATCAGTAGAGTAAGGGGATAATGCTAGTTAGTCATAAACAACACTTTTCTTTTTAAATTATGTCATAGGAAAGTAACAATGTAGACGTGTAGACAGCTGTTTACTGCAACCGTGTACTACTTGACAAATAAAAGCCGCCGAACACCAATAGGCCACTTATTCTGCCGTCATCTGCCGTCGCCAACTTGGCGATACCCAATTATTCATACATGTAAATTTGGGTCTAAAAATTGATTTAAATTTCAAAATTTCAGAATCGCTTTCTTCGATGTCATGAAGTTTCACGAGATGAGTTCCGAGTAATATATTCGTAAATATAAAACTACAACATGCACAGTCTAATTTTCAGGAGCAGCGACAAAGAACCAGTTTGGAGTGTTTAGAAAAAGACTACTAGGTGATGGGGTAACTGTTGTTAAATGCATGTCAATATCAACCTTATTTAGCTGATATTCCAAAATATTTATACCTCAGTGCATTTATTGAAAAGCCCTATGGTAAACCATTAGAACGTAATGTAGTTTATACTTCAATAACTACATCAGTTCACGCGACGTTACATGAAGTTAAGTGACGTCAAAATGAACCATAGTTCTCTCCAATCTGATTGGACGTAGGCGACGTTGTGACGCCGTTGACGCTGTTCCGCTGTTAATAGAAAAACTGCGTATAAATGATTTTCTGCTTCAATAGCAGGCCCTTACGCAAATTTGTGGTCAATTAATAGATAGAAAAGAATGTAAATATAAGCAATGAACTTATTTTTTCTGGTGTTTGTCGAAGTATATAAACTACATTGGGTCGCTAGCAAAGTTTACATGAACCCCTTCGTGGTTCACTTACTTTGCACGTGACCCAATGTAGTAGATACTTCGATAAATACCAGAAAAATGAAATTCATACCGTAAGCACACCACAGCCACATAGAATAAAAAGCAAACAGGGCATCTACACAAAATAAAACAATAATGCTAAGATTAAAACATTGAAGAGTCGCATTAGACGGTTTTGCTCCAATCTAGGGCTATATACCAATGTGCAAATGATAAAATACCATTCCGAATATAAAGGCAAAGATATATGAATATTATGTTAGACTGCTCTCTTGATTTATGTTAAGTGAAATGTCAAAGAGTATTCCTTCGAGAGCTTTCCAAGGCTACACAGTCAGTCTTGATTTACGAAGAGAGACACACGTCCGCCCCAGAGGAAAGGAAATAGGCTAATTGATACAAGACTTAGTCAAGAATGAAGACTTTCTAATCTCCAGACGAGCCAATCCTTATGTAAGCAGTCCATCACCCACTCCAGACTTACTTCCAAATTGTGGAACTAATTATGTGTATTTAACATGTGTATTAATCAGCTGTTTGCTGGAGAAAGTGAAGTACTGTACTAATATGTCTTTTTTTTTTTGGTTCAGTAAGGATCAAATGTTATACTGTTTCAAAGAATAATCATAATGGCTTCATGATCGCCATTATAGCCATTTTGAATATGTGTAATTTAGTTGATAAACGTAACATAACTTACTTGTTACGGATAAATGAGACATATCCATGAAAAAATCATGCAAGGGTGGCGCATATAGGTACATATAAAAACAAATATTGTACTTTCCAACAATGTGGCAATTTTGTTCTCTGCAATTCATATCATCCGTGTCATTTACAAAGGGTAATCAAAGACCTCCCTGTTGGCTCTGTGTCTTGGGTCACTTCCAAACATGGCTGATGTGACTATTGAAGGCTGATCAGAGCCTTTGCTTGTCGTCAATGGCACATTGTAGGAAATCAGATGATGTGGCTCATAAAGTTTTGTTAACCCCTAAACTGCTCATGCAGAAATGTATGTTTCCACGGCTTCCTTTCCAAAACAATCTCAAAGATCTAGATCCGTCTTACAAGACGGATCCAAATCTTTAGAATTGTTTTTGAATGGGATTTTCCGTCTTATAACCAGAGAAATACGGTTTGTCAGTGTGAAGATTTCACTGATTTGAGTCACAACTTCTAATTAATTAGGTAACTGACACGCTGAAAATAGAAATAAATGAAAAATACTTCAATGGATAAACCTACATGAAACAATTATAAAACATCTATATTTGTCTAGTAGATATCGCACGGAGTTCGATGCTTTATGAATCTACCTACACTAAAGCATCACACTTATCTGAAATTAAAATCATCTTAACTTAAATGCTAATTTTCATTATCAGTTTAAACTGCTGTTAAGTTTTGTCATTTGCTATAAGGCTTCAAAGAGTAAAGCCAGTTTACGCATAATACTATCTTCTTTGTGATGGATTAAACTTTACACATAGTCTTACATAGTCTTTGCAAACGGTAATTGTTATATACATTCTGACAGTACATACATGTCAAGATTAAAGATTTCAACGATTCTTCAACAGTTTAGAAAGAAAACAGAGATGGAGTATAAAACAGTAGGTACGAGTCGGTTAATTTGGACATCAGGTAAATTCGGACAGTGACATTGTTTCCTTTACATGTCAGTTGTTTGGAATTGAAAACAAACAAAAAAAACTGGGCAAACGGTGAAAATCCTGATGAGACGGCTCATCATGAGCCGTCTCATCTGAATTTTCACTGTTTGCAATGGTATGTCCGAATTTACCCGTTGTCCGTAGTTAGTCGACTCGACCCTAGTCCTTTCTTAGAATTGAACTGCTTGGTTTATCAACAGTAGGCCTGAATAGTGGCCCAGCGCAGGAAATCTAAAAACATTTTTCTCGAGAAAACGTTCTAACGCACTACTTTTTTAAATGGCTAGCAACCGCCACTACCCATCTTTGCACTCTATTTCTGCTGTTATTTGATAGAGAAAATGTCAAATACTGCATAAAAATCAAAGATCATAAAGATTTCTGTCAAAAATACTGCAGACAAACAGCGAACGGCGCAACGGAGGATCGTATCTGCATGCTAAAGATAGCGAAAATTTAACAACTTGAGAGGGTTCAGAAAACTACAAAATACATAAAATAAGCGACAAGGTCACCTTTTCTCACTAGTTCCATCAAATCCGGCATAGATTTTTCTTTCGTTATGTCAATTTTGGGCAAAATCTGTTTATGGCCATTTTTTTGTGCCAAAATTAACTAACTACTTCCGGTTGCAGTTTCTCTCGGAGAGATCAAAGATGGCAGTGTTTTCTGAGTCATCAAACTGCAGTGTCTTACCAGTTTTGCCTTCGGTTCACAGAATCTGCTGTTATACCACTCAAACCTCGTGTGAAACAACCATAGATCAACCATAGAAGCTGATGATAAAAGTTTTTATTTATTTTATCATGCTAAAAAGCATCTAATGTGAACTAGAATCAACGCAAATTCTCCAGGCAAAATCCTTCACAGCTGACCTTTTGTGTATTATACATTTCAACATAAACATAAAATTAAATGACGTCAAAATATGCTGACACGATTTAAATAGTTAAAGTCTGTTTCACATACTGAAGTTATTGAGGATAAAATCGATATTTAAGTTGTAAGGCCTACTTAATTTTCAACGAATGTTCAGTTAGGGCGCGTGCCAAAGTTCACGGCATAATTGCATTTTTCACTTAAAGTCGACTCTGCAAAGTTTACCGGTTACATTCATTCACACATCTACGACACCCCACCAACTTTTAGCGACCCCAACTCCCTCCGTCCCGAGGTGCCGGCTGTCAATGTTAGAGTCCCATATCCGTAAGGATGGTACTAATTCTAAATTTTAGCACGTGCTGAAGTGCATGCAATTAAAAAAGCAAACAAGGTTGTTTTTTAAATAAAAAAAAATAAAAAATAAAAAAAAAGCGCTGGATCTATCACTGCCCTCTGCTTAGAACTAGAGCTCCCTCTCTGTAATCGGTGGTTGTTGCGAGAACTTTCGATGACATCATTGGATTGTTGGTTTGCCTTTTCAAAATCAAAACGGGCACCTGCTGGAAAACTTTGTAACAAATTCGTTAAAATTTTGGCCATTTTTTCGACTGACAGAGTTTAAGATATTTCCCTGCCAGTTTTACATGTCAAGAGAGAGAAAACTAACGATGCGTATATAAGGGGCAAGTGCCACGAAAAAAAAAAAGAGAGGAAAAACACGATTCTCACATAGGCTGACTTCCTTTTTACTATATGACTGCATTTTTTCAGCAATCGCTCTCTCTCTCTCACCTCTCGTCAGGAGAATGCACTTGATCACCAACCCGGGTGCTGCAGGTTCCATTCCACGCTTCTCCGTCTTTTGAAGGAGACTTTATGTTGTTGGGTTATGATACAAAAAAGGAAAGAAAACACAAAAAATCGCACTCTCCTCCCCCCCCCCCCCCCCCCCCTGTATTTTCATGTCTGACGCCATTTTTCCTTCTCACAGGCTCCAATAGGCTAACTTCAAGTGTCAACCCCAGCCTCCCCCACATTTTGTCATATGTTCCCCCCCCCCTGTATTTTCATGTCTGACGCCATTTTTCCTTCTCACAGGCTCCAATAGGCTAACTTCAAGTGTCAACCCCAGCCTCCCCCACCCCCACCTTTTGTCATATGTTGCAATAAGCTAAACTTCCAGTGGTTGTTATGATTTAAAGTGTGAGAAAGTGGTCACCCTTGTTTTAAGAAAAATCCTGACACTGCTGATCCGCATCAGTCTGCTCCTCTTACAGGAGAAGTGCCATCTCATCAGTGTCTGCGCTGTTTGTCGGTTCTGTATTGTAATATACAGGCGTTCCGACCTTGTGGGCACATAACGTTGAATCGACGATGACTCGGCGTCGTTTCAACGTTGTATGGCGTTAATTCCACGTCTATTGAACATTGTGTGGCCTCGTTTAATCACGCCGATCGTTAGAGTAATTGATGAGCCGTTAAGTAAGCGAAGTAGCGGCTTCAAATTATACAGGAAACTGAAAATATAAGTCAGAAATATATCATATTTCACGTGCGTATGGATAGATACGAACACTGTAAAAATACTGTAGATTTTACGGTAGAATAACTGGAAATCGGCTGCCAGTCCTTTCCCCGTTATTTTTACGGGTTTTTGCCTGCAAGACATTGTTGGAAGTCACGAAATGGAAGTTATAAGTTAATTTGGCGCACTCGAAAATAACCTTGTATTGTTCAGGGGCTATCTAACCAAAACGACATCTGCTCTTTTCTGTCCCACTCTGCTTGATGATTCCTGCAGTTTTACGGGCGCCCGTAAAAATAACGGTAAAAGGACTGGCAGCGGGTTGCCAGTTATTTTACCGTAAAATCTACCGTTTATTTTTGCAGTGTAAACACGTGAAAGTGAGTGAGATAACGGTTATAGATGGATGACTTGCGATGTTACGTCCTTTTCAACGGTATTTCAGTCATATCAGGACGATGTTAGGATGATAATGAAAGGCTGTATGCAATGGAACCCCGTTTACGGTAGGTAAGATTCTCGCCTCAACCGGGGCTCGAACCCGGTCCGCTAGAACAGTAACCCCACTCAATCTCTCTATGTCTCTCCAATTGGTGTTTATTGCAAAATGTTTCCTTGATATATCTGAATTGATTCTTGGCCAAGACGGGTACACTGTAAAAAAAAAAAAGATTTTACGGTAGAATACCTGGCAACCAGCTGCCAGTCCATTTCCCGTTATTATTACGGACGCCAGTAAACATTGGCGGAATCATCATGCAGAGTAGAGTAGAATAAGACAGGTATTGTTTTGGTCATGTAGCCCTTCAACAGTATAAATGTAATTTCGACTGTGGTCAGTTAAGATAATTCTAACACATCGGGATTTCAAAAAAAATGTTTTACAGGCAAACGCCCGTAAAAATAACGGAAAATTGACTGGCAGCTGGTTTTCAGGTATTCTACCGTAAAATCTACGGAATTTTTACATTGTACCTGTCAGAAAAGATTTTGCACCAATTTGTTAATATAAACAGTCACATGCTCACATTCCGGCCATTTTTCGTGAGGTAGAAATAAGTAGAAATAGAAATACTTCTTCTCCATTTCTAATCGGCCTGATTGTCTACACCCCCCCCCCCCCCCCACATCCCCCGCAGCCTTGGTCTTGTAAATTTTAAAATGGGAAAAAATAACCGCAATACACCGTACCTAATAACAAACAACACGGTTCCTAAACAACTACCAGTTTTAACGGTTTAACACACGACAAACTCTCCCTTCTTCTTTGGCCATTGAGTGTGATAATAAAAGGCTGTGAATATTGGCTCTCCGTTTACGGGAATCGAACCCGGGAGCTCTACATCAACAGAGGCCAGTGCTCAACACTGCGCTACCAGGTACCCCCACCTCTTGTAAATTCCCTTAACACGCACACACCCACACTCACACACACACAATGCCCGCCCTCCCCAAAGAACTTTACTTATTAATCTCTCCCTGCTAATATCTCATTCGAATATATAATACAACATACTCAACTGGTACCCGTTTGTCATTTGAGCCGCGACGCGAGAAAACCAACAATGTGGTTGTGCGCCAAGAGCACTTACATCAGCCTGGTCAACCGCCCAGTCTAATCAGCGACTTCGCTGTCCGCATGGAGATAGCTTAGACCCTTAGCCAGCCTTTATGCGCACTGCAACTCTTATCAGACTGGGCGGATGCCCAGGCTGATCTGAGTCTGCGCTGGGCGCGCAACCACTTTGTTTTCTCGTGTCGCGGCTCATTTATACGTCTTCACTAACTTACAGTGGCTCTCGGGACTCCAATAAGGCAGAATCTTAGATGGGAAATAAACCTTTCTTATACATTTAAACTGCACGGGGGTAGTCACCCTTGTTTTGAGAGAGAGATGCGTCCCTACACTGTGGTCAATACCATACACCGTTGAATCTCGATAAACACCGTTGAATCACCGTTGTTCCAATCTTGTTTGGCATTCATTCAACGTCGCGTGTCCAAAGTAAGGTACATTCCTGTTTTCCGGTATCACGCGGATCATCCGAGTTTTGAACTCGAACATTTACAAAGCAGCAGCTCAAATTTTTATGCTCACGTGACGATTAAAATTTGCCCGTCTGTCTCTCTGTATGTTCGTCACATTTTACGTTTCAGACTTTGTGTAATCAATAACTCCTCCAGTTGTTCTTGGATTTTTCTTCAAACCCTGAATAATTTTTGTTGACCTAATGAAGAAGTGAATGTGAATTTCTGCTGGAAATAAATTGACAGAATTATGGCTTTTAGAACCCAGTTATAGTGGGCAACTTTTCAAATTAAATGCAATCAACTCCTCTACGTTTTAAATGGATCTGTTTCAGATATTGCACACTTGTTGTGATGAAGCAGAAAACCAGTCCGCTAATGTTCGCTTCCTGCAGAGACTGTTCGTCATATTTGGCTTCCGACGAGACTGCCGCGATCTATAGCTTCCTGCTGGGACTACCGTCCTTGAGAAATGGCTTCCTGCCGAGGCTGTCCGCGTGACTGATTCCTGCCGAGAGCCTCGGCAGGAAGCAGAATCACGCGGACAGTCTCTGCAGAAGCCATTTATCATTAACAAGTCTCAACAAGAAGGAAGAGATCGCGAACAGTCTCGGTGGAAGCCAAATATAACGGACGGTCTCTGCAAGAAGCGAAAATTGGCTGACTGGTTTATACCCTGTGATAATTCTAACGGAACTATGGCATTTTTGTTGGATTCTTTTTCACACTTGGCACACATGTTTGGTGCCTGCTGAAGATGTGCATATGGCATTTCGATGTGTAACCGAAGCACGAGCGTTTGAAGTTGGGTCTTTTTTTTTTCGAATTATAGGATATGGAGTTTTAAACTTTGTACATCTGTTGAGAAAATAATGAAGATGCGCGTGTGGCTTTTGGTAAATAATTTTGACAGAATAAGATTTTTTAACCCACTTGATTTAACTTCACACAAATGTAATGTACAAGAGTATCTTGAGCAAGTACGCATATCAGTATTCTAGGGCTGCGGTCAAGGGCGCAACTGCAATTTTCAAAAAAAAAAACTTGAGATTGCTCTAACCCTCTCTCCTGTAGACTAATTTATATATAACTTAACAAAAATATTAAGTATGAAGGTATATTGGACAAGCTCACGTTTTAATGGTCTGTGTTGAAGGTCAAGGTCACAGTTCCTAGTTTTTGACATGTTAAATTGTACACTAACTTGGGACATAATAATCAGCAAATGAGTACCCTTCCAGCTATGAAACCAGTATGATGAATGGTCCAGTGCGAGGGGATTGAATCACTTGTGATGCCTTGTTTTTTAATGATTCAACTTGTTGCTTTTAAAGTGATCCATACACAATAACTCGTGCATAACTCGAGTGATTTCAGCCAAACTGGCCAATTACCGTACATTGGTGATACATATTTAAGTTTCACAGAATTCCATTATGGCTGAACTTGTCAATTTTACACCGATTCAAGGGCTATAAGTCACACCACTGATACCATTCTGATGAAACTTCAAATGCACGGCTGTTAGGGTTATACATGTTCATTTTAAGTTTCATGAAATTCCAAGCTAATTTCTGTCCGTCCGTCCATAATTACCTTGATCCTAGTGTTTTAAGTCCATTTCTCTCAAACTGTGATGCCTACAATCATCAAACCTAGTATAAAGTTTCTTCTTAGAATGTTCTCGAGGTATGTTGCACTTATTATTCTACACTTGACCTGCTGAATTCGTAAAATTTAATGTCCTGAAGAACCTCGACCCTAGTATTAAAGTCCATTTTTCTCAAACTATGACACCTTCAATCATTAAACCTGGTATCAAGTTTTTTCATAGACTGTTCTCAAAGTATGTTGCACTTTTTTCTACCCTTAACCTATTTGACATGCTGTGCTGACTTCGTAAAATTTCATTTCCAAAATTACCTAGACCCTAGTGTTTGAGTCCATTTCTCTCAAACTATGACACGTACAATCATTAAACCTGGCATTTTCCTAGAATGCTCCCGAGCCATGTTGCACTTTTTCTACCTTTGGCGTATATTTAACCCTCAGCTGAATTCTTAAAAGATCGTCAAAAATTACATTGACCCTAGCTGTCAAGTCCATTTCTCTGAAAGTATGATACCTACCCAGCGGACACATCACGTCGAAAAAACGTCGTACTGACGTCGATGCGACGTCAAAACGTCAGTACGACGTCATTTCAACGTCATGTGCCTGCTGGGTAGAGTCATCAGACCCGACAAAATATGTCTTCATAGTAAGGCCTTAAATTGTGACGCCAACGCCGACGTCCAACTGACAACAAAAGCTCTATACTGTCGTACACAGTGGAGCTAAAAAGGTCTCAAAGGATGTTGCACTTCCTTCTGCGCCTGAACTTTATTTCAAGGGCTGCTGACTTTGTAACATTTTATGTCCAAGTCCATTTCTCTTTAATCACAACGGTACAAGCATCAAACCTTATGCTTGATGTGTATGTCAAGCGCTGTTGGCTTAGGAAAATTGTAGTTCAATCTAAGACAATCTTGCATCCACATTAATATATGTACTTGAGCATGAATTCATGCATATGAAACCTAATCTACCCACGATCTCTGCTACTGTGGAAGAACAAGGCATGTGCGATATATGGTTAGACCATGGTAAAAGTGCAGTCAGATCATTTTCAGAACAGGGTCAGTTATGTTATGGCCATGGTGCCATTTAAATGTCTATGTTCAAACCATATATCAAACATGGTCATAATGCTCTCAATACTGTGCGGATTATGGCCAGAAAACATTATTCAGCCATGTTTTGTACTTTTTAATACATGTTCAAATATTTCAAGCATGGTCATAATGTTGTCAGTACTACCCTATGTAGATCTTGACCAGAAATGTTTTGTACTTGGTAATAAAAGGGAAGGTGTAGGCATGGAACCATAGTCAAGCCACATTTTAGTACTGCATGTCAGTTGTGGTCAAACCTGTTTTAATGTAAGTTTAACAAACATTTTGTTCCCCCACTCATTAAGATAAAATTTGGCTGGAAAAGGCCAATTACTGTTGTTTGAAATTGTATGTGCAAATGGTGCATCCTCCGGGCCTATCGCTCAGGTGAGCTACAAAGATTTTTTCCCCACTTTGTGGTTGACAACCCTTTTCAATGTACTGAAATGAACAAATAGAGGATATTTGACGTTTTCAGTGCAAATCAATTTTTATTTTACGACACCAAAACAAGTATTTTCACAAGTGGCGAATACCACTTTTGGTGTTCATTAGTGAAATAAAAACGATCTTGCATTGAAACAGTCAAATTTTCTGTTTCTTGTATACTTTGAGATTGCACAAAATCACCTATTCCAATGTGTCGGTCATCATGACAGACAACTTTTTTTCTACCCATTTTGCGTCAAATTTGATGCTTCCAGTGTGTTTACTGGGTATGAGATGGGTTGGCAACATAGTTTGCAACTGAAAAATAGCTTGAAATCTCATTTAGACAAACAAATCTCAAGAAATTTGCTAAGAAAGAAAGCAAATAGGAGAGTTAGGCAGCCTGACGTCGCGTGCATTAACAATGTTACGTTGGCGCTTTTAGTGATGTCATTAACGCCGTAAAGACGTCAGTAGATAAGGTTTAGCCAATTAACCAACAAATAAATGAATAAGACTATTTATCGAAATTTCTGTTTTTTGAAACAGTTAAATATAAAAAGATAATTTCACTGTTTGAAACTGTGAGATTATCATTTTCGATTACACCGAGATCTCTATAATTCATTAAAAAGTATAAAAGAAAGAGTAGATTTGGATACTTCAACTTCGAAAAAGACACATAATGATTTTAAAATGTTTAATGATCCGAATAAATTTAATGTAAACCTTCTAGTATACTTGAAAAAAAATTTCAGGGGTCAAACTTCTATCTGTGATTTCTGGAACATCTCACACATTTGGTAAAATTAAAAATTTCTACCTTCCATTTTATTGATATTGCAATTTTTCTACACATGAAGTTTGAACCTATATTCTTTGTCTTGACAAAGTCCAGGCTTGCAGTCAAACTACTCCTAAAATAGAAGTGGTTAGAACTCCCATAAAGAATAATTATTGATAGTTTGTCAGTTTGGTTGGGCAAAACTTCTAAAACTGCTATGACTTTTGAACTTGTTGCAGCTTGCTGACCTTAAAAATGATTATATTTGATGACTATCAAGCAATTTTGCCATAAAAAATCATGAATTGCCAAAATCGAAAATTTTAGTGGATTTGCTCCTCATGGAGATCAGACCACTATGATTTTAAGGGTAGTGTGAATCGAAGTCTGGACTTGGTCGAAATAAAGGCTACAGTTTCAAACATAATAAGTACAAAACTTGCAAACTGAATGAAATGGAAGGTAGAAATGATGTATTTTACCAAATGTTTGAAATGGTCCAGGAATCGCAGAGTAAAAGTTTGACCCCTTAATATTTCTTTTCAAGTATACGAGAGTTATTCCAAATTTCAAACTACAACATGTAAAATCAACACAAGGGCTCCAACACTGGGAGCAGAAAAAACCTGACAATCTGAGGAAACAATGACAGTTCCCCAAAGGTGGGCAATAGAAGAACGATTATCTGATTAGATGAGTCACCATGCTTTGTATATCAACTGACATGGATGGACAGACAAAGCATTGACTTATTATAATCGTCCAAAATCCTTTGGAGATGCACATGTAAAGTTTAATCCACACAATCTAATATCAACTTTTCCAATGTAAGGCTCTTATGTCAACCCTGGTTAACTATGTTTTCAAGGCTGTTACGAAAAAAAAAAGAACTGTTATGAATCAGAAAAATGTCAGTTACCAAACGACCTGGTAATTAAGTTTATTTAGCCAGGATAACCAGATCGTTTGGGAACTATGACTTTTTCTTATTGTAACAGCTCTTTTTCGTTTCATAACAGCCCTTATATAAACATAGTTAACCAGGGTATATATAAACGTCACTCCCCTTTATGCTGTTTGACTGGAATCACCATTACAATAAACATTTCTAAGCCTAAATTCAAGCTGTCTTCAAAAATATTTGCAATTTTTTGAAAGGAGAAAAAAAGTAAATATCAGAAATGAACTTAATGTGAAATTCATGAAGCTATGAACTGACAGCGGGTTGTTTGCTAAGTTTTCATGATCCCAGAAGGGGCTGATGAACTTTGCACGTGACCCACTGTCATTGTCAATTTCAAAGTCATGAATGTTAGAAATTTTTTTTGTTTTTTTAATAAATAGTGATTATATGGCTTGACTCTGGTAAAGTCCATGGTGGAGAAAACGATGTATAGGTCTTTCTCACTTTCCATAAAAACATGAAAAAGTATTCTCTATTATCTCAGAAATGGGGGCTAACAAACCAGAAAATTAGTTCTGATACAGAACAGAAGGTAAGTTCTGGGCTCTAGAAATCTGGTGAGGGTAGCTCTTGAATGGGGGTGGCATTTCGGGTGGTCCCCCAAGAAGAAACCTTGTGGCCATATTTGTACCTGTCTACAGGCTGGAAACATTTTGGTTCATAAATCAACTAGACTTTGAGGGAAACATTGGCAGCTACTTGAAAATCTTACTGGGTTCTTCACAGGGGTGATCTACCGGGATTCTCAATCCTTGAAGTCTGTCAACTGAATCTTGAATTCAGCCGAAAAATTCGTAAATTACTTATAATCAGCTAAAAACCCAATATATCAATAGAAATCAGTTTATGCTTAATTTCTGCAGAAATTCTGATTTAAATATGTTAACACCAAATTTCAATAATGGATGTGACCATATATGAATCATGTGCGAGTGCTTAATCCTGAAATCAGGATTAATTCTGAACTTTATCACCTCTGTTTTCAGAAAAAAAATATGACCAAGAAAAAAAAAACAAGAGCTGTCAGCAAACAGCAGAAAGTTAATTAGCTCATCTACACACTGATCCCAAACTGCAAGCAACATTTCATGAGCCTAGCTTAAAAAGTTCTTGACACATTTTATTTACAAGCTTTCCCTATACCTACTATGTGAAAGTCCAGAAGGAGCCATAATTCTGTCAAATATTTATGGAATTTCATCAAAAGTCAATCAGGTCGTCTACAGATTGGTCCTACACTTGCAAAATTTCATGAGCCTAGCTCAAGTGGTTCTTCAGATATTGTTAACAAGCTTGCCCTATATAATACAATTTGACAAAGTCGATTGACCGTGAAATGTAGGTCAAGGTCATGAAATGATACCCGGGTGAGTGAGAATATTTCGAAGGTGATGTTCATGTAAGGTTTGATAATTTCAACAGTTAATAGTTAACAGAAACAGATCGGGGCATTAAGGTAGATGCTAGGGTGCTGGCAAATAATGACAGAATGATTGACAAACAAACCAAAAAAAATAAACGGACTAACAGACGGACCAAAAACCGGAACTCAAAATCAACTATACCTAAGGCAGGTAAGACAACAAAACAATAACATGAGTGAGTGAGTGAACTCGGGTTTAACGTCCCACCAACAACGAGGTCATCTGGAGACGGGACCTCGTTTTAAAGTCTCATCCGAAAGACCGGAGAAGCGGGGGATCGAACTTGCAACCCCTGGATTGGTCACAATAATATGATCTTTATAAAACTTTACCATGATCTTTAGAAAACTTAAACATGAAATGTTAAAGTCAGTGACCTTGACCTTTTGATCATGGGCGTGTCCAGGCTATTGGTTAATGAAACTTTGAGCCCATCATCATCCAGATACAAATTCTGGTTTGGAAACTACCATAATGGCCCTAAATATTTGGACAGACAAGTCTAAACAAAAATTGTACACCCGGATCAAACTGCCCCTTAATGAGCAGTCTGATCAGGCTCTACAACATTTGCCATTCACTACACATCATTTGGCTGCATTAAGGTATTTACAATTCACTTTCTAAGAATTTTGGAACAATAACAGTCCAACTTCCACGTCCAAAATTTTAGGGTCATTACGGTACGAGCTCTTAGAATATATCAAGGGAGATAACACCTGAACTTGTATTATTGAAGTTGGGCCTTTTGCCACTGACTGACAAATTGGTTATTGTTTGTGTATCAAAAAAACTTCAACTGCATCAAATTCATTTTCTGTTGTTTCTATCAGTTGCAACAGTGATTCTCTTGAGTGTGATGCAGGCGATCCACTGGATGGCCCCTCCATTTTTGCTAGTATTCCAACACGGCGGCATAGACTTTGAATATCATCTAGAACTTCATTCAATTCATCTCGTGTAATGAACATCTTCAATGAAGACCTCCTAAAAAGAAAATATTTTGTTTAGCACTACTGCACATTCTATGACTTTATCTTAGTGTAACATTACGCTACAATACAGACACACAACTTGTCACCTCAGCACAAAAAGTCAATAAATACAATTAAAGTATATATTGAATTTTTGCGGTAAGGTAATGAGCTATTGTGTTAAATTCTCATTTGAAACCTAAATACATGTATAAATCTACACTGTGTATACATGGTATAACTTCACTTTATGTCCAAGGTAAACATGTCGGGACGGTGGCAGTGTTAGAAATAAGGGCCAGACAGCAACTTGCCCGCAGGGCAAACTGAAATGAATTTCAACTTGCCCCCCCAAGATTTCAACTTGCCCATCTGTTTTTCAATTGCAATTAAATCGTATACATGTCATTTTCTTCCGAAGTCACATAAGTAAGCATAATCCAAAAATGCCCCCTTTTCTAAGATACTAAGCATGATTTCATAAAATTTAGAGATAACTGACCAACAGTTTTGATCACAGCTGCCTAGTCATTTTCACAGTGCTACTTTGACTGGGTTTTTATTTTCTCCTTCAAAACACTATATTAGTGGTTTCAAACTTCTCATGCAAAACTTCAAAAAAGACATGAAAGAAAATCATTTTCCAGAATCTTGTCTCCCAGAATTTCAGGTTGTCTAGGGGGCAGCCTTCCAAGACCATCAGCTTGCCCCCATCAAATTTAACCCATGTCGGGCAAGTGGGCAATTGCTTATTTCTAACACTGCGGTGGGTAATACCCTAACCACACATTTCATACTTAATTTGCCTGAGGCTTAATTACTGTCTACACACAACAGGTAAGGTTGCCTGAGCCCAAAACAGGAATTCCCCTAGAAATAATATTACTGCCTTACTGTTAGTCCAGTGGAAATAATTTTTACTAGAATTCCCAATAATAGAGTGTCTCGCCTGTCACTTCATTGTCAAAACACAAGACATGAAGCAAAAAAAAAGCAGAGTTTCTATGAATGCCCACTATATAAAGAAATGTAAAACGTATATTTCTCACTTCTGATAATCCCAGGAGGAGCCCTGATAGCTCAGAAGGTTAAACACTGGCTTGCTGAGATATAGCTGTCCGGGTTTGAGCCCCGCTGTAGGTGGGAATCTTTTCAATCGTAAGCAGGGTTCCATTGCATACAGCCTTTCATTATCACCCACCCATCTACATGATATTACTCACATGCTGTTAAAAAGGAAGTAAAATTGCAAGTCATCCATCCATTGATAGTGGCAGATGAGATCAAATAAATCTGTACATTTACTACATACATCACATGTGATGTCATTATGTCACATCAATGTCATGTGCCTGCTGGGATGTGATTTCTAATGTTTTATGTACCAGCCATTAGCAAGCACAGCTACACAGGCCTTATAAAAGAAAGGGCTTTGACTCATGCTAGCTGCTCTGCACTGTAGGCGGGGCTGTGGAAATACTATGCCCGACTTGTCCTTCTCGTCCCATTTCACTCTGGACACATGAAAAATTTCGTTTTACTTGCCCTGGGCCAAGTATTCAAAATGTCATCAGTGGAAGTATTTCAGGTTAATTCCGAGATATTTTCTCATGAAAACATATGTTGTGGGTTACTGTTAGAATTGCCTCAAGAAGGCAATTCTAACAGGTGCCCACAACATAATGTTTACTGAAGCAATGCTAACAGTAACCCACTGTCACAACATATGTTTCAATCCGAAACTTTGTGATAGCCAAAAACTGTCATCATGTTCAACTCTTCCTCTGTTTACTATCTATTATTCTTCCCTTATTTCATGCTTATCTTTTTTTCTGGGCAAGTAAGTATTTGTTTGGACAAGTTAATTTGGTCTACTTTCTTGTCTATGGACAAGTAGAAAATTTTGGTATTTCCACAGCCCTGCTGTAGGGGCAAATTTTCTGATATAATTCCTGCCCCCCACCTCCAGGGAATTGACTATACATTTTCACCAGTTGGGATGGCTATCGTTTTCTCCCATAGTTTCATGGGAAATCAACTTCCGTACACATGCACAACAATGCTAAAGACAAGGCATTCTTAAACCCTGATAACCCAGGCAGTTCCTCACCCTGCAGGTAACCCTGATGCATTGATACTAAAAAAATTACTAATTCATTAATGCAGTTCACATTATATTCTAACATGACTTTAACAGTTCGCCAATTTCGCGAGTGCGTAGCACGAGTGAAATTTATTATGCTGAAGTCCCATACAAAATAAAGGGAGCTTCCTACTGTAGCTGTCACTTTAATGAAAGAATATGAAGAAAAATTGGGGGTTTAAGAAATCTCCTTGCAGCTGTGGTCAAATTGATGTTGTGTGCAAATTAGCAATACTCCAGCTACAAAAATGATGTCAGGCTGTGACATCAGTTGCTCGACTTGACGTGATAACTAGTGTTGGAACGATTAATCGATTTAAATGGCAAAATTCAATCACTTTTTGGCAAAATTTCCTATGAAGTTCATTGTGTAAGTCACAACATACATAATATTATGTGCATCTTTCAATGAATACTTTTTAAACCAAAATAGGAATTTTGCCTGAGACTTTCCCTCCTATTTGACATATTTCATTGAGATCTTTGGGTAAAATAAGAGTCGTTCTATCTATATCTCAATAATGAGATGATCATTTTCTCATCATTACCTCAGGTTAGATCAACGAAATTGCACTCCAGGTATTGTTTTTTTTGTTTTATTTGTCTTTTTCTGAAAATACCTGGTAACAGAGACAATCAAAATAAAATCGGAGTTATAAGTCAAGTTATTAGACTAAACCTCAGGTGTGGTGGGTGATTAAATTTAGAATTTAGCTCAAAGTTCGGGGTGGGCTATTAAAAATATTTTTACTGTTTCTCTCAAAATCTCTCAAAAATGATCCCTGAGCTACTAAGAAAAAGTTCCCTAATGCCTATTCATTGCACGCTAGCACCAACCAAAACCAGCAAGACACAAAATAAAAGAAAAATAACAGGGACTTAGTGATTCAAACAGACCTCATTCCCCCTCCACCACCAAAAAAGAAAAAAGAGAAACTTGGGAAAGCAGTTATTAAGTTTTTAAAAAATACAAGCAGACAAAGTTTTACGGACTCTTTGGGCACAGGTACTTCAAAAAAAATACCCAAAACATCAAAAATATAGTGAGAGAAAAAATTCACAGATGTAAGTAAGGTGAGGTGTACAGGTCTAGGGACTTTGTGGTTCAGCAACCCCCCCCCCCCCCCCCCCCCCGTCAAAAAAGAAAACAAGAGGCCCAAATGGGCCTGATATCGCTCACCTGGCTATTGTGCAACGGAACCATTCTGATACAAAATTGGTCCAATTCCACTGACAATTTCTCATTTTCACATTTTGCTACTTTTAGTAACAGAGGCCAACTTGCCTGGTCTTTATATATTTACTTTTGAAACACCTCAATGCAAGAATCATTTTGCCACAAATTTCATCAAAATCCATTCAGGGGTTACTGAGATATTGCCAGTTTCATGTTTTGTGCTATTTTTAGTAATGGCAGATGGCGGCCATCTTGGATTGCTAAAATGCAAAAAATCGAAAAGCCTTCATGCAAGGACCATTTTGACCCAAATTTGGTCCAATTCCATAGAGATTTTCTGAATTTCACATTTTTCTATTTTTAGTAACAGAGGCCAATATGACTGGTCTTACAGTTAGATATTTTTGAAACATCTCAATGCAAGAATCATTTTGACACAAATTTCGTCAAAATCCATTCAGCGGTTACTGAGATATTGTCATTTTCATGTTTTGTGCTATTTTTAGTAACGGCAAATGGCAACCATCTTGGAATGTCAAAATGCAAAAAATCGAAAAAGCTTAATGAAAGGACCATTCTGACACAAAATTAATCCAACTCCATTGAGGTTTTCTAATTTTCACATTTTTCTATTTTTAGAAACAGAGGCCAATATGCTATTTTTAGTAACGGCAGATGGCGGCCATCTTGGAATGCCAAATTGCAATTAATCAAAACGACTTCATGCAAGGAACATTCTGACACAAAATTGGTCCAATTCCATTCAAGGGTTCTTGAGTAATTGTCATTTTTATGTTTGTGCTATTTTTAGTAACACCAGATGGCGGCCATCTTGGAATGCCAAATTGCAATTAATCAAAACGACTTCATGCAAGGAACATTCTGACACAAAATTGGTCCAATTCCATTCAAGGGTTCTTGAGTAATTGTCATTTTTATGTTTGTGCTATTTTTAGTAACGGCCCCCATGGTGGCCATCTTGGATAGTCAACTGGCACAAAATTGAAATAATTCCATTCAACAACCAATTCTGACCAAATCTGTTCAGAATTGGTTGCATTTTCTTTAGATATTGACATTTGAGCAAAATTGGCCTTGTAAACGCTAAGTAGGTCACTGTGACCTAATTCCGCTATAGATTTTTTTTATTTTTACAATTTTTAATACCAATGTCCCACAAATGTTCCATGCAAACTTTCAACCAAATATACCAACTGGTTCTGGAGAAGAAGTTGATTTTGTTGTTTTTGCTATTTTTAGTAACGGCGGCCATCTTGGATTCTTGACCTGACCCAATTTTACAATTTTGAAACCCTGCAGTCTGGTCATGCTCCATGTGAAATTTGAGATCCATGGGCTCAGTGGTTTTAGAGAAGAAGTTGTTTGAAGTTGTTTAAATAGGTCATTTTTTGACATTGGCATTTGAGCAAAATTTCACACGTAAACAGAAAGTAGGTCACTGTGACAAAACTCCGCTACAGATTTTTTTTATTTTTACAATTTTGAATACCAAGGTTTCGCTGATGTTCCATGCCAAAATTCAGACAAATATACCCAGTGGTTCTGGAGAAGAAGTTTATTTTGTTGTTTTGCTATTTTTAGTAATGGCGGCCATCTTGGATTTTCAACCTGACCCATTTTTACAATTCTGAGACCCTGGAGTCAGGTCATGCTCCATGTGAAATTTGAGAACCATGGGACCAGTAGTTTTACAGAAGAAGATGTTTGAATATTTGTTTTTAGGTGTTGACGGACATTTAGCGTGACGACGCACGACGCACGACGCACGCCGGACGCATTGGTATGACAATAGCTCACTATGGCCCTTCGGGCCAGGTGAGCTAAAAAGGAGAGGGTGTGACGGGAACTGCCTGTGGTGTAAGCAGAAAGCAGAGGCTGAAGACCTGCCTTGCAATATGAAAAAAAAAATAACTCGGGACTAGCAGATCGATTCAACAGAGAAATCTGAACGGACCAGGCTCGAGCACGTGGTTCGCCCCCAAAATGATGCACGCTGAATATTTTAGTCTTGTGTGCTCTCTGAAGCTTTGCTGTCCTATTTCTTTGCGCCAGACAGCTCAGCTGAATATTTTTTACGAATGTGATGAAAATGTTTCATGAAATTTACTGCCAGTTCACCAATAATTGTAATTCTTCATCCCACCAAATCTTTGGATACAAACCTATTCAAAGTCAAAATGGAGTCAGGGTTTAACGGTCTTTGTGAAACTAACCAATGGCAAAATTGTCACAAAAGAAACTTATTTTCCACCAATTGCTTTAAAGTTAAATATCAACTGCTAAACAATACGCAATATGACGTCACAATGCACTTAAAAACTTTATAGTCTGTATCAACAAATCGTATCATACCGTATACACTCTTCCAATGACCCCTCCCAGATCGGCACCGTCGTAATTAGCGAATATTGGACCTCGTTTACGAACATGAATCAATAGATCGTTTATTCATGATGTCAACAGTTTTGATAAAACATTCCATTATCATTCAGTGATGCCGCGTTAGTAAAATAAAACGTTATGCTTGCAGAAATCAACGTAGACTCCATGACGGCCACATGGCTACACATGCCGTGCACAACTCACTGCGCAGGCGCGTGTGTAGCTACCAGCGTCTTAAACGACTGAAAGTTTGACATGATTTCTCGAAAACCGGATTTGGTCACCAATTGATACTCAGCCGTAAGATAGACTGATATTTAATTGTTAAATTAGTGAATTATTGGCGGTTATTTTTAATGGCCATTTTTTTGTGCCAAAATTAACGAAACAAGGGTTCACCGGAAGAGGAAAAGAAACTGTGACGCGTTCTTTTGATAGAGTCGATAAGAGTTCATTTTCAATTTATAGCCCCATTACTCCAGCTTGTTTCGTACAGAAAAGGCTGCTCTCTATCTCTAAATCTTTAAATTTGCCCGTAGTGTAAGCAGAAAGCAGAACTACTGCGGTTAAAATGCCGGAAGTGGTGACATTTTTTTTCGAAATTTTTTTAACAAAAAATAATCCCTTCGGCGGATGCTTACTGTTTTTAAAATTAACTGAAAAGCCTTAGTTACCGACCTACTGCAAAGTCACGGTTCACAACTTTGCTTTCCTCTTAAATTGCACTATGGTAGGTCAAGGATGGTTACCGCATAAATCTGAAACGGAAGGTGGTGACCAACTGCCAGTGCATAGGTCCGTGTACTGTCTCCCTGTTACTCTGTATACAATCTTCAGTGTACAGCAGAGCCGCATGTCATATCCGCCTGTCTCTTTACTTGCTATTCTTTGAGTAAAACCGACCTACTTACTATACTAGTACCATCTTCTAACCGACCACTTATCTATATCCCTTTTTCCAGAGAATAAAAAGTAGTATAGAATATATGTTTCCATCTTTAATTGAATAGGTGTATTGGTAAATTAAATCTGGTTACACTTTAATTAAATTTTGGCAGTATACCAGTAAATAAGTGAAAGATACCGATACCCCTATTTCCGAAAATCCCAACATTTCAGCAGCTTTTCATGATTCGGACAGAACGACATTTCGGAATCTTATCAGCATATGCTTATCACTTATGCAAATATTTAGATATTGATTAACTGAAGTTAAGATGCAGCATAAAGCATTATTCTAATACAGAATTCAAAATTTCAGGCGCAATTTGAAAACCGCCCCGCCACAGTCCGAATCTTTGCGAAGTTCGAAAATGGGGATACATGTGCATCCTCTGCTGCAAGGAAAAAGATAATGATAGTATTGAGCTCAAACCTTTTTAAACGTTTACGTGACTAATTGGGTCTACTGAAGATAAGCCAGTTACGTCCGGATACCATCTTCTCATGACAGTGCTCAAGACAAAACAAGTGGTCGGTTAGAAGTTTTGCTTAGTATATAAATAATGGTCATTCTCCGTCGAGATTAACCTAGTTTGAAGCGATTTACGGATACACTGTGCCGTGCTCAACGCGTTTGCATGCGACAGACTGTATGCGTTGGTATATGCAGCTATTGACAATTTTTAAAAATTCACTTTGATGTCCCTCTGATTAATTTGCAGGTGATTTGGAAGAGCAAAATTTGTACCTGTTTTTGACGCTGCATCAGAAAAAATAAGTGTGAGGTTAAAATAAAAGAATAAATACCAAATATATACTATGCTTGTACTACCTACCGTTTTCATACATTCTGAAAGAATCATTTGAAACCAAGGCGGTGTTATGTCGCAATTCCTTATCATTTGACCGAGTCTAAGAGTTCCTTCAAGAACAGTAAACACATTCAAAAGAAGGAACACGGGCTATACTTCGAAGTTTTGACTACTCAAGCCTCATCAGTGATCCTGATATCATCTGGTGACGAAAGCAAAACAAAACAGACCGAAATTTCTTAATACTAATAAGACAGTCGATTCAAAGACTGCCCCCTTTTTAGACTAAAAGGTAAAGGTTTCCCTTAGTCTAATAGCCGTAGGGACAGTGGGAGTTAGAGACCCACTGTATCTTGGGCACAGCTGATGAAAAGCGGAGCCCATCTCTCTTCTTTCGCTGCCTTATCCTTCCCTGATTCGAAAAAGGTACAAATTTACTACTGGGTTGACAGAGTTTTCCAGTCGAGAGCCAGGAACTCACGACCTTCCGGCAACTTTCTGCACCATAACCGAGTCAATCTAACCACTCGACTACGGTGTCTCTCCAAAAAGAGACTGGAAACCCATTTTGGGGACATATGCAAACAGTGCAGATCCAGTTCAGATGCCACAGAGCGCGGTGGCTGATCAGGTCATACACTGTTAGCTAACAACAATTTTAATGAAAAATACAACAAAACCAAAAACATCCACCAGAAATTAATGGGCCCATCAATATGATAAAGACCCGTTCAGATACCACAGAACGTCTTACAGGAATTTCAGTGCAATTAGAAAAAAAAAACAAAAAAAAACATTAAAACTGAAAACGTCCACCAAAAAATACACACCTAAAATTAGAAATTGACCCATCCATCCAAACGATAAAGACAAAAGTTTACGAACATGAGTTACTCCGTTTCGTCCTTAGTGATTCTCATTTCATCTTTCTTCTGTTATTTAAGTTTTGTCTTTCTTGGGTATCTGCATTTATATTTTCTATTGGGCTTGTCATTGTGATACTATGGATTACTTGCAAATTTAAATAGTATTTCTGTCATATCAGGTCGATGTGTGTGTAATGATGAACGGCTGTATGCAATGGAACCCCGTTTATGACTGAAAATTTTCCCGCCTCCAGCGGGCCTCGAACCCACGACCGCTAGATCAGCAGGCCAGCGCTTAACCTACAGGGCTCCTATACAACTTGCATATGTCGGCCTTTCCTTTACACTTTTAGATTTATAAATGATCCTATAATAGCACTAACTCCTCATCAATATTAAAAATAATCTTGCGAGTTTAGGCAAAGAACCTAGACAGTTCTTTACTTATTGGAAATCGCGTTACCAAAATCATATCATCTAGATGTTATATGGGTAAAACCTAGGAACTTATGTTATTTATTTCTATGAAAAATAAAAATGAACACCCTTGAAAAGTCATTATTAAATAGCATAGCCCAACAAAGACACCGAAAGGAACAGAAGGGAGAAACGAAAACGACAAAATGGAACAATACACCTTTGACAACAGGCACTTGGTCCAACACAAAGGAACTTCATACCAATAACAACCAATAACAAAGGCCATACAAATGCATAAAAATATTAGGTTCTATTTAACCTGTTTATATTTAAACGGCAGTAGGTTTAACAAATCTTCAACAGCTCATTTTAGGAGCTACACTGGAGGTAGCTTAGACCCTTAGCTACCCTTAGGGTACTTAACGAAGGGTCTGATCAAACTGGGCGGATACCCAGATTGATCTGAGTCTGCGCTGGGCGCACAACCACATTGTTGGTTTTCTCGTGTCGCGGCTCATTTTAGGAGCTACATCAGATAGAAGCGTGCTGTTATATGCATAAAATCAATTAAAAAGAAACTATACAGCCGGCCGTTTCAAGACGGTCTGGTTGCTTTTTTTCATCGATATAAGCGTGAGCCTGAAGCCAATGGACTCGTAGACAAAATGAGCTTTCTTGATGAAATGAGTTCCTTTTGTCCAGCGGATATATGTCTGCATTCGTAGCTGCTAAGCACTACTTATACAACAAAAAGACATTATCTAAAATTAAAATCAAATCACGACAAATGACAAACTCTTTATCTGCACTTTGTCAGTCAATTGGGGCTCTAAATTAGGACATCAAGTCACAAACCAATTGACGAAGGAAAAACTCTGGGTGCAGGTTCAAAGGTACATCAATAAGTTAAAAATTAAACTTTAAGTGAAGCAGGGACCACTTGTGTGTGTGTTGGGGGGTCTCTCTCTCTCTCTCTCTCTCTGAAGTATCAGAAATTAAGGCCAGCGAAAGACAAAATACGAGTTGCGTGAATATCTGCCAAGACCAGCGCGCGTTGAATAGGACCGGCAAATCATACACTGTCGATATTATACCCACTTAATAAGCGATGTAAAAGACAGTACAGATGTCCTTAACAAATCGCCAAAGAGCAAATCCGACAAACAGTGTCTTGAGTATCATTTAATGTAGATAATATCATAGATTTTGGACAAACCGCAATAGAATACTAGTTGACAAAATCTCACAACAATTAGCCAAACATTCATCAAAACTGGACTTCAATTTTAAATTTCATGTTAATAATAATCCTACAGATAAATAAAAGGGACAGCCATAGGATCGAAATGAGAGCCAACGTTTACCATTTTGGTATTAGGATATTCAGAAAAAAATAGAGTAATAAAAGACATCTGATGTGGCAGTACAAAAGGAGCGTTAAAGAGCCATGGTCAGGATCAGATATAACCAAATTCGAAATTCCACACATGACATCAAAGGGAACTGGTAGTACAGTCAACTCCAGAAGTCTCAAAGTCGAAGTTCATCTCAAGCTACTGATATCTCAAAGTAAATTTCCTAGTCCCAGAAAATTTAGTTTGAGATGCCAGTGGTTTGAAATTATAGGATTTGAAATGTTAAGAAATAGGAAATAAATCTAAACTATAATACTTTGATTTGAGAAGGTAATTTAAGATATCAGTGTTCCAAGGCGGTAGTTCTGTTGTGGTTCTTTGTTGCCTGTTTTTGGTGTCAGAGTTTCTGTGATGTTTTACCTTATGTATGTTATTATTATATTTGGTTCGGTTTGGTTTGCTGAGTGGCCACCTTTTGGGAACAAGCTGCTCACTCGGTTGACCATATGTTCTCTGTATCTTGATTATTTGTAATCTTAGTTGTTTCCAACTATGGTTTGAGGGCTGGATTTGGATTTTGATTGTTTCAATTCCTGGTCTTTGCATACTTTTTACTTTTTTTATTTTTATTTTTGAGATAACTAGGGTTAACTGTATAAAATATAAGTAAAACGACAATACGGGCGGATAGCAACATTAACACAAACTCCAGGTAGCAGCTAACAAAGCCAGTCTTGCCCAAACATAAATATATATATATAGCACACAAAACATCTATTTTACTTACGAGGGTTGTTCAGAAAGTTCTGATTCTCACCGAATAACTTTGTTTAGCGGCATGCTGGGGGCAATTGCTTTGCATGTATTGAAAGCACTACATTTTGCCTTTACAGTGATACCAAACACTAAACGAAGATACATTTTCTTATTGAAGTACAACGCGTTTTATTAGGCCCAGTCATACCACTGGGTTAAAGTCATATGTGAATCTATTTTCAGTGTGTCATTCAAGTAAAAAATCATCGTAAAAACAAAATGAATTTTTGTCAGCTGTTTGTCAGTCGTTGCCGTCAATATCCTTTAAAAATTAGAGGGCTAGCGAACGTTTCCAATTCATTCCTTGCAAAGCAATGCGCAGTTCTAATGACGTTATTGAAATTGGCGTCAACGTTATTTTCTAAGGCTGTGACAACTTCGTTTTCTTAATTCTAATTATTCGACAATTTCGAATTGGGCCATGCAAAAGGTTTTCTTGACAAGATTTTGAATGCTAAGGCATTTGTTTTCGTTTCAAAAATGATGACTTTAGCAGACAGTGGGAATTTGCGACCACATAAAATGCAGATAATCCAAATTCAAGGGGCAGTATGGAACATAGATTAAATACAATTTCTGCGATATTTACAGGACACGATTGCCTAGGGTTTGTGTTTAGATAGCCATGACGAAAAAAAATTAAAGACTGCTTATATGTGAACTATGACCTTCTAAAGTAAAAATTCGCAGTGGCTGTAGGGTATACCTCTTTCAAAGACTTTCAAAAATATGTCCTTTAGAAAATATACACTGCGTTTGCACAGTTGTCCTGGCATATTACAGCTTTATAAAGTTTCGCTATCAGAAGCTCTGTATTTATGATGCTTATCAAAATATGACATCACGATCAGAACTTTCTGAACATCCCTCGTATTTTCTGTTTAATGTAAGTAAAACATATATCAGAAAGAAAACAAACCGACAACACAAACCGATTTTTCGGAATTAGAAATAAACGGAAACAACAAACAATGACATCAAGAAACCACGATGAAAACGCCGCCTTGGAACGGTGGGTAATATATACTGGTGTCCTTTAACTGGTAACAAATAAGACGGACTTTCGGTCCTGTTTTTTGGAAGGCGTCAACTAAGCCTTAGACGAAGGAGATATGAAAACAGTGTCCAGGAACTAATAAAATAACTTTTATCACCCTGCCCTAAACACCAACTGGTAATGGTAATTAAACAGACGGCACACAAAGCAAAATAAGATAAGTGAAAAGCCAAGAGGTCACCTCTTCGGCAGATAACCATGACGCTTACTTAAATACTTGTAATGAAGAAAAGTCGAAGAGTAATAGAAGACCGACAAACAATGAAAATAGTGATAAAGCTAACCACAAGAACAGCCTTGGAATGATCGGTAATAAATGGCCGTGTTGTTAGGCGTTTCGTTAATCCTAGATGATTTTTGTTGATGGAATAGGCGGTTGAAAGAGGCAAGTATATACTATCACAGAGCGTGACTACACCTAGAAAATTGTAAGGGAAAGAAACATTATGACCTCGACTTCCCGCCATTAGGCCACTTCTTAATAATTTCTAATTAAATGGTCATGGCCGACGCATAATCAGGCTTTCTTTCTACTAACTTTTCCTCAGGTTGTCATAGGCACGTCATGTTTACTCCTTCGGGAGCATAACCCCGATCCCCAATCCCACGATATGATCCATTGTCCATCTGGGCGAGCCCATGGTCACACTTCTTTATAGGAGGATCATGTCTGTCTATCTAAATTTTCTCAAACTCGGCAAAAAAAAAAACACATGTTTTTACCGATTTTGTATTGGATATAGGCAAATAATGCATCTGCGATTTTCGAGTTCAGACATTTTGTCATGTTGTCCACTTGCAACCTTTAACAAATAAAATATACGCATTATATGGTAAACAGTTCATACACACTGCCAGACTGTATATTTGGCTCTCGAGGGAAGACAACAAGAAATTGCAATTTGTAACCCGACTGTAATGTAAAAGTTATAACAGAGATTTAGCAGACCACATCATTAATCTAAAACAATGCAGCCTTCTTTTCTGTTTAGTCTTTATTTACTTGTTTGTCTTTTACATCTATGTCCTATATATTTTTACTCACTGTCATTTTATTTTTTGTGAATATGACAAAAGGGTGTTAGATATTATCAACTTGTTTTTTATGGTGGTAATGATAACGGTATCAATATATACTTGCGTGGATATTTCATTAATTAGAAAACAGATACAAATAGATGCTAAATATGTTCTAGATTTTTATGTTGTAGTATTTATGTACAGTTCCTCTATGCTAGACTGGCGGGTATGATCATCAAAAGTGTACTGTTCCATTTTGTCTTTTGCGTTTCTCGATTCTTGAGTAGCTTCATTTTTATTTATGGAAGCAAATATTACAGAACTCAGACAAGAACAGTGTTTGATGAGGGTAGTCGTTGTTTATGAACGTTTGTCGTTGCATGCAATATAAATTTGTTGTGGGGTGAAGATATGCAAGAAAAGCATGATAGCTCACGTTTAAATAAGCAGATATAGGAATATAGAAATTAGTGACAACCTCATTCGATGGTGTAATTGATAGCTTGCAGGTTGTTATCAACGGGAATCTGCAAGAAGCGTATTACGATTTCTTTTGAAGTAAATGCGGTAATCAAAAGGCTGATGCGTTTTTAGTTTGGAGTATTAACTTTTTACGCATTACGTACTTGAAATTTTATTAACAAATTAACACAATCTCTCTTCGAATGGTTTCGACATCTTTACAGTTTCTACAGTTCTTTACGATTGTTGAAAACTTGCACGTAAGCATCTTCTGTGGTACAGTAGAGAATATTTGCGGGATCATGCGCGCACGTATAGACAAATAGGTTGGGGGAATATGAAGGAAACAAACAATATTCAGCATTTTAGAGTGCTAGAATAGAAATGGATCAGCTCTAGCTGTGAATTGTTGAGTAATAATTCAATTTTTGGAGGTCAGTTGTAAAGTAAATTATATCACGGGCGTGGACATTCTGTGTTATGTATGTTTTCATTTCTTTTAAGTAACTCATGTATGATTTATATTTGCAGTCGCTGCAGCTGGTGTTGTGACATGTAGCGGCCGCAAAACGTCACCCCGTACATAAAAATAATGCATTTTATATTTCGCTTTTTGTCCTTTGAGATCATTGGGAATTTTCTGAGAAACCTGATTTGATAAGCTTTAGATCATATTCTAAACAGTTTTCTTTATTGTTTGTAGCGCCCTTTTTGGTATAAACTAGTTTTTGAATCAACTGCATACTTAAAATTTACAAATGTACAGAATCTTTTCTCCAGGCTTTCGTTGCTAGGTCATGATAGGGTCATTGTTTGGGCTTTATTGGTCGGAACTACGTAGTCTGATCCACCTTCTGTCTTAAGAATGTTTTCATTGTTTTTTTGAAAAAAAAAATCATTTATGATTGATATAAAGCAGCTGATGTTGTGCCGTGTGGCGGCCATAAAACGTGTCCCCCGTACAACAATTATAGTGCAGTTTATACTTTACTTTTTGTCCTTTGAGATCAATGGGAATATTTTGCGAAATCTGAAATAATAAGGATTAAGTTATATTCTAAACAGTTCTTTTTTAAATGTTTGTAACGCTTATTTGGTATTAAGAAACTTGTCTTTGAATCAACTGCTTATTTGAAATTTAAAAACTCTGAGTGTATTCCCTTTACAAAATTTCAATACACACCTGCATATTTGCGTAAAGGCAGTTACGCCCTTGCAGGTGGTCGCATATGTTTCCCCCCCCCCCCCCCCCCCGTAAAATGGCAGAAAACATGAAGATACATGTATACCCATTCACCGTAACAGATTTTCACATTTTAACAAATATGTCTGTGGATACACCTCCTTGTCAAACCTATTTTATCACTTCGCTGTTACAATTAACATACAAACATATACAAATGCTGCTGAAAGTTTGTAAATTTGACAAGATTTTAAAAGTTACTGCAAACAGACACGACTGCATGAAATATCTATGGGGCTAAACTCTTATTCTTCCCCTCGGGGGTGGAGGTGTCTAAAGCATAACTGTGCGTAATATGTAATTACCCCTAGTTACGCCCGTGACCTATTTGCTGTGCTGGGCAAAGAATCCCTTCCAAAAAATGGTGACTGGGTCTACTCTTAAAAGAACGGAAAGCAACTTGCGCCCAGGAAAGCAACTTGCGCCAAGGAAAGCAACTTGCGCCCAGGAAAGCAACTGCGCCCAGGAAAGCAACTTGCGCCCAGGAAAGCAACTTGCGCCCAGGAAAGCAACTGCGCCCAGGAAAGCAACTTGCGCCCAGGAAAGCAACTTGCGCCCAGGAAAGCAACTGCGCCCAGGAAAGCAACTTGCGCCCAGGAAAGCAACTTGCGCCCAGGAAAGCAACTTGCGCCCAGGAAAGCAACTTGCGCCCAGGAAAGCAACTGCGCCAAGGAAAGCAACTTGCTTCCTTTAAGAGTGCACTTCTGTTGATCAAGAAAAGGGCAGTACACATGTACAAAATAAAAGTGGCAGGGCTGTTTACACTAAAAAGCTAATGAGGTTAATGATCTGGTTCCCTATTCTACAACACAGCCGGGCCACCAGAAAACGAATACGGGCCAATTATTCATTACATGTATCATACTTGTAAGAGACAGTAAACAGAAGAGCTCGTTTTCCTACAAATATTTCCAATGATTTGAATACACCAACATTGAAGTCGCCATTGTTATTTGAAGAAATTATGTAAATAAAGGACTGGCTGTCTCTGAAGACCATTGTCAATGGAACACGCCATCATTTGCTTATATTGTCGTCCAGTATAAAATTGAGCCGCGACACGACAAAACCAACAATGTGGTTGTACGCCCAACGCAGACTAAGATCTGCCTGGGAATCCGCCCAGTTTGATCAGACTATTCGTTAAGTGCTCAAAGGGTAGCTAAGGGTCTAAGCTACCTCCGTGCGGACAGCGAAGGCTCTGATCAGACTGGGCACATGCCAAGACTGATCTGAGTCTGCACTGGACGCACAACCACATCGTTGGTTTTGTTCTGTCGCGGCTCATTAATATTTTACAGATACATAGCGAACAGTATTATGGCATTCGTTGACCGCTTTGTTTTAAAGAAAATTTGCGTTTCTTAAAGTAAACTGACCTAAAATACAACTGAACCAAACCCAACTTTGTCAGTTATGCCTATTTTGAGGGGAGTTATTACAGATAATCGTTTTATTTTCTGCTCAGGATATATATAGACTCGGGGGTACATGCAGCTTTGCTGTATGCCCATGCTTTCTTCTCTTGGCTGTCTTGGTGGGCACTTATGACTTGTAGCATGCATGCACCAGATTGTCTTTTCGATTGGGTTGCGTCATAGACATTTACATGCAATGTTTCCCCTAACCTTTATTGCTCTGTATCAAAAATTCAGTAATATCTTTAGTATTTGTGTTTCCTGACAGTGGTTATTATTATGATGATGAATGACATAACCATAATCATACCATCTTGCTATCAAGGGCTTATTTTTACCAAAGTTAGATAATTGCTAGATACCTCTCTCTCTCTCTCTTTCTCTATCTCTCTCTCTGTATGCCTGTGTGATAGTATTATTTCTGTTTAACCAGTAGGTAATCTGTCATTTGGAATTCTTTCCTTGATTATATATTTGGTTTCACATATTATATACCTCTATGTATGCTCCTATGTGGGCCGAAAATTGGAAATAAAGATCTTGTATTCTTGTATTCTTGTATTGTATATAACCCATGAGCACGCAACGTTGATACAATGCCATGTAACGTTAATACTAGTAAATAATAAAAATAATCGTCTTTATATATGTATTATCACGGTAAACACATTTAGCGTACAAAGCTAATCTTCCATGAGGCGCTCTATATTTAATGTATATACAGAAACATGTTAAACCAATATGTAAAAACAAAATATGTATTAAAAGAAATAAAAACAAACATATATTTCACATACAAGTTAGCATATCTGCATACACACACATACAAACATTCATAAACAGAGGCACTTGAGAGGCTAATTGTCAAAAAAAACAAAAAAACTCACGAACTGAACAATACTTCATTTAACGGTGTTTCAGCGTTGTGTGCATACTAGGAACCTCCATATTGGGGAAAAAATGTACCGAGAAGCAAGCGTGAGAAAGTTCAAACACTGTCTCTTCGATACACTGAAATGATGCAAAATTGATTATCCCTAACCAAAGACTTCGTCCTCTAATCACAGATTCGCAGGACTGATAACAAACTGTCTGTAAAACTGATTAATTTACTGACCGAATTAGGTTTCCTTATTACTCAAATCCCAGGACAACAAAATAATATGAGTATTCAGTCAAATATATGTATTTTCTCTTTTATATAAACTGAAATTTATCGTAAAAGTGAATTGTTACTGAAATGATATACGTTGTCATTGCATTTGAAAATTTAACCTGGATGGCACCGAGCGGGTTTTCACAGGAATAAAAACTTAACATTGCAAGATCTTGAAAATCCTTGTTTTCAACAATCCAAATCGTAGCGTGTGAAAATTGAGTTACTTTCGAGTTCGAGACTTATTTTCGATTTTTTTCTCCTTTTTATACCCCGCCACACGTTAGTGGCGGGTTATTATGTTTTCCCGCTGGCTGTCCGTGTGTCTGTCCGTCCGTCGTACGTACGTCCGTCCGTCCGTCCGGTCGTCCGTCCGTCCGTCCGTGAGCACTTCGTTTCCGTTCGATAACTCGAGTATTTATTAACGGATTTTATTCATACATGGCATGTGCATTGGTCTTGGGAAGATCTCGGTTGGGATTGTTAATGGGCAAATTTCGATGTCTTCTTATGGAGTTATTGCCCTTTTCATGGTCTTAAAAACAGTTTTTGGTCTGTAGTTCTTTTACACTTTGAAATATCTTGATGAAATTTCACAGAAATGATCGAAGTAACATAAGCTTTCAGTTATAAGCAGAATTTTGTCCACCTGGATTATCTGCCCCTGCCCTAGGGCTATATACATGTATGAAATAATGAAAAAAATGTATAAAATTAGAGTCGAAAGGGATATTTCTGAAACTTGTAACAATTTATCATATTGATATAAGCTGTATGTCTTGATCAAAATTTTGTCCCCCAGTGGTTATCTGCCCCTGACACATGCTGTATACATGTATGAAATCATGAAAAAATCAATATAAAATCAGATTTTCGGTATATCTTGATGAAATTTCATAGAAATGATTAAAATAACATAAGCTTTCTGTTACAAGTAGTATTAAGTCCACATAGGTTACCTGCCCCAGAGCTATATACATGTATAAAATTATGAACAAATTCTGTATAAAATCAAAGATTAACAGGATTTTCCTGAAACTTGCAACACATTATCTAGGTAATATGAGGTTCATGTCATGATAAAAAAAAATGTATAAAAGATAGAAGACGGGGTATTGGTTTGCAGTGGCGGGGTATTACGCAGTCGTTTACGATGCTTTTATTATGGAAGTGGGGTGTATTGGGGCCGTGGGAGCTCCTTTGAATTTCAGACTGTTCACCAATCACCCCTGATTAACTATGTATATATACTAGTCAAAAGTTCTAATCGACCACTTAGTTTTTATCATTTTTCCTCAATGCTATTTGCAATCTCGCAATTCAGTTTATAGCCCCAGATAGGTGAATATGTCGGTTAACCATACCACTAAAAGATTAAGCATTATACAATGCACTGCATCCAGGAGTCACAAATGAATACGGGTACCCCCATTTTCAAATTTAACAAGAATTTGCATAGAGTGGTGGGGTAAGTTTTAACGTTTTGATCAAAAGCGTCCACCGTCATGCAGGAAGAGAGTTCATTTCTGCATAAATCTGTTTATTCAGTCATTGGCTTTAGTAATGAATTGGTTTTGGTCACGTAAATTGGGTATTTCAAAAAGTGATTTTTCACAAATTGTAAAGAAATGCTTAGTTTTGTGAATTTTAAAAATGGGGGTACTTCTGTTCATCGGCACATCCTGGATGTAATGTTAAGAATTTTGTCAAACCTTTTGATGATTGAGTTGACTGGAATATCTGCCTATTTGGAGATGTGAATAGAACTGTGAGATTGTTTGAGGCTCTGAAGAAAATCGATAAAATATAAGTGGCCGGTTAGAAGTTTTGGCTAGTATATAAGGGCTTTTACGAAACGAAAAATAGCTGTTACGAAACGAAAGAGTCATAGTTCCAAAACTACTTTGTTATCGTGGCTAATTTGTTTAGCCACGATTACAAAGTAGTTTTGGAGCTATGACTCTTTTTCGTTTCGTAACAGCTGTTTTTCGTTTCGTAACAGCCTTGAAAATATAGTTAACCAGGTGTGATCAATTGTAAGCCGAGAACGGTGTGTCCGCAGAACTGCTACAGTACCTCCTATGAACAGAGTCCGGTTCAAATCACAGCAGTGAGAGTACTGGTGATCAAGAGTCGGCGCTCTTCACCGCTAAGCCGCGGAGACCAGGCCCCGAGGTTATAAAACTTTTTTCATGCTCAACTCAACTGAGAATGAAATTTTACCTGCTAATAAATAGCATATTATGGATAAGTGCACTTGTTTTCTTGCTCAGTTTAAACATTCCTTTTAAACATTTATCATTCCTTTTAAACAATAACATGAAATACTTCAATATACATCTTTCCGTAGAACATTTTGACCATATGTCAAATGTAATCAGCTTTCGCGTAAACTGAACAGCTTTTTGCGACTCCCCACCGCCCCCCCCCCCCCCCCCCCCCCCATCCCACAAATGAAAAGAAAGCTCGAAAGATAGGTCTTGCTTTCTCTCCAACTTGTTCGCGTATTTGTAGACAGCTGGGCGCGTCTTTCGTTTAACGTCCTATTCTAACACAGTGCGCCTATAGAAGCAACGGAAAGCTCCCGTGTTTTATTCTGCAACAATTCACTGTTTCGGAGCGCGTGAGCCTAATTGTTGATGTCACTAGAAATACTGACGTAATTTTGTGACGTTTTGAGACGTTAGACAGTGAAACGTCGCTTTTTCTTTCTAAAAGCGCCATAAAAATGTACATTTATCATAGATACAGTTTAAAATATTAGCGGGAACATGAACGCGCTGGCAAGAAGGTTGGGAGAATTTGAATGAAAATATTATTTTTTCAGCATTTTTGAGTGTTAGAATCGAAATAGTTCAGCTCTAGCATTGAATTGTTGAGTAATAATTCACTGTTTGTCGGTCAGTTGTAAGTAGATATATCGCTCGCGCTCCGCGCTCATGATATGATCTACTTTACAACTGACCTCCGAACAGTGAATTATTACTAAACAATTCACTGCTAGAGCTGATCATTTTCTTAAACAAAAATAAAACAAAGCGTTTCTTCAGGATGTGTGGTACAAAGGGGAACAACTTTTGTAATTCCTCTTTTCTTCTTTGGAGTCTCCTCTCAAAGAAAATACTTTTCTTCATGAGAAACAAATTCTTTCCTTTAAGAGTTGACGCTTATTGAGAAGAGAAAAAGTAAATGGCAGATATTCCCTAAAAGGGGCTGAGACCTTTACGAATTCAACTATATTAGCATTCGCGATTGCTTTCTCTGTATATTTCCGGAATTAAATGAAACATTTCAGATGATCAAATTTTGGCTTTTTCATAAGATACTGTATGATTACACAGATGTCATTAGTTTAACTGATTTTTTTTTTAAATTCATACACACGTTGTACTTGTCTGCAATTTGTCAAATTATGTATTGGATGAATGGATTTTTTTATGGATATACATATGCATGCAGGGATGCACGCATGTACGCATGGATGGATGACTTGGCGGTTTCGCATCCTTTGCAACAGTACTTTAGTCATATCAGGACCATGGAAGGGTGAATATCAAGGGCTCTGTGAAATGAAGTGTTGTAAAGATTCCGACAGACTCTTGTCTCCAGCGGAACTCGAACCCCAATCCCTGAACCAAAGTCGAAAGTGCTAGCTACTTGGCCACACGGGCCCTTCTTCAGCTAAGGAAGCATTCGCAGGTTCCATGCACTGCTCGTCCTAACTCCGACGTACAGACTTTTCTTCGGAATCACAATCAACTTCACTTTGCTTACTGAATGTCTTTCAAATCATGTGGTTTAATATAAGAATGATTCAAGGACTAACCATATTAAGGCGGGAATCATGTATTTGGTACCTGTATTCGGACAGAACGGGTCAGAAAATTGTTCAAAACTTCCTTCATACTCAATGAATTTCATGCGAAAGAGTGCAGACACCTTGTCTTTATTCGCAGCAAACGACTTTGTAAGTGCTGTAATGCTATGCGCTGTAGTTTTCCACACAAGATCGAGCATAGACTTTCCTACTTTGCTCGACCTTGTGTGATAAAATGCAGCGTGCATGAAAAAGGCTCTTACACGATGGCTTTGCTGTCAGAGCTTTGAGGTATCTGCTTTTTACCGCATAAAATTCATTGAGTATTTAAGATATAATGATCAATTTTCTTACCCGTTCTATCCGAACATAGGTACAAAATATCACGTGATTCCGAACCATTTAAAACCGTCAATACTTCGTACAGAAAAACCAAACACTGAACAGCACATATTTTGACCTCTCTCATATACTATACAGGCAAGAAGAAAAGCAGAACTAAACGCTTCCACCGGTGCTGTTTCCTATCTAATTCTGGCATTGAATAATTTCAATATTTAACAATTTATATTAAGTACGTTATGTTGAAGCCTCCGTAATAAATCTAGCGGCAATTGCTGATAAATTCGGAGAACTTTAAACAATAGTTAATCAATTGTTAGACACCTGTCGTTCGATGGGGTGAAGGAGTACAAACTGAAACAGGTATTTGTGTCTGGTAAACCACGCAGTTCCATTCACATCTGGAAACATATGCTTCTGTAAATAGGTAGCCAAATTGTACTCATATGTACTAACAAGAAAAATCTTTAATAAAAGATAATCGGCGCAGATTAAATGAAAGTGTGTTTTGTAATATGTCTCTAGGTGAAGAGTTGACAATAACTTTGACGAGGTTGCGGGTGCCTACCGCAACCGTAATTTTCAAACTGGGTAGGACAATGGCCTATCTCGAGACGAAGCTATCCAATTTGGAATTCAAATAAAATTTCCTTTTAAAAGGAAGGCTTGCACAGCTAAAACAGTGAAATTTTCATGAGTTGTTATTGAAGTGAACCCGATTGTTAGTGCACTTTCTACTGCTTACTTTTATTTAGCAAAGTATTTAATTTCTAACTTCTTGAATGGTGGCATTATCCACGGGTGTAAGGTAAAAACAAGTGTAGAATTTATTTGAAAAACAATTGAGGAAATACACACACACACACACACACACACACACAACAACAACAAAAAACAGTTTTCCAACATTTTGGCCGGCCGTTAGTCATTTCTCAAGGAAAATAACTATATGGACTATTTCAAGTCTTTTCTTTACGGCTGTTGAGTCACATTTAGTCTGAATCAAAATTTTAGGAAAGACTGTTTCAAACCCATGTCTATGGAATCTTGACACATCTGAACTCGGCATCAAAAGAAGAAATAAATTAATATTTACTGAAGTTTATTTTTGGTTTAGGTGGCATCAGTGTCAGTGACTGGAACAAAATTTTGACACTCTGAGAAGAACAACAAAGCACGGAACCTATTGCGTTCGTATTTCCATGAACTCCCGACAAATGAAATTTATTTTTTATATTTATGCTATGTTTTTACTCTCATCCGTGAAGTTCTGACTAAGTTAACGCCAAGCAAAGGACGAAGAATAGTTATTAACCAACGTGTTTGGTAATGAAGTACAGCAGCCGTCACTATGACATGACGTATATCAAACGTTACGTCGGCCAATCATCTATTTGAATTATCCGTCACGTTGCTTACGCGTAAGATTGCATGAAAGTGTGTTGTTCGTGGATGTACGAACATCGTCAGTCCAGCATAGGTTCATCTAAGGAAATCGTCGACGAGTGTAAATTTGTGTAGCTGAAATAAGAAGACAACATTAGAGAGTGTTATAAAAGCAAGAAAATGTCCACACACCCCAACCCACACCTACTGCAAGCACAGTAGGCCCTTGTTCTACTATAATCCAAATCAGTAGGACGCCCCGGCACTGGAAGTTATACCCAGCATCATTGCACCAACCAACCAGCCCCTCCGTTGTCATAAAGCTGTCAACGAATCCCTAACAGTTTCAAATTTTAACAATTCTGAGTTTCAGATTTTAACAATTCTGAATTGTCCCCTTTTTCTGTATCATTGTTCAGGCTATTCATGAACATGTTGATGGCCGAAAGGAAATTTATCAGATGCTAAAAATGTGTACATAATATATCGCTTTGTTCCATGGAAAGGCCTGTTGCAATGCGTAAGCGTTAAGTACTTACCGACATTACCGCTTTTTACATACCACGGTCAGTTCTACAACAAGTACATATAAGCAAGCCACACATATAGATAGATAGAATAATTTTTTTTCAGTTAATGTGATAAGGGAAGAAAATCGTCAAAAGCGCTTGCTTCTAAATCTAAACAATAAATTTGAACTCTACTCTTTCAGTTTTTACAGATACACAGATCAGCCCAGTCCGGCATAAGCGCAGTCTTATCAGTCTATCCTCAGCATAAAAGATGTCATCATCATAGATCCTCATGAAGAATATAAATGCCGAAAAAGACTGATCCGATCCCATGAATGCACCGGCGCTGGACAGTGTGCCGGCTGCTCTGACCAGTCAGAATATGCGATGCCCTAAGGTCTATTTTTCGCGACGCCGCTGCATGATTTTTGGAAAAGCTAATGCTTTGCGCTATTTCTATATATAAACACTGTTTCTTACACAGTTTTGGTATATTTCTTCGGATGCAAAGCCAAATACTTTGCATTAAATTCAGAGTTTCATTTTTAATGCAATCAGTTTATAAAAAGCAAAAGAAATGCGGCCAAGTTCAAGGCACTTGTAAAAGAAAAACGTGCTTTTAAACGGAAATATTTAAAAAAAAAAGTACATGTACTATCAAAAATAGAATAAAGTGTCCATCTGTTATTTTTAGCAGATGAGGTAAATCGGATATGGATAAAAATAGACAAAATCGGACGAGGTCTTTGTTTGTTATGTCTGTGAAGAAAATAATGAAGAAATGCAGTCTCAAACCGGAACGAGCTTTCCAATCTCTTTGGCTTAATATTGCGACCCTAAAAAAGTTTAGAACGAATCGTTGCAGTACACACTCTCCGGGTATTTTCCGACTAAGTGTGACGTATCGTTTCTTCCGAAAATAACTAGGTATCACTAAACCACTATAATTACTGGCTTGCCGCCGAGACGGCAAGCCAAAAAGGACCACGGTTAATCTTCAGATTAACCTGATTCCAAAACAGTTACCAACATGATGCAACGTTTTTTGTGTGTATTAAACTGAAAGTAAAAGTCGAAAGTATGTCTAAAACAAGAGCTGTCGCCTGACAGCATAGCTCGCCTGAATAGGTGCTTGCCCATCACTCACAGTCGCTATGGTGGTGTGGACTGCTATGCATAAAACTTCATTGAACCATTATCTAACATCAGTCCAAGTATTAGTATCAACTGAGTCCATCGTGGCACTGTGAAATTATGCGTTCATTAATATAAAACTTTAACCAAAATCTTTAAGACAAAACTCAAAGTCCATGACCTTGATATCAAGGTCATCCAGTGGGGTGTTTTGTAAAAACTCAAAATAGTGTCAAACATCAGTTCAAGTGTAAACTAAATCTCTGCCAAGCATAATGAATCAGTATGCAATTAGAAAACATTAATAAAGACCACATTACCTAAGTCCCTGACCTTGACATCAAGGTCATCGAACGGGACTGCGGTAGTACTCTGTAAAACTTTGGACTAATATCTAACTACAGTGCAAATATAAAAAGAATTCATCTATGGGTTCAGGAGATATATGTCTTTCAAAACTTTAACCAAAACATCCAATCAATAAAAAGACAATTTTCCAAGTCCATGACCTTGACACCAAGGTCATTGAGGGGGGTAGGGGTAGTACCTGGGAAAACTTTGGACCCAAATCTAATTACAGTGCAAGTATCAAAGGCATCCATCCGTGGGTTAAGGAGATATTGGGCTTTATAAAACCAAAACATCCAGTAAAAAAAACTCCAAATTTTCTAAGTCCATGACCTTGACATCAAGGTCAAGGAGTGGAGTGGGGGTGGTACCCTGTTTAACTTTGGGCCAATATCTAACTACAGTGCAAGTATCAAAAGAATCCATCCATGGGTTAGGGAGATATAGGTCTTTAAAAAACTTTAACCAAAACATCCAATCCGGACGCTGACGCGGACGCCGACGCCAGGGTGACAACAATAGCTCTTCCTGAACTTTCGTTACGGCGAGCTAAAAAAGAAAGTTTTGAATATCTGCGTCTGTTTCGATAAATTTCCATTGTAAATTTACAAACAAGAGACACATTTTGAATAACCTCTGACAGAGTGCTAGTATTCACGCAGTGCAGTACAACGGAGGAAAAAAAAACTGAAGATTAAATATTCATTGAACTTTGATATTATTGGCTAAATTTTGACATACGCTCTCTCTGACCAATGAAAATTCGTGAAATGTGGAATAAAAGTGGATTATATTTGGCTATCTGAATTTACTTTAATGATATAATTCCTACTAAGTTTATATTGCTTACTTATCTTTTTTTATAATTCATTTGCATGTAACCATTCCATAACACTGTACAACTTCATATGTTGTACACATTTGTCATATTTACCTAAAGACGGTCTTGTAATGTATCTGTATGTAAATATAACCAGAATAACATACTGTTCGAATCAAAACCGACCGAAGTTCTGAACTAAAAGCCAATATATATCGCGTTTGAGTAGTAGCCCTTTCACCCATAAATCTCCCATCCCTCATGAACTGAGATGATTTATACCATAAGGATCAAACTTCACGGTTTGTCATGCATAAACGTTTGCCAGGTTATAAAGAAGATGTTGAAAAACTGAGTACTAAGTCCTCGTTTTTCAGCCGTGGCCTCCCTAGGGACTTTTCGCCCTCGATTTCCAACATCTACCTCGGTTGTGGAAACGTAAATGCTAAATGGAAAACGTGTGAGAATGCTATCATTGCATGAATTCAACGAAATATTCGTTAGAATTTGCGAAAAAATATGGTACTTTATTTACTCACGCGTGAGCGCACCTTTTATCAAAGTCCGCCTTCCGGGGCTAAGCAATAAATAACAGCGATTTAGAGATCCGCTCCAGGTGGCGGAATTATTTCAGTGGGCCCGAAACGGGTTAATCGGAAGTCGCCAAGCAGGTTTTTAACAACGCACGAATTTGGTTGTTTATACATGGTTTTACATGTCTGTTGATAACGAATGACGCCGATATTTATTCAATAATTAAAGCCAAAGCTTTTCAATATTTCTTTTTTCTTTTCTTTTTTCTAAAAGAGCAAATGTACTACTTATATTAAGGTATCAGCTTTCGTATGGCTGAGTAGTTACTGAAGTTCCTAAATTTCTGTTTTCTGATTTATACATTTTACATCCAGATGCAATCTCAAAGAGTTTTACTCACCGTATAGTTAGTTCCGAGACACTACACAAATATCACAATTTTATGTCACCAATATAGAAATCCTTGCTATTTCTGATAGCGACATTATATCCGTATAATGCACTTCTTCAATGAAAGTGACAAATAATTCGTTTACAGAATGAATTGAAACATTTCTTTTATTGTTTTTGGTATTGTTTATGCACTATTTATCTTCTCAGTGAAACATATGATTGACGTAAGTCAGTAGAACCTGGAGAAAATATTTCTTAAGGCTAGTGCAAAATGGTTATTCTCATATCAGCCCAGACACACGCAGCCTGGTCGTAGCATGCGCAGTTCACCAATACAATAACAGTCCTTAGTATATTTCAAAACAGACACTGCATATGCCTTGAACAGTCTGTGCATGAGCGATTTCGATTGTACTCGTATTGCATGCATTAACACCCTTATTGACATTGGACGGAACAATTGTTTAATAGTGAACCGTTAGGTGTATTCTGTTTCGAAAAAAAAGTGATTGTTGTTTAGAACTAATGACATGGAAAATTATAACATTGACTTACTTTTTTAAACAGTCATTGTTAACCCTTAAAGCGCCAAAAATTAAAATTGTTGAATTGGCAAACAGTGTCGATCGAGATGAGGTGGCTCATAATGAGCCACCTCATCTGGATCCACACTGTTTGCTCTATAGTCTTTGAATTCTCAATATGATACAGCTTGGATAAAACATTTTTTTTAAATTTTTGCAGACGTAAATTTTGTCGTCTGCTTTTTGGCGCATTAAGGGTTAAACTGTGATTGTAAATAAACATACGACATTTCCAAAGCAATTGAAATAAGAGAGTATTACTATTAATATTATAACAATTACCATTATAAGTATGCCCCCAACTTCGAAGAAGTTGAGGGGGCATATTGCTTTGGGCTTGTCCGTCCGTCCGTTCGTTCGTTACGTCCGTCCGTAACACTTTGGGTATGCTCTGTAACTTAGGAACTGTTAAGGCTGGGGTCTTGATATTTCATAGGTGGATAGATAATGAAAAATTAGTGAACCCATATTTTTTTTCTTTTCCGCCAGCCATGTACTTTCAGAGTTATGCCCCTTTTTCGAAAAATTAAAAGTATGTTTGTTAGCAAAATTTTGGAAAAAGCATTTGAGTTAGGTTGTTCATATTTGGCATACTGGTAGGACCTAAAGTGTAGATCACCTGATTAACTTTTGGGCTAATTTCATAAAAAAAATTGACTGAATTATGCCCCTTTGTTAACTTTTGGCATTTTTCCAACTTTTAAAACATTTGACCTAGAGACCTGATTTTTAGTATACTTATAGTATTTGATGTGTTGATTATTTTGATGATAATTACATTGTGTTGAGATCAATATTGACAGAGTTATGCCCCTTTTTCTTATTTATACAAAACTGTGTAAGTATGATCCATAACTCAAGAACTGTTACTGCTGGAGCCTTGATTATTCGTAGGTGGAAAGACCATAGAAAATAAGCAGATAAGTATTTTATTTCTTTTCCATTGACCATGTAGTTATAGAGTTATGGCCCTTTTTTGAAAAATTAGCTGCTAGTTTGTTAGCTAAATTTTGGAAAAAGGATTTGAGCTAGGTTGTTTATATTTGGCATACTGGTAGGGCCTAAGGTGTAGATCACCTGATTAACTTTAGGACTGATTTCATAAAAAAATGACTGAATGCTGCCCCTTTGTTAACTTTGGCATTTTTCCAACTTTTGAACCGTTTGACCTAGAGACCTGATTTTTAGTATACTTATAGTATTTGCTGTGTCAATCATTTCGATGATAGGTACATAGGTGGATAGACCATAGAAAATAAGCAGACCTGTATTTTATTTCTTTTCCATCGACCATGTAGTTTTAGAGTTATGGCCCTTTTTCGAAAAATTAAATTTGTGTTTGTTAGCAAAATTTTGGAAAAAGTATTTGAGCTAGGTTGTTCATATTTGTCATTCTGGTAGGGCCTAAGGTGTAGATCACCTGATTAACTTTTCAGCTTATTTCGTTAATATTTGACTGAAGATGCCCCTTGATTGACTTCCGCAGTTTTTCAACTTTTGAACTGTTTGACGTAGACATTTCGTGTTTGGTATATTAATAGTATTTGATATGTCGATCAATCTAATGATGATTACGTTATGTTGCATTCATTATTGACAGAGTTATGTCCTTTTTCTTGTCTGTACTTAATATCTTAGGGTTGATCTATTACTCCAGAATTGTAGCTGTTTTGGCCTGATATTTTATAGGTAAGTGGAAAATAAAGAATTAGCAGACCTGTATTTTTGTTTCTTTTCATTGACCTTGTTAGGGTCAGGCATATAGTTGGGGGCATAGTGTTTTACAAATACATTTTCTAGTTATTATTATTATTATTACTATTATTATTTTTCTTTATACATACGTCATTTTGAACCCATTAAAATGGAGAATTATTGTTATTACAAATTCAAAACGAATCCAATTGGTATATAATGTTTCATTTAGATTTTCTTCATTCCATTTGTGTGCTTTTGATAAAAATGCTACCGAGTTGGACAAAAAAAAGACTTTAATATCGTTTCCGACCTATATTTACCTGATGTTTTATTTGCGTGGCAATATCTCGTATAACGCAATGCCTATATATATATATATAGACATGATAGCACAGCAGTACTTTTAAAAATAATATAACCCATTTATATCCAGTGGATTCTTCTATACTTATACTTTGGAAGAGCCCATTGTCATTTAAGATGAGTCTTGTTTTTTTTTTGTTTTGTTTTGTTTTGTTTTTTAAATTCCGCGGCGTCTGATGTGGATCTGCACTGTTTGCAATGTCCTATTCATGAGACTTCAGGCATACATGGGATAAGTTTGATGAACTTCTTTAAACTATATGTTTATGAATGTAAATGAAAATGATGGTTCAGTATAGTCTCTGTGTTTATGAAAATGTATATTGTGAAAACACATTTTTAACCGGTGTTCTGTAATGATTATATAAGCAATTAGAAACATTGAAACATTCGAACGTTGCTGAGGTCAAGCAGTTTAAATTGCGAGGAAGTGCAATAAGCGATTAAACAGGTCTGAAGAATATTCAAGTTATGACTGATAAGCCTTTACGAAGTTATAAATACTAATGCAAAGTTTCCAAGCTGTTCATGATTGTTTGTACATAACAATTATGTTTTATAGTTTGAATAATGGAATCCATTTTGTTGTTATATGCAAATGTGACATTTATTCTTTTTTATCAAATACAGTCGACTTTCGATAACTCAAAGTCAAACTTTAGCCCAAACTATTGATATCTCAAAGTAAATTTTCTGGTAACAGAAAATTTACTTTGAGATATCAGTAGTTTGAAATAACAGGAGTTGAAATGTAAATAAAAGTAGGAAGATAGAAGAAGACACTTTGAGATATCAGTGTTCGAGATAGCGGGAGTTGACTGTATATAAGTCAACTCTCGGTTTCTAAGAATCCAAGGGACCAGACAATTTACCTTGAGTTATCATTAGTTCTCTGCCTATCTTTTCACTTTAGATAACAGGAGTTGAAATTTAAAGGATTATAAGGAAATTATCCGAGCGTTTCGTAAAGTTTCTTTGAAAAAGCGGGTACTATGGTATATCAGCATTTGTGATAACGAGATTCTGCAATTTATTAAATGAAATTTAATTAAGTTTGCAACGTCTTACTCTTAGACGTATTATACGTATTATCCCACACCCAATGCAAGTACATAAGGTCCTTGCCCGATTTTAAGCCGCCGCTTCTTTCGCTTGATCCTCACTCAGTGAGACGCGAACAAGAAGAAAAAATAAATATGCAGGTATATCATGAATATATTACGGCTAAATTTAGCTACATTCAAGATCCATTTGTCACCTAACAAAAGGAACACCAACTGTCACGGTACGGCACACAAAAACTCTTTGGATAACAGAGTAAAGCGAATACGTTCCAAAGGACAAATAAAGCATCATTTTATTAAACAGTGTAGGCCTAGGGAGAATTAAAATTTTATATCTCAACGTTCAAATTTTATGAAGCCAGTTTTCGTCGCTAAAATTCTTCATGAATTTTAGCTCCACCCACTGGCTTCATCAAATTATCGACGTTGAAAAATAAAATTTCAATTCTTAAGTAATAAGCCGTTATCATGGTATTCAAGAAATATGGCTAAAACCAGGACCATCAACACATACTTTTATTTCACCTCCATGCTTTCACGCCATTTTTACAAATGGGGACAACTTTTGTGGCTTCCTGTTTGCTACCCCAGTTTGATGAAACCTTTCCGAAATGAGAGTGGTCAAAGTAGCGAAATGATATGTCCGAACTCGTAAGTCAAATTATTATTGACAACTCCGGAGTATTCTAGATACACAGACACGGACTCCAAAACAGAGGTGTGATCAGGTGCTCGTGAGTAGTAAGCATCACCTGCCTATTATAATACTCCTGCTATATCTATGTATCAGTGGAAAAAATCAGTGAAAATGAAAGTCCGGTATTTGAAAGCAATTTAACTAAGCATCGGTTGAGGCCATCAAATCGGAAATGAGATCTACTCTTACAGGAAATTATTTGGTCCTAGAGGAGTTATTTCTTTCCTTCTAGAGTTGGTCCCCCATTTTAAAGGGAAGCAAAATAGAAAGTAACAGAGTTGCTTCCCCTGAATGTGAATCCATTTACCTTAATGCAGAGACGTCTCAGTAGTATGTTTTTGTCTTGCAGATATAATTGAATAACTAGGCGACAAAAACATACGTGTATGATGTATTTCTGGCTAATATGATCAAATGTCTCCGTTTGAGCAACGTTTGGAAGGCAAGACTGTTGATGCAAAATGAAACTGCTTTAGCAATTTGGCCGTCGTTCTGATTAGTCCCAGCCGTTTATAGAATTCTTCGTACTGGTGACAGACAGTTCACGCTGAAATAACTGATTATGAATATTGCCAACTTCTGCCTTTTTTTCTTTCTTTCTTTCTTTGACCAGTTGACTTATCTATCTTTATTATCAATCCTTATCATTTGGAGTTTCTGGTGAATACTTTCATATTTATTGTATTTTGCATTTTAATTCCTGTAAGCAAACAGTGCAGACCCTGTTCAGACGCCGCATATTGCGGCGTCTGAACTTGGTCTACACTGTTTGCATATATTCCCAAAACGGGTTTATGATTTTGATTCTAGTCCAAAAAGGTAAGTTTGTAGTCTCCCACACTGTCGCTAACAATCGGCACTTCCTGCACCAATTTCTTGCAGGAATGCTGGGAAATTTTTCATTCGGGTCACTTCGGCAGCCATTCTCTTAAGCGTTATACGCCATCTTTTTCCAAAACTGTATAATACCCATAAGTCCATGCGCCAAAAATAGGTCGTTTACCCCTTGCTAGAATGCACTGTTCCGTGCACATTGCATAGATGTAGAGGCAAAGTACCTTATTTTATGTTACCTATTGACAAATTCCTGTTTTCACCTCTGCCAAGCATAAGAACATATGCATATCAACATGGCAGGTAATTTTCTAATAACAGAATCATAATGACAATGTAAACCATAGTACTGAGGAGCTCCAAAACGCCACCTATGCCTCCATACATACAGCCAACCGACTACAGCCCCGCTCCGTTGATATACATACTATTGTTGTAGGTAATGTTGTGAGAACTTGTAGCCCGACCCCTTTGCTATGTTATTTAGGCAATAAAATATGTTTAAACTATAAGAACATATGATTCCTTGTTCACGCTGATTTCTAATTTAACATGCCATTATCCTAACTTTGTATCAAGATAAACATTTTAGTTTTATCTGTCGACAATTTTCAAAAACAGCACCTTCCGGCCAGATGATAGCTTCTGCTTGTTTGCAACATTTTATTATAGAAGTTTTTTCCCAAAATATCGATAATCAGATAAAACTGTTTTGATATTTATACGACTACCACACTTGTTTGAATTGTGTATGTATTGCAATTATGGGATACAGGTTCATATATGTCATTTGACTTTCTTCTGAATCCCTTTCGTATATTCAATGTATTTCTAGTACTTGTATTTGATGTGTCGTGTATATATGTTCTGCGCAAAGTAAGAATCGGTACAATTCCGGAATTGTCCTGCGCAAAGTAGGAATTCTCACTTTGTGTTACAATTCCGGAATTGTACCGGTACAATTCTAGAATTGCGCAAGGGATTTGGTGGTTTATATCGAACAGGTAAATATTTCTGGGCAAAACTGGAAGTAACAGGGTAATGGTTTTGAAATGAGGAATGTGTATTTTGACAAAATTACGGCCTTATTAAACTTAGCAGTTTTTCGGGAATGATATATGATTTCAAATTCTGATACCTTTTTCCAGTGTTTGAACAGTTGATTTGAAACTTGTACATATGTTGCAGAAATATGTAGATGTGCCTTTTGAAGAAGAAAATATTACTTTGTCAAAATTACGATTTTTTTCAAACTCAGAAATTTATAGGTATGGTTAAATGGCCGTATCAAACAAATAAATGCAAACATATATTTGTTTAACGCACTAACATCTAATTATTCTCACTTTGTCCCGATTCTCATTTTGCGCAGAGACAATTCCGGAATTGTCTTGCGCAAGGTAAGAATTCCCACTTTGCGCAACAAAGTGAGAATTCCTACTTTGCGCAGGACAATTCCGGAATTGTACCGATTCCTACTTTGCGCAGAACATATACATATAATGTGAATAAAATACTGTTTAAACCAACATTTTATCGACTTTTCTCTAGATACAATTTTAGGTAATGCGGGTATACTATCAGGATAGGCAACTTTATCATTTTCTTTTTTGTCTCCTTTCCCAATGTGTATCATATTTTTTTAATTGAGCTTGGTTTTCTTGTGCATAAACACATGGGTTGCCGGGTGGAAAGGGGTTATTGTAAAATCATACTGTGGTGCCCCAACGACCTTGCAAAGCTATGGGATTTAACAATATTCTTAAACTGCTTCATGGTTAGTAGGGGTTTGTGTCTACGAATCGGGTTAAAAAGCTCAAAATTATAGCACCTTTACAAACGTTACTGATGCTTTATATTTTACTTTGATCTGCTTTACCTTAAACCAACAAGCAAGACAGATACAGGAAGAAAGAAGCTTCTGTTTCTTTTGTTGTATTACGCTTACCGTAAACATTCCAAAAATCGGGATACCTAAATAATTACCGTTTGTCATGAAAATGGAATAATTTGGTATGAGAAATAGATCAGCTCTATCAGCGAATTTTTTAGTAACAATTCACTGTTTGGAGGTCAGTTGTAAAGTATATCATATCGCCAGCGCGGAGAACAATTTCGATTCTAACATCAAAACACGCTGAAGAAGTATTCTTTTAATTCAAAATCTCCCAATCTTCCTGCCAGCGCGTTCATGCTCCCGCCAGTATTCTTAACTGTATCTAAGGTAAACGTAACCTACGTTTTATGGCGATTATAGAAATAGAGGATCTTACATGAGTGCTCATGTATTATTGAATTTATTAAACGAGTTGGGAAAAAAGATAAGATGCGAGGCTCTGCCGAGCATCTTATCGCTTTTCCCAACGAGTTTAATAAATTCAATAATACAGGAGCACGAATGCAAGATTCTTTTTATCATATGACACTAAAATCGCATTTTATTAGCAAATTTTGCACTAAAACGTTATGATTTCCCCACTAGAAAAAGCGACGTTTTTATGGACGTCACGAATAACGCTACGACGTAATTAGCATATTTAATCCACTAGTGGATTATCGATTTTAATGCATGGCTTTATGACACTCTCAGATGCGACGTCATATGATAAAGAAAAATAAACGTTACGTACCGTCCAACGTCTAAAACCGTCACAAAATACGTTAGTAATTGCCAGTGACGTCAGCAGTTAGATTCATACGCTCCAAAACAGTGAATCTTTGCAGAGTAAAACACGGAAACTTTCCATTGCTTCTATCGGTGCACTGTGCGCAGTGTATAAACCAGTCCGCCAATTTTCGCTTCTTGCAGAGACTGTCCGTCAGATTTGGCTTCCGCCGAGACTGTCCGCGAACTCTTGCTTCCTGCAGGGACTACTGTCCTCGAAAAATGGCTTCCTGCCGAGACTGTCCGCGTGACTCTGTTTCCTGCCGAGAGCCTCGGCAGGAAACAGAATCACGTGGAGAGTCTCTGCAGGAAGCCATTTATCATGTACAGAAGTCTCGACAGGAAGCAAGAGTTCGCGGACAGTCTCGGCGGAAGCCAAATATGATGTACAGTCTCTGCAGGAAGCGAAAATTAGCGGAATCGATTATACCCTGTGTGTGTCTGAATTGACAATGCAGTCATACTTCCGAAAGAGGTAAGGTAAGGTGTGCATAACTGACATACTGTTAGGGACTCTGTTTAATTTGGGACTTATTTCGTGTTATACAGGCTGAAATTGACAGACCTATATATATTTCTGTCTGCTGATCATACAGAGTTATTAAATTACATGCAAATTCATTACAAAAGTTTGGGGACATTGTAAAGCCAGGATGTTCATAGAGGGCATGTAGTTAGAACCCAAGATATAGATCAACAGGTTTACTTTTTACCAAATTTGGTACTAACTTGATTGAACTATGCCCTTTCAACTACGGCAATATTAGTGATAACAGTTTGTTGGTTGCTAAATTAATATAAAAGTGAACTTGTATCCAAGAGTTTGTAATACCAGTGAGTAAGCAGGATTTATTTCAGCAGCCGACTGACTTCTGATTTCTGCAAATGTGCACATGCGACTGTGTGAGTCTTTACAGATATTACAACTCGTGATAACATAGAGGATCTTACACGAGTGGTCATTTCATATGAAATTTATTAAACGAGCCTCCGGCGAGTTTCATAAATTTCATATCAAATGACCACGACTGTAAGATTCTGTTTATCATATGACTCTTTAAAATGCGATTTTAACGCCTTCAAACTGAACATTATTCCAATAAGAAAACGCATTGTTGACATGGACGTTGTCAATGACGTTACCTTTACGCACCAAAGTGTTATTACACGTGTGGTCATACGATTTTTATGACACGACGTTATCCACTGAATAACGGCGACGACATATGATAAAGTAATTTGCATTCATTTAAGCCCTGCTTAATTACTAGACCTTGAGCTGACCATAGACCCCCCTCCCCCCCCAGGGGGAATTTTGGACACTATGATTTTCTGAAACTACATTATATACGAAACAAAATGACACATGTTAGCCCTCTGTACGTTGGGGCATTAACGTGTAACGTCAACGTTACTTACACTACCCAAATTTACATATTCACGTTATAATAGAAAAATACACATTGGTATACACATGTTAGTTTTCGCCCTAAATAATGTTGGGTTTTGTCTGCTAGTACATAAATCGCTGTTTCAAGGTAACTGACATTGTCAACGATAAGTTGACTAACCCGTATAACGTAGTTTACGTTGTATTTGACGTTTTTCCCCTTCAGTGTCTAAATACATGTAATATAAGGAGCAAATTGTAAGAATGAAGTGAAGAGAAAAGTAATTGTCATATATATGACTGTTTCAATAGTCTAGTTTAAAAAAAAAACTAAAGTCTTACAAAACTCATCAGCAGTCACGACAAATATGTAACGTATATAACCACAACAAAAATTCGGTAAAAAAACAACCAGACTAAATCTCTGAATTGGTGGACTGAAGTTTATACGTGCTCCATCAATCTTCTTTGATTTATGCACAGCTTAGATAAGTTAGGCAGCAGTTAGCAGTGGATATATTAAATGTGGACAGAAACTATCTTATTTTTAAGAATTTAACCTACAAAATGACGAGAAAAGCTAAGAAAGCCAACATCAGCTGCATTTCATTTTTAATATTATCTATATTATGTCTTAAGTAGACACTGTTGTATATGTAAATATGAAGAAACGGCAGTTTTATATGTCCTCAAACTATAGTTAAAATCATCGGATAGTGTATATTTAAAAAGCAATCTAACAGTAATGTTACGTTACATAATTGTAATATATCGGGGGATAAGATTTGTGAGTCATCTGTTGTCAAAAATTTAGTTCACGGGCAATATGTATTATTCATTGCTGTAGTATTAGCTTACCACTGGTAGTCAGATGGCAATTTAGCTCTTTGAAATACACAAACACTCAGCAAGACGCACATAGATTGTTATAGCTGAAGCATTTCGACCTTGCCTTCAATTCAGTTTCACTTAAAAGTGACTTCATAAAGATGATTTTTTTAATTTTATGCATAGAATGGAATAAGTAAGAGTTGATATATTCTGCAACTGATTAATATTTAGGTTCTCGTCATGATGGGGATAAAACCAATTTCGCTACCTGTGTTGTTGGCTGAGCCATTCAATTACCCTACATACAAATATGAAACTGTGACTGCCAGCCGAGGCAATCAAAAGCAGTACCAACTCCCCCAACAGGGATAAACACCATTTTTTCTATGCTGTCAGTCGAATCGTCAGCCACGAGCCTCTTTGCACAGTAACTGCTTTACACAGATTAGCAAATATGTGTGGCTCCCATGATCATAACTTACATATTAATTTGTGATCTACGTGATCTGTTTATGCAGCTCCCGGCCATCAAATACATTACAAACTATTAACAATGTGAAAATTTAAGGCTGATAGAAAGTGACATACTTTATAACGCATACATCATTCTGTCATCAGCTTGCTCAGGAGTTCTATTTTTCATTATGTTGTTACAAATATTTGACTGGTCAGGTAATTTTGCAAACCCCATGATTTTATTCCCACTTGTTGTTACTATCACGGACTAAAGGTGTTACGAAATACAAAATTCAGTCAGCCAATTTTTCAATATGTAAGCAACTAAAATTGTTGTTTGGATATTGCCAAAATGCTGTATTCCTTAACAGTATTTAACAAATTTGGACAAAGATGATAAGATAAGCAGTAAGATGTCATTGATAAGCAGTTTTCAACCATATTTATTGCTAAAAAGTAAACAATATGGTAATACAAGGTCACAGAGATCAAATGCAGTAAGTTATTTAGGTTAACCCTTCCTTGGCATGTAAAGGTATGCATTATTTCTATTGTTTGATTATTTGCTCTTTAGAAATACTGTTTTGCTAGTTTAGGATATCGGAAATGAAGAATCCATAAACTCGCAATGAATACGTTTGTATACGTTACTTGTTCGGCCTTTTTTTCTTTTCTTTTTTTTCTCAATATTATGCTGCAAAGCATAACTACGGTGTAGGCGAATACATTCTGAAGGAGAACAACTAAGATTTGCTCATAGATATCTGAACAGCGAGGACTAACATTAATATATTCTGTCATTTTCATTTGCCATTTCATTATGTGTGCAGAGCTACTGGAACACTGTCCCTGAAACATTTATTGCCCGACTAAACGTATCTTTATGTTCTTTGGTGAATAGATGCTTTGATAGATGGTTGAATGTAGTTAGATTCTTTAAGAGATTATCGAAAGTATTTAGACTTTCAAAGGCATAGAAATATAGATCATCTTAAACATAGCATTTATAGATTGCTACAGTATGCTAGTAAACTGCCAGTGTCTCTTTTCTGTATTAAATGTTTCTGATACTATTCTCCCAAACTCCTGGTTGGCACATTATTGTTAAATACATAAATGAACTAAATAAAGCAATGTATTGACACTGCCATTAATTATTTTCAAAAGTTTGTTTCTTAACTGTAACTCAGCAATGTTGTTTCCCTTGGTAACGTAAAATATACGATAGTCTTACAAAAGTAAGAATACGCTGCCAGCAAATATCTACATTAGCTTTGATGCAGAACTGTATTTGGCTTAAGTCTTCAAACTTCAGGTTTACTGTTCTGCTTTATAGTTTTTTCAGTGTCAGTGTGCACGTAAAAACTATACCAAATCCTGTCAGTAAACAAGGTGGTACTACATTTGTATTGTTAATTACTGATTATTTTATAATTTTATACTATACACTTCAAAAGCGCTTAGCTTTTAATGTTATCATACTGATTGTACATCATTTTATTCGAGCCCTATATGCAAAATCTATGCTGGCTTAGCTGCGGCTTTATCTTTTTATTTTTTCTGATATGGTATTTTGTTTATTTTTTTTTTAAGTTGTATATAACAAAATTTCACGTATGTTACTGTCTTTAGAACTCAAATGTACAAATTGTAAAAGAAACAAACTGGGCAATGTCATTATGAAATACTTTTATTTTTGATATAATAACAAAGTTGCCAGCAAAAAAACCCGTTTTACATGTGCAGAATATGTCAATGCCCTTAACATTACAATTTGTAGTATACTATGTTGAATCACGTATAAAACACACCTCATGAATCCCTAAGAGTAATAACTGAGAGAAGTGTTGCTAGGTCCAAGTACACAGTATATCATAAGAACACCCAGATTTATATATGTTATTGTATTTTATGTGACAGTGGGAAAATCCGGATTAAAGGTATTATAATGAAATATTTTAAATGTTAATGTTATTTACGTTACTTCTAGTAATGACTTATCATAGAAAATAAACCAGAATGCATTTTTTCTTTTATATTTAAAGATTCTTTCATGAAGAAACTGCTACCAACGAAAATAAAATGATTCTATCATCAAATTATGTGAGTTTAACAAAAATAGCCCTCGGTAACGTATATAATCGATCATTATGGCCGACTAAAATGCATTCAAAATATTGCGAAACTGTTCCTTGCCGTTTAGATAGGCTGGCATATTCAATATTACCTTTTCTTGTTGTTTTTTAATTCATACAGTGTAGTTCAAGCGCTTGAATTATACAGAAAGTGATAATTGTAATATGGAACATTTATAAGGGGGTACTGTGTTAAACATCCTATTTCTCCCAAAGTATACAAGATAGGATAATAATTTTTGCAGATCTGAAAAGATCAATAAATTGTCTTTAATACAGTAACAAACATATGGTCTAATAATAAAGGAGTAACTTACAAAAAGAAAGTATTTTGAATAGAAATAGCAATTTTAATGGAGTGTAAAGACAAATGTCACGTATATGACACCATGTGGGCTAAAGTGACCTGTAAAACATCATAACTTTTAGCTACTGGATTGTTCTTTTAGATTCTACTATAACTTTAAACATAGGAAAGTGATTTCTATTTTTTTATAATTTTTGATTATTTTTATTTTATGTTTATTTTTTTAATGAGTAACGTTTGTAACAGGCTGTTACAGCTTAACGCCCCACTCGCCAGAGGGCTAACATGCTGCAAAATACTTCTAAGATGCTGGGCTTTAAGAAAAGTATGGTCTACAAAATTCCCCCTGGGGGGGGAGGTAAACCATTTCTGGCTCATGGCCTATACCGGGTAGCAAACTTAGAATATTTTATAAATAGTGCACGTGTTGATAACAGGTTAATGTTAATTCGTCTTAGTTTGAATTTCAACTCTGTTATACCCCCATTCCACTTGATGGCGCTTTGACTGCGCTCTTGGCGATCATGGCGCTTCTAAAAAATTTTCGAAATCGCCGCAGAAGCATAGGCATTTGCCAAAACTTGGAACTTGTGCGCTTCCAGTACGCTGCCAGTACGCTTCTATTACGATCTCGCCACGCTAGTCACGATGCTGTCGCGATTTAGCTGCGCTTCTGCCACGCTTAACGGACTTCGAGGGCGCTTCTAATACGCTGCCACTACGGCAAAGGATTTCAAGCTACGCTTGATCTACGCTTATGACGATGCGTTTGCGATCGTGATACGACCTAAGTGCCGGAGCTGCGCTTGTGTTGCGCTTTGTAACCGCTTCTATGTAAATCGGCGGGAAATCGGGTTCGGCAGAAGTTAGCCACCAGCCTTCAAACAATATTGATAATATAACAATTCCAGTGGCTATCAGTGGGAACGCGTATCCATGGCGGAGCGATATTTTTATACAGATAGCAACGAAAAAACGTTCGAAATTCCTCAGATTCAGATTCAATCGACGAACGGGTCGCAATTTCAGTGCTGCTTTGTCGGCGAATCAAACTACACACAGCCGAAAATAATACACGGTTTTATTCCTTACATCTTAGTTTAATTTCCTAGTTCTCTGAGATCCGAACTGAACACCGAGACACTCGGCATTCGAGCAGTTGACACGATCGTCGAAAGACGACTTTTTAAGTCAACTTCAAAAGCAATTTTCAAAACAATTCGACTTTCTCCCGCCGGCGGACATATGCCATGAAAAACCATGGTATTCGCCCTTTCCCTGTGACAAAAATCAAGTAATTCGGTGTTTGGGACAATTTTCTTTGCAAAATAATCTTCGGGTACTCTACGCAATTTGTTGTTGTTTTCAACAAAATGGCGGACAACAGTGTTTACATCACTGGCCCGGCTATGCATTTCAACGTTTGCGACAAAATCGAGAGAATCATTATTCCATGTATTGCTAGAATACCAAGCGCGATTAAATTAAATATGTTTATTCAAAATACAATGCATGACAGAAGTCTATCTTTATATTTTATTCACAAATAACCACAATTCCATACCCACCCGCAGAGTTTGTAAACAAGGAAGCTAGCTCAGTAGTGCTGGTTACGTCATGAAATTGTGACGTAAACAGTAAATTGATTGTATTACTGATATCAACTTGTGAGTCGGCTGACTATTTCAAATGCTATATCGCGCGACCCTGTTTGAAAAATTAAAGCAAGACAAATATCGCTACACCACTAAACAACTATTCAATTAAGACAGCACGTGAAATTTCACTTTGGGAGAGAAAACATAATGGGTCCTACATCTGAAGGATCAAATGGAATGGTTGCGCAGGCCCGTACACATACTTTTGCCAAGGGATTAGGGGCGGAGGGTAAGAAGGTGTGGCTGGAACGAATTTCAGTGTGAGTGGGGAGGTGGCGGGAGGGGAGGGGTGCCCTAGGGTGGTGGGGGGTTGGGGTGGATTGAAGGGGGTAAGAAAGTTAAGAAAATCCAGATTTTAAGGACACTTTTAGAGCTTTAGTTTAGGGGTGTAAACTCGCTTTCTGGCAGAAAACCGCATGTTTTTATGTTTTTTTTTTTATGTAATTTGCTCGGTTATGGGAGGTGCACCCTCCGCTCTCCGTCGTACAGGCCCGGTGTGCTGGTTGGTGAGACGAACGGGGAGGCGGAGTAGGTGGGTGGTTGTGGGGGGGGGGATCGACTCTGTCGCCTGGCAGCTTTGACAAGTCTGCACCTTTTCTCAGGTCAAATATAAAACAAATATCGAAAAGTATGTGTATGTGTGTTTTTGGTGTGATGTCATCAGCGACAACACGCGGAACATACACGATTACAAAGATCTACAAATTTGTAATTTCCTCATTCTAGAAATCGTATGAAAACTCAACCCATTCTAGAGTCTGAATCTACAAACCAAACATTGTTTGCAACTCTTGTTCGGCTCATACCGACTCCCACAGTCCAAAGAGTCTCGGTAGCGCAGCTGCCAAGTGGAGTCTCGCCGGTAAAATTTACTTGATCAGTCGACTTTCTCTTTAATAAATGTCGACTCAAAATAGGTAAGGCCCTATAGCATTCATGGGGTGATAGCCAATGGACTGACATGGAATACAGAAGTATTAAAGGCCCAGCAGGCATTCAATGCTGAATCAATGTTGGGAGTCAGTGTTGAATCAATGTTGAATTATACATTGAATTGAACTGAAGCCTCAATACTCCATTAACAAATTCGCAAAAGTTTTAGCCTATTTCTAGCGTTTTCTTGAGTGCATTTGGGCAGTTCGATACAAAGTAATATAATATAGAGACAAACACTTCAGATCTTGGTCGGACTGATCCCGAAGCAGGATCTACCCTGTTTGTCATTCCATCTGCATCTTTAGACGCATTACTGCAGTGAAAAACCAAACATCAGTTTTAAGACAGTTATGCTTAATTCCAATCTTTAGACTTCGGACTACCCATCCAGGGGTCGAAAGATCGATCCCCCGCTTCTCCGGTCTTTCGTATACTTTAAACCGAGGTCCCGTCTCCATATGACCTCGTTGTTGGTGGGACGTTCAACCCGAGTTCACTCACTCCAATCTTTAGACTTTATGGTACGTCAGCCAGTTCAATATAAGGGAAGTTACTTCTCAAATCACTATTATAATTCTTTCTGCACGAGTTTCTTCCCATGTGTTGCCAAACACGGTCTCCTTTTTTCCCTTACTGAAGAGATTGAAAGTGGGGGCTGAAGAGATATACAGCATACTGTATAAGTGAAATTTTCACATATGACTAAATCCTCCGAAGACCTTGAAAATAAGGTCAACGTGATCAAAATCTATTATGCTCTTATGTTTGTCCTAATGATATATCCATGCAAGTTTGGTGAAATTGGTTCAAGAAATATTGTGGGTACAAGAAATTGTCATGCTGACGCAGACCACAGAAGGTCAAGTCTAAGGCCTCTTGTGACCTTGAAAATGGGGTCAAAGTCACCAAAACCTAATCAACTTTTTAGACATCTTTACAAACCAAGGGTACTAAGACCACTATGCAATCCAAGGGTACTAAGACCACTTTGTTCCTTACATACATAAGAAACAAAGTGGCCTTAGTACCCTTGACTTGCAAAGATGCTATTTGGCTTGTCCAAACGATATATCCATGGAAGTTTGGTAAAATTTGACCCACTTATTCAAAAATATGGCAGATACTTACTGCCTTGTGCACAGAAACTGACTTCCCTTGGGTAAACCTGTTATAGCAAAATGTTGAGAGTCAGTGTTGAATCAATGTTAAATTATACATTGAATTGAAATGAATTGAATTGAAGCCTCCATATTCCTTCAAGTAAAATTACCGAATTTGATGAAAAAAGTGATTAAAGTGCGATGAAAGTGCGATAGATCCCGAAGCAGGATCTACGCTGTTTGTCATTACAACTGCATCTTTTAGAAGACAACTTGTCCCACTTTCAGAAGACAACTCGCCCCATATTCTCAGACACTCACCTTACTAGAATATCTACGTTCTTGTCCCCGATGCAGAACACAACTCCCCCCCCCCCAAAAAAAAAGGAAGAGCTTCGCCGTGACCCTGGCTGTGAACGGGTGGACCTTGGTAAATACATTAAATACCCAAAGCACTTCAACGATAACCTGGTACACCCAGGGGCTGAGCAGCGAGGTTTTGAGGGTTCTGCAGCTGCAGAGTAATATCAAACTGTGGCTGGGAGGCATGCTAAAATCATGCATTAATGCTTATTAGTATTTGTTGTCCCCTTTAGGGACCGATCATAAGAATAAGGGCATGGGTTAGCTTGCATTTGCAAACCAGTGCCTGGAGCATGTTACCCTGTTCATCTATGGTACAGATGCAAACATTTATTCGCACTTTTGAAAGTTTGATAAATACCAAGAGCCTATCACACAAGTGTGATGTGCTACTTGTAAATACTTATTGATAGAGTCACATTATAAATGAATGCAAGTTGATAAATGGCTAAAAGTTCTTTGCTAAGAAGTTAACAAAGGAGGTCTAGGGGGCAACGCCCCCCAGATGCCAAAGCAATTTCACAATTTTAATGGCAATTTTAAGACTGGAAAAAAATAGAGCAAAACTAGGAATGATGATAAAAGAAATAAAGGGTTGTTTTTTTAGGAATTTTGCCTCCTTTTAGAGTGTTTTTTTTGCCATAATGGCTTTGTGTCCCACAAGCTAGTGACTCTTTTGCAATTCAGTTTTATTTAGTAGAAACATTTACATGTACTTCGTAATGCGGCTGATCAATAATACATGTATGTGAATGTTGTATAGGATTTTTTTGGTAAAATGTATGAACATATGATATGTGTATGGGGGTGGGGGGGGGAAAGGGGGGGGGTGCTGCTGGTCTAAAAAATAAATTGTAGATATATATATATATATATTAAAACATTACTATAAATATGGGGAGTCTGCGCCCCCAGAAGCCAGTGACATTTTAAAAACTCAATTCAAATGGAATTATCTGCAGACTTTTCTTAAGAAATTTTGGGTGGAGCCAGTTTTTTTTTTCATTGTTTTTCGATGTCTGATTTTTTTTAAATCCCCTTATGAGCTTATTTATTTATTTTTTCTTGCATATCCAAAGCCCCCTCCGCCCCCCCCCCCCTCCCAGAATATCAAATGGTCGGTCCCTTAGCGCCTAACGGGACAGGGTTTTGACAGATTTATGAGTACATGTAAGAGAGCAAGCTGTCTCTTGTATTTTTTGTGGGATGCCTTCTGAAAGGGTACGTGTGTGTTGGGGGAGGGGGGAGGGGCGGGGGGGGCGTCGTCCGGGACAGAATTCTTTAGAAGGGGAGTGGTCTCAGAATGTGGGGTGCGTTGTCTTGGGGGAAGTTGTCTGGGGGAGTTGTCTCAGAATGTGGGGCGAGTTGTCACCTGGACGGGCGACTTGTCTTGGGGCGAGATTTTTGTGGGGCGAGTTGTCTTGGGGCGAGTTGTCCGTAATTCGACTAAAGCATGTAGGTTTCACTTGAAATATTTATTATCATTCCGCTTGCTCTTTCTTGTTCCACTATTAAAAAAACAGCCGGTCAATCACTCAATGTTTTTCGTTTGTCAAACTTTGTGGTTTAGTACCGTTTACTCGAGTACCAGTGTATTTGTTTTGCTTTCTTTCGTTCGTTCTCGGCGTGTAGCCTAAATTCAGAAGCCCAAAAAATCACAGGCAGGCAGACTTACGCAAAATCTTAATAAATGCACAGTATGCTAAATGATTACAAACTTTACTGTACCATAAATGAAGAAACAGTTGGTCTCCTCAACTGGCTCAAAGTCGATCCAGCAGAAAAATGTCCGAGTGTTGACAAACGCACGTGCTGTAAAAATGACCAACTTCATTATCGATTTTCAACGTAAATAGACTTTCTCCCGTAGATATACCTCGCTGAAAGACGGTCGAATGTATGAACTACGGTTCAGTTATAATGACATCTAATTTGGTTTTTGGGACAATTTTCTTTGCAAAATAACTTTGGGGTACTGTCTTAGGGTTTTAATTTTCTGAAAAACGGTTGTCAAATTGTGATCGTTGTTTTGGGTGTGCAAACTGCATTGAGGTACCGATATGCATCTGATTTCAATAATAAAACATAAAATTTCATTGTGATCTGGTCCGTCAGAAAACCACGACTGCATATCTTTTCAAATGAGCATTATTTTGGGGCTGTTTCTGACAAAAATTTCCCGCCATTTTTCTCCGGCGAAAAAAGGGATTACTTTTTTGTGCGTAGACGACCATTCAGAAAATGAATTACTCAAATGTGATGAGTCTGCGTTCCCACTATATGGCCCAGCCGGCAATCATACACTAGTGACTTCGCACAACTCGTCTTGTTCTTCTTGCTGTTCAGGCTCAACTGGGGCCTCTGCTCGGCGTTCTGAAGGGCGCATATCTGGCTCAGTTTAGAGAGCAAGAGCCTGGCCCCCCTGTCAAAAGCAGAAGGCGAAATCTACACCCAGGCCTGGCCAGGAGACTATTTTCACGCAGCCTGTACCGCAGGAGAGGGTATTCCAACTCCTGCTCCGGACAGCCTGCATCTTGAATGAAACGTGAGAATCGAGTTATGAAACGTCGTGGAAACGCGGCGTTTTCATGCCCAGATCGCCATAAGAGCAGAGGAAACGCAGATAAAGCGCCAAGAGCGCAGCGGAAGCGTCGTGGTTGTGCTATTCATAAATAATAGAGTCGCAGCAGAAGCGGCAAGAGCGCAACGGGAGCGCAAAGAGCGTAGCAGAAGCGTAGCTGGGTCGCAGACGAATCTCACGGCGCTGTCGGCACGATCCCGCTGCGCTGGTGCTGCGTTGCTCCCGCTGCTGCTGCGTTCATGAATTTCGAGCTACGTTCTTACTACGCTTTCGTTGCGCTTTGAGTCCACGGCGCTTCCGCTACGTAAATTTTGAGCAGAGTCAAAACAAGTGCCGTGACTTGGCGATCATGCCGCTTCTGATACGCTTTCACTGCGACCTAGAAGCTTCTCCTGCGCTGCTGCCGCTTCTGATACGATTCATGGCGCTTTGTCCAAAATTTCAGAGCGCAGTGGAAGCGCCGTCCAGTGGAATGGGGGTATAAGAGTGAAGGGGTTAATTCAAACAGACTTAATTCAACCGAGTCTGTTATTTTCTTTTATTTTGTATATTCCTTGCTGCCAAATGATCTGACTTTTCAGAACTTACTTAATAAAAACAAGAGTGTACTTACAAATGAGTTTTGTAAATTCCACTAGATTCCAGCCACTCCAAAGATCTGGCAAAAGTCAAGAAGGGCAATCTGTTAAGTATGAAGCTTTACTGGTGTTTTAAGATCTTGCAGAAATCAGTAATTACTCACACAAGCACTTCAGAATCCGACAATTTAATTCCCTTGTATTAGGGGGTTTTATTTGATATATCCCGTGTAAACAACACTTTGCTTTTTAGTCACTGACAGATTCCGTCAAATCATTTAACGGCTCTAGAAAACTCCTGAATACCTACAAACATTCAGACAATCGACAGACAAGAAGGAATCAATATTTAAGATGCCGCATCAAGACTGCGCTTGTCCTGGGACATGTTAACTTTCTTTTGACAAATTTTGACCAAAATTTAAGAGCCGCGGTACGAGAAAAACAACAATGTGATTGTGCGCCAAGCGCACTCAGATTAGCCTGGGCAGCCGCCCAGTCTGATCAGAGTCATCGCTGTCCGCCTGGAGGTAGCTGACACCCTTGGCTTCCATTAAAGCGCTTAGCGAAGAGTCTGATCAGACTGGGCGGATGTTCAGGCTGATCTGAGTCTGCGCTTGGCGCAAAACCACTTTGTTGGTTTTGTCGTGTCGTGGTTCAAATAGTTTTATAAGAAGCCCGAGCAGGTCAAGTTGCTCACCAGCGTATTAAAAACAAGTTGTTGAAGACGAATGGATGTGCTTTCAGGGGAGAAACTCTGTCATCATCATTTTTGTTTCCTTACTCAATGGGGCTCAACTCCTAACAGAAGGAATTTCCTCCCTTTAGAAGAAACTTCTTCTTTAAACAGTAGGCCCCATTTTGAAAGGGCTTCCTCATCCAAGGAAACAAATATGAGCCGCGACACGACAATTCCAACAAAGTGGCATTTGCGCCCAGCGAATACTAAGATCTGCCTGGGCCTTCGCCCAGTCTGATCAGAGTCTTTGCTGTGCGCTTGAAGGGTAACTAAGAACAATAAGCTAGGTCCATGCGGACATGGAAGACTCTGATCAGACTGGGCGGATGCCCAGGCTGATCTGAGTCTTCGTTGGGCGCACATGCCACCTTGCTGGTTTTGTCGTGTCGCGACTAATATAAAGTCAGAAATGCTGTTTCCCTTTGTAAAGAAGGTGGGAAACATAGAAATGTATCCAAACACCTTAACTATTGGAAAAATGTTTCCATCTACTGATGACGACTAATAATAAAAATTCTAAGTTGGAAAATAGCAATAAGGCAGCTTCCAAAATGTATCCAAATACTACGTATTTTAGACTAAAGTAAATGTAAAAACTCTTGTTAAATTTTAGGTTAATCGGAGTTTCATATATATGAAAATATGTGCAATACCATTAACGATTAGCCACGACACGACAGAACCAATAAAGTGGCATGTGCGCCCAGCGAAGACTCAGATCATCCACCTAGCCTGATCTGAGCCTTCGTTGTCCGCACTGAGCTAACTTAGATCCCTAGCTACCCTTTAAGCACACAGCGCAGACTCTGATCAGACTGGGTGGCCACCTAGGTAGATTTGAGTCTTTGCTGGGCGCACATGCCACTTTGTTGGTTTTGTCGTGTCGCGGCTCAAATCATGTAACATACTAATGTTAATGTATTTCAAGTCAACTTATCTAAAATTTCGCGATCTTACAGTTTTGTCCATTATCATGAATGCATAAAACAGGAGAGACTCGCTGTCACAATCTGTTCAAAAGTTTTGGCAATGCCGACCTCGTGATTGGAAGTACCTTTGGTGAACAGTTGCTGAACAAGTGCAACAGTACATCAAATAACAAAATTCAAGTTTTCTATTACACAAAGGTCAGAGACGCTGACAACATACAGAACAGTAATGATTGGTTGGTTGGTTGTTTTGGGTTTAACGGTCCTCTGAGACAGTATTTCAGTCTATATCGTCTCCTAGAGAGAGGGGGAAAGGAGAGAGAAATGAAAGACGAGAGAAAAATGTCCAAACGACCCCGACCCGTACCTACTGCAACCACAGTAGGCCCTTGCCCTACTATGTCCCAAATCAGTAGGTCGCCCCAGCACTGGAAGTTATACGCAGCACCATCGCGCCACCATCCCCACAAAGGTTAGAGAGACGCTAACAACATACGGAAAAGTAATGAAACATATGCATATAGATATGGCAGCAATAATCCTCGGTCAATGATATGTTATTTACTATAAAATTTGAAGCTGAAGAGCAGCTATTGAAGAAAATTATAATTGGGAAATAAAATACAACATAAATATGTGTAATGTTTTCATGGCAAGAAAAAAAAACAGTAAAATTACTCAGGAGAGGCCACCACTGCAAAACAAAAAGCTTCGAAAAGAGAGAAAAATACTTTGTGACATGCAAAGAAGACAAGAACTAAAAAAACAAGTAGCAGAAGAAGAAGCAGAAGACGTACAATAAAAAAGCCACCGAAATATATTAAATTCCATTCACGGCACTTCATGTCTCATGTTTACGGCAACCTTGACTGCAAATACTACTGACCATGCGCGCAGTCACAGACAACACGGTACACAGTATACGGTGTAAAGAAAGTATTGCCGATGAACAGTGCACAGTCTTATCAGTCTTCGCTGTCCGCATGGGGGTAGCTTAGACCCTTAGCTAGCCTTTATGCGCTTAGCAATGAGTATGATCAGGCTAGGCGGATGCAAAGACTGATCTGAGTCTCAGCGTCGCTGGACGCACAACCACTTTGTTGGTTTTGTCGTTTCGCGGCTCATCTAGTATGTGCTCACGTACCAGAAAATGCGTTAAGTCAGTAATGTCAAGTGCTTACGCATAAACACATTAGAAATACAGTAAACAGTAAAAAGGACACGTAGGGAGTAAAGAGTACTCAGTAAATAGTATCGAGTCAGTATAAGACCATGATCTTGGGTATGGGCAAAGTAAGGGACGCAGTAGATAGTACTGAGTAAACAGTTGGCAGGACAAACCGTGTAAGAAATCCCGTTGCACGGTTTTTCCTACTACACACTCCTACCAGGCACACAAAGTGGAAATGTCGACCTTTTAACGTCGGCGCGACATCATGAAGTCGCACTAATGTCGAAACGACAGCATCTCTATGTTGTGTGCCAAATGGGGCGAGTCTAACAAAGTAGAACTGGAACAGAAGAATTACCGGAAGATAAACCAAGATGAAACATATGACACCAAAAGAAGGAAGTATGCTAAACACAAACGACAGTTTGCGATAACTGAAACACTCTGTGTATACAAATACAGACCACTTTGGAACGGTCAGTAATAATTGATTTTGTGAACTATGAAAACTGATAGATAGAATTAAAACTCGACGATTTTACGAGGAGCGTTCATTTAATGTTGTCATTGGGGTTCTACAGTATCAATCCTATTCACATTTCGTTTACTTCAACCCTTCGAGACCGTGGACGTTAAGCATCAAATCAAACCCTTCGAGGTATTTTCCCTTGACGGAAACACACTTTTCAAGTCTCGAAATCCATTCTGTAAAGGCAGAGAAGTAGGCCTTTTTAGGTATAACCTGAAGACATTGGCAAATTGCACTACCCATTGCACTTCGGGATTCATAACGACGACCAGAAAGGGTTTTTACTATAGAGTATAGACTCTGGAATGTCCCTTCATTCAAGGATCTGATGAAAGTAAAAAGTATGCAAAGACCAGGAACTGAAACAATCAAAATCCAAATCCAGCCCTCAAACCAAGTTGTTATGGTTATTTGTTAACTAGCCTCTAATGGCATAAGAAAACAGAAGCTCTTATACTGCTTGTAAAATCTTTAACATCAAACAGTTTGACCACTATTTTACAACAGGATGCCACTTAAGCAACATTTACAGCAGCTTATCAGCCATCTATGTAAACAAACAATTTCATGCTGAAAAGTCCACCAGAATCTGAAGTTGTAGGCTGTGGACAAAACTGTTTCCTTAGTAAAGGAAACAGAAAAAAGTCACAGGGACTAAGGTCTGGCAAATAAGAGGGATGAGAGAGCTGAACTACTTTTTTCTCTTTCAAGAAGTCTTGGACAAGAATACATTTGTGAGCAGGTGCGTTGTCATGGATAAGACACATACCTCTTAAACCAGTTGCAGGTCTACGTTTTTCATAGTCTGCCTTCACTTTTGACAACACATCATTCTTATAAAATTTACCTGTGATTGTCTTGCCATTTGGTACGGGAATTTGAACAATGGGTCCATTGCAATTGAAAAATACCGAATACGGAACTTTTGCCACGCTTTTAATTCTTTTGGCAGTGACCGGCCTTGCTTCTTGGCTGGCCAGGACGGGGCTTATCTTTCAGGTCAGTTTTACCATCTTTAAATGTTTTATGCCACCTAAAAACTGACCTTTTAGAGACAACAGATGTTGTATCTGACACAGTTCACTATATATCTGTGAAACTGAAACAGTCAGACCAACACGACCTCTAGGCCCTAATTTCAAAGCTTGTTTGCATACAGTAAGTGTTGAGTGTATATGAATCAACCAACTTTAACTTTCAATAACTTTAAAAAGACTGAACGGATTAAACCGAAATTTCATCCTATTATAGAAAATCACTCCCCCGTGAAATCACCGCAATTCCACGTGCTTCTACAGCCACGCTTTATGGTGGGCCATTAGTGACACAATTAAACGAACGACCCTCGTATTTTCATTTTTTGTGCATATGGTCTACAGTGTGGAAGAACACAGCGGATAGTTGGACGTACGTATCATGTTAAATAATTAAAGGGTAACCGTATGTGTTTCTACAGACACTTTCTGGAAGCCCATTTTAGTACTTTTGATCAGACCCACCAGTAAACTGTTCTTTCAAAATAATGTAAATCTGGTTCTTAATATCCACAGCAGAAACAGGTTTATTTATCTTTATCTCCAGTTCTATTCTTCTCTGTATAATAGAATGATGGAAGCTATCTTGATTGATCAATGACATCAAAAGTTTGATATTAATTCCAATGAAAGTGTGCGTGCTGTTCAATCTGCGGCGTTCAAAGTTTTCGCTGTTGCTTTTACAGAAGAATAAACTTAGCCCATTAATGTCCAGTGGACTCTTCCACCTATCCATCTGGCAGGTCCATTTCTAATATAAGGGGTGTATGATAATATCAATTATATTTTGTTTTTCAGAAATTCAAGTATTTAATGAAACAGTGTAGGCCCTGTTCAGAAGTCGCAGAACGTCTGCGGCGTCTGATTTGGGCCTTCTCTGTTTGCAAAGGTTCCTTTTATAGCACGCTAAGGATGAATGGGTGCATTCACTTCAGAACCTAAACGACAGCCAAGAATTGTGGAGTTATTATTACGAAACAATAAAACACAATGCCATGCTCATGTTTACAATGATTATACCATACCGACTTTCTGTGCAGTTTAGTATTGTACAAATGATAGTGGTCAAGGTACCCAAATCATAAGTCCGAACTCGTAGGTCATTTAAACATAGACAATTCCGGAATATTTTAGATACACACACATGGACCCCAAAACAGAGGTGTGATCAGGTGCCCGCGGGATAGTAAGCATCACCTGCCTATTATAATACACCCGCCATATAATGCGAAAAGCATTGTAATATGTTTAATGCCAATAAAGAATTTGTATTGTATTGTATTGTATATCTATGTATCTGTGGAAAAAGTCAGTGAAAATGAAAGTCCGGTATTTGAAAGCTTAACTAAGCTTCGGCTGAGGCCATCAAATCGGAGATTAGTTTAGAAACGGCCACATTGTAGGGATCAACAAGATCATGGTGTCTCCCATAAAACTTTTTAACTGTCGACACAAGATTTGCTTTATGATAACCCTGCTTCAACAGTTATACCGATGTAGTTATTGAAGAATAAACTGCATTACGTTCTACAGTAAACCATTTGAACGTAATGAAGTTTATTCTTCAATAACATAATTGAAGAATAAACTACATTACGTTCTATGCCGAAACCGTTAGAACGTAATGTAGTTTATTCTACAATAACTACATCGGTTCACGCGACATCACAAGACGTTAAATGTCGTCAAAATAACCCATGGTTCTCTCCAATCTGATTGGTCGTAGACGTAGGCGACGTTATAACGTCATTGACGCTGTTCCAGTGTTAGAAGAAAAACTGCATATAAACGTTTTTCTTGCTTCAGCTGTAGCATCTAACGCAAATTTGTGGTGAAATAATAGAAAAGAATGTAAATATAAGCAATGAACTTAATTTTTCTGGTGTTTATCGAAGAATAAACTAAATTAGGTCACTACAAAGTTTCGTTCGGGGTTCACTTACTTAGCACGCGACTCAATGTCGGCTAGCTTTACTTCAATAAACACCAGAAAAATTAAGTTCATTCCTTAAATAAACAAACAATATGCCGATGTTCTGACAGGCTACCACCACATCAGATGCTTATCATTTAAATGCAGTTAATCCGACCAAACTTAAAAATAAAAAAAATATTAATGACCGTTCCAAGGCGGTGCTTCTGTTGCGGTTTATTATTCTTGATATTGTTTGTCGGCTTTCTATACGTCTTTGACTTTTTGTTCATCACCTTCTTATCTACTTGCCTATTGTCGTATCAAAATTTCGCGGTTTAAGAAAATGACATATTGGCGCATTTTTGACGAACATGATATACCATGGTTTCAGATGGTAAAGAAAACTTGAAGTAAAATTGAAACATTTTTCATATTTTCCTATTAAACTATACATTGTGGTCGATTTGAATGGGATGCCACAATGCTTAATTTCACAGAACGGTATATCTCAAATACTCATCAGGTTCTCCTTTTTATCTGAGCCTCGGTCAGGCTGTGCCTAGGTTAGTGTATTGAAAATCAAATATTGGCAGACTTATATTTGCGCTCTTTGTCTTAACCGCCAATATCGCCAAAATTCAGTGACCGCCAAATATAAGTGTTTTACAGTACTTTGCAAAATATATGTAGCAATAGTTTACATTTCTTTTCTTTTGTTTCTCACATCAATCATTTTTATTCATTCATTTATTTATTTTCTATTTATTTATTTATTATTTTATTTATTTATTTATTTTTGCGAAGTGATGGGGTCTGGGATACTGGGAGAACCTATATGTTTTTATAACATATATTTCTTTTCATATTTTCCTTTACGTGATTGTGGTGTATATTTTTTTGATGTTATGAGAGCCTGTACCCAATTGAGTCCCTCACGTTAAATAAAGAAATTACATACTTTGTACTATAAATGAAAAATGGCACATAATCTGGATGAGAAGCTTTTAACTGGGTAGTTTGTTGACTTGATATTAACTTTTTTATGTCTGGTCTAACCGCCTAGTCTAACCTTATCAAAAGGATTTATCAATAGAGGGGTGCCTTTTTTATCATTTTTATTTTAGTTTAAAAAGAAATACCCATTTTCCATAAGCAAATAGTGTAGACCTTGATCAGACACCACATTTGCTTTTGACTCTATCATTAATGGGTTAAGAGTCAGTGCATTTCACCTAACAGGAGCTTTCTACGACAGCCACGCATTACGTGATCATTCCAGCCAAGCCATGGGAATATGGTCTGAGTAGTAAACCATGTACGAAGAGAAAGAATTAAAATATTTGCGCAACCTCTAGTGTGATTCCAGTTTTCTGTCTTTGCAATACAGTTTGCCTAGGGTCCATGGATTGTTTTGTGCAAACAAAAAATGTTGGACTGTATGCGTGCGCAAGGTGACCTGTGTGCCATGTACAGTACATTCTGCCGAGGTACTCCTAAAGACTTTGTGATTTCTGAAATCCATTAAAATTGCACAGCAAATGACTTTTGACTTCACAAGAAACCATGGTGACACTATCTGCTAATTAGTTCTGATCACACTAATCAGTCATCGGCTGAATTCACTGCATACCATACTTGCCATAAATACTCGGAGACTTCAATCATCTTACTAGAAAGACACTTCCACATTTTTTCATTTTTCCAGTCTCTGAATGGTCAATAAAAGTGTTACCAAACTGTACAGACCTGCTTACACATTCCTGTTTTTATTTTTGTTTTGTTTTGCTTTTTCTAATGGGCTCCTCCTCCCCTACACCCATTCCATTTTTTTTTATTTTTTTTCCTCTCCTTTTTTGTCAAAATAACATACATGTATTTACATAATTTCAAAATTACACATTCTGTACAAAACCATCATGGCATCAAACAGAGTGGCACCCAGTCAACATTCTGAAAACATAGAAGAAAAATATACATAAGTAAGATGTGAATAAATAATATTGTGCATTTTCATGTAAGTGCTTTATCATTTAGTCCACATTCCTATTAAAATACATGTACTTTTGACTGCTATATGCTTATCCCATGTAAAGAATATTTTACAAACGACCTCTTTACAACGACGGCATCATTCCCAAAGATTTTGGATGTTAAACTGAATATGTTGTTATAAAGAATACATACGTGTTTTGAACAATAAAGCCATTCCCTGCCTATCAAAATGACATTATACAGTTATAGCTGTTGTAATGAGTGCCGTTGTAAAGAGGTTTGACTGTATCGTATTTTGTTATGGGGGAGGGTGGAGGTGTTGGGATGGGGGTGGGGGGTTCCATAACGCCTGATTTGTCGGTGTGAAATCTGATTTCTATAAAGTCCCGTAATCTGATGCATCCCTTTTCAAGAGCATACAATCCATCTTCTCGTATGTATGAGGCTGAAACACTTTATGTCGCTATTTTGATAACAGACTGTTCTTGTTTCAGTTGCACCAATGTCTACTTCAAAAGGATTTACCATTCGCTATTTCCGCTTTACTGTACATGTAATATGGCGTTTAAAAGCTCCTCATCTTTGTTTGTCTTTACATGTATGCTTCCTTGTAATCATCTTTCACATTATTAAACAAGAGGGTAATGAGGCCCTGAATCGCTCACCTGAGTAAAAAAGGTCATAGGTCAAACTAGAGTCATTATTTGAACAAACCAGATAGTTTGACACTGTCAAAATATGACAGACATTGGTTGATGGTCAAAGAACAACCTTGACCTCTATTGCTAAACAAAATATCTGCCCTAGCTCCGAGCGTAGGTGACCGATCATGACCAAAGATACACATTATTGTTCTCCCTATACCAAAAGTCTCCACATAAAATTTCACTTTGATCCGCCAACTGCTTTCAGATAAAATATCACTTGAAACTTAACAAATTTTTCAATTGTCTATGGTATTTCCTGTCCTGATTTTTACAAAGTTCATGACCCAAGCCTCCAATATTATATGACGCTCAAGGGCAAGTAACTCTGTTTTGATAAGTCCAATCTGACTGATATTCGAACTCATCCGATACTTCTTGCCTGTCATTGTTTCTTGCAAGTATGAAAATCATCTGATTAAAATTGAGCAAAAACATGTGGAGACACGATCTTCCCCAAACAAAGTCTATAGGATCGCTCAAGGGCAACTAACTCCGGATGGAAAGTCAGATCTAGCGGAATTTCGAACTTGTCCGATTTCTTGTGCCTGTCCTCGTGCCCTGCAGTCTAAAAAAGATCTGATAAAAATAGCGGATATAACCTGGAGACACCATTTTCCCATTGTAAGTCAATGGGAGCTATTGGTTGCCATGGTAACCACAGTTTCGGCCTGATATGCCCACAAAACCAAATGCAGTCTTTTCCCTTGCCCAATAATGCTACACATGAAATTTTATTATGATTGGCTTAGCAGCTTTAGAGATATACTTGTTTGAAAATGTTGACTTACGAGGGACGGACAACGCAGCCAGCCTATCCTATAAGCTCCCCCGGAGCCGCTGGCTCAGTTGAGATAAAAAGTCCATTTGCTATTTCACTGCTGTAATGGGGCCTTATAAAGCTGTCTCATCTTTGTTTGTCTTTATATTTATGCTCCCTTGTAATCACCTTTCACACTTTTAAAAAAATCCACTTGGCCTTTTCATGTTTTGAATTAATTCAACTTCAGGATGTGCTGTGAGGCAGTACTATTGCAGGGCTCCGCCATTTGTATATCCCACACTACTAAGTCTTGTTCATGGGTTGCTCTGTAGCCATGTAAGTCCAGGTTTATCTTGTAAGCTAAAATAAAATAGATAAAAAAGGATGTTGATGTTGTTTTTGATTAGGATAGCTGAATGACCACCTGTTTGGGAAAGAGCTGCTCATTCGGTTTACCGTGCGTGTCTTTGGTGAACTTGTGTCAATTTTTCTGTGTGCTTCTTTCCCTATTGGTTTTGAGAGAGATGTGGGATTTGAATGCATTAATTCCTGATCATTGCCTATTTTTTTACTTTACTTATCATGACTGTATGCAGCAGCAAGGTCATAACAGAGATGGTTTATTCTGTATAAGCAGTTGACCTTCAATCGCATTGACTGTATCCCCATCTTGCCTAATCAGTTTGTCCACATACAAAATCATATTGAAGCATTTCAGCAACTGTATCAAGTTTAATGTCTCTGTCACCGGTTCGTTTAGCTGCAGTATAATTTCGGAGAAGTTGAAGTAGATCTCTGATATATATTTGTCTTAGAACTTGATTGTATGTTATAGATAAAGTCCTCATCATAATAATCATACAGCAAGTGAATAAAATAAGCAGTACGCGGTGTCAGTGCATTTATTGCCTCTTTGCCCTCAACAATGTTGTCACTATCTGTATTTGATTGAAGCAGTTCTCGTAGTTCTGTTGCAGCATTTACTGTTAAGTTTTTCTCTCCCTCAGGTAACTCAGTCTCTTTCATTTCTAGCCAATTCTCAAACGACATCCAATTTATTCTACTAATTTTTTTCCATTCATATATTTATGTGCTGTATCACCTCTGTTGTAGTGATATTCATTTCAGGATCACCTGGGGCCTTATTTATAAAGTGACTTAAGTGGTTGCTATGCTGTTGCTAAGGCTGATTGTCTATGAAGGAGACTCCCTACAACTATGGAATTTGCTCTGGAGGAACAGTCTAATTTGACTGTTCCTTCAGAGCAAATTTCATAGTTGTAGGGAGTCTCCTTCATAGATATTTAACCTTAGCAACAGCATAGCAACCACTTAAGTCGTTTTATAAATACGGCCCCAGAACTACATCAAGACTTTAGAAATACCTACTTCCAGTATATCCTCACATATATTCTCTTCCAAATATTTCCTAGATCCCCTAAAATTTATAACTCTGCATTTCCTTCTATTTCCATCTCACCATCCATTCACTTAGTTACTGGTACATTGTTTAGATATCCATTAATAGCTTCATCATAAGTGGTATATGTTCAGTCTTGACCTAGAGACCTAAATATGCGCTAAAAGATTTTCATTTTCATCCTGGTATGCACAGTATTATACTCTGTTGCAGATGCAGGAATTATTGGACTATAACCGATTCTTCTTTTAAAACATTTGTTATTTGAAACACTCTTACATGACAGGTAACTGATTCTTAAAACCGTCAGTTGCAATTCACATAATTTTGTAGGCACCATTCTTATTTCTATATATGCCATATCTATTGCTATACTTTCTCTAAGTGTTTCTGAACAGTAAAAGAACCATTGTTATTGGAACTTATTTAGTAAACGCAAAGAACTGCATGTACATATTTCGGCATCCTGTGAACTCAGAAGTTTGTATGGCTTTATTTTTGTCAACTATTGGTCTAGGACTTCAGTAAAAGCACCTTAAATATTGTTATTGTTACTGTCAGTCATATTTGCAATGTCAAGTTGTAAGCCATCAAGTAAAAATCTTCGGTGAGTTCCTCTAAGAGCAATGATAAACATGCATAAGAAAGAAGGGGGGAGTGTCTCTTATGCTCTATTGAAATTGCATTTAATTGATTGTCTCATAAAGCCAGGGGCCGTATTCATAAAGCCACTTAAATCGTTGCTATGCGGTTTCTAAGGCTAAATATCTATAAAGGAGATTCCCTACAACTATGAAATTTGGTCTGGAGGAACAGTCTTTGTAAGACTAGTGTAATTTGGGCATACCATGTACACTCTGGTCACAATGCTAAAATAATTCTGATAAAGAGTTCAAATGTTTGCAATTCTGATAAATGCTAGATTGTGAAACAAATTATATTTTCAAGAGATAGAATCCCAGCTCTAGGATAATGAGAAAGGCATTCTGTCAGCTATGGTTGAATTACGTCAATACATTCTCCATGCAAATAACAAAAGGAACATTTAAAAAGTTCCAACCTTGAGCTGTTAATCTCATTTTAATCGAGTACAACTCAATTTCTAAACAATTATATAACTGCCAACAAGATAATTACTTGTTACAGCAAGATGCTGTTTTGTTTCCTGCTTTGTTTATGTCAGCTGCAAGTAAAACATAAAACTTGGCTTATCATGCGACAGAGTAAGGCGTGCTATGAGCAGTCATCAATGTACCGAGTACCATAAAAAGTTTAATTACTGGGACAGAAAGGTCTGAGTAAACAGTGCAGACCCAGATCAGACTGCTCCTTTAGGAGCAGTAGATCAAGGCATTCAATGTTTGCCATTCCATCTGCATCGTTCATTGTAAAAATTATAGGCCAGTTACGGTTATTATTTTAGGCAGCCCAACCGTCAGCTGTTTTTTTTAGGCATATACACTAGTTAAAACATGCGTAATGTTCGGACAAAATTAAAACATAGCATATATTAACGTCGGTGGGTACATCCCCATATTTTGAGCTAATTTTACAAAGGGGAACAACTCTGGGGACTTCCCCTTTGCTTCTCAGGAGGACGAAGAGCTTCAACTATAGGGTCTAAACTTGAAAGGATTCGCTTTTAGAGGAGCAAATGCTTATCTCTATGAGTTGATTCCCATCGAGAAGTGAAAGAAAGAAGAAAATGACCAAGCCTAATTCTCCCAAAAGTGAACTGTTTACCTTAATTTTGCTGCAGCAATAAATGATTTAGCCACTGTCTGTCGGTCGGTACATTGGTGGCCTAATCGACTGCCCGGGAATGGGTGCTAAAACCAGATTCTAGTTCAGCATGTGCAACTGCATAAACTGATAAGAGTATAGGCTTTCGATCTGTGACGGTTTGTGAGGTGGGTGTCTGTCACCTCGGGCTATAAGCAGTAAGTTCTTGCAGTGAACAGTAATTGCTAGCGACGAGCTGTACCTGTTCGCAGTCCGTCATTTCTGGCAATGTGCAGGGATGTATTCCTTCAATGATCAGTAAGCAGCGACTGCTACTGGTGATCAGTGAGTTTGGGAGAGTCAGGAGAGCGGATCACGGTTGTCTGTTTGCACCATGGTATACGTTTGACCAAAAGACTTGGAATAAGCCGCACAGGCTGATATGAACAGCAGATGCCCAGGCAGTTCTAGTGAGGAAACAACATATAATTCTGCGTCGTGTTAAAACAGACCTTAAGCATGTACATACAGTACACATTCAAATCAGCCTGCGCAGCTGCGTAAACTAACCAGGATCTTTACTTTTCCATTTTTAGATTTGCCAGGGTTCATAGATGCACGGTAGGTAGCCATAACGGCTCCTGACGGATCAAATATGCATTACCCGTGGCTGACGGATTTGGTATCGGTCACTTTTGAATTATATTGACAGTTCGAGGTAAGCACGTGTCTTTTCTTCAAAATTCTGAAGAAAACGAAACACTTTAGCTTAAAAGAGATATGTGCGCGGAATTCTACTTTTTCTACTCCCTATTAGTTTTCCTGGATTCGTTGTTGATCATTTATGAGTAGACAGCCTGAGAGAAAATAATCTAGGACCCAAGAATAAAATATGACATTTGAACCATCAATATGCCTATGTGCTCTTCTTTTCAGGGATTGATTCAACTGTCCCAAATACAAGACGATCTTTTTAACGCGTAATAGAGTTTCAAAGATAGAAAATGTATATCTCTTGAAAATAATCGAGTAAAGCCAGAAAAATAGTATTTTTTGTGGTACCGGATCTTGACGGATGTAGGCACCGGAACCTGAATGATCGAAACGGCTTTCTGCCAATGTCAATACGTGCATAGTTAGAGATTAAGCACATGAATTTTTAGCTCACCTGAGCACGAAGTGCTCAAGGTGAGCTATTGTGATCGAAATTTGTCCGTCGTCCGTCCGTCCGTCCGTCCGTCCGTTGTCAACAATTTCTTCAAACGACATCTCCTCCTAGACCAGTTGGCCAATTTCAAAATAATTTCACACAAATGTTTCTGTTATAGCCCTGAACCAAAATTGCTAAAATGGTTCCGCTCCGCTGAACAAAATGGCCGCCAGAGCTAAAAATAGAAAAACCTTTAAACAACATCTCCTCTGAAGCCAATGGCTTGATTTCAAAAAAAAATCACAGAAATGTTTGACTCATTCCCCTGAACCAAAATTGCTAAAAAAAAAGGTTCCGTTCCGCTGTACAAAATGGCAACCAGAGCTAAAAATCTAAAATAGAAAAACCTTTAAAGGACATCTCCTCTGAAACCAATAGCTCAATTTCAAAATAATTTCACAGAAATATTTGACTCATGGCCCTGAACCAAAATTGCTAAAACGGTTACACTCCGCAGAACAAAATGGCCGCCAGAGCTAAAAATAGAAATAAATCTTAGAATGACACAGAGGGCACAGTTTTGATTCAATCATCATGAAACTTTGTCAGAATGTTTATCTTATTTAAATCTAGGCTAAAATTGAAACTGGGTCATGTGGGGTCAAAAACTAGGTCACTAGGTCAAATCTTAGAAAAACCTTGTATACACTCCAGAGGGCACAGTTATGATCCAATCTTCATGAAACTTTGTCAGAATGTTTATCCTTATACAATCTAAGCCAGGATTGAAACTGAGTCACGTGGGATCAAAAACTAGGTCACTAGGTCAAATCTTAGAAAACCCTTGTGTACACTCTAGAGGGCACAGTTATAATCCAATCTTCATGGAACTTTGTCAGAGTGTTTATCCTTATACAATCTAGGCCAGGATTAAAACTGAGTCATGTGGGGTCAAAAACTAGGTCACTAGGTCAAATCTTAGAAAAACATTGTGTACACTCTAGAGGGCACAGTTAAGATCCAATCTTCATGATGCTTAGTCAGAATGCTTATCTTTATGAAATATAGACCAAATTTAAAACTGGGCCATGTCAGTCAAAATCTAGGTCACTAGGTCAGATCTTAGAAAAACCATGTGAATGCTCTAGAGGGCACAGTTTTGTTCCAATCTTCATGAAACTTTGTCAAAATGTTTATCTCCAACAAATCTAGATAGAGGGTGCAAGTGGGTCATGTTAGATCAAAAACTAGAGTACTAGGTCAGATCTTAGAAAAACATTGTGGATACTCCAGAGGGCACAGTTTTGGTTCAATCTTCATGAAACTTTGTCAGAATGATTATCTTAATGAAATCTAGGCCAAGTTTGAAACTGGGTCTTATCAGGTCAAAAACTAGGTCACTAGGTCAAATCATAGAAAAACAATTGTGGCTTTATTTTGTATTGAATCTTCATGAAACTTTGTCAGAATGTTTATCTTCATGAAATGTAGGCCAAGTTTGAAACTTAATAATGTCTGATTAAAAACAAGATAGCCAGGCCAGGTCAGATCTTAGAAAAAACATTGTGTTCACTCTCCAGGGCACAGTTTTGATCCAATCTTCATGAAACTTTGTCAGAATGTAGATAAGAAAGTGCAATTCTACTCCAATTGAACCATCATAAAATAGATGATCTTCCATATTATATCATCATAACTCAGGTGAGCGATTTAGGTCCATCATGGACCTCTTGTTTTCTTTTGTTTTTGCCCGCAGTATCAACCCGAGACCGCGTTATCAGCCAGAGAGCTTCAGCTGATACAATAGTTGAGGCTGAGAGTCGAGGGTTGATACCTAACCCCACGATATAATTAATCACATATTCAAAGCCTCTATTTTGAATTTTTTTCGCGAAAAAAAGCATAATGTTTTAATCAAAACTTTTAAAATTATGACATTAAAAGCGCGTAATGTCAGGCTATACCATTCTGGTGACGTCATGATAGGTCACGTCGCACCCGGGCATTCCACCATTACTTTTCCATGGACGACAATGTTAACATCTGGTCATTTTATTACAAAACTGTACATACAAAGTTTTCCAAACCTGTCTTGCTTTAAAGTGTCATCCTAGCCTATCAATTTGAGAAAACATCCACTGCCTTCCCATCTCAGTGAGCCGCTAAGCTAGGCTGAGTATGGCAACCACCTATTCGTACAAAAAAGAGCATATTTTTTTCCTAGGGGATCAGTTACCAAAATCACCCCCATCTCCTTCTGGTAAAATATTTCTCAATTAAATATGCCTTTTTGTAACTATCATTTGTTGGTCTTTTATTGTACTGCAAGAAATCTAACATGCATGATTGACAGATGACGTCATCTCTCGTACAATGTAAACCTAATGCTCTCCCCGAAATAGGCGGGGCAAGTCCTCATGAATATTTAGTGGACTGTACCCTAAACCAAACTAACTTTTTTCAATATGCCATAAGCTGAACAGTTTGAATGTTAGTTTGATACATTTTCATTGTGATCTCCAAGTTTGAAATGAATCCATTAAGAAATGTACCATTTAGGACAGTTTCACTATGTCGGCTGAGGTTTCTGTAGCGAAATGACTGAAACCGATGATTTTAAGGATTAATGAAAATTAATAATGATTTTGTTGCTATTCTTTTATATCTATGGAAACATTAATCTTTTCATAGGAGCCTCAATACTTCTCTTAATAATAAAAACAAGAAAATGTGGTTGAATCTAATATACATAAGCATTTATTGGCAATTTTCTATATATACCCCCTCAATTTGGTTAAACTCTTGGTATTTGGAGGCTGTTTAAGACATAAATGCAGTAAAACTGGTTTAATAGTCCAAATCTGCACACCAAAAGAAGCAGAGAAACAAGGTTGATATGAATTTAAGGTAAATGTTTGGTTAAAATTATATTTTTCCTCAAAAAATACTTATTTACATGCAAAAGTCTCCGAAAAGCGACGCTTTCTGTATTTCGCAGAATCGCATATATCATGCTTTTATGGGCTATTAAATGTTTCCAGGTGTTCCAGATGCTTTTTCTCTAACCGCGTAATGTGAAATTGGACTAATGGAAAATAATATACCATCAAAACTTCTAGTACAATAATACAGTAGCATTCCCCCCCCCCCCTTCCCCCTGGATTCTACATGGAGAAAAATGTTGTTTTCATTTTTGCTGATGATCCTAGGCCTAAAGCATCAAATCATCAATTACAAAAATCTCACTATGAATAACACACAGAAGAATGTACTTTTAATGGTCAAAGGGACACATATCTCTAGATATGCATCTAAAGTGAAACCGAAAGTAAGAAACAAGGCCAAGGTCAATCTGACTTAATGCCCTTTAGGTTGCATTCCACCATTAATTTTCCATAGACGACAATGTTAATATCTGGTCATTTTATTTCAAAACTGTACATGCAAAGTTTTCCAAACCTGTCTTGCTTTAAAGTGTCAGCCTAGCCTATCAATCTGAGATGAAAACATCCACTGCCTTCCCATCTCAGTGAGCCGCTAAGCTAGGCTGAGTATGGCAACCACCGATTCGTACAAAAAAAGAGCGTACTTTTTTCCTAGGGGATCAGTTACCAAAATCACCCCCATCTCCTTCTGGTAAAGTATTTCTCAATTAAATATGCCTTTTTGTAACTATCATTTGTTGGTCTTTTATTATACTGCAAGAAATCTAACATGCATGATTGACAGATGACGTCATCTCTCGTACAATGTAAACCTAATGCTCTCCCCGAAATAGGCGGGGCAAGTCCTCATGAATATTTAGTGGACTGTACCCATAACCTCTCCGTCCAATCAAATGATTGCCGGTTTTCATCCCGCCTGAAACGCATTATCACATGCAGAATCTGCGTTAACATGTCAAATCCCGTGTTAGTGTGGTAACCCCTATATTTTGTAGGATACAGATGCGCCGATGGAAAAGTTCGCATTTTTCAGGTCATCTTTATAGGCTATCCTTAGGTCGTAACTTTTAGAGTTCCACTTTACAAATACATTTATTGGCCCTCTCCCCCCTCCTGCGCCCAATTTAGTTCCCAGCTGTGCAACATCTGACAATTTGACCTTTTTTCAATCAGATATCCTTGTTCTTTCTACACGGGATTCTACCCGTCTGTCTTTCGCTGGCTCTTCACACAGACGGGATTCGCCTTTGTAAGGCTCTATATCGATTGACTTATGGAAATCGTAAGCAAGGTATTATTTTGTAGCAAAGCATTTGCATAGAGAAAAGGAGCATAATTACTCTTGCTCAATAATAATGCCTCAAGCTGAAATAAGTGTTTGAGAAAAACTATCGCCAAAACAGGTATCGGTGACCCTATTGCAGTTACTGATTATTTGCCGGTGCCACAAATGTGTTGCTTTCAGCTCAATCCGTCAGGGACCGTTATTCCCTAACTTCATAGTCACTGTAAAAATCATGATTTTTTCTCACTGAAAATATGAATTGTCACAAATTCCGAATAATGCAAAGTTGAACCAGAATAAAATGAACTCTTAATATTGACGAAAGACGACTTCAGTACTTATCATTCATTGAAAAAATACACAAAAATATCCTTCGCAATAAGCAAACAGTCCATCGATGTCGTTCAAAATCAATAAATGTGCGATATTTCACAGATTTTATGGACTTTCTTCGCATACACATCGTGGGCAAATGTCTGACATGTTCCATGCACACCAGTGCACCATCAAATAACCTTTTCTTCTCCGAATTACCCACGCATGAATGGTGGGGCCCCATGCGAATCTCTTGAAACAAATCCGAAAAAGACCGATACCGAATCCGTCAGCCACGGGTAACGCATTTTTGATCCGTCAGAAGTCGTTATGGCTACCCACCGAGAGATGGTATATGCGAAAAGGGAAGACTCTGAACAGACTGCGCTAATGCGCAGTCTGACCTGAGTCGTTCCTGTTTGCATATACCATAAGATTATAAGTATCTTTCATGGGTATGAGGTGTGGATAGAAATATCACTCACGAGGGTCACTGTTCGGCATCACGAGGCTTGCCGAGTGATGCCGAACAGTGATCCCGAGTGACGGATTTTTCTATCCGCACCTCATACCCATAATAGATACTTTTTCTTGCACACCACGTTTTGTATTATCTTTCTATTCTATTCTATCCCATAACCTTACTAGGTCGTTGGGGCACCACAGCTGACTTCAAAACAATCCCTTTCTACCTTGTCCTGTCTTCAGCTGCCCTAGCTGAGCTGGCAAAATCCATTCCAGTCCACTCCTTGATATTGTCTTCCCACCTCTTCTTCTGTCTATCTCTTCTTCTTTTTCCTTTCACTGTGCCCTGAAGAATTGTCTTTGCTAAACCAGAAGACCTTGAGACGTGGCCAAACCACCTTAGTTTCCGTTTCTTGACCAGCGTCAGGAGTTCATCATATTCTCCAATGGCTGCTTGTATCTTCCTGCGAACCTCCTCATTGGTTATATAGTCCTTGTACGAAATGTTCAGTAACCTTCGGTAGCATCTCATCTCAAAGGCCTGCGTTCTTTTCTCTAACTCTGCTGTCAAGGTCCATGATTCACAGGCATACAGAAATATGGAAATGACAAGGGAGCGCATAAGTGTCACCTTTGATCCAAGAGATATGTTGTTATCTCTCCAAATTGGTTTCAGCTTGGCAAGAGCTGAAGTGGCTTGTGCTATCCTTGAGAGAACCTCCTGTTTTGAGCCATCATCTGAGACAACTGCTCCAAGGTATTTGAAGCTGCTTACAGTACCCAGCTTCTGCCCCTTTACCTTGATCTCCCTCTGGATGCCATCTGCGCTGTTTGTCATCAGTTTGGTCTTCTCAGCACTGATCTCCATCTTATACCTTGTGCAGGTCTGGTCGAGACTTTCAACTAGAGCTTCTAGTTCCTGCTCTTCCCCAGCAAGAGCGTCTATGTCATCGGCAAACCGCAGGTTGGTAATATTTCTGCCGCCTATGCTAACCTTTCCGTCATGTTCTTCCAGAGCATCGGACATGATCCGTTCGAGAAAAATGTTGGAGAGGGTGGGTGACAGAAGACATCCTTGTCTTACTCCAACTGTTGTTCTGAACCATTCTCCTGTGCTGCCATTTATCAGGACTGCACTTGTAGCCTTGTCGTATAGCTGCTCAATGGTGCGAACTAGGTTTGCATTGATATTGTACTTCCTCATGGTGATTATTATCTTTAGAACTTGTTAAAATGCGTAATTTTAGTGCCTCAGAGGTTTCTATTTGATTTTAAACGAAGGCGCCGTTTTCAACGACCGCCATTCGGTTCTTTACGTCAACGTCTGACATGCATAAACTGACGTCATTGTGCCGTTTTCGTGACGTAATCATCTAAAACGCCAACGTCACTTGACGACGCACATACGTGAGCTTCATTACAACCAATGCATTTAATGCTCGTGATTTTTATCCGGTCCTGGGTGAGATAACATGGGTGAGATAAGATTTGTAGGTACAGGGGAAGCACGCGGATATCCTTATCCAGTGTGCAAGAAAACTTTTGACGTGACGCCAATCTTTGTCAGAGTTATCACCAAAACCCCATTTTATCTAGAGCTTAAAATAGTTGAGATAGAAAAATAAAACTGTGTTTTTAGGCCAAGAAAGTAACATCTGTAACAATGTACGTCTGTTATCTCTGAGCTATCTTATCAATCTTTCAGAACATGCATATTGTTCATTCTTTCATTTGTGGACACGAGTTCAATTAAGTATTATCAAAAATGAAAATTCTAGTGTATATAATATATATGGCTGCGGTTTGTGTCGCCACTGCGGCGGACAATGCTGGATCGGATCAGGAAATGCAAACATTAGTATTGGAAATTCAAGTAATAAGGAGAGAAATGGAGGAGCTTAAGAGGCACCATATGTCAGAGATGAATATTATGAAGAACGAAGTTCTGGCACTTAAAAAGAGAATGGATCAGGTAGACGAAGAAAAGCAAATACAGAGACGCCAGAATGATTTCCTGAGAAAGGAGATGATGAAAGCTAGGAAAGAAAAACTAATACTGAAAAGGAGATTTCAAGCCCATCTTGGCATAAGGTGATAGAATACGTTCAGTTAGTCAAATCCGTTGCTGTTTACTAAAAGTATGCCAACACGCAACTTTCCAGCCGTTTGTGCGGATATGGTGGCCGGTTTTGTCCATCCCTGATAAAATACAACGGCTTTCAGAACAGTTTTATAAGCACATACTAATGAAAACGTAGGACTCACAACTGGGTCAGGTCCCATGGCTGAGTGATTTTCTCAAAAGGCTCATCCCGCAAATGGACCAATTTCCTTATTACATTCCCACAAACAGGTTAAATCTAAGCTAAGCAGGTAATGCACCATGTTCGTTTGCATAACTGCAAGGTGCGAAGACAATATTAAGTGGATATATAAAATGGACTAGGCCAGTTGAAAACAGACAAGGTGGAAAGGGATTTTGCAAAGTTATGCGTGGTGCCCGAGTTATTGGATAAAATAGAATACTGAAAATAAAAATCACAATAAACATCGACGAATCTATTATTTTTATCTTGTAAAGCAAAAATAATAATGAAAAAGACCTGAAAATGGAATTGCACGTCAAAATAGTATAAGTATACTCAGACGTTTAAAAATGAAAACAAGTCGCGCTTCCTATAAATATTCTAAAAAATAAAAACAAATTTTTTATTTGATAATCCAATTTTATTACAACAGTTCAAGGTGACGTAATAAAAGTATAGTCTACTTCTATTCTGTTCTATCCCATAACCTTTCAAGGTCGCGGGAGCACCACAGCTGACTTCGAAACGATCCCCTTCCACCTAGTCCTGTCTTCAGCTGCTTTAGTTGAGCTGGCAAAGTCCATCCCTGTCCAGTCTTCACTATTGCCTTTCCAGCTCTTCTTCTGTCTATCTCTTCTTCTTTTTCCTCTGCTGTGCCCTGTAACCAGAAGTAAGACCTTGTGACGTGGCCGAACCATAGTTTCAGTTTCTTGACCAGGGTCAGGAGTTCGTTATATTCTCCAATGGCTGCTTGGATATTTCTGTGAACCTCCTCATTGGCTACATGATCCTTGTAAGTAATATTCAGTAACCTTCCGTAGCATCACATCTCAAAAGCCTGCGTTCTTTTCTCTAACTCTGCTGTCAAGGTCCACGATTCACAGGCATACAGAGACAAGGGAGCGCATAAGTTTCATCTTTGAACCAAGAGCTATATCATTATCTCTCCATATTGGTTTCAGCTTGGTAACAGCTGAAGTGGCTTGTGCGATCCTTGAGAGAACCTCCTGTTTTGAGCCGTCATCTGAGACAACTGCTCCAAGGTATCTGAAGCTTGTTACGGTACCCAGCTTTTGCCCTTTTATCTTGATCTCCCTCTGGATACCATTGCCGCTGTTTGTCATCAGTTTGGTCTTTTCAGCAATGAGATCGCCATCTTTTACCTTGTGCAGATTTTCTCGAGACTTTCAACCAGGGCTTCTAGTTCCTGCTCTTCCTCAGCTAGAGCATCTTTGTCATCGGCAAACCGCAGGTTGGTTATATTTCTGCCGCCTATGCTAACCTTTCCGTCATGTTCTTTCAGAGCATCAGACACGATCCGTTCGAATAAATAGTGAAGACAATGGGTGACGGAAGACATCCTTGCCTTACTCCAACTGTTGTTCCGAGCCATTCCCCCATTCATCCATTTATCAGGACTGCAATTGTAGCCTTGTCGTATAGCTGCTCAATGGTCCGTACTAGATTTGCACTGAGATTATACTTCCGCATGTTGGCCCATAAGGCTGCATGCCATACCCTGTCAAAAGCTTTTTAGAAATCAATGAAGACGTGGTACAGATTTTGCTGATGTTGGAGATACTTTTCACACAGGAAAAAATGTAAACATGAAAAGAAATGTCAATGAAAAATAGCGCACATATAATTACTACAGACATGCATGGAAACTTAAACATAACACGAATGATACAAACTTGTCAAATTTTCTTTTTCCTAATTTCAAACTAGAGACCGTGTTCTTCATGACTGTAGAAGGCGCGGCCGCCATACCGTTGCAATATTAGGGGTCTCGCAGATATCAGCATCAAAATTTATGGATTCCATTTTTTGTGAGACCTGGTGCAGTTGTGTGGCCTACATAAGTATATAATGAACATTATTTTACCTGAAAGTTAAACGAATGCGAGAGGTTAAACAGTTGCGGGAAACGGTAAAGGTGTTTCATATTGCCTGCGGATACATGTATTATGGGATGAAAAAAAAAATCAAATTTTCTTTTTGTCCATAGATTGTTTATTTATTTTTAATTGTCCTTTGCTTGAGAATTAGCTTCTGAAATTTTATTTTGGAGTAGTGGCCACCTTTTGGGAACAAGCTGCTCACTCGGTTGGCCATATGTTCTCTGTATCTTGATTATTTGTAATCTTAGTTGTTTCCAACTATGGTTTGAGGGCTGGATTTGGATTTTGATTGTTTCAGTTCCTGGTCTTTGCATACTTTTTACTTTTTTTTTTAAATCGCAGCTGATTTTCCAAATTTAGTCCTATATTTTTGTCTTGTCTCTTCTGTATAACATATGCAATAAAACACAAGTCTTTCTTTTTTATGCTGCAGCAGTTGAATTTATTTTTTTTTCTTTGCAACATATATACAAGTTCATTAAAATGTCCAACATCCATAACTAACATATACACAGCATTTGGAAGTGCTCGGCCGAAGCCGGCAAACGTATTTGATGCAGACTACATCTTTGACCTTAACTGATCACGGTCGATTCTCTGATTCTGTCTCCTCAATCGGTGTCAAGACAGGGCGTGTTTTGCTCATGCATGCGCAATGAATTTACATCTACCAAACAAGGAAACCGCTTGTCGTCTTAGCATGTATTGGATAGCTCAAGGCATAATCCATTGATAAGAGATTGATCTGAATTTGACAAATACCTTTATGACGCAATATTAGGAAACGGGCTGCATCAAGTATTAATGCGACATATGTCAGAGACAAGACAAATTTATAACATTTTGTGACGTGAAAATTTCAATTTTTGTCAATGAGAAACAGATTGGACGGACACACGGCGCCAAGTGTGTGCAACTATGGTTACGTACCGTTGAGCCACTTGGGTAACGTCGATAAGAGAATTAAACTGAACTGAACTGAATAAGAAAGAGCTATCAGAAAATTAAATATTCATAATCTTATCATCGTTAGCAAAAATTTGATACTAAACACGACAAAATTAGACCAATATGCGCGGAAGTAAGAATTTGCCGAAGTGTATTTTCGATTGCCATGTTAGCCCCAAAATTTAAAAATAAATGCTTATAAAACACTTTTATATAAGTCACAATGTAAAGCACTTGAGAATTATCTGTTCCGTTTATAATTTAGTGAAGTGAGTGAGTGAACTCGGGTTTAACGTCCCACCAACAACGAGGTCATATGGAGACGGGACCTCGGTTAAAGTCTCATCTGAAAGACCGGAGAAGCGGGGGATCGATCTTGCGACCCCTGGACTGGTAGTCTGGAGTGTTACCCACTACACTATAGCCGCTCCTAATAATTTAGTGAAACTTTGACGGAAAGTGTCTCTGCTCATAAAATGAAAAACCGAATTTACAACCTATCAAAATACGGAAAATCTCATCTATCCTTCTAATGGCAGAATTTATTACTTTAAAACATAGATTTACCTACAGCTGAAAAAACTGATATTTAAATCTCTTCGACTTTGAACTAACTGTGAAATATTGCTTTTGTCCATGAAAATAGAGACTCACGAATAACAAAGATTTTTTTCTCATTAAAAAGGAGAGTCGCGATTGATAAAAGATTATTTCTGTAGTTACAATTTGTTTCAATAGAAAACTTTATTACTTTGAATTTTATTCTAATTATTTAACCGTATAACACGTTACGTAACGAAATTAGCCACATAATACATGTACAACATTCCATAATCTTGACAGTTCTCTTTTTTCAGAGCTGAAAAGGTGAAAGATGCGGTTTTCAAGAACTCAAGTGGATCCAAAATACATACCAAGCAACAACCGCATCAGAACGCAAAGACAATGATATCTTCGCAAAGAGGTATCTTAACAGAATCACAATCTGCCTTATGTCAAGGGGAGCAACAAAGCCTCGTCCGTGAAGTGACAACTGCACAGGGAGGCAAACTCAGAAACGCTCACCACTTTGCCTCTTTTAAGTAATTAGGGTACACTTTTAAGGGAAACAACTCGACTAGTCTGGCCGTCTTTCTCAACGGGAGAGATGTTTCTAGCTGGTTCCGTGAAAAATGACAGCTGTGAAAATATCATAAGAAAAAGCCGAGTTTACGGGACTAGAATTCCGCGAAAAGTTCATGAAACAGAAGACTGGGCCATTTCACGTACTATTTTTTATTTTTTTTATTTATTTATTTATTTTTTTAGTCTTGCTTACATATCAAAATGTGATATCTAAAGATATCCCAAGAACCATAAGAGATAGAACAAATCTGCCAACGCGAAATAACCGGTTTCTTCCAACCGATGGAAAATTGCATGCCAACTGGTTGTTAGAATAATGCCCCCAGCCCCACGCCAAAAAATACACAACTATGAAAGTTTATATACATGAACAATAATGACTCCTTAGACAAATATGCGTCCTGAAAATTCGGTATTTTCACAGTATTTTCATGGAAGAAAGTCACGACTTTTTCACTGACTTTTCACTAGGTTTTCAGGTAGCAACTCTTAACGGCCTTTTCATTGATTATTCCAAAACGATTTGTTACGGTCTTTTCACTGTATATTTTCATGGTCTGATGTGACTTTCCTGTGGTAACTTTGATGAAAGTCACTAACCATTTTACCACGATTTTCACGTGTGCAATATGTCTTTGTAGTTCGGAATCGATAGTGTAATGGTCATTGCTCCGTTATAAGTAAGCAAGTAAGTAAAGACTTTATTTAAAGAGGATAATAACATTTAGCACATACAAAAATACATGTAATTAGCTAATCTTCCATGAGGCCGTCATTATATACATATATATACATGATTACAAACAAGCGCATAATAAACGAAACAAAATATTTTTTTTTCTTTTTTTTTTTTTTTGTCGGCTCCTCCTCCCCTACACCGACACCATATTTTTTCACATATCGTGTAATTTTTACAGCTCATAACAATATAGGCTAATAGTATTTACATTATTTACATGTATGTATGTATGTATGTATGTATGTATGTATGTATCCAAAATAACGCAATACAGTTTATGTATGGAAGACGCGCATTAATGACAAGGATACAAGCAGCTATATATTTAATATCATTACAGTGTATGTATGTATGTATGTATGTATGTATGTATGTCCCGGTGAAAAGCACAACATCTATAGCTCTATGTGTGGAAGCCAAAAAAATAAAAATAAATAAATAATGCAGTATGTTTGAAGTTACGAATTAGTAAAAAAAAAAGGGTATGTGGTATACGCTAATATATACTGTCAATAAGTATGTAAAACCACTATGAGTAATAGCCGACAGGCTTAGATATATGCATTATATACACTATACGTGGACACACACAATGTATTTTTAAGCGCATACCGTATGTGTGAAACGGCTTGCGTGGAGGTAACGTGCGCATGAGCCTGTCATACGTACATGTATGCGTGGATTCCTAGAAGTTGGTTAAGAATATGGGTTAGAGTTTGCAAAATCTTATGTTATTCTACGAATATGTATGGAAGCAGTAATAGCATGTAATATGAATGATGTTGTACGAAGAGTTTCTGGAACTCTGACATGCCTCAAATATATGCAAAAAACTTCGATGTGTGAGTAAGAGAAATGCGGTAAAAAAAACTATTTCATCCAAATTTATCGCGCGAAGCTTCTACGACTAATATATTTTTCAAAACACGATATGTATGAGCCGAGATTGGCATGGAGATGTGAATATGACCGTCTGCCCTCCGTGGAAGACCGACTCGGCGGCCCTGGAGACCAAGCCGTCTATCCCGGATGAAACAGCGCAGTCACATCCCTCTATCCCCTGTTGAACAATCTCGGCTCCCTCACCTTATTCTCTTTTTTTTTTTTTCTTGCTTTATTTACAATTATTTTAATTTTTATAGACAAAAAATTATCCCGGCGGACGCACCGACACAACCCAGTACTGGCGCCGACTCAGCGTCATCGAAACGCCGAGTCGACTCCAAAATAAGGAAACAAAATACAAGTATATATACAGAATATTACTGTCTCAATGCAATGGTCACAAATCAGAAGGTTATTATGACATAATGGATGTTCAGGCTTCCCAGTTTGACAGCGCCTTCCCTAACGGGAAACTGTTAAAACAGCATTGAAGCAACGTTGATTCACGCTGTATTAACATTGCATGCATGTTGGTATCATAGTTACCAAAGAAACGCCAAGCTTGAACTAATATTTATCCTTGTAGACTGAAATCGTCAGCAACACAGTAACATAAAATTTGGTTGATATAATTCATTGTTTCATCAACTTTCCTTGAACATACTTGATTTAGATGACACGTTTTCGTAGTTTACATTTAATGCAGAAGTAATTTGATCGTTTATTAATTATGTTAACCTGATGAAATATTTTGCAGATGACGTGAAAGACAACAGAGAACGCAGTATCACCTCTCATTATGTTGCTTTCTTTGCGACTCTGACGAACAATTCTTTACATCTAGGAGTGAATCAAATTATAGCGTTTGATAATGCTATAACCAACATTGGAAGTGCATATAATTCACATCATGGGATATTCGTAGCCCCAGTAGCGGGAATCTACTTATTTTCTGTAACACTTTTTGAAGACCGAAATCATGGCAGTTGGTTTCATTTCGTTAAAAACAATCAAATCATTGCAAAGCTTGAACTTGCTATCGCAAATAACCATCAAACAAGCCACACAGTCATTCTTGAAATGGATATAGGGGATGACGTTGCAGTGAAGAATACTGTATCCGACAGTAGTGTTCATGGAGACAAATATGCTTCATTTTGTGGAGTCTTGTTGTTTGAATATACAGCTGGTCCTGCGATTGTTGGAAAATAAATGGTACCTTCTGAGCTACAGTTGTCATAAAGTTAAGCCATCTTGACTATCCGATAGTACGTGGCTAGTTCTTAGCTGATCTGATTCTCAATCCGTCCGAACTTTAACTGGTGCCTATTTATTTAAATTTGCTCACAAAGAGCCTATTACTAAGTGACGTTTTCATTATACAATGCACTAAATAATGCTATGCTTTAGATGTTCTCAGTTAAGCCCAGCCATTTGCCGACAAAAGTGAACAAATTTATAACCATACCAGCATTCGAAAAAAAATCACGACCATGAATATTTGATGCTCAGTATACTTTCTTGAACTCTTTGCAAAGTGTCAAATAATACTTTAATCAAAGTAACAATCTGTTTCAGTACCATACCCTAAGGTAATTTATGACGTTATTCAAATTAAGGGACAACGTCGCAAATAATTTTTAGACGCGGGTGTAGGTACATTGTAAAAAATTTCCGTAGAGTTTACGGTAGATTAACTGGTAACCAGCTGCCAGTCCATTTCCCGTTATTTTTACGGGCGCCCGTAAAAATTTTCAGGAACCATTAAGCAGAGTAGGATAGAATAGAACAGATGATGTATTGGTCATATTGTCCTTCAACACTATTAAGGTATTTTCGAGTGCAACCAGTACACATAACACTACCATATTGTAATTTTCTACAACGTTCTACAGGCAGACGCCCGTACAAATAACGGGAAATGGACTGTCAGCTGGTTGCCAGTTATTCTACCGTAAAATCTACGGATTTTTTTTCACAGTGTAGCATCGCATACAAACATTCACTTTAATATTTGAGTATTTCCCTTGTTGCAGTTTATGTTTGTCTTCGCTTCTTTTAGAAGTAGGGGCTTTCTGTGGAACGCCGCTGAATCGAATGCCGCCAACTTTTTCAAAAAGTGGGCTAACTGTTGTTGTAAATGATAAATGATGTCAACATGTTTTTGACTGTATGGCAAGTGCACCCAAGCATTGCACTGATAATCATAGGTAAAGGTAGTGAATAGAAAATACAGTTAGATTATAACACACTGCCTATCCGGTTACTACCTACAGGGCGCAACTAACAATATACCGGAGGATAAAGCGTGGAATGAAAGATGAATGGGGAAACATGATTAGTTAATATAGGGGAAGAATAAACAATAAACACACAGTATGTTTCCTATATTTATTCACCCTATGACATATTTCCCCCCTTTCTTAAATGGCGTCCCGACATTTTCATCATATAATGATACTTCATCAAGTTAGTTCAACTCACTTACGATAAGGACTGATGACTCATGATGCTGAAAATAATATGAAATGCATGCAAGAAATATTTGACTGCGAGGATTTAAATCAATGTCTGATTTTGTATGAATAAAAATGATAAAGTGGAAATGAAAAATATGTAGGTATGCCGAGTATGGGGATTGTGACGATGAAAACAATAACGATGACGATCATAATGATTTGATTCAGACAACGTGGAAAAATGTTTTAAATTCCTATGTGTAAAAGAGCTTTGATAACTGTGTAAATGATGGTTGCGCATACAATGTGAGTACCAGCATTTCGGTATGTGTGGCCTTCTGATTTAGTGGTACCCTTCGAAGAATACCTCAATCTTAACAAAGGGCCAAAATGTGTCCACCCTAACCGGTCATAGACAAAAACATAGTATCGCACCTTTTTCAATCATCCTTAAACAAATCGTATAATTCGCCATCGGGAAGCTATGTAGTGCTTCTTGGCGAGCTTCCAGTTGCATGTGTCAATCTATTTCAAAACAGCATTTCAGTTAAATAGGCCAATGTTTGAATTTGAAATTTATTTCGTATGTAAAGATGGCATTTCTATGCCTAGGGACGATTAAAGGCTTGAGTTGGCTTTACACATAGGTCTTTCGATTCATAGGTATAACTGTGTTATCCTGTATACCCTATAGTAACTGACCTAATTTTAAAACATTCCTGTACACCTTCTTAGTTTTAAAATGTGTCCGTTTGCGGTTACAGACTTAGCTACTCGGTTGCATTTAGGACACTTGCTCCTTTCAAGCCTGCGACAGTATCCAGTCTGGCGAATTCATCCAAGCGGGTTTTCTACGAGGCCTCAGTGGTCTTGGTCTTGGTGACGAGGACTCGTTTGACGACAAAGATGCTACTGTACGGGAACTGAGACCTGGTTTTCTTCTCATCGGAATTACATACCGTGGAACCGATACTCTCTCAGTTTCATCTACTTGACTGCAACTAGATATACTAGCGTCATATCCAATATCTGAATCCTCATTTCCAACGTGCAAGTATGGAATCTCGGTGTCATTTCGAGACAGTTTATCCAGTGTCGACTGGAGATCAGTGACAACGGAAATTGGATCAGATAGATTGGTAGCAGATGGTTTTCCCTGTTTGCATAAAGCAGGAAGCAAACTGGAAATCGGCAAAAGAAGATTTCGGTGAAGGATTCGGGTCTTCCTCGTTTGAGAAGCTTCTAACTGCACTTCGTATACGGGGATATCGGCGTTCGGTTGGGCTTTCACAATGTAAGGCTGCCGTTCCCAACGATCTGCAAGTTTGTGTTTCCCCCTCAATCCAACATTCCTTACGAGGACCCTGTCATCTGGCTGAAGACCGGAATGCCTAATATGTAAATCGTAATAGGCCTTGTGCTTCCCCGCCATCTTCTGAGCCGTTTTCTGTGCTGTCTGGTATGCAAATGTAAGACGCTCTCGTAGCTTCCTAGCATACTCCGTCTGACATTTGGCTGCCATCGAGTCTGGCGAAAGGCCTAGAAATGCATCTACTGCTAATCTGGGATGCCTACCAAACATAAGGAAGTACGGAGAGTACCCAGTAGAGTCATGGACTGTGGCGTTGTAGGCATGTACCAAAGATGGTACACGAGCCTTCCAATCGCTCTTTTGGTACGTTTCGAGCGTGCCCAACATTTGCAGCAACGTTTGGATAAAACGCTCAACCTGACATTGCCCATGGCGTGATATGGTGTAGTTCTGGACTTCTGTACATTGGCAATCGAGCACAACTCTTTAATGAGATTTGATTCAAATGTTTGACCCTGATCACTGTGAATTCTGGCTGGAAAGCCATAATGCACAATGAACTGGTCAAACAGAATCCGTGCCGTTGTCTTTGCTGTCTGATTCTTTGTAGGGAAAGCCTCAGCATATCGACTGAAGTGATCAGTGATCACCAGTACATTCTCAAAACCACCTTTGGACCTTTCCAGGGAAAGATAGTCCACACATATGATTTCCATGGGCATGGTGGAGACAATATTAACCAACTCAGCACATTTGTCTGTTTAGTTTTTCTCCTGATGCATCTGTCGTATTGACTAACATCTTTTTAACAAACGAGTCTATGCCTGGCCAGAAGAACCGCTGTTTTATGAGGGATATAGTTCGATATCTACCTTGATGGCCGAGATCGCTGTGAAGAGCTTTGAATATTTCGTCCCTATAGGACAATGGCACAACCAATTGTTGGAATTCCTGACTGCCAACACTGCCGTTCCTGTAAGGGATGTCGCTACTTAGGTACAGTTTGTCCCAATCCTAAAGGTATCGCTTGTCATAACTAGTGTTTGCTAGAACCTGTGGAACAGGTTTTCTAGCTCCTGTCTTTAGACATCGAATTATAAATTCAAGGGTTGGGTCTTGTCTCTGTGCCTTACGCCAGTCCTTATCAGAAAACGCACTAGACTGAAGAAGTTGCTCTGGAACCTCCACTGGACTGCCAGCAGTGAGAGCAGTATCTGAAAGAGCTAAGCTTTCAACCAGAGGATAGTTATCAGATGCAACTTGAGCGGCGAAGGAAATTGCCTTCAGTACACCAGGGAAAACAACATTCGGCTGTGTCTCCTCTTCTCTAGATCGGGAGAGGCCATTTGCATCTGCGTTCTTCTTTCGACTCCTGTACTTGATGTCGAAGTTGTAGTTCGACAACGCGGCTATCCATCTCTGACCAGTCGCGTCAAGTTTGGCTGATGTGAAAATATAAGTAAGAGGGTTGTTGTCAGTTATGGCCTCAAACTTTGTTCCATAAAGGTAGTCATGGAATATTTCAGAAACAGCCCACTTCAAAGCTAAGAATTCCAGTTTATGAGCTGGGTAATTTTTCTCAGCAGGCTTCAGACTACGGCTTGCATAAACAATCACACTATTTACGCCATTTTGACGCTGATAGAGTGCAGCACCCAAGCCTGAAGCATCTGTATGAAGAGAAAATGGAAGGCGGTAATCCGCGTAGCCAAGCACAGGAGGGTTAGTAAGTCGTTTGATGATGCATTCAAAACTCTTCTGCTGTTCTGTACCCCACTTAAAAGGAGTAGCACTCATAAAGGATTTCTTCTTGGAACCAGGATTTGTTGAGTGACCAATTAATAGGTCATTAAGCGGTCGAGCTATGGCAGCGTACCCTTATTGGATCGTCGGTAGTATCCTGTAAATCCCAGGAACTTTCGAACGTCCTTAGTACACCTAGGAATTGGCCAGTTTTTAACTGCCTCCGTTTTTGCTGGATCGGTGTGAATGCCATCCTCCGAAACCACATGGCCAAGGTAAACAACTCGTTTCTTAAAGAAATTGCACTTGGATGGCTTAAGCTTTAGGTTGTGTAATTCAAGGTTTTTGAATACCGCACACAAGCGTTCCAGATGCTCCTCAAAGGTTGATGAAAAGATGACGATGTCATCTAGATACATTAGACATTCGCGGAGATTTAGGTCTCCCACACATCTCTCCATCAATCTCTGAAAAGTAGCCGGAGCATTACACAACCCAAATGGCATCCGATTGCATTCAAAGAAACCTAGATGTCCAACTTGGAATGCAGTTTTGGCCTTGTCAGACTCTTTCATCTCCACTTGCCAGTATCCACTCTTCAAATCAAGAGTTGTAAAGTACTTGGAACCGGCAGGTGAATGTAGTGTGTCGTCAATGCGCGGGATAGCATATGCATCCTTGATGGTTCGTTGGTTGAGCTTTCTGTAATCAATACAGAAGCGTATTGAGCCATCTTTCTTACGGAATATCACTACATTTGAACTGAAAGGGCTTGTAGACCGTCGTATGGCACCGATTTCCAACATTTCCTTAAGGTGTTCCCGCACTTCTTCGACAAGTGCTGGCGGGATCTTACGGTATGGTTCCTTAAAGGGTTGCTGATTTTCTAGATGGATCTCGTGCTCTACTAGGTTGGTTCTGCCAAGATCAGTAGGGCCTTGTGAAAACACATGTTGCCAGTTAGAAAGAAACCTTTGAACTTGTTGCTTCTGTTGATTTGTTAAATCTGATTCTTCTAAGCTAATGTTTAAATTGTTATCAGGTGTTGCTGCTGTTTGTTGAAATTGGTTAGCTGTATACTTTTTATGTTCTGTTGCTTCTTTAAATGTGTCTCTTTTTAACACTTTGACATCTTCAAGGCTACAAATGTTTGAATTCGGTTGAATTGTCAAACCTTCGCAGACAAATTACACACCCGGACTGGTACCCGCGTAGTGGTTCCTGGCTTGTCTGCTCTAACTACCCTTGGACATATTATTAGTTTTGAGGATAGTCCATCCTCTTCAATTGGGGATGTTAATGCTGACTCAGTATTACGATTCTTTCGCACTAGACCCGTTATTGTCCTTGACTCATTTGGCTTCATTGTTATCTTCTTTGTTGTTTTAACAACGCCAACTCTGTCACTACAAATTGAACTGAATGCAGTTTGCCATTCTGTATGGACTGCTTCGGAATCAGCACAAGAGCTTTTGTAGAGCCTGATGATATTAGTGCCTACTATGACTGGTACGTCTTTGTTGTAATCTGTCTTAGGAACAACTAATAGCGGTATGGCAAGTGCACTGTTCTGAAGAAAATTCTACGATTTGCTTCAGTAGTGAAATAAGTTATTCTAGAAAAATCTTGAAATATCTGAAAGCTCTTCAAGTTTCCAGACTGTCTTTTGACCTTTAAGAGCACATTCTGGAACCTTCCAGACAATTCTTTCTATTTCTGGAATATTCTAGATGAGAAAAATGAAGATTTCCAATGTTTCACCAATTTCTGAAAAGTTCTAATGTAAAATGTCAACAGCTTGTTTATTTTAAACCTGTAAAACATCTAAAACTTCCGAATCATGGTTACAGAAAATGTTTACAGCATTTAAACACCATATTCATTATAATATAAGTTCCAATACAAGGTTTACAGAATGTTCGATTATTTTCTACCCTTTATAAGTTAAGTTTGGGTAATAATTAACTATATCTCATATAGTCCGTTTGCTCCCAAGTGCAAACGGGGTTTTGCTTATTTTCTCGAAAACGATGAAAGTTCCACCAAATGTTCCAATGTCCTAATGATGACTATAACTATACATAACAGAATATGGAAAGTCCAATTTTTTGGATGCTTTTGTAAAATATTTTCCATAGAGCTTAATGCAAAAACTGAGCAGTTTCACTAAAGGGCGTCGTATGCTTGTTAGAACAGCCAAAAATATTGTTGATAGGCAATAACGTAAACTCAGCGATTACTACAGGTGTGGGCGTATAAGAATGAAATAGTGAAATGTATTCACCTGTCCGCACGCGTAACGCATGGTATCACTGGTCAGGTGATACTTTGTTGTAAATAAATATTGAACTATTATATTATTTTGCGAGTAAAAATTGTATGTTTTAAAATTTGATAATATATTGGTGAAACAAAAAGTAGAAAAAAAATGGATATAAAACAAAATTTCAATTAATTATGCAAATATTGTTCTAGGGATAGCATACATTGGTAACATGCTCTAACTCGTATAACTAAACGGGAATTCCAACAGCCAACTTTTACTCCTTTGTAATTAAGAGGTGAAAATGACATATATTAGGTCCTGTTTTTGTAGAGAAACTTTTTTATGCACGATCTCACATTTATGCAAAATTATGATTTTGTTATGTACAGGATGAAAATTAAGAATGAGCAATTCGAAAATCTTTTACCTCTCACCAATTTTAAGAAAATATTGGGGATGCCGTTTGCATTTGGGAGCAAACGGACTATACCATCGTTCAGTTCTCTTTTTTCTACGATTTACATGTTCAGTAAATTCTGTGCTTCAGCCTTGCCTGAAGATTCCGATAATTTGTTACAGTTACCGTATTTGTTATCTAGCATCTCATAGCGTTAGAAAACAGAAAGCTCTTAAACAGCTTGAAAAGTATTTGACTTTAAAGAATGACCAGGATGACGCGTAAGTAACAAAAAACGACATCGTGTTGAAAAGTTCACAATAATCTGAATTGTAGCCTGTGTTCAGAAGTGTTAATACAAAGGCAGGCTTAAATCATCTAAAGATAAGGCGTTATGGGACATTTTTAAATCTTTTTGACAAATAATGACAGGTACATTTGCGTTGTCATTATTCCCGGAGGAAACGTAAGCTAAAACAGAGCTCTAGATAAGAGGGAGTAATTAGTGCTAATTAGGGATAATTTTTGCGAATTCTGCATACAAACATATGTTGTGACCCCTCATCTGAACCGTCTCGATGAGACGGTTCAGATGAGGGGTCACAACATATAGTTTCAATGAGAAATAAGAAAAAATTATCCCTAATTATCATCAAATACTCCCTCTTATCTAGAGCTCTGTAAAATTGCTTTTTTCTTGGGAATAGTATATGTGAAAGTAAATGCCACTACATCATTTATACCTTATTATTTATGCTTTGTATTCGGATTGTAAATTTCTTTCCTCTATTAATAAATATTCAATTAGATTCAGGATATCAAGGTTTAAATTAATTAGAATTTTCATCATGGATAAGTCTTCTAAGCAATTTTCCTACAGAGTAAAATGTGAAAAAAAAATATAAAAACTGTGTTATGCAGGGTGGAAAAACATGGAAGTTTACTCATATACCTATGTAGAAATCATTGTTTCAACACATTATGATTCCTTTTATTACAAAATATAGATATGAATCAAAACTGATAAAAGTCGGCGCACCAAAGAATATTGCAGGGCACATTCCGTTTAATTAGCCGATTCCCTTACATTATTAATGTAATTGTAGATCTTTTTACTAGTAGAATTTCAATCCCCTGGATAGACGACACCTAGCTGCCTTCGTACTTCGTCCATTATCGTCACAACCATTTCACTGTGGGCGTGTGAAGCCTCAGCAGCTTCTTTGGCACCTGCATCGAAAAGCAGTTACAAAGCTTTGTTGTTGTTTTTGTTTTTAATGTAAATGGATACCATATCAGTTCACTATTTCATTAAATTATGTCTTCTGACGGTCTACTTTGTAGTGAAACTCGTTAAGATATAAATTCTGGACAAAAAAGCATCGAAGTCAGCACGACGTCATTTCTATGTCATGTGCCAGATGGAAACAATTGTAGTAAGGTGAACTGAATAACTGTTTCCTTGGCGGATGGTTACAATGCTACATGTTACAACATTAAGCACATGCAACATCTTTTTACCAATTTTTTTTATTATTTTATTTTAATACACGTAAATCAAACATCAGAATGAAAGAGGATAAACAGATAAAATAACCCGTTTTTTCGAAATCTTAACATTCCTATCAACAATTTTCTTGAACTCTTTAAGATTTTAATTGTAACCAGTAATCTGTTACTGACCGTTCCAAGGCGGTACTTCTGTTGTGGTTCCTCAGTGTTACATAATGCTTATGTCCGAGTGTCTATGATCTCAAGCAATATGGTCACCTGAATAGATGCCCATTCTGCTTTCTATTTATTTTTGTTTTTTAATTTGAAATAGAAAATAGGTAAAATTGATGTTGATGCTATTTTGAATCAGGGTAGTTGAATGACCACCCGTTTGAGAAAGAGTAGTTCATTCGGTTTACCGTGCGTGTCTTTCTTGAACCTTTGTCAGTTGATGTGGGTACTTCTTTCACTTTTCATTTTGAGGGTGAAATGTTATATTGCTTGTATTAGTTCCAGGCCATTGCCTATCTGTTTGCTTTGCACACAATGTCGCCTAAACTCAGGCTGCGATAAGTGTTTCGATCACAATCAGATATTGAATTTAGAAACTAAGATAAAATTTAGAAAAAGCCTTTTGCAGTTTATGATCCAAAAGCGTTGTTTGAGCCATCTAGCCGTCAGAAATTATTTTACGAGCGTTATTAAGTTGATGGAAAGATGACTTGCGATTTTACGCCCTATTTTACAGTAATTCAGTCATATCTGGATGATGGGAGGGTGATAGTGAAAGGCAATGTGCAATGGAACTCCGTTTGCGGTTGGATTACAAGTTTGAATGACGCTAGAACAGACCAGACTGAAAGACAACAGAACAGACTCGCCTGTGGCCATTGGTCAGTTTGAACTAGCGTCTAGAACAGACTGAAAGACGCTAGAAAAGACTGATCTATGGTCATTGGTCAGTCTGTTATGGCGTCGTTAAACTCTTTGTAATCATGGTTCTGATCCCCCGCTGTTGTGGATGCTTAATTTCGTCGCTTTTGAAGTGTCGGTAGCTCTGTCTGCTAGTTCTGGAACGTTCCAAATACGTTTATTATACGTTGAAATATATTATATATAATGTGAAATAGCAGCAAACACGATTTATGTCTGTAAATTGCAGCCGACAAATTCGCATCAGTAAAATTACACAAGAATTCCGCGGAATGCTATGTCGCACCTGCCTTATGCTTTCTCTGTAGTAGATACCATGGTTAGAGGAAAGTGTACACTAGGTCTGATGAATTTATGTAGAAATTTGAGCAAACTGGACTTACAAACTAGAAAATATGCAGTTATATAAAAATATAGGTGAAAGGTATAAAGTAGTCAAATCATAGATTGAGAGAAATGGACTTGAACAATAGAGTCAATGTAATTTTTTAAGTACAATTTTACAAGTCAGCAGAGCATGGCATATGGGTCAAAGATCAAAATAAGTGCAACAATCCTCTAGATCAACCTAAGCAGAAACTTTATACCAGGTTTGATGTCTGTAGGTATCATAGACTGAAATGGACCAGTAAGCTAATGTTGACAAAATTTTTGACGTAAAATTTTACTAAGTCAGCAGAGCATAAAACATAGGTCAAAGGTCAAAATAAAGGCAAAAATCCTCTAGACCATTCTAAGAAAACATATTATACCAGGTTTGATGAATACAAGTATCATAGATGGAGAGAAATGGACTTAAACACTAGGGTCAACATAATAGTTTAACTAAAATTTTACGAAGTCATTGGAGCATGAAAAACAGGTCAAGGTTCCTCGAAATCATTCTAAGAAGAAACTTTATACCAGGTTTGCTGAGTGTAGGTATCATAGATTGAGAATAATGGACACGAACGTTAGGGTCGACGTAATTGTGGACGGACGGACTGACGGACGGACGGACGGACGGAAAAGTGAACTCCTATATCGCACCTTGCTAAAGCTGGTGCGACAAAAATGTATTATCCAAGCTCGATTATCGTGTTGAAAATTCAATGACTATACGGCAAACAGTGTAGATCCAGATGAAGCTGGATCTGCGCTCTTCGTGTGTGTGTGTGTGTGTGTTTTTTTCAATTATTTTCGTGTTTTAGCACTTTAAAGACTAAAAACTGACCAAAAGGAATTCAACAATCTATAGCTGTATGTATGTATTTATTTTTTTTTTTTTCTAAAGAATTATTAGTGAATCTGAGCAAGTACTAAATGCAGCATATCGACTTCTTCCGTAAGGCAAATTGATACACGCCAAACATTTTCTGCCACTTTTATTCAGAGGGAGTCACATTTGGGATTCAGTGTTGGTTTCCCTGTAAGAAAAGCCCCATAATTTGAAAGGGGTGTACTCTTGAAGGAATGAATTTGCTCATTGGAGAGAAAATTCACCCCTTGAAGAGTTCATCCCTTTTATGGTAAAACGAAATGGCAGAGTTGCTCCCCATGTATGTGTTATCATTCACCTTCAATGTGACAACTTTCTTAGAAGGATGATATCTCACCTGCTTTGAGGTACCGACGGACCGCTGAAGCTTCGTATTTGAACCCAGCGCTGTTTCCAAAGTTATAGTCTCCGCTTGTCAAAGGAAACTCGAAGAAACCTGACGGCGTCGTTACTTTTGTTGGGCACCAAAATGGGGACCCTATCTGCAGAATAAAAATATAAGGTCAAAAGATGAAGAAAAATAAAAAATAAAAAAAATACATCCTCTCACAAAACCAGTAAATATAAAAAAAACTGTGTGCCACCGCACAGGATTTCCGCCGGAAGCTGCTGTGACACTGTACGTCGATAATCGGCTAGCCGAACACCATTTTTGCAGGTGGTCGGACAGTCGGCAGCGATAGGCCCAAAACAAAAAGGCTATTATTTTTACACAAGTAGGAAAGTATAGATTAACCTCTGTTTGCAAATCCAGCTTTTTCAATTGTTTTTGCGCTTTTAGTATGAAGAGATTATGTATAAAAACAGCTATAGCTCAAAGAGCAGCTTGACGGTAATTTTCACTGGCTGCACCTTTTCTAAGGTTACCTTTGCTGTCCACCTATTCATGTTAGAAACAAAAAAAAATATCTTTGTCCCGCCTGCGACTAGTAGATGATACCTTACTTTTCCTGTGTCATTGGCGGCTGCGTAAACTTTGCATTGGTTTTTCTGGTGTAGCTCTGTTTTTTGTGTTTTTGACGATGCGCCGGCAGGCCAGACACCCCATTCCATAGAATTCTTATGATAAAAACAAAATAACAATAACGTACCAGAATTTTACCTTTGTCACCATATATAGCCGCAGTATTTTCTCCCACTCCAGCATTCGTATGGTATATCAAGTTAGCCATTCCCCCATCTCTGTATTTCAAATTTATACATGCATTTTCGTCAACTCCTTCAACAGAAAAAGCGAAGAAACAAACTAAAGTGTATGTTACCTTAGAATATAAAACCCTACAGATTTCCATGTATTTTGTCATTCAAGGTAGACCTATGTGTTATTGTAGGCCCATTGGGCATACATCTTTAAAATCAACCTTGAAATTTAACGTTTTGACATTTTTCAACATTTTTTAAATACTGTTCAACATTGTGTACTTGCTGGGATACCTAAAGGATGCCATTTTACTGTCAACTGCCTTATCCCAGTTTTCAAAGAAACCAAAAAGAATTGTAGAAAATCACGCCAAAAAAAGAATTATACACACATATTGCCTCAAAGTGTCCTTAAATCAAAAACTAACAAATCAAAAACATAAGGTGTCTATTATAAGCAGTTTTACAATAGCTCGCACTTTTTATGTGTTTTCATAATAGTTCTGTATTGCTACAGCAATTGGAAAGGACAAATATAGGCAGTGCCTACGTCCAATCGATAGTACTTGTATATATTTGTTGTCATGAATTGTGAATGAATAAGTAAATATACTGAGACATATGATAAGCTGGTCCGTACATTCCCAAATACATGTGTATTACAGCCTTTGTTGTTTGCAGACCTATGTTAATGTAGCGTACCTGTAGACATGAGATTTCCAACTGCAGAAATCGACTCCGGCATCTCTCCAAACACCATACAAGCGAATGATATCACGTATATTCCTCGATCAAGGCAACCTCCTCCCCCCAACTCCTCTTCCCTTATACGGTCAACGTGTGACGACGGCTTACAAAACTCTGCCCTCACGAGCTTTACTTTACCAAGTCTGTTGTCAGATAATTCTTTTCTAATTTGAGCATAAACTGGAAAGAACTGGCTCCAAATACCCTGCAAATACAGCAATATATATATTTAATTTTGATTCAATTTCTTTTTATTATGAAGAAAGACCACAAAATATGTTTTAAAGCAAATTATAGGATACCATCCCAGTTATCAATAAATACTCTCTAACTGGATTTCCGAGAGGGGTCCAAATCACGAGCTGCCGCTGCTGTCTCCAACAGATTTCCGGTTAGTCTGATTATGAACTAAAGAACTGAAGAATGTATTTCAAAGTAAAGAAGTTAACCTGATTATGAACTAAAGAACTAACGAAGGCTTTTTAAAGTAAAGATGGTGAGGCATTTAGCTCTTGAAATATACCACATAAAACCCCTGGTACATGCACAATACATTTTGCCCCTTTTCAGGGGTATCTTGCTTGAAACTAGTATGATACAAAGTACTGAGGCTACACGCACCTTGGTGAACTTGATCATGGACTAAATAACGGCAGGAAGATATTTCAAAATCAAAGATGAAGCGTCGGGTTTATTTCTGATTATAATTATATATGTGTGCTTAAAAATCATGGTATACGTACCTCCATGAAGAACACATTCTGTTTCTTTGCCACCTCAAAGACTTGCTTGGCTGCCTTCAAGTTCATTGCCATCGGTTTCTCACACAGAACATGTATCCCGGCATTCATCAGCCTCATACATTGCTCAGTGTGAGGAGGATTTATAGTGGCAACGTATACAATTTCTGGAAAAAAAAAGCAATCACAATATGACATGTTCTCTTAAAGATTTACTCCCTTCATAATAATAACAAAAATGATTTGACGAAATATTTCATGCAATATCTCCGACATGGTCTAACTATACATTTGAATTAGAGTTTAGATAATAATATTTGATAAAAGTGACTTTAAACAAAAAATAAGATAATTTTTTATACAATCGCGGACCGCGGTTGAAATCGCATTATCGGACAAAAATAATTTATTCATACGTCACAATCACGCGCACGAATAAGAAAAATATCTCTATATGATCACATGACACACGTGGTCAAAATCGATATTCTTACAGGTAATAGGTAATTTGCATTTTAATTTGAAGATTATTTTTCATTCCACAATTATCGAATAAACATGCATTTTCTCAAAACTTTTACGGCTAATTATGAGACTATTACATATTGTCTAACGAAATTTTGTAAAAAATATTTGTTTCTGAAAATATGAAATAAACGAGGGAGACAATCTTTTAGGCGTTTGCAAGAAGCGCATAATCCAAAACAGCTTTAGCTTCTGCGCCGACTATCAAAGGCATGGCCTTTCACTCTATCTCAAGATCCGAAAGATCCGAAGAGTGTAGACCCTGTACACTTCCCCAAATTTCGTGAACAAATTTTAAGCATTTTACTCGTATTAAGCAGAACTACAATGTTTTGTAGAATTTTGTAAAAAAAAAATACTTACTGCAGCTGAAGTAACCATATTTTTTTTTTTTTTTTTTTTGTTAATAATTTTTCTTTGTTTACCTAAAAAACATTGTCCGGCCTCATAACTTTGTTTAGGGGCATGCTGGCTACAAATGCTATGCATGTACTGAAAGCACTAAAGGAACTCTATTCTTAATGTGTGAATTTTCCCCATAATTAAAAAGTTATAAGTATCACTGACTTTTGCTTTGCATTTATGACTATGACATGTAAATTGCATGACAAATGAATTTTCAAGTGTTTATGCCTATGTTGGTACGTTTAACATACGTTGACGTTGACGTCATTGTTGAGAATAATTGTAAATTATCCTCAAACTGATCGTTGACATAATGATAGATTGTATACCTTCCACACTATTTTTACTTACATCACTTACATAACAGACAACACTGGATAGTTTTGACTATATGTAAGTAACCTTGACCGCATTTCAAGGTCATTGTAAACAGTTTTATCCTCTAAGATCACAGTGCTACTTTTGACCGTTCCGCACTGAGTATCGTTCCCCTAGACCTTGAGCTGACCATAGACCCCCCTCCCCCCCAGGGGGAATTTTGGACACTATGATTTTCTGAAACTACATTATATACGAAACAAAATGACACATGTTAGCCCTCTGTACGTTGGGGCATTAACGTGTAACGTCAACGTTACTTACACTACCCAAATTTACATATTCACGTTATAATAGAAAAATACACATTGGTATACACATGTTAGTTTTCGCCCTAAATAATGTTGGGTTTTGTCTGCTAGTACATAAATCGCTGTTTCAAGGTAACTGACATTGTTAACGATAAGTTGACTAACCCGTATAACGTAGTTTACGTTGTATTTGACGTTTTTCCCCTTCAGTGTCTAAATACATGTAATATAAGGAGCAAATTGTAAGAATGAAGTGAAGAGAAAAGTAATTGTCATATATATGACTGTTTCAATAGTCTAGTTTAAAAAAAAAACTAAAGTCTTACAAAACTCATCAGCAGTCACGACAAATATGTAACGTATATAACCACAACAAAAATTCGGTAAAAAAACAACCAGACTAAATCTCTGAATTGGTGGACTGAAGTTTATACGTGCTCCATCAATCTTCTTTGATTTATGCACAGCTTAGATAAGTTAGGCAGCAGTTAGCAGTGGATATATTAAATGTGGACAGAAACTATCTTATTTTTAAGAATTTAACCTACAAAATGACGAGAAAAGCTAAGAAAGCCAACATCAGCTGCATTTCATTTTTAATATTATCTATATTATGTCTTAAGTAGACACTGTTGTATATGTAAATATGAAGAAACGCCAGTTTTATATGTCCTCAAACTATAGTTAAAATCATCGGATAGTGTATATTTAAAAAGCAATCTAACAGTAATGTTACGTTACATAATTGTAATATATCCGGGGATAAGATTTGTGAGTCATCTGTTGTCAAAAATTTAGTTCACGGGCAATATGTATTATTCATTGCTGTAGTATTAGCTTACCACTGGTAGTCAGATGGCAATTTAGCTCTTTGAAATACACAAACACTCAGCAAGACGCACATAGATTGTTATAGCTGAAGCATTTCGACCTTGCCTTCAATTCAGTTTCACTTAAAAGTGACTTCATAAAGATGATTTTTTTAATTTTATGCATAGAATGGAATAAGTAAGAGTTGATATATTCTGCAACTGATTAATATTTAGGTTCTCGTCATGATGGGGATAAAACCAATTTCGCTACCTGTGTTGTTGGCTGAGCCATTCAATTACCCTACATACAAATATGAAACTGTGACTGCCAGCCGAGGCAATCAAAAGCAGTACCAACTCCCCCAACAGGGATAAACACCATTTTTTCTATGCTGTCAGTCGAATCGTCAGCCACGAGCCTCTTTGCACAGTAACTGCTTTACACAGATTAGCAAATATGTGTGGCTCCCATGATCATAACTTACATATTAATTTGTGATCTACGTGATCTGTTTATGCAGCTCCCGGCCATCAAATACATTACAAACTATTAACAATGTGAAAATTTAAGGCTGATAGAAAGTGACATACTTTATAACGCATACATCATTCTGTCATCAGCTTGTTCAGGAGTTCTATTTTTCATTATGTTGTTACAAATATTTGACTGGTCAGGTAATTTTGCAAACCCCATGATTTTATTCCCACTTGTTGTTACTATCACGGACTAAAGGTGTTACGAAATACAAAATTCAGTCAGCCAATTTTTCAATATGTAAGCAACTAAAATTGTTGTTTGGATATTGCCAAAATGCTGTATTCCTTAACAGTATTTAACAAATTTGGACAAAGATGATAAGATAAGCAGTAAGATGTCATTGATAAGCAGTTTTCAACCATATTTATTGCTAAAAAGTAAACAATATGGTAATACAAGGTCACAGAGATCAAATGCAGTAAGTTATTTAGGTTAACCCTTCCTTGGCATGTAAAGGTATGCATTATTTCTATTGTTTGATTATTTGCTCTTTAGAAATACTGTTTTGCTAGTTTAGGATATCGGAAATGAAGAATCCATAAACTCGCAATGAATACGTTTGTATACGTTACTTGTTCGGCCTTTTTTTCTTTTCTTTTTTTTCTCAATATTATGCTGCAAAGCATAACTACGGTGTAGGCGAATACATTCTGAAGGAGAACAACTAAGATTTGCTCATAGATATCTGAACAGCGAGGACTAACATTAATATATTCTGTCATTTTCATTTGCCATTTCATTATGTGTGCAGAGCTACTGGAACACTGTCCCTGAAACATTTATTGCCCGACTAAACGTATCTTTATGTTCTTTGGTGAATAGATGCTTTAATAGATGGTTGAATGTAGTTAGATTCTTTAAGAGATTATCGAAAGTATTTAGACTTTCAAAGGCATAGAAATATAGATCATCTTAAAGATTGCTACAGTATGCTAGTAAACTGCCAGTGTCTCTTTTCTGTATTAAATGTTTCTGATACTATTCTCCCAAACTCCTGGTTGGCACATTATTGTTAAATACATAAATGAACTAAATAAAGCAATGTATTGACACTGCCATTAATTATTTTCAAAAGTTTGTTTCTTAACTGTAACTCAGCAATGTTGTTTCCCTTGGTAACGTAAAATATACGATAGTCTTACAAAAGTAAGAATACGCTGCCAGCAAATATCTACATTAGCTTTGATGCAGAACTGTATTTGGCTTAAGTCTTCAAACTTCAGGTTTACTGTTCTGCTTTATAGTTTTTTCAGTGTCAGTGTGCACGTAAAAACTATACCAAATCCTGTCAGTAAACAAGGTGGTACTACATTTGTATTGTTAATTACTGATTATTTTATAATTTTATACTATACACTTCAAAAGCGCTTAGCTTTTAATGTTATCATACTGATTGTACATCATTTTATTCGAGCCCTATATGCAAAATCTATGCTGGCTTAGCTGCGGCTTTATCTTTTTATTTTTTCTGATATGGTATTTTGTTTATTTTTTTTTAAGTTGTATATAAAAAAATTTCACGTATGTTACTGTCTTTAGAACTCAAATGTACAAATTGTAAAAGAAACAAACTGGGCAATGTCATTATGAAATACTTTTATTTTTGATATAATAACAAAGTTGCCAGCAAAAAAACCCGTTTTACATGTGCAGAATATGTCAATGCCCTTAACATTACAATTTGTAGTATACTATGTTGAATCACGTATAAAACACACCTCATGAATCCCTAAGAGTAATAACTGAGAGAAGTGTTGCTAGGTCCAAGTACACAGTATATCATAAGAACACCCAGATTTATATATGTTATTGTATTTTATGTGACAGTGGGAAAATCCGGATTAAAGGTATTATAATGAAATATTTTAAATGTTAATGTTATTTACGTTACTTCTAGTAATGACTTATCATAGAAAATAAACCAGAATGCATTTTTTCTTTTATATTTAAAGATTCTTTCATGAAGAAACTGCTACCAACGAAAATAAAATGATTCTATCATCAAATTATGTGAGTTTAACAAAAATAGCCCTCGGTAACGTATATAATCGATCATTATGGCCGACTAAAATGCATTCAAAATATTGCGAAACTGTTCCTTGCCGTTTAGATAGGCTGGCATATTCAATATTACCTTTTCTTGTTGTTTTTTAATTCATACAGTGTAGTTCAAGCGCTTGAATTATACAGAAAGTGATAATTGTAATATGGAACATTTATAAGGGGGTACTGTGTTAAACATCCTATTTCTCCCAAAGTATACAAGATAGGATAATAATTTTTGCAGATCTGAAAAGATCAATAAATTGTCTTTAATACAGTAACAAACATATGGTCTAATAATAAAGGAGTAACTTACAAAAAGAAAGTATTTTGAATAGAAATAGCAATTTTAATGGAGTGTAAAGACAAATGTCACGTATATGACACCATGTGGGCTAAAGTGACCTGTAAAACATCATAACTTTTAGCTACTGGATTGTTCTTTTAGATTCTACTATAACTTTAAACATAGGAAAGTGATTTCTATTTTTTTATAATTTTTGATTATTTTTATTTTATGTTTATTTTTTTTAATGAGTAACGTTTGTAACAGGCTGTTACAGCTTAACGCCCCACTCGCCAGAGGGCTAACATGCTGCAAAATACTTCTAAGATGCTGGGCTTTAAGAAAAGTATGGTCTACAAAATTCCCCCTGGGGGGGGGGGGGAGGTAAACCATTTCTGGCTCATGGCCTACCCCCTGTGACCCAGCTTCCCACTCATATTTATTGTGTACTTGCCATGCATAAGTCTGCTGCATAAAAGAAATTACTGGGTCACAGGGAGAGAGGGGGGGGGGGGGTACTTGTATTTTAATTATAATGAAGGGTTCCCTTTTGGCCGTTTTGACCGGAAGTATAACTATGATTTTGCAAGTTTAGAAGCCAGTCAGGCGTAACAGGAAGAAAATCATTGTTTTGTATTGTGATATGCATGTATTTAGCATACATATTTATGACAAAAATTTATGGAATGAATGACTAATTTCAATATTTTTAATACCTCAAAAAGTGAGGTATCCGAAAACCTTGAGAATTTGGGGTAGGTAGGCTAAGCCTGGATTATCTCCCTACTTCCCCATGTCTTCGGGTTGAATCACAAATGATCTTATTTCATACGTTTCACATATTGTGGAACCTCTGCTAAGAAAAATATGCACACTTTATACTCTTGAAAATTCGAGTCTGGCGTGCCGGTCTAATGGGGAAAATCCTCGTCTTAAGCATAGAAGTTCTTTGGTCTTTACAATGATACCAGCCACTACACAAATGCACCTTATCTTACTGACTTACAATGCATTTTTATTAGGCCCCAGTCAGACCAGTGGGCTAATTTCATATGTAAAGTTTTTTCAGTGTTGAGCACTCAAGTCAAATATAGTTGTAAATACAAAATATTTCTTTGTCAACTGCGTGTCCATCGTTGCCTACATTATCCATACAAAAGTTAGAAGGGTAGCAACTATTATCGAGTCATTCTTCGCAAAGCAATGCGTTGTTCTTATGACGCTATTAAAATCGATGTCAACGTCATTTTTGAAAGATTCTAGCGGTTTCATATTTTGCATTTATTTGAATTTATTGACAGATTTAGTTGATCCATGCAAAGGCTCTTGCTGACAAGATTTCGTATACTAACAGACATCTTTTCATTACAAAATCATAATAACTTTAGTAGAGAGGAGGAAATTGCTATTACATGAAATACGGATATAACATATTAACGGGAGGATATGGAACCTAGATTAAATATAATTTCCGCGATATTTCACAGGACAACATTGTCTGGGCATTATCTTTAAGTAGCAAAGATTAGAAAAATTCAAAGACTGCTCATATATGAATAACGGCCTACTAAAGTAAAATTCTGCAGTGCCTGTAGGGTATACCTCTTTCAAAGAAGTTAAAAACACGTCCTTTAAGAAAAATATACCGCGTTTGCAAACTTCCATAGGCATAACAACATCTCCAAGTCCTCAGAGTGCTTTTTTTAACTGTAATTTGATTAAACTGTTAAGGTAAATGGGTAAATCTTCATGCTTACCGCCGTATTGACAAACAGAGACATTTTTTTAGCCATTCTGCTTGCTTCCCTGGATTACATAGCCTTTCCAACTTGGAGTCGACTCTTAAAGGGAAGAATTTTCTCCTATAAGAGCAGTTTTTATTTTTAGGGTTCGTTGAAACAATACTTTTTCAGTTATGACATGTTATATACATTTTAGGGAACAATTTTTGTGAAAAGGATTTGGTCGAATGATCATGGCTTGTATAGACCATTTTCTTTTAAGGGTTGACTCCTATTGAGAAGGGATTTTTTGCTTTCCCTCAAAGTGTACGAAGAGATATTAACGAGTTTTGAGCCCACACAGAAAGAGCAAAATATTTGGATTTTTACTGCTTTATTTATCGACATAGTCTCCTTCAAATCCACACACTTGTTCCATCTAGTTTGCCAGTTTTTGATACCCGATCGGTAATACTCAACATCTTGGTCCTCTAACCAGTCCCCCACTGCAGCAGTCAATTCATCATCATCCTCAAGTCTCCGGCCCGAAGATTTTTTAAGTCTGGAAAAAGAGGAAGAAGTCGCTCGGGACTATGTCTTGAGAAAATGGTGGGTGAATGAGGAGAAGTTCGTAGCCACACTTGCGCACAGCTTCCATCACAACTCGGCTGGTGTGGACTGGTGCGTTGTCCTGGAGAAGCAGAATCTCACTGGATATTATGTCTCTTCCAAAAGGTGCTCTGACTAAACAATAGCATTTGTAGCCAGCAATATGAGCCGCGACACGAGAAAACGAACAAAGTGGTTGTGCGCCCAGCGCAGACTCGGATCAGCCTGGGCATCCGCCCAGTCTGATCAGAGTCTTCGCTCTGCACTTTAAGGGTAGCTAAGGGTCCCGGCTAGCTCCATGCTGAGTCTTTGCTGTGCGCACATGCCACTTTGTTGTTTTTGTCGTGTCGCGGCTCATTACTATGATCCTACATCGAATCAGTAGCTAAGACATTGGTGTACATCAGGTGTGGTTCATTGTACTATCCAAATGGAAAATATGTGTGAGCGTCAAAACTTTTTAATATCCCCTCATATATTAAAACTGTGGTCAACTTACCTACACCCGGATCCTTTTCTAAATCTTCATAAGAGCTATAAGCCTTTTTGAACTTGAATTTGTCAGCAAATGTTTGAGCCCTTGTCTTCTCCCTTGCTGCTACTGCGACAAGCTGCGGGAAAAGGATAATTTTGTTAAAATCAATAGCTTCAGGTAGCAATTATTGGCATGTCCATGCAACCGTATTAGTTATAATCTTATATGGAGCCAGTACATATGTTGTTATTACAGCTGGGGATAATTCTCAAAAATGGAGACATTCTCTGCATCGGGGGACATTGCCATATACTCTTATGTATTTTGGCCATTTTTTGCACGAAGTGTTAAAATTCTGTTTCCCGATCGGGAGACAGGAAATGGCCTCAATAAAGCGTTTCAGATTCAAGTTGGTATCTTCTGCTTGCAAAATCGCACAACAAGCAATGCTTAAGAATAAAATCACCAAGAAACTAAACAAGCTTGAAATCTAGAAACTAGACCAGGGCCGGTATGTCACGCTTTTCTGTACTAATCGCAACTGTGCGCGGATAAAAATTTGATTTTGTTGGACTGGTGTCTCCCAATCTGGTTTTAATATGCGCTTTTTGAAAGTAATCATTTATCACATTGTCTCCCGGTGAGGAGAAAGTCCTCCAAGTCGGAGACATTTTTGTCTCCAAAACGAGATCGAGGGACATTTGATTGTTTCAGGATGTGCGTATTTTATAACAGAACTTGTCTCCTTAAACAGAGAAGTCGCTCAAAATGGAGATTGTCTCCATATTTGAGATTTATCCCCAGCTGTATTACTTGCAACTGTTAAAATAACGTCCGATTATAAGGCCCCGTATTTGATCCTTACTCTGCAGGTTTTTCAGAACGACCGTGTCATAGCATTTTTAAAACAGCATTTAATCTAGACAAGGCCCCTTTACAAATAAAAGTATATCCTTTAATATACTATCTACGGGCTTCAAACATATTTTTGCACATATTGTGCCTGTTTGCGTGCGTAATACTGCTTATACTGCACAGTCTTATCTGAGTTCATTATTCCTTATACTCATTATACTCAGATAAAGCTGGAGCAGTTTGACCAGGGTCTACACTGTTGCCATTCCATTTGTCACAGGGTGTAGGTAGTTAGGTAGATCATACACGCGTACTGCCTTGCGGTACAAGCCGGCTTTTATAGCGACGTGGTAGAGTGCTCGCTTTTAGATCGAAGGGTCCCGGGTTCGATCCTCGGTCGAGGCATGAGATTTTTTAAGAGTCCGTGACAAATGGAACCCAATGTAAAATCCAGCTTGATCCCCGTGCAGTAATTCCTCGAGCCTATTTCTATATGCAGCTCTTTAGCCTGGAACTTCGGGGACGAAGTCCAGTTTGGTGGGGGAGAATGTCACAGGGTGTAGGTAATTAGGTATACCATACACTTGCACTGCCTTGCGGTACAAGCCGGCTTTTATAGCGACGTGGTAGAGTGCTCGCCTTTAGATCGAAGGGACCGGGTTCGATCCTCGGTCGAAGCATGAGACTTTTTAAGAGTCCGCGACAAATGGATCGGTATAAAACCAAACTGTTTAATATTTAGGTCAGTTACGGTAATTATTTCATGCGTTCTAGTTTTTAGATTTCTTACCTCATGATCATCTGCTGGCAGATTGTCTTTAATTGCCGTGAAAAAGTCATTGGCCACTTTACCAGTGCCTAAACAACCCCATCTGGTCGCCATTACTATCAAAATAGATTTTGGTGTGATAAATACCAGTAGGCGTTTGCCGAGTGTATCAACGAAGTGTTTTTAAGGTGTATACCCAGCGGGCACATGACGTCAAAATGACGTCGTACTGATGTCGATGCGACGTCATTACGTCGCATCGACGTCGATGCAACGTCATTTTAACGTCATGTGCCTGCTTGGTAGGTACACCTCCATATTTTTTCGCCATTTTGTAGAGGGTGGCATTTATTTTTATTTTCCTATTTGCTTCCATGGATAACAAGGCCATTCAAAAAATAAACCAACTCTTAAAGGAAAAAATCGCACTTACGTACGGTAGCTAAGTCTTTCCTTTAAGAGTTTACCTCCATTGCAAATGAGCCGCGACACGAGAAAACCAACAATGTGGTTGTGCGCCCAGTGCAGACTCAGATCAGCCTGGGCATCTGCCCTGTTTGACCAGACTCTTCGTTAAGTGCTCTAAGGGTAGCCAAGGGTCTAAGCTACCGCCATGCGGACAGCGAAGACTCTGATCAGACTGGGCGGATGCCCAGGCTGATCTGAGTCTGCGCTGGGTGCACAACCACATTGTTGGCTTTCTCGTGTGGCGGCTCAAATGAGAATAGCGGCGTTGCTTTCCCTGAATGAGAACGTATTCACCTTAAATATTCTTGCGTTTTGCATTTCTCCAGCTCTTTATTCCCTTTACCACTCAAAATATTTTTTTCAAAAGGAAGGGTTTCTTTTTTTTGCAATGGGCGCTTATAAGCAGTAGCAGTTTTATACTCAAAATTCTAAGTATTGGGACAGATAGGCCGCAGTAATCAGTGCAGACCCAGATCAGACTGCTTCTCAAGGAGCAGCCTGACCAGGGTCTATACACTTTGCCATTCCACTGCATCTTTTTGAAACATTACTGGATTTAAAAAAAACTGTTCAATTTTAGGGCAGTTACGGTTATATTTCTAGGTGGCCAAATTTTGAGAATTTTTGCAATAGTATCAAAGGTTACATGATTTAAGAAATTGCGCCTCAAACATGCCTAGAACATGCGCAGTTCGCTGCTAGTAGGCAGGGCGATCGGCGCAGGTTGATAAGCGGGCTGAGAATGCAGATCATCAGAAGAAAAACATCATAAAGACCTTTGGTTTTGAGTTCAAAAACAGGGTCAAAGATCTTTGGTAAAAATAACTGCTCAAAATACCAGCAACCGTAAAATGTACAAACACTAATGAAAACCGAATAGCCGTGAGACTATTGATTAAGGCTGACCGAAAAGAAAATATGTAAAAGTATCCTTACCTTTAACCTAGGTGACCTATTTAGATAGCTACTATCAGTTTCACCGTGTACAAGTGGTAAAAAAAACCGCAACCTGATGGATGCCCATTGTGTTATGCGTTGAAATTATATCAAAAGTGGGACACAGTCCTCTCCTTTAGCTACCTGTTCGAATGACAGAAATATTTCCACTCGTTACCTCGAGCGGACTCGAATCCACGATCTTTTGCACCTAAGCCGAACGCCGGTCTATTTACAGTCCCTCTATGTAAAATCATTTTCTTGACCTTTAACCTGCTAAAGGTGAACATGCAGATTTTTACGAACTGTGGAGACTCAGATAAGACTGGTACAGCCTGATCTCGGTCTATAATGTTTGTCATTAAATGTTTTCCATCGCAAATCAGACACCAGCCGCCCAAACTCGGTATGCAAAATAACATGCAATGGGTTAATCCTGATGCCTGCGCACTTTGCAAATCAAGTCACGTGTCCAAACGATGCTGACAGAATACTGGAAATATGCTGTATTAAGCATGGATCTCGGAAACGATTGAAAAATCCGAATTGCTTACTGTCTAATTCATTGATTTATTAAAAATTGCTGACTTTGAAACCGCTTGGTTTTGTGCTGATGGGTCATTTTTCCAGTAACTTTATATATTGTCTCAAAAATTGAACTATTTCAGAACTGGGTTTTCCTTTGCAATGATGATTTAACTATGTGCACATAATTTAGCAGGTTGCCGTTCCTTTTTTTTTCTAAGATTTTTATCCACATCAACTAATAGACATACATGTACCTGTTACGTAAATGGGTACACTCTCAGGGGAAGAAACTCTGTTATTTTCAGTTTTGCTTCTGTTCTCAATGGGGTCAGCTCTTAAAGGACAGAATTCTTTTCTTTAAGTGTAGATCCCATTTAAGGACTAGGTGCCCAGGGAAGCAATCATGAAGTCACAAAAGTTGTCTCCCTTTATACAAATGGCAGACAAACATGGAAGTGTGCCCATACACCTAAATACAGGCTCACACTGTCGCATTCCGGCTGATATTATCTAACACTGTTTCAGTGCGAAGGAAACGTGTATCTTGGATAACATACTCATTCTTAATAGTTTCAATAGTCTGGAGACTCATATGTATCAATCATGTTCGTATATGATGGTCAGCCATAATATAAGGCTTGCACATTCAGTTCTCCTCACAAAACCGCTGACGGTGTTCAGTGTGAACAGCTTACGCTTAATATTGACATTTGGACCAGTCTGTAACTAGAAATGTTTTTCAGAGAAAAACTGATGTCCCCCCACCAGCTCATTTGCAATCCCTCCTTATGAATAAAAAACCTGTGCAATTAAAATACTAGGCAAGTTTGGAGAAAATCCATCTACTGGTTCTAAAGATATCCTTCATAGATGACTATGTCCTTGCAAATGAAGTCAAGGTCACCAAAATCTAATCAGCTCTGAAAGTTGACCCAATGATGTATCCATACAAGTTTGGTGAAATTCCATCCACTGGTTCAGGGGATATAGTGAGTACAAGAAATTGTCATCTAAGTCCGCCAGTGACCTTGAAAATGAGGTCAAGTCACCAAAATTTAATCAGCTCTTAAACTTGTCCCAATGATGTATCAATGCAAGTTTGGTGAAATTCCATCCATTAATACAAGTAATATAGTGGGTACAAGAAATTGTCATCTAAGCCCTCCAGTGACCTAGCAAATAAGGTCAAGGTCACCAAAATCTAATAGGCTCTTAAACCTGTCCCAATCATGTATCCATGCAAGTTTGGTGAAATTCTATCCATTGCTTCAAGAGATGTCATGGGTACAAGAAACTGTCATCTAAGTCCTCCACTGACCTTAAAAATGAGGTCAAGGTCACCAAAATCTAATTAGCTCTTAAGCTTGTCCCAATGATGTATCTAAGCAAGTTTAGTGAAATTCCATCCATTGGTTCAGGAGATATAGTGGTTACAAGAAAATGTCATCTAAGTCTTTCAGTGACCTTGAAAATGAGGTCAAGGTCACCAAAATCTTCTCAGCTCTTAAACCTGTCCCAATGATGTATCCATGCAAGTTTGGTGAAATTCCATCCATTGGTTCAAGAGATATTGTGGGTACAAGAAATTATCAGTATGTCCTGCAGTGACCTTGAAAATGAGGTCAAGGTCACCAAAATATAATCAGCTCTTAAACTTGTCCCAATGATATATCCATGCAAGTTTGGTGAAATTCCACCAATTGGTTCAGGAGATATTGTACATGCCAGAAATTTTCACGCCATTTAAGTCCTCCTGTGACCTTGAAAATGAGGTCAAGGTCACCAAAATCTAATCAGCTCTTAAGCTTGTCCCAATGATATATCCATGCAAGTTTGGTGAAATTCCATCCATTGGTTCAGGAGATATTGTGCATACAAGAAATTTTCACGCCATTTAAGTTCTCCTGTGACCTTGAAAATGAGGTCAAGGTCACCAAAATCTAATCAGCTTTTAACCTTGTCCCAATGATATATCCATGCAAGTTTGGTGAAATTCCATCAATTGGTTCAAGAAATATCGCGCATACAAGAGTGGGACGCCGACGCTGACGCCGACGCACCGGGAACTGCACTGAAAACAATATGTCCCCCCTCATCTTTGGTGGGGGGACATAATTTTTAGTACAACCTTATTAGCCCTGCCATTCTACATTTGCAGATTTGGGTTAGTTTCAAAGACACATAGTCCAAACATTTACTTTCCTTCTGTAAACGGGGTTCCATTGCATACAGCGTTTCATTATCACCTTCTCATCGTCCTGAAATTATGACTAAAATACTGTTGGAAAGAACGTAAAATCGCAAGTCATCCATCCATCCAAACATTTGGCAGATCGTTTGTCCATGGGAATATTTACAATGAAGTGTATTTGCAATGCTTGTTTTTCACAGACACTCAATTTCGTCAGTAAACCGGTAAGTATAGGGTAAAGTCGGGTAAATTCGGACAGCAGCCGTCTCATCAGGATTTTCCTTATTTGCCCAGTTAATTTTGCTTTAAATTCCAAACAACTGACATATAAAGGAAACAATGTCACTGTCCGAATTCACCCGCTGCCCGAATTTACCCGACTTTACCCTAGGGGGTTGTTTCATATTGCCATAGGTATGGTCAGCTTGAACTTTCAGATGATTCTTCCCTCATACTTCATCATTTGGTCCTATGGCACCAACTTGTAATAAAGTCGCGTAAATTCGGACAGCGGTTAAATTCGGACAGTGACATTGTTCCGTTTATATGTCAGTTATTTTGGATTAAGCCAAAATTAAGTGGGCAAACAGTGAAAATCCTGATGAGACGGCTCATACTCTCATCTGGATTTGCACTGTTTGCAATGGTTTGTCCGAATTTACTTGTTGTCTGAATTTACCTGACTTGACCCTAATGAATATTTAAATAAGTACATTATGGTTTACCATACCTTCTTTTCATTAGAAATGAACGGTTAGCCATCAACAATGAGCGGGATGGATAGCAGAAGTCTCCGGGATGTTCAATGATATACTTTCGAAGCACCAAACATTTCTAATTCATACAGAGGGCTTGCCAAGATTTCTAAGTAAACAGCAGAAAGAGGAGTGAACACAGACAAGTACAGGAATGCGGAACTCAAACTATAGGTCTCATTTAACATTCATTTATTATTTCATTGGTTTAGTCCATTAGTTTCGTCATGGTTACTACAGCAAACGATACCTTACTTAGGACATGTGCAACCAATACCTGCGCAGCAGCACCTTCGATGGTTGCGCCCAGTCTATAATAGATCAGAGAAATCTACTGCAAAATTGTGAAAATAATTACTGGAGTCAGTTTTTTTAGACATCCTGTCCTCCTTAAATGTTGCATTTTGTAGCAATCTCGGAATGAATATAACTAAAAGCACAAAGGCAGCTTTTAGCAGCACCTGAATTTTCTTGTTAAAACATTGGTTTCTGTGAGTTAACACAGCTGTTAATGGGGTGCAGTACTGGTTTCATGCAAATTCATAGATAATTTATTTGCATTCACAGGTCTTGGATAAATGTGTTAGGCGAAAAGTGCAGTAAGCATGCATGTCCTCCCTGTTCGAACAGGTCCTTACTGGCTAACCGCAGCTCAGATATGTTTCAGTTTTTTTCCTAATGATATACGCCTAGTCCGCCGGATAGACAACTCCAAGTTGCCTCCGTGCCTCATCCATGATAGTCATTATCATTTCACTATGGCTATGTGAGGCCACCGTAGACTCTTTGGCTCCTGAAAATATAAAAAAAAATCTGTATAAACTATAAGCGCACTGCAGAGCGCAGACTGATCATAGCATGCACAGTTTGTCCATACTAGAGCAGATGTATGGGTATACTTCAGGGTAAGCAAATCTGTCACGTTCATTCACATTCGGAACACAGCTCCGCCAATTCCGTGACTCTGATTCAAGGCACTGGCCGAGGAGTTCCGATTGGTTCATTTTCCTCCACCGACAACCCCCTTCGCAAGCAAATACTTTGCTTTAAGAGTAAGACCTTCTATGAAAAGATTTTGTCATCCAGGAAAGAGAACAGGAAGTAGATGGGCGGATGACTTGCGATTTTACGTCCTTTTAGTAGTATTTCAGTCATATCTGGACAATGGATGGGTGATAATAAAAGACTATGTGCAATGGAACCCCGTTTAAGATTGAAAAGATTCCTGCCTACAACGGGACTCGAACTCGGGACCGCTAGATTAGCAGGCAAGCGCTTAACCTACTGAGCTACCGGGGCTTCTACAGAACAGGACGTGAACTGGCGCAGACCCTATACATAAAAAGAAAATAGGGCATGCCCCCACAAAATTACCAATATCTGATATCGGAAGCATCAAATATAACACATAAAATCACTAAGTATCCAATTTATGCTGTTGATGCATTCAACACTCACCCATTGCAATGTATCTTTGAACCCATTATACATTTACAATGTATATACAATCAACTCTCGATATCTCGAATCAAAAATATTCATCTCAAACTACTGATATCTCACAGTAGATTTTCTGGGGCCGTATTCATAAAGCCACTTAAGTCGTTGCTATGCTGTTGCTAAGGCTAAATATCTATAAAGGAGATTCCCTACAACTATGAAATTTGCTCTGGAGGAACAGTCTTTGTAAGACTGTTCCTCAACTATGAAATTTGCTCTGGAGGAACAGTCTTTGTAAGACTGTTCCTCAAGAGCAAATTTCATAGTTGTTGGGAATCTCCTTCAAAGAAATTTAGCCTTAGCAGCAGCATAGCAACCACTTAAGTCGTTTTATGAATACGGACCCTGGTCCCAGAAAATTTACTTTAAGATACTAGAAGTTTGACATAACAGAAGTTGAAATGTAAAGAAAAATAAGAAATGTACCAGTCTATATTCTTCAATATAAGAGGGTACTTTGAGACATCAGTGTTTGAGACAGCGAGAGTCAGTTGCAATCCCTTTAATCTTCACCGCAGAATAATACATTTTTCGGAAAAAAAATAATATAAAAGTCTCCTGGTAACTGGTGAATATATAGGTCAACAACCAGACTGTAAATATTAAAGACGAGCAGAGCTATGAAAACCGAAAGTCGACCTGACGTCACTGGGTTTAGTCTATCAATATCCCTCTGAACGTAAAGATCGTTAGTATGAGGGACTCTAATCAGACTAAGCGTTCGTGTAGACTCAACAAAGTCTTCATTTTCATGAATAGGTACAAATCAAGTAAATCTTGTATTGCGGCTCTTTTCCGCGCCACAAACGCACGTTAATACCCACCCGTCATACTGACGCATTACGTCGCATCGACGCCAGTGCGACGTCATTACTACGTCATGAGCCTGCTAGGTAGATGTTTTGTGTTGAAAGAATAAATGAAAGATATCATTTTTCACCCCAACTACAAGCGTATTTTGACGTTAGCGCATTCTGGCGTTGTCTTACCGGATTTTAGGCAGTCTCGGACAGCTGTGGCTTCGTACTGGAAACCTGCACCATTTAGAAAGTTATAGTCTCCTTCTTTTACAGGAAATTCATAAGAGCCAGAGGGCGTCGTAACTTTTGTAGGACACCAAAGTGGTGCATCCACCTGAAAATAATAACAAGGGCTTCGCAAGCGGCGCATAATACGCCCGTTTCAATGTCCTAAAGGATTTACAGAATGAACAAGATTGTTTACAAAAGGATAGATAGGCAGACAAACAGGGGCAACCACTCTATAATTATTAGAACTGTCAGCGAATCCGACTATACCCCCGCTTAATTGCTTAAATCAAATGGTGTTATTTTCGTAACAAAAAGCATAAAGAGGGAGAGAAATCATTGTTACCATGTATACCAAATATGAATGGTTGCTGTGAAATCTGTTACAAAAAATTACATTATTCAAAGTAAAAAGTATGCAAAGACCAGGAACTGAAACAATCAAAATCCAAATCCAGCCCTCAAACCATAGTTGGAAACAACTAAGATTACAAATAATCAAGATACAGAGAACATATGGCCAACCGAGTGAGCAGCTTGTTCCCAAAAGGTGGCCACTCAGCAACCCAAACCGAACCAAAAATAATAAGAACATACATAAGGTAAAACATCACAGAAACTCTGACACCAAAAACAGGCAACAGAGAACCACAACAGAACTACCGCCTTGGAACGGTCAGTAATGAATTACTGGGGGGCTTAAATCGATTTTACAGGCCCAACCTCACCCTCAGTTTCTGAAGTGGTACAAAACATTTAGTTGGTTGTTCGGTTCGCATGATAACCCTCTAACTCGTCAATGAATCATCACGGTAAACACATAAATCAAATTTCAACACCATGAAGAAGCAAAAACGAGGACTCAACAGATACAACGGGCCGTCTGACAGGTGGAGATCCCTGTCCTGCCAAACAACAAAGTCAGGAGAGAAAGAAAATTGGAAAAATATAGGGAAGAATAAGCAGAAGAAGACTGGTCCTCAATCCCACAATACAACAAGTTATCATCAACCTGCATACAAAAATCCCTACTCTACCTTACAGATGCATAGAAATCTTTTGCGAAAAAATGCATTATTCAAAGTAAAGAGACAAAGAAAATCGAACAAATACAGGGAATAAAAAGAGTAAGTCATCATTAACCTGCATACCAAATATGACAAATCTAGCTTGCCTGGTAATGGAGAAGTCTTTGATGAAAAAGTTCATTATTCAAAGTATGGAAAGAAAGTATATTGTACAAATGCAGGCAAGAATAAGCAGAAAAAGGCTGGTTCTCAATCCCACGATACAACATATCGTCATCAACCTGCATACCAAATGGGACTACTCTAGCTTGCTTAGTTGTGGACAAATCTTTGACGAAAAATTTTATTATTCAAAGTATGGAAAGAAAGAATATTGGACAATTACAGAGAAGAATAAGCAGAAAAAGGCTGGTTCTCAATCTAACGATACAACATATCGTCATCAACCTGCATACCAAATATGACTACTCTAGCTTGCATGGTTGTGGAGAAATCTTTGATGAAAAATTTCATTATTCAAAGTAGGGAAAGAAAGAAAATCGGACAAATACAGGGAAGAATAAGCAGGAGAAGGCTGGTTCTCGATCCCACGATACAGCATGTCGTCATCAACCTGCATAACAAATATGACTACTCTAGCTTGCATGATGTGGAGAAATCTTTGACGAAAAATTTCATTATTCAAAGTAGGGAAAGAAAGAAAATCGGACAAATACAGGAAGAATAAGCAGGGGAAGGCTGGTTCTCAATCCCACAATACAGCATGTCGTCATCTACATGTATGCCAAATATGACCAGTCTAGCTAGTATGGTTGTGAAGAAATCTTTGATGAAAAATTTGATTAAATGGGGACGGAAGGACAGGTGGAAGGACGGACAGATGGACGGACGGACGGACGGACAGATGTAAACCAGTATACCCCCACTTTTTCCAAGTTGGAGTATAATGACTGCAACATCATCTAAATATTTAACACATGAAATACAGTATACCAAAAATCAGCTTCCAAGGTAAGTGGAACAAGGGAGATAACCTAAATATACTAGATATACCATTTTAGTTCTACTTTTTTCCCCTGACAATATATTGTACAAAAAAGTAAACACAAAAATAGCCTATAACAACTAATGAAAGGGATTAACTCTAAAATGAAGAAAGGGAGAGCAGCCATTTTTTGTACGTGACACATCGTTAGGACTTCATACACATTGCTATGAAGTTTTATAAAAATATCCCAAACGGTTATCTAGTTATGGCGCGTACAAGACTTACAGGGAAAAATTAATCAAAGGGGCATAACTTCAAAAGTAAGAAAGGAGGAGCAACCATTCTTGTACGCGACACGTTCCCCCACCCTAATACATATGCCTACCAAATTTCATGAAGATATCCCAAATGGTTACTGAGTTATGGCGTGTACAAGAATGTTTACGGACGGACAGACGGACAGATGGACGGACAGCGCCACGACATAATACGTCCGTTTTTTCGAAACGGGCGTATAATAAAAAAATCTCAAACAGTTTCTGGGGGAGTTTCAGAACCAAAACACTACTGACCAACACCTGGCAACTCCTTAAATTCTACCAAACCATTATGCTACCTAGCATCACCTAGAAGTCATCCATACCATTATGCTATTTAGCAAAACCTAGCGACCTGCAAAGCATTTTGCACAACCTAGCAACATTTAGACATCTACAAAACTATTCTGCTACCTAACAGCACTAAGGGATCTACCAAACCAATATCCTGCGAAATTTTACCAAAGCATTATTCCACCCAGCAACACCTGGAAATCTACCAAACCTTTATTCCAACCGTAGCAACACCGTGAGATCTACCAAACCAAACACGCCTTTCAACAGTACCCAAGTTTGTCAAACGTCGGTTATTAGGTCAACTGTTAAAGGAAAAATTTGCTCCACTGGGAGCAAATTATTTCCTTTAAGACTAGACCTGATTTTGGAGGACTGAGGGGTCCAGGGAAACAAACAGGAAGTCACAAAAGTTTTCTCCCTTTGAAGACTGGCGGAACACATCGAAGTGTACTATACACCTTAAGGATATTAGAAGGATATTTACTTACCTCTAGAAAGCCCTGGGGTCATATAAGTCGTTGCTTTGCTGTTGCTAAGGCTAAATTTCTATGAAGGAGATTTCCTACACTTTTGAAATTTGCTCTGGAGAAACAGTCTGAAAGAGACTGTTCCTCCAGAGCAAATTTTATAATTGTAGGAAATCTACTTTATAGAAATTAAGCCTTAGCAACAACATAGCAACGACTTAAGTCGTTTTATAAATACGGCCCTGGGCCTCTGATCGCTTCGTTCTCAGTTATGTCCAGCCAGAGAAAAGAGTAGCACAACAAATTTGTGACCTTAACCCTTTAAACGACAGTGACGAAAATAGCAGACTCTGCAAACAGGGTAGATCCAGATGAGGTGGCTCATTATCATCAGGATCTACACTGTTTGCCCTCTAGTCTTTGAATTTTCAATCTGATATAGCTCTGACTAAACTTTTTTAAAAATTTTGCAGACGTAAATTTTGTCGTCTGCTTTTTGGCGCTTTAAGGGTTAAACGATCAATAATATTCACCTGAATTTTTCCTTTGTCACCATAAATGACTGCTGTGTTCTCGCCCGTGCCCGCACTTGTGTGGTATATGAGGTTGGCCATTGCCCCATCCTTGTACTTTAGAATTATACATGCATTTTCATCGACTCCTGAAAATAAACATAGCCTAAATCATATAAATCAAGGTAATTTCAGGTTTACATGCAAATTAAATGCAATTCTTTCACTGAATAATAAGGAATTTTGAATAATTTAGTGGGATCTGAATATACACTGCTTGTGCTTAAGGTGGTGATAATCACTGATTTGGGACAAAGACAAAAATCTGCATAAAATACTCAAAATAACACTGATCTTTCCAAAACTTAGCAGATGCCTTCTTTATGTTGTTTCTCATAATTTAGAATCCCAACATGCAGCATTTGTTAATGTTAAAAAGTGTTTTTATAAGAGAAGATCAAAGGGTAATTTTCTGCGAATAAATCTGAAAAAATAAAATCATTATTGAAAATATACTTAGTGCTTAGAGTACCTTGTTGCATAATGGAGAGCGTCCTAGCAATTATTTTTTCAAACCCTTTCACACATTATCAGGCTGAGCAGATGAAAAAAGATGCAGTTTGTGTCCAAATTTTTTTGTCAAAAGTTCAAAACACACAGGTGAGACAGGTGATACTATTTTAACAAGGTTGAACAATTTCATCTACACACCACTGATCATGTCAGTAATGTATTATTTATATTGTAGGTGTTAACATAGGTATGCTTGCCTACCCTATATTTAATAAATGCGTCCAGTGTAAAGGTATGCTTGCCTACCCTATATTTAATAAATGCGTCCAGTGTAAATTTACTTTGTACATGGTTGAACATTTGAGAAAAAGCTACTGTTTTCATCTGGTCTACATTACAATTTGAGAAAGAGTTGGAATAAATAATTGTAAGGACGCTCTTCATTATGCAATAATGCACCTTCAGCACTACGTAAATTTTCAATAACGATATTATTTTTCCAGATTTATTCGCAGAAAATTACCCTTTGATCTTTCCTTATAAAAACACTTTTTTAAGCAGCATGTATGTCTATTTTGTATTCTAAACTGTAAAGAACAACAAAAATATGAAGTCTGCTAACTTTCAGGGAGATACGTGACTTTTTTATAGTTTTATGCAGATTTTTACATTTACCATAAATCACCACCTTAAATATAGGGGATACATACATGCACGGTAAGTTTTATGTAACCAGTCTACAAAGTCTTATTGTAATTGCCGGGCCGCGTAGAGCAGTCGGTAGCGCGTCTGACTCAAGAGCCAGAGGCCCCGGGTTCGATACCCGGTCCGGCAACTTACTTTTGTGGAGATTGATTTGCTGATTAAAGAACGGCGTTTGTCAGTTACTAGCGAAAGTATGTGCACTTAGTACCACAGTATCCGAACTGACTGTACCATGTCTTCCGGTTTTCATAGCGTTAAATCGAGAGTACAAAATTCGCTTGTAACCAGAAGTCGGAAATCATTATGTTTTGAGATTTTATCCGGAGTCTGCTGCGTCATTTATAGTTATTCAGCTTTGAAAATGGAAAGAGGTAAGTTTAATATAATTTGCTCTTCGGTCTTTTACTTTATTACCCTGTACAATGAAAACCTCATGGCCGTCACAGAATTTTTATTCCGAACAGCTTAATTTAACACGGGTTTGTGTCGTGCAAAACCTAGCTATCACACTATTATCAAAACTCACAAACTGTAGACTGATAATGCCTTCCGTTTATTTTAAAGATTTTTTTATAAAACATGTAAGAAAGGCTCAAAATGGTTTTAGAATCATGCCAAGGGCGATTTGAATACTGTACCAATTACTATCCACCCATACACGACATTGTACAGGGCAATAAAGTAAAAGACCGAAAAGCAAATTATTTTAAACTTACCTCTTTACATTTTCGAAGCTGAATATCTATAAATGACGCAGCAGGTTCCGGATAAAATCTCAAAACACAATGATTTCCGACTACTGGTGACAAGCGAATTATGTACTCTCGATTCAACGCTATGAAAACAGGAAGAGATGGTACGGTCAGTTCGGATACTGTGGTACTAAGTTTTAGTAAAATATCCCCTTTAACCCTTTTTAGAATGCAAATCCGTTTTTGGGGACATATGAAAACAGTGCAAACCCAGTTCAGACACTGCAGACCGTGGCGTCTGATCAGGGTCAACAATGTTTACTTCCAGATTTTTCTATGCAAAATTTACTTACAGGTTTTGCTAAGAAACCTCTAAAACCATATATGGACACACCCATATGATTAGGATGGCCAAGTCCACTCATCAAAAAGGGTTAAACGACTATGCTAAAAAAAAAGAATAGTTACTGTACATCAGAGCGCCACTAACCGGTAGACATGAGGTTTCCAGCTGCAGTAATAGACTCTGGCATTTCTCCAAACACCATACATGCCAATGATACAGTGTATACACCAATATCTATTAATCCCCCACCCCCTAGTTCCATTTGCTTTATGCGTTCCGCCTGAGCTATAGGCATACAGAACTCTGCTCTCAACAGCTTGACTGTACCCAGTGTTTTCTCAGATAATTCTTTTCTAATCTGTGCATAAACAGGGAAAAACCGGCTCCACATACCCTGAAATTGATAAAAAAAAATTTATATGTACATGAAATTAAAATTACATTATTATTAAACCCATCCTTTGTTAATGGGTGGGGAGGGGGACCAACATGACATGTCGCAAAAATGCATTATTCATAAAACTATTTTTGCACTATATCATAAACGGACCACACCGATATATATCAAAGGCCTTAGTCTCAGACTCTGAAACAAAGACAAAACAGTCAGTGAATGTTAACCTATGGCAAACAAGTGTTTCAATTTTTATCATTTCTATTTTTGTCAAGCTAAATATAAATGTATTCTTTGTTGTTATCTAAAATGGTAAATGGTAACCTGGCGTGCTTGATCTTACCGTATCACAGAGCTGCTGCATGACGGAGCTTACTTTGACAGAGCTGTTGCACGTTGGAGCTTCCGTATGCCAAAGCTGTTGCAAGACGGAGCTTACTATGACAGAGCTGTTGCATGACGGAGCTTCCGTATGACAATATGTTGTATGACAGAGCTTCCTATGACAGAGCCGCTGCATGACGGAGCTTCAGAATGACAGAGCTGCTGCATGACGGAGCTTCAGAATGACAGAACTGCTGCATGTCCAAGCATCCTAATCACAGAGCTGCTGCATGACGGAGCTTCAGAATGACAGAACTGATATATGACAAAGCTGCTGCATGACACAGCTACAGCATGACGGAGCTTCCGAATGACAGAGCTGCTGCATGACGGAGCTTCCGAATGACAGAGCTGCTGCATGACCGAGTCTCCGAATGACAGAGCTGCTGCATGACGGAGCTTCCGTATGACAGAGCTGTTGCATGACGGAGCCCTCGAATGACAGAGCTGCTGCATAACAGAGCTTCCGTATGACAGAGCTGCTGCATAACACAGCTTCAGTATGACAGAGCTGCTGCATAACACAGCTTCAGTATGACACAGCTACTGCATGACAGAGCTTCCGTACGACACAGCTGCTGCGTGACGGAGCTTCTGAATGACAGAGCTGCTGCATGACAAAGCTTCCGTATGACAGAGCTGCTGCATGACGGAGCGCCCGAATGACAGAGCTGCTGCATGACAAAGCTTCCGTATGACAGAGCTGCTGCATGACGGAGCGACCAAATTACAGAGCTGTTGCATGACAAAGCTGCCGCATGACAGAGCTACTGCATGACAGAGCTTCCGAATGACAGAGCTGCTGTATGACATGACGGAGCTTCCAAATGACAGAGCCTCTGCATGATGGGGCTTCCGAATGACAGAGCTGCTGCATGACAGACCTACCGTATTACAGAGCTGATGCATGACAAAGCATCCGTATGAGAGAGCTGCTGCTAGATGAGGCACGCTGGAGCGGCCTTTGCTGGGTTACTCTGTATTTCGTATTACTGCTAATGCCAGTGCTCCAGATAAACCTGAACGGCAACAGTGATTTGTAATATTTCACCGAAAAAAATGTTGCGACCCTTCATTAGAACCGCCTAAATGAGACAGTTTTAATGAAGGGAGACAACATATGTTTTCATGGAGTAAACAGAAAAATTATCTAAAAACAGCTAATCTAAAACTCTAAATTGTCCTGTACCTCCACAAACAACACATCCTGTTTCTTCGCCACCTGAAGAACCTGCTTCGTCTCCTTCAGGTTCATTGTCATAGGCTTCTCACAGAGAACATTTTTCCCGGCATTCATCAGGCTGATACACTGCTCAGCGTGGAAAGGATTAATTGTTGCTACGTATACAATTTCTGAAATATTCCTAGAACAAATTAGCCGGTCAGAAAGCCTGCAGAGTACGGATATTTATATGTTTGTCAGTGGGAGATCACCTCTGCAATTTACATTTCTGTCCTCCTACCCAATTTAGGTCAACTTTAAAGGAAAGAATTTGCTACCCTAGGAGCAAATTCTTTCCTTGAATAGTTTCCGTTTTGGAATAGCTAGGTCGCCTAAACAAGTAGAATGAGTAATATCACAAAATCGATTTTAGGGATATCACGAAATCACAACTATTCTATTGATATCATTTATTCGATTTTGTGATATCACAAAATCTAATTTGCGATATCACAAACACTAATTCAATTATGTGATATCACTAATTCGATTGTGTGTTACCACTATATCTTCGAGTTTGTGATCCCTTATTCCTATTTCGTGATATCACAAATCGATTTAGTGACATCAAATAAAAATCGTTTTAGTGATCTCACAAAAAATAGTGATCACATATTCGAAATATATGAAATGACCACGAGTGTATGATTCGACCCTTTAACTTGGGATTGTATCGCCTTCAAAATGAACATTACATCAATGAGAAAACGCATAGCTGACACGGACGTTGTCAATGACGTTACGTCTACGCGTCAAAGTGTTATCGCACGTATTGACATACGATTTTTGTGACATGACGTTATCCACTGATTAACAGCGACGTCATATGATAACTGTTGCCATGAAATTGTGAATAAATACATAAAAAGAAATAAACCAAATCGGGGGTTATGCCTACCTACATCCGGATCTTTTTCTAGCTCTTCGTATGTACCATAAGCCTTCTTGAAATGGAGCTTGTCCGCAAAAGCCTGAGCTCGCTTCTTATCTCGTGCAGCTATAGCCACCAACTGAGAAAGCAAAATTAAATCGTAAAAATAATATCGTTAAATATAATTTTTGAAACATCTGGTTGGTTGGTTGGTTGGTTGATTGGTTGGTTGGTTAACTGGTTGGTTGTTTTGGCTTTAACGGCCCTTTGAGACAGTATTTCAGTCTGTATCCAGACGTCTCCCAGAGAGAAAGAGAGAGAAAAAAAGACGAGAGAGAAAAAATTGTCCAAACAACCCCCACCCGCACCTACTGCAAGCACTGTAGGCACTTGCCCTGCTATAATCACTCAGCACCATCACCCAACCCGACCAACCCCAATATTGAAACATATTGGTCAGAGATAACAGAGCAGACCCAGATCAGACCGCCCCTAAAGGAGCGGTCTGATCAGGGTCTACACTGATTGTCATTCCATCTGCATCGTTTGGATGCATTACTGCATTGTAACCCTCCAAATGACTTTATATATGAGCATTTTACTTTCTGTCAAATCCTGCTACTTTTGAAATTGTATTTGCTCCTAGGCACTCGACAGAAAGTTTGCAAAAAATAAAAATTAAAAAAATCTACTAGCCAAAAGTTCTAACTGGCTACTTACATTTTATCTATTTTCTTCAACCCCTCAAATAATCTTACAGTAATAGGCAGATGTGTCGGTCAGCTTAGCCATCAAAATGTTTGACAAAATTCTTAACATTACATCCAGGATGCGCCAATGAACACAATTAGCCCCATTTTTTAAAATTCACAAAATTCATTTCGTCACAATTTGTGAAAAATCACTTTTTGAAATATCCAATTAACGTGAACAAAACCGCTTCATGATTAAAGCAAATGACTGAAGAATCAGATTTATGCAGAAATGAACAATCGCCCTGCATGACAGTGGTCGATTTGGGTCAAAATGTTACAACTTACCCCACCACTCAATGCATTCTTACTAAGAATTTGCATTGAGTGGTGGGGTAAGTTTTAACATTGTTAATTTTGAAAATGGGGTACCGTCCTGGATACAGTGTACTGAATAATGATAAACCCTTTGGGGGTATGGTTTACCGACATATTCGCCTATCTGTGGTTGCAAACTGAATTGCGAGATTGCTAACAGCATTGAGGAAAAATGATAATAACTAAGTGGCCGCTTCGAACCTTTGGTCAGTATATATATTGTTAAATGGAAATCTATCGTCTATTGTGCGTAAGTATTGACCTGGCACTCATGAATATTCCGTTCATCTCCGTAAATTAATTCACGGTGTCCGATTACGAACGGATAAAACTAGCGTCAGTATGTACAGTTATTATTAAACAGAAAATAAAACTAGTATCACTTTATCAAGTGGCACAGTGGCTAAGGCATTGAGCTTTTAATCGTAGAGTTATGGGTTCGAGTCTCCCAACCGTCTTTTTTTTTTTTTATATTTTTACGTGTATTTTTTCTTTGAGTTAAAACAGCATGCTTGACATAAAATTTCAATGTTTCAGCTATTGATTTGGTTGGTTGCTTGGTTGGTTGTCTTGGGTTTAGCGGACCTTTGAGGCAGTACTTCATTCTATATCGGGCCGTCTTTCAAAGATAGGGAGAAAGAAAAGATGATAGGCGAGAGAAAAAAGGCCCCACCCGCACCTACTGCATGCACAGTAGCTCTTTGTCGCACTGTCAGCCAAATTAATATAGCGGCCGGGCACTGAAAGTGAAACAGCACCATCGCCAGACCCGACTACCCCCTTCAACTACTGAACGAGATGTACTGTTTTTCTTCTACTATCACATGCACATGTAAATCATACAACAAAGTGGACAAAAACATCTCAGGTTGAAAGAAATAATACTCATGTCTTCCAAATCAAAGCATTTTCAGGAAAACCAAGCACCTGGAGGCGGATAATATATCCAACAGACATTAAATGCAGCTGCTATCAGCAAAAGGACAATTTTCAGAGTACGTAGAAACAAGTGAAACCGGGACACATACGTTCCCACGAAAATATATGGGGAAAACCTAAACGAGAGAAAAACGTTTAAATTATTAAGTAAAAATATGCATTTTCATTCCTTATATTAAAAATAAAGACAAAAAGTAAAAAAAATGAGATTACTAAAAACGATTACTGTCAGACTCGATCTTGCGATATCTGCATTCCTAGTCAGAAGTCTTCACCACCATGCTACGGCGTCAGATACAAACAGTTGACTTTATTATATTCATGTAGCAATATTTTCCGGTAAATCATCGCTAAAACTAACGAAAACCTCCGATTGTAATGACGGAATTAAATGAGTGCCAGGTCAATCCTTATCAACAATACCTCTGTGTAAAATTTCAAGTCGACTGGTTGCGAAATAAGAAAGCAACAATACAGCCCACTGCATTATCATACCAGTCTGTATGTAATACAGTGGGGTGTATACTAACTTTCTTATTTAAGAAAGCGACTATACAAACAATATCATACAAGTCTGTATGATAATACAGTGCGGCGTATACATGCAGTAACTTTCTTATTTCGCAAAAAGTCGAACTTGTATGAAAATGCAGTGGGGTATATAGTAGCTTTCTTATTTCGCCTCAAGTCGAACTTGTGTGATAATGCAGTGGGGTGCATTGTAACTTTCTTATTTTGCAGCCAATCGACTTGAAATGATTACATGTTATCATTTAATAATTTACTGTTTGTATAGATTCTTTAACCATTTTCTGTCGAGTGCCTACGGGCGAAATGGTTCTGCAGAAGCTTCAATATTTATCCAGTCATGGTCAAAATATTTCCACAGCCCCGGTAGCTTAAGAGACTAAGATAGAAAAAAACGCTCAGGAGAGGAGCTCTATAAGGTATTAGCGGTCTGATCCCGTTTCACTGTGAACATGTAGTTGTGTATGTATGTATGTTGTTTATATGTTGTAATGTACATTCTTGAAAATAAAATAAGTGTAAACCAAAAAATGCTACTGTCACCTATCTACACATATGCGTAGGCTGGTCTAGGCATGCGCGTTTTTTGAGTATCAAGATACAGCTCATATGAAGGTATGAATACAATACAATACAATACAATGTGAAACAATTTAAAGCAACTACACAATACAATACCATTTTACCTCATGCTCCTGAGCCGGTAGGTTGTCCTTGATTGCTGTGAAAAAGTCATTGGCTATCTTTCCAGCTCCTAAACAACCCCATTTCGTTGCCATGACTGTAAAACAAAAACAGTGATCCACAGAAAGGTGGGTGTTGGTGCAATCTCAAGTAGATCTACTTTTTTCTGTAAAACACTCAACGGCGTGGTTTAGAATTTTCTCTCTTTGGGAATCCAGCGGAATTATTTTAGAAATATCCTTTGAGCTAACGGCAGGCAGAGCATGTCAACGGTGTTATTTTGAATTCCATTTTATTGTGTCTAGAATGCACAGAAATTTAGCAAGCAGCATAAACTCAGATATACCCAGCATCAGAAAATCGCAAGCTTTTAGTAAAGCTTAAACTTGTACATCATCTACTTTCAGTTTTGACTCCGTTAATCCGTAATTTTTATCCCCCGACCGAAAGGTTCGGGGGATATAGCGATGAGCCTGCGTCCGTCCGTCCGTAAACATTTTCTTGTCCGCTCTGTAACTTGAATACCCTTTGAGATATTTTCTTGATACTTTACAGATATGTAAAACAGGTCATGACAATGTGTCGCGAATACGAATGTTTACTTTTTGAGTTTAATATTTCCCATTGATGGTTTTAGGTGTGATTTCGTGTCCGCTCTATAACTTGAATACCTTTTGAAATTTTTCAATGAAATTTCACAGATATGTAGAACAGGTAATGACAATATGTCGCGAATATAAATGACAACTCTTGCTTTCTTACTTTTGGAGTTATTTCCCATTGAAGGTTTTAGGTGTAATTCGTGTCTACTCTATAACTTGAATCCCTTTTGAAATATTTTCATGATGCTTCACAGATATGGAGAACAGGTCATGACAACGTGTCGCGAACAAGAATGACAACTCCTGCTTTCTCAATTTTTGAGTTATTGTCCCTTGATGGTTTTAGGTGAGATTTCGTGATCGCTCTATAACTTGAATGCCCTTCAAAATATTTTCATCATATTTCACAGATATGTAGAACTTGTCATGACGATGTGTTGCGAACAAGAATGACACTCTTGCTTTCTTACTTTTTTAGTTATTTCCCCTTGATGGTTATAGGTGTCCGCCCTATAACTTGACTACCCTTTGAAATATTTTCATTATGCTTCACAGATATGCAGAAAAGGCCATGACAATTTGTCTCATACATGAATGACAACTCTTGCATTCATATATTCGGAGTTATTTCCCTTTGAAAGTTTGAGCTGCAGTTTGTGTCTCTGCTCCATATCTGTATAACCCTGGCCTGCTCCACAATTTTCATACCCTTATACCTTTTAGAATACTGATGATCATGCCATGATATCCTTTCAGTGTTCCCAGCTCTCTGTGACCTCTCCACATCCCTGCCAACACCCCACCCACATTTTTTTCAGATTTGGATTCTTCGTCCAAATTCCCTTACTAGAAAGCTCAAACTTAGGTTTGTAGGGCTTGTACTTAAGAAGTTATTCACATATTTTGAAATGTTGAGTGTATCATATGCTACGAGGATCGTCCAAAAAGTTCTGTCACTGGACTCATAACTTTGCTCATAGATGTGATAGCTGACCACGGTTTGTAACAATCAAAAGAACAATCCTTTACCTTTATACTGATATCAGGTACATGGTAAAAATATGCCATTTGGTTGTATTGAGTTATAAGCTCAAATACAGACTTAATATTTGACACTGGCCTATTTTCATGATTTTTGTTTTTCTACTGGCTTGTAATTCATGCTGCATATCTCGGCAACTACATATTGCAGCAGAATTCTGAAATTTCCAGGATTGCTGTCCTATGCATTTTGTGGTGCACTATATAAAAATCAGCGACTTCTGTCTATTATATGCTATGAAAATGATTGATATCTATGGTGTCACAGAAATATAATGAAATAAACAGTCACGTGATTTTCAAGGACCAACTATGCCTTCATTTTAGGGATCATTTTTGAAATTTTGATTGAGTTCACATTGTCACGATCTACTGCAATAAATATATACTTCAGAATTTGAATTATTATTCATTTATGAAGTTTTAGTACTAAGAACATGACCTAGTCGATTTTCGTATGGCGTTGTTTGCATAATGTTGAGACTACGAAATTCTTTAAACTCTTTAAAATGGACAGAATGACTTGGAGATTTTTTCGCTGTGTTTATTAGTACCTGAGATATTGTGGGCACCAGGCAGCGATAATAGTCATCCCTTAACTGGACATTGCCGGGGTTGAATCTGCTAATTTGCCAGTATGGTGAGGGTACCCTTCTTTTAAAGCAGATTGTGAATGTTATGTCATTGATACAAGGATCAGTCTTTTACAGCTATGTGATAAAAAGCAGGCTTTATGAATAAGTTTTATTTTAGGTGAATTTCACCTTTCGTTTTTCAGATATAAAGCAGTGACAGAACTTTTTGGATGACCCTCATAGACATCTGTGTACATGGTGGTGTTTGAGATTTTACCTCTTTTTAGCAGTCAAATGTACTATTTTAGTCTGAGTGTTAGATAATCATGCATCTGTTAAACAGATAATGTTAATCAGAAGCATAAAAGAATGACAATATATTATTTATATGTGTTTTGAAATGCACCCTGTTTACCAAGGTCCATCGGGTCTTTGCCATCTCCACTGATGGCTATGGAGTTTTATAAGTGGTCTGCCAATATAGCTTGTAAAGCTGCAGTACGTCCTCACTGACGTGTTGTTAGGCTATAGGGGAATTTGAGAGAATATTGTCCGTTGGGGAATATGGTCCGCCCGGAATGAAACGAATAATTTTAATGCCCAAAGGATACTAAACCGTATACATACTACCACCACTTTCGCGTACCAGCACAAATGTTGAGACTTTTCTGAAAGAATTATATTTTACACGTTCTTAAAAAAGGGTCCCTACCTGGTTTGTTTTTGTTAAAAAAGTGCCGATGTAAGAAAATAGTTTCAGATTAAGGTAGTGAGTTCTGGTAAATGCAAAAAACTGCGTAAAACCATAAAAACATAACATATCTCCCTGAAAGTTAGCAGACTTCTTATTTTTGTTGTTCTCGACAGTTTAGAATACTAAATAGAGGTACATGCTGCTTAAAAGGGTGTTTTATAAGGAAAGATCAATGAGTAGTTTTCTGCGCATAAATCTAAAAAAATAGCATCGTGATTTAAAATTTACATAGGGCTGAAGGTACGTTATTGCATAATGAAGAGCGTACTAGCAATTATTTGTTCCAACCCTTTCTCAAATTGTAATATGTAGACCAGATGAAAACAGTAACTTTCTCTCATATTTTCAACCATGTACAAAGTAAATGTACACGGGACATATTCATTAAATATAGGGTAGGCAAGCATACTTAAAATATTAATTATTTATTATATATGTTAAAATATTCTCACCTGTGTGCTTTCTGTGTGTTTTGACAAAAAATTTGGACAAAAACTACGTCTTTTTTGTCTGCTCAGCCTGATAATTTGTGATTGAAAGAGCTGGAAAAAATAATTGCTAGGACGCTCTCTGTAATGCAACAAGGAACTCTCAGCACTAAGTATATTTTCAATAACGATATTACTTTTTTTAGATTTCTACGCAGAAAATTACCCTTTGATCTTTCCTTATAAAAATAATTTTTTAACATCAACAAATCCTGAATTTTGGGGTTCTGAATTATGAGAAACAACATAAAGGAGGCATATGCTACGTTTTGGAAAGATCTGTTGTATTTTCAGTATTTTATGCAGATTTTTGTCTTTGCCCCAAATCAGTGATTTTCACCACCTTAAATGAGCAAATTATATGTAGCTGTTGAGATTTTCGCGGAGTCTATACCGAATAATCAACAACGTTCCCTCTCAAAGCTGTTAGAAACAATTATTTGTTTGGAAAGAAAATAGAAATTTAATTTTTCTCATGTCACAGTACAATGGCCTGTTTGGGGTAATATGGTCCACCAACAATTAAAATGTTAAAATTCTATTTGGGGTAATATGGTCCACTATGGCATTACAGCTGATAGTTATCACATGTATCCGTTATGTCTTATTTGTTGGAAATATTTGCAAAGTAATGCTCACTCCCACTTCATTAACTAGTCGGAATTTAATTTCTCTAATAGGATTTTATTTATTCACAAAGGGGCCTACGTTCGAAACCTTCGAGAAATGGTTATTTTGTATGCAGTTTTCTATTGTAACGTTTATGGCCTAATATTACGTCAGACTGATTATTTGAACATAATGTTTGATTTTTAAGACATAAAAACATATAAATAATGCAAAGAAATCTCGTTTCTTGGCCTCATTTATTAATATTATGACATGCTAATTTCAATTTTGTTTGCCTATTAGGGTGGACCATATAACCCCAAAAGTTTGGGGTAATATATTATTAATTTTATCTCAGAAAGTGTAGGGTAAAACCAAATATTTTTCATACCATAGTGCTGCTATCAAAATTCTTTCAATAAATATGAAACAAAATAATCCCAAGTCGAAACTGAGGTCAGTATAATCAAGAGACTGCTTAAGCGGTCCATTTTCCCCCAAATTACCCTAACTAGGCCCGAAACGGACCCAAAACTTGGGAAGTGGTTTCTGATATGTTTCTACCCGAATATGCAGTCGAATGCACCGTAAAAAAAGGTCACCGAACCCACGACCTCTGGCCAAGAGGTGTTAACCTCTGTGCAAATACGCCCGGACAATTGACAAGAATAATATATAAATAAAACAGCATACCTTAATAGAGATCGATGGGTACAGATCCTGGACTTTGTACAGATAATAGTTGTTGTTGTTGTGTTATTGTTTAACAGCTATGGTCATGTTGGGACGGTTTACAGATAATAGTATCAATGTCACCGTGTATGAGCGAACACCATCGGAGGAGGATCACAACTTCCGGCTTCGCTTACATTCTAGAACCGCATTCTATATTTTGATAAAATTTTGCATACTTATACATGTCAACATTGTCTAACGACTCGCATGCATAACAACCTTATTTGATGGACGAGGCTTTGCTGAGCACAAGTTGAAAATTTACGACCAAATACTGAAAATGCTCATAACTCTTGAACACCGTGGTAAATATGGTTCAAATTTTGTATGCTTATGTATTTTAACATAGTCCAGCCACCGGCATGCAAAACAGTGACGAGGCTTCACCGAGCATCAATTTGGTCGATTAGAGCTCTTTTATTGAAAATGCTCATAACTCTTGGACCGCTTGGTATATTTGCTTCAAATTTTGTATACTTATGTAATTTAACATTGCCCAGCCACTGGTATGCAAAACAATGACGAGGCTTCACCGAGCATCAATTTGGCCGGTCGAGCTCTTTTATTGAAAATGCTCATAACTCTTGGACCACTTGGTATATTTGCTTCAAATTTTGTATACTTACGTAATTTAACATTGCCCAGCCACTGGTATGCAAAACAGTGACGAGGCTTCACCGAGCATCAATTTGGCCAGTCGAGCTCTTTTATTGAAAATGCTCATAACTCTTGGACCGCTTGGTATATTTGCTTCAAATTTTGTATACTTATGTAATTTAACATTGCCCAGCCACTGGTATGCAAAACTTCTTATTGCACACCCGCAGGTTTGCACTATAATCACTGTGTGAGTCCGTCTGTCCGTCCGATATCAGTTGGCGAAAACGCTTATAACTCTTGAACCGCATTCTATATTTTGATAAAATTTTGCATAATTATACATGTCAACTTTATCTTACGACTTGCATGCATAACCGTCTTTTTTTTATGGACGAGGCTTCGCTGAGCACAAGTTGAAAATTTACGGCCAAGTAGTGAAAATGCTCTTAACTCTTGAACCCCGTGGTATATATGGTTCAAATTTTGTATACTTATGTATTTTAACATTGTCCAGCCACCGGCATGCAAAACGGTGACGAAAGTCTAAACAGTATCGCACGACCAACAGGTGTGCACTTTAATCGCTGTGCAAGTCCATCAGTCTGTTTGTCCTTCCGCTTAAGTCAGTGAGTGAAATTGCTCATAACTCTTAACCACATGGAGTACTTTGATAAAGAATATGCATCATTCTACAAGAAATGACCAATTTCATTTCCATACATTCCTTCTGGCACCAGAAACTGATTATTCTACATTCACCACGGTTTGTGCATATTACCATCAGTTGATTATTTTACCATTTTGTCCCTATTTTTTCGTTGAATTAGTGGCTGATAAAAGAAGAGCGAAAGTATTAGTGCCGATACATTGCGGAAAACTGCGCGTGAGAGGAAACTTTTTTCTGACAGTTTTTCTTAAATATAGTTAAGTGCACTGAAGCAAGACCTTTTTCTTTACAATCATATTGGGCATTTTCCTTCTATCTATAAACAGTGTGAGGCTTCCGCTACACTTACCATGTTAACCCTGGTTTTCAGAAGAAGAAAAAACATGCAGATTTTTGCATTTTTTTATTACTTCCTCAAAAAGCAGCATGCACAGCAAAGATTTTATTCCTTCGTCATTTGCAAAGCCCTACACATCAGCGAGTGGCCTATTAAGTGCTGATTACAACCACGGTTAAACCAGATTCCAACTTAATACTTTCCAAGAATAAACAACCGTCTTTCTCAAGAGGGGTCTATTTTTTCGCATTTACGACCAGCTCAGCATGTCTTTCAAACATTTATGGCATTCTGCGTAACAAGACATTTTTACATGACTACTGACAAAACTCTTGTATGCAATCATTCATACTTGGACGTTTTGCATTCCATCATGCCTTCTCAATTTAGGTATGCAGTAAAGCGAACAAGACACAGCGTTGCCGAAATGCGAGCTATGACTGTGTTGGCTATTACAAGACACAGTGTTGCCGAAATGCTATGACCCTCACGCCTGGTAACTATCACAGGTACCTCCGCGGAGGTACCTGTGATAGTTTACCAGGCGTGATGACTGTGATGGCTTCTATATAGGACAATCGAACACCTATTTAATGAGTTTTTATTTTTATAAGAAGGGTTCGGGTTGCTAGCTAAGTATAGGGTACTCAGCCACAACACTTACAGGCAGACGTTTTGAAATTCATTGACCCTTAGTTGTTGCACCTAATTCTGTTTTGTTGCGGAGATGGTCGTAAATGTTTCAAACGAATGCTGAGATTATCGTAAAGTCGAACTGTGAAACATGGCTGTTTATTCTTGTAAAGAATAAAATTGGAATCTGTTTTAACCATGGTCGTAAGAGGCAAGATATAGACCACTCGCTGGTGTATAACGGTGCAAATTAGGGCATGCAACGTTGAAACAGCGTTATTGCATAAAAAGCAGTGCCGAGAGGTACTCACAGCCGTGCATCAACAGGCGATAAGCCGTGTTTCAACAATGGTTTTCACGCGCTGTTGAAACACGATGACAGAACTTTTGCTATGCTTGTGCCGGGCCACTAAAAACTGCCATGCACCTTTGTCTCTCCCGTTTCGGTCGAATTACAAATATTGGTGGTGCACCTCTCCCCCTTCGGTTAATTAACAATATAATTGGTCGCGTGCTACCTATGTATTCTTGTGACGTCATCATACTTTGTACTCTAATTACGTCATAAAGTACTGACACGGATTTCAAAATCATGTTGTCTTCGTTCTCACGATACCAAATGGAGAGTAAATAAGTGTTAAAGAAAAAATGCATCCTAAGCTTTCAGCAATCAAGAACTGCAGGATGGTGCATGAATGTGCCAGGCATGTTCTGTGTGGAAATTTTTGCTTTGATCAAGGTATCTGCTGTTTGTTGATGAATTTGCAACGACCATCTTGGACTCTTTCAATAAATACTGAGGTTGAATAGGATGATGGCAGCCATTTTGAACAGCTTGATGCTCTCGGGCCAGGAAGACGGATATTAAAAAAAAAAAACAGATGCACCGGCGTTGACTGTGAAACGGTGACAAGATATAGTGCCGTATTTTCGCAAATCTTAACGAATATTTCGTTGAATTTATGCAATAACAGCCATCGTTGCCAGGTCCCTTGGAAGATGTTGAAAACCTCGGCCTTCGGCCTCGGTTGTCAACATCTCCCTCGGGACCTGGCAAACTAGACTTGCTCAAGTCGGTAAATTAATATTCCAGTTTTCTATTTTGTTTTCAAAAGACAGAAAATGTCATGTCTAAAACTGTGTAAAATTTACAGACCCTATGTTCCGAGATAACTACTAAAGGGACTTTCACATATTGGTTCATTTAAAGGGACATTCCTGTTTTGAAAGTAAAATTTTGATAAATATAGGGTCTTGAGAAAGTCTACTGGCAAACGTGAATGCATGAAATTCCATGTTTGATCCCTATATTGAGTCAACGTTGTGTGTCCAGTGGACCGGTTGGTATTGTCAGTGATACTGTTATAGACTAATGAGAGCGATCATGTTGCTTCTGTTTTCAATGAGGCCCGCAATGTTGACTCAGCGTGGATTAACGATTCGGTGTTGAGTCAACGTTGTGTGACCGATGGACAGGTTGGTTTAGTTATGTAGTCATAGAGATATAAGAGCGATCATGTTGTGGTAACTTTCTTCCATGGGGCACACAATGCTGAAACAACATCGAATCACGCATTCAGGGTTGAGTCAGCATGTCCAGATGTCAGGTGGGTTTGTCGGGAATACTGCCATGGAATAATAAGAGCAATCATATTGATTAATTTTCTTCCTTGGGGCACACAACGTTGAAACAATCAATGATTCAGTGTTGAGTCAACTTTGTGTGCCCGGTGGGTAGGTTGATGTTGTCAGTGATACTGCCACAAAGTAATAAGAGCGGTTATGTTGTGTTAACTGTCTCACACAGGGTACACAACGCTGAAACGACGTCGAGTCAACGATTCAGTGTCGAGTCAGCGTTGTGTGCTCAGTGGACAATTTGGTTGTGTCAGTTATACTGTGATGGAGTAATGAGAGCGATTATGTTTGGAACAGTCTTCCATGTGGCACGCAACGTTGGAACAACGTCGATTAAGCGATTAAGTGTTGAGTCAACACTCAGCACTGGATCTTTGATTCGTCTTAATTCTGTTGACGTCTATTTTGAGTTGTCATAAGTTTTATCAGTCTCCAAACAAATAGTTTGCTTTAGTTGTTCCATCATCGGTTCATGAGCATTTTTGTCAGTCACTGTCTGCACTATGTATATCATTTCATTCCTATAGTATTGTTATCAGTCTGGGGACTTATGGATTTCCGTCACGCATATTTGTGATGGTCAGCCATAATTCTTACATTTATCAGTCCAACTCACTAAAATGGCAAATTAACCTACTGGCAGTGTTCAGCCTAACCTGTCTACACTTAAAATTAATATTTGGTCCAGTCGTTAACTATTCTCAGTATTAACAGTTTTATTTTGGTTATGTCTGAAGAATTATGGTCAAAATTAGGCAAATATTGCTGTGCATTTGACTTGTTTTATTTCCAAAAAAATAGATATTTACTTTCAATTTTTTATAAAGTGTTACGATCAAAATTGTCTACAATGCTTGCTTTTTTGTAACGGATGCAAACCTTACGAGTTACTCAAGGTTTTGCATCAGTTACGCGACGGAAAAATACTTGGGGTTTTTAGCCTTTGTTATGGTCAGCCATAACACCAGAAGAAACCAACGTTATGGCTTTCCATCACGTTTCATCCTTCGGACATGTAGTGACATCTTGTGGTAAAAATTTCAGTAATTATGTTATGGTAAGCCATCATGTCAGTTCATTTAAAATGCATGGTTAACCATCACAAATATGCGTTATGGAAATCCATAAGTCCCCAGACTGGTTATTAGCACTGAGTTTTGTCAGTCGCTATACATAACTTGTAGTTTGCATTGGTTATTTACGGTCGGCTTAGGAGTAGCTATGTCAGTCACAAAATTCTGCTATTTACATCATGTATGTCATCGGGTTTATTAGTCTGTCATCATTTCTATCATCATTAAGCTTTGCTACTAGCACTGTTACTCAAATATGTGTACACTTCTTCATTTATCAGATATTAAAATGCCACCCGTTTGTCAGCATCTAACAATGCCATTTTACAACTTGTTTATCAATATTATGTCAGTCACTAAATATAGCTATTTCTGTATTGTTTATCACCAGTTTTGCTGGCATCTTAGTATGTTTCTTTTTCACATAAGAAATGAGCCGCGACACGACAAAACCAACAATGTGGTTGTGCGGCCAGCGCAGACTCAGATCAGCCTGGGCATCCGCCCAGTCTGATCAGAGTCTTCGCTGTCCGCATGGAGGTAGCTTAGACCCTTAGCTACCCTTCAAGCCCTAAGCGAAGAGTCTGGTCGGACTGGGCGGACACCCAGGCTGATCTGAGTCTGCACTGGGCGCACAACCACATTGTTGGTTTTCTCGTGCCGCGGCTCAAATATAGTTACATTTCTGTAAGATACTGAATTTGTCATTGTTCTGTCAGCATCGAAAATTGTAATTTTACAATTAATTTGTCATCAGTTCGTGAGTTACTTAATAATATCAATGTTACAATTTGCTATCAGTTTTGCTAACATTTTAACATTGTCATTACACATATAGCCTGTCATCATTTTAGTCAGTCACAAATACCGTTATAAATCTTCAATTTGTCATCAGTCGGTCACTTAATAGTATTATTACAAAAGGTTTGTCATCAGTTTTCTCAGCATCTAGAAACTGTTAGTTTACATTTAATGAGTCATCAGCTGTCTGTCACTAGATATTCTTATTCTAATGTAACTTTAACTACCTTGTCGTCAGCTCTGAGATTATATTGATTTGTTAGGCACATACTTTCTTAACTTAGATTATCAATAGTCTAGTTGGTTATAATTCATAGTCACTAAATATTGCTGTTTGCATTTAGTCTGTCAACGATTTCATCAGTCAACTTGCTGTATTAGGTCTCCTATCAATCTTTCGATATACGGTTGTCAACAGTATTGCTAGCCATCATTATGTAGGTCGTGAGATAATTTTGCATATGAACTGTTATATATGAATCGAGATGACCGATCTGGCCTCTTATATCCACGTATAAAACATTTAAATTTAAGTATATTTTTGTTACATCGGCAGAATCTGCTTTGAGATATTAGCTTGTACGTGCCTGGTCATTTCCGTGATTGGCCGAAAGTGCTAAATTACAGACATGGTCGTGGTTTCTGGTACTTACCTACACTCATCTAGGGAGTTCTATGAAACTATATTTGTTAGGAAGTTTATAATAGACGGAACCTAGCAGACAGTAGCACGGCGCACAGCCTGATCGGTGTCCCCACTTATGCCTGCAAGTTTGTAAATTCTGAAAATATATGGAGCATAAGTGAAGACTCTGATCAGCAGGCGCGGCCGAGCTTACTGGTCATGATCATTCATATTTGCGAAATGTCTTTATTTTAATATAGTTATGTCGAATGTATTGGGACCGTTTTTAGCATGTTTGTTTGTTGTGCTATACTTCTTTTTTTTCGAATAGTCACATCTTATGGAGCGATGGTCCCGTTGTGTTGACAGTTTGGTGCTGCAGGGTATTCGTATTTGTTAAAATGATGAAAACCGAATATTAACTAATCATACTGAAATGTGAGCGGTGCCAGCTTATTAGAACCGCCTCGAGGAGGAGATTCTGATAAGTTGACGCTGCTTGAGATGTTACTAGGTATTATAATTAACGAATTATTCGTTTAACTATTCATCTTGAGCCGTGGAATACTTATGCTAGACCAGTGAGTCTGATGACAGCCAACAATACAAAGTAGTTATGATACTAAGATTTACCCAGTTAGTCACATCACATTCTACATAGCACTACCTGTTAATCAGAACCTTGCCAACTTTTGCCACATGCTGTTATTTTTCTGTACATTGTTCCTATACTCTGGGATTGAGAGAGAGGGTGCGCATGCTTCAGGATGCAAAGGACTTTCTTATTTTACTTGTTGGTTTGACGGCGCATATTTTATTCCTACTATTTCTTACAACTATAACATGATACTATTATCGGTAAAAAATAGGTTAGCTGTCATGCCAACATATCATCGTATGTGTAGATTTAACATTCTTGTGCATCTATTAGTTTTGCTTGCTATACATAATCATAAATCATCTACGTATTCAATACTGGAGACATTGAATCAAAGTGAATGCTCAGCTTACAGGGCTCGTTTGCATGCTAATTTTAAAAAATCTACATTGCTAGGAAAAGCTACGATAGCAAACGCCAGGTTGACAGTGTATGAGAGGTCAGGGAAAAATATGTTTTGGTCTATAAAAAATTCGGGTGAGGTACTTAGTAAACTGAAGTCAAGAGGGTTCCGTGCGACTAGTTTGTCCACTTATGATTTTTCTACTCTTTATACCACATTACCCCATAATTTAATAAAGAAAAAAACTTGTTGATTTGATTGAGAGGGCCTTCAAAAAGTTCTCCAAAAATGAAGATACCCTTTATATTGCCTGTAACGATAAGAAAGCGTTTTTCACTTCTACTGACCGTAAAATATATAGAGGATATAGTCTTTGGTCATGTCAGAATGTATGTGACGCCTTATCATATCTCTTAGATAATATTTACATCAGATTTGGTAATAAGTTATACAGACAAATTGTTGGTATTCCGATGGGTACAAATTGTGCTCCTCTTGTGGCCGATTTGTTTTTATTTTGTTATGAAAGAGATTTCATGACTTCTCTTTCTGTTGATAATCAAGCTGATATCATTGAGGCATTTAACTCAACCTCTAGATATTTAGACGATCTTCTGAATATTGATAATCCTTATTTTGAAAGCATGGTTAACCAAATTTACCCACCTGAACTTAAATTGAATAAAGCTAATACTTCAGATACCGAGGCCCCCTTTTTGGATTTACATCTATCTATTTCTAACGGTTTTGTATCTTCTAAAATTTATGATAAACGTGATGACTTTGACTTTGATATAGTTAATTTTCCATTTTTGGATGGTGACGTTCCACGTCGTCCCTCTTATGGAGTGTATATTTCTCAACTTATAAGATTTGCTAGAGTGTGTAGTCATGTAGATGACTTTAATGCTCGTAATAAATGTTTAACTGCTAAACTTCTTCAACAGGGCTATCGGTATCATAAGCTTAGAAAGGCTTTTTCTAAATTCTATCGCAGACACCATGAATTGGCTTCAAAATTTGATGTCGGATTAAAATTTCTTTTACACCAAGGCCTATCGGAACCAGAATTTTATGGTGACTTAGTATACAAATTCAAAACGATTAAGGGTAGGACTGATTTTTCTGATCAATTCCGAATAATAATAATACGTCACAAACGTATTGGCTATAATTCAAATGTTATGCGACAGTCTGCATGCTTAGTGATTAACCCAATCACGGTTGATAACTTTGCTGCACTCTTTAATTGCACACCGGGGGATCGGTCATCAGACTCTATGATGGCCCCGACCTAAAGCCATATATTTTAGTTGGTTGGGACCGGAGCCTTTTTGTCTGTTGCTTGGTCCACCGGGGCTCAACTGGTGACCTTCTTTTGCTTCAGATTTCCAGTGGGGTTGTTTGGCAGGACAGGGATCTCCACCTGTCAGACGGCCCGTTGTATCTGTTGAGTCCTCGTCTTTGCTTCTTCATGGTGTTGAAATTTGATTTATGTGTTTACCGTGATGATTCATTGACGAGTTAGATGGTTATCATGCGAACCGAACAACTAAATGTTTTGTACCACTTCAGAAACTGAGGGTGAGGTTGGGCCTGTAAAATCGATTTAAGCCCCCCAGTAATTCATTACTGACCGTTCCAAGGCGGTAGTTCTGTTGTGGTTCTCTGTTGCCTGTTTTTGGTGTCAGAGTTTCTGTGATGTTTTACCTTATGTATGTTCTTATTATTTTTGGTTCGGTTTGGGTTGCTGAGTGGCCACCTTTTGGGAACAAGCTGCTCACTCGGTTGGCCATATGTTCTCTGTATCTTGATTATTTGTAATCTTAGTTGTTTCCAACTATGGTTTGAGGGCTGGATTTGGATTTTGATTGTTTCAGTTCCTGGTCTTTGCATACTTTTTACTTTTTTTCTATCAGTTACGATAACCTGTTTCCTGCCATTGAGTGTGCTTTTTGGCTTACCATTATTTTACTTTGCTCTGGACATGTCCATACAAACCCAGGCCCATTATCAACCTTCTCGTTGGAAAGCATCTCGAGTACGACGTCAAACATGTCTGCAACTATTCTTAGTTCTCTCGATACTAGCCATAATCTGTCGTATGTCCAGTACAATGCCCAAAGCATTCTTCCGAAACTCGAAATTCTACACGCAGAGTTAATCGAATGTGACATCCTAGCATTTACTGAGACTTGGCTTAGTCTTACGGATAATACGAATGACCAGGTAGCTAATGAACAGGACAGCTTCGCCGGGGACCCAATCAAGATAATATAGCCTATACACTAGTATCTCAATGATATTATGATAATACGCGTATGATAATACTCACCAAGGCATACACCCGGCTCCTCTAAGCTCCGCCGGAGACCAAATCAAGGTAATATAGTCTACACACTACTCTCTCAATCACCAAGGCATACCCCCGGCTCCGCTAAGCTTCGCCGGAGACCCAATGAAGATAATATAGCCTATACACTAGTCTCTCAATAATATTATGATAATACGCGTATGATAATAATCACCAAGGCATACCCCCGGCTCCTCTTATGTCCGCTGGAGACCAAATCAAGATAATATAATCTACACACTACTCTCTCAATCATCAAGGCATACCCGACTCCGCTAAGCTTCGCCGGATACCCAATGAAGATAATATAGCCTATAGGGGAGACCGGGGATAGTTGATGCACGGGGCACGTTGATGCAGTGGGAATAAAAAGACAATGACGTCATTATGGACGTCCGAAATGACGAATTAAAGTAGTCATTGACAGCCGCCATCTTTTCCTGAAGTTTTGCGGAATTTCGACAGCAAATGAGAATTTGGTGAAGAAAAGTTCGTTTTTGACACATCTAAGTAAATTTATGATATTTTGCATTTTTTTCGTTTAGCGCGCATTTGTTTCTGGTTGTTCATAATTGTTTTATGCACACAAGTAGAGATATCTTTAATCTTCAAAATCATATGCTCTTCTGACAGAAAACATTGTGTGTTAGTTGCCTACCTTGCTAAATGTCACCTGGGGCATGGTTGGGGCAAGTTGATGCAATGAGCATGGGGCATGTTGATACACCATAGAATCCTACTGTACTGCGTGATCTGTTTACAATATTTGGATGGACTTGATCTCTAACTGATGTAGAACAATGTACAATATTTTAGACATTTCGGATTTGTCATCATATTTTCAAATACGATGTATTTTATTATATTCAAACAAATATACAATGGCATTCGAGCCTCCTACCATTTACATGTGCGCCCAGCGAAGATTCGATACATACGCACAGTCTGATCAGAGTCTTTGCTGTGCGCTCTATGGATAGCTAAGGACCCATACCTTTTCGTGTGGCCAGTAGATTCTGACCCGAATGTGATGATGCACAGGCTGATCTGAGTCTTCGATGTACGTATATGTAAGTTGTACGAATTGCTGGGCCCCGACTCATTCAATATAGAATCTATGACCATGAAATGATATTTTCCCGTTTAAAATGTTCTAAAGTTTCAGAAATACAAGTATAGAATATTTTGATGATTTTTATCTTACAATTATTCATATACAAACATCACTTCTAGAGATCTTTTACTGAAGATACATGTAACTTCAATGGCTAAAATAATTTTGATAAATGCATATAAACTAGAAAGCAAGGAAACCCCCATTTGTCCATGAAAACGGTCAATTTACTGTAGTATTCGTTGCATGGACTTGTAAAGGCAAGAAAAAATCTGTATCAACTTGCCCCAAGCGTTGCATCAACGTGCCTCACTACTGGGGCAAGTTGATGCATTCGACTTCCAAAAGAAATCTACTTAAACGGAGGGAAAATATACCAAAACTCAAGGATTAATGCAGAAAAGACAGAGCTTTTAGTATATACAAAGATGATAAATATTGGGCAGTCCGGTCACGAGATATATCAAAAAGTCTAAAAAGTGCATCAACTATCCCCGGTCTCCCCTACACTAGTCTCTCAATAATATTATGATAATATGCGTATGATAATACTCACCAAGTCATACCCCGGCTCCGCTTAGCTCCGCAGTAGACCCAATCAAGATAATATAGTCTACACACTACTCTCTCATTCATGACAATACAGTTGTGATAATGCTTTTGCCAAGGCGTACCCCCGGCGCTACTAAGCTCCCAGCTAACAAAATAACGTTGTTGCAACGTTGGTGCAACGTTATATTTTGGTTATGAAAACGTTTTGATTTTTGGTTTTATGTACTGTAGGGTTTTTTGGATGGTTTTATTTGGGATTTCTAAACGTTTTCATAAAACGTTGCAAAAAACCGTGGTTGCAACGTTTGTGTAACGTTGTGTTTTGGTTACAAAAATGTTTTGATTTTGGGTTTTATGTACGTTTTTTACGACTTTTTATGCTCCCTGAATGATGAGCATATAGTTGCTGTTTTGTCCGTCCGTCTGACTGTCTGTTCGTACTTCCGTCGGTCACACTTTTGTCCGGAGCATATCTCTGGAAGTATAAGGAGGAACTAAATGAAACTTCATTCTTTGATAGAGGACAACGAAGGGAAGTGCAGTGCATAAGAACCGTAACCCTGTCACAAGTATTTATGAAGTTAGCTCCCTTTCCAGTTTTTTTTAATATTTTGCTTGTCCGGAGCATATCTCTGAAAGTATAAGGGGGAACTAAATGAAACTTCACATATTGATAGAGGACAATGAGAGAAAGTGCAGTGCCCAGGAACCGTAACCCTATCACAAGTATTTACGAAGTTAGCTCCCTTTCCTGTTTTTTTTTCTTCAATATTTTGATTGTCCGTAGCATATCTCTAAAAGTATAAAGGGGAACTAAATGAAACTTCACACATTGATAGAGGACAATTAGAGGAAGTGCAGTGCACAAGAACCGTAACCCTATCGCTAGTATTTACGAAGTTAGCTCCCTTTCAGTTTTTATCAATATTAAGCTTGTCCGGTGCATATCTCCAAAAGTATTAAAGGGAACTTTATGAAACTTCATACATTGAAAGAGGTCAATAAGAGAAAAAGCAGAGAACATGAACCATAACCCTGTCCTAAGTATTTACAAAGTTAGCACCCTTCTTATTTTTTCAGTATTTTGCATGGATAGAGCATATCTCTGAAAGTGTAAAAGGGAACTTAATGAAATTTCATACACTAATTGAGGGCCATGAATGAAAGTGAAGTCATAAGTAATTACAGTTTTTAGCTCCCTTCTTAATTTTTGCTTTATTTTGCTTGTATGGAGCATATCTTAGGAAGCATTGAAGGAAACTAAATGAAATTTCACACATTGATAGAGGGTAATGTCAGGACGTGCAGAGCTTAACAACTATTACCCTACCTTTTTGTGTGTGTGAAGGGGGGCGGGGGCAGAAGAGGAGGGAATTTCTCAACCTTTTCATCAAATGTTGTAAAAACTTTCCACAGTCTGTTGGCAACCTCTCAGGTACCTTGCCACAATTTTTTGACAACCTCTCAGGTACATGTTCCTTACCACAACCTTTTCCAACCTCTCAGGAACGTTGCCACAACATTTTGACAACCTCTAAGGTTTTGAAAACCTCTCAGAGCAGACGTCGGACGACGGATGGACGACGGATCCATACGTGCCTAAACTATAAGCTTCTCTATGAGCCTATGGCTCAGGTAAGCAAATAAGAATAGTTGGTGTGATAAATATACTGTTTAAGGTCCACGGTATCAGCTATGGTCATGCCGCGACGGTCATTTAACCTAACCACACTGTTCCTGAGCAGGCTTAGACCTCCTAAGCGGTTAAACCCGGTCCCACAGAGCTTGCGACCGCACCGCGACCTATCAGCGACTAAAAAACCTAACAGTCGCGGAGAGGTCGCATAGGTTGCGGAAAGGTTTTATAATGGTCGCAACAAGGTCGCCGAGCAGTCGCCGATCAAAATTAGTCGCATCCAGTCTTTTGAGCTAGCACAAAAGAAAAGCCGCGACTGATTTTGATCGCCGACTGGTTGCAATGGTTTTCTGGAAGTCGCCGATCGTATTATTTCAGTCGCCGACCAGTCGCCGATCGGTTTCAGCAACACTTTGGCTCTGAAATGTTTCAACCTTGTTGCGACCTATCGGCGATCTGTCGGCGACTGATCGGTGACTTATCGGCGACTGACCACTGGTGAGACGGCGACTGATCGGCGACCGATCGGCGACTGGTCACCGTCTGGTCGCTGACAGGTTTGCAGCGTGCGCCGATAGATCGCCGAAAGATCGGCGACTGGTCGCCGACTGGTTATAGCGTGCGCCGATAGATTGTCGAAGGTTTGCAGTGCCAGCTTTAAAACGAAAATATGTCTTCGCATCCTGGTATCATTTCATTATCATTTTTCTTACCCGCGATAATTATTATTTCAAATTGAACGGAGAACTATTATTTCATGCGAACATGTACAACTGTAAGTAGTACAACCGTGTCAGCCACATGGCTCCTGGTGTGAACAAACAAGTAATAACTGCTTAACAGAATTTTCTCTTCCGACTTCACCTTTGACAAATCTACATTTTTGGAATTTCTAATTGAAATTCATGATAAAGAGCAAAATTTGTATTGTGACGACTACAGCAAGCGCTTGTATGACGCTAATTGTGACTAACGTCAACGTTATTTCAAACGTCAGTTGGTTACGTCTTCATAATGACGACACTCTCGACATCGTTTGTGTGAAACATTGCCTATTTCGGATTTATTGTCGACGTTAAGACATAGAAACAGATAATGATGGAACTATAAAGAATGACTTTCTTTCTTGGGATTTTATTGAGGAAATTCATTGCTTTAAAAAGTATAGAATCGCCGAGCCGGGCTTATCGCATTTCATTGACCGACTAGTGATACACGGAATTCAAGCGCGTGTGAGCAATCCCAGCCCATGGGCAAGATAGCATTTTCCAGCACCGCTAAAAATAGAACAAACTTTTTCTCGTAGGTAAGAAATAGAGATTATTATACGGTTGTTTTGATCCCAGCCCTGATCTCAGCCCGGGTTGACGGTATCGGCCCGAGCCCGAATCTCAGCCCGAGTTGACTGTATCGGACCGGACTAGATCAGGGCTGGGATCAAAACAACCGTGTAATGATCTTTTTATCATATACTTTTTTTTATAGAATTATTTTTTTGTAAGAAAACGTGCATTTTTTGTTCCAATAAAATATGTCTGTTTTCTCTATTTTATTGGATGAAATAACATGGAGATGATCAAGTCGAAAGATCATGGTTGGTGAGCGCCATTTTTCTTTCAGCTGGAAATACAACTGAGTAAAATCAAGAAAACACAACACAATCGTTAGATATTTTAATCGTAAATGGCTCAAATTACAAAATAAAACTTACCGAGAATGATTTTCTGGTAGTAGAACAAGCTACACAGCCTCTGTGTGTCCACTTCCAACCAGTCGACATGCGGCAATAAAACAGGGCGGCAGACGTCCGAGGCTTTTGCCCGCTGAGTTGGTTTTACGACGCCAGCGACAGCACTTGACGTTAGCACCAAATTTGAGAGCTGATACGACGGCTGAGATTATAAGTATCTTTCATGGATGTGAGGTGTGGCTAGAAAAATCTGTCACGAGGGTCACTGATCGGCATCACGAGGCTTGCCTCGTGAAGCCGAACAGTAATCCCAAGTGACGGATTTTTTCTGTCCGCACCTCACACCCTTGAAAGATAATTTTTCTTGCACATTACGTTTTGTTTTAACTTTAGAACTTGTTAAAATGCCTAATTTTAGTGCTTGAGAGGTTTCTATTTGATTTTGAAAGAAGTCGCCGCTTTCAACGATCGCCATTCGGTTCTTTATGTCAACGTCTGGCGTGCATAAACTGACGTCATTTCTGTCGTCTTCGTTACGTCATCATGTAAAAAGCCAACGTCACTTGACGACGCATATATGTGACTTCCATTACAACCTATTCATTGAATGCTTGTGATTTTTATCCGGTGCTGGGTGAAATAACATCGGTGTGATAAGATTTGTAGGTACAGGGGAAACACGCGGATATCCTTATCCACTGTGCAAGAAATTTCTGTCCCGCCATACACGTGATGTGATCTCGGCCCTACACGTGGTCTTTGGACAACAGGGCTGGACAGCGCTTTCTGACAGGGATATATTGGTTTAGCCCAATATCCAGTATCAAGGGCAATACTAGTAAAAGTATATGATAAATGTTTCTCCATTAGAAATAAGTTTTGCAGTAACGTTGCAGAAAGTTAGGAAACGTTTCTCCAGTCTAAATCTTAATTTTAAACTTTCATTAAAACATAGCTGGCAATAAACAATTTTAATTTTCAGATCTTTTTTTAAAATTAAGCTAAGAAAATGAGTGGAACTTCCGATGATGAGGCTCCTCTGTATCCCGTTTTTTTGGAATGCTGGCATGCACGCCATAAAGGGTCGCGGAAATGTGTGACAATGTTAAATGGTATAAGATGAAAACGTTAAAATCGGCATTGCAGCTAGAATTACCTTACAAGAAAACAGGTCGATCGGGAAATATGCTTATTCATAACCTACAATTTATTAGAGTACTGGAAAGAATATTAGCATAAAATAGCTAATTGTGTACCTGATTTGAATTCCAATTTCAAAATTTAAAATTTGGAAAGAAGGAAGTCGGTAGTTTTGTATTATTAATTTCGGCTTCAAAAGTAGATTTTCTTGGTACGCTTGCGTTAAAATAAGCATTATTAAACGCACTTGATTTATTTTAGTAATTAAATTCGATTAATCAAAATTCAAATTGGAATTTGTAAATACCAATTTTTAGAAAGTTTTGAAATACGAAACTGTGGTGAAATTATCTACCACGTGCTCTAAAGGATTTAGCCACGTGCTCTAAAGGATTTAGCCAACGTTTAAAAAACGTTACGAAAACGTTATGTCCAGAGAGATCGTATTCAAATAAAATCACGGATAAGAGCTTTCCTTTCCCCTCTCTGTCTGTTTCAAGACTTTTGTAATCTTAACCAGACACCTTTAGGTTATCTATATTTACATAATTAAGAAGGCTCGTGCAGCTTATTTGGAATAAGTTGGAACCCATCGAAATCAAGGAAATAACACATTTCAGAATAAAAAGGGGCATCAATTATGCAATAGTCATCAAAATGGCATGAAATGTGGCCCACACATTATATCACATATTCATGATATTGCCAATGGGATACGATTATGTGGGCGGAAAAATATAACGTTGGAGCAACGTTCATAAAACGTTGACTCCAACTATACCCTAGAGCGTGGAACATGTTCAAACGTTGAAACAACGTTTACTAAACGTTGGTCTCAAACAAACGTTCATACAACCAAACACAAACGTTGCGAAAACGTTTCTTGTTAGCTGGGCTTCGCCCTAGCCTCAATCTACACACTACTCTCTCAATCATTAAATAGGCTTCGCTAGGATCCCAGTTACGATAATACAACCTAGGCACAAATTATTTTTCTTTGAAACCCATACTAAAGTACTACTTCACCTGGGTGGTCAACCCCATTGACCCCCGTAACCCATGCACGACGTCTGTAACGTGCACGAAGTATGTACAAACTAGAGTGTTGTCTTTTACACTACTGTTGTTTCTAACGAAACTATCGTCTGCTACAGGCGGTTGAATCGGACAAAAATATGTATGTTTATACAAATTGCAAACAAAAGAGAGGTTCCTGCCTATTAAATAGCATTGAGAAAGGTAAATTGCAGTGTATTTTAAACCCCTTCTGTCGAAGTAAACTCAGTGAAGCATTTAATACTGAATAATCAGCCACGGAAATGTGCAAGAAGAGAGAGGCTTCAAGCACTGGATAAAAAGAAGGTTAAGATAAGTACGTGTATATTAAATATTCTACATAACCTTTGTTGAAGTATTCGGCTCGTTGTATCAGTATTTTCCAAACAAATAAGATAAATGATTTTCGGTTAATCATATTTAGAGTGAGTGGTTGCAGATTCGTACAGTTTTACATGTATTTTTACTGTATTTTTCTTACACGTGAGAATTAACGTTTTGTGTGTTAGTGTCAAACCTGATACACATTTTTTGTTTGTTTTGAAAAGCTATAATTCAGTGCTGGAAACTCGCAAGTTTAACGTGGTGGCCCAAAAGCTTAGCAGGCCTATCTTTCAGTGGCCCAAATTATCCACTAGCTAAAGTTTCCATTCATTTAGTATTGCCAGAAAGATAAATTTGGGCCACTAAAGGCCATATTTTGGTGAGTTCTGGTGGCCCGAAACAAAAATTAGGAGCATTTGGCCACCGGGCCACTGGCCGTTTCCAGCACTGATAATTAGATCTTGCTTTGGTACCCGGCTGGGGGCTATCAGAAGTCCGCTGCCGGAAAAGAGGGTGATTTTTTCATGACACAGTTTGCAGATTCGTACACCGCTATATTTGCATAAGAACACATAAGCCACATGAAAAAACAATATTTGGACCAAAAACAATCTATTTCACTGAGATGTGCAAAACTTCAACACCTTCTGTCAGTTAGAAATTAAGTTTTTGAGCACTTCAAAACAGCCCCGACAACGTCTGTTAGCGTAACGGAACCGAATAGAATGAGTCAGCGTGAGGGACTCGGCTCAGAAAATGGAAATTTAAACAAATTCGTGAAAGTTGTCACCAATGTAAATACATGTAGCTTAAAGAAGGATAATTTTCTCAACATCTGTTATTTAAATAAACTGTTGACTTCGAAATTTTACTCCTCGGTCATGAAACCAAACTGCCGCATGGGAGAGGCTACAGCCATAACGGTCAGACAAAATCGTCTGCAGCGACTGAAATCTACAGGTCACGCGCGAGCGTGCACCGAAAATGACGGGCACGATTGTTGATTTTAACAGTCAGGCAGTTAATTTCTTTTTTAATTGACATGATGCGTGCAGTAGAGGTCCTAAAACTCCAAGTGTACGAATCTGCAACCTGTACGAATCTGCAACCTGTCACTCAACAACTGCACGGTTTTAACATTATCACTGGTATCCTTACTCTAGGGTTCGTCGACGGCAAAATGCGTTGAAGAGTAAGAATTCTCAATTGACTACTACGTTGTTCAATTGAGAATTGTGGTCCCAACTCCACAAGATACCTGTGATGATAAACCGCTACCAGAAAAGATATAATATATCATTATACATCATCACTGGTAGTAAGCAAATTTTCTGTATTATTGGCATTCTCATACCATCATTATGGTATACTAAAAAAATTATAAACTGAAGTACAGTGACCGAATATTTTAACTTACTTTGAGTTGAGGGATAATTCTTTCATAATAATTAACTTTTTCGCATTGTCGGAATGAATCAAGTTGCCTGATTTATGATACTTGTTATATTGTTGGAAAGCTGGTGCACTCTTATGCTATGGTGTGGGTAAATCGGTACACACGTAATTATCCTTCAAATCGGGTAACAGTTCAATTTCATAAAAGAAAGAGCTATCTTTTGCATATGTTTTGAATGTTTAATTAGATATAGTAAGTTAATTCAAAATATAATAGTGATATAATGGGAATGTTGGCGGCAGAAAAGGTTGAATTGACTGCAGTTCTGTACCCAACAATTACATTCTGTCGCAAACTCCCAAATAAATAATTCAGTTAATACAGTTTTAACTAAAGATCATTATCATACAAAATATTAATCATGTAAGAAGAAATAAATGTTGACAGCAGATAGGGTTGAATTGACTGCAGTTCTGCACCTTATTTTCTGTTGCAACCTCCAACATAAGTTTATCACTAATTCTTCAGTATTATCCAATAAAATATGAACCATATAAGGTCAAAGTTTTAACAACAGATAATTATCCAATAAAATATTACCCATATAAGGTCAAAGTTTAATGTGAAAACAGAAAAGGTTGAATTGACTGCAGTTCTGTACCTTAATTCAAAAAATTTGGAAATGCACTAGTTATACGATATCCACCTGGGAAGGCGATATCGGTAATCAAAAAAAAACCAAAATAATCAATATAATGAACATACCGCAGTATGGTATCCACCTGTGAAGGCGATATCGTCGACAGCAATAATCCTATTATAATGGACATACCATAGCACTTGGCACGATATCCACCTGAAAAGGTGATATCGATGACCGCGAGGTACATGATTACGCTGGTCTGGCATTCAGCACAGGCAACGTGGCAACGTACTTTAAAACACGATTGTTTTCGCATACTTCTTACATTAATTTCAAACCATCATTCTTACGGACCCGGCAGTTTGTTAGACCTCTTAGTCAGACTAGATTTTCGATGAAATTCCGTCTAGTATAAATGCAGTGCTTGAATAAGATTTTTCACCAATTCGTTGGCTGGTCGTTGTAGCCCAAAAAATGTTTTCAAGCATTTCTTGAATATGCATATCAATTCAGTAAAACTTTTGAGTTCTATTTCAAGAATAGGGAGTCGGATGGTCCGTGAGACTATACTTCTGAAACAAACTTATCCTGATGAGCAGAACAAGCAGGTTTCTTGTACGTTGTCTTCGTTGCTTGTGTTGAATGCCAGACCAGTGTGATGATCGGAACAACAGATAAGAGTCTGGAAAATTTACTCAATTTTTAATACAAAAATTTCAATGGGTATTTTTTTTAATATGATAATGAAAACATTATAATTTCATAAACCATCAGCAGCTTTATCTGTTTCTTCCCTGATCATGGGGTCTATTTCTTCAGGTGTACACTGAGGACACCAATAACGATTAAATTACTGTAATCGTTTAGTGGCCATATCATCGGTGAAGCATCTGCATGGTGCCTAAGGCATTTGCATTTGCTTTGTCTTTGAGGCGGTCATCATACCTACAAAATATGGAGGTTTGCCCATACACCTTAATATAAGCTCACACTGTCACATTCCGACTGAGACGATCTAACACTGTTTCAGTCTAAAGGAAAAAGTGTCTCTAGGATAACCTGCTCATTCTGTGTAGTTTCGACAGTCTGGAGACTCCAAAGTATCCATCATGCTCTTTTAAGATGGCCAGCCATAACGCTTACACATTTCAGTTCTGCTCACAAAACCTCTGATAGTGTTGAGTGTGACCAGCTTACGATGAATATTGACATTTGGACTGTTTAGTACAACCTTATTAGCCCCACCATTCTATATTTAGGTTAGGTTTACAGAAACATAGTATAAACATTTGACAGTTGTTTTGTCGGAGAAAAATACAAGTTTTCTGTCATCTACATGAGAATATTTACAATGAACTGTTTCTACAATGCGTATATTTAACTACAGGCACTCTATTTCGTTAGTTACGCAGAGGTTTAGGGTAAAATAAAGTAAAGTCGGACAGCGGGTAAATTCGGCCAAATGAGCTGTCTCATCACGATTTTCACTGTTTGCCCAGTTAATTTTGTTTTAATTCCAAGCAACTGACATATAAAGGAAACTATGTCACTGTCCGAATTTACCCGCTGTCCGAATTTACCCGACTTTACCCTAGTGGATTGTTTCATATTGCCATTGTTATGATCAGCTTGAACTTTCAGTCGAATCTTCCATCACACTTCATCCTTTGGTCCTATGGCACAATGTGGTAAATATTTAAACAAGTACATTATGGTTTACCATACCTTCTTTTCATTAGAAATGAATAGTTAGCCATCACAAATGAGCGTAATGGATAGCGGGAGTCTACAGGCTGTTCAGGGATATGTTTTCAAAGCACTAAACGATACCCAGTATCTCATTTGTTTAAGCGCTGGCCTGCTGATCTAGCGGTTCCGGGTTTGAACCCAGCTGGAGGTGGAAATCTTTCCAACCGTAAACGTTGTTCCATTCCACAAGCCTTTCCTTGTCATACTCCCATCGTCCGGATATGACTGAAATACCGTTAAACAGGACGTAAAAGCACAAGCATTCATCCATCAATCAATCCATCCATCTAAACACTAAACATTTCCGATTCATATGAAGGGCTGACAAAGATTTCTAAGTAACAGCATAAAGAGGAGTGAACACAGACAAGTACAGGAATGCGGAACTCAAACTACAGGTCTCATTTAAAATTCATTTATTTTTTCTGAGAATTGAAATACTACTACTCGTCGATGGACGGACGCTCGGCGCCCCGTTACTGCGGCTATGGATTCCTTTCGCTGAGGTGCGGGGGCAACGTCGATATGAGAATTGATATACTACATTTATTTTTTTATTCGTTTAGTCCATTAGTTTTGTCATCGTTACTACAGCAAACGATACCTTACCAAGTCTATAATAGATCAGAGGAATTGCACATGGTTTTGCGTGTATTTATATCTGCTGGGAACCGACCACAGGCCCCGATCTAGACCACATCTAGCTAGCGGGGCTTTCTCTGGACAACTGGTGGGGCTTTAGGCAAAAAGAAAGTGGCCATAATCAGAGTTCCAGATCAAATAGAATATGCGATGAAAAATCAAGACAATATCATGCTTACCTTTAATATATGTTATGGCATCATATTGGAATAGCCTCTTCATGGCGGTTACAATGAGATGTCACAACATAAATTTCAATATATCATCTCAAAGTATCATTAGGTGCTCCTTATTACTTACATTCCTACATTATATTGGCTACAAAATTTTGTAAAAGCTATTTCTAAAGAGAGACGTAACTGGAGTTAGTTTCTAAGACATCCTGTCCTCCTCATATTCGAATTTTGTAGCAATCTCGAATGAATATGACTAAAGCCACAAAGGCAATTTATAGCAGCATGTTAATTTTCTTGTTAAAACATGGGTATCAGCGAGTTAGAACATAGCTGCTAATACGTGCAGTACTGGTATTCATGCAAAAAAAATGATTCAGAGGTTTTGGGAAAAAAAAATGCCACAATTGCAAAAAAGTGTCAATTTCCTCCCTGATCGAACAGGTCCTTACACAATGATTTGCTAACCCGAACACAGATATGTTTCAGTTTGTTCCTAATGATATAAATTCTAGTCCGCCGGATAGACAACTCCAATCTGCCTCCGTGCCTCATCCATGATAGTCATTATCATTTCACTTTGGCTATGTGAGGCCACCGTAGACTCTTTGGCACCTGAAAATATCGAAATCATGAGAAAATCTGTATAGACTATAAGCGCACTGCGCATGCTCAGATCAGCCTGCGCAGAGCGCATACTGATCATAGCATGCACAGGTCGTCCATACAAAAGCTCGGCCGTTGAATATGTTAGATGAATAGGTACACTTTCAGGGTAAGCACTTCTCTCACGCTCATTCATTGAGATCAAATTTTCTTAGAAAGAATTTGCTCAATTCCTCCCCCACCCACAACCCCCACCCCACCCCCTTCCCCTGAGAGAATGACCTACCATGAAAAGATTTTGTCATCCAGGAGAGAGAATAGGAGGTAAACTGGCGAAAAAAATCTTGGACGCAGAACCTATACATAAAAGAAAATAAGGGATATCCTCACAAAATTACCCGTCTTTGATATCAAAAGCATCTCATACATGTATAACATTTATGAAGTTGATGCATTCAACACTCACCCATTGAAGTGTAGTCTATCTTTGAACCGATTATACCTTTATATATTATTATAATCAAATCTCGAAATCTCAAAATCCATCTTAAACTACTGATAGCCCAGCTAACAAAATAACGTTGTTGCAACGTTTGTGCAACGTTATATTTTGGTTGTGAAAACGTTTTGATTTTTGGTTTTATGTAGGGTTTTTTGGATGGTTTTATTTGGGATTTCTAAACGTTTTCATAAAACGTTGCGAAAAAACGTTGTTGCAGCGTTTGTGTAACGTTGTGTTTTGGTTACAAAAATGTTTTGATTTTGGGTTTTATGTACGTTTTTTATGACTTTTTATGCTCCCCGAAGGATGAGCATATAGTTGCTGTTTTGTCCGTCCGTCTGACTGTCTGTTCGTACTTCCGTCGGTCACACTTTTGTCCGGAGCATATCTCTGGAAGTATAAGGAGGAACTAAATGAAACTTCACACATTGATAGAGGACAATTAGAGAAAGTGAAGTGCACAAGAACCGTAACCCTATCGCTAGTATTTACGAAGTTAGCTCCCTTTTAGGTTTTGTCAATATTAAGCTTCTCCGGTGCATATCTCCAAAAGTATTATAGGGAACTTTATGAAACTTCATACATTGAAAGAGGCAATAAGAGAAAAAGCAGAGAACATGAACCATAACGGAGAACTATTATTTCATGCGAACGTGTACAACTGTAAGTAGTACAACCGTGTCAGCCACATGGCTCCTGGTGTGAACAAACAAGTAATAACTGCTTAACAGCATTTTCTCTTCCGACATCATCTTTGACAAATCTGCATTTTTGGAATTTCTAATTGAAATTCATGATAAAGAGCAAAATTTGTATTGTGAGGACTACAGCAAGCGCATGTATGACGCTAATTGTGACGTAACGTCAACGTTATTTCAAACGTCAGTAGTAACGTCTTCATAATGACGACACCCTCGACATCGTTTGTGTGAAACATTGCCTATTTCGGATTTTATGTCGACGTTAAGACATAGAAACAGATAACGATGGAATTATAAAGAATGCATTTCTTTCTTGGGATCTTATTGGGGAAATTCATTGCTTTAAAAAATATAGAATCGCCGAGCCGGGCTTATCGCATTTCATTGAGCGAGTAGTGATACACGGAATTCAAGCGCGTGTGAGCAGTCCCAGCCCATGGGCAAGATAGCATTTTCCAGCACCGCTAAAAATAGAACAAACTTTTTCTCGTAGGTAAGAAATAGAGATTATTACACGGTTGTTTTGATCCCAGCCCTGATCTCAGCCCGAGTTGACGGTATCGGCCCGAGCCCGAGTTGACGGTATCGGCCCGAGCCCGAAGCGGGCCGATACCGTCAACTCGGGCTGAGATCAGGAATGGTATCAAAACAACCGTGTAATGCTCTTTTTATCATATACTTTTTTTTATAGAATTAATCTTTTGTAAGAAAAAGTGCATATTTTGTTACTATAAAATATGTCTGTTTTCTCTTTTTTATTGGATGATTGATTCATTGATTGATTGCTTTGAGTTTAACGGCCCCTTGAGACAGTATTTCAGTCTATATCGGGCCGTCTCCCAGAGAGAGGGAGAAAGAAGAGAGAATTGATAGACGAGAGAAAAAATGTCCAAACAACCCCCACCCGCACCTACTGCAAGTACAGTAGGCCCTTGCCCTACTATTATCCAAATCAGTAGGACGCCCCGGCGCTGGAAGTTACACGCAGCACCATCGCACCACCCGTCCACCCCTTTTTATTGGATGAAATAACATGGAGATGATCAAGTCGAAAGTTCATGGTTGGTGAGCGCCATTTTTCTTTCAGCTGGAAAAACAACTGAGTATAAAATCAAGAAAACACAACACAATCGTTAGGTATTTTAATCGTAAATGGCTCAAATTTCAAAATAAAACTTACCGAGAATGATTTTCTGGAAATAGAACAAGTGTGTGTCCACTTCGAACCAGTCGACGTACGGCAATAAAACAGGGTGGCGGACGTCCTTTTGCCCGCTGAGTTGTTTTGATCACGTCAGCCACAACACTTGACGTTAGCGCCAAATTTAAGGGCTGATACGACGGCTGAGATTATAAGGATCTGTCATGGGTGTGAGGTGTGGATAGAAAAATCCGTCACGAGGGTCACTGTTCGGCATCACGAGGCTTGCCGAGTGATGCCGAACAGTGATCCCTCTTGACGGATTATTCTATCCGCACCTCACACCAATGATAGATACTTTTTCTTGCACACCACGTTTTGTTTTAACTTCAGAAACGCTTAAAATGCGTAATGCTAGTGCTTGAGAGGTTTAAATTTGATTTTGAAAGAAGGCGCCGCTTTCAACGACCGCCATTCGGCTTTTTACGTCATCGACTGGCGTGCATATACTGACGTCATTTTTACCGTCTTCATGACGTCATCATCTTAAATGCAGCGTCACTTGACGACGCAGGTACGTGAGCTCCTATACAACATTTGCATTGACAGCTCGTGATTTTTTTTCCGGTCCTGGGTCAGAACACCTGGGTAAGATGAGATTTTCTATCACAGGTGAAAAGAATGGCATTTTCTATCCGGTGTGCAAGAATATAAGTATCTTTCATGGGTGTGAGGTGTGGCTAGAAAGATCTGTCACGAGGGTCACTTATCGGCATCACGAGGCTTGCCGAGTGATGCCGAACAGTAATCCCGAGTGACGGATTTTTCTATCCGCACCTCACACCCATGACTGATACTTTTTCTTGTACGTCACGTTTTGTTTTAACTTTAGAACTTGTTAAAATGCCTAATTTAAGTGCTTGAGAGGTTTCTATTTGCTTTTGAAAGAAGGCGCCGCTTTCAACGATCGCCATTCGGTTCTTTATGTCAACGTCTGGCTTGCATATACTGACGTCATTTCTGTCGTCTTCGTTACGTCATCATGTAAAAAGCCAACGTCACTTGACGCATAAACGTGACTTCCATTACAACCTATGCATTGAATGCTTGTGATTTTTATCTGGCCCTGGGTGAGATAACATGGGTGAGATACGATTTGTAGGTACAGGGGAAACACGCGGATATCCTTATCCACTGTGCATGAAATTTCTGTCTCGCCATACACGTGATGTGATCTCGGCCCTACACGTGGTCTTTTGACAACAGGGCTGGACAGCCCTTTCTGACAGGGCTATATTGGTTTAGCCAAATATCTCGTATCAAGGGCAATACTAGTAAAAGTATATGATAAACGTTTCTCCATTAGAAATAAGTTTTGCAGTAACGTTGCAGAAAGGTTTAGGAAACGTTTCTCCAGTCTAAATCTAAATTATAAACTTTAATTGAAAACATAGCTGGCAATAAACAATATTAATTTTCAGATCTTTTTTGAAAATGAAGAAAAGAAAATGAGTGGAACTTCCGATGATGAAGCTCCTCTGTATCCCGTGTATTTGGAATGCTGGCATGCACGCAATAAAGGGTCGCGGAAATGTGTGACAATATTAAATGATATAAGATGAAAACGTTAGAATCGGCATTGTAGCTAAACTTACCTTACATGCAAACTGGTCGATCGGGAAATATGCTTATTCATAACCTACAATCTGCTAAAGTACATGCTACTGGAAAGAATATACTCCCATAAAATAGCTAATTGTGTACCTGATTTGAATTCCAATTTCAAAATTTGAAGTTTGGAAAGAAGGAAGCGGTAGTTTTGTATTATTAATTTCGGCTTCAAAAGTAGATTTTCTTGGTACGCTTGCGTTAAAATAAGCATTATTAAACGCACTTGATTTATCTTATTAATTAAAATCGATTAATCAAAATTCAATTTGGAATTGAGAAAGTTTTGAAATACGAAACTGTGGTGAAATTATCTACCACGTGCTCTAAAGGATTTAGCCACGTGCTCTAAATGATTTAGCCAACGTTTAAAAAACGTTCCGAAAACGTTGTGTCCATGGAGATCGTATTCAAATAAAATCACGGATAAGAGCTGTCCTTTCCCCTCTCTGTCTCTTTCAAGACTTTTGTTATCTTAACCAGACACCTTTAGATTACCTATATTTACATAATTAAGAAGGCTCGTGCAGCTTATTTGGAATAAGTTGGTATCCATCGAAATCAAGGAAATAACACATTTCAGAATAAAAAGGGGCATTAATTATGCAATAGTCTTCAAAATGGCATGAAATGTGGCCCACACATTATATCACATATTCATGATATTGCCGATGGGATACGATTATTAGGGCGGAAAAATATAACGTTGGAGCAACGTTCATAAAACGTTGACTCCAACTACACCCTGGAGCGTGGAACATGTTCAAACGTTGAAATAACGTTATCTAAACGTTGGTCTCAAACAAACCTTCATACAACCAAACACAAACGTTGCGGAAACGTTTCTTGTTAGCTGGGATCTGAAGTAAATTTTCTGGTCCCAGCAAAAATTACTTTAAGACACCAGTAGTTTGACATTTATAACAGAAGTCAAAATGTAAAGAAAAATAGGAAATGTACCCAATCTATATTCTTCAATATAAGAGGGTACTTTGAGGTCTCAGTGTTTGAGACAGCGAGAGTCAATTGCCACCCCCTAAATTTTCACCGACAAAATTCATGTACTGATTTTTTTTCGCAAAAAAAGAAGAATACAAAAGTCTCCTGTTTAAACATTGGTGAGTATACGAAGCTGGATTGTCAATCAACAGGCCGGCAACCCGACCGTAGGTAAATCAGATAAAGAGAATCTGTGGCCGGATAAGCGTATATGAAAAACGGAAGTCGATCTCACGGCATTGGGGGCATTGGGGTTAGTCTATCAATATCCCCCTATACTAGAGCAAGTGAGCAGGGGCTCACGTATACCCCCGACCAGTGCCACGGCATAATGAAAGCATACTTTACCACAAAACTACAATGCAAATAATGTTACAAATTTCAAAGTCTGTGACCTTGACCTCATATCAGCAGCAGTATCCATAATATGCAACCCAGTATGAAATAAACCTAGTCCTGTATCATTAGGCTCCATTCATGTGTTAGAACTATAACCAAAAACTATACAACATATTTCTAAGTCCTAGTTATTGACCCCTGGCCCAACCCATGGGCCTGACAATGCAGCTTAGGTAGTTCAGATCAAAAGTAATGGTATAGAGATATCATGAACCAAATATGGTAGAAATCTTCAATGCAGTTACAGAGATAAAAGAGCAACAAAAAGGTTTAACACAAAACTTGACATAATGAAAACGCCAAAGTCCTAATTTCTAACCCTTGGCCCCACCCTGGGGGCCTGACCCAGGGCCTAAGATAGTTTACATCCAAGGCAATGCTATAGAACGAACGGACGCACGAACGGATGAACAATCGAACAAACGGACGGAGTGACAAAAACTATTTATCCCCTGACATACTCCGTATGTCGGGGGGTATAATGAAAATATTGCTGGCATTACTATGGAGGACTTGAATCAGACTACACGTTCATGCAGATTCAACGAGGTCTTCAATTTTTCATAAATATATATACAAAGCAAGTTATCTTGTACTGCGGCTTTTTTCCGCCCCACAAACGCGTGTATATATGCAGCCGGTACATAATGTCGAAATGACGTCAATGTGACATCACTACGTCACATCGACGTCAGTATGACGCCATGTGCCTGCTAGGTAGATATTTATGTCGAAAAAGGAAAAGAAAAATATCAATTTTCACCCCAGCTACAAGCGTATTTTGACGCTCGGCTCTACAACTTGTCAACGCATTCTTTTTCGTATGAACACAGGCGCTTGAAGTTCTATGCTATGAAACATATTTCAATGCCGCTAAACATCTAGGCTATGAGCCATTTACGAAATGACCTTTAGACTGCATCAAGTATAATGGGTTTTGAGGGTCTTTTGAGCATAGAACTTCAAGCGCCTGTGGTATGAATTAGCGTTGTCTTACCGGATTTTAGGCAGTCTCGGACAGCTGTGGCTTCGTACTGGAAACCAGCAGCATTTAGAAAGTTATAGTCTCCTTCTTTTACAGGAAATTCATAAGAGCCAGAGGGCGTCGTAACTTTTGTAGGACACCAAAATGGTGCATCCACCTGAAAAATCGAAACAAGATTATCTCTAGCAGTTTCTGAATGAGTTTCAGAACCAAAATGCTACTTAGCAACACCTGCAGGTCTACAAAACCAATAAGCTACCTAGCAACACTTAAAGATCTACCAAACTAATTTTTACCTAGCAGCACTTAAAGATCTACCAAACCATAATGCTACCTAGCAACACCTAGAGACCAACCAAACCATTATTCTACTAGTAACACTTAAAGATCTACCGAATCATTATGCCACTTAGTAACACATAGAGAGCTGCCAAACCATTATGCTACCTAGCAACATCTAGAGATATACCAAACCATTATTCTACCTAGTAACACCTAGAAATCTGCCAAACCATTGTGCTACCTAGCAACACCTAAAGATCAACCAAACCATTATGCTACCTAGCAACACCTAGAGGTCCACCATACCATTATGCTATTTAGCAGCACCTAGAGTCCTACCAATGCATTTTGTACTACCTAGCCACACCTAGAGGTCCACCGTACCATTATTCTATTTAGCAACAACTACCAAATCATTATGCACTACCTAGCAACGCCTTGAGATCTTCACAACCATTTTGCTACCTAACAACACCAAGGGATGTAAAGGAAAGAATTAGCTCCTGCTCTAGACGCATTTTCCCTTTAAATGTAGACCTGATTTTGGAGGACTGAGGGGGTCCAGGGGAGCAAAACAGGAAGTCACAAAAGTTGTCTCCCTTTGAAAACTGGCAGAAACACATCAAAGTGTACCATACACCTTAAGGATATAAGAAGGACAGTTACTTCCCTAGAGCTAGAAAACCCTGGCCCCAAGGTTATAAAACTTGAGTACATTCTCAAACTCAAAATAAAACACACTGTTTGGCTGCTTCCGAGCACATGCTCGGCAGCAGCCAATCAGTGTGCTTTATTTTGAGATAGAGAATATTCTCAAGTTTTATAACCTCGGACCCTGAGCCTCTTATCGCTTCGTTCTTAGTCATGTCCAGCCAGAGAAAAGAGTAGCACAACAAAATGTGACCTTAACCCTTTAAACGCCAGTGACGAAAATAGCAGAATCTGCAAACAGAGTAGATCCAAATGAGGTATCAGGATCTACAATGTTTGCCCTCTACTCAGTAGTCTTTGAATTTTCAATCTGATATAGCTCTGACTAAACTTTTTTTTTTAAATTTTGCAGGCGTAAATTTTGTCGTCTGCGTTTTGACGCTTTAAGGGTTAAACGATTAACAATATTCACATGAATGTTTCCTTTGTCACCATAAATGACGGCTGTGTTCTCGCCCGTGCCCGCACTTGTGTGGTATATGAGGCTGGCCATTGCCCCATCCTTGTACTTCAGAATTATACATGCATTTTCATCGACCCCTGTAAATAAACGTAAGGCGTAGCCTAATTAAGTCATATAAATCAAGGTATTTCAGGTTTATATATAAATTAAATACAGTTCTTTCATATATATAATTCAAATTGTGTGATCTAATTATACACTGTTTGCGTAGCATTCTGTTTAAATATAGGGGATACATACATGTCGGTAAGTTTTATGTAACTAGTCTACAAAGTCTTACTGTAACTGCCGGGCCGCGTACAGCAGTCGGTAGCGCGTCTGACTCGAGAGCCAGAGGCCCCGGGTTCGATACCCGGTCCCGGCCACTTACTTCTGTGGAGATTGATTCGCTGATTCAAAAACTGCGTTTGTCAGTTACTGGCAAAAGTATGTGCACTCAGTACTAGTTAACAGCTTAGGGGGTCTGAGCTTGCCCAGGAGTAGTGTGGTTAGGTTAACTGACCGTCCCCACATGACCATAGCTGTGTTCCGTCGACGTACAGCAACAAAACAACAACTTATTGCAATTCGTTTGGCAGATAAACTTCATTCGATTCAACCCTTTTCACATAAACAATCAGCGAAATACCCATATTTTTCGCGGTGTTCCATTTTTCGCAGTATTTCGCGGTCACTTAGAAACCGCGAATATTAAAATCTCGAAATAATTTCCCGTTTCTAACAAAGTCTCATCAGTAGACACAGCGTCCATATATTTTGTTTCTGTTTGCTTCAGTAAAGTCTGGAACTTTTCATTTGAGCCAGTTCTTTCATTAACCTTCAACACTAGCTTCAATGAAAATCAAGCAGTTTTGATTTTTGCTCATGTTGCTAATCGCCAAAATGAAAAATCGCGAAAATTAATGTTTATGTTTTTGCCCCCCAACCGCGAAAATTTGAACCCGCGAAAATCACCGCGTATATGGTACTAATATGAAGATGTTCAGGAAGTGCCATCATCAGAGACAACAGCCTTCTAATGGAACCATGAGGAAGAGTGACAAAGAAGATGTACACAGTGTATAGGAAAGCAAGGAAACCAACTCTCTCGTCCCTCAAAGAGGCGATCATAATATTCGATGAACCTAAACGAACATAACACGAAAACCCTGTTCCGAGCAGTCACAAAGCCATATGAAAAACCACCTCTGAACCACGGCCTTAGAACGGTCAATAAAAACAGGTTGGGAGGTTTAAATCGATATCACGAGTCTAAGACTTCGCCATAGGTTGTAATATTATTTTTTTTCAAAATACATAAAATTATTCGGCTCGCGCAGAATTTCTTTCATTCAATCAGCGAAATACCGTATACGCGATAATTTTCGCGGTTTTCCATTTTTCGCGGTATATCGCGGTCACTTAGAAACCGCGAATTTAAAATCGCGAAATAATTTCCTGTTTCTTACAAAGTATCATCAGTAGACACAGTGTCCATATATTTTGTTTCTGTTTGCTTCGGTAAAGTCTGGTACTTTTCATTTGAGCCAGTTCTTCCATTAACCTGCAGAAGCAGGTTAATGAAAGAACTAGCTCAAATGAAAATCAAGCAATTTTGATTTTTGCGCATGTTGCTAATCATCAAAATTAAAAATCGCGAAAATTAATGTTTATGTTTTTGCCCCCCCGACTGCGAAAATTTGAACCCGCGAAAATTACCGCGTAAACGGTAATAGAAAAGCAAGACATGTAAATTAAACATTAATACAATACAACAATGTTGATTACGTATGTCAGTACTTCCCATGTTATTCTGTTTGCAGTTTTTCAGTAAAAGATCCCCTTTAACCCTTTTTAAAATGTAAATTCGTTTTGGGTACATATATGCAAACAGTGCAGATCCAGTCTAGACGCAGCAGAACGTGGCGTCTGATCAGGGTCAACACTTGTTTACTTCCAGATTTTTCTATGCAAAATTTACTTACTGGTTTTGCTATTCAATAAAAGTGACAACATTCACAAGAAACCTCTAAAACTATAGATGGACACATCCATATTACATGTATAAGGATGGTCAAGTCCACTAGTCAAAAAAGGGTTAAACGACTATGCCAAAAAAAAAAGAATAGTTACTGTACATTAGAGCGCCACTAACCGGTAGACATGAGGTTTCCAACTGCAGTAATAGACACTGGCATTTCTCCAAACACCATACATGCCAATGATACAGTGTATACACCAATATCTATTAATCCCCCACCCCCTAGTTCCATTTGCTTTATGCGTTCCGCCTGAGCTATAGGCAAACAGAACTCTGCTCTCAACAGCTTGACTGTACCCAGTGTTTTCTCAGATAATTCTTTTCTAATCTGAACATAAACAGGGAAAAACCGGCTCCACATACCCTGAAATTGAAAACAAAATTTGATACGTACATGAAATCATAATGTATTACATTATTATTAAACCCATCCTTTGTTAATGGGTGTGGAGGGTGACCCACATGACATGTCGAAACAAGAAATCCGCGGAAAGCGGTGTCGCACCTGCGGGAGTTAAGTCACACAAGTTCTAATTAGTAACGCAGGTGTGATAAAAGCAGGTGTGACAAAAATGACGTTAAACATGTGAAAAAGGTGGTAAAAAGTAATCTGGGAATTATGTGCAAACAATGTGCACATCTTCAGACCATGACAAAACACCTGTGAAGTTTCAAAATGATTGATCCAAAAGTGTAAGAGGAGAGGTGCTCACAAGACACCCACTATGCAAGGTATTATGGTATGTAAAAAAATCACCAAGTTAAACATGTGAAAAAAGTGGCAAAAATTAATCTGGGAATTATGTGCAAACAATATGCACATCTACAGACCATGGCCAAAAACATCTGTGAAGTTTCAAAATGATTGGCCTAAAAGGCAGGAGGAGTTGTGCTCACAAGACACCCACTACGCAAGGTATTATGTAAAAACTGACTTTGTTAAACATGTGAAAAAAGTGGCAAAAATAATCTGGGAATTATGTGCAAACTAGAGATGGCAGTAAGCATGGCTTACTAAATACCCCCCGCATTTAACAGTTAAGCATGGACCTTCATCATCTAAGTTTTACAAAGCTATACAAAGCATACATGTTATGACAACTACAAACAAATATAGCTCATCCTATAATCCTATCAAGGTAGCTGAACATGTCTACTTTTATCTAATATTGGCTCTCATGAGCAAAGCTGGAAAAACCTTGTAGAAAAAATCAAGAAAATCGGTCAAGCAGTCTAGAAGGAGTAGTGATAAACTTTTATTACAAAAATTACAAAGGGGAATAACTCAGCAGGCAAACACTTCTGGGAAGAAATGGAAAACACGGGTCAACTTTTTTCGAACCAAATTTGAATACAATCAAAGCAAAAATGACTAAATCCCCCCCCCCCCCCTCAAAATTTAGATCAAAAATATCAAAAAAGGGGCATTACTCCAGAAAGAGGGGTCAGATTTCAAAGTGGAAACCTTAACGCACATCTTCATACCAATATGTGTTCACATACTTAATTTCAAGAAAATCGGTCAAGCGGTCTAGGAGGAGTTGCGATAACAAACTTTTTTACGAAAAAATATAAAGGGGCATAACTCAGCAGGAAAACACTTTCAGGAAAAGTGGAAAACAAGTGTCAACTATTTTCTTATGATGCATCAATGAACCAAATTTGAATAAAATCAAAGCAAAAATGACTAAAAAAACCCAAATAAGGGCCAAAAATATCAAAAAGGGGCATAACTCAAGAAATAGGGGTCAGATTTCAAAATGGAAAACTTAATGCACATCTTCATACCAATATGTGTTCACATACATAATTTCAAGAAAATCGGTCAAGCGGTCTAGGAGGAGTTGCGATCACAAACTTTTTTTACGAAAAAATATAAAGGGGCATAACTCAGCAGGAAAACACTTCCAGGAAAAACTGGAAAACACGTGTCAACTATTTTCTTATGATGCATCAATGAACCAAATTTGAATAAAATCAAAGCAAAAATGACTAAAAAAACCCAAATAAGGGCCAAAAATATCAAAAAGGGGCATAACTCAAGAAATAGGGGTCAGATTTCAAAATGGAAACCTTAATGCACATCTTCATACCAATATGTGTTCACATACTTAATTTCAAGAAAATCGGTCAAGCGGTCTAGGAGGAGTTGCGATCACAAACTTTTTTTACGAAAAAATATAAAGGGGCATAACTCAGCAGGAAAACACTTCCAGGAAAAACTGGAAAACACGTGTCAACTATTTTCTTATGATGCATCAATGAACCAAATTTGAATAAAATCAAAGCAAAAACGACTAAAACCCCCCAAAATTAGGGCCAAAAATATCAGAAAGGGGCATAACTCAAAAAATAGGGGTCGGATTTCAAAATGGAAACCTTAATGCACATCTTCATACCAATATGTGTTCACATACTTAATTTCAAGAAAATCGGTCAAGCGGTCTAGGAGGAGTTGCGATCACAAACTTTTTTTACGAAAAATATAAAGGGGCATAACTCAGCAGGAAAACACTTCCGGGAAAAACTGGAAAAGACGTGTCAACTATTTTCTTATGATGCATCAATGAACCAAATTTGAATAAAATCAAAGCAAAAACGACTAAAACCCCCCCAAAATTAGGGCCAAAAATATCAGAAAGGGGCATAACTCAAAAAATAGGGGTCGGATTTCAAAATGGAAACCTTAATGCACATCTTCATACCAATATGTGTTCACATACTTAATTTCAAGAAAATCGGTCAAGCGGTCTAGGAGGAGTTGCGATCACAAACTTTTTTTTACGAAAAATATAAAGGGGCATAACTCAGCAGGAAAACACTTCCGGGAAAAACTGAAAAATACGTATCAACTCTTTTCACATGCTGCATCCATGGACAAAATTTGAAACAAATCGGAGCAAATGTTGCGGACGGACGAACGGACGGACGGACGGACGGACAGACAGACGGACGGAAGGACAACGTGAAAACAGTATACCCCCCTCAAACAAGTTTGCGGGGGTATAATAATATGCACATTTACAGACCATGGCCAAAACATCTGTGAAGTTTTAAAATGATTGGCCAAAAAGTGTAGGAGGAGTTGCGCTCACAAGACACCTACTGCGAATTGTTGACGAACAGACTTTTGTGTAAAAAATTGACAAAGTTCAACATGTGAAAAAAGTAGGAAAAATTAATCTGGGAATTATGTGCAAACAATATGCACATCTACAGACCATGCCTTTAACATCTGAAGTTTCAAAATGATTGACCAAAAAGTGTAAGAGGAGTTGCGCTCACAAGACACCCACTATGGCAGGTAGATTGTCTAAAAAATGACTAAGTTCAACATGTGAAAAAGGCGGCAAAAATTCATCTGGGAATTATGTGCAAATAATATGCACATTTACAGACCATGGCAAAAACATCTGTGAAGTTTCAAAATGATTGGCCAAAAAGTGTAGGAGGAGTTGCGCTCACAAGATACCTTCTGCGAATTGTTGACGGACGGACGGAAATGACGGACGGATGGACGAACGGACGGAAACTTGCACGCCTATATCGCCCCAGCTAACGCAGGTGCGACAAAAATGCATTCTTCATAAAATTATTTTTGCACTATATCATAAAAGGACCACACGGATATATATCAAAGGCCTTAGACTCTGAAACAAAGACAATACAGTCATGAGGGTTAACCTATGGCGAATAAGTGAATCAATTTTTACCATTTCTATTTTTCACAGTGTATAAGCGGACAGTCACCAAATCGGAAGCGACAATTGACTGTACACCCGAAAATCACTAGTGACACATAAACAACTGGTGAGGTGAACCGGTAAAAAGCAGGTAAGTCCTTATCGAATCTGTTCTTTTAGATGCGGTTTTCGACACCGGGTAGAGAATTAGATGTACTTCACCTGTAGCATTGTCAGTTTGACATATCACCACCCAATCTCTGTGTAAAAATCAAGTTTTCCTGCTTAATCACCAGTTTTGCTTTATTTTCTGTCGATTGACACGGACAATCGGGGTTAAAAAGACTAGAATTATGGCATAATTTCTGTTAAAACCAACTTAAAATCATCGCTACACCTTTATCCTGTGATATCCAATAGCTGAATTTATCGAAACATTACTTAAAACAAATATATTACCTCCTGAATCGCACACGTTCGTCTCATTCGACTGTCCGACTAGTGACAACTGTACCTAATCATTAGCGACATATCAAGAAACAAATACTGTCCGACTAGTAGTGATTGTATTTTCACATTCATGACGATCATTTTCAACAAATGCTTGAAAAAGGTAATAAAAATATCGTTTTGGATGCTTTCACTGGAATCATCATTTGGGGAGAAGGCTATCAAGCATTGCTTGATAAAAAAAATGATCATATGGCTAAATTTTCTCTGTCAACATTTCAATCAAAATTGTGACCTAGCCGCGTACCGCTTTTGTGATGCGTTACTAGTTTTTAGAAATTTGCATTTTCCGGCTTTCGGTACCGTTTAAGCAACCATCAATGCAATAAAAAGTAAAGATAGCTAAAGTAAATCCCAACAACCCCTTACCTGTAAAAATACATTTTGACCTTAATTATTATTAATCGATCAATTTTCTAAGCAAATTCTGTGTCTGTGAAGACAAACTCAGTGCTATGTCTCAGAAAATCGATGGTCATTGGTCAAAGCTCACACATTACATTAATAAGCGAGCTCGGAGTTGCGAATTTCCGGTTGAACTGGAGGAGAAAAGTCAAAGGTCACGATTGGAAAAATCCGATAGGTTATCATTACGGTTACCTGTTTAGTCGATATAAAACACGTTTTTCGGTGAACAATTAAGGTCATGGACGGACGCTCGGCGCCCCGTTACTGCGGCTATGGATTCGTTCCGCTGAGGTGCGGGGGCAACGTCGATATGAGAATTGAAATACTACTACTACAGTTAAGGTCATGACGAGCTAGTTAACTGTTCATATACACTCATTTGACCTATTCCGACGGATTCACTTATTCCGGTGTACCCTGTTTCCTTCTCTGCAACGAAACAAGCTAGAAGCGAAATGATTTTTAGGTAATTACTTTCAATATTTATTTGTCAAACCCACATATAGTAAGGATCTCATTTATCAATCAAAGATACGGAAAACTGAGTTTAAAAGTGGCTGGTAATGCATATTTTACAAGAAAAATGACAGATGTTTTCAGGCCAACTGTGAAAATAGGGTCGGACAATATTTGTGTAAACAAATATGTCGTAAACCTATATGTCTGCCGATTGCTCATTTTATTAGCTATCTAAACCGATGAATATCAAAATGAAATAAAATCAGTTACTTAGGTTTATTGAAATTTTAATTTATTAGCTCATTTAGCCTATTCCGGCGGATAGTATATTTGGGGAATGTCTCTGAGTTCTGAAATCCATATTAGTGCTGCATTCTCGTCATGCAATTTGAATATGTAAGTAAAACTCCATAAGGCTTTATTTTGAATTGTCATTTGTCATAGAATCCTGGAAAAAATATCAAACATTGTACTTACGGGCACTGAATCACCGAAATAATTTATCAGCGAAGCCGTGTGTATAATCAGATGTTTTTAAATAATCAATTATGTCAAATAGACATTTGTTTGCATAAAATCGTCTTTCATCGAGCTCGTAATAATCCGACAGTTTACTTTTGGGGCGCCCCTCGCTGGTTCTTTCGATGTATTGTAAAAAATATACAGATCCACCGGAATAGAAGAAGGTGCGTCGAAATAGGATAAAAGACAACGTCTGGTTGTCGTCAGATTTCCCTATCTTTCTCAAATAGTTTGTGAACCCAAACTAAGTGCCTTAAACAAGAGGCTTTTATTTATTTACTGACACAAATAAATTAAAAAATGACAGTGTATTAAGACTGTAGCGCACGGTCGACTGAAACGTGCGTCGGAATAGGTCAAATGACTGTACAAGCTTAGACTATCTAAGCAAGTGAAACGAATAACAGGTAAGTTCTCCGACCACAGTAAATGACAAGTACCGTTGGTTGTAACCGCACATATTCAGGTATATTTCTGTGGGCACGTTAAGCTGTTTCCCAAGAGATGGGGAATTAGGAAAGATGGGGTAGACGTGAAATAAAAACACACACACACACACAAAAAGCACACAAAAAACTAAAACAACCCCCACATTACGCACCTGATGCAAGCATACGTCCTCGTCCTACATTGTAATTTAGGTTAGGGAGAGCAAAGAGGATGTAGAAGGGTAGTGTAGGGTATCAATGTAGATCTAGGTGACAATATTGTGCCGTTTGTAAAATATGTTTTCATATCTTTAAAGCTGCTAGACTGACCATTGTAATTAGTTTCGCCTGTTGAAAAACACATTCAAAGTACATTTTCTTTACACAGAAAAATTCAGAAACACTCTCAGTATTTTCAAATTATTTCGAATCTTACGAATAAATCATTGAGCCTGCCATGCTAATCTGTGCAAAATGGTAGATATAAACAGCATACTGTTTGAAATAAACTCAATCCAGTAGGAGTTATTACCCTCCTTTGTCGTTATATTTCGATAAAGAATACATAAGTAAAAAATATTTACTAACACATTTTCTGCTCAATAAGACTTACAAGAAAATCGTCGCTAGTCGTTCAACACCATTTTTTGTTTTTGTCACTAGTCGGACAGTCGAATGAGACGAACGTGTGCGATTCAGGAGGCAATATATTTGTTTTAAGTAATGGTTCGATAAATTCAGCTATTGGATATCACAGGATAAAGGTGTAGCGATGATTTTATGTTGGTTTTAACAGAAATGATGCCATAATTCTAGTCTTTTTAACCCCGATTGTCCGTGTCGATCGACAGAAAATAAAGCAAAACTGGTGATTAAGCAGGAAAACTTGATTTTTACACAGAGATTGGGTGGTGATATGTCAAACTGACAATGCTACAGGTGAAGTACATCTAATTCTCTCCCCGATGTCGAAAACCGCATCTAAAAGAACAGATTCGATAAGGACTTACCTGCTTTTTACCGGTTCACCTCACCAGTTGTTTATGTGTCACTAATGATTTTCGGGTGTACAGTCAATTGTCGCTTCCGATTTGGTGACTGTCCGCTTATACACTGTGTTTTTGTGGGGCTAAATATTAATGAAATCTTTGTTGTTATCTAAAACGGTAACCAGACCTAAAACTTGCACAATGCCAGATCTTTTCGTATAACAGAGCTGCTGCATGACGGATCTTCCGAATGGCAGAGCTGCTGCATGACAAAGCTTTCGTATGACAGGCACAGGCATTTGACGTTTTTGGGGTCTCAGGAATACACAGTAACCTCGAATATGGCCAGAAATCGCATCTTCTATAATAAGATACTTCAAACGTCAAATGCCTGTGGACAGAGCAGCTGCATGACAGACCTTCCGAATGACAGAGCTGCTGCATGACGCATCTTCCCAATGACTGAGCTGATGCATGACGGATCTTCCGAATGACAGAGCTGCTGCATGACGGAGCTTCCGAATGACAGAGCTGCTGCATGACGGAGCTTCCCAATGACAGAGCTGCTGCATGACGGAGCTTCCTAATCACAGAGCAGCTGCATGACGGAGCTTCCCAATGACAGAGCTGCTGCATGATGGAAATTCTGAATGCCAGAGCTGCTCCATGACGGAGCTTCCTAATCACAGAGCAGCTGCATGACGGAGCTTCCGAATGACAGAGCTGCTCCATGACGGAGCTTCCTAATCACAGAGCAGCTGCATGACGGAGCTTCCGAATGACAGAGCTGCTCCATGACGGAGCTTCCTAATCACAGAGCAGCTGCATGACGGAGCTTCCCAATCACAGAGCTGCTGCATGACGGAGCTTCCCAATCACAGAGCAACTGCATGACGGAGCTTCCTAATCACAGAGCAGCTGCATGACGGAGCTTCCTAATCACAGAGCAGCTGCATGACGGAGCTTCCTAATCACAGAGCAGCTGCATGACGGAGCTTCCTAATCACAGAGCAGGTGCATGACGGAGCTTCCTAATCACAGAGCAGCTGCATGACGGAGCTTCCTAATCACAGAGCAGCTGCATGACGGAGCTTCCCAATCACAGAGATGCTGCATGACGGAGCTTCCCAATCACAGAGCAGCTGCATGACGGAGCTTCCGAATGACAGAGCTGCTCCATGACGGAGCTTCCTAATCACAGAGCTGCTGCATGACGGAGCTTCTCAATCACAGAGCTGCTGCATGACGGAGCTTCTCAATCACAGAGCAGCTGCATGACGGAGCTTCCCAATCACAGAGCTGCTGCATGACGGAGCTTCTCAATCACAGAGCTGCTGCATGACGGAGCTTCTCAATCACAGAGATGATGCATGACGGAGATTCCCAATCACAGAGCAGATGCATGACGGAGCTTCCGAATGACAGAGCTGATACATGACGGAGCTTCCGAATGACAGAGCTGCTGCATGACGGAGCTTCCTAATCACAGAGCAGCTGCATGACGGAGCTTCCCAATGACAGAGCTGCTGCATGACGGAGCTTCCGAATGACAGAGCTGCCCCATGACGGAGCTTCCTAATCACAGAGCAGCTGCATGACGGAGCTTCCCAATCACAGAGCTGCTGCATGACGGAGCTTCTCAATCACAGAGCTGCTGCATGACGGAGCTTCTCAATCACAGAGATGATGCATGACGGAGATTCCCAATCACAGAGCAGATGCATGACGGAGCTTCCGAATGACAGAGCTGCTGCATGATGGAGCTTCCGAATGACAGAGCTGCTGCATGACGGACCTACCGAATGACAGAGCTGCTGCATGATTGAGCTTCCGAATGACAGAGCTGATGCATGACGGACCTGCCGAATGACAGAGCTGTTGCTTGACAAAGCTTTCGTATCAAAGAGCTGATTAGGCTAGCCGCACACCGGCCTTTGCTGGATTATTCTAACTGCTTATGCCAGTGTTCCAGATAAACTTGAACGGCAAACAGGGATATTTCACTGGCAATTGTAATATTTCCCCGAAAAAAAATGTTGTGACCCTTCATTAGAACCGTTACGATGAGATAGTTCTTATGAAGGATCACAATACATGTTTTCACGAAGTAATAAGAAAAAATATCTGAAAATAAACAGCTAATCTAAAACTCTAAATTGTCCTGTACCTCCACAAACAACACATTCTGTTTCTTCGCCACCTCAATAACCTGCTTCGCCTCCTTCAGGTTCATGGTCATAGGCTTCTCACAGAGAACATTTTTCCCGGCATTCATCAGTCTGATACACTGCTCAGCGTGGAAAGGATGGATTGTTGCTACGTAAACAATTTCTGAAATATTCCAAGAACAAGTTAGCCGCAACCGGTCAGAAAACCTGCATAGTACGGATATTTATGAATTCTTCGGGTGTGGGGGTGGGGAAACACCTCTGCAATTTACATTTCTGTCCTCCTACCCAATATAGGTCAATTTTAAAGGAAAGAATTTGCTACCCTAGGAGCGAATTGAAGAATTTCCATTTTGGAAAGCTAGGTCGCCTAAACAAATAGAATGCGTAATATCACAGCATCGATTTTAAGGATATCACGGAAATCATATCTATTCTATTGATAATATTTATTCGATTTTGGGATATCACAAAATCTATTTTGTGATAACACTAATTCGATTTTGTGATATCACTAATTCGAGTGTGTGATACCACTATATTTTATCGAGCTTGTGATCCCTTATTCCTATTTCGTGATATCACAAATCGATTTAGTGACATCTCATAAAAATCGTTTTAGTGATATCACATGAAAAATAACGATAACACAAAATAATATGTGGTATTACATATTCGAAATGTATGAAATGACCACGAGTGTAAGATTCGACTCTTTGAGATGGGATTTTATCTCCTTCAAAATGAACATTACGTCAATGAGAAAACGCATTGTTGACACGGACGTTGTCAATAACGTTACGTGTACGTGTAGCCTACGCGTCAAAGTGTTATTACACGTGTCGTCATACGATATTTATGACACGACGTTATCCACTGATTAACAGCGACGTCCTATGATAAATATTGCCATGAAATTGTGAATAAATATATAAAAACAAATGAACGAAATCGGGGTTTGTGCCTACCTACATCCGGATCTTTTTCTAGCTCTTCGTAGGAACCATAAGCCTTCTTGAAATGGAGCTTGTCAGCAAAAGCCTGAGCTCGCTTCTTATCTCGTGCAGCTATGGCCACCAACTAAGAAAGCAAAATTAAATCGTAATATATCGTAAAAATGTAAATATTGTGGCAGATAGGTCACAGATAACAGTGCAGACCCAGATCAGACTGCTCATATGGTAATACTGCATGGCAAAAAGGATTAGTAGAAGCTTCGATATTTATCCAGCGTCAAAATATTTCGAGATCCGGTAAGGGCCAGTAGCCACAGACTAAGGTAAATAGCCTAAGAAAAATTGGTACTGTCACCACACTGCCCATATGCGTAGGCTGGTCTAGGAATGCGCGTTTTGAGTATCATGAAGGGATGCAGTCAATACAATATAATGCGAAACAGTCTAAAGAATACTACACAATACAATACCATTTTACCTCATGCTCCTGAGCCGATAGGTTGTCCTTGATTGCTGTGAAAAAGTCATTGGCTATCTTTCCAGCTCCTAAACAACCCCATTTCGTTGCCATGACTGTAAAACAAAAACAGTGATCCACAGAAAGGTGGGTGTTGGTGCAATCTCATACTTTTTTAGTAAAAACACTACGTGGTGACCCTCAATTAGTTATCTTCTCGCTTGGTGAATTAAGCGGAATTACATGTAATTTTGAATAACCCTTTGAATTAACTCCAAGCAGAGCAATCAGTGGTGTTTTATTGCGATTTGAATGCTCAGAGATTTGAACTGGCTCAATGCTTTAGCAAACAGCAAAAACTCAGACATGCAAAGCATCAGAAATTCACCAGCTTTTAGTAAAGCTTAAACTTGTACTGTGAATTCGAAAAATAATCTACTTTCAGTTTTGTAACTCCGTTAATCATTAATATATTTTACTAGATCTACTGGAGTTTTATAAGTAGTTCGCTAATATAGTTTGTAAAGCTGCATGCTCATGCAGTAAGCCCTCACTGAAGTGCTGCTAGGCTGTAACTTGGCCCGAAACGGGCCCAAAACTTGGGAACAGGTTTCTGATTCGTTTCTACCCGAATGTGCAGTCGAATGCACCGTATGTACATACAAAAACGGTCTTCGAACCCACGACCTCTGTGCAAATACGCCCGGACTAATGACAAGAATAAAATATAAACAAAACAGCATACCTTGATATAGATCCCTGGGTACAGATCTTGTACTTTGTACAGATATTGTTAAAATGTAATCAATGTCACCGTGTATGAACGAACACCATCGGATGATAACACAACTTCCGGCTTCGCTATTTATGCCCCTATTTTTCCGGTTGAATTAGTGGCTGATACACGGGAAGGTGGGGGGGGGGGTCACTTCCATTATAAAGCAGGGTACATATGTGCCGCTGGAAAAGCCCTACTTTTTTTATCTGCCAGATACATCAATAGGTATGATTTTACAGACTAATATACACGAATAGGTCTTATTTCCCCAAAGGCAGCTTATCTGATTTTTGTTATCAAGAAGAAACAAATATCAATTACAAAGACAACGAATGTTCTCAGCCTACTAATTTCTTGACTTTTCTTCAAGGCTTAATGTCAAATTCATGAGCTAATCTAAGCACTTTTTTCTGCAGTATCCATCCATGAATAGGGTCCAAATTTGATACAAAGTACATGTATAGATATATATTTTGGCATTTGTGTTATACATGAATAGGGTGGGTTATCAGAACACCAGCGGCACATCTGTGCCACTTTAAAGACCAAGTGACCCCCCCCCCCCCCCCCTCACCCGTGGGCTGATAAAAGTAGAGTTTAAATTTTTACGGCCCATCTTCACGGTATGTAGGCAAGTTCACATATAAAAATATAAGCCCAGTTCTGAGACACTGCGCCGGGAAACTGCGCATATTTCTTAAATACAGACCTAATTGACTGAAGAAAATATTACAGGTCTGTTTTCACATATTTTTAAATATTTGGCATTTTCCTTTGTCCAGAAACATTTAGACGCTTCCGCTACACTTACATGTTAAGTCTGGTTTTCAGAAAAAACATGCAGATTTTGGCATTTTTCTATTACTTCCTCAGAAAGCAGCATTAAAAATATGTTTTTCATCTTTAAAAGCATTTGTTGAAAAAATAATTTGCCATTGACAGTGACAACAAATTGTTTCACCATTTCTGAGATACGTTTAAGTAAAGTGTACGAAGTTGATGAGAAGAAATTTTGGTCACAACATTCTATGAATAAAGAATTATCTGTAAAGAAGGTTCAGAACGCGCGACCTCCTGCAAAGAACCAAGCGTCCTAACCCTGGCTCTAACCACTCCCAGCATCTCTCTTCATTTCCACAATGAAGTCTTTGACAAAAAAAAAAACACAATCACCACATCATAGGCCTAGATATTATTACATGTTTTTTGTTTGTTTTGTCGGCAAGCGATAGGTCCGATATTAGAGTCTCGGGCTGAAAATCGGGTGAAGACAAACAACTCGTTATGATCTGTTAATCATATAGATTCTAGCTACAGAGGAAAGAAATAGATGCTCGAAGTCAACGTTTTTAAATAACGAGAATCTGCTGAAAACTATAGACCCTAAATACGAAATCCAGCAGACATGACGGCGAGGACGTATTGTGGGATTGTAATATTTAATTTTCTAATAAAACGAGTCGGACGTTGTATGTATGTTACATGTGTATGTAAAACTGTGCAGCATCTCAGCACCGGCTGAAATAGCTACTGGCCACCCAGCCATGTAGCGCTTGCCAGTAGCGAAACAAAACAAGAGGGCCAAGAGGCCCTGAATCGCTCACCTGAGCAAAAAGGTTAAAGGTCAAACTAGGGTTATCATTTGAACAAACCTGATAGTTTGCAACCATTTCCAAATGGTCCTGAACAAGAAGATTTTTGAAAAATTTTCTATGTATTTCTATGGTTCAAACACAGGACCCCTGGGGTGGGGCCATTTTAGACCCTGGGGCCATCATTTGAACAAACTTGATAAATTACCACTAGGCAATGCATCATACCAAATTTCAAGCTTCTGCACTAAGGGGTTCTGGAGAAGATTTTTAACTATGTTTTAATTTCGAACCCAAGACCCGTCCGCCGCAGGGCCATTTTGGATCCCAGGGCCACCATTTACATAAACTTCTTAGGAGTCGACCTGGCAATACATCATACCAAATTTCAAGCATCTGAGCCAAGTGGGTCTGAAGAAGAAAATTTTGAATATTTTTCTATATATTTCTATGGTTCAAAGCCAGGACTCCCTGTCGCCATTTTGGACCCTGGGGCCATAATTTGAGCAAACTTGATAAAGGACAACAAGGCAATGCTACATACCAAATTTCAAGAATCTGAGCCAAGTGGTTCTGAAGAAAAAGATTTTTGAATATTTTTCAATGCATTTCTATGGTTCAAACCCAGGACCCCCTGGGACGGGGCCATTATAGACCCTGGGGTCATCATTTGAACAAACTTGGTAAAGGACCACTAGGCAATGCTACATACCAAATCTAAAGCATCTGAGCCAAGTGGTTCTGAAGAAAAAGATTTTTGAATATTTTTCTATGTATTTCTATGGTTCAAACCTAGGACTCCCTGCCACGGGGCCATTTTAGACCCTGGGGCCACCATTTGAACAAACTTGGTAAAGGACTATTAGGAAATGCTACATACCAAACTTCAAGTATCTGAGCAATGCGGTTCTGAAGAAGAACATTTTTGAATATTTTCTATGTATTTCTACGGTTCAAACCTTGGACTCCCTGCCATGGGGCCATTTTGGACCCTGGGACCACCATTGGAACAAGTTTGGTATAGGACTGCGAGGTTATTCTACGTACCAAATTTCAAGCATCTGAGACTTGTGGTTCTGAATAAGATTTTTGAATATTTTTCTATATATTTCTATGGTTCAAACCCAGGACCCCTGGGGCGAGACCATTTTGGACCCTGGGGCCATCATTTGAACAAACTTGATAAAGGACCTCTAGCAATGCTACATGCCAAATTTTAAGCATCTGAGCCAACTGGTTCTGAAGAAGAAGATTTTTGAATATTTTTCTATGTTTTATTCCTCTCTAAGGACGGCTGAATCTGCCAGCAGATATATATAGTTCTCTTAGCCTTGCTATTGCAGTGCTTCTAGGTATAAGTGGAAATGAAAGAATACTTGCCTTAAATCACAGCCATTGGCATGTGTCATAAGTACATGTAGATATATTTCATCCAAAAACATGCTCCTCCCTAATTAATGTACCACTCACTTTTTCTGTGAAGAAAATCTAGCAAAACTGGCTATAGAAAAGCAAAATCTGTTATTCGTTGCCAAAATTTAATGTGAAGTCATTTTTTGCACAAATGAATTGCAACACCCCCGGAGCATTGAGTAAAAGAAACAGTAAATTTCAAATCTCAGCAGCCAAATTAAAGATAAAAATTATTTATTTATTGGAGGATGACATTGCCCGAGGTGTAGACGATCTGATTATTTTTTAGAAAAATTCGTGAATTTTTGTCCGAGTTATGCCCCTTTTTCGACTTAGTGCATTGTAAGCCTATGGAACCTTGTGACCGAAACAAAATATCTCAAGAACCCCTGGTGCTAGGATCATGAAATTTTGCCGGATGGCATTGCCTATTATATAAATGAACTGATTAACTTTTGAGAAAAATTCGTGAATTTTTGACCGAGTTGTGCCCCTTTTTTGACTTAGTGCATTGAAAGCCTATGGAACCTTGTGACCAACATATCTCAACCCCTGATGCTAGGAATATGATTTTTTGCAGGAAGACATTGCTCGAGGTGTAGATGACCTGATTAACTTTTGAGAAAAATTCGTGAATTTTTGACCGAGTTATGCCCCTTTTTCGACTTAGTGCATTGTAAGCCTATGGAACATTGTGACCAAAATATCTCAAGAACCCCTTACGCTAGGATCATGATTTTTTCGCAGGATGACATTGCCTAATGTGTAGATGACTTGATTAAATTTTGAGAAAAATTCATGAATTTTTGATCGAGTTGTGCCCCTTTTTCGACTTAGTGCATCGTTAGCCTATGGAACCTTGTGACCAAAATATCTCGAGAACCCAAGATGCTAGGATCAGATTTTTTTGCAGGAAGACATTGCCCGAGGTGTAGATGATCTGATTAAGTTTTAAAAACATAAGTGAGTTTTTGACTGAGTTATGCCCTTTTTCGGACATAGGCATTTTGTATAGGAACAAGCTCGTGAACAGAATATCTGAAGAAACACATAATAAGCTAGGATCCTTATGTTTGGCATACATGTTTGGACCAAGGTGTAAATGACCTGATCAACTTTTTAGCCTATTCCATAAATTTTTGATAAAATTTGCCCCTATTGGACAAAGGCATTATGAATTACTTTATGAACAAAAATTCTGAAGAACCACTAAGCAAGCTATGTTCCTTATATTTGGCATACATTTAAAGGCTAAGATGTAGATGAACCGATTAAAACGCCTTTCTGACTTTATGGGGATACACCTTCTTTAGAGGCAAGCATACGGTTGGGGGCATAGTGTTTCATAAACACATTTTCTAGTTTAATCAAGAAATGAGGTGCCACACTTTATGTTTATGATGGAGATTTGAGTTCTGTTAGAATGGGATTTTTTTTTTGTTTGTTTGTTTTGGCGTATTGCTCTAACCATTTTAACTTCGAAGTATCTCACGTATCGACGTTGACTGTTAACATAAGCTACAACTAGTGACAGACAACCGGGCTGATAAAACGTTTATCGGACCGAATAAGCCTTTGGTAGGAAAAAGACTCCGAATGCTCAGTTTTATCAAACATGAAGATTACTTCTTATACCGTCCAAATTGTTGTATCTGTGTGATAAAGCGAATCATTTGTGTTTGAATCGGCATCGTTTATACATCTCACACATTGATATCTCATAGTATGCTCATGTCAAAGAATATCGTATGGACACATTTCCTATTTTTCCTTAACTTTGAACTCCTGTTATCTACCACTACTAGTATCTCAAAGTAAATTTTCTGGGACCAGAAAACCTTCTTTGCGACATCAATAGTTTAAGATGAATTTCGACTATGAGATATCGAGAGCTGAAAGTATATTTGTTTGTACTTTGGTCCATCCCACATGACATGGAAACGTAGACACTCTGATATATCAAAACGCATGTTATCATATCAAAAAATAGATAATTCGAACTTATTTCCTATTCTTTTTTTATTTCAACTCTAGATGTCTCAAACTTCTGGTATATCAAAGTAAATTTTCTAGGACCAGAAAACTTACTTTGAAATATCAGTAGTTTGAGACGAACTTCGACCTTGAGATATCGAGAGCTGACGATATACGTGTGTACTCTGGTCTGTTCCACACTACGTTGACACTTTGAATCTACCCAGCAGGCACATGACGTCGTATTGACGTCTCACAGAAGACTAAGCAACGTCATGACGTCGTATTGACGTCGGCACGACGTAATTATGACGTCATTACCCGCTGGGTACACTTGTCACTGTTAGTCTATATATCAAATTGGAAGAGGACATTGTACGTTGGTGTTTTACCCTAATGATAGACATCCATAGCTAGAGTATAACTCAAAAATGTGGTGCTGGTGGATATGTAAGGTTTAGTTCTTTCATCAACAGTGCATAGATATCACCACGACGCTGTCTGTGACAGCACAGTCGGCATTCAACGTTGGAAAAACGTAGAATCAGCATTGTGACGTTGAATCAACGATGATATAATGTTGAGTCAGTTTTGTGTTCCCACTCGGTTGCTTATATACAGTGCTGCCTGGCTGTAATGTCATGCTCCAGACACGTTTTAAAAGGTGTTTGATTATAATTGGGGATCTCTCTGAAAGTATTTGCCTCCTGTCTGTCAAAGAGTTCTCTGCCAGAGAGCAAGTCCTTCATCTCACCGGAGCTTACTTTGGGAGCAAACGCATTAGTTAAAGTTTTCTTCCTTGCAAAAATGAGGCAAAACCATAGGGGTATACATATGCAATTAGCTCTTTAAGCGCCAGCGACCAGCATAGATCCTGATGAGGCGGCTCATAATGAGTTGCCCATCTAGATCTACGCTGTTTGCCCTCTAGGTGTTGAATTCTCAATATGATACAGCTTGGACAAAACTGCTGCAGACGTAAATTTTGTCGTCTGCTTTTTGGCGCATTAAGGGTTAAAACAGGGCTTCTTCTCCGAATAAACGTCTTAGACCGTTGTTGAACGGGCACCGCGTCAAGGTGCTTTGTAGAGATACTGTCTTTGGGGGATTATTTTATACATACAGCATCTTCACAGTCATTCAGGTTAAAGGGAATTTTCCAGATCTCTCTAAAGAACCATATGGTATTACCCCTCATTAGAGCCGTCTTGCCGTGACGGTTCTAATGAGGGATCACAACGTATGTTTTATCAAGAAAAAAGAAAAAATAAGAAAAAATATCACCTAATTATCCCCCAAAACCCATCCCTTTTGGAGCTCTGTAAATCATCTCTCATAATACAAGTAAAACACTGCCAGATTTCGAACCATAGATATCATTTGTTGTCACTGTGCAATGAAATCTCGCTTTGGTAATCAGGCCCCGAGGTTATAATTTTTTTTCATGCTCAACTCAGCTGAGCATGAAATTTTCTCTGCAGATAAATATGAAAATGTTAACTAATGTTGGCATTTTCATATTCATGAGCAGAGAAAATTTCATACTTAGCTAAATTGAGCAAGAAAACAATTGTACTTATCAGTAATTTGCTATTTATTAGCAGGTAAAATTTCATGATCAGCTGAGTGGAGCATGAAAACCGTTTTATAACCTTAGGGCCTAGCCTCCAGCGGGACTCTAACTCATGACCTCATGATTCAAAGTCAAGAGCAAAAACCATTCGGCCAGGCGGAAGCTTAAAAGGCGAAAATGAACAAAGACAAAGGAAAAACGTTTAACACTTTATTTGAAATGAAAACAAAGCTTCAACACACCTGGTAGGAGGCAATCAAAACCGCTCGTGCAAACGATGAACGCGGATCATAAAACGTTAGAAGCAGCTTTTTCGATTGCAAATACAATCGATGAACGTTAGAAACAGCGTTTTCGATTGCAAATTGGAGATAATTTGCAATCGAAAACGCTGTTTCTGACGGCTTTTGATCCGTGTTCATCGATTGTTAAGAGCGTTTTCGATTGTCGCCTACCTAGTGTGTTCAAGCGAAAATCAAGATAGTACGATTTAACAAGCAGCAACATTTTTAAGCAGCAGAAAAAAAATATACGAACTAAAAATAAATAAATAGTAGCACCTAAATTCTAAAATCATGTCTGAAATTGGCGTTGCTCATACTACATGCATATACTAAGCAATTCTTCCAACCGACCATTTTAATTGTGTCGACGGCGTCCGAACACATTCATTTTCAGTACACTCGTTTACATGAAATTTTGACTGGGCAAAGATAAATCATATTGCTGGCGGAAGCTACACATATGCCCAATTTATGGCATTGTTACAGTGCGGCCTCACTTATTTCACCAATTTAGCTACCTATGTACAGTCTGTGATGACAATATTTGTGACTAGCGTCTTCGCTAGCTAAGGGAACTAAGTCCACGTTGTTCCTTTAGTACGTAAGTGAAAGCTGTACCCTTGGCTTGCGAGGATGTACGGATAAATGTTATACAGTCGGTTAGAAGTTTTGTCTAATATATTTTAACAGATAAAAAGTACAAAGTAGATCGTACTAAAACTGTAAATATTTTAGTTGCAGTCCATCATTTTACTGGACATGCTTGTAAACAATTCCAAGTTTGATGATTTTAATTATACTTTGTTTAATTATCTATTTATCTATTTATTTAGTATCATTTCCTTTTTCGAATTTTACTACTTTTCTTCTTCTTTCCTTTTTACCATTATTCATTAATTCATTCATTTCTTGTATTTTTTCTTAAAATCGTTTACGGAAAAAGTTCATGAAGATCAAATTAGGGTAAAGTCAGGAAAATTCGGACAACGGGTAAATTCGGACAGTGACATTGTTTCCTTTATATGTCAGTTGTTTGGAATTAAAACAAAGTTAATAGTGCAAACAGTGAAAATCCTGACGAGACGGCTCATATGGATTTTCACTGTTTGCAATTGTATGTCCGAATTTGCTTGTTGTACGAATTTACCTGACTTGACCCTAGCTATTAGCAGCCACTGCCAGTCATTGTTCATTGCCAGCAGAAGCAGTGACAACTCTCGCTGCTACCAATTATTGCTTGCCAAACTGTCGATCACTGCTAGTTTCGTATATCGTATTCATACCGGATAGGCGGCAATCGAAACGCTCGTGCAATTTACGAAAGCGGATTAAAAACCGTTAGAAACTGCAAATTGGCGAACGCGGATCAAAAACCGTTAGAAACAGCGTTTTCGATTGCAAATTGGCGACAATTTGCAATCGAAAACGTTGTTCCTAAAGCGACAATTTGCGATCGAAAACGCTGTTCCTAATTGTTTTTGATCCGGGTTAATCGATTGTTAAGAGCGTTTTCGATTGCCGCCTACCCGTTGTGATATTAATCTTTAAAGTTAGTAAACGTCCCGGGGGCGTTGCAATTTACGAAAGTGGGTGTGGCAGATATGGCAGGCCCGTTCCAAGCAACAATAGGTTGGAAAGTGTACCACTCAACAGTCTGAGGGATGATGACACAGACATTTAGAGCCTACGGAGTAGTAAATCGGCCACTGTCAAAATACTTCTCATAAACAGTTTTAACGTGAATGGATACCCTTTCAGATAAATTAATTTTTATTATTTTCCGTTTTTTTTTTTTGTTTTTTTTTTTTTTTTTTTCTTTTTCTTTGCTTCCCTTCTCAATAAGAATCAGCTCTTAAAGGAAAGAATTTGCTCCTCTAGGAGCAAATTCTTTCCTTGAAGAGTGTATCCCGTTTGGAAGAGCTACGTCCTCTAAAGAAGAAAACAGAAATTTCCTGTTGTTCCCCTTGAAAAAAAAAGATGGAAAACACGAAAGTTGGCATGTCATTAAAGTATAATTTTGTTTAACAGAAAACAGAGGCGTTTATTAGGGAAGGGCGTTTTTTAAGGATTAATCAACATCAGCAGTCACTGCCAGTGGCTGCACATCACTGCTGGCAGTGTTTTTCCTCTTACACAAATAGCAGTAACTAGCAGTGAATAGCACCAGTGGGATTTTTCACTGCTAACGTCAAGCAGTACGAGCGGACGATGCCAGTGACTTTCAGCAATGACTGCTGGTAGTGATTACGGTAAAAATTCTAAACAAAAATAATAACTTTAATTCAACCAAATTTTCGGGGTGCCCCTTACATCAGGGTTTTCTCTTCTATCGTCTTTTCACATTTCTTTTCACTACCAGCCGGCTATGTGGATCAACATAGCAGGGTGGTAATGAAAAGAAATGTGAAAAAAGATAGAAATCCTTGATGAAGGGGTAATGCCCCATAAATTAACTATATATAATCAGCACAATACAATTTTTTAGGATTTTTTTATCAAGTCTAAAATAATAACCGTAACAGTCTTCAAGCTTGAGCTGTATAGTTTTTCACTGCAGTAATGCGACTAAAAGATTCAGATGGAATAGCAAACAGTGAAGACCTTGATCAGACTGCTCCTGTAGGAGCAGTCTGATCTGGGACTGCACTGTTTAAACTCAAACCTGTCTATCCCAATATTTAAAATGTTTACGGTACATACAACAAGAGTGACCAGCGGTGACTGTTAGAAGTAAGATTTATCACTGCTTTACAGTTAGCAGTAAGAGCTGGTGGTAAGCAATGGCTGTTAATGACTGCTTGACTGCTAAATTCTTGTTAAAAATCGGATGGTCAGGAATGATGCAGTCATACTCTCTAAACTACAAGTGGCTGCTCACAAATAGAGGCAATCGTAAGACTACAAGTGCCATCGTTCCAGACGGCCTGTCCCTCGCGGATCTTATACTTCAGACAGTTCTCTGTTCGACCACCATTTGGCTCGCGGCTGTCAGCCCAGTGTATGTACCTACAAAGAACAAAGAGGATCAAATTAGTCACTTATCACTACAAGCAGTCACTGCAAGTCACTAACCACTACAAGCAGTCACCGTCATTTTTTACTACAAGCAGTCATTGCAAGTCCCTGACCACTACAAGCAGTTGTTGAAAGTCATTGACCACTAGCAGCAGTCACTGAAAGTGAATGATCACTACAAGCAGTCAGTGCAAGTCACAGATCACTATAGGCAGTCACTGCAAGTTATTGATCGCTACAACAGTTATTGCAAGTAACTGATCACAACAAGCAGTCAATGCCAGTCACTGACAATTACAAGCAGTCAGTGCAAGTCACTGGTCACTACAAGCAGTCACTGCCCACCTCAACAGTGCAGTGATTGCTTTATGTTTTCCGTTTTTCACTGCCAGTAGCCACTGCCCACCGCTAGCGCTGACAAGCAGAGCAGTCGAAGTCACAAGACTTTTGTTCTTGCGTTTTTTTCTTAGAGAGAGAGAGAGAGAGAGAGAGAGAGAGAGAGAGAGAGAGAGAGAGAGAGAGTTTCAGTAGTGAATTGAAATGATATTAAAAACAATATTTCATCGCATTTGGTGAGACTCTGATATGTAAGATGCATTTTCTTTTAAAATGTGTCAATGAAAGGTTAAATTCACTACAGAATCTTTCAGACTGAAATAGTTCTAGAGAAAACTAAAAACTACCATTGAACTCACTCTAATGGGCTCCCATCCACATAAAACTGCCAGTGGCCTTCTTCGTTGATGTCACTTGCTCCTAGCCAAGGTTCCATCCCATGGCTAAGTGTCATTTCGCTAAGCCAGCTGTCCTCTTCGGCGTTACTCGGCACAGCTAAACTGCCCCCTATAGTTATGAAATAAATTAGTCTTTGCTTTGCGCTTAAAGGGTAGCTAAGGGTCTAAGTTAGCTCCATGCTGACAGCAAAGACTCTGATCAGACTGGGCGGATGCCCAGGTTGATCTGAGTCTTTGCTTGACGCACATGCCACTTTGTTGGTTTTGCCGTGTCGCGGCTCATTCATGTTATATAATGTCTGATCGAGGGTAGAAACGTGCTCCAGATAGGAGAGGGAATATTGACAACATAGGATAATTTTCCATTTTTCTCTTTGACAACCTATGTTGTGACCCCTCATTGGAATCATCCATTCGAGACGATTCTAATGAGTTCTTTTGTTAAGATTTAGGAAAATTATCTTAGAATCATTCCTAAACCCCTTCTTTATCATGAGCACTGGTATAAACATGGTGAACTGATTGGATCTATAAATCTTACATGTACCGCCATTGTTGTACAGACTCTGTTCTGCCTCGTATTCCTCCTGATATGTCCACATTGTGTGCTCAAGAACTTTTGTCCAGCTATTTATGGCAACCACTATGCTTTTGGATTGTAGACACCATGATAGATGTGTAAATTTTGTTTGATCTGAACTTTTTGCCATGGTCAGAAGGACTGACCTAAAGGTGGAAATGTCCCAGCTAGGGTAGGGTTACACCACCAGGGTAAATGACAGCAATTTGGAAGGGGGACTACTCTGTTAAAGGAAAGTATTTGCTTTCAACAGGGGCGCGGTTTGGGAGGGGGTGGTGGTGTGGAGGGGGGTGTAGAATTTTTCTGCTTTCAGGAAAGCATTTGCTCTCAACAGAAATGTACTCTTAAAGGAAACAAATCAGTGCTTTCCGAAAGTAAACTTGTTCCTTTTAGAGTAATCACAGAGAAGGCGGGATTTGCCTACTTGGAAAGCAATATTATTCGGATAAAGTTGTCTTCCTTGTGAAAATTGCGGCTAAACCATGGGGTATTTCAATGTGTATCGATTGCATAGATATCGGTACCACTCGTTATTACCAGGCATGTTTATCCAAACACAAAAACATGTATTAACAAGGCGACTCGCGTGCTATAATGAGATTCGGGTATTATAAGGTTGGACAAAAATCACTAAAGCTGGCCATGGCCTGAAACGAGTTTTTTTTTATAGAAATGCATAGTGTATGTAGGAATTAGCAAGGCAATGGCAATGAGGACGAAAAAAAGTGAACAAATATTTTCTTCATTTTTATAGCATTGTTGTTGAATTTATGCAATAATAACGCTCGGCCTCGGTTTTCAATAGCTCACTCGGGACCTGGCAAATATTAAGGCATGAAAAACCATGTTTAATCCTTTATATGAAGTACTCAATTAAGACAAACTATTAAGTTATGACTTGACTTACTGAAGCGCACAGTTTCATCATCATTCCATCGACTTGAAATAAAAAAAATGTGAGGTGCATCATTTGAATAAAGAAAATTAAGCATTTACACGTAGAATAGTTCGACATTGCTGCAACCTGTTCAAAGGCTAAGCTATTCCTTACAGGTTTTTCTGAACGGTCAAAACAGTGACCAGAGCATCGAAGAACCTTGTAGAACAAAGGCATCTTAAAGCAATGCCGATTTGTAATTTTTTATGCCTCAGGATGGAAAGCCATCAAGTCGACGTCAGTCGACATTCGCCACAGGTTGGCTTCATTCGGCACACCCCAAATTTGAGTCAGGAGTAATGCTTGCATTACTCCTGACTCAAATTTGAGGTGTGCCGAATGACACAAGCATTACTCCTGACTCAAATTTGAGGTGTGCCGAATGAAGTGCCGAATGACAAGCATTACTCATGACTCAAATTTGAGGTGTGCCGAATGAAGCCAATCAATGGCGAACAGTTTAGACCCAGACCAGACTGGGTCTTCGCTGTTCATACATATAAAAGGTAGATGATTTTTCCCATTTTCAACTTACCGCTCTCTCCACAGGAGTGAATAGCATCTTTCCAGGTCATCGGCTCCTCTTGGAAAAAATAACAGTTCTCCTTGAACTCAGTCCATCCATCGGGACATATAGGTTCCGGCTGTGGTTCCTGGCAGCCGCAGTTCGCCTGTAAGCTGTCAACTTTCTCCCACAGACCCGCGCCTATGCCTCTCGCGGTAGTTATAAACTCGTCCATCCTAATATCTAGTGCATGAATTTGTTCGTTTAGGAGACGCCATTTCTTCTTTTTACCTCCTAGGGCAGGCGAACATGCCATCAAAACCAGAAGACAGGCAAAAAATGCAGAATATCTCATTTTTGTGTCTGTGTCTTGAGTCTGTGTGTGTTATGATGCGCGTGAATTTGCAGTTATCGAGAGTGTGTGATGGGCGGAGAAATCTTACTTTTATACTCCTGATTTGGAAACTGATAGCAGCTGTCGCCACTGTTAGAGAGCGCCGTAGTTACCCTAAAAATTTGAATAGTACTAAAATAGCAAATAATAAAACCAGACCAAACTGCTACCACGAGCAGTCAGATCAAGGCGCGTCGCGTTAGGCAACAGTTTTATACCACTCCCCTCACCCCCGTCCTTCCATGACAACTAGGGTCGAGTCGGGTAACTTCCGACTGCGGGTAAATTCGGACAGTGACATTTTTTTCCTTTGCATGTCAGTTGTTTGGAATTAAAACAAAATAAACTAACTGGGCAAACAGTAAAAATCCTGATGAGGTGGCAAAATCCTGATGAAACGGCTCATTATGAGCCGTTTCATCTGCATTTTCACTGTTTGCAATGGTATGTCCGAATTTACCCGCTGTCCGAAGTTATCCGACTCTACCCTATATATTTTGTTTTGATGAAATCTGAAAATACCGTATACAAGATAATTTTCGCGGTGTTCCATTTTTGCGGACTTTCGCGATCACTTAGAAACTGCGAAAATTAAAATCGCGAAATAATTTCATGTTTCTTTCAAAGTATCTTCTATAGACACAATATTCATATATTTCGTTTCTTTTTGCTTCGGTAATTGCTGGTACTTTTCACTTGAGCCAGTTCTTTCATTAACCTGCGGCAGCCCTGCCGCAGGTTAATGAATGAACTGGCTCAAGTATAAAAGAAGTAGTTTCGGTTTTCGCGCATGTCGCTGACCGCGAAAATTAAAAATCGCAAAATATAAGGTTTATGTTTTTGACCCGTAACCGCAAAAATTTGAACCCGCGAAAATTACCGCGTATATGGTAATAACTAATGTTTTTGAAGCTTTTGATCTAATAACGTGGTTTGAGGTAGGGGTATACAGTGTTCTTCCTGTCCGCCTATCCACTACCATCATATTCTTTCTCTCGAAAAGTCGAATTTTGATGACTTGTGCAGTGACACAACATATTTGTTACGTTAATTCATATAAAGGCCGAAGCGTCGTTTCAGGTGATGTTTTATACTCCCGCAATTGAAGTATGATGGGGGTATAGTGTTTTCACCCTGTCAGTCTGTATAAAGACACGACACTCTGGTGACTTAAATACAGATAACTCTCATTTTCTCAATCACTGGGGCCGTATTCATAAAACGACTTAAGTCGTTGCTATGCTGTTGCTAAGGCTATATTTCTATAAAGGAGATTCCCTACAACTATGAAATTTGCTCTGGAGGAACAGTCTTTGTAAGACTGTTCCTCCAGACCAAATTTCATTGTTGTAGGGAATCTCCAACATAGAAATTTACCCTTAGCAACAGCATAGCAACGACTTAAGTGGCTTTATGAATACGGCCCCTGGTCACTATCTCAAAGTACTCTCTTATATCAAGAATATAGTTTGGGTGCATCTCCTATTTTTCTTTACATTTCAGCTCCGGATATCTCAAACATAGGCCTATTTGTTATGAACTTTGACTTTTGGATATCGAGAGTTGACTCTTTAAGGACCAAAGGGTACTTTCTATGTGAGATGCACCTTTCTCGTTAGGCAATCAACTCCTCCCATATCTTTAAGTAAATAATTTTGAAACTCAGCACACAGTTGACACATAAGCTGAACATGAACATGTACATAAATATGTTTCATACTAAAAACTGGATTTTTTACAAAATGGTAGCTTTTTAAATTCAGCCTTTTTCGTGTCTAGCAATTTTTATGCCCCGCCACTTTTAATGGGGCGGTAGGGGAGGGGGGGGGGGGTTATGGTATCGCCGCTGCCCTTACGTACGTCCCGTACGATAAAGATTGGTGTAATCGATTCATATTTATACATAGGTTTGTAATCATAAAATACAGGCCAAATTCGATTTTGGATAAAATCCACCGATCATTATGGGAGTTATGGCCCTTTTTCAACTTCATTTTGTGCGAAAAAAAATGGTCTCCGTTCGATATCTTTTGAAAAGAGTGGTATATTGGGTCGATATTTTAAACACAGGCATATAAGCATAAAATACAGGCCAAGTTCGATTTTTGATAAATCCGCCAATCATTATGGCCCTTTTACAACTTCATTTTGTGCAAAAAAATATAGTTTCCATTCATTATCTTTTAAAAAGATTTGTGAATTTTGATTCATACGAGTATTTTATACACAGGCGTAATCATTAAATATAGGTCAAGTTCGATTTTGGGTAAAACCACTGATCATTATGGGAATTATGGCCCTTTTTCGACTTATTTTGTGCAAAAAAATATGTTTTTCTTTCGTTATCTTGTGAAAAAGTTACTTGCTTCCGGGCTATTTCTCTTGGAAAATTGCATGGAATTACCGTGGATAACCTTCTTGATAACTTTAGTATGTTTCAAGTTTTGGCTTAAGGTAATGAAAACAGAACCTTGGCACTATGGGAAAATTCTAAATGAGGCTTAAGTTGTTTGGAGAAGGAACAATATTACAGCTTGTCAAACTTGGCCATTTTTCGATTTTTTTTTTCATTGTTGTTACTAAAAAGATATACTACCATTCTGGTCTGTTCACATTTAGAATTGCAAGAGATGGAGTCGGGGTGGCTGGGCGGGGATATACATATTGTCAGTTTATTGCCAATGGCTAAAAGATGACAACTGAAAATCGCTATGTTCCAGATCAAGAGTACTTTACGAAAACGTAGGGTGCATGTAGAAAGTACTTTTATTTTAAGCAAATGACAATGCCTCGACACACACACACACAAAGAATCTTAAGCACACAGGCAAACCAATTGAGGATCAGACCAGATAGCGCATCCAAGCAGTCTTGTCCGAGTCAATAGGTCTGAACAAACAGTGCAGACCCAGATCAGACTGCTCCTAAAGTTTGCCATTTAGACGTATAACGGCACTGAAAGACCAAAGTGTTTACTTTTAAGACATTTGCGGTAATTATTTTAGGTGTCCCAATTTTTTATAGCAATTTTACTGTATATAGTAAACTATTGAATCTCAGGTTGCAGGATTCTTTTCCCAATTCCACTGAATAAGACAGCTGACGCATCAGTCAAATGTTAAATGAACGTATGAATGAAAGTATGACATTGCTTAACCCTGAAAGGCAATATCTGCTGCTGGCTGAAACCAGAGCGGATACTGTTTCTGACAACGAACGTGGTGTCGGGATAAGTTCAAAAATGATTCCACGTGTGCTTCATATTATTTGATGTGCACTTTAAACGAAAAAAAAAACGACCAAAAAATAAAAATGAGATTCTGCTACAGCGGCAGTTTTCCACCTGATTATTTTAAATTGAATATCCAGTAAACCCTACTTCCTGTGAACTGGGGCTATTCTGTCAAAGACGTCCCTCATCTTCATGTGGTCATAGAGTTACTTTGTGACCGGCCTGCCTATGAAACATCATTTGATGATTCTCTTTAACATTCCCTGAAATTGATGGTTTGACACAGGGGTTTTCCGTTAATAATAATCCAAGCGGTAACTATCAATTCTGCGACCTTCAGCAGCAAAGCCGAGCACTCTTTAGCCACTCGATGCCCCGGCATCTCTCTCGTTGGCTTGACAAACGTTTTAGGGAATGAGTATCATTCCACAGGGACCTGTATCAAACCCACTGAAGAGTCTATATATATGATCCTAGTGTATAACCTTAACTGTATACTAGGAACCTATAGACTCTTCAGAGGGTTTATTTCAGGTCCCTGAGTAACATCCGGAGGGAGATTATAACAAAACTCAACATTGAAAAAGTAGTTCGTTTTCAAGAGGGATGACTCGTGATTTTACGCCCTTTTCAAAAACATTTCAGTCATATCATAACGAAAGGCTGGGTGGCCCATTAACGGTTGAGAAGACTTCCGCATTTTAAGTCAGAATGGAACCCAGATCGCCAGCTTAGCAGGCCAGCGCTTAACTCACTGAGCTACCGGAGCTGCTACTACTGTATGAACTAAACTTTACTGTCTGATGAATCCCTTAGCTGCTTGATGAAAAGCGCGGAAAAATAGCCAAAATAAGTGAAACACCATGTCATTTTTTACGTAGGCGCTATGTTAATATGCCAGTTTACGTTAAATCGTTGTTTTTTTTTTTTCAAAAAGAAATTAAACAACTGAAATTAAAACTGGTAGAAATAAGTCACAAAGAATGGTAAGATCCTTTGGAAGCAAGGAATACATCAAGAACAGACTCGGATTAATTGAGTCTGTTCATGGCCAGTAATGAAATGTGCGACACCAGCCACGCCTCCTAGCACTCTATTTTCAAAATAACTCAAATGACCCCAAAGGACAAGAACTCCGCGAAGTTTCATTTGGAAGCATACATTGTCTTTCAGCACGTGTTGAAAATTCCAGGAGCACCAAGTTTGCTCTGCCAATGTTACTATAAAGTTGATAGGGAATGAAACACAACAAACAGGCCAATAAAATTATAGGATCTCAACAGAAAACAATCAATAAATAGGAAACCTGGCAACTTAGGGAACAGAAATTGCTGCTTCTTTGCTGAAAACTTCGTGCGAAAATTCAGTTCCAGTAAAAGTGAATGACTGTTTTTGTAATTCATCTACAGGTTGGGCTTAACTCTTTTTGCCAGTTTATTTAATTATTGCAACGAAGCACTTTTCTTGCAATAACGTATACTTTACCAGTGATCTACATATTATTGGCAAAAATATTAATTCCGCAAGGTTTGCAGTCTTTGACCAGAAAGTCTGTGACACCAAAACGTGTAAATTTCCCCTATATCAGCCCGGAAACTTGATATGGTGTCATGTGCATGGTGCTACGTATTTGGTTCTGTACATTCGGTATATAAAGCATATATAAACCATAAGAATCAAACAGTCTGCAGTCCAACTCAAGAAGTACTAAAACATAACAAGTGCAAAGATGCAGCGTTCAACAATTTTCACGGTAGCTCTGATTTTAATGGCCTGTTCCGTTGCACATGGGATCAAGAAGAAGCGTTACCAGAACTTGAAGACACACGTCCATGATCTAGAAATAAAGCTTGACGCCATTGTAGCTGCCTTACAAAATGGGTCGGCCAATTTCCACAACATGCTTGACGGTATGTGGGACGCCTGTGGCTGTGTGGCGCCAGAGCCCGTGTGCCCTCCTGGATGGTCGCAGTATGGACATCTCTGTTACTTCTGGGTCGAAGAGCTACTGAACTGGAAAGAGGCAGCCGCACATTGCGTGCATCTAGGTAAGATTTTCTATTCTTTAAGCATGACTATTTGAGCCGCGACACGACAAAACCAACAAGTGGCATGTGCGCCCAGCAAAGACTCAGATCAGCCTGAGCAGTCGCCCAGTCTGATCAGAGTCTTTGATGTGCGCATAAAAGGTAGCTAAGGGTCTAAGTTAGCTATATAGCGATCAACAAAGATTCTGATCAGACTGGGCGGATACCCAGGCTGATTTGAGTCTTCGCTGGGCGCACATGCCACTTTGTTGGTTTTGTCGTCTCGCTGTGTGAGGACAGCTCAACATTAATTTTTATCATTTTTTATTCATTAATTTATTTTCATTAACGCCTTAAGTCCAATAATGGATCTTTACAAACAATATAGGCCCAAAAAGGTTTATTTTCTTATTTTTTGCGGGGGTTGTGGGGGATGGGGAGGTGGGCGGGGAGGAGGGGTCACAGGTGCTATACCCATCACCTGTGTAATGCATGCCATGAAACTCAATGAAATGATGGGGAGGTGGGCGGGGAGGAGGGGTCACATGTGCTATACCCATCACCTGTGTAATGCATGCCATGAAACTCAATGAAATGATAACTATGTTTATGTTGAGCTGTTGAGCAAGTTAAAACAAGGCCCATAGCAACATAATCAATGTTCCCGGCGTTTTCTACCTCTCTGGTAAATCTGGCCAATTTAATTGCTGCCTAGCACAGAAGTACGTTTTTGTTCATTGAATCGTATGCCCGTATGACTGCCTGGCATAATTCTGTCTTGCTATCTTAAAGGATGCTTGTTCTAGTAAAGTTTTCTATCACTGTCAGGCGCGTAGCTAGAATGAGGCCTGGAGGTAATGGCTTCACCATATTTCCCTCTGTACTTATGGTAAATAGGTAAACTTTAAAGGGAAGCAATTCTGAATTTTGCCTTCTTCTCAATGAGGGTCAACTCTGACAGGAAAGAAATTGCTCCTCTGGGAGCAAATTCTTTCCTTTTAGAGTAGACCCTATTTCAAACTTTAAAGGGAAGCAATTCTATATTTTGCCTTCTTCTCAATGAGGGTCAACTCTGACAGGAAAGAATTTGCTCCTCTGGGAGCAAATTCTTTCCTTTTAGAGTAGTCCCTATTTCAAACTTTAAAGGGAAGCAATTCTGTATTTTGCTATCTTCTCAATGAGGGTCAACTCTGACAGGAAAGAATTTGCTCCTCTGGGAGCAAATTCTTTCCTTTTAGAGTAGACCCTATTGAAAAAAGAAACTTCGTTATTCAGGGACGCAAACAGGAAGTTACAGAAGTTGTTTCCCTTTGTAAAAAATGCCTTACACGCTGCTTCATGTATGTATGTAAAAATTCAAAATGTTTGCTATATCAAATTATTATATCGGGCTATGTCCCTTACTATGTCTAAAATGAACCAAATCCCGGCTTGAACAATTCTTGAGTGATGTTTATGATAGCGACAGTGAAAGTAAAGGGGGTAATTTATAAAGATATACAAGATGAAATTATAGTTGTTAATCACTGCCCCTGTCGTCTTTAATCTCATCTTTCTTTGTATGGAGTTTGAAGAAAGGACCTCTGACGGTTGTAATGTTAATTTGCCTATGAAATTTGTCAAAATTAAATTATTGATATACCCAAGAATTTCTTTTGATATTTGTTGCTCTCAACTTCCCCTAACTGGCTATGAATTTAATTTCTGATTTTTTCGCACATAGACTTCAAATTTTGGTGGAAAAAGCCAAATTTTATCATTAAACGTAATGGAAACACGGAAAGTTTTTTAAAGATACTTTTCCCCCCGTGCCTCAGCTAGCCACTTTGCATGTATGTGTGTACTATCATAATACACAATATATGTGAGTGGCTTGCTGAGGCACGGGGGGAAAAGATAGTCTACAGCTGAAAAACTGAAAAAGTGAGTGGGGTACTTACACCCTTTATATCTAAAAATAGGCTAAAGTCCTTATTATTGAAAAAAATATTGCATAATATCAGTAACAGTAGTGTGTACGTCAGTATTGGCATAGTTATCAATTAAAATTTCGATACATTAGAAAACCAAAAAAAATTGACTTATTTTCAGAGACTGAAAAATTCACGTACCCCTCTTGATAAAATCGGTTTAAGTTAGTCTAGAGGCATGATAATTTTTCAAAATCACTGTTAAAATGTCTTTATGGTACTCAAGTCTACATATTAATGCCAAATATTTTAACTTTTGCTGCCCGAGGAAGGTGCAATAATTTGTCGAAAAATAGGCAAATATGCATTGATACTGTCAGACGTCCTTCAGCATGTTTAGAGTTATGCTTCAAACCAAAGCATAATCAATTAAAGATTTACAACCTCAATATTTCTATTAACTTTTAAATTTCTCTTAAAACATTATATCCTAGGCATGATAATGATTGCTATCAAAAGTACATTTATCTGCCAAATTTATGATTTGTGATGGTCACTGAAAATAGGAGAATTTAAGAAAATACACAAAAAGAGCGGCAATAGCGGGTCACCATTCCCGCCAAAAATGAAGACTGGATACGCCCAGCAATCATAGTTAATCAGGTAAAAGTTATATCATGAATAATTTTAAGCCCTTTCTTTAATCACTTCAGACCGTTATTGGTTGAAAAAAACTCACGTGCACAGATTAGAGGTTAATGCTATTGTAAAGTTATTTACTCAACCAATCATAAAATTAAAAACCTGCTTGCAGAAACGCCTGTGGGAGTCAATCAATTTATGACGACAAAGTATTCGTGAATATTCCAGAAGAGTGCGCGTTGATATATCGTCTCTGCCTCCGTAACAAAGATGTTTTCGCTGAAGATCTTTTGAACAAGTCTTAATTATGTTGCATACAACTAACCAGTTTCATAATTTTGTGATTATTTCGTAATGAAATACGAGGGAGTATACCTTTAATAATAAGAGAAATAAGTAAAGAAAAAAAAAAGAAAGCATAGTTACGATTCTTGTACACAGCACTTCCTCTTAATTTCCTTTGTTGTTATGTGAAGTCTCAAAACAATCCATCAAATACTGTGGGAGTTATACTCTGCACAAAAGTGCAAAAGTGTTATGATAAAGGGATATAACTCAAGTGATATATAGTAGAATTATAGTTCTTAAATAAGGAATTTTCTCCTAAAGTCTTCTAACGATCTATTAAATATGAACCAGATCCCTCCAACTGTTCTTGGTTTATCTTTATAATAAGTAGATCTATATTAAAAATGAAAAAGGAAGATATTTGAAAATTTAGGCAAGGTAGAGTAATGTGGTTTTTAGAGTATGGACTTACCTTCAGTGTCCTCAGTCTTTGTATTCAGCCTTGGAGAAATTCACTTCAGCACGACTTGCTCCAGACAAAACAAAATATTCACCAGGACATACAATTAAAAAAGTAAGCAAGGCAGAGTTATGGTTCTTGTCCGCTGCACTTCCTCTCAAATGTCCTGTATGAAGTTTCTAAACTTTTGAAGCTGTCTTCCGGATAAGTGTAATGGACGGACGAAGACCTTCTCCATATCCCGCTTCGCCTTAGGCGGGGGAACTAAAGCACCCAGCCTTGTCAGTAGTGCTATAACAAGCTTTTTTAAAAACAATGTGATCTAGCAGTTATTGTTTAAGCTTCAACAGCAAGCTTTCACATTTTACAACTGGACTGTTAACCCATTCATGCCTAGCATCCCATAACTGGGACACAGGCAAACAGTGCAGACCCAGATCAGACGCCGCATAACGCGGCGTCTGATCGGGATCTCCACTGTTTGCTTAAAATTCAAGCATGGTTGTAAAAGAATTAAAAGTGAAAATTTATCAGACCTCCCTTGAAATGATGAATGAACTCATCCATTTCATAGGGCTAGAAGAATCTATTCGTCATCAAGGGCGTAGCTACCTATACGGCAAATACGCAAGTGCGTATTGAAATTTTGTCAAAATTGACAAAATTTCAAAACGCACCTGCATATTTGCATGCTGAATATTTATAAATTAGACAAGATTTCAATACCAATTACCAAAGTGGCTGAAATACTAGCTTTCCCTTCAAGAAGTAGAGAATAAAACATGGTTGTGCATATTATGAAATTGCCCCTAGCTACGCCCCTGGTCATTAATGTTTTAATCGTGGTTACTTACTTTCTCACAGGAGGCCATCTAGCTGTACCTAATGACCATGGGGAGGACGTATTTCTCAGCGACCTGACAGTTTTCTACAATCTCCCTCCCTGGCTCGGGGCCACTGACCAACATGAAGAAGGGGTCTGGGTTGACGTCAATGACGAACATCTGTTGTAAGTTTGCTAAAATCTATTACTATAAAAAAGGAAATAACGATTCAGTTTCCAAAGTCCTACCATTGACAAAAGCGTCTTAACACAAATCAGTATGAAAAGCGATTTAACCGTCACATTTGATAATAAAATGGGGGGTTGATGTGCATATATTGAGTAATATAACTGGCAAAACATAGGGGTAAGGTTTTTTTAATACAAATATATGGGGCCCCGTGCTTGTATATTGTATTTTTACCATTTTATTTAATTTATTATCTCGAAAGTCGGACATTTTAGATGCCAACTACTGAAATGACTCGAATAAATTTTAAATATTTTTATGTGAAACCCAGTGATGCATTATTTATTTAACATCGGCTAATCATGGTAAACTGTTCTTAGAAGCTTGCAGCAATACCTCACGATAAAATATTTCATGTTTTACCACTGATAGAGATGGGTGGATGGATGACAGGATTTACGTCCCTTTTAACAGTGTTTCAGTCATATCAGGACGACTGGAGGTTGATAATGAAAGGTTCTGTTTATGGTTGGAAATATTTTCGTATATACCGGGTCTCAAATTTGAGACCATGAGATCAGCAGGACAGAACTTAACCCATAATGCACCAAAAAGCAGACGATAAAATTTACGTCTGCAGAATTTTATAAAATGTTTCATCCAAGCGATATTATATTGAAAATTCGAACACTTTAGGGCAAGCAGTGTAGATTCAGATGAGGTGGCTTATTATAAGCCACCTCATCTAGATCTACACTGTTTGCAAATTTAACTATTTTAATTTTTGGCGCTTTAAGGGTTAACCTATTGAGCTACCGAGGCTCCTCACTGATGAGCAATGACACCTTTGATATCTGTTATTTTCGTTTGCTGCCCCCCTTCTCTGAGTGGTAGAATTTACTTTTCCTCTCGGAGCAAATTCTTTCCGTTTAGAGTTAACCCAAATCGGGAGGTCTATATAACCCGTGAAAGGGTTATTATACAGGGGCGGATGCAGGAATTTTGGATAGGGGGTTCAAATTAGCTGGTGAGGGGGTTCGATTTGCGCAGTTCGACCAATTTTGGCTGAAATTCCCCATGAATATGAAATTATTTAGGCTGATGAGGGGGTTCGTTTGAACCCCCCGAACCCCCTCTGGATCCGCCACTGTTATATAGACCTTTGAAAAATGTCAGAAAACATGACCATTTAACTTTAATACACTCTGTGTTTTTAGTTATATCAACTGGCTACATTCTAACGCCCTGGAACCAAATGGTGGAACCCATGAGAACTGCCTGGACTTTAAGATCGTCGAAGGTAAAGCATACTGGAATGACGCCCCATGTGACACGCCCCTGAATGCCATTTGTGAGATGGGTGCGCAATAATGCTAGTAATACATGTAATAAAATTTTCACAGCAGTATATACGTACAAACTTTGGCTCAACTTTATGACAGATTTCTGAATGTTAGAAACATTACTGATTTTTAAATCAAATCACAGGAGTAATACCAATTCCTTATCTGTGCTGCCGACCGAGCTTAAAACCAAATACTTTGTCGACAGCCACTTTGCATGTATTAGGATCAATCGACAGCACAGGTAAGCGAATTGGTATTAACAGCGGGTAAATCTGGGGAGAAAATCTGTTGGGTATCAACTTTAATGATCATCTGTACTAAACATTAGAAATAAGTTAGTTTAAAGTTTTGCTTTCATCAAGGGAACCATTTTTTCAGCTTTTAATCTTTAGGAATATAAGGGCATTAAAATTGTATGTAAAATTTGCAGTTTGTATTCCCAGTTTAAATTTGTTTGGTTGTGCTTTGTCTCTCTTACAATACATATAATACCAATATGATTTATATATTCTCTTCACTTCATTTATTCTGTTCCTTTTGTTAAATTGTTTAAAAGATTATTTGTACTGCAACAAACAAAAACAAACATACAGCAAAGACTCAGAGTAGCCTGCAAATATGCAGGCTAGCCTCAGTCTTTGCTGTATATTTTTAAGGCCCCTGAGAAAATTACAGAATGCTCTACAAACCCTAGGCTCCACATGATACAAAGATTTGTTAAGTTGTATGGGTACAACTCCATGGTTTTCTGCTATTTTATAAAGGGGAACAACCTTGGGGATTTCCTGTTTGCTTCCCAGGGAAAACAAAACTCTTCGAAAAGAGGGTCTACAGTAACTCTAAAAGGAAAGGATTAGCTCCTAGAGGAACAATTCTCTCCATTTAGGAGCAAATTCTCTCCTTTAAGGAAACAAGATTTACAAGATATCGCGTTGAGAGTTGCTTCCCCTGAAAGTGTACCTATGCACCTTAGTCAAACGCTAAGTATCATTTTTGTTTCACACAACAGCTTGTTACAGCTCAAAGTTTCATTATATTCTTGGTTGTTGATTTTAATGTTAATATTATTAAAAACAGAGGATGATTGTTAAAGACAATAAAAAAAATAAATAAAATAAAACTTTTCTCTAATCTATACCATCCAGCAGCAACAAACAGCACAACAAGTTTACTGTAATGTCTAGTCTCACTTTAATATCATTCACTTACAGTCAACTCTCGATATCTCAAAGTCAAAATTTATCCCTAACTACTGTTATCTCAAAGTCAATTTTCTGGTCACAGAAAATTGACTTTGAGATATCAGTAAGATATCCAGAGTTGAACTGTAAAAAACAAGACCTGTCCACGTACAAGATAGCTCGCCTGCAGTGCCTTGCCCATCACATAAAAAATTTTGACGTAAAACTTTAAAGTGTGACGCCCACGCCCACGCCGACGTCCAAGTGACAACAATAGCTCTCTGTACTCTCATACAGGGGAGCTAAAAACAAGAAATGTGTCCAAGCTATAATCTTTAATATGAGAGACTTTGAGATATCAGTGTTTGAGGTATCGAGAGTTGGCTGTATAATGCTATACCAGTCTGTGGACCCATAGAGCAGAGGAAGGTATTATCGACAGGTAGTAGTTATTGACACCCCCTTGTGAACTTTTCCATTTCTTGACATTTTAATTTAAATAGGACATGATAGTGTTGCAATTTCATTTAGCTTGATGTTTTAGTGCAAAACTGCTAGAAAGTTAGGTGTTTAGAGAAAAAATTGACATATTTGTCGATATACTAATGAAAAACTGTGCCTCTTATGCATTATTGTAAGGGGAGGTCACTCAGACACATGGTTATTTTCACTCACATAACGTGTTTTCATGTGGTTTTATGCCATAAACTAGATCACCATGGAGAATATTAAGAGCAGACCTGGTTACTCTCTTCGAAACCATATATGGTATTATGACCTCCAGGGTGTCGATAACTACTTCCCTAAATGCAGCATGGAAGTCATTATCAACACCCCAAAATTAAAAGTCACAAAAATGCACAATTTTAAGAAAAATAGATCAGATAATTAGTTTATTTTCAAGTAAAATTATCTCAAAAAGCAAACAAAAGATCATCAAATGTACAATGTTTAATTTAATCTTTGTAAGAATTTTTTTATCTTTAGGGTAAAAATTGAAGAAAAATCCATAATTTTTACTGCTACTTTTTCATATTTTGACATATTTTCTGGCCGAGAGCATAAAAATCAGAAATCTTGGGATTATATGTTTAAATTTTATGCAGATCTTTCAATCATTATCTACACTAAGTGATCATAGCATAATTTTAAGAGAAGTTGTATTAAATCATTATTTTTATCATCAGCATTTAGGGGTAAATGGGGTGTTGATAACTGCTTCCGGGTGTTGATAACTGCTACCCTCCGATACATGGCATTAGGCAAAAAATATTTTTGAAATATAAACAATAATCAAAAGAGTTCCTTCTCATCATCTTGGTAGATAATTGTGTTAATAAAAACAGGTCATTCCAATATGAATCTTACAAAAGTGTCTGTTTAAAACCAATTAGTAGCTTAAGGTGTCGATAATACCTTCCGTTGCTCTACTTATTGAGCTATAAGATGGGCTTTGCCATCTCTAGAATTATCCAAAATATCTAAATCAGTCTTATGATATTCAGATGGGTTTTCCCCTTCTAAAACAATCCCAAAGGATCTATATTTTTGAGATTGTTTTGGAAGGGAAAAATACCTAGGCCAAAGAAATATGGTAAAGTGGCCATACCTTGCAAACCTGGAGCACTGTCATATTCACATATTAAGTCGCCGGAGCCCAAGTAGCTCAGTGGGCAGCTCAGTGCAGACCTGCAAAACTAGTCCAAATCCCACAGGACACAGAGTTCTTTTTTAGCAGTAAACAAGGTTCCATTACACACTGACTTTTATTATCATTCTTCCATCAACTCAATATGACTGAAATGATATTGAAAGGATCTGCACCGCACACATGCTTTATGGTACCTGTATTCTTGATATAACATGGATGGCTGCATGGTTTAAGGTTTTATATCCCTTTTATCTGCCAGCAGTATGTCAGTCATCTTGGCTAGTGTTGGGTGAGTGTGTATGTATGAGTGGAGGGAAGGGGGGATGGATGACTTGCAATTTTACATTCTTTTTAACAGTATTTCAGTCATATCAGGAGGATGTGTGGGTGATGATAAAAGGCTGTGTGCAATGGAACCCTATCTACAATTAAAAAAGATTTCTGCCTACGTCAGGACTTGAACCCAGGATCACTAGATCAGCAGGCCAGGGCTTAGCCTACTGAGCTACCGGGGCTCCCAGGAAGAAAGGGGTCTTGGTGACTGAGTCAAGACTGAAACCCAGAACCTCTAGACTACAAGTCCACAGCTTTAACTGCTCCGTATACATGATCAAACTCTCAGTACATAAAAAGGGGGAGGGGGGTTGAGCTTAGTGACTGATGATGAAGATTGAAGATAAAACATTCCAGAGGCTGGAGAACAGCCACAGCCTGAGTCAAGACTCAAACCTAAAACCTCTGGGCTATGAGTCCACAGCTTCGACTACACCAGGTACATAACCAAGCTGACAGAGCATAAAAAACAACAACTGACTTAGTTTTAGAGGAGAGTTTATTTTACAAAAATATTTAATTTAAAGAATGTAAAAAGAATGGAAACGCTATCTACCTTGTTTCGACCAGCGAAACGTGTTTAAATTAGTAAAAATATAATCAACAAGAATTTAGCAATAGGCAGTGTCTCCCCTGTCTGCAGTAAAAAACAAAACTCAACAAAAGTTTATGCCACCGATGGAAAAGTAAAACCTATGTTACCGTAACAATTCTATATATTGGGACAGATAGGTCTGGGCAAACATTGCAGACACAGATCAGACTGCTCCTCCAAGAGGAGCAGTCTGATCAGGGTCTACACTGTTTGCCATTCCATCTGTATCTTTTTGATGTATTGTTGGATTGAAAACCCAAACTATTGGATTTTTCGGACAGAAACGGTAATTATCATAGGTGTCCCAATTTTTAGAATTTTTATGGCTCTTGCATTCTGCTAATTGCAGAGTTGACAAAAACATGTATATAACACAGATATTATACTTACTCCTTTTGAACTACAAAGGTCATACTATGGCTGACAACATCAGTGAAAATGCAGATAAGATATGAGAGAAAAGGTTACTTTATCCATGTGAAACTAAGATCAGGCTGCTTATCTGTGCAGGCCGATCAGGCTTCAATTTCAACTTTTTGAGATTTTTCAGGAGTCAGCCATTGTGAATGTGAAGGGAAAGACTCTAATCAGACTGTATGGGTGCACAGGTCGATTTGAGTCTTTCTTGTATGCAAAAGTAGTACATTTAGGTTTAACCCTTAACCTGCCAATCGCAACAATTGTCGTTTTTAAGGGATAGGTCACTCTGAGAGCCTGTCAGGCAAACTAGACATCAAGTACACCCCATCAGTTGTGATTGCCCTATGCAGGAGGGAATCTGCTTTGTACCAGAGCAAGGTTTTACCTACATAACTGGTTTGTAGACTTTTAAATACACGTCAAAAATTTATGATATTTTCAACATTAGCTTTTCAAGTGGCTCCCTTATTTAGTTGCTGAAAACTTGACTTCAACCATCCAAACTTTCTCTTTGGCAATAAGACTGGGTCTCAGACAAGCAATCACTTTTGTCATACAAAGCATATAGCTGGTGCTAATATCCTGTATTCATCATCTTTTTTTTTTAAATTTCTTAATTAGTTCCAAGTCATAAGACCTGCAAATATGGCAAGTCATGTGACCTTGGTAACTTCAGACAATGGCAGCAAACACCTTGATGTTACTGAGTGAAAATATCAACCAAACCAATCAGATTCTGAGGAAATTATGACTTCTGAGGTGCGGGTACCCCCATTTTTGGACAAGGTGAATAACTTCTGCAGCAGGTTAAGGGTTAAAGGAAACTTTGAAAAATTTATGGAAGACTGCCCAAAGGCTCAATGGAACGAATCCATGAATGCACACTCCTGGTACCAATTCTGTATCCTTGTCCCCCCTTCCCCCTCCAATTTGAAGAATAGAGTTACTGAATATTTCTTTAATAAAAATTTCCTATAATAAACTGGTCAACAATTATCTAAACCTTTTTCTTTTTACAAGAATACTTTTACACCAAATATCCAAAATAATCTCACAGTCTAAAAGCCAAATAATGACATTTCAAAGTGAGCTATGTATGGGTCAATTGCATTTTAAGGCACATGGCTGACAGCAAATTCTTCCTTTATGGTGCAGTCCGCCTATGAGTAGGGAAACAAATACATGCAAATACCAGAATTATCTCTATGTATTCATCCACCTTTAATGTAAAAAGTAAGCTGAAGAGCTCTCAACAATGCCAATATGAAACGATCACACACTGCAAATAACTGCATAATAAAGTTACCTTATGAAACAGATTTTGATTCTTTTATTGAGTTACTTATAAACTTTTAAAAACATTTTAAAATATAAAACTTTAAAAAACATTACTGTACAAAAAATGGCAAAATATTTATTTCAATATGAAATGTATGTGATGGTAAATGATATTCCTATACATGTATATACATGAAAATATTTTGTTTTAAAAATGAAAACATTGTTTAGATTTCAAGATGATTTCAACAGTGGACGTTTACAACAATATATACAGAGTCAACCCCCTCAGATATCTGGATGTATAGGTTCATGATAAATCCATTAAACAGCCAATCTAAAAAATTTCTTTTAGTTTTACTTGCGTGTACACATCATGACCTTGTCTACACTTTTTATTTGAAAACTAAAAATGCAAGAAAAACTATTGGTTTTTGAAGTCTTGAATTATTAGACGACTATGATACCCAATCTATTAAAGCTACATTAAGAACAAGTAGCAGACAGCGGCAAATCTTTTAAGCCACTATAATGTGACATAGGTCTGTTTGCTTTAAGTTGGAAGGCAGTGGCTTGCCTGATTATGCATAAAAGGGGCATAACTTCAAAAGTAAGAAAGGGGGAGCAACCATTCTTGTACGCGACACGTTCCCCCACCCTAATACATATGCCTACCAAATTTCATGAAGATATCCAAAATGGTTACTTCAAGAACACTGTTAAAACAAGAAAACACAACAAACAAAATAAACTGCTGATGCTGACAGTGACACTGTAAAAGTAATACCTATGGTTTGCTTCTGCTTGTCCCAGACAAGACAAAATTATATTATTACTTCTAATGCACTTGCAAATGTAACACACTGTTGGAACCTGACCTCATTAAGAAACGTCACTTTTCATTGGCTAGTGTCTGGTTTTATGTCACTGAAACCGCTTGGGTAGGGTGCAAAGAATTGTTATTGTGTTATTGTTTAACGTCAACGGTAAACAGCTATAGTCATGTCGGGACAGTCAGTTAACCTAATCACACTATTCCTGGGCAGGCTTAGACCTCCTAAGCCATTAACCAGTACTAAGTGCACTTACTTTCACCAGTAACTGACAACTGCCCTCCTCGAATCAGAGGAAGGGGAAATGAAAGTAAGTGGCCGGACCAGGTATTGAACCCAGGACCTCTGGCTTACAAGTCAGGCACCCTACCAACTGCACTACGTGGAGTGCACTTTGAAAGGTATAAATATGAAAAAGTGCATTAGAATGGGGATAACTGTATTGAAAATTGTCATTTGGGGAGGTAAACGGTCGCAAATTGTGTTTAAGGCTCCAATAATGCGTCACCATAAAACGCCATTTGTGACCATAAAACCATGATTTATCTCCCCAAATGACAATTTTGAATTCAGTTATCCCCTAAATACACACAATCTTTCCAACTGCACAAGGAAGTTAATTCTAACATACAAAGAAAGACAGACATACATAAAAAAACTTAAGATCACAGATAAATAACTATCACAGTTCATTTTGATTTCTTTCCCTGGCACAACAGGAAGTGCTATATAACAATGTATCAAAACAGTGAAGACTCCAGCTGTAGAACATGCTAATATCTCTACATTATGACATACAGTTTTAATCCTACCAAACACCCTGGGTGCGTTGCATTTTACAAAAGGGGGGCATTATTTAGTGCCTAAAGTGTAGTAAATCAACCACTGCCAAATACCTCTACTAAACAGTATTTAAGTGAATGGGTATACTTACAGAGGAAGCAACTCTACTATTGCCTCCTTTTTCTTTAGGGGTCAAATCTTAAAGGAAAGAATTTGCTACTCTATGAGCAAATTATTTCCTTTAAGAGTAGACCCAGTGCAAAAGAGCTACGTCATCCAATGAAGCAAACAGGAATTCATACAAGTTAATATAACATTATTTTTGGAACAGAGGCAGGAGGCATTTATTAGAGCAGGGGCATTTATTAGAATTAATACTGTATGTGAAATAAAGAACAAACAAAATAAATCAGTTTACAGTAGACTGAAGTTAAGAACATGGAAGACTGTGGGGTCAAGGGTGGCTGCTCTGAGTCTCCACTGTTTGCATCAATTTATAGAGTGTGGATTGAATGTGCCGTGGCACATAAAAAGGTGTTTATGACAAATGCAAACATCAAAGACTCAGACCAGTCTGTATATCCATGCAGTCTGATCAGAGCCTTTGAGGTCTGAGAGCACCATCCATGGAGCCAATGCTTCAGATAAGAAGGGGATACAGGATAACTTTCTCTGTTTCTGCATAAAACCATAAGTTGTGACCTGACGGTTCAAATGAGGGGTCACAACATATGTTTTCATTGAGAAATAAGAAAGTTATCTAAAAATCATTCTCCATGCTGTCTGATCAGAACTTATGTTGTCTGAGTACACCATCCATGGACAGTACAGTGCTCCATATAAGACAGGGTAACAGGGGTAATTGAGGGATAATTTTCCCTATTTTCCCATAAAACCATAAGTTGTGACCCCTCATTAGAACTGTCTCGCCAAGACAGTTCTAATGAGGGGTCACAACATTAATGAGCCGCGACACGACAAAACCAACAATGTGGTTGTGCGCCCAGCGCAGACTCAGATCAGCCTGGGCATCCGCCCAGTCTGATCAGAGTCTTCGCTGTCCGCATGGAGGTAGCTTAGACCCTTAGCTACCCTTTAAGCGCTTAGCGAAGAGTCTGATAGGACTGGACGGATGCCTAGGCTGAGCTGAGTCTGTGCTGGGCGCACAACCACATTGTTGGTTTTGTCGTGTCGCGGCTCAATTTGTTTTCATTGAGAAATAAGGAAAACTATCTTAGAATTATCCTCAAAATGCCACCTTATCTGGAGCTCAGATGGACCATAAGGAATCTACAGGTACGAAACAAAGGCTCTACCTAGACTGCACAGATTCACACAGTGGTTTGAGTCTTCACAGGTTGAACATAATTGAGCCACGACACGAGAAAACCAACAAAGTGGCATGTGCACCCAGGGAAGACTCAGATCAGCCTGGGCATCTTCCCAGTCTGATCAGAGTCTTTGCTGTTTGCATGGAGCTAGCATATAGACCCTTAGCCACCCTGTAAGTGCACAGAAAATACTGATGCCCAGGCTGATCTGAGTTTTCACTGGGCACACAAACAACCTTGTTGGTTTTCTCGTGTTGCAGCTCATATGTAAAGCAACTGTTTAGTGTGACATGACTCAAAAATTTTAGCTACAGTTTCCAATCTTCTTTCAGTTTTATTAGGGTGAAGTACTTAAGTAGTTTTGTCCTTGAGCCAATAGTTTTGTCCTTGGGGTTATCTTTTGTTGTTGGGATATGTTATCTTGAACTGTTCATACTGCTGGTAGCTCTGCAAAGAAAAGGAATTACAATCAACTCTTGATATCTCAAAACATTGATATCTCAAAGTACCCTCTTATTTCACAGAAAAAAAGTTCCGATACCAACTTTTGACTAATTTGTAGTGTGACCTGGTAATAATTGAACATAAACAAGGCTTTTGACGCATCATACAGACATTCAGCTACAAAGAGCGCAAACATCTTTAAACCAGACCTTTCTGTTCAAGAGTTATCTTGCAATATTCTTGTGGAGTGATTTGGAACATAAGCCACCAATGCGCATGCGCACATGTAAAACTGATTCTGAAAATTAAAGATCATTGTGCGTGGAACTCGGAAAACACCTGAAATTTACTGCATTCTGTAATCAGACACTACAAGCGATGTTTGAATTTGTGAAATTCTCAGATTATCTCCCTTTGAATTAAAGATATAGCGATTTTCAAACTGCTATTTGTTCTATACCTGTCTAGTTTAGAGTGTCATTCCTTCAAAATCGCTTTTTAAACATTATCTCCGTTTGGTATTATGATAAATATTGAATAAAAGTCACGCACTTTAAACTTTTCGCCATTTCAGTTTTCTATGAAGTTTCTATTGAAAGTGACATTAAACACAGTTTCTGTGAAATGAAGTACCTTTCGTCATGGTTTTAGTTCGTGACGCTAAGCGGCCGAATTTGCCAAATCATTTTGCGGTCTGGCACCCAAAGTGTCTAACTCAATGTAGCATGGGGCAATATGAGAAAAAAAATGGATGCAGAGAATTTCTAACTCATTTAAGTATAGCAAGTCTAAAGATTTTATTCTGCGAAAACAATAAATGACGCCTGTGGTATTTAAGACATTCTTGAACCATGCTGAATTTCAGAAAATCAAATCAAATTGGACTGTTGTACAGACAAATGGATACTCTTTCTTGCAGAAATAAAAATCTGAGCATTTTACTTCTGTAGTAACTAGAGATTCCAATAATATTTCATGTATAGGAACTTTTTTGAGTCAGTATAGTTTGGACACATTTTCCATTTTCATTTACATTTCAAATCTGTTATACCAAACAACTGATATCTCAAAGTAAATTTTCTTGGACCAGAAAATTTGCTTTGTGGTATCAGTAGTTTGGGATAAACTTTGACTCTGAAGATATCCGGAGTAGACTGTATATGTCACATTTTTTATGCAAATGTCATTTATTTCAAAGCCTTCAAAATCAGAGCCCTAGATAAGAGTGAGTATTTGGTGATAATTAGGGATAATTTTTGTTAAATCTGGATAAAAACATATGTTGTGACCCCTCATCTGAACCGTCTCGTTGAGACGGTTCAGATGAGGGGTCACAACATATGGTTTCAATGAGAAATAAAGAAAATTATCCCTCAATTATCATCAAATACCCCTCTTAACTAGAGCTCTGAAAATCAATTAAAATTACAGCTGCAAGTACATTTGCTGTGTACTCATAACAAGATTTCATGATGGTCCTGGTCAGAAACGAGACAAGCAAACGGCAACTGCAAGTTGGCTGAAATATTTCTCTGGTTCCCCTCCCAATGTTATTTATCATTTTTCTCAAAAATTGATTTTTAAATGCAGTAATGCATTTAAAAAATTATCTGCATACTTTTTACAGAGATTTTATATATAGGTTTGTAGGTTTGGTAGGGTCACATCTCTAAAAGGGTGTACATCGCATGTAATTTGCTTAAGTCAAAATATATTCATATTATGCTATGCTACACTGTATAAAGTCTGAAGCCTCCCGCTCAAACAGGACTCAAAAAAACTACCTCTTACAAACACTTAAGGCATACAGATACAACTCCATGGCTGGTTTGGTAGCCATTTTTACAAGAACTAGAAATGTGTCCATAGTATATGGATGCCCCCACCTAGTGTCTTGAGTAACATGGCGCCTTGATTAAGGTCCTGGCACTTGTAGGATAACTTGGTTCATAGAGGCAGACTTGTATAATATTAAACGCAAAAGAGCAAGTGTTGCCAAATGTTTGACATGTGACACAAACTGCAGCCCTTTATACAATTTCAGAGTCACTGTATGGCCAAAATAGAAAATATTGTGTGTTACTGAATCTTGTTAGAAACAAAGTCAGTGGACTGTGATATAATATAGATCAGCATGATCTGATTCTTATAAATTTCCTCTTGTTCTTATAGATATCAGTCCTCATATAAAATTTCGAGATGCTACAATGACAGGAACACTGAAATCTACCTCTTACAAAAATCTTAACCTTGCAAAATTGGCCTAAGTCCGAAGTCAGTGGACCATGACATATGGATCATCATGACCTGATCTTGTAAATTCCTCTTGTACTTATAGATATTAACCCTCATACAAAGTTTCGAGTTGCTACAATAATAGGAACCCTAAAACCTTCCTCTTACAAAAATCTTAACCTTGCAAAGTTAGCCTAAGTCCAAAGTCAGTGGATCGTGACATATAGATCATTATGCCCTTATTCTTATGTATTCCTGTTGTACTTATAGATATAAATCCTCATACAAAATTTCAAGTTGCTACAATAAAAGGAACCCTGAAATCTACCTCTTACAAAAATGTTAACCTTGCAAAATTATTCTTAGTCCAAAGTCACTGGACCGTGACAAATGGATTGTCATGCCCTAATTCTTGAGTATTCCTATTGTACTTATAAATATAAATCCTCATACAAAATTTTAAGTTGCTACAATTATAGGAACCCTGAAATCTACCTCTTACAAAAAGGTTAACCTGAGTCTAACAGGATCACGTACATACTGACGTACGTACGGACAGGCGTACATACGTAATAACGTACACACGTGCGCACGACCAAAACACTATATGCCCCCAGCATCATATGATGCAGGGGCATAAAAACAACTTAAACAGAATCATTTTGCTCTCCTGATACGTAAGCCTTTACCAGCAGGGGCTACTCCTAAAGGAAAGAATTTGCTTTCCAAGAGCAAATTCTTTCCTTTAAGAGTAGCCCCAGTGAGAAGGGAGACAAAATTTTACACTCTGAATGATCTCCCTTGGAGTTGTATCCACATAATTTAACAGTCTATTAGACCAGCGAAGATCTGTAGCATGAGTAACCAAAGATCTGTAGCATGAGTAACCAAAGATCTGTAGCATGAGTAACCAAAGATCTGTAGCATGAGTAACCAAAGACCTGTAGCATGAGTAACCAAAGATCTGTAGCATGAGTAACCAAAGATCTGTAGCATGAGTAACCAAAGATCTGTAGCATGAGTAACCAAAGATCTGTAGCATGAGTAACCAAAGATCTGTAGCATGAGTAACCAAAGATCTGTAGCATGAGTAACCAAAGATCTGTAGCATGAGTAACCAAAGATCTGTAGCATGAGTAACCAAAGATCTGTAGCATGAGTAACCAAAGACCTGTAGCATGAGTAACCTATGCATGGAAGTATAAGACACAAGGAATAACAACAGAACCCGCTTCAAAAGTACCATCATCCTTACCGACTCTTTATCACCTATTTGCAATAAATTGATAAGTACTTGTGAAAATTGCGCAGGATTACTGTCCTGCCGGTTATCCGATACTGAAACCGTCTAACCGAGCATGCGCAACTGGCTGTGATCTTCAGTTATATTCTTATGTCAGTTGATATTAGACTTTTTCAGTGTAAGACCAATTTTTATTTCACCGAATGAACACCAAAAGCAGTATTTTAGCGAGTGGCGAAACCACGAGTGAAAATACCACTGTTGATGTTCATGAATGCAATTAAAATCGATCTTACACTGAAATAGTCAAATTTGCTGTTTCTTTAGTGCTTTAAAATTGCAACATGTCAGTTAGCCTAATTCAAATGCGTCAGCCATCGTGACAGAGACACAACTTTTTTATAGCCGTTTTGCGTCAAACTGATGTTTCCAATTTGTTTACTTGGTATGATATTGGTTGTAAGCAAAGTTTGCAAGTGAAAAATAGCTTGGAATTCCCATCCGATAATTAGATTTCAAGAAATTTGCTAAGAAAGAATGCATACATGGAAATTGTGAACTTGGAGAGACCTTTCCGTTGAGACTGATCAGATGCTTTTTGTGTGAAAAACAAAATTGCACTATCGACTGGCACCATTGCGAAAGTATCGCATTGAAATAAAGTTCTATTCCGGAAGGATAATGATGAACTTGTGAAAAAAATTGTCGGGAGAAAAGGGTGAATAAGATTTGTTACAGGTGTCAAATTTAGCATAAAACGTATGAATTGGCGTTTGTAAGAACTCACTTCATTTAATGAAAAGAATATTTCGTTCCATATTTGCCATTTGTGACTTTTTTTGGGCTTGTGAGATGTTTGCGCTCTTGTTTCCCCTTGTCAAGGAGGCGTTTTCTATAATAGGCACAGCGTATGAGAAAAAGGAAAATGGCGAATGCCAGGAGAAGCCGTCGATCAGCCTGGTCCATGACCTGTCCAGTCAGAAGAGACTATGCTTCCGCCTAAGACACGCTTGGTCCTCAGCTGCATAACGCGCACAGCAAAGACTGATCTGATTGGGCCGATGAAAGAGTGATTTTAGTCTTCGCTGGGCGCATGGTCAATTTCTCATTCTCTGAAATTCAGTGTCTGACGGAGTTAAAATTTGAAATTTACATATATACTCTTTCAAATTATGGGTTGATATTACGAGAAGTAAAAGACAAACACTATGAAAATATTTCCAAATTGCAAAAACGCGCCTTGTTCCGCATTTTAGTAAGAATTGACGGACGCCTACGAAATTTCATGTAAACTACCAAAATGCAGTATTCCTAATACGACCCTCGCTCTCATGCTGATTTAGAGGCCGCTTCTAAAGCCCCGCACCACGTCTGTGTATGTGTATTCTACCATAAGACATGAATTTGCATTCCTTTTCTTTTTCTTCATACCTTGAAATTTGCTTTAGTCGATAATGACTGGTCATCATTAACTCGTAATTTTTTCAATGTTCGCATCGGTGCGCACTTAATACATTTAGACAGTTACTATCCTTACATATTTTGTTCTCATATAAACATGACTTTATTTTCAGGACTTCGCCGGAAGGCCTTCAAAATTTAATATAAAAATTGAGTATATTCTTTTTTTTATAGGAGACGAAATATTTTGAAACACTGTAACTTAACTATTTGTTGTCCGATTTGGATGATTGAAAAAGCACATGTCGCTACTTCACACGCCACACTTAACTGTGATTACGCGCACTTTACTTAAATTGTTCTAATTTATAAAATTAAGAAAATTAACACGTGCCTCACTCGATAAATTAGTGAGACGGCGATAAGAATCGGCTCTTTATCTAGGTGTGTCGGTAACGATGATGGGGTACAATGTTATCAAATTGATTAGCACCTCTCCGAGTAGTCTCCATAGAGATGCTACAGGACTTAATTGGTGCTAATTGGTCCAATCAGTCAGTTGTTATTCCTTCTCTTACAATTCCCTGACCTATGTAATTCCCTAGTAACACAACTCAAATACTATCTTTTCCAAAAAACGTTTCAGCAGGCGTCTAAATAATAAAATATATATTCTGATACTTACGGTTACAAACTTGCCACCAGATAAGTTTGCTGTAGCTGTTAAACGTCCTGAGTTTGTTAGAGTGGTTGCCCCTGATGAATCTTCCATCTTGAAGTGCAGACTACCATAATATTTCCAGACAGGACGTTCAATACTAACATATCCAATATGTTGAGCTATTTCTGTGTCTTGAATAGCTACACCATACAGTCTTACCTAAAATATGGAACCACAGAATCAGACCGCCACATAAACAGGTTTTGATGCCCGATATCTAAGCTGTTTGGTTATACCTTAATGGGTTTTTTTCTGCCATTTTTACAAAGGGGGACAAATTTTGTGACTTTCTTTTTGCTTCCCTGGACAACTAAGTGCTTAAACAAGTAGCCCAAAGGGCAACAATTGCTCACCTGATAGACATTGTAAGCCTATAGGGATATTTAAGATGCTGAAGGGCAGCTTACTCCACAGTCAGTGGTCCAATCAGGCTGAAAATTAAACTCATCCAAAACATTATGTATGCCCTCATTTAATATATGCAAGTTTAAAAAGTATCCGATCAAGAGCACAACAGACAGAGCTGTCAAGGGCAGCTAACTTCGTAGTGGTTGGCCTGATCTGGCCAAAATTTGAACTTGTTTAAGATATTATGCATTTCCTCATTACCTGCAAGTTTGAAAAGGATCGGATCAGTAGAAACCAAGAAAAAGTGGTGACATTGAATTTTTGGATGCTCAGGGCAGGTACTCCATAGTCAGTGGTGGGATCTAGCCGAAATGCTAATTAATCCAAGCTTTTATGCATATCCTCATTACCTGCAAGTATGAAGAGGATCCGATGAAAAATGAAAATGTGATGACGTTGTTTTCTCCATTATAAGACTATGGGATTTTTTTCCAACACTCAAGGGCAGCTAACTCCGTAGTCTGTGCTCGAATCCTGCCAAATTTCGAACTCATCCAAGCTCTTATGTATATCATCATTACCTGCAAGTATGATAAGGATCTAATCAAAAACCTTGACTGCAGCACCCTGAAAGTCAAACTTGCTCGAGATATTTTCATGCCCTACATTTGTGTGAATTTATTTTAAAATCAGTTGAGAAATGTAGGTGCTAGAGCGATGACAAAGTTTTTCTAAAAATAGCCACAGTGACCTTGACCTTGAGCACAGCATCCTGAAAGTCAAACTTGCTCGAGATATTGTCATACCCTACATTTGTGTGAATTTATTTTAAAATCCATTGAGAAATGTAGGTGCTAGAGCGCTGACAAAGTTTTTTTAAAAATAGCCACAGTGACCTTGACCTTGGGCACAGCACCCTGGAAGTCCAACTTGTTTGAGATATTGTCATACCCTACATTTGTGTCAAGTAATTTCAAAATCCATTGAGAAATGAAGGAGCTAGGGAGATGACAAAGTTTTTCTAAAAATAGACACAGCGACCTTGACCTTGGGCACAGCACCCTGAAAGTCAAACTTGCTCGAGATATTGTCATGCCCTACATTTGTGTGAATTTATTTTAAAATCCATTGAGAAATGTAGGTGCTAGAGCGCTGACAAAGTTTTTCTAAAAATAGCCACAGTGACCTTGACCTTGGGCACAGCACCCTGGAAGTCTAACTTGTTTGAGATATTGTCATGCCCTACATTTGTGTGAAGTTGATTTAAAATTCGTTGAGAAATGTAGGTGCTAGAGCGCTGAACAAGTTTTTCTAAAAATAGCCACAGTGACCTTGACCTTGGGTGCAGAACCCTGAAAGTTGAGCTTGCTTGAGGTATTGTCATGCCCTACATTTGTGTGAAGTTATTTTAAAATCTGCTGAGAAATGTAGGTGCTAGAGCGCTGAACAAGTTTTTCTAAAAATAGCCACAGTGACCTTGACCTTGGGTGCAGAACCCTGAAAGTTGAACTTGCTTGAGATATTGTCATGCCCTACATTTGTGTGAAGTTATTTTAAAATCTGCTGAGAAATGTAGGTGCTAGAGCGCTGACAAAGTTTTTCTAAAAATAGCCACAGTGACTTTAAACTTGGGCGCAGCATCCTGAAAGTCAAACTTGCTTGAGATATTGTCATGCCCTTCATTTGTGTGAAATTATCTTAAAATCTGCTGAGAAATGTAGGTGCTAGAGCGCTGACAAAGTTTTTCTAAAAATAGCCACAGTGACCTTGACCTTGGGCGCAGCATCCTGAAAGTCAAATTTGCTTGAGATATTGTCATGCCCTACATTTGTGTGAAATTATTTTAAAATCTGCTGAGAAATGTAGGTGCTAGAGCGCTGACAAAGTTTTTCTAAAAATAGCCACAGTGACCTTGACCTTGGGCGCAGCATCCTGAAAGTCTAACTTGCTTGAGATATTGTCATGCCCTACATTTGTGTGAAGTTATTTTAAAATCTGCTGAGAAATGTAGGTGCTAGAGCGCTGACAAAGTTTTTCTAAAAATAGCCACAGTGACCTTGACCTTGGGCGCAGCATCCTGAAAGTTGAACTTGCTTGAGATATTGTCATGCCCTTCATTTGTGTGAAGTTATTTTAAAATCTGCTGAGAAATGTAGGTGCTAGAGCGCTGACAAAGTTTTTCTAAAAATAGCCACAGTGACCTTGACCTTGGGCGCAGCATCCTGAAATTCGAACTTGTTCAAGATATTGTCATGCCCTACATTTGTGTGAAGTTATTTTAAAATCTGCTGAGAAATGTAGGTGCTAGAGCGCTGACAAAGTTTTTCTAAAAATAGCCACAGTGACCTTGACCTTGGGCGCAGCATCCTGAAAGTCGAACTTGCTCGAGATATTGTCATGCCCTACATTTGTGTGAAGTTATTTTAAAATCTGTTGGTTTTTCTAAAAATATGTGATGATGTTGTTTTCTCCATTATAACACTATGGGATTTTTTTCAAACGCTCAAGGGCAGCTAACTCCGTAGTCTGTGCTCGAATCCGGCCAAATTTCGAACTCATCCAAGCTCTTATGTATGTCATCTTTACCTGCAAGTATGATAAGGATCTAAGCAACAAGAGCTGTCGCCAGACAGCAAAGCTCGCCTGAATTGGTGCTTACTCATCAAACAGCCGCTATGGTGGTGTGGACTGCTATGCATAAAACTTCATGCAAGCATGTCCATAATGAAAACACATTTATAAACAAAAGCTATCTCAGAAATATGTCTTAAAATAAAATTAAAATAAAAAAAATGAAATGAAATCTCAAAGTCCATGAGCTTGAGGTAAAAAAACAGACAGGTAGGGGGGGGGGGGGTAATTGGGAATGCTATGCATAAAACTTCATGCAAGCATGTCCATAATGAAAACACATTTATAAACAAAAGCTATCTCAGAAATACATGTAAGTCTTAAACTAAAATTAAAATAAAAAAAATGAAATGAAATTTCAAAGTCCATGAGCTTGAGGTAAAAAAACTGACGGGTAGGGGGAGGGGGGTGGGGGGCTAGGATGTATCAAAACCCTGAACCATTATCTAACATCAGTCCAAGTATTAGTATCAACTGAGTCCATCATCGTGGCACTGTGAAATTATGTCTTCCTAAATATAAAACTTTAACCAAAATCTTTAAGACAAAATTCTAAGTCGATGACCTTGACTTCAAGGTCATACAGTGGGGTAAGTATAAGGTGTTCTGTAAAAACTCAAAAAAGAGTCTAACATCAGTACAAGTATAAACTAAATCCCTGCAAAGCATTATGAATCAGTTTGCAATTACAAAACTTTAAAAAAGACAAAAATTTCCTAAGTCCCTGACCTTGACTCAAGATCACTGAGCGGGGTTGGGGGAGTACTCTGTAGATCTAACTACAGTGCAAATATAAAAAGAATTCATCTATGGGTTCAGGAGATATGTGTCTTTAAAAAACTTTAACCAAAACATCCAATCAATAAAAAGACAATATTCTAAGTCCATGACCTTGACATCAAGGTCACAGAGGGGGGTGGGGGTAGTACCTTTGAAAACTTTAGACCAATATCTAACTTAAGTGTAAGTATCAAAGGAATCCATCCATGGGTTAAGGAGATACTGGGCTTTAAAAAACTTTAACCAAAACATCCAGTCCAAAAAAACTACAAATTTTCTAAGTCCATGACCTTGACATCAAGGTCACGGAGTGGGGTGGGGGTGGTACCCTGTTAAACCTTAGACCAATATCTAACTACAGTGCAAGTATCAAAATAATCCATCCATGGGTTAAGGAGATATAGGTCTTTAAACAAGTAGCCCAAAGGGCAACAATTGCTCACCTGAGAGTCATTGTAAACCTATTGGGATATTTAAGATGCTCAAGGGCAGCCAATTCCACAGTCAGTGGTCCAATCAGGCTGAAAATTAAACTCATCCAAAACATTATGTATGCCCTAATTTAATATATGCAAGTTTAAAAAGTATCCGATCAAGAGCACAATAGACAGAGCTGTCAAGGGCAGCTAACTTCGTAGTGATTGGCCTGATCTGGCCAAAATTTGAACTTGTTTAAGATATTATGCATTTCCTCATTACCTGCAAGTTTGAAAAGGATCGGATCAGTAGAAACCAAGAAAAAGTGGCGACATTGACTTTTTGGACGCTCAGGGCAGGTACCCCATAGTCAGGGGTGGGATCTAGCCGAAATGCTAACTAATCCAAGCTTTTATGCATATCCTCATTACCTGCAAGTATGAAGAGGATCCGATGAAAAATGAAAATGTGATGACGTTGTTTTCTCCATTATAAGACTATGGGATTTTTTTCCAACACTCAAGGGCAGCTAACTCCGTAGTCTGTGCTCGAATCCGGCCAAATTTCGAACTCATCCAAACTCTTATGTATGTCATCATTACCTGCAAGTATGATAAGGATCTAATCAAAAACCTTGATTGCAGCACCCTGAAAGTCAAACTTGCTGGAGACATTAGTTTAAACATATTTAATTGCCACAAAAGTACAAGCAATTGGGTTGGACCACAAGTTCTATCAACATTAGTTACGGTCCTCCCCTGGAGATATTGTCATGCCCTACATTTGTGTGAATTTATTTTAGAATCCGTTGAGAAATGTAGGTGCTAGAGCGATGACAAAGTTTTTCTAAAAATAGCCACAGTGACCTTGACTTGGGCACAGCATCCTGAAAGTCGAACTTGCTTGAGATAGTGTCATATCCTACATTTGTGTCAAGTTATTTCAAAATCCATGGAGAAATGAAGGAGCTAGGGCGATGACAAAGTTTTTCTAAAAATAGCCACAGTGACCTTGACCTTAAGCACAGCACCCTGAAAGTCAAACTTGCTCGAGATATTGTCATGCCCTACATTTGTGTGAATTTATTTTAAAATCCATTGAGAAATGCAGGTGCTAGAGCGCTGACAAGTTTTTCTAAAAATAGTCACAGTGACCTTGACTTTGGGCGCAGCAGCCTGGAAGTCAAACTTGTGTGAGATATTGTCATGCCCTACATTTGTGTGAAGTTGATTTAAAATCCCTTGAGAAATGTAGGCACTAGAGCGATGACCAAGTTTTTCTAAAAATAGCCACAGTGACCTTGACCTTGGGTGCAGCAACCTGAAAGTCAAACTTGCTTGAGATATTGTCATGCCCTACATTTGTGTGAAGTTATTTTAAAATCTGCTGAGAAATGTAGGTGCTAGAGCGCTGACAAAGTTTTTCTAAAAATAGCCACAGTGACCTTGACCTTGGGCGCAGCATCCTGAAAGTCGATCTTGCTAGAGATACTGTCATGCCCTACATTTGTGTGAAGTTATTTTAAAATCTGCTGAGAAATGTAGGTGCTAGAGCGCTGACAAAGTTTTTCTAAAAATAGCCACAGTGACCTTGACCTTGGGCGCAGCATCCTGAAAGTCTAACTTGCTCGAGATATTGTCATGCCCTACATTTGTGTGACGTTATTTTAAAATCCGTTGAGAAATGTAGGCAATAGAGCGATGACAAAGTTTTTCTAAGAATATGTGATGACGTTGTTTTCTCCATTATAACACTATGTGATTTTTTTGAAACACTCATGGGCAGCTAACTCCGTAGTCTGTGCTCGAATCCGGCCAAATTTCGAACTCATCCAAGCTCTTATGTATGTCATCCTTACCTGCAAGTATGATAAGGATCTAATCAAAAACAGTAGAGAAAATGTGATGACGCCATTTTCCCCATTATAACCCTATGGGGGCTATCTGTTGCCATGGAAACCAGAGTTCTGAGCTGATCAGCACCAAAACCTATTGCAGCCTTTCCCCCACCCAAATGATGCTTCAGATAAAATTTGATTGCGATCGGCCCACTGGTCTCAGAGATATTTATGTTTGAAATTGTTGACGCACCCACGGACTGACGGACGACGGCTCGACTCCCATCCTATAAGCTCACCTCTGAGCCTTCGGCTCAGGTGAGCTAAAAATGGTGGAGCAAATTCTTCCCTTAAGAGTTGACACCCATTGAGACGGAAGACAAAATTGAAAATGGCAGAAATTTTTTCCCTTAAAAGTGCACCCATTTACCTTAAACTGTTAGGAAAAGATGTCAGCTTCATTGGCTGAAGAGCTTCCAGTATTCAACCACAGGCTTGTACTCTAGGAGCCAAGTCAGCTAAAAATTGAAAGAGGTGGCACCCTCTGCTATCCTTGGTTTGACTACGTTTTCTTCTAGCCATAACCTTCAGAAAGGAGGTTTGATTGTTCTGCTCTTAAAATTTTATTGTCATGATACTTTTTTTCATATGTGTTTCTTGGTACCCTACGGCAGAAAACAACACCATTAAGGTATGTATTGTTGCATTGTTACACTTCAGTGGAAGTCATGTTTTGAAGCAATGTCATTCTTTTTCCACTCTAGGGATATCGTTTCAATACAGGTGTTACTTATTAGAGCCCCGTCCCGACATGACCTTAGTTGTTTACCGTGGACGTTAAGCATCAAATCAACCAACCAACTTATTAGAGCCATAATGCGTCAAAACGATTTTCTGCTTTCTTTTTTGAGCATTTTTCTATATGAATTTACCCCACCCACTTGAGAAACAGGTAGGCTAAATTGTTCAATGAGATAACCCTCAATAATCGTGTCCATTAAATAGCATAGTGGTTAGGCAGATTTAAATGTCCAAAAACACAAACAAAATATGTTCCGCACTCAAATATGATTGGCATGGTATTGTGTATATAAATAGTGATTCATGCTACCCATGCAAAAAAATGTCCAAAGAAATAATGAAACATGTAAACAAACACCATTTTAGTCCACATGCCTACTCTTTGCCCTTATAATACTTAACTGTGGTCTGCAGGTATTCAGTTATAACAAATCAAAACAGACTTCGGGCTGCAAGTCTATTTTACTACCCCATAGTATCGTCTTACTACTCGTCTTAGTACTTTACCTTTATGGTGCTATTTCCAGTTTGATGTCGTGGATTGGTTGTTGCACAGAGAATCAATTCCTAAATGTTGCCTTTTACAGTATTTGATCTGTTTTGACCTTTTCCCATAAAAAACTTTATAATAAATCACAGATTTATTGCCTTATCACATGTATTTTCACCAAAGTAACGTATATAACAAGTTAAAAGGTAAGAGTTTTTTTTACTTTACTGCCACAAGCGTGGCTAGAGTGAATAGCTCTCTCTTACTTCATCATAATGAAAATCACGTTTATGATCATTGGGCTCATTCTGAATCAGTTTGAAAAAAGACTTTAGCTCAAGCTATTGCTTGGAGGCATTGGCAGTGTAGTAACATTACATTATTGAATACACGCTCAGTTAAAACCGAGATTAATGTAGTGTTTTCTCTGATGCGTATCTTGCTTCCAGAGAACTTTTCTTTGGAATTTAGTTAAGCTTTTATCATTCCTACAGAACTAAAAGAGAACTGATATATTGTGGCGCAATATAACTCTGCATTTTTTAGCCTCCTTTCTTAATGCGGGGAGGGGGAGAGGGGGGTTACGAGTTGACCATTTTTGGAAGGGTTTCATATCTAGGGAAGCAAACAGGATGTCAAAAACGTTGTCATCCATCAAACAAATGGCAATAAAAGATAGAGGTGTGGCCATTTACATTTACACAGTATTGTTTCAATGGCATGCTTGAAGATAATCTAAAGGCAAAAACTACCTGCGAGAAAAGAAAGCAGATTTGGTTTCATTGATTCTGTTCTTGAAAGTGCAGATGACATTTCCAGCCATGGGTAATATTGTTATGACATATTGTCATTATCTTCAGTTGATTATCAACATGACTTTTAAATCAAATCAATGAAAAAATCACTTCCTTAAACTCCTAGTTAGGAAGTCAAAAAAGGTAACGTATACAACATTAAACAATAAAAGAGTTATCAGATTACCCTTTTACTGTTAACAAGTGTTGATATTTATGCTTGAGTAGCCTTTAGCAGAAAGAAACCCGTCCTAAAGTAATCCACAAATGTTAAAAGCAAACCATTGGGCTTCCGAATGTTAACATAACAGCAGTATAACCATAAATCTCTGAAGAGATTTAAAAATTTGATTTACCCATTTCATTGCTTCAATTTGCCATTGTTACAAACAAAACGTGTAATAGTAGCATAAATACACATAAACTTTCTATATAGTGCCTAATTTGCATCGGTATAATGCCTATTTAAAGTGTTTTGCTTGCAGACGGTTATTTTCTGCACATGGTAACACGAGCATTAATATGAAAAGTAAATACAGTCAGATCCCACATCCCGCCCTTGAACCAAACGGGAAAGAAGCACACACACAAATTAACAAAAGTTCACGAAAGACATGCACGGTAAACTGAATTAACAGTTCTTTCCCCAAACAGGTTGTCATTAAGCAACCCCAACTGAAAACAGCCAGAACATATATGTTTACCTATCTTATATTACAAAACAAAACAGAAAGCAAAATGGGCAGCTATTCAGGTGACCATATTGCTAGATGGCCTTACATAAGCCTACTTCTTAACAATAAAAGGGTTCGTTCGGAGATCTGAGGAACCGTCAATGCTTCATCTTATTGAATTTCAAACATTATTTAACGGTATCATTACAAACCACAATATTTAATCTCACAACTTGTTTACATTTAAATGTTGTATGCGTTACCTTTTTTACTATCAAACAAATGAGATAAAGTAAGTGAATTATCATTGATTCGATTGATTAATATCATTTTGATAATGTCATAATCATATCAGTCGTGCCTAGACAGTATCGTCTGCACTTGCCAGTAATTTGATATGTCCTTACTTCCAGATGATCTTCAAACATGTTATAGAAATAATACTGTATTAATCTTAATGGACAAACCTCAATGTTTTACTGCAATTTGTTAGAACGGAAACAAGATTCTCGACCTCTTATTTTCTTCTGTGGCTGGTTTAACCTTTAAAGATTTACTTTTAACAGAAACACTTTTCTCCTACAAAGGCAAATTCTTTCTTTTAAGAGTTTACTCCCATTAAGGAGGGAAGGAAAGGTAAACTTGGCAGTTATTTCACGTAAGATTGTATCCATTCACCTAAAATTCTTGAAATGATAGGAGCTTAACTAAATTGTGATTGAAGATTCTCTTGTAGTAAAATACACATCACAGAAAACAAAGACATCAACCTCGGTGTCTGGGAATAAAATATTATAACAGGTTCAATGCCCCCTAGCACCAGCTTCGGCTGTTTTTTTTTTCAATTGACTCCGAATGAGACCAAATAATACCAAAACAACACATATTTTTCAATAAATGAAGTACAGGGAAGCATTTTGCCGTAGCCATATGGCACTTTACACTAGCAGCGGAGTAAAAATAACACTTTTTAGCATGTTATATACGTTACTTTGGTTTCAATTTATGCTAAACGCCCAAAATATTTTTAACCATGGTTTTAATATTGCTTTTAAAAGAATAGCTCAAAACAGATAAAGTAGTGTTAACTGGCAGCGATCAGGAATGGATTCAATGGGTGCCACAACCCTCCCATGATACCAAACTAGAAGAAATAACATAAAGTAAAAAGACAAGTACTCAAATAATACTAGCAAGTAGCAAAATAAACATGCAGTCCATTCCATGCAGATGACCTCATAGCTAGCCTTTTACCAACATAACAAGGCACACACAATGCCTATTTTCAACAGGATAATGGCAAATTACAGACGAAATAAACCTATGTTTCGAAAACAACAGAACAGTGGACAGCACAAACTTTAACATAAATACACCACAATGAATAAACCGCCATGGAAATATCGCTGATTAATTACATACGGTAGGTTTAAACGATTTCACATTCATGTAAAAAATAACTCAACCTAACATGGTCTTGGCGTATTTTGCATTTGCAACATCTAATCTCAAGGAATATTTTTAAATAAAAGTTACAAACGTTACCTTTCTAAGTACAAAACTGTAATCTATCAAAACTTAGATTGTATTGTGTGATTCTTAAAAATGATTAAGATATTAATGAATATAAATAAATTTAGTACTTTTCCATGTGCAGATTAATTCACGAGCGCTTTCTTTAGTACTTTTCCATGTGCAGATTAATTCACGAGCGCTTTTTGTAATTTTTTGGACAATTTGAATTTTTCTTGTCAAGTAAACAACATTGTTTGCTGTCTGAGTAGGCGACTAAACTATGCAGAATTTTTTTTTGATAAATAATGAATATAATTAGCTTAACTTTGTCAATTTGTTTAACAGGCAAAGTTCCAAATGAATGTATTCCTGGAGGAATGACAGTCTTTTTATGCAAACATGTTAATCTGTTAAGTACGTTACTTTGCTAAAGAAATGTATTGTATGTTTAAAACTTATTTCAACTATTGTGTTGCATCATGTTTAGTATGATCTGAAGGAAACAGGTCAACTTTTCTGTTTACAATAACTTATTAGCTATGTTTTATCAAACAATTGCGTTTTAAGTTTTAAAGGGGTACATGGACTGTTGTAACGAAAATAACAGCCCGATGTTCTTAAATGTTTTCTGTGCAGCTTAATTTATAGCATATTAACTATTCTTAAAGAAAATATTGAGATTTGATACAGTTAAATCATTACGGCATATTTCTCATCGATTCTAATTTTACATAATTAAAATTTAATAGGGTAACGTAAATAACTGCCCATTACAGAGTTATGCAAGTTTTGTAAAGGTGGCTGTTACGAAATGGATCTAATCGTCCACTATGTCGTCGAGATTATTTTAATCCTTTCAATCAGTAAGGCTACAGTTTTTAGGGTAACTGTGGTAATAAAACGTTTACGGAAATTGTGACTACGTTATGCATGGGTTGTTTGTGAATACCTCTCGTGGACAGCATATTGCATGATTTTAAGGTGAATACCTGCACGAGTCTTTTGATTGTGGAAAGCGCTTTGCATGATTTTAATGTGAGACGCATAGTATTTATACGCCTATCTTTTAATGAAAAGTTAGACGTGGCTGTTTAATTCTTGATGGATGTTATATTGTTGTGTGCCCAGATTCTGTGTTAAGACCTAGAAGGGTAAGATTTTATTATATTTATTTAGAATAGTTTGGCTAAGAATGAAAAATGTGACTTCTGATTGATATGGTATGATTATATGTGTCGACCGATTTTGTTAGTAAGCATGCTGCGCATAATATTTGTATATTAGGAAGTTTTGTAAATTTCGGAAATAGTTTATATCACTGATGTTGGTTGCAATGGTGTGCGTCTATTTGACGTCCAGTGACGTCAATTGCATTCATGTTATTCATGTGACGTCAGTTGCATTCATGTTATTCATATGAAGTCAGTTGCATCATGTTATTGCGACGTCAGCACTTTTTATATTAGTTTCACGTATACGTGGCCTATAGAAGTAGATTGATTTGTAATGGAACTAATTTATATACTCGTGACGTCAATTGACGCCATAGCATGCACCGCATTAAGGGTTTTTTCCATAAGTTATAATGGTAGCATTTGGTCATCATGCGTTTGATTTGCCTTCATTAGACGGCGTCATATGGTATAACATCATTGATGTCATGATGTCAGATCAAACGTTATGATCCCAAATGTGTGAGAAACGCTTATTCAGCTATTATATTCTATGGCAAATGGTATTACGCTTAGTTTAAAGAAATGAATTAATACATATGCGAGTTAGATTTTGGTCAATCAATTTAATGTAAATAGTTCATTGTTTAGATTATTCATGTTTTATGTGGGGTATGTCATGGTAATGCCTGTTGACGTCAGTATACTTCTTGACAATGTTTGACGTCAGATTCTTCGACGCACATGCGTGGTAGGATCTACGTTTCTTCATTGGCGGAAGTGGTAAGCACACTTTTAGCTTTACATCGTGAGCGCGAGTCGTGTCTAGCGACACGGCTGGCGTGTGCACGTTATGCTCGGCATTCGCCGAGGGCGTTGTATGGTATTTCCAAGACAGGCCCAAGTCTTACGTATTGTTATTATGTAGTTACAATGTATTAAGTGTAAGTTCGTTATTTTTAGGCACATCAAGTCCGGCAGTCAGCTGTTAGGACTTAGAGCCACGTCTCACCTGGAGATTCGATAAACGTCTCCAGGTTAATACCAACCCGGGTAGAGGCAGTTACAACGCCGTTCGTGCAGGGTTCCCAAGCAGAGGCGGGAAGCACAAAATGTAGGCGGAAGTGGTTAGCACAGTTTTGCCAGATTCTGTGATATGATCTGAAGGTCACATCAAGTGTGGGACAGTGTTCGTCCACTAAGGTGTTCTAATATATATAGACTGGTCCCTGGTACGATCCAGGGAGCGACCAGTTTATAATCGTGCACGTGATAATGAGAGTTGGTGTTCCTCATGATATATGGACTGGCCCATGACATGATCCAGGGAACGACGAATTGAAGTCTACCAACATAAGGCCTTGTTTTTTGTATGAGCTCAAACTGACGTTTTTTTGTTCTTTGTGTTTTCCTTTAGTTCATGGCGCTGAGCCGAGTACGGTGTTGACGTCAGACGGTAATCTATTTGCGTATTGTACGCAAATCGATTACAGATTTGAAACAAACACCTTACTTGGGCCAGCGACATGAACTGATATGTGTTGTATATTATTGTAATTGTGACAGTTGTAAATTGTATTGTTGTATATAGAATTTACATTATATATATATAAACTTCAAAAAATTCTAACGTTGTTAGAGTTTCCTTGTTAGTGTATTACACTAGTAGATAACCCTTTAACCGGAAGTCACCCTCCGCCGTCCTGGCGACGCATAAGGCTCTACACCCGTGTCGACCGAGTGTAAAACCTTCTGCGTAACATGGTGTCATGAAGTAACGGGATTTGACTTCTGGTTAATATCTGCCAGTGTAAGACATTGACAATATATACAGAATCTAGGCACAATTTTGTCAGACATTTTTTTTATTATTGACTTTCTGATTGTTCTTTTCTAAGGTGACGTAAGGATGTTTGTAAGGCTGTGAATTTTAGGGGAGCAATTTTGCCACTAAATTCTTGTAAATGTAACCTACACTCAATTAAGGTCAACTATCCTTATTCCCTACGTGATGAAGTGCGATAGCCCATGCATTAATTTGTGATAGAATGTAACAGGTTGCATATCTGAGTGGGGAAACTGAGGTATATAGACCTGAATAGTCTTGGCACGGATAATACATATTTAGTTTTAAGGTCCGTTTGAGTACCTTGGCACTGCTGTTGCATGACAATCTGTTAGTTTATTAACTTAAACGTTTTGTACGTTGTGTCGTAACCGTTACTGAGGTCCATTTTATGTCCTGATTTAGTAACGTAGGTCACCCGTAACGTTATATAATATCGTTACAATGAATTAAACCTAATAGCGGAATCTTAAGTTTGATTTACCGTTGGTATCTTATAAGGTTTTGTAATGTAGGACGTACAGTTGTCGTGTCAGTGTTAATACGTTGCGTTACATACGTTACGTTTGTATATCCGATACGCTAGATCAAGTTGGGCGTAATTGTAATGTGGGTTATTTACGTCATCTAATTGTGTCATTTGAAAGTGAAAAGTAATTCTCGGCAAAGTCAACGTCAGTTTATGACGTCATTTCCGGTCTGTTATGAACGTAACTTTAATGGCTACGTCCAGATCGCGAGTATACTAATTAATCAACGTTTTAGTTGGATTAGTTTGTTATTATTATTGTTAACGTTTTAGTTAACGTGTGTGACTATAAGTGAACGTCGGTTTCAGTTAAGTTAACGTGAGCATTACGTTAAGCGTCATGGATCAGTTAGTTAAGACGGGAAGGGAGTTAGGTTATGAAGGGCAGGCATTGCAGGAATTTGTAAAGCAACAGCAAGAGACTGAGAGGGCAGAAAGGCACGCGGTAAGGGCACTTGATAAAGAAAAGATTGCGCAGGCCGATAAAGACAGGGAAATTGAGTTAGCTAAAATTGCGCAGGCTGATAAAGACAGGGAAATTGAGTTAGCTAGGATCGCGCAGGCTGAAAAAGATAGGGAAATTGAATTGGCTAGGATCGCGACGGAAGAAGCTAAGATTGCGGCGGATAGGGAAATCGAGATGGCGCGGATCGAAAGTATAGAGCGGCAAGCCGAGAAAGATAGGGAAGCTAGGTTGTCTCAAGTCGAAAGCGATAAGGAAGCGAAGTTGTCGAGCGAAGTTGAGTTAGAAAAGTTGAAGTATAGTTTTGAATTGCAGCAACGCGAGTTGAAGAATCAGATAGATTTGCAGAAGGTAACGTTTAGAGTTGAATTAGAAAAACAGAAGGCTGAAAAGCTAGCGCATGCGCGAGATCCCAAATTACCGTATTTTGATGAAAGTAAGGACAAAATGGATAGTTACTTATCAAGGTTTGAGAAATACGCGACGGCGAACAAATGGGATAAAAACGTTTGGGCTGCATATTTAAGCGCATTACTTAAAGGTCGCGCGCTTGATGTTTATGATAGATTGTCTGTAGATGATGCAGCGGATTATGACAAGTTGAAAGATGCGTTGTTAAAGAATTTCGATATGACTGAACGCGGATTTAGGAAGAAATTTCGCTATGATAGGCCTGAAAAGTCTGAAACGTTTATTCAGTTTAGTAGTAGACTTAGGTCGTATCTTAATAAATGGTTGAAAATGGCGAAAGTAGACCAGTCTTACGAAGCTGTTTGCGATTTTTTCGCTAGAGATCAGTTTTTAGAATCCTGTAGTAAAGAACTATATGTTCATTTGAAACCGAAAACATTCACGAATCTAGGTGAGATGGCTAGGGAAGCAGATTTATTTGCAGAAGCACGTGGCGGTGTCTACGCTTGTGTTAATAAGGGGCAGCGTGATAGTAAGGGCGTAACTCAGAGTAGATCTGATAATAAGCCGAGTGCGAAACCAGAGATAAAATGTAGTATTTGTGGTAAGGGACATTTAACATATAAATGTTTTAAGAATCCCGATAGGAAGCAAGCATATAGTGCAGAGGTAGGTGCAAGTGCAAGCGGGTATAGCGGAAGTAAGGGGAGTAGTTATGCACCGAAAGATGAGACACAAAGATCACAGAGTAAGAGCGATACAGTACAGACGAAGGGTAGTAATTCAGATCGTGGCCGTGGTCGGGGTTATTCCCGCGGACGTGGTCGGGGTGGCGGACATCAAATGAGCTTTTGTAAAACTACAATGAATAGGTCTCATGAAATTGAAGGTCTCTATAAGAGTAAGGAAGAAAGTCCATTAATCAATGATAACGTGGATAGGGAAGGTGTCTGTTACTTTTTAAGGTCGAGATTACCAACAGCGCAGGGTACGGTTAATGGTAAGACTGTTGTAGTTTTAAGGGACACAGGTTGTACTGGGTGTGTCGTTCGTAGAAACTTGGTTTCTAATGATCAGTTACTTGGTAGAGAATCTGATGTAACTTTGATTGATGAATCTACCCAAAGGTATCCCTTAGCAATGGTTGACATAGATTGTCCATTTTTCACAGGAAAAACTGAGGCATTGTGCATGGAAGATACATTGTATGACCTGGTTATTGGAAATATTGACGGGTCAAAACTTCCCGATATGTCCCATTTTGCAATGGCGGCAGTGACTAGGTCACAAGCTAAGCAAGGTGAAGAGGTCTATAGGAAACTTAAAGTTCCTGATCAAATTATTGCTAGTGATAAGGAGGCGTTGAGGCAGGCCCAAATTGTTGACCCTAAATTGAATGGCATAAGGCAAAGAGTGGAATCTGGGAATGTGACTATTAGTCGTGGATTGAACCGGGGTGAAACTAAGTTTATTCGAAAGAAAGATTTATTGTATAGGCAGTTTACTAAGGGAAACAAGGTCACTTTGCAACTTATTATCCCTGAAGGTTTTCGTGAAAAGGTGTTAAGATTGGCGCACGAAACCTTGATGTCAGGTCATTTGGGCATAAAGAAAACTATGGATAGAGTTTTAACTGAGTTCTTTTGGCCTGGAATTTGTGGTGATGTGGCAAGGTTTTGTAAATCTTGTGACATATGTCAAAGGACTATTCAAAAAGGTCGTGTCACTAAGGTTCCTTTAGGAAAGTTGCCACAGATTGACACACCATTTAAACGAGTCGCTGTTGATATAGTTGGACCGATAGAACCTCGTTCTGACAGGAAATCCCGCTATATTTTAACAATGATAGATTATGCGACGAGATATCCCGAGGCGGTAGCGTTACCCGGCATTGAGACAGAACGCGTTGCCGAAGCGTTAGTTGAGATGTTTAGTAGAGTTGGCATACCTGATGAAATGTTAACAGATTGCGGAAGTCAGTTTACTGCTGAAGTTATGAAAGAAGTAAGCAGGCTGTTATCACTCCAGCAGTTAACCACGACGCCGTATCATCCTATCTGCAACGGTCTCGTAGAGCGTTTTCACGCGACGTTGAAGCAAATGCTACGTAGGATGTGCGCAGAACGTCCAAAAGACTGGGATAAATATCTCCCAGCACTACTGTTTGCAATAAGGGAGGTTCCGCAGGAGTCATTAGGGTTTTCTCCGTTCGAACTGTTATACGGACGTAACGTTAAGGGCCCTATGGCAATATTACGTGAATTATGGTCTGAAGAGGTACAGGATGAGCAGGTTCTGTCTACGTACCAGTACGTTATTGAGTTGAGAGAACGGTTAGAGCAGACGTGTAAGTTAGCACATGATAATTTACGGAAAGTACAAGTAAAGCAAAAGGCTTATTATGACAAACGCGCTAGGTCGCGTAAATTTAACGTGGGAGATAAAGTACTGTTATTACTGCCAACTGACAGTAATAAACTGTTATTGCAGTGGAAGGGTCCATATGAAGTAGTAGAGGTGGTGAATAGAATGGACTATAAAATCGACGTCAATGGTGTCGTGAGTACATATCATGCTAATATGCTGAAACAATATGTCGAACGTCGTAGTGTGCCGTCACATTGTTTATTGTCGACTGAGACTACAGAGTCGGTTGATGACGATGGTAGTGATGAATTTTCTCTTGATGATTGTGCTTTTCCGACAGCTAAAGAACCGGAAACTTATAATGACGTCAGTATTTCAGATACGTTAACGTCAGAACAACGTATGGAGGTTGAAGCGTTGATTAAACAGTACCCGGATGTACTATCAAGTTTACCCGGTCGAACTGATCAAATACAGCACGATATCAAACTACTCACGTCAGAACCCATACGGACGAAGGGTTATTCTATCCCGTATAAGACGCGTAACGTCATGGAGACGGAGATACAGGATATGTTGGATTTAGGGGTAATCGAGCCGTCGATTTCACCGTATTCATCTCCTGTTGTCTTAGTTCCGAAGAAAGACGGATCAGTTAGATTCTGTATCGACTTCCGGAAGCTTAACAAAGTGACGGAATTCGATGCAGAACCTATGCCAAATATGGAGGAGGTTATCAATAAAATGTCGGGACATAAATTCTTTACAAAGATGGACCTGAGTAAGGGTTATTGGCAAGTCAGTCTTACTGAAAGGTCTAAACCTTTGACGGCATTTGAAACGCCTAAGGGTTTATTCCAGTTTAAAACTATGCCCTTCGGTTTGGTCAATTCGGGAGCCTCATTTTGTAGGTTAATGAGAATCATATTGTCCAATCTCCCAAATGTTGACAGCTTTGTTGATGACATGTGGATATTCACTGAAACATGGAAGGATCATGTGACGTCATTACGTCAAGTGTTAGATCGGCTCAGGTCGGCCAAATTGACGGCAAAACCATCTAAATGCATGATCGGATATGGCAGTATCGAGTGCCTTGGTCACAATATCGTCGGACAGACGGTACGACCGCAAGAGGACAAGATACAGGCTATCAGAGATGCTCCTCGTCCATGTACGAAAAGACAAATTAAATCTTTTCTGGGATTAGCTGGGTTTTACCGTCGTTTCATCCCAAATTTCTCATCCATAGCTTCTCCTCTGACTGATTTAACTAAACGGGATAGACCTAATTCTATCAAAGATTGGCAAGATCAGCATGAAAGGGCATTTCAAACCCTGAAGAGTAGGCTCACGTCTAGTCCTATTCTTCGCTTACCTGTTTTTCAAGAAGGTAACCCGTTTGTACTCCGAACAGATGCTTCAGACGTTGGCCTTGGAGCTATTTTGCTTCAGGAATTCGAAGGTGAAGGTCGTTTGCCGATTGCTTATGCTAGCAAGAAATTGTTACCTCGGGAAAAGAACTACTCTGTAATTGAAAAGGAATGTTTGGGTATAATCTGGGGTGTTGAGAAATTTCGTAAGTACCTGTATGGGGCGGAGTTCCTACTTGAAACTGACCACAAACCTTTGTCTTATATGCAGACAGCTAAGGTGCTCAATCCCCGAATCATGCGTTGGGCCATGAAATTACAGCCGTACAGATTCAGGATCGTTGCTATCCGCGGCCAAGATAATTTGGGGGCGGACTACCTTAGTAGATAGTTTGGCCACGTTATGCATCGCACCGTTGTTGTGTATATAGCTAGTTTTCCAGTTTTGACATAGCCTACGATTCGATCGCATTTCGTACTATTTCAGAAAAGAAACATTGTTATGTTTTTTTCTCCCTAAGGGGAAACCTATGTTACGAAATGGATCTAATCGTCCACTATGTCGTCGAGATTATTTTAATCCTTTCAATCAGTAAGGCTACAGTTTTTAGGGTAACTGTGGTAATAAAACGTTTACGGAAATTGTGACTACGTTATGCATGGGTTGTTTGTGAATACCTCTCGTGGACAGCATATTGCATGATTTTAAGGTGAATACCTGCACGAGTCTTTTGATTGTGGAAAGCGCTTTGCATGATTTTAATGTGAGACGCATAGTATTTATACGCCTATCTTTTAATGAAAAGTTAGACGTGGCTGTTTAATTCTTGATGGATGTTATATTGTTGTGTGCCCAGATTCTGTGTTAAGACCTAGAAGGGTAAGATTTTATTATATTTATTTAGAATAGTTTGGCTAAGAATGAAAAATGTGACTTCTGATTGATATGGTATGATTATATGTGTCGACCGATTTTGTTAGTAAGCATGCTGCGCATAATATTTGTATATTAGGAAGTTTTGTAAATTTCGGAAATAGTTTATATCACTGATGTTGGTTGCAATGGTGTGCGTCTATTTGACGTCCAGTGACGTCAATTGCATTCATGTTATTCATGTGACGTCAGTTGCATTCATGTTATTGCGACGTCAGCACTTTTATATTAGTTTCACTGGTGTCCAGTGACGTCAATTGCATTCATATTATTCATGTGACGTCAGTTGCATTCATGTTATTCATATGAAGTCAGTTGCATCATGTTATTGCGACGTCAGCACTTTTTATATTAGTTTCACGTATACGTGGCCTATAGAAGTAGATTGATTTGTAATGGAACTAATTTATATACTCGTGACGTCAATTGACGCCATAGCATGCACCGCATTAAGGGTTTTTTCCATAAGTTATAATGGTAGCATTTGGTCATCATGCGTTTGATTTGCCTTCATTAGACGGCGTCATATGGTATAACATCATTGATGTCATGATGTCAGATCAAACGTTATGATCCCAAATGTGTGAGAAACGCTTATTCAGCTATTATATTCTATGGCAAATGGTATTACGCTTAGTTTAAAGAAATGAATTAATACATATGCGAGTTAGATTTTGGTCAATCAATTTAATGTAAATAGTTCATTGTTTAGATTATTCATGTTTTATGTGGGGTATGTCATGGTAATGCCTGTTGACGTCAGTTTGAAAAAAGACTTTAGCTCAAGCTATTGCTTGGAGGCATTGGCAGTGTAGTAACATTACATTATTGAATACACGCTCAGTTAAAACCGAGATTAATGTAGTGTTTTCTCTGATGCGTATCTTGCTTCCAGAGAACTTTTCTTTGGAATTTAGTTAAGCTTTTATCATTCCTACAGAACTAAAAGAGAACTGATATATTGTGGCGCAATATAACTCTGCATTTTTAGCCTCCTTTCTTAATGCGGGGAGGGGGAGAGGGGGGTTACGAGTTGACCATTTTTGGAAGGGTTTCATATCTAGGGAAGCAAACAGGATGTCAAAAACGTTGTCATCCATCAAACAAATGGCAATAAAAGATAGAGGTGTGGCCATTTACATTTACACAGTATTGTTTCAATGGCATGCTTGAAGATAATCTAAAGGCAAAAACTACCTGCGAGAAAAGAAAGCAGATTTGGTTTCATTGATTCTGTTCTTGAAAGTGCAGATGACATTTCCAGCCATGGGTAATATTGTTATGACATATTGTCATTATCTTCAGTTGATTATCAACATGACTTTTAAATCAAATCAATGAAAAAATCACTTCCTTAAACTCCTAGTTAGGAAGTCAAAAAAGGTAACGTATACAACATTAAACAATAAAAGAGTTATCAGATTACCCTTTTACTGTTAACAAGTGTTGATATTTATGCTTGAGTAGCCTTTAGCAGAAAGAAACCCGTCCTAAAGTAATCCACAAATGTTGAAAGCAAACCATTGGGCTTCCGAATGTTAACATAACAGCAGTATAACCATAAATCTCTGAAGAGATTTAAAAATTTGATTTACCCATTTCATTGCTTCAATTTGCCATTGTTACAAACAAAACGTGTAATAGTAGCATAAATACACATAAACTTTCTATATAGTGCCTAATTTGCATCGGTATAATGCCTATTTAAAGTGTTTTGCTTGCAGACGGTTATTTTCTGCACATGGTAACACGAGCATTAATATGAAAAGTAAATACAGTCAGATCCCACATCCCGCCCTTGAACCAAACGGGAAAGAAGCACACACACAAATTAACAAAAGTTCACGAAAGACATGCACGGTAAACTGAATTAACAGTTCTTTCCCCAAACAGGTTGTCATTAAGCAACCCCAACTGAAAACAGCCAGAACATATATGTTTACCTATCTTATATTACAAAACAAAACAGAAAGCAAAATGGGCAGCTATTCAGGTGACCATATTGCTAGATGGCCTTACATAAGCCTACTTCTTAACAATAAAAGGGTTCGTTCGGAGATCTGAGGAACCGTCAATGCTTCATCTTATTGAATTTCAAACATTATTTAACGGTATCATTACAAACCACAATATTTAATCTCACAACTTGTTTACATTTAAATGTTGTATGCGTTACCTTTTTTACTATCAAACAAATGAGATAAAGTAAGTGAATTATCATTGATTCGATTGATTAATATCATTTTGATAATGTCATAATCATATCAGTCGTGCCTAGACAGTATCGTCTGCACTTGCCAGTAATTTGATATGTCCTTACTTCCAGATGATCTTCAAACATGTTATAGAAATAATACTGTATTAATCTTAATGGACAAACCTCAATGTTTTACTGCAATTTGTTAGAACGGAAACAAGATTCTCGACCTCTTATTTTCTTCTGTGGCTGGTTTAACCTTTAAAGATTTACTTTTAACAGAAACACTTTTCTCCTACAAAGGCAAATTCTTTCTTTTAAGAGTTTACTCCCATTAAGGAGGGAAGGAAAGGTAAACTTGGCAGTTATTTCACGTAAGATTGTATCCATTCACCTAAAATTCTTGAAATGATAGGAGCTTAACTAAATTGTGATTGAAGATTCTCTTGTAGTAAAATACACATCACAGAAAACAAAGACATCAACCTCGGTGTCTGGGAATAAAATATTATAACAGGTTCAATGCCCCCTAGCACCAGCTTCGGCTGTTTTTTTTTTCAATTGACTCCGAATGAGACCAAATAATACCAAAACAACACATATTTTTCAATAAATGAAGTACAGGGAAGCATTTTGCCGTAGCCATATGGCACTTTACACTAGCAGCGGAGTAAAAATAACACTTTTTAGCATGTTATATACGTTACTTTGGTTTCAATTTATGCTAAACGCCCAAAATATTTTTAACCATGGTTTTAATATTGCTTTTAAAAGAATAGCTCAAAACAGATAAAGTAGTGTTAACTGGCAGCGATCAGGAATGGATTCAATGGGTGCCACAACCCTCCCATGATACCAAACTAGAAGAAATAACATAAAGTAAAAAGACAAGTACTCAAATAATACTAGCAAGTAGCAAAATAAACATGCAGTCCATTCCATGCAGATGACCTCATAGCTAGCCTTTTACCAACATAACAAGGCACACACAATGCCTATTTTCAACAGGATAATGGCAAATTACAGACGAAATAAACCTATGTTTCGAAAACAACAGAACAGTGGACAGCACAAACTTTAACATAAATACACCACAATGAATAAACCGCCATGGAAATATCGCTGATTAATTACATACGGTAGGTTTAAACGATTTCACATTCATGTAAAAAATAACTCAACCTAACATGGTCTTGGCGTATTTTGCATTTGCAACATCTAATCTCAAGGAATATTTTTAAATAAAAGTTACAAACGTTACCTTTCTAAGTACAAAACTGTAATCTATCAAAACTTAGATTGTATTGTGTGATTCTTAAAAATGATTAAGATATTAATGAATATAAATAAATTTAGTACTTTTCCATGTGCAGATTAATTCACGAGCGCTTTCTTTAGTACTTTTCCATGTGCAGATTAATTCACGAGCGCTTTTTGTAATTTTTTGGACAATTTGAATTTTTCTTGTCAAGTAAACAACATTGTTTGCTGTCTGAGTAGGCGACTAAACTATGCAGAATTTTTTTTTGATAAATAATGAATATAATTAGCTTAACTTTGTCAATTTGTTTAACAGGCAAAGTTCCAAATGAATGTATTCCTGGAGGAATGACAGTCTTTTTATGCAAACATGTTAATCTGTTAAGTACGTTACTTTGCTAAAGAAATGTATTGTATGTTTAAAACTTATTTCAACTATTGTGTTGCATCATGTTTAGTATGATCTGAAGGAAACAGGTCAACTTTTCTGTTTACAATAACTTATTAGCTATGTTTTATCAAACAATTGCGTTTTAAGTTTTAAAGGGGTACATGGACTGTTGTAACGAAAATAACAGCCCGATGTTCTTAAATGTTTTCTGTGCAGCTTAATTTATAGCATATTAACTATTCTTAAAGAAAATATTGAGATTTGATACAGTTAAATCATTACGGCATATTTCTCATCGATTCTAATTTTACATAATTAAAATTTAATAGGGTAACGTAAATAACTGCCCATTACAGAGTTATGCAAGTTTTGTAAAGGTGGCAAACGCTGAATCTGATCACTACAGATCAAAACAATCATTTTAATATATAAAAACAAATATTACACCCGATTGACTACTGTCTGTCTTTTCTAGGACTCTTATGGAATCATATTTGCTTCACTATAGGTAGTCACACCCATCGCTTATTTTGACTATTTTGACAATAAAATTTGACGAGCAGAACAATCAAACCTAGTTTCTGAAAGTTCAGACTATTCAAAAATACATTCAAACTAAGTATAGCAGAGGGTGCCACCTCCGACCCTTATTTTGGCAAGACAGGCGATTTTGGCTCCTAGAGTATTGGTTGTGTTAAAATTACCTATACAAAGTGGAATCGTCAACATCATCAAACTAAGGGTTGCAGTGAAGGTTATAAACACCAAAAAGACGTATTACATGCTATTCTTTCATGCTTTAATTAATTTTCAATCCATCAATCCGTAAATTCAGCTTCTTAATTCGTTTAACCTCCTTAAAATTATCATTTATTTCTTAGTCACATTTAGGTAAGCAAACCATTAAAGTATTGCAAATCTAAATATTTTGCTGTCATTCAAACGACCAAGCAAAGAATATGCATGCTTTTTGTAAAATTTACCAAGTAAACAGACTGGTTCCACAGGAGCTTGAAGTTCTAGCTTAGAAACATTTCTAAATCTCGTCATCCAAAGAGTCCAATACCGCACTGTACAATATTTTTAAATGGCATATGAGCCGCGACGCGAGAAAACCAACAATGTGGTTGTGCGCCCCGTGCAGACTCAGATCAGTCAGGGCATCCACCCAGTCCAATCAGATTCTGAGCTAAGCGCTTAAAAGGTAGCTAAGGATCTAGGCTACCTCCATGCGGGCAGCGGAGACTCTGATCAGACTGGGCGGATGCCCAGGCTGATCTGAGTCTGCGCTGGACGCACGACCACATTGTTGGTTTTCTCGCGTCGCGGCTCATATGAACTTTCTGAATTTTGACATTTTAAAGTGTTTCAAGGTCTAAACTTCAAGCGCCTGTGACTTGTTCCTTGCCGCTTTACTCAGCGAAAAATTCTATTTGCTGGGCAAAATATTGGGTACCATCAGGGATTTAAGACTGTTAACAAGAAAATCAGCCCTTATGTATATGAACGGAAATTAAGTCAATATCACAGAGCTCTAGATAACAGGGAGTATTTGGTGATAATTAGGGATAATTTTTTGTTAATTCTGCATAAAAACATATGTTGTGACCCCTCATCTGAACCGTCTCAACGAGACGGTTCAGATAAGGGGTCACAACATATGGTTTCGATGAGAAATAAGAAATATTATCGATGAGAAATAAGAAATATTATCCTTTATTATCATCAAATAGCCCTCTTATCTAGAGCTCTGTATTATCTTTACCTCATCTATAGTGCCTCTGAAGTAGGTAGTGTTCTCTTTACCAATGTACATTACTAGGCTCTCATTGGCTACCAGTTCAGTCTGAAAGGGAAACAAATAAGAAAGTCGCAGGCCAGAAGCTATATGGATGAAGAATCTGTGACAACTCGCAGCAGAATGGGCAATTGTACAATCTGATCAGAGTAAACCACAACCTTATTACAATGCTATTCATTTTAAACAGTGTTCATACTTCCATGAACAACACTTGGACGGACACTCGGTGCCAAGTGTGTGCAAGTATGGTTACGTACCGCTGAGCCACTTGGGAACGTCGTTAGGAGAATTGAACTGAATTGAAGTGAGCCATGAACAACAGTAGGTCACATGACATCATTGGTATGCAGAGTCACATGTAAAAAAACAAAACCATTGGCCATTGTAATGTTCTTTTGGGCATCATGTCATGGTGACAGCTGTTAAACATAAACAGCTTACCTGCTGGTTACTGACAACTTTTCATCGTAGATTTTACAAATGTTGCTCTTAAAAATTGAAAATGATGCTCAAAATAATTTCAAAAATTACAAGTACTTATAAGAGACAAATTTCATTGTTCCGAAATTCATGGAAGTATGAATACAAAGGGTCATGTGCAAAGTTAACGTGAATGCCCTTCATGTTATACTTCCAAGAACATCAGAAAAATCAAAATAATTTCTTAATTAAATTCTATTATATACATCAATTCTAGAATTCGTACATTCTTTAGTTTAGAAGCACATATAGTTTTTGTCAACAAATTCTTACACTTCTTTTCAAGCTTAATCACCTATTGCGGAGGTTTCATATTTGTAAAAGTTAAACTAAACTTTTTGCCCGAGCACTGACTTAAATCAATAATAATTAGAATCTGTCTGCAAACTGGCTCAATGAAATCTGATTCAAAACTTGACTTACAAAATTAAGATGTACCACATCACTGGCCAAGCCGTCTTGCACACCATCTACAAATATGGCTAGTGTTTCATCTGAAAAAGAGAGCAACAATTCACAGAGCTCTAGATAAGAGGGAGTATTACGTGATAATAAGGGATAATTTTTGTTAATTCTGCATAAAAACATATGTTGTGACCCCTCATCTGAACCGTCTCGACGAGACGGTTCAGATGAGGGGTCACAACATATGGTTTCAATGAGAAATAAAAAAATTATCCCTCAATTATCATCAAATACCCCTTGTATCTAGAGCTCTGATTAACCAATAAGAAACAATGCACAATCATGAAGTCATTGCTCAAAATGATTAGGTGTTTCTTTTGTATCTATGGTAACTGTTTTAAACTTTCACACACCTCATCTAAAAAAAACGCTGAAAAAAATACTGAAATTTCAGTTTTTCTGGAAAACACTTTGAGGTCTAGCAAAAAGGGTTGGCCTTAATCAGACTGCTTCAGGTCTACATTCATTTCTGCTTGATCATTTCTGCTACAATTTGACGTTCAAATGCTTTGAAGTTTTACCACATAAATGGGATAATCACGAAGACAGGTTCTGATCTTTGATTTCTGTGACTTTCAGCTTGGGTTTGGGACCTTAAATCTTGAACCACCTAACTTGAAGGTTTTCCCATATGAGCCGCGACGCGACAAAACCAACAATGTGGCTGTGCGGCCAGCGCAGACTCAGATCAGCCTGGGCATCTGCCCAGTCTGATCAGCGTCTTCGCTGTCCACATGGAGGTACCCTTAGCTACCCTTCAAGCCCTAAGCTAAGAGTCTGATCGGAAAGGGCGGACACCCAGGCTGATCTGAGTATGCGCTGGGCGTACAACCACATTGTTGGTTTTGTCGTGTCGCAGCTCATATAAAGTTTCAAGCCTTAATTCATAAACTGTGATTATTCTGCTCTTCCACATAATCACCGGAGTTCCTAGAAATGCTCTATCTTGTATTTGTAAATACAAAATGAGTTTGGATAAAATCATGACAGTCCAACCAAATTTTGATTTAAATTCATCAAACCTTGTTGTTGTTGTTTTTTTGTCAGATTTATATGACTGGCAGCCAAGCATCAAACTGCTATCAACTAATATCCACCGATAATAATGACAAATTTTTATCAACACACAAATCCTAAATTTTATATATATAAAGCATTACCTTCAATACTACGTCTGAAGATAACATTATGCCAATCTCCTCCAGTCAGGCCAGTTGAACCAGTTACAGTGCTGTTACCATAGCGACCCTTGACAACACCACCCTCTACCCATAAACACACAGAACCTCCCTCACTACAAATGATTGGATATGGTCCTGTTGTAAAGCCGGAGTCGAGAGACATCCAAACTTCAAATGTAAAGCTGAAACATATTTTTTACATTTTATAAAAACGTGATTTGTACCTAACTTTTTGGAATGTTTCTTTGCATTACATGCAATAAATACATGTAGATATAAATACATGTAGAATATAAAATCTGACACCTGAAAATCTCATTAAGAAGAAGAAAAAAACCTGGCAACTTTATCTTGTGACAAACAAATAAAAATATTCAGGTTGCTCCATTATTGTGCCAGTGTTTTTTTAGCCATGATTATTTGCACTGATCAGCAAACTGTGAAAGTTTCTAGCTACAGATCACATTATGTTAGCTTTGTCCTGCTTATCCCATTAAAATCTATATCAAAATTAGATGCTGTTTGGCAGAACATGGCATTTTGATCTGGGTCTGCATTTTTTTTTTTCTTTAAAACAATGCAAGACCTCACACATTAAAATGAGCCATGACACGAGAAAACCAACAAAGTGGTTGTGCATCCAGCGCAGACTCAGATCAGCCTGGGCATCCGCCCAGTCTGATCAGAGTCTTCGCTGTCCGCATGAAGGTAGCTTAGACACTTAGCTACCTTCTAAGCACTTAGCGAAGAGTCTGATCGAAATGGGCGGATGCCTCGGCTGGTCTGAGTCTGCACTGCGTGCAAAACCACATTGTTGGTTTTCTCTATCGCGGCTCAAATGGACTTATGCCCAGATCAGATGTCACAGAATATAGAATCTGATCTGAGAAAACAATACAACAACCCTAGTCCACCTTGCAACATTAGGCATAAATGGGTTTAATTTCATGTTATAATGGCACTGTTCATGGCAAAAAAATACATACCACACTATAGATAAACCAGCTTATGTATGATGAAATTAAGATTTCATTTTTCTGTTTGTGCTGCTACGGCTTGTTAACATTGCCTTGCCAAGCTGGCTCCGAGGTTACAAAACTTGAGAATATTATCAAACTCAAAATAAAGCTAACTGATTGGCTGCTTCCGAGCATGTGCTCGGAAGCAGCCAATCAGTGTGCTTTATTTTGAGTTTGAGAATGTACTCAAGTTTTATAACCTCGGAGCCTGATTCTATTAAAGAGACTCCTCAACATGTTTCTGAGAAGAAATATATTTCTTCTAATTTTTGGAATAATCTAAATATGAAATTATCCCAAAAATTCAGTTTACATACCTCTCCTCCATTTCCAGTGTAGGAATATCATCCAGCTCAATATAATCATCCACTCCATCAAGATATAGTCCCTGGTTCAGATGGTCTAGACAGCTGACCTTGAGGTATGCCCAGATCACCGGGAATGCTCCAAACTGGAACACTCCAACCCTCCCACCAGATATTGTTGAGTCATAGAGGGCACCAGAGTCCACCACTAAAGTGTAACCTTGATATACTTGTAAGCTGAAAGTTTATTGAAAATTTAATGCTTTTACAAAAATAACACTGAATGGAGAACTTTGAAAATTTGCAACAGTATATCCTATGATATACTGTTGGAAACAATATGTACTTATTAAAATCACTTCTCACCGGCTTGAGGTTTTAGTTTTACATTGCTGGAAGTGATCATTTTTGGGCATAGAAGTACACTTTGTAAAGTGAGAAACACATGAAAATGAATAAACTTAATCTATTCTTTTTTTTTTCTTTTTTTTTTTTGCAAAGTAAATTGTCAGTTTTATGGTGGCAAATTTTGAATTTTGACTGTGATCTTTGAGTATAGAACTACAATGCCTGTCCATAAAACAAAATTTGGGACCATAAAACTGACAACAGACCTCCCCAAATGACAATTTAGAGTAGAGTTATCCCCATCAGCACAGCCTTAAATTTTGGAGCACTTGAACCCACAGATGTAAGTTTTGCAAGTTTAGAACAGATTTATTTATCAAAACTAACGACCTCGTTAGTTAAGTTTCATTAAAATTTCAAATGTTATTATTTCAAATATGCCAATATTTTTTGCTGAAAAACAGTGAGAAGCTTTTGCATTCCTGATTTTCAACCAAAACTGTCAGTGTATTAGGTCATAAAGTCATAAAAACACTTAACGAGTTGACCTCTTAACGAGCTCGTTAGCTGAGCTCGTTAGGCTAACGATGCTTTGAACAACTGGGCCCAGTCTGGCAAGGGATCAAAAAAGGCTAAATGAAAAAAAGTGTGGACACATAACAGACTGCACCTTCAACTACGATGTTAACTTGGCCACTTCAAGGGCAAAAGCGTGAAAAAAATAACGCTAAAATGAGGAAAAAATATAGAACTACTTATCTATATACAATTATATTCCTCTGAAAATTTTTGACAATTTTGGTTTTCCATCTGATATGCAAGCTTGCAACCTTTAAGGTGGACTGGTTTCACTTTCAGGGGAAACAACTCTGCCATTTTCATTTTTGTTTCCCTTCTCAATGAGGGTCTTATCTTAAAGAAAAGTATTTGCTCCTCAATGAAACAATTCTTTTCTTTAAGAGAAGAACCCTTTTTGGAACAATTCATCCTCTGAGGAAGAAAATAAGGTCACAAAGTTACTTCCCTTTGTAAATTGCAGAAATAAATAGCAATGTACAAATACACCTTTCTCAATGCCTCAGCAATCTTATCCAAAACTGTTTGCTCATAATTAGTGTGAGTCACGACATGAACCAACAAAGTGGCATATGTGACAGTGCAGACTCAGATCAGCCTGGGAACCCGCTTAGTCTGATCAGAGTCTTTGCTTTGCAGTTAAAAGGTAGCTAAGGGTCTAGCCTTGCTTCATGCCGACAGCAAAGACTCTGATCAGACTGGACGAATGCTAGGCTCACATGCCAGTTTGTCGGATTCGTCACGTCGTGGCTCAGTGGTAAGAGTCTAACATAGACTAATTTTAATAAAGCTATTAAAATGATTAATTATGAGAAAGGAATTATAGAATCTCTTAATTTATATTCGATATGTTAATTTACTCTTCGGTATGTCTCATTACCTATATTCTGTTCTATTCTATTTTTTCTGGTCAATGATTTTGTTATGAGAATTACCATGATAACAACCCTCTGATTGGTCAAATGCATTCAGTCGAGTGAGTAGCGCTAAAATTGCATGATTTCGGCACAGCTTGTGTGACCACCGTCAAGAGAGGATGTGTTAACAAAAAAGAGAAGTTTCTTTTGTTACTTTTTAGTGTTTTATAACTATTCTGGCTCAGTATTGGCTGTTACTGTTGGTGTTATTTAATAGCCAGATTTCTCATCTTTTCGTCGCGTCGCGGCTCAGTGGTAAGAGTCTAACATACCTGATATACCCTGTAGAAGGCTGGTGGCTTATTATCCATCTGTAGGAAGTCTCTGGTTCCCATCCTAGAAGTTGTGGATCTTGCCATATCATGGTCACATGACCTGATGTGTCATAACTGTGCCAAGCTGCATCTGCTAGAGTTTCACTTGGTCCGGTGCTGGAATCCACTAGCTAAAGGTAAAAGGGTATAAAAAGCTGGTAAAAGTGCCTTACATCACAAATGAAAGTGAAGACTATGGCCAGACTGTGCTGCAAAGAACTGTTATGGTCTTAACCTTTTCTTACAACAAAATCTAAAATAAAGAGTGACTTTAACAAAAAATAATCTCCGACATTCATTGGGTGTTGAAACTAGAGGTCTTCACTAAAATTCATGACATTCTTTGCATCTTATGGAATTTAAGTTTCCGGTTAGCTTAATCAACTGTGTTATGCCTGGCATTTTGTAATTTTTCCAGACTACAGACTGGAGGCTCATTACAGCAAAATTGAGCCGTGACACTACAAAACCAACCAAGGGCTTCGCAAGCGGTGCATAATACGCCCGTTTTAATGTCATAAAAATAGCCATCAGAGGAGATGGCAAATCCCCCGACCAAAGACCCCCATGGGCCTTGGTGAAAAGGGTGCACTTCAAAACACATATTAGTAATATATTGTCGTTGACATTAACTGTTACACTAAAATAGTATGCTTGACTGCTAAAAAGAGGTAATATCTCAAACAGCCACCATATACACAAATGTATAGCATACAATACATTCAACTTTCAAAATGTGTGAATAACTTCTAAAGTACAGGCCCTACAAACCTAATTTTGATTCAAATTCTGGAGCTGGCCAGGGTTATACAGATATGGAGCAGAGACCCAAACAGCAGCTCAAACTACCAAAGGGAATTAACTCACGAAGTATAAAAGCAACAGTTATCATTCATGTATGAGACAAATTGTCATGACCTGTTCTGCATATCTGTGAAGTATCATGAAAATATTTCAAAAGGTATTCAAGCTATAGAGCGGACACCTAAAATCATCAAAGGGAAATAACTCCAATAAGAAAGCAAGAGTTGTCATTCTTGTTCACGACACATCATCATGACCTGTTCTACATATCTGTGAAGTATCATGAAAATATTCCAAAAGGTATTCAAGTTATAGAGCGGACACGAAATCGCACCTAAAACCATCAAGGGGAAATAACTCAAAAAGTAAGAAAGCAGGAGTTGTCATTCTGGTTCGCGACACATCATCATGACCTGTTCTACATATCTGTGAAGTATCATGAAAATATTCCAAAAGGTATTCAAGTTATAGAGCGGACACGAAATCATACCTAAAATGATCAAAGGGAAATAACTCAAAAGTAAGAAAGCAAGAGTTGTCATTCTTGTTCGCGACACACCGTCATGACCTATTCTACATATCTGTGAAGTATCATGAGAATATTCCCAAGGGTATTCAAGTTATAGAGCGGACACGAATCTGCCAAAAAATCACACCTAAAACTATCAAGGGGAAATAACTCAAAAAGTAAGAAAGCAAGAGTTGTCATTCTTGTTCGCGACACATCGTCATGACCTGTTCTACATTTCTGTGAAGTATCATGAAAATATTCCAAAGGATATTCAAGTTACAGAGCGGACACGAATCTGCCAAAAAATCACCAAAGGGGAGATAATTCAAAAAGTACAATAGCAAGAGTTACCATTCTTGTACGCGACACATCGTCATGACCTGTTCTACATAACTGTGAAGTATCATGAAAATATTCCAAAGGGTATTCAAGATATAGAGCGGACAAGAAAAATGTTTACGGACGGACGGACGGATGGACAGACGGACGGACGGACGGACGGACGCCTGGCTCATCGCTATATCCCCCGAACCTTTCGGTCGGGGGATAAAAATGTTATAGAATGAACAAGATTGTTAACAAAAGGACAGACAGGCAGACAAACAGAGGCAACCACACTATAATTAATGAGGGCAACATTATCTAAATATTTAACACATCAAATACTATTAGTATACCAAAAGTCAGCTTCCAAGGTGAAGTGGCTCAGAAGTTGAGTAATGCCAAAGTCAAACAAGGGAGGTTATTCATAAACTAAATATAATAGAGTTACCATTCTTGGTTCTAATACATACACATCATCATAAAGTTTTGTTAAAATATTTTAAAAGGTTAAGGAGTTACAGAGTAAACAGGATATTTATGCAAGGGCATATAATTCAGTAAGTAAGTAAGCCAAAGTTGTGGTTCTTGCTCAGAATACATTACCCCATTATTATACACATTCCTACAAAGTTTCATTATAATATACTATGCACAATAAATATAGCAATTTTTTGTATGTGTCAGATCCACCATATTAGGATTTTATTGTCACTTTACTGCATAAAGATACAAAGGCCCATCATTTGAGATGGTCTGACAGGTAAAAGATTCAAGTTTGCTCAATTGTAGTGTTTGAACTACCGTGACGTCAGTTTTTATGACCATTGTATCTGATGGACAGTTTTGATCATGTGCAAAAGCCAAAACCATAATGAAGTGGCTGGTTTGCTGTTAAAATAAAGGAAAACGCTCTAAAACATTTGAATATGCTACGAGTATGAGGTTTACAAAGTTCGAAAATTTGACGTTTTTCCTTGTTTTTACGTTATCTTCTGAAAAAGTGGTTCCTAATTGGAATTTCTTGAATCCCTTTCGAGTGTATGATTGTGTGGCATCTACCAATATGATAACGTAAACAATTCAGAAAGAAAACTCTTCCCGGTTACTGAGCATAAGTCAAAAGTCTCAGGCTAACGTCATCATTTTCTCACAGTTACGTTACACTTAAATGAAGAAACTTCACAATTAAATTATTCATGGTGTGACCTTTAATTTTAGCCTATTGGTTTTTCTCGGGTTTTGATTCTACATTGAACTGAAGCACCCGCAAATCATTGCACAATGAACCGAATTATAACGTTTTAACATCAATTGCGCATGCTAAGATTCTTCTGTTGTTAAGCTTAACCATATCTTTTACACATTCAATAGCTTTGACAAGAAAACTGGGCTTGAAAATGATGAGAAAGACCGTACAAAAAAATCACATGCTTGCCATGTTTATGTTGCTTTTCAATGGGTGCAAATTTCGGCTAATGACCCCTTCTGTGCGTATCCCTTTTCCCCAATATCGTTTTTAAAGATGGCTTCTGTAATCCCATGGTATCTTAAGCCCCAAATACGGTTCCCTTCAATGCAACTTAATTTTGCTCAATGTTGCTCTTCAGTGATGAGAAAAATTGCAAAATATAAAAATTTGCTAATTATATTTTGCATAGTATATTTCACAAGGTAAAGGAGATATGGAGTGAATGTGAAAAGCTAAAAATACTAATCAAAGGGAAATTACTCCAAAATTTAGTAAGGAGGAGCAACCATTCTTATATGTGATGCATCGTCTTGTGATCGTGCACATTGCTATAAAGTTTCATCATGATATTCCCAACGGTTACCAAGTTACGGTATGCACAAGATTAGTATACAAAATAACAGCCTTAAAATACTAATCAAGGGAATGTAACTCTAAAATGAAGTATGGGAGAGCAACCATTTTTGTACATGACACATCCTTATGACTTCATACACACTGCTATGAAGTTTCATCAAGATATCCAAAACGGTTATCTAGTTATGGCGCGCACAAGACTTGCAGAGAAAAAAATAATCAAATGGGTATAACTTGGAAACTAAGGAAGGGGGAGCAACCATTCTTGTATGGGACACATTGCCCCGTCCTAATACATATTCCTACAAAATTTCATGAAGATATCCCAAATGGTTACTGAGTTATGGTGCTTGCAAGAATGTTTACAGATGGATGGACAGACGGACAGTCTGACAGAGCCATGACATAATACGTCAGTTTTTTTCAAAATGGGCGTATAAAAAGTGGTTGTGCCCCCAATGCAGACTCAGATCAGTTTGGGCATCTGCCCAGTCTGATCAGAGTCTTTGCTGTAGGCATGGAGGTAACTTAGATCCTTAGCTCCCCTTTAAGTGCTTAGCAAAGAGTCTGATCAGACTGTGTGGATGCCCAGGTTGATCTGAGTCTGCGCTGGACCCACCCACAACCACTTTGTTGGTTTAGTCGTGTCGTGGCTCAAATGCACTAGTATACAGATAAGCATGATTTGCACAAAAACAGTTGACCACATAATTCAAATCTTCAAAAATACAGGTAGTTTTTAAATAGACTTTAAGTCTACTAAAAATTTACATTTTTACCCAAAGTATTGTTAGTCATTTAAAATCAAGAGAATTACTGAACAGAATACCTTGATCTGAATGCCTTTAATTCCCCCTCTGTAAGTTGAGGTAACATCATAGTTGGAATGCCTGCTCTTCCACATGACCAGATAGAACTTCCTGTTGTTCTGGTACCCGAACACACAGCCAACATAATCAGTAGCACTGGAGTCGGTCACAAACCAGGTACCTCTGTATTCAATAGCTCCATAACTCTGCTCACCTAGAAACATGTGTAAGTGAAAGTGTGTACAGGTTTTAGGCAAAATGTGGCCAAAATGATTTCATTTTCCTCATTTGTTAACACATTATATGTGGGTATTCACATCTGCACATTTGTTATTCTTCGCTTGTTTTTTATGGGGTTTTTTTTTGTTTGTTTTTTTTTCAAAACAGGCTTATAATGGAATACAAAAATCTGCCCAATTGTATGAAAATTTGAAGCATTCCTGTATTTCATCCATATCCGTAGTGGTTCCAAATATAAGAAAATTATTATTAAGATAAATGATATCAATTCCACGAACTTAAAATCTGGGAAATCTCACATTCTTACTCTGAAAACTTTACAAATCTGGTCACACTTGTTCAAAACTTATGACTGTGTTAGTTAACAAGATGTTGCCTTTAATTGTACACAAAAAACCTTCCATTTTGCTGAAACCCCTGAAGAGCTTTTGCAGTGCAAAAGCTCCTCACATTTTTTCAGTAAAAAACAAATGTGTTCTTGATTTTATGTGTACTATTAGACATAACGAATGCTTGACAAACACTTCGTTAACCTAAAGATGCTTTGAATGACTGCCCTTGTTTGTTAGATCCCATAACTTGTAACTGTATGAAAAACCTTTTCCTTGAGTATTTTCTGAACATTAATTTTGTAGCAACAAAAGCATACCAATGAGCATGGTTGGCATTCCAGTACTGGCTGTCTGCATCACTTCCCCTTCATTATCTTTTATCAGCCAGTTTGGAGATGTGGTTGTCAAGGACGGGTAAAAGTCAACTGTGAAATAATTCTTGAAGGAAGACTTTGTAATTGCTGGGTTATGTGGGCATGTGTCATTTTTATCTTCTATTCCATCTCCGTCCGAGTCTAGCTCACAGTCGTCACCAACACCGTCACCATCGGTATCAATCTGGGCTGCATTACTAAGGTATGGACAATTGTCAACAGTGTTTAACACACCATCTCCATCTATGTCATCATCACATAGGTCGCCTGGTAGTTAAAATGGAAGAAAAGATGCAAATTAGATCAAAACTTGGGAATAACACACCATTAAATACATTTCTGTTGTAAGAGTTATTGCAGAGAAGTTTAATAAATCCTTAATTTACTTATTTTTATACTAATATTTACCTGAACACAGTATTTTCTAAATATGGACTGTAACTTTAAACCATTGCATTCTGGGTATTTTTTGTCGTCTGCTGAAATTGTCGTCTGCATCAAAAATCAAGAATATTTTGACAATATTGGTCTAGCCAAGTCTTGCAGAAATGATGTCTAGGCAGCAAACAGTTTGGATCTCAGATCAGGCCCCACGTTTGTGGGGCCTGATCTGGATCCAAACTGTTTGCCCAAATACCCCTAAAGGGGTATCCCGAATGGAATGGGTTAATACATATGGAATCTGAGCATTACTTGGAGAAAAACAGCTTTATTAAATGTAGTCTGTTATTAGGATACTTCAAAACAGCAATTATATATTCAGGGAAGGGTTGCTAATTACTTGGTATCTAATTTCATAGAACCGGACATTTCATACAGACAAAATACATCACTAACAGGTATATGCACTTTTAAAATTGAAATTGGCCTTGTCAAACCTGAGATGTAACTGCTTTTCCTACCTGCATCAAGAATTTATTGTTTCTTTCAAAATCTGAGTTACTTACCATCAGGCCATTTGTGATGAATGGATTCTTCTAATTTCCCCTTCGGACAGGCCCATTTCCAATTTACTGGGTGTCAGGTTTATTCTACTTTTACTAATTTATCATTAAAAAATTAAATATATAAGAGAAACAGTGTAGACCCTGATCAGAGCAAGCATTTGCAGAGTCTGATCTGGGTCTACACTGTTTGCCAGTATACCTTTTTATGGGTCTACAAGAAATAATGAGCAAAAATCACATGATCACAATGAACAGTGTTCAATGTGATTCCAGTGGGCAAATGATATTCAGGCTGATATTCTTCATAAAGATGTTTCACTTTACCTTCTCCATCACCATTAATATCTGATTGGTCACCATTGGCGTAAGATGGACAGTTGTCCAGGAAATCAAGGATACCATCTCCATCCCTGTAATTAAACAGATTTCATGATAACACTAAGACTCTTAATGAAAACAGATACAAGTGATACTGGGCATGATACTGGCAATACCAGTCCATTTAAAAACAATCCTTTACATGTTCTATGCCACTCTGATAATCAGACTGGCATGTATCATATAAGGGACTTTCTTACTGGTTTAAACCATATCATGATGAGTATGGATCAAATCTATTACACTGGAATACATAGAACAGATAACATGAGGTTTTATTAATACTTCTAAGAAAATTTTTCTTTCTTCTTTACACAACTTATGTTATGGTTCTTTGTAGAGAGTTTCCTAAAGAGGATCCACAATATATTTTAAGAAAGTTTTACACGGTTCAAATTAGAAACAGAATTACCCTTAAAGTCCCACCAAGTGTAAAATAAAATTTTTACAAAGGCGGACATTTTTTGTGACTCCCTGTCTGCTTCCCTAGACAAAAAAGCCCTTCCAAAGGAAGGTTTACTCCTAAGGAAAAGAATTTGCTCCAAGAAGTTTGATCTGACAGTCTATTTGCAATACTGTCACAGTTGGCACAAACACAATGATTACTCCCCTTTAGACCATATTACAACAATTACTTACTCATCTTTATTAGTTCCTCCAGGGGTATCACAGGCATCTCCAACACCATTCTGATCAGTGTCTGTCTGTGCAGCATTACTGACACTGACACAATTATCACAGGCGTCACCGATACCATCACTGTCAGCATCATCTTGATCCACATTAGCAACTGTTGGACAATTATCACTACCATCAAGAATGCCTGTAATATTTACATACCAAAATGGGTTGTTACTAAAACCTTGTAGCGCACAACACCGCTCTTGGGTAAAATAAAGTACTGCACCTCCGAAGATTCCTAAACCCTTACAAACTTTCTGAACTCTATCCTTCCCAAACTGCATGCTGCTGAGAATACACTGGCTCTATAAATTCATTTGTTTAGTTGACATGTTAGAGTTTTGGAAGTATATCTATTTTATGCACAGAACTTATCAAATTTCTCATAAAAGACACATAAAGGAACTTGATAAAGGATCCATCCATTTTAAGCAATACTTATCTAAATGTAACCTATGCAATACCCATCATTATCATGGCCATCAGTATCAGATAAATCGTAGTTATCACCACTATCCAGCTAATCACTATTATGCATTTTACAGAATGTTATCCACACCAATGAAAGCAATAGTTTGCCTATATAGTACCTACCATCATCATCATTAGTATGACCTTTATCTAGCACACCATTCCCATCACTATCAAGCTTTTCACAAGTGGCATTACTAAGACAGTTGTCACAGGTGTTTCACTCTCAATTGCTAGCAATTCAGAGTGTAATGCCTGTGAAAACTGTCATTGCTAGCAATGCTTGTCAACCATTACCCTATATAGTACCTACCATCATCATCATAATCAATATCATACATAAAACCATCATGATCACTATCAAGCCTATCAATGTTGGCATTACCATGATAATTGTCACAGGCATTACCCTCTCAATTGCTAGCAATACTTAACAACCAATACCAGAAGATGACTTACATATAAGCGTTTTGCTTACTGTCAGATCCTGTATTGCTTCAATGTATTATTCATATGTATGTATAAAATCTATGAATAAAATATTGTTTAAACCAACAACCAATACCCTATACAGTACCTACTGCCATCATCATCATCAGTATTACATTTATCTCCATCACCATCCCCATTACTATCAAGCTTATCACGTTGGCGCTACCAATGCAGTTGTCACAGGCATTACTTTCTCAGTTGCTAGCAATACTTATCAACCATTTGCCTTTACAGTACCTACCAATCATCATCATCGTCAGTATTATATTCATTCCCATCCCCATCTCCATCACTATCCAGCTAATCGCTGTTGGCATTATCAGGACAATTGTCACAGGTGTTACAAACTCCACTGTGCATGATACTCATCATACAATACCAGAGCTCCAGATAAGGTGAAGTTTTGAGGACAATTCAGAGGTAATTTTCCTTATTTTCTATACAAGCATATGTTGCACCCTGGAGACAGTTCTAATGAAGGGTCGCAACATATGCTTATGTAGAAAATAAGGAAAATTATCTGGAACACTACAATACCCTATACAGAACCTACCATCATCATCATCGTCAGTATCACATTCGTCACCATCACCATCCCCATCACTATCCAGCTGATCAGCATTGATGTCACTGGGACAGTTGTCACAGGCGTCACCCACACCGTCCCCATCACTGTCAGCTTGATCCCAGTTGTTAACAAACTGACAATTATCCTGTAAAGGAAGTGGATTTAAGGTGTATAGGTACTTCTTACCACATCATCATATCTCCCATCACTATCATCATCATTTTCATAGTACATCATAATAATCACCATCAGCCTTGTCCCCTACCCCCACACTCCTCACCCAGAAGTGATATCTTACAACAGCACATCTCTGTGGTCAGGACCACTGAATTACCTCATCATCATATCCGCTGTCACTATCAGCATCATTTACATGGTGATCACCAGAATAATCACCATCAGCCACCCCTCTACCCACTCTCCACCACTTTCCCCACCCAAAAAAGATCCCTTACACTATCATCTCTCTTTGGTGAGTACCACTGATTTACAACATATCATATCTGCCATCTTCATTATTATCACAGTTATCATTAGAATAATCGCAATTAACACCCCCCCCCCACCCTCTGTCCCCACAAGCCCCACCTCCACCCTATCCCACCCCAACACCTCACTGCAATCAAGACCACTGACTTACCACATCATCATATCTGCCATCATTATCATCATCATTATCACAGTTACCACCGGTCCCTCCAAACCCCACCGCCACCCTACCCCACCCCACCAACACTCTGTGGTCAAGCCCAATGACTCACCACATCATCATATCTGCCATCATTATCATCATCATTATCACAGTTATCAACAGAATAATCATCATTAGCCCTCCCCCACCCTCTTTCCCCCCAAACCCCACCTCCACCCCACCCCAACCCACCACCACTCTGTCGTCAAGCCCACTGACTTACCACATCATCATATCTGCCATCATTATCATCATCATTATCACAGTTACCACCAGTCCCTCCAAACCCCACCGCCACCCTACCCCACCCCACCAACACTCTGTGGTCAAGCCCAATGACTCACCACATCATCATATCTGCCATCATTATCATCATCATTATCACAGTTATCAACAGAATAATCATAATTAGCCCTCCCCCACCCTCTTTCCCCCCAAACCCCACCTCGACCCCACCTCAACCCACCACCACTCTGCCGTCAAGCCCACTGACTTACCACATCATCATATCTGCCATCATTATCATCATCATTATCACAGTTATCACCAGAATAATCACCATCAGTATCCTCCTGGTTGCTATTGGAAACATCAGGACAGTTATCCTGAAAAATATCAGTGCATAAATTCTCCTATATGCCGTAGGGAATTAGGATTGTGACTGCAGAGAAAACAAGTCTTTAATGTCTTGTGGTAAGTGTTATGGTTTAAACACCGTTTTATGAAGGGAGATAAATTTAACACAATACTATTTGTTTTCATGGAAACTGAATCTTTTCTACTATGGGGCAAACTCTAAAAGAAGAATTTGCTCTCAAAACAATTTCTTTCCTTTAAGAGTAACTCCACATGAAAAGGGAGACAAAGACTTTAATATGCCATTTATTTCTTTTTATCCACCTGCAGTTTTTGACTTATTGCAGATGCACTATTTGCCCTTTGACCTTGACTGTGACCTTGACCTTTGGCACAGGAACCAACCTTGTACTTAGCAAACCTCTTTATTTTAGTTTATGTTTACAACCTGTTCCATTAAATTTGTTTCAGTAGTTTTCGAGTAATCACTGCATCATGATTTGGCATCTGATCCTTGGAATGTGACCTTGACCTTGAGCATGGAATCCTAAATCTTGTGCAGAACACATCTTTTAATATGCTGTATCTTCAAGCAAAGTTTGATAAAATCTACTTTAGTAGGCTTTTTAGCTCACCTGAGCCAGCGGCTCCGGGGGAGCTTATAGGATGGTAAGGCTCCGGCGTCCGTCGTCCGTCCGTCGTACGTCGTCCGTCGTCCGTCGTCCGTCCACACTTTCAAACAACTTCTCCTCTAAAACCGCTTGGCCAATTGCAACCAATTTCATATGTAGCCTCTTGGGACCTTAGGAACGAAAAGTTGTTCAAACGGTTCTGGTCACATGACCAACATGGCCGCCATGCCCATATATGGTAAAAACCTGAAAAAATCTTCTTCTCCAGAACCAATAGGGCAATGGCCTTGAAACTTGGTATGTAGCATTGGGTACACGAGTACTACCAAGATTGTTCAAATTATGACCTTGGGTTGACCTTGACCTTTTTTACGGTAAGGTCAAATTTGCTTCCTTATGCTTTTATATGGCAAAATGCTGCAACATAAGATATCTTGGAAACTGTTGAATATTTTGGCCTAAAAATTGGTACATACAGTCATCTTAATGACTACATGAAGATTTATGAGTACAAGAGGTCAAGGTCATTCTTTGACCTTTGACCCAGAACTCTCATATTTTGACAATATCAAACAATCTCCTCAAAAACAACTAGGCCAATTGTAATTAAATTGCATATAGATCCTCCAGGGGTTGAGGGAATGAAAATTTGTTCATACGGTCCAGGTCACATGACCAACATGGCAACCACGCCCATATATGGTAAAAACCTTTAAAAATCTTCTTCTCCAGAACCAGTAGACCGATGGCCTTGAAACTCGGTATGTAGCATTGGGTACTCAAGTACTATCAAGATTGTTCAAATTATGACCCTGGGTTGACCTTGCCCTTTTTTACGGCAAGGTCAAATATCGGAAAATGCTAGCACATGAGATTTCATGGTAAGTTTTGAAGATTTTGGCCTAAAAATTGGTACATAGAATCATCTTAATGAGTACATGAAGATATGTGAGTACAAGAGGTCAAGGTCATTCTTTGACCTTTGACCCAGAAATTTCAAATTTTGACAATTTCAAAGAATCTGCTCTAAAACCACTAAGCCAATTGAAACCAAATTTCATATAGAGCCTCGAGGGGTTGAGGGAATGAAAAAATTTTCTAACGCTCCTGGACACATGACCAACATGGCCGCCATGCCCATATATGGTAAATACCTTTATAAATCTTCTTCTCCAGAACCAATTGACCGATGGCCTTGAGACTTTGTATGTAGCATTGGGTACTTGAGTACTATCAAGATTGTTCAAATTATGACCTTGTGTTGACCTTGACCTTTTACAGCAAGGTCAAATATGGGAAAATGGTAGAACATATGATTTCATGGAAAGTTTTGAAGATTTTGGCCTAAAAAATTGGTATATACAGTTGTCTTAATGAGTTCATGAAGAATTATGAGTACAAGAGGTCAAGGTCATTTTTTTACCTTTTATCCAGATCGCTCATATTTTGACCTTTTCAGCCATTTCCTCAAAAGCCAAAGGGCCAATTGTGAACACATTTCATATAGAGCCTCCAGGGGTTGATTGAATGAAAAATTTGTTCAAACGGTCCAGGTCACATGACCAACATGGCCGCCATTACCACTTATGGTATAAATCTTTAATATTTTTCTTCTCCAGAACCAATCCACCTATGGCCTTGAAACTTGGTAAATAGCATGGAGTACTAGAGTACCCCCAAGACTGTTCAAATGGTGACCTTGGGTTTACCTTGACCTTTTTTGCGGCATGGTCAAATATGGGAAAATGCTAGAACATAAGATTTCATGGAAAGTTTTGAAGATTTTGGCCTAAAAATGGTATATATGGTTGTCTTAATGAGTACATGAAGATTTATGAGTACAAGTGGTCATGGTCATTCTTTGACTTTTGACCCAAAACTCATATTTTGACAATTTCAGACATGTTAAGTAAAAGCCAGCTTGCCAATTGTTCAGGTGAGCGATTCAGGGCCTCATGGCCCTCTTGTTTGATGATACTCAAGCTCATGTAATTGAAGCATTCAACTCAACGTCTAGATACTTGGACGACCTTTTAAATATTGACAACCCTTATTTTGAAGAAATGGTTAGTCAAATTTATCCTGCTGAATTGCAGTTAAATAAAGCAAATACTTCTGATACCGAGGCCCCATTTTTGGATTTACATTTATCTATTTTAGATGGATTTGTTTCATCTAAAATTTATGACAACCGCGATGATTTTGATTTCGACATTGTTAATTTTCCGTTTTTGGATGGTGATGTTCCCCGCACCACTTCTTATGGTGTTTACATTTCTCAGCTTATTCGCTTCGCTAGGGTGTCTAGTCATCTGGCTGACTTCAATGCTCGTAATAAAAGTTTGACTGCCAAGCTTTTACAGCAGGGGTATCGGTATCATAAACTTCGGAAAGCTTTTTCTAAATTTTATCGTAGACCCTTTGAATTGGTTTCTAAATATAATATAGGGTTAAGGTCACTTTTGCAACAAGGCCTATCGGAACCTGAATTTTATGGTGACTTAGTATATAAATTACGCAAAATCGTAGGAAAAACAGAATTTCCCGATCAATTTAAGAAAATTATCATACGATTTAAACGCATTGGCTATAACATAGATGTAATGCGACAGTCTGCATGCTTAGTGGTTAACCCAATCACTGTTGACAACTTTGCTGTCCTCTTTAATTGCACGCCGGTGGGTCGGGGTTCAGACTCTATGATAGCCCCTACATAAAGCTATATATTAGTTGGTTGGGGCCGGATGTTTGTCTGTTTCTTGGCCCACCAGGGTTCAACTGGTGGTTTTCTTATACTCCAGTACTCCAGTGGTGTTGCTGACGCCCCAGGGATCTCCAGGTGTCTCAACACGTTTTGGCTGTCGAGTCCTCATCCGTGCTTCATCACGGTCTTTTCTTGATCTTAATTGTTGACCGAGATGACTCTCTGATGAGTTAGGGGACCTCCATACGAACCGAACTACCAACTAATTGTGTGCACCGCAGCGGAGGGTGAGGGTGAAGGTTTGGGCCCAGTAAAACCGGTTTAAACCCCCCAGTAGTTATTACTGACCGTCCCAAGGCGGTACTTTTGTTGCGGTTGCATTTATTTTATGTTCGATGCTGTTTAATTTATTGTGTTCTCAGTTTTACCCTTCTATCATAAAAATAGAAAATAGGTAAAAATAATTGTTAAATGTTTTTTATATAATTTGCTTAGTCTGTTGTAACACGTCTGTTGGTCTAAATTATTTAGTTCAATAAAGATAGCTGAGTTGCCATCTATTTGGGAAAGAGCTGCTGACTCGGCTTATCACTTGTAATTTATTGTTTGTTGGGATGTCTTTGTCAATCTTTCCCTTTGATGTTGGGGATAGGGTTTGGGATCTGATTCAGTCAGTTCCTGAAGTGTATTTACTCTTTAAATTTTCAGTAATTACAAAAACAAAATCTGACCTATGGCACTTGATTGTGACCTTGACCTTAATCATGGGAACCAAAATTTAATGTATGGTGCACCTTCTCATTTTGGTTTATCTTTTTGTAAAATTTGATTAAATTTGCATCAGCGGCTTTTCAATTATCATGGAGACACGATTTGTAAGGGACAGACCTATGACCTTTGTCATGGAAACCTGAATTTTGTATGTACACACCTTCTTAATTTGCTTTATCTTTCTGTTAGGTTTGATTCCATTCCCTTTAGCAATCTTACAGTTATTGCAGATACACAATTTACAAGGGACAAACACATTACCTTCGATTGTGACCTTGACCTTGGCCATGCAACACACCATCTCATTTTGGTTTACCTTTCTGTGAAGTTTGATTAAATTCACTTCAGCCCTTGTTGAGTTATTGTGGACACACACTTTATAAGGGACAAACCTATGACCTCTGATTGTGACCTTGACCTTGGTCATGGGAACCTAAATTTTGTAAGCAACACACGTCTCATTGTGGTTCATCTTTCTGCGAAGCTTGATTAAAATTGATTCAGCGGTTTATGAGATATTGAGGACACATGATTTGTAACGGACCAACAGTGCAATTTTAATATGCCACCTGAAGTTCCTTCAGGGGCATAAAAAAATCAATAACGTTATAAAATTCTCTGCTTTGTTTGAAGTTCTGAGGGCCCAGTTGCTCAAAGCATTGTTAGCTTAAGAACTTGATTAGTCAAAGGTTCTGTAAGTCTTCTAGTTCACATATAATCATGTTGGCTAATATTTTTGCTGAAAAAAATAAAATGAGTTGTGCTTCTCACATTTTCTGGCAAAAATTGCAGTGTTTTGGGGTACATCAGAAACTGTAATCTCTTGTTTATTAATGATGTCATCAGTTTTGACTGACGCGGCCATGGATATAATAGCAAGCCTATGGCAAAGCCTTTTCATGTTTCAGTTCTGTCCTGTTTCAATTCTTCTTTCAACACCTAAAAGCTCAATTTATAGCAAAGCTTTCTTCCAAAAAATTAGTGTTTCCTACCTTAGCACATCCCCATTCTGTACAGGATATTCCCTTGTCAGGTAAACCATCATTATCAGAGTCTACTCCACACACCTCACCATTTCCAGCATACCCAGGCTTGCACTACAACAGAAAGGAAGTTTTTAAGAAACACCAATATAGCGTTTTTCTGCCAAAGTTCGAAAGCCCTAATCTAAAACCAATTTATGTGTAAAAAGCACTGACCAGTGGCTGATATAAGATTGAACCACAGTTTTGAGGTGTTAAACATTTGGTGTGATCCATGGTCACTGTTAATGACAGGTGCAAAGTCTGGCTGCAACCAACATTAAACATCAGAAAACATATCTTACACACTTAAAATTGATTTTTTTATCCAGTTAGTGCGATACTTTGTTTATCTACCACAACATTATTTTTCACTTTAACTGTCTTGCATCTGTATATAGGTACGAAATCATCTAACTGTGTATCATTTGTGCTATCACTCAATGATTTTTTTTTTTGACATTTTACAAAGGGGAACAACTTTTGCGGCTTCCCGTTTGCTTCCCTAGACATAGAAACTATTCCAAAGAGTCTTCTCATAAAAAAAAGAATTTGCTGCTAGGGGAGCAAATTCTTTCCTTTAAGAGTTAAATCCCACTGGAAAGGGAAAGAGAAAAGAAAATGGCAGAGTTGCTTTCTTTGAAAGTGTACCGATTCACCTTTACAAGAAAATCTGCCATCGGAACATACATTTATGCATGGTCAAATTCCTGTTAAAATGCCTGAGATTGTTTTAAGAGTTATTATAATTTTATTACAAGGGAGATGCTAACCTCACATCTAAACTGGCCTGGGCCAAGATATATACAGTTTGCCCCAGCATTACAATCGTGTGCCCCAGAAATACAGAAGTTAGCAAGGTAACACCCAGTAATATTGGTTCCTATGTAGCCGTCTTCACAAAAATCACAGTAGTAACTCCCCTGTAACAAAAGTGAAAATATACATGAGAAATGCTATGAGAAAACCAGATGATATATAGACGATCTTACACAAGTGGTTATTTCATATGAAATGTATGAAATGAGCCTTCGGCCACTTTCATAAATTTCATCTGAAATTACCACAAGAGTAAGATACTGCATATCATATGACCCTTTAAAATGAAATTTTAATGCCTCAAACTGAATATTATTTCAATAAGAAAACACATTGTTAACACAGACATTATGACCTTACGTGTACATGCCAAAGTGTTATTATATGTGTGGTCATACGATTTTAATGACACTAAATTACCTACTGAATAACTTCGACGTCATATGATAAAATATATAAGCCTAGGCTTACCATCAAATCCTGATAAACTGATGGATGTACATGTATATATGCACTTTTGTGAAAGCTCATGAATAAAATATTGTTTAAACCAAATTTCTTTATATGATATACCTTGGATGAAACATAATTTGAAATTTTGCAGACGTAAATTTGGCGTCTGCTTTTTGGAACTTTAAGGATTAAAGAGCTGGATAGACATTTATAATTTATAATGTCTAAGTTTATCCCAGCCATTCTTTTGTTATACTATCCATCAAGTAATAAACACAAAACACAAACCAAATTCTTGATAAAGTCCAACTGAGCCTCCTCTATAAATAAAGCCATTATAAAGAGGGGTTTTGAGGATATTTCTGGTAACAAGTTTGTACATTTTCAATAGAGCTGCCTCAGAAAGATGGTTCTACTGAACTGCCATAGCCAGACAATGGTACTAAAGACTACGGGAGAGTCGGGTTACTTCGAACATGGAGGTAAATTCGGACACACCATTGCAACAGTGAAAATCCAGATGAGACGGCTCATAATGAGCCGTCTCATCAGGATTTTCACTGTTTGGCCAGTGATTTTTGTTTAAGTTCCAAACAACTGACATATAAAGGAAACAATGTCATTGTCCGAATTTACCCGCTGTCCAAAGTTACTCGACTCTCCCCTACAACAGGTTTGTTTTTTTTATGTTGAGAAGGAAAAAGAAACTGGTGGTGGCATAAAATTTAGTTAGTTTTCTGGGCCTGTTTGTTCAAAGCATTGTTAGCTTAACAAGGTCATTAGTCAGGGATTCATTAAGTCTTCTATTACACATAAATTTTGCACTGCAAAAGCACCTCATTTTTTTCTTTGGCAAAAAATGGCAGTATACAGTAGAACTTCAATGGCTTGTTCACCCTGATGGCTTGTTCACCCTGCCTGGCTAGAACTCTTTTCTTGGTCTCAAGAGGTCACTTTATATGGAAACTAACCCTGGATGGCTAGAACTACCCTTGGCTGGAACTAATTTTCATGGTCCCAAGCCTGTTTGAGCCAATGAAGTTCTACTGTATTTGCATATCAAGCATTTAAAATTTTAAAGTCTCGTTAACAATGTCGTAAGTTTTGAACAACTGGGCCCTGGTTTAGCTCTGTTTTGTGACAATGCACAGACAGGCGAGACACCATCTTCCTCAGAATACTTGTTTAGATAACTCTGGGGACATTCTACTACTCGCAGGCAAGACAGAACTCATCAAAAACAAGAAATATCTTTAAACTAGAAAATTGTGTCTGTAAGACACTAATGATGCCCCCGTGCAGCGCCTGTTATTGAACATGTGAACATCCCTAAAGCACCTTTTAAGCGCAAACACCATCTATAATGAATCCACTGAAAACTTTACACAAACCATAGAGCAAAAATGTAGCCCAAAATGACTAAGTTTAAAAGGCCATTAATTGTTATTTTTTTATATAAAACAAAACAACATGCACCTCTTCATCATGTCCACAACAAGTATTCAATGTCTGAAAAACAGCAGCTGAAAACTGTGGGAGGAGTTGACTAAACAAAGTACTTACCCTACAATACAAACATATGTCTAAAATGACTAAGTTCAAAAGGCTGTAATTCTGTCAAAATTAAAGCTAGCACCAACGAAACCCACATGCACATTTTCAATATGTCCACAGCATGTATGCAAGATTTGAAAAGGATCCATTGAAAACTGTAGGAGGAGTTGATTACACAAACTCTATACCCTACAATGCAAAAATTTGCCTAAAATGACTAAGTTCAAAAGGCCGTAATTCTTTCAAAATTAATTCTAGCTCCAACAAAAATTGACATGCACAACTTCAATATGTCTACAGCACTTGTGCCGGGTTTGAAAACAATCCATTGAAAACTATGGGAGGAGTTGATTACACAAACTCAATACCCTATAATGCAAAACATTGCCTAAAATGGCCGTAATTCTGTCAAAATTAATTCTAGCTCCATCAAAAATCCACATGCACATCTTCAATATGTCCACAACATGTATGCAAAGTTTGAAAAAGATCCATCAAAAACTGTGGGAGAAGTTGATTACACAAACTCTATACCATAAAGTGTGATGAACAGACAGATGGACGGGCAGACGGGTGGACAGACAGGGACAAATCTCAATGCCCCCTGACTATCGTCACAGGGGCATAAAAAAGATAATCGGCTTAGTGTGTATTGTAATATGTATGAGTCAGGTACATATAAGATATCAAGTGTGCTGATCAGATTGTACGGATGTGCATGTTGATATGCTATTTGTAATTGGTGTTTGAGTTTCGATTTCGGAAATGCTGTTGAATTTTGATTAGGGTCTGTCTGTGTTGCACATAACAATGAGGATTGGTTGGCAGACCACCTCTTATATAACCTTAAAAGTGTAACAGTTCCAACACAACATCAACAACTATATATATAAGGCATCAACAATTACTTAATTTCGTCTTCGATTTCTGTGTCAAGTTATCTTGTTGGATTTACATTTTACTTGAGCAACATAACAGGCAAAATGTGTTATCTGGCAAAAAGCGATTTGGACCAAAATATCTAGATTCATCACAAGATGTTTTATAGGCCAAAAGTCAAATGAAACTGAAAGTAGAAAGAGAAAGCAAAAGTAAGCTACTTACATCAAAATCCCGGGTGTATTTATATTGGCCAATGAAATACTTAAAATGTAGGTCAATACTAAGGTTATACGGCTAAAGCCAAAAAAAAAAAAAAACGAGAAGAAACTTACCACAGTATTTATACAAGGCATCATGGGGTCACACCCACCATTATCATAAGCACACTCATCAATGTCATCACAGGTCTGGTACGAGTAGTTAGAGTACACCTGGTTACTATACAAGAACACCCTCTGGTGGACATCCCAGGCATAAGCATCCTCATAAGTCCCTGTGTAACCTTGCGGACACTCATAACACTGGTACCCAGGCTGAGTGTTCAGACATCTTGAATTAAAGCAGGGGTCATGGACATAACACTGTAAGAGGAAACAAGAAAATCTTTAAAAAAAAGATAATCGGCGCAGATTAAATGGATTTAGTGTGTTTTGTTATATGTCTCTAGTTGAAGGTTTGTCAATAACTTCATGAATAAGTAAGCTATGTCGGTAGGCAAAACCCTAATTTTGACACTGCGAAAACGACTTATATCAAAATTGAGCTGTCCAATTTGGAATTCTAAAGTGGACCGCAGTCAATCTTGAAATTGACCTGATTTCAAAATAGTTATCAACATATTGCACTGTTTGTTTGTTTGTGTGTATTAAACCAAGAGTAGAAATCGAAAGTAGATCTACCACGAAAAAAAGAAAGTTTTGAATATCTGCATCTGTTTTCGATAACATTTCTATTGTAAAATTACAAACAAGAGAAACAGTTTGAATTAGTATAAGACAGAGTGCTTGTATTCACAGTTCAGTACGACAAGAAAAATCAAAGATTAAATATTCATTGACCTTTGATATTATTGGCTAAATTTTGACATATGCGGTATTTGACCAATGGAATCTTGTAAAATGTGGAACAATATTGAAATTATACGAGGCTGCGCCTCGAAAAAAGAGATACAAGATAAAGGCTTTTGGATCTCTTTACAGTTTACAAATATTTTCACAACCTGTAAACCTATACAGCTGAAATAAATTTGCTATACAGTCAACTCTCGATATCTCAAAGTCAATTTTATTCCAAACTACTGATATCTCAAAATCAATTTTCTGGTCCCAGAAAATTTACTTTGTGATATCAGTAGTTTAAGATAAGAACAGTTGAAAAGTAAAGAAAAATTGAAATTATGTCCTAACTTTATTCTTTGATAGAAGTAAGTACTTTGAGATATCAGGTATGAGATATCGAGAGTCCACTGTATCTACTTATAACTCAAAAAGGGCCAATATCAGCTTAAAACTTATAGACAAGAAGGGGCCATGAAGCCCCATATCCCTAACGTTAATTCTAAGATCTGATATAAAACAACGGGCTATGCCTGGGCGATTCTACAAAATTGAAAGGCCAATGTGTGAACAATGGTGCAATAGCAGTGTCTGTAAAACAGAGAGCTGCCGTGGTCTAAAAATATGGACTCTGAAACAATGTTGTGCACAAACAAGCTGTGCAGGAGACAGAGTCATAATTGAAATATTTGGCAATCAAGAGCATTAACTACAAAGTGAACAGTGAGATCCAGTATATTTTCTAATTCAACCTAAATTTTATACCTGACTTAATTACCAGTAAATTTCACAATTATCCCATGCAAAGTAAACACACAAAGCAAAAGACAACATTAAATATGGGCTTTTTGACAATCAAGGGCAAGTAAATTCCAAGTGAAAACTGGTAGTGCAATCCAGGGCATTTTCAAACACGTCTGTCCCTGCATTCAAGTGTAGACCCTATTTTAGAAGGTCTTCTTCATCTAGAGAACCAAACAGGAAAAGTTGTCTGTCTTGGAAAAAAGAATGGAGGTGTACCCAATCACCTAATTGACCTGGCCCCCGAGGTTATAAAACTTTTTCATGTTCAACTCAGCTGAGCATGAAAATTTACCTGCTAATAAATAGCACATTACTGATAAGTGCAGTAGTTTTCTTGCTTAGTTTAGCTCAGTATGAAATTTTCTCTGCTGATAAATATGAAAATGCCAACTAATTGAAATTTTCTCTGCATATGAATGTGAAAATGCCAACATTAGTTGGCATTTTCATATTTATCAGCAGAGAAAATTTCATGCTCAGCTGAGTTGAGCACAAAAATTTTTTTATAACCTCGGGGCCTGATGCTGATATTTTGCGAACCTTCAAATAATATACCTCATCTATATCTGTGCAGCTGACGCCATCTCCTTCATACCCATCCGGACAGGCACCACAAGTATACGACCCACCACCAAGGTTGTAACAATTATCTTGAGAGAAACAGGGTACCGCTGCTGCATCCAGACAAGGACATTCCGCAGAGTCGGCACAGGTGACACAGCCACTGCCGTCAGACAGGGAATACTCCTCCGGCTCACAGCGGCTACACGCGGACATTCCCTGTGCGCTGAAGAAACCCGGATCACAGTTTATGCAGCTGCTTGCACCTGATTGGTTCTGGTAGGTTCCAGGGGCACAGGATTGGCAGTGTTCTGGTAAAAACAAAAGCAAAATTCATTTCAAAAGCTCTCTAATGCTGTTTGACAATTTATTTTCTGACCATTTTAAATCTTAAATTTCCATTCTTGAATAAGCTGACACACTGCATTTGATGGCCTTAAAATATACATGTATATGAATAAACAATTCCTAAAAATGCAATATGCAAAGACTGATTTTTTTCCATTTATATATGAGCTACAAACCCTTTGTACATGATATGGTTAGATGTATTCATGAAGTGTACACAAAATTTAACCAGACTTGTCCATTTGCAGACAGGATTACTCGCCTCACAGTGCTTTAACCATCAACCAAAACATCCAGCTGCGGCCATCGACCCCAATGCTGACATGGATGCCAACTGGAGTGACAACAATATCTCTACTGCACAAGTATTTTCCTACAGACAAGCTAAAAAGAATGCATAATGACAGTAATATAGTTTTTAAACTGTAACATATACACATATTTATCATGACCTAGGTTCAAGGTTAGAAATCTTGAGAATAATCTCAAACTCAAAATAAAGCACACTGATTGGCTGCTTCCGAGCATATTCAAAATAAAGCACACTGATTGGCTGCTTCCGAGCATATACCCTATTTCTTCGGCTATAAGACGGGTTTTTTTCCTGCCGAAATGACCTCGAAAAAATTGCACCCGTCTTATAGCCGAGGCTGTGGAAATCATGGTTGTTTTCGGCAATATCCGTGAGATCAACTGATCACGGAAAATCCCGATGACCAATGCTTTTGTAAAAGTGAAGTTACTGACTAGTTTCATGGGTCTAGAAGTTCGAATCGGCAAGCGAGACATGAGCATCGCAACGGTAAAATTACAACATCGGTATATTAGCCTTTGATCAATAGCACCAGAGCCTGTTAAAGTATTATGTGTGAATCCGAAACTGAGTAACAAAAACAAGTTTTAATTATTTTGTCTCACCTGGTGTGAATCGTAAGATTACCTAAGCAGTCATTAATTTAATCATGGACAGGTAATCCTCAATAAGGGAACATGGATCAGAGGAGAGCGTAAACAAAATGTATGTCGTAACAGTTTTCCTTTGAAGTCTGCAGCTCATTACGTAAACTCGTTCCGGAAAGACGCTCAGTGACTGTGACTGACACGTGATTGGCATAGGCGTGGTTTGCATAATTACGCAAACAGGGAAGACTCCTGCATATTGCACTCCAGGGCATAGGGGAATAAGGACAACGAATCAGTCTAATCACTTTGAGTAAATGCGCAGTCTTGCATAAGGCCTAGGACCTCTTTTCACGCAACGCTTCTCCCGCCCTCTGTTCGTCCTCTCATAATGTAAAGATTATGAAAAAATATCGGCATTCCCATTACATCAATACACAGTATCTATCGGGTGCGTTGTTACTGGGTGTGTATGCCGAATATGCCAACCAAAGAAAGACAACTCAAACTATACTTATACGAACACATTTTTAGAAGCTTTACTTATCAAAATGGCGCAAAAACAATGGCCATGTGCTAGCGATACTGTGAATACACACCGATTCTGCTTAAAGAAACATGTATTGGACAGGTTGCAAACAAGAGCGGACAAAGATTGATCACTCATGCATGTAAGTTGGGTAAGGTGCCTTCATGAAACTGACGTTTTAATTGCATGCAAACAATAAGCGAGACGATGACTAATCACTAATTAGTCGTCGTCTCGCTTATTGTTTGCACACTAATTGAGCGATGAACCGTATTGATTAGCAAAAATTCGAGACATCGGCGGCTGATCATAGCCCAGAAGAATTTGAGAAAAGTAGACCCGTCTTATAGGCGAGGCTACGCAAAAAACTCCCTCGGACAGTCCAAAAAAACCACCCCGTCTTATAACCGAATCGCCTTATAGCCGAATAAATACAGTACTCGGAAGCAGCCAATCAGTGCGATTTATTTTGAGTTTGAGAATGTACTAAGTTTTATAACCTCTGGGCCTGAACACACAACACATTAACCTTACCCTCATTTCCATCAGAGTACATTCCTGGCCCACAGAGGGAGCGTTTGCCATCCAAACAAGCATACCCTGGTTCACAGTGGGTACAGGAGGTGGGGCAGTATGAGGAGTTACAATATTCTACATAGTGATAATCTTCACATGGAGTGGCGTACCCATCAGCACACAGCTGTAATGTACCAACAATAACATACTTTAAACATTTGCTATAAAACAGGATTTTTTCCCCTGCAGAAAGATGCAAAATATCTGAATCAGTCTAGTGTTGTACAGCTATAAGATCAGTTTATCTCTTCTGAAACAATCTGAAGAAACTAGCTTGATCAATCAGACTAATCTAGCTTTTTGGGCTGCTTGGGGGGAAAGAAAAAGACCAGTTTATAACACAATAATTATGGTACATGTAAATGAGCAGAAACATGCAAAAGACCTTAACTAAATAGGGGTACACTTGCAGGGGAAGCAACTCTGCCATTTTCATTTTTGCGTCCCTTAAAGATTTGGGAGCAAATACTTTCCATGACATTAGACCCCTTTGAAAGGGTTTCCTCATCCAGGAAAGCAAAACAGGAAGGCACAAAAATTGTTTCCCTTTGAAAATGGCGGAAAGATGGGGCCGTGTACACCTTAACAGAACTCCAAAATATGAAGATGCAGACCAACACGAACTTTCTTGCAGTTTAAATAGACCTTCTTTTGTGCTTGCAGACATTCAGAGTCAATACATTTCATGTGCAAAGTTCAGAGCTGTTTTGAAGTTCTGCTGTTTATCCCATTCCATGTGGGGTACACCTTTAGGGGTATCTGGGCAAACAGTTTGGATCCAGATCAGGCCCCACAAACGTGGGGCCTGATCTGAGATCCAAACTGTTTGCTGCCTAGCATCATTTCTACAAGTGTTAGTTGACCAATATTGTCAAAATATTCTTTACTTTTGATGCAGACGACAATTCCAGCAGACGAAAAAAAATACCCAGAATGCAATGGGTTAAAAATGCCTAAATCTTACTGTGACACCAATGCAGTAACTGATAATTGGGTTTATCAAACAGCCCTTGAGCTATCCAATACTTTGTAAAGGCATGCTAAAAGAGTCATATGGTCCTCTGAACTTTACAGTACTGAAGTAACAAATGTATGTACTTGTATACTGGATATTGTGTACTTTTTTTTCTGGACACAACAATAAGTCAAATAACATTTTGTTTTTAAATAATTGCATTCTAAGATAATATAAAACATCTGTCTGGTTTCTGCTGTTACAGACCTCAATTCAGATTCTTTCATGTGGACAGAACTACTTACAGAAGCTAAGGGTAAAGGTAAGCCCCAGGTGATTTATCTCTGACCATTCCTAGGCGGTGCTTCAGTTGTGGCTCCCCACTGCTACTAGTTCTTGTCATCCATATTAGCATTTTTGTTCATCTGTCATGTGAGTGGCAGTTTTAAGTTAAGTTAGGGTAGCTGAATGACCACCTGTCTGGGAAAGAACTGTTTGTTTGTTTTACCATGAACGCCTTTCATGAATTTCTGTTGTCAATGTAAGTATATACTTCTTTCCATTTTAGTTTCCAGGGCAGGATACGAGATCTGATTGTATCAGTTCCTGATATTTTGTATCTTTAAACTTTCTTCGAGCCCAGTCGTAAATGGACTTCAACTGTATCTGAACTAATATTTCATGGGGAATAACTCACCCAGCCTTCAGGACAGAAAGTACATTCAGAAGCTTCTCCAAAGCTGTGTTCTGAGGGATCTCTGTCACATGGCAGACTGGCGTTCTCACACCTACCACACATCTTCATCTCACCATCACCCTCACAGTAATAACTCGTCTCACATCTCACACAGCTCACATCATCTGAAATGTAAAAAAATCGTATACATAAATAGTCTAATCTGGCACAACTCAAGTCATCTGAAATTTATAACACTCAGAGACATATATAGATTAACTCTCTTACCATTTATATAGAAGGTAAATAAATACTTTGCAAAGGAGGCCACTGAATGACCTACCTTTGCAAATACTGTATATACGGTCTTTTTTTTAAGGTTCAATATTTCGCAGTTTAGTGTCAAAAACGTAAATCTTAATTTTCCTGATTTTTATTTTTCCTGGACAGTATCATGCGCAAAAAGTAAAACTGTTTCTTTTTCACTTGAACAAGTTCGTTCATTAACCTGCGGCAGGGGCCGCAGGTTAATGAAAGAACTGGCTCAAGTGAAAAGTACCAGAATTTACCAAAGCAAACAGGACAAAATATACGACACTGTGTCTGTTGAAGATACTTTTTCAGAAGCCGGAAATTATTTTGCAATTTTAATATTCACAATTTCAAATTAACCGCAAATTACCGCAAAGAATGGAACCCCAGGAAAATTACCACGTATATGGTATTCATTTACTTTTCCTATATTAAGGAAGAAAATTCACTTATGTTTCCAACACTAATGGTTACGCAAATCATCCAAAGGACAAAAAGTTCTTTGAACAATATATTTTCCAACTTTATCAACGGTCAGTTGTTAAAACTAAACTGCCAACTCCTCTGAATTACAGACTCCTGGATGCTCTAGTGGCTGTCAGTGCCAGGAACATTGTTATGAGAACCCTACTACTATTAGGTACTTGTTTCAATAATATAATATATATATACAATTTCGCCGAATATCTTGGTATAAAGTTCATCCTTTAAGAACAGACCTTGATGCAGGTGGCAAATAAAAACTTATTTTTCTTGCTGCTGTCTACAGCAATACTCAATTGGACATGTTATCTGTGTGTACAAATTTTGAGGTTTCTATGATCTAGGCCTACATCTCCATAGTTTGAAAGCCATTTTTAAAAGAAAAGCACTTTAATCAAAATAGCATTCTAATGCATTAAGACAAAATCAACGCAAGGTCTGATTGGATAACATAAAAAATTTGTGACAGTTTATCCTGCAAAATACTGTTGTAAGCCCCACATCATTATGAAATGTCGCTTCTAATTGCCTAACTTCCCCTTCTCATTGCCTAACTTCTGGTTTTACGTTGCTGAAAACACTTACTTTGGGTGCAAAGTATTACATTTTCAAGGTTGTAAAGCCGGAGTTTTCCAGTCACTCCGAATTCTTGAATTAGAATGGGAATATCTGTATTGAAAATTGTCATCTGGAGGTGAAAATAGTTGGTTTATCGTCACAAACTGCCTTTTACTCCACTGATGTGTTGCAATAAACACAATAAGGGAAAATAAAACCGAGGATTTATCTCCCCAAATAACAATTTTGAGTACATTTATCCCCTAATTTGCTTCCCTGGTAGATGAATCCTTTCCTCAAAGGACTACTCTTAAAGAAAAGAGCTTGCTTTCAAAAGAGAAAAAATACTTTATTTTAAGAGCATTCAGCCAACAAAGGAAGTGAGGAAAACATTTCACATCACAGTGATCTTCCTCTGTGGGGTATCCATATATGGTCAATACTAACACTTAAAGCGCCAGTGATGAAAATGGCAGAAATTGCTAACAGAGCAGATCCTGATGAGGTGGCTCATAATGAACCACCTCATCTAGATCTACACTGTTTGCCCTCTAGTTTTGTATTTTAAGTATGATATAGCTTGGATGAAACATATTTTGGAATTTTTGCCGACGTAAATTTTGTCGTCTGCTTTTTGGCGCCTGAAGGGCTAAAATTAAATATCTACCAGGAACTTACAGTATAACTGCTCAGCTTGGGAGCAGCCCGAGAATTCTAGTCTCATAGAGATATTGGCAGCATTCCAAGACTGCGGGTTCACTCGTATCTTCTGAGTCAGTATAGCTGGCTCAAGGTCTACAGTAACCACTGTGTCACTGTCAATGTTCCCAAGGAAAATCTATAAAAAAATATATAAAGTGCCATATTTATTTGACTACAAGACAGTTTAACTCCAAAATTACCCCAAATATGTATCAGTCTTGTTTAATTCAGCTTTAAGATGGGGTCTTCTCTTCCAAAACAATCCCAAAAATCTAGATCCATCTTATAACATCAAAACAATCCCAAAAATCTAGATCCATCTTATAACATCAAAACAATCCCAAAAATCTAGATCCATCAAAGCAATCCCAAAAATCTTGATCCATCTTATAAGATGGATCTAGATTTTTGGAATTGTTTCGGAAAAGAAAAGTCCATCTTGTTGCTGAAATAAACAAGATGATTTACATATTTGGGGTAACTTTGGAAGGGAAACTTTTCCTCTTACAACCAAAGAAATATGGTAATGTGTTATGGGTATATCTTTATTACTGTTAATTTCAGTCTAATCCTGGGGTCTTATTTCATTGCTATGCTGTTGCTAAGGCTAAAGTTCTATGTTGGCGATTCCCTACTACTCTACTACTATGAAATTTGCTCTGGAGAAACAGTCTGACAAAGACTTTTCCTCAAGAGCAAATCTCAGAATTGTAGGGAATCTCCTTTATAGATATTTAGCCTAAGCAACAGCATAGCAACCACTTAAGTCATTTTATAAATATGGTCCCTGGGAGCTAATGTGAGGCCTTAAATGCCATTTCTGAAAAAGGCTTACTACTTGTCAGCTATGTAATAAAAGATATATCTGCTCTCATTTACTTAATTTTACTAAAACCAATTTCTTCCACTACAAAATTTGTGATACATAAAATTGACAAAGTAACTCTTTTGAAATAAAATGTCAGTAGGGGCCCCCTAGGCCTTAAAAGGAAAGTGACCTTATCAAGAAAACACATTGGACAGAAAATTATAAGTAACAAAAAACATAGCTCGATTACTGAGTCAAAATCTACAGGATTACGATGGGAATTTATCTTCATTATCCACGAAAATCTAACTTAATAGCAAAAATATCATTAAGCTATGATATATATAAAAAAAACTCTTGTTAACAGCAAAGCCCATACGAGCCTGCACTTACATCTGGTCAGTCCATGCTCAGCTAACCTGAGATCAAAATAATGTGAGCCGCAATATGATCAAACCAACAAAATGGCATGTGCCCCACGTGAAAACTCAGATCAGGCTGGATGTCTGCCAAGCCTGATCAGAGTCTTTGCTATATGCTTAAAGTGTAGCTAAGGGTCTAAGCTAGCTCCATGCGGACAGCAAAGACTCTAATCAGACTGGGCAGGTGCCCAAGCTAATCTGAGTCTTCACTGGATGCACATGCCACTTTGTTGGTTTTATTGTGTCGTGGCTCAACTGTACTCAACAGCAAAAACATCATTAGAGATATGATACACCAAAAACTCTTATAAGCAGCAAAGCCCACATATATTTGGCTCCAAGGTTATAAAACTTTTTCCATGCTCAACTCAGCTGAGCATGAAATTTTACCTGCTGATAAATAGCAAATTATTGAAAAGTACAGTTGGTTTCTTGCTCAGTTTAGCTGAGTATGAATATGAAAATAAAAACATTAGTTGGCCTTTTTGGTATTTATCAGCAGCAGAGAAAATTTCATGCTCAGCTGAGTTGAGCATGAAAAAAGTTTTATAACCTTGGGGCCTGGTCAGTCCATGCTCAGCTGACCTGAGGTCAAAATAATGTTTTGGTATGCAAACTGTATCTGTACAGAGAAGACTGAGCATGTGTGCAGGTTGGTTCAGAAACTATGCCTGATGACAAGCTCACCCAGTATAAAGTGTAGATCGTTTATTTCATATCCTTACAAAAAAGCTTACATTTTGGCCAGTACCATCCACATACTCCACCCAGCTTGTGGTATCCACATCATAATAATGTACTTTGAAGGACGTGACCCATTCTGCTGCACCGTCACGACCCTGGATGTGAACTTGTGTAAATTTATAATCCAAGGCCATGTCCACCTCTACATACTGATTTTGATCTACTGTCCCAGCAACCCAGGCTCCGGCCATAAAGTTGTAGGTATCTGAAATTATAACACATAAAATTACATAGTGGAACACTTGCTGATATGAGGTATTAATCCTACTAAATGCCCCCGGGCATTGCATTTTAAGAAATGGGGGCATTAATTAGAGTCCAAAGCGTAGTAAATTAGCCCCTGCCAAAGTTCTAATAAGCATTCTAATGCACTTACAAATATAACGCGACGTCTGATTGGATAACGTCAAAAATTTGCGACAGTATATTCTGCAATATACTGTCCCAAACCCGACGTCATAAAGTAACGTCGCTTCTCATTGGCTGACGTTTGTTTTTACGCTGCTCACGGCGCTTGAAATGGGTAAAAAATAGTACATTATGAAGGGTGAAAATGTGGAAAAAGTGCATTAGAATGTGGATAACTGTATTGAAAATTGTCATTTGGGGAGGTAAATCATCGGTTTTATGGTCGCAAATTGCGTTTTACGGCTCCGCTGGCGCGTTGCCATAAAACGAAATTTCCGACCATAAAACCGATTATTTACCTCCCCAAATGACAATTTTCAAGACAGTTATCCCCTAAGTTTAAAGGTGAATAGATATACTTTCAAAGGAAGTAATTCTACTATTTTCTTTTCATATTTTTTTTTCCTTTCTTTTTTTACCTTTGCAATAGGGGTCAACTCGTAATGGAAAGAATTTGTTTCTCTAGGAGCAAATTTTTTCCTTGAAAAGTCAACCCCATTAGTAATAGCTACGTCCTCCACAGAAGTAAATAGGGTCCACGTTGTTCCCCTCTTTAACACAGCTGGAAAACACAGTGATTGACAAGTCAATATAGCATTATTTTTGGAAAAGAGGCATGGGGCATTTATTAGAGCAGCCACATTTATTTGGATTAGTATGGTATTACCGTATACGCAGCTATTTTGCCGGGTTCAAATTTTCGCAGTTTAGGGGCAAAAACATAAACATTAATTTTTGCGATTTTTAATTTTGGCGGTTAGCAACATGCACAAAAAGCAAAATTACTTCATTTTCATTTGAGCTAGTTCTTTCATTTACCTGCGGCAGCAGGTTAAGGAAAGAAATGGCTCAAACGAAAAGTATCAGACTTTGACGAAGCAAACAGAAACAAAATATATGGACGCTACGTCTACTGATGATACTTTGTAAGAAACAGGAAATTATTTCGCGATTTTAATGTTCGCGGTTTCGAAGTGACCGCGAAATACCGCAAATAATGGAACACAGCGAAAATTATCGTGTATGCGGTATACACTGCTCAAAATATTTAAAGAAGCACTGTATACATTCCATAAGTCTCTATGTAAAACCCTTGTCACCAAAACAAATAAAGAGTTATGCACCGTCTACATATAGATACTCCAACTGACCCATCCAATAATAGAGAAAAGAAAGAAAGACAAACTCACTCTCTGATTGGTTGACTCTAGCCCTCCCAGGTCCTGTCTTTGAGTCATCAAAGGATGATGATGCACTCATCATATAATCCAACACTATACCACTCTCAAGGCCTACAAGGTCCTTACATTCTGTAAACATATGGCAGATAAATAAAACCCTTAAAGCGCCAAAAAGCAGACCACAAAATTTACGTCTGCAAAAGTTAAAAAAAATAGTTTGTCCAAGACATTTCATATTGAGAATTAGAAGACTAGAGGGCAAGCTGTGCAGATCTAGATGAGGTGGCTCATTATGAGCCACCTCATCTGGATCTACACTGTGTTCCAAGTCAACAATTTTAATTTTTGGCGCTTTAAGAGTTAAATGAGAATATCATTTAAAACAATGTTATCAACAGAAATCTGTCTTTGGGTAGGTGCCCACAAGGCAGTTCACTGTTTCAAATCTGTCAATATTTTGGGATACCTACCTGTCAATAAAGATGGCTAATTTTTGTCAGCCAGACACTTTCTCTTTATTCAGTTCCACTGATACTGAATCAGCTGTCACACTCTACCACAGTGCACAGGATAACAGGTAGAAGTGAGTCTATCAGCACTACAGTCATTATGCTTAGAGGTGCCTAATTCAAATGAAGCACCCATAGTTCCTTTGGTATAAAAATAGCCTGTGTTCTTTTGCTTGATTTTTTCGCTCTTTTCAATGTAGGCATCTCTAACCATAAGGATTCTTATCTGCATTACTGTACTGTGGATAGTCAGCCCTACCTGTTATCCAGCATACTGTGGCGGAATGCGACAGGCAGGATTCAGGATTCATGCTACTATTTTAAAGAAAAGGTCCCTTTTTCCTATATCTTCTGTCAAAAGTTGCATGAATCAGAGGGAAGTTTAGAATAATAATGATATGAGTGTTACTACAGTGAGTGTTTGCAGATCTGAGGAATGTAACTTGCATGATTGTTTCAGATTTGGAAAGTGCAGCACTGTTTACCTAGAGTGGGGGCAAAATTGATCTTGCCTGAGTTGAATATCTTTTGTGTGTTTTTTTCAGCCATTCGAGCAAATATCAATGTTTCGGATGTTTTCCATATGTGATCAAACCACTAATCTGAGTTAAAATGTTGTTCAAGTATACTAAAATGTAAAAATAAGTGAGAAAAAAATGCAAGAGATCAGTTTTGGACCATATGAACTGCTGCACTTACTGACCCTAAGTATCTGTGGTTTTCACATGACAAGGCTCTCAACACTTGCATGCAGCTTAATATCGTGCAATGAAACAAGCCAAATTATTTGTAAAGAAAAATTTCACAAGACATTTGGTCCCTCATTGTAATGGCTGATATTATTTCAAGAGTTTTCATTTGTGACTCATGATTCTTGTAAATATTCACAAAACTGAATCTTCCGCAAAAATTTCCAACTCTATAAAGCTGAAACTCACCAAAGAGGTAGACCCAGTATTTGGGAATGACAAGATTCATCTCCCCAGTGGTGTCATTAACCACAAACATATATTTAATACTCTCGAACAGCACGTCCATTACACAGGTGTTGCTCACGGTGATACTAATATTGGCAGACATTCCACGTGGGATGGTCCCGTTGTCCATGGCAATGACCTCAAATATGAGTTCCGTATAATTCAGATATACGTCATCATATAGGTCATAGCTGGAGTTGAAGTCTACTGGAGGACTGTAAAACAGAATATCGATGGATAAAAATATATCATTAGTATATATCAATATTCTTTCTGAGAAACAAAGTTACAAACCTTGTTCCAATCCAGGGCCTGGTTGTTCCAAGCATCATTACCTTAACACTTTAAGCACCAGTGACGAAAATAGCATAATTTGCAACCAGTGTAGATCCTGATGAGGCGGCTCATAATGAGGCGCCTCATCTAGATCTACACTGTTTGTCCTCTAGTCTTTGAATTCTCAATATGAAATGTCTTGGACAAGGCATTTTTTTTTAATTTTTGTAGATGTAAACTTTGTCGTCTGCTTTTGGGTGCTTAAAGAGTTAACTAAGTCATTAATCTCTTTGAGTACCTATAAAATCTTGTATGCTAATTTTTTTTGCTGAAGATCTTTAGGCACACTTGAAAGTATACTGGTCATCTGGAAAGACGCTGGCAGAAAAAGACATTATTGCATTAACATCAGTATCGAAAAATAAAAAGATGCATTCACACATTGACTGTCAAATGGTGAAAGAATATAGTGTCTTGTTTTTTGCAAACTTTAATCATTTTTCATAGAATTTCTGCAATAATAGTACAAAAAATACAGAAGAGCTTCAGTGGCTCCAATAGGCTTGGGACCATGAAAATTTGATTCAGCCAAAGGTAGTTCTAGCCATCCAGGGTTAGTATCTAAATAAACTGAACTGTGGGGACCCAAGAACGAGTTCTAGCCAGGCATGGCAAACAAGCCATCAGGGTTTGAACCACTGAAGTTCTACTGTATAGTGCCATATTTTTCACAAACTTTAATAAATTTTTTAATGACTTTATGCAATAATAGTATTCAAACATTTTTTCTCAATGCATTATCATTCCCAGGTCCCTCCAGAAATGCTGAAAACTAAGGCTTTAGTTTTCAACATTTTCCCCCAGACCTGGGTAATGTTAATGCATAAAAAATATTATTACAAAAGCTACATACTTCTCCGTAATGTAAGACACAACATAGTGTATTTCTGCATTTTCTCCTGAGTCAGCATCACTAGAGGTGAAGGTTGCCAAAGGGTCCTTGACCAAGACAGGTAAAGGGGTCAAGGTCACAGATGTTGGGGACAATATAGGACAGTTGTCATTAACATCTGTTATAGGTACCTGCGAAAAGAAGAATTTATTGTCTTTTTTTTCAAGGTGAATGGGTACACTTTCAGGCAAAGCAACTCTACCATTTTCATTTTTGCCTCCCTTCTTACTTGGAATCATCTCTCAAAGGAAAGGATTCCCTCCCTTAGAAGCAACTTCATTTATTTAAGTGTAGACCCCTTTTAAGCAGGGTTTCATTGCCCACAGCCCCAGATCCAGGGGATGGGCTTTGGGGCTTCAGCCCTGCCATCTGGGCCTCTGTCTTATGTATAATGTGTAGGTCTCCAGATAGTAAGGAGTATCTGATGACAGTTTCAGATAATTCATCCATGTGGTTTGATTAAAATATATGTTGTGACATCTCATTAGAGTCACCTCGGCGAGGCGATTCTAATGAGATATCACAACATATATTTCAAGACTAAAAGATATTATTAATAATTTTCATCAAGTCGATCCTTATGTCATATGTTTTCAAGCCCCCTCCCCTCCACACACAAACACAAACATACATCTCGGCACCTCCCAGCCCCACCAGTTATCCAAAGCCCCACCAGTAAGTACTGGGGCCGTATTCATAAAGCCACTTAAGTCGTTGCTATGCGGTTGCTAAGGCTAAATATCTATAAAGGAGATTCCCTACAACTATGAAATTTGGTCTGGAGGAACAGTCTTTGTAAGACTGTTCCTCCAGAGCAAATTTCATAGTTGTAGGGAATCTCCTTCAAAGAAATTTTGCCTTAGCAACAGCATAGCAACCACTTAAGTCGTTTTATGAATACGGCCCCTGGTCTGGATCCGGGCCTGGCCCATGTAAGTAAATAGGAAGTCAGGAAAATTGTTTTGCTCTGTAAAAATGGCAGTAAAATATGCAGATATACCCATACACCATAACCGTAGCCATGACTTGTTTGAGGTGAAACATTTGAAATTCCCCCTTGCCATGTGGATCACAACAGTTTCAAGCATACAAAACACAAATTGTTTTGTGCTAGTGAGTAAATAAATATGTTTCTTTTTTTTTGAAAATGTTTCAACAGCTATGTTTTTATGTAAGCATTTGCTAATCTGTTTAAAATCCTAAAATTTTCGTATATTGATTCATCCAGATTGATGAAAAAAAAATCAGCTATGTTATCGAAACTTTCAACTATGTCAACATCCTAAAATTAAAGGAGTATGCAATGTCAAGTGGAAGATTTGAAAGTAGCAAAAGAATTACCATAAAAATTTTAAGTATTGAGTCAGACAGCACTGAGAAAACAGTGCAGAACCAGATGAGACTGCTGAAAGAAGCAGTCTGATCAGGGTCTAGACTGTTTAATTTTGCCATTTCATCCGCATCTTTGGATGCATTACTGCGCTGTAAAACCAAACGGTCCGGGTCCGGGCCATTTTAGGATATTACCATAATTATTTTCAGAGTCCCTATTTTCAGAATTTTTATGGTAAAAGTGCTATACCCTCAGAGCAATAGATCCAGTCAGCTGTGGTGACTGCCCCTGATCAACAACTGTCATCAGGAAGTAATAGGTTTTCGTGGTTTCATAGTCAAGGTCGTCCCTCAAGGTGAACAAGGCGGTACTCGTCGTTATTGAAAATGTCTCATCAGCTGAGTTTGCAGCAGGGGTTGAGTTAGTTGTGGCATTACATTCTGAAAAAGTAGATAATCAAAACTGACCATAATGTTCCTATCCAAGTAAATTGTCATGTAAGTTCAAAATCTGTGTCATATTGAAACAAAATTACCTTGTTTACTAACAGGAATGACCCTTCGAATTTGGTGACTTTCCATGCCTTTATGCAAATATTACATACTATAAACAAACAAACATACCACTTCTGGTCTAATTACTGGGTAAACCCAATCTACATTCATATGCACTTACAAATATAACACCAAGTCTGATTAGATAAGGTTAAAAATTTGTTTTAAATCAGATGTTAAACCTGATGTTATTATGGACTGCTATGTGGACTGCTATGCATAAACTTCATGCAAGCATGTCCATTGTGTAAACACATTTATAAACAAAAGCTATCTCAGAATTAAGTCTTAAAATAAAATTAAAATAAGTCCATCATGAGCTTGAGGTAAAAAAAACTGACGGTGGGGGGGGGGGGGGGGGGGGGGGGGTACTAGGATGCATCAAAACCCTGAACCATTATCTAACATCAGTCCAAGTATTAGTATCAACTGAGTCCACCATTGTGGCACTGTGAAATTATACGAAACTTCTTTAACCTACATCTTTAAGACAAAATTCTAAGTCGATGACCTTGACTTCAAGGTCATCCAGTGGGGTAAGTATAAGGTGTTTTGTAAAAACTCAAAAAAGAGTCTAACATCAGTTCAAGTATAAACTAAATCTCTGCAAAGCATTATGAATCAGTATGCAATTACAAAACTTTAAAAAAGACAAAAATTTCCTAAGTCCCTGACCTTGACATCAAGATCACTGAGCAGAATTGGGGTAGTACTCTGTAGATCTAACTACAGTGCAAATATAAAAAGAATTCATCTATGGGTTCAGGAGATATGTGTCTTTAAAAAACTTTAACCAAAACATCCAATCGATAAAAAGACAATCTTCTAAGTCCATGACCTTGACATCAAGGTCACAGAGGGGGGTGGGGGTAGTACCTTCGAAAACTTTAGACCAATATCTAACTTTAGTGCAAGTATCAAAAAAATCCATCTATGGGTTAAGGAGATATTGGGCTTTATAAAACTTTAACCAAACTATCCAGTCCAAAAAAAACTACAATTTTCTAAGTCCATGACCTTGACATCAAGGTCACAGAGTAGGATGGGGGTGGTACCCTGTTAAACCTTAGACCAATATCTAACTACAGTGCAAGTATCAAAAGAATCCATCCATGGGTTAAGGAGATATAGGTCTTTAAAAAACTTTAACCAAAACATCCAATCCGAACGCCGACGCGGACACGGACGTCTTGGTGACAACAATAGCTCTTCCTGAACTTTCATTCAGGCGAGCTAAAAAATTGCTTCTCAGCGACGGATGTCTGTTTTAACTCTGCTGAAAGCTATTGCTATGGGTGCACAGTAGTACATGTCAAGGGCATTGTTGGCGGTACGGCCGGTCTGGCTATGGCCGGACCACTTTTTCAGCCGGGTACGAGAATGGCCGTACCAGTTATTTTCCTTTTGCATGTCTTCTTACTGTCGCTTTCAGATCTCTAATTATAACTGCGGCAAAAACATGCTTAATTGAATGACCACTGTCATCAATTTGCCTGCTGCAGGGTGTAAAACAACTTTGATCGCACGTCTTGTGAAACAATAGAATTATAAAAACAACACCTGTAACTCACCTCATCATCATCAAAAGTTTCATGGACGATGCATCAAAGGTGGGTACGGCACCTGGACGTTTGTTATGAGACCGAATTCTGGGGATTTCAAGCATACACAAAAGATTTTAAAAATAAAGAACACACACAACTATAGTGTGGATATTTGCAGATATCAGGCTTAAAAGTACCAAAATCACAAGTCTGAACTCATGGACCATATAAACATTGACAAAACCGAACTAGTTTGATTCACAGACATCAACCCCCAAAAGAAGAAAGTGTGGTCAAAGTAGTAAGTAAGCATCACCTGCCCATTAAAATACACCTGCCATGTCTATGTATCTCAGGAGAATGAAAATGGAAGTCTGGGGCCGTATTCATAAAACGACTTAAGTCGTTGCTATGCTGTTGCTAAGGGTAAATTTATATGTTGGAGATTCCCTACAACGATGAAATTTATTCTGGAGGAACAGTCTTACAAAGACTGTTCCTCCAGAGCAAATTTCATAGTTGTAGGGAATCTCCTTCGAAGAAATTTAGCCTTAGCAACAGCATAGAAACCACTTAAGTCGTTTTATGAATACGGCCCCAGGTAACTGAAAGTCATACTAGTTTCGGCCATGGCCATCGAGTCGGAAAGAAGTCTGTAAAACGGCCACATTGATTATCATTGTAGGGATCAACGAGGTCATGATTTCTACCATAGAACTTTTTAAACTTGACACAAGTTTCGTTCTGAAATAAGCCTGTGACAACAGTTTACTGCATTACTGCATTTAGCAACTGTTAAACCTGATGCCATGAGATTCACTGAGGGTTCGAAATATCTGTGGTTTTGTATGCTTGGACTGTAAAATTCAGAAATATTCCCTTCGAAACTGACATAAAATCTAAACCAATAACGAAATCAAGATGCATTAAAATCACATCTAAAGGGGTTCTGAATGCATTTCTTTTTCTCGGGGGAGGTGGGGGGGAGAAACCCCGACCACCTAACAGGAGCCTGCGGCACTCAGAGTACGCATTTCTGTATCACAATGGCCGGACCACTTTCAAAAGGCCGAAGACGACCCTGCATGTTGAAAGGTGAAATTGTGAAAAAAAATGCATTAGAATGGTGATAACTGTATTAAAAATTTTCATTTGGGGAGGTAAGTCCTCAGTTTTATGGCCCCCACATTGCATTTTATAACTATGCCTGTGTGTCACCGTCAAACAACATATGTGACCATAAAACAGATAGTATAACGCCACAAAATGACAATACTGAGTATAGTTATCCCCTAAATCACCGGGCTGCATAAGTGCAAGCTGGTCTAGGCAAATGCAATTTCCATTTGCCATATGACTGATTTTCAAATTTTTTCACAAAGCCACCCTAAGTTGACTTACCCACATACTGCAGTGTATTTCCATCAGAATCAACGATAGTCCTGTAGGCGGGGGTGACTGGGGCAGGAGCTGTGAACTGATTGGCTACCGTATCTTCTTTGATTTCAAACTGTCTTAACTCGTTTCCTGTAAAATAACATGAAAACTCTACTGTTAAAACAGAAATTACAGAGCAAATAGTGCAGTTCCAGATCAGACATCTCCCAAAGAGACATTCAGTATTAGGGTCTGCACTGTTAGTTAAAAAGAACCACAATCAAAATTTATAGCTCTAATAAAAGTAATCTTTACATTAGAATTTCATTTTTTTTAACATTTCTTGGCCATATTCTTGGCAACTAAGAGCTCCTGAAAAGAAGGGGTAGCAGGGATGATTTAGGGATAATTTTCCATATTCCTGCATAAATACTTATGTTGTGACCCCTGATAAGAACCAACTCAATGAGAGGTCACAACACAGATTTAGGGATACTTTTTCATATTTTTGTATAAAAATATGTTGTGACCCCTAATTAGAACCGTCTCATTGAGACGGTTCTAATAAGGGGTCACAACATATTTTTTCTTTATGCAGAATTATCATCTGCAAACCCCACCTTATCAGGAGCTCTGGTAAACTAAGATTGACTGATTTGTTGCTTTACGTCCATGGTAAACAGCTATGGTCATGTCAGGATGGTCAGTTAACCTAACCACACTGTTCCTGGGCAAGCTTAGACCTCCTAAAGGGTTAACCAGAACCAAGTGCACAAATTTTCGTCAGTAACTGACAACTGCCCCTCTTAAATCAGGGGAAGGAGAAATGAAAGTATGTGGCCAGACCGGGTATCGAACCCAGGACCTCTGACTTGTAAGTCAGGTGCCCTACCGACTGGGCTACCCAGCCCAGCACTGGCAAAACTAAGAGAAAGTGAATTACCTGCATAAAGAGTAATTTCATAAGGTCCCACAGAGAAAACATCCGTCAAATATAAAGTCTCTACGATATCATCCACATAGAAATCTTCCGCAATGGTTACTGCATAGTCTAGCGGCAGCTGAGTGAGAGGGTCAGTCATGAAGACAGTGTCCTCTACTTCAAACAGGAACTGTGACTCACACAGCTTGGTCTCCGCGTGAAATAAGTCAAAATGGTAGATCTCTCCAGCCTACAGGTAAGAAAAAATACACATAAACACTGAAATACATTAAGATGCACAGCTACACTTTCAGGGGAAGCAACTCTGCCATTTTCAATTTTGTCTCCCTTCTTAATTAGGATCAACTGTCAAAGCAAAGAATTTGCTCCTGCAGGAGCAAATTCTTTTCTTTAAAAGTAGATCCCTTCTGAAACGGAGTTGTTTTCTAAGGAAGCGAACAGAAAGCCACAAAAAGTTATTCTCCTTTGTAAAAATGGTAAGAGGGTCGGTCATAAAGACATTATCCTGTTCTCTACTCCAAACAGGAACTTTGACTCACACAGCTTGGTCTCCGCGTGAAATAAGTCAAAATCTCTCCAGCCTAGATGTGAGAGAAAAAATACACATAAACACTGACAAATATCAATATTATTCATGTGACACTAACAGAATAAACAACCAACATCGGTGGAGCAGACTTCTGCTTATAGAACAACGTGTTTTGGTAAATTATTACCCTCTTCAGGATAAAATGACTAACAATTTTTCCGCTGATGTATAATTTAGTAGATTTAGATGTCACATGATGTCTGCTAAAACAAGACTTTCTACTGTTGAAGTTACCACTGACAACATTACAGAAGCCAAGAGCATGCAGAACACTAACAGATTTTTTTCGGTTATAAGACAGGGGGTTTCCCTTCCAAAATAATCCCAAAAATCTAGATACAGGCCAACTTCGATATCTCGAATTCCAAGGGAATGGAGGACCCACTTCGAGTTTTCCGAAGTTCGAGATAGGCAAATTGTGACGTCACCAAAATTTTTGTTCTATACATGTACAATATCTTAACTTTCGTAGAGTCAGTATTTCTACAAAACGTGTAGAGCACGAACGTAGTAAAACTGTTTCTACTGAAAACAGGATTGACATTTTATGACACTAATTATGAGACGATTTGGGACAGCTTAAAGAATGGTACTAATAGCCCGCATCAAAGAGCGCCGCTCAATACTGTTCAATCAATTAAATTTCAAAGGCGCCTAATTGACCGAACTTTCCAATCGAACGCACCTGACCTGTGACGTATACCCGGTTCAAGGTCAATTACATGTAACTTACACACAAAAACAGCTGATCAACAAAACAATGTCTGCATCATTTCACGCAATCATTGGATAATTATTGGATAATTTGGGATAAATGATTGAACTGCGATCAATTAAAGACAATTGTTCGGTAAATTGTTCTTTTTCTTTGTTACTGTTCGATGTTTGTACCAATTTGCTTAAAGACAAAAATATGCAGGTTTTTCATTACTGCAAAACGTCTACACAAAATGGCCGTCATTTTCTTTCCGTCGTTTCGGCGATCTTTTTCTGAATAAACATTTTGACTTCGACACAAACAGTGGTAAAACACATGGAAAGTGTCGGAGGGGAATCATAAATCACTTCGATACAGCAGTGTTTTCGTTGTAAGCGAGTTCGACACAACGGAGGTCGAAATGCAATATTATATAGGGGGGAATGTTCGGGAATGGGAGATCACTTCGACACTAGCAGGGTTTTCGAGATAAGCAAGTTTGACACAACGAAGTTGGCCTGTATGTCTTGCATCTAGATTTTTGGGATTGTTTTAGCAGGGACAAATTGATCTCATAAAAGAAATCCATAAAACTGATTTAGATATTCAAGGTCATTTTAGAGATGGAAAAACACTGCTTTATAGCCAAATTAATACATTAGTTAGGCTTAAAGGACAGCGTGTTACTTTATATCACATGCACTCTTTTCAAAGCTTTCTTTTGGTACAGAAAGAAATTTAGAGTATGGGTTTCTACTGCATAAATCTTGTTTGCACGTGATACTTATTTTCTCTTTTTTGTTCTCAAGAGAAAAAAAAATCAACCAGGGAATATCATTGCTGAGGCCTTTGTTGTAATTTGACACTGACTTCTCTTGATGGATTATTTTTCTATCATTTATAATGACCTTATAACCCCCAGATAGAGAATAATAGTCACATACACCAGCATTGCCACTCTTCCTCTGCTTCAAAATTCCCTGACTTTTCCCTGATTTTCCCTGACACTTTCCTCTTTTCCATACCTTTTCACGTGTTCAAAAGTTTATTCATTTATTTTTACTTTAACTGTGCTAAAGGTATCGCTTGATTGACTGATTGATTTGTTGCTTTACGTCCACGGTAAAACAGCCATGGTCATGTCAGGATGGTCAGTTAACCTAACCACACTATTCCTGGGCAGGCTTAGACCTCCTAAGCGGCTAACCAGTACTAAGTGCACATACTTTCACCAGTAACTGACAACTGCCCTTCTGGAATCAGCAGAAGGAGAAATGAGAGTAAGTGGCAAGATCCTAAGCAGTTAACCAGTACTAAGTGCACATACTTTCACCAGTAACCGACAACTGCCCTTCTTGAATCAGCGGAAGGTGAAACGAAAGTATGTGGCCAGACCGGGAAAGGTATCACTTGAAAAATTGGGTCTGAATTACTTTTGAAGGAAAGAATTCGTTCCTCTCCATTAGTCTCCAAACAGAAGGGAGATAAATACTATTGTGAGGGGTTATCTTTCCTGAAAGAATATACTCTATTTCAGCAGAAGTATATTTTTGAGGACTGCCACAGCCATTGTCTTTCAAATTCCACGACTTCACTGACTTTTCAAGTCCATTCCAAATTTCTCTGACCTATCACAAAATTCCCTGACCTGGGAAAATCATTTTTCATATGTTTTTCCCAGCACTGTTCATTAACAAAAATCATTACCTCCAATTCCAACTCGGCACCAGTAGAAAGGGAAGATAAACTAGTGCAGACTCCTCCAGATATAACACCAGCTTCTCGAATTATCTTGCCACCTCCTGATAGAAGAACAAGACATTTTAATGCAAGCATTTGGTAGGCATGTACAGGCCTACCTCGTTATAACTCCCCTCAACATTACGCGTATACCGTTATAACGCGGTACCTGTCTTGGACCCCAAATTTTTCCCAAGGTACCATTTTCAGTGATTTTGAAAAAAAAAAAAAAAAAAAAAAAAAAATCATTTTTTTTTCAGATCGCTGATTCAAAGCTGCTAGGTGAACGAGAAATTATGTTGTTGTTTGTAAAAATAATTATGAATAAAGTACTTACATGATAATTGTTTGATCTTTGTTTGTTTTCGCCCTAATTACCCTTTATCGCCCCACGTGTACAAGCCATTATTATTGTGTTTTGTTTTGAAGGTACGCCGAGCATATTCACACATAATTAGGTAAATTGCAATGACAGCAAAACTTATGTAACACCTGAATAATTACCTTGTTTATTGACTGATGACCGCATGCTTAAAGGAATGAAAACTTTGATAATTATCCCTTAAAAACCTGGAATACACTTCAAACACGCCGAACTCGCAGTTTGAAGACGCCGCCATTGTTGTCGTTGCATAAAATTAACAATCAGCCAATCAGAGTGAGCGAGAGGGTTTATGGGTAAAAGAATGTGTAATTGACTAATTGAGTTAAAGTACGCGATGCAGATAAAAATTGTCTGACTTTGGTCATTCATTCATTCAGTAAATTTGAAACCATACTGCATAATGGAGACTCCAAGAAAGAAACGTAAAGCCTTCTCCGTGAAAGACAAGGATAATTTTGGTCCGATGATACTGTACCCCAACACCGCAATGTTAAGTTACATGATCATCGGAAATCTGCCAAGATGGCGTCTTGTGGAATTTAAAAACGAAACACATGTGTTACTTAGTATATTTTATTGACAAGACAGTTTAATAATATGATTGGAACAATGTGATACATGCTGTAAGTGTTTATCTATCTAGCAATACAACAATACGTATCAAAAACCATTATTTACGTCAAACATTGACTCAAACCACCAACACACACAACCGTTAGGGCAAAATCGAAGTCAGTCGAGCTTGTGTTGGTAGCCCCCTCATCCTAATCGCTATAACGCGTTTCACTTATAACGCGGTCGAGATCTATGGACCCCACCCATCGTGTTATAATGAGGTAGACCTGTAGTTGTATTTGTGAGAATTAAGATTTTATGGCCAGCAAATGGTCTAATATTACAAGTGTTTGCATTTTACTGACTAAAACATATAGCAAATTTTACAACTATCTGATCAAAAACTTGTTCCATCTCATATTCATATTTTTCCTCACCAAAGCATTTTACAATCTGTTTACATATCTGAATATTTTATATGTAGCCTCTTTTTATGCAGTAAAAATATATGCATAACATGTATTTTCTGTAGAATGTACCTTTACACTTGCAGAAGAAGTTTCAGTGCTGCTGTGAAACCATATGAAGGTGTATGTATATCCTTTCAGGGGAAACAAATGTATCAGTCTAAGCATTTGCTCCCCTAGGAACAAGGGGTGTACCCATTCACCTTATACAAGTGAGACAAAAATAGTTGAGACAAAAATAGCTTGGTAAGGTTGAAAGTGTCTGAAGATATTGAAATTATAATTCTAACACAGCGCACCTATAGAAGCAATTGAAAGTTTCCGCGTCTTATTCTGCAACAATTCACTGTTTTGGAGTGTGTGAGTCTAATTGCTGACATCACAGACAATTACTGATGTAATTTTGGGACGTTTTGAGATGTTAGAGGGAGTAACGTCTCTTTTTCTTTCTAAAATTGCCATAAAAACATACATTTATTTTAGACAAAATTAAGAATATTAGCGTCAGCATGAACAAGAAAAGAATACTTTTTCAATGTTTCTGAGTGTTAGAATCGAAATAGTTCAGCTCTAGCAGTAAATTGTTGAGTAATAATTCACTGTTTGGAGGTCAGTTGTAAAGTAGAACATATCATAAGCGTGGATTAGCTCTAGCAGTGAATTGTTGAGTAAAAATTCACTGTTTGTCGGTCAATTGTAAGTAGATATATCACTCCCGCTCCGTGCTTGTGATATGATCTACTTTACAACTGACCTCCAAACAGTGAATTATTACTCAACAATTCACTGCTAGAGCTGAACTATTTCGATTCTAACCCTCAAAAACATTGAAAAAGTATTCTTTTCATTCAAGTTCTCCCAACCTTCCTGCCAGCATGTTCATGCTGTCACTGCTAGAGCTGATCTATTTCTTAATCATACCTGCATTAGCAGCTGGTGACAGATAAATCTTGTGGCAGGTAGCTGTCCCTGTGGAGATAATCTCAACCACAAGTACCTTGTTGATGTACAACCACAAAGCTTCACCACCCCCTACCGTGATCTTCTCTGTCCCATTGAAAACAAGGCCTGTTCTTATTACACTCGTAAACCTGTTAAATAAATTCCCTTTATACAATTTCGGACCAATGACTTTTAAAGGTAAATGGGTATATTTCCGTGTTTTTCTGCCATTTTAACAAAGGGAAACAACTGCTGTGTCTTCCTGTTTGCTTCTATGGATGACAAAACTCTTCCAAAATGGGGTCTACTCTTAAAGGAAATAATTTGCTCCTAGAGGAGCAAATTATTTTCTTCAAGAGATGACCCCCTCCCCCATTAAGGAGGCAGGCAAAAAGTAAAATGGTACAGTTTATTGAAGAACTAACTGGACAGTTTATATTTTTTTATGGAATAAATAATATTTTTTCTAAAGTGCTGGAAATTTTTTCAGGGTACCTCTGGAACATCTGAAATTTTTAATTTCAATCTTATTTCAACAATGGTTTTATCATTTATAGTATTTGTTGAAAAAAGAAACTATGCCATTGAATATGACAACAAACTGTTTCATCGCTTCTAAGATGAGTTTTAGAAAGGTGTACCAGTACAAATTTGATGAGAAGAAATTTTGGTTAACCCTGAAATACCTCCATCACACAGAACACAGCATATTTCTAAAAACAGAGAATAATCTGAAACTAGAACTGTCGGAGAATCCGACTATACCCCCCCTTAACTGCTTAAACAAATGGTGTTATTGTCGTTACAAAAAGCATAGAAAGAGAACTCATTGTCACCATGTACATGTATACCAAATATCAATATTCAACATAAATCCCTTTCTATGTAATATGGAATAAAATGATTTCACATTGACAGAAAGATAAAATAATAAATACATGTAAGACGGAAGTCTTGATCAGTCTGTATACCAAATATGAACATTCAAACTTGAATGGTTGCTGTGAAATCTGTTACAAAAATTGCATTATTCAAAGTCTGGAGAGAAAGAAAATTGGAAAAATATAGGGAGGAATAAGCAGAAGGCTGATTCTCAATCCCACAATACAAGTTATCATCAACCTGCATACAAAATATCCCTACTCTAACTTACAGATGCATAGAAATCTTTTGCAAAAATTTCATTATTCAAAGTAAAGAGAAAAAGAAAATCTGACAAATACAGGGAAGAATAAGCAGGAGAAGGCTGGTTCTCAATCCCAAGATACAGGAAGTCATCATCAACCTGCATACCAAATATGTCTACTATAGCCTGCATGGTTGTGAAGGAATCTTTGACGAAAAATTTCATTATTCTAACGGCTATATTCAAGAACAAAACTCACACTCACACTCGACTCAAACTCGAGTAAGTATCCCTCAAGTGTGGCTGGAGTGGGATTAACAAGAGTGTGAGTGGAGTTCAGCTTTTGTATTCACGAAGCTATCTCAACCTCACCTTTCCCAAGTGTGACTCGAGCTTCACTCCAGTTTCAAGTAGTAAATAATAACGTTGCAATACACCTTTTTTATGGATCGGTGACGCGAGTCAGTCGATGGTTTTACCTCTGTCCGTCTGTCCGTCCGTCGCGCCTAAAATTTTCATATACCTTCTGGAATCAAGCAATGAATATGAAACTTCACACAACGTTTAAAGACCTACCAAAGATAAGCAGTTTTTTTTTCTTTTGGAGAGAGACGATCGAGGTTTAGGGAGTGGGGTGGGGATGACAGACACAGTTTACGGGGAGGGGGGGGGGGGGGCATCATCTGTGGTAAAATACACACATTTTCTAATGTTTTTATGTTTATAGAGCAAAATTGCCTCTGCTTCATATCTATCTATATATTCTGACTTATAACAGTGAATAAGATTCACGGGGTCGTTGGATGTGCTGGGTAACTTCTAGCTTGAATGGTTGTGGAGAAATCCTTTACGAAAATTTTTACCAGAAAGAAAGTAAAACGGATAAATATGGGGAAGAATAAGCAGGAGAGAGCTGAATCTCAATCCCACGATACAACACGTCAGTGTCAAGCAGTATACCAAATATGAACATTCTAGCATATACCGTTGTGGAGAAATCGTTTACGAAAATTTTTACTAAAAAGTGTTACGGAATTATGGACGGAATGACGGAATGACGGGCAGATGCAAACCAGTATACCCCCACTTTTTCAAAGCGGGGGTATAACAAGGATTCCCACTGAAAGATGCCCTGGTACCATATAATTTATCAAAGCAAAAAGGAATTTGACATCACTTCATAACTGGCCACCAAAGACTTAAATTACCATCAGATACAGTATTCAGTCCAGAACTATAATTGTGAAACCTGCCTTCCTAATAGCCTATAGTACATAGAAAAATTCCACGTAATTGCAACTTTCAGAAAGAATTATTTCAAGCAGCCATTGCAGTTCCAGTTTCCTGACAAACAAAGCTAAATGATTTATAAAGAGTGGAATTCATCATTACTTTGGTCTTTTCCTTCTGACAGCATTTAAAATCAGGCCAAGAAACTGGCTAAAATTTGCTGGAGCTATCTTACCCAAAGTTGTGATATGTGTCGGTACAGTCCAGCTGACTTTCTGCCTGATATCCAACACCATCTACTGGGAAAAATGCATCTGACGAATACCTGTAATAAAACCAGAGGACCATTGGTCCTGTAGCTCACCTGAGTCCATTCATCCTTATCACTCAAGAGTAAGAAACACTGAAGTAAGTTGTACAATTCGGCCCAATTTCAACTTTGACTGAGTTGTTACGCTTGTCCTAGTAAATATTAGCAAGATTGATGAAGTTACAATAAAAAAAACGTGTTTGTAAAACCTTTTGCCTAAATATTGCAGTAACACAGAAATAGATGCCAATTTGCACTTTTCCCAATACAAGTCTATGGAAACTTTAAAATGCCATAGTAATGAAACCATGTGGGCAACAATAATAAAAACAATATTTACGTGGTGGCTAATGTCATGAACATGTATGCAAAGAAGCAGCTTCATCCCCCTATATGGTTTTTGAGGAAAAGATTTTTAAATATTTTTTTCAAAAATATTTCCTTAATATTGCTATGGCAACAAATCAAATTCGGCAATTTGGACAAAATTAATAGGAATCATTATAGAGGACTACTCAAGCAACATTTCTGTAGATAAAAAATCCAAAAATAACTGCAGGGAGATAGCAAAAACTGCAGCTTTCCATTTTTCCATTATATTTCAATGGAAACTATAAGTTGTCATACCAACCTATCTGCTGAAGCAATTGCCATAAAAAAACTGTAATTCTATAGAGGCTTGTACAAAGATCCGTTCTGTAAAGTTTGAGCTTTATCGGCCACATAGTTTCTGCAAAAATGATATTTTTATTTTTTTTCTATTTTTAACCATTCGGTTGCAATGGCAATCAGTCAAATTGTGCAATTTACATAAATTTCATGTGGTTGATAGAGGACTACTCAAGGAACGTTTCTGTAAAAGTTTTGTCAAAATATCTGCAGTCACATAGCAATAAATGCAAATTTTCAATTTTCCCATTATAAGTCAATGGCAAATTTAAGTTGCCATAGCAACCAAACTGCTGGAGCAATTGCCAAGAAAAACAGTATTTTTATAGACGGTAGTACCTATATCCTTTCTGTGAAGTTTGAGCTTTATTGGTTGTATAGTTTCTGAGGAGATGATTTTTTAATAAATTTTCTATTTTTAACCATTCGGTTGCCATGGCAACCAACCTAATCGTGCAATTTACATAGATTTCATGTGGTTGATAGAGGACTACTCAAGGAACATTTCTGTAAAAGTTTTGTCAAAATATCTGCAGTCACATAGGAATAAATGCAAATTTTCAATTTTCCCATTATAAGTCAATGGCAACTTTAAGTTGCCATAGCAACCAAACTGCTGGAGCAATTGTCAAGAAAAACAGTATTTTTATAGACGGTAGTACCTATATCCTTTCTGTGAAGTTTGAGCTTTATTGGTTGTATAGTTTCTGAGGAGATGATTTTTTAATATTTTTTCTATCTTTAACCTTTCGGTTGCCATGGCAACCAACCTAATTGTGCAATTTACATAAATTTCATGCGGTTGATAGAAGACTACTCAAGGAACATTTCTGAAAAAGTTTTGTCAACATATCTGCAGTGACATAGCAATAAATGCAAATTTTCAATTTTTCCCATACAAGTCAATGGAAACTTTAAGTTGCCATAGCAACCAAAGTTCTGAAGCGATTTAGATAAAAAACAGTATTATTGGTTCCCCCTTCCTATAGATGCTATATATGAAATTTGGTAACAATGGGCCATGTAGTTTCAGAGGAGATGTCTTTTGAAAATATTGACGGACGACGGACGGACGGACGACGGACGACGGACGCCTGCCTATACTATAAGCTCACCTGTGAGCCTTCGGCTCAGGTGAGCTAATAATCAGCATGGGTATTAGCATATAATGTACTGTGATTTTACATCCTTTTCAACAGTATTTTAGTTATATCAGGACAATGGGAGGATGATAATGAAAGGCTGTGTGCAATGGAACCCCTTTTACGGTAGGAAAGATTCTCACCTCAAGGGGGATTCAAACCCGGTCCGCTAGATCAGCAGACCAGCGCTTAACCCACTGAGCTACCGAGGCATAGTTTTAAGGTGTATGGTTACATGTGTTTTTGCCACTGTTTCCAAGGGAGACAACTTCTGTGACTTCCTGCTTGCTTTCCTGGGCAACTAAACCCTTCCAGATTGAGGTCTGCCCTTAAAGGAAAAATTTGCTCTTAGGTAGCCAATTCTTTCCATAACTCTTTAAGCATCAAAAAGCAGACGACAATATTAGCAAAATTTGCTAACAGTGCAGATCCTGATGAGGCGGCTCATGATGAGCCGCCTCATGTGGATCTACACTGTTAGCCCTCTAGTCTTTGAATTCTCAATATGAAATGTCTTGGACAAGGCATTTTTTTAATTTTTGCAGACGTAAATTTTGTCGTCTGCTTTTTGGTGCTTAAAGAGTTAATGAGTTTACCCTCTTGAGAATGGTAGGCAAAAATAAAAGTTGCCAAGTTGCTTCCACGGAAAGTGTACCAATACCTTAACACCTATTAATTGCCATATTTTGTGCAGCAAAAAATTAAGTGTTGTTCAAAACTATCTGTTTTATCGTCTCATTTTCTGGAAACCAAGAATCATTTAAAACTGTTCTCAAGAGTGACAATTTTAACAGCTGGTCTCATAAGATCACACATCTATCCCATGGTGCCCTATTTTATGAAATCAACAAGAATTCCAAGAAATACTGTGTCTCACCTGTCATGCATTGTTACAAAGCAGTGCCTATTCTACTTACAGAGGTAAATCAGAAAACCTGACAACAGCCGACAAAACCCCCGAAGTGGCCGACCTGGCCCGGAGGTTATAAAACTTGAGTACATTCTCAAACTCAAAATAAAGCACAATGATTGGCTGCTTCCGAGCACATGCTCGGAAGCAGCCAAAGTGTGCTTTATTTTGAGTTTGAGATTATTCTCAAGTTTTATAACATTGAACCCTGCCCGAAACCAATAGCTATGTCTTGCTTCTGTTAGTTGCAGGCTTCATAAAAACAATCAAAATCATTTTATTTTTCTCACATTTTGTGCAGCAAGACTCAGGCCCAGAGGTTATAAAACTTGAGTACATTCTCAAACTCAAAATAAAGCACACTGCTTGGTTGCTTCCGAGCACATGCTCGGAAGCAGCCTATCAGTGTGCTTTATTTTGAGTTTGAGATTATTCTTTAATTTTATAACCTCGAACCCAGAATGTGAATCACAATTACCTTTTAATTGTTCCAGTTTGAGCTGCCAAAATCATAGTCTGATTAAACTCCTGGTTTATCCCACTGTTAAACCGATACCACTGGGAGAATGTATCGGAAGCAGGAGTGCTAGATATTGACAGCCAGGCACCATATGGGCTAGCAACATATGTAGGGGTACCAACAGAAACGTAGGTATTATCAAAGTCTGAATGAGTTTTGCTGAAGTCATAGTAGAGAACATTCAGTTCTATATCCTGTGGTCCAGCGGTGCCAGGGGTAACTGGAGAACAGAAAGAAATGTTTACATAATTATTCCTCTATATGATAGGAGGTTCCCCCTCAAAAGTGACCCCAAATATTGTAAATCAGTAGTATTAATTTTGCTATAAGGTGGTTTTTCCTTCCAAAACACATCTAAAAATCAAGATCTGTCTCATAGGATGGATCTAGATTTTTGGAGTTGTTTTGGACATTTTGGAGGGGGGCAAAACCCCATCTTATAACTGAATAATTATATGGTAGGCTCTTTCCCTTGTAGGTAAATCAATCAAATCTTTGATTTTTTTATTGATTGATTTGATGCTTTACGTCCACGGTAAACAACTATGGTCATGTCGGGACGGTCAGTTAACCTAACCACACTATTCCTGGGCAGGCTTAGACCTCCTAAGCGGTTAACCAGTACTAACAGTGCACATACTTTCGCCAGTAACTGACAACTGTCCTTCTTGAATCAGCGGAAGGAGAAACGAAAGTATGTGGCCAGACCGGGTTTCGAACCAAGGACCTCTGACTTATGAGTCAGGTGCCCTACTGATTGCGCTACGCGGCCCGGCTAATCAAATCAAATAAAAACTAGACAATCACTAAAGGTGATGAATGCCCCCGCCATATGCCTCACTAGAAAAGTAATGTGTTAAAACATATTTGTGTGAAGTTACATCAAAATCTGTCAATAAATAAAGGTGCTAGAGGGATGACTGAGTTTTTCTTAAAAATAGCAACTGTGACCTTGACCTTGGAACTACAACCCTGAAAGGTTTACTTGTCCAAGATATTGTCATACTTAATATATTTGTGAAGTTCTATCAAAATCAGTTAATAAATAAAGGGGCTAGAACCATGACAAAGATTTACATGTACCTATAATAGCATCTGTGACCTTGACCTTGGACCTACAATGATGAAACGTAAATTTGTCCCAGATATTGTCAAGCTAAATATTTGTGTCAAGTTATGCCAAAATCATTCCAGAGGGATGACAGCATATTTTCTAAAATAGCAAATATGACCTTGACCTTTACCCTGAAATTCTGGATCAGGAACTTGTCCAAGATATTGTCACACTAAACATTTGAGTGAAGTTACATCAAAATTGTCAATGAATAGAGGAGTAGAGGAATGATAAAGTTTTATTCTAAAAATAGCAACTGTGACCTTGACCTTGGACCTGCGGTGCTGAAACAGTAATTTATTCAAGATATTGTTATACTTAACATTTATGTGAAGTTACATCCAAATCGATCTATAAATGAAAGCGCTGGAGCAATGCCCTAGTTTTTCTGAAAATAGCAACTGTGACCTTGACCTTCATCCTACAAACCTGAAACGCAAAGTTGTTCGAGGTACTGTCATACCCAATAAAGCTGTGATGTAATACCAAAATCTGTTAATAAATGAGGCCGCTAGAGCGACGATAAAAGGTGAGATTATATTTAAGCTATGGAAATATGTTCAAAATATGTATGTTATTCAAGGGGACATAATTCTGCAATAAAGACCTGACTGAAAGTTCTGTTTCCTTTATGCACACGTTCAATGCATGTCTGAACTGTGTTGCAAGTTTCAACTCCCTACATCAAATGCTATTGGAGGAGTTGCAGAGACAAGAACAGTACTACAAAGTGTGAAATATGGTCAAAATATGCATGTCATTCAAGGGGATGTAATTCTGCCATAATGACCTGGATCAAAGTTTTGTTTCCTTTATGCACATGTTCAATGCATGTCTGAACTGTGTTACAAGTTTCAAATCCCTACATCAAATACAATTGGAGGAGTTGCAGAGACAAGAACAGTATTACAAATGTGAAATATGGTCAAAATATTTATGTTATTTAAGGGGACATAATTCTGCAATAAAGACCTTAATCAAAGTTCTGTTTCCTTTATGCACATGTTCAATGCGTGTCTGAACTGTGTTGCAAGTTTCAACTCCCTACATTAAATAGTGTAGGAGGAGTTGCGGAGACAAGAACAGTACTCAAATGTGAAATATGGTTATAATATGTATATTATTCAAGGGGACATAATTCTGCAACCAAGACCTTAATCAAAGTTCTGTTTACTTTATGCACATGTTCAATGCATGTCTGAACTGTGTTGCAAGTTTCAACTCCCTAGGAGGAGTTGCGTAGACAAGAACAGTACTCAAATGTGAAATATGGTTATAATATGTATTTTATTCAAGGGGACATAATTCTGCAACCAAGACCTTAATCAAAGTTCTGTTTCCTTTATGCACATGTTCAATGCATGTCTGAACTGTGTTGCAAGTTTCAACTCCCTATATCAAATACTGTAGGAGGAGTTGCGGAGACAAGAACAGTACTCAGATTTGAAATATGGTCAAAATATGTTTATTATTCAAGGGGACATAATTCTGCAATAAAGATCTTAATCAAAGTTATGTTTCCTTTATGCACATGTTCAATGCATGTCTGAACTGTGTTCCAAGTTTCAGCTCCCTGCATCGAATACTGTAGGAGGAGTTGCGGAGACAAGAACAGTACTACAAAGTGTGACGGACGTACGTACGTACGGACGGACAAGGGCAAAACTATATGCCCCTCCCCACTTTGTGGCGGGGGCATAAAAAAAAGAAACATTGACACAACAAAAGAAATGGGTATCATATTTTTTAGATTACAAGATAGCAATTTTTTCCTTATAAAACAAGGCCCAGAATCTAGATCTGTCTTACAAGAGAGATCTAGATTTTTGGGATTTTTGGTAAGGAAAAAATCCCATCTTATAGCAGAATTACACAAGACTAAGTTTACATATTTGAGGTAATTTTGAAAGCTGAAAACCCTTTTTATAGCCAAATAAATCCAACAGGAATACCTGCATACACCAATAACTCAGTGATTTTACAGTTCACCTATACAGTCCTATGGAATTATAATTTGTGTGCCTCAACAGTGGATTAAGCCCATTAGTCCTTAGACTAGTCTATAATTTCAGAACTACTTTGTATGTTATTGCTCATGTAAGGATTTACTGCCATGACAATTATCAATAATTCAATGAAGCTCCATAACAAAACACGTTGTTGTGACGAATAATTAAAAACAAGAGGGCCAAGAGGCCCTGAATCGCTCACCTGACCAAAAAGGTTAAAGGTCAAACAAGGGTCATCATTTAACAAACCTGATAGTTTGCAACCACTTTCAAATGGTTTTGAAGAAGATTTTTGAATATTTTCTATGTATTGCTATGGTTCAAACCCTGGACCCCCTGGGGCAGGGCCATTTTGGACCCTGTGGCCATCATTTGAATAGTTTTGGTAAAGGACCACTAGGCAATGCTACATACTAAATTTCAAGCATCTGAGTCAAGTGGTTCTGAAGAAGATTTTTGAATATTTTTCTATGGTTCAAACCCAAGACCCCCTAGGGTGGGGCCATTGTAGACCCTGGGGTCATCATTTGAACAAACTTGGTAAAAGACCACTAGGCAAGCTACATACCAAATGTCAAGCATCTGAGCCTTGCGGTTCTGAAGTAGATGATTTTTTAAAATTTTTCTATGTATTTCTATGGTTCAAACCTGGGACTCCCTGCCCCAGGGCCATTTTGGACCCTGGGGCCACCATTTGAACAAACTTAGTAGAGGGTCACTAGGCAATGTAACATACCTAATTTCAAGCATCTGAGGCAAGCAGTTCTGGTGAAGAAGATTTTTAAGTATTTTTTAGTTTCGAACCAAAGAACCCCTGCCCCAGGGCCATTTTGGACCCTGGGGCCACCATTTGAACAAATTTGGTAGAGGACCACTAGACAATGCTACATACCAAATTTCAAGCAGCTGAGCCTTGCGGTTCTGAAGTAGATGATTTTTAAGTATTTTTTAGTTCCAAAACCCAAGACCCTCTGCCCCAGGGCCAATTTGGACCCTGGGGCCACCATTTAAACAAACTTGGTAAAGGACCACTAGGCAATGTTCCATACCAAATTTCAAGCATCTGAGCCAAGCAGTTCTGCAGAAGAAGATTTTTAAGTATTTTTCAGTTTCGAACCCAAGACCCCCTGCCCCAGGGCCATTTTGGACCCTGGGGCCACCATATAAACAAACTTGGTAGAGCACCACTAGACAATGCTTCATACCAAATTTCAAGCCTCTGAGCCAAGCAGTTCTGGAGAAGAAGATTTTTAAGTATCTTTTAGTTTCAAACCCAAGACCCCCTGCAGCAGGGCCATTTTTGACCCTGGGGCCACCATTTGAACAAACTTGGTAGAGGACCACTAGGCAATGTTACATACCAAGTTTCAAGCATCTGAGCCAAGCAGTTCTGGAGAAGGAGATTTTTAAGTATTTTTTAGTTTCGAACCCAAGACCCCCTGCCCCAGGGCCATTTTGGACCCTGGGGCCACCATTTGAACAAACTTGGTAGAGGACCACTAGACAATGCTTCATACCAAATTTCAAGCCTCTGAGCCAAGCAGTTCTGGAGAAGAAGATTTTTAAGTATCTTTTAGTTTCAAACCCAAGACCCCCTGCCCCAGGGCCATTTTGGACCCTGGGGCCACCATTTGAACAAACTTGGTAGAGGACCACTAGGCAATGTTACATACCAAATTTCAAGCATCTGAGCCAAGCGGTTCTGGAGAAGAAGATTTTTAAGTATTTTTTAGTTTCGAACCCAAGACCCCCTGCCCCAGGGCCATTTTGGACCCTGGGGCCACCATTTGAACAAACTTGGTAGAGGTCCACTAGACAATGCTTCATACCAAATATCAAAGCCCTAGGCCCAGCGCTTTCAGAGAAGATGTCATTTAAAGCAAATTGTTGACGACGGACGACGGACGACGCACGACGGACGACGCATGACGGACACTTGGTGATCACAATAGCTCACCCTGAGCCTAAAGGCTCAGGTGAGCTAAAAAAGCATGTTCATTTTCATTTTGTCATAAAATTAATTTAAGTACTTCCTTTGGTCTGCATTCATAGAGCTGTAGTATTATTTCCACCAATTGCCATTATATTTTGTAACGACAAAGACAGAGTTCATCAAAACCAACCCTTGCCTGTAGCTTTGAGATAAATATAACCTAATTATTTGAACCACAATAGGACAAAACAAACAGACTGGCATGTGCCCCATACAAAGACTCAGATCAGCCTGGGCACATGCCCAGTCTGATCAGAGTCTTTGCTGCATGCTTAAAGGGTACATGTATTCCTTTTCAATTTTAGCAAGTGTTGGCTGTATACCGCCGGGAAGTTATCATAAGGTCTAAGCTATCTCCAGGCTGACAGCAAAGACTCTGCTTAGACTCAGCAGATATCCAAGCTGATCTGAGTCTTTGATGGGAGCACATGCCACATTGTTGATTTTGACATGTCATGGCTCATTTCCATACAACAGATTCAGACTTAAGATGAATGGATACACTTTCAAGGGAAGCAAATCTACCATTTTCATTTTTGTCTTCCTTCTTAATAGGGATCAACTCTTACAGGAAAGAATTTGCTCCTACTTTTGTACCAAATTCTTTCCATCAAGAGTTGACCCCACTGTGAAAGGGCTTCGTTGTCTTGAAAAGCAAATACAAAGTGACAAAAGTTGTTCCCCTTTGTAAAACTGATAGTAAAACTTGTAAGTGTATCCATACCAGTTAAGCCAAACTGAAAGAAGACCTGTAAACATGACTCTTATAAAAATAGTAAAATATATCCCATCACCATAATATGCTATGCATTTTAAATACAAAAATTACCGAATATAACATAATATATATGAAACAGTAAGTCATATTAAACCACATCCTCATATACAAAAGACATATAAAATGATCCCACATAAAAGAATACAGATACAGAACCAAAAAGAAACTGACATCACTTCTTTTCCTTCTAAAAATGCACCTATGCAAGTTTGTAAATGAAGAGTAGGAATACATAACATATCCACAAACTTTAGTACATTCCCTTTGATTTTCCTTAGACGAATCTATTTCGGAGAAACAGTGTTCATACTTCCATGAACATAAGTCAGTCACGCGACGTCGTTTGTACGCAACGTCAAATGTAAACAAAAGACCCCATTGGCTGTTGTATAGTTTGACTGGAAGTAACGTCATGGCAACAACCATTTAACGTAAGCGGCTTTCCTGTTGGTTAGTGACAGGTTTTCCTTGTCTATTTTACAAGTGTTACTCTTAAAAATAAAAAAAGTTGCTCAAAATAATTCTAAAATTATATGCAATTATAGGAGACAAATTTAATTTTTACGATGTTCATGAAGTATGAACACAAAGGGTCCCATGCAAAATCAACGTGAGCACCCTTTGGGTGTCACTTACTTTGCATGTGACCCGTTGTGTTCATACCTCCATGAACATCAGAAAAATGAAATTTATTTCTTAAATATATCTTAAATTGCCAAACCACAAACTTTTGTTCATATGAACAACTACAGTAATGTGTCACATATCTTTCTTGGCTCAGTATACAAGCAACCTTGGAAAGCATGCAGGGAAAAAAACACGATAATATCTGCCCAAAAATTAGAAAAAAGCTATACCTAAATAAGAAATCATGTTTCAAGGACATACACAGACCAAGCTGCACTCATCAGACTCCCAGCCACAGCATTCGCAGCTCACTTTTGATATCTTGGCAGTCCAATTTCCACATGCTCACCAGAGCTGTACTCATGCTCTGAGTCCAAGGCCCACTTGTTCAAACCTTATGACTTCGTTTGTTAAGGAGATATTAAATTTTCAAACCTACTATACATAAAAACACAGCCAATTTTTGCCGAAAAAAAATTTGAGGAGCTTTTGCAGTGCATCATATTATTTTTCAGCAAATAAATATTAAGACACTTAATTTTGTGGGTACCAGAAAACTTGAAGAATCCTTGATTAACGATTTCATTATGCAAACGATGCTTTGAACAACTGGACCCTGATTGGTAAGAGCATGTACTTTTCACAAAATGTTTTAAGGTGAATTGGTACACCTCAATGTTTTCTCCCATCTGTTTAACAGAAAACAACTTTGAGACTTCCTGTTTCACCCTGTCCAATCGAAACGCCGGAAAAATGGTACGAACGCCGGATATGCGGTAATTTCACGCCGAATTGTGGTCTTTTTGTCAGAATCGCCGCCATTAAATTTGACAGCGGTTTACAAAAGTCGGATGAATTAATAGTGTAAAACGGTAAGTGAGTATAACGAATTAGCCTATCTGGATCTACATAGATTTTACTAACTGTCGAGACTTCATTTAGTTTAAAAACTACGTTTGTTTGTCGTAACATTCAAAGTGATTTTTGTCTTATATGTTCGGCCTTTCGCTTAGACCTTATTCACGTCCTCAAGTTTCGTACTTTTTTTTTTGATTTTCATTGAAAAGGGTCACACTGAGTTGGCTAAAGTAGTATTTTAAACATCCTCATACCATTATCGGGAACCGAATGATGCATTTTCCACCGAGGAAACCGAACTGGAAGCACAGTCTTGAAAATTAAAAGTAACGCCGGATAAACTCAGTGGTATCAGTTTCTTTGGAAAGTGCTTATTTTTTCCATCAGACAAATAAAAAAGTACACAATGAGCATATTTCCAGGTGTAAGATGTAGTAGTACTGACGTTCCTCAGACCATTTTAGTAGCTACTGCTCTAAGTCTGTAAACCTGCCTATAAAATTGTGAAAAATGAACGCCAAATCAAAAGTTGTCATTATTACATTTGATGCTATGTTCGATTCTGAACGTTTTTATCAATAATGCAAGCAAAATGTCTAACGGTGGTATATAAAACTAAACTTGGTAAGAGAATGACTACTTTTCTAACAGACAGCAAATGCAAATTTCTCGGTACAAATTTGTTGCCATCTGTGACATGGGACACACTGTAAGAATAATTTCCCTTGTAAGTATAAGATGAGGCTGCTATATTTTGCTGTTATACTATTTGAGCTGTACGATTTGGCCCTTGTGTCTCTTTATTTCTGGAACCCAGAATTAATAGGCTGCCTAACTGGGGCCCACTGCTTATGTGCTGGTATACTTTCATTTTCATTGGAACCCAGCCACGTACACATAGTTGCTTTCTCATTTTTATAGATTTATGCATTAATTTACATGTTATTTTGTTATTTGTAAATATATTCAATATTCATATATACATGTATATAACCTAACTGTATGCCTTTTTTCAAATCGCAAGGATAGGGATGTGTAGTAACGGTTATACAGGTAAGTCGTGTTTGTTTCATTTTCGATTAGACTGCTGTGTCAGGGGTTTCTTGGTGTTGCCTTTTGACCCAAAGTATTCCCACTAGGCACACAAAAGCGAAACAACGTTAAATCAACATCGATTCAACGTCATGACGACAGAAGCACCCGAGCAAACAGTGTCGAACAAGATCAAGGCATAAGCCTGATCAGGATCTACACTGTTTTGTTGATGGTAAAAGCTAATTTGTTCGAATTTTAGGATACTGAATTTATGTGTCCCAGCAGGCACAGAACATTGAAACATTAAAACAACGCTGGGTCAGTCATGACGCCAGTTCAATGTTGATTTAACGTTTTGTGCCCAGTTGGTGTCCCTATATTTAGGTAAATACATATTAGGTAAAATAATTGGTTCCCGGATATTATCCCAATATTTAGGATAAAAGACGTTATGAATAAAGTTTGTTTACTTGTGTTTTTTCCTTCATACACAATATATACAGTATATATGCATTTGTGAATGAATATATTTCACCCTAGCAGAACACATCGTTGAACATGATCAGCACTGATTCAACGTTGATTCAACGTCACCACATTGATTGTATTTTGTCCAGTGGGACTATTTTCGAATAGTATCAGTTGGAGGTGCCGTGGATAGCATCCGTGGCCCATTTGGCTTTGTCTTTAGATGCCTTGTCACGAAACAATAGGTCTTACAACATATGCACATCTGCATTTTCAGAGTCAGGTCGTTTATGATAATGGGTTAACACCTTTGATTTAAAATTCCTCCGAACTAGGATTCAGTTCTGTTCTTCTCTAGCCTTTGCGCCACTTCTTTACTTAGTAACCCTATTGACCCGATATGATAAAAGACCGTAAATCCCCAAATAATTCATCCATCAATTCATCCATCCATCAGCACAGATCAATCTTCGCCTCTCACTAGGATTAGTAGATTTTTCATGCGAGCAGGGATGAGTGACCAGACTATAAAGATGTGCTGATTGTATACACATTTATTTGTCTCATGGAAAAAATAATCAGTTTCAAAAGAAACTGATACCATTTTATCCGGCTTTACTTTCAATTTTTGTGACTGTGCCTCCAATTCCGTTTCCTCGGTGGAAAATGCATCACTCGGTTCCCGATAATGGTATGAGGATGTTTAAAATTCTACTTTAGCCAACTCATTGTGACCCTTTTCAATGTAAATTAAAAAAAGTACGAAACTTGAGGGCGTGAATAAGGTCTAAGCGAAAGGCCGAACATATAAGACAAAAATCACTTTGAATGTTACGACAAACAAACGTAGTTTTTAAACTAAATGAAGTCTCGACAGTTAGTAAAATCTATGTAGATCCAGATAGGCTAATTCGTTATACTCACTTACCGTTTTACACTATTAATTCATCCGACTTTTGTAACCCGCTGTCAAATTTAATGGCGGCGATTCTGACAAAAAGACCACAATTCGGTGTGAAAATACCGCATATCCGGCGTTCGTACCACTTTTCCGGCATTTCGATTGGACGGGGTGTGTTTGCTTCCCGAATGAACTAAGCTGTTCTAAAATTGGATTTCCAGTTAAAAGAAATTTTAAAAATTTGCTTCTACTAGAAGAGTTAATTCTTTCCTTTAAGAGTTGACCCCGATTGTTTGCTTCCCTAAATCATGAATCCCTTCCAAAATAGGATCCACTTTTATAGGAAAAAATTTGCTCCCCTAGAAGCAAATTCTTTGAGAGTTGACCACTATTGAAAAGGGAGACTAAAATGTAAATGGCAGAGTTGTTTCCCTTCCTCTTATCATAATTCATCTCATCTGATACCATATGGATACTGTAAATTGCTTGTTATGAGCCACCTCAAATGGATCTAATCTGTTTGCAATTTAAACTACAATGTTTTTTCTTTTTTGGCAAGTCATGTGTTAATACATTTAAAGAACCAAAAATGTATATACAGTAGAACTTCAATGGCTCGAACCCTGATGGCTCATTCACCCTGCCTGGCTAAAACTCTTTTCTTGGTCCCTAGAGGTCACTTTATATGGAAACTAACCCTGGATGGCTAGAACTACCCTTGGCTGGAACTAATTTTCAGGGTCCCAAGCCTGTTCAAGCCAATGAAGTTCTACTGTACCATGAAATTAACGTAAAATAACAAAAGCAATCCCACATAAAAATTTGCACAAATATGCAAAGGCGAGTATATTTAATTAAAACTTCTGATACCAAGCAATATACCAACCGCTTCCTATAAAACAAAGATATATCATTACATGGTGATTATTCATCATATAAATACAGAAATAAATGAAGTAAATACATGTATTTTAATTCATACATAGCAGCACCAATATCTCAACCCTCACTTCCCAACTTTTGCCTCTGTTTTATTTCATTATCTTATACTAGCACAGTCAAATTTTGTATTTTCTATGCCTCAGGGTCTTAGAAGTTATAAACTTTCATGAATGTTGAAACTTATACAGTCAAGGGTCAAAACTAATTCCAGAAAGTTGATTTTCCCACAGACTTCATTGTATTTCATGTTTACTGGAAATGTATTTTGGCAATTCTCTTGAACGTCTGAGAAAGACACATGCCTCGAAGTTCTCTACTAAAAACATATCATCCACTGACTTTTCTATAGAGTCTACAGTCTTCGTATTCCAGACATAGACAGGTGTATCTTGTCTTTACCATAATACCTGAAGACTGGATTTCCATCACCATCACAGAAGTAGTTCTCCATTTCAACCAGTTTTGTACCATGTTCATCACTCAGTGACTTGATGATTTCATTAAGCTCTGTGACAAGACAGTCTTTACGTGGGGAAGCTGTACACAGTATAATGTTCAGGGCAGAGTTAGCTGACTTAATATATTGGAGAAGCTGGTCATACTTCTCTTCTACATACTCAATGTTTGAACCATTTGAAACGTTGTTTCCACCAACGTAGATAATAACTGTGGAAAAGTTTCGTAGATCATAATTCCCTTAGATGATAGAAAGTTAAACGAATCGTGTGTGCAATATATTTGTTTCATTTCAGTCATTAAACATATTAAACAGCATGACTTTAACGTTTACGTTCGAGTTTTTGGTCCATTTTTTCATGAACTCGCTATAGCATCAATGGAAACTTGTTGATTTCCAAATTTACGCTAAGTTTGACAACCTGTATTATAACACTGAGGAGGCAGAATTTTATTCTGTAAGCAATATTTATTGTATCGTTCATTTAGCTTTTCAACTATAGTAATTATTTTATGCTTGCCCTGGGGGAACTGCCAAAAATAATTTACTTGCAAACATGTAAATACACTAAAATCTATGGGAAAATATTTTTGTAGAATTACTTTTGCCCCTTGACAGTACATCTGAGCATCAAAACAGACCCTTCCAACTCAAAAGATTTTGAAATAAATCGTCTTATCCAACACTATATTGTCTGCTAATCTGGATACCTACCCTAACATATCAGCTGTCATTTAAAATTTCAAACAAAAAAATAACAAGAGCTTCGCAAGCGGCGCATAATACGCCCGTTTCAGTGTCATGAAGGAGTTACAGAATGAACAAGATTGTTTATAGAAGGATGGACAGGCAGACAAAACATGGGAAACAACTCTGTCATTAATGACTGCAATGTTATCTAAACAACACATCAAATACTATTAGTACACCAAAAATCAGGTTCCAGGGTGAAGCAGCTCAGAAGTTGTGAAAAACCAAAGTCAAACAACGGAGATAATTCATAAACTCTTAGTCGCGATACTTTCCCTTGACAATATACACATCACCATAAAGTTTTGTTAAAATATTTCCAACGGATAAGGAGATACAGAGTAAAACGGAAATTGATGCAAGGGCAGATAATTCAGGAAGTAAGCCAGAGTTGTGGTTCATGCGCATGATACATTACCCCATTATCATACACATTCCTACAAAGTTTCATTGAAATATTTCAAAGGTTAAGGAGTTATGGGGGAATGGGTTAGCCTAAAAAAATAATCAAAGGGAGGCTACCCCAAAATTAAGTAAGGGGGAACAACCATTCTTATATGTGACACACCGTCTTGTGATCATGCACATTGCTATAAAGTTTCATCAAGATATACCAAATGGTTACTTAGTTATTGAATGCACAAGATTAGTATACACAAAAATACCCTAAAAATCTAATCAAAGGGATGCAACTCCAAAACGAAGAAGGGGAGAGCAACCATTGTTATACGCGACATATCATCAGACCCTCATACACATTGCTATGAAGTTTCATGAAGATATCCCAAACCGTTATCTAGTTATGGCGCGAACAAGACTAGTAGGGTAAAAAATAATCAAAGGGGCATAACTTTGAAACTAAGAAAGGGGGAGCAACCATTACTATACGCGACACTTTGCCCCATCCTACTCTATATGCCTACAAATTTTCATGAAGATATCTCAAACGGTTTCTGAGATATGATGCGCACAAGAATGTTGATGGACGGACGGACAGACGGACGGACGGACAGCGCCATGCCATAATACCTCCGTTTTTTCAAAACGGGCGTATAAAAAATAGATATCAGTATGAGAACCACAGAACTTTCCCTCCAAAGGCATAAAACATATTTTTATCCATCATGCAATCACTCCCACTTATCCCTCTGTATGCATGTCCTTTCATTTATGATACAGTAAATATGATATAATTTTGGATATAACACTTTTATGTCATACTAAACTATATAAAAATATAAGGCAAATCAGCATTTAATGCTCATTAAATGCCTTATATTCCTTTGTAGTTTTGTCTAAATATAACATTCACTTTCACCGCTGTTATATGTTATGGACCCACACATAGCATAATAATGAAATGACCGTGGTATATATATGCTGTCCCAATTCATTACTATCCCAGTTACATATATATGCATGTGCAACAAACCTACCTGTGGTAGTGGTTGTGATTTCATCTACTAAACATGGACAAATACAAACATGAATATCAAGAAATAAAGGTTTACATCCCCACCAGCCCATGACAAACAAAAATAACATATTCATGGTGTACAAATACCTAAATAACAGCATATCTTGTCCAAACAAGCATCTTGTGCAAACTGGTTATATATTTTTTTTTTCATTTATCTTTTTTTTCTTTTTTTTTTAATTATTGATTTTTTCTTTTTTGGTTGTAAGCGGGTTTGGATGATGTTGGATTGAGTGATACTACAGGTAATGGTTGAAACATATTCCTTGAAATGCAGCACACTTCTGTGAAGTACATGTGTAGCCAAAACTTCTCATTGGTAGTAAAACTTATGCAGTCCTGGGGCCGTATTCATAAAGCCACTTAAGTCGTTGCTATGCGGTTGCTATGGTTAAATATCTATAAAGGAGATTACCTACAACTATGAAATTTGCTCTGGAGTCTTTGTAAGACTGTTCCTCCAGAGCAAATTTCATAGTTGTAGGGAATCTCCTTCAAAGAAATTTAGCCTTAGCAACAGCATAGCAACCACTTAAGTCGGCTTATGAATACGGCCCCAGAACTCTTTACATTATCAATTACACTTTGCTTCACTCTGACGTTCTGAGACATAAATTGTTAAAAACTTGCAATTTTTTGGTTAACCAACCCCATTTGTTAAAATTATGTTGTTTAATTTATCTTCCAATAAAGTTCGAAAAACAATCAAGCCAAATCATCTGTCTTTTCTTCAAAACAGCACTATTTTGTTTCAATACATCTCTGTAGTCTTCAATCACTGTTACTGATTCTAGCCTTCTCTGGCCAAAATAAAGAGAAAGCAAAGTTTTGCTTAGGCATTGTCAGGTGGTTTTTTCCCCCAGAGCTCTAGTTTTTGCCCATCTTTGCTTGATATGAGCTCGACATAAGTGAAATATTTTTGAGAGGGCCGTAAAATCTATATAAAATATCCTATAGTAGTTATTGGATATAAAATTCAAAAATGTCTTCTTTTCATACACCTATAATTAGTCAAACACACACACTACTGATATTCTGTGCCTAACAACAAATGCTATGAAAGGTGAAGGCCAATTCTAAATTTTAATTGTCTAGAAATTAAACTTCTTACATACCTGCAGTGTCTGGTGTAATAACTATAGCAGGAGGACTCTTGGCACTGGTGTAGCCACCTTTTGTCAGAGTGACAGAACATTCATATGTTGTCCCAGCAACAACCCCAGTGTTGAAGGCCATTGTGAAACTAGTTGGACCTGCGGTAGTATCAGCGTCAGATTCTGTATCCTGCAGAGTGGCTGCTGATACACTCACACATGTCACAGTATAGGTCCTGTGAAAAACAATCTATCAGTGTACAGATCAAGTTGAAAAGATAATGTATATGTTTATGCGCCATTTTTACAAAAGGGAACAACTTCTGTGACTTCCTGCCCAGCAGGCACATGACGTCAAAATGACGTCATACTTACGTCGATGCGACGTAATTACGTCGCATCGACGTCAGTACGACGTCATTTCAACGTCATGTGCCTGCTGGGTGCTTGCTTCCCTGGACAACATAGCCCTTCCACGATGGGGTCTATTCTTAAAGGCAAAAATTTGCTCCTAAGGTAGCAAATTCGTCACTTAAGCAAAGATCCCCATTTAGACCCTCATTGTGAAGGGTGGCAAAAATGAAAATGGTAGAGTTGCTTCCCCTCAAACAGAACCCATTCACCTTTATGGGAAGACCCATAAAAGCCATGCAAATTACAAAAAAAGAAAGATACACTTCAGCCTGTGCATGCATGCAGTCTGATCATGCTCTTTTCTGTGACTTGCAAGGCTACAAAAGGATTTAGAATATGTGTCTCCTTACAAAAAATTCAGTTCAGATTGTGTGATGAGCTCCCCGGGCACTCTTAGCTACCCTGTTTACAATAAACTTTCTCTTCAGATGGTCCATTTGTTAATGCACTGCCGATGGGGGAATGGCTGATTGATCTAGTCCAGATCATTTCCAAGTAAGCAACAGCTCCAACAGCAAATAAAATCACACAAAAATGTATTTTTTTTGCTAATTCTCTCAAATTTTCTTTTGAACTAGACTATCTCACCCATTAATGTTGACTGTAACATGCGCTATTTGTTACAGAATAGTTTACTAAATTTCCATTGTCTCTCCAAGATGTATAGGTGCACCTTTATATTTTTTCACCATTTTTACCAAGGGTAACAATTTTTGTGACTTCTTGTATGTTTCCCTGGATGACCAAAGCCCTGCCAAAACACTGTCTACCCTCAAAAGAAAGAATTTGCTCCTCAGGGAGCAAATTCTTTCCTTTCAGAGTTGACTCCCATTCAGAAGGGAGGCAACTCTGAAAGGAAAGAATTTGCTCCCTGAGGAGCATTCACATTAAGCATGCTGTTAAAATTGCTTATTCAACTATTCTAACCAGGAAATATAAATATAGTTGTTCATATTGATAATTAGTACAAAAGACTAAGAAGCATCACAAGGAGCCCTGTAGCTCAGTAGGTAAAGTGCTTGCCTGCTGATTTAGCAGTCCTGAAATCAAGCCCCAATGGAGACTAAAATCTTCTCAACGGTTAACAAGGTTTCATTGCATGTAGCCTTTCATTATCACCCTTCCATCGTCCTGATATGACTGAAAGTCTGAAATACTGTTGAAGAGGACGTAAAATCGCAATTCATCCATCCATCCATGTAGAATCACATGAAAATTGTCATAACTGACCAGCCTGTTTGTCTGTGAAATCTGAACCTGACTCTCCTTGCCACAACTAGAGAGGTAAAAGTTAAAACGGTAAAATAAGCAGATTTACTGCATTAGTTTAAGACAACTTACACGCTTCCGTTCAGTGCAGGAGAAGAGCCGATGGTACTGTTCAGTTCTATGTAGGTATAGTCAGGCTGGTCCCAGGTCACCTCTATCTCAGTCCCAGATACTGCAGTTGCAGCAATATTGTCTCCGGCTGGAGGAATAATATTTATTATATGACCAAGATGTAACACACAATTTCATTAGCTGATTTGACGTCATGTGCTGGTCAATTATTTGCGATATTTACCAGCCAGTCAGTGAATATTACTTTTATGCTGACGTCATTGTATTTTCGTGACGTTACATTTGATGTATGTTTATGTTAATGGTTTAACATCGCAAGATAATACCATATAGTACCATCATAAATATCAACGGGAATCGCATTGAGAAATTATCATATAATAAAACAATTATTGACCTTAATTTTGGTGAATATGCAGTTTTATTGGCCTGCAAACACAACATATTGACCTCCTCTCTGTATCGGTCAATATGTTGTTTGCAGGTCAATAAAGCTGCCTATTCACATCAACAAAGGTCAATAATTGTATAATATTGTACAGCCTTATTAAAACTCTACTCCTTATAATACTATATTTGAAAGGAACAGAAAAAACTTTATTTGTGTATGTAAAACATGTAAGGTCGTGTACAGGTGTCATATGATTTAATGCTTCTGTGTCACGGGGTGGTAAAGGTTTTCAATAGCCTAGTGGCTGTAGGGACAGTGAGGGTAAGAGGCCCACCCTATCTTAGGCATAGCATATGAAATATGAAGCCCATCTCTCTCCTTTCACTGCCTTATCCTTCTCTGATTCAAAAAAGGTACCCATTTACTGCTGGGTCGACAGACATTCTTTCCAATCACCAGCTTGCCAAATGGCAATTCAAACCAGGGACTGTCTGCACATTAACTGGGCATGTCTAAACACTCAACCACATGCCTCTTAATTAAACTACAAATGAATATGGCAAAATGATGTATCAATGTCAGTGTGATGCTTTGACATCCCGTCAACATTGTAACAATGTCCATTGGACATTCTGTGTCCCCTGGGACCAATCATAAAAGGTAGTTGCAGCTATGTTGTCTTCAGCTGCAGGAGTATGAGAAGTTATATAGAGCTTCATTATAATGCTACTCATTACTGGTATAATGCTATTAAATATTATACAATTATTGACCTTTGTTGAGGTGAATATGCAGTTTTATTGACCTGCAAACAACATATTGACCGACGCGAAGCGGAGGTCAATATGTCATTTTTGCAGGTCAATAAAACTGCATATTCACCGAAATAAATGTCAACAATTGTTTTATTATATGATAATTCTAAATACAGTTTCCTTTAATACGAGGTAAGTAGTACTACATTTTATTATCTCGCGACGTTATGCCATTAACATTAAGGTTCATCAGATGTTACATCACAATAATACAATGATGTAAGCGTAAAAGTAAGATTCACTGACTGGCCGGTGAATATCACAAAATATTGACCGGCACGTGACGTCAAATTAGCCAATGAAATTGTGTGTTACATCTTGGTCACATAATAAAACACTATCATGCTGTGCTTGCCTCTTATATTTTATTACAAAGGAATATGAGCCTACTCTTTACGTAATTTCTTAATGTTTAAATTCATTCTAGTTTTGTATCCATGTATGCCATGCTCCGCCAAATTTTTCATGAAAACACAAACTGAAATTCTTTCAATAGAATCTTCAGATTTTCTCAAGCAAATGATTATTCTCAAGTCATTTGATTCCGTGTTTACAAAGGAAACCTTTACCCCAGTGCACACTGTCATGCCTGTATACACATTTGGCACTGAAACCTTGTCTGATATACAAAACAACATTGAAGGTTACAATATGTAAACTTCAATATGCAAATATGCAGATGCATGCTGAAATTTTATCATTTGACAAAATTTCAACAGGCATCAGCATATTTGCACACAAGCAGGCATGCCCTTGACAGTAAAAATTAAAACCCTGTTAACACATAATTTATTTTTCAGTACATAATCCCCTACAATGAAATCTACAGAATGTTAAGTTACAAAGATATACTTACTGCACTGGAACAAGCTAGCATTATTAGCGTAGTAAGTTGTTGTTAAGGCTGTACTAATACCCAGGGTGATGCCATCGGCAGCACTAGGGTACTCACACTCTCCACTCTGAACAGCTGATTTGATGTTATTTATCTCATCAATTAGTTGGCAATAGCAACCAAGAGGATTGTTACCCATATATCTAAAATATAAAAATCAACCAGGAGTAAGCGGTTATGTATATTTGAATCCACACACAACTGACCTTTTAAATTCTTAGTTCCCAAATTAATAGATTAGTTATATGCCCATTCAAGATTTCTGCACAGTTAAAAAGCATTTTCAAAAACATTTTGCACTTCTTAGGGTATGCCATGTCATCGTTGTGACATAAGGGATGTAGGTCATGTGATTTCCAAATATGGTGGTCATGTGATCCATTTAAGACACTTTAAAAAAAAAAGAGAATATAACAGACTAGTGCTCAGAGTACAGATTGAAGGAAGAAAATAACTGCTTGCCTTGCTACCTGTCTTACTGCTATCAATAGAAGTGACTCAGATCATTTGTGGAGATAAATCATCTGTTACATGGTTGCAAATTGCACTTTACGACCAACATCACTGCAAATTGAAATTTGTGACCATAAAACCAATAATTTACTTCCATCAAGTGATAATTTTGAGTATAATATCCCTTATTTTTCTTATTTCCTCATCAGAACCACCTTGGTTTTAATGCAGAGTCACAAAATTAGGCAATAATTGTACTCAGAATTGTCATTTGGGGGGGTAAATGGTCAGTTTTATGGTCGCAAATTTCATTTTACGGCGACACACCAGCGGAGCCATTAAAAGCAATTGGTGACCATAAAACCGACGACTTACCTCTCCAAATGATAATTTTAAAAACAGTTATTCCCATTCTGATGCACTTTTACATATTTTCACCTTTCAAAATATACTAATTTCCATCCAAAGCTAGCCCTTTCAGCAATGTAAAACCAAACATCAGCCAATGAGAAGTGAAATTTCATAAGGACATTGGGTTGGTGACAGTATATCACAGGATATACTGTCCCAAATTTTTGATGTTATCCAATCAGATGTCTCATTTTATTCGTAAGTGCATAAGCATATATTTTTTTACGCAAAATAAGCAGAAAAATATCTCAGCATTATTGTTGATCTTATTTGAGCCTCTTACAGAACTTACAAGACAGAGAGTGAAGGAGTGTTAGCAAACGCTGAGTATCCTATGGTCTCGATGTTGTTAGACCTCATATCAACATATGCCAAATTCCCATTCGACCCAAAAGCCGGGAAATGAGTCAACAGGTTGTTTGAGACTGACACTACAAAAAGATTCCCCAGGTTGTCAAATATACCCTCATCGAGAAATTCCAGTATGTTGTTGTCCAGATATCTACAAAAGATAAAGTAAGCTCATAAATACATAAATACTACTGATATCAACATACACCATGGGCCGTATTCATAAAGGCACTTAAGTCGTTGCTATGCTGTTGATAAGGCTGAATATCTTTAAAGGAGATTTACTACAACTATGAAATTTGGTCTGGAGGAACAGTCTTTGTAAGACTGTTCCTCCAGAGCAAATTTCATAGTTGTAGGGACTCTCCTTCAAAGAAACTTAGCCTTAGCAACAGCATAGCAACCACTTAAGTCGTTTTATGAATACGGCCCCATATTTGCAGTCAACCCAAAAAGCCAGTAAAAGTGTAACCAACAAGTTTTCCAAATTGTAAAATATATGTTGTTTCTTAAAAATCATATGACCACACTTTGTGGGTATGTTACTTCACTGACAATGTTTGTGTCAATGAAGTGTTTCTTATCAAAATAATGTTAACTTTGAATGCACTCAACTCCCATCTTAAAGGGCCATATGATAAACAGAATCTTACACTCCTGGTCATTACATTTATGAAATTTATGTAACTCGCCAAACGCTCGTTTCGCAAGATTTCATATGAAATGACCACTCGTGTAAGATCCTCTATGTCTTGCATTCTGCCAGTTACAGGCAAGACAAACTTTTGAAAATATTTCCTCACAGTCAGAGCTCTAGATAAGAGGGAGTTTTTGGTGATAATAAGGAATAATTTTTGTTAATTCTGTTTTAAAACATATGTTGTGACCCATCATCTGAACCGTCTCAACGAGATGGTTCAAATGAGGGGTCCCAACATATGTTTTTAATAAGAAATAAGAAAATTACCCTGTAATTATCATAAAATACTCCCTCTTATCTAGAGCTCTGCTCACTTACAGTATGTAAGTAACAGACAAACACTTACAAGTATTGTAAAGCAGTAAGGTCATCAAGCATTCCAGAAGGTATCTCTTCCAATTGGTTGTTCTCTAAATGAAGTCGTCTGAGATTAGTCATTCCAGCCAATGATCCTTCAGCAATGATAGTTAGAGCATTACTATCCAAGTAACTGCAAAAAAATAAAAGTTTGAAACCCATTATGCTAATAAAAATGCTTAGCCAACAATATAGAAGCAGATAAGCCCACTCATGAAGGTGCAGTCTGATCAGGACTTACAATGTTTGCTATTCCACGGAGCATTTTGTGGAACAATTACAAGGCCGTAAAATTTCAGATGTCAAATGTAATTGGTACAGTGTCCATTTTCAGAAAATTTACCCTATCATACGAGGGGTATTTCAGAAATAATGTAAATGAGCTCAGGGTACCCTACTGGTTGATATTTAGCAGTAGTTCTATATGTCGTTGGAAAGATCAATTCAAGTGCTTTAGAATGGTATGTAATAAAATAATTTCTAAGTCACTCATGCATGGCAACACGTGCTGATACGTCATAAGGGTGTGGATACTGGAAACTGTACATCTTCACCGAAATCTCTTGTGTTCTTTTGCTGCTTGCTCAATGAGACAATGATATATTTTAACAAAGAAAGACATAATACTGTCCTTTAAATGTAAAATAAGAAAGTTATACAGAAATTGTTTCCAGATTCTACACAAATAACATTATACGCGAGCTTTTTCCTCTGCTATGTGGTTATAACTGCAAAATTATTATAAACGCATTATATCAATAAATTGGTTTGTTTGACTTATTCACACCAAATTTCAACAAACGACCGGCATTTTATTACTGAAATGGTTAGGTCGGCATGTTTCGTTGTGATTAACATGATATAACTCATGAAACTGGATGATACAAGTGCAAACTCCACACCAGAAGTTGCAACGTAGCAGCCATTCATGTAAAATAGAAAGCAATAAAATGAAATTACCTTCTTATAAAAAGATATCGGCTAAATATATTTCACCTTGTCTAATATCAAAAGTTAGTGGGACATACTGACAACAAAATGTATACATAAAGACTTAATAGAAGTTTTATTTTATATGGCATACATACATTGAAACATGTTGGTGGGTGGGATAACCTATCGTAAAAGTTCAGATAGGCCACTGACAAAAGAGCATATGGTGCCGTAAAAGATTATCTATTATAGAAAACCAGCATGACGAATTCAATTTCAATCATTTTTTAATTCATATCTGCCATCAAATATTCACCTTAATTGATCTCAAAACCGAAGTTTAAAAAAGCTTACTTTAGGTTTCGATTTAGCACAGGAAGTGACGTCATAAGAATTGCGCACTGTTTCATGGTGAGCATATCTTGCAAAGTAAATCTCATGTTTAAGCAAAGCTGATATAATTACTTGCATACTGGAATAATTTCAGTGAAACAGATATTATAGGTATTAATCAAGAGCTGTTTGTATCCAGAGTTAGTAAAATGTGAATTTGTCTTCACATAAATATTTCGTCCATTTCTACTCAGTGTCCCTACCCTAACAACAATCGCCAAGGTATATTTTGAAGAAAATATTAGTGACTGATTTTTTTAAAGTGAAGGTCATTGGGTGAGATGTAAACCTAAAAGTTAAGACATACATTTCAAAAATCGGTCAACATTCAAAGGAATTGCAGACTCATTTACACTATTTCTGAAATGCCCCTCGTAAATATTCAGTGAAAAACAATGACTCAATAAACAGAAGAGACCCTGATCAGACTGCTCTTAAGGAGCAGAAGTACTCCATAATTTTTTATATTTTATGAAGGACTTGACATGAACTGTACACCACTGAATTTGTTTCTTGCATAAAAGCCTCAAATACAAGGTTTTAAACCTGTTTAGATTAGAATGGAAGAAATGTTTGTGCGCGTCAAATCTCACTTAAAGACTTATCAAATCTTCATCATATTTTCCCACCATTTTTACGAAGAGGAATAACTTTTGTAAGTTTCTATTTGCTTTCCTGAGTAAATTAGCCATTCCAAAATAAGGTCTACTCTTGAAGGAAAGAATCTGCTCCAACAGGAGCGAATTCTTTCCTTTAAGAGCAGAGCTCTAGATAAGAGGAAGTATTTGGTTATAACTAGGGATAATTTTTGCTAATTCTGTATAAATATATGTTTTGACCCCTCATCTGAACCGCCTCGACGAGACAGTTCAGATGAAGGGTCACAACATATTTTTTCATAAGAAATAAGAAAATTACCCTGCATTTATCATAAAATACTCCCTCTTATCTAGAGCTCTGAAGAGTTGACAGTTATTGACAAGGCAAAAATGAAAGAGTTGCTTCCCTTCAAAATGTACCCATTCATCTAGTAAATATGGTAGACTTTATGCTACAAATACTACGTACAAAATACAGTCCAACCTCCTCTAATGGTCACCTCCCACCGACAGTCACCTCTTAACAAAGGTCACTTTCAATTCCCCCCCCCCCCCCCCCCCCCCCCCCCCCCCCCCACTTTTATTTCCTGTATTTTTCACCTCTGACCAGCGGTCACCTCTCTTTCCTTATCAGGAGCTGCAATTTTCGACAAAAAATAGTCATAATTACCTCTGTAACGGCTAGTTTTTTATGGTGACGAACAATTCTTTTTCAATTACCGAGCAATATTTTACGGTTTGTTACTTATCAGCTAATAGCAATAATGTATATTCGTGGTAAATGTGAAGATTACACAAAATGTTTACATTTGCAGACATATACGTCAATAAAAATGTTGCTTTACTGGTACTCAGTGGTCAAATACCAGCTGAAAGCCTGTAAGTCAACCTTCCGAACAACAGCCACCTCTCTACAACAGCCAGTTTTGGCTGTTCCGAATGTTGGCCGTTGTAGAGAGATTGCACTGTACTTACATTCTTTCTGGATTCTGAGAGAGTAAGGCTTGTGGATAGCTTGTGAGTAGATTGTCCGACAAACGAATATAAGTCAACACCACGTTGTCAAATGCATCGTTACTTAGAGAAGTCAGACTGTTAGTGTCCAAATATAAATCTCTGCCAACACTGGAACTCCCACCAAATATTGCACCTTCAACGGTGCCCAGGCTGTTGTTTGTAAAAACACTGAAAAAAGGAAAAGACCAAACATGTACTCCATAGACACAGCTCTCTCTAAAGTATGCACTATATTAAGAATCTACCATGAGTGTGAGGTACAGATAGACAAATCTGTCCCAAGGGTCACTGTTTAGCATCACAAGGCTTGCCGAGTGATGCTAAACAGTGACGCGAAGGACAGATCTGTCCCAAGGGTCGATCACTGTTTAGCATCACAAGGCTTGCCGAGTGATGCCAAACAGTGACATGAGGGACAGATTTGTCTATCCGTACCTCACACTTGTGGTAGATTCTTTCTCTTGCATATCTTTAAGTGCTGAAGCTTTAAGTACATCAAAGATTCCTCTAGACACTGCGTTGCGACGTCCACCATTTTGACAACTGTTGTGATTTCTGACGATATGACGTCGGCTAGCTATAAAATTACGTGACATCCAATACAACCAATGCAAACTGAAGTCACGTGAAAACTTTCTTTTTATATCCTACCCATGGGTCGGATAGCCAGGGTACGATAAAAATTTCTATTCCTAGCAAAAAACACGGATATCCTTATCTGAGATGCAAGAATACAAGTTCCAGGGGCCGTATTCATAAAACGACTTAAGTGGTTGCTATGCTGTTGCTAAGGCTAAATTTCTTTGTTGGAGATTCTCTACAACTATTAAATTTGCTCTGGAGGAACAGTCTTACAAAGACTGTTCCTCCAGGCCAAATTTCGTAGTTGTAGGGAATCTCCTTTATAGATATTTAGCCTTAGCAACCGCATAGCAACGACGTAAGTGGCTTTATGAATACGGCCCCAGTAATCCAAATAAGAAGGGTAACAGGAATAATTAAGGAATAATTTTCAGTGTTTTCTCAATGAAAAGATATGTTGTGACCCTCATTAGAACCGTCTCGCTGAGACGGTTCTAATGAGGGGTCACAACATGTTTGAAACGGAGATGGTTCAAATGAGGGTTCACAACATATGTTTTAATTGAGAAATAAGAAAAATTATCCCAGAATTATCTCTGTTACCCGAGGTAACCCCTTCTTTTCTGGATCAGTGACTACAATTGATATCATTTCTAACAATCATTGTTGACAAACAAACAGAAACAAAGACTATAACTTTGGAATGTCAAATTCAGAGAAGACAATACATCATAGAAAAGCAGTAATCCTGGTAGTGGAGCCCAGGCCATAGCAGGCCTCAGAAGGACACTCCTGAATGATCCAACAGGCAGGCAGTTGCTTCAAAAATCAGATGAGATTCTACTTGTTTATTATACCTCCATAAAATGTATGTTGAGCATTTTACTAGATGATTGTAATGAGATAATACAACATATATGAGCTGCGACACGACAAAACCAACAAAGTGGTGGTGCACCCAGCGCAGACTCAGATCAGCCTGGGCATCCGCCCAGTCTAATCAGAGTCTTCACTGTCCACATGCAGGTAGCTTAGACCCTTAGCTACCCTTCAAGCTCTAAGCGAAGAGTCAGATTGGACTGGGCAGACGCCCAGGCTGATCTGAGTCCGCACTTGGCGCACAACCACATTGTTGGTTTTGTCGTGTCGTGGCTCATATTGTATTTTGTGTGGCAATATGATTCTGAGATGCAGTAACTTATGTTTATCCCACACTTGCCAAAAATACAAACTTTAGCATGAAATATTTCACCATGTGCAAGGTCTATGCTGAGTGCGGTATGAAATAGTTACCGTAAAAACTCTATATAATGGGACAGTTAGGTCTGAGCAAATAGTGCAAACCCAGATCAGACTGCTCAGGGTTTACACTATTTGCCATCCCATTTGCATTTGTTGGACACATTACTGCACTGTACAATCAAACTGTTCCAATTTTAGGACAATTATGGTAATTATTTTTGGTGTCCCAATATTTAGAATTTTTATGGTAGATCATAGTTTGTCCACCTGTATTGTTGATAATTCACTTGCCAAAGTTCACAGATTATCTCATGCCCTGTGATGCCGAACAGTGATCCCAAGTGACACATTTTTCTATCCACATCTCACACCCATAATATATACTTATTCTTGCATACCGTTTAATTAACAAGGATTGAGCTTCAAGTTAGAACTTGTTAAAAAACATAATCTAGCATCTGAGGGGTTTCTATTAGCAGTTGTAAGAAGCTGATGTCATCAACAACGTATATTTGGTTGTTTACGTTAAAGTCCGGAGTGGCATAAACTGACGTCACTTTGCAATTTTCATGACGTCATCGTCAGAAAAAAAAATTCACTTGGCGATGCTGGTATGTGAGCTCTTTACAGTCAAGACATTGACTACACATGATTTTTATCTGGTCCTGGGTGAGATAACGTGTGAGATAAGAGATACAGGTGAAAGACGCGGATATCCTTATCTTGTGTGCAAGAAAATGCCATCTTGGAGTAATGCTATCCTATCATGACTTCCTTTAAGACTAAACTACAAAGAAATACAAGGCACATGAGCATTTAATGTTACTTTGTCTTACACTCCTCAGAAGCTATTTCATTATTAGTTTTTCACATAATCCCAAAATAGCGTAATATGGACACTATGCAGTAATAGTGATAAATATAATCCAGGAATTATCACAAAACAGCTTTATTATCAGGCCCAGACCAGAGGTTATAAAACTTGAGTACATTCTCAAACTCAAAATAAAGCACACTGATTGGCTGCAGAAGCAGCCAATCAGAGTGCTTTATTTTGAGTTTGAGATTATTCTCAAGTTTTATAACCTCAATCCCTGCATTTTTTTTATCCAGCCATACTTACACATCTTCTGATACTGTAACATCATACAAGGCTTCTGGCTCAATATTCTCAATTCCACCACTGTCGAAATATATTGTCCTGGCAGACACTGTGTATAAAGCTTTAGTCGGAATTTTGGTGAACTCCAACTGATTGAGATACAAGTCCTCTGCTACTGACACATCTGTGAAAGCGTACGGCCACAGATCTCGTAGAGGGTTGCTTTGAAGGGTGAGACTTTTGCTTATAGCTACACCATCAAAAGCTCTTGGCTCTATTCTTGTGATCTGATTATCTGAGAGTATCCTAGAACACAAAATGACAAAGTGACAGTAACAGAAACTTTGAATATATATATATCTAAATCTTTGAAAAACAGTGGATGATTTAATAAAATACTGTATTTATCCTATTAAATATTCAGGGGCATTGCATTTTGGGAAAGAGAGGCGTTACTTAGAGCCCAACAAGCAGTTAATCAGCCACTGCCAAAATACCTCTAACAAGCAATATAAAGGTGATTGGTATAATTTCAGAGGAAGCAACTCTACTATTTTTGCCTTCCCTCTCAGTAAGGGTAAACTTTTAAAGGAAAAAATTTGCTCATCTATGAGCGAATTCTTTCCTTTATGAGTAGACCCCATTTCAAAGACCTACCTTATCCAAAGAATCAAACAGGAACTCATGCAAGTAAATATAACATTAATTTCTGAAAAGAGGCAGAGGGTGTTTATTTGAGCAGGGACGTTTATAAGGATTAATACGGTAATGGCATGTTTCCATTTAGAAGCTGCATGGCTGCCACTCATATTCCTTGATATTTTCCCACTTTCCATACCCTTAAATTCACAGATCCAATAGTTGATTGACAGTGGTGAAAGTATCATTTGAAAAATTTGAAAAAAGGGGTGGGGGGGGGGGGGTAGGGGGGTAATCTTACAGGTAGGTAACAATTTAAATCCCCGTGGGAGGAAGGAAATTCTTTCCTTTAACAGTAGCCCCTGATGAGGAGGGAGATAAAAACTGTTGTGCACTGATTAGCTTTTTTTCCTTGAGCAAAATGCATGTAAGCACATACACCGCGACAGAACAAAACCAACAATGTGGTTGTGCACCTAGCCCTGACTCAGATCAGCCTGGGCATCGGCCCAGTTTGATCAGACTCTTCATTAAGTGCCCAAAGGGTACCTAAGGATTTCAGCTACCTCCATGCCCACAGTGTAGACTCTGATCAGACTGGGTGGATGCCCAGGCTGATCTGAGTCTGCACTGGGTGCACAACCACATTGTTGCTTTTGCCGTGTCGCGGCTCACAAGTATATTTCCTGGAGACCGCAGCAGCCACTAATTTTGATAATATTAAAATTCCCTGACTTATCAAGTCCTTTCCAAATTTTCCTGGCCAATCACAAAATTCCTGTGTGAGAGGCAAACATCCTAAACACAAGGCAAGGGTTCGAGGTTATAAAACTTGAGAATAATCTCAAACTCAAAAACAAAGCACACTGATTGGCAGCCAATCAGTGTGCTTTATTTTGAGTTTGAGAATGTACTCAAGTTTTATAAATGTAGCACTGTAGAATAAAAAAGTATTTTTATACTCACAGATTCTCCCCAACAGCAAGGTTCTTAAATGATCCTGTTGGTAATATGTTAATCCTGTTGCTGGCCAGATCAAGGTCCTCATTAACTATAAAATCTTCAAAATCCCCACCAGTTGGAAGACTGGTCAATTTATTGTCAGATAAATCTCTGAAATGAAAAACAGTTTACCAAGCTTTCTGTTTAATCGAAGTAAAGTCACTTTAAGGTAATTAGGTCCACTTCCAGGGAAAGCAACTCTGCTGTCTTTCTTTTTGCCTCTCTTCCCAATGGGAGTCAACTCTTAAAAGAAAGAATTTGCTCCTTTAGGAGCAATTTCTTTCCTTAAAGAGATGACCTTCTTTAGAATGGGCTTCATCCTCCAGGGAAGCAAACAGGAAGTCTACAAAGTTGTTCCCCTTTGTAAAAATGGCAGAAAAACATTGAGGCGTACCCATACACATTATTACAAAAATCTGCATAAAATGCTGAAAATATAACAGATCTTCCAAACACTTAGCAGATGCCGTTGTTTTTCACAATTTAGAATCCCTGATTGCTTGACTTGTTGTTGTTAGGGTTTATATAAGAAAAGATCGAATTGTAATTTTCTGCACAATATTGAAAATGTATATAGCTCTGAAGGTACTTCAATACATTGAGAAGTTCCTCCCTACAATTTTGTTTTTGTCAAAATTATGGGAAAAACACAGGCGAGTCTACTTTTTCAAGATTGAACAATTACACTTACAGATCTGTCTGGTCACAGAAAGATAGTTTTCATATTGTTTATGTGATATAGGTATACTTGCCTATCCTATATTTAATTGATGCATCCAGTATACATGCATCTTATACATGGTCAAACATTTGAGAATAAGCAACTGTTTTCATCTGTTCTACCTCATAATTTGAGAAAGAGTTAGAACAAATAAACGCTGTCATGCTCCTCTCAATGTAATGAAGTACCTTCAGACCTAAATACATTTTTTAACAATGTCAATTTTTTGGAAGGAGACAAAAGAAGACAATATTAAAGAGTGGGCAGGGATGGACTTTGCAAGCACAATTCAGACACCTGAAAACAGGACTAGGTGAAAAGGGATTGTTGTAAAGTCATTTGTGGTGCCCTAACAACCTTGGAAGGTTATTGCAGAGCTCCAGATAAGAGGGGGTATTGAGGATAATTCGAAGATAATTTTTCTTATTTCTCAACGAAAACACATGTTGTGACCCCTCATTAGAACCGTCTCGATGAGACGGTTCTAATGATGGGTCACAAAATATGTTTTTGTGGAGAAATATGGTCAATTATCCCTAAATTATCTCTGTTACCCCTTCTTATCTGGTGCACTGTTATTGGATGGAAAAGAATAGAACTTACAATCTGTTGACAAAAGTGAGATGATCAAAGGTACCATCCTCTATCCATCCAATATCGTTGTTTTGAAAATAGATATCTCCACTCAGCTGACAGTTGGCAAAGTGAGACTGACGTAACTGCGGTATGTTGTTACTCTGCATCTGACTGAAATAGCAAAGGACCTGGTATGATAAGGCCCATATTTGGCCCCCAGAACACTCATTTTTCAAAAGTTCTATTTCGATAACTAAAATGCATTCATAGGAAAGTTCTTACCTAAAATGTAACAGCAAATACAAAATCAACCAGTTCTTACATAAAACATTTGTGTTTTTAATCTTGAACATACCCATACCCCCAGCAGATTCTGAAGAAAATGACGAATTTGGTAGCCTTTGCGTCTTTCAAAATATATGAGCCCGACCTCCAGCACATTTTATATTTAATATGCAGACATAATTTTGATATATTTACATGCCATGAAAATATTAAATGTGCTGAAGACCGGGCTCTATGTTTATTTTTAACTTTTTGTTACCAAACTGGCAGCGTTTGGAACATTTTCCCTGTTTTCTCAACACAAAAACGCACATATCTCCGCTCATAGACAAAATAAACATATTTTGTGGGTATTCACTTTCTTAGTTAGAACAGAAAGAATAATTTGGTACACATTTCATTTTGATCTGTTGAAATTTTTTGGTTAGCGTCTCTGGACTTGCAAACTTGAGTGGGTGGGGTACCTTGACAGGCCTTGTGCAGCGCAGAGGCAATTAGCAGTGCTATCTAACATATAAGCATTTCGTCAAAAGCCTATAATTAAGAGCTTTCAAAAGCAAATGTAAACAACTTATTTCTTTAAAGGAAAAATTATTAAACTCAGTTTTTCTTGCAATTTCCCTTCATATTATTGAACCAACATAGGCATGTCAGAAATCATGTTAATCTGAGAATTACCAAAAGTGAAACATATTATTTCTGTTTGCTCCCATACACACAAGTAATAAGCAATTGAAACCATGCAATTTTAAGAGAATTTGAATGGAGGCCAAAAATGGCCCTTATCATACCAGGTCCTTTACTTGCATTCTACATGTACAATATAGACTTCTAAATAAACAGAGTATCATTATTGTTTCCGTTAATTCTTCTAGAGCCACCTCAATAAGGCAGTCCTAATAGGGGTCACAATAGGGGTCACAACAAATGTTTCTATTGAGAAGGAAGTATTGTGGGTAGTAATCGAAATCAACACAGTTGCGGTTTTACTGTAACACGTTTCGATTCTTAACCTTCTTCAGACAGTAAATATAGATCTATTCTATAGAGCACAGAGCTCTAGATAAGAGGGAGTACTTGGTGATAATTTGGGATAATTTTTGTTAATTTTGCATGAAAACATATGTTGTGACCACTCACCTGAACCGTCAGATGAGGGGTCACAATATATGGTTTCGATGAGAAATAAAAAAATCATCCTTAATTATCATCAAATACTCCCTCTTATCTAGAGCTCTGGAGCAGTGTAAATTTAAACCCAGCATTAACACAAAATACTCCCATATTCTAGAGTTCTGCAGAGTTAGTAGGCTACAATTTGAACCTATACCTCCCAGATGCTATATGGTACCTGTGGTAGAAAGGGAGAGAAGTGCTTCCAAATATGATATAACTTTGAAAAGCTAAGCAAAAGAACTATCATAGACACCTTAATCTTTATAAGCGAGTGTAAGATAACAGTAAGATATGCATCTTACACAAAACAAACACAAGTTCGAGAGATTGGATTATTTCTAAAATGATATCAGATAAAATTAAGGGAGATTTAAACCAAACCTCATACAACAAATGAGTGGTGTCATCTTTAAAACAATGCAATTACGAATATAACACGACGTCTGATTGGATAACTTCAAAAAATTGCGACAGTATATCCTGCGATATCCTGTCGCAAACCCAACTGCATTATGAAACGTCGCATCTCATTGGCTGAAGTTTGGTTTTACTTTGCTAAAAGCCCTTGCTTTGGATGCAAAATGGTACACTTTGAGAGGTTAAAATATGTTAAAGTGCATCAGAATGGGGATAACTGTATTGAAAATTGTCATTTGGGGAGGTAAATTGTCCGTTTTATGGTCGCAAATTGCGTTTTACGTCTCCGCTGGCGCGTCCCTGTAAAACAAAATTTCCAACCATAAAACCCATGATTTATCTCCCCAAATGACAATTTTGAGTACAGTTATCCCCTAAATTATTGTAAATCAAAACTTAAACTTACATTTCAGTAAGTGAGGTACAGTTTTCAAAGGCTTTCTCCGGAATGTAGTCTATGTGGTTATTCCCAAGATGAAGTGTAGCTAGATTTGGTAGGTTGGCAAATGGGTACTGGTGTAAGAATCGAAATTCATTGTTGTTCATTTCACTGAAAATATAGGAATCAAAAAAAGACAAATTACATATATTTTCTCTCTTTTCAAACCCATATGATATAGTGGAAATATTTTGTGAAAGTCAATTTAAACATTGCTGATATACATCTGTATTTTGGCAGAAGTATTTTTGTAGAAGTGTATACATACTTGTCATACTTGATCCAGCTATATAAAAAGCTGATGTTGGTCTTTTTACGTTTTGAATTACAGCACACTCCTTCTTGATAACTACATAACAATAAATCTCTTAATAGCTTGCACACGAAATTCTCTCTCTACATACACCAACCAGAGTCAAGCTAAATGAAAATTCTAGTGCACTTACGTATGTAACGAGACGTCTGATTGGATAATGCCAACGATTTGCGACAGTATATTCTATGATATACTGTCGCAAACCCGACGTTATTATAAAACGTTATTCTCATTGGCTGATGTTTGATTTTACGCTGCTGAAAGCGCTTGCAATGGGTGCAAAGAAGTACACTTTGAAAGGTAAAAATGTGAAAAAAGTGCATTAGAATGGGGATAACTATATTGAAAATTGTCTATTGGTGAGGTAAATCGTCGGTTATATGTTCGCAAATTCCGTTTTTACGGCTCCGCTGGCTCGTCGCCGTAAAACGAAATTTCCAACCATAAAACCGACGATTTACCTCCCCAAATGACAATTTTGAATACAGTTATCCCCTAAATGAGCATTTTGTGAGTGACTGTAAACAACTTAGTCTTCTTCCTATGTTGCTTTCGTCATAATTTGTTTCTTTATTATCCTGTCATGTTATCTGAGACAGTATAAACTCATTATCCAGGGGTTGTGGATTCAACTTAAGCAATTATAGCTAAGATCATGATTTTTCCTTAGTCTCTGATTTATATGTATCTTCATTATCATCTCACTCATTCTGCCATTGGATCAAAATGACTGAAATACTGTTGAAATCATCCATCCAGCCATCCGGTCATGTTTCTTTATAATGAGAAGTATCTGAAGCAGCCAAGCAATTTTAAGGTGTGTGTGTACACTTTCAAGGGAAGCTACTCATATCATTTACTTTTTTGCCTCCCTTCTCAATAGGGGTCAACACTTAAAGAGAAGAATTTGCTCCTCTAGGAGCAAATTCTTTTCTTTAAGAGTTGACCCCATTTTGGAAGGGCTACATCATCCAGAGAAGCAAACAGGATGTATGAAAGTTGTTTCCCTTTGTAAAAATGGTTGAAAAACATGGAGGTGAACCCATGCACCCTAAAACCTCTCTCACTGGTTTTTAACATACATTTTATAGGCATTGTCATAAAGCATTTAACTTACAGAACAGTCAGTGAATCAGGAAAAGCATCATCCTCTATAGCTATGATCCCATTACTGTTTAGTTCCCTGTAAAATAAGAAATTCGTCAAATTAAATGTATGACAAAATCCTGGTTGATTCAGGCACAGATATTTGATGTTTTATCATAGGCGAGTTGATTCAGGCAGATATTTGACGTTTTGTCTGAGGCGAGCAAAGGGGATATTGAAGGCTGCTTATGTGCAGAGTTCTCTTTATATGCTATAGGCATGACAGAAGGGTTCCATCCTTTGTTACAGGCCATTAAGGGGCTAGGATTAAAGTACAGATGCCCGTGATTCAAGCCAGATCAAGTCAGTTAAAGAAAAGACAAGACAACAAGAGGTCACTTCCAGGACTGCCACTCATCCTTACTTCAAAATTCCCTGATTTTTCCAAGTTTTCCCATTTTCAGTACCCTTTTTAAGATCCAAAAACTGATTATACACTATTAAATCTCTGGTTTCTTCTTAGGAAGAGTCAATAAATGCTTGTTAGTTGTTTACACTCTTTATTTCCTGATGTTTCGGCCTGTACCGGCCTTCTTCATTTTCCTTTGAAGAAGGCCGGTACAGGCCGAAACGTCAGGAAATAAAGAGTGTAAACAACTAAAAAGTGATTATACACTGTTTGCCATTTCAACTGCATCTTTTGGCATATTACTGCACCGTAAAACTAAAATGTTTCATTTAACCCTATTGCACTAAGAACAGCCAAAACTCAACAGAGTTTTGGCTGTTCCGAGTGCAATAGGGTTAAAGGAGTTCTGGTAATTATTTAAGGAGTCCCAATTTCTGTTATTTTTTACAATATCTCTCCTCTCTTCTAAGAATTTATTAAACATAAAACTTCCCTGCATTCAAACTGAAGGGGCAAAATATGACAGTTTTAATGTTTTCCATACTACTCTTCTATCTGTGCAGCAAGACTAATCTATTTATGATTTTGATTGATTGATTTGATTGATTTGTTGCTTTACGTCCACGGTAAACAGCTATGGTCATGTCCGGACGGTCAAGTAACCTTACCACACTATTCCTGGGCAGGCTTAGACCTCCTAAGCGGTTAACCAGTACTAAGAGCACATACTTTTGCCAGTAACTATGATTTTGAAGAATGTTTTACAGAGACAGGTAAAAATCAGAGTGTAACCTGAATCGTACAGCTCCCTAGGAGCAAACTGATCTGGGTCTACAATGTTTGCACAATATCTTGCCTTTCATGTCCATAGGGCTAAACTTTAAAGAAATATAAACAGCATGAAAGAGTAAGGATATTCTATGACAAATATAGCCCAAGATACATTTTTTCAACTTACAGCCTTGTTAAAGTTGTGTGATTTGAAAATATCCCAGTCTCCAGGAACGTAAGTTTGTTAGAGTTCATCATAAGCGTCTGTATGGCAGGAAGAACGTCACTTCCAGTCACTGCCCTTGGTACATACTGTATCAAGTTGGAGTCCATATCCCTTAACAAGAAAGATAATCAAATAAATCAGTTGCCCCTGGTACACAGTACCCTTTACCTGTTATGTCATTTTCCTCCTCATTTCATCAGAAACTTGACTACAAAACAGCCTAACTAAGTTCTGTGACTTACTTACATGTAGTATGAGTTAAGGTGCATGGATAAGCTTTCAGGAGAAACAACTCTGCCATGCTTACTTGTCTCACTTCTCAATAGGGGACTACTCTTAAAGGAAAGAATTTGCTCATGCAAGAGCAAATTCTTTTTTTTAAGAGTAGACCCCTTTTAGGAAGAATTTTGTCATCCGGTGAATCAAACAGGAAGTCACACAGTTGTTTTCCCTTGTATAAAGGAAGAAAAACATGGAGGTGTATCCATTCAGCTTAATTTGCAAATTGCAGCAAACACATTAACACTTCAAGATTTGGGACAGACAAACCTCAGCAAACAGTTTAGATGCATGTGTATCAAAGATTCCCTGCTACAACCAATTACAATGAACAGTATACATGTATCAAGGTGTTTGGGACACCATTATGTTTTCCCCATTGGTCCACAGGGAGACAACTATTGTCAGAGCTCTAGATAAGAGGGAGTATTTGATGATAATTAAGGATAATTTTTCTTATTTCCCATCAAAACCATATGTTGTGACCCCTCATCTGAACCGTCTCATCAAGACGGTTCAGATGAGGGGTCACAACATAGGTTTTTATACAGAAATAATAAAAATTATCCCTAGTTATCACCAAATACTCCCTCTTATCTAGAGCTCTGTATTGTGTCTTCCTGTTTACTTCCCTAAGTGATGAAACTCTTCTAAAAGGCACCTGCTCCTAAATGCATTTGCTCTCCAGGGTAGCAAATTCTTTACTTTAAGAGTTGACAAAATGTAAAAGCAGAGCTCTAGATAAGAGGGAGTATTTGGTAATAATTAGAGATAATTTTTGTTAGTTCTGCATAAAAACATATGTTGTGACCCCTCATCTGAACCGTCTCAACGAGACGGTTCAGATGAGGGGTCACAACATATGGTTTCATTGAGAAATAAGAAAAATTATCCTTAACTAGAGCAAGTGAGCAGGGGCTCACGTATACCCACGGCCAGGGCCACCGCCTAATAAAAACACATTTAATACAAAGCTTTAAAACAAATGTTAACAGACAGTCAGACAGGTGGACAATTTACAACAAACCCACTGAAAGGCCTATATACAAAAGCCAAAAGGTTCCATTTAAATTTGTATAAGCAAAAAAAAAAAAAACAAATTTAACACAAAGTTTCAACACAAATTTACAAAAATTTCTACGTCTAAGGCCTTAACCTTAAGTCAGCAGCAATATCCAGATGATGTGAACTAATCAATTTCAACCTATAAGTAAACCTAGTAGCATAATAAAAGGTTCCAGTGAAGTATATTCAAACTATAAGCAAAAAGTATGAATTAACATAAAACTTTAACGCAAAGAGTACACAAATTTGAAAGTCTGTGACCTTGACATTAGGTCAGCAGCAGCATCTAGATGATGTCAACTAATCTGTTTCAACCTAGAAGTACACCTTGTAGCATTGCAAAAGGTTATATTCAAGTATATTCGTTTATTAGCATAAAATATAACTTAACAAAAAACTTTAACATAAATGGTAAACAAATTTCTAAGTCTGTGACCTTGACCTTACATTAGCAGCAGCATCCAGATGATGCAAACTAACATGTGTCTATCATGTACTAACACTAAGCACATATGAACAAGTTACAATTCAGTCTTTCAGAAAAACAGAGCAAAAGCAGAAACTTAACGCAAAACTTTAACCCAGCTATTGTACAAATTTCAAAGTCTGTGACCTTGACCTTAGGCCAGCAGCAGCATCTAGATGATGCAAATTCCTCTACTAAAATAATAAGCATCTCTCAACAAGTTCCGGTTAACAGAAGCAAAATGAAAAACTTACACAAAACTTTAACGCAAATGTTAAATAACGTACGGACGGACGGACGGAAAGACGGACGGACAGAAAGACGGACGAACGGACTAACGGACGGAAAGACAAAAACTATATACCCCTCGACATACTTCGTATGCCGGGGGTATAATTATCATCAAATACTCCCCCTTATCTAGAGCTCTGAAATGGGAGGCAAAAATGAGAATGGCAAAGTTGTTTCCCCTGAAAGTGAGTCTATTTCACCTTCAACACCAATGCAACCAATTTATACATTTATTACAGCACCATATTACCCCCTGAGCACTGCATTTTTAGAGGGGCTGTTTAGGGTCTTTTAAAAGGGGAGTAAATCAGCCATTGCCAACTTCTAATAAACACTATCAAGGAGAATGGATATACTTTCAGATAAAGAAATTCTACTATTTTCCCTTTTTTTTGGTCTCCCCTCTTAAAAGGGGTCAGCTCTTCAAGGAAAGAATTTGCTCTTCAAGAAGCAAATTCTTTCCTTGAAAAGTGGACCCCATTTGAAGAGCTGCGTCCCCCAGAGAAGCAAACAGGAATTCATGTTGTACCACTTTGTAAAACTGATGGCACACACCAAGGTTAGCAAGTCATTATAACATTATTTCTGGAAAAGGGGCAGGGTTGTTTTAGAGCAGAACTTATTAGGATTAATACAGTATATCAGACATGCCCAACGGTGGTGGTAATACTTACAGGTATTCAAGAGTGGCAACACACGCAAAAGCATCATCATCAATAGATGTCTCTGTCAACTGGTTACCGCTGAGATACAGGTTCTGTAGGTTTGTCATATTGCAGAAGTCTGTGTTGGAAATGTTGGTTATCTGATTTCCATGAAGAAACCTAAAACAGATAAAAAGGTCACATACTACTCGGCAGATTTCCATGTATAATTCTGGAATGAGATGATTATAGCAAGTGCATGTATAATCTCAACGTATCTTAACATCATTGTCATTTCAAAGTCAGTTGGTAACGTTTTCAAAATGGCATCACCCTCAATAGTGTTTATGTGTGAAACATTGATAAATTTGGATTTTTTTTCTGACTTTAAGACATAGAAATAAATAATATTGGAAGTGTAGGAAATGAATTTCTTTTTTTTTTTTTGTTGGGGGGGGGGGGGGGGGGGGGGGGGGGGGGGGGGCGGGGGGAGGGGGGGGAGGAGGATTTTATTGATGTGTAAACATTGGCAAATCCCTCACAAGCTTTACATAAAGCTCTTTGGGCTTTATTAAGTTTGTGAATGATTCGCCAGCATTTACCCATTGATAAAACCCTGAAAAAGGAAATTCCTTCCGAAAATCAGTTACAGTAACTGTTGTAGGTGAGACAAAAATTATCCCAGTATTATCATCAAATACTTTCTTAACAGGGCCTTTGTAGATTGTAATAAAAGGCCATCGGCCAAGTGTCACCCGACATTTGAAATGTGATACTAACTGCAGCCCTTTGTTCAGTTTCAGAGTAACTGTGTGGCCAAAAACAGATAATATGTGTATTACAGAACCTGGTAAGCAAATAATAACTGAAGCATAAGCGAAGACATATACCCAACTACTAGGCCTCTATGAAGTTGTAAAATACATAAGTTTAGAAGGGGCATATATGCGTAAAATCAGATTGCTGAAAAGTTATGCCCTTACAGAATGCCCAAAACATCAAGACTGTATACCCAATAACAATATAATAAAGGCCATAATCCTACTAATATGAATCTGATGAAAAATGAACAATGCATTTATGAAAATTCAGCCCATTAATATGAATAGTTCTGGAGTTATCCTTTTACCTTTAAGTGAATGTCTATTATCTACGAATGGGGAATAACTCTGTCACTAATCAATTAAGCACATCCTAACAATAATCAGAATGATCAATTTACCAAATCCTGATAGCATACCAAATTTCAGCTCTCTCGGTCAAACGGTTCAAATGTTGGAAAAATGCCAAAAATGACAAAGACCATAACTTTGTAAAAAAATAAGGACAATTGAAATTCCAAAATGACATGCACATTTTCAGATCATGATGAAACAATCTGCACAATTTCAAGTCAATCTGATATAAGATGTGGCAGGAGTTGCGGGGACAAGGTCTGAGTCAGCAAGGGCTGTAACTCCATCGAAACTGGTCGAAACAAAAATCAAAAACCACATGCATATCTTCATATCATAAGAATACAATCAGTACAATTTCAAATCAATCAGACGAAAGACGTAGGAGGAGTTGCGGGGACAAGATTTTGGACGGACGGACAAGATCTGAGTCAGCAAGGGCTGTAACTCCATCAAAAATGGCCGAAACAAAAATAAAAAACCACATGCACATGTACATATCATAAGAATACTATCTGTAAAATTTCAAATCAATCCAATGAAAGACGTAGGAGGAGTTGCGGCGACAAGATTTCGGACAAACAGACAGACAGAAGGACAGAGGGAAGGCCAGACAGACGGATGCACACACAGACAGACGAGGGTTATTTTTATAGTACCCCTACGTCAGGTGACAAATTTGGTACTTACAAGGAATGTAGGGCAGGATACTCTGTAAATGTTATCAGGAGTATTGTAATATTTTACTTACAAGGGATGCAGGGCAGGATACTGTGTAAATGTTATCAGGAGAACTGTAATGCTGTACTTAAAAGAATGTAGGGCAGGATACTGTGTAAATGTTATCAGGAGAATCATACTGCTGTACTTACAAGGAATGTCAGGTAGGATACTGTGTAAATGTTAACAGGAGTATTGTACTTACAAGGAATGCAGGGCAGGATACTGTGTAAATGTTAACAGGAGTATTGTACTTACAAGGAATGCAGGGCAGGATACTGTGTAAATGCATGTTTAAAATTCTTCAGGTTCTGCTGGTATAGGGCTCGGTAGGACAATCCAAAAGCTTCCAATCCATACTCTGTCTCGTTTGTAATCAAGTTGTTATCTGCAAAACTGGAATAAAAGACAGACCATTACAGTTTTATACAGTAATGACATTCATAACAACAGCAAAAAAATGTTTAACATCATTTTGACATGGAGTGGCTTCACTGTTCAAAATATGTATTCTTTATAACAGCAAATTCAGGTTTAAAGTCAAAATGTTAGGGAACAAATGCTGTCATTGTCAAGTTGCACAGAGGTTTTCTGTATATCTATGAAGCTTAAAGCTCTCATAAAAAAACATATTTTGTATTTCTATGGTCCCAAATTAATAAAGGAGTCACTTTCTGATGAGGTCATCTTCAACAGTGTTTACCAACTGCCTGTAGGAGTTGAAGAATCTTTGCAGTCATGGCATAGCTTTCAGCAGAATTCTTGTTAAATGTGTACTGATATAAGTGGTCATTTTATATGAAATTTATGAAATGAGCCTTTGGGGAGTTTCATAAATTTCATATGAAATGACCACAAGTGTAAGATTCTGTTTATCATATGACCCTTCAAAATGGGATTTTATCCCCTTGAAAATGAACAATATTTCAATAATAAAAGCATCGTAAACGACTGCGTAATACCCCGCCACTGCAAACCAATACCCCGTCTTCTATCTTTTATACATTTTTTTTTATCATGACATGAACCTCATGAACAGAATTTTTTCATAATTTTATACATGTATATAGCTCTGGGGCAGGGGCAGGTAACCTATGTGGACTTAATACTACTTGTAACAGAAAGCTTATGTTATTTTAATCATTTCTATGAAATTTCATCAAGATATACCGAAAATCTGATTTTATATTGATTTTTTCATGATTTCATACATGTATACAGCATGTGTCAGGGGCAGATAACCACTGGGGAACAAAATTTTGATCAAGACATAAAGCTTATATCAATATGATAATTTGTTACAAGTTTCAGAAAAATCCCTTTCGACTCTAATTTCATACAATTTTTTTTCATTATTTCATACATGTATATAGCCCTAGGGCAGAGGCAGATAATCCAGGTGGACAAAATTCTGCTTATAACTGAAAGCTTATGTTACTTCGATCATTTCTGTGAAATTTCATCAAGATATTTCAAAGTGTAAAAGAACTACAGACCAAAAACTGTTTTTAAGGCCATGAAAAGGGCAATAACTCCATAAGAAGACATCGAAATTTGCCCATTAACAATCCCAACCGAAAAAAAATCATGATTTCATACATGTATACAGCATGTGTCAGGGGCAGATAACCACTGGGGGACAAAATTTTGATCAAGACATAAAGCTTATATCAATATGATAATTTGTTACAAGTTTCAGAAAAATCCCTTTCGACTCTAATTTTATACATTTTTTTTCATTATTTCATACATGTATATAGCCCTAGGCCAGGTGGACAAAATTCTGCTTATAACTGAAAGCTTATGTTACTTCGATCATTTCTGTGAAATTTCATCAAGATATTTCAAAGTGTAAAAGAACTACAGACCAAAAACTGTTTTTAAGACCATGAAAAGGGCAATAACTCCATAAGAAGACATCGAAATTTGCCCATTAACAATCCCAACCGAGATCTTCCCAAGACCAATGCACATGCCATGTATGAATGAAATCCATTAATAAATACTCAAGTTATCGAACGGAAACGAAGTGCTCACGGACGGACGACCGGACGGACGGACGGACGGACGTACGTACGACGGACGGACAGACACACGGACAGCCAGCGGGAAAACATAATACCCCGCCACTAAAGTGTGGCGGGGTATAATAAATGCATTGCATGTGTCAGGGGCAGATAACCACTGGGGGACAAAATTTTGATCAAGACATAAAGCTTATATCAATATGATAATTTGTTACAAGTTTCAGAAAAATCCCTTTCGACTCTAATTTTATACATTTTTTTTTCATTATTTCATACATGTATATAGCCCTAGGCCAGGTGGACAAAATTCTGCTTATAACTGAAAGCTTATGTTACTTCGATCATTTCTGTGAAATTTCATCAAGATATTTCAAAGTGTAAAAGAACTACAGACCAAAAACTGTTTATAAGACCATGAAAAGGGCAATAACTCCATAAGAAGACATCGAAATTTGCCCATTAACAATCCCAACCGAGATCTTCCCAAGACCAATGCACATGCCATGTATGAATGAAATCCGTTAATAAATACTCAAGTTATCGAACAGAAGTGCTCACGGACGGACGACCGGACGGACGGACGGACGGACGACGGACGACGGACGGACAGACACACGGACAGCCAGCGGGAAAACATAATACCCCGCCACTAACGTGTGGCGGGGTATAATAAATGCATTGCATGTGTCAGGGGCAGATAACCACTGGGGGACAAAATTTTGATCAAGACATAAAGCTTATATCAATATGATAATTTGTTACAAGTTTCAGAAAAATCCCTTTCGACTCTAATTTTATACATTTTTTTTTTCATTATTTCATACATGTATATAGCCCTAGGCCAGGTGGACAAAATTCTGCTTATAACTGAAAGCTTATGTTACTTCGATCATTTCTGTGAAATTTCATCAAGATATTTCAAAGTGTAAAAGAACTACAGACCAAAAACTGTTTTTAAGACCATGAAAAGGGCAATAACTCCATAAGAAGACATCGAAATTTGCCCATTAACAATCCCAACCGAGATCTTCCCAAGACCAATGCACATGCCATGTATGAATGAAATCCGTTAATAAATACTCAAGTTATCGAACGGAAACTAAGTGCTCACGGACGGATGACCGGACGGACGGACGGACGACGGACGGACAGACACACGGACAGCCAGCGGGAAAACATAATACCCCGCCACTAACGTGTGGCGGGGTATAATAAATGCATTGCATGTGTCAGGGGCAGATAACCACTGGGGGACAAAATTTTGATCAAGACATAAAGCTTATATCAATATGATAATTTGTTACAAGTTTCAGAAAAATCCCTTTCGACTCTAATTTTATACATTTTTTTTTCATTTTTTCATACATGTATATAGCCCTAGGCCAGGTGGACAAAATTCTGCTTATAACTGAAAGCTTATGTTACTTCGATCATTTCTGTGAAATTTCATCAAGATATTTCAAAGTGTAAAAGAACTACAGACCAAAAACTGTTTTTAAGACCATGAAAAGGGCAATAACTCCATAAGAAGACATCGAAATTTGCCCATTAACAATCCCAACCGAGATCTTCCCAAGACCAATGCACATGCCATGTATGAATGAAATCCGTTAATAAATACTCAAGTTATCGAACGGAAACGAAGTGCTCACGGACGGACGACCGGACGGACGGACGTACGTACGATGGACGGACAGACACACGGACCGCCAGCGGGAAAACATAATACCCCGCCACTAAAGTGTGGCGGGGTATAATAAATGCATTGCATGTGTCAGGGGCAGATAACCACTGGGGGACAAAATTTTGATCAAGACATAAAGCTTATATCAATATGATAATTTGTTACAAGTTTCAGAAAAATCCCTTTCGACTCTAATTTTATACATTTTTTTTTCATTATTTCATACATGTATATAGCCCTAGGCCAGGTGGACAAAATTCTGCTTATAACTGAAAGCTTATGTTACTTCGATCATTTCTGTGAAATTTCATCAAGATATTTCAAAGTGTAAAAGAACTACAGACCAAAAACTGTTTTTAAGACCATGAAAAGGGCAATAACTCCATAAGAAGACATCCAAATTTGCCCATTAACAATCCCAACCGAGATCTTCCCAAGACCAATGCACATGCCATGTATGAATGAAATCCGTTAATAAATACTCAAGTTATCAAACGGAAACGAAGTGCTCACGGACGGACGACCAGACGGACGGACGGACGGACGGACGTACGTACGACGGACAGACACACGGACAGCCAGCGGGAAAACATAATACCCCGCCACTAACGTGTGGCGGGGTATAATAAATGCATTGCATGTGTCAGGGGCAGATAACCACTGGGGGACAAAATTTTGATCAAGACATAAAGCTTATATCAATATGATAATTTGTTACAAGTTTCAGAAAAATCCCTTTCGACTCTAATTTTATACATTTTTTTTTCATTATTTCATACATGTATATAGCCCTAGGCCAGGTGGACAAAATTCTGCTTATAACTGAAAGCTTATGTTACTTCGATCCATTTCTGTGAAATTTCATCAAGATATTTCAAAGTGTAAAAGAACTACAGACCAAAAACTGTTTTTCAGACCATGAAAAGGGCAATAACTCCATAAGAAGACATCCAAATTTGCCCATTAACAATCCCAACCGAGATCTTCCCAAGACCAATGCACATGCCATGTATGAATGAAATCCGTTAATAAATACTCAAGTTATCGAACGGAAACGAAGTGCTCACGGACGGACGACCGGACGGACGTACGTACGACGGACGGACAGACACACGGACAGCCAGCGGGAAAACATAATACCCCGCCACTAACGTGTGGCGGGGTATAATAAATGCATTGTTGAAATGGACATTGTCAATGACGTTACGTGTGTGCACCAAAGTGTTAGTACACGTTGTCATATGACACAATGTTATCCACTGAATAACAGCGACATCATATGACAAAAAATTTTATGCCTGACAGCTAAGCAACTATTTTTGATATGAAGTGTTGTCAATAATGAAAGCGGTTTGAGTATATGGTTAAAGACTAGTCAGTCTAGATGAGGAAAAACTTGTCGCATAACCAAATTATTATGGAATATGTTTCTCCCGCTAGCTAAAAGCAGTCACAACAAAAACTACAAGAAAAATGTCTGGTCATAAAAGTACATATGGTGCATGTAGACTTAATAGTATTCTTATGCCAAAAGTAAGCACATTAAAGAATGGGGAAACTTACATTCTTTCGAGCTTTGGATAGTTTTCTCTCTCTAAGACTTGATGAGGGAATGTTGGCAATTCATTTTCACTCACAAATCTACAAAAATAAATAAACTAAAATACACCAATCCTGTAGGCCTACTCATGGATCAGACCCTGAGGTTATAAAACTTGAGTACATTCTCAAACTCAAAATAAAGCACACTGATTGGCAGCTTTCGAGCACATGCTTGAAAGCAGCCAATCAGTGTGCCTTATTTTGAGTTTGAGATTATTCTCAAGTTTTATAACCTCGAACCCAGAATGATCTTTTCATTTTGGACGTACACATGGCCCCAAGTGTGTGCAACTATGGTTACATACCGTTGAGCCACTTGTGTAACGTCGATAAGAGAATTGAACTGAACTGAACTGAACTGATCATTTCATTCAGCTGAAAATGACAGTGTAAGATGATTCGAAATAGATACCTCGTATAGTAAAAGAAAAAGTTTTTGGCATATTAAGGATAAAATATCCACTACTCATCAAATATTGATTGAATTCAAAATAATCTCCCTAACAATTGGTACCTCTAAGTTTTATGTCACTCGATAAGAAAAACAGAAGTGGGACTCACACAAGGAACATTCATAATAGTTGCCTTTCCTTGGAAAGTAGGTGACGGACAATCAAAATCTCTGTCACAGTTTTTGTCCTCAAACAACACTGACAGGGCAAGTTAAAATAGGGCTAAAACAACAGTACTGAGTTGCTATATCATATTATGTCGTTGTATGAACCTACGATCATCGCAAACACATATTCCCATCAGAACAATTGTCATATAGATCATACAGTAGAACTTCAATGACTTGAACCCTGATGGCTCGTTTACCCTGCCTGGCTAGAACTCTTTTCTTGGTCCCTAGACGTCATTTTATACAGAAAATAACCCTGGATGGCTAGAACTACAATAGGCTGGAACTGATTTTCATGGTCCCAAGCTGGTTCGAGCCAATGAAGTTCTACTGTATATACAATATTCTACTCTATTAAAATGGCCATGCCATTTGAATCTACCTATTTGCCGTTTAGTTTGTGCATATTATTTAAAACTCCTGTCTTTAATAATTAAATGATGGATTTTCTGAATCAAAAATCTGAGTCAAATAAAGATATTCGTAGGTGAAATGGTTGAAATTAGAGTGGGTGAGACACAGGTTATTAGCACAATTTCATACCTATTTAGAAGCCTTTCCAATCATCATAGTTTCAAGCATACAGATTCTAGTGCTCCACTATCCTTTTCCCCTTAACACACATCGCCTATGTTGGCTTCATACTATTTCTACCTTTCTTTTATCTATTTTATCCAAAAGGTCTAAACCTATAGTTATCCTAACAATCTGTTTAAATCTCTATAAAGTCCTGTTTAAAGACAAATCAATTTCAATGATTCTAGACAATGATTTATCCCCAAACATGTGGCTAAAGATCATGTGATCAAAAAATGACAACAGTGCCATAATGTTTACTGTAACAATTCTAAAAATAGGGACACCTAAAATAACATTGACCAGTTTGGTTTTACACTGCAACAATGTGTGCAAAAGACAGAGATGGAATGGCAAACAGTGTAGACCCTGATCAGACTGATCTGGATCTGCACTGTTTGCTCAGACCTATCTGTCCCAATACTTACAATTTTAACGGTATATAACTATTTGCAAAATACTTACAAATTAATAAGTTCCTCCCCAATGCCTCTCCAAGCATCATAAGCAATAGATTTCATTGGCGTCTTCTGAGAGTGTAACCTCAACTCTTTAAGACTTGGAAGGTTCTCAAATGAGCGGCCTGGCAGGTTCTCAATGTCGTTGGCATGTAGATCACTAAAATTATTTGTGACATGGTGTAATTAAAGTCTAAAATAGTTCCTTCAAGAGAAGAGAACACATTTGAAAGAAGCCCAAAAATTTCACATAAGTTCTTACAAAGAAAGGGATCATTAAATTTTTAACCCTTAAAATGCCAAAAAACAGATGGCAAAATTCATGTCTGCAAAATTGCAAAAATGTTTGTCCTGTCTGTATGATATTGAGAATTCAAAGACTAGAGGGCAAACAGTGTAGATCCAGATGAGGCGGCTCATTCTGAACCGCCTCATTGGGATCTAAGCTGTTTGCAAATTCAACCGTTTTCATTTCTGGTACTTTATGACTAAAGAACATTTTGTAATAGATAAAACAAATCTCCTAATATACGCTTGAATCTACAACATTTTATTTTCATAGAGATGTAAATCAAAGTTATTTTCAGCAAATTTCTAAATTCCCCAATTATGAATACCTGTAATTTATGCACAAGTTAGTGGAAGAGTTTTTGTGGCTACTTTGACTGTGGCAGTTACCAATAGTTCCCTCAATATACATGTATATGAGTCGTGACACGACAAAACCAACAAAGTGGTTGTGCACCCAGTGCAGACTCAGATCAGCCTGGGCATCCGCCCAGTTCGATCAGACATTTCGCGAAGGGCTCAAAGGGTAGCTAAGGGTCTCAGGTACCTCCATGCGGACAGCGAAGACTCTGATCAGACTAGGCGGATGCCCAGGCTGATCTGAGTCTGCGCTGGGCGCACAATCACTTTGTTGGTTTTGTCGTGTCGTGGCTCATATACTTTCTGATAATACCACACATCACAAACCACACATTTCAAAAGGTATTCGTTTCCAATTCCTTTTACTTTGTCTTTATTCTCCTACCTAGATAAAGAAAAAATTTGGGGACGTGGTTGGACTTATACATATTTTTTGTATCAATTTAAAAATCTTCAAGGCAACAATTAATACTCACAGATGCACAAGATCAGCCATGTTGGAGAGTGTGTCAATCTGTACTGTAGGAAATGAATTCTGGTGAAGTTCCCTGGAAACATAAAATTCGAACTGTATTAGATCAATGTACATGTATCAAACCTTAGTTTTGGAGATTTTTTTTTTTTTTATGTGTGATTTTCAGCTAGAAATTTTAGTTTCACAGATAATGCTTTGCCAAGTTACAATTAAATTTTGGAACTCTGAATTCACTGCCAAGTTAAGAAAGGTGCACTTATTGGCAAATACAGCCCCGGATCCAGGGGGTAGGCTTTGGGGCTTCAGCCCCACCACCTAGGCCTGGTTAGATTAAAATATATGTTGTGACATATCATTAGAATCGCCTCACCGAGGCGATTCTAATGAGATGTCACAACATATATTTCAAGGCAAAAAAAGATATTATCGAAAATTCTCATTAAACTGATCCCTAGTGCCGTCATATTTTTTCAAGCCCAACTCCCCCTCCCCCACCCCCTTCCCAAATACATCTCGGTGCCTCCCAGCCCCACCAGTTATCCAGTGCCCCACCAGTATGTGGTGGCCCCTCCCCGTCCCCGTCCCACCCCTTTCCCAAATACATCTCGGTACCTCCCAGCCCCACCAGTTATCCAGAGCCCCACCAGTATGTGGTGGCCCCACTCCCCGCCCCCCCTCCCACCCCCTTCCCAAATACATCTCGGTACCTCCCAGCCCCACCAGTTATCCAAAGCCCCACCAGTATGTGGTTGTCTGGATCCTGGCCTGCAAATATTATAGAAACCCAGTAATTTGAAGTCTAAGAGACCAGTCACTGTTTTACTTCTCGAGACTTTGAATTATCAAGGGCAAAAATGAGTACAAGTAATACAGGTATGACGATGTCTTTAAACAAATTTTAAATTATCCAGTCTGATTTATGGAGCTTCTGCTGCACGTCAAAGTTAACGTGCTCCCAATAGCAAAGGAAAACAAGCAAATTTAAAGAAGAATTTATGTCCCCCGCCATTATTGTTTATGACCAAAACACCTGTGACGTTTCAAAGGCATCGGCATAAAACTGTTAGAGGAGTTGCACACAAAAGGTACCCACTATCTAGTCACTTTAATAGTAAAAATGCCTAAAAAATGACTAAGTTCAACTTGTGGAAAAATAGCCATCAGAGGAGATGGCAAATCCCCCGACCGAAGACCCCCATGGGCCTTGGTAAAAAGGGTGCACTTCAAAACACATATTAGTAATATACTGTCGTTCTTTTATGCTTCTGATTGACATTAACTGTTAACAGATGCATGATTATCTAACACTCAGACTAAAACAGTATACTTGACTGCTAAAAAGAGGTAATATCTCAAACAGCCACCATAAACACAAATGTATAGCATACGATACATTCAACTTTCAAAATGTGTAAATAACTTCTAAAGTACAAGTCCTACAAACCTAATTTTGAGTTCTCTAGTAAGTGAATTTGGACAAAGAATCCAAATCTGGAAAAAAAAAATTTTTTTTTTTTTTGGGGGGGGGGGGGGGGGGGGGATGCGGGAGGGGGCACGGGAATGTGGAGGGGTCAGAGAGAGTTAGGAACACTGATAAGATATCACAGCATGATCATCAATATTCTAATTCTAAAAGGTACACGGTTATTCAAATTCTGGAGCTGCCAGGGTTATACAGTTATGGAGCAGAGACTCAAACAGCAGCTCAAACTACCAAAGGTAAACAACTCACAAAGTATAAAAGCAAGAGTTATCATTCATGTATGAGACAAATTGTCATGACCCCTTCTGCATATCTGTGAAGTATCATGAAAATATTTCAAAAGGTATTCAAGCTATGGAGCGGATACCTAAAATCATCAAAGGGAAATAACACCAAAAGTAAACAAGCAAGAGTTGTCATTCTTGCTTGCGAAACATCATCATGAACTGTTCTACATATCTGTGAAGTATCATGAAAATATTCCAAAGGGTATTCAAGTTATAGAGCGTACACCAAATCACACCTAAAACCATCAAGGGGAAATAACTCAAAAAGTAAGAAAGCAAGAGTTGTCATTCTTGTTCGCGACACATCATCATGAACTGTTCTACATAACTGGGAAGTATCATGAAAATATTCCAAAGGGTATTCAAGTTATAGAGCGTACACCAAATCACACCTAAAACCATCAAGGGGAAATAACTCAAAAAACAAGAAAGCAAGAGTTGTCATTCTTGTTTGCGACACATCGTCATGACCTGTTCTACATTTCTGTGAAGTATCATGAAAATATTCCAAAAGGTATTCAAGTTATAGAGCGGACACAAAATCATACCTTAATGATCAAGGGGAAATAACTCAAAAAGTAAGAAAGCAAGAGTTGTCATTCTTGTTCGCGACACACCGTCATGACCTGTTCTACATATCTGTGAAGTATCATGAGAATATTCCAAAGGGTATTCAAGTTATAGAGCGGACACAAATCTGCCAAAAAAATCACACCTAAAACTATCAAGGGGAAATAACTCCAAAAGTAAGAGAGCAAGAGTTGTCATTCTTGTTCGCGACACATCGTCATGACCTGTTCTACATTTCTGTGAAGTATCATGAAAATATTCCAAAGGGTATTCAAGTTACAGAGCGGACACGAATCTGCCAAAAAAATCACCAAAGGGGAGATAATTCAAAAAGTACAATTGCAAGAGTTACCATTCTTGTACGCGACACATCATCATGACCTGTTCTACATAACTGTGAAGTATCATGAAAATATTCCAAAGGGTATTTAAGATATAGAGCGGACAAGAAAATGTTTACGGACGGACGGACGGACGGCGGACGGACGGACAGACGGACAGACGGACAGACGGACGGACGGACGGACGGACGGACGCCAGGCTCATCGCTATATCCCCCGAACCTTTCGGTCGGGGGATAAGAAAGGTTCGGGGGATAAAAAGTGACAAAAAATAATCTCAGGATTATATCCAAACCACATGCATATCTTCAGACCATGACAAAAACAGCTGTAAAGTTTCGAAAAAATCGGCATTAAACTGTAGGAGGAGTTGCGCACACAAGGTACCTACTACTTTAGGGGGACGGAAGGACGGAAATAAGGATGGAAGGACGAAATGCCGAAAACTATGCCCCTCGGCTTTTCTTCGAAAAGGCGGGGGACAATTAGGAACAATGGAAACTAATGCACTGACTATGGCAGCAATCTTCTTTATTGTTTCTTTTTTTCTGTTTGTTTTTTTAAACCAATATCCCTTTCATTGTAATAAAATCATTCTGTAACAAAATAACTACTCATGAACAGTATGGGTTTTATGGGCTTGTTCAAATCCATTTATATGTACATCAGAACTTAGAGCAAACTCAGAGCAGTCACTTTCAGACAGAATTCAGTACTGTCTATATCCAAATTATTATAACACACAGTTAAAGCCGACCTGGGGCTGTATCCATAAAACGACTGAAGTGGTTGCTATGCTGTTGCTAAGGCTAAATTTCTTTGAAGGAGATTCCCTACAACTATGAAATTTGGTCTGGAGGAACAGTCTTTGTAAGACTGTTCCTCCAGACCAAATTTCATAGTTGTAGGGAATCTCCTTTATAGATATTTAGCCTTAGCAACCGCATAGCAATGACTTAAGTGGCTTTATGAATACGGCCCCAGGTATTGTGATTTATATTGCATCACTGCAGACTTCTACCTGATAACAAGATATGAGAACACAATGTGATTTCACGTTAGCTTAGAACTGCACTAGCATATATGACATCAAGCAGAAGCGACCTCTAAAGGCAGACTTGGACTTGGACTTGGCTACTCAGTTATGTTAGACATGATAGCGTGTTCGATTGGTCAAAAGGAGTCACAAAATAGCATCATCAAGCATATTGTAAATTGCATTTTGATTTCATTTGTTTGGTACTGTTAAACTTAACCAGAAATACATAGGAATGACTGGGTAAGCCTTGCCCTTCCTACACTGTTTCTGGTCTGAATAGACACTACATGGTTTTCTGTTTAACAAAGTACCGTATACGCGATAATTAACGCGGTGTTCCATTTTTCGGGGTATTTCGTGGTCACTTAGGAACCGCGAATATTAAAATCGCGAAATAATTCCCTGTTTCTTGCAGCAGCAGGTTAATGAAAGAACTAGCTCAAATGAAAATCAAGCAATTTTGATTTTTTCCGCATGTTGCTAACCGCGAAAAATAAAAATCGCAAAATTAATGTTTATGCTTTTGCCCCTTAACCGTGAAAATTTGAACCCGCGAAAATTACCGCGTATACGGTATTTGACTTACAATATTTTGAGGGTCAATATTTGACTGAAGGTCTCTGCTTGTACAAACTCCAGAAGATTATTGCTGCAGTTACTGAAACAAAAACAAACAAACTACTGAAATGTAAGTTTCCGAAACCTTACTATAACAATTCTAAGTATTGGGACAGATAGGTCCGAGCAAACAGTGCAGACCAAGATCAGACTGCTCCTGAAGGAGCAGTCTGATCAAGGCCTACACTGTTTGCCATTCCATCTGCATCTCTTGGAAAGATTACAGCATAGATTAACACAGTAATTGTTTTAGGTGTCCCAATTTTTAGAATTTTTATGGTAATTGATCAAACAGTTAATTCCTATACTCAAGACCAGGATGATAGTTCACATCTAAAGCTTACAAAATTACCCAGAGGTCTTGTACATGATCACTGCAGTTGCAACTGAACACATGCAAGCCATTCAGATTTTATGTTTTTCTTCCTTGAAAATGGGTACTGTTATTTTGACATTTGAATTTGAAACTTTTTAATGCAGACATAGTTTCTCATCCAGACTGCACAGCCACTGGATGGATCCTGACACAGGCGCTTGAAGTTCTATGCTAATAAAAAAAAAAACTCAAAACCCTTTAAACTTGACGCAGTCTATAGGCCATTTCGTAAGAAATGACCAGGTATGCAAGCAAAATGCCTCGAATTTTTTGGACTGCTAAAACTGCCAGTTAGAAACACCCCAACAAAAGCAAACTTCTAACCTGTAAATGTCGTTTCAAAATGTATCTATAAACATCATAAATTTGCTCAGTTATGGTCTATGCGGTGCTATAATCCTGAATTCAAATTTGCCACAAAATCTCGTCGCCATTACGGTGTCCAGTTTCCGGTTAACTGTGCAGCGCCAAAGTTAAGCATGTGCTTGTATGCTTTGAAAATCACATATCAGCGAAATCATTCAATTACTCTTTTAGATATGACCAATGTCGTTGAATCACTGCTTCAATGTATTTACAATATTTTGGTTGCTTTAATTTCGGTCAAAATGTTTCTTACGAGTGAAAACTTGAAACAAACATGATGAAAGCGCCTGTAGATCCTGAGGTTGGAAATGAATTCAGATTTTACTTTCCTGACACACGCTTTCTCAAAGGGAGGAAAAGTTCCCTGCTTATCAGCAGATAAAAAGAATTTATAGCCAAAGGTACAGGCCAACCCGCAAATATCAGCATTTTTGACCCAAGCCAAAAGTGCAAACCAAAGCAATACACGTAATCGTATACTGTCTGGTTCCTGCACCTACAATACACATAAGCAATGAAGCATCTAAAGCAGCAGGAATTCAGACAACAGCCATTTTTTCAAGGACGGTGATGAGTAATTCAGACTTCTTGTTCAGGCATGTCTGTCAAAATATTCAGTGCATACTATCATACTTACAAATGGTAAAAATTAGGAGCAAGTTCCAAAGGTGCCAAGTTCCTTTTGGTAATTCTCTTGATAATATTTCCATCAAAACCTCTGAAAAATCAAAAGTAAAGCAAATATCAAAATATTACAAAGCAATTTAAAACCGCAATTTATAATTTAAAACTGCAATTTATACTGAGCCGCAACACGACAAAACCAACAATGTGGTTGTGCATCCAGCGCAGACTCAGATCAACCTGGGCATCCCCCAGTCTAATCAGAGTCTTTGCTGTCTGCATGGAGGTAGCTTTAACCCTTAGCTACCCTTTGAGCACTTTACGAAGAGTCAGGTCAAACTGGGCAGATGCCAAGGCTGATCTTAGTCTGCGCTGGGCGCGCAACCAAATTGTTGGTTTTCTCGTGTCGCGACTCATATTACTTTTTAATTCATTAACACTTGAAGCACCTAAAATGAAAATAGCTGAATTTGCAAACTGCGTAGATCCAGATGAGCAAGGGGTAACAACATACCGTATACGCGGTAATTTTCGCGGGTTCAAATTTTCGCGGTTAAGGGTCAAAAACATAAATTTTAATTTTCGCGTTTAGCAACATGCTCGAAAAGCAACACTATTTCTTTTTCACTTGAGTCAGTTCTTTCATTAACCTGCTGCAGGGCTGCCGCAGGTTAATGAAAGAACTGGCTCAAGTGAAAAGTACCAGCAACTACCGAAGCAAACACAAACAAAATATATGAACACTGTGTCGACAGAAGACACTTTGTAAGAAACAGAAAAAAATCGAGGTTTTAATATTTGCGGTTTCTAAGTGACCGCGAAATACAGCCAAAAATGGAACACGCAAAAGTTACCATGTATACGGTATGTTAACATTGAGAAATAAGACAAACAGTTTTTGAATTATCCTCAGGACCTCCTCTTATCTGGAATTCAGGGTATTTTCATGTCATACTCTGTATCAGCCATCAAGCAGATATGCGAGTGTCTTAAGCAAAGCTGGAACTCGGACTGATATCGGTCTCGGGCAAATATGGATGTGATATGAAAATATCTATGTATACAAACAAAACTAGCTCAAGATCATTTTTTGCCCAGAGTTTGTCCCAAGTGTGCTATTTATAGGACTGTAAACTGCAACGTGAAATTTTGTGAGTTATAGACATACCCAAAACAGAAAGCAAGAAGACTCAATTTAAAATGTTCAAAGCATATTACACATCTGCTAAATGCAGCATATAATTATGTTTAAATATAAATATAATAAATGCAAGTACTAAGACAAAAGAAATAATTTGGAAAAAGCAATAATTTTTGTGTCTGTATTTGATGAACTGCGTGGCTTAAACTACAACCATCCAAGAATGGAGTCAGTGTCCCATTTGGTGAAAACTAACTCACTGTTTGTGCTCAAGATATTATATTTTCAGACATGTTGTATGCAAAAATGCACCCCCCCCCCACACACACACACACATACACGCACACCCTCCCCCACCTAATATATTCGCACACTTGATTTTATGTATAATTATAGAAAACATAATAAAAATTTAGCTAACAAACAATGCTTTAAAAACCTGGGCCCAACAGTTTAAAGCTGGCCCTTGTTAATCGTAACATACCCGCTAATGTGCTTAAATTCTGGGACACCTAAAAATAATTAATTTTCCATTTGTCCCAAATGGAAAATTAATAATTTTTAGGTGTCCCAAAACTTTGGCACATTACAGTAGTAGAATATACTTACATGTATGTCAGTGCTGAAACATCCCCAAATATATTAGGGTGAATCTGAAACAGCTGGTTCTGGCTGAAACTCCTACAAAATATAAACAAATTTAATGTGAATAGAATGAAACTGTTTTAAAATAAAACAAATGTGTGGGGAAAGTCAACAACAGCTTGCTTAACATAGATGGGTCTTTAATTTACCATATTAATTGGGCTATAAAACGGGGTTCTCTCTCCTCTCTAGAATGACTCAAAATATCTAAATCTGCTATAATATTTTGTTGTTTTTTTTTCCTTCAAAAACAATCCCATCTTATGTGATGGCTCTAGAGGTTTTGGACTGCTTTGGAAGGGAAAACTTTCTTCTTATAACTCAAAAAATACAGTAGGTTCAACAGCAGAACTTCAATGGCTTGAACCCTGAGGACTAATTACTAGAACTAGTTTCTGGGTCCCTAGAAGTCGATTTATATACATGTAGAAACTAACCCTGGATGACTACTACCTTTGGCTGGAACTAATTTTCATGGTCCCAAGCCTGTTTGAGCCACTTAAGTTCTACTGTAAATTGTCGCTTGGATCATATTTTGTTGTACACTTACATAGTCTACAGGTGAGTATGGATTTAATGATACCTCTGGGAAAAGTTTTTTTTTCATCGTATAAAATATTTTGTGGTCTCTCATTTGAAGTGCCTCAATAAGGCAGTTTTACCGATAAATGAATAGAAATCAACTAACAATATGGCTGTTGGCTGAAATAATTTTAAAGACTACTGCTATCCTAAAGAAGATCTAAGGCACTTTTGTTGTTCATCAAGGAAAACAAGTTCATTTATGAATTAATTCCACCTGTTGAGTATAAAAAGGTCTCTTCCCAGAGGGGCATGCTTAATAAAGGTGGCCGCAGGTATTACCTGTACATTGAAATCAAACTACAAAGGTATATGATGCAAATGACTATTTAATGCTCATTGGCCTTATATTCCTTTGTAGTTTAGTCTCCATGGCAACCATGACAAGATAGCATTATATCCAACATAACAGTATAAAGAGTAGTGTTAAAATAAGGCCCTACTGAACTTACACAATTCTTAGATTGGGACCCGAGACCCAGCCAGCAGGGATCCAGTAGATCTCATTCATCATCAGAGCCCTGAAAAATCATAGAAAATAAGTGTATGCATCATAATATTGTTATGTATATTAGAAAGCAGTCTGGTATATTAGAAAGCAGTCGAGTCATAATTCAAGATATAAGGCTATGCCTCTATGTTTTTCTTTTTTACAAAGGTAAATAACTTCTAATTTGCTTCCATGGACAAAGTGGCCCTTTCAGAAAGGGGTATAAACTGTATGGAATAAAGGCCACAGACCACATATCAGCTGATGTTTGGCTGAGATCATAACAGGGGCATACCTCTCTCAAAGATAGCACAATGAAACATCTGAAAGCTCATGTTCATCTTTAAGTCATGGTAAAATAACCTTCATTATTTAATATCAACGGGATAAAAAAACTGTGGCAAATGTTGCAAACACAATATCTAAGTTAGCAAGGGTCATAACTCTCATAACAACTAAGAAATATGGCATACTGCTAATGGCTGATAAATACTTACAAATGGGTGATTGTTGAAGGCAGACTCCAACCCCTGTAGTTTTCGGTGTTCATTTTAATCTGATTGTTGGCCAGATTACTGCAAAACAAAAGGAAAAGAAATGTTACATCTTATCCTCAGATCTTCTTGCAAGATGGCCCAGCCAATGTCACAGCAACCACCATTCTATGATTGCCACTCATTTTCCATTTTAAAAAACTCCCTGACTTATTCCTGATTTTTCCCTAATTTTCCATACCACTTGAGCCGCGGCACTACAAAACCAACAAAGTGGCATGTGTACCCAGCAAAGACTCAGATCAGCCTGGGCATCTGCCATGTCTGATCAATTTCTTCACTAAGCGCTTAAGGAGTAGCTAAGGGGTTAAGCTTCCTCCATGCTGAGAGCAAAGATTCTGGTCAGACTGGGCAGATGCCCAGGCTGATCTGAGTCTTTGCTTGGCGCACATGTCACTTTGTTGGTTTTGTCATGTCGTGACTCATTTTACATATCCATAAAATGATTGTACTATAGTATTTACTTTATTAGTGTTAAAGGTATCAACTGAAAAATTTGGGGTTACTATTAATGAAGTAAAAGGAAAGAATTTGCTCCCACTGGGAGCAAATTCTTTCCTTTAAAAGCAGCCCCAATGAGATCTGTACTTCTAAGCAGTGATCAACTTTCCTGATAGCATATACTTTCTCCTTAAGCAAAAACTAGAAAATTGTGTCTGTAAGACACTAATGATGCCTCCGTGTAGCGCCTGTCACAGGATGTGTACATCTCTACAGCAACTTTTAAGCACAAACACCATCTACAAGGAATCCACTGAAAACATTACCAAAACTTCATACCCTATAGTGCAAAAATGCAGCCCAAAATGACTAAGTTTACAAGGCCATAATTCCATCAAAATTGTAATTATTATTTTTTTAATCAAAAATCAACGCTCACATTTTCAAACTGTCCACAAAAAGTATACAAAGTCTCAAAAACAGCCACTGAAAATTGAGGGAGGAGTTGATAACGCAAGTACTTACCCTACAATGCAAACATATGCCTAAAATGACTAAGTTTGATAGGCAGTAATTCTGTCAAAATTAATTCTAGCTCCAACAAAAACCCACATGCACATTTTAAATATGTCCACAGCATGTACAAAAGGTTTGAAAAAGATCCATTGAAAGCTGTGAGAGGATTTGATTACACAAACTCCTCCATACCCTACAATGCAAAAATTTGCCTAAACTGACCTGACTAAAGTTCAAAAGGCCGTAATTCTGTCAAAATTAATTCCAGCTCCAACAAAAACCCACATGCACATTTTCAGTATGTCTACAGCATGAATGCATGGTCTGAAAAAGATCCATTGAAAACTGTGGGAGGAGTTGATTACACAAACTCCATACTCTACAATGCAAAAATTTGCCTATAATGACTAAGTTCAAAAGGCGGTAATTCTGTCAAAATAAATTCTAGCCCCAACAAAAACCCACATGCACATCTTCAATATGTCTACAGCATGTACGCATGGTTTGAAAAAGATCCATAGAAAACTGTGGGAGGAGTTGATTACACAATCTCCATACCTTGCAATGCAAAAAATTGCCTAAAATGACTAAGTTCAAAAGGCCGTAATTCTGTCAAAATTAATTCTAGCTCCATCAAAATTCCAGATGCTAATCTTCAATATGTCCACAATATGTGTGCTAGGTTTGAAAAAGATCCATTGAAAACTGTGGGAGGAGTTGATTACACAAACTCTATACGATAAAGAGTGACGAACGGACGGACAGACAGATGGACAGACAGTGGCAAATCTTAATACCCCCTTACTATCGTCATGGAGGCATAAAAAAGTATATTTTCTGAAGACTGCTGTAACCCTTAATTTTCATAGTCCCTGATTTTTCCCTGAAATTCCTGTCCTTTCCAACTTTCCCTGAGCGGTCACAAAGTTCTGAGACTTTTCCCTGACCTGGAAAAAAGTATTTTCCTGATGTTTTCTCAGACAGTAGGAACCCTACAATCATCTTGGCAATAACTGGACTCAGCAGAATTGAAAAAGAAGCAAACTTTGTATGCCATAATTTGACTTTGCATAGGTGTAGCACAAAGCATCTCCTCCAAATAGGTTCATAAATTTTGAAAAGTAAAATTTCAGTTCTAAAGTATACAAATATTGCAGCCAGAGTTGTCATGAGTATGATCTGTGACTGAGTGTGTGAAAGACAGTAAACCATCCCTGCAATAAAAAAATTTATCATATGACGTCGCATCTGAGAGTGTAATAAAGCCATGCATTAAAAACGATAATCCACTAGTGGATTAAATATGCAAATTACGTCGTAATGTTATATGTTGACGTCCATTAAAAGGTCACATTTTCTGATGGCGAAATCGTGACCTCTTAGTGCAAATTTTGCTTATAAAATGCAATTTTAGTTTCATATGATAAATAGAATCTTGCAATCGTGCTCTTGTATTATTGAATTTATTAACCTTGTTGGGGGAAAACCAATAAGATGCTCGGCAAAGCCTCGCATCTTATCTTTTTCCCCAACTTGTTTAATAAATTCAATAATACATGCATGAGCACTCATGTAAGATCTTCTATGTAGGTTGAATTTCTTTAAGAAAATAAAATGCTGAAACAAGCTATAGCAATATGAGGCTGTATCAACATTCTCACATTGTTGTTTTAACCATCATAGAGGTTAACCCTTTTTTTTTTTACCAGTCAACTAACACGTCCTTAAAGTTTGGATGAATCCATTTCTAGACTCAGGGATTTCTGATGGATGTTTTCATTTTTATTGCATTTTGACTAGAAATTCCTGTAAGCAAACAGTGTTGACACTGATCAGACAAAGCAGTCTGCAGCATCTGAACTTTGTCTGCACTGTTTATGTATGTCCCAAAAATGGGTTTCCAGTAAGCACACCAGGTAGGCGGCAATCGAAAACGCTCTTAACAATCAATTAACGCGGATCAAAAACCATTAGACACAGCGTTTTCGATTGCAAATTGTCACCAATTTGCAATCGAAAATGCTGTTTCTAACGGTTTTGTGATCCGTGTTCGTCGATTGCACTATAGTTTTCGATTGCCGCCTACCCAGTTTGAGTAAGGGTTAATGATACTTACAGAATCTGAATTTTCGTATTGGCCACATCTGGAACATGGTTTAGTGGAGTACCCTGAACAATTCTGAAATGCAACATTTGAAAGGTTAAAGTGAATCATGAGTACACTTTCACGGGGAGCAACTCCGCCAGTTTCATTTTTATCTCCTTTCTTGATGGTGATCAACTCTGAAAGGAATGAATTTGCTCCCAGTCAAATCTATTTCTCTGCCTCCTGAGGAAACGAAGTCACCAAAGGAGCAAATTCTTTCCTTTTAAGACTAGATCCCAATTTTTAATTTCTAAGGGTTTCATCATCCAGGGAAGCAAACAGGAAGTCATGAAAGTTGTCTCCCTTTAAAAAAATGGCAGAAAAACATGGAGGTGTAGCCATACACCTTAAGAATCTAAATACCATAGTTACCCAAGTTTTGGGACATCATAAGCTGTATTCTACTATATTTTGTTATGCCGACTTTCATACCTCAGAACCAGGACAAGATCATATTTCCCATCCTGGCCTAACCATTCTGACCCAGTTTTCAAAACTAATGATGTTATTTAAGGAATGAATTTCGTTTTTCTGATGTTAATCGAAGTATAAACTACATTGTGTCACATGCAAAGTAAGTGAAAGTAAGACATCATATATGACATCATAGGTACAGGAGCATGGCATACAATGTATACCATGCTCCACCAATTTTTCAGCAGCATAACAAACTTAAGTTCTTTCAGATTTTCTCAAACAAACAATTAATCTCAAGTCATTTAATTCAGTATTTTCTGTGCAAATAGTTAAGGTTTTCATGGTATGTGCACTAAAGCAAATTACTGATATTTCAACATAAAAAGATATTGATCTCTTTTGTTTATTTATTTGTTGTTGTACCAGGAACTGAACAAATATAGACAGTCCACTATTGTAATGCTGAAAGATACCATCCCTTATCTATCTACAGACTGATCAAGTGATAAAATCAATTTACCGCACTTACCTGAACAAATACCAATATTTGAGCAAAACAAAATAGACCACAATCATACTATTCCTTTAGCAGCAGTATATTCAAATTCTGCACTCTTGGATTCATACAGCAGTTTTTGACAATCCAGTGAACAGCAATACTAATTTATCAAGGAAAATAGTAACTGTTCTAGGTGAGACGGTTCTGATGAGGAGTCACAACATATGTTTTTATGGAGAAATATGGAAAATTATCCCTGTTACTCCCTCTTATCTGGCGCACTGATGAGCAGACAACATTTACGTCAAAATTTCAAAAACTATTTTGTCCAAGCTATATCATATTAAGAATTCAAAGACTATAAAGATGATATGGCTCCTTATGAGCTGCCTCATCTGAATCTATGCTGTTTGCAAATTCAACCTATTTACAGCAGGGTGGTATCCAAGGTTTTTTCAGTGATTTTAAAACCAATGAGCATCCGCCGAAGGGATTATTTTTTGTCCAGATTGTTTTGTTTATTTTTCTTACTACTTCCGGCCCTTTCAACACGGTAATATTGACATCAGCATAAACCGTTGACAGATTTAGAAAATGCGACTTGTACAGCAGCCCTTTCTCTCTAAAGGACACTGATTTTACGGCACTAGTAATAAGAAATAAACACTTTTGTATCAAATAAACACAGCGTCATTTTTTTCTTTTCCGCTTCCGGCAAAACATGTTTTCGTTAATTTTGGCATAAAAAAATGGTATAAAATAAATATTGCTGAATTTTCACCAAACTATTGTCAAAATATCAGTCTACCTTATGGCTAAATGATTTTTTTAAAGTAGGTGTATAAGTGGTCGAATTTCTAAGTTAAAGTCCATTCATTTTGGACGCTGACTGAACGGTTGCGCTTGCGCAGTGAAGGCACTGTGCCACATGTTTCTGCCACATGCGGCGAAACGTCATGAACATAAGACCCACGAACAGCAATTATTTCAGATTTAGCAAACTTAACGGTCGTATTGCTATGTACAGTCATGCTTTAATACCAGCCCTTAATCGAATAATTCATGAAACAGACTATAGCATACAAAGTATGCTACGACACAACAGCTGATTGTGACGTGTAAATTTCTAAAATAGAATGTGTAAGTTTTCTTGTAGCTGTATACCTTGCAGTTCGTTCAATTACACTTTGGAATTAGTGGACGTATCAAACAACGCAAGGAGATATGATGCCCTTGTCAAATGTGCAGGCAAGCTTAAATTGAATTCATTTTAATTTGTAACCCTGGTCCTATCAGAGCTGAGGCATAGAGCCACAGGGGCTTGTATCACACTTTTTTTTCAGGCTGCAGTCATAGACCTGTGTACATGGTAGATCTGAACGCAAATTCTCAAAATATGATGCGGTAGGTTTTGATAGGCCAGCTATGTACTTTGCCATCAGCACCTGCCTAGAATCGCGAGGGCGTGAGGCAATATACAATTTTTTAAGTAGATTGTAGTTCAGTGTCTTTTACAATAACAGCCCAACAGGCACACAACGTTGAAACAAAGTTGAATCAAATTTAATTCAACATTGTGTCAATGTTGTGTGCCCAGTCGAAAGCTATTTGCAGCCTACAAACTAGAGTAGGGCCCTAGGTCTGTACCAAAAAGTCCCATCTTAAAAAATAAGGGCATGTTTTCTAACCAGTTGAAATACCCACCATTAACTAGCCCTCAACCCTGTCAAACTGACACCTTAAGGAAGGGACCGACCATTTGATATTCTTGGGGTGGGGGTGAGGGGGGGCAGGGGGAGATGGGCATGTGGGGGGGGGGGGGGGGGGCTTGGTATTCTTGATGGAAGCAGGATTTTTTTCACTGACCTCTAAAAACAATATTTGTTTACCTTAAGGGTGCTAATTTCTTTTTCTTACAAACTAGCTTGAACATTTTTTTTGCTGTTGTTTTAATTTTATAAGCTGAACTATCAGATCTTAATTTATTTGACCTTTACATATGATAATGAATAGCCTTTTATTTTACCCACATCAGTAATTCTCACATAAAGAACAATTGGTTCTGTCTGTAACCAGACAAAGGGCATGGTTATTAGATCTAGCCTGCTTTTGCAAACCAGAGTTTCTGGAGCATATGGTACTCTTAATCATGTTAATCCATGGTACATATAAAAGATCAAACTTAATACCAACTTTTATTGGCTATATACAAGCCCTACCAGTTAGGCAAATCAAGGCTGAGGCCAAACAAAGGAAATAAGGGTACTCTTTTTCCATTAAAAATGCTGGATTTGCATTTCTTCAAAAGTATATATATAAGATGTGAACTTCCATTCCATTTTGGACCAAATTTATAATACTAAAACACTATAAAATCAGTCCACAGAATTTCAAATTCATTTCAAGCCCTATTTGCCATATTACTTCTGTAAGGCATATATATGAAAAGGCTATAATCCTCCCCCCCCCCCCCCCCCCCCCCCCAAAAAAAAATAATCCTTCCTGTATCATGAGCCTGATTTACCACACTAAACACATGGAAAAGAACACCTAAATCTTAGATTACTTATCTTAACAAGTAAGTCCACTACCACATATACCCTGTGTAATGAAACACTAAACTACTTTCTAAAGTAACCCAACACTTTTTACCACCTGTAACCTCAGCCCTTAGACACTCCAAACACTAATCATAATGATACTGTCTCCTTTCCCTTTGTCCATTTGACGCATTTGCCCTGTGTATTAGAACAGGCAGTCCCTTCCTTAAAATATGACTTATATACCATATATGTGCTGGAAACTCAAAAATTTAATGTGGTGGCCCAAAAGCTTAGCAGGCCTAACTTTCAGTGGCCCAAATTATCCACTAGCTAAAGTTTCCATTCATTTAGTATTGCCAGAAAGATAAATTTGGGCAACTAAAGATCATACTTTGAAGATTTCTGGTGGCCCGAAACAAAAATTAGGAGCATTTGGCCACTGGGCTACTTGCCATGTCCAGCACTGTATATATATATACCATACCACATAACCTATGTGTTTGGACATTTATAATACAAATTCTCAAGGATCCCATTATGTAAACCATACTTGGACATTATAAAATTGACCTGCCTCAGACCATATTTTCCCAAAGTATTGATAAACCCAAAAACACATACATTTATCTTGTAAATAGCCTACTCTACCATCATCCTTAAGGCCTAAAATAAATTATTTGTTTGCAATTTCCTAACCTACCCACATGTTTGCCCCTACCTAAATTTTATTTTATTTATTTATTTATATTTATTTATTTTTTTGTTTTGTTTTTCTATTATTAAACTCCTTTTTTTTTTGCTCTTTTTCTTCTTTTATTTATTTAGTTTTTTCCTGTTAGAGTTTGAGGGATTTTTTCCCTGTAGTATAATAGAGTTTCTGTATTTCTTTCTTTTTTTTTTGCTGTTACAGTTTGAGTCTGTAAAATCAAACTTAATAAATTGAAAGATATGGAACCTTGTTCACGGTTGGAAATTCCCACCTCCAGTGGGTTTCGAATCCAGGACTGCTAGATCAGCAGGCCAGTGCTAAACCTACTGAGCTACCAGGCCTCCTCACTTTAACATGGCAGCTATTTAAATTACCCTGTCTGTATATACCAGTTCATCCAAATGGACTTAAACATTTGGACAACACCACAACCCAAGAAAGGGGCAGCCCTCACACTTCACTACTTGACACAAAAACATCATTGAAATGTAAGCAAAATATAAATTTTGACACATTTAAAGGCATAAATGATTCTGCTTAAATTTCTATATGGGCATTTCTGCTGGAAGGTTTCAGTACCTCTCCAAACTTCAATACTTAGTTGGTTCAAGTAAGTTTACAGGGTCACTTTTGTTTTTAAAACCGAGGAAAAAATTGAAATATTGACAGATCTAAGTGCAGAAATCCAGCTTGAGATTCTGTATGGTAATTTCTCTTAGAAAGTTAACCATAATGTACCTATCAATAAATAATAGCAAAATTCAATGCTTTGTTTAAACTTCAAGATCTCAGCTAAGTCAGTTTAAATAAGCTGTCAGGATCACCTGTATGTGTAAAAATTGAGAAAAAAATGTATTGCATAATTTGTCTGTTAGAGTATTTCACTAAAGTTCACCACCTTTTGCAGTATTAAAGCAGAATATTGTGCTTCCATTTAAAGGTCATACTTTTGTTTGCATTTAAATAAGTGGTCAGAGTTACTCATAATGGCCAAACTAAGAAAATGCCACATCTATTGTTAATATATGGACACATCAGTCATTTTCTACTATGGGCAGATTAGATGTAAATGAATATAAAAATATTTTATTCAATGTTAAATCCCCAAACCCACCACTTTTGACTATTATAAAGTATAAAATTTTCTGTGTCTAGGAAACAATGTCACAAATTCAGTGGGCACATGCACTATTCCTAAAATAGTGAACAACATCACCCATCAGGGCAGGATTGTGTGTGTGTGGGGTGGGGCTGGGGTGGGGGGGGGATTATAAGAGTGGTATGGTGGACCTTCTTTACAATGATGGCAATTTTGTTCCCCAACATTTTGAAGTTATACTGAATTTGCTGTAATAAAGAAATAATACATCATTTTATAATGAACAATAAAGCCAATCGATATGATTACTAATTGTTGTTGTAATAAATGCACATGATAGCTTCAGATAATAAGTAAGTATGACCAGATGTTTGACTGCTACCTGAAAGTAAGTAAGTTTAGGTCACAATGACCTGTATTTCATTGTCCAATGATTTTGCCTTGTATCTTGAAGACTATTTGATGTATGAAGTCAACATGATTGCTTCGGATAATGACTCAGTATGACTTGATGTTTGATCTCAGACTAACAGTAGGTCACAGTGACCTTTTATTCATGGTCCAATGATTTTTGCTTCATATTTCTATCACAATTTCAGGGATATGCATTATACTTGGGTTCCTGGTTTGGGCTGGTACTGTGAGTGACCTCATACTTATTTTAGGTCAGTGTGACCTATATTTCATGGTCCACTGATTTTAGTCAGTATCTTTAACACTGTTTTATAGATTTGCATCATACTTGGGTTAATGCATTGGGCTGACTCTAAGAGTGACCTCATACTAATTTAGATAAGTGTGAACTATACCTCAGTGATTAAGCCAATATCTATAACACTTTTTCATGACTTGATTTGGTATAATGGTACATTCAGATATAGTGATTGGCCTCATGTCTTTTCTTGGTCACTGTGACCTATATTTCACTGATTTTGTCTTATCTTTGGCAATATCTTAGAGGTTTGAATTATTCAAAGGAGAACTGTTTCTTCTGACTCTTCAGTTGATCTCATTTCATTTGGCCGGTATAGTCCATATTAAACTAGCGCTTGTTAAAGTCAAGCTCCCAAGAGTAGCGCTTTATTGTCTTCTGACAATACTTGTCATCATTTGTAATATTGATATATGCATAAATCTTGTTGACAAGACATCCCATTACTGATTTCGAACTTACAGCAATTAACAGCAATTGATTTTGTGATTTGTACATCAAAATCATCATATGTCACATAGTCAAACTGACAAGTCCTGTTTCCTGGTTTATCAACGAAAGACATTTTTGGACATCCAAGTTTATGCTGAGACAAACTGACAATTTGTAACATTGATATCTATTAATTTAAGTATGGGATGCTGTTCACTATTTAGAATATTGATATCCAGTGTTCCCATTCACGTAGAATTGCGCGTGAATCACGCGGAAATCATTCTAATCATGCATAAATTTTGGGGCAAGAACGTGCATTCACGCGCATATGTTTCTCTCAAAAATATTAAAAATCATCATTTTTCTTCATTCTATTGCGAGTCTGCCAGGCCAGATGATTTTTGTAGCCGAGAAGAGAGTCAGAAGTCGCTGTTTTGATCTGAAATGCGGGCCGTAGTAAGATACCATGCTTTCATTCACGTCCGTCACATTCGTTCTACGGCCAATCAAATTCATTAATTTATTGGAAAACACTACCACTAATCGGCTGCATGAATATTAATGACATGCGCGGTCATGTTGCGCACTAGAACTGTCATAATGGCCGACAGAATTTGTCCGTATTTTTGTGTTTATTTTCGCTGTTTCTGTTTGGAAACGGCACTTTCTATTTTTCATTTGGAAAGGAATCCATCAAATGATTAATATTGGATAAAATGAGGACCGGAAAAAGGCATGACAGCCGTTTTCTTCGTTTTTTCAGGTTTCAACTGGAAACACATCGGCACTTTAGTGTTTGTAAAAGAAGCGGACCATGGGTTCCGGGTCATTTCGGCCCATGTCCATTTCGGCCCATAACTTTTTCGAGATAAAAAGTCATACCTGTAAATTCTACTTCATACCCGCAAATTTTATAGATAGGGGGTATAAAAACCCTAAGTTTAAAATTTGAGTGGGAACACTGGATATCACAAAATCGAATAAGTGATATCACAAACTATGTCTTGTCAAGTTTGTGATCAATCACTTCTTATGTTTTCTGATATCACTTAAATTTGATATTGTGATTTCACTAAATCACACATATTTTGTGATATCACTAATATTGGATTTTGTGATTTCACTGATATCAGTGATTGATATCACAAAATAGGGATAAGTCGAATTTGTGATATCACTATATGGAATTTTCGAATAATATTTTGTGAAATTACTTATTATTATGTGATATCACTAAATCAAATTAGTGCCATTTCAAAAATGAAATTTGTGATATCAAATGGATGAAGTGATATCAAAAACGGGATATGATTTTGTGATATCTCTTATTTTCCATTTGGTGATATGACTTATTCAATTTAGTGATATCACTAAATAGCTGTGATATAGAGATATCACAAAAGCCATATTGTGATATAACACATTTGATTTTGTGATATCACTTTTTTGAATAAAAGATATCACTAAATAGCACACATTTTGTGATATCACTTATTCGATATTGTGATAACACTATTTCTATTAGTGATATAACACAACCAAGTTTGTAATATCACTTTATTGATTTTGTGATATCACTATCTCGAATATGTGATATCACATTTTATTTTGTGAAATCACTTATATAATGCTATATAACTTAACAGATCTAGTGATTTTACAAAACTGATTAAGTGATATCTCCAAATGGATTGAGTGAAATAAATAGAAATGAATAGATGATATAAACTGAAATTGGTGACATCACAAATCAATTTAGTGATATCATTTAAAAGATTTTATGATCTATAAAAAGTGAATATGATTTTGTGATATCACAGATTGCATTTTATGATATCACTAATTCGATTAGTGATATAACTTATTTGATTTAGTGATATCACTTAGAGCCGGGCCGTGTGGTGCAGTCTGTAGCGTGTCTGACTCAACAACAAGAGGTCCTGGATTCAATACTCGGTCCGGCACCATACTTTCGTTTCGCCTTCTGCTGAATCACATAGAGCAGTTGTCAGTTACTGGGGAAAGTTTGTGTACTTAGTACTGGTTAACTGCTTAGGCGATCTAAGCCTGACTAAGAATATATAGTGTGATTAGGGTAACTGACCCTCACAACTTGACCATAGCTGTTTACCGCAGAGGTAAAAGCAACAAAACCACAAACGATATCACTTATCCAATTTTGTGATATCACTTATTCACATTTTATGATAGCTCTAATCCATTTAACAACATCAAATTTGTGATATTACTATAGCAATTTTGTGATATCACTCTTTTGACTATGTGATATCACTTATTATTTTGGGATATCACTTATTATTATGATACCACTCAATCTATTTAGTGATATCAAAAAATCGATTTTTGATATCATAAAATTGATTAAGTGATATCACTAAAATTAAATCACTAAATCACAGCTATTTTGTGATATCACTTAATCGAATTAGTGATAATACAAACTCGAATTATTGAGATCACAAAATCATATCCTTATTTTATGTATCAAAATCTATGCAGTGATATCATTAAATTGACTTTGTGTTGTAACAAATTTTATTTTGTGATTTCACTTATTCATTTCTAATAAGTGATACCACAAAATCGATTTTGACACATCAAATAGTTGATTTACTAAAATCAAATAACAATAAGTGTTATTGCAAAATCGATTTTGTGATATCACTTAATTGAATTAGCTATTTCACAAAACAATTAGTGATATCACAAAATAATAATGTTATATTACGTATTTGAAATAATGATATCACATTTCGATTTCACAAAAAGGGGATTTATATGAGGCACCGTTTTACTATAAAATAAGCATTTTTGATATTATTTATTCTATTTCATATCACAAATTTGATTTCGTGATATCACAAAATACATTTTTTGAAATCACAAAATAAGCTTCATTTTGTGATATCACAAAATAGATTTTGTGATATCACAAATACTATTTTGTAATATGAAAAAATAGATTTAGTGATATCGCAAATTCTATTTTATGAGATCACAAAATCAATTTTGTGATATCACAAAATCAGGCTCATTACATGATATCAAAAATGAATTTTGTGATATTACAAAATACAATTTGTGATATTACAAAATCAAAGCATTTTTATATATAAAAAAAAAGATTGTGATATCTATAAATGTGTTAAATTTTCCATCGAAATAATGACTCCTATGCAAAAAAAAAAAACCTAAACGATTTTGTGATATCACAAAAAAGATTTTATGATATCACAAAATCAATAAGATTTTGTGATATCACATATAATCTCTTTTTTGTGATATCACAAAATCGAATATGTGACATCAATAGATACATTTGATTTTGCGATATCACAAAATAATTTTTTTGATATCTCTAATTCGATTTCTTGATATGACAAAATTGATTTTGTGATATCATAAAATCCCTATTATTTTTTAATTTACAAAATATAATTCTTGATATCACAAAATCGAATATTTGAATTCATAAAATCTATTTTGTGACATCAAAAAATCATGATGATTTTGTGATATATCACAAGTTCTATTTTGTGATATCATGAAATATTTTGTGATATCACAAAACAGAATTTGTGATATTACAAAATGGAATTTGTGATATCACAAAATATTTAGTGAAATCACAAAATAGAATTTGTGATATCACAAAATAGAATGGAATTTTTGATATCACAAAATATTTAGTGAAATCACAAAATAGAATTTGTGATATCACAAAATAGAATGGAATTTGTGATATCAGAAAATAGGGATTTTATAGTAAACGGGCAACTCATAGATTTATAGTAAAACAGCACCTCTTTGAATTATTGTACCGGTAAAACGTCGCCTCATACTTTTTACCTTTAATTTTGGTAACGAATCCCCTCCATATATATTGCTGCCTCTGCTAGCTGTTGATTTTTTTTTGTTCTTCTTTAAATTCAGCATGCACACATAGACAAAATAACGTTGTACCGACGTCGAAGCAACAATATGTATTGACGTCGAAAATGGGTCATAACGGTGCGCATGGACTTATTTCCGACGTTTTTTTCGATGCAGTTAGCCCATATGAACACCGTTTCTTATTATTTGTGATGAACAACGATTTCTTTTTGACGTGTTTTCGACGTAGTGAGCCTGTATAAAAACTGTTTGCCATTATTTGTGATTAACAACGTTGCATCGACGTCTTTCCGGCGTGTTTCCACGTCATGTTCCTGTATGAACACTGTTTCTCATTATTTGTGACGAACAACGTTGTATGGGCGTAGATTAAGTATCATGCCGTTGTATCGACGTCTTTTTGACGTGTCGTTGACGTAGTGTGCCTCTATGAACACTGTTTCTCATTATTTGTGATGAACGACATTGTATAGACGTCGATAAAGGATCAGACGTTGCATTGGCGTCTTCATGGCGTGTTTTTAACCTTGTCTTTGATTATTAGGGTAGCCTGGAGCCTTTTATATTTGCCCAACAAACAGGATTGAAGCAGACCCTGTTTATGTTAGGATATGCGAGGAATAGAAAATTGTAGAGTTGGGTGAGCGATACAGTATCGTTCATGTGGTCTGAGCCATGAGTTTAGCTGAGCTATTCGCGTCAGAGTCAGTTTTCATTTTTATCGGGGTGCCTCCACCCTCACCCCCCCCCCCCCCCCCCCTCCCAAACCTACTACCCTCTACCACACAAACCATACTCACACAAAACATACTGATACTGATTCTTGCAATCCCGTGGCCTATATATCGTAAACAAACTTAAAAAAAGCGAGCGCCCGTATACATGTGACAAGGGTGATTTCGTGCGGACTTCCCATAGACCACAACGCCCATCGACTGTCCAAATCATAAGGGTCCGGGACCACTCGTGGAACATTCTCATCTGACCTAAGCATTACTGAACCGCTGTGCCTTTACTCGGACGATCCTCGTGTTGAACGTCTGATTGATGGATATTGCGGGAAAAAAAAAAACAACAGATTTAGCACCTAGGGCTTTGAAAAAAAAAATAACAGGATTTGAACTTTTCCAAAATCACACAGGACCAATAACTTTGTCGTCATAGTGCACAGTTTCTGCTTCGACGATTGGCAAGAGGGGTACGGACAGGGGGAGGGGGTTAGGGGGTTGGGCGAAGACTTTGAAGCGGAGCCAGCAAAGTCTCTTTAATACCTGGTCCATTAAAAAACATAATCTCCTCCCAGACAATTCTGCGGCTATGCAAAATTTGGTCAGTGCATGCAAGCTGGCCTACATTTATCTGTTTTGGCCGAAAAACATATGTGAGCAGCGAAACGACAAAACTAACAAAGTGGCGTATGCGCCCGCAAAGACTCAGATCAGCCTAGGCGTCCGCCAGGTCTGATCAGAATCTTTGCTATGCGCTAAAAGTGTGGCCAAGGCCCCAAGCTAGCTCCGTGCTGACAGCGAAGACTCTGATCAGACTGTGCGACACGACAAAACCAACAAAGTGGCGTATGCCCGCTAAGACTCAGATCAGCCTAGGCATCCACCAGGTCTGATCAGAGTCTTTGCTATGCGCTAAAAGGGTAGCTAAGGGTCCAAGCTAGCTTCATGCTGACAGCGAAGACTCAGACCAGACTGGGCGGATGCTCAGGCTGATCTGAGCCTTCGATAGGCGCACATGCCACTTTGTTGGTTTTGTCGGGTCGCGGCTCATGCATGCATGTTTCAGGTTACAAAGAAATTGAAAATAGGGTCGGTAGGCAGTAAAATATTTACAAAATAAAAAATATTTACATGGGGTTCATAGGGACACAAAATGACGGAACGCGGACTTCCTTAAGAAATCCCCAAAATGTTCTTAAGAATTTTGGTCAGGGTGGGAAAGGGGGGGGGGGGGGCAAAAAAGTAGGCTCGGTCAGGAACCCTGAAACACAGATTCCACATGGTCTACTCCAACCTTCGCTGCTAGGGTGACAGAGTGTCTCAACCACTCTCCCTCCGTCACACACGCGCAAACCTATACAGCTTAGAAACATTTGGCAAAACAACGACCCTGTGAGACATAGAACAAGAATCAGTGGAGTGTGTGTGTGTAGGGGTGGGGGTGGGGGTGGGGGGTACTTAAATTGGCTTCAGCACATTCCACAATTGCATGGTACCATTACACATTATAGGGTAAATTTCTGCGATTCCTGACAATCTTGGATTTTAAAGGGAGTCTGGGATAGATAGATAGATAGATTAGATAGATTAGATAGATAAGATAGATAGATAGATAGATAGATAGATAGATAGATAGATAGATAGATAGATAGACAGATCGATAGATAGATAGATAGATTAGATAGATAGATAGAGCTACAGTGTGTGTGTGTGTGTGTTAATTGCAATTATGCTGGCATGTGCAAATATCAATTAGAGAATTATGTTATGTAACTGCCCATTTCCCAATTTTTGCTGAAACAGACTTTAGGCATCTTTGCATCGGCAAATTTTGACGTCATTTAACAGAGTTCAAAGAGTGCTGTGTTGAGTTTCTGTTTGTGTACTCTACAAAGACGGCCAGCTGTCAGCATTTGTCTAAGTATTCGCGTATGTTCTGATTCGGATTAAATAACATTTATCATAATAAAGGAACAAAACCATCTTATTGTCTGCATTTATAGTTTATGTGTCGGTGTTTGGCGTTTGATTTTAGCGAATATTTAATATGTAAACTGATGAAAGATGAGGAAAAATCGGTAAGAAATCGGTATCGTTGACACAATACACAGCCATTTTTTGATCTACCTTCGATCTTCGAGCGTCGTTGGAACCGGAAGTAGTTAGTTAATTTTGGCATAAAAAAATGGTATAGCATAAATTCGCACAAAAATTGGCACATATGTAGAAAATTCTATTCCAGATTTGATGGCACTAATTAAAACTTTAAGGTAAATCGCTTAAGGCACCTATTTTTCTTTTTTCGGCACCTACTGGACTTGGTAATTTTTCGCCATTTTCAACACGCCGATACAAGATTTCTACAGGCTGTCTGCCGTTTCTGTACAGTTTGCTAAAGAAAAATGTGTGTTATTTTTAAATTCTGTTTGCTTATTTGACTATTTCTTAACCACTTAGTGGCTAAAAGAGGGTGCAAAGAGGGGAAGTGGCGGTTGCTAACCATTTTAAAAAGTAGTGCGTTCGAATGTTTTCTCGAGAAAAATGTTTTTAGCCTTCCTACGCTGGGCCACTATTCTCTCCTACTGTTAGCTTTTGGCACTCTATGTGTTCACTGCTGTCAGCAAAGGTTTATACTTACAGAGTATGTAGACTGGTTTATACTTACAGAGTATGTAGACTGGTTTATACTTACAGAGTATGTAGACTGGTTATACTAATAGAGTATGTAGACTGGTTTATACTTACAGAGTATGTAGACTGGTGAGATTTTCAAATGCTTTTTCTTCAAAGAATTCAAAACTGGTGCAGCTCATGATTTTTCTGCAAGAAAACAATGAAAAAAACAATTAGGGTTTAGGGGTACAGCTCCATGTGTTTCTGCAATTTTTTACAAAGGGGAACAAATTTTGTGGCTTCCTGTTTGATTTCCTGGAGGATGGAGCCATTCCAAAGTGGGATCTACTCTTGAAGAAAAGGATTTGCTCATAAAACAGCAAATTCTATCCTTTAAAAGTAGACCCTGTTTCTAACAGTATTTCAGTCATATCTGTATGAAATTATCAAATGGGGTTTATTTGCATGCAGACTTTCAAATTTAATTAGAAAGGCTGAGTGCACATAAACCCCATTTATTGTTAGACAGAATTCAACATCAAGCGGGATTTATGCCTGGGACCTTTAGATCAGCAGGCCAGTGCTTTACCCACAGAGGTACGGGGCTCTTAAGGGCAATATTATGTGTGAAGATCACTTGGGCATTGAGAATTGGTATATTTGTAGGTAACCATTTGAGTCCAACATCTGACATTAAGTCTAAGCATGCAAAGCTTTGTTCTATAAATCTAAGCTATTTTCAATAAGGCCAATTAGTAATTGGCCTTATTGAAAATAGCTTGGTTTATAAAACAAAGCTTTTCAGTAATTGAATTACTGCCTGGGTGAACTACATATGCCCTTAAGGTAAAAGGATACACTGACAGGGTAAGCAACTCTGTCACTTTCTTTTCACCTCTTAATTCAGTGGGGGTCAATACCTAAAAGAAAGAATTTGCTCCTCCAGGAGCAAATTCCTTCTTTCAAGGATAGACCCCTCTTTTGAAAGGTACACTAAAACAAAACAAAAAAATATCACTAAAACCACTAAAACAAACTTGAAGTCACAAAAGTTGTCTCCCTTTGAAAAAAAAAATGGCTGACAAACATGGAGGGGTAACCAAATATTTACGTGACAAAACTTCTGAAAATATGGATTAAGTAATAGTTGTACCATAGTTTGTCTGTCTGTAGGGGAGATAATCCACATGCTGAAGCTTGTGGATTATCTCCTAGAACAGGCGGACAAACCATGGTATAACAATTACTAAAACAATCCATATTCTCAGAAGTTTTATTCAAGAAAATGTTTGACTTTTGAATTATCAGCTGTTAAATAAGTTGTATAATGTTTAATGGTTGCTTTTCCTTTATAGTGAGAAATATTCCAGTGCCTCGTCAAATAAATGCTTGATTTTCAAACACTGATTTCAAACACAACTTTAAGCAGTTCTTCAACCGCTCAGACGTTTATGCCTTTTTTTTTGTTTCTTTTCTTTTTAGTGTAAAATATTGCAAGATGCAGACATGAAAGCGACTGCCAAGCCTGATCAATAATTAAATAAAGGAATATTTATTTATGTTTTGCTTTGCATATATAGTTGGGTATTGCTGTTAAAAATATATGTAAAATTGTCTAGCTGGAAAGAAACCAATTTCTCAGTAATTCCTGGAAATTACTAGTATTTCTAGCCATCCTGGGAAATATGAAGATTTCCCGCCATTTTGCCAACCTTGACCTTGATGCCAGGGTGACTGCAGTAGCTTTGTGTAGGTGAGCTAAAAGCTAACTGATCAGAGTAGCCTGATACAGCTCCTTATTAAATACAGTCGAATCTCGGTAGTTCGAACGCCGATTTTTCGAAACTACCGGATTTTTCGAAGTTGAATCACGGTCCCGATCGTAGGCCCATTAATTCTATGCAAAAACACCTCCGCAAATTCGAATTTCGATAATTCGAAAAATCGGATTTTTCGAAAGAAAAATTAGGTCCCGATGGAGTAAAATCCATTAAAAATACTCCCCTATTATTCGAAATCAAAATTCATGCTCCAATTTCCTGCCGAAAAATAACACCTTTTTGTCATCGATGAGATAAATATTAACAGCCTCAGGTCATCACTGCACAGGTAATTATCGCTAAGTTTTGATGGCTAAGTCATTAATTACTGCTGAGCAAAAGGTGTCTGTCTAATTGCGTAATTGTCGAGGATTATCTTGTTTGAAGTTTGTCAATTTAAAGGCCAAATGTAATGGCCTTTGTAACCAGCAAAGGATCGGACTAGCATGCGCATCCGAACTTAGGTTTCGTTAGTCGGTGATCGTACGGGTTTGCGCACGGATCATAAGGTTTGCACACGGCACTTAATAGTTTCCAGCTACACTGCGCAGACTGAGAGGCTGGTTTGAGTATTCGTTCCCAAACATATAAATAGAGGTCACTGATTAACTCCGAATGACTGAGGAACCTTTTCTGTGACACGGCTCAGATGACCAGTTGAGTCGTTTTTTCTGAAAACGAAAGTAGCCCAGTTCCCGGAAACATTAACGGATAGTGAAAGTACAGTAATGTCCGAGGCGTTGAGCTGCTAGCCTGTTTCCGTTCAGTCTGGCTTTGATCTTTGCCGGCGCTGCATTGTCATAAACAATGATTTGCAGAGCTGGGAAATGTTCGGCAGCTGTGCGGCTTTCGGACAATACACATGTACATGTGCCAAATATGAGGGGTGTCTCGCGATATTAAATGATCGTGGATATTTTTGATGTTTCCAGTTTGTAATGTTGATTATTCTACGTTCTGATTTTGTTCTCACTGATTTGTAAATCCATGAACGTCAGTAAGCATAGAGAAATAAAATACGGGACTGCCTGGAAACTGCCGTAATAACGAATTCCGAAAATGTACGGAAATGAACGGGAAATGCCGAATTCGAAAATTCGAACAACGGATAATTCGAATAAAATAGTGAGGTCCCTGTCAGTTCGAATTATCGAGGTTTGACTGTACCTATCAATGATACGCCATTTGAACTGCCTGTTTTCTGGCCATCTGATAAAGAAAGCTATATCAAACTGATGTTCTCTGAATCCGTATCACTATCCATTATAATTAGGCTATGTCTGAGTTTAAGCTTCAGGCGCCTCATTTTTTACATGCATTGTAGAAACATGGACCAGAGAAACTGGACTAGTGTCATAACATCAACAACATTAAAAGGTGCGCCTCGATAGCTCAGTCAGTAGCGTTTGTCTCACGACTAGCTGCATCCCTCTGCCACACAGGTTTGAATCCGGGTTAATGCATTAGCGCTGGCAAGTATGAATGCCTGGCTGTTCTCTAAGGTATATAATAAGCAAATTGTCATATTAGTAGCTTGATCTGGCATACTGTACCACGTCTCCTAGATGAGCTTATACCATCAGATCGCCCTGGACGCAAGCATCCTGGGTGATCCAATAGTATGAGCTCATCCACTGGACGTGATACAGTACACTAGATCAAGTTACTATCATAATGATGTGTATATTCTGTCTACTGTGACATTTCTACCCCAATATTAAATCAGGGGCTGTATTTACAAAACTACTTAAGTCATTGCTATGCTGTTGCTAAGGCTAAATTTCTATCAAGGAGATTTCCTACAACTATGAAATTTGCTCTGGAGGAACAGTCTGAAAAAGACTGTTCCTCCAGAGCAAATTTCATAGTTGTAGGGAACCTCCTTCATAGAAATTTAGCCTTAGCAACAGCATAGCATCGACTTAAGTTGTTTTATAGATACGGCCCAGGGGTTTTATGGTGGGTACCCAGTGTTCCATATCACAAGGTATGACAGGGATAAATTAAGGTAAATTTTCCTTATTTCTCAATGAAAACATATGTTGTCACGTCTCACAAAAACCATCTTAGTGCCCTTATTAGAACTGTCTCACACAGACAATTCTTATGAGGGGTCACAACGTGTGTTTTTGTTGAGAAATAAGAAAAATTATCCCTGAATTATCCTCAATCCCCACCTTATTTGAACCCTTGCTTAAGCTCTTCATTTTTTTGGGGCAAAAATTGGCAGTGCTTTTATGCAGGTAGTCTGTAAAACCTGGGCTGGGCTCAATGGACTGGACTGGATTTTGGGCTGGGCTGGGCTTGATTTCGGACTGGGCTTGGTTGATAACAGGGGCATTTCGGGTGAAAAGTCAATGAAAGTCAGATTCTGACCCAGTCTGTAACCTAAAAGATTGCTGTATATTTAAAGGCAGATGCTGTTAGTATCAGGTCAATTCCCTTGAGGGTATTAATAAAAGTCATTTTTACCGCTGTAAAAATCGCAGTATACCGCATAGGCGTGGTAATGTAATGAACAAGTATGACTTTATTGGTAAAGAAAAATAAAAGAAAATATATTTTTCCAATGTGAGGTCACCACCAATGTAACTGATACATCCCCTGCAGCCCATTAATTTCGTTTCCAGCCTTTCTTCCCATGGGATATCTAAAGAGCAAAGGAGTGGCTGTAGTGAAGTGGATAACACTCCAGACTACCAATTCAGGGGTCGCAAGATCGATCCCCAGCTTCTCCGGTCTTTCGGATGAGACTTTAAACCGAGGTCCTGTCTCCATATGGCCTCGTTGTTGGTGGGACATTAAACCCGAGATCACTCACTCACTCTAATGAGCAACATTAATACCTTTGCATAAATAGACACTGATATGACCTTGTAAAATCAAACTGATTACTGCTGAGGAATTTCACCTAAATTTACCTTTCACCTGAAATGACCCGGTCACAATCGAGCTCAGCCCCAAATTGAGCCCAGCCCAGAGCCCAGCCCAATGAGCCTAGCCCAGGTTTTACAGACTACCTCTTATGCAACATGTTCTATTCTCAAGCCTGGCCTGGCCTGGCCCAGCCCATTACGCAAAATGTCATAAGAGCTTATCTGGTGACATAACGTATAGGACCAGGCCAAGCCAGGCCAAAATATCATTTGAAGAATTATACTTCATGCATATTTAATTAGAGGAGCCACAGTTGCAAATGCTGATAAACAAACAACATAATCAAGCATAACATGTAATGGCCATAAAAATTACCATGGCAGTTTGATATAGCTCCTTTGGGAGAAGTTAATGCAGTCTGTTGAAACAAATTAGATTTTAAGTTCTGAGTGTTGAAAAGGGCATATGTTTATATTTGTTGGCCTGGCCTGATCTGGCCCTAAGTGTTATATCATCAAATAAGCTCTTATGTCATTCTGTATAATCGGGCTGGGCCAGGCCAGGCCAGGCCGGGCTAGAGAATAGAACATGCCCTCTTATGCATAATACATTTGAAAATTTAATGTCTCGTTAACTAATCACATCGTTAGTTTTGAACAAATGGGCCCTCAGTGGCACAACTTACATGCTGGTCACTGTATCATGAAAGGTTCCTGCTGTGATGTTTGGAAAATCTTTTCCTACTAGCACACTGAAATTAAACAAAATATCACTTTAACCCAAACAGCACCAAAAATTTGCAACCAGTGTAGATCTATACGAGGCATTTCACAATGGGCCATCTCATATAGTTCTACACTTTTTCCCCTCTAGTTTTTCAATTCTCAATATGACCTAGACTTGTGTGGACAATTTTTTTTTTTAATTTTGCAGACGTCAATTTAGCTGTCTGCTTTTTAGCACTTTAAGGGTCAAGGAAATGTTTTTACTGATAAAACAGCCCTCTTTTTCTCTCTCATCTACAACAATGAAAAGCAGGTACATGTATAGTCCTCTTTATTCCTTATATCCAACATATCTTACATTCACTTCAGATATCTCACATTATAAGAAATAACATATCTTATAAAATATGTGAGATATTCAATATCCTATTCAAGCTGTTTCAAACAGCATATGAAATACCTTATTTTCTTCTTCTGAACTATGTTTTACAATAAATCTAAAATATGAGACACTAGGCAGCAGCTTATATATTATATATATTTGATACTATATAGATACATGTATTTTCTATGCATGTATATGATATCTCATTGACAATGTGAGCTATTTAACAAGGTATACACGTAAAACTGATATGTATGTTTCAGATACTATTCTGTGCTGTAAGTCTGACAACAGAAAGAGGGACACAAACAAACAGACAGACAGACAGACAGACAGACACAGACAGACAGGCAAATAAATGTACAGGTGTCTTGTTCACAGAACTGTATATACAAGCCAGTTTACATTTCATGAATCACTGTATGGCCCCTGGAATTAATCTGGGATTAATCCCAATTCAGTTCTGCTAATCTAGTCTGCAATAAGACAGTAACGTGACTGGTTAAAAATGGCTATACCAGTTTAGAGTAGACCAAGCTGTCAAGCTGGTGAAATAGGTAGGTGCATAAAATTTCCCAATATTGATAATGACTTTATAAACTCTACTGAGCCTATTTGTAAGGGTGAGTTCTTTGTATTTTTGTGACATCATAATTGTATACCAAAGAATTCGCGACAAAACCGTTTCCCCATTATCCACCATATCACAATTATAAAGGCCTTCACTGAAGAAATTAAATACCCCAATATAATGATCGAAAACTATTCTATAGGCTATAATATCTCATTTTTCATAAATCTTGAAAAGATATGCCATTACTTTTTTTTAACCAGATATTATCCATAAATTGCTTTCATATTCTCATATTTGCCATTAAGATACATGATCAATATTTAAGTGTGACATTATTTACATATTCTCAAATTTGTATTAATGTATTTTCTTACATCTAGGTTTTATTCCAAATCTGCAAACAAACTACAACTGAGCTGGTTTTGCAGAGTTTTGATTTTTTTTTCATGATTTTTTTTTTTTGTTTTCTATGACGTCATTTTATTCACATTTTCCCACTGTAAACAATGCTCAGTCCTACTTTGAAAAACTTACGAATTTGGATACAGAATTTCTGTACTACATTTATTCGCTATAAACAGGGTTTCTCTCCACAAAAGTATCCCAAATAGGTAAATCTATCATGCGTAGGGTTTCTCTTCCAAAACAATCCCAAAAAGTCTAGATCCATCTTGTAAGACAGATCTAGATTCTAAGGACTCTTTTTGAGAGAAAACTTCTGTATTATAACCAAAAAGATACGGGCCCCGGTTGTTCAAAGCATCGTTAGCCTAACGAGCTTGTTAAGAGGTCAACTCATTAAGTGTTTTATGATTTTATTACCAAATACACTGATATATTTTGTTGAAAAATGTTAGAAGCTTTTGCAGTGCAAAAGCTTCTAACATTTTTTTCAACAAAAAATATTGGCATATTTGAGATATTAATGTTCGAAAATTTAACGAAATGTTAACTAATGACAGCATTAGTTTTGAACAACCGGCCCCATGGTAGTTTATTTAAATTTATACACTTTCAGACCACCTTGACTTGTGAAAGAATTTCTGATCCCACCTCATTAAAACAAACCTTTTTTGTCAACTTCTTTCGGCGCGATATAGCCCGTTTGGTGCTGATGTGCCGTAAAACCCATATCACTCACTCACTCACTTGTCAACTTCTTGAAAATTTCATATTGGAGAAAGCCTGAAAATGACCTCTTTCAAGAGACTTTTTAAATAAAGCTGCATTCGCTCCGAAAGTCATGACAAATTCCACAGAGGAGATGTTTAGAAATTCTATACTAGTCGTAGGAAAATCTATAAATTCAAACAAAAATAGGGAGATGCCCCTGAAATAGGGAGATACAGCCATTTTTGGCAAAATAAGAAGGGAGAGTGGGAAAGCCTCCCAAAATATGTAGACTCACAATTTATGGGGGAGAGCTGTCAGGTATGAATGTAAGTCTACCTGGTTATTGCAGCATCATGATATATCGTGATATTAGACCCTCGGCAGCGATAGCATCACAACATTTTTTGTGTGATAGTAATGCCATTGTGATAGTCAAAATTTGTCATGATAGTCAGCCCTATGGAAGAAATACCGTAATGACCCTAAAATTTCGGACACACGAAAGTCGGACAGTTATTGTTAAAAAATTCTTAGAAAGTGGATTTTATACACATTAATGCATCCAAATGACCCTTAGTGAATTGCAAACATTGTAGACCCAGATCAAACTGCTCCTTTAGGAGCAGTTTGATTTGGGTTTACAATGTTTGCTCAGACCTGTCTGTCTGAATATTTATGGTCATTATGGTATCACTCGATGATTTACAATGTGTGACAAATTTACTGTTTTAGTTTTATTTACCAATATGAGTCTCAGACCATGATTCTCATAATGGCTCATATCTAGTATATTGCATCTCTGTTTTTTCTTTCTCTAATCTTTTAAAACTGAGTGACTTACACTGTAGGTCCTGGACAATCCTCGATATATGATAGAGCATCATTACAAGTACAGCCAGAGCAGGACGTGCCGCTGTATTCCGAATTATCCAACAAATAGTTGTCCGCCAGACTGCCGTCATCTGACCATAGACCATTCTGTCGGTCATCTACAAAATTCATTTTTATTAAATAAACAATGTTGCCATAAATGTCACTTTTAACCCTGAAAGCGCCAACAGAGCAGACGAAAAATCTAAAATTATCTAAAAATTGTTTGCCCAAGCCATATCATATTGAGAATTCAAAGACTAGAGGGCAAACAAAGTAGATCCAGATGAGACAGCTCATTATAAGCCCCCTCAATGAGATCTATGCTGTTTCCAAATTCAGCCATTTTTGTCTCTGGCACTTAAAGAGTTAATTAAAGAGCTACTGAATTGGTCACTTCACTTACTCCAGAAATAGTCTTAATAGGCATTTATGAGAGAAACATAGAGCTGAAAGCCCCATCAAAAAATTCAAACCCGAACTGTTATTATAGACATTTAAAGTTTATGCAAATTAGATTAAGCCCCACCCACATTTGTCTTTTCTACAGCTTCGCTTGCATAATATAATTTTGATTGAAGTAATTATCACCATATTCTGATGCAAAATGTTTGAACTACGAGTATTCACATTAGATTTTGTACATTATCACTCTCAATCTATTTCAGGAAAAATATATGAAACTAGAAAATTGTGTCTGTAAGACACTAATGATGCCCCCGTGCAGCGCCTGTCACATGATATGTATATATCCATAAAGCACCTACAAAGAATCCATTGAAAACATAACCTGCCATGAAAAAAACTGCCCAAAATGACTAAGTTAAAAAGGCTGTGATTCTGTCAAAATTAATTCTAGGCCTATCAATATGCCTCATCATATCTTCAAATATGTCCACCATATGTAGACAAGGTTTGAAAAAGATCCATTGAAAACTGTGGAGCAAGTTGATAACACAAAATCCATACCCTACAATGCAAAATTTCCCTAGAATGACTAAGTTCGAAAGGCCATAATTCTGTCAAAATTAATTCTAGTGCCATCAAAAACCCACATGCACATCTTCAATACATTCACAGAATGTATGCAAAGTTTGAAAAAGATCCATTGAAAACTGTGAGAGGAGTTGATTACACGAACTCTATACCCTACAATGCAAAAATTTGCCTAAAATGACTAAGTTCAAAAGGCCGTAATTCTATCAAAATTAATTCTACGTCCAACAAAAATCCACATGCACATCTTCAATATGTCCACAACATGTATGCAAGGTTTGAAAAAGATCCATTGAAAACTGTGGGAGAAGTTGATTACACAAACTCTATACCCTACAATGCAAAAATTTGCCTAAAATGACTAAGTTCAAAAGGCCGTAATTCTGTCAAAATTAATTTTAGGTCCAACAAAAATCCACATGCACATCTTAAATATGTCCATAACATGTATGCAAGGTTTGAAAAAGATCCGTTGAAAACTGTGGGAGGAATTGATTACACAAACTCTATACCCTACAATGCAAAAATTTGCCTAAAATGACTAAGTTTAAAAGGCCGTAATTCTGTCAAAATTAATTCTAGGTCCAACAAAAATCCACATGCACATCTTCAATATGTCCCCAACAAGTATGCAAAGTTTGAAACAGATCCATTGAAAACTGTGGGAGGAGTTGATTACACAAACTCTATACCATAAAGCGTGACGAACAGACAGACGGACGGACAGACAGACAAAAATCCACATGCACATCTTCAATATGTCCCCAACAAGTATGCAAAGTTTGAAGCAGATCCATTGAAAACTGTGGGAGGAGTTGATTACACAAACTCTATACCATAAAGCGTGACGAACAGACAGACGGACGGACAGACAGACGGACAGACAGACAGGGGCAAATCTTAATGCCCCCTGACTATCGTCACGGGGGCATAAAAATAAAAAAAATAAGTTTTAAGTTTCCATAATATAAATTACTCGAACCCTCGCATGATTTCAGCTAATTAGTGTTGGGATAGAATTTTAACTTCCTTATACCCTTTTTAACCTTGGATGTTTTTCTTGCAGTTTTCAACATTCTTCTAGATAAAACTAGAGGTGGCAGTAAGCATGGCTTACTAAATACCCCCCGCCTTTAACAATTAGGCATGCATGTTATGACAACTACAAGTGCACATCTATATACCAATATCTGTTCACATATTTAATATCAGTCAAACGGTTTAGGAGAAGTAGCGACAACAAACTCTGTTTTCCAAGACTGTATACAAAGGGGCACAACAAAGCTGGAAACCCTTTTGAGAAAAACAGAGCAATATGTGCCAACTCTTTCTTCTACTGTATCTGTGCACCAAATCTGAATAAAATGGAAGTGAAAATGGCATAAAAAACTTCAAACTAGGGCAAAACATATAAAAAAAGGGGCATAACTCATGCAAAAAGGTTTAATGTACATCTTCATTCCAATATGTGTTCGCACACTTAATTTCAAGAAAATCCGTCAAATGGTCTTAAAGTAGTAGCGATAACAAAATTTTCTTACGAAAACTACAAAGGGACATAACTCAGCAGGAAAACCTTTCCGGAAAAACTGAACAATATGTATCAGCTCTTTCCATATGCTGCATCTAGTAACCCAATTTGAATAAAATGGAAGCAAAAAAGGCAAAAACCCTTTAAAATAGGTCAAAAATATCAATAAGGGGCATAACTCAGGCAAAAAGGGGCAGAATTTAAAATCAAAACCCTAATGCACATCTTCATACAAATATCTATTCACATACTTAATTTCAAGAAAATCTGTCAAACCATCTAGGAGGAGTTGCGATAACAAACTTATTTCACGTAAAATACAAAGGGGCATAACTCCGCAATAAAAACCTTCCAGGAAAAAATGAAAAATACGTATCCACTATTTTCTTATGCTGCATCCATGGACAAAATTTGAAACAAATTGGAGCAAATTTAATGCAAAAACCCTATAAAATAGGGCAAAAAATATCAAAAAGGGGCATAATTCAGGCAAAAAGGGGCAGAATTTAAAATCAAAACCCTAATGCACATCTTCCTACCAATATCTGTTCACATACTTAATTTCAAGAAAATCCATCAAACGATATAGGAGGAGTTGCGATAACAAACTTATTTCACGAAAAATACAAAGGGGCATAACTCCGCAATAAAAACCTTCCAGGAAAAATTGAAAAATACGTATCCACTATTTTCTTATGCTGCATCCATGGACAAAATTTGAAACCAATTGGAGCAAATTTAATGCAAAAACCCTATAAAATAGGGCAAAAAATATCAAAAAGGGGCATAACTCAGGCAAAAAGGGGCAGAATTTAAAATCAAAACCCTAATGCACATCTTCATACCAATATCTGTTCACATACTTAATTTCATGAAAATCCGCCAAACCATCTAGGAGGAGTTGCGATCACAAACTTATTTCACGAAAAATACAAAGGGGCATAACTCCGCAATAAAAACCTTCCAGGAAAAAATGAAAAATATGTATCCACTATTTTCTTATGCTGCATCCATGGACAAAATTTGAAACAAATCGGAGCAAATTTAAGGCGTTGCGGACGGACGGACGGAAAGACGGACGGAAGGACAACGTCAAAACAGTATACCCCCCACAAACACAGTTTGCGGGGGGTATAACAATAGCAGTCATACCCAATGATTTCAATTTATGTTGAATAAAAGGCCATCGGCCAAGTGTCACCTGATGTTTGAAATGTGTCACAAACTTCAGCCCTTTATTCTGTTTCAGAGTAAATGTATGGCCAAAAACAGAAAATATATATATTACAGAATCTGGTAAGCAAATGATAACTGAACATAAGCAAAGACATATACCCAATTACTGGGCCTCTTTATAAAATACTTAAGTTCAGAACGGGGCATATATGTGTAAAATCAGGTTACTGAAACTATAGGCTTTTACAAAATGACCAAAACATCAAGACTGTATACCCAGTAACAAAATAACAAGAGCCATAATCCTGCTTATATGAATCTGATGAAAAATGAACAATGCATTTATGAAAATTCAGCCCATTAATATGAATAGTTCTGGAGTTATCCCTTTACCTTTAAGTGAATGTCTATTATCTATGAAAGGGGAATAGCTCTGTCACTTATAATTTAGCACATCCTAACAATAATCAGAATAATAAATTTACCAAATGCTAATGGCATATCAAATTTCAGCTGTCTCGGTCAAACGGTTTAAAAGTTGTAAAAATGCCAAAAAACGACAAAGGGCCATAACTTTGTAAAAAATAGGACAATTGAAATTCCAAAATCACATGCACATCTTCAGATCATAATGGAACATCTGCACAATTTCAAGTCAATCTGATACAAGATGTTGCAGGAGTTGCGGGGACAAGGTCTAAGTCAGCAAGGGCCGTAACTCCATTAAAAATGGCCGAAACAAAAATAAAAAACCACATGCACATCTTCATATCGTAAGAATACAATATGTAAAATTTCAAATCAATCTGACGAAACATGTAGGAGGAGTTGCGGGGACAAGATTTCGGAAGGTGTGAGTCAGCAAGGGCTGTAACTCCATCAAAAATGGCCGAAACAAAAATCGAAAACCACATGCACATCTTCATATCATAAGAATACAATCTGTAAAATTTCAAATCAATCCGATGAAAGACGTAGGAGGAGTTGCGGGGACAAGATTTCGGACGGACTGACGGACGGAAAGACGAACGCTTACACGGACGGACGAGGGTCATTTCTATAGTCCCCCTCCGCCTACGTCCGGTGACAAAAATGGTTCACTAGCCCTTTAAGCCACCTGTATGTAAGAAGCCACCCATAATATAACAGTATAAGTTTCATCTAAAAAGGAAGTTTAAACATGACATTTTGGTATTTTCTCACCTTTGAGCTAGGTATCCTGGAATCTTATCCTAAATTGCTCAAGTATTGGGGCACCTAAAACCATTAATTTTCCATTTGTCCCAAATGGAAAATTAATGGTTTTAAGGTGTCTCTATATTTAAGCACATTAGAGTATATGGTGGCTTATTCCCTCTATGAGAATTAGAGCAACAACATATTCCAGAATTATGGTAGCGCGGGTAAGTCCCAGTGCATTTTCCTTGCAATTTATTGTCTGAAGCAGAATTTTATCTGTCATATTTTGTTCTGCTTTGGACATTTTCCGTAGCTGAATTTTATCTTCTTAGACATTGTACAGTTATAATGCAAATACTGTAGGCTTAGCCAAACTGCTTTTTTTGTTTGTTTGTTTGTTGTTGTTGTTGTTTTTTGTTCTGTTTGCTTCGGGTCTGGCGTTTCTGTCATTATTGTTCACAGGGTATAATCGATTCCACCAATTTTCGCTTCCTGCAGAGACTGTACATCATATTTGGCTTCTGCTGAGACCGTCCCCGAGCTCTTGCTTCCTGCCGAGACTTCTGTACATGATAAATGGCTTCCTGCAGAGACTGTCTGCGTGATTCTGCTTCCTGCCGAGGCTCTCGGCAGGAAGCAGAATCACGCGGACAGTCTCGGCGGGAAGCCATTTTTCGAGGACAGTAGTCTCTGCAGGAAGCAAGAGTTCGCAGACAGTCAGAGCAGAAGCCAAATATGACAGACAGTCTCTGCAGGAAGCGAAAATTGGCGGAATCGATTATACCCTGTGTTGTTAGAGCTTTTACATTATCAGTTTTCCCACTGTTTTGATAAAATATAGGTCAGCTTTGAATAAAAGAAAATTTCACCTTTTACTTAGAGAAAATATTCAATAAGTGTTTACAAAGGATTGGGCAGTTTTCCTATAAATCTATAAACATAGGACACAATGGTAAATATAACAGACACTTTAACACTTAAGGCCAATTTCACTTCAAACTTAGTGCATGGAATATTGCATTCCGAACACCTAAATTTTACACTGCACCTTACAGTAGAATAGACCATAGACTAGTTAATCGGAGTTATATCTGTGATGTGAAATCAAGCCTTAGACAGCTAGCCAATAATGAAAACTGTTATGTTTGCAAACACTGTAGATCCAGATGAGGTGGCTCCAGCCACCTCATCTGGATCTACACCGTTTGCCTTCCAATCTTTGAATGCTCAATAGGACGAATCGTTTTTTGAAATTTTGCAGATGTGAATTTTGTTATCTGATTTTTTGGCACTTTAAGGGTTAAGTACAGCCAAGTACAAGAAATCTACAACTAGGCATAAGCATACCACCAAGAACTTTTCTAATCTGTGCATACAGGAAGTACCACAAAATTCTAAGCATTGGTACAGACAGGTTTGATCGAACAAAGCAGACCCAGATCAGAGTGCCTAAAGGAGAAGTCTGATTAGGGTCCACACTGTTTGCCATACCATTTGCATCTTAAGGATACATATTAACGCTTTGTAAAATCAAACTGTCCCATTGTTAGGACAACTACAGTATTTTAGGTGTCCAAAGTTTTAGAATTTTTACGTTAAGACTAGAGTCTTGCAATACAACATCAAAAATCTCACAGGCAGTTCTGAGAAGAATTTTTTTCAGGTTTTACTACTTTGAGCAATGATGGCCACCTTGAAATTTAGCAGCAGTCATTCAAATCCCACTGCCTGACATGAAACTTTATCCTGTCATCCAGTACTGATGACCATGATAAACAGCCTGATCGGCATACCATATGAGCCGCGACACGACAAAACCAACAATGTGGTTGTGCACCCAGCGCTGACTCAGATCAGCCTGGGCATCCGCCCAGTCTGATCAGAGTCTTCGCTGTCTGCATGGAGGTAGCTTAGAACCATAGCTACCCTTTGAGCACTTAACGAAGAGTCTGGTCAGACTGGGCGTATGTCCAGGCTGATCTGACTCTGCACTGTGCGCACGACCACATTGTTGGTTTTCTCGTGTCGCGGCTCATATTTACTTGACTTAAAGATAGGGGATTTCATCTTCTAGAATGACCCCCAGCCATTTTAACCACAGTCTTGTGGAATTCTGCTTTAAGATGAGTTTTTCACTTTCCAAACAATCCCAAAAATCTAGATCCATCTTAAGAGATGGATCTAGACTTTTGGGATTGTTTTTAAGAGATGGATCTAGATTTTTGGGATTGTTTTGGCATATGAGCTGCGACACGACAAAACCAACAATGTGGTTGTGCACCCAGCGCAGACTCAGATCAGCCTGGGCATCCGCCCAGTCTGATCAGAGTCTTCGCTGTCTGCATGGAGGTAGCTTAGAACCATAGCTACCCTTTGAGCACTTAACGAAGAGTCTGGTCAGACTGGGCGTATGTCCAGGCTGATCCGACTCTGCGCTGTGCGCACGACCACATTGTTGGTTTTCTCGTGTCGCGGCTCATATTTACTTGACTTAAAGATAGGGGATTTCATCTTCTAGAATGACCCCCAGCCATTTTAACCACAGTCTTGTGGAATTCTGCTTTAAGATGAGTTTTTCACTTTCCAAACAATCCCAAAAATCTAGATCCATCTTAAGAGATGGATCTAGACTTTTGGGATTGTTTTGGAGGGAAAAAACCCATTCTTTAATCCAATAAATACAATACTATCATATCATGTCTACCAATCACTTGCATGCAAACCCAAGTTTTGCATGCAAGTGATGGGTGGGCACATATAAGCCGATCAGGAATGTGAATGCTGCTACATGAACAAACTAATTGCCAGGAGGTGCAGCCATGGATTGGTTCCACTGAGCCTCTTGGAGACCATTGTTATAAGAATTGAAACAACAACAATGAATGATGCAGCAAATGCAGTAGGTTGAGGTGAGGCAAACACTTCCTCACCTGTTGTGTAAGCTATGCCATCTGCCCCATATCTGTTGTTGTAGTAGGCGTCACCAAAGAAACTTGCCACTGTGATGTGAGGACAGGTTAGTATCACCAGAGTCAGACATTCCACAAGTATCCCCATACTTGATCCACTTGCCTATTGGCATCTGCAGGAAAGAAAAAGAAACAGTTTAATACAGTTCAAGTTCACTATAGCAGTCTAACATATTCCACAGACACAGTTCCATGCTGTGGAGGTACTCCATTCATTCTCTTAAAAGACAAGAGTTTACCCTTCCAAAATTACTGCAAATATGTAAATCAGTCTTGTGTAATTCGGCTATGAAATGAGGTTTTCCACAGGGTATAATCGATTCTGCCAATTTTTGCTTCCTCCAGAGACTGTCCGTGATATTTGGCTTCAACCGAGACTGTCCGCGAACTCTTGCTTCCTGCAGAGACTACTGTCCTTGAGAAATGGCTTCCTGCCAAGTCTGTCCGCATGACTCTGCTTCCTGCCGAGAGCATTGGCAGGAAGCAGAATCACACGGACAGTCTCTGCAGGAAGCCATTTATCATGTACAGAAGTCTCCGCAGGTAGCAAGAGTTCGTGGACAGTCTCTGCAGAAGCCAGATATGATGTACAGTCTCTGCAGGAAGCGAAAATTGGAGGAATCGATTATACCCTGTGTTTTCTGTTTTCTCTTCCACAACAATCCCAAAAATCTAGATCCATCTTACAGATGGATCTAGATTTTGGGGATCGTTTTGGAAGGGAAACCCTTGTTTTGGAAGCGAAATCCTCCGTCTTATCACTGAAGTACAGTAGAACTTCAATGGCTTGAACCCTGATGGCTTGTTCACCCTGCCTGGTATAACTCTTTTCTTGGTCCCTAGAGGCCATTTTATACGGAGACTAACCCTGGATGGCTAGAACTACCCATGGCTGGAACTAATATTCATGGTCCTAAGCCTGTTTGAGCCAGTGAAGTTCTACTGTAATAAGGTAAGTATATTTCGCAGTTAAAGTTCCACGCTGGGGAGGTAACATAACCTTGAGAGTTGCTATGTGCATTTATTAGACTTATTAGCTGTTTGCTTGGGAAAGTGAAGTACTGATGGTTTGAATATGATCTGACCAGGTACATTATTATTAGTGCATCAGATTCTCAGGAAACAGTGAAGATTTAGACTAGCCTCAGCATCTGTATTTTGGGGTGCCATTTTACTACTTTTTCCCTATTTAAAAAAATAATCTTTTGATATTAAGAATTTAATTTTTGATATCCAAAATTAACAAGACCTGTCCCCGTACAGGATAGCTCGCCTGCAGTGCCTTGCCCATCACATAAAAAAACTTTAACCTAAAACTTTAAAGTGTGACGCCCATGCCCATGCCCACGTCCAAGTGACAACAATAGCTCTCTGTACTTTCATACAGGCGAGCTAATATATTTAAGAATTTGAAATTTTACTTTTTGATATTCAACAGGTGATGAAACTTGTGGGCGGAGCTAAATTTTCCGGAAGGGAGAAATAAGGCTATATATGCTGCAAACTACAAGTGGTAAATTGTTATGTACAATCAACTCCCGATATCTCAAACACTGATATCTCAAAGTATCTTCTTACAATAAAGACTATATTTCCTATTTTTATTTACATTTCAACTCCTGAACTATCTCAAACTACTGATATCACAAAGTAAATTTTCCGGTACCAGAAAAATTTACTTTGAGATATCAGTAGTTTTGTTTGAAGTTCAACTTTGAGATATAGAGGGTTGACTGTATGCAAAATTACTGATACAGTAACAATTTAACAGCCATGTTTTGTCCTGCTGTCGAACAGCCATAACTGTATTGGGATGTCATTTGAATGCTATGACATCCAATCAAACTGTTCTGTTATCACAGCATCATTTTCACGTCATAACATGCGGGCAACCATCGTTCATTGATAAAATTTATGAAAACAGTTGCTCCAAATAAGTTCACTGAAGGACAGTCAGCAACAAGTCTAAATACGGGTACTTACTGACATCTAAAAACATTTTTCGATATCAAAAAGTTCAAACCAAATCAAAAATTTAAACTGTTGATATAAAAAATCCAAGTCCTTGAGATCAGAAAATCGATCCTTTTTATGATATCAGAAAATGTATCTTTTGATATCAAGAATTTAATCTTCTAATACTAAGATCTCAAAAATTCAAAAAATATGATTTTCTGATATCTAAACTTCTATATCTTGATATAAAAACATTTTCTTTTATACTGTTCAATGAATTATAGAGATTTCTTGGTGAAATCGAAACTGATAATCTCACTGTTTCAAACAGTGAAATTATAACTTTCGATTTCACTGTTCCAAAAAAAGAATTTTAGTGAAATATTCTCATTCATTTGTTGATAAACTGGCTAAACCTAATCAGGCATGACATAAAATTATGTCACGCATGTTTGCACGTCATCACGGTGTTAATGACTTCACTAAAGGCGCCAACGTAACATATTTTTTGCACCCGACGTCAGGCCGCCTTAGTCTCTTGTAGGCATTCCTTCTTAGCACATTTCTTGAGATCTGTTTATCAAAATGAAATTTCAAGCTATTTTTTAGTTGCAAACTTGTTTCCAACCAATATCATACCTAATTAACACACTGGAAGCATCAAATTTGATGTGAAACAGCGAGAAAATAAGTTGTTTCTCTGTCATGATGGCTGACGCATTGGAACAAACTGAATTATTGCAATTTTAAAGCATAAAAGAAATAGAAAATTTGACCTTTTCAGTGTAAGATCAATAATTATTTCACTCATGAACACCAAAAGTGGTACTTTGCCACTCGTGAAAACACTGCTTTTGGTGTTCATTCGGTGAAAAAAAAATCAATCTTACACTAAAAAAGTCAAATATCCTCTATGTATTTATTGAAAAAAAACAACAACTGAATTCCTGATATTAAAAGATTAAATTCTTGATGTCAGAAAATCTGATTCTTCAGAAAATACCCCTTTTCTTTTTATCTAATAAGAAACTAGACAATTACTAAAGGTGATGAATGCCCCCGCCATAAGCCTCACTAGATGAGTAATGTGTTAAAACATATTTGTGTGAAGTTACATCAAAATCTGTCAAAAAATAAAGGTGCTTGAGGGATGACTGAGTTTTTCTTAAAAATAGCAACTGTGACCTTGACCTTGGAACTGCAACCCTGAAAGTTTAACTTGTCCAAGATATTGTCATACTTAATATTTGTGTGAAGTTCTATCAAAATCAGCTAATAAATAAAGGCGCTAGAACCATGACAAAGATTTACATGTACCTATAATGGCATCTGTGACCTTGACCTTGGACCTACAATGCTGAAACATAAATTTGTCCCAGATATTGTCAAGCTAAATATTTGTGTCAAGTTATGCCAAAATCATTCCAGAGGGATGACAGCGTATTTTCTAAAAACAGCAAATGTGACCTTGACCTTTACCCTGAAATTCTGGATCACGAACTTGTCCAAAATATTGTCACACTAACCATTTGAGTGAAGATACATCAAAATTGTCCATGAATAGACGAGTAGAGGATGATTAAGTTTTTTCTAAAAATAGCAACTGTGACCTTGACCTTGGACCTGCGGTGCTGAAATGGTAATTTATTCAAGATATTGTTATACTTAACATTTATGTGAAGTTACATCAAAATCGATCTATAAATGAAAGCGCTGGAGCAATGCCACAGTTTTTTCTGAAAATAGCAACTGTGACCTTGACCTTCATCCTACCAACCTGAAACGCAAAGTTGTTCGAGGTACTGTCATACCCAATAAAGCTGTGATATAATACCAAAATCGGTTAATAAATGAGGCCGCTAGAGCGACGATAAAAGGTGAGATTGTATTTAAGCTATGGAAATATGGTCAAAATATGTATGTTATTCAAGGGGACATAATTCTGCAATAAGGACCTGACTGAAAGTTCCTGTTTCCTTTATGCACATGTTCAATGCATGTCTGAACTGTGTTGCAAGTTTCAAATCCCTACATCAAATACTATTGGAGGAGTTGCAGAGACAAGAACAGTACTACAAAGTGTGAAATATGGTCAAAAATATGCATGTCATTCAAGGGGATGTAATTCTGCCATAATGACCTGGATCAAAGTTCTGTTTCCTTTATGCACATGTTCAATGCATGTCTGAACTGTGTTACAAGTTTCAAATCCCTACATCAAACACAATTGGAGGAGTTGCAGAGACAAGAACAGTACTACAAATGTGAAATATGGTCAAAATATTTATGTTATTCAAGGGGACATAATTCTGCAATAAAGACCTTAATCAAAGTTCTGTTTCCTTTATGCACATGTTCAATGCATGTCTGAACTGTGTTGCAAGTTTCAACTCCCTACATTAAATACTGTAGGAGGAGTTGCGGAGACAAGAACAGTACTCAAATGTGAAATATGGCTATAATATGTATATTATTCAAGGGGACATAATTCTGCAATCAAGATCTTAATCAAAGTTCTGTTTCCTTTATGCACATGTTCAATGCATGTCTGAACTATGTTGCAAGTTTCATCTCCCTATATCAAATACTGTAGGAGGAGTTGCGGAGACAAGAACAGTACTCAAATGTGAAATATGGTCATAATATGTATATTATTCAAGGGGACATAATTCTGCAATAAAGATCTTAAGCAAAGTTATGTTTCCTTTATGCACATGTTCAATGCATGTCTCATACCTGTCAACTTTTAGAAAATCTCATGAGGGAGAAAGCGTGAAAATGACCATTTCAGCAGACTGTTTCAGCAAAACTACACAGCTGCAAAAGTCATGACAATTTTCATGGGGGAGATATTTAGAAATTTTATACTATTTAAAGAAGAAAAATCTTAAAATTTCTGATAAAATAGGGAGATGTCCTGAAAATAGTGAGATTTGGCCTTTTTTGGCAAAATCAGGAGGGAGAGTGGGAGTGCCTCCCAAAATAGGGAGACTCCCTATTTATGGGGGAGAGTTGACAGGTATGATGTCTGAACTGTGTTGCAAGTTTCAATTCCCTGCATCGAATACTGTAGGAGGAGTTGCGGTGACAAGAACAGTACTACAAAGTGTGACGGACGTACGTATGCACGGACGGACAAGGGCAAAACTAAATGCCCCTCCCCACTTCGTGGCGGGGGCATAAAAAAATTCAGATATAATAAAAATTGACTACACAATATTACAATAGAAGAAATGGGCAATATATACTAAAATGGCACCTCACAGAATACACGTATGACACCAAAGAAAAATATCTCATTTTGATTGATTCCCATGAAACCTTTATCTTAAAAATTTACATCCTTATAGCATTTCTCATTGATTAATCAATAGTTTTATTGCAAAATTCTGTCAACCAGGCACATGATTGTGATCTATTTTACTAGATATTTGTAATAAACATCTAGACACTTCAACCATTTCTCTACTGCACCCTAAATTCCAGGCCCATATGCAGACTTTTGAAATTTCTGGAATTTTCAAAGGGGGTGTGATTTTGAAGCCAGCTTTAGCGGGTGTAAACTCAGTTTCTGGCAGAAAGCTGCATGATTTTTAAAGCACAAAAAAGCACACAAAAATGCAGATGACAATATTCACGTCTGCAAAATTTCAAAAAAAATGTTTTGTCTATGCTATATGATACTGAGAATTGAAGACAAGAGGGCAAACAGTGTAGATCCAAATGAGGGGGCTCATAATGAGCTGCCTCATCTGGATCTACACTGTTTGCAAATTCAACTTTGTAAATTTTGGCGCATCAAGGGTTGAGGTCCGTTTTGCAAGTTTATTGATTTCTTGAACTTTTGTCACTCTGTTAGGGACACTCCGAAAGTTGTTATTTCAATCATTATTTCAAGTTTGAAACTCATCAATAATGGAAGAGACATAAAGATAACTGACATCAAACTCACACCATTTCAAAGAGAATTTATAACCGCCAATTTGCAATTATCGATAAAATTTATGTCCAGTGGTAGTAATGTACAAAATTATAAAATGGCAAGATATTCAAATTACCATATTCAGTGTAATTAGTTCACACCTCCCTCAGAATTTTAATTTTTTTTTTTTTTTTCAAATTACTGATTTCCCAAATCAAGGTGCCACCGTATGCTGGTAACTGGCTTCATTTCATGAAATAATGATATTTGCTATAGACAACGGAAATTAGTATGGGGCAACTGCCCTTCACAACTGTGACATTAACATCAACCCTATGCTACAACTGATTTTTTTATCTGGTTCAAGATTATTTTCTTTCCGAATATAAGAAATCATGTATCATGAGTTTCATGACATACACTGGCAACCCCACTGCCCTGAAACTCCTAAGTGAAAAGTTTGACTCAGTTATTGCACAACCAAAACTCATTAACAACAAATGATGGCTTAAGGTGGACGATCCCGGAAGAACTCTGTTCTTGCTTGTTTAAAAAACAAACAGAGTTATTGTTCATCATCAAATCAACTAACTGTGGAGTAAATACAGTTATAATATACACTTACAATATCTACCGTAAAGATCCTAAGTTTTCGGGCACATAGCCTATTATGTCTGTACAAACAGTGGAAACTGAGATCAGACTGTTCCTTAGGAACCAGAATGATCAAGATCTTCACAGTTTCCATTCCATCTGCGCATTTTTGTCGACATTACTCTATGGTAGAACCGAATAACAGGAAAATAAATAATAGGGCAAGGACTGGCTGTGCTTGCAGCATGGGCAGAATTTGGGCAGTCTGTTTTGGGGATATCATTGTTTTTCTAGGAAACGAAATGGTGAAATGTTTGTTTTTTGTTTTATTCTTTAACATACGACGTAAGTTTTACTAAAATAATACGCATAAGCATGCCCCATCGATTGATAATATTTTTCATGACGTTTTTCATGAAATTCAATTTTCTTGCATTTTTTCAAAGAATGTAAAAATATACTTATTAACAAGAAAACTGCAATTTTTTGTTATCAGTTTGTTTCAAATATCATATATTACAGATTATATGATTTGCTGAAATGAAAGTGCATTCATGTGCTAGAGATATGAATTTTAATGGAAAATGTTTAAAAATAATATGTAGAAATACAAAATATTGTTTTTTAGGAAAACAAAACGGTGAAAATTGTTTTTTTCTTACCCAAATGTTTTATAGCTCTTTGGGTTATTTAGACGGTATAATGGTTTGAATGCCCCGCCAATATTTCTATTCAGTATTCGTCTACCTTAATATCTGAGCATAACTGAGGACCTGATGATCTGCTCATTAAAATTTTTCATTTGAGGATTCTTGCTGCTTCATGCAGATAATTCCAGCATTAGGTGAATATGAGTAATGGATACTACAAAACTACATTGTACTCATTTTCAGGGCTATTGGTTTTTGTGTTTTGCTGATGGCATCTAAATTTGTGGCACTAAATTTTGCAAGATAATTTCTTTGCAGAGACTTATTTTTCATGAAATTTTTACCCTTGTAAAAAAAGCAAAAATAAATAGCTTGCAAAATTTAATAGATTTACAGTAACCGGAATCTATGAAACAGGGAACTGATGGTAAAATAGCAGGCCATAGTGGTACAAACCTCTCTAGTGTCTTCTAAACAAATAACTGAAATTGCCTATAATTTAAGCCATATTTAATAGTTATATAATATTGGATCAGTTCTTAAAAGCTTTATCTGTATCATAGCAATTTTTGTAATAATGTTCAATTGTTTACAGTTGGTCCTGAATTCAATTACCATAATTCCATTAAATAGTGGGGCAAAGTAATTAACCAATTCTGGCAATTACTGAACAATTCGAACAAGCCAGTTTTAACAAGCCAGTTTTAACGTCCAGAGAAAACACTGTTATGGCAAATAATGCAGACCCTGATCAGGAGCAGTCTGATCATGGTCTTCGTTGTTTGCTCTGACACTTCAATCCCAATACTTAAAGATATTAGGGTACCGTTACATAATATTCAATGGAAATGGGGAATACTTGCTTAAAATACAATGATTTTCATTCAATACAATATTAACTTCAAGTACTACCTGGCTGATGCTTAAATTATGCTGTGATTGTATTCAATGAATAGACCATTGCATAAAATTTTTAAAATCCTACAGCATTTCATACAATGCTCCTGAGACTATTTTTTTTTCTTTTAATGATAGTTGTGCAATATCTTTTTTTATTTTTTATCCAAAAATAAAGAAGAATAATGGAAATCCTAAATTTGATATATATGGAAATACAAAAATCCAAATATGGATATCCAAAATTCAAGTTTATATTGAATATCCAAAATTCAAATTCAGCATTGAATAAGGTGACATTTTAATATTTATTCCCTATTCATGGATATCCATAATTCAATTTTGGATAACCATGATTGGATTGATATCCAATTTTCATCTTGATTTTTGGAGATCTATAATTCAATTTATGGATATCCATATTTCGATGTTTGAATGTCCATATAATCAAAAGGATATCACAAATGGATACCCACAAATCAAAATGAATATTGGAAACACAAAAATCAAATTTTGGATTTCCACACTTCGAATTTTGGATATCCAAAAATCAGATTATAGATATCAAAAAAAAAATTGGGATATCTAATATTTTTTTATTTTGGAAATCCAAAAATAAATTATGGATATCCTAATATAAATTATGGACTTCACAAAACTTGGGAATATATAAAACAGGGCACTCCATAGACGTTGTTGTTGTTGTTTCCATTCTCATTGACTTGAAAAAATTCTTTACTAAAGTAAATGTGTAGACTTCCAAGCGAAACAACTCTGCCACTTTCATTTTTGCCTCCATTCTCAATGGGGAACAATAATTTAAGGAAGAAGTTGCTCATAGCCTAGGAACAATTTTCTTTTGAGTAGCTATTTTTTTCCTTTAAGAGTAGATCCGAGTGTGGAAGGATTAAGTTGTTCAGGGAAGCAAACTGTTTCCCTTTGTCAAATAGGTGGAAAAAACATCAAGCTTTAAATATCACATCGACCACACAGAGAATTTTATTGTTCGTAAACTTTCACTTACATATTTCACAACATTTCTTCCCCTTCAAAAATTTATATCCAATGATACACAAAAATTGAGAATAAAACACTGAAAATTCAGTATTAATCCAAAGCAGAATTTCCACAGAAAAGCCTCCTTAAATTACTAAAAACTCAGAATGTGACTTTTGATTTTACACAAAATTCTTCGAAAATAATCCAATGTGCCTGTTATAGTACAATACAATTTTATACACTGCGACTCTATCTCTATCGACTATTGGTAATCTAAAAGACAGCTTTAATCCCTACTTAAACGGTGAAAGAAATTTATTATATCCGTAAAAATACCGATTTCGTTGTCCGTTACTCCAATTATACAAACAGAGGTTTTTCAAGGTAAAATTGATCTTTTATCAATACAGGTGCAATAATACAACATAAAATATAATATAGTAAAAATTCTAAAAATTGGGACACAGAGAATAATTACTGTAATTGCCCTAAAATGGAACAGTTTGGCTTTACAAGGCAGTAAAGCATCCAAAAGACTGCCATAGCCATTGATTTTTTAGTTCCCTGACTTTCACATGACTTTTCAACCCCTTTTCATATTTCCCTAACTAATCTCTTATTTGACCGTGAAAAATCATTTTCCAAATGTTTTTTCCCTAGCCATGGCAACCCTGACCTAGAATGTCTAGAACTGCTTGGATGGTCTGGCCCCGAAGTTATAAAACTTTTGTCGTGCTGAACTCAGCTGAGCATGAAATTTTCCCTACTGATAAATACGAAAATGTTGGCATTTTCAGATTCATAAGCAAAGAAAATTTCATACTCAGCTAAACTGAGCAAAAAAACAACTGTACTTATCAGTAATTTGCTATTTATTAGCAGATAAAATTTCATGCTCAGCTGAGTTGAGCATGAAAAAAGTTTTAGAACCTCCGGGCCTGGTCAAGGTTTCTGTTGTTGTACATAACTGCCTGGTTCTTGTGTGTGTGGGTGTCCACACATTAGTACATGCATGCTTGTGTGTGTGTGCATGCACGTATGTGCATATGCATTTCTGCATTTGTGTGTGTGCATTTAAAGCCCATGCAGCAAAAACTAGTAGTATATGATGTACTCTGACAAGAAGATTTAAAAACTTGCCTGACTCTGATATAGACCATGTGTCTGTGCTGCACCTTTCATCTTGGTCATGAAGCAGGGTTGGGGCATAGCCATTGGAATTGTCAACAATTTTCAGGAAATCTTGAGCCTACAGAAAAAAAAGTATACATCAGTATAGCAAATATTTAATGAGGCTTCCAAGGAAATTGATAGTTCCTAGCCACATCCAGAATGTCACCTGATAGTGTATAACTGGCCAAAGCACAACAACTTAAAACATGTGACATGGTCTCACAAACAAAATCGCAGGTGTTTAATGTCCCTTAAAGGTAGGTTCCTGTACTTTGGAATGCATCATAATTTTGATGATCTTTCATCCAAGTTGTTGGAAAGCACTTATAAAAGGGAATGAATAAGTTTCACTAAAAAGTGTAAATCAAAAAAATATTAGAAAAGTTGCTTTGCAAGGGATTTCCTAACTCTGCTTCGCACACCAGTTAGCGCTATTTTTAGTTTGCGCCAAAAATAGATAACGCAGCTGAGGTCATGCTGCATTGCATTTTGGGATAGTTTTAACCCATCCACCATGCCAGGACCTCTAGGAGAGCTCACGAAAAGGGAAAATTGACCTTTGGAGAATGGCATCAGAAATCACGCACTTATAGACATAATAAACATAGTTATTTTTAGAACTGGAATTCCAATGAAAGAAAATAAACCAAAAGGGAAAACGACTATTTTCTTCAACATCTGACGAGTTTCTCAGTAGCAACAAATTCATAAAAATAAGAGAATTCAATACTGCTCAGAAAAAGACGAAATTATTTTGTGGACATAATTGTTATCGCTAGTACAGGAACCTACCTTTAATATATGTCCATGACTTTACCTTACAGTTAATGAAAGGATGCACCTGTTTAAAGTAGGCGTGGTTTCGAAACTATGAATAGTACATGTACTGTACGTACATACTTTCATGTATTTCATTTTAACATGAATTGTCTGAGATTTCAAACTATCCCTAGGGGAGTAAACTCTTTCCTTTAGGAGTCAACCCCTATTTAAAAGGGAGTTAAAAATAAAATTGGCAGAGTTGCATCCCCTGAATGTGTACCAATTCACCTTGAACAGCCATTGTATAATTATCTTAGACTTTGATCTTACTACCAGGCAATGCATCAGGAATTTCATTTAACCCTTACACCCCTGGTTAACTATGTATATACAAGAGCTGCTATGAGAGGAAAAAGAGCTGTTACGAAAGAAAAAGAGACATAGTTATCGAAAGACCTGGTCATCAGGTTGTTTGGTAACTATGACTCTTTGTCGTTTTAAAACAGCTCTTTTTCATAACATTTTTGAAAACATAGTTAACCAGGTGTGCCTTAAGCACCAAAAACATAAATACATGTAGTTGAACCTGCAAACAGCATAGATCCAGATGAGGCGGCTCATGTTGAGCCGCCTCATCTGGTTCTACACTGTTTGCCCTCTTGTCTTTGAATTCTCAACATGATATAGCTAAGACGAAACATGTTTTGAATTTTGCAGACGTAAATTTTGTTGTCTGCTTTTTTTGATGCTTTAAGGGTTAAGATAAGTCTGGTCTGCATGTTGGTGTAGCTGTTTCTATCCCAGTGCATTGAGGAATGGTCATGTTGGTCATGTTGGCTTTGTGGTTGATTTCTCTGAACTCATAATAAGAGTGGCTGCAAATTCAGTATCTAATTCATAGTGTCATCCAGCCCAAAATACCTGAAAAACATCCATTTATTCCAGTACTAATACATATATGGTCATTTCAGTAAAAAAAATTAACGAAACATCACAAGCACAAATTGCTTTCACCAGCATCCATAACTGCCCTAATGCACAGCTATTAAGTAATTTAGTAGAAAGGAAGAGTACAAGTTCTTTTCTTTAACTCTTTAAGCACCAGTGACAAAATTAGCAGAATTTGCAAACAGCGTAGATCCTGATGAGGCAGCTCATAATGAGCTGCCTCATCTAGATCTACACTGTTCGCCCTCTACTCTTTGAATTCTCAATATGAAATGTCTTGGACAAGGCATTTTTTTAATTTTTGCAATTGTAAATTTTGTCGTCTGCTTTTTGGTGCTTAAAGAGTTAAGAGTACATTCCCTTTTTGAAGGGTTTCATCATTTGAGGGAAGCAAACAGGAAGTCACAAAGTTTGTCCCCCTTTGTAAAAATGGCAGAAAAATATGGCGGTATTCCTGTTCACCTTAAAGTGTACCGCTAATCAAACATGTCTGAAGCGCGGTATCTATAACTTTTATTTAAGGAAAACAAATTTTAATAGGATTGTAATTTTCAAACCAGGAGATATTTGGCTTTGTCAAATAAATTGTGAATCCATTCAACAGTTTCTTTTATTGACCCAACTGACTAAAGGCAATGTCACCTATTTTACAGTATATAAAAGTATGAAAAGACCATGTTTAATTTTGATACTTCAAATAAGACACCTAACAAAACCGTTTATAATGAAACACAATTACAAGACATTTACCTCAGAAGTCTAGAAGAGACTAACTTGTAATACTGCAATATACACCCTCATGTCCTAAATTGTGAGGATACACTTTCAGGGGAAGCAACTCCTGCCATTTTCCTTTTTTAATTCCTTCTCAACTGGACTATCCCTTAAGTAAAGAATTTGCTCCTCTTGGAGCAAATTCTTTACATTAAGAGTAGGCCCTTTTTGGAAGGGTTAAATTTTTCCTGATTTATCTTATTCTCTTTTATATCTCAGGCAGGGGTAGCCAAACCTCTTAGGGAAAATTTTTGTCATGACAGGACATATTCAGTACTCTGATTCATGCATCAAGGGCAGATAATCCCCTTGAGGCAAAAGTTTGATCTCCACAAAAAGCTTTTATTACTTTTATCATTAGCTGTAAGTTTAAGTCTCTGAAATTCTGATGTAATTTAGAGTAGATTTCATCTTCATTTAATGCACTAACAGCATCAGGGCAGGGCAGATAATTCACATGGGGCAAAGTGTTGAACATTACAGGCTTATATTACACTGATTATTTGCTGTAGGTTTCAGAAAATTGCTTCCAACTCTGATTTAATATACCATATCAAACCTATTAAATGCCTCCACTCTAATAAATGCTCTCTTCCTCCTTTTCCGAAAATAATCTATACTGACTTGCCAAAACCGCAAAATTCCAGCCTTCAGGTATAAAATCCTCAGGTATTGTAGTTTACTGAATTTATTCTAATAACCCCCCCCCCCCTCCACCACCACCCTCTTTTCCTAAAATAATTTTATACTAACTTGCATGAAATCCTGTTTGCTTCTCTGGAGAAGGTAGACCATAACACTTTGAAATGGGTCTACTCTTCTTTCCTTTAAGAGTTGATCCCTACTGAAAAGGGAGGCAAAAAATAGTAGAGCTGCTTCTTCTGGAAGTGTATCCATCACCTTTATATTGTTTATTAGAGGTATTTTGACAGTGGCTGATTTACTATGCTTTAGGCTCTAAATAATGCCCCCTTTTTCGCAAAATGAAACACACCCCGGGGGGTTTAATAGGATTAATACAGTTTATGTGGTCTTATATATGGTCTTTTGTTTACCTCATCATAGTCTAGGAGGTATTTCATGCAGATATCAGTATTTCTGTAATGCCAAAGTGCAGCTGTTATTCTTGGACTGTTAAAATCATTTTCTACTGTTAAGAATCATTTTCTACTGTTTTTGGAAGTGTTTTGAAGAGTGGCTGATTTGTTACTTTTACACCCTAAATAACGCCCTACATTCGTAGTACACAATGCCACCAAGTTGTCTAATAGAATTAATACAGTAGATTTTTTAATGATTTTATATATGTAAATAGCCACAGGCCATGGGCAGAAAATTTCTGCGACAAAATTTACTAAGATCACAACAAACAGCTTTTGCTACTTTTATAAACAGCTGTAAGTTCTGGAAAAATCTCTGTTAATTATGATTTCAAATAGATTTTATCATCATTTTATGCCTGTATATAATCCTGGAGCAGGGGCAGATAACTCCTATGGGGCAAAGGTTTGAGCATCATGGTAGGCTTTTGTTACACTGATCATTTGCTGTAAGTTTCAGAAAAATTGCTTCCAAGTCTGATTTTATATAGAATTTTTTTTATCTATTTAGCCCCAGGGGCAGATAATCTGTGAGGCAAAATTTTGATCACCACAAAAAGATTTTATTACTTTATCATTAGCTGTAAGTTCCTGAAAAAAAACTCATTGAATTGTGATATATATATTTTATCATCATTTTATGCTTGTATATAGCCAGCCTGGGGCACAGCAGATAACCCCTATGGCAGAGCAACAAAACTGCTCTTCGGGGCAGTTTTTTTTTTTCACTTTGTTTGTTTTCTGAAATACCTGGAATGGAGACCAATCAAAAAATAAAATTGGTGTTACACCAATTTATTAGACTAGCCCTATGGGGTGCAATTTTGAACATCAGATGAGTCTTTTATTATATATAATGCAACAAAAATCCCAAATTTTAAGACACGACACTTTGTACTAACAAAACTTTTGATTAGAAAAGAAGCTAATTGAACTGCTATAGAATAGAACAGAACTAGAAACATGGTAACTAACATGGCCCTACCTCTATTGGATTGTTGATGGCATTTAAGTCATATGTCATCAACCAGAAATAACAATAACAGCTTTCTATTTTCATGTTGTTCCTTCATATTTAATATGTTGTTTGGAATGATGCCTCTGGTAGAGTCATTAAGACAGTGGCAAAATACCAAATCATGACTGATTAAAACAAGGGCAACAACTCTGTGAAAAAGGAGGCTGGATTTACCATTCTTGCATTCTGCACACCTTCAGCTCTTCTGATGAGGCATTATGTTACTACAAAGTTTTGTGAAAATATCTAAAAGGCTATAGTGTTATAGATTGGCTATGATTTCTATACCAAAATTTACTAAGGGGCATAATTCTGTAAAAAATGTAGATGGAGTTATAGTTCCTATTCTCCAGAGGCGGATCCAGAAATTTTGGAAAGGGGGTTCATATTAGCTGAGGGGGGTTCGATTTGTGCAGTCTGACCAATTTTTCCTGAAATTTTCCATGAAAATGAAATAATTAAGGCTGAAGAGGGGGTTCGTTTGAACCCCCCGAACCCCCTCTGCATCCGCCACTGTTCTCTGAATGTTATCTAATAATGCTGAATATTTGTACCAAATTTTGTGAAAAAATCTTTAGCAGTTTTAAAGTTATAGAGCAGACACAATTTCCATACACAAAATTACAAGGGGCATAATTCTGTAAAAAATACATGCTTTGTTATGGTTCCTTTTCTCTGCACATCATCAGATGATGATTTATAGATGTCCCATGTTTGGTGAAAACATCTTCAACAGTTTTAAAGTTATAGAGCGGACCTTTTTAAATTTATACAGGGGACACTATTCTTCACTAAAAATTACAAAGGGGCATAATTCTGTCAAAAATGTAGATGGAGTAACAATTCTTATTCTCTGCACATCATCTGATGATGCTTTATACTTGTACAGAATTTCATGAAAATATCTTAGACGGCTTTAAACATATAGAGCGGACAAGATTTCTGTACTAAAAATTATAAGGGGGCATAATTCTGTAAAAGATGTAGACGAGTTATGGTTCTTATTCACTGCACATCGCCTGATGATGTTATACATTTGTACTCAGTTTCAAGAAAATATTGAGGGTTTTAAAGTTAAAGAGCGGACACGATTTTCATGCTAAACATCACAAAGGGGCATTAAATTATGTAAAAAATGTAGGTGGAGTGAAGGTTCTTGTTCTCTGCACATCATGATGCTTTATATATATACCAAGTTTTATGAATGTATCTTGAATGGTGTCAGAGCTCCATACTAAAAATTACAAAGGGGCATAATTCCGTAAAAATCATAGGTGGAGTTACGGTTTTTGTTCTCTGCACATTGATATTTGTACAGTTTCGTCAAAATATCTCAAATGGTTTCAGAGTTTATGGAGCGGACACGAAATGCTGACGGACAGACAAGATGACTACTATAGGGCCTCCGCAGACTTCGTCTGGTAGGGCCATAAATAAACTTCTTTTTACATTACGGTAATCATTACAATTCAATCACCGTGGTTTGTTCGAGAGAACTGCAGATTGCTGTATAGCCGCAACTGTAATTATGCTTCCGGTATAACCGCAGCTGTAAGAGCATTCGGAACTCCTCGGCCAATTCACGGAGTAATCCTACTTCTATTAAAGTATTCAGAACACTGATGATAGTTCCAGAAACAATCGTTCCCAAGACATGTGATCAGGAAAGCTTCTACACGCTCAGCAATCTCTAATATTCTGGGAGAAAAAACTGCACTAACTTGTAAATGTCAGTCCCTGCCAAGCCACCTTTTTCTGCACCTTCTCAAGTTCATCTTGAGGGAGTACACCCAAACTAAACTACAAACTCCAGGACTGGACGGCGCTCTGGACAGTCCCTTGTGTGGTGACTCTTCAACGTCCTGTGGACACGCCGCCAAGTTACGTCTAAGAAAGCCAATTAGCCTTTGTGTAAATATTGTGATAGGTGCGTTCCATTTCAGATTGTTGGTAATGGTTATGCCAAGACACTTGAAATTCTCTATGCTATCGAGGACCGTTCCCTATGCCATCGAGGACTGTTCTCTACGCTTAAGAAGTTGGTAATTCAAAGCTTCTCTCTTCATGTATACGCTTAAAAATCAAAACGTCAAAGAAAGCTTGTCAGTATTGTTAATGTTTTTGCGACAAATTTATCCAGTTCTGAGCTGAGTTAAAGGTAGGTTCCTGGACTAGCGATAACAATTATGTCCACAAAATAATTTCGTCTTTTTCTGAGCAGTATTGAATTCTCTTATTTTTCTGAATTTGTTGCTACTGAGAAACTCGTCAGATGTTGAAGAAAATAGTCGTTTTCCGTTTTGGTTTATTTTCTTTCGTTGGAATTCCAGTTCTAAAAATAAATTATGTTTATTATATCTATAAGTGGGCGATTTCTGATGCCATTCTCCAAAGGTTAATTTTTCCCTTGCCGTGAGCTTCCTAGAGGTCCTGGCATGGCGGATGGTTAAAACTACCACAAAATGCAATGCAACATGACGTCAGTTGCATTATCTATTTTTGGCGCGAACTGAAAATAGCGCTAACTGGTGTGCGAAGCAGAGTTAGGAAATCCCTTGCAAAACAACTTTTCTAATATATTTTTGATTTACACTTTTTAGTGAAACTTATTCATTCCCTTTTATAAGTGCTTTCCAACAACTTGGATGAAAGATCATCAAAATTATTACGCATTCCAAAGTACAGGAACATACCTTTAAGACTTTGAACCCATCTGGTAGACGGTCAAGCGATCAGTCCGTCTCTTCTACTGATTGTTTGAAGTGGAAGAGAGTTCCTTTCTCTGTGATTTCCCACTTTTCTGCCAGTTGCTTGGTGCACATTTCCTGGCAGACTAGCTTATGTCTTGCATGGTCACCATTTTGGTATCCTTGAGGAGTGATGCTGCTTCAGTGGCAGCATCCTTTGCCAGCTTGTCTGCAAATTCATTCCCCAAGATTTCTTCATGGAGACAGGCCACCCATTTTGGAATATAGCACTCCCATTCTTGAATTTCTTCGCTTAATATCTTCATGCAATTGTACGTAATTTTGTTGGTCCAATTTTAAAAGCGTAATGATTCCCACGGCACTGAATTTTCGGAGATTTACATGCTATTTACACGAAATACTATATCTCTTCATACTGCGAAAGCTCGTACAGACGGACAAACTATGGTGACCTGAAGACTCACTGCCTTTCTTGGGAGAAGTAACTCATGCTCTAACATTCAATGCAATATTTATATGATAGCTTCCCATGTTCATCGCACTGCGAGGCGCCCAGATAACGAGGTTTGTCTCAAGACTACCTTCATCTTCAAACTTGGAATACATATGAAGAATGGATTATTGACTCATGGGATTGAGAATCGGACTCATTAGACTTATTCTTTCCTTTATCTGTTCAGTTTTCTTTCTCGTCTCGTTTTACACACTGAAATGTTGCATAAAAAATCAGGAACCATTCAAGCTAGAATATTTGAAATTAGTTTACATATGTGTCACAGACTCTTAAAAAATCTCAACTCCCAGACCGAGGATCGAACCCGGGACCCTTCGATCTAAAGGCGGACACTCTAACACGTCGCTATAAAAGCCGGCTTGTATCGCAAGGTAGTACAAGTGTTTATATACCTAATTACCTACACCCTGTGACATATGGACAATGAGTTGCTGTGTCTTGGAATTGAGAATCGGGCTCATTGCTCTTATTCTTCCCTTTATTTGTCCCATTTCTGCCTTTTCAAGGTTTGTGTAACAAAGTTTCTCCGGAATCATGCAGCCTGGAATCTTTTAACTAGGTATACATATGAACAATGTCTAATTGTATCAGGGGTTTGAGGATTAGACTCGTTGCTTGTATTTCTCCCTTCATTTACCCAGTCTTCTATTTCCACTCATTGAAATTTTGTGTCACAGCGTTCACAGGAACCATTCAGTCTAGGATCTTTAAATTTGGTATACATATGAAAAATGAGTCGTTATTTGTTGGATTGAGAATTTGGCTCCTTGCACTTACTCTTCTATTTTTATCCATCTTTCTTTCTTTCCACAGTAAGTTTGTGTCACAGTTTTCTCAGAACCAGTGCAAGCTACTTGTGAAAAACTCATGTGGCGGCCGTAAACCCTCTCCCCCGTATATAACATGTGCAGTTTATATTTCACTTTTGTTATTGTCAGATCAGCTGGAATATTCTGAGAAATCGGAATTAATTGGTTTAGACTCATATTCCAGATAGATCTTTTTATTGTTTGGATTCGTTTTGGTAAACTAGTCTTTGTTTCAAATGCGTATTTGACAATTACAAAAATTTAGTATGTTTCCCCCTGGCTTTCGTTGACAGGCTATTAGAGCTTTATTAGCCGAAACTACGTAGTCTGGTCCACCTTCTTTCTTATGAATGTTTTCATTGCTCTTGAAGGAACTTATTTATTTTTATGCCCCTGCCGTGAAATGCAAGGTGGGATTTCAAAATTATTAAGCATAAGTAACGATCATGGTAAGATGATGTGTCATGTGCACGAACCATGTCGCTAGCTCAAAGGTCAAGGTCACAGTCTGCACTCAGACTTTGTGCACAGGCCTCATTGAAAATCTGTTCGTCTTCAGCCTATAACTTTGTCCTGCATGGTAGGATTTCAAAACTATTTGACAATGTGATTTGTTGCCTACAAGGACCATGTCTCTGGCATTAAGGTCAAGGTCACAGTGTGCACTTATGCTATATAAATAAGCTATAATGGAAACATGTTTGTGTCATATTCATGTCCGAGGTTTGGCTGCAAAATATATAAGTCTTTTAGACCCATATTTCATGTCCCTTGATTTGTCATTTATATTTTACATGTCTGCCTCTGTGAACCTAGTTATCCTACAAATCAAGGCGCAATCTTACGCAAGACACTAGGCGATGGCTTCCGTGTTCAATGGACACATTTCTAGTAAGAATTGACAAGCAGGATTATTGCTGTGATTTGTTCTTTATTTGTCCATATTTCTTTCTTTTCACTGAAAGTTTGTGTTACAGTTTTCTCTGCAACTTAGTCCTCGTTTCCGCGTTAGGTCTTGCATTCTGGCCACCTCGCTTGGGGAAGAGGGAGCTGATTCATGTGTTTCTCATGCATTTGCTTGTTTTGCGCGTGTGTGTTTGTCCTTTTTCTCTTCCTCTTGGTGTCGAGGGTTAGTTGCGGTTTGTGATTTTGGCATATCATGTACCTTTCTAATATCTTTTTGGTAGAAATCTGAGTACTGACTTCCTGTAACGTGTGATTGAGAATCAGATCCTGGCTCTTATTCTTCATTTATCTATCATTTTCTCAGGAACTGTCTGCTTGATAAGTGGATTCCATATTTATCTCTCTCTTTTTTCTAAATGACAATGCATAACAAAAAACAGCGCAGTGGCCTATATCAGATACTCTGACAGTTTTTGTTTGGAACTGACACTCTTTCACAGATACCTACGTATATAGTTGTTTGAGACCATATTCGAACAGATCAAAATCCGCATGTTGATTGAACATTTCTAGTCTTGCTTATTCACATACCGGGTAGTACCTTGTTATCTGACGTTACATGACCCCACCACCGTTCCTTCCCCTCACTCCATTTGGATGAGCATGAAAGGTTTCAGTTTCATAAGTAGCCATTTTGTTTTTCGCGAAATAACGTCATGCTATACATCGACACTATGAACGACAATTCTTAAAGAATTTCCAGTTTTTTCCAGTATTTTTATTCATTTAATTATTTTTTTTTTTTGTCAAATGGAATCATACTATAAAATACCAAAATAGCAATCAAACATGTTTCATTGATTAACCTTTGTCAGGTCCCTCGGAAGAAGTTGCAACACCTGCTGCTGAAACAACTTCTTTCGGATCCACTGGTGGAGCTTAGGATAACTGATGGGCTGGGAGTGGGAGGTACCGAAATGTATGTGTGTTGGGGGAAGGGGTGTGGAGAGAGGGGAGCGGGAGGGGCTTGAAAATATGACATAACTAGTGATCAGTTTGATGAGAATTTTTTATATCTTTTTAGCCTTCAAACATATGTTGTGATATCTCATTAGAATCACCTCGCCTGCATACGTCATTCATAACACAAAGGCCCGGATGGCGAGGCTGAAGCCCCAGAGCCCACCCCCTGGATCCGGGGCTGATAAGAATATTAGAATCTTCACAACAGATAAAAAGCACTTTAAAATTCTAAAAATGCTGACACATAAAATAATTACTAAACTGTCCTAAAAGTAGAACAGTTTTTAATGAAATTATGTGTCTATGAGATGCAGATGAAATATTGCAAACAGTGTAGATCCTGATCAGACTGGATCATCAGGAGCAGTCAGCTGTCAGATCTGCACTGTTTGCTCTGACCATTCTGTCCCAATACTATGAGTATTTTGTTTGCTGTCAAATCCCGTTACTCATGAAGTTGTACTATATATGTATGTAATTTATAGTAAATAAAATATCGACTAAGAATTTTTGCAGTATCCGAGAAAAACAAAGACTCTGAAGCTCTCCTACATCAACTATAGATTTTTGTCACTTGTGCAGAGCATCAACGTTAAGTTGAATATAGCGTCAACCAACTCGGGACACCACATGGAGGGTGCTCCTCTGAGGGAGGAAATTACATGCAACAGAACAGAACAGTTGCCTCTAGATATGAAAAGTCTTTAGGTGTTTCATTTCGTGGAAAAATAAGTTGCTTCCCCTGAATTAACAATTCCGGAAATGTTAGTTATTCCAAAATGGCGACGACCTAGTGAAATGAAACTGTGATTAATTGGATTTTACCTGAAATGTCGCGACTGGCGGACTACTTCGTAATCGTAGGATATGATCACGAAAAAGAACGTGAGTTTTAGTTGCAAATGTATTCATTGCAGATATTTGCGTGACTGAATCTTGAAATTTGTGCCCTGTTTTATCAAGTTCAGTTTCATTTCAGATCAAAATCAAAGTTTTCTACTTCACGTAAACAAATCCGATTTACGATCAGTACCAGTTTGTTTTAAGAATAATTTTCAAATGCAAATCCGATTTACGATCAGTACTCGTATCCGAGTAGTTCTCGTCATTTTTTTTCTAACAGTTTCCTGTTTTCTCCCAAACAAGCAGGTTTTCTTTCAGTTTGCGGTAGTTATGTATTGTGTACCTAATAACTCTGGTTTCGACACACACGTCATGAATTTATTTATAGAAACGAACCTCAGGGAGCGATCATTATTTGATATGCTATCACGCACAGACAACGTCACGACCAGAAGCAGTTCTCGTCATGTTGCTTTTGAGCTCGATTTTAAAATAAATATAAAACCCATTTTGCTGTTGTTCCTATATAATGATTTTTGACATCTTATTCATGTAACAAAGTCCGTTTGAATGCCGAATGCGCTAATTTTTTTAATGAGGTCACAGCAGACGAAAACAAACACAAAACTGAGACGAAGGGTTTGTCTTGTTCACAAGGCTGCTGAAAACGATAAATGATGACTGGGTCAGGTTTTCTATTTTAATATTTTTGTGTATTTTCCTGCAATGTTGACTTACATTCGGAATTTGTTTGCAAAGTAGACGCAATATTGGAAAACCTGACCCAATTCAGAGAGGTCAGCACGTGGCTTGAACGTGCTCACGTGGATGCCCCTGACGTAATCACGCGACTTTGCGAATCCAAAAGAGAAAAAACGGCATTTATATATACACAGCTCGATATCTTGATGAGTTTTTGCACTAGTTTGACCAAATGTATCATAAACTTAGGATTAAGGCAGCTGAAGTGAAGAAAAAATACGCGAAAAACTCGTTTTAAGCAGAATGACGAGAACTACTAGCTGACGAGATCTACTCGGATACGAGTACCAGTTTGTTTTTAGAATAATTTTCAAATGCGCTTCGTAAACAAATCCGATTTACGATCAGTACCAGTTTGTTTTTAAGAATAATTTTCAAATGCGCTTCATGCCAGTATGGGCGTGACTCATGTCATGTCAGACTGGCATTGATGAGATCTGCTCAGTGGTTAGTGCACATGACTGAAGCCAGAGGTCGTGGGTTCAATCCCTGCCCAGGGGCCAAGGCGAAGTCTTCATATGTCCTAATGCGTTTTTTCTAGCATCATTTGCAGGGATGATGTTAACAAGTGTGCCGTCCTTCAGATCGGGATGTTAACTGGAGGCCCCCCTGTGCAGGGAGAGTCATTCCCTGTGCAGGTTAAAGATCCCTACTATAGCTACATAGCTATGTGTAGGCTTTCATCCTGCAACAGCGAGTGTACACAAGTTCACCATCTGTGTCCCCCTCAGGGGTTAAGACGTAATGGAAGATTGATAAATAGATAGAACGTCTGTATTTGCATTGGTTTGATGTTAAAAGGTCCAGCTGGCTCAGTTCACATGTCAGTGTATGGATTGGGCTTTTGCCAGACAACAGCAAAAAGAATATGACATCGTTTCAACTAGATACTGATCTGATGATTACCCAGTCATTTGTAACTATGGTCCTTATGGTCCAGGGATATCGACTTTGTCATTGCTAAGCCCTGCCCAGAATGCCCTGTGATAAGCCCTGCTCAAATCCCAGCCAGAATGACGCACGTTTAAGTAAAAATATGGCATTAAACGTGATGTGGCCCAGCTATCCCGGGCCCACAGGGGCTGTGGTAGCAAATGACCAATGCATAAGCAGGGTACCATGTGGCTACATGCATTTGATTCATTTTCATTGTAAAAAATTCAAGATAGTGTCGTTATGGCTGTCTTATACCGGAGCACTTTAGTGCTATTTTTGTTCTGTTAATTTGGGTGGCATTTTTAATGTCCAGTGGTATATATTCAGGGCCTGACAAATCCATTGTCCGGTTGCCTGGGACAAGTCAAAATTTTTGCTGGGCAAGTAGAATATTTTTTTACTGGCCCAGAAAAATGTATAAGCTATATTGGGAAAACCCAAGAATTTCAGCATTTAGTAGTGGAAGCTCCGTACCGGACAAGTACACTTGAAGCCAGTAAAAATGCAAGTTTCTGGTTTGGACCACGTACGGATTTATGCCAGCAATGCTTTTTTTATGAAGGAAACCAGGGTGTTTAGCTAATCAGTGTTTAACATCAAGATTGGCGGTTTACTGACAATGGTCAAATAAATAAGGATTGCTTTGCATATAAAAGGACGTAACTCCTCCTTTTACTTAGGCAAAAGCGAAACTGACGTTTCATGAATGTTTTCGATTAACATTTATCTGTACGTGTTTTGGCTAAATTTCTCCATGCTTTCAATATTGATACAAAGCCTCTGCACACATGTTGTTTTGATGTAAATTCAAGAAATACCGCATGCGTGAATGCCGATTAAAGTTGTATCTTTAAACCGGAAGTGCGTGAAAAGGGTATGATTTTTAGGTAAATACTGGTACAAATGTGAAGCGTTAGGCGAGACTTCATACGCCGTTTCCTCGAGATTGCTTTATTTGAACCCCAGTTGAAGTTTTATACGATTCTCAAAATGTGTGAAAATTTTACAAAAATGGTTTTATGTTCAAATTGTTAAAATTGTACCTGCAGAGGCAATTTTAATTTTTACGTTGTTTTTTAATTTAAGGCATCATACTGAAGATCTCGTCTCTAAAATTAGACGGAACCTTAATTTCATGAATGCTTAAAATTAAAATTTGTTGATTTTAGCATTTTACCCTCAGTTTTTTTCTGAGACAACTGGACCTAAGCTAAACTGTCGCAAAAACCTTGCCGAACGAAAGGCAAATAGCATTCAATATATTACAGCCAAGCCACATTACTTTTAATCTGAAAACATGACCAGTAAAAACTTGCATTTTTAATGGTTTCAAGTATAGATCAAATTTTGATTTGTCAAGCCCTGTATATTAGATACATTTAAGCCGGTCCGTCGAATTACCCCAAACCACCCCAAACCGCCCATAAAAACACCCCAAATCCCCAAAACCAGATCACTCCAAACTAAATTTGGTATTTTGCAGGAACTCACATGGCTTTAGAAATGTTTGTTCATGCTAAAAATAATAATAATTAATGATAATTGATTTACATTTGCAGCTTTAGGGAAGACTTGTCATTACCAATATGTAGACTATATTTCCCATGAATCTGAATGGTATATACCCACACATATACTTACACATGCATGTAAACATGCATGTGCTGTGAAACATATATATGCAGACATGCATGCATATTTACTATCTACATAATTATGTACATACCTACAAACGGCATACATATAACATAGCAGCACATACCATATAAGAATTATTGTTTCTGCATAAAAAGATAATACTTTTTTTTTTTTATTTTACAATTTTTAAATCATAAAAAGCATAAACAAGACCTTTAGAAGCTATTTTAACCAGTTCAAAACAAAATTAAGAAAAGTGGTTTGGGGTGGTTTTCAGGTGGTTTGAGGTGTTGTGGGGTGGTTTGGGGTAATTCGATGGACCGGGTCCGACCCCATTTAAGCTGTTAATGGCTATTTCACCAAAATATTTTTCTGATGATATAATTTGCAAATCATGGGCTTTTTAATGGATTGTTTCAAGATTTGAATAGTGCAATAATTTTGCACAGAAAGGCTGACATTTACATTATTCATTGGTCAGTGTCAGACTTTGGGCTGGTGAAAATGGGTGTGATAGTCAATAGGGCCAGTCTTGAAAATATCCTTGTTTCCCCTTACCTGACCCAATCAAAAGGTCGTCGGTTGGTCAGTATTGTTTTCTTTTCTTAAAGACAGGACTTCTGTGCCTGCGGGGGAGGGTGGTTGGGGGGGGGGGGGGGTGGATCTGGTTCCCAGCACAAAGCTATCTGACCTGTACAGGTAAAGGTGTGAAAATTTATTCAACCAATCAGTGAACCAGAATTACCAAACATGATAATTTCATTGGCTGACTGTAGGTGCTGCCACTATGTGATCAAGAGAAAGAATGACACTATGGAAGGTAATCCTTATATAGTGCCACTCCTGTCTTTAAAGCAGAATAATTAAAGGGATTATTTGTGCATCTTAGAAAGGTTTTTAATTTAGAATTTTGCAATAAAGTTGTGTGAAAAAATAACAAATCAGGGATACAGACTAGAACTCGCCCACTGCAAGTAAAAAATCCGCTTGGCGCCTAAAATTAAAATGACAGTTGCCCAGCTTGCGATGGTCAGCTGTCTGGAGTGTTTTCGGCTTGGAGAAAAATCCGCCATCTAAAAGCTCATTGCTAACTTCCGGGCCGATATCTGCTTTGAATACTCGGTGTTCCATCATATTTGTGTGTTGGATTTTACTCACTATGACAAACAACATTGCCACCTCCATTTGACAGCTAAAAATCTTGACCATTTGTAAATTTTTTTCACACATAATTAGGCATAATGTGGCGATACATCACTGGTGTTTCACACCCGGTTGCTAAAAGGAAGGGAAACCCCGAAGAAAGGAGGGTTTACTACAAAGCCTATGGAAACGGTGCAATTCTCGCACAGATTCTGAATATAAAAAATTCTCACGTTTTAAATGTGGGCCCCTAAATTTCTGGCTGGGTGACTAATTTTCAGTTTTTAGGGACCCAGCTTGCGCCTATGAAAAATGAGTTAGTCTGTATCCATGCAAATATGTATGCTAAAGTGCTTAAGTATTTGGACATCTAGAAATAATTTATTTTCCATTTGTCCCAAATGGAAAATTAATGGGTTTTAGGTGTCCCATTTAAGAACACTAGGATAATGTAGAAAAATCCTCTGATAGGAAGCTACTAGCTTTGGTGAAGAAAAAAAAATAAGAATTTTTTATTTAAAAAATCCAATCATTTTTAGCTCGCCTGAATGAAAGTTCAGGAAGAGCTATTGTTGTCACCTTGGCGTCGGCGTCCGCGTCAGCGTCCGCGTCCGCGTCAGCGTTGGCGTCCGGATTGGATGTTTTGGTTAAAGTTTTTTAAAGACCTATATCTCCCTAACCCATGGATGGATTCTTTTGATACTTGCACCGTAGTTAGATATTGGTCCAAAGTTTAACAGGGTAACACCCCCACCCCACTTCGTGACCTTGATGTCAAGGTCATGGACTTAGAAAATTGGGAGTTTTTTGGACTGGATGTTTTGGTTAAAGTTTTATAAAGCCCAATATCTCCTTAACCCATGGATGGATTCCTTTGATACTTGAACTATAGTTAGATATTGGTTCAAAGTTTTCCAAGGTACTACCCCCACCCCCCTCAGTGACCTTGATGTCAAGGTCATGGACTTAGAAAATTGTCCTTTTATTGATTGGATGTTTTGGTTAAAGTTTTTTAAAGACACATATCTCCTGAACCCATAGATGAATTCTTTTTATATTTTCACTGTAGTTATATATTAGTATAAACTTTTACATAGTACTACCCCAACCCCGCTCAGTGACCTTAATGTCAAGGTCAGGGACTTAGGAAATTTGGTCTTTATTAAAGTAGGAAATTTGGTCTTTATTAAAGTGTTCTAATTGCATACTGATCCATAATGCTTGACAGAGATTTAGTTTACACTTGAACTGATGTTAGACACTTTTGAGTTTTTACAAAACACTATATACTTACCCCACTGGATGACCTTGAAGTCAAGGTTATCAACTTAGAATTTTGTCTACAAGATTTTGGTTAAAGTTATATATTTATAAGACATAATTTCGCAGGGCCACAATGGACTCAGTTGATGCTAATACTTTGACTGATATTGGATAATGGTTCAAGGTTTTGATACATCCTAACCCCCCCCCCCACACACACACACACCCCACACACACACACACACACACCCCACCCCTTACCCCTCTACCCCTTAGTTCTTTGTCCTCAAGCTCATGGACTTTGAAATTTCATGTGGATTTTTTTTTTTTTTTATTTCATTTTAAGACTTATTTCTGAGATAGCGTTTGTTTATAAATGTGTTGTCATTATGGACATGCTTGTTTGAAGTTTTATGCCTAGCAGTCCACACCACCATAGCAACTGTGTCATGGGCAAGCACTTATTCAGGCGAGCTATGCTGTCAGGCGACAGCTCTTGTTTGGGGTAGGGCCAACTTTTTAGATTGGTTGCAAAAGGAGAAACAAAACATATTTTATTTTTGGCCAAGTGGTACATGTACATGTCAATGACCAAAAAAATTGAAATTTGATTGATCCCTTCTGCAATCCAAGGGCTCAAGCTATGAGCACTCTTCATTAGGAACAGCCTGATCTGGGTCTGCACTGTTTGCTTAGACCTGTCTGTCCCAATAAGTAGACTCTGTACCATACTCCATCCATTTCTCCACCAACCCAGTTTGAGTGAAATACTGTTGAAAGGGCTTTAAAAACCCAAACCAGCCATCACCCAATTTCATGACAACAGCGATTAGAACTGATTGTTCAACATACTGGGAACTCTTTATTTGTACAGTCATAATTTTCTATAATCTGTCAATATAGCACTTGATAAAGCAGATTGTATTTGGTATGTCTGATAAATTTTCTAAAATTCAGTGCTCCAGATAAGAAGGGGTAATAGAGATAATTTAGGGATAATTGTCAATATTTCTCCATAAAAACATATTTTGTGACCAATCATTAGAAGTCTCATTGAGACGGTTCTAATGAGGGGCCACAACATATTTTTTCGTTAAGAAATAAATATAAAAATTATCTTGGAATATTGCTAAGAGAGTAGACATTTTTGTTACAGACATTGATGTTACAACTTTTAGAACATAAATTTACCAGCACAGATAAAAAGGGAAAATTGTCCTTTGTCATGATACAGAGAGATTTCCTGTTTCCTAATAAGTTATGGAGCCCTGGTAGTGCTGGCCTGCTTAGGTAGTGTCCCGGTCCAGAGGATATAAAACTTTTTCATGCTCAACTCAGCTGAGCATGAAATTTTACCTGCTAATAAATAGCAAATTATTGATAAGTACAGTTGTTTTCTTGCTCAGTTAGCTGAGTATGACATTTTCTCTGCTTATGAATATGAAAATGCCAACATTAGTTGGCATTTTCATATTTATCAGCAGAGAAAATTTCATGCTCAGCTGAGTTGAGCACGAAAAAAGTTTTATAACCTCGGGGCCTGGATGCAAATCCAGCTGGAGGAACTGTAAAAGGATTTCCATTGCACACAGCCTTTCATTATCACCCTTGCATTATCCTGATATGACTAAAACACTGTAATGAAAAAAATGTAAAGTTGCAAGTCAGCCATCCATCCATCTCTTTTGAAGTATGCTAAGAAAATTATCTTTCATCCATACCCTTTAAACTTATCTGGGTCAGCCAAAGACATGCAGAGATGCACAGTATATTAATGCATGTTATTATTGATCTTATCTTAATTACTTTGCTAATTCTTGATGTATTTGAGGAAAAGGAGCAGTATTGTGTAGTAAGAAAAGATCAACTTTTTTGGGGGGAAGATAAGATACTTGTTTGATATATCATATTAATCCTATTAAATACCCTGGGGGCCTTGCATTTTGTGAAAGTTGGGCATTAATTAGAGCTTAAAATGTAGTAAATTGGCCACTGCCAAAATACCTATGATAAGCAATATAAAGGTGAGGGTATACTTTCAAAGGAAGCTGCCTCCCTTCTCCCAGGGGTCAACTCTTGGAGGCAAGAATTTCCTGTAGGAGCAAAATTTTTCCTTTACAAGTAGACCCCCTTTCTAAGAGCTACCTTATCCAGAGAAGCAAATATGAATTCATGCAAGCTAATATAACATTTTTTTTTTTGGGGGGGGGGGGGTTGCGGAAATAGGCAGGGAGCATTTTATTTGGATTACTATGGTACTGTCTTGTCATGCCTGGTTTAATAATTGACACAATCACTTGTTACCACTAAAGGCAAATTATTATGGTAATTGATGACTGTCATTTTATCAAAGTTCAATATAATGTTATTGTCACCTACAGGCAGAAAAGTAAGTATGAAGGTGTGTAAACAAAGACTTAAGGTTTTTAAGTATTCCTTTAATATAAACTAATAACTGGATTTATTTGAACATCTTTACTATTACCCTACATATTCTACTCACCCAGAGGGAACTGAAGGAACTTTGACCTTTCCTCCAGCAGAGCCCAGCAAGAAACTGGGTACTGCTTGGACAAGTGATGGTTAAAGCTCACAAGCTGTAACAATGAATCACTGCTGGTTTGGTGTGGAATTGAACCCCTCCCCACTCCACCCCCCACTCTCGCCCAGCACTGGGGGGATATGCAGAAGTTAAGGCCACATACATTTCCACTGCTATCCTCCACCTTCCCCGATCCCCATGCATGAGGGGAACATGATTTTTTATACAAATAAATGATGCTGACCAGTAGAACATAAGGCAGATTTTTTCAAGACCTAACCAATATCTGATAGCTGCAGACAGGAGCCAGCCAGTAATTAGAGATAATTAAATAATCCATTTCAGAGCTGATCTGCTGAAAGGAAATGTTAGTAATCACTTGAACTTCAGACAGAAAATTTAGTTCAATAATGTTCTAGGTGCTCTAGGCTTAATATGATAGAGCTCAGGCTCAATATTGCTTCCAAAAGTGTTTCATTGAAAAAAAAAGAATGGCAGAGCTAGAGGGGTTCAAGTGTATCTTAACTCATTAAGCACCAAAAAGCAGATGACAAATTTTACGTCTGCAAAATTTTAAGAAATGCCTTGTCAGAGGTATTTCATATTGAGAATTCAAAGACTAGAGGGCAAATAGTGTAGATCCAGATGAGGCCCGCTCTATGAGCCGCCTCATCAGGATCTACACTGTTTGCAAATTCTGCTGTTTTCGTCTCTGCCGCTTAAAAGCGTAAATGTTGTAGCCCAAGTGTCAAGTAGGTATCGTAGCTGTCTCATGCAAAAAAGATGGTTGACGTTTCTTTGCTAGGCCAACATTTCTGTTTAACATTTAAAGCACCAAAAATGAAAATAGTTGAATTTGCAAACAGCAAAGATCATGATGAGGTGGCTCATCTGGATCTACACTGTTTGCTCTCTTGTCTTTGTATTCTCAACAGATATAGTTCAGGACTATTTTGCTGAGATAAATTTTGTCATACACTTTTAGGGAAAGCAACTCTGCTATTTTCAAATGTCTCCCCTCTCTATGGGGTCTATTGGGGGTCACTTAGAGAATGCTGGAAGGGCTCCGTCATCCTTTGAGGCAAACAGGAAGTCATAAAATCATTCCCCTTTGTGGCTATGGCTGAGTAACATGATTGTGTACCCATACATGTTAAGGTCAATGGTAACAGTCAAAGCTCTAGATAAGAGGGAGTATTTGGTGATAATTAGGGATAATTTTTGTTAATACTGTATAATACTCAACGAGATGGTTCAGATGAGGGGTCACAACATATGGTTTGAATGAGAAATAAAAATAAATATCCCTCAGTTATCATCAAATACCCCTCTTACCTAGAGCTCTGAGCAGTTCTAAATTTATACTGAAGATGCTCTTCTAAAAAGTTTCTTTTCTCATATTCGATGTCCTTCTTAAATGGGGTCATAGGAAAGAATTTGCCCCCACACAGAGGCACTAGTTCTTTCGTTTGAAATTAACCCCTGTGATCTCGAAGAAAAGTGGCTGTACCAGCAGGTCAGAAATCTTCCTGGCTGTGTCAATAGAAGTGAAACGTCTCCCTTAAAAAATGGTTGGAATGGGTGGGGGAAAGGGGTAGTACCATCCAGTTATACATGGCTTCAGTGGCTATCTGTTTGACCTGTTTCAGGGGCCCATACAGTATACATCAAATGTCTGTTGTTTAACCCATTTCATTCGGGGTATCTGGGCAAAAAGTTTGGATCTAGATCAGGCCCCACAAATGTGGGGCCTGATCTGAGATCCAAACTGTTTGCTGGCTAGACATCATTTCTACAAGAGTAAGTTAGACCAATATTGTCAAAATATTCTCGATTTTTGATGCAGACGACAATTTCAGTAGACAACAAAAATACCCAGAATGCAATGGGTTAATCTGAAGTAAAAAGAGGGCATACAGTATGTGTGCGCAACATACAGTGGATCCAATGGGATTCGGGTATTTCTCAGACGATTAACAGGGCAGATCATGTCCTAATTAAGGATTACATAATATCAGGAGAAAGTCTTATAAAGTTTAGCGCAAAAGTACTGAGAAAATTCCAGCACCAGTTTTGTGTTATTCAAAAAATAAACCATTGACTTAGCATATGTTTTGTGGTTTCAAGATGCTGATGGATTTGGTTGTCTGTTTGAAAATAGTCTGATGTTTGGATAAATTGTAATTCAGTTGTTTATTGGCAGCTGATAATGCTTATCAGTAGCTTCTGACCTAATCCGCTCAATAATAACATTATCTCTGATATTGTAAACAGGTTACAGATTGTGTTTATCCTTCAGTGCAGCTCAGCCTCTGGCTCAGGTGAGCTATTCTTACCCATACCATAGGTAAAATTTTCTAAAAACTGCAACACCTAAAATTAGTTTCTGAAACTGTCCTTAAAATTGAGCTATTTAGTTTCTCAATTCAGTTATGCATTTAAAAGATGCAGATGAAATGGCAAACAGTTTAGACCCGGATCAGACTTCTCCTGATGGAGCAGTCTGACCTGGGTCTGCACTGTTTGCTCAAGGCTTATCAGTCCCAATATTTAGAATATTTATTGTAGTCTTTGGTGTTTCCAAAATGAGGCAGCTCTAATGGGAGTTCAAAACTTGCAAATAGTATATTTTTATGGAGGGATGGATGTATGGGTGACTTGTATGATTTTATGGCTCTTCCAACAGTATTTCAGTCATATCATGCTGATGGAAGGATGATAATGAAAGGGTGTGTGTAGCAGAAAGAATTTAGCCTCCAGGAGGATCCAAACATGGATGGCTGGTTTAGCTGGCCAGGGCATAACCCGTTCCAGTTTTAATGGAGAAGTTGCAGAAATTGTCTCAGAATTTTCATCATAATTACTGCTTTCTGAATTGGAAGGTTTCATGGTCATATTATGTTAGACTGTTAGTACAGAGGCTATTAGAACAGCTAGTACAGTCTTTTCATTGCACGAGCTGCGTTGAAAGATGTGAGAAATAATTATTGTGATGGAACCCCCTTTGCTTCATTGAATAAATAGGAAAAAGAAACTGTTGAACATTATAGCAGGTTGTTTCGGTCAAAGCATCTGCATTGCTGAGTGGTTAGTGCTCTCGATTTCAGATCACAGGGTCAGGGGTTCGAGTCCCGATGCCGGCAAAATTCTGTTCGAAGCCAAACAGAGCTTCATTGCACAGACCCTGTCATAATCACCCTCCCATTATCATGATATGACTAAGCATGTGAACCTACTGTCATCCATTCACCTCAGACTGTAAAAATCACATGTAACAGCCATTATAATATTCAGAGCTCTAGATAAGAGGGGGTATTTGATGATAATTCAGGGATAATTTTTCTTATTTTTCATAGAAACTACAATGTATATGTTGTGAACCTTCATCTGAACCGTCTCGGCAAGATGGTTCAGATGAGGGGTCACAACATATGTTTTTATGCAGAATTAACAAAAATTATCCTTAATTATCATCAGATACTCCCTCGTATCTATAGCTCTGATATTCATAAAATGCTAGCTCAGAAAAAGAAGGTGCTACCAGGGCAGAGTGATGATGTTAAATGTTGTCTTTGAGCTGCAGCATTACCTTCTAGAATAGCAGAGTCTGTTCAGTTTTTGCTGTAATTAAATGGCATTACCCAGAGCTCTAGATAAGAGGGCGTATTTGGTGATAATTAGGGATAATTTTTGTTAATTCTGCATAAAAACATATGTTGTGACCCCTCTTCTGAACCGTCTCGGCGAGACGGTTCAGATGAGGGTCACAACAAATGGTTTCGATGAGAAATAAGAAAAATTATCCTTAATTATCATCAAATACGCCCTCTTATCTAGAGCTCTGATTACCATTTTGCAGTCGGCCCTGATGATTTTCCTGTGACAGACCTGATTATAAAGGAACAGGTAAAAGTCTGGAAGTAATTTGCATGTTCATACTCATCAGTAGTACGGAATCTTCATCTCTCTACCTGTATAGAATCTGGGTGAAACCTGCTGGGATTAAAGGCTCTGTAAACTGTTATTATTAATGAGGCATCATTACCAGAAGGCCAAAGCTCCTGATAAGGAGAGCATTGTAATATAACCCTAAATATGGGACACCCTGGCAGACGGACTACTATAATGGTTTTCTTGTAGGCATAGGGGGAGAGCTCTAGATAAGACGGCGTATTTGATGATAATTAAGGATAATTTTTCTTATTTCTCATCGAAACCATATGTTGTGACCCCTCATCTGAACCGTCTGGTCGAGACGGTTCAGATGAGGGGTCACAACATATGTTTTTATGCAGAATTAACAAAAATTATCCCTAATTATCATCAAATACTCCTTATCTAGAGCTCTGAGGCATAGGGGTAGTTGGTGTTTGAGGCCTACCTTGTCTTTGGCACAGCATATTAAACATGGAACCCATTCCTCTCCTTTGGCTGCCTTTAGCCTTCCTGATTTGTACATGTAGTTAACCCATTCTAATGCACTTACAAATATAACACAACGTCTGATTGGCTAACGTCAAAAATTTGCGACAGTATATTCTGCGATATACTGTCGCAAACCCGACATCATTATTAAACGTCGCTTCTCATTGGCTGAAGTTTGGTTTTATGCTGCTGAAAGCGCTTGCAATGGGTGCAAAGAAGTACACTTTGAAAGGTGAAAATGTGAAAAAGTACATCAGAATGGGGATAACTTTATTGAAAATTTTCATTTGGGTAGGTAAATCGTTGGTTTTATGGTCGCCAATTCCGTTTTACGGCTCCGCTGGTGTGTCGCCGTAAAACGAAATTTACGACCATAAAACAGAAGATTTACCTCCCAAATTACAATTTTGAAATACAGTTATCCCCTAATTTACTGCTGGGCACTCATTTACCGCTGGGTGGGCAGAGAGTTTTTCATTTGTTTAGCCAAAGCTTCTGAATTCTGGGATTCTTAAAGGCTAGTACACCAGGCAGTAACTTTTGGGCAAAAGTAGGTCACAGTGGCCAACAGAAGTGCAGACTGGGCACTGACTCATGGGTGAGGGTACAGTGTTTTCAAAGTATCAGAACCCTGTAAATGTCAGGAGATTGAGATGCAAATGTAAGTCACAGGAGTCTGTTATTATGCAGTGACCTTGACTCATGTAGTAAGGATAATGGCTGCAGTATCAATTGTCTGCAAACCAGCAGTGTCTGCTAGTGCACTGGTAAAAATAAAAGGACGCTTGAAAGGTCCATTTCAGACTTGGCTGAGATATTAGAGCTTTGGTAAATACAGTAATATTTCCATTTCTTTGAAGGTAATTGCATTTTAGCCGCAGAACTTCAAAACCAACAAAGTAGCATGTGCGCCCAGCGAAGACCCAGATCAGCCTGGGCATCTGCCGAGTCTGATCAGAGTATTAGCTGTCTCCATGAAGATGGCTTAGACCCTTAGCTACCTTTTAAGGGCACAGCAAAGACTGATCAGACTAGGCGGATACCCTGGCTGATCTGGGTCATCACGTGACACACATGCCACTTTGTTGGTTTTATCATGTAGCAGTTCATTTCTTGACTTGCATGTTATTCTGATGTTGTTTTACAAAGGAGAAAGTTTGGCACATGCAAAAAGACAGCTGGAAAACTTGAAAAATAAGAAGAATGTGAAAAGTGGTAATATCGGTGAAAAGATCAATCAAGGAAACTAAGTTACTTGGCATTGAAAATACTTCCCGAAAACCTGTAATTTAGTTCCAGGTAGCTGGTAATTGACATACCTAAAAGTTTCAACAGAAGATCTGATTCAGAAACAGGGTTTATCCAGATTTTAGCGTGGCTTCAGCTGATTCTCTTTGCCTGTCAGAATCACCTAATACTCTTGTGCCCCACCAGAAAACTCGCAGTGTTTTGAAAAATGATACCCACACTGATAAAATCTCTGCAACAGGCTTCCCCTGCTAAGAGCTAAGTATAGACTATAGTCTTTATCTAAATACAAGTGGTAAGTGATTTATTATCAAAATTTTAGTGGTAATGGAGTATGTAGTTTTCATGATTGTTTCAGAGTCGACTATTTGATGTTCTGGGTGGGGTGGTTGTAGGTAGGAGTGGGGGGGGGGGGGGGGGGGGGGGGAGGGGGTTTAAATCCCTTTCTTTGAATATGCAAGAAAAAAAGTAAATTGGCTGAAAATGATATTAAAAAATAATCTTGCCTGAAAAATGAGTAAAATAAGTAAAATATAGTCTGTAGATAATTTCATTTGAAATAAGCTTTCGAAATGTCCGTCCCTGGGTTGCGCGTGTGTATGTTGGGGGGAGGGGGGAGGGGGGAGGGGGCCGCTCCTTTATTTAAAGTAATATTTTCATATCATTGACATGTTGTTTACATAATCATTCTTTACACCAGCAGGTGGGCGCATACAAAATACAAGCACCCTTACAGTCACATGTATTATTAATGGATCTTGCGCATTATTGAGTAATTTTTTTTTAGTAAAATTGATTGCAAAAAAGTCACTAGCTTATGGAAGGAAAAGCCACAAAGGCAATGGTGGCCACTTTAACAGCAGTATACTCATACAGGGATGTTTGTATCTGTACCATGGATTAAGGGAGCCCCATGATACGGGAACTGGTTGCAAAAACAAGCTAAATATGCCCTTTGTCTGGTTACAGAAGAACCATGCTCTCTAAATGAGAAACAAGGTGTAAATGATTTTGAAGGGCTTCCGCAATGAAGCGCTATTTAGATTTGGACAAAATTTTGCCTCCAGTACGACTCGATCCTGCGACCCTATGCTTTAAAGGAGCTAGCACTAACCATTCGGCCACGTGGTTGCTTGATGTCCTAATGGAAAGAAGTTTGTGTACGCGTTCGAAGATTTTTGACTCTCAGTATTTGGGAAAAATAATTATACTGATATTGCCTCCACTAAAAAGTGATCAGACGAAATACATAGATTAACTAGAAATTGTGTTCGTGAAACACTATGCCCCCGACCATATGCTTGCCACTAAAGATGTCAAGCTTTAGAATGTCTAAGTCTGAAAAGGCATTACATAATCTTTACTAAAATATTTAACTCATCAAGGACTTCTAATGTACCAAAAATCTGCTTCCTACATGTAGGTCAAGCAGAGTCAAAAGATGAAAAAAATGCCAAATTCATACAAGGGCCATAGTTCCATCAAACTTTTACAAAATTCACCCAAAAGTTAATCAAGTATTCTACTCCTTATACTCTATCAGTATACTAAATATCAAGGCCATAGCTCAAAAATACTTTTTGAGATGTATTGCTAGCAAGATTTGCATCTCATTTTTAAAAATGGGCATGATTCAAAAAAAGAGATAACTCAAAAAAGAGAAAAAAACATGTGTCAGCTTTTTTTTCCAGGAGGAACATAAATATGACACTTCAAAACCATACACCCAGAGGTCCTTGAGCGCAGCAGCTGTCTAAGTGTTAATGATCAGGGGAAATAACCCCGTAATTCATTAATGCAGAGTAACCTAACTTAAATAAAATATTTCACTCATCAAGCAGTACTATTATGCCAAAAATCAGCTTCCTATGTCAAGCGGTTCAAAAGTTGGAAAAATGCCAAATTCATACAAGGGCCTTAACTCCATCAAAATTTTACAAAATTCACCCAAAAGTTAATTAGGATATCTACTCCTCATACCCTAACAGCATACCAAATATCAAGGCCATAGCTCAAATACTTTTTGAGATATCTTTCTAACAAGGTATTCATTTCATTTTTTTTTAAAAAGGGGCATATTTAAAAAAATCATAAGTCGGAAAAGAAAAAGTATATGGGTAAGCTGTTTTTTCATGAGGAACCCAGACATAGAATTTCAAGACCCTAGTATGGATGGTTTTAAAGTAATTTGAGGCATTAGACGTGTGACGGACGAACGAACGGATGAACGAATGGACAGACGAACGGACACGCCGAAAGCAATATGCCCCTCCAACTTTAAGTTGGGGGCATAAAAATCATAAACAGAAAATGTGTTGATAAAAGACTATGCCCCCAGTCGTATGTCTGACTCTAAAGATAGTTCATCCTACAATGTATAAGTCAGAAAGGGGCCCGAAAATGGGCAATAATTCAACCGAAAATTTACGAAATATGCTCCAAAGTTAATCTGTTCATCTACATCTTAAGCCTCGGTCCCACAGAGCCTGCGACTGCCTTGCGACCATTGCAACTACTTTTCCTCTACAGCAGTCGCCATAAATCGGCGACAGTTTTTTTGCATGCAACCCTTCTGCAACTGCTCGCCGTAGGATCGACTAGTTTAGAGTGATCGGCGATCGGCGCTTTCCAGAAATCGATTGCAACCAGTGCAATCAGAATAAGTTGTTGCTAGTCTTTCAGTGTGCATGCCCAAAAGACTGGCTGTGACTTATTTTGATCGACGACTACTCGGCGACTTTGTTGCAACCATTATAAAACCTCACTACAACTTCTGCAACCTCTTTACGATTGTCAATGTTTTAAGCCACAGACGACACCCAAATTTCCCACGATTCCTTTAAGGCAACAGATGCTTTTCGTATTCCAAAATTTACGCAGGAACACTTGCCTTGATTCGTTGAACAAGCTGAAAATTGTTTTTACACATGCACATTTTCGTCAGAATAAAGAGTGACAAATTTTTTTGGTAGCTCTTTTTTTAGCTCACCTGAGCCAGCGGCTCCGGGGGAGCTTATAGGATGGTAAGGCTCCGTCGTCCGTCGTCGTCCGTCGTCCGTCCGTCGTCCGTCCACAATTTCAAACGACTTCTCCTCTGAAACCGCTGGGCCAATTATAACCAAATTTCATATGCAGCCTCTAGGGAACTTAGGAACGAAAAGTTGTTCAAACGGTCCTGGTCACATGACCAACATGGCCGCCACGCCCATATATGGTAAAAACCTAGAAAAATCTTCTTCTTCAGAAGCAATAGGCCGATAGCCTTGAAACTTGGTATGTAGCATCTGGCATGCGAGTATTACCAAGATTGTTCAAATTATGACCTTGGGTTGACCTTGACCTTTTTTACGGTAAGGTCAAATTTGCTTCCTTATGCTTTAATATGGCAAAATGCTGCAACATAAGATATCTTGGAAACTGTTGAAGATTTTGGCCTATAAATTGGTACATACAGTCATCTTAATGAGTACATGAAGATTTATGAGTACAAGAGGTCAAGGTCATTCTTTGACCTTTGACCCAGAACTCTCATATTTTGACAATATCAAACAATCTCCTCAAAAACAACTAAGCTAATTGTAACCAAATTTCATATAGATCCTCCAGGGGTTGAGGGAATGAAAATTTGTTCATACGGTCCAGGTCACATGACCAACATGGCCACCACGCCCATATATGGTAAAAAACCTTTAAAAACCTTCTTCTCCAGAACCAGTAGACCGATGGCCTTGAAACTTGGTATGTAGCATTGGGTACTCAAGTACTATCAAGATTGTTCAAACTATGACCCTGGGTTGACCTTGACCTTTTTTACGGCAAGGTCAAATATCGGAAATGCTAGAACATGAGATTTCATGGTAAGTTTTGAAGATTTTGGTATAAAAATTGGTATATACAATCATCTTAATGTGTACATGAAGATTTATGAGTACAAGAGGTCAAGGTCATTCTTTGACCTTTGACCCAGAAATCTCAAATTTTGACAATTTCAAACAATCTGCTCTAAAACCACTGGGCCAATTGAAACCAAATTTCATATAGAGCCTCGAGGGGTTGAGGGAATGAAAAAAATTTCTAACGGTCCTGGACACATGACCAACATGGCCGCCACCCCCATATATGGTAAATACCTTTAAAAATCTTCTCCAGAACCAATTGACCGATGGCCTTGAGACTTTGTATGTAGCATTGGGTACTTGAGTACTATCAAGATTGTTCAGATTATGACCTTGTGTTGACCTTGACCTTTTACAGCAAGGTCAAATATCGGAAAATGGTAGAAGATAAGATTCATGGAAAGTTTTGAAGATTTTGGCCTAAAAAATTGGTGTATACAGTTGTCTTAATGAGTTCATGAAGAATTATGAGTACAAGAGGTCAAGGTCATTTTTAACCTTTGATCCAGATCGCTCATTTTGACGTTTTCAACAATTTCCTCAAAAGCAAAAGGGCCAATTGTGAACACATTTCATATAGAGCCTCCAGGGGTTGATTGAATGAAAATTTGTTCAAACGGTCCAGGTCACATGACCAACTTGGCCGCCATTACCACTTACGGTATAACTCTTTAATATTTTTCTTCTCCAGAACCAATACACCTATGGCCTTGAAACTTGGTAAATAGCATGGAGTACTAGAGTACCAGCAAGACTGTTCAAATGGTGACCTTGGGTTTACCTTGACCTTTTTTGCGGCATGGTCAAATATGGGAAAATGTTAGAACATAAGATTTCATGGAAAGTTTTGAAGATTTTGGCCTAAAAATGGTATATATGGTTGTCTTAATGAGTACATGAAGATTTATGAGTACAAGTGGTCATGGTCATTCTTTGACTTTTGACCCAAAACTCATATTTTGACAATTTCAGACATGATAAGTAAAAGCCACCTTGCCAATTGTTCAGGTGAGCGATTCAGGGCCTCATGGCCCTCTTGTTTTCCTTTTCTGGTTCCCAGTTGAATGATGCCTGCAACAAAAACGGGACAGTGAATGAGGCCCCACTCCTGTATATTGTATTTTTACCATTTATTATTCATTAAATTTGAAATCGAAAGAAGGTAATTTTAGTTGGAAACTGAAATGATCCAAATCAATTACGCAGCCTTTCTTAATGTGAAACTCAATGACATTTTATTTGTTTAATTTTTCCTTAATCTTATCTGTGGCAAAAACCTTTAAACACAAATGATTATGAAAAGCACTTCAAACTTCACGTTTTATGATAAAACAATGGTTGATGTGCACATTTTTTTGATAAAATCAACATATCGCTCCACAAAATGCAGGGTTCCCTTTTCTGGTTCCCTGTTTAGTAATGCAATATATTGCAAAAGCGGGACAGTAAATGACTGCCCAAGCCTGTATATTGTATTTCTTTGTCTGTGAAACCGCCAAGGTCATTTTAAATGGGAACTAAAATGACCCTCATCAATTTTCAAACCTTTTTTATGTGAAACTCAAAGATGTTTTCTTTGTTAAGAGTTGGCTTATCACTGTCATTTACATTGACGAAACTATGCAGAGAAGCTTGCAGCGAAACCTCACGATAAATCTTTTTATAGTAGACCTATTTTATAGAGCCATGGGGGTACTTAAAGTTGGCTCTATCTTGGCCATTCAAATTTGGGACTGATTGATTGATTGATTGATTGATTGATTGATTGGTTTGGTTTAACGGCCCTTTGAGACAATATTTCAGTCTATATCGGGCCATCTCCCAGAGAGGGAGAAAGAGGAGAAATGACAGACGAGAGAAAAAATGTCCAAGCAAGCCCCACCCGCACATACTGCAAGCACAGTAGGCCCTTGCCCTACAACATTCCAAATCAGTAGGACGCCCCGGCACTGGAAGTAACACACAGCACCATCCCACCACCCGACCACCCCCAGGAACTATGGCGAGAAGTGTGCAACAATACCTAAAGATAAAAAGTTTCATACTGATAGAGCAATGATGCCTTAGAAGGCCCCACAGCTCTATCAGTGGTATAAATTTGTGTAATAGTTTATTGTTAGGTATGGCTGGAACTTCTCACTACAGTTTTGTCATTTTAAATGTCCGTAATTAGGCCACTTGAAACAAATAAAACCTCCTAGACTTACGCATAAAAATGACTTACTTTCGATATCATTAACCTGAATGAAATGGTCTATTCTATTCTATTGTATCCCATAACCTTACTAGGTCGTTGGGGCACCACAGATGACTTCGAAACAATCCCTTTCCACCTTGTCCTGTTTTCAGCTGCCCTAGTTGAGGTGGCAAAAACCCATCTCTGTCCACTCTTTAATATTGTCTTCCCACCTCTTCTTCTGTCTACCTCTTCTTCTTTTTCCTTTCAATGTGCCCTGTAGAATCGTCTTTGCTAAACCAGAAGACCTTGAGACGTGGCCAAACCACCTTAGTTTCCATTTCCTTACCAGCGTAAGGAGTTCATCATATTCTCCAATGGCTGCTTGGATCTTTCTGCGAACATCCTGACATTAGTTATATGGTCCTTGTACGTAATGTTCAGTATCCTTCGGTAGCACCTCATCTCAAATGCCAGTCGCCAAGGTCCACAACTCACAGGCATACAGAAATATGGAAATGACAAGGGAGCGCATAAGTTTCACCTTTGATCCAAGAGATATATTGTTATCTCTCCGAATTGGTTTCAGCTTGGTAAGAGCTGAAGTGGCTTGTGCAATCCTTGAGAGAACCTCCTGTTTTGTGCCATCATCTGAGACAACCGCTCCAAGATATTTGAAGCTTGAATGAAATGGTAAAAACTGATAAAAATACAATCTACAGGTGAGGAGCCCATTCATTGTCCAGCTATCGTTCATTTTTCACTGTTAGATGGGGAACCAGAAAAGGAGAGCGATTTGTCATTTTTAGTTCATCTGGACTGAAGGGCATCAAAGCAGTTTCTCTGTTCAAATTCTAGGTTTGCTCTTGATCTCGTATTTTCAAGAAAATGTTTAAAAAAGACACATAAATTTAAAACAACACTGCAATAGAAATGATCATTTTGACCAAACATATAGGTTTAACTTCTTCCTAATAGGATCAACAGGCTCTCTAGATATCCGGTTTACCAAAGTTTGCAAAGTTTATTTTTTTACAAGCTCTTATTAAATTATTGTGGCTATTGAACAGAATAGGGCCCGGGCATGGGGTTTTTATCGAGTACGAAGAAAAAAAATCAAAAGCTGGTGTACCAGGACATCAGAATTATATACATGTATGAGTGTGTGAACTACAAAGATGCAGATCAGCCTGCGCAGTTGTCGGATTGCAATCTTCATATACTTTTGACTCCCGGACAAAGGGCCGTAAAACCCATAGAAAGAATGGTGAGCAGTGAAGATTTATGTCTGTGCAAACATGAAGGCTGATCTCAGTCTTGCTTTTTGAACATGCCATAAAGATTTTTTTTTTCTTTTTTTTCTTTTGTGAATTATGGATAAGCTGGGCTTTACAAAAAACAACAACAAAAAAACATAAAAAAACAAACAAAAAACCCAGTAGATATTAGAAAGTATATAGATTCCAACTGAGTTGAGTTGGAATCTATACTTTCTAACATCTACTTTTTTAATGTTTCAACACTCTTTTATATTTTTTGTCAGAACTGGCCAATGTATTTAGATAGCTAGCAGATGGAACCTGTTGCTACAAATTATGTGGTTTATCTGATTAACAGTGCTCCAGATATAGGAAGCATTTAGGGCTATTTCAAAAATGTTTATAATAAACTGAATAAAAACATGTGTTGTGACCCCTCCTTAGGACTGCCTTGCAGAAGCCTTTCTAATGAGGCATCATAACATATGTCTGTATGGAGAAATAAGAATATTTATCCCAGATTAACCACCAAATTCTTGTCTATCTGGTGCTCTGAATTTCAACAGTTTGTAAAATTATATGAGCTCACCACGGGAAAATTTGTCTACAGCGATGAGAGAACTGACAATGTGCACAGTCTGATCAGGGACTGTACAGTCTGTCCGGCAAGTAACGAGATGACATTGTAGGTTTTTAAAATCGCAGTATGCATGCTCCAAGTCAATAGTGCATTTGCACAGGCTCTTCTCAGCTCTGAGCATGTGCATTCAATAATGTCTTAGGGCAGGATTTTTTTGATGCTGCAGATACCATGGAGCCTCTCATTTAAATGCAGAAAAAGACTATAGATTGTAGCAGACGTTAAATTCACAGTGAGTCATGCTGAGGAAACTCTTCATCCCTCAAAATGAGCAGTGTACCTATGTCTGGCCTAGGAGTACTAAGGGGTATCAATAATCATAAATTTTGGGTCATTTTAGAGGGGAAAAAATCTGTGTTATATAGCTAAAAAATTTCAGTATGCCTCTTCCTTTTCTCTAGTTTTACCATCTGATGTAAACCTTCATATGCAGCAGGCACATGATGTCAACTGACTTACTTACTTACTTACATCAACATCAGTACCCTGTTATTTCTATGTCATGTGCCTGCTTTCCTGCTGGGTAGCCTTTGTTTTAGAACCCTCTTAGTGAGACTATTCTCCTGAGGGGTCAGCAGGCTGACACAGAATGTATTTTTTTTCTGAAAAAATGAACAAACTATCTCAAAATAACATGTATCATCAGGGTCCAAGCCACATCATTGGCGCGCCAACATAGTTTGATGGAGGCAATTTTCATTGCTACATAAGTTATTCTTCTGTGCTTACAAGCTGACTGAATTTTATCCTTTTGCCTTGTTGATTCATCTGTTTTTGTCGCACCTGCTTTAGCAAGGTGCGATATAGGAGTTCACTTTTCCGTCCGTCCGTCAGTCCATCCGTCCGTCAGTCAGTCCGTCCGTCCGTCCACAATTACGTCGACCCTAGCGTTCGGGTCCATTATTCTCAATCTATGATACCTACATTCATCAAACCTGGTATAAAGTTTCTACTTAGAATGGTCTCGAGGAACCTTGAACTTATTTTGACCTTTGACCTATTTTTTATGCTCTAATGACTTCGTAAAATTCTGTGCCGTATGTCCATCCACAATTACATCAACCCTAGCGTTCAGGTCCATTATTCTCAATCTATGATACCTACATTCATCAAACCTGGTATACAGTTTCTTCTTAGAATGGTCTCAAGGAACCTTGCACTTATTTTTTGACCTTTGACCTATTTTTCATGCTCTGATGACTTCATAAAATTCTATGCCAAAAATTACGTCAACCCTAGTGTTTAAGTCATTTCTCTCCATCTATGATACCTGCAATCTTCAAACATGGTATAAAGTTTTTTCTTAGGATGGTCTAGAGGAGTGTTTCCTTTGTTTTGACCTTTGACCTATATTTTATGCTCTGCTGACTTAGTATAATTTTACGTCAAAAATTACGTTAACCCTTGCATACTGGTCCATTTCTCTCAATCTATATCATTGAAGTCCATTTCTCTCTGACAGTAGAACTGCATCTAGTTTGTAAGTCCAATTTGCTCAAATTTCTACATAATTCATCAGACCTAGTATACCCTTTTCTCTAACCATGGTATGTACTATTGAGAAAGCATAAGGCAGGTGCGACATAGCATTCCGCGGAATTCTTGTTAAGTCTAATGTTCTCTTAAGTTGATTATTCTGTCTTGAAGTATGCCATTATTATGCCAGGCACCGGCATATTTCCTGCATTTGGTAGGATTGGATTCTAAAATATTGCCTCAATAGTCTGATTTAACATCTCCGAGCTGTTGTATTCAACACTTTAAGCACCAGTGACGAAAATAGCATAATTGCAAACAGTGTAGATCCTGATGAGGCGGCTCATAATGAGCCACCTCATCTAGATCTACACTGTTTGCCCTTTAGTCTTTAAACTCTCAATTTGAAATGTCTTGGACAAGGCATTTTTTTAATTTTTGCAGACGTAAATTTTGTCGTCTGCTTTTTTTGGTGCTTAAAGAGTTAACACATTTACCATAGTATCATGGTGCATATTTCCGTTTTCTTAAAATCATTATTGCCACTAAGATCCTCCCATTAAATATACCGTAATCGACCTTATTAGCGCCCTGTGCGCTTAACTTTTTCAAAATGGCGGCAAATACTTGTAGTAAACTTTCTCTCTTATTAGGGCACATTTTAATAGGTTATTATATATTGAAAGGAACAAATTTAAAGGTAAAGCATCAGAGAAAAGCTGCTTATAGGCAGCTTTTCTCTGATGCTTAACCTTTAAATTCATAGAGAAGCTTTAGAAATAAAAAATGATATATTCTGTTGCATTTTCAGCTCTTGTAAACAAGCAAACAAAGGAATAAACCAGTAAAAACTATGTGCATTTATAGTAGTGGTGTACCGATGATCAGGTGGTATTGATTAGCGGCGTGCTGGAAGCTCCCGATTCCGATAATCGATTGAACTTTGTCAAAATCGATCATCGGCATGAAATGGAGGAGCGGTATGCGAGCCGTCTCTGCACCGTCCAGTACTCACATACGGCCGTTTGATCTTGTCCCGACGTATAAAATATCGCCACTGTCTTTAAAATCATCATCATATTTCAATTCTCATATCGACGTTACCCCCGCACCTCAGCGGAACGTATCCATAGCCGCAGTAACGGGGCGCCGAGCGTCCGTCCATGTCTTTAAAATTCTAGCACGTGTCATATTTAACCGGATTAGCGCAGGTGTCAGCCAGACGAAAAGACCGCCTACGGGCCAATCGAGATTGTCCGTATGGAGCACTTGACCTGGTAACACACATGTCGGACCGCCTACCTGTCAAAAACGATTATCAAAATAATGCTCACTCGTAGATTCAACCTCTTACGGCAGTCTGCAAAACAACTTATCAAATCACGATGACTAAGCTTTTGGATGAAAGGTGTCCATCTTTTTTAACGATCGCGAGAATGTAACTGACCTATATGTGTAAGGCGTATGCCGACTTCGAAAGTTTGTGAATGTATCCAAAACACACGAATACTGAAGCATGTATTGACAAACTCTATCCGAAGTTTTTACGAACAACAACATTCACATTAACGCTTGCCCTTACAACAGAAGGTCTTGTCATGATCCATACTGTCGTCACTGGAGTTTTTAGGAATACGAACCTCTTCTGCGAAAAGCGTTGATTCAAAGCGAAGATACACTGTTAATATTAATAGATGCTGTTTCCGACGTGTTATGGTCTACCTCTGGTAATATACATTGTTTTGATTAATAGTACCAGTGATTTTTTTACAAATCTCCTTCTTTGAGTCCCAGGACTCACAAGACCTAAAATCTTTGCATCCCAAGCTCAAGGGTTTGCATCTTTACTGGGATGCAAAAGCAATATTTTCTCTGCATCCCAAACTTAAAGGGCTTCAAAGGACAAGCCCTATAAGTAAAAAATAACCAACGTCAAGCTCCTGTGGTCACAGGAATAAAATAAATCACCTGTTGTCTCATTGTCAGACAGCGTATTGGATTTGGAGACATCTGTTGTCATTTCGGATTCGAAGTTTGATCGGTCGCATCATGATCTGCAACATCTGGCCTTGCGTGTTTGTCTTGCCCAAGAAGACCAAATAAAGTTTGCTGCTTTGAATCAAGTTTGATCTTTTTCTTGTTTTTCGGAGGCATGATTACTTATTGACCCGGTGTATTAATAAAAGTTTGCACTTAGGTAAAAGACATCACCGTGGTCTATAATACTATGTTCCTCCGGTACTGGACAACCACTATTGATTATTGGTATTACAGGTAGACTTCGGTACTTAGCGGGAGTAGGAAAGACTATGGTACTGTTTTTTACCAGTAATATAACAATCTGCTAATGCACCGTTGCTATATTCTTAAAACGAAAGTAGCTTTGTAAACGAAGCCGAAATCGGAAGTTGGACTACCTATCGGCTATTTTTATGCGTCCCGGAACGCAGCCAAGGAAATATTTTGCGTCCTCTGGGAAAATTATGCGTCTAAGACGCAGGACGCAGGGGTAAAAAAATCACTGTAGTACTATTAAAATACGAATATTGAAACATCCATTTCACGGATTTCGAAGTTGTATCGTCATATCGTCATGCAAGCCAGTGCGAAAATGATGCCGTATAGTGTGCACAGAAACAGCGCATTCTGATCAGGGTGTACGCGATTATATATTTAGTATAATACTAACGGTAGCGTTGATATGCAATTACCTGCTCGTTTATGGGTCACACACGTTTTCTCTTTGATGTAAAGATCAAAGACGCCGCTGCGAGTATATACGCGTGCCGTACGCAGTGTCATTTCAACCGTAAGACGGCTAAAGGTACCTCAGTACACACACCGATAACTAACAATTGTATCAGCCAGCGCAACTAAGCAGTCAGACCGGTCTTTCTTGTTCGCATCTAACATGAATAATAATGAATATCGACCTAGCGACAACCGAGTTCTTCGGTGGAAGCGTGTCACTATACGTTCCGTATGTCACCGTATTTCCGACGTGGCCCATTCGGCGGCAAGAAAGGGAATATGATGCAATAGCAGACAGTGCAACCATTGTCACTTGGGCAAGTCTTCAGTTTTTAGAGTGCTCAGGACTTGCGTATTGTTCACAAACAAACAGGAATGACTCTGATTAGACTGCGCAAATGCTCAGCCTTCACTTCTTAGAACAAAAAGTTCACTACAGTATGTGAGGGATGTGTATAGGGTGGGGTGGGGAGCGGGGCGGGGGAGGGGGGGGGGGGTAAAAATAACCATGCATAAGTCATTCCTAAAAAGTTCGGACTTCCAAAAAATTCTCCCAATACGTCCAAATCCGACACCATCGAAGTCGGGACTTCCAAATTTTGTAAGTTAGTGGAAGCCCTGGGTTTGTAGGGTAAGAATCTTTCGTCAAAACAAGTACTGGTTTTCAGCAAAAAGTGACGGTGTCTCTGTTATCTTACAACCAATTCATGACCACGACATTCGATCTGGGAATAATTCCATGCTATGATAAACAATCTGAATGAATAGTTCTTACTCTGAATATTTGTTTACATAATAATTCTGGCACCCCACCCACTCTTTCTTCATATTTTTTTTCCCTAATCTTTCTGAGGCCTTGGTTATTATGGGTGGGGGGTTAACTAATGTAGCCAGTGCCTAAGGGGAACCTCTGCTTGAATCTTTTTAGGTGTGGACTTAGTTTTTTTGTATGTGTGGTGTGGAATTTTGGAATGGCAAACAGTGTGGACTCTAAAAGAGCAGTGTGATCTCAGTGATCTGGGTCTACATTCTACACTGTTTGGCTAGACCTGTCTGTCCAAAAAATTTATTGATGCTATCAGAGCCTGGTTAATGGTTCGTATGGACATGCATCACATCATCCACCATACTTCACAAAGCAGAGGTGGTTAAGAACCAAAAGGTGCAAAACTACAAAAGCTACTACACTACAGAAGCAGCTATTTTTAGTCTATTATACATGGATTTTACAAGGATTAACAGTGAAACATGCATGGAAAAGCAAACTTATCAAGAACCGATTAATAATCGGAAGAATCGCATCGACAGCAGCAACCGATTCCAACCGATGATCGATTATGATTTCCAGCCGATGTCCCATCACTAATTTATAGTCCTATGTCTCACAAATTGCCATGGTGTGCGCTTATAGGGGCATGTGCGCTAATTAGGTAGAATACGGTAGTTAACTGTTGTCTTTCCATCTGTCTGTCTGTCTGTCTGTCCCTTCAAAAATGGTGCCATAATGATCTGTTATAAATACATTTAACTCTGTTGAAATTTCAGCTTTTGCACTAATTTGAAATATTTATTTTTGGAGCTATTTTGGTCTAACAACCTGCTCTTGAGTTCCTGTTGTAATACCAGATACTGAGAATTTTGGCCTCAACCCAACTCCAGAGTGGCTACTTACTCTTCACTGCAGGAAACTGATTTCATTCAGAATCTTTGAGCAGTGCTGGTAGAAAAAGGTGCCTGAGGGCATTTCAAACAGAACAAATGTGCAGGCTGATCAGAGTCTTCACTGTTTGCTTTAGAAAGCTTTTAGGACTGAGGAATCTGTATTGTAATTTGAATTAGAAAGCTTATGAGTCTGTAATGTAAGAAAGTGAAAATGTCGACCAGATTTCAACTAAGTTTGTACACATGATCTTAGAATTGAAAAAAAAAGAGAAGCTTAGATAAATATATAAAATAAAAGATAAATAAATGACAAAAAAGAAAGTAAATAAAAAATAAAAGTTTCAAATTTTCAGAACTGAGTTAACACTATTTGCTTTTATTTGCATTTTCTAGACAAGACTGATTATAAATATTTTACTATTGAATAAATCACGTGAACTTTTAAAAAGCATCTGCAGTTCAATAATTTTAAACTGAAAAGGTATCATTTCCCTATGATGGGTTTAAATTTATTTTCAACAGCCATGTGTCTGCTTCTGTTTCCTCCTGCTGAAAGATGCAGGCATAAAATTGTTTAAGAACTGCCTGTTGAGTAACAAATCAATTATTTATATTTGATTTAGAAGCTGGTATGAAATGAAAACTATCTTATGAATTGCAATTTTGTAACACAATTGGAGAATTAGAGACTTAAGTATATTGTCCCCTCCCTCCCCACTTCCCGTCTTTGCTTGCTTTCTAAATTAAATGGTTAGAGAGGGAAGTGAATTCTTTTGCAGGGGAAGCAGTTTTCCCTTATAGGTAAGAAAAGCGAATATTTTGCAAAAGGGAGGCTATGTACTAATATAAGTAAGGCAAGAATGTTTTGAAAGGGAGGCTATTTACATTTTACAAAGGAGAGGAAGTAATATTTTGCAAGGCAGACATAGGTAAGGGAAGTAATATTTTACAAGGCAGGCATAGGTTAGGGAAGTAATATTTCGCAAGGCAGGCATAGGTAAGGGAAGTAATATTTTACAAGGCAGGCATAGGTTAGGGAAGTAATATTTCGCAAGGCAGGCATAGGTAAGGGAAGTAATATTTTACAAGGCAGGCATAGGTTAGGGAAGTAATATTTCGCAAGGCAGGCATAGGTAAGGGAAGTATTTACATTTTACAAAAGAGAGGAAGTATTATTTTACAAGGCAGACATAGGTAAGGGAAGTAATATTTTGCAAGGCAGGCATAGGTAAGGGAAGTAATATTTTGACAGGCAGGCACAGGTAAGGGAAGTAATATTTTGCAAGGCAGGCATAGGTAAGGGAAGTAATATTTTGCAAGGCAGGCATAGGTAAGGGAAGTAATATTTTGCAAGGCAGGCATAGATAAGGGAAGTAGTTTTTGATGAGGCAGTCAAAGGTAAGGGAAGTAATATTTTGCAAATCAGGCATAGGTAATTAAGGTAATAATTTGCAAGGCAGGCACAGGTGAGGGAAGTAATATTTTGCCAGGGCTTCCGTTAACGGGCGTATGGCCGTATATTACGCCCAGGATTTGCTCCCGTACGTCGAGAAATGGGACCTCTGGCGTCTGGCATACGCCCGATAATTGTCACATACGGCCGTTTGATCTAGTCCCGACGTGCAAAATATCGCCACTGTATTTAAAATTCTAGCACGTATCATAATTAATCGGATTAACGCAGATGTCAGCTAGACGAAAAGACCGCCTACGGGCCATTCGAGATTGTCCGTTTGGAGCACGGAACCAGGAAACACACATATCGGACCGCCTACCTGTCAGAAACGATTATCAAAATAACGCCCACTCGTAGATTCAACCTGTTTCGGCAGTCTGCAAAACAACTTATCAAATCACGATGACTGAGCTTTTGGATTATTTTTACGATCATGAGAATGTTACTGACCTGTATGTGTAGGGCGTATTCCAACTTCAAAAGTTTGTGAATGTATCCATAATACACGAACACTGAAGCATGTATTGACAAAATCTATCCGAAGTTTTTACGAACATAACATTCATATTAACGCTTGCCCTTACAACGAAGGTTGTGTCATGATCCATACTGTCGTCAATGGAGTTTTTAGGAACACGAACCTCTTCCGCGAAAAGTGTTGATTCAAAGCGAAGATACACTGTGAATATTAATAATCGCTATTTCCGACGTGTTATGGTCTATGCTCTGGTACTATACATTGTTTTGATTAATGGTACTATTAAAATACGAATACTGAGACGTCCATTTTACTGATTTCCTAGTTGTATCGTCATATCGTCATGCAACCCAGTGCGAAAATAAAGCCGTACAGTGTGCACAGAAATAGCGCATTCTGATCAGGGTCTACACGATTATATGATATACAATTACCTGCACGTTTAAGGATCAAGCAAGTTTTCTCTTTGATGTAAAGATCAAAGACGCCCCTGCGAGTATATACGCGTGCCGTCCGCAGTGTCATACCGTGAGACAGGTACTTCAGTACACACACCGATAGCTAACGATCATATCAGCCAGTGCAACAAAGCAGTCAGACCGGTCTTTCTTGTTCGCATCTAACATGAATGATAATGAACATCGACCTAGTTCGGTGGAAGCGTGTCATTATACCTTCCGTAAGTCATCATATTTCCGTAGCGGCCCATTTGGCGACAATGAAAGGGAATATTATGCAATAGCAGACATTGCAACGGCGAGTCTTCCCTTCGAAGAACAAAAAGTTCACTACAGTATGGGAGAGAGAGAGGGATATGTAACGGGGGGGGGGGAGGTAAAAATAACCATGCACAAGCCATTCCTAAAAACTTCGGACTTCCAAAAAATTCTCTCAATATGTCCAAATCTGACACCAAATTTTGAAAGTTAGTGGAAGCCAAAACTTCGGACTTCCAAAAAATTCTCTCAATATGTCCAAATCTGACACCATGGAAGTCTGGACTTCCAAATTTTGAAAGTTAGTGGAAGCCCTGTTTTGCGAGGCAGGCATAGGTAAGGGAAGTAATATTTTGCAAATCAGGCATAGGTAATTGAAGTAATATTTTGCAAGGCAGGCATAGGTAAGGGAAGTAATATTTTGCAAGGCAGGCATAGGTAAGGGAAGTAATAGTTTGCAAGGCAGGCACAGGTAATTGAAGTAATATTTTGCAAGGCAGACATATGTAAGAGAAGTAATATTTTGCAAGGAAGTAATAATTTGCAAGGCAGGCATAGGTAAGGGAAGTAATATTTTGCAAGGCAGGCATAGGTAAGGGAAGTAATAGTTTGCAAGGCAGGCACAGGTAATTGAAGTAATATTTTGCAAGGCAGGCATAGGTAAGAGAAGTAATATTTTGCAAGGAAGTAATAATTTGCAAGGCAGGCATAGGTAAGGGAAGTAATATTTTGCAAGGCAGGCATAGGTAAGGGAAGTAATATTTTTCAAGGGAAGCATAGGTAAGGGAAGTAATATTTTGCAAGGCAGGCATAGGTAAGGGAAGTAATATTTTTCAAGGCAGGCACAGGTAAGGGAAGTAATATTTTGCAAGGCAGGCACAGGTAAAGGAATTAATATTTTGCAAGGCAGTTATAGGTAAGGGAAGTAATATTTTGCAAGGCAGGCACAGGTAAGGGAAGTAATGTTTTGCAAGGCTGGCACAGGTAAGGGAAGTAATATTTTGCAAGGCAGGCATAGGTAAGGGATGTAATATTTTTCACGGCAGGCACAGATAAGGGAAGTAATATTTTGCAAGGCAGGTATAGTTTAGGGAGGTTATATTATGCAAAAGGAGGCAATTTACCAATAAAGGTAAGGGAAATAATTTTAGGGAGACTTTGATTAGAAATAATATTTTGCAAGGCATGCATAGGTAAGGGAAGTAATATTTTTCAATGGAAGCAAAAGTAAGGGAAGTAATTTTTTGCAAGGGGTACATATTTAATTGAAGTAATTTTTGCAAGGCAGGCATATTTAAGGGAATTAATATTTGCAAGGAAGGCATATTTAGGGGGTATTATTATGCAAAAGGAGGCAATTTATCAATAGAGATTAGGGAAGTAATTTTTTTGCAAGGGAGGTAAAGGCAGTGGAAGTAATATTTTGCAAGGCAAGCATTGGTCAGGGAAGTAATATTTGGCAAAGGAGGCATAGGTAAGGGACATAATGTTTTGCAAGGGAGGCATGGGTAAGGGAAGTAATATTTTCCAAGGGCGGCATAGGTTAGGAAGTAGTATTTTGCTAGGCAGGCATAAGTAAGGGAAGTAATATTTTACAAGGCAGACATAGGTAAGGGGAATAATGTTTTGCAAGGCAGGCATAGGTTAGGGAAGTATTATTTTGCAAGGGGTACATAGGTAATTGAAGTAATATTTTTTCAGCGGAGGCATAGGTCATGGAAGTAATTTTTGCAAGGCAGGCACAGGTAAGGGAAGATATATTTTGCAAGGGAGGCATATTAAGGGGTTTATATTATGCAAAGGGAGGCAATTAATCAATAGAGATAAGATAGGTATTTTTTTGCAAGGGGAAGTAATATTTTGCAAGGCAAGCATAGGTAAGGGAAGTAATATTTTGCAAGGCTGCAAGCATTGGTCAGGGAAGTAATATTTTGCAACGGTGGCATAGTTAAGTGAAGTAATGTTTTGCATGGGATGCATCTAGGTAAGGGAAGTAATAGTTTTCAGGGAAGCATAGGTTAGGAAGTAATATTTCACCAGGCAGGCATAGATCAGGGAAGTAATAATTTTCAAGGGAGGCATAGGTGATTAAGGGGAATAGTATTTTGCAAGGCAGGCACAGGTTAGGGATGTAATATTTTGCAAAGGGAGTCAGTTTACTTTCTTGGTATTTATTGACCTCCAGTCTCCTTACCCTTCATACTTACAGTATGTGTACTAGGTATTTTGGTAAAGGGGTATAACTGTGTTACGTCATTCTAAAGAAATTTTGTTTCATTCAGACTCCATATGATACAATCATATACCAGTTGGGTCACCCAGACTTGAATCTTTTCCCCCTTCTGATTAGAAACAAAGACTTACCTGTGAGGTATGACTTTATTTACTGGTCAGATGATAATGAAGATATAATTATGCAGATGAGCCTTGACCAATGTACATACCACACATACCAGAAATGATAGGAAGTGTTTCAGGTTTCATTGACCTCATCTCAACAGTTGTTCACTTTCTCTGGTGTTTATGGACAAAAAAAAATATAAAACAACAGCAACAACCAAACAGAACATAGGCATTTCCCCTTTCTTTTAAGGTGAATGGGTACACTTTCAGGGGAAGCAACTCTATTTTTGTCTCCCTTTTCCATGAGGGATAACTCAAGAAAAAATTTGCTCCCAAAGGAGCAATCCTTTTATTTATGTGTAGACCCCATTTTGGAAGTTTTATTTTCATCTTGTTTCCTTTGTAAAAATGACAGTAAAACATGGAGGCCCACCCATATACCTTAAAGTTTAGAGGAGAAGAGAGACAACTCTGTGATTAACATGAAAATGTGCAACTGCAGAGTGAAAGTGAAAGATACAGTATACTACATATAATTTGCATGTTCAGTATATTGGCATATGCATTTGATTGATTTCCTTTGGCCATAATTAAGAAACCGTTAAGAGTCAGAACCAGATTCAGGACATGTTCCAGATGTTCCTGTTGTGTTATGTATCATTAAGCTCACCTGTGCAACAGTTGTGTATTGCTGAATGTTTTGACATGCGAGCCACAACACGACAAAACCAACAAAGTGGCATTTGCTCAGGGAAGTCTTAGATCAGCCTTGGCACCTGCCCAGTCTATCAGAGACTTCGTTGTCCACATGGAAGTAGCTTAGAACGATAGCTTCCCTTTATGTGCACAGCAAAGAGTCTGATCAGACTGGGCGGATACCCAGGCTGATCTGAGTCTTCACTGGGCGCACATGCCACTTCATTGGTTTTGTCCTGCGGCCGCTGGTATGAGCCTGTTACATGCATAAAGAGTTCTTGATGTATACACTCGTACAGTCTGGTTAGAACCTTTGCAGTTAAATGCATGATTTATGGATTCTCTGGAATTTAATGGCAAATGGACAAAGTTCAGGGTAGACTGGTCATGTGCTGCATTGATGCACAAGCTGGTCGGGGTCCTTACTGTTTACAACATGCTGAAAACCCATCAGGCTGCCTGTTGCTGCTCATTATTGGCATGCAGATATTGCCATCTGGTTTGTTGTAGAACTCTTGCCTTGACATTTAACAAAGCTTATAGAAGAAGGAAATTAAACTTTTTTCTCTTATTTTCCTGTAAAATGAGGACTGTTAGGGGATCTTCATGATAAAGCAGTTTTAAGGAATTTTAGTGCACTTATATTGCAAATGCAAAGGAATGTTTATTTCATATCTCTTGCATCGTAGTCCAAATATCCATCAGCAATCATTCTGAGCTCCCGTTTTTGTTGGGGGTGTCTGACTCTGTGATCAGTTTAACACTTTGAGCACCAGAGACAAAAATAGCAGAATTTGCAAACAGTGTAGATCCTCATGAGGTGGCTCATGATGAGCCACCTCGTCTAGATCTGCCTTGTTTGCCCTCTAGTCTTTGAATTCTCAATACAATTACCATGGACAAGGCATGTTTTGAATTTTGCTGAAGTTAATTTGCTGTCTGCTTTTTGGGGCCTAAAGCCTTGATAGGCATATTTTGCCAGTTTTAAGTCCTTTTTAACAGTATTCACTTGTATCAGGAGGATGGGGATGTGATTATGAGCTGTGTGCAGTAAAGCCCCACTTAGGTTCAGACAGAATTTTACCTCCAGCGGGACTCAAACCTGCAACCTGGTATTTCAAGGTCAGATGCACAACCATTTGGCAAAGTGGATGCTTCTACATGACATCTGGGGTATGCCAGTCTGATATAAGGATAGGTTGCATATTCTGTGCATACAAAGCTGAGATTTTATGTTGGAATGTTGCTTGAAAGCACCTCAGTTTGGACAGCTAAGAATCACATCAGCCTGTTCTTCTGCACAGTCTGATCAGTGATCAGGGTCACCCATTTGCACATTAGTATCTGTAAATGCTGGGGAATCCATATCAAAGGAAGTCTCAGTTTTGGCAGATGTGCAGGCTAATTTAGGTATCTGCAGTTCACATAATTATCATAAAAATTCTAAAAATTGGGACACCTAAAATAATTACTGTAATTGTCCTAAAATGGAACAGTTTGGTTTTACATTGCAGTATAATGTGTCAAAAACATGTAGCTGGAATGGCAAACAGTGTAGCCCTGATCAGACTGCTCATGGGGCAGTCTGATCTCGGTCTACACTGTTTGCTCAGACCTGTCTGTCCCAATATTTAGAATTTTATACAACAGAAATAGATTTAACAGAGCCGTCCTCCAGACCTGACTATTCATTATATTTTCTGATTGTGTTTTATTCAGTGTTAATCAGAAGTCAATCAAGCCTTACACAGACAGCCTGTACAGAATAATGTGGAATGCTGATGCACTGAAATCTTACTTCTGTTGCCACTGTTAACCCATTGCATTCTGGTTATTTTTTGTCGTCTGCTGAAATTGTCGTCTGCATCAAAAATCAAGAATATTTTGACAATATTGGTCTAACTAACTCTTGTAGAAATGATGTCTAGGCAGCAAACAGTTTGGATCTCAGATCAGGCCCCACGTTTGTGGGGCCTGATCTAGATCCAAACTGTTTGCCCAGATACCCCTAAAGGGGTATCCTGAATGGAATGGGTTAACAACTGAAAATAGTTGAATTAGCAAACAGTGTAGATCCAGATGAGGTGGCTCATAATGAGCCAACTCATCTGGATCTACACTGTTTGCCCTCTAGTCTTTGACCTCATTATGATATACAATTCAACCTGTCACAAGCAAGCACACAGGGAAAAGGCGAAAACTCCTGCCTAAGCACATGACCCGTCCCCCGTCTGATTATTTTTTACTCATCATGTCTTTCAAAACTACTGAAACAAATCATAGATAGGTGAAGCATAGATCTATAGGTAGTTATTTCGTATGCACCATGCCCAAGGTGACTGTCACAGTTGAGGGTCAGAGATCGAATTTTGTCTCCCTGACTGTTTAAAAGTGAAAATGATCAAACCTCATGCAAAGTTTGAGCTTAATGAGAATGTATTTTGGTTCTTACACCCAAGTTGAAGGTCGCAATGGGGGATCAAAGGTGAAAAGCGTGTTCCTGATCACTCATAAACTACTGCAGGGACTTTGATCAAAGTTAAGAAAGGTAAAAGCATGTATAATTAGATGTATCAGCGCACAAAATTTGGGTTCCCAGGCCTAAGGTCAAGGTCACTCATTGCCAAAAGTTAAACTATATCTACACAATTACTGATTAGTTACTGAAGGGACTGATCAAGTTCATTAAAAGGTAAAGCATTCTGAGAAAGAGTGTCACATACAAAATTTTGGTTCCTTTGTCCTAGGTCAACTTAAAGGCACAGTCAGTGCCAAAGGTTGGTTTTAAGGGGTCTTCAGTGGGCATTTGCTGCACATTGTTCAGGTAACTTGCAAGATAAATCATCTGAGCCCAGAAGGCTTAACAGATCAAACTTTCAGTGGCCCAGACTGGTAGCTAGTTGGAGATCCCATTCATTTCCTTACTAGAAAGTTATGCAGCACACACCATCTACTGTACAGAACACATGATCAGGGGTAACCTCCGGTCAGATGAACACAGACTCTCAGACCTGTCTGTGTACTTGATTGGTGCTTGAAACTCTCTTTTCCACAGAGATAGCCTGTTGTAATAAGTGCCTCTCTCAATAAGTGCCTCTCAACAATAACTAAACACAGTGTAGGCTTTACTTATGGCATGATCTAGATCTTTATAATGTTATCCTGAGCAATTAGTATATCCTGATTTCATCTCTAAACATAATAGCTAGTGAATAGCTGATGCCTGGTAATTGAGCAAACAGTAAAGGTTCTGATCAGCTGATCAGACTGGGCATTAGCCCAGTCTGATCAGAGCCTTTCCTGTTTATAATAGGAAAAGTTTGTTGACCACTACCCATACTGTTGGGATATGTAGGCTGATCAGAGTATGACTTGCATAATGTACAAAGGACCCTTCATCTATGGCTCGTTGACTGCATTGTAATTTTCCTAACCAAAATGATAACTGCAACTGCAGATGTAGCTGTATGCCTGTAACTGCAACGAAGTGTAAATGTCATCACAATAAGGAAGGTGTTTGTAAATTAGAATATATTTGAGCTGTGACACCAGAAAACCAACAAAGTGGTTGTGCCCCCAGTGCAGACTCAGATCAGCCTGGGCATCCGCCCAGTCTGATCAGAGTCTTCTCTGTCCGCATGGAGGTAGCTTAGACCCTTAGCTACCCTTTAAGCACTTACCGAAGAGTCTGATCAGACTGGGCGGATGCCCAGGCTGATCTGAGTCTGCGCTGGGCGCACAACCACTTTGTTGGTTTTCTCGTTTCCTGGCTCATTTATCATGCCCACCAGTTTCCTAGGTGGGTGTTGCCGAAGAAGAATTGTTATTGGAAATACACTTTTCGGAACCATTTTGCAAAGAATCTTGAAATAGTATTGGGCAGTTACCTATCCAAACTCTTAGAAACTAAAGTAATATTCACAACAGGTGTGAAATATTTAAACAGCTGGATCAATTTTCCAATCAATTTAATGTTTCTTTGCCAGGAAAGATTTCACCTGAGTAGCATTATCATCAGACACAGGTTTAAAGATGTTCTGCCTTATCTTGGGTTTATTAACTTCAGCCATTTACTTGGCATCAAGGAATAGTTTCTTTGAGAACAGTAGCCCAAGAGCATAATTATTGAAGATTGAACACTGTCTTTGGTTAGCATACTATACTTAGTAAAACAATTGAAGGATATTAAATTTTAATCCTAGTTGTGACTTTCACTGGAATATATACCAAATTAAATGTGCATGCATTTACTTATACCGTGTGTATGCAATTGATGCGCAGGAGTAATTAACGTCACGCTACAGTGGTTACTGTAAGGTAGCATTCCAAATGTACTGACCCCCTACTGCAAAAAATTACAAACAATTAAAATTGAGTTTAAACCTGCTGTTTTGCAAGTAATTCACATAGGCAGCTTACCTGATCATTTAAGCGTCTCTTACAATATTCTGATGCCAACTATTCTGCTGTTGAACAAGGTTAAACTAAAGAATATCCAGGACAGTGAGTAGGAGTAGTCTTGATTCTTCAGATTAGCACATGTGTCAAATGCTTTTATTGTGTAACTAACGTTTTATGGGAATGGTGGTCTCCGTATGGTAAACCTTTCAACTCTTTAAAACCGGTATTAACAACAATATGGCGATAAGTATGCATGTTTGTGAATTCATGCTGTAGGGGTTATTCCATTTGGAGTGGTACTGTAATATAACCACCTAAGCGTGACTTTTATTGGACAGGCTTTTAATTGTAGATACCCGATACTATTGAATGCATACATATTGAAATTTGTAAAGATTTTGTTTTAAGTAAAAATAATCATAGAGTTTTGATATCCTTCAATTGTTTTACTAAGTATAGTATGTTAAGAGTTACTATCAGAAATAACAGTTGTAATGTTTACACTGTTAATTTCCTGAAACACTCATGATATTGTAAGACAATTTCTTCAAAATTATTATGCAAGGGGTGCTTCTGCTTTTGTCTGTCTTCGACAAGGCTATCACTGTTGGGGTCCATGAAATACATGCAGATGGGTTGCCTGATGTGCCTCTGGTAGGGCTGCTAGCAGCCTCCATACGACTCAAAATACATTGTTTATCTCAGATTGGGTAAAAGTCAAGCAAATTCAGAGGCAGTGTCTTGACATAACTGAATATTGTTGATTGAAACTTCAGCTCACTCACTCACTTGCTCGCTCACTCACGCTCGCTCACTCACTGGCCGTAGACAGGTGATGCCATCCCATATACAGCTGCCCATGATATAGTGCTTACTCTCTCTGTTTGATGACCAGCAATCTGATTTTTAGATTGCCGGCCGGGGCATTACTGTTACAGTTATTGCATATTGTTTAAAGAATCTTCTGAGTTTCTTCTTGAGCTAAAATACACAATAATTTACAGTTGAAGTTATCGACATCTTTATTACTTTGTTTGCAGGGTTAAAGAGGAGATAACTTTTGCTATATAAATAACCATGTAGTAATGAGGTGATAGTTGCTAGTTTTGACAACTTTATACCAGCTTTATTGCACTAAGATGATTGATCAACACTGGTTTTTGCATAGGCTAGGTTTTATTGGCTTAGTGTAAAATATGGTATGGTATGATGGCTTAGTATGTGGTCCCATACCGTAATGACAATTTGTTTCTCAGAGTGATTAAGAATAGACCATAGGGTGGACACCGACACAATCCCTATTCAGCACCTGCTCAAGCATTTTGGGGCCTTTGTACTGCCGTTAGCCAGTTTCAGTAGGATGTCCAAAATGCAGAAAGTTTTATGGCATCGTACCTCACACCCTAACACCTCCTACTTATACATGAATAGTTTCATAATACCATCATTTTTCTCCGAAGGCCATACAGAGTGTAGAAGACTGGTTGGAAAAAAATATATGAGCCGCGACACGAGAAAACCAACAATGTGGTTGTGCGCCCAGCGTAGACTCAGATCAGCCTGGGCATCCGCCCAGTCTGATCAGAGTCTTCGCAGTCCGCATGGAGGTAGCTCAGTCCCTTAGCTGCCTTTTAAGCACATAGCGAAGAGTCTGACCGGACTGGGCAAATGCCCAGGCTGATCTGAGTCTGTGCAGGGTGCACAACCACATTGTTGGTTTTCTCGTGTCGTGGCTCAAATTATGGATGTGACTTCATTGATACTTTCCTAGAATGGTAGTCCAAGCTGCATTTCCAAATCAATCCACAGATGGAATAGAATAATGAACAACATCGGAAAATCACTTTGTGTCAAGTGATTTAGCCACCTTGGTGTGTGATGATTATAGTGTGAACTGACAACATAATTATATGGGGATCATCAGCATATCAATTTACATTTTGCTAGTGGCATATTACAGTGACTGTAGCTCCCACCATCTTCTATCTGATAGGAGGACGTCCTGAGGTGAAAAAGCATTTTACAGACTTTTATTGATGCATATATACACCACAAACTGCTGAGAAAATTTAATTCAACTTTGTGAAATGTGTACAGACTTGTCATCGATCATAGTTTGTATGTGGCACCCTTGTGACTATACTAATGCTCAAGTTTGCAAGAATTATGCTTCCTAGATGAGTTGTACCTTAGCTTTAGAGAACCTACAACTCAAAATTGAAAAGGGAGCAACCCCTACCCCTTCACACATGCACACAAGACACAAGAAGTAATTTCAGCATTCATGCATACAATGATATCTCTGTATGACATGCAGCTGCCACAATAAATGTACAGTGAGGTTTGGAAGATTTTTGCTGTCTTCCCAACCTCATTGTACATTTATAAAGACTGGACTGCAGTAAAAATACATTTATTAATATAGTGACTCAAGTAAAGGTGCAGTGGCAAATAAAGTGACAGTTGCAAATTGAGTGACTGAAGCAAAGTTGCAGTTGGAAGCATAGCGACTCAAATAAAGGTGCAGTGACAAATAAAGCGACAGTTGCAAATACAGTGACTCAAGTCTTGTGACAGTTGCAAATATAGTGGTGACTCAAGTCTAGTGACAGTTGCAAATATAGTGGTGACTCAAGTAAAGTTGCAATTGCAAATAGTAAAGGTGCAGTGACAAATAAAGTGACAGTTGCAAATATAGTGGTGACTCAAGTCTAGTGACAGTTGCAAATATAGTGGTGACTCAAGTCTAATGACAGTTGCAAATATAGAGTGGTGACGCAAGTCTTGTGACAGTTGCAAATATAGTGGTGACTCAAGTAAAGTTGCAATAATAATTATTGCAAATATAGTGACTGAAGCAAAGTTGCAGTTGGAAGCATAGTGACTCAAATAAAGGTGCAGTGACAAATAAAGTGACAGTTGCAAATACAGTGACTGAAGTCTAGTGACAGTTGTAAATGTAGTGGTGACTGAAGTCTAGTGACAGTTGCAAATATAGTGGTGACTCAAGTCTAGTGACAGTTGTAAATGTAGTGGTGACTGAAGTCTAGTGACAGTTGCAAATATAGTGGTGACTCAAGTCTAGTGACAGTTGCAAATATAGTGGTGACTCAAGCAAAGTTGCAGTTGCAAATATAGTGACTTAAGTAAAGTTGCAGTTGCAAATATAGTGACAAAAGTAAAAACACACTTGCTAATGATACAATGACTGGAGTAAAGTTGTAGCTACAAATATAGTGATTCTATTAAAGTCAAGCTTGCAAATATAGTGACTCAAGTAAAGTGGCAGTTGCATATGCAGTGTCAGGGGTAAATTTGCAGCTGAAAAGTAAAGGCAAGCCCTTTACCTGTGTTGCACATGTCATTACTGGTCATGAAGAGACTGGGTTAAACCAAGACTGATATTTTCATTTATTTGGTGCATTCCTTGCTTCCAAAAGATCTCAGTTTTCAGTACTTTAAGCTTGTGATAAAGATTCCTGTACTTATTTAACTTTACTGCATTTGATGTAAAGTTCCATCTAGCCACATTAAAGCATCCTTATTTATTTAATTTAGAGTCATTTTGAACATATATTTCTATTTTTGACCCAGTGATAGGGGCATGGCCGGTATTGCACATTTCGTAATTGGCCATAAACAGACTTGCTTAAACCTAGTTTACTATAGGTGTAGTCCTTGCTTCCAGTTCAATATTTTTCTGTGGCGCATATCTTGACTTCTTGTTTGGAGCAAACAGATTGTTTTTCAACTTAAATTCGGCTAATTGTTTAAATGATGAGGTGTCTAACAGCCAATCAGATATTATAGATTTGAAGTGATACAAAATCAGAGAAATCCAGATAGTAAACCACATGTTCTGTTGCTTTAGGTGACTTCCAAGCAAATTGTTTATTCAAAATGTTTGAATTAAAATTAGTGGTTGATGTGTATAATCCCACATTGGTGTATGTAAATGGTTGATGATTTAGTAAACATCTCTTATGAGACTGTCAGAAGCCTATTTACATGCAGAATAAACACTTGTTAAACACTTTGGACTTCTTAGTTGAGATGTAATAGCAGCTTATGCTGTCTTTGCAAAGTTAAAGTTTCAAAAGAGCATTTAATATGCAGTATAATTAATGCATAAAGTGAAGATAATAGTATATTTATTAAAAAAGTGATACATCAATCATGTCAAATTGTGATCAATCAGGGCTCTCGATCACCGAAATTTGGGGCCGAAATTCGGCCCCATTCCCAATGCCAAAAAGTATGTTTTTTTCCCAATTCCAGATGAAAAATTCCCAATCTGACTAAGCCTGTTTGGTCCAAGAATACTGCAGTTGCATCAATGCAAAATGTATTAAAAACCACCTAAAACTAAAAATGTTAACATAATTTATAACTTTAAAAATCGATAAGCGATTACATTTTCAATCACGATCGTCATGTTTTGTTACTGGAAAGTGGTACCGGGTTTTATCATGTACTGTTAGAGTTACTTCCCTTCCATTAGAGGGCGAAATAGCCTAGCGATTTTCGCTGCAATATGTTAATATTTTCTTTGCTTCAAGTGCCAATATTGTTGTGGCGAACAATATTTTGACTTATTCTTTAATTCAAAGCCTTCCAATGCTAAAATTTGATAGGAGTTTTCACCTATGGTGGATGATTCTGCTGTTTTTGCGTTTCGTACCTGAATCGATTTTCACAGACATTTTCGGCCATATCTAAAATCATAAACAGGATAATCGGGACATCCAAGAGTTAGTATAGTGATAGTGACATGCCGTGGATGTTTTGTACTGGCAGGACTGAAAGTTTTGTCATGTTCTGCATTGTGACAGTCCACTTTCTCTCAACTTCACATAATGCTTAGTTCACAGATGCTTCAAACCTAGAGTGTTGTACTGTTGTTATATTGAAACACTTTTTTTTCTAGGTTTCAGTCTTGTCTCCAATTTGAGAGTGGCAAGATAGGGAAGTTGCCAGTTCAAAGGAAAGAAAGAAAAACTCAACACACACAAATAGTTTTGTTATTATCTAATATCCCAACTATTTGATAAAACTTATTATGATTCACAATCTGCTAGATCTATGTCTGCTTATTGACTGGATTCCTCTGAAAATATAACAATACCATATGTAAGTTGTGTTGGTCTGACAATGATTGAAAACGTCACACATAAAACAATGAAAATTTTCCCAATTTCAGACAAAACAACGCTATTTTTCCCAATTCTAAAGGCCCCGACCCATTCCCAAAAAGGGGTGTGAGAGCCCTGTCAATTTTAGCACTCATTTGCTGCAAATGAGTAATGATTAAGGCGATTAATCGGAAAACCACTAGAGTAGATCTCACAACATATGTTTTTATGGATAAATGGAAAGAGATATTAAAGTAGCTGTGGGAGATGGATGGCTATGCACTGGTCATTTATAATGCAACCATTTTTACCCCAGGGCCAGGATAAACCTGGGATACTGATTTTTCTCTTTGCAGAGCCCTTGGGGAGGGGGAGCTGTGGTTACAAATGACTTGATCCATCTTATAAGACAGATCTTGATTTTTTTGGGTATGTTTTGGAGGGGGATTACTCGCATCTTATAACAAGATAAATAGGTAAATGTTGCATTTTTCACTGTATAGAATTTATAGTGTAAGCCCAAACACTTGGCAAACAGGAAAAAACCAACAAAGTGGCATGTGTGCTTAGGGTTGACTCAAATCAGCCTGGGCATCCAGGGGTCAGCCTAGAACTTTCAGACACAGAGAATTTTTGCAGCATTTTCTGGATTTTAGGGAGAAGTTTTGGTCCAAATTTTGGATTTCCCTATATTTTCTATACATTTTCACTTCTCCCTCAGCTCAAAATAGGGAGAAGTCAGCCAGCTTAAGGAGACACTTTCTCCCAAATAGTCCTCTAGGCTGAGCCCTTGGCATCCGCCCAGTCTAATCAGAATTGTAGCTGTGGGCTTAAACGGTAGATAAGGGTCTAAGCTATCTCCTTGCTGACAGCAAAGACGCTGGTCAGACTGGGCAGATGCCCAGGCTGATTTGAGTCTTTGCAGTGCACCCATGCCACTTTGCTGGTTTTGTCGTGTCACGACTCGGTGTGTTACATTGTTTTTCTGTGTTTCAGGAAGTGGCGTCAGTTGTGGTAAAATCATCCAGAGGTTCCCCGCCAAGGACTGGCCTGACTGTCCATTCACTGAGTCCATAGAATTGGTAAGGTTAACTGAGACGGTTGAACATATTATCCAACAATTCCATACATAGCGTGACATAGTGGACTACTTTCATATCCCAAGTAACTGTCACATCACAAGAATGGTAGAGAATCTTTAGCCCAGTAGCAAACAGCAAACACTAAGGCCAGACTTTGCATCCTTGCACTCAAAACACACAGCCTTCATGTACCAGTACATTCCTGAGTGCCCGTAGACAGTGTGCAGAAGAGTTTGTAGATGTGCACGCTGACAAGAGCCTTTACTGTTTACAAAACTGGTAGTCACTTAAGAATTGAAATTTGATTTTTCAGCGTTCATCATGCGAAGCGCTTCTTGTAGAATTTTAGCGACGACCACTGGCTTCTTCATGCGATGAACGCTGAAAAATCAAATTTTTATTCTTATATTTACACTTTATTTGTGAACCTCTCTGTGTCATTTTCGCGGTAATTTAGTGTAGAATAGGCCAATTATGGATGGAAGAAAAGTGAGTAACGATGTGTTCGGCCATAATGTTAAACAGCCGTCCCCCTGACGTGGCGTCAGTCGAACGCTACAAGAACCAATCAAGACGTTTGTTTACATAAGACGTCGCTTGACAACAACGTCACATGATCAATTGGCCTTCATCGGTGTATGAAGCCAGTTGCTCTATTCTAAAGGGTTCACCTATGGGAAGTCAGTGACAAGTGTAAATATTTAAGCTTGCATAGTCACTTAAATGATTTCCAGAAGGGCTCAGAATCAGAATCAGAATTGTTTACTGGTGATACCTCCAAGGACAATAAATCATTCACCAGGACCTTTGATCAGGGCTACTAGTTTCTTTGAGTTCATAACTCCTTTTTCTCAGATGGAAATGAATGCTGTTAGGAACCACATTGCCTAATTTTTGATATTTGGCAGTGCTGTATTCACTAAAATGAACACTCAAGTGACAGCACAATTATAATGCTTTCATTTAAAAGTTGACCCCTACTGAGAAGGGAGGCAAAAAATAATGGAGTTGCTTCCTCTGAAAGTATTTTCATTTGAACCTTAATACTTGTACTGTTTATTGGAGGTATTTTGGCAGTGGCTGATTTACTACTCTTTAGACTCTAAATAACACCCCCTTTCCCAAAATGCAACACCCTGGGGCATTTAACAGGATTAATACCATCTGTTTGCTGAATGGGAAACAGTGGAGTCACTCCCCAATCGGGGCACAAAGCCATTAGTCTAGAATTCATTATTTCTTCTGGCATATATAAAATCAAGTAGGCTTATGTTTTTGTTGAAAAGATGTGAAGAGCTTTTGCACTGCAAAAGCTCCTCACATTTTTTCAGCAAATAATGGCAGTGTTTTGGCAAACAAGACGTTTGAAAATGTAACGTTTGGAAATGTAAAGTCTCGTTAACTAAGACCGTTGTTACTTTTGAACAACTGGGCTCTTATTTTAATCTGCAGTGTCTGACTGTCTGCCCATGTGTTCATGTCATTATTGTGTTTTTGTTTCCTTAATCAGGCTGATTTAAAAATAAACAATCAATGAAAATGCCATAGTGGGAGAATCAGGCCTTACAGCATGCAGAAACAGAAAGACTCAGATCAACAGTGCCCTGTAGTGCTGCACAGAGAGCTCACAGTGTTTTCACAGTCCAGAGATTGTTGCGCAAGGAGCAATCTCTAACCAGCCTGCATAAAACCGCAGTCTGAGTCTTCACTGCTCAGATATATCACAAGACATTGTTTCTCTTGGTAAAGTTCTTGATTTACGGTAGCTAAGGAAGGACGGAAATGCAAATTTGAACTCATTTAAAATTAATGAGTCATGATAAACAATATATTTTCAACTTTTTTTATTATCATTGAAATAGATCTTTTACGTATGTTATCTTAATATTTCCTTCACAACATGTGTATCCAGAAAGAGTAATTCGCTTGACTGTTGGGTAAACTAAGTACTTATGTTATACTTACAAATGAAATACTTGCAGGGTATTCCCGCCATGACTTATAGGGGCAGAAAAATCAAAGATGCTTGAAATTTTGCATTTGCTTCTCTTGGAACAAATTCTTTCTTTTAAGGGTAGACACTTTTTCGAATAGCTACTTCATCCAGAGAAGAGCAGGGGCATTTATTAGGTTTAACCCATTGCATTCTGGGTATTTTTATACGCCTGTTTTGAAAAAACGGACGTATTATGTTGTGGCGCTCTCCGTGCGTCCGTCTGTCCGTCCGCCCGTAAACATTCTTGTACACGCCATAACTCAGTAACCATATGGGATATATTCATGAAATTTGGTAGGCATATGTATCAGGGTGGGGGAACGTGTCACGTACAAGAATGGTTGCTCCCCCTTTCTTACTTTTGAAGTTATGCCCCTTTGATTAATTTTTTCCCTGTAAGTCTTGTACGCGCCATAACTAGATAACGGTTTGGGATATCTTTATAAAACTTCATAGCAATGTGAATGAAGTCCTAACGATGTGTCGCGTACAAAAATGACTGCTCTCCCTTTCTTCGTTTTAGAGTTAATCCCTCTCATTAGTTCTAAAACGCTATTTTTAGCTCACCTGGCCCGAAGGGCCATAGTGAGCTATTGTCATACCAATGCGTGCGTCGTGCATCGTCACGGAATTTGTCCATCAACACCTAAAAACAAATATTCAAACATCTTCTTCTGTAAAACTACTGGTCCCATGGTTCTCAAATTTCACATGGAGCATGATCTGACTCCAGGGTCTCAGAATTGTAAAATTGGGTCAGGTTGAAAATCCAAGATGGCCGCCATTACTAAAAATAGCAAAAAACAACAAAATAAACTTCTGCTCCAGAACCACTGGGTATATTTGTCTGAATTTTGGCATGGAACATCAGTGAAACCTTGGTATTCAAAATTATAAAATTGAAAAAAATCTGTAGCGGAGTTTTGTCACAGTGACCTACTTTCTGTTTACGTGTGTAATTTTGCTCAAATGCCAATGTCAAAAAATGACCTATTTAAACAACTTCAAACAACTTCTTCTCTAAAACTACTGGCCCCATGGTTCTCAAAATTCACATGGAGCATGACCTGACTCCAGGGTCTCAGAATTGTAAAATTGGGTCAGGTTGAAAATCCAAGATGGCCGCTGTTACTAAAAATAGCAAAAACAACAAAATCAACTTCTTCTCCAGAACCATTTGGTATATTTGGTTGAAAGTTTGCATGGAACATAAGTAGGACCTTGGTATTAAAAATTGTAAAAATCAAAAAAATCTATAGCGGAATTAGGTCACAGTGACCTACTTAGCGTTTACAAGGCCGATTTTGCTCAAATGTCAATATCTAAAGAAAATGCAACCTATTCTGACCAGATTTGGTCAGAAATGGTTCTTGAATGAAATTATTTCAATTTTGTGCCAGTTGACTATCCAAGATGGCCACCATTGGGGCCGTTACTAAAAATAGCACAAACATAAAAATGACAATTACTCAAGAACCCTTGAATGGAATTGGACCAATTTTGTATCAGAATGTTCCTTGCATGAAGCCATTTCGATTAATTGCGATTTGGCATTCCAAGATGGCCGCCATCTGGTGTTACTAAAAATAGCACAAACATAAAAATGACAATTACTCAAGAATCCTTTAATGGAATTGGACCAATTTTGTGTCAGAATGTTCCTTGCATGAAGTTGTTTTGATTAATTGCAATTTGGCATTCCAAGATGGCCGCCATCTGCCGTTACTAAAAATAGCACAAAACATGAAAATGACAATATCTCAGTAACCGCTGAATGGATTTTGACGAAATTTGTGTCAAAATGATTCTTGCATTGAGATGTTTCAAAAATATCTAACTGTAGACCAGTCATATTGGCCTCTGTTACTAAAAATAAAAAATGTGAAAATCAGAAAATCTCAATGGAACTGGACCAAATTTGTGTCAAAATGGTCCTTGCATGAAGGCTTTTCGATTGTTTGCATTTTAGCAATTCAAGATGGCCGCCATCTGCCGTTACTAAAAATAGCACAAAACATGAAACTGGCAATATCTCAGTAACCCCTGAATGGATTTTGATGAAATTTGTGGCAAAATGATTCTTGCATTGAGCTGTTTCAAAAGTAAATATATAAAGACCAGGCAAGTTGGCCTCTGTTACTGAAAGTAGCAAAATGTGAAAATGAGAAATTCTCAGTGGAATTGGACCAATTTTTGTATCAGAATGGTCCCGTTGCACAATAGCTAGGTGAGCGATATCAGGCCCATTTGGGCCTCTTGTTGTGTTTTCTTGTACAATATATTGTCAAGGGAAAAAACTAGAACTAAAAAAGGGTTATCTAGTGTAATTAGGTTATCTCCCTTGTTCAACTTACCTTAGAATACTAACAGTATATCATGTGTTAAATATTTAGATGATGTTGCATTCATTATACCCCCACCTTGAAAAAGTGGGGGGTATACTGGTTTACATCTGTACGTCCATCTGTCCGTCCTTCCGTCTGTCCTTCCGTCCCCATTTGATCAAATTTTTCATCAAAGATTTCTTCACAACCATACAAGCTAGACTGGTCATATTTGGTATACAGGTTGATGACGACATGTTGTATTGTGGGATTGAGAACCAGCCTTCTCCTGCTTATTCTTCCCTGTATTTGTCCGATTTTCTTTCATTCCATACTTTGAATAATGAAATTTTTCATCAAAGATTTCTCCACAACCATGCAAGCTAGAGTAGTCATATTTGTTATGCAGGTTGATGATGACATGTTGTATCGTGGGATCGAGAACCAGCCTTCTCCTGCTTATTCTTCCCTGTATTTGTCCAATTTTCTTTCTTTCCCTACTTTGAATAACGAAATTTTTCGTCAAAGATTTCTCCACAACCATGCAAGCTAGAGTAGTCATATTTGGTGTGCAGGTTGATGACAATATGTTGTATCTTTGGATTGAGAACCAGCCTTTTTCTGCTTATTCTTCCCTGTATTTGTCCAATATTCTTTCTTTCCATACTTTGAATAATAAAATTTTTCGTCAAAGATTTCTCCACAACCAAGCAAGCTAGAGTAGTCTTATTTGGTATGCAAGTTGATGACGATATGTTGTATTGTGGGATTGAGAACCAGCCTTTTTCTGCTTATTCTTCCCTGTATTTGTCCAATATTCTTTCTTTCAATACTTTGAATAATGAACTTTTTCATCAAAGATTTCTCCACAACCATGCAAGCTTGATTAGTCATATTTGGTATGCAGGTTAATGATGACTTACTGTATTGTGGGATTGAGAACCAGACTTCTCCTCTTTTTATTCCCTGTATTTGTCCGATTTTCTTTCTCTCTTTATAATGCATTTTTTTCGCAAAAGATTAGGCATCTATAAGTTAGAGTAGGGATTTTTGTATGCAGGTTGATGATAACTTGTTGTATAGTGGGATTGATAACCAGTCTTCTCCTGCTTATTCTTCCCTATATTTTTCCAATTTTCTTTCTCTCTTGACTTTGAATAATGTAATTTTTTGTAACAGATTTCACAGCAACCATTCATTTTTGGTATACATGGTAACAATGATTTCTCTCCCTCTTTATGCTGTTTGTTACGAGAATAGCATTATTTGATTTAAGCAATTAAGCGGGGGTATAGTCAGATTCGCTGCCAGTTCTAGTTAATTATAGAGTGGTTGCCCCTGTTTGTCTGCCTGTCTATCCTTTGTAAACAATCTTGTTCATTCTGTAACTCCTTTAGGACATTGAAACGGGCGTATTATGCGCCGCTTGCGAAGCCCTTGTTTGTTATCTGCTGAAATTGTCATCTGCATCAACTATCAAGAATATTTTGACAATATTGGTCTAACTAACTCTTGTAGAAATGATGTCTAGGCAGCAAACAGTTTGGATCACAGGTCAGGCCCCACATTTGTGGGGCCTGATCTGGATCCAAACTGTTTGCCCATATACCCCTAAAGGGGTATCCCGAATGGAATGGGTTAATATGGTATTACCATTTAAGGTATTCCAATATTTACGGTGTAGGAGTTATTACAGAAGAAAGAAATGGAAACTTTCACTGCGATATCAGTAGTATAAAATGCAGGAAACTTTATACTTTTGATAATTGAAATATTGCATGTGGAGGCTTTTTAACTGAGATATAGGTGGTATTAAACATTATGAATATGTTTAATGATGGCCATTAAAATGACAGATGGTGTAATTTAGGAGAATCTTTTCTCTTGAAAAAACTAATAGTCAGACATATGAAGGCCAAGTTTATTGTTTAAATGAAATTTAAGGATCTATATAAGATGGGGTTTTGATAATAATTCTGAGAAAACTTTTGGTTTGCTTGTACAAAAGTACAGGAAGAGCTATTTAGTTGTCACCTCGGTGTCACTGTCAGTGCCCAGGTCCACATTTCGGATGGTCTAAGTTAAAGTTGATTGTATTATAAAAGAAATAGAAAAAAATCAGCTTTTAAAAACAGTTAACAGTACCTTAGTTAAGGTGCGTATCCGCATATTTACGCAATTTAAATGTCTGAAAAACGCAATTAAAATCAATTTATAGCATACAAAAACGCAAACGAAATCTCCGTTACACAATACGGTGACTCGCCGGAGCGTATCGGTTTTTATCTCGCGAGTTAGGACTGATTACACAATGTGAAATTACTACAACTCCACGCCAAGCTGAGTGAATGTTGTCTTTGATATCTTTCGAGAACCAGTTGGTGTGTAAACACATGAGGCGAGACGCAAGCGTCAACATGAAAAACCAGGCAGAAAAAAAAGCAAATCGGGAAGCTCGGTACAACAAAATAAGTGGCTATCTAAGCGATCCCACACCAAAAGTGAATGACATCATGCTGAATGTTATCAATCCATGTGAAGTGGCATTTCTGTGCGGCATCATCAATCATCAATGACCTTGTGGGAAACATTGAAAATGAAAGTGAAAGTAGCGTCATTCGGGGGTAAAGGATTCTCCTATCTGTTCCTTTGTCCTTGACAGCAAAACGTCACCGAACTCAGGTCATGTAATCCTTATGACCAAAATACTGTTGAAAGGTCAGTGTATTATTCCAAATTGAATCCCAATGAAAGTCCTGATGATGATGTCTATGGTATGTTTAAAACAACCCACATGAAATGCAGTATGATTGAAATACTATCATAGCAGAATCTCATCCAAAAATACCCAATCTGAAAGGTTTGGATAACCAATTCACTATCCCTTCGAAATTTCAAATACCCAATTCAAAACTGAAATACCCAATTAAATGAAAAGTGAGTGGGTAAATACCAGATTGGGTCAAAATCTTTTCTAAGGTACTGAGTTAAAAACAGTTTCAGTCTTAACCCTATTGCCTTCAGAACGGCCAAAACTCTAATGCACACTTTTTAATAAGCTCTTACTTGTTTAGATACACACATTTTGACCTTTGCTTTCTGATTTTCAGTTTTGCCAGCCGACAGGATGGGTTTTATCAAGCCAGCGACTCCAGCCCACATACTTTGTGTCCGTCCTGACAGACATAGACGGTTGGCGGCACTACTGCACCTGTCTGTCTTTCCACGAAACTGTTGCCATGACAACCAACAAAGCAGACGAAGAGGATGTAGATGACCAGGAAGTGTTGCCCCACCACTCACAGATGTTTGCACCAAAGAGTCTTGTCCTTATCACGCGGCATGACAATTTTGAAACATTTAGAGTAAGTCTTTAGACTGTTAACTCTTTAAGCACCAAAAAGCAGACGACAAAATTTACGTCTGCAAAAATTAAAAAAATGACTTGTTCAAGACATTTCATATTGAGAATTCAAAGATTAGAGGGCAAACAGTGTAGATCCACATGAGGCGGCTCATTATGAGCCGCCTCATCAGGATCTAGGCTGTTTTCAAATTATGCTATTTTCATCACAGGTGCTTAAAGTGTTAATGCTGACTTCTAATCTTGCACTTAAATCACACAAAAAAGCAGATGACAAATTTACATCTGCACAATTTTAAACCAATGTGTCTTCCAAGCTATATCATATTTAGAATTCAAAAACTAGAAGAACAGTATAGGCCCAGATAAAGGGGATCATTATGAGCAACCTCATCTGGATCTACACTGTTTGCAAATTCAACTATTTTCTGCCGGGCCGCGTAGCGCAATCGGTAGGGCACCTGACTTATAAGTCAGAGGTCCTGGGTTCCATACCCGGTCTGGCCACATACTTTCGTTTTTCCTTCCGCTGATTCAAGAAAGGCAGTTGTCAGTTACTGGCGAAAGTATGTGCACTTAGTACTGGTTAACCCGCTTAGGATGTCTAAGCCTGCCCAGGAATAGTGTGGTTAGGTTAACTGACTATCAGGACATGACCATAGATGTTTACTGTGGGCGTTAAGCAATAAATCAATCAATCAATCAACTATTTTCATTTTTGGCACTTTATGTGTTAACAATTCAGCATTCATCAAAATTAAAAAATTCTGTAGATTATGTTCTGCAATGTTTTAATGCAGCTTAACATTAGAAGTCTATATAGTGCAGAGCTCTAGATAACAGAGAGTATTTGGTGATAATTAGGGATAATTTTTGTTAATTCCCCATAAAAACGTATGTTGTGACCCCTCATCTGAACCGTCTCGACGAGACGGTTCAGATGAGGGGTCACAACATATTGTTTCAATGAGAAATAACAAAAATTATCATCAGATACTCTTTCTTATCTAGAGCTCTGTATAGTGGCTTTAACACGGTTGAAGCTCACAAAACATACTGCAGAATGCCTGGCCTAGTGGATTGAGTGCTCGCCTTTCACACAGGGTTTTGGGCTTGACTCCCAGTAGATGGCACATGTCCAATCAATTTCTTCAGTTCAGTAATCCAGGATATCTGTACCCATTGTGCCCTGAGCTCAGGCTGGTGGTTACTGTGTTGCAGAACATTGGCGATGATGTCTCCCTTAAACAGGCAAGACTGTAACTCAACTCACACCGAAGTAATGTGCCTGTTTTGGTTTCTTACCCAGCACAGGGTATAATTGATTCCGCTAATATTCGCTTCCTGCAGAGACTGTACATCATATTTGGCATCCGCCGAGACTGTCCACGACCTCTTGCTTTCTGCCGAGACTTCTGTACATGATAAATGGCTTTCTGCAGAGACTGTCCGCGTGATTCTGCTTCCTGCCAAGAGCCTCGGCAGGAAGCAGAGTCACGCGGACAGTCTCGGCAGGAAGCCATTTTAGGAGGACGGTAGTCTCTGCAGGAAGCAAGAGTTTGCGGACAGTCTCGGCGGAAGCCAAATATGAAGGACAGCCTTTGCAGGAAGCGAAAATTGGCGGAATAGATTATACTCTGTGCCCAGGGACTGTGGCATCACTAAACAGGCACAACTGGACAACAACAGCTTGCAAAACTGTAACTGTTGAGGCACTCATCTGATCAGGAAAAAATACCCCGAAAACAATAATATTAGGTTATATTCATTGGGTGGAGATGTCCAGAGAATTGATATAGCTTTAATTCAGCAATCTTTAGGTGAGTTGCATGGAATTTGAGGTGAATTTTCCCACTATTAAGCAGTGCATAGCAGGAAATGGCCAAACTCATTAAAGTACAATGTAAAATGACATTTCACGAATATATGAAATGAAACTAGAGTTACTGTCAAATTATAATGACAAAAATGGTTCTCAGTTGCCTTTACTATGAATGCCTGAGATAGGTTAGTGATTTTAAGTTTTCTTTGCTTTTCAGAACTGTTTAGGAATTATATATACAGCATATTTAGAGAAACTGCCTGTTGAATTAGAAACTCTAGTAGGGAATATCATTGGTTGTGTTCAAGCCCCTTCACCTGGTAAGTTTTTAGGTTTATGTATCCCCCACAGTCATTAAGCAGAATTTAATTAGTTTAAACAATATTATTGGAATTGCTTGGTTTTGAGCATGGAGAACAGAAAAAAATAGTCTCAGCTTCCTTCATTAAAAAAACTTGAATTTGCTAGAAACTGGTTATTTGTTCCTTTTTAGCTCGCCTGAACGAAAGTTCAGGAAGAGCTATTGTTGTCACCACGGCGTCGGCGTCCGCGTCCGCGTCAGCGTCCGCGTCCGCGTCGGCGTTCGGATTGGATGTTTTGGTTAAAGTTTTTTTAAAGACCTATATCTCCTTAACCCATGGATGGATTCTTTTGATACTTGCACAGTAGTTAGATATTGGTCTAAGGTTTAACAGGGTACCACCCCCACCCCACTCCGTGACCTTGATGTCAAGGTCATGGACTTAGAAAATTGGTATTTTTTTGGACTGGATGTTTTGGTTAAAGTTTTATAAAGCCCAATATCTCTATAACCCATGGATGGATTCCTTTGATACTTGCACTAAAGTTAGATATTGGTCTAAAGTTTTCGAAGGTACTACCCCCACCCCCATCTGTGACTTTGATGTCAAGGTCATGGACTTAGAATATTGTCTTTATATTGATTGGATGTTTTGATTAAAGTTTTTTAAAGACACATATCTCCTGAACCCATAGATGAATTCTTTTTATATTTGGACTGTAGTTAGATCTACAGAGTACTACCCCAACCCCGCTCAGTGATCTTGATGTCAAGGTCAGGGACTTAGGAAATTTTTGTCTTTTTTAAAGTTTTGTAATTGCATACTGATTCATAATGCTTTGCAGAGATTTAGTTTATACTTGAACTGGTGTTAGACTCTTTTTTGAGTTTTTACAAAACACCTTATACTTACCCCACTGGGTGACCTTGAAGTCAAGGTCATCGACTTAGAATTTTGTCTTAAAGATTTTGGTTAAAGTTTTATATTTATGAAGACATAATTTCACAGTGCCACGATGATGGACTCAGTTGATACTAATACTTGGACTGATGTTAGATAATGGTTCAGGGTTTTGATACATCCTGGCCCCCCCCCCCCCCCCCCCCCTGTCAGTTTTACCTCAAGCTCATGGACTTTGAAATTTCATTTCATTTTTTTTTATTTTAATTATTTCTGAGATAGCTTTTGTTCATAAATGTGTTTTCATTATGGACATGCTTGCATGAAGTTTTATGCATAGCAGTCTACACCACCATAGCGGCTGTGTGACGGGCAATCACCAATTCAGGCGAGCTATGCTGTCAGGCGACAGCTCTTGTTCTGGCTAGCAGGAATATTAATGACTTTCAAGTTTGTGTTTTTATTCAGTAAATAAACAACCAACAAGCTATTACAGATTTCTGATTTTGGTTGTGGAATTTTCACTTCTTACGTCTCAAGGAATTATAAAATGTTGCTTTGGCAGTCTTTTAAAGCAGATATTGATTTAGCTGAAATGGTGATAAAATGATTCTTTCACAGACAAAATAATTCTTAAATGCAAATATAAGACTTTACATACAGCTTGGAATCTGTTTTGCACACAGTAATTGTAGCTATTATATTCAAAATATACTTTTGAATATTTTGTCCCAGACTCCTGCTATAAGCAATAATAGGTATTGCAAAAAGAAGAGGATGAGGGGGGGGGGGGGGGGGGGGGGGGGGGGTTCAGAATCATTGGAATCATTGGGATGGGGTGCAAAAAATCACATGACATAGAAATTCACAGTTAAGTTATACTGTGTGTTGCTCTACATCCCAGCAGGCACACAAGGTTGAATCAACCTTGATTCAACATTGTGACATTGATTCAAGGTAGATCCAAGGTTGATTCAACCTTGTATGCCCAGTGGTTAGTAATACCCTGTGGACAACAGCTCATTCAGATTGCATCATCATGACCATCTGGAATTAGAAGCCAGGTAAGATGAGTATTTGATAATCATGCCATGAAAATTTTTCATATACCGGGTATCTCTATGTTGTAACGCCTCATTAGAACCATCTTGGAAAGGTTCTAATCAGGGGTCACAACATAGGTTAATATAAAGCTATAAGAAGAGTTTTCTGGAATTATTATCAAATACTGGTCTTAACTGGGGCTTTTGACTCATACAAATAAACTTAGTTCGAAAGACGATTGAAGGCAGGCTTCATAAACTAAAATTGCTCATGGGATGGACCAAGTTGCAGCCATTCTGTTCACATAAAATTGCTCATAGGGCAATACCAGATATTACAGTCTACGCTCAAGGACATAGATTACAGTCTAAGCTTAAGGGCTTAGACAATATTTTGTTGATTTACTAAGAAGTTTTATAGTTACTGAATAACTGTTTTTGCTATGTATGTAATCATGAGTGTTGTGTTCTTACAGGTGGCCCTCAGGTGAGGTTTTCTATAGGTGCTGGGGACCGTCAGGCCCTGCAGCCACCTCTCAGCTCAACTATACCTGTCACAAGGATCTCAGTAGCACTTCTATTTCAACAGCTTGGTAAGTTTAAACCTTGCATCTGTAAATAAATGAAAGCAACTCTTGTCAGTTTAAAAGAGAGTGTGACCCAAAAAAAGAGTACAGTTAAATAAATAGAAAGATGAAAGACAAACAGTGTAGATCCAGATGAGATGCCTCATTACTGGCCATCTCATCAGGGTTGCTTCTAGTGAATAGAGCTCCAGATAAGGGGGTATTGAGGATAATTCAGAGATAACGTTTCTTATTTCTCAATGAAAACATATATGTTGTTACCCCTTATTAGAACTGTCTCATTGAGACAGTTCTAATGAAGGGTCACGACATAAGTTTAATGGAGAAATATTGAAAATTATTCCTAAATTGTCCCTGTTACCCATTCTTATCTGGAGCTCTGGACAAACATGTACCCACTGTCCCATTCACCTTAATGGTTGGAAAGATCTTCAGAATGACTTGCTTATCATTTTCAAGGTCAGAGGAGGTTTAGAACATAGATTTACCACCCAGAATAATTTATCTACATTTTGTTTTGTTAAATTTAATGATGGATTCTGACCTTATCAGATAAGTTAAAACAGGTATAGATAGTGATGCGATCAAACTGTTTCAAGAAAAATAATGGTTTTCTGTGTTCTGACCATAAGATTAATCAACTTTTAGCCTGTAGTCATGCAAGTTTGGTAAAAATCTGCCAGTGGGCTCTGTACATTGAGTGCAAACCTAACAGAACAGTTTGCAAAGTAGCACTGCAGAGAATGAAGCTGTGTGTCAACATCTAGCTTTTGTCAGAAAAACATGCTTTGTTTTCTTATGGGATCTCATTTCTTATGGGATCTCATTAGAATTTTCTGATTGTGGCTATTTGAAAACTATGAAGCTTTATTAAAAGTTTTGATAGAAGATTTTACTATACCCCTGGCATATGAAGTATGACGAGGGGTATATAGTGTTCGTCCGATTCCGTTCATTCGTCTGTCCATCCATCTGTCCGTCGGCGAGAAACATTTGCGTTAAAGTTTTGCGTTAAAGTTTTTCCAGATCTTATATTATCCAAACCCTATGTTAGATTAGGTTTATATTTGGCATAATGATAGATAATGGTCCAAACTTTTATTCTGTATCACCCCAAAAATGGGTATGACCTACAGGTCAAGGTCACGGACTTGAACTTTTCATGTTAATGTTTTGTGTTAAATTTTTTTGAGATCTCTATATAATTGAAACTCTTTGTTGAGTTGGGTTGCTATTTGGCATGATGGATGTTGGTCCAAAGTTTTATTCAATACCATCCCCACCCATGCCTGTGACCTAGAGGTCAAAGTCACTGACTTGGACTTTTCATATTAAAGTTTTGTGTTAAAGTTTTTAAGATACTATATCATCCAAACACTTTGTTCAGTTTGGATAATATTTCCAAAGTTTTATTTTGTACCATCTTACACAAGCCTGTGACATAGAGGTCAAGGTCATGGACTTAGATATTTTCAGCTATTTTTAGCTCGCCTGAACGAAGTTCAGGAAGAGCTATTGTACTACCCCTGGCGTCGGCGTTAGCGGCGGCGTCAGCGTTAGCAAAATGTTAAAGTTTTACGTTAAAGTTTTTTATGTGATGGGCAAGGCGCTGTCAGGTGAGCTATCCTGTCCCTGTGACAGGTCTTGTTGTGTTAAAGGTTTTTTGATCTCATTTCACCCAAATCCTTTGTTGGGTTTGGTTTATATTTGGAATGATGATAGATGCTGGTCTAAAAATTGATTCTATACTTCCCCACACATGCCTTGCCTGAAGGTCAAGGTCACACGCTTTTCCATGTTAAAGTTTTGTGTTAGATTCATACTCTTTGCTTATTTTTCCCATCTTCTTGAATAGGACCTTATGATATGTGACTGTTTACCTCATCTTGTTTACCTCATCTGGTCAAGGGTCCAGGTCAGATACTTAAACAGCCGCGTCAGTGTACTGCTTTCATATATTTCAGAAATACATGATCATCAGTGGAATCTTTTGATATATTACTTACTCTGGTTACTTCTATCTCACAGCAGATTAGTTCTGCTGCTGCTGACCAAAGACAAAGTCACTGACTTTAAAATTTGTATTTTATATGTGTTAACTTTTTGTGTTTAAAGTTTAGTATCATTAGGCGGTGGCGCTGGCCAGGAGTATATGTGAGCCCCTGCTTAGCAAGCATAATTTCAGGCAAGCTGTCCTGTATGGGGACAGGCCTTGTGTAGCTAATTTAGATCACTCATTATACCCCCGGTATACGAAGTATATAGGGGGTATATAGTTTTTGGTTTTTCCGTTAATATGTTTGTGTGTGTGTGTGTGTATGTTAACATTTTTTCTGTCACAGATTTCTCAGGAACCACAATAGCTAGGATTTTGAAATTTGGTACAAACGTTGGGTATGACTAGTTGTACTGTGTGAGAGATAATAGGCCTTCTCCTGCTTATCATTTCCTTTGTTTGTCCATTTTTTCTTTCTCTCCAATTAAATTTCTGTCACAGATTTCTCAGGAACCACAATAGCTAGGATTTTGAAATTCGGTACAAACGTTGGGTATGACTAGTTGTACTGTGTAAGAGACAATCAGCCTTCTCCTGCTTATCATTCCCTTTGTTTGTCCATTTCTTCTTTCTCTCCAATTAAATTTCTGTCACAGATTTCTCAGGAACCACAATAGCTAGGATTTTGAAATTTGGTACGGTATGACTAGTTGTACTGTGTGAGAGATAATAGGCCTTCTCCTGCTTATCATTCCCTTTGTTTGTCCATTTTTTCTTTCTCTCCAATTAAATTTCTGTCACAGATTTCTCAGGAACCACAATAGCTAGGATTTTGAAATTTGGTACAAACGTTGGGTATGACTAGTTGTACTGTGTAAGAGACAATCAGCCTTCTCCTGCTTATCATTCCCTTTGTTTGTCCATTTCTTCTTTCTCTCCAATTAAATTTTGTCACAGATTTCTCAGGAACCACAATAGCTAGGATTTTGAAATTTGGTACAAACGTTGGGTATGACTAGTTGTACCGTGTAAGAGACAATCAGCCTTCTCCTGCTTATCATTCCCTTTGTTTGTCCATTTTTTCTTTCTCTCCAATTAAATTTCTGTCACAGATTTCTCAGGAACCACAATTGCTAGGATTTTGAAATTTGTACACAGATTTCTCAGGAACCACAATTGCTAGGATTTTGAAATTTGGTACAAACGTTGGGTATGTCTAGTTGTACTGTGTGAGAGATAATAGGCCTTCTCCTGCTTATCATTCCCTTTGTTTGTCCATTTTTTCTTTCTCACCAATTAAATTTCTGTCACAGATTTCTCAGGAACCACAATAGCTAGGATTTTGAAATTTGGTACAAACGTTGGGTATGACCAGTTGTACCGTGTATGAGACAATCAGCCTTCTCCTGCTTATCATTGCCTTTGTTTGTCCATTTTTTCTTTCTCTCCAATTTAATTTCTGTCACAGATTTCTCAGGAACCACAATAGCTAGGATTTTGAAATTTGGTACAAACGTTGGGTATGACCAGTTGTACCGTGTATGAGACAATCAGCCTTCTCCTGCTTATCATTGCCTTTGTTTGTCCATTTTTTCTTTCTCTCCAATTTAATTTCTGTCACAGATTTCTCAGGAACCACAATAGCTAGGATTTTGAAATTTGGTACAAACGTTGGGTATGACTAGTTGTACTGTGTAAGAGACAATCAGCCTTCTCCTGCTTATCATTCCCTTTGTTTGTCCATTTCTTCTTTCTCTCCAATTAAATTTCTGTCACAGATTTCTCAGGAACCACAATAGCTAGGATTTTGAAATTTGGTACAAACGTTGGGTATGACTAGTTGTACCGTGTAAGAGACAATCAGCCTTCTCCTGCTTATCATTCCCTTTGTTTGTCCATTTTTTCTTTCTCTCCAATTAAATTTCTGTCACAGATTTCTCAGGAACCACAATTGCTAGGATTTTGAAATTTGTACACAGATTTCTCAGGAACCACAATTGCTAGGATTTTGAAATTTGGTACAAACGTTGGGTATGACTAGTTGTACTGTGTGAGAGATAATAGGCCTTCTCCTGCTTATCATTCCCTTTGTTTGTCCATTTTTTCTTTCTCACCAATTAAATTTCTGTCACAGATTTCTCAGGAACCACAATAGCTAGGAGTTTGAAATTTGGTACAAACGTTGGGTATGACCAGTTGTACCGTGTAAGAGACAATCAGCCTTCTCCTGCTTATCATTGCCTTTGTTTGTCCATTTTTTCTTTCTCTCCAATTTAATTTCTGTCACAGATTTCTCAGGAACCACAATAGCTAGGATTTTGAAGTTTGGTTCAAACGTTGGGTATGACTAGTTGTACCGTGTAAGGGACAGTCAGCTTTCTCCTGCTTATCATTCCCTTTGTTTGTCCATTTTTTCTTTCTCTCCAATTAAATTTCTGTCACAGATTTCTCAGGAACCACAATAGCTAGGATTTTGAAATTTGGTACAAACGTTGGGTATGACTAGTTGTACTGTGTAAGAAATAATAGGCCTTCTCCTGCTTATCATTCCCTTTGTTTGTCTATTTTTTCTTTCTCTCCAATTAAATTTTGTCACAGATTTCTCAGGAACCACAATAGCTAGGATTTTGAAATTTGGTACAAATGTTGGGTATGACTAGTTGTACTTTGTAAGAGACAATCAGCCTTCTCCTGCTTATCATTCCCTTTGTTTGTCCATTTTTTCTTTCTCTCCAATTAAATTTCTGTCACAGATTTCTCAGGAATCACAACAGCTAGGATTTTGAATTTTTGTACAAATGTTGGGTATTTCTAGATGTACCGTGTGAGAGAGTATTGGCCTCCTTCTGCTTATCATTCCCTTTGTTTGTCCATTTTTTCTTTCTCTCCAATTAAATTTCTGTCACAGATTTCTCAGGAACCACAACAGCTAGGATTTATAAGGTTGGTACAAATGTTGGGTATAACTAGATGTACAGTATAAGGGACAATTAGCTTTCTTCTGCTTATCATTCCCTTTGTTTGTCCATTTTTTCTTGCTCTCCAATTAAATTTCTATCATAGATTTCTCAGGAACAACTACACCTAGGTTTTTGAAATTTATTACAAACATTGAGTATGACTAGTTGTATTGTGTAAGAAAACATCAGCCTCCTCCTCCTTATCATTCCCTTTGTTTGTCCATTTCTTCTTTCTCTCCTTTAAAATTAAACTTTTTCTGTCCCAAGATTTCTCAGGAACCACTACAGCTAGGATTTTGAAATTTGCAGCAAATGTTGTGTATGACTTACTAGTTGTATGGTGTAATAGAGTATCGGCCTCCTGCTTATCATTCCCTTTGTTTGTCCATTTTTCTTTCTCTCCAGATTATTTTTATCACAGTTTTCTATGTTCCTAAGAGAGCCACAGTCTTCAATTTTTGTTTACATCTTGAGAATGGCCAAGTTTATTGTAGGAAAGAAAATCAAAATGCTAAGATTTCTTTTGGCCTTCATTTTTTCCTTTTTTCCATCTCTATCTCCAATGGAATAAATGGTAAAATTTATGTTAAAGATTTCTCAGTTTGCTATGTGACTAGGTTTAGGTATAGGTTTAAATTGACTAGTTGACATCATCTGGATGCTGCCGCTGACGTTAGGTCAAGGTCACTGACATAGAACTTTATGTAAATTTGTGTTGAAATTTTGTGTTAAATTTGTATTTTCTTTTGATAACATAATATGCATGTTTTAATGGAACCATTTTGTATTTGTCTAAAGGCCTTCCACTGGATTTGTAATAGATTGTCCATTCATATGTCTGTTATTTAACATTTGCTTTAGTGTGTTTTTATTAGGCGATGGCGCTGGCCGGGGGTATACGTGAGCCTCTGCTCACATGCTCTTGTTTCATCTCTTTTTCAGGTATCCAGACAGTGTTGTCGGTGTTCGCTCTTTCACTCACAGATCATAAGATTTTATTTCATTCTCAAAGTTTTTCACGTCTCACAGAAGCCTGCCATGCCATTATCTCATTACAGTATCCTCTCAAATATAAGTAAGTATTCTTCATAACCTTAGTCGTAACACACACCTGGTATATGTGCAGTTCTATCCCCCCCCCCCCCCCCCCCCCCCTGTAAATTAAATATTCAAGCTTTTGCAAATGGATAGCCAAAATATAACAATGCTATTTGACTGATATGTGTGTTAAGTTATTGGTGCCCAATTTTCAGTTTTGTAAAAGATAAACTGGTGGAGTTATCTCAAACTCCTGAAATGGCTGTTTGACCGCTCCAGGTGACAGTGGAATTGTGTTTAAAACAAGAAATTCGGTGAACTGCTTAGTTTGACCTACAGGACATGTAAATGTCAATGCAAACTTTCAGGGGAAGCAACTCTGCCATTTTAATTATTGCATCCCTTTTCAATTAGAGTCAACTCTGAATGGAAATTTTTTTAGCTCCCATTGGCACGAATTCCCCAGTTTGTCCAAGGAAGAAAACAGGAAGTCACAGAAGTCATTTCCTTCAGTCAAGATGGTATAAAAACAAGAAAAATCTTTAAAAAAACATAATCGTCGCAGATTAAATGGAAGTGTGTTTTGTAATATGTCTCTAGCTGAAGAGTTGACAATAACATTCCTGAATATGACTTGCGTGAGCTTTGTAGGTAGGCACCCACAACCATAATTTTGAACTGGGTAGCGACAATGACCTATCTCAAAATTGGGCTGTCTAACTTGAAATTAAAAACAGATTAAATAAAAAATAAAACTGGGAACGTTTAAAGAAAAAAAAAAAATTGTACAGGCCAGGATTCAAACCCGGGCCGCCAGCATGGCAGGCGAGCATTCTACTCCTGAGCCACCGATGCTCACAACCAAATCGATTTTTTAAGTGTATATTATCTATCTATCTATTTATACTGCAATTATTAAACCGAAAGTAGAAATCAAAAGTAGATCTTCGTCGAAAAAAAAAGTTTTGAATATCTGTGTCTGTTTTCGATAATTACAAACAAGAGAAACAATTTGAATTAATAAATGAAAGAGTGCTAGTATTCACAGTGCATGCGACGGGAAAAAACGAAGATTAAATATTCATTGACCTTTGATAGTATTGGTTAAATTTTGACATTACGGGTTATTTGACCAATGAAATCTTGTGAAATGTGGAACAATATCTAAATTATACTCGTTTGCGAAGAGAACAAAGAGGTATACTCATTTGCCTTAAAATTCTTTGAGATACTCATATACGTACAAAGGTCAGTGATACTAGAATCAGATACATTATAAACAGTATTGTCTTCCTTAGACTGATGTAATGAAATCTGTTTTACCACCCATTTTATGGGTATTATGTTAGACATGTATAGTGTTTACCTTGCATATTTATACGGAAGTGCTTCGATATATAGACAAAGTCAGTTTTGATAAAAAAAATGGCAATATCATGCTTTGAACTGGTTGATACAAAATTTTGTTTTATCACCCACTTTTGTCTTGCCTGTGACTAACAGAAAGTGAGACACAGGTCTTGCTTTTCCAGTGGTAGTGGCGGTGAAAACTTTTGTCGAGCTTTCAGGTTTAGCTTATTAAGTATGCATATACATGTAAATATAATAATGAAAAATTGTAGGAAGTCATACTGCTCCTTTGGAGCCTTTGAACAGAAATTGAATTATAGTACAAACTGAGCATGTAAATTTGTTACTAGAATGGTAGCTAGATTCAGTGTTAAAATTGACTGATTTGGTGCATTAACCAAGCACATGTAGTGAATGAACAATGAGTGATGTTCATTACAACAGCTTAATGGCTGTGGGTAGTGAACTGTAGTTACCTTAAATGTTCGTACAATTTAACCACTTATTCTAATTTTTCTTAAATATAAACAAGTTAATTTTATTATACAATGATGTTGCCGGAATTTTCGGACAGAAAGGCAAATAGGATAGACCCTGATCAGACTGCTCCCAAAAGGGAGCAGTCTGATCTGGATCTACACTAATTGCTTGTCCCTAACACATTCCTGTCCCAGAATATAGCATTTTTAGGATATTATCAAATTACCATTAAGGATGCATTAGTAGTATAACTGCCACTGAAAATGGATTAAATGGCTTTGAAACTGATCTTGTTGTATAGAAAGTGAACTTAAAAGGTGACAATCACTGATATTTTATTGTTGTATTGGAGGCTTATCGCTGTGACATAGCTGGAGTCCACTGAGATAACAGTCTCCTATTTCATGACAAATATTAACTCTATCTGTAGAAGCTGAAAGTTTACAGATTAACCTTACAATTGGTAAAAATGCATCTTATTGATATAAACTGAATGTTTTTAAGCCATAATACGAGATTTTTGAATCGTTATGTCAATTGGTAGTATCAGGAGGGTCTCATATGAGAACTAGTTACCCAGGATATAGTAGGAGGATTTTTTAAGCCATCTTTTGGTAGCTTACACTATATCCCCCAGTGCATTTGCTCATCCATAACTGCATGGACAAGGTTCAGTTCTTTGCATTAAGGCTGATTTAGAGTCAGGTGCCCTGGTAGTGCAGTGGGTTAAATGCTGGTCTGCTAGGCTAGCAGTCTTGGTTTGAATTGTGCTGGAGGCGGAACCTCTTCAACCGTGGACAAGGTTTTATTGCACACAGCCTTTCATTATCACCTTTCCATTGCTCAATATGACTGAAATACTGTTGAAAAGGCCATAGAAATTGCAAGTCATCCAGTTGCTATCTATTTAGAGTCAGGCTCTCATTTGGGGTGTTTTGTTGTCCACTGACAACTCTTGTTACATCGGTGTAAGAATTGTTTTGGGGATCCAGACTGCAATTTAATGAAGTTGAAATATTCTCTAAAGCAAGCATAAAAATGATTAAATGAATTTTACAGTCCAGGGGAATATTGTGGGGGATTTTAGTAGGATTACATGTTGCCCTACTGAGTAGATGTGTAATGAGGATTGATGAGTTGAATAATTGCATTTATTACTTTGTAATTTTTTTTTCCTGTCTGATAGATGCAAGAACATTTAAATGACAAGTTTTTACGTCCTAATGCACTCACAAATTTTAAGAACTTAGACAGGCTTTTTGTTAACACTTAAAGTATCAAAAATGAAAATAGTTGAATTTGCAAACAGTGTTGATCCAGATGAGGTGGCTCATAATGAGCCACCTCATCAGGATCTACACTGTTTGCCCTCTATTCTTTGAATTCTGAATACCGTTAGTTGCTATAGATACCGCGCACATTTCCCTGTCAGAATCTTTATCCAAAATACCAGTGCGCGCTGTACATGAGAACAAAATTTCCAAGATTTTTTACCCAAAGCCAAACATCGTTTTTTACAGCCATTTTCGATGCGTGGCACAGCCGATGCTTTTCATGCATCGATAACAACTTGATCTTGACCGTATTTATCCAATTTTATCTCCAAAATGCGTCAATTAGATCAAAATATGCCCCAAAACATGCGAAACATGCATTTGTTGACATTTTTTAGCCGGAAACTGATCGAGGTAAAAATAGGTAGACTGGCATGCGGTATTTTTTCCCGACATAGAACAGAACAGAACAAATACCTACAAATATCGGACTCAGTGTGTTTAAACTAAATACTGCAATGAAAAGAAATATAACAACAAAATAGGATATCTGAATTAAAACTACGATGAAATAAATCTGTAAATGATTATGACTGTATCTAGCTTTACAAGTATTTATTAAAATAACATATAAAAAAAATACCACAAACAGAAATAAAATAATAAAAAAGATAACAATATGTAAAAATATGAATGATTTTCGCTTTGATATGTTTTATTTATTTTTTCTTTTCAATCTAAGTTTGTTTGCAGTACATTAACTACCGATAATTGGTGTGAAAACTTTGATTTCAGTACCGACCAAAGAGAACTAGTCATTGGAATTAAAGATGTCAATTAGCGTCAATTATCAAGGTGAAAGCAACACAAAAGGATCCAATTAACTTAAGTGACAGTGAGAAGACTCAAGCTTTAAGTGAGAAGTGTCAAAGTTCTCATATTTGTTGCTTACAATAACATTGACCATTGTTGCTAGTAGAGGTCCAGCCGAATTCAACCTTGACCATTGTTGCTAATAGAGGTCCAGCCGAATTCGCCCAAGTAAAAAAATATAAAACCCGTCTAAAGATGCGGACCAGTCAGCGAATTGTTACTTTCACATTTAGACAACATGGCATCAGACAAGTTTTAGAAATGTCAGTCTGTAATTCAGAAGGCTGTATGCGCATTGTACAGCAGAACTAGCTTTTTTCCAGCTCCAGAACGGCCGAAAAAGGGGTGCGCGTTGTACATGCTAGCGCGTTATCCACAAACAAATACGGTATGATATAGCTCGTAGGAAACTTTTTTGAATGTTTGCGGATGTGAATTTTGTCATCAGTTTTATTTGGTGCTTTAAGTGTTTAAAGTTTAGACAGGTTTCTTGTTAACTCTATTTTGAGTCCAGGCTTCTTTATTTGGTTTAAGGACTTTTGTTTGTTGAGAATTGTGGACTTCTATTTTTTCCCAAAGATAGGTCTATCACTTCTGTTTCCAAACACCATGTTGAGATCCCTGCTGAGATAGTGCAATAGGGAAGGTAATTTATTGTTTGAATATATAGTAGTAGACAGACCCTTCTTGTCCCCTACCCTACTCCATGTGATGGACAAGCACATTTCTGACATGATCTGCTGACTACTTTTTCATGCACAACTGTTTTAAAAGACAGGAATTAGCAAATATTACTCTACATGATTAATACATTCTGCGTATAGCAAGAGTTGTAACAAATAAAATGCATATTGGATGTTCGGTTTCAAACAGGTAGGCTTTCATCAGGTTCAGCAATTATTCAGTCATCTGATTATTTACCTCTACTGCCATTTTTTCTTCCAAATGTTGCACTCATACACCATCATTATTAATTTTGCACTTGATAATTCATGGAAATGATTTTCAAAGTAATACTAGAACATGAACAAAGCATTCTTTCGAAAGCCACTAACTTGAACCATGCTATTTCAGAAATAATTCTTGAATGCAAAGCCAATCTTTCTGTAATTTCATGCCATTATTACATTTGGCCACATCATGGCAAAATTCCTTTCAACAAAGCTGGGTATTTTAAAGTTACTTACATGCAAAACCAATATGGGCACATCAATAATTGGATTATATGATTTTAAAAGAGAACCTCATATCCTTCAAAGACTGAGACTGTGCATACATTGGTTTGGTTATTCACAAAGCATATTGCCACAGATTTTGTCGTAATGCATCATAGAAACTATATAAATGCAAGGAAAACTCTTCTTTAAATCTACAACACTTTAGATATTCAAATACCTCACAGCTTTATGTACTAGACTCTTTAATTGTATCCATTTGTCCAGCTAAGGGATGCTTATTGAATCTGTTGACAAACAGTCCAGATCAGACTGCTCCTGATCTGGGTCTACACTTTGATTGAGTACATCTGTCTGAATACTTTGAGTAATACTCTGATCTGGGTCTACACTGTTTGATTGAGTACATCTGTCTGAATACTTTGAGTAATACTCTAACCTTCCATGCTGTCAGATCAATGGTTGAGCAAGTGCGCTGACATTATGTAACGGCTCCCAGTGGAGGTGTCCACAATGTTAGGTTCAGTTAATGGACTAACATATAATTTGCTAATGACAACGAAACTGGATTAATACTAAAACATAACATTGTGTGGGCTATCCGAAAAGGGTGCTTATGCTGTACTGTAAATTTTTAGCTCCCATGTACAAAAGTGTAGGCGGAGCTTTTCCATCTCAATGTTGAAGATTTTGGTGGAAGTTATTATATGATGGGCATGTGTGAATTCAGGTTACCTGCTTTATACTGTTGTTGTTTCAATTCTAATATGAGACAGGTCTTTTTTTATTCAAACACTTATATTCTGGACATGTAAGCCAGAGGTTGTCTGTTTGGGTCTTGACTCATATTGCTCAGGAAGTTGAAGCTTCTCTTCTTACTTTGGATTATTCCATCCTCATTATTTTCTCACCATTTCCCCATTGGCTCAAAATAACTGAAGTTGTGTTGAAAAAAGCTGTAAAACCAGATCAGGTTTGAAAATTGACAAGCCTGGGCTTGTGATGAGGAATCTTTTCACAGGGCTTGTCCCAGCTGCCATTTGAGAAGCTGTGTCAATATCTCGGGTCTCCTAGGGAATTAATGCTATTGATCTAGGCTGACATTTACTTAGGGACAAAGTTTTCTCAGAAACAACCATATGTCCAGACGTGGTTTTATGGTCCCTCAGTGTCTTTCAAGACCATTTTCTCATGGACTCTGTCAAAGGTCACATGAAATATGATAGGAATATTGTCAGTTTAATGAACATTTGCCCATATTTGTCAGTTTGATTCTATGTACATAATGGCACAATAGTTGGTTGGTCTGTACCATCAGAGGCTTATGAAGTGAGTTATACATAAGCTTCTGGTACCGTATAATGTGCATATAGCTGGGGTGAACTTCAGCTAGATGGCTCATAATCCTGTGTTGTATTTGGAGTAAATTATCTCAGACTGTCCTCCACCATTTCTAAAATGATTTTTTCCAACTATGAAATTTGTTGTATATGGGTACATTTTCATGTTTTTTTCCGCCAGTTTTATGAAAGGAAACAATTTTATGACTAACTGTTTGCAACAAAACCTTTCCAAAGGGGATTAGATCTAAGGAAAGAATTTCCTCTCTAGGAACAAATTCTTTCCTTTAACCCTTATTCTGCTACATGTTTAATTCATGTGACCCAAAAAGGAGTAATCCTACCTCAGAAGCCATAACTTCACAAACTGGTCGATTTGGCAACAAGTTGTGCACCACCAATTCTGGAAGTCACTAAGGTCACGAGACTTCAGTATTCGGAGGTCACGTGATTAACCGGGAACCAACTAAGACACTTAAAAACCCCAGTATATTAGTGTTTAGTGTATGCTTTGTAGACAGAAAGCGATTGCTTGTCTGGTCTAGGTGTTCTTGCTAAACATTGATCAACAGAAAAAGTTTAGATGAATGAAGTCTAGTTTCGATAAAATTGGGGTCATGCGAGTAAGGCTGTCCTTTGAAAGCTGATATTGAGAAAATTGAGAGGTTTAGAAATCTCAAAAAAACTTGTAATATGGGTAAAAACTTGCTCTGTTAGAAAGCAGATTCCTTCCTGCATAGGACAACCACAACTGGTGGGGGTACTTGATGTCTAGTATGCCTGACAGGCTCTCAAAGTGACCTACCCTTTTATCCGGGACAGGTTAAGGGTTCATATTTGATCCCAGTTGAGAAGGAAGGCATAAAAAATGGTAGGGTTGCTTCTCCTATATCCATTTACCTTAAGTCTGTTTGTCTTGTCAGTATTACTGCTAACAGTGTTGAGCAGACAAGAACATTCTGATCTTGTGTTTACACTGTTTGGGCATGCAGATCTTTGTGAATAATTTGGGTAAATACGATAGTCTGAATTAACCCTTAAAGTGCCAAAAATTAAAATAGTTAAATTTGCAAACAGGGTACATCCAGATGAGGTGGCTCATATTGAGCCACCTCATCTGAATCTACACTGTTTGCCCTATAGTGTTCGAATTCTCAATATGATATCACTTAGACGAAACATTTTTTATGCCCCCATGAGGATAGTCAGGGGGCATTAAGATTTGCCCCTGTCTGTCTGTCTGTCTGTTCGTCACGCTTTATGGTATAGAGTTTGTGTAATCAACTCCTCCCACAGTTTTCAATGGATCTTTTTTCAAACTTTGCATACATGTTGTGGACATACTGAAGATATGCATGTGGATTTTTGTTGGACCTAGACTTTATTTTGACAGAATTACGGCCTTTTGAACTTAGTCATTTTCGGCAATTTTTTGTATTGTAGGGTATAGAGTTTGTGTAATCAACTTCTCCCACAGTTTTCAATGGATCTTTTTCCATCTTTGCGTACATATTGGAGACATATTGAAGATGTGCATGTGGATTTTTGTTGGACCTAAAATTAATTTTGACAGAATAACGGCCTTTTGAACTTAGTCATTTTAGGCAAATTTTTGCATTGTAGGGTATAGAGTTTGTGTAATCAACTCCTCCCACAGTTTTCAATGGATCTATTTCAAACTTTGCATACATGTTGTGGACATATTGAAGATGTGCATGTAGATTTTTGTTGGACCTAGGATAAATGATGACAGAATTAAGGCCTTTTGAACTTAGTCAGTTTAGGCAAATTTTAGCATTGTAGGGTATAGAGTTTGTGTAATCAACTCCTCTCACAGTTTTCGATGGATCTTTTTCAAACCTTGCGTACATGCTGTGAATGTATTGAAGATGTGCATGTGGGTTTCTAGAATTAATTTTGACAAAATCATGGCCTTTTGAACTTAGTAATTCTAGGGAAATTTTGCATTGTAGGGTATGGAGTTTGTGTTATCAACTTGCTCCACAGTTTTCAATGGATCTTTTTCAAACCTTGTCTAGATATTTTGGACATATTTGAAGATATGCTTGAGGCATTTTCCACGGGCTAGAATTAATTTTGACAGAATCACAGCCTTTTTAACTTAGTCATTTTGGGCATTTTTTTACATGGTAGGGTATGTTTTCAATGGATTCTTTGTAGGTGCTTTATGGATATACACGTCATGTGACAGGCGCTGCACAGGGGCATCATTAGTGTCTTACAGACACAATTTTCTAGTTGAAATTCTGCAGACGTAAATTTTGTCGTCTGCTTTTTGGCACATTAAGGGTTAAGTGATTTCTTGTGTCTGCATTGTTACTTGTAGCAGACCATAATATTCCAAAAAATACTGAAAATAATATGTTTTGACATTCATGGACTTTTATCATAGCAACTTACGTTTCAGTTGCATGCATAATGGCAGTATCTCTGCTTCAGATGCACAAAGTCTGTTTGCAGAGTTATTTGCGTCACAAAAAACTGGCACACCGTGTTTAACACTTTAAGCACCAGTGACGACAATAGCAGAATTTGCAAACAGCGTAGATCCTGATGAGGCGGCTCATTATGAGCCGCCTCATCTGGATCTGCACTGTTTGCCCTCTAGTTTTTTAATTTTCTATATGATATACCTTGGATGAAACATATTTTGAAATTTTTGCAGACGTAAATTTTGTCGTCTGCTTTTTGGTGCCTAAAGAGTTAACAAGCAGCAGAAATTGGAAAGACTGAAAAGATTTTGCTGAGTTGATATCTGTCATGTTAAATTACAGACTGTCTGGTTTGGCTGAGAGAAAAAGAAAGGGAAAAAAGTATAACATATTCTTTCATTAGAATCAAACACATTTTCACAGTTTGTAGCAGATTGTAGAGCTTGGCAGAAAAATTGTTTCAGCAGTCAGAATTCTTGAGCAAATGTGTGGTAGCTTTTATATTCTCCAGTAAACATGTGGTCCCCTTGTGGATATGGAAATGGTCTTGGTCCATCAATATGTCCATCCATAACACTTTTGTTTCGAGCTTAACTCAAAAGTATTAAAGGAATTGCTCAAAAGTATTAAAGGAATTGTCTTGAAAGTTTACCTAATGATATGAAAAACCATAACTCTGCTGTGCTTACTTTTTGAATGGTCTCTTTTGGTGATTTTTTTCCCGGCGCATGACTCAAAAAGCAAATTTCAAGTTGCATAAGAAAATCGAGCTGTTATAGAGTAAAACTCTAAAACGCAAAGTTTTATGCCTTCAAGGCTGACACCATCGGGAACACCTGAAAATCAATACCTATGACTTGCTTCTGCTAGTTGTGTTGGGTGGTTGGGTGGTGCGATGGTGCTTGGGTATAACTTCTAGTGCCGGGGTATCCTACTAATTTGGATAAAAGTAGGGTAAGGGCCTACTGTGCTTGCAGTAGGTGCGGGTGGGGGTTGTGTGGACATTTTTTCTCTCATCTCGTCTGTCATTTCTCTCTTCTTTCTCCCTCTCTTTGGGAGACAGCCTGATATAGACTGGAATATTGTCTCAAAGGGTAGTTAAACCCAAAACAACTAACTAGCTGCTAGTTGCAGGCAAGACAAAGAGTTATGGTTCTTAGACTGCACTTGCCCCTGATGTCTGTTAGTCTCACTCACCATGCTCTTACCCCTACTCTATGCTTTGACCATGATAGTCATGGTCACATACTTCGAACATTGCCTTCATTATTGGCATGTACCAGGCTATGCTGTCCAAAGACAGCTCATGTTCTGAAAAAGATTTCTAATTCTGGCTGATATCCTCATATCAGTATTTGTGAAGTTTGTTCACACATCAAATCTGAGTGTGCTGTCTGTTAGAGAATTAAGTTTTATTATGTCTGCACACAGCAAATCAGTCTTTCTTTGAGGTTATTTTCTGCTGTTATGATGCGTGCCAAAAAGTTATGCATCTTTCAAGAACAGATGATAATATTGGAAGCTAATTCTCAGATTCACTTACCTTTGACATTTATCGAATGATTGCTGAATAATTATATCTTTATTGGATATTACTTCCATGTATTTTTTCAGAGCAAATATTTTGCTCCAGAGTAAATAAAGCAGAGCAGTAGGTTACTTCCCTATTGCACTCAAAACGGCCAAAACTCCAGAGTTTTGGCTGTTCTGAGTGCAATAGGGTTAATTAGTAACTAGTATGTATGGGTCATATTGTCCAAGACTGGTCCCACTTTTTGGACGAAGTGGAAATAACACTGCAAATAAAGTTTTTTGTATCACTTGTGACTAACAGAAGAGGCCATAAATATTCCTTTTCTGGCATCATAGTTGTTGTTGGTGTAAACTTTTGTCATCTTTTCCGTTTTGTTTTGTTTCGTTACTGTGCAGACAGGAACTTTGCATTCCGCTGCATGTTCAAACATGTTTTGAAATGTTCATTAGAATTGCTGAAGTGAGGTTCATGTATGTCAAATAGAGACACACAACATATTGTTTAACAGAAATACAGTAGAACTTCATTGGCTTGAACAGGCTTGGGACCATGAAAATTAGTCCCAGCCAATGGTAGTTTTAGCCATTCAGGGTTAGTTTCTATATAAAGTGACATCTAGGGACCCAGGAAAGGGTTCTAGTCAGGCAGGGTTAACGAGCCATCAGGGTTCGAGCCATTGAAGTTCTCCTGTATTGCAGAATTTTTATCAGCAAAATCGCTCGTAATTGGAACTTTGGCCCAGGCTGATCGTAGGCTAGGCTTGACTGGTTGCATGTCATTTCACACTCAAAACAGCCCACTGATTCAGTAACAATGCAGGCATCAAAAAATAACATATGCTTTTAATTTCTGTCTTAGGAGCGTAGTGATTTTATTCCATGACAAAGCGCAGTTGTCTGGCTCGGCTAATAAATCAGATTGAGAGGCCGTAATTTCCCTAAATATGGGGCGTCTTAGCTAATTACCGTAATTATTCCAAAATTTGAACAATTTGATATTAATATTTGCTGTGTCAAAAATTTGCAGACTTAATGGCAGACAGTGCAGACCCAGATCAGACTGCTCCCTAAGGAGCAGTCTGATCAGGGTCTTCACTGTTTGCTAATGCCCTCTGTTTTAGTATTAAGGGATATTATCGTGGTTTTCTGGTAGTCGCAATCAATAATGATAAATTTCATTTTGACTGGCAACCAGTGGCAGAATACTAAGATTGAGTAGCAGTAGCAAATGCAGACAGGGCTTACAGTAGACCTATATATCTCAGAAATCCAGATATAGTAAAACAATTTCACTTGCCCTACCTGACCAAAGATATGGTGCTTTCAATAGATTTCTGTATTTGACCTAATTAGCGCACATCATTGTAATTTTTGAGGCATATAAGCAGACAATTATATCTTTACCGATTTATTCAATTGTTTATTCATTTGTTTGCTAGTTTACAAGAGCAGAATCTTTCATTTTTCGTTAAACTTCTCTTTCCTTCTATGACCATAAGCAGCTTTTCCCCTATGCTTGAAATTTAAATCTGTTTCTTCAATATACTAATAAATCGTTGAAATGTGTGCTTATTAGAAAGAAAATTTTCTATATGTATTTATCCCAATTTTGAAAAAGTTAAGCGTGCAGGGCGCTAAAAGGGTCGCTTACAGTGCACTAGATACAGTAAAAAAAAATCACTTGTCCTCCAGCAAGAGCCACCCATCATGGTGAGTGGGGTAGCTGGTGGAATTTTCAGCCTTTAGGAAATTTGTGAAGGAATTTGTTAAGAAATCAATTCATAAGGCATAGGTTTGTCCTATAAACTGTTCATGTTTTAACATTTATTTACCATGACTTTCAATTTAATTTATAACAAATACATTTGCAAAAATAAAACTCTAAAAAATTCCTGCAATTACTGTAATGAAAAGGAGTTAACCCTTAATGCGCCAAACAGCAGATGACGAAATTTACGCCGCTGAATTTAAAAAAATGTCTCGTCCAAGCGATGTCATATTGAGAATTTGAACACTAGAGGGCAAACAGTGTAGATTCAGATGAAGTGGCTCATTATGAGCCACCTCATCTGGATCTACTCTTTTTGCCAATTCACCAATTTGAATTTTTGGCGCTTTAAGGGTTAAGACAGTGGGTCTGCATTTATCTGCTAACCTTTGAAAAGGTAGTTCAGTTTACAGTGAAAAGTGGAAACTGTACGCTGATTTAGGTTCTTGTCCTTTTCCACATGTTGGATGGAGAAACGAGCAACTTGTTACGTGAACACGCTTACACAACACTGCTGTTAATCCAATCAAAATTCCCAATTTCATCATTACTTGTTTGAAGCAGTGGTTTAGACTATTTTTCATGTTTTTGAGGAAGCCAATGTAAAAAGCAGGTACAGCGTTAAATCAGATTAAGTTAACCTGCCTGTCTGAAAGCATTTGTGAGCTAGGCATTCTCTGATCAGCCTGCAGGTAAGTGCAGGCCAGTCAGAGCTTGCATGGTTTGCTGAGATGGTAACCTTCTATAATTTAAAATGCCAAGACCATACTGCGCAAGAGTAGTGATCAGCATCTGCACTGTCATTCTTTCTGCATAGTTTGGTTGCTGTAATCAGAGCTCCAGATAAGGGGAATTTTTTAGGATAATTCTGAGATATTTTTTCTTATTTTCAATGCAAACATATGTTGTGACCCCTCATCAGAACCGTCTCGGTCTCGGTGAGACGGTTCTGATGAGGGGTCACAACAAATGTTTTTATGGAGAAAAATTGAAAAAATTATCTCTAAATTATCCCTGTTACTCTCTCATATCTGGAGCACTGTACAATGGATCGTAAAACCAAACTGTTCCATTTTCAAGACAATTTTGGTAAGATGCCATAATGACCTTGGCTTAGATTGACATGCTGCACAGAACATTAAAATGTCCTGGGTTGCTTGTTGTTTGCAACAAAAAAAGGGCAAAGCAAGATAGGTTAGGGGTTGGGGTGCAGTGATTAATTTAAGACTGATCTGTGGAAATAATATAGATCTGTTGATAATATGTTGTGGTCCTTCATCACCATTCTGCTAAGTAACAGTCATTTTTTTCATTGAAAAAAAATGACTATGATGGAGGACTTTGAGGTTATATTGTCCTTTTCAACAGTATTTCAGTCATATCAGGACGATGAAAGGATGATCATGAATGGTTCTGTGCCATCAAGAGCCATTTTGGTTCAGACAGAATCTTGCCTCGAGCAGGACTGGAGCCTGTGAGTCCATGTGATCCGAAGTCAGGAGTGCTAACACTCGGCCCTGCTCCAGAAAGTGACAAGTTATTCAGAAATAGTTTAATTTAGAGTCAAAACTCATTATTGATTGTACAAAGGTATACCCTACATTCTTCAGGTTGTGACTCATCATTTTTCAATGAATCAAAAGATCAAGGCTATTTGTGTTGCAGCTCTAGAAAAAGTGCCTCACAGCCTATGTAAATAGTGAAGGCTTGTGTCTACCCACAAAAAGTGCCTCACAGCCTATGTAAATAGTGAAGGCTTGTCACAAGGTCATGCCATCTGATATGAGTATGTGTCTTTTGCATAAAATCTGACTTATGCGAAGACTGCAAGATCTGATCGGTTGGCATTTGATGGCTGATCTGAATCTACTGACTGTTTGCATGCTGTGTTGGCCCATTTTCTCAGTTTTAGGGTTACAATACAAACTGACTTTAACAATAATCCTTTCATGGTAAATACAGGTAATACTGTGACCTTATTATGCTTCCTCAAGTAATCGAAGCAGGGCTCCAGATAAGAGGGGTTGACCGGAGAATTTAAGGATTATTTTCCATATTTCTCCATAAAACATGTTGTGAGACTTCATTAGAACCGTTATATCATGACGGTTCAAATAAGATGTCACAATATTATATACTAACCCATTCCATCCGGGATACCCCTTTAGTGGTATCTGTGCAATCGGGCCCCACAAATGTGGGGCCTGATCTGAGATCCAAACTGTTTGCTGCCTAGACATCATTTCTACAAGAGTTAGTTAGACCGATATTGTCAAAATATTCTTGATATCTGATGCAGACGACAATTTCAGCAGAGACAAAAAATACCCGGAATGCAATGGGCTAAGAAAAATTACCGCAGAATTATCCTTAATCTGTAGCTCTGCTTAAGGCAAAGCAGAAATATTATCTCAAATCCTAATTTAGAATTGCCATAGCAAAATGTGTTTATGGGTACCTTTTGCATATTTGCATCATCTCAACAATTAATAATGATATAGCTTGGACAAACATTTGCTGAAATTCTGCTGATGTAAATTTTGTCGTCTGCTTTTTTGCGCTTTAAGGATTAGTTTGTACAGACCTGTTTGGCCTCATTCAGACTTTTGACTGAAAAATGAATGATGCAGATCCTGATAAGACTGCTCAGAAGAATCTGATTTGAGTCTGCACTTTTTATACCCCTGTAAATAGAAATTTTATCATAAGTTTAAGATGTCTTAACACAAAGGGCTATTACCTAACCTAAAAGAAAATAAAAATACATTTGATTGATAAAAGATCAGGTAACACTCAAGAATGATTAGAATGTTGTTGTATGATTATTACATAGCAGAAATAATAAACAATTTATAACAGGGAAAAGATAAAAAAAAAAAAATCTTTCAAAATTGACAGAATCTGCACAATCAGAAGCTAAAGTGCAGTTCACATTAATTTGCTACAGTTTTTGCAGTATCTGAAAATCATCTGACACTCAAACACTGATTCCACGAAAAAGTTATAGAGGGGTTATATGAGGGTAAGAAAAACCTCTAGAATTTCTAACAACATCATGGATCATGGGTTGGAACCCTGCTGGAGGTGATATTCAGTCTGAACCTAAGGGCTTTATTCACAGAGCTCTCCGTCATCACCCTACCATTCTCCTTGTATGGCTCAAATACTGTTTAAAGGGATGTAAAATTGCCAAGTCATACATCCATCCATCCATCTGTGCCTGGCTGAGGTACTTCTGATTGGACCAAAACCGCTGTTTTGATGGACTGTTGATAGAAAGTGGCAGATTTGTTTCCTCCGAAAGTATATGCATTCACCTAAAAATGGCATATATTCAGACTTTGGTATTCTTGCCAAACAGAATAATAAGAAATTCAGTTCAGTAATAAATATTTAGAAATGCTTTTATTCTGGGTAAACAGTTAATGGAGGAGTGTGTGACTAGATTTACAAAATCAGCAATGGCAAATGTTAACATTGATTTTGTCAGATGCCTGCAATACTTTTCTGTAGAATCTGATTTCCCCCATTATATGCCATAGACAAGTTGTCCTTGGCCTATATTGGCCATATCAAATTCATCATGTCCCATAATGTGTGTGCTGTATTGTCTTCTGACAGTTTTTGTTCACATCGGGGCAATGTTTTACAAACTGTTGGTAAAACCACAGACCCTGATCTGACTGTTCCTTCTGGGTCTCATCCAGAGCCCTCGATAAGAGGGAGTATTTGGTGATAATTAGGGATAATTTTGTTAATTCTGGATAAAAACATATGGTGTGACCCCTCATCTGAACCGTCTCAACGAGACCAGACGGTTCAGATGCGGGGTCACAACATATGGTTTCAATGAGAAATAAAGAAAATTATCCTTCAGTTATCATCAAATACCCCTTTTATCTAGAGCTTTGGACTCTCATCCTTTAACAAAGCCATTTCTCTCCAGGTAGATTGGATGAATTTAGTAGGTGTGAAATAAAACAGAAACGTGAATGATCATTTCCATTCCACCATGATTGTTGGCTTTTGAACTTCATGTCTTAGATGTTTAGTTTTTTGGCACAGTTTTCCTGGTATTTCAAAAATCATTGATAAAACTGGAAGGTAAATTTCTTTATCGAAATGAACCGAATGATAGGCACGAGTCAGATAATGAAACTGAAATGAACCTGGCCCGGAGGTTATACAACTTAAGTGCATTCTCAGACCCAAAATAAAGCACACTGATTGGCTGCTTCCCAGCACATGCTCGGAAGCAGCCAATCAGTGTGCTTTATTTTGAGTTTGAGATTATACTCAAGTTTCATACATGTAACCTCGGACCCTGGGTAACTTGATAATGAAAATGTCATTGACAATTTTGAAAGTTCTTTTTCGATCATTTGAATAACACAAACAAACATAGCTACAGAGGTTGCAATCCAGCTCTTCAGGTGAACAGAAACCTTAGTGCTTGAGACATTTTTTTCTTATTTTACAGTAAAAACATGACATATTTTACATACATATGTAAATATATTACAGTAAAAACTTCTTATTTTACAGTAAAAATATCATAGTGACCCTTCATAAAAAAACAAAAAAAACCAGACACACACACAAAAAAAACACAGCTTTTTTGAGGCTTCAAATAAATCACCATGTTGAAGTCCATGATTTTACCTTACAGTTAATGAAGGGATGCATACCTGTTTAACTCTTTAAGCCCCAGTGACGAAATTAGCAAAATTTGCAAACAGTGTAGATCCTGATGAGGTGGCTCATTATGTAGGTCTACACTGTTTGTCCTCTAGTCTTTGAATTCTCAATATGAAATATCTTGGACAAGTCATTTTTTTTAATTTTTGCAGACGTAAATTTTGCTGTCTGCTTTTTGGTGCTTAAAGAGTTAAAATAGGCGTGGTTTCAGAAAGGTGAACTAACTGATTGTGTTCCAAAAACAAAAGTACTGGTAGTTGAATTTGCAAACTGTGTAGCTCCAGGTGAGGCAGCTCATCATGAGCCGACTCATCTGGATCTACACTGTTTGCCCTCCAGTCTTTGAATTCTCATTATGATATAGTTTGGACAAGACATTTTTTGAACTTTTGCAGATGCTATTTTGTCGTCTGCTTTTTTAGCTCGCCTGAACGAAAGTTCAGGAAGAGCTATTGTTGTCACCACGGCGTCCGCGTCCGCGTTAGCGTCCGCGTCAGCGTCGGCGTCCGGATTGGATGTTTTGGTTAAAGTTTTTTAAAGACCTATATCTCCCTAACCCATGGATGGATTCTTTTGATACTTGCACTGTAGTTAGATATTGGTCCAAAGTTTAACATGGTACCACCCCCACCCCACTCCTTGACCTTGATGTCAAGGTCATGGACTTAGAGAATTGGGAGTTTTTTGGGACTGGATGTTTTGGTTAAAGTTTTCTAAAGCCCAGTATCTCCTTAACCCATGGATGGATTCCTTTGATACTTGCACTGTAGTTAGATATTGGTCCAAAGTTTTTCAAGGTACCACCCCTACCCCCCTCAGTGACCTTGATGTCAAGGTCATGGACTTAGAAAATTGTCTTTTTATTGATTGGATGTTTTGGTTAAAGTTTTTAATGACACATATCTCCTGAACCCATAGATGAATTCTTTTTATTAGCTCGCCTGAACGAAAGTTCAGGAAGAGCTATTGTTGTCACCCTGGCGTCGGCGTCGGCGTCCGCGTCGGCGTCGGCGTCAGCGTCGGCGTCGGCGTCCGAAATGGATGTTTTGGTTAAAGTTTTTTTATGTGATGGGCAATGCGCTGCAGGCGAGCTATCCTGTACGCGGACAGGTCTTGTATTTGCACTGTAGTTAGATATTAGTCCAAAGTTTTACAGAGTACTACCCCAGCCCTGCTCGGTGACCTTGATGTCAAGGTCAGGGACTTAGGAAATTTGGTCTTTATTAAAGTTTTCTAAATGCGTACTGATTCATAATGCTTGGCAGAGATTAAGTTTACACTTGAACTGATGTTAGACACTTTTTTGAGTTTTTACAAAACACTAGATACTTACCTGTCTGGATGACCTTGATGTCAAGGTCATGGACTTTGAGTTTTGTCTTTAAGATTTTGATTAGTTTTATATTAATGAAGACATAATTTCACAGTGCCACAATGGACTCAGTTGATACTAATACTTGGACTGATGTAAGATAACGGTTAAAGGCTTTGATACATCCTAGCCCTGCCCTCCTCCCCCCTACCCCTTAGTTCTTTGACCCCAAGCTCATGGACTGTGAAATTTCATGTGGATTTTTTTTTTTTATTTTAAGACATTTCTGAGATAGCTTTTGTTTATAAATGTGTTGTCATTATGGACATGCTTGCCTGAAGTTTTATACATAGCAGTCCACACCAGCATAGCGACTGTGTGATGGGCAAGCATCTATTCAGGCGAGCTATGCTGTCAGGCGACAGCTCTTGTTGTTGCTTGAAGGGTTAACAGTTCAGTTAGCTGACTGACCATGTGTCAAAATTTCATTGGCAAGCTTGCATTGTCAATATGATACAGCTTGACAAAAAATTTTGTTTGAAATTTTCCAGATGCAAAATTTTTGCGTCAGTTCACTGACTGACCATAATGTAAAATTTTATCATCCATCTTTGTTCTCATTTGACAACTCTTGTCTTTTCGTTTCAGTTATGTATATATTCCAGTCCTGCCATCATCATTACTAGAAGTCCTCAACACCCCAACCCCTTTTATTGCTGGTGTCCATTCTATGCACAAAGAAGAAATTAGAGATCTTGTAAGTATATACTTCCATGTGAAATTATTAAAACAAAAATCGCCCATATATGTCTGAGTTTACTCTGATAGCAGTGAAGTTGGACAACATTATGTTAAAGAAGTTTATCTTATGATGTCGCATCTGAGAGTGTAATAAAGCCATGCATTAAAAACCATCATTAACCAGTGGATTAAATATGCAAACAACATTGTAATGCTATGCGTTGACATCCATAAAAACATTGCATTTTCTAGTGGCGAAATTGTGACGTTTTAGTGCGAAATTTGCTAATAAAACGCAATTTTAGTGTCATATGATAAATAGAATCTTGCATTCGTGCTCCTCTGTTATTGAATTTATTAAACTCGTTGGGGAAAACTGATAAGATGCTCGGCATAGCCTCGCATCTTATCTTTTTCCCAACTCGTTTGATAAATTCAGTAATACTTACGCACTCTTGTAAGGTCCTCTATATAATCTGCACTGTGATGAAGTATGGGGTACTTAACACCAGCTGCAGTGAAGGTAAAGTCTGAAGGAAGATCCTCTGAAAGCAAGGAATGCATTTAGAGAAATGAAAATGAAAATAGCAGACTCAGTTTAATTGAGTCTGTTCAGGTTGTAATGTAATGTTGCAACTCAGCCCACATCTCACTAGCACAGTCTTCAGTAGGGTTCTGTTTTTCAAATACTCGGAATAAGCCAAGTGATTCCAAAGAACCAGAAAACAGAGCAAACAGAAAAATAATGGAGCCTCAGAAAATAATGGATGGATATGGAAATAAAGTATTACATGTACTTTATCCTTGACTGTTGGATTAGATGCAAAACTATTCTCAGAATTAGCCTGACATATTTTTTGTCTTGCCTGCGAAGCAGAAGCGAGACATAGGTATTGCTTTGCTGGTTTCGGTGGCGGCGGCGTAAACTTTCATCGGGTTTTTGCGTTTAGGTCAGTTTCACAAAGCGCTGACAGGCGAGACACCGCATTCCGCGGAATTCTTGTTTCATCTAGAATCTTGTTTCATCATTTAAGATTGTTACAAATATTATTGAACTTTATTTATTGTTGATTGAATTTCTCCAGGAAGAAACCTGCTAATAAGGGTTTGCTATAATGTTGTAATTTTGATTGTTTCAGCTTGATGTTGTGATAGTGGATTTGGATGGCGGCAGTTTAAGAATACCAGAATGTGTTACTCTGCCTGTTATACCTGAACCAATACTCTCTAGAACCATTAAAGCTCTCCACATGGTGAGTATGTTTGATATCATATTAGCCACAACACTAGAAAACCAACAAAGTGGTTGTGGGCCCAGCACAGACTCAGATCAGCCTGGGCATCCGCCCAGTCTGATCAGAGTCTTTGCTGTCCGCATAGAAGTAGCCTAGACCTTTAGCTACCCTTTCAGCACTTAGCGAAGAGTCTGATCAAACTGGGCAGATGTGCAGGCTGATCCGAGTCTGCACTGGGCACACAACCACATTGTTGGTTTTCTCGTGTCGTGGCTCATATATTCTGTTACTCACACAACAGAGACCTCTGTGGAACAATAAAAGGCTCTCCATATGAAGCCAAATAAAAATAGTGTGTGGTACTGCTAGCCCCTACCTTAAAAGGACCAGGGACATCAAATATTTTTGACCTTAGGAATTTCATTCCCATGTCAATTCCTGATTATTATGCCCCCAACTTCGGAGAAGTTGAGGGGGCATATTGGTTTGGGCCTGTCCGTCCGTCTGTCCGTCTGTCTGTCCGTCCGTCTGTCTGTCTGTCCGTAACGCTTTTTGGCAGCGAGGAAACTCAGGAACGGCTTATGCTAGGATCTTGAAATTTTTTAGGTAGCATGTACATGAAAAATAAGTGGACCCGTATTTTTTCTTTTTCCCGTCGGTCAGGTATTTCCAGAGTTATGCCCCTTTTTGGACTTAGTCTATGGAACCTTGTGAACAAAATATCTCAAGAACCCCTGATGCTAGGACCATGATTTTTTGCAGGATAACATTGCCCAAGGTGTAGATGACCTGATTAACTTTTGAAGAAAATTCGTGAATTTTTAACCAAGTTATGCCCCTTTTTCGACTTAGTGCATTGTAAGCCTATGGAACCTTGTGAACAAAATATCTCAAGAATCCCTGACGCTAGGATCATGATTTTTTGCAGGATATCACTGCTTAAGGTGTAGATGACCTGATTTACTTTTGAAAAATATTGGTGAATTTTTGACCGAGTTATGCCCCTTTTTCGACTTAGTGCATTATAAGCCCATAGAACCTTGTGAACAAAATATCTCAAGAACCCCTGGTGCTAGGATCATGTTTTTTTGCAGGAAGATATTGCCTAACATGTTAATGACCTGATTAACTTTTGAAAATCATTGGTGAATTTTTGACCGAGCTATGCCCCTTTTCGACTTAGTGCATTGTAAGCCTATTGAACCTTGTCAACAAAATATCTCAAGAACCCCTGATGCTAGGATCCTGTTTTTTTGCAGGAAGACATTGCCTAAGGTGTAGATGACTTGATTAACTTTTGAAATACATTGGTGAATTTTTTACTGAGTTACGTCCCTTATTTGTCTTAGTGCATTTTAAGCCTATGGTACAAAGGTACTGTTACAGTCAAGAACCATAAGATATAGGAACATACAGTTACAGGCTAAGATGTAGATGAATGGATTAAAACCCCTTTCTGACCTAAACATTATGGGATGAACCTTCCTTAGAGGCAAGGATACAGTTGGGGGCATAGTGTTTCATAAACACATTTTCTAGTTTTAGTACAATTTGTGAGTGGCAGACCTTTTTACTGCATTCAGCCTCAGTCATTTAGGTGCTGAGAAAAAAATAAGTATGAGCCACCTCATTTGGATCTACACTGTCTGCAAATTCATCTATTTTTGTGTTTGATGATGTAAGTGTTAAATCTTCCTTTTCAGTTCTAGCCATTTTTATCCCTTTCCTATCTTTTCCAGATACTCCATCAAGATCTGTTAATGGCAGATTATGCATTTCCTTCGTCACCGACCAAGAAACCTGCCTCCATGGAATTTAAGGTATTTTATAATCTACTTCTCTGTTGATCAAAGAAGGAAATAGACAAATGGTAAACGAGACTGCTCATATATAGTGTGCTAAGTTATACTAAAGAAAGGAAACTACTGTATATTATCAATATAAGATTCGACCATGGATTAGAGGTGTCAGCCGATTGTTGCAGCGCAAGGTCGATGTTAGTGACCGAGGGCTGCAACAAAGGTTAAAATCTGAAAACTAAGTGGTTGGATGTTATTCATACATACTTTAAACTGATTTCAATCCATGAATTTGTTTATTTTCCATGAGTTATTGTGTTTGCTTTTGCATTTATCTCACTCCTATTAAGACGTGCATTTCCCTGTCAATCAACTGTCACAGTGAAGAATTTTACACGCTTTTTATGTAATTTAAATGGTTAATTGACTAGATTTTTGTAATTTTCTTAACTGTGACTAGCAGAAATGAGACATAGGTGTTATTTTTACTGGGTCGGTGCTGTCGTCCTTGTCAGCATAAACTTTTAACAAATTTTCTGGTTTGGCTGTGTGTTTATGACAATATGCCAGAGCCCTAGATAAGAGGGAGTATCTGGTGACAATTAGGGATAATTTTTGTTAATACTGCATAAAAAACATATGTTGTGACCCCTTATCTGAACCGTCTTGATGAGACAGTTCAGATGAGGGGTCACAGCATATGGTTTTGATCAGAAATAAGAAAAATTATCCCTCAGTTATCATCAAATACTCCATCTTAACTAGAGCTTTGAATATTATGCAGACAGGGGAGACTCTGACTTCCATGGAATTCTTATAACAAAGTTTTATGGCTGACAAAAAAGAGGGTGAATAAAGAGATATTAGAATTGAAAATAATTTATTACTGGTAAAATGTGTATTTTTTTATAGGACAAAGAAATCCGTGCTGTGTTCATCCGTCTGTTCTCAGAACTGTTCATGGGCTACAGATCCTGTCTCCACATTATTCGGATACATCCGGAACCTTTTATTACCTTTCATAAGGTCAGTTATGTCTTCTTTATAAGTTAGATTGTATGCATTGTTTTCAGTTTGATATGGAATGAGAAGAAAATATTTAAATGATATTGTTTGGAACTGAAATGCTCACTTATTTTGTGAGACATTTGAAAAACTTGTATTGAAGTGAAATCAAATGCTGTTGAATAAATATGGAATGAGGAATGAGTTTGACATTTTATTTACGCTTTAAGCACCAGTGACGAAAATAGCATAATTTGCAAACAGTTTAGATCTAGATGAGGCGGCTCATTATGAGCCGCCTCATCTAGATCTACACTGTTTGCCCTCTATGCTTTGAATTCTCAATATGAAATGTCTTGGACAAGGCATTTTTTATGCCCCCATGACGATAGTCAGGGGGCATTAAGATTTGCTCCTGTCTGTCCGTCCGTCCGTCTGTCCGTTCGTCACACTTTACGGTATAGAGTTTGTGTAATCAACTCCTCCCACAGTTTTCAGTGGATCTTTTTCAAACTTTGCATACATGTTGTGGACATATTGAAGATGTGCATGTGGGTCTTTGTTTTAGCTAGAATTAATTTTGACAGAATTACGGCCTTTTGAACTTAGTCATTTTAGGCAAATTTTTGCATTGTAGGGTATGTAGTTTGTGTAATCAACTCCTCCCACAGTTTTCAATGGATCTGTTTCAAACCTTGCATACATGTTGTGGACATATTGAAGATGTGCATGTGGGTTTTTGTTGGAACTAGAATTGATTTTGACAGAATTACGGCCTTTTAAACTTAGTCATTTTTGGCAAATTTTCACATTTGTAGGGTGTGGAGTTTGTGTAATCAACTCCTCCCTCAGTTTTCAATCAATCTTTTCCAAACTTTGCATACATGTTATGGACATATTAGAGATGTGCATGTGGGTTTTTGTTGGAGCTAGAAATAATTTTGACAGAATTATAGCCTTTTGAACTTAGTCATTTTAGGCATATGTTTGCATTGTAGGGTACTAGTACTTTGTGTAATCAACTCCTCCCACAATTTTCATTGGCTGTTTTTCAGACATTGGAGACTTGTTGTGAACATATTGAAGATGTGCATGTTGGTTTTGATAGGAAAAAAACAATTCTGAAGGAATTATGGCCTTTTAAACTTAGTCATTTTGGGCTGCATTTTGCACTGTTGGGTATAAATTTGGTGTAATGTTTTCAGTGGATTCTTTGTAAATAGCATTTGTGCTTGAAAGGTGCTTTAGGGATGTATGCATGTCCTGTGACAGGCGCTGCACGGCGGCATCATTAGTGTCTTACAGACACAATTTTCTAGTTTTAATTTTTGCAGACGTAAATTTTGTCGTCTGCTTTTTGGTGCTTAGAAAGTTAAAAATCAATAGTAATACAAGTCAGCACAGGTGTGAAGATTATCATTAATGAATAATAAAAAAAAAATAGAAACCCATATCATTCATTTATCCAACTAATTTCTATGATTGTACATGTTTGGATGTCAACAAGCCATTAATTTTTTCTGATCAGTAGATGTTATGTAGATTTGTTGGCCGAATTATAGGAGAAATGGCAAACAGAGCAGATGCTGATGAGACAGTATGATCTAATTTGTACCGTCTTACCAGGCATTTTGTCTGAATAAAAAGGGTTTTAACAGTAATCAGCTTATTGTTTTATCATTCAAACCAAAGTATATGCATTTGATTACATTGAAAGCTGGACACTTTAAGCAAACAGACAATCTCCTAAATTATAAAAGTACCAGCAAACAATGCTAAAAGTGTATCATCATTTCAATTTTATTTCATCTATTGCAGGCTAGTTTTCTTGGTCACAAAGGAATGGTAGAGGATGATTTTACTCTACGAGTATTAGAAGGGATGGGTTTCAACTCATTTGTCTCAGAGAGAGGCCCGCCATACAGAGTCTGTGATATTTTTGATGAGGTAAGTGGAGCTCCAGTCTAGTCTTTGAGTAGAAGAATGCATGGCATTGCTGCAGATAAGGCCTTAGGGGTAACAGGGATAATTTAGGAATAATTTTTCATATTTTCCATTAAAACATATGTTGTGACCTATCATTAGAACCGTCTCACCTAGACAGTTCTGATGAGCAGGGAGCCCTGGTAGCTCAGTAGGTTAAGCGCTGGCCTGCTGATCTAGCAGTCATGGGTTCGAGCCTTGCTGTGGGCTGGGATCTCTACAATAGCAAACAGGGTTCCATTGCACACAGCGTTTCATTATCACCCACCCACCCATAGTTCTGATATGACTGAAATACTGTTAAAAGGATGTAAAATCACAAGTCATCCATTCCATCCATCTAATGAGGGGTCACAACATTAGTTTTTGTTGAGGAAAAAGAAAAATGTCTCTGAATTATACTCGAAACCCCACCTTATCTGGAGTACTGCTATGATATTTTTTATGAGGGTGTGGTCACCTTCAGGTACCGTATTTGTTCAACTATAAGACAGGTTTTGCCTTTTACCCTTAATCTGTCATGTAACTCAGCTATAAGATGTGGTTTTCCCTTCCAAAACAGTTCCTAAAATTTTGTGGTTCCCTTCCAAAACAGGGCCCAAAATTTAGATCTGTTTGTAAAGTGGATCAGGAATTTTGGTGTATTTTTAGCTCGCCTGAGCACGAAGTGCTCAGGGTGAGCTTTTGGGATACCCTGATGTCCGTCGTCCGTCGTACGGACGTACGTCCGGACGTCCGTCAACTTTTGCTTGTGTACACTCTAGCGGCCACAGTTTTGATCCAATCTTTATGAAACTTTGTCAGAATGTTAGTCTTTATAAAATCTAGGCCAAGTTCGAAACTGGTTCATGTCGGGTCAAAAACTAGGTCACTAGGTCAAATCTTAGAAAAACCTTGTGTACGCTCTAGAGGGCACAGTTTTCATCCAAAGTTCATGAAACTTTGTGAGAATGTTTATCCTCATAGTATCTAGGACAAGTTCGAAACTGGGTCACGTCGGGTCTATAACTAGGTCACTAGGTCCTTGTGTACGCTCTAGAGGACACAGTTTTGATCCAATCTTTATGAAACTTTGTCAGAATGTTTATCTACATAAACTCTAGGCCAGGTTCGAAACTGGGTCATGTCGGGTCAAAAACTAGGTCACTAGGTCAAATCTTAGAAAAACCTTGTGTACGCTCTAGAGGGCACAGTTTTCATCCAAAGTTCATGAAACTTTGTCAGAATGTTTATCCTTATAGTATCTAGGACAAGTTCGAAACTGGGTCACGTTGGGTCTAAAACTAGGTCACTAGGTCAAATCATAGAAAAACCTTGTGTACGCTCTAGAAGACACAGTTTTGATCCAATCTTTATGAAACTTTGTCAGAATGTTTATCTACATAAACTCTAGGCCAAGTTCGAAACTGGGTCATGTCGGATCAAAAACTAGGGCACTAGGTCAAATCTTAGAAAAACCTTGTGTACGCTCTAGAGGGCACAGTTTTCATCCAAAGTTCATGAAACTTTGTCAGAATGTTTATCCTCATAGTATCTAGGACAAGTTCGAAACTGGGTCATGTCGGGTCAAAAACTAGGTCACTAGGTCAAATCATAGAAAAACATTGTGTACGCTCTAGAGGACACAGTTTTGATCCAATCTTTATGAAAGTTTGTCAGAATGTTTATCTCCATAAAATCTAGGCCTAGTTCGAAACTGGGTCATGTCGGGTCAAAAACTAGGTCACTAGGTCAAATCATAGAAAAACCTTGTGTATGCTCTAGAGGACACAGTTTTGATCCAATCTTTATGAAACTTTGTCAGAATGTTTATCTCCATAAAATCTAGGCCTAGTTTGAAACTGGATCATGTCGTGTCAAAAACTAGGTCACTAGGTCAAATCTTAGAAAAACCTTGTGTACGCTCTAGAGGGCACAGTTTTCATCCAAAGTTCATGAAACTTTGTCAGAATGTTTATCCTTATAGTATCTAGGACAAGTTCGAAACTGGGTCACGTTGGGTCTAAAACTAGGTCACTAGGTCAAATCATAGAAAAACCTTGTGTACGCTCTAGAAGACACAGTTTTGATCCAATCTTTATGAAACTTTATCAGAATGTTTATCTACATAAACTCTAGGCCAAGTTCGAAACTGGGTCATGTCGGATCAAAAACTAGGGCACTAGGTCAAATCTTAGAAAAACCTTGTGTACGCTCTAGAGGGCACAGTTTCCATCCAAAGTTCATGAAACTTTGTCAGAATGTTTATCCTCATAGTAGCTAGGACAAGTTCGAAACTGGGTCATGTCGGGTAAAAAACTAGGTCACTAGGTCAAATCATAGAAAAACATTGTGTACGCTCTAGAGGACACAGTTTTGATCCAATCTTTATGAAAGTTTGTCAGAATGTTTATCTCCATAAAATCTAGGCCTAGTTTGAAACTGGGTCATGTCGGGTCAAAAACTAGGTCACTAGGTCAAATCATAGAAAAACCTTGTGTATGCTCTAGAGGACACAGTTTTGATCCAATCTTTATGAAACTTTGTCAGAATGTTTATCTCAATAAAATCTAGGCCAAGTTTGAAACTGGATCATGTCGTGTCAAAAACTAGGTCACTAGGTCAAATCTTAGAAAAACCTTGTGTACGCTCTAGAGGGCACAGTTTTCATCTAAAGTTCATGAAACTTTGTCAGAATCTTTATCCTGATAGTATCTAGGACAAGTTCGAAACTGGGTCACATCGGGTCTAAAACTAGGTCACTAGGTCAAATCATAGAAAAACCTTGTGTACGCTCTAGAGGACACAGTTTTGATCCAATCTTTATGAAACTTTGTCAGAATGTTTATCTCCATAAACTCTAGGCAAGTTTGAAACTGGGTCATGTTGGGTCAAAAACTAGGTCACTAGGTCAAATCTTAGAAAAATCTTGTGTAGCTCTAGAAGGCACAGTTTTGATCCAAAGTTCATGAAACTTAATCAGAAAGTTTATCCTTATAATATCTAGGATACGTTTGAAACTGGGTCACGTCGGGTCAAATACTAGGTCACTAGGTCAAATCATAGAAAAAACCTTGTGTATGCTCTAGAGGACACAGTTTTGATCCAATCTTTATGAAACTTTGTCAGAACGTTTATCTCTATAAACTCTAGGCCAAGTTCGAAACTGGGTCTTGTTGGGTCAAAAACTAGGTCACTAGGTCAAATCTTAGAAAAGCCTTGTTTACGCTCTAGAAGGCACAGTTTTGATCCAAAGTTCATGAAACTTTGTCAGAATGTTTATCCTCATAATATGTAGGAGAAGTTTGAAACTGGGTCATGCTGAGTCAAAAACTAGGTCACTAGGTCAAATCATAGAAAAACCTTGTGTACGCTCTAGAGGACACAGTTTTGATCTAATCTTTATGAAACTTTGTCAGAATTTTTACTTCCATAAACTCTCGGCCAAGTTTGAAAGTAGGTCATGTCGGGTCAAAAACAAGGTCACTAGGTCAGATCATAGAAAAACCTTGTGTACGCTCTAGAGGACACAGTTTTGATCCAAAGTTCATGAAACTTTGTCAGAATGTTTATCCTCATAATATGTAAGACAAGTTTGAAACTGGATTATGTCGGGTCAAAAGCTTGGTCACTAAGTCAAATCTTAGAAAAACCTTGTGTACGCTCTAGAAGGCACAGTTTTGATTCAAAGTTCATGAAACTTTGTCAGAATGTTTATCCTCATAATATCTAGAACAAGTTCGAAACTGGGTCATGTTGGGTCAAAAACTAGGTCACTAGGTCAAATCATAGAAAAACCTTGTGTACGCTCTAGAGGACACAGTTTTGATCCAATCTTTAAGAAACATTGTCAGAATGTTTATCTCCATAAACTCTAGGCCAAGTTCGTAACTGGGTCATGTCGAGTCATAAACTAGGTCACTAGGTCAAATCGTAGAAAAACCTTGTGTGCGCTCTAGAAGGCACAGTTTTGATTCAAAGCTCATGAAACTTTGTCAGAATGTTTATCCTCATAATATGTAGGACAAGTTTGAAACTGGGTCATGTCGGGTCGAAAACTAGGACTAGGTCAAATCTTAGAAAAACCTTGTGTACGCTCTAGAGGACACAGTTTTGATCTAATCTTTATGAAACTTTGTCAGAATGTTTATCTTCATAAACTCTCGGCCAAGTTTGAAAGTAGGTCATGTTGGGTAAAAAACTAGGTCACTAGGTCAAATCTTAGAAAAACCTTGTGTAAGCACTAGAAGGCATAGTTTTGATCCAATCTTCATGAAACTATGTCAAAATGTTTATTGTCCATATATCTAAGCCCCCTATGAAACTGAGTCACGTCGGCTCAAGGTCAAATCTTAGAAAAACTTTGTGTACACCCTAGAGGGCACAGTTTTGATCCAATCTTCATGAAACTCTGTCAGAATGTTTATCTTAATGAAATCTAGGTAAAGTTTGAAACTGGGTTGTGTCGGGTCAAAAACTTGGTCACTAGGTCAAATATAAGAACGATCTTGTATACGCTCCAGAGGGCACAGTTTTGATCCAATCGCAATGAAACTGTGGCAGAATGTTTATTCTTACAATATCCAGGCCAAGTTTGAAACTGGGTCACGTCGGGTCAAAAACTAGGTCAAATGTTAGTATGGTAAAAACTCTTATAAATCTTCACCAGAGCCAGTGAACTGATTAATGCTCAGGTGAGCGATTCAGGGCCACCATGGCCCTCTTGTTGAATGGAAACACCCATCATGTCACTGGATAAATTAGTAAGGGAGGCTAATGATGGCAATTTAGAGATAATTGTGTTCTTTCTCATTTATTTTGTGCCTATACATTATTCATACTCACTGTTTGCTAAAGGTCAAAGCTCTGATCTGATAGGGGAGAATTTGAGGGTAATTCTGAATTATCCCTGTTACCCCTTTCATATCTGGAGCTCTGCTGTACAAAAAATGATCTATACTTGTTGTTTGCCAACAGCCAAAGCTCTGATCTGACTGTACAATTAAATGCAAAGGCTGGTCTGAGTCTTTGCTGTCTGCAAAAGCCATAAACACCATCTTGAGCACCATTTTTGTATGTCAAGGTTTAATTTATGAAGAAATATTCTCATTTATTTCAGAATTACGCATCTATGCAAGAATACTTACGGGATGAAAGAAGTGATCCGGATAAAATAGTCCAACATACAAGAGACCTTGCTCAAGAACTGCATAATAATGTAAGTGAATAGATCAAACAGGCGGATAATAAGCCTGAAAAAGTGGTCAAAATGAATGCTGAGATGTGCGTTAATGAATTCCTCCTGGGTATCTATGGGTTGAGAAACTGAATGGTGAACAACAATGCAGCTCCTATTTATAGGGCATTGTCTGGTATCTTGCCCGCATGATACTTGTACGAAAGTTAAATATTATTGTACAGTTATCAAAACTATTTGAAGAGATATAGTCAAGATGCCATATCTCGGTGTAACATAATACAGTCGAACTTCGGTAGTTCGAAGTGCGAGGGACTCCCGATTTACTTCGAGCTATCCGAATTTCGAAGTTACCGAGTCGGCTATTTCTGTAATTAACGGAAATGTCCGAAGTCTACCGTGACCTTGAGATCGCGTCCAATGTGTGAAACGCACCTGTATTGTGGTAATTACCTCTTCTGTAAGGGGTGAAAGAAGATGCAAACAGATAATTTGACAGCAATCTTCCCTTATGCCTTCAGAAATCGGACTGTTAATTACAAAACGAAACAAAATAACCGGTTTTCTTCATTTATTTACATCAGCAACAGAACATTCTATTTTCAACGAAACATGGTTACATGTAAAACAATGATCATATTTTGAGCGATGAGCATATTCAAACACAGATAAAAGATTAACGACGTCTTCTACTCAAATTAATTTTAATCGCATGCTAAAAACATCTTTAATTGGCAGTCACAAAAGAAGAGCATTTACCTGTATGATATGTCGTAATACCTCTTTAACACAAGATTAACTGCTATTGAACAATGATTAGCGTTGTCACGTTTCATCGGGTTTGTGCGTGATCTTTCAGCATGGCTGACGGTAGCTTATGGCTATAATTGCAACTTCGAATTTTAAGAGGTATTTCTAATGGAAATTGCAGTTCGAGACCAAACTTTTTGTTTGAAAAATCTGATTTTTCAAACTATCAACCTTCGAAGTTACCGAGGCGAATTTGTATCTAATGCATAGCAAAAAATTCGGGACCTTCGAAAGTATTCGAAGTTTCCGATGGATTTAAAGAACTGACGTTCGAACTACCTAAGTTTGACTGTAGTATATTTCGCAGTAAGTCATATATATTCACCTTATTAGTACTTATTTGCCATTAATCTGATGGTGAGAACACTCAAGAACATGAGACAGTAGTTGACAAATGTATGAGGGTCATACAATTATGTACCCTGGAGTTGCTAGATTGATACGAGAAGACCTTGGACAGTGAAAATTTTAAGCAGTTTGAAATTCTCACAGGCCCTTCCTGAGAATGTGCAAGATATGAGGACAAGTGTTTGACATATTACAACTCCTCTACCACTTTCCCTTGTTATTAACTCACAGCATGTCATCGTGAAACTCACGATAGTGTGACAGACTTTAGCATCATCTTTATACATTTATTAATCCAAACATAAAACACCCAAACCTCTTACAGGCTCTTTCTTTTTGTTATGCCTTCGAAGGAACTTCGGGTGGCATATTAAAATCACACCGTCCGTCCGTCTGTCCGTCCGTCTGTCCGTCCGTCTGTTACAAATCGTGTCTCAGCGATAATTTTAAAACTACTGAAGCAAATTTGATGAAACTTCAAAGAAAGATAAAGCATAATGAGAAGGTGTGTCACACGCAAGACTTAGGTCCCTGCGCTCAAGGTCAAGGCCACAATAGGGTCAAAGGTCAAATTGTGTCTCAAAATCTTGTCTCAGCGATAATTTTAAAACTACTGAAGCAAATTTTATGAAATTTTACAGAAAGATAAAGCATAATGAGAAGGTGTGTCGCGCACAAGACTTAGGTCCCTGCACCCAAGGTCAAGGCCACAGTTGGTTTCAAAAGTCAAATTGTGTCTCAAAATTAGGTCTCAGCGATTACTTATAAACTACTGAAGCAAATTTAATGAAACTTCACAGAAAGATGAAACATAATGAGTTGGTGTGTTGCACATAAGATTTGGGTTGCCAAGTTCAAGGTCAAGGTCACAATTAGGGGTCAAAGGTCAAATCTCCCTCTGTGATAACTTAAAAACTGCTGAAGTGAATGTCATCAAACTTCACAGAAAGGTAAATCATAATGAGAAGGTATGTTACACACAATATTTATGATCCCAAATCCAAGGTCAAGGTCACAATCTGGGGTCAGAGGTCAAATTATGTCTCTGCAATTACTCAGAAAAGTATCAAAGCAAACTAAAGCCTAATGAGAAGATTTCCATGCACAAGACATAGGTTCCCACACCCAAGGTCAAGGACACAACACAGTTTGGTTAGTGGTTGAATTAAGTCCCCTTGAATCCTCTTAAACTTCCAAAGTGCATTTAAACGTTACAGAAAAGTAAAACGAAATGAGAATGTATATCATGTGCAAGACTCAGGTTCTATGCCCAAGGTCAAGGTCACAACTAGGGCTCAAAGGTCATTTGAAGGGGCCTTCGGGGGCATTTGTTACTCACTGTAACATTTCTTGTTATGCATTAGATAGTCTTGTTTGTTTCCAGGAAAATCCTAACCCCCAGCCATATGTTCAGAAGGTCCCAAAGCCAACAGAAGGAGCCTATGCAAGAATACATCAGCCATTCTTTCCTATCCTGGATGAGGAGAGGGTTAACGCCATAATAGAGGATGGAATCTCAAAGTGGAATTCAAAGAACAAGTAAGTTGTGGGGTAGGGGTGGCTGAGGGAAAGGGGGAACAGGGCTGCTGATAAGAAGTAGTAACTAGGATAATTTGGGAATCATTTTCCTTATTTCTCATCTCAAACGTATATTATGACCCTCATTAGAATAGTCACGGTGAGAGTGTTCTAATGAGGGGTCTCAACATAGGTTTTAATAGAGATGAAATTGTATTGTTCTACTACAGGTATTTTCCCTTTGCCTCCCTTCTCAGAAGAGCTGTGACATGACAAAACCAACAAAGTGGTTGTGCGCCCATCGCAGACTCAGATCTGCCTGGGCATCCGCCCAGTCTGATCAGAGCCTTCGCTGTCCGCATGAAGGTAGCTTAGACTCTAGGCTACCCTTTAAGCACCTAGCGAAGAGTCTGATCAGACTGGGTGGATGCCCAGGCTGATCTGAGTCTGCGCTATGGGCACAACCACATTGTTGGTTTTCTCGCGTCGCGGCTCAGATGACTGCGCTCTTAAAGGAAAGAGTTTTCTTTTGTAAGAGCAAATTCTTTCCTTGTAGAAGGGACCCATTTGGAAGAGTTTTAACCTTCAGAGAAGCAAACAGGAATTCTTTTTTTTCGCCTTTTTTTTTCTCTGATGGAAAACACAGAGGTTGGCAAGTCAGTACATGTAAAACATTATTTCTGGAAAAGACGCAGGAGGCATTTACTAGAGCAGGGGCATTAATTAGGATTTATACTGTAGGTTTCTAGATTCTGATTTCTGTCTTGAATGCACGAAAGTTGGCAGTGCATTTACTAAACCATAGCAGGCTACCCAGTTTGTTAATTTGATACTACTTTGCAGCGCTGATTTGTTGGGTTCCTTTTGCAGAATAACAAGTACACGGCCACAGAAGCGACTGGTACCTCTTGGTCCTCCAATAGCCTCGCTGGCAGACAGACAGAAGATCGTAGACAACAATACTCGGAGATTGGAGGTGCTCAGAAACTGTGTGAAGTTTATATTTGAAAACAAGATCTCAGATGCTAGAGTTGTGAGTTCCTTTTCATTATTATTTACCATTTTAGTATGTACATATAGTAGAAATCCAAGACTTCAGGTTAATGGATATCTTTCAGAGAAACACCTCTGCCATTTTCATATTTACCTCCCAACTAAATGGGAGTCAACTCTTAAAGAATATCTTTATCAGTAAACCCCTGTGAGTTGGGGTTTTTCTCCCAGGAAAGCTAATACTAAATCTGAAGAATTGTCTCCCATTGAAAAAAACAGCAGAAACATGGTGTATCCATTTGCGTTAACATAAAATGAGATAGCAATGTATTTGGTTCATGGCTTTAGTCACATGTTACAGGTAAAAGTTACATGTATGCGATGAAATCATTAAAATCTGAATAGCCTGGTCAAGGATCTTGAATACATGGCAATAAAAGTGGGCTGGGGCCGTATTCATAAAACGACTTAAGTGGTTGCTATGCTGTTGCTAAGGCAAAATTACTTTTAAGGAGATTCCCTACAACTATGAAATTTGGTCTGGAGGAACAGTCTTACAAAGACTGTTCCTCCAGACCAAATTTCATAGTTGTAGGGAATCTCCTTTATAGATATATAGCCTTAGCAACAGCATAGCAACGACTTAAGTGGCTTTATGAATACGGACCCTGGGGGTTAGCTTTGTACGTAAAAGAACCTTCTACCACATTCCTATGAAAACAATCTTGTACCACATCGCAGTACTTAGGTATGGTATGCCTACAATTAGGGCTGGGACGGGTAGAGATTTCGTACACGGGTACCCGAGTCCCTATTACCCGTGGGTACCCGGGTACTCGTTACCAGAGCATTTTCAGCATGTCCACAGTAAGGTAATATACATTTAACTCAAATAATAAGTAAGGTATATGGCCTTTGCTTACTTATGCAAGTGAAGGACACGAAAATGTAAAAATGCCCCTGTTAAAATAGACAAAAACAGTTTGGCAAATATGATGGCAATTTATACAAGACAGTCACACCAAACATTGCTCTGTTTGCTTGGAATTCTGTTGAAATATCATACTCTTTAATTACATAGTAATAAGCATTTGGGTAACAGGTAGTAAATATGTACCCGGGTAGTTGGTCTGCCCGACCCGGACTTGGGTACCCGGGTACTCGTCCCAGCCCTACCTACAATTTATGACACCCATATCCTTTTTGTATCTAATAAACATGCCCAACTCATATAAATGTTCTATATTCTTTTTCTTTTGTAGATATTCCCAGCTGTACTCAGAGCATTAAAGAGTAAAGTGGCCCGAGTGGCTCTAACTCAAGAACTCAGTCATCATATACAGAGTAACAGGGCTATGTTAGAACATCAGCAGTTCGACCTAGTTGTCAGATTACTTAACTGTGCTCTACAGGTAATACCTAACTTTGTATAGATTACATAGATAAAGTGTAAATCAGGGGCCGTATTCATAAAATGACTTAAGTCGTTGCTATGCTGTTGCTAAGGCTAAATTTCTTTGAAGGAGATTCCCTACAACTATGAAATTTGGTCTGGAGGAACAGTCTTACAAAGACTGTTCCTCCAGACCAAATTTCATAGTTGTAAGGAATCTCCTTTATAGATATTTAGCCTTAGCAACCGCATAGCAACGACTTAAGTGGCTTTATGAATACGGACCCTGACCTTTTGTAGGGCAACTGTGAGGCAGGTGTGTTGCTTTCTAAGCTATATGTTATAGCTGGAGTAGCTTGACTTTTAAGTTTAGAACAGTGGCTTGACCCTTATGTATAATTGCTGAAACAATGAGAGCCCCAAAAGTGAAAATAGTTGAATTGGCATTGTAAATCCCTATGAGGCCGCTCATAATGAGCCATCACATCAGAATATACACCGTTTGCTCTCTAGTCTTTAAATTTGTGATAGAATACAGCTTGGACAAAACATTATGTTTTAAGTTTGAGGATGTAAATTTTGTTGTCTGCTATTTTGCCACTTTAAGGGTTAATCGCTGTCTGTAAATTGTACCAGAGTGCCTAAAACATAAATAAAAAGCCAAGTTTATTCATAAAGTAGATAGTGTAGGAGAGTTCATGATTATATAGAACTAGAGCAGTGTTTCCCTGTTTTTCCAAGTTTTCATATTTACTATTTATCGTTCTAAGAAATAGGCATTCAATCAAAGGAGTAAATTTCCATCGATGAAAACTTGAATCAGTCACAGAATAAAGATAACTCAGTTTTGAGAACCATGGCTTGATAGTCTTACATTGTTAATATTGATTTTTTGAATGAATGAATTTGTATGTTTCAGAACGACTCCTCAATGGATGAGAATGGTGTTGCTGCATCAATTCTTGCCTTAGCTACCTCATTTTGTAGGGTAAGTTGAGTATGGAACTTAGCTGTCCACCAAGACAGTCTTGTATGTATCTTAATGGAGTTAGGCTTCCATTCTTTTGGATCATTTTGGCTTGTTGCAAGTTCTTGCTGCATCAGATATAATACATACATACATAGATGTTTCTTGCACACCAGATAAGAATATCCGCGTGTTTCCCCTGTACCTACAAATCTTATCTCACCCATGTTATCGCCCAGGACCGGATAAAAATCATGAGCTTTCAATGCATTGGTTGTATTGGAGGTCACGTATCTGCGTCGTCAAGTGACGTTGGCTGTTGAGATGATGACATCACGAAGTTGGCAAAAATGACGTCAGTTTATGCAAGCCAGACATTTACGTAAAGAGCTAAATGGCAGTTGTTGAAAGCGGTGCCTTCTTTCAAAATCAAATAGAAACCTGAAGCACAAAAATTGCGCATTTTAACAAGTTCTAAAGTTAAAACAAAACGTGGTGTGCAAGAAAAGTATCCATCATGGATGTAAGATGCGGATAGAAAAATCCGTCATTCGGGGTCACTGTTCGGCATCACTCGGCAAGCCTCGTGATGCGGAACAGTGACCCTCCTGACGGATTTTTCTATCCACACCTCATACTCATGAAAGATACTTATAATCTTACATGCTGTGTCTTTGGCTGTTCTGTCTCGTAGATTGTGTCGGTAAGCATGAGCTCGAAGGCAGAGCTCTAGATAAGAAGGGGTATTTGGTGATAATTAGGGATAATTTTCGTTAATTCTTCATAAAAACATATGTTGTGACCCCTCATCTGAACCGTCTTAAAGAGACGGTTCAGTTCGAGACGGTTCAGATGAGGGGTCACAACATATGGTTACAATGAGAAACAAGAAAAATTATCCTTAATTATCATCAAATACTCCCTCTTATCTAGAGCTCTGCTCGGAGGTCTGCTGAGATCTACCCATCATCTATTGTTCAAAGTGATGGCTTTTAGCCACACTGAAAAGTTATGTAAGAAATATGCATCCATCCCACTTAATTCAGTAAAGATACATTTATTATAAAGATACATTTATTACAAAGTGCTGAAGTGTCAAGGTCACCAAAACATAATCAGCTCCGAAGCATGTCCGTAGAATGTGGGATGGATATAGAACACTCATAAAAATTGGCTGACCACACATGGTGTCTAGCCTAGCTTTGATAGTTTGTGTAGTAAAGTGACCATTTTATGTTTAACTTGTTAAGATTTAAAGTTCTGGGTTTCAGTATCTTGTCTTCATATTCATGATGTATTGTTTGCCGAGTTTTGTTACAATTTTAAGGTTAATTTTTAATTTGCTTTTCAGAAATTGTGTACAGGTGTTATACAGTTTGCCTATACTCTAGTCCAAGACCATGCTGTGTGGGGAAACCTCACATTTTGGGAGTCGGCATTTTACCAGGATGTTCAGAAGGATATTCGGCAATTATACGCACCTTCGTACGAGGAGCATATCATGGTACGCTGGAGTAAGGAGGGGTCAAGGTTACGACATGTGAGCATACAGCAGCAGCACTAGCGTAGCGTGGCGCACTGTACTCACATAGCTAGATTTATACTCGGATTGCCCAGATCTTTAATGGTCCTTGTCAAGTTTTAAACATAGTACTGTATATTCACTTAAGGTGTATGGGTTTAACTCCATGTTTTTTCACCATATTTTTTTTTCTAAGGGGGGCAACCTTTGTGACTTCCTGTTTGCTTCCTTGGACCAAGTAGCCCAGCTGAAATGGGGTCTGCTCTCAAAGGAAAGAATGTGCTCTTAAGGAGCAAATTCTTTCCTTTAAGAGTTGACCCCCTTAGGAGCAAATTCTTTCTTTCAAGAGTAGACCCCACCCCCGTGTTTAAGGGAGGCAAAATGAAAACTGCAGAGTTACTTCCCTTGAAAGTGTAACCATTCACCTTACTATTGGGACAGGGATATGCCTGATATTGGAGCAGTCTGATATTGGTATACGCTGTAAGTTCAGGCATTTGTGTCCCATTTAGTAGAAATGTGGATACTATTTATACCCCCGACATATATACAAGTTAGTCCATGCTAAAGAAAACAAACTTGACAGGGATCTGATTTTCTATTGGGCCTGTAGTGACCTGTTTCTTAATTCCCTAATACGCAGTTATGAAAGACCATTTGCGAAATCAGTCCTCACTTAAACCTTGAAATTTTACATTCCTTGCTTCATTTACAGTCAAGTTCAAATGAAAATTCTAATATGATGTTAGCTAGAAATTAGAAGAGTTGCAGAAAAAGTGATCATATATTTACAGTTGTGGTGGCCATGAAAATATGCTGAGGTATCTCTTTAGAAATGTCTCACTGAAACTGATTGTCTCAGTGAGACAATCTACAGCGATCCCTCAACACATATTGTTTGGAAATAAAAAGTTTGTATGAGAACGATCATAGATAGTGCACTTATTTCTGGGGCTTTGTTTAAAGCATGTATAGTATAAAATTGAAGTTTTTGCAAATTTTTATGTGAGTTAGACTGTGGTTTTTGTCTTGCCTTCAACTAGCATTAGCAAAACATATGAGCTGTGACACGAGAAAAACAACAAAGTGGTTGTGCGCCCAGCGCAGACTCAGATCAGCCTGGGCATCTGCCCAGTCTGATCAGACTCTTCGCTGTGCACATGGATGTAGCTTAGACCCTTAGCTACCCTTAAGTGCTTAGCGAAGAGTCTGATCGGACTGGGCAGCTGCCCAGGCTGATCTGAGTCTTCGCTGGGCGCACATGCCTTTTTGTTGGTTTTCTTGTGTCAAGGCTCATATTATGTATTACTTGTCCAGTGTCACTGGTGGCATACACTTTGTTGAGTTTTAAGGTTTAACCCATTCTGTTCGGGATACCCCTTTTGGGCAATCTGGGCAAACAGTATGGATCCAGACCAGGCCACACAAATGTGTGTTTACTGCCTAGACATCATTTCTACAAGAGTTTGTTAGACCAATATTGTCAAAATATTCTTGATTTTTGATGCAGACGACAATTTTTGCAGACGACAAAAAATACCCAGAATGCAATGGGTTAACTTTGTTTTGTGACTGCACTGACAGGCAAGACACCACATTCAGGAGAATTCTTGTTAGCTATGTTATGATACTGAACTGCATTTTGTATAAGCAATGGAAAGAAAAATCCACACATAATGATATCGTTTATCAAACTCCACATAAAGAGAGCATTTGAAATAACTCCAAATACTACATTGAAAATTATAAGAATGCCAGCCTTCAGTAAAGTTTTCTGAATGAGGTGCACTGAACATAACACCAGACAAATAAATCGTCTTTTATTTTGCTATTTTCTTGAACTGTACTCTTAAATACAAGCGTATGATAGGCTAGCAGATATTCCATTTGTTGAATTTGTAAGAGCTACCGTTTCATTAAAGCATGTTAGATTGTAGGTATTAGAACATTAGCTACTAAACATAGTCTATTCACCCCAAGTTAATAAGTGATAAATATGTACACATTGTAGCTAGTATATAATAGGTGTGATGATGATTTTTTATGCCCCCAACTTCGAAGAAGTTGAGGGGGCATATTGCTTTGGGCTTGTCCGTCCGTCTGTCTGTCTGTCCATTCGTTCGTTCGTTACGTCCGTCCGTAACACTTTGGGTATGCTCTGTAACTTAGGAACTGTAAAGGCTAGGGTCTTGATATTTCATAGGTGGATAGATAATAAAAAATTAGTGAACCCGTATTTTTTTTCTTTTGCGTCAGCCATGTACTTTCAGAGTTATGCCCCTTTTTCGAAAAATTAAATGTAAGTTTGTTAGCAAAATTTTGGAAAAAGTATTTGAGCTAGGTTGTTTATATTTGGCATACTGGTAGGACCTAAGGTGTAGATCACCTGATTAACTTTTGGGCTAATTTTATAAAAAATTGACTGAATTATGCCCCTTTGTTAATTTTGGCATTTTTCCAACTTTTGAACCGTTTGACCGAGAGACCTGGTTTTTGGTATACTTAAAGTATTTGATGTGTTGATCATTTTGATGATACTTACATTGTGTTGAGTTCATTATTGACAGAGTTATGTCCCTTTTTCTTATTTGTACAAAACAGCGTAGGTATGATCCATTACTCAAGAACTGTAACTGCTGGAGCCTTGATAATTCATAGGTGGAAAGACCATAGAAAATAAGCAGACCCATATTTTATTTCTTCTCCATTGACAATGTAGTTTTAGAGTTATGGCCCTTTTTCGAAAAATTAAATGTAAGTTTGTTAGCAAAATTTTGGAAAAAGTATTTGAGCTAGGTTGTTCATATTTGGCATACTGGTAGGAACTAAAGTGTAGATCACCTGATTAACTTTTGGGCCAATTTTGTAAAAAATTGACTGAATTATGCCCCTTTGTTAACATTGGCATTCTTTCAACTTTTGAACCGTTTGACCTAGAGACCTGATTTTTGATGTAGTAATAATATTTGGTGTGTTGATCATTTTGATGATAATCAAACTATATTGAGCTCATTATTTACAGAGTTCTGTCCCTTTTCGAAAAATAAGTGTAGGTTTGTTAGCAAAATTTTGGAAAAGTATTTGAGCTAGGTTGTTAATATTTGGCATGCTGGTAGGGTCTAAATTGTAGATCACCTGATTAACTTTTGAGCTAGTTTCGTAAATATTTGACTGAATGAGGCCCCTTGATTGACTTTTGCAGTTTGTCAACTTTTGAACTTTTTGACCTAGACATTTTGTTTTTGGTATATCAATAGTATTTGATATGTCGATCAATCTAATGATGGTTACGTTATGTTGCATTCATTATTGACAGAGTTATGTCCTTTTTTCTTGTCTGTACATAATATTTTACGGTTGATCTATTGCTCAAGAATTGTAACTGCTTTGGCCTTGATATTTTATAGGTAGGTAGAAAATATTTTCATTAGACCTTGTTAGAGTCAGGCATATTGTTGGGGGCATAGTGTTTTACAAACATATTTTCTAGTTTTTGTCTTTACTATCACTTCAGAGCTCTAGATAAGAGGGGGTATTGGATGATAATTGAGGGATAATTTTTTTTATTTCTCATTGAAACCATATGTTGTGACCCCTCATCTGAACTGTCTCGTTGAGACGGTTAGGATCAGGGGTCACAACATAGGTTTTTATGCAGAATTAACAAAAATTCTCCCTACTCCCTCTTATCAAAAGTGCTGCAGTGTTGTTCTACTTAGATTTTACATATCTAAGGCTAGAAGATCACAATGGTTAACTATCTGTCTATCTTCATGTGATGATTCAGTCATGTTTAACCATTATGTCAGTGTGTGTGATGCTAAATTTAGAATTTAGCATTAACAGAGAGAGAGAGAAAAAAGAGAGAATAGGTCGTTAAAACTATTTACATAAATACAAGAAGCGAATCAGAGGGATGCTAAAACACATACCTCTGATATGTGACTTAAATAAGTGCTTTAAACTGCTCTGTGGTCTCAGTGGTGGAAAGACCAGTCCACGGAGGAATGGTATGTGGAAAAAATGAACGCTTGAAAGCGTCAGAATTAACATGTAAAAAAAAAACAAAGTTGGTCACAGTATGTGACACAAAAAACGAATATAAAGTTTGCACAGTAGGATTGAAGGAGTGCATTTCATTTTGTATTCACGTAAACACAACACACTGCATTTAGTTTTAGATTGTGTAGAGACATATTTTTAGTCACAGATATGCTAAAATATTTATGTGAAAATGATTTTTTCTCGGCATACACATACATTTTTAGCTCACCTGAGCCGAAGGCTCTAAGGTGAGCTTTTAGTATGGCAATGCTCCGTAGTCCGTCCGTCATCCGTTGTCCGTCCACCATTTTCAAAGGTCTTCTTCTCCAAAACCGCGGGCTGATCAAAGCCAAATTTTATGTGGAGCCTCCATGGGTTGGGGGAACGAAAGTTTGTTCAGGGTATCTGGGTCACATGACCAAGATGGCCGCCACGCCCATATATGGTAAAAACCCTTCAAAAATCTTCTTCTCCAGAACCAAAGGCCTATGACCTTGAAACTTGGTATGTAGCATCGGGCATGCGGGTCCATCATAGTTTGTACAAATCATGACCTTGCATTGACCTTGACCTAATTTACGGCATGGTCAACTTTGGTACGTTAGGCTTTTATATGGGAAAACGCTCTAACAGTGGATTTCTCTGAAACTATTTAAGTCTAAGGTACAATACTTGGTATACATGGTACAATTGACCAGATGTAGATATTATGTCGCTAAAGGTCAAGGTCATTCCGTCGGACCATCCGTCGTCAAGATTTTCAAACATCTTCTCCTCTGAAACCACTGGGCCTATTGAAGCCAAATTTCATATGGAGTCTCAATGGGATGGGGGAACGAAAGTTTATACCCGGGGTCCGGGTCACATGACCAAGATGGCCACCATGCCCATATATGGTAAAAACCCTTCAAAAATCTCCTTCTCCAGAATCAAAAGGCGTATGACCTTAAAACTTGGTATGTAGCATCAGGCATGCAGGCCCAATTTAGCTTGTACAAATGATGACCTTGCGTTGACCTTGACCTAATTTACGGCATGGTCAACTTTGGTATGTTAGGCTTTTATATGGGAAAACGCTTAAACAGTTGATTTCTCAGAAACTATTTAAGCCTAAGGTACAATACGTGGTACATGGTCGACTAAATGACCAGATGAAGATATTATGTCACTGAAGGTCAAGGCCATTCCGTCAGACCATCCGTCGTCAAGATTTTCAAACATCTTCTCCTCTGAAACCACTGGTCTGATTGAAACCAAATTTCATATGGAGTCTCAGTGGGATGGGGGAACGAAAGTTTATATCCGGGGTCTGGGTCACATGACCAAGATGGCCGCCATGCCCATATATGGTAAAAACCCTTCAAAAATCTTCTTCTCCAGAATGAAAAGGCCTATGACCTTGAAACTTTATATGTAGCATCAGGCATGCCGGCCCAACATAGCTTGTACAAATGATGACCTTGCGTTGACCTTGACCTAATTTACGGCATGTTCAACTTTGGTATGTTAGGCTTTTATATGGAAAAAGCTTAAACAATGGATTTCTCAGAATCTATTTAAGTCTAAGGTACAATATGTTGTATACATGGTCGACTAAATGACCAGATGAAGATATCATGTCTATAAAGGTCAAGGTCATTCCGTCAGACCATCCATCGTCAAGATTTTCAAACATCTTCTACTCTGAAACTTTAGTGAGATTGAAGCCAAATTTCATATGGAGTCTCAGTGGGATGGGGGAACAAAAGTTTGTACCCAGGGTCTGGGTCACATGACCAAGATGGCCCCGATGCCTTTATATGGTAAAAAACTTTAAAAAATCTTCTTCTCCAGAACCAAAAGGCCTATGACCTTGAAACTTTGTATGTAGCATCTGGCATGCTGGCCCAACATAGCTTGTACAAATGATGACCTTGCGTTGACCTTGACCTAATTTACGGCATGGTCAACTTTGGTATGTTAGGCTTTTATATGGAAAAAGCTTAAACAATGGATTTCTCAGAATCTATTTAAGTCTAAGGTACAATATGTTGTATACATGGTCGACTAAATGACCAAGGTCAAGGTCATTCCGTCAGACCATCCATCGTCAAGATTTTCAAACATCTTCTACTCTGAAACTTTAGTGAGATTGAAGCCAAATTTCATATGGAGTCTCAGTGGGATGGGGGAACAAAAGTTTGTACCCAGGGTCTGGGTCACATGACCAAGATGGCCCCGATGCCTATATATGGTAAAAAACTTTCAAAAATCTTCTTCTCCAGAACCAAAAGGCCTATGACCTTGAAACTTGGTATGTAGCATCAGGCATGCGGGCCTATCATAGTTTATACAAATGATGACCTTGCATTGACCTTGACTTAATTTACGACATGGTCAACTTTGGTACGTTCGGCTTTTATATGGGAAAACACTTATACAGTGGATTTCTCAGAAACTATTTAAGTCTAAGGTACAATACATGGTATATATGGTCAACTAAATGACCAGATGAAGATATGATGTCACTGAAGGTCAAGGTCATTGTGTCGGTCTGTCCGTCATCAAGATTTTCAAAACATCTTCTCCTCTGAAACCACTGGTCTGATTGAAGCCAAATTTCATATGGAGTCTAAGTGTGATTGGGGAGTAAAAGTTTGTTATCGGAGTCTTGACCAAGATGCCCGTATATGGTTAAAACCCTTCAAAATCTTCTTCTCCAGAACCAAAAGGCGTATGACCTTGAAACTTGGTATGTAGCTTTGGGCACTCAAGCCCATCATAGTTTATACAAATGATCGTGCGTTTGACCTAATTTATGACACTGTCAACTTTGGTACATTATGTAGGCTTTTATATGGGAAAATGTTTAAACAGTGGATTTTTCAGAAACTATTTAAGTCTAAGGTACAATATTTGGTATATATGGTTGACTAAATGACCAGATGAAGATATTTTGTCGTTAAAGGTCAAGGTCATTCTTTGACTTTTGTACAAGGTCATTGAGATTCTGTCACCCGTCAACATTTTCAAATATCTTCTCAGAGACCACTAGGGTCAATTGAAGCCATATTTCATATGGAGCTTCACCGGCTTAAAGGAACCATAGTTTGTTCAGATGGTCTTGGTCACTTGACCAAGATGTCCACCATGCCCATATATGGTAAAAACTCTTCAAAAGTCTTTTTCTCGAGAATCAAAAGGCCTATAACCTTGAAACTTGGTACAGGTATGTAGCATTGGGCACTCAGGCCCTTCATAGTTTATACAAATGATTACTGTATTTCATATGGAGCTTTAATACTGGGTCAAAGGAATCAAAGTTTGTTCAGATGGTCATGGTCACATGAACATGGTGGCCGCCACGCCCATATATGATAAAGTTTACAAGTTTATTCATAACTTAAGCACAGTAGGCTTTAGTTAGCCCATGAGTACATAATACAAATAATGCTCAAATGCTAAATACACGTGCATCAAAAGACAGGTAGCTAAACTAATCTTTCACCGAATTCTAGATTTTGAGCAACGTCATGTGAAATGATTTCCACGGTGTGTGCATAACAGGAAATGTCAGATCAGCAACACAGTCTGGTCAGACACCTACCTGTTGACAGAAACAAACCATATAGAATCAAAGCTAATAAAAATACATGAGGATTCTGACCACACACGGTGTCAGCCCCCTTCCCACAGGACGTCGCTCATATATACAGACTACTAAAAGTACGATAATACGGAAACTTGTGTGAAAAGCATGACAGTATCAGTAATGATTTGAGAACTGCTGTCTCCAGCGGGCACACAACGCTGACCCAACACTGAATCACCGCTGTTTCGACGTCACTACGTCGAATCAACGCTGAGTCCATGTTGTTTCGGCTTCCGTTGAATCAATGTCGATTCAACACCGTGTGCGCGCTGGGTAACTTGCTCATACGTATATAAATCAGCCTCAAATACCCCCACTTTATCAAAATTTTGACTGAACACTGAGAAATGAGCCGTAAAGATGATACTATTTGCAGTAAACAATTGTTTGTTTGTTTTCATAACTATAAATTTCCATGTCTATTTATACTAACTGTTTTCTGTAATATGATTATGTATATATGAATTTTTTCATGCACTATGCTAACTAGAAAAACACGATAAGAGACAGATGGCAATATGAAGTTAAAGTTACATGTTTGCTATTTTGAAGCACAAGGAAAATACATGTACTATATGATTATTATGCTATTGTCGCTTCTTTCAATATATAATTTTGCCAAGTTTGCGAGCCACTGCGATGGGGTCATACCCGTACCTACTGTAGCTCGCAGGCCGGGCAAAATGTTAACATGGATAAATATAATTTTCTTTAACAATATAATTAAATGCTTGTCAGTCTAAACACGTATGCCAAATTCTCGAGCCTCAGAGAGCAGGTTATGTCCCACCCACTGTGGCTCCAGAATTGGGCTCGCTTAAATGAATGTTTGATTTTTTGCATATTTATCAGCGACCGTGTAAACGTTAATTTCCACAGATATTTGATAACGTATTATTATTATTATTTTTTTTACTTATTAAACCGTGTAAACTCATAACCCTGTTCTTGCTTATCCATTATTAAACAGTAACTGATTTCTAAGTTGAAACGCTTTGAAAACGTATATCCCCAATGAATTTAAAACGCTTTCACTCGTTGACGTTAACAGTTCAGTCAATTTTGGTATGTTAGGTCTTTTCCAATAATATTCTGAAATATAGAGTTTTCTTAAATCTGTGTATAATGCACATTCAAATAAAAAATGAAATTCATCTTCCAATATATTACATCTTTCGCATGTTCTTTGTTCAAAAGGTGTCGGTCTAGGTTTATTCCATCTACCAGTTTCTACAGCTAATCGATGTGACGATAATCTAAATCTAATTAGTGCATTCCTATATTTTGGGATTTTTATAATGCTTAAATAATCTTGCCATTGGAACGAAGTGAAAAGGTTGAAAAATCTTGATCTACTTAAAGTTTGTACATGTGCATTATGATTTTGAACAAAAGTATCTGTAAGCCTCTGTTTAAATAGCGAAAGAAAAAGATTATAATTCCCTACTCCTTGCTGTATCCATACTTCATAGAACCCTAATTCAGAAAGAAGATTTCGGACTAAAATAGCCCAATTTATTTTAGTCGGGCGATCTTCGGCGTCGTTAAGCATCATATTATATACGCATTTAATAAATTTTGTGTCGTCGCTAGATAAAACTTTAAACCAATATTTTATTATCGTCAGTAATCTTTTAGTTCGCATTGTCGTTCTTCCAAGTTCGGCATATATAAAATCGTTTGGAGTAGCGGTTTTAACAGTTAAAATAGTTTTTAGAAATTTCAAATGCACCCGTTCTATGGCAGGTGCCTGAATGAATCCCCATACCTCCGCGCCGTAAGTCAGTATAGGGGATATCAACTTATCGAATAATTCTACTCTGTGTTTCAATGATATATCAGTAAATTTGTATAAGTATTTGTTCATTTGAAAAATTGCCTTTAATGCTTTCCCAGAAAGATCATTTTGTGTTTCATGAAAAGAACCACCAGTTGAAAAAGTTATTCCTAAGTATACAAACTTATTTACTATTTCCAATTCACTTCCATCGTAAAAAAATTGTAAATTATTTGGTAGCCTCCCACCTTTCCGAAAAACCATTACCTTAGTTTTATTTGTATTGACCTTCAACTTCCATGACATACAATATTGTTCAAGTATAGTTAAACTGTGTTGCAAATTATCTTTATCATTGGCAAATAAAATAATATCATCAGCATATAAGAGAAGGAAAAGTTTTAACATGCCAATATCGATCCCCCCCAGCACCCCTTAGTATGAACTCATTCTCAATATCATTAAGGTACATCGAAAAAAGAATAGGGGACAGACACTCCCCTTGTCTGACTCCAAGATAACAAGAAAAATCATTACTTAAACAATTGTCAAACTTTACTCTTGATTTAATATTCGAATATATGGATTGAATAACAGTAAATATTTTCCCTCTTATTCCTAACTTCGTTAATTTAAACCAGAGCGTATCTCTTACAACGAAATCAAACGCTTTCTGAAAGTCAACGAATGCTGCAAATAATTGTTCTCCCTTATTTAAGCAGTGACTTATTAAACCATGCAGGACAAAAATGTTATCTACGGTACCCATCCCATTGCGAAAACCAGCCTGGGCTTCTATGTATACATGATAGTTCTCTGCCCATTCATTTAAGCGGTTGTTGATGATACTTGTGAATAATTTTCCTACAATGCTGAGTAGGGTGATTCCTCTATAGTTCTCTACATTCTCCACATTTCCTTTTTTAAAAATTGGTATAATGTACCCTTCACCCCAAGACGTTGGGAAAAAACCTGTACTGAGAATGACATTATACAGTCTATGTAAATAAGGACGTAATGCATCGATGCCATACTTAAGGAATTTGTTTAATAGTTGGTCTGGGCCCCCACTTTTCGACTGTTTCAGATTTTTGACCGCTTTATTTAATTCGCATAATGTGATCTCGTTATCAAGCTCTTGAAACATGACCTGAAATTCACCGTGTACAACCCGTTCGTTGAAATGTAACACGTCGTCATCGGGTTGGAAAAACCGATCTTCCGGATTGTTTACCGCTTTAAAGTAGTCATAAAAATTATTTGCTGATAACCCTGCTGCCCGTTTTGGGGTCCCCATATTTTTTAGCAACTTCCAGTATTCCTTCGCGTTTTTTCTTTTCGCTTTATTTAATACATCTGTCTGTCGTTGGGCATATTCATATTTCGCATTTCTTACCGCTATCTTATAGGCACTTCGCGCTTTTGTAAATCTTTTGCAGTTGATATCATTTTTATTCTCCCTGTATAAATTTAGGCATTCATAGAATTCGAATCGCTTTGTCTTACATTCATAATTAAACCATTTATTTTCATTTTTACAACTAAAATTTTGCCCATTTTCATTTTCAACTTTAAGCTTTTTATTAAACAAGGGCTTGCATACAGAATCTAACAGCGTATTGAAACATTTTACATTATCATCGATATCTCTCTGTGATGAATTATTGGACAAATTACTCATCAATTCGTTTAACTTTGAAAATGTTTCGTCCGAGTTTAATGCCCCGATATATTGGTCGCATTTTTCCGGTTTCCATACATACTTCCTAGACTGTTTGATTAAATTGCTATCATTAGCCTCCAGTTGCGTTAAATTATCCAATTCTCGTTTTAATGAAAAAGATAATAAACAATGATCTGATAAAATGTTTGGATCTTTAACCACAAAATTAGTAATACGATTCAGTAATGTTTGACTGGAGATTACATAATCTATTACACTCTTGCCTCTATCAGTCAAGTATGTGTACTTTCCAGATTCGTGTCCTAATCTACCGTTTACAATTCTCAATCCGCTTTGCTTGCAAAAATCTAAAAGAAATGATCCGTACTGGTTAGTGCCTGTATCCTCAGACCATCTTGCCATCGGAACATCTTCTACATAATCATCCGGAAGCACAGATACATGATTGGCAGAGTCATTTTCAACATAATCTGATAGATTTGCTACCCTGGCATTAAAATCCCCACAAATCAAAAACTGACATTTATTTCCTGATGATGCTTCTGCATGTACAATATACTGTAAAATTCGATCAAAAATATTTAAGCTATCGTCCATGGCTTCCCTACTTGAGCCAATGGGTGTATTATAACAAAGACATAAGTATAGATCTTCGTCAGATGCAAATACTTCCCCATTTATACGGATCCAAAGTATATCATCTCTATCCGTTTTCAAAAACTTAACATGGTTTTTCAAATAATTTGCAATATAAATCACGAGCCCCCCTGAGTCCCTTCTAGCAGTGCTCTTTCTTTCACCTCGGTGTAAAGCATAATGTTCAAATCCCTGTACTTCAAGTTCCGTTTGTTTGTTCGTCCATGTCTCAGTGAATTATATGATGTCATGATCTTTGAATAACTGTTTTACTTCCAAGGACATAAGTTTATTTACATATTTACTAATTAAACATTGAATATTCAACAATGCGATTTTAACCGGCACATTTCTCTGCCTGTCCTAAATATGTACGTTTTGGGTTACACCCGATGAAATTTGTTCATTGTGTTCATTGAGACGTTGCGAATCAGCTGACACCATCCTATTTGTCGCCACTCCGATTGGCTGAGTTTGATCATTTACCTGTGACCTTTGTGTATTATTGCGCCTTGTTGTAGCGCTTGCGGGTTTCATTTTTGGAGTAACTTTTAATGTCTTTTTGCGGGGTTTCGGATTAGAGGTACGCTGTGTAACACCTTTTGTTGCAGCTTCTTTTTTCTGCCGTGTCGGGTTTTGTTTTGTCTGTTTTTTCGGTTTTGGGGGTTGCAGAATTGACTGCGACTGACTTAATTGAGAACCCTGAGTCGCACCTTGATTTTCATTCACAATATTATTGTCACATGATGTATTTTCCCACGGTTGTTTACGCACAGTTGTAGTAGTTGTAAAAAGCATGGATTGCGCGCTGTTGTGTTGATTACTTTCTCCATTCATTCCAACAGGGGCATTAATGTTCACATCAATCTGACTACTGCGAGGCACAGATGTATTATCGCTCGGCCTGTCTACCCCATTTTGATTTTGCACCTGAATTTGTTCCATTCTATTTTTTCTAATATATGTAAACCAGCCTGGGAATTTATCCTCAACGACTCGATTATTGACCACCAGTTTCGCTGGATATACAATCATAACTCTGTTTGCTGGATCCCTTTTCAGATTTTTATACTGTGGCCATAGCTCTTTTCTCGCATTTTTAATCTCTACCGGCAAGTCTCGCTCAATCCTGAAATTTGCACCACATAATGCGCTTGCTTTTTCTAGTATCAATTCAGTGTCAGGGAAATTCCTAAAAGCAACAATAAGTGGGCGCCTGGTAGTGCGAGGTCCTTGACGCACAATTACAGGGTGTCCTAATCTGTGGGCCCTTTCTATAGGGATCAAACTTGGGTCCAAGTTTAGTTCGGTTTCCAAGAACTCCAGTATAAGCTCCCTGCTATTCTCATTTCTCATATCTGCCAGGCCATGGAAAAGTAAATTGTTTCTCCTACTACGGGCCTCTAAGTCAATCGATTTGTAAGTAAGTATCTTAAACTGTTCATTGTGTTTTGAACTGCTCTCTTCTAATCTCACAACTTTTGCATGAGCTGCTCCAATTATATTAGTCAATCTGTTTGTACATGTACTCTGGTTTTGCTCAATATTAATAACTTTAGAAAACAGTTCATTTAATTTTTCTTCATTTGTCATGGATGAAAATGTATCTAGGTCTACACTACCTGTATTTTTACGCCTCCGTTTATTTCCCTGCACATTTTTCCATCCATTTCCATTACTATTCCCCACCCTCTCATCTAAACATGAGAACCGGTTTTGAGAACAAAGGCCTGATAACATACTATCAAAATCGTCCGTTTCACTGTCTGTTCCACACAAAGCTTGCTCCATTCTTTCAATCTGTCTATTTGCCATTGCTTTTACGCACACTATCTCCGGTTAACCTCTCAGAACTAACAAAATTTGAGAAAAATTGTCTCCCGAAAATCTAAACAAAGCTACCCGCTCCTTGACCACGTGACCTCAAAAACCCTTCAGAAATCTTTGTCCAGAACCAAAGGCCCAGTAACCTTGTGACTTGGTATATAGAATTGGGACTCAACATTAATCCCCAAGGGAGGGGGGTTATCTGCCCCTGCCCTGGTGCTATATACATGTATAAAAGCATTGAAATATATACCAGGACCAAGTGTCAGGTGAGCTACAGGACCATTGGTCCTCTGTTTTTAGCTCACCTGAGCCGAAGGCTCACAGGTGAGCTTATAGTATAGGCAGGCATCCGTCGTCCGTCGTCCGTCGTCCGTCCGTCCGTCCGTCCGTCGTCCGTCGTCCGTCCGTCAATATTTTCAAACATCATCTCCTCTGAAACTACAAGGCCCATTGTTACCAAATTTTATATATAGCATCTATAGGCAGGGGGAACCAATAATACTGTTTTTTATCCAAATCGCTTCAGGACTTTGGTTGCTATGGCAACTTAAAGTCTCCATTGACTTGTATGGGAAAAATTGAAAAATTGCATTTGTTGCTATGTCACTGCAGATATTTTGACAAAACTTTTACAGAAATGTTCCTTGAGTATTCCTCTATCAACCACATGAACTTTATGTAAATTGGACAATTTGGCTGGTTGCCATGGCAACTGAATGGTTAAAAATAGAAACAATATTCAAAAATCATCTCCTCAGAAACTATGTAACCAATAAAGCCCAAACTTCACAGAAAGGATCTTAGTACTAGCTTCTATAAAAGTACTGTTTTTCTTGGCAATTGCTCTAACAGTTTGGTTGCTATGGGAACTGAAAGTTGCTATTGACTTACAATGGCAAAATGGAAAATTTGCATTTATTTCTATGTTACTGCAGATATTTTGACAAAACTTTTACAGAAATGTTCCTTGAGTAGTCCTCTATCAACCACATGAACTTTATGTAAATTGCACAATTTGGCTGGTTGCCATGGCAACTGAATGTTTAAAAATAGAAAAAATATTAAAAAATCATCTCCTAAGAAACTATGCAACCAATAAAGCTCAAACTTCACAGAAAGGATCTTAGTACTAGCTTCTATAAAAGTACTGTTTTTCTTGGCAATTGCTCTAGCAGTTTGGTTGCTATAGGAACTGAAAGTTGCCATTGACTTGTAATGGCAAAATGGAAAATTTGCATTTATTGCTATGGCACTGCGGATATTTTGACAAAACTTTCATAGAAATGTACCTTGAATAGTCTTTAACCAGCCATGTTAAATTTATACAAATTGTGCAATTTGGCTGGTTGCCATTGCAACCGAATGGTTAAAAATAGAAAAATATTAAAAAATCATCTTCGCAGAAACTGTGTGGCCAATAAAGCTCAAACTTTACAGAAAGAACCTTAGTACTAGCCTCTATAGAATTACTGTTTTTCATGGCAGTTGCTCCAGCAGTTTGGTTGCTATGGCAACTAAGAGTTTCCATTGACTTATAATGAGGAAAATGAAAATTTGCAATTTTTGCTGTCTAACTAACTGCAGTTATTTAAAATTTTTTCTACAGAAATATTTCTTGAGTAGTCCTCTACGATTCATATGAGTATTCTCCAAATCGCTGAATTTGATTGGTTGCCATGGCAAAATATAGTGTAAATTTCGGAAAAAAAAAAATCTTCTGCTCAGAAGCCATATAGGGGATGAAGCTGATATTGTGCAAACGTGTTGACGACAGTAGTTTCTACATAAATTTTATTCTTTTTCTTCCAATCCCATAAGAACTTTGGTTGCTATGGCGACTTATAGTTTCCATTGACTCATAATGGGAAAAGTGAAGCCATGAGTGGGATGAAGCTGATACTTAGCTTACATAATGATAATTTTAACCTCTACCTAAAGTATGTTTTATATTATCATTGCCCATGTGAATTTGTTGCTATGGCAACTTAAAGTTTCAATAGACTTATAATGAGGAAAGTGGACATTTGCTTTTTATTTCTGTGTTACTGCAGATATTTTGACAAAACTTCACAGAAATGTTCCTGGAGTAGTCCTCTACCAGCCATATGAATATTTCCCAAACACCTGATTTTGATTGGTTGCCATTGCAGCTGAAAGGCCAAATTTTCACATTTTTTTTTTTTTTTTTGCCAAAGATCTTCTGAGAAGCCATTAATGGGGGATAAAGCTTATTTTTTTGCATAAATGTTTGTGATAGTATCCTCTACATAAATGGTGTTTTTTATTGCTGTTGTGCATGGTGTTTTGTTGCTGTAACCTCAGTGCCTCAGTGCTCAGGTGAGCGATATAGGGCCATTGGCCCTCTGGTTTTTTGAGGGATCATTAGATGACCAGAGGCTAGGTAGGTTTGATGAGATCCTCCATCGTCGGACCATGTATTTTTGTGGAGGAAAATAATACCTGGAGATCTCTTCTTCTTGATACTATATCTTCACAGAAATACACTGCTTTTCATTTCTTGGACTATTTCTAGAAAATCTCACTTCTTATATAACTCATAGATGACTGTCTGATCACATGCATCGCAGAGTTTTCCAGGTAAGAAATTTACAACCACTAAGGCAATTTTTAACTTGCCTGTATGAAAGTACTGGAAGAGCTATTGTATTGATGTGGGCATCCGTGCCGGCATGGCACTTTGGGTTAAAGTTTTGGTAAAAAACTTTATGTGATGGGTAAAGCGCTGTACGTGAACAGGCCCAGAGGTTATAAAACTTGAGTACATTCTCAAACTCAAAATAAAGCACACTGATTGGCTGCTTCCGAGCACATGCTTGGAAGCAGCCAATCAGTGTGTTTTAAAGTTTTATAACCTCGAACCAAGGTCTTGCTCTCTATTGTCCTGATTTGTGCTTTCAAAGATTTACTGACAGGAAAAAAACTAGATGATTGCTCTTAACTTGTCCATTTTGAAATGGGGAAAATAGGAGAGGGAGTGGATACAGTTATAATTGTCTCTATTTATCATGCTTTTCCTACATATGTATACCACCCCTAGTATGTCTATTCTTTCTGCATGTAATATATTCATACATATGTTGTTTGTTAGCATAATTTTTATAAGGGACAAATATCTGACCTATAGATGGAATTGAAGTTAACTTCATGTCCATTGTGTTTGTTAGTGAATACAGTGTGATAACTTAGTTTATGAATAGGTTCAGATGTAGTAGTAAATGTGTAGAGGCATACAGATTATTTGGGTCAGATTATTTATTTGTTTATATTTTCCATACAGATATATCCCTTTTTTCTCACACAATAAAATAAAATAATGTCTATGTGAATTTGAAAAGCAGAAACTAATCAGGAACTGCATATTAACTCTAATAATGAAAAAATTAGATTAAAGACTTCTAGCAATAAGGCATGGGCTCACACAGGAGGATAAAATTTTCCAAGTTCATGTTTTCAGCTTATTTGGACAGTTCTGGATGAAATTAAGAAATAATCAAAAAATCTTTAGCGGTCATAGCCTCTCTTGATTCTTAACTAAAATATTGTGACATGAGCAGTACACTGTTGATGTACCTTGAAATATGCTCAACACCAGACCAGAATTTTAACTGGACATTTAAAATTTTGTATGTTGTTGTGACAAATATGCTATTCAAAGTTCTCTGATATATTCTAACATTCTCCTATATAGCCAATGGTGAAATCTAGTGATATATTGCTTGACAAATCACTGGGCGGACTAGCGCGATGTTATTAAGTGCCATTCAGACGCCAGTTCGGTTCGTTATGTGATGTCCGTTTTCATTTCTATTAGGATAGACGGTGTAATGTAGTTTTCTTGCATCAAAATTCTTCTGAAATACGTGTAAATGTCTTTGTTACAGTCAAAGTTGTTGGCGGCATTTCTTTATATAATCATGGCAGAAAAGTGGAAAAATAGGAAGGAAACACCTGTGTTTTTGTCATTTTTTGCAAGTTAGAATCGAAACAGATTCTTGCTTACAAGTGATTTGTTGCCCAATATATCACTGGTTGTCGGTCAGTCGCGCTTGTGATATATCCACTGCAAGACTGACCTCCAGCCAGTCGGTCAGTCGTCATTGATTATATCACTAGCACTTTGCGCTAGTGATATATCAACTGCACAACTGATCTCCAACCATATTGGTCAACAAATCACTTATAAGCAAGAATCTGTTTCTTAAATTTTAACACATTTTATGCTACTTACTCACTCCAGGTACAGACTATCGTGAACTGATCAATTTGTATTACTTGCATTTTTAATGGTGTTTAGTATGTATCTTCAAAAAATGGTAACAAAGAAATGAATTTGGCAATACGCTGATGTGTCAGAGCACTGTATATTCTGGGTAACAATCTACTGTTGCAGAGTATGGAGTTAAATGGCAGTCATTCACGGAGGTCAGGTACTCCAGAGATCAAGAGGCGGTCTGTCAGTCCGGGATTTCGGCAAAAGGAAATTGGGGCATTAGAGATAGCAGCTGAACAGGTAACATACACAGATGATAAAATGCATTGATATCAGTGCAAGTCGCATACATTAATGAAAAGAACAACAAGACAATAAAAGTGAGGAGCGTAGCAAAAACTGAAATTGCCAAATTTTGAACATGTGGCTCTGGAAAATGAGAGTAGTTAATCATTGATGGTTTCTTAAGGTAATTATTATTAGTTGGCCATAAAGTAGATGTTGTGTCTTCCAAGGAAAATGGCCGCCAGGTAGTAGGTTCTAAAGAAATAGGCATTTCCTTGGTCATGACAGGCATGTAATGTTTCAGGTTTGCTTTCTACATTTTGGTCAAAACATTACCCTATTATTTTACAGTATTTCAATAATGCAGTACATTTCATGATATATGTATTCTAGTATTGATGATTTACCAATTGAATACATAAGACATACATGTAGCTGTTACTGTATTTACTATGGCATATCATAACTGAATTTTGTTTTTAGTTGCGGATTTGGAATACCTTGACAGAGGAGCAACAGACTGAGATGATAAACAATGAGGAATCCACTGTGTACAGTCAGGCAATTCACTACGCCAACAGAATAGTGTATCTCCGGGTTCCACTGGACTGTAGCAAGAGCATGAAGAATTTCGGAGTGGATGATGAGACCAAGAGTACTAGTAATCTAACCCCAAGGTATGGTTTTCAGTTTCCATCAAGCTTACCTAAACAGGTTTAAAACCATCTATTTGTGTCTCTGCAAGAAAAAAAAGTATGATGGTACTTAGTTCATGTTTAGTTCTCCTTCAATTGAGCCACAAGAAAAGCAACAAAGTGGTTGTGTGCCCAGTGCAGACTCAGATCAGATCATGCGGTTTTCTTGTGTTGCGGCACAAATTTAAAATTGGATGGAGTACTCTGTCCAGTTTAAATTAATTTTCAAGAAGCAAATAGAACAGCGTTCTGAAAAATTCTAAAAAAGAAAAAAGAAAAAAAAAGGAAATGGAATTTGAGAATCAGAAGGAATACCTCCCTGAATGGCAGAATTGAGTGAATTTTTATCTGACAGTCTGAGACTTGGCATTGTTGAATTTAAGATATTATATTTGTTTACAGTTTAGCAGAAAGTGACAGTGTGGATGCGGAAAGTGGGTTTGACGAGACAGAGGAATCTGATATGGCTTCAGGTGTGATACGGTTTGTCACAAGGTTTGTTGACAAGGTGTGTAACGACAGTGGCGTCACAAAGGACCACATCAAGTCCCTTCATCAGATGATACCAGGTGTGGTGGCAATGCATATAGAAACACTGGAGGCTGTACATAGAGAGGCTAAAAGACTGCCACCTATACAGAAGGTAGGTATATTTCTAGGCAGCGCTGCAGATAATCATATTCTGTTTAGGTCCCACATTCAAAGCTCGAGATGAGATGCATTTTTGAGGAGAATTCTGAGATAATTTTCTTATTTCTAAGTAAAAACATATGTTGTGACACCTCATTAGAACCATCTCAGTGAGACGGTTCTGGTAATGGGTCACAAAATAGGTTTACATGGAGAAATACGGAAATTTATCCCTGACTTATCCATGTTACCCCGTCTTATGTGATGCACTGCCATATCACTGATTGCACATGTTATATGGTTGCCGATGTTTTTGAGAAGCTTAAGCCTTTAGCACTAAGATTTTAGCACTCTGTCATCAGATAACCAAATACTGAGGTTTGCATTTGACTGGAACGATAATTTGTGTAAAATCTCTGCAACTATTAAATGTACAAAGCCTCATGTAAGTCACCTGTCTAAAGGTCAACAGAGCTCTAGATAAGAGGGAGTATTTGGTGATAATTAAGGATAATTTTTGTTATTGCTGCATAAAATCATATGTTGTGACCCCTCATCTGAACCGTCTCGATGAGACGGTTCATATGAGGGGTCACAACATATGGTTTAAATAAGAAATAAGAAAAATTATCCCTCAATTATCATCAAATACCCCTCTTATCTACAGCACTGGGTCAAGATGACTGAAATACTCTTGAGGACCCTGTTTACTTTATCTTGATCCTTAAAAGAGACCTTGGACAGCAACAACTAATACTTCAAAGCTGTGATTGAATTTTAAATCGGCTACTTGGTCACCCCTTATTCAACCCTAGAGCTACATTAAAAAATCCTGTGATTTTGTTCTGCTGTGTTATAATATGCAGAGGAGATGCAGTTAGAAAGTCAAGACCTTGTTCTAACATAAAATATGTTTATCCACCTAAACATTCAGTATGCATACAAGGAAAAGAATCATGGACTGTGAGGTCAGATAGGTGGGTTTGACTCTGATACCTTGATGGATTTCTGTGATGTAACTATTCCTTTTAATTATTGTTTTGAGATATAGAATAGACTAAGTTTGCTTTATTTCCTCTTTCAGCCCAAAATCCTTACACCCACTCTGCTGTCTGGGGAGGAGATTGTCATGGAGGGGTTACGAGTTTACCTCCTGCCTGATGGGAGAGAAGAGGGGTCAGGTCTCGTCATGGGTGGTCCCCCCTTGCTACCAGCAGAGGGAGCTGTCTTCCTTACTACATATCGTATCATATTTAAAGGAATTCCTTGTGATCCTTTAGGTAAGTTTAAAAGTTTGACCCTAGGTTTATGTTCCTGTTGCTATGTAACAGGAACAGAAACTGTCCTTAGGTGTTAAAAACATAAAATATGTGTCCTCTATTTGTAGCTTCTAATTACCATAGCTACAAGTGATAGAATTTGAACGTTACTTACAAGTGCAACAAAAGTAATTTGTGATTTCAAAACCTCTGTAATGCCACTATAAAGAACATACATACAGTTTCCAATACTGAAAATTAGTATTTGACCTGAAAGAAAAATTGTATTGTGTTCATTTCAAAATAAACAGACTTTCTTGCAGAACTTATTGGATAAGTGGTTTAAGAGTGTTTTGCTAATTTGTCTCACCAGCGGAAAATTAGTTGTAGTTTTGATGACCTCTGATTTATGTACAATCTTTAAAATTACAAAAAATAAATAAATAAAAAAAATAAAGTAAATAATAATATTTTTGCTTACTGTTTTCAACAAACTGATTGAGAATTTTTTTGCCTTTAGCATTTAGGATAGAAAGTTTTACAACTTTCAAACCATAAGAAAATGTTATAATTTTTGCTACCATGTACAGTTATGTGACAGTACATTATACATTTTATGTGTTTTGTTTATTCCTGCAGCCTGTGAACACATTGTGATACGATCATTCCCGGTGTCGACCCTGACAAAGGAGAAGAAACTTAATGTGCAATATTTATCTCACCTCAACCAATGGCTTCAAGAGGGGCTGCAACTCCGATCAAACATCTTTCAGGTAAGTTTGATTAACTGTATTGAAAAGGCTCTGTTTTAAAATTCACCTGTGAAGTACTGGTGTAGTAATCAGTGTCCTTTCATCTGGTTGTAAAGATTGGCATGTAATGATGGAACAAGTTCAACTGCGTAAAATTTGCTGTTCATGGTTATAATTCTCTTGGTCTGAAATGTTGTGTTCAAGTGTTTAGATGTCAATGCATACACTTGTGGGATAATGTAGTCTCGAAAGGTCAGAAATTGTAAGATATTTTTTGTAATCAGTGTTCCACTTCTAAATCATTTGTAGTAAAAAAAAATAATAATAAAAGAGAGAAAGAAAATAGCCAGATATCAATATAAAGAATTATTTCTCTAGTTAAAGTTTTATTTTTTCTTCACAACTTTGATGAAATCTGGATAGCCAAAAAGTGTATCAGATTTTGTAAGTTGATTCCAGAGAGAGAAAAAATAACCATGATGGAGAGATAAAAGTTCAGATTTTCAACCACAGGTGTGTATGGCATATCTGGAGCTATGATAAGTAACATTTTTTATACTGTAGCTGATGAAGATAGCATTTGACGAAGAGGTGAGCTCAGACAATGCAGAGACCTTCAGAAAACTAGTCCATAAATGTAGAAATCCACCAACTGTCTTCAATACTTTTGCCTTCACTGGCCATCAGATAGCACAGCCAGTTACCATGGCAAAACATAAGGAGAAAAATAAAACATTAAAGTAAGTTATCCTTTGCTTACTACCATACCATATTGATTCAGCTAGAAGCTGGGATTTTTCCTTTTCAAAACATCTCAAAAAATCTAGATCAGTCAGACAATATGGAGGGATCTGGACTTTCAGGATTGTTTAGGAAGGGGAAAAAACTATCTATGAAAGAATTAATACAACTGATTTACATTTTTATGTCATTATGTCTCCCCCCTTCAGGGTCGGGAGACATATTGTTTTTCCCCGGGTCTGTCCTTCCGTCTGTCCGTCTGTCGTCACAAATCGTGTCCGTTCTATAACTTGAAAACCGCTCAAGCTATATTCGCAAAACTTCATATAAATATCAATCAACATGAGACGACGTGCAGAGTGCAAGAATGGTAACTCTGGCATTTATACTTTTTGAGTTATTTTCCTTGGAACGTAGTCCATCACAAAATTGTGTTTCAATCGTGTCCGTTCTATAACTTGAAAACCGCTCAAGCTATATTCGCGAAACATCATATAAATATCAATCAACATGAGACGACGTGCAGAGTGCAAGAATGGTAACTCTGGCATTTATACTTTTTGAGTTATTTCCCTTGGAACTTAGTCCATCACAAAATTGTGTTTCAATCGTGTCCGTTCTATAACTTGAAAACCGCTCAAGCTATATTCGCGAAACTTCATATTAATATCAATCAATATGAGACGACGTGCAGAGTGCAAAAATGGTAACTCTGGCATTTATACTTTTTGAGTTATTTCCCTTGGAACTTAGTCCATCACAAAATTGTGTTTCAATCGTGTCCGTTCTATAACTTGAAAACCGCTCAAGCTATATTCGCGAAACATCATATAAATATCAATCAACATGAGACGACGTGCAGAGTGCAAGAATGGTAACTCTGGCATTTATACTTTTTGAGTTATTTCCCTTGGAACTTAGTCCATCACAAAATTGTGTTTCAATCGTGTCCGTTCTATAACTTGAAAACTGCTCAAGCTATATTCGCGAAACTTTATATAAATATCAATCAGTATAAGACGACATGCAGAGTGCAAAAATGGTAACCCTGGCATTTATACTTTTTGAGTTATTTCCCTTGGAACTTAGTCCATCACAAAATTGTGTTTCAATCGTGTCCGTTCTATAACTTGAAAACCGCTCAAGCTATATTCGCGAAACTTCATATAAATATCAAACAACATGAGACGACGTGCAGAGTGCAAGAATGGTAACTCTGGCATTTATACTTTTTGAGTTATTTCCCTTGGAACTTAGTCCATCTCAAAATTGTGTTTCAATTATGTCCGCTCTGTAACTTGAAAACTGCTCTAGCTTTATTCACGAAACTTCATACAAATATCAATCAACATGAGGCGATGTGCAGAGTGCACAAATGGTAACCCTGGCATTTATACTTTTTGAGTTATTTCCCTTGGAACTTTGTCCATCACAAAATTGCGTCTCAGTCGAGTCCGTCTATAACTTTAAAACCATTCAAGCTATATTCATGAAAGTTCATACAAATATCAGTCAACATCAGACGACGTGCAGAATGCACTCTGGCGTTTATACTTTTTGAGTTATTTCCCTTGGAACTTTGTCCATCACAAAATTGCGTCTCAGTCGAGTCCGTCTATAACTTTAAAACCATTCAAGCTATATTCATGAAAGTTCATACAAATATCAATCAACATCAGACGATGTGCAGAATGCAAGAACCATAATTTTAGCATTTATACTATTTGAGTTATTTCCCTTAGAACTTTGTCAGTCACAAAATCGTGTCTCAGTTGTGTCTGCTCTATAACTTGAAAACCATTCAAGCTATATTCATGAAACTTCATACAAATATCAATCAACATTAGAAGAATTGCATAGTGCAAGAACCATAACTCTTGCATTTATACTTCTTGAGTTATTTCCCTTGGACCTTTGTCAGTCACAAAATCGTGTCTCAATCGCTTTATTACTTGAAAACCGGACAAGCTATATTCACGAAACTTCATACAAATGTCTGTCAACACTAGACAACCTGCAGAGCATAGCATTTATACTATTTGAGTTATTTCCCTTGGAACTTTGTCATTCACAAAATTGTGTCTCAATCGTCTAAGCTCTATAACTTGAAAACCGTTTAAGCTATATTCATGAAACTTCATACAAATATCAGTCAACATATAAATAGACGACATGCAGAGCACTGTAACTCTTGCATTTATATTTTTTGACAAAAACTAAATATGAATATCAGTCAACATTACATGACATGCAGAGCATAACAACTATAACTCTTGCATTTATACTTTTTACTTATTATGAATCCCTGCTTCAGGGTAGGGAAACATATTGTTTTTCCCTTGGCATCTTAATGACTGATCCTTTTGACATCAAAAAGGGGGGAGACATCTGTTTTTTCGTAGGAAAACAATTCTAGTTTTGAATAAAAGTCTCCATCTTGTAACCAAATTAATAAGAAAATATTAAGAGACCTCAAGGATATGTGTTATGAACTGCACCATCCAGTCACATGGCCTGTTAGGGAATGTTGTATAAAATTCTTGGCAAGAAATGCACTCCTGCCTAAAGTCTTCTTAAGCACGACTGCCACAGTCGGGGGAAAATTATCTGGAAAATGATTTACCATAATGACCCTAAAATTTCGGACACCTGAAAGTCAGACAAGTATTGTTAGAAAATTCTTAGAAGTGGATTTTACGCATGTTAATGCATCCAAATGGTGCTTAGTTAATGGCAAACATTGTAGACCCTGATCAGACTGCCCTGGAACGATTTGATCTGAGTCAGCAATGTTTGCTCATGCCTGTCTGTCCAAATATTTAGGGTCATTATGGTATTTCCAGTTTAGGGAACAGCCAGGGAATTCTAGCACTACATAGCTCCTTTAGAGCATTCCATCAACATCTTTATATTTTGTTTTACAGACATGCTGCCAAAAAGAAACTATTGAAAAGTGCTCAAAAAGTGGGTTTAAGGCCAAAACAGGGTACAAGAAAGACAAAATATGTGCTGCCAACGCCTCCCATGTCTCGGCGGAGTATGTCTCCAAGATCGTCAGATAGCGAGTCAGAAGGAGGCAGGCCTAGCAGTGAAATATTTGATGATCTTTCGGGTATGTCATAAACAATAAACGACAAAACCAACAAAAAGGCATGTGCGCCCTGCAGAGACTCAGATCAGCCCCGGCATCGGCCCATTCTGATCAGAATTTTCGCTGTGCCCTTAAATGGTAGCTAAGGGAATAAGCTATCTACATTTGGACAGCCAAGGCTCTGATCAGACTGGGCGGATGCATATTGCACACACCCCACATTGTTGGTTTTATCATGTCGCGGCTCAAAATATTTTGGAAATCTTGTGTCAAGGAGTAATATCAGTTGACTAAAGCATCTGATATATGGGCCTATGGGATGCCATTAAGCCCCAACAGCTCTGTGGGTTAAGCTCTAGCCTGCATAGCTAGCACTCCACAATCATTTTAGTGATAGAGACAGAAATCATTTCAACCATAAGTGGGTTCCATTGAGCACAGCTTTTCATTATCACCCTCCCATTATCCTGATAGGCTTGAAAAGGCTGTAAAATCATGTCTTCCATTCATCCATGTAAGGACTCTCTGGGACTTATTGCTGGCTTAATTCCACTGTCCTCGTTGAAAGAATTTTCATATTTACCAAACACTGATTAACATTTCATAAACCTTTGCCTTTACCATGCAAATACAAGAAACTGTCGGTAGCAAAACCTGTAAGTTTCTGGTATACATATATATTATGAATATTTATTTATTGCTGAACAGATATTTAGCACGTTGAAGAATCCACGATTGACATGTACATATAATATACTTAACTGTGGCATTACCTCAGGCAGCATTCATGGGAGTCTGATCATAAAAACTTGTGATAAACAGCTGATTGAAAGGATATTGTTAACTCCTAAAGTGCCAAAAACAGACAATAAAGTTTACAGCAGCAAAATTTCAAAAAATATTTCATACAGACTACATCATATTGAATAGGCAAACACTGTATAAATAGCTGGCTTATTATGAACTGCTGGATCTAAGCTGTTTGCAAACTCAGCAATTTTCAGTTCTTGTGCTATAGGGGTTAAAATTTTATTTGGCATTTACAGTGATAGAGGACAGCGAGACTATGTCCATTTGTAGTATTCCAGACTTGGAATATGAGGGACTATGTTCCGACAACTGGGATTCAGGAAATGTGTTAGACATTGTCATCGGTTGTGTAGTAGGAAAAGGGAATTTTAAAGGTGCCTTATTCAAGTATCATACAGTGAAGTCTCCAGCTAGCTTTGCATATGCATGTTTTAATCAGAAGCTAAACCTTCCCATTGATTACACATAGACTAGAGTTTTCCAGACTGATTAGGCAGTGTGAAGTATTGGCATGAAACCTTTACTGGCATGTTCATGCTGTCTATTAAAATGTTTCTTAATTCTTAATCTGCTGGCCAAACACAGGACTTTGCAAATTGATGAAATTGATTGTTCATTGAAATAGCCAGACTGGTTAGAATAAAAATGGGAGAAAATTTGACAGATGTGATTGACCCTTGGCCTCCAAATTTGCAGTTTGGCATTTAAACTGTTAAGCTGGGGAAATTGATCGTTCACATGGATTCTGCTGTCCACAAGCTAAACCCATGAAAGGTTTATACAGAAAACTAACTCAAGTTGCAAACACCAGTTTGTAGCTGGGTTTAAGCTTTTTTCTATGTGTACTGAATAAGGCATCTTTACCATTGCTTTTCTCAAAAGATTATTTAACATGGTAACAGAGATATAATACCTAACCTTACTTTTAAACCCATTCAGAAAGAGAGAAATTCTAAATCTTATCATAGTGATCTAAAGTGACTGGAAATGCTATTAACATTCGAATTACAGGCAACAGAACAGATGAAATCGCAATAACAATACTCATAAAGTCACTAAATAAAAGTTTTTCATAAAACTGTGAAAAAGTTCTGCTGAAATAAAATATTTGCTATTCCTTAAAGAGCTGAAAAAGCAGATGGCAAAATTTATGTCTGCAAAATTTGAAAAAATTTTTTTTAGTTTGTCTTTAGCTTTATTATATTGAGACTTCAAAGACTGGAGGACAAACACTGTAGATCCAGTTTGGTTGGCTTATTATGAGCTGCCTCATCTGGACCTTTGTTTGTAAATACACTAATTTTCATTTTTGGCACTTTTATTGTAAAAAAAGAAAAAAAGGATACTAAAAGTAGATATAAATCAGAGAATTATTGACAGTATACTAGCCACGACACAACAAAACCAACAAAGTGGCATGTGCGCTCAGCTAAGACTCAGACCAGCCTGGGCATCCGCTCAGTCTGATCAGTCTTCACTGTGCACATGAAGGGTCTAAGCTAGCTCCATGCCCACAGTGAAGACTCTGATCAGACTGGGCAGATGCCCAGGCTGATCCGAGTCTTTGCTGGGTGCACATTCCACTTTGTTGGCTTTGTCGTGTTGTGGCTCATATATATTAACCATTGATGAAGAAATTCAGCAGGTTTAGCGTAAATGACAAAATTAAATCAGAACTAGAAAACAGAGACATACAAAGACAATTAACAAAAGATTAAACAGGTCTGATACAACTTGGAAACTCATGATCACAAAATATTACTAATAAGTGTGACAGCAATGTCTTCATGTTGGAAAAACTACCCAAAAACTTTGTTAGATGATAACCCATGTATATAGCTTGTGTAATTGGTATCTAAGTCACACTAAAAGCAAATTTTGTAGTACTTACAGCTTCTGTCTCCATTAATGGTAGTTTTCTTGGAAAAACATTACAACCCATTTAAACAAAAGGTTACAGACCATTTTTGAAGACACAAAGCAGTCAAGCTGTTGTAGAGCATAAGATTCGGGTACATCACTAGGATATATTGTAACTGACTGTTTTATTCTAAAATATAATTAACAAGGTAGAAAACACTTTAGGAAATAGTTAGCAAACAGTGCAGACCCTTATCAGACTGCTCCTCTCCTCTGGAGCAGTCTGATGAAGGTCTACACTGTTTGCACAAGCATGCCTGTCCAAATATTTGTGTGTATATGGTACTTGAAACCAGTCTGGTTGTTTGCCTCATTCTAATATTGTCACAGTTGTAGATGAGAGTGAGTTCCAGTCTAGCTGGGTCACAGATCCCAAAAATCTTGAGAAGTTATTAGAGAGACCAGGGTATCAGGATTTTGTTCGGTTGGGGCTCGGTCATCTAACCACACCTGGACAGAGGGCCAGGGCAGAACCATTTAGAATATCCACTGTGAATACTAACTTCTCTGTATGTAGGAGGTAAGAGTTCAGATTTCTCTTTGTAGATGGTCTTATTGCCTCGAATGAGAAAACCATAAAATCTTAGGCACAGAGAATCAGCTTTTTAGAAACATTGTCTGCCAACATGTTTTTTTTACAGATAATAGTCATAACACACAGATAGGGTGTTTATTGCACCTGCAAACAGCAAGACTTAAAGTATTCTGTGCCTGTGCTCAATCTGCTCTGTCTTTCATTCTGCACCTTTAGAGTCCCCAAGGTCCATTTTGAGGTTTTGCAAGAATGAAAGACTGACTTGACTGCAGAGATGTAAAGGCTGGTCTGAGTCTTTGTTGATCATAATGCCCTAAGCAGAGCTCTAGATAAGAGGGAGTATTTGGTTAGATAAGAGGGAGTATTTGGTGATAATTAGGGATATTTTTTGTTATTTGTGCATAAAAACATATGTTGTGACCCCTCATCTGAACCGTCTCGACGAGACGGTTCAGATGAGGTGTCACAACTTATGGTTTCAATGAGAAATAAAAAAAATTATCCTTCAATTATCATCAAATACCCCTCTTATCTAGAGCTCTGGCCCTAAGACTAGCAAAAGTGAGACAGAGGTATTACTTTTCCAGTGTAAGGGTAGGTGGCGGAAACTTTGCGTCAAGTTTTCTGGTTTAGCTTTGTTTTGTGATAGTGCACAACCAGGCAAGACACCACCTTCCATGGAATTCTTGTTTCATTTTCCTACTGGCACATTCTCCTTAGTTTTAAAATGGCTTAGCCTTTGTGTTATTCCTACTTATTTATTTTGGAATTGAGAAGAGGAAAAGAAAAAGAAAAAAGTCTATTTGTATAGCTACTATAAGTTCATTAGAAACATATCAGAAAGCTGAACACAGTGCTCCAGATAAGAAGGGATAACAGTGATAATTTAGGGATTATTTTCTATATTTCTCCATAAAAACATATGTTGTGGCCCCTCATTAGAACTGTCTCAATTTAGGACCATCTCAGTGAGATGGTTCTAAATGAGGGGTCACAACATACGTTTTCATTGAGAAACAACAAAAATAATCTTGGAATTACCCTCAAAAACTCACTTTATCTGAAGCTCTGTCAGAATATACCAAATGACTATTTTCAGTTACCCAGCATTACTGGTTGTGCCAACGTCAGTCACTGATGACAACATACGCAAGTTTGCCAGGTCTCATCGGCAGTCTAGGTAAGACATTTTTGTATGTAGCTTGAATAATGTAAGCTGGATCACTAACTGGTCATTCTGTTCATGTCATCCTTATGCATTTAGATGATGTATTGCTAGAACAGAACAGGGGCCGTATTCATAAATTATCCCACAAGTGTATGCATTGACATCTAAACACTTGAACACAATATTTCAGACCAAGAGAATAATAACCATGAACTGCAAATTTTATGCAGTTGAACTTGTTCCATCATTACATGCCAATCTTTACAACCAGATGAAAGGACACTGATTACTACACCAGGGGCCGGATTCATAAAGCCACTTAAGTCGTTGCTATGCTGTTGCTAAGGCTAAATATCTATTAAGGAGATTCCCTACAAGTATGAAATTTGGTCTGGAGGAACAGTCTTTGTAAGACTGTTCCTCCAGAGCAAATTTCATAGTTGTAGGGAATCTCCTTCAAAGAAATTTAGCCTTAGCAACAGCATAGCAACCACTTAAGTGGCTTTATGAATACGGCCCCAGAACTTTATTTTGCATTAATATCTCAGAAAGAAACAAACACACACACTCACACACAAAAATAGTTAGACACTCTAAACTTATTTACATCTTTGGATTGGGATACTCTTATGTGCTTATGTATTGGGACACCTATAAACCATTAATTTTCTATTTGGGACAAATGGAAATGCAGTGGTTTTTAGATGCACATTAGGCTATACATGTATTTACTTTTTACTTGTTGTGTAAGGAAACTGTATTAAACCTGTTGCCTGCATGTCTGTTGGTGCAGATGGGATTAAACTATACTCATGGGTTTCTGTTCTAATATTTCAGGGGAAGCAAGTCATTTTCATTTTTGCCTCCCTTCTGGATTGGGAAACTCTTATGTGCTTATGTATTGGGACACCTAAAAACCATAGATTTTCTATTTGGGCCAAATGGAAACGCAGTGGTTTTTAGGTGCACATTAGGCTATATTTACTTGTTACTTTTTGTGTAAGGAAACTGTATTAAACCTGTTGCCTGCATGTCTGTTGGTGCAGGTGGGATTAAACTATACTCATGGGTTTCTGTTCTAGTATTTTAGGGGAAGCAAGTCATTTTCATTTTTGCCTCCCTTCTGAAATGGAGCCCCCCCCCCCCCCCCCCCCCAAAGATAAAAATTTGCTTCTGGGATAAATTTTCTGCCCTAGGAGATTTGTTTTTTCAAGAGTAGGTCATATTTAGGAAGCATTTTGTCATCAAGGGAAAACGTTACTCTGATACTTTGGTATAATTGAGCCACGACACTAGAAAACCATCAAAGTGGTTTTGCGCCCAGTGAAGACTCAGATCAGCCTGGGCATCTGCCCAGTCTGATCAGACTCTTCGCTAAGCACTTAAAGGATAGCTAAAGGTCTGAGCTACCTCCATGCTGACAGCAAAGACTCTGATCAGACTGGGTGGATGCCCAGGCTAATATGAGTGTGCGCTGGGGGCACAACCTCTTTGTTGGTTTTGTCGTGTCCCGGCTCAGTTATATTTGTCTGAGGCAACAGAGTCCCTGTGAAAACAATCGTTACTGGTGTGATAACAGATCGACGTTCATATATTATTCATAACTTCTCAACCAAATGCAAGAATGGCAGTTTATTTCTTCTTCAAAGATCGGAAGGGAAAGTCACAAGTTGCCGTTCTTTTGAAAAATCAACAACAAAACAAACAGTTGTGATAAATGTATCAACTCACCTTAAGCATCTGTCTTCAGTGCCAAGTTTTTCAAAGTGAGTGAGTGAACTCGAGTTTAGTTCGGCCAACAACTAGGTCATACAGAGTTGGGACTTTGGTTTAAAGTCTCATCCAAAAGGCCAGAGATGTGGGGAATAGATCTTGCGACTTGTTAAAAGTAAACAACAATGTTAGTGAAAGAGATGTTAAAATTTCAAAGATATTACATGCAAAAAAAAACAAAAAAACACTGCCATTTTTTGCTGAAAATAATGTGAGGAGCTTTTGTTGTGCAGTAGTTGATTTTGTTGATTGTAGTGCAAAAGTTGATTTTGGCAGTTGATTTTGTTAGTTCTGTAAGAGTTTACACATCCTTGTCTAATGACTGTTAAGCTAAACATGCATTGAACAACCGGACTTTGGGAGCTGAGTTAATCAATTTTGCTTTGATTTTAGGTTTCCTGTTATTACGTGGAGGCATCCAAGAACCAAAGCCTTGCTATTGAGGGCCAGTAGTTTTCACAGTAGGGGACTCGCAGGGATGTTTAAACAAACTTCCTCAGGTTTGTCAGAACTTTAATTAATGTATACATGTGTACTTAACTCAGTCTGACTGTGTTAAGCTCTATATGTCATTATGCACATCCAGTTGCAAATATTAAAAGGAAAATGCTGCTACCTTGTCTCTGGAAAATTACACAGCTTATGTTCATTTTCAGATCCACACTTCAAATCATGCAATTTCATATCGTATACAAGATAATTTTCGCGGTGTTCCATTTTTCGTGGTATTTCGCGGTCACTTAGAAACCGCGAAAAATTAAAATCACGAAATAATTTCATGTTTCTTTCAAAGTATCTTCTGTAGTCACAGTATTCATATGTTACATTTCTTTTTGCTACGGTAATTGCTGGTACTTTACACTTGAGCCAGTTCATTCATTAACCTGCGGCAGCCCTGCCGCAGGTTAATGAATGAACTGGCTCAAGTGTAAAAGAAGTGGTTTCGCTTTTCATGCATGTCGCTAACCGCGAAAATTAAAAATCACAAAAAACAGGGTTTATGTTTTTTACCCTTAACCGCGAAATTTTGAATCCGCGAAAATTTCCACGTATACGGTAGCAGGATCCAGTCTGAACACTTTTGTATTAATGTCAGCTAACAGAAGCAGGGTTGCCATGGTCAGGGAAGAACAAAATGATTTTTTTTTTCATGTCAGGGAAAAGTCAGAGAATTCTGTAGATGGTCAGGGAAAATGGGAAAGGATTTGAAAAGTCAGGGAATTGATTTCAAAATTTATGACTATGGCAGTCTTCAGATAATATACATATTCTGTTCAAGGGGAAGGATGTACTTTGTAGAGAGATAGGTAAGACATATCCTCCTCCGCATTGGGGGCTACTCTTAAAGGGAAGAGCTTGCTCCCTGAGGGAGCAAATTCTTTCTTTTAAGGGTAGCCCTAATTTCCAAGTGGTACAGTTAGTACTGCTGAAGTTAAGAGTACAATTAACTCTAGGATCGGTAAAAAGGGTTTGGAAACTGTAAAATGTCAGGGAAAAGTCAGGGAATTTTGAATTGGGGGATAATTGGCAACTCTTGCAAGACAGGAGTCTTACTTTTTCGGCATTGTTGGCAGTAGAAGCATAAACCTTTACACCAAGTTTTCTTATTTTGCTCGGCTATGTGACAGTGAGCTTTCAGGCAAGACACCAGACACATGAGCTGTGACACTGGAACACCAACAAAGTGGCATATGCACCCAGTGAAGACTCAGTTTAGCCTGGGCTTCTGCCCAGTTTAATCAGAGTCTTTGTTTGTGCTTAAAAGGTAGCTTAGGGTCTAAGCTATCTCAGTGCGGACAGCAAAGACTCTGATCAGACTGGGCAGATGCCCAGGCTGATCAGAGTCTTAGCTGGGTGCACATGCCACTTTGTTGGTTTTGTCATGTTGCGGTTCACATGATCTCAGCTGTCTCACTTAGACAGAAACATTGCTGGTTAAAAGTAGGTTTAATGTAGCTAGTACTTCTATTCTTGATTTTTTAGGTACCTCGAGTGGGGAGACCACATCAAGTATAGAACAGGAAAAATATTTCTCAGTCTTGGTGGCAGCCACCCCTAACAGTGCTCGCACAGGCTCGTATACTACGTCTTATAGTGACTCACTTTCTAGTCTCGACAGTCTTACAATGACTGGGGCCACTGGAGGCTCCTTGATGGTCCCTGAAGCTCCAGACCCCTTCAGAAGAAGCCCCATTAGGTACGGAAGACAGCTGTTGATTAGAAAATACATTTTATAAAGATGGAATTGGGAAACTTTTATACCATAGATACTCTAATGTACTTAAGGATTGGGACACCTAAAATGATAAAATTTCCATTTGTCCCAAATGGAAAATTCATTATTTTAGGTGCCCGAATATATACCCACATTACGGTAGTTTGTCTCACCTTAGATTAGCTGAATTTGAGACATAGGTTATACTTTCCCAGTGTTGGCCGTAGCTGCATAAACTTTTGTCAAGTTTTCTTGTTAAGCTCATTTTCATGATAATGCACTAATAAGCAAGACAGCCCCTTTCGTGAAGTTCTTGGTGAAAGGACTATATAAATAGATTTGATATAATCAGACATATACAATATATTGTTCAGGAATAAATGTGCTATAATCTCTTGTTTTGCACCTTATAATGGGGATGGATCATGGATTCAGTACATGAGATACAAAGTTCAAAACTGTAATATACAGTTTTCTTCCAGTTTTATACACTGCCCTAATGAAAATAAAATGAAACCAGGCCCCAAGAATATAGAACTTTTTTTATCCTCAGCTCAGCTGACGAATATGATAATGCCAACTTATATTAGCATTTTCATATTCATGAACTGAGAAAATTTCATACTCAGCTAAATTGAGGTTGAAAACAAATGTACTTTCAGTAATTTGCTATTTATTAGCAGGTAAAATTTTAGGCTCAGCTGAGTTGAGCATGAAAAAAGTTTTATAACCTCTGGGCCTGTCTTCAGGATCTATCTTAAGGCAATTGGGTACACCTTTCAACTGGAAACAATTTTGTGACTTCCTGTTTGCTTCTCTGAAGGATGAAGCCTTTCTAAAATTGGGTCCACTCTTAAAGGAAAGAATTTGCTCATAGAGCAAATTCTTTCCTTTAAGAGCAGACGCCCACTGAGAAGGGAAGTAAAGCAGAAAATGGTAGAGTTGAATCCCCTGAAAGTGTACCAATTCACCTTACACTATGGGAATAATTGAGTTTACAGGTTTATAACAGATGTACATTGCATCAAAATTATTTATTTCTCCATATTTTAGTTCTCAGAAATCAGGAAGAAGCAGTATGAAACTGAAAGGTGCATGTAAGTAGATTTATTTTTTTCATTCTAAAGTTTTGTTGAAACTAGATTGTAAAACTTAAGTTTGGTTCCATTTGTCAGCATCAGAAGGAATATTATTTTGAATTGTGTACCATATCTATTTATGTCCCCCCACCAAAGGTGAGGGGGGACATATTGTTTTCAGTGCGGATCCCGGGCGTCGGCGTCGGCGTCCCTGTGACAGATTTCTTGTACCCGCCATATCTCTTGAACCAATGGATGGAATTTCACCAAACTTGCATGGATACATTATTGGGACAAGTTTAAGAGCTGATTAGATTTTGGTGACCTTGACCTCATTTTCAAGGTCACTGGAGGACATAGATGACAATTTCTTGTACCCACTATATCTCCTGAACCAATGGATGGAATTTCACCAAACTTGCATGGATACATTATTGGGACAAGTTCAAGAGCTGATTAGATTTTGGTGACCTTGACCTAATTTTCAAGGTCACTGGAGGACATAGATAACAATTTCTTGTACCCACTAAATCTCCTGAACCAATGGATGGAATTTCACCAAACTGGCATGGTTACATAATTGGGACAAGTTTAAGAGGTGATTAGATTTCGGTGACCTTGACCTAATTTTCAAGGTCACTGGAGGACATAGATGACAATTTCTTGTACCCACTATATCTCCTGAACCAATGGATGGAATTTCACCAAACTGGCATGGATACATAATTGAGACAAGTTTAAGAGGTGATTAGATTTTGGTGACCTTGACTTAATTTTCAAGGTCACTGGAGGACTTGGATGAAAATTTCTTGTACCAGTGATATCTCTTGAACCAATGGATGGAATTTCACCAAATTTGCATGGATACATTATTGGGACAAGTTTAAGAGCTGATTAGATTTTGGTGACCTTGACCTAATTTTCAAGGTCACTGGAGGACATAGATAACAATTTCTTGTGCCCACTATATCTCCTGAACCAATGGATGGAATTTCACCAAACTGGCATGGTTACATAATTGGGACAAGTTTAAGAGGTGATTAGATTTTGGTGACCTTGACTTAATTTTCAGATATCTCTTGAACCAATGGATGGAATTTCACCAAACTTGCATGGATACATCATTTGGACAAGTTTAAGAGGTTTTTAGATTTTGGTGACCTTGACCTTATTTTCAAGGTCATTGGAGGACCTAGATGTTAGTTTCTTGTAACCACTATATCTCCTGAACCAATGAATGGAATTTCTCCAAAATTTCATGGATACATCATTGGGACAAGTTTAAGAGGTAATTAGATTTTGGTGACCTTGACCTAATTTTCAAGGTCACTGGAGGACATAGATGACAATTTCTTGTACCCACTATATCTCCTGAACCAATGGATGGAATTTCACCAAACTGGCATGGATACATAATTGAGACAAGTTTAAGAGGTGATTAGATTTTGGTGACCTTGACCTCATTTTCAAGGTCACTGGAGGACTTGGATGAAAATTTCTTATACCAGTGATATCTCTTGAACCAATGGATGGAATTTCACCAAATTTGCATGGATACATTATTGAGACAAGTTTAAGAGCTGATTAGATTTTGGTGACCTTGACCTAATTTTCAAGGTCACTGGAGGACATAGATAACAATTTCTTGTGCCCACTATATCTCCTGAACCAATGGATGGAATTTCACCAAACTGGCATGGTTACATAATTGGGACAAGTTTAAGAGGTGATTAGATTTTGGTGACCTTGACTTAATTTTCAAGGTCACTGGAGGACATAGATGACAATTTCTTGTACCCACTATATCTCCTGAACCAATTGATGGAATTTCACCAAACTGGCATGGATACATAATTGGGACAAGTTTAAGAGGTGATTAGATTTTGGTGACCTTGACCTCATTTTCAAGGTCACTGGAGGACTTGGATGAAAATTTCTTGTACCAGTGATATCTCTTGAACCAATGGATGGAATTTCACCAAATTTGCATGGATACATCATTGGGGCAAGTTTAAGAGGTTTTTAGATTTTGGTGACCTTGACCTTATTTTCAAGGTCATTGGAGGACTTAGATGACAATTTCTTGTAACCACTATATCTCGTGAACCAATGAATGAAATTTCTCCAAAATTTCAGGGATACATTATTGCGACAAATTTAAGAGCTGATCAGATTTTGGTGACCTTGACCTCATTTGCAAGGACTGGAGGACTTAGATGACAATTTCTTATACTCACTAAAATCTCCTGAACCAATGGATGGAATTTTACCAAACTTGCATGTTTACATCATTGGGACAAGTTTAAGAGCTGATTAGATTTTGGTGACCTTGATCTCATATTCAAGGTCACCTGAGGACTTACATGACATTTTCTTGTACCCACTATATCTCCTGAACCAATGGATGGAATTTCACCAAACTTGCATGGATACATCATTTGGACAAGTTTAAGAGGTGATTTGATTTTGGTGACCTTGACCTCATTTTCAACGATATAGTCATCTATGTAGGATATCTTAAGAACCAGTGGATGGATTTTCTCCAAACTTGTCTAGATATTTTACTTGTTCAGGCTTTTTATTCATTAGAGGGGATGGGAAATGGGCTGGTGGGGGACATCAGTTTTTCTCTGAAAAACATTTCTAGTTAATGATAATTTGGGGGGGGGGGGGGGGGGTCCTCAAAAACAGTCCCCAAAAAATTGATCTTGTATGATGGATCTAGATCTTTGGGACTGTTTTGGAAGAGAAAAATATGTTTTATAGCAGAATTAATACAAGACTAATTTATATATTTAGGTTATTCAAATATAGTATCTGTGCAGTCTTACACAGTTGCTTGACCGTATTTATTTAGTTACCAGATGTTTTTTTTTACCCTTCAAATGAACCTGAAATGTCTTGATTCTTATAAGATGGATCTAGATTTAAGGGTTGTTTTGGAAGGAAAATCCCATTTTATAGCACAATTACACAAACTGATTATGGTATTTGGGGTCATTTTAGAGGAAGAAAATTCCCCTGTCTTATTAGTGGAGTTGCTTATGTCACAAAAATATGCTCCCGTGTCCACTTTTTGTTAATCAAGGTTTATATACATCAAAATGTTTGTCAATCTAAGTAGAGTCAGAAAATGGTTCCTGCGAATTTTTTCATGACCTTTATAAGGTCAAGGTCAAGGTCAAATGCACGGCACTATAATTTTTCACCTTTATTTCATTTCTCTTCATTTTAAGACATTAACGTCGTGTTCCAAAGGCGTAAATGAATTTTATTTTACGAAAATTATCATTTGATGGACGAAATCAGAAAACGATAAAAAAACTTGATTTTGGAGAGCTTTAGCGAGCATTTTACGGGTATTTGCAGTACTTTTTCCACATAAATACAATGAAAATAGAGCTTTATTTAGACTGTGTTGACACAACATTCAGTTACAGACTTCGTATGGTATTATATGGCAATCCCTTAAATTATGAAAAATAGGGTTGGGCCCTAACGAACACAGTTGTTGCCATGGCAACCAATATTTTCGACCAGCAAACCTTATATCGAATCGTATTTCTATATTCGCAATGCGCTAGCTGATTCATTTTATGGTCAACTGTTCGAGATGGAGAAATAATATGCAGAAGGCCCATAGGCTGGTAACGCTAAACACCTTTTTTTATTTTTGTAGGTAAGTGGAAACACCGTAAGTCGAATGGTCACACTAAACACCGTAAAAACTGATATCGTAGGTGTGAGATTTCGGAGAAAGTCTAGGGTACATGAAAGCTTGCTGTACATTTCTGTTTTCTGTTTAAAAACAATACTAGTGTAGTGTAAGAGATTTACAAGCTGGTAAATATAAGAAACGAGGACTGAGCTTGCACAGAAATCATCTTGCCAACTAGGAAACAGCTTTTATAGCCCAAGTCGAGAATACCAAGTAATCAAATATGACTAAGATATCTCGTCATGCTATTATTTCTATTTTTCTAACTGAATAAAATAATTTATACATTACATACCTAATCCTCTATTCTACCAGCCGACTGTTTCAGTTTTAGGGTTTATTTCTTCAATCTGTAATAGCTGTATTGTCAATGTTCAGATCCCCGACATGTTGGTATAAAAAGATAACAGATAAAGACATATTATCCTGCAAGTAATTGTTTCCAAATTATTAGCAAGGTGCACTAATTTCATTTCTCTACGGAGATATTATATCTATAATTTCTAAAAGAGAACGTTTTGAATATATACTAATGTCTACGCTTTAATACATAATGAGTCGTAAACTTACAAGCATCGAAGTCGCGAAATTAAAAATAGGGAGCATGATGGCATGGAGGATTCTAGAATCACGTGTACTGCTCATACATGATTAGCTGCCCTGATATCAGACATATCGGTATGGTGTAATGTGATATGTTGCAAGGTTTAGAAAGCCTCGAAAACTTGTGCCAGATCACACAAAACACACAACAAATCCATATGGAAGCTATGATATAGGCTGTTCATCTCTATATAAGAAAGACTCAAGAAGCGGACAAAAAGAGAGAAAAAATCTGATTTGGAATGCTCATGCTGACAAAAGAGTTAAACATGCATTACGCTCTATGCAGTTCAGGATCACATTCATTATCAAGATAAATGTGTCGAACCCCCACCAGCTGTCCCAGAAAAATATATTCTACCGCACAGGTCGTTGACAAAAAGCTGTGAAAATCATGTAAATTTTTCATGGTACACTAGAAAGATAACAGTTCGATACATTTCCTTTTACAGACGGGGTAATATACCATCCCGGCAGAATGGGAAGGGGGTGGGAGGAGGTAAGGCAGTGGATAGACAACCACCTGTGATCTGGTTCATATCATGTTCGTGATTGATTAACTTTTTCTTAAGAAATGAACGTATGTTATAGCGATAATATTTTTCGCTACACGACAAAACAAAGTGGCTTTTGCGCCCAGCTAGACTCTGATCCTCCTGGGAATCCGCTCAGTCTGATCAGAGACTTCGCTGTCGGCATGGAGCTAGCCTAGACCCTGAGCTACCCTTCAAGCGCAAAGCTCTGGTCAGACTGGGGGGTGCCCAAGTTGATCTGAGTCTTTGCTGGGTGCACATGCCACTTTGTTGGTTTTGTCGTGTCGCGGCTCACATATGCTAAAAGTGAAATCGTTACTTGCGAGTACAGTTGTATAACTAGTTTGATGAGCATAAAGACCTATTAAGTAGTCATTCATAAGCTTCAAGTCAGATAAGAGTTGGTTGCTGAGGAATCAAACTGGTTGCTCAAGTCTAATACAAAACACGTTTTTTTCTTCAAGAGAATTAAAATTCACACAGCTGTACTTCAAACATTGCAATCTAGTTCATTGCACATTCATATAGGATGTTCTGTTTGAAATTCACTTAAGGTTTGAGCGCTGTTTAAATTTAGTCGCTTAAGGCACATATTGGAAGCTGTGGGCGGATACATAGAGGTTTTCAAGGTATTTTTTTTAACTCTATCGACTTTATTTTGTCTACATAATTTGTAGGGCATAAAAGATATTCTTAGTGTAATATGGTCAAAAATTCCAAATCACATAAGAGTTGGTTGCTAGGGGCTCCAACCGGTTGCTAAGGACACATTTATCAACAGATTGTGGAAGTGCGACAGTTTCTTACAACACTGTCTTCATATTTTGTTTCAGGTAGAATATATTCCGGATGGATTTCAGTAAACAGTCTCGAATTCGCTAATAGTTAGTTGCTAAGACTGGTTGCTAAGGATGCTAAGGATAAATGTATAAATAATTGTTCTAGAACAAGTGTATATTAAATAGTTTTTTTTTCAACAAATTGTTTAAGTCCAATACTTACGCTTCAAAAGTATATACAACAGTTAATATAATACATTGTAAATAGAAGATGATTTGTTTAGAATTCTCTCCATAGCTCTAAATCTGTTGGAAAGTGGTCGTCAAGTGCTTAAATTGGTTGCTAAGGACAAATATATACCCATGTTGTTTCAATGATTTTTCGAAGTCAGCCGGCAATGCTTCAAATTGTCTTCAAAGTTTGTTGCACATAAAAATATCCCTTATGAAGTTCAGTACCATGTCTAAAATTTGTTAAGAGAAAGTTGCTAAATGCTAAGGGTCGTTGCTATGGACAAAATATACGCCTCTTTTTCAACAATTTGTTATAGTCTGTAACTGGTTTGATAAACATAACTTACAGTTATCTATATAAACATTGATTATAGAAGATATTTCATTTGGAATAAACTAAAAAAATCCAAATTTGTTACAAGGTGGTTGCTATGGGCTCAAACTGGTTGCTAAGGACATAAAGATACCCATATGTTTCAACAGATTTTCAAAGTCAGACAGCTGTGCTTTAAATATTACTTCCAATTGTCTTCGTAGTTTGTTGCTCATAACAGATATCCAGAATGAAAGTAAATCAAAAGTCTATAATCTGTTGACAGGAAGTTGCTATGGACTAAAATTGGTTGCTAAGGACAAATGTATAGACTGGTTTGTCAACAGTTTGATAAAATCCATTACTTGTTTGTTAAATATAACTAATAATTGTCTGCATAATGCATTGATAATAGAAGATATCTCATTTGGAAATAAGTAAAAATAATTCAAATTTATTACAAGGTGGTTGCTATGGGCTCAAGCTGGTTGCTAAGGACACATTGATACCTATATGTTTCTACAGATTTTCAAAGTAAGACAGCTGTGCTTTAAATATTACTTTCAATTTTCTTTATAGTTTGTTGCTCATAACAGATATCCAGAATGAAAGATAATCTAAAGTCTAGAATCTGTTGATTGAAAGTTGCTAAGGACTGAAACTGGTTGCTAAGGACAAACGTATACGCAGGTTTTTCAACACATTGTTAATTTTCATAACTTGTTTGTTAAATATTACTTACAATTGTCTGCATAACACATTGCAAATAACTATATCTCATTTGGAATTCAATCAAAAGTTCCAAAATTGTTATAAAAGATGGTTGCTATGGGCTGAAACTGGTTGCTAAGACAAATATAAATGCATCTTTTCAACCAATTGAAAATCTATCAGCTGTTCTTTAAATATTTACAACAGTTTTTATCATGACTTATTACACATAATATCTATTCTTCGTGGAATGAAGCCAAAGGTTTCAAATCTGTTAAAGGTTGGTTGCTAAGGGCTTAAACTGGTTGCTAAGAATAAAAATATACACATTTCCTTCTTAAAAAACTTACAGACGTCTAACATCTATGCTCAAAACAAACCGTTTCGCATATAACAATCAAGATTTACTGCCTCAAAACCCATCAGGTTTGCACAACAAACTCCAATGCTTATCTTTAAAATGTCCAGTTTTTAGAAATATGCTTGCATAAATCTGATGCCATGGAAACGGATTTGATAATTAAGATATAATATTGAATACAATGGCCTGCTAAACTATTTTAGCCGTAAGAATGATCTGAGAAATGCAATATCCTATTCGCGTTTAACAAAACAATAATCATAGTGTTTATATCTATATATTTTCTTTCGTCCTTTAGTGAAATGACCTTGACCTTGCCACACTAGCGGTCAAAGACAATTGTAAAATGAATTTTTAATTACAAACATTTATTTTCTTTCGATAATACCAAAATTTAGTACCAAATCTTACACCGTGCCCACCATAAATCACGACTTTTAAAGGTTTCCTTTCTATTTTGAAGCGTTGACCTTTGACCTTTGACCTTGACCTTGAAAAGTGATAGAAAAAATTCGCAGGAACCAGTTTTGAAAACTACTTGTCAAAACAAACATTTTGGTATATAACATTCCTGATTAACAAAAAGTGGACACGGGATTACATAAGCAACTCCACTATATAGCGGAATGAATACGGTATTAATTTACATAGTGGGTAGATCTGCCTCTGACAGTAAGGTTTAGGCTAATCTGTGGCATGATACAGATTTTGTCATTAGAAGGCTTATTTATGACTGTACTGAAAAGATCTGGGCCCGGTTGTTCAAAACTAATGACGGCTTTAGTTAACGAGATGTTATAATTTCAAATTTTAATATCTCAAATACGCCAATATTTTATGTTGAAAAAATGTGAGAAGCTTTTGCATTGCAATAGCTTCTCACATATTTTCAACAAAAAAATATTAGTTTATTTGGCTATAAAGTCCTATGATGCTTAATGAGTTGACCTCTTAATGTGCTCGATAGGCTAGTGATGCTTTGAACAACTGGGCCCTGTTGTTGTCAGACAAGTCATTTGGAACTGTTAGATGGGGTTGGGGTGGCAGGGGAAACAGGATACTGATAATGAATTATAACCTTTCGTATTTTTCATTTCATGCTATCAGAAGTTACTCTATATCAGTGTTTTCTTAAGTGGAATATACATTTTATTTTGCATTTCTTCCTTGCTTTTGTTTATGTTTCAAGTTCTTTAGACTCCTTTAAAATTTGAGTTTCAGAAAGTTGTAGAGGGGTCTATTACTTATTTTGGTCTAAGTTTTCCAGCAGCTTGTTGTTCTTACTTTCTTTGTACTGTGTAAAGAGTTTGTTTTGGGTTTCAGTATAGTTCAGTCACTATGCCTTATTGATGAGATCAGTTCTTTCTTCTTTAAGTTTAGAAATTCTTAGCATTTATTCAATGTTATATGTTCCTTGTATGTGTTATATTTTGTTTCTATCCATGGATTTGGTTAAAAAAGTCAAATTTAAATGTTACCATTTGCATTTATATGTATACTATTGCACAGGGGGTTTGGATCTTGACCAGTTCTGATCACGGTATGCACTGGATACCCCTGTCTCTGTCTGCAGATTCCAACACAAGAAATTCAAATTTGAAAATGAGCCAAAAATTTCATGCCAACAATAAAAGCATACCATTTAGGATAAAACAAGTGCTGACATTAGTAGTTTATGATGTAAATGATATTTAAACCTGAAATTTTAACAACTAGAAATAGAAAATTAGAGTATATTATATAGAGATTAAGATTTATACAGGCTGGTCAGTTTTAAGCAGAAATTTTCAGAAAGAGGACTCTCTCTTTAGAACATTGCAAAACAAAGTATTGTAATGTGCCTAAATTTTGGGACACCTAGAATAGTTAATTTTCAATTTGGGACAAATGGAAAATTAATTATTCTAGGTGTCCCAATTCTTAGGCACAACACGTAGTTTTATAGGACCCATATTTGCTACAATGATCATCTGGATCAGAGCTTGTGTTGTCCTCTTCACAATAAGATATGCTGGATTCACAAAGTTCTTAGATTAGAAAGTATGTTGAAAGATTAGAAAGTATGTTGAAAGATTGTTATTTGTGCATGTCTAATGAATTTAAACTTCTCTAATGAGCACTATTTCAACTTTATAGATGTTAGAAGAGATGCATGCTGTTCTTAAGGTTGTTAGCTAACATCTCAGGCCTGTACGCAGACTTTGAAAAGGGGGTGTGAATTTCACGAAATTTTCGAAAGGGGGGCGGAAATTAAGAAATCCCAGATTTTGAGGACAACCGTAGGGGTGTTAACTCAGTTTCTAGCAGAAAACAGCATGGTTTTGAAATAATGTGTCCAATTAGAGGCTCATGTCCTTTGCACCCCGTCTGTGTATGGGCCTGCATCTGTTCATTTTAAAGTAAAATGAGGTTCAATCCAGTCCAGTGTTTCTTTTACAGAAGAAATCTTGATTACTATAACACATGGGATGTCAGATGATAAAATTTATTGTTACAGTTTTAACCCATTCTTTGCAGTGACCCTTAATATATATTCTTACACACTAAGTTTTGTCTACCATAGAATTGCTCATGCAGAATAATTGAGTAAAATTGCAACAATCTAGTTGGTTTACCTTGTAAATTTCACAAAAAATGTGCAGCTTCTTCTGTGACACTTGATCAACAGCAATTTACATGTTTGTAAATTTGTTTCCTATATATATAGGAGCAGGATGGATGAAAAGAAAAATACAATAATTTTTTCAGACAAATTTAATGGATAGAAAATTAGTTTAAAGTGAGTAAGAATAACATGCAGCTGCCTAGTTTTTGATGTTTAATGTTTGTTGTGGCCCTCAATGAGTGTTAACGACGTCTGCTTTGGGTGTGTCGTAAACATAGACATGGGGTTGCAACGAGTGTTAAACACCTCAAATCTGTAGTTTGATATTCATTGACAACTGTAATTGTTTTGCTGTATGGCCTTCTGTCAGAAAATTCAGGCAGAATGGCAACAGTACAGACCCTGGGGCCGTATTTATACAACAACTTAAGTGGTTGATATGCTGTTGCTAAGGCTGAATTTTTATAAAGGAGGTTCCCTACAACTATGAAATTTGCTCTGGAGGAACAGTCTGAAAAAGACTGTTCCTCCAGAGCGATTTCATAGTTGTAGGCAATCTCCTTCATAGAAAATTAGCCTTAGCAACAGCATAGCAACGACTTAAGTCATTTTATAAATATGGCCCCTGGTGCTGTTTCAATATTTTGGGTCATTGCATCAAACGTGTTTGTTGGTTTATTAATTTTCTGGGTTACGATCTTGTTTTCTACATCACTTTACTTATTCAGTGTTAGGTTTTATAACATTTACCATAATTTTTTACAGATCAGGGCCCTGTTGTTCAAGGCTTTAGATATAGTTGGAAAACAAGATGTTAAATTTCAATATGTATTATATGCTAAATTTCAAGATGTATTACTCACAGAAAAAATGCCATTATTTGCCGGAAAAAAAATGTAAAGTCACCTCAAATTTTTGTCAGCCAAAAATATCAACAACCTAATTTTATTGTATATGGAAAGATTTTGAAAATTCTTGATAAACCACTTTGTTAGGCAGACATTTGCTTTGAATAACCATGCCTTGGTTTGTTAATATTTTTCACTTGTTTCTTCCAATTTTATACTTGTCCAAATTTAGTGATAGAAAAAAATTACTGAATGCTTTGGTCATAATGGTGAATGTTGTAATGCCTAGGAATGAAAGATTTACACAGAGTAATAAGTGTTTTTAGTTACCATAGCAATAACCTTTAACCTTTTTCCTGGTAGCTGGTGTTGGTGAATTTGTTGGCCTTCACCTTTCCGGAGATGCAACACCTAATACGGTCCGACGGAATATGTTTTCGAGGGCTGTGAATAGTCTGCGATCAAGTGGTGGCAAGGGCTCAGCATGTATGATGCTACTGGGATTCATTTAATAGCATATGACACCTTCTTATGATATTGGAATGATTTTTATCTTTTCATGAGCTGCAGGTCTATTTTACATGCATAGTGAAACATTTCAGAACATAAGAAACAGGACACGCCTCAACCCAGTCATTCAAAGTTATCAACACCTCTAGTTTTGGAGATGTTATATTTTCAGATATATCATAAGCAAAATTTAACACTGCCATTTTTTGCTTAAAGGAAATGTGAGCTTTTGCAGTGCAAAGTTTCTTACATTTTTTCTGCAAAAAAGAATTAGCAGTCTTAATTTTATGTGTGCTGGAAAACATATGAACAACTGGGCCCTGGTTGAGATAAAATTAGAAAAGGTTTTGATTTGTTTAAAGAAATATATTTAGCTACCAGACTGTTTCCTGACAACTGTAAAACACTGAATTAAGAATCATTCCAGTTTCATAAGAGCTATTTTTGGCATTGCTGTAGCCTTTAATTTCAGCGCGTTGGCGTGGTTTATCCTGCTTCTGTTTTTTGGCAGTAGGCGCTTCTTTGGAACATATTGTACACGTAGATATGTACCTTGGACACCAGTATATATGATTATAATGTATACTGATTTTGGTATATTCTGCTTAATATTAGTTGGTTTTGTATTTTTTTTTTTTTTTTCATGCTAGGCAGCAACACATATAAACTGTTGTACACCGGTTTTGTATTTGAGAACCCTGAACTAATACTTATTTTGTAGTTTTATTATATGAAGCTTACAACACCCACTTAATAATTTTAGCCTTGAACCTGCTGAAAGTGAAGATTTTTGGGGGGGCAAACATGGAAGACCTAAGTCAGACTGATGTGGAGTAGTTTGGTCTGAAATAGATGTGTGTTCAACAATGTCAGTGCTCACTGACTAAACAAGTGCTGTCTGTCAATTGCGAGCACTCGCCTGAGCACCAGCAAGTGCTCCTGAGACAGCTTGGAAGATGCGTTGCTATGGCAACCATGCAAACAGTTTCATATTGGCTCGTAACTGAGCACCTCCATATTCTACCCATGCATTTAACAAAGGCTACAATCAAACTAAATTTCGACCCTTAGCTACCCTGCAAGGGCTCAGTGAAGACTGATCAGAAAGGGCAGATGCCCAGGCTGATCTGTGTCTTCACTGGGTGCACATACCACTTTGTTGGTTTTGTCATTATGCCCCTCAAGTATTGGTTATTTCTATTATTGGGATCCACAATTGAAGTATATAAAAACTTATTGAGCCATTCAAGAACACAACTGTACTCCCATCAAATGGCTGCTAGAGTATCCACATTGTTGAAAACACTGTTTTTAGGTCAAGGTGCATCTTGACAGTTAGATTATGCCAAGAAATTTTCATATCACTATCCTTTCTACAGGGAAGTGCTTAGAATTTCAGTAATAGACAGTGAGGGGTTGGATATAGGGCAAAGAAAAGGGTTTTATTAGTCTGAAGGTAATAATGTAGAATGAAAGTTTGACCTTTGAGTGAAATGACGCATGACCATAATGGTTAGGACATTTCAGAATTATGTTGCTTATGGTTTTCGGTGGATGTATTGATGTTATAAAAGTGTATACAAATGAAAAATGGACCCAGTGATGCTTTTAATTGTCACAAGACTTAGTATATTGCACTGCAAAATCTGTATTATCGTTATACATGTATATGGGTACCAGTATCATTATATAGCTGTTGTGTATTATTTTACAGCCAGGATGCGCAGGCTTGCAACAAGTTTAGAGGGTACATCATATAACATCTAACACTCATTTACATTACTTCTAGCTTGCAATTTGCAAATACAGCAAACGTTTCATTGGTCATTGGATGCTGGGTTACATTATATTCTTGAATACCATTTGGGTCTGAGCATTAGTTGCAAGCAATTTAGATACCATTTTGTATCATTTTGTTTGAAATGCATAAAAGACATTGTTACAAGCATGGTAATGCAAAACAGAATTTAATTTCTACAAACTGTGACAGTGGGGCAAACACCTTCCTTGTGAGTTCAAAACACAAACTAATGATTAGCATATTTTCACTCTAGAGCCAAAACATGTCATGCAAATTTTTTCTTCAGAATAATTCCATTCATTCTTATTTGTAAAACTAAGTCTTCAAAAAGTATAAACAGAAGTTTTACACAGTGGAAAAATAATTTGCTGTGTTTGCAAGTTGCAAATTCTTCTCTTTTCATAATCATTCACAATATCACATTTTTCTGCATTACTAACATTGCTAGTGCTAGATGCTTTTCTTGCAGGTTTTTCTGATGTTTGAATTTTGCAAACATTTACTTAAAACTGCCTTGATTTCATGCATTAAATACTTCTTTGCAATTAAAATGTTGCTTTTCTTGCTAAAACTGTTACATATTGCTTTTGTTTCTGTCGATTTGACTTGAAATAGTTTGGGAATAAAAGGTGATTGTCCATCTTGCCACTTTCATTCATTTCGGGGAAAAAGCACACTGTAGTCACTAGGATTTGATTGAGTGTCATATTTTAAGGTTTTAGGGTGCAGGGGTGTTTGGTGTAGAAAGCTCAGTGAAATTTGTGTTTGCAGTTTTTATTATTTCAGTAAAAGTCTGAATGAATAGATATACAGTAAATAGTGTTTATGTATTATCAAATGCATGCCCCTATTACTACTAGTGTTGAACATTTACTCCTTGTTTTTGTGTGTCTGTAAATATGATACATACTTAACACAGAACTATGGATACGATGAAGGTGTGCAAAGGGAAGAGTGTTTACAGTATTTGAGCAGCGACACAACAAAACCAGCAAAGTGGTGTGTGCGCCCAGTGATGAGGTAGCTTTTGATACCGTATACATGATAATTTTAGTGGTGTTCCATTTTTTGCGGTATTTTGCGGTCACTTAGAAACCGCGAATATTAAAATCGCGAAATTAGTGCCTGTTTCTTACAAAGTATCTTCTGTAGACACAGTGTTCATATATTTTGTTTCTGTTTGCTTCGGTAATTGCTGGTACTTTTCACTTGAGCCAGTTCTTTCATTAACCTGCAGGAGCCCTGCTGCAGGTTAATGAACGAACTGGCTCAAGCGAAAAAGAAGTAGTTTTGCTTTTCACTCATGTTGCTAACTGCGAAAATTAAAAATCTCGAAAGTTATGTTTATGTTTTTGACCCTAAATCGCGAAAATTTGAACCCACGAAAATTACCACACATATGGTACAGGATCTTTTCTTAAAGGAAAAAATTTGCACCTAATGAAGCATCTGCATTTCCTTAATTGACCCCTTCAGTGAGAAGGGAGGCAAAAAAGAAAATTGAAGAGTTGCTTCCCCTGAAAGTATTCCCATTTAGTTTAACATAATGTCTGCTCTTTTTCCATAAACATACACTGTGGCCTAATAGAACTGTGCACCTTCTGTAATGAGGACCACAGCATATCTACCGTTTACAAGATAATTTTTGCGGTGTTCCAATTTTCACGGTATTTTGCTTAGAAACCGCAAATATTAAGATCGCGAAACAATTTCCTGTTTCTTACAAAGTAATCTGTAGACACAGTGTTCATATATTTTGTTTCTGTTTACTTCGGTAATTGCTGGTGCTATTGACTTGAGCCAGCTCTGTCATTAACCTGCGGGGGCCCTGCTGCAGATGGGCCGCAGGTTAATGAATGAACTGGCTCAAGTGAAAAAGAAGTTTTGCTTTTCGCGTATGTTGCTAACTGCGAAAAATTAAAATTCGTGAAAATTAATGTTTATGTTTTTGACCCTTAACCGCGGAAATTTGAACCCGTGAAAATTACCATGCATACGGTATATAGTCTCAAGAAACATTTGCTCACCCCTTCACACACCCCATCGGATTCCATTATTTGCTAGTTGTCTAAAAATCTGTAATAAACTGTGTATGTTCCAGTATGCTGCTGTCAGCTTGTAGATGTTATGTAGTTATTTTCTCTAGTCTGACCTCTGCATGATCACAGGGTATAATCGATTCCGCCAATTTTCGCTTCCTGCAGAGACTGTACAACATATTTGGCTTCCACCGAGACTGTCTGCAAACTCTTGCTTCCTGTCGAGACTACTGCTCGAAAAATGGCTTCCTGCCGAGACTGTCCGCGTGATTCTGCTTCCTGCCGAGGCTCTTGGCAGGAAGCAGAATCACGCGGACAGTCTGCAGGAAGCCATTTATCATGTACAGAAGTCTCGGCAGGAAGCAAGAGTTCGCGGACAGTCTCAGCGGAAGCCAAATATGTTGTACAGTCTCTGCAGGAAGCGAAAATTGGCGGAATCGATTATACCCTGTGATGACAATTAGTTTGAAGCCACTAGATTCAGATCTACATGTGTATATACAGGTTTGGTACTAAGCTAAATCTGATTAAAATCTCTTATTTTCTGCAGGTTCTAGTTGTTGACAGCAAAGTGATGATTTTTTTTTTTTTTTTTTAAATGTCTGATTTGGCTTCCTAATAACATATACTTCTAGCAATACAGTTGTATTCTTGAGAACAGTTACATGTATGTATTTGTTACTTTGTACTCTCATCTTTAGGAATACAGTCATATATTTTGTACCCTTATAACTGTATTTTACAATCAAGAGCAAAGTTTTATATTTATGTTATATGTATCATTCCTGTTCTGTTTGTTATCTGTTGTCTAATTCAGTTGATTGACTTATAGTCATGAGGTCATGCATTCAAGTCCAGTTTAGACCACAATTCTTCTCTAGCCCTTGGACAATTTTACCCATGCATCCATCATTTCATCTGATTCATTGGCTTTAAATAATTAAATAATTTTGAAAGAGCATTAAAATAGGAGTCATCCGTTCAACACACAGTTGTGTTGATTGTCAGTAATAGTCATTTAGGCTACATATAAAAACAAGTTCAGCTTGCTTTTTGTGTGTTTTTTTTTCGAGAAGCTTAACTTAGCTCTTTCACCCAAAAATCTGAAATTAACTCTTCCTATTATTGAATTTGAACAAAAGCATTCAATACAAAACAGGTAATTTCGAAAAAAAAAAAAAAAAACACTAAAAAGAGAATGGCATACAGAATAGATCCAGATATGGTAGATACCCTATTTCTTCAGTATGGTAGATACCCTATTTCTTCAGTTATAAGACTGATGTACATATTTGCAGTAATTTTGGAAGGGTAAACTCTTATAACTGAATAAATATAAGTGCACATGATGGAAAGTCAGTGATGGACATCTAGATCTACACTGTTTGCAGAGTTTTGTTTGGTCTTTTGACATTCGTAACAATTCACTAACTTGACTTTCTGAAAGCTGCATATGCATCTGTGTAACTTTGGCCTCTTATAAATAACGGTATGCATATGGCCTTGAATATGCATAAAATCTTTTAATATAAGAGGGTCAAACTGAGAAATAAACATATTGAAAAATAAATGAAAGATTGAACAGTTATTTCTTGTATCCGGTTGTGTTAATGTCTTTGTGCACTATTTAGGATGTTAAATGGGTTTATGATCTGTATTACTAAAGTTGCTCATTACACTTTATTTAATGAGAGCTGCAGTTGCCTTTAAAATTAATAACTAAACTGCATACACCTAAGGTGTATACAGAGTGTTGTATTATTTTTATGGTCAGTTTTGACTTAAATGACGTCTGCTGTTAGAAATGACAGTATCATAACATCTATTGTCAATGATATTTCAGTTTTAACATTACCACGGCGAGCAAGAAGAGGATATATTCAAAGTATATACCCCATGATTATTTTCCTGGAATGCTGTTGGTCACAGCATGAAGTCATGTGATCAAAGCTTGACTGCTGATTGGTCATTGCATAATCATCTAATCATATGATCAGACTGATCTGTGAACTGATTTACTGCTACTCACACATGCTTGTGGTCATGTGGATCATTTTTGTTGTGATTGGTTGCAAGCTTTCACAAGCTCATTTTGCAGGCCTCAGAGATGTCACTGATCAGTTGGTCTATTCTTTGTTTTAACTCTACTAAAATTGCAATATCATTATACATACCATTCCACTGACTTGCTTATTGAGCTGTACCCTGTCTTACGTTTCTCAGTGCTATGTTCATAAGGGTGAAAAACTTTAGGTTCCATTACTACACCTTATGAGTTGCTCTGTACATGTCTATTAGTACTCCAGATAAGCATTATTTTTGGTAGGAAAAATAAATAAATTATGGGAAATCAAATGATATGCCTTTCAGACCACACAGAGTATACTAAGTACTTTTAAAAAAATCAAATCATAAATACCTAGTGTCCCACACTTGTAACACTCAATTTGGTAAAAATATGTATATATTGGAAGTGTAGGCCTAGCTCAAGTGTGGCAAAATGTGGCATCTGTTATGCAGCATCTGATCAGGGCCTACTCTGATTGCCTTAGCTAAGGAAATGTCTGACAAAAAATAATAAGAAGAAGATAAAAATCAAATCAGGCACCCATTATCTTGGAAATGGACCAGTCAACTGTGAGGTAGGAAGATCCAATAGGCATTAATATGTTTTAAAACATAACTCAATGATTGTCTTATCTGGAGTCTGATAAGATTACCTCTTTAGTTTTCCTTGATTTATCACCTTTGTGATGTAGTTGCATAAGCCAAGGACAGCTTTGTCTTGGTGACTGTATTAGATTTTCTTCCTTTACCATTGTTGGTAACTGAAATCAATCTGTATTGAGATGTTACGTACTAATGACTGCTACTTGTAGATCTATATATATTTCGGTAGCATGTTCATTTGTAGACTTGGTGTACAAAATTTAAAAGCAAGTAAATATCTCACTGTTTGTAATATGGTTACTGAATAATCCTGTATACATTGTAAGTTGGGTCTGCAGATTTCAAAACAGAATACATGTTCTTTCTATGAAATTCCTGAGTAATACCAACCAGTATTTACCAACAGCCGGCCGTTGGAATAGCCTCAGCCATGTTATTTGGCACTGTTACATCAAGTGGAAAACATTAAATGGCTTGTTTTCGTCTACCATTTTTGTTGGAAATGCATTGAACAGTTTGTTTGGTATGATAACTGAAGATGATAGATTATTTTTATACATTTGAGCTGAATCATGCGACTTCCAACTATGTGGCAAGTTTGTCATATGATATTCAGATCAGCCTTCTCATTCACACAGGGTAATTAGAGACCTCACTGTTGGCTCTATGGCTAGTGTCACTTTAATAGATGGCTGATGTGATAAGTAAAGGCTCTGATCAGTCTGCACTTATGTACAGTCTGATCAGAGCCTTTGCTTTTCACCAGTGCCACATTATTGGAAATCACATGAAGTGGCAAAATACCAGTGGTATGGTTGTATGAAATTTGGAAGAAGTGTGTATTTTCGCTGTGAGGTAAGAAGATGGGGGGGGGGGGGGGGGGGGGGGGGGTGGAGGGGTTGCAGTAGTATGAGAATTGTAATGGTAGACTGGAACATTTTGTTTAATAATTTGATACAGTTGATGGCATATTTGTAAAAAAAGTTCATAGCAGAAAAAAACTTGTTTTTGTGTTGTTTTTATGTTAGAGAGAAAGAGAAATGACGCTTACAGAAACAGAGTTTTTATCAGTGTTTGTAGCTTAGTATATGTGCTATTAGATGTAGCTATTTATGCACACTGCTTTTAGAACCTGCCAGCTATGGCATTTGTTGGGGCTTTTACCTGATAATAATATGACTTACAGTTTGAAAGTATTGATGGCTTAATATGGCATAGATATATAAAATAGTTGCTTTTGTGTTGTTTGGCATTTGCTGGAGATTTCATAGCAGTCAGTCAGTTTAAGTGATTGAAATAGATTTTTTTTTATTTCTATGATTTCAGAATTATTTCAAGAACTTAATTATCTTTTAAAGAGTGATACAGTTTTCAGTATCATTTTAGTACATAAAGTTGAAAAAAAAATGATCATAGAAGATCCCTCTGACTTCTTAATTGTTTGCTGTGGAGAAAATCAGATTTATGTATTTTACTTATCAGTCATTTGATGAAGGAAAGCGATGAATGAAAATTATTAATCCAATCATCAGATACTATCAGTGTTGCCTAAAAATCGAATATGAAGTTGTTTCATATTTATCTCTGACATCATAGCTGGTAAACTGTTTAACATTATACATGAGATCTCACACCATATACTTTTGTAGAAAATTAAGACTATTAGCTCATATTCTTTAAAGATACAGTCTCGGGTTATACTGGAAATACATCGGGTTATACTGGAAATACATAGGAATAAAGCTATCAGGACTTCAGTCATTATTCATCGTTTTAGTGTAAAGCTGCTTTTCACCCTTCTTCAAATGTAATTTTATCTTACTGAAAGAGGTCCTGGTCATCAGAAGTATTTGAATGTAAGGTACCTTGTATTGGGTTTAGTTGCATATTGTATTAACATTCTCTTTCTTTGTGTAATAAGGGGTATTTGACAAGTTTTTTGGATCATATAACTCTTATTCTCTTTAGTTAATAAACAGTTTTGATGAGTTGCTCTATCATATTTTTATGGAGACATGAAAATACCATCTAACCATTAAATTTTCTCTTCATTACTATGGCAAGCCCTGCTTAACCAGGTGTTTTCATTTTTAAGATAGACAGTACATATTTTTTTTCATCAAAATGAAGAACAAAATCAGTTGTTTTATTAGTATTTTTATCCTTTGATTCAACTTCTTTTTACAGCTCTTACACGGATAGGCAGCTCCAGCTCTAAAGACAAAAGAACTTCAACTCTAGACCCGTCACGGTTTTCTCACCATAACGGTGACCTTGAAAGGGCTGATGACATCATTAACAGCTCAGTACAGGGGTTGAAGAAGGTGTCTTTGTATGTTCTGGGAGAGAAGACTCAGATGAAGGTTAGAAAAATTAACTTCAGAAAAATTAACTTAAGTTCTGGACAGAGCTCCAGCTAGTGCAAAATCCAGGGGTCGTATTTATAAAATGACTTAAGTGGTTGCTATGCTGTTGCTAAGGCTAAATTTTTATGAAGGAGATTTCCTACAACTATGAAATTTGCTCTGGAGGAAAAGTCTTTTTCAGACTGTTCCTCCAGAGCAAATTTCATAGTTGTAGGAAATCTCCTTCATAAGACTGTTCCTCCAGAGCAAATTTCATAGTTGTAGGAAATCTCCTTCATAGAAATTTAGCCTTAGCAACAGCATAGCAACCACTTAAATGGTTTTATAAATACGGCACCAGCTGTTCAAAACAAATGATGTCATTAGTTAAATAGACATTTTATTTTCAGATGTGTTGTTTGAAAAAACAGTGCCATTTTTGCAAAAAAAAAAAAAAAAATAAAAAAATATGAGAAGCTTTTGCAAAAGCTTGATTTATGTTTACTATAAGACTTAATGAATCCTTGACTAGCATCTTCAATTACCTAGCAATGCCTCAGTCTTTTTAGAAGATGAAAATCAGGTATTTTAATAGTTTTTGATGGTCATATTGTGGAACAGGATTTTCTTGAAGTTTAAGCAGATGTAGAAGCTCAAGTTACCAGTTTCTTTTTTTTTTCCATTGTGACACATGTAATACAGTATGTTCCAGAACAAAAAATTGTCTCATTGGACATAATTCTGTGAGCCTGTTCCATACTGATTCAGAAGATTGTGAGAGGTATAACAAAATAAACAAATGTGAGTTAATTCCAATTTATAAAACTTGGAGAAATCTTGAACGGGCTTAGAGCGCAGGCTGTAGAGATAGTTGCAGAAGAACAGGTTGGATATGGAGAGACTAGACTAGACTAGTTCGAGCAAGCTAAGGTTTTGGAAGAGAAAAAAACCATCAGATAACTGAATTACACAAAACTGATACACATATGAGGTCATTTTTGGAAGGGGGAATCCCCAATCTTATAGCCCAAGAAAAACGGTATTTCATAATGGTCCAAGTAATATTAGAGAACTAATAGAGGCACAATGACATGATGATTAATGATAACCCTAATATGCTTAAGTATTGAGACACCTATAACCATTAATTTTCCATTTGTTCCAAATGGAAAATTGATGGTTCTTAGGTGCCCCAATATTTAAGCACATTAGGTTAGTATACAAATGTAAGTTGTGCCATTTTATATTGCAGGGAATCAAGCTTGAGTCCTTCCCAAAGTGTGATTTTATCCCAGTTGACTTCTATGAGGTACGGCATGTTAAAACAAGCTTTAAGAAACTAATGAGAGCCTGTGTGCCCAGTTCAACACCAGGACCAGATGCTGGGTTTTACAGAACTGTGGAGGAATCTGACTGGCTACCACAGGTAAGTAACTTATTTTGGATCTGAGTAAGACAGGATTGTCTAATAATAATTCTAGGATTGTATGGATCTAGCTTTCATGGATGTGAGGTTTGGAAAAAAACAGGGCAAAAATAAGGGTCATTGTTAGGCATCACAAGGCTTTCGGTCTGCACCTCTGACACACACATGACATTAAACCTTTTAGTGCATACCTCTTGGATCTACAGCATATTGATTTGAACGTAGAACTTGTTAAATTGCATAGTTGTAGTATTTGAAATATATTTAATGTTGCTTTTGATGGCCAATGTTGTTTTCTTGTGTTAATATCTGGCATGGCATAAACTGACATCATTCTTGCATCTTCATGACTTCATTCTCTGTTCAACCATTGTCACATGACAGTTATGTGACCTCTTATATGACCAATGCATTGACTTCACATGACATTCCCATGATATTTTGCCAGTTATGGGTGAGATGAGAATTGTGAGTACGGTGAAACTCATGGATATCCTTATCTGGCGTGACAAGTGACCTGATAAAAAAATGGGATTCATAAGGTTGGAAAAGTCAGGGAAATTAAAATTTCAAGGTCATGGAAAAGCCATGGAATATACAGCTCAACCGATATGTAAATTCCAGGATGCCATCCTTCTTGAAATGAAAATATTTGTTCAGCAATAGATCTCTTTATCTTTTCCAGATTCAGAACATTTTACAGCTGGCCGGTGCTACAGTTGATCTTCTTGATGTTCAAGGCTCGTCAGTAATGATCTGTCTAGAAGATGGGTGGGACGTCACCACCCAGGTGGTCTCTGTGGCGCAGATCCTGTTGGATCCTTTCTACAGGACCATTGATGGGTTCAAGGCACTTGTAGAGAAGGAGTGGTTGTCGTTTGGTCACAGGTTTACCCACAGAAGTAACCAGACACAGGCTAACCAGGCCAGTGGCTTTGCTCCGGTGTTTCTACAGTTTTTGGATGTGGTTCATCAGGTCTGTTTATTTTAATAATCCTATTAACGCTTAGAGTGCCAACACAGCAGAATTTATGTCTGCAAAATTTTATTAAGCATTCAAAGACTAGAGAGCAAACAGTGTAGATCCAGATTAGGTGGCTCATAATGAGCCACCTCATATGGATCTGCACTGTTTGCATATTCAACTCTTTTTGTTTTTGGTGCTTTAAGGGTTAAGTAAACCAGGGATGTTGCCTTTTACAAAAGGGTGTTATTTAGAGCCTGAAATGAAACAGCCAAAGTTCTTCTGATAAACATTGACTGATCTTTAAGAGCATCACTATGTCACCAGCAAAAAGCACAGCTATTGCAGAATGTTTCCTTAAGTACAGTACATGTATATCATGACCCATGTGGTTAACATATAATTACATTGCTAAGGGCACTGCTTCAACAATACATCGTATATATGAGGATTTTCATGCCTAGAAATTAACATGTATTCTATTTTAGTGAGTCAGATAATACAAAATACCACTTGTCCAAAATACTTTTCACTGCTTTTGGAAATTTAGACTGAAGAGCTTGGAATAAGACAAGTAATTTGGATTTCTTAGCTTTACCAGTATGTAGTTTTTAGCTCACCTGAGCACAAAGCTGCAGTGGCACATCAAAAACCAGTAAAGAGTTTGCCAACCAAAATTTGAGATTGCTTCCATGCATAACTTTGGTAAAAACTATTCAAACGACTTATTCTGTAGAACAGATAGATAAAGATTATCTTTAGTTTGCAGAAGGCATATTGAGCACCTCTTTGTTGAAGCTAGCTAACAATTGAACACAGTTTTAGTCTTAAGCTCAGGTGAGCCAATCTGGCACGGAGGTTATAAAACTTGAGTACATTCTTAAACTCAAAATAAAGCTTACTGATTGGCTGCTTCCGAGCACATGCTCGGAAGCAGCCAATCAGTGTGCTTTATTTAGAGTGTGAGATTATACTCAAGTTTTATAACCTCAAATCTAGGGCTATCATGGCCCACCTGTTTAAGTTATATTTTCATGTATATTTGTTGCATTTCAGATTCACCATCAATTTCCTCTGTCATTTGAGTTCAACCAATATTTCATCAAGTTTGTAGCCTACCACTATGTATCCAACAGATTTCGAACTTTCATGTTGGACACAGAATTTGAGAGAATGGAAGCTGGATGGTTATTGGAGGAAAAGAAGATTCATCGCTTGGACGATTACGAGGATGATGGCGGATTTTCCCCGCCAAAACACTCTCAGCAGACAACAATGGGGATGACGATATGGGACTACATTGACAAACATCACAGAAAGACACCAATATTTAATAATTTCTTGTACAGTCCCGGGGACCATGAAGTGGTAGGCTTACTTTTTGCTTAGTAGACTATTTAGGGGCTTGCCAGTTAGACTCTTCTGAAGGGCCTCCATGGCTTCATGGACAAGAGCACCAACTCTTTAAGTCTTAAGCATTAGGTCTCTCACTGCTGTGTTCAACCTTATAGCCACACACTGGATAAAGCCAAGTTCTGTTTATGGAAGGTCAAAGTGTTTTTTCCCAGGGGGCGGGTGTTGTGGGGGTCTTCTATTTTCACTCACCTCAGCTTAACAACCAGTGCTTTGCAGAGTGACATTTGGGAAATATTTTTCTTCCTGGGTATGAGTTTCGTAGAGTCTATACAGAGGTTCAGAATTATTGAATTAATAGCTATTATGACTGTTAGTGCCAGTAAAGCTGGGTTGAGCAATGGTAGTTGTTTGTGTCTTGCCTGCAATCAGCAGAAGCTGACGTAGGTATTACTTGCTCAGCAGCGACAAAAAACTTTTCGGCAGGTTTTCATCAGGTTTCTGGTTTAGCTCTATATTGTGACAATGGGCAAACAGGCAAGCCAGAACATTATGTGAAATTCTGTTTTTTATGCTTTCTGTAAAGATAAAGAACACCAGTTATTAACTTTATTTTGTATATTCCCTCCAGGTATTGAGACCATATTCTAACCAATCAAACCTAAAGATCTGGGACTACTTTGTGATGGAGGACTTAGCTCATGGCCCCTCATACGACATTGAAGCAGCTCAGAAGGAAATTAGACAGAATGAGGACCAGGAACCAGTAGAAACTATAGGTCAGCCAAGGAGGAAAGTTGTGAATGGTTGCTATGACAACATCATGATACAGCAGCCGGACTACTTCCAGTGGCAATTCCAGGTAGGTCAAGGTCATGTGAGCTGATTGTTTGTTATAAAGCTGTAAGAGCTTGATTTCCTGTCAAAATTTAAATGAGCTGCGAAACGACAAAACCAACAAAGTGGTTGTGCACCAAGCTCAGACTCAGATCAGCCTGGGCATCTTCTGAATTTGATGGGAGTCTTCGCTGTCCACATGGAGGTAGCTTAGGCCCTTAGCTACCCTTTAAGCACTGAACGAAGATTCTAATCAGACTTGGCTTTCTCGTGTCGTGGCTCAAATGTATTTCATCAGAAAGAATCAGGAAACTTTTCCAGGGATCACTTATATTGTAGCTTGCCCGACTTAATTGAAGGTTTAGAGTAGGCTGCTGTAGAGGGGTGATCCCTTAAACAGAGTTTATTTGCATTCTGTTATGTGTAAAGGGATATGGAAAAGTTTGTTGCCAAAAACAGTTACCCCTTGATAGAAGTAAGGGGATATGCATGCTTGACTAATGTCTTCTAAGTACAAATGTGAAATAGACAACAGATTTTTTATGAAATGCCAGTTAATACCTTTTATTCTACTGTAGGAAATTCATAAACTTGAGAAAGACCTGGACCATCTTCCTAGAAAATGGAAACATTTCTGGGACAAACTCGAGAGTCCAAACCATGAGGGTATAATACGACAGTCCTCATTTACAATGCAGTTGGCAAGATCTCATGGCAGATCGATCCACAAAAGATCTACACTTGAGATCCTGGTGAAAGGAAAGATGTTGGGAGAGGCAGCGAGATTATTTAGTCAGCCACATGTGTTTGAGGAATGGACGTACACAACGGCAGTCTACTGTGATTATTGTTCTCAGTTGCTGTGGGGACTGGCCAAAACTGGTATGTTAAGTGACACAATTTTAATGAAATTTTAATGCATAATTAGCTTATACTTTTAATCTGGTTCTCAAATTTGAATATTCAAAGTTAATTAGGATAAGAGGAGTATTAGATGATGATTTTTTTAAAATAGTATATGACAGGCAACACGACAAAACCAACAAAGTGGCATGTACGCCCAGCTGAGACTCAGATCAGACTCGGCATCCACCTGGTCTGATCAGAGTCTTCACCATCAGAATGGAGGTAGCTTAGACTTTTAGCTACCAGTTAAGTGCACAGTGAAGACTGATCAGACTGGTGTCATGTCACAACTCAGTTATTATGGCCTGTTGTTAGAATCACCTCCGGCAATACATTGGTTCAAATGTGGACCTCAATTTAGCATGTTTTGAAAGAATGGGAATGAAATCCTAAAATTTAGAAAATGTCATGAATTTCTCTCCTAATTTAGAGGCCAGTTTCTTAACTTGTATGCAACTGATTTAAACAATTATATTTACAAACTGAAACCTGAGCTCAAGAAATATGATGTTAAACGGAGAAGGAAGCTTTAGTTACATAGTGGTAATCTTTGATTGTCTATACTTCAGGTATGCACTGTGTAGACTGTGGTTACAACTGCCATGAGAAATGCATGACGTCAGTGCCAAAGAACTGTACTAAGCTGAAAACTGTGACAGACAATAGCACTAGCAGCTCCAGTATATCTCGACCCTCAGAGTCAAGTTCTGTAGGAGGCGACAACAGGCTGTGTAAGTATTATAGAGAGGATCTTACATGAATGCTCAGGTATTATTGAATTTATTAAATGAGTTGGGGAAAACGATAAGATGCGAGGCTTTGCCGAGCATCCTATCGTTTTTCCCAACGAGTTTAATAAATTCAATAATACATGAGCACGAATGCTAGATTCTATTTATCATATGACGCTAAAATCATATTTTATTAGCAGATTTTGCACTAAAACGTCATGTTTTCGCCAGTAGAAAACGCGACATTTTATGGACGCCAACGCATAACGTTACGACGTAATTTGCATATTTAATCCACTGGTGGATTATCGTTTTTTAATGCATGGCTTTATTACACTCTCAGAAGCGACGTCATATGATAAAATATGTGGACTTTTGAAGTGGATTGTAGTCTAATGGACTGTGTGACCCCTCTTGACCTTAAAGTGTATAGGTAATCTTCATTGCCATCTGCCATTTTTAACTTGCCTGTACAAAAGTACAGGAAGCCATTGTTGTCACCCTGACACCGGCGTTGGTGTGGGCATCACACGTTAACGTTTTAAGTCAAAGTTTTTTTTAAGTGATGGGCAAGGCGCTATCAGATGAGCTATCCTGTATCCGGACGGAATTCCTGTTTGCTTCCTTGGTCAATGAAATCCTTCCAAAATGGGGTCTACTCTTGAAAGAAAGAATATTCTTTTATATAAATAAAAAGAGAACAAAAGTAATTCAGTAAGAAAATGATATGCATGTACTGGTAAAAAATGTGTGTATAACTGTCGGCTTACCACTTGTAATTTATTGTTTGTTGAGATGTCTTTGTCAATCTTTCCCTTTGATGTTGGGGATAGGGTTTGGGATCTGATTCAGTCAGTTCCTGAAGTGTAGTTACTCTTTAACTTTGATTGTAAATAAACATATGAAATCCAACAAAGTGGCAAGTGTGCCCAGAGAAGACTCTCACATAAACCTTGAGAGTCCTTGCAGTCTGCATTGAGCTAGCTTAGACTTTTATCTACCCTTTAAACACAAGCAAAGATTCGGATCAGACTGGGCAGATGCCCAGGCTGATGTGAGTCTTCCCATGACCTATATGCCACTTTTTTGGTTTTGTCGTGTAGAGGCTCAATTTTTACTGCTTGGCATTTTTGACTCATGAGGTTAACAAGCAAAGCAGCTGTACAGTAGGAACAAATTATCAGTATAAATTCTGTTTCTTACAGTAGGAAGTATTATATACCGAATAATGGGAAATTTTTGGGTCACCTAATTTTCGCGGAATTTCACGGTCGGTAGCAATCCGGGAAAATTAAACTACGCGAAATATTTTGCAAGTTTGTACAAAAAAGTAAGAAAATTGAATCATCCAATATTAAGGTTTGCGGTATTCAAAGCGCCCCACAAAACCTTAAAAGTAGGTAGCTATAGAGCTATTATTTTCGTCGCAATTATGTTAGCTGGTATTAGCAAGTAATTACAATTTGAACAGGCTATCACTTTTTTCGTTTGATTAACGGTCACTTGTACCTGATTATGCAAGTACAATTGAATTACTCTTAATTGACTGTGAGTTCTGTTTACTTTTATCCTGAACAATAGCCATTCTATCAATTGCTCGCATATTTCAGTTGACTGTTTCTGTGTACTAAACACTGATTTGTACAAATATCTATCTTACGTTGTTGTTTTGTTTAGCTTATTCTATATAAACAAATGTATTCATAACAAAGTGATTACAGTTTATATACGTTTCTCTCTCCTTGTACGTCTTGATTTTTCAGTCAAGCTAATATCTTAAAGGACAAACACAGTTTTTACTTTTATGGATATTCACATACGCGAAAATTAAAAACTGCAAAAATTAAGCCTCACCTTTTTAGGGCTAATCCGCGAAGATTTGGTGATGCGAAAATTTTCCGTTATACGGTAATTGTCTAAATTATTCTTGTACCCCTTCTTATCTAGCGCACTGGGCCCTATCTTATAACCACAATAATACAATAATTTGTTTCAGCTGTAGCCACTCTGTCCAGCAGCCACACATACGACCACTACACCCACAGCTCAGGGGAACACCGGACCCATGAGGGATACTTGTACAAGAGAGGGGCTCTGTTGAAGGGCTGGAAACAAAGGTGGTTTGTTCTTGACTCCATGAAGCATCAGGTAGGTAGCTGCATCTTCTTATTACATTTGCAATACGATTGAGCCGCGACACGACAAAACCAATAAAGTGGTGCGCCCAGGGGAGACTGCGGTCAGTATGATCAAAGTCTTTGCTGTACATGTACAACTTACAGGGCAGTTAAGGATTTAAGCTACCTCCATGCAGACAGCAAAGACTCTGATCAGACTGGACTAGTGCCCAGGCTGGGTACACATGCAACTTTGTTGGTTTTGTTGTTTTGTGGCTCATATGTTTTTACCCAAACTTTTTGGATAGAAATGCCTGAGCAGACATTACAGACCAAAACTGGAATGTCCCAAGAAGAGCTTCTGATCAGTGACTTCATTGTTTGCCATATGGCCAACAGTAATGTTAAAGATTCCCTGAGGTTTCAGGTTTCCCTATTATCCCAGGCGGAGGATATAGTTTTCTCCATGTCTGTCCGTCCTTCCATCCGCCTTTCCATCCATCCGTCCGTCCAGAGCCATTACTAAGTAACCATGTAACGGAATTTCATGAAACTTATAATAAATGTATATCACTATAAGGCACTGATGCATGTGAAGTTTGATCACACTGGCTTCAGTAGTGCATGAGTTATTGCCCTTGAATTGCGTCCTTCTGTCTGTTCGTCTTTCTGTCCATCCGTCTGTCTGGAGCCATTACTAAGTAACCATTCAACAGAATTTCATGAAACTTATAATAAATGTATATCACTATAAGGCCCTGGTGCATGTGAAGTTTCATCACACTGGTTTCAGTAGTGCATGAGTTATTGCCCTTCAATTGCTTTCAAAATGATAAAATGAGCCATAACTAAGTAACCCAATGATCAGAATTTCATGAAACTTAAAATATATGTGTATCACTATCAAACAGTTGTGCACACAAAGTTTTGTCAGAATGACATCAGTAGTGCATGAGTTATTGCCCTTGAATCAATTTAAAATCAACAAATTTAGCCATAACTAAGTAATCAATGAATGGAATTCTATGAAACTTACACTAAATATGTATTATTATAACAGGGTGATGCATTTTAAGTTTTGTTGGACTTTCTTTAGTAATGCATGAGTTAAACCCCTTGAATTGCTTTAAAATAGACAAATTGAGTCATAACTAAATAACCAGTGAACGGAATTTCACGAAACTTAAAACAAATACTTATCATCATAACATGACAGTTAACGTCAAGTTTTGTCATGATGGCATCGGTAATGCATGAGTTACTGTCCTTGATTTGATTTAAAATGCACAAATAAGCCTTAACTAAGTTGCAAATGAACAAAATTTCTTGAAACTTGAAATAGGTATATAACATCACAGCGAGATGATGCTGAAGCAAGTTGTTTAAAATGGCCTCACTTATACATGGGTTATTGCCCCTTGATTTAAAGACCACAGCTTCAGTCATAACCAAGTAACCAGGGAACAAAATTGTATCAAACTGAAAATAAGCCATAAGCAAATCAGCCATTTCAGTGGGGGTATAAATTCATTCAATTTACTTGTTCTTAGTGAAACTTGCATGTTTTTGACTCCAAAAAAAACAAACAGTTTTACTCAATTTACAAACTATTTGCATTAAAGAAAAATATAAGATTTCTTTATTTCATAAAAATTACAACCTCTCAATTTTAACAGAATGTACCAATTTTTAATTTCAATAGACAGAAAAATAAACTTACAAGTTTGAGATGGAAAAATCTTTTACCAAAATTAGGAGTAAAATCAGATCCCATCATGCACTACAAGCCCCGTAAATAGTTAGAATTAATAGATATAAAATGCAAATGGCTTATACGCTGACCAGTATATGTGTGTGCATAGAATGGTCTGCCTAATCAGAGATTGACTAAGAAGTAGACTGCTGACCTTTTTAAGTTAAATTAAATTCTGACGATGTGCTTTTCTCTTATAGTTGCGCTGGTATGACAGTATGGAGGACTCCAGTATAAAAGGTGTAATAGAGTTGTCAGAGGTAGAAACAGTTAAACTGGTACCACACAAGACAGTTCCGGTGGCACCAAAGAAAATGGATGAGAGCTCTTTCTTTGAGGTATACTAACTAAAATTTGTTAGACTTTTAGGGCTGAGATACTGGAGTTACTATTTCTTTTCTTCCCTAGGAGCAAATTCTTTCCTTTAAGAATGACCCCAATTCAGCATTCACCCTAATATTTGGGTTTTCACGAGTGTTGTACTAGTTTAATAATAATAATAATGATAAGAAAATAAATACAAAAAAAAAAAAAAAATGAATTTGAAACAGTTGCCATGAAAGCAGAACTTATGGGATGAATATCATCGATTGGTTAAGACTTGAGTGATTTATGCATTTTAAGTTTGCCTTTAATAATGTCAGTAAAATTAAAAAAAAAAAAAATATTCAACTAAGCTATATCATATTAAGAAGTCAAAGTCTGGAGGGCAAATACAGTAGATCAAGATGGGGTGGCTCATTTTGAGCTGCCTCATCTGGGTTCAAGGCTACTTTTAAATTCAGCCATTTTCATTTTTGGTGCTTTAAGGTGGTGATTTTCACTGATTTGAGGCAAAAACAAAAATCTGCATAAAATGCTGAAGATACAACAGATCTTCCCGAAACTTAGCAGATGCCTTCTTTATGTTGTTTCTCGCAATTCAGAATCCCAAAATGCAGGACTTGTTGATGTTTAAAAGGATTTATATAAGAAAAGGTCAAAGGGTAATTTTGTGTGAATAAATCTAAAAAATGACCATCATTATTGAAAATGTAACTAGTCTGAACATAAATTAATGCATTATAAAGAGCATCCTAGCAATTATTTTTTCTATTTTTTTGCACGCTGTCAGGCTGCGCAGATAAAAAAAAGGGTGTTGCCTGTGTCCAAATATTTGTCTAAAATACACAGTAGAGTCTATTTTTAGGGTTGAATAATTTCAATAACACACCTGTAATGGTCATTGTAATGTATTATTTATACTGTGAGTATGATATAGGTATAACTGACCTACCTGTATTTCATGAATGCAATAAGTATACATTGTATATGACCGTTAAGTACGTTCCCGGTTCCCGGTTCCTGGTTCCCAGTTCCTGGTTCCTGGTTCCCGGTTCCTGGTTCCCGGTTCCTGGTTCCCGGTTCCCGGTTCCCAGTTCCCGGTTCCAAGTTACCCGTTCCTGGTTCCCGGTTCCCGGGTTCCTGGTTCCGCTTCCTGATTCCAGGTTCCCGGGTTCCTGGTTCCCGGTTTCTAATATCCGGTTCCAAGTTCCCGGTTCCTGATTCCCGGTTCTTGGTTCCCTGTTCCTGATTCCCGATTCCCGGTTCCCGGTTCCTAATTCCCTGTTCCAAGTTACCGGTTCCTGGTTCCCGGTTCCCGATTTCTCGCTATATAATAATCAGTATTGTTCATAAGGAACTGTTTCCTTGTTTCTCTTTTGCAGTTCTTTCAGATCTATGTGTTTTTTTTTCCAAATAAGGAACAAGGAACTAGTTCCCGGTTCCCGATTCCCGATTCCCAGTTCTCGATTATATCAGGCTTTCGTTTGTTACTTACAAAATTGAATTCATTGTATTAAAGCATTACATTTACTTGGTAGCAACATCATCCAATGCCTGATATCATGTCATATTTCAAAAATATATTATTTAGGGGGCTTGGTTTAAACCGCTTTTTGTTCAATAAAGAACCGGGAACTGGTTCCTTGTTGCCGATTTGTCGTTTTTAAACAATGATGATGGATATACAAATAAGGAACAAGAACTAGTTCCCGGTTCCCGATTTTCAATTCCCGATTAGATATTTTTCTTAGTTACAAAAAAGCATTGATAAGAAGTGACTTTTCACATTTACTCGATTGCAACACCATTATACGCCTTACAACATGTTATATGTCAGAACAAATATTAAAATGCCAAATTTTAAATAATTAGTATTGTTCATAAGCAACCGGAAATTGTTTCCTTGTTGCCTTTTAGCAGTTCTCTCATATTGATGATTTCTCTCCAAATAAGGAACAAGGAACTAGATCCCGGTTCCCGGTTTCCGATTCCCAGTTCCCGATTATTTTGTACTTTCATTTCTTGCTTACAAAATTGAATTAATTGTAATAAAAGCATCACATTTAGTCTGTCCCAGCCCCAACTAAATAATAATCAGTATTGTTCATAAGGAACTGTTTTCTTGTTCTTCTTTTGCAGTTCTTTCAGATCGATGTGTTTTTTTTTCCAAATAAGGAACAAGGAACTAGTTCCCGGTTTCCTATTCCCGATGTCCAGTTCCCGATTACATTGTGCTTTCGAACTGTTTCCTTGGTCCTCTTTTGCAGTTCTTTCAGATCAATGTGTTGTTTGTTTCAAATAAGGAACAAGGAACTTGTTCCCGGTTCCCGATTCCCGATTCTCAGTTCCCGATTATATTAGGCTTTCGTTTGTTACTTACAAAGTTGAATTCATTGTATTAAAGCATTACATTTACTTGGTAGCAACATCATCTAATGCCTAATATCATGCGTTATTTCAAAAATAGATTATTTATGCAACTTGGTGTAAACCGCTTTTTGTTCAATAAGGAACCGGGAACTGGTTCCTTGTTGCCGATTTGTCGTTTTCAAACAATGATGATGGATATACCAATTAGGAACAAGAACTAGTTCCCGGTTCCCGATTCTCAGTTCCCGATTAGAATTTGCATTTTCTTTTAGTTACAAAGAAGAATTTATAAGAACAAATGACTTTTTCACATATACCCGATTGCAACATCATTTAATGCCTTATACAACATGTTATATGTCAGAATACATATCGCTGCGCCAACTAAATAATAATCAGTATTGTTCATAAGGAACTGTTTTCTTGTTCTTCCTTTGCAGTTCTTTCAGATCGATGTGTTTTTTTTTCCAAATAAGGAACAAGGAACTAGTTCCCGGTTCCCGGTTACCTATTCCCGATGTCAGTTCCCGATTACATTGTGCTTTCGAACTGTTTCCTTGGTCCTCTTTTGCAGTTCTTTCAGATCAATGTGTTCTTTGTTGTTGTTTTTTTCAAATAAGGAACAAGGAACTAGTTCCCGGTTCCCGGTTCCCGATTCTCAGTTCCCGATTATATTAGGCTTTCGTTTGTTACTTACAAAGTTGAATTCATTGTATTAAAGCATAACATTTACTTGGTAGCAACATCATCTAATGCCTAATATCATGCGTTATTTCAAATATAGATTATTTATGCAACTTGGTTTAAACCGCTTTTTGTTCAATAAGGAACCGGGAACTGGTTCCTTGTTGCCGATTTGTCGTTTTCAAACAATGATGATGGATATACCAATAAGGAACAAGAACTAGTTCCCGGTTCCCGATTCTCAGTTCCCGATTAGATTTTTTTCTTAGTTAAAAAAAAAAAAGCATTGATTAGAAGTGACTTTTCACATTTACTCGATTGCAACACCATTATACGCCTTACAGCATGTTATATGTCAGAACAAGTATTAATATGCCAAATATTAAATAATTAGTATTGTTCATAAGCAACCGGAAATTGTTTCCTTGTTGCCTTTTTGCAGTTCTCTCATATTGATGATTTCTTTCCAAATAAGGAACAAGGAACTAGATCCCGGTTCCCGGTTCCCGATTCCCGATTCCCAGTTCCCGATTATATTAGGCTTTCGTTTATTACTTACAAAGTTGAATTCATTGTATTAAAGCATTACATTTAGTCTGTGGCAAAACTATCTTATGCCAAATAATATGTAATATGTCAAAAAAACAATTATTCATGCAACTTCATTTAAACCGCTTTTTGTTCTATAAGGAACCGGGAACTGGTTCCTTGTTGCCGATTGGCCGTTTTCAAACAATGGTGATGGATATACAAATCAGGAACAGGCAACTAGTTCCCGGTTCCCGATTCTCAGTTCCCGATTAGAATTTGCATTTTCTTTTAGTTACAAAGAAGCATTTATAAGAACAAATGACTTTTTCACATATACCCGATTGCAACATCATTTAATGCCTTATACAACATGTTATATGTCAGAATACATATCGCTGCGCCAAGTAAATAATGATCAGTATTGTTCATAAGGAACTGTTTCCTTGTTCTTCTTTTGCAGTTCTTTCAGATCGATGTGTTTTTTTTTTTCCAAATAAGGAACAAGGAACTAGTTCCCGGTTTCCTATTCCCGATGTCCAGTTCCCGATTACATTGTGCTTTCGAACTGTTACCTTGGTCCTCTTTTGCAGTTCTTTCAGATCAATGTGTTCTTTGTTTGTTTTTTTCAAATAAGGAACAAGGAACTAGTTCCCGGTTCCCGGTTCCCGATTCCCGATTCTCAGTTCCCGATTATATTAGGCTTTCGTTTGTTACTTACAAAGTTGAATTCATTGTATTAAAGCATTACATTTACTTGTAGCAACATCATCTAATGCCTAATATCATGCGTTATTTCAAAAATAGATTATTTATGCAAAATGGTTTAAACCGCTTTTTGTTCAATAAGGAACCGGGAACTGGTTCCTTGTTGCCGATTTGTCGTTTTCAAACAATGATGATGGATATACCAATAAGGAACAAGAACTGGTTCCCGGTTCCCGATTCTCAGTTCCCGATTAGATTTTTTCTTAGTTAAAAAAAAGCATTGATTAGAAGTGACTTTTCACATTTACTCGATTGCAACACCATTATACGCCTTACAGCATGTTATATGTTAGAACAAGTATTAATATGCCAAATATTAAATAATTAGTATTGTTCATAAGCAACGGGAAATTGTTTCCTTGTTGCCTTTTTGCAGTTCTCTCATATTGATGATTTCTTTCCAAATAAGGAACAAGGAACTAGATCCCGGTTCCCGGTTCCCGATTCCCGATTCCCAGTTCCCGATTATATTAGGCTTTCGTTTGTTACTTACAAAGTCGAATTCATTGTATTAAAGCATTACATTTAGTCTGTGGCAAAACTATCTTATGCCAAATAATATGTAATATGTCAAAAAAACAATTATTCATGCAACTTCATTTAAACCGCTTTTTGTTCTATAAGGAACCGGGAACTGGTTCCTTGTTGCCGATTGGCCGTTTTCAAACAATGGTGATGGATATACAAATCAGGAACAGGCAACTAGTTCCCGGTTCCCGATTCTCAGTTCCCGATTAGAATGTGTTTTTTAGTTACTACGAAGCATTGATAAAAGTGGCTTATCACATTTACCCAATTGCAGCATCATTATATGGCTTTCAATATGTTATATGTCAGAATAAATACTATTGTGCCAACTATTTAAACATCAGTATTATTCAATAAGGAAGCGGAAACAGGTTCCTTGTTACCTATTTGCAGTTCTCTCACATTCATGATTGTTTTACAAATAAGGAACAAGGAACTAGTTCCTGGTTCCCGGTTCCCGATTGCCGATTTTCGGTTCCCGATTATTTTGTACTTTCTCTTCTTACTGACAAATTTGAATTCATTGTAACTAAAGCATCACATTTACTTGGTGGCAACATCATCTTATGCCTAATATCATGTCATGATGCCCTTTTGCAGTTCCCTCACATTTATAATTCTTCCTGCAGATAAGGAACAAGGAACTAGTTCCTGGTTCCCGATTCCCAGTTTCCGATTATTTTGTGCTTTCGGTTCTTACTTACAACGGATATAACTGTATATGTACGTATTAGAAAGCAGAAGAGAAATTTATATCTACGAATCAGTGACATGTGAAGTGAAAATATTGTTAATGTTTAGAAATATAGAGGCTGCGATGAAGAGAGTTACGGTGAAAGGGAAACTATATTTTTAATGTAAAACTTCTTCAAATAAATATTGTTTAAACCAAAGGGAAACTATTTACATCGACGGGTAACGGTACATAATCAACAAATGAGGGACTCAAAAACAAGAATGCTGTTCGTTAATAAGCACCGGAGTATATGTGTTCACCAAAGAATCTTGCCTGTTCTATAAAATATATTCAGACAGCACGTCATTAACACGTGCGAAAGAAAATTAATTCATTAAAGTCTGTTCCGCGGAATGTGACAGTAAGTGTGGCTTGGAGAGGGATGCCTACCGAGATCTGCCCATCCTCGCTTTTTTGTCAAACTTTTTTGGTTTTTCAACACTGAAGAAGTTAAATACAGAACCTGTCGCACTAAGTTTGGTATGGATACATTTTATATTAAAACCCATATTAAATAGGGTAAGCTAATCCGCACCATCAGGAACAATTTATTTCCTTTGTTTCAACTTGACAAGAGTTATCATTTGACAATGTGATGTACTTATTGTATGTAGATGAACAATATATTTTACACTGTGTTTGCTTTTTTTAATACAGGAGAACGCATGTGCTCAAAATTCTTTACCTCCCTAATATTAAAGAGATAACAGAGATGGATGGAATATTGACCCCCGCCTTATCAGTCTCACCGTCTTTAAATCCTGGAAAGGTTATTATTACAATTATTTATGTTGCTGGAGTTGATATTTTTTTTTTGTTATTATTGCTGCTGCAGCTGCTGCTGCTGTGGTGTGTGACGTTTACTACCAGCCCAAGGTGACAGTTTTAGCTCACCTGAGCATATTGTGGTCAGTCTAATAGACGTGGATACCTGTGATCCGCCGTCTGTAAAAGCGTTGCGTATTTGAAAACAAGGACAGAATACCGCAAAAGCCGCGTAGGGACTTCGTATTCGTACTTCAAACCTCTAAATTCTTACTTCTAACATCTTACCTTTTACTTCTAACATTTTATTTAACTTCTTACTTCTAACATCTTACTTCTAACTTTTATTTCTAACTCGCTACTTCTTAATTCTTCTTACATCTAACCTCCGAACTTTTAACGAAGACATACACATTACCACAGCCATTATATATACATACACCAATCAAGCGAATGGTGTCGCCCCTGATCAGGCTACGCGTTCCTTAACAGTTTTTCGAATATTTCGGTTCCAGATGAGAGTAAAAATCTGTGCTGTGTATGTTTATGGCTTACACTATTCGCGGGAAGCAGCTAGATGCATGTCTCTTCATACCATACCTAGATCAGCCTGCGAATCTGCCCCTTCTGATTAGGGATCCGCGATGTCTGATCAGGGTCTGCACTGTTTACATCTCAAATGTAACTCTGATCCAGGAAGGAATAGTGACGGCTCTGGTCAGACTGCGGGAATGCACAGATAGATCTGCCTTTACAATGTTAATAAAGGAGGACTTGACTAATGACACCCGTATTGTTCGTACTTGATTATGGGTGATCTGAGTTATCACTAGTCATGTCGTTCCTTACGGCCTTTGTGAAGAGTTTGAAGGCAGAGCTTCCTGCTCATTCGCGCAATCCTACGAGGGACCAGGGTGTACATTGTTATCTAGAAACATCGAAAATGCTTTATTGATCTGACTGCGCTTCTCTTGACACTTTCATGGCAAAAGTAGACTCAGATCAGACTGTGACTGCATCTACATTACTCACTGGAAGAATCTAGAATGCTTCTTTTATCTGTAAGCAAGTGAAGACATTGATCTGACTGCGCGTCCCCTAAGACTTTAGCGACCAGTTTTTACACTGATAATCTTGCAAATCCGTTCTTTCTGATCAGTTTCTACCTTGTTCGATGGAAACATGTAAAATGCTTTCTTGATGTGTAACGGAACGAACAGACTGCTTGTTTCTAAAGACTTTTGCGACCAATGTAGAATCAAATCAGCCTCCAAATCCACACTTGTTTATCAGGATCTATACTATTTGCCAGTAGCATCTCGACATCCTGAAATATATACTTAACTTACCATCGAACACTATCTATAGACCTTGGTCAGGCTAACAAAGGAACTGGGGTCAATCCGATTCTAGACCACATGGTTTATATTTGACGTGGTCCATAGGAATAAAGTGGCGTGGTAGAGTGGTCATAAGATTTTGATCAGGGATGATTTTATTTAGTTACACCGGATTTTAAAGAAACTCTACGTTTGTCTATTGTTCATTCAATCTGTTTGAATTCCTGGATTAAATATGTCACATGTCCATGGGTGCTGGACCGCTGATATCATTCTACGTCTCATTGCACAGTAAAAGGAAAAATAAGAAGACATAGACTGAAGAAGAGGTGGGAAGACAATATTAAGGAGTGACAAGGATGGACTTTACTACATGTAGCTCAACTAGGGCAGGTGAAAACAGGACTAGGTTGCGTTGTTTGCTTCCTGGTGATGGCAGTGACTTTCTGAACAGGAGGAGAGTTATTCCTAGGTTGTTTTAATGGGGAAAATGTTGTTCCAATTTAATGTCGAAGCAACACGAAAATCTATATATTGGAGAAGAATTAAACATAAACACTATGAGATCTCTTTAAAATCATGAATACCGTTCTGTAAATGTCAGTAAATTTTGCGTTTCTCGTTAAATAGAAAACAAGTCGTATCAACAAGAAACCAAGTCATTATAACGAGAAACAACTCACAGATACACGGAACCAGTTGTTATTACGAGAAATACCCAAGTCCCATACGACTTGCCGAGGCTTCTGAGAAGATGTGGGCGGGGGGGGGGGGGGGGGGGGGGGGGGGGAGGGGAACGGGGTGTGTTCGGGGCTGGTTTGCCGTGAGGAACATGACTAGGATCACTGACGCTGATTCGTTGTGTAGCAGGAAACTTGTAATATGGAGAAATGCTTACAGCTCTGTCCATCCGGATGATGTAACTATTATTTACTTTTGCTGTGATGGACCAAGAGTGCCAGGATCTAAGCAGCATGTGCACCTACTATTTGATCTCTACACAAGCTGTATGCCTTCAACTTCCTAATGATACTTTACTTAGACATTGCGCAATGAATCTAATAGCTTTCACACCTAAATGTCAGACACGGCCTTGCCAATACATTTATCTTGTACATACTATCAGACAAAACTGACACTGATACCTCAGATATAATGTTGCACATAACCTGATAATGATTTGCATACACTTACACTTTAGACAGATTAAGCACCAGAATCGTGCACCGTGTTTTCAAGCTACAGAGGGTGGACAAAAGTGTTCGTTAAATCGTGACGTTGCCGTTGACTTTAGTGAATTTCCACTTTTGCTGAAAAATTAATCATATGAGAAGCGTAAAGTAGACCTTCATGAAAATAATACTAATGTGTAGCTAAATGATTTATGCAATATACCAAATATTTTTGTACGTTTTCGATCTCTAGTTTCAGAGTTGTGATTATTTAAAGATCACGTAATTGTTTGACGTCAATGATGACGTTAGCAAAATTTACCGCAAGAAAATACCTAAATGAGGTTAAAGTCGTTCCAAATAGAAACTATAGATACCAGGAAAGCAAGAAATTTAATAATATTGCACAAGTAATGTAGCTAGACATCGGTGCAATTTCCATGTAAATATCTGTTATACTTTTCTCACAATATGTTTTGCGCTAAAAGAAAAAAATGCATTAAAGTCAATGGTAACGTCATGATTAAACGAACACTTCTGTCCACCCTCTGTACTACGAAAATTGTCATTAAATGTTACCGAAATCAGACAGACAGTAATTTTTTCGAAAACTTACTTGAGTTATTACCCTTGGTTTTAGGTAGTTGGATTTTCGTTTTAACAAAACGTCTTTTCGTCATATCGATTTGGATCCTCGTTATACGAAATGGTTTCTCGATACTACGAGTAAGCACCTCCTTATAACGAACTGGCTTCTCGTTATATCGAGCTAGTTTCTCTTTATAACTGATTAGTTTCTCATTGTTACTTGTTTGCTTCTCTTTATAACAAACCCGTTTATAGTTGTTACGTGTAGGCTTCTTGTTATAACGAATTGATTTATCGTTATTTCGATAACATATTTTTCGAATTTGATATGTCCTTTTAGACTTCCGTAGTATATCATCATATATCAGTTCTGTTGAGTGATGTAGGGCCTCGTGTCCTCTTGTTAACTATGCTATTCTACCACGAATTTAGCAAAACAGGACAAATCAGTGGCTTTTACTAATCTTACAATAAGAGTTAGATGTAGACGTTAACCCATTCCCACTTTACAGGCTGACATAGTCAACTACATGGTCCCAACTAAAAGCCTTTGATTTTGCAAATCTACGCTTAAACTAGCTGAAAAAGAAAAAGATTTTGAAGTATGTCAAACATGTATGTTTATTTATTCATATTTTCATATATTTGTAAACATGCATTTTTATGAAAAGACATTGTCATGGCTAATGGTTCTTGACGATCAACAACAAAAAAAATGTTTTATTACAAGCAGATGAAAAGCAAATCCATCAAACGAGATTGTTGCTGGATTGTGCTAAATGACAGTTATGTATCTTAAGGTGGTCATAATCACTGTGGCGAATACAAAAATCTGCATAAATGATAAAAATACAACAGATATTCCCAAAACTTAACAAATGCTTCAATTAAAATTTTCCAAAATGCCTGGCTTGTTGACGTTAAAAAAGGTTTATATGAGTAAAAATCAAAGGGTAATTTTCTGTGCCAAAATTTAAGACATCAGCATTGTTATTGAAAATTTATAGAGGTTTGAAGTAACGTAAATATATTACTAAGAGCGTCCTAGCAATTATTTTTTTTCCACCTCTTTCACGCATTTTGTAGTTGAGCAGATAAAAACGAGGTAGCCCGGGCCCAAATTTTTTGACTATATTATGAAGAATAGACATGGTAGTCTCCTTTTTCAAGGTTGGACATTTGCACTTGCCGACTTGCCTTGAATACTGTGTGTTTGCCTGCGTATCCTGTATTCAATGATTGAACCGAGTATGTATTTACCTTGTACATGGTCGAATATTTCAGAATTAGCTGGGTTTTTTTCATATGTTCGACCTTACAGTTTGAGAAAGAGTTGGACCAAATAATTGCCGGGAAGCTCTTCTCTATGTATCGAAGTACCTTCAGACCTATATTCATTTTTAATACCGTTTTTGACTTTTTTTAAATTTGCGCAGAAAATCACCCTTGGATTTGTCCTTAAAAGCACATTTTTATCAATATGGCTATTTTTGATATTCTTAACTGTAAAGAAGAACACATATCAGGAGCCTGCTAATTTTCTGGGAGATAAGTTATTTTTTATGGTTTTATCCAGATTTTTATATTTACCACAAATCAACATCTAAATATAAAAAAGCCCCATATACAATCTTAGACAAATGTGAAAAAGAAACTAGCCATGCAAAGCCAAAATCAATCACAACCACTATGAGTCCTCTAAAAAAAGAACATACTAACAAGTTAACAAAGCCAAGCATCATAAATGTAAAAGGCATATCTTAAAAATTATACAACATAAGAACTGATGTTCTTTAAACTTTAAAATCCCAGTTAGTTTTACTGAGAGTTTAGTTACTTTTATTTTTCTTCCTCTCCCATTGTCGAAGCAACATGGAGATCTGTTTTGCGGGAGAATAAATGTAAAATCCATGAACCTCATATTAAAACCAAGACTATCGTTCTATAGGATTGATGATGAGGCACTCTCTGTGTAGTGTTTCTTATGAATGCGTGCAGAAGCAAATATATATAACGTAAATTAAGAAGATTTTCCCGGGATTGATTCATCAAAATGACGTAAAAGACTAGCAAAAGAAGCCATGCATTCTTATAAATGTATACAATCCACTCTGATAAATGCACAGAATTAAAATTTATATCCGAAAGAAAGATACTTATTCTAACACAAACATAATCATGTAGAAATGATTACGGTTGTCTGAATAAGCAAAATGAACAAAACAAACGAGTGATATTAATGTAGATTTGTGGCTATACCAGCATCATAACAGGTCAGTTTTAAGCTAGGCACAACTTTTAAACAAACAGTCCGTATCTTGAATACTTTTAACGCTTTCTCAGTGAAAGCAACAAAATAATGTAGTAGTTTAGTTATTTTATATCGTATTCATAGCGATTGAATAAAAAGATTGAATAAAAAGAAGCATCATCTTACGTGACACCTTTGCAGCATGAGCACATCACAGTTTTCTCAATAGACGCTGCCCTAGAGCAGGAACATCAAATCCGAAACTACATAATCGCTTTTTACTAAACCTTCCAAGTTTAAAACGCGACAATTGTCTCACAGAATATATAAAATTTATACTGCAAAGCCTGTTAAACATTGATATAAGAAAGGAAAAAAAAACATGACGCAACTGTTTTGTGGAGAGTGCAGAAGGTGTGTGGGACGTGTTTGGTCAGTTCGAACAATTGTAAATCCAAATGTTTGCTTTCCTGATATCATGTGCTTCTTTAGAATATGTTTGTTAATTCTGTAAACCTTAGACAAAGACACTGTTTGCAATCAGAAAAATACTTTTGAGCTCAAGACTTTCTTGGATGCGGTAAATATGCAAGCTGAGCAAACAACAGAAGTACTATAAATGACTGCGTCATTCCCCGACACTGCAAACCTATGCACTTTCTGTTATATTTTATAGGTTTTTATTTCATGATTTCGTACATGTATAGCTTCGTGACCGAGACAGATATTCTCCCTGTAAAAAGGGTTTGACTATCACTGATAGCTTTGAGTGTTTTGATCGAAGGTTGATTATTTTATATGTCATAACAATAATGATTTCATATGAAACTTTTCATGACTTTACACACGTGTAAAAACCGGTTAATAATAATTGAGCCGCGACACAAAACCAACAATGTGTTTGTGCACCCCTGGGCATTCGACCAGTTAGACTAGACTCTTCGTTATGTGCACAAATGGTAGCTAAGGGTCTAAGCTATATTCATGCTGACAGCGAAGATGATCAGACTGGGCAAATTCCCAGGCTGATCTGAGTCTGCGCACAACCACTTTGTTGGTTTTGTCGTGTCGCGGCTCAATTATGTTACTTTGACCATTTCTGTGAAATATGTAATAGATATATCCAAGTTTTTTGAAATGCATCAGTAAATATCGGTACTGATTGTTAGGTGTACAGGATAATGGACGGGCCCTAAAGATATCGGTACTGATCATTAGGTGTACAGGATAATGGACGGGCCCTTTAGGGCGAGTCCAATTATCCTGTACACCTAACAATCAGTACCGATATCTGCTGATACATCTCAAAAAGAAATGCATATATCTGTTTTAATCCACAGCTTTATTGAACTTTTAACCTAAAAACGAATAATTAAACCAATAAAAAGTATATTTGAGCCGCGACACGAGAAAACCAACAATGTGGTTGTGCGCATGGCGAATACTCAGATCAGCCTGAGCAATCACCCATTCTGATCAGACTCTTCACTACGCACTTAAAGGATAGCTAAGGGTCCCATCTACCTCCATGCGGACAGCGAAGACTCTGATCAGACTGGGCAGATGCCCAGGCTGATCTGAGTCTGCGTTGGGCGCACAACCATATTGTTGGTTTTGTTGTGTCGCGACTCATTTTATCTTCTTCATTTATTCTATCTAATTCAACCTGCCTCACCTTGTCTGGAAAATGGGCCTTCCTGTCCGACGCATTAAGGACATCCGTTAGCGGACCTATCAGAAATGGCTTGAGTGTTCAGTGGGAAATTTGAATCAGAAGGTTTGTCCTATTTTAACATTGTACACAGAAGAGGAAAGACAAGAAAATTGGGCTGCAGTTTAAACAGATTTTGTTGGGTAATCTCTGCTATTCTTTTTAATCGCAAAGAAATTGTTTGTCAAGGGTATTCACTATTTATCTCATTTTGTTTAGGCTATTTCTATCACTTATGTTTTAGTGCTCATTTTTTTTTCAATTACCAGGTATGCAGTGTATGGGCCATCAGAATTCGTAACGTAGAGGCTTTTTTCAACTAAAACATGTGTTGGCTTACTGAAATAACCTCGCTGGTGTGCCTTTTCAAATGGATTACCCACAAATTTCAATGGTTAATTTCATTTTTTTTCTACTAAACATATGTTGTATGGATTCACCTAATTGATGAGTAAACACAACATATGTTTAATGATGTATGGGTACACATCTATGTTTTTTCTGCCATTTATGCAAAAGGAACAAATTGCTTCTCTGGTTGACGTAGCTCTTCTCATTGGTCTACTCTTAAAGAAAAGAATTTGCTCCTTAGGGTCCACTCTTAAAGGAAAGAATTTGCTCCTAAAGGAACAAATTCCTGCTTTCAAGAGTTGTCCCCCATTCAGAAGGGAAGCAAAAATGAAAATGGCAGAGTCGCTTACCCAAACAGTTTACTGCGACCTTAATTCAGTGTTCATTTTCTGCACAAAAAGTTGGTTACCATCAATAATCTCTGAGGTGAGTCTAATGCAGACATTTGATTTAATGGATTATTTTCATATAACATATGTTGTTGAGACTCATTTTAGCAAGGGGAGTCAAAGGAATACCTTTAACAAATATTTATGTGGCCAAAACAGCAGAGTTTAATGAAACAGGAGTATCTTAAATTGCAGCTCTGTAATGATTGGTCTATTCAAAACTGCACATGATAACTGTACATGATAACAGTACATGATAACTATAGTTAACATAATTTATCAGTACTGCCAACTTCAAAGAAAAGTACTGCCAGCTGTGAATTAAGATCAAGATATTTCAAATTGTCAAAGAGCTGCGGACCAACAATCAGTTCTAAGTCATCAACTTTGGGCAATAACTTTGCCAAAGATATTATAAACTTGCCCATCATCAATAGCAATCTAGGTATTCCAAAGATCACAACCCATGCGAAATCCAAAGAAAATCTGCCAATAAAAACTCAAATTTAAAAGTGGAAACAAAGTGCTTCCTGACGGACGGAGGGACGGACCCATACATACGACAGTCGGACATATACATGGACAAGGTGCGAGAAAACTAAATATCCCGCTAATAAAATATGATGCGGTATAAAAGTCAAAGTAGAATGGTCTTAAAATCTTCTGCCCCCCGGGGTGCGGCAAGTTCTGCTTAGCCTCATCGGCTGCTCCGCAATGGCTAAATAAAATAACATCTTAAATGATAAAAAACAAAAATACAATCAGGTATTGGTGACCTGCGCCGCTTTACGTAAAACGTCGTTATTCAACAGTTTGTGCATATTTTTGGAAATTACTAAACACATCTGTATGGCATTTATACAAAAATCTGGATCGCCATCAGCCTCAACAGTTGCAGTTGGTGTCAGATTTTACACTTGTTCTTTCATCGTGAACTTTTTTATACACAATACAAACGTTTAATGCCTATTTAACATACAACAGTCGGTTGTTTAAAATGAGACATGAATATAGGTTTTCATATTCACCAGTATATTGCATGAGTCCAACAAATAGATATGCAACAATAGTAAAGTAAACTTCTCATTTTATTAATGTCGGCAGCAATCCACAAGACAAAGATTAGATGCCTTCTAAACAAAAATAAAAACAAAAACAAAAAATTTATAGCAGTCTGTCTGGCCTTATTCTGACGTTGAAAAGCTCATCTGCTTATCTTTTTAACCAGGAGGTGCAATCATTAATGTCAGATGGTTTTAAACCCCTTTCTTGGAATAGGTCGTCCTCATATTGCGCAGCTTATCTAAATCTATATGCGGTATGGCTGACAGGTAATATCTTGGTCATGAGACTAACCAACTTGAACAACTTTTCGTTCCCATGAAGATGGCGGCCATCTTGGACAGATGACCAATATCACTTGAACAAACTTTCCCCGACCTAGGGAGGCTTCACATGAAATATGGTTTCAATACGTCCAGTGGCTTCTGAGGAGACGATTGAAAATGTTGAAGGGCGACAGAATTTCAGTGACCTTTATAAAGTTCAAAGAATGACCTTGACATTTAGCCAAACATGTCTTCTTTGCTTATTTAGTAAACGATATTACCAAACATATGTCTAACAATTAAACAGTTTGTTTCAGCATTTTCCCATATAGATGCATAACATACCAAAGTTGCTACTAACAAAAATTAGGTCAAGGTCAATGCAGGTCATTACTTGAATGAACCTTGTAGGGCCAGAGTCCCTGGTGCTACAAACAAAGTTTTAAGGTCATTGGATATATTTTGGTTTTAGAGGAGATTTTAAAGACATTTAATCGTAAGGTCATATGGCCATCACAACCTGCTTAACATTTTCCCCTGACACAGGGAGGCTTCAGACGAAATATGGTTTCGAATCGGCCAAGTGTCGAGAGAATGTCAGTGTGACCTTGAACAAAGTGAAAAGTATGATCTGAAAGAACTGCAAAAGAGGAACAAGGAAACAGTTCGAAAGCACAATGTAATCGGGAACTGGACATCGGGAATAGGAAACCGGGAACCGGGAACTAGTTCCTTGTTCCTTATTTGGAAAAAGAAACACATCGATCTGAAAGAACTGCAAAAGAGGAACAAGGAAACAGTTCCTTATGAACAATACTGATTATTATTTACTTGGCGCAGCGATATGTATTCTGACATATAACATGTTGTATAAGGCATAAAATGATGTTGCAATCGGGAATATGTGAAAAAGTCATTTGTTCTTACAAATGCTTCTTTGTAACTAAAAGAAAATGCAAATTCTCATCGGGAACTGAGAATCGGGAACCGGGAACTAGTTGCCTGTTCCTGATTTGTATATCCATCACCATTGTTTGAAAACGGCCAATCGGCAACAAGGAACCAGTTCCCGGTTCCTTATAGAACAAAAAGCGGTTTAAATGAAGGTGCATGAATAATTGTTTTTTGACATATTACATATTATTTGGCATAAGATAGTTTTGCCACAGACTAAATGTGATGCTTTTATTACAATCAATTCAATTTTGTAAGCAAGAAATGAAAGTACAAAATAATCGGGAACTGGGAATCGGGAACCGGGAACCGGGACCTAGTTCCTTGTTCCTTATTTGGAAAGAAATCATCAATATGAGAGAACTGCAAAAAGGCAACAAGGAAACAATTTCCGGTTGCTTATGAACAATACTAATTATTTAATATTTGGCATATTAATATTTGTTCTGACATATAACATGTTGTAAGGCATATAATGGTGTTGCAATCGAGTAAATGTGAAAAGACACTTATTAATGCTTTTTTGTAACTAAGAAAAAATCTAATCGGGAACTGAGAATCGGGAACCGGTAACTAGTTCTTGTTCCTGATTTGTATATCCATCATCATTGTTCGGAAACAACAAATCGGCAACAAGGAACCTGTTCCCGGTTCCTTATTGAACAAAAAGCGGTTTAAACCATTTTGCATAAATAATCTATTTTTGAAATACCCCATGATATTAGGCATTAGATGATGTTGCTACCAAGTAAATGTAATGCTTGAATACAATGAATTCAACTTTGTAGGTAACAAACGAAAGTCTAATATAATCGGGAACTGGGAATCGGGAATCGGGAACCGGGAACCGGGAACTAGTTCCTTGTTCCTTATTTGAAAAAAAAAACAAAAAAAAAAAACAACACATTGATCTGAAAGAATTGCAAAAGAGGACCAAGGAAACAGTTCGAAAGCACAATGTAATCGGGAACTGGACATCGGGAATAGGAAACCGGGAACTAGTTCCCGGGAACCGGGAACTTATTCCTTGTTCCTTATTTGGAAAAAAACACATCGAACTGAAAGAACTGCAAAAGAGGAACAAGGAAACCGTTCCTTATGAACAAAACTGATTATTATTTAGTTGGCGCAGCGATATGTATTCTGACATATAACATGTTGTATAAGGCATTAAATGATGTTGCAATCGGGTATATGTGAAAAGTCATTTCTTCTTATAAATGCTTCTTTGTGACTAAAAGAAAATACATATTCTAATCGGGAACTGAGAATCGGGAACCGGGAACTAGTTGCCTGTTCCTAATTTGTATATCCATCACCATTGTTAAAAACCGGCAAATCGGCAACAAGGAACCAGTTCCCGGTTCCTTATAGAACAAAAAGCGGTTTAAATACAGTTGCGTGAATAATTGTTTTTGACAAATTACATATTATTTGGCATAAGATAGTTTTGCCACAGACTAAATGTGATGCTTTTATTACAATTAATTCAATATTGTAAGTAAGAAATGAAAGTACAAAATAATCGGGAACTGGGAATCGGGAACCGGGAACCGGGATCTAGTTCCTTGTTCCTTATTTGGAGAGAAATCATCAATATGAGAGAACTGCAAAAAGGCAACAAGGAAACAATTTCCGGTTGCTTATGAACAATACTAATTATTTAATATTTGGCTTATTAATACTTGTTCTGACATATAACATGTTGTAAGGCATATAATGGTGTTGCAATCGAGTAAATGTGAAAAGCCACTTCTAATCAATGCTTTTTTTTAACTAAGAAAAAAATCTAATCGGGAACTGAGAATCGGGAACCGGGAACTAGTTCTTGTTCCTTATTAGTATATCCATCATCATTGTTTGAAAACGACAAATCGGCAACAAGGAACCAGTTCCCGGTTCCTTATTGAATAAAAAGCGGTTTAAACAAAGTTGCATAAATATTCTGTTTTGGAAATAACGCATGATATTAGGCATTAGATGATGTTGCTACCAAGTAAATGTAATGCTTTAATACAATGAATTCAACTTTATAAGTAACAAACGAAAGCCTGATATAATCGGGAACTGGGAATCGGGAATCGGGAACCGGGAACTAGTTCCTTGTTCCTTATTTGGAAAAAAAAAACACATAGATCTGAAAGAACTGCAAAAGAGAAAGAAGGAAACAGTTTCTTATGAACAATACTGATTATTATATAGTTGGCGCAGCGAGAAATCGGGAACCGGGAACCAGGAACCGGTAACTTGGAACCGGGAATTAGGAACCGGGAAATGGGAACCTGGAATCGGGAATCAGGAACAGGGAACCAGGAACCGGGAACTTGGAACCGGGAATTAGAAACCTGGAACCAGGAACCGCGAACCTGGAATCAGGAAGCGGAACCAGGAACCCGGGAACCGGGAACCGGGAACCAGGAGCCGGGAACCAGTAACGGGAACCGGGAACCAGGAACGGGAACCGGGAACCAGGAACCGGGAACCAGGAACCGGGAACCGGGAACCGGGAACCGGAAACCGGAAACCGGGAACCAGGAACCGGGAACTGGGAACCAGGAACCGGGAACGTACTTAACGGTCATATTTATACTGTGAGTATGATATAGGTATAACTGACCTACCTGTATTTCATGAATGCAATAAGTATACATGCACTATATCATTGTCAGACATTTGAGAAAAAGCTACTGTTTTTGTCGCACCTGCTTTAGCAAGGTGCGATATAGGCGTCCGGTTTTCCGTCCGTCATTCCGTCCGTTCGTCCGTCCGTCCGTCAGTCCGTTCACATTTACGTCAACCCTGGCGTTAAAGATTTGTACAGTTAATTTCTTCAAAACCACTGCAGCCATGGTTCTCAAATTTCATATGGAGCATGATCAGACTACAGGGCTTCAGATTACACAAATTCAGCCTGGTCAAGAATTCAAGATGGCCGCCTGTTACTAAAAATAGCAAAACAACATATTTAACATTTTCTCTAGAACCACTAAGTATATTTGGCTGAAACTTTGCATGGAACATCAATAGGACCTTCTTTATAAAACTTACGAAAATGAAAAAAATCTGTAGCGGAATTAGGTCACAGTGACCTACTTTTAGTTTACGAGTCTCAAATTTGCTTGAGTGCCGATAAATCCTTAAACACTGAGTGGATTTTGCTCAGATTTAATCTGAATGATTCTTGAAAGGAGTTTTCTCTTTTTTTTCACATTTATGGGAATGTATCATCCAAGATGGCCGCCACTGTCGTTACTAAAAATAGCAAAAACATGAAAATGACTATATTTCAGGAGCCTGTGAATGGATTTGGACCAATTTTGTGTCAGAATGATCCTTGCATATAGCTATTTCGGTTTTTGGCAAATTGGCCATCCAAGATGGCTTCCATCCACCGTTACTAAAAATAGCACAAACATGAAAATGGCAGTACCTTAAGAACCATTGGGTGGATTTTGACAAAATTTGTGTCAGAATAATGCCAGAAACTAGGATGTTTACTTTTTATTCTCAATTCTTCTCAACATCATCTCTGCTACTGTGGAAATGCAATGCAGGTGCGACATAGCATTCCGCGGAATTCTTGTTATCTGGTCTACCTTACAATTTGAGAAAGAGTTGGAACAAATAATTGCTAGGACGCTCTTTTTAACTCATCAAAGCATCTTCAGAGCCAAGTACGAGGGGCGTTCGAAAAGTAATGCAAATGGCCTTATAACTTTGTTTAGGAGAAAACTTGGTACAAATGCTATGCATATGCTGAAAACACTACATTTTGTCTTTACAATGATACCAAACGCTGTACAAAGACACCTTTTCATATTGTCTTACAACGCATTTTATTAGGCCCCTGTCATACCACTGGGCTATTTTCATATGTAAAATCATTTCAGTGTTGGGCATTCAAGTCAAATATCATTGCAAATACAAAATTAATCTTTGTCAGTTGCTTGTCCATTGTTGCCTACAATATTCATACAAAAGTTAGAAGGGTGGCAACTGTTATCGATTTATTCCTGGCAAAGCAATGCGCAATTCTTATGACGTTATTGAAATATACGTTAACGTCATTTTTAAAAGCTTGTAGAGGCTTCGTTTTTGGCATTAATTTGAATTTATTGACAGGTTTTCGTTGACCCATGTAAATGCTCTTGCTGACAAGATTTTGAATGCTAATACACTTGTTTTCATTACGAAATCATTTAATTTTTGGTAGAAAGGGGGAATTTGCTACTATGGATTTGCTACATAATCCATATTCACGGGCCAGTATGGAACCCAGATTTAAAATAATTTCCGCGATATTTACAGGACAACATTGCCTGGGCATTGTCTTTAAGTAGCAAAAATAAAAACAAATCAAAGACTGACGATATATAAATTACGGCCTACTAAACTAAAATTCTGCAGTATCGTTAGGGTATACCTCTTTCAAAGATGATAAAAATGTGCCTTATTTAAAAAAATACACCGTGTTTGCAGACTTTCCTACGCATAACATAGCTTAATGTTTTTTTTTAATCAGAAGTTCTGTTTTTATATTGGTTACCGAGAAATTACGTCATTTGCATTACTTTTCGAACGCGCCTCGTACATTTTCATTTTCAGATTTCTGCGCAAAAAATTTCCCTTTGATCTTTCCATACAAAAACACTTTTTTAAACAACATGTCCCTATATTTTGTATTTCAAACTGTAGAGAACAACAAAAATAGGAAATCTGCTAACTTTCAGGGAGATATGATAATTTTTTATAGTTTTATTCAGATTTTTGTATATACCACAAATCACCACCTTAAAGGTTAAAAACTGGAACAGCATGTATGACAGCTTTCTCACTTTGCATCTAATGAGTTATCTTCCTTTGCAGATGAAAACAGCCAAAAGACTATACCATTTTCTGGCCAATGAACACAAGACAGCCACAGACTGGATAGATAAAATACAGAGCTGTATACAGTAGTGAATAAATAAATTCTGATGGTATATTCCAACCTACTTTAGGTTTGATGAAGAAATTAGAAAAAGGGCTTGTTATACTTAACAACTGACGCATCTTCACTTCTGTAAAAGATCTTCAGATGGTGAAGGTCAGAATCCATAGAGCTATTACATGTATATCTGGGAGTACCATAGTTACAAGAATATCCCTGTGTTAAATAGTCAGTTCATATAGGACTAGATGTTCCTGAAGTTTGAAGATTCATGGTGAACTGGATTGATTTAGAGGAGAAAAAGTTAAGAAGTCAAGCAACAGATTTGAATCAGTGCAGAGCTCTAGATAAGAGGGAGTATTTGGTGATAATTAGGGATAATTTTTGTTAATTCTGCATTAAACCATATGTTGTGACCCCTCATCTGAACCGTCTCGATGAGACGGTTCAGATGAGGGGTCACAACTTATGGTTTCAATGAGAAATAAGAAAAATTATCCTTAATTATCATCAAATACTCCCTCTTATCAAGAGCTCTGAATCAGTGGCAGACACTATTTTTCAATTAGTTTGCAAAATAGTTATTATTGCTTTACCTTTGATCAAGGGATGGAAATGCCTTAGGTCTCAAGCCCAATGTGGATAGTAAGCCAAGCTGTGTATATTGATAGTTTACAGAATGTGCGGCCTGTTGGTGCCTCTGAAAAAAGGTGTATTGTGCAACTGTGGATTCTTAAAAAGTGTATAGGGAAAACTAACTGTTTGACATGTTACTGCCAAGGAAAGGAGACATCTTTCATGGTTTTGTATTGACTTCCGTGTAAGAAGAGACTCTGCTTAATTCAGGGATCTCCTGAAAGAAAGAAATTGCTCCCAGGAGAGCAAATTCTTGCTCATAGGTTGATCAACTAAAATGTTAATGCCAGATTTGCTTTTCTTGTAAGTTGTATTCATTCACCTTAAACTCAACAGCGCATTTTAAACTGGATATGGAACCGTACATTTGTAATTTATTTACACAGGATGCTTTAATTTACTTTATCACATGACATCGCATCTGAGAGTGTAATAAAGCCAGCATTAAAAATCGATAATCAACTAGTTGATTAAATATGCAAATTACATCGTAACGGTATACTTTGACGTCCATAAAAACGTCTCGTTCTCTAATGGCGAAATAGTGAAGTTTTAGTGCAAAATTTGCTAATAAAATGCGATTTTAGTATCATATGATAAAAAGAACCTTGCATTCGTGCTCCTGTATTATTGAATTTGTTAAACTCAGGTGTGGGGGGTGGGGGGGGGGGGGTGGGGGGGGGGGGGGGAAGGAAACCAATAAGATGCTTGGCATAGCCTCGCATCTTATCTTTTTCCCCAACTTGTTTAATAAATTCAATAATACAGGAGCACTCATGTAAGAGCCTCTATATTATGAGGGTGAGGAAAGAATTAGATAGCTTTGTATCAGAGCTGCAGAGGGGATGAGCTGTTGATGACAATTCAGGGATAATTTTTTGTATTTATCCACTGAACTTCACTTTGCAGGCCCTTATTAAAACTGCCTGGGTCATGTTGCAGTTCAGGTATGAAGAGATTATCTCAATGTATCATCAAGACTTGCCATTGTCTAGAGCATTGGTCATAAATGTTGTGCTGCATATTTCCTGTAGTATTCATAGAGCCACAGTAATTGTTGAGGTTTTGACCTTCTTGATTCTTTGAAAAGTATACACCAGAGAAAATGTAAAAAAAAAAAAAAAAAAAAAAAAAAAAAATGAAGAAAAGAAAAAGTAGTTATAAGTTAGATGTAAAAGGAACAAAATGGAACAAAACAAAAAAAAAAATGGAAACGAAACCACCAGAAACATGACATTTGAAGCAAAACCAGCTGAACTAGGAGCACAGTGCTTAAATTTTGTCCTGTTGTGTATCTGTTTTTCTATGGGCTCATATGATGATACCAGTAATTCTTAATACTTTTTCATATTCTTCCATGATGATGCATCACATTAGAATTGCTTGAGGTGAATAGGTACTTTCAAGGGAAGCAACTCTGCCATTTGCTCCTCTAGTTAATCCTCTATGAGCAAATTCTTTCCAAGAGTAGTCCCCACTTTGGTAGGTTTTTGTCGCACCTGCTTTAGCAAGGTGTGATATAGGAGTTCACTTTTCTGTCAGTCCATCTGTCATTCCGTTCGTCCGTCTGTACATCCATCCATCAACAATTACCTTGACCCTAGTGTTTAAGTCCATTTTTCGCAAAGTATAATACCTACAATCATCAAACCTTGCATAAAGTTTCTTCTTAGAATGTTCTCAAGGGCTGTAGCATTTATATTTACCCTTGACCTGTATTTTAAGCTTTACTGACTTCATAAAATTTTACATTAATATTACATCTACCCTACTATTAAAGTCCATATTTCGCAAACTATGATACCTACAATCATCAAACTTGGCATAAAGTTTCTCTCAGAATGTTCTTGAGAACTGCTGCACACTGGGTAAAATTTTACATCTGAAATTGCATTGACCATAGCGTTTTAGTCCATTTCAAATATTGATACCTACAATCAGTAAACCTGGCATCAAGTTTCCCTTTCCTAGTTTATAAGCCGAAAGTTGCTGAAAATTTTGTACATTCATACATCAAATCTAGCATAAACTGTCTTTTAACTATGGTCTCTACTACTATGGATGGGCAAGGCAGGTGCGACATAGCATTCCCAGGAATTCTTGTGTTGTTCAGCAAAGCAAACAGGAAAATCACAAAATTACTTCCCTTTGTGAAAATGGCAGAAAATATGGAGATTTATCCACACTCCTTAAGTGAGATGATTTCAATGAGATGCCATGACACTATTATATGGAAAAATAAGAAATGGAATAGGTTTCCTTACTATCCTAAGAATCTTCATGTCTCAGAAGTTCTAAGTCCCGCTGTTCAAAACTAATGACATCATTCTTAAACATGAAGGTATCCTGATATATGTAACCTTGCCTTTTGCTATAGTACTAAATATGAGACCTGTGATAATAACTAAGTCTTCCCAGGTGAGTGCTCCACCATGACAGTCATGTGATTAGACTGGTTGTGAAACAGTTCTTGAAAAAATGTATATAAAAATCCTTAGGTGTAGAGTAGCATTCAGCTGCTGATAATGTAGACATGGTGCATACGTGTTTTAGTGTGGGTGATAACAAAATGTAGTCTCTACAGAGCTCTAGATAAGAGGGGTATTTGATGATAATTGAGGGATAATTTTCTTTATTTCTTGTTGAAACCATATGTTGTGACCCCTCATCTGAACCGTCTCGTCAAGACGGTTCAGATGAGGGGTCACAACATATGTTTATCTCCAGAATTATCCAAAATTATCCCTAATTATCACAAAATACTCCCTCTTATGTAGGGCTCAGGGACTCTCTAATTTTAATGTACCTCAACAAAAACCAAGAGCTTGTTATACTTTGGAAGACTGACACCAGTATATCAGGAATGTACTTTATTGAATAGATGTTGTTCTAACTTCCCTGTAACTGGATCTGACTTTTATGTACCAGTCATTTACAACCATGGCTTTCAGAGAGCCAGGGAATAGCTCAGATATTGCTCGGTATCAGAGAACCTGCCCTGTGGTAAGAGCACCAATAGCTCAGTGGGTTAAGCACTGGCCTGCTAGGTGAGCAGTCCAAGTTTGAATCCCCCCGAATGGGGCAATTCTTTTTTAACATAGATGGAATCCATTAATCACAACCATTTATAATCAACCTTCCATCAGCTTGATATGACTGAAACACTATTAAAAGGGCCATAAAACTGCAAGTCATTCATTTATCCTGCAGCCTTGGTAAAAGCACAGTGCTATAACTTTTATTGGCCAGTGGGGAGCCATGGTTACAAATATCTGGTGCACAAGTCTAATGTTAGTTTCACTCAATCTAGCGGTGTTGGAGTTATATTCATGTGGAAAATAGGAATTTTCATGTTTATTATTGCTATTATGTAAAGTCACATGAAATGTGAGTCGTTTTATGTGGTTCTTTAGCGTTTAATTGTTGGTCTAAATCATGTATCAAAATCAGCCATGAGAAATGTTTTGGTTTCATAAAGGTGGAAGGATACACTTTCAGGGGTAATAACTCTACCATTTTTGTCTCCTGTGTAGGGGGGGGGGGGTCACTCTTAAGAGAAAGAATTTGCTCTTTGGAGCAAATTCTTTACTGTAAGAGTATACCCCATTTTGGAAGGGCTGAGTCATCCAGGGAAGCAAATAGGAAACCACAAAAGTTGTTCCCCCTTGTGAAAATGGTGGAAAAAATGGAGGCATACCCATTCACCTTAATCGTGCATGTGTGATTTGAGCCGCGGCACGACAAAACCAACAAAGAGGTTGTGCGCCCAACACAGACTCAGATCAGTCTGGGCATCCGCCCAGCCTGATCAGAGTCTTCGCTGTCTGCATGGAGGTAGCTTGGAAGCTAAGCTACCTTTTAAGCGCTTAGTAAAGAGTCTGATCAGACTGGGTCACTGTCCAGGCTGATCGGAGTCTGCGCTGGACGCCCAACCATTTTGTTGGTTTTGTCGTGTCGCGGCTCATTTCATATCCAAAATATTTGAATAGAAAACAAGAGCAAACAATGTCTTCACTGTTTGCAGTCAGTTTGGTATAAAAGTTTCCTGACAGGACAAAATGGACTATTCCAAATACAGTGATGGAAAATTCCATTACTTGTACCAAAGATTGAAACATTCAAATATGGTAATTTTATTGTAGTTAAATTGATATCACTGCAAATCCATTTGCTTGCTTCATGCTCTTACTGTTGTATATGTATATGTAAATACTAGGTGTATATAAGATTAAAAGTCACATGTACATATACATGTTTATTTATGTTGTTTATGTAAGTGTGTATATGTAAGTTTGTACTGTTTAATATGTTTATAGCTGACATTTTAAGTTTTTATTCTTCCATATGAAAATCGTTACTGTGTAAAAGATTTTTAAACTGCTTATAGAATTTATGCAATGTGTTACTGAGATTTTTCTCGTCTTTATTTTTTATGGATTGCCTTAGATTTTGGTTTGCTTGTATATATACAGGGTATGAATATATATATAAGACAAATGTGAGTTAGACTCCCTGGAAAGAGCAGGGCTCCAGGTAAGAAGGGGTAAAAGGAATAATTCAAAGATAATTTTTCTTATTTCTCAATGAAAACATACATTGTGACCCCTCATTAGAACCGTCGTGGTGAGACGGTTCTAATGAGGGGTCACAATGTATGTTTAAATGGGAAAATAAGGAAACTTATCTCTAAATCATCCGTTTTACCCTTATCTGGAGCACTGAAAGAGTAACTTTTGTAAAACTTCTTGGAAATTGAAAATAAATTGGATTTATGAGGGTACCTTGGTAACAGCTGTTGAAAGTTTAATTGGCATTATGCCATTTGTCAATTACCATCAAGATGTCACAGCGGATGTTTTAAACTGAGAAAATATCCTGGAATTATTGGACATCATGTATGAAAACTATGGCAAATTTAGTACCTGACTTCTGCTGTTTAGGAATTAAGATCAACGCTCAAGATAAGAAGTGGGGTATTAGATAATATGTATGTCTCCATACACATTAGGTTACACATATGTCTCCATAAAACATATGGTGTGATCCCTTATATAAAGGTCTTGCCAAGGGCAAGACGCTTGTAATGAGGGTCACAGCATATGTTTTCGTTGAGAAATGAGAAAAAATATCTCAGAGTTGTCATCTTAACCCCACCTTATCTGGAGCCCCAAGTTGATATGGTCGTAAATATTCAGGGTATACAAAAGTACCGAAAACTGCAGATATGTGTAAATAAGAACTTGTCAGTGATAACTTATTTTTTCTTTATTTAGTGCAATATTTTTCTTATATCTTTAATATCATTGGTAAAGGTATTCTTAAGAGTTACATAGTACTAACAAATTGGTAAATGTCCATAAACTACGATCCGTTTATACAGTTAGTCTTAATATTACCATTAAAAATTCTAATCACCTTGTATACAACGTTGTGGCCAAAAACTTGTTCTGTGTAATCCAGAATACTTCATATATTCTGTTCTGTTCTATATTGAAGAGGAGGGTATCAAGCCTTTGGGATTAAGCCTGTCAGTTCCAGCCTTTGAGAAAGTTTCCCAGGTTACGGTACATTCATACTGAATTTACTTGGCTGTTTGGAGGGGTGTGGGGGGAGTGGGCAGGGGGCTGTAAACTGACTCCAAATATTTAAATCAGTGTACTTCTTCTTTAAGATAGGGTTTCCTTTTGAAAACAACTGCAAGAATCTAGATCCGTCCTATAGGATGGTTCAAAATTTCTGGGGTTGTTTGGAGGGGAAATAAATACAGTCAACTCTCGATATCTGGAAGTCAAATTTCAGCTCAAACTACTGATATCTCAAAGTAAATTTTCTGGTACCAGAAAATTTACTTTGAGATATCAGTAGTTTGAGATAACAGGAGTTGAAATGTAAATAAAAATTACGAAATGTATTCTTTGATATGAGAAGATATTTTGAGATATCAATGTTCGAGATATCGGGAGTTGACTGTATGGCATATTAAAACTTGGCGAAATAGAAAATATGTTTTAAATCTGAATGATTTAAAAAACAATAGAGATTTCTTTTAAAATGGCATTGATACCACATTGAACCACTAGACATCATCTGTAAATATTCATTATGATAGGCCGATCTTTCATGTGCATTTTAAGGATGCATTTACAGTGTGAAATGTCTCATTTTGCATATTCTGTTGTTTGTTATGCTTTTGACCTGACAGGTGAAATAAAAAACTGGTATAAACAGTGTAGATCTACAGAGCTCTAGATAAGAGGGAGTATTTGATGATAATTAAGGATAATTTTTCTTATTTCTCATCAAAACCATACATTGTGACCACTCATCTGAACCGTCTCGTCGAGACGGTTCAGATGAGGGGTCACAACATATGTTTCTAAGCAGAATTAACAAAAATTATCCCTAATTATCACCAAATACCCCCTCTTATCTAGAGCTCTGGATCATCTAGTTTGCTATAAACTTATCTGTAAGCTTATCTCCACAATCACAACTCCTTAAAAATGAGAAAATACATGATTGTGCTCAAAATTTCCAAAACTGAAGACTGCAATTCAACCCTAATGTTATGACATTCATATTTTGGTGTGGTTTATGATAAAATTAAAAAAAAAAAAAAAAAAAAAACAGTTTTAATTTTGGAGACATGAATTTTCATAATTTTATCTTCACAGTTGCAACAATTACAAGGAATTTGAAAATCGTCTAAATTATGCATAGATTAATATAAAGTTTGAAGTGTATACTGACATAACGTAAAAGGGTTCGAATTACATAGTGCCGTTTCAGAACACAGATATAAGATGAGGGATTAAGTCTTTCTTTTGTTAAATGTTGTGTTGTGAAGATAAGCTGTTGTGTCGATGAAATGGCTCAGTCATGTCGTCTCTCTTGGAGCTACACTGGCTGCCATTTTGTATGTGATTTTTGTCAGATATCCATTTCTAAATACTGGAAGTATCCGAAATCAAAGGTAGCTGTCAGTTTCCAGGTTTTGGGTGATGTGGGAGGGTTAAAAAACTTGTTAATAATAGTGCTCGCTTGTTACATGACATACAGCAGAAATTTTGATGCAGGAAAACATATGTTTGTGAGATTTTATTAGAGCTTATTGTCACAGCATTCTAAATGCTTCAACAAAAGTTTCAACTAAATTTTATACTTATATTTATCTATGATTTGTTGGAGTGTGCTGTGATGGTCACATGATGAGCCTGATATCATACATGTACAGTCAAATCTCGATATCTCAAATGTTGAAGTTCATCCCAAACTTCTGGTATCTCAAAGTAAATTTTCTGGTTCTGACAACCTTCTGGTAATAGATTTCCTATAAAAAAGAAACATGGTTTCAGTAAACTTAATGGGCATAGCCCAATCAGACTGAATATGTGTAGGCTGGTCAGGATCTTTGCTTGTTGTACATGATGGGTACACCTTTAAAGGAAGCAACTATACCATTGATTTTTGCCACCCTTTCAACTGGGGATCAATCCTTAAAGGAATGAATTCACCTGGGAGAACATTATTTTCTTTATGCATAGATTTTGTTAAAGCACTATGTCAACCAGGGAAGCAAACAGGAAGTCACAAAAGTTGTTCCCCTTTGGGGGTGTACCCATTTCCCTTGGACACATTTTAGTATCATCATGACAGGGCCCCCTGTGTTTTATTGCTACTGCTATGAAATAAATGTGATAAACTATATATATTTGTGTATGTTCATTTTTTTCCCACCTGCTTCAGCAAGGTGCGATATAGGTGTTGAGTTTTCTGTCTGTCAGTCCTCCTGTCTGTTCATTCACGTTTGTGCCAACCCTGGGCCCGGTTGTTCAAAACTAACGACGTCGTTAGTTAATGTTTCGTTAAAATTTCAAATGTTAAAATCGTAAATACACCAATATTTTTTGTTGAAAAAATGTGAGCAGCTTTTGCATTGCAAAAGCTTCTCACATTTTTTCAACAAAAAATATCAGTGTATTTAGTTATAAAGTCATAAAACACTTAACGAGTTGACCTCTTAACGAGCTCGTTAAGCTAACGATGCTTTGAACAACTGGGCCCAGGGCTGTTAAAGTTGTTTCAAATGAGTTCTCCATAACAATTGCACCTATGGTTCTCAAATTTTACATGGAGCATGACCAGACTGTGTGAGTTCAGAATTATAAAATTCAGCCATATGGAGAATCCAAGATGGCCGCTGGTACTAAAAATAATAAAAACAACAAAGTCAACTTCTCCAGAACCACCAGGTATATTTGGCTCAAATTTCGCATTGAGCATTTGTTGGACTTTGTTTGTTTTCCACTGGAACTACGAAACGTTCATCCTGAAAAAAATCTACCTTAAGCTCAAAGGATACACATGCTGCCAAGATCACTTTCACTTGAAAATGTTAGCCCAGGCCCCTTTGATCAAAATTATCTTTGTCTTTAGTTAATGAGATGTTACAGTTTAAAACATATTGTAAGCAAAAACACTGCCATTTTTTGCCGAAAAAAATGTGAGGAGTTTCAAGTATTCAAATTGCCCTTGGCATGACTCTAAAACCATTTTGAGCCTTTTCTTACATGTTTTATGAAAATCTTTAAAACAAACGGAAGGCGTTATCAATCTACAGTTTGTTAGTTTTGATAATAGGATGATTGCTAGGTTTTGCACGACACAGACTCGTGTTAAATTATGCTGTTTGGAATAAAATTTCTGTGACGGCCATGAGGTTTACATTGTACAGGGCAATATAGTAAAAAACCGAAGAGCAAATTATATTAAACTTACCTCTTTACATTTTCGAAGCTGAATAACTATAAATGACGCAGTAAATTCCGGATAAAAACTCAAATAATAATGATTTCCGACTACTGGTTATAAGCAAATGTTTGTATTCTCGATTCAACGCTATGAAAACTGGAAGAGATGGTACAGTTCGTTCGGATACTGTGATTTTGTCAGCAAAAAAAAAAAAAAATATGAGTACACTTGATTTTATGATTACTGTAAGACTTAATGTATCCTTGACTTGTGACTTTGTTAAGCTAACAATGCTTTGATCAACCGAGCCCTAACTTTAAATTATTAACCTCCCAATTCCTGCTTTTCACAGAGATTCTTGCGATTAATATCCCTCTAAACTTTTGCAGCAAGAAGGGATTATGTGTAATTTCCCACATGTGGCATATAATTTGGAAATTGGGCTATAAAATCACAGTTAGATATCCAAATAGATAATTTGTATCTCTTCAGACATAAGGCCCCTTTCATTAAACGAGACAATTTTGACACTCATTTTCTGATTTAATATTTCTAATCAGTTTTAAGTACTATTTTTTCATCCTTACTGTCGTCAAGTCTATCAAATTGTTCAACAATATGTAATTTTTGTCTGGAGATTCCCCAAATCATTCTTTTATTTGTCTGCTTCAACCCATAAACCCTTGCCAAAAAAAGCAGACGTCAAAATTTACGTCTGCAAAACTTTCAAACTGGTCCATCCTAGCTGTATCATATTGAGAATTGAAAGTGTAGAGGGCAAACAGTGTAGAGCCAGATGAGGTGGCTCATGATGAGCCACCTCATCTGGATCTATACTGTTTGCAAATTTAACTTTTTTCATCTTTAGCTTTTTAAGGCTTACACCAATGAGGCATAGTGTCTCATAAAAAGGGAGATTTGGATAAAGTGTAGACCCAGACCATACACAGCAGAATGCAATGTCTGATCATGGTGTACACTTTTTGGATTAGATACATGAACCTCTGAAAAAGAATTAACGTATAATTGAAAACTGACAGGCATCACTCACACTGAAGAGTGTAGGCAAAAATGGGCTAAATAAAAGCCTAAAATCCACAGGCATGTGCAGTATATGGGATATTAGCATCAAATAGTATTGAAAAACACTAGTGTACTGTCTGTCTGTGTTTGAAGTTTTTTGCCCAATATAAACAATGTCTGAACTTAATCCATCAAAAGTTGCTAATGCTATTACATTTCCTCAAAACTTAATAAATGCATCACTCTCAGATTTTGATTTAAGGCATTTTAACAAAATTACTTCCATTTTGCAATATCATTTTAGCCATTAAAACAATTGAATATGATTACCATATTTCTTCATTTGTAAGGCAGAGGTTTTTTCCTTCCAGTACTATCCCAAAAATCTAGATTTGTCTTTATTGGTTGAATGTCTTGGAAACAAAAAACCTATTTCAAAACCGAAGACACAAGTAGGGATTATATAGTTGTTTTAATTTTGTAAGGGTAAACTCTCATCTTATAACCAAATAAATATGATATGAGCCGCGACGCGAGAAAACCAACAAAGTGGTTGTGCGCCCAGCGAAGACTCAGATCAGCCTGGGCAGCCGCTAGTTTTATCAGACTCTTTGTTAAGTGCTCAAACGGTAGCTAAGGGACAGATGACAGCGAAGACTCTGATCAGACTGGGCGGATGCCCAGGCTGATCTGAGTCTGCGCTTGGCGCACAACCACATTGTAGGTTTTGTCGTGTCGCGGCTCATATATTGTGTTGCTTGAAATGAATGATTTACTTTAACAAGCTTTAATATTGGGACACCTACCGTAAAACCAGCAATTTTCCATTTGGGCTAAAAAGTTCTAAAATCATCTCAGATTGCTGAACGCTTAGACATCCAAGCATTGTACTAAGTTCTTTAAATCATCTCAGATTGCTGTACACTTAGATAGCCAAGTACGTTCTAAGCTCTTAAATCATCTCAGATTGCTGAACACCTAGACATCCAAGTATGGTACTAAGTTCTTTTATCATCTCAGATTGCTGAACACTTAGACATCCAAGCATAGTTCTTAGTTCTTTTATCGTTTCAGATTGCTGAACACTTAGATATCCAAGTGTTGTATTTAGTTTTAAAATCATCTCAGATTGTGGAACACTTAGACATCAAGCATGATACTTAGTTCTTTTATCATCTCATTTTGCTAAACATTTAGACATTCAAGTCTAGTACTTGGTTCTTAAATCATCTCAGATTGCTGACCATTTAGGCATCCAAGTATGGTACCAGGTTCTTAAATCATCTCACATTGCTGAACACTTAGACATCCAAGTGTGCTGTTAAGTTCTTTTAGCTTCTTAGAGTGCTGAACACTTAGACATTGTAGCATGTTATTAAGTTCATATACCATCTCAAATTGTTGAAAACTTGTCCTTGAATGGTTCTTAGTTCTTATAACATCACAGAAGATTGCTGATCACTTCTGTTCATTCCACAACCAAAGCAAAGCTTCAGAGCACGCCGGAACTCCTTTCTGAATTTACCTGCAAAAATATAAGTATATCTTATATAAGATATAAGCTAACATATATAGTCTATACAAACAAGAATAAATAAGATATGTAGCATATATACCATAGTGTATATCTTCTGTTTCTATTTCAAATATACCAGATTCCCTATTATGTTAAAAAATACCTTAAATAATAGTTATGCTATCTTAACTATTAAATCAGATAAACATTGCAATATATAAAATATTAATCATTTAATAAGATATCTTTGTAACATATTAGATATATTGTATTTCATGTACATCTGATATTTTGCAATTGAAAATATCATTATCCAAATCTTAATGACTGATAAGATATCTTATTTTCATGTGAGATCTTATCTAGAATATATGAACTAGACTTAATAAGATCCCTTGTACAGCATGTAAGATTTAGTAAATATCTTTTACTTTATAATAAGATATTATATAATACATATGATATCTTATATTTTCAAACCCGAAAGATATCTGATATGAACAAAGTATCTCGTACACTATTTAACATATCTGAAATAAGTTAAATGATATCTCAATTATTGAATAAGATATCTTTGATATGGCAATATATAAAGTCTTATTAGATAAAAATATCTAATAGAACATAGAGGATATTATATATAAAATATAAGCTATCAAATAAACTATATAAGCTATCTTATCTGACTCATGAAATATCAAACGTTTGAAAACAAATACCAAATTAAAACATAAACTACCTTAAGCAGACACCCCTTTTATAAAGCATGTATAGAATTAAATAAATCTTGCACTGTATCACTGATGTCATATATACATGTACCTATATATCTTATTTACATAAAATATCTAATATAATATAAAAGATATCTCATATATTATATCTCATATGTTAAAAAAAGAAACAAAAATAAAAACTATTTGTACAGAAAAGCTTGTATAAACAGAATGGTGGTTTAGTAATATTGTTGAAAAAGTATGGCAAATCATGGAGGGACTATGAAAATACTATAAGTTAAACAGTGAGAATACCTACCACTGAAGAAATTGTATATAACTGGATTGACACAGCTGTTGAAGAACATTGTCCAGTGAGCCAGTAAAGCCACTGTTCTAATTTGTGGTACAACTTCTAGGCCTACAGAATACCTGAAATAATTATAGTTACAAATCAGGCCCTAGGTTATAAAACTTTTTTCATGCTCAACTCCACTGAGCATGAAATTTTACCTGCTAGTAAATTGCAAATTACTGGTAAGTACAGTTGTTTTCTTGTTCAGTTTAGCTGAGTAAGAAATTTTCTCTGCTTATGAATATGAAAATGCCAACATTAGTTGGCATTTGCATATCTATCAGCAGAGAAAATTTCATGCTCAGCTGAGATGAGCACAAAAAAAGTTTAATAACCTCAGGGCCTGTGCACTAAACAGTTACAATTCAGAACTTTGACCGTTTTTTCTTTCTTTTTTTTTCTCCTTTTTTCCCCATTTTTTGTCTCAGAATGATTTGTAGAGAAACAAGTTACAGGGGATTCTGTTTGAAAATAAAAGATTAGCCTACGTATTTATGTCCTGTGGCTGCTTCTGTTCTTAAGCATTAGATGAGGCCATTTGTCAATTAAGAGGTGTCAAGTGTAGTTTACGTTAATCATTTTTATTTCTTTCTTTAAAGTAGAAACACCCATTTTTCTTATGCAAATAGTATACATATACTCTTTACTGATCAGGCGCAGCGTTTTGCCGCGTATGATCGGGGCCTGCACTGTGTTCCAAGGTCCCTTTTATTGGACACTAGGCATGTCACCAGTGAGGATGTTCGCCGAAAGATCTAATGGAGGACATTATTAAACTGTGGAAAGGAATGGACTTTGCCAGCAAAACTAGGGCAGCTGAGGAAAGGGATTGTTGAAAGTCATCTGATATGCAACGACTTTATAAGGTTATGAGATCACAGTAGACTAGGCTAGACAAAACCATGATTCATTAGTCAGAAGAAATAAGCAATATAATCCTCAGTAATATGAAATAAATCAAGAGTTAAAAGGCCAAACAGCCGCATGTCAAAGAGTTCTTGCTTTGACATAATTATCACTAATTACCGTAATCGCCCCATTTACCGCACATGCCCCTATAACCGCACACCAAGGCCATTTCCGGAAAAAATTCACAAGCGCACACTGCTTTTTCCTTTTGAAACTCACAAAACGCATCAAGTTCAACTTACCATTACTGTTTCAACAGTGACAGTGTTTTCAGTTTTGTTTTCCTGACGCAATGTGAGAAGAGAGCAACTCTATCGGGCTAAATGTAAATCGGGCATCCTCGCCGATATTTACGGAGTTGGCTGAAGTGTTGTGATGTGTACGAGTGCGAACAGCGGACTCGGATCAGCTTACACATCTGCGCCGTCTGATTAGCGTATTCTCTATCTGCATCAACAATGGGAATGTACATGTTGATCCGAGAAGGATCGAGCTTACGAAGTTATGAGGTTGCGGGGGTGCGCAGGCTGAACTGAGTCTTTGCCTTTCGTACATGCGAAAAAGCGCCATTTCTCAGAGCTATTCTTGTCGTATATAGCGATAATGTGCACGTGCGCCAAAGTGCGTTTGGGAAAGATACATGAACGACAGATGAGAAACCCGGGTTGCAAAAGAAATAAATTGTCATAACGACAAACTCTTGTTTCCTGACAAAACCAGTCTGAACACATGCGCAAACTGAACGAAGCGACCGGCCTGCGCATATGCATGGTCTGTGCATATAAACAAAGTTCGCGGTAGCCATAGGATAGGTTTATCATTGGCATAGCTGGTCAAGGGCCTCAGGACACATCCGGTCAGCAAACACCCGCATCATACAGTGCATTTGCGAACATTGACCAGTCTAACAAATCTCCAGGATTTTCGCCGATAGTGTTTGAAGATGTGCAGACTGGTCTCAGGCTTTGCTGTTTGCACATGTAATACGGTACCTTTCTCGTGACACGTTGCCAATATTTCTGCACCCTTGGACGTGATATAGGACACACAGAAATAGGGAAGATCAAAAGGACCGCATCTTCCAGAATTAGAATGTGTGTGTTATTAATAGAAGCCCGTGATTTTAAAGCAGACCCCTTGCACACACCGGGTAGGCGGCAATCCTGAACACTCGCGGCAATCCAGAACGCGGGTCAAAACATTTACGCGAGTGTAAAGGGTAGGTCAGTGTATCCTGTCTTATTTCATTTTATCTAACGATTTCTTCTAAAATATTTTACAGGTCTCAAGCAACAAGTCTGAAGATTCCCTCCACGAATAATTCAATTCAAAAAGTCTTTTTTTAATCTCTTACTGTCCACTTACATTTTAACCTTTAATTTTTAAGCTGTCAAATTTAGCTTTCTGGTTCAAATTCTAGATTATCCAATGCCTCACAAATCAAATCATTGTCCTCTGATAAACTTCAATGCTTTTCCAAATCACCTGTAAAATTTCTTGGTCCAATGTTAACTTTTCATTGTGCCAGGAGGGGGCTGAAAGTTCAAGGGTGAAAATTTTCGGCAATCGAAAACGCTGTTTCCGAAATTCTGTTGCAATCGACTAACGCAGAGCATGGCAATCGATGACGAAAATGTTATATAAAAACGCTGTGTCTAGATTACGTTTTACTGACATATTTTGCATTAACTAGTATGGAAAATTTGTGTATTTACAATGTATTTGAATGTCATATCAACAGTAATATTGCAGAGAGACAGACAGAGAGAGAGAAAGATAAATAGAGAATCAGTTTGAACTCAACAATGCCAGTAGTTGAGAAAACAATTCTACAAGTCTGCTGCGCAGATATTGCAGCAAGGCAAATCAGCCACTGTTAGGGCCCAGTCTCACTGTCACGTTTTGAGGGCTAGGTTGTACTACGTTTACCACCCTTCTTTCGGCACGTTTGTAAGTAATAAGGTTTCACAACGTTTCTAGTACGTTTAAAATACGTTTCATTACGATTTACTTCTTATAACCTGGTAATCACACGGCTTAGTGCCACGTTTTCAGAAGGGAAGAGAACAGTTTACTTACCTACTACGATTCCGTACGGTTTACTAGGGACTGCTAGGTTGTGTCCGGTATAACTACCTAGTCAAAGTGAAGTTTGAGCAGGTATCGCAAAACGTACCAAATTGTAATAAAACGCGGAATAAAACGTCACAAAACGTACCAAAACGTGGGAAAGCGTATTATAATGCGTAGTAGTACGTAGAGGGTCTTCACGTCTGGCTACGTATTTAAAATGTTTCATCTACGTTCTAGTACGTTTAGACTACGTTTCAAAACGTTTTACTACGTATGCAATAAGTACTTTGAAATGCTACGTTTAAGTTGAACTTTTAATTCAAACGTAGAAAGGCCACGTACGTAGCAGTATATATCCGTATATAATACGTATTCACTACGTTTCAATACATTTATTCCCCTTTTGGCACGTTTTAAATACGTAGAAAAAACTAGTCCTCAATATGTGACAGTGAGACTGAGGCTTAGAGGACCTCTAGGTTATTTCTGTTACGTTTTTGTACGTATTTAATGCGTTTCGGCTACGTTTTAGTACGATTTGACAACGTTTTACTACGTGTTGCTACGTTTTACTAGGTACATGTATACGCTACGTATATCAAAACGCCATGTTTGAGTTAAAAATTCTAAATTAAACGTAACTAGGCCACGTATATAGCTATACTAATTATGTTTTCATTACGTTTTAAAACGTTTACTGCCGTTTTGCCACGTTTCAAAACATAGTAAAACGTAGCCCTCAATACGTGGCAGTGAGACTGTGGCTTTATCGTGTATATAAAACAAACCCTATTGAACCTGGAAACTGCACAAAAAGTGTCTAACCTTGGTTAGACCGCGGTCTGACCAGGGTCTGCATTGTTTACATTTTTTCTATACTTTTTTGTCACAGTGATGGATATTTGGTTAAAGTTAATGAAAATTAAAGTAACTGGGTTGGGCGCCAAATACTTAGAATCCATACAGTATTTTCCGCATGTAGCCTATACAGAGGTGAACATTGGTCGAGTGGTCCGAGGCTATCGGTTATGGCAGCAGAAGGTCGTGGGTTTGACCACCCAGAAAAATAGGTGCTCCATGGTCTACTGTTGCTTTATTTGACCATCTGTGCTTTGATCCATTATATTATGTGAGCAAACATTTGAATATACATGCACAAAAGATATGGTCTTGGTCACAGCACAGGCGCTTGAAGTTTAGACTTTGGAACGCTTCAAATGATGTTTCTTAGCTAGAACTTCAAGTTCCTGTGGTCACAGTGTCACAGACATTGAGTAAGATGAAGACTTTCTGATTTCAGCATTTATTTAATATGATTATGACAGAAAGTAAAACTGTAAATAAAACTATGAAATAAAATCATGGCAGTAGAATCAATGTGAACTATCTGAATCACAGCAAATAAAAATTAAGTAAAGTAAATATACTAAGGCAAAAAAACAAAAAACAAAAAACAAAATAAATAAATAAAAAAAATCAATACAAAATGCAAAACACAAACATATTTTGGTAACCACCTAATCCCCGCCGGACATTGTATTCACTCATGTTTGACTGTATGTCTTGATTGTGTATGCTCATGTCTCTTTATCAAGCCAAAGGGCATTTGACGTTCTGGGGCCTCTGAAAGTATACGGTAGCCTCAAATATGGCCAGAAACCGTTTTTTTTTTCTATAGTCAGATAAGGAGTGTTGTACTGTCGACGAAACTTCGTATCTGACTAAAACAAAAAACAAAAAAAGCTAGACAATCACTTAATGTGATGAATGTCCCCGCCATATGCCTCACTAGATGAGTAATGTGTTAAGACATATTTGTGTGGAGTTACATCAAAATCTGTCAATAAACAAAGGTGCTAGAGGGATGACTGAGTTTTCTAAAAATAGCAACTGTGACCTTGACCTTGGAACTAAAACCCTAAAAGGTTAACTTGTCCAAGGTTATTTGTGTGAAGTTCTATCAAAATCAGTTAATAAATAATGGCGGTAGAACCATGACAAAGATTTACATGTACCTATAATAGCATCTGTGACCTTGACCTTGGACCTACAATGCTGAAACGTAAATTTGTCCCAGATATTGTCTTGCTAAATATTTGGGTCAAGTTATGCCAAAATCATTTCAGAGGAATGACAATGTATTTTCTAAATATTGCAAATGTGACCTTGACCTTGACCTTAAAATGCTGGATCACGAACTTGTCCAAGATATTGTCACACTAAACATTTGGGTGAAGTTACATCAAAATTATCAATGAATAAAGGGGCTATTCTATTCTATCCAATAACCTTACAAGGTCGTCCGGGCACCACAGCTGACTTCAAAACAATCCCTTTCCACCTTGTCCTGTCTTCAGCTGCCCTAGTTGAGCTGGCAAAATCCATTCCAGTCCACTCCTTGAGATTGTCTTCCCATCTCTTCTTCTGTCTACCTCTTCTTCTTTTTCCTTTCACTGTGCCCTGAAGAATTGTCTTTGCTAAACCAGAAGACCTTGAGACGTGGCCAAACCACCTTAGTTTCCGTTTCTTGACCAGCGCCAGGAGTTCATCATATTCTCCAATGGCTGCTCGGATCTTCCTGCGAACCTCCTCATTGGTTATATGGTCCTTGTACGAAATGTTTAGTAACCTTCGGTAGCATCTCATCTCAAAGGCCTGCGCTCTTTCCTCTAACTCTGCTGTCAAGGTCCAAGATTCACAGGCATACAGAAATATGGAAATGACAAGGGAGCGCATAAGTGTCACCTTTGATCCAAGAGATATGTTGTTATATCTCCAAATTGGTTTCAGCTTGGCAAGAGCTGAAGTGGCTTGTGCTATCCTTGAGAGAACCTCCTGTTTTGAGCCATCATCTGAGACAACTGCTCCAAGGTATTTGAAGCTACTTACAGTACCCAGCTTGAATAAAGGAGCTAGAGGGATGATAAAACTTTTTTTTAAAAAAATAACAACTGTGACCTTGACCTTGGACCTGCGATGCTGAAACGGTAATTTATTCAAGATATTGTTATACCTAACATTTATGTGAAGTTACATCAAAATCGATCTATAAGTAAAAGAGCTGGAGCGATGCCCTAGTTTTTTCTGAAAATTGCAACTGTGACCTTGACCTTGATCCTACCAACCTGAAACGCAAAGTTGTTCAAGGTATTGTCATACCCAATAAAGCTGTGATGTAATACCAAAATCGGTTAATAAATGAGGCCGCTAGAGCGACGATAAAAGGTGAGCTTGTATATAAGCTATGGAAATATGGTCAAACTATGTGTTATTCAAGGAGAGATTATTCTGCAATAAAAATTTGACTCAAAGTTCTGTTTCCTTTATGCACATGTTCAATGCATGTCTGAACTGTGTTGCAATTTCAAATCCCTACTTCAAATACTATTGGAGGTGTTGCAGAGACAAGAACAGAACTACAAAGTGTGAAATATGGTCAAAATATGTATGTCGTTCAAGGGGATGTAATTCTGTCGTAATGATCTGGATCAAGTTCCGGTTCCTTTATGCACATGTTCGATGCATGTCTGAACTGCGTTACAAGTTTCAACTTCCTGCAATAAATACTGTAGAAGGAGTTGTGGGGACACAAACAGTTCTACAATTGTGAAATATGGTCAAAATATTTATGTTATTCAAGGGGACATAATTCTGCATTAAAGACATTAATCAAAGATCTGCTGTTTCCTTTTATGCACATGTTCAATGCATGGCATGTCTGAACTGTGTTGCAAGTTTCAACTCCCTACATTAAATACTGTAGGAGGAGTTGCGGAGACAAGAACAGTACTCAAATGTGAAATATGGTCATAATATGTATATTATTCAAGGGAAAATAATTCTGCAATAAAGATCTTAATTAAAGTTCTGTTTCCTTTGTGCACATGTTCAATGCATGTCTGAACTGTGTTGCAAGTTTCAGCTCCATGCATCAAATACTGTAGGAGGAGTTGCGGAGACAAGAACAGTACTACAAAGAGTGACGGACGTACGTACGAGTTTCAACTCCCTGCATCAAATACTGTAGGAGGAGTTGCAGAGACAAGAACAGTACTACAAAGTGTGACGGACGGACGCACATAGAGACAGACGGACAAGAGCAAGACTATATGCCCCTCCCTACTTCGTGGCGGGGGCATAAAAAACGGTTTCTGGTCATATTTGAGGCTACTTTGTACTTTTGGAGGCTCCAGAAACGTCAAATGCCTGTGTTCAAGCTTTGAAGCGAGCAACAGAAATAGTGCTAATTATACATAAAATTCTTTTGAAGGAACTAAATAAACAATGAGTTTTATGTGTTTTGGCTATTTTTAGAAAGGCGTAAATTTCACGACTTTCTGTTTGCATTACGGTTGTTCAAAGCTATTCCAAAGCAGTCTGCTCTGAAAGAAAAAATTTGATCCTTTAGGGAGCAAATTCGTTTCTTTAACATTTTGACCTCCAATCAGAAGGGAGGCGAAATCGAAAATGGCAGAATTGCTACCCCTAACACATATGCATGTACATTCACCTTAAATGATGGAAATTTCTGATTACTACAGGTACTTAAGCATGTTTGTAAAACCAAAAACGGAACTTAGGTAAATTGTAAGGCAGCATTTTCAGGATTGACAATGCTCTTACGCTATGGATTTCTCCCATTTACATTATACTGTACACTGCTTACTGCTACACTGAGATTACAGCAGTATCCTGTTCACTGTGTACTGTTTACTTTCTACTGTGCCATGTTTACTTTCTGTTTGGTCCAGTCTTCTATCTCATGTGCAAAGTTTGCTGCATAATTGAGTTATCACACTCTATGTCGCCGTAGGTTTCTGACAGAAAACAGCTGACAGGATGCAACAGAAAGTAAATAGTTTTTGGAAAACAGAATACAGAAGGCAGTGAACATTATAGTGCCAGCACGAGCTCAAAGTTACTGTCGCGATGGACAGTGTAATGGAAACGGAACACAGGAAAAGTGTATTGACTTCCATATTAAGACAGAAGCACTAGATGCCTGCTTCATGACAATCAAAGTTGTTCCAGTCGTTTTAAGAAAATAAAGAATTTGCCTGTTCACACAAGTATGGCTACACATTCATGGTAAGCAACCCTACACTTTTCACGTTGCTTCCCTTTCCAATGAGGGTCAAGGCTTACAGAAAAAAAAACAGTATTAGCGAAAAGAGACAACATCGATGGTTGAAGAATGTGATGTGATGTTTTTACGTTCTTTCTAGAGGAATCGAAATTTTCCGCAATAATAAGACTTATTATATACCTATCAATGATACACCCTTTGAACTGCACATTTTCTGGCCATCTGATACAGACAGCCGTATCAAACTGACGTTTTCTGAATCCGTATCACTATCCTTTAAAACGAGGCTATGTATGAGTTCCAGCTTCAGGCGCGTCATATTTTAACATGCATCTTAGAAGCGAGAACCAGAGAAACGAAACAAGTGACGTAGCGTCAACAAACACGTGAAAAAGCGCGCCTTGATAGCTCAAGTCGGTAGCTTTGTCTCACGACTAGCTACATAACTTTGCCGCACAGGTTCAAATCCGGGTCGATGCATTAGCGCTGGCTAGTGTGAATGGTTGGCCGTTCCCTAGGGTATATAATAAACAAATTATTATGATAGTAACTTGATCTGGCGTACTGTATCACGTCTCGTGGATGAGTTCATACCATCGGATCACCCTCGACGCAAGCGTCTCGTGTGATCCGATGGTATGAACTCATCCTCTCGACGTGATACAGAACGCCAGATCAAGTTACTATAATAATAATGTGTATATCTCACTTATTTATTCGAAGTGTGCACATGTTGCATGCTTACTACCTACAGCATTTTATAAGAAAAAGATATTTATTTAATAAAAAGAAATTTTATACTACAGATTCTTGGCTAATTAGGTAAAAAAAGAACCAAATCTGTATTAGGTATAAATGTTCATCGATTGCCATGTAAATATTTTTTGACGTTAGGCGATTGCCATGAACAGCGTTTTCGATTGCCATCGCTCTCCAACCCCGTCCTTTTTAAATCGACGTAGCTTCATTGGTATACAATACAAAGTCAAGTAAATACATGTAGTCTATCTAGAATACATTCAATTATATATGTCTATCGTGAAAATGATCAGAATGTGCAATAAATTTGAATATTTTTGTTAAATTTGTTGTTCTTGGGGTTCAAAAGACACAGAATTTTTTGTTCATGGTTAATTATAGACTACTTGATTGGCATTTAACGTCCAAAATTCGTGAGGCACATCTTTGAACACATCTAAAAATCATGACATACTTATTTTTATTTCTACCTCATTCTTCTTGCTGAAAAAGAAACGTTTTGCCGACTTACCCTAAACAGCCGCCTAACTTTTTGACCCGCGTTCAGGATTGCCGCGAGTGTTCAGGATTGCCGCCTACCCGGTGTGTTGCAGTGAATGAATAGCCAGAGCACTGACAAACTTACCTGACGTGAATAATAAAAACTCACATATTCGGTCAATGTGTTGAAATACTTTCCTTTCTTTCGGAATATTTTATTTGGAATATTTATGAAATACATGCATAATGAGGACATATTGAATACTGAGAGGTACCGTATGAGATATAATTTGCGACTTGACATGAGATTGTTTTTCTCCCGGAAATTGGCAATTCAAATAGTTCGAACACTAAATATTTTCATGACACTTCGAACACCCCGATTAACTGTTCGAACTAAATGAGAATTTACCGTATCGATTTTCCTTAACATCTTTAAAGTAGACAATAGCCGTTTGTTGTTTTTTCGTTCTGAGCGTGCGGTTATTAGAAACGTTTTTAACCACACGTTTTTGTTGCAATTTTGAAAAAGTTTAGCGCACCGTGCGGTAAATGGGGCGATTACGGTAAGTTGTTTTCGAATTTGTCACTGAGTTTAACAGACCTATTCCGCACCTATAAGTCTACTGCCAATGACAGTTAAGCATCTTTTTCTCGCAATTACGACCGAATTACATTGCAAAATGGAGGAATCCGTACAGATACGAGCAGCATTTTGTAACTGTACCCAAAGTGTGTCAGAAATGCATTTAGACTAGCATGTGTCATATCCATTAACAAGAGAAAGGTTTCATGCAATTCAGATCAAAAGCCTTATTCAAGACGATATAATTGCTTAAACTACTAACCGTCTAACCCAGAAATTTGTAGGTGCATGCAAACTGCACAAGAAACGAACCGTGACCTTGACAAAACAGTGGCATCTGCGCCCAGTGAAGACTCAGATCAGCCTGGGCATCCGCCCAGTCTGATCAGAGTCTTCGCTGTCCGCATGGAGCTAGTTTAGACCTTTAGCTACCCTTTCAACCCAAAAACAAAGGCTCTGATCAGACTGGGCGGATGTCCATGCTGATCTGAGTTTACGATTGGCGCACCTGCCACTTTGTTGGTTTTCTCGTGTCACGGCTCATCAATGACCTTTCGTTTCTTTTCAGTAAATGACGACCATAGAGCAAGTGTGCTTTTTGCGTGAAAAGAGACATTGAGCCATGTACATTGTACTCAAATCCGCCAATGTAGTTGTGAAACTGAGAGTCTAGACTATTTACTTTCAGATTCGCCAAAAGTCATAGAATTCAAGCCAAACAGCCCCATTTCAAAGAGTTCTTGCGTTTTCAAATTTGTCACTGTTTGCGATCTCGTGTCGCGGCTCATTAATGACTAATGACAACGTCTAAATTTTTCGGTGACTCGATGTATCCGTACTATTCTTGTCTCAAATTACAGTTTTGAAGATAAAAATCTTTTAGCACACAAAACTTTGAAATGCATTAAAAGCTTAGCTTAGTTGATGAATTTGAATTTTTGTTTGAATTTGCCACATTTTCGTCCTGAAACCCTGTCTGAAAAAAAAGTGTATGCAGATCACGTGAGAAGATATATCTACCAAACTTTCACGAAAAGTGTCTTAACGAATATCATTTTATCGACACTTACCGTTTCATATGGATATCACATTAGATGCAACAATTTTTCATAGCTTCATATCCCCTACTTTTTGGGTACAGTATAGATTACATTCTCTGTAGGTTCTACAATTACTCACTGGGCAACACTGAATCGTCATTAAATAATCATTGTTTCGAGGTACACGTTGAATCATCATTGACTCACGATCATTCAATGTTGGTTCAGCGTTGTGTGCCTGCTGGGATGAAACATACCTTATAATATTAAGACTATGTGAAGGTAGAAAACAAATTGCAAAAAGGACCACCACTACCACGAGCATTCTCGCTGCTTTTCTCCTACCCTCTAACTGATCATAGGTGCTAGAATTTGGTGATCTGCCAATTTCAGCTCTTAAATGTCTGCCTGAAAACATACAGAAAAAAGAAACACCAAATAACATAATTGAGCCGCGACATGAGTCACATGACGCTGGATACAAAGTTGTCATTTTAGTGCTGTTTATGGCCCATAGAATGAGTCGCAACACGACAAAACCAACAGTGGTTGTGCGCCCAGCGCAGACTCAGATCAGCCTGGGCATCCGCCCAGTCTGAACAGAGTCGTCGCTGTCCGCATGGAGGTAGCTTAGACCCTTAGCTACCTTTAAGCGCTTAGCAAAGTATCTGATCAGACTTCAGGAAGTCACAGAAGTTTTTTCCCTTTAAATGATAATAAAAAAGATACAGAATATGGAGGTGAAGCCATGCACCCTGAGTCTTCGCTGCGGTTGCATTGGCCTAATGTTACATTTCCTAACCTCAAGAAGCAGCTTAAATGTAAAATATGTCTATAAAACATGCTTTTAGAAATTTATAAAACCTGTTAATTATAGAGAAACGTGTATCTATCAAGATATTGCAAATCATGATAATTAATACTTCCTGACAAAGAGATATAAATCATGTTCTCGGAAGGTGATATTAGAATTTTCATATTTTGCTGAAATAATTGCTTTGAAGAATTCTTTCCAAAGATTAGCTGTCTGATTTTTTCTCAAACTATTGCAATGTTCTACCATACGCCAGAAATTTCTCTCGCATTTACATTTTTGCTCCCTTTCTCAAAAGGGATCAACTGCTAAAGGGACCCGAAAGTTTGCTCTTTTAGAAGCATTACTTCCTGTTGATGTTGTTCATGAATTATCAGACAAGTGGCCTCTAGAAGCAAATTCTTTCTTTTAGGACCAGACAATGACAGAAACGCAAGAGGATAGACTTTAACGCACACATGCGCTGAATATGAGGAATACGGTTTACTCAAGGTGGGTTTGTTTTGATAATGTGAGTGACCTCTTTTTTAATGGCACGGTAATTTGTTAATTCTCTTTTATTTAATATTTTATACTTATTGGGCTATGCGTCACTTCCAGTCAATATCTTGATTATAACGACAATTTGACGGAACCGCAAAAATTCACTTTCTGCAAGTCTCTTTCTGGAAAACTCGAAAATAAAATGGCGGTGTAATCTGCACGGAGGTTAGTGGAATTTTTGCACTTAGTATGGATCTTTGTTGTTAAGTGAAAAGGTCGTTAGAACTCGAAATGGGTGGACTAGAAAGTGATGAATATAGCTATAAAATATGTGACAGAGAAATAATCCATTATCAACCCAACTCACGTGATCCCACACCCCGTTTCTGAAGTTTATTGAAGCATCTTTTAGTAACAAGAAATGTATTTTCTAGTTTTATTATGCATTACAATCTTCTTATGATACACTATAAATCATTGTCTCGAAGATTAAGAAACAAAACAGACTCTATTGCAGCATCTTATTTCTATCTTTAACCTTCTAACAATTTTATTTAAGAGTATCTGTCTAATTATAACTAGATTTAAATCATGTGCTCAAGGTAATTTCCTGAAAAGGAGGCTATAAAAGCATCTTCCCAAAATAAGATGTAAAATGTTTTCTAGAATCATTTTTTCTGACAAGAAGAAGACATAAAAAATACGCATTTAATGTATATGAGCCGCGACACGAGAAAACCAACAATGTGGTTATGCGCCCAGCGCAGACTCAGTTCAGCCTGGACAGCTGCCCAATCTGATCAGAGTCTTCGCTAAGCACTTAAAGGATAGCTAAGGGTCTAATCTACTTCTATGCGGACAGCGAAGACTCTGATCAGACTGGGCGGATGCCCAGGCTGATCTGAGTCTGCGCTGGGCGCACAACCACATTGTTGGTTTTCTCGTGTCGCGGCTCATATGGTGCATTGCCATCTTGCTAGTTCAGTAGGTTTAGCGCAGACCTGCTAAGCTATCGGTCCTAGTTCGAATCCAGGAGCTGTCACAACGGCAGATCACACCCTTTCAATGACACCAACGGGAAAAGCGTTTAAAATACATACGAAACGAAATAGTGAAAAGCAAAACAACCTATCCCCCCCCCTCTTCTCTACCGAGGTGATCACACACAAGAATTTGTGGCTATTTCAAATAACCATAGAAAGAGTCAAAAAGGCGAAAACAGTGATGGCGAGCCATCAATGTTTTCAACGTTTTGACTGTTTTATAATTTGACCAAACTCCAAGTACCTGTGGCTTACAATGCTAAATAGGACCTATAAATACAACAACAAAGCACCGAACGAACTTGACTGCTCTGTACAAAAAAAAATGTCCACGAGTTAGTTAGTTAGTTAGTTCGGGTTTAACGGCCCTTTGAGACAGTATTTTAGCCTATATCCAACCGTCTCCCAGAGAGAGGGAGAAAGAAGAGAGAAATGATAGACGGAAGAAAAACTGTCCAAACAACCCCCACCCGCACCTACTGCAAAACCAGTAGGCCCTTGCCCTACAATGTTCTAAATCAGTAGGACGCCCCGGAAATGGAAGTTATGTACCATCGCACCACCCGGCCACCTCCAAATGTCCACGACGAAGATCAAAACCAGTAGTTTACAAACGCTTGTCAGCACTGGGGTCGTTTAAAAGTGCATTTGATTTCTAAAAGTGCATTTGAATTACTTGAAATTAAATTTGTAATATCTTAGGCCTTATGAACATAATGCTGTATTTTTTAGACATTGACTGATGTGAAAGGACTCCATTACCCCCAGATTCATTCAGACATCTGATAGAAATTTTCTATACCATTACAACATGACACAATTATTGATGACTTCTAATAAGGAGAGAGCGAGCAGAACAGATTTTCTATGACGCTTTTATGGGTGAAATCAATTTAAGGAAGCGATTTTGTTTGTTATTTAGGCAGAATAGCAGAAGTAGTCTAAGACAATTCGTACACTATCTTTTACATGTACATAAACGATGGTCAAAATTCTATCTCGACACATTCTTAGGGATGCAATGCTCAAATACTCAAAATATTTCATATACATGTACTTGTTATTGCTCACTGAACAATTTCGTCTCTATTTAAGAAATAATTCAGCTCTAGCAGTTATATTTCACTGGTTGACTTCTTTAAAATGTGATCTGAATTGCACCCTTTCCAGCAACGTCTAATCTGGTCCTCAAGGTTATAAAACTTTTTTCGTGCTCAACTCAGCTGAGCATGAAATTTTCTCTGCTGATAACTATGAAAATGCCAACCAATGTTCACGAGAGTTTCCAAAGCAATTTAATATTCGTATTTAATTGGTTTAAAAACGGCAAGGTTTTAGTACAAAAATTCAATGACAATGAATTTGAAGTTTAATCTAAACAGTAATTTGTTAAGAGTGACCTGCAAAAATCAGATCGAATGCCTTTGCTCACTGGGAGAACAAAACTAATAACAAGAGTTAAAAGAAATCTGCAAAATGCCTCTGTGTTTACCAGTTCTGAAAAAGGCTCTATCCCTGCCCCAGAAAATTTAAAGTTTTAATGGAGAATGGCGGTACCTTTTAATTTACTCTGACACTCCATACAAGACCTTCGGAAAATAAAACAATTGACACACACACACACACACACACACACACACACACACACACACACACACAAATCCCTGCAATACTAGTACTGTTACATCTTTTAAACATTTATGCTAGTATTGAAAAATCCTCTCAAGAGGCCAAACTCTAATTGCAAATAAAAATTTTGCCTTCGCCGTTTTCTGCCTTCGCCGTTTTCGGCCTTGTAGAGGGGTTGTCCATGGCAATTCAGATTTTCGCAGCATTTTGAAACGAAGAAGAATTTATATTTTGTTTACATTTGGTAGTGCTTTATTTAACACACTTGAAACGTTTTGCAAAAGTCATAACATTATTAAGCTTTCAGTTTTTGTGTAAATAATGCCTACGAGCTTTCTAACACCCTGTATATCTGAGGGTTTCGTGCCTCAATGGCTAGACTAAACATAATACGAGCCTTCTCTGACTGAAAAAGCCTATTTATAATCTTGATTGGCGGCTTATTGACCCAATAAGGGTTTGCAGCCAGAGAAGACTCGGGTTAGACTAAACACAACTGACTTCAAATGTCGTGCCTAATGCCCCAGTCACACACACACATTACGGACTGGGCGGATAGTTGTGGATAAAAATCCACAATAATCCGCAGAATTTGTGGGCTTGGCTTATTTTCTTGATTAATTTACGGATACAGTTACCTATAGATGCGTATGATTAAGGATAAATGCGGATGTCTGCGGTCAGATAGTTTCCCTTTGAATCAATACGATGAGAGATGATACGAATGTATACGTACTACTTACCTTCCATTACCTTCTGTTACTTCTAGATGCGGAAAGATGTTGTTGATGCTACGGATGGCCCGTTAGTATATGTCCGGTTTTATTCGTAATGGTCCGTATCGCATCTGCGGATGGCCTATCCGTATCTGTCCGGTGTTATTCGTAAAGGTCCGTATCGCATCCGCAGAGTCTGTAACTGTCCGTATCGTATCCGTAGGGTCCGCAGGATCCGATTCCAAATTTTGAAAATTTTCAAAATTCAGGCGCGGACGAGCAAACCATATTGATCCGAAACAAAAGGTAACTGAAGGCATTCATTCGCATTTATCCATATATAATCCGTATCTAATCCGTATCTTATCCGTTTCTAATCCGTATATAAACCTATCATTCCGCAGCCCAACCCAAGTTGTGGACTGATACGGTTTCGCGCAGACCGTTACCTTCAATTACGGTTAGTTACGGGTCGCTTTCGATTTTTTTACGGACTTTTACCTTCAGACACGTTTCTATACGGATAACTTACACTTAAATACTGACAAATATGTATTGGTGAGGATAATTGCGAACAGCTAATCTCACTGGGGCATTAATCCGTAACAATACGCAGCACGAGACCCGTAACCAACCGTAACAATCCGCATCAAACGTATTTGTCCACAAATTTTGGGTCGACCGCGGAACGATAGGTCGAGATACGGATTAGATACGGATTAGATACGGATAAATGCGGTGAAATGCCTTCAGTCACGGATCATTATGGTTAACTCGTCCGCGCCTGAATATTTAAACTTTTCAATATTTGGTGGCATATCCTGCGGACCTTGCGGATACGATACGGATACAATACGGATTCGATATGGAGAGAGACCACGCCCACAAATTGTGTGGATTTAAAGTCCGCAACTATCCGCCCTATCCGTAATGTGTGTGTGTGACTGGGGCATTAACGAGGCTAGACTATATCTGGCTGCACCTAAAAGCGATCGGAGAGATGCAAAATACATTAAACTGCGGCTTCTTTTGCTCAGTGGGCTAAATTTTCTTCAAAACTTCTCGTTAGGTAAGTCATACTGTCTGGTGGTAGCTCTTGCTCTCTAACGATAGTGTGAAATGTAAACTATACTGTCCGAAAATAGCGCCACGAAGTCTTTTGGCAATTATTAGCTTGCACTGTTTCGTCAGCGACATGCTATATACATCTGGGGAGAACCCTGTAGCTGGGTGACCGATCTATGGGAGTAAGTACCGGGAAGAATTGGGACCCGTTTTATCAACAAACCGGTATACATTCGGATACGATTTGCTAATTTCTTACTTGACACTATCTAAAGTAAAGACGCTGTGATTCAGCACTCTGTTGACTAATACTCAAACATTCGCTCATTAGTAACAGTATTATGTTATTTCAGCTTCTTATATTAGTCTACTCTCTTGTTGTTTGGAGGTATCATATCAAGAGCATAGACATGATCGCGAGTTTAAGCGACGATAAACTGTGTGCACTGTTACTCAATAAAGCTCCACTACAGCTGAACAATTTAAATTCAAAACTCGAAATATTGAATATTTCGTTCTTTTGTCAAACTCTTCCAATTTTTCGAGGCGCAGCCTCGTATAATTTCGATATTGTTCCACATTTCACGAGATTCCATTGGTCAAATAACGTGTATGTCAAATTTTGGCCAATAATATCACAGGTCAATGAATATTTAATCTTCGTTTTTTCTCGTCGTACTGCACTGTGAATACTAGCACTCTGTCTTATATTTTACAATAGGAATGTTATCGAAAACAGATGCAGATATTCAAAACTTTTTTTTCATCGTAGATCTACTTTCGGTTTAATACACACAAACAAACAAACAGTGCAACATGTTTATAACTATTTTGAAATCAGGTCAATTTCAAGATTCAAGATTGGCCGCGGTCCATTTTGGAATTCCAAAGTGGACAGCTCAATTTTGAGATAGGTAGTTGTCGCTACGCAGCGTCAAAATTACGACGGTCGTGGGTGCCTACCGACGTAGCTTACTTATTCATGAAAGTTATTGTCAAATCTTCAACTAGAGACATATAACAAAACACACTTCCATTTAATCTGCGCCGATTATCTTATTTTAAAGATTTTTCTTGTTTGGATTGCGCGTGCATGATCCATCCAATAATCGTCACTGTATAACTGATAACTGTACGATTTTCTGACGACATATTACATCGTCTTTCGTCAAGAAATCGCCCGTATTGCTAAAACTTCAGTACAGTAGTTACATTAACGCTCCGAAACAATGAATTGTTGCAGAACAAAACACGAACATATTCTACTGCTTTTATTGGCTTTTCTAGTTCTGAATGTGATGATAACCTGTTGTTATCATGCACGTTGATACTACCCAGTGGTACTCTCTGACAGCGACCCCTGGATTGGTTGTCCAGCGAATTACTCATTATAATATCCCCGCTCCTGATATTTATCCAGAGGAGACTGGCAATTGAGCGTTTGTTGCGACCTCAGTCTTTTGATACTTTTCAGTTTGTTGAAGATAAACTGGGAAGTAATAGATTTCAAAATAACAACAATGCTATTCAGCTCAAAGGATTGCAAACCATGTAAGTATAAAATTTTAGCTTTGTAAAAGAAAGTTATCACTAAACTACGCACATAATGGACGGACGCTCGGCGCCCCGTTACTGCGGCTATGGATTCGTTCCGCTGTGTGCGGGGGTAACGTCGATATGAGAATTGAAATACTACTACTACTACGCACATACTTAAACTGATGGAGTGATCACAAAACCATGCACATACTTAGTGCCAGCAGGTGCAAGATATGGACTTGTTTCTTCCCAGCAGGCACATGACGTTGCAATGACGTTGCAATGACGTTGTACTGACGTCGATGCGACGTCATTACGTCGCATCGACGTTATTACGACGTCATTTTGACGTCACGTGCCTGCTGGGTTTGAACCTTTTGGGGAACTAGAGCAACAACATTCTCACAAAACTCCCGAAATCTCGGTTGGACTACTTTCAGAATTTTGTGTTAACTTAATCAGTTCTTTTACTACACAGAAAACATGTGCACAGACATGTTTTACATACTTAATGTTTTGTTTAAATTGTTTGCAAAAGCTTGAATAAGGTAATGGAATGGCTCTGTTCTGTTCTGTTTCAATTCTTCTAACGACGTTCCCCAAGTGGCTCAGTGGTACGTAACCATAGTTGCACACACCTGGCGCCGAGTGTTATGGAATGGCTTCAGTTCAGTTCAGTTCTCCTAACGACGTTCCCCAAGTGGCTCAGCGCTTGGGGAACGTCGTTAGGAGAATTGAACCATTTCACATAATGGAATGGCACCTTCACCGTCCGTTTATATACCTGAATTGATAGTTCCAAGCTACACCAAAAATGTCACTCAAAAGTCACATGACAGTATAACTAACCTTTCTGAAACCATGCCTACTTACACAGGTATGTTTCTTTTCATTAATTATAAAGTTAAATCACAGCCTGATTGTGAGACATTCAAAATGTGCAATTTCATTTGTTGCATTGTGTCACGTGATAAGTTGTTGTTGCATTGGTCAGTTATACACTATAAGGTAAATTATGTCCCCCCACCAAAGGTGAGGGGGGACATATTGTTTTCAGTGCGATTCCCGGTGCGTCGGCGTCGGCGTCACACTTGTATGCACGATATCTCTTGAACCAGTTGATGGAATTTCACCAAACTTGCATGGATATATCATTGGGACAAGCTTAAGAGCTGATTAGATTTTGGTGACCTTGACCTCATTTTCAAGGTCACAGGGTCGGCGTCACACTCATGTATGCACGATATCTCTTGAACCAGTTGATGGAATTTCACCAAACTTGCATGGATATATCATTGGGACAAGCTTAAGAGCTGATTAGATTTTGGTGACCTTGACCTCATTTTCAAGGTCACAGGGTCGGTGTCACACTCTTGTATGCACGATATCTCTTGAACCAATTGATGGAATTTCACCAAACTTGCATGGATATATCATTGGGAAAAGCTTAAGAGCTGATTAGATTTTGGTGACCTTGACCTCATTTTCAAGGTCACAGGAGGACTTAATGGCACGAAAATTTCTTGTATGCACAATATCTCCTGAACCAATGGTTGGAATTTCACCAAACTTGCATGGATACATCATTGGGACAAGTTTAAGAGCTGATTAGATTTTGGTGACCTTGACCTCATTTTCAAGGTCACTGCAGGAATTAGATGACAATTTCTTGTACACATGATATCTCTTGAACCAATAGATGGAATTTCACCAAACTTGCATGGATACATTATTGGGACAGGTTTAAGAGCTGAGAAGATTTTGGTGACCTTGACCTCATTTGCAAGGTCACTGGAGGAGTAAGATGACATTTTCTTGTAACCGCTATATCTCCTGAACGAATGGATGGAATTTCACTAAACTTCCATGGATACATCATTGGGACAAGTTTAAGAGCTGATTAGATTTTGGTGACCTTGACTTTATTTTTAAGGTCACTGGAGGACTTAGATGACAGTTTCTTGTACCCATGATATCTCTTGAACCAATGGATAGAATTTCATCAAACTTGCATGGATACATCATTGGGACAGGTTTAAGAGCCAATTATAGTTTTGTGACCTTGACCTCAATTGCAAGGTCACTGGAGGGCTTAGATGACAGTTTTTTGTACCAACTATATCTCTTGAACCAAAGGATGGAATTTCACCAAACTTGCATGGATACATCATTGGGACAAGTTTAAGAGCTGATTAGATTTTGTGACCTTGACCTCATTTTCAAGGTCACTGGCAGATTTAGATGACAATTTCTTGTACTCACTATATCTCCTGAACCAACGGATGGAATCTCACCAAACTTGCATGGATACATCATTGGGTCAACTTTAAGAGCTGATTAGATTTTGACCTCATTTGTAAGGAAATAGTCATCTATGATGGATATCTTTAGAACCAGTGGATAAATTTTCTCTAAATTTGCCTAGTATTCTGATTGTACAAGTTTTTTACTCATAAGGAGGCAATGGAAATGGGCTGGTCGGGGGACATCAGTTTTTCTCTGAAAAACATTTCTAGTTTTAAGTTACATTCTGTGTGTAACTCGGAAAGTGGCATTGGCCAGTGCATTGACGACTTAGCGTGGGACAAAGACTAACAAATAAATTGCAAATGTTCAATATCCAACAATATGTCTGTGATTTTACCATCATGACCATACTGTTAATGAAGGGATGCATAACTCTTTAACCCATTAACGCCCAGTTGACTCTTCTCTATTATGGTTTGGTCGGGCTCATTTCTGTTCTAAAGTGTGTCCTGCTTGATTCTAATTATGACGGTTTCTTCAGGATTGCCTGTATGTAAAACAAAAAGTGTAGATTTTGATCCAACGCCGCGTTTTGTCGGGTCTGATATGGGCCTACGCTGTTTGTTAGTATCTTTTTATGGAACGCTAGTCGTTAATAGGTTAGAGGAAGCGTTGCTTTCGGAACGGCAAAATAATTGACAGCGAAATCTAGCAGAGATACTAATTAGTCAAAACTGACATGAGCATGCGTTTTTTTGCCATCTTACTGATTCCGAATAGTTTCTTTTAGAGAAAAACAGATGTCTCTACCAACCCATTTCTATTCCTTCTAATCCCCCATGAGTGTGTTCCCACACACACGTTTCATTATCCTAACACTTTACAATGTTAATATAATATGAGCCGCGACACGAGAAGACCATCAAAGTGGTTTTGCACCCAGCGCAGACTCATATCAGCCTGGGTATCCACCCATTGTGATCAGACTCTTCGCTAAGCGCTCAAAGGGTAGCTAAGGGTATAAGCAACCTTCGTGCGGACACTGAAGATTCTGATCCGACTGGGCGGATGCCCAGGCTGATCTGAGTCTGCGCTGGGCGCACAACCACTTTGTTGGTTTTGTCGTGTCGCGGCTCATATATCAAGTTTAGTCTAAACAAGTGGGTCTAAAGATGTCAATACCTTCAAGAGCATTTAAAATTCGTCTGTGACCTTGAAAATAGAGTCTTATCCATAAAAGGCTGATTACATTCCACCCACTTGTTCAAGAAATTATTCTAAGTGAAAATTACTTAGTGCTTATATGACCTTGAAAATGCGATCATGGTAATCATAATCTAATCCGCGCTAAAAGACACATTTTTTATGCCCCCGCCACGAAGTGGGGAGGGGCATATAGTTTTGCCCTTGTCCGTCCGTACGTACGTACGTACGTACATACGTACGTCCGTCACACTTTGTAGTACTAGTACCCTTGTCTCCGCAACTCCTCCTACAGTATTCGATGCAGGGAGTTGAAACTTGGAACACAGTTCAGACATGCATTGAACATGTGCATAAAGGAAACATAACTTTGATTGAGATCTTTATTGCAGAATTATGTCCCCTTGAATAATAAACATATTTTGACCATATTTCACATCTGAGTACTGTTCTTGTCTCCGCAACTACTCCTACAGTATTCGATGCAGGGATTTGAAACTTGCAACACAGTTCAGACATGGATTGAACATGTGCATAAAGGAAACTGAACTTTGATTAAGGTCTTGGTTGCAGAATTATGTCCCATTGAATAATATACATATTATAACCATATTTCACATTTGAGTACTGTTCTTGTCTCCGCAACTCCTCCTACAGTATTTAATGTAGGGAGTTGAAACTTGCAACACAGTTCAGACATGCATTGAACATGTGCATAAAGGAAACAGAACTTTGATTAAGGTCTTTATTGCAGAATTATGTCCCCTTGAATAACATAAATATTTTGACCATATTTCACATTTGTAGTACTAGTTATGCCCCCGCCATGAAGTGGGGAGGGGCATATAGTTTTGCCCTTGTCCGTCCGTACCTACGTAAGTACGTACATACGTCCGTCCGTCACACTTTGTAGTACTGTTCTTGTCTCCGCAACTCCTCCTACAGTATTCGATGCAGGGAGTTGAAACTTGGAACACAGTTCAGACATGCATTGAACATGTGCATAAAGGAAACATAACTTTGATTAAGATCTTTATTGCAGAATTATGTCCCCTTGAATAATAAACATATTTTGACCATATTTCACATCTGAGTACTGTTCTTGTATCCGCAACTCCTCCTGCAGTATTTGATATAGGGATTTGAAACTTGCAACACAGTTCAGACATGCATTGAACATGTGCATAAAGGAAACTGAACTTTGATTAAGGTCTTGGTTGCAGAATTATGTCCCATTGAATAATATACATATTATCACCATATTTCACATTTGAGTACTGTTCTTGTCTCCGCAGCTCCTCCTACAGTATTTAATGTAGGGAGTTGAAACTTGCAACACAGTTTAGACATGCATTGAACATGTGCATAAAGGAAACAGAACTTTCAGTCAGGTCTTTATTGCAGAATTTTGTCCCCTTGAATAACATAAATATTTTGACCATATTTCACATTTGTAGTACTGTTCTTGTCTCTGCAACTCCTCCAATTGTATTTAATGTAGGGATTTGAAACTTGTAACACAGTTCAGACATGCATTGAACATGTGCATAAAGGAAACAAAACTTTGATCCAGGTCATTATGGCAGAATTACATCCCCTTGAATGACATGCATATTTTGACCATATTTCACACTTTGTAGTACTGTTCTTGTCTCTGCAACTCCTCCAATAGTATTTGATGTAGGGATTTGAAACTTGCAACACAGTTCAGACATGCATTGAACATGTGCATAAAGGAAACAGAACTTTCAGTCAGGTCTTTATTGCAGAATTATGTCCCCTTGAATAACATACATATTTTGACCATATTTCCATAGCTTAAATACAATCTCACCTTTTATCGTCGCTCTAGCGGCCTCGTTTATTTATTAACAGATTTTGGTATTACATCACAGCTTTATTGGGTATGACAGTACCTTGAACAACTTTGCGTTTTAGGTTTGTAGGATGAAGGTCAAGGTCACAGTTGCTATTTTCAGAAAAACTAGGGCATTGCTCCAGCGCTTTCATTCATAGATCAATTTTGATGTAACTTCACATAAATGTTAAGTATAACAATATCTTGAATAAATTACTGTTTCAGCACCGCAGGTCCAAGGTCAAGGTCACAGTTGCTATTTTTAGAAAAAAAACTTTATCATTCCTCTACTCCTCTATTCATTGACAATTTTGATGTAACTTCACTCAAATGTTTAGTGTGACAATATCTTGGTTAAGTTCGTGATCCAGAATTTCAAGGTAAAGGTCAAGGTCATTTTTGCTACTTTAGAAAATATGCTGTCATCCCTCTGGAATGATTTTGGCATAACTTGACACAAATATTTCGCTTGACAATATCTGGGACAAATTTTCGTTTCATCATTGTAGGTCCAAGGTCAAGGTCACAGATGCTATTATAGGTACATGTAAATCTTTGTCATGGTTCTAGCGCCTTTATTTATTAACTGATTTTGATAGAACTTAACACATATATTAAGTATGACAATATCTTGGACAAGTTAACCTTTCAGGGTTGTAGTTCAAAGGTCAAGGTCACAGTTGCTTTTTTTAAGAAAAACTCAGTCATCCCTCTAGCACCTTTATTTATTGACAGATTTTGATGTTAGTTTTAACACATTACTTTTCTAGTGAGGCACATGGCGGGGGCATTCATCACCTTTAGTGATTGTCTAGTTCTTTAACAAAGTGGGGTGGCACACTTTGATAGCTCCCAATAAACAGTGCTTAGGGCCACAGCTAACATCAAAGGATTGTCTTATCTAGGTGATTATGAGGGGAATTATGCCAGTGACAAATTCCAAAAGTGGGGCCTAATATGGGGAAACTGCTATTATCCTGTAGATGCATCTACTTTAAACAATTTAACAACAGCAACAAAAAAACTAATGAGTTAAAAAAAGTAATTCATAATAAAGAAAAAAAAAATGATTCTAATTTTCATTTATCTTTTTTTGATTTCATTGTTTTATTTCTTTATTTTTTATTTTAATTTTTTTGTCTGATCCGAGATAATGGTTGTACAACTGTTTTCCTTTTTTTCTTAGATTTGTTTATGATTATTTTATGTTATAGTAAATGCAAAAAAAAAAAAAAAAAAAAAAAAAAAGTTTTATTGTCTGCTAAAAGCTAACCATATGAGAGTTTCTGGCATTATAAAAAGATAAAAATGACTTTTTGCTAGACATATGTAAAACAGTCATATAAAACTTGCAAACCAAACAAAGAGATGATTATTTTAATTTTATTTTCTAGATCCAATTCTATATGATATTTTGTGAAAAATTAAATAAACATAGACACATATATATGCCCAAAACTTGAAAAGGCAAAAATAAAGACAGAATGTGCATGCTAATTTCGAATACTCATTGATAGCGTAACTTTCGTGTGAACAATATGTCACCTCTATGTAGACTGATCAGGGTTTTTGTTTTCGTTTGCTTTTTAGCTGTGCGGGCTGATTTGGCATAACTTTAATATGAACAGTAAAAATTCAAATCGGCTGTCACATTGTCTAGATTGATCATAGTCTTCAATTTTGCTTTTTAAGAATGGTAGACTATTTATGCAAACAGGATAGACTGATTAGACTGCACATGCTGATCTAAGTCTTCTGTATGCGTGAATGTTGTAATTTAAGAGTAATTAACGAGTACCTACATCAACATTGCATATTTTATTAGCCCTTTGCATAAAATGGATTTTGAGCAGATTATGGCAGCACTTTTTAACACAGCTCTATGTGGGTCTTCAAAAACACGTCTGATCCAATTATCACCTGTTTATAAACATATTCTGTCTTTTCCCTTGACAATTGATTGCCCTTTATCTGGCCCCATACCTGTACTTCAGTGAAAAGTCTTCTGGGATGTTTTATCTCTGAGCAGCATGTTTCAATAAACGGTCATTAGGGTCTTATGCAATCAAAAATGTGTCTTTAAGTTTGGCTAAATGATATGTCTATGCAAGTTAAGGAAATTCTAATTACTGGTTCAAAGGATATCCTATCTACTTGACTATGACCTTGAAAAAGGATCAAGGTCACCCAAACTACACGTCTTAAACTTGTCATGATGGTATATACATGCAAATCTGATGAATACCCGTCCATTGGTTCAAGAAATATCTCATTTGTAGGGCAAATGTAACTCTTGTAAGTTGATGTTGGCCTTAATACAGGTGTATCTATGGTGTGAATCGAGCCGAACATTCAAGAGGTATATCATCTTTTTTTTTGACATAATCACATATTTAAGCCCTTCCATGACCTTGAAAATAAGGTCAAGGCCACCAAATTCAGATCAGCTCTTGAGCTTGTCTGTATGATATATCTACGAAACTTTAGAGAAAATATTTTTCCACTCGTTCGAAAGATCTCATGCATACAAGACTATGATCTTGTATAAAAGGGTCAAGGTCACGAAAAACTGAACATGTCATAAACCTTTCATAATGATATTTCTATGCAAGTCTGATGAGTATCCATACACTGATTTAAGAAATATCTCATTACTGGGAAAATATCAAAATTTTGTAAGTTGGATTTTAACCTTTGAAATAAGATCAAGACCCTGAAAATGTAGTCAACTCTTGTAATTTTCCCATAGGTATATTTATGCCAGTTTGATGCTATTCTATCATTTGGATCACTGATATTTAAGCCTTATCGCAATGAACATGTCCCGATAGACGTTTTGCCTTCTTTAAGGAGTCTGGTATCTATTAGCTTCATACCATAAATCTCAACAGCCACCAGCTTTTCCTAACTTGCACTTTATGCCCTTAAGCAAACGTAAACGTTGTGACATTGAGTGGGCTTATCATCATATGCCTTATCCGTGATTTGTTTGTTTCCGGTGATGATTCATTAATGCGTTAGGAAACCTTTATGCGGACCAAACAGCTAACTTAATGTTTCAAACCACTGCAGAAGCAGCGGGCGAAGTTTGGGCCCAGTAAAACATGTTTAATCCGCCCCCAGTTATCTTTTGCTGACCGTTCAAAGGCGGTACTTCTCTTGCGTTTCATTGATGTTATATTGTGCTTTGTCTGCTTGTCTATGGTCTCTGGCGGTTTGGTCATCCGTATTCGTATTGCTGGCCAATCTGCCTTCTGTTTTGTTTTGTTTTGTAACTAAAAAAATAGATGTTGATGCTGTTATTGGGATAGGTGAATGACATCTGTTTGGGAAAGAGCCGCTCATTCGGTTTACTGTGCGTGTCTTTCGTAAACTTGTGTCACTTTCTGTGTGTATGTGCTTCTTTCCCAATTGGTTTTAAGAGGGGAATGTGGGATGTGATTGTATTAATTCCTGATCGTTTTACATGTACATGGCAGAATCTAGGGTTACGGCTCATTCATTAAAGCCTGTGCATAAGGTCAAGGAACAAAATACAGAACATGGGATTTGAAAACATCTACCAAGAACAGAAAATAGAAAAAGTAAAAAAAATAGGTAAAGATCAAGAATTTATACAACCAAATCTCAAATCCCGTCCTCAAAACCAAAAGGAAATGAAACAAAGACACTTAAATAGACATTAGTTTTCGAAAGACACGCTTTTTCCCAAAAAGGCGGCCATTCAGCTACCCTAATTAAAAACAGCAGCAACATCCATTTTACTTATATGCTTTTTTAAATTGCAAATTAAAACAGAACAGAACACAGAAGAGACAGCTATTCAGCTTGGTTGGTTGGTTGATATGATGCTTAACGTCCACGGTAAACAACTAAGGTCATGTCGGGACGGTCAGTTAACCTAACCACACTATTCCTGGGCAGGCTTAGACCTCCTAAGCGGTTAACCAGTACTAAGTGCACATACTTTCGCCAGTAACTGACAACTGCCCTTCTTGAATCAGCGGAAGGAGAAACGAAAGTATGTGGCCAGACCGGGATTCGAACCCAGGACCTCTGACTTACGAGTCAGGTGCCCTACCGATTGCGCTACCCGGCCCGGCAGCTATTCAGCTACACACTGCTAGAGACCATAGACAAGCGAACATAAAAACATGTAACACTGACGAACCACAAAAGAAGTACCGTCTTTGAACGGTTAGTAAGCGAATACTGGGGACCTTGAATTAGTTTTAGTTGATCAAAAAGATAAATAACATCTTCCTGACACTAGATTGTAAAATACATTTAAAGATCATCCAGGAGGTGTCAAAATTGCACACCACAGCCATTAAAAGACACCAACAGGAAGAGCAAACCAGCTAAAAGAACCAAGACTTTTAACCAATTAATGACAAAAAAAAACTAGGAAAAAAAAACTAGAAATGTGTCCAAAGTACACGGATGCCCCCGCCTAGTGCCTTGGGTAAGATGGCACCCTCATTAAGGTACTGTCACTTGCAGGATGAATAGGTTCACAAAGGAAGACTTGTACAATATAAAAGGCCAAGCGTCGCCAATATTTGAAATATGACACAAACTGCAGCCCTTTATACAGTTTCAGAGTCACTGTATAGCCAAAATAGTAAATACTGTGTATTACAGAACCTGGTAAGAAACAAAGTCAGTGGACCATGATATATGGGTCATCTTGTATATTCCTGTTGTTTATCTACACATAAACCCTCATGCAAAACTTCAAGTTGCCACAAAAATAGGAACCTTAAAATCTACCTCCTACGAAAATCTTAACCTTGCAAAATTAGCCTACCTAAGTCCGAAGTCAGTGGACCGTGACATATGGATCCGAATGACCTGATTCTTATATATTCCTGTTGTACTTATATATATTAATACTCATACAAAATTTAAAGTTGCTACAATAGTAGGAACTCTAAAATCTACCTGTTACAAAAATCTTATCCTTGAAAAATTGGCCTAAGTCCGAAGTCAGTGGACCGTGACATATGGATCAGCATGCCCTTATTCTTGCGCATTCCTATTGTACTTATAGATATAAACCCTCATGTAAAGGACTTCTATGATTAAGGCGAGGATTCTCCCCATTAGACCGGCGCGACAGGTCCGAATTTTCAAAAGTATAAAGTGTGCAAATTTTTCTTAGCAGCGCTTCCACAAATATGTAAACCGTGTGAAATCAGATCATTTGTGATTCAGACCCAAAGTCATGGGGAGATAATCCAGTCTGACCCTACCTACCCAAGATTCAAGGTTTTCGCATACCTCAGCTTTTGAGGTAATAAAAATATTGAAATCAGTCAGTAATTCCATACATTTTTGGCATACATGCATGCTAAATACACGCATATCACAATACAAAGCAATGATTTTCTTCTCGTTACGCTTGACTGGTATTTAAACTTGCAAAACCATATTTATACTTCCGGTCAAAGCGGTCATAAGAGAACGCTTCACTATAACTAAAATACAAGTACCCCCCTCCCCCTCGTGACCCAGCATTTCCTTTATGCAGCAGACTTATGCGATGCAAGTCAATATATATGAGTGGGAAGCTGGGTCACGTGGGGGACCATACTCAGTAAGCCAAAGAAGAAGAATGGTCAACAGTAGCACTGTGATCTTCAAGGATTATATTGTGTACCATGACCTTGAAATGAGGTCAAGGTCATATACACACATATACACATAGTCAAAACTATCCAGTGTTGTCTGTTATGTAAGTAATGTAAGTCAAAAAAGGGTGAAATGTATACATTAAATCAATACTTCAACGATTATTTTGAGGATAATTTACAATTTATCTCAACAATGACGTCAACGTCACTGTATGTTTAACGTACTTTACATGGACAGAAACACTTGAAAATTCATTTGTCATGCATGTTACATGTCATGGTCATAAATGCAAAGCATAAGAGAGTGATCCGTATAACGTTTTAATCATGGGGAAAATTCACGCCTTTAGCATAGAAGTCCTTTCAGGTTGCTACAACAACAGAAACCCTGAAATCTACCTCTTACAAAAATCTTAAGCTTGCGAAAGTAGCCTAAATCCGAAGTCAGTGGACCGTGACATATGGACCATCATACCCTGATTCTTCTGTATTCCTGTTGTACTTATTGATATATATCCTCATACAATATGTCAAGCTGCTACAATAATAGGAACCCTGAAATCTACCTCTTGTGAAGGTGGAGCTAGCGTCTAGGGTCCCATTAAAATGACATAATGACTAGCACCCCATTAAAAGGACATAGCAAACAATGCAGGCCCTTATCAGACACCGCAGATTGCGGCGTCTAATCAGGGTCCACACTGTATGCGTAAAAAGTGCAGCAATTTCTGTTGTAAATAAATTAATAAACAATAAAATAACATAGAAAATGAATAAATCAGAGGTCCTTAAATGATGACTCGATTCAAATTATAAGGATACAAGAAACCGTTAAACATATACCCTGTCAATGCTAATAACTTGGGGACCTAGAAACTACAACAATGAAGCACCAAACAAAGCAGACAGCTCTGTAAAAGCACAGTCACACTAGGGAGAACGAACTATGTGAGCTTGTCAGCACTGGGGTCGTGTGAAAGTGGGTTTGATTTCTTGAAGCAAAGTGGATTTGATTTCTAACTACATGCGTTGAAATTAAGTTTGTATTTTCTGAAGGCTTTATAATGATTTTCTAGACATTGACTGATGTGAGGAGACTCCATCAAAATTCAGCTTACGCACTGCAGATCCAGTCAGAAATTTTCTAGACCATTATGACACAATTACTGATGACGAGAGAGAGAGAGAACAGAAGAGATTTTTTATGACGCTTTTATGTGTAAAGTCAATTTGAGGAACTGATACGTTTGTTGTTAAGGCAGAATTAATAGACAAAGTAGTCTAAGATGATTCTTACAATTTCTTTACCAGTGCATAAAACAGACTACTAAAATTCTATTTCGACAATTTCTTTGGGACGCTATGCTGAAATAGTTCAAATATTTCATATAGTTGTCCATGAAAATCTCATTTTCTAGTGAATAAATAATTCAGCACTAGCAGTAATAATTCACTGTTTGGGAGTCAGTTGTAAGTAAATAATGCCACTACAGCCAACAGAAAAAAAAATTGTGTATTGTTACTCAATAATGCACTACTACAACTTAACTATATAAAGGACTTCTATGATTAAGGCGAGGATTTTCCCCATTAGACCGGCACGACAGGTCCGAATTTTCAAAGTTACAAAGTGGGCAAATTTTTCTTAGCAGAGCTTCCACAAATATGTAAACCGTATGAAATCAGATCATTTGTGATTCAGACCCAAAGACATGGGGAGATAATCCAGTCTGACCCTACCTACCCTAAATTAAAGGTTTTTGCATACCTCATTTTTAGAGGTAATAAAAATATTGAAATTAGTCATTCTTGTCATGAATGCATGCTAAATACACGCATAAAAATACAAAGTGAAGCTTTTCTTCTTGTTACGCCTGACTGGCATCTAACCATGCAAAACCATAACTATACTTCCGGTCAAAACGGCCAAAATAGAACGCTTCACTATAACTAAAAAACAAGTACCCCCCCCCCCCCCCCCGTGACCCAGCAGCATTTCCTTCATGCAGCAGACTTATGCGATGCAACTACGCAATATGTTTGAGTGGGAAGCTGGGTCACGGGGGGAGTGATACTCAGTAAGCCAAAGAAGAAGAATAGTCAACAGCAGCACTGTGATCTTCAAGGATTATATTGTGTACCATGACCTTGAAATGAGGTCAAGGTCACATACACATAGTCAAAACTATCCAGTGTTGTCTGTTATGCAAGTAATGTGAGTAAAAAAAGGGTGAAATGTATACAATACATCATTATTTCAACGATCAGTTTGAGGATAATTTAGAATTTATCTCAACAATGACGTCAACGTCAGCGTATGTTTAACGTACTTTGCATAGACACAAACAGTTGAAAATTCATTTGTCATGCAAGTTACATGTCATAGTCATAAATGCAAAGCAAAAGTCGGTGATCCCTATTACTTTTTAATCATGGGGAAAATTCACGCCTTAACCATAGAAGTCCTTCCAACACTTTGAAAAATTATTCTTTCTCAAACTCTTTTGATCCCGCCAAGTCCTCACTGTAACGCAGACAAAGGAAACGTCATACTGTCTTTGGTTCAGGATCATCTGTACGGTATTGTCAATGATATCATGATTTAGACTCACGCTCTTAAACTCTGAATTGTAGCAGTATAAAGCACGGAAACCTGTTGCTTCTACTGACTCACTGTGTTACAACTGTTGCCGCTAATTCTGAATTCTGACGTTATCACACAGGCTGATAACTATACACTAGTATACAGTACAAACTGGCAATCGAACGATCGTTGCAACCGCCTTTGGAACCGCCTGGTAGAAATTTCATTCCCATATAGATATAAAAAATTAAGTTTCTGAAAATTGATTCCATATAATTAAAATGTTCTTGTATGTAAACCAGGTTAGTACCAACAGTCAGCTTTGGGATCATTGAGTTTATTCTGAGTCAGATTCAAAATAGAACTGTAAGGTAAAATCATGGACTTATTGTCGGACATTGTCTAGCTTGATTCTGATTATGAGGGTTTCTTCAGAAAAGCCTGTATTTAAAACAAACAGTGTAGATTCTGATCCGACGTCTGATGAAGGTCCACACAGTTTGCTAATGACCTTTTTACAGGACGCTAGGCATTGATGGGTTAGAGCAGACGTTGCCTTTCAAACGGCAAATTAGTTGACAGCAGAATAGCAGAGATACGAATTACTAGTAGTCAAAACTGCTTTAAGCATGCCTTTTTACAATCTTATTGAGTCCAAATAGTATAGCAGAGATGTTTTTCAGAGAAAAACAGATGCCCCCACATGCCCATTTCCATCCACTCTAATCACCCATTGGTGATCGAGTACCTATCCACTTGTTTTATTATCCTAAAACTTGGCTACGTTGGTTTGGTCTAAACAAATGGGTCTAAATGAGCATTTAAAATCCTTCTATGACCTTGAAAATAGAGTCTTATCCATAAAAGTCTACTTACATTCCACCCACTACTTCAAGAAATATTTTCTTAGTGAAAATGAATAATTATTACTGTGACCTTGCAAACGGGATCAAGGTGATCAAATTCTAACCCGCTCTTAAGCTTGTCTTAATGAAATGATTTTGCAAGTTAAGAGTAAAATCCAACATCTGGTTCAAATTCAAAAGATATCCTATATTTACTAGACTATGACCTTGATTGATTGATTGATTGATTGATTTGAAGCTTAACGTCCACAGTAAACACTATGGCCATGTTGAGAACGGTCAGTTAACCTAACCACACTATTCCTGGACAAGCTTAGACCTCCTAAGCGGTTAACCAGTACTAAGTGCACATACTTTCGCCAGTAACTGACAACTGCCCTTCTTGAATCAGCGGAAGGATAAACGAAAGTATGTGGCGAGACCGGTTTCGAACCCAGGACCTCTGACTTATGAGTCAGGTGCCCTACCGATTGCGCTACGCGGCCCGGCACTATGACCTTGAAAAAAGGATACTATGACCTTGAGAAAGGGATGAAGGTCACCAAAACTACACGTCTTAAGCTTGTAAAATTGGTATATATATTCTATGCATAGTAGGAATCGGTACAATTCCGGAATAGTCCTGCGCAAAGTAGGAATTCTCACTTTGTGTTACAATTCCGGAATTGTACCTGTACAATTCTAGAAAAGCGCAAGGGATTTGGTGGTTTATCGAACATGAAAATGTGTCTGCGCAAAGTGGGAATCTTTAGGACAAAGTGAGAATCATCGCATATTCATTTGATACTGGTACATGTAACAGGGAATGGACTTCTAAATGAGGAATCTGTATTTTTTACCAAATAATGGCCTTTTGAAACTTACAAAATTGTAGGTTATGGCTAATACTGGATGACAAATTTATATAATCAACTCCAAAGCTGTAAGCGAGCAGTTTGAAACTTTAAACAGATGTTACAGATAATACTGGTACTATGCATGTGCTTTTCGAAAAGGAAAACTGTTATGTTGACTGCCTTCCCGAATTAAGAAATATTTCTGATAAGGGTGATTTAGGATGACAAGTTTATGTATTCAATTTCTTCCACAGTGTTAAGTAATCGATTTGAAACTTTGAACACATGTTAAAAGCATATTGAAAGTTGTTTTGAAAACAAAAGGTGATCGTATCAAACCAAATAAATGCAAACATATATTTGTTAACCGCACTACCATCTTAATTATTATCACTTTGTCCCAATTCTCACTTTGTGCAGAGACAATTCAGGAATTGTTTTGCGCAAGATAAGAATTCCCACTTTGCACAACAAAGTGAGAATTCCTACTTTGCGCAGGACAATTCCGGAATTGTACCGATTCCTACTTTGCGCAGAACATATACATGCGAGTCTGATGAATATCCATCCATTGGTTCAAGAATTACCTCATTGTAAGGGGAAACGTAACACTTGTAAGTTGGCTATTGATCTTTATCATGGGGTCAAGGCCACCAAATTATAGTAACCTCTTGGGACTGTCCCAAAGGTATATCGTGAGAATCAATCCAAACATTCAAGAGATATATCAATTTTCCTGATTTTTTTTTCTACATTTAAGACATTCTGTGATCGCAAAAGTGGAGGTCATAGTCGCCCAAATCAAATCAGCTCTTAAGCTTGCCTAAATGATATATCTACGCAGCTATGAAGAAAATCCATCCACTGCATTAAAATATATCCTACATACACGCCTATGACATTGAAAAAGGGGTTAAGGTCACCAAAAACTGAACTTGTGATAAACCTGTCACAATGAGATTTTCATGCAAGTCTGATGAGTATCCGCCCACTGGTTCAAGAAATATATCATTTTAGAAAAAAAAAATCAGCTGGATTTTAATCAAGGTCACCAAAATGTAGTCAACTCTTTAAATTGTCCCAAAACTAAATTTATGCAAGTTTGATGGGAATCAAGTCAAAGGGTCAAGAGATATATCAATTTTAGTGATATTTCAGAGTAAGGCATCTTTTGACTTTGAAAATAAGGTCAACGTCACAAAAATCTTATCAGCTTTGAAGCCCGTCGCATTGATATATCCATGCAAGTTTGGCGACACTCTATTTATTGGTTCAAGAGATACGTGGGTACAAGAAATTATCACGCCGACGCCGACGCTGAAAATTTAACGATCTTATGCCATTGATGTAGCCATTCAGGTTTGGTAAATTTCCACCGACTGATTGAAAAAAAATATGGAGGCTACAATCTGTCACGCCGACGCCGATGCAAACGCCGACGCCTGGGATCTGCAGTTCCGCACTGAAACCAATAAGCCTCTCTCACTTTTGGTGGGGGACATTATCACCAAATGCTCCCCTTATCCCATTTATGTCTAATGGACTCTTGTGTCCTTATCAACTGGGTGAGTTCAATAATCATTTAAGGGGGCATGTTGTATTACTTTTATCACTTGTATATAAAAAAAAGATGTGAATTTTATTAAAACAGTGTTAATCCTGATCAGATGTCGCGTTTCGCGGCTTCTGATCTGGGTTGGCACAGGTTTTCAAAGTAATATTATGGAACATTTAGTATTGATGAGCTAAATGTACTCCTGCTGTTTGATGGAAACGTCTGTGTTCATTATAGTTTATCACTTAGATCACAGATATAAGTTAAGCCTTATCGCAATGAACATGTCCCGATAGACGTTTTGTCTTGTATAAAGAGTCTGATCTCTATTTCCTTAATACCATAAATCTCATCAGCCACCAGCTTTTCCTAATTTGCACTTTATGCCCACATCAAAAAAATAGACGTTGCAAACTTGAATAGACCACATGGAAAAACGTAGCTCCAGGGTTGATGCGTTATTCTATAAGGTGCCGTGTTACTAGAAATTCCCTGTTTTATATCACTATTTGAAATGAGTGATATCACAAAACCGAATATGTGATATCACAAAGTGCGATTTAGTATATCACAAAATCGAGTGAGTGATATAAAAAAGGAGTGAGAAATCACGAAATTTATCAGCCATTTTGTGATATCACTAAATCGATTTTGTATTATCACTATATCGTTTCGAGTTTGTGATGACTGATTAATTCCTATTAAGAGATATCGCTAAATCGATTTTGTGATATCACAAAGCTGACTCATTGATTTAGTGATATCACATAATAATTAGTGGTATCACAAAATATGTGATATCACGTATTCGAAATAGCAATATCACAAACTCGATATAGTAATATATTAGATGACTACGTGATATAATAAATGTGAAGAAGTGATCTCACAAAATCGGATTATGGAAATCACTAAAATCAGATAAGTAGTATTGAAAAAATTAAATAAATGCTATCACTTAATTAAGTGAAATCACTTAAACCACAGTGATATCACAAATTTTCTTTTTGTGATATGTATTCATTCCTATTAGGTGATATCACTAATTCGATTAAGTGGTATCACAATATATTATCGAGTGTCTGATTACTAATGTATTCCTATTCAGTGATATCACTAAATCGATCTCATGATATCATGAAATCGACTTTGTGATATCATTTTCTCGCTTCTGTGATGTCACAAAATATTAGATATCATATTTTCGAAATAGTGATATCATAAGACCGATATAGTTATATGTTGAATGAATAAGTGATATTAAAAATGTGAAGTAGTGATATTACAGAGCCGTATGAGTGACATCACTAAATCGAATAAGTGATATCAAAAATTCGGATTAATACTATCACTTAATCATATCTTTTTTTTGTTGATATAATGAAATCTATTAGTGATATCAGTAAATCCAGTGTGATATCACTAATTTTCATTTTGTAATACCACGTATTCATTCCTATTAAGCGATATCACTGATTCGATTTAGCTATAGCCTATCACTTATATCACAAAACAATATGTGATGTCACATATTCGAAATAGTGATATCACAAAATCGATATATTGATATCACAGAAAAGTGATTTATAGTAACTAGGCACCTCATATCCCCCCCCCCCCCACCACCCCCATGCATTATATCGATTTTAATTCTTCCAAAATTACCGCAAATGTGTACAGTCATACATATAATAAAAATCATGATATGAATTTTTTATACTTCGAAATCAATTCCAAAAATCTTTCTCCATCTTATAAGACGGATCTAGATTTTTGGACTGTTTTAATAAGACGGATATAAATTGTTTGGATTGTTTTTGAAGTTACTTACTACCGAAGAATACGGCATGTTTATTCCTGCGAAGGTTCCTTTTTTGGTTCATCTATTTTTTATCATTTTGTCTTCTGTTAATTTTGTCTGCTATTTCGGGCTATTTTTTTGCAACTTATTGGGAAAATTGTATTGTCTTACATTTAGAGCCGTAGTATACTGTAAATAGCAGAAATGGAAAATTTGTATCTGGGCACTTGTAATGTAGATTGAAAAATAAACCGCCATGAAATTGTGTTAAAGTACATCTCAGAGTGGTCATAATATAATCTCCTGATACTAGTAATACAGGCGCCACAGTCGACTCGGTTAGAGCTCGAGCAACTCGGTTATGGCGCTGAAGGTCGTTGGTTCCAATCCGACGGGGCAGTCGGCGACTGGAACATTCTCTTCGTCAACCCAGCAGTAGATGGGTACCTTTGTTGAATCGGGGAACGATAACGCAGAGAAAGGAAATTGATGGGCCCCACCTTTCATATTTTCATATGCTGTGCCCGTGATACAGTGGGCATTTAACCCCCACTGCCCTGCAGCCACTAGGTAGTGAGAAACCTTTACCTTTTTTATTTACAATAGGGTAGAGTCGGGTAACTTCAGACAGCAGGTAAATTCGGACAGTGACTTTGTTTCCTTTATATGTCAGTTATTTGGAATTAAAACAAAAATAACTGGGCAAACAGTGAAGATCCTGATGAGAAGGCTCATTATGAGCCGTCTCATCTGGATTTACACTGTTTGCAATGGTATGTCCGAATTTGCCCGCTGTCCGAAGTTACCCGACTCTACCCTACAGACAGATGATAAGCGGCAACAAGATTCTATCTAGGCACTTATTAAATACAAAGAAATAAGTGGCAATGAAATATTCCTAAAAAGACAGAAAATAAGTGGCCATAGAATTATTTTTAGGTACTTGCAATAGATAAGCGGCCATAAAATCCTATCTATGCATTTATATCATATGGACAGGTCTGTCTACAATTTGCTAGTCAGCGCACTTGGTAAGAAGGAGTAAGATATATGCTTAAAGCCAAAAGTAACTTTACACTGTTTATATGTATACCTTTTCCGGGTATTTGTGTGTGACATATGAAAAGTGTTTAATTCATATTAAAGTCCGATCAATCACGCATAAGACAGTTGAGTTTTAGATTTTTGTTGTCATAAATGCAATCACAAGTCCCTAATGAAACACGCAAGGGGTCAAAATAAACTTTTCCAAAATGCATAACTTTTTTATGTGTTTCTGTAGCTTTGCGACTGGACAATTTTAAACTTTAAAGACCCAGTCTGTAAGACATGCTATCAAATTGCTGTTTAAAGTTCAAATAAGCCTGGCCCATCTTACGAGTAACACAAATTAGAGAGGGGCTTTTATGTCCAAGCCCTTTTTGCGAACTTTACAGTGCTTTCAATGGAAATTCCCATTACAAATTGTTGGTCATTTTTCTTTCGAACCAATAGAAATTTTTATCAGATGATCTTGTAACATACTCTCGGCAGAGGTCCAAGCTAATCAGTGATTAAAAATTTCGAATGTAATCAGAGATACAGCTTTAAGAAAGGATTTAAGTTTACCATTGTTTTAATTCAAAGGGAGGCAATTTTGACGTGAAGCAACTTTAACATAAGGCCAAAAACTAACCAAACGTCAATGGCAAAATGTCTTGCAGTATTTTCTATGAACAAATGATGGCCTTTAAAATAGCGAGTTCAAATTTTTGGTCTACCTTAGATTTTGTGATAAAATGCTGATTTTGTGTTTTTAATGAAAGCATAGGTAACTCGAAAGAGAGTTAACTTGCATAAGTCGTTTTTCATGAATTATGTTAGGCGAAGTGTTGGAAACTCATTGCAATATTTAATTTGCTTAACATCAGAAGGAGTATAGATTTATTCGGTACCGAAAAGTGTAAAGTTACTTTTGGTCTTAAGAATTTTCAATTGAAGCATATTGTGAGCCCTCATTAGGACCGTCTCGCCAAAACTGTTCTAATGAGGGGTCACAACACATTTGAGCCGCGACGCGAGAAAACCAACAATGTGGTTGTGCGCCCAGCGCAGACTCAGATCAGCCTGGGCATCCGACCAGTCTGATCAGAGTCTTCGCTGTCCGCATGGAGGTAGCTTAGACCCTTAGCTTCCCTTCAAGCTCTAAGCGAAGAGTCTGATCGGACTGGGCGGACACCCAGGCTTATCTGAGTATGCGCTGGGCGCACAACCACATTGTTGGTTTTCTCGTGTCGCGGCTCATTTTTTACTTTAGAAATAAGAAAAAAAATATCACAGAATGATCCTCAAAACGTATCTGGAGCTCTGTGCACCTTTATGTATGATATTAGTTAAAGACAAGAGCCTCGCAAGCGGTGCAATACACGCCCGTTTCTGAGTGAGTTTCAGCCCGCAATAATTTTATATGCAACATATCGTCCCACCCTAATACACATTGGTCTAAAGTTTCATCAAAATATTTCATATGATTACTTAGTTATGGCGCACACAAGAACTATCAAAGGGATGTTACTCCAAAAATAAGGAGGTGGTGCACTTATTTTCATATGTGGCAAATAGTTTTAACCTCATACACATTGCTATAACTTTTCATCAAGATATTCCATATTGTTACCTACTTACGGCGCGCACAAGAACACCCTTCAAAATTTATCAATGGGTAGTAACTCCAAAATAGGTTAAAGGGGAGGGGGGGGGGCAATCATTATTATAAACTACAAACTGTCTCACTGTAATACACATTGCTTTTAAGTTTGAGCATGATATACTCTCGGGTTACCTGGTCATGGGGGTGTACAAAAATAATCTAAAATAATCCAAGGGACGTAACTTCAAAAGTAAATAAGGGGAAGCAACCTCTCTTGTATGACACATGCCTTCTTAACCTCATATACATTGCTATCAAGTTTCATCATGGTATTCCAAAGAGTTACCATGTGTGCACAAGAATCGCCTTACACTGAAAATGCCATAGTCGATTTTATCAAAGGGTCGTAACTCTGCTCAAATCATTGTCCAGAGCGTAATCTCGCTATTCCACATCCTAGTCTTCTATTTATAAAGTTTCAGCTCAGCTGGATGAAAACTGTTTGAGGAGTTATCCGGAAAACCGAACACACTAAACATCTAGATAAAGGGCTGTAATTCCGCTAAAAATCATTGGAGCCTTACCTCAAAACGATATGCGCTGGTCCACCTCATGGTCTTACTATATATCAAGTTTCAGCTCGACCGGATGTAAACTGTAGGAGAAGTTATCCGAAAACGAAAGAGAAATAACGTACGGACGGACAACACGTCCCGTTTTCTCAAACGGGCGTAAATATAAGAGTCATAAGATTGTCTTAGGCACTTGTTATATATAAATAAGCCGCCATAACTTCCATAGGCTTTGTTATAGGGAAAGAAAGTCAGAGACTGACTCTAGATACAGAGAATAAGCAGCCAGAAAATTATATTGAGCTCCTATAATATGCCAAGAAGTTACTTTTATACTGGAAAAATAGGGAAATAGGGATCAAACTTTTACCCTGCCATTTCTGGAACATTTCAAACATCGTTTCTACCTTCAGGTTTTTTTCATTTTGCAAGTTTGATACACTTAAAGTTTGAACCTTTAGCATTTGTCTTTACCAAGGCCAGGCTTTAAGTCAGACTACCCCTAAAATGAATTTGGTTTGAAATTCCCATAGATTTGGTTGGTTGGTTGATTTGATGATTAACGTCCACGGTAAACAACTAAGGTCATGTCGGGACGGTCAGTTAACCTAACCACACTATTCCTGGGCAGACTTTGACCTCCTAAGTGGTTAACCAGTACTAAGTGCACATACTTTCGCCAGTAACTGACAACTGCCCTTCTTGAATCAGCGGAAGGAGAAACGAAAGTATGTGGCCAGACCGGGATTCGAACCCAGGACCTCTGACTTACGAGTCAGGTGCCCTACCGATTGCGCTACCCGGCCCGGCAAATTCCCATAGAGAATGGATAGTGTGTCAGTTTGTTCGGGTGTAACTTTAAAAATGGCAAGGAGTGTTTCAGCCTGTTGACCTTAGAAATGATTAAAATTGATGACTATCGAGCAATTTTGCAAACATTTCAGGAATTGACGAAATCGAAATGTTGGTGATTTTGCTCCTTATGGAATTTTGACCACTTTGATTTTGAGGGTAGTGTAATTTTCAGGACTGTTGTGCTTAAGCAAAATGGTGCATAATTTTAGAATTGAAAGCATAAGAAAGTGGCCAAAAAAATCTAACTCGCCATACAAAACAAAATTTAGATAAAAGTCGGTAGACCCAGAAATGCCAATTCAAATCTTTGATCCCTATATGGTTTGTCCAATATACTTGTAATATAGGTATAAAATCATTGTCTCTATGTACTTAGAAAAGACACATGAAATAGCAAACATTAAGTAGCCCTGGGTAATTTAACACAGAGACAAAAAGTAAGCGGACATAAAATAATCTCTAGACACTTTCTTTAGAAACAGAAATGAAGCAAAACTGTTGAGTCTTGGAACAGACGACATACAGATCTAAAATATAAACAGAAGACAGGAAACTTCGGAATCAATACGTCAACGCAATACAGGTAAGATAAAATTCACTCTCGTAGAGAGAGAGAGAGGGAGAGGGGGGGGGGAGGGGCAGTGGCTGATAGGTGGCAGTGAGAGCAGTGTGATAAGTGTTGATACTTAACGTCTGCTTATTTTTCCTTGCAAATTGCCGTATAAATGGTTGATTGAACTTGTCCAAATAATCCACAATAAAAATATATAAGTGTAGTCACCGTCACACAATGGTTTGTCCGCCTGTACGAGGAGATAATCCACGAGTTTGATCTCCCGCACAGATGGACAAAACATCACTGAAGACCTAGCACAGTACGAAGTATTCAGTGTTAAACTTTACGTTCTCTAGAAAAACTGGTATAATCATTTGGAAAGTGGTTCTTTAGGTTTAATTTAAATTACCTTCAAAATTCATCCCCGGTATCTTTTGCTTCCATAACACCACTGCGATGTGTGAATAAGTGTATCCCATCAAGCAGAGTGGTATAAAGTAAAACACAACCATAATCGAGATCTGAAATGTTTGTATCATCTCGTCCGACATCAGCCCTGGGTAGCAATAAGAGTGAAGGATAGTGTCATTTCTGGGACATACAACTACTGCGGACACCACTTCCGGTACAGCGACACAGAAAGATATAAGCCAAATTGCTATGATGGTGAATCTTGTCCTCCGTAAAGTGCTGTGGAATCGGAGAGGATGGCAAATGGCGTACCAGCGTTCCACTGATATGGCACATAGAGTCATCACAGAGACGGCGATGGAAATGGTCTGAAAAGAAGAAAAAGGAAAAAATTAACCCATTTACGCCTAGTAGACTCTTCTATTTAGATGTCCTGGACGAGTCCAGTAGTCATTTAAGGAGTGTCTGGTTCAGTTTTGTTATTGTTGTTTTCTTTCAGAGAAAATATTCCTTTTTACTTTGGCAGATTATGAAGACTGTTCAGACGCCGCGTGTTACGGTGTCTAATCTGGTTTAAGCTATATTACATATACTGTAATACAATGTCATAGATACATTGTAATAGAATTTGACAGTAAGCAAATGCTTATATAGATAGTCATTTCCTGGATATAAAGTCATTTCCTGGATGTCCGATTTGGGTCCGCATTATTTGCCTATGTCCCTTTTATTGGACACTTGGCATGTATGAGCTAAATCCATTAATTCAACGAGTCCCCTTTTCAATGTAAGGAGTGTTATATCTGATTTAAATGATACTATTTTATAGGAATTCTTGTACTGAATGCAAATGGTTTTGCCACTTTCAGGACTTTTGTAACATCTTTTACAACGCGGAAATCAAAATCAACAAAGTTGCAAGTGCACCCAGCGAAAACTCAGTCCCAGTCTGATAAGGCTCTTCGCTGTGCAATGAAAAGGTAGCTAAGGATCTAAGCTAGCTCCATGCCGACAACGAAGACTCGGATCACACTGGGCGGACGTCAAGGTTGATCTGAGTCTTCGCCGGGTGCACATGCCACTTTGTTCGCTTTCTCGTGTCGTGGCTCAATTACTGTAGTACACAGCTGTCGAATAGGCAAGCTTTGATGTTTTAATTTCCATGTAGGAATGAATTTGCGCATTTACAAGGCGAGTTCATAAAAACTGTGTGATAAAAAATTTCTTTTGAGCAGTACACAAGGGACTCTTCTGGGGAAGACGTCTAACTGTTGTATTATATGACCGCGACATGACAAAACCAAGAATCTGGCATGTGCACCAAGCATCTGCCCAGTCTGATCAGAGTTTCACTGTCCGCTAGCAAGCTACTGACATGTGCGGCAAGCATCCGCCCAGTATGATCAGAGTTTCTCTGTCCGCTAGCAAGCTTAATTTTAGCTACCCATTAAGCGCTTAGCGCTGTCGCGGCTCAATTGTATCTATTCTGCTTACAGAGTCTATTCATCAGTTCCATTTGTCATTTCTATTTGTCATATCACAGACCAAAATAAAGTTTCTGACATTCACCACTCGGCCGCTTTGAAAACGAATGAAATTTTATTATCACTAGTAGCTGTATTAAAAAGTTTTTTCTAGCTCTGCATTGCGTACACAGTATCGTCCTCCCGTTCACGTTAATATCGCTTCTGAAAATCTGATCACCCAATTAAACCGTTGTGAAGTAGACGATCAACGCGCGCTCGTAAGGATTTGTGGGATATGATACTTGGAACTAAATTCTGGTGGTTTATCCCATGACGATACTTTCTGTATGATTCTATCCGAATTTCGGTGTTGCTATTTCTGTGAGTCCTCATGTTTGTTTTATCTTAGTTTTAATTTTGATTTACAAGTAAGTGTCTGATGAACCAAAGCAGATCCAAGGGCTCGACCGCAAACTGGTGAAGGCCCCAGTAATTTCAATGCTGGCCGTCCCAAGGCGGCACTTCTGTTTTGGTTCTTCTAAGTTGTTTTGTGTGTTGTTTGTCTGTAATTGATATAATTGTGTGATGATAAGGCTAGTCCTAAAATGAAAAGTAGAAAATAGGTAAAAATAGTTGTTTAATGGTTTTCGTACAAATTCTGGTTATTGTCAGAAATGATGCTTTTGCTGGTATGCTGTGTGGGTGGTAATTGTTATGATTGGGTCGAACAACTAAGTGTCTGATGAACCAAGGCAAAACCAAGGGCTAGGGTTGGTCGACCACAAACAGGTTAAGCCCTCCCCCTGCCCCCTCCCCCCTTACCACCCCAGTGAGTCGTAGGGAGGCACTTCTGTTTTGGTTCTTCTTGGTTTTTTTGTGTTGTTTGTTGCTGTGCCCGGTTATTGCATATTGGCTAGCCCGGTGACCATCTACATGAGAAATGGTTGTTCACATGTCTGCCCCTGGTGATGTCTTGGCTGGTGACTATTTTCCCAAATGGTGTCTTGGGTGGGGTCCGGGATTTAATTGTCTCAGTTTCTGAGAATTTTCCTACTTACTTTTGATGAAACTCTTGAATAATTAATAAAACATATTCTGGGAGGAACAGGACTTATGTATTGATTACTTGATTGTAAGAGATTATACAGAGACGATTTTTTTGTGATTAGTCTGCCGTATCTTTTTTTTTTAAAAAAATAGGACACCTAAAATTACCGTAATTGTTCAACTCCAGTATACCTTCTAGGGAATAGTTAACTAGATGCATGTGCGGCGCCCTTCCGATATTGACTATAGACTGACAAGTGCCTGCTGTGCTTGCAGTAGGTACGGGACGCCTCTTTTATTCCCTTTTTGTCTTTATTCCTTTGACGTAGGTGCCCTGAGCATAGCCTAACCGATAAGATAGTGGAGAGCATGCTGCGCTTGCAGGAGGTGCGGCATTCCTTTTTGTTTCTGTTCCCATACATTGTTAAACTTCGTGGGGACGAATGCGCCGTCTTTGGGGACTATCGAATCCAATAAAACCAACAACCCACCAAACATTACTTCAGTTGTGATGCAGTTTCACGGTTTTACAAGCTGCAACACAGCGAGACTTGACTCTTGTACATATCTGTATTTTACATTTCTCAACTTATTCGCTTTGCTAGAGTGTCTAGTCATGTGACTGACTTCAATGCCCGCAATAAAGTTTTAACTGCTAAGTTTCTCCAACAGGGCTATCGGTTTTATAAACTTCGAAAATCTTTTTCAAAATTCTATCGCCGACACTACGAATTGATTTCTCCATTCAAGGTCGGATTAAAAAGTCTTTTGCAACAAGGCCTTTCGGAACCAGAATTTTATGGTAACTTAGTGTATAAATTAAAAAAAAATTGTAGGTATTTCTGATTTTTCTGATCAGTTCAGAAAAATTGTGTTTCATTACAAACGTACTGGATATAACATAAACGTAATGCTACAGTCTGCATGTTTAATAGTTAACCTAGTCACGGTTAAGAACTTTGCTCCCCTCTTTAATTGCACGCCGTTGGTCAGGTATCAGACTCAATGATGGGCCAGACATAAAGCTACTTAGTTTAGTTGGTTGGGGTCGGAGTTTGCCTTGTCTGTTGCTTGGTTATTCGGGGTCTAACTGATGGTTTCCTTTTGCTCCAGTAGTTCAGTGGTGTTGTTTGACTTCCCAGGGGTCTCCTAGTGTCGCAATACGTTATTTCCGTCGAGTCCTCATCTCTGATTCATCATAGGTCTTATACATGATTTGTTTGATTCCGATGATGTTTCCTTGATGGGTTAGGAAGCCTTCATGCGGACCGATTAGCTAACTAAATGTTTCGAACCATTGCAGAAGCGAAGGGCGAGTTTCGGATCCAGTAAAACTAGTTTAAGCCCCCCCCCCCCCCCCCCCAGTAATCTTTTGCTGACAGTTCCAAAGCGGTACTTCTGTTGTGGTTCCTTGATGTTACATTGGGCTATGTCCGCTTGTGTATGTTCTTTGGCGTGTTTTGCTACCCAATCTGCCTTTTGTTTTGTTTTGTAATTTAAAAAAAAAAACAGATAAAAATAGATGTCGATGCTGTTTTTGATTAGGGTAGCTGAATGACCACCTATTTGGGAAAGAGCTGCTCATTCGGTTTACCGTGCGTGTCTTTCGTGAACTTGTGTCATTTTTTCCATGTGTGTGTGCTTCTTTCCCTATTGGTTTTGAGAGCGGGATGTCGTATTTGATTGTATTAATTTCTAATCATTGCCTATATTTTTACTTTATATGCAACACAATTGCATAATATTTAGCATGGGCAGCCATTTTGTTTTCATAATTTGAACTGCATGGTCCCCGATAAGGGGAATATTTTATTCATTTTTGTTTTTAGGAGCTAATATTTTTCATATTTAGATATTTATCTCAAAATGTAAATATTTGTGCTTATTGATTCTATTTTTTTAGCGTTTGAAACCTCTGAAGAAGCCGAAAGGCGAAAGCGCTTAGGTTACATATTGAGAATTGCACTGTTAAATGATTATCTCCATATATATTCATATAAGCGTATTGGCTGGAGTAACCCCATTTTTCAGGCTGGCTTTACATCAATACTTCTATACATTTATAGTGCTAAGAAATCCAAATGGTATATGAAATTAGCTCCACTCCATATTATGGAATCAGGACAACTCGCCCCAAGGACAACTCGCCCCAAGACAACTCACCCCACAAAAATCTCGCCCCAAGACAACTCGCCCCACTTTCAGGTGACAACTCGTCCCACTTTCAGAAGACAACCCGCCCCACATTCTCAGACACTCACCTTACTAGAATATCTATGTTCTTGTCCCAGATCCTGAACACAGCTTATCCAAGGGTACTGCAATTGGTCATTGAGAGATGTTTCGAGAGTGTAATGCAGCACTTTTAATATCTGAAATGCAGAATGAAGCAAAGGACCGGCACGAGCCCCTTACCTTGGTTACCTTGGATGCTGCTAAAGCCTTTGATGTGGTTTGGCAGGGGTCATTGTTAAGGAAAATATTCCTTGAAGGTGTAGATGGAACAATCTGGCTTACTATACTGAACATGTATACCCAGGCAACGTCGGCAGTGAGGTGGGGCCAACACATATCTGCGCCTTTTCCTGTTAAACAGGGTGTTAGACAGGGTGGGATCCTGAGTACGGTTCACTACAAGTTGTTCAACGACGATCTCCTTCATATGCTGCAGGATTCTGGCCTTGGTGCTACCATTGGATGCTTTTACTGTGGCGCTCCAACATGTGCTGATGATGTGGCGGTTCTTGGCAGTAAGATGCATGCACAGTGTATTGTTTGTATGGTGCGAGGATATTGCTCTACCCACCGTTACTGTATTCATCCAAAGAAATCAGAGGAAGTCTCATTGAACAAAGATGATAAAGGCTCTAGGTGTGACATAAAGTTTGGAGACGAAGCCATTCCAAAGGCTAAGAGTACTGTTCATCTTGGCGTTCATAGACAGTCAAGTGGTAGGCCGGATATCATGGTGAAGGTACAATTGGGTAGACGTACGATGTACAGTATGATGGGTGCTGGCGTTTATGGTGGTTCAGGTTTGAATCCTGTGGTGTCTGCCCACCTGTGGAAGATATATGTGGTTCCTCGTCTTATATATGGTCTGGAGGTTCTGTCTTGCAGCCCGTCTGATGTGCAGTCTCTTGAAAAGCTACAGCGTGATATGATGAGAAGAATACAGTCCTTGCCTAGGAACACGGCAAACGCAGCGGTGAACTGCCTTCTTGGTGTGCGCCCCGTGGAGCAAGAGCTGGACTTAAGAAGACTCACCCTATTGTGCAGTGTCCTGTACAGTGATGGTACCCTAGAGCAGGATATTGCCAGGTGACAGATAGCTGTCAAGGATTCAGATAGTCATAGCTGGTTTACAGCCTGTAACCAACTTCTGCATAAGTACAAACTTCCTAACGTATATCTCCTTCAGCAACAGTTCAGTAGGAAAGCATCCTGTAAGCAGGAGGTCAAGGCCCAAGTTGACAGTTTCGTAGTTGAATTGTGGTGCTCTGAGGCTAAAACAAAAACTTCATTGCAGTATCTGAATGTGGGCGACTGCAAAGTTGGTGAAGTCCATCCCTGCTGGAAGACAGTGGCAAACTCCCCCAGAGATGTTAGAAGAGCTATTACCAAAGTTCGGCTGCTCACTGGTACCTACTGCTTACAGAAGAACAGAGCGAAGTTCAGAAATGGGTCTGCTACAGATCTATGTCTGCTCTGCTCTGCTGAGTCTGAGGACAGGGTTCATTTTCTTGCTGAGTGTAGTGCGCTTAGTTCTGTCAGACAGAGTTATATCACAGTGTTGGATACTTCTGGCTAGTAACCCAGTGTTCAATGTTAAGTCAATCGTAAATGACAAGTTCCTGCTTACGCAACTAATCCTAGACTGTACTTCAGATGCAATAGTTAGTAGAGTCATACTGTGTCTTCAGGAATGTCAGCGCGTGGAATCGGTTTCAAGGCACCTGTGCTTTGCACTTCATCTTAGAAGATGGAAACTGATGGACCAACCAGTGTAAGGTCACTAAGGGAAGGCTGTTTAACTATAAATAAAATTAAAACCTCTAATAAATATCGTCAAGTGAAATAAGCCGCATTTGTACATATGTAACATGTAATATACGTATCAGTTATATGGTGGTGGTTTGGTGATGGATGTATATTGAGTTAGAATGGTAAGAAATTCTACCTTCGTATTCGGCGCTGGATTTATCAAGTAACAGTAACAACGACTAGATTCAACATATACTATCAGGAACTTCTGAATTATATATACGTGGTCTACAGGCACATTACTATTGTTATTATCATCATCGTCATATTGTGTATCTAAAGTATGCCCTTGCCCTCCTGCAAGAGGATGAGGAAACGCCATCAGGCGTGTGTGACTAGATAGTCCGGATCTCCAAGACAAGTAACAAGTATAAATGTAAACTTTCTTGCTTACACACACAAAAAGATCCTTGTCAGGACCAACAACTACCATGAAAGAGATAGATAGATAGATAGATAGATAGATAGATGTGGCCCTCCAAACTCATACTTTTTGAAGTTAAGCTGTTCATTGTTGAAAATGACTTGATCGCTTTTATGTTGATAATTACACTGTTATTTGAAGCGTAATTGTTATCAAACTGTGGCTGTGAGGCATGCTACAGACATTCATTAATGCTTATTAGCAATCGTTGTCCCCTTTAATGCCTAGCGTGACAGGGTTTTGACAGATTTATGAGGTAGGGCAAGCTGTCTTTTGAACTTTTGGTGAGATCCCTTCTGAAAGGGGGGGGGGGGGGCGTCGTCCGGGGTAGAATTCTTTATCCATCTATCTATCGATACTGAAGACGATCATTTTCTGATCATTACACCAGGTATTTATAAGGGCGAGTGGTCTCAGAATGTGAGGCGAGTAGTCTTGGGGCGAGTTGTCTTTGGGGCGAGTTGTCTCAGAATGTGGGGCGAGTTGTCTTGGGGCGAGATTTTTGTGGGGCGAGTTGTCTTTGGGGCGAGTTGTCCGTAATTCCATATTATCGGTATATATTATATTTTTTCTGCGTCTCCTGGGGAGTCAGTTGATCTTTATAACAATCCTAATAAACAACGTAAGTACATTGACACATAAGACGGTAAGGCTCATCAGATGAAGCGTACATTTATAGTATAATTAAAGAATTTATACATGAATATATACACTTTTCTGGGAACCGGTATGCAAATATGGAGTGGGTTTTAAATATCCCAGCTGCACATAAGTACCATTTGAAAAGTCGTTACCCCGGCCCCTCTCCCCTCTCCCTCCCCACCCGGGTCTTAACCCACTGAGCTACCGGGGCTCTTATATCCTCGGTCGTCCGTATGTTTTCCGATCGATAACTTGAGAAATATGTCTTCGAACTTGGTGTTAGGACATGTCGTTGGAATAGATCGTTGGTAAATACTCCTATGGACAAATTGTATTAATTTCTGACGAAGCTATGGCACTTGCTAATATCCCAAAATATGGCTTTGCCCTGCAGTTCCTTTACTGTATTGCAGATCCAGATCAGGATGATTCTGGCCAGGGAGTGAATTGTTTGACGTTAGGAAAGATTGAAAGAGATATGAGTAGTTGGGTAAATGTAAAATGGGAAATTTGTATGGTAATTTCTTGTGAAGTAGTGATAAGTTTAGTCATTTTTGCTTATATTTTTATCAAGCCCTACAAGCGCGATTTCGCAGAATCTATCAACCTTAAATGCGTCACCAGTCACCGTAATTGGACATCATATATTCAAATATGTTTATTGGAACAGGCATTTCGGACATTAGCAACACATCCAGTCAACCTCAATACAAATCAAGCGGGAGAATATTCATCATTAACCAGAGCCAGAGATGGCATTCAGTTGACAAGCTAAAAGAACACACCGCTCCCATTCTGGAACGACCGGTATACATAAAGATGTTGAATAAAGCCTGATGCAGGGTGTACTATATTATGGAGCAGTACGTTTGCAACAGCGACATTAACCCATGTATGCCTAGTGGTCTCTTCTATCCGTATTAATTGGATGAGTCCATCCATCATTGAAGGGGTGTCTGCTTTAATCATTTTCTTATTAATTTTATAGAAATTACTGTTTTTACGCGAACAGTGTAGATCCTGATCAGACGCCGCGTCTAATCTGGATCCGCACTGTTTGCCTATGTCCCTTTTGTGGGACGTTAGACTTTTTTGGGTTAAATGAGGTCCAGTGCAGTACCTGACAAACAACAAACAAGGGTTGGATCGTGTAGCTTCGGACAGCGGGTAAATTCGGACATAACATTGCAAACAGAGAAAATCCAGATGAGACGGCTCATCATGTGCCGTCTCATCAGGATTTTCACTGTTTGCCCAGTTATTTTTGTTTTAATTCCAAACCACTTATAAAGGAAACAATGTTACTGTCCGAATTCACATGCTGTCCGAATTTACCCGACTTGACCCTAAATAAAATAGGTTGGGTAATTGCTTCAGCCCAACACTGCGTGTAAGGGTGATTGCGCAGGCAGTTGAACGAAACGAAACTTAAAAGCGGAATCTATAGCAGCCATAATTTGTACCTTAATGTAACTTATTTTTGTTGAGAAATCTTACACAAGTTCTCTAGAGACTGATTTTATCGCTGTTAATGAGTGGCGTCGCGCGAAGAGGAACGTCACAGCAAACGCTCTCGCGGGCAACCACTCAAACGAACCTTGGTGTCTGAGGAAAATGGCCAGTCATCAATTTTAATTCAATATCTTCCGTAGATTTATAGATTGTTCACGTTAGTAGGGAAAATTGTGGATTCATATGCGGATCTGTCGCTTCCTTGTCCGCTGCCGTAAGTTACTTTGTTTTCTTACGTTTAAACGTTGCAGTTTCGTGTCTTCTCAATTAAGCTGCGACACGTTTAATAGGCCTTACGCACATAAGCGATAAAACTCAGATCCTGCGTACACGCGTAGCTTTAGAGACACTTCATGGATTTGTTTATTTTACAGGCGAACAATGAAGGCATTGAGAAGCCTGCGTGCATGGACAAGTTGGTCTGAATTGCCTTTTCACATTTGCGGGTTTTTTTTTCTTGCGACTACGTGTCACTGTCTTACAACCTCGTTGTAACGAGATAGTTTCAAATTACATTGGGCTTGTCTTTGATTAAGTTTAATGTACGAGGGATGATCAAAAAGTTCCCGGAAACGTTCTGTATTCTCTTTACTGTTTTACTTTCTTCAATGAAATTTCAGACTATCCGACTTTTATGTATTAGTGATTCATATCATACAAAACGACTGGCTTATGTCTAACCAGTTTCATGCACGCGCCACCAACGTAATGACCGGTGACGTGACCCGGCTCAGCTAACGTTACGTTGCATTTTTATCGTTTCTAATAGCAAAATTCTGAACGTTGTTTATCTATAAAATATATGTAGAAACGTTAATTCATTCACCTAAACTTAGAAATATATATCTTTTCTTGATGTTCATAACAAATTTTGTAAAGTATTTTGATCTTTTTAACGAAATGATGTCTAATTCAAGGTAATTCAAGGGCAGATAATTTGCATTACGTTTTGAAATGGATTTCTTATGATCAAGTTGCATGAACATTAGATAAAGGCAATTCGTTAGATATGTGATGTACCCTTTCAGTCGAATCATTCCAGCAATGCGACAACGCAATCTGATATCAGCTGCAGCATTAGCTGTCTATCAAAAGTCTTAAATCAAGCAGCAGCAAGGCTACATCAGCAAGCTTTGTCAAAATCCATCCATAGTCTTAAGATAAGTCCTTTTGTATAAGTAGCTTCATGTACTACACTCTTCTGCACATAGTTATAAATTAATATGACCTTAATTATGACAAAGATGGCCGATACATCCTTGCTGCTGGGTGAGATGGGCATTTGCTGGAAGTTCATTGTGCTGCCAATTTCAGGCTGTGTTGTCGTATTGCTGGAATGGTTCAATTGAAAGGCATAAATCATATATCTAACGAATTGCCATTAGCTCTAGTTTATGAAACCTTATCATAACACTTCCGTTTTATAAGGTAAAGTAAGTTATCTGCCCTTGAATAACCCCACCCCCACATATTTACTGATTAAAGGTCACGTTGAACTTAACGATCATTTCGTCAAGAGAATCAAAGCAACTTACAAAATTTGTAACGAACATCAAGATAAGATATATATTTTTAAAAGTAAAAAGTATGCAAAGACCAGGAACTGAAACAATCAAAATCCAAATCCAGCCCTCAAACCATAGTTGGAAACAACTAAGATTACAAATAATCAAGATACAGAGAACATATGGCCAACCGAGTGAGCAGCTTGTTCCCAAAAGGTGGCCACTCAGCAACCCAAACCGAACCAAAAATAATAAGAACATACATAAGGTAAAACATCACAGAAACTCTGACACCAAAAACAGGCAACAGAGAACCACAACAGAACTACCGCCTTGGAACGGTCAGTAATGAATTACTGGGGGGCTTAAATCGATTTTACAGGCCCAACCTCACCCTCAGTTTCTGAAGTGGTACAAAACATTTAGTTGGTTGTTCGGTTCGCATGATAACCCTCTAACTCGTCAATGAATCATCACGGTAAACACATAAATCAAATTTCAACACCATGAAGAAGCAAAGACGAGGACTCAACAGATACAACGGGCCGTCTGACAGGTGGAGATCCCTGTCCTGCCAAACGACCCCACTGGAAATCTGAAGCAAAAGAAGGTCACCAGTTGAGCCCCGGTGGACCAAGCAACAGACAAAAAGGCTCCGGTCCCAACCAACTAAAATATATAGCTTTAGGTCGGGGCCATCATAGAGTCTGACGACCGATCCCCCGGTGTGCAATTAAAGAGTGCAGCAAAGTTATCAACCGTGATTGGGTTTATCACTAAGCATGCAGACTGTCGCATAACATTTAAATTATAGCCAATACGTTTGTGACGTATTATTATTTTTCGGAATTGATCAGAAAAATCAGTCCTACCCTTAATCTTTTTGAATTTGTATACTAAGTCACCATAAAATTCTGGTTCCGATAGGCCTTGGTGTAAAAGAAATTTTAATCCGACATCAAATTTTGAAACCAATTCATGGTGTCTGCGATAGAATTTAGAAAAAGCCTTTCTAAGCTTATGATACCGATAGCCCTGTTGAAGAAGTTTAGCAGTTAAACATTTATTACGAGCATTAAAGTCATCTACATGACTACACACTCTAGCAAATCTTATAAGTTGAGAAATATACACTCCATAAGAGGGACGACGTGGAACGTCACCATCCAAAAATGGAAAAGTAACTATATCAAAGTCAAAGTCATCACGTTTATCATAAATTTTAGAAGATACAAAACCGTTAGAAATAGATAGATGTAAATCCAAAAAAGGGGCCTCGGTATCTGAAGTATTAGCTTTATTCAATTTAAGTTCAGGTGGGTAAATTTGGTTAACCATGCTTTCAAAATAAGGATTATCAATATTCAGAAGATCGTCTAAATATCTAGAGGTTGAGTTAAATGCCTCAATGATATCAGCTTGATTATCAACCGAAAGAGAAGTCGTGAAATCTCTTTCATAACAAAATAAAAACAAGTCGGCCACAAGAGGAGCACAATTTGTACCCATCGGAATACCAACAATTTGTCTGTATAGCTTATTACCAAATCTGATGTAAATATTATCTAAGAGATATGATAAGGCGTCACATACATTCTGACATGACCAAAGACTATATCCTCTATATATTTTACGGTCAGTAGAAGTGAAAAACGCTTTCTTATCGTTACAGGCAATATAAAGGGTATCTTCATTTTTGGAGAACTTTTTGAAGGCCCTCTCAATCAAATCAACAAGTTTTTCCTTTATTAAATTATGGGGTAATGTGGTATAAAGAGTAGAAAAATCATAAGTGGACAAACTAGTCGCACGGAACCCTCTTGACTTCAGTTTACTAAGTACCTCACCAGAATTTTTTATAGACCAAAACATATATTTCCCTGACCTCTCATATACTGTCTCATAGTACCAAATGACACGAGATTTCACAGCAGTGAGGCAAGAAGTTAATAATTTAGATAATTCTGTAGTAGTACAAGAGCTAGAGTTGGCAATGAATCTAGCTTTATACGGTTTTTTGTGAAGCTTAGGTAACCAATACATCGTAGGAAGTCTGTCTTGGCGTTCCTTAACGTTTACAGCAAACTTTAAAGGCAAATTATTTGAGTGGCTATTAACGACAGTCTTCTCATCTGTAAAAGTCTCTTCGTAAGCCGTGGTGCCGTTAAGTTCCTGCTTCAAAGTGTTAATATAGTGCATCCGACAAACAACAACAATGTTGTTTGCGGCCTTGTCAGCAGGAACCAAAACATACTTCCTATGAAAATCCTGGATACCCTGCTTCAAATATCTAAAGGAAGATTTAGGCTTAGGAGGTAAAAGATTAGTATTGTGTGAATAAAACTTTATACGTTTATCCACAATATTAAAGATACTTAGTTTCCATTTCTTTTAAGCGTTAAGTTTATGTAAAGTAATTCATATTTAGATTCATAATTTGTGAGTAGGCAACGTTCGAATTTTGCTATTAGAAACGATAAAAATGAAATGTAACGTTAGCTGGGACGGGTCACGTTACCGGTCGTTACGTTGGTGGCACGTGCAATAAACTGGTTAGGCATAAGTCAATTGTTTTGTATGATATGAATCACAATTACATTAAGGTTGCCTGGGATGAAATTTTATTGAAGAAAGTGGAATAATAAAGGGCGTACAACACTTTTCCGGGAACTTTTTGATCATCCATTGTACATGCTTTTTCCTGATTTTTATCAGTGTTTATTAGTACGTTGAGGATAGCAATCATCATTGAAACACACAAAGCGAAATGCATCGCAAGAAAACAATATGAAGTGTGTGTGTGTTCTTTGTGATTATGGCCTTTCCTGGGTATCTCCATTTATATTTGTTTAAAACAGAATCTTCATCAAAATGCTGTCAGAACAGTTTGCATTAGCTTTCATTTAATTTAAAGCAAAGCGTTACAGCTCCACCATTCGATTTCTCAAACTTCCTCTCATCATGATTCGCCTGATCCAGGAACTGATAAGCTCCCAGAAATGTGTAAATTAAAAGGATAGGCAACCCTATTTCTTTTTTCTCTTTGATACCGAATGCCTTTACTGTATAGATTTTAGGCGGCAAATATTAAAAAAATGCATTCATATCATTCCAATCCTCAGGGTTTGTTTGCAATCACTTTTCGGTATAACTTTGCTTCCCTCTTTAAGGTCTTCAGATACAGAATAACTCTGTATTGACTTGTTAAAACACGAAACAGAGTTATTGTTCATGGTGAAATCGAACAACTATGGAGTATATATACACTTACAATGTCTACTATAAAGGTCCTAAGTTTTCGGGCAGATACGTCTGTATAAACAGTTGAAACCAGAATGATCAAGGTCTTTACAATTTCAATTCCATCTGCGCATTTTTGAGGCATTACTCTATGGTAGACCCGGAACAACAGGAAAATAAATAACTGGGCAAGGACCGGCTGTGCTTGCAGTAGGTGCAGAATTTGGGCAGTCTTTTTTTTTTCTTTTTTTTTTTTTTTTTTGGGGGGGGGGGTATTTTTGAACTTAAACATTGTTTTTCTAGGAAACAAAACTGTGAAATGTTTTTTTTGTTGTTGTTTTAATCTGTATCATACAATGTAAGTTTTACTAAAACAATATGCATAAGCATGCCCCATCGATTGAATATATTTTTCATGACGTTTCTCATGAAATTCAATTTTCTTGCATTTTTGTAAAAAATGTAAAAATATCCTTATTATCATGATAATTGCATTTTTCTTACCAGTTTGTTTCAAATATCCTATATTAAAGATTATATGATTTGCAGAAACGAAAGTGCATCCATGTGTTAGAGACATGGATTTTAATGGAAAATGTGTAAAAAATTATGTATATATACAAACGTTTATTTTTTAGGAAAACAAAACGGTGATTTTTTTTCTTATCCAAATGTTTTATAGCCCTTTGGGTTATTCAGCTGGTATAATGAAATGAATGCCTCACCAATATTTTTATTCACTATCCGTCTACCTTAATTGCACGCCGGTTGGTCAGGTATCAGACTTAATGGTGGGCCCGACATAACGATATTTAATTTAGTTGGTTGGGGCCGGAGTTTGCCTTGTCTGTTGCTTGGTTACTCGGGGTCTAACTGATAATTTTCTTTTGCTCCGGTATTTCAGTGGTGGTGTTTGATTTTCCAGGGGTCTCCTGGTGTTGCAACACTTTATTTCTGTCGAGTCCTTATCTCTGATTCATCATAGGTCTTATACGTGATTTGTGCGTTTCCAATGATGTTTCATTGATGGGTTAGCAAACCTTCATGAGGACCAAACAGCGAACTAAATGTTTCGAACCACTGCAGAAGCAGAGGGCGAGGTTTGGTACCAGTAAAAGATGTTTAAGTGCCCCCCCCCCCCACCCAGTAATCTTTTCCAAAGCGGTACTTCTGTTGTGGTTCCTTGATTTTACATTGTGCTATGTCCGCTTGTCTATGTTGTTTGTTGGTTTGGTGACCTGTTTTACTATCCAATCTGCTTTTTTATTTGCTTTGTTTTGTAACTTAGAAATAGTACAGATAAAAATAGATGTCGATGTTGTTTTTGACTAGGGTAGCTGAATGACCACCTATTTGGGAAAGATCTGCTGATTCGGTTTACCGTGCGTGTCTTTCGTGAACGTGTGCAAATTTTGCCGTGTGTGTGTGTGTGCTTCTTTCCCTGTTGGTTTTGAGAGCGGGATGTGGGATTTGATTGTAATAATTCATGAGTATTGCCTATCTTTTTATTTCTCATAGTATTCAGGAAAACTTTCGAACTCGTAGAAAAGAATTTTTTAATGTAACTTCCAGTTGCACTGAATCGCTACCTTTATTTCATAGTTATGTTCTAACACAGACCGAACGGCTACTTGCTAATGAAGCTGTTATCCGAGCCGTCTCTAAAAGAAGTCCTTCTGATATCTTTGATTGGTGGCTTTTAGCACACAGCGTAAAAAAGTGAAAAGTCGGATAAGGACCCGGAAAAGGTCGGATAATGAGGCTGCAACAGAACTAAGTACATGTTTGAGGTGCCAGGTGTGTGCAGCTATGGTTACGTACCTCTAAGCCACTTGGGGGAACGTCGTTACGAGAATTGAAACAGAACAGAACTAAGTATGAGGTTTCCTGCATAAAATCAGTCTAAGTCCCGAGTGGTTTTATTACTAATGGTTACAAGGCAGTTCTTCTCTTGCGGACATGAGTGCATTTGGCGTGTTACTGTAAAATACTTTAAAATATCTGCGATATCAAAGTTTCGAGGTCTAACGAAAATGATATATTGGCGGTCATTAATTTTGGCGTTCATGATATACAATGGCTCCAGATAGTAAAGAAAGTTGGATGTGAATTTGTTACGTTTTTTTACTTTTCCTTTAAAGGTAGGTTCCTGTACTAGCGATAACAATTATGTCCACAAAATAATTTCGTCTTTTTCTGAGCAGTATTGAATTCTCTTATTTTTCTGAATTTGTTGCCACTGAGAAACTCGTCAAATGTTGAAGAAAATAGTCATTTTCCCTTTTGGTTTATTTTCTTTCGTTGGAATTCCAGTTCTAAAAATAACTATGTTTATTATGTCTATAAGTGCGCGATTTCTGATGCCATTCTCCAAAGGTCAATTTTCCCTTGTTGTGAGCTCTCCTAGAGGTCCTGGCATGGTGGATGGGTTAAAACTATCCCAAATTGCAATGCAGCATGACCTCAGCTGCGTCATCTATTTTTGGCGCGAACTAAAAATAGCGCTAACTGGTGTGCGAAGCAGAGTTAGGAAATCCCTTGTAAAACAACTTTTCTAATACTTTTTTGGTTTACACTTTTTAGTGAAACTTATTCATTCCCTTTTATAGAGCTTTCCAACAACTTGGATGAAATATCATCAAAATTATGGTGCATTCCAAAGTACAGGAACCTACCTTTAAACTATACATTGCAGCATTCCATAAGAATCGCCTTATCGAGGCGATTCTAATGGGATGCCACAATGTATAGTTTCGTGGAAAGGTATAAAAATATATCAAATACTTATCAGTTAGTCTTTCTTATCGGAGCTTCTGTTGAGCTGTGCGTTGAAATTCAAATATTGGCGGATTTATATTTTAGCGCTCTTTACCTTAACCGCCAATTTCGCCAAAATTCAGTAACCGCTAAATATAAATGTTTTACATTATCAGAAATATGCTGTTTCGTTTTCTCATTTGTGTTTCTCCCTTCGTTTTCAGTGTCGCGGGTTGGCAGTGTATTGTGATCTTTGCCTTACTACATTTAAATCCCGTTCCGTTGAACTTTCTGCAAAATCCGAGGGATTAAATTTCCTGATCATTTTGTTAGTCACAGGGAAATGCATTGATGTTTGAGATCATTACGGATACCTTTGAAAAAGAAAGTGAAATTGCTTTCTGTATATCTCTAGGCTTAAACTTATTACTGACTGATTAATTAAACGACTGCTAAATGCTACAACAAATTACGAGACATGAAAGCTTAGATTTAGAGTAAAAAGTATGCAAAGACCAGGAACTGAAACAAGCAAAATCCAAATCCAGCCCTCAAACCATATTTGGAAACAACTAAGATTACAAATAATCAAGATACAGAGAACATACGGCCAGCCGAGTGAGCAGCTTGTTCCCAAAAGGTGGCCACTCAGCAACCCAAACCGAACCAAAAATAATAAGAATATACATAAGGTAAAACATCACAGAAACTCTGACACCAAAAACAGGCAACAGAGAACCACAACAGAACTACCGCCTTGGAACGGTCAGTAATGAATTACTGGGGGGGGGGGGGGGGCTTAAAGAATTGAGTCTGGATCAAAGGCTTTAGATGAGTGAAAATTGTGTTGCTATGGTAAATGCTGTATTAAAATTATATTTTATTTTTGTCATCTGTAGAAGATTTCAGGAGGCTCTAAATTACTTAGGAAATATAAATCCTTTGTTCGGTTTGTCTCATTTTTATTGAAATACATACTATCTAAATGAAATCCTTAAATTGTATATTTAAAACTGCTGTCAGGGCACGTTTGATTTAAGAAGTACATGTATTCATTTTTCAAAAGTAACATGTTAGATCAATATATATCACAACTGCAATGACACTTTCTGAAAACAAGCCAAATGCTTATATCAATCATCTGCTTTTTGTCTTTTGGTTTAAACAGGTACATTTGTCAGTACATGTCTACTCGTTTTGTGCTATTTTGGCTTTTATTTTTAATAAAACTCAAAACTATTGGCACTAATAACATTAAAAGCGTCAACTCACAGAAATTGCTAGGCAAATATTCAGAAGAAAATTTACTCTTGATTATCTTTGCTCTACTAACTCGTCCAAAATCTCACTTCAACACAATTTTCTTATATTCCTGTTGAAACTCAAGAAATGATCCGTTACACATTGTTCCGCTCCAGCACGTAGGGTACCACATTAAGAAGTAATATTGAAAGACTATCAAATCTTCAAAACTTAAAAAAAATGAGCAGCATGGATTATTCCAAATGCTAATTACGGTACAACATCTTGTAATATGTTCAGAGTCTGAGTTGCTGGCAAGTTACATTTTCTGGGCCTGTCTTAAGAGTTGAATACCAAAGAACTCAGCACAGGGGCGTAATGTCGGGCATAGGTACCGCCACACGTTTCGTGCGCCGAGACCATGGCTCTAGAATAATATATCTAAGGACAAAAGTTCTGCACGGGTGTAAATTTATCATCCGTGCAGGATTTTTGTCCTTAAGTGTAGTGCTCTTACGCCGAAGACTGATGGTGGAACTCAGTTTCGCATTTCCTTCTTAAGTTAGGGTCATATGTACTCAGTTTAGAAACTGTTATAAATTCTTCTGAAGTGGTGTAAAAAGGTAAAGGTTTCCCATAGCCTAATAGCCGTAGGGGCAGTGGGGGTTAGAGGCCCACTGTATCTTGGGCACAGCTGATGAAAGGCCGAGCCTCGTCCTTCCCTAATTCGAAAAAAGTACCCATTTACTGCTGGGTTGACAGAGAGAGTTTCCCAGTCGTCGGATGGCGACGGTGAGCCGCGATCTCACGACCTTCCGGCGACTTTCTGCACAATAACCGAGCCACTCTTACCACTCGGCTATTGCGCCTCTCTAGTGATGTGCAATGGTGGATTAATAGTGTCTAGATTCTTTAAATTTATTTCATGTAATTTGTGTAAATTGTATTTTTAGAAACTGTGATACGTTCTTCTGAAGTGATGTGCAATGGTGGATAAATGGTGTCTAGATTCTTTAAATTTATCTAATGTAATTTGTATTTATCGCTTTTTGTACATATGCACACCTTTTAGAGGGACACATGGTGAACTAACTATATATAATGTAGCTAAATATGCTGTCCTCTTTAAATACTGTATAAATAGATTAATAAAAGTTAGATAAAGCCTGAAATGATATAATCTTTTTTATGCCCCCGGAAAGAACTTCGGGTGGCATATTAAAATCGGACCGTCCGTCCGTCCGACTGTCCGTCCTTCCGTTACAGATCGTGTCTCAGCGATAACTTTAAAACTATTGAAGCAAATTTTATGAGACTTCACAGAAAGATAAAGCATAATGAGAAGGTGTCACGCGCAAGGCTCAAGTCCCTACGCCCAAAGTCAAAGCCACAGTTGGGTCAAAAGTCAAACTGTCTCAGAATTGGATCTCAGCAATTACTTATAAACTACTGAAGCAAATTTAATGAAATGACAGAGAAAGATGAAACATAATAAGAAGGTGTGTTGGACATAAGATTTGTGTTGCCAAGGCTTAGGTTCCTTCGCCCAAGGTCAAGGCCACAATTGGTTCAAAGGTCAAATTGTGTCTCAAAATCGTGTCTCAGCAATAATTTTAAAACTACTGAAGCAAATTTCATGAAACTTCACAAAAAAATAAAGCATAATGAGAAGGTGTGTCGCGCACAAGACTTAAGTCCCTACGCCCAAAGCCAAGGCCACAGTTGGGACATAGTCAAATTGTCTCAGAATTGATCTCAGCAATTACTTATAAACTACAGAAGCAAATTTATTGAAAAGTCACAGAAAGATGAAACGTAATAAGAAGGTGTGTTGGACATAAGATTTGTGTTGCCAAGGCTTAGGTTCCTTCGCCCAAGGTCAAGACCACAATTGGTTCAAAGGTCAAATTGTGTCTCAAAATCGTGCCTCAGCAATAATTTTAAAACTACTGAAGCAAATTTCATGAAACTTCACAAAAAAATAAAGCATAATGAGAAGGTGTGTCGCGCACAAGACTTAAGTCCCTACGCCCAAAGTCAAGGCCACAGTTGGGACATAGTCAAATTGTCTCAGAATTGGATCTCAGCAATTACTTATAAACTACTGAAGCAAATTTATTGAAAAGTCACAGAAAGATGAAACATAATATATTTGAGGCATGTCACAGTTCTTATACTCTTCGTACCACATCATTCATATTACATACTATTACAGCTTCCATACATATTCGTAGATGAACATACGATTTTGCTAATTCTATCCCATATTCTTAACCAACTTCTAGGAATCCACGCATACATGTACGTATGACAGTCTCATGCGTACGTTAGCTCCACGCAAGCCGTTTCACACATACGGTATGCGCTTAAAAATACATTGGGTGTGTCCACACAGAGTGTATATAATGCATATATTTAAGCCCGTCGGCTATTACTCATAGTGGTTTTACATACTTATTGACAGTATATATTAGCGTATACCACATACCCTTTTTTAACTAATTCGTAACTTCAAATATACTGCATTATTTATCTTTTTGTGGCTTCCACACATAGACCTATAGATGTTGTCCTTTTCACGGGGGCATACATACATACATCCATACATACATACACTGTAATGATATTAAATATATAGCTGCTTGTATCCTTGTCATTAATGCGCGTCTTCCACACATAAACTGTATTGCCCTATTCTGGATACATACATACATACATACATACATACATACATACATACATACATACATACATACGTGTAAATAATGTAAATACTATTAGCCTATATTGTTATGAACTGTAAAAATTACACGATATGTGAAAACATATGGTGTCGGTGTAGGGGATGAGGAGCCGACAAAAAAAAAAAAAAAAAAAGGTGTGTCGCGCACAAGACTTAAGTCCCTACGCCCAAAGTCAAGGCCACAGTTGGGACATAGTCAAATTGTCTCAGAATTGGATCTCAGCAATTACTTATAAACTACTGAAGCAAATTTATTGAAAAGTCACAGAAAGATGAAACATAATAAGAAGGTGTGTTGGACATAAGATTTGTGTTGCCAGGTTCATGGTCAAGGTCACAGTTAGGAGTTAAAGGTCAAATCTCGCCTCTGTGATAACTTAAAACTTGTCGTCAAACTTCATAGAAAGGTAAACCATGAGAAGGTATGATACATACACTATTTATGATTCCAAATCCAAGGTCAAGGTCACAATCTGGGGTCAGAGGTCAAATCATGTCTCGGCAATTACTCACAAAAGTACCAAAGCAATCTTTAAAGAAAGATAAAGCCTAATGAAAAGATTTGCCATGCACAAGACATGGGTTCTCACACCCAAGGTCAAGGTCATAGCAAGAGGTCAAAGGTCAAGTCATTTATCCTCAATTACCTAAAAACTACTGAACTTCATTAAACTTCATGAAAAGTTATTAAACAATGAGCGAATATGTCACAAACAAATTATGGTTCTATTGCTCAAAGTCAGGATCACAGTCAGGGCTCAGAGGTCAAATCATGTCTCTGAACTGACTTAAAACTGCTGAAGCGAATTTCATCATGTTTCATTGAAAGGTGAAGCATGATAAAATGGTAACGTAAAGAAAAAAAGTATAATGAGAAGTTATGTAAGGTGCGACATTTAGGTTCCCACACCCAATGTCAAGGACACAACACAGTTTGGTTAGTGGTTGAATTAAGTCCCCTTGGGTCCTCTTAAAATTCCATAGTGCATTTAAACATTACAAAAAGGTAAAACGAAATGAGAATGTATATCATGTGCAAGGCTCGGGTTCTATGCTCCAGGTCGAGGTCACAACTAGGGCTCAAAGATCAGTTTAAGGGGCCTTCGGGGGCATTTGTTACACACTGTAATATTTCTTGTTTATTTCTTAAACTATCCGGATTCATTTTTGAGTCAAAAAACATAAACGAAGAAAATTATACCATGCAACTATTGAATTCCAAAATTGCAATTGAAATATATGGGCGAAAAACTATAGGCCTACTGTGAGTTGCTATGACAACCTGAATGACTATTTTTAAAGCCCAAGACCGTTTTCCTTGTGTGTGGCTGAAATGATGATAAAAAAGATGCAAATATCAGCAAAATCTGAGAAGATTTCTCGACATTCTGAGAATTACAGCGAATTACTCTTTAACAATGACAGCATGCTGGCCAGGATTACTTTGCTTAAAGTTATTTGTAATATTCTTTGATATCTATTCAAACAGCGTGATAAATACTGTCTCAGTCGACAAAATATTAATTTCAAAATAACATTCAGAACTGAAGAAGAGGTCATTTTTGACAGTTTTTCATCAATAATTGCAATATAATGCTGAGAGAGAAAAGAACATAATGAAGTGTTTTCTGAAACTGTCTCGAAGGCGCATAGTAATTTGGTAAAAAGCGAAGGCAGAGTTTAAAGCCTGAAATGGAATGGAGTGTTATGATATGGGAGATGAGATAATCTACATCTCCTTGGCTACAATCTTCTCCCAGATTCTGGGATGGTATCCTTGCAGGAAAGAATTTGCTCCCTCAGATATAGCAAATTCTGTCCTGAAATATTGTCATCCCAAGTACAGGAGATTATCCATGCCAGTCCATTCCAGGCTTTAAACTACATGTATGTCAAGTACCAAGTGATTTATGTCCCTGTGTGATAAATATTGTAATCTGATGCTGTTTTGAAAGGCAAACTCTCTTCATTTGCAGAAACTGAAGCCTTTACAAACATTGAACGCTGAACCTGTCTATACACTAGGTAAAGGCGTCATTATCAGTTGATAAAAATAATTTAATAGGCTTTTTGTGAATACTCAAATCAGCTTCACGCTCGCTCGGACACGGCAGAGTCTTGGTGTTTACCATGTACATTCCTCATTCATGATCCATAGACTGTTCATAGGCAGATGGCGATCAGACTTTGCTGATGCTCAGGCTGTTTCGTCTTCCTTCTTCACTCTTGCATTGATTTACCTTTTCACGCTACGCCAATCACCGAAGGAATTGTTGTTGTTGAGTTGAGGTTAAATGTCCCAGTAAACAGTATTTCAGTCATGTGGAGACATTGCCTCCGAATTAGTAGGACTTTTACCCGGCCTGAGATAAATGGCAAACAGCATGGTCATGCTACAGTCAATACATGTAGCAGCTGTGCCGCAGAGGCATCAGGCAGCCCATCTATGTCGTGGGTCCCGAAGGGCGGGGGCCATATCACCGAAGGAATGTATAAAACTAGTCTAAGCTCCAGGTAGTGTCTGACCAAGCCTACTTGAAATATCTGATGTGGAGCTCATTTACTGTGTTATTAACTGTGCTTCATGTTTTGTTGTCTTGTTATAAAATAGATAATAGGAGAGAAAAAAAGATTTTTTTGTGTTATGTATTTTGTATGGTGTTCGCTGTTCTATGTTTGACTGGGAGTGTCTTAATCTGAGTCTTCTCTGACGTATTAATGGTTTTCGATTATTTCGACATTTGCCACTAACTTCGTAGTAACTTCCGTTGGGAAAATCCAGAATGTACAATTCTAGGATACAATTAAAGTGAAACAATTGTGCTTGGGACATCATATATAAATACTGATAACACTTGTTTGTCTATCTCCACTATCCCCCCAATCATCCATCAAACATGCATAAAAAGGTAAAGGTAAAGGTTTCCCATAGCCTAATAGCCGTAGGGGCAGTGGGGGTTAGAGACCCACTGTATCTTCGGCACAGCTGATGAAAGGCGGAGCCCATCCCTCTCCTTTCGCTGCCTTATCCTTCCCTGATTCGAAAAAGGTACCCATTTACTGCTGGGTGGACAGAGAGAGTTTCCCAGTCGTCGGATGGCGATAGTGAGCCGCGAACTTACGACCTTACGGTGACAAACATGCATAAGGTTATCGAAGAAAACTAAAAAAAAACTTGGAACACGAAAAATAACTGCTGTAATTTTCCTAGAAAAGAAGACTTTTAAAAAAGTTTCACAATGTAGTAATGCATCCAACTGATGCAGATGAAATGGCAAACATAGTAGGCCCTGATTTAGGTCTGAACTGTTTGCTCAGACCTACCTATACCAATACTTAGAATTGCAATGGTAAGCAGATGTTAGATATTGAAATCTGCTTATTGGAATCGTCATTTCGACAATTAGCGATGCAGATATTAAACCTTAATTCTGTTACAGGAAATTGTCGCGGAAAAATCAGCACAAAGGACCGGAAACTACACCAAAACATTATTGACTGTTCTGGAACAACCAGTATGAACAAAGGTGTTAGCTAAAGCAGATGCGGGCCGTTGTGTAGTAACATACATTTTTGTCTACATTAAAGAAAAGCAGCGCCTGAGGCAAATCTTTAATCTATGTTAAGGTGTCATTGTCATTTACGTTAGAGGAAAATCAGTTTTCAGATGGTATACGGTCCATGCGCGGACCGAACAACTACAGGGCAGAACTCTCAAAATGAGGGTAGGTGCAATAAAAAGCTCATCTCCTCTCCCCCCCCCCCCCCTCCCCCACCCCCAACCAAACCAGTAAATGTTTTACAGACTTTTCCAAATCTTCTGTGTTGTTTCATCTTTATTATAATTTCAGGTTTATCTTTTTCTTTTTTTTCTGCGTTTTGTGCAGGTGGCCTCCTATCAGAGGGAAAACTTCAGCAGTTGTTTGGTCTGTTTCTTTTCTTTCCCCAAACGGTGTCGTGAAATATGAAATATCTCAAAGTAATAACAGATAAAAAATGTAGTATGTCGGCTGCATCATGCTGTTAAGCGAAGCGAAATCTTACAATCGGATTTGTAGCACTTAAATGGATGCTGATTGCAGACAACGATTATAACACCTAGTAATGGCGACTAAATCGCCTTTGTCGAGTCGATCTTTAAGCAAATGTGGGCGAAACAGGAGCTGAAAGGGTAGATTAGGGTCTAAGCTAGCTCCATGCCGACAGCGAAGACTGTGGTCACACTGGCGGACGCCCGGGCTGGTCTGAGACTTCGCTGGGTTCACATGCCACGTTGTTGGTTTTCTCATGTCGTGGCTTAACTATTATGCTTTATACATAAAGCTGTCGAATAGGCAATCAATTTGTAGATGCTTTTGATGTTTTTAGTACCATGTTAGAATGGATGTGTCATTTTACAAGCCGTATTCATAAAAACTGTGATGAAAAATTTCTTTTGAGCAGTACACAAGGGATTTTCCTGATGAAGACATACAGCTGTTGACTCGCATTAAAAAATATGACTCGGCTGCAATACAGCAAAAGCAACAAAGTGGTATGTGCTCATAGCATAAGAGTTTCGCTGTCCGCCAGCTAGCTTAAACCCTTAGCTACCCATTTACCGCTTGACGAAGACTCTGATCAGACTGGCGGCTGCCCTGACTGATCTGAGTCTTCACTGGGCGCACGTGCGACTTTCTTGAGTTTATTGTGTCGCGGCTCAATTGAATCTATTCTGTTCATAGAGTATATTTGTCATTTCCATTTGTCATTTCTATTTGTCATATCGCAGACCAAAATATTGTTTCTGACATTCACCACTCTGCCGCTTTGAAAACGCACGGAATTTTATTATCACCAACAGTATTAAAAAGTTTTTACTAGCTCTGCATTTCGTATGTATACAGTATCGTCCACCCGTTCACGCAATATCACTTTTAATCGTTGTGACGCTGACGATCAACGCTCGTAAGGGTTTGTGGGGTATGAACCTTGGAACTAAATTCAGGTGGTTTTATCCCATGACGATATCTTTTGTTTGATTCTATCCGGAATTTCGGTGTTGCTATTTATGTGAGTCCTCATGTTTGCTTTATCTTAGTTTTAATTTTGAATTCTATTTTCCTGAGATATTACACTCTTCCACGCAAACCGAACAACTAAGTGTCTGAGGAACCAAAGCAGATCCGAGGACTCGACCGCAAACCGGCTAATCACCCCAACCCCCTCGCCAAGTAATTTCATAGCTGGTCGTCCCAAGGCGGCACTTATGTTTTGGTTCTTCTTATTTGTTTTGTGTGTTGTTGTTGCTTCGCCTGTTATTGTAATAGTGTATGTGATGGTAAGGCTAGTCCTAAAATAAAAAATAAAAAAAATAGGTAAAAATATTGTATAAACTGTTCTTATTGTCAGAATTGATGCTTTCGTTGGTATGTTGTGCGGGTGGTAATTGTTTTGGGTGTCTGATGAACCAATGCAGAATCAAGGGCGAGGGTTGGTCGACCGTTAACAGGCTAAGCCCTTCGCCACCACCTATCTCCCGCCCCACCCCAAGTGATTTCCTCACTGGCCGTCCTAAGGCGGCGGCACTTCTGTTTTGGTTCTCCTCGGTTGTTTTGTGTGTTGTTTGTTGCTGTGTCCGGTTACTGTATATTGGCTAGCCCGGTGACTAAATACATGAGAAATGGCTTTTCAGATGGCTGCCGCTGGTGATGTCTTTGATGATGACTAATTTTGTGTTGTCTATTTCCCAAATGGTATCTTGGGTGAGATCAGGGATTCAGTTGTGTCATGTGAGAATTTTCCTACTTACTTTTGATGAAAATCTTGAATAATTATAAAAACATATTCTGGAAGGAACAGGACTTATGTATTGATTACTTGGTTGTTAGAGATATTACAGAGACGATATTTTGTGATTGGTCTGTCGTAACTAAAAAAAAAAAATACATAAATAAAAAAAAGTAACAAAAAATGGGACGCCTAAAATTACCGTAATTGTTCAACTCCAGCATACCTTCCAGGGGATTGTTAACTGGATACATATGCGGCGCCTTTCCGATATTGACTATAGACTGACAAGTGCCTGCTGTGCTTGCAGTAGGTACGGGACGCCTCTTTTGTTCCCTTTTTGTCTTTATTCTTTGGACGTATTGCCCAACCGACAAGATAGTGGAGAACCTGCTGCACTTGAAGCAGGTATGGCATTCTTTTTTTGTTTCTATTCCCATACATTTTTTAACTTCGTAGGGACGAATTCGCCGTCTCTGGGGACTATCGAACCCTATACAATCAACAACCCACCATACATTACTTCAGGTGTGATGCAGTTTTACGGTTTCACATACTGCAACATAGCTAGACTTGACTCTTGTAGGCTACATATCCGTGTTTTACGCATTGATTGTTGTAGCGTTGTGTTTACGATTGTGTATGTGCAACACAATTGCATAACATTTGGCGTGGGCAGCCATTTTGTTATCATAATTTCAACTGCATGGTCCCCGATAATGGGAATAATTTATCCATTTTTGTATTAGGAGCTTACTTTTTTTAGGTTTAGATATTTTTCTCAAAATGTAAATATTTTTATCATATGACGTCGCATCTGAGAGTGTAATAAAGCCATGCATTTAAAACGATAATCCACTAGTGGATTAAATATGCAAATTACGTCGTAACGTTATACAATGACGTCCATTAAAACGTCACGTTTTCTTATGACGAAATCTTGACGTTGTAGTGCAAATTTTGCTAATAAAATGCGATTTTAGTTTCATATGATAAATGAAACCTGTATTATTGAATTTATTAAACGAGTTGGTGAAAACGATAAGAAGCTCGGCATAGCCTCGCATCTTATCTTTTTCCCCAACTCGTTTAATAATTTCAATAATACATAAGCACTCATGTAAGATCCTCTATGTACTTATTGATTCTATTTTTATTGTTTGAAACCTCTGAAGAAGTCGAAAGGCGAAAGCGCTTAGGTGACATATTAAGGATCGCACTGTTAATGATTATCGCTTAGGTAACATATTAAGAATGGCACTGTTAATAATTTTTTTCCTATTTGCATACCCCGCCACAAGATATTGGCGGCGTATCATGCTATACCATTGATGAATGACTTGTAATTTTGCATCCTTTTTCAACAGTATTTCAGTCATACCAGGACGATGGGAGAGTGAAAACAAAAGGCCATGTTCAATGGAACCCCGTTTACGTTTGAAAAGATTTCCACCTCCAGCAGGAGTCGACCGATCGGCTTATTAGGAGGCAAGCTTATCCCCGCGGGGTGGGGGTGGGGGTGGTATTTACCTATAGTAAGTATGGTACAGACATGCCACTGGCATAATCCCATTTTTCAGGCTGGCTATACATCAATACTTCTACACATTTACAGTGCTATGATTTTTTTCTGGTCTCCTGGTTGGATTCAATTAGTTTTTATCACCATCCTAATAAATAACGTAAGTCCATTGACACATAAGACCATAAAGATCATCAGTTGAAGCATACCTTTATAGTATAATTAAAGGATTTAAACATGGACATGAATAGGTACACTTTTTTGGTAGTCGGTATGCAAATGAAGAGTGGGGTTTAAATACCCCAGATGCACGTATGTACCACTTGCAAAGTCAAGTTACTCTGGCCCCTCACCCCCCACCGGGGCTTAACCCACTGAGCTACCGGGGCTCTTATACCCTCGGTCGTCCGTATGTTTTCCGATTGATAACTTGAGAAATATGTCTTCGAACTTGGTGTTGGGACATGTCTTGGGAATAGATCGTCGGTAAATACTCTTATGGGCAAATTTTGATAATTTCTGAAGAAGCTATGGCACATGCTAATATCCCATATTGCCCTGCAGTTCCTTTACTTTATTGCAGATCCAGATCAGGATGATCTTGGCCAGGGAGTGAATTGTCTGTAAAATGGGAAATTAATATGGTAATTTATAGTGAAGTAGTGATAAGTTCAGTCATTTTCGCCTATATTTTTATCAAGCCCTATAAGCGCGATTCCGCAGAATCTAGCAACCTTAAATGCGTCACCAGTCACCCTAATTGTTCATCATATAATCAAATCTGTTTATTGGAACAGACATTTCGGACATTAGCAACACATCCATTCAACCTCAACACAAAGCAACCCGGTAATACTAATTGTTAGCCAGAGACAGAGATGGTATTCAGTTGACAAGCTAAAGGAACAAGTCGCTGCTATTGTTGGTTGGTTGTTTTATGTTTAACGGATCTTGGAGACAGTATTTCAGTCTACATCGAGCCGTCTCCCATAGTGCGAAAGACAGAAAAGAGATGTGATAGCGAGAGATAGCGAGAGAAAAATGTCCAAACAATAACCACCCGCACCTACTGCAAGCAAAGTAGGCCCTTGCCCTTCTATTTCCCAAATAAGTAGGACGCCCCGGCATTGAAAGTTACCCAGCACTATCGCTTGACCCGGCCACCCCACATTCTGGATTGGTTGGTTGGTTGTTTTGGATTTAACGGCCCTTTGAGACAGTATTTCAGTCTATATATCGGGCCGTCTCCCAAAGAGAGGCAATAAGAAGGTAGAAATGATAGAGGAGAGAAAAAAGTCTAAGCACCCCCCACCCGCACCTAATGCAAGCACAGTAGGCCCTTGTCATACTATTATCCAAATCAGCACATTCTGGAACTACGTACCGCTATAGATAAAGGTGCTGGATAAAGCTTGATGATGGGCGTCCTATACATAGAAAATTGATGTTTTAACCGATTGATGACAAATGGATTCTTCCTTCTGGCTGTTTGGACAGGCCCATGGCCAGTGTAAGGAGTGTCAGGTTTAATTCATTTTCAATAATTTATCTTTAACAAAATCCAACATTCAAGGCTAACAGTGTAGATCCTGATCTTTTAACATCCGCCAAGTCTGATCAGACACTTCACTCTGCGTTGAAAGGGCAGCAAAGGGTCTAAGCTAGCTTCATGCAGACAGCAAAGACTCTGTTTACACCGGGCGGACGTCAAGCTGATCTGAGTCTCCGCTGGGTGCACATGCCGCTTTGTTGGTTTTCTCGTGTCTCAAATTTATAACTATTATGCTTTATATATACAGCTGTCAAAAAGGCAATTTGTAGAAGCTTTGCTGTTTTAATTTCCATGCGGGAATGGATGTGTGACTCGACAAGCCGTATTTATAAAAAACTGTGTGATGAAAAATTTCTTTTGAGCAGTACACAAGGGATTCTCCTGATGAAGACATACAACTGTTGATTTTTTTTTTGGTTGGTTGATTTGATGCTTAACGTTCACGGTAAACAACTAAGGTCATGTCGGGACGGTCAGTTAACCTAACCACACTATTCCTGGGCAGGCTTAGACCTCCTAAGCGGTTAACCTGTACTAAGTGCACATACTTTCGCCAGTAACTGACAACTGCCCTTCTTGAATCAGCGGAAGGAGAAACGAAAGTATGTGGCCAGACCGGGATTCGAACCCAGGACCTCTGACTTACGAGTCAGGTGCCCTACCGATTGCGCTATCCGGCCCGGCTACAACTGTTGACTCTCATTAAAACAATATGACTGGGCCGCGACACAGCAAACCAACAAAGTGATATGTGTCAAAGCATAAGAGTTATGCTGCCCGCTAGCTAGCTTAGACCCTTAGCTACCCATTTAGTGCTTAGCGAAGACTCTGATCAGATCAGACTGGGCGGCTGCCCAGGCTAATCTGAGTCTTCGCTGGGTGCACGTACAACTTTTTTAGGTTTATTGTGTCGCGGCTCAATTGTATCTATTCTGTTTAGAGTGTATAGTTGTCATTTCCATTTGTCATTTCTATTTGTCATATCGCAGACCAAAATATTGTTTCTGACATTCACCACTCCGCCTCTTTGAAAACGATCAACAGCTGTATTTAAAAGTTTTTATTACTTCTGCATTGCGTATTACAGTATCGTCCGCCCGTTCACGTTAATATCACTTCTGAAAATCTGATCACCCAATTAAACCGTTGTGAAATAGATGATCAACGCGCACTCGTAAGGGTTTGTGGGATATGAACCTTGAAACTAAATTCAGGTGCCCATGACGATACCTTCTGTATGATTTTATCCGGAATTTCGAATTCCGCAATTCATGTGAGTCCTCAAGTTTGTTTTATTACAGTTTTAATTTTGATTTCTATGTTCCTGAGATATTACACTCTTCCACGCAACCGAACAACTAAGTGTCTGATGAACAAAGCAGATCCAAGGACTCGACCGCAAACCGGTTAATCACCCCACCCCCTCCTCATTGCTGGCCGTCCCAAGCCCGCACTTATGTTTTTGGTTCTTCTTGGTTGTTTTGTGTATTGTCTGTTGCTTCGCCTGTTATTGATATAGTGTATGTGATGTTAAGGCTAGTCCTAAAATAATAAAATAGAATATAGGCAAAAATATTTGTATTAATTGTTCTTATTGTCAGAATTGATGCTTTCGTCGGTATGTTGTGTTGGTGGTGTTTGTTTTTGGTGTCTGATGAATCAATGCGAAAGCATGGGCGAGTGTTGGCCGACCGTAAACCGGCTAAGCCCTCCCCCCCCCCCCCCCCCTCCCCGCCACCACCTATCTTCCAACCCACCCAAAGTGATTTCCTCACTGTGTGTTGTTTGTTGCTGTGTCCGGTTATTGTATATTGGCTATCCCGGTGACTACATACATGAGAAATGGCTGTTCAGATGGCCGCCACTGCTGATGTCTTTGGTGGTGACTAAATTTGTGTTGTCTTTTTCCCACATGGAGTATTGGGTGGGATCTGGGATTGAATGGTGTCAGTTCCTGACAATTTCCCTACTTACTTTTGATGAAAATCTTGAATGATTAATAAAAACATATTCTGGGAGGAACATGACTTATGTATTGAATACTTGATTGTGAGAGATATTACAGAGTTGATCTTTTGTGATTAGTCTGTCGTAACTGTTTTTTTTTAAATGGGACGCCTAAAATTACCGTAATTGTTCATCTCCAGCATACCTTCCAGGGGATAGTTATAGAGAATACCATGTTAGTGTCTTTTGGTATCAAGTTTATCAGGCGAGACCAGAAACAGAGTAGGAATGGCGAGGCTTGCCGAGCCAGTTCGACGTGTTTCTGGTCGAGCCTGATAAACTTGATATCAAAAGGCACTTACGTGGTTTTCTATTTATCATGCATCATTAGAATATTTTACGGTGTAAAGAGAGTAAAACAAATGAAAAGCAATCGCAGTTTTGTTCGAACTTGCTGACGTCGCGAATGCCTTTTGACGTTAGTTGGTGTCGTCAATTAACCAATCAAACGTTGTTATCACGGCCAACTCAGTATGTAGCCAATCATCTTCAGAGATCGCTTCTTAGGGCATCGCCTGATAACATTCGCGCAAGCGCAGTTCTAAAGTGACATATCACATTATGTTATCATACCCCTGTTATCAGGTGAATTTTGCACCAGATGCATGATAAAACTGGATGCATATGTGGCGCCCTTCCGATATTGACAATAGACTGACAAGTGCCTGCTATGCTTGTAGTAGGTACGGGACGCCTCTTTTGTTCCCTTTTTTGTCTTTATTCTGTGGACGTAGGTGCTGTGCAGATTGCCTAACCGATAAGATAGTGAAGATCCTGCTTGCAGCAGGTGCGGCATTCCTTTTTTTGTTTCTATGCCCATACATTGTTAAACTTCGTAGAGACGAATGCCGCCGTCTCTTGGGACCATCAAATCCAATACAACCAACAACCCACCAAACATTACTTCAGGTGTGATGCAGTTTTACGGCTTCACAAACTGCAACATATCGAGACTTGACTCTTGTATATATCCGTGTTTTATACTTTGTTGCAGCGTTGTGTTTACGATTGTGTAGGTGCAACACACTTGCATAACATTTGGCGTGGGCAGCCATTTTGTTTTCATAATTTGAACTGCATGGTCCCCAATAAGGGGAATAATTTGTTCATTTTTATTTTAGGAGATTATCTTGTTTTAGGTTTAGATAGTTTTCTCGAAATGTAAATATTTGTACTTATTGATTCTATATTTATTTGTTTGAAACCTCTGAAGAAGTCGAAAGCGCTTAGGTAACATATTAAGAATTGCACTGTTAATGATTATATTTTTCTATTTGCATACCCCGTCACAAGATATTGGCGGTGTATCATGCTATACCATTGATGAATTACTTGTAATTTTGCATCCTTTTTCAACAGTTTTTCAAACGTAACAGGACGATGGGAGAGTGATAACGAAAGGCCGTGTGCAATGGAATCCCGTTTACGGTTGAAAAGATTTCCACCTCCAGCAGGAGTCGAACCGGACCGCTAATGAGCAGGCAAACTTACCCCCGCGTGGGATGGGGGGGGGGATTATATCTACCTATAGTTTGTATGGAACAGACGTGCCACCGGAATAATCCCATTTTTCAGGCTGGCTATACATCAATACTTCTACACAATTTATAGTGCTAAGAAATCCAAAATGTATATAAAATTAGCCCCACTCCATGCTATCTGTAGATATTATATTTTTCTGCGTCTCCTGGGATTAAAAATAATTTTCATCACAATCCTAATAAATAACATAATTCCATATCACACAACAAAAATATGGCTCATAAGTAAGTAAGGTCTTTATTTAAAGAGGGTAACTCAATTGGCGAACCAATCTTCCTTGAGGCCCTCTGTAGAAGCATACATTTATAGTATATATAAAGCATTTATACATGAAAAGGTACACTTTTCTGGGAGCCGGTATGCAAATAAAGAGTGGGTTTTAAATACCCCAGCTTCACGTATGTACCATTTGAAAAGTCAAGTAACCCGGGGCCCTCACTCCCCCTCCCATCCGGAGCTTTACCCACTGAGCTACCGGGGCTCTTATACCCTCGGTCGTCCGTATGTTTCCCGATCGATAATTTGAGAAATATGTCTTCGAACTTCGTGTTAGGACATGTCTTGGGAATAAATCGTTGGTAAATACTCTTATGGGCAAATTTTCAAAATTTCTGACGAAGCTGTGGCACATACTAATGTCCCAAAATATGGTTTTGCCCTGCAGTTCCTTTACTTTATTGCAGATCCAGATCAGAATGATCCTGACCAGGGAGTGAATTGTATGACGTTAGAAAAGATTGAAAGAGATCTGAATAGTAGGGTAAATGTAAATGAGAAATTTGTATGGTAATTTCTAGTGAAGTAGTGATAAGTTTAGTTTTTTTTTTGCTTGTATTTTTATCAAGCCCTATAAGCGCGATTCCGCAGAATCTATCAATCTTAAATGCGTCACCAGTCACCCTAATTGGATATCATATATTTAAATATATTTATTGGACGAGGCACTTCGGACATTAGCAACATTTCCATTCAATCTCAACACAAATCAAGCGGGAAAATATTCATCATTAGCCAGAGCCATAGATGGCATTTAGTGGACAAGTTAAAGGAACAAACCGTTCCCATTTTGGTACAACCGGTTTTGATAAGAATGTTGAATAAAGTCTAATGCAGGGTATACTATACATTGGAACAATACGTTTGCAATAGCGGCGTTAACACATTTATATCTTGTGGACTCTTCTACCCTTATTAATTGGATGAGTCCATCCATCATTTAAGGGGTGTCGGGTTTATTCATTCTCTTATCAATTTAAAAGAAATTGCTGTAATTTTACGCAAACAATGTAAATCCTGATCAGACGCCACATTCTGCGGCGTCTGATCTGGGCCTGCACTGTTTGCCTATGTCCTTTTTATGGGTTAAATAAAGTCCATTGCAGTACCTGATAAACAAACAAATTAATATAATAAGTTTGGTAATTGCTGATGCCTACACTGCAATAATGGCACGTTTTGGAAGCAGTCAGTCGCGGTTCTCAAATGTTAGTTTTTTCCAAAAGTTTGGCTCCAGTACGTGGTTCTGATATCCCTTGATTTAGAATGTCAGCTATGGAATTTATAATTATTTTTTAAAAACGATACAGTTTGCCTTGTTGAAAGTGTTTAGTATTCAGTACTTTATTCCGACTGTCATAATCACTTACTTGAAAAAATGCGAAACTTGTATGTATACTTTATAACAGGTGGCTCGAGGGTGATCCCCATCCAGAAACGACAAATTCACAATGTCAATTTAGAAGACACTTCAAAAATGTTTTTCCGTATCCGAAAAACTATATCTAATTGGAATTTAAAATTGGACATTTGGGCCCGGTTGTTCAAAACTAACGACGCCTTTAGTTAACGAGACCTTACAATTTCAAACGTATTACATGCACACACAGTGCATTTTTGCCGAAAGATGCGAGTAGCTTTTCCAAAGCTCCTCACAATTTTTCAGCATTTGATTTTGTGAGTACTGAAAGACATAACGAATCCTCGACGAACGACTTCGTTAAGCTAAGAATCCTTTGGACAACCGGGCCCCGGTCAACCATTCGTTCAAAACAAAAGTTTTTTTCAAAAAGTGTTCGGTTGGAAGCTCTAATAAAGTCAGCTTGATTTTCCTCAGAGAAAGGCAACATGTAACCTCTTTCCAAAGATAATTAAAAAAAATCTGCAACAGGAGGAGGCAGATAGTCCTCAGATCAGTTTTTCCACATTTTGTCTGTGAATCTTCTATTTTCTTGATATTAGCGCCAGTGACGTCAGTGGGAAAAGAGTTTCTTGCAAACCAGAAAAAGCTTTCCACCGTTTTTACGGGTGCTGGTGAGCCGCGACACGAGAAAACCAACAATGTGGTTGTGCGCCCAGCGCAGACTCAGATCAGCCTGGGCATTCGCCAAGTCTGATCAGACTCTTCTTTAAGCGCTTAAACGGTAGCTAAAGGTCTAAGCTCCTCAACGCGGACAGCGAAGACTCTTGTCAGACTGGGCGGATGCCCAGGCTGATCTGAGTCAGCGCTGGGCGCGCAACCACTTTGTTGGTTTTATCGTGTCGCGGCTCAATTGTTTATCTTTCATGGATGGATGTGAAGTAACAAAAACAGTTCTCAGCTATTTTGTGAATAATCGTTTTTAGGACGTTTATGTATAGGGGCGGTGTGTAGGGGTAATCGCGCAGGCGGCTGAGCGAGATGCGGAATCGGAACTGTAGCAGCCATAAAAAAGGATTCTTCATGTAACTAATTTTCGTTAAGAAATCTTGCACAAATTCTCTAGAGACTGATTTTATCGCTGTTAATGAGTGGCGTCGGGCGGAGAGGAACGTCACAGCAAACACTCTCGCGGGCAACCACTCAAACGGAATTTGTGTCTGAGCAAAATGGCCAGTCATCAATTTTAATTCAATACCATCCCCAGGTTTATAGATTGTTGACGCGAGTAAGGAAAATTGTAGATTCATATGCGGATCTGTCGCTTCATTAACCGCTGCCGTAAGTTACTTTGTTTGCGTGAAGCCTCTCTTTTCTTACGTTTCAACGTTGCAGTTTCGTGTCTTCTCAATTAAGCTGCGACACGTATAAAAGGCCTTACGCACATAAACGATAATACTCAGACCCTGCGTACACACGCAGCCTGCATGGATTTGTTGATTTAACAGGCGAAAAATGAAGGTGTTGAATAGCCTGCGTGCATGGATAAGCTGGTCGGCTTTGCCGTTTCACATTTGCGTTAAGTTATTTTTTTTAAATATTTGTTGCGACTAATTGCAACTGTCTTATAACTTCATTGTAATGAGATAGTTTCAAATTACATTGGGCTTGTCTCTGATGATTTGTTTAATGTACATGCTTTTTCCTGATTTGTGTCATGTTTATTCCCACGTTAAGAATAGCAGTCATCATTGAAACAAAGCGAAAGACATTGCAATGATAAAATATGAAGTGTGTGTGTGTGTGTGTGTGTGTGTGTGTGTGTGTGTGTGTGTGTGTGTGTGATAATGGCCTTTCCTGGGCATCTCCATTTAAATTTTTTAAAACAGTATCTCCACTAAAATGCTGTCAGAACATTTTGCATTTGCTTTCAATTATTTTGTTGCATGCTTTACAGCTCCACCATTTGATTTATGAAACTTCCTCTTATCATGATTCGCCTGATCCAGAAACTGATTAAGCGCCAGAAAAGTGTGAAATAAAATAATATGCAATCCTATTTCTTTCTTTTTTCTTTTGATACCGACTGCCTTTATAGTATAGAATTCAGGGCAGCAACTATAAAAAATGCTCTCATAGTATCTAGGAAAACTTTCAATATTACAGAAAAGAATTTTTTACTGTAACTTCCACTTGCACTGAATCGCTACCTTTATTTCATAGTTGTGTTCTAACACAGACCGAACGGCTACTTGCTAATGAAGCTGTAATCCGAACCGTCTCTACCTAACAAAAGTCCTGATATTTTTTAATTGGCGACTTTATGCTTACAACGTAAAAAGTGAAAGGCCAGAGAAGGCTCCGATAAACGAAGATGCAACAGAACTAAGTATGAGGTTTGCTGCATAAAATTAGTCGAAATCCCGAGTGGTTTTATTACTAATTGTTACAAGGCAGTTCTTCTCTTGCGGACATGAGTGCGTTTGGTGTGACTTAATATCTGCGATATCAAAATTTCGAGGTTTAACGAAAATGACATATTAGCAGTCATTGATTTTGGCGTTCATGGTATACCATGGCTCCAGATAGTAAAGAAAATTTGATGTGAATTTATGTTTTTCTTACTTTTCCTTTAATCTTTACATTGCGGCATTCCATAAGAATCGCCTTATCGAGGCGATTCTAATGGGATGCCACAATGTATAGTTTCGTGGAAAGGTATAGAAAATATCTCAAATACTCATCAGTGACTCTTTTTATCGGGGCCCCTGAAAAGCTGTGTGTTGAAATTCAAATACTGGCGGATTTATATTTTAACGCTCTTTACCTTAACCGCCAATATCGCCAAAATTCAGTTGCCGCTAAATATAAGTGTTTTATAGTATCAGAAAGGTGTCGTTTCGTTTACTCATTTGGTTTAAACAATATTTTATTCAAATTTATTTTATATCCGTCCCGTGACATAAACACATATATGTAATGCAATGCATAATGGTACAGGATCTGGCAGTAAGCATAGTGCTTATATATAAGCCATCTCCATTCTTATTTGTGTTTCTCCCTTCATTTTCATTGTCATTGGTTGGCAGTGCATTGTGGTCTTTGCCTTACTACATGTAAATCCCGTGCCATTGAACTTTCTGCAAAATCCGAGGGATTAAATTTCCTGATCATTTTGTTAGTCACAGGGAAATGCATTGAAGTTTGAGATTGTTAAGGATACCTTTGAAATAGACAGTGAAATTGCTTTCTGTATTTCTCTAGGCTTAAACTTATTATTGACTGATTAATTAAACGACTGCTAAATGCTACAACAAATTACGAGACATGAAAGCTAAGATTTAGAACTGAGTCTGGATCTGTATCTTGATTATTTGTAATCTTAGTTGTTTCCAACTATGGTTTGAGGGCTGGATTTGGATTTTGGTTGTTTCAGTTCCTGGTCTTTGCATACTTTTTACTTTTAGATGAGTGAAAATTGTGTTGCTATGGTAAATGCTGTATTAAAATTATATTTTATTTGTGTCAATTGTAGGAGATTTCAGGAGGCTCCATATTACTTAGGAAATATAAATCCTTTGATCGGTTTGTCTCATTTTTATGGAAATAGATACTGTGTATGAAATCCTTAAATTGTATATTTAAAACTGTTGTCAAGGCACGTTTGGTTTAAGAAGTACGTGTATTCATTTATCAAAAGTAACATGTTAGATCAATATATAATACAAATGCAATGATACTTTCTGAAAATAAGCAAAAGGCTTATATCAATCATATCCTGCTCTTTGTCTTTTGGTTTAAGTAGGCACATTTGTCAATATACTCGTTTTGTGCTATTGCGGCTTTTATTTTTAATAAAACTCAAAACTATTGATACTAATAACATTAAAAGCGTCAACTCACAGAAATTGCTTGGCAAATATATAGACGAAAATTTACTCTGGTCAGACCAGATATGATTATCTTTGCTGTACTAACTTGTCCAAATTTTCACTTCAATACATCTTTCTTATATTCCTGTTGAAACTCAAGAAATGATCAGTTACGTATTCTTAAGCTCCAGCACGTAGGGAACCGCATCAAGAAGTAATATCGAAAGACAATCAAATCTTCAAAACTTAAAAAATAAGCAGCATGGATCATTCCAACTGCTCGTTACGATACAGCATTTTGTAACATGTTCGGAGTCTTGGGTTGTTGGGAATACATTTTTTGGGCCTGTCTGGGAGTTGAATACCAAGGAACTCAACACAGGGGCGTGATGTCTGGCATAGGCTCCGCCACACGTTCCTTTCGCCGAGACCATGGTCCTAGAGCAATATAATCGTACTTAAGGGCAAAAGTTCTGCACGAATGTAATTTTAACATGCATGCAGAACTTTTGTCCTTCAGATAAGTACTCTTGCGCCGATGACTGGTGTTGGAACTCAGTTTTGCATTTCCTTTCTAAGTTAGGGCCATATGCAATCGGTTTAAGAAACTTTGATAAATTCGTCTGAAGTGATGTGCAATGGTGGATAAATAGTGTCTTGATTCTTTAATTTTGTTTCATGTACTATTGGTACATATGCTTACCTTCTAGAGCACATGGTGGAATAACTACATGTAATGTAGCTAAATATGCTGTCCTAAGTACTGTATAAATAAATAAATATAAAACAAAATAAACAGATAAATAAAATGATTGTATAAATAAAGTCTGAAATAATATATTCTTTGTTATTTCTTAAATTATCCGAAATCATTTTTGAGTCGGAAAACATAAACGAAGAAAATTATACCAAACAACTCTTGAATTTCCAAACTTCCAAACTTAGAATGATTTGAAATATAAATCGGGCGGGGATAACTATACTGTGAGTTGCTTAGGCAACCAGAATGACCATCTTAAAACGCCAAGTGTGGCTTGTGTGTGGCCGAAAATGATAAAAAAGATGCAAACGTCGGCAAAATCGGAGAGATTTCTTGACATTCTGAGAATCACAGCGAATTACTCTTTAACAAGCCAGCATGCTGGCCAGGATTACTTTGCTTAAAGTTATTTATAATTTTCTTTGATATCTATTCAAGCAGCGTGATAAATACTGTCTCAATCGCCAAAAGAACATTCAGAACTGAAGAAGAGGTCATTTTTGACAGTTTTCATCAATTACTGCAATATCATGCTGAGAGAAATAAAAAAAGAACATAATGAAGTGTTTGCTGTATTTGTCTCGAAAGCACGTAGCAATTTGGTAAAGAGCGAGGACATAATTTAAAATCTGAAAATGGAATGGAGTGTACTGGAATGAAATGGATGAAACAACCTGCATTCAGTAGCTGCGATTTGCTCCTAGAGCCTTGGATGGTTTCTTACAGGAAAGAATTTGCTCCCTCAGAGGGAGCAAATTATTCACTGTGAGATTGCCATCCAAATTCATAGAAAGAAGTGGATATTGTTCTTGTCAGTCCATTCCATTGCATTCAATTCTATTCCATTCAATGTTTTTGACTATGCCGAAAGCGAATCCTAGAGGAAAGATATTTACCACAGGATTTCTGTCCCTGAGTGATAATACATTGTAAACCTGATACTGTTAAATGTCACAAACGATATTTATTCGCAGAAACTGAAGCCTTTGCAAACATTTCCCGCTGAACCTGTTCTTACGCTAGGAAAAGACGCCGTTGTTATTTGCCTATGGACCAGTTGCCCAACTCTGTTACTACGCAAAAGGAAATTCAACGATTTTTGTTACAGGAATTTACTGATTAAACTGTCAGTGATACAGCTATTCAACGACTGTTACAGAAATTCAACGACGAAAAACATTAAGAAAAGAACTGAAATGTAAAAATTCTCAAGTAATGGGAAGTACCATTCTTAATTTTGGTAAAATATGACAGAGAACATAACACAGAAAGTTTATGATTTAAATAATATAAATTAAAAGATAGTTTTGTGAAAATTTAATAAACCCACAATGGTGTTAGTTTTACAGTAAATGGAGAATAAACATAATTATTGTTTTACAATTATATATTGCATGCTAGTCTATAAATGTGACATCAGATAAGTATTTAAAAACACCCATATATGTAATCAGATTACAATCACACGTGAGTTATTGAAATTATGTGTTACAGCAATTAGCAGACCTTGTTACAGTTATTAAGAGACTTTTAAGAATAAGTTACGGTTATTGACCGACTTTTAGATCCATAGAGTGCTCAAGCACACACGAGTAGTAAGACCACATGAGCGGGTAGCAGAATAAACAGCTCTTTCTCAGGTAGGTGGTCCCAAAGCTAACATTAACAAAACATATTTACTCTACGTAAGACACAAAACATTTTCTATACATAATTTATACAACATCTATTTTTACCCATATTCTACTCTAAACCATAAAACAAAGTTAGGAGCAAAGTGGAAAGCTATACAGACCGAGCTGAGAACATTTAGCACAAATGGATAAATAAATAAACAAATAAAAAGGCTAAATAGCACCCGACATCTGACTTGTCCACTAACAGAAAGAAGAAAAACAGACTTGGCTGTTGACTCGGCTTATCACTTGTAATCTATTGTTTGTTGGGATGTCTTTGTCAATCTTTCCCTTTGATGTTGGGGATAGGGTTTGGGATCTGATTCAGTCAGTTCCTGAAGTGTAGTTACTCTTTAAATTTGGGTAGTAGGCCAGTTAGGCTAATTGGGTGTCAGACGTTCGAATCTGTTAATTGGAATAGTCATTTCGGACATTAACATCGCAGACACTCAACCTCAATACCGTTAGTGGTGCAAATCAGAAAGATTCTCTATTTAATCTGTCGCGAGAGATGTCGACTTTGATTGTATTAGTTCCTGATATTATTTCCTTCTCGTTTTTAAAACTACTTTACTGTCCTTAAGCCAACGGCAGGTCGTGAGCTAAACAAACAAACCGCTTCCGATATAAATAATGTTGCTGACAAAAGTCGGATGCAGGGCGTACTAAAAGATTGCAATATATACATCATTGAAATTAAATATAGAGCATGCTGCTTATCTATTTTTCATATGTTATCGCCATTGACGTCAGTGGAAACATAGTTCCCATATTTAGAACGGTTTATAAAGACCAAACAACTAAACAGATCAACGAACAGAAAATACCATGCGTATCCGCTCGATTTAGGAAGGCACAAAGAGTATGCTGTTCATACATACAGTATATGAATCCGGCAAAATTCATCGCGAACGGTGAAGGATTTGAACAGCCGACATAAGTCAACGGCTAGGTTGGCCTGTTTATATAACTGACATAAGTTCTAAGGCTTTTGAAAGGTTTATGCTTGTTATTGTCAACGTCTTACAACTCCATTCGATTGAGGTAGTTTAAAATTACGAGCTGGATTTTCCTCTGACTAAGTTAAATGCCCGTGATTTTTTCTAATTAAACGTAATGTTTTGGGTCAGTGGTTCATAAAATTATAACTATTTGCCATATATACAAAATTTGCATCCAGAATAATAATAATAAAAAATGATAAAAATGACATCCTTACATTAACAATCGGCATGCATTGTCAGAAATCATCTTACGATTATATTTCATTAGACATTTATTTCTATATTAATAATACTTCATACTTAGATTGTTGTCTCTATATCGACAATGAAAAGCTTGTAATTAGACTTAATGACAAGAAAGACAACATCATTTTTCCCATGATTAACTCCATTTCAGAGTAGCAATATTCCTTCGGCACCTGCATACGTGTTTTAAGTCTCTCATTTAGTCCGCTATGCAAACAGCCTATTTCAAATATCAAGACTTTGTTAACTATGGGGAAGCTGCTCACCAGTAACTTATTATCACTAGATTATCGCAGAGGACAGCTTGTGTCAGCACTTAAACAGTTCTGTGGGAGACACAGTAACCTCCATAATCCCTTTTAAATTTATTTCCTATTTGACGGCCACAGCCGAAGCATAGTAAAGCTTTCAGTTGCATGACTTTCATTTTCACCGACTTATTCCAAATAGATATGGTAGGTACTTTATAAAAGGCAGATGATGCTTACTACTCGCGAGCACCTGGAAACACCTCGCATTTGGGGTCATGCCCCGAGGTTATAAAACTTTTTTTCATTCTCAACTTAGCTGAAATTCAAATTCCTACTAAATAAATCTTATGCGTTTTTCAGGGATAATTATTTTTTCATGTATTGGCTTTTCAAATATTTTGTCTTATTTGAAAGTTCAAAACAAGCATTGTTTTTTTTTTTTTGTTTTTTTTTCAATGCTATTTAATATTTAGATTTGAGAACATTCTCAGCTGAGCATGAAAAAAAGTTTTATAACCTCGGGGCCATGTCTGGTTGTTTAAAATAGTTTGGAATTGTCAATGTTTATTTTTTTTACGAGTTCGGAATTATGATTTGGGTACTTTGACCAATTTGATTTGTTTTCTTGGATTTCTGCATCGGAGGAAGGGGAAACTAGACTCACTGATACTCTATTCGAGAAATATTATTTGGGGTAGTTCGTTTAAAAGAGCAATTAAAGGCCTCGATTTTGTTCTGTCATTATGACCTCCTCCCCCCCTCCCCCCCCCAATCTAATCCCCTCCAATAAACAAGTGATAAGAAAATCAAAGGCAACTCCTAATCACCTCATTATTAGGGCCATAAAACAATGCAGCGCCGAAACAACTGCCTGTGTGTGGGGCCCCAGTGGGATGAATTCATGCATCAGTCAAAATGTAAGAGATCAGAACAATATATGCTATAATTTATAAAATATAATTTGCTGATTAGCGGTCAAAGAATACTCAAATATTAATATAAAAGAAAGAAAGAAAAAAAGAAAGAAAGAAAGAAAAGAAAAAAAAGGAAAAAATGAAGAAAAGAAAAGAACTTAAGAAGGAAAGAAAAAACATAATTGTTTATATTTTACAAATATTTTCTTGTATTTTCACTAACTACTATAATTTTTTTTATATATTTTTAATATGTGATTTTTAATTTTACTTTCTGAAATTTTTTTATTTATTTTTTATTTATTCTTATTATTATTGTGTTTGTGTGTGTGTGTGTTTGTGTGTGTGTGTGTGTGTGTGAAGTAAGTCAAATGCTCTGTAATTTAATACATTAGCCATTATAATAATCTCAAGAGGAAAAAAATATGCAAGATTTAAAGATGAAATTTTGTTTAAAGGATTCAAGACTTAAATTTAATTAGATTGCCAAACCTGTGTTTGAGCAGTTTGGAGACATTAAACATGTTTTTGACACCTTTTGAAAACAGTGAATTGGTCAAAGTTCATTTGTTTCAGACAGCGATTTGTCAATTATGGATATATCATTATCAATATTTTGTTTCCACAGAGCCTATTATTTTATTTTGGCTTCTCTTATAATGAATTTGATTGTGAAAAGAGATAGGTGTGAACTTAAGATTTTGTAAACATTACCAGAATTATGTCTCTAAAACGTTTTTCTACATCAAACTTTGATGAAAACTAATGCCAATAATTAGGTAGGTATCTTGGTGTCGACTTGTCCACCCATCTCAACTTTAACAGTCACATTAATAGAACTTGCTCAAATGCCAATAAATCACTCGGCTTTATCAAACGTAACATTAAAACCAAACATCCCGGTGTCCGCGAAGCGGCATACAAAACCATAGTGCGCCCCCAGCTAGAATATGCCTCTACAGTGTGGAGTCCATATACACAGTCAAAGATTCTCAAAATCGAATTGATACAGCGTAGAGCTATCCGCTGGACTTTGAATAACTATTCATCCTATGACAGTATCACTGCTATGCAGTCTAGCCTTGGTTGGAGGTCTCTGGAGCAGAGGAGAGCAGATGCTCGTCTCTGCATGTTTTACAAAATTCTGCACAATATTGTTGCCGTGCCTCTTCCATCGTATTTCACACATCCTACAAGAATGACACGTCACAGCCACCACCTCACATTACTGCAAATTCACACTCAAGCAAATTTCTATAAATACTCGTTCTTCCCCCTGGCTGTTGTGCAATGGAATCGACTACCAGCTGATGTTGTTTTGCTGCCTAAACTGACTCAGTTCAGTCTCTTGACCACCAGATGCCATAAATACAACAGACCTGTTTTTAACCTGATTTTAATATCTCACTTCTGTTAACAGTTTTAACCCTTTCATCTTTCTACACCTAACTTTTGCACTTTTTAGACTCATCTATTCATCTCACTTTTTTATTCACGGCGCGCAACCATCCTGCACGTAATCCTCGCGAGGGGGTGTTGCAGTATAACTAGATAGATTAAGGTATCTCTGATATCGATTTCCCCCATTTTGGGCCTCTGAAAGAGACTGCTGGGACACTGGTCTAGATCAGACAGGCTAGCCAGAGGAGACTGTTTATTGGACTAGATAAGGATTACATAACTTACTTATGACAAAAATCCAGGTCTTTAAACACCATTTAGACAATGACTATATGTAGCATCTCTCAGATTTTGAGCAGGGCAACTGATTCTAGCCACCAAGCTTTCACCCTTATCTTTTTTCCAGAGCTCATTGAATACAGGTTTTGCACACTACTTGTTTGATAATGAACAGGGACTAAACTGGTTAGTAGTAGACGATTGACTTGTCCAAATATAAAAAAAAACAAAAAAAAAAAAACAATAGATATAAAAAAAAATCAACATGAGATAAAACAAAAAACAAAATAATAATAATAAAAAAAAAAATAACAAAGGTTTGGGTTATCGGGTAAATGTAAGGGCTTTATTTGCATATTTTCTTCTTGCGATAACATAAAATTTTGTGTCATTCTATATGCTGATATTTCTACCATACCATATAACGGCCATTTCGTTGAATCAGTCAATCATAAATGCGTCACCAGTTTGGCTACAAGTGGATGCCAGTTATAGAAATCTGTTTATTAGATGATCGAATATTACCAACGCGGGCATTCAACTTAAATACTGACACTTGTGCAAATCAGAAGGAGAATGTCTAGCGAAAAAAAAAAAAAAAAAGATCAGCCCAAGGGACCAGGAACTACAGCAAAACGAAATTGATATTTGCGCCGCGACGCGAGAAAACTAACAAAGAGGTTGTGCGCTCAGCACAGACTCAGATCAGCCTGGGCATCCGCGCAGTCCGATCAGACTCTTTGCTAGTGCTTTAAGATTAGCTAAGGGTATCAGCTACCTCCATGCGGACAACAAAGACCCTGATCAGACTGGGCGGGTGCCCAGGCTGATCTGAGTTTGCGCTGGGCGCACAACCACATTGTTGGTTTTCTTGTGTCGCGGCTCTATTTTGAACCACTTCCGCTTTGAAAGCGTGCTGCTAAAGTGGCTTCGTCATTGACGTGACGGGAAAACAGTTCTCAGATGGTAAACTGTCAATGTGAATCGAACAATTGCATGTCGGAACCCAAGACGAGGGTTGGCGCAGCAAAAAGCTCCCTCGGCCCCTCAAATTTTTTTTTATTGACCTCCCAAGGCGGTACTTCTGTGTTTGCTAATCTTTGTCATTAGTTTTGGTTTGACTCCTATCTTCGAGGCTTTATTGGCTTTGTTAAGGCTATCTTAGTAGCCATCTATCAAGCAGAAAAGTGTTCACTTGGCTTTCTAACGTATTGTCTATATTTACTGCCGTCTTGTGATGTTTCTAATCTTTGTTCCAATCGGTGTCTGGGCGGGATGTGGAAGTTAATAGTAACTGTTCCGAATGTAGAGACAGTGCGAGGACGTTGCGAAGCGAAATTTTAAAATGAGAATCGGATGTGTAACAGTCAATAAATTGATTATGATTACAGATCACGATTAAATGTGAATGTTGAAGATGATATTCGGTTTTTGCTTTTTTTCCTTCGTTGAGTCCCAAGAGTATCAAAAGTAGCAACGGTTTTCGTCCACATTTTGTTCAGGTATCGTTGTGAGTTTTAGCAGTGAATTTTTTGTCTATTTTCACTAGGGACACCTTTTGTTCGCAATTAGTTTTCCTGAGATCTCTTGCACAAGTTCCCCTGAGACTGATTATATCACTCTTTGTGAACAGCGTCCCATGTTGAGGAAACTTAGACCATATCTGATCAGCAAACTCTCAAACGAACCTCCTAATTGGAGCAAAGAGACCAGAATCATTTTTGACTTTAAAACTTCCCCAGGATTTATTAATTATTCATGCAAACAGGATAATTCTGATCAGACTGTGCGAATCTTTCATGTTTGCACGTGCCATAAGGTACTCTTTTATGGACGCCGCCCATCAAACACGGATCCACAATGGAAAATACTCGAATCCGCCTTCGTATTCCATCGATTTAGACAGACGCAGAGACTATGCTGTTCACGAATATACTGATCGCCAAAAGAAACGCCCACAAAGTATATATAACAAATTTGCAAAAGTAGATAACGGCTACCAGTTTTTTTCTTGGTAGTTTGGCGTGCCCATGTGTTTGAAGAAAAATATTGTCTTAAACACTCAATATTTTTTACACTGTAACTGCCACACTTTCGATATTCGATGAAAATTTAAAGTTACCGAAAGACAAGCGATGTTTAAGAGGTGCACAGTCTTTGGGAATCGGGATTTACCTGCAGTTGTGTATCCCTTTATCTGAAGACACCATTCCATAATTAAGTCTGGTCTTGGGTTGCCTTTAGATCTTGAAAAATAAGACAACTGAAGGAGGTATACAGAAAGTGTAAACAGGCATTTCATTTTAGCATAGGGTTTCTCTATTGAATGTTTTAACTCTGTTTTGTTCATACAGTTAAGGAAAATTTTGTATCCGTATTTATACGGTAATGGAACACAGCACCGCAAATCATTCATAAAATAAACTGCAGCGTAAAGCCATAAACAATGCCGATATCGGTCTTTAAAATTTACTCTTTGCTTACTACAAAGGGAGGTAATATGAAAAAATTGACCGATTTCAAAACGCTATCGTTTAGTATAAAGCCGAACCATTTAAAACAAAATAAATAAAAAATTGCAGTTTTTTAACAGCTGCATATCAGAGAACAGAAACACAATATGCTTTGTTGGTAAAGGGAGGATAGCTCTTTCAATGGAATTTAATGTTTTTTGAAAAAGTGAGATAATATCCATAAAAGTTTAAGTCAAACGGAGCTTTGATTTTGAGTACACTTTGTCTTAAATGTGGGTGGGGTAATTCCATACCAGTCGACCCTAATGAAATTAATTGGTAATTTACAATCTTCCAATAATAGATTGACTAAAAGTTGTGGCATATATTAAACGAGCAGTAAACACACTTCAAGATGCTATAATGTTTCTGTGTCCACGAGATACCTGTCCTAGAACATAACCCCTTTATTTGCAATTTTTAGGTATTTGTGTTTTTTTCGCCTACCAACTTTGCGGAAAACCACTATGTTCTCCATCAAGCAATAGAATTGCCTTTCCTTTAGTGCAAGTATTTTTTCAATGACTGGGTATTGCGGAATAATAAGCATTTTTCTGTAAATATTCTGAAAAATTAGTTATGTGCCCATGGATGCAGAAAATTGTGTTAAAAATTTGGAAAAAAAATCAATCTTGTATGTTACAGATTCGTCATTCATATAAGTGTCCTCCATAGTCCTATCATTCGTAAAAACGGCTAAATACAAATCATTATGAACAGCGGTCCACTCGCGTTTCCTGATAAAATGTGGGTTGATGTGCATATATAGAGTCATACAACGAGCAAAAAGGAGGGAGAGTTTATTTCTTGAAACATAATGAATTGCTCCACAAAATGTAAATTTCCTTTTCTGATTTCCCCATCGAACCGCCTCTTCAAGAGCTACGCTGTTTGCAAATTCAGCTATTTTCGTCTCTGGTGATTAAAGTGTCAACAGTAAATCTACTTCATACTCATATTTCTATCTCGACAATAACAATGGAAAATTTGTTATTAGGCTTTATGTCAAGACGTGTGACCTCAATTTTCTCATACTAAACTAGCCATTATCAAGTAGCAATATTCCTTTTGGGACCTACATACGGAGTTTATGTCTCTCAGTCGGTTATGCTAGACTGTTTGTAAAGATTTGTCACCGGGTTAAGCAGAGCTCGATCTAAGTCTAAAGTGAAAAAAAGCTGTTAATCCTTACAATGTTGCGGCTTCTAAATTTATTTCCGATTTGATGGTCTCGGCTAAACATAATACCGGATTTTCAGCTTCATGAGAGACATTGACATTGCGAGTGTATTATAATAGGTAGAAGATGTTAATCACTCTGTGTATTGGGGGTCCTTGTCAGTTTTTCGGAGTTATTAGTGTTTCTACGATTTGCGATATCTTGGTACATTGGCTACTCTATTTTAAAAACTGTTAATAGGTCATTACGCGTTTTAGCTCGTCTGAACGAAGTTCAGAAAGAGCTATTGGCTATTGTTATCACCCTAGCGTCGGAGCCTGCGTCCTTTTTTGGGATGTTGAAGGTTAAAGTTTTTTTTTCAAACATCCATATCTTCTTAACCCATTGGTAAATTAAGTTAATAGTTGATAATGGTCTAAAGTTTTACCCAGTAATACCATTTAGGTCAATACCATGGACTAAGAAATTTCAGGTTAAATATGTGATGTTCTTGGAAAAAGTTAAAAAAAACCCACATATTTCTATACATGTAATCCTTTGACGGATTTACTGTTTGCTTCCACGTATGTTTGATAAAGATCTAATTTTTATATTACCATCCCAAGTCCTATTGGTGACTGAGATCACGGTCATAAGCTCAGATTGCTTATGTTACTATTATTATATATTTTTTTTTGGTTAAAGTGCCTGCAAGGCATAGTGCTTCACAGTGTGTGGAAGGATTATCTTGATACTTAGAATTCCGTTAGGTGCTGTTCCAGAGTTTTACATAAAATCACCTCCACCTCCCTCGGTGATCTTTAGATCATGGCCACACACTTAGAGATTCTGTAAGAAGTTTGTTTAAAGTTTCCTGAAGGTTTATAAATTCATAGTGTCCAGGTGGAAGCATGACGACAGATATTGCACTAGAGTTTTACTCGGTATCAGCTTTGCCTTTCAGTTCACCCTGAAGATCAGTGTTACATTCTTAGAACTTTGTGTTTATAATGAGCAAGCACCAGTTCAGATAAGCTCTGCTGTTTTATTATAGCTCTTGTTATAAATTTATTTAAATATAGAGTGAACATATCTATTTATTCTATTATTTGTCTGCTCTCCAAATTCATGAGGCCCAAGAAATGATCAATTTTGGGCAAGAGAATAAAAATAAATGTCATGGTTCTTAGCAAAACTCAGAACAGCAGAAAAGATGTTTATAAACATATATTACACAAATACCCTTAGTGCAAAATCTAAGAATGGAATATCCTGATCATTTTGCCGGTCACAGCGAATTGCCTCAAAGCTTTGGTTGCTATAGAAACCGTTGAAATAGACAGCGAAAAAAAAGTCTTTATTTCAGCACCAGTAGGAACTTTATAGTTGCAGATTGTTTAATTAAGAACACGTCAAACGCAACAGACAGTAGTTGTGACGCATGTACCTTTAGTATAAAGATTGTCTTAATTAGTTTTAATGAGAGAACGATTGGTGGCGTTGGGGATTGCGTTTTAATTTTTATTGTTTTGATTTGCTTGTATTATAGATCGTTTCAAATGATTGTGAAATTGTAAATAAAACATGATATGTTTTGTTTCTTCAACAGGGCGGACGACATACGTCATAATCACGTCCAAATAACAGTAAATATCATAGGTTGTTTCAAAGGAAAATATTTTCAGACAATATTCTCAGACAATGTAAGAAAATCAGCTAAATCTCAGGCCTTACAATGCCGATTTCAGTATCGTAAAAAGCAGCTATTCCGTACCGAAGCAACTGTCATCGATTTATAAAATGAAGTAATTTACCAGGGCAATTCGGAAAACTGACCGTGAGGTTAGTTTTCCGAAGTGTACTGGTAAATGGCTATGTTTCAGAAAATGATAGAATTTGATATAGACAAAAGCCAGTAAGTGCGGGTAACTGTGCTTTGCGACCTAAAATTCAGGCTTTTAAGACTTGAGATACCCGAGTTATTTTCTTGTTTGGTTCAAAATTATTTTTTGATAAATTTCCTAGTACATAATAAGATAAGGGCAAGAAAAAACTAGGTCTAGGTAAATGTTGATCATATTGGTTTTTTTTTGCAATGAAAAAGGCAACTCACATAATAGGCATATGAAATGAATGGATGATAAGCGTGAAATGTGACAAATATACCAAACTGATGGTAAGCATCTTATCTGCCACTTTGCATATGTAGAAAATGATCTCCAAAACCCATATAGTCATGTGATTGTGTCGTACTTTGTCTACTCTGTTCATGTTCTTTGAATAATCTCATTTATGCTATGTGTAACATAAAATGTATTAAAGCTTCCTCCAGTACATCTATACAATGTTGTGTGGCATATTTTATACAGGCTGCGGCCATACAGTGCATTGTATCAATGTATCAAAAGCTGCCTTATTTACTGAAAAAAGTTGTGTCAAGTACAGCCTAAATAAGAGTGTAACAGTGTCACAATTCTGTTATTATGTCATCTTAGAAAATTAGTAAGTAATTATGTTGTTATTGCAAGGTCAAAAGCATACATTGATACAACATTTAGCGAAGTTTCATAGTGTGTATTTTACATGCATCTCGGATATGACATGCATCTAGACATTTCGGTCCGCATCTTTGAAACTCCATAGCATGATAGACATCAACTCAACAAAGAGATAGACGGCCTGAACATCTTACGAATCCAAATACAGCCGAGTGTCAAAAATCTTTCCCCAAAAACATATTTCCATAGTCTTCAATGCATTTTTCAAGTGTGCGGGGAAGTTTGCTTTAGCAATACTGCTTAAGATTTCAATTATCGTACGATATTAAATTTTATATGATTAGGAAAAGCAATTATTTTGGTAACATCTAATAATTTTAATTGACCTCTAAACACAGTGGACTCTCTTTACAACGACGCCATTTGTTCCCATATTTGACGTTAAACTGAATATGCTGCAAAAACAAGTACATGTTGTGAACAATAAAGCCATTTCGTGAATATCAAAATGACGTTAAGAATTTTGCTGTTATAATGAGTGTCATTATAAAGAGGGTTGACTGTAATTGTTCTTTAAGAAATATTCTTTTAAAAACAACACCTGTACTTTATCAGCAAATTTTGGATGACGTCACCATAGACGTCAATAGAAGTAAAAAGTATGCAAAGACCAGGAACTGAAACAATCAAAATCCAAATCCAGCCCTCAAACCATAGTTGGAAACAACTAAGATTACAAATAATCAAGATACAGAGAACATATGGTCAACCGAGTGAGCAGCTTGTTCCCAAAAGGTGGCCACTCAGCAACCCAAACCGAACCAAAAATAATAAGAACATACATAAGGTAAAACATCACAGAAACTCTGACACCAAAAACAGGCAACAGAGAACCACAACAGAACTACCGCCTTGGAACGGTCAGTAATGAATTACTGGGGGGCTTAAATCGATTTTACAGGCCCAACCTCACCCTCAGTTACTGAAGTGGTACAAAACATTTAGTTGGTAATTCGGTTCGCATGATAACCCTCTAACTCGTCAATGAATCATCACGGTAAACACATAAATCAAATTTCAACACCATGAAGAAGCAAAGACGAGGACTCAACAGATACAACGGGCCGTCTGACAGGTGGAGATCCCTGTCCTGCCAAACAACCCCACTGGAAATCTGAAGCAAAAGAAGGTCACCAGTTGAGCCCCGGTGGACCAAGCAACAGACAAAAAGGCTCCGGTCCCAACCAACTAAAATATATAGCTTTAGGTCGGGGCCATCATAGCGTCTGACGACCGATCCCCCGGTGTGCAATTAAAGAGTGCAGCAAAGTTATCAACCGTGATTGGGTTAATCACTAAGCATGCAGACTGTCGCATAACATTTAAATTATAGCCAGTAATACTGCATTTCTGAAAATTTTATTGAAGTCATACACTTGTTGCTTAATTGTGAGTAGGTTTAGAGCAAGCTAAAAATTAATTTATATTGCAGAAATCTTTTATGTTTTTAGGTATGCAAAAATTATTATGAGCATTTGAACAAAGTCTGACAGTAAATTTTTTTGCATGCTTGCAAACGCACTAAAGTCAATGGAAAATATATTTGGGAAAGATTTTTGATACTTGGCTGTATTTTCGGACTAGCAAAAGATTGGTGGAAAACATTTTATTAAAAGTACATGAGTTGGCAATAAGCAGAAATCGATGCAATCGACTTCCATATCCTGCCCTGATCACCAAACAAGAAAGGAAAAAATAAATAAAGACGGAGCACGAAGCAAAATATGACAAGAAAAAAAGGCCCAGCAAACGGTCAAGATGCTATCCTTAATAATTTACTGAAAGTCAAGGTTTAAAATCAACTGAAGCACCCCTAAGAACCGTATGTAATTAATTGCTGGGAGGAAGAAGGGCTTAATCAGCTTTTACATGCGCATAGCTCTCCATGGATTCTGTTGTGACATACTGATTTAGAAATGACTTTAAGGCTGAAAACCGATTCTACAAATTCACACGAAACTTTTTGTCGACAAAAATAAGCAAAGAAGAATAGCATCAGAATAGCACCAGTCTTTTTTCAGTTTTCAAACTTGTAAATGGTTTTAGAAATGTGAAAGTTATGTTTTGTGTTTCTATGCAAATCAGAATAAGAATTTTTGAGGTGCAACTCTGCTTTTTTTTCTATTGTGTACTTCTGAAAATGATGAAAAGATGCAAATATCAGCAAGCTCCAAGAGATACTATTTCCTGACAGGTTTGAAAAGTGCAGACAATTGCTATAGAGTGATACCTCGTGCCAGAAATGCTTTTGAACTGCACATGGGATTAGAATTTACAGTCTTGATATGTTTTGATGTCTTTTCTATCGAAGCAATATATGGTAAAGACTTTCTTAGTCGACAAGCGATTAGTTTCAAAATAACATTCATAACCGGTCATATTTGACAGTTTTCATCAATAATCGCAGTTTCATGTTTTAAGAATATGAAAATAAGGAAGCGATTGGTATATTTGTCTCGAAAACAAGAATTAATTTGGTAAAACGTGAATATTTTAATAAATGATTTCCTTTCTGCTGCATATATTTTATGACGCGATTTGGAGAGGTTAAAACTGTTACGAACTGCACGCAGAAGCTATTCATAACCCCAGAAATACGCCACATTGTCAGCGTCTGGTTTGTATATCACTTTCTTGTTAAGTGACATGACTTGAGTTGGCAGATTAATTTTAATCCGCTTTAGCCGCTTGAGAACAGCTCCTTTCAATGTCACCATCACACAGATTTATGCACCAGCATCTGGACACGCTGACAATGAGGTCGACAGCAACTCGTAGACCAAACACAATATAAAGGGCGTTATGATTGTACAAAGGGGTTGCAATGCTAAAGTTGGGAGGGATGTACAGGCAGAGAGAGCAGACATGTGCGGGCCTCACTGCAATGCCGATACAAATGAGAGAGGTCTCAGACTCCTAGAATTTGCAACCTTTAACAACCTAGTACTGACAAATACCCTGGGTCTAACAAACCATCCAGAAGGTTGACATGACATATCCCAGACAGAAACATCACAACCAGATTGACTATATCTTGGTGAGGAAGCGGCTCCGATCAGGAAACAAACAACATCAACTGGACAAGGAGCTTTCCTGAAGCAGACATAGGGAGTGACCTTGACCTGATGATGATGACCGTCCGACTTCCTTTAAAGAAGGCAAGAAAGCCAACCCAGCCAAGACAAGATTTGACTTTGAGAAGTTAAGAAACTCAGTTGTGGCAGGCACATTCCAAGCAACAATAGGCGGGAAATTTTCACAACTCATCAGCCTGATGGACGATGACATAGACATGGATAGCATGATTACCACCTACAATACAGCAGGGGCTGACACAATCAGTGAGATACTTGGGAAGGAACGTCCCAGGAAAAAGCCCTGGGTTCATTACAAATGTTTTTGACCTATGTGATAACAGGATGAATATAAAGAAGAGGGGTATGAAGCAGAAGGAGCAAAAGAATACAGAAAATCTAACAAGAGGGTTTGAAGGCCCTAAAGAACGCAAAGGAGGGCTAGCTAGGTACTCGGAGCAAAGTGATTGAAACTTGCCCGAGAAAAAATAAAGAACAGCAAGAAAGCATATCAGCTGGTGGAGGATCCAACTTTGGAGAGGCATGGTAGATCCACAACTATCCAGGACAATTTCCTAACAGAAGAACAAGAGATTCTCAGCGGACGGACTGAATAGTGCTCAGTGCTATACACGTATGAGAGTTATGGTGACAGTACAGTTCTGGACTGTACTCAGCACCCAGAAGAAGATCTACAACCTATCTTTCGTGAAAAATTTGAGATTGCCGTAGCTGCACTGAAAAAGGGGAAGTCCGCCGATGTTTAAAATATGTCAGCAGAACTTGTTCGCAGACGGGGACACCATGATTGATGTTTTGACAAAGATTTATGACAAAAACTGGAGACATGGAGAACGCCAACTCCATGGACTCAATGGACTCAGTTTCTTTGCCAGAACTACAGAACCATCATCCTCATCAGTCATCCGAGTAAAGTCATGTTGAAAGATTATCGCTGAAGAACAGCCTGAGAACAGATATCTAATCTCAGAATCCTGTCGGAAAAGTACCTTCAACAGCAGCAGAATATACCATGTCTTCATAGATTTCCAAAAGCAATTGACAAAGTATGGCGTGCAGCCTTACTGTCCACCGTGTGGTAGTACAAAATGTGTGCAAATCTAAATGGCGCCCTTGAGCACCTCTATGACAAGGCTATAAGTGTTTATCAGATTAATGGCAGCACGTGGGAAAGGTTCAGAACAGCAGTTGGAGTAAGGCAAGGATGTTTTCTCTCACCCACTGCTTTCAACACTTTTCTAGGAAGGATAATGTCTGATGCTCTGAAAGAACATGATAGAAAGGTTAGCATAAACGGCAGACCAATTACCAGTCTGTGGTTGCTGAGGAAGAGCAGGAACTAGAAGTCTTGTCGATAAAACCTGCACAAAGTAGAAGAAATGGAGATAAGTGCGTGCTGAAAAGACCAATGAATGACAGACTCCGTAAATGGCATCAAGAGGAAGATCAAAGTTAAAAGCCAGAAGCTTGGAAAGGCCACAATCTTCAAGTACCTTGGAGTAAGCAACTGTCTTAGATGATGGCTGAAAAGGGGAGGGTCTCTCGAGGATCGAACAAGCCAGTGCAGTTCTCACAAAGCTGAAGCCATGGAGATAACAACATATCTTTTGGATTAAAGATGAAACTGATGCGCTCCCTTGTTATATCCATATTTCTGTATGCCTCTTAGCCATTGACCTTGACAGCAGAGTTTAGAGAAAAATCGCAGGCCTTTGTGATGAGATGCTATCGTAGGTTACTGAACATCTCGTACAAGGCTATGCCACTAATTAGGTTGTTCGCAGAAAGATCCAAGCAACCGTTGGTGTAAATGATAAACTCATGACGTTGGTCATGAAGAGGAAACTGAGGTGGTTTGGCCACATCTCAATGTCTTCTAACTTAGCCAAGACAATTCCGCAGGGCATAGTAAAAGGAAAAAGGAAGAGGAGCTAGACAGAAGAAGATATGACCAAAGGCCAGACAATATTAAGGAATAGATAGGGACTGACTTTGCAGCACAACTAGGGCAGCTGAAGACGGGATTAGGTGGAAAGGGACTTTTATAAACTCATCTGTGGTGCCCCCAACGACCTCGCAAGCTTATTGGATACACTAAAACTAGACTAGATGTATGTCTGTGCCTTGCTATGCCTTTTAGGATGAACCTTTTTTAATAAAAGATAGGCCCGTTAGTATGCTAGCAAATTTTGTGGGTGAAACAAACACACTTATATATATGACATTTAATGCATGAATCATATTTTCGCCTCACCCAGGGACACTTTAAACAACGTTAATGGAAATTCTTTTATATTGTTTCTTCTAGCCGATACATTTATGCATGTGAGTCAAGCTGGCATATTATTTCATATGCTATTAATTTATCGCATAAGTATTTGAAAAGTTTATTTTGAATTTGAATATGGTTATGCAAGAATATTGCATAACACTGATATGCGTCTTTAAATAAGTTTCCGCGAAAATTTCTTTACAGCACGTTCCCAAAGGAGTCAATGTTAACCCATTTATGCCCAGAGGACTGTTCTATCCTTATCAAACTGAGAGTCCATTTGCCAATTAAGGGGTGTCTGATTTAGTTTATTTCTTTATCTTAAGCAAATAGTGTAGACTGATCAGACGTCGCGTTTTGCGGCGTCTGAACGGTGTCTGCTCTATTTGCCTATTTCCTATTTATGGGACGCTAGGCATTTTAATTAGTTTAAAAAGCGCAGAAAACGGTAACTTTTTAATCATGCATTTGATCATGTTGATTGATGCAAAAATCTTAAAATCGAAAAATAGAGACTGCTCATTTAGAAGAACAATAAATTTTAATCATGCAGTTGGTTAATACAAATTGTCAACAAATTTTTAATTTTGATAAGTGCTTCACTGTCAAATTTAATGTTATTGCTATCTCACTCCGAGGCTCATTTGAGCCGCGACACGACATCTGGAGACAGGACAATGTTGCATGTGCGCCCAGCGAAAACTTAGGTCACCCTGGGCACCCGCCCAGTCCGCACAGTCTTCGCTGTCGGCATGGAGGAAGCTTAGACCCTTGGCTACCCTTAAAGCGCACTGCAAAGACTCTGCCCAGTCTGATCTGTGTTTTCGCTGGGCGCACATGCTGCTTTGTTGGTTTTATCGTGTCGCGGCTCATATACTGTTCGGCTGCACTCCGATATCTCTCTTTCGGATGCACATGAATAGTTCATCACAATGTGAGTTTTATCTATAAAAACTGTTGCAAAAAGAGAATTTTCTTGAGCAGAGGGTTGCACAGAGTATATTTACTGCAACAAGCGAATGTAAATAATTTATCATTATTCATCTAATGTGTATGGGTACATTGCACCTTTATGTCTCTCGCCGTTTGCAGAAAGAGATTAATTCATTTGATAAGGACAGAACAGGGCATATTTATTGAGAATTGCATGTTGGTTCTCGGTGGCTAGGCATGTTATCAACAACATTTTAAATGAGTAACACACAAGAAAAGAACCTCATTTTCAAGTTTGATATACAAACATGACAATATGATGCGTTTTCTTCCATCTGTTATTGGCGAATATGGGCTAGGATACACCCCTGTAACATTATTTATCTTGAATTCGACTATATTTGGCTATACTACCTTTCCTGGAAATAGATTAACTCTTTGGAAAAGATTAATTTTCTCCATTGAATACCATCATCTTAATTATTAATGGTGTTTAAAAAATTATTGTGTTTGTTAATCCTAATATCTGATACAAGGACTGGCAATGGTGACATACGAAGAAAATGGAAGGCATGAAAAACAGCAAAACTTCCGATCTACTAATGATCTGATTGAAATATTTCTGTCAAGGTATATGGACAGTCATATCAAACTTATGTCAATAGAATTCACATTTACCAAGCATACCAAAACTATGGATTGTTTGCAGTTTCTATAAAGATGCATCTAATATGAATGCATCAGAGCAACATACCCTAGGTCAGAATTGCCATTTCCCCAATTTTATGCACTTTTTGGAAATGACGTATTCTGTTTGCATGCCAGCAGCACCTACAGCAGACAAGGTAATATAAAACTTCTTTCTTAATTTGATAGCATTTCATCATTAGATAAGAAAACAATTCAGAAAACATTTGCTTTATCATTATCTTATCCAAAAATAATGATTTTATTCGGTTAGGGTACATAATTTTCAAGTCAGACGAAAAATCTCCGGGTGGCACAATTCAAGGGGAAATAAGGTTTATGAATCAAGGTTTAAGGTTATACTTGTACGCTTAAAACTCCCAGGGGGGGGGGGGATGTTGTTAACTAATGCAACAGGGGTCGTATTTATAAAACCACTTAAGTCGTTGCTATGCTGTTGCTAAGGTTAATTTTTTATGTTGGAGATTCCCTACAACTATGAAATTTGTTCTGGAGGAACAGTCTTTTTAAACTGTTTTTAGACTGTTCCTCCAGAGCAAATCTCGTAGTTGTAGGGAATCTCCTTCATAGAAATTCAGCCCTAGCAACAGCATAGCAAACACATAAGTTGTTTTATAAATACGGTCCCAGAGCTATAAAGTCTATATCTGGTCTGTCAACTCTTACTGCTTCAGTTTAACTTTGCGAAAAATTCTCAATAATTTTGAGGAATACAGTCAAACCTGTCTTAAGGGGTCACCCAAGGGAAGGACAAAAATTGGCTGCTTAAGACAGGTGACCCCTTAATACAGGTTCATTTGCACTGTATTTTGGTTCAAGGGACCCAGAAAATGTGGCTGCTTAAGACAGGTGACCCCTTAATAGAGGTGACCCCATGAGCAGGTTTGACTGTACTATAAATGGGTTAATTTTGCAGAAAACCGTCACTTCGTATTATACTTCTTCTTGTTAAGTTAAGATTCACAATGTCTTGAAGTAGTTTGTCTACATATATTGTACTGTTCATTTGCTATAGGTAACAATTTAAATCAGAATCATCGGACACAAGTAATCGTATTTTTCTTTCTTTCTTCGTATCTTTAAATTCAATTGTTATTGTTATCAATATTGATAATAATATACATATTATCTCAAATCGGCTTAACTCAAATATACTGAAATTTTATGAGATCACTAGTTATATTCATTAAATAGGCCATCGGTATTAAAATGCACAAACTTCCTCTCACAGATATAATTATGTCATGTTATGTTATGAATAACATGAAAATCAGCTAATTTTGATCCACCTAACTGTTTTGATATGTTTCGCATCTCCAGGCCTGCAGCCGTGAGTGGATGGGGTACTTGGCCAGATTAAAATAATTTGTTTTTATCTTATTTATGTGTGACGCTACCACACGTAAAATACAGCCAATCATCATCTAGTGCCAAAATATGTATTTATTAAATATTCATTTAAAATAAACTCTTTCGTAAGATCATTTACTTTCCATTGGCATGATTATTAATTCAAACTTCATAGGCATTAAATAATTTGCTGATCTATATGTAGGTAAAACGTGTAGCGAAATATATGGATGTACTTGTTTTAACTTCTTTAAATAACATGACACACTTAACTAAAAACTTCTTTAACATGACACACAACTAAAAGCATACATTTAGGTTTAAACAATGTTTTTGTTAGCATAAATAACATACAAACAGCAATTGAACTACTACAAACAAAAAGTAAAAGCAAATGGGATTCAGAAAAAAAGTCAACAGACATGTGTATCCCAAGATGTCAAGATAAGATAATTACTGTATAGGTGATTTGAATGGAAAGAATTACTTTTAATAATCGTATAAAGAAAGGCATTTGGGCAATGCAGAATTTCTTATAGAAAAATGTCCACGGGGAGTGGATGGTGGTAAGCGCATAGTATTACAATAATGTAAACATGGATTAATATATTGGAATGTAACTTGTTATTGAGCTACATATTTCTCGCCAAAGTTACTAATGTAAGCTTTTGTACATAAACATAACTGATATTATTTTAGTAGTACTTTAACAACAGTCATTAAACGTTGATGGTTGAAAGCATTATAAAATACGAAGTTAAACACGAGATAAACGGGAGAAACTAGACCACTTGTGGAAGGCAATGAAAGTTTGCATGTGTCGACAATAAAAACTTAGAAGTTGAATATGATTTGTCTACTCACTGAACGTGAAATCGCTTAGGTTTGACAATATAAGGACTTCTATGCTTAAGGCGTGAATTTTCCCCATGATTAAAAAGTTATACGGATCACTGACTTTTGCTTTGCATTTATGACTACGACATGTAACTTGCATGACAAATGAATTTTTAAGTAATTGTGTCTATGTAATGTACGTTAAACATACGTTGACGTTGACGTCATTGTTGAAATAAATTGTAAATTATTCTCTAATTGATCGTTGAAATAATGATTTATTGTATACATTTCATCCTTTTTTGACTCACATTACTTAGATAACAGACAACACTGGATAGTTTTGACTATATGTATGTGACCTTGACCTCATTTCAAGGTCATGATACAGAATATAATCCTTGAAGGTCCCAGTGCTACTGCTGACCATTCTTCTTCTTTGGCTTACTGAGCATCGTCCCCTTGTACTTGTATTTTAGTTATAGTGAAGCGTTCTCTTTTGGCCGCTTTGACCGGAAGTACAACTATGGTTTTGCACGTTTAAATGCCAATCAAGCGTAACAAGAACAAAATAATTGCTTTTTATTGTTATATGCGTGTATTTAGCATGCATTTATGTCAAAAATTTATGGAATTAATGACTGATTTCCATATTTTTATTACCTCAAAAATGAGGTATGCAAAAATCTTGAATTTAGGGTAGGTAGGATCAGACTGGATTATCTCCCCATGTCTTTGGGTCTGAATCACAAATGATCTGATTTCATACGGTTTACATATTTGCGGAAGCTCTGCTAAGAAAAATTTGCCCTCTTTTTACTGTTGAAAATTCGGACCTGTCTCGCCGGTGTAATGGGGAAAATCCTCCCCTTAATCATAGAAGTCCTTTGGAACATTTAAAGTATTTGCTTGTTTTGTTCGTTTGACAGTTACTTTTTTCCATACAATAGCGCGTATAGCGTTGATTCACAAATTTCAGACACAGCATTAATCAATTTCTGTCTTTAGTGATCTTTAGTCAAGTTAGTGTCCTCATCCGCCCCACAAACGCTTAACGGACTATCAGTGATGCTTTTAGAAAAAAAAAAAGATGACTATTTAAGAAACTGCAGTTTTTTGAAGCCTCGAACAATAAATCTGTCCAAGACGGTTGCCAGCGTTAAAGAAAGACAGAAATTGCGTTATATTTGCAGTCAGCAGCTAGTATTTGAATAAGGTTACAGTAGTAGAGTTATGAATTATCGGAGTTAAATTATTCCATTCAGGTATTAATGATGTCAAGCTGGAGTTAAAATTACTGTTGTTTTTTATTAGAAGGGATAGTTTGCAAATCAGCAGGATTACGAAGACTGTATAACGATACACTTCCACTGTGTGGGGGACGAGCGAACCCAAATAATCCTGTCACAATCCATTCATCATCTTGTAAAATAAAATAAGTTTGTGTTTACGTCTTCTTGAGGCAAGAGGTTCCCATCTGGTTTCACTGAGTAGAGAAGTGATCGAAACAAGCTTTGTCGCCCCTGTAACTATGCGCGCGGCTTCACATTGTATTTTTTCACAGCTCAATTTGGAGATAGGTCGTTGTCGCTACCCAGTGTCAAAATTACGGTTGTGGGTGCTTGCCGACATAGCTTGCTTATTCATGAAAGTTATTGCCAAATCTTCAACTAGAGACATATAACAAAACACACTGCCATTTAATTTGCGCCGATTATCTTTTATAAAAGATTTTTCTTGTTTCAAGTTCGTTAGATTCGTACAGCAGGCAATTATCTATAATCTAGTAGTGGTGAGATAAAAAAAATAATTTGAAGGGATTTCCTATCCACCTGGAATTTTAGTTTGCACATAACATTTATCCTTGTCCTAGCTTTGGCTAATGGTCATGCCAAGTGCAGTCACTACTAAATACAAGTCCCAAATGTTTATCAATGGTAACTTCGGACAGCGGGTAAATTCGGACATACCATTGCAAACAGTGAAAATCCAGATGTGACGGCTCATAATGAGCCGTCTTATCAGGATTTTCACTGTTTGCCCAGCTATTTTTGTTTTAATTCCAAATAAATGACATATAAAAGGAAACTGTCACTGCCGAATTTACCTGTTGTCCGAATTTACCTGACTTGACCCTAGTTACTTCAGCGATTGATTCCTGTCTGTATGTCAGCAAACAGTTTGAGTGACTGATATCTAGACCTAATCATATAAAGAGGACGCTGCTACGCATTACACTGCAGAATCCGAAGAAAACTACTGACCTTCGATCGACAACCACTATCCTGTTGCATAACAAAACCCGAGGAATCGAGCCCGGGATGCAGTGGTTTCAAGCGAAGGCAATACCCTTTATTCTTGTTTTCTTGTGTCACGGAAGTGCAATATAAGGTCTGTAAAGCATGCATCTCAACCTTTGTGTCATATCAACGGGACTGCCGGTCTAAATAACGAAATACAAAGCACAGGTTTGGATCTGTGGCGGTGCCTAATAGATGTCTCGTTAGGCCCAGCTTTGAACAAACAGGGTTTGACTAGAAAGAGACTTATTGATGGGTGGCACTGTACTCGATATCAATTTTCACTAGTACGACAGTTACGCTAGTGTTAGACGATGGATATATTTTCAGGAGAAGCAACGCCGCCTATTTCCAGAGCTCCATATAAGAAGGGGTAACAAGGATAATTTAGGGATATTTTTTCAATATTTCTGCGTTAAAACATATATTGTGACCCCTCATTAGAACCGTCTCGATGAGACGGTTCTAATGAGGGTCACAACATATGGTTTCGTTGACAAATAAGAAAACTTATCTCTGAATTATCCATGTTACCCCTTCTTATCTGGAGTTCTGGTTTTCAGTTTTGCTCCTTTCTAATTGGAGGTCAGCTCTGATAGACAAATATGCTGATGCGAGAGCAAATTCTTGAAGAGTAGACCGCTTCTAAGAAGGAATTCGCCACTCAGGAAAGCAAACAGGAAATCGCAAAAGTTGATTCCCTCTGATTTTTATTTTTATTTATTTATTCATTTTTTTTGAGAGAGAGAACATGCCAGTGTAAACATACACGTTTATTTAAAATCAATATTTAGCAGAACGCCACCAGGGTCTTTTTTCTGGTTACATCAAGGCCAAATACTACCATGTCGGAAGCAGAAAATCTCAGATTCTACACACTCGTCTTCGCGCTAACTGTAGCAGTCTAAACAATGATCTCTTTCTAAAAAATATAGTTGATTCACCTTTATGCAGATGTGGAAGTATTGAAACTGCATACCATTTCTTTTTCTCTTGTCCATATTACGTACAGCAAAGATTAGAGCTCTCCACAGCCATAGGACAACATCGACCTCTTAATTTGAATCTTGTACTTTTCGGAGATCCGTCGCTTTCTCAAGAAATTAACGCTCTAATATTTAACAAGGTGCAAACATACATTTTAGACACCAGACGATTTAGTTAAGTATACAGTATCCATATTATATGATATGCGATGGTACTTGATGTAACTGCAGTGACCAAGCAGCATTATTTGTCTGGTTCACGTTCCCCCAATTCCCTGATTCAACAAGGCTAAAGCATGTTTATTAATTTTTTTTCCTTGCCTTTTTTATGGTCCAAATTACTATATTTCTATCATCACTTTTTCCTTTTTCTTTTCTTGATTTTTTTCCTGTTGATTTTTTTTTTGTTGTTGTTGTTCAGGAATCATTTAGAAAAAAACGCTTCTACTTACATACATGTATAAACAAACAATGATATATTCACTCTCTTTCTTTTGTTGATGCCGGGCCGGGTAGCGCAATCGGTAGGGCACCTGGCTCGTAAGTCAGAGGTCCTGGGTTCGAATCCCGGTCTGGCCACATACTTTCGTTTCTCCTTCCGCTGATTCAAGAAGGGCAGTTGTCAGTTACTGGCGAAAGTATGTGCACTTAGTACTGGTTAACCGCTTAGGAGGTCTAAGCCTGCACAGGAATAGTGTGGTTAGGTTAACTGACCGTCCCGACATGACCTTAGTTGTTTACCGTGGACGTTAAGCATCAAATCAACCAACCAACCAAATTCTTTTGTTGATCTGATTTTTCATTTAACAATGCTTGTCTATAATGCATTTGTTCTATATTTACACGTTTTCACAATGTATGATTTAGTAACACGATGTCAGTATTTCCGCCATTTATTCACAAATTTATATGCTAAAGGAGAAGAACTTAAAAAGTATTTGCTTTCGTTCTGATCCTTAATTGATTGTATACAATGTTTGTTTCTGTTGATATTTCTGAATAAAATATGTTTAAACCAAGGCCATGTGATCTAGATAGAGCAGCAGACAGTCGAGCGAAGCACGGGATGAAACCCCACCACAGCCGGATTTGCATTTCAAAGAGTAAAATCATTTCAGGAGGGGATTGCCTAGTTCGTTAAAATCGACGTCGAGGTGACTTCTGTTATTGGCGCTGAAGAAACCAAGTATTCTCAATACAACTGTAGGCTTCATTTCAGACATTTCATGTGATGAAACAAAATAATTACTGTTTTATGAATAATTTACGCCCAGAAAATTAGAAATGTCCGCTATAAACGAGAATTAGGGACAATTACGTTCTGCATTGCAGAACTAAGAATTGCCTAGAGTGTCACTTACAATGGTATATCTTCCGCTATCTCAGCTAAATATATATCCTGTGAAAATAATTACCAATCAATGACAGATTCGAAGAAAATTCTTCTTAACTGAACTTATGCTATTTCATGTAAATGGTTATTTGTTATTATTAAAGCCTCATAATTGTGCAGCTTACAACAGCAAACTGAATTAAAAAAATAATAATGAAATATTAAAATAAACGTACTCTACACGGTTAAGAAAAGTGATGAGAAATTATAAAACATTTTCTGAGAAAAGGTAGCATGCTGGGCCAGGTGAATTACGGTCTTTAGGTACTTTTTAACAGTATTTTAGTCATGTCAGGACGATTGGGAGAGGGTGGGGGGGTCATAATGAAATACTGTGTGCAATGGAACCCCGCCTCATACGGGTTTCGAACCCGAGACCGCTAGATAAGCATGCCAGAGTTTAACCTACTGAGTTATCGGGGCTCCTAGTTACAAAGACAGTTTTTCTAGGGTTTAAAGAACTACTTGGGGAAAAAAAGATGCTGGAAAGCCTCGGTGAGTAGAATGACTTTTTTACTAAAGCAGAGCTCCAGATAAGAGGGGGCATTGCGGATCTTTCAAAGATAATTTTCTTAGTTCTCATATATATAGTAACCCCTCATCACCTCATCTCGGTAAGACGGTTCTAATGAGGGGTCACAGCATACGAGTATGTTTTTATTGATAAATAGGGCACCTTCTAAAGCACTGTAAAGAGCAAAGATCCCCTTTTCTTTCGAAAATCTGGAAAAATATGGAGGTGAATCTTTTGAACTACTTACCGAGAAAAAGAGGTGAATTTTACAAAAAGCTGTGCCAAGGAACCAAGTATCAGTGACGTCAGCCACAAGGGCCGGGGGAAGACAAACGATAATCACTCCTAAATCCGTTGCTGCTAGGTTTACAAGAAATATATTGGTCACAGTTCTCATTTTCTTGTTTCTCCAGATTGCAAAACACACAAGAACATTGCCTACGAGCCCAAGAAGAAACGTTATAATATAAACTACCACCAGACTCCAACTAAATGCATCCAATGTAATTTGGTGTCCAAGAATGTCTCTAGAATAACTGGCGTTTGTACACACTGATATATTCCAAAATGTAGCACTTTGACTTTCATACACTTCATAACTTATCCCTCCAGAGCGGTTACCACTACTGATATCTAGTGAAACAGGCATTTTCTTTAAATGTAGAAAAATATCAAAGTTGTAACAGGCTTCTTTCAGACCTTTATTTTATTTCTTAGCTGTTCGCAGATCTCTCGGGTTAGGCAATTTGGCAGGTTAACTTTTGTCTATTTTCAAGAATCTTGGTATGCTTTAAACTAACTTTTTCTTCATAAAAAGTATTAATCCACAGTCATAAGCATCCACACCAAAAATTTCATCCTAAGCTTATGTAACATTAATTTAGCCCTACCCGATATCAGTTTAGTTCCGGTATGCTTTTGAATTTAGAATGTATTGTATTCAGCTTGTTTGAGTAGGCACGAATGCTTTTTAGCTGGATTAGAAACAAGCAATTACTACTCTGTAAAATTCATAAATTCATAAATAGCTTTAATCCATATGCTACCTTCACTTAAGACTTAAGGAAGCATGTTTTTTTTGTATTGTTTTATTATTAAAGTAAATCAAGTCGGTACCACTATGGCGAATAATTAGAATTTTCTTGGAACGAATAATTCAGTCAGTGCTTAACGTCTACTGATGTCCAATATTCTGGCAGCAGAAGATAAAGCGAAATAATTTGCTGTGAAGATTACTGAATCTTTGTAGCGAATCATCTCAATTTATCTTTTACGTATTTATCGAAGCCTAACGCGAATGACCAATTCCAGATAATTGTCCTGTTTGGAATTTGCTTTTGTGGCGTAGAGCATCTGCAGAGAGTCATGTAAGTATGAAATTCTATACACGGTTTTCCATGTTAGTTATTCATTCCTTTCTTTCGACTGCGAAATTTAACTTTGCTCCTGCAAACAACTAATTGCTTACGATGTTAACCCATTCTATTCGGGATACCCCTTTAGGGGTATCTGGGCAAACAGTTTGAATCCAGATCAGGCCCCACAAACGTGGGGCCTGATCTGAGATCCAAACTGTTTCCTGCCTAGACATCATTTCTACAAGAGTTAGTTAGATCAATATTGTCAAAATATTCCTGATTTTTGATGCAGACTACAATTTCAGCAGACGACAAAAATACCCAGAATGCAATGGGTTAATTAGACAATTGCATAACGTGCTAATTTTGTTTTGTTTTAGTGCTTGAAATAAGGCACACCTTAATCCTTAATGCGCCAAAATGCAGACGACAACATTTACGTCTGCAGAATTTCAAAAATGTCTTGTCCAAGCAATATCATACTGAGAATTCGAACACTAGCGAGCAAACAGTGTAGATCTAGATGAGGTGGCTCATTGTGAGCCACCTCATCTGGATCTACGCTGTTTGCAAATTTGATTATTTTAATTTTTGGCGCTTTAAGGGTTAATACATGTTCGCATGCTTGATGTTTACTGTTTACTGTGCAGTTTAGAAAAGGGACAACCTACAGCTCTGCCAGAACTAAAGAACAATCAGCCCCGTCATCCGACCAAAGTCAGCTTGAACAGTCTTTAATTTCTTTAACCTCCAAATATACTGGCTTCACGAACTTAATTCACCACGAACATTTACAAAGTACACTGTACTTAAAAAAGGAATAGGAAGAATAAAATTTCCTTTTAAAAGGAAGGCTTGCCCAGCTAAGCCAGTGAAATTTTCATAAGTTGTTATAGAAGTGAACCCAATTGATGGTGCACTTTCTGTTGCTATCTTTTAATAAGCAAAGCATTTAATTTCTTAACTTTTTGAATGGTGTCATTATCCATAGGTGTGAGGTAAAAACAAGTGTAGAATTTGTTTGAAAAACAAACTGATGAAATATTTAAACACACACACACACACACACACACACACACACACACACACACACACACACACACAGAGAGAGAGAGTTTTCCAACATTTTGGCCGTTAGGCATGTCTCAAGGAAAATTACCATATGAACCTATTTCAAGTCTTTTCTTTACGGCTGCTTAGTCACGTAGTTTGAATCAAATTTTAGGAAAGACTGTTGGCATCAAAGAAGACAATAAAGTTATATTTACTGAAGTTTATTTTTGGTTTTAGTGGCATCAGTGGCAATTTTGACACTCTGAGAAGAAAATGCATGCTGGTATTGTTCGAGACAATAACTTACTTTACACCATTTGGGAGCAACAAAGCATGGAACCCATTGCGTTCATATTTCCATGAACTTCCGAGGAATGAAATTTATCTTTTATATTTATGCTATGTTTTCACATCAATTTTGTTACTTATTCGTGAAGTTCTGACTAATTTAACGCCGAGGAAAGGACGAAGGATAGTTATAAACCAACGTGTTTTATAATGATGTGCAACAGCCGCCACTATGACATGACGTATATCAAACGCTTCATCGGCCAATCATCTATTTGAATTATCCGTGACGTCGCTTACGCTTGTATGAATGAGTGTTGTTCATGGATGTATGAACATCGTTAGCCCAGTATAGGTTCATCTAACGAAACCGTCGATGAGAGTAGATATTTCTCTGTACATTTGTATAGGTGAAGTAAAAAGGCAACATAAGAGAGCGTTATAAAAGCAAAAAAAATGTCCACACAACCCCCACCCGCATCTACTGCAATCACAGTAGGCCCTTGCCCAACTATAATCCAAATCAGTAGTACGTCCCGGCACTGGAAGTTATACCCAGCATCATCGCTTCATCCAACCAACCACTCCATTGTCATAAAGCTGTCAATGATTCCCTAACAGTCGGCCTCAACGAGATTTAAATTTTAACGGTTCTGAATTGTCCCCTTTTTCTGTACCTGTATCATTGTAGGAGGTTTCCAGTTCAGGCTATTCATGAACATGTTGTTGGCCAATAGGAAATTCATCAGAAGCTAAAAATGCATACATTATAATGCTTATGCCTGTTGCAATGCGTATGATACGCATTGCAACAGGCATAAGCATTATAATGTACGCACTTTACTATACTATGCTATTACTCACCTACATTACCAGCTTTAATACATGCATAACACGGTCAGTTGTACATAAAAGCCACACACACGGATAGATGGGATACTTTTTTCAGTAAATGTGACGAGTGATAACGGTAAAAATCGTTAAAAGCGCATGTTTCTAAATTAAAACAATGAATTTGAACTTTGCTATTTTTTACAGATACACAGATCAGCCCATTTCGGCAAAAGCGCAGTCTGATCAGTCTATCCTCAGCATGAAAGATGTCTGCATCATGAAGAATATATATGCCGAAAAAGACTGATCAGACCCCAAGAATGCACCGGCTCTGGACAGTGTGCCGGCTGCTCTGACTAGTCAGATTATGCGATGCACTAAGGCCTATTTTTCGCGACGCCGCTGCATGATTTTGGAAAAAGCTAATGCTTGTAAACTAAGCTATAAATATATACTGTTTCTTACACAGGTTTTTGGTATATTTCTAAGGATGCAAAGCCAAATATTTTGCATTGAATTTAGAATTTCATTTTTATGCAATCAGTTTATAAAAAGCAAAAGATATGTGGCCAAGTTCAAGGCACTTGTGAAAGAAGAACGTGCTTTTTAACGGAAATATCAAAACAAAGTACATGCACTATCAAAAATAGATTTTCCGTCTGTTATTTTTAGCAGATGAGGTAAATCGGATATGGATAAAAATAGACTCTCTTGGTATTTTCCGACTAAGCGTGACGTATCGTCTCTTCCGAAAATAACTCGGTATCACTAAACCACTTGAATACTGGCTTGCGACCGTCATCGCAAGCCAAAAAAGACTTTTGTACTTAAAATTGATCACTTTTGGGAAAAGAGATGGGGTGCAGATTATTATGAAAACTCATATCTTGGCTATTAAAAGTTACTAAGAACTGGAGTCCCGGTAGCTCAAAGAGTAAGTGCTGGCCTGCTGATCTAGCGGCCGCGGGTTCGATTCTCGCCAGAGACAGCGATCTTTTCCAGCCTTAAACACAGGTTTCCATTGCACACAGACTTTCATGATCAACCTCCAAACGTCTTGATATAACTGAAATATTTTTGAAAAGGAAACAAAACAGCCAGTCATCTCCCTCCATCCAGGTCACTCAGAACAAGTTGCTTGTGTTTTAACACATGACGATTTTTAGCCCAAAATATTCAACAGTTTCCAAGATATCTTATGTTCTAGCATTTTGCCACATAAAAGCACAAGAAAGCAAATTTGACCTTACCGTAAAAAAGGTCAAGGTCAACTCAAGGTCATAATTTCAACAATCTTGGTAGTACTCGCGTACCCAATGCTACATACTAAGTTTCAAGGCCATTTGCCTATTGGTTCTGGAGAAGAAGATTTTTTTTAGGTTTTTACCATATATGGGCATGGTGGCCATGTTGGTCATATGACTAGGACCGTTTGAACAACTTTTCGTTCCTAAGGTCCCAGGAGGCTCTATATGAAATTTGGTTACAATCGGCCCAGGGGTTTCAGAGGAGAGGTCGTTTGAAATTGTGGACGGACGGACGGACGGACGACGGAGCCTTACCATCCTATAAGCTCCCCCGGAGCCGCTGGCTCAGGTGAGCTAAAAAGATGGTGGGGCATATTGCTTTTGGCTTGTCCGTGTGTGTGTGTGTGAGTGCGTGCGTGCGTCACACTTTTTCATGCTTGCTGTAACTTTGGAGTCTTGCTAGCTAGGGTCTTGGAATTTCATATATTAATTTCTCATGAAAAATTAGCTGACATGTATTTTTTTATTTTCCCAGTTATGCCCCTTTATGGAGTTATGCCCCTTTAGGCCATGAGCCAAAAATGGTTTACCTCCCCCCCCCCGGGGGAATTTTGTAGACCATACTTTTCTTAAAGCCCAGCATCTTAGAAGTATTTTGCAGCATGTTAGCCCTCTGGCGAGTGGGGCGTTAAGCTGTAACAGCCTGTTACAAACGTTACCCATTAAAAAAATAAACATAAAATAAAAATAATAAAAAATTATAAAAAAATAGAAATCACTTTCCTATGTTTAAAGTTATAGTGTAGTCTAATAGAACAACCCAGTAGCTAAAAGTTATGATGTTTGACAGGTCACTTTAGCTCACATGGTGTCATATACGTGACATTTGTCTTTACACTCCATTAAAATTGCTATTTCTATCCAAAATACTTTCTTTTTGTAAGTTACTCCTTTATTATTAGACCATATCTTTGTTACTGTATTAAAGACAATTTATTGATCTTTTCAGATCTGCAAAAATTATTATCCTATCTTGTATACTTTGGGAGAAATAGGATGTTTAACACAGTACCCCCTTATAAATGTTCCATATTACAATTATCCCTTTCTGTATAATTCAAGTGCTTGAACTACACTGTATGATTTAAAAAACAACAGGAAAAGGTAATATTGAATATGCCAGCCTATCTAAGCAGCAAGGAACAGTTCCACAATATTTTGAGCGCATTTTAGTCGGCCATAATGGTCGATTATATACGTTGCCGAGGGCTATTTTGTTAAACTCACATAATTTGATGATAGAATCATTTTATTTTCATTGGTAGCAGTTTCTTCATGAAAGAATCTTTAAATATAAAAGAAAAAATGCATTCTGGTTTATTTTCTATAATAAGTCATTACTAGAAGTAACGTAAATAACATTAACATTTAAGATATTTCATTATAATACCTTTAATCAGGTTTTTTCCCACTGTCACATAAAAAACAATAACATATATAAGTCTGGGTGTTCTTATGATATACTGTGTACTTGGACTTAGCAACACTTCTCTCAGTTATTTCTCTTAGGGATTCATGAGGTGTGTTTTATACGTGATTAAAACCAGTATACTACAAATTGTAATGTTAAGGGCATAGATATATTCTGCACACGTAAAACGGGTTTTTTCGCTGGCAACTTTGTTATTATATCAAAGATAAAAGTATTTCATAATGGCGTTGCCCAGTTTGTTTCTTTTACAATTTGTACATTTGAGTTCTAATGACAGTAACATACGTTAAATTTTGTTATATACAACTTAAAAAAATAAACAAAATACCACACCAGAAAAGATAAAAAAGATAAAGCCGCAGCTAAGCCAGCATAGATTTTGCATATAGGGCTCGAGTAAAATGATATACAATCAGTATGATAACATTAAAAGCTAAGCGCTTTTGGCGTGTTTAGTATAAAATTATAAAATAATCAGTAATTAACAATGCAAATGTAGTAGTACCACCTTGTTTACTGACAGTATTTGGTATAGTTTTTACGTGCATACTGAAAAAACTATAAAGCAGAACAGTAAACCTGAAGTTTGAAGACTTAAGCCAAATACAGTTCTGCATCAAAGCTAATGTAGATATTTGCTGGCAGCGTATTCTTACTGTTGTAAGACTATCGTATATTTTACGTTACCAAGGGAAACAACATTGCTGAGTTACAGATAAGAAAAACTTTTGAAAATAATTAATGGTAGTGACAATACATTGCTTTATTTAGCTTATTTATGTATTTAACAATAATGTGTCAACCAGGAGTTTGGGAGAATAGTATCAGAAACATTTAATACAGAAAAGAGACACTGGCAGTTTACTAGCATACTTTAGCAATCTATTAATGCTATGTTTAAGATGATCTATATTTCTATGCTTTTGTTTCTTTCTTTTTAAAGTCTAAATACTTTGGATAATCTCTTAAAGAATCTAACTACATTCAACCATCTATCAAAGCATCTATTCACCAAAGAACATAAAGATACGTTTAGTTGGACAAAAATGTTTCAGGGACAGTGTTCCAGTAGCTCTGCACACATAATGAAATGGCAAATGAAAATGACAGAATATATTAATGTTAGTCCTCGCTGTTCAGATATCTATGAGCAAATCTTAGTTGTTCTCCTTCAGAATGTATTCGCCTACACTGTAGTTATGCTTTGCAGCATAATATTGAGAAAAAAAAAGAAAAGAAAGGCGGAACAAGTAACGTTTACAACGTATTCATTGCGAGTTTATGGATTCTTCATTTCCGATATCCTAAACTAGCAAAACAGTATTTCTAAAGAGCAAATAATCAAACAATAGAAATAGTGCATACCTATACAAGCCAAGGAAGGGTTAACCTAAATAACTTACTGCATTTGATCTCTGTGACCTTGTATTACCATATTGTTTACTTTTTAGAAATAAATATGGTTGAATTAAAATCTTAAAAAGTTCCTTCAAGAGCAGAGAATACATACAGAAGTAGGAACATGGGCCAGACTACGTAGTTTCGGCTAATAAAGCCTCGTCAGTAACCCTGACAATATCTGGTGACGAAACCAGAAAAAAGCATACAGTAATTTCTAAATCTTAATGGGGCTGTCGATTCAAAGACTGATTCGTTTCAAAAGGATCCAAATAATATAAAAGACAATGATCTAGAATAAAAGTCTAAATCGATCTCAAATTTTAGATTTCTCAGAATCTATCCTCTGATCCCAAAGGATGTAAATAAAATATAATCTGCACTATGGATGATGTACGGGGAGACGTTTTACGGCCGCCACACGGTTGAAAACTGCTTATTTATGACATCTTACTGCTTATCTTATCATCTTTGTCCAAATTTATGAAATACTGTTAGGGAATACAGCATTTTGGCAATATCCAAACAACAATTTTAGTTGCTTACATATTGAAAAATTGTCTGACTGAAATTTGTATTTCGTTACACCTTTAGTCCGTGATAGTAACAACAAGTGGGAATAAAACCATGGGGTTTGCAAAATTACCTGACCAGTTAAATATTTGTAACAACATAATGAAAACTAGAACTCCTGAACAAGCTGATAACAGAATGATGTATGCATTATAAAGTACATGTATGTCACTTTCTATCAGCCTTTAATTTTCACATTGTTAATAGTTAGTAATGTATTTGATGGCCGGGAGCTGCATAAACAGATCATGTAGATCACAAATTAATATTTAAGTTATGATCACGGGAGCCACACATATTTGCTAATCTATGTAAAGCAGTTACTGTGCAAAGAGGCTAGTGGCTGACGATTCGACTGATAGCATAGAAAAATGGTGTTTATCCCTGTTGGGAGAGTTGGTACTGCTTTTGATTGCCTCGGCTGGAAGTCACAGTTGCACATTTGTATGTAGGGTAATTGAATGGCTCAGCCAACAGCACAGGTTGCGAAATTGGTTTTATCCCCATCATGACGAGAACCTAAATATTAATCAGTTGCAGCATATATCAACTCTTACTTATTTCATTCTATGCCAAATTTTTTTAAAAAATCATCTTTATGAAGTCACTTTTAAGTGAAACTGAATTGAAGGCAAGGTCGAAATGCTTCAGCTATAACAATCTATGTGGGTCTTGCTGAGTTTTTGTGTATTTCAAAGAGCTAAATTGCCATGTGACTACCAGTGGTAAGCTAATACTACAGCAATGAATAATTCATATTGCCTGGGAACTAAATTTTTGATAACAGATGACTCACAAATCTTATCCCCCGACATATTACAATTATGTAACGTAACATTACTGTTAGATTGATTTTAAATATACACTATCCAATGTGTTTTTTTTATAGTTTGAGGACATATAAAACGGGCGTTTCTTCGTGTTTACATATACAACAGTGTCTACTTAAGACATAATATAAATAATATTAATAACGAAATGCAGCTGATGTTGGCTTTCTTAGCTTTTCTCGTCATTTTGTAGGTTAAATTCTTCAAAAATAAGTTTCTGTCCACATTTAATATATCCACTGCTAACTGCTGCCTAACTTACCTAAGCTGTGCATGAATCAAAGAAGATTGATGGAGCACGTATAAACTTCAGGCCACCAATTCAGAGATTTAGTCTGGTTGTTTTTTTTTTTCGAATTTTTGTAGTGGTTATATACGTTACATATTTATCGTGACTGCTGTTGAGTTTTGTAAGACTTTAGTTTGTTTGTTTTTTATACCAGACTATTGAAATATATAACAATTACTTTTCTCTTCACTTCATTCTTACAATTTTCTCCTTATATTACATGTATTTAGACACTGAAGGGGAAAAACGTCAAATACAACGTAAACTACGTTATACGGGTTAGTCAACTTATCGTTGACAATGTCAATTACCTTGAAACAGCGATTTATGTACTAGCAGACAAAACCCAACATTATTTAGGGCGAATACTAACTTTTGTATACCAATGTGTATTTTCTATTATAACGTGAATATGTAAATTTGGGTAGTGTAAGTAACGTTGACGTTACACGTTAATGCCCCAACGTACAGAGGGCTAACATGTGTCATTTTGTTTCTTATATAATGTAGTTTCAGAAAATCATAGTGTCCAAAATTCCCCCTGGGGGGGGAGGGGGGTCTATGGTCAGCTCAAGGTCTACTTTTAGAAAAATGAGATGACTATCTTGTTAGCAAGATGTCTCAAAAAGTATTTGAGCTGTGGCCTTGATACTTGGTATACTGATTGGGTATGAGAAACAGATTACCTGATTACTTTTTGGGAGAATTTCGTTAAATATTGATGGAGTTATGGCCCTTGTTTAAATTTGGCATTTTCCAACTTTTGAACCGCTTAAGCTAGGAAGCTGATTTTTGGTATAATAGTAGTCCTTGATGAGTTAATCACTTTAGTACAGGTTAGGTAACTCTGCACTGATTAATTACCGAGTTACTTCCCCTGATGTTCGATAATAATGCAGCTGCTGAGTTCAAGAACCACTGGGCATTAGGTTTTGATACTTCGTATATGGATTCCTCATTGAAAATTTGCTGACACATATTTGTTCTCTTCCAAGTTATGCCCCTTTTTGGACTTATGCCCCTTTTAGAAAAATGAGATGACTATCTTGTTAGCAAGATATCTCAAAAAGCGTTTGAGCTATGGCCTTGATATTTGGTATACTGATTGGATATGAGAAACAGATTACCTGATTAACTTTTGCGAGAACTCTGTAAAATATTGATGGAGTTATGGCCCTTGTTTAAATTTGGCATTTGTTCGACTTTTGAACCGCTTAAGCTAGGAAGCTGATTTTTGGTATAATAGTAGTCCTTGATGAGTTAATCACTTTAGTACAGGTTAGGTAACTCTGCATTGATTAATTACCGAGTTACTTCCCCTAATGTTCGATAATAATGCAGCTGCTGAGTTCAAGAACCACTGGGCATAGGGTTTTGAAATTTCATATATGGATTCCTCATTGAAAATTAGCTGACATAATTTTTTTTCTTTTCCAAAGTATGCCCCTTTTTGGAGTTATACCCCCTTTAGAAAAATGACATGACTATCTTGTTAGCACGATATCTCAAAATGTATTTGAGCTTTGGCCTTGATATTTGGTATACTGATTTGATATGAGAAGTAGATTACCTGATTAACTTTTGGGAGAATTCCGTAAAATATTGATAGAGTTATGGCCCTTGCTTGACTTTGGCATTTTCCAACTTTTGAACCGCTTGAGGAAGGAAGCTGATTTTTGGTTTGGTAATAGTCCTTGATGAGTTTAATATTTAGTACAGGTTAGGTGACTCTAGATTCATTAATTTTACCTGATGTTCAATACTTACGCAGCTACTGGGTTCTAGAACCACTGGGCATAGGGTTTAGAAATTTTATTTATGGATTCCTTATGGAAAAATAACTGACACATATATTTTTTTCTAAGTTATGTCCCATTTTGGAGTTATGCGCCTTCAAAAACATGAGATGGATATCTTGTTAGCAAAATATCTCAAGAAGTATTTGAGTTATGGCCTATGTATTTGGAGTACTGATCAGATATGAAGAGTAGATTACCTGATTAACTTTTGGGAGATTTCCATAAAATTTTGATGGAGTTATAGCCCTTGTTTGAATCTGGCATTTTTCCAACTTCTGAATTTATTGATCTAGGAAGCTGATTTTTATTATAATAGTAGTTCTTGATGAGGTAAATATTTTAGTAAAGATTATGTTACTCCTTATCAGACTTAGACATTCTAAATTTTGACATCTTTAGTGGCAAGCATATGGTTGGGGGCATAGTGTTTTACAAACACAATTTCTAGTTTAAGATTTTTCTTGTTTTTTTTTTTTTTGCCAGTTTTGTTACAGAAGTGTTTGAAGGCAATAATAGATCGGATCGTTTAGTATCTCTAGATAGGCTCTTCCAGTCTGCAGTTGTAGAAGGTAAAGGATGTTAGTAAGGTTGATGGCAGACTGGGGCGCTATACTCACAGTATCCGAACTACATGTACAATCTCTTCCGGTTTTCATAGCGTTGAATCGAGAGTACAAACGTTCGCTTATAACCAGTAGTCGGAAATCATTATGTTTTGAGATTTTATCCGGAGTCTGCTGCGTCATTTATAGCTATTCAGCTTCGAAAATGTAAAGAGGTAAGTTTAATATAATTTGCTCTTCGGTCTTTTACTTTATTACCCTGTACAATGTCGTGTATGGGTGGGTAGTAATTGGTACAGTATTCAAGTCGCCCTTGGCATGATTCTTAAACCATTTTGAGCATTTTCTTACATGTTTTATAAAAAATCTTTAGAATAAACGGAAGGCGTTATCAATCTACAGTTTGTTAGTTTTGATAAAAGAATGATAGCTAAGTTTTGCACGACACAATCTCGTGTTAAATTAAGCTGTTCGGAAAAAAAAATCTGCGACGGCAAGGAGTTTTTCATTGTACAGGGCAATAAAGTAAAAGACCGAAGAGAAAATTATATTAAACTTACCTCTTTACATTTTCGAAGCTGAATAACTATAAATGACGCAGTAGATTGCGGATAAAAACTCAAAACATAATGATTTCCGGCTACTGGTTATAAGCGAATTTTGTACTCTCGATTCAACGCTATGAAACCCGGAAGAGATGGTACAGTGCGTTCGGATACTGTGATACTGGACATAAAGTAAAGTCATATTGTATTTTTATAGAATAAAGTGTGTCTGTGATTTTTTCCGCCTCTTTTCAAGCGAATTTCACAAAGTTCATTACATAAGGCCTTATGTGAGATACTTTTTTTGCTCTCGTAGCGATTCGAGATTTTGCATTTTATGTAAATCGTTTTATTTTTATTCATTTTTTCATGTTCTGCATCGTAATCTCAGTTAGCGTCACCGTAATTTGGTAGAGGTCTTTAACTGCTATATAAATCGTTTAAAGAGATTTTCTATTGGATTTAATTGTCAATTTTCCCCCATTTCGATGGCCCATAATCAAGCATTTTTTTAAAGTAATATATGTGCTGGTGCCAGGTGCAGTCATTTTAAAGATAAATGCCAGTCTGTTTGTGCGAGTCAAGTTCGGTGATGTGGTAATTTTGCAAAGAGAAGGCAGTGTAAAGAGGTCTATTTAAGTTACGAGAAATTAATGTAGGATCTTACATGAGTGCTCATGTATTATTCAATTTATTAAACGAGTTGGGGAAAAATGATAAGCGAGGCTATGCCGAGCATCTTACAGGTTTAATAAATTCAATAATACAGGAGCACGAATGCAAGATTCTATTTAACATATGACACTAAAATCGCATTTTATTAGCAAATTTTGCACCAAAACGTCACGATTTCGCCCTAAGGAAACAGAACGTTAATTCTTGCACACCGGATAGAAAATGCCACTCTTTTCACCTGGGATAGAAAATCTTATCTTACCCTGGTGTTCTGACCCAGGACCGGAAAAAAATCACGAGCTGTCAATGCATTGGTTGTATAGGAGCTCACGTACCTGCGTCGTCAAGTGACGTTGGCATTTTAGATGATGACGTCACGAAGACGGTAAAAATGACGGCAGTTTATGCACGCCAGTCGTTGACGTAAAGAGCCGAATGGCGGTCGTTGAAAGCGTCGCCTTCTTTCAAAATCAAACTGAGCCTCTCAAGCATGGGATTACGCATTTTAACAAGTTCTGAAGTTAAAACAAAATGTGGTGTGCAAGAAAAAGTATCTATCATGGGTATGAGGTATGGATAGAAAAATCCGTCACTCGGGATCACTGTTCGGCATCACTCGGCAAGCCTCGTGATGCCGAACAGTGACCCTCGTGACGGATTTTTCTATCCACACCTCACACCCATGATAGATACTTATAGTATGGACGTCACTGCATATGAAACGTTACGACATAATTTGCGTATTTATTCCACTAGTTGATTATCGGTTTTAATGCATGGCTTTATTACACTCTCAGGTGCGACGTCATATGATTAAGAATGATTCATTGTTAGTAGGATTTTAAGAGACAAGCCAATTTGTGGCCAACCGTGATGTTTTTTTTTTTTTCAAGATCCGTATTAATGAAGTTTGCAGCAGTTATTGGGTCGTCTATACCATATAAACACTAGTGTCATCTCCAAGAGTCGAATGTTTGAATCAATATACATTTTTGCCGCAACACGACAGAGCCAACAAAATGGCATGTACGCCCAGCGAAGATTCAGATCTGCCTGGGCATTCGCCCAGTCTGATCAGAGTCTTCGATGTGCGCTTCAAGTCTACCTAAGGGTCTAAGCTACGTCCATGCCAACAGCAAAGACCCTGATCAGACTGGGCTGATCTGAGTATTCGCTGGGCGCACATGCCACTTTGCACTTTGTTGGTTTTAAGCTGTCACGGCTTGTATGTGCCGATGTATACTAAAATGATTGAAGAGCGCAATGTAGATCCTTGATAAACACAGCTCTAACGACAATACAATCAGAAAGATTGCCAGGAAGGACAGCTTGTGACACCAGCTGCTTTAAGATATATAATGCAAGATCCTTTCATGCTACACACGGTCGGATTCTTTTCTGATGTCACAGAAGTTATTCCAAGCCTCTTTTCCGGAGTCAAGAGCTTGGCAGAAAGTAATATAGACATATGTTAAGCGATTAACTGTTGCATCACCCGGTATAAAGCCAGAGTACGGGCGGTAGGTGTTCTAATGGGCAGTAAACCTTACCGAAAAGTGGACTTATTTGTTACGCTTCAGAACCGTTTTAACATTCGTAAACACCTATTATAAGCACGGAAATAAATGATTTATGGCGGTGGTTTTTAAATTAAGCATTGAATACAAGATACTCAAAAAGTTTCATTTTGGGAATTTTCGAAGAAATGGCAATTTTTCACACTGACTATCAAAGACATGATTTTCTCTTGGAATTTTTTGGTACCCTGATAATTCATCTATGGCAAAATAATGATAGGAGTACCATCAACTTTTTCTTTTTCTAAACCAAATTTAAAATGTCAGATTGACTGTCCCAATCTGAAACCCTAATCACTCTGAAAGGTATTTTGCATAGGCACTCGACGAAAAATTTGTAAAATTTTTTAATATTATCAAATGTCGATTTATTTTCTATCTCTCTGTAAAATTTCAAGTCGATCGGTTGCGAAATAAATAAGTTACACTTCAGCCCACTGCATTATCATAAGCAACAAGAAAGTGCAACACTACGCCATTTTGTTTTCATTCTAGCTTGACGGAAGTGATGAAATCGGGTATTTCCGCGGAAATTCCAGTCGCGTGCTTTGATGACGTAGCTCGGCCGCCATAATGGCAACCAATCGGTTGATATCAAAGTTTCCAAATCACGCGGATTTTGAACTTGCGCTGTCGTTCACAAATCAACGGACGCGCAACATTCGGATTTCCCGATAGACAGTCATGTGCATTTGATCACTTCCGTCAATTTGCTCTGTTTTTCATCCCGATTCAGAACTTTGTCTTAAATTTGATCGGAATCTTCGCTATGCGCTGAAAGGGTAGCTAAGAATCTAAGCTAGCTCCACGCGGACAGTTGAGACTCTGATTAGACTGAGTCTTCGATGGGCGCACATGCCAATTTGTTGGTTTTGTCGTGTCGCGGCTCATATATGAATAGTGCACGTCACAAGAAAGCAATCTAGCAATCTGTTGCAGTTAAGTATTGAGACATTTTAAAACTGTAGTTATTTTTGTTTGTTTGTTTGTAATTTGATAATATGAACTCCAGACGCTGGTCCAAAAACGGAAACTTAGGTGGTTTGGCCATGGTCTTCTGGTTTAGCAAAGACGATTCTACAGGGCACAGTGAAAGGGAAAAGAAGAAGAGGTAGACAGAAGAAGAGGTGGGAAGACAATATTAAAGAGTGGAAAGGGATGGATTTTGCCTGCTCAACTAGGGCAGCTGAAAACAGAACAAGGTGGAAGGGATTTTTTCGAGGTCATCTGTGGTGCCCCACAGACGACCTAGTAAGGTTATGAGATAGAATAGAATAGAATAGAATAGAATAGATAGTTCCGTAAAACTCTAGCTGTCGAAATTAATTTGGAGTCAGTCACCATGATGATCACATGACGAAGTCTGTCGACTCGTAATTGAAATTAAATTTGTGACCAAACATCTGTTTTCCATAATAAAACATTAATATGACAGTTAGATAACACAGTAATCTGTAAAGAATTTACAAGGGAACGCGTGTGAAACAAATAAATTTACGCGTGAGGAGATAAGCATTAACCACCGCCTTCAAAAGGTACGTGGCGTCATTACGCCTTCATGAGCCCGCTGTGCAACATCATTTTGCTTTATAAATTTTTCGGGTTCAAAGATCAGTGATGCAAACAGTAAAGACTAATCGGACTGCATGGATGCACAGGCTAATCTGAGTTGTCGCTGTCCGTTTATGTCAGACGGCACATTTCTCTTATAGCTAAACAGTCAGGCATCATTGGGATGCAAATTAATGTGACTGAATATGTAACTTCATGAAAACGTGTCAAAATGCTAAAGCGCAAGAGCCTGTATACAGGAGAAATATGAGTTTGATATATCAATTGATATATCAATTCATAAAATATGGTACCCAGAGAGCACTTTTTCCATTAGATAAATTGAGCAGAAGCGAATTTATTTATCGGACTTTTAGCAGTCGAGACTGCTTAGAGTCTGCATCGTTTATACAGCAAATAGCTTTTGGCAAACAATTATAGTCAACTCTCGATATCTCAAAGTCAAATTTCAGCCCAAACTACTCATATCTCAAAGTAAATTTTCTGGTACCAGAAAATTTACTTTGAGATATCAGTCATTTGAGGTAACAGGAGTTGATATTTAAATAAAACAAGAGGGCCATGAGGCCCTGAATCGCTCACCTGACCAGTTGGCAAGGTGGCCTTTACTTATGTCAGAAATTGTCAAAATATGAGCCATGGGTCAAAAGTCAAAGAATGACCATGACCACTTGTACTCATAAATCTTCATGTACTCATTAAGACAAACATATATACCATTTTTAGACCAAAATCTGTAAAATTTTCCATGAAATCTTATGTTCTAGCATTTTCCCATATTTGACCATGCCGCAAAACAAAAGTCAAGGTAAACCCAAGGTCATCATTTGAACAGTCTTGGTGGTACTCTAGTACTCCATGCTACTTACCAAGTTTCAAGGCGATAGGTGTATTGGTTCTGGAGAAGACAAATATTAAAGATTTATACCATAAATGGTAATGGCGGCCATGTTGGTCATGTGACCTGGACCGTTTGAACAAATATTAATTCAATCAACCCCTGGAGGCTCTATATGCAATGTGTTTACAATTGGCCCTTTGGCTTTTGAGGAAATGTTTGAAAATTTCAAAATATGAGAGATCTGGATCAAAGGTCAAGAAATGACCTTGACCTCTTGTACTCATAATTCTTCATGACCTCATTAAGACAACTGTATATACTAATTTTTAGGCAAAAATCTTCAAAACTTTCCATGAAATTTTATGTTCTAGCATTTTCCCATATTTGAACTTGCCGTAAAATAGGTCAAGGTCAATCCAGGGTCATAATGTGAATGATCTTGATAGTACTCGAGTACCCAATGCTATATACCAGGTCTCAAGGCCATTGGTCAATTGGTTCTGGAGAAGAAGATTTTTAAAGGTTTTCACCATACATGGGCGTGGCAGCCATGTTGGTCACGTGACCAGGACCCTTAGAAAATTTTGTTCATTCCCTGAACCCCTGGAGGCTCCTTTTGAAATTTGGTCACAATTGGCCCAGTGATTTTTGAGGACATTTTTTTGAAATTGTCAAAATATGAGAGTTATGGGTCAAAGGTCAAAGAATGACCTTGACCTCTCATACTCATAAATCTTCATGTACTCATTAAGATGACTGTATATACCATTTTAGGCAAAAATCTTCAAAACTTTCCATGAAATCTTATGTTCTAGGATTTTGCCCATATTTGACCTTGCCGTAAAAAAAGTCAAGGTCTATTCAGGGCCATAATTTGAACAATTTTGATAGTACTTGAGTACCCAATGCTACATACCGAGTTTCAAGGCCACCGGTCATCTAGTTCTGGAGAGGAAGATTTTTAAAGGTTTTTACCATATATGGGCGTGGTGGCCATGCTGGTCATGTGACCCGGACCGTATGAATAAAGTTTCATTCCCTCAAACCCTGAAGGCTCTATATGAAATTTGGTTTCAATTGGCCCAGTGGCTTTTAAGATGACTGTTAGAACTTGTCAAAATATGAGAGCTCTGGGTCAAAAGAATGACCTTGACCTCTTGTACTCATAAATCTTCATGTACTCATTAAGACGACTGTAGACACCAATTTTTAGCCCAAAATCTTCAACAGTTTTCAAGATATCATATGTTGTAGCATTTTGCCATATAAAAGCATAAGAGAGCAAATTTGACCTTGCCGTAAAATAGGTCAAGGTCAACCCAAGGTCATAATTTGAACAATCTTGGTAGTACTTGCGTACCCGATGCTACATACCAAGTTTCAAGGCCATCGGCCTATTGGTTCTGAAGAACCATGCATTTTAGGTGCATGGCCGCCACGTCGGTCATGTGACCAGGACCATTTGAACAACGTTTCGTTCCTAAGGTCCCAGGAGGCTTTATATGAAATTTGGTTACAATCGGCCCAGCGGTTTCAGAGGAGAAAATGTTAGAAATTGTGGACGGACGGACGACGGACGGACAACGGAGCCTGCCTATACTATAAGCTCCCCCGGAGCCGCTGGCTCATTTGAGCTAACAAGAGGGCCATGAGGCCCTGAATCGCTCACCTGAACAATTGGCAAAGTGGCTTTTTCTTATGTTTTGAAATTGTCAAAATATGAGTCTTGGGTCAAAAGTCAAAGAATGACCATGACCTATTGTACTCATAAATCTTCATGTCCTCATTACGGCAACCATATATACCATATTTTAGGCAAAACTTTCCATGAAATCTTATGTTCTAGCATTTTCCCATATTTAACCATGCCGCAAAAAAAGTTAAGGAAAAATCGAGGTCATCATTTGTACAGTCTTGGTAGTACTCTAGTACTCCATGCTACTTACCAAGTTTCAAGGCCATTGGTGTATTGGTTCTGGAGAAGAAAAAATATTTAAGGTTTATACCATAAATGGGTATGGTGGCCATGTTGGTCATGTGACCTGGACCGTTTGAACAAATTTTCGTTCAATCAACCCCTGGAGGCTCTATATGAAATGTGATTATAATTGGCCCTTTGCCTTTTGAGAAAATGTTTGAAAATGTCAAAATATGAGAGATCTGGGTCAAAGGTCAAAGAATGACCTTGACCTCTTGTACTCATAATTCTTCATGACCTCATTAAGACGACTGTATATACCAATTTTAGGCCCAAAACTTCCCATGAAATCTTATGTTCTAGCATTTTCCCATATTTGACCTTGCTGTAAAAAAAGTCAAGGTCAACCAAGGTCATAATTTGAACAATCTTGATAGTACTGGAGTACCCAATGCTACATACCAAGTTTCAAGGCCACTGATCAATTGGTTCTGGAGAAAAAGATTTTGAAAGGTTTTTTACCATATATGGTCATGGTGGCCATGTTGGTCATGTAACCCAGACCATTTGAAGAAATTTTCATTTCCTCGACCCCTGAAGGCTCTATATAATATTTGGTTACAATTGCCGCATTGGCTTTTAAGGAGAAGTTTGAAATTGTCAAACTATTCTGAGAATTCAGGGTCAAAGGTCAAAGAACGACCTTGACCTCTTGTAGTCATGAATTTTGATGTACACATTAAGATGACTGTATTTACCAATTTTTAGGCCTAAATCTTCAAGACTTTCCATGAAATCTTATGTTCTAGCATTTTCCCATATTTGACCTTGCTGTAAAACTTTCCATGAAATCTTATGTTCTAGCATTTTCCCATATTTGAACTTGCTGTAAAATGGCCAAGGTCATCATTTTGAACACTCTTGATAGTACTGGAGTACCCAATGCTACATACCAAGTTTCAAGGCCATCGGTCAATTGGTTCTGGAGAAGATTTTTTTAGGTTTTTACCATATATGGGCTTGGTGGCCATGTTGGTCACGTGACCTGAACCGTTTTGAACAAATTTTCATTCCCTCATCCCCTGGAGGCTCTATATGAAATTTGGTTACAATAGGCCGAGTGGTTTTTGAGAAGATTGTTTGAAATTGTCAAAATATGAGAGCTCAGGGTCAAAGGTCAAAGAATGACCTTGACCTCTTGTACTCACAAATCTTCATTTGTTCATTGTACTCATTAAAGATGACTGCATATACCAACTTTTAGACCTTAATCTTCAAAACTTTCCCTGATATCTTAAGTTCAAGCATTTTCCCATATTTGACCTTGTCGTAAAAAGGTCAAGGTCAACCCTAGGTCATAATTTGAACAATCTTGATAGTACTCGAGTACCCAATGCTACATACCGAGTTTCAAGGCCATCGGTCAATTGGTTCTGGAGAAGAAGATTTTTCAAGGTTTTTACAATATATGGGCATTGGCGGCCATGTTGGTCATGTGACCTGAACCGTTTGAACAAATTTTCATTCCCTCATCCCCTGGAGGCTCTATATGAAATTTGGTTTCAATTGGCCGAGTGGCTGTTGAGAAGATTGTTTGAAATTGTCAAAATATGAGAGTTCTGGGTCAAAGGTCAAAGAATGACCTTGACCTCTTGTACTCATAAATCTTCATGTACTCATTTAGATGACTGTAGATGTCGATTTTTAGCCCAAAATCTTCAAGAGTTTTCAAGATATCTTATGTTCTAGCATTTTCCCATATAAAAGCACAAGGAAGCAAATTTGACCTTGCCGTAAAAAAGGTCAAGGTCAACCCAAGGTCATAATTTGAACAATCTTGGTAGTACTCATGTATCCAATGCTACATACCAAGTTTCAAGGCCATCGGCCTATTGGTTCTGGAGAAGAAGATTTTTTTAGGTTTTTACCATATATGGGCGTGGCGGCCATATTGGTCATGTGATCAGGACGGTTTGAACAACTTTTCGTCCCCCCTTCCTCTGGAGGCCATATATGAAATTTGGTTACAATTGGCTCTGCGGTTTCAGAGGAGAACTCGTTTGAAATTGTGGACGGACGGACGGACGACGGACGACGACGGACGACGGAGCCTTACCATCCTATAAGCTCCCCCGGAGCCGCTGGCTCAGGTGAGCTAAAAATGGAATATGTCCGAACTATATTCTTTGATATCAGAGGTACTTTAAGATATCAGTGTTCGAGATATCGAGAGTTGACTGTATTCATGGAAAACTGGCAAGATTTCATACAATTTACATGTACGAGGGGTGTTCGAAAAGTAATGCAAATGGCCTCATAACTTTGTTTAGGGGAAAACTGGGTACAAATGCTATGCATATGCAGAAAACACTACATTTTGACTTTACAATGATACCAAACGCTGTACAAAGACACCTTTCCATATTGACTTACAACGCATTTTATTAGGCCCCTGTCATACCACTGGGCTAATTTCATATGTAAAATCTTTTCAGTGTTGGGCATTCATTGCAAATACAAAATTAATCTTTGTCAGTTGCTTGTCCATTGTTGCCTACAATATTCATACATAAAGTTAGAAGGGTGGCAACTGTTATCGATTTATTCCTGGCAAAGCAATGCACAATTCTTATGACGTTACTGAAATATACGTTAACGTCATTTTTAAAAGCTTGTAGAGGCTTCGTTTTTTGCATTAATTTGAATTTATTGACGGGTTTTCGTTGACCAATGTAAATGCTCTTGCTGACAGGATTTTGAATGCTAATACACCTGTATTCATTACGAAATAATTTAATTTTTGGTAGAAATGGGGAATTTGCTACTACATAATCCATATTCCGGGCCAGTATGGAACCCAGATTAAAAATAATTTCCGCGATATTTACAGGACAACATTGTCTGGGCATTGTCTTTAAGTAGCAAAAATAAAAACAAATCGAAAATTTACGGCCTACTAAACTAAAATTCTGCAGTGCCTTTAGGGTATACCTCTTTCAAAGAAGATAAAAATGCGCCCTTTTTAAAAAGATACACCGTGTTTGCAGACTTTCCTACGCATATCATAGCTTTATGTGTTTTTGCAATCAGAAGTTCTGTTTTTATACTGGTTACCGAGAAATTACGTCATTTGCATTACTTTTCGAACGTCACTCGTATATAGCATCCTTCTGATTACGCATAATATAGGCTTTTGAGTCCAGGTGGTTAATTGCTGTTAGAAGTACGTAAATTGACAGAAACTTTGAAGAACTTTTGCACAATCAAGTAAAATACGCATTTTTTTTTATTGCAAATGTGAAATTGAATCTTATCGAAAATTGTAAAGTCTTGTTTTATATACCTACGCTTTGAAACTGATTTACACTTTTTTTCTGTCCGTATTTCCTAGTTTTGATCAAGATTATCTTCAACTATTTCTCCACGCCAATGTAAGTTAGAGTACTCATAGTAGTAGGATACATTGATGACGACTTGCTATCAAATGAGATGAGCCGCGACACGACAAAACCTACAATGTGGCTGTGCGCCCAGTGCAGACTCAGATCTGCCTGGTCATCTGCCCAGGTTGACCAGACTCTTCGTTAAGTGCCCAAAGGGTAGCTATATATGGGTCTACGCTACCGCCATGCGGACAGCAAGACTCTGATCAGACTGGGCGGATGCACAGGCTGATCTGAGTCTGCGCTAGGCGCACAAGCACATTGTTGGTTTTGTCGTGTCGCGGCTCAGATAGAGAATCAGTTCTATCTGCATTTGTTTTTCTTACTTTTGCATTATAAAAGTAAAATGTGTCGAAGATTTCTTTGCAACCAAGCAAGCTGGGGTAAAAATAAAGGCATTGATCAGGAATTAATACAGTCAAATCCCACACCCCGCCCTCCGAACCAAAACATTAAGAAGCAAACTGACGAAAGTTCACGAAACACAGGCAAGGTAAACCGAACAAATACCTCTTTTCCAAACAGGTCATTCAGCTATCTTATTTGAAAACAGCAGCAACATCTGCCGGGCCGCGTAGCGCAATCGGTAGGGCACCTGACTCATAAGTCAGAGGTCCTGGGTTCGATACCCGGTCTGGCCACATACTTTCGTTTCTCCTTTCGCTGATTCAAGAAGGGCAGGTGTCAGTTACTGGCGAAAGTATGTGCACTTAGTACTGGTTAACCGCTTAAGAGGTCTAAGCCTGCCCAGGAATAGTGTGGTTAGGTTAACTGACCGTCCCGACATGACCATAGCTGTTTCCCGTGGACGTTAAGCAACATATCAATCAATCAAAGCAGCAACATCTATTTCTACTTATTTTTCTACTTTGAATTACAAAACAAAACAGAAAGCAAAAGAGGTAGCTATTCAGGTGACCATATTGCTAGAGACCATAGACAAACGGACATAACAACATGTAACATCGAGGAACCACAACAGAAGTACCGCCTTGACACGGTAAGTAATAGATTACTTGGGAAGGGGCAGGGGTGCGGGCGCTTAATTTAAGTTTTACTGGATCCCAACCTCGCCCTCTGCTTCTGCGGTGGTTCGAAACATTTAGTTAGGTGTTTGGTCCGCAAAAGGTCTCTTAACCAAGCAATAAACAAACAAATCACGGATAAGACCTATGACAAATCAGAGATGAGGACTCGCCAGAAATAACATACGATGGTTGTTCAGAAAGTTCTGATTCTAGCTGCATAACTTTGTTTAGCGGCATGCTGGGGACAAATGCTAAGCATGTATTGAAAGCACTACTTTTCGTCTTCATAATGATACCTTACACTATCCAAAGATGTGTATTCTTATTGAGTTACAACGCATGTTATAAGGCCCCAGTCATACCACTGGGCTAATTTCATATGTGAAATTATTTTCAGTGTGTCATTCAAGTGAAAAATCATTGTAAGTACAAACTTAATTTTTGTCAGCTTCTTGTCATTCGTTGTTTTCAATATACATCCAAAAGTTAGAAGGGCAGCAAACGTTATCGGTTTAGTCCTTGCAAAGCAATGCGCAGTTCTTATGACGTCAGTGAAAACAACGTCAACGTCATTTTCGAGAGCTCGTAGCGGCTTCGTTGTTTACATCAATTTTAATTTTTCGACGGTTTCGAATTGGCCCATACAAAGGCTCTTAACAAGATTTTGAATATTAAAACCGTTGGTTTTGTTACAAAATCATTATAACTTTAATAGAAAGGGAGAAGTATCTACTATATAAAATGCTTATAATCTAAATTGAAAGGACAGCATGGAACCTAGATTAAATATATTTTCCGCGATATTTACAGATCACAGTTGCCTGGGGAATAAGTTTAAGTAGCAATGATGAAAACAATTCAAAGACTGCTCATATAAAAACTATGACCTTCTTAAGTGAAAATCCGCATTGGCTGTAGGGTAACCTCTTTCAAAAACGTTAAAAAATATGTCCTTTAGAAAATATGCACCACGTTTGCTGAGTTGTCCGGACATATAATATACCGTTATATATTTTCGCTATCAGAAGTTCTGTATTTATAATGGTTACTAAAATAAGACGTCACGATCAGAACTGTCTCAACAGCCCTCGTATTGAGACAACAGAAAATCTATGTGGTGTCATACAGCATCACTGTAATACCGGAGCACAAGAAACGACCAATTAAACTCCGACTGACCAAGCAACAGACAAGATAAGCTCCGGCCTCAACCAACTAAATTATATCGCTCTGTGTCGGGACCATCATTGAGTCCGATTCCGCCGTGCAAAATTAAAGTTATTAACCATGACTGGGATAACTGCTAAACATGCAGACTGCAGCATTACATTTACGTTATATCCAATGCGTTTGTAACATAGGATATTTTTTCTGAACTAATCAGAAAATTAGTCCTATTTACATGTTTTTACTAATTTAATTGGAGACGTGCATTAACGTTAGTCACATGACTGGACGCTCAAGCAAACCGAATAAGTTTAGATATGTAAACCCCGTTAGAACCAGAACTGGGAACGTCACCTTCCAAAAAAAAAAAAAAAAAAAAGAAGAAGAAGAAGAACTACATTGAATAATGTCAAAATCAAAGTCATAGATCTCAGATGATACAAATCCGTTTGAAATAGATAACTGTGTATCCTAAAATTTGGCTTCGGTGTCGGATGCATTAGCTTTGTTTAACTGCAGCTCAGGTGGATAAATTAGATGCACCCTGCATTAAGTAAAATTAAGGATTATTAATATGTAAAAGATCATCTAGATATCTAAATGTAGAATTAAATGCTTATTTCAATTTGTGTATCATAAGAAAGAAAAGCCATGAAATCTTTTTCATTGTCTAACCTAGTAGGCCTACCAAATCTTACGTAATCACACCGAGGAGGCGGCAATCGAAAACTCTCATAACAAGCGACGAACGCGGATCAAAAACAGCGTTTTCGGTTTCAAATTGTCGCCAATTTGCAATCGAAAACGCTGTTTCTAACTGTTTTTGGTCCGCGTTCGTCGATTGCTCGAACGTTTTCGATTGCCGCCAACCCGGTGTGGTAATATTATCTAAAAGATCTAAAAGGATTCACATGTTTTGACACGACCAAAGTTTTTATCGGATTTGGTGTTCAGAAGAAAAGAAAGTGTTGTTTTTTTTTTCTTCTTTTTTTTTGTTTGGAAAGTTCATTCAATTAAATATTTTTAATTTTTTTTCTTTGATTAAGTTATGTGGGAAAGCGGTAAAGTGTGCAGAAAAGTAATAAGTTGACAAACTGCTGGCACGAAATCCTTAGTAGTCAGATTGGTATGCAGACAGAATCGTGGGATTGAGAAACCCTTTTCTCCTGAGTATTCTACACTGTATTTGACTGATTTTCTTACTCTCCTCATTTTCATGAATGCATATTTTATTCAGGTCATATTTCACAGCAATCTTTCAACGGAGAATGCATCACACGATATTTAGTATAGAGACTGAAAAGGACTTATTGTATCGTGGGTTGAAATCCAGCCCATCCTGCGTATTCTTTCCTGAATTTGTCCGCTTTTCTTCTTGCTTCTTACTTTGAATAATGAAAATACTGCTTAAGGTGGTGATTTATGGTCAGTGTAAAAATCTGCATAAAACCATAAAAAAGTAATGTATCTCCCTGAAAATTAGCAGACTTCTTATTTTTGTTGTTCTTTACAGTTTAGAATACAAAATAAACGTACATGCTGCTTAAAAAAGTGTTTATATAAGGAAAGATCAAAGGGTAATTTTCTGCGAATAAATCTGAAAAAATAATATTATTGACAATTTACGTAGTGCTGAAGGTGCATTATTGCATAATAAAGAGCGTCCTAGCAATTATCTATTCCAACTCTTTCTCAAAATGTAATGTAGACCAGATGAAAATGGTAGCTTTTTCTCAAATGTTCAACCATATACAAAGTAAATGTACACTGGACGCATTTATTAAATATAGGGTAGGCAAGCATACCTATGTTAACACCTACAGTATAAATAATACATTACTGACATGATCAGTGGTGTGTAGATGAAATTGTTCAACCTTGTTGAAATAGTCTCACCTGTCTAACCTGTGTATTTTGACAAAAAAATGGACACAGACTGCATCTTTTTTCATCTGCTCAGCCTGATAAAGTATGAAAGAGTTTGAAAAAATAATTGCTAGGACGCTCTCCATTATGCAACAAGGTACTCTAAGCACTAAGTATATTTTCAATAACGATATTATTTTTTCAGATTTATTCGCAGAAAAGTACCCTTTGATCTTTCCTCATAAAACCACTTTTTAACATTAACAAATGCTGCATTTTGGGATTCTAAATTATGAGAAACAACATAAAGAAGGCATCTGCTGATTTTTCGAAAGATCAGTGGTATTTTGAGTATTTTATGCAGATTTTTGTCTTTGTCCCAAATCAGTGATTATCACCGCCTTAAGATACAATAATCATATCTGAGTTACGGGTCGACAACCATTTATTGTATTGTTGGATTGAGAATCAGCCTTATCCTGCTTACTCTTCCCTGTTTTTTTATGCCCCCAACTTCGAAAAAGTTGAGGAGGCATATTGGTTTACGGCTGACAGTCCGTCCGTCCGTATGTACGTAGAACTTTATTTACTCAAGAACCATAACTGCTGGGGTCTTGAGCTTCATAGGTAGGTAGAGTATGAAAAACCGGAGGACACATATTTTTTTTCTTGTCCGTCAGCCTAGAACCTGGAGAGTTATGCCCCTTTTTCAAAAATTACATGAAAGTTTGTTCCCAAAATCCAGGGAATACCGTTTAAGCTAGGATGCTCATATTTGGTATACTGCTAGGAGCTAAGGTGTAGATTACCTGATTAATTTTGGGTAAATTCCGTAAAATAATGACCGAGTTATGCCCCTTTGTTGAATTTGGCATTTTCCAACTTTTGAACCGTTTGACATAGAACCCAAATTTTTGGTACACTACTAGTATTTGATGTGCTGATCATTCTGATGTTGGTTGCTTTATGATGCATTCATTATTGATAGAGTAAGTCCCCTTTCCTCATCTGTATGAAACATGGGTGGTCTATTTCTCAAGAACAATAACTGCTGCCGCTTTGGTATTTATGTAGCGTGTACCGGGCTACTTAGCCTTATGATATCTCTGGTACTATAATATGATATATGAACCCCCAGTGCTATCTGGCACCAGAGACAAATAGATATAGATATAGATATAATAAATTTTCCGTTGGCTACCTTGCCTTATTGATTAGACCAATGATTGAGTAAAATGATTTAGGGGTGCAAGAATCAATGTAAATCACGGACATATAAATGCACAAAATAATTAACATATAAAACAATTGCTCAGGCTATGCTCCAGACTAGTATGATCTTCTCTGACTTAGCTTGAGCCCTTATTCACAAAACTTCAGCCTATCCTATGCCCACGCAATATACCTCAGACCTATGTACCAGACCTTCCTCAGACCTTGAAATTCTATCGTCTGAGACTAACCCAGAAGGAAACAACTATTGCGACCCAGGTAGCTTATTGCAGTTTCTACTGTTCTCAAAGACGGCACTTCATCAAAGAGATAAAACCCTGACGACACTTCATCAATGGGTACCAGTATATGCTGCAATATATTTGACCTAAAGTCCCAATGTATATTTCCCATTAATTATTCTAAACTATTTCTCTTTCGATGTGCACTCTCCTGCTGTTAGTCGCATTCTGAATCTTTTATCATCATCATATTTCAATTCTCATATCGACGTTACCCCCGCACCTCAGCGGAACGTATCCATAGCCGCAGCTGAATCTTTTACCATTGAGCAAGCCTTTATATACTATTTGCTACGTCATCAATCCCTATGTTCAATATGTTTTCCGTGATTTCCCGAATGCTTCCGTAGACTGACGATCAAGGCCAGCGTATTGCATGAGCGTCTGGCGTCACCAAGATCAAGCGTCTATTTACCCAAATCTAATCTTCGCTAATTTCGGTAATTTCTTCATTAAAATATGCAAGAGATACATTTCATTTGACGGATTTTATGTATTGAACCAAGGGATTATAATTAATACAGGGAATTATGCGTGACTAAGGATCTCTTGATTGATTTATAGAGCCGTTTGCTTCTCGATACTTTTGTTTACAAACGAACCGGAAACGACAGAAAAAGAAGAGATTAGAGTTCAGCCGTGACTGGACACCCGTTCATCACATTACCCACGCCTCCGGGTTCATGCGTCCCGCATGATAACAATATGAAACAAGTAAACTTCTGACTTTAACAGCTTCTCTATCTATTTATTTATTATATATATTTTTCAAGACACTTTTTGTGTAGAAAAATATCTTCATGAAGTTACATGACCTTGCTCTTAACTAAGAAAATAAATGGCATATTAAACTTCCTGAACACAGAGCTTAACTCTCATATAGTCATGAGTGTCTACTTATCCGAAAACTCATATTTCACTTCAAATGAAATTTTCCCTCCCTGTTTTGAGATTTCTCTCTTACAGTTAATGTTTCCAGGTTTGATTACAGCATTATTGGGGAGAAACATGCCCATATTTATGGCAGGCTCATCATGTTCATCCTCTGACTTGAGAATGTTGAACATACTATAAACCCTTTCCCCGGCATCATGAACAATAATTTCCTGAGATGCAGCCTTTTCCTTCTTTACTATCACTGTTATTTCTGCAGTTTTCATTTCAGCTGCCTTAACGGGTTTAGCCTGTGGCTAAGGATTGTTTTTAGAGTCACTAGGAATCTTCTTGACAGACCCCTTTTCAATAACAGACGTTTCTGTCTTTTCTGACTTTTCCATGCGAACCTGAAGCTCGGTAAAGGTCTCAGTTGCTGTTTTAGCTTTCTTAGGTTCACATACAGGTAATAGATTTGTGCTCTTTCTTACGATCCTCCCTTCAATAATGCTACTCTGAACTTCTTCCAAAGCTTTAGAGGTTTCTTTCTCAGGTTCTTCAATGTCTATAGAGGGATCACTGTCCCAGTCCTCCTGCTCGTCCATAAGGACAAAACTTTCTTGCTTTTCTGTTTCTGACGGACCCTTCTTGGACTTTTCAATCACTGATTTAATTTCTTCATGCTTGGCTTTGACATGTTTAGCCAGATATGCTTTAGTTTTGAAAGTAGCGTCACACTGTTCGCATTCACGTCTACTTGTGGCGCACTTGACAAGATGATCAGGCTCTTTGCATACTGCACAAATGCAATACTTCCTTGGAGTTGTCTTGGTTTGAGGCATACTCAGTCTGCAATGAGAAAGATAGTAATCTTTAGTCCAAACAGGTTTATGTCTTACCCGCTTACCACTACTCACTTCAGTTGGTAAGTCATCATATTCTGGAAGGGCTTCTTCTTCTAGAGGAAGCTCATCCTGTAGACTTATAGCTTCATCATCTTCTTAGACCTCACCAGCTAATACCTGTTTTCTGGCTTTCCTCATTCTATCACAATGAATGATGGACCAAGTTCCTGACCGACCGCAATTAACCTTATAAAGAACACCCGATATCTTTTCACTAACCTTGAAAGGTCCCCTTCAGACGCCAGTAAACTTAGGCGAACAGCCTACTCGTTTAGTAGGAAAGAATACATACACCATATCTTCATATTCAAAGACCTCATAGCTCAACTTTCTATCTCTGTTCATTTTCTGCCTATTCATTGATTCTCCTGTATACTGTCTTACAAACCTATGTGCTGTTTCAAGTCTTTCCTTAAGTTCCCAAACCCACTTACTTATTCGAACTGGCTTAATTGCTGGAGGCATCTCAAACATGATATCAAGTGGTGTGGATGTTTCCCTGCCTAACATTAACATATTTGGGGACATACCTGTAGTCTCGTGCTCGGTTGCTCTGTATGCCATCATTACATATGGTATCTGCTCGTCCCAGTTCCTGTGATTATCATCGACAAACATGCCGATCATTTTTGTCAGTGTTCTATTAAACCGTTCGACCATACCATCAGACTGTGGATGGTATGGGGTAGCTCTTGTCTTTTCTATCTGCAACAGCTTGCAGAGCTCTGAGAAAAGGTTACTCTCGAACTGGGCACCTTGATCTGAGTGAATTCTTTCAGGAATACCAAATCTTGTTATTACTTCATCGACCAAGATTCTGGCGACTGTAACTGCTTCCATGTTGGGCATGGGAAAGCACTCCATCCACTTTGTGAAATAGTCCCCAACTACAAGGATGTACTTGTTTCCATTTTCTGTTCTGGGAAGTTCACCAAGTATGTCAATGGCTATTCTTTCCATTGGGTACTCTGAACGGACAATTTGCATTGGAGCCCTCTTAGATCGTGTTGGTCCTTTATTCTTTATGCATTCTTCACATCCGGCAATGTATGCTCTAACATCATTCTGCAGACCAGGCCAATAGTACCTTTGACGAATCTTATTTAATGTTTTTCTCATACCGAGATGACCCGAGGTCTTGATGTCATGGCTATACTTTAATACAAGGCGACGGTTTGATAATGGTACAATGGCTTGCCATAGTACTATGTCTTTATCTAAATCTTCATACTTTCTCACTAGAATTTCATCTTTGATCTGTATGGTTGGCCATAGATTCCACAATGTCTTCAGAAAGTATCCTTTACTTGCTATGTCCTTGTATTCTGGTTTATTACCCGTGGATACCCAGGATTTCACGAGGCTAACATCTGGATCGTCCTCTTGAACTCGTTTGATTTCAACAAGCTCACCATCTTGTTTCTCGGCGGTAACAGGACATACAACTTTCAGTGGTGTATCTGTTTTGCTTTCTTCTTCATGTCCACACTGTTTACAGGGAATTCTGCTGAGACAATCTGCGTTACGATGAAGCCTCCCTGGACGATGTTCAATCTTCATATCATACGCAACAACGACTTCTATCCACCTGGCAATTTGGCCGTCAGGATTTTAAAAGTTTGTGAGCCATCTCAATGAGCCATGGTCAGTACGAACCACGAATGGTCTACCGTATAAATAATGTCTGAAATATTTGACAAAGTGCACCAGCGCTAATAACTCCTTTCTGGTGACACAGTATTGTCTCTCTGCCTTAGTCAGGGTCCTACTTGCATAAGCAATGACGCATTCTCTATCTTCAAACTTCTGCGACAATACTGCTCCAATTGCTACGTCACTGGCGTCGGTATCTAGTATAAATTCCTTAGAGAAGTCTGGGTGGGCTAGAACTGGGGCTTCCACCATTTTCTTCCTTAAGGTTTCAAACACACTGGTGCACTCGTCTGTCCAATTGAATTTTTGGCTCTTTTCTGAAAGTCTATGAAGAGGCTTTGCTATCTCTGAAAATTTCGGAATGAAGCGTCTGTAATAGCTACAAAAATCTAAGAACGATCTTAATGCATGAATGTTTTCAGGTATGGGCCAGTCCCGAGCAACCTGTATCTTCTTAGGGTCAGTTTTAACCCCATCTCGTGATATGATATGGCCAAGAAATTCCACTTCCCTACAGAACAGCTGACATTTTATAGGCTTAAGCTTCAAACCAGCCTCATTCAATCTTTCAAGCACTTGGTCCAGGTTTTTGATCATGTCTTCAAACGTTTTTCCTGTTACAATTATATCATCTAGATATATGAATCGTCCAGTGTAGACCAGCCAAAACTGTTTCCATCAGTCGTTCGAAAGTTGCCGGGGCATTACATAGGCCAAACGGCATAACTTTGAATTCGAAAAGACCTTGGCGTGAAGCGAATGCTGTCTTCTGACGGTCCTGCACCGTTCAACAGTCAAATTGGCCTCACAAAATCTAAGTTATAATTTTCTTTCCCGGTTTGAGATTATTTCTTGTCAAAACCTGCTTTATGTATCGTTAGAGTCACGTGATAATGACTTTCGTTGATTATCTTGTCTGTGCAATAAGCTCTGGATAGTTGGATCTTTTGGAAGAAAGGAATACACAAAAGAAATGAAAATAGCAGATTTTGTTATTAAATGAAGTCTGCCCATGACCAGTAATGAAATGTGCAACATCGGCCAGGCCTCTAGTACCAGCTTAAGCAGAACTCTATTTTAAAAATGCACCTAAATGAACTCAGTGATCCGAAAAATTTGATTATAATGATGTACGGACAGTCTCATAATATCCACTTTAAAAAACTGAGGCGTCATGTGTTCATCTTTCAAATATACTGACTTTCCTAAGAAAAAAATATTTACACATTAATTCCATGAGCCGTCATAGTTATTGACCCAGTGACACATAATAAGATTTTTCTCGTTTTCAGCATCTATGAAAATAAAGGCCTGTTTAACCGTCAGAAGGCTGAACAGATGTTGTTGTGGTAGACAACGCGGCCTACCATAAAATTTTGAGCCGCCACACGACATAACCAAGTGGTCGTGCGCCGAGCGCAGACTCGGATCAGCCTGGGTACCCGCCTGATCCGATCAGACTCTTCGCTGAGCGCTTAAATGGTGGCTAATGGTCTAGGCTAAGCTACCTTAATGCGGGCAGCGAAGACTCGGATCAGACTGGGCGGATGCCCAGGCTGATCTGAGTCTGCGCTGGGCGCACAACCACTTTGTTGGTTTTGTCGTGTCGCGGCTCAAATGTGTTTGTTCAGAATGTGTTTTTTCGTAATACGCATTACAACAATTGCTTGAGAGAGGTGCTTGCTTTGGGCACTTTCGAAAGGAAACCCTACAGATACATGTGGCTCGTCATTTTGAGAAACCAAGAGGCTTTTCTGTTTTCATTTGTAATTTCACTTGCAGAGGAGGATCCTTATCTTCGGAAATTGTATTTGAACAACAACACTTGCGGGTTTTATCAACGTTTAAGATGTCCTATAGAGATGCTATAACTTGCCATACTCTTTCATGTGACGCAAGTGGGATAGGATACTGAGAAAAAGATTGTAGAAACTTTTGAAAAACTTAAAAACACGAGCATTTTCTGGAATAAAAAGCATAAATTCTTTGATTTTTCAACTCCGTGTACTACCTTACCATATGGAAATTAGAATCAGAGGTGTTCTATGTTTATCTTAAAGATAACGGAAGCTCGTACCAGAGCTCTAGATAAGAGGGGTATTTGATGACAACTGAAGGATATATTTCTTTTTATTTCTCATTGAAACCATATGTTGTGACCCCTCATCTGAACCGTCTCGTTGAGACGGTTCAGATGACGGGTCTCAATATATGTTTTTATGCAGAATTAATAAAAATTATCCCTAATTATCAATAAATACTCCCTCTTATCTAGAACTCTGTCGTACATGTACTAAATATTCAGAAGTTCGTGACTCCCTGCTGCTGGAATACTGATTAAGTGTTATATAGAGCATGGTTTGTCCATCAGTTTGGAGAAATAATCCACGAGCTTTAGCGAGTGGAATATCAACCGTACAGACTGATGAACCACGCTCTATCTCATTCATAGCGTGGTAACTTGTATAGCATGGTACCTTGCGATTTACGAGGTAGCTCATGCTAAAGATTTGGATATTTTGATTCGATGATTGCAGACCAGTGACAAACTAAAGATCCTGACCTATCTCTCCGTCTGCTCAAAAGTTGCGTAAACTTGGGTTTTTCGAAAATGATTTGTCACGCTATAATGGAAAGTGGTATAGATAAGACTTCAGGACGAAAAACTGTTTAGGTCGTCTGTTCATACTTTGAAATATAATTAGCGAGGAAATATATGTTTTCCCGCAAGAAATATTGTTTATGACATTTTTTATAATGCGGTCGTCTGTGTGGATTTCGCACGAATTTCGCTCAGTAATCGAATGATAGCGCCGCGACGAGAGCAAACCATGTGAGTAGCGAAGACTCAGATTTGAGCTTACGGATCGGAGTCTCCACAACTTTTGCTTTATAGATTTCTCGGTCTTTAAGTTCTTGATGTAAAAAAAGAACACTCTGGTCAGTCAGTGTAGACGCCTTGTCTGATATTAACCCTTAAAGCGCCAAAAATTCAAAAAGTTGAATTTGCAAACAAACAGTGTAGATCCAGATGAGGTGGCTCATCTGAATCTACACTGTTTGCCCTCTAGTGTTTGAATTCTCAATATGATATCGCTTGGACGAAACATTTTTTTTGAAATTCTGCAGACGTAAATTTTGTCGTCTGCTTTTTGGCGCTTTAAGGGTTAAGTTTCCCTCTTGCACATACCTCAGATCACAGTCATAAAAGTTGTCTCTTTTTGTGAAAATTAATAAAAAAAAATTAAAAAAAAAAAAAAAAAAACAAGGGCAAAACTATATGCCCCTCCCCACTTCGTGGCAGGGGCATAAAAAAGCGTTGTACCCATACACCTTAAAGATACACATTGCTATTTTTGCTAATAATTATGAAAATATAGTCGGAGGTACCCAGTAAAGACGAAACCAAGTTGACACTTATTAACTCTTTAAGTCCCAGTGACGAAATTAGCAAAATTTGCAAACACCGTAGATCCTGATGAGGCGGCTCATAATGAGCCGCCTCATTTAGATCTACACTGTTTGCCCTCTAGTCTTTGAATTCTCAATATGAAATGTCTTGGACAGGGCATTTTTTTTATTTTTGCAGACGTAAGTTTTGTCGTCTGCTTTTTGGCGCTTGAAGGGATAAGACAGTATGCAAAAATAAAAACAGTAGAGTTGCTGAAAGTGAACTCATTCACTTTAATTTCATGATAAAATAGGTACTCTTTTGGGTAAGAATAAATACATTTTAGTCTGTCTGTCAAGTATCATATAAAACATAGATTGTATTTAGAAGTACGTTAATTGCTTTTCACTTCCAGTCTGGTAGTTGCATTAAAGTAATGACAAGCATTTTAGTCGTGTTTTAAACAAAGTTACTGACTTTCTTCTGTATCCCATTCATTGTACTGTGTGTTATCTAATGTTATTCTATTTGTTGTACATGTACAGTATTGTGGAATAAAATATTGTTTAAACTAAAAGGTAAATTGAACTGGAAGAAAAAAGATGAGCCGAAGTGTACCCAGGAAATATAATTAGAAAATAAAACTATGTGACAATTCTTTCGGAGCAACCTTTTAAGGCAACAAACTCAATGAAATTATCGCCTTAGGCAGTGGAAAGATACAGTATGCCAAAGAGATACGACTTCATAAGCTAGCATGCATGTCAGAAAGAAATGATACACAGGGAAGGCCACACACACACACACACACACACACACACACACACACACACACACACACACACACATGCAAGTTAAAGGAAAATAAATATATTTTGGATGAACCAACAGTTCTATGATAATATAAAAGTGCATAAGAGATTTTTTCCGAAAGAAATAAATGTTACAACTGTTTGATAATGGTGTCGCCTCTACGGGTTAATAACTCGACAGCGGCGAGAAAACAATTTAAACAAACAGCGCCCGCACATCCGCATTTGTTCCTCTCACATCCGCCTCTTGTATTCTCCACAACTCTACAAACCATCTTTTCTTACGACGCAGCGCCTTTAAGGAAGTAGCTGTCTCTCTTGACGATATAATCAAATTTGAAACGCAAACACTGACTGTCAATAGCATGCCTCTGCGGCCATTACTGTTTAGTTGTATAGCTGCCGCGGTCTGTTTCTCTTGACGATATCGATACAATCAAATATGAAACGCAAACACTAACTGTCAATATCATGTCTCTGCGGCCATTACTGTTTAGTTTATAGCTGCCTCTCTTATCTATATTGATATAATCGTATTTGAAACGCAAACACTGACTGTCAAGACCATACCTCTGCGGTCATCACTGTTTAGAATATAAGCTTCTGCAACTTTGTTTATGAAACAAAAAAATATTTCTCTCGAGTTTGGAAAGTTTCCATTAACCTCTTAACTCCTTGATAATTACTATTACGGATACTTTAAGTTAACACTAACTTTTTGTTTCATCAATGGGGTACTTTCTGGTGTTTACTTTTTCCTGTCTGCAGTGAAATATCCAATATATGTCATCACTGCACATGCGCACAATAATTGTGCGCATGTGCAGTGATGACATATATTGGATATTTAGATAATTGAATTGCTGCCTGCACACTGCATTGTCTTGCTTATAGGTAAATAGGTATACCCCCATGCTTTCTCACTATTATTACAAAAGTGGCCAACATTTGTGACCTTCTGCATCCAAAAAGGGATCTACTCTTAAAGGAAAGAATTTGCTCCTAGTGCCTTGACTTGTTTGAGATTTTATTCTTTTTATACCCCGCCACACGTTAGTGGCTGGGTATTATGTTTTCACGTTGGGGCGTGTGTCTGTCCGTCCGTCCGTAGTACGTACGTCCGTCCGTCCGTCTGTCCGTCCGTCCGCACTTCGTTTCCGTTCGATAACTTAAGTATTTATCAACGGATTTCTTTCGGATTTGGCGTATGCATTTGTACCAAGAATATCTCGCTTGGGATTGTTAATGGGCAAATTTCGTTAAATTCTTACAGAGTTATGGCACTTGTCAATGTACAAAAAATGGTTTCTGGCCTCTAGTTCCATTACCACTTGGAGTATCATGATGAAACTTGACAAATATGATCGAACTAACAAAAGCTATTTATGAGCACAGAAATTTTATCATTGGCGGTTATCTGCCCCTGCTCTGGGGCTATATACATGTACAAAATCATGAAAAATTCCATATAAAATCAGAGTTTGAAGCAATTTTTCTGAAACTTTCAGCAAATGATAAGAGTGATGAAAGCCTCCAGTGATGCTCATATTTACCCCATAGGGGTTATCTCCCTCTGCCCCCAGGCTATATACATACATAAATCTGGAAAAATCGGTGTGTGAAAAAGGTTTGCAGTGGCGGGGTATCACGCAGTCGTTCGCGATGCTTTTATTTATTACTGCATGCGGATTTCACCTGCTGTTTAACCCTAGAAACCCGTTTTGGGGAGCGACCCAGTTTATACGCCGCACAACACGGCGTCTGATCGTGATCTACACTGTTTGCTTACAGGAATATCGATGCAAAATAGAATAGAAGTGAGCGTTCACCAGAAGCCCCAAGCTAGAAATCGACTCATCAAAATAGTCCACTAGTCAAAAAAAGGTTAACTAGCAATAACAGGCAAGACCTTCCCAGGCTGGAATTGCATAGCATATCGATGCAGCTTTCGGTGACGCATAATGATACCTAATTCAAAGAAATAAAATAATGACACATTCGTAGCAAATTCACCTCAGGTTAACGGAACGGGGAAATATTCTGTAAATATCTGTAATCCAGATAGTTTTAAAACCTGGAAGCAATATCCGGATGAAATCAAAACCCGCGCATGAGACAATTATCGAATCCCGTTATTTGCAGACTTTGTTAATCCGAATTATAGCGTGACTGTCAATACAGAGAAAGCTTTATTTAAATGGAAGCCAAATAATGGCTGGATATAATAGCAATTACACGCCACAAAGACAATTTAAGCAAGGAACTATCAAGATTTATAAAAGCGACCGTTATAGAAAGTATTGCTGTAAATAAGGGATGGTTTATGATACCGAGACCACATTGCAGCCAGACTAAATGATTCCGCGTTAGGGCTACCAATTTAAATAATAATAAATAAATATGTAGCACCAGAGTTCTACGAGAGTACGTAATGGCCATCTGACAGAGGTCTAGGATTAGGAGAAACATGTTCGAGACTCATGGACGTTTACCATGAACTGTAGACTATTTATTAGTACATGTTTCCAACCATGTTTACAACACCCCATGTCCTTTGTGTACATGGATAGATGGGTGACTTGTGATTTTACGTTCTTTTTAACAGTATTCCAGACATATCAGGACGACCTCTGTGTAGACATTACATCATAAAATTTAAGCTTAAATCAGTGTTTCCAGGACTTAAAGAAGAAATCAGACATTAAATTTGAATCAATTGGACTTCCGGTTTTCAGGAAAGTAACTCGATGCTCCCAGTCTGCACGATTGCGTTAAATCACACAGATAGGCATATTTGTTCATTTTTATCAATATATTTGTACATCAGTCTGTTAAATGTCCACTGCCATTCAACCTTGTAGGTAATAGTTTTGAACGCACGCAATGCTTTATGGGTCTCACGTTCGTCGTTTGACGGCATCGGAGACTTGACTAAAACATTGTATGGGCTGTACTAGAATCTACAAGCCTAGGTCATGTGTGGCATCCTGTTGGGAGGGGATCTGAAGTCTGTGTGAGGACGAATGATGTGCTGTGTCTTGGTTCTAGATATTTTAGCAGTACTCGTTAAAATTTAGTGAAACTTCTCAATAATTTTCTGTCATTTTATTATTTTGGAAATGAATAAATACAGCAACGAAATAGAGCTCGAAATGCAGTCTTTATTCACTAAATTTTCTCAAACACAGGTGTGTTTGTTTAAGTGATTCCAGCTAAAGAACATTGACTAAACAACATTTGAGCCACGACACGACAAAACCAACAATGTGGTTGTGCGCCCAGTGCAGACTCATATCAGCCTGGGTATCCGCCCAGTGTGATCAGACTTTTTGCTAAGCGCTTAAATGGTAGCTGAGGGCCTAAGCTACCTCCATGCGGACAGCGAAGACTCTGATCAGACTGGGCGGATGCCCAGGCTGATCTGAGCCTGCGCTGGGCGCACAACCACATTGTTGGTTTTGTCGTGTCGCGGCTCATTTTAATAATTCACCCTAAGTCGAACACTTTTTGCACAAGCTTGGATCTGATATTAATCTAAGATAACCATGAGCTTATTTCGAGTATTTGATGCATAGCAGGGATTTTCAGTGACAGGTTGACAATAGTTAGAGGGTCACACTTGGTGTAGCGTCAAAACAAGGAGTTTTAACCGCCCATTCAAATTCGCCCACCGGCCCCTAACTCGAATGCATGCTGAAACTCTTTCTTTGTAGGGCAACCCTATATGGGATAATTGATATTAAGACGAAAAGCATTTCAACATGGTAACTTGTGCAAAAATTGTTTAAATACATCTAAATAAAAATACCCTTAGGCTGATGTTGGAACAGATATATACAGATATCTGGCTGTTTATTTGCTATATCTAGCAGTAAGAATGAAAAAGTTATAGTGCACATCTACAATTAACGATATTCACTTATAACAGTCCTAGACCGCCGTTGCTTGTTAGAACTAACTTGTTATGAATTGTTAGGCATTGTTATCATATTAAAAAGCCCCAATTAATGCTGCTTTTTCTATAACAGCCCATGTAAGCAGCCTCCAAAACGACACGAGTCTGTAAGACTTTGGGGCAAATCTATATTCGTCTTCAGAGCACTTTTTTAGTGTATGTCTGAAGTACAATAGTGAGGAAATTATCTTACAGCAATATATCCCACTGGGCACACGACGTTGAATCAACATTGAATCAACGTTGATTCAACGTCATGACGTTGAATCAACGTTGATTCAATGTTTATTCAGCGTTGTGTGCCTGGTGGGATGAAATTTACAAAGATTTATAATGCACTGATGATGTTCGTTTCTTATTACAGGAACAGTCGGCCATATATTGGCAAATCCAAAATGTAAATCAGAGAACAGCGTAAGAGTATTGACTTGCGCCGTGTTTTAACTGCTAGTTTTTGTCTGCTTCGGAATTTCAGTTTAATCCTTCTATCATAAAAATAGAAAATAGGTAAAAATAATTGTTAAATGTTTTTCATATAATTTGCTTAGTCCGTTGTAACCCGTCTGTTGGTCTAAATTATTTAGTTCAATAAAGATAGCTGAGTTGCCATCTATTTGGGAAAGAGCTGCTGACTCGGCTTATCACTTGTAATTTATTGTTTGTTGGGATGTCTTTGTCAATCTTTCCCTTTGATGTTGGGGATAGGGTTTGGGATCTAATTCAGTCAGTTCCTGAAGTATAGTTACTCTTTAAATTTGCTATTTCTGTGAATGCTTCTGTTTGTTTTATCTTAGTTTTAAATTTGCCTTCTTTGTATCAGAGATATTACACTGATAAGCTAAGAATCTTCCACGCAAATCGAACAGCGAAGTGTCTGATGAGCCAAAGCAGAAACAAGGGCGAGGGTTGGTCGCGACCACAAACCGGGTAAACCCCTAGTAATCTCATTACTGGCCATCCCAAGGCGGCACTTCTGTTTTGCTTCGTCTTGGTAGTTTTATGTGTTGTTAGTTGCTATGTCTGTTATTGATATATATTGTTTATGATGTTAAGGCTAGCCCGTTGATCACCTACATGGGAAAAGGCTGTTCACATGGCTGCCGCTGTTGATGTCTTTGTTGGTGACTAACTTTGTGTTGTCTTTTTCCCATTTGATGTCTTGGGTGGGATCTGGTATTGAATTGTTTCAGTTCCTGAGAATTGTCCTATTTACTTTTGCAGCAATACGTAGCAGTAGAACAAGACGCTCTGTTGTTTGGACAGCTCTCTATGTGTACTTTAGAGATATCAGAAATGCTTGGAGTCCAGGCCCAGAGGTTATAAAACTTGAGTACATTCTCAAACTCAGAATAAAGCACACTGATTGGCTGCTTCCGAGCACAAAATAAAGCACACTGATTGGCTGCTTCCGAGCACAAAATAAAGCAGCCAATCAGTGTGCTTTATTTTGAGTTTGGGGTTATTCCCAAGTTTTTTAATCTCGAACCCTGATAAATCAATGGCTACAATACTAAGATATTCATATTGATAGTTTGTTCGCCTCGATGGCCTATTCAATTTAAGTGCGATTTAACCTGAAGTCATCATTTTTCGTAAAAATAAACAATAACATATCTTACATCTACCATGTGTTAAATTACAAGCCTGTTTAAGATCATATTTAGTGTTCTGGAGTTTCAATTACACTTCGAGTGATTTTTGATAAATTGATCAGAGTCTGCCGGTAAAGTTGATATATTGTCTGCATTTAAAACTGTTTAAATGGCTTTGCACTTTCAGTCTGATATATGTATTAAAATTGCAGTCTAAATCAAGACAGAACATTGCTCGTTTTATATAATACGCATTATATCATTTTCAATTTGATAATATCTTGCTAGCCAGACGCAAAATAAAGAGATAAGCAAAGATCAGAAAGCCAATATCCTACCCTCAAAACCAAAAGGGAAATAAGTATAAACATAAACTGACAGTTCACGGAAGACACGCATGGTAAACGAACGAATTGCTCTTTCCCAGACAGGTGGTCATTCAGCATTCACCTACCTTAACTCAAATACACTGCCACAATGGACAAGAACAAGAAATAATGAGGAACTACAAAAGAAGTGGCGGCTTGGAACGGTCAGTTATATATTTCGGGGTGGGAGGAGGCGGGGTGGAGGGGGGGGGGGGTTAAACCGGTTTAATGGAATCACAACTCTCGCCCTTGGCATGTTTTATCTAAAATTGTCTTATTTTGGAAACCATTTTACATCTTGTACACTCTATCTAAATTTGACATTTAAGTTCAATACAACAAACGTTAACGCAGTTATCAGCCAGTGGAGCATAAGCCGGTGTCTGTACCGAGAAGACCTTTATGAAAATTAAACGTATTTATTCGGGTATAAAACTGGGGTTCCCCCTCTTGAATGACCCCAGATGACGAGATCAGTCTTGTGAAATTCTGCTATAAAATGCACTGTTTTTCGTTCAAAACAATCCCTAACATCTAGATCCGTCTTATAAAACGTATCAAGATTATAAGGATTGCTTTGGAAGGGAAAAATCTCCGTCTTGTATATAATCGGAGAAAAACGATAGCTGATGATATCCAGGAAAGGCCACAATCACAAAGGCAAACACTTGTTATCTACTTCGCAGAAGGCAGAACTGATGTCCCTGCCTTATATAGGTCAAGTTTTATAATTGACTCTAGCTATCTCAAACACTGATGTTTCAAAGTATCCTCTTATATCAAAAATATATTTTGGACATATCTCCTACTTTTTTACATTTCAGCTCCTGTAATCTCAATTTTCTGTATCTCAAAGTAGATATCCTGGGACCAGAAAATTCACTTTGAGATCTCAGAAGTTTGCGACGAACTTCGACTATGAGATATCGAAGTTGATGGTATGTCGTAAGAGAGAAGAGACAGAGCTTGAAAAGATAATGAACAATGGAGGGAAACAGAATAATGCCATTCCTTAAACTAGAATCACGCTCGAGCCTATTTACATGACTTTTAGAATCAATTTTAAAGTCAACAGAAATTAATACCTCCCGCTTAAAAAGCTTTCAGCCTAAGAAGCCATAGAAATAGAAAATTTCTAAACAGCCAAATAGAACATCACATAGTCTAAAGCATGCTCTGAAATAATTTGCAAAAAGTATCTTGTTGCAGAACTATTTTCAAGCTAACATTATAGTTTGAACCAGCTCAGATTGTCGACAATAAAATTAGCAAACGCTATAATGAATTTCCTTGCGTGAGAAGTTCAGTAGTTAGGGTTTTATACAAGAACACAAGACACATGTGCACTAGCGAGCAAAAAAAGCTGAGCGATGCGATTTTCCGTAAAAATTCTAAGTATTGGGACAGATAGGTCTGAGCAAAAATGCAGACCAGCGTTCTGATCAGGTCCTACTCTGTTTTCCAGTCCATCTGTATCTTTTTGATGTATGCATAACTGACTGTTCCTTTTCAGAACGATTGCGGCAGTTAGTTTAGGTGTGAGACCGAGGACTATCTAGTTGCTTCAAAGTCAAGGCCATCCCCTTTGTCGTTGATTTGCACTTGGAATGCCAGCAGTTTGTCAATATAATTTAGTATCAAAATTGATGAGCTTCGACACAACTAAACCAATAAAGTGGCATGTGCGTCTAGCGAAGACTCAGATCAGCCTGGGCATCCGCCCAGCCTGATCAGAATCTTTGCTGTGCACTTAAAAGGTAGAGTACGGACTAAGCTGGCTCCAAGCGGAGAGAGAAGACGCTGCTCAGACTGGGCGAATGCCCAGACTGACCTGAGTCTTTGCTGTGCGCACATGCAACTTTGTTGGTTTTGTCTTGTCGGGGCTCAAATTAATTAATACATGTATGTTGTACAAAATATCTGAAAGGGTCTCGTTTTCAATGCAGCTGATGAAAAAGCTGCATTCTGACTAATAATCTAGGGGCCAACTCAGAAAATGTCTTTAAAATATAAAAAATACAAAGTGGTTGTCCGCCCAGGGCAGACTCAGATCAGCCTGGGCATCCGCCCAGTCTGATCGGAGCTTTCCCTAAGAGCTTAAAGAGTAGCTAAGGGTCTAAGCTACCTTCATGCGGACAGCGAAGACTCTGGACTGGGCGGATGCCCAGGCTGATCTGAGTCTGCGCTGGACGCACAACCACTTTGTTGTCGTGTTGCGGCTCACATGATTAAGAATTCAGAGACATCAGGTATCATCAAATAAGAGGATTTCTGTCTGGTCCGTAAATTGGATTACGCCCTGTAAGAATTAACCCCAGTCTGTAACAGTTCACCCTGTAAGGCTTCATCCAAGTATTTTACACTACTCCGTGTACCGCTTCGCCCAAGTATGTCAAAGTTTTTTGTCCTCACATAAGGCTTCTCTCCAGCATGATATTTTAAATTATAAGAACAGCCGAAGCTGCTTATGTGGTCACCTCTATTAATGGATCCACGGGCACTAGCAGCCACTTTTTCTGTGTCCCTTGAACCAAAATACAGTGCAAATGAACCTGTTCTGAGGGGTCATCTGTCTTACGCAGCAAGATTTTTGGGCTTCCCTTGGGTGGTCCCTTAAGACAGGTTTGACTGTACCGTAAAAATTCTTTATATTGGAACAGACAGGTCTGGGCAAACCTAGCAGACACAGATTAGACTGCCCCAAAGGAGCCCTCTGATCAGGGTCTACACAGTTTGTCATTCCATCTGACAGGGTCTACACAGTTTGTCATTCCATCTGTATCTTTTAGACATATTATCAGATTGAAAACCCAAACTATTCCATTTCTAGCACAGTAACGGTAATTATAATAGGTGTCCCAATTTTTATATTTTTACATTAATACCTGCCCGTGTAGGGCTCCGTTAGCTAATGGATAAGAGCGTAGACCTTTGAAGCATTAGATCTTTCACCGCCGTGTTTTCACGTCTCGGCTGTGAATATGTCAGAAAGCCAAATTCTGCTTACGGAAGGTAAGGTGGTTTTTCCCGGGAGCGCCCGGTTTATTCTTCCAACCTCTGCTTAACGATCGGCTCGATCTAAGTGAAATATTCTTGAAAAGGTCGTATAACCCACATAAGGTCATATCAAAAACTGCCCGTCCTTGCTGACTGCCAGCAGCTACTGCTCACCCCCAGCAGTGACAAACGTGAGCTGAGCAGGTGAGCAATTAATATTGGAAGGGTTATCACTACCAACGTTGTGGCGTGGTCGGGCCGTGCGATGGTACTGGGTCAACTTTCAGTGCCGGGGCGTTCAACTTATTTTGGATAAATAGTAAGGCAAGGGCCGGCTGTGCTAGCAGCAATTGTGGGATAGGGGTTGTTTAGATGTCGTTTTACTTTCGTCTAACCTATAGGGAGACGACTAGATATAGACTGAACTACTGTCTAAAGAACAGCTATACCTGCAACAACCAGCCAGCCAAGCAACCAACCAAATGCCCGCGGTAAGAAGCGATTATTAGTACTGTTTATCAATGATGGCACTAGTGCCTGCTAACTGTTAATGGTCGTAAGATTTCTCTTTAGTATGTGATTTTGTTACTCACATGTAAGTAAAGGCTTTTAGTTATCTGTTTCACATAAGTTAGTATAGGAAATGTTTCAGTTGTGAGACTGTTGTTCCTGGAAAATTGGCACGTGTTTATTTTCAGTTATGCACTTTCACAAGCATAATGACCAGTCATCGGTTTTCATATTGAAATGTAAGGCATAGTGTGCCTGTTGCTGCTAATGTGTTGTCCGTGTTTGTTCTTTGCAATTCATAATCAACACGAAATTAAATCATGATAGGAATGCATTTTATTTTTCCTGATTTTAACGATGTGTAAAACTGAATAAAGAAGGGTTTTATGTTAAGTTTGTAAGTGATTCGCCGGCGTTCGCACATCCATAAAATCCACAAAAGTAAAATTCATTTCTTATAATTCCAACTGGGTCATTTTTATCTCGAAATTGTCAGCTATACCAAGTATTTTAGACACCGTAGCAATTACTTCCCGGTTTCTGGTTCAGGGGACGCCGTTTTCTGTACGCTCTTGACCAATCATATTGCACTAAATAAACAGTAGAAAATTAAAATGGAATTATTTGAAAATAGATTCTAATGCACTTACAAATGTAACGCAACGTCTGATTGGATAACGTCGTTTCTCATTGGCTGACGTATGGTTTTACGCATCTGGTAGCGCTTGCTATGGATGCAAAGTAACACACTTTCAAAGGTGAAAATGTTAAAAGTGGATTAGAATGGGGATAACTGTATTGAAAATTGTCATTCGGGGAGGTAAATCGTCGGTTTTATGGTCGCAAATTTCGTTTTACGGCTCCGCTGGCGCGTCGCCGTAAAATGAAATTTCCGACCATAAAACCGACGATTTACCTCCCCAAATGACAATTTTGAGTACAGTTATCCCCTAATTATAGCTTTGATAAAATCAAATTTTTCCATCGTATAAATTTCGGGTAGCATCTCATAATTCAAGGGGAGCATGGCATACACTGTATGCCACGCTCCCCTTGAAAAATAAGTGATATGAAGCCATAGACCGTAACCATAGCAACTACGGAATTACCAACTGTTGTGCTTAGTACTTAAGCAGAATGACATCTCGATGAAACATCAATATGAAATTTTAGATGCTACGGCAACAGATATATGACGTCATTGATTCCGGAGCATGGCAAACAGTGTATGCCATTCTCCACCAATTTTTCAATGACATTTCAAACTGAAATTCTTTCAACAGAAGCTTCGCATTTTCTCTAACAAATAATTTTTCGCAAGACTTTAATTCTGTGTTAATCCTGGTCTTTTAGGGTTCTTGAAAGGCTTGTGCTTTGTGCTCCTTTTGGCTTTTTCTATGTAGCTTTCAGCTAGCAATGGGCGGGCGACACGAAAAGTGGACCTTAAACCATGTGAGAACAAATCGATTCCAGAATTGTAAGACCACAACCCTGCATGAATACAAATTAGAAAAAAAACGTAGAATCAATGTAGTTTCGATGTCTTAATATTTCAAATCAACAATGTTTCATTTTTTTCAACGTTGTGAGCCTGCTGCTTCCTTAGGTATGCACGTGACCCTGACATTCATCTAATGGATCCATTCCCCATTACACTCAACTCTCGGCTGGTCGTTGTTGTTCAGATTCGTGTTTCTCCGTCCTGAGGGGTCATCTAGGGAGTTTAAAAGTATATACTACATTCTGGCCATGTTGAGCGTCAAAGGCAAACTCCACAGGGTATAATCGATTCCGCCAATTTTCGCTTCCTGCAAAGACTGTACATCACATTTGGCTTCCACCGCGCCGCGATCTCTTGTGTTCTGTCGAGACTTCTGTACATGATAAATGGCTTCCTGCAGAGACTGTCCGCGTGATTCTACTTCCTGCTGAGGCTGAAGCAGAGTCACGCAAAAGTCTCGGCAGAAAGCCATTTTACGAGGACAGTAGTCTCTGCAGGAAGCAAGAGTTCGCGGGCAGTCTCTGCGGAAGCCAATATGACGGACAGTCTCTGCAGGAAGCGAAAATTGGCGGAATCGATTATACCCTGTGAACTCACAGCGGAAATTTTAGCATCAGTCCAGTTTTGCACTCACTGGCTGTAGTCGACTGTAATAAAATTTGTTCTAGGCATGCTGGTACCTTTTCACATGACACCATTTAAGCATATAATTATGTCTGTATAGATACCATAGTGACCCTAAAGTTTCGGACACCCGAAAGCTGGACAATTACTGTTCTAAAAACTCTTAGTGGATTTCATACACATTAATACATCCAAATGATGCTTAGAGAATGGCAAACATTGTAGACCCTGATCTTTTGAGGAGCAGTTTGATCTGAGTCTACAATGTCAGTTCAGACCTGTTTGTCCGAATATTTAGGGTCATTACAGGAGTTGAAAATAAATTGAGTATTGAATGAGAGATGTAAATTTCTTCTAACGGAAACTGAAATATTACAATAATATATATATGATACTGATATGATACAGATCGTAAGGTATGATAGTGGGATGGCCCTCCCCGACCCACTTCATACCTATTGATGTGGAGAATAAACAGGGAACCAATATAGGCTCCTCCAAAAAAAAAAAAATCGTTCTAGCCTGTCAAAAATGCAATTGTTTGCCTAAGTGCTAATACTGCATCGTATGACAATGATTGGCGTATGTCATCTTTTAATCTATACTTGTACACTTAGCTTTTAATCTTAATTGAAGGGGTCTTAAGAAAACGTGTCTTAAAATACGCATGCGTATTCCGTTTGCCCGGACCAGTCTGCTCACACGCAATCTGATAAAAGAATACGCAGTTGGAGTTTCAAAAACTAAAAAGTCGCAGGTTTTGTCAACGGAAGTACATTTGCTGATCAACCTGTGCATGGACGTGTGCTGCTCTGAGCATGTAAATATACACAAGCCTAAGGATTGCGGCTTGTTTTAAAATCCAAGCGTTCACCAATATTTTAACAAATAAAACTACTAACCATGAACCATATAAAGTTTTTCAAAGTTTTGGCGGTATGCTTATTTTAAGTTTTACAAAGACAATAGTAGAAGCGACAGATGGATGGGCGGGTGGGTGAATAAGTGGATGGATGGATGGATGGATGGATGAATAGATAGATAGATAGATAGATAGATAGATAAGGTAGGTAGGTAGATACACAGAGACGATCGCTTTAAAGAAACCCTACAAGTGACATCTGACCCACCTAAATCTTAAATATAGGCCTGTCACCTGCCAAAAATGACAAAGCGAAAGTGTCCTAAAACAAGTGGTTTTGACACGTAAACAAGAAACCATAATCACTTCAGCTCGTAAAATACATTCATTTAATTCAGCCAAACCCCGAGAAAAGTACACCTCACGGTATATGAGAAGACTGATATTAATATGGGCATACGCGCAGATGATCATGGTCATATAGAATTATCAAGATCCACTGTGTGTGCGCAGTGATCTGCAAGGCGTAAAATCTGATCCGAGTCTTTGCTGATTACAAGTAGGGAACGCCCAAATATATCTTATAGATTTGAAACAAATTCAAATATATTAATTGGCATTCTAGTTGAAGGTGAAAATTAACGACATATTTCAGCAGCCACGCCAAGACGAAATCTACCCATTTTCACCTAATGTTTTCCCACGAAATTATTCTAAACAAATGGGCACTGTAATTCTCGCGAATTAGAAAAAATGATTACTCCTATGGAGAGAAATACACAAAAGAATAAGCTGAAGGCCCGTGATACAGTAAGACATGTCAACCTGTATACAAAATGTGAAAGCCATTCTTAAGTCGGTCACGAACATTTCTCTATTTCAAAACGTGGAGAGAAATGAGCCGCGACACAAGAAAACCAACAATGCGGTCGTGCGCCCAGCGCAGACTCAGATCAGCCTGGGCATCCGCTCAGCCTGATCAGAGTCTTCGCTTTCCGCATGAAGGTAGCTCAGTCCCTTAGCTACCCTTTAAGCACTCAGCGAAGAGTCTGACCAGACTGGGCAGATGCCCAGGCTGATCTGAGTCTGCGCAGGGCGCACAACCACATTGTTGGTTTTCTCGTGTCGCGGCTCAAATATCAGAGGTTGCTTACTTGATGAGAAATCTTTTACGTCAGAGTGAGGGAACCATGACAAGAGAACGGGAGAACAAAAATGTGAATCAGTATACCCCTCCCCTCACTCACATCCCCCGCAACCTTTTTCAAAGTTTGTTATAACTGATATGAAAAGTCTCATACTCAAAGTTCAGTATTCGGCCAAGGATGACTCGATACTGACCGAACAGAAACAGTCTGTTCGGGACCTACCAAGAGGTTCATTTTCGACGAATATGGGTAAAATGCATGCTGTAATACCAAGAAACATTTTTTGCCAATATACGGGTAAGTTAATTAGAGAGTTGGTTTGGGCTTGATGACCTGTCTTTGGTCGGGCCCGTCGGGGTTCAACTGTTTATACTTCTTTTGTTCCAGCGTTTCAGTGTTGTTCTTCCTGTTGAGTTCTTATCTTGTTTCATCTCAGTATTTAAATCCAGGGTTCAAGGTTATAAAACTTTAGTATAATCTCAAACTCAAAATAAAGCACACTGACTGGCTGCTTCCGAGCACATAAAATAAAGCACACTGATTGGCTGCTTTCGAGCATGTGCTCGGAAGCAGCCAGTCAGTGTGCTTTATTTTGAGTTTGAGAATGTACTCAAGTTTTATAACCTCCGGGCCTGGTTCATATGTTTGCTGTTTTGATGCATTGATGGGCTAGAAGTCCCCCACACAAACCGAAGAACGTGTATGTTTATGGACCACAATAGAACCCAAGGCGAGCGTCACATACATATAATTACATTCCCTCTGATTTTTAAGCCGCTTTTTAAGCCGCCAAAAGGGCAGGGAGGCTCAGCGTGACTTGCATTTTGCTGAGATCCTCCATTTTTGCAGCCCACAAAAGGAAGCACTGGTAACTTACACGTCTTGCAGTGGCACTATGGGGCAATCCCGTGCGACCAAGGAGACGTAAAACACCTAGACTCCAGAACAGAACAGAACAGATTTTTAAGCCGGGCCGGGTAGCGCAATCGGTAGGGCACCTGACTCGTAAGTCAGAGGTCCTGGGTTCGAATCCCGGTCTGGCCACATACTTTCGTTTCTCCTTCCGCTGATTCAAGAAGGGCAGTTGTCAGTTACTGGCGAAAGTATGTGCACTTAGTACTGGTTAACCGCTTAGGAGGTCTAAGCCTGCCCAGGAATAGTGTGGTTAGGTTAACTGACCGTCCCGACATAACCTTAGTTGTTTACCGTGGACGTTAAGCATCAAATCAACCAACCAACCCTCTGATTTTACTCAGTAGATGAACTTATTTCGGAGAAACAGTGTTCATACTTCCATGAACAATAGTCGGTCAAGCGGCATCGTTGGCACGCAATGTCACATATAAACAAAAGACATCATTGGCCGTTGCAACGCTCCAGTGGACGTGACGTCATGGCGACTGCCTTTAAACGTAAGTGGCTTACCTGTTGGTTAATGACAGCTTTTCGTCGTATATTTTAAAAATGTTGCTCTTAAAAATCGAAAATAATGTTCAAAATAATTTTGAAATTAAATGTAATGAAAACAGATTAATTTCATTTTTCTTATGTTAATGGAAGTATGAACACAAAGGGGCTATTGGTATTTTGCGCATCGGAACGTAACGGGACAGAACAGAAAGAATAAAATGCAATGTTAATTTATAGAATTGAAAAGGGAGGTTATCATTGCGCTTTATTCTGTAAAATAATATGCAGATTTAGCAATCTATTTTATTATAATAATCAATAATTATATGGTTACGGGGGTGGTGAAGGCTAGTGGCGGTTCCGTTCCGTTTCGCAAAATATCAATAGCCCACAAAGGGCCACGTGCAAAGTTAACGTGAACGCTCTGCGGGCGTCACTTACTTTGCTTGTGGCCCTTTGTGTTCATACTTCCATGAGCATCCGAAAAATGACACTTATTTCTTAAATAAAACCGCCTTTATCCTTCTGTTGTGGTTTCATTGTGTGTCGTCCTTCTACTGGTCTTCGGCTTTTTGTTAAATGATAAAGAATAGCCTCGCGGTTATCTACTGGGAAACAGCTGTCCTCTTGGCTTTTCTCTTGTCTTGTTTTGCCTTGTATGCCGTCTTAATTGTTTTTCTTTTCCCATTTGGTGTTTAGGGCGGAATGTGGATATCGATTAAGTCCTTTCCCAGTGGACTCATGACGTCGAAATCTTGTCATACTGGCGTCTATGCGACGTCGCATCGACGCAGTATGACGTTATTTCAACGTCATGTGCCCGCTGGGTTCCTGGCATTGTCTTCTTACTTTTCATGTGGATGAAAGCTATTATTTGACTGAAAAGGGGAAATAAAGATAACACACTGAAATTGCTTTCTTATTCTTTATTTTTTCCTATAGAACATATGAGCTCGTTAATTCTGTAATGCACAGAAACAAATAATTCAAAGTCTTGCACATTTAAAAAGAAACTGTACACAGTTTGTAATTACATAAAATGATCACCATCTGCATACCTCAAAGACAGGATTTCCCTCCCATGTGTGCGTATGGGTGGGGGTTGAGGGTCAGGGGGATGAGGGAGAGGGCTCTGATTCCCAGCACAAACCAATCAGTGCTCCAGATTTACCAGTTATGATAATTTTATTGGCTTACAGGAGATGTTGACACTATGAATGGCACTATGGAAATTAATTATAATCATATAGTACCACCCGGCGTGATATAACCTTTTCATTAATGAGGCAAAAAGCTTCAGATAGAATGTGAAAAATTGATAAGGTGAGATTTTGAGATTTTTTTCTCTTACTTCCCCCATAAAACATAAGCTGTGGACCCTAATTACACAGAATCCTCGCTCAAAATTAAGAAAGTCAAATAATGGAACAAGTTTTTATTGTGCTTAGGTTTGAGGAAGATTGGGGAAGGGAGCGCACAGATACCAAAACTATCATTTAGTTGTTTAAGATATCCTACACTCTTCAAGTAGAAAGGCGCATTCAACATTTTTACTAATATGTTCAAGAGATCCGTTGAAACAGATTTGGGGATTTTACGAATATTTAGCCGCTTTTTATTTATTCTCCATAAAACGTGTTTTCAAAGGGACTGAGTCGCAGCTTAAGTTTTATAGAGAAACAAAACCATGTAGCCCAATGCCTGGTGTTCTGAAATACAAATCAAATAAAGTCTCGCCATCATGTATACCCAGTTTACAGTGGCAAACAGTCATATCAGTGTTGGTTAAAGACATAGCTAAGACCTAAGGCTAAAATAATTACTTCGCTGATGTACTTATATTAGAGTTTAAATTTGTAAATAAAATTCTAAAGTCCAACAATGCTCTGCGATGTATGTCTAAAGGAAGGGAGGCTAGCCTCGCATTAACTTTTAAGAAATAATTAGCCTACTGATAGAATATCCTCTGCGAACTAACGTCGTAACGGTGCATTGCCGGATGACATGCCTTTCGTTTTGTAGCGGGTATGCTCCTACTGGTTTGATCAGCAGTATCAACAGAATCAAAAACAACAAAATATAAATGAAACAGTATTAGTTTTACACATCGTCTATCCTTATGATACTGAGAGAAATAAATTTTGCAACTTTTGACAAATCAGCGTATAATTCAGACTTATTTAAAAAGTGGTAAATTGTATTGTTTCCGCTGTGTAAGGTAACATTTTGGGTACCAGAAACCCAAAAATTAAGGTCGAAAGTTTATTTATAGAGCAGAAACGCGTCGCATTTGTACCCAAGGGTTTAATCCCAAAAATGCCATAAATCTTTTATGCAACTCATTTTTTTTCAGGCGCTGTTTCATCTTCAAATCTTACACCAGAGCCACTTTGCGGCGTTATAGACATTTGTGAACAAGGACACAGTGTTGTGTGCTAAAACATTGTTACCATGATAAACGTAAATGTGCTTATGACGCCGTCAAAATTGGCATTCACAAAGCAGTTGAGACTGTGCAAAAGTCACTGTTAACGAATTGTTCCAAAATCTTGAACCAAACTGCAATGGCGTGGCCTCTAAATGAACAGAACACTTGCAAGCAATTTGTTGCTGTGAATAGGCGCTATTCCTGCAGATTTAGCCACACCAGGTTCGACAGTTACGCCATTCTGACGTCAGTTTTTAAAACCATCAAAGATCCTCTTGACATCAGCAAAATTGAACTTAAAAGTTCTCTTCTCTAAGTGAGCATAAGGGTCATTGCATATCCATAGATTTTTTCAATTTCCGTCATAACGTAAACTTGACGCCTCCACTCAAATCTTGAAAGGTTCTGGTTGTTGCATTAAAACAAGTGGATTACCTGGGGTAATCTTTTTGCATGATAATGTTCCCCAAGTTGACAGTAATAGAGCGCAAAAAGAATCGAGTCGAAACGTCAATTGATAATGTCTAAAATGGCGGTTGAATTTTTCAGCAAGTTAACGCCAAACTAACGTGCCCCTTTGCCGGCATCTTATGCGTTTATTTGCAAACCCATTTACGGTTTTCTTGTTCAAGGACCCAGTTAAAACCTTTCAAAAGCATTTTGACAATTTTCATTGTTTGATTATTTGTCAGCCCGCGTAGCGAGTGAATTCATTTAAAGTGACGTCAAACGTGCGTTAAGTCACCTTTTTTCGTCCAAGTTTGATGTAATCGCAGTCTCCTAACTTAAACTAACTGTATGCAATCAACAACCTGAGAATAGTATCCCTACAGAAAATTTAACAACCCTTTGGAAAAATTGCTAAATTTATTTCTCTCAGTATATATCACGTTGAGGAAGATTCTATGGCTTAGTTTTGTTTTATTTTAGCATCTACATGTACTTGGGCACCATGAGGCGATGTCTGTGCTGTTTTTTCCAGAAGATATTCTGTTTTATCCTGCTTTTCCGATCCAAGTCCTTGCTTTTAAGGTCAGGCACAGATGTTTGAAAAATGCTCGAAATAAAACGGTTGACACTGTATCAAGTCTTGCTAAAGTGTAAATCGGACTGGCTCTTCTTGCTGCTTCTCAACGCGTGTTTTCATTTCAAATGTTACATTCATACATAAGAAACATCAAATGACTGCATTACAGTATCATTTGTAATGAACAATAATCTGTTCTACAAATTATAAACATAGTATTTGAACCAGCTTAAGTTAGACTCAAAGGATGGCATACGCTCTAACCATGCTCTGATAAGAATCTTTCTACAAGCCAACACTCTATAGATACCGTTAAACGTAACGCGTAACAAACACAAACATTCCAATCAGCTGTGCGAATTTATGCATATTCGCATCTTTGTGTTTGTTACATTGAGTCCTTAGTGTCTATAGAGTGTTGTTTGACTACCCATCTTGATCTGAATTTTCATTGTCCATGCATGCCGTAAGATATTTTTCTCTATGTGAGGTTCATAGCTGAATCGTAGATCTTCTAGAAACCTTTAAAAAATCTGAAAGCTATTCTAAAATGTACATAGTACCCAATCTTAAGAAAGTTTTGTTAGTTTCTCCTTATCATTGTTTGTCTCCGTAAACAAAGACAAGCATCTGTTGGGCATGAAGTGCAGCAATATTAAACGCCGACTTCATTTATATATTAATGACAGATTCTATCTGTCATTTCTAGCTGTCGTAGGCTAAATATTGGAACTGGCTTTCGCCGCCAAGTATACATGTACATCCGAAATGAAATATAGTACGGCATGAATTTGTGTATATCACTACGCCAATTATTGATAACACCGAATGCCGTATATACTCGGTCCTACTAAAGACAGAAAAGGACTTGCTCCACCGAAAAGGATCGAAAAGAACTTTCGGGCACCGAAAAGGACTCTTATTTGCAGTTAAATGCTATATAAAACATGTTTTAGAACTTCTAATATCTATTAATGATATATTAATCATTGCTTGAATAATAATTTTGTGAACTGTATCTTCATCCTGAAATTTCACAAAAATATTATGCCAAAATCGTATATATCATCCCACAATGCTTCCTGCTTCCTTTCTTAACCGATCAGACAGAAATCACCATTCAAATCTAAATGATGGGCTGCCAAATACCAAGGTTTCTAAATGCAGAGGAGAAACATGGAGCAGAAACTGGTGAGGTATAGTCTTCATGATGCATAGTCTGCAGATAAGAATAATGGAAACTCTGATAAGACAGTCGTTCATGCTGGCCGATGAGTTACTTTTCTAGACTTCTGATAGAATCTTCATTTCAGGGCTTCAGAGCCCTTTGATATTTATACGCGGCTTTTCTATGACTCCACCTACTCATTCTATGAGTCAAAACGACCACAGAGTAGGGATCATCCACTATAGGTTTTGTGTGTGTGTGTGTGTGTGTGTGTGTGTGTGTGTGTGTGTGTGTGTGTGCAAGGTTCGCATTGCAATAATCCTCTGGCAACACTTTACTGGTGAGTAGGTTCCCTCTGTCAACAAAGCTCTAGGATAACGGGCTATCTGAGAGACATAAACTCTGTATGCATGTGCCAAAGGAAACTTGACTGCTACTATGAGTGTAAATTTCCTTTTCAATACAAGAGAATCGATTACCACCAATCTCATGTTGCACAACTCGACACATAAGAACTCGCGCTGTGTCGGTCCTTTGGCAACAGAAATATTGAGGACGGCGGCTGTGAGTCAGATAATAAATAGGGTAATAGTCGGGGTAATATAGTATCTTTCTAGGACACATTGTCCATGTTTCTTGGGTAGCGGACAGTGTTTTGTACATCTTATTTTGAAATCTTTCAAATAGTTATTCCAAAGGGAAATCATCATAAAGTCAATGAATTAAAAACACTCTTTTTCAAATTTTCGGCCTTCTGGAAGAAGGCCTAGTTGGCCGAAAATTCGAAGAAAGAGTGTTTTTAATTCACCATCTTATTTTGATTAATTCATTTTTTCTCAGCAACCATATGCTGCTTGGATTATACGAGTGGTAAAATTAAGGATTACAAATAAGACATAAAAATTCTGCCTTAACTGATGAAGAATACACTCATTTGACCTATTCCGGTGGATTCACCTATTCCGGTGTATCATGTTTCTTTCTCTGCAACGAAACAAGCTAGAAGCGAAATGATTTTTACGTAATTACTTTCAATATTTATTTGTCAAACCCACATATAGTAAGGATCTCATTTATCAGTCAAAAATACGGAAAACTGAGTTTAAAAGTGGCTGGCAATGCATATTTAACAAGAAAAATGACAGATGTTTTCAGGCCAGCTGTGAAAATAGGGTCGGACAGTATTTGTGTAAACAAATATGTCGTAAACCGGTATGTCGGTCGATTGCTCATTTTATTAGCTATCTAAACCGGTAAATATCAAAATGAAATAAAATCAGTTACTTAGGTTTATTGAAATTTTAATTTATTAGCTCATTTAGCCTATTCCGGCGGATAGTATATTTGGGGAATGTCTCTGAGTTCTGAAATCCATATTAGTGCTGCATTCTCGTCATGCAATTTGAATATGTAAGTAAAACTCCATAAGGCTTTATTTTGAATTGTCATTTATCATAGAATCCTGGATAAAAATATCAAACATTGTACTTACGGGCACTGAATCACCGAAATAATTTTTCAGTGAAGTCGTGTGCACAGTCAGATGTTTTAAATAATCAATTATGTCAAATAAACATTTGTTTGCATAAAATCATCTTTCATCGAGCTAGTAATAATCCGACAGTGTACTGTTGGGCGCCCCTCGGTGGTTCTTTCGATGTATTGTAAAAATTTTACAGATCCACCGGAATAAAAGAAGGTGCGTCGAAATAGGATAAAAGACAACGTCTGGTTGTCGTCAGATTTCCCTATCTTCCTCAAATAGTTTGTGAACCCAAACAAAGTGCCTGAAACAAGAGGCTTTTATTTATTTACTGACACAAATAAATTAAAAAATGACAGTGTATTTAAAATGTAGCGCACGGTCGACTAAATCGTGCGTCGGAATAGGTCAAATGACTGTATGTGGACCGTGCACGCTTAGACCAAGGACTATTATTTTCTTTGTTCTATAGCATCTACTTATTGGCTGGGTGAAATGCATAAGCGCTTTTAGGGGTTCAGTCTCGTCTGAGCATGCAAGGTCCGCAAATGCCCGTAGACAGTCTGCTTTCCTCATACATATAATGGTCAAGTCGGGTAACTTCGGACAACGGGTAAATTCGGACATACCATTGCAAATAGTGAAAATCCAGATGAGACGGCTCATCATAATTTTCACTGTCTGCCCTCTTATTTTTGTTTTAATTCCAAACAACTGACATATAAAGGAAACAATGTCACTGACCGAATTTACCCGCTGTGCGAAGTTACCCGAATCTACCCTAAAGCGCATCTCAACACAAAAATACTTGTAGAAATGCCAGTGCTCAGAAACGCAGTAAACTCTATAATATTATATACATATTTACAAAACACTTTGCAAGAATGTTAAAACCATATTTCTGTAAATCAACATCATCACATACAGGTATAAGCCTTGGCATGAGAAAAAAGACCTTACAGCAACTGCTTACAGCGAAGAATCGGATCAGCCTGCAAATCTGCAGAATTTGATTATATAGATGCAATAGATTTACCAGAATCTTTAAATTTCTGGTGCAAACAGTGATAAGTGTATCATTGAACAGCGGACTGGACGTTGTGTACCTCCCTGTTCACACCTCCCAGTGGAAACACAACTCTGAAACAACTCTGAATCAACGTTGATTCAACATCCTGACGTTGAATCAACGTTGAATCATTTAGGGGATAACTGTATTCAAAATTGTCATTTGGGGAGGCAAATCGTTGGTTTTATGGTCGGAAATTTCGTTTTACGGCGACGCGCCAGCGGAGCCGTAAAACGGAATTTGCGACCATAAAACCGACGATTTACCTCCCCAAATGACAATTTTCAATATAGTATGCACTTTTTCACATTTTCACCCTTCAAAGTGCACTTCTTTGTACCCACTGCAAGCGCTTTCAGCAGCGTAAAACCAAACGTCAGCCAATGAGAAGCGACGTTTTATAATGACGTCGGGTTTGCGACAGTATATGGCAGAATATACGAGGGATGATCAAAAAGTTCCCGGAAAAGGTCTGTATTCTCTTTACTGTTTTACTTTCTTCAATGAAATTTCACACTGTCCGACTTTTATGTGTTTGTGATTCAAATCATACAAAACAATTGACTTATGTCTAACCAATTTCATGCACGTGCCACCAACGTAACGACCGGTAACGTGACCCGGCCCAGCTAACGTTACGTTGCATTTTCATCGTTTCTAATAACAATTTCAGAACGCTGTTTATCTATGAAATGTATGTAGTAACTTTAATTCATTCACCTAAACTTAGAAATATATATCTTATCTTTATGTTCAAAACAATTTTTGTAAGTTGTTTTGATCTTTTTTAACGAAATGATGTCTAATTCTAACGTGCCCTTTAAAAATCAAATGTGTGGGGGTGGGGTAATTAAAGGGCAGATAATTTGCATTACGTTATAAAATGGAATTGTTATGATCAAGTTTCATGAACCTTAGATAATTGGCAATTCGTTAGATATGTGATGTACCCTTTCAGTCGAACTATTCCAGCAATGCGACGACGCAAACCGATATCTGCAGCAGCATTAGCTGTCTATCAAAAGTCTTAAATCAAGCAGCAGCAAGGCTACATCAGCAAGCTTTGTCAAAATTCAGCCTTAGTCTTCAGATAAGTCCTTTTGTATGAGTAACCTCATGTACCACACTCTTCTAAATGCTGCATATAGTAATAAATTAATATGATCTTAATTATGACAAAGATGGCCGATACATCGTTTATGCTGGGTGAGATGGGCATTTGCTGGAAGTTCATTATGCTGCCGATTTCAGGTTGTGTTGTCGTATTGCTGGAATGGTTCAACTGAGAGGTATAAATCATATATTTAACGAATTGCCATTATCTCTAGTTAATGAAACCTTATCATAAGACTTCCGTAATATAAGGTAAAGTAAGTTATATGCCCTTGAATTACCCCACCCCCACATATTAACTGATTAAAGGTCACATTGGACTTGGCAATCATTTCGTAGAAAAAATCGAAACAACTTACAAAATTTTTAATTGCCATCAAGATAAGATATATAGTTTTAAGATTATGTAAAGTAATGCATGTTCACAGGAATAATTTGTGAGTAAGCAACGTTCGAATTTTGCTATTAGAAAAGATAAAATGAAACGTAACGTTAGCTGGGCCGGGTCACGTTACCAGTCGTTACGTTGGTGACGCGTGCAATAAACTGCTTAGACATAAGTCAATTGTTTTGTATAATATGAATCACAATTACATTAAGGTGGCCTGGGACAAAATTTTATTGAAGAAAGTAAAATAATAAAGGGCGTACAGGACTTTTCCGGGAACTTTTTGATCATCCCTCGTATAGTCGCAAATTTTTGACGTTATCCAATCAGGCGTCGCGTTATATTTATAAGTGCATTAGAATGTTGTTTTAACCTTGTGTGCCTGCTGGGCGCACGCGTAAGCCTCTTTTCTCGTGGCACAAGTCATATATCTTAAAGAAGCACTAAGCTCTTTTCCACATAACATGCTAAAACATCACATATTCCCATTACTCTCACGCCTGTTTTAAACATTTATTTTGCTATTTGCGTTTGTTCCCACATAACTTATCAGTTATCCGATGAACACTTATGTTCAATGATCATCAATATAACACACGCGCACATTTCAATCGCCAAATGTATCCACCATGCTTTGAAGCGTGAAATAATGACGCAGGGAATTCTAACAAACCGGGCATGTTCGGCATAATTACTCAGGTAACCTCGAGCAATGTCAGGTATTCCTTGGGCTACTCGAGTAGCACAAGGAATACCTGGATATTACTCGGTTTTACCCTAGTAATTATACCGCACGTGTCCATTATAATCCACTGCAACAAGGCCAGGCCAGCAATACGTTATTCCATCCGCTGAATATTAATTCCGCACCAATTTTCAGCTTTTGATATCAAAATATTCTTAAGGTTTAACTGCATGGTTATATCCTCGCCATATGTCACCAACATCATATTTATACTTAGCCCGAGGGAGGGGAATTATTATTCTGAACACTACAGTCGTAGCCTTTCCGTAACGCACGCGACGCTTTCTTGAAATCGCTGTTTTTCTCCCACCTACTTAAGTAGCTCAGCACGAATCTAGTTCCTCTTTTTATTCCCATGACTAACAAATTCCTGCTGCCCGGCTCAGCAGTGTCGCAGTCACAGTTTGATCCCCCACTAATCACAGGCTGAAACTTCCGTAAATCACGTTTACTTAAGTTTTGCTGCTTATAGAATGCCCCTTTTTTACTTTTCTTAAGAATAAGTCTCTTGTCACCATTTGGGTCAATCTTTACTTGTAATATCCGAGTTGTTTTAGCAACTGAAAAATAAAGAAATGAACCAGATTAAAATAAAGTGATTACGCATGTGCATAACGAAGACTCACAATTTTATGGACTATTGAAAACGTATTTTTCTTATGTAATAAATAAATAATCCTTTCAGCATCATCATTAACCTGAATGATTTCAAGAAAAAAAGGTTTATAGATGTAACACTATTGGAGGAGCTGTAGGTATATCACACTATGTCATTTTATATTTCATCTCATCACACCTGTTGTGTGACGTAATGGAAAATAAAACTTTTTGCAGAGTCAGTCCTATAATTGCCAAATATGATTTAAATATTTTCAGGAGCTGAAACTGATTTTGGATAATCCTATTAAAAATTAGGACATATGGATACGTTACTGAATTGCCTTACGCAACCGCAAAGTTCCAGTTCGGTGTTAAGACTTTTAATTTGACTGAATACATCACGGGGGCAAAACAAATTTCCCTACCTGTGTTATCGACCGGGTCAGTCAATTACAATAGGCTGAAATGGCTGTCGACCGAGATAATCGATAGCAGTATAAGTTCGGTCGATAGCCATTCACAAGAGTATCATTTACCGTGATTAATAATGCTAATACCAGATTCTCGGTTGAGAGTCACGTTGTACCGGACCAGTCGACAGCACAAGAAAGCAAGTCGGCATTATATTGATAGTTAGGACTTTGACGCACTGTTAAATTCTGAAATTACACTGAAAATCAAAGCTAATATAAAGTTCTTTTGAAATTGTTTCGTATGTGTGTACTACGCTTTTTATAACCTTACCAAAATCAGCCTCGCAGAATCTTTTCATGATATTGTCGAATGTTGGTTGTTCTTGGCAGGGTAAACATCCAATGCCGACTGAAATATAAGGGAAGAAAACATAACCGTTCAACTCGGTGTAATATCAGGAATTGTAGTTACAAATACTGAAAAGAATGATCTACATCTGAGCTGCGACACGACAAAACCATGTGCGCCCATCGAAGACCCAGATCAGCCTAGGCATCCGCCCAGTCTGATCAGAGTCTTCACTGTCCGCATGAAGGTAGCTTAGACCCTTAGCTACTCTTATAGCGCACAGCAAAGACTCTGATCAGACTGGGTGAATGCACATGCTGATCTGAGTCCATACTGGGCGCATATGCCACTTTGTTGGTTTCGTAATGACGCGGCTCTTATTATATCAATTTGCAACGTGGCGTAATTATAAAATCAGAAGTCCATGGTCAACACTGGCTTTTCTTCATATAACTACCCTTACCCAAAGACAGTATAAGAATAAGTCTTACATTTAGTGACTAAAATATAATTTTGATACAATGTTTCTAATATTTGATCCTTTTAGATATCAACTAATCACTGTCATTTTCTGAAATTTGGAAAAAGGTGTCCGCAAGTGCGCTACGGCCTTATGGCTAAACTGGGTCCGAGGTTATAAAACTTGAGTATAATCTCAAACTTAAAATAAAGCACACTGATTGGCTGCTTCCGCGCATATATGCTCGAAAGCAGCCAATCAGTGTGCTTTATTTTGAATTTGAGAATGTACTCAAGTTTTATAACATCGAGGCCTATTTACCTGTCTTTTTCCTGTCTTTATCCTTCTTCTTCTTTTTCCGCTTTTTATTCTTCTTTTTCTTGTCCTTGCGTTTGGAAGAACCGCCACTAATATCCACGATCTGTTCATCCACTGGCGGTAACGGTTCCCCACTGGTACTCAGACCACCGTTATTAGCATCAGTTTGCCCAGCAATCTCTTCTATCTGTTTCTTACAATCATGCTTTTTACTTATTGCTTTCATTGCTCTTTTGAATTCTTTGTCTTTTGACATAGTGCTGAGATATGTTACCACATAGCGATCACCTTGTTTGGTTCCCATCAACAACATTTTGCCCTTTGCGGCCGCGGCATCGCAGTCACATGCTGAGCCACCATTGATAACAGGCTCAAATGTCTTCACATCAGCTGGGGGAATGTCTTTGTAGAATTTCTTTTTCCCTTTAAGAATTATACGTTTATCGCCATTCCGATCGTCCATGGCCTTGCGTACCCTTACTTTTACAACTGAAAGAGAATAAAACAAACTTATTTCACAAAAGATCACATACTTGCTTTCGAAATTGCTTCAGCTTGTGCACATAAAGCTAGTTAAGTCCCCTATAGCTAGCTGCCCGTTGCAAGGTGGAAGGTCCAAGGTGGAAACTCCTCAGATAGTCTTATGCGGATCTCTGGCAATGCGGTCACCAGCATTGCTGTCCACCTTTCTTACTGTTTTTGTTGGTTTAAATAGAAACTAGGCCGTAATAACTGCTATAATTTTCTAAGCATTTGGTATGGTTTTTTAATGTTATATCTTTGTGCACTTCCGCTGTGTTGGACTAGTGTGTCTGTTTGTGTTTTTTGTGTGTTTTTTGTGTGTGTGTTTTTTTCTTTCTTCTTCTTTCGGTATCTTAGCATGCTAAGGTGGATTGTATCTGAGCCGCGACATGAGAAAACCAACAAATTGGCATATGCGCCAAGCGTAGACTCAGATATTTATTTGCTGTTAAATGATTTCTAATATTTATCTGGCAAATCGCCTAACCGCAAGGTACCAAAAGTCTATAAAATAAATAATTTGGCAGGACTTCTCGATAATATGTATTAGTTCGAAATGTTAGGTTCTCGCGATACACAGAAACACGTGACTGAAATAAAACACACAAGATACTACAGGAGTCCACCCTCAGTTGATGATAAAAGAATAAAGAGCGTTACAGAATGAAAAAAAACAGCTAAGATTTAGATCAACTGGCATATCTGTGTTGAAAGATTTTCCATATTGGTCTCCATTAATTCCTCTGGATCCACAGATTACTAATGCGAACAGGGTATGTTTACTTACCCCATGATTTGTAGGGAACCATTCAGTTCATGTCGCGGCTTAATTTTTTTTTTCAATTTTAATGTTATTTTCCTTTTTTCTTTATTAACTTTTTTTTTCATTTTGTATCTTTTTGTATCTATTTATTTGTGTGTGTGTGTGTGTGTGTGTGTGTGTGTGTGTGTGTGTGAATCTCCCTGTTTTATTAATCCAGATTATTAATCTTACGTTCTTACATTAATATACAATGTGATAAAAGCAAACGTACTAAGTGGCCCTAACTGATTGCATATCTCGAAATTTTACTTCTAATTCTCTCTCTCTCTCTCTCTCTCTCTCTCTCTCTCTCTCTCTCTCTCTCTGTGACGTTTGTCGGTTGTGTATTACTTGATATAATTCATCTAACAGATACAGTTTTCAGGCTGAAGGAGTTCTGTTTTGAATACATGTTTATTCAAACTGGAAACTGGGGCTGCATGTTGCGTTATAGAGCAACGAGACAAAAGCAACTTATTTACTTATTTCAAGACTTGAAATAATAATCACTGAGTTCCTTTGCCTTGGAGTCATTTTGAAACAGAGCTCCGCTAAAGCTGGTGCTAAGGGGCATGGCCAGTGCACATTTCATTACCAATCACAAACAAGCCTCAATTAAATCGGATCTGCTATCTTAATTTCTGGTGTTCCCTGCGCCAAAAGGATCTTTTAAGAACTTATTGATTATATGCAAAATGAAAATCGTTGATTCCCTGAGCATTCAAACAAAACATTAACATGGACTTTGGTGACTAAATTCATTTTGCATACTTTTGTATATTTATAGTCACAGTGAGGAGTAATATGCCTTTTCGGGTACTTTGTATTAACTCAAGATAAAAGCCTTTTTCTCATTACTATTTCAAAGAAAATTTGAACAAATTTCCGAACGCTGGTTGTTTTTACCTTTAATTTATACGATTAATTGTATATAACCCCATCACGGACCAATTCGTCGTCAGGGAAACCGCGTTTTAAATCTGAGAGAAAAAAAATCTTGTCCGCTTTAAAATGTCATTATAGGTTTTTAATAAGTAACAACATACACCTTATGACTTTGTAGGATCTAGCAACCTACGGGACGGGAGAAATTCCGTACTCTTCTAAAAATATGGTTGTATGTCGCTACAGTAAACAGTTAAATTTTATTTAGGCGTATGAATCAAAGACGATGACAGGAATAAATTTAAGTTATCTAGGCGCTGAAAAAATACAAAATATGAGCCGCGACACGAGAAAACCAACAATCTGGTCGTGCGCCCAGTGCAGACTCAGATCAGTCTGGGCGTCCGCCCATTCTAGTCAGACTTTTCGTTAAGTGCTAAAAGGGTTGCTAAGAGTCTAAGCTACCTCCATGCGGACAGCGAAGACTCTGATCAGACTGGGCGGATGCCCAGGCTGATCTGAGTCTGCACTGGCCGCACAACCACATTGTTGGTTTTCTCGTGTCGCGGCTCATATGTATGTTTGGCTAAGAGTTATTGCAATTATTTTACAACGCTTTATTAATCATTGCACATATCAGAAAGCCACACAAAAACATCACTTATATAGATAACAGCTGTTCGTCTTGCTTTTTGCAAATAGCTCCTTTAATTGGCTATGCAGAATTTTTTTTTTAGATTTTTTTTTGGTTCTACTTGCAAAGCAGTCTGAGAATGCACAATATCTGTTTTAGTCAGACGATAACCTCAGTTTCAATGCCAAAATATTTTCACCGTGACATTTTGAGTAATAAGCATTAGATACGTCAAGCTGTAATATGTCAATTTTCACAGGTGTTTGAATTAAAATATTCATTAAAATTCCTGGAAATTCATGTTGGCAACTTTTGATGAGTCAAAAATATTTTTGAACGGCTAATGAACCAGCTCAATCATTCTGGCAAAAACACATTGTTTTTCAAAACTCCTGTCAAATTCTTATAATGAGTATGTAAGATACCATTAAAGTTCGGAGAATAAACAGATATTTTCTACGTCTCTGTCAAACCGTACTTATTGCTTTCTCTTGGCATACTGCCCTAGTACAAGGTATGAATATCGCCATAACTGAACTGCCACGGGAGAAAAGTCAAAGGCGCCAGCAAAATGGCATCTCAGACTAGCCTGTACATCTGCACAGGCAAGTCAAAGAATGTGCAATGTGCATAGACAACCAGCCCTTGTAAATTTCAGGAAACGAAATGCGCATGCCCTGGGCTGTATGTGCAGGCTGGTCCTTGCATGTACATTTTGCATTTACCTTCAAACTTTCTTCCCCAGGTTGCTGCTCAATTGTGCAGAATTACTTAAACTAATTCAGTATGTAATATGCAGAACGCGGAAGCTATGTCTTGTAAATTAGACTGACAGCGTAACAAATTATGCGCACCATGACTGAAATGGGGTAAATCCGCCAAAAGATGTCTGGTTCAAAACTGCAGCTGATTCAAAATGCCTGGAAAATATTGCACATCGTAGTCACAGGTAAATGCTTGAAGTAAATCATGACATGAAATTTGGGTCCCAGAATAAAACCAGTTACGTGAACCCTTGAAATGCGTGCGAGCATGACACCATTAACCTATATACCAATACGATCATTCTATCTTAGGCCCGATTTCACGTCGCCTTAAAACATGTTTCAAGCACTAATCAATGACTAATTCTGCATTACAGTAAAGGTAAAATATTCGATAACTTAAAGTTAGTCTGTGTTTTAAGGCGACGTGAAATCGGGCCTTAGACTCTTGCTGTGAAATATTTTACTGAAATACTAGAAAACTGTGTCCATATACCACGAACGATGCCCCCGTGCTGTGTCTGTCACAGGGCTGTGTACATCGCAAAATTGCCTATTATCAACAAATACTATGTAAACCACATGCATATTTGCATTATATTTCCAATGTTTATGCAAATGCTCTAAAATCATATTAAAATATGTGACATAAGCTCCATACCCTGAGGCACAAAACATTGATGCCAATGACTAAGTTCAAAGGCCAAAATTCTGTCAATATTTTGTGTAGCCATATGGACATCTTCATTGAGTCCACAGCATGTGGAAAAAGTTGAAAGACCATTGTAGTTGATTACGCAAGCCCCATACCCGTAGTATAAAAAATGCGAAAAATGACTAAGTTCTAAAAGCCGTAATTCTGTCAAAATTAATTTATACTCCACCAAAAAACCACATGCACATTTTCATTATGTTCTTAACATGTGTAGAAAGTTTGTAAAGAATCCATAGAAAATTATTAGAGAAGTTGATTACACAACTCCATATCCGGTAGTGCAAAAAAAAAGCTGCCATAAATGACTACGTTCAAAATTGGCCATAATTCTGTCAAAAAATTGCCATACACAAAACAAGAAGACCAAGAGGCCCTGAATCGCTCACCTGAGCAAAAAGCTTAAAGGTCAAACTAGGGTCATCATTTGAACATACCTGATAGTTTGCAAACATTTCCAAATGGTTCTGAAGAAGAAGATTTTTGAATACTCTTCTATGTATTTCTATGGTTCAAACCCAGGACCCCCTGGTCGGGGCCATTTTTGACCATGGCACCATCATTTGAACAAACTTGGTAAATGACCACTAGGCAATGCATCATACCAAATTTCAAGCATCTGCAGTAAGGGGTTCAGGAGAAGAAGATTTTTAAGTATAATTCAATTTCGAACCAAAGACTCCCCGCCCCAGGCCATTTCGGATCCCAGGTCCACTTTATACACAAACTTTGTAGGAGTCTACCAGGCAATGCATCATACCAAATTTCAAGCATCTGAGCCAAGTGGTTCTGAAGAAAAAGATTTTTTGAGTAGTTTTCTATGTATTTCTATGGTTCTAAGTCCGGACTCCCTGTCGCGGGGCCATTTTGGACCCTGGGGATATCATTTGAACAAACTTGATAAAAGACTACAAGGTTATGCTACATACCGAATTTCAAGCATCTGTGCCAAGTGGTTCTAAAGATGAAGATTTTTTCCGAATATTTTTCTATGGTTCAAACCCAGGACCTCCTGCGGCGGAGCCATTTTAGACCCTCGAGTCATCATTTGAACAAACTTGGTAAAAGACCACTAGGCAATGCTACATACCAAATTTCAAGCATCTGAGCCAAGTGGTCCTGAAGAAGAAGATTTTTGAATATTTTCTATGTATTTCTATGGTTCAAACCTAAAACTCCCTGCCCCAGGGTCATTTTGGATCCTGGGGCCACCATTTGAACAAACTTGGTAGAGGACCACTAGGCGATGCTACAGACCAAATTTCAAGCATCTGAGCCAAGCAGTTCTGGAGAAGAAGATTTTTAAGTATATTTGTGTTTCGAAGCCAAGACCCCTGCCCCAGGGCCATTTTGGTCCCTGAGGCCACCATTTGAACAAACGTGGTACAGGTCTACTCGACAATGCTTCATACCAAATATCAAAGCCCTAGGCCTATTGTTTCCAAAGAAGATGTCATTTAAAGCAAATTGTTGACGACGGACAACGCACTAAATTTGGGAGACAGATTCTAAATTTGGGAGACAGATTCTAAATTTTGGGAGACAGATTCTAAATAAGTCAACGACTTACTTCTGTATCCTTTTCATACTGTTTGTTTGTATGTTATAAAAAAGATTGTTATATGTATGCACATATATGTACAGTATATTGAATAAAATATTATTTAAACCGACGCACGACACATGACGGACGACGGACAGTGACTGACCAGACTAGCTCACCCTGAGCCTATGGCTCAGTTGAGCTAAAAATACATTCCATTATGTCCACAATATGTGGACAAAATTTGAAATCCGTTGAAGCTGTAAGAGGAGTTCGTTACACAAACCCCCATACCACAAAATGCAAACAACTGCCAAATCTACAAGTTCAAAAGGCCGTAATTCTGTCAAAATTAATTTTACCTCCACCAAAAAGGCCACTTGCACATCTTCATTATGTCCACAGCATGTTTACAAGGTTTGAGAAAGAGCCATTGAAAACTGTCGGAGAAGTTTATTACAAAAACTCTATGCCCTAAAGTGTGGCGAACGGATCGACAGACAGACGGACAGACAGACAGACGGAAATACAGACGGACATACAGACGGACAGGAGCAAATCTTAATGCTCCCCTGACTGTCGTCACGGGGGCATAAAAAATTCAGTATTCAAAATGTGGAGAGAAAGAAAACGAACAAATACAGAAATGGCTAAGCAGGAGAAAGCCGGTTGTTAATTCCATATAAGAGATTGTAAATATTTTATCATGCACAGGTTGTTACTTAAATTCTGGTTGCGGACGAAATCACAGAGTTATAGACAGAAGTATCCTGACTTTTACCAAGCGGGGATATTTATATACGTGGCACATTTCAATTTACTTTTAGGTTTATTGATAAAATTATTTATAATTCTGTATTAAAAGCAACTGTCAGAGATATCATATTTTCTGCTTCGTAGCAATGAAAAGATCAGCTCGATATAGTATAAGAATACCCTGCAAAACGGTGGTTAGCTCATAAACAATGTTCAGTTTACCATAAAATGGAAACAACCGCCATTATACCCTCTTTTGTCCATTTATTTCAACGATTATGCCCCAGTCACACACACACATTACGGACTGGGCGGATAGTTGTGGATAAAAATCCACAATAATCCGCAGAATTTGTGGGCGTGGCTTATTTTCTTGATTAAATGACGGATACAGTTACCTATAGATGCGTGTGATTAAGGATAAATGCGGACGTCTGCGGTCAGATAGTTTCCTTTTGAATCAATACGATGAGAGATGATACGAATGTATACGTACTACTTACCTTCCATTACCTTCTGTTACTTCTAGATGCAGAAAGATGTTGTTGATGCTACGGATGGCCCGTTCGTATATGTCCGGTTTTATTCGCAATGGTCCGTATCGCATATGCGGATGGCCCATCCGTATCTGTCCGGTGTTATTCGTTAAGGTTCGTATTGCATCCGCAGAGTCTGTAACTGTCCGTATCGTATCCGCAGAGTCTGTAACTGTCCGTATCGTATCCGTAGGGTCCGCAGGATCCGATTCCAAATTTTGAAAATTTTCAAAATTCAGGCGCGGACGAGTAAACCGTATTGATCCGTAACAAAAGGTAACTGAAGGCATTCATTCGCATTTATCCATATATAATCCGTATCTAATCCGTATTTTATCCGTATCTAATCCGTATATAAACCTATCATTCCGCAGCCCAACCCCAAGTTGTGGACTGATACGGTTTCGCGCAGATCGTTACCTTCAATTACGGTTAGTTACGGGTCTCGTTCGGAGTTTTTTTACGGACTTTTACCTTCAGATACGTTTCTATACGGATAACTTACACTTCAATACTGACAGATACGTATTGGTGAGGATAATTGCGAACAGCTAATCTGACTGGGGCATTAATCCGTAACAATACGCAGAACCAGACCCGTAACTAACCGTAACAATCCGCATGAAACCGTATTTGTCCACAAATTTTGGGTGAACCGCGGAATGATAGGTCGAGATACGGATTAGATACGCATAAATGCGGATAAATGCCTTCAGTTACGGATCATTATGGTTAGCTCGTCCGCGCCTGAATATTAAAACTTTTCAAAATTTGGTGGCATATCCTGCGGACCTTGCGGATACCATATGGATACGATACGGATTCGATATGGACAGAGACCACGCCCACAAATTGTGTGGATTTAAAGTCCGCTACTATCCGCCCAATCCGTAATGTGTGTGTGTGACTGGGGCATAAGCGAACATTAAATGAGCCGCGACACGAGAAAACCAACAATGTGGTTGTGCGCCCAGCGAAGACTCAGATCAGCCTGGTACCCACCCAGTCTGATCAGAGTCCTCCCTAAGCGCTTAAAAGGAAGCTAAGGGCCTAAGCTACCTTCATGCGGACAGCGAAGACTCTGATCAGACTGGGCGGATGCCCAGGCTGATCTGAGTCGGCGCTGGGCGCACAACCACATTGTTGGTTTTCTCGTGTCGCGGCTCATTAATGTCTATAATGATTCTGTTATTTATTCGGTTTGAGGTAATGTTTTTTTCTACGATGTAATTATCCAGCAAACTTAATATCTTATTCGGCATCCAACATTGAGCAAACAGTTAAACTTTTAAACCTGTAAACATAAGAAAGCCATTGTCAAGTTCTATTTTACCAATCTTTCAATGAGCATGTCAAAGTGAAGTAAAGACTGCCAGTGACCATGACCTACGGCAGACAGATAATTCGAGCTCGTCTTCTTATAAAGTGTCATAGAGAAAATATGCTATATTTAACTGGAAATTGCTCTTGGGACTGTCCAGGGGCCATATTTATAAAACGACTCAAGTTATTGCTATGCTGTTGCTAAGGCGAAATTTCTATGAAGGAGATTCCCTACAACTATGAAATTTGCTCTGCAGGGACAGTCTGACAAAGACTGTTCCTCCAGAGCAACGTTCATAGTTGTAGAAAATCTCCTTCATAGAAATTCAGCCTTAGCAACAGCATAGCAACCACTTAAGTCGTTTTATAGATACGGCCCCAGTAAAACACAATCACAGCGAGGCTTAGTGCTCTTCGCAGATGGTGCTGGAAGAGACCTAAGGACATGCTTTACTTTCTACATACTTACCAAAACTAGCCCAACAGTAACTGTCGAGAAGACTTTCATATGTTAACGGCTGTTTACAAGGTATACACACATTGGAAGCTGAAATGAAAAACAATACTTATTGGTGGACACAAACAATAATGTAGAAAGTTTTAACCGTACCTGTACAAAATTCACCAGTAGGAAAGTAGCAGTATTACTGCAGGCATTGTTATAGGATTCTTGGCAGGAATCTGGGTATAAAACATTTTCCAATGGGGTTTACATGTGGACTTTTCACTGTAATTTATAATTCCTAACAGGAGTCAATGGAATATTTAAAGTAGCAGGAATTCTGAAGCAGGAATAATTAAATAAGCAGTATCTTGCTGTAAAAATGCAAAATTCCTGGCATGAATCCTGGCAGGAATGCGGGCAGGATTTTTGGCAGGGATTTAGTCCAGCTTTAGTGTTTCTTGCATATTACACAAAACTTGACAAAGACAGTGGAAATACAATGTAAAACAAAACAAAGCACATACATTATCAATATTTTGGGTATCATAATTACATTATAAACACAGATCAGTGCTGCCATTGATATTTAAAACATATATTGGCAGAAAGGAATTATGTTACAACCACTCGTATACTGAATTCGTTTTCATTTTTATGGTCAGGGAGGTGGGTGGGTACATGAAACAGTGTACAAATCAAATAAAATTTCTTCGGAACGTAAATCTGTCTTCAGAAATAAACTACTATTCTCTCCATACTGCCGTTAATTTATCCTTCAAAAAAAAAAAAAAAAAAAAAACAGAATGACAGAGAAAATGATTAAGTACCAGCAAAAAGCAGGTCAGTCTTCAAGTTGAATTCATCATTTTATGATGCACTGTGTAGATGTAGTGTAGCGCCAAAATCTTTATACGAGCCGCGACACGACAAAACCAACCAAGTGGTTGTGCGCCCAGCGCATATTCAGATCAGCCTGGGCATTTATTTGATATTTTCCATCTTTTTATGCACGCTATTTACGTGAAGTTCAGCGGACAAGTTTTTCAACAGATACATGTAGCTGGCATTGAAATAGGCACAAACTGCGTCCTTACTTGAAATTTCAAACCGTTTAAGAGTTATGCGCCGGAAACGAAAAGCTGACGCCCGCCCGCATAACCGCCTGCCCGCCCGCCGGCGTTCATCTATTTAGTAACCATATTTTCCGTTGGTAAACCTGGTCGGAAATACTCAGAAACTGATACAATCAAAGACCATAACTATAAGCAATATTTGTCAGAACGGACCTTGAGGATTGGATGAATAAGAGCATTTGATGCCAAAGTTATTTTTTTTATCTTCTTCTCATAAACTGATGAGGTTTTGAAATCATCCTGTTCATGATTTCAAGTACTCCGCAATGAAATTTAAAGACTGCAATCTTATCAAACATATTTATTGATAATATTGATATATGATATGAAATACATGTATATGAACGCAAGAGGTCATGTAACAAAACCTATGAAGTCAATCAACAGACTTTTGCAACAGAATCATGTGCACCCCTATGATAAGGCCTCAACTTTTGAAAAGGGTACATGGAAACTCGTCCGCTATGTCATGCTCGGCAAATAGTGAAGTTCTCGGCAGATTATCAGGAACAAAGCTTATCTAACATACACTAAAGCTATTTGCTGTATGATTCCAGAATAAGTTTTGCTTATGTTTTCTTTGATTCATATTTTAACTCGACTGAAGCGCCACCACCCATCATTTACCTTATGCAAACAACAAAGTTACCCAGGAGAGGCCACGATTGCACTACATACAAGAAAAACAAACATATGAAAACCATGCCAAACAAAGATTAAACTTCTTGGAGCACCGGACATCATACAGAAAAAAAAACCGGAAACAACAACCTGCTCTATGTGTGATACATCAGAACAGCTACATGTAGTTGTGCCCAGCTGCAACTTCGCCATTAATTTTCATGCTGCTCCAAGTGACAGCTGCAGGTATTCGGTTTGTGTATTCGGTTTATTCGGTTTGTGTAGGAGAACTAGCTTCCTGACGTGTCAGTGTGATAATTTAAAAAATATGTAGAAACTTGACAACGACTTTTTTTTAAGAAATAGATAGAAACAAAGTGAAATTTTCAATAACAATTTGAGTGGACTGTGCTATTTGATTGCAGCATTTCCTGGGTATTTTCATTTTATTTTTAAAAGTAAAAAGTATGCAAAGACCAGGAACTGAAACAATCAAAATCCAAATCCAGCCCTCAAACCATGGTTGGAAACAACTAAAATTACAAATAATCAAGATACAGAGAACATATGGCCAACCGAGTGAGCAGCTTGTTCCCAAAAGGTGGCCACTCAGCAACCCAAACCGAACCAAAAATAATAAGAACATACATAAGGTAAAACATCACAAAAACTCTGACACCAAAAACAGGCAACAGAGAACCACAACAGAACTACCGCCTTGGAACGGTCAGTAATGAATTACTGGGGGGCTTAAATCGATTTAAGCCAAAATAAATGGAAAACACCAGTCGGACCACGGTGGGCTATCCAAAGACAGGTGGTCAGGTGCCAACCTAGTGAAAATAACAGTTTGAGCCACATCATGTGGCTTCCAACAATGTGGCAATTTTGTCATGTGATATTCAGGTCATCCTTCTCATTTATACAGGGTTATCAGAACTCTCACTTTTGGCTCTAGGGCACAGTTTAATCCTTCTACTCAAGCTTCAGAATCACCTTCTATGGTCGAACTGTTTTGATTATATGCGTTTATTGAAAATTGCTTACTGTGATTTCTCAAGCCCCGAACAGTTACTTCTTATTTTAGCTGCCCCGGAATGCATGTATATACTGTGCTTGTTTTAAAACTTTATATAAGTTCTAAAGCGATGCTTCCGTCACCGTTCGATTCCTTTTTCAGTTTGTCTTTTATAGCAGGTGTGTTGTTTGATTTTGTCATTAAATCCTTCACGTTCTCCTTCTGTTGTTCTTTGGATGATGCTTTACAATGTAATTGTGACAGTTTTTATTAGTTAAATCGTCTATAGCTCTAACACCGCCCCCTCGTCCCCCGCTGTCCGCTTATTTATACTGACGATCCGAGGCGGTGCTTCTGATGTGGTTTATTATCATCGTTAATATTTGCTGGCTTTCTATTATACTTTGACATTTTGCTCATTTAGGATAGCCTTATGGCCATTTACTGGAAGAAATGACCACTTGGGGTTTTGCTGGTATTGTTTCGCTTTGTCTTTAGTTTTTCCCTTTTCAGTTGGTGCTCCGCCGTTATTGTTTTCCTTTCCCATTAGGTGTTTAGGTCAGGATGTGGAAACTGATTGTCGGTCCCTGATTATTGCTTTCTCGTCTATTATGCCCATTGCCACAGAGCCAACAGTGACATCTTATATGCAGTCTGATCAGAACCTTTGCTTGTCAACAGAGCCATATTGTTGGAAATCACATGATGTGGTTCAATTTTACTGACTGACATGATGCCTCCATAAAAGAAGCTAGAGAATTAAAGTCAATATGAAACCTTTTAGGGTACTAAACGGAATGATACGCGACTCGACTGCTTGTGTCAAGCAACAGCTTGTTCTAATAAGACTGTATCATCTTTATTTATTACTTTATGATATTTACGAGACTTTTGAGAGGGCACATTAGTAGATGAATGGTCCACAGTAAATAAGTCGCGGTCAACAGCCTGAGTCCTGTTAAACGTATTCTCCTCGCCCTCCTTTTCCGCGTTTGGCAGTCTGTCTTCCTTTCGATGGCACTGAATAACTATGCACAAGCGTTTCAGAGTAAATGCGTTATTAACCCGCTTTACGATGGTCGGCCAGAAACTAGTGGACAATATTTATAAGAGCCTAGACACCGTCGGAAAAAGATTTTCATTTTACTTTAGATAGCTGTAGTTTATGGAAAAAATACTCTCAAAGTACCTGTCAATCATGAGGCACTCCAGACCTCTCTGTACCATTAAATCACGCTGTGTAACCAAATACTCATCAATGAACGATACATTTAACTCGCGACGGCAGTCTACCTACAGCTATCTATTATGTGCCTGCCATCATTTCTTATCAGGTGTATTGCCACTAAACACATTAATTATTTTTCAACAGACTACTATCACATTGTATAATGTAAACCATGGATTTTTACCGTCGGGTATCGGCACTGTAAGAAGCAAGACAGTGTGTCTTTACATATGTAAAATAGAAATAAGGCCACACAGTAGATTGGATTCAATTATAAATTAGAGTAACATATTTTATAGCATTCAAACAATGATATCGGTCAGTCCTCTCTTTAAACATATATTGAAAGCAAGTAAATGGGCAAAATAGATGAGAAAGCAATAACCAGGGACCGACAATCAATTTCCACATCCTGGCCTAAACACCTAATAGGTAAGGAAAACAATAACGGTGAAGCACCAACTGGAAAGGTAAAAAAAATGAAGACGACAACCAAAGCAAAACAGTACCAGCGAAAAACCCAAGAGTTCATCTCTTTCCCGGTAAATGACCACGAGGCTATCCTATATAGAAAGCCGACAAACAATAACAATGATAATAAACCACAACAGAAGCACCGAATTGACCGTCGGTATAAATAAGCGGAAAGCGGGAGACGAGGGGCGCGGTTACAACTATAGACGACGTAACTAAAAACTGCCACGATCACAAGTGTAAGCACAGGCGCTTGAAGTTCTATGCTCAAAAAACCCCTCAAAACCCTTTATACTTGACGCAGTCTATAGGTCATTTCTTCAAAATGGCTCATAGCCTAGATGTTTAGCGGCATTGAAATATGTTTCATAGCCTAGAACTTCAAGCGCCTGTGGTGTAAGGTATCATCCAAAGAACAACAGAAGAAAGACGTGAAGGATTTAATGACAAAACCAAACAACACGCCTGCTTTAAAAGACAAACTAATAAAGGATATCGATCGGTGACAGAAGCATCGCTTTAGAACTTATTAAAGATTTTTAAAAAAACAAGCACAGTATAAGCATGAATTCCGGGGCAGCTAAAATAACAAGTAACTGTTCGGGCTTGAGCAATCACAGAAAGCAATATTCAATATACGCATATAATCAAAACAGTACGACCATAGAAGGTGATTCTGAAGCTTGAGTAGAAGGATTACACAGTGCTCGACCAAAGGCATCGTTAGCAATATACTTGCACCCGACCAAATGAAACAAATTGTGCTAATAGACATTTTACAAGAATGTTTTAGGGGGTATGTTTTAGGGGGTATTTCTTTTCTTCTTATGACTTTGTCGGCGTCTCTTGCATTATGTCTTCAGACTGCATCAGCAGTTGTATGCTCGGAAGGGAATATCTGTTGCATGCCGAGTCCTGGGGTCGTATTTATAAAACCACTTAAATTGTTGCTATGCTGTTGCTAAGACTAAATTTCTATGAAGGAGATTCCTTACAACTATGAAATTTGCTCTGGAGGAAAAGTCTTTTTCACACTGTTCCTCCAGAGCAACTTTCATAGTTGTAGGGAACCTCCTTTATAGAAATTTAGCCTTAGCAACAGCATAGCAACCACATTAGTCGTTTTATAAATACGGCCCCTGCTCTGCAACTGTTATTCTCATCGTTTTGGGGCGACGCGACACTGACAAAGGTAAATACAGAAAGGCGCTCCCGTCGCACTACAGTTAAAGCGAATACAGGTGATGTGATGACAGTGTTTAATACGGTCAAAGTCATACTTTATCAGACATGAAGATTACTGAATAACACTGAACAACCCAATACCTGACAGCCAGCCTACAACCATATAAATAATGGGATTAACACCTCTACCTGAAGACAGGCCAGTCCCAATTTATCTTGTCTTATTAATGACATAAGAATCGCCAGCGAAAACATACCATCAATCATAAGAATTAGACAAAACGTTATATGGTTGAAAAACTACGTTAAACCACGCAGTAACAGTAGTGATTTAACCAGCATAGGCCTACCTATCTGTATAAATATTGAGATTATTAGTCAAATATCTTTCCTCCTATTCTAAGAAATTTCGATTATGCAGATTGTTAATAAAGAATTGTTTAAAATTAGAATGTTCTTTGTGTAAAAATGATAATCTATTGATACCTCTGCTTTCATGTAGACCAATATAGTTGTTCTTTAATCGTAAGGAGACAATAACATGCTTTTTGTTTGTAAAGCTTACGTTTTATCTTGTATGCATAAAACTATGAGGTATTTATTACGGAAACAGATGGTTGGTTAAATGATGGAATACCTTTCTGTTTGGAATCATTTCTTACAAAGTTTAACAGACATGCAACATAACGAAAGAATACACGACTTATAGACCTCGGACCCAAAGCAGTCGGAAGCGGGTATAGATATCCCGGGGGGTTGAAGGGTGCTCCTTATAAGAATGTTCGAACAAAACCAACCAAAGTTAAACTACAGTAGCCATGGGCTGTGGTGAACATTTTAAATCAATTAAGCACCCTCCCATCCACCCCTGCAAACGCCCCGGCCTTGTAATTTATTACTTTATTACTGACCGTCCCAAGCTCCTTATAAGAGCATTCGAACAACACCAACAAAGATTAAACTACAGAAACCATGGGCTGTGAACACATAAAAACAATTTAAGCGCGTCCCCATTCAGCCTCCTCCCACCGCCTTGTCATTTATTACTGACCCTCCGAAGGCGATGTTTCTGGTGTGGCTTTTACTAGCCTTTGAATTTTGTACATTATTTACAACAGCATCTCGGCCATCTGCCGGGAAAGAGTTTAACTCTTGGTGTTTCCCTTGTCTTGTTTTGCCTTGTGTGCCGCCTTAATGGTTTTATATTTTCTTACTTTCCTAGTTGACGTTTGGGGCAGGATATACTAAACAATTCTATCGGTCTCAGACCATTAACTTTTCATCAACTATATGTTCTGTCAGTGTTTTGCGAATGCATAGTTGGTCAAAACAGCCATAAACTGAAATCAGGGGAATAAGAGTATCATTTTGTCATTTCAAATTATAATTCATTACAAACAAACAAACACACAGACACACAAATGGATTGGACAATACAAAATGTAAAACGAAATTTGGGAATGGTACGAACAAAATCAATGGTGATGGGAAGGAGTGCATAAAACGAAGCTACCGTAATAGCATCGATCCTTAATTCACGTATAATAATAAACCCTTAAACGTTAAACTGCTTAGTAAAATGACAACAGTGCAACTGCCTGATCATAATCTAAAGTGTTTGGTAAAAATCTGTATTGTAAAATAGCTCATAAACGTTGCATGTACCGGTCCAAATTCAAAAGCAAAAGATTCCATTATGAAATACAAGTAGTGTAGATCTACGAGTCAGTTGTCTATGTCACTTACTTTGACAAGCTTTGTGTAACCTTGTTCTGTCACTGACACTGTTTGACTTGGTAATAGAGTTTGTGTATATAAGCTACTTGTTTAAGTACTGAATATGTTCAGTACATATAAATGTTTACATTTCAAACACTTAAGGATTTATTTATTGCTATTTTTACAGTAAGTCTTCTATAAGTGGCTGTTACTCAAGTGTGCTAATTCTATAAACATTTGTAGAAACAGTCGTGTCATTATAAATCAAACAATTATAGACTAGATGAAGATTTAATCAATCCTTACACTGGCCAGAACTTCTAACATAAATACTCCCACATAAAAGTCTAGCCTATGGCACCTGTGCTTGGTACTAAAAAATGCAATAATGTTTGAAGACTAGACAAGTTGTTGTATCACATCTACATTGGTTATAGCTATATGAGATTTTGAATCATAGGTACTGTCGTTATAAATAAGATATATAAATATGAGACAAAACAACAAAAGAAAACTGAAACTGGGGCCGTATTCATAAAGCCACTTAAGTCGTTGCTATGCTGTTGCTAAGGCTAAATAGCTATAAGGGAGATTCCCTACAACTATGACATTTGCTCTGGTTCCTCCAGAGCAACTTTCATAGTTGTAGGGAATCTCCTTCAAAGAAATTTAGGCTTAGCAACAGCATAGCAACCATTTAAGTCGTTTTATGAATACGGCCCCAGGTCATCTACAAATCATAGTATATAAGGGTTCCAGGGACAACTGATACAATGACGGGACAAAACTGAGTGAAATGTAAAATAAGTGACTAAAATATGAAAATAATGGGGGAGAAACAAGAAAATGACATTTAATCATTAATGGTGTTTAAAACGAAATCTGCCAACATCCTAAAACTAATGAGCATTCAGAAATCAGGGTCATCAATTCTGTATATGCTTTTCCCACAGAACTAGAGTCTGAAAGCTAAACTGATATATCTATTGCTCTCTTTAGCAAACTGAGATCAAATAAGAAATCTTTGCAAGCTCTTTGTCTAAACTGCACCTACATGTAGATGGACTTCTATTTTGTTTGTAATTTATTATCAAACTTTTTTTTGTAAAAATGATATCAAACCTGAAAAGAGGCAGAGATGGTTAACTGCAGATTTGACGGTGAAAGGTTTCTCAGATCTGAAAATGTCATTTTCTTAGAGAACTAAATGGTGAATAATCGGATCTGAATAATGACCATGGTTTTGCTAATAAAATACTTATACGAGGGGCGTTCGGAAGTTTTGCAAATGACGTAATTTCTTGGTAACCACCATAAAGGAAGAACTAGCCTACTGATAGCAAAAACACATAAAGCTGTGTTATGTCTACAGAAGTTTGCAAACGCGGTATATTTTTTAAAGGACGCGTTTTTTAACATCTTTGAAAGTGATTGATTGATTGATTTATTTATTGCTTAACGTCCACGGTAAACATCTATGGTCATGTCGGGACGGTCAGTTAACCTAACCACACTATTCCTGGGCAGGCTCAGACCTAAGCGGTTAACCAGTACTAAGTGCACATACTTTCGCCAGTAACTGACAACTGCCCTTCTTAAATCAGCGGAAGGAGAAACGAAAGTATGTGGCCAGACCGAGTTTCGAACCCAGGACCTCTGACTTATGAGTCAGGTGCCATACCGATTGCTCTACGCGGCACGGCATCTTTGAAAGAGGTATACCCTGCATGCACTGAAGAATTTTACTTAAGTAGGCCGTAAATCATATATGAGGGGTCTTTGAATTTTCTTAAATCTTTGCTGCTTGAAGACAATGCTCAGACAATATTGTCCAGTAAATATCGCGGAAACGATATATAATCTAAGTTCCATACTGTCCCGCAAATGTGTATTATCCGTATTCCATTTAATAGCAAATTCTTCCTTTCTACTAAAGTTATTATGATTTTCTAATGAAAACAATTCTGTTAGTATTCGAAATCTTGTCAGCAAGAGCCTTTGCATGGATCAACTAAAATCTGTCAATGAAATCAAATTAATGCGAAACATGAAACCGCTATAATCTTTCAAAAATGACGTTGACGTCGATTTTAATGGCGTCATAAGTACTGCGCATTGCTTTGCAAGGGATGCATCGATAACAGTTGCCACCCTTCTAGTTTTTGTATGGATAATGTACGCAACGATGGACATGTAGTTGACAAAGAAATATTTTGTATTTGCAAAGAAATTTGAATTGAAGGCCTAACACTGAAAAGATTTTACATGTGAAATAAGTCCAATGGTATGACTGGGGCCTAATAAAATGCATTGTAAGTCAATAAAAAAGTGCCTTTGTAAAGTGTTTGGTATCATTGTAAAGACCAAATGTAGTGCTTTCAGTACATGAATAGCATTTGTACCCAGCTTGCCCCTAAACAAAGTTATGAGGCCATTTGAAAAAAGTTTTTCGAACGCCCCTCGTATGAATCTGCAAACACACTCAGTGACACCGACGGAAACATTTTTTATTCATTATTCAGATCCGATATTAGGTGGCTATCTATCTGTCCCGTTTAGTGGTTTGTCTATTTGACTATTAGTGCAAAACAGTTGGAAGACTTCGCAGTGACATGCGAACATTACGATACAGCGAGAATGTCCTAAAAATATGAATTCGGTGCTTATTCGTTTAAGAATTAAATAAATAGTTACAATCCTTTATTGTGGCTATAGCAGAAGTTATCGCGTTTATTTCGCTTAGTCCCCCCCCCCCCCGCCCCCCCCCCCCCCACCACCCCTCCCCTTTTTTCATCTAAAAACGATATTTTTTTTTTAGTTGTATTTTGTTTTAATTGCGTAAATGATATACTTTTTGTTTGTGCTATATTCACGATGGTCACTGCAAGCGTCTTCCGGCGAACAAAATGCATTAAATGGGTGATTAATGATGGTGATGACACAAATGATAAACTTACCTCCGCCTGTGCCTCTTCCATTGCCTTTAAGATGAAAAATATACAATGAACATCATGACAATGAAACTGAAATGACTGCAAAGCAACACTGCATTTTATCATATGACGTCGCATCTGATAGTGTAATAAAGCCATGCATTAAATTCGATAATCAACTAGTGGGTTAAATATGCAAATTACGTCGTAACGTTATGCGTTGACGTCCACAAAAACGTCGCGTTTTCTAATGGCGAAATCGTGACGTTTTAGTAGCCTCGCATCTTATGGTTTTCCCCAACTCGTTTAATAAATTCAATAATGCATGAGCACTCATGTAAGATCCACTATAAATACCGCGTCATGAGAAACCTGTCTTAAGAAAACTGATGCATGCCAAAAATCAGCTTTTGTCATCAAGGTCTGACAACGTTGAGGGCAGTTCACCAGCTGAGCATGTCTTCTAGTGACCTAAACAAGACCCGACTCGTCTGTGCAATGGTGCTGGAAGGTGAAAGTATATGAAGTCATCTCAAGCCCGAAGACAAGTTTTCTCATGACGTGCCTCATATGGAAAATCGAGAATATATGATAGAAAATATGAAAAGCAGCAGATAGCAATAAAGCAGCAGAGACAGATAGATCTAATGAGCCAGAAATATAATATGTATACATAATGAATACAGAAACAAAGTTGAAAACTATATGGCAGATAAAATCACTGTTTCGATAAAATATAAATTGTACAATAAATTACATGAAAAGCCGATAAACACTTAGCTGACAAAACAAGATACAATGACGACACACACTGAACATAAACAGTCCTAAGGGATTTAAACGATATTTCCGATATTTCTTTTGTCTCGAATGGAACCATCGAGAAAAAGTCCTAAAAATTGTAACATTACAAGTACCGTTTAAGCCGGCGCTAAGAGTCCCAATATAGCCTGTTTCCTTATCCGTATCCTCGTACATCATCATAGTGCAGAGTAAAAACTTTCTGTTTCTTTTGGCACATTGAGTTCATAAAGAGTCATTTTGAAAATATAGTTATGTTCAAGGCGGTGCTATGGAGCCGGTGTCGCATATTTCATTACTGGCTATTAACAAACCTGCTATTTTCGTTTCTTTATGCATTCCTTGCTGCCAAAGGATCTAACTATTCAGAACTTATTTTGCAGATTTTATTGGTCCAACTTTCGAATTACCTAGAAGTGTAACAGAAATTTAATTTTATCAAACTAGGCCCGGTTATTAAAATTTAACGACATCGTTAGTTAACGAGACGATAAAATTTCGAACACTTTATATGCCAAAACGTTACTGTACCATTTCATGCCGAAAAATATGAGCTCTCTTGATTTTATGCGTACTAGAAGTTTTAACGAATCAATGACTAACGACTCCGTTAAGCTAACGATGCTTTGAACAACTGTGCCAAGGTTCACATCTTAAACAAAAACTTTTTGGGTACTTTTCCACACACACACACACACACGCACACACACACAAACAAAAGTAATTTTGGCAAAGCAAAGGGAAAAGACTGCATATATTCACTGACTATCACTTACCTATCGAAACAAAAAACATGGGCTGACAGTAATATGCCATCTACCTATCGCAGAAACTGCCTTTGAATGGTAAACGTACAGACACAATTACACATCGCCCATTCTGCATTTGCCCTAGTGCCGAATAATCCTTTGCTTGTGTATCTTTAGACTGTTTAAAACAGAAGAGTACATACGTTTCTGTTTATATACAAAATGAAAATGCATAGTGCAAGTGTCAGAACTGATATAATGTTATTGTCTACATTGTTGATTACTGTGTCTGTTTAACTCCAAAACAGATGTCTGACTATGCACTAGTATATTTTGTCTGTTTTGTTGTGTACAGAAGTGTAGGTTTTTTTGGAGGGGAGAGGTTGTTGTTTTAGTTTTCGTTTCAGAGATATTACATGAAAATATAACTGAAGATACCAAAGAAAGTCCACTATCACAAATTACAAAGTTACAAACACACAGTAAAAAACTGTGAGAAACACAAACGGTAATTAATGATAGCAGACATACTCTAACAAAATGAAACTGAAACAAAATATATAAATGCAGATAAAGAGAAAAGGCCAAAATTACAATACACAAACCCACGCAAAACACCGAACGCAGATGAGAGAAACACGAATGACATACGAGGGTCATTTCAGAAATAGTGTAAATGAGTCGGCCATTCCTAGGAATGTTGACCGATTTTTGAAATATTTATCTTAACTTTTAGGTTTTCATATCACCCAATGAAATACAATAAAAAAATATGAGACACTGCTATTTTCTTCAAAATATGCCTTGACAATTGTTGTTAGGGTAAGGACACTGAGTAGAATCAGACCGAATATTTATGTAAAGACAAAGTCATATTTTCTTTACTCTGGATACAAGCAGCTCTGGATTGATACCTATAAAACCTGCTTTACTGAAAATATTTCAGCATGAAAAGCATTGGTTCAGCCTTGCTAACACACAATATTTACTTTGCATGATAGGCTAATCATGGAACAATGCGCATTTCTGATGACGTCACTTCCTGCGCTAAATTGAAATGTATAGTAAGTTGTTTTAACTTCGATTTTGAGGTCAAAGTAAGTGAAAGTAAATGTTTGGTGACAGATATGAAGCAAAAACTAAATAAGAATTAATTCGTCATGTTTGATTTCTTTTATAAATAATCTTTTATGGCACCGTATGGCTTTTGTCAGTGGCCTACCTGACTTTATACGATAAGTATCCCCACCCGGCCACATATTTCAATGTCAGAATGTCATATCAAATAACAAGTCTTTCAAGTCTTTATGTATGAGTTTTTCTATCAATATGTCCCGCTAATTTTTGCCATTAAACAAAGTTAAATATATTGAGCCTGTGTCTTTTTATTAGAAGAAAATTTCATTCTATTGTTTTGTATTTTACATGAATTGCTGCTACTTTGCAACTTCCGGCGTGAGGTTTGCACACGTATCATCCAGTCCAGTTTCATCAGTGATTTGATGCCAGTCGTAACAAAATATAATGTCCTAATCATTTCAGTAATAAAATGTCAGTCATTTGTTGAAATTGGATGTGAATGAGTCAAAATCACAATTTTACTGATATAATGCATTTATAATAACTTTGCATTTATAACCACATAGCAGACAAAAATCTCGTTTATTATGTTACTTATGTAGAATCTGGATACGATTTCTGTATAACTTTCTTATTTTACATTGAAAGGACAGTATTACGTGTTTCTTCATTAAAATATATCATTTACTCATTGAGGAAACAGCAATAGAACACGGGAGACTTTCAGTGAAAATGTATAGTTTCCAGTATCCGCACCCCTATGACGTATAAGCTCGTGCTGTCATGCATGCATGGGTGACTTAGAAATTCTTTTAACGCATACCATTTTAAAGCATTTGAATTTAGCTTTCCAATGATATATAACACCACTGCTAAAAATCAGCCAATAGGCTCCCCTGAGGTCATTTACACTATTTCTGAAATGCCCATCGTATCGTAACAGTGCATTTTCGATCACTGACATACTCAGACCAATAAGACAGCGAAACTGCGTCAGAATAACCGCCTCGATACATTCTGCATAACAAGTACACGTTAGGTCTTCTTGGGAGCCTTTTAACTCACCATATACATAATTAAACCGTCAAAACCTCCATGCCACCTCAAACCAGAGAAAAAAAAAAGAAACCACTATTTCGACAATGATGCACTAGACCCATTCAGAAAACTGCTCGGCCAACTTCGAGATTCACGGAATAGGCCGAGCGGTTTACCGAATGCCACCAGACCATAAACACTAGAGGTCAAGCGCTAATCTTCTGCAACAGATTAAGGAGTGCCGTCATTTAGTCTGAGTAGTGTAAAAAGGCAATGATCAGAGATTGATACAATCAATTTCCACATTCAACCAACGACACAAACGGGAAATAGAAACATAATGATAGTAGTCAAAGTACTCAAATCATAATTCCGAACTCGAACGTCATTTGAACATAGGAAAATCCGAAATATTTTAGATACACACAAGGACCCCAAAATGAGTACTGGTGTGATCAGGTGCTCTCGAGTAGTCAATATCTGTGTATCTGTAGAAAAAGTTAGTGAAAATGCAAGTTCGGCATTTGAATTTCTTACTAGGCTTCGGCTGAGGCCACCAAATCGGTAATAAGCTTTGAAACGGTCACATTGTAGGGATCAACGAGGTCATGCAACCGTCATAAATTCCGATGATTTGATTTGAATAACTCAGAAGAGCTACAGATAAAGGGGCATTTCAAAAGATGATGCTGGAATGTTTTCTTTATTTCGCAACATTATATACAACTGTATTGTAAACCATTGAACTTAACGGTGTGATATCTTATGGAACACCCTCGTGCAGGCGATTCTTATGAGGGTCACCACGTTCATTTTATTGTGTATATAAACATGGAATAACAACAACCACCTTCTACCATTTCATTCCCTCTATATGAGATTATAGCTAGATAATATTTGTTTCCATTTTCTAAATACTTATATAAGTACATACATACGTTTCTTACACGCATGCATTCGACGAAAGCAGATTTCAGTCTCATCTAGCTCTTTTTACGCTGTGTGTGTTTTCTTCATACTTCGTAAGCCAAAGTGTTTTTTGTTAAAAACTAATATACTTTCATCCACAAATTATTTGATTAGAAAAACACACTAACGGGAAGGCACATAAGAAGCTATAGGCCAAATTGTGTGGTAGTTCGGTGCAGAATTTACGAAGAACCTTTGATTTCACAGATTTTTTTGCCATTATGGTTTGGTTGGTTTTAGCATTCTTCCTGAATTGTTTGGGAGGTCTGTCTCTTTTGCTTGAATTAGTACAAGATTTTCTTAAGATGTTTTCTTTACATTTGATGTCACCTAAGAAATCAACAGCTACCGCGTGTGGCTCATGAACAGTCTGACTATTCGTAGTAGTTCTTATTCATTGGAATTTTCTTTCTCTTTCTCTGCTGATGACAGTCATTGTCAAGCTAAATGTGCATACTCGAACCCTAGTAAAACACTAGAAATAGTTGCCATCCGGTATTCAACCAGCCCTCTTTCGACAGCTACCACCATAATGCTTATTATTTCTATAGATTGTTTTTGGATCTTCATAAACTTTTGACAATATCAAGCTCATATACTAAATCAACTTGGGTCTGCTGTTTTCATTTCTTTAGTCTGCTCCTTGCTTCCAATGGACCTTACTTGTCAGGACGTATGTCATTAGTTACAGCTGAACATTCAATTAGCCATATAAAAACAATATCACTGCAGCAAAGGGAAACACGTTTTTTGGACAGTAACATTTCATTTCACGGTTCAGCCCAGCAGTCAGCAAATGCCTTCTGTTAACGACTGACGGGGAACAGGGCTTATAAGATCCGTGTTAGTTTAACCTATTTTAAACATCTAAACTCGATGATCATCTTATAAAGTACCTAAATAATATCTGAAACGGTAGTCCACTTCCAAATTAGGATAAGTTCATTAGTTCTGTATGGAAAGTTTAAGAAAATTGTTCGACAAATGGCAAACCGTGTACATCTGATAAGACTTCTTCAATAACATGATCCGAAAACTCTTATTTGGATACTCTGACAGTTCATTTGATTAGGATAATACCACGGGGGTAATATCAAGTTCCCTACCTGTGCCATCGACCAAGCTTGACAGTTGCCTTACATGAAACAGTTGCTGTCAACCGAGACAATCGACATCAGTATAAACTCGATCAAAAACCAGTAACAGTAACAATAGTACCATTCACCGTTATTGTTAATGCTTACGACCGAATTTTGTGTCTAAAGCCACTTTGTATATTACCGGGTTAGTCGACAGCACAGGTAAGCAAATTGAACACAGTATAGGTAACTAGTTTAGGGACTTAAGTTTGCACATGTATGATGCCAGATATCTGACGAGTTTCTAGCATAAAAGTAATGCTTGTTTATTAATTTGTTCACCCAAAATGATCAAATATGATTAATAATTTAAACTGAAATCATTTCTCATAGAAGTTTTTATCTTTTACAGTTGGCCCTTTGAAAGTTGCAGTTTATATCCACTATATTCCCTTTGAAGAGGTTACAACTAAGTAGTTTAATGGCCAAGATATGTCTGAAATGCATTTAAGTTTATTTCACTCGACTGTTAGCATGATTTTCATGCATACCAGAAGATATTACATCCTACATTTTAAACAAAGAACTTTTCATATTAGCAGATAAAATAAATGTAATTCAAATAAAAGTTCCCGTTTGAACTGCGCAATAGCAACATCTTCTAGATGAAGTCTCGAAACATATCAATGAAAATAGGGATGGTGAAAAGAATAACTTAAAATTGATTCATCAAAACTTGGGTTCAATTTTAATTTGACTGATAACTTTAATTCTCTATAATGCTCGAGTACGCCTACCTGTTGAACGAATTCGCTAGAATATTCAGAAAGTACTTGGTGGACTTAATATTCAGAAAGTACTTGGTGGACTTAATATTCAGAAAGTACTTGGTGGACTTGATACACTCTACATAGTGCATACACCAGGAAATGCTTTCTTTAAGCCATTAGCCTTAATACCGTCAGATCTTGGAAGAGCTATAGATCTGGGATTTATGAATATGATACTTTAAATCAAATAATCTTTGTTATAATCAACGTTACAAAAACATGGCTAACAATTTCGCTAAATACAACTGTCTTAAATAGTTTGTTAAAGGTAGGTTCCTGTACTTTGGAATGCATCATTATTTTGATGATCTTTAATCAAAATTGTTGGAAAGCACTTATAAAAGGGAATGAATAAGTTTCACTAAAAAGTGTAAATCAAACAAGAGGGCCATGGTGGCCCTGAATCACTCACCTGAGCATTAATCAGTTCACTGGCCCTGGTAAAGATTTATATGAGTTTTTACCATACATGGGAATGGCGGCCACCTTGGTCATGTGACCAAGATCATTTGAAGAACTTTCAATCCTTGGACCCATGTGCAGGCTCCATATGAAATTTGAGTTTAGTCTGCCCAGTGGTTTCAGAGATGTTTGAAAATGTTAAAGGATGGATGACAGAGGCAGCTAACACCAATACTGTAAGGCTAAGGTGAGCTGAAAATGGCAGAGTCGCTTCGACGAAAAGTTCCTGTTCATGTTGAGTTCCTTCTCCGAAAAGTTCCCGTTCATGTTGAGTTCCTTTGATGGGTTTGAACTAGACTGAACTAAGCAAAGACAGATGATAGAATGGTAGCATCATTATCTCACTGTGGTGAAACTAATGTATTCCAAGGAGTTTTTGTGGCTGCCATCATTGCAATGTTAGTTCTGATTCTTGCAGCATAACTTAATTTAGATTTGACCTAGTGACCTAGCTTTTGACCTGACATGATCCAGTTTCAAACTTGACCTAGATTTTATGGAGATAAACATTCTGACACAGTTTCATGAAGACTGGATCAAAACTGGGCCATCTAGGGTGTGCACAAAGTTTTTCTAAGATTTGACCTAGTGACCTAGTTTTTGACCTGACATGACCCAGTTTCAAACTAGCCTGGATATCATGAGGATAAACATTCTGACAAAGGTTCATGAAGATTGGATCAAAACTGTGCCCTCTAGAGTGTACACAAGGTCATTCTTATATCTGACCTAGTGACGTAGTTTTTGACCCGACATGATCTACTATCAAACTTGGCCTAAATATTGTGAGGATAAACATTCTGACAAAGTTTCAAAAAGATTGGATCAAAACTGTGTCCTCTAGAGTGTACACAAGGTTTTTCTAAGATCTGACCTAGTTTTTGATCCTACATGACCCAGTTTCAAACTTGGCCTAGATATTGTGAGGATAAACATTCTGAAATAATTTCATTAGGTTTGGATCAAAACTGTGACCTCTAGAGCGTACACAAGGTTTTCCTAATATTTGACCTAGTTTTTGAACAAAATGACCCAGTTTTAAACTTGGCCTGGATATTGTAAGAATAAACATTCTGACAAAGTTTCATTGAGATTGGATCAAAACTGTGCCCTCTGCAGCGTATACAAGGTTTTCCTTATATTCGACCTGGTGACCTAGTTTTTGATCTGACATGACCACTTTCAAACTTGACCTCGATTTCATTAAGATAAACATTCTGACAGAGTTTCATGAAGATTGGATCTAAACTGTGCCCTCTAGGGTGTACACAAAGTTTTTTTTAGATTTGACCTAGTGACCTAGTTTTTGACCCGACGTGACTAAGTTTCAACGGGGGCTTAGATATATGGACAATTAACATTTTGACAAAGTTTCATGAAGATTGGATCAAAACTATGCCTTGTAGTGCGTATGCAAGGTTTTTATAAGATTTGACCTAGTGACCTAGTTTTTGACCCGACATGACCCACTTTCAAATTTAGCCTTAAGTTTATGGAGATAAACATTCTGACAATGTTTCATAAAGATTGGATCAAAACTGTGTCCTCTAGAGCGTACACAAGGTTTTTCTATGATTTGACCTAGTGACCTATTTTTTGACCTGACATGACCCAGTTTCAAACTTGTCCTATATATAATAAGTTTAAGCATTCTGACAAAGTTTCATGAACTTTGGTTGAAAATTGTGCCTTCTAGAGCGAACACAAGGTTTTTCTAAGATTTGACCTAGTGACCTAGTTTTTGACCTGACATGACCCAGTTTCAAACTAGGCCTGGATATCGTGAGGATAAACATTCTGACAATTTTTAATAAAGATTGGATCAAAACTGTTCTCTAGAGCGTATACAAGGTTTTTCTATGATTTGACCTAGTGACCTAGTTTTTGACCCGACCTGAACAAGTTTCGAACTTGGCCTAGAGTTTATGGAGATAAACATTCTGACAAAGTTTCATAAAGATTGGATCAAAACTGTGTCCTCTAGAGCGTACACAAGCTTTTTCTATGATTTGACCTAGTGACCTAGTTTTTGACCCGACGTGACCCAGTTTCGAACTTATCCTAAATATTATGAGGATAAACATTCTGACAAAGTTTCATGACATTTGGATGAAAACTGTGCCTTCGAGAGCGTACACGTTTTTCTAAGATTTGACCTAGTGACCTAGTTTTTGACCCGACATGACCCAGTTTCGAACTTGGCCTAGATTTTATGGAGATAAATATTCTGACAAAGTTTCAGAAAGATTGGATCAAAACTGTGCCCGCTAGAGTGTACACAAGCAAAAGTTGACGGACGTCCGGACACACGTACGACGGACGACGGGCATCTGGGTATCCCAAAAGCTCACCCTGAGCACTTTGTGCTCAGGTGAGCTAAAAAATATTAGAAAAGTTATTTTGCAAGGGATTTCCTAACTCTGCTTCGCACACCAGTTAGCGCTATTTTTAGTTCGCGCCAAAAATAGATAACGCAGCTGAGGTCATGCTGCATTGCATTTTGGGATAGTTTTAACCCACCCACCATGCCAGGACCTCTAGGAGAGCTCACGACAAGGGAAAATTGACCTTTGGAGAATGGCATCAGAAATCGCGCACTAATAGACATAATAAACATAGTTATTTTTAGAACTGGAATTCCAACGAAAGAAAATAAACCAAAAGGGAAAACGACTATTTTCTTCAACATCTGACGAGTTTCTCAGTAGCAACAAATTCAGAAAAATAAGATAATTCAATACTGCTCTGAAAAAGACGAATTTATTTTGTGGACATAATTGTTATCGCTAGTACAGGAACCTACCTTTAAAGAACGAAATTAAATTTAAGTGAACAACTAAAGCTCTTCTACTAAGGTGAAAAACCATGACTTTCTTTTTTTCTGTTTTTTTTTTTATTACGAAATAAGTTTCATTTTATTTACGGTTGAGTTTTAACAATTTCATAGTACTGTTTGTAAAGGTTTTTAACGTAGGTCAGTCGGCCTAAAAATGTTCGAACTCTTTGCGACATTTGATATGTTGACATCAATACTGTGAATATGAAGAACCGATAATACCGGCTGAAGTAAACTTTTCTACGTAGCAAGTTTCACTTTCTTCTGTCGACGAGGATTAAAACACTTCAAAAGTACTAATCACAATTTGTACCTGTTGCAAGCCTGTGAACCTTAACTGACCCAGACACCATGCACACGTAAGCTAATTTCTGGTTTCATGAAAACATAAGCTGATTAGAATTAACAGCTATCTATACAGACTAAACCACAAACTTAGACAGGTATCTTCAGTATTTGTTCTATGGTAGTAAATGTGCTATCAAGGCTATAAACGCAATTACATTTAATTTGAATGCATTTGATTATTTTGCTAGAAAAAACCTGGACATGCAAAATCGCTCAAATGCAATGAAATCACTATTCAAAATATTTAAAGGAGCAGCTGATATTTTCACATAGACATTATCACAACATATACCCTATTCAACGGCCCATAAATTCGAACACCAGTGGCGAAGAATTTCCTGTTCTCTGGCGGCATAATAATAAGGAAGGCCGTTTAAGAGACGAAGAATTTCAATACAACTGATGCCTTGCTCATTTCATGGAACAAGTTTTGCAGCAACAGTTCTGTTTTAGAATTTTCTGAAATTGAAACATATTTCTGTACGTCTATAAAATCTTTCCCTTTGATGTTGGGGATAGGGTTTGGGATCTGATTCAGTCAGTTCCTGAAGTGTAGTTACTCTTTAAATTAACTTGAGCGCAAAATTATCTTTTCAACGGGTAATCTTGTGAGACATTCGGTTTCATAACCAACACGGTTATTTGAATCTTGTCGACATTTTCATGCTTGTCACCTATTCTGAAAAATTGCATTATTTTTACCAAAATTCCATTTTCACAAAAATCAGCCCATACACATGGATTATTATTGGATCAAAACTTGTGCAGTCAGTAACTGAGACCCTCTTTAAAAATTCTGCAAAATAATTGGTAACTGCATGTCTTTGGTGATCTAAGGGGAGATGCATCGTACTGTCGTCAATGGGAAAACTATAAGATGCTCCTTCAAATATTTTGATGAGTGTAAATTTACAGGATCAAATACGCATGTTTAAGAAGTTGAAGTAAATATGAATCTGCTCAGCAACCGATACAATAAAATTCCACATTGTACCTACGACCCCAAATGGGAAAGAGCAGCACCAGCACGTGACAACACTAAATGTGAGGAACGCGAGTGGTAAGTTAACTGAACATGTTTTTTTATGCAAGTCGCTATCCAGGCAGCCTAAACAAAACTTACAAGTTGTCACAAACAACTAGAATCAAAGATGAACCGAGACCGAAGAACCGCAAAAGGATGGTAAGTGATACATTGACCCTGTGGACGAACCGATTTTGACGAGTCAAAATAATGCATGGTTTATTCAATGAGGACATCTTACGACACGATCATCTGCTAAGAATAGTAGGTATCTTAGGTTTGAAAAGAAAATATTCTCAGATCGGCTAGAAAATCAGCTGTATCTCAGGTCTAATAATGCCCATTACAATCTCGTAAAAAGCAGTTACCCCTTACTAATATAATTTGTCTGACACACCTGTCATCCGTTTATGAAATGAAGCCATTTACCAGGACACTCCGAAAAACTGACCACCAGGTCAGTTTTTCGAAGTGCCCTAGTAAATAACTTCATTTCCTAAAATGATAGCATTTAGTACAGACAAGGGACGCAATAACGGGGTATCACGCTTTACGACATAAAAATCGGACTTTTAAAACTTGATATATAGCTGATTCTCTTATTTCGTTCAAGATTATTTGCTTTTGAACACAGGCTATTCACCTTTATACTTATATGATCGTGACTTGCGCTGTCCGTCTTTTCATTGCACATTCAATTATTTGGTGCGCGTGCAGGCCTTCTCAGAGAAATATATAAATCAAGAGTGACAAATACCGGCGAAGCATCTCTAGAGCAAACGAAATCCAACATTAGATTCCCGATGGTCCGGCCACACACGTATTCAGCAGCTATTCTTCTTTAATTGGTTTTGGTGGGCTGCGCATTGTGATTGTTACCTTTTCTATGTTGTTTTATATATTACGATGTCCTAACTTAACGAAATTATTCGGTCGCATAAAACTACTTCCGATGTGCACTGTAGCGTCGGCGTCCGCTTGTCAGAATATGCAAAACACTGTTATGCAAACGTCTAAACCTCAATGAGTTAATCAGCGTTGTTTGAATCTAGAACTTCGCAAATGTATGCAGGTATGTATGTTTGCGGATTTTTTCATACCATGAAAATATTTGGGCTGCATCATGATGAACTTCACACTCCAAAATCAGCTGAGAATTCGCTTGTTCTTAGCGCTTACTCCACGCTACATGGTCTAATTATTTTCCGAGTAAACTGCATTGTTTTATATTTGAAGGCTGGTCTAACATGGTTCCTTCGTATTTGAGAAAAGATATTTGCTTTACACGTAGGGATTCATCTTTACTATTCACATTTAAAAGACTGGTTGTGAAATCAGTATCGTTCCCTCAACGTATGTGGGATATAGTCTTACCGCAAGAAAGCGTGAACCTGGCACGCTGCGTATTTCGTATCCAATCCCAATACCAGGCGTGAAACCCGCAGAGAAAGAGCTCGGCAATGTCTTTAGTCTGCTCTACCGCAGTGCATTTTATGGTGGTCTGTGCAGATAATTGATCTGTTCTGTTCATGATATTATTGCATACTTACGCGCACTTTTACCATATCATACTGCGTCGAGGAAACTCGTCCCTTTAAATTTTGGTCAATTTGAGCAAGCATATGTGTTCGGTCGGGCATGCGCATTTTTTTTTATTATTATTATTATTTTTACCTAAAGACGATTTATTTTCTTGGTCAACAGCGCATTCTTGCCGGACAATACATGTGCAATGTTCAATATGCCCAAAGCACGTGGCTCAAACAAAAACAACCTTCTATCATCATGAGATGTAATATTAATATATAAGTTGGAAGTATCAGTCTAATGCCTACTCTCTCTCTGTTTTGATATATGGTTTGTCAAGACTAGCTCGACATTAAAAAATTGAAAATAAGTAAAACAAGAAATATCTTTAAAAAAAAGATAATCGACCTAGATTAAATAGAAGCGTGTGTTGTAATATGTATGAGTCACGTACATGTAAGATATCGAATGTGCTGATCAGATTGTACGGATGCAGATGTTGATTGGCATATTTATTGTGGGTGTTGGGGTTTCGATTTCGGAAATGCTGTTGAATTTGATTGGGGTCTGTCTGTGTTGCACATACACATGAGGATTGGTTGGCTGACCGCGCCACATATAACCTTATAAGTTCCAACGCAACATCAATGACTAAGCAAGCAACAATTACTTAATTTCGTCTTCGATTTCTGTGTCAAGTTATATTTTACATGAGCGACATAGCAGGCGAAATGTGTTCTTTGGCAAAATAGCGATTTGGACCGAAACATCTAGATTCATCAAGACACAGGCCAACAGTCAAATGAAACTGAACGTAGAAAGAGAAAGCAAAAGAAAGCGACTAACATCAAAATCCCGGGTGTATTTATATTGGCCAATACTTAAAATGCAGGTCAATACTAAGATTATACGGTTAAAGCCGAAATAGATGTTTAATGTTTTACGTATAATGTGTTCATATTCACAGTATCCGAACTACATGTACAATCTCTTCCGGTTTTCATAGCGTTGAATCGAGAGTACAAACGTTCGCTTATAACCAGTAGTCGGAAATCATTATGTTTTGAGATTTTATCCTGAATCTGCTGAGTCAGTTATAGCTATTCAGCTTCGAAAATATAAAGAGGTAAGTTTAATATAATTTGCTCTTCGGTCTTTTACTTTATTACCCTGTACAATGTCGTGTATGGGTGGGTAGTAACAGGTACAGTATTCAAATCGCCCTTGGCATGATTCTTAAACCATTTTGAGCATTTTCTTACATGTTTTATAAAAAAATCTTTAGAATAAACGGAAGGCGTTATCAATCTACAGTTTGTTAGTTTCGATAAAAGAATGATAGCTAAGTTTTGCACGACACAATCTCGTGTTAAATTAGGCTGTTCGGAAAAAAAAATCTGCGACGGCAAGGAGTTTTTCATTGTACAGGGCAATAAAGTAAAAGACCGAAGAGAAAATTATATTAAACTTACCTCTTTACATTTTCGAAGCTGAATAACTATAAATGACGCAGTAGATTCCGGATAAAATCTCAAAACATAATGATTTCCGGCTACTGGTTATAAGCGAATTTTGTACTCTCGATTCAACGCTATGAAAACCGGAAGAGATGGTACAGTGCGTTCGGATACTGTGATATTGTCAGGGTTGGTGCTTTTTGTAAGACTATTGTGTGGGCGGTGGTTGTTTTTGTTGGGCTGAACAACTAAATATCTGATGAACTAAGGCAGAACAAATGGCAAGGGTTGGTCGACCACAAACCAGTAAAGATATAAGACACCCCCCCCCCCCTTCCCATGATTTCTGATGTACATGTTTTGGAAATATTAACTTCGGTGTATATGTGAACTCTGTTTATCTGAAGAAAATATGTTATACCCGTATTTTATTGCACTTCAGTTGTCTGCTGCAAAACCTTTCCCCTGCACTTTTTGGCTACTTTTGTAATTGTTAATTGATTGGATGTAGGAACCGAGTCAGAAAGATAGCAGAATATCAATGGACTGCTATTTTTGAAGCAAAGGTCAAAATATTGAGGTCTCATTATTTTTGACTGCTGCTGTGGGAGAGAATTTAATGCCTAGTGTAAGACTTTACTTGACTATTCAATTCTTATATGATAGCTATATTACGCTATATTAATTCAATATTACGCTCGAGTTCAGTCACATCTGTGAATTTTGCTTCGAACTGATAAAAAAGTATGTTTTATATATCATTTAAAGAGATTTCACGGTGGCTTTATGAGAACAGATTTCATTTTCCACCGAATAACTATGAAAAGATTTCAATCAAATATCCAAAATTTAGACAGTGACTTCATTTCAAATGATGAAATAAATACGTTACCTTTGGTCGGCAAATTTAAAGAGTAACTACACTTCAGGAACTGACTGGTATTTTTTCTCTTAAATTCTATGATGTAATCTTTAGACTGCTGCATTGACCCTAACCGTATAGCTTATTAATTTTCTGCAAGTCTGTGGCAAATCAGGTTTAGGAAATCGTTCTTTTTTTTCAAAATGTATCCGAAAGGTTTGATAGTTACATTGTATTGGCTCATCGAAATTATGTGTTGAAATATGTCTTGTTTTCTATAAATAAGTCCAACAATCACCGAGCATCATAAAATTACCGAAAAAGAACTGTGAATGTCAACGCTCGATATCTCAGAGTCGAAATTCATCCCAAACTACTGATATCTCAAAGTAAATTTTCTGGTTCCAGAAAATTTACTTTGAGATACCAGTAGTTTAAAACAGCAGGGGTTGAAATGTAAAGAACAATAGGAAATGTGTCCAAACTATATTCTATGATACAAGAGGGTACTTTAAAAAATCAAGGTTTGAGATAACCCTCACGAGTCATCTTTAGCATATTTACGATAACAGACACGTAGACGAGCAAAGAGGAAATGTAAAAAAAAAACTGCCTCTGACTGATCAGTTGCTGCAGTTGAGACCACAAGCAACCTCGTCCTAAATTCTGATGAAACTTATGAAAATAATAATAATAATAATAATTATCATTATTGTTATTTTTACTATTATAAATGATAATAATTATCATTATTATTATTATTATTACTATTATTATCATTATTATTATCATCATCATTATTATTATCATTTGGGATGTGTAGCCGATTTAACGCACCAAGTTATGATGCAACTCCAGCTAACAAGTAATTATGTGGTCTGCTGAGCTCTTGCCTACCACATCACGTTGCGGTGAAACATAATCATAATTATAATGATAATTTCAAGTAACGGATTCACTGACATTCACTGTCTTCTCATCTACTGTTCATTTAACTGTCAGCAACGCCATAATTATTTGCATCATTCATACAGGTCAGAGCAAATATTAAAAAAGATGCAGGGTAAACTGATGAGACAAGCTTACAAAATGCTTACTATACTGTATCACATTAAAACAGTAGAAGCATATGATTTTACGAGAAGAGAATTTTTTATCGTCAATCTGAAAAAAAAAACGACATCAAAATCTTTCAAGTATCAAAGGAAATGAATTGTACCTTCCCATATGAGGAGCGGAGGTCTTGCTTACGCGTCTAGGGTCAGATGACATCTGAAAATCTCAAACCACACTCTCATCGCCTTTAAGATACTACTACAGGTTCAATTTACTGTTAAACCCGTCTAAAGGGGTCATCCGACATGACACACGATCTAATGTCTGCTTCAGACTGGTGATCCCTTAATACAGATTCATTTGCATTGTGTCAAAGTATTAAAAACACGACTACTTCAAACAAGAGTAACCCCTTGAGACGGGTTTGACTGAATTTGCTTTGGTCAAAATGGACAAATCATCTAACAAAGAACCGTCTTCACCAACCACCCTGCTGAAATCTAAGCGACATTCACAAAACGCTGTAAAAGTAAATTTGCTACAATACCAGGCCCCGAGGTTATAAAACTTGAGTATAATCTCAAACTCAAAATAAAGTACCCTGATTGTCTGCTTCCGAGCATGTAAAACTTGAGTACATTCTCAAACTCATAATAAAACACTTTAATTGGCTGCTTCACCGAAACACTTCTTCACATGCCCCCCCCCCCCGCCCCACGCACTCCCCCCCCCCCCCCCCCACACACACACAAATACTATTAACCAACAAACCCGATCAGCTTCTCAGCATCATGCTTCTTTGAAAAACATTTCCCAAACTGTGACCCTTAATTTACAGATTAAACAGCTCAGAAAACTAATACTAGTGCGGTATATTGTCTATTGATAAAGTCAGGAGCTTATAAGAGAAATTATTTCTCCTGATAAAGTGTATTTAGCTTTCTAGTTATCTTCTTTCATCAACATTTATTCCTGTCCCTTGAACCCTTCTAGAACCCTTTCCTTCTACTGGTCCCTGTTTGTTTCCGTGTCTTAAACTCTTTTTTTTCTTGACCATCTCTCTCTCTCTCTCTCTCTCTCTTTTACAAGGTGTATCAATTTGGCTTGTTTAAACATAAACGCATATTTTTAGTCATCTATAAACATAAACGCACAGTCATCTATAAACAGAGATGTTTGAATTAAACTCATGTACGCCTTTATATCGAGCATGTTGATGTAAAATGATTTATGCAAAAGAACTATTAAAAGAAGATTACCTGCGTCGTTGCTAAAATTTATTTGTTTGATGCAGAGGTCATCGTCCACTGGAAATTTATCACATTTCAAAATATCTGGCCATGAAAAACCATACTTGTTCATTCTTACTTCACAACTATTTTTCACAGCTTCACAGAGTGATTTACAAGGAAAGATATGACGATCCAAGCACACAGGGGCGTACAGAGAACATAGGAACAGGTCCGTATTAGGATGACATCGAATGTTGTACAAAGGTACCCAAGGTTTTGCTTGTCTACGCACCTCCGCAACAGTATCATGTCCAAGTAAATTAGGTAAACTCATATTAACATATCCAACGTTACGGCAGAGGCCCATGTCTTTAGGTATAGGCACACAACGGTTCTGCTGGAGATCTCGCCCCGCATGACGGGCCCAGTTGAAGTCCAAACTCCGTAAATATCCCACTTCTTTGTCATCGTAATTGTAAGCACTTATCCCGGAAATACATGTAAGGGTGATAATTACTTCCAGAACTGGCATTCTCGAAAATAGTACTAAACAAATTGAGCGACTGATTCAATTAGGCGTATTTCAGTTATTTATCTTACTTTAATCCTCAAATTTGATTAATAAGTTTGGCTTCTGAGGTTGAAACCTATACAACATTCACAAGAATATTTCTATTGCATTCTAAAACACATGTATTTTAACAAATTGTTAAAGCCACTTTAAACACGAGAAAATGCGCATGAATGGCCAAACTTAGGTAAATCCGCAAAGAGTACATAGAATTAATTATGTATGCTGTAAGATTGTCACGCTGATAAAAGCACTCGCCGTTTCAATAGTAATAAATTACATTTTCATATATTTAATTTAGGTGCATATTTTGACAAGCTTATCTTTCTTACAACCACCACTAGAATACATAAATCTTGCAATTTTCGACATCTTCGCACATACCAGAGATAACACGTCTTGTAATACACTTTAATGTAAAAACCTTCCAATACACAATGCACCAATCGAACGTTAGATCATCGAATGATAAGCCAATCAAAATCAGAGAGTTGATTTGAAATACAATGACAGTTGGTTATCATGTATACAGCGACGTTTCAAAGATATTAACAGCTGAACAAATCAACATTCCAATCGGTTCCAAACTCTGTTTTTTAGCTGAAACACAGGTAAAATCAATCCTATATAATTTTGTTTATTTTCTTGGATGCAAAACATGAAATTACTGTAAATGAAACTGAATCGTTATAAATCGGGAATTATCGCGAAAGTTTTATTTTCGTATAATTTCATCATCGTTAAGTTTTGCAAAAAATTAAGCTGTCACGAAAAGGCATCCCCATGATTGATGCAAACAGACATTGTAAGAATCTCAAATTTAAAACAGCCAATATTTCTTAAAATTCACAAAAAGAAACATAATCGTAAATTCCTCAGCGTACAGTATAGTTTGCCTAAACGAAATCAGATAAAAAAACGGCCGCATAAGTAAGCTTGTTATTAAATAAACTTTTTTCAACTCTGTCGGTACCAAAGTAATGGAGCAAAAATGTACAATAACGCTCATCTTCAATTAATGCTTGCAATAGATTAGTTTAAAACGGCTAAATTTACCCTTTGTAAGAGTCTTGTTTCTTGAATTTGAAATATATTCTTTAAAACACTATCGATCGTCCGGTTTTCAGTCAAACTGATCTCGATCAGACAATATTTCTAATGTAATCGAATTTTTAAGTTTAAGGCAAATCCCAAAAATATTATCCTTCTTGGCATGACAACTGTCTAGTTAGTAATTTGGAAATTTATGTATATCATCATATTTTCATAAGTGCTGTCTGTTACGAAATGGATCTAATCGTCCACTATGTCGTCGAGATTATTTTAATCCTTTCAATCAGTAGAGCTACAGTTTTTAGGGCAACTGTGGTAATAAAACATTTACGGAAATTGTGGCTACGTTATGCATGGGTTGTTTGTGAATACCTCTCGTGGACAGCATATTGCATGATTTTAAGGTGAATACCTGCACGAGTCTTTTGATTGTGGACAGCGTGTTGCATGATTTTAATGTGAGTACCTGCACGCTTATATTCGATTCCCATGATTTAAAAGTGAGACGCTTAGTATTTATACTGCTATTCTTTATTGAAAAATTAGACGTGGCTGAATTCTAATACGGAGTATGTTATATTGTTGTGTGCCCAGATTCTGTGTTAAGACCTAGAAGGGTAAGATTTTATTATATTTATTTAGAATAGTTTGGCTAAGAATGAAAAATGTGACTTCTGATTGATATGGTATGATTATATGTGTCGACTGATTTGATTTTGTTGGCAGTGATCAGGCTGCGCATGTGTCGACCGATTTTGTTAGTAAGCATGCTGCGCATAATATTTGTATATTAGGAAGTTTTGTAAATTTCGGAAATAGTTTATATCACTGATGTTGGTTGCAATGGTGTGCGTCTATTTGACGTCCAATGACGTCAGTTGCATTCATGTTATTGCGACGTCAGCACTTTTTATATTAGTTTCACGTATACGTGGCCTATAGAAGTAGATTGATTTGTAATGGAACTAATTTATATACTCGTGACGTCAATTGACGCCATAGCATGCACCACATTAAGGGTTTTTTCCATAAGTTATAATGGTAGCATTTGGTCATCATGCGTTTGATTTGCCTTCATTAGACGGCGTCATATGGTATAACATCATGGATGTCATGATGTCAGATCAAACGTTATGATCCCAAATGTGTTAGAAACGCTTATTCAGTTATTATATTCTATGGCAAATGGTATTACGCTTAGTTTAAAGAAATGAATTAATAAATATGCAAGTTAGATTTTGGTCGATCAATTTAATGTAAATAGGTCATTGTTTAGATTATTCATGTTTTATGTGGGGTATGTCATGGTAATGCCTGTTGACGTCAGTATACTTCTTGACAATGTTTGACGTCAGATCCTTCGACGCACATGCGTAGTAGGATCTACGTTTCTTCATTGGCGGAAGTGGTAAGCACACTTTTAGCTTTATATCGTGCGCGCGAGTCGTGTCTAGTGACACGGCTGGCGTGTGCACGTTATGCTCGGCATTCGCCGAGGGCGTTGTATGATATTTCCAAGACAGGCCCAAGTCTTACGTATTGTTATTATGTAGTTACAATGTATTAAGGTTCCTCTTAACAGTTATATTGCAAAATTTCAAAGAGATTTTTTTACTGTTTTTCATGTCAAAACCTGGCCATATTATATACCAGATTAATTGTCCAGAAATGCTGATAAATTTGAAGCGGAAAAAGTCTTTTTAAGAAATCACTATTTTGTGAAATTTTACTTTTTTTCAGAGTTTTCGGCAAAAATGTTACTTATCTCCCTTCACTCACGATCTGCAAAATAATGATGTAAAAATGTTTGTTATGCTTGTATTTAAGGACTGCCACATGAGAAAAGAACGAAAATAGCCAAATTACAACGAAAATGGATGATTTCCAAAAAAATTCCATAAAAAAAAATTCAAACATCATCCATGTTGGAACTACTTTTTCAGCAATGTGAACCAAAGTATGGTGGCCTGAATGCACCAACAGAAATTGTTATTTTAACTGAAAAGTATTTGAACATGAGTTTATTTATTTATTTTGATACAGCAAGTTCTGAAAGGTTTGTAAACTGAGGTTTAGATATTTTGGAAGGTTGGTTGGTTGATTTGATGCTTATCATCCACGGTAAACAGCTAAGGTCATGTTGGGATGGTCAGTTAACCTAACCACACTATTCCTGGGCAGGCTTAGACCTCCTAAGCAGTTAACCAGTACTAAGTGCACATAGTTTCTCCTGTAACTGACAACTGCCCTTCTTGAATCAGCGGAAGGAGAAACAAAAGTATGTGGCCAGACCGGGTTTCGAACCCAGGGCCTCTGACTTATGAGTCAGGTGCTCTACCGATTGTGCTACGCGGCCCGGCGCATATTTTGGAAGGATGACAAGAAACACATATTCATATTTATATAGGAAGCCAAACACATACCAGCAGGCACATTGCCAAACACATACCAGCAGGCACATTGCCAAACACATACCAGCAGGCACATTGCAAAACACATACCAGCAGGCACATTTACTGGAACGGACCGCAATGGACTGAATTACCGGAACGGACCCGTTTTCCCTATCTTCAGTTGATATTTGTAATATTTTTATTAAATACACATTTATTTAATATTTAAACGTATTCTGTATGCCCTCTAGCGCAAAACCAATAAGAGATATCAGTCAAAATACTCTTTGAGCATTTTGCGCCATGGGTAGGCCTCTTAATACCCCACGCATATGTGTTTCATATTAAAATCATATAATCTTATACAAAAAATCTGGCTATCTTTCGTCCAAGACTAAGAGAGAATGAAAAACACAAAGATTCCTGAATTTTTGTTCCATAGTATCATGACCAACATTTCATCCATAGGAAATATGTAGCTCTATATGTATCAAGTCGGTGGATAAAATCAGGGATTGCTAGTTAAGATGACACATGTTAGTCACAGGTAGGGCCTGGAATTAATCTGCGCGTGCAGATTGTATCGAAATATCTAAAAAAAATGGCTGGAAATATGAATAATACGGGTCCGTTCCGGTCCGATCCAGTAATTAGGCCTGTTCCGGTAAATTTACACACCGCTTTGCATCCTTATGACACTGTACTGACATTGATGCCATGTAATAACGTTGCAGTGACATCATTATGATGTCACATGCCTACTGGGATATAACCGATATAACTGGTAAAATCTTTTCAGTGCTCGGTTTTTTCCAAGCCTTTTATTTTACTTCTTGCCACATGTGTGCACTTGATAATCACAACCTTGTCCGAGTTATTATCTTTGAAATGATATGAAAGCTGATAGCTCTTTCGACCAAGACATAGGTATTTTCTCTTTCTACGGTGTCTTCCCCTTGCAATTCCAAACTTATGTGAGTTTTTCTTAAGACTTGCCATGATAGTACACCCAACTTATTCAATATAAACCAAATAAATGAGCAAAATTATTTCTTCATGTATTTTCAGTGATGGTCTGATTCTCGTTGGCCCTCATATGTGAACAACCAAAAACACATGCACAAACACATTTTATTATTTGTTATTATGTCTTTAGTGGACCACAAAATGGATAACACTTTCCAATGACATTACAAATTTAATGAAAAAAGTGGTTTGAAAAAAATAAAAAATACGACCGCTACGTCATCAAAACAACGTTTGACAGGTCAGCTAGTGAACCTCCGAGATGAAGATTTGAATAATCGTACGAGCGATCAATCGTTTTTCACACCTACCAATTTGTAAATAGGTCAGAACTCGGCAAATACTTGATGTAAACTTCACATCAGCCAAGGTCAGCTTCAGCAGCCAAGTTTTTCTAGTTTCTGTTTACGACCGAAGAGCATTTCCGCATAGAAACAGAAATGCTTGCGCTAAAAAGTAGTTCCAAAATCAATTTGTCATTTTATACAATTACGGATAGAATAATTTTTATAGACACATTAACTAGTGTTATATATAATAATAAATCAAAGTAAACCTCTTTCAACAAATAATATGAACAGAATATTAATATTTTCAATCAAATTAGTTCGGTTAAATTTTACGCGTAGGAATCTTAGTTAATCGAAGACGAAGCAAATGTAAACAAACACATGTGGACACGATTCTTTCCAAAGATGACACGATACTAAAGCAAGAACGTTTAATCGATTATGTGTTAAAAGAGAGCTTTTGTATCGAAGTTTCAGAAAGTGTGTCTTGATAGTTTGCTAAATGTAAGATCTCATCGTAATTTTGTTCGAAAACTGGCTTACCATGATTTTCCCAGTTTTCAAATATGGCCGCCTCCAGAAAGCATGAGGGTGGCCAAAAAAGATTCTGGTTTTCCGTATTCGGTCGTTTTTTCACAATCAAAATTGGTAGGAGTCGGTAGTGAGTGGTATAAAATATTTGTGTGCATAGTTGTAACAAACTTTAAACCACTGTCAAAAGAGCTCTAATTTTTTTCGTTTCAAAAGTGAAAATCTTTGATAACTATTTTTTTATCAAAGGAAAACACAGTGTTCTGGTAAAATAAATATTGTGCAAACACAACCAAAAAAATCTTAAGCACTTTTTCTGAGAATATGGATAAAATGGAGACAATCAGGGATATAATTTAGGCATTGGTATGATGCAAACAATGGTCCTATTTTTTTTTCTTGCAACTGTGAAGAGGAACCTTAAGTGTAAGTTCGTTATTTTTAGGCACATCAAGTCCGGCAGTCAGCTGTTAGGGCTTAGAGCCACGTCTCACCTGGAGATTCGATTTACGTCTCCAGGTTAATACCAACCCGGGTAGAGGCAGTTACAACGCCGTTTGTGCAAGGTTCCCAAGCAGAGGCGGGAAGCACAAAATGTAGGCGGAAGTGGTTAGCACAGTTTTGCCAGATTCTGTGATAAGATCTGAAGGTCACATCAAGTGTGGGACAGTGTTCGTCCACTAAGGTGTTTTAATATATATAGACTGGTCCCTGGTACAATCCAGGGAGCGACCAGTATATAATCGTGCACGTGTTTATATGAGTTGGTGTTCCTCATGATGTATGGACTGGCCCATGACATGATCCAGGGAACGACGAATTGAAGTCTACCAACATAAGGCCTTGTGTTTTTGTATGAGCTCAAACTGACGTCTTTTGTTCTTTGTGTTTTCCTTTAGTTCATGGCGCTGAGCCGAGTACGGTGTTGACGTCAGACGGTAATCTATTTGCGTATTGTACGCAAATCGATTACATATTTGAAACAAACACCTTACTTGGGCCAGCGACATGAACTGATATGTGTTGTATATTATTGTAATTGTGACAGTTGTAAATTGTATTGTTGTATATAAAATTTACATTATATATAAACTTAAAAAAATTCTAACGTTGTTAGAGTTTCCTTGTTAGTGTATTACACTAGTAGATAGCCCTTTAACCGGAAGTCACCCTCCGCCGTCCTGGCGACGCATAAGGCTCTACACCCGTGTCAACCGAGTGTAAAACCTTCTGCGTAACATGGTGTCATGAAGTAACGGGATTTGATTTCCGGTTAATATCTGCCAGTGTAACACATTGACAATATATACAGAATCTAGGCACAATTTTGTCAGACATTTTTTTTTATTATTATTGACTTTCTGATTGTTCTTTTCTAAGGTGACGTAAGGCTGTGAATTTTAGGGGAGCAATTTTGCCACTAAATTCTTTGTAAATGTAACTTACACTCAATTAAGGTCGACTATCCTTATTCCCTGCGTGATGAAGTGCGATAGCCCATGCATTAATTTGTGATAGAATGTAACAGGTTGCATATCTGAGTGGGGAAACTGAGGTATATAGACCTGAATTGTCTTGGCACGGATGATACATATTTAGTTTTAAGGTCCGTTTGAGTACCTTGGCACTGCTGTTGCATGACAATCTGTTAGTTCATTAATTCAAACGTTTGTACGTAGTGTCGTAACCGTTACTGAGGTCCATTTTATGTCCTGATTTAGTAACGTAGGTCACTCGTAACGTTATATAATATCGTTACAATGAATTAAACCTAAAAGCGGAATCATAAGTTTGATTTACCGTTGGTATCCTATAAGGTTTTGTAATGTAGGACGTACAGTTGTCGTGTCAGTGTTAATACGTTGCGTTACATACGTTACGTTTGTATATCCGATACGCTAGATCAAGTTGGGCGTAATTGTAATGTGGGTTATTTACGTCATCTAATTACGTCATCTAATAGTGAAAAGTAATTCTCGGCAAAGTCAACGTCAGTTTATGACGTCATTTCCGGTCTGTTATGAACGTAACTTTCATGGCTACGTCCAGATCGCGAGTATACTAATTAATCAACGTTTTAGTTGGATTAGTTCGTTATTATTATTGTTAACGTTTTAGTTAACGTGTGTGACTATAAGTGAACGTCGGTTTCAGTTAATTTAACGTGAGCATTACGTTAAGCGGCATGGATCAGTTAGTTAAGACGGGAAAGGAGTTAGGTTATGAGGGGCAGGCGTTACAGGAATTTGTAAAGCAGCAGCAAGAGACTGAGAGGGCAGAAAGGCACGCGGTAAGGGAACTTGATAAAGAGAGGGTCGCGGCGGAAAAAGAGAGGATTGTGCAAGCCGAGAAAGATAGGGAAGTAGAACTAGCTAAGATTGCGGCGGATAGGGAAATCGAGATGGCGCGAATTGAAAGTATAGAGCGGCAAGCCGAGAAAGATAGGGAAGCTAGGTTGTCTCAAGTCGAAAGCGATAAGGAAGCGAAGTTGTCGAGCGAAGTTGAGTTAGAAAAGTTGAAGTATAGTTTTGAATTGCAGCAACGCGAGTTGAAGAATCAGATAGATTTGCAGAAGGTAACATTTAGAGTTGAATTAGAAAAACAGAAGGCTGAAAAGTTAGCGCATGCGCGAGATCCCAAGTTACCGTATTTTGATGAAAGTAAGGACAAAATGGATAGTTACTTATCAAGGTTTGAGAAATACGCGGCGGCGAATAAATGGGATAAAAACGTTTGGGCTGCATATTTAAGCGCATTACTTAAAGGTCGCGCGCTTGATGTTTACGATAGATTGTCAGTAGATGATGCAGCAGATTATGACAAGTTGAAAGATGCGTTGTTAAAGAATTTTGATATGACTGAACGCGGATTTAGGAAGAAATTTCGCTATGATAGGCCTGAAAAGTCCGAAACGTTTATTCAGTTTAGTAGTAAACTTAGGTCGTATCTTAATAAATGGTTGAAAATGGCGAAAGTAGACCAGTCTTACGAAGCTGTTTACGATTTTTTCGCTAGAGATCAGTTTTTAGAATCTTGTAGTAAAGAACTGTATGTTCATTTGAAACCGAAAACATTCACGAATCTAGGTGAGATGGCTAGGGAAGCAGATTTATTTGCAGAAGCACGTGGCGGTGTCTACGCTTGTGTTAATAAGGGGCAGCGTGATAGTAAGGGCGTAACTCAGAGTAGATCTGATAATAAGCCGAGTGCGAAGCCAGAGATAAAATGTAGTATTTGTGGTAAGGGACATTTAACATATAAATGTTTTAAGAATCCCGATAGGAAGCAAGCATATAGTGCGGAGGTAGGTGCAAGTGCAAGCGGGTATAGCGGAAGTAAGGGGAGTAGTTATGCACCGAAAGATGAGACACAAAGATCACAGAGTAAGAGCGATACTGTACAGACGAAGGGTAGTAATTCAGATCGTGGCCGTGGTCGGGGTTATTCCCGCGGACGTGGTCGGGGTGGCGGACATCAAATGAGCTTTTGTAAAACTACAATGAATAGGTCTCATGAAATTGAAGGTCTCTATAAGAGTAAGGAAGGAAGTCCATTAATCGGTAATAACGTGGATAGGGAAGGTGTTTGTTACTTTTTAAGGTCGCGATTACCAACAGCGCAGGGTACGGTTAATGGTAAGACTGTTGTAGTTTTAAGGGACACAGGTTGTACTGGGTGTGTCGTTCGTAGAAACTTGGTTTCTAATGATCAGTTACTTGGTAGAGAATCTGATGTAACTTTGATTGATGAATCTACCCAAAGGTATCCCGTAGCAATGGTTGACATAGATTGTCCATTTTTCACAGGAAAAACTGAGGCATTGTGCATGGAAGATACATTGTATGACCTGGTTATTGGAAATATTGACGGGTCAAAACTTCCCGATATGTCCCATTTTGCAATGGCGGCAGTGACTAGGTCACAAGCTAAGCAAGGTGAAGAGGTCTATAGGAAACTTAAAGTTCCTGATCAAATTATTGCTAGTGATAAGGAGGCATTGAAGCAGGCCCAAGTTGTTGACCCTAAATTGAATGGCATAAGGCAAAGAGTGGAATCTGGGAATGTGACTATTAGTCGTGGATTGAACCGAGGTGAAACTAAGTTTATCCGAAAGAAAGATTTATTGTATAGGCAGTTTACTAAGGGAAACAAGGTCACTTTGCAACTTATTATCCCTGAAGGTTTTCGTGAAAAGGTGTTAAGATTGGCGCACGAAACCTTGATGTCAGGTCATTTGGGCATAAAGAAAACTATGGATAGAGTTTTAACTGAGTTCTTTTGGCCTGGAGTTTGTGGTGATGTGGCAAGGTTTTGTAAATCTTGTGACATATGTCAAAGGACTATTCAAAAAGGTCGTGTCACTAAGGTACCTTTAGGAAAGTTGCCACAGATTGACACACCATTTAAACGAGTCGCTGTTGATATAGTTGGACCGATAGAACCTCGTTCTGACAGGAAATCCCGCTATATTTTAACAATGATAGACTATGCGACGAGATATCCCGAGGCGGTAGCGTTACCCGGCATTGAAACGGGACGCGTAGCCGAAGCGTTAGTTGAGATGTTCAGTAGATTAGGAATACCGAGTGAAATGCTAATCGAGCATGATAGTAAGATCACGATTGACGTCATGAGAGAGGTTAGTAGGTTGTTGTCGCTCCAAGATCTGACAACTATTCCTTATCAATCTACTGGTAAAGGACCCGTGGAGAAATTCCATGATACATTGAAACAGATATTACGTAAAATGTGCGTAGAACGTCCGAATGACTGGGACAGGTATCTCCCAGCATTATTATTCGCAGTAAGGGAAGTTCCGCAAGAGTCATTAGGTTTTTCCCCGTTTGAACTGTTGTATGGGCGTAATGTTAGGGGTCCTATGCAAATATTAAAGGAATTGTGGTCTGTAGAGGAAACTGACCAACGTGCGTTATTAACGTATCAATACGTTATTGATCTAAAAGAACGTTTAGAGGGAACATGTAAGTTAGCACAGGATATTGTCCGGAAAATGGACGTAAAGCGGAATGCTTATTATGATAAACGCGCGAGGTCGCGTAAATTTGACGTCGGAGACAAAGTACTTTTGCTACTCCCGAATGAGTGCAATAAATTGTTACTTCAATGGAACGGGCCATATGAAGTTGTCGAAGTAGTCAATGCAATGAGCTACAAGATTAACGTCAAGGGCGTCGTGAATACTTATCCTGCTAACATGATTAAGCAGTACGTTCAACGTCAAAAGAACGTGTCGTCTGCAGTTGTTAATGCACGTGACAATGTTAGATCAGAGGATCACAGTGATCCGAATGTCCAAAGAGTTAACATTTGTACGTCAGAGGACGTATCCCAATATGACTTCATACGTGAAAACGTAAAGCCCGACGACGTAACGTCGATTCAGAAAGCAAACATGGAAGAACACGGTGGCGATAGTAGATTAGAGGCAGAGGCAACGGATCCTGTGGGATCTGTCGTGCGAAGTAGGTGTAATGTCAAAGACAACGTTAATTTTACGTCTGATACACTTAAAGGTGGCGATTTCCACCTAGTGTTCGATCAGACTTACCCATACTTACCCATTCCATTTGAGGCACGACAGGTACGACACAGAGAATTGATTGACTTTGGGATTAGGTAAATCCGTGGCCAAGATAATTTGGGGGCGGACTACCTTAGTAGATAGTTTGGCCACGTTATGCATCGCACCGTTGTTGTGTATATAGCTAGTTTTCCAGTTTTGACATAGCCTACGATTCGATCGCATTTCGTACTATTTCAGAAAAGAAACATTGTTATGTTTTTTTCTCCCTAAGGGGAAACCTATGTTACGAAATGGATCTAATCGTCCACTATGTCGTCGAGATTATTTTAATCCTTTCAATCAGTAGAGCTACAGTTTTTAGGGCAACTGTGGTAATAAAACATTTACGGAAATTGTGGCTACGTTATGCATGGGTTGTTTGTGAATACCTCTCGTGGACAGCATATTGCATGATTTTAAGGTGAATACCTGCACGAGTCTTTTGATTGTGGACAGCGTGTTGCATGATTTTAATGTGAGTACCTGCACGCTTATATTCGATTCCCATGATTTAAAAGTGAGACGCTTAGTATTTATACTGCTATTCTTTATTGAAAAATTAGACGTGGCTGAATTCTAATACGGAGTATGTTATATTGTTGTGTGCCCAGATTCTGTGTTAAGACCTAGAAGGGTAAGATTTTATTATATTTATTTAGAATAGTTTGGCTAAGAATGAAAAATGTGACTTCTGATTGATATGGTATGATTATATGTGTCGACTGATTTGATTTTGTTGGCAGTGATCAGGCTGCGCATGTGTCGACCGATTTTGTTAGTAAGCATGCTGCGCATAATATTTGTATATTAGGAAGTTTTGTAAATTTCGGAAATAGTTTATATCACTGATGTTGGTTGCAATGGTGTGCGTCTATTTGACGTCCAGTGACGTCAGTTGCATTCATGTTATTGCGACGTCAGCACTTTTTATATTAGTTTCACGTATACGTGGCCTATAGAAGTAGATTGATTTGTAATGGAACTAATTTATATACTCGTGACGTCAATTGACGCCATAGCATGCACCACATTAAGGGTTTTTTCCATAAGTTATAATGGTAGCATTTGGTCATCATGCGTTTGATTTGCCTTCATTAGACGGCGTCATATGGTATAACATCATGGATGTCATGATGTCAGATCAAACGTTATGATCCCAAATGTGTTAGAAACGCTTATTCAGTTATTATATTCTATGGCAAATGGTATTACGCTTAGTTTAAAGAAATGAATTAATAAATATGCAAGTTAGATTTTGGTCGATCAATTTAATGTAAATAGGTCATTGTTTAGATTATTCATGTTTTATGTGGGGTATGTCATGGTAATGCCTGTTGACGTCAGTATACTTCTTGACAATGTTTGACGTCAGATCCTTCGACGCACATGCGTAGTAGGATCTACGTTTCTTCATTGGCGGAAGTGGTAAGCACACTTTTAGCTTTATATCGTGCGCGCGAGTCGTGTCTAGTGACACGGCTGGCGTGTGCACGTTATGCTCGGCATTCGCCGAGGGCGTTGTATGATATTTCCAAGACAGGCCCAAGTCTTACGTATTGTTATTATGTAGTTACAATGTATTAAGTGTAAGTTCGTTATTTTTAGGCACATCAAGTCCGGCAGTCAGCTGTTAGGGCTTAGAGCCACGTCTCACCTGGAGATTCGATTTACGTCTCCAGGTTAATACCAACCCGGGTAGAGGCAGTTACAACGCCGTTTGTGCAAGGTTCCCAAGCAGAGGCGGGAAGCACAAAATGTAGGCGGAAGTGGTTAGCACAGTTTTGCCAGATTCTGTGATAAGATCTGAAGGTCACATCAAGTGTGGGACAGTGTTCGTCCACTAAGGTGTTTTAATATATATAGACTGGTCCCTGGTACAATCCAGGGAGCGACCAGTATATAATCGTGCACGTGTTTATATGAGTTGGTGTTCCTCATGATGTATGGACTGGCCCATGACATGATCCAGGGAACGACGAATTGAAGTCTACCAACATAAGGCCTTGTGTTTTTGTATGAGCTCAAACTGACGTCTTTTGTTCTTTGTGTTTTCCTTTAGTTCATGGCGCTGAGCCGAGTACGGTGTTGACGTCAGACGGTAATCTATTTGCGTATTGTACGCAAATCGATTACATATTTGAAACAAACACTTTACTTGGGCCAGCGACATGAACTGATATGTGTTGTATATTATTGTAATTGTGACAGTTGTAAATTGTATTGTTGTATATAAAATTTACATTATATATAAACTTAAAAAAATTCTAACGTTGTTAGAGTTTCCTTGTTAGTGTATTACACTAGTAGATAGCCCTTTAACCGGAAGTCACCCTCCGCCGTCCTGGCGACGCATAAGGCTCTACACCCGTGTCGACCGAGTGTAAAACCTTCTGCGTAACACTGTCTCTCGAACAGCTGTTGTTTTTTTCAGAGTCAGTATAAATCGCGTCGTTAGAATCTTACGTAATCAACAAAATTGCCATCAAAATGCGCTAGTGCGCTGACGAAAGCAAACGTACTGAACTTTATTAATAGCATATCTAAACACTACAGTATTTAAACATTCTGTCAGTTTCCAGTCGGTTTTTCCACTTAGAAATGTAAAATCCGCGAGTGAGCTGACTCTTCTGGTAAAAATATTTCGAATCTTAATAAGTGATAGATAGATAGGCTTTGGAGGTTTTAAGAACCTTTCATTAGATTTCAGTTGTTTCTTGTCGAAATGGAAAAAAAAGATAAGATGACAATGTCGACCAAAACGAACGAATCAAACTATAGTAAGTCCGGTGCAAATCACAATGTAATATGTGTGTATTAACGGCCACCCAGTCAATTTTGGTCATACTTTTCGACGAATTACTGTAAATGTTTGTTATACTATTTATAATCGTTATAATTGGTTCTCTAGGGTTCTTACCGTTAACAAACATAAGCTGGAGCTTCCCTTGAGATATGTAATACAGTTCGTATTAAAAATCTTAGGAGCAAATATCATTTTATACTTCTGATACATGTTTAGCAACTTTCCTTCACTATTCCCTTTCTACGACAAGGAGTTGGGCCTCCGACCAACCGACAGTGCACTCTTTAATCTGCTAAAACGGCTCTGTTTCGATTGTAGTTGCTAAACGCCCACCTCTTTGCAAAAGGGCTGATCATTCGGTTTGCTGTGTGCGTCTTATGTGACCATTTTTTCAATTCATGTATTTGCTTCTTTCTCGTTTGGTTTCGACAGCGGGGTGTGGTATCTGATTGTATTGCTTCCTGATCATTGCCTATATTTTTATTTTGCACCTGTCCATTGTCTTTGGTCGGAGCATCGTGGTACAACAAGTGTTTTTCTTACACCCTGGTTCTGATGTTCTTTATTTTCTGTATAGGTTTTTGGTGACAGCCGCAGAACCTTTTCTAGTGGTTTTTCATGTTTGGAAGAAACGTGTTTATGTTTGTTTTCTTTTGAAAGGCAGTATGATCATCTCACGAAAAGAAAAGAGGCGGTCGCTGTGCTTACCGTCTACTTGTATTTAAGCGTTTTGTGGTATCACATTTCTATATTCTTGTTTTTGCCAAACTTTGTTTCATCAAACCTTCACTATGTTGTGCCACTTATGTGTTAGGCGCCACTCCCACTCCCACCCCCGCCCCCTCCCCTAAGCAGACCGAACACCTACTTGAATTTGCAGCTGCATCAGAATTAAGCCTCAACTTAAATTAAGCCACATAATTCTACTGTCCGTTCAAAGATTTGATCCTTTGTTGCTTATCCATTCGATGTGATACTGGTGGTTTTTCTTTTGCTCTGGTATTTCAGTGGTGGTGTCGCGATATACTACTGCGCTCGCATCCAGTGATATTTTGTTTCCTGTGATTATTCATTGATGGATTAGCTAACTTAATGTTTCGAACCACGGCAGAAGCAGAGAGAGTGAGTCCCCGTACATCAACCATAGTGCAGATTATATTTTATGTTGTCCTCTGAGATCAGAGGATATGTTCTGTGAAATCAGAAATATTTGACTGGTTTAGACTCATATCCTAGATCATCGCTTTTTATCATTTGTACCCTTTTTGGTACTAGAGCTTATCAGTCATTTAATCGACTGCCTTATTGAAATCAATAAATTGCAGTATGTTTACTCTGGTTTTCGTCACCAGATCGTGCCAGGGTCACTGATGAGGCTTCAGTAGCCGAAACTTCGAAGTATGGCCCATGTTCCTTCTTCTGAATGTGTTCTCTGGTCTTGAAGGAACTCTTTTGATTTTAAGTGGATCCAGTAAAACTAGTTTAAGCCCTTCAGTAATCTATTACTGACTATTCCAAAGCGGTATTTCTGTTGTCGTTCCTGAATGTTTTGTCTCCTTATGTCCGCTTGTCCGTGATCTTCTAGTAATATGGTCACCTGTATAGCTCCCCACCTTGCTTTTTGTTTTGTTTTGTAATTCAAAATTACTTGTATATTAAATAGTTAAAAAAGATACTACTGTTGGTTACCTGTATGGAAAAGAGCTGTTCATTCGGTTGACCATGAACTGTCTTTCGTGAACCTTTGTCAATTAACGTATTAACCATTTTGGTGGTGGTGCTTTTACGTTCTTGCTGCATTATTCACCTCCTTCCTAGTGCCCTTGTCTGTCTCGTTTCTCGAGACACAGGGGTTGAGGTGCTCGCAAGTTAATACCTAGGCGTCTCGTGCCTAATGGCAGCAGCTTCTGTGTCTCGTGGAATGCATCAGTAAGTGGCTCGGAGAGGGCTGCTCTTTGCCTGCCGAGACCTGCCTATAATCTTTTCTCTCAAACTTTTTTAGCGTTTAGCGGGGCTGAATAAGAAACATACAGATGCACGCGTCTTTGGCACTAAATTCGGTATAGTTACGTTGCCTGTATGGCTATGCTGACTGCTTTGAATGTTATTTGTTTGTGCATTGTGTTCACCTGAACTTTAACAACTGCCCTCTGTTTCCTTTCAGTCGTTTGTTAATATTGTCCTTCTGTGTTGAAATGGTTTCGTACGCTATCGAGCGTACTTTTCTTACTTTTAAAAGTGATAACTGAAACAAAGAAACATTCAGCCAGACGAGGGATCCAAAAATGTTTTTTTTTAAAGTTTACATTGTATATATCTTCGTAAAGGAAATCTGCAGGCCAAAGCCCCTGGCCAGCTTATGATAACAATCAGGTAATTCCTGTTCAATACGTAAACAAAATTACACACTGTGACCGTCATCAGAATAATTACTTTCATCAAAAGTCAAAGTCAAATCATTTATTCACTCAGTCCATTTACGATGGCAGCATGAGGTAATACTAACAGTGCATATTTGTACGAGGCTTCAGAACAAATGCGATATAATATAAACCCTGGTACATGTACTCTACATATCATTCGGATGTACCCAAGCTGATGAGGGGCTACAGTCTGGAATACTAGGAGTCCAGACTAGAGCCCAACATCAGCACTGTCATGAATCTAGCCAAGTTTCCCTATGTCGATTGGGGCTATAGCCTAGAATACAACGAGTCCAGACTACAGCCCACTATCGACATAGTTATATATGTATATAAGGAGTTTACTATATAAGGGTTTTACGACCTGTCGACAATATTTCAGTCATATGTATGATAAACATAATGCATAGTGTTAAATACCAATTCAACCAACATGACACATATAAGTATGATCCATACTAACGAAGACCGCTTTTACCAGCACATTCAATTTTAACCAAGTGTAACCCATGTACTCTACATATCATGAGGGGCTTATAGTGAATTGTATGTAGTCATTTGCAGCAAATAAGTGATAAATTGATCACAATTTAGCATAACATAGAGGTCTCTGAATAATCGAGTTACTCTACCATTATTCATTTGCAGCAAATGAGTGATTAATCGATCACATTTGACATAATCGATGTATCATCTTTTAAAGATGTATATAAGTTCATGTCCAGTTTATGCATTATACAGCATATTCGGCGCTCCTTTAAAGCTTTGACTTCGCAAAGACGACATCAGCAACTATTTCATCTCGATTAAGAAGTCAATAGAAATTAATGCTGTAAAGACCTTGTTTTTTGTCATTAGTAAATCCAATAAACCTAGCCTGTCTGCTCTAGACCAGTGTCCCAGCAGTCTCTTTTGGAGGCCCAAAATGGGGGAACTCAATAACAGAGATACCTTGATTTAATTACTGGCATTAGTATTCATCAAAGTTTGATGTAGAAAAAACATTTTAGATACACATATTCTGGTAATGTTTACAAAATCTTAAGTTCACATCTATCCCTTTTCACAATCAAAATTTATTATTAGAGAAGCCAAAATAAAATAATATACTCTGTGGAAACAAAATATTGATAATGATTGACAAATGGCAGAACTACAGTGTCAGTTCTTGTAAAAACAAATGACACTGTTTTCAAAAGGTGTCAAAAACATGTTTAATGTAACCAAACTGCTCAATATACAGGTTTCGCAATCTAATTAAATTGACGTCTTTGAGGTGATCCTTGAAACAAATTTCATCTTCAAATCTTGCATATTATTTTCTTCTTGAGAGTATTATAATGGCTAATGTATTAAATTACAGAGCAGTTGACTTACTTCACACACACACACACAAAAATAAATATACAAGAAATTATTATTTAAGAAAGTAAAATTAAAAATAACATATTAAAAATATATATAAGTTATAGTAGTGATAATACAAGAAAATATTTGTAAAATATATTCAGCTATTTTATATTCAGCTATTTTTATTTCTTTCTTCCTTAATTTCTTTTTTTTTTATTCATTCCACACCCCCCCCCTTTTTTTAATTTATATTTGAGTACTCTTTGATTGCTAATCAGCAAATTATATTTTACAGATTATAGAATATATTGTACTGATCTCTTACATTTTGACTGATGCATGAATTTATCCCACTGGGGCCCCACAGACAGGCAGTGGTTTCAGCACTGCATTGTTTTATGACCCTTATAATGAGGTGATTAGGAGGTGCCTTTGATTTTCTTATCACTTGTTTATTGGAGGGGAGATTAGATTGGGGGGGTCAAAATGATAGAACAAAATCTGGGCCTTTAAACATTTTCTATAGACTCTTATTTGAGAAGTCCATTGAAAATGGTTCAACCACTTTGTATGGACTTTTAGTCGAGGGGCAATAAAACATAGGCACACAAAAGCTCTTGTTTAGTCTATACAGGCTTTTTACAGTCTCATTTATCGATGTTTACTCGATTATCGATCATTTTCATAAACCGATGCTCGATTACTAAATTTCAGCTGAGTCCACTGCAATTTTTTCCCAAATAAATCGGAAGTACAAGTGAACCCGGAACATTTCAAATTTGAGCCGCCACACGCCAAAATCAACAGTGCGGCATTTGCACCCAGCGCAGACTCAGATCACCTGGGCATCCGCCCAGTCTGACCAGAGTCTTCAATGTGCGCTTATAGTGTAGACAAAGGGTTAAGATAGCTCCATGCGGACACCAAAGACTCTGATAAAACTGTGCGGATGCCCATACTGATCTGAGTCTGCGCTTAACGCACAACCACTTTGTTGGTTTTCTCGTGTCGCGGCTCAATTTTAATGTGGAATTATAATTAATTATACAACAGAAGCTCCGAAAACAAAACTTTACTGGATCGCAACAGGTAAATTAGGCTCAGTGCATATGCGTACAGCAAAAATCGGGACCCAACTGCGCATAATTGCCGTCTGGTCATATCCTTTGCTGTTCGCACCATCTGGCGTGTATCATGCGGAGTCTACAAATGCAAGAAGAAGGCCGATCTCCTCTGCACTGATAAACAGAGTGGTCTGGGACCTGCTTTAGCGTGCTATCAGCACCCTTTTTGCGTATCTCGACTCAATTCCCTAGAATCATTTCCTAGGTGTTGTCTGTCTGCCAAGCTGATGTCTGGTGTTGGTAACTGAGATTTGCCTATAATTGCTAATTCACAACCGCAACAGTTACTGTGAAACATGATTTGGTTTGAAGCCTGCAATTACTGAACTGGCGAGGGCTCAGTCTAGTCTGACTGCTGAGTCTGTTTGAATCATTCCCAAACATGGTACCTTTAAGGACATTTTGTCAAAGTTGGCATAAAAGTTGTAAAGCGAACCCATGATTTACAAAAAAATCGAAATCTATTTCAACAAGTTAGAAATAAAATTATTAACGGACAAAATATTGACAAATTTAATTTTTTTTTTTTTTTTTTTTTTGTTGTTGTTGTTGTTGTTGTTGTTTATTTTTACTGGTCATTGCATTTCTTAAGAAAACAAAACTCCAGACAGAAGATTTTCTTTATTTTGTATAAGTAAGAAGTAAGCATATGCAGAAATAAACAAAATAAGCAATTTGTCTTAAGATCTTAATACAGGTTTATTTGCTGTGTATTTTGGTTTGTAACGGGTTTAGGTATATAAACACTTCTACAGCCATGCCGTAGAAGCCGGCTTTTATGGGACGCGGGTAGAATGGATGGCTCTTTCACGAAGTTAAGCAACGGAGATCGCGGTTAGTACCTGGATGAGTGACCGGTTGCTTGACTTGGTGGACGGTCCGGCTAACGCTACAGGTTCAAGGCGCCCAGAAATGGTGGCTGCTAAAAGCAGGTGTCCCTTTAATAGAGGTGACCACATGAGCAGGTTTGACCGTACTTAATTTACCCCACTGGTAGCCCCCATAATAAGGGGAAACGCCAAGACGATCCAAATGCATTAACAGTTAACTCATTTAAAAATCAACGTTAAATAGTAAGCCGGGCTGATGCCCGGTGTAAATGAAGATACACAGGAAAGGCCCCAATAAAGCACAACTCATTCAGGAAAAACCCCTACAATAAAGCACAACCAGGTTGTCCCCAACTCCCGACTAGAATGACTATTCTTAAAACCCGCCTCGGAGCAGCAAATAAAAGCACAGATTATTGGGGGCGGGGCTGGGGGGGGGCTTTAAAAGTCTACTTTAAATGTCTTCTCTCTCATTCATGAAATAATTGATGGTTTACAATATTACATTATCCAGGTATATAACCTGTTGTAATTCACAGCGTGCATGGTATTTTTTAACTTCTGACGCGTGTACTAAAGATAAGAATGGGATAGGATGATTTATAGAATTTTAAAACTTTTCCGAAACGTTTTACAAGCGTACATATCTCGAAGGGGTAATTTGTCTGTTTTGATATATCAAGAATGCAGAAAATAGCATTTCGGTGCAACGCATATTTCATTGTACCTTTGGGCTATATAACGGAAGTTTATAAACTGACAGCAAACATAGCTTGCATTTTTGTGGACACGTTTCAAAGTAATATGGTGTGGCGTAATTTCTTTCACATTTTTTACTCTTATACTTTTAACTGCTGTGGCTTTATCAAATCTCTTGAAATATAGCTGTGTCGCTCATTGAAAGAAGTTACTTATAACATGTGAATATAGCGGAGATCAATATTAGTCTTGGTGTATGCTTCGCTTACGAAGTATTATTCCGCCGCTTCGAGCTGTGCCTCAGGAACCGGAATCAAGCCATACCATGAAATGGTGAACTCTATAAAACTAGCCTCTGTGACTATGTAAGTCATCCAGTCCTCTGACGAATCTTTCAGAATGTGTTTTTACCATTCTGATTTATTTTCATGTATATAAAAATAAAAAGGAGATGAAATAATATAAAAAAGAAGCTTTACAAGTTTTATGTATTTTTGTTTTGTTAAAATGTAAACAAAATTCCCCCAGGGAAAAATACCAGCCCGGATCCATGGGGGTGGCTTTGGGGCTTAAGCCCCGCCCACCTGGGGCTCTGTGTCAACTATAATGCAGGAATGTTAGTAATATGGAACACCTGATGATAATTTCAGATGATAGTCCATAAGGTTAGATTGAAATATATGTTGTAACATCTCTTTGGAATCGCCTCGGCGAGGCGATTCCAATGAAATGCCATAACATATATTTAAAGGTAAGCATGACAATATCTTGATTTTTCATGGAATACTCTATTTTATCTGGAACCCTGAGTATAGGGTATAGCCTCTTTCTTTGGGGCTTAAGCCCCACCAGTTGCTCAGAGATTGCCCCGAAAGCTAATTGTAGTCTAGATCCAGGCCTGAATACAATCGTCAAGCACAGTCCCCAAGACACCGAAAGAAGAAGAGCGAAACGTAAACGATAAAACAGAAAAGTACATCATCCGTCATTGTTTTTTTTTTCTTTTTTTAAAGTTAATAGAAAGGTCCAGCGTATGTCACAATTACAAACTGTAGCCAACCTTCGACACCAAGAAGAAGAGAAAAAGGACGAACACACACGCGCAAAACAAACAAATGCACGAGAAGCACAAAAGCCAGACCCCTCTCCACCCAAGCGAGGTGATAAGAATGGCTAGCTTTGTGACTATCTACAGGTGAAAGACGTGATAATATTGCTATCTGCTCCTGCTGTCTTAAAACTATTATTGTCACTTTATGCCACTATTTGCCATTTGGTATCGTGGGTGGGATGTTAGATTTGATTGCACTGTCTTTTTGTGCTACTTTATAATTTCCCGCCATTGTTTCTCTAATACGGTGTGAATAATATTCATAAATGATTATCTAACATAACAATATTAATATTTTATGTCACTATTTATTATTATGGCATATAAAGATAAAGATATGTAATCTTTACCACGGATCCTCACATACAGTGGAGCCCCCATTCTCCCCCCCCCCCTCCCCCATCCTGACCGCCACCCCACCACACATCATATGCCCGTAATTTATTACTGATCATTCCAGAGCGATGCTCTTCTGCTGTGGTTCCACACTGCTACTTACTTACGCTTGTTATCCATGTTTTCCCTGTATGTCCTGTTGTGTGGCATTGTTTCGGTTACATTTTAGTTAAAAAGTAAGGAGGAAAATTCTCAGGAACTGACACAATTCAATCCCAGATCCAACCTAAGACACCATGTGGGAAAGGGACAACACAGAATTAGTCACCACTAAAAACATCATCAGCGGCAGCCATGTGAACAGCCATTTCCTATGTGGGTGGTCAACGTGCTAGTCTGAACATCAAAAACAATATATCAATAATAGACATAGCAACTAACAACACATAAAACAACCAAGGAGTGCCGCCTTTGGACGCCCAGTAAAGAAATTCTTGTGGGGGTGGGGGGGGGGTGCTTAACAGGTTTGTGGTCGACCAACCCTCGCCCTTTGTTCTGCCTTAGTTTATCAGATACTCCAGAAGCAGAGGCAAAGGTTGGGGTCCCAAAAATGAGCCACGTCATGTGTGACTTTTTTGTCATATAGTGTTCAGATCATCCTTCTAGTTTATGCAGGGTAATCAGAGACCTCATTGTTGGCTCTATGGCTTGAGCCACTTCCAAACATGGCTGATGTGACAAGCAAAGGCTGTAATCAGATTGCAGCCTATGCTTGTCACCAATGCCAAATTTTTGGAAATCTTATGATGTTTGCTAAAATCCGGTTTAAGCCCCTCAGTTTTATTACTGATCTTTCCTAGGGGGGTACTTCTGTTGTGGTTCCATCCTGTTACTTCTCTTGTTGCCATATCAATACTTTCATTCTGTCATTATGATAGTGGAAAGTTTTTTTTCCGTTGTTTTGTTAAGTTAAAGTAGCTCCTTACTTCTTTCATGTACTAACTATATCCTCCCTTCTTCCACGTAAGGACGTTTATATACTATGAAATACTTGCTTTCAGTATTGCATTAATATGTGGTTTTTAAAATAAGCATCGTAGTTAAAATGAATCGAGCCGACTGTATTATTAGAGAATTCAACTGATTTCACAAGACTTTATTCTTTCTAAGCTATATATTCTATTACCTGTGGTCTTTATGAAGCATTAAAATAATTCCCTAGACATAACATGAAATGAGATGCAGTATGAGAAAATGCTCGACATCACGAGCTCCGACCATTTCACATCCGTTCAGTCCGATCAGTATTTTGATTATCTCAAACAAACAGATTTCAGAGCACCTGTTAGTGTTTCTGCAAAATGCAGACACTTTGTGACTGAAATGAGCGGATGCATAGGTTGCTCTTAATCTTTGCTGTTCGTAATTGCACGAAGGATCCTTTAAGTGTGTGATGGCTCGTGAAAAGTTATTGCCTTTCAAAAAGCAGCATGAAAATCTTGCGAAGTTGAGAAAAGTGTATGTGTGACTTAGTATTCGACAGGGCTGGTTTATTTACGAAGATCCTTTGTCAGAATATGAGCCGCGACACGAGAAAACCAACAAGGTGGTTGTGCGCCCAGCGCAGACTCAGATCAGACTGGGCATCCGTCCAGTCTGATCAGAGTCTTCCCTAAGCGCTTAAAGGTTAGCTAAGGATCTAAGCTACCTCTATGCGGCCAGCGAAGACTCTGATCAGACTGGGCGAATGCCCAGGCTGATCTGAGTCTTCGCTGGTCGCACAACCGCTTTGTTGGTTTTCTCGTGTCGCGGCTCATATAGAATTGAAGTATATGAAAGAGTGAAAGATCCCACTTCCTCATCAAATTGTAGGTTTATGAAGGCGCCAACCTAAACTCAACTTAATAGTAACACAGATGGTTGGCGCCTGACATCCGTTACGGGACGTCTTGGGTCGGGCCAACCCTGGTTCATCTGTTCCAGAATTTTTAATGTTGCTATTTCTGTGAGTCCTCATGTTTGATTTATCTTAATTTTAATTTGGATCTCTATGTTCCTGAGATATTACACTTATAAGTTAGGAATCTTCCACGCAAACCGAATAACTAAGTGTCTGTTGAACCAAAGCAGGACCAAGGGCTCGACCGCGAACCGGTTAAGCCCCCCCCCCCCACCCCCAGTAATTTCAATACTGGCTGTCCCAAGTGCCACTTCTGTTTTGGTTCTTCTTAGTTGTTTCATATGTTGTTTGTCGCTTTGACTGATTTGATATATGGTTTGTTATGTTAAGGCTAGCCCCGACATTAAAAAATTGAAAATACACATGTAGGTGAAAATAGATGTTTACGTATAATTTGTTCTTATCGTCAAGGTTGGTGCTTTTTGTAAGACTGTTGTGTGGGCGGTGGTTGTTTTTGTCGGGTTGAACAACTAAGTATCTAATGAACCAAGGCAGAACAAAGGCCGAGGGTTGGTTGAATACAATCCGGTTAAGCCCTCCCCGTCCCCCACCCCCACCCCACACACACACCCAGTAATTTCATTACTGGCCGTCCCAAGGCGGCAGTTCTGTTTTGGTTCTTCTTGGTTGTTTTATGTGTTGTTAGTTGCTATGTCTGTTGCTGATATATTGTTTGTGATGTTCAAGCTAACCCGTTGACCACCTACATGGGAAATGGCTGTTCACATGGCTGCCGCTGGTGTTGTCTTTCGTGGTGACTAATTTTGTGTTGTCTCTTTCCCACATGTTGTCTTGGGCTGGATCTGGGATTGAATTGTGTCAGTTCCTGAGAATTTTCCTCCTTACTTTTGGATCCAGTAAAACGTGTTTAAGCACCCCCTCCCCTCCCGCCAGTAATCTTTTGCTGACAATTCCAAGGCGGTACTTTTGTTGTAATTCCTCAATGTCACATGTTGTTTGTCTGCTTGTCTATTGTCTCCAGCAATATGATCATATGAACAAGTAAAGGAGGAAAATCCTCAGGAATTGACACAATTAAATCCCAGATCCAGCCCAAGATACCATGTGGGAAAATACAACACAAAATTAGACACCACAAAAGACATCACCAGCGGCAGCCAAGTGGACAGCCATTTTCCATGTAGGTGGTCAACGGGTTAGCTTGAACATCACAAACAATATATCAGCAGCAGACATAGCAACTAACAACACATAAAACAACCAAGAAGAACCAAAACAGAACTGCCGCCTTGGGACGGCCAGTAATGAAATTACTGGTGGCTTAACTAAATTTCCCTCGCCCTTGTTTCAGCTTTGGTTAATCAGACACTTAGTTATTCGACCCAACCAAAACAATTACCACCCACACAACAGACCAACGAAAGCACCAATCCTGACAACAAGAACAAATTATAGGAACGGCATTAAACATCTATTTTTACCTATTTTCTATTCTTATGCCAGGGCTACCCTTAACACCATAAACAATATATGAGCCAATGTGGTTGTGAGCCCAGCGCAGACTCAGATCAGCCTGGGCATCCGCCCAGTCTGATCGGAGTCTTCCCTAAGCGCTTAAAGGGTAGCTAAGAGTCTAAGCTACCTTCATGCGGAAAGCGATGACTCTGATCAGACAGGGCAGATGCTGGATCTACGCTGGGCGCACAACCACTTTGTTTTCTCGTGTGTCGCGGATCAATTATCAGTAACAAACGAGGCAACAAACAACACATAAACCAATCAAGAAGAGCCATAGGACGGCCAGCAATGAAAATACTCTCTCTCTCTCTCTCTCTCTCTCTCTCTCTGTTTGCGGGGGAGGGAGGGGGGACTTAAATAGTTTGCGGTCGACCAATCCTCGCCCTTGGTTCTGCTTTGGTTCACCAGACACTTAGTTGTTCGGTTTGCATGGGGATTCCTAGCTCATAAGTGCATAATCTCAGAAATATAGAAATCAAAATTAAAACTAAGACAAAACAAATACGAGGGCTCACACAGAAATAGCTGCACTGAAATTCAAGAGCAGAAGAAGCCAACCAGTTTCCAAGACAGCAAAATCCCCGTCCAGAGTTACCTCATTATTTAAATCCGTCTTGTGTGACTCAGCTAGAAGAGGATGTATCTCTTTCAAAACAATCCAACACCATCCCAAATACCTAGATCCGTCTTTTGAGACGATCTAGATTTTTAAAGATGGGTCTAGATATATTGGGTACACTAAATATTTTCCATTAATTATATATACGTAAAACTTACATCAGAATGAAAGAGAACATTGCGACAAAAGAAACTGACTTTTCAAAGTCTAAAGATAAGCGAACGATAACATCGATAAACGACAACAGAACCACCGCCTTGAAACGGTCAGAAATAAATTAAAAGGGGGTTTGCGAAGCTTCAATTCTTGCTCTAGCTAGCTTCCACCGTAACAGTTAGCGCTGCACGTGGTCGCAAAAGGCATAAAACATCTATTTTAACAAGTTTCTATTGTAAACCTCAAAACACAACAGAAAGCAAAGTGGGCAGCTATACAATTGTTTAAACAGATTAAATACATGTAGTATACATGTATAAATCCCCTATGAAAAATCAGAAAGCTTGCCTGAGCGTAAACAGCCCTCCATATGAAAAGCTTAAGGTGTGTGTTCCAAAATATAAATAATGTTATTACCTGATAGTGTTAATTAGACAGACAGTGCACAAGATTAATGTATATGACATTACAGCGATGGCAGAACATATCAGGCCCAGTAGATCATGACTTTTTTCTACAAATCCTAACTGTGACAACAGTTTAGAAAACACCTTGCAGTTTGCGTGTAAGTTGGACAAAGCGAATATAAAACACACACACACACACACACACACACACACACAGAGTCCATTTCATAAGTACATGTAAGTACATGTAAATTCTGAAAAGGTATAATTGCATCATACTGCCAAACGCAATCAGCTTTACAGAAGCCTCAGTTAAATCCGATTTTGCCCTGAACTCTAATATATTTTGGCAATTCTAATAATAAGCTTCAAGCATGTGTAAAAAGCCCCCATCGGACCTTCTGTGGTAATGTGTATGTCTTTAACCCTTACTAACAACTGAACCATCTAAGGGACCGACCATTTGATATTCAAGGGGGGGGGGGGGGGGGGGGCTCATAAGGGGGTTTAAAAAAATAATCTGGCCTCAAAAGTAAGTGAAAAAAATAACCTGACTCCACCCAAAATTTCAAAAATAAATATTGTCTGCAGATAATTCCATTTGAATTGAGTTTTTATAATGTCTCTGGCTTCCCCCATATTCATAGTAATATATTAATATTATCCACAATTGTTTTACACCCGCGGGCCAGCATGTGGTGCATACATTTACAAGAACATCCTATGACTCTATCAGTAAGTATTTATCAAACTTTCTAAAATGCGAATAAAGCATGTTTGGGCATCATTTATTGGGCTATAGAAAAAACCCTTAAATTCTTAATGTTGGCCCTAAAACTTAGCCATAATAGTCCTAATTTTTGGCCAAAATATCCCTAATTTAAGGCCTATTTTTTTAAACTCATACAAGGATGTTTGTACCTGTACCTTAGATGAAGAGAGTAACATGCTCCAGGCACTGGTTTGCAAAAGCAAGCTAAGCCATGCTCTTTAAGCCTGGTTAAAGACAGCACCATGTTCTTTTTGTGAGAAAAAAGGTGTAAAAAATACTGATGTGGGTAAAATAAAAGGATGTTAAGGTCAAGTAAACAAGGATCTAGCTGATAGTTCAGCCTATAAAATTAATAAAAAATAATCTGTTTGAGTTAGCTTGTAAAAAAAAGAGATTAGCTCCCTCAAGGTGAAAAAAAGAGAAATTGTTTCCAGAGGCCAGTGAAATAAAATGTTCTGTCTCCATCATCAAGAATACCGATTACCAACACCCCCCCCCCCTCAAGGTGAAAAAAAGAGAAATTGTTTCCGGAGGCCAGTGAAATAAAATGTTCTGTCTCCATCAAGAATACCACCCCCCCCCCTCTCCCCCCAGAATATCAAATGGTCGGTCCCTAATACCGTTTAACATCACCAGAAGTAAAGATGTTATTTTCTTTACAAACAATATCTATTTTACCGTTAGTAGTCAGCCGGGCCGGGTAGCGCAATCGGTAGGGCACCTGACTCGTAAGTCAGAGGTCCTGGGTTCGAATCCCGGTCTGGCCACATACTTTAGTTTCTCCTTCCGCTGATTCAAGAAGGGCAGTTGTCAGTTACTGGCGAAAGTATGTGCACTTAGTACTGGTTAACCGCTTAGGAGGTCTAAGCCTGCCCAGGAATAGTGTGGTTAGGTTAACTGACCGTCCCGACATGACATTAGTTGTTTACCGTGGACGTTAAGCATCAAATCAACCAACCAACCAACCGTTAGTAGTCAAAGTATCAGAATAGGTCGAAACTCGTAAGCCACAGAAACAGCGACAAATTCGAAATATACAGATCCTCAGACATGTATAGGCCATTTGCTGTCTATAAAACAGGTCATTTTGCAGATTTTCTCTTTTATTTCTGGTGATAAAATTGATACTTTATCTCCACTGGAACTGTCAAACTAATACATAACTGGAAACTGACTTTCAGAATTTTATCTTGTCAATTTTCTGCTTTTGCCTATTAAATCCTTTACAAAAATTTACAAAATTTTCAGCTTAAATAAGGGGGAGTACAATAATTTAATGTAATAGCTATAAGCAATGCCCATATATGCATCACAAACCAGAAATGTTTCTATAGATAAATTAGTCCTATTCATCACCAATCAATTTCCTTCCGAACCAATAAATAAGTGAACTTCATTTTTACTCAGATGAAAAGATTAACAGGTATACAGGTGCCATTGAGTAACTCTGTACAATTAAGGTGGTGATAATCACTGATTTGGGACAAAGACAAAAATCTGCATAAAATACTGAAAATAACACTGATCTTTCCAAAACTTAGCAAATGCCTTCTTTATGTTGTTTCTCATAATTTAGAATCCCAAAATGCAACATTTGTTAATGTTAAATAGTGTTTTTATAAGAGAAGATCAAAGGGTAATTTTCTGCGAATAAATCTGAAAAAATAATATCATTATTGAAAATATAGTTAGTGCTTAGAGTACCTTGCTGCATAATGGAGAGCGTCCTAGCAATTATTTTTTCAAACTCTTTCACACATTATCAGGCTGAGCAGATGAAAAAAGATGCAGTCTGTGTCCAAAATTTTTTGTCAAAACACACAGGGGAGACAGGTGATACTATTTTAACAAGGTTGAACAATTTCATCTACACACCACTGATCATGTCAGTAATGTATTATTTATATTGTAGGTGTTAACATAGGTATGCTTGCCTACCCTATATTTAATAAATGTGTCCAATGTACATTTACTTTGTACATGGTTGAACATTTGAGAAAAAGCTACTGTTTTCATCTGGTCTACATTACAATTTGAGAAAGAGTTGGAATAAATAATTGCTAGGACGCTCTTCATTATGCAATAATGCACCTTCAGCACTACGTAAATTTTCAATAACGATATTATTTTTTCAGATTTATTCGCAGAAAATTACCTTTTGATCTTTCCTTATAAAAACACTTTTTTAAGCAGCATGTACGTCTATTTTGTATTCTAAACTGTAAAGAACAACAAAAATAAGAAGTCTGCTAAATTTCAGGGAGATACGTTACTTTTTTATGGTTTTATGCAGATTTTTACATTTACCATAAATCACCACCTTAACTAACAATGGACATAGGTTAATATTGACCATTCAAAGGCTGTTACATAAATAAACTTACTCCCCTGTAAAATACAGTTAAAATATCGTCTAAAAATGGGCAGTTTTCAAAAGAAACTTTTTAGTTTCAAAACATAATTTTGAGGAAAATTATTGATTAGTTATCCCAGTGACATCAGTTTCAGAGCCCTTAAGATCAAAATCAACTTCTCAAATGCTTATGCAGCCAGCCTGACCCAAAAAACATATTTAAAGTCCCCTGTGATGTTTATTCTACCATTACGCTTATCCTCATGAAAAATTGTAAAGAATTTAAATCAGGAGTTTGTATTTTAGGAGACTACCTATTTTCACTTATCCTTCTAGTGCGGTATGTGTTTCAGAGCCCTTTTTAAAATTTTAAAATAAAATTTTATTTGGTTTGGTGAGGAAAAAATACTGATTTCAGGAGTTAGAATATTCCTGCTGACACCATTTAATAAAAGGTATCAATCACCAACCAATCCTTCTTGAGATGGTGGTAATAATTTCAGATAGCATGCGAACCTTGGATCAATGGCAGCTTTTTTATCAAACTTGTCAACCCCTATGCCTCAAATTGGAAATTTCTATTAAGTTCCAAACTTCAATGTTGAAGATTGATATGCAAACTGTGTTACAACTAGACCTGGTGACATAACTGCAAAAGAAAAAAAAAATTATCTTTACAACTCAGATTATAAACAAAAACAATACAACAAACCGTTACTTACTGGTACTGCTAAACACTTCTTTTGGATATAAGGACCCTCTTGTCAGAAACATTTTTGAAAAGTACTAACATACATTCAGTGAACCTCAACTTTAGCTTGACATTAAAGATATCAACCATACCATTAACAGACAATAAGTGTCTCTTACAAACTTTTGCTAGTTTAAAAAATTTAGGGGTCACAACAACCATAACAAAAGTGCATTAAGAAAAATTAAGAAAAATGGCTATTTAAAGCATATCATGTTTTGATTTATAATTTCTTTTCTCCTAGATAATATTTTGGACCATTCTTTATTATGGTCAAGGAACAAGACCTTTTACACAATTTAGATGTCAATAAATTGCCTCAGTGTAAATGCTCTACCACGTACAGTTTATGATTATAGTTAGGGCTCCAAAACACATACACAGACATTAAAGATGCGCTTTACTTCACAGTGATAGCTGTGGCAGTTTTAGAGATATTTAGCAAAATGACCTGTTTTATAGACAGCAAACGGCCTTTACAGGGGAGTGATCAAGTAAGTATCATTACAATGTACAACCTTTGTGAAATTTATGTGATATGCTGATTCTTGCCAGAGCATTCGCCCTACCTTTCCCTCATGATTCATGGCAGGCAGTTGGCCGGTAGTGCTGGCCCTTAATTGTGTTATGTGAATAAGTTTGCCCACCCTGATCATTTTGCGACAATAATGTCATAATGTAAACTGAACACTTTTTCGGAACAGAACTGAAGGTGATGGTGATCAAGAACAATGCCGATTTACATACTGTTTATGTATATACAGCATGAAGAGCCCCTGTAAATTATATGATATTTACTACGCTCATAACCTGACAGTCTAATATTAAGCCAATACATAGTACTTATGATATACAACCATGCAATTTTAAATGAATTTAAATGGGGGTCAAAAACGACCCAGATCATACCAGTTTCTTTGAGTCAAGGACCATTCTGACCAAAGGACTGGTCTCCATAATGTCTATTTTATGGCAAGAATATATAGCTGTCCACCAAACTTTGCAGAGAATCGTCTCTGTTAGAATGCCAGTCGGCATTTTCTTTATAGCGCTTCCGATTTTAGTTTAATAGCCTTTCATTGTGATCTGTTTATTGCTTTTGCGCAACCAAAATCTGCGAAAATGGAATTGCAAAATCTGGTCATTTGAGCCGCGACACGAGAAAACCAACAAAGTGGCTGTGCGCCCAGCGCAGACTCAGATCAGCCTGGGCATCCGCCCAGTCTGATCAGAGTCTTCGCTGTCCGCATGAAGTAGCTTAGACCCTTAGAACCCTTTGAACGCTTGGCGAAGAGTCTGATCAAACTGGGCGGATGCCCAAGCTGATCTGAGTCTGCGCATGGCGCACAACCACACGGGCCCTTTACTACTAGCCACTTTGTTGGTTTTCTCGTGTCGCGGCTCATTAAAATTTACTTCACAAGATGCAGCAAAGTCAATTTATTGTGTTTGTATTCCGAGGTAAGCACCGTGCATAAGGGACATTATACCATGTCGCAGCTTAGTTTTAATTACAACTTAGTTTCAATTACAACTTAATTCTTTATCAATGCCTGCCAAAAATCACGCGACAGTTTAGTGAGTGAACGCCCTTTAAAAATGTTATAAATGATGCACGTATTGGTATAGCAAAGAGAGAGAGAGAACGGGAGAGCGACATTAGTTTAAGTTAAATGCGTTTATATCTATCTATCTATCTATCTATAACGTATGCTAACAGAGAGGCAGAGAGGGCGACAGAAACAGAGAGAATAAAGTTGTTTTATAATCGTTTGTAAATTGTTTGACAACCTTACCTTATCTAATCAGAGAGAGAGAGAGAGAGAGAGAGAGAGAGATTTAAAACGGATTGCACCGATAAAGAAAGCTATGAAAACAAATATTCCGCTATTCAATGCGTTAAACTGAAATTTGATTGATTTCATTCATAAGTAATATGTGCTTATAAAAGTAGTAAAAACTGCATTTAATCCTTAATGGCTCGCATCTTCTTGTCAAAACTTTGATACTTGAACACACAATTAACTGTACAATATGCATTAATCCTAAAGTGGTCAAAAGCTGCCGCCTATCAAAACAATTTCTAATTAACAGAATACCGAAAAAGACTTAATGTATTAGTCTGCATAAGGTTACCGTAAAAGTTCTAATAATTGGGACACCTAAAATAGTTACTGTAATTGTTCTAGCAAAGGAACAATTTGAGCCGCGACGCGACAAAACCAACAATGTGGTTGTGCGCCCAGCGCAGACTCAGATCAGCCTGGGCATCCGCCTAGTTGGATAAGACTCTTCGTTAAGTGCTCAAAGCGTAGCTAAGGATCTAAGCTAGCTTCATGCGGACAGCGAAGTCTCTGATCAGACTGGGCGGATGCCCAGGCTGACCTGAGTCTGCGCTGGGCGCACAACCACATTGTTGGTTTGTCATGTCGGGGCTCATTTGTTGTTTAACACAATGTAGAAATGCGTCCAAAACATGCAGATAAAATGACAAATAGTGTAAACCCTGATGAGATCTGGTCCTTTGGCAATCTGATATGTGATGACACTGTTTTCTAAGACCTGTCTGTCCCAATGTTTAGAACTTTTACGGTATTACGGAGACATCCGCATGTCAAATCAGCGTGCCCGAACACTCTATCTAGTCGGAGCAGGTAAGTTTGAGGAACTGAGATGCATTGACCCGTTGTGCATGTGCACTGTCTGGCCTGTGTAGACTTGTCATCATATGCCTCGAAGCTTTTCATCTGCATTTTATTTTACCAAAGCTTTTGTAGTTTTGGGAAAGGGGAATACATATATAAACATCCTAAATAAAATAAAATGTCACGAAAAAGAAAGAAAAAAGACATCCTTGAGTCCCAAACTACACTGTAGCATTCCGTTTTAAATATTAACTGGTAGAACCTCAGTACTGGCATAAGGGATTCGTCATCAGCCTTTCACAAGAGCAAATTTTGAAGAAGAAAAAACAGGGTGAAGTGGAAAACAGCGAGCTTGCTGAATCTATGGAGAAACTGACATACCTTTAAAACTACAGGTTTTGACAAAAACGGGACAACACAACAGGACAAGATACAAACAGACAAACAAACAAACAGACAAAGATAAAATAATAAAAAGGAGGTAAATAATTAAATCAGCAATAAATGAATCATCATAATGAAGATGATTATGATAGTAAGGTTTATGGATACACGTCCATGTTTTTCCGCCATATTTAAAAAGGGGAACAACTTTTATTGCTTTCTGTTTGCTTCCCTGTGCAACGAAATTCTTTCAGAAAAGGGTCTACTCTTTAAAAGGAAACGAATTTGCTTCCCAGGAGTAAATTCTTTTCTTTGAGAGTTGACTCCTACTAAGCAGGGAGGCAAAAATGAAAATGGCAGAGTTGTTGCCCCTAACTGTGTATCCATACACATTGAGAAGCGAACAACAGTAATTCGGTATTTGCTGGAAATATTCGGAAGCGTGACCCGTTTCTAGAAGGAAAATGTTCGAAGTGTATAACCCGTTGCATTCTGGGTATTTTTTGTCGTCTGCTGAAATTGTCGTCTGCATCAAAAATCAAGAATAAGTTGACTATATTGGTCTACCTAACTCTTGTAGAAATGATGTCTAGACAGCAAACAGTTTGGATCTCAGATCAGGCCCCACGTTTGTGGGGCCTGATCTGGATCCAAACTGTTTGCCCAGATCTAAAGGGATAGATCTATCCCGAATGGAATGGGTTAAAACTGTTAGCTCCAATAGTTCTTGTCGGTCCAGTTAACATAACTGCCCAGGGAGGACGAACCTTCAGGCACCAGTATATATCTGGTAAATTTCTGGTTAATGCCGTATTTCTGCTAAATGCCGTATCAAAATACTTAATAGAATCTATAATTATATTAATGGTAAAACTTATGATGATAGTAGTGACTGTGAAGTGACGAAATGTAATGTGACAGAGACGTTGAAAAAGATGTCCAAGACAGGATACAACCGAAACACGAGAAAATGGATGTTATATAGCGTGTGCAAACAGCGTAACCCAAATGAACCTGCTCATCTATGAAGTTTCACCATTCTCTGCTAAAGCGCTGTAGAGATTCTTCAAGCTAGACAGCGCTGAGAATCAGCGGTGCGTTCTGCAGAGCCTAGATAAGGCGGGCTGTTCAGCATACCGGGTAGGCGGCAATCGAAAACGCTCTAAACAATCGATTAACGCGGATCGAAAATCGTTAGAAACAGCGTTTTCGATTGCAAATTGCCGACAATTTGCAATCGAAAACGTTGTTTCTACTGGTTTTTGATTCGCGTTCGTCGACTGCATGAGCGTTTCCAATTGCCACCTACCCGGTGTGTTCAGGATAATTCTGCAATAGTTTGTCTTTAATATTTCTCAATGAAACATGTTATGATCCCTCATTAAGTTGTGACCCCTAACGAGGGGTCACAACACAATTTCCTGGAGAAATATTCAAAATTACCACTAAATTGTTCTTGTTGCCGTTTCTTAACTGGAGTAATGAATCTCGGACTTCGCGTTTTAGCTTTTACACCACACACGTTTTCTCGTGTCTCGGTAAATGTAAAATAAAAAGAGCAACAAAAAAAAGACAAAGATGGAAGAGCCGATTTGAAAAATGATTTTGGCATGTGCGATAGCAAAGACTCAAATCATCTGAGAACTGTGCATCAGCGCATTTTGATCACAAGTTTCCCTGTAATCGGACCCTGAAGAACACAAGTTAACAAGTTTAAACACAGATGCAAGCTGATCTGAGTCTCAGCTTTTCGCACAACACACACCGCACAAGATCATTAATAAAAGAAGAATTACTTACTGTCTTCGAAGTTAACTTGTCCTATACACAAGTCCGAGTCCTCGGGAAACTTGTCGCATTTTAAGATATCTGGCCAAGGATAGCCATAGTTATTAATCCTTTCCTCACACCCCCGCTTGACCCCTTCACAGAGGGATCTACATGGGTATATTGGTCTTTCTAAACACACGGGGCTGTAGAGCGAACACAAGAAAAGTTTTGTATCCGGGTGACAATGAAGATTCAAAAGGGGCACCCACACTTTCGCTTGGTCCAGGACCTCATTTAGACTCTCATGGTCCAATAGATTAGGCAGCCTCATTTCCTTATATCCTATATTTCTACATAGCGTAAGTTTCTCTGGTATTGCGACACACTTGGGCTGATGCACTCGGCCTCCAGCTAATGCCCAGTCTGTGTCCATATCACTAAAATATCCGTCTCCATAGTAATCCGCGTACCCAAAACAAAATCGAAGTAACAAAAATATAAAGTAAACAAAATTGTTTAAATGTAAATTCCGCATTGTGAAATTCTTCCTCTTTCTAAATATTACGATCTGAATTTCCTGCTTCTAATAGCTATTATATTTCTTGAATATATTTTATTGCACATGTTCATTTCAAAACAACTAAAATATAGGCGCGTCTCTCCTCTGCCTCTATAATTCAGTAAATTTTAAGAACAAATGTAAATGTTTGTGATTAAGTCCTGGTGGGTTGTGGTGTTTATATTGTAATCTGACGAGAGCTTATTCAAACGTCATTTTCTCTCCTATTTCTTCTGTATACAACGTATACAATTTACTCCTATGCATTGTTCAAACCCGCCAACACGCGATACACACATTTCAACCGGTGCAAACTAACTATTTATCAAATTTTCAATTAAGTCTATACCAACTCTTTCGGCTCTGTCTGATACTCGGTCAATACTAATTATTTCCTCCCGAGTTCCTTAGCCAGCGTCAGCAGATGGTCAAAGTTCTTCTGTGTTCGTTACCTTAATATCTCCAGACACATTTTACAGACTAACTTAATCAATCAAATTATCCTTTCTACAAATTTCGGTCCGATGGGGGCTGTGTTGCACACCGTTCGACTTCTAAGACTAATCATCAGCACGTTAAGCTACCCCGGCGGGTTTATCCTCGCAGCTCCTCTCAGTAATTTTATTATTAGTCTGCAAACATATAGACAAATAATCTTAGGCGATAAAAGTTTTGATAAGAAAGGTGATAGGGCGCTATAATCCTAATAAGGAGCTACTTAGCAACGCGAAAGAGAGAAAAGATAAAACGAAGACGGTCAACTGCTTATGCACATCTGCACCTCTGGAAAGGTTTGAGAACACCAAATATTGGACGACAGAATTTGCTTAAATTCTTTTTTTTTTCCTACAAAATTTAGAAGTTTGCGACAAAATAATCGCTATCAAAGTGTGTAGACTTAATATAAAGTATGGAACAAATTATTATCATTCGTGCGTCCCAATTACAGTGAATTTGCTTTAAAAGAAAATGCAACGAGCAAGCACGTGATACTGAAGTCAAAATTATAGTTCAGCAAAAGTCGAAAAGGAAAACAGATTCTCAAAAAGTTGGCTTTACTGCACTTTCAAAAGTTAACCATACTTTTTTTAATAACTGGATAACTATTATCAATTTGTCTTCAGTTTCTCTCAATGAACAAGTTTACAATGTTTTAAAGAAAGTTTTGTTGAGTGTAACCTATAGGCAAAATTGACGTCTCTGCGCCACACAAAAATATACTGCACGTCTTCGTTGTAGTATAAATAATAAATATTGTTGAAAATTAAGTAGACACAGTGGTACCGTAGATTACTCGAAATATGGAGACACTTTACTCATTACTATGACGTCTTAAAATTTGTAGGAGTTCATTATATCATCATTCAAAAATGTGTCAAAATCTTCAGGCGGGCCGGCAAACAGTGTAGATCGAGATCAGACTGCTCTTAGAGTCTGATCTGGGTCTACTCTGTTTGTTCAGAAACGCTTCTGTCCCAATTTAGGATAAATAAGATAGTTGTTTTCACAAATATGATAAGACACGATGCAGTTGATTTATTTGATGTTTTTCTGACTGTCTACATAATTTGATTAAACATAGAACAGTGAATGGACACAAAGATGCGTATTTATTATGCTTGAACCAAGAAAAAAACTTGCATTAAGTTAAAATTCAGTCTACGCAGTTGAATAAAACGATGAAAACTTCGTGTCAACGTCGAAGCAATAGCATGAAGTTGTATTGATGTTGTTTCAACGTTATGAGTTTGTTGGGAGTGCTATATACACTCCCGCTACATACGTATTCAAGACAGGCTTCAGCTCATTTAAGAAACTTCTATCTCTCATTTCGCGGCAAGCTTCGTCCCTTGTTGAAATTCCGACCCTCGGGTGAGATTTCTCTATATCCTACATGGACACTCACAATGGATTCTCTCTACAATCTTTCGAAAATGAAAACATGGCAAGGAGTGAAGACAATGCTTTGTATTATATTGAAATATTTTATGAAGTTCTTAAATTTTAAAGTACAAATTTAAGAAAATGTCGAATTACTCCTTCATTTTCGTAAATTACATTATTTTTGTTCGACTAAGGATTTAAATTAGTGTTACATACCTGCTTTTGTATCCGAGTGCTGGAAAGGCTATCAATTGAAATCCGAAGCAGCCACGCTACATAACGTAGGTAACGTCTAAGGAAAAGCTGGCTTATGCCAAGGACAACGTCGACAAAAGTCTTGTCAAGATTTTCGATTCTTGACATACCAGTTCCTTTGATACCGCTCAAAGAGACCAGTAAACATTAAAAATTTGGTATAAACTGCACTGTTGCACAGACAGATCTGAATCTTCGCTGTCCACGTGAGGTACACATTACTTCTCCACGTGACGTTACCTGTCTGTTTCTGAAGTCGCTAATGGGAAACGCAGATGTCTAATGTTGCGGATTTCCCTCATATACCTGTACTTTTCGTACTTATTTCCTTCCTACTTGGACGGCTGGTGAACTTGAAACGGAAGTTGCGAATCTGACTGAAAAAAACGGGGTTAAAGAACTTACAGCTACTGTTAAGTTATGGGTTCATTTTATACAACATGATATAACAAGTGATAGATACAGCATGGTTCGTCCGCCTGTGCGGAGAGATAATCCTTGAGCTATAGCGAGTAAGCTCGTGGACTATCTAGTCTCCGTACAAAATTAAGTTTTATCCAAATAATTGAATTTGTGAGAATTCCTTTCCTACTTTTTCTTGAACGACTGCTAATGCCGATAAACCAATATGAAAGTGGATCTGGCTAATATAGCCTCATCACTGACCCTGTACAATGGACGTAGGCAAACAGCGAAAACAGTGGCGTCAGATCAGGAGCTACACTTTGTATATACTTTCCAGCGATTTAAAAAAAACAAATAGTAAAAAATAAATAGCCAGATACCCTTAAAATGGTGGATAAACTCAACCGACTTTGCTCAGACCTGTCTGTCCCAATTGATAGATTTTTACGATATTCATTGCACTTATTGTGTGGTTGCGCAAATGCATATTTCTCATTCATGCTAACTTGTTTTGAAGGATAAGCCTTTTATGTCTGCATTTTGTATAACACACCCTCAGCCTTATTGAGGATACCATTTCGGATAAAAAATGAACTTTTAATTTTCGCTTAGAAAGACAATCAAGGGTGGACAAAAGTGTTCGTTAAATCGTGACGTTACCATTGACTTTAATGCATTTTTCCTTTTAGCGCAAAAAAATATTGTGAGAAAAGTATAATAGATATTTATATGAAAATCGCACCAATGTTTAGCTACATTATTTGGGCAATATTAATCAATTTCTTGCTCTCCTGGAATCTATAGTTACTATTTGGCACTACTTTATCCTCATTTAGGTAGTTTCTTGTGGTAAATTTTGCTAACGTCACCATTGACGTCAATGGAAACAGGGATTTCTAAAAATTTACTCAATCTTTAAATAAAATCAACTCTGCAACTAGAGATCACAAACATGTAAAAATGTTTTGTATATTGCATTAATCATTTAGCTACATATTAGTATAATTTTCATGACGGTATATTTTATGCTTCTCATATAATTAATTTTTCAGCAAAAGTGGAAATGCACTGAAGTTAACGGCAACGTCATGATTTAACGAACACTTTTGTCCACCCTCGTACTTAATGCCAGAGAATTTCAGCTGTCAAATAATTCGACATATAGTAGTATTTATTTCGCAGCGTTTTCACCCTTACAATTCGAGTTTCTGTTTAATGCCAGGTAATTCATATTTACAGACAGTTCGATCTTGAGTCGCCCTCGTAACTCTGATTTTTCTTTAAGAGCATTGAATTCTGTTTAATGCCTTCTTTCAGATTGCTGCCCAACCTGCCTTCTGTTTTGTTTTGTTTTGTAATTAAAATAAAAAATAAGTAAAAATAGATGTTGATGCTGTTATTGGGGTAGCTGAATGACCACCTGTTTGGGAAAGAGCTGCTCATTCGGTTTACTGTGCGTATCTTTCGTATACTTGTGTCACTGCTTCTTTCCCTATTTGGTTTTGAGAGCGGAATGTGGGATGTGATTGTATTAATTCCTGATCATTGCCTATCTTTTTACTTTCTATATTTGGCCATCCTTTTGTCACAAATGTCTTCCTATTGGAAAGTATTGGAAAGGCTCGTATTTAAATACTTATTTAACCACTTACGTGATAACAATTTACTGTCTTCGCTACAATCCGGCTTTCTTCCTGGAGACTCAACCGTCAACCAGTTAACATTCCTTTATAACACATTCTGTCAAGCACTAGATTCAGGCAAAGAGGTACGGGCTGTTTTCTGCGACATCAGCAAAGCATTCGATCGTGTGTGGCATGCTGGCCTCCTTGCTAAGCTTCAAGCAGCTGGTGTCTCAGGAAACGTCCATGCTTGGTTTGCAGATTACCTGTCTGACAGAAAACAACGAGTTGTTCTCCCTGGCGCTGTTTCTGATTGGACTTATATCCGTGTTGGAGTTCCGCAGGGATCGATCTTAGGCCCTCTTCTGTTTTTATTGTACATCAATGATATTGTAAAAGATATTGGCTCAAATATTCGGTTGTTTGCTGATGATACCAGTCTCTTTATTATTGTTGATGATCCTGTGACAGCAGCCGGTTGTATTAACACAGATCTTGGTAAAATCTCAAACTGGGCTTCAACGTGGCTTGTTACTTTCAATCCAACTAAAACTGAAACTTTACTCATCTCCCGAAAGCTAAACAAACCTCTTCATTCACCTCTCTTCATGCAAAACCAGCAGATATCCGAAGTTGATTCTCACAAACATCTTGGTCTCTGTTTCTCAAACGACTGCACTTGGCACCAACACATAAACTATATTACTGTTAAGGCGTGGGCTAGAATTAACATCATGCGGAAATTAATATTCAAATTAGATAGGAAATCTTTAGAAACTATTTATACGGCATTTATTAGACCTTTAATCGAATATGGGGACATCGTTTGGGACAATTGCTCACAATACGAGAAACAAGAACTTGATAAAATTCAGAACGAAGCGGCTAGGATAGCAACAGGGGCCACTAGACTTATTTCTATCACTGCTCTTTGTAAGGAAATCGGATAGGACACGCTTGAAAAGAGAAGAACTAATCATAAGCTTACATTGATCTATAAAATGACCCATAACCTAGCTCCTTTATATCTATCTTCCCTAGTACCTCCGTCTGTTAGTAATATTTCACGCTATAATCTTAGAAATGCTAATAATCTACAAACAATAGATGCCAGGACAACTCTCTATTACAATTCTTTTCTGCCTTCAACAGTCAGAGCCTGGAATAACGTACATAAAAAAGTGAAGCAATCAGACTCTGTAAACACCTTTAAATGCTTTCTCAACAAAGATAAATTTCGCATTCCGAAGCATTTCTATGTAGGAAACAGGAAGACTCAAATATTACACACTAGATTAAGGACTACATGTAATTGCAGCTCGCTTAACTTAGATCTTTTCATGAGGAACATTTCCGATTCCCCTTTATGCCAATGTGGCAGCATAGAGAATGCTCAACATTATTTCTTTCACTGTCAATACTATCAGGCCCAACGAATTGAACTCATGAATACAGTATCTCAGTATCAGATTCCCTCGTTGTCTCTCCTTTTATATGGTAGCGATTCTCTTTCACTCGAAATAAATACGGTCATCTTTGAAAAGGTACATAAATTCATTATGGATTCAAAGCGTTTTTGAGTAGCATATCCTCGTAGAAAATGCCAAGCGGCTGGTATTCTTGCTAGTTTTATTAGCAATGGTGGTTGTTGTGTTAAATGCGACTGTCGCTGCGAATCTGCATCCCTCTCTCACCTTCAGTTGCTTTGTTTGCATATCTCTCTCTCTCTCTCTCTCTCTCTCTCTCTCTCTCTCTCTCTGTATTGCCTTTTTATTTTACCTTATTGTCTAGATATTTTTCTCTGTTATTCAGTTTCACTTTCTAACTTTCTATCATTGTTTTTTCGAAAAAATATATTACAATGCATTAATATGAATATTTTGTTAACATAATTTTGTCAAACTATCGCCATGATGTTCATTTGTTAGACATGTCCTAGGAGAGGAACTTTATAAGTACTAGTGCTTCCGTTCCAATCCTATTATTTGTATTTTGTCAATGTTTATATGTATTGGATAGATTGAAATAAAATATGTTTAAACCAAATGTCTTCCTAATCGCTGGGAATGCCACAGAATTCCTTTTGTCGGAGAATACGACAGTTAAAGAATTTTACAATAAGTCATCCTTATGTTGAAATGCATCCAAATAGCGTGGAATTCTTGGTAATGCTAGAAAATTCCTATTGTCAGAGGAATCCACCTATTGTCATCCTTCTAATAGACAATGCTTCCTAACAGCGTGTAGAAATACTTTTCGCTAGGGAATTTCTATTGTCAGACACGTTGACCTTTATTTTTTTCTTCTATAACAGAATTCTTTCTAAGGAAACAGTACATGTGTATTCTACTAAATGGCTGAGAATACATATTGTCTAAGAATTCAGCCTATAGCCTTCCTTATACCACATAATTCTTTCTACTATCATGGTATTCTACTTAATGCCAGAGAATCTCTGTTGTTCCAGAATTCTACTTATACTCATCTCTACTTTCTAATACAGATTTCCTCATATCATAAAATTCTGCTTAATATTAGGAAATTCCCCTTTGTCAGAGAATTCGCCTTACACGTCCTCATAACACAGAGACTTCTTCCTAATAGCACGGAATTATAGTTACCGCTAGAGATTTTCAATTGCGAGAGAATTCGCCCTACAACTATCCTGATAATACAGTCCAACCTGTATTAAGCAAGCACCAAAGGGATAGTCAAAATATGCTTGCTTCAGACAGATGCTTCAATGTATTTGCCTGTTTTGGGAACTGAATACATGCTTGCTTAATACAGGTTGCTTGCTTAATACAGACGGCCACTAAGACAGGTTTTACTCTACAGAATTATTTCTGATAATTTTTTCTTAATGCCAGGGAATTTCTGCAGCAAGAAAATTCGACCAAAAGTCATCGTGATTATGCAGAATTCTTACTAATGTTCTGGAATTCTTCTTAATGCTGGAGAATTAATACTGTTTGCAAACTCCAAGTATGGTCTTGTTTTAGTCATGCGACTCCTGACGTTGCGTTCCGCTCTGCTACACTGTGAAGTAGCGGTAGTGTAACGGTAGCGGATTCTAAGGCCCTATTTTGTAGGTCTAGGTCTTGTTTTATAATAAGTAATTCTTCCTAGCTTGAAATTATACTTAATACCGACAAGTAAAATTTCATTTACCGTGTACAAGATAAATTTCGCGGTGTTCCATTTTCGCGGTATTTCGCGGTCACTTAGAAGCCGCGAATATTAAAATCGCGAAATAATTTCCTGTTTCTTACAAAGTATCTTCTGTAGACACAGTGTTCGTATATTGTGTTTCTGTTTGCTTCGGTAATTGCTGGTACTTTTCACTTGAACCAGTTCTTTCATTAACCTGCGGCAGCCCTGCCGCAGGTTAATGAAAGAACTGGCTCAAGTGAAAAAGAAGTAGTTTTGCTTTTCGCGCATGTTGCGAACCGCGAAAATTAAAAATCGCGGAAATTAATGTTTATGTTTTTGACCCTTATCCGCGAAATTTTGAACCCGCGAAAATTACCGCGTATACGGTATCACGAAGAATTCTGTGACATAAGGACGAATAGAAGCCGAAGTGTCTCTTTGACAGTGAGAATGAATGAAGGTGGAATCAACTGACAATAAGAAATATTTTGCCTTTAACTTAGATTTCCTTGCTATTTCACAGTATCCGAACGCACTGTACCATCTCTTCCGGTTTTCATAGCGTGTAATCGAGAGTACAAACATTCGCTTATAACCAGTAGTCGGAAATCATTGTGTTTTGAGATTTTATCCGGAATCTGCTGCGTCATTTATGCTGATTCAGCTTTGGAAATGTAAAGAGGTAAGTTTAATATAATTTGCTTTTCGGTCTTTCACTTCATTGCCCTGTACAATGTCGTGTATGGGTGGATAGTAAATGGTACAGTATTCAAATTGCCCTAGGCATGGTTCTAAAACTATTTTGAGCCTTTTCTTACGTGTTTTATCAAAATCTTTAAAATAAACGGAAGGCGTTATCAACCTACAGTTTGTTAGTTTTGATAATAGGATAATTGCTAGGTTTTGCACAACACAAACTAGTGTTAAATTATGCTGTTCGGAATAAAATTTCTGTGACGGCCATGAGTTTTTCATTGTAAAGGGTAATAAAGTAAAAGACCGAAGAGCAAATTATATTAAACTTACCTCTTTACATTTTCGGAGCTGAATAACTATAAATGACGCAGCAGATTCCGGATAAAATCTCAAAACATAATGATTTCCGACTACTGGTTATAAGCGAATTTTGTACTCTCGATTCAACGCCATGAAAACCGGAAGAGATGGTACAGTGCGTTCGGATACTGTGTATTTGGGCGCAATTCAGTATGAAAATGACTGAATGTAGAATGTTGTAACTTACGGGTAACTTACGTGTACCAGGCCATCTTCTAAGCAGGAACGCTTGTGTAGGCCGATCACAGCATCCTATGAAATCTTCTTGGTATACATAGCTTAAAACTTTAAAATGTTGGAGTGCGCTAAAACATATGTAAAACTATTTACATGTCAAAATTTTAGTGGATGATCCTTCCAGGCAGCATTCAATGCAGATTTGAAACTGTTGATAGAGTCACTTTCTACACAGGAAGACGGGAGACTGTTCCATGGATTCACAACACGCTGAGAAAACATACTGGCTCTGTGTAAAGTCCTATTATGCCCCTTTGCAAGCTTAAAGCTATGGCCACGTGTTCTAGATTCCTCAGATAATATAAATAGCTGATTGACTGGTATGTTGTCAATCTGTTTCATTATTTTGAATACTTGAATCATATCATTTCGACATCTTCGGTAGTTCAACGTAGGTAAACCCAACTTTTTCAATCTTTCTTCATATGGTAATTGTCTCAATGATGGAATCAATTTAGTGGCACGTCTTTGAACATTCTCAATGAGAAATATATCTTTTTTCCAATATGGACACCAGACGGTTGTGGCGTACTCCAAATGAGGACGAATAAGAGATTTATACAATGGTAGAAACATGTCGATATCCATGTATGAAAATGTACGTTTAATAATGCCAAGAATCCTATTGGCCCGATTCACACAGTTGAGAATATGCTTATCAAATTTCAGTGTATCGCAGAAAGTTACACCTAGATCTTTTTCCTCTGACACTTGTTCAATAGGTATCCTTTGATTTCCTTCTTTCATGAAGTAAACTGTCCTAGGGTTTGATTTCCCAATGTGCATAGATGTACATTTCTTTGCGTTGAAACGAAGTTCCCAAGTTTCTGACCACTCTGACATAGAATATCAATCCTCCTGAACCTCTGCTGTATCTGTAGCTGATCTAATTGTAGAGTATTCCTTTGTATCATCCGCAAATATAACCACAAATTTCTTGACAACGTCGGGTAAGTCGTTAATATAAATTAAGAACAAAACAGGCCCAAGTACACTTCCTTGAGGAATTCCGCTGGCTACATCTGCCCACTGGGACTCTTCACCCTGTACCAAAACTTTCTGCTTTCTATTACTTAGAAAATGTTGTATCCACTTTAGGATATTTCCTCTAATTCCATATGCATACAATTTATTTATGAGTCTTGCATGGGGCACTGTGTCGAATGCCTTTCTAAAATCCAGATATATTACATCTACATTTTCCTGGTCATCTAATGCTTTGGACCATTCTTCTAGAACACACAGGAGCTAAGTAACACAAGAATGATCACTTCTAAATCCAAACTGGTATTTTGAAAATAACTTATCACGTTCCATGTGCGACATTAACCTGTCTCTCAACAAAGATTCCATGATCTTACAAACAACACATGTCAAACTAACTGGTCGATAATTCTCAGGTTGCTTCTTGTCTCCTTTTTTGAAAATGGGAGAAACGTGAGCTCTGCACCACTGAACTGGAACTTCTTCTGTCTCAAGTGATTTGTTGAAAATACAAGTCAAGGGCTCACACAGAAAGTCCTTCAGCTCAATTAGAAGCTTACAATGGGGCCATCTGGACCTGACGACTTTGACGATTTCAACGCACTAAGCTTTTTCAAAACCTCCTCTGGAGTAATATTAAAATATGAAAGTTCTGAATCGAATATACGATCAGGCAAAGTTGGCACAAATGAAATGTCCTATCTGGTCAATACACTTGCAAAAAAGTTATTCAAAACATCTGCTTTTTCCTTGCTGGAACTCGTCAATGTACCATCATCCTTTACCAAATCACATATTTTATCCCGAGTTTTGCATTTAGACTTCACATAACTCCAAAAGAGCTTAGGTTCTTCTTTAACTTTAGAACAAACGTTGTATTCATAATCGTGACGATATGACATTAAGCAGAATTCCATTATATTAAGAAGGAGTCTGTGTTACAATGTCGGTTCTTGGTCAAATTCTCTGATGATTGAAACTTTCTGCCATAAAGAAGAATTCCCTTGATTTAGAAAGAATTGTGTGCTACAGAGGCGGCTTTAGATCCAGTTCTCTGACGAAGATATCCCTTTAGCATTAAGTAAAGCTTTATGGCATTCAGTACAATACTACACTGTAAAAAATGTGTTTAGAATAAATGCAAAAAATACAGTCCGATTTTTTATGTGTTTAAATCGTAACATGATCAATTTGCAACATGTTTAGGTTTATGTTTAGAAATTAAACATGTACAAAACTGGTTATATTTACCTTTTATTTTGAAAATTTCCTCTGTCAACATTTTTGTCTCTTTTTTTCGTTCTTCAACGGGGAAAAGAGAGAATGGGTTCATCCGAAACGCGTAACAGAATAAAACGTGTTTAGCAGACTTTGTCCGGAAAAATTATAGAAAAAGGCGTACACTACATGTTTAGCTATATGACATATTCCTAAACATGTTTACACCTAAACATGTAACCACTTGTGTTTTATAGCTAAGCGCGATTTTACAGTGTATGACATTAGAAAGAATGCTCTTTTTTAAGAACGACTATTAATGGTATTCTGGAAAAAACAGGACTTAGGTTGCACTAAATAGAATAATAAGTTCTTAATAGTTAGATCCTTTGGCAGCAAGGAATACACGAAAGAGACGAAAACAGTGACTCGATTTAATTTAGTCTGTTCATGATCAGTAACTGGCAACGCCCCTGGCACCAACTTAAGTAGAACTCTGTTTTCAGAATGACTCTAGATAAATGAACTCATTGATCCCAAAAGCCCAGAAATATATAATCTGCACTATGGTGATGTACGGGGAGACGTATAACGGCTGCCACACGGCTTAACACCATAGAATTCTATATTATAAGGAAGAGTTCTGTGTTGTAAGGACCGCTATAAATCGATCTTTGGCAATATTAATTCTCTGGCATTTAGTAGAATTCCATAATATTAGGAAGAATTTCAGATTATAAGGACTACATTAACTATAGGCTTATTCTCTGAAAAAAAAAGGATTCTCTTTCCATGATATAATGAAGAAATCTGTGTAATAAAAGGTCGAATTCTCTGACAAAATAAACTCCTCTATCTAAGGGTTACAGTAACTATAGACTTATTCTCTGACAAAAGGAATTCTCTTTCCATGATCTTTGTTATAAACGGCCGAATTCTCTGACAAAAACGTCTTCATCATGTGTAGAATTCCATGCAATTATTTTTATTCTGTGAATTAAGGACTATAGGTTGAATTATTCTCTGGCATTAAGTAGAATTCCATACTTAAGAATGTGTTCTCTGCTCTCGAAGGAACTCTTTCCGATTTTAATTTAGGGTAAAGGTTGGTGATTGAGAACGACTATAGATCGAATTCTTGGACATACAAAATTATCTGGCATTAATCAGAATTTCATGGTATAAGGAAGAATTCTAATTTATAAGGATGAGCAACAGTCAAATACATCTACAATAGAAGTTCTCTGGCTCAAAGTAGAATACCTTGAGCTGTTAGGAGGATATTATGTGTTATAAGGACGACTTTAGGTAGTATTTTTTGACAATATGTATTCTCTGGCATTAGGTAAAATTCTTAGCTATTAGGAAGAATTTAGTAATATGTGCTTGACTGTAGGTCGAATTCTCTGCCAATAAGAATTTCCTGGCATTATCCTGAATTCCATGATATTAAAAAAGGAAAATAGTTTTATATTACGCGGACGACTATAGAGCAGTTCCCTGACAACAGGAATGCTCAGTATGAAATCTCTGGCAATAAGTAAAAAAAAAAAATAACAACAAAAAAAAAAACAGTGCTACCGGAAGAATACTGTATAATAAAGATTTTAAGTCGGGTTCGCTGACAATTAGAATCTGCTGTCATTAAGTCGACTTCCGTTCAATAAGAAAGGATTTTTTGATAAATGGAAATGGAAAACAACAAAAAACGGCACACAAAACAACACAAGATAAGCAAAAAGCCACGAGGTCAGCTCTTTCACAACAGATGGTGCGAGGCCAGAGCTCCTGATAAGAGGGGGTATTGAGGATAATTCAAAGATAATTTTTCTTATTTCTCAGAGGAAACATATGTTGTGACCCCTCATTAGAACCGTCTCGACGAGACGGTTCTAATGATGGGTCACAAAATATGTTTTTGTGGAGAAATAATGATAATTATCCCTAAATTATCTCTGTTACCCCTTCTTATCTGGAGCGCTGGAGGCTATCCTAAAATGCACAAAAAGTAAAAGAATAGTAGAAAGCCGACAAACAATGACACTAATAGGAAACCACAATAGAAGCACCGCCTTTAAAAGGTCACCGATAAATTACTGGGATCCTAATACGGTTTTACGCGCGCGTAACCCTCTCCCTGGATTAAACATGCAAGTTATTCAGTCCGTTTGAAGAACTTCTAACTCATCAATGGATCAATGAAAAGTTAGAGCCTTTAAATACAAGGAATATTCCAAAGACACTTCGACCTCTACAAAATATGAGGAAATCCTGCCTCTTACTAGAATACAATGCTATTAGTCTCTGACAGTATGTGGAATTCCATGGTGTCAGGAGAATTCAGTGTTATAATGAATATAAGCCAACTTTCCTGACAATAGGAGTCCTCTGGCATTAAGTAGAATTCAGTTCTGTTAGAAACAGTGATTTAATAAGAATACATCTACATCGAATTCTATGATAGTATGAACTCTCTGGCATTAAACAGAATTCCATGATACAAGGAAGTCCTCTATGTTGTAAGAATGAGTATAGGTTGTATTCACTGACGATAGGAACTCTCTCGCATTAAGTAGAAGGCCATGCTCTGAAGTACTCTGTATTAGAAGTACGAGTGTATGTCGAATTCCCGCACAATATGTATTCTCCGACACCAAGCAGAAAGTTCATGCTATAATGAAGGATTTTGTGATATGACTGTTATTCACATTTTCTGACATAAGAATTATCTGCCACTATGTGCTATAAGACCGACTTGTTATCGAATTCTCAAACAAAGTGATTTTTCTCTGGTATAAATTAGAATCCATGCATACTTCTGTGCTATAACGATGGTATAAATGGAATTCTCTGGCTATAGAAATTCCCTGGCATGAAATAAATTATGGTAAGACACAGGGCATGGCTTCGCACACCTTCAATGCTTCTTTGTCTATCATCTATCATTTGTATGAACATCACTATCATGTCCCACAAATGTTTCAAAGTTGATGAATGAAATCCTACGACATCATTTTTTGCGCCCAGTAAAACACGTGCATTTTTGCGCCATAATGTAGAAATTCTCAGATCAAAGTCAGCACAGATTATTGTTTTTTTATCATATGACGTCGCATCTGAGAGTGTAATAAAGCCATGCATTAAAAACGATAATCAACTAGTGGATTGAATATGCAAATTACGTCGTAACGTTATGCGCTGACGTCCATAAAAACGTCGCGTTTTCTAATGGCGAAATCGTGACGTTTTAGTGCAAAATTTAGTAATAAAATGCAATTTTAGTGTCATATGATAAATAGAAACTTGCATTCGTGCTCATGTATTATTGATGGATGATGACTTGCGATTTTACGTCCTTTTCAACAGTATTTCAGTCATATCAGGACGATGGGCTTGTGATAATGAAAGGCTGTGTGCAATGGAATCCCGTTTGCGATGGAAAGAACTACGCCTCTGGCGGGGCTCAAACCCGCGACCGCTAGATCAGTAGGCCAGCGCTTAACCCACTGAGCTACCGGGGCTCCTCATGTATTATTGAATTTATTAAACTCTTTGGAGAAAACGATAAGATGCTCGGTATAGCCTCGCATCTTATCTTTTTCCCCAACTCGTTTAATAAATTCAATAATACATGAGCACTCATGTAAGATCCTCTATATAACAGACAAAATTACTGGTGGCATTTTGACGAAGTTTGGTTCCTGAAAGGGTAATAAAATTATATTTTGCTTTAGTAAGTAAATAAAGTGTGAAACGTTTTTCCAAGCTCAAGAGGATGATTTTTGGACCTGAAAAGTTTAAATTTAATGTCTAGATATTATTTATATTAATCAATTTAGAAGGTCGTACGTTCGCCGTAAGATTATGCACTCAAGGTGTGATGAATTCAACAGCATGTTGTCAATGACTTATGAACTAATGTGTTAAAAGCCCCATTGCTCTATCAGCATGAAATATTTTATCGTGAGGTATCGATACAAACTTCTCACTACAGTTTCGCCATTGATTATTATCGTGATTGGCCGGCTTTGAAAAATCAAAAACGTCCTTCAGTTTAACATAATAGATTTGAAAAAATAACTAGGTCATTTTAGTTGCAAACTAAAATGACCTACTTTCGATTTCACAAACTTTATTTCATGGTAAAAACACATGGTATAGGAGATAAAAATACAAGGTACAGGCGTTTAACAGTTGTTAAAAAATGTTAAGCAAGGATCCCATTAATTGTGCCGCGGTTGCAAATATTTCATTGGTTAACGGGGAACCAGAGACGAAACCCGTATTTTATGGAGAGACCTATCATCTTTCCAAAATAACTTGTGTCTTCTTCTTTGCCAGTTATCTGATACAAAAAAGCACATCAACCGACATATTTTCATTAATTCTGAAGGCTGTACAATTTTCATACTGATTCGTATTTTGACGATTTTTACCACTGGTAGGACTATGGAGACTTTAAGATCAAATAATGACTTCAGAAATCAATGTGTTTCGACTTTGCTCAATTGGAACGAGCAGTAACATCATAATGCTACCTTGCAAAATATAAATAGTTATAGGGTATTTGTTTTAGTTCATGTTTTAGCATTTAGTGGTCCTCAACTTTGTGATAGAATATTTAATGACAGGCAGAGGACTCCTGTTTACTGCACGAAGGAATGTGCGAAGCCATGTCGTCTTATACGCAAAACATCATGTTGAACGGGAGTACAATTAACGACACGTGCTACATATGACGTCACAACCTGAAATCAAATATCCAAGGTATGGCAATACAAACGACGTCAGCTCATGCTGCAAAAGTCCTAAAACTGTGCGAAGCCAGGTCCCCTTACTCTACCAAGCTAGAAGTTATCTGAACGACTTTATGTCGAGTTCTCGGACAAATATGAATACTGTGGCATTTAGTAAAATTGCATTCTAGTGGGAACAATTATATGATTTTAGGACAACTATCGATCAAAGTCACTGACAGTAGAAATGCTCTAGACAGCATTAAGCAGTATTCATTCTATTAGGAGGACTGAAGTCGAATTTTCTGACAATAGGGTTTCTCTGGCATTAAACAGAATCCTATCTATTAAGAAGAATTTCTGATATGAAAATTCTTCAGTGCACACAACAATATTTAAGAGATCACACATATCATTGTCTTTTTCAGTTATTTGCTTCATTTCGAAATTCACTTGATCATCAAATGCCTTTCAAAGGCTTGATTGTCTAAATATTTCAAACTTTGTCCATACCAGCGACTGGATTTTGACAGACAATCGATCAGTGCTTCAATATCTCGGCTGTTGTCCTCGACTTTAAGATCAGAACATTATCCATTTGTGTCAAATACGTCATCATCGTCGTCATAGTCTTGTTTATCCCTGCAGAGGGAATTCAAATGCTTTCATCGTATTGGAAGCACTGTCTGTAACTGTCAGCTGGTGTAGGAGTTTTGTGGACAGATGTTTCTACTTGGCAGGAGTCGATGTCATTCATAAGATTTATGAAGTGCGGATTCAGTATGACTAAAAGTGAGTGGCATGATATCACCAGCTATGAACAGTACAAGGGGACCAGTGCTCTTGACTTTAATCAGACTGGTTTCGAAAACTCTTGTCATGGTGGGTTGGGAAGAGTTGATGCTCTCCAATTTTGTAGTTTTCTGACTTAAACACAGGTATGCTTTCTCTGAAATCAAACAAGAATTGAATATAAGGGCTGGTATTTTGTTTGGTTGGTTCAGGAATGCGAATTCCAAAGTTTTACAGCGTACAAATATACACCTGAAAAAAAGATAAGCATCCCAAATTATTCTGCAGAAGTTTAATGTAAACTTTTCACAGATAGAAGGAACTCTTTAAGATTTTAATTTTACTTCACTGCAGCTGGTGTTGTGCCGTGTGGCGGCCGTAAAACGTCTCCCCGTACATCATCCATAGTGCAGATTACATTTTATTTTCGTTCTTTGAGATCAAACAAAATTAAGAAAGGGAGAGCAACCATTCTTATATGCAACATACAGTCTTCAGATCATGCACATTGCTATAAAGTTTCATCAAGGTATCAAAACGGTTACCAAGTTACAGCATTCACAAGATTAGTATACACAAAAATAGCCTAAACAAGAGCTGTCGCCTGACAGCATAGCTCGCCTGAATAGTTGCTTGCCCATCACACAGTCGCTATGGTGGTGTGGACTGATATGCATAAAACTTCAGACAAGCATGTCCATAATGACAACACATTTATAAACAAAAGCTATCTCAGAAATAAGTCTTAAAACTAGAATTGTTTTTCTACGAAAAAACAGATGTCTCCCCCTTCCTGATGTCAAAAGGATCAGTGATTAAATACAATTTCAAACGGAAACTTTAAATACAATTTCTAATGCAAATACTGGTCATTTTTCATGCAAACAATGAGCTCGTATCCAGTAAAGATATTTTGTGATAGACTAATAGACAGACGCCAAGGGAAAAACAATATGTTTCCCTACCCTGAAGCAGGGATTCATAATAAGTAAAAAGTATAAATGCAAGAGTTATAGTTGTTATGCTCTGCATGTCATGTAATGTTGACTGATATTCATATTAAGTTTTTGTCAAAAAATATAAATGCAAGAGTTACAGTGCTCTGCACGTCGTCTATTTATATGTTGACTGATATTTGTATGAAGTTTCATGAATATAGCTTAAACGGTTTTCAAGTTATAAAGCTTAGACGATTGAGACACGATTTTGTGAATGACAAAGTTCCAAGGGAAATAACTCAAATAGTATAAATGCTGTGCTCTGCAGGTTGTCTAGTGTTGACTGACATTTGTATGAAGTTTCGTGAATATAGCTCGTCCGGTTTTCAAGTAATAAAGCGATTGAGACACGATTTTGTGACTGACAAAGGTCCAAGAGAAATAACTCAAGAAGTATAAATGCAAGAGTTATGGTTCTTGCACTATGCAATACTTCTAATGTTGATTGATATTTGTATGAAGTATCGTGAATATAGCTTGAATGGTTTTCAAGTTATAGAGCAGACACGAATGAGACACAATTTTGTGACTGACAAAGTTCTAAGGGAAATAACTCAAATAGTATAAATGCTAAAGTTATGGTTCTTGCATTCTGCACGTCGTCTGATGTTGATTGATATTTGTATGAACTTTCATGAATATAGCTTGAATGGTTTTAAAGTTATAGACGGACTCGACTGAGACGCAATTTTGTGATGGACAAAGTTCCAAGGGAAATAACTCAAAAAGGATAAACGCCAGAGTGCATTCTGCACGTCGTCTGATGTTGATTGATATTTGTATGAACTTTCATGAATTTAGCTTGAATGGTTTTAAAGTTATAGACGGACTCGACTGAGACGCAATTTTGTGATGGACAAATTTCCAAGGGAAATAACTCAAAAAGTATAAATGCCAGAGTTACCATTCTTGCACTCTGCACGTCGCCTCATGTTGATTGATATTTGTATGAAGTTTCGTGAATAAAGCTTGAGCAGTTCAAATTATAAAGCGGACACAATTGAAACACAATTTTGTGATGGACTAAGTTCCAAGGGAAATAACTCAAAAACTATAAATGCCAGAGTTACCATTCTTGCACTCTGCACGTCGTCTCATGTTGATTGATATTTATATGAAGTTTCGCGAATATAGCTTGAGCGCTTTTCAAGTTATAGAACGGACACGATTTGTGACAGACAGAAGGACAGACGCCCGGGGAAAAACAATATGTCTCCCGACCCTTAAGGGGGGAGACATAATAACATTAAAATAAAACTAGACAGTGATCACTAAAAGTGATGAATGCCCCTGCCATATGCCTCACTAGATGAGTAATGTATCAAGAGGTATTTGTGTGAAATTATATCAAAATCTGTCAATAAATAAAGGTGCTCGAGGGATGACAAAAATTTTTCTAAAAAAGCAACTGTGACCTTGACCTTGTGCCTGTCCATCCATTATATGTACATCTATCAGTCTGTCTGTCCGTCCGTCAATGAGCACTTCATTTTCGTTCATCAACTTGAGTATTTTTTATCGGATTTTCTTCAAACTTGGCATGTGCATTGGTCTTGGGAATGTCTCGGATGGGCAAATTTTGATATCTTCTGAGGGAGTTATTGCCCTTGTCAAGGTTAAAAAATAGTCTTTGGTCTGTAGTTCCTTTACACTTTGAACTACCTTGATTTGAACTACCCCGGTACTTTGTTGAAATTTCACAGAGCTGATCGAAGTAGCATTACCTTTCTGTTACAAGCAGAATTTTGTCCACCTGGGTTATCTACCCCTGCCATGGGGCTATATACATGTATTAAATAACAGCAAAAATTGTATAAAATCAGAGTTGAAAGGGTTTTTTCTGAAACTTGTAACAATTATCATATTAATATAAGCTTTCGGCCAGGATCAAAATTTTGTCCCCCCCAGTGGTTATCTGTCCCTGACACAAGCTACATACATGTATGAAATCATCAAAAAATCCATATAAATTAGACTTTTGGTATATCTTGATGAAATTCCGCAGAAATGATAGAAAAAACATAAGCATTTTCTTACAAACAGAATTTTCTTACAAACAGAATTTAGTCAATATCTACTACTTGTCCGTGCCCCAGGGCTATATAGTGTATAAAATTATGAAAAAAAAATGTATAAAATCATGATGAATGTGATTTTCCTGAAACTTGCAACACACTATCAAGGTAATATGAGCTTCCTGTCATGATCAGAATTTCATCCCAAAAGGTCATCCGTCCCTATCCCAGGGCTATATACTTGTATAAAATGACAATAAAAATCTATATAAGATGCCAGTTGAAAGGGATTTTTCTGAAACTCACAACAAATCATTAAGGTAAAATGAACTTCTTGTCAGGATCCAAATTTTGTTATCTGCCCATGCCATGGGGCTATATACACATGTATAGATTTATAATAAAATCTATATAAGATCAGGGTGGAAAGGGTTTTTTCATGACACTTCAGCAAATGGGCAGGGTAGAGCTATAAAAACTCCCGGCAAGGCTAGTCAAAATATATCTGCCCCCATGAAAATGTATAAAAATTATGTAAAAAAACAAAAGTTTAAAAGGTAAAAGAAGGGGTATTTGTTTGCAGTGGCGGGTATTATGCAGTCGTTTTCGATGCCTTTATTGTTTAATGTACTGCTTTCTGTTGTGGTGAACTGCTTTTTAGGTATTACGTTCAGCCGACTGTACTGCCTTTTGTGAAAGGATGTATCACAGCGTAGGGCTTTAGACGACGGTATGGTCCTGAGAATATTAAGAAAAGTTAAAGTACTGCAACTCGCCTCGACTTAAGCCTTAAAGTACAGTTAAAGTTCCATGAACATATGTTGTGTTATTGTTTAATGTCCAGGGTAAACAGCTATGGTCATGTCAGGATGGTCAGTTAACCTATCCACACTATTCCTAGGCAGGCTTAAACCTAAGCGGTTAACCAGTACTAAGTGCACTTACTTTCACCAGTAGCTGACAACTGCCCTTCTTGAATCAGGGGAAGGAGAAATGATAGTGGCCAGACCGGGTATCTAACCCAGGACCTCTGGCTTATAAGTCAGACACCCTTCCAACTGCGCTATGCGGCCCGGCTCCATGAACATATGCATTAACATAATGCACCATCGCATGTCATGCTGTACTATTACACTTAGAGCACTACTTAGTACAGGGATCTGTAAATTTCAGGTATTTTGCAATTTGTTCTGTTTTATTTGAATTACTTCTTGCTATCCTGTAGTCGCAGTGACAGACACCTTTAAACCAAAAAAAAAGCAGTTCTGTTGGATTAGGTTCATGCTAAGAAAGCAGTTCATTTCAACTGACAGAAAATGCCATTTTTCTCATAGTTAAGTTAAACTGTATTTAATTTGGAAAATGCACTTTTTTTCGCAGCATACAAACTTTTCTTGGTCTCTTTTGTTGTATTTCTAAGTAAAAAATAATTATTTTCATACTACAATCGTGGTAAAAGGCTAATTCAAACCGGTTTGATTGCCACATTCTCATTTCTTTTTCCATCCATTCAAAAAGATACCTAGTGCTGTAATAACCAACATATATGGTGTATTTATTGATGCAAGAACTCTCATTTTTCTGGCTGTATTAGAAAAGGAATTCTTCAAAGTACTCACATGGTGCAAACGCCATTCTCCTGAAATCGTCCCAAGAAAGCAGTTTGGTTACTGAGAAAGGTATTGTCGCTGTACAGTTAGATCACATGATTACATAGACTGATGAAGCTGACACAAAATATCACCTTTAGAAATTTGACCTCTAAGTATGACCTTGAATTTTGTTGAACATTGTTAGTGTTAAGATGTGTTCTGCACATTGTCTTGATCAGGTGAACATTTGACCCAAGTTTCAAGAAAATCTTCCCCAGAGCTATGGCATGGACAGAAAATGTTTTTGGAAAAACTCACAGAGGGCTGGGTAGACAGACAGACACCACCACAATATGGACAACTGTTCGTATTTACACCCGTACTGGGACATCTTGGGCCTGGCCCACCGTGGTTTAACTGGTAGGTTTCTTCTGCTCAGAAATTTCAGTGTTTTATTTCAGTTTTAATTTTGATTTCTATGTTTCTAAGATATTACACTTATGAGCTAGGAATCTTCCACACAAACCAAACAACTAACTGTCTGACGAACCAAGGCAGACCAAAGGGTGAAAGTTGGTCCCGACTGCAAACCGGTTGAGCTCCCCCCCCCCCCACCCCCCACCCCCCAGTAATTTCTTTACAAACCATCCAAAGGCGGCACTTCTGTTTTGGTTATTCGTGGTTGTTTTATGTGTCGTTTGTTGCTATGTCTTTTATTGATATATTGTGTGTGATATAAGGCTAGTCGGGTGACCACCCACATGGGAAATGGCTGTTCACATGGCTGCTGCTGATGTCTTTGGTGGTGACTAATTTTGTGTTTCTTTTTCCCATATGGTATCTTGGATGGGATCTGGGATTGAATTGTGTCACTTCCTAAGAATTTTCCTATTTATTTTTTTAAAATTTGTACACAAGTTTCAAAATCTCATACACTTTTAAAGTTAGGCAGCACACATGAAATCACTGTTTGAAATATATACAAAAGAGGATGATTTCGTCATAACTGTTCCTTTTCTCTGCACATTGTCTGACGATGCTTTATATTTGTACAAACTTTCATGAAGATATTTTGGATGGATTTAAAGATATGGAGCTGATACAAGATCACTGTAAGAAACATACAAAGGGAAATAAGTCCATAAACACCAGAAGTAGGTGAATGGTTCTTTTTCTCTGCACATTGTCTCATAGTAAGAAATCGTAAATGGTTTCAAGAAATGGAGTGGACTCAAAATATTACCCAAGAACCTTGACCTCAAAGTGTGACCTTGACCTTTGTCCAACATTCTTAAAACGTGAATTTTTCATATGATCTTGATCAGGTGAATATTTGACCCACTTTCAGGGGTGTAGGAGAAATGGAGTGACCAAAAAACGTTAACAGACCGTGGAAAACACTAGCACAATACATCCTGTCTCAGGACAGGCATATAACTAGACAACCCTCAAACTGCTTCATATGACGGGGTATAAAATAAAACCCAAGACTGATTCATCATGCATTTCTCCTGTATTTTCATTGCTGGACACAACATCAATGATACAATGACATATATACAATGTATAAAACGAAATCCCTCTAACATTGCACCTTTAACCAAATTGTTTGTATTTGGACATCTTTATAGAACCTTACTCTCATTTCAGTAATGAGGTCTATCTAGGAATATTTTATTGAATTGTTGATTGGTAAGCAAACAGTGCAAACTGATCAGACTGATCTAAGTGTACAATGTTTAACATAGAATTTTTTAGTCTGATTTTTTTTCTTTTGTTCAAAACCTTAAGGCTGTTACGAATTACTATAACTAATAATTTACTCCACTAACAAAAGTCTGCATCCTTGCATATTTTTGAATGCTAGACATATGGCATTTTGTTGAAAATTGTGTTTTTTGTTTATCTTCACTGTAAGTTTATGATCTCACAACTCTGGCATGTAAGTTCTATAGTCTGTGAACACATAAATGCAGATTGTTCCCTCCGGCCCCTTTTCTGCTCCTTCAAGGACACTTCCTTTCAACACAACTCTTGCCTCCCTCCTCATATTCTTGTTTTGATATCCACATTTGTTGGAATGATCCCTGAAACGTACAGAATACTTAATATAGTCTGATATCAGACTCTTACAACAAGAAATATAAGGACAGAAGTAACTAAGCTAACAGCGTAGACCCGTGTCGTATTACTCCTAAGGAGCAGTCTGATATGGTCTGCACTGTTGGCCATTCTGACACATCATAGACAAAGCTGAGAAAACAAAATTCCCTGACTTTTTCATGAGTTTTCCCTAACCAAATTCCATTTTTCCCTGACCAAAACGTTGTTTCACAAAACATTAACAGGACTAATTAAGTGTATTGAATATGAGAAAGTCTGGATACCATTTACTTATGACACATTCAAGACATTAAAGCAAAAGTTCAGTTGAAAGTTGTGCTTAGTATATATCACCCCGTCCAATCGAAACGCCGGAAAAATGGTACGAACGCCGGATATGCGGTATTTTCACGCCGAATTGTGGTCTTTTTGTCAGAATCGCCGCCATTAAATTTGACAGCAGGTTACAAAAGTCGGATGAATTAATAGTTAAAAACGGTAAGTGAGTATAAAGAATTAGCCTATCTGGATCTACATAGAATTTACTAACTGTCTAGACTTCATTTAGTTTAGAAACTACGTTTGTTTGTCGTAACATTCAAAGTGATTTTTGTCTTAAATGTTCGGCCTTTTGCTTAGACCTTATTCACGCCCTCAAGTTTTTTACTAATTTTTTAATTTTCATTGAAAAGGGTCATAATGAGTTGGCTAAAGTAAAATTTTAAACATCCTCATGCCATTATCGGGAACCGAGTGATGCATTTTCCACCGAGGAAACCAAACTGGAAGCACAGTCTTTAAAATTAAAGTAACACCGGATAAACTGGTATCAGTTTCTTTGGAAAGTGCTTATTTTTTCCATCAGACAAATAAATAAGTACACAATTAGCATGTTCCCAGGTGTAAGATGTAGTAGTACTGACGTTCCTCAGACCATTTTATTAGCTGCTGCTCTAAGTCTGTAAAGCTGCCTATAAAATAGTGAAAAATGAACGCCAAATCAAAAGTTGTCATTATTGCATTTGATGCTATGTTCGATTCTATATGTTTTTATCAATAATGCAAGCAAAATGTCTTAACGGTGGTATATAGAACTAAACTTGGTAAGAGAATGACTACTTTTCTAACAGACAGCAAATGCAAATTTCTCGGTACAAATTTGTTGCCATCTGTGACATGGGACACAATGTAAGAGTAATTTCCCTTGTAAGTATAAGATGAGACTGCTATATTTTGCTGTTAACCTATTTCAGCTGTACGAGTTGGCCCTTGTGTCACTATGTTTCTGGAACCCAGAATTAGTAGGCTGCCTAACTGCAGCCCACTGCTTATGTGCTGGTATACTTTCATTTTCATTGGAACCCAGCCACGTACACATAGTTGCTTTCTCATTTTTATAGATTTATGCATTTATTTACATGTTATTTTATTATTTGTAAATATATTCAATATTCATATATCAATGTATATAACCTAACTGTATGCCTTTTTTCAAATCGCAAGGAAACGGATGTGTAGTAACGGTTATACAGGTAAGTCGTGTTTGTTTCATTTTCGATTAGACTGCTGTGTCAGGGGGTTTCTTGGAGTTGCCTTCGGACCCAAAGTATTCCCACTAGGCACACAAAAGCGAAACAATGTTAAATCAACATCGATTCAATGTCAATACGACAGAAGTACCCAAGCAAACAGTGTCGACCAAGATCAAAGCATTAGCCTGATCAGGATCTATACTGCTTTGTTTATGGTAAAATTTACTTTGTTCGAATTTTAGGATACTGAATTTATGTGTCCCAGCAGGCACAGTACATTGAAACATTAAAACAACGCTGGGTCAGTCATAACGCCAGTATAATGTTGATTTAACGTTTTGTGCCCAGTTGGTGTTCCAATATTTAGGTAAATACATACATGTATTAAATAAAATAATTGGTTCCCGGATATTATCCCAATATTTAGGATAAAAGACGTTATGAATAAAGTTTGTTTACTAAAGTTTTTTTCCTTCATACACAATATATTTTGGTTGGTTGGTTGTTTTGGATGTAACGGCCCTTTGAGATAGTATTTCAGTCTAAATCAGGCCGTCTCCTAGAGAGAGGGAGAAAGAAGAGAAATGATAGACGAGAGAAAAATGTCCAAACAACCCCCACCGGACCTACAGCAAGCACAGTAGGCCCTTGCCCTACGATTATCCAAATTAGTAGGACGCCCAGGCACTGGAAGTTAAACCCAGCACCATCACGCCACCCAACCACCCCCTACACAATATATATGCATTTGTGAATGGATATATTTCACCCTAGCAGAACACAGCGTTGCACATGATCAGCACTGATTCAACGTTGATTCAACGTCACCACATTGATTGGTTTTAGTCCAGTGGGACTATTTTCGAATAGTATCCATTGGAGGTGCCGTGGATAGCATCCGTGGCCCATTTGGCTTTGTCATTAGATGCCTTGTCACGAAACAATAGGTCTTACAACATATGCACATCCACATTTTCTGGGTCAGGTCGTTTTGGACAATGGGTTAACACCTTTGATTTAAATTTCCTCCAAACTAGGATTTGATTCTGTTCTTCTCTAGCCTTTGTGCCCCTTCTTTACTTAGTAACCCTATTGACCCGATATGATAAAAGACCGTAAATCCCCAAATAATTCATCCATCAATTCATCCATCCATCAGCACAGATCAATCTTCGCCTCTCACTAGGATTCGTAGATTTTTCATGCGAGCAGGGATGAGTGACCAGACTATAAAGATGTGCTGATTGTATACACATGTATTTGTCTAATGGAAAAATAAGCAGTTTCAAAAGAAACTGATACCATTTTATCCGAAGTTACTTTCAATTTTTGTGACTGTGCCTCCAATTCCGTTTCTTCGGTGGAAAATGCGTCACTCGGTTCCCGATAATGGTATGAGGATGTTTAAAAATTCTACTTTAGCCAACTCATTGTGACCCTTTTCAATGAAAATTAAAAAAGTATGAAACTTGAGGACTTGAATAAGGTCTAAGCGAAAGGCCTAACATATAAAACAAAAATCACTTTGAATGTTACGACAAACAAACATAGTTTTTAAACTAAATGTAGTCTCGACAGTTAGTGAATTCTATGTAGATCCAGATAGGCTGATTCGTTATACTCCCTTGCAGTTTTTGACTATTAATTCATCCGACTTTTGTAACCCGCTGTCAAATTTAATGGCGGCGATTCTGACAAAAAGACCACAATTCTGCGTGAAAATACCGTATATCCGGCGCTCGTACCATTTTTCCGGTGTTCCGATTGGACCGGGTTATATATACTAAGAAAAAATTCATTTAGCCAAAATCAAAGAAACTGCCTTAGCCTTGTATTTCATTCTTTTTTTTTTTCTTTTTCTTTTTTTTTAAATTGATTTCACAGACCTCAACCTGTAAACAATTCCCTATGACTTTTCCTGACTTTTGCTCAATTTTCAATTGTCACTGACCAATTACAAAATTCCCTGACTTTTCCCTGACCTTGAAGAAATTCAAATTTCCTTGACTTTTCCCTGAATATGGGAACCCTGGATAGTAAATTACTGGTAACCTGTTCAAATCATGGTCTATGGATACATATTTAGGAGGAGCAACTCTGTCATCTTCATTTTTGTCTCCCTTTTTAATGGGGGTCAACTCTTAAAGGAAACAAATTACTCCTAGGGTCAGCTCTTAAAAGAAAGAATTTCCTTCCTTAGGATCAAGTTTGGAAGTATTCTGCCGTCCAGAAAAGCAAACAGGAAGTCACAGAAGTAGTTCCCCTTTAGAAAAAAAAAATGGTGAAAAAACAGGGAGTTGTATCCACAGATCTTTAAGGTAACTACATGTCCAGAACTTGATTATGTTGTCTCTTTTAATATTTAGGATAGCGAGACCTGGATAAAATAAAATTTCAGAGAAAAAAATAGTACTTCAGTGGCTCGAACCCTCATGGCTCGTTAACCCTGCATGCCTAGAACTCTTTCCTTGGTCCCTTGAGGTCAGTTTATATAGAAACCAACCCTGGATGGCTAGAACTACCCTTGGCTAGAACTAATTTTCATGATCCCAAGCCTTTTCAAGACAATGAAGTTCTACTGTATCTACAGCAAAGTACCATATTTCTTTGGTTAAAAAAAAAATCCATTTTTATCACCAGAGACACAAAAATGAAAGACTCTCCATTTTATTATCCGTCAGTTTGTTGAAAAAAATATGACAGATACGAAGATGTTTTGTGTCACTTTCTGTTGCCACATGGACTGTTGCCAGGAGACAGGATATTCCCACTGGCACTATCTAGCAATCAACAGATGGTTAATTTTACACTGCATTTCATACATATCATGTTAAATAAGCCGGAACATTGCAAACCCCAAAATAGGTATATGCAAAAAGCCATATCAGTCTGCACAACTGCATTACTTGGGTGCAGTCTAATCAGGACCTTCAATATAAACATTCATGGTATCTGAACATAATAAAGTATTTACAGCTAAACATCAAAGACTCTGATCAGACTTTTCTACTGCACAGGCTATTTTGACCCTTCAATGTTCTCAAAGCCTTACTATAAGAAGATTAGTTTTTACATCAAAAAACCAACATACAAAATAATACATATATTTTTTTTCTAATAGTTTTTTTTTTTTTTTTTTTCATTTCATTTCTGGAAATCTTTGATGTAAAAATTTTAAAGTATCAAGACCTTATTTATATCTTGTCTTCTAATGTCCCTGTCTCAGCTTTGCTCTATAGAGTCACTCTACAGAGAAATATACTAATAATACATGCACTCAGCATGTTGAAGCCATGATTTCACATAGATTGCGGTATGTTAACTATAAATACTATAAATAACAGAATGAAATTTTACGAGTTTAGAAGACTAGCTGTGATAGATAGATGGCCAGCTCTTATTGACAGCTCACAGTCCTTTCACCTCCACTGTTATTCTGTGCCATGAAAATTAGAGAACACCATCAAGATGCACAGAAGAGCTTTTAGTTAAAATTCACGATTGCGAATGACTGTTCAATTTGATTGCATCGATTACACCATGCATTAGGACAACAAAACCCATACCCATCTACTGTATTTATTTGGTTATTACATGTGATTTTCCCCCTTCAAAACAACCCCAAAAATCTTGTAAGACAGATCTACATTTTTTGCATTAGAAACGTGTCCACAGGACATGGATGCCCCCCCCCCCCCTGCCTAGAGGTGCCTTGATAAAGGTACTGGCATTTTGTAGGATAATTAGCTTCATGGAGGCAGACTTGTACAATATAAAAGGGAAAATCAACAAGGACCAAGAAATAAAGGTCAAAGTGACTTACATTTATTTTTCAGTCAAATAGCAGCCACATATATGACAAGAACATGTTTTCAATACAGCCTATTCACATAGCTTAATGTGCAATGTGACCTTGACCTTTAAGCTAGTAACATGGTCCATGCAAGCAAAAAATCGCCTTGCCAAATATTTTGAAATCACAACATGCAGGATAAAGTTATGGGCTGGATAGGAACAGGTTTTCCCTGTTGCCTATCTACAAAGTTTAAGTGCCAACTGTGACCTTGACCTTTGAGCTTGGGTTCTTGCACGCAGCACATCATCTTGTCATGATAATCATTCATGCCAGATCATTTTGAAATCCAACCATGCTGGAAAAATTTTTGGGCTGGACACAAAAATGTTTTCACCATAGCCTATACACAAAGCTTACATGTGCAGTGTGACCTTGACCTTCAAGCAAAGGACATGGTTCTTTCACACGACTCATTGTCTTCTCATGTTGAGCAGTTGGGCCAAATAATTTTGAAGTCGAACCATGCAGGACAAAGTTATGGCCCGGACACAAAATGTTGAATTGTAGCCAATACACAAAGTTTATGTGCAGACTGTGACCTTGACCTTTGAGTTAGTGACATGGTTTTTGCTCAAGATACATTGTCTTTTCATAATGACTATCTATACTACATCATTTTGAAATCCCACCTTGCATAACAAAGTTACAGGCCGGACACAAACATGTTTCACTATAGCCTTTGCAAAAAGTTTATGTACCTAATGTGGCGTTGACCTAAGAGCTAGCGATATGGCTTGTGCACTCAACACATTGTCCTGTCATGATGATCATTTGTGCCAAATACTTTTTAAATCCCATCATTCAGAAAGAAGTTATGGACCAGACACAATTCTGGTAACACACAAACATACATAAATACGTACACATGGACAGGGTAAACACTATATGCCCTTCCGCCATTTCATGGTGGGGGCATAAAAACATCTTACACTTGAAATAATATGAATGATTTACGTATCTAAGGTCATTTTGGAAAGAGTAAATGCCAGTCATATAGTAGAATAAATAGGGTAATGTTTGCATTTGAGTTTCCATTTTCAAATATGGACAAACCCATCTGTACCACACATGAGCTGTTTTCTATAGGTAAAAGCTAAATGGCAGAAAACAATCCCTGGTCATCTAGAGCTCTCTGAGCCTAATGTCATTGGGTACACTTTCAGGGGAAACAAAATCTGCCATTTGCATTTTTGCTTCCCTTATCAACTGTTAAAGGAAATTTGCATTTCTGCTTCCCTTCTCATCAGGGGTCAACTTTTAAAAAAAATTTGCATTTTTGCTTCCCTTCTCATCAACTTTTAAAGGAAATTTGCATTTTTGCTTTCCTTCTCATCAACTTTTAAAGGAAATTTGCATTTTTGCTTCCCTTCTCATAAACTTTTAAAGGAAATTTGCATTTTTGCTTCCCTTCTCTTCAACTTTTAAAGGAAATTTGCATTTTTGCTTCCCTTCTCTTCAACTTTTAAAGGAAATTTGCATTTTTGCTTCCCTTCTCATCAATTTTTATAGGAAATTTACATTTTTGCTTCCCTTCTCATCGGGGTCAACTTTTAATGGAAAAACAAAATGCTCCACTTAAAGTTTTTTTTCTTTTAAGCAGTTTCTTCTTCCAGGAAAGCAAACAGGAAGTCACAAACATGATTTCCCCTTTGTAAATATGGCAGAAAAACATGGAGGTGTACCCATAGACCTTAATCTATACAACAGTCTCGGTAACTGATTTTTGTCCCAATATTTTTAAGCTTGTGATGGTGTGCAGATATCATAATGACTCTAAAATTTCCGACACACACAAGTCAGACAATTATTGTTCGAAAAATCTTAGAAAGCGGATTTTACACATGTGAATGCATCCAAATGATGCTTAGTGAATTGCAAACGTTGTAGAACCTGATCAAACTGCTCCTTCAGGAGCAGTTTGATCTGGGTCTACAAAGTTTGCTCATACCTGTGTGTCCGATTGTTTAGATCATTGTGGTAATTTATTTATTTCTGATATTTCTCATGTTTGTTCAAGATTTTTTTTTTTACGTCTGCTGGAACAAGGTAAAGAATGTGTATGCAGTTGTCTGGCTTATATATGAGCTATGATGCGACAAAAAGTGTTTTATTACATGTGCAAGCAGCTCATACTCAGTTCAGCCTGTGGATCTGCACAGGCTGATCTGAGTCTACATTGTTTGCTCTAAACTCAGGAGCCATGAACTAAGACCGGACAGCAGGGACAGACTTATCTGAGTCTGTACTGTTTATACATGTAAATGGTAAAGGTGTCTTTTCTTTAAAATGCTATCTTTTCTTAAAATTAAATTTCAGTCACTTCTCAGAAATGGTACTTTGCACTCTAAAGGAAGTTGTGCCTCCTGTAGTCTGGTGGGGGTGTGCATACCTAGTTCATGTATGCGTTTAGGTGGATGGATATACCTCCATGTTTTACCACAATTTTTTTCAATGGGAGACAACTTTTAGGATTTAGTACTGGTTTCCCTGTAAGAAGCCAACCCCTGCCCATCACACACACACACACATACATACACACACACATACACACACACAAAGGGTTCTGCTCTTAAAGGACAGAATTTGCTCCTCTGGAGCAAAATCATTTCAGAGTTGACCCCATTGAGAGGGCATGCAAAAATGTACAAGCATAGTTGCTTCCCCTCAAAAGTACATTCATTTAGCTTAAGACATTTTCTATTATAATACTGGCTAATGGCTCAAATATACAGCATTCTTCCAATGACATAACTCAAACATCTGCTACAATTTCACACAGAAAGGTTTACCTATTGCAGAAACACAGACCATTTGATGTTTGTGGGATTATCTGCCAAATCTTCTGCTAGGAATCTTAAATCTGAGACTGTCTGAGATGCAAATGTATTGATTTATTTTCACGATTTACAACTTATGCAGAGGTTATTGTTTATAGAATTCAGTGCATTTGTACTTTGCATTACAAAACAGGTAAATTTCATACCTTGATACATTAACTGATTGGCTGTGGTGGGAACATGCTACCAATTATGAATGGAAGTTTACTTTATAGAGCAGGGCTTGGTTTTTCAAAACTAATAATATTGTTAACTAGAAATGTTTTTCAGAGAAAAACAGATGTCCCCCCCACCAGCCCATTACCCATCCCCTCTAATCCACCATAAGTGTGTTCCCACCCACTCATTTCATTGTCCTTACACTCTGCTATGTTGATATAATCTATCAAGTTTGGTCTAAAGATATCAATAAAATCAAGAACATTAAAATCCTTGTGATCTTCAAAATGAGTCAAGCTTACCAAAATCTCTTAATTCTGCTTGTCATAATCGTATATCCATAAAAGGCTGATTTTATTCCACCCATTGGTTCAAGTAATATATTCCTGGTGAAAAGTATTAAGTTTGGTGGGAATAAAGGCAACATGCAAGGGATATATCAATTTTCCTGAAATTTTCACATATTTAAGTCCTGTCACCTTGAAAATGAGGTCCAGGTCATCAAAATCTAATAAGCGCATAAAGCTTGTGTACATGAATTACCTGTGCAAAGTTGGAAAAAATCCACCACTGGTTCCAGAGATATCTTACACACAAGACTATGACCTTGAAAAAGGGGTCAAGGTCACCAAAAACTAAACATGTCTTCAACCTGTCACAGTGATATATCCATTCAAGTCTGATGACTATTCATCCATTGTTTGAAGATATATCCATTCAAGTCTGATGACTATTCATCCATTGTTTGAAGATATATCCATTCAAGTCTGATGACTATTCATCCATTGTTTGAAGAAATATCCATTCAAGTCTGATGACTATTCATCCATTGTTTGAAGAAATATCATATTTTAAGGAAAAACATTAACACTAAAAAAAAACATTAAAACATTAAAACATTAACATTAAGTTGGCTTTTGACCTTAAAAATGGGGTCAAGGTCACCATAACCTAGTCAACTCTTAAGATTGTCCCAAAGGTATAGGCCATTTGCTGTCTATAAAACAGGTCAGTTTGCTAAATATCTCTAAAACTACCACAGCTATCACTGTGAAGTAAAGCGCATCTTTAATGTCTATCTTATACATAACTAATCTATAATTTTCCTCAAAATTATATTTTGAAACTAAAATGTTTCTATACTCTGAACAGTCACTCTTTATTTATGACGTTTCGGCATACTGCCTTTATCAAAATTATGAAATTTGTACAAGACTACATTTTGAGCTTTTACAATTCTCTCAGCATTCAAACATGGAATCACGGAAATGACGTTGCGTGAAGACAACGTACGGCGCGCTGCTGTCAGAGGTAAACATTGGCGCGACGTTGACAAGATGAAGCAAATGAGAACCTGTTCATCCTACAAGACTAAATAGCATCAACAGGGTCTTAAATGCTCATCGATCAAATATTCAGATGGCGCATATAATCTACAAACATTCAAAGTTAAATAATAATCAGACAATACAGTTGAAGATGCACAGCCCAGTGTGTGTCACATTCCGGCATGAACAAATTATGAAAACTGCACAAGAAGCAAACAAACGCGCAACTCTGTTCCCACTCAGAAAAACATATACGCTCACACAAGAAAAAATCCATCGCTCTTGCAAATGCACAGCTTAACTCATAATAAGGGTTATCTGCTCACTAAGCACAAAAAAAAAAAAAAAAAAAAAAAAAAAAAAAAAAAAAAAAAACATTGCAAACAGCCAAACCCGCATTTCTGCTTTGCACTAGTACCCCTGCTTCAACTCTAACAGTGCCCACAAATATGTGCCGCTTACATACGGGCCGGTAGGTATCGCCATCAGATGAATATTGCCTAATAAGTAAACGCGCAACTCCATCCCCACGCACGAGTAAACAAGTAGCCCAAAGGGCAACAATTGCTCACCTGAGAGACATTGTAAACCTATAGGGATATTTAAGATGCTCAAGGGCAGCTAACTCCACAGTCAGTGGTCCAATCAGGCTGAAAATTAAACTCATCCAAAACATTATGTATGCCCTCATTTAATATATGCAAGTTTTAAAAGTATCCGATCAAGAGCACAATAGACAGAGCTGTCAAGGGCAGCTTAATTCGCAGTGGTTGGCCTGATCTGGCCAAAATTTGAACTTGTTTAAGATATTATGCATTTCCTCATTACCTGCAAGTTTGAAAAGGATCGGATCAGTAGAAACCAAGAAAAAGTGGCGACATTGATTTTTTGGATGCTCAGGGCAGGTACTCCATTGTCAGTGGTGGGATCTAGCCGAAATGCTAACTAATCCAAGCTTTTATGCATATCCTCATTACCTGCAAGTATGAAGAGGATCCGATGAAAAATGAAAATGTGATGACGTTGTTTTCTCCATTATAAGACTAAGGGATTTTTTTCAAACGCTCAAGGGCAGCTAACTCCGTAGTCTGTGCTCGAATCCGGCCAAATTTCAAACTCATCAAAGCTCTTATGTATGTCATTACCTGCAAGTATGATAAGGATCTAATCAAAAACCTTGATTGCAGCACCCTAAAAGTCAAACTTGCTCAAGATATTGTCATGCCCTACATTTGAGTGAATTTATTTTAAAATCTGTTGAGAAATGTAGGTGCTAGAGCGATGACAAAGTTTTTCTAAAAATAGCCACAGTGACCTTGACCTTAAGCACAGCATCCTGAAAGTCAAACTTGCTTGAGATATTGTCATACCCTACATTTGTGTGAAGTTATTTCAAAATCCATGGAGAAATGAAGTTTTTCTAAAAATAGCCACAGTGACCTTGACCTTGGGCACAGCACTCTGAAAGTCGAACTTGTTTGAGATATTGTCATGCCCTACATTTGTGTGAATTTATATTAAAATCCGTTGAGAAATGTAGATGCTAGAGCGCTGACAAAGTTTTTCTAAAAATAGCCACAGTGACCTTGACCTTGGGCACAGCACCCTGGAAGTCAAACTTGTTTGAGATATTGTCATGCCCTACATTTGTGTGAAGTTAATTTAAAATCCGTTGAGAAATGTAGGCACTAGAGCGATGACCAAGTTTTTCTAAAAATAGCCACAGTGACCTTGACCTTGGGTGCAGCATCCTGAAAGTCAAACTTGCTCGAGATATTGTCATGCCCTACATTTGTGTGTAATTATTTTAAAATCTGCTGAGAAATGAAGGTGCTAGAGCGCTGACAAAGTTTTTCTAAAAATAGCCACAGTGACCTTGACCTTGGGTGCAGCATCCTGAAAGTCGAACTTGCTCGAGATATTGTCATGCCCTACATTTGTGTGAAGTTATTTTAAAATCTGCTGAGAAATGTAGGTGCTAGAGCGCTGACAAAGTTTTTCTAAAAATAGCCACAGTGACCTTGACCTTGGGCGCAGCATCCTGAAAGTCGAACTTGCTCGAGATATTGTCATGCCCTACATTTGTGTGAAGTTATTTTAAAATCCGTTGAGAAATGTAGGCAATAGAGCGATGACAAAGTTTTTCTAAAAATATGTGATGATGTTGTTTTCTCCATTATAACACTATGGGATTTTTTTCAAACGCTCAAGGGCAGCTAACTCCATAGTCTGTGCTCGAATCCGGCCAAATTTCGAACTCATCCAAGCTCTTATGCATGTCATTATTACCTGCAGGTATGATAAGGATCTAAGCCAAAACAGTTGAGAAAACTTGATGACGCCATTTTCGCCATTATAAGCCTATGGGATTTTTTTCAAACGCTCAAGGGCAGCTAACTCCGTAGTCTGTGCGCGAACCCGGCCAAATTTCGAACTCATCCAAGCTCTTGTGTATGTCATCATTACCTGCAAGTATGATAAGGATCTAATCAAAAACAGTCGAGAAAACGTGATGACGCCGTTTTCCCCATTATAACCCTATGGGGGCTATCTGTTGCCATGGAAACCAGAGTTCTGAGCTGATCGGCACCAAAACCTAATGCAGCCTTTAATGCAGCCTTTCCCCCACCCAAATGATGCTTCAGATACAATTTGATTGCGATCGGCCCACTGGTTTCTGAGATATTTATGTTTGAAAGTGTTGACGCACGCACCCACCCACGCACCCACCCACGGACGGACGACGGCTCGACTCCCATCCTATAAGCTCACCTCTGAGCCTTCGGCTCAGGTGAGCTAAAAATTTTATTTCACCGCAAATAGACAACCGCATTAGTAATATCGTCGTACCACCCACATGCAAGCGACCCACATCTATGCCAAACACCACCCTTGAGAAAAACAGCCAGGTGGAGGCAAACAGAAATCCCGAAAGCAGCTAACACAATACTAACAGTTAGCTGCTCTCAGGAGTTCCATGGCCACTCCACCAGACCCCTTGCTCAAAAGCAAATATTCCAACTTATGCACAGAATTCATCCTAGAGCATGGTACGAATGCGAAGGTGACCACACCCACACTAACGCTATGTATGTGGTCACCTCCACATTCGTATCATCAGGGGCGTAACTAGAGGCAATTTCCATGTTTGAATGATTCCATGTTTGAATGCTGAGAGAATTGTAAAAGCTCAAAATGTAGTCTTGTACAAATTTCATAATTTTGATAAAGGCAGTATGCCGAAACGTCATAAATAAAGAGTGACTGTTCAGAGTATATAATGTTTCTTATCCCTACACGGATTCTCTTCATGATATAAAATGTTTCTTTTGAAAACTGCCCAATTTTAGAGGGTATTTTAACTGTATTTTACAAGGGAGTAAGTTTATTTATGTAACAGCCTTAACTGGTAAATATTTACCTATGTCAATTGTTAGTTAATTGTACAAAGTTACTCAATGGCACCTGTATACTGTCCAGTTAGGCTATTGTGACAGTGACGTCACTGTATGTTTACTATTTTGGACAATGCCTATTATTTAAGACGGGGATGTTAAGTTTCAATATAAGCGACATAGATATTATTTACAAGCACTTTCGGCAAATAGCAACTGTGGCCTAGTGGTTAAAATAGAGAAACGAGTGCAGAGGTTTCGGTTTGCCAAACAAGAGAATGCAGGTTCAAATCTTGGAATCATTTTCCTTTTTATTTTTTAATTTATTTATTGTTTTATCATATATTTTTATTTATGTGTATGTGTGGAAATATGACGAAAGGGTTATTCATTTTCAGCACATGGTGGCTAAAACCCCCATTGCTTTGCCAAAACAAATGAACTAATTAGTTATATCAGACGAACTAATGATGTTGAATGAGGTCGTGGCCGGGCGATGGTGTTGGATAACTTTCAGTGCCGGACGTCCTAATTATTTGGGTAATAGAAGCACACGGGCCTACTGTACTTGCAGTAGGTGCGGGTGGTGGTTGTTTGGGCATTTTCCTCCCTTTCATCAGACCCCTTTTATTTCTCACTCTCTCTGGGAGCAACTCGACATAGACTGAAATACTGTTTCAAGGAGCATGTTTGGAATGAAACGTAAAACAAATCAAAATTAAAATAAAAGGCAGATAAGAAATTAAAATCTAAGACTGGTGAACTGTAGGCATCAAATTATAGTTTCATTTTAACAAAAAGGAAGAAAAAATGATATCAAGCTAACCGGGGTTGAACCCGCAACCTTCTGTCTGCAAAGTCGTCACGTTACCTTTACACCACACAGAATTTCTTTACAGAGGACAGTCAATTTAATACCTTGTTAAATTAACGGGCTGAATATTCTACTATGCGCTACGGTTTCACCTATCACAAAGTAATGGTTAAGTCTGTTTACATTCTGAATATCCTAACTGGACAGTACCTGTTAATCTTTTCATCTGAGTAAAAATGAAGGTCACTTATTTATTGGTGGCCAAGAGAATTGATTGGTGATGAATAGAATTAATTTATCTATAGAAATATTTCTTGTTTGTGATGCATATGTAGGCATTGCTTATAGCTATTACATTAAATTATTGTACTCCCCTTTACTTTAGCTCAAAATTTTGTAAATTTTTGTAAAGGATTGAATAGACAGAAGCAAAAAATTGAAATGATAAAATTCTGAAAGTCAGTTTCCAGTTATGTGTTAGTTTGACAATACTAGTGGAGAAAAAAAAATCAATTTTATCACCAGTTATAAAAAAGAAAATCTACAAAATGACCTGTTTTATAGACAGCAAATGGCCTATATATCTATGCAAGTTTGGTGGGAATTAAGCCAAAGGCTCAAGAATATATCAATTCTAGTGAAATTTTCACATATTTAAGTCCTCCTGTGACCTTGAAAATGAGATTAAGGTCACCAAAATCTAATCAGCTCTTAAGCTTGTCCCAATGATATATCAAGTCAAGTCTGGTGAAATTCCATTCATTGGTTCAATAGATATTGTGCACACAAGTAATCTTCACGCCATTTAAGTCCTCCTGTGACCTTGAAAATGAGGTCAAGGTCACCAAAATCTAATCAGTTCTTAAGCTTGTCCAAATGACATATCCATTTAAGTTTAGTAAAATTGCACCCATTGATTCAGGAGATATTGTGCATACAAGAAATTTTCAAGCCATTTAAGTCCTCGTGTGACCTTGAAAATGAGGTCAAGGTCACCAAAATCCAATCAACTCTTAAGCATTTCCAAATGATATATCCATGCAAGTTTGGTGAGATTCCGTTGATTGGTTCAAGAGATATCGTGAATACAAGAAAGTGTGACGTTGACGCCGAGGCCCGGGATCCGCACTGAAAACAATATGTCCCCCCTCACCTTTGGTGGGGGGACATAGTTAATGACTCATAAACTTTCATTCTGAGATGTCACATTCAAATGCACTGTATGCAAAAACACTGTCGTATTTGATGAAAAAAAATTGTGGAGCTTTTCTAACATTATTTTCACAAAAATAACAGCACACCATGTGTATTATATGACTTAACCAATCCATGACTACTGATTTCATTCAGCTAACATTGCTTTGAACAACTGGGCCTAGCAGAACACCCTCCTAACACTCCCTCAGCGCCTATCATTGTAAAGGTGCCTTCAAAGCAAATTAAGGGTTCAACCAATGAAAGTAGTGATTCTTCCCTACCCCCTGTCACTATCCCACAACTAATATCCTCTCTCATGTACAACACAGGAGGCTTACCAAAGAAGCAAGTATAGATCCACCAATCTAGCTGCTGAATCTACTCTCTGATGAAGCCATCCACTTTCGATATCCCGAACCCCCTACTCCTTTCCCTCATCCCTCCCTATCTGAAGTACAACACAGATAACTTACCAAAGAAGCAAGTATTGATCCACCAATCCAGCTGCTGAATCTACGCTCTGAGGAACCTGTGGCTGATATGATCTTTAATTTCATGTTCTGAAATGAAGATTCAAATCAGGTATGTTAAAGAATTATTTGAGCCGCAACATGACAAAACCAACAAAGAGGTTGTGTGCCCAGCGCAGACTAAGATCAGCCTGGGCATCCACCCAGTCTGATCAGAGTGTTCGCTGGCCGCATGGATGTAACTTAGACCCTTAGCTACCCTTTAAGCACTTAGCTAAGAGTCTGATCAGAATGGGAAGATGCCCAGGCTGACCTGAGTCTGTGCTGGGTGCACAACCACTGTGTTGGTTTTCTCATGTCGCGGCTCATTTATAATATCTACCCTAAATATTTGGATAGAGAATCCCAGAGTAAACACTCAAAATTTACGACTAGGAGAGGATATCTATAAGTTCTCTGAACTTGTTTTCCATTCCGAATATTATATATATGCTGTGTATGTTTAACCCCAAAATATCACTGGATAAGACAAAAAGATTTCAACCAACCGAGTGGTGAATGAGTCCATTAAAGAAAAAGAAACAAAAACAAATTTATCCACTTTAATATCAACTACTTGTCACTCACTATAAAGTAGCTTAAACTTAAGGCTACTAGGGTATAATAATTAACACTTACTGGGGGAGTTTTGTTGCTGAGATCTCTATTTAGTCTGTCAGTAAAACCATTTAATAATGTGTTACCACCACACACTATAACACTGCTGTATAAACTCTGAAAATACAAGAAAAACTTAAATATACATGTATACATGATATAAACTGTGTGCAATTTCTTCTACTTTAGCAAAACAGCAGTTAAGCCAATTTTGAAGTGATAAGTAGGTGATAATTCTATCAATTATTTCACACTTACTCATGAAAATATGTGTCCTTTTTTGGGCGCTGCTGCCTATATGCAAATTGAAAGTCTCCAAAACAAAAGTTCCAGAAGCATTCAACTATTTGCACATGGAATGTTTTTGGAAATTCAACAATATCTGAATACCAGCTACATACTGACATGACAAACTGACTTTCTACTCCACTTTGCCTCCATGGGCAAAACACCTGATGAAGTGTATCATGGAATATTACCCTCCACTCCCTCTTGGGAAGCTCATCCCCCACACCCTCCACATCTTTTGAACAAAGTATATTATCATCATCCAAAATTCCCTGTCCAGAATCTAGACAACAAATAACAGTAGTTTGCAGCAAAACAAGAAAACTTCTCCCCAAAAATTTTGACTTCTCTGGAGCTAATGTGCAATAATTTACTTTGAAATATATTTTACCACCCCTCCCCCAACCTACATTAAACCAATGCAGAGATTTCCTAACAGAGATAACTGCATTAATCAGAGCCAAGTCAAGTCTATACTTACAGGTCTAATATCTATATCACACATTCCGACACTCGTAGTAACTACATGTCCCATGCTCAACATCGTGTTTCCTGGCACATCTTTGATTATCGACGGATCAAATAACGCTTCACCAATCTTAAATCTTTCCTCACTAAAATCTCTATTATACCCATTGGGGAACTCATAATGGACGGCTGGGATGGACTCTACTTGTCTATAAACAAATAAATATCAGTACATGAATACAAATATAAGCAGATATCACAATTCAAGGTCAATGGGCATCGTTTCTGAGGAAGCAACTGTCCTTTTTGTTTTTATATCACATTTAGATAGGGTCAACTCCGAAAGGAAAGAATTTGCCCAGAGCAAATTCTTTCATTTAAGAGTTGACCTCTTTTTGGAAGGGCTATGTCAACCAGGAAAGCAACTATGAAGTCACAAAAGTTGTCTCCCTTGGTAAAAAAGCTTTATGAAAATTTTGAAATGTACAAGATTTGGAGTGAAATTCCGAACATTGGACCATGCCAAATGGTGAAATTTTGCGAATACGTCACTTGTTGATGATGAAGGTTCTCAGGGGTGGATATTACAAGTCCGGAGCTCAAGTTATTCTATTTGTTTTTGTTTTTTTTGTTTTTTGCAATGAAAATTATGTTGTGCCATCATATTTCATATCTTTAAGGTGTATGGATACACCTTAATAGTTTGGCTGCCATTTTAACAAGGGAGACAACTTTATTAGAACTGTTTACTTTTTTTGTTTGGATGTAGGGTATACTCTTGTCAGAGCTTTAGATAAGAGGGGTATTTGATGATGATTGAGGGATAATTATTTTATTTCTCATTGAAACCATATGTTGTGACCCCTCATATGAACCGTCAAGACGGTTCAGATGAGGGGTCACAAAATATGGTTTTATGCAAAATTAACAAAAATATTATCCCTTATTATCACCAAATACTCCCTTATCTACAGCTCTGCTCTTGTGTTAAAAAAAATTCTCCCTGGACAAATTCTTGCCCAAAGAGTAGCCACCTGTCAGACGGTGGGTAGTACTTCTCCCCCATGTGGTGTATCTTTAAGCCTTCAAACAAGCAAAAGGCACTAGTTTCGAATCACCCCTTATAATGAAAAAGGAAAAACTTCCTTTTTGAGATCAGTGGGAATGTTCTGAGAAATCAAAATTACTTGTAGTTCAGATTCATACTCTAGACAGATTTTTATCGTTTGGACTCCTTTTTGGTATATATGGTCGATATACCTGTTTTCGGGGTGCGCCAGAATTCGGGGTATTATGATAGATTATACCGCTTTCTTGTCAGGGACCTCTAAAGATGATTATTTTTTGCAAACAGAAAATTGAATTAGTATGTTTCATCATACGCTAATTGACGCGCGACAGCACGTCAGTTGTGACGTCATCCATGACGTCGTCGTTAGTGACCGTGGAAGCGGCCATATTGGAAACACCTTAAAGCTTTTGGAAAGTACCGACGTAGATGACTCGACGTTTTATTCAAATATGAACTTTTTTTCTGATAATTCAAAGATCGTTTCTACTGCCTAAAGAATTGCAGATCTCATGAAAACAGTTGTTATCATTGGGATCTGCAGCTGATGCATTTTGAAGGCGACTTTTTTTAACATACCCCAAAAACTGGGGCAGTTTCGGGGAGCAGATCCAGTCGAGCATCTGTGTGGAGTTGATCAAATATGTAAACATGGCGACATACGGAATGTTTTCATTGCCCTTAAGGAATTCATTTATGATTTTTATTTTTCTTAAATAACACCTTTATCTGTGTCGTGAGGCACATCTAACAAAATAATCCCTATATCTGTGCCTTGAGGTATATCTAATAGAGTCTGGGCTGATGATATGTCAATCTGTTTTCACTCCTGGCACACATAAGATGTCAATCTGTTTTCACTGCTGGCACAATTAAGTATCTCAGGCAGTTGAACTAATACTTACTCTTGGTCATATGGAGCATCCCAAACTTGTAATACAGAGGCAGCAAAGTCTTGCAAAACATCCTGGAATATACAACCAAATGGTCAGCCTATCTATCTGCTACCGACAATACAAATCATGGAAAGGGCACTTATAGAGGCTATGGAAAACTAAAATTTATTTATTTTGCAACAAATCACTGTAGTCTCTGAGGCTGACTGCCAACATTGTAGTCAAAACAAACGATATCAGGGTTCGAGGTTATAAAACTTGAGAATATTTTCAAACTCAAAATAAAGCACACTGATTGGCTGCTTCCAAGCATGTGCTCAGAAGCAACCAATCAGTGTGCTTTATTTTTCCCAAACTTAAGACAGAGGCAGCAAAGTCTTGCAAAACATCCTGGAATATACAATCAAATGGTCAGCCTATCTATCTGCTACAGACAATACATAACATGGAAAGTGCACATATAGAGGCAATGGAAATTTAAAATTTATTTATTTTCCAACAAATCACTGTAGTCTCTGAGGCTGACTGCCAACATTGTAGTCAAAACAAACGATATCAGGGTTCGAGGTTATAAAACTTGAGAATATTTTCAAACTCAAAATAAAGCACACTGATTGGCTGCTTCCGAGCATGTGCTCGGAAGCAACCAATCAGTGTGTTCTATTTTTCCCAAACTTGTAAGACAGAGGCAGCAAAGTCTTGCAAAACATCCTGGAATATACAACCAAATGGTCAGCCTATCTATCTGCTACAGACAATACATATCATGGAAAATGCACTTATTGAGACAATGGAAATTTAATATGTATTTATTCCGCAACAAATCAATGTGGTTTTTGAGGCAGACTGCCAACATTATAGTCAAAACAAATGATATCAGAATATGTTTTCTTAACATTAAGCAGTGCTGGGTCTTTTTCTTGGAAGAAAAGCCTTAAGGGAAAGAAATTTACAAACACTTGTTTTAAGTCAAAATTGTTTGCATGTATGATGGTATGCATACCAAATCCTTGAAGCTACTGCTGACCTCATGATAACATAATCATTATGATATAAAGGCATTAAATGACATTAGCATCCTTGATGGAGAGCATATACAATTATCCCAATAATATCATTAACCCTTTTTGACCAGTGAACTTGTCCACTCTTATCATTTGGATGAGTCCATTTCTAGTTTTAGGGGTTTCTGGTGAATGTTTTCGACCGCAAGTATTTTGCGAAGTAATTCCTGCGAGCACTGCAAGCAATATAGCTGACCTTATCAGGCACTGCGCTTTGCGGCGTCAAAACTGGGTCTGCACTGTTTGCACATGTCCCCATTATGGGTATCGGATCTAGAGTTTTGGGCCCAGTTGTTCGAAGCATCGTTAGCCTTATGAGCTCGTTAAGAGGTCAACTGGTTAAGCGTTTTATGACTTTATAACCAAATACACATATTTTTGTTGAAAAAAATGTGAGAAGCTTTTATGCAAAAGCTGCTCACATTTTTTCAACAAAAAATATTGGTGTATCTGCGATTTTAACATTTGAAATTTTACGAAATATTAACTAACAATGTCATTAGTTTTGAACAACTGGGCCCAGGTTGCTAAACATTTAACCAAAAGAAACTCACCTTGACCATATAATTATGGAATGATGTAGTAACTTCAGGCACTGTTTCTTTTTTCTTCCATTTTGGAGGCTGACCCATTGCCACTGCTTCCTGTAAACACAAAATATAATTGAGCCGCGATATGACAAAACTAACAAAATGGTATGTGCTCCAATATGTTTTTAGTCAGTGTGAACAGAAAGTATCCCATATTCTAACACTGGTTGCTGGTCGCCTATGTAGGGGATGGTAAAATCTAGTGATAAAATGCCTGACAAATCACTGGCTGAACTAGCGTTATTTAGCACCATTCGGATGTCATTTTGAAGTGTCTGTTGACTTCAGTTTTTATTTCAATGACATTAGAAATTTTCATTTCATAACATCAGACATTTTCTTGTATCAAAAACTTACAAAACACATGTGAATGCCTTTGTTACAGTCAAAGCTGTTGGCGGGATTTTTTCATGTAATGGCGGAACTGTAAAATTCTGAAGGATACACTTGCATTTTCGTTGTTTCTTGTGTATCAGAATCAAAATTGATTTTTGCTTACAAGAGACTTATTGCCCAATATACATGTATTACTGGTTGTCAGTTAGTTGTCAGTGAATATATCACTCGTGCTTGGGGCTTGTGATATATCTACTTCACGACTGACCTCCATTTAGTGATATATTGGGCAACAAATCAATGTTAGCAAGAATTTATTTCTTAAATTATCCTCAAGGGCCATTCTTATGTGGACCTCAAGTTGCTGGAATAATAAGATTATTTACCTTTGAAGCTATCATGTATGGCGGTACTACTTCAATATTTTCTTCTTCCATCAACTTTTTACACTCCAGACTAATAAAATCACCTGCCAGAGGGGACTTCACTATAGCTGGAAAAGAAATACACCAAATTTATTCCGCTATAAGACAGGGGTTCTATCCTCAATATGACTCAAAAATATGCGAATGTCTTGTGAAATTTTGGTAGTTTTTCTCTTTCAAAATAAGCTCAAGAATCTATTTCTGTCTTATAAGACAGATCTAGATTTTTGGGATTGTTTTGGAAGGGAAAATCCCCATCTTATAACACAGTATTTACTGTAGACAACAGTATCAGGCTGCACAACAAAGTACAGTCTGTTTTAAGTGAAGACTCCTATCAGCCTGTACATCTGTGCACTCTGATCAGTCAAGAGTCTAGAAAAGGACAGACTGAACAGACCACATGGTTGCCCAAGTTGATGTACATGTAATACATATGGTGTCTCTTTCAATACTAGAATGGCATGAGTTTGAAGTGTGATTTTCAATTTCAAAACAATCAATTTGAGGCTTTCCATATATTTTCTATACATTATCAGTGCTCCAGATTAGAAGGGGTAAAACTGATAATTTTTCTTATTTCTCATTCCTCAGCACTTGGAAAAATATGTTGTGAGCGTCATTAGAACTGTCTCAACAAGACGGTGACCCCTCATTAGAACCGTCTCTAGGAGAGGCTCTAATAAGGGATTACAACTTATGTTTATATGGAGAAATTTTGAAAATTATCCTGAAATTATAGCTGTTACCCCTTCTTATCTAAAGCACTGCTTCATCACAGATAAAATACGACAGTAATCGCTTGACAATGAAAGAAAGTGTACAACTGCTAATGCATTCTAATGTAAAACTGAAAATACCTTAATAACATAGATATTCGGACATAAGTGTACAGTTAAAATTGAAACACTGTAAAAAGTACAGTACAGCTTTGTCATAGTGCACGTCATAATGATACCACGTCAGGACTCTAACCGAGATTTAATGTGTATGGGTAATCCTCCTTGTTTTTCTGCCAAATTTTAAAAAGAAGACATCTACCGTAAAAACTCTAAAAAAATTGGGACACCTAAAATAATTACCATAACTGTCCTAAATATGGAACAGTTTGGTTTAACAATGCAACAATGCTTCCAAAAGCTGCATTAGGAATGGCAAACAGTGTGGACCCTGATCAGACTGCTCCTTTTGGAGCAGTCTGATCTGGGTCTGCACTGTTTGCTCATACCTATCTGTCCCAATATTTAGAGTTTTTACAGTATTGTTAGACCCTGTTGGCAAGAACCTTCCAAAATGGGGTCTACACTTTATTTATTTATTTATTAGAAATTTCTTGACAACATATATATATGAGTCAAAGGATTGGATGTAGGCTAGACCTATATTTGTCCTCCCCTAGGTGGTGTTGTACTATATACATAGGCAAGAAGAGTAAGTATGTGTAAATCAAATCTGTAGGTTTGCATAAGGAGTATCTTTTTAATATTTATATGGTTGAACTAGACATACATACACCAGTCGGCTTGAAGTAACCAACTGGCTGGTGCACATACGCAGTTACGCAAGCCTTAAGATTTGGAAATATAACTAATCGACTAGTGCTTATCTTAATTATATATAATAATAATAATAATTTCAAAATATAGTAAATGTGGAAATGGCAGCTGTGTACACCATTCACACCGTCTCCTCCAAGAACGTGCACAGCAGAAGAACACGAAACAATGTTGATGGAGAATACTGTGAATTTAACGGTAAACTGTGTTCTTATCCCAATTAGATTTCTCTTCATGAACAATATATAGTGTAGTTTACTGTTAAGGTATTACAATGCCTAGTTTCATCTTAAAAATTGTTTTTTTTTCCTGGAGTTTAAGTCAGTACAAAGGGAGGTTATCACTGCGTCACAGAGCTCCAGATAAGGTGAAATTTTGTGGGGTCTACACTTAAAGGAAAGATTTTGCTCCTAAATGAGCAAATTCTGTTTTCTGACCCCTGCTGAGAGTGGAGGCAAAAAAAAGAAAATGGCAGAGTTGCTTCCCCTGAAAGTGTACCCATTCACCTTACTGCTAAGTTGCCTACGGTTAACTTGTAGTTTAGTCTCCATATAACACTATTAAACATTAAACAATAAACAATATGAGCCGCGACACGAGAAAACCAACAATGTGGCTGTGCACCCAGCACAGACTCAGATCAGCCTGGGCATCCGCATTGTCTGAACAGACTTTTCGCTAAGCGCTAAAAGGCAAGCTAAGGGTCTAAGCTACCTCCATGCGGACAGCGAAGACTCTGATCAGATTGGGCGGATGCCCAGACTGATCTGAGTCTGCACTGGGCGCACAACCACTTTGTTGGTTTTCTCATGTCACGGCTCATATATCTTTCTATGGATCCCAGACATAGCATAATTGACCTGTTGCAACCTGTCAGTTGAAGTTTGCATGGACCAGTCATATAGGGCAAAAACCTTGGACAAACAAAAGTATGTGTGTTTTATGTCAAAAGTTTCTTTTGTAAAATATAAATTTGATAAGCAGAGCAATAAGCACATTCATGTAAGGTCAATTAAGGGACTAACTATATAAAGTATTTCACCCAGAACTATTAAATTGACTTATAGTGTGAAGTTCTTATGTGTATTTTGTATGTCCACATATATCATTTACCTTGCCCAAGAACATATCCATCATAGACAGGTACTGCAGTAGTGTGTGTGGCGCCACTGTCTAATACAACTCCAGATGATCTACCATTAGCAAATCTGAGTAACGTTAAGTTAAACAATTTCTGACACAGTGCTCCTTTTGTAATAATTATAGAAATGAAAACTTTCTAGGCCTTGTGTTGTATTCTGGGAGCTGAGACAACATAATTCCCTTAAATATCTGGGCGCGGTTGTTCAAAACTAATGATATCGCTACTTAACGTTTCATTAAAATTTTAAACGTTAATATCTCAAATACTGATATTTTTTGTTGAATTTTTTCAACAAAAAATATCAGTATGCAGTGAAAAAGCTTCTCACATTTTTTCAACAAAAAATATCAATAATATTTTTTGTTGAAAAAATGTGAGAAGCTTTTGCACTGCAAAAGCTTCTCACATTTATTCAACAAAAATATCAATATATTTGGTAATGAAGTTGTAAAACACTTTACAAGCTGACCTCTTAACGAGCTTGTTAGGCTAACGATGCTTTGAACATCTGGGCCCTGAAATTTTCTTAAAAGAATTCAGGAGAATGCTGTGTCTTGCCTGTCTGCCCATTGTCAAACAACACAGCTAAACAATTTGAACTGTTGTTGTTGTTTTGTTGCTTGACATCTATAGTAAACAGCTGTGGTCATGTTGGGACGGTCAGTTAGCCTAACCAGACTATTCCTGGGTTGGCTTAGGCCTCCTAAGCAGTTGACCAGTACTAAGTTCATACTTCTGCCTGTAACTATTGGTTGGTTGATTTGATGTTTAACGTCCACGGTAAACAACTAAGATCATGTCGGGACGGTCAGTTAACCTAACCACACTATTCCTGGGCAGGCTTAGACCTCCTAAGCGGTTAACCAGTACTAAGTGCACATACTTTCGCCAGTAACTGACAACTGCCCTTCTTGAATCAGCGGAAGGAGAAACGAAAGTATGTGGCCAGACCGGGATTCGAACCCAGGACCTCTGACTTACGAGTCAGGTGCCCTACCGATTGCGCTACCCGGCCCGGCGCCTGTAACTAGCAATTGCCCTTCTTAAATCAGCAGAAGAAGAAAGGAAAGTAAGTGGCTGGACTGGGTATCAAATCCTGGACCTCTGGCTCTTGGGTCAGATGCGCTACCAACTGTGCTATGTGGCCTAGCCATATCTAAACTAAACAACTTTACAAAGTTTACCCTGTGCCGAGAAATGTCAGGGAATTTTGAGTTTTTGTGTAAGGGGACAAAAAACTGAAAATTCCCTGACATTTCTCCAACTCACTTTCTGCTAGTCTCAGAGGACACAAAAAACTGAAAATTCCCTGACATTTCTCCAACTCACTCTGCTAGTCTCAGAGGAAACAAAAACTGAAAATTCCCAAACATTTCTCCAACTTACTTTCTGCTAGTCTCAGGGGACACAAATCTCAAAATTCCCTGACATTTCTCCAACTCACTTTCTGCTAGTCTCAGGGGAAACAAGGAATGTTACAGTGGTAACAAATGCCCCCGAAGGCCCCTTAAACTGACCTGTGAGCCCTAATTGTGACCTTGACCTTGGGCACAGAACCTGAGTCTTGCACATGATATACATTCTCATTTTGTTTCACTTTTCTGTAATGTTTAAATGCACTTTGGAAGTTTAAGCAGATTCAAGGGGACTTAATTCAACCAATAACCAAACTGTGTTGTGTCCTTGACATTGGGTGTGGGAACCTAATGTCGCACCTTACATAACTTGATATTAAACTTTACTTTTCTTTAAGTTACCATTTTATCATGCTTTACCTTTCAGTGAAACTCGATGATATTCGCTTCAGCAGTTTTGAGTCAGTTCAGAGACATGAATTGACCTCTGAGCCCTGACTGTGATCCTGACCTTGGACAACAAAACCATAATTTGTTTGTGACATATTCGCTCACTGTTTTATACCTTTTCATGAAGTTTAATGAAGTTTGCTTCAGTAGTTTTTAGGTAATTGAGGATAAATGACTTGACCTTTGACCTCTGGCTATGACCTTGACCTTGGGGTGTGGGAACCTATGTCTTGTACATGGTAAATAATCTCATTAGGCTTAATCTTTCTTTAAAGTTTGCTTTGGTACTTTTCTGAGTAATTGCCGAGACATGATTTGACCTCTGACCCCAGATTGTGACCTTGACCTTGGATTTGGGACCCTAAATATAGTGTGTAACATACCATCTCATTATGGTTTACCTTTCTGTGAAGTTTGATGGCATTCGCTTCAGCAGGTTTTAAGTTATCACAGAGGCAAGATTTGACCGTTGACCCCTAATTGTGACCTTGACCTTGAACCTGGCAACCCAAATCTTACATGCAACACAACTTCTCATTATGTTTCATCTTTCTGGAGTTTCATTAAATTTACTTCAGTAGTTTATAAGTAATCGCTGAGAGCCAACTTTGAGACACATTTTGACTTTTGACCCAACCATGGCCTTGACCTTGGGCTTAGGGACCTAAGTCTTGTGCATGACACACCTTCTCATTATGCTATATCTTTCTCTGAAGTTTCATCAAATTTGTTCAGTAGTTTTAAAATTATCACTGAGACACGATTTTGAGACACAATTTGACCTTTGACCCAATTGTGGCCTTGACCTTGGGCGTAGGGACCTAAGTCTTGTACGCGACACACCTTCTCATTATGCTCTATCTTTCTGTGAAGTTTCATTAAATTTGCTTCAGTAGTTTTTAAGTTATCGCTGAGACACGATTTGTAACAGACGGACGGACTGACGGACGGACGGACAGTCCAATTTTAATATGCCACCCGAAGTTCCTTCAGGGCATAACAAAAACAGAAAATTCCCTGACATTTCTCCAACTCACTTTGCCAGTCTCAGGGGAAACAAAAAATGAAAATTCCCCAACATTAACTAACTCACTATGCTAGTCTTAAGGGAAACAAAAACTGAAAATTCCCTGAAATTTCTCCAACTCACTCTGCTAGCCTCAGGGGGAACAAAAACTGAATATTCCCCGACATTTCTCCAACTCACTCTGCTAGTCTCAGGGGAAACAAAAACTGAAATTCCCCAACATTTCTCCAACTCACTTTCTGCTAGTCTCAGGGGACACAAAAACTGAAAATTCCCTGACATTTCTCCAACTTACTTTGCTAGTCTCAGGGGAAACAAAAACTGAAAATTCCCTGACATTTCTTCAACTCACTCTGCTAGTCTCAGGGGAAACAAAAACTGAAAATTCCCCAACATTTCTCCAACTCACTTTGCTAGTCTCAGGGGAAACAAAAATTTAAAATTCACTGACATTTCTCCAACTCATTTTGCTAGTCTCAGGGGAAACAAAAATTTTAAATTCCCTGACATTTCTCCAACCTACTTAGCTAGTCACAGGGGAAACAAAAACTGAAAATTCCCTGACATTTCTCCAACTCACTCTGCTAGTCTCAGGGGAAACAAAAACTGAAAATTCCCCAACATTTCTCCAACTCACTTTCTGCTAGTCTCAGGGGACACAAAAACTGAAAATTCCCTGACATTTCTCCAACTTACTTTGCTAGTCTCAGGGGAAACAAAAACTGAAAATTCCCTGACATTTCTTCAACTCACTCTGCTAGTCTCAGGGGAAACAAAAACTGAAAATTCCCCAACATTTCTCCAACTCACTTTGCTAGTCTCAGGGGAAACAAAAATTTAAAATTCACTGACATTTCTCCAACTCATTTTGCTAGTCTCAGGGGAAACAAAAATTTTAAATTCCCTGACATTTCTCCAACCCACTTAGCTAGTCTCAGGGGAAACAAAAACTGAAAATTCCCTGACATGTCTCCAACTCACTCTGCTAGTCTCAGGGGAAACAAAAACTGAAAATTCCCTGACATTTCTCCAACTCAGTCTGCCAGTCTCAGGGGAAACAAAAACTGAAAATTCCCCAACATTTCTCCAACTCACTTTGCTAGTCTCAGGGGAAACAAAAATTTTAAATTCCCTGACATTTCTCCAACTCATTCTGCTAGTCTCAGGGGAAACAAGAACTGAAAATTCCCCAACATTTCTCCAACTCACTTTGCTAGCCTCAGGGAAAACAAAAAACTGAAAATTCACTGACATTTCTCCAACTCACTCAGCTAGTCTCAGGGAAAACATAAAATGAAAATTGCCTGACATTTCTCCAACTCACTTTGCTAGTCTTAAGGGAAACAAAAGCTGAAAATTCCCTGACATTTCTCCAACCCACTTTGCTAGTCTCAGGGGAAACAAAAATTTAAAATTCACTGACATTTCTCCAACTCACTTTGCTAGTCTTAAGGGAAACAAAAACTGAAAATTCACTGACACTTCTCCAACCCATTTTGCTAGTCTCAGGGGAAACAAAAACTGAAAATTCCCTGACATTTCTCCAACCCACTTTGCTAGTCTCAGGGGAAACAAAAAATTTAAATTCCCTGACCTTTCTCCAACTCACTTTGCTAGTCTTAAGGGAAACAAAAACTGAAAATTCCCCAACATTTCTCCAACTCACTTTGCCAGCCTCAGGGGAAACAAAAACTGAAAATTCCCCAACATTTCTCCAACTCACTCAGCTAGTCTCAGGGATAACATAAACTGAAAATTCCCTGACATTTCTCCAACTCACTCTGCTAGTCTCAGGGGAAACAAAAGCTGAAAATTCCCTGACATTTCTCCAACCCACTTTGCTAGTCTCAGGGGAAACAAAAATTTAAAATTCACTGACATTTCTCCAACTCACTTTGCTAGTCTTAAGGGAAACAAAAACTGAAAATTCCCTGACATTTCTCCAACCCATTTTGCTAGTCTCAGGGGAAACAAAAACTGAAAATTCCCTGACATTTCTCCAACCCACTTTGCTAGTCTCAGGGGAAACAAAAATTTAAAATTCCCTGACATTTCTCCCACCCACTTTCTGCTAGTCTCAGGTGACACAAAAACTGAAAATTCCCTGACATTTCTCCAACTCACTTTGCTAGTCTCAGGGGAAACAAAAACTGAAAATTCCCTGACATTTTTCCAACTCACTCTGCTAGTCTCAGGGGAAACAAAAACTGAAAATTCCCCAACATTTCTCCAACTCACTTTGCTAGTCTCAGGGGAAACAAAAACTGAAAATTCCCTGACATTTCTCCAACTCATTCTGCTAGTCTCAGGGGAAACAAAAACTGAAAATTCCCCAACATTTCTCCAACCCACTTTGCTAGTCTCAGGGGAAACAAAAACTGAAAATTCCCTGTCATTTCTCCAACTCACTCTGCCAGTCTCAGGGGAAACAAAAACTGAAAATTCCCTGACATTTCTCCAACTCACTTTGCTAGTCTCAGGGGAAACAAAAATTTTAAATTCCCTGACCTTTCTCCAACTCACTTTGCTAGTCTTAAGGGAAACAAAAACTGAAAATTCCCCAACATTTCTCCAACTCACTTTGCTAGTCTCAGGGGAAACAAAAACTGAAAATTCCCCAACATTTCTCCAACTCACTCTGCTAGTCTCAGGGGACACAAAAACTGAAAATTCTCTGACAATTCTCCAACTCACTCTGCTAGTCTCAGGGGAAACAAAAGATGAAAATTCCCTGACATTTCTCCAACCCACTTTGCTAGTCTCAGGGGAAACAAAAATTTAAAATTCACTGACATTTCTCCAACTCACTTTGCTAGTCTTAAGGGAAACAAAAACTGATAAAAGGCCATCGGCCAAGTGTCACCCGACGTTTGAAATGTGTCACAAACTTCAGCCCTTTATTCTGTTTCAGAGTAAATGTACGGCCAAAAACAGAAAATATATATATATTACAGAACCTGGTAAGCAAATGATAACTGAACATATGCAAAGACATATACCCAATTACTGGGCCTCTTTATAAAATACTTAAGTTCAGAACGGGGCATATGTGTAAAATCAGGTTACTGAAACTATAGGCCCTTACAAAATGACCAAAACATCAAGACTGTATACCCAGTAACAAAAAAACAAGAGCCATAATCCTGCTTATATGAATCTGATGAAAAATGAACAATGCATTCATGAAAAATCAGCCCATTAATATGAATAGTTCTGGAGTTATCCCTTTACCTTTAAGTGAATGTCTATTATCTATGAAAGGGGAATAACTCTGTCACTTATAATTTAGCACATCCAAACAATAATCAGAATACTCAATTTACCAAATGCTAATAGCATACCAAATTTCAGCTCTCTCGGTCAAACGGTTCAAAAGTTGGAACAAGTAGCCCAAAGGGCAACAATTGCTCACCTGAGAGACATTGTAAACCTATAGGGATATTTAAGATGCTCAAGGGCAGCTAACTCCACAGTCAGTGGTCCAATCAGGCTGAAAATTAAACTCATCCAAAACATTATGTATGCCCTCATTTAATATATGCAAGTTTAAAAAGTATCTGATCAAGAGCACAATAGACAGAGCTGACAAGGGCAGCTTGTCAAGGGCAGCTAACTTCGTAGTGGTTGGCCTGATCTGGCCAAAATTTGAACTTGTTTAAGATATTATGCATTTCCTCATTACCTGCAAGTTTGAAAAGGATCGGATCAGTAGAAACCAAGAAAAAGTGGCAACACTGATTTTTTGGATGCTCAGGGCAGGTACTCCATAGTCAGTGGTGGGATCTAGCCGAAATGCTAACTAATCCAAGCTTTTATGCATATCCTCATTACCTCCAAGTATGAAGAGGATCCGATGAAAAATGAAAATGTGATGACGTTGTTTTCTCCATTATAAGACTATGGGATTTTTTTCAAACGCTCAAGGGCAGCTAACTCCGTAGTCTGTGCTCAAATCCACCCAAATTTCGAACTCATCCAAGCTCTTATGTATGTCATCATTACCTGCAAGTATGATAAGTTTCTAATCAAAAACCTTGATTGCAGAACCCTGAAAGTCAAACTTGCTCAAGATATTGTCATGCCCTACATTTGTGTGAATTTATTTTAAAATCCACTGAGAAATGTAGGTGCTAGAGCGATGACAAAGTTTTTCTAAAAATAGCCACAGTGACCTTGACCTTGGGCACAGCATCCTGAAAGTCTAACTTGCTTGAGATATTGTCATACCCTACATTTGTGTCAAGTTATATCAAAATCCATGGAGAAAGGAAGGTGCTAGGGCAATGACAAAGTTTTTCTAAAAATAGCCACAGTGACCTTGACCTTGGATGCAGCACCCTGAAAGTCGAACTTGCTCGAGATATTGTCATGCCCTACATTTGTGTGAAGTTATTTTAAAATCCATTGAGAAATGTAGGCGCTAGAGCGATGACAAAGTTTTTCTAAAAATAGCCACAGTGACCTTGACCTTGGGCACAGCACCCTGAAAGTCAACCGTGTTGGAGATATTGTCATGCCCTACATTTGTGTGAAGTTGATTTAAAATCCTTTGAAAAATGTAGGCGCTAGAGTGATGACAAAGTTTTTCTTAAAATAGCCACAGTGACCTTGACTGCAGCACCCTGAAAGTCAAACTTGCTCGAGATATTGTCATGCCCTACATTTGTGTGAAGTTATTTCAAAATCCATGGAGAAATGTAGGTGCTAGAGCGCTGACAATTTTTTTCTAAAAATAGCCACAGTGACCTTGACCTTGGGCACAGCATCCTGAAAGTCAAACTTGCTCGAGATATTGTCAAGCCCTACATTTGTGTGAAGTTATTTTAAAATCCATTGAGAAATGTAGGTGCTAGAGCGCTGACAAAGTTTTTCTAAAAATAGCCACAGTGACCTTGACCTTGGGCGCAGCATCCTGAAAGTCGAACTTGCTCGAGATATTGTCACGCCCTACATTTGTGTGAAGTTATTTTAAAATCCTTTGAAAAATGTAGGCAATAGAGTGATGACAAAGTTTTTCTAAAAATATGTGATGACGTTGTTTTCTCCATTACAACACTATGGGATTTTTTTCAAACGCTCAAGGGCAGCTAACTCCGTAGTCTGTGCTCGAATCCGGCCAAATTTTAAACTCATCCAAGCTCTTATGTATGTCATCATTACCTGCAAGTATGATAAGGATCTAAGCAAAACCAGTTGAGAAAATGTGATGACCCCATTTTCCCCATTATAACCCTATGGGATTTTTTTCAAACGCTCAAGGGCAGCTAACTCCGTAGTCTGTGCTCGAATCCGGCCAAATTTCGAACTCATCCAAGCTCTTGTGTATGTCATCATTACCTGCAAGTATGATAAGGATCTAATCAAAAACAGTAGAGAAAACGTGATGACGCCGTTTTCCCCATTATAACCCTATGGGGGCTATCTGTTGCCATGGAAACCAGAGTTCTGAGCTGATCAGCACCAAAACCTAATGCAGCCTTTCCCCCACCCAAGTGATGCTTCAGATATAATTTGATTGTGATCGGCCCACTGGTCTCTGAGATATTTATGTTTGAAAGTGTTGACGCACCCACCCACGCACGGACGGACGGACGACGGCTCGACTCCAATCCTATAAGCTCACCTCTGAGCCTTCGGCTCAGGTGAGCTAAAAATATCAAAAACCGACAAAGGGCCATAACTTTGTGAAAAATAGGACAATTGAAATTCCAAAATCACATGCACATCTTCAGATCATGATGAAACATTCTGCACAATTTCAAGTCAATCTGATACACGATGTTGCAGGAGTTGCGGGGACAAGGTCTAAGTCAGCAAGGCCCGTAACTCCATTAAAAATGGCCGAAACAAAAATAAAATACCACATGCACATCTTCATATCGTAAGAATACAATCTGTAAAATTTCAAATCAATCCGATGAAAGATGTAGGAGGAGTTGCGGGGACAAGATTTCGGAAGGTCTGAGTCAGCAAGGGCTGTAACTCCATCAAAAATGGCCGAAACAAAAATCGAAAACCACATGCACATCTTCATATCATAAGAATACAATCTGTAAAATTTCAAAACTATCCGATGAAAGACGTAGGAGGAGTTGCGGGGACAAGATTTCGGACGGACGGACGGACAGAAGGACGGACGGACGCACACACGGACGGACGAGGGTCATTTCTATAGTCCCCCTCCGCCTACGTCGGGTGACAAAAATTCCCTGACATTTCTCCAACCCACTTTGCTAGTCTCAGGGAAACAAAAACTGAAAATTCCCTGACATTTCTCCAACCCACTTTGCTAGTCTCAGGGGAAATAAAAATTTAAAATTCCCTGACATTTCTCCCACCCACTTTTTGCAAGTCTCAGGTGACACAAAAACTGAAAATTCCCTGACATTTCTCCAACTCACTTTCTGCTAGTCTCAGGGGACACAAAAACTAACCAGAGGGCCAATGGCCCTATATCGCTCACCTGAGCACTGAGGTTACAGCAACAAAACACCATGCACAACAGCAATAAAAAACACCATTTATGTAGAGGATAATATTACAAACATTTATGCAAAAAAAAAAAAAAAAAAAAAACTAGACCAATGACAAAGTTTTCCTATATATAGCCTCTGTGACCTTGATCTTGACCCTAGAATGCTGAAACTCAAATTTATTCAAGATATAGTCATACTAAACATTTGTTTGAAGTTAATCAAAACGGGATCATAAATGAAGGTGCTAGAGCAATGACTATGTTTTTCTAAAAATAGCCACTGTGACCCTGACCTTGGCCCTAGAATGCTGAAACATGAACTTGTCCAAGATTTTGTTATACTTTACATTTGTACTAAGTTAAATCAATATCGGATCATAAATGAAGGTGCTAGAGTGATGACAAAGTTTTTCTGAAAATAGCCACCTTGGCCCTAGAATGCTGAAACGCAATCTTGTCCAAGATATTGTCATACCTAACATTTGTGAGATGTTTAATCATAGGTTCATAAATGAAGGTGCTAGAGTGATGACAAAGTTTTTCTAAAAATAGCCACTGTGACCATGAAACTTGATCCTAGAATGCTGAAAGGTGAACTTGTCAAGATATTGTCATACTAAACATTTGTGTGAAATTAAATTGAAATCGGTCCATAAATGAAAGCGCTAGAGTGATGACAAAGTCTTTCTAAAAATAGCCACTGTGACCTTGACCTTGACCCCATCATGCTGAAACGTGAACTGGTTTGGGGTTATGTCATACCCAAAGCTTGTGTGAAGTTACATCAAAATCAGTTAATAAATGAGGTTGCTAGAGCAATGACAAAATATGAACATATGAGCATACATACGTATGTATGTATGTAACTGGACAGACCCTATATCCCTTCATCAACTTCATTGTGTGAGGAGATATAATAAGGCTGGTTGAAGACTACTCAAGGAACATTTCTATGAAAGTTTTGTCAAAATATCTACAGTGACATAGCAATAAATGCACATTTTCCATTTTGCCATTATAAGTCAATGGCAATTTTAAGTTGCCATAGCAACCAAACTGCTTGAGCAATTGTCATGAAAAACAGTACTTTTATAGTAGCCAGTACTAAGATCCTTTCTGTGAAGTTTGAGCTTTATTGGTTGCATGATTTCTGAGGAGATGATTTTTGAATATTTTTTCTATTTTTAATCATTCCGTTGCCATGGCAACCAGCCAAATTGTGCAGTTGAGATTAATTTCATGTGATTGATAGAGGACTACTCAAGGAACATATCTACGAAAGTTTTGTCAAAATATCTGCAGTGGCATAGCAATAAATGTAAATTTTCTATTTTGCCATTATAAGTCAATGGCAACTTTAAGTTCCCATAGCAACCAAACTGCTTGAGCAATTGCCAAGAAAAACAGTACTTTTATAGAGGGCAGTGCCAAGATCCTTTCCGTGAAGTTTGAGCTTTATTGGTTGCATAGTTTCTGAGGAGATGATTTTTGAATATTTTTTCTATTTTTAACCATTTGGTTGCCATGGCAACCAGCCAAATTGTGCAATTGACATTAATTTCATGTGATTGATAGAGGACTACTCAAGAAACATTTCTGTAGAAGTTTTGTCAAAATATCTGTAGTGACATAGCAATAAATGCAAATTTTCAATTTTTCCCATACAAGTCAATGGAAACTTTAAGTTGCCAAAGCAACCAAAGTTCTGAAGGGATTTGGATAAAAAACAGTATTATTGGTTCCCCCTGCCTATAGATGCTATATATGAAATTTGGTTACAATGGGCCTTGCAGTTTCAGAGGAGATGTCGTTTGAAAATGTTGACGGACGGACGACGGACGACGTACGACGAACGACAGATGCCTGCCTATACTATAAGCTCACCTGTGAGCCTTCGGCTCAGGTGAGCTAAAAATTCCCAGAAATTTCTCTGCCAATTCCCCGACTTTGCTCTGACAGATAACAACAACATATGTATGTTTTCTTGTATCAGTCCTCATAAATGTATTAGTTTAAAGAAGGAGAGAGCATTAACATTTTCCCATTAAATTACAACTGTGTTGCTTTTGTATGTGTTTGTACATGTATAATGGAGTTTAAATTAAGACTTTCTATCAAGTCTGTGATGTTTTTCTCTCTTCCTTCTTTCTATCATCTAGTTTGTCTTTCAAATTTTTCTTCATGCTTTTCCTTTTGCAACTAACATTAAAAGTAATCAAGTGTAATTCAGAGCCCTAGATAAGGGGGAGTATTTGGTGATAATTAGGGACAATTTTTGTTAATTCTGGATAAAAACATATGTTGTGACCCCTCATCTGAACCGTCTCAACAAGACGGTTCAGATGAGGGGTCACAACATATGGTTTTAATAAGAAATAAAGAAAATTATCTCTCAATTATCATCAAATACCCCTCTTATCTAAAGCTCTGGACTAATTAAATGTAGTCATGGCTGACTGAAGTTTGAACCTTGAAGACATGGATATAAAAACACACAACTACATGTATAGCCATATTCCAATCAATTTAATTGCTACACCACCGGTCCTGTCCCAAGCTATGTCATGTGCATTAAAGGATACGCTGATAGTACTGCATTTTTACACAGGAAGAATGCCGGTATGTTATATTTCTCGAACATTATTTCGGTCAGCTTCTCTCTTTTATTTCTGATATTCCACTGAAAAACAAACAAGAGCAATATTACACCTCTATTTTTTTCCACAGGGAGAAAAACTTTTGTGACTTCCTCTTTGCTCCCATGAGGTTTACTCTTAAAGGGAAGAATTTGCTTCTGAGGGAGCAAATTCTTTCCTTTGAGAGTAGAACCCCATTTATAGGAAAGGCCAATATAAAGATTGCAGAGCTGCTTCCCCTGAAAGTGTCAGACCACTAGATAAGAGGGAGTATTTGGTGATAATTATGGATAATTTTTGTTAATTCTGAATAAAAACATATGTTGTGACCCCTCATCTGAACCGTCTCGACAAGACGGTTCAGACGAGGGGTCACAACATATGGTTTCAATGAGAAATACAAAAAATTATCCCTCAATCATCATCAAATACCCCTCTTATCTAGTCCTCTGAGTGTACTGTTCACCTGAAATCCAGATTCAGCTTCACCCTTGATTTCATCTTGCATCACAGCATAGTTGACAAAGTAAATTTTTATAATGCATAAGGAGTTCACTGTAACAGGTTTTCACTGATGCAGGATTCTGCATCTTTTAATCCCAAAATCATTCCTGGCTCTCCCAGAAAACATCTTGAGGGTCCCTTGGGTATCTCAGAGTTAGACTTGAGTATCAACAGGTTACGAATTCTGGTGTCAGAGACCTCGATCTCGTAAGCATGACCACAGAAAGGCCATTTTGGTGAGATCTCAAGACCACTGGAGAAATGAGACGTGTCATTGAACTTGATCTTCACCTGGTGACGCTACTGCTAAAAATATGAAAACTTTAACTGACAAAACCATCCAAGATGTGAATGAAGGCCAAGATGCCCCCACTAGGGAGAAAACAATAACTTTTCCTATATTTCTGAACACAAGCCAATTCTATTTTTATCCCCTAACTTTCTCTTACTGAAAATATTTTAAGTATTGAGACAGACTGGTCTGGGCAAACAGTGCAGACCATGATCAAACTGCTCCTAGGAGCAGTCTGATCAGGGTCTACACTGTTTGCCATCATCCATCAGCTTCTCTTAGACACATTGCTGCTTTGTTAAACCAAACTATTCCATTATAGGACAAATACGGTAATTATTTTGGGTGTCCCAATTTTTAGGATTTTTACGGTATTTGGAGCTCTACTTACTGATGGCTCTGACATCATAACAGGATGAAGCGGCGACTGTGACTTGATGTGCTTATTGTATGTATAGTCTAACATCTGCTCAAACATCTCCCAATTTTCAACTGAAAATACAACAAAATAGTACTCATATAATAATACATATGTGCCACGACACAAGAAACCAACAATGTGGTTGTGCACACAGCGCAGACTCAGATCAGCCTGGGCATCTGCCCAGTCTGATCAGAGTCTTCACTGTCCGCATGGAGGTAGCTTAGAACCTTAGCTACCCTTTAAGCGCTAAGTGAAGAGTCTGATCAGACTTAGGAATAAAAAGGCTGATATGAGTCTGTACTGGGTGCACAATCACTTTGTTGGTATTTTCGTGTCGCGGCTCATATGTGCACAATTTTAATGTCAAATTATTGCAATAAAGCTATAATCATGTGGTTTGTTATACTGTCCAGCAACTAGCCTTTGGCTACTAACTTCTAATGACCAAAAGAGACTGAGAAACTGCATGCCCTGATAGACTACACAATAACCATGTACGTCAACCACAGAAAAGGTGCCATACAGAACTTGTAGTAAATATCTTAGGCCATATTACAAATTTTATAGTCAACAGACAACTCCATATTGTTCAACCATTTTTACTACCCCCTTAACCAATATAGAAGAAACTAATATTGGTTAGGAATGTATACATTTTACAAAACATTAACTTCTTTAAGACGCCTTACTAAGCAAATTCAGTATCATCTCTCAGTCACCAATGAAAATTAATCTTACTCATTCCATCTTTGAGGAAAGACTGTACTTCTGTAGACTTTCTGGGCACTCTCAGTGAATTTGTGTCTATGAAATATTTCTTGCCAGGTTCCTTCTTAATATCATCTGTTTCCATGGCAGTCTCTGGATCATCAGCAACACCCATCTGGGTCGGGATTTCTGCCTGAAATGTACATAATATCTCCCAGAACTCTGGACATGTTACCTATGATTTTAAGCCCTAGGCTCCGTTGTTCAAAGCATGGTTAGCTTAACAAAGTTGTTAGTGGAGGATTCGTTGTCTTACAGCCCTCACACAATCAATTGCGGTACTATTTTTTTGCATAAAAACTGGGAGGAGCCTCACATTTTTTAGCAAAAAATGGCAGCCTTTCAACACATATTACATTTGAAATTTGAGAGCTAGATAAGAGGGAGTATTTGGTGATAATTAGGGATAATTTTTGTTAATTCTGCATAAAAACATATGTTGTGACCCCTCATCTGAACCGTCTCAACGAGACGGTTCAGATGAGGGGTCACAACATATGGTTTCGATGAGAAATAAAGAAAATTATCCCTCAGTTATCATCAAATACCCCTCTTATCTAGGGCTCTGTTAACGTCTCTTTAAGTAACAATGTCATTAGTTTTGATCAACTGGGCCCAGGGCTGTGTTTTACCACACTTTTTTTGAAATTCTTATTTACAAACTTTTTATTGCAAAAAAACTACGAAGGAAATTTTTACAACTTCTAACTTTTTTTTAAGAATTGATTCAATTCTGATATCAGACAGATTGGCATTGTCTGGGTTTCTAAATCACTGTATAAAGAATTCTCAAAGGCAAATCTACCATGAAAACTGTCATAAGAAGTTTTAGTGAAACGCAGCCCAAAGCTTTAGAATTAAGCCCTTGACAAACACTGTCAGACCTTTTGGCAAAGACACTGTCACTAATGCTGTACATGCTGAAAAAAAGCTTGAAATTTTAGTGAAGAATTCAAGGATACGGACATCAAACTACAAGATGACTGACAATGTTGCATTTCACTTTGGTGAAAACCACCAAGCAAAAAATTCAATAAGGACCATTTCTGTTTGAGAAAAAAAAAAGAAAAAAAAAAGAGAAAAAAAAATCAGCAACTCTGTTTCTTATCATGTATTCAATTAATATTGCAATATAGAATTACTGTATCACAATATATTGCTATTATACCTTTGGCAGGCAATATTCAGCCCTATAACCCTAATGTGCTTAAATATTGGGACACCTAAAAACACTTATTTTCCATTTGAGACAAATGGAAAATTAATGGTTTAGGTGTCCCAATATTTAAACACTTCGGGGTATTTAGAGCTCTGAATCCCACCCAACAGTCTTTGTGGACAGTTCTCTGTGTGTGTGTTTCAATTCTAATAACAACGATACCTCTACACCTCAGTGGAATGTATCCATAGCCGCAATAACGGATGGGCGTTTGTCCGTCCATATGTGGACAGTTCAATTTTCATTTTCAAATTATGGCCAATTCACAGTCCTGGAAATTACCAACCTTTGGAGTGTCTTCCCCAGCATATCCAGCCCTGAATGAGTACGAGCCAATGTCAAATACAAGGGCACCAACTTCATCTGAAAAATTAAAAGGCGAGGTCTGCTGACAACCGGTTGTCACCAGACTTTTTGGACCAAAACCGGCTGCTGACAACCGGTTGTCACCAGACTTTTTGGATCAAAAATGTCTGCTGACAACCAGCCATATGTATTTTCTATTAAATGGCTTTAAACAGGGTTTAATTTAACTGAATTTGTATTAATATGTTATAAATATGTTATAACTTTTCATAGTTAAGGCAAATGACCATTTTCACTTGCATGATTCTTGCACTCTTGTCATTGTTTTACATAAATATGTGGACTGTTTGTACTTTGATGTATGGAAACCAATGAAGTTAAATATCTACACCATTATAACCCTAAGTAAAAGGTGACCTCCAGGGCAGGCCATCTGACCCCAGGGCCATTATTTGAACAAACTTAGTAGAGGACCAAGGCTCTGCACCCAGTGGTTTTAGATGGATGGATGGATGACTTGCGATTTTACGTCCTTTTCAACAGTATTTCAGTTATATCAGGACGATGGAACAATGATAATGAAAGGCTGTGTGCAATGGAACCCCGTTTATAGTAGGAAAGATTCTCGCCTCAAGCGGGATTTGAACCAGTGGTTTTAGACATGAAAATTTGTTTACATTTTCTCTATAAAAGCCTGTGTAAAAAGATTACCCCCAGGGTGAAGCCATTTTGGCCCCAGGACCATAATTTGTAAAGACTCAGGCCTTGTGGTTCTAGACAAGAAAATCCCATAATTTGTCAAGGCTCTAGGACTTGTGGTTTTAGACAAGTTCTTATTCCAAAACTCTATTTTAGCTCATTTGACCTCATTTGACCTAGTCATGCCAGTTGAATAATTTTCAAAGAGGGTCATATAAGGCTCATTCCTGCCAAGTCTGGTCAAAATCCAATCAGCAGCTTAGGAGACGATGCCCTTTGAAGAAACATTGTTGACACCAGAAAAAGAACAACACACAGCATGACGGACAACAGACACTGACTGATCACAATAGCTCTTCTTGAGCCTATGGCTCAGGTGAACTAAAAGATTTTTGAATATTTTCTTAAGTATTTATATTGTTCAAACCTAGGACCCTATGGGGCAGGGCCATTTTTGACAATGAGAGTCTTTTGAGACTACCATTCGAAAGAACTTCAGAGCTCCAGATAAGAGAGGGTATTGAGGATAATTCAAAGATAATTTTTCTTATTTCTCAATGGAAACATATGTTGTAACCCCTCAACGAGACGGTTCTAATAATAGACAGATAGGTAAAGATCATATGAATAAAATATGTAATGCATTAAGAAGTATATACACCTTTGTTAACTTAAAGATCAAAGTTTGATTTTCACACCTAAATTCTAGGATTTTATTGTAATAGGAGAGAGACCATACAGATATAATAATCATACTCTGAGGCACAAAGTGACAATGTTAGTTAGATAAAATATCACAAACAACAACAGGCAATAGACAAGGACTAAATTTAAAGGCAACATTATTTGTTTCCATACATCAAAGTTCAAACAGTCCATATATATACCTATGTAATAAAATGCCAAAAAAGTGCAAGAATGCAAGAAAAAATAATAATTTGCCTTTACAATGAGAAAATTTATGTTATATTTATAACATATTAATATAAATTCACATAAAGGAAACCCAGTTAAAACCATTTCACTGAAAATATATGGCTGGTTGTCATCAGACGTTTTTGGCCCAAAAAGTCTGGTGACAACCGGTTGTCAGCAGACGGTTTTGGCCCAAAAAGTCTGGTGACAACCAGTTGTCAGCAGACACTTCCAAATTAAAATCACTTGTGAAGGACTAAAATAAATCAGGGCCCGGCTGTTCAAAACTAACAAGGTCATTAGTAAACGAGACGATAAAATTTCAAAAGTTAATACTTCAAGTATGCCAATATTTTTGGTTATAAAATGTGAGAAGCTTTTACAATGGCAAAGCTACTCACATACTGTCAAAAAAAAAATATCAGTGTATTTGGCTATACAGTCATAAAACCTTTAACGAGTTGAGATTTGACCTCTTAACGAGCTCGTTAGGCTAACGATGCTTCGAACAACTGGGCCCAGATCAACAACATAACATGAGCTGCGACACAAGAAAACCAACAAAGTGGTATATGTGCCCAGCAAAGACTCAGATCAGCCTAAGCATTCACCCAGTCTGATCAGAGTCTTTGCTGTGTACTTAAAGGGTAGCCAAGGGCATATGCTAAATCCATACAGACAGACAGGACTCTGATAATACTGGGCAGGCGCCCAGGCTGATCTGAACTTTTGCTGGGTGCTCAATCCACTTTGTTGTGTCATGCTGACACATAAGTAATTTATTTGCCAGTACTAAAGTCCGGTCCTAACAACAATATAGTCAAGATTATTCTTACATTTGATCATCTGTCACCATGTCAATAAACGTCAACAATGCCAATAACAGGGTTAGCGCTTGGATATTTTTTTCTTTCGCCACCACTTTCGCCAAATTGATATTGTTTGTGCCAGATTCTTTAAACTTAAGCCAAATTTTCGCAATATTAAGAATTCTTTGAAAATATCTCCCCCACCCCCACCACACTCTCATTTCTTAACCTGCTGTTTACTGTGGTTGCTTAGACTGGTTTCAGTCTATTACATGACATAATCATTTTACTCTGACAACTGAAAGAGATAACCACTGCTAAAAAAATTAAATCTTTTCACTGCCCTCTGTTTTTCATGAGTTGTAGTCTCTTTTCCCTATTCTATTTTTGTAGGAACTTATCTCATTATAAATAGCCTTCAGACATTTTAAATATCCTTATGATTATTTATTTCTAATTGTTTATTATTACTGTTCCTTTTTCAGTTTTATAAATAAGTAGTAAGTAAGTAAGTTATTATTTATTTAACTAGTTATTGTTATTGTGAGATAATCTGGTCAAGAAACTATTCTATTCTTTGCAAAAGCTAGTACTTGAGAAGCTTTGCAAAAGTTAGTACTTGAGAGTTATGCTTTGTTGCCTCCCCTTACAACCCCCTTACTATCAGTATCAGTTTTTGCTTTATCCTCTTCATGCAAACGAGTTTAGTTTCAGTGAACTGAGAGTTGTTGTAGACTAAGTATATATAACAATGTCCAAATTCTGTTTTGACATAAAAAGATAGGCATGTGTAAGACGGCAGAATCAAAACTTACATCTTTAATATGAGAATGTTTTACACCATAAGCTATTAAAGTTCGGATAAATGGCCCAAAAAACTACTTCAGGAATTTGCGTCTAGTGAAGACATTGATCAGCCTGTGCATTCAAAGTGGCTTAAGCGCCTTTTCACATGGTCAACCTTCCGTCAGTATCTCTTTTGATCTTATACACAAGTACCGTTACCTAATCAACAATCGGCAGGAATAAAAACCCTGTATTTTCACAGATCAGTGAGTTCATAAACTCGGAAGGTGTCAATGTTGTGTTTACCTGAGCTATCAAAAAATAATGAGATGCATAGACATGAGGTGTGTTCAAGTGTACATAACATGATTACGCATTGACCCTTGAGGCATGAAGCGCCTGCTTGGTGTCCTGTCACTGTGGACTACTTGAGGAGCAGATTAACAGGTATTAATGGAAGGTGTTGATTAATGATTGTGGAGATCGTCTCTGATACCGTAAAACTTTGCCATACGATTTTATTTTAGATGTGTTTTTTTTTCGCCACTTGTTTTCGCCAAATCAATATTTTTGGAGCCAAAAATATTATTTTATCGCATTTGGCGACTTTGGCGAGCGGTAGCGTGAACCCTGCAATAAGAAGGAACTGTTACAGATTCACGGAGTTGGTGATAAAGTCACACAGCTCCTTATCCAGTTCAGAGAGGTATATGGAGTTGACAAGAAAGAGGCGCTAAATTTGGTTTTTCTGGGTTAACTGTCAGCTGAAGTCCTAGAGATGATAGACTTCTCAGTGCCAAAGCTAGACTATCCTCTAAGCAGACTCCCATCAGTGCCTAAGACAGATTCATGGGAACCACTGGTAAGCTTTGTCCACCAGACTGCATCAAGAAGGTCAAGGTCACTGCCAGAACCAGTGACTGAAGTTTGGCATCCACTGACATTACCATCAGTATTTGACTCAAGGAAAAACGCCAGTGTTACCAGTTTGAAAGCGTTTCGCAATGCTGGCTTTTCTAAACCAAAAAAAAAATTAGATAGAAAAATATATAGAAAATCGTATTTTCTTCTTCTAAATTATCGAGACTGTCAGATAAACTTGAGGTCTAAATGTGTTTCTTTTCAAATTACCTATTTTTTCATTGAGATTATGGCCTCTGCTAGAGGACAGAAACCTTTGACCTTAACTGTAGGCAGTAGGCACCTTTGTGCCTGGGTAAAACCCTGTATCATGCCACACTGCCAAAACTGGAAACATGTAACACTGCACCTCAGACTGCTGCTGGAACAGTAATTATAGAGTATGAAACTAATTTTGGGTGAGAGTTGAAAGCTAGACCTTAAATGCCATGCCTTTTTTAGGCTGTGCCTAAATACATATTATTTATGGAATTCCCTGGAAGATTCACTTATTTCTGCTGCTGAGTGTGCAGAGGATTCAGTTACTAAGTCTACTTCTCTTATAAGGGCTAGGGACTAGCTTCCCTGATTCACAGGTCTTGGTGAATGATTGTCTTTGGACGTATCACCAGTAAACAATTCTGATTCTGATTCTATTGGGGGCATATTTAGAGTTACTTTAATTTCATCAGGTCCTGCAGCTCTGTCTGGTTTTAGATTTTGTGCAGTCAAGCCTTTTTCTGTCTTCAGTTTTGTGGCACTACCTTCAAACTGTTTTGCAAGTGAATCTTGCTCCCTAAGTTGTCATTTATTAATTCATAGTTCTTACTGGTACGAATCAGTGGAAGTACGAATCATAGATTCAACGAATCCATATAACATTACATTACAAATTCATTTCCCTTAGTGATAAACATAACAGGGCATGATAAAATAATAACAACATAGACAAATTAGCGTTTAAATCATTTTTCATCATATTACCTCCGCCATAAACTCCACCACTCATCCTTGGAATTAAGTTTTGCGAAACAAAGCACCGATGAATATTTTTCAACTTCCTCCGGTCTGCCGATTTACGGCACAACAAACGGAAGGAATAAGCTGTTAGTTCGACGACCGTGGCATTCAATATCGCTTTTTCCTGTACAGTGACCGTGCCCCAGTTTTCACTCTATCCCCACTGCGTGCCCTTGCCTCGTTCCCAGGCGACTAAATAGACGCCTAGCGTAAACGATGTTGGTTTACTTATAAATAGTTCAGATATTCCCATACTGACGTACTGCATATCTATTTATATCTCGGTCGTGTGTATTAGTTATTTATCGCTCTCTTGAGATTATTTTTCTCACCAGCTTCCAAGAAAATAATTGCGCGTTGCTTTTGTTTTATTTACTTGTTAGTGTGCCTACAATATACAAGAAGGTTATTACGAATTAGCTTGATTTACCCACTCATGCCTAAAGTGCAGACCCAGATCAGACGCCGCAAAACGAAGCGTCTACGTCTGCAAATGTTTCTTCCCAGCTGTATCATATTGAAAACCCAAAGACTAGAGGGCAAACGGTATAGCTCTGGATGTGGCGTCCATCCAGAGCCGACTCGTCAGGATCTACACTGTTTGAAAATGCAGCTACTTTCGTAAAGACTGTTAAGTAAACATTTTTGGCAAGAGCTGTTAGATCTAATGCGGTTTTCAGATAAATTGCAAAGCACCTGCTGTAACCTTTCCTGCCAGTAGGAAAATATTTATAGATAAGAAGTTTCTCTAACATGATTCCCGGCGCTGTTAAAAGTTTAGGTTGTGTATTGAGAACCAGATCTACCAGTCAAGTTTCTGCCGCCTGAGTCCAGTGGTTTACGCTTGTCTCTACTGTAGTGAGTCATACGAAACGGAAGTTGTGCAAGGAACTGGTCTATCCGTGCCCCCAGTTTTCACTCTACCCTCACTACCTACCTACCTACCGACCTGCGAGGGCATACAGTAGTATCTATCTAGCTTTCGTTACCATACGCCCTCGAAGACTTTCTAGGCAGGTTGCGCTGTCGAGCTCTTCCAAGTTTGTTAAAAACAGTTAAAAAATAAGTTAAAATTAAAGTGATTAATGATATTCAAAGTGATTAATGATATTTAGTGAGTGACCAATTACAACTACAAATTACAAATACAAATATTATCTATAGTCGGACATATACATGTTATTACAGTGAAAAATACCAAGTATGATAGTAAAGGCGACGAAAGCTGATAGGTTAAATAGTCGAGAGTAGTACAGCCTCACCAAAGTCCCTGAGCTCAATGACCTGATAAGTTTGTCATTGTTATTTTTTGATAGCAACTAATAACAAAAGGAAACAGACAACTTTCATGATTAAGGGACGAGTCATTTATTATCAGGTGGGGTGGGGTTAGGGGGCGGGTATATTTTTATATGATTCATGATTTTTTACGATCCCCACCCCTCTGTCTCACCAGATTATTTTGAACCCTCTCCCCCAGATAGGTGACAAAAAAGTTAATGACCCCCACCCACCCCACAACAACCCTACATTCACATGATAATGACCATGGTACCTAATCTATGTCAGACTGATCTCAATCAATGAACATTTTCTCATATTTAGAGGTTAATTATTTACACAGATTAATGGTCCATCAAATGTTTTCTGTATTTTTTTCTGCATAACCAGAAATCTAATGCTGAATGCTCTATAAAAATGTTAATGATATTAAGGGCGTCTGGGGCACAGCCGCCGAAAGCCAAAGCAGTTTTGTTGATGACAAGCATCTGGAGATTTAATGTCACCAGTGCAGGCATTAAGTTATTAAATTTACTGACTGGCTTAATTTCATAGATGAACTTAAACTTTTCTACTAAGCATATCAATGAAAATATTTTTTCAAGACATGAAGCAGATATTTTTAAAAATGTTTTGAAGACAAGTTGGAAAAATAGAAGTAATCTGAAAATGTAGGAGTAATGGGGGTCTGGGGGTAGCCCCACAGAAGCTGAATGACCCCTGTAGGACAATGAAGCAATACACACAGAGTTTTCACTCTTTTATTCAGACGTGAACCGTATAGTGGTTAGTTGATAATAAACTAAAGCTCATCAGGAAAAGCCAGCTTTTATAGAAGTCCTGTCTTTGCTGGTGACTAAGATGGGAAATGCGTCTTATCATCAAAAGATTCAATTATCTGGTTATATAAATTCAACTAACGAAACATTTGCTCTAATTAGCATGCATTAAGTACCATCTCGTGACTTATTAAGTATCTATATCTTAGACATTTCTCAAAACTCTTAGCCCAGGTCTTTTAATTAATATACTTTGATGGGCAGTTCCGTCATAAATCAAATGACTTCTTGAAGATTGTAAATATTGTCACGAAGTGGATATTTATCTACTTGGCGTTTTCCTCCTAGTAATTCAGTATGCAATATAAGCAAATCTTTAATACAATATATATGTGTCAAGAGTCCTTGATTCGAATTACGTTACACCCCCCCCCCCCCACCACCACCACCTGCTCCATGGCTTAATGATTTCCGACCCCACCCCGCAGTAGATCACACACAAAAATTTCCGATCCCCACCCCTCTGAATGTACCCCCGCCCCACCTGGTAATAAAGGACTTGTCCCTAAAGAATTATTGCTGTTTTTAATTAAAATCGGAAAAATCGTTTGTCGGAAAATAGCTGAAGTTCTTCTGTAATATTGAAATCTTTTGTTATACTGAAATCAGCATGAACTTTCATGTTGGTTTCAGTAAAACAAAAGCATGAGCTATGTTCCAACAAATTATTTTTAAAGGTTCAAATAACGAAATTGATATAATGACAAAGCAATACTAGTGTAATAGATAAAAAACATAAAGTAAAAAGTAAGCAATGATCAGGAATTAATACAATAAAATCCCATATCCCGCCCTCAAAACCAAAAGGGAAAGAAATATACACACGAAAATTGACAAACGTTCACGAATGACACGCACGGTAAACTGAATAAGCAGCTTTTTCCCAAACAGGTGGTCATTCAACTACCCAATTAAAAACAGCAGCATCTATTTTTACCTATTTACTATTTTAAATTGCAAATCAAAACATATAGCAAGATGGACAGCTATTCGGGTGACCATACTGCTAGAGACCAGCAATATTATTAACACTTTTATAGAGCATTCAGCATCGGATTTTTGGGTGAGCATATGCAGAAAAAAGCAGAAAAAACATGAAACGGACCAATAATCAGTATAAATAATTAAAATGTAAAACTGAGAAGCTGTTCTATCTATCTATCTTCCTATCTTCCTTTACGTTCTTTGTGTGTCATGAGTTTGCTAGAGGTCAGTCTAACATAAAATAGATAACATGATCATTATCGTGGGTGTAAAGGGTTATGAGAGGTGGGGAGTGGGGGGGGGCTGTTGTGTGTGTGTGTGGGAGCGGAGGGTCATAAACTTTTTGGTTACCTATTTAAGGGATGGGAGTTCGAAAAAATTCGGAATCCTCCGGGTGAGACTTGAAGGGTCAGGGGGAAAAATGTGAATGATATGAAAATGTACCCCCCCCTTGAGCCCCCCCCCCCCCCCCCGCCCTCACACACACTCACTCACTCACACACAACCCCACCCCGCCCACTCCCTACCTGATGATAAAATCTCTCGTCCCCAAACGAAAATATTGATATGGACAATAAGTCTCAACATAGCACACGATCCTATGCAGACTGGTTTCTGAGGACTGCATGCAGGTATGGAGGAATTAAAAACGTCATATTTTCATGTTTGGGTATTGCAAATGGGAGTATTCTACTGTTGCGCAAACTAGATAAAATCAGGTTAATAGGCACTGTCATCAGAAAAGATCGTAAAGTGGGCTGAGTCGGGAAGGTAATTTGTGTATCGCATACAGGTGAGAGTACATTGGGATACACAAGAGGTGAAAGGTACCTCATCTGGCAAGAGTTTGAGAGTGACCTATTCTTTTGGCGGAATATGTCCCTATTAGTAGTAGTAGTATATAAGTTCTGCCACTTGAGGCACACCTCCAAACTGGAGTCTTCTTAAGATTCTATCACAGGGACTATATACAGGGACTAAGATTATGCTTGTCTCATCACTCTATTTACACTTTAAGATGACTGCTATTCTAAAACTTTAAATATTAAGAACATTCTCGAGGCACTGTTTACTGCGATCATCTTTTCCGCCTTGGAATTAAGGAAAGTCTCTTATACCTTTCTACATGCAGGGAATGGCAAAGACTAATGGATTGTCTCTCCAAAGCACGGAGTACTGTTCCATAACTTTCACTGCTAGTGCAATCGAAGACGCCACTGCAGTCTAGGATCAGTTGTTCAACTGTATCAGAATCAATATGCGTGTTTTATAATCTTGTAGCAAGTCCCATTAGACGATCCAGCATGGGTCTTCCCGTTTCCGCCAGGGATCCACATGACAATAAGAAATGTTCGGTTGTTTCGTCATCGTTGTGACACATCATGCAGGTGCGGACGACTTTGGTTTTGATTGAAACATGCCCTGTTTACTTGTAGGGTATAGGATCCCTTCACAAGTTTCAACTTTGTTTTCAATCGTGTAACATCCCCCACTTCCCGGGTATGCTGTATCAGCCAATGTTCTTGCCTGGGCTGTAATCTTGGAAGTTGAGATACTGTAAAGATGGATAAAGGGAAGCCCTTTCCTTGGTTCTTGTACACCAGTAGCCATTGACGCCCCTATTCACCGTGGCCTTCCATTTAGACTTTGTAGGGGGATCATCCAGTAGGGTCCAGGAATCAGGTAGATTATATCTTATAAGGAGCCTTCGCATGGCTATGTACCAGCTGCTACTGTCCATACCCTTTACAGAGAGCTGACGCCTAGCCGGGCTTTAGGCGGAATTAGGGACATAACGGACCACGGACATAACGGACCACGCTTGGGACAAAACGGACCACGTTCAGGACGGAACGGACCACGTTCAGGACAAAACGGACCACGTTTAAGGTCAAAACGGACCACGTTCAGACCTTTCGTTAACCTTGAGAAAGCATGTTTTATTTTAGTTGCAACACTAATAAAGAAATTTGCATGCTTAAAAGATAAAAATCTTACCATTAAATTAATTAGATAGTTGCGACAACCAAAGATAGTTGAGATTATGAACAGTAGTCAAATAATTGTGACCATTTAACGTTGTCTTTGGTAATTATATTCTCCTTAATCTTTTAATTGGCACCAATTAATGGTCTGGTTTGTCTTCTAGCGTGGTCCGTCTGGTCCTGAAACGTGGTCCGTTTTGTCCTGAAACGTGGTCCGTTTTGTCCTAACCGTGGTCCGTTTTGTCTGGTCCGTTTTGTCCATGGTCCGTTTTGTCCGAGTACCTTTAGGCGGACCCAGAATATAATAAGCACGAATAGCATACAGCTAGCTAAACAAAAAATACGACAATGAAAATCAACGTACAGGAAACGCATTAGATCAAAATAAGTTTTAATCTGAAACTTATGGTCTTGTTGTAAGTACATATGTTTTATTTGACCATAAATGCACAAGCAGTAGAATTCCAATATAATTTACTTGATTACTAATAGAAAACTCATCAAAAACAATCTTTAAATATGTGTAATTAAATTGAAAGTAAATATTTCCATCATGGTCATATAAGCGCTTATTAACATTCAAAGAAAAATGTGAGTCTGCATTGGATCATGTCCTCAATATGAAAGTGAAAGAGAAATGCTGTGGAAAAGGTTGCTTCTTACTGCTGGGATAACACAGTTAGACCTTTTTGAATACTTTTGACTGCCAAACCAGACAACGGTATTCAAAGAATACAGGGCTTCCACTAACTTTCAAAATTTGGATCAGAATCAGAGTCCAGACTTCCATGGTGTCAGATTTGGATGTATTGAGAGAAATTTTTGGAAGTCTGAAGTTTTTAGGAATGACTTATGCATGGTTATTTTTACCTCCATCCCAGTGGCGGATCCAGAGGGGGTTCGGGGGGTTCAAACGAACCCCCTCTTCAACCTAAATTATTTCATTTTCATGGGAAAATTCAAGAAAAATTAGTCAAACTGCACAAATCGAACCCCCTTTGAAGCTTATTTGAACCCCCTATCCAAAATTCCTGGATCCGCCCCTGCATCCCCCCCCCCCCCCCCCCGCCCCCGTTACACATCCCTCTCTCTCTCCCATACTGTAGTGAATGTTTGTTCTACGAAGGGAAGCCTGAGCATTTGCGCAGTCTAATCAGAGTCATTCCTATTTGTTTGTGAACAATAGGCAAGTCCTGAGCACTCTAAAAACTGAAGACTCGCCTAAGTTACAATGGTTGCACTGTCTGCTATTGCATAATATTCCCTTTCATTGCTGCCGAATGGGCCGCGTCGGAAATACGGTGACTTACGGAAGTATAATGACACGCTTCTACCGAAGAACTCGGTTGTCGCTTGGTCGATGTTCATTTATTATTCATATTAGATGCGAACAAGAAAGACCGGTCTGACTGCCTAGTTGCGCTGGCTGATACGATTGTTAGTTATCGGTGTGTGTACTGAGGTACCTTCAGGGATCAAGCTAGGGGGCGATTTGGGCGAAATAATCACTCTAGTGGCCGAAATTTCGCCCTAAACTGGGCTTAGGGAGAAGTGGGAGTCTCCCTAAAAAAAAAAAAAAAATTTTTTTTTTTTTTTTTTTTTTTGGTTTAATTTTCATCAAATCATTCCACAAACAAGCTGTTATGACAATTTAACCTATAAACCCATTGCAGCTTATTAATCTTTCAATTTAATGTTAATAGTATGCATAATAGCTATTTTTATTTAAAACTGAATGAAAAATGTCATAATCGCGCAATACCACTTCTCCCTTCACGGCTGTCACTTCTCCCTATTTCAGCTGGAGGGAGAAGTCACTTCTCCCTAAACTTTGAGTCTAGCTTGATCCCTGTACCTTTAGCCGTCTCACGGTTAAAATGACACTGCGTACGGCATGCATATATTCTCGCAGCGGCATCTTTGATCTTTACATCAAAGAGAAAATGTGCTTGACCCATAAACGAGCAGGTAATTGCATATCAACGCTACCGTTAGTATTATACCGAATATATAATCACGTAGACCCTGATCAGAACGCGCCATTTCTGTGCACACTGTACGGCATTATTTTCGCACTGGGTTGCATGACGATACAACTAAGAAATCGGTGAAATGGACGTTTCAGTATTCGTATTTTAATAGTACTATTAATCAAAACAATGTATATTACCAGAGCGTAGATCATAACACGTCGGAAATAGCGACTATTAACATTAACAGTGTATCTTCGCTTTGAATCTACACTTTTCGCGGAAGACGTTCGTATTCCTAAAAAGTCCATAGACGACAGTATGGATCATGACAAGACCTTCCGTTGTAAGGGCAAGGCCAAAAATAAAATATCTAATGTTTCCCCTTACGCGACCGACCGTAAAAAATCGTAGCGACCGGAAAATATTTTTTCCGATTTCAAAATTTTTTTTTTTTTCTACCTTTGTGCCGAGTACAAAAAATCTGGGTCTTCAGAGCTCTAGATAAAGGTGTTTCTAACGAAAAACGCCAGCAGTCCCAAACTAATGTGTCAAGAATAGGCTACTCCCACTAAAACAGGATTATCCATTATAAAAACGAACGGCACCGTCTTTTTAACTATGTTTGGAGACAAAAGAAGCAGTCCGGAATAAAGGAGACAAAAATGCGCTCAATCATCTTAGATAAGACTGGCAAAAGATCAAAGGATTTCAGTCAGCATTTGAAGTCACAGGCTGCCGCTCAACGCACGTGCCGATAGGTTTTATGTAGAGTAACCTGGAGCTGAAAATTTCGGTGTCGGACAAAAACAAAGGGTCATTCTTTGATACAGAGCGGTATGCGAAAATTGTTGAGCAACGAAATTGCATTCCGGGTATTGTTATTTTCAATTTAACTTTTTCTGAAATACACGGAGACTGACCAAAAAAATAAAAAAATAAAATCGGATTACGTAAAATTATTAGACTAGCGAAAATCGCATAAAATTATGCCTTAAAGGCTACATTTTCGGGGTTCTTTACGACGTGTGCATATAGGGAAAACGCAGATAAGCATGTGTATTGGCTAAGTCTAATCAGAGTCATCGCTGTCTGGACAAACAATTCATCCAGTATTAGGTTGAAAACTATTTCGATTGTTAAGAAACGCACATGGCTGAAATCTCATTTTCCCGACGCTAATCAAAACGTCTCCAGTGAGCAGACATATAAGGTCCCAGATGTGTCCAACGGAACGCGAACGCGCAGAAAATATTCGCTTTTCTAATATATGGTAAAAGTTTACACTCATAATCCAAAGATCAAAGTTGTGAATAGGAAACACCAGTCGCATTGCATTACTGCGCGGGCTGATCGGGGCATATGGAATAAGGTACCTTTCCATGTCTCACGGTTTTATATGACACATGTCCAGTTCAATGCGGCGTTCTTTGATGTCTGATCAACATAGCCACGTGCAGGTGCTTACCGTATTTAAAAAACTACTACCGTCTTTACACTCTGTTATAGCGTATTCCCCGACGAGAATGCGTAACTCCCAATGACCATAATTAATGTCTGCATGTTGTTTTGATACAGATTGATCCATTCACCCTCATAAACAATTAAATGTTCGCTCATCTAGCGGAGATAGATCTTCATATTTGGGTTGTTCCAATATCTAAAACAGGGTATGTGACAAAAGTGTATAGACGACGATGCAACGAGAATGTTTATCTCCGGTGCATCCGATCCCACATTTGCTAACAATGCAGCCTCGTCGGGGTCACACTGTTCTTATCGTAAAACTTGAATGAAAGTGTTATATGCTGTTCTTGTCTATATGGCCAACATTAAAATAGGAATGCGACGGACTTTATAAAAAATCTGTGTACCAGTCTGGACTGTCACCTCATATCTACACTGCTTGATTAAACAAGTACATAAGTAACCAGAATAGAGCATGACCAGAATGCGCATTACACATGTCCCCGATATGGCACTTTCACACTTACATTTAATTATGAGTGAGTGCGTGTTTATTTACTTGTGTGCCTTATACTTCCATGCCCCACGCACCTCAGCGGAACGTATCCGTAGTCGTAGTAACGGGGCGCCATTCGCCCGTCCCTATTTGATTATAAAGACTGCGTCGTCTATTTTTATATGACTTATATGCAGGTACTTTTGAAAATGCCCCTACGTCTAAATTTGGGATGGAAAAACTATCAGATGAAGCGGCTCTAGTGAGGCGTCAGCAACTCCCCGCTTAAAAAGATTATCTGGAGCTCTGACTTTTCCGGGAAAAAAATTAAATCCCGACCGACCTACCCACCATTGAGAAAAAGGGTCGGGTAAGGGGAAACAAGAATATTTCTAAGGTTGGCCCAAGCGTTAATATGAATTTCGTAAAAACTACGGATAGAGTTTGTCAATAAATGCTTCAGTATTCGTGTGTTATGGATACATTCATAAACTTTTGAAGTCGGCATACGCCTTACACATACAGGTCAGTTACATTCTCGCGATCGTAAAAAATTTCATCCAAAGGCTCAGTCATCGTGATTTGATAAGTTGTTTAAGAGGGTGAATCTACGAGTGGGCGTTATTTTGATAATCGTTTTTGACAGGTAGGCGGTCCGACATGTGTGTTAGCTGGTTTAGTGCTCCATACGGACAATCTCGCTTGGCCCGTAGGGGGTCTTTTCGTCTGGCTGACACCTGCGTTAATCCGATTAATTATGACACGTGCTAAATTTTTAAAGACAGTGGCGATATTTTATACGTCGGGACAAGATCAAACGGCCGTATGTGACAATTATCGGGCGTATGCCAGACGCCACAGGTCCCATTTCTCGACGTACGGGGGCAAATCCTGGGCGTAATATACGGCCGTACGCCCGTTAACGGAAGCCCTGGAATATATCTAGAAGCCTCATCGAGGAGGTTTCGTTGGAGGTTGTAAATTCGTGGGTGTTGTAAATTTGTGGATGTTACTAATTTGCATAATATTCATGTGCCAAAGTAGTTTTGCCAAGTGTTTATACTTCTATCCTTTACCTTTAATCATCGATATTGGAAGTAAATGGAATTATTTATAATCTGTTTCTATCTGTACATTCCTGGTGAATGATTGTCCTTGGACGTATCACCAGTAAACAATTCTGATTCTGATCAAGTTAAGTTACAAAGCATCAATGCAACAGAAAATAATAAACAACTAACTTGACATGACTAGATCTATTTTTTATCTGGCGGAGGAACACATACAGAAATTTACAATCTGGTGTCATTTAGTATCAACAGATTACCAAAATCAACTGCGGATTAATTTTTAAGCATTTAAAGAACTTGCTCTGCAACAAAATGGATGATTGATTTGGTGTTATTGTCTCAGTAAGTCATAAGAATATAACAAGAAATAATTTCATGTGTGGCTGTCATGTGGTTTAGTTCTTATATCCGTGAATTTGCCACCTTCAAGGAAACTTTAGAATTTCATCACAGAATCAAAACGTTTTTTTCTAATAAATTTTCTGTTTAATCTGAACCTCGCAGTGCACCTCACCTACATTTAATTTACCTGTGAGCATATACTAGAGCACCTTACCAAGAAGATTTAACTGCATGGATCTACAGCCTGATGGCTTTGATACAGAATACAGGGTAAAATTGAGTTCTCAGAGAAAGTTGTTTACATTCCTGAAGGAAGTTTCCACAGAAGATGATTGCAGAAATTTTTCAGTAAAGAGGACTTAATATTTTAGCCCTAAGTCAGTTATTGTCGGGTCTTAATTCAATTCTCAATAATCATAAAGCAAAAAACTCGACAGTGTTTCCATTTTTGTCGCACCTGCTTTAGCAAGGTGCGATATAGGCGTCCGGTTTTCCGTCCGTCTGTCAGTCCGTCCGTCCGTCCGTCCGTTCACAATTTACGTCGACCCTAGCATTTTAGTCCAATCAAAAGACTTATTCTCTGAAACCACTGCACCCATGGTTCTCAAATTTCACTTGCAGCATGATCAGACAGCAGGGCTTCAGAATGGTAAAATTCAGGCGGGTCGAGAATCCAAGATGGTCGCCGTTACTAAAAATAGCAAAACCAATAAAATCAAGTTTTTTTCCAGAACCGCTTGGTATATTTGGCTGAAATTTTGTATGAAGCATAAGTGGGACCTTGGTATTCAGAATTATCAAAATGAAAAAAATCTGTAGCGGAATTAGGTCACAGTGACCTTACGTCGACCCTAGAATAATTTACGTCGACCCTAGCTTTTAAGTCCATTCAGATGACTTATTCTCTGAAACCACTGCATCCATGGTTCTCAAATTTCAAATGCAGCATGATCAGACTGCAGGGCTTCAGAATGATAAAATTCACACGGGTCAAGAATCCAAGATGGTCGCCGTTACTAAAAATAGCAAAACCAATAAAATCAAGTTTTTCTCCAGAACCACTCAGTATATTAGGCTGAAATTTTGTATGAAGCATAAGTGGTACCTTGGTATTCAGAATTATCAAAATGAAAAAAATCTGTAGTGGAATTAGGTCACAGTGACCTTACGTCGACCCTAGAATAATTTACGTCGACCCTAGCTTTTAAGTCCATTCAAATGACTTATTCTCTGAAACCACTGCATCCATGGTTCTCAAATTTCAAATGCAGCATGATCAGACTGCAGGGGTTCAGAATGGTAAAAGTCGAGAATGGTCGAGAATCCAAGATGGTCGCCGTTACTAAAAATAGCAAAACCAATAAAATCAACTTTTTCCTCCAGAACCACTTGGTATATTGTTTGATTTCTTAATGTGAAGACACACAGCAGGTGCGACATAGCCTTCCGCGGAATTCTTGTTTGTAGTGATTGCCAGGTTCCAGACAATGTGTACCACTTTCTTTTCAATATGATTTCTTTGAGATACAAAGGGAAGATTTAGAGAGCACAGTGGAAGTCATCCTCAGCAGCGAGGCCGAGAGAGGTTGAAGTCCATTAGTGATGTTGATCGTAAAGTTCTAAATGGGATCTCAGATAACATCAGTAAACAGGGTCAGAATGATTTAGTGGGTGCACTGCTCCAGTACATTAAGTGCACCAATCGATTTAAACAAATTCAAATAGTACGCTATGCATGCACATAGAGCAACTTGAGTTTTAAGTACCTAGAGTTAAGCACTGAAGAGGATTAATGTACTCCCAGGTGATAAGCAGAAAACGGCGAGAATTCTTTTCTGTCAGACATGTTCATCAGTCACATCAGACAGTCTTTTTGTTGGACAATACATAAATTTATATCAGTTTATGCAGGAATTATCCATCAGTTGTGAGGTGTATCGTACTGATCACAGACAGATGTTGGCATTGTAACTGACCTTTCTTCAGCATTTTTGTAGGATTCTGAATAATGTGAATCTAGCATGACCTTTGAATGTGTATGTCCGTATAATAAAGAAAAAATGACAGAATACCTGTACAGGGACACCCATATTTGCTTGAAAAAAATTGCCATGAAAAATCATATAAGCCAAGTTTTACTGCCAATTCAGAACAAGGTAACTTCCAATTTGTCCTGGGATACCAACCTTTTGTTCATTCTTGAAGTATTTCTAGTGATAGGCAGAGCCCTAGATAAGAAGGAGTATTTGGTGATAATTAGGGATAATTTTTGTTAATTCTGCATAAAAACATATGTTGTGACCCCTCATCTGAACCCTCTTGGCGAGACGGTTCAGATGAGGGGTCACAACATATGGTTTCATTGAGAAATAAAAAAAGTTATCCCTCAATTATCATCAAATACGCCTCTTATCTAGAGCTCTGGATAGGTCAGCTAATACCTTGATGAATGATCAGGAACAAGCAACAAAAATTAAGAATGTGCATATTTATGTCTGCAGATATTAAAGTATCTGACAATAAAGGCTTTGAAAATTGTTTAACATGAAACTGGTTAGCCTATAATAAAAGAACTTTAGTGGATCTGACTTCTAATCATTTATTTACTATATGTTTGTATATGTATTAAGGGTGAAGGACAGAATGCTTATCAGGGCTTCCGTTAACGGGCGTATGGCCGTATATTACGCCCAGGATTTGCTCTTGTGCGTCGAGAAATTGGACCTCTGGCGTATAGAATATCGCCGCTGTCTTTAAAATTCTAGCATGTGTCATAACAAATTGGATTAACGCAGGTGTTAGCCAGACGAAAAGACCACTTACAGGCCAATCGAGATTGTCCGTATGGAGCACTGAACCAATAAACACACATGTCACACCGCCTACCTGTCAAATAACGCGCACTCGTATATCAACCTCTTACGGCAGTTTCCAAAACAACTTATGAAATATTGCGAAGACTGGGCTTGTGGATGAAAGGTGTCCATCTTTTTTTTTTCGATCGCGAGAATGTAATTGACCTGTATCTGTAGGGTGTATGCAGACTTAAAATGAATCCATAACAGAGTACTGAAGAATATACTGACAAAATCTATCTGAAGTTTTTACAAACACAACATTTGCCCTCTCAACGGATGGTCTTGTCATGATCTATACTGTCGGCAATGGAGTTTTTAGGAATACGAACCTATTCCACGAAAAGTGTAGATTCAAATCGAAGATAAACTGTTAATATTAATAGTCACTATTTCCGACGCCAATAGTCACTATTTCCGACGCGTTATGGGTTTGAAAAACGGAACTATTAAAGTATGAAAATGGAAACATCAATTTCACCGATTTCCTACTTTGTATCGTCATTCAAACTAGTGGGAAAATAATGCGAACAGTGCACAAAAATAGCGCATTTTGATTATGGTCTACGGGATTATATATTGGGTATAATACGGTATCGTAGATATGCAATTACCTGCTCGTTTATGGATCAAGCACGTTTTGTCTTTGATGTAAAGTTAAAAAACGCCGCTATGAGTATATACACGTGCCGTACACAGTGTCATTTTAACTGTGAGATGGCTAAAGGTACCTCAGTACACACACTGATAACTAACAATCGTATCAGCCAGTGCAACTGAGCAGTCAGACCGGTCATTCTTGTTCGCATATAACATAAATAATAATGAATGTCGACCTAACGGCAACCAGATACTTCGATGGAAGCTAGTCAATATACGCTCTTCACACGTTCTGTAAGTCACCGTATTTCCGACGCGGCCCATTCGGCAGCAGTGAAGGGAAAATTATGCATTTTTTTTTACCGTTAATTTAAACGGACACTGCACCCATCGTAACGTGGGCGAGTCCTCAGTTTTTAGAATGCTCAGGAATTACGCACTGTTCACAAACAAACAGGAATCACTCTGATTAGACTGCGCAAATGCTTGAAGGCTTCCTCGCATAAAAAAACATTATGAGAGAGAGGTGTGGGTGGGTGCGGGGGTGGGGGGGGGATGCATAAGTCATTCCTAAAAACTTCAGACTTCCAAAAAATTCTCTCAATACATCCAAAACTGACACCATGGAAGTCTGGACTTCCAAATTTTGAAAGTTAGTGGAAGCCCTGGCTTATACATTCTGTTTCTTTGGTTTAAAAAATCAACCTATATGAGACAAGTTCAGAACAAGGTACCAACCTGTCCTAGAATACCAACTTTTGTTTATCCAGTGAAATAACCAAAAATATTTCGATTTTTAACAGCTGCAGAAAACTTGTTTGTTTGCATTTTCCCTTCTTTTCCTGAGTGGTTGGTTGGTTGATTTGATGCTTAACGTCCACGGTAAACAACTAAGGTCATGTCGGGACGGTCAGTTCAGGGTTCTCACTTGAATTTTAAAAATAGGAGTCCGGGACTCCTCCTTTTCCAAAAATAGGAGTCCCATCTGAAAAGTAGGAGTCCCATCCTGAAAAATTGGAGTCCCATATGTTTTAACATAAAATTTAGCGTATAAATAATCTTATTTATCTAGTTAAAATTGTCTTCTGATATTGTCCATGAGGGATACAAAAGATGAATCGGGCCTGTACAGGACTGGACCGGGGAAGGGCATTGCTTTTGTAATTGGACATCAAATGATTATATGACATTTATTTGGTAAATCATTGCTTTCAGTAATAATTACAGCCTATCTCAACCATCTTCCCCGCCCCTCCCCCACGCCAACTCGCCGCACCTTACCCCACCCGCTGACATCAAACGCAGAAATCCGTTTACATGTATTTTGTCTTTCTTAATTTGAGACACAGACTGATTGTTTATGTCCAAATCGAGTTTTATTTACACTTGAATGAATTGAATGTGTACCTGTCGTTAAATCTTCCTTTGTTTGTTTTACATTAACTGCGAATATCTACGCAAACCTGTATCAGTGAGAGTTCCTATACCGCGTGTTGAAATGTCTGTTTAGAATTCGCGGATTTCCCAAAACGTTATTTATAGATCTACACTGGTACTCGTTTAGCACGTGGTGCGCGAGATATGGCGGGAAACAGACTAAAAACGGCGGGAAAGAATTTTAAAGTGCACGAACCGAAGATATAAAAAGTCACCGGTTTCCGAGAATTGCAACAACTGGCCTTGCTGAAATGTACTACAATTACCTCTGATGGCCGCTTCTAGCAACTTGAAATTACCGATTGCATTTTCCAAGTTAAAAAAAACTGATTTAATACACACGTGTAACGCCCATCAAGCACAGCGCACGATCGTACTTCAAACAGTCAGGAAATAGAAAACGTGCCTTAGAAAAGGGTCCCTATAAAACTAGAAACGGAACCAAAACGAAACGAAACGAAACGCAACGAAACGAAACGAAACGCAACGGAACGAAACGAAACGCAACGAAACGAAACAAAACGCAACGGAACGAAACGAAACGCAACGAAACGAAATAGAAATAAAACGAAATGGAGCAAAATCTGAAAAATACCATGAAAGTATCACAATAGAACAGCACCACATATTAATGCAAAAGGAAGACTAAAAAAGCCCCATGTTTATCCCTATACATTGCTATATGAAATTACCAAGTTACTGGGTATTTGTTAGATCAAATACATTAACTTTTAAACAGATACTTGGCTGATGATGATGATGATGATTTCATATTTGATTGTTGCGCATAAAAATAATTGTTGGGGACCGAGGCAAGAACACTATTTCAGGAACCTGGGTCATATGTATGGAGCTGGTAGCCCGAAAAATGTAGAAAAGCTCATACGGCGCTCCACAACAAAAAAAGTAAAAATAAATATTAATTATCTTTAAATAACAATCAAAAACTATAAAGATAATAAAGATAATAAAGAAAATGCCCAGACCAATACACCCAAAGACCGAATGAGGCCCCGAAGTCGTAGTTTGGGTAAATTGTCAGTTTATCAAATTAAACAATTCAGCCAAGTATCTGTTTAAAAGTTAATGTATTTGATCTAACAAATACCCAGTAACTTGGTAACTTCATATAGCAATGTATAGGGATAAACATGGGGACTTTTTTAGTCTTCGTTTTGCATTAATATGTGGTGCTGTACTATTGTGATACTTTCATGGTATTTTTCAGATTTTGCTCCATTTCGTTTTATTTCTATTTCGTTTCGTTCCGTTGCGTTTTGTTTCGTTTCGTTGCGTTTCGTTCCGTTTCGTTTCGTTTCGTTGCGTTTCGTTTCGTTTCGTTTTGGTTCCGTTTCTAGTTTTATAGGGACCCCTTAGAAAAGGCTCATACTTCGGGATAACTGTAATCCTTGGACCAAATCACTTGGACCATTGGACCTTGGACTGGTCCAACTCGGACTGCACTAGTGTAATCCTTGGACCAGTTACCTGTTGGACCAAATTTATACAGGTACTTTGGGTGATTTGAGATGCAGTGATATATATGTAATAAATAATAAATGACTACCTGAGAAGCCCACTAGGCCTGTCTTGTGAGTTACTAGACCTATAAATTTCAAGTCTGGTAAAGTAAAGAAGTTAACAAGAAACTTGTTATATCAAATAGTAAAAAATATGATTTAAGTATGAAGAAATTTTTTGCAATTCCCAACTTTAATTCATGTGCATTTAATAATTTTAATCCACAATTCTAGCTTCTTGTTTACTTTATGAGAAGTATTTCTTCACAGTGAATTTGATTATGACAATATTAATAAAATCACCCTAAAATTAATTTTTCAAGAGTTTTTCTGAGTCTTCTTGATAAAGCAATATTAATAAAAATCACCCTTTATTTCAAATTTCCCTCTGATTCTTCTTCATAAAGGCCAGGAGGCTTAAAACTTGAAATAAAGAGTGATTTTGATTAACATTGTCTTGTTATAATGGCCTTAACAAGGAAAAGCTACCGCCTGGATTTGAGCCTATCCGGTACTTTAAAAGTTCAGTTTGGCATTCATAATTTTTTTTATTTATTTTTAATTTTTAGTATAAATGGTACAGGATAATGTTACGGCCAAAAAAAATATGTTCAGGGTAATAGTTTTGAAAACTGAAGGCAGGGTATAAACAGCTTTATTAAATTTTTTTATTGGCTTAGTTTCTAGATTTTTTATTTATTTTTTTTTTTTTTACCGAAACTGAGAAATAAACTTCTAAAAATGGGTAGATCTAAAATTTTATATTATCCGGAAAATCTGAAAATCTTCAAGAAACTTGAATAAAGGCAAACAACAAATGGAAATAATATTGTATCATTTATACTTTTATTATGGAATGTGATTTTTTAAAGTTCATCTGAACTTCTTTAATCATATGAACTGTAAAAATTATTTATCCAGATCATTCTTGAAATGATACATTTTCTCTAGCATTAATTCTTTTCTTCAGTTTTTTTTTTTTTTCTGATATGAGAGTAAGAATATTTCATACATGAAATGATGAAATATCAAACAGGAATCAACAGATACTTATTCAATAATGATTAACACCTGTGTCACAAAGACAACAAAAGGTATACATGATACAATTAAGAGAATTAATTGGCAGGTACTAAAGTGAAACATGTTGGTCTGTGACAATAATCAAACTGACAACAATTTCTGATTCCTTGATTGCTTAAATCTTTGAAAATTAAATTGAGCAATAAAGTGAGTAATTAAGTGAAAGTAAATTGTTTGTTTAAGGGACGAGTCATTTATTGTCAGGTGGGGGGCCGGGTACATTTAGGGGGGGGGGGGGTCGGAATTTTTTTTGGTGATGTACTGGGGGGGTCGGAAATAAAAAAGCCATGGAGCAGGGGGGGTCATATATTTTATTCGGCATATTGGGGGGGTCAGAATTCTTCTCTATCAGTCTTCTTTTTTTAAAAAGGTCTCAGCTTCAGAGCATTCAGAAAATATACATGATATCCACCAAATTCCTCTATAATATATGTGATCCCTTGATTTTATTAATCCTACAATTTAATAAATGTTAACTCACCTCAATGTCACAGCATAAATGTTGTGAACATTATGTGGGAGTTTTGAAGATAGAGAACATATATATTGTAGCCCTTATGTGAACTACTTTGTAATGGGACTCCTTATGTGATATATATTGCATATATGTTGTGACCCCTCATCTTGCCTCTTGATGAGAATGTTCTGATGAGATATTACATATATATGTATGTTGTGACCCTTCATTGTGCTTTTTCATTTGAACTGTCTTCTGAGAAATTGCTTTTATGTATATGATGTGGCCCCTCAATTGTTTGTACTGCCTTGATGAGGATGTTCAGATAAGTGATTACATACATATTGGCCCTTTTTGCAGTCTTCCTCAACATAGTGTTATTGGTGAGGGGATGCAATAATATGGGGTGCCTTTCAACTGTTTATTTTCTATTTTTTGATATCCACTATTCGAATTATTGATACCTATAATTATTAATGGATATCCATAATTATCTATTGATATCCATAATTCAAATAATGGATATCACTAAATAGAAAAGATTTATGGATATTCATTATTCAAATTACTGATATCCATAAATCAGGCTGAGTATTGGATAGCCATAACTCAAATTATAGCTATCTAGATATCCATAAATTGATTTCTAGATAGCTATAATTTGAGTTATGGCTATCCAATACTCAGCCTGATTTATGGATATCAGTAATCTGAATAATGGAAATCCATAATTGGAATTATGGATATCAATAAATCAAATCTTGGATAATCATAATTTTAATCACAGATATCCATAATTGGGACCATGGATATCAGTAATTAGACATGATTGATGGATATCCATAATTTGGTTTATGGATATAAATAATTAGAGTTAGAAATATCAATAAATAGAATAGAATTATGGATATCCACCATTCAAATTATTGATATCCATAAATCAATTTATAGATTTCAATTGATCAAATAATTGATATCCATGATTTGGATTATGGAAATCAATAAATTGGGAATAAATAGTAAAACGGCACCCCGTACAATAATACATAGGGGTGAGAAGTATTTTAATCTGGCTGAACAGATGCTAAGTTTTACATCCTTTTTAAAGGTATTTCAGTCATATTGGGGCAATGGTAGGATGATGATGAAAGTCTGTGTGCACTGCACCCATATTTAAGGTCAGAAAGACTTTCCCACAGCTGGATTAAAACCCAAGCTGCTTTCTTTGTAGACGGGAAATCCAGAGGGCTACTGGTTCTGCAAATACTATATGTTTACTATATAACATGATTAACAGGAAATCTGTAATATGCATGTCGCCATCAAACAGAGAACATATTTTTCTTGACATATGCATCTGAGAAGTGCCTAAGCAATCAGTGCGTAAGGAGCTGATGCATCTGAGAAACAATCTGATCACCGAGGTCTCTTTGTTTGCCATTTCTGGCAATAATGCAGTTGACACACAGTATAAGCTGATATCAGAGTATTTAAATAGTGTTCCAATATTTATGTAAATTTTGGTAAAAAAATTTGAAACAAAAAATCTCAGTCATGTTATTAACTGCCATTCTTTTCACTAAGGGCTCAGTTAAAGAGAGCTAGTTTGGAATTGTATTAATGTATAAAGATTGAATATAAAAATATTGGTGGGACATTCAAACAATTAAACCTGGTTAAACAATCCATCAGGCTAACAAGATTAGGATTCAAAAGAAAAGAAAAAAAAAAGAAAAACAAAATTCAGTATTTCAGAATGCTTTATTTACACTTATTTATTAAAAACATGAATGCATTTTTATTTCTGCATATCATACAATCTGTACAATAGAATATATAAATAATAATAAAAAAAACTCGTAAAAATGCAGACATCTTGATAACTATTTATTTATTTTTTCTCTAAAATTTCAATTTTCCTGCATTTAACAAAAGAAATAAATTGAAAAATATATTTAATTGATGGGGCATGCTTATGTATATGGTTTCAGTATAAACTACAACGTATGCTACAGAATTAAGAAAAAAATCAGCATTTTATTTCCTGACTGAACTATGTTGAAGTTAAAATATACCAGCTGGCATGGTAATGTTGAAGTTATTAATTTCCCTGAAAGTTTGGTGGGTTTGTTGTTTAATGGCTCTTTGAAACAGTTTCCACGCAACCTAATAGAGCTGCCTCCCAGAGAGAGGGAGGAAGAAAAATAATAGAGCCATCCGACGACTGGAAAACTCTCTCTGTCAACCCAGCAGTAAATGGGTACCTTTTTCGAATCAGGGAAGGATAAGCAGCCAAAAGAGAGAGATGGGCTCCGCCTTTCATCAGCTGTTCCCAAGATACAGTGGGTCTCTAACCCCCACTGCCCCTACTGCTATTAGACTATGGGAAACCCTTCCCTTTTTTTTATGGTATAAAAATGTAAAAAAAAAAAAAAAAAAAAAATAATAATAATAAATGCTTTAATTTCAACTGTTTCAAAAATTTATATCAGAAATTCAAGTAAATAGAAATGTTTATATTATGAATAGTTCAAATATAAAGCCCAAATACATGTAATGGCAATTATGAACAAACTTCAAAGCATTTTTAGTGTGTGTGCTCTGCTTTTGAAGGAACTCTTTAAGATTTTAATTTAACTTTGAAAAAAAAATATGTTGTTATTAATATAAGTTTGCAATACATCTTAATTAACATGGCAAATTTACTTAGACTATTCAGAGAATGGAATGCAGTATTTCCTTCTTGTAAATCTCAGACAATTTTATGGCATTTTTTTTTTCAGTTATCTTCAGGTTTCTTCTTTTTTTCTCTTTTTTTTTTAAATCAATTTATTTATTTATATTTTTTTGTTTTCCTTTGTTTTATTCAAATGTTGAACAAACACTAAAAGAATATGCTTATATATGTGAGGGAGAGGGCAGTAGTACCTAAACTTTGAAAATGTTTACTGTATATATGGTAATGTCTTTTATGGTTTGACTTTGAGAGACCCCTACTGTTTATTGGATTTGTTAATTCAGCTACTGTTAGGAAGATATCAGTGCAATAAAACTGCAATATACACTCCTAACAGGTAGCTGTTGAATCCCAATAACTATATAAATGAGTCAAGTCAATTTGCATAATTCTGTGAATAATGGTAGCAAATGGTGCAGCCCCTGAGTCTGATCTAAGTCTACACAGTTTGTTCAGACCTGTCTGTCCCAATAATTAGATTTTTACGGTAATTTGTACCATTGATGTTTGGTGGACTCTTCAACCTTGCTTATCATTTTTTTTTTGTTTTTTTTTTTTTGTTGTTTAATGATAAGTTACAATGTCAGTGTAGATAGTGTATATGCTTTTGAGAGAGGACCTCAGGGAAGATAGGACTTGTCTTACTGAGTTATCCTCTATAAATAAAGTCATTATTATTATTACTACTCTTGGGGCTCCAATTACGCCCCTCCCCCTTACGTAAAGTCCCCCCCACACACACACACACAATGAATAAACTCTAACCCTCCAATTTGGTAAAATAAAGCAAAAACCATTTTTAAGAATTCCAAATCTGTCTCTGATCTAAACAAGCATTATGAATCATTTTAACTGAGTGGAAACTGGTAACTGATAATTTAGTAATATGTAAAAATGGATTTATTGAATCAGAGCCAAATACTGCAAGTTGTAGTTATACATGTTTTGAAGAAAATAAATTAACCAAACAATTTAACTATGGTTGAGCTAAATTTTGTTTATCATATATATGTTTTTGTTTTTTTTTGTCGCACCTGCTTTAGCCTTGCTATATAGCAAGGTGTGTTATAGGCGTCTGGTTTTCCGTCCGTCTGTCCGTCATTCCGTCCATCTGTCATTCCGTTCACGTTTACGTTAACCCTGGTGTTAAATATTAATTTCTCCAAAACCATTGCACCCATGGTTCTCAAATTTCATAAGGAGCATGACCAGACTGCCGCCATTGCAGCAAATTTCCGTTCACATTAATTTTATGTTAACGCTGGCATTAAATTCTATTTAATTAAAAACCACTGTACCCATTGTTCTCAAATTTCATATGGAGCATGACCAGACTGCAAGACTTCAGAATGGTAAAATCCAGCCAGGTCAAGAATCCAAGATGGCCGCAATTGCAACAAAAAGCACTCAACCTTGGCGTTATAAAGTCTACTTAATTTCTCCAAAACCACTGCACCCATGGTTCTTAAATTTCATATGGAGCATGACCAGACTGCAATGCTTCAGAAAGATAAAATTTAGCCAGGTCGAGAATCCATGATGTTTGCCATTGCAACAAAATCATTCACATTTAGTTAACCCTGGTGTTAAAGTCTGTTCGATTAATTTCTCTAAAACGATTGCACCCATAGTTTTCAAATTTCATATAAAGCATGAACAGACTGCAACACTTCAGAATGGTGAAATTCAGGCAGGGTGAGAATCCAAGATGGCTGCATTTACTAAAAATGGCAAAAACAACAAAATCATGGTTCTATTTCAGAACCACTTGGTATATTTGGTTACAATATTGCATGGAAACATCATGGGCCATGACCTCTGCTACTGTGAAAGTGCAATGCAGGTGCGACATAGCATTCCACGGAATTCTTGTTATCATTATTTAACTCAGGGAACTTTGTTTTCTCAGTTTTGTGGGTTTAATATATATATGTTGCATAGTATTATACATAATGTTTTCCTTTCAGGTTATTGTAATTCTTTGTGGGATAAACACGAACACCAAAATCAATATTAAAAAAAAAGGGCCATAAACTCTGATAGTAAAAAATCTTTGACTTTTGACCCAGAACAAACAGAAAAATCATTGACAAAAATAGAAATTCCAAATAAAAGCACCGCAGGCACTGCATGATACCCCGCCACTGCTGTGCATCCTAACTTATTTTTTGAGATATATAATAGCTAAAGAGCCACAGAACTGAGATAGACAGAGATATGATGTCCTTACTGTAAATAAATATTAATATAAACCACCCAACAACGTGGAGCATTCTGACCAGTGTAGATTTAGATCAGGCTGTAAAGCATTTCTTTGAGCTGAGAGACTCTGTTTCCTATTCTATGGTGTTAAACATATCAGTGAAGTTTCATTCAGATATTCCATATAGTATAGGAACTACAAGTCAAAAAACATTTTTCAGATCTATCAAGGGGGAATACTCATTAACTGGAAAGGTAAGAGTGATGGTTCTTTGTCACAATATGTAACCTTTGATGTGAAACATACCTATGAAGTTTCGTTCAGATATTCCATATAGTAAAGGAACTACAGATAAAAAAACGTTTTTCAGATCAATCAAGGGCGGATAACTCACAAACCGGAAAGATCAGAGTGACAGTTCCTAGTCACTATATGAAGCCTTTGATGTGAAACATATCTGTGAAGTTTTATTCAGATATTCCATATAGAAAGGGAACTACAGGTCAAAAACCATTTTTCAGACCTATCAAGGGCAGATAACTCATGAACTGGAAAGGTAAGAGTGATGGTTCTTTGTCACAGTATGTAACCTTTGATGTGAAACATATCTGTAAAGTTTCATTTAAATATTCCACATAGTAAAGGAACTACGGGTAAAAAACATTTTTTAATTCAATCAAGGGCGGATAACTCACAAACGGGAAAGGTAAGAGTGACGGTTCTTAGTCACAATATGTTACCTTTGATGTGAAACATATCTGTGAAGTTATATTCAGATATTCCATATAGTAAAGGAACAATAGGTCAAAAACCTTTTTTCAGACCTATCAAGGGCGGATAACTCACAAACTGGGAAGGTCAGAGTGACGGTCCTTAGTCACAATATGTAACCTTTGATGTGCAACATATCTGTGAAGTTTCATTCAGATATCATGAACAGTAAAGGAATGACAGGCCAGAAACCATTTTTCCAATACGAAAAAGGGCAGTAACTCCGTTAAAAATGGACGGATTTTGCCCATTAACAATCCCATACCACTCATCGCCGATAACAATATGTATGCAAAATTTGAAAAAATTCCGTGAATAAATACTCAAGTTATCGATCGGAAATGGTGAGCACGGACGGACGGACGGACGGACGGACGGACGGACGGACGGACGGACACCGAAAGGTATAACATAATACCCCGCCACTAAAGTGTGGCGGGGTATAAAAAGCAACCGGTCATTGAGGATCTTAAATTGATGTAGCTTTGGAACTTTCATGCTCCTTTGAGCAGGAAAAGACTGCAAAGGAAGAACTTTGGATTCTTTCTCTTTCCGCAACAGACAAGTATCTCCTTTTGCATAACAAAAAATTAAATTCTAATCATATGGAAGCTGTTAACATTATTGCTAGAAAACAGTTTCCCAATGTACAAAGTCTTCAACTCACTGAAAAAGTGCCCACATTTATCAGAGCAGAAGGAAGGTGGCATGCTGGGACAGTGATGGAGCCTGTTACTGCACCAGCAGGCCAGATCCTTCATACCCACACTGACCACTGGGTTGTCTCTTTTTTGGAAAAAGATAATAAAATTTATGTGTTTGATAGCCTCGGTACAGAACGTCCTGAAAGATGTATCCTTACACCAGGATTACAAATTCAACTTGCTATTTTATATGGAAAAGATAGGAAAAGCTTGGATATCATATTCCCAGACACGCAAAGACAGAACAACAGTACCGACTGTGGACTGTTTGCAGTCACACACTTATTGGAATTCTGTATGAAACAAAAAACATGCCCAAATGTTATTTTTGATGCAACCAAAATGAGAAAACACTTAAGTTCCTGCCTAGAAACTGAATCTTTCCTAGAATTTCCAAAAACTCGCAAGTCATTAAATCTTAGAGGCAAAAAAGAGCCAAAAACATTCAGCATTGATCTTGTATGCATGTGTAATATGCCAGAATGCCTGGATGATGTTGTCCAATGTGAATCCTGTTTGTCATGGTTCCATAAACATTGTGTTATGGCACCAACTGACATCTCAATGGCTGAAAACCCTTTCAGCTGTTTTAGTTGTTCATAGCAGTATATTATTTTCTCTTAACACTTGAAATTTGAGGCAGAAAATAGCCCACAACAAAACTCATGTCTGCAAAAATTTAGTAATATACAATTATTGACTTTTGTTGAGGTAAATATGCAGTTTTATTGACCTGCTAACAGCATATTGACCAATGCAAAGCGGAGGTCAATATTTTATGTTTACAGGTCAATAAAACTGCATATTCACCTCAACAAAGCTCAGTAATTGCTTTATGATATGATAATTCTAAATACAGTTTCCTTTGATATTTATAATGGTACTACATGGCATAATCTCACGACATTACACCATTAACATCCACATACATCAGACGTAACGTCCCAAAAATACAATGACGTCAGCATTAAAGTAATATTCACTGACTGGCCGGTGAATATCACAAAATATTGACTGGTACGTGACGTCAAATCCGCCGATGAAATTGTGTGTTACATCTTTGTCATATAAGTCCAAGTAATGTTTGTAGATCCAGCTGAGGCAGCTCATTATGAGGCACCTCATCTGGACCTTTGCTATTTGCATCTAGCAGAAAAGAGAGGTATGGGAAATGGGAATTACTTTCCCAGCATCAAGTTTTTTGGTTTAGTTCTGTTTTGTGACACTGTGCGGACAGGCGAGACACCACATTCTGTGGAATTCTTGTTTTTTTTTTTAACTTTTGTGTGTGTCAGGTTTTTAAGAAAGTTTTGCCTAAAAGTGTAGTTAAAGAAATTTACTGCACAGACAATCACAGAGGTAATACCAATTTTCCAACTTGGCTCTTCATTTACCATAGGCCTTACATGGAAAAGTCGCTGTCGGCTGAGACAAATGGCAGCTGCGAGTAGCAGCTGAGTTAACAACATTATCATTTACCATCACTAGTATTGCTAAAAGCATTTTTCTCAGTCAACAGCAACTTTGCACAGTTCTGAATTGGTTGACAGCATGCCCAACTTCACCCAGCAAATAATAGTTTTACCCCTACAATAATAGTACTGAGTCTAGTGACTGGGTGACAATCCTTAAATGAGCCGCGACATGAGAAAACCAACAATGTGTTTGTGTGCCTAGCACAGACTCAGATCAGCCTGGGCATCCGCCTTTTTATTTGCATGTGTCAGTATATTTTCTCACAATTCTTGATGACTTACATAATGTTCATATTTTATGATAAACAATGGTGCAGGATAACTAGAGCAAAAAGTGCCAGGATAATACTACTCCACCAAGTCTGATCAGGGTCAGCACCTCTCTTGATTGTGCAAGCAGGGCAGGTCAGATATGAAGATAAGCTGTGGTGTCAAAATATATGTATTTAGTGTAAATATGATCTATGAAATGTTATATCATATTTCTTCTCATAAACACCTTGGGGTTGTGAAATTCACAGGTGACCAAAGTGGCTTTTTTCTGGAAGCATTTGGCAATTTATTACAAAAGCCATGCTCTTTCACTACAGTCATAATAAAATTTGGCCACTTTTTATGATGACTGTGTGTCTTTGAAGACTTCTTATAGAGAGGGGTTTTATTAGAAGAAACATGGTACTGATAGTATGTAAGAAGTCACTGCCATAAGCTTTCTATCTTATGTCCTTTCACATGATTTACCAATGAACTTGGAATAAATATGATTTGTTATTTACAAGACATATTTGAATAAAAAATAAAAATCATAAAACTCATAGCTGTTGTTTTTCAACATTTTAGTTGCCATTTAAGAGGGTCTGGATTGGGTCTAACAATTAGTCATTAATGACATTCTTCTCTGGTGATTAGCAGTTTAGTAAGGCCTTAAATTTATAGTGATTAGCAACAATAACCTCTGAAATACTAATTTTTTGATGACTGATCAAAGGGCTATAAAATTTCACACAAAAAAAAAATATAGATAAATAAATAAAAGATAAGCATTAATTTCTGGTACCCATCATCCAGACTCTCATGTAATGCAAAGTCTTTTATGCACACATATGTTGTCTCACTCATAGCTGCCTGAAGATTAAGTCTATCCCAAAGTTTTACCTGAAAAAAGGACGGAACCCCTCCATTATGCCTCATGCAAATGAAGCATATAATAGAATTTCATCTTTTTTTTTCACGCTAATTACTGGGCTAGACTAAAAGAGTTGACCACCATTGAGACGGCAAGAATGAAAATGGCAGACATTCTTCCCTGGAAAGCATATCTATTCATCTTAGTCCACTGGGCCAGGCACTCCCATGTTAGCCTGTTTTCTTTCATAAGAAATATAAATCTTGAAATAATAATGAAAACGATAATTTTTTGTTTTCCAACACTATCTAAGGTCTTAAAATTGGTCCAAAAGGTAAGAGTTAAAGGGGTTATTTGTTCTCATGATGCAATATTTTTTGTCAATTTCTATTATGTTTTCATGTATGAAATACTGACCTGTTAAAATAAAAAAAATAATACTTAAGAGTACATTAACAAACAGTGTCACAGGAACAGATGAATTTGCTCCAAAAGTTCTTGATATGATTAAAAACATCTCATTCTGGTCCAACAGGTATTTGGTCCAAGTATTACCCCATTTCAGTCCAAGTTCAAACAGTCCAACTGACTTAGCACAACAGGTAAATAAACCCAGTATACTGTATTATGTAATAAATGCCATAAAGTCCTAACAAATTGTTATTTTCGCTTTATCATGCTTTAATGCTTTAATATATGTGAGAATAGATTACATATTTTTTTACTTTATTCCATGATGTTTTTTTTTTAAATCTATTAAATGCTTAAACCTTCTGACATTTAATTGCCTGATGATAAATATATATATATATTAATTTCATCAACAGTCACCTTCCCTTTCTTGTTTCAGAATACTAGCTCATACAATGTATCTTTTCAACTGTCATATTCTAATATATTCTGCAATTAAATTTTTTCTTTAATTTCTTCAGCAGGTACCTTCCCTTTCTTCTTTCAGCATAACTCATTACAATGTATCTTTTCAACTGTCATATTAATTTTATCATATATTTAAAAAAATCTTAAATGTCTATACATGTATAAAGTTTGGCCCAACAGGCAACCAGTAAAGTAATACATTATTAATTTCATGCAAAAAGGTTTTTTTTTAGTAGAGTTGATGGAATAATATATAGATGCATGAATAAATAAATTGAAATACTGTACATGTACATACTTATAAATATAAAATTGGATAATGTAGATATTTATTTTTTCTTCTTTTTCAATATCTTATTCTTTTCTGCTTTTTCAATATTTTATTTTTCTTATTAAACAGCAGGTAAGTCTTAAGTATTATTCTATCACAAGTTTCAAGTGGTTCTCAGGTGTGAAATGACACTTAGATTTAATAATCACTGTATATTGAATCACCCAAAGTACCTGTATCAGTTTGGTCCAACAGGTAACTGGTCCAAGGATTACACTAGTGCAGTCCGAGTTGGACCAGTCCAAGGTCCAATGGTCCAAGTGATTTGGTCCAAGGATTACAGTGACCCCATACTTCGGCAGGCTAGATCTACCTGAATATCAAAATTTTCTCGTAAAAGATGCTGATAACTCTTTTGTGAGACGGCAAGTTACCCCTCTCGGGCTCTCATCCCATTGGCGAGAGTAATAGCCTAAATTATAATTTTAATTTGCTGACACAGCCACTGTAAAAGTCCCACCTTCTGTCAATTAATGTGATGCGGTACTTCAAAGATGTAATCTGACCAATCATGCGAGGCGGTAGATCTAAGACAAAGATACCGTGTTGACCCAATCTGTTTATATTGATCAAAAGATCGCCGGTTATTAGCGATTAAGAAAGTAATACTGACACGTACCCTGCTACGGTAGTGAGGATTAAGAATGTGTGAAATTCCAGGTAAATAACAGGTAGCATTTACGATGATTTTAAATGTGTGAGCAACGTGTGTCTACTTCACAACTTGTGAAAACTGACATTTTAGGAGATTTTAAAAGATTTTAAAGGAGTACAGTCGGAAAAATACCGCGTCCGCGGGAATCCTCGGAAGGCAATTATTGGCGTCCGGGCCGGAATTTTCGCGTCCAGGGACGCCGAATTCAGCGTCCCCGAGAACCCTGCAGTTAACCTAACCACACTATTCCTGGGCAGGCTTAGACCACCTAAGCGGTTAACCAGTACTAAGTGCACATACTTTCGCCAGTAACTGACAACTACCCTTCTTGGATCAGCGGAAGGAGAAACGAAAGTATGTGGCCAGACCGGGATTCGAACCCAGGACCTCTGACTTACGAGTCAGGTGCCCTACCGATTGCGCTACCCGGCCCGGCTTTCCTGAGTGGAGCTGTAAGGGAGCTTATAGGGAGGCAGGCTCCATTGCTGTTTGTCAGCACTTACAAACAACTTCTCCTTTGTAGCCACTGGGCCGGTCTCAACCAAATTCATGTGGAGCCTCCAGGGGTTGCATGAACAAAAGTTTAAACAAATGGTAACAGTCTTGTTCCAAGATGGTTTCCAGGGAAGATAACTCATTATAGCAGATACACTTCTCTGATCATTGTATCCAGTTTTTAAACCTGGATTCAGAATATTCTATGCCCACTTTGTATAGTCCTATGGACTATACAAACTGGGCATAGAATATTTTGAATGGCAGATCATGGTCTTTCATACCTGTTATTGTCCTGTAGAGATTTTATGTCCCTCAGAAAACCTGTAAAACCATCAATTAACTTTTGATTTTGTTAAAGAATCTTCACCATACATGGAGTTCAGTTGATCAGCCGCAACATTTTTGGTTTCGATTTTCCAGTTAGCATGCAAAATTTGGTGTTTGTTGGCTGTTTTTCTTCTGAATTTCTGCTGCAGTTTTTTATATAGAACATTCTTTTCATATCACGATGTAATCATTGACTTCACATGTTTCAGATGGACAATTAATTAGGCTAATTTTCAAAACAGTTGCCTTAGGATGATAAATTATTTAACTACTGTCAAACATGTCTTAAGTGCTGACTCTGTTAACCCATTCCATTCGGGATACCCCTTTAGGGGTATCTGGGCAAACAGTTTGGATCCAGATCAGGCCCCACAAATGTGGGGCCTGATCCGAGATCCAAACTGTTTGCTGCCTAGACATCATTTCTACAGGAGTTAGTTAGACAAATATTGTCAAAATATTGTTGATTTTTGATGCAGACAACATTTTGAGCAGACGACAAAAATACCCAGAATGCAATGGGTTAAGGGACCACATGTCCCTAATAGCCACCTTTTTGAGTTCCCTTGACTTGAACCAAAATACAGTGGAAATGAACCTGTATTAAGGAGTCTCCTGTCTTAAGCAGTCAGTTTTTGTCTCGCCTGCGAAGCAGAAGCGAGACATAGGTATTGCTTTTCTGGTGTCATCATCGGCGGTGTAAACTTTCATTGGGTTTTTGCATTTAGGTCAGACTCTCAGAGACTATAAGGGCTAGAGCCATGAAACTTGATTCATGCATACATCTGGGAGAGTAGATCTCAAAGCCATCATCCATACTGAGTCTTGACCTACATTTTACGGTTGACTGACTTTGCAATTTTTTATCGGGTTTTTGCGTTTAGGTCATTTTCTCAGGAACTGTAATGGCTAAAGCCATGAAACTTGGTTTATGCAATGCATACATCTGGAAGAGTAGAGCTCAAAGCCATCATCAATACTGAGTCTTGACCTACATGTTACGGTTGACTGACTTTGCAATTTTTCATCAGGTTTTTGCATTTAGGTCATTTTCTCAGGAACTATAAGGGCTAGAGCCATGAATCATGGTTCATGCATACATCTGGAGGAGTAGATCTCAAAGCCATCATCAATATTGAGTCTTGACCTACATTTTACGGTTGACTGATTTTGCAATTTTTGTCAAGTTTCCGCGTTTAGGTCATTTCCTCAGAAACTATTAGGGCTAGAGCCAAGAAACTTGGTTCATGCTTACCTCTGAAAGAGTAAATCTCAAAGTCATCATCAATATTGACCTACATTTTATGGTTGACTGACTTGGCAATTTTTCGTCGAGTTTTCGCATTTAGGTCTGTTTCTCAGAAACTATAAGGGCTAGAGCCATGAAACTTGGGTCATGCATTCATCTGGAAGAGAAGAGCTCAAAGTCATCATCAGTATTGAGTCTTTACCAACATTTTACGGTTGACTGACTTTGAAATTTTTTGTCAAGTTTTCACGTTTAGGTCTGTTTCTCAGAAACTATTAGGGCTAGAGCCAAGAAACTTGGTTCATGCATACATCTTTGCTGATTTTGCTCTGTTTTGTGACAAAGCGCTAGCAGGCGAGACATTGCATTCCGCGGAATTCTTGTTGTGAATATCCATGAGTGATCCCTTAAAACGGATTAAACTGTATTGTTTCACCTTCTGCTATCTGCTGTTATCATAAAGACTACATTTTCCACATGCATCAACAGTCATCACATGGCAGTATAAATTGTCTATGTAATGTAAGAGTCTGTGGTAAACTACATGTACTTTCAAGGCTAACTAGGGAAAACGCATCACTATGAGGGGCTTTCAAAAAGTTCCAGTATCAAGGGCATAACTTTATTGTTAACAATAAAGTTATGCCATTGATATTGGAACTTTTTGAAAGACCCTCATAGTGATGTTGGTAAATGAAAGAATTTAAGCTCTCTGGTATATTCATTGACTTCTGTATTCATCTTTTGTTCCTGAATTTGATTTGTTTTTTTATCTTTTTCAGGTAATATAGAAAGTAGCATGACCATTACCATGGAAACAGAACAGACTGATGTCCCACCTTTTGAACTGAAGAATAGTCGCCTCGGCAACAGATGTAAGGATGTGTTTGGTTGTTTAGATGATTTAGAGCTAAAACACCAAGCGTTTGAGAGATCTAGAGCTATAGAAGATGCTGAGGAAGATGAGAAGCTTGTGAAGCAGGGACCGAGTCAAGCTGATATGGAAACCATCAGCCCCGCCTTCAAGCCCCCTATGTCAAGGGGCAGACAGTATCAAAACAGGCAAGGCGGTCGTCACAGTCATGAGAGAACTAGTGGTCATACAGACTTCAAACAACCTGGGTAAGAAAGTTTGGGGGTGGGGGGGGGACTGTGATACAAATGACTGGTGCAAAACAAGCAGTTTTGACTCAAAACTGCTTGTTATGCACCAGTCATTTGTATCACAGCGCGCCCAGACCTTGGGCATAGTGAGGCTTTAGTACAGTACTTTTACCATGGCATGGTCTACTCAGATCAATTGATGTTCAGAGGTTTTTGATGGGGCAATATAGTCCTTGGGGTGCTAGAGCCTTTAGCGTTTATCTGATGCAGAAACTGTCTCCGCAGTGTAGGGCTTCTACCAGGGCTCTGTTTGCATTATGATCATAAATTTTTTAGCATGTTTAATTACACAGTTTATCTAAAAAAGAGAAAATATGCTGATTCTTACAGAGTTCAGATATGTGTTTTTATCATGCTAATTCTTAGATTAAGGTGCATGAGTACACTGGTGACTTCTGTTATTTTTTTCACCATATTTACAAGAAACAACATTTGTGACTTCTTTTTTTCCTTCCCTGGATGACGAATCCCTTCCAGAATTGGATCTCTTAAGGGAAAGAATTTGCTCCCAAATGAAAATTATACTATATGAGCCGCGACGCGAGAAAACCAACAATGTGGTAGTGCGCCCAGCGCAGACTCAGATCAGCCTGGGCATCCGCCCAGTCTGATCAGAGTCTTCGCTGTTCGCATGGAGGTAGCACAGTCTCTTAGCTACCCTTTAAGCACTTAGCGAAGAGTCTGACCAGACTGGGTGGGTGTCCAGGCTGATCTGAGTCTGCACAGGACGCACAACCACATTGTTGGTGTTCTCGCGTCGCGGCTCATATGTTGTGGTACTGCCAGTGGCACTGTTGGTGATATAAAAAGAGCCATAGTGCCTAATTTTATGTTCAGCTCTTATGGCAGAGCTCCAGATAAGAGGGGGTATTGAAGATAATTTGAAGATAATTTTTCTTATTTCTCAATGAAAACATATGTTGTGACCCCTCATTAGAACCGTCTCAGTGAGACGGTTCTAATGATGGGTCACAACATATGATTTTATAGAAAAATAAGGAAAATTATCCCTAAATTATCCCTGTTACCCCTTCTTATCTGGAGCACTGCTTATGGGAAAGAATTTTCTCCTTAGGAGCAAATTCTTTCCTTTATGTGTAGACCCCTTTTTGAAAGGACTGCCTCATCCAGAAAAGCAAACAGGAAGTCACAAAAGTTTTTCTCCTTTGTAAAAATAGTGGAGTGAGTGAGTGAACTAGGGTTTTTACAACACATTGGTTATACGTCTATGGTATCTCCATTACACCACTGCCGCTCTTGTGTAAAAATGACTGAAAAGCATGGCAGTGTACTAGAGGTGCAACGATTCACTCCGATGCATCGAAAATCCGGTTCACAAGGGCCGATTCGATTCCGATAACAACTCCACTAATTTCGATTCGATTCACAATCCCCCGCATGGGCCCTCAATTAAAACGGAAGTCTGTGTTTTAGATCCGCTCTTAATATTATAACGCTGTTTATAACGTAACGTACGATTGGTCAGTAATAATTAGGTCATCCAATCAATACGGGTGTTTCGTTTCCTTATCGGTAGGGTTATCAAAATGGCGTCTAACGATGACTCGCAGAAACCTGTGCTCAAAGATGCACCCAAAGATTAAATAGAAGTGTAAATATAACAAAATAAAGTGATAAACATGATGAATTAAGGTAGCATAAAATCAATCATGAATCGAATCGAATTAATCGAATCGAGGTGTCTGAAATCGAAATCGAATCGAATCGGTCGTTGGGTGAATCGTTGCAGCTCTACAGTGTACTGTTACACCTTAACAGGCTAGGTCAGGATGAAGCTGTTCGTGATCGGGGTCTACACTGTTTGGTCACACACTTCTGTCCAAAATTTGGATTCATTGTCCCAGTTGTATGATACAGAAAAGGTATCAGTCTGAAAACTGTGAAGTCTAAACAAGAGTTTCTGAAATCTCTCTTGAGTTCCAGATTTAGTGAATATAGAAATACAATTATAATAAATAATATAAATTACCTGATATGTTTTATAGGGATTGAATATGTTAATGTACAATTCAGACCCAGAGATGTCCAGCCAAGGGGTCGTCGCCCATTTAGAAGAGGCCAGGGAAGGGGCTGGCAGACCCCAGATTATAAACTTCACCCTGAACGATGGACCGAATACTCCCTTGAAGATGTAGACGTAAGCGACTCTTCCAATAAACAAGCTGCTTTTGATTTTCTTCAAGAGCGTCGTAATATGAGAGACTCGGAAATGAAAGAAGATTCTGTTGATGCTGACAGCAGTGCATGTTCGAAAGGTCTCATAACTTTCAAGAAACCAGTGAAGAAGTCGTCTAAACCGGATACAGTTAGTAGTGAAATTAGACAAAAATCAATGGAATCAAATGATTTTAATGAAACTGAGGACAATGATGTTGTTATGGAAGACTCCCAAGAAAACGTGAAAGAGTTGTCAAAAAATTTGAAACGTAAAGTCGAATCACTAGATGATGAAGAAATGGCTAGTACCAATACTGATGTTTCAACAGGGTTTAAAAGTAGAAAAATTGCCCGAAAGAATATTAGATCTAGGCAAAGACAAGATGACGATAGTGATTAAGAAAGGCATTATTAATTAAGAATATTGTGTTCTATCCTCTGTGAGAATAGCAAACACACAGAACAACCTGTGCACTGATGGAGTGTGGTTAGATTATTTGAGCCGTAACACTACAAAACCAACAAAGTGGGATTTGTCCCAATGAAGATGCAGATCAGCCTGGGCATCCTTCCAGTCTGTTCACAGTCATTGCTGTCCACATAGAGCTAGCTTAGAGCTTTAGGTACCCTTTAAGTGCACAGCAAAGATTCTGATCAGCCTGGGCATACGCTGATCTGACTCTTTGCTGAGCACACATGCCACTTTGTTGGTTTTGTGGTGTCACGGCTCATGTAAGCTGCTTGCACCAGAGCTCCAGATAAGAGGAGTAAATTAGTTATGCAAAATCTGTGAAAATTTTTGTTAATTCTTTTTTTAAAGTGAATGGATACACCTCCATCAGTGATCCAGATAAGAAGGGGTAACAGGGATGACTTTCCATATTTCTCCATAAAAACATATATTGTGACCCCTCATTAGAACCGTCTCGCCGAGACGGTTCTAACCAGGGGCCACAACATATGTTTTCATTGAGAAGTAAGAAAAATTATATTTGAATTCTCCTTGATACCTCCTCCTATCTGGATCTCTGCTCCATGTTTTTCTGCCATTTTAACAAAGGGAAACAACTTTTGTGACTTCCTGTTTGATTCCCTGGACAACATAGCCCTTTCAAAATGGGGTCTGCTGTTAAAGGAAAGAATTTGTTTCTAGAATAGCAGATTCTTTCCTTTCAGAGTTGACTCCCATTTAGAAGGGAGACAGAGATGAAAATGGCAGAGTTGCCACCCCTGAAAGTGTACCCATTCACCTTAAATGAACTGCTGTCTGAGATGGTTCTGATGATGGCCACAGCATGCTTTAAAGTTTGTGGAGAAATAACTGGCCCAGACAAGAGCATTTGCTCTACTGATTGGTTGGTTGTTTTGGGTTAAACAGCTTTTTGACACAGAATTTCAGTCCATATTGAGCTGTCTCCGAAAGGGGTTGGGGGAAGGGGTGGAGAAAGAAAAAGGGATATGATAGACGAGAGAAAAAATGTCCCAACAGTCCCCACCTGCACCTACTGCAAGCACAGTAGGCCCTTGCCCTTCTGTTATCCAAATTAGTAGGACGCCCCAGTACTGAAAGTTACCCAGCACCATTTCCCACCATCCCAAGATAAAGTATTTGAAGAAAATTCTAAAATAACTTCTGTGAGTTCTCCTTAAAAAACATACATGGTGACTCCACTTTAGAACTGTCTCGGCAAGACATACATTGTGACCCCTCATTAGAACCATCTCGGTGAGATGGTTCTAATGAAAGGTCACATTGTATGTTTTAATGGAAAAGTAAAAAAAAAATTATCACAGAACTATCATCAAATACACACTCTATTTTGGAGCTGTAAATAAGAAACTGTTATAGAATTATCACCACCACCCACTTACAACCCTGTCTTTTTCTCATGATCATATCTGGAGCTTTGGATTTTAGTCTGACCTCAGTGACACTAGGAGGGGTGATAGAGAGGTTCAAAGGTGCCATTATACTTTCATACCAGAGTAATGAGTGTTGTCTAAATACAGTGGGCCCTCTTTACAACGACCACATTTGTTCCCAAAAATTTTGACGTTAAACTGAATTTGCTGTTGTAAAGGATGCATATTTAGAACAATTTCGTCGTTCCGTGCTAATCAAACTGACGTTATGTAAGAATGTTGCTGTTGTAATGAGTGCGGTTGTAACGAGGGTTGACTTTAATTAACAACAATGACACAGCTGAGTCTGCACTACTACATAGCTTGAGTTGAGCCCTGTCTGTTTATTGCACACTTCCTTAGACATTTCTAAATTGTTTGCACAGGTGAATCCATGTCTTTGCTCTTCTCATTGATTGTTTGGGGTTTAACAGCGCTTTGAGACAGTATTTTTTGTCAACAAAGAGCCATTTCCCTGTGAGAGAGAGAGGAGAGAAAGACAGAATAGAGATGACCAGAAAAAATGGATATCACAAGCAAGCACAGAAGTCTTTTGCCATGTCTTATACCAAATTCACAAGTATCAGTAGCCCAAAACTGATATTTTCTTTCAGTTTCTGTTTTTATACGCCCGTTTTGAAAAAACGGACGTATTATGTCATGGCGCTGTCCGTCCGTCCGTAAACATTCTTGTGCGCGCCATAACTCAGTAACCATTTGGGATATCTTCATGAAATTTTGTAGGCATATGTATTAGGTAGGGGGAACGTGTCGCGTACAAGAATGGTTGCTCCCCCTTCCTTGGTTTCAAAGTTATGCCCCTTTGATTGTTTTTTACCCTACAGGTCTTGTGCGCGCCAGAACTAGATAACTGTTTGGAATATCTTCATGAAAATTCATAGCAATGTGTATGAAGTCCTAACAATGTGTCGCGTACAACAACGGTTGCTCTCCCATCTTCGTTTCTGAGTTACATCCCCTTTATTAGTTCTTTTTGACTATTTCTGTGTATACTTATGTTGTGCATACATTAACTGGGTAACTGTTTGGAATATCATGATGAAACTTTATAGCAATGTGCATGATCACAAGATGATATGTCGCATATAAGAATGGTTGCTTCCCCTTTCTGAATTTTGGAGTAAACTCCCTTTCCTCTGTCCGTAAACATTCTTGTATGTGCCATAACTCAGTAACCATTTGGGATATCTTCATGAAATTTTGTAGTCATATATAGTAGGTAGGGGGAATGTATCTCATACAAGAATGGTTGCTCCCCTTTTCTTAGTTTCCAAGTTATGCCCCTTTGATTGTTTTTTTTCCCCTGCAGGTCTTGTGCGCATCATAACTAGATAACCGTTTGGGATATCTTCATGAAACTTCATAGCAATGTGTATGAAGTCCCAACGATGTGTCGCGCACAAAAATGGTTGCTCTCCCTTTCTTCGTTTCAGAGTAACATCCCTTTTACTAGTTCTTTTAGACTATTTTTGTGTATACTTATGTTGTGCATACATTAACTCGGTAACTGTTTGGAATATCATGATGAATCTTTATAGCAATGTGCATGATCACAAGATGATGTGTCACATATAAGAATGGTTGCTCCCCATTTCTTAATTATGGAGTAACCTCCCTTTGATCATTATTTTTAGGCATTTCCATCCACTCCATATCTCCTTAACCCTTTGAAGTATTAGAATGAAACTTTGTAGGAATTTGTTTAATAATGGGGCAATGTATCCTTAGCAAGAACCACGACTCTGGCTTGCTTACTGGATTATCTGCCCATGCGTAAATTTCCTGTTTACTCTGTAACTCCTTAACCGTTTAGAATATTTTAACACAACTTTATGGAGATGTGTATATTGTGAAGGGAATGTATTAGAACCAAGAATGGTATATCTAGTATATTTAGTTTATGAATTATCTCCCTTGTTTGACTTTGGCATTACTCAGCTTAGGAGCCACCTCACCTTGGAAGCTGATTTTTGGTATACTAATAATATTTGATGTGTTAAATATTTAAATAATGTTGCCATCATTAATTAAAGTGTGAATTCCCCTGTTTGTCTGCCTGTCTGTCCTTTTGTAAACAATCTTGTTCATTCTATAATTCCTTTATGACATTAAAACGGGCGTATTATGCGCCGCTTGCGAAGCCCTTGTTTTTTTGGTTTTAAATGTATGACTTTAATTTATGCCAGGGAGGAACCCAGCATACTATTCTAGGTTGAGTTTGTGAAGTCTTTATCCTTATTATTATTGTTAAAACAATAAAAAATATGTATCTATTGCTGACATTGTGAGGAACCGGAAACACTTTGTTAAGCTTGCAAATAGGTTTTTAATCATGCTAGTAGATTCAAGTACATGTAATGATAATACTAATTGGGAATCTACCTTTTATGGTCCCAAGTTTGTTAAGTGATAGGCCTTTGATTATGTCCCCCCACCAAAGGTGAGGGGGGACATATTGTTTTCAGTGCAGTTCCCGGTGCGTCGGCGTGGGCGTCCCACTCTTGTATGCGCAATATCTCTTGAACCTATTGATGTAATTTCACCAAACTTGCATGGATATATCATTGGGACAAGGTTAAGAGCTGATTAGATTTTGGTGACCTTGACCTCATTTTCAAGGTCACAGGAGATCTTAAATGGCGTGAAAATTTCTTGTATGCACAATATCTCCTGAACCAATGGATGGAATTTCACCAAACTGGCATGGATATATCATTGGGACAAGCTTAAGAGCTGATTAGATTTTGGTGACCTTGACCTCATTTTCAAGGTCACAGGAGGACTTAAATGGCCTGAAAATTTCTGGTATGCACAATATCTCCTGAACCAATGTGTGGAATTTCACCAAACTTGAATGGATATATCATTGGGACAAGTTTAAGAGCTGATTAGATTTTGGTGACCTTGACCTCATTTTCAAGGTCACAGCAGGACTTAGCTGACAATTTCTTGTACCCACGATATCTCTTGAACCAATGGATGGAATTTCACCAAACTTGCATGGATACATCATTGGGACAGGTTTAAGAGCTGAGAAGATTTTAGTGACCTTGACCTAATTTTCAAGGTCACTGAAGGACTTAGATAAAAATTTCTTGAAACCACTATATCTCCTGAAACAATGGATGGAATCTCACCAAACTTGCATAGATACATCATTGGGACAACTTTAAGAACTCATTAGATTTTGGTGACCTTGACCTCATTTTCAAGGTCACTGAAGGACTTAGTTGACAATTTCTTGAAACCACTATATCTCCTGAAACAATGGATTGAATCTCACCAACCTTCATAGATACATCATTGGGACAAACTTAAGAACTCATTAGATTTTGGTGACCTTGACCTCATTTTCAAGGTCACTGGAGGACTTAGATGACAGTTTCTTGTACCCACTATATCTCCTGAACCAATGGATAGAATTTCACCAAACTTGCATGGATACATCATTGGGACAAGTTTAAGAGCTGATTAAATTTTGGTGACTTGACCTCATTTTCAAGGTCACTGGCGGACTTAGATGACAATTTCTTGTACTCACTATATCTCCTGAACCGGTGGATGGAATTTCACCAAACTTGTATGGATACATCATTGGGTCAACTTTCAGAGGTGATTAGATTTTGGTGACCTTGACTTCATTTGCAAGGACAAAGTCATCTATGAAGGATATCTTTAGAACCAGTGGATGGATTTTCTCCAAACTTGCTTAGTATTTTACTTGCACAGGTGTTTTATTCATAAGGGGGGGGGGGGGGGGGGGGGGATTGGAAATGGGCTGGTGGGGGGACATCAGTTTTTCTCTGAAAAACATTTCTAGTTTGTTTCATATATTGAATATTTGCAAACGATTCACCATTGATGTAAATGAAAAGTTCAATATGCAGTTTGAAGATTAAAAATTGATATCCAGACCTACTTTATATTTCCACAGTTTTAGGTAGAAGATACATATGAGCCACGACACGAGAAAACCAACAATGTGGTTGTGCGCCCAGCGCAGACTCAGATCAGCCTGGCCATCTGCCCAAACTGATCAGACTCTTCGCTAAGCGCTTAAAGGGTAGCTAAGGGTCTAAGCTACCTCCATGCGGACTGCGAAGACTCTGATCAGACTAGGCGGATGCCCAGGCTGATCTGAGTCTGCGCTGGGCGCACAACCACTTTGTTGCTTTTGTCGGGTTGCGGTTCATATTTCCACAGTTTTAGGTAGAAGATACATATGACTGAGTTTCCTGGTGTAATAATGCTTCACATCAATGTTCTTTTTAATATGTGATATTGGAATGGTGAAAATAAATAGAAGACAATTTATTAAAACTTTTTGATCAAATGGCTTGGATTATTATTGGGGTAGTTGATAATTCAAGGAAGAAAAAGCAAATAAAAAATAAAACATTTCTATTCTCTGTAGACTCATATGATTTGATTGGTATTGGGTTAATAGGAACCTTAAACCATATGCATATAGTGGACAATCAAGTCAGTCTGCACAGCTGCACAGACAAACCAGAAACATCCCTTTACTCTTTTTAGATTCCCCAGGATTCATAGATAGTCAGTATATATAAAAAGGATCAAATTGCTCAGATGCCCAGCTGATCTGAGTCTTTCCTGTTTGTACATGCCATCGGATACGATTTCATGTGACACCAATTATATATTCATGATGTACATGTTTTTGCTTTAATTACCTAGAGCTTCTGTATACAAGCTTTATATGGATAAGTTATTAAAAGATAATCAGACTCATTCTTCCATCAGGTTTTTTTGGTCAGTAAAGAGAAGAGTTGCTCTTCTATTTTACTGATCAGTAAACTGTTAAAGCAATACTTTTATTGAATATGTGGCTCTATATAGTGCCAAGTCCATGAAATCAAATCATGTTTACAATTGCAGATGAGCATGAGATAAGCAAAAGATTTTTAACCCAATGCATTCTGGGTATTTTTGTCGTCTGCTGAAATTGTCGTCTGTATCAAATATTAAGAATATTTTGACAATATTGGTCTAACTAATTCTTGTAGAAATGATGTCTAGGCAGCAAACAGTTTGGATCTCAGATCAGGCCTCATGTTTGTGGGGCCTGATCTGGATCCAAACTGTTTGCCCAGATACCCCTAAAGGGGTCTCCCGAATGGAATGGGTAAACAGTGAATGATTTGTGGTTTAAAATCCCAGTCAGTATTTCAGTTTTGTGATATGTTGCTTCTAAATTGGTTGAACTATTATCGAACCTGAGGACACATGATGTATCCAAATCCAGCCAAAGTCACAAGCAGCTCTGCTGCAGAGGCACCAGGCAACTGGAGGCAGCTCATCCTTGGGCCCTGGTTGACGAGAGCAATAAAATTGAACAAATATATAGAATCTCAACAGATTTTCCTCCCTTCAATGATTCTGTCAGATATTTTATATAAAAAGATAGACTGCAGATGAGAACTGAAAAAAAATCTGTTACTTTGTATAAACTTGTGGCTTCCTGTTTGCTTCCCTGGATTATATACCCCTCCCAAAAGTCAGGAAAGTGGTGTTTGGCCTGTAGTTCCTTAATGCGCCAGTGATGAAAATGACAGAATTTGCAAACAGTGCAGATCCTGATGAGGTGGCTCATAATGAGCCACCTCATCTAGACCTACACTGTTTGCCCTCTATTTTTTTAATTTTCAATATGATATAGCTTGGATGAAACATATTTTGAAATTTTTGCAGACGTCAATTTTGTCGTCTGCTTTTTGGCGCTTGAAGGGTTAACACTGTTTGGAATATCTTTATGAAGCTTGACAGTAATGATAAAATTAAATGAAGCTTTCTCTTGCAGTCAGAATTTTGTTTTGGGGTTATCTGTCTCTGTCCTGTGGCTATATACCTTATATAAAATTATGAAAAAAGAAAAATCATATAGCAGTCTAAAATGAGAGTTGAAAGGGATTCTTCTGATACTTATAATCAATGATTGAAGAAGAGAAAATCTTTCTTTTATGGTAAACCTGATTTCGTGGGTTTGTCTGCCCCTGTGCCAAGAGTATTGTACAATGTTTAAAAATAAAATGAACTTTAGAAGCAGTGGGCTTTCGTTCAGGTCCTATTCGCTTATCACATATATATATATTTTGTCATTGCTATTTATACGAACAAACAAAATCGTGAAAAAATCTGTATAAAATCAGAGTTAAAATGGTTACTTCTGATACATGCATAAAGTCATGAAAAGAATTTTTTGTAGATGTAGATAATGAAAATACCACAGAAACTGGAATTAAAATACCACAGAAACTTACAGTGAGCAATTTTATAGGGTCATCATGACCTTCCTTTCGCATGTTCATTGCAGTCAGGGGGGCAGTTCAGGCCCATGGGTATAGAGTTAAGTCCCTTTAGTTGCCAAAAAAGCCTGTATTTGACATTGTTGAGTAGCCTAAAGCCTTTTTTTATGCCTGCCAAACAGGTTGGGCACAGATTGTTTTGTGTACCATAATGATCCTAAAATTTCAGACACCCGAAAGTCAGACAATTATCGTTAGAAAATTCTTTGAAAGTGGATTTTACACTGGTTAATGCATCCATTTGATGCTTAGTGAATGGCAAAAGTTGTAGACCCTGATCAAGAGCAGTTTGGTCTGAGTCTACAATGTTTGCTCAGACCTATCTGTCCAAATATTTAAGGTCATTACGGTAGGTTCGGGTTACATTGGGAAGTATAAGCTATGACTAGATAGCTGTAGTCTCAGGTGAGTGTTGTAGGACCATCATGGCCCTCTTGTCTAAGTCTATAGAGAGGACAAGTATACCCTGATCCAAAAGAAATGTCAGGGCGGAGTTATCTTTGTACCTTCCCCTAGACTTTTCTATTATACAAAAAGGGGCACAGGACAAACACGCTGCTCACTCACCGGTAACAAAAATTATTTACCTGTAACAAAACTTGCAAATACAATATTAAGTTATGCAACAACTGGACAACAATAGATGCACGTGGCTAGCCATATTACCTGTCCTTGTACAACGTCGATCAAAAAGGGACGGATTGATGACTTTCGATTTTAGGTCCTTTTCAGCAATATTTCAGTCATATCAGGATGATGGGAGGGTGATAATGAAAAGCTCTGTGCAATGGAACCCGGTTTACGATTGAGAACGCCTCCGGAAATCAAGCTCGGGGCCGCTTGGTCTGCAGGCCGGCGCATCACCCACGACTGAACAGATACACAGACTGATCTTATTATTTCCTTTTCGCACATCTAATGGGGTACCTTTTCAGGCAACGCCAATCATTTACTATTTAGATTTACCAGATTCAACTGCGAGGATGCACAGACTGACCTGAGTCCTGTTTGTTCACACTTTCAATAAGGTTGGCTTTTTCAGCAACGAAATAAAGAACAGTGCATTGTGGTTTGCCATATACATAGATTGGGATGAAATGAATGCACAGGCTTATTTTGAGTCTTCGCTATTCACACATGCTATCTTATTACATGTACAGCCAAACTCCTGATTTTCATGTATGATCATAAGGCCTGTCATCTTCGCAAACCAAGTGTACTAAGCCCACTTTGTTCCTTACGTAATAAAGAAAATAAGAAGCAAAGTGGACTAAGCAGCCTTTGCTTGCGAAGTTTACAGCCTGTGTGACCAAATTCACTTTGTATATTCCTTTTGATCCAAATATCTTCTATGTGAACGGAGACGACCGCATGTCCTCATGATGCAAATATTTTCTTTTCGAACGTACAGAATGTACAGGCTTGAGTTTTTCTGCCCATTTCAAGTGATAAAAAGGGCCCAACAACGTGTTATTTCTGAATCCATCAAGTACAAAATAGGAAAGAAGCTGATTATTATACAAGGAGGGTGCACAGGCTGATCTGATGCTTCGCTTTTACACCGATAATCTACACATTGTATAAATACCATTATTTCAGCATGTCTCAAGAATTGCAGTTGCGGCAAAACATCCAATGGGCACAAAACCGCTGAAAGAGCGTATTAATGTCAATGTTGACACAATGTTGCTTTTAGATTTAGAGTGCATCACCGTTGATACGACGCCGGGCCGGGTAGTGCAATCGGTAGGGCACCTGACTCGTAAGTCAGAGGTCCTGGGTTCGAATCCCGGTCTGGCCACATACTTTCGTTTCTCCTTCCGCTGATTCAAGAAGGGCAGTTGTCAGTTACTGGCGAAAGTATGTGCACTTAGTACTGGTTAACCGCTTAGGAGGTCTAAGCCTGCCCAGGAATAGTGTGGTTAGGTTAACTGACCGTCCCGACATGACCTTAGTTGTTTACCGTGGACGTTAAGCATCAGATCAACCAACCAACCAACCGTTGATACGACGTTTTTTAACATTGCACTTGGCAGCTTGCATCCTAAAATTTAGGCGTTCCAATATTCGTGAAATGTTTCATTTTACGAGCCAAGAGATATTCGCGAATATAAGCGTAAATAAATTGTCGCGAGTATTTATATGTAGGGCGTGCCCAACTTAGGCACTATGCTGACTTTTATTTTAAGGTTTTGCATACACGGATGTATATAAACGTCGGAAGCGCAGTCTGCTAAGACCTGGCTTACCTAGTTCGAATCCCGCGGCGGCGGAATTCGTCACACCATAAACTGCACTTCACTTCCTTGCGGGCAGAATATCATTATCTTTAATAAAATGCACCATCCTTCTTACTTTATTGTATCAACATAGATCTGTACGTCTTTCATACACGACAGTAAATGTGGTGACAAGAGGTACAATAACAATGCGTTATGCTTAGTGAACTTGAACAAGCGTGCAAAATTTATTCTACCAAATCTTCTAGTGGACTGATCGAATTTGACAGTGATTGCCAGCACATATTTGTTACCGCCCTGACATTTCTTTTGGATCAAGGTATACAGACTGCTTATTTCGACTTGATGATAGGCTTCTTCAATACAGGATTGATTGATTGTTTTGGATTTAATGGCCCTTTGAGACAATATTTCAATCTATATCGGGCCATCTCCCAGAGACAGGGAGAAAGAAGAGAAATGATAGAAGAAAGACAAAATGTCCAAACAACCATCACCCGTATCTACTACAAGCACAGTAGGCCCTTGCCTTACTATTCTCCAAATTATTAGGGCGCCTCGGCACTGGAAGTTACACACAGCACCATCCCACCACCCGACCACCCCTAGGTCAACAAGAGTGATGTCAAAGTATAAAAAAATCATATGGTTATTTAGTCATGAAAATCACCTTGTTATGTTTGAATTTTCTCAGTATGTTTTCAACTGTTGTAACAAAAAGAATACATAGCAAAGTAGTGGCATTGTTATATCAGCAGCACATACTGTATAAATCCTAAAAAACGCCCCTGCTCTTATAAATGGCCCCTGCCTCTTTTCCGAAAATAATATTATATGAACTTGCATGAATTCCTGTTTGCTTCTTTGGATAAGGTAGCACATTGAAAAGGGGTCTACTCTTAAAGAAAAGAATTTGCTCCTTTAGGAGCAAATTCTTTCATTTAAGAGTTGACCCCTACTGAGAAGGAAGGCAAAAATAGTAGAGTTACTTCCTCTGAAAGTATTTCCATCACCTTTATATATCTTATTAGAGGTATTTTGGCAGTGGCTGATTTACTACACTTTAGGCTCTAAATAACACTCCCCTTTCCCAAAATGCAATGCCCCAGGGGTGTTTAATAGGATTAACACAGTATATAACATTTCAACAGATGACTAGAGTAATGCTGGATATATGTAAATACATCATGTACCCAAGCCTAGAATGAGGATGGTCTTTTTTAGCTCACCTGAGCCAGCGGCTCCGGGGGAGCTTATAGGATGGTAAGGCTCCGTCGTCCGTCGTCCGTCCGTCCGTCCGTCGTCCGTCCGTCGTCCGTCCGTCAACAATTTCAAATGACTTCTCCTCTGAAACCGCTGGGCCAATTGTAACCAAATTTCATATAGAGCCTCCTGGGACCTTAGGAACGAAAAGTTGTTCAAACGGTCCTGGTCACATGACCAACATGGCCGCCATGCCCATATATGGTAAAAACCTGAAACAATCTTCTTCTCCAGAACCAATAGGCCGATGGCCTTGAAACTTAGTATGTAGCATCGGGTACGCGAGTACTACCAAGATTGTTCAAATTATGACTTTGGGTTGACCTTGACCTTTTTTACGGTAAGGTCAAATTTGCTTCCTTATGCTTTTATATGGCAAAATGCTACAACATAAGATATCTTGGAAACTGTTGAAGATTTTGGGCTGAAAATTGGTATCTACAGTCATCTTAATGACTACATGAAGATTTATGAGTACAAGAGGTCAAGGTCATTCTTTGACCTTTGACCTGAACTCTCATATTTTGACAAGTTCTAACAAACTCCTCAAAAGCCACTGGGCCAATTGAAACCAAATTTCATATAGAGCCTTCAGGGGTTGAGGGAACGAAAATTTATTCATACGGTCCAGGTCACATGACCAGCATGGCCACCACGCCCATATATGGTAAAAACCTTTAAAAATCTTCTTCTCCAGAACCAGTTGACTGATGACCTTGAGACTTGGTATGTAGCATTGGGTCCTCAAGTACTATCAAGATTGTTCAAATTATGACCCTTGGTTGACCTTGACCTTTATTACGGCAAGGTCAAATATGAGAAAATGATAGAACATGAGATTTCATGGTAAGTTTTGAAGATTTTGGCCTAAGAATTGGTATATACAGTCATCTTAATGAGTACATGAAGATTTGTTAGTACAAGAGGTCAAGGTCATTCTTTGACCTTTGACCCAGAACTCTCATATTTTGACAATTTCAAACAATCTCCTTAAAAATCCACTGGGTCAATTGAAATTAGATTTCATATAGAGCCTCCAGGGGTTGACGGAATGAATAATTTTTCCGATGGTCCTGGTGACATGACCAACATGGCCGCCACGCCCATATATGGTAAAAACCTTTAAAAATCTTCTTCTCCAGAACCAATTGACCGATGGCCTTGAGACTTGGTATGTAGCATTGTGTACTTGAGTACTATCAAGATTGTTCAAATTATGACCTTGTGTTGACCTTGACCTTTTTTACAGCAAGGTCAAATATGGGAAAATGCTAGAACATAAGATTTCATGGAAAGTTTTGAAGATTTTGGCCTAAAAATTGGTATATACAGTTGTCTTAATGAGGTCATGAAGAATTATGAGGTCAAGGTCATTTCTTGACCTTTGATCCAGATCCCTCATATTTTGACATTTTCAACCATTTCCTCAAAAGCCAAAGGGCCAGTTGTAAATACATTTCATATAGAGCCTCCAGGGGTTGATTGAATAAAAATTTGTTCAAACGGTCCAGGTCACATGAACAACATGGCCGCCATTACCACTTATGGTATAAATCTTTAATATTTTTCTTCTCCAGAACCAATACACCTATGGCCTTGAAACTTGGTAAGTAGCATGGAGTACTAGAGTATCACCAAGACTGTTCAAATGGTGACCTTGGGTTTACCTTGACCTTTTTTGCGGCATGATCAAATATGGGAAAATGCTAGAACATAAGATTTCATGGAAAGTTTTGAAGAGTTTGGCCTAAAAATGAGGGCATGACCCAAGACTCATATTTTGACAATTTCAGACATGATAAGAAAAAGCCACCTTGCCAATTGTTCAGGTGAGCGATTCAGGGCCTCATGGCCCTCTTGTTTTAGGAAGGTATCTTCCATGCAGAGCAGAGTGGGAGTGGTCTGTCTTCAGATATCTTGCATTTTAACAAATTTATTTGGTTATAACACAGGGATTTTCTCTTCCAAAACAACCCCAGAAATCTAGGTCAATCTTGTTGGATCTAGGTTTTTGGGATTGCTTTGAAAGGGGAAAAATTCATAGCTGAATTATGCAAGGCTGATTTACGGTATATATTTGGAGTAATTTTGGAAGGGGAACCCAATCTTATAGTCAAATAGATACGATATTACCTAAGCAAATTGTATTTGTGTGCACATCATGTCTCATACCAGGTTTTGTATATGTGTAATACTCAAAGTGGCTCAGAGCACTGCAACATCATCTGAGGATACACTTGAGTTACATCTTGTACTGTCTTGGGCTATAGTCTCCTGGTAACTTTGTTCATCACAGGGTGTGTATAAGTGCAGGATAGTTACAGTGACCTTCATATGCATTTCCATGTGCTTTTGTTAGTTTTAGCCAGTAGGAATCAAGCTTTAGTTGCCTTAGCCATTAAAAGGCCAGGTATGGTGAGTATTTTAAGATAATTTTAAGATCATTCCGTTAATTCTCTATGAAAACATAAGTTGTGACCCCCCATTAGAACCGTCTCACTGAGATGGTTCAAATGAGGGGTCACAACATATGTTTTTTTGAAGAAGTAAGAAAATACACAAGTATCATCAAATACCATATCTGGCCCTCTGTTTTATTCTCAAATATGTTTTATTTGCTGTTGTTATTCATTTTAATAATACGATTGTTATGCCACCGAGTGGCCCATGATAGAGAATAAATTCTAGATTTAAATTCTATTCTATTCTGTATGTTCCTGTGCTTAGTATTGAGGCTTATGCAAATTATATTATTCAAGGTTTTTCATTGACTTTTGGACGGATTTGAATCTCAAATAATTAAGATTAAAGGGATTTGAAATAAGTTAGAAGGATTATTTTGTGTTTTGACCTTCTTGTCCTTTAAGTGAAAGTTATTTTCAGATGATAACAATGCTCTTTAACCCCTGAATATCTGAAACTGACCACTACATCAATGAATTTAGGCAAATCTCTTATTTAGAAACAGGCTTTTTCACCAAAAAATAGATCAGATTACAGTTTAGAACCAAACATGAAAGCTCTCATCTGGATCTGCATCCAACTTCATTCTTAGCCTCTGATGAAATGAAATGGATGGCACAGGAGAGAGGAGACTTCTCACTTCCTAGTCCCTAATTCTCACTTGGATGTAAGAATAAAGACCTGGGAACTTAGGAGTGGGAAGCAAGAGAGTGAACTAGAAGTGAAAAGCAAAATTATGAAGTAGGAAGTGAGCAGAAGGAATCAAGAAGTGAGAAGCATGAAGTAAAATATACGAAATGTAGGAAGTAGAAAGTGAGAGGTCATAACTAGGAAGTGAGAAGAAGGAAGTGAAAAGATGGAACTGAGAAATGAAAAGTTTGAAGAGGGAAATGATAAAAGACTGGTGGTGACCTTTAACTTCCCACATCTCACTTCTTGATTTTCACTTCCTAGTTTCTAATTCTTACCTACTTCTTGGAAGTAAGAGTAGAGCACAAGGAACTAAGAAGTGAGAAATAAGAAGTGGGAAGCATGAAGAATGAACTAGGAACACCTTGGAGTGAAAAATAGAAAGTGTAAAGTAGAAAGTGAAAAGTAGGAACTAGAAAAATAGACGTTGAAAGAAGGAAGTAGGCATTGAGATGTACGAAATAGGAAGTGATTAGTTGGAAGTGAGAAATGAGTGTTGGGAAGTCAGAACTAGCAACTTCTTTGGCTTTCTGCATTACAAAGTACTGATGGTGACTTCTTTTACTTCCAAGTTCTCACTTCCTAGTTCCTACATATCAGGAAGTGAGAACCAGGTAGTTGAAAATGCTAGCAAACAAGAACTAGGAACCAAAGTGACAACAGAAAGTGAGAAGTAGGAGGATTGAATTTGGAATATGCAAGTTAAAGAAGTAGGAAGTGAGAAGTTGGAAAAATAAACGGTGAGAAGTAGGGATTAGAAAGAAGATCTTGGAACTGAGGGATAGACAGCATGAAGTAGGGAGTGTGAAGCAAGAACTTGGAAGAAAGAATTAGAAACTGTGAATTGTTTGTATTGTATTAAAAACTAAGAATTGAGGAAAAGCAACTAAGAACTGAAAACTCACCACAGGTTTTTCTTATACTTTTGTACAAAATAACAATCTTAACTGATGCCAGTCTGATAAAGGGCATTGAGGTATAATCCGATTAATGTCAGGGTGAACTGTACCTCTGTGATCAGACAACATAATGATGTTGGTCATCTTAGAAATACGAAAACTAGGGTAGAATCAGGTAACCTCAGATGGCAGGTAAATTTGGACAGCGGCATTGTTTCCTTTATATGTCAGTTGTTTGGAATTAAAACAAAACTAACTGGGCAAACAGTGAAAATCCTGATGAGGTGGCTCATGATGAGCCGTCTCATCTGAATTTTCGCTGTTTGCAATGGTATGTCCGAAATTTACCCGCTGTCCGAAGTTACCCGACTCGACCCTTCTGATGCCCATGCCAACATGTGCACACACAGCGAGTGTGCAGATTTGTAGGGCCATTCACAGTTTCTGAAAGATTTAAATGCCATTGGCAATTCCAGTGTTTGGCAGTAATTTTATAAAACTTGTCTGGAAGACAAAATGAAAATGGGAGAATCTGTTAAAGAAATTGCTGTAGTGTTCAGATATTACCGGTATACTTGATTTTGTCATAAAAGACTCTTCGAAGCTCACTTGTGTGGAAGTACAGGCATTGCTTTTTTTTTTTTTGTCACTCTGGCATCAGTGTCTGCATACCCCGTGCAGCAAGCTTATTGATGGAGATACAGTTTCACTCCAAACATCAGATGAAATCAGAAATTGATACCAACCACAAAAACAGAGAGTATTGAGAGGATATCGGAAGTGTCAGGCTTGAGATGGCTCAACAAGGACTGTGCTTGAAAGGTAAGGTATGAGTACATGCACCTGGTAATGGGTGTCAAAAAAATCTCATGAACAAGAAAATGGTAATCTGACAACTGCTTTCTACACTTACTTTGCATCAGAATATGACTGTTATGCCAATCAAAATACTTAAGACTGACGAGCAGGTCTAGGCAAAAATTTAGCAGTTTGCATGCCACTGGTTGGACTTTTTCACAACATGGGTCATTTTGTAAAAATAAGATAGAGAAAATGTGATATGGGATGGATCTATCAGGGTTGCCCAGATCCTCTGGACTTGTAATGATTGTGACAAATGACATGTTCAAATGCAGCAATGCAAACATATTGATGTCATATAAAAACAAGTGTAAGAAATTGATTTTCATCTGCAATGCATGGATTTTATATGATAACAAATTGCCATCAGTATTGATATTGGATGTTACGAGCTAAATATTGGGACAGACATGATTGGGGAAACAGTGGAGACCAAGATCAGACTGCTCCTAAAGGAGCCATCTGGTCAGGGTGCACACTGTTTGCCTGTCATCCAACAATGAAAGTTTTAATCTTATTTCTGATAAATGAAAGTGGACTTGTCCAGAGTCAGAGATGGAAAAGTCTTTTACATTATTTAAGGAGTATGGGTCAGTCGCTATTTTTTCTGCCATTTTTACAAAGGGGAACAACTTTTGTGACTTCCTTTTTGCTTTCCTGGATTTCAAAGCACTTCCAAAATGGAGTCCACTCTTAAAGGAAAGAATTTGCTCCTCGAGGAAATTCTTTCCTTGAAGAGTTGACTCCACTTGAAAAGGGAGGCAAATTGAAACTGACAGAGTTGCTTCCCCTGAAAGTTTACCAATTTTCCTTAATAATGTAATGGTAAAGGTGTCCAAATTCCAATTAAATAGAGCTATTTGCGGTAATATCTTTTCCGATCAATTTGATTGCAGTAATTTTCTGATACCAAACTGGTTGTATTCATAAATGAAAACCTTTAAAACTCTTGGTACAGGTAACGGTACAGGTAAATCGTAACCTCTGTTCAGGTGACGTTCGGAGTTAAGAATGGCGGGTTACATGAATTAAGTTTGAATTTCAGATACAGTTTAATGCACTTAATGATTTGGAGATTAAAAGTTGAATGAAAGTGAAAGATTCTAAATGGAGTGGACTAGGAGGAATGTTTATTTAGATGCTGTGATTCATTTATGATGTTTCATTTAAAATTTCCTCGATTCCGGGGATTTTACAGCTGGGATGAACTTGGGTAAGGTTGAAGATGCTTCAGATAAGTATTGGAAGATAATGTCCAAACAATTATTTTCCTATTAGAAAAACAAATATTCAAGACATTAGAATAGCCTAGCTATATGTGCCACAAAGTTTAAGGAAAAATAGAAAAATTATACCATTAAACACTGACTTTGCATGGACTTTCTTTTTTATAATAAAAATTTTATAATTGATGTGAATTTAGTTTGTAGTCTGACTTAATTTCTAAAACTCAGGAAAAGGAAATATTAGGTGAAATGGAAGCTTGTTAGTCATTTTCTTCTGAAAGTGCTTCTTGTTTTGGTTGTTTCTATATTCATTTTAATGTAATAACTAGGGATCTAAAATAGTTTTTGCATTTTATAATTTTTATATTGCATAAATTAATGAGGCATTATATTGGAATTATTTAAATTGATTATAAATAGAAGCATTTTTTTCTGTTGATTACCTATCTGGGAATTTGAATTTGTTGTCTAGGTTGTTGTAGTTGTGTTTACTTTCTGTTGTAATTTCTAAAACAATTGTATCATATTTTTACAGCTGTCTGGCTAGAGCTCTTGGGGTGAGTAGTGGCTTTATTTTATTTCATACATTTGGGGGGGGGGGGGGTTGCCTATAAGGCCCTTTTTCTGCCCAAGAGCAAAATGTTTTATTTTCAGCTGATGATTAGACTATAGTGTCCGCTATACTGAATTAATAGTGGTTAAGCTCCGTAAGCCCTACTTTTGGAATAATGGGGTTATTAAAGTGGGTGGGGTAAATCAGCATGAACCAGGGGTGTCATGTTATAAGTTATATTTCTCCTTCAAAGTTAATGGCATTCATAAACACCTTCCTTTATAAGTTGAAGTAATGTCTTTGGTGACATCTTTTCTCAAATTCTATATTTTGAAGTAAAATCTTATGTCTGCAGAATTTCTTTTAGAGACACTGTCAATTTTCATTAATTTTGGTACTTTGAATTCAATATATTCTACCATATCTCTAGAACCAATGGATGACTTCTTACCAAACTAACATGGGTTTACCCTTGGGAGAGTGCAAACTGTTGATTAAATTTTGGTGACCTTGACCTTTGTTTCAAGGTCACAGTAAGACTTATAATGTTAATTTTAAGTCAAGTGCTGGCCATTGTCTACACAGTAGCTCCTAAACTGATATGAAATCATGACCAAAGTGGCCTAAATTAAACATTATGAGGAGTTAGAGCACTAGTTATGATCAAAAGGCCATGACATCATCTTCAAGGTCAAGGTCAAGGTTAGACTAGACAGAGTTTAACCAAAGATCTCACACAGCTAGTAAGCAGAAATTTAACAAATATGTATGTTTCTATTTGTAAAACAATGCTTAATATATATAATGACCTTGACCTTGCTCTGAAGGTCACCAATACATCCAGAAGTTCATTATTTTACAATAGACTTTTCTATAACCTTTAAGTTTAACCCAATTCTGTTTCATCATGTTTGGCTAATACTGACCTTCAGACCAAGGTCAAGGTCATTCTGTGCACATTAAACATTGATTTTCAAATGAAAACACTCAGATTTGGTACATTTCTGCCACCTGATTGATGAAATCTATGATTAAACTCTGTTTAGTCTAGCCATGACCTTGACCTTGAAGATGAAGTCATGGCCATTTAATCATGATGTCATGGCCATTTAATCATAACAAGTGCTCTAACTCATCATAATGTTTAATTTAGGCCACTTTGGGAACAATTCCATATCAATTCAGGAGCTACTGTGTAGACAATGGCCAAAACTTGACTTAAAATTGACATTATAAGACTTACTGTGACCTTGAAACAAAGGTCAAGGTCACCAAAATTTAATCAACAGTTTGCACTCTCCTAACGGCGAACCCATGTTAGTTTTGTAAGAAGTAATCCATTGGTTCTAGAGATATGGTAGAATATATTGAATTCAAAGTACCAAAAATAATGAAAATTGACAGTGTCTCTAAAAGAAATTCTGCAGACATAAAATTTTACTTAAAAGATAGAATTTGAGAAAAGATGTCACCAAAGACATTACTTCAACTTATAAAGGAAGGTATTTATGAATGCCATTAAATTTGAAGGAGAAATATAGCTTATAGTATGACACCCCTGGTTCATGCTGATTTACCCCACCCACTTTAATAACCCCATTATTCCAAAAGTAGGGCTTACGGAGCTTAACCACTATTAATTCAGTATAGCGGACACTATAGTCTAATCATCAGCTGAAAATAAAACATTTTGCTCTTTGGCAGAAAAAGGGCCTTATAGGCACCTCCCCTTTCTGTGGCAACTGGTTAAACTATAAGTATAATTATTAATATATCTTAAAATTAGAATTTATGAGCTGATACATAGGTTGCCATTTCAAGCTGCAATAAAACATACAGAAAGCATTCTAAAATTTCAAACACTAATGTCTCTTACAAAATGCCGAAGCAAACAGAGTAGACCCTGATCAGACTGCTCCTAAGTGGGCAGTCTGACCAGGGTCTACACACTTTGCAATTCCATCTACTATTTTCAGGAAAAATATAAGATACATTTTCCCATGTGTTTTTCTGAGGGATGGGGTGTTCCAAATCGGAGTTTTTAAGTCTTTAACATATATCTACAGCCGGGTTGGGTGGCCTAGCTCAGATGCTAGCTGCTGTCCAATATTTGGAGTCTTGGTATTCCTAGCCTATTTGGTAAAAACTTGGACCAGACCTGGCATTTAGTCTGAGGCTATGCCCTTAGTTCCAATTATTCATGCAGACACTCATAATTATGTAATAAAAAATATTTGATAATTAGATAAAATAAGACCAAATTGAGTAACATACTAGTAATTGAATGATCATTATTCTGTCCTTAGACGCTCAAATTCAGTTGTTTTTATGGTTGTGATGTAAAATAATGTTTACACAAAGACCACATAAGATTTGTTATCGATTGATGAAATGTTTGCAGTATTTATTTTATTTGTAAATAACTATCAGTTTCTTAAAGAAGTAAATAAATACTAATGTGTTGTATTCTAGTATATTATGAATAATAGAAATAATGTTAAAAAGAAGGCCCTAATGATTATTGTGTTTTTTGTATTTAACACGAAACAATTTTTGACAAACCAGGGTGGTATTTTTCAAAAGACAAATAACTTGAAAAAGAATGTATCTTTTTTTGAAAGAATACAAAGGGGCGAAATGCTTTTGTCAACTTGTAAAAGTTACGAAAAATGATAATTGAAAAAAATAATTTCATGATTATTACATGGGGACAAAAGGTGCAGCTGATTTGAAGGTAAATACAGTTAACTCTCGATATCTCGAAGTTGAACTTCAGCCCAAACTACTGATATCTCAAAGTAAATTTTCTGGTACCAGAAAATTTACTTTGAGATATAAGTAGTTTGAGATAACAGGAGCTGAAATGTACACTTTGAGGGGAAGCAGCTTTGTCAATTTTTTGTGCTTCCCTTCTTCTAAATTGGGGTCATCTCTTAAATGAAAGAATTTGCTTTCCTAGGAGCAAAATTCAAGAAAAGACCTCATTTTGGAAATGCTTCATTGTCTAAGGAAGCAAACAGCGGCCATATTTATAAACCAACTTAAGTCGTTGCTGTGCTGTTGCTAAGGCTAAATTTCTACGAAGGAGGTTTCCCTACAACTATGAAATTTCCTCTGGAGGAACAGTCTAAGACTGTTCCTCCAGAGGAAATTTTATAGCTGTAGGGAACCTCCTTAATAGAAATTCTGCCTTAGCAACAGTATAGCAACCACTTAAGTCATTTTATAAATACGGCCCCTGGAAGTCAGATGGCAGAAAAACATGGGATATGTACCCGTACACCTTAAATGCTGTTCAGTGGCGCTGAAAATGTTAAAGACAGATGATTGATCTTATTCTTAGGCCCAGATGCAGCAATACTTAATTACATTGCGCCTTTCAAGTTTTATATTTTCTTTGATTTTTTTCAGTTCACTATTGATTTCTAAGAATTAACGGTTTATTTTTCTTTCAACCTTTTCTAAGCACCCATGTCACAACAACAAGACTAAGAAAAATTTCTTTGAGCATGGTTATTTGTCCATATTGTGTCATTAAAACAAGACAGATTGCCACATGTTGATTCTATAGCTTACTAAAGTCTTGCCCAGTGGGCACGTGATGTCAAAATGACATTGTACTGATGTCGGTCTACGTCAGTACAACTTCATTAACAACCTCATATGCCTCACTTTATTACCCATACCTCTAGCAAAAAAGGTGAATAACAGGTTTGAGAAAATCCACACTTTCCATTATAAGAATTTCAGTGAGCATCTGATATTTCAACCAAAGGATTTCATACCCTGTATGCTCAAGCAAATACTTATGACATCATAGCTCTGTTGTTGTTGCTGACCTGAGGTATATCGATTTGTATTAAAGATTTTTGTTAATTTATATTTCCAATGTGTTTTGATGAAAACTTTTAAAATTGACTAGGTTTACTGTTAGGTTCATACACATTTATTGGCATCACCTGGATGCTACTGCTGACCAGAGGTCAAGGTCACAGACTTGAACATTTGCATTGAGTTTGAATGCCATGCTGATATTTGTAATATCTTTTGATGCTATGAACCTTTTGATATGTGACTAAGTTTACTTCTAGGTTCAAACCATGTATTAAGCTTGGTTTCATTTCATTTAGTGGTGGCATTGATCTGAGGTATATGAAAGTCCAGCTCACTTGTTCTAGTTGAAATTGTCCCATTGAAAGTCAAGCACCCAATAGGTACTTTATGATGTCTTTTGACAATTCTTATATCAGTTATAGTTACCCTTCCATTGGCTCAAGATGGCTGAAATACAGTTGAAAAAGGCCCCAGAAATCCTTTCCTTAAATCAGATATGTCAGAGTTTTATGCAAATAAAATCTTTGACTCCCTTTGCTGCTCATGCCATTTTCTACTGTTTTAATTAAAGTTTTGACTGAAAAAAAAACAACAAAACAAAAAAATAAAACAGAAAACAGTTTGTTTATGAAAGCAATGTAATTCTGTTTCTTAAGTCAGGTTTTGAGTATGTTACTGTTGGGTCTCTATGTAAATAAAATTGCCGAATTGCTTTATTAAATATACTAAATGAACAGATTTGAAAGTGAGACATCAATATTGATGAAATAAAATACCATTTACCATAGACTGTAAATATTGGCATAACAGCTATTTCTGTATCTGGCTTTGCTAGATTTTTGGTTGACCAATTCATATGTCTGATCTGGAATAGTTAATGCAACTGTCGGCGAACAATGTAGACCCTGACCATACTGCTCCTAAGGAGCAGTCTGATCTGGGTGTACACTATTTGCTCATGTGTTAATGGTTGAATATTTAAGGTTGATATGATATTCAATATTTATCTTAAAGATGTAATAGCTCTTTGATATACTTTTATCCTTTTCTAATATTAAGTTTGAATATTAGAAATTAAAGACTAGCGATTTAACAGTGGGGAAAAGTGGATGTCGACATGTTGAAAATGCAAGCCTGCACATCTGCCAGCCTGATCGGGCCTACATTTCATGTTCCATGTATAGTTTCTTGAACATCAAGTAATATGTGGTGGTAAAGATAATTTCTGGTTGGACTGGGCGAATGGCAAGGCTTGTCAGGATCTTCTCAATATATTTAAGGCCCTCTATGCTTTTACCTTATCGGGCCATCAAATTGAACTTTGGTATGACTTAAGTTCTTAAATGAATGTAACTGAAACTTACGTACATTTCCTTTGAGCTGCATCATTTTGAAAGTAGGGCTGGGACGAGTACCCTGGCACCCATGTTCAGGTCGGGTAGACCAATAACCCGGGTACATATTTACTACCCGTTACCCAAATTCTTATTATTATGTAATATACATATTCTATTTCAACAGAATTCTAAGCAATAGAGAAAAGGTTAGTGTGGCAGTCTTGTATCAATTGCAATTGCAATAATATATTGCCAAACGATTTTTGCATATTATAACAGGAAGATTTCTACGTTTTTGTTTCTTTCCCATGCACACGTGTTCAAATAACATATGCCTCACTTACCAATTGCCGTAACCATATATTTTGAAACTGTGGACATGCTCAAAATGTTATGGTATAAACGGGTACCTGCGATTAATCCAAACTCGGGTACCCGGGTACAAAATCTCTACCATCCCAGCCCTGGCTGAAAGGATGCTTAATGCATATGCAAACAGGAGAGGTCTCAGATCAGGCTACACACCTGCACAGTCTGATAATAGCCTATTCTGTTCATACATACCAGAGCTGTAGATAAGAGGGAGTATTTGGTGATAACTAGGGATAATTTTTGTTATTTCTGCATAAAAACATATGTTGTGACCTCTTATCTGAACCGTCTCGTCGAGGCGGTTCAGATGAGGGGTAACAACATATGGTTTCAACGAGAAATAAAAAAAATTATCCTTCAATTATCATCAAATACCCCTCTTATTTAGAGCTCTGCATACCATGTACTGTCCTTGAGAAATCTAAAGGCAGAAAATGAAGGCACTAGTTAGACTGCACAGAGGCACAGGCTGGTTTGAGTCTTAGCTATTAGATGAGTCGAGCAACCTTTTTGCATGATGCATTTCACTCATGCTTATCATAAGAAATTTGAGCCGTGACACGAGAAAACCAACAAAGTGGTTGTGTGCCCAGTGCAGGCTGAGATCAGCCTGGGCATCCGCCCAGTGTAATCAGAGTCTTCACTGTCAGCATGGAGGTAGCTTAGACCCTTAGCTACCCTTTAAGCGCTCAGCGAAGACTCTGCTCAGACTTGACAGATGCCCAGGCTAATCTGAGTATGCGCTGAGCACACAACCACTTTGTTGGTTTTCTTGTGTCGTGGCTCTTTTTTTTTTTTTTTTTTTACAAATATTCATTTTCTCTTTTCTAAGATACAAGGTATAGTTAGATGTATAAATTAGAGATCTATTAGGTGAGCCTAAAATGTTATTTGTCTAAAATCCCCTTGATGCCTGGTGAACTTCAATCTGAACTTCAATCTGAGTACCGTAGTACATCAACCTTTCATAAACTTTCACTTTTGATGCTAGTTGCTACCCATTGAAACCAACATCAAAACTATTTGTAGGATTTCAAATGTAAGAGTAGATTAGAAACATTTTAAGCCTATTTCAACAATGATTGCATTTATTGTGAACCTGCCAATCAAAGATATTTGGCCTGATAAGAATTTTAAATCAAACAGATTTTATTGATTTTGTTTTATTAAAAACTGAAAGGCTGAACACAAATGTAATTAAAATCTTAAGTTGTTTTACTATATATACTTTTTTTCAGTCTGAATTATAATTTAGGAATAAAGGTTATGCTCTTACAATACTTTTAATACTTTATTAATGCATTAAGCCATATGGCCCATGAGCATATAAACATACAGATCTCATTTAGTTAATATACAGGATAGCAAGCATAACAAGCATATACAATAGTATAGAAAAGTACAGTTCCTACAAATACCATGGAGCGTATGCTATGATTGTAAAGTACTTATGGGAGAGGTGCACCAAAAGACGAAGATAAATGGAGAAAAGAGAATAAGATGAGATGTATACAGAGAAATATCCAGACAGTAATAACAGTGGAAAATGTAATACTATGGTACATATTATAAGCCACCTTTGAAAATATATATCAGTCAGAGGTTCTTCTGGCGAGTGATTGGGTAGGTCCCCCACCTACAGGCCGTCAAATCTCTGAAGACGTAAATACCTACAAAATACTAAGGTAGAATGTATAATAAGATGAAATATGTACAGACAAATATCCAAATGATAACGACAGTGAAAAATAACTATGCCACGCTACATATTATGAGCCACCTTTAAAATATAAATCAATCAGAGGCTCATCTGGCAATTGATTGGGTCAGTCCCTACCGACAGGTCATCGAACCTCTGAAGATTGAGCTAGCTAGCTTGCTAGCTCGCTAGATCGATAGATAGATATTTCATACATAAATGCAATTACAGTCTTTTTCAAACTATGGGTCCCCTTTTCGTTGCTCAGAATACATGCTTTTACTATTTTGAATTTCATGCTAAGGGTACAAACTGGATTGAAAGGACTGACCACATTATATCATGAAGGGTGTCCATTGTATCGCATTTGGAGGTCTGTGACTGTGTTGTGCTACTTAAGGCAGTCTTCTTTTAAAAGCTATATCGGAATGGCAAAGATAAGAAATTAAATTCTGGAAAGATGAATGGTGGACCCACTTTACAATGACAGCATTTGTTCCCAAACATTTGGACGTTGCCATCATAAAGAATACATATTTTGAACAATAAAGCCATTCCATGCATATCAGACTGATGTTATGTTGTAATGAATGTCATTGTACATGGGTCAGCCTAGAGCTTTCAGACAGGGATAAGTTTTGCTGCATTTTCAGGACTTGCGGGAGAAATTTTGGCCCAAATTTTGGGTTTCTTTGTATGTTTTATACATTTTCACTTCTCCCTCATTTCAAAATAGGTAGAAGTCAGCCAGCTTAGGGAGACTATTCTATTCTATTCTATCCCACAATCTTACAAGGTCGTTGGAGCACCACAGATGACTTCAAAACGATCCCTTTCCACCTTGTCCTGTTTTCAGCTGCCCTAGTTGAGCTGGCAAAGTCCATTCCTGTCCACTCTTTAATATTGTCTTCCCCCCTCTTCTTCTGTCTACCTCTTTTTCTGTTTCCTTTCACTGTGCCCTGTAGAATCGTCTTTGCTAAACCAGAAGACCTTGAGACATGGCCAAACCACCTTAGTTTCCATTTCTTGACCAGGGTCAGGAGTTCATCATACTCTCCAATGGCTGATTGGATCTTTCTGCGAACTTCCTCATTGGTTATATGGTCCTTGTACGAAATGTTCAGTAACTTTCGGTAGCATCTCATCTCAAAGGCCTGCGTTCTTTTCTCTAACTCTGCTGTCAAGGTCCATGATTCACAGGCATACAGAAATTTGGATATGATAAGGAAGCGCATAAGTTTCGCCTTTGATCCAAGAGGTATGTTGTTATCTCTCCAAATTGGCTTCAGCTTTGTAAGGGCTGACGTGGCTTGTGCAATCCTTGAGAGAACCTCCTTTTTAGAGCCATCATCTGAGACAATTGCCCCAAGGTATTTGAAGCTTGGTACAGTACCAAGCTTCTGTCATTTTACCTTCATCTCCCTCTGGATGCCATTGGCGCTATTTGTCATCAGTTTGGTCTTCTCAGCACTGATCTCCATCTTATACCTTGTGCAGGTTTGATCGAGACTTTCAACTAGGGCTTCTGGTTCCTGCTTTTCCTCAGCTAGAGCAGGTATATCATCGGCAAGCCGCAGATTGATGATATTTCTGCCGCATATGCTAACCTTCCCGTCATGTTCTTCCAGAGCATCCATTTGAGAAAAATGTTGAAGAGGGTGGGTGACAGAAGACATCCTTGCCTTACTCCAACTGTTGTTCTGAACCATTCTCCCATGCTGCCATTCATCAGGACTGCACTTGTAGCCTTGTCATAGAGCTGCTCAATGGTGCAAACTAGATTTGCACAGATATTGTACTTCCGCATGGTGGCCCATAAGGCTGCATGCCAGATCCTGTCAAAGGCTTTTTTGAAATCAATGAAGACATGGTTCAGATTTTGCTGATGTTGGAGATACTTTTCACACAGGATTTTAAGGTTGAAGATCTGTTCAGTGGTGCTCCTTCCAGCTCTGAACTCAGCCTGTTCTTCAGCTAATATCTCTTTGGCTTGGGGTTTAAGCCTGTTCAAGATGACTTTCAGCATGACTTTGCTTGAATGGCTGATGAAGCTGATGGTTCTGTAGTTCTTGCAAAGCTGTAGGTTGTCCTTTTTAGGGAGTGTAATAATCAGTGACTGAGTCCATAGGGTATGCCATTCACCTGTTTTCCAGATTCTATTACAGATTTATGTTAAAACATCAATCATGGTTTCCCTGCCAGCTTGATCAAGTTCTGCTGGTATAGTATCAACTCCGGCAGACTTCCCCTTGTTCAGTACTGCTACTGCAATCTCAACTTCCTCATGAAGGATTGGCTGTAGAGCTTCTTCTAGGGGCTGATTGCAGTCCAGAACGGTAGGCTGCCCTGATTGTAAAGAGAATGATGCAAATGCTGGAAGCAAGGAACACATCAAAGAATAAAAATAATGTATTTTCAATATACTCAATAATCTTAAAGGACCAGAAAGTATAAACTAACACAGGGTATAATGGATTCCGCTAATTTTCGCTTCCTGCAGAGACTGTACATCATATTTGGCTTCCGCCGAGACTGTCCGGGAACTCTTGCTTCCTGCAAAGACTACTGTCCTCGAAAAATGGCTTCCTTCCGAGACCGTCAGCGTGTCTCTGCTTCCTGCCGAGAGCCTCGGCAGGAAGCAGAATCACGCGGACAGTCTCTGCAGGAAGCCATTTATCATGTACACCCAGATCAGATAAGATACTTCTGAACAAAACATAGTCATTTAACTCCAGACAACCTCTTATACTGGAAATGTACCTGTAGAAAAGTCCATTTAGGCATCAGCAGGTGAATAATTTTGGGCATTACAGAATAAGGGCTGTTTTAATGAATTAAATCAGTAAATATAGAATGTCAGCTTTTTTCCAAATATTAGAAAATTTGATAGTAAATTGCAGAAGCCTTTCAGTTTTTGATAAGTAGCTATCACATTCACTTCTTATTAAGTTTGATATTTAACTGTGCTTGACCCAAGATGGGAAACCCGTTCATGTTTGAATAAATTACTAGGCTAAAAGCAATCTTTTCACACCTTGTTTTAATGATATATTGAATGATAGGATTTATCTGACATCTTATTGTGTCAAAATTTTATTAAAAGATATAAATGTTTAACCATGTTAACTTTCGACGAAAAATTAATGTCATTCCTCTGAGTGGTATCTTCAACAATTTTTAAAAAATTGGGACACTTAAAATAATCAATGTAATTGCCCTAAAAATAGAATGGTTTGGTTTTACGCTGCAGTAATACCTCCGAAAAAGGAGATAGAATGGTAAACATTGAAGGCCCTGATCAGACTGCTCCTTAGCATCTAATCTGGGTCTGTACTGTTGGCCCAAACCTATCTGACCCAATGCATAGATCGAGCCGTGACATGACAAAACCAACAATGTGGTTGTGCGCCCAACGCAGACTCAGATCAGCCTGGGCATCCGCCCAGTCTGATCAGAGTCTTCGCTGTCGGCATGGAGGTAGCTTAGACACTTAGCTACGCTTTGAGCGCTTAGCGAAGAGTCTGACTGGACTGGTTTGATACCAAGGCTGATCTGAGTCTGCACCGGGCGCACAACCACATTGTTGGTTTTCTCGCGTCGCGGCTCAGATTTTTTACGGTATATATATTTGATCAAAGGTGAAAGTGCTCCTTCTGTCTGCCCCTCTTCTTTTTCTTCTTTTCACTGTACCCTGTAGGATTGTCTTTGCAAAGCCAGAAGACCTTAAGCTGTAGCTAAACCACCTTAGGTTCCATTTCTTGACTGAGGTCAGGCATTTGCCATGTCCCCCAATGGTTGATTGGATCTTTCTGCAAACATTGTCATTAGTTACATGGTCTTTGCAAGAGATGTTCAGTAACCTTTGGTAGAATTTCCTAGGCTTGCATTCTTTTTACTAACTGCCAACAATATCCATGATTCACAGGCGTACAGAAAGATAGATATGACATGGCAGCATATTGGTCTGTGCCATTTGGTTAGACCTATCTATACCAGTACATAGAATTTCTATGGTACTTTGAATTGCAGATTTCAGATATAACTGGATAAAATGGCTCCTATCTGATTTTAGAATCTTTGTATGAAAAGTGTTAAATTAATGGCAAACTAATTTCCATATCATTTTCACCGATAATGTCATTATTGTTGGCTAATGTATTAATATAATCCTATCTGATTTTCTAACACTGTACCTGATAATTTAATGAATGCCAGACTGTGAAAGTAAAAATTAATAAAAATTTTAAGGTCTTAGTAGATTGTGAACTGTAGATATGATCTTTTATGGTCATAATACTGAGCTATCAGGGTTTGAGGTTGTAAAACTTGAGAATAATCTCAAACTCAAAATAAAGCACACTGATTGGCTGCTTCTGAGCATGTGCTCGGAAGCAGCCAATCAGTGTGCTTTATTTTCAGTTTGAGAATGTATTCAAGTTTTATAACCTCGGGGCCAAATTTTGAATGCTGATGAGTTTTAAGACTGTTTGAAGGTAATGTCCAGTGCTGTGCAGCTAACAGTCCATTTTATCCATTGGCTTTCATTCCTCAGAAACTTTTCTCATAATTTATCAAATGTGGTGTATGTTAATTTGAAGTCTTTGCTTAGTTGCCTTTCCTATAGTGGTTTCTTTTTTGTTACATTATATATTTATCAAGTATTGCATTTGTCATGTTTGTCAGTGTAACTTAACCCATTGCATTCTGGGTAGTTTTTGTCGTCTGCTGAAATTGTCGTCTGCATCAAAAATCAAGAATATTCTAACTAACTCTTGTAGAAATGATGTCTAGGCAGCAAACAGTTTTGCCCAGATACCCCTAAAGGGGTATCCCGAATGGAATGGGTTAAGGTCAAGGTCATGGACTTAGAAAATTCAATTTAGAGTATTGATATTAAGTTGATGATACATGCTTCAATATACTCAAGGTTTTAAGCAGACACACCATTGTAATCTTCAAGGCTAGGTTGGCTCAGAACTTTGCCCAAGCAATGAGCCAGTGTATAGCAGATTATAAAAGTTAAAACTGCATCATAGATGGTTGCTTGCTTGATACACATGATACATATAATTTTAAAATTTTCTTTCTTACATACTAAATACAATACAATATTTTCTAGTGATTTGCACTGCTATAATTTTTAAACTCAAAAGGTCAAGCTTAAAACTATTTAATAAATTTTCAGTATAAACAAATAGAAATAGTAATAATCTGCACAAACAAAACTCTTTAAGCCCGAAACACTTCTGAGATTATTAAATCGACACAGGATTAAAGATAACGTCATTTAAAATAGAGATTCATAAAGGTAAATGTTGTGATTAGCATTATAAGAGTTGTCATGGAAAAAAGTGTCTGGCGGTATAAAATGTAATAATTTATCAATAGTGATAAATTATTTTTATAAATGACTAAAAACAATGCTAACAGGCCTAGCTCATCCATCCACAGATTTTAAATAGTGAACTTAATATGGGAATGGTTCTAAGTATTGAACTATTGAAATGAGAAGGGTTAAACAGCTGCAGTGAGTATATCAGACTATTCAGAGAGAGAGAGAGAGAGAGAGAGTCTGCAGGCCCATCCAACTGACCAGAACCATTGTCAAAATCTTGCCTAAAGTTACATGTATACACCACAACAAGATTCAAACACCTTTTGGTGGTGATTTAGCGTAGGGTAGCCAATGGAAATTTATGGTAGATTCCTATTCAAATTAACATCATTATTATTCATTTACTCAATGCTCCCATTTTAATAGGATTCGGCTTATCTGGGCTTAAACATGTAAACCAATTTATTTAGTTTTGGTTGTATGAAAAAACAAATGGAAGATAAGACCAGATTTGGTTTTCAACTTATTTTCAAGTGCTGTTAAAATATTGATATACAAGTTGCTAGCCCATAAATCGCTTTAAAAACCCTTAATCCTCTTATGAGAAGACCTCAAGGACCCTTTTAAAACAATAAATTCATTTGATCCTTCAAAATGAAGAAGATTGTAATTGTATACGAAGATCTATCATATATCAGGTTTTAAGCTGATGCTATCATTCTCCATATGCTTCTCTGATATTGGTCATTGAAGGGACATACAGGAGATGATAATGATAATAGCAGCATTAACACACCTGGTTAACTGTGTTTTCAAGAATCTTATGAAATGAAAAAGAGCTGTTACGAAACGAAAAAGAGTCATAGTCACCACACGACATGGTCAAAACGCAAAAGCTGTAACGAAAAGAAAAAGAGTCATAGTTACCAAACGACCTGGTCATCAGGTCGTTTGGTAACTATGACTTTTTTTGTCTCGTAACAGCTCGTTTTTGATTCGTAACAGCCCTTGTATATATACATAGTTAAACAGGGGTGAGTATATAACCAGCACATTAGAGCAACCAAATCCCACTCAGGGTATTACTCCAAGTATTGTTTTTTTCATTTTGTCTTTTTCTGAAATACCAATCAAAAGATAAAATCAGAGTTAAATCAGCTATTAGACTAACCAGCACACTGGCTATAAGACGGGGATTTTCCATCTCTGGAATGACCAAAATATCTAAATCAGTCATGAAATTTGGTAATAAGGTTTTTCTTTCCCAAAACGATCCCAAAACTGTAGATCCATCTTAAGACAGATCTAGATTTTTTGGGGTTGGTTTGGAAGGGGGAATAAAACCTGTCTAATCAGTAATCACTGAATAAATACAGCAATTATAGGAAAGAGTTTGAGTAAATTTTGGTAAATTCTGGCATTACTCAGATATCATCTAAAAACTTCCATGAATATTCATGACTATTCATTTAATATCTTTCTGTAAATGTTTTGTTGGAATCGACTATTTATCTTCTGAATCTTTAAAAATCGAGAGGGAGCATGTTTAACTTTTCAATACCCATTAGTTTAGTTAAAATGTGTTTAACAAGACATGTTTGGCGATCGTTTGGTCCAAAACCCTTGTACACAGAAACAGGAAGCTGGAATATTGACCTATAAAGTTTAACAACAAATTGGTAAATGTTTGATTTTTCAATTGCTGTATATATGAGCCACACATGGTAAGAAAATGTGCCTTACACTAAGTGTGAAATTAAGCCTAGCTGCAGATTTTTTTATCACATTCTTTCTTTTGTGCTGTATAGAATTCTCAGGATCTATATATTGTTTAACAGGAATGATAAGATTGTTTGGAACACAGGCTGGTCTTAGTGTTTGCTGTTTGTACTTGCCATAAGGTAGTTTTTCCACCAGAAACTTTCATAAAAGCAGTCCATTATCAATAATGTAATATTAGTTTAAACAATTTATCATTGTATTTCTATTATTTTACATTGGTAGTCACTTCATATTCAATTTATTTGTTTAACCTTTCATTGCAGTTTCAATTTATCTTGGTTTCAATAGTCAATATTAACTCCCAGCTATGTTGTTACAAAATTTCTTACAAAGACTTATGTGAGCCTCAGAAATTTTGTGCAATATCACAGAGATTTATGAAGAAACTGCCAAAGTTAGCTACCAAATTTATTGTGAAACAGGAAATAAATAGTCTTGTCATGAAATGCAGCATGATTCAATTATATACAGACAATGCTTTGTAGAATAGGATGGATTGATGACTTGTGATTTAATGTCCTTTTAAACAGTATGTGAGTCATATCAGGACAATGGGAGAGTGATACTGAAAGACTATGTACAATGGTACCCCATTTATTGTTGAAAAGATTTCCGCCACCACCGGATTCAAACCTCGGACTGCTAGATCAGTACTTTGGCGTAGTAGAATAGACACATTATGATCTAACAATAATAAAAAAGAAAGTGCATGTACCTGCATACTTCGGCTTCAGAGTTCTCATTACCGTAATCGACCCATTTACTGCACTGTGCGCTTAACTGTTTCAAAATTGCAACAAAAAGGTGTGGTAAAAAATGTATCTAATAACCGCACACTCAGAAAAATTAAATGCAGGGTGACTGGAAAGAGGCAACATGGAGTAGGACTGGAAATACTGTGTGTTTATACTTTTCAAGGGACAGACAATAATAAGAAAGCCTTGAGTTCACTGTTGAAACAGAAATGGTAAGTTGTTGGGTTTTGTGAGAGTTTCAAAAGGAAAAGCAGTGTGCGTTTGTGCAGTTTTTTCCTGAAATGGCCTTAGTGTGCAGTTATGGGGGCATGTGCGGTAAATGGGTTGATTACGGTACTTCCAGCAATATTGGAAATGCAGCCCTTTCTTTGACCAGCCTTTCAAATAGGAGGGTGTGATTTAATCGGTGGCTAGAAAAGGGGGCATATTTCTTAGAGAAATATAAAAATTGAGGTCTTTAGTTATGTCACAGGCGCTTGAAGTTTAGACTGTGAACTACTTCAAAATGTCAAAAATCGGAAAGATCATATCTCATTTAAAAATGATACAAGTTATTATACAGTGTTGTATTGGACACTTTGGATGACAAGGTTTAGAAATATTTCTAAGCTAGAACTTCAAGCTCCTTTGGTTAGGTGCATAAAATCAATTTTGGTAAATACTGCATGATTTTAATAAATTTTGTCCCAAAAGAGAGGTGCTTTCACATCACCTCCTCCCCATCCCCTCTCCCTTCCCACCACAAATACAAGTCAGACTTTGAATTGCATGATTTCAGGTTTGTTTTAAAGCACAGGAACTATTTTTGAAACAGTTGAAAAAAAATCACTATAGATGTGTTTCCAACAAATTGCATTCTCAAAGAAAGATACCAGTGAGGTTTTATTTTTCTGATGTGACCATCCAGTCATAGTTTGATAGTAGTTGCATCATCAAAGTTTTTGCCCATGAAGACATTTTCAGGCATTAGATACAAAGCTGCTTCAGATTTTGTGGGCATTGCCATAGCCCCATTTGGGATGAAGTGTCCCGCAGATCTGTTGAGTATTCTGAATATATATTCATTTATTCTCTTTGCAGTTTCCCAAAGACTTGTTCAAGAACAATGTCACAGATGAAATTGACCATGAAGATAATGGTCTGCCAGAAAAGGTAAAACAGATGGTAGCTTCATGAATGGCCCTTTAGTCAGAAAATGATTTGAGCAGCAGCACAATAAAGTGGCATGTGCCCAGCATCCGCCCAGTCTGATCACTCTTTGCTGTGGGCTTAAAGGATAGCTAAGGGTCTAAGCTAGCTACATGCAGACAGCAAAGACACTGACTGGACTGCATGGGCAGATGCCAAGGCTGATCTGAGTTTTTGCTGGGCACACATGCCTCTTTGTTGGTTTTGTCGTGACATGGCTTATTTATTTTCTGGCTTGCCTATATGAAAGTACAGGAAATGTTATTGTTGTCACCTTGGCGATGGCAACCATGTCCCCATCTGATGGATGTTTCAGTTAAAGTCTTTTATGTAATGGCAACGTGCTGTCAGGCGAGCTATCTTGTATGTGGACAGTTCTTGATTCTCATTTCTCTACTAAAACATGATGGGCTTTTGGTAGAGCTGCTTTGGAGAGGCCTTAACATATGTTTTATTTGTAACAGAGTTCCCAGGGGTCTGGGTAGTCAAATTTTATCAAGTCAGGCAAGTAAGAGAATTTTGAGACTGATCAAGGAAATTTTTTATCTAAGCTGAAAGTCGGGATTTGAAATTTCAGGCTTTAGATACAAAGCTATTTCAGCTTTTGGGGAATGGCCAGACCTCCTTGGGATTTTGGGTCACATGTAAAAAAAACTAAAAAGACTTGGTGATTGACACTTTCAAGGCTTGAAGAAAAATATTTTATATGCAGCACATACAAGAAATGGGTGGTAAAGTGCATTCTGTTGTTCAGGGCAATCTGGCAGCTGGTCAATGGATCAGTCAGGGAATTGTCGGAGCATTTTGAATATCAAATTCTGTGTGGACCTTGTGTAGCTTCATGAATATCCGCTGATTAAAAGCCAACCTTTCGAGGTCAGTTTTCTAAAACAGTTGTGTCCAGGCAAGGTATGAAGATGACAGAATACTAAAGGTTTTATAATACCATACTTCTTCCAATGTTGGATTTTTTAGGTCCTATAAATGACTCTCATGGGACAAAATCTGGGCAAGAAGCACAACTGTTTGATGTGGTCTGGGGCAAATTTTGTTTGTATTTGTGCACTATGTTTACAGAGTGGGCAAAAGAGAGTGTTATTAGAGATAGGGCATTAAGGGCATTTATTAAAATGAATACAGTACATTAGCCTCATGAATTTACAAAAAAATTGTAAAATGCAAAATTACTTTTTTTTCAATACCTGTTTTGCAGAAGTGTTTCATAGTGTTTATAAATGTCATTTATCTTGAGTTGAGCAGAAAAGAGTAAACACTCTACTAAAGTGTGCAACAATTTATCAAACCTGGAGGATGCTTAAAATATAGGCCTTAAAACAGATGATATAACAATATTAAGGACCATTTCAAGACTTACCATAAAAATTTAAAAAATTGGGACTCTGAAAATAGTTGAGCCGTGGCACGACTAAACCAATGAAGTGGTTGTGCACCCAGTGCTGACTCAGATCAGCATTAGCATCCGCCCAGTCTGATCAGGGTCTTCACTGTCCGCATGGAAGTGGCTGAGACCCTGAGCTAACATTTAAGAATCTGATAAGACTTGGTCGATGCCCAAGCTGATCTTAGTCTGGGCTGTGCGCACAACCACTTTGTTGGTTTTCTTGTGTCGCGGCTCAGTTACCATAATTGTCGTCGGGCCACGTAGCGCAATCGGTAGGGCACCTAACTCATAAGTCAGAGGTCCTGGGTTCGAAACCCGGTCTGGCCACATACTTTCGTTTCTCCTTCTGCTGATTCAAGAAGGGCAGTTGTCAGTTACTGGCGAAAGTATGTGCACTTAGTACTGGTTAACTGCTTAGGAGGTCTAAGCCTGCCCAGGTATAGTGTGATTAGGTTAACTGACCGTCCCGACATGACCATAGCTGTTTACCGTGGACGTTAAGCATCAAATCAATCAATCAAAAATGTCCTGAAAATGAAACAGTTTGGTTTTACACTGCAGTAAAATGTCCAAAATATGCAGATGGGATGGCAAACAGTGTAGACCCTGATCAGGAGCAGTCTGATTTGGGTCTGCCTTGTTTGTTAAAGCCTATCTGTCTTTTTACAGTATTTATTACAATCACTCATCTGTATACAAAATGAGTTGTAAATGTTTAGGATTTAACCTTAGTATTTTATTCAGCTGAACAAGGCTGTAAGACTTATCTTTCTTGGCTAATGCTTAACAGCCCAAAACTACTAGTATGTATACCACATAGAATATGGTCCTTGTAAGCATGCCTTTGCAAAGTCAGAGAGCTACTACCCAGGCAATCCATTGGAATAAGGTTCAGTTTTTGCGCTTGCTGCATTTCTTCTAATAACTGCCACAGGGCATACTATAAATGATATTCTTGAGACAAATATAGCAAATGATTAATTTTAGTAGTCTAAGCCAATCTTCTTGGAATTTGGCCACTTTTTCGTAGAAGAATTAAGGCAGGGGGCATTTATGGAGGAGGGGACATTAAGTAGAGGAAATACGGAAGAAGGTTTTTCAGCAGCTGTAAGTTTTGTTCATGTGGCCAGTGCAAACTGTTCAGACTTAACATCAGTGCAATTTGATCAGAATTACAGAATTTCATCATGGTATATACAAGTTGCTCATATGATATTAAAGTTTATTATATGACATCTCTGTTGTTCATTGGTTAATGTCATTTCATGAAACTTGTAGGACCACATGTTAGATTAATAACACTTGGTTACTGGCATATACCCAGCAGGCACATGATGTCGAAATGACATCGTACTGACGTCAATGAGACATGAGTATGACGTCATGTGCTTGCTGGGTAGCGTCATACCATCTGTGACTAGTAAGGTTTTCTATAGAAATAATGTCAGCTTTTAAGATAATGAAATTCCTTTTAAAAACATGTAGTCATATGATAAACTGAGTGTTACACTCTTAGTAATTTTTTGTGAAATTTATGAAACTATCCAGAGATTCATTTCATAAATTTCATACAAAATTATCGCTCATGTAAGTTCCTCTATTTTGTTACATATTTTCAGGAGATTCATAGAATGCTTGACTACAAAATGTTACATAAATCTCTACATCTGTCCCTCAACAACCATACTGCAGAATGGAACTTCCGAGTCATCAGACGAGCTCTCGATATTCTTGATAAACAGGGACTCACGTAAGTTGCTGCTTTTTGTAGGTCACTGTGACCAATACTTCATGGTTCAATGACTGTAAGGCTAATCTTACTTGGCTGACACTAAACCATGCAAAGCTACCTGTGCATAAAACCTGAGTATAGCCACATAAAATAAGGTCCATTTTTAGCTCGCCTGTACGAAAGAACAGGGAGAGCTATTGTTGTCACTTTTGGCGTCGGCATCGGCGTCGGCGTGGGTGTCACACTTTAAAGTTTTACGTTAAAGTTTTTATTGAAGTTTCATATCTCAACAACCACTAGCAGAACCTTTTGATATTTGGAATATAATCATATCATAGCATATCCTTCTATTTTGTTACACCATACCCCTGGGTGAGGTCTTGGGGTGGGGCATAGGGGTCAAAATTTAGGTCACAGTCACTTTAAAGTTTTACATTAAAGTTTTTTTAAAGTTTCATATCTCAACAACCACTACCCAGAACCTTTTGATATTTGGAATATAATCTTATCATAGCATATCCTTCTATTCTGTAACACCATACCCCTGGGTAAGCTCTTGGGTAGGGGCATAGGGCTCAAAATTTAGGTCACAGTCACTTTAAAGTTTTATGTTAAAGTTTTTTTTAAAGTTTCATATCTCAACAACCACTGGCCAGAACCTTTTGATATTTGGAATATAATCATATCTTAGCATAATCTTCTATTCTGTAACACCATACCCCTGGGTAAGGTCTTGGGGTGGGGCATAGGGGTCAAAATTTAGGTCACAGTCACTTTAAAGTTTTAGGTTAAAGTTTTTTTAAAGTTTCATATCTCAACAACCACTGGCCAGAACCTTTTGATATTTGGAACATAATCATATCTTAGCATAATCTTCTATTTTTAACACCATACCCCTGGGCGAGGTCTTGGGGCGGGGCTTAACCTTTCATTATATAACACTTTACCCCAGGGTCAGACCCTGGATGGGGCGTAGGGGTCAATAATTAGGCCACACTCACTTTAAAGTTTTTCAGTTAAATATATCTCCTTTTTCTCTTGGTTGGATTCTTATGATATTTGCACTGTAGGTTGATATTGATTCAAAGTTTTACAGAGTAGCACCCCCACCCCACTCATTGACCTTGAGGTCAAGGTCATGCACTTTGAAATTTGGCGTTTTGTTAAAGTACTCTGATAGCATACTGTTCCATAGTGCTTGGGATGGATTTAATTTATACTTGAACTGATGTTAGATATTGACCTGAGTTTTCACAAAATACTACCCCCACCCAACTGGGTGACTCTTAAGTTAAGGTCATTGATTTTATAACTTTGTTGAAATACTTGGACGTGCTTGCATGAAGTTTTATGAAGTGCAAACCGACAAATGCCTGTGAGACGGGCAAGCACCAGTTCAGGCGAGCTTTGCTGTCAGGCGACAGCTCTTGTATAAACATGTTGACAATACTTGGACATGCTTGCAAGAAGATTTTTGCGGTACCGACAAATGCCTGTGAGATGGGCAAGCACTAGATCAGGCGAGCTCTTGTTAACATATGCATTTGCAAGGCTAAGGAAAGCTACCAGATGGCCCTCAAGGTAGCTTTCATATGCTGTTGCAAAGGAATGCTAATATGGACCGCATTCTATGTGGCCTGCATGGTCCATATTTCTAGAAGGTTCAGTTTTTATGCTTTCCATATTTCTCTAATAAATGCGCAGGCGGCGCATAGAACACTGGACTACAAAACGTTATACAAGTCTCTACATCAGCAGAGCTCCAGATAAGGTGTGGTTTTGAGGATAATTCTAAGATGATTCTTATTGATCTCAATGCAAATAGATCTTGTAATCCCTCATTAGAACCATATATATCTAGATACTAGAGTTGGATATACAAGGCTGTGTTTCCTTAAGCATTTGCCTGATCTGTTAGACAGATGGATTTTGTAAGCGTTTCTATAGGTTAACCCATTGCATTCTGGGCATTTTTTGTCGGCTGCTGAAGTTGTCGTCTGCAACAAAAATCAAGAATATTTTGACAATATTGGTCTAACTAACTCATGTTGAAATGATGTCTAGGCAGCAAACAGTTGGAATGTCAGATCAGGCCCCACGTTTGTGGGACCTGATCTGGATCCAAACTGTTTGCCCAGATACCCCTAAAGGGGTATTCCGAATGGAATGGGTTTACAAGATAAAGCAGGTGCATCTGTTTATTGTGGATTTCTAGTTTCTTCACTTTCATCTAGGTTTGAAGACCTGTACAATGCCCGGCTAGCCTACCAAGCCTATGAGGCCTATGATATGAAAGGAATGGTGATAGAACAGCACAGAATACTCAGAACACTCAAGGTATTACATAAACATACATTAAAAAATTCTGAGAGGGGAGAGAAGTTGGATTTGTTGGGTGGTGGTGGGGGGATGGTGGTGGTGTGTTGGTGGTGGGGGATGGTGATGGTGTGTTAGTGGTGGTGGTGGTTGGGGGGGGGGGGTTCAAAGGAGTTATGCCAACATTGTGGAGGGATGGTGGTGGTATGCTGGTGGTGGTGGGGGGGAAGGGGTTCAAAGGAGTTATGCCAATATTGTAGAATGCCTTTTGAAGTGCCTACCATTTTTGGGGGTTTTGGGGTTATAGATAAGATGGGAGTGTTTCTCCACCAAAACAATCAGAAAAAACCTTGAGCAGTTTTATTAGACGGATCAAAATTTTGACATTTTATGGTAGGCAGGGCTCGGGAAAACCGGATTTCTTTCGGTCCAAGACCAAAATTCAGAAATTGGGACCGATTGGAAACAGCCCAAAGCCCCAAAAAATCGGTCCCATACTGGCCCAATACTTAGGAAATTTTCTCCGATTCGTCCGAAAATTGTTACACACGGCCGTTTGATCTTGTCCCGACGTATGAAATATCGCCACTGTCTTTAAAATTCTAGCACGTGTCATAACTAATCGGATTAACGCAGGTGTTAGCAGAACGAAAAGACCGCCTACGGGCCAATCGAGATTGTCCGTATGGAGCACTGAACCACATGTCGGACCGCCTACCTGTCAATAACAAGTGTCATAATGACGCGCACTCTTACGACAGTCTACAAAACAACATCAAAATCACGATGACTGGGCTTTGGGATAAAGGTGTCCATCTTTTTTCACGATCGCGAGAATGTAACTGACCTGTATGTGTAGGGCGTATGCCGACTTCAAAAGTTTGTGAATGTATCCATAAGACTGTCCGAAGTTCATTCATATTTGCATTTGCCCTTACAAGGGATAGTCTTTCATGTTTCATACTGTCTGCAATGGAGTTTTTAGGAATACCTACCTATTCCGCGAAAAGTGTAGATTCAAAACGAAGATACATTGTTAATATTAATAGTCACTATTTCCGACGCGTTATGGTCTACGCTCTTGTAAAAATATACAATGTTTTGAATAATGGAACTATAAAATATGAAAATGAAAACATCCATTTCACCGATTTCCTAGTTGTATCGTCATATCGTCATGCAGACCAGTGCGAAAATAATGCCGATCAGTGCACACACACACAAAAAGAAAAAAATAGCGCATTTTGATCAGGGTCTACGCGAATATTATATTCGGTATAATACTAACGGTAGCGTTGATATGCAATCACCCGCTCGTTTATGGGTCAAGCACGTTTTGTCTTTGATGTAAAGATAAAAGACGCCGCTGTGAGTATAACGTACGCAGTGTCATTCTCACTGTATGATGGCTAAAGGTACCTAAGTACACACACAGATGACTAACAATCGTACCAGCCAGCGCAACTAAGCAGTCAGACCGGTCTTTCTTGTTCGCATCTAACATGAATAATAATGAACGGCGACCTAGCAACAACCGAATACTTCGGTGGAAGCTAGTAAATATACGCTCTTCACGCGATCCGTAAGTCACCATTTCCGACGCGGCCCATTCGGCGGCAATGGAGGGGAAATTATGCAATTTGGGTTTGTTAAACAGTACAACCATCATACCTTGGGCGAGTTAATGCTCAGGACTTACGTGTTGTTCACAAACAAACAGGAATGACCGTCAATTTTAATGCAATGGGCTTGAACAAGTTGTCTCCCCTGTCCACCTGTCAATCAAGTCTGATGTCTTCTATCAGGTCCGCTTTGCCTACGAACAGGTTCTAGTCTTGTATTTGCTTCTACGTGCATAGCTAAACGTCTTAAAATGTTTGAAACCAAGAACTCCACCAAACACAATAATGTACGACCATTGTACGGAAATCGGGATTAATTCATAGGACTTCGCTTGTTGTCATTAGTTTTCGTGACAGGTATCAATTTTTTTTCCAATGGAAATTAGTTAGGTGATGACGTCATCGGCTGGACCGATTCATTTTTAGCTCACCTGAGCCGAAGGCTCAGAGGTGAGCTTATAGGATGGGAGTCGAGCCGTCGTCCGTGCGTGCGTGCGTGCGTGGGTGCGTGGGTGGGTGGGTGGGTGCGTCAACACTTTCAAACATAAATATCTCAGAAACCAGTGGGCCGATCGCAGTCAAATTTTATCTGAAGCATCATTGGGGTGGGGGAAAGGCTGCATTAGGTTTTGGTGCCGATCAGCTCAGAACTCTGGTTTCCATGGCAACAGATAGCCCCCATAGGGTTATAATGGGGAAAACGGCGTCATCACATTTTCTCGACTGTTTTTGATTAGATCCTTATCATACTTTCAGGTAATGGTGACATACACAAGAGCTTGGATGAGTTCGAAATTTGGCCGGATTCGAGCACTGACTACGGAGTTAGCTGTCCTTGAGCGTTTGAAAAAAATCCCATAGGGTTATAATGGGGAAAATGGCGTCATCACGTTTTCTCAACTGTTTTTGCTTAGATCCTTATCATACTTGCAGGTAATGATTACATACATAAGAGCTTGGATGAGTTCGAAATTTGGCCGGATTCGAGCACAGACTACGGAGTTAGCTGCCCTTGAGCGTTTGAAAAAAATCCCATAGTGTTATAATGGAGAAAACAACGTCATCACATATTTTTAGAAAAACTTTGTCATCGCTCTATTGCCTACATTTCTCAACGGATTTTAAAATAACTTCACACAAATGTAGGGCGTGACAATATCTCGAGCAAGTTCGACTTTCAGGATGCTGCGCCCAAGGTCAAGGTCACTGTGGCTAATTTTAGAAAAACTTTGTCAGCGCTCTAGCACCTACATTTCTCAATGGATTTTAAAATAACTTCACACAAATGTAGGGCATGACAATATCTCGAGCAAGTTTGACTTTCAGGGTGCTGTGCCCAAGGTCGAGGTTAATTTGGCTATTTTTAGAAAATCTTTGTCATCGCTCTAGCGCCTACATTTCTCAATGGATTTTGAAATAACTTCACACAAATGTAGGGCATGACAATATCTCAAGCAAGTTCGACTTTCAGGATGCTGTGCCCAAGGTCAAGGTCACTGTGGCTATTTTTAGAAAAACTTTGTCATCGCTCTAAGGCCTACATTTCTCAACGGATTTTGAAATAACTTCACACAAATGTAGGGCATGACAATATCTCGAGCAAGTTTGACTTTCAGGGTGCTGCGCCCAAGGTCAAGGTCACTGTGGCTATTTTTAGAAAAACTTTGTCATCGCTCTAGCACCTACATTTTTCAATGGATTTTAAAATAAATTCACACAAATGTAGGGCATGACAATATCTCGAGCAAGTTCGACTTTCAGGGTGCTGTGCCCAAGGTCAAGGTCACTGTGGCTATTTTTAGAAAAACTTTGTCATCGCCCTAGCCCCTTCATTTCTCCATGGATTTTGAAATAACTTGACACAAATGTAGGGTATGACAATATCTCAAGCAAGTTCGACTTTCAGGATGCTGTGCCCAAGGTCAAGGTCACTGTGGCTATTTTTAGAAAAACTTTGTCATTGCTCTAGCACGTACATTTCTTAATGGATTTTGAAATAAATTCACACAAATGTAGGGCATGACAATATCTCAAGCAAGTTTGACTTTCAGGGTGCTGCAATCAAGGTTTTTGATTAGATCCTTATCATACTTGCAGGTAATGATGACATACATAAGAGCTTGGATGAGTTCGAAATTTGGCCGGATTCGAGCACAGACTACGGAGTTAGCTGCCCTTGAGCGTTTGAAAAAAATCCCATAGTCTTATAATCAGGGCTCTCACACCCCTTTTTGGGAATGGGGCCGGGGCCTTTAGAATTGGGAAAAATAGCGTCATTTTGTCTGAAATTGGGAAAATTTTCATTGTTTTATGTGTGAAGTGTTCATTGTCAGACCAACACAACTAACATATGGTATTGTTATATTTTCAGAGGAATCCAGTCAGTATTTAAAGCAGACATAGATCTAGCAGATAGTGAATCATAATAAACTTTATCAAAATAGTTGGTATATTAGATAATAACAAAACTATTTGTGTGTGTTGAGTTTTTCTTTCTTTCCTTTGAACTGGCAACTTCCCTATCTTGCCACTCTCAAATTGGAGACAAGACCGGGACCTAGAAAAAAAAGTGTTTCAATATAACAACAGTAAATGAAGCATCTGTGAACTAAGCATAATGTGAGGTTGAGAGAAAGTGGCCTGTCACAATGCAGAACATGGCAAAACTTTCAGTCCTGCAAGTACAAAACATCCACAGTATGTCACTATCACTATACTAACTCTTGAATGTCCCGGTAATCCTGTTTATGATTTTGGATATGGCCGAAAATGTCTGTGAAAATCGATTCAGGTACGAAACACAAAAACAGCAGAATCATCCACCAAAGGTGAAAACTCCGATCAAATTTTAGCATTGGAAGGCTTTAAATTAAAGAATAAGTCAAAATATTGTTCACCACAACAATATTGGCCCTTAAGCAAAAAGATATTAACATATTGCAGCGAAAATCGCTAGGCTATTCGCCCTCTAATGAAAGGGAAGTAACTCTAACAGTACATGGCAACTCTAACAGTACATGATAAAACCCGGTACCACTTTCCAGTAACAAAACATGACGATCGTGATTGAAAATGTAATTGTATTATATTCTGTTAGGAAAGGACCCTTCAGAATATTAAAGGACTATGTAATAAGCAGAACTAGTTCAATTTTTTGGAAATCAGTATTCACATCAAAAATCAACATTGTTCGTCTAATAATAGACTGTAGCCAAATTCAAGAGCTGCAATCAATCAAGAACATTGACCTTCTTCACATTGAGAGGCTTTCAAGGAACTTATGTTTTGCTATACACACAGAGAGGCTTAAGAAATTAAATGAGGGGTGAAGATAGCTTGAATAGAATACAGTGAAATACCGATGCTGCATGTATAGCGTATATATTAATGGTGATGGTTTTTGTGAGACATCCTTAACGTTACTCAGATAAAGACATTTGAATACCATATTACGTGGGTGCTCCCAGCGGTTGGAGGATAATACATACGAAAAGAAAATTGCTTCCCGATTTTTTTAGTTATAAATTATGTTAACATTTTTAGTTTTAAGTGGTTTTTAATATATTTAGCATTGATGCAACTGGAGTATTCTTGGACCAAATAGGCTTAGTCAGATTGGGAATTTTTCATCTTGAATTGGGAAAAAAACATACTTTTTGGCATTGGGAATGGGGCCGAATTTCGGCCCCAAATTTTTGTGATCGAGAGCCCTGTATAATGGTGAAAACAATGTCATCACATTTTCATTTCATCGGATCCTCTTCATACTTGCAGGTAATGAGGATATGCATAAAAGCTTGGATTAGTTAGCACTTCGGCTAGATCCCACCACTGACTATGGAGTACCTGCCCTGAGCATCCAAAAAATCAATGTCGCCACTTTTTCTTGGTTTCTACTGATCCGATCCTTTTCAAACTTGCAGGTAATGAGGAAATGCATAATATCTTAAACAAGTTCAAATTTTCGCCAGATCAGGCCGACCGCTACGAAGTTAGCTGCCCTTGACAGCTCTGTCTATTGTGCTCTTGGTCGGATACTTTTTAAACTTGCATATATTAAATGAGGGCATACATAATGTTTTGGATGAGTTTAATTTTCAGCCTGATTGGACCGCTGACTGTGGAGTTAGCTGCCCTTGAGCATCTTAAATATCCCTGTAGGTTTACAATGTCTCTCAGGTGAGCAATTGTTGCCCTTTGGGCTACTTGTTCAATATTTCCAGAGCCCTGATGGTAGGGAAAACCAAATCTTATAGCAGAATTTCACAAGACTGCTTTAGATATTTCAGGCCATTCTCGAGAGGGAAAGCCCTAATCATATAGTTGAATTATTAGGGTATTGGAGGTGATTTCATAGATCTGAAAGTTTTCACCTTCTTACAGATTTTTTTCTTTTGTCTTTCTTGTTAATTCAGTTAAATAAGATAGTCATTAAATACGATATAGTAAAAACATGATATTGCTGTAGGAATCATTTTTATGTCTGGTACATCGTTTTGATAGCAAATTTTCTTGACTCTCTTATTACATATTAGTCTGTATTTAATCCGGGAGAATTTCAGTCACATTTCCCTGTTTCATGAAAGAATCACAGAAACATGAAGCACTTTCCCTTTTGCTAAGCTTTCTAATATAAACCAGTCATGTGGTTGAAATACTGCAAAATATCATTTATTGTCAAGAAAATGCAGAGCTTATGTATGTTCAGCTAGTTTTTGTGTTAGCAAAAAAAAGAAATAAGCAATATATTACAGTATTGTATCTCAACATTTAGGTCTGATTTCACATCGCCTTTAGGCATGTTTTAAGCACTAATCAGTGACTAGTATTGCATTACGGTAAAGGTGAAATATTCAATAACTAAAAGTTAGTCTGTGTTTTAAGGCGACATGAAATCTGGCCTTAATCATGAAAATTTGATGCTGAAAATATTTTGGATAAAAGGTAAATGTTTCCTGTATCCTAGTAGTCATAGGGGCAGTGGATGTTAGAGGCCCAACATATGTTTGGCACAATTTCTTGGTACAGTATCCTATTCCTTCTATTTCAGATGTGTGGTAAGACAATATCTCCAATGAAGTTGATGCACAGAGTGAAACACAGCAAAGATTCCTTTGAGGAGGCAGGAAGGATGCAGCTGTATGAGTTCCTTGACCTAATTCTCTGGTACGTTTCCTTCCCATGAGCCTTTGCATGGGGGAAGTCCTTAGGCAAATTTTCTAAAACTTTGAACCCTGGATACCCATACGGTACACATCAAAAATCGATACTGTAATTGTTCAACAAAGTGCTTGGTAAAGTGGCAAACAATGTAGACCCAGATCAGACTTATACTATTTGCCTAAGCATTTTTGTTGGCAACTGGGTGTTTAAATGGTTCACAAATTTACCATTCTTTACCTGGTTCGGCCACTTACTTTCGTTCCTCCTTCCGCTGATTCAGGAAGGGCGGTTGTCAGTTACTGATGAAAGTAAGTGCACTTAGTACTGGTTAACCGCTTAGGAGGTCTAAGCCTGCCCAGGAATAGTGTGGTTAGGTTAACTGACCGCTCCGACATGACCATAGCTGTTTACGGTGGACGTAAAACAATAACACAACAATAACAAATTTACCATGGCTGCAATACAGTCTTTGTCTTTTCAGTTCTTCTAAACCACCATTTTTACAAAGGGAAACAACTTTCATAACTTGCTGTTTGCTTCTCTTGGCAACAAAGCCCTTTCACATGGGGGTGTAAGAGGAAAGATTTGCTCTTAGAGTAGCAAAACATTTCCTTTAAGAGTTGACCCCTGTTGAGAAAGGAGGCAAGAATGAAATGAAGAGTTGCTTCCCTGAAAGTGGATCCATTCACCTTAGCATTAACTGTATATACCGTAATGACCCTAAAATTTCGGACACCCGAAAGTCAATTATTGTTCGAAAATTCGTAGAAAGTGAATTTTACACACCTTAATGCATCCAAATGATGCTTAGTGAAAGGCAAACATTGCAGACCCTGATCAAACTGCTCCTTCAGGAGCAGTTTGATCTGGGTCTACAAAGTTTGCTGAGACATGTCTGTCCAAATATTTAGGGTCATTACGGTATTTGTCATGATTTGTTCCTGGTCCTAATCCATCCACCCTACGCTACCCAGGCCTCTGGTTCTAGATTATATTGCGACGAAGTTTTGCATTAGTTTTTTGTTTTAATAGGTGCAGAGATGTATGTAAACAGCAAGTCTGATCATACTCTTGCAGTGCATGGCATGAATCTGAGTTCCTAGATTTTACAATGTGTTATATCACGGTATGTAGGCAAATTTACGGACACGAAAGTATTACGTACGAGACATTGCGGGAAACTGCGCGTGCCAGGTAAACAACTTTTTTTCTGACAGTTTTTCTTAAATATCTCTGCACTGACAAAATATTTTACAGATCTGTTTTACCATTATATTTGGCATATTTCCTTCTATCTAGAACCGTTGAGACGCTGAAGATGCACTCACCGAGTTAAGCCTGTTTTTTAGAAAACCGAGTAGATTCTCGTTCTTCGTCACAAAGCAGCACGTATCGTCTTTGTTCCTTTATCATTTGCAAACCTGAACCCATCAGCGAGTGTCCTAGTTAGTGCTCTTTACAACCACGGTTAAATCAGATTTCAACTTCATACGTTACAAGAATAAACAGCCATCTTTCACAGGAGGGGTCTAGCTTTTCGCATTTACGACCATCTCAGCATTCCTTTTAAACATTTACGACCATCTGCGCAACAAAACACAAATCATGACACGACTATCGACAAAAATCATGTACGAAATCCTTCATATTTGGATTTTTTGCACTTAATCGTGTCTTCTCCTCAATCTAGATTTTCAGTCCAGTGATAATAGTTGAAGATGGTTGACTAACTTTCGAATGAGATTTTATTGATAAAACGGAAGGATGGGGATTGCTAGCTAAGTATCAGGTACTCAGCCACAACAGACACGTCCAGACTGACGTTTTGAAGTTTACCCGCCCTTAGTCGTCGCCCCTTAACTTGTGTCCCAACTACAATGTACGACCTCTGTAAGCTTTGTGAACCCTTTGTCACTCGGCATCACAAATATGCATATCAGTATGTGAGGGGTTGCGTGAAAAGGCTTGTCCCAGCAGGAAACATTCAGACCTAATGTTGCATGTGTGCAATGCATTCTTTCTAGCATAAACAGTCAACGAACACTGGGTATATGAACATGAGTGACAAATGAGAGACTCTGAGTACTTTGCGCAAGATCATGTGCGCATTTGCGACATATTTTTACATGCTCATGCTTATTGCTGTGTATTATAAATGCATATTGTCAAATGTGCTTGCTGTTCTCGAACCCGACGAAAACAAGATACAACGATATGCAAGAAGTTTTATTACGAATTTTCGGCCCACATAGGAGCATCTACAGAAGGCAATAGATAGAAGAGTAACTAAATATAATCAAGGCAAGAAATTCAAATGAAAGATCATAACAGGAACAAAAAGACAGACATGCACACTTATGAAATACAACTACAATTTAAGGTGTAAGGGCACACTTTCAGGAGGACAAACTTTGTCATTTAGACTGCTGCCTCCCCTCCCAAAACCTATCCCCTCATATGGGAAGAATTTGTTCCCCTAGGAACAAACTCCTCCACCGAGAGCAGAACCCCCCCCCCCCCACACACACACACACACAGAGCTGGGAAGGGCTGCGACAGTAACGGAAGGAGACAAGAAGTCACCCTCTTTAAAAAAAAGGCAGAAAAAAAATATTAAAGCGCACCCTTCCACCTTACATGCCATGAGCAACGACAGACCTCCCCATTTTCATGTGAGGATAAAGCGATATGTTCATTGATCATCTGCTAATAAAACCACATCAATTCCTATCCATAAGTATGACAGTTATATGTGTAAGTTAAACCTGGGTCCAACTTCATGGGAAACACCCTGCCAATTTTTTTTCTTCTTAGTCTTCTTTTGGGAGCAGACAAAACTCCTGAAGGGAAGAATTTGCTCCCTTATGAGCAAACTTCCCCTCAAGTGAACATCCTAGCTGGAGGGGTTCCACTAAAGGGAAATATACGGGAAGCCACCTAAGTGATTCCCCTTTGTAAAAGTGGCATAAGAATATATAGGTGCACCCACACACCCTAAATGCCATAAGTAGTGATAACCACCATAACCAAGAAAAACAGTGGCACAAGCTTTTTTTCCTTCAAGGCATAAATTACTGCCTATAACACAAACTCAGTATATTGTATGAAGATATCCAGTTGGTAAAAGCGAAAGAGTATGTTACGACATGAACGAACAGTGAACCGAGACCAGCTTGCGCTACCGTGCAGTCTGATATGATCTCTTCGCATAAACTATGAGTCATGATCAGTGCAAATGGGCAGTTACTCAGAATTTAGGTTTATCGGTACATCGCTGTATTTCAACCGTTTTACAAGGGGGAGTAACTTTGGTTAGTTTCTGGACCACGAGGCCCTTCTAAAATGCATTCTAATCTTACAAAGAGGTGTCGTACCATATTATGTCCTTTTCTGCAGCATTTCAAAAGCCACTGCAGGACGATGGGTTTACCACATGATTTTCATTCGAAAATCTGGTCTGGCTTAGAATTCTAACAAACTGTCGGATCTATAAAAACTATTACCTTTTTAAGTTTTTGTCATAATGACTTCTTACTGACGTTGTTGTCGATATCAATAAGACGTCATTCTAACGTCTTGTGCCCCCATCCCCCCCACCCACCCCCCCGGGAGGAATGATGCGAAAAAAACGACAGAGTTCTATAGTCCAACATTTTCAATGGGATAAACGTTGCAGTCGTTGTCTGTTATGAATGCCAGCGTGTAGTGTGTCCAAGTTGTATCGTGGAACACATCTTACCACGTCTTTTATAGTGTGAGAGATTTTACAGTGCAAATTCATCCCTCAAGAAGTTGGAGAGAAGGATGAAGTAGCAAAAAATAAGGCATTAAAATGATCAGAGAACACGGCCTCTGGGTTCTCAGTAACAGAGAGAGAGAGAGAGAGAGAGAGAGAGAGAGAGAGAGAGACCAACATGAAAATATGAATGAAAGTGCGGCATTACAATTGAGGGCCACGCAAGGCATCGAGCCTGGAACTCAAAATTACTATTCCTATGCTCCGCCAACTGAATTGTATAAAAATAGCCATCAGAGGAGATGGCAAATCCCCCGACCGAAGACCCCCATGGGCCTTGGTAAAAACGGTGCACTTCAAAACACATATTAGTAATATATTGTCGTTCCTTTATGCTTCTGATTGACATTAACTGTTAACAGATGCATGATTATCCAACACTCAGACTTAAACAGTATGCTTGACTACTAAAAAGAGGTAATATCTCAAACAGCCACCATATACACAAATGTATAGCATACGATACATTCAACTTTCAAAATATGTGAATAACTTCTTAAGTACAAGCCCTACAAACCTAATTTTGAGCTCTCTAGTAAGTGAATTTGGACAAAGAATCCAAATCTGGATTTTTTTTTTTTTTTTTTGGGGGGGGGGGGGGTGCGGGAGGGGGCACGGGAATGTGGAGGGGTAAGAGAGAGTTAGGAACACTGATAAGATATCACAGCATGATCATCAATATTCTAAAAGCTACACGGTTATTCAAATTCTGGAGCTGGCCAGGGTTATACAGTTATGGAGCACAGACTCAATCAGCAGCTCAAACTACAAAAGGGAAATAATTCACTGAGTCTAAGAGCAAGAATTATCATTCATGTATGAGACAAATTGTCATGACCTATTCTGCATACCTGTGAAGTATCATGAAAATATTTCAAAAGGTATTCAAGCTATGGAGCAGACACCTAAAATCCTCAAAGGGAAATAACTCCAAAAGTAAGAAAGCAAGAGTTGTCATTCTTGTTTGCGACACATCATCATGACCTGTTCTACATATCTGTGAAGTATCATGAAAATATTCCAAAAGGTATTCAAGTTATAGAGCGGACACGAAATCACACCTAAAACCATCAAGGGGAAATAACTCAAAAAGTAAGAAAGCAGGAGTTGTCATTCTTGTTCATGACACATTGTCATGACCTGTTCTTCATATCTGTGAAGTATCATGAAAATATTCCAAAAGGTATTCAAGTTATAGAGCAGGCACGAAATCATACCTAAAATGATCAAGGGGAAATAACTCAAAAAGTAAGAAAGCAAGAGTTGTCATTCTTGTTCGCGACACACCGTCATGACCTGTTCTACATATCTGTGAAGTATCATGAGAATATTCCTAAGGGTATTCTAGTTATAGAGCGGACACGAATCTGCAAAAAAAAAAAAACCTAAAACTACCAAAGGGAAAAAACTCAAAAAGTAAGAAAGCAAGAGTTGTCATTCTTGTTCGCGACACATTGTCATGACCTGTTCTACATATCTGTGAAGTATCATGAAAATATTCCAAAGGGTATTCGAGATACAGAGCGGACACGGATCTGCCAAAAAATCACCAAAGGGGAAATAACTCAAAAAGTACAATAGCAAGAGTTACCATTCTTGTACGCGACACATCGTCATGACCTGTTCTACATAACTGTGAAGTATCATGAAAATATTCCAAAGGGTATTCAAGATATAGAGCGGACAAGAAAATGTTTACGGACGGACGGACGGACGCCAGGCTCATCGCTATATCCCCCGAACCTTTCGGTCGGGGGATAAAAACACTTGTTTAAGGTGTATGGGTACACATCCATGTTTCTCCGTTTCTGTCGCACCTGCTTAGCATGGCGCGATACGCGTCCGGTTTTCCGCACGTCCGTCAGTCCGTTCACATTTGTGTCAAGTTGTCAATCCTACTGTTAAAAATTTGCTTCAACCCTGGCGTTAAAGATTTTTCAATTAATTTCTCCAGAACCACAGCATCCATGGTTCCCAAATTTCATATGGAGCATAATCAGACTGCAGGGCTTCGAAATGGTGAAATTCAGCCCGATCTAGAATCAAAGATGGACATCGTTGCTAAAAATTGTAAAAGCTACAAAATCAACGCTTCTTCCAGAACCAACTGCTATATTTAGATCAAATTTTTCACGGAACATCAGTCCTTCCTTGGGTTTCAAAACTGTCCAATAAAAATCTGTTTCTCTTTACGAGTCCCACTTATGCTCAGACGCCAAGATCTAAAGAATAACTGAACAGATTTTGATCAAATTTAAGCCGAATGATCCTTGAATAAAATATGTTTTTCCAAAAAAAAAGAAAAAAAAAAAAAGAAAAAAAAAGGATGGACCATCCAAGATGGCAGTCTGCCATTACTAAACATAGCAAACACATGAAAATTGCAGTATCTCAGGAACACCTGAATGGATGTGGACCAACTTTATGTCAGAACGAACTTTGCATAAAGCACAAACTGACCAGCCATAAGAGATAGCGAAAAATATGAAACTGTCAATATCTCAAGATCTTGCCAATTGATTTTGACAAAAGTTTTGTCAGGATAGTTTCCGTCCAGAATCGTTTAATTCAGTTCTCTCAATTTTTTATGCATAAATTTATCACCATGACATCTTTTACTGTGGAAGTGCAGTGCAGGTGCGACCATGATATTGTTCCCATGTACAACGTACCCCTTTCAAAAAGGGTTAATTCTAAAAGAAACGAATTTGCTGCTTGAGGAGCAAATGCTTTTTTATTTGATCCCTACTGAGAAGGGAATCAGAACTTTGATGATCCGCCGTGTGCAGAAGTAGCCGTTTGTATATCTCATTGCTCTCTCTCTCTCTCTCTCTCTCTCTCTCTCTCTCTCTCTCTCTCTGTCTGTCTCTCTCAAACGACTTGGTTTAGAAGTTTCTTACCAGTGTGTAAAGCGGAAGGCTTTTAGTATGTATATGTAAGTCATGCCATGGAAGACTGCAATGACCAATACACGATAGTTCCTCCTCGTTTAATACGCTGGATATAAATGCAACTGCAGACACTGTGCTATGCAAGGAGCAACCCAGGCAACCTTTGCCGTCAGACTTACAAAACTAGAGAGAGAGAAAAAAAAAGATAAAATAGCCAAGATAAGGGCTACTTGTCTCATTGCCAGTGAAGTTAATATACTATCGTTTGCGCAGTCGAAATTCGGTTAAGAGACTAAAACAGGCCTGACTCATATATTAGACAACATACGGCATACCCTCAAAGCAGTAGAATGACACAGAAAATATGACCTATATGGATTAGGCAAAAGCTTATAGTCAACAGCTGACGGTTTTTGTCGATGGTCGTGTCAAGATTTGTGTTTTGTAGCGCAGATGGTCGTAAATGTTTAAAAGGAATGCTGAGATGGTCGTAAATGCAAAAAGGTAGACCCCTCCTGTGAAAGATGGCTGTTTATTCTTGTAACGTATGAAGCTGAACTCTGAATTAACCGTGGTTGTAAAGAGCGCTAACTAGGACACTCGCTGATGGGTTCAGGTTCGCAAATGATAAAGGAACAAAGACGATACGTGCTGCTTTGTGACGAAGTACGAGAATCTACTCGGTTTTCTAAAAAACAGGCTTAACTCGGTGAGTGCATCTTCAGCGTCTCAACGGTTCTAGATAGAAGGAAATATGCCAAATATAATGGTAAAAACAGATCTGTAAAATATTTTGTCAGTGCAGAGATATTTAAGAAAAACTGTCAGAAAAAAAGTTGTTTACCTGGCACGCGCAGTTTCCCGCAATGTCTCGTACGTAATACTTTCGTGTCCGTAAATTTGCCTACATACCGTGTATATTGTAAAATACTTGTAATTGACAGTAACTTGATTTTGGTTCACTGAGTAAAACTCAGAAATAACAGACCTCCAATATTCAGTTTTCAAAGACTTGACGTAGCTAGATATGTATACCTGCATCTTAATTTTTGCATGCTTTTTATAAAGCAATTTGATGCTGCGAATATTAAGTGTTTGTATAGTACCCCTTTTCTGACAGCTTTATGCTGTTCTTTAAAAAGACGGCATAAATGGGCTTTTTGTGCTGATGTGCTGTAAGCTGTAAATCACTCACATACTCTTTAAAATGAATTTGTTCTACTTGCAGGGCCAATGAGTATGAACCATTCTCACCACAGAAGACCTATGGTCATTTTGAGATGGAAGATGAAATGTTTAAGGTATGTAAATATTTAGTGTTTTGAAATGTTTAGATTATACATACATATGCAGTTGTTGTGCATGGTAAGGATGTTTTAAGGTGTATGGGTACACCTCCATGTTTTCTGCTAGTTTTACAAAGGGAAACAACTTAGATGGTCCCTGAAATTTGCTTCCTAGGACAACAAAACCCTTCCAAAATGGGTTAAACTTTTCTTGAAATGAGTTTTCTCCAGAGGAGCCTAAAAATTTACCCCTGGGAGGCAAAAATGAAATTGGCAGAGTTGCTTCCCTTGAAATATGTCCATTTACCTTAGGCCCAATTTAATTATTTGTGGGTAAATTATTTATATTTTTGATTAATATATGAACTTAAATGTCTGTTTCACAAACAAAGGTCTGCATAGCAATTGCTTAGCATATCCCTGCAGTATTGGTGATGTCATTCTGACATCATAATTTGACAATGACATCTCTGTTTTGTCAGCAAAATAACACTATCATGGTGTTACTGGATGTCACTTATAGTTGTAAAGGTATGCTTTACATACCAGCATGGGAATGCCATGCACAATGTTGTTTGTGCAATTGCTAGTAAAATTTGCAGTATCAAACAAAAAAACGTTTTCTCATGGTCTTGTGGAAAAAAAGAAAGAAAAACACATCACATGCACCCCTCTACCCCTCCCCCACCTCCCCCCACTCTTATTTATCATTTAGGAATCTTCATCAGATGCTCCACTTATCTGAAGCTCTGGGCCCAGTTGTTCAAAGCAGCATTAGCTTAACAAAGTCATTAGTCAAGGGTTTGTTTACAGACTTAAAGTACTCACAAAATCAGTTGTGGAAATATTTTTTGCTGAAAAATTGTGTGGAGCTTTTAAAAGCACCATGCATTTTTAGACAAAAATCACAGTGTTTTTGTATACAATATGTTTGAAAACCCTTCACTGTTGAATAGTGTTGATCTAATATAAATTGGGTTATTAGGAAAGAGAAAAGTGACTGTCTTGTTTGGTTAAGGAATCTTGTTCTTTCTGCTTTGTTACAAGTGGATTTAAAGTGAGTGGGTACACTGTCAGGGGAAGGAACTTTGCCATTTTCACTTTTGCATCCCTTCTGAATGGGGGGTCAATTCTTAAAGGAAAGAAATTGCTCCTCTTGGAGCAAATTCTTTCCTGTAAGAGTAGACTTCACTTTTGAAGGGCACCATTGTCCAGGGAAGCAAACAGGAAGTCACAAAAGTTATTACCCTTTGTAAATATGGTTGGAAAACATGGAGGTGTACCAAGACACTTTAAATAGGCTAAGTTTGACATTGCCACATTCAGAAACTTTACAAAATATGTAACTAATGCAGAACCAGATCATTTTGCATACACACACAGTCGGATATACTAGAAGGTCTTTTAAACTTTTTAGTACAAAAATTCTTCTTGTTCTGGAAATGATGTATACTGTCACTGCAGACCTCTAGTTAAGAGGGGTATTTGATGATAATTGAGGGATATTTTTATTTATTTCTCATTAAAACAGATGTTGTGACCCCTCATCTGAACTGTCTCATTAAAACCATATGTTGTGACCCTCATCTGAACCGTCTCGCTGAGACGGTTCAGATGAGGGGTTACAACATATGTTTTTATGCAGAATTAACAAAAATTATCTCTCATTATCACCAAATACTCCCTGTTATCTAGAGCTCTCTGTCAGATTGTTGACATGCAGGCAGATCTGACTTTTGCTGTTAGCATACATTATTTGGTACCTTTTGGCTGGCAATGACTTATACAAGAGGTTTTACAAGTACTTATACAAAAGTCTACAGTGTAACAAAAGTTTGATATTTACTCTGTTCTGATGAAATTTACTTAAGACATTTTGCATTGTTGCAATGAACTTGAAGCTTTCTGAAACAAAATAATTGCTTATACCGTTAACAAGATGGATATTGTAAGTCTTAATTGCCATATGGCAGTAGCATCAGTATTTATTGTAACAAAAATTTATGAGCAAGATAATATGAGCCGTGACACGAGAAAACCAACAATGTGGTTGTGTGTCCATCGCAGACTCAGATCAGCCTTGGCATCCGACCAGTCTAATCAGACTCTTCGCTAAGCTCTTAAAGGGTAGCTAAGGGTCTAAGCTACCTTCATGCGGACAGCGAAGACTCTGATCAGACTTGGCGGATGCCCAGGCTGATCTGAATTTGCGCTGGGCACACAACCACTTTGTTGGTTTTGTCGTGTCGGGGCCTATATAAGCTCAGACCAGGCTGCCAGGGAGAAGTCCAGGCAGAATCTGCATTGTTTGCAATCCCATTAAATCAAGGTGTATGGATACACCTCCAAGTTTTTTTTGCCATTATTACAAAGGGAAAAAACTTTTGTAACTTCTTGTTTGCTTCCCAGGTGACAAAATCCTTCCAAAATGGGGTCAACTCTTAAAGGAAAGAATTTGCTCCAACAGGAGCAAATTCTATCATTTAAGAGTTGACCCCAATGAGAAGGAAAACAAGAAAAAGAATATGGTCGAGTTGTTGCCCCTGGAAGTGTATCTATTAACCTTAACAGACTGGTCCAAAATCAAAGCAGGATTATTAGCCATGTAAGAGTTTATGTGTCTGTATACATTGGGTTATTAGGACTATTCACAACCTCATCAGAGATGTCTGTATTCTTTGGGTTTATAGGAATATTCACAATGTCATCAGAGATGTCTGTATTCTTTGGGTTTATAGGAATATTCACAACCTCATCAGAGATGTCTGTATACATTAGGTTTATAGGAATATTCACAACCTCATCAGAGATGTCTGTATACATTGGGTTTATAGTAATATTCATAACCTCATCAGAGAAGTCTGTATACATCAGGTTTATAGGAATATTCACAACCTCATCAGAGATGTCTGTATACATTGGGTTTATAGGAATATTCACAACCACATCAGAGATGTCTAAATACATTGGGTTATTAGGAATATTCTCAACCACATCGGAGCTGTCTGTTAACATTGAATAAAAGGAATATTCACAACCTCATCAGAGATGTCTATATACATTGGGTTTATAGGAATATTCATAACCTCATCAGAGATGTCTGTATACATTAGGTTTATGGGAATATTCACAACCTCATCAGAGATGTCTGTTAACATTGGGTTATTAGGAATATTCACAACCTTATCAGAGCTGTCTGTTTACATTGAATTATAAGGAATATTCACAATCTCATCAGAGATGTCTGTATACATTGGGTTATTAGGAATATTCATAACCTCATCAGAGATGTCTGTATACATTAGGTTTATAGGAATATTCACAACCTCATCAGAGATGTCTGTATACATTAGTTTTATAGGAATATTCAGAACCTCATCAGAGATGTCTAAATACATTGGGTTATTAGGAATATTCACAACCACATCAGAGCTGTCTGTTAACATTGAATTATAAGGAATATTCACAACCTCATCAGAAGTGTTTGTTTACATTGGGTTATTAGGAATATCCACTACCACTTCAGAGGTGTCTTAAACATTGGGTTATTAGGAATATCTATAGCCTTATCAGAGTGTCTGTTGACATTGGGCTATTAGGAATGTCCACAACCTCATCGGAGGTATCTGTATACATTTGGTTATTAGGAATATCCACAACCATATCAGATGTGCCTGTATACATTAGGTTATTAGGAATAGCCATAACCTCATCAGAGGTGCCTGTTTACATTGGGTTATTAGGAATACTCACAACCTCATCAGAAGTGTTTATGTATATTGGGTTATTAGGAATATCCACAACCTCATCAGAGGTGTCTGTATACAGTGGGTTATTAGAAATATCCACAACCTCATCAGAGATGTCTGTTTACATTGGGTTATTAGGAATATCCACAACCTCATCAGAGATGTCTGTATACATTAGGTTATAAGGAATATTCATAATTTCATCTGAGGTGTCTGTATACATTAGGTTATTAGGAATATCCATAATCTCATCAGAGGTGCCTCTTTACATTAAGTTATTAGGAATATCCATAATTTCATCAGAGATGTCTGTATACATTAGGTTATTAGGTCATATCCATAACCTCATCAGATGTTTCATTTCTTCATTGATTTATAGATTTTATTTGCTTTTCCGGTCACTTGGAAGTATGTTAAGTCAATATAAACAGTCAATAGCAAAAGGACATAATAAATATTTTTACAGAGTTTTATGATAGAATCCATTCACATGTAATAAATGAAAGTAAAATATAAGCCCATGGGAAAATAGTAAACCGTATTTATCCAAACTTATTTGATGGGAATACCTGAGCAAACAGTGTAGACCCTGATCAGACTGCTCCTAATTCTGATCAAGGTCTGCACTGTTTGCCATTTTGCCCAGACTTTTTATAAACATTCTCTGTTAAAATGAAATTGGCTTTTTTACTGAGTGGAATCACTCAGAAATTGATTGGGTAATAGTGAGCATGTCTTAATACTGAGGCTAGATACATAATTTCATTACAACAGAAGCTACAACCAGTTTTGATCAAAATTTTAAACAAAAAAAAATATTATATTTCAAGAGGTGAATTGTAAAGATTATACTTGTTAAAAATAAGAAGTTGTCAAAAACTTATTGAAAAGCATAAGAAAGTGTCATAAACAATATCTATAGTTGAAAGGAACAAGTGGTTTACGAATAAAACTCATAACGGTGTTATTGGATTGGATCTAGAGATGTTTTGTGTGATATCGAAATGTTTAATGTAACACCAGTTATACATATGATTAAAATTTTATATCTTATAAATGGAGAAAATGTGGACTTTAGTTTTACCAAATGAGAATATTTGTGATTGCAGTGCAGATATTACATAAATTTTATATTATATCAGAGTGAACATGCATTTAAATGCATATAAATATGCTTATTTCTAGAAATTCAGACAAATATGAGTTGGTTTCTGGTTTGAATAGTTTCAATTGTTGCAGTGAAATAAGAAAAAAATGTATCCCTTGATACTCACAGTTGGGAGTTAAATTGCAAGCTTTATGTGTGTTAAGTATATATTCTTAAAGGAGTTTTTACAATGCTTTATGAAATTGATGATGCGTTCTGATCATGACTTGCACAAAAGAGAATGTGAAAAATTCTAAGGCTTTTGGTAGCAATGCATATGATTCAGCTATTCCAAATATGAGCTTAGAAGTGGATCTTGAGGTATGATATAGTCACTTGTTAATTTCTTGATTTATTTACTTGTAACAGAGAGATTAAATCATTGAGAATGAATTTTAGGTTTGAGAAAATCACCCTTTTTCATTGTAAGAATTTCAGATAGAATCCCATCTATGATTCAAGGGGAGCATGGCATACAATGTATGCCATGCTCCTCTCGAATTATAAGTGAGATGACGCCATAGATCTGTTACCATAGCAACTATGGAATTACCGTCAGTTGTGCTTCGTACCTTGACAGAATGATGTCTCGATGATGTCTTTTAGACATCAGTATGAACTTATAGTTGCTATAGCAACAGATATATGATGTCATTGGTTCCGACGCATGGCTAACAATGTATGCCATGCTCTGCCAATTTTTCAATGACATTTCAAACTTTAATTCTTTCAACAGAAACTTAAGATTTTCTCATACAAATAAGTATTCTCAAGTCATTTAATACTGTGTTTTGTATCTTGTAAAAAAGGTATGGCAAAGTAAAACAACTGTAGAGGTTGATCACTAGGGCCCAGCTGTTCAAATGTCTGGGGACTTATGGTTTTCCATCACACACATTTGTGATCAGCCATAACTCTTACATTTTTCAGTCCAACTCACCAACATTGCAATTCAACACACTGGCAGTGTTCAGTATGACCTGTCTACACTTAAAATTAATATTTGGTCCAGCCCTTTATAACTGTTCTCAGTATGAACAGTCTGTATTTTGGTTATTTCTGCAGTATTATGGTCAAAATCAGGCAATATTTCTGTGCATTTGACTTGTTTTATTTCCAAGAAAAATACATGTTTACTTTCTACTTTTTATAAAGTGTTACTATCAACATTGTCTACTTGTAATGGATGCTTACTGTACGAGTTACTCAAGGTTTTGCACAAGTTACTTGACAGAAAAGTATTTGGGGGGTTTATGCCTTCGTTATGGTCAGCCATAACACCAGAAGAAACCAATGTTATGGCTTTCCATCACCTTTCATCCTTCTGACATGTAGTGACATCTTGTGGTAAAAATTTCAGTAATTATGTTATAGTAAGCCATCATGTCAGTTCATTTAAAGTGCATGGTTAACCATCACAAATATGAGTGATGGAAATCCATAAGTCTCCAGACTGGTCAAAAATAACATTGTTACTGTAATGACCCTAAATATTCAGACAGACAGGTCTAAGCAAACATTTTAGACCCAGATAAAACTGCCCCTATGTTTGCTATTTACTAAGCATCATTTGGATACATAAATGCATGTGTGTAAATTCCAGTCTCTAAGAGTTTTTTAACAATAATTGTCCAACTTTCAGTTGTCCAAAGTTTTAGGGTTATTATGGTAATTAATGAGTCATTAAAATTTCAAACATATTGTGCACAAAAGCACTGTCATTTTTTAAAAAAAGTGTGAGGAGCTTTTGCAGCAGTGCAAAAGCTCTTTTTTTGTAGCAAAACATATCAGCACCTTTGATTTTAATGGAAGGCTTAATGAATTCTTGACTGCTAACAATGATTGTACTTTGAACAGCCAGCCCAGAGTAAGTCTAACAGTCATTATTTAAAAAAAGATAAATATGAGCCGCGACACGATAAAACCAACAATGTGGTTGTGCGCCCAGCACAGACTCAGATCAGCCTGGGCATCCCCCTAGTCTGAGCAGATTCTTCCCTAAGCGCTTTAAGGGTAGCTATGGGTCTAAGCTACCTTCATGCGGACAGCGAAGACTCTGATCAGACTGGGCAGATGCCCAGGCTGATCTGAGTCTGCGCTGGGTGCACAACCACTTTGATGGTTTTCTCGTGTCATGGCTCATATGTTTGTGTGTGTGTGGTAATGGGGGGAGGGGATCAGCATTTACAAGAACACAGCTTGAAGCAGTGAGCTAAGTATGAACAGAATAAGAAACCATAAGGGAGTTATATTGAAACAGAGAAACACTGCAGAACTTATTATGTTTATGGTTACATAATAATTCAGCTATAAGATGGCAGTTATCCCCCTCTAGAATGGCTCCAGATACTTAAATCAGTCTTGTGTAACTCTGGTATAAGATGGGTTCTCCCTTCCAAAACAATAAAAAAAATCTAAACTCTTATAAGGCAGATCTAAATCTTTGGGGGTTGTTTTAGAGGGGAAACCCCTCATAAGCAAGTAAGGTAGCACTAAAGATGACCTTCACAATCATTCATGTTTTTCAGCTGGTTGACTTTGATAAGCTGCTGTCTCACCATGATCAGAGGCTTGCAAACAGGCTTGACAAGCAGTATCTGGAAGAGGAGTGGACCTTTAGCAAAGAAAAACATGGAGACAAGGGCCGCTTTAAGGAACCACCAGTAGCATGTTCTGATTCCAGAATGCAGATGGTATGTAGGTCTCTCATAATTCTGAAATATACCACCCTTGCCAGAAAATGAAAGCTTTAGCACCAAATATTTTGTAATGTACAAGGTCAGAGTACATGTTCGAGGGTGTATAAAATAGTTATATGAGCCGTGACATGAGAAAATCAACATAGTGGCATGTGTGCCCAGTGATGACTTAGCCTTGGCAGCCGCCCAGTCTGCCAGAGTCTTTGTTGTGCCCATGGAGCAAGCTTAGACCCTTAGCTACCTTTTAAGTGGACAGCAAAGACTCTGATCAGACTGGGCAGATGCCCAGGCTGATCAGAGTCTTCGCTGGGCACACATGCCACTTTGCTGGTTTTGTCGTGTCGCGGCTCATATCATGTTTTCTTCCATCTTTATGAGAGATAATCCATTCACTTAAGCTTGCGGGCTATTCCCTCATACAGGCACGCAAACCCTGGTATAGCTGTTACGTAGTTTCTATTGAGTCTCTATAAAACCATATCAGTATTTTTGGCCTCTGAAAAAAACATTTCAAGGAACTTCATGCATGTCCCCACTTTCTCACCTTCTCACTGTGAAGGAGAAACACAAAACAGCAAGGTCAGGGTAATTTCAAGGAATTTTGTGATTGGTCAGAGAAATTATGAAAGAACTTGAAAAGTCAGGGAATTTGAAAACTAATGGCTCGGCAGTCTTTAGAAAATATACTCATTCTACGCAAGGGGAAAAGAAACAGAAAAGAAACACTTTCAGGAAAGATAATCAATATACAAAAGAATTTATCTCCTTCCTCACCATCTTGGACTATTCTTAAAGGAAATATTAAAGAAAGAGTAAGAATAACCCTCAGTTTTCGAATGATATTATACCTTTAGCACTGTTAAAGTGAAAAATATAATCAAAAATATAATATAAAGTAAAAAGTATAAGCAATTGTTGGATCCTTAAAAGTGAAAAGTGTCAGAAGAAAATCAGGAAAAAGAGAATTTTGAAGTGATGTATGATTTGCAACTCTGTAACAACGCCATGTCACAATTTCCCAACAGCTTTGAGCTGAGACGTACAAGGCTGTCTGCAAAGCATGAAAGTGTTGTACATAATATGGTTTGACAGTATGACGGAAAAATTATCAATGGATCTATATGTTATAATTTTTGTTGTTGTTTTTTTACATTTTTATATTTCATTTGCTTAGGATAGCTGTATCTCAGATTCCTTTAGGAAAAAGGGAGCCAAAGTGGTATTTTAATATATATACTACCATACATAAATACAGCAATGCTTTATTAATTAGTCTGCTCTGATTGCTTGAGAATAAGACCCATTGCTTTCAGGAACTACTATAATGTATAAGAATATGATAGTCCAAGTTGTCTTAATGCTTGTGCCTTACATGTTATATTTGCACAAATTTAAATCCCTGCAAATACGCAGTTTTACTAGTGACAAATAAGCAAAAACAACAAAAGCACAAGTGTGACCTGCGGACGATATCAAATTCTAAATGAAATAATTATTGCTGAAATCATTCATTTCAGTTGATAGTATTTGATTTGCATTCTTGATTAATGTTTGCGAAAATAAGCCCTTGCTTAACTTAGTTTCTATTAGAATAACATTGAGCTGTATAGTGTATATACACAGTTGTAACTCTATATTATGGTATGTATTAGGATAGCTTGGTAAAGGCCCTGTCACACTACAACGTTTCAGACAACATATGCCGACGTATGAAAAAAATATCCAATACGCTGGCATACGCTGGGGATAAATTAAAACTTCAAACAGCAGCCGGTTTTGGAACGCACACATAGCCTACTGAAACGTATAAATAACTTATTCACAACTTATCCCTAGCGTATACATAACTTATACAAGCGTATAACAGCGTGTTCCCAGCGTATCTGTAGCGTTCTTGTCTTATGCCGAACGCATGCACAACGTTAGTCTAACGTACGCCGACCTTATGTATAGCGTGTTGGAGCGTGCTTCGGCGATCAGATGTAAAACGATGGCTCTCTACAACACTTTTTATTATAGTGAACGTGGATCAATGGACATGCCTAAAAAACGAAAATTAGAGAATTTTGCAGGTAGTAGCTGACCCAAGAAATTCCATCTCTACCACCTGCATTCCTACCGTCGTCCCAGTCATCACCCGACTGCCGTGCCTACGAAGGTAGCCCACCTCCTCCTCGCGCAGACTCCGATGCCTCTTTAGTGGTGTCCGTGGCGGCATATGCAGCAGCTGTGGTGGCATCTGAAGTACTATTCCTCTCTCAAGCCCCAAAACGACAAGCAGAAGCAGTCCAAGACGATTCCTTATTTAAAAGTGATGAATTGCTGATCTGTATCCAATATATTTAGCTGAAGCCCAAGCCGCTGGCGGTTAAGTTACCTAAATACGCTCAGTGCGTTCGTGACACGTTGAATAAGTTCTAAGGTCGTCGGGCATAGGTTGGATACGTTCTGGATACGTTCGGTATAAGTTACAGGTAAGTTATCTATAAGTTAGAAATAATTTACGCGTACGCTACACAATGGATCTGCTGGCTGCCGACGTATGTCAACGTATGATTAACTTACAAGTTACGTGCATGAACGTACGCATAACTTACCTGTCGCGTACACCAAACTTATGACTAACTTATAAACAATACGTCGGCGTACGCTGGAAATTTTATGCATGCACAAAATTTTTGGCCGCATTCGACGTACAACAACTTATGCCAACGTATTTGAGCGTGCTCGTAACTTGTTTATAACGTACCCCTAACTTATTCAACGTATGACAGTGTGTTTGCTAAATTTCTCATACGTCGGCATACGCTGATGCTATACGTCACTGTGTAACAGCCGCATAAGACATGTATTATCATTTATACATTGTCTTAGACGTACATGTACATAGGTCAGTTGCTTATAAAATGCTTGCTACCATTTTTTTGTGTGTTTTTATTTGCACATAAGATTAGGATTGTTGTAGAAGGGAAGAAAAATATATAGCAGAATTGATATGACTGATTTACATCTGCAGTTTTAGTGAAATGTATGTGAAGCTAAAAAATAACGGTTTACTATTTTTTTGTCTATGACATCTTGGAGAGAGAGAAAAAAAGTCTCTAATTAATTCTGTTGAAATTAAGTTCTGTACCAGAAGCTATACTACCATGGATATCTGTCATTAATACAGATCTCCAACTTGTTAATTAAGAAATAATGTTTCCTTACCAGTCAGTTGTTGCTGATTAACAATTTTAACAAATGATGTTGAAAGGCAGATTGTGAAATATTAAATATTAATTCATGGCAGCAAAGCCAGAGTGAATTAATGTTTGTATTTGCGCGACAACACAGAAAAATTATTTTGATTCTAACCTCATACAGAATGAAAATTCAAGGATATTGCAATGTTTTCTAAGAGGCTGTTTTGACGGGAGGTTTAAATCCATGTTTTTCTATACTAACAAGTGACCAAACTTAGCACAAGCAGTGTTCATGGAACTGGGGCTGGAAATTATGTGTATTTATCAAAGCTAAATAATAAAATGTTTTGTTTCCTTGCATTATCTGAAGATTTGAATGGAAGCATTTTGTGAACCTTCTATGGTTTCACTGTATACTGTTTCTGAGCTTTCTATATTTTCTTTACATGTCTAGGCTCAGGACCAAAAGAAACGTTACAAAGGTCTCAAGAATGAAGTTGTGGGTTCTCAGAAGATGGTGTATTTCTCCCAGCAAGGATTTGTCCGACCTCGTCCAGTGACGGCTCCAAACCTGACCCAGTACAAGGATACTGATGAAGAAATAAAGAGAAAACAGTCTATAGCAGCTCATAATGCTTTATTCAATAAATACCAGAAAATACTGAAGAAAGCTCACAAGAAAGAAAAAGGTAACAAACTCTATACTAAATCTATTAGATCTGATGAGTGTTTAACCCTTCAAGCACCAAAATGCAGACCACAAAATTTACGTCTGCAAAAATTTCAAAATATGTTTCATCCAAGCTATATCAAATTGAAAATTCAAAAACTAGAGGGCAAACAGTGTAGATCCAGATGAGGTGGCTCATCATGAGCCACCTCATCAGGATCTGCACTGTTTGCAAATTCTCCATTTTTATCACTGGCGCTTTTAGTGTTAAGTGAGAAAATCATGCAAGATACTCATGAAGATGCCTTCAAAATCTAATCTAAATAAGTTAAAAACTTTTAATTATATAGCTTTTATGAAAGAAACAAAATATGAAAGTATGTAATTTGATCTTTTGTTATATTTAATATGTAAAACTGGATGAAGTACTCCATCCGGTTTTACGTTTTAAAAAAATAAATTAAACACAAACTTTATATGGAAAAATAAGTGGTTCTTGAAAACTTAGTGGCCCCATTAGGGCAAAATTAAATGAGATTTTATCTGACTTACTGAGACTTGGCATGTGTGCATACTTGTACTAAGTTAATCCTTATTCTTATAATTTTCCATAATGTTTGAATTTGGATTTGACAATTATCATTTGAAATAGTGTTTTCAGTGGAAAAATAAAAGTGACAAGATTAGACTGCTCATGAAAAACATTTTGATGTGGCTCTACACTTTATGGAATGCACAGTATGTTCATCTACAGCAGACTAATGACTTGAACATGAAATACTTATCCGTAAATCAACTGATTGTTGGAGATTTAAACGCTTATATTTACATTTTTGGTTTATTTACTGAAACGCCCTACAGTAAACCATTGGAACCTAATGTAGTTTACATTCCAATAATTACATTGAGTCACGCGACATCAATGACGTCAAAATAAACAATGGTTCTCTACAATCTTATTGGACGTCGGCGACGCCATGACGTCATTCGCGCCGTTCCGCTGTTAGCAGAAAAATGCCGTGTACATGTTTTATTGTTTCAATTTTAGCGCTTGCATAAGATTTTTCATCAAGGTTTTGATTGAAACGAATGTAAATATAAGCAATGAACTTAATTTTTCTGAGGTTTATCGAAGTGTAAACTACATTGGGTCACTAGCAAAGTTTACATGAACCCCTTCGGGGTTCATTCACTTTGCACGTGACTCAATGTAGTTTACACTTCGATAAACCTCAGAAAAATGAAATTCATTCCTTAAGTGTACATTGTAAAATAGGTAAAATGTGTTATTATTATATGACTACAAGATCAGGGGCCGTATTCATAAAGCCACTTAAGTCGTTGCTATGCGGTTGCTAAGGCTAAATATCTATGAAGGAGATTCCCTACAACTACGAAATTTGGATGGATGGACGCTCGGCGCCCTGTTACTGTGGCTATGGATTCGTTCCGCTGAGGTGCGGGGGCAACGTCGATATGAGAATTGAAATACTACTACTACGAAATTTGGTCTGGAGGAACAGTCTTTGTAAGACTGTTCCTCCAGAGCAAATTTCATAGTTGTAGGGAATCTCCTTCAAAGAAATTAGCCTTAGCAACAGCATAGCAACCACTTAAGTCATTTTATGAATATGGCCCCAGGGCTTTCCCCCTCAAAAATGACCCCGAAATATCTAAATAAGTCTTTATGAATCTGCTATAAGATGGGGTTTTCCCTTCCAAAACAACCCCAAAACTCAAGATTTGGGGTTGTTTTTTGAGTGAAAAAATCCCTCATCTTCTATACCGAATAAATACAATAATTTACTATAGGTACTAAAGTAGAGGTTGATCTCTCTGACAAGCCAGTTGTAGATGACTATGTACGATGTGAAACACCTAGAATTGTTACTGATAATGATCTCAAAGAAACCAGGGAGGAGTTTCAGAATCTCATGTTTAATAAAGAAACAGAGGTATGTTGTACTTTACTAAGTTTAGGTCCTTACCAGAGTAGAAAAATAATCAAATCACTGCTCACAACCAGCAGTCAATGCTCACCTCCAGCAGTTTACTGCTTACTGCAAAGATACTGCTAGCAGTTACTGATTATTGCCAGCTGTAACAAACATTACTAGCAGTCACTGCATACTGCTAGCAGTGACAGATGAATGGTAATTGTTCACTAGTAGCTGTTGATGCTATACAAATTAGCTCTTCTGTACCTTTTATTGATACATTTGGCAGCTGCATATAGTTACTGAGGAAAACAAGATCATTAAGGGCTAAATTTATATTAGCTAGGAGCATCAGCTTACTTTGTAAGGTTTTGTGCCATATATAAGTACCAAAATGCTGTTCAGTGAATATATTGTGTGGTTCTTACTAGACAAGTCACTGTATAGGCTGTTTTTAGCTTGCCTGAACAAATTCAGGAAGAGCTATTGTACTACCCCCGGCATTGGCGGTGGTGGCGGCGGCGGGGATGTTAGCAAAATGTTAAAGTTTTACTTTAAAGTTTTTAAGATCTCATAGTTTCTAAACCCCATGATCGATTTGAATTATATTTAGTTTGATGATAGATATTGGTCCAAAATTTTATTCTGCATCATTCCCACCCTGGTCTTGACCTATAGGTCAAGGTCACTTACTTACAAATTTTATGTTAAAGTTTTGCATTAAAATCTTTAAGATCGCATAGTTTCTAAACCCTTTGCTCAATTTTAACTATATTTGGTCTGATGATAGATAGTGATCCAAAATTTCATTCAGCATCATCTGCACTCCTGGTCACGACCCATAGGTCAAGGTCACGGACTTCGAAATTTTATGTTAAAGTTTTACTTTAAAGTTTTTAAGATCTCATAGTTTCAAAACCGTTGATCAGTTTTAATTATGTATGGTGTGATGATAGATATTGGTTCAAAATTTTATTCAGCACCATCCCCACCCCTGGACATGACCTATAGGTCAAGGTCACAGACTTAAACATTATATATTGAAATTTGAGATGTTCTTGGCTAAATCTCCTTAACCCTGTGATAGATTTCTTTATACTTCCACAGATGTAAGGTTATGGTCTATATTTTAATGCATTGCCACCCCAACCCCCTTGATGACTGAGGTCAATGTCATGGACTTATAAATGTTTCGTTAAAATTTTTGGTTAAAGTTCCTTAAAGGCACAACATTTTCTTAGTGTGGATGGATTCAGTTGATACCTAGACTTCTGTTAGATGCTGGTTCAGAGTTTTACACAGTACCAACCCAACCTCTCTCATTGACCTTTAGGTCAAGGTCACAGGCTGAAGGTTTATAGTTCCACACTGCCTAGATGGAAAGTTATACGCAGAATGATGACAGATACTGCTCCAAAAGTTTACATGGTAGCTGCATCACCTTTCTCATTGACCTTGGATGTCAAGATCACATTCTTCTATCTTTGTGTTCATGATGGGCAAGCACAGATTCAGGCGAGCTATGCTGTCTGGTGACAGCTCTTGTTGACAAACTCTCTTGAGGTATATAAAAACTGCTTATGTCTAAGTCAGCAGTATCAGGACACCCACTTTGTAGACTGCAAAAGAAAAAATGTATATCAGCTGTCTTGTCTTGTTCTTGTCATCTGCAGCTTGCCTGTGCCATAAGTTTTGCAAGACAAGGCTTATATAACAATGACTTTGTGTAATAGGCAAATACAGTAGAACTTCAATGGCTCGAACCCTGATGGCTCATTTACCCTGCCTGGCTAGAACTCGTTCTTGGGTCCCTATAAGTCAATTTATATTGAAACTAACCCTGGATGGCTAGAACTACCTTTAGCTGGAACTAATTTTTATAATCCCAAGCCTGTTCGAGGCATTGAAGTTCTACTGTACTTGAACTTGAAAGGTGTATAGAAATATACCCCTGAACTTACTATGGTATAAACATACCAGGCAGAGGATTGGATATAGGCTAGGTCCATATTTGTCCTCTCCTCTTAGGAGAGGACAAATATGGACATATCGTAAATCAGCTTCTATGACATGTGCATGTTATCATACAATTCTAATAAATAAACTTACAGTGATACAGATGGAGTATTGGATTAAAATATTGATATTTAGCAAATTCAGTTTTAATTTGCATAGCTAGAGATTTGACCGAAATAGTGGATCTTTCAGTAGAGTCCCTAAAATTATTACTCTAACTTTTGGGTTCCATTAAAAGACATGGTATTTTATGTGAACTGTGCTATTTTGAAACAAACTACAAAGGAATATAAGCCAAATGATCGTTAACCTTTTTTTACTTTGTAATTTTGTATCAGTGGAATCCATGACATATTACATTTTAGCATATGACGTCGGTGTTATTCAGTGGATAATGTCGTGTTATAAAAATGGTATGACCACACGTGTAATAACACTTTGGCGCGTACACATAACGTCATTGACAACGTCCATGTCAACAATGCATTTCCTTATTGAAATAATGTTCAGTTTAAAGGCGTTACAATCCCATTCTAAAGGGTCATATGATAAACAGAATCTTACACTAGTGGTCATTTCATATGAAATTTATGAAACTTGCTTGTTTCATAAATTTCATATGAAATGATGACTCGTGTAAGATCCTCTATGTATTTGAAATTGCACTATAAGGAGTGGTGTCATAATGTGGCTGCGCTTTATTTTACCGCTCTTCGTAATATTTACAGAGAGCCAGATATGAGATTATGATGGATACAGAAATGGACCACTACATACCAAACTTTAAAGATAAATGGATAGAGAAGAAGGAAAATGGTAAATTTGTTATGGCATCTCATGTAGGACTAGGGAGTGTATATGAATAATTTCTGTTTTTGTTGGGAGTTTAAAGCCATTTCCAACTCTAGCTATGGAACAGGGAATGGAGGTCTAGGTTGAGAAAATATTTGAGCATACAATCTCATGTAATTTGTTTTCCATATGTATCCTTGAAAGATTATGGAGTCTCAACAGAGTTGCTATCATGAGGCAAGTCCAGAAAGTCCCTTGGCATTTGTTGTGCGAAAAACATAAAAAAAAAAAGAAAAAAAAATCTGGAAAATGGGCTCAGCACCTTGAGTTCTGCTTGTACCGGTACATTGTATTTAACCCATTCCATTCGGGATACTCCTTTAGGGGTATCTGGACAAACAGTTTGGATCCAGATCAGGCCCCACAAATGTTGGGGCCTGATCTGAGATCCAAACTGTTTGCTGCCTAAACATCATTTCTACAAGAGTTAGTTAGACCAATCTTGATTTTTGATGCAGACGACAATTTCAGCAGACGACAAAAAATACCCAGAATGCAGTGGGGTAAAAATTACTTGAACTTCTTGTGACATTCTGAAATTAAGTCTCTTAAACCATTTAAGGTGTTGGAATTTCGTGTAGAGCCTGCAGACAAAGTAAAGTGAAACTCAGAAAATTTACATGCATTATTGCTGTCTTTTATATGTGATATTTTCAAAAAAGTATTTTCTCAGACTCAGTCCACCTGGCCCAGAGGTTATAAAACTTGAGTACATTCTCAGACTCAAAATAAAGCACACTGATAGGTTGCCTCCGAGCATATGCTCGGAAGCAGCCAATCAGTTTGCTTTATTTTGAGTTTGAGATTATTCTCAAGTTTTATAACCTCGAACCCAGATTTTGATGAAACTCAGCTGATGATGTAAGGTCTTTAAGTTTTCTACAAATTAAGTATCACATTTGACCTTTGACCCAGCCAATGATTTCAGGGGTGCAGTAACTTTGTCCAACTAAGCAGTTTAATAACATTTAAACTTAACAGATTCTATTAGACCAGTATGCTGTTAAAACCTGAAGTTTTTGCCCAGCATTTCAAGAACATTTTCAGTGATAAAAATGCCAAACATGTCATATGCATTCAACAACTTTATTCCTTTGGTTGTACTGTAGCCATAAATCCAAAGGAAGTGCTCAGAAGAAAAGCATGGGAAGAAAAGCTTTATAACTATAGGAACAGGTGGTCACAACACCCTGTAGAGAAGGTCAAGGATGATAAAGTTAGTCGCTATGACAATGATGACATCATCAACCACCTGACCTATCCTGTCAACAGACTGCCTCCAGCCCATGCCAAGAAATGTGATGCTAGGTATGCTTTGTTTGAATTCTTTGTTCTTGCAGGAATATCTCAATTTCTTAAAATCCATAAAAAGAAAAAAAAAAAGATTGAAAAAAAAAAGAACTTATATTTCTACTTAACCATTAAAAGTACAAAGATAGGAAATATGATTATTTTGTGCATGATTTTATGATTGTCTAGCAAAATCAAATTTACAAACCAACAGAAATGAAAAATTGATAAGACAAATTTGAAAAGTAGATCAAGTTGTGTGGCATGTATTTATCATATTTGATTTATTATTATTATTATTTATTTTCATTCTGTATCATGATATATACTGTAATATGTTTCTGTTGAAGCTTTTCAAATTTATTTTTCTTTTCATTTTGTCTTTTGTCTCTTTGCTGGCTGCAGCTCATGCATACCTTATTATATCATGCCAGGTCAAAAGAAAATAAAATTCCTACTGCCAAGAATACAGCAGGCTGCCAAAAATCAGCGACTCATAAATAGTGAGTGAAATAATGAAGCAGCATCAAGACAAAGATTTGCTTGGCAATTTGGAATTAGTACTTCTGATATTTATCTTACTATGAAAACCCAAGTTATTATACCCCCAGCATATGAAGTATGCTAGGGGTTATTTAGTTTTTGTCAGTCCATCTGTTGGTATATCCATTCGTTATGCATCTGTTCAGCCATCCATCAGTTTGTAAATTTTTATATATATTTCTAAAATGTGCATTGAACCATTTTGATTGCTTATGTTTAGGTGGTGCCACTGGCGGGATATATGCCAGCCACTGCTCAGTTGCTCTAGTCAAAAAACCATGTGCAAACAGTATATACTAGTCAAAAGAAGTTCCGCCGCATTAACTTTAGCATCTTTTTCTGAAAAGGTGCCATAATGAATGAGCTAAAAGAGTCATTGTAGTACCGATATGACCATTTTATGTTTGCTAGACAGACAGGTTTCAAAATTTTAATGTTAAACGAGAGCATGCGCAACTTTCAGTTTTAGTGGGGTTATTTCTAATCTCCCGAGATTTCTCAAGAAAAAAAAATCGCCTTTTCTTTTAGTTTTACTCTCATTTTTTAATGTGTGTTTTGTAGACACGTTTTTTGGATTCCAGATGTTTCATATACAGAAGAAAATGGAATTCAAAACGGTTTTCACGATAACGTCTCACTTCTAAATTTCAACGTTTAGGCAGAAAAGCCAAATTTTCTGAAGTTGCAGTGGCATTGTCATAAACATTTCAAAACTGCATGTCTGACACAATTTTGCAATAAACTGATGCATTCTCATTTAAAAATGTTGCAAAGAAACGTATTCACATGTTAAGAAAAGCAGAAGTAAAATTTGTGACTGATAAGCCCATAATCTGAAAATCAAATTTGCTATGGTTTTGATTCAAAGGGAGGTAATTAACAGTCTCGCACACTTTAAGATGCAACGTTCGCCATTTGAAAGTTTGTTCAGATTTGATTTAGATGTTTCTAGAATGTACTTTTCCTCGAGAATTAAACGAGACAAACATAACGGTGTTGCGCATGCGCAGTAAACGCCTAGTCGCAGTTTCTATGGTTTACAAGTTATGCGAGGTAACTCTGTACACGCAAGCTGGAAACTGAGACACAAAAAAGTTTCCCGTGAACAAATGTTGTGGCAACTAATTAAAAGCAAAATTATTTGACAATGATATGTTTAAAAACGTCAACATCACGATTAAAATTGCGGCGGAATTTGTTTTGACGAGTATAGGTCACGATACAACTCAGTCACATTAACTTTCGAACATAAACTTTTCTGACTTTTGACAAATTTTTTTGTCATCTGAAAGACAAATAAATAGTTGCCGCAAGGTAATTTTATTTACCAGGGTCCAGTTGTTCAAAACTAACAACGTTGTTAGTTAACGAGAAGTTAAATTTTCAATTATAATATACATAAAAATACTGCCAGTTTTTGCTGGAAAAGTGTTAGAAGCTTTTGCAATGCAAAAGCTTCTCACAATTTTTCAGCAAAAAAAAAAAAAGAATTACTGCAGTTGATTTTATGAGTACTGCAAAACTAAGTGAATCCTCGACTAACGACTTTGTTAAGCTAACGATTTTTTGAACAACTGGGCCAAGAAAGTTTTAATTGTATGGCTGAAAAGGCTATATTTATAATAAGACAAATTGCAGGCTGCTCCAATGAGTTTTATGAGACCGTCTAATATTATAGGTCCTAAATCTTGACACTGCTTAATTATGCTTCAGAATGAGATTTTTTGGCTTCCTGCAAGTTGGTAGTTGCAAGTCTAGGCTTGAGGGGCTTTGACAAGGAAAATACTTAGTTGAGTTTTTTTCTAATTTCACTTTGTCAGTTGAATTTTTTTTTCATTTCACTATGATAATTTTTATCGTAAAATCTTGAATGTGCATGAAAATACACCTTGTGATATTTCATTAAAGTATGCTGATGAGATGTATAGTATTTTCATTGATTATTTTCACTGAGAAATAAGAAAATTTATGCCAGAATCTTCAAGTAATATTGACAACTGTAGCCCTCTTAAACAGCTGGAAACACCAAAAATTTAACTTCTTTGATTATTTAGACAGTAAGGCAATAACTTTTTTTTGTTGAAACATCCACTGAAAATACATTATACATGTATAGCAAAATGGAAAACCAAATCCAAATAGTGCAAACCCAGATAAGATGGCTCATAAATGGTCCATCTTGAGCAAAGGGGTCTGCTTTGCATTATTTTACTTATAATAGTCAGCTTGTTGCCAGCTTCTTGCCAGCAGGATTAAGAATTGAAACTAGGAGTTCTATTTTCATTTACTGTGTATACTCATGTAGATGCTATTTAATGGCATACATCACATATATTTATTACAATAGAACACATATAAAGCTATTGGAAACAAAGTGAGTTCATGTAAAGCAATCCTACCATACTGTAAACAATGTTTTCAGGATATGGTAATACCGTGAATGGATATTTAGGCAAGATACATTAAATTATATACCTTTATATTAAAATGAGCAGAAATGAAATTTCTTTTGGTACTGCCAGACACTGTCATAGACTTTCTGAGCAGTGCATTTTGTTCAGAATATCTCTGAGGGTGTATTGCAGATAGAAATTCAAAATTTGTTTTTTGAGCTTCAGATTTTTGGCATGCATAATAAACCAGTTACCGGTATACGGTATCTATAAGAGAAATGATAAACAGTATATGGTAGGAACTGCTGAAAGAACTACATAGTTCAGAGCTTAGTTGTTAACATGGTGTAGGGCTAAGTGTGTGCAAGAGGTGTAGGTTTACTTAAAATGGGGAAATGTTTGTGGTGGTTTAAGGTACACTGACAGGGGGAGCATCTTTTCTGTTTTCATTTTTGCCTCTTCAATTGGGGGTCAGCTCTTATGGGAAGGAATTTGCTCCCCTAGCAGTTTCCTTCTTTTAAGGGTAGACCCATTTTAGAAGGGTTTCTTCATCCAGGGAAGCAAACAGAAAGTGACAAAAGTTGTCTGGTAGTTGGGGCAGTTGGGGGAGGGGGGGGGGGGTTGCAGGAGGAGAAACATGGATGCTGATTTTAGATTTTAAGATGAATTCAACATGTGCATTGACAAAGTATTCCATTCAACTTAACAGACAAAACTAGATATAGATCTACCATTATTCTTCTAATTCACACCCTGAGGGTGTTGTGTTTCAAAACAAAATTTGGGCAAAAAATTACAAATTTTGGTGTCTAAATTAAGCCAGTATGGTGGAATTGTTGGGGTGGGGGGAGCATTTATTAAAAGAGTGCAGATCAAGAGATGAGGTGGCTCATGTAATGGGTCTATTCTGTTTGCCATAAGTTCATGATTTTTCAAAACTATGGACAGAAGAGCTAATGGCTGAAAAATTTTTATTGAGTATTTTTCAACCAAAACTAATATAATCCAAACAATTCTCCATTTACATGTATTTTCCATGTATTAGCTTACTAATTTGAGAATTACTGTTAATATCTGGTTTTGATGGAAATTGGAGATCACCATTTTGAATCTAACTGTCGAGGGTTCCAGATAAGCAAACAATTTCGGAAGAAAATTACCGTATTTCCCTACAAACAGTAGATATCTCATTAGTTTTCTTTCATTCCCAGATAATTTCAACTCAGGGGCCGTATTCATAAAGCCACTTAAGTCGTTGCTATGCGGTTGCTAAGGCTAAATATCTATAAAGGAGATTCCCTACAACTATGAAATTTGGTCTGGAGGAACAGTCTTACAAAGACTGTTCCTCCAGACTAAATTTCATAGTTGTAGGAAATCTGCTTCAAAGAAATTTAGCCTTAGCAACAGCATAGCAACAACTTAAGTCGTTTTATGAATACGGCCCCAGATTTTAGTCTTTATTTAACCTACTGGTTGAGAGTGCAAGAAAATGACTTTATTAGTTTTATAAAATCCCTGCAATGGAAACTTTAAACTACTAAGCAAATCAGTTAGCCAACAGTTTTCTGTTATAAATGAAACCTGTTGTTGTGGATTCTGAACTCCACAAACTTATTGTAAAGCCTGAATATGGCTATACTCAATAAATGAGTGATTTGCTAGTTTCACGTCGATTAAATCCATAAAAAAAATTCATTCATCTCTATATTGTTTGGTTTTCTGGTGCTCTATAATGTCTACTATGATGTATTGTGCTTTTAGGTAGTAAAGAGTCACCCATAAGGAATGTAAAAAGTACTTTTTGCTTCATATTTATAATATTTTGTTTGGACTGTTTATAAATCCCACTGAATTCACCTATTTTGTGGTGACATGTACGCAAATGGCACAAACGCTTCTGCTCAGGAATGTTGTGTTGTGTATACATTTGCATAGTAAGAACAATAAAACTTATAAAAATTGGGACACCTAAAGAGCTGCGACATGACAGAACCAACAAAGTGGCATGTGGATCCACCCAGTCTGATCAGAGTCTTCACTGTCAGCATGGAGGCAGCTTAGACCCTCAGCTACCCTTTAAGTGCACAGCAAAGACTGATCAGACTGGGCGGATGCCCAAGCTGATCGGAGTCTTCGTGTGGTACATATACCATTTTGTTGATTTTGTCATGTCCCCGCTCATTTACTGTAATTGTCTTAAAATGGAACAGTTTAACAGTGCAGTAATTGGTCCAAATAAGCATATGGGACAGCAAACAGTGCAGACTCTGATCAGACTGTTCCTAGTCTGATCTGGGTCTGCACTGTTTGCTTGAACCTATCTGTCTAAATTCTAAGAATTTTTATGGTAAGCTGGTTGGGTTGGCTGAGGGGTTAATGCTGTGGGCTAATAATGCTCATCAATGAAGGCTCAAAATGACTGAAATACTATTGAAAGGATTGTACTACTCAAAATCTGCTTTTTGTCTATCAGTTATAAAGTTTATTACTTGACCTATTTCAAAAGAAACATTGATCAGGATAAAAGATTAATCATATACAATGAATTCTTTTTGAAGTTTCAGCTTCAGGACTCTAATTTAAATTGTAGCTTAACCATGCTTGCATTTGTGAACCCATTTTGTGATTGGTGTGCACTGCTTTTTGGGGGATAACAGATTTCTTTTAGTAGATTTAGTTACTGAATAACACAGAATTAGTTACTTATGAAAGCAGAAAATCTTGCTTGTGGTGAAGGGCTATCATTATCATTGTCACTGTTTCAGTTTCAAGAATAATTATGAGCTGCAACAATCAAAAAGGTTGCATTTGCCAAGGGCAAGTCGTAAACTTATTGCATTTATTTGGTAAAAAGACGGGGATTTTCTTTCTAAAATATATAAATCAGTTCAGTGTAATTCTACTATAATATAGGGTTTTGTCTTGCCTGAGACTAGCAGAGGTGAGACATATGTATTACAATTCTGGTGTCATCGGCATTGGCGGCGTAAACTTTAGTTGAGTTTTTGTGATTAGCTCTGTTTTGTGACAATGCCTTGACAGCTGAGACTACCCATTCCACGGAGTTTTTGTTCTCTTCCAAAATAACACTGTAAATCAAGATTGGTCCTGTAAGACGAAGCTTGATTTTTGGGTTGTTTTGGAATGAAATCTGGACCCATCATATCGCCTGGCCCTAAGGTTATAAAACTTTTTCCAGGCTCAACTCAGCTGAGCATGAAATTTTACCCGCTTATAAATAGCAAATTAAGTACAGTGGTTTTTATGCTCAGTTTAGCTGAGTATGAAATTTTCTCTGTTATGAATATGAAAATGCCAACATTAGTTGGCATGTTTATATTCATAAGCAGAGAAAATTTCATGTTCAGCTGAGTTGAGCATGGAAAAAGTTTATAACCTCGGGGCCTGTCCAGGTTTCTACTGTTCACTTATTGCCCCCTCTATGCGTGCCACTGCTCTTTTACTGCATTACACTGGTAAACGAGGCCCTGGACGGGTATTAAGGGATACAGCATTAAATATTTTAAGGGATATGGGATACTTTTATTGAAAATGAATGGAATTTTAGGGATATAAGGGATCACAGATTATAGGGGAACATGACTAAAACACCATATATTATAAGGGATAGATTTTGAAATATTTTAAGGGATATGGGATACTGGGGAGCCCCCTTCCAAGGCCTGATAAACATCATGCTGTTGATTTCTGTTCACTCTTGAAATGACATCAAAATTGGAGAAAATTTATGATAAATCAAGATTATAAACCTTCTTCAGTTGAAGGAAGAAACCTTTAAATGCCAAACTGTGAAACAGCAAAATATATAGGTTTTAAAATGCTAGCTTTGTTGCATATACAGTCAACTCCCGATATCTCGAACATTGATATCTCAAAATAGGTATCATCTTGTATCAAAGAATAAATTTCCTATCTTTATTTACATTTCAACTCCTGTTATCTCAAACTACTGATATCTCAAAGTAAATTTTCTGATACCAGAAAATTTACTTTGAGATATCAGTAGTTTGGGCTGAAATTTCACTTCGAGATATCGAGAGTTGACTGTATATGAATTTTTGGAGGAATTTTTCAAAATCACATCCACCGACATGTTATATACCATAGGGACATTGCAGAGTTCAGTAACTGAGTTTAAAGCCGTTTTACAACTTAACCTAAGGTGTATCACCAATATGTTTTTCCCACCATTTTTACAAAGGGGAACAACTGTTGAGACTTCCTGTTTGCTTCCCTGGAGGATGAGCCTTTCCAAAAGGGAGAGTAAGGACTTTCCTCCTAAACTTTGCAAACAGCATAGATCAGATGAGGTGGCTCATAATGAACCACTTCATCTTGATTTACAATATTCAGAGCTCTAGATAAGAGGGAGTATTTAGTGATAATTAGGGATAATTTTTATTACTTCTGCATTAAAACATATGGTGTGACCCCTCGTCTGAACCGTCTCGATGAGACGGTTCAGTTGAGGGGTCACAACATATGGTTTCAACATGAAATAAGAAAAATTATCCTTAATTATCATCAGATACTCCCTCTTATCTAGAGCTCTGAATATTTGTCCTCTAGTCTTTGAATTTTCCATATGATATGGCTTGAATGAAACATTTTTGAAGATTTTGCAGATGTAAATTTTGTCTTCTGTGTTTTTAGTGTTTAAAGGATTAACAATTGTTTGGATAAACTGAAAAGCAAAGACTGTGATTAGTAAGTATGGATTCACAGACTGATCTGAGTCTTGACTTCTAGCAATGCTCAGTGTTATTTTTCTCCTTTTTTTTATGGCTCATATAGTCAGATTATAATCTTATACCCCTATGGAATTAGCCATTTTCATTATCTATTCTAGGTTTCGTGGCTGGTACGACACAAAATCTAAGAAGGGAGCTCACTTCATCCTTGTCTCTCCATACTTCCATAACTCACCAAAAGGCCGTCTGCTTTCAAAACTTGCTAAAATGTCAGATGATGAAATCAACAAACTTCATGGTGAATTTCTGTTTCGCTACACCAAGAAGAACCAAGTTGACAAACGGCCAGTGACAGCACCACCAGATTTAGCAAAAAGAAAGGAGCCAAGTTTTAAAAGTCCTTCATCAGGTTATGGTAGTATGGAGGATAAATCTTCAAGAACTACTCCTAAAACAAGTGCTAATGCAGAAAAACTTGATAGGCTCAGAAAGGGCAGTCCAGAAATAACTACTGATACAGATAAAGAGACAGCAGAACAACATAAAACAACAACTGATGAAATTTTGGAAGAAATAAAGGTAAAATTGAATAAATTAGAAGGAAAAGCAGTAGATAATGATGAACAAATTGATGAAGGAAAACACGAGGAAAATGAACTTAAAAATGACAATTCAGAAATGGACAACACCGATGATGATGATAATGTTAAGGCTGGTGATGAGAATGTTAAAGATGATCAGAAAGATGAAAATAGTGGCATAAGAAAAAAATCAGATAACACTGTTACCTCAAGGGAAAGCGGCACTGCATCAAGAGAGAGTGCTGAAACTTCAGTCACTGACACTATTCGAAAACTGACTGATGATAAACCTAAAACAAACAACAGATCAAAGTCTGCCTACGTTAAAAGACATGATGAATTTCAAAACAGTCTTGATGGTTTATTTGTTAATGATCAATCCAGACAGCCTAGGTCTAAATCTGCCATAGACAGGGGTAACTTGATGCATAACATTGCAGATATAGTGCCAATGCCTTATATGGATCATAGTAAACCCAAGGTTGTGTCAGTGGGAAGTATTGGGAAAATTTCCCTTCTTGAGAGTATATCAGAGTCCAAATACTGGGAAGATGTTCTTCTGGAGGAGCTAGCGAAGAGACAAGCAGAACAAAACAGAGACTTGTCGGATTCAAGTTCTGATTCTGCTTATAGTGATGTCGACAGTAATGAAGACTTTGAATATCTTAGGAATCCTAAAGCTAACAAGCCCAGAAAAAGAACAAAATCAAGATCCAACAGTGGTTCAGAGTCAGTCATACTTGCTTTGATTTTGGATGAAGAGAAAGCTAGAAGAAGGAAAGCAAGAACCAGCAGCGCCAAATATTCTGGAAGAACTAGCCCTAAATCTCCTCTTTTTAAGTCACCAAAATCTAACAGAAGTGTTTCCTCTGCGTCTTCCAGTACTAGAAATTCAAAATCACCTGTACCTGAGAAAATACCTCTTGCTGTCACTCATGAGGCAAAAGAAGTTGAAGACATTCAAAAGGCAGAAAACAATGGAGATACTCACAATAATGCCATTAACACTAATGTAAACAGTACGGATAATAAAGATTTGAAATTTATCAAAAACAAAGAATTTGATGCCAAAATCAACAAAAATGAGACCATAGAAAAAAGTAGTACACATGGTATACTTCAGAAACAAGATAGTAATGTAAACAAATTGACCCTGAGAAGTAAACAGAATGAAAACAACATGACAGGAAAACTTAAGAATGATAACCTACCTCAAAAACAGAAGAAAGTGGTTATTGTAAGTACAGCCTCAATTCACAAAGATTCTAAGAAGCCTGTGAAAAGTGAAAGACTAGTCAACAGGATGGATGGAACAATTTCTAAAACATTGTCACAAAGGTTGTTGTCTGCATTTTGATGTTATTATCATTTTGTTACACCTTGTTACAACCCTAAACTCACCTTCTTTGTTATTGCCATGCTGTTAAATATTTATTGAACTATACACCTCGCCAAAAGTTTAGCATATTTCAGCTCTACGATACCTTTGTTACAAATTCTGCAGAAAATTAACAAACTATAAAACAACAATATAATTTATGGATTTGGAAAGATAGAATACTTAAGCATATGCCTCATGATATTTTTGTCCAAAATTATCAGGTAAAAGAATTTTGGCGGGTTGACATTTTTGTGTAAAATAATAGGTTTTTTATCTTTTATTTTCTGCATAAAAAACGTCGTGCCAGGAAAAAATGTCGCACATTAGACAGGAGACCAAGAAACAAGTAAATTACACATAAACTTTGAAGTGCCAGTATTAAAGACCGACAGTTTTCAGTAAGACAAAAATGATAAGAATTCATAGGAAAAATGCATTGTCAATGATTAAGAATACAAGTATTGACAAGAGTTTCTTTTATGTCTAATTTAGAAATGACTGAGACACAATCAATGTAGCAAGTTATGAGTTAACATGTCGTCTACAGACTATGGTAATTTGGTGTGTGAAAAAATAAAACTGATGATGTTTTGGACACACTCTTAAAATGAGTCAAAAATTGTACTTTAATTACAGTGGTCTTAACTTTTGTCGTTGTGTATCCAAACAGCTGCAGGGTTTCAAAAATCCAGTGTGTAGGTGTTTTCATTGTACATTACTGCATCAGATAGGACCCATAAACACACATTTTTTAATTTATAATAAGTCCCCTTTATCAGTTATTTCTGCTGCTAACTTTACAAATAATTATGCTAAACTTTTGGCGAGGAGTATATATAAATTGGCCATAGATGCATTTTACAACAAATTTGAGAAAATTACATTTCCTTCTCCACAAAGAAAACAAACAACAACATGTTATGGCTCTTCATGAGAACTTTGTGGTGCAGTTTACATGGGGCCCAATGTTTTTCTGCCATTTTCACAAAGGGAAATAACTTTTGTTAGCTTCCCTGAACAACAAAACCCTTCAAAAATATCTAGTCCTAAATATCTGCTCCCCTAAGAGCAAACACAAATTCTTTCCTATAAGAATTGTCCCAACTGAGAGGGAGGCGAAAATTGAATTTTAAAGTTGATTCCCCTGAAAAAAATACCCATTTACTTTAGAGTTAAATAGGGCATGGCATATCCATGATATGTTGGATAAACAATCTGTTGGTGTAGCCAATTGTGGAAACTTTATCAAACTCTCCTAAAGCAACAGTTTGATATGTTGGTCAGCACTGTATGCTCAAGCAGCTGTTGGAATATTTATCATGTTTATTCAGCTATCGGGTGGGGGTGGGGGTGGAGGCCTCTAGAATGACCCAAAATATATAAATCTGGCTTGTTTAATGCCACTATAATACAGGTCTTTCTTTTTCAAAACAACCAAAAAAATTTAGATCCGTCTTATGAGACAGATTTTCGGGTAGTTTTGGAGTGGAAAAACCCCGCCTTATAGACAAATGAGCCGTGATGCGAAAAAAAACAACAAAGTGGCATGTGTGCCCAGTGGAGACTCAGATCAGCCTTGGCATCTGCCCAGTCTGATCAGAATCTTTGCTGTGCACTTAAAGGGTAGCTAAGGGTCTAAACTACCTCCATGCCGACAGCAAAGACTCTGATCAGCCTGCGATGGGCGCACATACCACTTTGTTGGTTGTCTCGTGTCGCGGCTCATATAAATACAGAAAGGGGTGTTATGGCGATTTATAAACCGTTGAGCGAGAGAGAATGTAAAGGGTATGTGAGTTTGATACTTGGCTAGAAATGTAGGAATTGTTTTTGCTGTTACTATGGTGCTACTATTTGTGCTGTGATATGTATATACCACCATTAATTTATTGACTAAATATTAAAATTGTTCATAATTTATGAAGTTTTGGTTTTGTAGTGTGTCATGATCCTGTAGGCATTTCTATCTCTTAGACATAATGCTTGGCATAGAGATATTTGTTTTATGTCCCATGCAACAAGTCAGACTTGGGATTAGTTTGTGATCTCACAGCATTTGACAAATTACTTCACTGTCAAAGATATAGATAGGAGTGAGTTCATGGTTTGTAAAATCCAAATTTACTGCTTTGAGATGGGCAGCTATTTTGGACTTTTATACTTTACTGATTTTCAGACAAAACTAGAATTGTCAGAGAATCTGACTATAGCCCCACTGTACTGCTTCAGTAACACCTCTCATTGTAAAAAGAGCAATAGATATGGAATTCACATAGCTAAGCCAATAGACATTTAGTTCCTGAGAAAATGAGTAGAATGAAGAATAAGAGCCAGGATCCTCATTCTCAATCATATACAGTGCAGCAACTCCTAACTTATATGTCTACCAAGTTTGAATAAATCCTGCTTGTCTATCCCACAATAGAACAACTCAAAAATGATGTGTCTTGCTTAAATAGTTCCTGAGAAAACTGTGATACAAATTTACTAGAAAAGACAATTAAATGGATCAGTTAAAGGAAGGATAAACAGAGGAAGAATAAGAGCAATGAGCCGGAGTCTCAATCCCATGATACAACAATTTATCAGATGTATACCAAGTTTGAAGATTCTAGCTTGCATAGTTCCTGAGAAACTGACAAAAATTTACCTTGGAAAGACAGAAAAATGGAAAGATACAGGGAAGAATAAGAGCAATAAGCCTGATTTACAATTTCCACAATACAACAAGTCTTTGTCCAAATGTTTTCTAAGTTTGACGATTCTAGCTTCAAAAGTTTCTGGGAAAACTCTGACACTAATTTTCAATAAATAAAAGCATCGTAAACGACTGCATAATACCCCGCCAAGGGCAATAACTCCATCAGAAGACATCAAAATCTGCCCATTAACAATCCCAACCAAGATCTTCCCATGATCAATGCACATGCCAAGTTTGGAGAAAATCCGTTAATAAATACTCAAGTTATCGAACGGAAACGAAGTGCTCACAGACGGACGGGCAGACAGACGTACGTACGACGGACGGACGGACACACGGACAGCCAGCGGGAAAACATAATACCCCGCCACTAACGTGTGGCGGGGTATAAAAAGAAAATTGGATAAAAATGGAAGAATAAGAGCAATGAGCCTGAGCCTCGAACCCATGATACAGTCACTTATTCTCCATGTGTCTACAAAACTTCAAGATTTTTTCTTGCACAGTTCTTTAGAAAACTGTGACATAAATTTACCTTAAAAAGACAGAACAATGGATAAATAAAAAGAAGAATAAGAGCAATAAGCCTAATTCTAAGTCCCACATTACAACAACTTATTGTCCATACGTATGAATAGTTTCAAGATTCTAGCTTCAATAGTATCTAAGAAAACTATATGAGCCGCGACAGGACAAAACCAACAAAGTGGTTGTACGGCCAGCCCAGACTCAGATCAGCCTGGGCATCCGCCCAGTCTGATCAGAGTCTTCGCTGTCTGCATGAAGGTAGCTTAGACTCTTAGCTACCTTTTAAGCACTTGGAGAAGACTCTGGTCAGACTGGGCAGATGCCCAGGCTGATCTGAGTCTGCGCTGGGCGCACAACCACATTGTTGGTTTTCTCGTGTCGCGGCTCATATGACAAATTTTCAATGTGGACAAAATAAATAAATGGATTGAAATGGAAGACTAGTAGCAATGAGCTCGAGTCTCAATCCAACAAAACAATCACTCATTCTCCATATATGTACCAAGTTTCAAGATTCTAGCTTGCACTATGAGAGAACTGTTTTCCTTGAAAAGGCAGAAAAGTGGACAAACAAAGGGAGGAAAAAAAGCAATGACTGATTTTCTTTCCCACAATACAACAACTCATTATCTATATGTATACAAAGTTTTCAAGATTCCAGCTTCAATAGTTCCTGAGAAAACATTGATACAAATGTTAAATATTAACATGTAAAATAGGGAAAGAAAGAAAAATGGATAAAAACTGGAAGAATAAGAGCAATAAGGTCCAGTCTCAATCCCACGATACAATCACTCATTCTGCATGTGTATACCAAATTTGAAGATTCTAGCTTGCACAGTTTCGCAGGAAACTGACACAAATTAACCTTAAAAAGACAGAAAATGGATAAAAAGAAGAATAAGAGCAATGAGCCTGATTCTCAATCCCACAATACAACAAGTCATTGTCCATATCTATACCAAGTTTCAACATTCTAGTCTCAATAGCTCCTGAGAAAACTGACACAAAGAAGTGTTAACGGAATTACGGACAGACCAAATCCAGTATAGCCCCACTTTTTCAAAGCAGGGCTATAACAATGGGTCAGTGCCTGTGCTAAGAGCCTGATCAGACTGGGACTGTGCTGGTTGTTTTGTTTGTTCACTGCTGACAAGGGCAATAAACCACATATCCAACTTGCATGATCCACTTAAAATAATAACAAACCCTACCAAATATATACTACATGTACATCAAAACAATTCAGAACTGGTACAGCAAAGGACTTGTCCAAACTCTAAAAAGGAAAAGTCCATTATAAAATAACAAGTAAGAGTTAAGCTGGAGCAATACCATATGAGCCACGACATGAGAAAACCAACAATGTGGTTGTGCGGCCAGCGCAGACTCAGATCAGCCTGGGCATCCGCCCAGTCTGATCAGAGTCTTCGCTGTCCGCATGAAGGTAGCTTAGTCCCTTCGCTACCCTTTAGAGTCTGATCAGACTGGGTAGATGCCTAGGCTGATCTGAGTCTGCGCTGGGTGCACAACCACATTGTTGGTTTTCTCGTGTCGCGGCTCATATTTATTTTGCTATAAAATGTTTTTTTCACTCTCTAGAATGACCCCAAATATTTAAGTCTAATATTTATAGGTTATTGAATTTATATAGGGAAATATTCGGCACAAGTTCATATGGCGAAGGACGCACGAGCTTGCGAGTGCGTCTCCGACATATGAATGAGTGCCGAATATTTTCCAATATAAATTCAATAACCTTTTTATTATATACCTTTATCATTAATCAGTTAGTTTCAGCAGTGTTGTCTACATAAAAAATCAAGGTAAATATCGGCATATCAAACCACAATTTCTTGAAATTTGAAATAGCATTATGCAGTTCAGTGTCTTCATACGTGCTAAAAGGCACGCCCGACGGCGGGAAAGTGAATATGACGTTATAGAATCGAATGTGATGTCAGTAAACAAACTTTGACGTTAACAAGAAGTGGGCGCCATTTTCCAGTTCTACTTTCTGCAAGTCTTATGAAATTCTCCATTATTATTCCAAGACTATGGCGTAAAAGATTGACAGATCAAAGGTAAATCATATTTAATTGTCTTATATGCAATTTATACAGCGAAACTGACAGCAGTGTCATCATTTCACTCGGTTTTTGATTGCAGTCGACAACAAGATGGCTGGCACACTTTTATCCTCTCAAAAGTAGTTCTGGGGAGCGTGACTCCTTAACTTCGTGCAATATGTAAGAAATATTGCACAGTTACCCCAATGTAAAGTGAATGGGAATCTTTTTAGGTATGTTTTCTTTCTAAGTTCTGCTATAGATAGGTTCTTTGCTTCTAAAACAATCCAAAAATATAGATTGTCTCATGAGATGGCTCTAGATCTTTTAAATTGTTTTGGAAAGGAAAACCCTCCATCTTATAACCAGACTTACCAGAGATATATGGTATATCCCATGACATCAAAGAAATGGTCTGGAAGAAAACAGAACTGTATTGAAAGTGAAGTTCCTTTATTTTCTGAAGTGGTCACAAAAGATACAATTTTTGCCAGCAAAAACTAAATTGTATATGAGCTGCGACATGAGAAAACCAACAAAGTGGTTGTGCGCCCAGCAAAGACTTAGATCAGCCTGGGCACCCACCCAGTCTGATCAGAGTCTTCGCTGTCCGCATGGAGGTAGCTTAGACCCTTAGCTACCCTTAAAGCATTTACCGAAGAGTCTAGTCAGAGTGGGCGGATGCCCAGGCTGATCTGAGTCTGCGCTGGGCGCACAACAACATTGTTGGTTTTGTCGTGTGCTGGGCGCACAACAACATTGTTGGTTTTGTCGTGTCGCGGCTCATATCTCAAATGTAACACACAAGGATTTAACATTTTAAAGATAGGACAAAACAGACAATGCAAAAAATAAAAACTTTTGATGAAGGAAAGAATGATATGAACTCACATTTTAGGGAGCCAGCATTGGTGGTAAGGGAAATAGTGGTATGTTTTACCATGTAACACTGTAAAACCCCTACTAGCCAGGAAAAAAACATTTGAGAGGGGTTTGAAGTTGTGGTCTTAATATTTTGACTGTTGAGGTGAAATACGAAAATACATATTTTAAACATATACAAAGTTGATATTTTAGGTATATGCATACACTGCCATGTTTTTTCTTTCTGCCATTTTTAAAGGGAAACAACTTTTATGACTTTGTGCTTGCTTATGGAAAATTTCCACTTTTAAAGGAAATTGCTCCACTTGAAGACAAGTCTTTCCTTGGCTCCACAAGTTATGAGTTTACACCCATTGAGAAAGTTTACACCCATTGAAAATGGATGAAAAAAAAAATAAAAAAAACAGCTGTCGCCTGACAGCATAGCTTGCCTGAACTGGTGCTTGCCCGTCTCACAGGCATTTGTCGGTATGGCTTGTACTACATAAAACTTCATGCAAGCATGTCCATGTAGTGTCAACATATTTATAAAATCAATGACCTTGGCTTAAGAGTCACCCAGTGGGGTGGGGGTAGTTTTTTGTGAAAACTCAAACCAATATCTAACATCAGTTCAAGTATAAATCAAATCCTGCACTGTGGAACAGTATGTAACAAAACCCCAAATTTCTAAGTTCATGACTTTGACCTCAAAGTCACTGAGTGGGGTTGGGGTGGTACTCTGTAAAACTTTGAATCAATACCTAATAACATTGCAAATATCAAAAGAATCCAATCATGAATTGAAAACTTTAAAGTGGGTGTGACCTAATTTTTTACCCTTAAGCCCCCCCCCCCCCCACCCCAGGGTCTGACCCTGGGATATAGTGTTATGTAATGTAAGGTTAGGCTATGATGTAATTATGTTCCAAATATGGAAGGCTTCCTCCCAGTGGCTGCTGAGATATGAATAATTGAAAAACTTTGTCGCAAAACTTTAAAGTGAGTATGACCTAATTTTTGACCCCTAAGCCCCACCCATGGTCCAACCCTGAGGTATAGTGCTATGTAATGAAAGGTTATGCTATGATATGTTTATGCTCCAAATATAGAAGGGTTCTTTCCAGTGGTTGCTGAGATATGATGTTTAAAAAGTCGGAAAACTAAAGTGACTGTGACCTATATTTTGACCCCTATGCCCCACCCCAAGACCTCACCCAGGGGTATGCTGTTATAGAATAGAAGGATTATTCTATGATATGATTATATTCCAAATATCAAACGGTTCTGGCCAGTGGTTGTTGAGATTTGAAACTTTAAAACACCCATGCCCAAGCCAACACCCACGCCAACGCCAATGCTGATGTTGACGTCAGAGTGACAACAATAGCTCCCTGTACTTTCAAACAGGCAAGCTAAAAATGGAAGATTTCTTTCCCCTGTGAGTCATACATGTTCAACACTGTCAACCTAAATTTTCAAACAGTAAATTATGTTTGTACAACACTACAACTGAAATTTCAAATACTGAAATTTAATGTTATCATAATTTCATAAGTAAGAAAAATAATTACTTTGCTGTTTGCAATTTTAGGTTGTTTATGAAAGCATTTAGTAAAACTGTATTACAGTCATACTTGTCATTGTTTCTTACAAAAATCAAACACTTTATTATATCATCATCTTCCATTTCAAGTATATTCAAATTTTTCTGACCATCTTTTTTAAAGTACAAACTAGACATACAGACTAAAAATGATTAAAAAAATAGATTTAACTGAAAACATTCTAAATAATCACAGTTAATATCTTTCTTTCAAAGAATGTCAATAACAGAGCTGTCTTTTCTTGGCTTGCTTATCTGTTGTTTGGATTTACCACTTTGAACTGCTGGTTCTGTTCGAAACTCTGAAAAGAGTAAAACATTTCCGAGTCAAAGTAATGAACAGGGTTGGAGAGGTTACAAACCCTTACAAAGATCTATGAAAAGAAGGTGCGAATTTCAGGAAATTTTCAGAGAAGGGTATGTAAGTTAAGAAAATCCAGACTTTGAGGCCAATTTTAGAGGGTGTAAAGTAAAAAGATAGGCAATGATCAGGAATCAATACAATCAAATTACACATCCCTCTCTCCAAACCAATAGGGAAAGAAGCACACACACACATGGAAAAATTGACACAAGTTCATGTAAGACACGCACGGTAAACTGAATGAGCAGCTCTTTCCCAAACAGGTGGTCAGCCCAGTTTCTGGCAGAAAACTGCAGTGCCCTATTAGGGGTCTGCACCCTGTTCACTCCCTCTGTTTATGGGTCTGGGTTAATATCTAGAACTTGCACTTCTACTGATGACTATATTTAAATATTCAAATAACTGTAGGACAAGGTAAAACTCTTAATGTCCCTATTATTTGCACAATCCCTTTCATTTTCAAGAAGAACTTTTTAACTTACTGTCAAAGAATAGTAGCAGATTAACTTTTTAAGTATTCTTTAGACACTTTTGCTTTCAATTACATTTCTGTATCATTAATTGTTGATTATAACACAAATGACTGACCTTTACAAATTTGCCTCCTGTTAGTTCAGCTGTAGCTGTTAGAATTCCAGAGTTTGCAAGGGTTGCTGCCCCTGCTGAATCTTCCATCTTGAAGTGAAGGTTGCCATATGATTTGAGAATGGTTCTCTCTAAATTATCATAACCGATATGTTCAGTTATCTCACTGTCAGGTACTGCGACAGTAAACAAACGTATCTGAAAATATGATATATGGTTAAATACTTTTCCAGCCTCAGTGCTGAATATGGAGCAAAAACAGCCAGAATTTAGAAACAAACTTTAAGCTAAAGTCAAATATTAAACTAAGAAAATGAGTAGTTATTGTTTAGATCAGTGTACTTTAATTCTTAATCCTTGTTTAGATCAGTTGTACTTTAATGCTAAATCCATTTCCATAAAACTGTACCACAGTTCAAAGTTGACAGAATACATGCAAGTAATTTATGCATTTTTATATGTGCAAAGAGAATTGTACATGTTTGAGAATAAAATTCAAAAGGATTAAGTTGACTAATAGTCCTGATATTTGGTAAACTGGAAATGTATGAGAGTATGCTTTTCAAATAACCATTCCTTTCAACAATTAATAAATCTAAATTTGTCAGTTATTCTAAGACCTGATGTCACCATTCACAACAAGGGCATATAAATACAGCTATACTAAACAGAAGTTACCGGTAGGCAGAGACTACGCTACAGAAACGAAGTTTCCTTTACCTCATCAATGGTTCCTCTGAAGTATGTGGTATTTTGTCTACCAATATACATTGTGAGATCTTCAGTCATTGCCAAATCAGTCTGAAAATAAAAATGGTATATATGAAGTCTCCATGGTAAACAGTCAAACCTCTGTATAAATTCATGGAAGCAACACATTAGGAATCAGTATGTTTTATTCAGACTGCATGAAGCAGTTTTTTCCAGGCATTATGTGATCATTATTCCCAGGCATTATGTGATCATTATTCCCAGGCATTATGTGATCATTATTCCCAGGCATTATGTGATCATTCTGTTTCCATTAAAAAAGTGTAACCTTAAAGTATGCTAAAATATATGCACCTTAAAGCATGCTTATCAGGGAAAAAATAACAAGACCTGTCCACATACAGAATAGCTTGCTGACAGCACCTTGCCCTTCACATAAAATTTTTTAACATAAAACTTTGACATTTTGCGAACGCTGCTGTCGCAGCTGATGCATATGCCAGGGTAGTGCAACAGTTCTTCCTGTACATTTGTACAGGTGAGCTAAAAATAATACAAAAACACCAAATTATGAAAAAATGATCACACCAAATTTTTCAAATTAACAGTCAAGTCAGTTTGATGCCAGTTCCTAAAAAAATTCCTCTCGAAAGGATATGAAGTTGCACAATTAACTATATCATAAACTATGTTTGGCCTGTGTGAAGAAAAGACTCTGACCATACTGAAAAGATGAACAAATGATCAGAGAGTCTTTGCTGCTTACAGACTCAGTATGTACGTTATGGCAGATGTACCCTAAAAATTTGGACACCTAATTGTCCTAAAAATGGAACAGTTTGATTATACAATTCAGGAAAACATCCAAAAGATGCAGATGGAATGGCAAACATTGTAGACCCTTGTAGGAGCAGTCTGATCCGGGTCTGCACTGTTTGCTCAGACCTATCTGTCCCAATATTTCGGATCATTACGGTAATCTTAAATACTTACAAAGTTTAGGTAAGGTACTGAGAATGTGCTCCCCACTTGTGCTCCATTCAGAAATAGTGTAAGGGACTGATCTGTAATTTAAGGAAGGAAATAGAATACAGCACCACTAAAAAAGCAAGTATGAATAGAATAGAATAGAAAAGAATAGAATATATTTTATTTCCAAATCAAGGACCCTTTCAGGTAGTAATAAAAAGTACACATATGATTTGCAAAAAAAAAAAAAAAAAAATATTCTCCAACACAAAAATACGCACACACAAACACACATATATTAACTACATATTACAAACATTACAAAACAATCAGTTGATCATATCTATATGACTTTGTGTGCATCAATGCTCAAGGAATGTAGATGGTTCGTTAAAAAAAAATCATTTAATTTATATTCATGTTTCGGAATTACTTACTGATTCTATTTCAATATATGGTTGATATTCCTTTTATCTAGACAATTTACAATATAATAAGCTAACTCACTTAAAACATCTTCCTTTTCCTGTGATAATAACCACCGAGCTTTATTCATATCATTTAGCAAATGAAAGTTTGGGTTATTTAAACATATAGTTTTATAGAATTCTGTTCTTTCTGTTTCATATTTGGAGCACTGTGTTAAAAAGTGTATCTCATTTTCGACTTCATTTAAACTGCAATTTCGGCATAATCATTCTTCTCTTGGTAAGGGTTTTGGTTTATGATACCTTCCAAATTCAATCATAAGATTATGAGCACTAATGTGAATCTTACAAATTGCTCACCTGTGGTGAAAATTTGATAAAGATAGATAAGGTTCCATGCAAATAGATTGTTTTATATTAAAATATGTGTCAAGTTTACCCGAAAGCATATGTTTATCCCGCTCTTGATTCCAGTAAGATGTGTATCGTTTTATTAATTTGCTTTCTACAAAAATTTTCAAGTGGTTTATAGTAAGATTTGTGCAAGATGAAATTTTTAACCCTAACAACTGAAGAACGTACGTTGCGGAAGTGTACCATGACTGCAAACTTTCCTTATGCATATGCTTTGACGAAATATAAGAGTCCTTAAATATTCTATCAGCATTTTCTAATCTGTGTAAATATTTCACTATAGAAATAATAACTGAGAAGTACATTGGCACGACCAGTTTCTGACAATACAGCTAAATTTGAAGAATACTTATTCACCCCTAAGATATATTTTAAGAAACTCACTTGCAATTTGTCAGTCATACTGTTTTTTGTATATAGATGGAAACAAGAAAGATTCCTCCTTCTATTCAAAATTCCGAAGCACCACAGAGAGAGAGAGAGAGTACTGGACCTCAAACAGGTCCTGTATCTGCCACTTTTTCTTTATTCTTTATGTCTCTTTAATCCTGAACAAGGGCATTTGAAAGTAGTAGCAATAGTGGCAAACCTTCAAAGTATTCTCCATGCACACTTTTACACACATTTTCAAGCAAATCAGCCAAAACGAAAATGCCTTTTTGAATGCTTCTTTACGTATACTGTTAAAACACTGGTATAATGCACTGCCATCTAGATTATGTGACTTGAAATGACGACTTCACATGAGCCGCGACACGAGAAAACCAACAATGTGGTAATGCACTCAGCGCAGACTCAGATCAGCCTGGACATCTGCCCAGTCTGATCAGACTCTTCGATAGGCGCTTAAATTTAGCTTAGAGTCTAAGCTACCTACATGCGGACAGCGAAGACTCTGATCAGACTGGGCGGATGCCCAGGCTGATCTGAGTCTGCGCTGGGCGCACAACCACTTTGTTGGTTTTGTCGTGTCGCGGCTCACATATAAGACTAGATATGGGGATTTAGCCAAAAGTCACATGGAGCAAGGTCAGGGCTACAGGGAGGATGTGTCAGAATGTCAAGTGCTCAGTTAATTTGTTTCATCCCCTCGAGTCTTTAATGCAAAGTCCAAAGGACACATGCCCTTCTGTTTTTACATTCATGACTTAATTAACAGTCAATCCTTTAAGGTAAATGGATACACTTTTAGGGAAAACAACTCATACATTTCTATTTTTGCTGCCTTTTCAACTAGGGATCAACTCTTAAAGGAAAGAATTTGCTTCCCTATGGAGCGGTACCCATACAATTTTATAAACGCTAAGGAATCTGTAAAATGACTCTATACAATGACACACTCAAAGGCACACAAGCTGATCTAAGCATTTGTTGTTTGAATAAGAATCTGGTCTAATGGTACACTGAACACACTAACCTGCGACACTGTGCCTGAAAATGACATTATACCATTGGTTCTCACTCACAGAGCCACCTGACACAGTGGCATCACCATAGCGACCATTTATGGTTCCACCCTCTACTGAGAGACAGACTGTTTCATTCATAGTACAGAAGATAGGGTAAGGCCCTGTTGTGTAGCCACTGTCAAGGGACAACCATGTTTCAAAGGTGAAACTGTAGAGAGAAATAAAATAAATCACTGTAGCTGGATCATATCATTTTGTTCACTGAAAAAGTTGCATTTCACATCAAAAATAGGAGCCACAACACAACAATACCGCCTAGTGGTAATAATCAAAGACTGTGTGCAAAGGTACCTCTTTTACGATTAAAAAGATTTCTGCCACCAGCGAGGCTCGAACCTAGGATTGCTAGATCAGCAGGCCAGCTCTTAACCTACTGAGCTACCTGGTCTCCTTTCTATCAGGGAAGGCCATAATAAACCTCTGAAGTTGTCTCCCTTGGTACAAAAAGGTAAAAAAACATAGAGGTCTGTCCATTCAGATACAGCTTCAGGTAGCAATCCCAATTTTGGTCAATGTAATCACTCCCAAATACCAAATGTACTATCTCCCATAATGACCAAATATTGTAACCAAAGTGCTTGAGTAAACAGTGAACATGCCACTCTGGCCCAGTTGTTCAAAGCATCGTTAGCCTAACGAGCATGTTAAAAGGTCAACTCGTTAAGTGTTTTACGACTTTATTACCAAATACACTAATATTTTTTGTTGAAAAAATATGAGAAGCTTTTGCATTGCTTTTTGTTGAAAAAATATGAGAAGCTTTTGCAGCTTCTCACATATTTTCAACTAAAAATATTGATGTATTTGAGATATTAACGTTTGAAATTTTAACGTCTCGTTAACTAACGATGTCGTTAGTTTTGAACAACTGAGCCCTGACTGCTCTGTTCTGTGTCTGCACTGTTTGCCATCCCATTAGCATGTTTTAATACATTGGCAAATAATAAACTAAACTGGTTAACTCAGTTTATTATAGGTTTCAGTTAGTTACAGCGATTAATTTAGGTACCCCAATTTACAGTAATCTGGGCCTGGTTGTTCAAACTAACAATGTTGTTAGTTTACAAGACATTACATTTTCAAATGCACTGTATGCAAAACACTGTGAACAAGTCATTAACTAATGACTAACGTAACAATGCTCTGAACAACTGGGCCCAGATCTTCAGATACAGTCAACCCTCTTTAAAACGGCATTAATTACAACAGCAAAATTCTTTATAATGTCATTTTGAGTTGCACGAAATGGTTTTATTGTTCAAACATGTATTCTTTATAACAGCAAATACAGTTTTACATAAAAATTTTGTCATTAGAACTGCTTCAGCATGGACTCTGAATGTATGTTTATCCCTGATCCAGCAATAAAACCATGTCTTAGATGGAGTTTTATCAGTATGTCTAAAAATACCTCTCCTCCATTTTCAAAGCTGGAATATCATCAAGCAATACATAATCATCCTTCCCATCCAAGTACAATCCCTGGTTCCAGTGTTCTAGGCAGTCCACCTTCAGATAAGCCCAAATGACCGGGAACTCTCCAAACTGAAACACACCAACTCTGCCGCCTCGGATTGTGGAATCATGGACAGAACCTGAGTCCACCATAAGTGTGGTACCACGGTAGATCTGTAAGCTGAAAATACAGTTTTAATTAAGATGCACAGAAACAGCTGCAAGGCAGATCACTAAAACATAGAAATATTTGCGTCCTTTCTCATAGGGGGCTGCACATAAAGGCAAGACTAGGGGGCTACTTTTAATGGGAAGAATTTGCTCTGAGAGAGCAAATTCTTTCCTTTAAAAGTAGCCCCCTCTAAAGAAGGGACTCACCTTCCACTGAAAGCAAATGAGCCGTGACATGACAAAACCAACAAAGTGGCATGTGTGTTCAGCAAAGACTCAGATCAGCCTGAGCATATGCCTAGTCTTCACTGTCGGCATGGAGGTAGCTTAGACCCTTAGCTACCCTTAAAGCATACAGCCTAGACTCTGATCAGACTGGGCAGATGCTCAGGCTGATCTGAGGCTTTGCGTGATGCACATGCCACTTTGTTGGTTTTGTCATGTTGTGGCTCAAATACTGTTATATTAAAACTCTCCCCTGTGAAACTGGATGCTAAACCAAGGTGTTTCCGTTCACCTTAAGTTACAAAGCCAGATTGCCTGAAAGCTTTCTAAAATGAATGACATATTGAATCTAACATCTTGGAATTGTGAAGCTATGGATAAAATATGTCCATCATAAGTGTGGTGCCATTGTAAATCAGATTAAATGCAGTCTCAGATATTAGGTAGGTTTCCACTGATCCTAAAACCATAGTATTTATCAGTGTCTGCCATTATTATGACAACAGATTAAGTGCTAACATTATCAATAGATCACCCTTCACGTGCAACTTCCCAAAAGATATACATGTACATATATTACCAGCCGTTACCTCAGAAATGTAAATCTGCATAAACTGGTGACATTTTAGGTGTCAGATACTGTGATTTGGCTGAGAGATATTTTAAACAGAATAGTATTTACCTCCCTAAACTTGTGAGTGAATCCCTTTTCCAATGGGCCAATGGGGTCTATTCTTAAAGGAAAGAATTTGCTCTGAGGGCAAATTCTTTCTTTTAAGAGTAGCCCCTCTGAAAAAGGAAGTAATTTCTTCCAGGTCAGAGTGCTCTTTCTTGGGAGGTGTAGGTATACCCCTTCAGATGTATAAGTACATCTCACATTTTTCCACCATTTTCACAAAGGAAAATAACTTCTGTGACTTTCTGTTTGCTTCGCTGGACCACAAAACCCTTCCCAAAGGAGTATATTCTTTCCTTTCAGAGTTGACCCCAATTGAAAACGGAGACAGAAACGAAAACAGCAGTTGCTTCCTTTGAAAATGTACATATTCACTTCAAAATTTCAACAAACAGAAGAAGCAACAATCATCTTTTGCAACTATACATGTAAAAAAGAAGAAGCAACAATCATCTTTTGCAACTATACATGTAAAAAAGAAGAAGCAACAATCATCTTTTGCAACTATACATGTAAAAAAGAAGAAGCAACAATCATCTTTTGCAACTATACATGTAGACACTACAAAGTTCAAAATCGCAAAAGATATAAAGAAACTAAACCTGATATATCCTGTTGAAGGCCTGTGAGTTAGGTACCATCTGTAAGACTTGTTTGGTTCCCAGCCTTGAAGGTCAGGATCCTGCCACAGGAGGGTAGTAATACCTGGAGTATCAGAGCTGTGCCATAATGCATCAGCTAGTGTGCTGCTAGGCCCAGTAGTTGAATCAACTAGCTGAAAGCGGAAAAATATCTTACAATGAAATCCTAAGCACTTGAACAGATACATCCAAACAAATACGTACAATCCAAGCCCATGTTCCTTCTTCTGTATTCTCTGCTCTTGAAGGAACTCTTTAAGATTTTAATTGTATTCAGCTATATTTGACACCTAGTTTGAATAGTAACTGCAACTTATTTCACTTTAAGGATACAGTAAATTTGTTTAAGGTGCCCCTATATTAAGGCATATAAACAGTCCATTTGAAAACTCACAGCATTTTGACTATCGTAATGACCCTAATATTCGGACAGACAGGTCTGAACAAACATTGTAGACCCAGATCAAACTGCTCCTGAAGGAGCAGTTTGATCAGGTTCTACAACATTTGCCGTTCACTAAGCATCACTTGGATGCATTAACATGACTGTAAAATCCACTTTCTAAGAAATTTCAAACAATAATTGTCCAACTCTCGGGTGTCCGAAATTTTGGTTGGTTGGTTGTTTTTGGTTTAACGGCCCTTTGAGACAGTATTTCAGTCTATATCGGGCCGTCTCCGAAGAGAGGGAGAAAGAAGAGAAATGATAGACAAGAGAAAAATGTCCAAACAACCCCACCCGCACCTACTGCAAGCACAGTAAGCCCTTGCCCTACTACTATTCAAATAAGTAGGACGCCCCAGCACTAGAAGTTACACGCAGCACCTTCGCACCACCCGACCACCCCCTGTCCGAAATTTTAGGATTATTTCGGTAAACGCTTTTCGAGGTTTACTGATTCTGCATTCATAATCACTTTACATTTTTTTACTGACAGGGACAACTTTTGTGAATTCTCGTTTGCTTCTGTGGCTGATGTAGCACTTCCTAAATGGGGTCAACTCTTAAATGAAAGAAATGGTCCTAAAAAAGCAAAGTCTTTCCTTTACCAGTTGATCCCCATTGAGATGGGTGACGAAAATGAAAATGACAGTTACTTCTCCAAAAGCGAATTCATTCACGTTAAATAATTTAAATACATGTACAGCTCTTATACAAATTTTAAGAACAAGTCTGATGCGGAACTGACAAGTCCACTTTTTGCTAAGGTTGACTGCCCGTTTTAGCACAATTTAAACTTATTCTGCTACAGCTGACTACTTATGCCTGATATAATACTTTATCATGGCAGCTTAATATTGACAGAAACCATCTCTGCAGCAGATGCCATTGTAAACCTAAATTAAGCTTATTTTACCAGAAGCTTCACTGATTTGACTGTCATCAATTTGGCACAAAGGTGCTGGCAGAATGGGAAATACTATTGCAGTTCCTGAACAGTCTGGTCTTGGTCTACAGTGTTTGCCCAGACATTCCTGTCCCAATATTTAGTGAGGTGGTGCAAGTTTTACTGATCATTTTGGAACTTTATATGCTTGTAAGACCACATTTACACCTGTGTTTTTATATCACTTTGAGTAAAAATCCAAGTATATGCATGTGCATGTTAAACAGTAAAATGAATAAGATGAAGAGGGAAAGATATCAGAATCCAATGATGTCTATGCAAAGAGATATATTAATAAGCATCAGTTCTGCAAAGCCTAAACTGCCATGGCGAAAGCCAGTCAACAAGTTCTCATAAACAGTTTGAAAACTGTATCTCAAGACCTTCAGTATTGCGTATGTCCTTTATTCAAGGTCTTCTGAATAGCTGTTTTAGGTCCAGTTTCCACAAATATCTAGTTTTAGTTAAGAAACCAGTTCAAATATTTCAACAGTAGAGTATTAGCATTCGAATCATGAAGTTCAGAATTTGGCCTTTTTAAGGAGTCATAGGATGCATGGCTTCTAAGCATGTATTTACGCACAATTAGCAAGGTAAGAGATTTTGAACAGTGCATTGATTGCACATGCATAGTATGCTAAATCATACAGGTGTGACATCCCTTATTCAGTGAATAAACCTTACCACCACTGAACTAGAAAGTGTAAACAGTTTTTAAAATTCGCAGAAGATCTATAGTATAGCATTCACATCTATTTCACCTCTTGATTTATTTCATCCGCACTTGAGTAAGTTTGCAATATTTTTCTACTGAGGGTACAATGCCAACTTATGATGGCATATTTTCTGCTTCAACAAAAGAGTATAATAAGACAGGTTATACAGAAATGCTGGAAAATCAAAAATACAGTCGACTCTCAATATCTCAGAGTAGAAGTTCATCTAAAACTACTGATATCTTAAAGTAAATTTTCTGGTTCAAGAAAATTCACTTTGAGATACCAGTGGTTTGAGGTATCCAGAACAGAAATGTACGAAAAAAACGGAAATATCCGAACTAAGCTCATCCATTTAAGAGGGTACTTTGAGATATCAGTGCTTGAGATCATAAGAATCAATTGTATTGCTGAATCTGAAGATTGGGACATAAGCTCATCATGCCTGCTCAGACCTTACCTTCAACTGTACCCCTTTAATTCCAGCTCTGTACCCCACAGTCCCATCATTGTAGTTAAAATGTTTACTCCTCCAAATCACCAGGTAAAATTTCTGACTGTTCATGTAGCCAAACACAAATCCAATGTAGTCCGAAGCATTATCATCAGTTACAAACCAAGTCCCCTTATATTCTATGGCTCCGTAAGTTTGCTCCCCTGCAAATGAAACAATAATCTCATAATGAAGACCACCCTTAACACTTTAAGCACCAATGACAAAAATAACATAATTTACAAACAGTGTATATCCTGATGAGGCGGCTAATAATGAGCCGTCTCATCTAGATCTACACTGTTCGCCCTCTAGTCTTTCAATTCTCAATATGAAATGTCTTGGACACGGCATTTTTTCAATTTTGGCAGACGTAAATTTTGTCGTCTGCTTTTTGGCGCTTAAAGAGTTTATGACTCAAATATCATAGTGGAAAATGGATTTAATCATGTGACAGTCCTGAGAGAGCAAATTCGTTTCTTTAAGGGAAGACCACTAGTAAGAAAGGCTAAGAATGGCTTCCCCTGAATGAGTGCTTATTAAGTGTAAGCACAAACAGTGTAGGCCCTGATCAGATGTCGGATTCTGTGGCATCTGATCTGCATCTGCATAGTTTGCAAAATCTTATTTAAGTGACACTAAGCATTTAAATGGGTAAAGGTATATCTTAAGACAGTTCATTTAAATTTCATACAAAAAGTTGAACTCACCAATCAGCAATGTTGGCATGCCAGTTTTAGCCATCTGCATCACTTCACCACCATTGTCTTTTACCAGCCATTTTGGTGATGTAGTGCTCAAGGATGGATATAAATCCACAGTATAGTGACTGGTAAAAGACGTGGCCGAGATATCAGGATTATGAGGACAGGTGTCATTCTTGTCTTCTATCCCATCCCCGTCAGAGTCTGTCTCACAAGCATCCCCAACACCATTGCCGTCTTCATCTTTCTGGTCGGCGTTGCTAAGATACACACAGTTATCTTTGGTGTTGAGCACCCCGTCACCGTCAGTATCATCATCACACACATCACCTAAAAAAACACAACCATCATCAGATAAAACAAGACTGGCCCCGAGGTTATAAAGCTGTTTTCGTGCTCAACTCAGCTGAGCATGTAAACCTGCTAATAAATAACATACGGTATTAGTGATAAGTACAGTTGAGTACAGTTGTTTTCTTGCTCAGTTTAGCTTTGTATGAAATTTTCTCTGCTTATGAATATGAAAATGCCAACATTATTTGGCATTTTCATATTTATCAGCAGAGAAAATTTCATGCTCAGCTGAGTTAAGCACAAAATTTTTTTATAATCTCTGGGCCTGGTTTCAGATTTCAGGAGGAATGCCACCCTACCACCAAGCAATTCATAAGACTGTTGAATTTTCATAGCCTAAAAATAGTAATCACCCATAGTTAACTATGTTTATACAAGGGCTGTTATGAAATAAAAAAGAGCTGCATGTTACAAAATGAAAAACAGTCATAGTTACCAAACAACCTGATGACCACGTCGTTTGGTAACTATGAATCTTTTTCATTTCATAACAGCTCTTTTACATTTTGTAACATCCTTGAAAACATAGTTAACCGGGTGTGGTAATGTGTGATGAAAGTTGCCCAGATATGGTGGGCAGATACTGGTACAAATCTGCCTGACAATTGGATATGAATGCTAAAATGTTCTATGTATCATAGGTGAAAGAACAGCCATATACTCTTTTTAGTATATGATATATATTACAGAGCTCTAGATAAGAGGGAGTATTTGGTGATAATTAGGGATAATTTTAGTTTATTCTGCATAAAAACATATTTTGTGACCCCTCATCTGAACCGTCTCGACGAGACTGTTCAGATGAGGGGTCACAATATATGGTTTCGATTAGAAATAAGAAAAATTATCCTTAATTATCATCAAAAACTCCCTCTTATCTAGAGCTCTGTATTATTACCTTCTCCATCACGATCCACATCAGACTGATCACCATTGGCATCTGATGGACAATTATCCACACTGTCCAGTATGCTATCTCCATCTCTGAAAAAGTAATGTGAACTTTTACTGGAATATATTTCTGGACTACTGCTCTTAACCAATATAAGAGAAAGAACTATAAATCCACCAACTAATGCAACATACAGTTTTCTAGCTGATCTGAAAAGTTGATAAGCAAAGCTGATACATCAAAGAATCGACCAAAATACTGTAATGACCGAGCGGTTACACTTGCCGTCTGACTGACGCAACTCCCTACAATTCTCGGGTTTGGCAAAGACTCAAGCCACTAACTGTTAACTAATTTTAATAACAATTATTTTCTTTAAAAATTAAGAGCATTATCTTAAGCAGCGCTTGGCTTGAAAGAATAATATTTCCCCCTACCTCAATTCATTGCCTTTAACTCTAAAACTCCGTGTTTGACTCCCAGAAACGTAAACCCGATCCAACGCTAAAAAAACACAACTGCTCTCTACCAGCGCAAAACGCATTCCCTTTGACCCAAGCCAACCGCTGCTTATATATACCCAACGCATACTCAACGAGCAATCTGCTGAAATCAGCACCCAACACGTCGAATCCCAACTCCCAACGCGCTGGTTAGCGGTTGGGACGTCGGGATCCCAACGCGTTGGGTGACGAAACCCGCAAAACCAACAAGAAGCGCGTTGGGGAAACGATGTACTTGGTGACCCTTTGCAATTAAATGGCCGAACTAATTTCAATAATTACCTATATATCTTGGGAAGTCACACAAAATATAGATTCTTTAGTCTACTTTGAATTTGTCCGCCAAAGTAACTACTACTGGGTCACCAGGTTAAACTATTTATATCGATTTGTTCTAAAAATAATTGCATATTACTTGCAGTCAATCGATATTACACTTAAAGTACAACGTTAGGTTCATATGGTTCAAATGCACTTCACAGAAAAGGTGCCGTCTTAAATGGAGAAAATAAAGTATGAAAAGGGCTCCGAAACGGAACACTAAGAACACTGTGAAGCTAATAAGCAAATATATATATAAGAGGGAACTGTCAACAGTACGACTCTACAATACTGAATTCTTCAAATTTTAATTGTAACTCAACATAGCAGCTTAGTAGCAACAAATAATTTATTGACTGTTGTGGGTCAGTGTACAGTCTTCACAGGTAAGTTCTGACCCAGTTGGTGAAACGCTTTAGTCTATACCACAGCAAATACTACAAAAAATGGTTTCTTACTCATCCACGTTTGTTCCTCCTGGAGTATCTCCAATACTAACACCACTGCTACCACCATCACAAGCATCACCCACACCATCTCCATCACTGTCAGTCTGATCCCAGTTGCTAACAAACTGACAATTGTCCTATGAGACAAATAAAATTTAGAAATTTTTATTTGGTTTGAGTGAGGTATTACTTGATATATGGTAGATTACTTTAAAATCTCAGATTTTGAAGTATATTTATGAAGAACTGTATCTATTCAGCTATCCCAGCAGGCACATGACGTTGAAATGACGTCGTACTGACATCGATGCGACGTAATGACGTCGCATCGACGTCAATACGACGTCATTTTGACGTCATGTGCCTGCTGGGATGAAATAGGGTGTTCCTCTTTTTAGAATGCCTCCAAATATCTAACTCAGTCTTATGAAATTCTGCTATTAGATACATTTTTCCCTTCCAAAACAATCCCAATATTCCAGATACATCTTATCAATGGGAGAAGTGATACGTTACAACAGTACCTCCCTGTGGTCAGGACCAAACTTACGACATCATCATATCTGCCATCATTATCATCATCATTTTCATAGTGATCACATGAAGATCACCTGAATAATCACCATCAGTACCCCCTACCCCTCTCCATCCCTTTCCACAACAAGAAAAGATACCTTACACCAGCACCTCTCTGTGGTCAAGACCAATGACTTACCACATCATCATATCTACCATCATTATCATCATCATTATCACAGTTGTCACAAGAATAATCACCATCAGCCCTCCTCCACCTCTCTCTCCCCCAAGCGATATCTCACTACACCACCTCACTGTGGTCAAGACCACTGACTTAACACATCATCATATCTGCCATCATTATCATCATCATCATCAAAGTTATCACCAGAATAATCATCATCAGCCCTCTCCCCTCCCCCCATCCCAAAAGGAGTCAAAACCTTACACCACCACCACTCTGTGGTCAGTACCTCTAACTTACCACATCATCATATCTGCCATCATTATCATCATCATTATCACAGTTATCACCAGAATAATCACCATCAGTGTCCTCCTGGTTGCTATTGGAAACGTAAGGACAATTATCCTGAAAATATAAAACATTTTTTTTATTGTACTTCGGTATTTAAAGCTGGTTTTAAAATTGGCTGTTGAATAACACAATGTTAAGATCAGTGCCCAGTATACAATGAAACTCTTTCAGTAATGGCGCTTACTCTTAAAGGAAACGATTTGCTCCTTTAGGATTTGACCCAACTGATTAAGTGGTTGCTATGCTGTTGCTAAGGCTAAATTTCTTTGAAGGAGATTCCCTACAACTATGAAATTTGCTCTGGAGGAACAGTCTTACAAAGACTGTTCCTCCAGACCAAATTTCATAGTTGTAGGGAATCTCCTTTATAGATATTTAGCCTTAGCAACCGCATAGCAACGACTTCAGTGGCTTTATGAATACGGGCCCCTGAGTCGAAGTTGACATAAAGCAGTAATTGGTACCAACTTCAACTCAGGGGAGGTAAAATGCAGTAAAAAGAGAGCAATGGGCTCCATCTTTCATATGATGTGTCCAAGATATAGTAGCCTTTACCAACAATGGCCATAAGGCTATGGGACATTGCTACATAATTTTTTTTAAGTTTCCCAAGCATATCTTTTTCAACGGTAAAGTTCAACTGTAAAATTTTTACCACATTTCTTCAGTTAAAAGACAGTGTTTTTTCCTTCTAAAACAAACCTAAAAATCTAGATCCATCTTATAAGATAGATCTAGATTTTTGAGGTTGCTTTAGAAGGGAAAAAGCCATCTCATATCAGAATTTCATAAGACTGATTTACATATTTGGGGTCATCCCTTCATGGGTTTCATGGAATTGTACAGCCACCTATATATGCTAACCTTTCCATCATGATGTTCAAGAGTAAGGAACAGCGGTAATGTAGTGGATATCATGCTATACTACCAATCCAGAGGTCTCAAGATCTGGGGCCGTATTCATAAAGCCACTTAAGTCGTTGCTATGCGGTTGCTAAGGCTAAATATCTATAAAGGAGATTCCCTGCAACTATGCAATTTGGTCTGGTGGAACAGTCTTTGTAAGACTGTTCCTCCAGAGCAAATTTCATAGTTGTAGGGAATCTGCTTCATAGAAATTAAGCCTTAGCAACAGCATAGCAACCACTTAAGTCGTTTTATGAATACGGCCCCTGGTCTTCTGGATGAGACTTTAAACCGAGGTCCCATCTCCATTTGACCTAATTGTTGGTGGGACAGTAAACCCCAATTCTCTCACTCACTCACTTTTCCAAAGCATCAGAAATATACCGGTAATCCTTTTGAGAAAAATTCTAGGTGGAAAAACACTGTTTTATAGCCCAATATTTACATTCTCTGTGCAATTATTGAAAAGATTGTAAACCATCAGAACATAATGTAGTTTATACTTCAATAACTACATCGGTTCACGCGACGTTACATGAGGTTAAGTGACATCAAAATATACCATGGATCTCTCCAATCTGATTGGACATAGGCGACATTATGACGTTGTTGACGCTGTGTTCCGGTGTTAGAAGAAAAACTGTGTATAAATGTTTTTTCTACTTCAATTGTAGCCCCTAACGCTAATTTGTGGTCAATTAATAGATAGAAAACAATGTAAATATAAACAATGAACTTAATTTTTCTGGTGCTTATTGAAGTATAATTGCAACTACATTGGCTCACTAGCCAAGTTTATATGAACCCCTTCGGGGTTCGTTTTCTTTGCACACGACCCAATGTAGTTTATACTTCAATAAACACCAGAAAAAAGAAAATCATTCCTTAAATAAACACGGTAAATAATTCAAGTAATTGGTTTAAGAGTCCCAGTACTTAGGGTTGCTGTGGCAGGTTACTCCCATTTCTCCTACTCCCATTTTGCCTACTCCCATTTGCTCTATGATTTGTCCCATATTGCCTACTCCCATATTGCCTATGATTTATCTCATTTTGCCTACTCCCCTTTTGCCTACTCTATTATATTTCACTATTCCCATTTCACCTCCCCAATAATCATAATAATAATAATTTTACTTTGAGTAGGCTAAAAGGAATGAAGTCATATCAGTGCTCCAGATAATAAGGGGTAACATAGATAATTTTGGGATAATTAGCCATATTTCTCCACAAAAACATATTTTGTGACCCATCATTAGAACCGTCTCGTCGAGACGATTCTAATGAGGGGTCACAACATATGTTTTCGTTGAGAAATAAGAAAAATTATCTTTGAATTATCCTCAATAACCCCTCTTATCTGGAGCTCTGGTCATATTTGATAGTAGAGAAATGGGAGTAGGTGTAGGCAAAATGGGAGTAGGCAAAATGGGAACATCTGTGATATACCATACCTTGTTGCATCCCCAGACGGTACATGATCCAATGCCTGTGTCTGGCAGGCCGTCATTGTCAGAATCCAACTGACAAAAGTCACCATTCCCAGCGTACCCTGGTTTACACTGAAATATCCAAGTTCAAACAATAATAATCAGAAACACTAACCTTGCTTGCAGATAAGTGTTGTAAAGACCAAAATGCAGAAGCACAACAAAATTGCAACTTCTTAATGTTTTCCATTAGGGAAAGTACAAAGCAATGTCTAATTCCACTCTATCTAAATATTTAGGCCTAGGGCCCTTTTCAGTAAAATGGAACTTCATGGAGAATTACATGTCAGCAGCCATTACACTAGACAAACTGGAAATGAAGCTGACTGACTACATTTTAGACACAGCCATCACTGACATTAATGGAAAGGTGGTCAAATGCAGCCATATTAGATGGCCAGCCTAAAGATATGTTAGTAACACAAATCCTAATATAATTCCCTGTGTCTGTTTGTTCAAAACTAACAATGCATTGTGCACAAAAACATCTTTTGCTGAAAAATTGTGTGAAGTGTTTGTACTGCAAAAGCTCCCCACACCTTTTTCAGCAGAAACCGTTAGCACACATGATTTTATGTGTAATGGAAGACTTACCAAATCCATAAGTAAAGATTTTGTCAAATTAATGATGCTTTGAACAACCGGTCCCTAGACAGCAAACCATGCAAACAGACAGGTAAACAGACTTGAGGACAAACAATTAACTTACCTCACATCTGTATTGGCCTGGTCCCAGATAAATGCAGTTAGCTGTACTGCTACATTTATGGGCCCCAGAGATACAGAAATTGGAAAGATAACAGCCAGTCCTATAGGTGCCCATGTAGCCTTCTTCACAGAAATCACAATAGAAACTCCCCTGAAATATAAAAACTGCTGGACAAATTTTCATTACGGTAATTGGGTAAACTTTCAAGGGAAGCAACTCTTGGATTTTCATTTTTCCCTCCCTTCTCAATGGGGGTCAACTCTTACAGGAAAGAATTTGCTCCTGTAGGAGCAAATTCTTTCCTTTAAGAGTAGACCCCTTTGGCCATTTTGGAAGGGTTTCGTTGTTCAGGGATGTAACAGGTAGTCTCAAAAGTTGAAACAAGGGCTTCGCAAGCGGCGCATAATACGCCCGTTTCAATGTCCTAAAGGAGTTACAGAATGAACAAGATTGTTTACAAAAGGATAGACAGGCAGACAAACAGGGGCAACCACTCTATAATTGACTAGAACTGTCAGCGAATCCAACTATACCCCCCCCCCCCCTTAATTGCTTAAATCAAATGGTGTTATTTTCGTAACAAAAAGCATAAAGAGGGAGAGAAATCATTGTTACCATGTATACCAAATATGAATGGTTGCTGTGAAATCTGTTACAAAAAATTACATTATTCAAAGTCAGGAGAGAAAGAAAATCGGAAAAATATAGGGAAGTATAAGCAGAAGACTGGTTCTCAATCCCACAATACAACAAGTTCTCATCAACCTGCATACAAAATTCCCTACTCTAACTTACAGATGCATAGAAATCTTTTGCGCAAAAAATGCATTATTCAAAGTAAAGCGAGAAAGAAAATCAGACAAATACAGGGACTAAAGAGAGGAGAAGTCTGGTTCTCAATCCCAAAATACAGTAAGTCATCATTAACCTGCATACCAAATATGACTAATCTAGCTTGCATGGTTGTGGAGAAAACTTTGATGAAAAAGTTCATTATTCAAAGTATGGAAAGAAAGAATATTGGACAAATACAGGGAAGAATAAGCAATAAAAGGCTGGTTCTCAATCCCACGATACAACATATCGTCATCAACCTGCATACCAAATGGGACTACTCTAGCTTGCTTGGTTGTGGAGAAATCTTTGACGAAAAATTTCATTATTCAAAGAATGAAAGAAAGACTATTGGACAAATACAGGGAAGAATAAGCAGAAAAAGGCTGGTTCTTAATCCAATGATACAACATATCGCCATCAACCTGCATACCAAATATGACTACTCTAGCTTGCATGGTTGTGGAGAAATCTTTGACGAAAAATTTCATTATTCAAAGTAGGGAAAGAAAGAAAATCAGACAAATACATGGAAGAACAAGCAGGAGAAGGCTGGTTCTCGATTCCATGATACAACATGTCGTTATCAACCTGCATAGCAAATATGACTACTCTAGCTTGCATGATTGTGGAGAAATCTTTGACGAAAAATTTCATTATTCAAAGTATGGAAAGAAAGAAAATGGGACAAATACAGGGAAGAATAAGCAGGAGAAGGCTGGTTCTCAATCCCACAATACAACATGTCGTCATCAACCTGTATGCCAAATATGACCAGTCTAGCTTGTATGGTTGTGAAGAAATCTTTGATACAATATCTTTGAACAAGGGAGATAACCTACATACACTAGGTATACCATTTTTAGTTCTACTTTTTTCCCTTGACAATATATTACATGTACAACAAAAGTTTACACAAAAGTAGCCGATAAGAACTAATGAAAGGGATTCACTCTTAAACGAAGAAAGGGAGAGCAGCCATTGTTGTACGCGACACATCGTTAGGACTTCATACACATTGCTATGAAGTTTTATAAAGATATCCCAAACGGTTATCTAGTTATGGCGTGTACAAGACTTACAGGGATAAAATTAATCAAAGGGGCATAACTTCAAAAGTAAGAAAGGGGGAGCAACCATTTATGTACGCGACACGTTCCCCCACCCTAATACATATGCCTACCAGATTTCATGAAGATATCCCAAATGGTTACGGAGTTATGGCGTGTACAAGAATGTTTACGGACGGACGGACGGACAGCGCCCCGACATAATACGTCCGTTTTTTCAAAATGGGCGTATAAAAATGGCAAGACAAAATGCAGGTGTACTCACACACTTCAAGATTTATGGCTCTCTCTCTCCATGTTTTTTTCTCCCACCATTTTTTCAAAGGGAAACAAATCTATGGGTTTAGAATTGGCTTTTCTGTAAGAAGATCCACTTATCCTTTAAAAGTTGATCATGTTGAAAAGGGAAGCAAAACTGGAAATTGCAGAGTTGCTTCCTGTGAAAGTGTAACCATTCACCTTGATAGCTGTATATCTTTCTTGTCTTGGCGACCATGCAGAGTTTTTTACTAATACAATCATTTAGGGATAACTGTCTTGAAAATTGTCATTTGGGGAAGTAAATCATCGGTTTTATGGTCGGAAATTTCGTTTTACCGGGACCTGCCAGCGGAGCTGTAAAACGAAATTTGCGACCATAAAACCGATGATTTACTTCCCCAAATGACAATTTTCGAGACAGTTATCCCCATTTTAATGCACTTTTCCACATTTTCACTTTTCATTATGTACTAGTTTGCACCCATTTCAAGCGCTGTCAGCAACCTAAAACAAAGCGTCAGCCAATGAAAAGCGACGTTACTTAATGACGTCTGGTTTGCAACAGTATATCACAGAATATACTGTCGCAAATTTTTGACATTATCCAATCAGACATTGCATTATATTTGTAAGTGCATTAGAATACATTTTTGATACCATCAGGAGAGAGCAAATATAAGCATTACTTTTTTGATATCATAGCAAATATTGGCCTTGCCTATATCCGTTACTTTGACGCCTGTTTATATTCTGCAATGAAATTTATAATTAAAAAACATAAACATATAAAAAACTAGAAAATTGTGTCTGTAAGACACTAATGATGCCCCCGTGCAGCGCCTGTCACATGACGTGTATATCCATAAAGTACCTACAAAGAATCCATTGAAAACATACCCTACCATGTAAAAAATTGCCCAAAATGACTAAGTTAAAAAGGCTGTGATTCTGTCAAAATTAATTCTAGATCTATCAAAATGCCTCATGCATATCTGCAAATATGTCCACAATATGTAGACAAGGTTTGAAAAAGATCCATTGAAAACTGTGGAGCAAGTTGATAACACAAACTCCATACTCTACAATGCAAAAACTTCCCTAGAATGACTAAGTTCAAAAGGCTGTAATTCTGTTAAAATGAATTCTAGGTCTAACAAAAACCCACATGCATATCTTCAATACACTCACAGCATGTATGCAAGGTTTGAAAAAGATCCATTGAAAACTGTGAGAGGAGTTGATTACACAAACTCTATACCCTACAATGCAAAAATTTGCCTAAAATGACTAAGTTCAAAAGGCCGTAATTCTGTCAAAATTATTTCTAGGGCCATCAAAAACCCACATGCACATCTTCAATATGTCCCAAAAATGTATGCAAAGTTTGATAAAGATCCAATGAAAACTGTGGGAGGAGTTGATTACACAAACTCTATACCCTACAATACAAGAATTTGCATAAAATGACTAAGTTAAAAAAATTTCCCTAGAATGACTAAGTTCAAAAGGCCGTAATTCTGTTAAATTTAATTCTAGGTCTGACGAAAACCCACATGCATATCTTCAATACACTCACAGCATGTATGCAAGGTTTGAAAAAGATACATTGAAAACTGTGAGAGAGGTTGACTACACAAACTCTATACCCTACAATGCAAAAATTTGCCTAAAATGACTAAGTTCAAAAGGCCGTAATTTTGTCAAAATTAATTCTAGGGCCAACAAAAAACCCACATGCACATCTTCAATATATTCACAGCATGTATGCAAGGTTTGAAAAAGATCCATTGAAAACTGTGAGAGGAGTTGATTACACAAACTCTATACCCTACAATGCAAAAATTTGCCTAAAATGACTAAGTTCAAAAGGCCGTAATTCTGTCAAAATTAATTCTAGGGCCATCAAAAACCCACATGCACATCTTCAATATGTCCCAAACATGTATGCAAAGTTTGATAAAGATCCAATGAAAACTGTGGGAGGAGTTGATTACACAAACTCTATACCCTACAATACAAGAATTTGCCTAAAATGACTAAGTTCAAAAGGCTGTAATTCTGTCAAAATTAATTTTGGCTCCATCAAAAATCCACATGCACATCTTCAATATGTGCACAACATGTATGCAAACTTTGAAAAAGATCCATTGAAAACTGTGGGAGGAGTTGATTACACAAACTCTATACTATAAAGCGTGACGAACAGACAGACGGACGGACGGACAGACAGACAGGGGCAAATCTTAATGCCCCCTGACTATCGTCACGGGGGCATAAAAATAAAAACAAGAGGGCCATGGTGGCCCTGAATCGCTCACCTGAGCATTAATCAGTTCACTGGCTCTGGTGAAGATTTATAAGAGTTTTTACCATACATAGGAATGGCGGCCACCTTGGTCATGTGACCAAGATCATTTGAAGAACTTTCAATCCTTTGACCCATGTGCAGGCTCCATATGAAATTTGATCTGCCCAGTGGTTTCAGAGATGTTTGAAAATGTTTATGGATGGATGAAAGAGGCAGCTAACACCAATACTGTAAGGCTCGATCAGGTGAGCTGAAAATGGCAGAGTTGCTTCTCCGAAAAGTTCCCATTCCTGTTGAGTTCCTTTGATGGATTTCAACTAGACTTAACTAGGCAAACACAGATGATAGAATGGTAGCATCATTATCTCACTGTGGTGAAACTAATGTATTCCAAGGAGTTTGTGGCTGGCATCATTGCAATGTTAGTTCTGATTCTTGCAACATAACTTAATTTAAATTTGACCTAGTGACCTAGCTTTTGACCCGACATGACCCAGTTTCAAACGGGATATTGTAAGAATAAACATTCTGACAAAGTTTCATTGAGATTGGATCAAAACTGTGCCCTCTGGAGCGTATACAAGGTCGTTCTTATATTTGACCTAGTGACCTAGTTTTTGATCCGACACAAACCAGTTTCAAACTTACCTATATTTCATAAAGGTAAACATTCTGACAGAGTTTCATGAAGATTGGATCAAAACTGTGCCCTCTAGGGTGTACACAAAGTTTTTCTTAGATTTGACCTAGTGACCTAGTTTCTGATCTGACGTGACTCAGTTTCATAAGAGGCATATATATATGGACAAAAAACATTTTGACATAGTTTCATGAAGATTGGATCAAAACTGTTCCTTCTAGTGCGTACACAAGGTTTTTCTAAGATTTGACCTAGTGACCTAGTTTTTGACCTGACATGACCTACTTTCAAACTTGGCCTAGAGTTGATGGAGATAAACATTCTGACAGTTTCATAAAGATTGGATCAAAACTGTGTCCTCTAGAGCATACAAACGGTTTTTCTATGATTTGACCAAGTGACCTAGTTTTTGACCCTACATGACCCAGTTTCAAATTTGTCCTTCATATTATGAGGATAAACATTCTGATAAAGTTTCATGAACTTTGGATCGAAACTGTGCCTTCTACAGCGTACACAAGGTTTTTCTAAGATTTGACCTAGTGACCTAGTTTTTGACCCGACATGACCCAATTTCGAACTTGGCCTAGAGTTTATGGAGATAAACATTCTGACAATGTTTTATAAAGATTGGATCAAAACAGTGTCCTCTAGAGCGTACACAATGTTTTTCTATGATTTGACCTAGTGACCTAGTTTTTGACCCAACATGACCCAGTTTCGAACTTGTCCTAGATATTATTAAGATAAACATTCTGACAAAGTTTCATGAACTTTGGATGAAAACTGTGCCTTCTAGAGTGTACACAAGGTTTTTCTAAGATTTGACCTAGTGACCTAGTTTTTGACCCAGTTTCAAACTTGGCTTAGAGTTTATGGACATATATATTCTGACAATGTTTCATATAGATGTGATCAAAACTGTGTCCTCTAGAGCGTACACAAGGTTTTTCTATGATTTGACCTAGTGACCTAGTTTTTGACCCGACGTGACCCAGTTTCAAACTTGTCCTAGATATTATGAGGATAAACATTCTGACTAAGTTTCATGAACTTTGGATGAAAACTGTGCCTTATAGAGCGTACATAAGGTTTTTCTAAGATTTGACCTAGTGACCTAGTTTTTGACCCGACATGATCCAGTTTCGAACTTGGCCTAGTGTTTATGGAGATAAACATTCTGACATTGTTTTATAAAGATTGGATCAAAACTGTGTCCTCTAGAGCGTACACAATGTTTTTCTATAATTTGACCTAGTGACCTAGTTTTTGACCCAACATGACCCAGTTTCGTACTTGTCCAAGATATTAAAAAGATAAACATTCTGACAAAGTTTCATGAACTTTGGATGAAAACTGTGCCTTCTAGAGTGTACACAAGGTTTTTCTAAGATTTGACCTAGTGACCTAGTTTTTGACCCTACATGACCCAGTTTCAAACCTGGCCTAGAGTTTATGGAGATATATATTCTGACAATGTTTCATATAGATTGGATCAAAACTGTGTCCTGTAGAGCATACACAAGGTTTTTCTATGATTTGACCTAGTGACCTAGTTTTTGACCCGACATGACCCAGTTTCAAACTTGTCCTAGATATTATGAGAATAAACATTCTGACAAAGTTTCATGAACTTTGGATGAAAACTGTGCCTTCTAGAGCGTACACAAGGTTTTTCTAAGATTTGACCTAGTGACCTAGTTTTTGACCCGACGTGACCCAGTTTCGAACTTGTCCTAGATATTATAAAGATAAACATTCTGACAAAGTTTCATGAACTTTGGATGAAAACTGTGCCTTCTAGAGTGTACACAAGGTTTTTCTAAGATTTGACCTAGTGACCTAGTTTTTGACCCGACATGACCCAGTTTCAAACTTGGCCTAGAGTTTATGGAGATATATATTCTGACAATGTTTCATATAGATTGGATCAAAACTGTGTCCTCTAGAGCATACACAAGGTTTTTCTATGATTTGACCTAGTGACCTAGTTTTTGACCCGATGTGACCCAGTTTCAAACTTATCCTAGATATTATGAGGATAAACATTCTGACTAAGTTTCATGAACTTTGGATGAAAACTGTGCCTTCTAGAGCGTACACAAGGTTTTTCTAAGATTTGACCTGGTGACCTAGTTTTTGACCCGACGTGACCCAGTTTCGAACTTGTCCTAGATATTATGAAGATAAACATTCTGACAAAGTTTCATGAACTTTGGATGAAAACTGTGCCTTCTAGAGTGTACACAAGGTTTTTCTAAGATTTGACCTAGTGACCTAGTTTTTGACCCGACATGACCCAGTTTCGAACTTGGCCTAGATTTTATGGAGATAAACATTCTGACAAAGTTTCAGAAAGATTGGATCAAAACTGTGCCCGCTAGAGTGTACACAAGCAAAAGTTGACGGACGGACGTCCGGACGTCCGGACGTCCGGACGGACGTACGACGGACGACGGACATCAGGGTATCCCAAAAGCTCACCCTGAGCACTTCGTGCTCAGGCGAGCTAACAATAAATAGATAATCAAATAAATCTTGATATTATTTTGCTTACAAAAAAAATAAAATTTTAGGTATAGCTAATAAATAGCTAGAAATTTAGGTTATGAGCAAACACTTATCTAAATATATCCTGGCTACTTATTTCTTAGAAGGGACATCTCTACCGCCATTCCACCACCCCCACCCCTACTTCCCCTCTCTTCCCTAAAGAAAACCCTCATCAATCACATGGAAGCAGCCTTTGATACACTGTTTCCTTCATGCCAATCTATTTTGTCTTTAAGGCCACAATTTTCACGTTTTGTTGTAATACAGTATTTGGGTTAAGGAGTGGGTTAACGCAAAGGGGTCCAAGTTCTTCAAATATGTAATGACTGGAACACCACATGGCAAAATAATATATGAGCCGCGACACGAGAAAACCAACAAAGTGGTTGTGCTGACAGCGCAGACTCAGATCAGCCTTGCAATCCGCCAAGTGTGATGAGAGTCTTCACAATGGGCTTAAAGGGTAGCTATGGGTCTAAGCTACCTCCATGCGGACAGCGAAGACTCTGATCAGGCTGGGCGGATGCCCAGGCTGATCTGAGTCTGCTCTGGGCACACAACCACTTTGTTGGTTTTGTCGTGTCGTGGCTCATATCATGCTGGATTTGAACTATGAGGCAAGGTAGGGTGGTTACTTATTAACTCTCCTTCATATGCATTACCATTTACAAAATAATTCCCTTCTCTCTCAACAATTTGGAAAGCATGGGGTACCTAAAAGAGTAAATAAAGTACCACTTGACCAACTCAAACCTGAACCTACTCACATTTGTGTTAATGCAAGGCATATGCTCCGGACATCCACCATTATCTATCAAACACTCATCAATGTCCTCACAGGTTTGGTAAGAGAAGTTAGAGTACACCTGGTTTGTATACAGGAATACCCTCAAATGGACATTCCAGGCAAGGGCATCTTCGTAGGTACCTGTGTAACCTTCAGGACACTCGAAACACTGGTACCCAGGTTCGGTGTTCAGACATCTAAAATTGTAGCATGGATTGTGGAGAGCACACTACAACAAAGAAAGATAATGTAAATGTACTAAATTGTTGAACACTGTATCTCTAATGATATAAAAAAGAAATTCTACCTATTAATTTTTCCACAAAATGCTAAGAGATGTAGACCCTGATCAGACTGCTTCTTCAGGTGCAACACCTTACTCTGGTAGATAATGTTTGCTTTAGCATTTTTATTACCAAAGTAGGTCCTTACTAGCTTAATAAAGTTGTTAGTCAAGGGTTCATTAAGTCTTCTAGTGCACGTAAAATTCAGTTAAGAGAAAAAAATGTGAGATGAGAAGCTTCTGCGGTAATCTATAAAATGGGCAGCTGAAAAGATGACAAGCTGGAAAGGAACTGTTGCAAAATCATCTGTGGTGCCCAAACAACCTTGCAAGATTATGGGATAGAACAGACAGAAATAGAATCTAATATGTCTCTGAAGTGGATCATGGCATTTTATTGTAATATTACCAAACAAAAAAGTAAGCAACCATAATCTCACCTCATCAATGTCAGTACAAATCACACCATCTCCCTCATACCCATCAGGACAAGGCCCACATAAATAGCTGCCCCCACCTACGTTATAACAACCCTCAAAGGTGAAACATTTATCTCCCTCCAAACACGGACACTCCGTGGAATCCGTACAGCTGGCACAACCTGTGCCATCTGCTAGTGTGTACTCCTCAACATCACATCGGTCACATTCAGTCATTTTAGGGGCACTGTAGTACCCTGAGGGACAGCTAGCGCATAAGCCTTGCCCAGGCTGGTTCTGATATGTTCCTGCAGCACAACTTTCACAATGCTCTGAAAAACAGAAATCAACAAGATGACATACCTATTTATTCAGCTAAAAGACAGAGGCCCTCCCCCTCCACAACCCCCATCCCCCCCCACTCCCTGGTCCAAAATAACCCCAAAAAATCTAGGATCTAGATTTTTGGGGCTACTTTCCCCCTCCAAAACAATCGCTAAACTCTAGATCTGTCTGTCTTATTAGATGGATCTAAATCTAGATCTATCTTAGCAAATGGATCTAGATTTTTGGGATTATTTTCCCCCTCCAAAACAATTGCTTAACTCTAGAATTATGAGAACTCGATTTTTGGGGGTTGTTTGGAGGGGATATACCTCCTTTGTAGTTCTTGAACAGATGCAGCTCTAGAACTAGAAGTTCTTGAATGCCTGCCTATCTTTAGGCAGAATTACATCAGGTTGATTTAGATATTTGGGATCATTACAGTTGGAGATAACCCTGCCTTAAACTGAATTACTGTGCTAAATGTTATCAAGAATCAGAAGTTTCCTCTTACCCTGTTTGCCATTAGAATAAGTGCCGGCCTCACACATTGTTCTTCTTCCATCCAAACAGGCAAATCCCTCCTCACAGGGAGAACATGCTGCAGGACAACCTGTAGCGTTACAGTACTCCACATAGTGATAGTCTTCACATGGTGTTGCGTAACCATCTTTACAGATCTGAGCAAGAAGTAGGTTGTTTACAGGCCCCGAGAAAATAAAACTTGAGTACATTCTCAAACTCAAAATAAAGCACACTGATTGGCTGCTTCCAATCGCATGCTTGGAGGCAGCCAATCAGTGTGCTTTATTTTGAGTTTGAGATTATTCTCAAGTTTTATAACCTCGAACCCAGTTCACCTGACCCATTTATGCCTAGCAGACTATTCTATCCTTATCAAATGAGTGAGTTCATTTGTCAGTTGAGGGTTTCTGGTTTAGTTTATTTTTTTTACCTGTATATTCAATTTGCCTTACGCAAATAGTGAAGACCCTGATCAGATGCCACATTATGCATACCTGCCAAGTTTTCAATAAACAAAAGAGTGAGACTGCGCGCGAAGCCTCGATTTAGCCCCCTTTTCCGCGTTAGTTCATTCGCGGAGAAACCCATTGACAATGGAAAAGAGTGAGATTTTTTGTGTCATTTTATTTCCTCTTTATGTGAAACAAGAGATTGGGGATGGCAGTGCAGAGGAGTAGGATCAGTAGGTAGTTCTTAAATGAAGATAAACTCCAAGTATTCTTATTTACTAAAATTTTATACATTGAGTTTGTTAAAGTGATCTGCTATCAAAATGGCAAGCTATGTTCTGCAATGAAGTTGCTAAAGAGAGTTTTAGCTCTGATACAATCTTGGTCTGTCTTGGTGACAACAAAATCAGATACCGATTGCAAAAGTTTTGACGTTTTCAATGACCAACAGTGAAAATCTGTGTTACCTTGTTTTTTTACATCGTTTTTTCCGGCGTGGGAAACACTGAAATGCCTTTGGCAAAGTTTACAAAACGCAAAGCTGTTGCCCTTCTCAATCTTCGTAACCCAGGCAAACTCGATCTCCCATCCATTTTGGTACTTTGAGTTAAAACCTTCTTTTTCTCCGGCGTTTTCATGTTGTCAATATTTCATGTACATAAAAACGGAAGTACACATTTGGTTGTTTTCGGCTCTAATCGCTATCGAATACTCGAGTTATTTTTACCCACGCTATTTTAAGACTATCGGAAACCTTTACTTTTACCTATTTTTAGACCAGGTTATGAATTTTCCCGGAGATAAGTATAGATTCGGTGACCGAGATTATCCGAATGTAGCGGAAGTTGAGAGAAAACACGTTTTTGACTATCGAGAGCGCGCAAAAAAAAGACATTTTTTTTCAGTATTCTCCGGTTTAAAGTGAAATCGTGAGCAAGCGAAGGAAGCGTGAGTTATGGCTATTTTTCAAAATATGATCATGAGGTCGTGGGAGGCGTCCAAATTCGTGAGGGTCACGCATAAATCGTGAAACTTGGCAGGTATGATTATGTGGCATCTGATCTCGGTCTGCACTGTTTGTTTATGGGATGCTAGGCATTAATGGGTTAAATAGTTTGATAGCTGAAACTCATCAAAATAGTCAAGGGAAACAAGCTAGGCATTTTTACATTGGTTAAATCACTGATAGTTTAAACTCACCAAAATATTCATCTGAGACAGAATATTCTAGGATCTATGATGGTGACACTCCTTAAAGACCCATCTTAAATTTTCAGCATCTGTTAAGGTGTATGGGCACACCATCATGTTTTTCTGACATTTTTTCAAAGGGAGACACTTTTGTGACTTCCTGTTTGTCTCCCTCAGTGCAAAAGCCCTCCCAAAATTGGATGTACTCTTTAAGAAAACAAGCTGCTCCTAGGAGAACAAAATTCTTTCCTTTAACAGCTGACCTCCATTTGGAAGGGATGTACAGATGAAACTGACAGAGTTGCTTCCTTGAAAGTGTACCCTTTCACCTTAGGTTGTTCTAATTATAGAATACTTATAAGAAAATAAATTAAAAAAGTGCAGAGACAGTTAATGACATGAAAAAGAGCAATAGACTGCTTTCTATTTTCAAAAGATATAGGAGGCTTCTGATTTCTGATATTTTTAAGTATTTTATGGAATAAATTTCAAGCAACAGTGCATGAACTCACTGGTTACTGATTTTCACAGCTCAGATAAGTGATCCCATATTTATTCTGTTAAAATAAAAACAATCAATTTTTTCCCTTCCAAATCTTACAAGATGGATCTAGATTTTTGGGGTTACTTTGGATAGAAAAAGAATATCTTAAAGCAGAACTAATACGACTGATTTACGTGTTTGGGGTATTTTTGGAGAAAGAAAATTCCTCTGTCCTACAAAGGAATATATGTGACAAAAAATGTCACTAGCTTGGACATACTGTGAAAGAGATTATACAAAGGCTTACCCATCCTGCTGGACAGAAAGTACACTCTGAGGCAAGACCAAAGCTGTGTTCTGTTGGATCTCTGTCACAGGTAGTATTGGTATCAGCACACCTACCACACATCTTCATCTCACCGTCACCCTCACAGTAATAACTTGTCTCACATCTCACACAACTCACATCATCTGCATTGTTGAAGGAAATGGATAAAAGTAAAGTTTTATTTCATAATTATAAAACAACATTAATAACATTAAAAGTTTATGCTAATCTTATTTTGTTTATGCATTTAAAAAAAAAAAAGGGAAGGCGTTCCCATAGCCTAATAGCCATAGCGGCAGTGGGGGTTAGTTAGAGACCCACTGTATCTTGGGCACAGCTGATGAAAGGCGGAGCCCATCTCTCTCCTTTTGCTGCCTTATCCTTCCCTGATTCAAAAAAGGTCCCCATTTACTGCTGGGTTGACAGAGACAGTTTTCCATTCATCGGATGGCAACGATGAGCCGCGAACTCACCACCTTCTGGCGACTTTCTGCACCATAACCGAGTCACTCTAACTACACCACTACAGCTCCTCTCATATGCATTTGCTTAATCTCAAATATCCACCAATGTTCTTTTCAAAATGAGGCTGTTTGCAGTGACTAAACTACAGCCTCTTTTCATATCTGAGAGGAATGAGTTCAGAAAGAGGCTTCAGAATTTATTTACTCTTTACTTGAACAGTGCATGAAAATTGGGAGTTACTATTAAAGAATTCACTTACCCAGGGAGCCAATTCTTTTGTTTAAGAGTAGCCCCAAATGGGGAGGGATATAAATACATTTTTGCATGGACCAGCTTCCTTGAAAATATATCCTTTACTCTTGAACAGAATAAGTGTATTTTCCAGACTGTGGTAGTTATTAATTTTCAAATTTCCTAACTTTCCCTGACTGTTCAAGTCCTTTGAAAATTTCCCAGACCGATCACAAAGTTCATTGATTGTTCCCCTATCTGGAGAGAAATCATTTTTCAGATGTTTTTTTTACCATTGCAGCCCTGATTGTGTTTGCTTAACTTACAGTAGAGTTGCTCATCTTGGGAACAGCCTGACAACTCCAGTCTTAGGGCAATATGGCTACCTTCATACGTCTGTGGATTGATACGTATACTGTCACTCAAAATGGGTGGGTCAAGGGTAATACTCGCAACTGCTGAGTTGTCTGTGTTACCAAGGAATATCTAAAACAAGGAATTGGAAAATGAAACAGGAATTTTATAATACATGTACTGTTCAAGCTTATTAAAATTACTCTTAAGGTGACTGAATACACCTGCATATTTTTTCCAACATGTTTACTAAAGGGAAACAACTTTTGTGACTTCTTGTTGCTTCCCTGGATGATAAAGCTGTCCAAACTGGGAGCTACTCTTGGAAGAGAATTTTGCTATGTAAAGGAGCAAATTCTTTCTTTTAAAAGAACTCTCCAATGAAACAAGAGACAAATTGCCCTTGGTAGGAATTAGCTTGTCTGGAAGTGTTCCCATTCACCTGAACCCGAACCCTAAAAGTGCCAAAACAAGCAGACGACAAAATTTACCTCTGCAAAATTTAAAAAAATATTTCATCTAAGCTTTATCATAACAAAAATTCTAGAGGGCAAACAGTGTAGATCCAGATGAGGCAGCTCATTCTGAGTTGCTAGAAAGAGCTGCCTCATCTGGATCTATGCTCTTTGCAAAAGCCTTATATTTTAATTTTTGAGATTTTTAAACCTCACTTTTTTTTTTGAGAATGTAACAGTTTTTTTTGTTTTTGTTGTTTTTCTTAAACTGTAAAAACTTGATGGAATACTCCATTCAATTTTACATTTTAGGAAAAAACTAAAAAAGAACTGCATATTATTATTATGATTGTCACTGTCATAAAAACATCACACAAAAGGTTTAAACCCATTTAGATAAGCGTGGAACTTTGGAGAAGTATCACTTTAAGTTATCAAACCTCACTTAAAGGTCAATTATTAAGGTGCTTTTTTATTACAGAAAAGAAAGCCGCATCAAATTATCATTAATAGTTTTTGAGATATAAAGAGTTGAATTTGTAAATTTTATGACATCTGACAATCATTTTGAGCTGCCTCATTAATATTCATGAGGCCTTCGATGACGTCATCGATGAACACTGAAATTTTAAATTTATTTAAATTTTTTAAATTGTCAAATATTTCCTTGTTAAACATTCTAAAATGGTAAAAATTGTATTATTGGTGACTCTAATAACAACTGCCCAAATTCAAAATATTGCTTATATTTGCAATTTAAGCAGTTAAATTTTCAAATTTAAATATTTAATTAAAATTTGTTAAATTTCAATTTACATGCTTATCAGTATATATAATTGAACATAGTAGTTTTAGATCTGTTTATTAGGTCTCTGACAATGACTTTTGTGTACTGAAGTAAAAGAAAATTTCAGTTCAGTTCAATTCTCTTATCGACGTTACCCAAGTGGCTCAACGGTACCTAACCATAGTTGCACACACTTGGCGCGGTGTGTCGGTCCAATACAAAAGAAAATGTTTAACTTTTTTCAAATTTAATTTAAATTTTGAATAAAATTTAAATTTGTGGATGAACATTCCCAATTAATTACCCAGCTAATAAACAAAGATTAAAATAATCAAAACTGTAAGATAACAATCATTTACTCTTTAGATAAAAGGTTATTAATTAGTTTAAAAATTCATTTAAAAATTTGAAATCATCAATGACATCACAGAATAGTGAATTGTGGTTAGAAATACTTTAAAAAAGTAAGGGAGATAAGTCATGCAGGAAAAAACAGCCGTGGGATTTTTAAACTGGCATAACTTTTGAACGGATAGGAATTTTTCTATGCCGTTTGTAGCATTATAATCCTCTCTCTGTCCACTATCAATTTGCTTCAAAATTAAGCATTTATACAATTTCTTTGTAATTGACCTTTAAAGCTAATCTGATATATTGCATTCCAGAGATTATGATATGAATAATTAAACCATCCATATGCAAGAACTGACACAGATGTCAACAAAAGCTCTTCCTCTCCTTTTGTACAGACATGTCATCAAGCAGCATAGCCTTGCTACAAACCCATACAGCTCAGATATGGATCATTTTCAACATAACAACATCTTTCAGTCATATAATATTCGTAAGAATGGTATGTACATGGGTGTGTATAGCAAAATGATTATGCAGTGTGCTCGTCTAGCTGAAAAAAATGAGCTAAAAAAAATGATAGAGAAAATGATCTGAGTCTGCATAGGCTATTACCACATTTTTTTGCTAGAAGCTTACATTCTGTCCAGTACTATCAGCATACTCCACCCATGTGTCATTTACTCCATCATAATACTGTATCTTATATGAAGTAACCCATTCCGCCTCTCCGTCTCGCCCTTGTGTATGAACAGCCGTAAATTTCCATGGTTCATCCATGTTCACTTGTAGATATTCGTCAGTTCCTGTTCCTTCTGGTACCCAGGCGCCCTCTAAACCATTTATGTCATCTGCATAGAAGTAAACACACAATGTTTACATCTTATGATTGCTGATACTAAAGTACATGTAAAATTGATAAATAGATCAGCCCTTACATCTAGTGATTTCTTGAGAAGTACTGTAATTGACCTTATTAGTGCCAAATTATTAAGTTTTCCAAAATGGTGGTAAATACTTGTAGTAAACTGTCTTCCTTATAAGCCCACATTTCAAATAACTATTATACATCTAAGGACACAAATTGAATGGGTTGAGCATCAGAAAAAAGCTGCATACTTTGATAAAAGGATATGGAAGCTTTGGAGGAGAAAAACTGAAAGATTCTATAGCATTTTTCACTCTTGTAAACAAGCAAACATATGGACAAACCAGTAAAATTAAGTGTGTTTATTGTCATATGCCTCAGAATTTACCATGATGTGCACTTATTGGGATATGGGCACTAAAAAGGTCAAATATGGTATATCAGTTTTTGGAGGTCAGTATTAAAGTGGATCATATCACAAGCAAGGAGGAATGAAGGAGCAAAGCCCCACCCTTCTCCCTTTTGAGGGTAATTCTTTGAAACATTGCTGTGCATGGATTATCTCTCCTGAAAGTGTATCCTTTCCCCTTCAGCAGAATAAGTAGTCTAAAGTGTGCACCCAAGGGAAGGGCAAAAACTGCTTGCTTAAGGCAGGTGCTTGCCTAATACAGGTTGATTTATACAGAAAATGCTACTTTGGAATACAAGATTGTGGCCTTTATAGATCAGAGGTGGCCTTTATGACAAGTTTGACTATATTTTCTGTAGACTGCCCTAGCAATTGATTTACAAATTCTCTGATTTTTCAAGTCCTTTCCAAATTTCTCAGACCAATCACAAAATCCTGACTTTTTCTTGACTGAGAAAAAAAAACAATTTTCCAGATGTTCTTCCCTGGCTGTGGCTACCGTGTGCAGGAGTATGTCGGCTGGTCTGTAGTTTCACTGTTTATACATTGGCTAAACAGCCTGTAGGTTTACTGTATCTCATACAATATGATTATACTGGTCATGGCATGCTAAACAGGTGCATACCATATGAACCATGACTAGACAAAACCGAAAAAGTGGTATGTATGCCCAGCAAAGACTCAGACCAGCCAGGGCATCTGGCAAGTCTGATCAGAGTATTCACTCTCTGCATAAAGCTAGCTTAGACCCTTGACTACCCTTTAAGTGCACAGCAAAGACTCTGATCAGACTGGGTGGTTGCCCAGGCTAATCTGAGTCTTCGCTGGTGCACATGCCACTTTGTTGTTTTTGTTATCTTGTGGGTCATATATGGAAACAGCAAAGACTCAGACCAGCCTAGGTATCCGCAATCAGAATTTTTGCTATTTGCACACCACCAGGTAAAGACTAAGGAATCTACAATGAAGGTTCTAGCTAAACGGTATGAATCCACAGTCGCGTTTGAGTCTTCACTGTCTACATATCAGCTGAGGAGTCTTTATGTCTGCTGTTGCTTGTAGAAAATGATAACAGTCAAGTCTCGTTATAACCATACTCAGTATAATGCTATATTGGATACAATGATATCATGTCATGACTCCCAATGAGATTAAACTTCAAAGAAATATATTTAGCAAATTAGGGGATAACTGCATAGGGACAACTGTACTAATAATTATCATCTGGAGGGGGGTCTTCTTAGTTAAATAGCCACAAAATTTGTTGTATTGCAACATGTCAGTGGAGCTGTAAATCACAATTTGGGACCATAAAACTAAAGATTTACCAAATGGCAACTTTCAATACAGTTATCCCTATTTAAATGCACATTTCACATTTTCACCTTTCAAGGTGCACTACCATATTTATTTGGCTATAAAACAGTGTTTTTCCATCTCTACAATGACCCCAAATATCTAAATCAGTCTTATGAAATTCTGCTAAGAGAAGGGGTTTTCTTTTCTAAAGCAATCCCAAAAATCTCTACCCATCTTATGAGAACGATCTATAGTTTTGGGATTGTTTTGGACGGAAAGAAATACGGTACTTTGCACGCAAAGCAAGTGCTTTAGAATGCAAAACCAGACATCAGCCAATGAGAAGCTATGTTTTGTAATGACGTCAGGTTTCCGACAGTATATCGTAAGATATACTCTAGCAAATTTTTACATTATCCAATCAGATGTCCTGTTATATTCATGAGCATATTTGCATAGGTATTTATTGTTCCTTTGCCTTATATTCCTTATAGTTTAGTCTCAATATACCACTATTCACTTATCACTAGGGGAGAGGCAGGTAACTTCGGACAGCGGGCAAATTCAGACAGTGACATTGTTTCCTTTATATGTCAGTTGTTGGAACTAAAACAAAAATAACTGACCAAACAGTGAAAATACTGATGAGACGGCTCATCATGAGCCGTCTCATCTGGATTTTCACTGTTTGCAGTGGTATGTACGAATTTACCCCCATGTCCAAAGTTACCCGACTCTCCCCTATATCTCTCTAAGACCTAAAACATAGCATAATAAAGGGACTTACTTTTAGTTTGATTCACTCTTCCTCTCCCCGGTCCAGTGGCATCACTCAGTGATGATGATGCATCCATCATAGTGTCCAATACAATGCCACTTTCAAGTCCAAGATAATCATTGCATTCTGAAAGACAACACAATTTGAAAGTCTAGATGTATACAGAATTTTTTATTTTCTTTAAATGATGCTCTTCTACTGAAATAATTTTGCTGTACACAGATGAGCTGTGCAGCAAAAAAGCAGAGCATAATCTGAAGATGATTTACAGAACTACCAGATATACTGAAATATAGATATTGTGACAAATATTGTGTCATAAGATAACGGAAGTAAAGGTTGATGTTAAGGGCAATGGGTATATCTCCTTTTTTATATTTTTACATAGGAAAACAAGTTTTGGGACATCCTTTTGCTTTTCTGAACAATTTAGACTTTATAAAATGTGGTCTACTTTAAAAGAAAAAAAAATTGCTCCTATGTAGATTTTTAAAGTCCCAAAATTTATTGAGAATGCAAAGTCTAGAAGGCAAACATGGTAGATTCAGCCAGGATCATCTAGATCTATGCTGTTTGCAAATTTCTAAATTGATCTTTATTTTTTAATTTCATTTTTGGGCACTTTCAGTGCTAACAGAACATACTTACTAAAGTCCACAACCATGTATGCAGGAATGATCAGGTTTAACCCGCCTGTGTCATTGTCCACACGAAAAATATAACTGATTTTTCCGTACAACACATCCATAACACAGGTGTTGCTAACGGTAATGTTCACGGTGGCAGACATTCCACGAGGAATAGTACCGTTATCAATGGCATGAACATCAAAAAGTAATGATGTGTATCTTAAGTAGACATCTTTCCACAGACTTAGAGACTCGTCATAGTCTACTGGTGGACTGGAAAGAAAAATATCAATGCTTAAGACCTGTCAAAAATTTTGATGCTTATTCTAAAACATGGACTTGATTGGAGTGGAGTGTAGTAGACTGGTAGGGATAAGCTCCTCAACTTCACTGAACAGATTTGGGATGTCACTCTCACAGGAAAGAATTTGCTCCCATGGAGGGAGCAAATTCCTTCCTGTAAGAGTACCATCCCAGGTTCTAAGGTTGCAAATGGAATGTAGGTTATCTTGTTCATTCTATAATATTCCAACCCATTCCATCCAGATTTAAACTATGCCAATTTTAGATGTAAGTACTCTTTCTTATATGTCTCACCTCTCAGTATCTTGTAAATATGAGCTGGGACACAACAAAACCAACAAAGTGGCATGAGCACCCAGCAAAGACTCAGGTCAGCCTAGGCATCTGCCCAGTCTAATTACAGTTTTTGCTGTAGGCATGAAGGTAGCTTAGACCCTTAGGCACTCTTTAAGTGCACAGCTAAGACTGATCAGACTGGGTGGATGCCAAGGCTGATCTGAGTCTTTGCTGGGTGCACATGCCACTTTGTCGGTTTTGTTGTTTCACGGCTTGTTTTTAGGTATAGATATGAGAAAAGTACAGATAAAGTTTCACTGCATTGATTTAAGTTCACTTTGAAGCCTGAAATGAATTAGTCATACTTAATAATTAAAGTGGTATTCACACGTTTATTGACAGCTCTTTAAAAGAAACCACTTAACAGCTCAATGCCAAGCATCCTGATGATAAGCCATCAATATGAGGGTTTCTACTTTTGGTTTTCAGGTGACAAAATCCCAGCATATGTGTATACTATACATCAGAATGTCACTTACAATCTCAATCATCATTTTAGAATAAGTGTGGAGGACCAGGGCTTCAAGGTCACCCATTTTGCAAAATAGTGTCAATTCTTACCTCACTTCAACATCAGACACTACATTATGGATGTTAACAATTCCTCCTAAGTCAGCATCAGGTGGTGTGGAAGTTACGACAACAGAGAAAGGTTTGAGTAAATCACACTTTTCCACTGTATGAATTTCAGGTAGCATCTCAATTACAATAATTATTTGAAGGGAGCATGGGATATAGTGTATGCCATGCTCCCCTCAAATTATAAGTGAGATGATGCCATAGAAATGTTACCATAGCAAGTATGGAATTACCAGCTGCTGTGCTTAGTACCTTGGCAGAATGGCGTCTCGATGATGTCACTTTGATATCAATCTGACTTCATACTTGCTATGGTAACAGGCATATAATGTGATTGGTTCCAAAGCATGGCAGACAGTGAATGCCATGTCTGCCAATTTTTTAATGGCATTACAAAATGAAATTCTTTCTCAACAGAAACTTCAGATTTTCTCAAACAAATAATTATTCTCAAGTCTTCTTCAGTGTTTAACAGGTCTTTGACAAGGACAAGTAGTGGGCCAAGGTTATCAGATCGATACCTACTCTGCTTTCATAGCAGACAAAACAGAACAAATATTTGCATTTTCTCCTGAATCAGCATCAGTGGAGGTGAAGGTCACCATGGGCTCCTTGACAAGAACAGGCAGAGGGGTCAAGGTCACAGATGTTGCTGAACAAGGTCAATATATACTTACTCGGCTTCCACAGCAGACACAACATAATGAATATTTGCATTTTCTCCTGAATCAGCATCAGTAGAGGTGAAGGTCACCAAGGGTTCCTTGACCAGAACAGGCAGTGGGGTCAAGGTCACAGAGGTTGGGGTCAACACAGGACAGTTGTCATTAACATCAGTTATGGTTACCTGAAAATGTAGAATCCTTAAATAAACATCAGATGTAAGAAAATAAATGGATTTTAACAATACTACAAGAATGTTATAAGTTAAACGAATAGCTACTGGATATGCTGTAATATGTCATAGCCTGGAGACAGCTGGGGCATGTCTCTTTTAACTGATGTGGGTTTTATTTCCAGTGCCAACATGTGCTAGGGTAGTGGTTGCCCATTCAAAGTCTGTGTTCTTTTCCATTTCCAAGGCCATGTAACACCATAGAAAGCCATATAAAATTACTTCTTCCAGAATACAAATTTTGTTGAGTTTTCTGAGCAATTCAAGTACATGTATAATAGTTTAAAATGAGTTACCAGAAAATTTGCTGCATAATTTTTACACGTTCAGATCATTAAGACTTCTGATACACTATTATAATGTAATAACCCTAATACTGGTGGATGGATACCTTGACAAGTAGGGTTAATATCTAACGGTTCTAACTATCTAACTAGTTGAGTTTATTTTCTTGCATACATTACAAAAAGTTCCACTGCCTCATCCATGTTATATCACCCAGGACTGACAAAAAATCATGCAATATTTATTGTGCAGTCGTAGCATTGGTTGTAGGGGAGGTAATGTACATGTGTTGTCAAGTGATGTTGAATGTGAAGATGAGCATGCATCCATTAGCAACTATAACACTTGAGGTGCCAGAAATGATAATGGTTTAAATTGCAAACAGAGTAGATCCAGATGGGGTGGCTCATAATGAGCTACCCCATCTGGATCAACACTGCTTGCCCTATATTCTCTGAATTCTCAAAATCATATACTGTATTAATCCTATTAAATGCCATGGGAGCGTTGCATTTTGCGAAAAAGGGGGGGGGGGCGTTATTTAGAGCCTAAAATGTAGTAAATCAAGAGCAAATTCTTTCCTTTAAGAATAGACACCATTTTAAAAAGCTACCTTATCCAGAGAAGCAAACAGGAGTTCATGCAAGTTAATATAATGATCAGTATTTTTTTAAAAGAGACAGGGGGCCTTTATTAGAGCAGTGGGGTTTATTAGGATTAATACAGTAGCTTGGACTAAACATTTTCTGAAATTATGCAGACATAAATTTTGTCCACTGCTTTATGGCCATTTCAGAGTTTAAAGTTTTACCCTAATCGCAATGTATCCAGTGAGTTCAGGAGAGAGTCCCTTGTCTATCACAGTCATTAGGAAATAGTAGCCAGTTGTCATTTCATAATCCAACTCTGACTTCACAACAAGCTGAGCAGAACTAGTTGATACAGAAAATTGTTCATCAGAGGTTTCATTTCCAACTGTTACATTAGTAACACCAGAACATTCTAGAAAAAATGGTGAAAAGACATAAAAGAATGTATCATTTGACCAACCTCTTATGGAGTGATGTCACATCATCACATGAATGACATAAAATTTAGTTACAGTGGGTAACAATATGATGTAGTCCATGAAACTCTACTGATGTAAATGGGTATTTTTCTCAGGAGAAGAAACTGTGTCATTTTTATTTTTGCCTCCATTCTCAATGAATTCAAAGATAGAGTTTGTTCATAATGGAACAAAACTTTTCATTTATGAGTAGAGATCCCTTTTCATATGGGTTGTGTTATCCAAAGAAGCAAACATGAAGTCACAAAAGCTGTCTCTCTTTGCACTATTTGCAGAGTTATTCATCCACCATAAATTGGAGACAATTTTCTAAACAAATGAACTGCAACACAATAAAACCAGCAAAGTGGAATATGCGCCCAGGGAAGGCTCAGATCAGCAAGGGCATCTCCCCAGTTACAACAGAGTCTTTGCTGTTTGCATGGAGGTTGCTTTGACCCTAAGCTACTATTTAAGCGCAAAGCAAAGACTCTAATCAGACTGAGCAGATGCTCTGGCTGACCTGTGTCTTGGTTGGGTACACATGCTACTTTGTTGGTTTTGTCATGTCGTTGCTCAAATGACAGGTCTGGATTATATGATGCTCTGAAAAATGAGAGCCAGCACTCCTATTTTGTATTCAAATTACAATTTGTAGCATCTAATGAGAAGTGTCTTGACAAAGAGATGCGAAAGCATTATGCTTTAATACAGAAATAACAAAGAAATATGATAGAGCTACAGTGAACTGTACTTTTTCAAGGGAAGCAACTCTTTCATTTTCTGTTTTGCCTCCCTTCTCAATGGGGGTCAACTATTAAAGGAAAGAATTTGCTCCTAGAGGAGCAAATTCTTTCCTTTAATAGTAGACCCAATTTTGGAAGGGTTGTGTCATCTAGGGAAGAAAAAAGTAACAAAAATTGTTCCCCTTTGTAAAACTGTCAGAAAAACAGAGGTGTATCCATACACCTTAACACCAACTTAAGTTTCCTCATCTTAAGCTTTGACTTACCCACATACTCTACTGTATTTCCATCAAAATCTTCAAATGTAATATAAACTGGGTCAACAGGGGTTGGAGTGAATGTGTAACTGCCATCTTCCACACCAAACTGTCGGGCTTCATTTCCTAAATGGTCAAATGTTTAACTGATGAAAATTCATATATTCTATGTACAGTTCTAAAGATATTATGCTTCTTACTCAACACATACATGTACCTGTTTGCCTTGTATACCCTTGTAGTATAGGCTTTAAATGCTCACTTGCCTTGTATTCCTCTGTCACTTAAGCTTTAAATGCTCATTTGCCTTCTAGATCTTTGTAGCTGAGGCTTTTAATTCATTTGTAGCTTAGGCTTTAAATGTTCATTTGCCATGTATTCCTTTGTAGCTTAGGCTTCAATTACTCATTTGTCTTATATTCCTCTGTAGCTTGAGGTTTTAAATTCCTCTGTAGCTTAGGCTTTAAATGCTCATTTTCCATGTATTCCTCTGTAGCTTATGCTTTAAATGCTCATTTGCAATGTATTCCTTTGTAGCATAGGCTTTAAATGCTCATTTGCCATGTATTCCTTTGTAGCTTAGGCTTTAAATGCTCATTTGCAATGTATTCCTTTGTAGCTTAGGCTTTAAATGCTCATTTGCCATGTACTCCTCTGTAGCTTATGCTTTAAATGCTCATTTGCAATGTATTCCTTTGTAGCATAGGCTTTAAATGCTCATTTGCCATGTATTCCTTTGTAGCTTAGGCTTTAAATCTTCATTTGCCATGTATTCGTTTGTAGTTTAGGCTTTAAATGCTCATTTGCCATGTATTCCTTTGTAGCTTAGGCTTTAAATGCTCACTTGCTTTGTGTTCCTCTGTAGCTTAGGCTTTGAATGCTCATTTGCCTTGTATTCCTCTGTAGCTCAGGCTTTATAAACCCCATTGCCTTGTATTCCTCTGTAGTTTAGTCTTAATGGAAGCCATGGCATAATAGCCTTAAATTCAAAATAGCGATTCAGTCAAACCAGCTTATGTGTCACCTCTATTAAGGCGTCACCTGCTTTAGGTAGCCACCTTTTTGGGGTCTCTTGAACCCAAATACATTGAAAATGATGGTTTTGAGGGGTCACCTGTATAGAGCAATCAATTTGTGTGTTTCCCTTGGGTGTCCCCTTAAGACAAATTAAATGTATAATGAGAAGTGTTGTGACAAGGTACTGCTGTAACTGTTTTGCTCATACTGTTTATGTACACACACTAGTTTAAATATATGCACAATTTGCATGTGCCTTAACCCTTTAAATGCCAGTGACGAATATAGCAGAATCTGCAAACAGCGTAGATCCTGATGAGGTGGCTCATAATGAGCCACCTCATCAGGATCTACACTGTTTGCCCTCTAGTCTTTGAATTTTCAATCTGACTTAACTTTTTTTTAAATTTTGCAGACCTAAATTTTGTCATCTGCTTTTGGCACTTTAAGGGTTAAGACAAGTTTTGCCTTGATGTGATACATACAAAAAATGTACCACAAACTCTGTGGCCTGCATACCTGAGTGCTAGTAGCTCAGTGGATTAAGCCCAGACCTGCTAACCTAGTGGTCCAGATTCAAATCTAGCTGGAGGATAAATTCTTTTCACCATAAGTAGCTTTCCATTTTACGAAGCCTTCTATTATCACCCTTCTATCTGCTTGATATGACTAAAATACTGTTGAAAGAGCCTTAAAACCTCATTGCAAGTCATCCATCTCTCAATTAGAGGCCATACCTTTATATAATGTTACACTATATGGTCCAGCAGAAAAGACGTCCGTCAAATCAAAAGGCTGTACAATACTACCAACTTCATTATCTTCCGCAATAGTCACAGTGTAATCTATTGGGAGAGCCACTGTTGCATCCTGGGAGAATCTGGTATCCTCCACCTCAAACAGGAATTCTGAAGTACACATCCTTGTCTCGGCATGGAACAAGTCAAAGTGGTATACCTCATCAACCTGCAAACAAGGTATTTCCCAACAGGCACATGACATCAAATTGATGCCATACTGATGTCAATGTGACGCCGTATGTCCGACCGGCATCAGTCTGACGTCATTTCGACGTCATGCTGGATTGTTTCTTCTTTTTATAGTAAAAGCCCTGGCCCAGAGGTTATAAAACTTTAGTACATTCTCAAACTCAAAATAAAGCACACTGATTGGCTGCTCTGAAGCAGCCAATCAGTGTGCTTTATTTTGAGTTTGAGATTATACTCAAGTTTTATAGCCTCAAACCATGATAGCTCAGTGAGTAAAGCACTGGCCTGCTGAGCTAGCAGTCTGGCTTTAAATCCTGCTGAAGATGGAATCCTTTCAAATCCTAAATGAGGCTTCACTGCACACAGCCTTTCATCCTACCATCGTCTATAGCCTTTCATTATCATTGTACCATTGTCTCTATATGACTGAAAAACTGTTGAAAGGGAAACAAAACATCCAACCATCCATCCAAACATCCATCCATCCATCCATCCATACATCTATCTTTTTTATGGTTATATAAAATATTTACCACAAAATTAGTCCTACATTTCACACAAGGAAGATCCAGATGAAATAAAGCTATTCCTTTGAATCAACAGTTTTTACTTTCAATTTGTCAAACTGAAAGGGTTTAGAAGCAGCAAGACTTTTCTTTCATGACTTACCTTTAGCTCTAGGATGACCCCTTCTGCTGAGGGAGCCAGTCCAGTGCATGCATCACCAGAGATGGTTCCCACTTGGGGAATAATCTCTCCTCCACCTATGAAGATGTCAAAAGAGAGATAATCATAGTGATAAACTGTCAATATTCTTTCATTTTCAGATAGGAAGGACATATATCTTTAGTATTTCTACTTTAAACATAGAACATATGAGCCGCGACCCAACAAAACCAACAAAGTGGCATGTGCCCCTAGTGAAGACTCTGATCAACCCTGGCATCTGCCCAGTCTGATCAGAGTCTTTGCTAAGTGTTTAAAGAGTAGCTAATGGTCTAAGCTAGCTCCATGCTAAAAGCAAAGACTATGATCAGACTAAGCGGATGCCCAGGCTGATCTGAGTCTTCGCTGGACGCACATGCCACTTGTTGGTTTTGTCCTGTTGTGGCTCATATATTAAACATATATGAAATATAGTTAAAGGACTTTTAGTTCCATATTAACCACATTAACTTGCATCGGTACACCTTCACATATTTCTGCCATTTTTACAAAAGGGAGTTTTTATGACTTCCTATTTGTTTGCCTGGGCAATGGACCCTTCTGTAAAGGGATCTACTCTTATAGGAAAGAATTTGCTCTTATAGGAGTAAATTCTTTCCTTTAAGAACTGACCCCTATTGAGGTCAGACTATTAAGAAGGGAGGCACAAATGAAACTGGCAGAGTTGCTTCTCCTGAAAGTGTAGAAAAATCTGTCACAAGGGTCACTCTTTGGCATCACAAGGCTTGTTGAGTGATGCTGAACAGTGATCCAGAGAGTCAGATTTATAATTCACACCTCATATCCATGATGGATACTTTTTCTTACATATCCTTTGAGTTATAATGTTTGATTTTCAAGGTAGAAGTTGTAAAGGAGCATAATTCTAGCATCTGAGAGATTTCTACTAAATTTAAAAGAAGCTGATGCTATCAACAACTGCTGTTTGGTTCTTAATGTTAACATCAGATGCAGCATAAACTGATGTCATTTTGCCGTCTTATTAACGTCATCATTCGAAAAACCAACGTCACTTGAAGATGCAGATACCTATTCAACAAGAGCATGTGAGCAGAGGCTCACGTATACCCCCGGCCAGCACCACCGCCTAATAAAAACACACTTAATACAAAACTTTAAAGCAAATGTTAAATAACAGACATATGAATGGACAATCTATTACAAATCAAGTGGAAGGCCTTTAGACAAATACACAATGGTTCCATTAAAACATGTAAATTATGTAATCTAAAGAAAATACAAATTTAACACAAAATTTCAACACAAATTTACATATAGTTCTATGTCAGCGACCTTGACCTAAAGTCAGCAGCAGCATCCAGATGATGTCAACTAGTCAATTTAAACCTATACCTAAACCTAGTCCCACAGCAATCTGAGAAATCTTTGACATAAATTTTACCATTTATTCCATTGGAGATAGAGATGGAAAAAAGGAAAAAATGCAAAAGAAGGCCAAAAGAAATCTTAGCATTTTGATTTTCTTTCCTACAATAAACTTGGCCATTCTCAAGATGTAAACAAAGTTTGAAGACTGTGGCTCTCTAAGGAACAGAGAAAACTAAACTGGAGAGAAAGAAAAATGGACAAACAAAGGGAATGATAAGCAGGAGGCCGATACTCTATTACACCATACAACTAGTCATACCCAACATTTGCACCAAATTTCAAAATCCTAGCTGTAGTGGTTCCTGAGAAATCTTGGGACAGAAAAAGTTTAATTTCAAAGGAGAGAAAGAAGAAAAGGACAAACAAAGGGAATGATAAGGAGGAGGAGGCTGATGTTTTCTTACACAATACAACTAGTCATACTCAATGTTTGTAATAAATTTCAAAAACCTAGGTGTAGTTGTTCCTGAGAAATCTATCATAGAAATTTAATTGGAGAGGAAGAAAAAATGGACAAACAAAGGGAATGATAAGCAGAAGAAAGCTAATTGTTCCTTATAAGGTACATCTAGTTATACCCAACATTTGTACCAACCTTATAAATCCTAGCTGTTGTGGTTCCTGAGAAATCTGTGACAGAAATTTAATTGGGGAGACAGAAAAAATGGTCAAACAAAGGGAATGATAAGAGAAGGAGGCCAATACTCTCTCACACGGTACATCTAGTAATATCCAACATTTGTACAAAATTTCAAAATCCTAGCTGTTGTGGTTCCTGAGAAATCTGTGACAGAAATTTAATTGGAGAGAAAGAAAAAATGGACAAACAAAGGGAATGATAAGCAGGAGAAGGCTGATTGTCTCTTACAAACTACAACTATTCATACCTAACATTTGTACCAAATTTCAAAATCCTAGCTATTGTGGTTCCTGAGAAATCTGTGACAGAAATTAAATTGGAGAGAAAGAAAAAATGGACAAACAAAGGGAATGATAAGCACGAGAAGGTCTATTATCTCTTACACAGTACAAGTAGTCATACTCAACGTTGGTACCAAATTTCAAAATCCTAGCTATTGTGGTTCCTGAGAAATCTGTGACAGAAATTTAATTGGAGAGAAAGAAAAAATGGACAAACAAAGGGAATGATAAGAAGGAGAAGGCTGACTGACTCTTCCACGGTACAACTAGTCATACCCAACGTTTGTACCAAACTTCAAAATCCTAGCTATTGTGGTTCCTGAGAAATCTGTGACAGAAATTAAATTGGAGAGAAAGAAAAAATGGACAAACAAAGGAAATGATAAGCAGGAGAAGGCTGATTGTCTCTTACACAGTACAACTAGTCATACCCAATGTTTGTACCAAATTTCAAAATCCTAGCTATTGTGGTTCCTGAGAAATCTGTGACAGAAATTTAATTGGAGAGAAAGAAAAAATGGACAAACAAAGGGAATGATATGCGGTAGAAGGCTGATTGTCACTTACACGGTACAACTAGTCATACCCAACGTTTGTACCAAATTTCAAAATCCTAGCTATTGTGGTTCCTGAGAAATCTGTGACAGAAATTTAATTGGAGAGAAAGAAAAAATGGACAACCAAAGGGAATGATAAGCGGGAGAAGACTGATTGTCTCTTACACGGTACAACTAGTCATACCCAATGTTTGTACCAAATTTCAAAATCCTAGCTATTGTGGTTTCTGAGAAATCTGTGACAGAAAAAATGTTAACATACACACACACACAAACATATTAACGGAAAAACCAAAAACTATATACCCCCTATATACTTCGTATACCGGGGGTATAACCAATGCGTTGACTGCATGTGAGTTTTATCTGGTCCGGGGTGAGATAACATGTGTAAGATAAGAATGGTAGGTACAGGTGAAACTTGTGGATATCCTTAAATATTTACATTCTTGGTGTATTTACTGAAAAGCCCTATAGTAAACCATTGGAACGTAATGTAGTTTACATTCCAATAATTACATTGAGACACGCGACGTCAATGACGTCAAAATAAACAATAGCTCTCTACAACCTGATTGGACGTCAGCAACGTCATGACGTCATGCATGCCGTTCTGCTGTCAGCAGAAAAAAACTGCGTGTACATGTTTTACTGCTTCAATTTTAGCGCTTATATAAGGTTTTTCATGAAAGATTTGATTGAAACGAATGTAAATATAAGCAATGAACTTAATTTTTCTGATGTTTATCGAAGTGTAAACTACATTGGGTCACTAGCAAAGTTTACATGAACCCCTTCGGGGTTCATTCACTTTGCACGTGACCCAATGTAGTTTACACTTCGATAAACCTCAGAAAAATGAAATTCATTCCTTAAATGGTGTGCAAGAATAGTGTATATTACCCTCTGTAGTTGCTGGTGAAAGGTCTATTTTATAACAGTTGTCACCACCACTGCTGTCTCCTATATGCTCCACAACCAGAACCTTGTTGATATACAACCATACAGCTTCCCCACCCCCTACCGTGATCTTCTCTTTACCAGAAAACTCAAGGCCTGTTCTAATAACACTGGTGAACCTGTAAAAAAATGTACTAGAGCCTAGAGATGCAACCAGACCAGTTCACATACAGGATAGCCACCCTGACAGTGTCTTGCCCATCACATAAGAAACTTTAACCAAAACTTTAATGCAAAGCTGAAATGCCAACGCACAAACAGATGCAGATGGTAGAGTGAGTGCAATAATTCCTCCTGTACTTGTATACAGGCAAACTAGTCAGCTCTCGTTATCTCGAACACTGATATTTCAAAGTGCCTCTGATATCAAAGAAAATAGTTTGGACATATTCCATACTTTTATTTAAATATCAACTCCTTTTACCTCAAACTACTGATATCTCAAAGTAAATTTTCTGGGACCAGAAAATTTACTTTGAGATATCAATAGTTAGGGAAGAGCTTTGACTTTGAGATATCGAGAGTTGACTGTAATTGCATGTTAAGCAAGTACACACAGCAAAGACTCTGACTGGCTACCACATTAGAAATTCAAGCTTCTGAAAAAAGATTACCCAAATATGGCAATGCTATTTGATTTGGGATCTTACATGAGTGCTCCTGTATTATTGAATTTATTAAAAAGGTTGGGGAAATAGATAAGATGCGAGGCTCCGCCGAGCATCTTATCATTTTCCCCAACGAGTTTAATAAATTCAATAATACAGGAGCACGAATGCAAGATTCTATTTATCATATGACACTAAAATCTTATTTTATTAGCAAATTTTGCACTAAAATGTCACAATTTCGCCATTAGAAAATGTGACGTTTTATGGACCTCAATGCATAACGTTACAACGTAATTTGCATATTTAATCCACTAGTGGATTATCGTTTTTAATGCATGGCTTTATAACACTCTCATATGCGAGGTCAAATGATAAATATATGTATATGCTATATAAACAAGAGCTCCACTGAGCGGGGCAATATACGCCCATTGGGGCTTAAAGTTGGAAAGACAACAAGAGATGACAGAACTTTTGTCAGTAGCTTAAATCTTCAATAATAAGGCAGATATAAAACTACAAAACAAACGAAGCTAATATGAAATTCCTAGACAAAAATTACAAAGGGGCATAATTCCATCAGAACTGAAAGTCACAAGGTCATGGTTCTTGTTCTCTGCATATCATCTGATATTTGTACAAACTTTCATGAAGAAATTTTAAACAGTTTTCAAGATATGGATCAGACACGAAATTACTATTTGAAAAATACAATGGTGCATAATTCCGTCAAAACTGAAAGAGGGTTTATGGTTCTTTTTCTCTGCACATTGTCTGATGATGCTTCATATTTGTATAAACTTTTATGAAGAAATCTTATACCGTTTTTGAGATATGGAGCTGACAAATAATGTCACCTTTTGAACTTTGACCTCTAAGTGTGACCTTGACCTTAGTCTGACATTGTTGAAATACAAGTTCTACAAGTTGCCTCGATAAGGTAAACATTGGACTCAAGTTTCAAAAAAATCTTTCAAGAGGTTAAGGAGATAATTATGGAGTGGACACGAATTTAATACAAAATTACAATACGAAAATACAAGGGGCGTAATTTTGTTAAAAATGAAAGTAGGGTTATGGTTCTTTTTCCCTGCACATCATCTGATGGTGCTTTATATATATACATATTTTCATGAAGAAATCTTAAGCGGTTTTCGAGATATGGAGCGAACACGACGCTTATGTGAAATTACTATATGAAAAATAAAAAGGGACATAATTCTGTCTAAATTGAAAATATGGTTATGGTTCTTTTTCTCTGCACATCGTCTGATAGTGCTTTATATTTATACAAACTTTCATGAAGAAATCTTAAACTGTTTTAGAGATATGGAGCGGACACAAAGCTTATATGAAATTACTAATTGAAAAATACAAAGGGGCGTAATTTTGTAAATGTGAAAGTAGGGTTATGGTCCTTTTTCTCTGCACATCGTCTGATGGTGCTTTATAATCATACAAACTTTCATGAAGAAATCTTAAGCAGTTTTCGAGATATGGAGTGGACACAAAGCTTATATGAAATTACTGTATAAAAAATACAAAGGGACATAATGCCGTCAAAAATGAAAATAGGGTTATGGTTCTTTTTCTCTGCACATCGTCTGATTGTGCTTTATATTTGTACAAACTTTCATGAAGAAATCTTAAACGGTTTTCAAGATATGGAGCGGACACAAAAATTTACCCTTTGACCTCTAAGTGTGGCCTTGACCTTTGTCAGACATCATTGAAGTTTGAGTTCTGCACATCCTCTCAATAAGGCAAACATTTGACCAAAGTTTCAAAAAAATCTTTCAAGGGGTTAAGGAGATATGGAGCGGACACGAAAAGTTAACGGACAGACGGACGGACGGATGGACGGACAGACAGAGGTCACGACATAATACGACCCGTCTTCGACAGGCGTATAAAAAAAAGCTTATTTGTGCATAATATTTGCTTTGAAATAAATGAACTTGTATACTTTCTGAAGACTGCAGGAGCCAGTAATTTTCAAATTTGCTGACTTTTCTCTGACTATTAAGTCCTTTCTAAATTTCCCTAACCAATGATAAAATTCCCAGACTTTCCCTGACCTGGAAAAAAAATTCCCAGATGTTTTTCCCTGACTATGGCAGCTCAGGGTTAATTACATATAGTCAATTTTGCCTCTCTTTTGTAACAGCTAAATAATACAGTCATGTTAGATTATGCTGTAAGAATTGTAAATAGCTTTCTAAAACAGTAATTAATGAAATATGGAATAACATACCCAAAATTATGGTAGGTACCACCACAGTCAGGCTGGAACTCTGCCATATAACCTTTACCATCTACTGGGTAGAACTCAGAAGACGAAAACCTGAGAAAAATAAACAAAAACAAAGGGTTCGGTTAACCTATAATATACTGGAGTAGTCTGATTAGGACATACACTGTATGTTTTCTCTTTTTTTTGTCCTGTAAAAAAAACACTGAATGGAGCTAATGGACTAGTCCAAAATCAAGGACAGAAAATTCAGTAACAGAAAGCAAGTAGGTTAGAGATTAAAGCTGACAAAAATATAGTGCAAACCTGTTTAGCAAAAGGTATTTTAAGTTCAGACTCTAATACATTTGTTCTCCAGATATCACTCTATAGGTCCAAGAAAATGAAGTATCTGATGATTCTTGTCTAAACTTTTCTATTTCCCATAAAATATATAAGGCGAAAGGGTATCAGTGCACTTTAAGGGGAAAACTCTGTCAGTTTCAGGTTGCCTCCCTTCTCTTAAATAGACATCAATTTGGAAAGGGAAGCAAACTTGCAGTCACAAAAGGTGTCTCACTTTGAAAAAATGGCAGAAAAACATTGAGGTATACCAAATCACCATAGCATATAATCTGATCCTCATTTGAACCATCTTGACATGACAGTTGTAATGAGGAGTCACAATATGTATTTTCATGAAAATTTACAGGTAGTATCGAATACCATATTAATCCTAATAAATGCCCTGCTCTAATAAATGCCCCCTGCCTCTCTCTTTTCCAAAAATAATGTTCTATTAAAATGCATTAATTCTTGTTTGCTTCTCTGGATAAGCTAGCTCTTTGAAATGGGTCTACTCCTAAAGGAAAGAATTTGCTCCTATAGGAGCAAATTCTTTTCTTTAAGAGTTGACCCTTACAGAGAAGGGAGGCAAAAATAGTAGAGTTGCTTCCTCAGAAAGAAGGGAGGCAAAAAGAGCTGAATTGCTTCCTCAGAAAGTATATGTTTTGGCAGTGGCTGATTAATTACACTTTATGCTCTAAATCATGCCCCCTTTTGTAAAATGCAATGCCCCCGGGCATTCAATAGGATTAATATTGTACTCTTTTATCTGGAATTCTTCTGACTCCTCTTACCTTTTCACAGTCCCTGTCTGAGCTTCTAGTATCAAAGTGTCCTCTATCTCCTTATTGGCACCCGTCACACTTCGGTACCATTCTGAGAAAGTATCAGTAGCAGGTGTACTGGAAACCGAGAGCCAGGCCCCATATGGACTTGCTACATAGGTGGGCTTGCTCATCGTTAGATACTCTATGTCCTGGAAGTCTGCATGTGTCTTTGAGAAGTCGTAATAAATAACTTTCAGCTCGATGTCATCTGGTCCAATTGTGACATTTGTTCCATCTGATAATAATTTGTAAAATCAAAATTAGCCCTTAATGTGTCAAAAAGCAGACGACAAAATTTACGTCTGCAGAATTTCAAAAAAATGTTTCGTCCAAGTGTTATCATACTGAGAATTCAAACACTAGAGGGCAAACAGTGTAGATTCAGATGAGGTGGCTCATTATGAGCCACCTCCTCTGGATCTACACTGTTTGCCAATTCAACAATTTTAAGTTTTGGCGCTTTAGGGTTAGTTTTCAAGTCAATGCTCCTGTGAAAGTCCAATTCACAGACTGCAAATATGAGTGGTGACTTCACTTAGATAAATGCAATTTAGAGGTTTATTTTACTTCTTAAAGTCCTAAAAACTAAAATTTTAGCAATCAAACATTTTAGTAATTCTAATAGACAGGGTATTTTGCCCTTTTTTCAATAAAGTGTTTAGTATGTGCAGGTTAAAAAATCAATTCAATATAACAGCTTAAAGAATTCAATTCAATTAACAGTAAAATTGCCTGACTGTTTAGGGTGAAAAAGTTTTATACATCTCCTATAATTGTCCATCAAACAAATGCAGGGAGATCTCATCAGAAACATCTACTGAGATTCAAGTTCACAGAGGAATAAACAGAGAGCTAAATTTTTGTTCCCACAAAATATGCTGCCTTCACAGAGTGAACTGCATATACACTGATGTGATGTTTGAAACTTATAATCTCCTGATTTCAATAAGAAAATCCCCTTAAAAAATTCTCAATCTCTCAATTTGGAATTAACCCTGAAAGTGCTGAAAAGCAGACAACAAAATCTACATCTGCAAAATTTCAAAAAATGTTTCATTCAAGATATATCATAACAAGTAAATTCATTGAATTTATATCCCCCGCCGAAATGGCTGATATGTTTATTGCTTATTTTCAGTTTGATAAAATTTCGTTCACTGGTTACTTAGTTACGACTGAAGCTGTGGACTTTAAATCAAGGGGGCAATAACCCATGAATAAGTGAGGCCATTCTAAACAACTTGCTTCAGCATCATCTCCCGGTAATGATATATATTTATATCCAGTTTCAAGGAATTTTGTTCATTGGCAACTTAGTTATGGCTAATTAGTGTATTTTAAATCAAATCAAGGGCAGTAACTCATGCATTATTGATGCCATCACAACAAAACTTGACATACACTGTCATGTTATGATGATACATAATTGTTTTAAGTTTCGTGAAATTCTGTTCACTGGTTATTTAGTTATGACTCAATTTGTCTATTTTCAAGTAATTCAAGGGCATTAACTCATGCATTACTGAAGCAAGTCCAACAAAACTTTACATGCATCACCCTGTTATTGAAATACATATTTAGTATAAGTTTCATAGAATTCCATTAATTGATTACTTAGTTATGGCTAAATTTGTTAATTTTAAATTGATTCAAGGGCAATAACTCATGCACTACTGATGTCATTCTAAGAAAACTTTATGTGCACAACTGTTTAACGGTGATACACATTTGTTTAAGTTTCTTGAAATTCTGATAATTGGTTACTTAATTATGGCTCATTTTATCATTCTGAAAGCAATTCAAGGGCAGTAACTCATACAATACTGAAGCCAGTGTGACGAAACTTCACGTGCATCAGGGCCTTATAGTGATACACATTTCTTTTAAGTTTCATGAAATTCTGTTCAATGGTTACTTAGTAATGGCTCCGGACGGACGGAAAGACAGACGGACGGACGGAAAGACGGACATGGAGAAAACTATATCCCTCTGCCTTCGGCGGGGGATAATGAGAATTCATAGACTAAAGTGCAAATGTTGTAGATCCAGATGAGGTGGCTCATTATGAGCCACCTCATCCAGATCTACACTGTTTGCGAACTCTGCTATTTTCATTTCTGGGGATTTTAAAGGTTAAAACAGAAAACCTCTACAGCATCGCAGCAATTACCGGTACTTACCATCCTACACCACAACTACAGCCATCACCAACATTTTTTTCTCTACAAATATATAAACCGAATTTATAAACATAAATTACTACACTACACATACCTGTGGTTCAATTAATCTTGCAACTTTAATCTGTAAGCTCCATAAGATACCCATTTATACTGCTATAATCCAGGAGGGTTCCCTCTTCCTCAATGACCCTACATATATGAACCAGTCTCATATTAATTTTGATTTTAGATGTTTTTTCCACTTCCAAAATCAAAATCCATCTTGTAAGATTGTACTTGTATTTTAAATTACTGAAATTATCAAATAAATACTATAAAATAAGCCCTGACCATGCTCACCGAATCCCAAAGAAAAGCTAAATTATGGAACAACCTTGACTTTCATCCACAAAAAAGAGATTAATCTTGACCTTTACCCAAAACTTGAAACTATAAACAATATAAAATATATCCAGACAATATCTACAATAATAATATAAAAGAAAATTATAATTAAAAAGTCCAAGTGTGCATCAACTGCAAAAAAACAGCTATTGTATAAATGACCTTGACCACAGGGCTACAGAAATCCGAATTTTTGTCGGTTCTGACCGAATTTGAGTTAAAAAAAAAACGATTCAGATGTTAAAAGGCACGGTTTTTTTCGGTCTGAAAAAAAACATTTTGCCGATGTATAATGACATAATTACCTGGATTTTAGCCATGTGTCATATTATTAATCAAATAATCACGCACTGCTGTCAAAAGTTATCACAGATAAACAAAGTGTCAATTGTCTTGCAAAGGTGTGAACACTGATTATGTTTTTAGAAATCTTCGATAAATAGCACGTGTCACAATTTTGGCCAGCGGCGAAGGTTTTGCACAACTCGTAATACACACATACACATGCCGACGCAAGGAAAAAGGCTGTGCAATGTAAGGTTACTGTATACTTTCAAAGCTAGCATAAGGAAAGAATTTGACTAGCAAAAAGAAAATTTAAACCTGACTTGATTATGTGCATGCTGGTCAGTGTTTTTTTTAGCCGACGTCATTTCTCGAGCAGAAATTTTTTTTTTATTCGTCTGAAGGTACCTTTTTGCAAGTATATTCGAATTTCAATGGAATTAACTCGAATACAGTAAAATACGTCAATCCTAACACTACGGCCAATTCCGTATATCGAAGATCGGCGAGGATGTCCGATTGGTACTTTCACTTTCGGTCTGACTGTCTCTGCGCTTTAAAGCCCATTTTTCTCGATAAGTAAGAACATGTGGACTACATGGCTACTTCAGCGATGATTTCCATTGTGATAACTGCGCTCCAGTGTAGTCATTAGTTTTCGTGACTATTTTGGACTGGAATACACACAGTGTAGTCATTAGTTTTCGTGTCTATTTTGGATTCGTATGACGTCATCGGCCGTCCAGACCGATTTGGATTTTAAAATATCTGTAGCCCTGCTTGACCATTATTGTTAAATGTTAGAACATACCAAGTGAGGCATCAGGAGTGATGACAACTGAAGGAAAACTCTTTGCGCTAGTGTACCCATCTTTCTCCATCTTTACAGAACATTCATAAACTGTCCCAGGGACAACTCCAGCATCCTGGTCAAAGGTCACAGTAAACTCTGTTGTACCCTTTTCAGCGTTGTTGTCTTTAACAGTCTCTGAAAGGGTCCCAGCTGTTGTACTGTCACAGTTAACTTCGTATGAACTGGAAAAAGAAACAGGAAAAAACAGGGATACAGTCAACTCTTGGTATTTCAAAATTGAAGGTCATCTCAAACTAATGATATCTCATAGTAAATTTTCTGATCCCAGAAAATTTACTTTGAGATACCAGTAGTTTGACATAACAGAACTTGAAATATAAAGAAAAATAGGAAATTTGTCCAAACTGTATTCATTGATATAAGCGGGCACTTTGAGACATCAGTGTTTGAGATAACAAGAGTCAACTGTATGTGTCAACAGAATTGTAAGGAATACTGTACACAATCAGTCCTATACAGAATAGCTTGCATGACACCATCTTGCCTCCGTAAGGTCTGAATAAACTTCATTCAGCTCCTTGCCTATTATATCAAGTGAGAATTTATCAAGGGCTATTCCAGAAAAAAGGACCTTGGGGGAAGACGGCACTTTTTTTTACCCCACCACCCATAGATAAAATTGGAACAATAACTAAACAAAAACAGCATACCGTTTTATTTGTTCTTGCATAAAAGCACCAACTGAATGGTAAAAACCTGTTAAAATATACTGGCGAGAAATTTTGTGATTCTCACTTATTTTCATTTATTCTTATCAGATCTCATATTTTATATGGCTAATTTGTTAACAGACTTTAAGAAGAACAGCACTGGAACTCTATTTCAAGATAACAAGCTAAAAGGTATGGGCCCAGTTGTTCAAAACTAAAGACATTGTCAGTTAACAAGACATTAAACTCTCAAATGTATTGTATGCAAAAACACTGCCATTTCTTGCTGAAAAAATGTAAGAAGCTTTTGCATTGCAAAATGCAAAAGCTTCTCACAATTTTTCGGCAAAAAATATTAACACAATTGATTCTGTGAGTACTGTAAGACTTAACAAATCCCTGACTAACAACTTTGTTAAGCTAACCATGCTCTGAACAACTGAGCCAAGATTTAAAACGAAGTAGAGTACTGTGAGAAAGGCCAAAGAAAAATAAGACTTACACTTTCCCAGTAATATTTGGTGAATCTGCTTCTGTCTCATTGAAATACAGATATGGTGGCTGTTCCCACTTCACTGATATTTCTGTCCTGGAATTTGCTGTGGCAACCACATTCTCACCACCTAAATAAGACAACAAAAGAGTGAGTGAGCTTGGGTTCAATGTCCCACCAACACATAGGTCATTCGGACTCAAGAGCTCTATTCAAAGTCTCATCTGAAAGACCAAAGAAGCAAGGGATCAAACCTGTGACCCCTTACACAATGAGGTCCACTCTTAAAGGAAAGAAACTGCTCCTCTAAAGGAAAGAAATTGCTCCTAGAGGAGCAAATATTTCCTTTGGGAGTAAGTTCTTCCCTTTATGAGTAAACTCCCTTTTAGAAGGGAGGTAAAAATGAAAACAGCAGAATTGCTTCCCCTGATCCCCTGAAAGTGTACCCAGTCACACCAACAACAAAGGCCCAGGTCGGTCTTGGCATCCTTATGGTGACTGATTAAGGATTTTCTGTTTGCATCCATATTGACTGGACCTTCCAGAAATTATAAAGTGGACAAGGAAGGCCCTGGTCATACTGCATTATGCTTAAAGGGCAGCCAAGGGTCTAAGCTAGCTCCATGCAGATAGTAAACACTCTGATAAGACTGGGCAAATGCTCAGGCAGATCTGAGTCTTCGCTGAGTGCACAGCAAAGACTCTGATCAGACTGGGCATCTGCCCAGTCTGACCTGAGTCTTTGTTGGGTGCAGATGTCACTTTATAGGTTTTGTTGCGTTGCTGCTCAATATTTTCTGGTCCTTTAGAATCATCAGTCATTTTGAAAATAGAGTTCTGCTTAAGCCGGTGCTAGGGTTCATGGCCAGTATTTCACATTTCATTAATGCTCATGGACAGACTCAATCAAACTTAGTCACCTGGGTCCGAGGTTGTAAAACTTGAGTATTATCTCAAACTCAAAATAAACCACACTGATTGGCTGCTTCCGAGCACATGCTCGGAAGCAGCCAATCAGTGTGCTTTATTTTGAGTTTGAGAATGTAATCAAGTTTTATAACCTCGGGGCCTAATTTCATAATTTCGTTTCTTTGGTGTACTTCTTGCTTCCAAAGGATCAAACTTTCCGAGCTTGTTATGCAAGATACTTACTGCACTGAAAAAGAGAAGAATTATATCCTTCGGTTCCATTTCCATCTAATCCCAGATAATACATTGGGTCTGCTGCCGAGACAATATTCAACAATACTCCACTTGCTTTAGTTGGGTACGAGCAGGATCCTGACAAAATAGCATCCTTGACAACATCAAGGTCACGCACCAGTTGGCACTGGCAACCAAGGGGGTTGTTACCAATGTACCTGAAAAACACAACTCAAGAATATTTTCACAACGAAGATGACATCATGTTTAGAAATATTCTGATGCCGAAAGCAAAGCAAGCTTTAATATTGTCAACATGGTCATGAGTGAAACATAGGTAGTTGTTGCCAAGGTTACTGAAAAAAAAAGGTATATTATATATGTGACAATAGAAAACTGACAAAAAAAAGAGCTATATATTTACTATTATGTTTCTGGTTAGGTTAAAGACTGTTTAGGAACTGGTATCTTATCAGCATCTTTTATGACTATGCACAGAAACTCACTGGCTTTTAATGTAAGAATAATTTCTAGACATCATTTGAATCTTAATCCCATAAAAACAGACGCAGGCATATTTTTGTAGTGATGCCAACATGTCCAAGCACTTTCTGATTTGTACTCATGAGTGTGATGATATTTTACAGCTATAAATAAAAGCATCGCAAACGACTGCGTGATACCCCGCCACTGCAAATCTTTTTCACTTGCCAATTTTTCTAAACTAATTTTTTCTCTGTATTAGGCCAGGGCAGGGGCAGCTAGACCCCAATGTACATGGAAAAAAGTCTAAGTCATGACAGGACACTTCATTACTCTGATCTCTTACTATAAGCTTCCGATAAATCACTTACCACTCTAACCAAATACAGTTTTAGTGATTTTAAACATGTATGTGGCCACATGGGTTGAATTTTAATCGCCACAAGAAGCTTTCATTACTTCTATCATCAGTAGTAAGTTTCTGAATAATCTGTTTCACATGAATTTATATAGATTTTATCATCATTTTATGCATGTATATAGCAAAGGGCAGGGGGAGGTAACTCCCATGGGGAAAATTTGAACATCACTGGAGGCTTTATCACTGATCATTTGCTGTAAGTTTCAGACAAGAGGCCCAAATGGGCCTGATATCGCTCACCTGGCTATTGTGCAACAGGACCATTCTGATACAAAATTGGTCCAATTCCACTGAGAATAGACCTTTTTCACATTGTTTCTGCGCATGCGTGTACCGCTTATGTAATGCGATATTTTCCGATAATCGGCGAGACTTTACATAAATGGGGCAATTAGATTTTAAGGCATTGAGACTTTCTATGTAATCAGTTAAAATTAATTGTTTTAATCATTTCTATCTGATTTCTTTTCGTTTTAGCAAGGCTTGGCACAAAGATCGTGTAAGTGAAAGGCATATCGCAAAGAGATATTTATTCCTAATTTATTTTATCTGTTACCTGACATCTACCGTCCATTTCTTTGAACGAGGTCTGAACAATCATAAAATAATATGTGTGGTTTGATATTTTACTAAATAAATAAAGGAAAATAAATATTTAAAGGATTAAATAATCCCTAAATAATTGTCTTGTGACATAAAGTTTGTTGTTATTTCAATAGTCATACCGGCGCATCCGAAGAGGCTCAACGTATCTATTGCCGCACCTCCCGGCGTCCGAAGTCTGTATTATCTGAAGGTCTATGAACAATTAACTCAATCAATAGACCACGTTATTCGTTGACACCTCTTATTGATGTAAGCGATTTTAATTTCATTGCGGGGCTGGTGGTCGAGCTGGCGATGTATTTTCTTTTCTTTTTTTTTACAGAACAGAAATTTTATTGAGACGTAAACTGTACAGTTTCTAGTCTGACAAAATTCATTTAGAATACATACATAGATCACACACTAAATGGCTGTCACTTGGTGCTGGTTATAACTTCCAGTGCCGGGGCGTGCTACTTATTTGGATAAAAGTAGGGCAAGGGCCTACTGTGCTTGCAGTAGGTGCGGCCGGGGGTTGTTTGGTTATCATTTTCTTTTTTTTTTTTTCTTTCTCCCCCTCTCTGGGAGATGGCTCGATATAGACTGAAATACTGTCTCAAAGGCCGTTAAACAACAACCAACCATTAATTTCATTGCATATCGGTAGGCAAATCATACTCATTTATCCAGAACAAATTTACTTGCAAGTCTATTGATAATGCAATACTAATAATAGTAATGATAACAATGATAATTTCACAATAATTCTTAATGACAATATAGACACATGTAAAAACTACCAATCTTCACGATTTTAGCCAGTAAATGTCATAATGGCAGGAATAAAAATAATAAAAAAATTTTTTTTCACTATTATTATCATAATTATTATGATTATGATTATAAATGCAAAGGACACATAAAACATTTAATTTTCCATTTCGAGAAACCGGAAAGCAAAACTGGCTATTTGCTTCATCTTCAGAAAATCGAAATCCGCCAAACGTATTTCCTCAAAACTAATTTGATTTCAAAATAGAAAAAATAAAAAAAAAATGAATAAATATATTAATAAATAAAAACATAGCATCTATTTAATACTTATTACGAATTCATAATTGTTGTAATAATACCGAAATGCCTAGCTGCATGATTTTTCTTTACGTAAAATATTAGTAATAAAATTACTTCTGAAATTAAATGTGTAAGATCGCAGAAGATTATACGAAAATAAAACTATCATGGATAAATATCAAAACGTGTTAGAAATTTTGAGAAAAAGAAAGAATGCTAGAAGTAATAGATCAAAGATATGTAAAATGATTACCTGTGCATGACACGCTGATTGGAACATTAATTTTTTGTGCATTTCAAATATTTTCTATGTATGTTACTGTAATTATATATTTCCATTCAAGTTAGGTTTTGAATTCAAAATGTAATAATAAATCTCGTTTTTAATCATTTAATTTATATATTATTCGATTGTTATCAAAAAGCCTATTGATATGTGTTGCTGTATCAAAGGTTATGCCCCACGCGTGTGACTTAACACGAAATCTCGCCAAATTACGGGCTGCGAGACTAGGGGAGATAACAATGTGAAAAAGGTCTATTTCTCATTTTCACAGTTTGCTACTTTTAGTAACAGAGGCCAACTTGCCTGGTCTTTATATATTTACTTTTGAAACACCTCAATGCAAGAATCATTTTGCCACAAATTTCATCAAAATCCATTCAGGGGTTACTGAGATATTGCCAGTTTCATGTTTTGTACTATTTTTAGTAATGGCAGATGGCGGCCATCTTGGATTGCTAAAATGTAAAAAATCGAAAAGCCTTCATGCAAGGACCATTTTGACACAAATTTGGTCCAGTTCCATTGAGATTTTCTAATTTTCACATTTTTCTATTTTTAGTAACAGAGGCCAACATGACTGGTCTACAGTTACATATTTTGGAAACATCTCAATGCAAGAATCATTTTGAAACAAATTTCGTCAAAATCCATTCAGCGGTTACTGAGATATTGTCATTTTCATGTTTTGTGCTATTTTTAGTAACGGCAGATGGCAGCCATCTTGGAATGCCAAAATGCAAAAAATCGAAAAAGCTTAATGAAAGGACCATTCTGACACAAAATTAACCCAATTCCATTGAGATTTTCTAATTTTCACATTTTTCTATTTTTAGTAACAGAGGCCAATATGACTGGTCTACAGTTAGATATTTTTGAAACATCTCAATGCAAGAATCCTTTTGACACAAATTTCGTCAAAATCCATTCAGCGGTTACTGAGATATTGTCATTTTCATGTTTTGTGCTGTTTTTAGTAACGGCAGATGGCGGCCATCTTGGAATGCCGAATTGCAATTAATAGCAATTCTCTGTAACCATTTCACATTTTACAATGGGGGTTCGGCACGCATAGTCTCAGATTTTCCTCAAACTTTCTCAGTTTGTGTGTTGTCACCAAAAAACATTTAAATGAAGGTTGATTCGTTCTGTTGTGTGTCCGTTGCCATGGCAACGCCCTCCAAAGATTATGCCAAAAAAACAGCCAAAAAATAAGTGAAAATGACCAAATTTTGAACATTTATATATCTTGGAGCACATTACCTTTAGTCTAGAAGTGCTTTGAATGAAAAACTATGGAAAAATACAAGAGTGAAGTGAAAAAAATAAACCAGATCTGTTTGTTCATTGGTACTGATTTTAGCCCTTGATGTGGGGTGGGGTATCGAGGTATCGAAAATCCCTGTTTTTTAGCTTTTTCAAGTGCGTACTGCCAGTTCGCGCGGTCACTCTGATATACAAATGCATGACAGCATGATAGAAGAAGATCTCTAATATCATGAACTGAAGAAACATGTTTGGGAAGTTACCTCCTTAGGACCGTAACCATGGAAACGAACAATACCCTATCAAAAAATCAAGGAAACACAACAGTGCACAAAATCACCTATTTATTTCCCTAAACAATTGAAAGGCCACATTTATTGCATGTACAAGTGTTGTGAAAATATCAGTTTTAATTCAAAATTTATAAACATCAAAAGGGGCAGTACTGGGGTCATCTTAACATTCATTCTTGGGGCTCCGAAAGGGGTTTTTAAGGCTTATTTTCCTTCAAATAACAAACTTTCTTCAAAAAACTGCAAAACAAGGTATTGGTTTCTCTTTAATATATTGTGAAAACATATTTTTGAAGTTAACAGATATAAACTAGGGCAATGGAATATTTTGGGGTCATTTAGGGGTCCAAAAATAAGGGGTTAAAAATAGAAATCTATGAAAACTCATGAATTTCTTTGCAAAACAAAAAATTCAACGGTGCTTACAATAACAATGGCTTTGAAACTGTAAGTCAGATACTAATTGGTTTAAAATAGGGCAATGGGGTGTCTTGTGGCTTATATTATGTTCCCATAAGGGGCCATTAAAGGGGTTGAATCAGCAAAATTGCCTCGAAGTTACACACACTTTCGGTATAAACCAGTATTCGTTACCTATTTGTGAGTGTAATCATTAGTCTAAATGTAAGGTACGTAAAATTAGGTGATGGGGATCAATGTAATTGCATTTTTGTATCCAGAAGGGCCCAATAAGGGGTCAAAAATCAGAAAATTACACCAAAAAATTAAGTTTCTCAGAAAGCAGCATATTGTAATATACTGGCACAGAAACTGTTGGTCCAGTGACAACTGATGTAAAGCCATAGCCATGGCTGCCCTGTGGTTAATTTTTTATGTGAATTTAAGGGGTCACAAAATGGGTAAAATGCAATTATGTACCTCAGGCACAAATTTTTATTGTATACCAATAAAAAGACAACAGCGGATACACCTATATTTTACTGCCCAGCAAAGAGTTACTGCTTCAACACAATACCTTAAATAAGTTTGGAGTTATACTCTATATAAAAATAGCTTCAGCACCTTAGTTGTGGACAAAAATGCCATAACAGGAGGAGATTGCAAACATGTTTATTTTAACTAACTCTGTCGATAATTATATCTGCAACTGCACATTTAAATATCCCTCCACTTTTACCATAACTCTGGCGATAATTATATCTGCAACTGCACATATAACTATACCTCCACTATAGGATGTGGCGTATCCTGGCTCCAGTCGAATCTGTATATTACTCTGTTGACCGTCAGATTCGACTCTATGTTTCCTTGCAGGAGATATATTGAACATATGATCTGTACCCAGACTAGATGCAAAGGTGCAAGGTATGGATTCATTCTCTTCAGCCTCCTTGAGAACAGCCTTATGGGAATTTGAACAACCAACCCCTATGCTGGCTATTTTTGAGAGTTTAACCGAACATAGATCTGCTGACTGTGCCTAAAAACTGGAAAATGGTCACATTATATGTGTTATTCTGTTGGCCTGAGGGACAAAGAGCTAAAGGGACACCCTGTCGGCCAACATTTGTTTGCTGTCCATTGACTAAAACTCTTCTTGAGAAACAACACTTCACCAGTTGCATGTAGAATCATCTCACTAGTCTAGTCTATTCCATAACCTTGCTAGGTTGTCGGAGCATCACAGATAATTTAACAACAACCCCTTTTCATCTCGTCCTGTCTCCAGCTGCCCTAGTTGTGCTAGCAAAGTCTATCCCCATCCATTCTTTAATATTATCTGCCTGCCTCGTCATCTGCCTGACTCAGGACCAAATCTGGCAGCCTCTGCCCACATGCAAAATATCAGTAAGACTTTGATCCTTGTACCTTAACAAATACAATGCATCATAAGACGATATGCAAAGACAAGACTTGACCTTGTACAGGATAACTCGCCTGATAGTGACTTGCTTATCACATAAAAAAAACGAAAGACCTTGACTTCAAGGTCACCCAATGGATTGGCTAGTATTTTGTAAAAACTTAAACCAGTTTCTAATATAAGTGCAAGTATAACAGTAGATGCAGCCAAGCATTATGAAAAAGTATGTCATTGGAAAACTTTAACCCAACAACGAATCCTAGGTATGACCTTGACCTCAACGTCACTGAAACAGGTGGGGTGGTACTCCCATATAAAAGCTACTAAGAAGCAAATTTGACCTCAGCGTAAAAACGTCAAGGTCAACCCAATAATTTGAACACTCTAAGTAGTACTTGTATACTTGATTCTACATACCAAGTTTCAAGGCCGTCTGCCTGTTGGTTCTGAAGAAGAAGATTTTTAAAGGTTTCTACCATATATGGGCGTGGCGGCCATGTTGGTCATGTGACCCAGACCGGTTGAATAAATTTTCTTTTCCCCGTCCCCTAGAGGCTTTACATGAAATCTGGTTACAATTGGCCCTGTGGCTTTTGAGGAGATGTGTGAAATGTATGAGAGACCAGGATCAAAGGTCAAAGAATGACCTTGACCTCTTGCACGCACAAATTTTCATGCACTCAATAAGATGACTGTATATACCAATTTCAGGTCAACATCCTTCAAAGTTTCCAAGAAATTTTACGTTCTAGCATTTTCCCATATAAAAGCCACAGAAAGAAAGTTTGACCTTACCGTTACTATGGTCTAGGTTATACCAAAGTCATAATTTGAACAATCTTGGTAGTACTCCCATACCCAATGCTACATACCGAGTTACAAGACCATTGGCCTATTGGTTCTGGAGAAAAAGATTTTTAAAGGTTTCTATTATGTATGGGGGTGGCGGCCATGTTGGTCATATGACCAACACTGTTTGAACATTTTTTTGTTCCACCGCCCCTAGATGCTCTATATGAAATTTGATTACTATCGGCCTAGCGGTTTCAGAGGAGAAGTCGTTTGAAAATATTGATGGATGGACGACTGACAGACGATGAAGCCTTACCATCCTATAAGTTGCCCCGGAGCCGCTGGCTCAGGTGAGCTAAAAACCTAATTACTAGGTCCATGACCTTGACTTCAAAGTCACTAAGTAGGGTGCTGGTGGTAGTTTGTAGAACCTTGGACCAATATGTAACTACAGTGCAAGTATAAAAAAAATCCATCAATGGATTAAAAGACATATAGGTCTTAAAAAATCTTTAACCAAAACATCCAATTACGCCGACACGGTCGCTGACACGGACGCCAGGATGACAACAATAGCCCTTCATGAGCCCTTACTTCCACTTTTGATAAAATTATGACCCTTTGCATATCTCTGACGGCAATCTCTTTTTCCGCTTTGAAACTTTAAAACCATAATATTTCTTCATGAAATTTCAAATAAAGCATGCATTATCACATATTGTGCAGAGAAAAACAACCATAACCCAAGATCAGGTTTGACAGAGTTATAGTCATTTATTTATTTCTTATAAAGAATTTCATGTCCGTCTTACTGGTTTGAAACTGTTGAGGGTTTCTTCATGAAATTACATAAAAGTATACAGCATCATCAGACAAATAGCTCTGATCCCATTATGACTGAATAACGGCCTCTTGTGCATTGCCGTTAGTGATTGTTTTACACTTAAGGTGGTGATTTATGGTAAATGCAAAAATCTGAATACAACCATGGAAATGTAACATACCTCCCCGAAACTTTGCAAATATTTTCCTTTTGTGGTTCTCTACAGTTTAGAATACAAAAAAGTCATGCTGATGATAAAGGGTCTTTTAAGATAAGGAGTAATTAGAAGTGCAAAAATCATAGAAAATACTATCATTATTGAAAATGCATTTAGGTCTGAAGGTACTTCAATGCATTGACTTCAATGTCAGTTTAATTGTTTGTTCCATCTCTTCCTCAGATTATCTGGTTGAAAAAAGTGGCTTGTTCTCAAATGTTCAACCATCTTTTAGGTTCATGTATAATTTTAGCATCATCAAGCCAGGCATTTTGGAAGTCATAATCGTGAACAACAACATGGAAGTTTCTGCTTAGTTTTGCGCAGATCTGTTGAATTTTCAGCATTTTATTTTTTTTTTTTTTTTATTTTTTTTCTTTTTGTTTGTTTGTTTTTTGTATTCACCAAAAATCTGTAATTATCACCATCTTAATTTAACCGACCTACGTAATGAGGATTTGGAGTTATCTGCATGGCAAAGTTCTATAGTCTTTATTGTTTCCTTTCATACAGGAAACCCCAATGGGCGTACATCATCACTGCCCTGTTCAAATGTGCTCTTGTTTTAAATCCTGACTGACCAAATCTGAGTGCAGGGTCAAATCTAATGAGGATATTTGGCATTACTCTATAATATAAACTATTATAAATTTGGGGAAGAAGATTTCTTTTAAAGGCTAGTCCGTAATAGGACCTATAGTAACAGCTGAAGGGGTGGCAGTGGGGCTTGTTTTAAACAATATTTTATGAGTACAAAGTATAGAATAATCAGGATTTGACTGAAAGCCCAAAGTTATGAGGACTATCTCCTGATAAAAATCAAATACTGCACAAAGGTTGAATGTACACAATAGCACAGACTTCAAATAAACACATCTACGTCTAAACAGTCTGGCAATGAATGAAAATATTATTTAGGCAAAGACTGTTTTATGTTTGCATCAGAAGTAACCGCTTTATAATGAGCTAATAATACTGACAAAAGAAATACAAGACCTGAGAAAGACAGGGAGAGAGAGAAATATGATTTCCTCATCCAGTTAGTCCAAGCTGTATATGCATATAACATTCCATTTAGATCCATTGGATGCACTTTGAAAAGTAAGGGGTTAAATCTTTTGGTGTGTATTATTTAATTTTGAACACGTGTAAAGATGTTTTCGTTTATCGCCGGTGACACCCCCTCTTTCCCGTACATTAGACCTCTCAGTGTACATTCTTTTGCCATGTCTGCAATGTGATTCTGTCTTGTAGCAGTCTAATGAGGACTATTCTATTCTATCCCATAACCTTACTAGGTCGTTGGGGCACCACAGATGACTTCAAAACAGTCCCTTCCACCTCTGAGGACAGCTGAATATAAAATGGTTTGTGTTTTCTATCTTGCCATAAAGATCTAATGGACTTTCCATTACATTTCTGGTATTAAGGTGCTCATTCAGAGAACTACATTCCAGTCGCAGTCTCGTGTGTAAAATTTGATCTAGATGAGTTCCAGGATTGTAAAACTTTGTTGTGGAGATTAAGTTTGAGTTAAAGTTAAAACAGAGTCACTCTGTTTGATGTGTAAACTTTTCTAATATCTTATATTTGCCAGTAGAAAAGAATTAAAACATATTTTATGTTATCGGAATTTTAATGTATTCAGCCTAGTCAAGAGCCAGGTCATCTCAGCATGTATTTACAGAACAGCATCATTTTGAAATCAGCTGACCAGGCATACCATTCAACTTTTCCTTTTAAAGGGTTTGCTGGGGTAATGTGATTGGAGTCAGATGTGAAATTTTAACTTGAGTGTCATTTCTTATCAAATCTTTACAACTTCTGAAAATAAAATGATCTATTAACAGCATTTTTTTCAAATTCGTGCGGGTGGATTTTCCGAAAGGGTAATAGGAACCTTATTGTCATATCTGGAAAACACTCTATGTTAGCTCCTTTCTTAGTCTCAATCTTACTTTCGCAAAAGGATCCAAACTTGTCTAAATCTTACTTTCGCACAAGCAGCCTTCCTTGTCGTAAAAAAATGCAGAAAGAAGTTTCCTTTTGCACCCTTACACCCCACAGTGAAGCTAAAATTACAGTTGCGGCTATACTTTATTTGATAAGAGTTACAATAGTTGATTGTTGTCATAGGTTCTCCGATTCACACGTAAAACAAGGTGCCAGGTGCATTGAAACGAACAACAGAACGCCATTGGCTGTGCCAAATTACTCAGACTAAATGTATACCAGTTTGACAACCGTTTTTATTCTTATCTGTCTTTCTTTATATGACTGACAAACTTGGCCATGTTCGACCTCACGAAAATATACAGAACATTTATGTAAATGGAGCAGAAAAACATGAGAATGTCCTTTTTTTACTGCAAATCTTTCCAACAGTGAGGCGTTTATTGGTGAAAGCCATTACATGTAGCTAAAACTTAATAGTCCATTTTGCTACTTTATATTGTGAAGAAAACCATGCTTTTGGTTTGATTTTGCAACCCCCCCCCCCACCACCACCACACACACACAACCACCACTTTTTGGACACCTTGTAATCTCAGTGCCATATTTGGTATCTGTAAATTTACAACTAATGTTTTTCTATACATTTAAAGAAACAGATAATATACTTGTTTTGCCGTACGAAGAATATTTGAGATTTGTGGGGTAAATTAACAGATTTTACCCCTTTTTGGCCCCTTAAGGAGCTATAATACAGGAATAGAGCACCCTATCAACGTTTTTTATACCTGTTTACATTTTATTGCCAGTTTCTTAACCATTATATCAGTATGCAGTGCTGTTTTTCGTTATTTTGTGCATCAATTCAGACATTTCGGTCACATATCCTCCCTTTTAACCCCTTTTTGGGACCCTTAATAGGCATACACATATTTCCGAGGAGTTCCCCGTAACGATATTTTGTGTCCCTTAACATTAGGCTTATGTTTTTACGACCTTGTAAAAAGAAAATAGTCATGAGCTTTCAACTGTGCAAATAAAATTATTCATTGGAGGGCAAATTAGCTTATTAAAACCCCTTTTGGAGCCCCTTTAAAGAATATTAATAGACTCTCAGTTCTGTTCCTTTTGTTGCTGATATTATTTAATGTAAGTCTGATACTTTCACAACAATTGTACATGTAGTTAATGCAGCATGTCCTTGTTTTGGGGGAAAATATGTGATTTTCCACAGGGTTTTATTTTCTCATTTTTTTACACAGGATATTGGTTGTTTCCATGGTAACGGCCAGAAGGAGGCAACTTCCCAAACATGTTTCTTCAGTTCATGATAGTTGAGGCTCTTATCTGATTTTTTGTTGTTGGCAGATATGTCAGACTGACCGCGCGAAAGGACATGAGGCGCTTGAAATTGTCTTAAAATTAGGGTTTCGAAAACCTGGATACCCCACCCACCATTACAGCATGTAGCAATACTAAAGAAGTTACAAAACAATTATATTTATTCTTCCTTAAATTCACATTGACCTATATTTCTTCAACCAGTACATGTTTAGATGAAATGTAGTCTCATTTAGCCTATATTAAAGTTCAAAAAGTGCATTTTTTCATTTATTTCTTGGCCATTTTTAAGGCAAAATCTTTGGTGGCCGTTACCATGGCAACGGGCATGTAGCAGAAGGAACTAGGTATCAATTATTTGGTTTTGAGTGAAAACAAACAAACTGAGAAAGTTTTATCAAAATCCATGACTATGCGTGCCGCACTTTGGTTGGTGGTTACAGAGAATTGCTATTAATCGAAACGACTTCATGCAAGGAACATTCTGACACAAAATTGGTCCAATTCCATTCAAGGGTTCTTGAGTAATTGTCATTTTTATGTTTGTGCTATTTTTAGTAACACCAGATGGCGGCCATCTTGGAATGCCAAATTGCAATTAATTGAAACGGCTTCATGCAAGGAACATTCTGACACAAAATTGGTCCAATTCCATTCAAGGGTTCTTGAGTAATTGTCATTTTTATGTTTGTGCTATTTTTAGTAACGGCCCCCATGGTGGCCATCTTGGATAGTCAACTGGCACAAAATTGAAATAATTCCATTCAAGAACCATTTCTGACCAAATCTGGTCAGAATTGGTTGCATTTTCTTTAGATATTGACATTTGAGCAAAATCGGCCTTGTAAACGCTAAGTAGGCCACTGTGACCTAATTCCGCTATAGATTTTTTTTATTTTTATAATTTTCAATACCAAGGTCCCACTTATGTTCCATGCTAACTTTCAACTAAATATACCAAATGGTTCTGGAGAAGAAGTTGATTTTGTTGTTTTTGCTATTTTTAGTAACGGCAGCCATCTTGGATTCTTGACCTGACCCAATTTTACAATTTTGAAACCCTGCAGTCTGGTCATGCTCCACGTGAAATTTGAGATCCATGGGTTCAGTGGTTTTAGAGAAGAAGTTGTTTGAAGTTGTTTAAATAGGTCATTTTTTGACATTGGCATTTGAGCAAAATTACACTTGTAAACAGAAAGTGGGTCACTGTGACAAAACTCCGCTACAGATTTTTTTCATTTTTAAAATTTTGACTATCAAGGATTCACTGATGTTCCATGCCAAAATTCAGACAAATATACCAAGTGGTTCTGGAGAAGAAGTTTATTTTGTTGTTTTTGCTATTTTTAGTAACGGCGGCCATCTTGGATTTTCAACCTGACCCAATTTTACAATTCTGAGAACCTGGAGTCAGGTCATGCTCCACGAGAAATTTGAGAACCATGGGACCAGTAGTTTTACAGAAGAAGATGTTTGAATATTTGTTTTTAGGTGTTGACGGACGACGCACGGACGCACGACGCACGCCGGACGCATTGGTATGACAATAGCTCACTATGGCCCCTCGGGCCAGGTGAGCTAAAAAATTACTCCAAACTCTGATTTTATATAGATTTTTTCATGATTTATACATGTATACAGCCCCAGGGCAGGGGCAGATAACCCCTGATGATAAAATTTCTGTGCTCATACAAAGCTTTTGTTACTTCGATCATGTTTGTGAAGTTTCATCATGATATTCCAAGAAGTAAAGGAACTAGAGGCCAAAAATCATTTTTGGACATTGACAAGTGCCATAACTCTGTCAGAAATTATCAAAATTTGCCCATTAAAAATCCCAAGCCAGACATTCTTGGTCCAAATGCATATGCAAAATTTGAATGAAATCCGTTGATAAATACTTAAGTTATCACACGGAAACGAAGTGCAGACGGATGGACGTACATACTACGGCCCACGTGAAAACATAATACCCCGCCCCTAAAGTGTGGCGGGGTATAAAAAGAGAACATTTTCATTCTGATCCTGATCACCAACTTATAATATTTTGTTTAGATAGGTCTGCAAACTGTTCCATTTGACAACTTAACAGCTGGTATAATAGTTGAGAATATACTGTATTTCTTCACTTAAAAGAAAAGAGTTTTTCCCTTCCAAAGAAATCCCAAAAATCTAAGTCCATCTTATAAGATGAATATAGATTTTAGAATTGTTTTGCATGACAAAACAATCCCATAAATCTAGGTCCATCTTATAAGATGGATCTAGATTTTTGGGACTGTTTTGGAAGAGAAAAATCCATTTTATAGCTAATATATACAAGAGGGCCATGAGACCCTGAATTGCTCATCTGAGTAAAAAGGTCAAACTTCAAACTAGGGTCATCATTTGAACAAACATGACAGTTAGAAACTGTCAAAATATAAAAACATTGGATAAAGTTCAAACAATGACCTTGACCTCTATTGCTGAAAATGTTCATGACATTGTACTCATTTATTTAACTGTATTTATTAACCTTTGCACCAAAATCTTATACAAGTTCCATGAGCTCTTATATTTAAGCATTTTTCAATATAAAAGCACCTGAGAAAGCAAATTTGAAAGTGTCATAAAACAAGAGGGCATGGTGGCCCTGAATCGCTCACCTGAGCATTAATCAGTTCACTGGCTCTGGCGAAGATTTATAAGAGTTTTTACCATACACGGGAATGGCGGCCACCTTGGTCATGTGACCAAGATAATTTGAAGAACTTTCAATCCTTCGACCCATGTGCAGGCTCCATATGAAAGGGGAGGTGCCTATAAGGCCCTTTTTCTGCCCAAGAGCAAAATGTTTTATTTTCAGCTGATGATTAGACTATAGTGTCCGCTATACTGAATCAATAGTGGTTAAGCTCCGTAAGCCCTACTTTTGGAATAATGGGGTTATTAAAGTGGGTGGGGTAAATCAGCATGAACCAGGGGTGTCATATTATAAGCTATATTTCTCCTTCAAATTTAATGGCATTCATAAATACCTTCCTTTATAAGTTGAAGTAATGTCTTTGGTGACATCTTTTCTCAAATTCTATCTTTCAAAATAAAATCTTATGTCTGCAGAATTTCTTTAAGAGACACTGTCAATTTTCATTAATTTTGGTACTTTGAATTCAATATATTCTACCATATCTCTAGAACCAATGGATGACTTCTTACCAAACTAACATGGGTTCACCCTTGGGAGAGTGCAAACTGTTGATTAAATTTTGGTGACCTTGACCCATGTTTCAAGGTCACAGTAAGACTTATAATGTTCATTTTAAGTCAAGTTTTGGCCATTGTCTACACAGTAGCTCCTAGAATGACATGAAATCATGACCAAAGTGGCCTAAATTAAACATTATGAGGAGTTAGAGCACTAGTTATGATCAAATGGCCATGACATCATCTTCAAGGTCAAGGTCAAGGTTAGACTAGACAGAGTTTAACCAAAGATCTCACACAGCTAGAAAGCAGAAATTTAACAAATATGTATGTTTCTATTTGTAATTCAATGCTTAATATGCATATAATGACCTTGACCTTGATATGAAGGTCACCAATACATTCAGAAGTTCATTATTTTACAATAGAATTTTCTATAACCTTTAAGTTTAACGCAATTCTGTTTCATCATGTTTGGCTAATACTGACCTTCAGACCAAGGTCAAGGTCATTCTGTGCACATTAAACATTGATTTACAAAGAAAACACTCAGATTTGGTACATTTCTGCCACCTGATTGATGAAATCTATGATTAAACTCTGTTTAGTCTAGCCATGACCTTGACCTTGAAGATGATGTCATGGCCATTTAATCATAATGTCATGGCCATTTAATCATAACTAGTGCCCTAACTCCTCATAATGTTTAATTTAGGACACTTTGGGAACAATTCCATATCAATTCAGGAGCTGCTGTGTAGACAATGACCAAAACGTGACTTAAAATTGACATTATAAGTCTTACTGTGACCTTGAAACAAAGGTCAATGTCACCAAAATTTAATCAACAGTTTGCACTCTCCCAACGGAGAGCCCATGTTAGTTTGGTAAGAAGTCATCCATTGGTTCTAGAGATATGGTAGAATATACTGAATTCAGAGTACCAAAATTAATGAAAATTGACAGTGTCTCTAAATGAAATTCCGCAGACATAATATTTTATTTTGAAAGATAGAATTTGAGAAAAGATGTCACCAAAGACATTACTTCAACTTATAAAGGAAGGTATTTATGAATGCCATTAAATTTGAAGGAGAAATATAGCTTAAAATATGACACCCCTGGTTCATGTTGATTTACCCCACCCACTTTAATAACCCCATTATTCCAAAAGTAGGGCTTACGGAGCTTAACCACTATTGATTCAGTATAGCGGACACTATAGTCTAATCATCAGCTGAAAATAAAACATTTTGCTCTTGGGCAGAAAAAGGGCCTTATAGGCACCCCCCCTTTGAGTTTAGTCTGCCCAGTGGTTTCAGAGATGTTTGAAAATGTTTATGGATGGATGACAGAGGCAGCTAACACCAATACTGTAAGGCTCAGGTGAGCTGAAAATGGCAGAGTCGTTTCTCCGAAAAGTTCCCGTTCATGTTGAGTTCCTTCTCCGAAAAGTTCCCGTTCATGTTGAGTTCCTTTAATGGATTTGAACTAGACTGAACTAAGCAAAGACAGATGATAGAATGGTAGCATCATTATCTAACTGTGGTGAAACTTATGTTTTCCAAGGAGTTTGTGGCTGGCATCATTGCAATGTTAGTTCTGATTCTTGCAGCATAACATTATTTAGATTTGACCTAGTGACCTAGCTTTTGACCCGACATGACCCAGTTTCAAACTTGGCCTAGAGTTTATGAAGATAAACATTCTGACAATGTTTCATAAAGATTGGATCAAAACTGTGTCCTCTAGAGCGTACACAAGATTTTCTATGATCTGACCTAGTGACGTAGTTTTTGACCCGACGTGACCCAGTTTCAAACTTGTCCTAAAAATTACGAGGATAAACATTCTGACAAAGTTTCATCAATTTTGGATCAAAACTGTGCCTTCTAGAGTGTACACAAGGTTTTTCTAAGATTTGACCTAGTGACCTAGTTTTGACCCGACATGACCCAGTTTCAAAATTGGCCTAGAGTTTATGAAGATAAACATTCAGACAATGTTTCATAAAGATTGGATCAAAACTGTGTCCTCTAGAGCGTACACAAGGTTTTTCTAAGATCTGACCTAGTTTTTGACCCGACAAGTCCCAGTTTCAAACTTAGCCTAGATATTGTGAGGCTAAACATTCTGACAAAATTTCCAGAGGTTTGGATCAAAACTGTGATCTCTAGAGCGTACACAAGGTTTTTCTAATATTTGACCTAGTTTTTGACCCGACATGACCCAGTTTCAAACTTAGCCTAGATAGTATAAGGATAAACATTCTGACAAATTTTCATGAATTTTGGATCAAAACTGTGCCAACTAGAGTGTACACAAGGTTTTTCTAAGATTTGACCTAGTGACCTAGTTTTTGACCCGACATGACCCAGTTTCAAACTCGTCCGACATATAATAAGGATAAACATTCTGACAAAGTTCATGACATTTGGTTGAAAACTGTGCCTTCTAGAGCGTACATAAGGTTTTTCTAAGATTTGACCTAGTGACCTAGTTTTTAACCCGACATGACCCAGTTTCAAACTTGGCCTAGAGTTTATAAAGATAAACATTCTGACAATGTTTCAAAAATATTGGATCATAACTGTGTCCTCTAGAGCGTACACAAGGTTTTTCTATGATATGACCTAGTGACCTAGTTTTTGACCCGACATGACCCAGTTTCAAATTTATCCTAGATAGTATAAGGATAAACATTCTGACAAATTTTCATCAATTTTGGATCAAAACTGTGCCTTCTAGAGTGTACACAAGGTTTTTCTAAGATTTGACCTAGTGACCTAGTTTTTGACCCGACATGACCCAGTTTCGAACTTGGCCTAGAGTTTATGAAGATAAACATTCTGACAATGTTTCATAAAGATTGGATCAAAACTGTGTCCTCTAGAGCGTACACAAGGTTTTTCTATGATCTGACCTAGTGACGTAGTTTTTGACCCGACGTGACCCAGTTTCAAACTTGTCCTTAAATTACGAGGATAAACATTCTGACAAAGTTTCATCAATTTTGGATCAAAACTGTGCCTTCTAGAGTGTACACAAGGTTTTTCTAAGAATTGACCTAGTGACCTAGTTTTGACCCGACATGACCCAGTTTCAAACTTGGCCTAGAGTTTATGAAGATAAACATTCTGACAATGTTTCATAAAGATTGGATCAAAACTGTGTCCTCTAGAGCGTACACAAGGTTTTTCTAAGATCTGACCTAGTTTTTGACCCGACAAGTCCCAGTTTCAAACTTAGCCTAGATATTGTGAGGCTAAACATTCTGACAAAATTTCCAGAGGTTTGGATCAAAACTGTGATCTCTAGAGCATACACAAGGTTTTTCTAATATTTGACCTAGTTTTTGACCCGACATGACCCAGTTTCAAACTTAGCCTAGATAGTATAAGGATAAACATTCTGACAAATTTTCATGAATTTTGGATCAAAACTGTGCCATCTAGAGTGTACACAAGGTTTTTCTAAGATTTGACCTAGTGACCTAGTTTTTGACCCGACATGACCCAGTTTCAAACTCGTCCGACATATAATAAGGATAAACATTCTGACAAAGTTTCATGACATTTGGTTGAAAACTGTGCCTTCTAGAGCGTACACAAGGTTTTTCTAAGATTTGACCTAGTGACCTAGTTTTTAACCCGACCCAGTTTCAAACTTGGCCTAGAGTTTATAAAGATAAACATTCTGACAATGTTTCAAAAATATTGGATCATAACTGTGTCCTCTAGAGCGTACACAAGGTTTTTCTATGATATGACCTAGTGACCTAGTTTTTGACCCGACATGACCCAGTTTCAAATTTATCCTAGATAGTATAAGGATAAACATTCTGACAAATTTTCATCAATTTTGGATCAAAACTGTGCCTTCTAGAGTGTACACAAGGTTTTTCTAAGATTTGACCTAGTGACCTAGTTTTTGACCCGACATGACCCAGTTTCGAACTTGGCCTAGAGTTTATGAAGATAAACATTCTGACAATGTTTCATAAAGATTGGATCAAAACTGTGTCCTCTAGAGCGTACACAAGGTTTTTCTATGATCTGACCTAGTGACGTAGTTTTTGACCCGACGTGACCCAGTTTCAAACTTGTCCTAAAAATTACGAGGATAAACATTCTGACAAAGTTTCATCAATTTTGGATCAAAACTGTGCCTTCTAGAGTGTACACAAGGTTTTTCTAAGATTTGACCTAGTGACCTAGTTTTGACCCGACATGACCCAGTTTCAAACTTGGCCTAGAGTTTATGAAGATAAACATTCAGACAATGTTTCATAAAGATTGGATCAAAACTGTGTCCTCTAGAGCGTACACAAGGTTTTTCTATGATCTGACCTAGTGACGTAGTTTTTGACCCGACGTGACCCAGTTTCAAACTTGTCCTAAAAATTACGAGGATAAACATTCTGACAAAGTTTCATGAACTTTGGATGGAAACTGTGCCTTCTAGAGCACACACAAGGTTTTTCTAATATTTGACCTGGTGACCTAGTTTTTGACCGGACATGACCCAGTTTCAAACTTGGCCTAGATTTTATAAAGACACACATTCTGACAAAGTTTCATAAAGATTGGATCAAAATTGTGCCCGCTAGAGTGTACACAAGCAAAAGTTGACGGACGGACAGATGTCCGTCCTGACGTCCACACGTACGACGGACATCAGGATATGCCAAAAGCTCACCCTCAGCACTTGTGCTCAGGAGAGCTAAAAAGTCAAGCCCAACCCAAGGTCATCATTTAAATAATCTTTGGCCAAAATCTTCAAAACTTTCCATGAAATCTTATGTTCTAGAATTTTCCCATATTTGACCTTGCTGTAAGGTCAAGGTCAACCCAAGGCCATCATTTGAACAATGTTGGTAATCATCAACTATTTTTGTTCCCTCAGCCCCTGGAGGGTCTGTATGAAATTTGTTAACAACTGGCTCTGTGGCTTTTGAGGAGATGTTTGAAATTGTCAAAACACAAGAGTCCTGTGTTAAAGGTCAAAGAATGATCCTGACCTCTTGTACTCACAAATCTTCATGTACTCATTAAGATGACTGTATATACCAAGTTTTAGCACAAAATTTTCTAAACTTTCCATGAAATCTTATGTTCTAGTATTTTCCCATATTTGACCTTGCCGTAAAAAAAGTCAAGGTCAACCCAAGGTCACAATTTGAACAATCTTGAAAGTACCCAGGTCTCTGATGCTACATAGCAAGTTTCAAGGCCATCGGCCTATTGGTTCCGGAGAAGAAGATTTTTAAAGGATTTTACTATATTAGGGCATGGCGGCCATGTTGGTCATGTGACCTGGACTGTTGTTCCCTTAGCTCCTGGAGGCTCTATATAAAATTTGGTTACAATTTGCCCTGTTGCTTTTGAGGAGATGGTTGAAATTGTTGAAATATGATTGCTCTGGGTCAAAGGTCAAAGAATGACCTTGACCTCTTGTACTCATAAATCTTCCAGTACTTATTACAATGACTGTATATACCAATTTTTAGCCCAAAATCTTCAATACTTTCCATGAAATCAGTTATATGTTCTAGCATTTTCCCATATGAAAGCACCAGAAAGCAAATTTGACCTTACCATAAAAAAGGTCACGGTCAACCTAAGGTCATAATTTGAAGAATCTTGGTAGTACTCGTGTACCCAATGCTACATACTAAGTTTCAAGGCCATCGACCTTTTGGTTCTGGAGAAGAAGATTTCAAAAGGTTTTTACCATATATGGGCATGGTGGCCATGTTGGTCATGTGACCAGGACCGTTTGAACAACTCTTCGTTCCTAAGATCCATGGAGGTTACATATAAAATTGGGATACAATTGGCCCAGTGGTTTCAGAGGAAAAGTCATTTGAAATTGTGGACGGACTGAGGGGCGACGTAAGATGGATGACGTACAACGGAGCCTTCCCATCCAATAAGCTCCCCCCCACAGGGTTTTTTGGAGCTCCCAGGGAAAAGCCATTTGGCCTTCTATATGCAGGCTTGGCTTTCTCACATGTGTGCAGCCGGGGCTTGAACATACAAAAGTCAAAGTCAAAGTCAAAATTTATTTAACGTCGGAGACAGTAACAAGTAATACTAGCTATGAATAGCTATTTACTGACTACATACAGTGGTGAGAGACCGAAGGTTTAAAGTCAGCACTCTTATCCATTAGGCAATGGAGGTCTGTGCCTGATTTACATATCTGCTGTAATTTTGGAAGGGTAAACTCCCATCTTACAACCGAATAAATACATTATCTCAAACTCAAAATACTTACAGATATTGCAAGTTAGTTAAACCTGTGAAAGCATTATATCCTATTGTCTCAATACTATTCCCTGACAGTGAAATCCAGTAAATATTCACAGCTGGCAATGTGTTGAAAAAGGTCAGTAGGTTATTGCTGAGATCGACGTCATACAAGCTTCCGAGTTTATCAAAAACTTTGTCCTCTATTGTCTCTATCTCGTTATCTCTTAGGTCCCTGGTAAAAACAGAAAGACATGAATGTGAGCAAGAGTGTAACAAAGAAAGCTATGTATGTCACCTAAACCCTTATTATCACATCAATCTTAAAACCTACCTCTACCACCAAATATTTGTTTTTCTTTTCAAATTTACGACAAGACTTAAACATGATTCAAAATATATGAATCTTATACATTGTTTTGGCAAGTGTATAGAAACTGATGAACAAATGGGTAATTACATGTTATGCACACATGTTTTATACCCCTTGATGGCAAGAATAAGAGTTTAGCCCAAAAGACATTTCATGCCTGTGTGCATATAGGCAGTTTAGCACTTGCATATCATCTAAAGCTTATAAACTTTGAACAAGCACAACTATTGCATGCATGGCACTTTAGAGGAAGCATCATGATAATACATGAATTTAATCTGGGCTCTGACGTTCCATTAATGAAAAAATTTGGAGCAGTTGCCCTTATGCAGTGACATGAAAGTGATGTAGTGATAACTGAGCAATTTGCTTGGAGTCATAATGTTGAACTGATATCCAGCTATGGTAATCAATGCACAAAATCAGGGCAAAACAGGGTCATTAATTTTTTATTGTATCGCTAATTTTGCATATTTTTTGATTTACCAGTTTAATTATATTAGAAGCATATATGATTTACCAGTTTAATTATATTAGAAGCATATATGAATAAAAGTATAAATATTAGAACTGATTTGTGATGAAGCTAGTAGTTTTCACAGAAATTCTTCATGAAGTGCTTCATGAAATTTTAACTCTTCCTAATAGTATCATCACCCACTGATTGTCAGAAAGTAAAATTTCAGTACTTAAGTGACTACAGTGAGGCAAAACAGTGCAAGGTAATTTTGAGTACAGCTGCCCATGCCAGCAAAATGGTAAAATGGAAGGTAAAGGTTTCCCATAGCCTAGTAGCTGTAGGGGCAGTGAGGGGTTGGGGGAAGGAGGGGGTGGGATGGGGGGGGGGGGGGGTTAGATGGCCACTATGTCTTGGGCACAGCAAATGAAAGGCAGACCCCATCCCTCTCTTTTCCCTGTTTTATCTTTCCCTGATTCGAAGCAGGTACCCATTTACTGCTAGGTTGATAGACAGTTTTCCAGTCGTCTGATGGCAACGCCCGGCTTCCATCTCACAACCTTCCAGCAACTTTCTGCACCATAACCGAGAGTCTCTAACCACTCGATCATGGTGCCTGACAGACAGACTCTAAAACCGCTCTGAAAACAAGAGCACGTGAGCAGTGGCTCACGTATACCCCTGGCCAGCGACACCCCCTAATAAAAACACACTTCATACAAAACTTTAAAGCAAATATCAAATAACAGACAAATGGACAATCTATGACAAACCCAATGAAAGGCATACTAATACCAAAACAGTCTATTAAAAATTTGCAATAAGCAAAATAATATACAAATTTAACATAAAATTTCAACAAAAATTTACAAAAACTGTGACTTTGACTTAAAGTCAGCAGCAGCAGCCAGATGATGTTAACTGATCAGTTTCAAGCTTTACTTCAACCTAGTAACAAAGCACTCTAAAAAGTCTTCGACATAAATTTTCCCATATATTACATTGGAGTGAAAGATGGAAAAAAGGAAAAAAGGAGCCAAAATAAATCTCATCTTTTGTTTTTCTTTCCCACAATATACTTGTCCATTTTCAAGATGTATACACACTTTCTGACAGAAGCCGAGAAATCTGTGATAAAAAATTTAATTGGAGAGAAAGAAAAACTTGACATACAAAGGGAATGATATGCAGAAGGCGGTTGATTCTCTCTTACACAATACAACTAGACATACCCAATGTTTATACTAAATGTCAAAGTCCTTGCTGTAATGGTTCCTGAGAAAAGTTTGACAGAAATTTAATTGGAGAGAAAGAAAAACTGGACAAAAAATAGGAATGATAAGCAGCAAGAGGCTGATTCTTTCTTATATCCTACATCTAGTCATACCAAACATTTGTACCAAATTTCAAAATCCTAGTTGTAGTGGTTGCTGAGAAATCGTTGACAAAAATTTAATTGGAGAGATACTGGAGAGAAAGTAAAACTGGAAAAAACAAAGAGAATGATAAGCTGGAGCAGGCTGATTCCTTCTTACACTGTACAACCAGTCATACCCAATGTTTGTATGAAATTTCAAAATCCTAGCTGTAGTTGTTGCTGAGAAGTCTTTGACAGAAACTTAATTTGAGACTTGGAGAGAAAGAAAAACTAGACAAATAAAGAAAATTATATGCTGGAGCAGGCTGATTCTCTCTTGACAAAAATTTAATTGGAGAGATACTGGAGAGAAAGAAAAACTGGAAAAACAAAGAGAATGATAAGCTGGAGCAGGCTGATTCCTTCTTACACTGTACGACTAGTCATTCCCAATGTTTGTACCAAATTTCAAAATCCTAGCTGTAGTGGTTGCTGAGAAACCTGTGACAGAAATTTAATTTGAGAGATATTGGAGAGAAAGAAAAACTGGACAAAGGAAATGATAAGCTGGAGCAAGCTGATTCTCTGTAACACAGTAAAGCTAGTCATACCCAATTTGTATGAAATTTCAAAATCCTAGCTGTAGTCTTTCCTGAGAAATCTGTGACAGAAACCTAATTGGAGAGAAAGAACAAATGCACAAACAAAGGGAAGGATAAGCAGGAGGAGGTTGATACTCTCTTACACAGTACAACTAGCCATACCCAATGTTTGTACCAAATTTCAAAATCCTAGCTATATTGGTTCATGAGAAATCTGTGACAGAAATCTAAAAGGAGAGAAAGAACAAATGGACAAAGGGAATGATAAGCAGGAGGAGGTTGATACTCTCTTACACGGTACAACTAGTCATACCCAATGTTTGTACCAAATTTCAAAATCCCAGCTACAGTGGTTCCTGAGAAATCTGTGACAGAAATTTAATTGGAGAGAAGAATAAATGGAAAAACAAAGGGAATGATAAGCAGGAGGAGGTTGATACTCTCTTAAACGGTCCAACTAGTCATACTCAAAGTTTGTACCAAATTTCAAAATCCTAGCTATAGGGGTTCCTGAGAAATCTGTGACAGAAAAAAAGTTTACACACACACACACACAAACACACATGCACACAAACATATAAACGGAAAAGACAAAAACTGTATACCCCCGTATAAACACACACACACACAAACATATAAACGAAAAAGACAAAAACTATATACCCCTCGTTTACTTCGTTTTCCAGGGTTATAATCAATAAGACTCACAATTGATAGAGTGATGTCAAGCTGTCAAATACTCCATTCTCTATCACTTTCAACTTGTTTCCTGACAGGTACAGATACTGCAGATTTGTCATCTTGTTAAACGGTCCATCAGTGAATTCAAACAGCAAATTGTCGCTCAGATCTCTGTAATCAGAATTAAACAGGTGATTATAAAACTTGAGTACATTCTCAAACTCAAAATAAAGCACACTGATTGGCTGCTTCCGAGCACATGCTCGGAAGCAGCCAATCAGTGTGCTTTATTTTGAGTTTGAGATTATTCTCATTTTATAACCTCAAACCCAGAATTAAACAGGTGATTAGATAGTATATTTTAGTTGAAAAAGAATTCAAGCATTATCTCTGATAAACAAACAACCGGTATTGAATTTCTTTGGTCATAAGACAGGTGTTTTCCGTTCCAAAATTATCCAAAAAATCTAGATCTGTCCTAAAAGACCGATCTAGAGTTTTGGGATTGTTTTGGATGATGAGTGGATGGATGACTGGCAATTTTACATCCTTTTTAACAGTATTTCAGTCATATCAGGATGATGGGTGGGTGATAATGAAAGGCTGTGTGCAGTGGAACCCCATTTACGATTGAAATGATTCCCACCTACAGTGTGGCTTGAACCCAGGACTGCTAGATCAGCAGGCAAGTGCTTAACCTACTGAGCTTCCAGGGCTCCTGATTGTTTTGGAAGAGAAAGCCCATTTTACAGCTGAATAACATGAGACTAATTTACATACTTGTGATAATTTTGAAAGGGTAAACCTCTGTTTTATAACCAAATAAATATGGTATCTCATACTATGTTTAGGCTCAACTAAGCTACTAAGCTACTAAGCACAGTTTAGCACTTACTAACATAAAACTCTGTGATATCAACTGTCACCATACCACCATACAACACTGAGATGTATTAATCCTTAAAGTGCCAAAAATGAAAAATTGTTGAATTTGCAAACAGTGTAGATCCAGATGAGGTGGCTCATAATGAGCCACCTCATCTGGATCTACACTGTTTGCCCGACAGTCTTTGAATTCTCAATATGATATACATGTAGCTCGGATGAAACATTTTTTTAAATTACTGCAGACGTAAATTTTGTTGTCTGCTTTTTGGCGCATTAAGGGTTAAATACAGTTAACCCACTTTAAAATGACATTTGATACACCACATAACAGCAAAAATTTTTTAAAAAATGCCTGTTTGACTGGCACCAAAGCTCATTTTTGTACCGAAATCAGATTCTTTATAAATTCTGAGAAATCTTTAAAACACGAAAATGACTGCAAGAATTCTTAATAATGCAAATTCTAATAATAAAATAGTCATTTGAAGTTCTCATCAAAATGGTTTTTTTTGGTTTAAACAATATTTTATTCAAAGATATTTTATAAAAATTTTTTTAAAGTGCTTACAGTCTGGTGGGATTCTGTGACAGCAAGGCTTGTGGGAAATCTTCCAGCAGATTATTGTCCAGGTAAATATAGTTGATATCAACATTGTCAAAGGCATTGGAGCTGAGGCCTGTGAGACCATTGTTGGTTAAATATAGATATTCATTAATCTTTGAAGTGCCACCAAAGACGTTAGTAGTAATTGTTCCCAAAGAGTTGTCTTTTAAGTTCCTGAAATAATGCAAAATACAATGTTCATTAGATTTTGGAGCAGCCGTAGTGTAGTGTACTAATCCAGGGGTCACAGGTTCTATGCTCTGCTTTTTCTGGGTTTTTTTGGATGAGACTAAACCAAGGTCCTGTCTTCCTATGACCTCTTTGTTGGTGGGATGTTAAACCCAAGTTCACTCACTCACTCACTTCATTAAATTTTAATGTTAATAACAGCAAAAACATGGCTTAAATGATACAGAGATGTCAAAGAACTAAAATATGAGCCGCAACATGACAATACCAACAAAGTGACATATAAGCTCAAGGAAGACTCAGATCAGTCTGGGTATCCACCCAGTCAGATCTGAGTCTTTGCTGTCTGCATGGAGCTAGCTACCTACCCTTTAAGTATACAGGGAAACTCAAATCAGACTAAGCTGATGCCCAGGCTGATCTGAGTCTTTGCTGGTTGCACATACCACTTTGTTGGTTTTGTCATGTCACGGCTAAACTATGTTGACTTCTCAGACTTTATAACTTGAATAAGTATCACATTAACAAAGATGTGACAGATATGGCTGGGGCTGCAAAAACTCTGACCAGCAGATCACATTGCACATCCATGCAGTCTGATCTGTCTTCCTTGTTCAAATCAAAGGCTGATCTGAATTTTTGCAGTGCACACATACTAAGGCACAGTAAGCATTATCCTTTCTCTTAGCAGTTTAAAGCTCAAATATAACCTTCATTTTAATAGATTTTCATTTTGAATTTAACACTCTCAAAATCAAGAACAAGGAAAACAGTCATGATTTGTGAGCTTAGTCAGACACATACCCATATGGTGTGAGTTTAAAATATATTTGAGCCGCGACACAACAAAACCAACAATGTGGTTGTGCGCCCAGCGCAGACTCAGATCAGCCTGGGCATCTGCCCAGTCTGATCAGAGTCTTCTCTGTCCGCATGAAGGTAGCTTAGACCCTGAGCTATAGTTTGAGCACTTAACGAAGAGTCTGTTCAAACTGGGCCGCTGCCCAGGCTGATCTGAGTCTTCACTGGGCGCACAACCACACTGTTGGTTTTGTTGTGTCGCGGCTCATTTCTTGATCTATTCAATGTGCTATATAAATATATCCTAAATTTATTATGTAAATATGGTGTATGAATACATACTAAATGTCCCATGCAAATCTAAGTGAAATCTACAATCTGCATGCAGTTAAGTACCCTCCTTAACAGTCACACAATGATCTGCATAATTTTACTTTTTGTTTCATTCTAAAGTATAATATTGATCTGCTGGTCACATGACAGCATTATGAACAAAACAAAAAGTATGATTATAAGCAACTTTATCATATGACTTCGCATCAGAGAGTGTAATAAAGCCATGCATTAAAAACGATAATCCACTAGTGGATTAAATATGCAAATTACGTCATAACGTTATGAGTTGACGTCCATGCAAACATCGCATTTTCTAATGGCGAAATTGCGATTTTTTAGTGCAAAATTTGCTCATAAAATGCGATTTTAGTGTCATATGATAAATAGAATCTTGCATTCGTGCTCCTGTATTATTAAATTTATTAAACTCGTTGGGGAAAACGATAAGATGCTCGGCATAGCCTCGCATCTTATCATTTTCCCCAACTCGTTTAATAAATTCAATAATACAAGAGCACTCATGTAAGATCCTCTATTTAAGCTTGTTTAGGTCCTCAAATATACAATACTTACAGAGTGTTCACTTGAAGGTTATAAAATGCTTCTGACTGGATATCAGTTACCCCACCATTCTCTATATTTACTAAGTTTGCGCTCACATCATAGAATGCAAAGCGTGGTATCTCAGTAAACCTCAATCCGTTCACACTCAACGTCTCTGACAGTGTCACACCATAGAAGGACTTTTGGTTCAGCTGTCTGAGTGGATTGCTTGTCAAATCAAGTGACTTCACATTTACATTAGAAAATGCCTCGCTTTCTATTATTGCTATGTTGTTGTCTTTCAAATTACTGTTAAAAAAACAAAAGCATAAAAGGTACCATACACAAAGAACAGCTTGTATTTTCTCCATAATAATGTACAATTTATATCATCATACTGGTAATATATCTGAATAAATGAGCCGCGCCACGAGAAAACCAACAATGTGGTTGTGTGCCCAGCGCAGACTCAGATCAGACTGGGCATCCTTCTGACTGGGTGGATGCCGAGTCTGATCTGAGTCTGTGCAGGGTCCACAACCACAATGACGGTTTTCTCGTGTCGGGGCTCAAATGTTATCAGCTTCGTTAATTAAGGTTTATGAGTACACCTCCATGTTTTTTTGCCATTTTACAAAGGGAAACAACTTTTGTGACTTCCTGTTTGCTTTCCTGGATTGCACAGCCCTTCCAAAATGGGTCTACTCTCATGGGCCAGAATCCTCTCCCAGAAGAACAAATTCTTTCTGTTAACCCTATTGCACTCAGGACTGTCAAAACTCTATGTTAACCCTATTGCACTCGTCAAAACTCTATGTTAACCCTATTGCACTCAGAACTGTCAAAAATCTATGTTAACCCTATTGCACTCGTCAAAACTCTATGTTAACCCTATTGCACTCAGAACTGTCAAAAATATATATTACCCTATTGCACTCAGAACTGCCAAAACTCTATGTTAACCCTATTGCACTCAGAACTGCCAAAACTCTACGTTAACCGTATTGCACTCAGAACTGCCAAAACTCTATGGAGTTTTGGCTGCTCTGAATGCAATAGGGTTAAGAGTTGATCCCCAAAGAGAAGGGAGATAAAAACAAAAATGTATGATTCAGTTTCACTGAAAGTGTAACCATTAACCTGAACATCTTTTCCCTCACTGTGAATTATGTTGATAAACAGATGAGCCGAGACACGATAAAACCAACAAAAAGGCATGTGTGCCTAGGGAAGACTCAGATCAGCCTGGGCATCCACCCAGTCTGATCAGAGTTTTTGCTGTGGGCTTAATGGGTAGCTAAGGGTCGAAGCTAGCTCCATGCTGACTGCAAAGACTCTGATCAGACTAGGCGGATGCCAAGGCTGATCTGAGTCCTCGCTGAGTGCACATGAAACTTTGTTGGTTTTGTGGTGTCATGGCTCAAATGGTGTTGGCAGTGATGTCAAAAAATTATTATATTTCAGAAACATATGGCATGCATGTTGACTGATATTAATGGATGTGCATCATGAATGCTTACCCAATGTTACTGTGAATATGTCACTTTACTAAAGAATACAGTGAATTAGTTATCGGTTATTATGATGCAGTTATTGGTTACTAAGATGCAATATTAGGGCAGCTGAAAACAGGACAAGGTAGAAAAGTACTGTTTTGAATGTTGTGCCCCAATGACCTGGCAAGGTTATGGGATAGAATAGTATGGAATAGATGCAGGAGGATGTTTACTTTTTTTGTTTCCAAAACACAATGTTTTGGCTACAACAGTAAATAAGTTAACCCTTCAAGCACCAAAAAGCAGATGACATACTTTACGTCCGCAAAATTTTAAAAATATGTTTCATCCAAGCTATATCATACTGAAAATTCAACAAGAATTCCGCGGAATGCGGTGTCTCGCCTGCTGGCGCTTTGTCACAAAACAGAGCTAAATCAGCAAAGATGTATGCATGAACCAAGTTTCTTGGCTCTACTAGCCCTAACAGTTTCTGAGAAAACTTGACAAAAACCTGCAAAGTCAGTCAACCACAAAATGTTGGTAAAGACTCAATATTGATGATGACTTGAGTTCTCTTCCAGATGAATGCATGAACCAAGTATCATGGCTCTAGCCCTTAACGTTTCTGAGAAAGACCTAAAGCTTGACAAAAAAATATTGCAAAGCTTGACAAAAAAATTGCAAAGTCAGTCAACCGTAAAAAAAGTAGGTCAAGACTTGATCTTAATGATGGCTTTGAAATTTACTCTTCGAGATGTATGCATGAACCAAGTTTCATGGCTCTAGCCCTTATAGTTTCTGACAAAATGACCTAAATGCAAAAACTCGACAAAAAATTGCAAAGTCAGTCAACCATAAAATGTAGGTCAAGACTCAATATTGATGATGGTTTTGACAGTCACTCTTCCAGATGTACGAATGAACCAAGTTTCATGGCTTAGCGCCTTTAGTTTCTGAGAAAATGACCTAGACCCGAAAACTTGACAAAAAAATGCAAAGTCAGTCAACCGTAAAATCTAGGTCAAGACTCAATATTGATGATGACTTTGAGATCTACTCTTCCAGATGTATGCATGACCCAAGTTTCATGGCTCTAGCCCTTATAGTTTCTGAAAAAATGACCTAAACCCGAAAACTCGACAAAAAATTGCTAAGTCAGTCAACCGTAAAATGTAGGTCAAGACTCAACATTGATGATTGCTTTCAGCTGTACTCTTCCAGATGTAGGCACGACCCAAGTTTCATGGCTCTAGCCCTTAAAGTTTCCAAGAAAATGACCTAAACCCGAAAACTTGACAAAAAATTGCGAAGTCAGTCAACCGTAAAATCTAGGTCAAGACTCAACATTGATGATGGCTTTCAGCTGTACTCTTCCAGATGTATGCATGACCCAAGTTTCATGGCTCTAGCCCTTATAGTTTCTGAGAAAATGACCTAAACACCAAACATCGACAAAGTTTACGCCGCCGCCCCCGACGACGACGACACCGGAAAAGCAATACATAAGTCTCGCCTCTGCTTCGCAGGCGAGACAAAAACTAGAGGGCAAACATTGTAGATCTAGATGAGGTGGCTCATTATGTGCCACCTCATCAGGATCTGCACTGTTTGCAAATTCTGCCATTTTTATCACTGGCAGTTAAATCAGTTCATGAATATGTGTAAAACAGTTTCTCCATCGAGAGAGCCAAATCTTCTCAGAAACTAATGCAGGAATTTGTAGAAACCAGTAATATGACAAGAATTCCGCGGAATGCGGTGTCTCGCCTGCTGGCGCTTTGTCACAAAACAGAGCTAAATCAGCAAAGATGTATGAATGAACCAAGTTTCATGGCTCTAGCCCTTACAGTTTCTGAGAAACAGACTAAACGCGTAAACTTGCCAAAAAATTGCAAAGTCAGCCAACCGTAAAATGTTGATAAAGACTCAATATCGATGATGACTTTGAGTTCTTCTCTTCCAGATGAATGCATGGCCCAAGTTTCATGGCTCTAGCCCTTATAGTTTCTGAGTAACAGACCTTAATGCAAAAACTTGACAAAAAAATGCGAAGTCAGTCAACCGTAAAATGTATGTCAAGACTTAATACAGATGATGGCTTTGAAAGTTACTCTTTCAGATGTATGCATGGCCCAAGTTTCATGGCTCTAGCCGTTATAGTTTCTGAGAAAATTACCTAAACGCAAAAAGTCGACAAAAAATTGCGAGGTCAGTCAACCGTAAAATCTAGGTAAAGACTCAACATTGATGATGGCTTTCAGCTGTACTCTTCCAGATGTATGCATGACCCAAGTTTCATGGCTCTAGCACTTGTAGTTTCTGAGAAAATGACCTAAACGCAAAAACTCGACAAAAAATTGCGAAGTCAGTCAACCGTAAAATCTAGGTCAAGACTCAACATTGATGATGGCTTTCAGATGTACTCTTCCAGATGTATGCATGACCCAAGTTTCATGGCTCTAGCCCTTATAGTTTCTGAGAAAATGACCTAAACGCAAAAACTCGACAAAAGTTTACGCCGCCGCCGCCGCCGCCGCCGCCGACACCGGAAAAGCAATACATATGTCTCGCCTCTGCTTCGCAGGCGAGACAAAAATGACTAGTCACCCTTTTTACCGTAAAACTGTGATCAAAATATCAGAGCACAGCAAATATTGTTTCTCTTTTTGACATATTTGTATGTATAACCAAAAGTGTAACCATTAGAAGATCCCATTAACCCTTAAAGCGCCAAAAATTAAAATTGTTAAATCGGCAAACTTTGTAGATCCAGATGAGGTGGCTCATCATGAGCCACCTCATCTGAATCTACACTGTTTGCCCTCTTGAATTCTCAATATGATATCGCTTGGACGAAACATTTTTTTAAATTCTGTAGACCTAAATTTTGTCGTCTGCTTTTTGGTGCATTAAGGGTTAATATGAATGTCAACATTTTGTCTCACCTGCAACTAGCAGAAGTGAGATATAGGTATTACTTCTCTGCTGGCTGCATAAACTTTGCATCAATTTTCTGGTTTAGCTTTGTTTTGTGAAAATGCACAGGCAAGAAGACACCACATTTTGTGAAGTGAAGCTTCAAATTCATTACACAGGAATTGTGATGTAAACCATTTGCTTCTCAGTCTCAGTGTCATTATACTTACAAGCTCTGACCAACATTCAAGTTTTTGAAGACTTCAGTTTTGAGGGTGACAATTCTATTTCCTGAAAGGTCAAGGTCACCATTAACTGTCAGATCCACAAAGTCACCAGCAGAGGGGAGGCTGGTTAACTTGTTATTCTGCAGAAACCTGAAAATGTGACAGAAAATTAGGAATGTGAAACAAAATGGTTCCTTGTTTTACAGTCTAACATGTCTTAAGGGACCACTCTATTAAGGGGCCATTCTTTAGCACCCACCTGTTTTGGGCCCCTTAAACCAAATTACAGTGCAAATGAACCTGCATTAAGGTCACCTGTCTTAAGCAGTCAGTTTTTGTGTGCCTCTTTTGGGTGATCCCTTAAGAAAGGTTTGACTATACAGTGTACTATCATGATTATCAAGTTTGTTAAAGCAATAATCCTGCTCGAAATGACCCATTCCTATAATTATTTAAAATGTCTGTTAACTTTATGTTTTTGCCTTTTAGAAAGCTAAAACACATTTACCTGCTCATTTAGTGTGTAAAGCGAGTCAAGTAACATACATAATATGCATGCTCCGGAGTGTATTGATTTTTATCGGGTCACAAAAAATAAAACAGGCTAACAATAAAGCCAAAAGTATCATTACTGCTTGTAAATGAGTCCTGAAGTGAATGGAAATCAGAGATAAAGTGGATTTACTTGCAGAAAAAACTCTCTACAAAAATATTGAGAAAGTATGAAATTTGGGCAGGAATACTGCTTTAATGTTTATAAGTCATGTTTCAATAAAAACATTTTGTTTCCTCAAAGGTCAAAGTTGGAAAAGATGACTGGTCAACTTATTTTTCTGTGGAAATCTGCAACATTAACTCTACTTCCTGACTTGTTACTATATACATGTATTGCAAGTAAAACTTGAAATTAGCATAGAGAAATATATCACAAATGAATGATTTATTATCATTTAATATTGTGCTATGAATTTAACACTTACAGTGAGCCAATGGTTGGAAAGTGAGCAAAAGTACCATCTTCTATCCAGCCAATGTCATTATAATGAAACCTTACTTCTCCTGTGAACCTGCAGTCCTTGAAATGAGACTTCAACAACTGGGCTATATTGTTGTTGTACAAAAAACTGAAATATACAGCCAAATAAGTAAATTACTACATAAGTAAAGTAATACAGCCAGATAAGTAAAGTTAAGTAATACATGTACAGCCAGATATGTAAATTTAAGTCATACAACCATATAAGTTAAGTAAAACAGCCAGATAAGCATAAAGTTAAGTAATACTTCCAGATACGTTAAGTACATGTAATACAGCCAAATAAGTAAAGCTAAGTAATTTAGCCAGATAAGTGAAGTTAATTACTACAGTCAGGTAAGAAATTTACTGCAGCCAGACAATTTAAGTTAAGTAATGCAGCCAGATAAGTAAAGTTAAGTGATACAGCCAGATAAGTAAAGTTAAGTGATACAGCCAGATAACAAAAGTTAAGTAATACAGCCAGATAAATAGAGATTATTATACGGCAATTTTCATATCATACCGCATATCAACCTGAGACTCCCATATTAGCCCGAGGTTCCCATATCAGCCCAAGAGCTGATATGGGAGTCAAGGGCTGATATGGGAGTCGAGGGTTTATACGTATTATGATATGAAAATTGCCGTATCATAATCTATTTATCATATATTATTCGCCCTAGGGTTGATATGGGTCATGTGGGGTGTGATACGGATGATATAGGTTTTTCTCCTAAGGGAGTGATATGGGTTTTGGCTATTTTTGGAGTGATACGGCCTTCGAGATATGCAGTCCTGATATGCCCCAGGGATGATATGGGTCACGTGGAGTGTAATACGGATGATATGGGGTTTTTTCACTAGGGAGTGATATGGGTTTAGGCTATTTTTTGGAGAGAAAAACGGCCTTCGTGATATGCAGTCCTGACATGTGCATGTATCGCAATGTAAAAAGAACATATTTCTTAGTAAATATATGATAAGTAAAGTTACAGGAAAGAAATTCTTATACTGTTCTCAATAGTCATCCCCAATATGAATATATTCAGTTCTGGAATTTTACTCACAGTGTACAGGTACACCGGCATCTTTTTCCACCATTTCTTTGAAGGGGAACAACTTTTGCAACTTCCTGTTTGCTTCCCTGGATGACATAGCCCTTCCAAAATGGGGTCTATTCTTAAAGGAAAGAATTTGCTCCCAGAGGTGCAAATTCTTTCCTTAAAGAGTTGAACCCCATTGAAAAGGGAGCCAAAGATGAAAATGACAGTGTTGCTTCCCCTGAAAGTGTACCTGGATGACAAAGCCCTTCTAAAATGGGGTCTATTCTTAAAGGAAAGAATTTGCTCCCAGAGGTGCAAATTCTTTCCTTAAAGAGTTGAACCCCCTTAAAAAGGGAGCCAAAGATGAAAATGAAAGAGATGTTTCCCCTGAAAGTGTACCCATTCATCTGAAGGAAATATAACTTCTCTGGACAGTCATAAAACTGACATAAGACTAACAATCCAATTGACTCCCTTTGATTTTCTTTTCTCACTAGAGAACAGGGCCCAGTTGTTCAAAGCCTTGTTAGCTTAATGAAGTTGTTAGTTAAGGACTTGTTAGGTCATCTAGTACACACAGAATCAAGTGTGCTTATATTTTTTGCTGAAAAAATGAGAGAAGCTTTTGCAGTCTGCAAAAGCTTCTCACATTTTTTCTGCAAAAAAATCACAGAGCCTATATTTTTTGCTGAAAAAATGAGAGAAGCTTTTGCACTGCAAAAGCTCCTCACATTTTTTCTTCAAAAAAAATGGAAGTGATTTTACGTATACTACTTTTTAAAATTTATCGCCTCCTTAACTAACATCTTTAGCATTGAACAACTAGGCCCTGGTGTCCTCCATTGAATTTCAAGCATTCATTTTACTATGTTGGTTGTACAAATTTGGAAATTCAGTAATAGACATCATCAAAAGTGACATTGAGAGACCTACAAAAGGCACTTCCTGATTATGCAAAAAGCTAACCCCAGCAGGCACATAACGTCAAAATGATGTCATATTGACGCAGATGTGACGTTTTCACATAGTCAGTACAACATCATTTCGACGTCATGTGCCTGCTGGGAATGTTGATCATTTTACATTAGCTACATGACAAAATGGTTCCAATCTTGTACTTACAGTTCTGAAAGTGAAGAACAGCCAGTAAAGGCATCTGGTGGTATGTAGTCTATATTGTTGATATGTAGTTTCAACGATGTCAAGGATGAGAGATCTTTAAATGGGTACTTGTGAAGAAAACGAAACCCATTCTGACTTAAGTATCTGGAGAAAGAAAGCAATAATGAAAAACTTATATATACATATATCGATATGTGTAGCATAACAGCCATAAATATGTTTCAGTTAGAGATATAATATTCCAGTATTGCTTGCAACATTAAAAATAAACTAGACAATCACTAAAGGTGATGAATGCCCCCGCCATATGCCTCACTAGAAAAGTAATGTGTTAAAACATATTTGTGTGAAGTTACATCAAAATCTGTCAATAAATAAAGGTGCCAGAGGGATGACTGAGTTATTCTTAAAAATAGCAACTGTGACCTTGACCTTGGAACTACAACCCTGAAAGGTTAACTTGTCCAAGATATTGTCATACTTAATATATGTGTGAAGTTCTATCAAAATCAGTTAATAAATAAAGGCGCTAGAACCATGACAAAGATTTACATGTACCTATAATAGCATCTGTGACCTTGACCTTGGACCTACAATGATGAAACGTAAATTTGTCCCAGATATTGTCAGCTAAATATTTGGGTCAAGTTATGCCAAAATCATTCCAGAGGGATGACAGCATATTTTCTAAAATAGCAAATATGACCTTGACCTTTACCCTGAAATTCTGGATCACGAACTTGTCCTAGATATTGTCACACTAAACATTTGAGTGAAGTTACATAAAAATTGTCAATGAATAGAGGAGTAGAGGAATGATAAAGTTTTTTCCTAAAAATAGCAACTGTGACCTTGACCTTGGACCTGCGGTGCTGAAACAGTAATTTATTCAAGATATTGTTATACTTAACATTTATGTGAAGTTACATCAAAATCGATCTATAAATGAAAGCACTGGAGCAATGCCCTAGTTTTTCTGAAAATAGCAACTGTGACCTTGACCTTCATCCTACAAACCTGAAACGCAAAGTTGTTCAAGGTACTGTCATATCCAATAAAGCTGTGATGTAATACCAAAATCTGTTAATAAATGAGGCCGCTAGAGCGACGATAAAAGGTGGGATTGTATTTAAGCTATGGAAATATGGTCAAAATATGTATGTTATTCAAGGGGACATAATTCTGCAATAAAGACCTAACTGAAAGTTCTGTTTCCTTTATGCACATGTTCAATGCATGTCTGAACTGTGTTGCAAGTTTCAAATCCCTACATCAAATACTATTGGAGGAGTTGCAGAGACAAGAATGTTGTACTACAAAGTGTGAAATATGGTCAAAATATGCATGTCATTCAAGGGGATGTAATTCTGCCATAATGACCTGGATCAAAGTTTTGTTTCCTTTATGCACATGTTCAATGCATGTCTGAACTGTGTTACAAGCTTCAAATCCCTACATCACATACAATTGGAGGAGTTGCAGAGACAAGAACAGTACTACAAATGTGAAATATGGTCAAAATATTTATGTTATTCAAGGGGACATAATTCTGCAATAAAGACCTTAATCAAAGTTCTGTTTCCTTTATGCACATGTTCAATGCATATCTGAACTGTGTTGCAAGTTTCAACTCCCTACATTAAATACTGTAGGAGGAGTTGCGGAGACAAGAACAGTACTCAAATGTGAAATATGGTTATAATATGTGTATTATTCAAGGGGACATAATTCTGCAACCAAGACCTTAATCAAAGTTCTGTTTCCTTTATGCACATGTTCAATGCATGTCTGAACTGTGTTGCAAGTTTCAATTCCCTATATCAAATACTGTAGGAGGAGTTGCGGAGACAAGAACAGTACTCAGATGTGAAATATGGTCAAAATATGTTTATTATTCAAGGGGACATAATTCTGCAATAAAGATCTTAATCAAAGTTATGTTTCCTTTATGCACATGTTCAATGCATGTCTGAACTGTGTTCCAAGTTTAAACTCCCTGCATCGAATACTGTAGGAGGAGTTGCGGAGACAAGAACAGTACTACAAAGTGTGACGGACGTACGTATGTACGTACGTATGTACGTACGGAAGGAACGACATAGGACTAGTATGTGCTTTCTACATGCAAATTATTTCCTTTAAGAGTAGCTTCTGTGAGAAGACAGACAAATATTTCCAGACTCTGAGGTTATAAAACTTTTTTCGTGCTCAACTCAGATGAGCATGAAATTTTCTCTGCTGATAAATATGAAAATGCCAACTAATGCTGGCATTTTCATATTCATAAGCAGAGAAAATTACATGCTCAGCTAAACTGAGAAAGAAAACAACTGTACTTATCAATAATTTGCTATTTATTAGCAGGTAAAATTTCATGTTCAGCTGAGTTGAGCATGAAAAAAGTTTTATAACCTTGGGGCCAGATCATAGTAGACTCGCTTCATTGGCAATGAGGAGCACCGGAAGTTCAATGGGCTAGGCTTTGGCCTGCTGAGATAGTTTGAATCCAACTTGAGGTGAAAATCTTTTCAAAAATGGGATTCCATTGCATAAAGCCTTTCATTATCACCCTCCCATTGCCTTGATTTAACTGAAATATTGTTGAAAAGGACGTAAAATCACAAGTCATCCATCCATCCCTCTGGCAGTGTCGCCATACATCTTATACAAAGACTTACAATTTCTGCAGCTGAGATGGGAAAGTCTCATCTTCAATTGCCAAAATACCATTATCGTCTAAATGTCTAAAATTAGAATGAAAATGATAAAGAAATTACATCCATCAGGGCTCAGCCTAGAGGGTGATTTGGGAGAAATAGTCTCCCTAAGCTGGGTGACTTCTCCTATTTTGAGCTGAGGGAGAAGTGAGAATACATAGAACATATAGGGAAATCCAAAATTTGGGCCAAAACTTCTCCCCAAAGTCCTGAAAATGTCGCAAAACTTCTCCCTGTCTGAAAGCTCTTGGGTGACCCCTGATCCATGATATTTTTTTTTTTTTTCATAAAACCATCTCTCTTTAAAATTATCTTTCATTTACATTTATCCTGCTTTTCTGAAATTTCTAAATATCTACACAGAAACTCTGAAATAGTTCAATCTGACATTGTGCTATCAGCTTGGAGTCTTTGAGTATGTCAATGTCATCATACGAGTGGAGTTCAATAAGTTCGTAGAACTCGGTATTTTTCTGTATGATTCAAGATTTCTTTTTTCATTTTTGTGCAGTGTAAGCCTTTGTCAGTTGAATAATAACAGCCGTTCAGTCAACACGTCCATTTTTGGCTCTTACTTTTCGTTTGAAAACCTATACCCATAGGCAAAAATAGAAAGTCAGAATATTGAGTTCAAGGCAGTCATAAAGTTCCTCACTAAGGAGGGTGCAAACGCCAAAGAAATCCATCGGCGCATGGCTGATGTGTATCGTGATAGTAGCCCAAAGTATTCCACAGTGGCAAAGTGGTCAGCTGAATTTAAACGTGGGCGAGACTCCTTTAAAGATGACCCAAGGCCAGGTCCCGCTGCTGATGTCATCAGCCAGGAGATGATCGACCGTTTGAGAGACTTGTGCTAAACGATCGCCGAATCAAAGTTGCTGAACTTGCTTCAGAATGTGGTATTTCTAATGGAAGTGTTTACACTATAATCCATGAACATTTAGGCATGTCAAAAGTATCTGCCAGATGGGTACCCAGAAACCTGAACATGCAAGATCGTCTGCAAAGGGTGGAGTCCAGAGTTGAACAAGCGGCTATTCGTGAGTGCAAGTTCGAGCCGTTAAATCACCCGCCATACAGTCCAGACCTGGCCCCAAGTGATTATTATCTGTTTCGAAATTTGAAGTCCCACTTGTGTGGAACGAAATTTTGCGACGATGATGAGCTCAAGGCTAATACAGAGGCTTGGTTTGAGGACCAAACAGACGACTTTTATTTCAAAGGCATAGACTGCTTAACAAATGCCAAATGCATTGAAGTAAAGGGGAATTATATTGAAAAATAATGTTGAAACCATCTTCCAATCTGTGAGTTAAACCCCCGAGTTCTACAAACTTATTGAACCCCCCTCGTAGATGCAAATTTTGAGAACAAAACTTATTAGAAGTTGTCTGAGCACTATCACATGATAACACAGAACGAGACTAGTAACCATTGGATTCACAGCATTAAATATAATACAGATATCCCTCTTAAATCATTTGGGTCTAAAATCAAATTTTTATCAAACAAATGAGCCATTCTCTGTGAATACCGGGCTTGAAAAACACCATAATGATTTTTCGGACCTCTCTTTATTTCCATGAAAATACCTTAGGCATTGAGATATAACAGAAAGCCTATGAATTCAGACAAAATCCAGTTATAAATATGACATATGTTGCCATGACAACGTTTATTCCTCGCTAACCCCAAAGCCTTGAAGACATATGGTATGCCATCACATAGACCTATCATTTGAGAAAGAATATCAAAATCAAGCAAATAGTTATGCAAGTGCTATGGAATACACATTGAAAATGAGCGAACACACTTTTTGTCTGAGATACTTTGTGTAACAAGCACTGAAAGCTTCAGTTCAGTTCAGTTCATTTCTCCTAACAATGTTCCCCTAGTGGCTCAGCGGTACGTAACCATAGTTGGTGGCTCAGCTCAGGGGTACGTAAGTGGCTCAGCGGTAAGCGCCTCAGTGGTAAGTGGCTCAGAGGTACGTAGCATTGAAAGCCTGTTCAAACAAAGGTCATAATGCTGACGTCAAAACTCACTTGCATGAAATTAATAACGTCATATAAAGGAACTGCACAACCTGTGTGCTTCTAAAGTCTATATCTCAGTAATGAATAATGGTAACCATCTCAAATTTTCAGGAAAATTAGTTAATTTCTTATTTTTATGTCATTAAGCCCGGTTTTTACAGAGACTGGCTCAAAAATTACATCTTGAGACAGGACCTGAAAGTAATTAAAGATAGAAATACAATCATTTCTTATTGTAAATGTAATTAAAATTTCCTTGGTGGTACCCGTCACAAAAAGCTACAGTCCTGCCCAGGGAGGTACTTTTATCTGGAATAGCCCTAATCAGTGATACTCACAGTGTCAGTAAAGTTGGTAGGTCTGTGAATGTTCCAGACTCTAAGAATGTGATTTTATTGGAATGTAAGCCCAGTTCCGTTATGACCGGTAACATGGTGTGGTTTTGTAGGCAAGGTGGAACATACTGGATATAGTTTGCTTGTAGATCACTGTAGAAACAAAGATATGTGACAGTTTCCAAAAAGAAAAAGAAGAAATGCACTACAGATAATGTAATATTCTGCATATTATAAAAATTCTAAGTTCTAAGTATTAGGACAGATGGGTCTGGGACAACAGTGCAGACCCTGATCAGCCTGCTCTTAAAGGAACAGTCTGAACAGGATCTACATGTTTGCCATTACATATGCATCTTATGGACCCATTATTGCATTTTCTTTTATACATTTCAATGAATTATAGAGATTTCTCGGTGAAATCGAAACTGATAATCTCACTGTTTCAAACAGTGAAATTATCACTTTCGATTTCACTGTTTCAGAAATAGGATTTTTGTGCAATAGCCTCAAAGTTTTTGGTGATTAATTGGCTAAATCTTATCTGGCTTGACAAAAATTACGTCACGCATGTTTGCATGTCATTATGACGTTAATGACGTCACTTACAGCCCCAATGTAACATAGTTACTGCACGGGACGTCAGGCCGCCTGAGTCTCCTGTAGGCCTTCTTTATTGACAAATTTTTTGAGATCTGTTTATCAAAATGATATCTGAAGCTATTTTTCGGTTGCAATCATACCCAATAAACACTATGGAGGCATCAAATATGACGCAAAGCGGCTAGAAAAAAAGTTGTATTTCTGTCGTGATGGCTGACACTCTTGGATAAACAGAATTATTGCGATTTTCAAGCATAAAAGAAATAGAAAATTTGACTTTTTCAGTGTAAGATGAATTTTTATTTCACTCATGAACACCAAAAGTGGTATACCCGTGAAAATACTGCTTTTGGTGTTCATTCGGTGAAATAAAAATCGATCTCACAATGAAAAAGTCAAATATCCTCTATGTAAAGCCAAAATGTTTCATTTTAAGACAATTAGGCTAATTCATTTAGGTGTCCCAATTTTTATGGTATTATGGTGAATGGGAACACTTCCAGGGGAGATAATTCTTAGCAAGAAGAATTTGTCTCCCACCTTATTGGAATCTTCTATTAAGGTGAATGGATACACTTTCAGGGGAAGCAACTCTATCATATTCTAATTTGAATCCCATCTCAATGGGGTCAACCCCTAAGAGAAGAGTCTACTCCTGTAGGAGCAATTGTTTTCCTTTTTAAGGTGAATAAATTTACTTTAAAGGGAAGCAACTCTTCTGGTGTCCTTCTCAACTCTTAAAGGAAATAATTTGCTCCTGTAGGAGCAATTTTTTTCCTGTAAGAGCAGATTCCATTTTAAAATGGATTTGTTGTCAGAGGAAGCAAACAGGAAGTCATAAAAAATGTTTTCCTTTGTGAAAAAAGGCTGGAAAACATAGAAATGTACCCATACACTATTTCAGCCAAGACACAACAAAACCAATAATGTGGTTGTCCGCCCAGCTCAGACTCAGATCAGCCTGAGCATCCACCATGTCCGATCAGACTCTTCGTTAAGTGCTCAAAAGGTAGCTAAGGGTCTAAGCTGCCTCTATGCGGACAGCAAAGACTCTGATCAGACTGGGCAGATGCCCAGGCTGATCTGAGTCTGCGCTGGGCGCACATCCACATTGTTGGTTTTCTCGTGTCGCGGCTCATTTATTCCCAAAGTGCAGTTTTACTACACCTTCTTACTAGAGGCCATTTTGTGTCATCTTCAAAGCGACAGCTGTGGAGAGGTGGCACTGTATGCCATGCTATTTATATTCAGATGTTTCTCCTCCAAAACAACTCCAAAAATCAAGATCTGTCTTATTAGACAAATCCAGATTTCCGGTATTGTTTAGGAAGATGGATAACCCAACTTGTAGTAGAGCTACTCAAGATGATTAAGATATTTGGAGTCATTTTGAAGAGGGAAATGAGCATGTCATGTAACCAAATAAATTTACCGTAGAAAGGCGTGTACAACCCGCATTTGCGTATAACCCGCACCTAGGTTTTGGAGGAAATTTTTGGGGGAATAAGTATTTCTGGTGTATTAACCGCATCTATAAAGCCCGATTTTACCAAGGTTTGAAAAACACTATAAAAGTTGCAAAACTATACGCTTTTGTCTGAACAGCTGTGTTTTTTTGTCCTTGGTACTGGTACTTTTTTTCCGCGCACGCGCCCGCCAACGTTCTTGCATGCGCCGTCATATATACCGGTACATTCAAAGTACATGATATAAAAGCCGTAACATGGTTTATTGCTGTATTAACAGTTTTTTTTTTTCATTTTTCTAATTCCTTAAAGCTACTGAAAAGATCGTTTACAAAATCAAACCCATAATTTATATATTTCACACCTGGCGCACCTGACCTAATGGCGGTACTTTGATGGACCGGTTTAAACCAGTCACTGGAAAAAATATATATCGCTTGACCATACGGCATGAAAAGATCAATAAAATTTGATTAGCTTCAAGACTTTGACAACTGCACAATCAGTGGCAATAAGCGTTAATTGAGTAGTTTAAGAACTTACATGGTGTGATTGGCTTCGCAAGATAAAGTAACTATCGGAAAAACAAAGATCAGCCTGCGCATGTTCTCTGTCTGGACTTAGACTTCCTTGTTCGCGTGTAATGAATCCTGGGGACTCTATCTAGTAAAATTGATGACGCTGTTTGGCAAGCACATTTGCGCAGGCTTGATGTATATCCTCTATACGCACATGGCATACGGTCTCTTATCGCCCAGACACATCTTAAATGGACTCTTCCATCTTGGGTTTAAAGATTTGTCAAATTAGCCGAATCCGGATTCGGCTGTACGAGAGAGAGATGTTACAAAAGGGAACAGTTCCGCATCAAATTCGGCATCAGCTTTGCAACATACCTGAATTCGTTTCACAAATTATACCGCAACCAGTCAGGGCTAAAAATAGATTGATTGACAGGAAGGGTGCGTGACTTGGTAAACTTTCGACGTATTCCAAAACGTGTTGAAAATTTGTTTTGCTGTTTCTAAAGATGAAAATTGACTTTCATAGTTAGATCAGCCGTACAAACGTGCATTGGCTGATAGGTAATATAACTTATATGGGGTAGACATCTCTTGATTGAGCGTTGCAAACACCATCTGGGTGTTTCAAACGGTGAATTTCTCTGAGAAAATCTTCGAAAATATTCCCTCAAAAAATTTGTTCTGCTGTACAACCCGCACCGCTATTTCAGTCCTAAAATCTGAGGTATAATTCTGCGGGTAGTACATGCCTTTCTACGGTAGTACATGCACTTAGAAACAAAAAAGAACACCAATTTTTCAGCCTCAAATATTGGAAACCATAATCTGAAGTTTCATCAGACTCTCCCAGAATTCCAGATAAGCTGGAACTTTTTGGATCATGCTGGGATTACATTCATTTCTCTATATTTACACTTGCCACTGACTTTCCATAGGTGAACCCTTTAGAGCAACTAGCTTCAAACGCCGATGAAGGACAACTGATCATGTGACATTGTCGTCAAGCGACGTCTTATGTAAACAAATGTCTTGACTGGTTCTTGTAACGTTCGATTGACGCCACGTCAGGGCGACAGCTGTTTAACGTTATGGCCGAACATGTCGTTACTTATCTTCGATCCATATTTTGCCTATTCTACACCAAATTACCATGAAAATGGCATAGAGAGTTTCACAAATAAAGTGTAAATATAAGAATAAAAATTTGATTTTTCAGCCTTCATCGTGTGAATAAGCCAGTGGTCGTAGCTAAAATTCTACAAGAAGCGCTTCCCACTTCATGTAATTTTAGCTCCGCCCACTGGCTTCATCACAAAATGAACGCTGAGAAATCAAATTTTAATTCTTAAGTAACACCTTCGTTAAACTGCCTCAAAGTGGTGATTCACTTCATTAGACCTGCCTTGGAAAGAAAATTCTAATGAGGATTCACAACACAGGTTTTTTATACAGTGTGAATAGCAATATATGAGCCGCGACGCGAGAAAACCAACAAAGTGGTTGTGCGCCCAGCGCAGACGCAGATCAGCCTGGGCATCTGCCCATTCTGATCAGACTCTTCGCTTAGCGCTTAAAAGGTATTCAAGGGACTAAGCTACCTTCATGCGGACAGCGAAGACTCTGATCAGGCTGGGCGGATGCCCAGGCTGATCTGAGTCTGCGCTGGACGTAGACCACTTTGTTGGTATTCTCATGTCGCGGCTTATATCATAAATATTCCAAAAGCTCAGTCTTATTGGGGCCTATGCTCTCCCACTTACAGGACTCCAAGTTTTAACGCACAGGCAAAGACATCTTCATCCATGGTAGTTTCCTTTATATAGTTGAAACCAAGAAATAAGTTCTGTAGGTTGTCCATATAGCAGTAGTCGGTGTTGGCCACATTAGTAATCAAATTGTGGTCCAGATACCTGTTAACAAATAGAAGTACAGTCGACTCTCAATATCTCAAATGCTGATTTCTCAAATTATTCTCTTTTATCAAAGAATATAGTTTGGACATATTTCCTATATCTCTTTACATTTCAACTCCTGTTGACTCAAACTACTGATATCTCAAAGTAAATTTTCTGGAACCAGAAAATTTATTTCGAGATATCAGTAGTTTGAGATTAATTTCGACTTTGAGAAACTGAGAGTTCACTGTATCTTTAATGGCTGATAATCCATGCTAAGGGCCACTGTTTGGCAATAAGAGGCTTTCGGAGGGATGGATTCTTCGATGCGCATCTAACACACGTGACAGATACATTTTCTTGCATACATATTGATTCAGAACATAGAACTTGGTAAGATATATGGTTAGAGTCTGAAATAATTCAATTTAATTTTGATAGAAGCCATTCATTCATGAATTGTGTTACCGTATACAAGATAATTTTCGCGGTGTTCCATTTTTCGCGGTATTTCACAGTCACTTAGAAACCGCGAATATTAAAATCGCAAATAATTTCCTGTTTCTTACAAAGTTTCGTTTGTAGACGGCATGGTGTTCATATATTTTGTTTCTATTTGCTTCGGTAATTGCTGGTACTTTTCACTTGAGTCAGTTCTGTCATTAACCTGAGGCAGCCCTGTCGCAGGTTAATGAATGAACTGGCTCAAGTGAAAAAGAAGTAGTTTTGCTTTTTGCACATGTTGCTGACCGCGAAAATTAAAATTCCCTAAAATTAATGTTTATGTTTTTGACCCTTAACTGCAAAAATTTGAACCCGCGAAAATTACCCCGTATACCGAATGAGGTGCATTTTATTTACAGAGGAACAGAAAAGAGGAGTATTCTGTGATGATAATTTGGGAATATTTTTCTTATTTCTCCATAAAAACGTATGTTGTGGATATTCATTGGAACTGCCTTTTCGAAGCAATTCTAACAAATATCCACAACATGCTTTAAAACAATGTTGTGGATACCCACAGAACTGCCTCGTCTAGGCCATTCCAATAATTATCCACAACATGCTTTAAAACAAATGCTGTGGGTACCCACAGAACTGCCTCGTCGAGGCGTTTCCAATAAGTATCCACAACATGTCTTAAAAATTTGTTCTGGGTACTTGTTAGAGAAAATTCTAACAAGTATCCACAACATGTTTTAAAACAAGAATTGCCTCACAGAGGCGATTCCAATAAGTATCCACAACATGTTTTAAAACAAGAATTGCCTCACAGAGGCGATTCCAATAAGTATCCACAACATGTCTTAAAAATTTGTTCTGGGTACTTGTTAGAGAAAATTCTAACAAGTATCCACAAATTGTTTTAAAACAAGAATTGCCTCACAGAGGCGATTCTAATAAGTATCCTCAACATGTTTTTACAATACTGTTGTATATTTTAAAAATAATGCTACATGTATGGATAGCCATAGAACCGCCTCATCGAGGCGGTTCTAATGAGTAACCTTAAAATACTTTTTATGGAGAAAACTGCCAAATTCTCCCTTCATCTGTTCCTCTGCAATTTACTGTCTGCAATGGAAAAAAAAAACACTCATTCGAGAAATCTACATTAATTGACATAAATCAACTTGACCTGCCATATTGAAGCTATTTTTAGCCGTGACAAGCCACAGAAGCTGTACATTTCTGATCACTTGAATTTTCAGTCCTTCAGTAGATAAGTGGATAAGTGATGAGTCTACACCAATAAATTTATTGAAAATTTGAAAATTCAGGTGATCTGATTGGTTTATTATCTGGGGTAAACACTAAAGTACTGTTGAAAAGGATGTAAAACTTCAAAGCATCCATCATTTTGATGCTAGGCATTAAAGGAAATATTGTTATACATGTACTTTTGATAAAATATGTCCCAGAATCATTATATCTCCACTCTATTTTCAACTCATGTCCATTCATACTTACAATGTGTAAAGTGCTGGGTATGTTGTAAAAGCCTTATGAAATTTTGCCAACTTCTGTCTGTATAAATTTTTCGCAGACAAGGGAAATGCTTCCAACCCATAGCCAGTAGCATTGGTTATCTGGTTGTTGTCCGCATGACTGGAAATATACATACAATGTTGCACGTTTCGAATGTGAGTACAACAAACACCTCAAGAATTCTAGCTGAGGGCAGGTTTTGCTGACAGTTCTGAAATAATTTTTCTTAAGGTGAATAGGGACACTTTCAGGGGAGGCAAATTTGTCATTTTCATCTTTGCCTCCTTTTCTAAAGGGGGTCAACTCTTTAAGAGTAGACCCCATCTGGGAGATTTCAGCACCCAGGGAAGCAATTAGTAAGCCACAAAAGTTGCCTCCCTTTGAAAAAATGGAGGAAAAACATGATGGCATATCCATACACTTTAATTCTCAACAAAAAAATATGCTTTGAGTCCTCATTACAGCCACATTGGCAAAGTTCTAATGAAGAATCACAACATATTTTTTATGGAGAAATGCAAAAAAAGAAATATCTCCCAGAATTTTAAAATCTAAACCCAGCCTTACCAGTACCTTTAAAAGACCTATACTGTCTGATCTGGGTCTTTGCTATTTATGGACAATCTTCTGGCTTTACAGAATAAGAATAAAGTATAATGAACAAGACCCAAGAGATATGTTGGACATAAGTCACCTTGACTATACATTTAACAGTCTAAGTCCTCATGTTACCTTAAACATGGGGTCAAGATCACCAAATCTTACTGACTGTTTGGCTTGTCATTATGCTGTATCTATGCAAGTTTGATGAAAATCCATAAAATACAAATAGTATGAAAGGTATTGAGCATACAAGGCAAAGAAGAATTTTATGTCTTCCTCTCTCCTTGAATATGTAGTCAAGGTCACCAAAACATAATCAGCTGTTTGTCTTGTCATCATAATATATCCACATAATTCTGGTGACAATCCATTCACTGATTAAAAAGGGTTGCAGACAATTCATTTTTACCAAAAACCTAATAGTTTAAGTCCTCCTGTGACTTCGAAACTGAAGTCAAGGCCAAAAAAACATCATCAGCTCTTTGGCTTGTCTCAGTCATTCAAGTTTAGTGAAAACCCACCCACTAGTTCTTCAAAAGATATTGTGCATACAATCTCCATGCTAATCCTGACCTCAAAAGAATCTGCACTGAAAGCAATATGTTTAACCCTATTGCACTCAGAACGGCCATAGAGTTTTGGCTGTTTTGAGTGCAATAGGGTTAAGATGGGAGATACAGCTATTCTTGTATCATTTATAGCTTCACTTTTAATACAAAATCAGTTGCTAAATAGAGAATACCATGTTAGTGTCTTTTGATATCAAGTTTATCAGGGAGACCAGAAACAGCGTAGGAATGGCAAAATTTGCCGAGCCAGTCTGAGGTGTTTCGGGTCAAGCCTGATAAACTTGATATCTACATTCTATTTATCATACATCATTAGACGATTTTAAGGCATAAAGAGTGTCAAGCAAATGAAAAACAAACACAGTTTTGATGGAACTTGCCGATGTCGCGAATGCCTTATGACGTGAGCCAGTGATGTCATTTAACCAATCAAACATAGTTACAGTATGTAGCCAGTCATCTTCAGTGATTGCTTTTAAAAGGCACTGCCTGATATCACTGGCGCAAGCGCAGTTCTAAAGTAACATGATATCACATTATGTTATCATATTCCTGTTATCAAGCAGAATTTTCAGCAGATGCATGATAAATGTTTCATTCTGGTGGCCATTATAGAACAAAAAGTATTAGCTAATTTCTTGTGAGGCTTGGTTTTGCAAATAGACACCAGCAAATCAGTGGTGAAGTAATAAAATCAAACTGCACATATTGGTCCCTTTCTGTTAATAGCTTTAAATATTGCAGGCAAAGTATCTTTCAGATATTTGTGAAAACGAATCTCACTCAAATTTCACATTTCACAGAAATATAAGGGTAAACAAAAACCTACATCATTTCCAGTTTGGGATAATATCCTTCCTCCATCACTGGGTGGGGAAATGATGGCAGCTCATTATCACTTATAAACCTGAAATGTATAGAAATTTCATTGGTCTTGTTACAAGATGATCTTCTTAGGTAAATGGATACAGTTTCAGGGTAGGCAACTCTATCATTTTCTTTCTTGTCACCCTTCCCAATGGGGGTCAATTCTTAAAGGTAAGAATTTGCTCCTCTAGGAGCAATTTCTTTCCTTTAAGATTCACCGGCTCTTTTAACATTACAATGACTTGCTTAGTGACTTTTCGAATGCAAGTTGCAGGGCAGTACAGAAACAAGTGGCAGGACTGCAGTTGAAGATATCGATTAAAGACTTTAACGGAAGAGTTATACAAATTCAGATATTGTAAAAATGAATGAGCAGACGACATCGAGTGAAAACTTCGATGAATATGATTATGACGTGTGAAATACTGCTATAGGTTGCACAAAAATTCAAGGTAGCTGACAATGGCCTGAAACGAGGATTTTTATAGACATGCGTAGTACGTGTAGGAATCAGCATGGTAATGGAGACGAGGCCGTAAAATAAAACGCCAACATTTTCTTCTTTTTTTTTGTAGCATTGTAGTTGAATTTATGCACTAATAGCTATCAAACATTTTTTCCAATGCATTAACCTATGCAAGGTCCCTTGGAAGATGTTGAAAACCTCGGTCTTTGGCCTCAGTTTTCTACATCTCCCTCGGGACCTTGCAAACGTCAATGCATGAAAAACCATGTTGTATCCCTATAATGTACAAGCTCAGTGAAACTTCAATGAATGTAATTCTGGTAATTCTGATAACTCATTCACTGGTAAATAAGAACTTCTTCCCAGGATCGATGTATGCAGACTTAAAGTATATGGGTAGACCTCAATGTTTTTTTTCTGCCATTTTACAAAGGGTAACAACTTCCCTGACTTCCTGTTAGCTCTCCCAAAATGTGTTGCAAAGCAGGGCTTTGAATGATTTTATAATGATTGATCTAATGAGTTCATAATTTAAATTTGTTGAATTATGCTTCTTTTATTAAAACATTAGAATTTAAGATTTTGTAGAAAACTGTTAAAATGTACTATTAAAATGTACTGTTAAATATAATAAATAATAACGCAATAATGAAGGGTCACTGCAATGGTCAGGTGATTGGTAAATTTAGTATTTCCAATGACATATGCATAAATAAGCCCTTCATTGTTGACTTATTATAGACAGTTTTAGGAAATATTTATAGAGATAACATATTTTCAACTGATTTTATATACTATCTGTCAATTTTTGATGATTGTACTTAAATATATTGTAGGGGTGACACTGCACCTGGTGTGTCACATGACTAAAAGTACAGCTTTTGCGATGGAATTGTAATATATTGGTTGGTCAGGTGATTAACCAATATAATTTCATCCAATGGCTGCAGGGTTCAGGGTTGAAGGCGCTTTTGGTGACCTGGTTGGGATGATGACTAAAGGATTATTGCGTTGTTCATGCCATTGCATCATTCCAACTGGGTATAAAAGAATAGAAATTCAGAAGGACTGGTAATATGCGTTTTGCTTGCTATCGCGCGGATATACTGTCCGTTAGAAACGACATATTCAACCTTTGGACTCTCATCTTTAACTTTTAGGAAATATTTCGGAAACAAAAAGCCAAATTCAGAAATGAAAATTTTAAAGACAAAAAGTTAGAAATTAACTTTAATAAAATCTTTTCGATCACTATTAAAAGACTTCATTGTTTCTTTTTATTACTTCGGTACAACTGTACTTGTTTGGTGCCGTTCGACGGATTATCAAAAGAAAAGGAACCTCGGGACAATTCTAATGAACTGTGAAGGATCAAGACTGACGATCTCCAAGCTTACAGTAGACGACTGAGCCTAAACTGAGTAAGTGAATTCTTTTGTTTGTTCACTGTGTTGAGTTCTGCTTGTGCCTATTGCTGACCAACAGTAGCAAATTAAGATGGGTGTATACACTAAGGCCTCTTGTTTTGGGTTGTGTCGTTATTTTAAATTGGCTTGGCTAGTAATGATATCAGAGCTGAAAATTTTGGGATAAGATCGCTAAATTTCGTTTAAGGTACCTTTTGGAAAGACTCGCAACAGTGATTTGGTTTGTGTACTAAAATTCAGGTTGCTGAGTCTGAACTAATACGGAACGATTGATCGACTTTGCATTGGCAAACCTTTTAAAGTTTAGGTGTTGTTGAAATACGTGTTTACATTATTGTTAGAATAATATAGTAGTTTCATGACCGAGTTATAGAGCAACAATATTGGCTAAATTGGCACCTTCTTTGAAGGGTATAAATTTATTGTTGAATTTTGTGTGATATATGAAGAGCTTTGATCTTAGGCATTTTTGTTGTTTTCAAAATGTCAGTGTATAAGGTCACAAAGTGTTGGTAGTTAATGTACTGGTTACACATATTTCAAGCTTAAATTAAAATTTGGTGAGCCTATTTCAGGTGAAAGTGTTTTATATGTATTTGCATAATTGTTGGTGTTATATAGAAGTTTCTTGTTTTAGAAATGACTGAAAAAATAATCATGATATTTTATTGGTCATTTGACTGTTTTTTGAAGAGCCGTGATTATATTGTAGGCATTTTTGAGGTAAATGTCATTTTTATAAATCACAAAATTTATGAATAGGTTATAATTATGCAAATCATATCTTATGCTTAACGGCTTAGTTTTATGTGTTTAACAAAAAGAGGAAAATGCCGTTGGTTCGGTTAATATCTATCATGTTTGTTAATAACATGAAGACCGTGGATTCGGTCGTGAACTTTATGTTTGTTGTGTCGTGGATTTTATATCCATTGTGTTGTCGAAATTTGTGTCTGTTTTAATTATCTTCTGGTTGCAGTCTTATTCCCATAGAAGCTTAAGCATTGATTTTGATAAGCAAGTTGTGATTTGCCAAAAAAAAAAAAAATACTTTCTGGTATTTTTGTTAAATAAATTGTGGTGTATAACTGTATTATTTATAGGTGATAAGTGCACGAATTAAAGAAATAAAGCAACAGTAATAAACTATTTTAATTGGGCGTTTTGAAGATTATAGTTTATTTAGGCATGTGCGTTTGTTATAATTTTACGGTATTAAGATTTGTTGATTATTACAGAGAAAGATAAGTAATTAAATAATATAATTTGGTCTTCAAAAATAAAGTAGGCTGTGTTGGTTTAACTGATTCTTTTCGTTTTGTTGGTTGCCGGGTTTATTTTGATATTGTATATTACAGTAGAAGCTTAAGAAGTTCAATAATAAATTGTTAGGTTTAAATATTGACGTAAGGTTCATTTTTAATCTGTGGTAAACTCTATATTAACGTGACACAAAAATGCAATGGCTGCATGTTCTGAGTAAAATTTGACGATAACAAGGTTAAGTTTACTTAAGAATAAAGGATAGCGGAGTGTGGGTTAATGAAACGTAATTGATATATATAAATTATTCTACAGGGACTGGTCTTGTCCGAGTTTACGTGTTGTTCAGGAATATCTGTCCCATTCTGATCAATGTCTACACTGTAATGCTGGTGTCTCAATATATAGTGATATGTGCATAAATCTGCACTGTACCAATATTTAGATTCACTATGGTAATATGTTAGGTCCGTGTCTACACTAACATTTTATGTCCCAATACTTAATGAATTACGGTAATAGAAATAGTTTGGTGCATTTCTGCACTGTAATCTAATAAAGGTTAGGGTTAATAAACAATGATATGTGTTATAATAACAAATGTAACTACATTGACTTACCTTGGAGACTTAAGTCTGAAGATTTTCTTACAGCCCTTGATCATGAAAATAATCCACATACCGTCCCCTTTCCACAAGCATACAATGCTATACCCGTCTTATCAGCAATATGTGCTGGCCTCGTATGAAGCTCCACAAAGCATTCTTTTCTTTTCACAAGCATACAGTGCTGTTCTTTTCTTGTTAGCAATGTGTGCTAGTCTAGTATGAGGTTCCACATATCACTCCCTCCTTCTTCGTCCCAGAGCATCACTAGTGTCTTGTCTGTCTCTGAGCGTGGGGTTTGAGAGAACAGTCTGATCTCATCCACACTTTAAGCTCAGCATGTCTGTCTCAATACTAAGGAACACTGAGGTAGTATTTATTATTCCATTTGTTTTCAAAGAGAAATTGTAAGCAATTTAATCCTGTCTGAATAGTAACAATAATTATTATCAAATTTGAAAGTGTGTGTAATAATAGCTAAATGCTTTGTTAGTCTGATTATTTGATGACCTTTTAAAAAAGTACTGTACAAACCATGTGACATTTAAAAAAAATAAACATTTCTTAATTCAGGGAGCAATAATGTTATGTTTTAACATGTATGCTGTAATAGTGAATTTTATGTAGATATGTCAGAGGCGTTAAAAGCAAACATTGGGACACTTTTAAGGGAATTTTAGGAAACTTGATGTTGATACAAAATGTATTTGTATAGTTTAAGTCTGAATAAAACTTCTGTTCTGTTCTGTATCTTGACTTGTTAGGTAATAAAAGTAGATTCAATGAATATACGGTTTGATTAAAGTATCAGTTTAATAGTACCGTAAAGACCGTAAGTAATAAACAATGTTCTGGTCTTAAAGTTATTGTGAGGGTCATTAAACAAATAAAAGTTATGGAATAATGACTCAACCATGAATATGTATTTGTTGTCTTGAAAGTAAATGTTGAAAAACTTAGCATTGTTAATGCTATGCTTTGTGGTTTTCGAATAGAAAATGCATAAAGCGAGTTTCTATCTGTCTCTGCTTAGAGCTATTTCCTTTATTAGATAATAATGACCAGTTAAAGATTGAAAAGACATTTAACCCCATCATTTTCTAATGAATGAAATAAAACCAGAATTAATTGCTAAATATAAAACTGAGGAAGCATTACCGATTTTAATGTACAAAACAAATAATAATTTGCACACAATTACTTTAGGTTTTTCCAAGTGTAGGTTAAAAAAAAAAAAGAAACTTACGTTTGAAATTATGATTAAAACGGTATTTGAGTTGAGTCTGATTTTTAGTTGATTATGTCATCTTGTGTTTGGCCTTTGTTGAGTTACTTATGGAAAACAATATCTTGGTGGGTTTATTGTATAGGCAAACTGGTTATAGCTTATTTTCCTGAATATTGAAACTTAGGAAGTTTTGGTTGGCTAAGCAAGGCAGACTGAATACTGTGGATGAATGTTGGATTTCGCTTGTAAGGGGCAGGTGTCAGTTTGAAACTGAAAAGCGATGGTACGCCGAAAGGAAGATGTTACTTCCAAACCTGCTGTGAAAACAAAGGGAAAAGTGCTGCGCAGCGTAGAAAAGTAAACTGTTGTCAGGATCATGGTGTCCTGTATTGGACTCAAACCATTTAAGGAAGATAGTGATATATCTAGAGTCCATGTGTTGTTATCGAGTTATTACAGCGAAAGGTCTAACGTCATCATTATTATACGAGTGTGTCACTTGTAGGAGAATACACTACTGTGTAGTGTATGAACACTGTATGTAATACAGAGAGTGTTTGAAGAATAAGTGTCAACATGAAACTTTTATGATGTTTGAGTGAACATTAACATTTTATCAGTTTATTATTTTAGTGACATTGTCCTTGTCAGCTGATGGCATATTCATATGTCATCTGGTACAACAGATGGGTGACATGACTGCTTTCATGTTCACCTGGTACAACAATAGTCAACATGGTTCTATTGGTACAACAGACGGATGATAATCATATCATCTGGTACAACAGATGGGTGACATAACTACTTACATGTTCACCTGGTACAACAACAGTCAGCATAGTTCTATTGATACAACGACATTCGAAACATCATGAATAACAGTTGACTTTATATATAAACATTACATAAACTCATTGTGTGTGTTAATCATTTTAATTAGTTCGTGAAGGAAATAGTGAAGAGTTATAAATTAAAATCATGTTTATATGATGGATAAAATCATTCTTAGTAGCGTTCATTCTTTTTGAAAACTTCATTTGAAGATGAATTTTTCAACTGGCAATGGGCGTATGTTGCAAAGCAGGGCTTTGAATGATTTTATAATGATTGATCTAATGAGTTCATAATTTAAATTTGTTGAATTATGCTTCTTTTATTAAAACATTAGAATTTAAGATTTTGTAGAAAACTGTTAAAATGTACTATTAAAATGTACTGTTAAATATAATAAATAATAACGCAATAATGAAGGGTCACTGCAATGGTCAGGTGATTGGTAAATTTAGTATTTCCAATGACATATGCATAAATAAGCCCTTCATTGTTGACTTATTATAGACAGTTTTAGGAAATATTTATAGAGATAACATATTTTCAACTGATTTTATATACTATCTGTCAATTTTTGATGATTGTACTTAAATATATTGTAGGGGTGACACTGCACCTGGTGTGTCACATGACTAAAAGTACAGCTTTTGCGATGGAATTGTAATATATTGGTTGGTCAGGTGATTAACCAATATAATTTCATCCAATGGCTGCAGGGTTCAGGGTTGAAGGCGCTTTTGGTGACCTGGTTGGGATGATGACTAAAGGATTATTGCGTTGTTCATGCCATTGCATCATTCCAACTGGGTATAAAAGAATAGAAATTCAGAAGGACTGGTAATATGCGTTTTGCTTGCTATCGCGCGGATATACTGTCCGTTAGAAACGACATATTCAACCTTTGGACTCTCATCTTTAACTTTTAGGAAATATTTCGGAAACAAAAAGCCAAATTCAGAAATGAAAATTTTAAAGACAAAAAGTTAGAAATTAACTTTAATAAAATCTATACGATCACTATTAAAAGACTTCATTGTTTCTTTTTATTACTTCGGTACAACTGGGGTCTACTCTTAAAGCAATGTATCTCCTCCTACAGGAGCAAATTCTTTCCTGTAAGAGTTGACCCCATAGAGAAAGGGAGGCAAAAAGGAAAAAAACTGCAAAAAGTATACCCATTTACTTAATCCTTGATAAATAGATTACCCATAGAAAACAAATTTTCAAGGTCCCAAGGGTGTCTAAGTCACAAAATTTTGATAGTTATCCTGAAATCTTTTTCCTTGTGTTACATTTGTTCTTGATTCTAACAGTTTTAATACTTAAAGCACAAAAAAAATATAGTTGCATTTGCAAATAGCATAGATCCAGATAAAGCAGCTCATAATGAGCTGCCTCATCTGTATCTACACTGTTTGCCCTTTAGTCTTTGAATTCTCAATATGATATTGCTTGGAAGAAACATTGTTTTGAAATTTTTTTGACATTAATTTGTCATTCTGCTTTTTTGGGGGGCAATTTATGGATTAATCTGTATCTCCTAAAATTTCAGCACATAATCAACAGCAAGAGAGTACAGAGTTCTAGATAATATACAGTTTTGATGATAAGTCAGGAACTAAAGTATCTTTCATGGGTGTGAAGTCTGGATAAAACAAAATCCATCCTGAGGACCACTGTTCAGAATGAGGCTTGTCAAGTGATACCAAATAGTGAGCCTCAAGGGCCTATTTTTCTATCCCCTCCTCACACCCATGACAGCTTCTTCTTTCAGTCTTTCAGCTCTTTACACAGACATATTGCACATCACATACTGATTAGGGCTGGGATGAGTACCCATGTACCTGAGTCTGGGTCGGGTAGACCAATTACCCGGGTACATATTTACTACCCGATACCTGGAAGCTAATTATTCTGCAATTTACCAGTTGCTATTTTAATAGAATTTCAAGTACACAGAGCAAAGTTTTGTGTGTCTTGTTTTGTATAAGTTGCCATCATAATTGCCAAACCGTTTTCTGTATATAATAACAGGGAAATTTTTACATTTTTATGCTCTTCCCATTCAAACATAAGCAAATATACTTTACAATTATTTGAGCTAAACGTATATTTTCTAATTGTGGACATGCTCAAAAATGTTATAGTAACGGGTACCCGGGGTAACAGGGACTCAAATACATAGTCTCTACCCATCCCAGCCCTAATACTGATCTCATTTTCTTTGCCACTGTCTTCATGAGGTCTTGTTCTATACAACCAATATGTCTTTATGGCACTAATATGTGACCTATATGGCAAAATTTAATACATTGTCTACATCTAATAGTTTTCTTTTTCTATTTAGCCCCAGGGCTGGTTAAGAGGTATAAGGTAAGATTATCCAGCACTGGTTAGAATCATGGAAAAACCTTGTCTGGTATGCAAATTGTGTCCACCAAGTCTTGATTTCTCTAGAAGACTTGCCGTATTTGAAAATGGTCAGTTTAAAAGTCAGATTAGTCTGTCATTGATACTAAAAACTTACAATAACTTTAGCTCAGCATCAATATTATTCCATGCATCAAATGCTATTGACTTCATTGCTGTTTTCTGGGAGTGGACCCGCAACTCTTTCAGCAGTGGTAGATTCTCAAAGGACCTGCTGGGCAGATGCTCAATGTCATTGGCATGGAGGTCACTGAAAGTGAAGAAAACTACAGTACAATCCCTTCATTAAACAATGTTTGGGAAAGCATTGGAAAAACACTGTATTTTAAGTGATCTGTGTTTAAGTAAGACTAAACTGGAAAAGAATTTAAGGCCAACGAGCATTAAATGCTCTTCTGACATTTATATTTTTTTATATTTAGTCTAAATGGGAGCAATGATAAGACAGCATTTTATCCAAAATAGCATCATAACAGGTAGTGTTATAATCAAATTGTAATGTCTGTGTGATATTTATAATTGAGCTGCCACACGACAAAACCAACAATGTGGCTGTGTGCCCAGTGCAGACTCAGATCAGCCTGGGCATCCGCCCAGTCTGATGAGAGTCTCCACTGTTCGCATGAAGGTAGCTTAGACCCTTAGCTACCTTTTAAGCGCTTAGGGAAGACTCTGATCAGACTGGGCATATGTCCAGGCTGATCTGAGTCTGCACAGGGCGCACAACCACATTGTTGGTTTTCTCGTGACGCGGCTCATAAGCCTCCTATGATTTCACAATACATATGCTGTGAAACAGACAATTTAGGAAGTGGTTTATTTCACCAAGAACCTGGTTGAAAACATACATCTTCTCAGTATTCTAACATTGCTTTAATGTAATTGTGTTTTCTTAAACACTGTCAATAATTTTGATATTTTATTTGGGAATTGTATCAACTCCAGGTGAGGCTGGATTTTGACAATAACTTTAGAATAATTTATTCTAGGGGTGCGCGATATTACCGGTATACCGGTAAATCGCGATTCAAAATTCCAACGATATGAATCACGATACGTTTTGGCCATACCGGTACGCTCGGTAAATTTCGGGTGTTTCCGGACATTCTCGTGAAAACGTTTTATATGCTTTTAATTAACAGTTTCCTTTTCATTTTGTTAGTATTTTGCCCCAAATATCCTTTTTTTATAAAACGGATCTAGATAGTAAAGTCAATTAAAGGCAATAGTCTTTAAAAACAGGTTTTGATTGTTTACTTTTGCCAGAGGCTCGCTTCCTCTTTTGTCTTTTGTCTCCGTAATTATCACCCACAAAGAAGATGTAAACAAAAATTACCGTGATTGTAGATAATAGTGTCCAGTTTAATCCTTTTGTCAGTATCCAATTGATCCTATCACTCCAACGGTATGATCATTTTGACACATATTCCCATTCATAACTTACGTAAATATTCGAACATCTTTTGGAATATTTTTTTTGTGTGTATATCACATTTTCACTTACGGGAAGTTTCATTATTTTGTTGACATACTAGACTGCAGATCCTGATCACACTGCTCCAATGCGCTGTCTGATCTGGGTCTACAACATTTGCCCAGCAATTACTGTCCGATTATTTAGTGTATTTCCTTTTCATGTCACCGATAAAATAATTCACCTAGACTTCAGACATGTGTCAATTTCTTTTGATCTTTGATGACAACTGGTGTCGAAAATCTGCATGCTTTTTTCATTCTCGCCTTGGGGCAAAACTGGGTCAGGGCAGAATAACAAATAAAGAAGTCATGCACCAGATGCATGGTCACCAGGGTCACGTCAGTAAGTAAGTCAATTAGTTAAATAAAATGAGATCGCAGACCAGTAACAGTTGCATTTTAATAAAGTACATGAGCTGGTTATAATTTGTTTTGGTGTTAAAATAAACAGGTAAAGAATGGGATGTTCATTTTTATTACAATCATTTAATAAAAGACAGAAGCAAACAACACAGTAAAAGCATGTAACATGGAAGTACATACTTAAAAAGAAGTCATGATATATCGTGATACGTATCCCGATACGGACCAGTGTATCGTGATATATCGCGATACGGTTTTCAGTGGCGATACCCATCCCTAATTTATTCCTCCATAAAAAAAGATAAAGTGATCTCTCATTTGAACACCTTGCCGATAGGGTTCTAATGACATGACACAAAATATGTTTTTTGTTGTTTTTTTTTTAATACTATCCAGACATTGTTTCAAAAGTATCATCCAACCCATCATGGAGTATTGTCTGGATTAGTGTGAAACCTCAAAAGTTTCTCACTAACTCACAAAATAAGAAATGTACTGTCTGTAAAAACTCTGCCTCTTTTTGCTGGAAAAAGAAGAGGAGCTTTTGCAGTCCTCATAATTTTTAAGCAAAAAATATGACCGCAATTGATTTTGTGAGTTCTGTAAGATTTAACAAATTCTTGATTAATGTCTTCACTGACAATGCTTTGAACAATTGGCCTATTTAATAGAGAGGCGCCGTAGTCGAGTGGTTAGAGTGGCTCGGCTATTGTGCAGAAAGTCACCGTAAGGTCGTGAGGTCGCGGCTCACTGTCACCATACGATGACTGGAAAACTCTCTCTGTCAACCCAGCAGGAAATGGGTACCTTTTTCGAATCAGGGAAGGATAAGGCAGCGAAAGGAGAGGGATGGGCTCCGCCTTTCATCAGCTGTGCCCAAGATACAGTGGGTCTCTAACCCCCACTGCCCCTACGGCTATCAGGCTATGGGAAACCTTTACCTTTACCTTTTTTATAGGTACACCTCCATGTTTTTCCGCTATTTTTTAACGGGAAAAGTCTTTGTTTCTCTGGACAACTTAGCCCTTCCAAATAGGGTCTATTCTTGAAGGAAAGAATTTCCTTTTAGATTTGACCTCTATTCAGAAGGAAGGCAAAAATAAAAATAGCTGAGTTGCTTCCCTTGAAAGTGTACCCCTTTACCTTAAAGTATGTATACTTACAGGTGTTCCAGAGTTGGCATATTAGAGAATGTGTCAGGACTGATTGTAGGAAGAGAGTTCTGGTGTACTTCCCTAAATCAAGAGAACACAATATAGAAATGATGCATGCCACTACAAACATACAGACTTGAAAAATTCTTTCATGATATGATGTGGCAATCAAACCTATAATGCTTGTTTGTTTGGACTCTGTCAAGGATAAGAGCTCTGATAATGCAAAAGAGTAGAAGAGAGTGTCTGTCAAACAAAATAGCTACTGGAATTTGTAAAGGCAATAAAACTTTCCTCAACAAGAGATACAGTCTTCACTAAAACCGAATTCATCTATTGTAAAGTTTTTCGCATGAACCGGATAATACAGCATCCCACTCTGCAATCTTTATTTGAGCCGAACATGACAAAACCAACAAAATAGCAGGTGCAACCATTGAAGACTCAGATCAACCTGGGCATCTGCAAGTCTGATCAGAGTTTTCAATGTCGGCAGTGAGGTAGCTTAGAGCCTTAGCTACCCTTTATGTATAAATCAAAGACTCTGATCAGACTGGACAGATGCCCAGGCTGATCTCAGTCTTTGAGTGGCTTACATACCACTTTGTCGGTTTTGTCGTGTTGCAGCTCATTTAGTGCTCATCTCTACTGCCTCTTTCAAATATTGTGTGAAAGAGGCAGCCGAACTTTCAAAAAAGGACAGAGGTTAATCAAACTGTTCCGAAGAGCTATTCTGATACTGGAAGGTCTTCTGTCTCACCAAATTTTACCTGCTGTATGATAATTGCAATTTATTATCTCTCTGATAATACTCAGGTGACACTAAAATTTCAGAGTGAAATTTATTTGTAAGTTGAAAGTTTAAACGGCCACAAACTTTACAACGGAATATTCTGATGATAAAAAACAGTAAACTAACTTACAATATTCTCAGAGCAGGTAACTGAGAAAACGTCTGCTTCTGTGCAAACTCAAGAAGGTTATTACTGATGTTACTGTAACAGAGAAAAATGGTTGTTATAACGCAAGTATAAATTTTCATAAACCACCTTGTTTATTTTTTTATAAGACAGGGGTTTTTCCCTCCAAACCAATCCCAAAAATCTTGATCTGTCTTACATGACATGGTTTTGTTACTTATTTTTTTCATCTGTCATATTCTGACTGAGTAATGCCACTCTTATAGCTTTGTGTGTTCTTTTTTTCAGCTTAAAACTGTTGACCTAGAGAGTTAGTTTCAGGTCTTTTTATTGGTGTATATAGTTTAAGTACATGTACAACATAGTCTTACACAGTACGGGGATAAACGGCTGCTGTTTGTGTCACACGTCAAACTTCAGGTAAAACATGGCATATGGCCTTCATTTGGGTTGTTCAGGAGGGACCTCACAACTCCATTCCCCCCCCCCCCCCCCCCCCCCCCCAAAAAAAAAACAAACAAAAAAAACAACCAAACACACACAACCACAGCCTTTCGCCTAACTTAATAAATAAAGATAAATAAAGTATACAGCAAGTAAATAAGTAATGTTGAACTTAGTACTTGTGGCCCTACCCTTCTCTTTCTTTATAGAGGCACTAAAATATGTTAAAACTAGCACCCGGGTGACTCAGCAGCACTCTGATCTGGATCTGCCCTGTATGCATAGGAGTCGTTCACCCCAACACATCAAAGATAAAGAAGCAAGATGGTACCATTTTCATTTGGCTAAAAGGCAAGGTTTTCACACTCCAAGGTACCCCAAATATGTAAATCAGTTGTATGTGATTTGGCTGTTATGTTTTTCTCTTCCAAAACAATCCCAAAAATCTAGATCCATCTTGTTAGATGGATCTAGATTTTGGATCTAGATTTTTGGGATTGTTTTGATGGATCTAGATTTTTGGGATTGTTAGATGGATCTAGATTTTTGGGATTGTTTTGATGGATCTAGATTTTGGGATTGTTAGATGGATCTAGATTTTTGGGATTGTTTTGATGGATCTAGATTTTTTAGATGGATCTAGATTTTGGATCTAGATTTTTGGGATTGTTTTGATGGATCTAGATTTTTGGGATTGTTAGATGGATCTAGATTTTTGGGATTGTTTTGATGGATCTAGATTTTGGGATTGTTAGATGGATCTAGATTTTTGGGATTGTTTTCATGGATCTAGATTTTTGGGATTGTTTTGGAAGGGAAACACTCCATCTTATAAATGAATACTGGTAAAGATGGTAGAAAAGACTGTTGAAATACTTACAAGTGAATAAAGTTACTGGTGGCTAAAGCAGCTATACTTGTCTTGGAAATTCTGCGAATCTGGTTACCATCAACTCCACTGAAATAAGAAAATTATTTATGACACTTTATATTTACAGGCTCAAAGCATTAAAAAGATCCTCTTTGGACCCTTTCATGCCTACATCCATTTGAACAGTCAACTGGCTGGTCCAATATTTTAAACAAAAGTTTTAAATTGTTGTAAATATTAACTTGAGAGTGCATTTCAAAATCTCTTCAGCCGCAGAGGCTACATGTAATGGGGTAAGCAGTTTCTAAAATTTTATTGTGTTGTTACCCTAATTAGAACCAGAAGCATACTTTGTGGTTCCTTAAAAGATCTGTTTATACATTTAAAATACTGCAAACAAATTTATCTTCTGGTCTATCAATATCTGCTTTTTGCCGAAGGTACCTGATTTCATGGCCATACATTTTGTGAGATAATTTGTTGTCTCTTTTGAAAACAAAGCAAAATTATATAAACATTGCAGCAATATATATGAAATTTTATTCTTTGCCAAAGTTAGGAAATAAATAGCTTGCAAATTCAAATTGGTTTACAGTATGCTGTAGCTCCTCACTAAAGTATTTTAGCAGTACCCTGGTGAGTCTGTTTTAATGAGTGGCCATAACAAACATTTTTTAAAGGAAATTATGCATTTTTAATATCAACGGCTAATCTTATACTCACAGGTATTTCAGTGCACCAAGTTGTGTACCAAACACATTGTTCTGAATCTGCGTCAGCTGGTTGTTTCCAAAACTCCTGTAAGACAATTTACAAAATCTGACATATGAATGCACACTTTTATTTCTAGTTCAAAGTACTCAGAAGATCATTTAAGGACAATCTTATTATGAAGCACTTTCTTATTTATATGTTTTCTTATCTTAAATCAAATAATATATAATTTACTGTTTAACACACAAGTTTAAGTTCTCTTCGGAAGATCTGGGCCCACTTTTTTCAAAGCATCAATCGCTCAATGACTCATTAAAAATGGCCGCGGGCTCTTAAATATATAAACCCATGTCACTGATATTTTTAGACAGACCAAAAAAGGGTGTGTAACTTTTGCATTGCAAAAGATACTCACTTTTTTCTAGCAAAACAGTCATTCGCATTTTTCAGCGATATTTCAGCATATTTGTTGCTATTCTATTCTATTCTATCCCATAACCTTACAAGGTCGTTGGGGCACCACAGCTGACTTCGAATTGATCCCTTTCCACCTTGTCCTGTTTTCAGCTGCCCTAGTTGAGCGGGCAAAGTCCATTCCTGTACACTCTTTAATATTGTCTTCCCACCTCTTCTTCTGTCTATCTCTTTTTCTTTTTCCTTTCACTGTGCCCTGTAGAATCGTCTTTACTAAACCAGAAGACCTTGAGACACAGCCAAACCACCTTGGTTTCCGTTTCTTGACCATGGTCAGGAGTTCTTCATACTCTCCAATGGCTGCTTGGATCTTTCTGCGCACCTCCTCATTTGTTATATGGTCCTTGTACAAAATGCAAGTTTGCAAGTTTATTTATTAATACAGAAAGTTTCACAAATGAAACATACAAAATACAGTGAGTGAAATAGAAGAAGACTAAAAAAAAATAAAATAAAAACCATGACACTAACAATATACTAATTAATGCTAAGTTCAATTGAGGGAGACAACCATATCAGATAACACATTTTAAAAGTTTTTTACAGCATACTCCCTTCCACTATTTCAAAATAACAAGTGACAACTGGGATACTGTGCACAGACCAGTAAATAGATTAATTAACTTAGTTAAGAGGATACTAGATCTAGATCTATGGTAGCACTACAAATATTGTTAAGAGTGCGATAATAATTAAACTCAGAAATTCAGTACACTGAAGCCCAAAAGTCACAACAAAATTGAAACAGTGAAAATAATGAAAATAATAAAATCAGATAAGAGGTATGGGTAAAATGGTAAATTAACCTCGAAGTTAAATCATTAGCTAATTAATATGTTATCAAAAGCGTACAATCACTTGTCCCGCTTATTAAAACATTGCAAAATAAAATGTGAAACAATTTTACATACTTTAACATCTTCATTACTCATGAGCCAAATAAATTTTTGATGCAAAGACAGAGATTCAAAATTTTTATTATCTATGTGACTTAAGAAGATTAATCTTTCATGTAAATAATTAGAACATTCTAATAAGAGGTGTTGTTCATCTTCAATTAAACCACTGTTACACTGCCTACATATTCGGTCACATACTGGGGTTTTAGGAACTGTATATCGGCCTCTTTCGATCTCTAACATATGAGCACTGATGCGAAACTTCGATAGTGCTTGTCTTTCTTCAAATTTAAGTGAGTTTATATAAGATTCACATGCAAAGTGAGATTTAAAAGTGGCATATGTGCGTAATTTATTTCCGCCATTTACATCATTAGATTTACTTTTGCTGCTGCTAATATCAGACTGCCACTTGTTTTCAAATCTTTGTTTCAGTTTCTTTTTTAAGCAAAATAATGTTCTTTTGTTCAGTAAAAATGGGTTGTTAAACACATTAACCATGTTAAGCTCTTTAAAAATCAAATAAATACAATGCAACCAACAGTTATTGTCATTTTCAAACATGCTATAGTTTTCTTTCAAGGCTTCGCTAAGTAACATGTCCTGGGAAGAGTCCACAGTGTGTAAATGAAGCCAATATTTGATCATTAAAACCATAGCATCAATGTAAAGTGGATATCTGCCAAGTTCTCCCAGGACTGCAAGATTTGAGGCCTTCTTGTTTACCCCAATAATAAACTTACACAGCTGAATGTTAAGTTTCTCAATGTGAAGGTCTTTGAAAATATGCTCAATAGAACTATCTGAAAAACGAGTAAATTTCTTTGTGTCAAAAGTGTTCCAAATTTCAGAAGCATATAATAAAATTGGTTTTACTGTATGATCAAAGGTATGTAAAAATTGTGGAAATTTTGGGAGATGAGTATTTAAAGATATTTATAAGTTTAAAATAAGCTTTTTGGCCTCTGTGATAAAGATCTGGGACAGCCTTTGAGAATTTGCCAGATATCGTGAACACTATACCAAGATATTTGTATTCTCTCACAGCTTCAAGAGTCACATTTAGTACTGAAAAATTATATTTAACAAGTCTTCCAGTACGATTAAATACTAAAACTTTTGATTTATTAAAATTGATATCTAAACACCATCTCTGGCAATAATTGCCAAACATATTCAGGCAATTTTGCAGCCCTTGGGCTGACTGAGATACCAACACCACATCATCAGCTTAAAGAAGACAGTAAAGTGTGCAGATCCAAGCTTAACAGGATCACATAAGTCTCTATCAAAAACATCTACCACATCATTTATGAAGATGTTAAATAAATTTGGGCTCAAATTATCGCCTTGTCTGACTCCTACTGTGGCAGTAAATTCATCACTTATCATATTATTGCCAACCTTTACCTGGACCACATTATTTTCATACATCGACTGAATGAGTTTTATAAATCCACCTCCTATTCCAATTTTATAAAGTTTATAAAATAAGGCTGGATGAATAACAGAGTCAAATGCTTTCCTGAGATCAACAAAGCATGTAAACAGTTTACCATTTTCTTTGAGGTATTTAAATAATAAAGTTTTTAATTTAAATATATGGTCTGAAGTACGAGACCCTGCTCTGAATCCAATCTGTTCATCATGGATGATTTTATTTTCGTTTAAAAACTTCTCAAGTCTGATGTTTAAAATGCTGTTAAAAAGTTTGCCTACTCTCTTGTTGAGGCACTCCAGCAAGTGGTTTTTCGAAGTTTATACTTAAAGGATAAAGAAACAGCAAATTCCACTTACATGGTTCAGTTTACTACCATTTCTCGTAGTCAGATTTGTCCTGTAGAGTTTTTGAAATTCATTGGCATGCTCTCAAGCTTGGAAAGTAATCTCTTGCCATGTATTTTTTTCAGTTTCATAATGGCCGCCTCAAGATAACCCATATTGCTGTAGGGGTGGCATGTTTCAAGCACATTCTTGAAAATTACCATTTCATATAAAATTAACATGAAATCATTTCAGAAGAATTTATGCTTATATCTTATAGCAGTTATTTTCATAAGTAATATCTTTTTGGAAAACAAAAAGATGCATAAGTGTAGCTGACACTGCAAACAACCCTTTGCTGAAATGGTCATATTCCAAAACAGATCAGGTGATTAGTGATGACATCATTTCTGTTGTGATGTCACAATGGGTGGTTCCCAGCTTTATTAAAATTAAAATGAACCTCATCAAAGGCTGGAAACCAGAAGGAATATTTTTACTATTGGAAAACCCACCTCAAAACAAAAAATGATAAAAATAGACAAAAGAGGTCATGCAATATGCTGCAGGTCAGTATTTAGCTATGAGAAATGGTTTTGGGTATGTTAAACCTAAAATTTTGATATTTAAACATCTTTAAAGAAAAAAGTTCCACTAAAAACCACTTGCTGGAGTGCCTCAACAAGAGAGTAGACTACTTGTAATAGTAATACCTCTGTAGTTATTTGGGTCCATACGGTCTGCAGATTTGTAAACTGGAACTAAGATGCCATGAGACCAAACCTTAGGATAGTAACCAGTAGTTAAGATAAGGTTAAACAATTTTTCAATACATGGCAGCAGCTGATACTGACCATATTTAATCATTTCATTAAGGATGCCATCACAACCACAACCAAAAATGTTCAGTAACCTTCAGTGGCATCTCATCTCAAAGGCCTACGTTTTTTTCTCTAACTCTGCTGTCAAGGTCCACGATTCACAGGCATACAGAAATATGGAAATGACAAGGGAGCATACAAGTTTCACCTTTGATCCAAGAGATATGTTGTTATCTCTCCAAATTGGCTTCATCTTTGTAAGAGCTGAAGTGGCTTGTGCAATCCTTGAGAGAACCTCCTTTTTAAAGCCATCATCTGAGACAATTGCTAAGTTTAAACTTTACTTTTACTAACATCTATGCTAATTGTGCTAATTGTGCTAATTGGCTCAAGTGTTTCTTAATTTAAGGAAGATATGACTGAACTGGTACAATTTTGGAAACCCAAGGCATGAATTTTTCATATATTTAACTATGAAAACCTATTCTGAAACTGATAAATTCACAATTTTGTAAAATCTGATCAGTAAACATGAAACCAGGTACTCCCAACTTACACTATTTTTAGATTAGGTCCTGATATCCATCTAGGGGGAATATAGTAAATGTTGTTGTCCATCAATGCTCTGAAATATTGCAAGACTAACAATCTATAAAAGGCTAACTGAAATGTCAGTCTACTGAGCTCCCAGATAAGAGGAAAATTCAAAGACAATTTTTCTTATTTCTCAACAAAAACATATATGTTGTGACTCCTCATTAGAACTGTCTCAGGGAGACAGTTCTTATGAGAGGTCACAACATATGCTTTTGTAACAAATATGGAAAATTACCTTAAATTATCCCTGTTACCCCTTCTTATCTGGACCTCAGTTACAATAAAAGACCAAATATCATAACATAAGACCCCAACATAGCTGGGTATTGTGATTTTGAAAGGAGTCATGGCTACAAGTCAAGTTATTATCAAATGCCATAACCGTAACAGAAAGTATCTGATAATATGATCAACATAAAAACAGTTGTTTGTTGAATTCCAATTTGACTGGAGAGTGCCTGCTGCAAGTTATAAGTTGATGGACTGATCAAGGGCCAGAATTCTGAAAGAAAGCATGTGATCACAAACATGATGAAATATGATCTTTTTTCAATGATGAGAACTATTAATTGAAAATCTAATGAAGATAATTTGACTAAGATGCCTTACATAAGATTTACATTGACAGATTAATCAAAGGCTGTAAATTTGGCGGAAAGAATTCTATCAGGACATGAATGATATATGATCTATTTCAGCTGATGGGAACAATTTCTTTAAAGTTCCATGAAAATCAGTTGAAAACAGAAAGCTGAATTGAGGCAAAAAGTTTTGTCCACAGAATGACAAATGTATGGAACTGATTTCTATAGGCCTCTTTGGCTACTTCAAGGGACAAAAATGACAGAAATTTCAGGTTTTGGTGGGTGTTTGCCTCTCAGGTTCTATATAACTGGTGTGAAATACTATTTCCAAAATCCCTTAATTTCAGAAATAATTTATTGATATATGATATGCAAGTGAGCTCTTTTCCATTAAACATCCAGGCATTTCCATTCAATATTGCAGCCAGAATCTGAGTTTCGGGAAGTTTCTATTTTCCAAGTAATTTTCAGATTCCATACGAGCCTGTCTCTGTGAAAACCGGGCTTAATGACAGAAAAATAAGAAAATAACTAACTGCATCACTGAAAAGTATTAGCCTTTCTAAACATTTCCTGAAAATTTGAGATAGTTACCGTCATTCATTACTGAGATATAGACTTTAGAAGCACTCAGGTAGTGCAGATTCTTTATATGACGTTATTAACGTCATGCAAGTATGTTTTGACGTCATCATGTTTGTTTGAACGCGCTTTTGGTGCTCGTTACACAAAATAATTCGAACAAAAAGTGTGTTCGCTCAATTTCAATGTGTATTTCATAGCACAACCAGGACAATTTGTATGATTTAACATTCTTCCCTAAATGGTAGCTCTTTGTGATCGTATACCCTATGTTTTCAAGGCTTTGGGGTTACCGTGGAATAAGCGTTGTCATGGCAACATGTGTCTTATTTATGACCGGATTTCGTCCGCATTCAAGGACTTCCTGTTATATCTCAATGCCCAAGGTATTTTCATGGAAATAAATAGAGCTCCGAAAAATCATTAATTTTTGTGTTTTTCATCCGTTCACAACGTAATTATAACGTAATGTCATTAAGCCCGGTTTTCACAGAGAATGGCTCATATTCAAAGTCAAATTCTATATTTAGACAATCCTTTGCTTTTCACGATTTTGCTCATACAAGGCAAACCTTACACTATAAAATCTTTCACAGCCATCTGATATTACTGTTTTTTTATTTATTTATTTATTTATTTAATACTTTATTTAAAGAGGGTGACATAGTTAGTAAAACTAATCTTCCCTATGGCCCTCAGTACAAACATAGAACATTATAATACATGTAAATTGATAGAAAAAAGCATGCAAAAAAAAGAAAAAAAAAAGAAAAAAGTATAGATCTACTACAGTAATATAGCAGGTAATAAATTTTAGATCATACAAATCTAAAAGGCAAGTGCATGACTTGATTTTAGGGTAAATGAATTTTAGTAAACTTCAAAAAGACTGAAACAAAAGTAACTGCATATACAGTATGTAGGAAATTTTTCAGTCAGTGACTGGTACCCAGTAGATGGCATTTCAGTCTTCTTTTGAAATCATGTAAACCCTCATGAACTTCATTTTCTGAATATCTTCTGAACTTGGCTGACTTTGTCTGAATCAGGACTGAATCTGATCTTAACACTAAATTGGTGTCTGAATCCCTCTGAACACAAAATGCCTTTTTCTGAATTTTTCTGAACACTTTCTGAAACATTACTGGGCACAGACTGAACAATTCAGACAGATATTCAGAAAGATTCAGAAATTCTGAAATTATCTGAAGTGTCTGAACCTCATATATAGTCTGAACCATTCTGAACTCATAATAGTCTGAATCTTTCTGAACCAAATTTGTCTGAATTTTTCTGAACCAATTTTTTCTGAATCTTTCTGAACTATTCAGTGGGAAGTCATGTGACTTCTGGGCATGCTCAGTGGGCATTTCCTCAGATCGTCTGTAGAAGAAATTTCAAACAACACAGAAATATCTCTTTAGTTTAGTAAGTTTAAACTTTTTTTTTAAGAAATGATTTGTGAGGAAAGATGGCAGAAACATGTAAAGATATGATACGAAATTTATAGTGGATGTTTGTAAAGATATTTTATTCATGTGTTGCCCTTGATGGCCTTGAAATTCATCTTTAAACTACATATCCTTATCCCACCCACTTCAAAATACTTGTATATAATGTTTGCTTTGAGAGACTGGTTAATCAAGGATTAAACTGAAAAAAAAAACAAAAAAACTTTTGATATTGTGTAGAGAATCTATGTCTTGAAGTGGATTCTGGCTGATTTAAATATAATCAATATCAAGTATATGGTAAGTGGGGGCAGGGGAGGCAGGGTGGGGTGGATAGCTGAAAACATTCTGAATATTGTCTTAACTGTTTCTGAATCCTGGCTTAACTTTGTCTGAAAAACAGCTGAACCATAGCTGAAAACATTCTGAATTTTGTCTAAAATGTTTCTGAATTCACGCTTAATTTTGTCTGAAATACAACTGACCCTTATCTGAAAACATTCTGAATCTTATCTCAACAGTGTCTGAAATTGCTCTGAATCAAATGTCTGAACTTTTGATAACAGTGTCTGAATATGGTCTGGAAAGTCCGAATTTCAGACCAAATTCAGAAACTAATGTTCAGCTCAAGTTCAGTCAAAGGTCAGACTGCTTTTCAGCCAACATTCAGACACTAATTTTCCATGAGGGAAAGTAGAAGAGTGTCGAATTTCCACTGGTAAATCATTCCACAAAACTGAAGCTGAGTATTGAAAAGATTTCTTGTAAAGTTCAGTTTTTGGTTTTTCGACATGCAAGTTACCTTTCATAACATTTCTAAGACAGTATGGATTATTTTCCCCAACATATTTTAGATTTTTTGACAAGTATTCAGGTGCTTGGTTGTGTAACGATTTAAAAACTAGCATCAGTTTATGATACTGAATCCTTGTTTTGACATTCATCCAGTGCAGTTCTCTAAAGAGTGGTTCTGATGGTGCTAGGGGATCTGAATCAAGAGCGATTCTTGCTGCTCTTTTCTGTAGCTTTAGCAGTCTGTTGAGGCAGTCCTCAGAGCAGTTGCCCCAAACAGTGCAGCAGTAATCTATAAGAGGCAATATATATCCATTGCAATAAAGTTTCCTGGCATCAAGATTTAAATAATGTTTTATTTTAGACTGTTGACCTAGGTTCTCAACTTAAGGCACCATTAGTTTCAGCAATTACCATGCGAATCCTTTAAATTGCCAAAACAACTTGAATCGTTCCAGCAACATTCACTTCAAAATACGCCTGATAATACACAACTCTTTATCGTGCAAGTACAAGTAGAAAATGGCACATACAGACCTGCAGACAAGGTGCAGTTATTTTATGACAACTCTACCGTAATTTTTAAAAGATTAACTTACAGCTCCACATTAGAAATGCTTTGCCAAACAGCAAAAATGTTCTAATGAAGAGGCATAACATATATGAGCCACGACATGAGAAAACCAACAAAGTGGTTGTGCACCAAGCGCAGCCTCAGATCAGCCAGGGCATCCGCCCAGTCTGATCAGAGTCTTCGCTGTCCGCATGGAGGTAGCTTGGACCCATAGCTACCCTTTAAGCGCTTAGCAAAGAGTCAGATCAGCCTGGGTTGGTAAGCCCAGGCTGATCTGAGTCTGCGCTGGGCGCACAACAACATTGTTGGTTTTGTCGTGCCGCGGCTCATATTTCTGTGGAGCATACAAACACTTATCTTAAGGTGTATGGCTACATCTACATGTTTTTCTTTTTTTTTTACAAAGAAAGACAACTTTGTGACTTTCTGCTGGCTTCCCTAGAGGGAGAAGCCCTTTCAAAATGGTGTCTACTCTTAAAGGAAAGAATTTGCTCCTACAGGAGCAAATTCTTTCTTTTAAGAGTTGACCCCACTGAGAATTAAGGAGATAGAAATAACAATAGCAGAGTTGCTTTCCATGAAAAAGCACCCATTCACTTTAAAGTTATTATCTAAGCCATCTCATCTGAAGTTTGGTATGAAGCATTTTCTAAAGGCTGTGGGACGTTTCACGCCAGAGACGTTTCATCCCAGGACGTTACGTCCCAGACGTTTCGTCCCATTTTCCTTCTTGGGACGTTTCGTCCCATAATTCTGGGATGTTTTGTCCCATACCCTTGGGATGGAGGTGGGGTAGGGGGGGGGGGGGGCAATAATTTGACTTTTCAAATGGTGCATTCGTGCAACTGAGATATATAATACCCACCCTATAAATGTATATTTCTGTCAGTAAAGTATACCCATCCATGTTGTTTTTTTTATTTTACTGCCTACAAATGTATGCTTCAACTGATAAGCCTTATTGTGATATGGGTTAATGGACTTGCATTACATGTATCTATTTGGATTGTGATTAAGATTTTCATACACTTTAGCCTCAAGAGAAGCAGAGAAATATATAAAATGTGTACTGATAACATAGATTGAGGCTAATTTTACATACCTCATGGATTTATTAGCACTATAAATGTATGAAAAAGAGGAATTTGATAACCTGTTGATGCATAACCAGCCTGAAAAATGGGCGTTATTACCCTTCCCCCTCCCCCTCCCCCAACCCCCATATTTTCTTGAAACCCCTGGTCTAAACGTTCAGTAGATGAAGTTGTACTTTATGGCAAGTTACAAAGACGTTTTAATGACTTATACCGTTTAAAGTTTATTGCAATATTTAAGATACTGTATATGTAGTGTTAATTAGATCTAATAATTCCTGTTTTTTTGTTTTTTTTTTACTCTATAAATTTATTATTTGCAAGCTTATAATTATATGCTCCATGATCAGTAATTATTCTTCACATCTTTTACCAAATAAATATGGGGCGAAATGTCCTAGAACGAATCGTCCTGGGATTTTGGCCTGTTTGGGATGAAACGTCCTGGGACGAAACGTCCGTGGCGCGAAACGTCCCGATACCTTTTCTAAATATATAAGCAATAAACATACAAGTGTGTCACAGTTGAGGGCAAGGACCATCCCCTATGATTTGCTGTTGTTATCTTCACTGCATTTCCAGCCAGGTTTCTGAAATAAAAAAGAAAAGAAAACATTAACAGAATCCAGAATATAAATTTGTCAAGCTCAAATGAAGAAAAAAATGTTAAAACAGATAAACATTAAATATGTTCTTTGCGTAGCAGCTACTTACAAGCCCAAACTATGACAATGAAGACTTTGACAGCAAGTTTATAAAACAAAAAGTTTTATAAAGACAATCATCTGTCTGCACGTCCAACAAGTTTTCCCAAGTCTTACACAACCCCACATTAGTAAAAAACATGTGCATGACAAATTTAACAAACTTTATACATTTCATCATGATCTGGTTTCTAATAACTACTACTGATAAATAAATGTATGTTTTTCTTTAATTTGTTAATTAAAGAGATTCTATCAGACCATAATTCCCCATATTCATTGTTCTTGAGGGTAACTTTGATAGGACACACTACCAGACCTCCCAATTTTATTCACTTAAAAAACACAAGTTACACAACCTCTGAAAAGCTATTGAATGAAAAAAGTAGTCTCTTTACAGTGATCATAAAGTTATGAGAATCTAAAATGCATCCATAAATAAGTATATATAAACAAGAGGACCAATGGTCCTGTAGCTCACCTGGCATCTTACTGTCAACAGACACATTTTGTCACTTCACTAATTTGTTACAAATTTTAAACCAGTGGTTTTAGAAGAGTGCAGATTTTGATGTCGAACAAATCCAATATAGCTGTGAAGTTATACTGGTAACAAAACTGGTTAATAAAGGAAGTCACTAGAGCACCTTGTCCTAAAGTACATGTATATAGAGATAAATATTCGGAACAAAGATTGGACCAAAACTTTTCTCATATCTGTTTTAGTGACCTAGTTTTTGACCTGACATGACCCACTTACAAACCTGCCCTAGATTTCATAAAAATAAACAGTCTGACTAAGTTTCATGAATTGGATAAAAACAGTGCCCTCTAGAGTGTACACAAGATTGTTCTAAGATTTGACCTAGTGACCTAATTTTTGACCTGCACCGCTTTCATCTGAATAGTGCCGCTACTTACCCCTAGGGCTTCTACCTGTACACGGATAAACGTTAACGGTTCTTGTGTATGTGATAAACGTTTATAAAATTTATATATCGTTTAACCGAACTTGAACATGTGCTAGACCACCATCATAGTGAAATATCTTAGAGTCGTCAGTAGTAATCTATTTTAATGTACTTGAAGGCGTCCTATGAAAAATCTACATCTTTATACTCTAAATTCTGCGTATTCTTATGCAAACCAATATCAATTTCCTATTATACGAGAATATTGTTTCATCACAATCGGCAACTTGTTTTAGTCGTTGCTGATCAAAGACAAAGGAAACTTTGCGGACAGCACATACGGTGTAATTGAAAAATTCAGCCTACCTGTTTGTCACAGAATAAGCTTACGAGGAAGGTGAGATAATTGCACTGACAGTAAAAATATCCCCTGTGACCTTGACTTAGCCCTAGAACGCTGAAATGAGAATTTGTCAAAGATAATGTCATACTAAACATTTTTGCAAAGTTGAATGAAAATTGGTCCATAAATGAAGGCGCTAGAGCGATGACAGAGTTTTTCTAAAAACAGCCACTGTGACCTTGACCTTAGAATGCTGAAAAGGGAACTGGTTCAAGATATTGTCATACTAAACATTAGTGTGAAGTTAAATCAAAATCGGTCCATAAATGAAGTCGTCAGAGCGATGACAAAGTTTTTCTAAAAACAGCAACTGTGACCTTGACCTTAGAATGCAGAAACGCAAACTTTTTCAAGATATTGTCATACTGAATATTTGTGTGAAGTTCAATCAAAATCGGTCCATAAAGGAAGTTGCCAGAGGGATGACAAAGTTTTTCTAAAAATAGCAACTGTGACCTTGACCTTAAAACGTTGAAACACAAACTTGTTCAAGATATTGTCATACTAACATTAATGTGAAGTTAAATAAAAATTGGTCCATAAATGAAGTCGCCAGATGGACGACAAAGTTTTTCTAAAAACAGCAACTATGACCTTGACCCTAGAATGCAGAAACGCAAACTTGTTTAAGATATTGTCATACTAAACATTTGTGTAAAGTTAAATCAAAATCGGTCCATAAATGAAGGCACTAGAGCGATGACAAAGTTTTTCTAAAAATAGCAACTGTGACCTTGACCTTAAAACATTGAAACACAAACTTGTTCAAGATATTGTCATACTATACATTAATGTGAAGTTAAATAAAAATCGGTCCATAAATGAAGTCGCCAGAAGGAAGACAAAGTTTTTCTAAAAACAGCAACTATGAAGTTGACCCTAGAATGCAGAAACGCAAACTTGTTCAAGATATCGTCATACAAAACATTTGTGTAAAGTTAAATCAAAATCCGTCCATAAATGAAGGCACTAGAGCGATGACAAAGTTTTTCTAAAAATAGTTACTGTGACCATGACCTGGAACCCACAATGTTGAAACGCGAACTTGTCTAAGATATTGTCATACTAATAAAATTAAATTCGGTCCACAAATGAAGGCGCTAGAGCGATGACAACGTTTTTCTAAAAATAGCCACTGTGACCTTGACCTTTACCCCAGAATGCTGAAACACGTTCTTGTCAAAGATATTGCCATACTTATCACTTGTGTGAAGTACAGTCGAAATCAGTCCATAAATGAAGTCACCAGAGCGATGACAAAACTTTTTTTAAAAAAAAAGCCACTGTGACCTTGACATTGACCTTAGGGTGCTGAAACGCGAACTTATTCAAGATATTGTCATACTAAACATTTGTGTGAAATTAAATCGAATTTGGTCCACAAATCAAGGTGCTTCAGCATTGACAAAGTTTTTCTATAAATAGCCATTGTGACCTTGACCTTGCCCCAGAATGCTAAAAAGCAACCTTGTCCAAGATATTGCCATACTAATCACTTGTGGGAAGTTAAATCGAAATCGATCCACAAATGAAGATGCTAGAGTGATGACAAAGTTTTTGCTAAAAAAATAGCCACTCTGATTGTGACCTTGACCCCATCATGCTGAAACGTGAACTCGTTCGAGGTAATGTCATACCCAATACTTGTGTGAAGTAACATCAAAATCGGTTAATAAATGAGGTAGCTACACAGGTAGAGGTAGCTAGAGCGATGACAAAAGGTTAACAAATGTACATACATACTTACGTATGGGACAGACCCTATATCCCCTCCATAACTTCCTTGTGCAAGGGGATAATAATCCAACCTTGCCCACAGTAGAAAAGGTCTGAGATGTTTTGGCTGTCCTGGATACCTGCAAGTTTCAAGGAGCTGCGATCAAAAATGATGGAGCTATAGCCAGGACAACATTTTCCCAGTATATGTCGATGGGAAAATGTTTTATTGTTCAAGGGCAAGTAACTCTAAAAAGATTGATGCAGCTTGGCCCAAATTCGAACTGGTCCGAGATGTTTTGGCTGTCTTGAATACCTGCAAGTTTCAAGGAGTTGCGATCATAAATGAAGAAGCTAGGGCCCGGACAACATTTTCCCCATTATAAGTCTATGGGAAAATATTTTTTCGCTCAAGGGCAAGTAACTCTGACAAGAATGACCCAACCTGGCCCAAATTAGAACTGGTCTGAGATGTTTTGACTGTCCTAGATATCTGCAAGTTACAAGAAGTTGTGATCAAAAATGAAGAAGCTAGAGCCCAGGTGACATTTTCCCCATTAAAAGTCTATGGGAAAATATTTTATCGCTCAAGGGCAAGTAACTCAGACAAGAATAATCCAACCTGACCCAAATTCGAACTGGTCCGAGATGTTTTGGCTGTCTTGAATACCTGCGGGTTTCAAGGAGTTGCGATCATAAATGAAGAAGCTAGGGCCCAGACAACATTTTCCCCATTAAAAGTCTATGGGAAAATATTTTATCGCTCAAGGGCAAGTAACTCAGACAAGAATAATCCAACCTGACCCAAATTCGAACTGGTCCGAGATGTTTTGGCTGTCTTGAGTACCTGCGGGTTTCAAGGAGTTGCGATCATAAATGAAGAAGCTAGGGCCCGGACAACATTTTTCCCCATTATAAGTCTATGGGAAAATCTTTTTTAGCTCAAGGGCAAGTAACTCTGAAACAATGATCCAACCTGGCCCAAATTCGAACCGGTCCGAGATGTTTTGCCTGTCCTAGATATCTGCAAGTTACAAGATGTTGCGATCAAAAATGAAGAAGCTAGAGCCCGGACAACATTTTCTCCATTATAAGTATATGGAAAAATATTTTATCGCTCAAGGGCAAGTAACTCAGACAAGAATGATCCAAACTGACCCAAATTCGAACTGGTCCGAGATACAAGTTACAAAAAGTTGCCATCAAAATTGAAGAAGCTAGGGCCTGGACAACATTTTCTCCATTATGAGTCTATAGGACCTTTTTGTTGCCATAGTAACCACAGTTTTAAACCAATCTATCCCAAAACTATATGCAATCAATCCCCCACACCAAAAATGCTACACATAAAATTTGATCAAGATTGGCCAGCTACTTAAGCAGATATTAATGTTTAAAAGTGTGGACGTACGACGTACGACGCAGGACGGACGACGGACCAAGCCTATACTATAAGCTCACCTTGTGAGCCTTCGGCTCAGGTGAGCTAACAAGAGGGCCATGAGGCCCTGAGCCGCTCACCTGAGTAAAAGGTCAAAGGTAAAATGAGGATCATCAACTGAACAAACCTGATAATTTGAAACTGTCAAATATGTCCACAACATGCATGCAAAGTTAGAAAAAGATCCACTGAAAATTGTAGAAGTTAATTACACAAACTCTATACCACAAAGTGTGACAAAAGGATGGACAGATGGTCAGACGGCAGACAGACTATCGTCACGGGGGCATAAAAAAAATCTGTCCATAAATGAAGGCACTTGAGCGATGACAAAGTTTTTCTAAAAATAGCCGCTGTGACCTTGAACTTGACCCCAGAATGCTGAAACGCAAACTTGTCCAAGATATTGCTATACTTATCACTTGTGTGAGGTTAAATCGAAAATGGTCCATAAACGAAAGCACTAGAGCGATGAAAAAGTTTTTCTATTAATTGCCACTGTGATCTTGACATTGATCTTAGGACGCTGAAAAGCGAGCTTGTTCTAGATACTGTCATACTAAACATATGTGTGAGGTTTTAATCCAAATCAGTCAATAAATGAAAGAGCTAGAGGGATGACAGAGTTTTTCTAAAAACAGCCACTGTGACCTTGACCTTGACCTTGACCTCAGAATGCTGAAACGCGAACTTGTCCAAGATATTGTAATACCAATAACTTGTGTGAAATTAAATCAAATTTGGTCCTTAAATGAAGATGCTACAGCGATGACAAAGTTTTTCTAAAAATAGCCACTGTGTCCTTAAACTTGACCCCAGAACGCTAAAACGCGTTCTTGTCCAAGATATTATCATACTTATCACTTTTGTGAAGTACAATCGAAATCATTCCATAAATGAAGGCACTAAAATGATGACAGAGGTTTTCTAAAAACAGCCACTGTGACCTTGACAATGATATTAGGATGCTGAAACGCAAACTTATTCCAGATATTGTCATACTAAAGTTTTAATCAAAATCGTCCCATAAATGAAGGCGCTAGAGCGATGACAATGTTTTCTTAAAATAGCCACTGTGACCTTGACCTTGACCTCAGAACGCTGAAATGCGAACTTGTCCAAGATATTGTAATACCAATCACTTGTGTGAAATTAAATCGAATTTGGTCCATAAATCAAGGCGCTAATGCAATGACAATGTTTTTTCTGAAAATAGCCACTGTGACCTTGACCTTGACCCCAGAATGCTGAAATGCAAACATGTCTAAGATATTGCCATACTTATCACTTGTGTGAAGTTAAATCGAAATCGGTCCACAAATGAAGGCGCTAGAGTGATAACAAAGTTTTCTAAAAATAGCCACTGTGACCTTGACTCCATCATGCTGAAATGCAAACTCGTTCGAGGTAATGTCATACCCAATATTTGTGTGAACTTATATCAAAATTATATAATAAATGAGGTAGCTAGAGTGATGACAAAAGGTGAACATACGTGCATACATACAAACGTACATACGGGACAGACCCTATATCCCCTCCACAACTTCGTTGTGCGAGGGGATAATAATCCAACCTGGCCAAAATTCGAAAAGGTCGGAGATGTTTTGGCCATCCTGAATACCTGCACAGTTCAAGGAGCTGCGATCAAAAATGAAGGAGCTATGGCCCAGACAATATTTTCCCCATTATAAGTCTAAGGGAAAATATTTTATCTTTCAAGGGCAATTTAAATATTTTATCGCTCAAGGGCAAGTAACTCTGAAAAAAATGATCCAACCTGGCCCAAATTCGAACTGGTCCAAGATGTTTTGACTGTCCTGGATACCTGCAAGTTTGAAGAAGTTGCGATCAAAAATGAAGAAGCTAGGGCCCGGACAACATTTTCTCCATTATAAGTCTATGGGACCTTTCTGTTGCCATGGTAACCACAGTTTCAAACCAATCTGTCCAAAAACTATATGCAATCAATCCCCCACCCCAACCATGGTACACATAAAATTTGATCAAGATTGGCCAGCTACTTTAGCAGATATTAATGTTTAAAAGTGTGGACGTACGACGGACGACGGACGACGGACCAAGCCTATACTATAAGCTCACCTTGTGAGCCTTCGGCTCAGGTGAGCTAAAAATGTATACATACATGATTTTCAATGCATTTGAGTAATGCAGATCTGGAACATGGTTCAGACTGGTTCCCTGGACAGTTCTGAAAATGTTTATCATAAAAACACAGGTAAATTCAATGTATTCAATTAGCTCTAACCTAACCTGAAAATTACATCTAAACCTAGAAATTATGCTGAAGCCTAACCATGACTTAATTCTAATCCTACGACTAACTAAATTCCTTTATTAAATTATTATCCAGGTTTGTTTTGTCACCTGCCCAACAATCTTCCTCGCAGGGCTGATGCAGTATCTATAGATAGCTTCATTTTATACAAAAGCAGAGTGTTTCATCTACTTTTTCTTACCATGTTATGTGCATATTTCAAAATGGCTAGCAAAACTGACTGCTGCTCAGCACAGAAGGCTTCCAAGCAGGCACACAAGGTTGAATCAACCTTGAGTCGACCTTGATTCAATGTTGTCAACCTTGATTCAATGTCCTGATGTTTAATTAAGGTTGACTTAAGGCTGATTCAACCCTAGTGGGTTCTCTTCTTTTTTTTTTCACCCTGCAAATACACTGATTTAATAATCATTGTTAAACTTGATTTTTATATTTAAAGTAATTGTGTCATGTTTATCATATTTAACATGTTTACAGTACCGCAAACATACCCCAAACCATTCAGTACAACACCAACTTTAAACTCTTTAGAGTCTTCAACTTTGCACATATGAGCCGCGACACGACAAAACCAACAATGTGGTCGTGCGCCCAGCAATGGATAAGATCAGCCTGGACAGCCGCTAAATTTGACCAGACTCAGCTAAGGGTCTAAGCTACACCCATGCGGACAGCGAAGACTCTGATCAGACTTGGCGGATGCCCAGGCTGATCTGAGTCTGCGCTGGGCGCACAACCACATTGTTGGTTTTGTCGTGTCGCGGCTCATATATTTATTAACTTAATGCTAGTCAAAAGACTTTGAGATCAGATAAAACTGGAGGCATTTGTTTTCTTATTTCTCTACAAAAATAATATACATAATTTATACATGTATTGTGAGGTCTCATTAAAGCTGCAAACCACATTTTAGAAATAGCGTTTTGACAATTGCCTATACCCACACGTGTGGGCTTTACTTCAGTCATGAACAAGTGAATATTCTATTCTAGTCTGCTAGTGCATCCTGCCCAACTTGAGCATTCCAATCTCCTTGTACAACCAGAATGTCCTTCTCGGGCATTTGGGTAATGCAATTATGAAAGTGGCTATAGTTTCAGCAAAAATGGATCCTTTGGAAGATTTCTGTTCTTTACTACAAAATTTAGACTTCTCACCCTAACCCCTACCCCACCCAAAGAGTAGTTAGAGCGAGTGTGTGTGTGTGTGTGTGTGTGTGTGTGTGTGTGTGTGTGTGTGTGTGTGTGTGTGTGTGTGTTAATAGCAAAATGTCTGAGCACATCTACACGTCTACTATATGATAGAGTTAATCCATAATTACAGGAGCTTTATGCTTTACAATCAAGAGTACTCACATCTTTTCTAAAATTGTAAGGTTTTCAAACGTCTTTGCCTCAAAGAATTCAAACACTGGGCATTTCAGTATAGTACTGAAAAAGAAAATTAACAACTACTGTGTCTAAGCATAAAACAAGACTGAGCTGGGACACGAAAAAAACAACAAAGTAGCATGTGCACCTGCAAAGACTCAGATCAGCCTAGGCATCTGCCCAGTCTGATCAGAGTCTTTGCTGTGCGCTAAAAGGGTAGCTAAGGGTCCAAGCTATCTCCATGCAGACAGCAAAGACTCTGGTCAGACTGGGCAGATGCCCAGGCTGATCTGAGTCTTTGCTGGGGTGCACATGCCACTTTGTTGGCTTTTTCGTGTTGCATCTCATAGTATCATCAGTACAACAGTTGTTTGTAATCTTGCATTATAGAGATTAAACATGGTTTTTTATACACTAACATTTGCCAGGTCCTGAGGGAGACGTTGAAAACCGAGGCCAATGGCCATGTACCAGCATGCATGGTTGTCTTCCTCTGTTCTTCAGAACCTTGGATGTTATGATTTATGATAATGAGAAATGACTATACTGGTGCAAGAGCTGAGGAAAATACAGGATCACAAAGAATGCAAGTTTCTTTGATTATACGTATAAATCCTAAGTATTGGGACAAATAGCTCTAAGCAAACAGTACAGACCCAAATCTGAATACTAAATGAGCAGTCTCTTTAGGGCAGATCCAAATCATACTGTTCCTAAAAGAGCAGTCTGATCAGGGTCTACGCTGTTAGCTATTACATCTGCATTTTTTGGACCCATTCTTCTTCTTCCATATGATGGTCAGGACTCCCAGATGGAATGTACTGTTAATACATTATAAAAGAAACTGTTCCAGTTTCAGGACACCCACATGTGGATACTTTAAGTGTGTCAACTTTTAGAACTTTAATGGTAGAGCACACAAAGAAACATCAGTTTCATATATGGTAAATCACAGAGAAAAATAGCCATGATAAAAATTCTGTACTTACATTGTTTTTGTGTTTTCATTAAACGTTCCTGCTGTGATGTTTGGAAAGTCCAAATTGTATAGATTACTGAAATGAGACAATAAACAATATTATCACTGTGGCAATGGTCCCTGAAAAGCCAATGAAAAGTCTGTGAAATTTTTACAGTTCTCTGAAAAACTTCTGTCTTAAGGCCATGACTTTTTAAATTGTTGTTTCCTGCTGACCACTTGCCATTCAAAATTCATGAAAAAAAAGAAAGAAAAGAAAAGGATGTGAAAATTTCAATGGTATTCATCTGTGAAAATTACATAAGAAAAGAAGATCTGACTATTTCACAAGATTTTCATGACCATGTCTGTAGCACAGGTGTGTCAGAAGGCCAGAATATTTCAAGAACTGTAATAAGACAGAGCAAATCTGCCACCAAAGATGTGAAATAACTTGAAAGTCTCTCCCTCTAAAAAGAAAATGATAGTAAACAAACAAAACAACATTACAACGACTATACACCCTTTGCTTATGCTCCCTGTTAATTTTAGCACACTGTCAAAATGGATACATTTGTGAAATGAGGAGCTCGGTCGCTCAGTAGGTTAAAGCACTGAGTGGCCTGCTGATCTAGTGGTCCCGGGTTTGAGCCCCGCTGAAGGCAGGAATCTTTTCAGTCGTAAACAGGGTTCCATTGCACACAGCATTTCATTATCACCCACCCATCGTCCTGATGTGACTGAAATACTGTTAAAAAGGACATTAAATCGCAAGTCATCCATCTATCCATTTGTGAAATTCATGGTATTTTATGGTTGTCATTCACACTGATTTTATGGCTCTTTCACTATGTTTTCAAGTGGGACCCCTTAACAGCATTTTCACCAAGAATTTTAACAAAACAACTTAAACAACTTTGTTTTCTTACTCTCTGTGATTTGCTGTAAAATGCTCTAAGTTTTTTAGTATCCACTTCCATGTAACTGGAGTAGATTATGAGCATTATCATATTACTTTGGATAAAAGATGAGGGAAGAGGGGGTGTTTCCCTTCCAAAACCATCCAAAAAATCTAGATCCATCTAGTAAGACAGATCTAGATCTTCGGGAATGTTTTGGAAGAGTAAATCCCATTTTACAGCTCAATTACACAGGCAAGATTTACATATTTGCATAATTTTTGAAAGGTAAACTCCCGTCTTATAATCAAATAAATACAGTACAGTTAAACATGGAACCATACCAAATTTACAGTGAGGGATCTTTCTGTATTTCATTTATTGTTTTAGAGTTGTTTGGAGAATGAACTCTACAAACTAAGGCTACTTCCAGTTAAGCACACAACAATAGCTAAGACTATTCCAAAGAAAGCTGCACAACCCTAAATAAGTCTCCTTAATCATAACATAATCCGTGGAACATGACATTCCACAACATAGCCATTTCACAAGAGTGACTACTGTATAAATTCTAACAAGAGTTGTCAGAAGACAACAAAGCGCGCCTTACAGGAGCTTGACTCTCACAGCGCTGGTTGTAATGACGGCTCTTGTCCAAATGTATGTGAGTGTCAGTGTCAAGTATAATAATTGTCATCCATATAGGAACTGAGAAATATGATTGAGTCAGTGATACATAAAACACATGTCAAATCTATACATGGATAGTGATGCTAAAATGGTCTTGTCCCTTTATATAAAAGTGTGCCAAGTCGCATGGCTCTAACCCATATAGGGACTGAGTAATATCACAAAGTCAGTGAAGCGAACCATAAAGTCAGTGAAGCAAAATTATAGGTCGAATACATACATAGATGATGGTGTTAAAATGGTCCTGTCCATAGGTAGGTGTGTGCCAAGTATCATGGCCCTGACCTATACAGGAACTGAGAAATAGCACAAAGTCAGTGAAGCGTATCATAAATTCGAATGAAGCATAAAATATACTCAAATCCATACAAAGAGAATGCTGCTGAAATGATCTTGTCCATGTGTAAGTGTGTGCAAAGTATCATAACTGTAACTCATATAGGGACTGAGAAATATCATAAAGTCAGTGAGGCGTAAGAATGTAGGTCACTGTCCCACATGGTTGGTTACACTCACATGCCCTTGTCCTGATGCAAGTATGACCAAATATCATGACTCTTACCCTTATAACTACCTTGAAACTGACTTGAACACAAATGCTTAACATACATTAACCTAATTTTTTCAAAGTCAGCAGACCATGACTAGTAGGTGAAGGCCATGCATGGTACACATGTGCTGATGTAAGTGTGTACCAAGTTTCATTACTCTAGCCTTTATACTTTGTGAGAAAAAGACCTAAATGCCAATGGTTAACATAGGTTAAACTACATTTACCTAAATTTTTTCAAAGTCAGTAGACCATGACCAGTAGGTCTGGGTCATACATGGTGCATACATTCAGGTGATTATGTTCTGATGTAAGTGTGTATCAAGTTTCATTTCTCTAGCCCTTACACTTTGTGAGAAAAAGACCTAAACGCAAATGGTTAACATAGGTTAAACTGATCACGGACACGGATGCCAACGCGAATGCAAACGCAAACCCGCATGAGGACGGGAACGCTGACGCATAATTGGACTACGAAGCCGGGGGTAGAGCATAAGCTCTCCTTTGCTTCACAAAGGCGCGCTAAAAATTGAGATAGTATAAATTCTAAAAATTCAGAAACCTGAAATTATTCCTTTTACTGTCCCGAACATTGAGCTGCTTGTTTAATTTGCGGTAATGTACAAGTCACAGAGATACAGATGGAATGGCAAATAGAGTTGATCTTGATCAGACTCTCCTTCTGAGGTAGTCTGATCTGGGTCTGCACTGATGGCTTACAAGTATATGTCTCACTATTTCAAATTTTTACGGTACACGCAGCTATTACTTACACATCAGTTCCAGGGCATGACTCCACAATATCAATATCAACATTGTAATTGCAGCCAGTGTATGTTTTATAATCGGGGGATGGAAGTAGGTAGGGTCCTGCTAGGTTAGACATATCTGACCACAAGCCATTCTGTCTGTCTTCTACAAAATACAAAAATATAAAACAAAAAAACAGAAATCATAAATAAGAATTACAACTTACAAAGCCCATTTAAGGTGACTGTACAATTCCATGATTTTTCTGCCATTTTAACAAAGGTCCGGTTTGAATTTGAGGCAGAATTCTTTTCAACCATAAACAGGATTCCTTTGAACCCCCGCCTTGACATACCACTGAAAGGGCAGTAAAACCAAAGTAATCCATCCAATGTCTGTATGGAAATATTCCAAATATACTGATTCAAAGTATATCTGTACTTTGACAATACAACTATTATAACTAGGGCGAGAACACCCGTTTTCCTTCAATTTTGTTTCCTGCAATTTTTTCCAGACAAGCTAACAAATTAGAGTATTTTATGAATTTACATAATGGGTAACTTTTCATTGTAAACACAACTAGCTTCTTGTAATAGCATGCAAGATGAAATGATACTAAATAGTTCAGCAGAAGGCCCGGAGCCACAGTGTAGTGTCAGATCAGACTGCTCTTGATCAAAGTTTGAGCAGTCTGGCAGTCATCCTGCAATCTTCAACATGTCACAAAATAATACAATAAACTGCTTTAAATGTTTGGATAAATAATGTATTGTAATGGTTAAGTTGTTTCAACATGTGAAATATTCTTGAAAGACCCATAAATCCTGTATCGCAGAACATGCACAATAAGTTTGTACGTAGTTATCATGGGCATCTTTCACAAACATCATTTCTCCCCTCCATAGATTGGTATCCCCTCGTAAATGCTACCACACAACGATGGGTAAGCAGTACAGTCAACCCTGTTTACAATGGCACTCATTATAACGGCAAAATTCTATATAACATCATTTTGATATGCATAGAATGGCATTTTTGTTCAAAATATGTATTCTTATAACAGCAAATTCAGTTTAATGTCAAAATGTTTTGGAACAAACAATGTTGTTGTAAAGAGGGTCCACTGTATATTGATCATAGGTAGAGAATCCTATTCATGTGATTGGGCATGCCTGGAAAAGCATGTCTGCTTATTACTACAGCCTGTTACGCTATGTTTTGTGTTGAAGTGTATGTCATTTATCAGATTCCTGCTTGTGGTGCATGGACTGGAAGGACCTCAGCAAGTGGAAATGTCAACATCTTGTGGCTTGCGCCTCTCGCTGTTCACAGTTCCACATGCTGAGGACTTTCCAATCCATGCACCCATCACTTTCATCTGGTAACTATTACTTGATCACTATTTCCCACATATAGAATAGGGTACCTGGTATATCCGACTCAGCACACTTTTGTTGAAGTATGAGGTATTTTCAAATATGTCAGCAAGTATGCTATAAATAGACCCTATGGCTTCTGCTATTTACCTATCACATATTTGTAGCCACCTGGCAGAAACTTTAATGAGGGGAGACCAATTATCCCCTCCAGGACTTATTAACAAGACCAGATAGCATTCTTACCATCAGTATATCCTAAGCTGCTGTATTTGCTATTGTAGTAATCATGTCCATAATGAGCTGCTTCACAGAATGGTACGTAGATACCGATAAACCAAGTGATGACAAGCACTATCATACTTCCACAATACATGTCCTCAATATCTACAAAGAGAAAAGGTCTAAAAAGTTGTCTCCGTGCCACTTATCACCTATAACATGTATCTGAAGTCAGAGCCATATGGGCAAAGAAGCACTATAGTGCTTTTTACCCATAACTCTCACTTCAGAAAACAAACCAGTCACTCAATCAAAACAACATTTTCAATATTGTTCACTTACCAGATAAAATGTAAAATTCCTTATTATAGGAAATATTATACACAATTAGTTTTAAGTCTGAAGTATCTGAAAATGTTCTGATTTGATAAACACAAAGAAAATGTATTTACTTTTCACTTAATATATAAGTGTTTTGTTTTTTTCTATTAAAATATAAAATTTTAAGGCAAAACAAACTAATTCTAACTCTGTGATAACAGTCCGTTGTTGGTTGTTTATTCTGTATATTTTCTCCTATGGTTTAATTCTTTAATTATCATTCGAGTATTGTGTATCAACACTCACTGTACTGGTAATTATATTTTAAAATAGAACTATCTTTTTTTTCAACAATTACAGTTGTTTTCAAATTTTATTGTCAGTTGTCAATAATTACTATAATTAGTCTAAGTATTGGAACAATTTAAGGGGAATGGGTACACCTCCATTTACCATTTTTACCAAGGGGAACAACTTTTGTGACTTTTGTTTGCTTCCCTGGACAACAGAACTATTCCAAAAAAGGGTCTATTCTTAAAGGAAAGAATTTGCTCCTAGAGGAGCAAATTCTTTCCTTAAAGAGTTGAACCCCATTCAAAAGGGAGGCAAAATTAAAAGAGCAGAGTTGCTTCCCCTGAAAGTGTATCCATTTACATTAACCAATTACAGTAATTATGCAAAACTTTCTCTGGCAATATGTCAATTGGCAAATGGTACACACCCTGATCAGACTGCTCTTTTAAGAGTGCTCTAAGTATACACTGTTTATTTTGGCATTTTGGTCCAATTAATTAATGTAATTAGGGTTTATTCATTACACAAAACAAATGTGTTAACTTTGTCAAAATGGGTACACCTCAATATTTTCCCAATTCAATCAGGGAAACAACTTTTGTGACTTATCTGCTTCCCTTGATGACAAAACCCTTCAACCAGAGGACCATTGGTCCTGTAGCTCACCTGAGTCGATTCATCCTCAGCACTCAAGGGTAGGTAACTCTAAAGTAAATTGTACAATGTGGCCTAATTTCAACGTTGACTGAGTTGTTAGTCTATGGAAACTTTAAAATGCCATAGCAATGAAACCACGTGGGCAACAATAATAGAAAACAATATTTATGTAGTGGCTAATGTCATGAACATGTATGCAAAGAATCAGCTTCATCCCCCTATATAGTTTTTGAAGCAAAGATTTTTGAATATTTTTTCAATTTTTTTTCCTTTATGTTGCCATCATGGCAACTTATCAAATTCGGTGATTTGGACAAAATTAATATGAATATGAATCATAGAGGACTACTCAAGAAACATTTCTGTACGAAAAAAATCCAAATAACTGCAGTCAGATAGCAAAAATTACGAATTTCCATTTTTCCCATTATAAGCCAATGGCAACTTTAAGTTGCCATAGCAACCAAACTGCTGGGGCAATTGCCAAGAAACAGTATTTTTATAGAAGGTAGTACCAAGATCCTTACTGTAAAGTTTGAGCTTTATTGGTTGCATAGTTTCTGAGGAGATGATTTTTGAATATTCTTTCTATTTTTAACCATTCTGTTGCAATGGCAATCAGCCAAATAGCTCAATTTGCATAAATTTGATATGGCTGGTTGGGGACTACTCAAGGAACATTTCTATGAAAGTTTTGTTGAAATATCTGCAGTGACATGGCAATAAATGCAAATTTTCCATTTTCCCATTATAAGTCAATGGCAACTTTAAGTTGCCATTGCAACCAAACTGCTGGAGCAATTGCCAAGAAAAACAGTATTTTTATAGAGGGTAGTACCAAGATCCTTTCTGTGCTTAAGCTTTATTGGTTGCATAGTTTCTGAGGAGAAGATTTTTGAATTCTTTAACCATTTGGTTGCCATGGCAACAAGCCAAATTGTGTAATTTACAGAAATTTCAAGTGGTTGATAGAGGACTACTCAAGGAACATTTCTGTAAAACATTTGTCAAAATATCTACAGTGACATAGCAATAAATGCAAATTTTCAATTTTTCCCATACAAGTCAATGGAAACTTTAAGTTGCCATAGCAACCAAAGTTCCATAGGGATTTGGATAAAAAACAGTATTATTGGTTCCCCCTGCCTATAGATGCTGTATATGAAATTTGGTAACAATGGGCCTTGTAGTTTCAGAGGAGATGTCGTTTGAAAATATTGACAGACGGACGACGGACGACAGATGCCTGTCTATACTATAAGCTCACCTGTGAGCCTTCGGCTCAGGTGAGCTAAAAATGGGGTTTACTCTAAAAGGAAAGAATTTGCTCCTCTAAGAGCAAATTCTTACTTCAAGAGTTGAACCCATTTGAGAGTAGAGGAAAAAAATAACAGTTACTTCCCCTAAGTGTACCCAGAAAAGTGAATACTTATGTATAAGACAAAGTACTCATGTCATTCCTCTATTAACATGTACTTGGATAGAAGTGCACTAGTGGGCAAAGACAGGAAACCCAAATCAGACTGTGTGGCTTCCATTGAACAATGTCATATAAAATACAGAATTTACTCAGTCAAAGGAAGGGGCTATATCCCTTCCAAAACAATCCCAGACAATAACTAGATCTTGTAGAAGTCAAAGTGAATTGTGTATGTCCTGGACAATTCTCACCTTAAATCCTTTCAATCCATATGAGTACCATATGTGTTTTCAGCAAATTCCTGTACAAACCACTTTATATCTGGCCTAACCAATATTTGCCATCACCTCTGACATCTTCTTTTTCCATTTACATGTAATCACCATGGAGGTCCATGCACTTTGTCCAACAATGTTTAAGGGCCAAAAATCTATTTTGACAGAAACTAGTGGGTTGTTCATACTACCACCCCTTGACTGCTGTCTGGAGAGCATCATCAAGTCAGATGTGGCATCAAGGCACTTCTCTTTTTTTCAAATTTGGGACAAAAATGTAGTTGCTTTAAGTCAAGTCTGATGGGTAGGGTGGGTGAGGTAAAACTATGAACCTGTATTGCTTCACTGCCTAAAATGCAAGTCAACAAGGACCCATTCTGGCATTGTTATGTTTAGTTTAAACATATTTTATTCCAAGAATAAGCATGATGCCAAACATATACAGTTGTAATACTAGGATCAGAACGGAAGCAAGAATACTTATACAGTTCCTCTCCTTATTATGTTTGAGCAGTACCACACCCTTCCAAGCCTTTGTTCAATGGCACCAGCCATAAATGAGCCCCGACACGAGAAAACCAACAAAGAGGTTGTGCACCAGGTGCAGACTCAGATCAGCCTGGGCATCCACCCAGACTGACCAGACTCTTTGCTAAGCACTTCAAGGGTAGCTAATGGTCTAAGCTATCTCCTTGCAGACAGTGAAGACTCTGATCAGACTGGGAGAATGCACTGGGTGCATAAGCACTTTGCTGGTTTTGTCTTGTCGAGGCCCAAGACACTGCAGCAGAACTCTCCAGCAATAGTTTGGCCATGTGGCAGATAATCTATAAGCAGTTCAATAGTTGCATATTTCCCTCCCAGATTCTCTTTTTAATTCCCTTTTTAATTACAGGTACAGAATGACAGCCCTGTATTCAACTTCTGACAAAAATTTGGCAAAATTCATCCATCATGTCTTTTGACCATGTGTGTGTGTGTGTGTGTGTGTGTGTGTGTGTGTGTGTGTGTGTGTGTGTGTGTGTGTGTGTGTGTGTGTGTGTGTGTGTGTGTGTGTGTGTGTGTGTGTGTGGATTTATTCAACCAAACTTTGACTATACCCACAATGTAAACATTCATGTACAATATGTGAAAAGCTTGCAACCCTTATAGTCTTCATACTCTTTATACTAATTTCTTTTTATCTCGACCTGCTGATTTTCTATCATGGAATCTTCTGTCTTTGAATTTGGACTTGTCCATTCACAATATTGAAGGATATTTTACAGGCAGGAAAAAGCATACAAACAGTGTAAAAACTTGTTCCAACCACCTCCTCACTTTCATCTGGAGCAACACTACTGGCAAAACCTCACTTTTCATCTCAAAATGGGGCCGTATTTATAAAACGACTTAAGTCGTTGCTATGCTGTTGCTAAGGCTAAATTTTTATGAAGGAGATTCCCTACAACTATGAAATTTGCGAGGAACAGTCTTTTTAGACTGTTCCTCCAGGGCAAATTACATAGTTATAGGGAATCTCCTTCATAAAAATTCATTCCTAGCAACAGCATAGCAACCACTTAAGTTGTTTTATAAATATGGCCCCTGGTTAACAAAAATTAGCTTTCAGTTGAGGGTCCTCACCTAAACTGCCTAAAAGAGACAATTCTATTATGGGTCCACATTATGGCAAATGCACTATAGGTCTTTCTTCAAGTGTTAGTACGTCAAATCTAAGTCAGAGATTCAAACAAAATTTTCAGATCTCTAATCCTGGACTTGGACTGTTTTTTGACTGGAAACCTGTTTTGGGGACATATGTAAACAGTGCAGATCCAGTTCAGACCCTGTGTTCTGTGGCATCTGATCAGAGTCTACACTGTTTGCTAACAGGAATTGCCATGGAAAATACAATTAAAGTAAAAAACATTCACCTGAATACCAGAAATGGACTCATCCAAATGATAAGGACAGACAAATACACTTGTCATAAAAGGTTAAATGTTATATAACCAAGTACTGAAAACAAAAATGCTTCATTTAAAATTTTCAAACCCTAGCTTTTAACTTTTCAGAAACAGGTTCTGAAAACTTAAAACCTAGGACTGAAAATCTAAAGCCTTAGGACTGAAGATTTAAACAGTATGTTTTAAGTTTAACTGTTTTTGGTCTAAACTTAGGTTTGCAGACTTACAGTGCCTTTGGTTTGCAACACCACACCCAATACCTCTACTGAAGAATCAATATGCGCTGTGACACGTAAAAACCAATGAAGTGGCATGTGCGCCCAGCAAAGACTCTGATCAGCCTGGGCATCCACCCAGTCTGATCAGAGTCTGTGCTGTCCACATGGAGGTAGCTTAGACCCTTAGCTACCCTTTACGCACTTAACTAAGAGTCTGGCCAGACTTGGCAGATGCCCATCTGAGACTGCACTGGGCGCACAACCACTTTGTTTGTTTTCTCGTGCCGTGGCTCATATAGCTTCTCCTGCTGTTATTATCTTGAGCTCTTAAAAAAGTAACGAAAAATACTTGAATGTCAGAGACAAAAGTCTGTACCTTGCATATAGTGCTGCATGAAACATAACATTCAGCTAACAGGGACGGTTGCCACTGAACCAAGTAATAGTCATGGAGTTGTTAAATTTTTGGTACACATAAAATCAATTGTGCTAGTATTTTCTTGCTGAAAAAAGTGAGGAGCTTTTGTACTCTTCAGACATGTGGGCAACAGATGGCAGTGTTTTTGCATGCAATACATTTGAAATGAAACATCATGTTAACTAGCAGCGTCCTTAGTTTTGAACAACTGGGCCCACAGCTACAAACGGCTGTGTAGATCAAGACCTTCCTGTTATGGTAAGCAGATTAAATGAGGAATGACTTGAGAATGATTATTTGTTTGAGAAAATCTGAAGTTTTTGTTGAAGGAAATTCAGATTGTAATGTCATTGAAAAATTGGCAGAGCATGGCATACATTGTTTGCCATGCTCCAGAACCAATGATGTCATATATCTGTTACCATAGCAACTATGAGTTCATATTGATATCTAAGTGACATCATCAAGACATTATTCTGCCAAGGCACTAAGCACAGCAGTTGGTAATTCCACACTTGCTATGGTAACAGATCTATGATGTCATCTCACATACCTAATTTGAGAGGAGCATGGCATACATTGTATGCCATGCTCCTCTCAAATTATAAGTGAGATGCTACCTGAAATTCATACAATAAAAAAGTGTGATTTTCTCAAACCTATAATTCATTCTCAAACAATTTAATTCTCTGTTATAAGTGGAATTTTCCAGCCCAGCCAATAACATAGATACTACAAGGTGTAAATGTACAGCTTGTAAATGTGCAGCTTTAGTAAAAGTGTATTTAAGTAAGTAGTGAAAATAAACTCATTCAAGAAGTGTAATATAATATATTTCATAAATAGTATAAAAATAACTAAAATTTATACAAGTACTAAAGTAAAAAGTTTATTGTTTACATATGAGTTGTGTAACTTATGTCATCATTTACACAGATTAAATAATGTATATTTATCTATATATTTGTTAAACAAGAGTCTCTACTAACTAACACAACCATGTAAGAGGGAAACCATTAAAAGAATTTAGAAAGTGCCTCAGTAACCAGTGGCGATCAGAATCAAACTGTTCCTGAAGTAGTAGTCTGATCAGGATCTCTACTGTTTCCAACTCAGCCAGTTTTACAAGACAAACACACTTGTCTACAAAGGCAGATAAGACCATGATCAATACATGGAAATACTCTTGAAATGACAGACCAGAAACAAGACATTCCTTTCCAAATTTCAATGACAAATCACAAAATTTCCTGATTTTTCCCCAACCTGGAAAAAAATCATTTTCCAAAAGTTTTGTCTCCAACTGCAGCAACTCTGCAGCAGTTAAAGGCAAACATCGTGCAGGTACAAAATTCATTTAACTCCAGCTCACTAGTATTAAACAGAGCTCTAGATAAGAGAGGGTATTGACGATAATATTCAAAGATAATTTTTCTTATTTCTCAATAAAAACATATTTGTGACCTCTCATTAGAACCGTCTCAGTGAGACGGTTCTAGTGAGAGGTCACAATTTATGTTTTAAAGCAGAAATATGGAAAATTATCCCTAAATTATCCCTGTTACACCTTTTTATGTGGAGAACTGATAATACAAGGAAGGCAATAGGAGAATACGATACTTTTCGGTGTTTGGCCAACTTTACCGATATTCCTGCACATGTATCTGTCATATTGGGTCTAAAACATTAAATCCATGTGTATTTTTGATATCACAGAGCTCATTTCCTATTTATTATATATAAGAAAGTTCCATATATTGTTCCACACATTACTGTCATGGTAGAGATAGGTCATGGAAGACTGGAGTGATGGTTGTAATGTGTCTTTTTCATATTCAAATTGCCACAATACAATGCCCCACACAATGGCTGCAAACCATGGAAAAGTGTCACCTTTCGGCTTTGGAATGTACCCTCTTTTTACAGCCATTTTGGCTAGTCCGTATAATATCCTTGATAGTAAATATAAGTTGATCTGAAAGAAATAAGAAACAGGCATTAATATTGAAGTTCAATATAGCTGTTAATTTTCCATGAAAATGTGTGTTTAGACTGTAAATACATAACACCATGGTGCCTCTCCAGTCTCCAAAGAGGTGTTGTAATTTCACGCATGAAATCAAAAACAACATGAACAAATCTAAGACACTCATGTTTTTTTATATTATTCATTTTTTCGACAGAAAAAGCTAACTTTACCAGACCAGATCACTGTACCTTATGTTAGTGGTGATAAAAGCTCATACACTGCAAACTTTTTGCAGTGCATTTATATTCGAGATTCTCACAGTCAAAAGGAGCCCCAGTAGCTCAGTTGGGTAAGCACTCGCCTGCTGATCTAGCTGTCCTGTGTTGGATTTCGACTGGAAGCAGAAATCTTTTCAACTGTAAATGAGGCTCCATTTCACACATCCTTTCATTATCACCCGGCTCCTGTCCTGATATGACTGAAATACTTTTAAAAAGGTCCTGAAATAGCATGTCATTCATCCATCCATCACTGTGAACATGAATGTGTGCACTTTAATACCAGAGCTCTAAATAAGAGGGGTATTTGATGATAACTGAGGAATAATTTTTCTTATTTCTTATTGAAACCATACATTGTGACCTCTCATCTGAACCGTCTCGATGAGAAATTTCAGATGAGGGGTCACAATGTATGTTTTTATGCAAAATTAACATAAATTATCCCTCATTATCACCAAATACTCCCTCTTATCTAGAGCTCTGAATACCCATGAATACATTTTCAAAATTCCAAAACCATGAGCTTTCGTCGCCACTAACATAAGTCCAGTGATGATATTTATTATTATATACCTATCAATGTTACACCCTTTGAACTGCCTGTTTTCTGGCCATCTGATACACAGAGCCGTATCCAACTGACGTTTCTGAATCCGTATAACTATCCTTAAAACAAGGCTATTTCTGAGTTCCAGCTTCAGGCGCATGATTTGTTAACGGGCATCGTAGACACGAGAACCAGAGAAACGGGACTAGTGGCATAACGTCAACAAACACGTCAAAGGGCGCGCCATGATAGCTCAGTGGGAAGCATTTGTCTCATGACTAGCTACATACCTCTGCCCCGCAGGTTTGAATCTCAGTCGATGCATTAGCGCTGACAAGTAGGAATACTTACCTGTTCCATAAGGTATTCAATAAACAAATTATTATAACAGTAACTTGAACTGATGTACTGTATCATGTCTCGTGGATGAGCTCATACCATCGGATCACCCTCGACGCAAGCTTCTCGTCCGATGGTATGAGCTCATCCACTCGCCAGATCAAGTTACTATTATAATAATGTGTATTTGAGCCACAACACGAGAAAACCAACAAAGTGGTTGTGCGCCCAGCGCAGACTCAGATCAGCCTGGGCATCCGCCCAGTCTGATCAGACCCTTCACTGTCTGCATGGAGCTAGCTTAGACCCTTAGCTACCCATAAAGTGCTAAGGGAAGATTCTGATCAGACCCAGCAGATGTCCAGGCTGATCTGAGTCTACGCTGGATGCACAACCACTTTGTTGGTTTTCTCATGTCGCGGCTCATGTGTATTTATTCTTCCTGAACAATGAAGATGATAGAGGTTTTAATCAAGTACCTGTATGTTTCTTTAAACAGTATTGGGCTGATAAGAAAATAGACTGGATGATGATGATTATGATGGACATAATTAGGAGGCTAGAAACGAGTTGTGACCTGGACCAGACTCAAACTTGTGACTCCTCAATTATGAAGCAAACACACCCAGACATTCTGTGCAAAACTAACCTGTTCATTCACTTTATTGTAACTTCCAAACACAAGATACCCTCCGAGAAAGGCAGCTACAAAAGAATGGAACTGAGATTTCTCTGATTGTACATATGCCATTAAGTTTGTTAGGCTTTTATATATAAACACAAAGGCTGCTAGATTCTTTGAGTGAGTAAACGTGGCCTCCAGGATAGTTTTGATCTTGTCTTGAAGGCTGAAATAAAACAAGAGTTTCAGAAGACAATAAAGTGAGCCTGATGGGTGCCTGAGTCTCACAGTTACAAAGGCCTACAAATACTGTTGGAGATCCAAGGCAATATCACTGAGCCATGAAACATATATTACACAGTGATCTACAAACAGTATGAAGTCATTTCAGAGCCAAACTGAACCATTAAGCAGGTTTGATTGATATCTACTAAATAGTGCTCAAGATATGGCAAAATCACTGGACCATGAAATGTAGGACACAGTGATCTATAATTAGTATGAGGCCATTGCAATGTCAGACTGACTGACTATGCCAGGTACGATGTTAATCCATCAGTGTTGGAAATATAAGGCAAAAATCACTAGACCATGAATAGAGGTCAGGGCCCTACAGCCAACTGCAGTATGGATGCTGCAGCTGCTGCAATTATGGGGATATGCTATGTGACCAAGAATTAACATTCCTGTCTCAAAGGTATCATCGAAACTAAATATTTTCTCAAAAATATCATCAAAAAATAATATTTTGCCTTAAAATGGTGCCAAACAGCAAAGTCAGTCAACTGAAACATACAGGTCAAGGGCACACAATTGTGTGATGCAGCTGCTGGAGTCATATAGATGTATATATGTACCAAGTATGATGATTGTAGCTGCTGTAGTTTGTAATATATACAAATAAAGATCGCAACTGTTTACATTAGTTAATCTGATCACAGGTACCGACGAGGACGCTGATGCTGATGCAAATGCATACTCAAACTACGACGCAGGGGGTACAGCATAAGCTCTCCTTTGCATTCGCAAAGGTGCAATATAAACTTAAGCAATAAAACCAATTTGTATCATACTATTCTTTATAGCTAGATTTTTCCCACTTAGCTAATGCTCTAGGATAGTAGGAATTCACTGCTATGAATTTGAACCATCATATTTAGACAAGCCAATTTAACAATTAAAGTGCCCGAAATGAAAGTAGTTGAATTTGCAAGCAGTGTAGAATTAGTCCATATGAGGCAGCTCAATATGAGCTGTCTCATCTTGATCTATACTGTTTGCCCTCTAGTCTTTAATTCTCAATATGATATAGATTGGACAAAACATTTTTTGAAATTTGGCAGACATAAATTTTGTTGTCTGCATTTCGCCACTTTAAGGGTTAAACAATTCCGGTACAATAAACTTTCAATTCTTTTTCTGTGAAAGTTCTGAATGTTTTTCAGATGAGAAAGAAAGATGTATCAGTCCTGGAAATTGATGCTTAAAATAGAAAATACTTACCTCCCCTCCTTGAACAGAAAAGTCATTACCAATGCATGTGGAAATCTAACTTTAACACCATATCTGTAAAATATCAGAATAATCTGAATATACCACTTTTCTAAAAATGAAAATATATCAGTTGAATTTGCAAAAAGCATAGCTCCAGACGAGTTTTCTCATCATGAGCCACCTCATCTGGATCTACACTGTTTGCCCTCTAGACTTAGAAGTCTCATTCTTGGACAAAGCATTTTTTGAAATTTTGTAGACATTAATTTTGTTGTTTGCTATTTGGTGCTGTAAGGGTTTAGCCTCTCACCTTAATTCCAACATGACACTGTTGTATTGTTGTATACTAGTTGACAGATTCTAAAGTCTTGAATAAGACTCATTTAAGGGCCTAATCATTTCTTTATGGAAATTTGTCGAATTATGGATGTTGTCGAATTAAGGACATGGTGAGCTCTGTCTAGTTGTGTATGTGCATATGAGACACTGAAGAGGGAAAGGGGGGAGGGGGGTGTAAGGGGGGGGGGCTATTTTCCAAACAAGATCTATTAGAAATAAAAGGCCAAAGGTCAAACATCATGAAAATTAAGTGAAAACTAAGGGAGGAGTTGCAGCCACAACATTGCTGAACTGATAAAGGGCTGTAACTCTGTCAGAAAAGGTCTTATCATGACCATGACGAAATATGATGCCCATCAAATGCCGATGGTGATAAATGTATCCTGGAAGTTTCCAGTTCTTTCTAAGATCGACAGAAAATGCAGGTTGAGCTGTAGCCAAGATATTTACCTCACTGGACTTACCAAGGGCAGTAGCTCTGCATGAAAGAGTCCGACTCTGGTCCTGATAAAATCTGTTCTACTTCAGATGTTGATAATATCTTGGAAGTTTTATAAAAGCAGCTAATAATTAAAGGGGGAGTTGCAGCCACATTTGTATTGATCAAGGCCAGTAACTCTATCAGCAAGGGTTCAAACATGCCCCCGATATGATCTACTTTCGATACTTTGGGATAAAAACATAACTGGAACAAGCACAAATGAAAATTACCATGACAGATATGGGGTGCTGTTTTACTTTTTATTCCCTATTTATGGATATCCTAAATTCATTTAAGGATATCCATAATTCATTTATGGATATCCTAAAATAAATATAGGATATCCTTATATAATTGAAGATATCCATAATTATTTTAGGATATCCTATATTCTTTTTAGGATATCCATAAATCGATTTTTGAATATCCTTCATTCAATTTTGGATATCCTTAAATACATTTTTGGATATCCTAAAATACATTTTTGGATATCCAAAAATCATCCTGAATTTTGGATATCCATAATTTGATTTGAGGATAGCCTAAAATCAATTTCAGGATATCCTTAAATCAACCTATTTTAGGATTTCCTAAAATCCAATTTAGGATATCCTTAAATAATGCTGATTTTAGGATATCCTGAAATTGATTTTAGGCTATCCATAATTCCATTTAAGGATATCCTACATTAGGCCAATTTTAGGATATCTATAAATCAATTTTAGGATATCCTAAAATCATTTGTCAAAATTTTTCTTTTTCCATAATGATTTCTCCCTATGTCTCTTTTTTGATTTATGGATATCCTAAAATCAAATTTAGGATATCCTAAAATCGGGTGTAATTTAGGATATCCATAAATCAAACTACAGATATCCAATATTCACCAAATTTTAGGATATCCTTAACTCAAATTAAGGATATCCTAAATTTGTATTGTATTTTAGGATAACCATAATTCGAATTTAGGATATCCTAAAATCCATTTTTGGATATCCAATATTCAACTGAATTTAGGATACCCATAATTTGATTTTAGGATATCCTAAAATCCATTTCTGGATATCCTAAAATGTATTTTAGGATATCCATAAATGAACTACAGATATCCTGAAATGAATTTAGGATGTCCACAAATAAGGAATGAATAGTAAAACTGCACCCCATAGACATAACCTTGAGAGTAATAAATAACAAGAGAAAGTGATCTAAAATAACTTTTCAAGAGCAAGTTGAACTCGATCCTGACTGTTGTTATGCATTTGAGCACGCAACCCTGTTAAATGCATCAACCCCTTGAGTTTCTGCTGCCAAAGTTAACCATCTTGTTTATGTGTGGGCTTTATTGTAGGGTATTTCCAAAAGTGCTATAACAGAAGAATACATTTTTTCTTGCAAGAGAATCATCCAGTCCAAAACATTCTATTGACCTCATGCATGTGGGCACTGTCTGGGACCACAGGGTTAAGGGTTTGACCATTTCTTACTTATCTGTTTAACCCCTAGGCCACACTACTAGGAGTATCAACTTTTCAAATGGTCTAAAATAAATGATGTTTGTTTGAGCACCAGTTTTCGATGAAAAACAAAAAAACAAGCTGGATAAAACACTTCTCAGTATGATTCCTAAAACTCTTCTGGACTGCATCAAAGTTTTTGAAAGGGCAGACCCAAAATTTTCATGGAAATTAAACCGAAATTTGAAAGGTCTCTCAATTTTCTGCAAAAGGCCAAAAATGTCATGCCACTGAAGGAGGTCATACTGCTTTTTGATGTCAGCCTAAAACCACAGGGACAAATCTATTGATGACTTGCCACTAAGTTGACACCACAGGTAAATTATTTCAGCTGCTTGAGGCACACATGCACTTTCTTGAATACCATCTCGCAGTTGGACCTGTTGTATGTGTAACAAAACAGCGCGGTGGTTCAGTGGTTAGTGCACCTGACTCTGAAGCCACAGGTTGTGGGTTTGATCCCTGCCCAGGGCGAGGTCTTCCTATGTCCGAATGCATTTTTCTAGCATCATTTGCAGGGATGCAGGATGCAAGTGTGCCCTCCTTCGGATCCGGACATTAACTGGAGGCCCCCTGTGCAAAGCAGTGTTCCCATTCAAATTTTAAACTGAGGGTTTTTATACCCCCTATCTATAAAATTTGCGGGTATGAAGTAAAATTTACGGGTATGACTTTTTATCTCGAAAAAGTTATGGGCCGAAATGGACATGGGCCGAAGTGACCCGGAATCCTTGTTCCGCTTCTTTTGCAAACACTAAAGTGCCGATGTGTTTCCAATTGAAGCCTGAAAAAACGAAGAAAACGGCTGTCATGCCTTTTTCCAGTCCTCGTTTTATCCAATATTAATCATTTGATGGATTCCTTTCCAAATGAAAAATAGAAAGTGCCTTTTCCAAACAGAAACAGCGAAAATAAACGCAAAAATATGGACAAATTCTGTCAGCCATTATGACAGTTCTAGTGCGCGACATGACCGCACATGTCATTAATATTCATGCAGCCGATTAGTGGTAGTGTTTTCCAATAATGAATTTGATTGGCCATAGAACGGATGTGACGGACGTGAATGAAAGCATGGTATCTTACTACGGCCCGCATTTCAGATCAAAACAGCGACTTCTGACTCTCTTCTCGGCTACAAAAATCATCTGGCCTGGCAGACTCGCAATAGAATAAAGAAAAATAATGATTTTTTTATATTTTTGAGAGAAACATAATTATGCGCGTGAATGCACGTTCTTGCCCCAAAATTTATGCGTGATTAGAATGATTTACGCCTGATTCACGCACAATTCTACGTGAATGGGAACACTGGCAAAGAGAGTCATCCCCCCCTGTGCAGGTAAAAGATCCCTACTATAGCTACATGGCTATATGTAGGCTTTCATCCTGCAACACCGGAGTGTACAAAAGTAGACCTGCTCATAATTCTCGAGAGAGGGGGTAGCAGTATAAATAGAAGGAAAGAAACATACAACCATGTCTGCTTAGGAGGCTCTTTAGGGTGCTGCAACTGGTACTGCATGCAGATCATGATGGCCACGTTTATCTGATTTGCTAAGCAAACCAGGGTACCCTATAAAGTAATGACAAAGACCAAGGGGAAGATTTTTGTAAATACCATAATCAATATTTAAAGTGCTTTTCCAATTATTGAATACATCAGTCAGAGAGGGGCCGTAGTCGAGTGGTTAGAGTGGCTCGGTAATTGTGCAGAAAGTCATCTGAAGGTCACGAGTTCGCGGCTCACCGTCGCCATCTGACCTCTGGAAAACTCTCTCTGTCAATCCAGCAGTAAATGGGTACCTTTTTCGAATCAGGGAAGGATAAGGCAGCTAAAGGAGAGAGATGGGCTCCCCCTTTCATGAGCTGTACCCAAGATACAGTGGGTCTCTAATCCCCACTGCCCCTATGGCTATTAGGCAATGGGAAACCTTTACCTTTTTTACATCAGTCAGTGGTAAGAGTGTTTGCGGCAATTTTATGTCTGGAATTATATACATACACAGCTCCATTCCTAAACCCTTTGATGACTGACAGCAAAGGTTTTAACTGCCCTGAAGCAAGAAGCGAATTCACAGTCTGTAGTGCTGCAGCCATTTTGTTGATCATGTGGGATTTGGGGACCAGCTGGTAATATCAAAATTAAAAAAAAATGTCAGTATAAAAGATAATCAAAACATAAAATATCATACTTTTTATTCGTTTTTTTATGATTCTAAAATTTACTTTAAAATATTCTTTGGCCATTACACTTTTATGAACGCTGTTAAATTTCATTCTTTAATTATAAGAATGATTGCTCCCTTCAAGATGGCTGCGCCCTGTCAAAAGGAAAAAGTGAAGGTTTGAACAGAAAGAACAAGCAATGGAGAGGACAGCAAAGAAAGAGATAAAAGAGAACACGATCAAACATTTAGAAAATATTGGTTACAATACCTACACGACTTGCCCTGCCCTGACGAGATCTTATTTGTAAGATTTTACAAATGTCATATATTTTCGTGACATAAAAAAATCCTACAGTGCATTAGGAAGGGATGTTCCCATTTTGCCTATTCCCGTTATGCCTATTGTCAAATATGACTTTAGTCCCATTTGCCTATTGTCAAATATGACTTTAGTCCCATTTGCCTACTCAAAGAATGTTTTTGTATCCCTCGCCGAGGCGGAGGGATATAGTTTCCTCCATCTCACCGTCGTAGAGGTCTTTCCAAGCTACCAACAGCTTCCATTGACCCATTTCGATATGGCTGTCTCCATCCAGTTTGTTGACCTGGAATGTAGCATGATGGGTTAAATTTCAGGGAGACTGTTCCATACATCTACCACTCGATTTGAAAAGACATTTGCGCGAACATTCAGACGTGACCTTCTTTTAAATAACTTATAACTGTGTCTGCGAGTTCCTGCATACTGGGCAAAGGTGAAAAATTTCTCAATATTGACTGTATCTATCCTGTTAATGATCTTAAATAGAGCAATGGAAGGTATTATCAACAGGTAGTAGTTATTGACACCCCCTTGTGAACTTTTCCATTTCTTAACATCTTTTTGTAAATAAGGCATTATAGTGTTGCAATTTCATCTAGCTTTATATATTAGTGCAAAAAATGCTAGAAAGTTAGGTGTTTGGAGAAAAAATAGGCATATTGTTGATGTACTAATGAAATACATGCCTCTTATGCATGGCTGTAAGGGGAGGTCATTCAGACACATGGTTATTTTCACTCACATAAAGCGCTTTCATGTGGTTTTATTCCTTAAACTAGATCACCATGGAGAATATTAAGAGCAGACATGGTTACTCTCTTCAAAACCATATATGGTACTGTGATCTCCAGGGTGTCGATAACTACTTCCCTAAATGCAGCATGGCAGTAATTATCAACACCCCAAAATTAAATGTCTCAAAAATGCACAGTTTCTAAAAAATAGATCAGAAAAATAGTTAATTTTCAAGTAAAATTATCTCAAAAAGCAAACAAAACATCAACAAATGTACAATGTTTAATTTTATCTTTGTAAGAATTTTTTCTATTTTAAGGTTAAAAACTGACAAAAAAAATCACAATTTTTACAGCTACTTTTTTATATTTTTGCATATTTTCTGGCTGAGTGTGTAAAAATAAAAAATCTTGGGATTTTATGTTTGAATTTAAAGCAAATCTTTCAATCATTATCTACACTAGATGATCATAGCATAATTTTAAGAGAAGTTGTGTTAAATCATCATTATTTTTATCATTATCATTTAGGGGTAAATGGGGTGTTGATAACTGCTTCCGGGTGTTGATAACTGCTACCCTCCGGTACATGGCATGAAGCAAAAGTTATTTTTGAAATATAAACAATAATCTAAAGGGTTCCTTCTCATCATCTTGGTAGATAATTGTGTTAGTGAAAAAAGGTCAATCCAATATGAATTTTACAAAAGTATCTGTTTAAAACCAAATAGTAGCTTAAGGTGTCGATAATACCTTCCATTGCTCTACTTCAATAACGTCAGCTCTTAACCTTCTATATTCCAAAGATGGTAATCCTAGCTCCTTTAATCTTTCATGGTATGTCAACCCAGATAATGCTTTGACGAGTCTTGTAGCTCTCCTCTGAACATTTTCCAAAACTACTGTTGAGTCTTTTTTATACAGTGGAGTCCAAACCAGTGTAGCATACTCTAGATGCCGTCTCACAAGTGTTTTGAACAGATTTAAAAACATGTCCTTATCCATATAGGTGAAGGTTCTGAATATCAAACCTAAGATTTTGTTTGCTGTCGCCACTTTATTGGATATGTGCGTCCGTCCGTCAGTCTGTCTGTTCGTCCGTCTGTCCGTCCTAAGGCGTCCTTCCATCCATCCGTCCATCTGTCCGTCCGGAGCCATTTCTAAGTAAGTATCCACTGGACGGAATTTCATGAAACTGAAAATAAATATATATCAATTTAACCCTCTGATGCACATGAAGTTTCGTCAGACTGGCTTTAGTAGTACATGAGTTATTGCCCTTTAATTGACTTGAAATCAATAAATTGAGCGGTAACTAAGTAACTAATTATCAAAACTTCATGAAACTTAAATTAGATATGTATCACCATAAGGCGGATATGCACATAAAGTTTCATCAGGATAGCATCAGTAGTGCATGAGTTATTGCCCTTGAATCCGTTTAAGATTGCCAAATTCAGCCATAACTCAGTTATCAATGAATAGAATTTCCATTCCATTTCATAATTCTGGTCCACGAATCCATCTCAGGTCATATTTCTGCATCAGTCTCTAGTCAAGTTGTATCAAGAGCCAGATGGTGCAGAGGAGAGCGGCTCGTTATTACATGTACAACCTAATGGCACAACTCTACATAAGAGGGAGTATTTGATGATAATTGAGGGATAATTTTTCTTATTTTTTTCATTGAAACTATATGCTGTGACCACTCATCTGAACCGTCTTGTTAAGACGGTCGAGATGAGTGGTCACAACATATGTTTTCATGCAGAATTGACAAAAATTATCCCTAATTATCACCAAATACTCTCTCTTATCTAGAGCTTTGCAAATGGTCAATATTATTAACATGTCACTAGAACTTCAATGGCACAGCCTAGAGAGCAGTCTCTTATTCAGCACAATATGGTGTTCATTGATCATCATCACCTGAACTCTTCCAGAAAACTTTACCAGTGTACAGCCCTTCCCTCAAACATGATTACCCATTCCAATTAAATTTTCTCAAGGACAATCAAACACTGGTAGACCGCTGGCAGTTTAATAGTCCAGACAGCTTTAACTGGCTTTGAACCTTTCTCCATAAAAAGCAACCATGTTTAATTTCTAAATACCGGTAATTGTAAATATAAGTTTTCCTTAAATATGGAAGAAAAAATATATATATATAAATAAACTCAATGCATGTGCTCTCAGTTAGTAATGCTCTTAATTGTAGCATCTTGCCCATTTCCCCAGCTGTTAGCCTGAAATGACAAAGTACCCTTGAAAGGGCTGTAAAATTCCATATTATCCATCCTCATGACAGTAAATAAGGATTTGAGAAAGTAGGTCAGGCCGATAGTAAAGGCAACATTTCAGATACCATAAAAGTTTTAAGTGGATAGATAGGTCTGAGCAAACAATGCAAACCCAGATCAGACTAGGCACAATCTTATCAGGGTCTGCACAGTTTGCCATTCCATAGATCTACATCTTTTGGATGCATCACTGCATTGTTAACCAAACTGTTCCAGTTTTTTTCAGGAAAATTATGGTAATTATTTAAGGTGTCCTAATTTTTGGCTTGCGATGACGGTCGCAAGCCAGTATTCAAGTGGTTTAGTGATACCGAGTTATTTTCGGAAGAGACGATACGTCACGCTTAGTCGGAACATACCAAGAGAGTCTATTTTTATCCATATCCGATTTACCTCATCTGCTAAAAATAACAGACGGAAAATCTATTTTTGATAGTGCATGTACTTTGCTTTGATATTTCCGTTAAAAAGCACGTTTTTCTTTCACAAGTGCCTTGAACTTGGCCACATATCTTTTGCTTTTTATAAACTGATTGCATAAAAATGAAATTCTTAATTTAATGCAAAATATTTGGCTTTGCATCCTTAGAAATATACCAAAACCTGTGTAAGAAACAGTGTATATTTATAGGCTTAGTTTACAAGCATTAGCTTTATCAAAAATCATGCAGCGGCGGCGCGAAAAATAGGCCTTAGGGCATCGCATAATCTGACTAGTCAGAGCAGCCGGCACACTGTCCAGAGCCGGTGCATTCTTGGGGTCTAATCAGTCTTTTTCGACACAATATTCTTCATGATGCAGACATCTTTCATGCTGAGGTTAGACTGATCAGTCTGCGCTTCTGCCGGAATAGGCTGATCTGTGTATCTGTAAAAAAATAGCGAACTTCAAATTCATTGTTTTAATTTAGAAACATGCGCTTTTAACGATTTTTCCCCGTTATCACTCATCACATTTACTGAAAAAAAGTATCCCATCTATCCGTGTGTGTGGCTTTTATGTACAACTGACCGTGTTATGTATGTAAAAGCTGGTAATGTAGGTGAGTAATATTAACGCATACGCAATGCAACAGGCATAAGCGATATGATGTACGCATTTTTAGCTTCTGATAAATTTCCTATTGGCCAGTAACATGTTCATGAATAGCCTGAACTGGAAACCTCTTACAATGATACAGGTACAAAAAAAGGGGACAATTCAGAACCTTTAAAATTTGAATCTCGTTGAGACCGACTGTTAGGGAATCATTGACAGCTTTATGACAATGAAGTGGTTGGTTGGATGATGCGATGATGCTGGGTATAACTTCCAGTGCAGGGACGTACTACTGATTTGGATTATAGTTGGGCAAGGGCCTACTGTGATTGCAGTAGGTGCGGGTGGGGGTTGTGTGGCCATTTTTCTTGCTTTTATAACACTCTCTTATGTTGCCTTTTTACTTCACCTATACAAATGTGCAGAGAAATATTTACACTCATCGACGTTTTCATTAGATGAACCTATACTGGGCTGACGATGTTCATACACCGATGAACAACACTCATTCATACAAGCGTAAGCGACGTCACGGATAATTCAAATAGATGATTGGCCGATGTAACGTTTGATATACGTCATGTCATAGTGGCGGCTGTTGTACATCATTATAAAACACGTTGGTTTATAACTATTCTTCGTCCTTTCCTCGGCGTTAAATTAGTCAGAACTTCACGAATAAGTAACAAAATTGATGTGGAAACATAGCATAAATATAAAAGATAAATTTCATTTCTCGGAAGTTCATGGAAGTTTGAATGCAATGGGTTCTATGCTTTGTTGCTCCCAAATGGTGTAAAACAAGTTATTGTCTCGAACAATAGCAGCATGCATTTTCTTCTCAGAGTGTCAAAATTGGCACTGATGCCACTAAAACCAAAAATAAACTTCAGTAAATATAAATTTATTGTCTTCTTTGATGCCAAGTTCAGATATGCCAAAATTCTATAGACATGGGTTTTAAACAGTATTTCCTAAAATTTGATTCAAACTAAGTGACTCAGCAGCCGTAAAGGAAAGACTTGAAATAGGTTCATATGGTACTTTTCCTTGAGACATGCCTATCGGCCAAAACATTGGAAAACTCTCTCTCTCTCTCTCTCTCTCTCTCTCTCTCTCTGTGTGTGTGTGTGTGTGTGTTTAAATATTTCCTCAGTTTGTTTTTCAAATAAATTCTACACTCGTTTTTACCTCACACCTATGGATAATGCCATCATTCAAAAAGTTAAGAAATTAAATGCTTTGCTTATTAAAAGATAGCAACAGAAAGTGCACCAACAATTGGGTTCACTTCAATAACGACTCCTGAAAATTTCACTGGCTTAGCTGGGCAAGCCTTCCTTTTAACAGGAAATTTTATTAGAACTTTTATGGTACATATGGATAATTAGTTACATGTATAGAGTATTAAGAAAATTACAGCATTCTTTATTTCCATGCCAGGTCACATTTCTTACTGTTTATCATATGACATCGCATTTTAGAGTGTAATAAAGCCATGCATTAAAAACGATAATCCACTAGTGAAATAAATATGCAAATTACATTGTAACGTTATGCGTTGACTTCCATAAAAAACGTCACGTTTTCTATTGGCCAAACCGTGACGTTTTGTGCAAAATTTGCTTATAAAATGCGATATTAGTGTCATATGATAAATAGAATCTTGCATTCGTGCTTCTGTATTATTGAATTTATTAAACTCGTTGGGGAAAACCGATAAGATGCTCGGCAAGCCTCGCATCTTATCTTTTTCCCCAACTCGTTTAATAAATTCAGTAATACATGAGCACTCATGTAAGATCTTCTATTTATTTGCAGTTTAAAAAAGAAGGCCAAGGCAGAAAAAAGTGAGTATATGTAAATAGCTGTTTTAAATATGTTGTGATCCCTCATTAGAACCATCTCTCTGAGACGGTTCTAATAATAATAATAATAATAATAATAATAATTATGATAATGTCTTTATTTAAAGAGGAATACACAGTTGGTAATACCAATCTTCCCTAAGGCCCTCTATGACAACATTCAACTACAATTAATTTCTACAGCAATATAAAATACATACAATATACAAACACAAAATTACATTCTCAAGGTAACAGCACTGTCCCGACATGACCATAGCTGTTTATCGTGGACGTTAAGCATCAAATCAATCAATCAATCAATCAATCAATCAAGATAACAGTGAGAAGGAACAAACAAAACAGACAAGCACCACACAACTGGTATCAGTATTATCATCTTATAGGACAGAATCAACTAGCTATTTAGCTGTTTCTAATGAGGGGTCACAACATGTTTTCATTGAGAAATAAGAAAAATTATCTCAGAATCGTCCGCAAAGCCCCTCCTTATCTGGAGCTCTGCTTACTTTTCTGGCATGTGGCCCCAAGTCGATGCCATTTAGTTTATTAGGCCTTAACCCTTTATAGAATGGAACCCATTTTGGGGACATATGCAGACAGTGCAGATCCAGAACAGATGCCAAAGAACATTACTGCTGGACTTGAACTGGCCCAGAGGTTATAAAACTTGAGTACATTCTCAAACTCAAAGTAAAGCACACTGATTGGCTGCTTCCGAGCACAGGCTCGGAAGCAGCCAATCAGTGTGCTTTATTTTGAGTTTGAGACTATTCTCAAGTTTTATAACATTGAACCCTGGTTTTACAGAGCTTGAACAATTGCTTTAGCTTCCAGCATGACTCTTGTTCTAAATATTGTATTAATCCTAATAAAGATCCAGGCTCTAATTAAATGCCCCCACTTCTTTTCCGAAAATAATGTTACATTAAAGTGCTTGATTTCTGTTTGCATCTCTGAATGAGAAAACTCTTTGAAATGGGGTCTACTCTTAAAGGAAAGAATTTGCTTCTAGAGGAGCAAATTTATTTACGAGTTGACCCGCATCTCTACTAAGAAGGGAGACAAAAAATAGCAGTTACTTCCATTGAAAATATACCCATTCATCTTAATCCTATTTAGTATAGGTATTTTGGCAGTGGCTACAATTTAGACTCTTAATAACGCTACCCTGCAACACCCTCGGGGCATTTATTAGGACTAATATGGCATTTTCTGATTTTTCTTCAGATGACAGTCACCAAGCTCAAAGAAACAAGTACAGTTGCTGCCCATACTGCAGTGCCTCCTATCTTCAAGGATTTCACAAAACAAGACTTCTTCCAAAGATGAAACTTACTGCCAGGATTAAACGTTTGATAAAGAAACATACAGAGAGTCCAGGATCACTTGGAAAATTTCAACAGAAACTAGTCAATGATTATATTACTAGCAGAAATACACTTGTGAGTATATGACATCTGAGTTGAAGCTATTTCCGAAAATTCTTTGTTTACTGTCACATCATGACTCGTAGTACTAAAGCGGAGTAGGTGGTTATTATTTCTTTATTCATTCATTTCTTTCGATTAGAAACAAAATAATCTGTTTTAGGTATGTTCAGGCCCAGAGGTTATAAAACTTGAGTACATTCTCAAACTCAAAATAAAGCACATGGATTGGCTGCTTCTGAGCACATGCTCAGAAGCAGCCAATCAGTCATTCAGTGTGCTTTATTTTGAGTTTGAGATTATTCTCAAGTTTTATAACCTCGAACTCAGGTTTCCGGATTGGCACTTGTGCTTGCTTAATAAAGTTATCAAGCATATACTGCAGTGCAGCATCACTGAAAGGAAATTAAACGCAAAGTTTGAAAAAAAAGTGGAGAAAAAAATCTTCTTCAAGAACATCAATAAAAAATGTTTGAGTAGGGGTAATTTTCTTTGATCAGTCGGGTGACAGCAAACAATTTTTTAGGACTGGCCTAAATGCAACAAAATATTGAGAAGATCCAGGTCAGCTTGCACATCCATGGGGGAAGTACTATGCATGTACAAATGGCAAAGATTTACATACCGGTAAGCCTGTATATCTTAGAATCTTCCATGTATTAATAGTGGATTGGATGATAAGGTGAGTATCAAATACTCGCATCATCCCTGCCTCTAGGATCATGAGGAATATATAGTCAGTAGCAAAGGTTCGGGTCAGCAGTGCTCCAGATAAGAAGGGGTAACAGAGATAATTTAGGGATAATTATCCATATTTCTTCACAAAAACATATTTTGTGACCCATTGTTAGAACCGTCTCGTTGAGACGATTCTAATTAGGGGTCACAACATATGTTTTCAGTGAGAAATAAGAAAAAATATTTTTGAATTATCCTTAATATCCCCTTTTAACTGGAGCTCTCAGTCAGTTTACATTTATCGCAGGAAATTAAGTCTCGACTATATTCCTATGTCTTGAGGTCTTTAACATATCTAATTCAAAAGTAGATCCTTTGTGGAAAATTTTTGCTACCCAGGAAAGTAAATACAGTTGAACTTCACTGGCTCGAACTCTGAAGGCTCAAACGCCATGCTTCGGTTGAACTGACTTTCGAGTCCCGGCAAAACTCACATTGATTTGAACTTAAACTGGGACCTTTGGCTCGAACTCCGATGGCTCAACGCTCGAACCCCAAACCCAGTCCCTAGGGTACATTTTCTATGTAAAAAAACCCACCGATGTCTCGCACTAATTACCTTGTAGATAATTTCCTTTTCAATAAACGTAATTATAACGGTCACTCAGACGTTTTCATCATTATCATAAGACGCTTTGATATTGACAAAGCGTTTGCCGAAACCACAGGTATACTTGATTGGCACGAGCTCAATTAAAGCCGCCCTTCGATCAACTGGTTAATCGATTAATGCTGAGTGGTTGTCAATCTAAGCTAATTGTATAGCTTGGTCTTATCTACATGTATTTAAACGCGTATTATCATCCTGGGCTAATGAGGCGGCATATGAAAATTAAAGATGGTAAAATATGTGTCTTCAGTTAAAATTTCACACCGAAATTGAGTAAAACGTGCCAAAATTTACTTCTTTGCCTTCAAATACGTCACAAAATTAGGGCCCATCAGTCACACTGCAGTCATGTCAGAGAGTACGTCAGCTTCTGAGCAATCTGGTGAAGGACCCGGCAGGGGATACCCAGGACCTGGAGAGGATACCCAGATCGGAGATTTCTGCTGGCACTGAGTGGCTTAAATTATGACCGATCAATAAACAGAAAGTCACCCTTGCATACGGCTGGACCTTGTGAGTTGGTCTTCAATGGCTCGAACTACCGATCGCTCGAACGTTTTTGGATGGTCCCGGCAAGTTCGAGCTATCGAAGTTCGACTGTAGGAATAAAAAGTAGCTTCTCTCCATTAGAATGGCTAAAAAGCACAAATCTAATCAGGCTGCATATATGCAGGCTGATATGGACCTGCACAATTAGCATATTGCCTAGGGACAGGATTTTGTCATGAGGCAGCCAATAATGCAATGCAGTTTGTCACTTTTTACCACAATGTCCCTCTTCTATTGATACAAAAGCTCTTGAGTAAAGTGTCCAGTCAGACTGGTCTGGGTTTGTAATATCTGCAATTGTGCCAGTTTTTGACACATTGAAGGCTAGAAATGAAAGCAACTTGTTGAGATTTAATTACAGTATAGGTAGTTGGTTAAGGCGTTCCAATACATGTAGTTAGGGTATATATAGTTACTTAAGGTGAATGGATACACTTTCAGGAGAAGCAGACCCACCAGTTACATTTTTGCCTATCTTTAGAATGACAGTCAACCCTTAAAGGAAAGATTTTGCTCATCTTGGATAATTTGTGAAAGAACTTTGTTGTTCTAGAAAGCAAACTGAAAATCACAATAGTTGTACCCCTTTGTAAAAATGGTAGAAAAAATTGAGGTGTACAATACACCTAAATCAGTTTATCTGCAGGCTGTGACATGTTCTGTTTGTGAGAAGACTGTGAAGCTACCTGGTCAGACCAGACAAGACAGACACAGGCAGATAGAAATAGCAACAGAAAGTAATCTTACTGGTGAGTAGTGGGGCATATAAAAGATGTCCAGTATTTTCACATTAGAAATACTTTTCTCCCACCTTTGCGTATATAAGATAGGCCCTCAGCTCAAATAAGAAACTTCTGTCTTATATTACCAACATCTTTCTTATATTAGCAATCAGACTTTTTCAGTTTTCGACTTTTTAATTTTTAATGAACAAAATGGTCACGCAAGTATCTCGGACAACTTTTGATAACAGATCATAGGTTTGTGACGTCACTCAATTTTAATGACATCACTAAAACCAGATATGAAACGTTGCTAGCAAAATTAACGTGCGTGACGTGAAAGGCTAAGTTGAATTTTCTTTTTACCTGCTGGTAGATAAAACAGTCTACATATCGTGGTTTCTGTCTATTTTTAAGGCGCTGTGTTCAGGGTCGTAACTAAGAGAATTTTCCTGTTACGCACAATCATGTTTTAAGTTCGACTCCTTGAAGGGAAAGGTAGTATTTCAGCCACTTTGCAGTTGGTATTGAAGTCTTGTCTAATTTATAAATTTTCAGCATGCACATATGCAGGTGTGTTTTGAAATTTTGTCAATTTTGACAAAATTTCAATACGCACCTGCATATTTGCCGTATTGGTAGCTACGCCCTTGGTGTTAACATCCATTTTATGACTCAATAAACACACTGGGCTGCTCAAAATTTCCTTCAGATTACTAGTTAAAAACTTAAAATTGTCCAATTCTGAAGCCTAATCTGACTTGAGGTTTAAAATCTGCTAAAAGTGGGAGAAAAATAATCCATCATGAGCCAGTCCATGTAGGATAGGTAAATCTCACCTTCGGGGTCGAATTTCAACCCCTCGGGTGAGATTTCCCATCCTAATGGTACACTCATGATGGATTGTTGTAATCTTACCTACCTCAATTTATCCCAAAGTAGGATAAGAAATTAAGTCACAAACATGTCACAAATGATGTCAGTTTTTGTTACTTTGGAAGTGAAAACTAAGAACCAAACATCCATTTTTGATAGTCTTAAAATGGAAAATATGTCTCACATAAAATATCAAATATTTCCCTCAGGATTTACCAAGAACATCAAAAACCAATAGTCCCCAGATAAGTAGGGGTAGCAGGGATAATTATACCCCCGACATACGAAGTCCATTTGTCCATCTGTTTGTCCGTGTATGCGTGCGTCTCCGTTAGCATTTGCGTTAAAGTTTTGCATTAAGTTTTTAATGTTTGCATATATTTCCAATATCCTTTGATGAAGCTGTTGGTACATGCCTAGATTTACTTACAGGTTCAAGCAGAATACTTATCATCATCTGGATGCTGCTGCTGACCTAAGGTTAAGGTCACCCACTTAAATATTTGCTTTAAAGTTTTGTGTTAAGTTTGTAGTCTTCTTTAATATTTCCTATATCCTTTGATTGAACCTTTTGATATTTGACTAGGGTTACTTTTAGGTTCATACAGAGTAGTTTACATCATCTGGATGCTGCTGCTTACCAAAGGTCAAGGTCACAGACTTGTGTATTTGCATTAAGTTTATTTTCTTTGCTTATATTTCCAACATCCTTTGATGAAATCTTTTGATATATGACTAGGTTTATTTAAATGTTCATGCAGAATACTTGATACCGTTTGGATGCTGCTGCTGACCTATGGTCAAGGTCACAGACTTAAACATTTGTGTTAAAGTTTTGCCTTAAGTTTATATTCATCTTTATATTTCCAATATCCTTTGATGGAACCTTTTGATATTTGATTAGGTTTACTTAAAGGTTCATAGCTGCCTACCAAAGGTCAAGGTCACAGACTTGTATAATTGCATTAAAGATTTGTGTTAAGTTTATATTCTTTGTTTATATTTCCAACATCCTTTGATGAAACCTTTTTGATATATGACTAAGTTTACTTCTATGTTAATGCAGATTAGTTGACATCATCTGGATGCTGCTGCTGACCAAGGTCATGGGCACAGACTTATATGTTTACAATAAAGATTTGTGTTAAGTTGGTACTCTTTGCTGATATTTGTAATATACTTTGATGGAACCATTTGATAGGTGACTAAGTTTACTTCTCGGTTCAAACCATGTTTAAGGTTGGTTTCGTTAGGCGGTAGTTTCATAAGGTGGTTGTTTCATTAGGTGGTGGTGGGGGTATACATCAGCCCCTGCTCACTTTCTCTAGTTTAGAGATAATTTTCCATATTAAATTTTCTGCATGAAAAACATAAATTGTGATCCCTCAAGAGAACTGTCTTGCCAAGACAGTTCTAATGAGGGGTCAAAACTTTTGTTTTCTTTGAGCAATAAGATAACCCCCCCCCACACACACACACACACACACACATTTATTTAGAGCTCTGAGATGTGCAGTATTTTTAGTTATGACTATGTTTTAGATGTTCCAGAAGTGCCTAAGACTAGGAAAGAGAAGTTAAAGGAGAAAAAGAAAAAAATGAAGAGGAAGAAGAAGGCTCAGTTGGGCAGTGATGATCCTAATGCAGGGCTTACAATCCCTAACAGACCATCAGCTGTGTCTAAAGATAGTGTGTGTGATGATATAGGAACCAGTAAGGAAGATGATGGGAACCAGCAGCCGTAAGTTACATGAACCCATCATGCACAAAGCATGATGTACAAGTCCAAGCGGTGTGAACTATGGTTTAGTTACCTTCAAGCTCCTTGGGAACATCATTATGAGAATTGAAAAGACAAGAAAACGAAAAAGATGCTAACTGTATCTGCTGTCAGTAAATACTTAAATCAGTCTTTGAATCTGTGAAGTCTAGCTAATGTCTTTGCCTTGTGCTTATAAATTCCTCAGTGTGCATACTAAATGAATGAAGAGCAAAAGTTCTAATCAGACTACACAAAAGTTTGTTCACATAATTACGTCAGATGCACCCCTTTTTGCATGTTGCTGCTTAAATTGGACATGCCTGGAAGGGTGAAGTATAGCATGTTTGAGGACTGCACAATTTAATAAGTCTTCCCTCTGCTTATCAGCCTTTGGATCCTGAGAAGTTTGTGCTATGAGTGGATGGTTGAGCTTCTTGTTCAGATGCATCAATTGTTCATATGAGCCAGGACACGAGAAAACCAACAAAATGTTTGTGTGCAAAGCACAGACTCAGATCAGCCGGGGCATCTGCCTAGGCTGATCAGACTCTTCCCTAAGTTTTTATAGGGTAGCTATGAGTCTAAGCTACCTGCATGCGACCAGCGAATACTCTGATCCGACTGATCTGAGTGTGCACTGAGCACACAGCCACTTTGTTGATTTTCTCATGTGTTTGTAGTGGTCCAGTCAGCAGATGGGCCTTATGATGTAACATCAACAAACAATATGTTATGCATAATGCTACTGCACGTTTTACTACATGTGTGAATAAAAGAATTAAAAAAATCAGGATAAAATGGTACATTATCATACATGTCTCCTGTAATCTTATGATATGCAGGGCTCGAAATTTTTTTTTGAACATACTTATCCTGCAGGGCAAATGCTTTCAAATTTTAACATTTCTTTTCAAAAATCTACTCGTCTTTCTTGACTGGAGTAGAATACTGAGTCTGCCTGCTATCACTCATTTTTCCCTCAAACGTGTTCTACTCTCACTTTCATTTTCACTCGGTTATTTCCGGTACTTTCTGTAGGTAATATGGTTTTGTTCCAATTCAGGAAAGTGCTGAGCGGTTTTGCCAAAGAGGTTTCGTTTATAAAGATTTCTGCACCAAGGTAGATTTTTTTCTGCTTTATTCAAGACAAGATGTGAAAGTAATGTCCTATACAACTATTTGAGTTGGATTATGCATTTGTAATCATGCAGTTATAGAGCGCAAACAACTAAGGCAAAACCGTGTTGGTGCGAATCCGCATCGGGTCGATGTTCGATATGCGCAGGCGCACTGTTTAGTTACAATTTGCCATTTGCGTTTTCATTTTTTAGACAACACGATGCGGAAATCTATGGGATTTCATGCTTTTTGCGTTACAGTCAATATTTATTTGCTGTAATTTGATCGATTTGTAAAGTGCTTTTCCTGAACGGCATGATTAGACAATTTTCATGGAGGAAAAAACTACTCGTCCGGCAGGGCAAGTCAGTGACAATTTCCACTCGTCCTTACCGACCATCTACTCGTAAATACGAGCGGACGAGTGTAAATTTCGAGCCCTGATATGGACACAGCCGCTTGACTTGATACAGAGGCGAGATCAAGTAACTGTTACAGTTTGTGTGGCTATATGGCAGATGGCGCAGACCCTAATCAAATGGCTCCAGATCTGGATCTACATTGTTTGTTCAGGGACAGCCGTACCAGTACCTATTCATAAAGTTGTTACTCTAAATTTTGTGTTCCTGTATTTTTCAGCATTACAAAAGATACAGTTTCATCTGCCACATCCTATCAGAAGACAGGACTAAATTCTCTGCAGGACAGACAGTTTTCAACCAATCAAAGAACTGTTGACAAGATTACTAACAGTAGTAAGGGTTTAGCATCATATGCTTCGTCAAAATTATTGAAGGATGCTCAGAAAGGTCTAAATTCAAAACAAACAGGAGCTACAGGCCAGAGGATTTCATTGGACAAAAAGAAAAAGGTGAAAAACATGCATCAGCAGTTAGGAAATATTCTAAAGCAGGAGAAGAATAAAACCACCGGAGGGAATTTGGCAGACTTTTTATCTTCACTTTGATGATACTTGCAAACAACATAAGAACTCTTGCATTGAGATGTTAGAACTCAACAGGAAATCAGCCTTTTGTTTTTGTCACGCCTTTGATAGCAAAAGCATGGCATAGTTATTGCTTTCCAGCTTCAGCATGGTTGGCAGTGGCAGCACTGGTGGTGCTAATGCTTGTTGAGATTTCTGGTTTGGCTCTGTTTCTCTGGAGATATAAGGGCAAGAGTCATGAAACTTGGGCCATGCTTACATCTTGAAAAGGGAAACTGAAGGCAGTCATTACATTTTACAGCTAGAAGAGAAACCCTTAATGCAAACATCACTATAAGGTTGTGGGCTATATTTTATGCTTCACTGACATAACCGATTTGCATCAAGTTTTCTGGATTAGCTAACTTGGTACATGCTTACATCTAGATGCTAGAAAGTGGAAGCTTTACACAACCATCACTTTTAGGTAATGACCTATCTTTTATGCTAGACTGACTTGACAAAGTTGCATCAAGTTTTCTGGTTTAGCTCTGTTTCTTGGGAACTACAAGGGCTAGGGTCATGAAACTTGGAACATGCTTACATCTAGAAGATGGAAAGTTAATGCAGTCATCACTATTTGGTGTGAACTATATTTTACATTCCACTAACATGACAATTTTGTGAGGAGTTTTTGTCTTGCCTGTGACGAGCAGAATTGATACGTAGGTATTGCATTTCCGGTGTCATAAGTGGCATTGATGGCATAAACATTGTCTCGAGTATTTGCATTTAGCTCTGCTTTGTGACAGAGAGAGAGAGAGGTCATCACATTTCGTGGAAAACTTGTTCCCATCAGCATGGTAAATACTAAACCATGAATAACAATAACTCTGACCAGCCTGAACATGTACAGTCTTGTCAGGGCAGTTGGAGTTAACCGTAATGAGGAGCCCGGTAGCTCAGTGGATTATGTGCTGTCTGCTGATCTAGCTGCCTTAGGCTCAGTTCCCACTAGCAGTAAAAATCTTTTCAATCATAAACAGGGTTCTACTGCACACAGCCTTTCATTTTCATCCTCCCATCATCCTTATTTGACTAAAATACTCTTGAAAAGGTCGTAAAGTCACAATTTATTTATCCATCCATCCATTAAGGCATACCCATTCACCTTACTACGTGTCTACCTACTAATGCAACTTTTTGTTGTTGAGGCAGGTTCAGAAACGTTCCCATTATCTCAAAATGATATGAGGACAAGTGAGCAAAATCATTCTTCTCTTACGCCGGCTCAGTTGATCGGCTTCTTAAAATTTACCTTGTAATGGTACCTGCCAGCTATAGCAGTAATGACCACAGTCATACTTTGTTAGCGTAAGGTTCACAGAGTACAGTGAAGCTGTGCTCTAATATTCAGGTACCGCTGGTTACCAATCAGTTCATGAAATCAAAGGTGTTAGATGTAGTTGGGACTTTAATTAATTGATTTTAGACAGTTATATCTGAATCAAAAGTATCAGTTTTTCATCAGAATATTTGATCTGACAGTTGACCATAACAAATTTTCATTGCCTTTGAAAGGGTGTTTGTTTCATTGCATGGTAGATGTGTAGTAAATGAAGAAGTGGCAGTATTTAAGATATAAGTATAAGATGTGTGTCAGTATTTTTTGATAGCCTATATTTGAGCTGTGACATGACAAAAACCAACAAAGTGGCATGTGTGGCCAGCAACGACTCAGATTAGCCTGGGCATCCGAATAGTATGATCAGTCTGGGCATCCGAATAGTATGATCACAGTCTTCAGTGTCTGCAAGAATTTAGCTTAGGTCCTAAGCTACCCTTTAAGTGCAAAGGGAAGAGGCTGATCAGACTGGGTGGGTGTCCAGGCTGATCAGAGTCTTTGCTGGGCGCACATGCTGTATTGTTGGTTTTGTCGTGTTGTGGCTCATGTATCAGGAGCCTGAAACCTTGGAACAGCATTTTCTCTTACAGTCTGTTGATTGTGATATTTCAGATTTTTCAGGTAAACGTTGATATAAATAGAGGATCTTACATGGGTGCTCATGTATTATTGAATTTATTAAACGAGTTGGAGAAAAGATAAGATGCGAGGCTCTGCCGAGTATCTTATCGTTTTCACCACCGAGTTTAATAAATTCAATAATACAGGAGCACGAATACAAGATTCTTTTTATCATATAACACTAAAATCGCATTTTATTGGCAAATTTTGCACTGATACGTCACGATTTCGCCATTAGAAAACGCGACATTTTATGGACGTCAACGCATAATGTTACGACGTAATTTGGATATTTAATCCATTAGTGGATTATCGTTTTTAATGCATGGCTTTATTACACACTCGGATGCGACGTCATATGATAATGAGTGTTAATGTATATGGCAGGGTTGGTTTTATTTTGAAAATGTACCCATTCACCTTAAACAGATTAAAAGGAAACTCAAAGGTGAAAAAAGATATGCAACTTTTTGGCACCTCAGTTCCAATGGCAATGTGCTGTTTGTTAAAACTGTTAAAATGTTTAAAGGTAATATATAGCAAAAAAGTTTAAAGCCTATATTATTTCTTACTATCTTCCAGCAGAGTGCCCTGGAAACTAGTCCTGAGATTCAGTAGGTACTACTTCTTGGGTTGAAAAATCCTGGTGTCAACCTCATTACAAGCTTTCAGTTGAAGAATTTCGACCTAAATATAGAGAATACCATGTTAGTGTCTTTTGATATCAAGTGTATCAGGCGAGATCAGAAACAGCGTAGGAATGGCGAGGCTTGCCGAGCCAGTCCGACGTGTTTCTGGTCGAGCCTGATAAACTTTATATTAAAAGAGACTTACATGGTTTTCTATTTATCATGCATCATTAGAAGATTTTCAGGTGTAAAGAAGGTCAAACAAAAGAAAAGTAAACGCTGTTGTGTTTGACTTTGTTGACGGCGCGAATGCGTTATGACGTATGTCGGTGACGTCATTTAACCAATCGAATGTTGTTATCACAGCCAACGTCAGTATGTAGCCAATCGTCTTTAGAGATCACTTCTAAAGCCATGACCTGATAACATTGGCCCAAGCGCAGTTCTACAGTGACATGATATCACTTCAGGTTATCATACCCCTGTTATCAGGTGGATTTTGCAGCAGATGCATGATAAAATCAAAAGCCAACTCATGTTTTGTGATATGACATTTTTATGGGTAAATTCATTTTCCAAAGAGATGCTTATATGGAAAAAGCAGAATTTAGAGTTTATTTGGTTGGTTTTAATGATAATAGAGAAGTAATTCTTAAGCCTTAGTTTAAGCAAACAATCTTTTATAAGGAAGTTTAGAATACATGTGAATTATTTCTCCATAGTTAATCAGAACTGTAAAATAAACTGTATATTACATTCCTTTTTATACCCCCGACATACGAAGTATGTCGAGGGGTATATAGTTTTCGTCTTTCTGTCTGTTTGTCTGTCTGTCTGTCCCTCCCTCCGTTCGTCCGTCCGTCTGTCTGTGCGTCCGTCCATTAACATTTGCGTGAAAGTTTTGAGTTAAGTTTTTAATTTTTTGCTTATGTTTCCAATATCCTTTGATGGAGCCTGTTTGTATGTGACTAGGTATACTTATATGTTCCTGCAGAATAGTTGACATCATCTGGATGCTGCTGCTAACCTAAGGTCAAGGTCACAGACTTAAAGTTTTGCGTTTAAGTTTTGCGTTAAGTTTATATTTGTCTTACATATTTCAAATATCCTATGATGGAAACTTTTGAAATTTGACTAGGGTTACTGTAAGATTCAGACAGAGTAGTTGACATCATCTGGATGCTGCTGCTTACCAAAGGTCAAGGTCACAGACTTGTATATTTGCGTTAAGTTTATATTCTTTGCTTATATTTCCAACTTCCTTTGATGAACCTTTTGATATATGACAAGATTTACTTCTTTGTTCATGCAGAGTTATTGACATCATCTGGATGCTGCTGCTGACCTAAGGTCAAGGTCACAGACTTAAACATTTGCGTTAAAGTTTTGTGTTAAGTTTATATTCTTTTTTATTTCCACTATCCTTTGATGGTACCTTTTGATATTTGACTAGGTTTACTGTACTTTTAGGTTTATCGCTGCTTTCCAAAGGTCAAGGTCAGAGACTTGTGTATTCGTATTAAAGGTTTGCTTTAAGTTTACATTCTTTGTTTATATTATATCAGATTAGTTGACATCATCTGGGTGCTGCTGCTGTTGTTGAGTAAGGTCATTGAAGCAGACTTATATGTTTAAATTAAAGCTTTGTGATGAGTTGGTACTCTTTGCTGATATTTGTAACATACTTTGATGGAACCATTTGATAGGTGACTAAGTTGACCTTTAGGTTCATACCATGTATAAGATTGGTTTCATTAGGCGGTGGTTTCATTAGGCGGTGGCACTGGTCTGGGGTATACGTGAGCCCCTGCTCACTTGCTCTAGTTGTTTAAAAAACAGGACGCCTGTTTTTGAAAAAAAAAGAGCATCATGTGTGAAAGTGCGGTCTGACCACCCATCCAAAAACTATCTTGTTATCCCCCGCCAAAGGAGGAGGGATATAGTTTTTTCTGTGTCTATCCCTCCATCCTTCTGTCTGTCCCTTGAATTAAATCCCCTCACCATGGGGGGTGGGGGGGGGGACATATTGTTTTTATGCTCCCCGAAGGGTGAGCATATAGTTGCCGCTTTGTCTGTCCGTCCTTACGTCCGTCCGTCACACTTTTGTCCGGATCATATCTCTGAAAGTATAAGGGGTAACTAAATGAAACTTAACACATAGATAGAGGACAACAAGGGGAAGTGCAGTGCATAAGAACCGTAACCCTGTCACAAGTATTTACGAAGTTAGCTCCCTTTCCAGTTTTTCAATATTTTGCTTGTCCGGAGCATATCTCTGAAAGTATAAGGGGGAACTAAATGAAACTTCACACATTGATAGAGGACAATGAGAGGAAGTGCAGTGCACAAGAACCATAACCCTGTCACAAGTATTTATGAAGTTAGCTCCCTTTCCCGTTTTTTCAATATTTTGCTTGTCCGGAGCATATCTCTGAAAGTATAAGGGGGAACTAAATGAAACTTCACACATTGATAGAGGAGAATGAGAGGAAGTGCAGTGGGCAAGAACCGTAACCCTGTCAAAAGTATTTACGAAGTTAGCTCCCTTTCCAGTTTTTTCAATATTTTGCTTGTCCGGAGCATATGTTTGAAAGTACATGTATAAGGGGGAACTAAATGAAACTTCACACATTGATAGAGGACAATGAGAGGAAGTGCAGTGCACAAGAACCGTAACCCTGTCACAAGTATTTTACGAAGTTAGCTTCCTTTCCAGTTATTTCAATATTTTGCTTGTCTGGAGCATATCTTTGAAAGTATAAGGGGGAACTAAATGAAACTTCACACATTGATAGAGGACAATTAGAGGAAGTGCAGTGCTTAAGAACCGTAACCCTGTCACAAGTATTTACAAAGTTAGCTCCCTTCTCAGTTTTTTCAATATTAAGCTTGTCCGGTGCATATCTCCAAAAGTATTAAAGGGAACTTAATGAAACTTGATACATTGAAAGAGGGCAATAAGAGAAAGTGCAGAGCACAAGACCCATAACCCTGTCTTAAGAATTGACAAAGTTAGCTCCTTTCATATTTTTCAGTATTTTGCATGTCCAGAACATATCTCTGAAAGTATAAAAGGGATTTTAATGAAACTTCACACACTAATAGAGGGCAATGAGTGAAAGTGCAGAACATAAGAACCATAGCCCTGTCATGATTAATTACAGAGTTAGCTCCCTTTTTAATTTCTGCTTTATTTTGCTTGTATGAAGCACATCTTAGGAAGTATTGAAGGAAACCAAATGAAATTTGACACATTGATAGTGGGTAATGCAAGGAAGTGCAGAGTTTAAGAACTATAACATTAACTTTAGTAAATACTGAATTAGTGTCCTTCCTAATTTAGTAAGTTATTTAGCTTGTCTGGAGTTTATCTCTGTACATATTTAAGGGAACATGAATGAAACTTCTTATATTGATAATAGAGGGCAATGACAAGAAGTGCAGAGCAGAAGAACCATAACTGTATCCCATGTTATTTTGGAGTTACTTCCCTTCTTATTTTTCTCCATTGTATGCATGTCTAGAGCATTGCTTTTAAATTATTGAAGAGAATTACTTTTTCCATTTTGAATCGAATTTAGTTAACACAGAAAATCACTCCTTCACCAGGATACCCATTGTCCTATTCCAAGCCTTCGGGGAGCATCCATCGGTTCCACCGATTTTCTTGTTGGTATGGATCCCGTCAGCGTCGGCATAGCTTCTTGTCTGCACTCTATCTCCTGAAGGGATGCATGGATTTTGACCAAACTTGCACAGATACATTATTGGATGGGGGGAAAACTGATTAGATTTTGGTTGCCTTGACTTTATTAGCTCACCTGAGCCAGAGGCTCCGGGGGAGCTTATAGGATGGTAAGGCTCCGGCGTCCGTCGTCCGTCGTCCGTCGTCCGTCCGTCGTCCGTCCGTCCACAATTTCAAACGACTTCTCCTCTGAAACCGCTAGGCCGATTGTAACCAAATTTCATATAGAGCCTCCTGGGACCTTAGGAACGAAAAGTTGTTCAAACGGTCCTGGTCACATGACCAACATGGCCGCCATGCCCATATATGGTAAACACCTGAAAAAATCTTCTTCTCCAGAACCAATAGGTCGATGGTCTTGAAACTTGGTATGTAGCATCGGGTACACGAGTACTACCAAGATTGTTCAAATTATGACCTTGGGTTGACCTTGACCTTTTTTACGGTAAGGTCAAATTTGCTTACTCATGCTTTTATATGGCAAAATGCTGCAACATAAGATATCTTGGAAACTGTTGAAGATTTTGGCCTAGAAATTGGTACATACAGTCATCTTAATGACTAAATGAAGATTTATGAGTATAAGAGGTCAAGGTCATTCTTTGACCTTTGACCCAGAACTCTCATATTTTGACAATATCAAACAATCTCCTCAAAAACCACATTGCCAATTGTAACCAAATTTCATATAGATCCTCCAGGGGTTGAGGGAATGAAAATTTGTGCATACGGTCCAGGTCACATGACCAACATGGCCACCATGCCCATATATGGTAAAAACCTTTAAAAATCTTCTTCTCCAGAACCAGTAGACCGATGGCCTTGAAACTCGGTATGTAGCATTTGGTACTCAAGTACTATCAAGATTGTTCAAATTATGACCCTGGGTTGACCTTGACCTTTTTTACGGCAAGGTCAAATATGGGAAAATGCTAGAACATGAGATTTCATGGAAAGTTTTGAAGATTTTGGCCTAAAAATTGGTACATAGAATCATCTTAATGAGTAAGTGAAGATTTTTGAGTACAAGAGGTCAAGGTCATTCTTTGACCTTTGACCCAGAACTCTCAAATTTTGACAATTTCAAACAATCTGCTCTAAAACCACTGTGTCAATTGAAACCAAATTTCATATAGAGCCTCGAGGGGTTGATGGAATGAAAATATTTTCTAACGGTCCTGGACACATGACCAACATGGCCGCCATGCCCATATATGGTAAATACCTTTAAAAATCTTCTTCTCCAGAACCAATTGACCAATGGCCTTGAGACTTTGTAAGTAGCATTGGGTACTTGAGTACTATCAAGATTGTTCAAATGATGACCTTGTGTTGACCTTGACCTTTTGCAGCAAGGTCAAATATGGGAAAATGGTAGAACATAAGATTTCATGGAAAGTTTGGAAGATTTTGACCTAAAAAATTGGTATATACAGTTGTCTTAATGAGTTCATGAAGAATTATGAGTACAAGACTTAGAGGTCAAGGTAATTTTTTTACCTTTGATCCAGATTGCTCATATTTTGACATTTTCAACCATTTCCTCAAAAGCCAAAGGGCCAATTGTGAACACATTTCATATAGAGCCTCCAGGGGTTGATTGAATGAAAATTTGTTCAAACGGTCCAGGTCACATGACCAACTTGGCCGCCATTACCACTTACGGGATAAATCTTTAATATTTTTCTTCCCCAGAACCAATACACCTATGGCCCTGACACTTGGTAAATAGCATGGAGTACTAGAGTACCACCAAGACTGTTCAAATGGTGACCTTGGGTTTACCTTGACCTTTTTTGCGGCATGGTCAAATATGGGAAAATGCTAGAACATAAGATTTCATGGAAAGTTTTGGAGATTTTGGCCTAAAAATGGTATATATGGTTGTCTAATCAGTACATGAAGATTTATGAGTACAAGTGGTCATGGTCATTCTTTGACTTTTGACCCAAAACTCATATTTTGACAATTTCAGACATGATAAGTATAAGCCACCTTGCCAATTGTTCAGGTGAGCGATTCAGGGCCTCATGGCCCTCTTGTTTTCAAGGTCACAGGAGGTCATTGAATGATGAAAAATAGCTTGTCTGCACCATATCTGGGGGTGTCACCCCCCTCCCCCCTTGAATACTGAATACCGCTTAATTTTGAGCCTGAATACTGAATACTCTTTAAAAACGGGCTTGAACACTGAATACTATTTACGGAGTAGCGCAATGTAAAATCCTAGTAAATATTAAGAAAACATTTAGCAGCATGCTTAAAAAGCTGATTTAAATTCATTATAGATTTTGAAGTCAAATGACCAGAAACATTAAATTAAAGTGATTGCTACACACTGCAAACCCTCAACGGAATGTTCGTTTAACAATTCTGCCTCGTTTGTCGTTTCAGTGCAATTATTCAATTACTTATTCAGTACTCTCCAACTCCTAAACTTGTTAGCTGTGTTGTCGTCGGCAACGGTCATGCCGAAGCTTCTATCTCTGAGCTCCTATCCCAGGGCCGGTAGATGAGGTTGGAGGAATGGGGTTAGACACTGCGTGCCGTTAAAAAAATATCAAAATTTCCTCAGCATTCTAAAATGTCCCATGCTCAATTTAAACATTATTTGCAGGGCAGCCACACATGTAGCTCCAAAAATATGCAGACATGACATGCTTGCTCCCCGTAAATCGGATCTGCATACCTTTGAAATTCCGATCAGATATTAGGTAAATTAGTTAAAAGCTGTTCAAAAGGACATGGCATTTAGAAGGAATCTTTGCTCAGCGCTGATTGCTGAAAGTCCCCACTTTTCGCCACAAGTCACAACAACTGATTCAAGTACAAGTTAAATGATGCCTGCTCTAATTGAATGCATATAGCTATTTAATTTTCACAAAGTCATTATTTACAGAAGCCTCAGTCTGTAATTTATTGAATGCCTTATTTACAGAAGCCTCGGTGTATATAATTTATTAAATGCCTTGCTATTATATATTTTAGGGTTTCGGTCCGAGGTTTTGTCGTCATCATATTTTATTTCACACATTGAAAGCTGGGTAGTTATATCCGCATATTACTAAGACAAGACCTGTCACAGGGACAGGATAGCACGCCTGACAGCGCCTTGCCCATCACATAAAAAAGTTTAACGTAAAAATTTAACATTTTGCTAACGCCGACGCTAACGCCGACGCCGGGGGTAGTGCAATAGCTCGTCCTGAGCTTCGTTCAGGCGAGCTAAAAATCAGTCCTTGTGTCTGTTCCAAAATTAATGTCACTTGCTTTGTTTCTTCCTTTACTGCAAATGCTCTTTTGTTTACTTGATCTGCCCTTCAAAATACTTTCCATCTACCTAAATACACCTGTTTAGCCGGTCAATCCACTTTTGGAAGCAGTTCACATACTCTTCAATGGGGGCACCCATCAGATACTGATAAACCGCAGATCCAATTGCATTTCGCAACTTGCATCTCTTTTCAGATTGATGATATTTGAGATTTGGAAACAGATAATAGTCGTAGGGAGCCAAGTCTGGCGAAAATGGAGGATGTGGTAGGACGGTGGCCTTCTCTGACTCCAAAAACTCGGTCACAAGGTGTGCCTTGTGAGCGGGAGCATTATCATGCAAGAGGCTGAGGTGCTTAGGTCCTGTTTTGGGGCGGCGGGTTTTGTAGTACTTCATCTGTTTATGCAGTATAATATTTTTTATAGAACTTTCCTGTGACCGTTATGCCTTTTGGCACCGGAATTTGCAGAACTAGACCCTTATTATCGAAGAAAATTACATATAAAACATTCTTTACCGTTCGTTTTCGTGTGGCAATACTTGGACGTCTCGCACTTTTGTTGGCCCAAATTCACTTGGAACACATCCGCTTTGGTTCAAAATAGTAAATCCAGATCTCATTACCACTGACTAAATTGTTGAAAGCCTCTTTACTATTTTTTGGCTATATTTTCAGAAGTTTTTTTTTTCATTTTGTATCTGCTACACGGGTCCGCTTTTGTTCATCTGTCAACAAATGGGGTATCCCTCTTGCATTTATTTTCCTAAGTTGAAAATGATTCTTCAAAATACCATGAACTCGTGCTAACGACAAGTTTGTTAACCGGGCTAATATTGTCTCACTTTAAATCGGGTATCTTTTTGAGGATATTGTTGCTGCTGACGTACACTGTACAAAGGTCTGTGAAGTTGTGAGGTAGATTTTTACCTATGCTGAAACTTTAGTGATCACTCTATCGATAAGAGGTGGTTTTGAGCCCACATTGCACGACTGGCGACTGATATTAATTTTGGAACACACCTCGTACAGTCAGTCAGCCAGTCCATTCTTAAGTCACAATTGCCACACCCAACGATGGGAACATGAAAACTTATTGTTGTGGTTGGTATGGTTGGGTACCATATCTAGATATGCACAAACATTTCGGCGTCAGGCCTCACACACTATAGCAAAAGGGCCTCTTGGATACCCTTCACAGTGCAACCAGTAGCAGATGTATTAACCAGTGGCAGAAGTAGCAAGGTATCCAAGAGGCGGTTTTGCTATATATCTCTACAATTGTCAGGACATGCAACAGGAAACCACTGCGGCTTCGCACATTATTATCAAATGGCTGCCGATTAATTAATTCATTTATATTTTTGCGAGTACGCGTACGATTTGCTGTTTTTCTTGAATACTGCGTACCATGACTCTGCGTACTGAATACTCTCTAATTTGGGCTGAATACTGCGTACGATTTGAGGGGGTGACACCCTCATATCTTCTGAAGGAATTTATGGATTTTTACCAAACTGGCACAGATATATTATTGGGAGATGGCAAAGAATTGATTAGACTTTGGTGACCTTGACCCCATTTTCAAGGTCACAGGAGGTCAAAGAGTGTTGAAAAATGCCTTGTCTGCACCATATCTTCTGTGTGGATGGATGGATTTGAACCAAACTTGCATAGATATATCACTAGGAGATGGCAAAGAACTGATTAGAGTTTGGTGACCTTGACTCCATTTTTAAGGTCAAGAGTACGTAAATGGCACATACATAGAATTTTTTTTAATTTTGCACAGGAGTGCATATTCGTGTGTTACACCGAAATGTGCAATAAAAAATATAGGTCACCGAGTTAGTTTAGTCGCTAGATCAGATTGAAAAACGTGAAAATTTGAGGCCGTTTCAATTGACAGCAATGGGAAAGCGATGAAAATACTCAGATTTTAAAACTTAGACGTACACAGCTTGTTTACCACTACATAGATTTTTTTCAAAAACTGATATTTTATGTCACAGCATCTGTTGATTAAAATGAGGTAGAGAAAGTCCTTGACTACCGAGCTCGTTTTCCAAGTAGCGCTTGATACGCAGACATAGGTATGTATAAATTTTCGCCATTCGTTGACGTCATTTATAAGCGACGTTGCAACCGTTTACGGGCGACGTTATACACCTTTCCTGTAATTCAGAGTCTGTTCGAGTTTTGTCCCTTGCAACGCCTATGACGTCATCTATAGGATAGGATATTGTTTTCCATTGTGTAACCAAATAAATGCCGGTTTCCGTATATTCAAAACTAACATTCAACGGTTAAGATTAAGACAACTATTTTGTTCCAACTATATTTAGCTCTTTCTTTGTCGGAAAATAAGCTTTGTAACTTACAGCATATGGGAATTTGACATAAAATTAAAAGATTTCCAACTATTAAAACTTTCGGGCCAAAATGACCGTATTCGAAAGACTATGTATCACCAGTACAGTCGTCAAAACATAAGGAAAAAGACCGTTATTACAAAAGATACAAAATGAACGATTAGCTGATTATAAAGCAGATACACGCTAAAAATGACAAAGTGTGCTGACATGGAATTCTTTTGTGTAATCACCGAATCGCGCGCATTGCCGCAATAAACAAAAACCTATGATTGTGTATTACCTAGACACGTGTTCTGAAGGCAGCTTTAAGAACACCCTGCCGTGAAATGGAAACGATCAAATAAATAATACCGAAGATAAGTAAGAGATGGATAAAAAAAATATTAATTCAACATCGGGTTCAAACTTACGGAAAACTGTCTGGATGCTGATGCTTTTAGATCGGTGCATCGCACAAGAAACAATAAATATTAGCGTAATAATCTGTCCGGTAATAATGCGTATTTACTATCTGAATGCTCAGACGTTTCACCGGTCGGAAAAATGGAAATAACTTTTCAGATTTACGAAACTTATTGATACGAAATGTAACTCTTTTATATTGAACAAACGTGAATGTATTGCCGGGATGTTAAAACACGGCGTCGATGAAAGAGGTCATGAAAATCATGAGCGTCTTGTAGGGATTCTCAATATGATATTAAGATAGATAATAAAAAAAATTATATAGATAAAAAATGTCACATGACAACGGGGCAATTATACTTTAATTTGGTCTTTCAATGTATATTTTTGCAGTTCACATTTACAAAACGTCTGCTTTATGCATGTTATGTGTGCTTGCAGCTGTACTGAGTTATATGAGATGCTCCTATAGATGACGTCACAGTCTACTTGGGTAGATAACTCGTGCGCGACTAAATCGATTTATAGGAAAGGTGTATAAGGCATGCTAAGAACGTTATGAGAATACGGAAAGATGGGGACTTATTGGGTTCTCATGATCATGCTTTAGTGATAACAAAAATCAATAAAATTCAAAAACAAACTTCTAACAGTAATATGGTTACTGCAGCCGACACGAAATGAGCCGCGCAACGAAAAAGGAAAAGCCCTGAGTAAACTCAATTCCTCTTTTTAAAACTGCGTTACCCCAACACTGTAATACCAAATCACAAAATGCCGCGGCCGTGACATGATAAAGTGGGTCCTTGGGGCATGTACGGTCAGCGGATCAGTCTGCGCATCCGCCCAAACTGACCAGAGCCTTTGTTGTCCTCTGGTACAATGATTCCGTTGGGAACAGCGAAGATATTTATCAAACTACGCGTATACGCAGGCTGATCTGTGTGCATGTATATTTACTGCCGACTCGTGTTCTTTCGGTGTGGCTCAAGGTAGTCCGATAACATTGACCTTTAGGCCCTTTTGGACTGTATTTCAGTCATATCGAGAAGGTAGGTTCATATTGAAAAGTTACAAGGCAAAATTCCACCATTGGCGGAAGGCTTCTTGTATCCTAGTGGCCGTAGGGGCGGTGTGGGTAAAAGTCTGCTATATCTTTGACAAAGCCATACAACCAGTGGAAGAAATATTCATTCGTATTTGTGAAAGGATATGCATAGTTAAAATCGCAAAAAGCGCCATTATAATAAATATTACAATCCGACCGCATAAAGCTCTAAAATCAGCTGGCACACAATTACTTGGTTTATTGATCATTTCGGATACGCAATCCCACCAGCGCCGCGGAAGAGTGATTAGAGACATTCGGTTATAACGCAGAAGGATGCGGGTTCGAATCCGGGTTCGGCCAGCCAGCGACTGGAAAAGTCTTCAAGCCAGCAGTAAACGGGTAACTTTTTCGAATCAGGGAAGGATAACGCAGCGAAAGGAGAAAGATGTGCTCCGCCTTCCATACTTTCATAAGTGTGTCTGAAAAGTCCCGAGAGCCCTAAAAGTATGGAGGGAATTTGTATTGCGGCCAACCTTAAATTGTTATACACACGAAACACTCTCTGTCTGTCTCTCTGTTTCTCCATCTGTTTCTCTCTCTCTCTCTCTCTCTCATTAATTTTGTAGGAATACATTTATGTTGATGAAATAACGTCATAGATACAGGAAAAGAAGAATGCTGCAATATCAGCAGAGGGCTTGAATAAAAAAATGGCAACAACTCCGTTTTTTCCATGTTTGACTCTTTTATTAAATGTCCGATGGGGGCCGCCATATTGAAAATAGCATTGACGTGGAAGTATTTCGTGACGTAACGTCCTTCGCGACGCACGTAATTAATTGCGCCAGTCATTTACGTATTCTTGACCTTATAAGCGACGTTGCAGTCGTTTGCTGGCAACGTTATAAGACATGCTAAGACCGTTATGAGAATACGGAAAGATGAGGACTAATAGGGTTCTCATGATGAATGCCTTAAGCTTCGTTCACACGGGCAAAGTTTCTGTGACAAAGTAGGTTTGGAAAAGAAAAAAATTGCTCGTGTAAATGAAAAATACGCCACATTTTCATTGCCAATTTATATGGTAAAGTATTTATGACAAACAAAATTTGTCCGTATAAACAGAACATTTGCCATAGAATATGTAACAAAGAAATTAGCAATGGAGATAAGCACAGAAAACTGCTTATAATCAAATCGGTTTGATTTTGAACAAAGTATATTTAACAAAGAAAATGTGGCATTGTTTGCCGTTCACACGGGCAAAGTTTATTTGTCCAGGTAACCATGACGAATAATATTCGATCGTGTAAACACATCAGCAAATATTTCCTTGCCAAAGTTTATTTGACAAAGATTTCATGCAACATTTTTAACAAATAATTTGCTCCGTGTTAACGCAAAATGTTTGGCAAACTTTCTATGTTAAAGATTCTGTGACAAAGAACTTTTTGTGGCGTGAACGAGGCTTAAGTGAAAGAATTTACTTTTCAGACTCTCGTAACCAAAAAATAAGTAAAAATTGCAAGCACACTTCTACATGTAACAGTAATATGGTTACTGCAGACGACCCGACTGAGCCGCATATAAAAAAACTGCGTTACCCTAAATCACAAAATGCCATGATGAAATGGGTTCTTTGGGGCATACTAGTATACGGTTAGCGGAAGCTCAGATCAGTGGGCGCACCCGCAAAACCTGACCAGAGCCTTTTTTGTCCTCTAGTATAATGATTCCGTGAGGAACAGAGAAGAGATTTATTAGTCTGTGCGTATGCGCAGGCTGATCTGTGTGCATGTATCATATTGCTGACGACTCGTGTTTTGTTGGTGTTGCTCATGGTAGTCAGATTAAATTGACTTTTGGACAGTATTTCAGTGGTAAAATACAAGCTCAACTTCCAAATCCACTGTCGGTGGACGGCATTCAACAAGTAGAAGAAATATTTTATCATTCTTATTTTGTAATCAAAATAAAATTTTCGATGTCCAGAAAGGATATGTGTATTAAAATCGCAAAAATCGGCATTATAATAGATATTACATTCCGATTCCATAAAGCTCTAAAATCAGCTGGCATATATTTACTTGGTTTATTAATTATACTGAAAGGATTTAAAAACTTCCACTTTTTATTGCTGGCTGCTGATCTGTTCACCTATGACAGTGATGAATATTTAACGACAAAATGCTTGAAACTTATCAAATTTAAAGATTACGCAGTTCTTTGTATCATTTAGTTACATGACGTCAGTAAAAAAGCGTTACGTCACTGAAATGCATAAGGCGATTCCGGCGTTATCTTATGCAACACACTTTTCGACTATTTCTAACTGTCTTAATATTGTGACGTCATCCATGTTGATTTGCAAGTATCACTGCGGATGATGCTGTCGCGCAAAACCTATTACGGAGACGGCGTCGACGTTAGTTAACGTCATGATCTCTGGTTTTTAATCTCGGTTAGGTGCTTTTCTGACGGTCTTTTGAGTTTCCTGTAAACAGTGCACGTCGTCTGAGATTGTAAATTGCTGTAATTAGCGCATAAAATTGTACCACGACGTCACTTTTTGAAATTTCAGCATTTATCTGGCCCAAAAGTCTGAGCTTGTTTGCAAAATTTAGGCGCGGTAGGCAAAATAAAGCCACTGGCCGAGTTCAAACTTTTAAAATTCAATTTGATATTGTAAGAGAAATGTTTCATCAGAAAACTGTATACATGAAGCTATTCATCCTTATGTAAACGGTACTAAGAACACGAGGAGCACGTGCTTGTTCCTGACCGATTCGGTTGAACGACTTCAGATTCGGTATATTGATATAATCAGGTATAAGAGAATATATATGCTGTAAAAGTTTGGTGTACGTAGCTGCATTCATTTTCGAGATATTCAAAATTAATGGGTGGAAGTTTTTAAATCCTTTCAGTATATTTCGAATGCGCAATCCCACCGGCACCGCGGACGTTCGGTTATGACGCAGACGGTTGCGGGTTCGAATCTGGATTCGGCCAGCTTGGAAAAAATCTCTTTGTCAAGCCAGCAGTGAATGGGCAGCTTTTTCAAATCAGGGAAGGATAACGCAGCGAAAGGAGAAAGATGGGCTCCGCCTTTCATATGTGTGTCTGAAAAGTCCTGTGAGCCCTGAAAGCAGGGAGAGAACATGTATTCCGGACAGCCTTAAATAGTTACACACATGAAACTCTATTTGTTTGTCAGTCACTCTCTCTCTTTTTCTCTCTCTCTCTCTCTTATTAATTTTGTATGAATATAATAATGTTGATGAAATAGCTTCAAACATACAGGGAAAAAAGAACATTGCAATATCAGTAAAGGGCATGAATAAACAATGACAACAACTCCGTTTTCCCCATGTTTGACGTTATTATTGAATGTCCGATGGGGCTGCTATATTGAAAATTACAGTGACTAGGAAGTATTTCGTGACGTAACGTCCTTCGCGACGCACGTAATTAATTGCGCCAGTCATTTACGTATTCTTGACCTTAACGTTACTTAACTTTTCGCCCTACGTACCAGCGGTCGCCGGCAATTTGTATAGGACTTTCGTCACTCATGATTGCCATCGTCTGGTAAGTGCAGGATGAAGGCATTTTCTCTCAATCTCTGCATAAACTGCATTGGCTAACTTTTTTTAAGGGAAAATTAAAAAAAAAAACAATCGAAAATAATGCCATTGTGCCCTCGCATACAGTTTACGCGCACCCGAGTTAACTAGCTCTTTGAAGTAACAACTTTAGGATCGGCTTCGCCCCACGTGTTATGACATTTGAATAGTTCCATTGTCCACTTGTCGTTTGTACAGTGTAAGCGAGTCAAGTTTTCCAGTTCTGAACTACGCCCTGGACTCTCTCTTAATATCGTAGGCAGCTTGGAATCACTTGAGTGTCTAGGAGATTCAATGAAACGAATCTTTGATATACACTTGAAAAAAAAAGAGAAATGAACGACAGAATATTGAAAGAAAGGCAAGGAAAAAGAAACGCCACATTGTTTTTAGCTTATTGACAGAACATATCGTTGAATTATCGTATCAACGTCGATAAGATGACCTGACGATATTGCATGAGCGTTGATACGGCTGCCTGGCGTTGTTCAAATGCAAGCTGGGACAGTGTAAGGTTAAAAAAAACACATACAAAAAACTGAAATGTGGCATAACTTTTGCTGATTAGTAATTAGGTGGGTGGTATGATAACGCTTGAGGAGCCCTGGCAGCTCAGGAAGTTGAGCACTGGCCTGCTGATCTAGCGGTCTCAAGTTCGAGACCCGCTGGAGGCGGAAATCTTTCCAACAGTAAACGAGATTCCCTAGCGCACAACCTTTTATTATCACCTTCCCATCGTCCTGATATAACTTAAATACTTGTAAGAAGGACGTAAAATTTCAAGTCATCCATCCATGATAACACCTGTCTATGTCTGCTACCATGTTAGCTCTAAAGGGCGTGGTCGAAGTGTAGACAGTGACCTGACTACTCATTACTCATTGTACGATTCTGTATTCAATTTTACGAGGCTTTGTTGTCGTATGAAAGTAATAAAATCATTGCAACTCAACAGTTGCCAACTGGTTAGAAACTGTCAGAGAACAGCTTTCCCGGTAGTAGTTTTTCCCAACGGAACACTAGCCATCCCATTTTCAGTTTCTTCTCAACGGTACTTTCTATTTCCTTTAAATTTTACCCAGCGCTCAGCCTCTTTGCATTTTGTGAGCAGACCATGGAGTGATTACAGAAGCGAACAATGTTGACGCCATCTTGTTTTTCTCAAACGGAACGTTTGATGTCATTACGTAACGGGGCGACAGAAACTGTCGCACGGTGGCGCTGAATTACTCCCACCTCATCTTAATACAATTTGTAATCATATACCCATGATTTATTTCCCAAAATGGAAGTTTTCATTACAGTTATCCCTATTCTAGTACTTTTTTCTCTCATTTTTCACCTTTTAAAGTGTACGAAATGGGCATGTGGGGATAACTGTACTCAAAACTGTCATTTGGACAGGTAAATCCTTAGTTTTATGGTAGCAAATTTTTGTTATCAAAACCGTAAACTGTACTCAAAACTGTCATTTGGAGAGGTAAATCGTTGGTTTCATGGTAGCAAATTTTGTTTCATGGTGATGCGTCATTAGCACCGTAAAACACAGATTGCGTCCATAAAACAGATGATTAACCTCCCCAAATGACAGTTACTTAGCACCCAAAGCAAGCGCTTTCAGCAAAGTAAAACCTCAGCCAATGAGAAGGACATTTCATCATGACGTCGGATTTTCAACAGTTTATTCAGAAGAAAATACGGTTATCCAATCAACCGTCGCATTGTATTTGTAATTGCATTAGAATGAGTAATTTTCTTTTCTGTAACTGATATTTCCTGGAATTATATTTCCTGGAATTTCCCGGCTAAGCATAAAATAAATCCTCTGTAATCTTAGCGCTTGGAGTGATAATATCCTTCAAGGACTTTCAAAAGCAACACACCATTTTATAACAATACATTTATTCATGATTTTTTCAGCATGACAAATATCACACACACACACGCACACATGCTTCACACACATTCGCAAAATACATCAGTGAAATATGTAACGTAAAATGCCATGCATTGAGACAGATAGGTATCGGCAAACAGTGTAGACCAAGCTTAGACTGCACCAACATGGCACTCCACTGTTTGGCATTCAGCCTACATTGTTTTGATGCATTACTGCTTTGTAATACCAAAATCAATTGCCGTATTTGAGCCGCGACATGACAAAACCAACACAGTGACGTGCGCCACGCGAAGACTAAGATCAGCCGGGGCATCCGGTCAGTCCGATCAGTGTCTTCACTGGCAGCATGGAAGTAGCTTAGACCCTTAGCTACCCTTCAAGCGGACAGCGAAGACTCTGATCAGACTGGGCAGATGTCCAGGCTAGTCTGAGTCTGTATGGTGCACACACCACTTTGTTGGTTTCATTGTGTCCCGGCTCATTTATGGTCATTATTTTATGTGTACCAGTTTTTAGAATTTTTTCGGTAATAAAAGCCTCAAGGTTCCAAGTATGAGGTCGACCATCTTCGCAAGCCAAGGATACTAAGTCCACTTTGTTCTTTACGCACGTAAGGAACAAAGTGGACTTAAAGCCCTTGGCTAGCAAAAATGGAGAGCGACGTGATTCCATCCAATGCTGTCCCATGTTTAGTTAGAAGGAAAAAACATCATCATTAGCAGGGAGACATATGCTATGATTTACGTCATGTAAAAAGGTACCTTACAGCATGTACAAACGGTTAATACTCATATCAGTTTGCATATCTTCGCAGTTTGATCAGTCATTTTGCGCTACTGTCAAACCTGTCTTAGTGGCCACCTCTATTAAGCAAGCAACCTGTTTTAAGCAAGCATGTATTCCGTTCCCAAAACAGGCAAATACATTGAAATGTACCTGTATTAAGCAAGCACCTGTCTTAAGCAAGCAGTTTTTGATTATCCCTTAGGTGCTTGCTTAATACAGGTTTGACTGTATATGTGAATCTCAGAGGATAAAAATGTAAACAATACTCTTTTATCAATTTGCACAGATGTTCAGGCTAATTTGATTATTCACTTTACGCACAAGGTCCTTTTAAACGTCAAGTCATTCTTTAAACAAACATTCTTCTGTGACATGGCATGATTCGATCTTGATAGTTTGTCGTCGTTTTACTGTTTGGAATTTTTACTCAATGTTCTTCCATGTATGAACCTTTTCCTTTTTTTCTGTCACAATTTCAGCCAAAACGTTAAACGCGAAAAAAAAAAAACAAAAAAAAAAAAAAAAACAGCAAAGCAAAATAATAATACATAATGAAATAGAGAGAAAGAAAGAAAGAATAATAGAAAGCATCAGACATTTAGCGTCTATAATCAAGTTTTCTAGAGTATCTCTTGTTTAAAATACTGCAGAAGTATAACTGTTATCGCACTCGCTGTTAGAGATGTCTGAGGTGTCGGACGTTGGGATGGGCTCCCTAAATGTACGCTTGGTCCTATGAACACCACATAAAGACTTTACTTCATTTGGATTCTCCTCTTCTCGGACTGGATCTGTTGTTTTTTTATCATGTGACCTCCTTCCATTTTCCGTTCTTGATTTTCGTTTGTCAACGTGTTCTATCCTATTAATTTTAGGAGATGATTTAGTATCAGCAGCATTCACCTTTTTAGGAGACGAAGCATAGCAAAGTTTCAGGCTGCCTTTCTTCGTGTTAACATGCGTTTGAGCGCTCTGTTGTTTTTCCGGTTTCCTTTGTATCTTTACTGTATCTTGTTTCTGAGCAGTAGGTAATCTGACCTTTTCGTCTGGACTTTTGTCCTTGTCAGCAGCTCTTTTTGCGATAGGTGGCGTCTTAAGTTTGGTATCAGGTGACTCTTTACTTTTACTAAACCGTTGTTGGCTTGGTACGGATCTGGTTGTATTTTCTTTTATAGTTTTAGGAGTATGTTTCATTTTATCAGAAACAGTGTCTTTTATAATCGTAGTTTGGGGTGGTGTTTTTCCTACTTTGTTTGTAACAGTATGATGCTGTCTTGGAATAAATTGGTTTATCGGTGTTTTGGGTTTTGGAATCTGTTTATGGAGATTGTCGACATGTGGAAACGGCTTATAATCGAATTTCAATCTATCTTTGTACGTCATTTTGCTGGGAGAGTTTTTCGGAGTACTTACTTGATTGTTGGCATTGGATTTAGGATTTCTAACTTTCGTCTGACGAACATTTTGTTGCTGAATGTCTACCGAACCCCTTGCTTGTTTGGCAGGTTTACTCAGACTCTTGCCTGGCATGTTTTTCTCTACGGCAATAGATTTACCATTTTCTGTTTCACTGACCGTTTCAGAATTATCAGGCAAGCATATTTCCGTTGTATCTGAAAATTCCGCTTCCGCGCTAAAATCTGTGCCCTGTGTAAATCCAGAGGATGCTGAAACTCTTCTATTATAATTAACATCATTCTTAATCGTACTTTTTGAAGACACAGAATGAGCTGTCTCTTGCATTTCAGCTCTTCCTTGTTTAGTATTTGTTTTCTCTGACTCTAGCTCTTTTGACATTCTGAATATAACGTCTTGTACTAAATTGCTTATGAGACTGGAAGGAGCAGAAATATCGCTGTCCGACTGTATGTTACGTGTATCATCACTTTCTTCTGGCGTAAGAGTCTCCATTCCTAGTGTTGCAAGTTGTGTAGTGATTCTTCCGAGCATGTCGGCATCCAAACCTTCAGCCTGAATTTTTGTTAATTCGTTGTCTAATAGTTTGATCATATTTTCTGGCGTCACATCCATCTCTTTATCTGCTTGTATAAATGACAAAACACCATGCCTCACTGATTTTAATTCTTCTTCGCCCAGTTTATTTTCCTTTATATTATTTATGGTCTGTTTTATACTTTCAACAACGATTTCTTTTATCTCATTTTCTTGATCAGGCTCCAGACCATAGTCTGTTCTTGGTGCAGTTGTGTCTGATATAGCATTTTGTAAACAGTCCAGTACCACGTTTTCCAGATTTGCTGCTGATTTTGAACCTTTCTCGTCTTCTCCAAGTTGCTTTGATTGTTCTTCAAGTTCTCGTTTCATATCTTGTATTACAGCTTGAAGTACTTCATTTATATACAAGGCCGTTTGACTACCTTCAGTTGTCTGATCAGCAACTTCTGATTCTGCGGTTTTTTCTGGAAGTCTTTCTAAGCCAAGCTCATACAATGCTTTTTTATCTTGTAAATCGGTAACAATGTTTTGAAGAGTATCAAGGACAAAGTCTTGTATTTCATTAGACATATCTGGCTTTTCGCCGTGGGCTTTTTGAGGATACATAGATTGTTCTAGGCGCAAGTTGGACACCATATTATGTAATGCTTCTAGTACAACATCCTCTACCTCTCGCGACATATTTGAAGAAATACTGTGTTTGGAATCGGATGCTTTCTTCTCTTCCTGTGAATCCATGCCAGCTATTTGGGGTGATCCTACAAGTGTGCTCGCAGCTCTGTCAAATTCTTGTCTGCTAAGAACGCCTCGTAAAGGCTGTTCTATTGACGCTGAAATATCATGTTTTACTCTAGACACAACTTCTTGTATAACATTTTCTGCCACAATTGACGATGCCGATCGTAAAACAAAAGTAGACGGTGCTTTTTCTGGTAATGAAATATGCCCTTCTCGTATCTCAACTAGAATACTTTGCAGCGTTGCCTTAACAAATTTAGTAAGGATTTCAGAGCTGACACTAATCATAATGGATTCAACTGCTTTTACGGGATCACTGAAGATTTCAGTAACAGAACTGTCAGGGGTCAAATACGTTTCCAAAATTCTTTGAACATACACTGAAGCAGAACGCTTTGCTGCTATATCTTCTTGCAAGCGCTTTAAATTACTTAGTGCATTAGTTTCAAGAACGTGGAGGTCAGAAGTATCGCCTGTTACTACCATGAAAAAATGTGCCATTGACAGATCTGAAATAGTGCCTTTGGAAAGTTCTAAGACTAAAGTATCCAGAATTGCTAAAATGAAGTCAACAATGTCCTTTGGTTTATGTCTGACTTTCTTATCTGAAAATTCTCTTAAATTCTGCAGCGTAAGATTAACCAGGTCCAAAGCATAAATAGTTGTACTGCCAGCGTCAGACCCAAGACCGTGCCCTGTTCTTATCTTATCCATTGTCAAGTTAACTAGATCATTAGCGCAGACAGTTGTACTACCGGCTTCCGACTTATGTGCACGATCAAGTTTTAGCTGATCAAGTGTGAGATCAACCAAATCATGAGCGTAAATTGTTGAGCTACCAGCTATTGACTTTGGCGAAAAGTATTTTGTCACATTTTCAAAAGTAAGCTCAACAAGATCATCGGCACATATGGTCGAGCTACCAGCCTCAGACTGAAGTGATGGAATTGAAAAATGTTTCATCCTCATTTTCCCTACAGCTACACTCCTTTTAATATTTGCCATGGTTTCTTTGATCAAGCTTTTCACCAACTCTTGGTCTTCCCGTGGAAGAGAGTCAGGCAAACTCTCCTGCCTCTTGTCTGTCAGAACATAATCTTTATAATTTTCAAGAATAACACAGAAGATTCTTTCTGCATCTCTCTGAGCAACTGCGTCTTTCTTAAGACACTGTATTATTCTTTGCACGGTCTTTTTCACTGCATGAAACTCCACCGGCAGACTCTTTAGTTGGCCTTCATCTGATATCAAAGAAGCCACAGAAGTTGCTACAGAAGCAATGAGCGGTTGAGTCATTCCTTGCTCTTCGAAATGGTGATTGATATGGTCGATAGTTTGAACAACCATATGCTCTGCTATAGTCGACGCAGATGGAGAATGGTCCAACGTAGGAACTGAATGGATATCTGATAGTTCAAGTCCTCTTTCAATGTCCCGATGTATTCCTCTTATGGTAAAATTAACAGTCTGGCCAACCATGCGCTCTGCTATAGTGGAAGCAGATGGAGTCTGCTCTAACGAAGGAACTGAACGGATTTCTGATAGTTCAAATCCTCTTTCAACATCCCGATGTATTCCTCTTATGGTAGAACCTACCACTTCATCAGCGAGGTATGATTCCGACGTTGTGCTTATAATTGTTTTAGTTATTTCTTTCAGAGATTCTTTTGTGAGCAGTCCACTTTCAATTTCTGCCTGTAATGACTTCAGAACTTCTTCCACCAGTCCTTCAGCAACGGTATCCGAGCGTGGTGTGGATACGGCAGAGCTGACACCACTTAGTAAGGCAATTATCTTGTTACCGCAGTCAACCAGTCGTTTTCCAAATTTGTTTGCATCTTTACTTTTTACGGCACCATTTTCTATGTCCTCCGTTATTTGAGAAAGACATAAAAGCAATTCCTCAGGTTCAAGCTGAGGCGGTTTAGTCGTTAACGTCGATTCGGCACTGTCTAAGGCAGCGTTTTTTCTTTCAATGCTTGTCTGAAAAACCTTGCTTAATTCTGATATGTCTTCCGCATTGAATTCGCCACACTGAACCTTATATGTCACATGCTCGAGAATATTCTTGAAACACGAAGCTAGTGAATTAAGCATAGCCGGTGCTTTTTCATCATGGGCATGGATTGCTCGATATGCAGTCAACAAGTTTTTGGTCATTTGATCCACAGCTTCTTTTTCTACAGCACCTACAGTAAGGTCATCTCGAACATTTTGAAGTGCTTCTTTCATATTTATTTCGGCTACCAGAGAAGATTCAGACTTCAGCGGAGAAGATATTACTCTTGCAACCGATACTGCCATTTCTTCAAGCTGGTTGGTGCTAATCTCACACGTATCTATCTGATCCATTATTTTGTTTAAATCTGTAAAGTCACTTTCAGCTGGCTGAGCTGCTGAACTAATATTTTGTTTGAGACATCTTACGATATCTAAGAATATATCATTGAGTGATGGTGCAGCTGCTTCATCTTCATCCAGGGTAGAAATTATAGCCGATGCAATGTTCTGCACCCCTGATATGAGATGCGGATCCTTCTGTTCTTGTAACAATCTTTCCTTGGCTTTTAAAAGGGCATCTTCTACTATAGACCTTGCAATTTCAGATGTAGATGTTCGACAGATGATATCAGGTTTTGCTACAGTTTCTATTATTGTAGATGATATGTGTTCAATTTGGTTAACATCAAGTTCAGTCTTCGACAATCTTTCGCTTGCTTTATGCACCACTCCTATATCTATGTTCTGGCCTTGAGATTGTTGTTCAAATATGAATAGGACATCTTTCATTAAATTTGTTACTTTATTTTCAAACTCGGGAGTAGGTGGCGACTTCAGCATATTGTACGAGTAAACTATAGCAAATACTATTTGATAAAGTGTATGTAATTCGACTGTTCCCGTTTGCAGTTGCCGAAGAATGTTTTGAAGAATATTCTGAATATCTTGTTTGTCGTGTATCTCAGCCCTTGAATCGGTCGGTAAAATGTCTTTGGCCTCTTCCTTCACTGTTGTTGCAAGAGACTCAATCTGTGCCTTTGTTAGAACCTCCTGCTCAAGATCGTTAATCAAATGTTTCAACGTTGTCACCATGAAGTCATCTAACAAAGCATCACAAACTGGCGAATCTTCCCTGCTATCCTGAGCTCTTGAGACACATACTTGGATAGTCTCGTCGATAAAATCATCTAGCTCAGTGTCAGATAAGCCTTCTATTGCCTCACCCGAGGGTTCACCTAGAACTGTAGCGGTAAGACCTGCCATATCTGCCGGTACGATCTTGCCGGACTTGATCTCATCTAAGATTTTGCCTAGCGTAAAATCGACCATTTGTTTTGCTATTATCGATGACGAACTGGACACTATGAAAGGACCCTCCATGTCTCCTTCAAAGGCTTCCATAATCACTGCTTGCTTTTGTGCGTCCGCTTCTCTTGTTTGAAGGATATCCATAGAATAAGAGGCCAGTTTCATTATTTCGTCATTGGTAAGCCGACCGCTATTCAGATCATCCAACAGTCTAAGAAGTAAAGTCTCCACGAATGATACAGAAGTTGTCTTGTCTGTAAATGCCGGCGAACCTAAAATTGCTTCGGCTTCCATTTGCTGAATTTCTAATTGTGATGCCACAGGTGTCAAAACATGCTCAGCTACAGGTCGATAGTATTGGTACCCGGCCTCTTCATCCTCAGCAGCACTTACTGGGATTTCTTCCTCTTCAGTGACAAAGCGAACAGACCGACTCATCTCAGCTGAAACAGTTAGAACAAATTGCTACTCATATGGCTTAGCTGAAGTTGTAACGAGGTCACTGCCATGTTTTTCAGCCACTGGCATTTTGTGGCTACCTCCTTGCTTCCCTTGACAAACCAATTCTTCCTGAGAGGGTTCTACTCTTAAAGGAAAAAAATGCTCCTTTAGGAGCAAATATTTTCCTGTAAGAGTTGACCTCACTGAGAAGGAGATAATGGAAACGGCAGAATTGTTTCTTCCGAAACTTACGAAACTTACCAATGTTCTTTTTGCTCTTGGAATCACTTGACAGAAGAACTCACACAAGCGGCCGATTTAAGTAAGATCCTATGTATCATCTGCATTTTCTCTCTCAAAAAAACTGACAGGCTAATACCGTATAACGCGGTAATTTTCGCGGGGTTCCATTTTTCGCGGTATTTCGCGGTCATCTTGAAACCAAGAATATAATATCCTGTTTCTGACAAAGTATTTTCAGTACACACAGTGTCCACATATTTTGTTTCCGTTTGCTTCGGTAAATTCTGGTATTTTTCACTTGAGCCAGTCCTTTCATTAACCTGCGGCCGAGCCGCAGGTTAATGAACGAACTGGTTCAAGTGAGAAACAAACAATTTTACTTTTTGCGCATGTTCCTGTCCGCGAAAAATAAAAATCGCGAAAATTAAGTTTTTTGTTTTTGACCTCAAACCGCGAAAAATTGAACCCGCAAAAATTACCGCGTATACGCTATCTTTTTAACATTTAACAGAAAACATCACGTTGTCACAGCCGAGTGATGGGTAAGGTATGCTCGTATGATTAGACACTGCTCATGACGCATAGAGAAGGCATCTGTTATAAAGGTGTATTGATAAACCGCTATGTTTTCCGCCAATTTTGTCGAAGGGGGACAACTTTTGTGACTTCTTGTTTGCTTCTCTGTAAACAAAGTGCTTCTTGAGTAGGGTCTTTTCTTTATGAAAAGAATTTGCTGCTGGTGGAGCAAAGTCTTTCTTTTAAAGTTTGACCCCCTTTTGAGAAGGGATGCAAAAATAAAAATGGCCATATTTCTTTCACTGAAAGTGTATCCATTGCTGTTTATTGAATTATATTCCTTTACAGTCAATATGTTGTCAAGGTAATTCGGTTGTAATACTAATGGTACAATATATGCTAACTTACCGTCGATCGTTGTTTCTTCAGCTTCAAGCATCTTCAGATAAGCGGGATACATTTCCTACAGAAAAAGAAAGGGTGAGGCATTACAGAACTACTAAGCTGTATTGAAAATTTCATTTGTGGAGGTAAATCTTCGGTTTTATGGTCGCAAATCGCGTTTTACGGCTTCGCTAACGCGTGTCCGTAAAAAGAAATCTCCGACCATAAAACCGACAATTTACCTCCACAAATGACAATTTTAGAACAGTTATCTGCGTAATATACTAAGTTTGCTGAAATATTATAAGATTTTTCAAATATGCAAAACTGCATATTTGAGAGACCTCATATAAACATTTCTTTCTGTTACATATACTTAGTACCAGATCGAGACTGCTCATCTAAAATAATGAAGCAAATCTATATCATACTCAGAGCCTGTACATACGGCTTTTCAATGTCAAAAGCTGTCTTTTTACGAGTCAAATTTAGTCTACAGATACATTTTTACTCATTTTCATGCAACTTTCAGTTACTTGTAGACAATATATCATAGTAGCCATGTTCACATGCTGTCTTCCGGAGTTATGACCCTTGCTCTGACCATCTAAATAACACATGTTAGCAATTCCGTCACAGCTACCGGAAATGGAATTTAATAATTGTGTTTTATTTCATCATAATTTGATCAGTTGCTTTCTGTAAGAGTTAAAGGGACCTTTGATCACTCGTAGCCACGACTCCTTTCAAAATCATATTATTCAGACACTCAGACACTGACATGTCCATATGTTTGGGCCTTTGATTTTAAATAATTCTTTATCCTACAAGGGATATGAATTTTTCTATATTCTTTTTCTTTTATTGCTAAATAATTATTGTTTAGTAGACAACAATCAACAACCATGGATGATTACCACACCGGGTAGGCGGCAATCGAAAACGCTCTTAACAATCGATTAACGTGGATCAAAAACCGCTAGAAACAGCGTTTTCGATTGCAAATTGGCGACAATTTGCAATCGAAAACGCTGTTTCTAACGGTTTTTGATCCGCGTTCGTCGATTGCACGAGCGTTTTCGATTGCCGCCTACCCCGTGTGATTACACACTATACTGATTTGCACGTGTTTGCTATGCACTTGATCTAGATGCATGCGTAGAGAAGCGCCACAACGTTATTTCGTCGGTTATAAGACAGTTTTCCCTTCAAAAACAATTCCAAAAACTAGATCCGTCTTATAAGACATGTGACAAGCCAAATATTTAGATCCGGAGCCGTATTCATAAAGCCACTTAAGTCGTTGCTATGCTGTTGCTAAGGCTGAATATCTATAAAGGAGATTCCCTACAAATATGAAATTTGGTCCGGAGGAACAGTCTTTGTAAGACTGTTCCTCCAGAGCAAATTTCATAGTTGTAGGGAATCTCCTTCAAAGAAATTTGGCCTTAGCAACAGCATAGCAACCACTTAAGTCGTTTTATGAATACGGCCCCGACTTGTAAGACGATGGATCTTGATTTTCGGGATTGGTTTGGAAGGGGAAAACCCATCTCTTGTTGAATTCCATGAGACTGCTTTAAAACTTTAGGTTATTATAATGATGGAAAAAGATCATTTAATAGCCGAATAAGCATCTCAGCTAATTCAACAGCATGATGTCGAACCAACGTTGACATAACGTTGGTTCAATGCTGATTGGTTTTACCGTAATGTAAGATTTACATTTTTGACTCTTGAAATGACATCTTCTACAATTTCATTCGCCTTTGCCCGTAACTCTGCCTCTTTCTGAAATAACAATAATAATAATAATTATCTTGATAACAAGTTGTGAATTATTGAGTGCCGTTTTATTGTACACTCCCCTTTTGAGATATCACAAAGTCGACTTGGTGATATCACAAATTCTATACGATCATTATGATATATCATAAAATTTATTTAGTGTTACCACATTCTGTTAAGGTATCACCAATAACAACTTTTATCATGCATCTGCTGCAAAATTCACCTGATAACAGGGGTATGATAACATGATGTGATATCATGTCACTGCATTACTGCGCTTGCGCGAATGTTATCAGGCGATGTCTTCAGAAGCGATCTCAGAAGACGATTGGCTATATACTGACTTTGGTCATGATAACAACGTTCGATTGGTTATATGACGTCACGATTTACGTCATAACGCATTCGCGACGTCAGCAAGTTCCAACAAAACTACGTTTGTTTTTTCATTTTCTTGAGGCTTTTTATGCCTAAGGTCTTTAAATAATCCATGATAAATAGAAAACCATGTAAGTGTCTTAAGATATCAAGTTTATCAAGCTCGACCAGAAACACGTCGGACTGGCTCGGCAAGCCTCGCCATTCCTACGCTGTTTCTGGTCTCGCCTGATAAACTTGATATCAAAAGACACTAACATGGTATTCTCTATATATCGAATTAGTGGAATCGCTTAATGGATTGTGTGGTATCCCAGTATTTTAAAATGTATGGGCATTTGTGATATTACTGGTTTGATATCGTGTGGCTTCATTTTTCGAGTCTTGATTAAGAAATAGATCAGCTCTAGCAGTGAATTGTTGAGTAATAATTCACTGTTTGGAGGTCAGTTGTAAAGTAGATCATATCACGAGCGCGGGGCGCGAGTGATATATCTACTTACAACTGATCGACAAACAGTGAATTATTACTCAACAATTCAATGCTAGAGCTGAACTATTTCGATTCTAACACTTAAAAACGCTGAAAAAGTATTTTTGTCATTCAAATTCTCCCAACCTTCCTGCCAGCGCGTTCATATTCCCGCTAATATTCTTAACTGTATCTAAGATAAATGTACAATTTTTATGGCGATCTTCGAAAAGAAAAGAGACGTTACACCGTCTAACGTCTCAAAACGTCACAAAATTACGACAGTACTGCCATTGACATCAGCAATTAGACTCACGCGCTCCGAAACAGTGAATTGTTGCAGAATAAAACACGGAAACTTTCCATTGCTTCTATAGGCGCGCTGTGTTAGAATATCATTTATTCGCACTTGTGATATCACCAAGACATACCTGTTCCATGATATCACAATATCGAATTACTGATGACACGATTGTAATGTGCTAGCAAGCTTGCTGGTAGTTATCTATGGGGTGCCGTTTTACTATAATGGTTACAGTTAAATATCCCTTGTCAATCTGTTTATTTTTAAATATAGACCTTTGCAAAAAGTGAATGTCCAAACAAGCAAATCCCCTGTGTTTTTATTTTTATTTTTTTATTTTTTTTTTTTTGTCGCTAGGTTACATTTTAAACAATTACAATTCAATGGTTTTAATTTTAAAAATCTCCCACTTGTTGAGCTGTTCGTTTTGAAATATAGACTCTCCAATGAAACGTATGCTAAATACAGGAGAAGAACTAAATAAGCAATTATGCTTTCGTTCTGATCCAATTGTTTGTATCATGTTTATATTGTGATCATGTACAGTTTATGATACAATAAATATGTTTAAACTAAACGTATGCCCAAACAAGCAAATGTCCATGCGCAAAGGGTGAGTGTTTTATGCGCACTTAACTTATGCATTAACCAACATAAAATTTACCTGTTCTTCTGGCTGAGTAACAATGTCCACCGCATCGTCAATGGCTGCGCTCAACATTGCCATGAAGGATGGTTTCCGATCTGCAAGAAATAAACAAAATAACATTGAGCATGAAACTTCGACTGCGCTTCCTGGGAGCACATAGAAACGCCGTTTGAATCTGAATAGATCAAGTAGACATCAATATTCACCAGGGATACATGCCATTATGTTGCATCGCTGGTAACCAAAGAGATTTTCATGTGGATACAAGTAAGTTTCTTATATACCTACCAATGATACACCCTAGAATCGTGTGTTTTTCAGTGAGATAGAAAAAGTATATATTCTTTTTCTCAGAATCGTGGATAATTAGGCCTAGTTGTTATTTTTGTCGTTTTGTTGCTTTACTCCCTCAGTAAACACCTTGGTCATGTCGCGATGGTCAGCTACCCTAACCATACTATTCCTGCGAAAACTTTGACCTAAGCGGTTAGCTAATTCTAATTGCACATACTTTTGCCAGTAACTGACAACTGCCCTTCTTGAATCAGCGGAAGGAGAAGCGAAAGTGCATGTATGTGGCCGGATCGGGTATCGAACCCGGTACCTCTGGCTCTTGAGTCAGACGCGCTACCGACTGCGCTACGCGGCCCGGCAAGTATATTTGCCGTATTAATTCTTATAAACGCCCCTGCTCTAATAAACGCCCCCTGCCTCTTTTCCGAAAATAATGTTATATTAACTTGCATGAATTCCCGTTAGCTTTTCTGGATGAGATAGCTCTTTGACATGGGGTCTACTGTTAAAGGAAAGAATTTGCTCCTATAGGAGCTAATTCTTTCCTTTAAGAGTTGTCCCCTTCTGAAAAGGGAGGCCAAATCGTAGAATTCCTTCCTCTGAAAGTATACCCAATCACCCAAGTTTGAACATTGGAAGTATTTTGGTAGTGGCTGATTTACTACACTTTATGCTTTAAATAACGCCCGCTTTCGTAAAATGCAATGCCCCCGGGGCGTTTAACAGGATTAATACGGTGGTTGACTTACGTTTTGGTGGAAGAAGACAGCTTGCACTAAGTCGCCTGAGAACGTCTTCAAGCTTCCAACACGTGCTCTCGAATGGAGCCCCCGTCCTTCGTCGCCTTGCTGTCGAAAAGAACAGAAATAATAAGTGTCCATATCCACTGTTGTCGAACCGCCCCGGTGGAGCTCGGATTGGGCACAACAATTCCGGATTGGAAGAGCTACAAAATGGCGGAAGGCAAACAGATTGCTGACAGGCATCATTTTGTTTTATGAATTATTAATACTTTTAATTCATTTGCATGTCAGTTATATAATACTTTTTATCGGTGGTTGTGTGTAGATTCTGTCTGACGGAAGGTTAGATGGTCGCTGCTCCTTGTGTCTTTTAAACTTGACTAGTTTAATGGCTAACTGAGTATCTGCGATGAACGCTTGCATGAAATAACGTTTTTCAGGATAAAACAACCGGTTTTCCCGTGCCGAAGCTATTGTGCAACAAGACAGACCATTTCTGAGTCATTATTGCAAATTTAATCAGTTCGAGGACTACGCGTGAAAGCTCTTGTCCCCCAGTTTATTGTGGTACGATGGTTACTGAAAGCTCGGATTGGAACGCGTCGTCTGCAATTCAGTGTACGGATTGGATGAGTTTAGGAAACGGATTGGCTGAGCTTGGTGAACGGATTGGCTTTATTGATTTCATTCGTAGACTCGTCTGTTGACGGGAACTGCGTTGCAAAAAACGATAAAAAATACTCACGGGTGTTCTCTTGCAGCATACTTGGACTGACTGTTATCATACGAACATTTTTCATCAGTAATTCTTGATCTGTTCCCGATTTTGCTGGTCTGTATCCGATTGTTTGTGTATTCTTTAAGTCTAACTTAGCGTAGCCCCAATGAGGCCCGTGCAAAATAATCCTTGTGGACTGACACGTCGTTTAACTCCAAAGTTTTGAGCCGCACCGTAACAAAATGTGTCTTCGGAGTTCCGATCAGTGTAGGCTACAGAGTCACTCTTGCTATTTGGAGGCTAGCCATTTTGCATGAGTCTTCTACAAATTGAGTACTATCCAGACAGCGAACAGTTAAGCCCTAAAAAGGTTGCACAGATGCGCAGGCTGATTTTCGTCTTTGTTGTTTGCACAGGCATAAGCAAGTTTTCTCATGACAAGATTCAAATGTTTGTGTTCCGAAAACTGCATCTTTAAAATTACTACAATTTCACAACTGGAACCAAACAACTAAAATTATAAGCATCAAACATATTTATAATACGCTATAATTCCTTATACATTTTCTTCTAATTTTTATACACTGTGGAAAGCAATTTACTATCGAACCATATAGGAAAAAACATAAACGCTCAAATGAGCAATGCCCCTATCCCTGATATTTTTAGATTCGAAACTTTTCCTATTTGCGGTTAAGCACTCCCTTATATGACCCTTTTAATAAGCTCGCTAAATTATTTCTATATACGTTATAACCAAACTAAAATTTGCAATTAACAGGAGCACCGTGACCCAAAATCTCTTACGTCCGCCATTTTGTAGCTCTTCCAATCCGGAAATCTTGTGCCCAATCCGAGCTCCACCGGGGCGGTTCGACAACAGTGATATCATTGATACCAAGCCCGAAGATAAAATAACTGAGGAGATTGTTGAAGCTTGCATCTTGAACAGCTCAGTCATTTTGACTACTCAGCGGTTCAGTAGACATTCTAAATCGCAGCCAGTTACAGTAACGCTTAAAGCACCAAAAAAAAAAAAAAATGAAAAAAGTTGTTTGACCTCTATGAATTCTCAATATGACATAGTTTGGGCGCGGACTTTAACGATTTTTCTTCTTTTTCTTTTTTGATTTTTTTCGTTAGTTTTTTTTTATAATTAAGACAAAACACATGTATTTAAAATGCAGAACATTACAGTTAAAGAGCTAACCTGATGAAACAATATCCTATCTCTCTTGTCTAGGCCTAAGTTCTTGGGATCATATACCACTAAAAGCATAAACCTATTAACATTTTGAGCGGTGGACATTTAAAGCCAATTGTATTTGTTGCTTTGCCTTTCCTAAGAACTTACATTTCCTTTTTGTCCAGATTCTGAAATCTCCAGAAGCAAGTTTTTGCTCCAGTCTTGTCTTGTACAGCTCTTCTCTTTTCTGTTTTTCCTCCCTCGCCTGTAGTTTCAGCAGCTCTATTTTATCTGAGACATAAAATATTCTGGCGTTATTCAAAAACCAAAGCTCATAAATTCGAAAAGATAAATTCTGTATGATGGGGGTTGAGGCAGAGACCAGAAAGTCTCAGGCTAGTTTTCAGATTGTTTAGTCTCATGCAAGGTCAGAAAGCAAGCCTGAGAGGCCATTGTGCACAGTTTCTGGTCGCAGAAGATAAATGTGACAGAGTTTCCCGGCGTATTGATGCATTGCATCCATGTTTTCTTGTGTTTTATTGGAAAGGTTTACTTTTCAAGCAAGGCATTTTAATCTGGGGCCGTATTCATAAAGCCACTTAAGTCGTTGCTATGCGGTTGCTAAGGCTAAATATCTATAAAAGAGATTCCCTACAACTATGAAATTTGGTCTGGAGGAACAGTCTTTGTAAGACTGTTCCTCCAGAGCAAATTTCATAGTTGTAGGGAATCTCATTCAAAGAAATTTAGCCTTAGCAACCGCATAGCAACGACTTAAGTCGTTTTATGAATACGGCCCCTGGTTCTGTCTTTTTTACTCCTATTAAACAACATCCAATGAATTCATAACTTTCTGTTCAGACCATTGTTATATACTTCAAGAATAGTTCTGTCCTGTTCCCACCTTGTGCATGCTTTTTGACATGACTGGCATTAATCAGACTGGCTGTAAATGTCATATTTTGCAATGCGAGTTAAGTAAATTAACCGAAAGTAAATACATGTAGTCTGTACGACATGACTGGAATGTACATTGCAGTGAGTGACAGAAGACAGCAGAAAAAGACAGAATAATCTCCGATATCTGTGGATCCGATCGGTAAGATGAAAAAAAAACTATTATTCATCAAAATCGCTTGCAACCTGGTTGGCACAATTTCGTACCACAGGCGACACAATAACGTCAGTGGGGAAAAGAGTAGGCCTAACCATTTTTCGGCCGGAGGCCAAGAGTGCCATAAATTGTGAATTTTGCATTAAGATTATAACAATCCATCATGAGTGTCCATGTATGATAGGGAAATCTCACCCGAGGGGTGGGAATTTCAACCAGGGACGAGGCTTGCCGAGTCCCTGGTTGAAATTCCGACCCAGAGGGTGAGATTTACCTATCCTACATGGACTGGCTCATGATGGATTATTTTTCTCCCACTGTTAGCGGATTTTGAACCTCAAGTCGGATTAGGCTTCAGAACCGGAAATTTTTAACTTTTTAACCAGTGATCTGATGTAAATTCTGAGCAGCCCAATGTGTTTATCGGGTCCTTAAATGGGTGTAAACACAGTTTGCACCTTGAAAATAGACGGAAAACACGATATGTGGACTATTTTATCTTCCAGAGGGCGAAAACAAAATGCAACTTAGCCTCTCACGTCACGCGCGTCAAGTTTCCTAGCGACGTTTTTTTACCGATTTTTGTGACGTCATTAAAATTGAGTGACGTCACAAACCCATGATCTGCTATCAAACGTCATCCGACATGCTTGCGTGTCCATTTTATTCATTTAAAATTAAAATATTAGTCAAAAAGTGAAAAAGTCTGGTTGCTAATATAAGAAGATGTTGCCAGGTATAAGATAGAAATTTCTTATATGAGCTGAGAGCCTATCTTATATAGGCAAAGGTGGGGGAAAATAGGAACTTTCTTTGTTTAAAAAAAACAAACAAAAAAACAAGGAGCCAACCAAACATTCAGGGGTCATGGGTAGCCGGGTCTCAGCTAGTAAAAGACAAGTTGTTTTTTTTTTTGTGTGTATTTTTTTAAGAAAAGTGGTTTAATCTTTTGAAGAAAAGAATCTTACTATCTAATCTGTTTCTATATCTCTCCATCATTTTCTGCCTTCGCCAAATATTCTTCATTCTTTCTTCGTCATCATGTCTCATCATTTCTTCAGTCTTTTCTATTTTTTCAATCTGTATTTTCTTGCGGAGACTCCATTTCTCCTCAATCTTTATAAAAACACAAGAAACATATGACAGGCCGTCTGAAAAGGGACCTTATAACCTGTACCTTCCTGCAGTAATAACTCAAATCAGTATGTTCGTTTGCGCAAATAATTCGGCAGACGGTCTTCGCTTTTTACAATATAGATAGATCATTCATGCGAACTTGGAAGACCCTAGTAAAACTGCAGCTAATCTGCGAATGCCCTGTTCGCAACTTTTGTCGAAAAATAAAAATAATGGCCCAACACCAGTATAATTATTATGCCAAGGTTCACCCATGACGTCTGATCTGAGCATTTGCTGTTCAACTTCGCACACATCATGTATGGATTCCGAGGAATCTACAGGCGCAAAATGAAGGCATGGACTGGTTTTATCCCGAGGAATCTACAGGTGCAAAATGAAGGCACGGACTGGTTTCATCCCTCGGAATCTACAGGCGCAAAATGAAGGCACGGACTGGTTTTATCCCTCGGAATCTACAGGCGCAAAATGAAGGCATGGGTTGGTTTTATCCCTCGGAATCTACAGGCGCAAAATGAAGGCATGGACTGGTTTAAGTATTCGCTATTTGAAGGTATTTCTGCGAGATGCCGAGGATTATTAGCATACTTAGGCTGAGAGTTCATCGAAAGGACTCGGTCTCTATGGTGTTTCTTTATACAGTTCCTTGCAGTTTTATATGATTTCAAGCTAGGAAACCAGATACAGAAAATAGCTAGTTGCACATACTAAAGCCGGTTGATGCTATGATATACATATGAGCCGCGACCCGAGAAAACAACAAAGTGGTTGTGCACCCAGCGCAGACTAAGATCAGCCTGGGCATCTGCCCAGTCTGATCAGAGTCGTCACTGTGCGCTTAAAGGGTAGCTTAGGATCTAAGCCACCTCAATGACGACAACAAAGACTCTGATCAGACTGGGTAGATGGTCAAGCTGGTCTGAGTCTTCGCTGGGCGCACAACCACATTGTTTGTTGTCTCGTGCGGCGGCTCATATTCCTCGCCTCACCTCACCAATCCTAACGTACCTCTGCCTTGGCCCTTTTGCGCCTCTGTATCTCTCTATCAGCCAACAACCTTGTCGTTATCTTGTCTTTCAGTCGCAGTCTCTTGAGAAGGCTCTGGGCACGGGCTTCCATCTAAATTTGGTAAAACAGAAAAGTGACGGATTTTATCTGAGAAACTAGTTTCCTACTAACTGCCACACCCTCTCATAAAATTTGGTTTAATATTTGAAATAATACACAAAATAAAGTTTTGGATTTGTACAAGATGAAATATAGCCTACATGGAAATTATTTCACCCGCCATTTTCTGCCTAACCTCTTTGACTTACAATTTCCCTAAGTCTGTCGCATGAAAACGCGAAGTTCTTTATTATTCCTACCCATAACATGCTTATTGACGACGGTTAGAAATATAGTATCACGTCTGCAAAAGCATCACGAGTGTGACGCCCTTGCAGCCTGAAATTGATAGCAAAATGGTAACAAATAATTTGTATATCTAAAATTCTCTCAAACATTTTATATGAAATAATTTGATGTGGTTGGGTTCATCTCCATGTTTTTCACCATTTTTACGAAGTGATACAACTTTTGTTTCTCCCTGTTTGCTACATTGAACAAAGAAGCCCCTACAAATTAGGGTCTACTCTCAAAAGAAATAATTTGCTGCTAAGGGAGCAGGTTTTCTCCTTTAAGAGTTGACCCCAATTGAGAAGGGAGGCAGAAAAGAAATTGGGTTCGAGGTTATAAAACTTGAGAATAATCTCAAACTCAAAATAAAGCACACAGATTGGCTGCTTCCGAGCACATGCTCGGAAGCAGTCAATTAGTGTACTTTATTTTGAGTTTGAGAATGCACTCAAGTTTATAACCTCTGTGCCTGGTGAAGTTTCTTTCCCTTGAAAATACATGTATACCTATTCACCTTAATTCAGTGTACATGTTTTCATTGCAATTTGCGGGCTGAAGCGGGTCGTTCCTACAATGGTGGGAATTTCTGTGATTCTCACCTCCTGTCTGTGTTTTAAGACGACGCCATATCGTCTGCTTGTTTCTTCCACGTGTTTCTTCTGTCGCTCCATCATCTGGTCTTTGATTTCCTGCAGACGTTCCCCGAGTCTTGCTGATTTCTCTCGAATGCGTTTATTAAGTCTGCAATGATGAATTCTGAGATAATATGAAAGATTGGCGGGAAGTTATGATCACAGCGTTAACTGTTTAATATACAGAGAAAACGCCGATAATATATTTTTTCTTTTCATTAGTGTATTTTCTACTTTGTGAAGACTAGCTGCATTAAATAGGCCTAATAATGCACCCCGAGCTACCAAAAAATCATCTAACAATTTTGGACACCTAAAATAATTACCTAATTTATCCTGTAAATGGGACACTTTGGTATGTGGCCAAACGATACAAATGGAATGGAAAAAATATAGGCCCCAATCAGACTGCTTCTTTAGGATCAGAGGGTACACTTTTTTGCTCTGTCCCATCTGTCCCAATGCTTAGAATTTCATATAGATATGGGGTCGTATTTATAAAACCACTTAAGTCGTTGCTATGCTGTTGCTAGTCTAAATTTCTGTAAAGGAGATTCCCTACAAGTTACAACTATGAAATTTGCTCTGGAGGAACAATCTGAAAAAGACTGTTCCTCCAGAGCAAATTTCATAGTTGTAAGAAATCTTCTTCATAGAAATTCAACCTTAGCATCAGCATACCAACCACTTAAGTCGTTTTATAAATACGGCCCCTGGTTTCTCTCCTGTATGTAAATTTTCATTTTCGGTATTTTATGTCACAGAAGAAACTGCTGCAGCAGTGAAGTGGTTCGTGGCGTGATGTAAATGCCTATGAGGAAGCGACTCTGTCTCAGTTCTTAATGGGGGTGGAGGTGGGAGAGGTGAAGGGGAGTCAACTATTAAAGAAAAGAATCTGCTCCTCCAGGAATTTGTTTTTCCTTCGAGACTATCTAGATAGATTCCATTACCGCACAGCGAAGCAAACAGGAGGTCAAAAATACCGTCAATCCAAAAATCCGACGCAAGACAAAACTATGGATAAAAATGCTGGTATATTCATACACCTCAAGGATACAACTCCATAGTCTAGCTGGGGGGGGGGGGGGGGGGAGGGGGGGGGAGTCAGACTGGGCGGATGTCCAGGCTGATCTGAGTCTACGCTGGGCGCACAACCACATTGTTGGTTTTCTCGTGTCGCGGCTCATTTGCCTTCCTTCTCCATAGGAATCACTTCTGAGAGGGACACTTAGCTCTTCTCGGAGCAAATTCAGACATCCCATTTCGGAAAGGCAAGCAAACAGGAGGCCACGAAAAACGTTCTGCCCCTCTGTACATGTAACAGGGGGTGGTGGTCGGGCGATGGTGCTGTTTACAACTTCCAGTGCAAGGGGGGGTCTTACTCATTTGGATAAAAGTAGGACAAGAGCCTACTGTGCTTGCAGTAGGTGGGGGCGGGGGTTGTTTGGATTTTTTTCTCTCCTCTATCATTTCTCTTTTTTGTCTCTCCTTCTCTGGGAGTCAGCCCGATATAGACTGAAATACTGTCTCAAAGGGCCGTTATCCCCAAAACATCCAACAACTAACCCCTCTGTAACACTGATGAAAAACAAAACATGGTGGTGCACCCATACATCTAAACAGAATAACTGAGCCGCGACGCTAGAAAACCAACAAAGTGGTTGTGCGCCCAGCGCAGACTCAGATCCGCCTTGGCATCCACCCATTCTGATCAGACTTTTTGCTGTGCGCTTAAAGGGTGGCTAAGGGCCTAAGCTACATTCATGCGGACAGCGAAGACTCTGATCAGACTGGGCGGATGCCCAGGCTGATCTGAGTCTGCGCTGGGCGCACAACCACTTTGTTGGTTTTCTCGTGTCGCGGCTCAACTGTTATTTGCTTCTTTGGCGTTTGTGAATCCATCTGTTTGAAGTTTGAATGCATTATGTTGGAGACGATACAATGTGTTTTGCCATTCTAGAGACACTGTCTACTTACTCTGCCATATTTCGCTCTTTCGCCTGCTGTAAACGGCCCCGGACCACCCTACCACGTGACACCCGGGCGCCGATATCACTCTGTGTCTCGTGTGCTGCTTCTCTTCTATTCATTTCTCTCTGAATTATACCAACAAATTAAACCTTAGAGCACCAAATAAAACGACAAAATCTGCAATATTAAAAAAAATGTTTCGTCCAATCTATATCATACTAAGAATTCAAAGATATACAGTAGACCCAGATCATGAGACGAGGCGACTCTACTACTGATCAACGCTGTTCGCGAAGTCAACTATTGTCAAATTTGGCGCTTCTAAACGTGTTAACAAGAACCGCACGATACAAAGTACTTGTGTACAAAATCAAGAATCCAGCCTGCAGTTGGAAGGTTGAAAAGATTTGGCGATAAAAGTATAAAAAGAAGGAAATTTATCCAAATACTCAAATACTTTGAAATGAAAATGATTATTCCCGAACAGGTTATCTGCGAAGTAAATCGTATGACAATAGCGAAATATTAATGTTACATTTTGGAGGATTTAGAACTAGGTGGAGAAAGACATGTGCCCCAAACTAGCTTGCAAGGTTATGGGATAGAATAGAACAGAATCTTTTCAGATCAAAATCATTAAGACCATTAAGATGGAAAAGGAAGTTCTAGCTTTTACATTATGACAAATTATCACACCTGGTCCTGAGGTTATAAAACTTTTTTCGTGCTCAACTCAGCTGAGCATGAAATTCTACCTGCTAACAAATAGCAAATTACTAATAAGTACAGTTGTTTTCTTGCTCAGTTCTTGCTGAGTATGAAATTTTCTGGGCTTATGAATATGAAAATGCCAACATGAGTTAAAATTTCATGCTCAGCTGAGTTGAGCATGAAAAAAGTTTTATGACCTTGGGACCTGGTTAACTATGTTATCAATAATGTTACAAAACGAAAAAGAGCTGTTACGAAACGAAAAAAAGAGACATAGTTACCAAACGACCTGGTCATCAGGTCGTTTGGTAACAAGGACTCTTACGAAAAAGAGCGGCTGTTTCAAAACGAAAAAATGACATAGTCACCAAACGCCCTGGTCATAAGGTCGTTTGGTAACTACGACTCTTTTTCATTTCATGACAGCTCTTTTTTATTTCTTAACAGTCCTTGTATATACATAGTTAACCAGGGGTGGAAATAAGCGAAACATTGCTGTTTACCTGCAGTTTTCTTTCCTTTGCTATCTCCAGAAAACAGAGATGTCTAATATATTGTCGGTAGTAATTAAACTCCTTCAAGGAGCACAGAACCTTGCAGTCGTCTGATATAAAGCCTTTCCGGATAAGATGTTTCATCATCATTCTAGAACTGAAGTAGGATTTTAAGTGGGGGTCGTGTAGAGGCTCGTATTCACCACGGATGTACTGGCCATTCGGATCACGCAGGTCAAAGTCGAATTCTTGTTTGCTGCGATGTTTCTGCAAGTATATAACTTTAACTTTTAAAAATAAACTGGTACATATAACATGTGTGAGCCGCGACACAACGTGTGAGTCGCGACACGACAAAACCAATAAAGTGGCATGTGCGCCCAGCGAAGACTCCGATCAGCCTGGGCATCCGCGGTGAGTGAGTGAGTGAACTCGGGTTTAACGTCCAACCAACAACTAGGTCATATGGCGACGGGACCTCGGTTTACTGTCTCATTCGAAAGACCGGAGAAGCGGGGGCTCGATCTTGCGATCCCTGGATTGGCAGTCCAGTGTAATATCCACTACACTACCGCCGCTCCTGGAGTCTTCGCTGTCCGCATGAAGCTAGCTGAGATCTTTAGCTACCCTTTTAGTGCACAGTGAAGACTCTCATCATACTGGATCACTGCCCAGGCTTATCTGAGTATTCACTGGGTGTGCATGCCACTTTGTTGGTTTTCTCGTGTCGCGACTCAATTATAAATATGTATAAGGAAGCAGAATTCCCAGATACTTCCCACACGATAAAGAACTGAGTGCACTTTTGTTCGTGTCCCAAATATGCTTTAGTATGGGTATTACAATCCAACAGAACCAGCCCGAAAGCCAACATCTTCGCTGACATTATCACAGTACACAATGATATAAACGCCAGAACGAAACAAACCGTCAATGCTGTACTGTGGAGTAGCACTGGCGACACAAAATGAACAAACATTATGGAAACTGTCTGCGGAACAATTAACAAAGCTTAAGAAAAATATTGTTATTGTTGTTGTTGTTGAGCCTTTGTGTCTTCTTTGGTATATTCTCTCAGGTATTTACATGAATTTTATGCGCGTGCTCCTGGTTCTGCTAACTTTCCCCAAACTGAAAGCCTACCTGTCTCACTGATAAATTCTTCTAAAATATTTGTTATAGCCTGTCTCTCATTCTTGCATCGATTGTAGGCTGAATGTATATTGAGGCAGCAGCCATGATTTCGATATCTTTAGCTTACCGGTTGTCCGAGCTTGGTTGTATAAAAAACAACTGATCCTTTTGGGTTGTCCATCATTGGCAGCTTAGCATCAAGCGGTAAAGTCGACCAGATAGGCAACCCATCGCCCGCTGGAAGACATTTGGCTTTGTCACCTGTTCTCGGGCGTCTGTTCCACGTTAGTCGTTCCATTTTCGCTATCAGAAACGCGGTTTACAGACATTAAATGGTAGCGTTACTAGATCGACGTCCTCCAAAACGCCTCCATTTTTCACACGTTGGGTAAACAACGTCGTTGCCAACTGACGTCATATCCGACAATGACCTCCGATTTTCACGTCTACGTACAAAATTATACCGCGATTATGCATTACGGAATTACAAGTGTCATCCCATATCAATTCTGTTTATAGTAGTGACACTTAACGCAGCTTTTTGTGCCGACAGGATTGATGTGACAAGAACCTGCTAAGATTCTATTTTAAGAAGGAATCTTATGATAAAAGAAATAATGAGTAGCATGTGCCAAACCATTATCTCCTGTCGCCAGTGACCGATTTTTATTTATAACCTAACTGCGTATGTTTTCTCTATAAGTGAGTCGGTGCCTTGAGACTTCAAGCAGCGACAAACATACTATGGGCGCCATTCTCGCATGCTTAATATCTGCTTTTCTAATGACGCGGCTCATTTGTACCATAAAAAATTAGAAAAAGGGGAGGGGGGCACCTAAAATGAATATAATTATCCTAAAATGGAGTGAGTGAATGAGTGAACTCGGGTTTAACGTCCCACCAACAACGAGGTCATATGGCGACGGGACCTCGGTTTAAAGTCTCATCCGAAAGACCGGAGAAGCGGGGTCCTAAAATGGAACAGTTTGGTTTTACAATGCAGTAATTAAATTAATGCGTCCAAAAGTCGCAGACGGACTGGCAAACAGTGTATACTTTAGTTTAAACATGATTTTATACAAGAATTTCAGAACAACACATATATACATACAACAAATAGATCTGATAGTAAGCTTTTGGCTTATATATATCATCTCCTGATATACTTTGATCAGACTGCTCCTTTGCTCATACCTACATGTTTCTGTCCCAATAGCCTACTTAGAATTCCTACGGTATTTCGAAGTTTTTTCAACCAAATGTATGTCACAGAGAGCAATCAAAAGTGTGGAATTCTATCTTAAATAACGAGCCGCGACACGACAAAACCAACAATGTGGTTGTGCGCCCAGCGCAGACTCAGATCAGCCTTGGCATCCGCCCAGTCTGATCAGAGTCTTCGCTGTCCGCATGGCGGTAGCTTAGACCCTTGGCTACCCTTAGGGCACTTAACAAAGTGTCTGGTCATACTTGGCAGATGCCCAGGCTGATCTGAGTCTGCACTGGGGGCACAACCACATTGTTGGTTTTCTCGTGTCGCGTCTCATTTTATGTTTTCTTCTCCTGCCTGCTGTTTGCTGTGTCTGCTACAACACTGAATTTACACGATAAGAACTGTGTGCTGTCTATTGAGTCTTGACTACTGATTACTGTCTTCTGCGTCCTTTCTATTGTGAACTGCCTACTGCGAGACATGTTGGCGCCTGTGAATGTGAAGAACATTTGCTTGTACTCACGCTCTTGCGGACGCGCAACATCAATACAAGTAAAGAGTGGATAGGATGCAGAAGAGAGTTACTAGTGTACAGTGGACATTTACAGCAAACAAAAATGACTGAATAGTGCACAGTAGACAGCGTACACGCGCACGTTCTTGGGTATGCGCAAAATAAGAGTTTTGCAGTAAATTTGAAATCCATAAACAGTCCATTTGATGAGTTAGCAGTGATGATTAACTATCTATGATTCGACCATAAAACAGTGCTGTATACGGTCACTTAGCAACAAAATTGTTTTAAGATTCTTTAGACCTGTTATGCCCAAAAATATTAATAGCATTTCACTTTTTTTCCGGCTGATTAACTTTTCCCAACATACATATATGTACCAAATAAAAGTTTGTAGTTGCTTTGTGGCTTGCAGATTTTGACGATTCTTCTGACCCTATAAATGCAACTTTTTGTTTACAATCAGTTTATTGGGATTGGTTAGGGCTGAGCGCGGTATCCCCCTTGTCGTGTATTTATGTAAAGCTGTTTAAGACATTCTGATATTGTTTGCTCAGCATGCCTGGTTTTCGGCTTTTTCGGCTTTAGCCGTATAACCTTAGTATTGACCTACATTTTTTTAAGCATTTCATTGGCCAATATAAATACACCCAGGATTTTGATGTAAGTAGCTTACTTTCGCTTTCTCATTCTACTTTCAGTTTCATTTGACTGTTGGCCTATAAGCCGTGTCGTGATGAATCTTAATATTTCGGTCCAATTCGCTTTTGCCAAAGAACACATTTCGCCTGTTATGTCGCTCATGTAAAATATGAAACCAACAAGATAACTTGACACAGAAAGCGAAGACGAAATTAAGTAATTGTTGCTGGCTTAGTTGTTGATGTTGTGTTGGAACTGCGACACTTTTAAGGTTATATGTTGGGAGGTCAGTTAAACAATCCTCATTGTTATGTGCAACACAGACAGACCCAAGTCAAAAGTCAACAGCATTTCTGAAATCGAAACCCCAACACCAAAAACAAGAGCTTCGCAAGCGGCGCATAATACGCCCGTTTCAGTGTCATGAAGGAGTTACAGAATGAACAAGATTGTTTATAGAAGGATGGACAGGCAGACAAACAGGGATACAACTCTGTAATTAATGACTGCAATGTTATTAAAACATCTGACACATCAAATGCTATAAGTATATCAAAAATCAGCTTCCAGGGTGAAACAGCTCAGAAGTTGAGAAATGCTAGAGTCTAATAACAAGGGAGATAATTCATAAACTAACAGTACCATTCTTGGTCATAATACATTCCCTTGACAATATACACATCACCTTAAAGTTTTGTTAAAATATTTCGTACGGTTAAGGAGTTGCAGAGTAAAACGGAAATTGATGCAAGGGCAGATAATTCAGGGAGTAAGTAAGCCAGAGTTGTGGTTCATGCTCATGATAAATTGCCCCATTATTTCACATATTCCTACAAAGTTTCAGTAAAATATTTCAAAGGGTTAAAGAGTTATGGAGTGAATGGAGGAATGGGGCTAGCCTACAAAACTAATCAAAGGGGGGTACTCCAAAATTAAGTAAGGGGGAATAACCATTCTTATATGTGACACACCGTCTTGCGATCATGCACATTGCTATGAAGTTTCATCAAGAAATTCCAAATGGTTACTAAGTTATTGAATGCACAAGGTTAGTATACACAACCAGAGGACCATTGGTCCTGTAGCTTACCTGAGTCCATTTATCCTCAGCACTCAGGGGTAAGTAACTCTGAGGCAAATTGTACAATATGACAGAATTTTGAAGTCTGCCTCTTGAGAACATTTCTGTAAAACTTTTGTCAAAATATCTACTGTAACACAGAAATAAATGCTAATTTACATTTTCCAATTATAAGTCTATGGAAATTTTAAGTTGCCATCGCAACAAACCACATGGGCAACAATAATAAAAATTAGAAATTCAATAGAGGCTATTACTAAGATCCTTTCAGTAAAGTTTCAGCTTTATCGGCCAATTAGTTTCTGAGTAGATGATTTTTGAGTATGTTTTCTGTTTTTAACCATTCGGTTACCAAGGCAACCAGCCAAATTGTGCCATTTGTATCAATTTCATGCGGTTGCTAGAGGACTACTCAAGGAACAATTCTGTAAAAGTTTTGTCCAAATATCTGCAGCGATATAGCTATAAATGAAAATTTTCAACTTTCCTATTATAAGTCAATGGCAACTTAAACTTCCCACAGAAACAAAACTACTGGAGCAACTGCCATGAGAAACAGTGTTTTTATAGAGGCTAGTACTAAGATACCTTCCGTAGAGTTTGAGCTGTATCGGTCACATAGTTTTTGAGATGATTTTTGAATATTTTTCAATTTTTCGGTTGCCATGGCAACCAGCCAAATTCTGCAATTTGCATAAATTTTATAAGGCTGGTTGAGGACTACTCAAGGAACATTTCTATGAAAGTTTTGTCAAAATATCTGCACTGACATAGCAATAAAAGTAAAAAGTATGCAAAGACCAGGAACTGAAACAATCAAAATCCAAATCCAGCCCTCAAACCATAGTTGCAAATTTTCCATTTTGCCTTTATGTCAATGGCAACTTTATGTTCCCATAGCAGCCAAATTGTTAGAGCAATTGCCAAGAAAAGTAGTACTTTTATAGCAGCTAGTACTAAGATCCTTTCTGTGAAGTTTGGGCTTTATTGGTTGCATAGTTTCTGACGAGATGATTTTTGAATATTTTTTCTATTTTTAACCATTCGGTTGCCATGGCATCCAGCCACATTGTACAATTTACATAAATTTCATGTGGTTGATAGAGGACTACTCAAGGAACATTTCTGTAAAAGTTTTGTCAAAATATCTGCAGTGACATAGCAATTAATGCAAATTTTCTACTTCTTCCCATACAAGTCAGTGGAAACTTTAAGTTGCCATAGCAACCAAAGTTATAAAGCGATTTCGATAAAAAAAAAAACAGTGTTATTGATTCCTTCTGCCTATAGATGCTATATATGAAATTTGGTAACAATGGGCCTTGTAGTTTCAGAGATGTCGTTTGAAATTGTTGACGGACGGACGACGTACGACGGATGCCTGCCTTATACTATAAGCTCACCTGTAAGCCTTTGGCTCAGGTGAGCTAAAATAGCCTAAAGAATCTAATCAAAGGGATGTAACTCCAAAACGAAGAAAGGGGGAGCAACCGTTGTTATACGCGACACATCGTCAGACCCTCATACAAATTGCTATGAAGTTTCGTCAAGATGTCCCAAACGGTTATCTAGTTATGGCGTGCACAAGACTAGTAGGGTAAAAATAATCGAAGGGGCATAAAAGGGGGAGCAACCATTACTGTACTCGACATTTTGCCCCATCCTAATATATATGCCTACAAAATTTCATGAAGTTTGCTCAAATTATTTATCCCTGCGTGGAAAAGTATTACTTTCGGTGGGTGCGCACAAGAATGTTGACGGACGGACAGCGCCATGCCATAATACGTCCGTTTTTTTTTTCAAAACGGGCGTATAACAGTGGGAACGCAGACTCATCACATTTGAGTAATTCATTTTCTGAGCGGTCGTCTACGCACAAAGAAATAATCCCTTTTTTTCGCCGGAAAAAATGGCGGGAAATTTTGAACAGAAACAGTCCCAAAATAATGCTCGTTTGATAAGCACTGGTTGGGAGCGTACAGTACATGTGACCAGGTTGTCGGATTTGTATAGTGGACAAATCTTTGTCCGTTTTGTGACCTTCAGGACGTGTCTGCGTGAACTTTGCTTTCGTTTATTGATTTTTTACTATTTGGATTTAAATAAAATGGTAAGCTTGTTTCATTCATTTATGTTATCCATCATGGACGTCTTTGGAGATGGCTAGATTTTGCTTTCTTTGCTCTAAACCTATTTTTTCCTCTGCAAATCACTGGTGTTTGTAATAAGATCATTTCACCTGTAACCAGAAAATCGACCGGTTTAGAGTTTTAATTCGAAAAACTTGTCAGTAAATCCCTTTTTAAGAGAAATTAATAATCTATAAAGAGATTGACTCATGATAAATATCCTTAAAGTACGGGACAAAACCACACGACAAGCCAGACTGAGCGTCCCCATTTTTTTCTGACTGTATGGGATGTCTCATATTTCCTGTATGGTTTGTGATATGATACGCTGTTGTGACTGTATGGGATGTCCAATTAAGGTGTGATACTTATTCAAAGATTTATTGCATTTTGTTTTATTCAATTAAATATATATGTTTAAACGTTTAGCGAAGCTTTGTTACAATAGCAATTACCTATTAATTCACAAAATCTTGGAGAAAAGTTTTAGTCTATTGAAATGACCACAAGCATGAAGTATGGCCTAGTCTACACAACATCTTGGTTCAAAAGGTGTCAGTAATGGCATTTTCACAGTCTGTCACTCCAAACGGGTTATGACTTTTACCCCACCTTGGCCTTTGTGCTCATTTGTGAGCTTATAGTATAGCCATGCTAAGGGAAGATTTATTATTATCAGGTTAGAATGGGGCGGTGTGGAGGCGTGGCGGGTGCATTCAGGTGTGTGTGTGTGTGTGGGTGGGGGGGGGGGGGGTAGGGGGAGGGGAGGGATCGGAATATTTTTGGTGATCTACAATAAGCATAGGAAGTGACCATGACCTTCCGAGTTCGTCTGAAGAAGGCTAGAAAGCCAACCCAGCCAAGACTGAAGTTTGATCCTGAGAAGTTAAGGGACCCAGATGTGGCATGCACTTTTCAAGCAACAATAGGTGGGAAATTTGCACCACTCATTGGTCTGAGGGATGATGGCATGGACATAGATACTATGATTACCACCTACAATACAGTAAAGACTGATGCAGCCAGTGAGGTACTTGGGAAGGAACGTCGCAGGAAAAAGCCCTGGGTCACCAGAGATGCTCTCGACCTCCGTTATTATAGGAGAAATTTGAAGAAGAAGCGGTATGAAGCAGGAGGAGCAAAAGAATACAGGGAAGCAAATAAGAGGATTCAGAAGGCAGTGAAGAAAGTGAAGGAGGACTGGATAGGTATTCAATGCGAAGAGATCTAAACTTGCCTGAACAGAAAGCATACCAGCTGAGAAGGATCTAACTTCAGAGAAACAGGCTGGATCCACAACTATCCAGTACAGGTCTGGGTAGAGAGGAACATGAGACTCTCAGCAGATGGACAATATAATGCTCAGAATTATACAACCATGAGACTTATGGTGACAATCCGGTTCTGGACTGCAATCAGCCCCCAGAAAAAGATCAACAACCGATCCTTCATGAGGAAGTTGAGATTGCAGTAGCAGCACTAAAGAAGGAGAATTCTGCCGGAGTTGATAATATACCAGCAGAACTTGTTCAACTTGGCGGAGAGACCATGATTGATGTTTTATCAGATATCTGTAACAGGATCTGGAGAACGGGAGAATAGCCTACCCCATGGACTCAGTCGCTGATTATTACACTCCCCAAAAAGGGCAATCTGCAGTACTGCCAGAACTACAGAACAATCAGCCTCATCAGTCATTCAAGCAAAGTCATGCTGAACGTCATCTTGAACAGGCTTGAACTACAAGCCGAAGAGATAATCACTGAGAAACAGGCTGGGTTCTGAGTAGGAAGGGGCACCATAGAACAGATCTTCAAACTTAGAATCCTGTGTGTTAAGTATGTCCAACATCAGCAGATTCTGTACCATGTCTTCATTGATTTCAAAAAAGCTTTTGACAGGGTATGGCATGCAGCCTTATGGGTCACCTTGCAGTAGTACAATATCAGTGCAAATCTAGTTCGCACCATCGAGCAGCTATACTACAAGGCTAAAAGTGCAGTCCTGATGAATGGCAGCACAGGAGAATGGTTCAGAACAACAGTTGGAGTAAGACAAGGATGTCTTTTGTCACCCACCCTCTTCAACATTTTTCTCGAACGGATCATGTCTGATGCTCTGGAAGAACATAACGGAAAGGTTAGCATAGGCGGCAGACACATTACTAATCTGCGGTTTGCCGATGACATGGACGCTCTAGCTGGGGAAGAGCAGGAACTAGAAGCCCTAGTTGAAAGTCTCGACCAAACCTGCACAAGGTATAAGGATGAGATCAGTGGTGAGAAGACCAAACTGATGACAAACAGTGCAGATGGCATCCAGAGGGAGATCGAAGTAAAAGGGCAGAAACTGGGTACAGTAACAAGCTTCAAATACCTTGGAGCAGTTGTCTCAGATGATGGCTCAAAACAGGAGGTTCTCTCAAGGATTGCACAAGCCACTTCAGCTCTAACCCAGCTGAACTCAATTTGGAGAGATAACAACATATCTCGTGGATCAAAGGTGAAACTTATGCGCTCCCTTGTCATTTCCATATTTCTGTATGCCTGTGAAGCGTGGAGCTTGACAGCAGAGTTAGAGAAAATAACGCAGGCCTTTGAGATGAGATGCTACCGAAGGTTACTTTAAACATTTCGTACAAGGACCATATAACCATTGAGGAGGTTCGCAAAAAGATCCAAGCAGTCATTGGAGAATATGATGAACTCCTGACCCTGGTCAAGAAACGAAAACTAAAGTGGTTTGGCCACGTCTCAAATGTCTTCTGGTTTAGCAAAGACGATTCTACAGGGCACAGTGAAAGGAAAAAGAAGAAGAGGTAGACAGAAAAAGAGGTGGGAAGACAATATTAAAGAGTGGACAGGGATGGATTTTGCCAGCTCAGCTAGGGCAGCTGAAAACAGGACAAGGTGGAAAGGAATTGTTTCGAAGTCATCCGTGGTACCCCAACGACTTAGTAAGGTTATGGGATAGAATAGAATAGAATAGAACATATGTTTTGTTTGACATATGGGGATGGGAGTTCAGAATTCTTCCACCAGTTCAATTTTGCCCCACAAACCTCCCCACCCCCCTCCCCCATCCCCCGCCTCCATTACTCCGCCGTTTTCAGATGCTGTTATTTCAACTTTTAAACTTCAAAACTTTTACAAAAAAATTCTTTGGTAGCTTTGATCCCCATTTATTTGCCAGTAGGACAGTATACAATGGTATATAAAAATCATGTCAAGAAGACGATTTCGTTCTCAAGTAAAATTAATTCCTGCGTTTGTGGTATCAGATCTCCTGAGGTGACTTGTCATCAGCAAAAACTGCTGTGGCTTCTGGCGGCTGTGCCCCAGATCCCACTTACTATTATTAACAGCTTTATAGGGCATTCAGCATCAGATTTCTGTTAATTAGTTTTCTCCTGCATCTTTTTGCTGCTTATGCTCATCCAGAAATCAAATTAACCTGTATAAATAAGAAAATGTTCTTTGTGTTTCATACAGGTTTGATTAAGGCCAGTCTGACATAAAATAGGTAATATGCTGTTTGTGTGAGGAGGGGTAGGGGTGGGGGCGTCGTAAACTTTTTCGTCACCTATCGAGGGGGAGAAATGGGGGGATTCTGCTGAGACTGAGACTTTCGTAAATAATAAAGTGAATGATATGAAAATGTGCCCCCCGACCCCCATCCCACCCCAACCTGATAATAAATGAGTCGTCTCTTAGCCAATCATCAGGTGGGGCAAACGAGAAAAATAATGGCTGTGTCACAGTACTGAGTCTATGTTTAAAGAGTGTTTACACACATCCAGATTGTTTTGTGTAAGCAGCGAAATTGACAGTTTATATCCCTACTTCGGTTTATAAACTGTAATTACATGTAGGCCAAGTTTCTACATGCCCAAAAGAGTTGTAACATATTTGTAGCCTATCCTACGAAAATATTGAGAAGAGTTCTGTGCTATGTTATCACACACAATACAGTATGACTGAGACACAGTATACAGTACTGAAAATCGGTTTTGTGACACACGATACAGAACAGATTTTGACCCCTGTATCGTTTTCTTTGAAAATAATTGCCCTTACATAGCACGATATCTAACAAGATCAGTGAATCCTGAGCCGAAATACACCATAAAATAATTGTAACGAGGATACGGTCGTTTCATGTAAACTTGGTGGACAGATTTGAAGAAATGGTACGGATGCACCTTTTGAAATCAAAAGTAGAGTAGTGATTTTCTCAAGTGAAATGTGAAAACAGAGCACATCATAACAATCTACAGAAAATCGAGGTAGCATGTCAAAAAGATATGTAGTTAGGCTTGTCGAACTATCGGTACAAAGTTGAAACTCCCTCACTTTATAATTTTAAAACACAAAAATAAACAGTTCTGAAACTTACCCGCCATATTTGAACAAAGATGCGTCCACTATACACATCGGTACAACGGGTCACACGTACTGTACGCTCCCAACCAGTGATAAGATATGCAGTCATAATTTTCCAACGGACCAGATCAGAATGAAATTTGATGTTTTGTTATTGAAATCAGACGCATATCGGTACCTCAATGCAGTTTGCACACCCAAAACAACGATCACAGTTTGACAACCGTTTTTCAGAAAAGTAAAACCCTACGACAGTACCCCAAAGTTATTTTGCAAAGAAAATTGTCCCAAAAACCAAATTAGATGCCATTATAACTGAACCGTAGTTCATACATTCGACCGTCTTTTAGCGTGGTATATCTTCGGGAGAAAGTCTATTTAGTTTGAAAATCGATAATGAAGTTGGTCATTTTTACGTATACATGGCACGTGCGTTCGTCAACACACAGACATTTTTTCAGCTGGATCGACTTGAGGAGACCAACTGTTTCTTCATTTATGGTATAGTAAAGCTTGTAATCATTTAGCATACTGTGAATTTATTAAGATTTTGTGTTAGTCTGTCTGTCTGCGATTTTTTGGGCTTCTGAATTTAGGCTACACGCCGAGAACGAGAGAAAGCAAAACAAACACACTGGTCAACCACAAAGTTGGCAAACGAAAAAGCCACAAGACATGTCGCCCCATCTTCAGGTGACAACTCGCCCCAGATTCTAAGAAAACTCCCCTAGACAACTTCCCCCAAGATAACGCGCCCCACATTCTGAGACCACTCGCTCTTCTAAAGAATTCTGTCCCGAACGACGCCACCCCCCCCCCCTCCCCCCCTACCCCCTCAACACACACGTACCATTTCAGAAGTCATCCAACAAAAAGTACAAGAGACAGCTTGTCCTTCCTCATAAATCTGCCAAAACCCTGTCTCGCTAGGCGCTAAGGGACCGACCATTTGTTTTTCCTGGAGGGGGGGGGGGGAGGGGTATATTTTTCGAAAAAAATCCCTGTCTTTGGAAGAAAAATATGCAAGTAAAAAATAAATCAGCTCATAAGGGGATTTCAAAAAATAATCTGGCCTCAAAAATCAGTGAAAAAAAAAATAACCTGGCTCCACCCAAAATTTCCAAAAAAAGAGTCTGGGCCCTGCACTTTTGGTGGGAAGATAGCAACTGCCTACCTACCCACCAAAATTCACCTTACCCCTGAGTCTGGACCCTGCACTTTTGGTGGGTAGATAGCAACTGCTTACCTACACACCAAAATTCACCTTACCCCCCCCCCCCCCCCCCACACCGCCCTCCCCCCCCCCCCCCCCCAAAAAAAAAAAAATGGCCACTTGGGACACCCTAGATCTATTTTTTTTTATTTAACGGCACATTTACCGTGATCAACCTGCATAGTAAGACAAACAGGTATGAGCAAGCAGTGTAGACCCAGGAGCAGTCTGATCTGGGTCAGCAATTTTTCCTTAATACCTGCACATTTTGGGTACTCCATTTGTGGGTGATATAGATATGTTCAAAATGTAGGATGCTGTTATCTTAGTATTGTGGGTAATTACTGTAACTGTGTGTGACATTTTTTGTAGAACTATTATTTGGTTTTTGTTGTTTTCATAGTTTGCAGGGATTAAAAAGAAAGCCTATCTACCTAAGTACTCTCCAAAAATCCTAGTTAATAGGCAACTGCAAACAAAATACTTTTTATGATTGGCCTGTGGCTGAGATTGGGGGAGGGGAAAGGGGCATGAAGAAACACATATTCTATAGAATAAAATGCCAAAAGTTATGTTTTAGCTTAAATTTCATAAAGAAAATTAAAAGGCTCATATTGAAGTTATATTAATTGAAATGATACCATAAACTGAAAAAAAAAATTATATTTCCTGATTAATTTAATCCATCTTAAATATTTGCAGCTTCCGACCAAAGCGAAGAAACTTGTAATTACTAATCAGTTATTAAGTTACTAGAGAGAAAAGCTTGATGACAGACATTAAATGATGAGTCATGACTGTAAAGGGATGCAGTTTAGTGCAGTTGAATGAGAGGTAGCCCCTTCCTGTCTATCCCCACCCCCAAACACACACACACACACCAACCTATTAAAAAGCATTTTCAAATAATTTGCCTTTAAAGTTTGCTGTAAACGTTAAGGAACGCCAAGACAAACTTCCTACGATGTATTGGTTACCTAAGCTTCACAAAAAACTGTATAAAGCTAGATTCATTGCCAACTCTAGCTCTTGTACTACTACAGAATTATCTAAATTATTAACTTCTTGCCTTACTGCTGTGAAATCTCGTGTCATTTGGTACTATGAGACAGTGTATGAGAGGTCAGGGAAAAATATGTTTTGGTCTATAAAAAATTCTGGCGAGGTACTTAGTAAACTGAAGTCAAGAGGGTTCCGTGCGACTAGTTTGTCCACTTATGATTTTTCTACTCTTTATACCACATTACCCCATAATTTAATAAAGGAAAAACTTGTTGATTTGATTGAGAGGGCCTTCAAAAAGTTCTCCAAAAATGAAGATACCCTTTATATTGCCTGTAACGATAAGAAAGCGTTTTTCACTTCTACTGACCGTAAAATATATAGAGGATATAGTCTTTGGTCATGTCAGAATGTATGTGACGCCTTATCATATCTCTTAGATAATATTTACATCAGATTTGGTAATAAGTTATATAGACAAATTGTTGGTATTCCGATGGGTACAAATTGTGCTCCTCTTGTGGCCGATTTGTTTTTATTTTGTTATGAAAGAGATTTCATGACTTCTCTTTCTGTTGATAATCAAGCTGATATCATTGAGGCATTTAACTCAACCTCTAGATATTTAGACGATCTTCTGAATATTGATAATCCTTATTTTGAAAGCATGGTTAACCAAATTTACCCACCTGAACTTAAATTGAATAAAGCTAATACTTCAGATACCGAGGCCCCCTTTTTGGATTTACATCTATCTATTTCTAACGGTTTTGTATCTTCTAAAATTTATGATAAACGTGATGACTTTGACTTTGATATAGTTAATTTTCCATTTTTGGACGATGACGTTCCACGTCGTCCCTCTTATGGAGTGTATATTTCTCAACTTATAAGATTTGCTAGAGTGTGTAGTCATGTAGATGACTTTAATGCTCGTAATAAATGTTTAACTGCTAAACTTCTTCAACAGGGCTATCGGTATCATAAGCTTAGAAAGGCTTTTTCTAAATTCTATCGCAGACACCATGAATTGGTTTCAAAATTTGATGTCGGATTAAAATTTCTTTTACACCAAGGCCTATCGGAACCAGAATTTTATGGTGACTTAGTATACAAATTCAAAAAGATTAAGGGTAGGACTGATTTTTCTGATCAATTCCGAAAAATAATAATACGTCACAAACGTATTGGCTATAATTTAAATGTTATGCGACAGTCTGCATGCTTAGTGATTAACCCAATCACGGTTGATAACTTTGCTGCACTCTTTAATTGCACACCGGGGGATCGGTCGTCAGACTCTATGATGGCCCCGACCTAAAGCTATATATTGTAGTTGGTTGGGACCGGAGCCTTTTTGTCTGTTGCTTGGTCCACCGGGGCTCAACTGGTGACCTTCTTTTGCTTCAGATTTCCAGTGGGGTTGTTTGGCAGGATAGGGATCTCCACCTGTCAGACGGCCCGTTGTATCTGTTGAGTCCTCGTCTTTGCTTCTTCATGGTGTTGAAATTTGATTTATGTGTTTACCGTGATGATTCATTGACGAGTTAGAGGGTTATCATGCGAACCGAACAACCAACTAAATGTTTTGTACCACTTCAGAAACTGAGGGTGAGGTTGGGCCTGTAAAATCGATTTAAGCCCCCCAGTAATTCATTACTGACCGTTCCAAGGCGGTAGTTCTGTTGTGGTTCTCTGTTACCTGTTTTTGGTGTCAGAGTTTCTGTGATGTTTTACCTTATGTATGTTCTTATTATTTTTGGTTCGGTTTGGGTTGCTGAGTGGCCACCTTTTGGGAACAAGCTGCTCACTCGGTTGGCCATATGTTCTCTGTATCTTGATTATTTGTAATCTTAGTTGTTTCCAACTATGGTTTGAGGGCTGGATTGGGATTTTGATTGTTTCAGTTCCTGGTCTTTGCATACTTTTTACTTTCACAGAGGATTTTATTGGCCAAATATTTAGGACTTTATTATGCTAGCAAGCTTTTTTATATCATTATAAGTGCACAAAATAATGAATGGGGCATGCCCTGCTAACTGATGGACCCTGCACTTTATCACTGGTTGGGAGCGTACAGTACGTGTGACCCGTTGTACCGATGTGTATAGTGGACGCATCTTTGTTCAAATATGGCGGGTAAGTTTCAGAACTGTTTATTTTTGTGTTTTAAAATTATAAAGTGAGGGAGTTTCAACTTTGTACCGATAGTTCGACAAGCCTAACTACATATCTTTTTGACATGCTACCTCGATTTTCAGTAGATTGTTATGATGTGCTCTGTTTTCACATTTCACTTGAGAAAATCACTACTCTACTTTTGATTTCAAAAGGTGCATCCGTACCATTTCTTCAAATCTGTCCACCAAGTTTACATGAAACGACCGTATCCTCGTTACAATTATTTTATGGTGTATTTCGGCTCAGGATTCACTGATCTTGTTAGATATCGTGCTATGTAAGGGCAATTATTTTCAAAGAAAACGAAACAGGGGTCAAAATCTGTTCTGTATCGTGTGTCACAAAACCGATTTTCAGTACTGTATGCTGTGTCTCAGTCATACTGTATTGTGTGTGATAACATAGCACAGAACTCTTCTCAATATTTTCGTAGGATATGCTACAAATATGTTACAACTCTTTTGGGCATGTAGAAACTTGGCCTACATGTAATTACAGTTTATAAACCGAAGTAGGGATATAAACTGTCAATTTCGCTGCTTACACAAAACAATCTGGATGTGTGTAAACACTCTTTAAACATAGACTCAGTACTGTGACACAGCCATTATTTTTCTCGTTTGCCCCACCTGATGATTGGCTAAGAGACGACTCATTTATTATCAGGTTGGGGTGGGATGGGGGTCGGGGGGCACATTTTCATATCATTCACTTTATTATTTACGAAAGTCTCAGTCTCAGCAGAATCCCCCCATTTCTCCCCCTCGATAGGTGACGAAAAAGTTTACGACGCCCCCACCCCTACCCCTCCTCACACAAACAGCATATTACCTATTTTATGTCAGACTGGCCTTAATCAAACCTGTATGAAACACAAAGAACATTTTCTTATTTATACAGGTTAATTTGATTTCTGGATGAGCATAAGCAGCAAAAAGATGCAGGAGAAAACTAATTAACAGAAATCTGATGCTGAATGCCCTATAAAGCTGTTAATAATAGTAAGTGGGATCTGGGGCACAGCCGCCAGAAGCCACAGCAGTTTTTGCTGATGACAAGTCACCTCAGGAGATCTGATACCACAAACGCAGGAATTAATTTTACTTGAGAACGAAATCGTCTTCTTGACATGATTTTTATATACCATTGTATACTGTCCTACTGGCAAATAAATGGGGATCAAAGCTACCAAAGAATTTTTTTGTAAAAGTTTTGAAGTTTAAAAGTTGAAATAACAGCATCTGAAAACGGCGGAGTAATGGAGGCGGGGGATGGGGGAGGGGGTGGGGAGGTTTGTGGGGCAAAATTGAACTGGTGGAAGAATTCTGAACTCCCATCCCCATATGTCAAACAAAACATATGTTCTATTCTATTCTATTCTATCCCATAACCTTACTAAGTCGTTGGGGTACCACGGATGACTTCGAAACAATTCCTTTCCACCTTGTCCTGTTTTCAGCTGCCCTAGCTGAGCTGGCAAAATCCATCCCTGTCCACTCTTTAATATTGTCTTCCCACCTCTTTTTCTGTCTACCTCTTCTTCTTTTTCCTTTCACTGTGCCCTGTAGAATCGTCTTTGCTAAACCAGAAGACATTTGAGACGTGGCCAAACCACTTTAGTTTTCGTTTCTTGACCAGGGTCAGGAGTTCATCATATTCTCCAATGACTGCTTGGATCTTTTTGCGAACCTCCTCAATGGTTATATGGTCCTTGTACGAAATGTTTAAAGTAACCTTCGGTAGCATCTCATCTCAAAGGCCTGCGTTATTTTCTCTAACTCTGCTGTCAAGCTCCACGCTTCACAGGCATACAGAAATATGGAAATGACAAGGGAGCGCATAAGTTTCACCTTTGATCCACGAGATATGTTGTTATCTCTCCAAATTGAGTTCAGCTGGGTTAGAGCTGAAGTGGCTTGTGCAATCCTTGAGAGAACCTCCTGTTTTGAGCCATCATCTGAGACAACTGCTCCAAGGTATTTGAAGCTTGTTACTGTACCCAGTTTCTGCCCTTTTACTTCGATCTCCCTCTGGATGCCATCTGCACTGTTTGTCATCAGTTTGGTCTTCTCACCACTGATCTCATCCTTATACCTTGTGCAGGTTTGGTCGAGACTTTCAACTAGGGCTTCTAGTTCCTGCTCTTCCCCAGCTAGAGCGTCCATGTCATCGGCAAACCGCAGATTAGTAATGTGTCTGCCGCCTATGCTAACCTTTCCGTTATGTTCTTCCAGAGCATCAGACATGATCCGTTCGAGAAAAATGTTGAAGAGGGTGGGTGACAAAAGACATCCTTGTCTTACTCCAACTGTTGTTCTGAACCATTCTCCTGTGCTGCCATTCATCAGGACTGCACTTTTAGCCTTGTAGTATAGCTGCTCGATGGTGCGAACTAGATTTGCACTGATATTGTACTACTGCAAGGTGACCCATAAGGCTGCATGCCATACCCTGTCAAAAGCTTTTTTTGAAATCAATGAAGACATGGTACAGAATCTGCTGATGTTGGACATACTTAACACACAGGATTCTAAGTTTGAAGATCTGTTCTATGGTGCCCCTTCCTACTCAGAACCCAGCCTGTTTCTCAGTGATTATCTCTTCGGCTTGTAGTTCAAGCCTGTTCAAGATGACGTTCAGCATGACTTTGCTTGAATGACTGATGAGGCTGATTGTTCTGTAGTTCTGGCAGTACTGCAGATTGCCCTTTTTGGGGAGTGTAATAATCAGCGACTGAGTCCATGGGGTAGGCTATTCTCCCGTTCTCCAGATCCTGTTACAGATATCTGATAAAACATCAATCATGGTCTCTCCGCCAAGTTGAACAAGTTCTGCTGGTATATTATCAACTCCGGCAGAATTCTCCTTCTTTAGTGCTGCTACTGCAATCTCAACTTCCTCATGAAGGATCGGTTGTTGATCTTTTTCTGGGGGCTGATTGCAGTCCAGAACCGGATTGTCACCATAAGTCTCATGGTTGTATAATTCTGAGCATTATATTGTCCATCTGCTGAGAGTCTCATGTTCCTCTCTACCCAGACCTGTACTGGATAGTTGTGGATCCAGCCTGTTTCTCTGAAGTTAGATCCTTCTCAGCTGGTATGCTTTCTGTTCAGGCAAGTTTAGATCTCTTCGCATTGAATACCTATCCAGTCCTCCTTCACTTTCTTCACTGCCTTCTGAATCCTCTTATTTGCTTCCCTGTATTCTTTTGCTCCTCCTGCTTCATACCGCTTCTTCTTCAAATTTCTCCTATAATAACGGAGGTCGAGAGCATCTCTGGTGACCCAGGGCTTTTTCCTGCGACGTTCCTTCCCAAGTACCTCACTGGCTGCATCAGTCTTTACTGTATTGTAGGTGGTAATCATAGTATCTACGTCCATGCCATCATCCCTCAGACCAATGAGTGGTGCAAATTTCCCACCTATTGTTGCTTGAAAAGTGCATGCCACATCTGGGTCCCTTAACTTCTCAGGATCAAACTTCAGTCTTGGCTGGGTTGGCTTTCTAGCCTTCTTCAGACGAACTCGGAAGGTCATGGTCACTTCCTATGCTTATTGTAGATCACCAAAAATATTCCGATCCCTCCCCTCCCCCTACCCCCCCCCCCCCCCCCCCCCCACCCACACACACACACACACCTGAATGCACCCGCCACGCCTCCACACCGCCCCATTCTAACCTGATAATAATAAATCTTCCCTTAGCATGGCTATACTATAAGCTCACAAATGAGCACAAAGGCCAAGGTGGGGTAAAAGTCATAACCCGTTTGGAGTGACAGACTGTGAAAATGCCATTACTGACACCTTTTGAACCAAGATGTTGTGTAGACTAGGCCATACTTCATGCTTGTGGTCATTTCAATAGACTAAAACTTTTCTCCAAGATTTTGTGAATTAATAGGTAATTGCTATTGTAACAAAGCTTCGCTAAACGTTTAAACATATATATTTAATTGAATAAAACAAAATGCAATAAATCTTTGAATAAGTATCACACCTTAATTGGACATCCCATACAGTCACAACAGCGTATCATATCACAAACCATACAGGAAATATGAGACATCCCATACAGTCAGAAAAAAATGGGGACGCTCAGTCTGGCTTGTCGTGTGGTTTTGTCCCGTACTTTAAGGATATTTATCATGAGTCAATCTCTTTATAGATTATTAATTTCTCTTAAAAAGGGATTTACTGACAAGTTTTTCGAATTAAAACTCTAAATCGGTCGATTTTCTGGTTACAGGTGAAATGATCTTATTACAAACACCAGTGATTTGCAGAGGAAAAAATAGGTTTAGAGCAAAGAAAGCAAAATCTAGCCATCTCCAAAGACGTCCATGATGGATAACATAAATGAATGAAACAAGCTTACCATTTTATTTAAATCCAAATAGTAAAAAATCAATAAACGAAAGCAAAGTTCACGCAGACACGTCCTGAAGGTCACAAAACGGACAAAGATTTGTCCACTATACAAATCCGACAACCTGGTCACATGTACTGTACGCTCCCAACCAGTGTTTATGTGGAATGTTGCATAATGCTGTTTGTCCTTCAACAAGTCAAGACTATGTTAGAATGAAAACAATTACACAGTTCCACCATAATTGTTGCACCAGCATCAATGGGCTTCATATTAACACCTGTTGTGCCCTCTCATTAGAAGCACTTCAGCAAGAGCATAGATGGTTATATTAATGGATCACAACAAATGTTTTTATGGCTGAATAAGACAGAATTCCCAGAATTGCTATCATGCTCCAGCTGAGTCTTTGTATAATCATTATCATAAAACCATCACTTGTGGAACTGTCTCCAGATTTTTTTTTCTTATTATGTACATATGTTATAATTTATTTTGGCTATTTATTTATTTATACTTATAGGGAAAACACTGAAGGGCAATGTCAGACTGCATGTGAATATAATAATTTGATCAGAGCTTTATACATTTAGAATACCTATATAGTACTAATTTGTTCATTTGAAAATTGTGTTAAATTTTAATTTTTGATCAAAAGCAACTGTGATGAGACACCACAACATACTGTACATTTTACTTGAAGAGAAATGATAAAGAATAACTCCACTTTGGCTCACTAGATATTGGCCTATTATTTTTCTTCTTTAATCATGTTTATATCTTACCATTATTCAACTTAGAGAATAGATTACCAAGTCCTGAGCCTTTGCCACATATTTAATCAAGTTTTCTGGTTTGCTGGACAGCTGTGCTTTTTATTTGTTTTGTTTTTTGTGAGTGTGACTCAGAATCATATTAGAGAACACATCACATTGAACTAAAATTTTGAGAAATTCTCCATTCTCAATGAAAAGTTAAGGTACCATTCATTATAAATTATATAATTTTTGCATGAGATTTGCCCCTACTGATAGATTTCCATGAGATTTTTGGCAACAGTTAGAGCAAATCCCTCAAAAGATCACTGAGTATATAAACACACTGTGGCATTTTAATTTATGAACCAAGGGCATTGCAGAGCTGACAGCCCCCACCCCCACCTGATGAGCTAGTATTTGACACACCTGGCATTTTATAATAAATATGTATTTTATTAAATCTCTGGTTTCTTCTTAGGAAGAATCAATAAATTCTTGTTAGTTGTTTACACTCTTAAAAAGGGGATAAACAACTAACAAGTAAATATATATGTTGTAACCCCTCATTAGAACTCCTCATTAAGGTAGTTACACAGAGGGCCAAAACCTGTTATAAAAATGTATACTGCAATTTTAATGCTCAAAAGCTCATTTAACAGTACATATGCTGCTTCTCAATGTTGGCTGAAATTATATGGAGTGTAAAGGAGTGTATAAGTATGTATGGCCAAGTTATTTTCTAAGCTTAAAGTTGAAACAAAATCTTCATTACTGCAATTGTCCTACCACTTTCACCATCTGACAGTGTGTCGAAATTGCTGGGAAAATCAAATAGTACTGACCCTGATTAGACTGCTGTTTTGATAGTACAGTCTAACCCAGGTATACACTGCACTTTTTAATCAAGGATTTTAGTCAATGAAGTTTTTCAAGTATTTGTAATGGCTAAACATCTATTATATTTTGCTTAGTTTTTCATGTAAAAGAAAGGTTAAAAGTTGTGTGCTTGTGTGTGTGTGTGTGTGTGTGAAGGGGTGGTGGTTGGGGTTGGAGGAAGGGTGGAGGAAGAAGGGGGGGGGGGGTAGAGGGGCCTTAAGTTGGGTAGGGTGATCGTGTGAGTTGCAGGAGAGGCTTTGAAATATTGGCACGTGCAGGATTAATTGGATGGCAAAATTATTTTTTTCTAGCAGTCCCTCTGATTGTGACCACAATGTACCGGTCTTAATAACTTATAAGCAAGTAAATGCGAAGTTTGAAACAGTTGACGCAGTTCTGTAATTGCGTCACAACTGTCATAAATCGATCGATTTGTTTACAGTATGGTGTAGGCTACTGATCAGAATTTTTTTCCCAATCATTCTGAAGAAAGTACAGAAAAAAATAGTGTTGTATGTTGAATTGCTAGATGCATTCCGCTTCGTGTGTCGGATTTCAGGATTCAAGAACATTTCGGTAATGTTTAAATTTATTACAGATTATTTTGCTGTCTATCGATCAGGTAAAAAATCCGCCATTAATTTGAGAAAATGAAATAGGGTACCTAAACATTATTTTGCAAAGGAAATTGTCCCAAACACCGAATTACTTAATTTTTATAATGGAGAAAGGGCAGACACCATGGTTTTTCATGGCATATGTCCGCCGACGGGAGAAAGTCCATTTATTTTGAAAATTGCTGTTGAAGTTGGCGGATAAGAGTCGTCTTTACATGATCACGTAAAACGTTCGATTGCAGAATATCTCGGTGTTTAGCTCTGCTCTTAAAGGCATAGAGAATTAAATTAAGATGTAAGGAATAAAACCATATCTTATTTTCGGCTTTGTGTAGCTTGATTCGCCGACAAAGCATCACTGAAATTGCGACACGTTCGTCGATTGAATCTGAGTCTGAGAAATTTCGAACGTTATTTCGTTGCTATCTGTATAAAAATATCACTCCGCCATGGATACGCGTTCCCACTGTAACAAATATGCATATCAACATGCGCATCCATACAATCTGGTCAGCACATTTGCTATCTTTTTAATATATACTAGTCAAAAGTTCTAACCGACCACATAGTTTTTATCATTTTTCTCAATGCCATTCGCATTCTCACAATTCAGTTTACAACCACAGATAGGCGAATATGCCGGTAAACCATATCACTAAACGATTAAGCACTATTTAGTGCACTGTATCCAGGAATCACAGATGAATACGGTTTCCCCCATTTTCAAAATTAACAAGAATTTGCATTGAGTGGTGGAGTAAGTTTTAATATTTTGACCCAAAGCGGCCATTGTCATGCAGGGAGAGTGTTCATTTCTGCATAAATCTGTTTATTCAGTCATTTGCTTTAGTAATGAAGTGGTTTTGCTCACGTAAATCGGATATCTCAAAAAGTGATTTTTCACAAATTGTTACGAAATGCTTTATTTTGTGAATTTTAAAAATGGGGGTACTTCTGTTCATCGGCACATCCTGGATGTAATGTAAAGAATTTTGTCAAACCTTTTAATGGCTGAGTTGACTGAAATATCTACCTATTTGGGGATGTAAATAGAACTGTAAGATTGTTTGGGACCCTGAAGAAAATCGATAAAATGTAAGTGGTCGGTTAGAACTTTTGGCTAGTACCTGACTCATAATACATATTACAATAGTAACTTCTATTTAATCTAAGCCGATTATCTTTTTAAAGATATTTCTTGTTTATCTAGTATGCAAATGCACTAAACAAATTGAATATTAGATATATATGTTTTACACGTGTGAGCATGTTTATACGTCATTTTCAGTAGCGACAAAGGACGCTTGTGAATCAGCTTCGCTTCCATGTCAGCTGGCCTGTTAGTTTTGAAATGCTTTACTTTTTTTCTCACAGAGACACCTGGAAATGTTAGTAACTGTCAGAAAAATATTATGTAAAGATAATTTCAAAACCAAAACAAAAAAACTCCCTTTGTAAAATATTCTCTTCTCCCCCAACCGCTTACTTTGTAAAGGTGACACATCCAAAAAACCGATGACCTTGAAACTTAGCATATAGCTACTCGAGTGCTATATTTTTGAGTACTTTCAAATTTGTTAAAATGATCGATGACATTGGTTTAACCGTGAAGACAATTATTGTACAGCAAAATTGATGATCAGAGTTTTCAGACTTTAAGTTCTCTAGAAAAACTGAAGTTTTTTGTTTACAAAATAATATAAACATGTTGCAAAGTATATAACACAGAGTTTTTTGAATAAGGAAGAAATACTTGTATAATTGATTTAAATCATTAGTTCAAGACATATCAACTGGCTTTCGGTTCCACTCTCTTCCCAGCGGATATGCCACGTCGGGACAACGTTATACCTACGTCGATGTAACGCCATTGCGTTACATCGACGTTTGTGTGACATCGTACTGATACGAGATTGTGTCGACGTCGCATGCCTGTTGGGCTGCTTTTGCTTATGGCGTATGTAATATAGTTATAGGAATACTTGCGATAATTTTTATTGATTCATTTTTCTTTGTAAAAGAGTAAAATTTACATTACTCTTTTTGATATATAGTGTAGGCCCATGCGGTCGGGTGTATTTTTTGCGTGTTGAATTGTTTATTTGTACGGTACGATTATCTATCTATCCATCTATCTATCTATTCCAAATAAGGGAACAAATAACTGTTCCCTGTAAAATAGTTTACTGTGAACAATGTTACAGAGACAGGCTTCGAGTAGTTAAAGCACAGGCGCTTGAAGTTCTCCCTTTAAACCATAATAAACATGATAATACCGCACCCATATATTGTTATGCGCTTGAAATTCTGTACTTAAAAAAAAAGTAAAAAGTATGCAAAGACCAGGAACTGAAACAATCAAAATCCAAATCCAGCCCTTAAACCATAGTTGGAAACAACTAAGATTACAAATAATCAAGATACAGAGAACATATGGCCAACCGAGTGAGCAGCTTGTTCCCAAAAGGTGGCCACTCAGCAACCCAAACCGAACCAAAAATAATAAGAACATACATAAGGTAAAACATCACAGAAACTCTGACACCAAAAACAGGCAACAGAGAACCACAACAGAACTACCGCCTTGGAACGGTCAGTAATGAATTACTGGGGGGCTTAAATCGATTTTACAGGCCCAACCTCACCCTCAGTTTCTGAAGTGGTACAAAACATTTAGTTGGTTGTTCGGTTCGCATGATAACCCTCTAACTCGTCAATGAATCATCACGGTAAACACATAAATCAAATTTCAACACCATGAAGAAGCAAAGACGAGGACTCAACAGATACAACGGGCCGTCTGACAGGTGGAGATCCCTGTCCTGCCAAACAACCCCACTGGAAATCTGAAGCAAAAGAAGGTCACCAGACGTCAAAAAACAAAACAAACAAAAACATGAAATTACTGACCTATGTAGCCATTTCTACGATATGGCTATATATGGGTGGGGTAATATCATGTTTATGGTTTAAAGGGAGAAATCCAGGGGCTTTATAGGTCAGTAATTTCATGTTTTTCCCGGCGTTTTTGAGTACAGAACTTCAAGCGCCTGTGGCTAAACACGCTGTAATGTGCAAAAGGTCACACGTTCAATGCCTGGTTTGGGCAGCTGGCGACTGGAAAACTCCTGCTATCCCAGCAAAAAAATGGGTGACTTTCGGTTCAGGGAAGGATGAGGCAGCCAAAGGAGAAGGATAGATTCCACCATTCATATGCTGAGCCCCAGAAACAACGGGCCTCATACCCCCCCCCCCACCACCACCACACACACACACACACACACCAACAGCCACTAGGCTAGAGGAAGCCTTTACCTTTACCTTTTTATGTTGTTATAATGGGCGAAGAACTTGCTATCATATGTGACTAAGTTTGCTCATAAGAACTTGCTAATACACTCATTTAGCCTATTCCGACGCACTCACCTGTTTCGAGTTTATCTCCGGCGTTAAACAAAGTTTCGGCCGGATACTTGTCAACACTTGTCAACACTTGTCAACACTTACTAGTCAAAGGCATATATAGTAATGGGTTCGTATTTTGTATTAAAGGTACTAAAAACCGGGTTTGAAACTGGCAAACAATGCATTTTTACCAGGACAATTTGAACGTGTTTTCAGACCAATTGTGAAAAACGGTAAGGACAATATCTGTGTAAACAGATATGTGGTAAAAATGTAAATATATCGAATCCCCATTCTATAAGGAATCTCTGCTGATAAATGCCAATGACAAATAAAATTGTTTGCTTTGTTTATTTTAATTTTTGACTCATTAGCCTATTAGCCTATTCCGGCGGATAAATATTTCGCTTTCACGGAATCTTATTTCCAAGGTACCCAGTGGCATTCTCGTCATGTCCATTACTAAATTCGAGGTAAATTTGATGTAAAAGACCATCTGGTGGCATTATTTGGAAACGATGGTATCCTTTGATCACTAAATTCGTTGCTACAACGTTAGGCATTACGTTTTCGGACCACTGAATGGCTAAATTAGCTTTTCGGAGTAGGGCCAACTTTAATGTGTTGTTTCGAATAATCGTGATATCGAAGAGCCGCTTTTTGCATAAAATCGTATTTCACTGAGCTAGTAATAAGCAAACAGTTTACCGTTCCGGAGCCCGAGGCCTTACATTCATGGTATGGCAAATGATATGCTGGTGCGCCGAAACTGAAAAAGTCCCCCGGAATAGGCTAAAAGACCACCTTACTTTATCGTAACATTTCTCTAGGACTCCTCAATAATTTCTGCACGAAAACAACATGCCTTTGAGAAGAGACTGAGACATTTTATGGTACAGAGAAATCGAAAAATAATTGGGAATTGAAAGCGCACTACATGATCAATTAAAAGTGCGTCAAAACCGGTCAAACGACTGTATGTGTTTTCAGGATGAATTAGCCAAAACGACCACAAGTACATTTAGCTGTGAAGAATAATTTACGCTTGTCGTAACATCTTCCGTTTACAGTAAATAAAATATTTAATAGATTTGTCAATTAACACAGTAATATTGTCAAAATGAGTACATGTGTATCTAGTGCACAGCTAAATGGACTTGCTCCAATGGAAAATAAAAACAAAATCGTTGTGTGGGATAATACCCAGTTTTTATTTATTACACTTATATTATTTCAAACAATATCAACAAATAACAAGTTTGAATGACAATCATCACAACAAAGACTTAAGTATACTCTCTACTATGCTATGTTTATTTCATTTTTTCTTATTTAAGGTGAATAGATACACATAAGAAGACGAGGGGGTGGTCGGGTCAGGTGCATTTTCGCAAGCCAAGGGTACTAAGTCAACTTTGTTCCTTACATACCCTTGGCTGACAGACTATTCCCAAATAGGATTTCCGGCCATCCCCTTTTAAGGTGAATGGCTACACCACCATGTTTTCCACTATCTTTACTTAGGGAAGCAATTTTTGGGACTTTCTTTTTACTTTTCTGGACAGCAAAGCTCTGTCACATTGTACTCTATTTTTAATGGAAAGAATTTGTTCCTAGAGGAGCAATTCCTTTCATTTAAAAGTAATCGTCAATAAAGAAGAAAGAGTTGTTTTTAAAAAAGGTATAGCCATACACCTTAATACTATTCACCATATCTATTGCAACCAAACCAACACATGATGAATAGTAAAGAGCCTGTGACTGTTCAGACTGATACTTAAGCAGCCATCTGATCAGTGTCTACACTGTTTGCCAGTCAACCCGGATCTGATACATTTGAAGCAATTTTAGAATGTGACTACCACTATACCAGTCCTAGCTCATAAGCTAACCCTGTGCCAACTCTAATCTGCCACTAACCTAACCCAAATTAATATTTCCTGGTCTTTTGGACTGAAGAATCAATTTAGACATGACCCACCCCTGGGAGTCAAACACAAAACCCCTGTGTGAAAGACAAACACTCTATCCACCAAGCCTGGTGCTTCGTTCATAAAATAATAAAATCAATAAAATATATTTTGTTCAAAATTGCACAAAATCAAGTGTCTTGTATTGGTTTACAGTATATCTTACCAATAAATTATACCACTCTTGTCAGAAAATGCCAACTTTAGCATGAAATATTTCGCAATGAAAAGGTTCTATACTGATAAGGGTGGTTTAAAATAGTTATACCATAGTTTGTCCACCTGTATGGGAGATAATCTATTCACTAAAGCTTGTGGATTATGCCCTTGTACAGGCGGACAAACCACAGTAAAGCTGGTAAAACTATTACTTATCATAGATTATGGTTTTATTCTGATTCATAAAATACTAAAAATTTAATACACACCTTTTTTTTCGTCCAATCCTCATAACAATGTTACCTAAGAGGCTCATGGGAACAAATACACAACTCACTCCTGGCACCAAGTCTGTCCATGTCCTCATCAATTCAAAGAAGAGATTTTACACAAAATTGAAATCAACAATTGAGCCCGGACATGAGAAAACCAGCAACGTGGCATGTTCATCCGTAAAAGACTCAGATCAGCCTGGGCATCTGCCCAGTCTGATCAGAGCTTTGCTGTTTGCATGAAGATAGACTCTAAGCTACCCTTTAAGCCCACAACGAAGACTCTGATAAGACTGGGCAGGCGTCCAGGTTGATATGAGTCTTTGATTGGTGCACATGCCACTTTGTTGGTTTTCTCATGCCGCAGCTCAATTTACATTAAATTTAAAATTGCACAGAAATTGGATGTCTTGTATAAGTTTACAATAATTTTACCAGTTTGTCAGAAAAAACGTAAATTTCATACATCATGGTTTTGTTGTGGGTTATAAATACTATATACACTCAATCAAAATTAAAATTTTACAACGCATTTAAAATTGCACAAAACTGGGTGTCTTGCTGAAAATAAAGAAAAAGCCATGTCATGTGACTTCCAACAATGTGAGAATTTTGTCATGTGATATTTAGATCATCTGTCTCATTTATACAGGGTAATCAGAGGCTTCATTGTTGCCTCTATGGCTTAGGTCACTTCCATAGATGGCTGATGTGACAAGCCAAGGCTCTGATCAGACTGCACTTATGTGCTGTCTGTTCAGAGCCTTCGCTTGTCACCAACGCCACATTGTTGGACATCACATGATGTGGCTCAATTATAAAAGAAGGGAAACTACACTGTTCTTGACTAGTAAAAATTAATACAATCTAAACTGTCTTAAAGATGTACTCATTTCAACAGAAAGTAAACTTCCAAACAAGAGGGCCATGAGCCCTGAATCGCTCACCTGAATATGGTGGCCATGTAGGTCATGTGACCTAGACTGCTTGATAAATTTTTGTTCCATCAGCCCCTGGAGGCTGTGTATGATATTTGGTTAGAATTAGCCCTGTGGCTTTTGAGGAGGCGTCTTAAATTGTCAAAATATGAGAGACATGGGTCAGAGGTCAAAGGATGACCTTGACCTCTTGTACCCACAAATCTTCCATATACTACCCAAGACGACTGTATATACAAATATTTAGGCCAAATCTTCTAAACTTGCCATGAACTCTTATGTTCTACGATTTTCCCGTACTTGACCTTGCCTTAAAAAAGCTCAAGGTCAGCCCAAGGTCATCATTTGAACAATCTTGATAGTACTCAAGTACCTGATGCTATATACCAAGTTTCAAGGACATCGATCACTTGGTTCTTGAGAAGGAGATTTATAAAGGTTTTTGCCATATATGGGCATGGTGGCCATGTTGGTCATGTAACCAAGACTGTTTGAACAAATTTTCGTTCCCTCAGCCCCTAGAGGCTCTGTATGAAATTTGGTTACAATTGGCCCAGTGGCTTTTGAGCAGATGCGTGAAATTGTCACAATATGAGAGACCAGGGTCTAAGGTCAAAGAATGACCTTAACGTCTTTTCATGTACTCATTAAGATGACTGTATATGCCAATTTTCAGGACTAAATCTTCAACAATGTCCAAGAAATCTTATGTTCTGGCATTTTCCCATATAAAGGCTAGAGAAAGCAAATTTGACCTTACTGTAAAAAGGTCAAGGTCAACCCAAGGTCATAATTTGAACAATCTTGGTAGTACTTGCGTACCTGATGCTACATACATGTACCAAGTTTCAAGGACATCAGCCTATTGGTTCTGGAGAAGAAGATTTTTCTAGGTTTTTACCATATATGGGCGTGGTGGCCATGTTGGTCATGTGACCCAGTCTGTTTGAACAACTTTTCATTCCCCTGCCCCCTAGAGGCTCTGTATGCAATTAGGTTACAATTGGCTTTTGAGGAGATGTGTGAAATTGTCAAAATATGAGAGACCAGGGCCAAAGGTCAAACAATGACCTTGACCTCTTGTACGCATTCATTTTCATGTATTCATTAATGTGACTGTATATACCAACTTTCAGGTCTAAATCTTCAACAGTTTCCAACAAATCTTATGTTCTGGCATTTTGCCATATATAGGCTAGAGAAAGCAAATTTGACCTTACCGTAAAAAAGGTCAAGGTCAACCCAAGGTAATAATTTGAACAATCTTGGTAGTACTCGAGTACCTGATACTACATGCCAAGTTTCAAGGCCATCGGCCTATTGGTTCTGGAGAAGAAGATTTTTCTAGGTTTTTACCATATATGGGCATGGTGGCCATGTTGGTCATGTGACCCAGTCTGTTTGAACAACTTTTCATTCTCCTGCCCCCTAGAGGCTCTGTATGCAGTTTGGTTACAATTGGCCCAGTGGCTTTTGAGGAGATGTGTGAAATTGTCAAAATATGAGAGACCAGGGTCTAAGGTCAAACAATGACCTTGACCTCTTGAACGCATAAATTTTCATGACCTCATTCAGATGACTGTGTATACCAATTTTCAGGTCTAAATCTTCAACAGTTTCCAACAAATCTTATGTTCTAGCATTTTCCCATATAAAAGCTACAAAATGCAAATTTGACCCTACCGTAAAAAAGGTCAAGGTCAACCCAAGGTCATAATTTGATCAATCTTGGTAGTACTCGTGTACCCGATGCTACATACCAAGTTTCAAGGCCATCGGCCTATTGGTTCTGGAGAAGAAGATTTTTCTAGGTTTTTACCATATATGGGCGTGGCGGCCATGTTGGTCATGTGACCAGGACCGTTTTAACAACTTTTCGTTCCTAAGTCCCCTAGAGGCTACATATGAAATTTAGTGACAATTGGCCCAGCGGTTTCAGAGGAGAAGTCGTTTGAAATTGTGGACGGACGGAAGGACGGACGACGGAGCCTTACCATCCTATAAGCTCCCCCGGAGCCGCTGGCTCAGGTGAGCTAAAAAAGCACCACAGGCACTGCATGATACCCCGCCATTGCTGGGCATCGTAACTTTTTTTTCTTCTTCTAAATATAAAATAGCTAAACAGCCATAGAATTGGGCAAAAAAACCTTTCTATGACAAAGGAACTTTGTGTGTAAACAAATCGTAAAACATTCGAACTAAGACCCAAGGTCTAAAAGACATTATCTCTTCCTTTACTTTCATACAGAGGACCCTAAAGCATTCACATTTTAGCCTTTAAAGTGCCAAAAATTAAAAATGTTGAATTGGCAAACAGTGTAGATCCAGATGAGGTGGCTCATAATGAGCCACCTCATCTGGATCTACACTGTTTGCCCTCAAGTGTTCGAATTCTCAATGTGATATCGCTTGGACGAAACATTTTTTGAAATTCAGCAGACGTAAATTTTGTCATCTGCTTTTTGGCGCATTAAGGGTTAGTGTGAAAATACCAGAATAGTGCTGACTATGACTTGGGTACTTGTGGGTAAAAAACAATGTTTTTTGCCTTATCAACATACAATGTACATTAAAAATTCCTTAAAATTTTAGATGAATTAAACAATGAGTTACAATATGCAACTGGCCATGAAACTTAACAACACTTCTATATTTACAACCTAATTATGTCTTTCTAGTCTCACAACATTTAAATTTTAAAGAAATGAACTTTAGATAATGGCTGAAATTTCGTTATATTTTCCTTAGATATCCCTATCAAAATAGTGCTGTAACTGCAGTTTTGACATGTTGTCGTTGTTTGCAACACGAAACGACAAAACCAACAAAGTGGCATGTGCGCCCAGTGGCATCCACCCAGTCTGAAAAGATTCTTCACTGTGGGTAGCTAAGTGTCTAAGCTACCTCCATGCAGGGCAGCAAAGGCTCAGATCTGACTGACAGATGCCCAGGTTGATCTGAGTCTTGGCTCGGTGCAAATGCCACTTTGTGGGTTTTCTCGTGTAGCAGCTTGTTTCAATTTTGTCGTACAGGAAGCATCCATGGAGGCTCCTGGGAACTAATCCATATCAGACACCACCTGTCCTCTGTAATCTGTATGTTGTCGCTTGTCCATTAGGTGGTTTTGAGGGTCATGGTTAGTTGTTGAATGGTAAAATGCTTAGCCCAATTAATGGTTAGCATCCCATAAAGGGGACCTCTGCAATCAGCATGGACCCAATGCAGATGCCACAATACACAGTGCCTTAATGGGGCCTACACGGTTTGCATTAAATAACTGAATTTCTGAAGACAAAATATCAACTCAAACACCCCATTGGTTGCATGAATATGTCCAAATTGGGCATCAATAGGTTGCACTGCATAAGAAATGTATACTGTAATGACCCTAAATATTCGGACAGACAGGTCTGAGCAAACATTGTCCTGAAGGAGCAGTTTGATCAGGGTTTACAACATTTACTATTCACTAAGCATCATTTGGATGTATAAATGTGTGTAAAATCCACTTTCTAAGCATTAACTGTCCGACTCTCGGGTGTCCGAAATGTAAGGGTCATTGTGTAAATTGCCAAGACTAAGATCAGCCTGTATTGTATAACTGTGCCGCCCGACTGGTTTCCCCTTTTCAATATACCCTATTTATTTAGTTATAAGATGGGATTTTCCAATGGATCTAGATTTTTTGTATTGTTACTTTTGGAAGGAAACCCCACCTTTTAACAGAATAACATAAGACTGATTTAGATCTAGAGGGTATAAACCCAATCTTACAGATGGATTATCATGGCACACAGATAATCCCAAGGATTCACAGACTGGGACTGCAAATAGGACAGACTACCATATCAGTAGGTTGATCTGTGTCTTCTTTGATTGCTGATGCCATAAGGGACATTTACATGTAGCACAGGTCAACATTTTCTTTTAATTTAGGAATCACTACTAGGCCCGCTAACAGGATTCCCTAAAACCTGAATAATGCACATAATTTAATAAACATTAAAGAGTTAAAACATTAAAGACTGATACAGCATATGAACAGCTTGGAACAGGTGCCTCACCTGTGTTTTGGGTCCATCAGAAAGGTATTCCCCAAAAAAGCTGTGATGAGATGCACTATCTGTCATTTAAAAGCAAGTTCTGTATCTGTCATTTAAAAGCAATTTCTGTAAACAGATTAGTATAAAATTTAAGATGAGATTTTCCAAAAACTTAATGCATTGAAGATGAAATATATATACAATTAGGCATGGCCATAAGATAATGTAATTGTAAAGAAATAACAACCTAGTTAGCCCACACCAAATTGCCATCTGGAGTTTTAACATTGCTGCAGTCATAACATTGCATCAACGTTACAGTTATGTGTGCCGCGACACGAGAAAACCAACAATGTGGTTGTGCACCCAGCGCAGACTCAGATCAGCCTGAGCATCCCAGGCTGAACAGAGTCTTCGCTGTCTGCATGGAGGTAGTTTAGACCCTAAGCTACCCTTTAAGCGCTTAGCAAAGAGTCTAATCAGATTGGGCAGATGCTCAGGCTGATCTGAGTCTGCACTTGGCGCACAACCATTTTGTTTGTTTTCTTGTGTTGCGGCTCATGTCATTTTGATGTGACCAAGCTGGGAAAGGGCAACTTCAATCCTGAAAGCTTTTGACCCTATGATTGTCTGGAGCCCTGACCTAAAAGAAGATCTACAAAATAATTTGTTGTTTCCCTGTGATATTAAATACATGTATATACTATCCATCTCATTCAAGCAGTTCAAGATAAAAGGTATTACATTTAGATTTATAGCTCACATCCTACTTGAATTTTATAAAATACGTTTTTCAAGACATTTGGAACTTCAGTTGAAAAATAACCAGCACTGTATAATTTGTGTCACAATTAATGGTATTTTTAAACAAATCTCCTTATTTCCTTAAGAGATTTTTTTTTATTGAGTGAACTGATGCTTATTCCGAAAATGCTGGTCCTCTAAAAGCTTTGGTAATTTTTGTGTTTTTGTGAAAGAAATCTTTCCATCAGCTCAGTGGTATGTAACATCATTTCTTAGTCGTAGTCATAGACATTCTTGAGAATGACTCCAAAATAGATCCCAAGGATGACACAGGCAAACACATAGGCGACAATGCCTATACAGATGCTTAGGTTGATCATGGTCCTCGCAGAGCTGGCACTCGCTGTGGCAGAGGCATAATCACCACGGGCTGTAGCGGATCTGGCCTAAAATAAAAGAAGAAAGTGCTTTTTGATAATTCTTGGATTATTTTTAGTTGTCAATGGTCACAAGTTCACTATGCTTTTAAAAAATATGTTGTGAACTTCTGACTCTCATTAACATAAATTTTTATCATTTGCTACACATATTTTATTTTGCGAGCCACCTACCACCCATCATACTTTTATGAATGCCCTAGAAAATAAATTCATTTCCTGAGTGGCTCTTTATCTATTGTTGTTAGATAATGTCTATATGTCTATACTCTACATGTGTTAATTTCTTTTTCATACGTATATTCAGTGAATTCAACCATTTCTGTGATGGACAATTGTTTATTCAATGATCTGGCCCCGAGGTTATAAAACTTGAGTACTTTCTCAAACTCAAAATGAAGCACATGATTGGCTGTTTCCAAGCACATGCTCGGAAGCAGCCAATCAGTGTGCTTTATTTTGAGTTTGAGATTATACTCAAGCTTTATAACCTTGGACCCTGGACAAGCTCAGTTAACAGATTGTGATGTTTTATAAAAGTGTTGGTAAACAGTGGGGACCCTTATCAAACTTGATTAGACAAGGTGGTCTGGTTTTACATGGTTTGTCTTGCATTTTTATCTGGATATTTACAGAAAATAGAGCCACAAGATGGATCTGTAGATATGATTATCCGAATTATCACCAAAATTTAATACTCCCTCTCACTTCAAGTTTTGCTTGGAAAACAGTGGAGCCCCAGTTGCTCTGTGGGTTAAGCCCTGGCCTGCTAAGCTAGCAGTAATGGGGTTCCACCGCACATGGCCTTCCATTTACTCAATATAACTGATACTGTTGAAATGGCTGTAAAAACACCAGTCACTCATCTTTTTGAAACAGTCACTGTACTTACGTCAGAAGCCTTCATTATGGCCAGAATTCCTGTTGGCCAGAAGCAGCACAAGGTCACAAAGACAGCTCTGGTAAAATAATCTGGGGGTGGTGGTCCCGTCTGTGGTCCAGGGGCAGGATACCCTTGCTACAAGAAGAAATATTGAAAACGGTAAATAAAAACGCTGAACAGCAAAACAAGACCAAGATAAGGTGAGTATACTGAATTGGAAGAGAATTCTATGATAATTTCAGTTAATTCTCCATAAAACATGCGTTGTGATTCCTCATTAGAACGAGACAGTTCTAATAAGGGGTCAGAATATAGGTTTTCATGAAGAAATAAGAAAAAAGATAAAAAAAAAATCAAATATTTTATCTAGGCCTCTACGCAAAATACAATTATTTTTTCTTATTGTACATGTATGATCAGCACATAAATTCACTGGATTAATTCTATGGAGTTTTGGCCATTCTGAGTGCAATAGGGTTAATAACTTAATAACTCAGACGTCTTATTTGACGAGACTACTTTTTGCATTTTATTTTGAAAGAAAAAAATTTGGCAGCCATTTTGCTATCCAAAGCAACTGAAAAATGAATGAACTGATGACAATATCATCGAAAATAGATATGCTAATCTCTTCAGCTTTAATAACTGTTCACTTACTGGATACTGTACTACCACTTGGACTGGCTGTCCTGTCTGAGGGACATACTGGTACCCAGCTTGACCTTGGGGAGGAGCACCATACTGGTACTGTGGTTGTGCAGTTGGGAAACCTCCAGCCGGCGATTCATAGGGAGGGGGTGGGGAATTCTCAGGTAAACCTGTAAATAAAAGAATAACAGCATGCAGTGGTCTGGATAAAGTGGGCTTTTGAGGATAAGCCTGGGATAATTTTAATGTACAGACAAGGACCAAAAGTATTTCCACAAAATCAAATTTCCCATAGACTTTTGTGTATTTTCATGTTCACTGGAAATTATTTTATGGCATTCTTGTTCAACAGATTACAATAATTTTGGTACTGGTAGAAAGCTAGATGAATATTGCAAGCTATATTTTTTTTCATATCGATCTTGAGATCCCTGGATTGGTAGTCCAGCGTGTTATCCACTTCACAACTGCCACTCCTCTGTATCAACAAAGCCATACTTATATCACTACAACAGTGACATAATGGTCTAAAATGATAAGTAGAGTCATAATATCTTTGCCTGTTCTTCAATATAGGTCTATTCTATTCTATCCCATAACCTTACTAGGTCGTTGGGACACCACAGATGACTTCAAAACAATCCCTTTCCACCTTGTCCTGTCTTCAGCTGCCCTAGTTGAGCTGGCAAAATCCATTCCTGTCCACTCCTTGATATTGTCTTCCCACCTCTTTTTCTGTCTACCTCTTCTTCTTTTTCCTTTCACTGTGCCTGAAGAATTGTCTTTGCTAAACCAGAAGACCTTGAGACGTGGCCAAACCACGGGTCCTACTAAAGACAGAAAAGGACTTTTGCCACCGAAAAGGACCGAAAAGAACTTTCGGGCACCGAAAAGGACTTCTTAAATGCCATTTTATACTATAAAAAACGTTTGAAATATACATTAAGGGTAAAATATTGTATTTCTAAGCATAATTTTCCAGAACAATAAGTGAAAAATGCTCTTTTCGGTGCCCGAAATTCGGCATTTGTGATGTCCTTTTCGGTATATTTCGCATATATTCCGGTATAAGACCGCATACTCTCTTATGGGGGCAGGGTTCCATAGCATTAATGGGCTAAAGACGTGTCTTAATGGGCATATATGGACTACTTTTGTAGTAACGAGGGTTATATATGGACTTGAAACCTTGTCTCTCAAGAAAAAGGATATTGAAAGTCTTGAAAAATTTCAAAGAAAATCTTTAAGACAGATACAGGGTCTTCCAGATAAGACCCCGAACTGTATTACTCTGGCCTTGTTGGGCATTTTACCCCTAGAAACGGTTATACACAAAAATTGTCTAAACTTGTTCATGGGAATTGCTCGCAATAGTAAGCACATTGAATATGATATAGCAGAACGTCAACTTGCAATGAAAAGCCCTGATGAAAAAAGTTGGTTTAATTTGGTCAGATCTATTTTGAAGATCTACAGTTTACCTTCAATTTTCTTTTTGTTTGATAGACAAATGTCAAAGACAGAATGGAAAAAAATCATGAATGAGGCAGTACACAGCCATATTGAAGCCTTGTGGCGGGCTGATGTAAGTGATAAGCAATGTCTGAAATACATTAATCCAAATTCCTTAAAGGTCGGGAAACCACATCATGTATGGTCTACTGTTAGAAACTGCTTAACTGATAATAGAAGAGCTCAATTAAAGTGTAAACTTCTCACGGGCACCTATATTTTGCAAAGTAATAGGGCTGCTTTCAATCAGTACACAGTTGACCCAACATGCAAACTGTCTAGCTGCACCTGAAACAAGGCAACACTTTATAGCAGAATGCTCAGCTTATGAATCTGAACGAGAAGTTTATGCAGAGAAATTGCGAAATAACCCAGTTCTCCCTGATGAACTCAAAAGTGAATTGTTGAACCCAGAACTGTTTACCCAGCTCACCCTGGATGCTTCATTCTATATCAATGGTCAAGATAATTTGGAGACCCTCGAATTACACTCGAGAGAGTATATACTACAGATCCACAGAAAAAGAATAGCGAGTCTCAATCGCCAGAATTCAACTTGTTAACAATCGTCAGACAGAGTATCAACAAATAATCAAGAGACTTCACTGCTTCTATTAAAAGTCCTATACTGTAAATAAAAAGACTGTACATAATAACACTTCACCAGTTTAATAATTATTTAACAAGCTCAAGTGTGAACTTTTACACCTAACGGTGGTGCCTCGATAAATCAACGGGGGAACTTTAAGAAGACTAGAACTAGAACTATGGCAAGAAGTGGAGTCCTTTTCTGTGTTGTAATATTTTTGTGAAATTTTAGGATGAAGATACAAAATTATTATTCTAGCGCTGATTAATACCATGATGATATAAAAATTTCTAAAACATATGTTTTATATGGCATTTAACGGCAAATAAAAGTCCTTTTCGGTGCCCGAAAGTTCTTTTCGGTCCTTTTCGGTGGGGTAAGTCCTTTTCTGTCTTTAGTAGGACCGCCAAACCACCTTAGTTTCTGCGTTTCTTGACCAGCGTCAGGAGTTCATCATATTCTCCAATGGCTGCTTGGATCTTCCTGCGAACCTCCTCATTGGCTATATTGATTTCAATGGATCAGAGAAGCGGAAGCTTATAGAGGATCTCTACAACAGTAAGTAAGAACAATGTAGGTCTATAGACCGTATAAAAACGTTGGGGTTCAACATCTTACTTAAGGGCTAGGGACTTGCTTCCCTGATTCACAGGTCCTGGTGAATGATTGTCCTTGGACGTATCACCAGTAAACAATTCTGATTCTGATTCTGACCGGTATCGGTAAGTGGTGCTACCGACAATTGTTCTCATTTATTAATGGGTAAAGACAGTGACAACCCTCCCTAAAACTTGTTCAATAAAATTTATTGGCATCAGTTTTATTCAACAATTAATTGACTGTACCAGTTTTTTCGTTCGACATGTTAAAATCTGTTTATGTTTATCAGATTTTATGGATTTTTGTTCCGAAATAATTTTTCCTGATTACGTCTTATATCGGGCGTACTTGATTCGCTGTTCGCTGGCTATTCTGTTCTGTTCTGTTCTTCTTAGAGTTCGTCCGCTGACTTTCCGGACCACCGTCGTTTTATGACGACGTCAATGAGGGAGTTGTCTTAAATTTGTAAATAAAGAGCTCATTTCAAAATTTGCTGGTGATATATACAGCTGTGCTATTTACAAACTAACGCGTTTTTTCTTTTAATTAATTTGTTGAAATTTGTTTTAACCTAGCGACTCTCTTTTTATGGATCACATAGATGTATTCTCTAGCATAAAGTTCTATTTGAGAAATCACACCCTGGTCCGTAGTATCGTGGTTAAACACTGTTGATGAGTCTAGGAGAAGTCTTGTGAATATATCTGGGTCTTGAAGGTTACAGTCCTGGAGCGGCAAATAATTACACACTTTTCGTTTAAAGGAGTCTCTTTCAGGTTCAAATACAGTACACTCTGCTACATAATGCTGACGAGTCTCAGGTGCAGAGGAGCATAACTTGCAAGTCGGATCTACTTGAAACTGATTAAAGACAGCCCTATTTGCTTGAAGAATATAAGAGCCAGTGAGCAACTTGCATTTGAGTTGAGCCCTTCTGCTATCAATTATATTATTCCTTACAGTAGACCAAATTGGATGGCATCTACCAACACTCAACATAGCTGGGTTAACATATTTTAGTGAAGATTTTTCATTAGTGTCTTTTTTCCATTCTGCCTCTATAACAGAATTAACAGAATTATTCATCAGCGCCTTCCACTCAGACTTAGACGGGGGATTTTCAAATAGTTCAAAAATTGAGGGAAGACCATACACGTCTAGAAGATCCTTAATGTAGTTAAACCAGCTATGTTCATGCCTATCTTTCATAGCTAACTGTCTCCTAGCAATTTCAAGTTCAACCGAGTCTGACAACCTAGCTATGTTCATGAACAGATTTAAAGCGTTTTTATGAATAACTGTTCTCAAAGGCAGAATTCCAAGTAAGGCTTAAGTGATACTATTTGGTGTTTTGTCTGGAAGTCCCTGAATTTGCCGGAGACTCTGCCTTTGAAACCTTTCAAGGTATTCAAAGTCTTTATTAGTTAACAGTAAAACTTCTAGTCCGTAGACTGTACGAGGAACGACAAAGGTCTTCCAAATATGAGAATTTTGACTGGTTTTTAACCCATTTACACTATGGAAACCGGCACCCATCAAGGAGTAAGCAGTCCTACGACCTATGGATACTTTTTCCTCCACATTTACCTTCCCTGATACATCCCGTTTGATTCCCAAATGTACAGTGTTACTCGCAGAGGTAACAGATTTACCAGCCAAATAGAAATCAGTGCATTCTATTTTTCTTCCAGGGCAATATATCAGACTGCTACTCTTAGATGGGTGTATTCCATATCTTTCCCTATCAGCATTATTCTCTACATCCCAAATCATAACCTGCATTGTTGGCTTTTTTCTAGATAGGACCGCCAAGTCATCTGCAACTGTAATGTGGGGTATATTAATCGACCCAATTTTGACCTCTGAGTAAACATCCTCAAGGTGGAGCAACAAGGGGTTATTATAACGTTTATAATGGGAGGTTGATAATACCCCACCCTGCCTTACACCCTGCCCTATATGGATGGGATTGGAAAATTGTCCAGCCCACTTGATTCTAGAGGAGCTATCAGAATACAGGTCCCTCAATAATAACCAATCATCACCTTGCACTCCGTCTAAGAATAATTTTCTCAGAAGGGAGTTTTGATCCACAACATCAAAAGCTTTTTGAGTGTCTAGCGTGGTAAGTAAGATGTCTTGTTTGTTATTTTTGGATTCAAGGATACATTCGGTTAAAATCAGTGCAGCATTCAAAGAAGAGCACCCCTGAGTAAAGCCTCTTTGGAGTTTAGACTGCGTTTTGTTCAGAATTTGGTTATGCCTGTTATTAAGAACATGCTCAAGAATTTTGAGTAAAACAGGGGTTACAGTGATACCCCTGTAATTCCCCGGGTCAGAAACATCACCCTTCTTGTAAATAGGGGTTACAATGCCTTCTTTCAAGACAACAGAGATATGTTTAGTGACAATAATATGGTTGAGAAAGTCAGTTAGAAAGGGAATAAGATCCTTTCCTCCGAGTTTGAAATGTTCACTGGTGAGGCCAAAGGAGTCCATGGCTTTGTTGTTCTTCAGCTTTCTCAGAGCATAGCATACTTCCTTCTCTGTGATGGTCTTGATGGGATGTCTTTCCTGCTCACATATGGAGGTGATGGATTCGATGTCTGAGTCTACCTGAGCCTTGTATTCTGCGTCGAAGGATTCCTTCTCCAGTGGTGTTGCAAGCGTCTGGAAATGGATAGACCAGCCACTACATATCTCTTCGGCAGTCTCACAAGACTTCCCATCAACCACCAAACCCTGTGTCTGAGTGGACGAGGTTTTCCTCTGCTGTTTAATCAATTTGTGGAAGGTTTTTGAATCATTCTGGGCATTCATAATCTCCAAGACTTTCTCATTTCTCTGGTTGGCTGATTCTTGCCTTTGTTCCTTCCTCAGTGATTTCCTAGCACGGATCATTGCAGCATAGTGCTCATTTGCAGTGTCACGTACTGCACCAGCTCTACGCCATTCCCACCAACTGCGTCTACAGGTCTTTACTGCTTGAAGAATTCGATCTGACCATGGACGCGGTCTCAGCTTCTTGGCCTTGAATTCCGATCTATGCTTAGGTATGCTGGAAGAAGTGGCATGATCAAGGACAGCATTTAGATGACTGAGAGGTTTCAGAATGTCAATTTCTGAAGTAGAATGTATCTGGAAAGTAGAAAAAGGCTGAATGTTATCCTTAATTGACTGTTTGTACATCTGTTTATTGCATTTCTCCCACTTTGGTTTACACTTTATCATCTCTATTCTTTGTTGAACTTTTCCCGCTGGTATACAAAGTGTTGCTATGACAGGTACATGATCAGAGGTATTCAAAGGATCCTTAGACTGGACTTCCACTGAGGACATGACCTCCCTGGCTAGTTCGTTGAACAAAATATAGTCAATTTCAGCTTTGTCATGTTTGTTTGGATGGAAGAATGTATTCTCACCTGTCTGTTTAGATGCTAACCCATTTGTCTCGACAAACTGTTTCAGCAAGACATCTTGTTGGTTTCCTGGCCTCGTCAGCATGGAGGCATTCAGATCTCCAGCAATAAGGACAGCATGTGTCTTCCCATAGGTGCTTAATACTTCATTTAGCTGGTCTAAACAGGCTCTGTAGCTATCTCCCTCCTTCTCACCCTTAGAGTTACGGCTTGGCATGTATACGTTGCAAATGCAAAGAGGTGGTGATGACAGGACTTCAACTGCGGTAATTCTACTATCACCCAGAGGCAGTTTCTTGATCTTTAAGTCCAAGTTCTTCCTATAGAGGATAGACACGCCGCCGAAACCTCTTGGCTTCTGTATTGGTGGTAGGGGGTTATTGTCATCTACAGCCTTACTACAGGCAAAGTGGAAAGGAAAACGCTTTTCGATGTCAGGAAGCTGAAAGTTGAATAACCAATGTTCTTGAATGGCCAAGATGTCACAACTCTTCAGGATCTCTGAGACAAAGGCTTCGTTCGTTTCTACATTCTTCACATTCAGGGTTCCGATCCTCAGAAATGTTTCTCTGCAGTCTTCTGCGAGGCTCTGCCATTCCATAAAAAAGACTCATCTGCACCTGTATAGTCATGATCTTCATCAACAACTGTCCGGTCAGTATCTTCTCGTGTGTTTATATTATTGGTTAGAGTTGTCAAGCTGATGGGTGAGGGAACTGTCCGGTCAGTATCCTCTCGGGTATTTCTGTTGTTGGTTAGAATTGTCGAGCTGATAGGTGAGGTAGTTTCCTCTAATTTCCTAAGGTGGCTCTCCTCAATGCGGCCGGTGTTGTCGGGAGTCAAAGGGGTGAGGCTAACTGAGCTGGAGACACTTACGGGTTGGACCACTCCCATAGTTGGGGGGGATGGATCACATCGCTGTGGAGGTTGAGCTTCAGCTGACGCTGCACTGGAGTTGCCATACATTCTGGGAACTGGTTGTTTGCTGTTATGCTGTCTGCCTCCTGTTTCTCGTCGATTACAGGAGCCAGGTATAGCCTCCCCATGAGGGCCTTGTTGGTTTGGGACCTTTGATCCACCTCCCAGGGGTACGCTGTTAGGATGATTAGGATTTATCCCCACTGGCTGAGACTGTCTACTATCCCTGTGTGGTCTGTATATCTCGTTCACGTTAACCTGGCTAGGTCTGGTTCCAGCGCCCGTATGTGTTCCAGTTTGCGAGTGTCTGTTACCTACATAGTACCGAGTGTCAGGTTGAAGTATAGCTTGCCCCATCTGTTGGTGGCTAGCATGTATAGGACCAGATGGGAGAGTGTTAAGAACAGGGTTAATATTGTTAAGACCACCATGTGAAAAGGGTTGTCTGGGTAACTGCCCATTACTAAAAAAAGGGTAATGGCCCCCTAGACTACTTCCAACTATTGGTGTTGGAATACCTGAGGTGGCTGGGAAAGTACCGGATGGTAGTTATTCACACCCGGAACATACACAGGCTGTTGAGGGAAGTACACATTTTGGGGTATTGAGTGAGGTATATTTGGGTAGGCACCCATACTCATGTGGGTGTATGGTCTCTGTTGTTGCAGTTGCATTTCAATATTACAGAGTCTATTTTGAATAAGACTGAGTTCCAAATTATGGACTTTTTCTCTGAGGATGTTTATGGTCTGAGAATTGTCTGTCAGGCCAATTTCAGTGACATTTGTGCGGACATTTTCTGGGATACGGGTATGGGTGTTAAGTAGTTCACCTGCTGGGGCATGACCTGGATTGGGGGCCCTTACTTGATTTGATTCAACTTGGAAGGGGCGCAAAGGGTACCTAGGCTGATCCCCATCTAGATTACGTGTATTTATTTCCATTTTATTACTAAAACCCTGTACCGCACCGCACCGTACCGCACTGGGGTAAAATAGAGTACCACACCGCCGAAGATTTCCGAACCCTACCGAATTTTACGGACTCTACCTTAGGGAAAGGGTATGTAACCATGCTGATTCTGTAAATATGCTTTTTCTTATTTTTATTTTAGACATTTTAATGTATTGGAAGTATATACATATTCATATTATGCCGAAACCTTAATTGCCCAACCTCAAAAGGATTTAAGTATCGGTTTTATCCATTTCAATAAATTCTCAGGATAATTATCACATGGTAGTACCAGGCGTTTAGATTTGGTTGGTATTAAATACTGATAAAAAACCCTTAGTTCCTGAAGTGTAGTTACTCTTTACATTTTCAAAAGATATTTTTGTTTTAAGGTAGCTATATCCGTAAAATTTCCTTGATTTAAACAAATCGCATTTTTTATACATATATTTCTATTTAAAAAGTTTCCTACAGGGATTGGAAGTAACTTATTTAAAGTGTCTCTATGTTGCAGTCACCAGAGAAATATATACAGTATAATTTTTTTTAGAGAAAAAGCCTTGACAGTATACACTGTTTTTCAATAAGAAGGTCCATTTGATGTTCCGTAGAATCTATCAAAAACAGTATTGAGAAAACCTCATCCTCTTACTTTGTAATAAAGTTTGTTATCATACCATCATTTTATATGCATAAGATTCTTTCTCACATGCTTTATAATGTATAATAGCTTTAGATAAAGACCGAAAATTAAACTTTCATTACTGTCGCCAGAGGTAAAGTTTGAAGTTCTGTGCCGTATTGTTTTCCTTAAAAAGTATGTAATCCAACTTGTGTGGTAATAATTTTAAGGAAAATTTTATCAAGCATGTCTCGTGAAAATAATAAGATATTCCTTACCCCCAACTGTGAGAAATTGCATCGTTTATATGTGTCGCCGGGTTTCGTGATTTTCTGAAAACTTTCGTTATCCATTTTTGTTTCACTTATATCTTTGAAGAGAAACTTGTTTTCAAAATCGTTCAATTGACTAAATGATCTTTCAGTCTAAGATACATTAATATATATTAAATATCTGCAGTCCTGTCTTTGAAATTTACGTCAATCTACGACGGAACCGGGTGCTCCTATGTATAAAAGTAAATAATGAAACTTTCGTTACTATTTATTATATACAACTCATACACATTTAAGTAAAGATGTTAGTATAGAAAATAAGCAGTCCCTCTGTATTGTCATTTATTAATATTCCATGATTTTTTTCAATAATGATGAGTTGTAATGAGCTGTAAACAATGTGTTTTTAAACTTTCGTTACTTAAACTTTCGTTACAAATATTTGGAAATATGATTTTCTATGCTCCTAGTTCCATTAATATTGCGTTGCTATACCTCTATTTCTTCATGCAATAGTAATAACATATCACAGGCATTGTAAGACCCAGAAAAGTACGTTTTGTGTAGTATTTCAGGTTTCTTGCCGCATTTCAGTTTGCTATATTATCATTTTAAAAACGTTGCTAAGAAATCATCAGAAGATCACTCAAAGGGTTTGCTAAGTATGCTTTGAAATTCAAAGTGTTGTTATATAACCGTTAAAGAAACCCCATTTAATGTATAGACTCAGGTTTCGTATATAAACTTTCGTTATTCGTCGGTAACGAAGGTTTAAAAATAAACCTGCTGTGAACCAAAGATAATACCAGCAATATCTCTTATCATATTGATGATCTGAAGTATTATGTATAGCCTTGTTTGAATGGAGTTTGTTATATTGATAATTGCAGATATACAGATTATAATAGCTTCAAAATAAACCTGGCCGAAGTTAAACTTCTCAAAGTACAAGTTTTAACTTTCCGCAACATGTGTATTAGCATTCTGTATCATTTTACAAGAATGTATACTTTCACTAAAAACAATGTATTTTGCTCCAAAACCCCCATGAAAGAGTATTCATCAACCAAAATACTAAAAAGAAGCTACTATTGTAGGGATTAAAGATATTAAAGTAATGGTAACGAATGTTTCAAAATGGTAACAAAGGTTTTATTGCTTTAACGGCCAATTACGCAGTCAAAATGGGAAAAACTTCGTAATTTCGAATGTTGATATAAATGTTTGTTCTTTTTAAAGTTAAATTCAGGGAAAGAAACAAAGCATTTCAATATTATTTTGATTCCTTAAACTTTAGTTACTATGTCAACTGGTTTCCATTTTAATTACTAATTTGATGCATTGCCTTTTCTGGCAAAAAAAATTGTGCCGGGTCACTACAAGATGCTTTATCTAACTGTTTTTAAATATTACATAGACTGAGTATCTAGTCTCTTCATGTATTGTTGAATTACAAGTAACTATGCTGATACAGAAGGCGTCTGCTACATGAAACACTTTTAAGGTGAAGGTTTGTAGGAGGCATAGAAGGCTTGAAAGTGAAAGGATATATCAAAGACTCTTTTAATCAAGAACACAATGGTGCTACTTAAAATAAGATATACAAACGGATGTCTACATCACTGCTTGTAAACATATAAAGATGTTTTTCTTTTGCGATAACGAAGGTTATTTTGAAACTTAAAGCTTCCAACTGCAATAATTCAGCCACCAGTATCTCAAAAACGGCTGGAGTGTTGCATTCAAAACTCTGGATTTATCACAAGGAAGTGCGGTGCGTCAGTTTAGATCAAGAATAATAAAAATTATCGAAACTTCATTTTTCACTTTTTATTTTGCCCAAATGGACCTACTTATTGAAAAACAGTGATAATGTGAAATTGCCATATTGTTATGCATGCTTAGAAGATATTCAAAGTATTTTAAATTGAGAGTTTGCATGCAGAAAACAGAAAAGCGATCCTATGTATATATATTGAGATGAGGAAGTATTTTCGTTGACATAAATTCGACATAAAGTGAATATTTATTAAAAGATTCATTATTCACTTTAACGAAGAAAGACGGGAACAAATCTGTATACAGAACAGCATATTACGTGAGTGCGGTAAAGATCGGAATTTAAACGTTACTATACGGAAATTTCCGTAAGTGCGGTACAAGGTTTAAGCCGGTGCGGTGCGGTGCGGTACAAGGTTTTAGAAACAGCCGAACGGCTGTTACTAAACTGGAAGGTGTACACCGAACGGCTGTTACTAAAACCTTCCGTACAGTACCGTGTAAATTCCGAACTTTACCGCCTTAACGTAATATGCTGTTCTATAGAAGGTTTTATCGTGACGCACTCGTCTATTTAATTTGCGAGAAATAAGAAGAGATTCAGTCTTAGCAGGATTAAAGGACACTAGCCAAGTTGCTGCGCATCGTGAAATTTGACAAGATCTGTATTTAAGCAGTTCGCTGCAGTTGTAGGATCTTCTACAACTATATAGAGACTAGTGTCGTCTGCAAAAAGTCGGATATTTGAACCAATATCAGTTACTATATCATTAATGTATAACAGAAAGAGTAAAGGCCCCAGTATAGATCCTTGAGGAACTCCAGCTCTAATATAAATCCAGTCAAAAACAGCACCAGGAAGAACGACGCGTTGCTTTCTATCAGAAAGATAGTGTTTAAGCCACTTGAGGACTTCCCCTGTGACACCAGATGCTCTAAGTTTATGCAAGAGTCCAACATGCCATACACGGTCAAATGCTTTGCTGATGTCACAGAAGACAGCCCGAACCTCTTTACCAAAATCAAGAGCTTGACATAATGTATTGTAGAGATATGTTAATTGATTAACTGTTGAATCGCCCGGTATGAAACCTGATTGTAAAGACGATAGTAAATTATTATCACGAAGGTGATTAAATAAGTATTTGAAAACAAGCCTCTCAAATACTTTGGCTTCCGCATTCAACAAGGATATTGGGCGGTGATTAGAAACTACTGATAAATCACCCTTTTTAGGGACAGGACAAACATTAGTTTCTTTATAGTAAACTGGCAAGTACCCGGTTTGCAGAGACTGATTAAAGGGGGAACACAAAGGAATAGAAAGTTGGGATGAAAGTTCTTTAAGAGCACGATTACTCAGTCCGTTAGGACCAGTTGCCTTGCCAACGGTTAAGGTTTTAAGAACTGATTCCACCTCGAGTGGACAAAGAACAAGAGAGTTCAATTCGGAATTAAGAGCAGGGGGAATTATGTCAGGAGGAACAGCATTTGTCTCATCTAATATTGTTTGACTGTGAAAGTATTTATTAAAGATATTGGCTTTGTCGCTTTCATCTGTGTAAATAGCATTATCATATTTAAGGGGAGGAATTGATGAATTTGATTTTGGATTTATAAAAGTCTTTAAAGTTGACCACCAGTCTTTTGTCGAAAGAGTGCTAGTTTTTAGTCTATCTGCTAACTTATCGTAATATGATTTCTTAGAGTCGCGAATCATTGAGGTAACCTTGTTCCGTAATCTCTTAAACTTTCTCCAGTGGGAATCCAAATTAGTTCTTTTAGCTTTTTTGAAGGCACGTTTGCGTTTTCGAATATGACGTTTTAAAAACGTATTTAACCAAGGGGGGTCTAGAGGTTTAAGTTTCACATGTTTACTAGGTATACATTCAGCGGCTATAGAATTAATAACAGTATTTATATTATCAGCATAGACATTTATATCGTTGCTCTGGAGAGACTCCCAATCAAAAGATGATGCTTTGTCCCGTAAAAGATTGAAATCACCCCTTTCATAATACCAAATATGCCTTGAAAATGATTTAACCCTGGGTTTAGACAATTTAAAAATACCATAAATAGGACAATGATACCTTAGTTCCTGATTAAGAAAAGGGTCACCTACACCACTAAGCAGTAAATGATCTTTATAACTGACAAGGAGAAGGTCGATTAAAGATGAGAAATTTTCAGTGAAATGAGTTGGTTGGTCAATAGACTGATAGAAAGAAAACTGAATACAAAAAGACTCTATCTTCCCCGAAGTTCGAGCATTAAGTATATTTAAGTTGAGTTTAGTTTAAACATATTTTATTGTCTTTGTACACAAAAAAGTACAAACAATGGGGTCGGGCTACAAGTTCTCACAACATTAGTTACATCCCTTCCCCTAAAACATGGTATATAAAAGCCAACATGGCACAAACTAGATCAACCATATGAAACTGCAATATTTTACATAAATACAAACATTGAACATTTATAAATAAATAAATAAATTGTCGATAATCGTATAAATATTCAGATAATTGATAAGACATGGAATGAAATATAATCAATGAAAAAGAAAAAGAAAAAAAAGGTAAGTATAAAATAGATAAATACATAAATAAATGTGCTGCATCAAGCGGAGATGGACCAAAGTGCTCGTGCGAACAGCGACTACCATGACCAGCCCACGCATCCGCGCCAACAGAAGGAGCCCTCACTATTCTCTCAATAAAGTCAGCTAAATTCAAATATAGGTTAGGCGAAAAGTGAAGACTCCGATCTGCCGGCACTAATGCGCCGGCCGAATCAAGCCAGCACCGTCCGACCGAATCACAAGGCATCCCCGCCAGATGCAGCAAAAGTAAATATTTGTATAAACTGGTGCCCTGCGCCTCTCTGTTAGCTGTCACTCCGTCATGTAGACAGTCTGTCAACATTATACTCTCTGAAATATAAGAAAATTACAACAAATTAAACAGGGTAAGTATACAGTTTAAGCTATCTAACGATCGAGGTCACGGGAAGGGAGTCCTCAAACTGTGCGTGTGCGACATAACACCCGAACCAGCCCGCGCATTCGCACAGACAGATCACATATTGCACGAATGCGCTGGCCGATCGGAGTGCCTCCCCATCCACCCAGACCCTAGTCCCCGCCTCCCCCTACCCCAAACACACGCCCAAGGTAAGGACTCACGTCCCGACAAAACCGTTCGTATTAATATCATAACTTTTATTTAGTAAAAAAAGAAAAAAAAGGAAAAAACTACGCAAATCGTTCGGTATCTTTTATGTACTTGAAAACAGCGTCAAAAAGCATAGCATTTACATCATCGGATAAATAACTATTGCCATTTAAAACCAACTCGGTGCTAACAGGATGAAAAACTCTAGTTCGATGGAATAAAATAACTCTCTGAGTATTGTATCGTTGGCATTTAAATATATAATGTTCAGCATCTCCGGCTTCTTCTGGACACTCACATAATGGACTATCTCTAAGATGGTTATAGAAAAGGTCATCGTTTAAGTTACTACACTTATTTCGAAGTCTACAATGGACAATTGAAAATTTACGAGGTTTCCTAAGAAAGTAACTTGGTACTTTCCTCGAAGAATAAAGTTCTTTTTTCAATTTGTAACAAAAGGAACCATAACTTTCACAATTTCGATATTGTAAATCAAGAGCATTCCAAGCAGCTATAGACAAAAGAACACAGGATTGACCGAAAATAGTTGTCCTTGCGGGAATAGTAGTTATATTGTCTCTGTTACGCAGATTATAGTCCGTTAAATCACCAACTGTTTGTGGTAAATCACCAACTGTTTGTGGTATTTAAGTTGAAGTCGCCCGTAACGATTATATCAGATATACCGGTGTCAACTGTTAAAGCTAGGGAGTCCTCTATATTTGAAAGATAATTGGCATCAGAATTTGGTGGTCGGTAAAAAGTTAAAAAAAGAATACGTTTGTGGTTGTTAGCTAACTCAATCCATATGTTTTCAACGCCTCTAATTTCTAAGTCCTCTCGGCGCTTATAAAATATAGTTTCTTTAATATACACTAAAACACCGCCATGATTGTCACCAACACGATCCTTCCGCTCAGGTTTGTTGTATGATTCAAGCATTAAGTCATCGGTGTCAAATGAAGCACTGAGCCAAGTTTCCGTAAAGGCTAATATATCAAAGTGAAATAGTTCTGCGTGCAATAAATCAAGTTTGGATGAAATACTTTGAATATTATAGTGTACAAAGGAGAGATTATGGCCGGAGCTGAAGGAGTTGAAAACGGATGCAGACATACTACTTGATAAACTAGAGACACTCTCTGAGGAATATGTCGAAGAAGGGCCGGGGTTCGGATGAACATCACCGGAACAAAGCAAAACAAGAGGACCAATGGTCCTGTAGCTCACCTGGCATCTTACTGTCAACAGACACATTTTGTCACTTCACTAATTTGTTACAAATTTTAAACCAGTGGTTTTAGAAGAGTGCAGATTTTGATGTCAAACAAATCCAATATAGCTGTGAAGTTATACTGGTAACAAAAGTGGTTAATAAAGGAAGTCAATAGAGCACCTTGTCCTAAAGTATACAGAGATAAACATTCTGAACAAAGATTGGACCAAAACTGTGTCCTCTAGAGTGTACTCAAGCTTTTTCTCATATTTGATTTAGTGACCTAGTTTTTGACCTGACATGACCCACTTACAAATCTGCCCTAGATTTCATAAAAATAAACAGTCTGACTAAGTTTCATGAATTGGATAAAAACAGTGCCCTCTAGAGTGTACACAAGATAGTTCTAAGATTTTCTAAGATTTGACCTAGTGACTTAATTTTTGACCTGCACCGCTTTCATCTGAATAGTGCCGCTACTTACACCTAGGGCTTCTACGTGAACACGGATAAACGGTAACGGTTCTTGTTTATGTGATAAACGTTTATAAAATTTACATATCGTTTATAGTGGAGCTGCTTGGAGTGAAAATTCAAGGAAATACTTCACTTGATGATACAAGCATGAAATTTTCACTAAATGTTCCTTACATGGCCCAGATTCAAAAATGATCGCGGGCCACTTAAAAATCATCCATTTTCAAGATGGCCGCCAAATTTCAAAATGTTATCGTTTTAATTTAAAACATGCTTATAGTCCGCAGGCATATGTAGTTCCCGTGGGCATGTGTCTTATTTTTTGGCAATATCTACACGTAAAAACTTCGTCAATGGATTGTTCACAATGGAAAAGTGCATGTTGTCAAATTTTCTAACGACTATTTGGCCATAAGCATCGGTTATATACGTTACCTATGTGTTTTTATTTTAAAATCATAATTTCAAGGTAAACTACTTTTTTATTTTCAAATGCAGTTTCTCCAGTATTAGTATTTCTGCAGTATTAGAAAATACATTTGAGTACCGTTTTATTTTCATCATTCATTACTACTAGTAGTAACGTAAATAACTTTAATCTATGAGTTAGTCCATTATAATTCGACCTACAGAATTTCTTCATTGTCTCTCAGAGAACAATTATGAAGTTAATATCCTGGCAGTTCTTAAAAAAAACTGTTTTCTTGGAACTATCAGCTTATGACTAATTTAGGGACTTCATGAGGTACGTTTTATACGTGACGAAACTCAGAATATTGCAAATGTTAATAATTGGAGACTTGGCAAATTCCATACACGCACAGCAGGTTTTGCTGCTTGTTTATTTCTAAAAGCATATATCTGCACCTTTAATGATTATGTCCAGCTACTCAGTCTTGCGATTCTGAAGACAGTAACATACATGACATTTTGTTGTATAATCAAAAACTGCAAAACAGATACATTTCACTATAGAAAAAATGCAGCAATTATTACATGTTTTTGTTTAAAAATTAGTTTAATTTCCATGCTATTTTTCTTTCCTTTTCTAGTCTGCTTATATTCAACAATCCCTTAAATGAGTCGATTTAGCATGGAACCAGCATTAGGACTTACTTTTAATTTGACGAATATTTTACGTTTTACGGGACCGAGTTCTACAGAATTCTAAGCCTCAAAATTAAGTGGCAACGCAAAACGACAGCATATTTGATGCGGGATATTTCTGGGCAAATACCAGTTGTCCTAAAGAATGTAATGACATGTAGTTTCACTTTGCAGTACGGTAACAAAACAAAGAGAAGGAAAACAGATCGAATAACGTATACAACCAGTTACTGGGTAATTTATAAGTTCCTCATATCTCAGAAGCTTAAACAGTAATACACCTGCGGAAGAAAAAGCGTTTATTTTGTCATGACAATCACATGGAGCATTCGTGTGTCGTCATACTTTAATTTTGACTGACGCTTGATTCAAACTAAAGGCTTGCAGTAACGATCGATATTATTGGCTTAGCGCTTCAGTTTTGCTGCAATCAGTGCTACACCCCCTTTTTTAAGGTCAGCCCTCGCTATACTGGTCGTTGTCAGTCATATACAAAACACACTTCATGACCTTGTCGAATGCGTGTGTCCAAAATTTCGGAGCACAATATGTCCGTCGCTACAAAGTATATTTCTGAGTGTTTCTATGGTTTTATATTTACATTATCATTGCAGAACTCCCTGTAAACCCAATAAGTGATGCGGGAGTCAATATCGTTTACAAGTCAATAATTACATTGTGTCACGCGCTTTAGAGTGACAGCTCATCTCACTAAGTAGCACGTGAAATCTACAACATGCTGTGTACTTGAATGGCTAGTAAACATTGACTGACAGCTCGCTACGCCTACTTCCACGTGAAATATACAGCAGGAGGTGGAATTTACTGGTAGGCAGTGTCAATGCGGCTGTTCCAAACTATTGTAAAATTCAGCCGGTATTGTTTTTAAAACGATTTTTATATATGTATTTCGTACCTTTTTTATCTTTTTATTGATCAAAAACATTGTTTAATAATATAAATATAAGGAATAAACGTTATTTTTTAAACGTTTACTGAAGTATAAACTACATCGGGTCACGAGCAAAGTTTACGTAAACCCCTTCGGGGTTCACTTACTTTGCTCGTGACCCGATGTAGTTTATACTTCAGTAAACGTTTAAAAAATAACATTCATTCCTTAAATAACCTAAGGTGTATGATACATGTTTTCGGCCATTTTTACAAAGGGTAACAACTTTTGTTGTGACTACCTGTTTGCTTCCCTGCACGACATAGCCCTTCCAATCTAATCGTTAAGGAATGAAAAGGTCCATGAGGTCGCTATAGTGAAATATTTGAATTGAGGTTGGGAAGAATTAAATACCGCGATTGCATTCGACTAAACCAGAAAACTTGCCAAAAGAAATATGTGGCCGACGACGAAGCCGACGAAGCCGCCTATGTTTTATGGTTCACTTCTGCAAGTCGCAGACCAGACACAAACTGAAGATTTGTAAGATACACCTTAAAATACTGACGTTATACACAGTCAAATTAGAATTATACGGATAGTCTTTCATCCGTATGTGTGTGCGTCACCATTTATTTCGTCATAATTTGTAATTTTCTAACGGTTTATATGTAAATAAAAGCAGAAAGACAAAAGAGTACACAACTAAACCACCCCCGTGTACCATACCTCAAACTCCTGAATAAACAGCAAAGACCTGGTCTAATACCTTGAGCTTGACGAAACTCCGATTTTATTTTTGGATTGGTCTCCGTTACGTCTGCGGGTATTTCAGAAAATGACAAAATGAAAAAAACAATACCAGGAGTGCAATTTCGTTGCTCTAGCAAAGACCCAGATCAGACGGCTACAAGGAAGAACCTTATCCGGCACTATTCCCGATTCACATGGCTCTGTACTTTGCGTTTATTTATTTCATTTTATTTATTTTTTTTAGTTTGATATTCAACAATCGAGAATAAAATATGTGTAAGTAATAAGCTGCGAAACCCAAGAATAATGGGAAATCTTTCTTTACGATCAGTCTGCACACATGCGCAGTTTGGCCAGGGTACACGCAAAAAATAAACTGAAAAGTGCACATATTTAGGTGACTGAGTACACTTTAATCCCTTTTCAATTTTGCCATCGGGTCAAATTTTAAAGGAAAGAATTTGATCCTCAAACAGCCAATTTTTGCATATGTTTAAGAAGCGTTTCATCGCCCAAGGCAGCAAAGAAAGTCAACACCGCATCGCAAAGGTCTCCAGTAATTAGTACAGTATTAGTATTTTTTTTTACCTTACATTAAGTAATTCCGTTTTTGTGCTAATCCGAGTCTTCTCTGGCGTCATGGTGGATATTCTTTATTTTGACACTAACAAGCCATGTCGATTAGTATTATCAATTTTGATTAACTTTGTTAATATTAGCAGTGGTAGTAAACATCTGCTAATTCACTCTCTATGAAAACACATGTCGTGTTATCTCAGATACAAATCTAGCGATTTCTCAACGTATGTTTTGTAAAATTGAGATAAATTACCTCAGAATTACTATTACTTATTACAGGTCTAAAATTTACAAATGATAGCACGTCTAATACTTAATTAATGCAAAATTTTATTGGGCAGTTTGAAGTAGACTGGGATGTATCTTTATGCCTTTGATCGTTTGAAGATTACAGTTTCTTTGATGTTTTCAGTAACTCACTGTGTAATTGAGATTTTTTATTCAAGATCTATTTTCTTCGGGTAGTAAATATGATTGAAACACTTGACCTCCAACAGATTTCCTAATCTAGATATCTACAATAAGTATTGACTTTGGTTGTGATTATTTGAAGAGTCGGATGTAAATTTCTTATGACATAATTATGCAAGAATTCATTTTAAAGAAAGCCTTGAATTATTATTTTTATGGTTACTTAATCTTGGGTGTGGAAAAAGTCTTGCGAAAAGGTATGAGAATCATCCCTCGCTTTTGCGTGATATTTCAATAGATTCTTCATGCGAATGGAGAAAGGCTCCGATCAGACTGCGCGAATGGCCAGGCTGATCTGAGTCTTTGCCGTTCGCACTTTCCGTAGTATAGTTGAAATTATATACTCCGCGATTTCAGAATAGTTTCTGAATGAACACTTTTATCAATAAAATGTTTGAAACAATCTCATCACCAAACAAAATACGCACATGTACTTTTCATATTTTTAGACAGAGCAGTGTCTGGAAAGTCACGTGCTACTTGTGAATGACAAGGTTATTTTTGGGTTTTTGTAAAACCACTAACGATTGGCTAAAGCTTTTGTTTCATCTACCCGTTACTTGTCTGGGTTGACGTACGCTAGCGGTAAAATAACACACGTCACATCAAGCAAACTCGATGCGATCTACATGGCAAAATAAAGAGTATTTCTTCCGCAGGCTTACATTAGTTCTGAATTAAAAATTAGCAAATGATAAGGTAATGCATACTATTCATGTCAAGGACAAACCTTGATATATCTATTTTGAAAAAAAGATGACCTCCTTGACTTTGAAGATATTACTGTAATTTTTATTATTAATAATTATTGTTTAGCAATAATTACACGGGTTAACTGCTTATGAATGAAGTCTTACCGCTTTTCTGAATGAGTTCATATACAGTAAGAAATTGCAGCTTTCTGATACCATTTGTATCAATACAATGATAGAAGAAGCATACGTATTAAAAGTCGAATGATCAAAACTATATTTGTCTTTCGTAACACTTAATGTATTGATAATAATGTATCAGAACACAAACAGGGACTGTACAGAATTATCTGACCAAATATATCTTGGTAATGTTACAATGAGAGATACACGTCATGAACAGACTCATGAAAAGACGGTTTATATGTGTCTCTTAAAGTATATCATTTTCCATTACTTAATTGACATAGTGATAATATGGTGCAGTGTAACGGATGGAAGCAACACAAAAAGGTAACGTTGATTACATTGAAGCACGATGATAATAACAATCAAGTGAGCCGATACTTTATCAGTTGCCTCAGCTGATAGCCACTTTTGCATGTAGGTTACCTGATTGCCTCGGTAGACAGCACAGGTTGGGAAACAGGTATCTCCCCTATGACAATTCTAAACCTAAACATGGATCAGTTAGGTCAATTTATACATATTATACTGGTCCCCCAAGATTTTAAGTGATGCTTTTTGTGGTGTTGCTGTAAGTAAAAAATGTTAAGAAAATTCTAAATGCTTCAGATGTTCATGTTGAGTTCTTGTGAGTGTATAAAAAGTAAATATTTGCTGTCTTAATATCAATGGTAAGTTAAATGCTTTCTGGCATCCAAGAATTGAGCCTTTGAAAACAACTTACTCAAATAAAAAAAAAACTTATTCCTAATACATTACAGATGTGTACCGTAATGTTACTGTTACAATGCCTTTCAAATACAGGACAATCCCATATTATCAGACTTGGAGGCACAAACAGTGGTGTTTCTTCATGGCTGCTTCACATGTGTAAACTTAAGACATAAACAGTTACACTGAAAGGCTATATAATCATCTACAGTTAGATATTTTCGTCAGTAAATGTTTTTGGGGAAATCCTAAGGAAAAGTAAACTTTTCTCTTCACCTGGCAATGCCACAGCTAACTGCTACTTAAAGATTTACACCCTCAATATTTCTATTAACTTTTAAATTTCTCACAAAACATTATATCCTAGGCATGATAATGATTGCTATCAAAAGTACATTTATCTGCCAAATTTATGAATTGTGATGGTCACTGAAAATAGGAGAATTTAAGAAAATACACAAAAAGAGCGGCAATAGCGGGTCACCATTCCCGCCAAAAATGAAGACTGGATACGCCCAGCAATCATAGTTAATCAGGTTAAAGTTATATCATGAATAATTTTAAGCCCTTTCTTTAATCACTTCAGACAATTATTGGTTGAAAAGAGCTCACGTGCACAGATTAGAGGTTAATGCTATTGTAAAGTGATTTACTCCACCAATAATAAAATTCAAAACATGCTTGCAGAAACGCCTGTGGGAGTCAATCAATTTATGACGACAAAGTATTCGTGAATATTCAAGAAGAGTGCGAATTGATATATCGTCTCTGCCTCCGTAACAAAGATGTTTTCGCTGAAGATCTTTTGAACAAGTCTTAATTATGTTGCATACAACTGACCAGTTTCATAATTTTGTGATTATTTCGTAATGAAATACGAGGGAGTATACCTTTAACTAATTCGACATATGCAAGCAGTTCTTTCAACATGGTTTAAAGAGAAGTGACAGAGTATGTTGATTAAGGACCAATCATATAAAATTCATTCCAGCGATTCATGTATGTTAATTGTGTTTTAGTCACGGTTATGTACGTTACTGGTCTTATTTGACTGATGATTATCTTTATCTAAATATGTCAATATAGCTATTTATTTAGATATAAAAAAATCATATTGATAATTTTTAATTGCGCTTTACATTTATAACGTTAATTGTTCCCTACATTTCGTTTGTAACAGATTGCTGCTGTAACACGCTAATGTTACCCCACCCGTTACTTTGGTCAGTTTCTAGGTAAAACACATAAAATGATATAGCAACAACCATTTTTGAGCTGCTGAAAGACTGCTTTACTGATTATGATAACAACATCAAATTGAAGTTGTTGTCTACACGAAGACCCGATTTTTATTACATATGGCCCTGGATTATTCTTCCTGGGACAGATTTCGATTATGTTACGTAATGTTACTGTTTGGGTGCCTTTCAGATACAACCCAAAATTATTATTGTCTAATGAATATAAGAATAGCATTTTACATTGCGTACTTGTACACTTTTTCAATTTAAGACATAATACAGACTACAGCTAATTATACCTTCTCACCAGTGTTTCAGGAATTCATAAGAAATAAGTTACATTCTGTCTTCAACTGATATTGCCACTACTAACTGCAACCTAACTGATTCAAAATATATCAAGGAATTCTGTCAAAGTTGAGATGAGCATGAGTCAAGTAAAAGCGATAGATTATGCTAATTTAGGACCACATGTAAAAATTTCATTCCACCGTTTGGTCTGTTTCTCATTGATTATTTGTATTTTAGTTACAGTTATATACGTTTCAAATATATCATGCTTTTTGGTCATCGTTTCCAGACTTCAGTTTGCTTTTTATGTATTAGAACATTTAAAAAGGGATATTTATGACACAAAGTATTTTCTACATTGCGTTTATTGCATTTAGGTGCTGTAATGGACCAGTGTTACCCCTCCCACCACTTTGGCCATTTTTTCGGTAAAGTGTTCAAAGAAACACTGGCAACAACCATTTTGCAACTCCCTAAGTCAATGCTCTAAGTGACTATAATCAGGGCATAAAATAAGCATCCATGCCAACGGGCCTCTGGACTATTACCTTAAATAATGTGTTGAAAAGTACATAAAAATGGCGGACATTTTGTTTTTGCGGCGGCCATCTTGAAAATGTCATAATTTCAAGTGGCCCACGATCTTATGTTAAAGTGCATGCCAGGTACTTGCTATCCTGTAAATTTCATGCTTGTATCATCAACTGAAGTATTTTCGCTATATCCCGCTCCACTATTAGCCGAACTTGAACACGTGCTAGACCGCCATCATAGTGAAATAGATTGGCCAGCTACTTTAGCAGATATTAATGTTTAAAAGTGTGGACGTACGACGTACGACGTACTACGACGCAGGACGGACGACGGACCAAGCCTATACTATAAGCTCACCTTGTGAGCCTTCGGCTCAGGTGAGCTAATAATATCAAGCCAAGTACCAAATACGACACAAAATAAGCAGGTAAAAATTAAAAAGGCAAATCTTGTGTTTGCTTGTAAAGCCTTACCTGCAATAATAGCTTTTCCAGGCATATAGGTCTTATGAGCTATAAACTCACTCTCTCGAACTAACATTAGAAATGAATATGTGTATGAAACATGTATCTGTATAGCAATTATTATAATCAAATGAACAGAAATACCGAATTTGCACATGCGACAATATTTAGGCATGACGGCTTGCATAACTTGTCTTCGTAAATACGTCATGTAACTGTTGTTAGTGAGAGTAGGAACCGAGTAAGCCCTGTCACACCAACAAGAAAATAAGCAAAACCGACCTCACTGACCGCCCACTGCGTCCGCGCCCCATCTCGTGCCAATTAACTATCCAAGATGGCCATCAAGGGGGCCGTTACTAAGAATAGCACGAACATAAAAATGACAATTTCTCAAGAACCCTTGAATGAAATTGGACCATTTTTTTTTCAGGATGTTCCTTGCATGATGCCGTTTTGATTAATTGCAATTTCGCAATCCAAGATGGCCGCCATCTGCCGTTACTAAAAATAGCACAATACATGAAAATGACAATATCCCAGTAACCCCTGAATGGATTTTGATGAAATAAGTGTCAAAATGATTCTTGCATTGAGGTGTTTCAAGCATAACTAAATATAGACCAGTCATGTTGGCCTCTGTTACTAGAAATAGCAAAATGTGAAAATTAGAAAATCTCAATGGAATTGCTCTAATTTTGTGTCAGAATGGTCCTTTCATGAAGCCTTTGCGATTTCTTGCATTTTTGCGTTCCAAGATGGCTGCCATCTGCCATTACTAAAAATAGCACAAAACAAAACAATAGGGCCATGGTGGTCCTGAATCGCTCACCTGAGCATTAATCAGTTCACTGGCTCTGGTGAAGATTTATAAGAGTTTTTACCATACATGGGAATGGCGGCCACCTTGGTCATGTGACCAAGATCATTTGAAGAACTTTCAATCCTTTGACCCATGTGCAGGCTCCATATGAAATTTGAGTTTAGTGTGCCCAGTGGTTTCAGAGATGTTTGAAAATGTTTATGGATGGATGATAGAGGCAGCAAACACCAATGCTGTAAGGCTCAGGTGAGCTGAAAATGGCAGAGTCGCTTCTCCGAAAAGTTCCCGTTCATGTTGAGTTCCTTTGATGGATATGAACTAGACTGAACTAGGCAAACCCAGATGATAGAATGGTAGCATCATTATCTCACTGTGGTGAAACTAATGTATTCCAAGGAGTTTGTGGCTGGCATCATCAGATATTCTGAGGATAAACATTCTGACAAAATTTCTATAGGGTTGGATCAAAACTGTGACCTCTAGAGCGTACACAAGGTTTTCCTAATATTTGACCTAGTTTTTGACCTGACATGACCCAGTTTCAAACTTGGCCTGGATATTGTAAGAATAAACATTCTGACAAAGTTTTATAAAGATTGGATCAAAACTGTGTCCTCTAGAGCGTACACAAGGTTTTTCTAATATTTGAGCTAGTGACCTAGTTTTTGACCCGACATAAGACAGTTTCGAATTCGTCCTAGATATTATGAGGATAAAAATTCTGACGAAGTTTCATGAACTTTGGATCAAAACTGTGCCTTCTAGAGTGGAAACAAGTTTTTTCTAAGATTTAACCTAGTGACCTAGTTTTTGACCCGACATGACCCAGTTTCAAAGTTGGCCTAGAGTTTATGAAGATAAACATTCTGACAAAATTTCATAAAGATTGGATCAAAACTGTGTCCTCTAGAGCGTACACAAGGTTTTTCAATGATTTGACCTAGTGACCTAGTTTTTGATCCGACGTGACCCATTTCGAACTTGTCCTAGATATTATGAGGATAAACATTCTGACAAAGTTTCATGAACTTTGGATCAAAACTGTGACTTCTAGAGTGTACACAAGGTTTTTCCAAGATTTGACCTAGTGACCTTGTTTTTGACCCGACATGACCCAGTTTCAAACTTGGCCTAGATTTTATGGAGATAAACATTCTGACAAAGTTTCAGAAAGATTGGATCAAAACTGTGCCCGCTAGTGTGTACACAAGCAAAAGTTGACGGACGTCCGTCCGGACGTCCACACGTACGACGGACGACGGACAGCAGGGTATCCCAAAAGCTCACCCTGAGCACTTCGTGCTCAGGTGAGCTAAAAATGACAATATCTTAGTAACCCCTGAATGGATTTTGGGGACATTTGTGGCAAAATGATTCTATTATTGATGTGTTTCAAAACTTAATAAATATAGACCCGTCAAGTTGGCCTCTGTTACTTAAAATAGCAAAATGTGAAAATTAGAAAATTACAATGGAACTGGATCAATTTATGTCAGAATGGTTCTTGCATGAAGGCTTTTGATTTTTTGCATTTTGGCATTCCAAGATGGCCTCCATCTGCCATTACTAAAAATAGCACAAAACATGAAATGACAATAATATCTCAGTAACCACTGAATAGATTTTGATGAAATTTGTGGCAAAATGATTCTTGCATTGAGATGTTTCAAAAGTAACTAAATATAGACCCGTCAAATTGGCCATTATTACCAAAAATAGCAAAATTTGAAAATGAGAAAATCTCAATGAAATTGGACCAATTTTGTGTCAGAATGGTCCGTGGCAAAATAGCCAGGTGAGCGATATCAGGCCTATTCGGGCCTCTTGTATTATGTTAAAGGTGTTGTTCATGCAAATTTTTAGCACTATCATGTACTATAATGAGGGAGAGGGCTCCTGTAAGAACCTTTCAAACAAAATGATATCAACAATACACAGAACAAAGAAATAGAAGAGAAATCAGATTACAAAATAACGAACGGCTGTGTTATCTAGATAAGAAAAAAAACTTAACGGCAACACATTGATACAAGCGTTACATTCAAATCGGTTTAAAGACGGCTGAAATAATAAAAACAAGAGGGCCAAGAGGTCCTGAATTGCTCACCTGAGCATAAAGGTCAAACTAGGGTCATCGTTTGAACAAACCTGATAATTTTGAAACTGTCAACATATGAGAGACATTGGTTAAAGGTCAAAAAAGATCTTAACCTGTATTTCTAAAAAAAGTTCATGTACTCATTTAGTTATCAGACTGTATTTATCAAATTTGCATCAACTAAATCTTCTATATTTTCCATTAACTCTTATGTTTAAGCATTTCCCATATAAAACACCAGAAAGCAAATTTGAACTTGCCGTAAAAAAGTCAGGGTCAACCCATGGTCATAATCTTGGTAGAACTCCAGTACTCAATGCTAAATACCAAGTTTCAAGACAATCGGTCAGTTGGTTCTGGAGAAGAGGATGTTTTAATGTTTTTTTACCATATAAGGATGTGGCTGCAATGTTGGTCATGGGACCTGGACCGCTTGAACAAATTTTCGTTCACTCAACCCCTACCATACCAAATTTCAAGCATCTGAGCCAAGTGGTTCTGAAGAAGATTTTGAATAGTTTCCTTTGTATTTCTATGGTTCAAACCCTGGACCCCCTGGGGTGGGGCCATTTTGGACCCTCGGGCCACCAATTGAATAAACTAAGTAAAAGACCACTAGGCAATTCTACATACCAAATTTCAAGCATCTGAGCTTAGCAGTTCCGGAGAAGTAGACTTTGAAGTATCTTTTATTTTCCAACTCAAAATCCCTTGCCTCAGGGCAATATTTATACCCAGGGGCCGCCATTTGAACGAACTTGGTATAGGTCTACTAGACAATGCTTCATACCAATTTCAAGTATCTGAGCCTAGTGGTTCTGAAGAAGAATTTGGAATATTTTCCTATGCATTTTTATGGTTCAAACCCATGACTCCCTGTCGCGGGGCCATTTTGGACCCTAGAGCCACTGTCTTAGCAAACTACTGACTGGAGCTTCTATCTTTGCAAACCACTGACTGGAGCGTCTATCTTCGCAAATCACTGAATAGAGCAATTGTTAAGGTGGTGATAATCACTGATTTGGGGCCAAGACAAAAATCTGCATAAAATACTCAAAATAACACTGATCTTTCCAAAACTTAGCAGATGCCTTCTTTATGTTGTTTCTCATAATTTAGAATCCCAAAATGCAGCATTTGTTAATGTTAAAAAGTATTTTTTATAAGGAAAGATCAGAGGGCAATTTTCTGCGAATAAACCTGAAAAAAATAATATGGTTGTTGAAAATATTCTTAGTGCTTAGAGTACCTTGTTGCATAATGGAGAGCGTCCTAGCAATTATTTTTTCAAACTCTTTCACACATTATCAGACTGAGCAGATGAAAAAAGATGCAGTCTGTGTCCAATTTTTTTGTCAAAACACACAGGTGAGACTATTTTGACAAGGTTGAACAATTTCATCTACACACCACTGATCATGTCAGTAATGTATTATTTATACTGTAGGTGTTAACATAGGTATGCTTTCCTACCCTATATTTAATAAATGCGACAAGTGTACATCTACTTTGTATATGTTTGAACATTTGAGAAAAAGCTACCGTTTTCATCTGGTCTACATTACAATTTGAGAAAGAGTTGGAATAAATAATTGCTAGGACGCTCTTCATTATGCAATAATGCACCTTCGGCACTACGTAAATTTTCAATAACGATATTATTTTTTCAGATTTATTCGCAGAAAATTACCCTTTGATCTTTTCTTATAAAGACACTTTTTAAGCAGCATGTACGTCTATTTTGTATTCTAAACTGTAAAGAACAACAAAAATAAGAAGTCTGCTAACTTTCAGGGAGATACATTACTTTTTTATGGTTTTATGCAGATTTTTACATTTACCATAAATCGCCACCTTAAGACAAACAACTAAAATAGAGTTACTAGGCACTACCATGGCAAACAAACTAATGGGGTTACTTTCTTGGCACATCACTGACTAGAGCGAGTGTCATTGCGAACAACTGAATAGAGTAGCTATCATGGCAAACAACTATGAATAGAACAACTTTATTGTCTTTTCATATCATCAAATGGAGCCACTGTCTCAGCAAACCACTTCACTTATAGAGCGATTGTTCTGTCAAACCACTGAGAAGACCGCTTGCCGTAACGAACAGCTAAATGGAGTTGTCTTGGCATATCACCAAATTTGCATATCACCAAACGGAGCTATGGTCCCAGCAAACCACTTAATAGAGCAACTGCCCTGTCAAACCACCTATCTTGGCTAACAACTCAATTGAGCTATTATTATTAGCACATCACTGAATAAAGCCGAAACCTCTGTAAAGAGCTTTTGTTTTGACATACATGTATTAAAGAAAAAGGCTACTATCTCGACAAATCGGTGATTAGAACGAACGTCTCGGTAACCAATTGAAATATTTTTTTCTGCGGTATGAACTTATGGCGGTTTTAATAGAATGACTTATTGGCACAGATATAATTTTGGCGTGTTTATGATTTTTTAAAATATAGATCTATGTAATTGTACCTAAAATTAATATTGGCGGACTTTCATTCTGTCCTGTTTCGTTTTACCTCCAAAAGTACATGTAAGCTACTGTCAAATATAAGTGATTAAAACAGAACTGTCTCCTGGCTCAAAGGAGAAATTGGTGGGATCCCTTGTCATATCCATCTTCTTGAATGCCGGTGAAACATGGATCTTGAGAAGAACCAGAAAAAAAGAACACAGTTGACTGAGATGATAAGACGCTACCAGAGGTTCCATACAAGGACCATATAATTAATGAAGATGTGTGAAGAAAGATCCAAGCTGGAGTCACTGGAGACTGGCGAACGCCTGACCAGGGTCAAAAAGCGAAAATTAAGACGGTAGGCCACATCTCAAGGTCTTCTGGCTAAGAAAGAGCTTTCTAGGGTGCAATAACTCAGAAAAATCATCTTACTTGATCACACAGACAATATGCGCCTCCTCTTTTGATGCTGATGGTTCCATTGAAGTTTCTTTGAATTCTGGCCAGTAGTTGTCAAGAATTGACGTGGACTCGAAATCTGTGCTATACATTTCATGCGTAAGTCATCAAAGGGCCATAAATATTGGAAAATCATCAAACTAAAACATGCAGGTGATTTGCGCATCCACCTTCGATACTAAAAGTCTGCGTGAAGTTTCGTTGAAATCCAACACGTAGTTGCCGAGAATATGCGTGGACAAGAACGGCGGGAAGGACGGACGAACGAAGCGGCGACTATATGCTCCCCCGAAATTCTTCGGGGAGCATTAAAAAGATGAGACAGACAGATTAAACGATGTGAAAAGAATATCAAAGAGTGGACAGGAATGGACCATGCAAGTACATGGGGCAGCTGAAAAGAGATGGAAGGAGATTGTTGCAAAGTCATCTGTGGTGCGCCGGGCCGCGTAGCGCAATCGGTAGGGCACCTGACTCATAAGTCAGAGGTCCTGGGTTCGAAACCCGGTCTGGCAACTGTCTTTCGTTTCTCCTTCCGCTGATTCAAGAAGGGCAGCTGTCAGTTACTGGCGAAAGTATGTGCACTTAGTACTGGTTAACCGCTTAGGAGGTCTAAGCCTGCCCAGGAATAGTGTGGTTAGGTTAACTGACCGTCCCGACATGACCATAGCTGTTTACCGTGGACGTTAAACATCAAATCAATCAATCAATCAATCAATCAATCAATCAATCAATCAATCAATCATCTGTGGTGCCCAAACTACCTTGTATGATTACGGTATAGACTAGACTGGATTTTTTTTTCCAATTAAGAACTCGTCTCCTTGAGAATAAAAACATAGACTCATATTCTTGCCTGATTTTTTTTTATCGTTTGGATCCATTTTTGTCTTTGAATCGCCCGCATATTTGAAATTTACAAAATTACAGTGTTTTTTTGTTTTCCTGGCTTTCGTTGCCAGGCAATCACAGGGTCAATGATAAGGCTTTATTAGCCGAAACAATGTAGTCTGATCCACCTGCTTTCTTATACATGTTTTTATTGCTCTTGAAGGAAGTCGTTCATGATTTTTTTTTGTAGCTACTATAAGTGGACGCGTTTTCGTCATGGGAAGAAAAGTTTCTTTTGAAAACTGCCCATTTTTAGAAGATATTTTAACTGTATTTTACAAGGGAGTAAGTTTATTTATGTAACAGCCTTAGATTGGTCAATATTTACCTATGTCAATTGGTAGTTAATTGTACAGAGTTACTCAATGGCACCTGTATACCTGTTAATCTTTTCATCTGAGTAGAAAGGAAGGTCACTTATTTATTGGTTGCGAAGAGAATTGATTGGTGATGAATAGAATTAATTTATCTATAGAAATATTTCTTGTTTGTGATGCATATATGGGCATTGCTTATAGCTATTACATTAAATAATTGTACTCCCCTTTACTTTACCTCAAAATTTTGTAAATTTTTGTAAAGGATTGAATAGACAAAAGCAAAAAATTGACAAGATAAAATTCTGAAAGTCAGTTTCCAGTTATGTATTAGTTTGACAATACTAGTTGAGAAAAAAAATCAATTTTATCACCAGTAATAAAAAAGAAAATCTGCAAAATGACCTGTTTTATAGACAGCAAATGGCCTATAATAGATAGATTTAACAAGCAAAATGTCAAATAATATCGTCTCCCCATAATAATGTTCTTGGCAAGTCATAATAATAACAGTTATGTTAATAAAACTGTGAAGATAAAAAAAACTATAAATGACCATGGTTGAATCATTGCATGAGTAACTTTTTACTCTGTCCTTTTAGTTACTTAAATTGTGGAGTCTCGAAATTGGCCAGATTGTATTTGAATGGGTTTGCTGCAAAATCAATACAAACTAATGGTTTTGTTACAGTAGAAACGTTGTTGTGGATCCATCATTTTGCACTTTTAACCCATTTAAGGTGGAATACGTCCTTGGTGTTACTGTTCCTTGCGTTACCACTGTAAAGGTAACCAAATGGACAGGTTTGATTACTTGATGGACAATTAGGAATCATTATATTCTTTTAAGAGGCATCTCTTGTTTAAGATTACTGTTCATCTCAAGTATGCTGCACCTATCAAAACTGTATTAGATCACAGGGCATAATATATTAGATCACAGGGCATAATCAGGGTGATTCTGATTGTATTCAGTTATCTTGGACAAAGGTTATGTGAGTGACACAGTTTCGTAACACCATAGACATTGTGCACTTGGAAAATGCAGCTTTTATGAAACATCACATTCATTTCAATTTTAACGAGACACAGTACCAAAGTCTAATTACAAAAGTGCTTTTGGCATAAAATCAGATGAAATCCGTCTAATTATTACATGTGCATGAATATATATACATCAGAACTAGTAACATCAATGACAGTGTCAGGGTTACACACTGGACATATTACTGGATCTAAGACATTATATTAAAGTAAAGTCCACCAAAATTTATGCTGTCGTATGGTATGCTTTCTAGATCTACTGACTCAATACAATTCCGTTTTATATTAAATCGTATTAATATCTATAATCAAAAGTTGTATATCCATTCCTGATTTTAGCAACGCTAAAGACATATTAGGTAACTAAATGGAAACCAAATGCTATTTCTACTATTACTACTACTACAAATGTACTACTAAAATAATATTCTAACACATTGCGCCTAGAAGCAATGGAAAGTTTCCGTGTTTTATTCTGCAACAATTCACTGTTTCGGAGCGCGTGCGTCTAATTTCTGACGTCACTGACGTTACTGACGTAATTTTGTGACGATTTTAGACGTTAGACGGTGTAACGTCTCTTTTTCTTTCGAAAACCGCCATAAAACATATATTTACCTTAGGTACAGTTAAGAAAAATGGCGGGAGCATGAACGCGCTGGCAGGAAAGTTGGGATGGTTTGAATGAAAAGAATACTTTTTCAGTGTTTTTGAGCGTTAGAATCGAAATAGTTCAGCTCTATCATGGAATTGTTGAGCAATAATTCACTGATTGTCGGTCAGTTGTAAGTAGATGTATCACTCGCGCTCCGCGCTCGTGATATGATCTACTTTACAACTGACCTCCAAACAGTAAATTATTACTCAACAATTCACTGCTAGAGCTGATCTATTTCTTAAATAACTGTTATAGTTATAATAGTAATAATAATAAAATGATTAGTAAAGAAATTCTCATAAGGAAAAACAAAAACTCTGAATCTTGACAGGAAGCCATTTTGCACAGGTTATAGTTTCGGCGGAAAGGAAAATAAATAACAGAAATCGAAAATGCGGAACATTTCTTCTTTGAATGTCCTTTATACGATGCCGAACGTGAAAGACTGTTTAGAAGCCTATCTCAGAATTTTAACATTACTTTCGACTTTATTGTCAACGGTTGCGAAACATTGAGTTATGAAACAAATAAACAATATACTATATCGGTTTTGAAATTCATTCGAGATTCGAGGAGATTCGAATAAGTTCATTTATTGATAAGGTTTAATGTGGTGAATGTTGGGAGGAGAGGGACACTGTCATTCATCGTCATACGTTATGCGCTGTTCATTGTTAGTACGATTCTATGTTTACAATATATAAATGTTAGTATCCACTATTATACCATCATTCAGATTCGTTTATCTTGTAGGGATAAGACTATCTAATGTTGTTTATAACTTGTGTCTGATCCCATTGTTTATATACAATAAAATTAGTATAATCTCATAACAGAGGTTGGATGGGAAGCCAGAAAGCAAAAAAAAAAAAAAAGCCCATTTGTATGTACGGTATTAATTTAAAATCTAAAATGATAAAAATATTTTAACTTTTTCATTCAACATTGTAACTTGTTCTTTCAATAAATTCCGAAAGTTTTGTATAAAAGAAAACAACACTGTTACAGTTTATGTATATTTAAAACATATGCCCGTATTGTTGGGCTGTCAGTTGGCTTTAATAACTTATTTAGTCGTGTGTGGCGGCAAATTTTATTGAGAAGACTTAATATCTTGACCTTCTGCCAACATAAAAAAAAAAAAAAAAAAAAAAAAAACATTTTAAACTTTACATCGCTTCATTTCCTTTACTTTTTGACCCTCATTCATTTCCTATTTCTTAAATATATTGGCAGATAATTCCTTTCATGTTACTTTTCTGTCCATGGAATTACTTAATTTCCTTGGAGTTACGAGGGTGTTTTTATTTTTTTTTGCTAAATCATGGCAATATGTTTTTGCAATATGTTGACATATGAAACCCCACAGAAAGGTCCTCGTCATGAGGGGGAGTAGGTGGTACTTACTTTAAATCAATACAATATATAACGAAAAATTACAGGTCCGCGCTCGTGATATGATCTACTTTACAACTGACCTCCAAACAGTGAATTATTACTCAACAAAGCAATGCTAGAGCTGAACTATTTCGATTCTAACACTCAAAAACGCTGAAAAAATATTCTTTCCATTCAAATTCTCCCAACCTTCCTGCCAGCGCGTTCATGTTCCCGCCAATATTCTTAATTGTATCTAAGATAAATATACGTTTTATATGGCGATTTTAGAAAGAAAAAGAGACGTTACACCGCCTAACGTCTCAAAACGTCACAAAATTACGCCAGTATTGCCAGTGTCGTCAGTAATTAGACTCACGCGCTCCGAAACAGTGAATTGTTGCAGAATAAAACACGGAAACTTTCCATTGCTTCTATTGGCGCACTGTGTTAGAATTCATCAATGAATTAACATTACAACATATAGACAACATAACTAAACACAAGGAAAGGGATCAGAACGAAAGCTAATAGCTTATAAAGCTCTTCTCCTTAACAGCTATAAATTGTATACTATTAGGCGGAATAAATAATATTCAATAAAACAATTACAGGTCAATTTGTTATTTGTAAGCAGAAAACACCCAAAAGGCCACACCTTATCTATTTTTCGGCCCATATGAAACATTAAAAGTGTTATATACAGCTTAGGTTTTATTGCTTTGGACCTCTCTTTTTGTTACTTTTCTTAAAAAGTAATGTCTTAAAATGTGGAAGGTGAATTTGTAAGGGTAACATCAAGGACACCATTATATGACGGGATGTCATTATCAGAAAAAAACAAGTCTTATTCGTGCCTTTTCTTTGTGCTTACTACTTGTTCATGTTTTGTCAGTATCAACTAGAGGTAATTTGTACGGAAGCGTATATACGCCACCACTTGCTACATAAATATGCTAGCAAAATTTAAGTTTTTCGCGCTTAATAGTTTATTTGTTCTCTGCATATTATCTGTCTTTGTAAAATGTTTAATTGAAAATGATCAGAAAATGTATTACAACGCGTTTAAATATATTGTCATTTGCCATTATTATCTCGAGAAGTCTTGATGTTATCTTTTATTGCTATATATTTAATATTTTTTCCCGAAATATTCATGCACAAATATTAACGCACCGCACCGCCCTGGGGTAAAATAATGTACCGCACCGCCGAAGATTTCCGACCTCTATCAAACTTTACGGACGCTACCGTTATCAAACTGCATCCGAGAATGTATTGATTCAGTAAAATCGTTTGTTTATTAGACATGTTAGAGTATCTGAAGTATAAAAAATATGATTTCATGCTAAGACTTGAAATTTCCCAGCCACACAAAGAATTTTTGTATAGGATCTATCCATTTAAATTTAGGGTAGGGTAACATACACAAAGTAATTCCTTTTTAGCTCACCTGAGCCATAGGCTCAGGGTGCTCAGGGTGAGCTATTGTGATTGCCCAGTGTCCGTCGTGCGTCGTCCGTCTTTCCGTTGTTCAAATGATGACCCCAGGGTCCTAAATGGCCCTGCGGCAGGGGGTCCTGAGTTTGAACCATAGAAATACATAGAAAAATATTCAGAAATCTTCTTCTTCAGGACCAATTGGCTCAGATGCTTGAAATTTGGTATGATGCATTGCTTGGTGGACTCCTGCAAAGATTGTATTAATGGTGGCCATGGGATCCAAAATGGTCCTGGGGCGGGGAGTCTTGGGTTCGAAATAAAATATATTTAAAAATCTTCTTCTCCAGAATCCCTTAGTGCAGATGCTTGAAATTTTGTATGAGACATTGCCTAGTAATCATTTATTAGGTTTGCTCAAATGATGGCATCAAGTTAAAAAATGGACCCACCCCATTGGGTCCTGTGTTTGACCCATAGAAATAAATAGAAAATTATTCAAAAATCTTCTTCTTTAGAACCACTTGGCTCAGATGCTTGAACTTCAGTATATAGCATTGCCTAGTGGTCCTTTACCAAGATTATTCAAATGATTGCCTCAGGATCCAAAATGGCCCATCCCCAGGGGGCCCAGGGTTTGACTCGTAGCAATACACAAAAAAATATTTAAAAATCCTCTTCTTCAGAACCATTTGAAAATCGTTGCAAACCATCAGGTTTGTTCAAATGATGACCCTACTTTGACCTTTATCCTTTTTTATTCAGGTGAGCGATTCAGGGCCTCTTGGCCCTCTTGTTTTATCTTAAATCATTTGGCAGATGTAACTTAATTAAGGTAGTTGAATACTAAATAAGAATATTGGTGGGGCATTCAAACCACTTTACCAGCCTAACAACCCACAGGGCTATAAAACATTTGGATAAGAAAAAAACTACTTTTACCGTTTCGTTTTCCAAAAATCAAAATTTTGTATTTCTACACACTTTTTTTACACAGTTTCTTTTTAATTTCAAATTTCTAGTATATGAATGCACTTTCGTTCCTGCGATTCATATAATCTATACTATAGGATGTTTAAAACAAACTGGTAAAAAAAGAATACACTTATCTTGATAAGAAGTATTTATTTTACAATATTTGAAAATGCAAGAAAATTTAATTTCATGAAAAAAGTCATGAAAAATACATTTGATCTGTGGGGCATGCTCATGCATATCATTTCAGAAAAGCTTACATTGTATGTTACATAATAAGACAAAAATACAAAATTTTCACCGTTTCGTTTCCTTGCAAAACAATGTTAAAGTTAAAAATACCCCAAAATCTGAGAAACCCAAATAAACAGACAACCCCCATTCCGCACCTGCTGCAACCAAAGTAGGCCCTTGCCCTACTATTTATTCCCCTTGTTATTTTGGTTCTACCATAAAGTAATGCCACCAAAAATGTGCAGACGGAATGGCAAATCAGAAAGGTTCCTAAGGAGCAGTCTGATCTCAGTTTCCACTATTTGTACAAACCTATCTGCTCAAGAACTTAGGATCTTTACGGTAGTTAGTGTCATGGTATAGGTAGCTTACCACCAAATATTTCACATAGGCAACAGAAATAACGTTTGTACATCATCTAAATTGGTCCTGCATCTAAACTGGTCCTGGCCTCTATTCTGGTCCTAATCAGCCTCTAAATTGGTCCCGGCTGGCATCTATTATGATGTGATAAGCAGCCTCTAAAATGATCCCGACAACTATGCGACAGTAATGCCTTCTATGGATAATTTTGGATAATAATGGATAATGTGAACCTAGCGAAGCTTCAGATCAGCCTGGGCATCTGAGTCAATCCTCATGATAGAATAAAAAACGAAACAATAATGATAATAATAAAAACGTATCAGTATTTTCTTAGACAACCGGCAGCAAAAATGGATTGGCACTTAATTAAATGTACTTTGGAATAATTTGTCTTAAAAATAAAGTCGATGCACAGTCATGTTCTCTTCCCACCTCAAGCTATACCTGTAGTGGCTCCAACCCCTCCCATCCCCTTCGCGCCTCGCCACACCCCACTTTCAGCCGCAGTCGCCTCATTGAAATTGTAAAATTATCAAAAAGATATAAACTTCTCATAGGGCCATTTTTAAATGGAAAGCGCAGTACTACGGCCCGTATTCACGTCACAGTTAGTACTCAGATTAACAAGTCCGTGGTCTATTTTACCGTTAAGTGCAGTGTAAAATTTTGGTGTTCCGAATGCTAATTTACGCGTACTTAGTGCGACGTGAAATCGGGCCTAAATGTCAAAGGTGATAGTATAGGCTCGGTACCTGTCCCTGTGGTATTCTGCTATCATCTATAGACCACGTACGATCTCTGTTCCTGTGGTATTCTGCTATAACCTTTAGACCACGTATGCTCTGTCCCTGTTACTTTACTGTCGCCTAAAGGACAGCTTTATCCACGTAGTATCTGTCCCTCCCCCCTATGGTACTCCACTCGATTATATTGAAGCTTTATATGTCTATCTATGGTATTCATATGCCCGTGTACACTGTTTGTCCCTTCGATATTTTACTATCGCCTAAAGGCACATTGTTTGGGCCTGGGATACTCTACTGTCAATTATAGGCCCGGTGGCTATCCATGACAAACCCTGCTGTCACCTATACACTCAACGTTGGTCCCGATTGCTCTCTGCTGTCACTCATAGGCCCAGTGCATATCCCTGGGGTACATGTTCTCTACTTTCACCTAAAGGCCCTGTGTATATCAGGAGTCCCAGTAGCTCAGTAGGTTAAATGCTGGCCTACTGATCTAGAGGTCCTGAGTTCGAGCCCCGCTGGAAGCAGGAATCTTTCCAACCGCAAACGGGGTTCTATTGCACACAGCCTTTCATTATCATACTAACATCGTCCTAGTATGACTGAAATACTGTTGAAAAGGACGTAAAATCGCGAGTCATCCATCGATCCATCCATCACACATCACCGTTCATGATTTAAGTTTCACATTCTTCACTTTGCACATTTTATAACATTAAATTACGTGAGTAATATTTTTGGAAATGCCTGGATATAAACGGACTTCTGTTAGGCCGTGAGAAGCAGTTTTAGCTGGTTTTGTATATAATTACGTTTAGCGCTCAGGGCCATTTTAGAGTCTGCTTAGCGCACCATAATAGATACCAGTCGGAACCAGATTACAGGCTGATTAGGACCAAAATAGAGGCCAGGATCAGTTTAGATGCCAGGACCACCTTAGATGATTACAAACGTTTAAGCTAATCACTAGAAAACTCGAAATTATTACATGTACCGCATTTCAAATAACGACTCTAGCCAATGGTTTAAGGGACGAGTCATTTATTGTCAGCTGGGGGCCGGGTACATTTAGGGGGGGGGGTCGAATTTTTTTTTGGTGATGTACTGGGGGGGGGGGGGTCGGAAATAAAAAAGCATTGGAGCAGGGGGGGGGGGTCATATATTTTATTTGGCATATTTGGGGGGGGGGGGGGGTCAGAATTCTTCCATCAGTCTTCATTTTTAAAAATGTCTCAGCTTCTAGGGGGCGAAGACCCCCAGACCCCCCATTACTCATAAAATTTCAGACTCTTTTCTTTCAAACGCACAATTTAAAACTTAAAAGTCTTTATGGAAATGACTCAAAAAAAAAGGGCAGCTTCATATCAAAAAAATATTTTCATTGATTTTCAATGATTTGCTAGAACAGTACAAAAGTGTCTATAAAAATCATGTAAAGTAGATGATTTTGTGTTCAATTAAATTTAATGCCTACATTTGTGATATCAGCTCTCCACGTGCCTTTTCATCAGCAAAAACACAGCCCCCAGACCCCCACCACCCAGAGGCCCAATTAATATTATTTACAGTTATATAATTATTAAGCAATCGACAAAAATATTTCTGGATGGCCATTAGCAGAAGAAAAAGTGCAACAAATGCAGACAAAATTTAAACAGACCATGATTACATGTAATTAACCTGTTAGAATAAGAAGATGTTCTTTGTGTTTCATACAGGCTTTGATTGAGGTCAGTCTGACATAAAATAGGTAATATGGTATGTGTGTGAAGGGTACCTGGCACTGGGGATAGGGGGGGGGGTCATAAAATTTTTTGTCACCTATCTGGGGAGGGGGGGGGGTCGGAAAAATAATTCTGTTGAGACTGGGGGGGGGGGGGGTCGGAAAAATTTTCTGAACCATATGAAAATGTACCCGCCCCCCCCCCCCCCCCCCCCCCCCCACCACCTGATAATAAATGACTCGTCCCTAAAGAAGAAAAAAGCACATGTTCCCTGCTCTGAGGCCGCTATTTCAACCAGAACACGTAACCCCAGCGCATGCAGTAGATTTGGCGCGTCAGTTTAGTAGTGGGTAAAGTTATAAATTTTTCTGATACTTCAGTGATCTACAGCAAGAAAAAGACAATGTTACCATCTAATATTTTTCATCTGGGTCTGTTATTTTATTTAAAGATTGTTTACTTTAGTTACCTGACTAATGATGGCCATTCTTACCATTCTCTTCTTGACTGAAGCTTTTCCCCTAAAGAGGTGGTTCATGAATAATTAGTGGTAAGCTACCCTAAGTTGAGCGAACAATAACTCTGTTTTGTTTGGACAAAAGGAAATACAGAGTTCTCCTGTAAACGTCTACCTTAAACTAATACCACTTGACATCTTCTTATGTGTCTTTGTAATTAGGAATATTTCGGAGAACAATAAATTCAGTCAGAGAAGATGTGGTTGAAGATCAGCCTACCTTAAAGAATAATTTTTGTCTCGGTCGGACAAATGCAATGTTCCCTGTAATTTATGATATTTATTACTGTTCGCTCAAATGCGGTACTTTTGGAAAGGGGTTATTTCTACTGTACGTTTTGTGTGTTTAAATGTTCTTTTGATATGGGTTATTATTTCTAACGCGCCGGGCCGGGTAGCGCAATCGGTAGGGCACCTGACTCGTAAGTCAGAGGTCCTGGGTTCGAATTCCGGTCTGGCCACATACTTTCGTTTCTCCTTCCGCTGATTCAAGAAGGGCAGTTGTCAGTTACTGGCGAAAGTATGTGCACTTAGTACTGGTTAACCGCTTAGGAAGTCTAAGCCTGCCCAGGAATAGTGTGGAAGGTTAACTGACCGTCCCGACATGACCTTAGTTGTTTACCGTGGACGTTAAGCATCAAATCAACCAACCAACCAAAATTTCTAACGCGCGTTTTGTGTGTTTAAATGCAATTATTCCATTATTAGTAGTCAGTTCAAGGTTAACTTGATAAAAACTTGTGCTGTTGAGGCGGAAGGGCCGGTACTCTCATATTAAGTCAATTCGGGTATATACCGCGGACACGCACACACACACACACACACACACACACACTATTTTTGTGTGTTGCCCATCCACTTCACTTTCGTCGAGATTTACAATGATACATTCTCGCCCTTCTGCTGATTCAAGATTAGTACCGGAAGTATACTGAAAAAAAATAAAAACTTGACGGTTTTTATTTCTCAATTCCGGCCAACCTAGCAAATTTGTAATGTATATATGGATGTTTTTGAGTTGGACAGACATCTGATTACTTAAATCATGAAAAATTATTGTTAAATGTTTGTCCTGTCCGGAGTTATCTAACTTATTCCTACTTTCTTAATTCAGAAAATAACTTTAATTTGCGCATGCGCAAAAGAAAGTTCTTTTGTACGCAATAAACAGTAGTTCCAGTATGCATAGAAAACACTTTAAACGCTTATGGTAATTGTAACCACAACCTAAAAATAACGTTTAAAGTTTCAAAACTTTCAGATTACCTCCCTTTGAATTAAACATATAGAGATTTATGAAATGCCGTATCTTCTATACCAATGCGTCTTTTTCGTTATTTTCTTCGTGATTAGTTTGCTAGTCTTGCAAACTCAATGTGTTTATTACTAAATTAATTTGAAAGCCATTTCTAAAACTGCCATAAAGACTCAAATGTGTAATGGGAAGTCCATTGAAACTGAATTTCTGACTTCATAATGGCGTGGACTGAGGTTTTTCGTCTGGTCCTTACGGCGACCTTGCATCGGCATAATTTTAGCTTATGAGTCCATACAGATTGGATTTAATAACGGCAAAGCGTTGCCAACAGATTTTCTTTTCATTTAAGCAGACTTCGACGATTTTAAATTTGGTATTTTTTTGGTTTTGAGCATAGAAAACAGAAAAGTACCCTTGTGACGTTTACAATAGCCTCAATTTTGCTGTATCTATGGAATCTTGAAATTTGTGTGATTATGATATGACAAAATAATTACATTTTCTTAAACTACAAGAAGATTTAGGTCTCACTATTTCCCGACTACCGTAGGATGAAAAATAGCGACTGTCAAGTTTTTATTTTTGCTAAGTATATATGCACGCAGTACTCGTTAACTGCTTAAGGTGTCTTGGCCGACACAGAAACTGACCGGCTCGACATGACTTTAGTTGTTTACTGCGCCTTTAAACCTCAACAAAGTCAACTAAATCCAACGTTTTGTCAGTGACAAGTCGCTCCCTAAGATTTAAATCGTACGCAGCACATATACGTATACCACTTTTATATATGAGTACCCCCGTCCCCACCCACCTCGGGGTACTGTTCCCAGCTAAGGGTCCAATAAATCTCAAGGTAGTCAGACGATGCAGCAGGTATATATGGCAAGCCGTTTAACTATTTATAATGCATAGTAGATATCTTATATCGTTTGAGATATCTTATTTAATTTTTCATATAGCATTTCTTATATAATATATCAGATGTCTTTTATACTATGTAACATATCTTATATGACATATAAGATATCTTATATGGGATATAAGATATCATATGTGGGATTTGAGATATCTTATTTAAATTTACGTATTAGATATATTATATAATATTTCAGGTAACTGATATAGCATATAAGATATCTTACATGCTATATCAGATATCATATATTATATAAGATAGCTGATATAGTATATAAGATATCTTATATGTAAAATTAAAGGAGATATCTCATATCCTTTATAAAATATATCCTATATAAGATATCCGATATCAGATATATAGGGTATAAGATATCTCTTATGTTAAATTAAATATCTTAAATGTTATTTAAGATAACATATATTTTATAAGATATCTTATTTATTATGTAAGATATCTTATTGATAAAATATGTCTTATACAAAAAATAAGATATTTTTTATAATATATAAGATATCTGATATAATAAATGAGATATCAACATTCCAGAATAAATAGTAAAATGGCTTGCCATAGGTATAGTTTATTTTCATGGAAGTTATCCTGTGACACATAAACATTTCTTGGGTACCATGTGCCTCCTCGGCCACTAATAAAATGTCTTTTCCGAGTGGCCTTATAGCTCTTTTGTGATACCGTCTCATGACACTATATAGGAATGGACATTTCAAGGCACAATTTAAGTGTTTAAACTGTTAACTTACAGCTGATTTTACCTTATTTTAGCTAGTGTTGTGCCGTGTGGCGGCCGTAAAACCCGTACATCATCTATAGTGCAGATTATATATTGTTTTCGTCCTTTGAGATTAGAGGTTATCTTTTGAGAAATCTGAAAATTTAGATTGGTTTAGAATCCTATTCTAGATCATCGTATTTTATATCATTTGGACCCTTTTTGATAATAATCAGTCATTGAATCGACTGCCGTATTAAAATTAAGAAAATACAGTATGCTTTTCTAAGGTTTCGTCACCAGATATTGTCAGGGTCACTGATGAGGCTTTATTAGCCGAAACGACGTAGTCTCGCCCATATAACTTCTTCTGAATGTGTTCTCTGCTCTTGAAGGAACTCTTACAGATTTTGATTTTACCCCTACCTTCCTACTGGTACGCAAACTGCCATTGGACTGTGGTCGAACAGTAGTTTTTAGTTTAAACAAATAGCGAACTTTTATTGTTTAAGGGAAATGATTTTGACAATTGCTAGATCTTATTTGAACATAGAAAAAAATATTGATCTTCTTTCGTCTTATTGCGTAAAGTTAAATCGACTAAACGGAAAAGACATTCCGCATGCTCCTTTTTCTTCGTTTATGTCAATAAATTTATTGATCTGAATGAGATAATGAGTAGCAAGTGGACAAAAATATTAGCACCGCTCCTTACATATATATCACCATGCATATTTCAAAAAGCAACTGGCAAAAATAGTGTCATAAAATGAAAAATGTTAGCACCACTTGTTATTTTTTCAACAAAGGGCATTAACACTGTTACAAAATATAAAATGTCTCGAACTGACATACAAAAATCTATCAATACGACATATTCAACTATCTGAACGAAATATGATTTTCTCTTGCTTGATATTTTATATTTTTGAAGGAAATAATACAATCATTCTACCCCGAAGACAGAAAGTGATCGGTGAAGAAGCAAAATCTTTTCGCGCAAAATGGTAGTTTTTAATTAAAAGCAAAAATATTGCCACAACACATATATGGCTATATACTTTCGGATCATAGTGAAATACTTGTTTATCAAAATCAGATAATCATTAGCCAAACAAGAAAAAGTTAGACTCACTGTTTTCTTTTATTTGTTTGTCAACATTAAATTGCGACTAACCGTGAAAATAATGATCTAAACGCACTATGTTTTAACATTATTAATATTATCGCAGTCAAGCCACTTATTTCTGGCATTTTCATGAGAAAAACATACTTTTCCGGCAGTTTTATGTAGCAAGTGGTGGCGTATATACGCTTCCGTAAATTTGACCATAAACACTTCAGAAAGTCATAACTTATCATTTTTTCTTTTCGTCTTTTTGCGTGGCGTTATGTCGTCTTTTCGCATGGCGTCTTTTCGTCTTTTCGCGCCGAAAAGACGAAATAAAGCCATGCGAAATCAGGCGAAAAGACGAATTAACGCCATGCGAAAAGACGAAAAGACGCCACGCGAAAAGACGACAACATAAGAGTTTCAAATGGCGTCTTTTCGCATTGCGTTTTTCCGTCATTTTGCGCTGAAACTTCGTCTTTTCGCGTGGCGGGTTTCGTCTTTCCGCATGACGTTATTTCGTCTTTTCGCATGGCGTTTTTTCGTCTTTTCGTCTTTTCGCAAGGGGTCTTTTCGTCTTTTCGTCTGTTAGCGTGGCGTCTTTTCGCGTCGAAAAGACGAAAAGACGAAATGGCACAAACCAGCCACCATGATTGCCATAAAATGTACATTTATCTTAGATACAGTAAAGAATATTGGCGGGAACATGAATGCGCTGCCAGGAAGGTTGAGAGAATTTAAAAAAAAAAGAATACTTTTTCTGCATTTATGAGTGTTAGAATCAAATTAGTTCAGTTCTATCATTGAATTGTCGAGTAATAATTCACTGCGTGTCGGTCAGTTGTATGTAGCTATACCAAGCACGCTCCGCGCTCGTGATATATAATCTACTTTACAACTGACCTCCGAATAGTGAGTTAGTACTCAACAATTCACTTCTAGAGCTGATGGGTTTCTTAATCAAAACACGAATAATAATAATAATCATCAGTTCCAACAATTAATCTAAAATAAACATCCCGTAGTTATGTAAAGAATCTGTGCCAGTAGATTCATTCCAGTACGCCTCATGTTTCCTAAATTTACTATATTTTCTATAGCAGCACCTCGATAGAATTTTAAGAACATGTTGTAGGCCCTATAGACTGCTATATTCGTTTATTATTATTATTATTATTCTATATTTATTTAATGTGCAGCAGAAGTTCTGCACGTAATAAATTTCTTTGCAAGTTTACATGAAATGTAGACAATCAATCATTTCCATGGACAAAGAAGCGCAGGGCTATATATATTTATGTAAATTAAAGGCGACATGCATGCATCCGCCATATTTACGATTGCGTTTTTTTTAAATGAGGGAACAAGTTCCTGTTCCGCTAGACTTGTTTATTGGATGATCTGCGTTTGGCTGATGTTTGACATTAAAATAGATTTAGAGGGTCGAAAAATGGCAGGTTCGGTTCAAACGAGATATGTATCTTGTGTTACAAGAAAAATCTATGTTTACATAAAGCGGATACTAAAAAGTCATCGAGTGAGTGACATTCAGTGAGGTTGTTAATGCAAACTTTTTCGTCACATTACATTTGCCGACAAGTTGTAAACGTGTTTGGTGTTAACTACAATGTTGCTGTGACGCCATGTTTAATCTAATGAGAAATTCGTTAACATGTAAATGGCATTATTTCTGCTATTTAGGTCATTATTACAGTGAAAGGAAAGAATCACGGAACCGGTGGGATAGATGTTCTTGGCGGTGTTTAAAGGGAAAAAGTGGGGGCTTCTGCAGCGTGGTGGTCGAAAAGGTGAACATTAACAAGTAAGTGTACTTGTTTTCAAATTCTTTCACCAAATCTGCATAAACTTTTGCATGATTTTCGTGTTTTTATAATTGTTGCACATAAATTCTTACATTAACAATTTATTTATGCTTGATGTCACTTATTCGTCTCGTTTTCTCAACAACAAAAAAAAATAAAATAAAAAAAATTACAATATGAGACAAAATGACTGTTTGAAATAAACGTTGAAATATATATATATAAAGTCTGTTGGCTCAGGAATGATTTTACATGATGCCTATTAAAAACAGCGATATCACATTTGTCAGATGAATTTTAGTGGCCTTCTTATTTATTTATTTATTTATTTATTTATTTATTTAATTATTTATTCATTTATATCTATTTATGTATTTATTGTGAATGTGTTTCTTATTATTTATTCGTTTAGTGATTATGTATGAGTGTAGAAAGCCGCGGAGAGAGAGACTGAGAGGGCGAGAGAGATTAAAAAATCCTGTTTAAACGTATGCATCCTCGAGCGATGAAGTCCTATTGAAAAGAGGTCTACTCATAAATAATTAGAGTCGGACCCCATTGAGAAGGGAGGCAAAAATGAAAGCGATAGAGTTACTCCCCATGAAGTTTTAAAGCATATTTTTATGAAACCAGCTGTCATTGTCATATCAAATCTCCTAGAATTTCTCAGTCAGATTTGATTAAATACTTATAATACATATACATTCTCAGCTTTTGCGAAGCGAGGCGCCACTGAATATTTATTGCGGCCAGTATAAGAAATAAGGATGCTTATCAAAATTATTTTAGAACAGCAACTTGATATCATGCAAATCAGAATTATTGCGCCCAAGGATGAGGGGCACGTCACTCAATTTGTATTACTCAAAAGTTTTAATCTGCAACCATCATTTTTTTCTCATTATTAGATGTCTCATCAAGTTCTGTCACTTCAGGTAGTATGAGAAAAAAGTTAGATTTTAGACATATTTTTAAAAAAAACAAATCAGGTATGATGTGTAACGATTTGGTCTATTTGCAACAAGGTATTATGCTGAGCTATTTGATGGCAACACTTTTGAATAGCTTTTTTTGAAAAATATCAGACTTATTTAATTCCTTGTTTGTTTCATAGAAATAGTATTGTAATTGCACTGTGAAAGCGCAAAATGGCATTTTACGTGGATTTTACTTGTATTTGAATTCAAATTGTATTTGTATTCAAATATTTACATTCTTGGTGTTTTTACTGAAAACCCCTATAGTAAGCCATTGGAACGTAATGTAGTTTACATTCCAATAATTACATTGAGACACGCGACGTCAATGACGTAAAAATAAACAATGGCTCTCTACAACCTGATTGGACGTCAGCAACGTCATGACGTCATTCATGCCGTTCTGCTGTTAGCAGAAAACCCTGCGTGTACATGTTAAACTGCTTCAATTTTAGCGCTTATATAAGATTTTTCATGAAAAATTTGATTGAAACGAATGTAAATATAAGCAATGAACTTAATTTTTCTGATGTTTATCGAAGTGTAAACTACATTGGGTCACTAGCAAAGTTTACATGAACCCCTTCGGGGTTCATTTACTTTGCACGTGACCCAATGTAGTTTACACTTCGATAAACCTCAGAAAAATGAAATTCATTCCTTAAATGAGACTATCTTAAAGGCAGACTCATTATTTAGCCTATATATTCAAAATCTCACTTATTGGAAAACTGGGTTCCGTTGCATAAGATTTTGCTCAGCTACACCTATAGTTTTACTGTTTTCTGAGTCGTTAAATAGTTAAGCATTGTAGGAAAAAGAAAACTTCTATGAAAATGCTCCCTTTTGACTTTAGTCCTGAAGTGAAAACCATCAACTGAAACCTTGAGTATGCTATGTGTCTTTAGAGTTCCAAGCTTCAGTTATCATTGTCATTCTGCTTTATAGCAGTCTTTGATTTTATAAAATCGTTTCTTTTAATTATTTCAATGTTAGATATTCTGTGTTTGGTACCAATAAAATATAAGACTTCATTTCGAAATGTTACTTAAGAATATCACTATATCAGTTTTATTGTATTAAGTTTATTCTTCAGATAAGACTTTTTTGTTTTTTAGAAATAGGAATTTATTGTTTTATCTATACCTGTACTCAAGTCAAAAATATAATTTTATCATTTGCATTAAAGAACTCATTTTTTTTTAATAAAACGAGTCCAGAAAATGTATGGAACGTTGTTTTTGCTCATAATGCAACAACTCGGGAAGAAGGGGATACTTTACTATGATCTTACAATGTTGATTAGTGGACTCCCCTACCTCACAGATAGTTTTGATCCATTTTCAATATAAGGGGATGTCAGGTTTGTTTTCATAAAGTCCTGTATTAAATGCAAACAGAATAGGCGGCGTCTGACCTTTTTTACACTGCTGGCAAAATCCCTTTTGTCCCAGTAACGATCTGTTGCTATTAAACATTATTGCTTTATAGGATGCTCGGCGTTAATGGGTTATGTTTGAATGTCCAACAGGACGACTGCATTGACAATATTGCAGACCTGTGTAGCTTACTTCTAGTTTATGTTAGTTGTTTATGGCTAGATGTGCCAACTAAGAAAACTTCTCTTTTTTTCTGAGAAACATTGACGTTTAAACAACAACGTAATGTCTTATTATTTGTCATTTTGTACTTAAGACCATGGCAGGGCGGTGGCTGTTGTGTGGTGTGGTATGTCTCTATGTGGCACCTGTTTTCTCCTCCACATTGTACCGATGGATAGTCGACAGTCAGACGAGATTCAATTACGACCCCGACAGAACAAACCGGTTAGGTAACAATGCATTTGATTCATTTTATGAATGATAAACAGTAATATGGTGGACTGTACCGTGGGTGTTCCTGATACCGTAAGTCATAAGTTATGCTTTCGGAGGAGTTTTACTTTCCGAGGTTCTTGAGGTTTCAGGCCTGAATTTTGTCAGCGCGATTTTGAGTTCATTTCTGTAGCGGTATCTAGCCTAAATATAATTGTATGACACTTTCCATATCAAAATCCATATCATCCCAAGGCTCCAATATCAGCCCAAACGCCGAAGGCCCTCGGGCTGTTATTGGTCGAGAGCTGATATTGGGTATGATATGGAAAAAATCCATTATCATACCCTTTTTATCAGAGGTATGGTGTGGGGTATGATATGCTTCAGAGGTATGATATGGCCTATATAGCTTCCTTGGTACGATCTGGCTAGAGTACGTAATACTCCCGTAACCGGATATGGGTAGGAATGGTACTCTTATATGAAAGAATTTTTCCCTCTGAGGGAGCAAATTCTTTTCTGTAAGAGTACAAAGAGGAAGCAAAAATCTTTCCTGTGAGAGTGCCTATCTAGGCTCTAGGAACGAATTGTAGCCAATGGAATATACATGTAGATAAGGGTAGAATCTGGTAACTTCGGACAGCAGGTAAATTCGGACAGTGACATTGTTTTTCTTTATACATGTTTGTCAGTTGTTTGGAATTAAAACAAAAATAACTGGACACACAGTGAAAATCCTGATGAGACGGCTCATCATGAGCCGTCTCATCTGGATTTTTACTGTTTGTTATGGTATGTCCGAATTTACCGGCCGTCCGAAGTTACCCGACTCTACCTTATCTCATCCATTCCAGTCCACTCCATTCTATTCCAGATTTTAAATTACGCCTTCTTTTTGTTGGTCTTCGGGCCGTGTTATTGTCATTATTACTTGCAGGCGTTTATAACTGGCCAAGAACCTATCCCGAGAGTTGTTCCGGTCAACATCAGTCCCCTGTTGACATTGACACCAACAGAGTCCGGTATGGTGTGCAGTGTCAATGCCCAAGAATGAGCTATAGAAGTCCCATGTTGGCCGGTGAACTGAAAAACAATGGTACGTTTCTATTTGAGCCGCAACACGAGAAAACCAACAAAGTGGCTGTACGCCCAGCGCAGACTCAGATCAGCCTGGGCATTAGCCCAGTCTGATTAGACTCTTCGCTGTGTGCTTAAAGGGTAGCAGGCTGATCTGAGTCTGCGCTGTGCGCACAACCACTCTGTTGGTTTTCTCGTGTCGCGGCTCATTTAGTCTTCTTTCTAGCAAAAGTAGTAAATAAACCAAATCATAAGTCCAAACTCCTATATTGTCGAAACATTGACAAATCCAAAATCTTTAGATAAACAGACATGGACCCCAAAACAGAGGTGTGATCAGGTGCTTACAAGTAGTAATCGTCACCTGCCTGTAATAATACACCCTCCATGTTTGTTTATTTGAATGAATAGTCTGTGAAGTTAGTCCGGTTACTGAAAATCTGACTATGTTTTGGACATGTCCATCAAATCAGAAACAATTTAGTTTAAAACAGGTTTAAAACTTGGTTTATAAGGGGAAGGTTTTATTTATGCTTCATTCTCGTGTTTTCGAACACCGAAGGAAGTGTGTAAGTATGACAATCGACCAGTTAGGGATATCAAACTCAGTTTTACTTCTTTAGAATAATAGTTACCTGTGTACATTTCTTTATGATTCTTATTTTTTTTTCTTTTCATAGAAACATTTTGTGTTGTATGTGCATAGTTTGCGTATTTCAGGATTGGTCATATTCTGTTTACTTAGTTTGCAAGAAGCTTTTTTATTCTGTTTAAAGCTTTCTATAAAGTATGAACGGATGGCACCGTAGAATATAAATTTACCTCAACTTATGTGTGTATAGAGAAGTCGTCGTCAGCGAAAACTGGTCTCATTGCTTTTCTCTGTGTAAAATAGTGAAGTAAAAGGGAAGAGTCTGTCTGGCTGCATGGATGTGCAGGCTGATTAACTTCTGTTCGTATACGATCTAAGACTCTTTTGTTTACATATCGCTTCTTATGTACATTTCATGGCTTTATATTGTTGCAACATAACTTGTCTATTTCCCTAGGTCTGTCAGCCACCTTCGAGCCTGACAGCCCAATGGCATTTCAGATAATGGACGCACCACAGCGGCCAGGAACATACTACCTCAATGACTTTCATCTTCATTTTGGAGGAGTTACGGGACGATCATTCGAGCTACAGGTATTATTCTACTGATACGTATTCTAACATTTTTCTAAGCAAGACAGAAAGAGAGAAACCATTGCAGCGCAGCTGTTTAGCTGAAGTGAATACCATCATTTCTATGAAACGGCACATATATAAATGTGAAAACATTATTAATAGGGACCATGTGGTAAAATCTTATAAAGCTAGGGTGATACATACGATGGGAAAATACAGATTTTCATAAGCTGTGCTTGCAAACAACGAACACTCAAATCCTTATTGGCGCAGACATATCACGGTCATAAATGTACCAAGGTTCTAAATGATCCATGTACATGTAGGCTGTCGGTATAAACAAATTGATCCAAGTCTTTGCTGTGAGCGATGCTCTAGGACCAAAGTGGTCGTTGTGGTGCTATGAATCCTTTTTGTTTTTTTATGTTCAAAATGTGATAGATCCTGTTTTAAGCTTTGAAGAACATTGCTTATTGGTAACTTATAATAATGATTGCATTTATTTGGAGCTTGTTTTCAGGTTGGCTGAAACCATATCATGATACGAGCACCTGAGCCGCTGGCTATCGATGTTTGTTTTATCATGCATCTGCTGCAAAATTCACCTGATAAAAGGGGTATGATAACATGATGTGATATCATGTCACTGTAGAACTGCGCTTGCGCGAATGTTATCTGGCCATGCCTTAAGAAGCGATCTCTGGAGACGATTGGCTACACACTGTCGTTAGAGGTGCTATCAGCGTTCGATTGGTTATTTGACGTCACCGACTTACGTCATAACGCATTCGCGACGTCAGCAAGTTCGAACAAAACTGCGTTTGCTTAACACTTGTTTGCCGCTCTTTACGCCGTAAAATCCTCTAATGATGCATGATAAATAGAAAACCACGTAAGTGTCTTTTGATATCAAGTTTATCAGGCTCGACCAGAAACACGTCGGACTGGCTCGGCAAGCCTCGCCATTCCTACGCTGTTTCTGGTCTCGCCTGATAAACTTGATATCAAAAGACACTAACATGGTATTCTCTATATAGCTTGGCTGTCTTAAGACGTCTACTCAGATGATCCTAAACAAGTCTAATAAAAAAGTTACTAAACTATCAGCTGAAGTGCATTCAGCTACGTGAGTGCTCGCAGGCGCCGGATGTACTGATATCAAGTTGTATACAATTTGTGTACAACATGGTACCAGCGCATCGGGAGTCCATGAGCGCCCGCGTTGCTGAACGCACGACCGCTTTCGTTCTGGAATCCACGGCGCATTTAAGACCAAACAGCAATGGACAGAAGTTCCTCATAGCATGATCCCCATATACCCAAATCATTAGCCTGAGATACCCCGTAACACTGGATATCGTGCAGTAAGTGTGATAGATTCGTCGGCCTGTACGGTCGATAATCCACGAGCTCGCGGATTATCGATCGTTCAGGCGGACAAACCATGCTCCATCTAACACAAACCATGTTCAGTCTAACACTTATAGCATAAAAAGTTAACCCGGGGTTGTAAATCAGACTGTTTATTCATTGCTTATTCTCATCCAGGGGATGCGGTTCCGTGGAAGTGGAGTGATGTCTGCTGGATCTGAACATACTATTGATGGGCTGAGGTTTGAAGGAGAGGTATCTCGTACACATTAAAGTATTGTATTTTCTGTTAAGATCGTTTACTTATTGTGTTCTGAAGCACCATGCTGAACCTGTCTGTGCAAAATGGAGAGAAAAAAAGAGAAGACAAATTAATTTGATTGATTGATTTGATGCTTAACGTCCTCGGTAAACAGCTATGGTCATGTCGGGACGGTCAGTTACCCTAACCACACTATTCCTGGGCAGGCTTAGACCTCCTAAGCGGTTAACCAGTACTAAGTGCACATTCTTTCGCCAGTAACTGACAACTGCCTTTCTTGAATCCAAATTAATTTGAAATTTGTTTATGTTGCTCATGAAAATTGTGATGATAGTAACAGCAGTGGCAATAATATTGTCATCAATCACACTCAGTGCTCACATTGAACAAAATGTCTAATTGGCGAGTGTTTCCATAGAGTTTAGCCTGATGTATACTTATATTATTCTGTATTTTAATTAATTGTTTTCGCCTAATTCTCATATGGAGCTGAAGAAATGGGTGAAGAAAAAGGTATCAAGATGGCGGTCTGTGACTGCAATAATTGTCGTTGAACGTCGGCGGTGGTGTCTGCTTGTCAGTTCGGCAAATCTGTCCATGTGCGCGTAAAAGTCAACACATCTTGCACAGGGACTGTGACCTTTTGTGGCACCTTTTACTATAATTGAGCCGCGACGCGAGAAAACCAACAAAGTGGTTGTGCGCCCAGCGCAGACTCAGATCAGCCCGGGCATCCGCCCAGTCTGATAAGAGTCTTCGCTGTCCGCATGGAGGTAGCTTAGACTCTTAGCTACCATTTAAGCGCTTAGCAAAGAGTCTAATCGGACTGGGCGGATTTATGGTTATACACAAATAGTGAATAAATATTAAAGCGACTTCCATATAACCTTGTTAAACTAACACACATGCAATAGTAAATAGCATATGATCGGACATAATATAATTGAGCCGCGACACGAGAAAACCAACAAAGTGGTTGTGCGCCCAGCGTAGACTCCGCCCAGTCTGATCAGAGTCTTTCGCTGTCCGCATGGAGGTAGCTTAGACCCTTAGCTACCCTTTAAGAGCGTAGGCTGAGGTCCAGGCTGATCTGAGTCTGCGCTGTGTACACAACCACTTTGTTGGTTTTGTCTTGTCACGGCTCAATTATTATGTTTAGTTTTTAAAGTAATTTATTCTCTCTCTTTCCAGCTCCATTTCGTCTTCTACAACAGCAAGTATATGGATCTTGAGGAAGCCGAAGACAAGCCAGACGGTGTGGTCGTCATCGTTCTTCTTGTACAGGTACACTGTTGTCCCAGTCTTGAACCGTTTACTGGTTGCTGTTTTGTACTAGTGTATTGATACTGTGATCAAAGTCTACAAATAAACAGTCGTTGTATTTTTCCCTTTAATTTTTTACATGTTTCCAGCCAGAAAATTTTTCTGCCGTTACTCGCATGCGACCAATAAGATTGGGCCATTTTTAAAACGTTTTTACATTGTAAACTACGGAAGGTATTTAGTTATTCCATATTTCGCTTAAATATACTAGGGATAGCTGTTGTTATTATACCGGTCTTTGTAATATGTTGATAGAGCTAGCGCATTTGGCATATACAGTAGAACTTGGAACCATGAAAATTAGTTTCAGACGAAGGTAGTTCTAGCCATCCAGGGTTAGTTTATAAATTGGCCTCTATGGACCCAGGAACGAATTCTAATCAGGTAAGGTTCATGAGCCATTAGGGTTCGATCCATTTAAGTTCTGCTGTAACCTACAAATCCGAGTGACCCAGCTATGTGTGTGTCAAGGGTCACAGGCCCCTGGAGGTAAACTTATATTGCTATGATGGTAGCTCGGGCAAGCTGCTTACCTTTTGCCTCCTAGGCTGCGATTTGTGTCAGTCTTTTTTGTGGACGTTCCTTTTTGGTTTGTCTACAAAATATCCAAAATCTATAATGCAACAATACGTAACTGCGGTTGCAAAACGAAATTGGCCGTCACTGGCACTCGGCTGCTATTGGTCGCAAGCGAGTGGGCTATTTGCTAGCAGTTTTGTGCATGCATCTCAAGTAAGCTTGACTGTATGAGATCATATCATAGAGCTGTAATTAACTTTCTTTCTTTACAGAAACTCCCGGGAACAATGACTGACAACGGAGAGACATCCGAATTTTCTCGCTTCCTTGAGACGAATGTTCCACGAATATTGCCATACAGTAAGTGAAAAGTGAAGTCATTGTTTTCGTTATTACAGTCAAGCCTATCATAAGGAGCACCTCTGTTAAGCAAAATCCTGTAAAAGGCCAAAAATGATTTTTCCAAATAGAGGATTTGTGCAGATTGACCTGAATTGAGCAAGCACCTGTCCTAAGCAAACAGTATTGTATAGTAAACCTTGTTAGGAAAGACTACAAGTTCTTCTATACCTCAGCCTATACAACAGGATAGTTTTTTCCCTTTCTAATGAAATATCAACTTCTTTATATTTTATGTGTGTGATGTTGAATTAAATTAAATCGAATCAAACGCCCCAGTGATGTACGTTATGAGTACGTACCATGCCTAAAAACCTTGCTGTCATTGAAACTGTTGATGTATTAAACGTTTTCTTAGTTGAAATTAACATGATTAATTTCACAGTATCAGCACAGGGTATAATCGATTCCGCCAATTTTCGCTTCCTGCAGAGACTGTACATCATATCTGGCCTCCGCCGAGACTGTCTGCGAACTCTTGCTTCCTGCCGAGACTTCTGTACATGATAAATGGCTTTCTGCAGAGACTGTCCGCGTGATTCTGCTTCCTGCCGAGGCTCTCGGCAGGAAGCAGAGTCACGCGGACAGTCTCGGCAGGAAGCCATATCTCGAGGAAGCAAGAGTTCGCGGACAGTCTCGGCGGAAGCCAAATATGAAGGACAGTCTCTGCAGGAAGCGAAAATTGGCGGAATCGATTATACCCTGTGATCAGGACCCTTTACCTTAGTCCTATCTATTCTTATCTCGTTGCCAGTGCAGAATGCAAGCTTGGAGGTTGACCTGCGAACATTCTTCAGTCGTAGATGCGAGTTCTATACCTACTCCGGGTCAATCACTACGCCCACCTGTCACGAGTCGGTTCGTTGGGTCATCATGAAAGACCCGATTATGGTCACAGAACGGGCGGTACGACTTCACTTTTTAGCTCGCCTGTACGGAAGTACAGAGAGCTATTGTTGTCACTTGGACGTCGGCGTGGGCGTGGCCCTCACACTTGAAAGGTTTAAGTTAAAGGTTTTTATGTGATGGGCAAGGCACTGCAGGCGAGCTATCCTGTACGGGGGCAGGTCTTGTTCAAGCTTATATTTAATTCTTTACAAATTTGAAACTGACTGTTCCATCTTTATATAGTCATTTCGTATTGTTTTTTTTATGTTTTTGCTGTTAATGAATTCACTTTCCTCTTATAATTATAAAGGACATAGATCAGTGCCAGGAGGTGCATCGTAAGGATTCGTTTCGTTGAACCTCCAAGGGAACATCGTTAAGAGAGTTGGACGAAAAATTATATAGAGAATCTTACATGAGTGCATGCTCATGTACTATTGAATTTATTAAAACGAGTTGGGAAAAAGGTAAGATGCGAGGCTATGCCGAGCATCTTATCGGTTTTCCCTAACGAGTTTAATAAATTCAATAATACAGGAGCACGAATGCAAGATTTTATTTATCATATGACACTAAAAATCGCATTTTCTTAGCAAATTTTGCACTAAAACGTCACGATTGTGCCATTAGGACGTAATTTGCATATTTAATCCACTAGTTGATTATCGTTTTTAATGCATGGCTTTATTACACTCTAAGATGCGAGGTCACGTGATAAATTGTTGCTTATGTTAATGTTGTTAATGTGAAGGACCAACTAGAAATCTTGCTGCTGCTGCCGTTGGTGCACCTCTTGAATTACGGTATAGATAAAATACACAAATAAAAAAATAAAAGTTGTGCCTCCTGGGGAATATCGTTATGAGAACTGAAACATCAACATCAGAAATAAAAGTTTGCTGTGATTATCTCACTCGTTCATGTTTTGGTGTCAGAATAAGGGAGAGTAGGGTAACATCGGACCGCGGTTAAATTCGGACAGTGACACTGTTTCCTTTATATGTCTGTTGTTTGGAGCTAAAACAAAATTAACTGGGCAAACGGTGAAAATCCTGATGAGACGGCTCATTATGAGCCGTCATATCTGGATTTTCACTTCCCCTCCTGTCCGAAGTTACCCAACACTACCCTACATGCTATATCACAATTTTGGTAGAAGATATGATGCATTTTGAAATCATCCTTAAATCTTTATAGCTATATAATTATTAAGTTATTAACCATCATGAAAAAAGTCAAATTAGACATCGCTTATATTGAAAATGGACACTTTCAAATAAAAAGTCTACTTGTTAAAAATAGTTTACACTGAAATTAGATGGCAAATATCGATGTTGTTTTGTTAGACAATACACAGTTCCGAGAGTAGCTCCGCCTACTTAGTTACTGTTACTACGTCTCACAAGCTTACACAAAGATGGCGGAAAAACAAATGACAAATGCAAGTGTCTGCTAAATATTGGCGATCTATGGCGAAGAATCAGCCTCCTCATGACCTACACATGGAAGTTGGCGCATCATGCATTTCCGGTGCGTTATGTTCTTGCAAAGCAGGGTAAATTTATTCAGAATCAGAATCAGAATCAGAATTGTTTACTGGTGATACGCCCAAAGACAATCATTCACCAGGACCTATGAATCAGGGAAGCTAGTCCCTAGCCCTTATAAGAGAAGTAAACTTAGTAACTGAATCCTCTGCACACTCAGCAGCAGAAATAAATGAATCTTCCAGGGAATTCCAATCTCTAATAGTCTGGGGGAAGAAACTGGACTTGTAAATGTCAGTCCCAGCCAATGGGGTTTGAAATGTCATGGAATGATGATTCCTGGTACGCCTATTTGGGGGAACAAGGTCATTTATCGGTTTACTGGCTGCACCCCTCAGACCTTTGTAAAGCATTATAAGTCTACTATTTTTCCTTCTCTTTTTTAGGGATTCCCACTTAAGTTTCTCCAGAATGCCAGTCATACTCCCAGTTTCATATGTGTAATTTCCCGTTACAAATCTAGCTGCCCTTTTCTGCACCTTCTCAAGTTCATCTTGAAGAAGTATACTTTGAGGGCCCCAAACTGAACTGCCATACTCCAGGACTGGACGCACCAGTCCCTTGTATGCTGACTCCTTAACATCTTGTGGACATGCTGCCAAGTTACGTCTGAGGAAGCCGAGGGTCCTATTAGCCTTTGTGCAAATATTACTGACATGTGTGTTCCATTTCAAATCATTGGCAATGGTTATGCCGAGATACTTGATAGTTTCTACATTACTGAGGACCGTTCCCTCTAAGGTATAGGAAGCATTGATCTTCTTGATCCGTTTCCTTGTAATTTGCATTATATTTCATTTAACAGGTTGAAATCTCATGCCCCAACTCCTTGCCCAACAACCTAAATGATCTATATCCTCCTGAAGTTTCACAGTGTCTTCAATATCTCTGATTTCACGATAGCAAACACAGTCGTCAGCAAAAAGTCTTAATTCCGAGTCAATATTTTCTGTTATATCGTTATTGTATAACGAGAACAACAATGGTCCAAGCACAGTGCCCTGGGGGACACCTGACAAAACCGGGGCCCAATCCGACTTAACTCCATTTACCACCACACGCTGCTGCCTGTAACAGAGAAAAGAATCGATCCATTTCAGGGTCTTCCCACCAATACCATAGCCGTATAGCTTACATTTAAGTAATTCATGTAATTCATTTATTAAAACTGGTGTTAGTATGTTTTCCTTAAACAGGTATACATCCCTCCATTAACTGTAAGGTAAAATCACGGACTTATGTAAAATATTGACCACGTGCGATTTGTTTGTGAGACTATGTCACGTGCTAAGTTGTCGTTGCATTGGCCAGGTATACGCTATCACGTGATTTTGAGTGATATTCTGGGTGTGGCTCGGAACTGTGTATTACTTTCTTCTAGATGGTTTGTCTTATACGAACGTACAAAGGTACAGTACTGTTGATTCTCTGATTGTTTGATGATTGGTCAATTTCAGTGGTTTAGCCTTACCCGTCTGCAGTCTCGAGGGGATTTCAACTCTAGGTTTGGAAACTACCGCACCACACAGCCGCTGAACGACCGTGTCATTGAAGCGAACTTCCAACGTACAGAAGGACCCGTGCGACCAACGCCGAATGGCGAGCCAATCAGAGGACCAGGAATGCCCATGGGTGTCGCACAGCAACCTGATATCCCGATGCCAGCTGGCGGTAACCGAAGCCCAATGCTGAATGATAATCCAAACCTCATGTCTATGCCAATGCCAGCTGGTGGTGATCGAAGCCCAATGCTGAATAGCAATCCAAACCTCATGTCTATGCCAATGGCTATGCCAATGCCAGCTGGTGGTAATCGAAGCCCAATGCTGAATAGCAATCCAAACCTCAGGTCTATGCCAATGGCTATGCCAATGCCAGCTGGTGGTGATCGAAGCCCAATGCTGAATAACAATCCAAACCTCATGTCTATGCCAATGGCTATGCCAATGCCAGCTGGTGGTGATCGAAGCCCAATGCTGAATAACAATCCAAACCTCAGGTCTATGCCAGTGCCAGCTGGCCGAAATCGAAGCCCAATGTTGAATAATAATCCAAACCTCATGTCTATGCCAATGGCTATGCCAATGTTTAATCAAAATATTATGCCAAACAACAACAACAATAACAACAACAATAATAATGATGAAAATAATAATGCAATGCCTAGCATGAACCGTGACAGAAATCCAATGCTTAATGGCAACCCAGGTCGAGGCGCTGACAGAAGTCCGATGCTTAATGGTAATCCAGATCGAGGTGCAATGTTGAATGAACGGCTGAATGCTAGACGAATAATGAATGCTATGGTTATGCCAGTGTTTGATAGAAATCTACAAAGTTCCCCGGTGATGAATGACAGGATCAGACAACCACAGCCACTGGCCACAAATATGCCAGCAAACCAGGCGGCGATGATGAGTCCAAATTCGATGTTAGGCAGGAATCAGATGCAAAGAGTCCCAGACCTCATGGTGCAAACCGGTAAAACTAATTTAGTAAGACAAGAAGCCAAGAATAAGGGTAAAACTGCAAGAAATAGGACTAACACGAAGAAGGTTCTGCCCATGTCCATGCCCACTCCTGCCACAAACATGTATGACTGGTGGAATATGAAACAATCTTATATGCAACAGCTGAAGTCAAATATGGTGAAAATCTGGCAGATGTATATGGCTGGCAAAATGGGTTATTATCTATAGTAATTTTACACTGAGATTATCTGAACTGCGACAGGAGAAAAGGTACTCGTATAAGTCCAGAGCTGCAGATAAGGTGGGATTTTAAGGATAATTTTGTGATTTTTAGCTCACCTGAGCACGAAGTGCTCAAGGTGAGGTATTGTGATCGGTCTTTGTCCGTCGTCTGTCGTCCGTCCGTCGTCAACTTTTGCTTTCAACAACTTCTCCTCCAAAACTGCTGAATGGATTTTGACATAATTCCACAGAAATGTTCCTTGGGGGTCTCTCTACCAAAATTGCTCAAACGGTTCCGCTCCACTGAACAATATGGCAGCCAGAGCTAAAAATAGAAAAACCTTTAAACGACTTCTCCTCCAAAACTGCTGGGTAGATTTTGAAATAATTTCACAGCAATGTTTCTTAGGAGACCCTCTACCAAAATTGCTCAAACGGTTCCGCTCCGCTGAACAAAATGGCCGCCAGAGCTAATAATAGAAAAACCTTTAAACGACTTCTCCTCCAAAACTGCTGGGCAGATTTTGAAATAATTTCACAGCAATGTTTCTTAGGAGACCCTCTACCAAAATTGCTCAAACGGTTCCGCTCCGATGAACAAAATGGCCACCAGAGCTAAAAATAGAAAAATCTTTAAACGACTTCGCCTCCAAAACTGCTGGGCAGATTTTGAAATAATTTCACAGAAACGTTCCTTAGAAGATCCTCTACCAAACTTGATCGAACGGTTCCGCTCTGCTGAACAAAATGACCGTCGGAGCTAAAAATAGAAAAACCTTTAAACGACTTCTCCTCCAAAACTGCTGGGCAGATTTTGAAATAATTTCACAGCAATGTTCGCTCAAAGGGTTCCACTCCGCATAACAAAATGGCAGTAAGAGCTGAAAATAGAAAAACCTGTAAATGACTTCACCTCCAAAACTGCTGGGCAGATTTTGAAATAATTTCACAGAATTGTTTCTTAGGAAACCCTCTACCAACATTGCACAAACGGTTCCGCTCGGCTGAACAAAATGTCCGCCAGAGCTAAAAATAAAAAAATCTTTAAACGACTTCGCCTCCAAAACTGCTGGGCAGATTTTGAAATAATTTCACAGAAATGTTCCTTAGGAGACCCTCTACCAAAATTACTCGAACGGTTCCGCTCTGCTGAACAAAATGGCCGTCAGAGCTAAAAAAAGAAAAACCTTTAAACGTCTTCTCCTCCAAAACTGCTGGGCAGATTTTGAAATAATTTCACAGCAATGTTCCTTAGGAGACCCTCTACCAAAATTGCTCAAAGGGTTCCGCTCCGCTGGACAAAATGTCAGTCAGAGCTAAAAATAGAAAAACCTTTAAGCGACTTCTCCTCCAAAACTGCCGGGCAGATTGTAAAATAATTTCACAGAAATGTTCCTTAGGAGACACTCTATCAAAATTGCTCAAACGGTTCAGCTCCACTGAAAAAATGGCCACCAGAGCTAAAAATAGAAAAATCTTTAAACGACTTCGCCTCCAAAACTGCAGGGCAGATTTTGAAATAATTTCACAGAAATGTTCCTTATGAGACCCTCTACCAAATTTGCTCAAAAGGTTCGGTTCAGCTGAACAAAATGGCCACCAGAGCTAAAAATAGAAAAACCTTTAAACGACATCTCCTCTGAAGCTAATGGCTCGATTTCAAAATAATTTTACAGAAGTGATTGACTCTTGGTTCTGAACAAAAAGTGCTAAAACGGTTCTACTCCGCTGACCAAAATGGCCGCGATAGCTAAAAATAGAAATAATCTTAGAATGACTCAGAGGGCACAGTTACAATCCAATCATCATGAAACTTGGTCAGAACGTTTATCTTAATGAAATCTAGATCGACTTTGAAACTGGGTTATGTGGGGTCAAAAACTAGGTCACTAGGTTAAATCTTAGAAAAACCTTGTGCACACTCTAGAGGGCACAGTTATGATCCAATCTTCATGCAACTTTGTCAGAATGTTTATCTTTATGAAATCTAGATGAAATTTGAATCTGATTCTTGTGGGGTCAAAATCTAGGTCACTAGGTCAAATCTTAGAAAAATGTTGTGTACATTCTTGAGGGCACAGTTATGATATAATCTACATGAAACTTTGTCAGAATGTTTATTTTTATGAAATCTAGACCTGATTTGAAACTGGGCTATGTCAGGTCAAAAACTAGGTCACTTGGTCAGTTCTTAGAAAAACCATGTGAACGCTTTAGAGGACACAGTTTTGTTCTAATCTTTATGAGACTTTGTAAAAATGTTTATTGCCAACAAATCTGGACCAAGGGTGCAACTTGGTCATGTTGGGTCAAAAAGTAGGTCACTAGGTCAAACCTTAGAAAACATTGTTTATGCTCTAAAGGGCACAGTTTTTATCCGATATTCATGAAACTTTGTCAGAATGTTTATATCCAAGAAATCTAGACCAGGTTTGAAATTGAGTGATGTGGGATCAAACACAAGGTCATTAGGTTAAATCTTATAAACACCTAAGGTACTCAATAAAGGGTTCATTTTCCATTGAATCTTTGTGAAACTCTGTCTGTTGTACGTATGGATGTCTCTGAGGTTAAGTTCACAGGATACTCAGGTGAGCGATCCAGGGCCATCATGGCCCTCTTGTTTCTTATTTCTCAATGAAAAGTATGTTGTTACCCCTCATTAGAAACGTAGAGACCGTAGAAAGCAAGGGAAATTATACTTCAGTCCGTTCTTATCTGGAGCACTGAGTCAATTTGATATGAGCAGAACCGTAACTTCTTATTTTAACGCACTTATTAGCAAATACATGTATTTACACTCTCAATGTAAATATAAGCAATGACCATTCTACAATTACATTTGATTATTTAAGGAATGAACTTCATTTTTCTGGTGTTTATCGAAGTATAAACTACCTTGGGTAGCTGGCAAAGTTATCATGAACCCCTTTGGGGTTCACTTATTTTGCACGCGACCTAATGTCGTTTATACTTCGATAAACATCAGAATAATGAAGTTCATTCCCTCAACAATCAAACGCAATTGTAAAATGGTCCAACATTAGTTTATTTCACTAATGTTCCTTCTAATGCCTGTCTGTCCCATAACATGGCAAATCTTTAAGGCGTATGGATATACCTCTAAGGGAGATCTCTCTGGTGTAGAAGCTATTCCTCCATGCACATAGGACTACTTTTTGAAAAAAGAGTCTGCTGTCTACAGATAACAAATGTATTCCTGTGAGAGTAGCACACATCCCCTGTGAGAAGGAATTCTGAGAAGCAAACACTATTGTGTTAAAGTTTTCTCCCCTTTAAAAATGGCGGCTCAGTTAAAGGGGTGTATCGATACATCTAAACTGAAATAAACACAATGGCAAAAGGCGTGTGGTGTACTTTTTTTTTTAGTTTTAGATTAGATAAATAATAAAATAACAGACAAAAAAAATTAATGCGCTTTTAACATTTGTGTTTGTGACAAGAGAAAGAGCAGTCCTAGTCCCCACGCCCTATGGTCAGAACACCTAGTACCTTTTCTTGTGACGTGGTTCATTTATATGAAATCTACTTCATATCCTTTAAATAATACTCTTGGAATATTGAACAATAAATTATTGAATTAATTACATTTGTCTTTCCTTATGTTCAGCATGTACATGGCCCTACAGTCAAACATCGTTAGTTAAAATGTTACCAAATCAACGTCAAAGCAACATCATAACGCTGAACTAATCTTCATGACATTGTTTTAAACAGGCTACTCCGTTCCCATTGCAGTAATTAAACAGGGACAGTTTCTCAGATCGATGCTGCGTTCATAGCTCTATGTGTCGGATTTTTTGCATTATTGGTTTCAGTTAAGTCGTGTAAATGACATCAATGCACAGATGATGTCTATTGATGTCACATTAAAAGTGTCGTGTGGGGCAAGCCAGTGGCGTTATCCCGAACTTTTGCGTTTTCACTCATCTGAGATCTATCTCATTCCCACCATTAGCATTTAACCGAAACGAAACTGCTTTTATTATTGTGTGTAACTTTGGTGAGTGCGAATGGTTTTTAAAACGAATTGAAACTGTTACAATGTATAACTATCCCGGTTTTAAGGAGGAAAAGGGGGCAAAAACAATTAAAAAATAAATAAGCTGTTCAGCTAGTCAGAATTTCAGTGTTGATTATGGTTCTTTAGCATTGGGTCACTACTTTTAAAACTACTGATTTAAAGTAACCTTATTAACTTGTATCAGGTAAAATTGTGAAATTATTCTAAATCTATGACTGTTACATTATTTTGGCTTTTTGTAGCTTCTTGCTGCATAGGTCTTCTACTTCCTGGTCCCGAGGTTATAAAACTTGAGTACATTCTCAAACTCAAAATAAAGCACACTGATTGGCTGCTTCCGAGCATGTGCTCGGAAGCAGCCAATCGGTGTGCTTTATTTTGAGTTTGAGATTATTCTCAAGTTTTATAACCTCGAACCCTTATTCTGTCTCGTTTCTCGAGACACGCTCGGTTGCGAGTTAATACGTTAATGAGTTAATGCCGAGACCTGCCCATCACCTTTTATCTTTCACAGTATTAGGGTTCAGTGGCATTGAAGAAGTTAAATTCAGAAACGCACGTCTGTCGCACTTAATTCGATATAGTTACGTTTATTTCTACTCAAACAATGTATCGTCAGAAAGCTCAGTCTTTTGTGAGGCACTTAACCCTTAATGCACCAAAAAGCAGATGACAAAATTTACGTCTGCAGAATTTCAAACAATGTTTTGTCCAAGCGGTATCATATTGAAAATTCGAACACTGGAGGGCAAACAGTGTCGATTCAGATGAGGTGGCTCATTATGAGCCACCTCATCTGAATCTACACTGATTGTCAATTCAACAATTTTACTTTTTGGCGCTTTAAGGGTTAATGACCTACTTTTGAACATAAAACAAATATTTCCCCATCTAAATGACGTCATGAAATGTGACGGTTCGACGTTTTATATGTCAAATTAATAGCGCTCAGACATCTTTGTTAGTCGACATTGTTCCGTAGTCCGTCAGTTTTAAAATGAATGACATACCAAAGAAGACTCTTCAAGAGTTCTATGAAATATGCTATAATCTTTGTCCAATCTCTTCGCATTTCCTGCGCATTGATGCAAACATTACCCTTCATTTGCTGTCGAAATATGCCTTTTTCACGTAAAAGTAAATAGAGAAAATCGTCTGCGATAAATGTATTATAATTATTGACTTTTGTTTAAGTGGACATGAAGTGTTATTGAACAGTAATCTTCATGACGTTAACTTACGTCGACGCCGTCTCCGTAATAAGTTTTGCGAGACAGCATCGGCTACAATCATAATTGCAAACGAACGTGGGTGACGTAACAATATATAGACAGTAAGAAATCATCTGAAAGAGTGTTGCATAAGATAAAAACGTCATCTCTTTTATGCGTTTCAGAGATGTAACGTTCTTTAACTGACGCCATTTAAGTAAATGATTCGAATAAACTGCATAATCTTTAAATTTGATAAGTTTTAAGCATTTTGTCATAAAATATTAAACGCTGTCACTCGTGATAGGATCATCAGCCAGAAATTAAAAAGTGGAAGTTTTAAAATCCTCTCAGTATAGTTTAGTTGAAGGGACTGTCGTTTTAGTAAACCTGACATCAAATTCGGTTGACGTTACCTACCAAATCCTTCGCCTTACGTCACCAACCATGCGACATTACATACGAAGTGGACTAAGTACCATTGGCTTGCGAAGATGCATTTTAACATTAAAACTGTTTCTTCTTCTTATTATTATTTTGTCCTGTTCCGCCTTATGAGATTATCTATCTCGATTTGACAATTTTACAACTGCGAATGCAAAATGCAAAATTATTACCATAGAATCTCCACTTGAGACGTCAAAATGACGTCAGCTATAATTAAACCGGGCGACAACATTATAACTAACGTCATTTACCTGAAGGTGCAATTTGTGGAAAACCCTGAGAATATAAATGGATGATCTTTCACTGGATGGTCAGATGAAATAACCACGAGTGTAAGATAAAAGGTAAAGGTTTGCCATAGCCTAATAGCCGTAGGGGCAGTGGGGGTAAGAGACCCACTGTATCTTGGGCACAGCTGATGAAAGGCAGAGCCCATCTCTCTCCTTTGATGCCTTATCCTTCCCTGATTCGAAAAAGGTACCCAATTTACTGCTGGATTGACAGAGAGAGTTTTCCAGTCGTCGGATGGAGACGATGAGCCGCGAACTCACGACCTGCACCATAACCGAGTCACTCTAATCACTCGACTACGGCGCCTCTCCAAGTGTAAGATGCTGTTTATCGTATGACCTTTTTGTGGCCTTCAAAATGAGCATTATTTCAATAATAAAACGCTTTATTATGCGTTCTGGTCTTTCCGTTTTAAAACTCCAAGTGGGAACACGGTAAACGGGATTGCGAATAAAAAGAGTCACTATAACCATTTCTGTGATATACGAAACAGACAATTTTCGACAGACTTATATGAATGTTTGCTACGTTACTACAAACAATGATGACTGGCAGTAAATGACCAATATTTACACTAAATTAGCCACTGACTTCCCATTGGTGAACCCTTTAGAGCAACTAGCTTCATACACCGATGAAGGACAATTGATCATGTGACGTTGTCGTCAAGCGACGTCTTATGTAAACAAACGTCTTGATTGGTTCTTGTGACGTTCGATTGACGCCACGTCAGGGCGACGGCTGTTTAACGTTATGGCCGAACACGTCGTTACTAACTTTTCTTTGACCCATATTTTCTCTATTCTACACCAATTTACCACGAAAACGACAGAAAGGTTCTCAAATAAAGTGTAAATATAAGAATAAAAATTGGATTTTTCAGCGTTCATCGTGTGAAAAAGCCAGTGGTCGTCGCTAAAATTCTCCTGGCAGGCGACCAGTGGTGGCCGTTTTTTGTTACACTTTTTATCTTGTAACGGACATATAGTGATTAGTGATCTTATACTTTGGTTTAATAAACTAGGGGTAACTGTCGTTATAATACTGATTTATTTTTTGAAATAGACTATAACATGTGCCTGTGACAGATCCTCAAACTATGTCACCAAAACGCATTGAAATACGAGCGTAGCGTACCAGTGATGGCCGTCACGATTGCCATGCGTTGAATGATGCATTTTCAAAACCTTGTTGTGGATTTAAGCTTTGATGATGCGTCATTGTTAGTTTGTGGTCTTTGTCAGAATTTAATAGTTTTAGCGCGTTCAGCACAGATAGAATATAAGCACAGTCAGAAACGGACTTTAAAACTCTGACGTAATCGTTTCGTAGGCACATGCTACATTACGTCGAAAACAAACATAAATAATGGTTACACGTGTGCTGTCATTTACAATAATTTAGCTGCTTTTTTGCGGGCTGGTTGCAGGTTATACCTTTTTCGTCATAGGTAAACGTTAATAAAGCAATTTGTTTGTGTTTATTTCTGTATTTGATTATGTGTGTATCAAGGGTTGTGACCCCTGGCAAGGCAATAATGTTGGCACGAGGGTAGCTTGGGGAAATTGTTAACTTTTTGCCGTCCGGGGAAATATTTTAATCAGTCTTTTATGTGGGAGTTTCTTTTGTTTCCTTTTACGAAATGGACAAATCTAAGACGGATCAAATACGTGATTGCGCGTGCAAAATGCAAAAGGCCACCACTGGTACGCGGCCACCACTTGTCGCACGCCAGTACAAGAAGCCCTTCGCGCTTCATGGAATTTTAGCTCCGCCCACTGGCTTCATCACACGATGAACGCTGAAAAATCAAATTTCAGTTCTTAAGTGATGAAAGACTTCAAGGTACAGATGAGCCGCAACACGAGAAAACAAACTAAGTTGCATGTGCGCCCAGCAAAGATTCAGATCAGCCTGGGCATCCGCCCAGCTTTTTTACAGTCTTCACTATGCGCTTAAAGGGTAGCTAAGAGTCTAAGCTACTTCCATGCGGACAGCGAAGACTCTGATCAGACTGGGCGGATGTCCAGGCTTATCTGAGTATTCGGTGAGAGATCATGCCACTTTGTTGGTGTTGTCGTTTCGCAGCTCATTCTTTATCTCTGGACATGCTATCTCTGAGGGACAGTAAAGATACAGAGCCTGTTATCATTGATAGAGATACACTGTTGACCAGTAATATAATTTTATAAACATCAGGTTCAACATTAAGGTTAATAGGACAACGAAAAATATAGAATGCAGTTTGCGAGCATTTATAGATGAGCTTCCTGTTCAGAAGGTAAAAAATTAAATGTGTACTATATATACTGAAATAACTTCATAAGCAGCTGGCTTTAAACCATTTAAACCAACGTCAGCAAGTTTTTCAAAGCTGTACAGTAGACAGCGCATACTAGTGGAACTTACATTTCTGTTGGGCTTTCTAGTGGAATAACTAACTGTATCTCTAGCTACTCTTATTAAATAAGAAAACAAGGGCAGCCCCGTATTTATGGCAGCATATCTGAGCTGTGATATAAGCACATATATACCTTAGGTAAGTTATTTCGAATCGCTTGTTGCCTTCAAACCATGAACACGTTGGATCTAATGAATTAATATTTAACAAAATACTCTGACTCTTTGAAGAAAGTCTTAAACCACCATTGCAAAAAAAAAAAAAAATAAATAAAAATGAGTAAGTCATAAAAGCTCGTTTAAGCTTTTTTACCGATTATTTCGAAACTCATAAAGCAAGTCAACATAGCATAACTTGATCTCTCGAGACCAAACGTATAGATCCCTTGTGCCGCAAACCGGAACTTAGTGGAGTTAAACTCTGTGCGGCAATACAGTTATAGTTAAGAAATTACAGACGAAAATTTACACATACGATTTAACTAGAATATAAGGAATGAAATTCATATTGAATTCTGCCCATTATGCCCAGTGAACAGGTAATTTCATTCCCAGCTTGAAACTAAGAATTCAAATTTCTGCACATGCTTAACCAAAATATAACAGTAATTTTCAAAGACTGTTCCTCCAGAGCAATCTCCTTCAAAGAAATTTAGCCTTAGCAACAGCATAGCAACGACTTAAGTGTTTTTATATATACGACCCCCTGTACTCCGGCGAATCACTCAACATGCAGTCACTTGGACTTTATTCAATTAATGGGTGATTCGCCGGAGTTTATACATCGATGAAATTCACAAAAAAAAATAAAAATATTAAATTCTATGTGACAAACTTTTATCACAAGAAGAAACTATTTTCAGACAGACCTGCATGTGTTTAAGGATAGACCCTGACTAGAAGACGGGTTGAAAGGACAAAAACAACACCCATGATATGAAAAACAGTGAAAGTGTCGGACACCCAACAGAAAATGGCCAAGGATGCAGTTGAACCTGTGGACGCACCGCCACCTGCCACACGTCTTCGGACATATCGTCACTACACGGTGGGATTGGTGTCCTTTCTCTACATAACAGCTGCCAACATGTCCACTTTTACCTTTGGGCAATATGCCTATAGAAAACTCCAGCAAGAGTATTACCCTAATGCAACTAACATATCTTCAACAATAGCTATTTGTATAGAAGATACTCATAGCGCAGTTTTTGCTATTCAGTTGGACGTACAACAAAAAGCCGCCAGATGGGGTATATATCTATATTTGTCGGGTAGTCTAGTGGCTATTGTATCTAATTTTGTGTTGGGTGCGACCACAGACAGATTCGGAAGAAAGTTCTTGTTTTTATTTCCATGTGTTGGAACAATCTTAAGAACCACGGGTGCCATAGTAGGAATTCATTTTGACCTGCCTCTGTGGTATTATGCCTTTGGGTATTTCGTTGAGGGATGCACGGGACAAGTTTTTAATATTTTACAGGTTTCATTCTTATACGTAGTTGATATAACTGTGGCAGGAAAGCAAAGATCATTTGGTATTGTGTTAATGGAATTAATATTTGGCATAGGAACAATAATTCCAAATGTAGCAACAGGCTATCTGCTTCAGTATTCCAAAAGTTTTCTATGGCCAGTGATAATATCAGATGCCATTCTGGTGGTAACATTCTTCCTGATGTTAACATTACCAGAAACGTTTCCCAAACATCTACGAGATAAACGTAAATACAACTCTAATTTCGAAAATTTGAAAGACAGTGTTGATCTATACGTTAGTAGGAAAAACGCTGGGCGACGCTGGATGTATATTATCATTCTAATGGTGTTTGCTCTAACATCATATGACTTATTTGGAAGGGTCGCCGTCGAAGGGCTCTACCTCTTAAATTTTCCTCTTTGTTGGGACCCTCAAAGAATTGGTTTGTACGGGGCGGCGCGGTCCGGGGCACAACAGCTTATTGGTATGTCACTGGTGAAGGTGTTCCATATGTTTATGAATGATGAAATGATCGCTATCATAGGGTCAGTGTCTTATGGAGCATCATTTGTTATGGAGGCGTACGCCACCAATGAAGCCATGATGTATGGAGGTACGTTACTTTTATTCACGGCCAATACCACTAAAACACATAAATCACTTGCTTCCCATAAATAAAATGACCATTTGTAATGTTACGACCTGGCGGAGGTAACAAAAAGATGGAAGTAAACCAGCAACAAGCCTGTTTTTTAAACTTAACAAAATTTATTTACATGTACATCAAAATAAAACAGTCATTTGTTAATCAAGAAAATATGTAATTTAAGATACCTTATTTTAGTCTGAATGTCCCTCAGAATTTAAAACACAAGTCCTTTAATAATTTCTGATCCCAGAAAATAAAGTCTGTATGAGCACATGAATATTTCCAATAGTCACAAAAGTAATCCAGTATGTTTAAATTCCAGTATAACTTATTTAACTATAGACTGGTGAAACTTACAAAGATGATCTAAATGAAAATCTGTCTTCTTTATATACTATCTAGGAACATTCCGGAACTAACCAAAAATAGATCTTACCAAAAAGTACTCAATTCTGACATAATTTCATACCAGAAGATTCTTAATGTTTACAACAGAAAGGTCTAATATTTTCTCAGTCCTAAAAATAGTTATTCCAGAATGTTCTAAAGTACAATGTAAACAACTTGTTTATTTCAAACCTAGTAAACATCTAAAAACTGCAAAATCATGGTAAAAGAAAATATTTACACCAAATTAAACACCATATTCATAACACTTCCCCTCTTCAAGGAAAAGAAAGTTTTATGAAATAAAGCTTTCTTTTGCCATATGACCAATTATGAAACAAAATTAAGTTTAATGCATATACACTGTATATATATCAGTACTAATCCAGACATCATGTAGTAATAGCCAAATCTAGGCTCTTGAAAGTGCATCTGGGATAATATTATCTTTTCCTCTGATATGTCTGATGTCAAGATTGTACTCCTGCAACATCAGACTCCACCTGAGTAACCGCTGATTCTTGTTCTTCATTTTATGAATGAAGGTCAGTGGATTGTGATCACTGAAGACAACAATTGGTGTGGCTGAAGAAGATAAGTACACTTCAAATTGCTGAATAGCAAGGATGAGAGATAAACACTCTTTTTCAATAGTAGAGTAATTTCTCTGATGTTTGTTAAACTTCTTAGAAAAGTAACAAACAGGGTGATCCACACCATCATTATCTTCCTGAACCAAAACACTGCCTGCACCAACGTCACTAGCATCTACCGCCAATTTAAATGCTTTGTTGAAGTCTGGTGCTAAGAGAACTGGAGCACTCTTAAGTATGGCCTTTAACTTATCAAAGGACTTTTGACAGTCTTCATTCCAAATATATTTCTTTCCTTTACCTAGTAAATTTGTCAAGGGCTCTGCAATTACAGAAAAGTTATTACAGAACTTCCTATAATATCCTGCCATACCAAGAAAGCGCATCAGTTGTCTTTTGCATGTAGGTACAGGAAAATCCGAGATAGCCTCTACTTTGGCTTCTACAGGTTTTACCTGACCTTGACCCACAACATGTCCTAGAAATGTCAAATTTGCATGACAGAATTCACTTTTTGCTAAATTGATTGTCAATTTTGCATCACTAAGTCTTTGAAAGAACTCTCTGATAGTCTGTAGATGTAGTTTCCATTCATCGTTGAAGATGATGGCATCATCGATGTATGCTTTACAGCCACCCAGATCAGATGTCAAGCTATTTATAAGTCTCTGAAATGTTGCTGGAGAGTTTTTCATACCAAATGGCATAACCTTATACTGATAGAGTCCATCTGGTGTAACAAATGCCGAAATCTCCTTAGCTCTGTCTGTCAAAGGAATTTGCCAAAATCCTTTCAGAAGATCAAATTTAGTAACATATTTGGCTTGTCCAATTTGATCAATACAGGCATCAATACGTGGGATTGGAAATGTATCCGTTTTAGTCACAGAATTAACTTTTCGATAGTCTGTACACATGCGAAAAGTTCCATCAGGTTTTGGCACCAGAATACAAGGAGAACTCCAGTCACTTTGACTTGGTTCTATAAAATCATTTTCCAGCAAATATTTAATTTCTTCCCTGAGATACTGTTGCTTCACAGGGTTCATTCGATAAGGATGTTGCTTCACAGGCTTTGCGCCATCAATGTCAACATCATGAAAGATTCTGTCAGTCCTGGTTGGAATGTCCGGAAATAAGTGCTCATATTCAAGAATTAACTGTTTCAGTTCAAGTCTCTTGACTGGATCCAGGTGTGACAGTTTCTGGTCGAGATCCTTTAAGATGTCAGAATTCTGGAGTTTTGATGATGAGGGATCAGATTTTATAAAGTTCATATCCTCAGAGTCCATTTCAGATTGCTCTTGAGGGACAGAATTTACTACGCTTATTGGTGAAACAACTGAATTATCCCTATCAATGTACTTTTTCAACATATTAATATGACATAACTGTTTTTCCTTGCGCCTCCCAGGTGTGTTGATAATATAATTTACATCACTGAGCTTTTTGTCAACAGTGTAAGGGCCGTAATATCTGGCCTGCAGAGGTCTGCCAGGAATTGGCAAAAGAGCAAGTACCTTCTCTCCAGGTTTAAAATTTCTTTCCCTGGCATTTTCATCATAATGAAATTTCATTTTGTTTTGAGCTGATTTGAGATTGTACCGAGCAGCTTCACAGGCTTTTGACAATCTGTTATTGAAGTCAGAAACATACTGAAGCAAATTCAAAGAACTGTTATCATCAGAAAGAAATTTCTCTTTCAAAAGTTTCAGTGGTCCACGAACTGTGTGACCAAAAACAAGCTCAAATGGGCTGAAACCAAGTGATTCTTGTACGGATTCCCTAGCTGCAAATAACAGGAAATGAATGCCTTCATCCCAATCCTTTTCAGTGTCAAAGCAGTAAGATCTGATCATGTTTTTCAGTGTTTGATGAAATCGTTCTAAGGCACCTTGACTTTCAGGATGATATGCTGATGACCGATATTGCTTAATGCCTAATTCATGCATCACTTGCTGAAATATTCCTGACATAAAATTAGATCCTTGATCTGACTGGACAGATTTAGGCAGGCCTACAAATGTGAAAAACTTCACAAGAGCCTTAACTATGGTCTTTGTCTTGATATTCCTAAGTGGAATGGCTTCTGGGAAACGTGTGGAAGCACACATTATGGTCAAAAGATATTCACAACCTGACTTTGTTTTGGGTAAAGGACCTACACAATCAATAATTATTCTGCTAAAAGGTTCCTCAAATGCAGGAATTGGCTGCAAATGGGCTTTAGGGATAGTTTGATTAGGTTTTCCTACCATTTGACATGTATGGCAAGATTTGCAATGTTTAGAAACATCCGATTTTAACCCTGGCCAGTAGAAATGATTAAGAATCTTGTGATAGGTCTTGTTTACACCTAAATGACCTGACAAGGGAGTTTCGTGAGCTAAGTTTAAAATTTCAGGGCGATAAACCCTTGGAACCACAATTTGGTGGTTAACAGTCCACTCGTCTTCTGCTGAGACATCAGGAGGACGCCATTTTCTCATCAAAATGTCATTTTTGACATAATAGCAAACAGGAACCTGGGACATGTCATTCTCATCTAAAACCCTTTCAAATAAAGGTGAGATCTCAGGATCACTGTGTTGTTCTTTGCAAAGCTGTGACCTTGACAGCAGGTCATTACCTTGGTCATTTGAAAATGAAGGAGAGTGGTCTGGGTTGGACACAGATGAGTTGTGTGTAAAATCTGTCTGCATATCAGACAGGCTGGGTGAAAGAGATTTTGAAATCTCGTCATTAAAAGACTGACCGATAAAAGTATCAGTTAAATCAATATAATGATTCCCATCATTCAACATGGGTTTCTTTGCCATAGCCCTAGTGACAGCACACGAAGGGTAAAGATCAGGAATTTCCTGCTCAATGGGGTCAGGTGGTTGATCAACACAAGGAGTGTTGGTCAAAAGTGGATTAACCACAACCTTATCTCCTGCTAGGTCATTGCCTAACAATAAGTGAACACCTTTAAAAGGTAATGAAGGTCTAATACCAACAGCCACTGGACCAGAAATTAAGTCTGAGGACAAATAAATGTTATGAAGCGGTACATTAATAAATCCACATTCTACTCCCTGAATAAGGACACTTGTCCCAGAAGAAGTCTTCTCAGAAAATGGCAAGGTATCTGCCAAAATAAGGGATTGAGAAGCTCCGGTATCTCGTAAGATAGTAATAGGGGTAGACTGGGCAAAGTCACAATTTAGTGACACAAAACCTTCTGATAAGAATGGTTCATAAATCTCCATAACAGAATCAGTCTCAGAAATTTTGGCCTGAATAGGAATTTGATCCTGAACACAAGACTGTGGCATTGACCGTAAAGAGGTAAGACCTGTGGGTTTTGGACCCTCTTGTTTTTCTCTCTTCCTCTTTAAAAGTAAGCATTCAGAAATTATATGTCCCGTTTGCTTACAATAATTACAAATAGGCTGAGATAAGGGATTTTGACCTTTGTTTTCACCAGGGGGTTTTGGTTTTGGAGTATATAAGGGACTGGAATTGCCAGATGGATTACTGGGACTGAATTTTGGACCTGACTGAGGGAAAAAGGTCTTTTTAGGAAAAGGCTTGTGCACAAAAGAAGTCTTATGAGTTAAAGCATAATCATCAGCCAAACGAGCTGCTGCCTCTAACGTTTCTACTTCCTTTTCATCTAAAAATGATTTAATGTCAGAATTAATGCACCTTTTAAATTCTTCAACAAGCATGAGCTGTCTTAGTTTACCATGATTAGAGCCTACTTTCTTTGATGAGCTCCACCTATCAAATAACTGCTCTTTTGTCCTAGCAAATTCAACATAAGTTTTGTCATTTTCTTTTCTACAGTTCCTAAATTTCTGCCTGTAAGCCTCAGGGACCAACTCATAAGCCTTAAGAATAAGTTCTTTTACTTTGTCATAATCTGAGCTCTGCTCAAGAGAAAGTTGAGTATAAATTACGCGAGCCTTGCCGATCACAACGCTCTGAAGAAGCAAAGTCCAATGCTCTTTTGGCCATTTCAAATTTTCAGCTACTTTTTCAAAGTGAAGAAAATATTTATCAACTTCTTTTTCTTGAAATGGAGGAACGAGTCTGATGTGTTTAGTTACATCAAAAACTTTGGTTGAGTCCAAAGGCAAAGATTTTGATTTAGTCTTGTCTTGTATTTCAATTTCTTTCATTCTAATTTGAAATTGTCTTTCTCTCTCTTTTTCTTCTTTTTCATATTTCAATTTCTCCTTTTCAATTTCAATTCTTTCTTTTTCAAATTTTAATTTTTCCTTTTCTATTTCAATTCTTTCTTCTTTTTCTAATTTTTCTTTTTGCATTTCTCTTTCTTTTTCTTTTTCTCGTTCTTCCATTTCTAACCTTAATTTTTCATGTTCTAATGTTTGTTTCTGCAACCTTTCTTCTCGTTCTAATGTTTCAAGCCTAATTCTTTCCTCACGCTCAGCTTTTTCAATCCTTACTCTTTCTTCATGCTCCAATCTTAATTTTTCTATTTCAATTTGTCTTTGAATTTCTAATTCTCTCATCTGCAAATCAGTTTGAGTGACGAGAATGTGAGAGGTTGCAGAGGAATCAAAAATTTCCTCATCAACAAAGAACTGAATCAAAATATTCTTAATTTCATGTTTTAACATAGACCTTTTGACTGAAGATAATTCATAATGTGCTGCAATATCCAATAAGTCTGTCTTTTTGGCCAAGTTCAACAGCTCCTGAGAAGGCGCAGCAATGAATTCATTGAGATCAAAAGACATGGTTGCTTTTTGCTGGCTTTACTTGTTTGAATAACAGTGCAAGCTTTTTTTTTTTTTTTTTTCAGAATTATTTGATGCACTAGAAATTTCAATCCCGGACGAGCCCCCAATTTGTTACGACCTGGCGGAGGTAACAAAAAGATGGAAGTAAACCAGCAACAAGCCTGTTTTTTAAACTTAACAAAATTTATTTACATGTACATCAAAATAAAACAGTCATTTGTTAATCAAGAAAATATGTAATTTAAGATACCTTATTTTAGTCTGAATGTCCCTCAGAATTTAAAACACAAGTCCTTTAATAATTTCTGATCCCAGAAAATAAAGTCTGTATGAGCACATGAATATTTCCAATAGTCACAAAAGTAATCCAGTATGTTTAAATTCCAGTATAACTTATTTAACTATAGACTGGTGAAACTTACAAAGATGATCTAAATGAAAATCTGTCTTCTTTATATACTATCTAGGAACATTCCGGAACTAACCAAAAATAGATCTTACCAAAAAGTACTCAATTCTGACATAATTTCATACCAGAAGATTCTTAATGTTTACAACAGAAAGGTCTAATATTTTCTCAGTCCTAAAAATAGTTATTCCAGAATGTTCTAAAGTACAATGTAAACAACTTGTTTATTTCAAACCTAGTAAACATCTAAAAACTGCAAAATCATGGTAAAAGAAAATATTTACACCAAATTAAACACCATATTCATAACAGTAAACAGAGTGGACCTCTACACAATTTTCATTTAAAGAAACAATTTTCACAAAAAAAAGAAAACCCCTTTGTTAAATAAATTTGTCGTTAGGGACGAGTCATTTATTATCAGGTGGGGGGGTCGGGTACATTTTCATTCGAGTCCCCAAAATTTTTCCGACCCCCCCAGTCTCACCAGAATTTTTTTTCCGACCCCCCCAGATAGGTGAAAAAAAAGTTTATGACCCCCCCCCCCCCCACCACCATCTGAACACCCCAGCTACCTTTCACCCGCATACTGTATTACTTTTTGTTTAAGTCAGACTGACCTTAATGCAACCTGTATGAAACACAAAGAACATTTTCTTACTTTGACAGGTTGATAAATCATGCAGGTTAATGGTCTTTAAATTTTGTCAACATATTTTGATATTTTGCACTTTTTCTTCCTGCATGTGGCCATCCCGAAATCAGTTGTTGAATGTTCAATAAAACTGTTAAAATAGTTATGGAGGGGGGGGGGGGGGGGGTCTGGGGGCTGCGCCCCCAGAAGCCACATTTGCTTTGCTCATGACAAGGCAACTGGAGAGCTGATATCACAAATGCATGCATTAAATTTAACCCAGAACACAATCATCTGCCCGACATGATTTTATAGACAATTGCATACTGTGTTACTAGCAAATTTATGAAAAATATCTTTTTCGGATATGAAGTGGCAAAGTTTGTGGGTGTCATTTCCGTAAATGTCTCTAAGTTTGAGTTTAAGTTTACAAGAAATGGGGGGTCTGGGGGGGCAAAGCCCCCCAGAAGCTGAAAGATTTTTTAAAACAAGAAGACTTGATGGAAGAATTCTGACCCCCCCCCCCCAATATGCCAAATAAAATATATGACCCCCCTGCTCCATGGCTTTTTTATTTCCGACCCCCCAGTACATCACCAAAAAAAAATTCCGACCCCCCCTAAATGTACCCGGCCCCCCACCTGGCAATAAATGACTCGTCCCTTACACTCTTAACTTAAAAATATGTGGATGGATGATGCGATTTTGCATCCTTTAGAACAGTATTTCAGTCGTATGAGGATGATGGGACGGTAGTAACTAAAGGCTGTGTGCAAACTGCAATGGAGTCCGTTTACGGTTGGAAAGATCCCGAACCCGGGACCGCTAGATCAGCAGGCCAGCGCTCAATCTACTAAGCTACCGAAGCTCCTGCTAAAATTATTTCTGAACTAAAACAGGAAAGATCTCCCAAAAGATTTTTTAAGAACAAAGGTGCTGGGCAGTTCTCGGCAGGGAAAGAACACCCCTCTCCGAATCACACTATTAGGTAAGAGACGCCAACGTTTTAATCAACTCGCCAGCACAGGCGTCCCCCACCGAGGCACTTACCCTGTGTCTCGAAAAAGTCCATCATGGGTATCTTTAAGATAAGAAATCAGGTGGAGTCATGCTTAGGTTTCTAAGCGTATACAGGTAAAATGCACGACACAGATGAAGAGAAGGTGTTGTTCGTCTACTTGGTCCCATTTTATAAGCAAAGAGAAAAGTTATTTGTAAATTCAAACATATATACGACCGTATTTACTCTGCTGTAAAAGGGGCGGGGTCCCCTTTCATATCTGAATTAATCTGATGAAATTCTGCTGTAAGATGGTGGTTTTCCTTTTTCAAAACAATCCCTAAATTTAAATCCGTCTTATAAAATGGATCTAGATTTTTCGGATCATTTTAGAAGCGAAAAAAAACCTATCTCATAACCTTTTAAATACGCTTTATAAATAGATGATTTGTTTTTATATTTCAGTGGCCGCTGTTGGTACTTGCGGTTTATTAACAGTTCCAATGACACGATCTATACTGTCAAGAATGACGCCATCTCATCAGCAAGGTAAGCAGATTAAAAGACGTCGAATTTGTTGTAAATATTATGATATTTTGTATTTTATCATGAGTGATAATAGGCTTGTTTTTAATTTCTAGATTTTTTTTCAGTTATTATCTTTATTTATTTATTTATTTACAAATTTATAAATGTCGATTTTTATTTCAAATTCATTTTATCATTATTTTTCTTTAAACTCTTTAAGCTGAATCAGTTTTTTATTGCCATATTTTTTTCTTTTTTGAATACTATTAATTATGTTTACATGAGACCTCGATCTTAACAACTTGTTTGCATTTGGGACAAACTTAAGTATCACAGTTTCATTTCCAAGGTTTCTAAACGAATGGCTTAAAATGGTAAATATATTTCCAACTGATTTTGAAATACATTTGGTATATCTTCGATAGATTCGAAGTAAAATACAGTTATATCTATCCTACCATAAAAATCCTAATAAACGCTTCCTCTCTCATAAAGCCACCTTACCTCATTTTCCGAATTAAAGGTTATTCTGACTTTTCAAAAAATGCAAATTTCCAGCCCTCAGACATAGTCGTATTTAACTTCCTTCTAGTACGACGAGGTATTCAAACCACCTTCAGCAATTTTGGAAATGCAAAAGTACTGCTTTCATCCTGATATAAATGAGCCGCGACACGAGAAAACCAACAAAGTGGCTGTGGGCCCAGCGCAGACTCAGATCAGCCTGGGTATCCATCCAGTCTGATCAGAGTCTTCGTTTGCGTTTACAGGGTAGCTAAGGGTCTAAGCTACCTCCAAACGGACAGCGAAGACTCTGAACAGACTGGGCATAATTCCATATTATTCAATCCGTCATACCATGTTATACATTGCTCAAAATAATTAAAGATGCATTGTATATAACTCAGTAAGTCTGTATATAAACCTCTTTATCGCCAAAACTAGTAAAAAGGTGAGTCATCAATGTCCTCAAATTTAAAGAGTAACTACACTTCAGGAACTGACTGAATCAGATCCCAAACCCTATCCCCAACATCAAAGGGAAAGATTGACAAAGACATCCCAACAAACAATAAATTACAAGAGATAAGCCGAGTCAGCAGCTCTTTCCCAAATAGGTGGCAACTCAGCTATCTTTACCAAACTAAATAATTTAGACCAACAGAAGGGTTACAACAGACTAAGCAAATTATACGAAAAGCATTTAACAATTTTATCACAGAAGGGTTAAAATGATAACACAATAAACCAAACAGCACCGAACATAAAACAAATTCAACCGCATCGAAAGTACCGCCTTGGGACGGTCAGTAATAACTACTGGGGGTTTAAACCGTTTTTACTGGGCCCAAACCTTCACCCTCACCCTCCGCCGTGGTGCACACAATTAGTTAGTAGTTCGGTTCGTATGGAGGTCCCCTAACTCACCAGAGAGTCATCACGGTCAACAATTAAAATCAAGAAAAGACCGTGATGAAGCAAGGATGAGGACTCGACAGCAAAAACGTGTTGAGACACCTGGAGATCCCTGGGGCGTCAGCAACACCACAGGAACACTGGAGCAAAAGAAGACCACCAGTTGAACCCCGGTGGACCAAGAAACAGACAAACATCCGGCCCCAACCAACTAATATATAGCTTTATGTAGGGGCTATCATAGAGTCTGAACCCCGACCCACCGGCGTGCAATTAAAGAGGACATCAAAGTTGTCAACAGTGATTGGGTAACCACTAAGCATTTAGACTGTCGCATTACATCTATGTTAAGCCAATGCGTTTAAATCGCATGATAATTTTCTTAAATTGATCGGGAAATTCTGTATTCCCTACGATTTTGCACAATTTATATACTAAGTCACCATAAAATTCAGGTTCCGATCGGCCTTGTTGCAAAAGTGACCTTAACCCTGTATTATATTTAGAAACCAATTCAAAATGCCTACGATAAAATTTAGAAAAAGCTTTCCGAAGTTTATGATACCGATACCCCTGCTGTAAAAGCTTGGCAGTCAAACTTTTATTACGAGCAGACTTATATTCCTCTCTTTTTATTAGTTTTTAAGACACACTTTGAGCCTATATCAGAAGAGTGACCCCTCGTTATCGGTTTCTAGAATCCCCTCACTTTATGAAAGACGACGTTCACTTTAGGATTTAGGACCCATGCTGATTCCTGATCTCTTTGCGTATTCCAATAATCGGTCATTATATTAGGGTGTTATGAAATTCAAAATATGTCTTGAACGATGAAGATTTTCAAATACAGACTTATGGAAATGGTATAGAGTGCTCCTTCAAAGATTTTGAGCAGTGTATTATATCATCGTCTAAATTGTTCTGCCGCAGGTGCTGTGTTTGCCAGTATCTCAACAGTGGAGACCCTGCTCAACCTTATTGGTGCTGTTTCATCAAATGCTCTTTATATCGCAACTCTTCGGATCTTACGAGGGTTCATATTTCTTCTCTATGCTGGTCTTAATGTCATTTGTACAGTTTTAATGATGTAAGTAGATAGTTTTTCTTGTCATGTTTTGCATACTGTAAAATACTTATATTTGGCGGCAGCAAAATTTGGCGGTTATATATCAACGGACCTTTTGGCGGATTTTTATTTTGGCGGTTTCGTGATTAACAAAAAAAAAAAAAAAAATAAGAAAGAAAGATAAACGAACGGAGATAGATGCCATAGTCTTATAATAAGCCCATTCGAGTCCTAGTTCAAAATTGTCATTCTTTAATTATGCAGCTGATTGCATTGGTTACAGCTCTATTCTATTATTATAATCAAAACTGTTTACATTATATAGGTTATTGAGTTGCTTCTGATTTAATTAAATTGGCTTGGGTACTAAGTAGCATGGCATAAACATCACTACACTCCGTTTCGCCTGGGTGTTTTACTTGGACTTCGTTTCTACTGATGCATATGATGTGTATTTGCTTTGCTATTACATCTCTCAGTGGTAGATTTTACCCTTGGACAGCAATTTTATTGGCGGCGTTTTAATTTGGCGGTTTTCTTCTTTTCCCGCCAATATCGCCAAAATAAAGTGACCGCCAAATATAAGTGTTTTACAGTATACAGTGCTCATAGTTTATCCAGTAACGACAGACAATACAGTAAACACACCTGGTTAACTGTGTTTTCAAGGTTGTTACGAAACGAAAAAGCTGTTATGAAACAAAAAAAGAGTTATAGTAACCAAACGACCTAGTATGACTTTTAAGTTTCATGCTCATTACAGTTGTTCATGAAAAAAGTTTTATAACCTCATGACTGAATTGCCTTACTGAGGTGCACCAACAAGCGGTTTCCCGTCCTTCTAGCGCCAGGCTGTCAATAAGTCATCAGGTTCTCCGCTTCCCCGGTCTTTCGTATGAGACTTTAAACGGAGGTCCCATCTTCGTATGACCTAGGTGTTGGCGGGACGTTAAGCTCGAGTTCACTATCTCATGCGTTTTACTGTGCTGTCTTATATAAACGTATCCATACCAGATTAAGTGCGACAGATGAGATTACGAGGTTCCTACAGAACCATTACTTTTTATTTGAAGCAGTAACCTTAGAAAACTGATGCAACTACTTACATGCCAGAGTGATCTATCTTGAAGGTGATTCGATACGTTTTATTAGGTAAGCAAATATTTTGGTAATTCAGGGTGATGCGCCATTAACAAATGCTTCATTCTTTCATACGTACTTCTTATTTTTATTTTAATTCTTTTTTTTTTCAGAATATTTATTATTGGATCGAGAGAAAAGAACAAGTATTCTGTTCATTGTCTGGAAGAGGAGGTCGGTGAAGAAAACAAAGCAGAGAGGGATGTGCAGTATGACAAATATCGAAGATTTGATTAGCCTCTCCCGGAAATACAGCCAGTCCAACTTTACAATATGTCATTAGTACCGCCCCTGCCAATAAGATTCGGCAGGGGCGGTACTTTTCAATGATGACATATTATAAAACTGGAAATGGAACAGAATGCAGATATTTGACCAGTTCGTCAAACTGTCTAGCCGAAAGGAAGCTTCCATTCCTTCTGCTCAGAGAGATCGAGGCTCAGATAAGGGGTTGATTTTAATTATATATGTGCAATTTATAGTTGTCTTATTTTACCAAGTATGTTTTGGTCTCATTACAGTCGGCTCTGTGATATATATATTTAACCCTTAACGCGCCAAAAAAGCAGACGACAAAATTTACGTCTGCAGAATTTCAAAAAAGGTCTCGTCCAAGCGATATCATTTTGAGAATTCGAACACTAGAGGGCAAACAGTGTAGATTCAGACGAGGTGGCTCATTATGGGCCACCTCATCTGGATCTACATGTTTGACAATTCAACAATTTAATTTTTGGCGCTTTAAGGGTTAACAGAAAGAGAAGTTTTAGCACTGTTGACCATGTTCATTAACATGTAAAAGATAAAAAAAAAAAAATTACCAAGTATGTTTTGGCCCCATAACAGTCGGCTCTGTGATATCTATATTTAACAGAAAGAGAAGTCTTGGCGCTGTTGACCATGTTCATTAACATGTTGTAAAAGTTCGAAAATAGCAAAAGATGTAGTCCTTATGAAGCAAACCTAGCCCAGAGGTTATAAAACTTGAGTACATTCTCAAACTCAAAATAAAGCACACTGATTGGCTGCTTCCGAGCACATGCTCGGGAACATCCAATAAGTATGCTTTATTTTGAGTTTGAGATTATTCTCAAGATTCATAACCGCGAACCCTAGTTAGATCTATGGAATGAATTGCTTTATTTGACTATCCCACCAACGCCTTTTTGTTTATTTGGTAGAAAAAGTACCTTTCTACAGAAAATACATAATGTTGATGTTTTGTATGTTTTATTCTTTGTATACTCATGTTGATAGTTTACATTATCTTCATAAAGCTACATTTATGGTTTAAATAGCACGATTTTATTGGTTTAAAATATATGAAAGAGGGAAGCTCTATCATTTCTTTTTCTCTCGGTCTTTCATTTGTACAATCAATTATATAGTCTCAGTGTAAGGCTCTTTTTCGGAATATGTTTTCGTTTAGACCCGGTAAATGCCTAAGACTATCACTGCATTTATTTGAAAGTGTTCAGTTAAACTGAAGATCTATATACGTTTCATCAAACCAAAGATAAAAAAAACGAATTTATAATACAAATGGTGTTTCAATACTCCGGTTCAGTGCTAATGAAGAAAATACATAGCCTTTCTCGTACAACGTTGTTGTGGAGTGAGAAGTAAAAACTTTTATCTGATTGGCGAGGATACTTAAGACTATGATGACGATAAAATAGTCCAGACGGTTGAGAAGAGTCACGACCTTAGCTGGAATCGTACCCTTTTCAACAACAATGTTGATTTTTCAGGTTTTTGTGCAGCAAACTAGCCTTCGATTCTTTGATATAGAAATACTCAGTACATTTCAATCAACATGTCCTTCTTTTTTCATATTCTAAACTGTAGAGAACAACAAAAAAGAAGTCTGCGAACTTTCGGGCCAATACATTAAATTATTATGGTTTTATTCATTTTTACCACAAATCGTCAAGTTACGAGAAACCTTAGATAGATAATTCAGCGAACTTATTATCAATTTCTGCATGATGAAAGTTTGAACGTTACAAGCACCTATGCCGTCTTGAGCTTTCACTGGGCCCTAATCGCCAAAGTATGCTACTGGGCACACAAGGTTGAATCAACCTTGATTCAACCTTGATTCAACGTAACGACGTTGAATCAATGTTGATTCAAGGTTGATTCAACCTTGTGTGCCTGCTTGGATGTCAAGTGATTCTGTACTGTGATATTTTTAACAATGATGAGCGAAAATAAATACAAATGAGCCGAGACACGAGAAAACCAACAAAGTTCAGCCTGGGAATCCATCCAGCCTGATCAGAGTCTTTGTTTTGCGCTTTAAGGATAGCCAAGAGTCTAGGCTAGCTCCATACGGACAGCGAAGACTCTGATCAGACTGGGCGGATGCCCAGGCTGATCTGAGTCTTCGCTGGGCGCACATGCCACTTCGTTGGTTTACTCGTGTCGCGGCTCAAATGTGTTATATCTTTGAAGGACAGTAACTGTAATCAGTGTTGAAGATACTGGTTAGTTTACTAAATCAGGTTCAACTTCTCGACTTATAAAACAATGAGAAAGTAAAAAGACTGTGTGCGATTATTATCTTTGGAGTTCTTTGTGATGCCGAAGACCTTGCAGGTAATACTTTTGTAAATTTATGTTATTTACAAATAAATACATTGAGCCACGCGACGTCACATGATTTTAAATGAAGTTAAATTAAACCATGGCTCTCTACAATCTGATTGGACGTCAGCGCCGTCATGACATAATTGACGCTGTTCTGCAGAACAGCTGCGTGTTAATGTTTTTGCTGCATCAATTTTAGCGCTATTTATAAGATTTTTCGTCAAGGTTTTGATTGAAATGTGAAATGTAAATTATGTAAAATTTAAGCAATGAACCTTTTTTTTCTGATATTAAACTACACTGGGTCACTAGCAAAGTTTACATGGGCCCCTTTGTCGCTTTGGGGTTCAGTCACTTTGCATGTAGTTTACACTTCGATAAGCTCCAGAAAAATGAAATTCATTCCTAAAAGGTACTAATTCGGCGCCAGCGAAATGCGGAAAGGGTTCAAAGAAAGAAGAAATATGCCAAGTGTGCAAATGCAAAACAGCAATTGAGTTTTCAAGTCTTTACCTTTTTTGTCTGTTGTAGCCTTCTAGTGACTGAGCTATGTTTTATTAAGCTTGTTTAATGTTTCACAGGGAACTCATCTGGACTGTGTCGTATGAAAAAATGTCTGTAATCAGTGTGCCTGAGCAACTTGGTAATTTCATCGCTATCGAATATACACTTTAAGCCCAAAACGCATTTTCCTTGGCCAAAGCACTTTTTATGCCATTTTTTCTCGTAAAGTATTGCTAACAAAGCAGCCTACTGGACTAATATAGCTTTATACACCTCCGCAACTTTATGCAACATCGAGTAGCAGGAGTGCCAACAATTCTGGCAGTCACAGCGCACAGCACTGCTTGATTGTGAGAAACCAATATAACTGAGCCGCGACACGAGAAAACCAACAAAGTGGCATGTCCGCCCAGCGAGACTCAGATCAGCCTAGGCATCTCCCAGTCTGATCAGAGTCTTCGCTGTCCGCATGAAGCTAGGTTAGACCCTCAGCTACCCTTTAAGCGCTAAGCGAAGACTCTGATCAGACTGGGCGGTTGCCCAGGCTGATCTGAGTCTTTGCGTGGCGCAATGCCACTTTGTTGAATTTCTCGTGTCGCGGCTCAATTATACAAATTGATTCAAAAGAAACTTAATAAGTATTTGCTTTCGTTCTGACCCTTAATTGATTGTATACAATGTTTGTTTCTGTTGATATTTCTGAATAAAATATGTTTAAAGCAAACCAAAAGAAAATTGATTGATTTGTTGAAATGTCTATCTCAAAATGAAAACTGTATCAAGCAATGTACAAGCGACCACGAAATGCACTTGCATAGAATAATTGTTTTCGTATATGCAACTTGGGTCAACTTGAATTGAAATTCCTTGCACTTTAACAATTACCAGTATTTTCATAGGTAGCGGAATCTTTGCGTTCAGAGGCTAGAAACTGTCGAGAGAGGAGGAAGTATATAATGCATACGTGATTTGAAAACAACGAAAGTTTCGGACTCCCCACATGAAATGGCAACGGATACAGTGGAACCTGTGGACGTTCCACTTCCGGCCACACCTGTTAGAACTTACCGTCACTACACGGTGGGATTGGTGTCCTTTCTCTTTCTAACCGCCTACAATATGTCATTTTTTACCTTTGGACAATATGTCTATAGAAAACTTCAGCTGGAATATTACCCTAATGCAACTAACATATCTTCAACAATAGCTATTTGTATAGAAGATACTCATAGCGCAGTTTTTGCCATTCAGTTAGACGTACAACAAAAAGCCGCCAGATGGGGTATTTATCTTTATCTATCGGGGAGTCTGGCGGCTATTGTTTCTAATTTTGTCATGGGTGCGTACACTGACAGATTCGGGCGGAAGTTCTTGTTTTTATTTCCATGTATAGGAACGATCCTAAGAACCACAGGTGCCATATTAGGAATTCATTTTGACCTGCCTCTGTGGTATTATGCCTTTGGGTATTTCGTTGAGGGATGCACGGGTCAAGTTTTTAATATTCTTCAAGTGTCATATTTATATGTAGTTGATATTACCGTGGCAGGGAAGCAAAGATCATTTGGTATTGTGTTAATTGAATTAATGCTGGGCATTGGAACAATAGTGCCGAATTTAGCAACAGGCTATTTACTTCAGTATTCCAAAAGTTTCCTATGGCCAGTTATAGTGTCATTAGCCATACTAGTGGTAACTTTCTTACTGATGTTAACATTACCAGAAACGTTTCCCAAACATCTACGAGATAAACGTAAATACAACTCAAATTTCGAAAATTTGAAAGATAGTGTTGATTTATACGTTAGTAGGAAAAATGCTGGGCGACGATGGATGTTTATTATGATTCTAATGGTGTTTGCTCTAACATCATATGATTTATTCGGAAGGGTCGCCGCGAAGGGCTCTACCTCTTGAACTTTCCTCTTTGTTGGGACCCCAAAAGAATTGGTTTGTACGGGGCGGCGCGGTCCGGGGCACAACAACTGATCGGTATGTCACTGGTGAAGGTGTTCCATATGTTCATGAACGATGAAATGATCGCCATCATAGGGTCAGTTTCTTATGGAGCATCATTTGTCATGGAGGCGTACGCCACCAATGAAGCCATGATGTTTGGAGGTATGTTACAATATTACAACATTTGAGCCGCGACACGAGACAACCAACAATGTGGTTGTGCGCCCAGTACAGACTCAGCTCAGCCTGGGCAGCCGCCAGTTTGACCAGACTCTTCTTTAAGCGCTCAAAGGGTAGCTCAGAGTCTAAGCTACCTCCATGCGGACAGCGAAGACTCTGATCAGACTGGGCGGATGCCCAGGCTGATCTTAGTCTGTGCTGGGCGCACAACCACATTGTTGGTTTTCTCGTGTCGCGGCTCAATTTTATTCAGCTATAAAACGTTTTTCTCCTTATCTAGAATGATCCAAAATATCCAAATCAGGCTGATGAAATTATGCTTTGAAGTGGGGTTGTCCCTTCTCAAACAATCACAAAATCTAGAACCGTCTTAGAAAACGGATATAGATTTTTTTTAAGATTATTTTGGATGGGGCCCCGTCTTATAACCGAAGGAATATGGTACTTTATTCCTATATGAGCCGCTACACGACAAAACCAACAAAGTGGTTGTGCGCCTAGCGCAGACTCAGATCAGCCTGGGCATCCGCCCAGTCTGATTAGTCGTCGATGTCCGAATGGAGGTAGCTGAGATCCTTAGCTACCCTTTAAGCGCTTCGCGAAGACTCTGATCAGACTGGGCAGATGCTCAGGTTGATCTGAGTCTGCGCTGGACGCACAACCACTTTGTTGGTTTCCTCAAGTCGCGGATCATATCACTTGTAGTTATCCTTTTCCTCCATTTAAAGAGACAATTTGCACAAACAGGTACGTGTAAGAAAACATCCTTATTAAATGGACTTGTCTCTTCACTTTTTGCTTAAAAATAATTTCTTCACAAAACACACCTAACATGATAAATGGACTTGTCTCCACATTTTTGCATTTGAAGAAAACTTTCTACACAAAACATCCCGTACATGACAAAAGATTTGTTCAACTCCTGAGACGGAATAGTCCATCTCGAACATAAGGCTTGAATGGCTTAAAGACGAGAAAGAAGCAGATGGATAAATGCTTATTTTTCTAAGCGTATATAAGCATTATGCACGACACAGATGAAGAAGTAGTGTTGATTATGCTCAATGGTTCTATTCCGTTTTCTATAAGCAAAGAGAAAAGCATTGTTATTTGTTTATTCAAAACAATTCTTTTCTATTAGAGATAAACACTATTGAGAAGGAAGGCAAAAGTATGAATGACAAAGTTGCTTACACTGAACATTACAAAGCTGAACTGAGTATATATATACGAGCACTGCAGACACTCAATATGAATGTGAACGTACTTCGTATTCCATGCGCTCCAAATTATTACAATATATGCCCAGTATATTCGTTTTAGATATCACATTATAAAATGTTAAGATGCATAAAGAAATGTGTATTTATATTTCAGTCGCAGCTGTTGGTACTTGCGGTTTATTAACAGTTCCGATGACACGATCTATACTGTCAAGAATGACGCCATCACATCAGCAAGGTAAGCCGTTTTAAAGACATTATTCTTGTTTATTGGATGTCCTAATTCTATAATGAACAGTCCAGTGATACTGCTATATCAATAAAGAAAATATCCCATCACACATAGGTAATGACATAACAGGGTAATACAACCATTATAATGTGGTACCACTTTTTGACTTACTTTACGTGTTCCTTGTTTAAGGAAACATTAAAACTTGTAATTATTGTATTAGGTCATGACTAATAACAGGATTGGAGGAGGGGGCTCAAAACATATGAACAGAAAATGGATACTAAATTTAGAATCATATAAGACACAGAGCAAAATTAAAATCAAATTAAAAAAAAAAAAAAAACATTTTGGCAGTTATCTATTAAGGTACTCTAGTTGTCGTGAATCGAAAGATAACACACAAGAATTTATTAGTTCATTGTTTATTTTCTTAATGTATGTACTATATATAAATATTGTGATGAAAAATTTTGTTTTACCTTCAAAACATTCCCAGTAATGTTAGTAATGATGTTATAAGTTATTGTCACTGGACATTAATCATTAAGTTATTGATCACAATACTTTTTATTTTTTTCCGAATTATTCATAAATACAAAAAGCCTGATCAAAGTCTTCACTATTTGCATGGAGCTGGCTTAGACCAAAGAGAAATCACATCATAAAATGTTAAGCTGCATAAAGAAATGAGTATTTATATTGCAGTGGTAAGTGTCATAAAATCCCTACCTGTTTAAAAGATGAAGTTCTCTTTAGAACCCCTACTGAACCCTTATATACCAATATTCGGTCATAAGGGTGTTATATAATCCAAAATGAGAAATGAGTGCTCCTTTAAATATTTTGAACAGTAAACTATTTGATTTAAAACGTTCTGCCGCAGGTGCTGTGTTTGCCAGTATCTCAACAGTGGAGACCCTGCTCAACCTTATTGGCGCTGTTTCATCAAATGCTCTCTATATTGCAACTCTTCGGATCTTACGAGGGTTCATATTTCTTCTCTATGCTGGTCTTAATGTAATTTGTACAGTTTTAATGATGTAAGTAGTTATATATTTATTCACGTCACGTTAACATGATACTCATAGTCAATCCAATAATGACCGGCAACATCGCTTTCCACTTAGATTGCGCGACGGTGAGCTCGGCCTTAAACCCATTGATCATGATGATGGCGCCATCCTAAATCCTGGAACTGAGGTTATAAACTTTTTTCTTGCTCAGCTGAGATTGTGCTCAAAGTTCACTTTTGAATATAATTAAAAATACCAAACAATGGTTATTTTGAGCGTCCAAATACAAGTAATTATGTTAAAATAAAAAACTGGAAACAATAAAAAAATCTGCGAAATTCATAGGTTTTTAGTATGAGTTAGTATGAGTTTTAGTATGAGTTTTTATAGTATGATGTTTCATGCTCAGCTGAGTTGATCAGAACCAAGGGCGAGGGTTGGTCGACCACAAAACGGTTAAGCTGTGGCAGAGATCTGTTTTGTCGCTTTGCCCTTCTGGTCGGCTTTTTTCTCTCCACAAATGTAATTTATTCCACAGAGAAACACAAGAATTATTAACAACACAACCCTTTTATTTTTATTACAATAATACACCAACATGCTCATTCACTTATTAGTTTTGCTCTTTTTTTTCAGGCTAGCAGTGCTTGCGCTTTTATAGTGTTTCTTGGCTCCACCATAAAACATGAAAAACATCATTAAATCATGCAGCACGTGAAAATACTGCAGCTCCGACGGAGATACTGCAACTCCGTCGGAGCAACAAGAAATTCACGTGCAAGCTATGACATATCCCAATGGAGAAAATAACACAAACAAAATAAATATTCGCGATCTTCGCGACACTACCCCTCAAAAAATAAGCAAAGGTTACTCAGTTCTCGAAATAATCTGTTTCAGCCGTCGTAATGACGTTCACAACCTGTCCATTTAGAAATTGTATTTTTCTGATTATTGTAAACAAAAATGTTTGTGTACGAGTTTCCAGCTCCGAAAGTACAATAGCTGCTTCGTCGTCACTGCTGATATTTACAACACTGTCACCGTCCATATCACCATCATCGTCGCTGATTAAGGGGCCATCACCATTTACCGAACTTGCACAGCTGATATCCGCATCATCTCCATTTACCGAGCCATCACTGCCTATCGCTGCATCACCACCATTTACTAAGCCATCGCCGTCAATCAATGCATTATCACTATCTATCAAACCATAGTTAATTTCCACACCATCACCATTCATTGAATCACCACTGCTAAAACTGTCTTCACCGAACTTATCTGTGGATTCACAATCACTGATTATCGCGTAATCTTCTGAATCATCCTTGCAATTATTATCTTTATTCCTGTTTTCCATTACGCTTTCTTCAGTTTCATTTTTATCGTCGATTTCACCGTGAATTACATTTTCCTCAACATCACTCGTCTCATCTGACACATTCTCTTGTCCGACGTTTACCACTTCATTATTATTTGTTTCAGCACCAGTCTTATCTGAATAATTATCCATGTTTACTTCATTCAACGCCATGTCTTTATCGCTTTCTACACTTTCATTCATAACGGTTCTAGCAGCATCAACATTATCATCCACTTCAAAGTCATTACTGATGTCTTCTAAATAGTCTAATTCAAAATCGTTAATGCTTTTCTCCTGAGCTCGTAGACGCTCAATTTCCTCAAATAAATCAAACACGCTATCGTCGTCACTAACATCATCCAAATCACTGTCGATGTGAATGTCCCCACGTGAAGCTCTGCAGGCAAATTCCCTGGCTCTCAATGACGAATACCCATGAGTGAGAACGAGGTGTTTTGACAGGGAGGTCCTCCTTAAAAACGTTGAATTGCAACTGACCTCAACACAGTTCCAACGCTCAATTACACAATGTTTTTCATTCACATGCCTCTTTAAGTTCCGCTTATATTTGTATACATTTCAACAGGTGTCACATTTGTAATTAGCCATGACTCTGAAAGAAATTTCAATCTCCAATGAACTTTGATTAACGAGCGATGAAGGATACGAGATATATATAACAAACACTCCACTGTATTCACGTGCATATGGTGTACACCTATATACACCGATACTATGTTTATTTGCTCCGCCAAATATATATATATAGACATGTAGATAGTTGCACGGACTATATGATGTTGTAAACAATATCTTACGACTGTATTACTTTGCTCCGTTACATGTATACAATCTGAAATGAGCACGGATAAAGGTCCCTTTTACACATTGTGAACACAGCGATAAAACTATTGCTCCGCCATTAAAGGTAGATATATTGAAACTTGCACAATAAATTTGAATTCCAAAATACAACGGCAGGATCGTTTTCTGTTTAATTTCTTGTACATTTATATGGCAGAAAATTGTGGTGACAATAATAGACTCAGCCCATTTTTACATATATACATTCGCTACTGATCGTCAAAACACAAGACGACGGAAGCACATTTGGGTCACCGAAGTCATGGTAAAATAGTTTGCTTTCCATATTTACACCTTAAGTTTATTAACTTAACATTCGACTTAATTTTTACTGTGATAGGGATTCTTTTATTTTCGATTTAGCTCGGTTTGCAGCTTCTCGAACTGAATGTCGAATAGGCATCTTTTCGTTTTCGGACACTGACCGCTGTTCATCATTAACAGGATACTCTTTACTATTTTCAGAAACTTCGATCGGAAACAGAAGATTTAAGGGACGTCCGATAATACGTCCAGACGGCATTGATACTTTGGCTGACCGAACATATCCGTCACGACTTTGAACCGAATTGACCACTCTTCCGATTCTCCAGCAACCACGTGGTAAATCGTCTTTCACTAGCACGACGTCACCAACATTTGGTGTAAAATGTGACTGTTTTCTTCCTGATTTTATTTTTCTCTGGGTTCGTTCGCGTAAACTAAGTAAATAGTCGTTCCGCCATATTCTCCAAAACATCTTCAATAGATTTTGGCCCTTTTTCCATGTCTGCAACACACGTTCTGCTGTACTTTCATACGGATTGTAGTCTACGTCCTTATTATCATATTCTAACACTGGCACTCCTGTCGCTGGGTTGAGTGTCAGGAAATGTCTTGTTGTCAGTGTTATAGTGGAGTCAATGTCGTCGCTAAGATAAACGAGTGGCCTTGCGTTAACAGTTGCTTCAACTTCCTTAAGTACTGTTTGTAACTGAATGCATGTCAGTAACTTCCGATTAATTGTTTTCCGTAAAGCTCTTTTCACAAGACTTACTAAACGTTCATAGAATCCCCCCATCCAGGGAGCTAACTCTACTATGAATGTCCAATTTACACCGGCATTTGATACGTGGTTTTGAACATCGTCACACTTAGTAACGTTCTTCCAAAGCATATCCAACGTTTTACTGGCTGTTTTGAACGTTAGCGCATTATCGCTAATGATCTCACTTGGACATCCTCGTTGTGATATAAACCTTCTGAATCCAAGAAGAAATTCCTCCGCGGACATGTCCTGTAACAGCTCAAGATGGATTGCACGCGTAACTAGACACGTAAACAAACATACCCACACTTTCTTTTGACCGTTACAAGTTTTAATGTACATTGGTCCAAGATAGTCAAGCCCCGACCTTGAAAAAGGAAAAGCTTCTGTTATACGTGTTTTAGGTAAAGGTGCCATTTCAGGCATTCTGTAAGGACCACCTTCGTGACGACGACATATTGTGCAACGCTTTAATACTGATCTAACCGTAGCTCGGCCTTGTGGTATCCAGTACTTGTACCTCACCTGACTTAAACATTGAGAGACACCGCTGTGTAGGCTTTGTTTGTGAATCCTTTCAATTAACAGCTTTGTAAATCTTTCATTCTTCGGTAATAGCACAGGACGTCGAGCACTTTCACTGATACTAGCTTGATCAATCCTTCCTTTGCATCGTAGCATTCCGTCGTCATCAACGTACGAGCCTAACTGTTTCTATAAATTGTTTGGTCTTTTACTTGATATGGCTTCATACACATCAGAAAAACTCTTTTTCTGTATATATATTACCCACATTATTTCTGCGTCGTTTAATTCTGAACTTGTTACGAGTCCCTTTTTTGTATTTTGGATTCTGTAGTATCCTTAAGAATCGAATGACCAACGCTGTCACTCTTATCATCTTAGTCAAGGAAGAGTATCTGTCACATTCAATTCCGAATGGCGCACATTTACCTGAACTATATGTTCCTAGCCCATTTTTAATCTCAGGCGTGTTTAGTAAGGCTGTTTCCTTGACTAATTTTTGCTTTTGCTTTTTCACTTCTGAATCGTAGTCTAAATTTGTCTTTTCATCTGTATCGGTGATTAAAGTCTTCCATTTTTCCTCTGTTTCCTTTAACCACACCGGACCATGCCACCATAACCGATTATCAGAGAGACTGTGTATATCAGTTCCACGGGTTGCAATGTCTGCTGGATTTTCGTTTGATTTGACATAATGAAACGTAATATCACCATGGCTGTTTATTTCCTTGACTCTGTTTCTTACAAACACTGATAAGTCCCTTTGTGACCTTAGCCACTTTAACACACACTGAGAATCCGTCAACAGATCAATGCCTTCTACTTCTACTGAGATTTTCAACTGACTTTCAACAAACTTCACACACCTTACACCTATCAGAACTGCCAATAGCTCTAATCTAGGAATAGTCAATGTTTTTAGAGGAGCAAGTCTGGTTTTGGAAAAGAGAAGATCAGATTTTGATTCAGAAGTTTCACTCTTTTGTAAAAGATACACAGCAGTAGCATACGCACATGAAGACGCGTCACAGAAACAAAGCAGACGATATTTACAATCCTTGTTTATATCATTCATAGCAACACTTCGACTTATTTGATAGTCAGAAAGCTTCCAAAGATCTGAACTTATTGTTGACCAGACAGCCATTTCTTCACTGTTGATAGGATCGTCCCAGTTAAGATGTTTGCTCCATAGCGATTGAATGAAGAGCTTCCCTTTCAGTAGCACAGGAGAAACTAGTCCCAGTGGGTCAAAGACTGATGCTAACTCCTTTAATACATTTCGTTTTGTTAGACCTTGCGATTTCAGTATATTAGTTGGTTTTTTCAAAGAAATACAATCGCTTTCTACATTCCACGTATGACCTAAAACTTTAACTGAATCACAGATTGCTCTATCACTGAATTCAAATATGTGATTTAACTGGTGACTGTTAGATGACCATTCTCGAAGATTCATTGACGCCTCCTTGAATATTCTTTTTGCTCCATGATATAAGTCCACAGCATCTTCAACACTATTTGTTCCTGTTATCAAATTATCAACGTAAATATCATCTTTGAGCTTCGTTGCTAATCTACTTTCGTATAACTCTAGATGGCTGTCAATTGTTGCTCCTAGTAGAAACGGGCTGGAGATTACACCGAACGGTACACGACAAAATCTATACTCCTGAATATTATCGCTATCAACTTTAGCTTGGGTGTAATCCTTCATCCAAATAAAACGTGTCACATCTCTTTGGTCAGGTTGTAGGCCAATCTGTAAAAACGCCTTTTCTATGTCAGCTACAACAGCAATACTGTTCAGTCGAAATCTCATTAAAAGTCCACAGAGATCATTTAACATAACTGGGCCTCTGTACAAACATTCATTCAAACTTTTATTTTCTTTACTGGATTTAGCTGAAGCGTCATACACTATACGAAGTTTGGTAGTTGGTTTCATTGGATTGATCACTGCATGGTGAGGCAGGTAATGTGTTGCTCCATCCGCAAATGTACTATTCACCTTTTCAATTACACCTTTTTCAAACTGGTCCTGTAGGTTTGCATCATATTGTTTCATTAAGTCAGGCTTATTTTTCATTCTTGACACAGTTGACCTTAAACGACCTAGAGCTAATTCTCGATTAATAGGCAAATCAGGGGTCTCGTCCTTCCACGGCCATGTTACTTGATATCTTCCGTCTTCAAATTTAATTGTGTCTTTAAAGTTTTTCATCACATTTTCGTCGTTTGTAGTTTTTGGATTGTCATATAATCCAATAGATTCAGTTTTCCAGAAGTCTTCAAGATCTGGTTTGGACACAGTGGCATCATCTAAACTTGTAAACACGTTTGTCTTCATGGCATTCGTTCCATAAGTAAGAATCAACATATTGGATTCATTCATCGTAGAATCAGCTTCACTTGTCCGACCAGTCAGTATCCACCCGAGTTTTGATGCAAGGAGATAGAGACCGGGCTGCACTTCAATTTTATGTGAAAGAATTATATCCAGATAGTAGTCACTTCCTATCAGTAACTCAACTGCAGATGATTCTGTTTCCGACGGAATAGTGTCTGCCATTTCTAGGCTTCTCACTAGATGATCTAAATTTTTTGAGGGAAACAATTTTAATGCCTTTTTTGAACAGTACCACTAATCACCGGCACAATATTAGCACTGATATCGAGATACTGTCCATTGTTCAATTTGATACTCAACTTTGTTTGAGTAGTTTTCACTGTTTGGGGTTTGTCACTCATGAATGTAACTAACTTTATTTCTTCTTCATTTTCTCGCGTAAGTTGTAATTTCTCTGCCAGTGTTTCTGTCACATATGTCCTTTGCGAACCTGAGTCCAGCAGAATTCTTACTGGATCACTTTTATGTTTGTTCGGGTTCATTATCTCCGCCTTTGCTGTCTGCATAAGTACCATTTCTCCTGAGGATACCAAGACGTTTTCTTCAGCACAAGCACTAACTTCCTTTAATTCATCTGTTTCTTTTATTAAGTGTGCATTGGAAATGGAGGCTTTATATTTCTTAGCACACAAGCTTCTGTGGTGACTATTTACCTCGCCACAGTGTACACAGGCTTTGCTCCGTTTGCATTCTTTGGACATGTGACCCGTCTTTAAACACTTATGGCAGCTGTCTTTCAGTTGCCTTTTTCTTTCTTCTACGGTACGATATTTAGGACATTCATCACTCCAGTGTCTCTGTTCACAGTATCGACATTGATCGTAATATCGTGTTACAGATGATTGTTTGGTGTTAACTACCAAAGCCTCCGCTGACCCAGTATGGGGTTTTGCTGCACCTGAGGCAGTCTGTCTCATGCTGATATTAGAACCAAACAATGTTCTTCCTTCAGATCGGTGATGACTATTTTTACCATTTCTAGTGGGTCCAAATCTTTGGTTTCCTTCGGAACGGAGCTGACCACTTCTCTGAAATGCTCCATCAGTCTGTTGGCCTTTCTTCTCAGCATGTTCGCGAGCAGTTACATATTCATGAAGTTTAGCACGTAAACTTTTTGTTTCCTTCGGAACGGAACTGACCACTTCTCTGAAATGCTCCATCAGTCTGTTGGCCTTTCTTCTCAGCATGTTTGCGAGCAGTTACATATTCATGAAGTTTAGCACGTAAACTTTCTACTGTCCACTTATTTTTTGCTCCGTTTAGAATTTCTAGTTGGAGGCGAACTCTTCAGGCAGTTTTGATCGTATCATGGATACAAACACATCCTGGTTTATATCTTGTTTGAGAACTTGAAGACTTCGGATATGTGTTTCCATTGTGTCAAGCAAACTCCTCAGGCTACACGTTCTGTTGAATGCTGGTTGTAGAGTAATCATTTTATTGTAGTGTAGATCAATTACTTCTTGAGAATTACCAAATCGGTCTCTTAGAATATCAACGGCTATTATGTAATTTTCATTTGACAGTGTCAATCTTGATATTGCACTCCTAGCTTCACCAATAACTTTACTTTTCAAGTAATTGAATTTTTCAATGTTTGATAACTTTTTGTTATTGTGTATAGTACTTTCAAAACTATCCCAAAATTCTGTCCACTTGAGTTTGTTTCCTGAAAACGTCATTATTTCTATTTTAGGTAATTTCACTGTTGTAGCTAATTCTTTTTCCTTTTTGTCTTGTTTCTCGAGGAAGTCGTGTTGCTGCCTCATTTGATCACCTACAATCGCATTCATTTGCTTCTGTAATTCAACTATATGACTCATTCCAACTTTTTCAATTGTTTCGGCTGCTTCTGTTTTTGTAAGACTAATTTCATCTTTCAGCTGTTTAAGATTTATAGCATATTCCATAGCCTTATCGCATATCGATGCATTTTCAGTGACTAACTGTTCAGACAGGTCCGCATCTTTATTCCCAACTGCCTCTGCAAGCTTGTCGGTCTGGTTTTCCACCTTGTCACAATATAATTGCAATCTTTCAACACATTTATTCACACTTAAAATCAATTCTGTCATCAATTAACTCTAAATCACTTGCCAAAATGTCTGAACCACACTGCATTTCCTTTTCCAAGATGTTAATATATCTTGTTCTAACTCCTTTCAGGTACGACAAGTTGGATGCCGTGATTTTTGTTTCACAAAGATTTTCAAATTGTAATAAAAAAATTCTATTTACCCTTTTTCTTTTTTCTTGATTGATTTCCCGGGTTCCGGCACCAAACTTTGTGGCAGAGATCTGTTTTGTCGCTTTGCCCTTCTGGTCGGCTTTTTTCTCTCCACAAATGTAATTTATTCCACAGAGAAACACAAGAATTATTAACAACACAACCCTTTTATTTTTATTACAATAATACACCAACATGCTCATTCACTTATTAGTTTTGCTCTTTTTTTCAGGCTAGCAGTACTTGCGCTTTTATAGTGTTTCTTGGCTCCACCATAAAACATGAAAAACATCATTAAATCATGCAGCACGTGAAAATACTGCAGCTCCGACGGAGATACTGCAACTCCGTCGGAGCAACAAGAAATTCACGTGCAAGCTATGACATATCCCAATGGAGAAAATAATATTCGCGATCTTCGTGACATAAGCCCCGCAGTCATTTCATCACTTGCTATCCCAAGGCGGCACTTCTGTTTGGTTCTTCTTGGTTGTTCTTTTATGTGTTGTTTGTTGCTATATCTGTTATTGATATAAATTCAAATTTATTTTATTTTGAAAACCTCTATTAGCAAGGTATGATTCGAAACGACAGAAACAAGAAGAATTATGAAAAGGATTATGAACAAGTCAATACCAGTTATAAGGGAGACAACCTAAGGAAAGCCACTTCCCTTTTACTGTTCCAGTTATTACCCATAATGCCAGACAATATAAAGCGCATTCACCTACTCATTCGGGCAAGCCTGAGCAACACCTACATTGCTCCAGATAAAGAGGAGTAACAGGGACAACTCTGTGACAATCCTCAACACCCTGGCACCAAAACACATATTATGATATATTATTTGTGATGTTAAGGCTAGCCCGGTGACCACTTACATGGGAAATGGCTGTTCATCTGGCTGTCGACGGTGATGTCTTTGGTGGTGTCTATTTTTGTGTTGTTGTTTTTCCTATATGGTGTATTGAGTGGGATCTGGGATTGAATTGTGTCAGTTCCTGAGAATTTTCCTACTTACTTGAGCATGAAAGCAACAACATAAAGTTTTATAATCTCACGACCTGACTGCCATACTTATGTGCTTCCACAAGTGGTTTCCCGTCACTCCAGCAGCAGACTATCAATAAAGTCATAATAGTTAATGTTTTATGTGTTTCACTGTGCTATCTCATTGATAACTATATATATACAAGCGCTCTGTAAGAAGGGAGGCAAAAACTTCCATGTCAGAATGATTTCCCTTGAAGTGTGAGCCCGCGACACGACAAAACCAACAAAGTGGCAAGTACGCTCAGCACATACTCAGATCAGCCTGGGCATCTGCCCAGTCTGATCATAGTCTTCGCTTTGCGCTTAACAGGGTAGCTAAGGGTCTGAGCTAGCTCCATATGGACAGTGAATAATCTAATCAGACTGGGCGGATGCCCAGGCTAATCTGAGTCTTCGCTGGGCTTACATGCCACTTTCTTGCTTTTGTCGTGTCGCAGATTAAATATTCAGTTTCATCTTTGATCTCTTAGATTAAAGGTGAAAATGATGCGCTACCTTATCATGGACCTGGACAGCAGAGGCAGAGAAAAAAACGCAGACCTTTGAGATGAAATGATACCGAAGGTTACTGAACATCTCATACAAGGACCATGTCGCCGATGAGCATCTTCGCAGAAATTGGAGAATATGACGAACTCCTGACTTTAGTCAAGAAACGGAAACTGAAGTGATTCGGTCACGTCTAAAGATCATCTGGCTAAACAAATACAATTCTAAAAGAAGAAGAGCTAGACAGAAGACGAGATGGGAAGACAATATTAAGGAGTGGACAGGGATGGACTTTGCTAGCTCAATTTTGGCAGCTGAAGACGGGACGAGGTGGAAAGGGATTGTTGTAAAGTCATCTGTAGTGCCCCAATGACCTCGCAAGTCTATTGAAAAGCCTAAACTAGACTAGAAATATTTAGGTGATTCAGGGTGACATATCATTTCACTTTCTTTCAATCATTTGTTTTCTTATTTTTCAGAATATTTATTATTGGATCAAGAGAAACGAACAAGTACTCATTTCAAACTCTTGAAGAGGAGGTGGACGTAGAAAAGAAACCAGAGCGGGGTGTGCAATATGACGCATATCAAAGCGTTGATTAGCGGCCAGTCGACTTCAAAATATGTCATAACAGTACAGCCCCTGCCAGAATTGGCAGGGGCGGTAGTATTGTAGCATATTGTAAAAGTGCACATGCCTTGTGGCTACGGAACAGAATTCAGATATCGAAGCATGGATTAGCAATTACCGACTAGTCAAGCTTTACAATTTGTCGTAACAGTACCGGCTCTGCCAATAAGAACTGGCTAATAATAATTGGCAGGAGCGGCACTATTATGAAATGTTGCAAAACTTAACAGGCCCTGTGGCTATTGGATAACATTCAGATATCGAAGCATTGACTAGCAGCTACTGGAACAGCGGCCAGTCCAGCTTTGCAATATGTCACAATGGTACCGCCCCTGCCAATAAGAATTGGCAGGGGCGGTAATATTGTGGCGTGTTGTAAAGTTGTAAAGCTGGACAGGCCTTGTGGCTGCGGAACAGAATTTGGATATCGAAGTATTGATCAGCAGCTACCGGGACAGTGGCCAGTTCAGCTTTACGATATGTTGTTATAGCGCCGCCCCTGCCAATTATAATTGGCAGGGGCGAGATTATTGTGGCAGGTTGTTAAATGGACATGCCTTGTGGCTACGGAACAGAATTCAGATGTCGAAACATGGATTAATAGCTACGGGAACAGGAGCCAGTGCAGCTTTTCAATACATGTATATCATAATAGCACCGTCCCTGTCAATTAGATTTGACCAGTTTGAATTGGCAGGGCCGGTACTGTTGTGACATGTTGTAAACCTTGACAGGCCCTTGTGGCTATGGAGTAGAATTAAGATATATGATCAGCTCAGCGAACTGACTAGACGATCAAAGTTCAAAATTCCATCCGACCATAGAGAGCTTCTTATAAGGGAGTGATGTGCTAATGATATTTGTGCAATATATAGTTGTCTTATTTTACCAAGACATGCTATAGCCCCATTACAATCGTGTCTGCGATTATTATGTTTAACGGAGAACAAGTGTAAGCACTATGGACTTTGTAGATATATTTTACTGTTATTTAAAGATACATTTACTCATTCTTTGAACTAATAACAGGAAAACACTAACATGTCTGCCAATCACATTCGTACTTACTTTTTGTCCACTAACCCTTTTGTACATGTTTGTTTGATAAGAAAAGAAGTACATTGAATTTGATTTTGGTATTCAGAGCGCTTTAATATTTATTTATTCATATTGGTATTGGTACACCCAATGTTTTTTCATAGATCTTTAGCCTTAATTTAAGTAACATGACTTGGTAGCGTTGGTTTTTCGCAATGTATAGTATCAGGTTTACAAAGAAACATCTCCTTCAGAACATGCTTTGATATGCCATAGTTTACGCTCAAGATTAATACTACATTTTTTTTCAAAGAAATCAGAAAGGTTGGAGGTCTAATCGCTTTCATCAACAAACGGATTTCTAATATGTATACACCTCACCAAAAGTTTAGCATCTTTCAGCTCTATAGTACCTTTGTTACAAATTCTGCAGAAAATTTGCAAACTATTAAACAACGATATAATTTACGGATTTGGAAAGACGGAATACTTAAGCCTATGCCTGATGATATTTTTGTCCCAAATTATCAGATTGAAATATTTTGGCGGACAGACCTTTTCGTGTAATAAAAACTAGTTTTCTATCTTTTATTTTCTTAATATAAAATGTCGTGCTAGGAAACAATGTCTCACGTCAGACAGGAGACCTCAGAACAAGTATGTTACATATAGATTTTGAAGTGCCAGTATCAAAGACCGACAGTTTTCAGTAGGACAAAAATGATAAAATTCATAGGGAAAATGCATGTTCAAGATTAAAAAGACAAGTATTGACAAGAATTTGTTTTATATCTGATTTAGAAATGTCTGGACCACAATCGATGTAGCAAATTACGATTTAACATGTCGTCTATAGACTATGGTAATTTGGTGTGTGAAAAAATAAAATTGATGATACTTTGGACACAATTTTAAAAACTGTCAAAAAATGTACTTTCATTACAGTGGTCTTAACTTTTGTAGTTGTGTATCCAAGCAGCTGCAGTTTTCGAAAATCCAGTGTGTAGGTGTTTTTAATGTACATTACTACTTCGGATAGGATCAGTAACCACACATTTTTTACTTATAAGAAGTTCCCCTTATCAGTTATTTCTGCTGCTAACTTCACAAATAATTATGCTAAACTTTTGGCGAGGAGTATATACCGTAATACAAATGGTGTTTCAATACTCTAGTTCCGTGCTAACGAAGGACATACATAACCTTTCTCGCACGACGTTGCTGTGAAGTGAAAACTTTTATCTAGACGACGACTATGCTTTTCACACCGTTGATATTATAATAATGATACTTTGGTGAAGTTTCTTTAGCATGGACCAACACGGTGTCTCACAAACATGCAAGCAACCAGGGTCTTACTTCTTACATTGGAATGTGCTTTTAAATTTATCTCGATGTGACGTTTTTCTTGACCGGTCTTAAAGATATCCATTAATGAAAGACATAGGAATGAACTGAAAAGGGGTATTTGTAAACGTATTTGAGGTATATTTTTCTTTATGGTCAGACCTTTTTTCTGCGAAATGTTAAACTCTTAAGGTAATAAACTCTGAGACTGTATATATACAGTATTTAATTGGTTCAAATATCGAATGGATAGAGCTTCGGGTCCTCCAACTGAAACATTCTCTCTAGTTCCAACAGTAAATGGTCACCTGATTCGAATTAGGGTCGGTTAAAATGTAGCAAAAGGAGAAAATTTATATGCTGTGTTCAAGATACAGTGAACGTTTAACATGGCCAAAATCATACGGGACACAGGTTTTCGAAACTCCAGTGTGTATGTGTTTTTATTGAACATTTTAATGACTTTCTGTTGATACGATTGAAACTAACTGAAAAGTCGTCTATCTTGAAATGGAACATGCTTGTTCTCAAATCATAGGCTACGTCTGTTTTCAGTCATGATGAACTTACCTTTAAAAGGGCCGATTTGTTAACAGACAGATCAACAGTGTACGGAAAACCTAATAAAGCTTTAAAGTTGTAAATTAAGTGAAATTCAATTTTTTGCAATAAACTTAACTTTTTACGTCAAATTCGCAGGGTACCTGTGCTATTATCAGTGATTAGCCATGTATAGACGTTATTAGTCATAACGATTAAGTTCAGAGTAATATAGATTTATTTTCTAAATATATCTGTCTTCTTATTGATGCCAAAAAATCTGAAATGCAAATAACAGAAACTGCTAGCAATATGCGGTTACAGGTTTTCTTCGGGTAAAACTCCATATTGATGCCAGAAAATCTGAAATGCAAATAACAGAAACTGCTAGCAATATGCGGTTACAGGTTTTCTTCGGGTAAAAGTCATGGGAAAAACATTGTGAGAAATCGTTTCTTTTCTGCTTTATGACTTCCGTCAGTTCCTCAAAATTAGGCGCCGGTGACTTTTTATTCCATTTTATGTAAATAAAAAACAACACACAATAAACAAATAAATAAATGAACAAATAAAATAATTTGTATATCAAACACCAATTTTTTTATCGAAATTTCATAGTGAAGAAACTGCGTACTTGTACTTCTACAGGTGTGAACCAATTTGGTATACACGGGTAATATGAGGAAATTTCATTATCACTTAATAACTTTTATTATTCTTAATATATTTTTACATCACAAACGGTATCAGAAAGTAAAATTCTTCATCTTTAATATCGTGTTTTAATTTTTATTCTAGCACTAGTACAAAATGGTCTTTTTTGGGTGATAATCTAGAGGTATATAATTTAATTAAACAAATAACAAAATCTCCGCAAAACAACAAGGGCACACAAATTCGACCGCTTATTTAGAATCAAATTGATACAAAATGTTAGGCATCACAAATGGATCAGATAAGAAGAAAGAATATATTTTTATCTGATGTATTTTTTATTAGTCTAGCTAAATGATAAAATGGTCTTTTTTCATTATTTGTTCAAATTTTAATTAATGATTTTTGTATGCCGGTCGTTTCCGTGCGTTTCCGTAAAAATTTCGGCGATAGACGACGCGGCTTTAGGTAATAGCTTTGGGCGAAGATTACATGTATGAAGAGTATGATACACAATTTATGATTGGATATTATAGTAATGAATTTTCAAGTAGCTAAATTATGCAAATGTAGGTTCATCCAGCCTGCTTGAAACTAAAAGGTGATATATTTTTTTTCCTGGTCCAGAGCTGCCCTATAATGTAGACCAAAGTTTCCCGATGTAAGAATAAAATTGAAGCCGTGCGTCTGAAAAATAATTGATGCAAACATATTCAAATTTCAGTCTTTGGTCCGGTCTAATTAGCTTTTCGTGAAGACGAAAAGTCGATCGGCAAACTTCTTTTAACTTGTGAAATAATTTATATCACTGGTGCCGAATTGAAAGACAATTATCTTATGATTGTATAATGCCAATTAGTAAATTAATTTCGGTGTGTTTCGAAATTTAGCTTTTGCTCAGTAGTTGCTCATTAACGATTGTTTTTGCTAGGCAAAGAGCCACACTAAGTATCTCTCTCTCTCTCTCTCTCTCTCTCTCTCTCTCTCTCTCTCTCTCTCTCCATGTATCTGTAATCATTTGTCTGAATTCGCCTTAAAATCAGTAGTATGTTAGCAAAACAGTTTTACTACTTCTGTTTATTATGAACTTTATGAAATTGTATTATCTAGTTGTCTTTACATTAACAAGCTAATAATTTATTGTCTTTTTTTTCTCTTTTTAATTCTTATTTTTTATCTTTGTAATGTTATTTTTCAGTGTCTTTTTTTTTAATTTATTTTTATTTCTCAATTACTTTGCAAGGGATGCCTGCTTTGGTACATAAGAAGAACTTTATTTTTGCTTACTTGATGTTTGGGTTTGAAAATAAACATTCGGCGGACTTTAGATGTAGTATAGTTTTCTTCGTAAGAACCAGAAAACTGTATACTTTTGTAGCGTTAAATTATTTTTGTTTGTTAGCTTTTTCTTCACAGACGGTCTTCATGTTAACACGTTTTTGTTTTCTCATATGTTTAAAGTGAAAATGGTTCAAGAAGGCTCAAGTTCGATTATAACTCTTTGTCAATTTATGTAACTGGGGTATTCATCAATAAATAAACAATACAAATGACACGGCACGCGTCCACAGTACCGTGTCGCAATAAATGAGCCATGGCATGACAAAACAAACAAAGTGACATTTGCGACCAGCGAAGACTCGGATCCGCCTGGACCTTCGCCCATTCTGATTAGAGTCTCCGCTGTGCGCTTAAAAGGTAGCTTACATGCCGACAGCGAAGACTCATCATACTTGGCGGATGCCCAGACTGATCTGAGTCTTCGCTTAGCGCACATGCAACTTTGTATATTGTGTTTTGTCGCGGTCAAATATATATTGTCTAAAGACGACGAAGGCAATATGGGGAAAGTTGTTTCCGCCCATGCGCCTAACGCTCAAATTCAAATAACGCGTCTTATCTCGATAAATGGCGAGATTTTACAAACATGGGGTAAATGAAACGAATGATAATTTACCTTTTATTTTCTTATTATTACATTTAAATAAATAGTGTGAATGGCTTGAGATTAATATATAATACTCAAAACTGTATGTCAGAGCGTGTAGAAAGAAATCATGAAATACCTGATGATGAATGGATGATTTGTGATTTTACGTCCTGTTCAACAGTATTTCAGTCATATCAAGACGACGGCAGTGTGATTATGCAAGGCTGTGTGCAATGGAACCCCTTTTACCCTAGAAAAGATTCTCGCCTCAAGCCGGCTCGAACCCGGGTCTGCTTGATCAGTAAGCCAGCGCCTAACCCACTGATCAACCGGGACTCCTCTGAAATAACTTTTTTAAGTTGAAATGAAGGAATTAAAATACAGAATTTTATCTCTTTACTTTGAAATTAAGACATCAAATATAGATCATTTATTTCATTGATTAACCCATTTTGCCCAGTATAATGTTCTATTCCTATCAAATGAATGGGTCCATATGTCAGTTAAGGGGTGTCTGGCTTAGTTTATTCTTATCATTTTTATAGGAGAAATGCCAATTTGTATAATGCAAACAGTGTAGAGCCTGTTAAGACGCCGTGTTTTCCTGCGTCTGATCTTGGTCTGCACTGTTTGCCTATGCTCTATATATGGGACGCCCCCCCCCCCCCCCAAAAAAAAAAAAAAAAAAAGAAGTTGAGTTGTAAGACTGGCTCGTTTATTATACCTTCCCATTCTACCGAAATTAGATTTTTCATCAACTGAGCCGGGAATGAAATCCACTTAAAGCCATAAAGTTCAAATTTTTATCATGACGGAGATAAGAGTATTTAGCCTTAGGGATTAATTTGACACCTGCGATTATCGCCTGTTGTCGTCTAGTTTCGGAGAACTGCCGAAGGTTAATCGGAGATTCTACCTGTATAGCTGTACGAAATCAATGGTCAGTATCAAATACGAATATTCTGCCAGATGTGAAGTCTTGATTCATCGTTCTCTGATTTTGGACGTGTACGTTGTTATTAAGACGGAACATTGCACATCTCTTTCTTATCCAACAACCAGATGATTAGGGGACTGGAGATTAATTCAGGCAATATCAACGGTTTGATTTTCTTTATGAAAGAAGTTTATGTCTTACCAAGCAGGTGGCTGCATGCCTTCTGAATTCTGGTGCTTTAGTATGAATTCTGTATTTGACATGGTACTATGATCTGTGTTACATTAATTTGTAGTGTTAAGCGAACTGCAAACCATTCCCACACAGCCCAACGACCTCCCCTGTGTTTGACATTTAGAGGATATAAATGATAATGTTTATGTACCGTGGACACTTCAAACTGATAGGCAAACATCTGTGAAAGCTTTCAAAGAGTTCACCAGGGTAGAGAGAATGACAAATATGTGGTGAAATGGATAAGAAATAGTCACTCTCAATGTGTTCGCTTTGTAACCATATTTATAAGGTTTCTGCACTGACTTAGGTTTCGTTTGAACATTAATATTACATAGCATAATTAAGATGAGACAGCAAGCCAGAGCTTATGGACGTCATGTACAGACTTTTATTATAAGACTAGTTTCCATGAGCCGCGAGACACGCATTTTTTATCTGCGACCAGAATCAGTTCAACCAGTACATCAGTGTGATGTAGCTTTAGATTTATCAGACTAGTCAAGCCGTATCATCCTTCGTTTGCATTGTATTATTATGAATCGTGCTCTAAGAATCGGTTTATTGATTTTTTTTCTACGTATTCCTTATTCTGATCATGTATTTAAAAATTAGAAAATTAACCCTGTACAGTAATCGTTGGCACACTTTGGAAGTGTTATTCCCATGACATGTATAATAATATTCTTCTTCAGATTGTAATATTTATAAACTAATGTACATTTGTGTAACTCTCTCTCTCCTCTCTCTCTCTCCGATCTCTCTCTTTCCAGCTCTCTTTTTCTCTCTCCCCCTCTCTCTCTCTGTCCCTCTCTCCGAAATTCACATAATATATAGGTATTTATCCATTTTTATATTGTAGATTCCAACATGCTCCAGGATGACTTTATATATAAGCATTTTGCTTACTGTCAAATCATGATACTTTTGAAATTGTATTGTAGTATATGTATGTAATTTATAGTTAATAAAACATCGTTTAAACCAAGCAGTATCATTACTGAGTATATTTTAAACGTATTTTTATGTATAAAAAGTATTTTTATTTCTATAATTTGTGGTGTGTTGACACAGTTCAAAGGCCCCCATTCAAATTCTCTTAAAATTGCATGGCTTCTATTGTTTATCATTTGTGCGTATGTGAACAAACAGAAATAATATGTTTCATTTGTGTTAATTCTCAAAATAACATGATTTCTGACATGTCTATGTTGGCTCAATAATCTGAAGGAAAATTGCAAGAAAAACTGAGTTTAATAATTTTTCCTTTAAAGAAACAAGTCAGTTACTATAGCTTTTGAAAGCTCTTGCTAATAGGCTTTTGATGAAATGCTTATACGTTGGGTACCATGGCTAATTACCTGTGCACTGCACAGGGCCTGTCAAGGTACCCCACCCACTCAAGTTTGCATGTCCAGAGACGCTAACCGAAAAATTCCAACAGATCAAAATGAAATGTATACCAAATTATTCCTTATCCTCTAACTATGTTTCCTCTAAAGTGGTACTTGCAGCAAACTACCCCTTTCTATCTTTAATCTGTGAGAACTTATCCTAAAGGCGCATAGATATTTCCTTATACTTCTATCATGCAAACATCAAGATATGGCTCAAATTTGAAATTTCGCTTAAAAAGTCCGTAAAGTTGCAGTTTCTTCATACCTTCGTCTCTTGTCATACGTTTTTCCAAAAGGAAAGGTATCTTTCTTTACGTTTACTTTTGATTGCACTTAATAAATTTGAAGAATTAAAGGTATAATAAGGAATGAATGTTATTTTTTTAACGTTTACTGAAGTATAAACTACATCGGGTCACGAGCAAAGTAAGTGAACCCCGAAGGGGTTTACGTAAACTTTGCTCGTGACCCGATGTAGTTTATACTTCAGTAAACGTTAAAAAAATAACATTCATTCCTTATATTTATATTATTAAACGATGCTTTTGATCAATAAAAAGATAAACAAAATTAAGAAATACATATATAAAGATTGTTTAAAAATCATTAGCGGCCGAATTTAGCAATAGTTTGGAACAGCCGCATTGTCACTACCTACCAGTAAATTCCACCTCCTGCTGTAGATTTCGCGTGCAAGTAGGCGTAGCGAGCTGTCACTCAATGTTTACTAGCCATTCAAGTACATGGAATGTTGTAGATTTCACGTGCTAGCTAGTGAGATGAGCTGTCACTCTGAAGCGCGTGATACAATGTAATTATTGACTTTTAAACAACATTGACGCCCGCATCACTTAATTGGGTTAACGGAGAGCTCTACACTGATAATGTAAATATTGGTTATTCCACACATGAGAGAAACCCAAGTCACACAATACGTTTTTGATGAACTGCACCCATCCGCTTTTATCATTTGAACTATAAAGTTGTTCTAAATATGCTTTTGAAATCAATGAATCACAACTGGACTGAATAATATGTAGCCAGAAATTTATGCCGCTTGTCATAATTGATATTAACAATGGAAACTGACCAAGCTCACTCATAACAGCAAAAGAGTGAACGCCTAGCACATGTTTACAAAATCTTATGTATAACTTATCATACTCATTACTACTCTTAACGTGACAACGTGACATATGATCAATTGTCGTTCATAAGTAAGTAAGTAAGGTCTTTATCAATCGGTGTATGAAGATAGTTGCTCTAATAGGTTTATCTATGGGAAGTCAGTGGCAAGTGTAAATATTATTCATTGACCTTTGATATTATTGGCTAAATTTTGACATACGCGTACATGTTATTTGACCGATGGAATCTTGTGAAATGTGCAAACATTACTCTTCATTTTGCTGTCGAAATATGCCTTTTTTTCACATAAAAGAAAATAGAGAAAAACGTCTGCGATAAATATATTATACAGTTACTGACTTTTGTTGAGGTTGTCATGAAGTGTTATTGAACAGTAAACTTCATATTGACCGTCGCGAAGAACAACTGTTCTGTCATATAGATTAATTATGTACTTAAAGGATTTAAAAACTTCAACCCTTTATTTTTGAATATCTCAATATCTCAAAAACGAATGCAGCTATACGTCCACCAAAATTTCACAACATGTATAATCTTTTATATATCTGATTTAGTCAGTATGGTGTCAACCGAATCGGTCAGGAATAAGCACGTGTTCTTCATGTTCGTATAGTCCGGCCGCGATAAGTTGGCAATTTTATTGTTTTGTGTTTATTTTGATTTGGTGACTGACTGGCTATATAGCAGAGTTCAGCTTATTCAATTCAGGGGAATGAAAGAATAAAATTTGAATGATTTTGTTACTGTCAATTTTGTTATCATTGATATTTCTTAAACCAAAGGCAGTTCCTGTCTTTAAGCTTTCAAAAAGTGTCATTTAGGTAATTTAGAACTGCCAGTTAAACGTAATGTTCCATCATGACCATAGATCAAGAAGTTACATGAACTACACCGTAATGATAGTACAGGTACTGTTGACATTAAAAATGTAAACAAAACATTGCCACAAAAGCGCGACCGACCTATAGTATAGTTAACATACAGATGAATCTGTTCATGTATACAATTATTTAGGAAACCTGTAAGTAAATGATTCGAATAAACTGCATAAAATTTAAATTTGACAAGTTTTAAGCATTCTGTCATAAAACATTAAAGGCTGTCACTCTTGAAAGGATCATCAGCCAGAAATTAAAAAGTGGAAGTTTTTAAATCCTCTCAGTATAGTTCAGTTGAAGGGATTGTCGTTTTAGTAAACCTGACGTCAAATTCGGTTGACGTTACCTACCAAATCCTTCGCCTTACGCCACCAACCCCATGAATCATGCGACATTACATACGAAGTGGACTAAGTACCATTGGCTTGCGAAGATGCATTTTAACATTAAAACTGTTTATTCTTATTAATATGTTTTGTCCTGTTTCACCTTATGAGATGGATTCGGTCCAGATTATCTATCTCGATTTGACAATTTTATTACTGTGAATGCCAAATATAAAATATATATAAATTATTACCATAGAATCTCCACTTGAGACGTCAAAATGACGTCAGCTGTAATTAAACCGGGCGACAACATATAACCAACGTCATTTAACAGAAGGTGCAAATTGTGGAAAACCCTGAGAATATAAATGGAGGATCTTTCACGAATGGTCAGATGAAATGACCACGAGTGTAGGATGAAAGGTAAAGGTTTCCCATAGCCTATTAGCCGTAGGGGCAGTGGGGGTAGACACCCACTGTATCTTGGGCACAGCTGATGAAAGGCGGAACCCATGCCGCTTCTTTTCGCTGCCTTATCCTTCCCTGTTTCGAAAAAGGTACCCATTTACAGCTGGGTTGACAGAGTTTTCCAGTCGTCGGATGGAGACGGTGAGCCGCGAACTCACGACCTTCCGGCGTGAGTAGTTATAAGCTTCTGACTTGGTCGTTGTTGAATATTCCGAATTAACCATCCTGGTTAAAATTCTGTAATGGGAACAAGTTAATAGAACAGAACAGAACATAAACTTTATTACTCTCAGGTCAACAATGTGACATATGAGGTACAGCAAATAACATATATAGCAGCGAATGACAAGTGTTGTTGTATATCATTACAATAAAAAGCTGAGAAAACACAGCAAACTGACAGAGGGGGAGAGGGAGAAATTAAATTTAAAGGAAGAGTGTAGGGGAACAGAAAACAGATATTAACGAAAAAAAAGAAAAAGAAAAAAAAATACGAATCAAATCATAATTATAGAGACAGCGTCCAGAGTTTCAAAAACGCTTCATATTGTAGGTAAAGTACATGTACAGGAAGGTATATGCAAATGCTTCAACCAGTCTTCAGTTCCATTACCACTTCAGAAGAGTGGCGATGGGACTGAAGCTTAGCATACTCATAGAAAATTTTACTCAAAAAAACATTATGCATAAACGTTCTTAGTACCATGGAAATTTTTCTTCAGGGGCATACACAAAATAACTCTCGTAATAGCTGTTGCTCCGTTACGATCTCCGTACGACAGAAATGGCGCTTGAAACTGACTGTCGTAACTTATTGATACTTAATACACAATTTCTACTATTCACAAGAAAATAATAATTGCAACAATAAGTAGTAGATAAAACAGATTGGAAACAGCAGTCAATTCAACAGGCCCACGACGCTACAACGACGTCGCACCGACATCGATGCGAAGCAATGACGTCGCATCGAAGTCGGTATGACGTCACCCCGACGTCGTGTGCCTGTTGGGGAGGAACTACATACATTGTCAGACTGACACTATTATGTATATACCTTAGAAAATTGAGAGAGAAGAAAAAATAAATAAATAAATAATAAAAAAAAAAAAAAGAAAAAAAAAAAAAGAAAGAAAAACATCAATGTACTTCCTCCGACTATATTTACTGATGTACTGATTACCTGGTGTGAACATATAAGCGCACGAATTTATCATGCATGACACAATTAAGCGGTACAATCGAACGTTCCAAAGTTTATCTTCCCAGGAATTTGGATTAATGCTATCTAAGTGTACAGGTATGTACCCTATGTTTACGCATTTACCTATTATCAAAACTAGTATTTTTTACAGGAATTTAAAGTTTCACGAATAGTGATAGACAAATACATGTACTATAACGTTAATCAAATGAAACACATATTGACAGCGCTTTGGAAAAGTGGGAGTACTTGGTAACAACTCATCGAAATCCCGTATATTGAGACCCACATCTGAGATGCCTCATTGAGGCTGATCAGATAACAGATGACAAAACCTGATTTTATTCGTATCAACAGAAATCATCCAGGACTATCACCAAATACTCCCTCTCATCATAACTCTGCTTTAATATTGATAAACCAAATCCCAAAGGCACGGCTCCACACAAGAGGCGGTTTTACTACATGCAGGTCAAACAGCGAGGAAGCCGACTGGGCCGCGCTTTCGCGCAGTCCTATCGGTCAAATCGTTGTCAGTCATTAGTTTCATTAGACTACAAGCAACAAGTACACGTCTCAAAACGCCTCCTGTCTGGAACAGACCAACAATATTTACAAATATACATGATACTGAAAACTGACTCAGCTAAAATAAAAACAAGACACCAATCCACACAGCGCCCAACATTGGATCAACGTTGATTCAGCGTAATAACGCTGAATCAACGCAGATCCAATGCAGATTAAACGTCGTGCGCCTGCCGGTTGTATTCATTCATTATGTCTGCACCAAAAGGACATAGAATTCCATATCGACACTGAGTCCACTCTAACTAAACGACTTTGCGTTCAGTCAAAGTCGACTCAGATGTCGCATCAAGCCTGGATACCCAGCGTGAAAAATATACAGACTTCATGAATGAAATGACGTAGTGGAACAAGTGACCTGTCATTTACAGGTGAACGCGGTCGACTAAATTCTTTAGCCAATAATAAGTCGGTACATTCTTACGCATGATTGGCATATTCACGAGGAATGTGATAGATTTAAATGAATGGGCGTGGCTGTGGTTTCCAGTTACGATTTCACACAGGTAACCACCGCAAACATTCGGACACTTCAAATATTTAAGCACAATGCGGATCCCGGTCTGACGGTAGTAATCCTCCGAGTCAGATGTGTTTAAACATTTAAAATAAATGCGTAAACTAACGTACACAATACATGAAGTCCGCCCATTTCTCGTTTAAATATAAGAAAAGAAGCCTTCCTTATATGAATCACCCGGAAGACAATCCTAGCGACAATTTTCTATCTCTCTCTCTCCCTCTCCCTCTCGTGAGAGAGAGAGAGAGAGAGAGAGAGAAAGAAAGAGAGAGAGCAGCCTGTGCAAAACACTCTAAATTAGTGTATATATGGATCTGTATATAATATATAATGTAAGTTCTGTTGTCTAAAGATACGCTATTGTCCACCCTGCAAGAGTCATCTCAGTGAGGCGGCTCTAGCAAGGGGTCAAATCGTGCTTCATACAAGAAGAGAAGAGAGATAACACTTGCATTTACAGAATCACCACTAATCGGGTCCCTAATCGTGGAAACAGATTTTAATAGGTTTGTATGCTATCCTCTACTACATTTTGGCTCTGTCCGCGCCATACTTGATACTCAGATTCATATAAGCACAAGTTTCGCAATTGACAATAGCAAGTAGCAAATTTGCCACCTAAAAATCTCATTTGCCACCCGAAGAAAAAGTGGGTAGCAAAAATGTGCTGCCAAGGCATTCTCTAGTAAAGGTTAATTTTTGGAAGTACTAGCCGATTTTCATTACAATACTGCTTCTATGTGTAAGACCAAACACAATTCCACAAGGTCAAAGGCATTACCAATGCCCTTGACCTTATGGAACATTGTTTGGTCATAGAACTGACAACTGTTGAATGGCAAGAGAATTCTCTTTTTATACTTCAGTTTTTGCTTCCAGGTATGTGAGTTTTGCTACCAGCCTTTACAACAGGAAGCAAGTACCTGCCACCTGCAATAAAAGTCAATTTCTAATACTGAAACATACATACATGTAACACAACATCTAGTCAAGTCTGAATCTAGATTGACCCGACCTCGCGGTCGAATAAATGCCAATCAAAAGCCACGTGCAGTATCGGACATGCATACTTCTATATAAATGCAGAAAAATACATCCAGCTCACTTGAATGTAAGCACAAGGACACAAAGTGCCACCGCTCCGAAACGATCCTGGACCTTCATTATCTCAACAGAAAGCAAACACGCAGCTACTCACATTCAAGTGTGTCAGATGATGTGATACTTTACTAGATGTAAGCTGGCGATTGATAATGCGCTCAGTTCCTTTTTTTTTTTTTTTTTTTTTGGATAAATTTCGTTGTTCATATGTTTCGAATAATATAAGTAATAACAGACGTGCAATTATAAGAACTGTTTGATTATTATTCCCATAAATTTACTTAGATTTATAAGTGTATTATCATCATGACTTTCCAGCAACTGTTTATATTTCAAAATATTAGGTCTCTTATAAAAGCTATTATGAATGTATCTTTGTCTATCACGCTTAAAGAAAGGGCACTCTAGCAGGTAGTGGAATTCGTCACCAATTGTATTATTTTCACAAAGGGTACATTTTCGATCAGCAACGTCAATATTATTCCATCTGCCCGTTTCGATAGGCAGCTTATGGTTTGCAGTCCTGAACCGAACCATATTAAGATATAAATGTTTGGGCAATAATACAAAATACCTTTCCATTTCAATATTATCTTTATAGATATTATAGTTTTTGCCTTTAGAAGAATTACTTAAACTAGCCCTCCAGTTCTGAAGAAACTGATCATATAATGTTTGTTTCACCTGAAATTTTAAAGAACTTGAGACAATTGTATTTTGAAAGATCCATAGGTCATTTCTCCCAACTTCATTTAATATTTTCCTAATATTAGAAATCCATTTATAATCCGAATTATTATTATTTTTGAGAACTAAATATAAAATATATGCGATTTTCGACTGTTTTGCATGTATTAATCTATTCCAAAATCCAATGATTCGCGATTTTATAACTATTTCCAAGGGGTAACGCCCGAGTTCAGCATATAGCATATTAAGCGGGGTGCTTTTCCTACATTTAGTTATTTTCCTTAAAAACTCAGTATGAACCTTTTCCAAAATTGCAATATTTTCGAAGCCCCAAATTTCACAAGAATATGTTAAAATTGGTAGAACAGTATGATCAAAAAGTTTTATTTGAAGATCGATAGGTAAATTTAGATTATTAATGCGAAAAAAGAGAAGGTACATAGCTTTCTTAGCTTGCTCAACAATGTGCTTTCTTGCATTCAAAAAACTACGCGACTGGGAAAAATGTACGCCTAAATATTTATATTTATCCGTAATTTCAATAACTTGATCACCGATTTTGAATTCATTTTTTTTCATCTTCCTAGCTCCGAAAATTACGACTTTAGTTTTACTGGCATTAACTTTCAGCTTCCATTGTTCACAGTATGTGTGGAACCTGTCAAAAATATATTGTAGATCATTTTCACTTTTTGCTAAAATGACTGTGTCGTCAGCGTAAAGAAGTACTACAAGTCTCATGAAAACTGATATTTCCGCATCATCGTAGTCAATAGTTATGCCCGCTTCAGTACTGGACAAAAGATAGCTTTCAAGGTCATTTAGAAAAATTGAAAACATAACTGGCGACAAATTTTCTCCCTGTCTTACACCTGAGTAACTTGAGAAAAATGGCGAATTTTCACCAAGAAGGGAGACGCATGACTTTATATCTTGATACATATTATAAATAATATTAAATACTTTTCCATTTACATTTGATTTAAGCAATTTACCCCAAAGACCAACCCGCCAAACTGAATCGAACGCAGACGAAAAATCAACAAAACCACAAAATAATTTTTGTTTTTTTGCTTTAAAAATTTCTATTAGAGAATAAAGAGAAAAAATATGGTCATTTGTTGAGTAATTTTTTCTAAACCCGGCTTGGTTTTCCGATAATAACATACTTTCTTCTAGATACTCATTTAACCTAGTATTCAAAATCGAAGTAAATAGTTTGCCCAGACAGCTAAGAATTGTAATGGGTCTATAATTTTGAACATTTAGCCTATCTCCTTTATTCTTATAGATCGGATGAATGCAGCCAGTTGACCATTGCTCCGGGAAAATTCCTGTATCGAGTATAATATTGAAATATGCTTCATAAACCTTTCATGTATAAAATAGATACATGTAGTTAATCCGGATCGGACGAGTAAGTTATCCCATATGCGTTCTGATCTTTCTGGTTTAAAACTCATGGTGGGAACACGGTTAACGGGGTTTCGAATAGAAAGAGTCACATTTCTATGTTATACGAAACAGACAATTTTCGAAAAACTTTTATGAATGTTTGCTATGTTACTACAAACAATGATGACAGACAGTAACTGACCAGCGATGAAAGACTACAAAATGCAGACGAGCCGCGTCACTAGAAAACCAACAAAATGGCATGTTCCCAGAGCGAAGACTCAGATCAGCCTGGGCACCCGCCTAGCCGTTTCACAGTCTTAACTGTGCGTTTAAAGGGTAACTAATGGTCTAAGCTACTTCCATGCGGGCAGCGAAGACTCTGATCAGACTGGGCGGATGCCCAGGCTGGTCTGAGTATTCGCTGGGCGCACATCTCACTTTGTTGGTTTTGTCGTGTCGCGGCTCAGTTCTTTATCTCTGGACAGGCTATCTCTGAAGGACAGTAAATGTTACAGAGCCTGTTATCAATGTTAAAGATACAGAGTTGACCAGTGCTATAATTTTATAAACATCAGGTTAAATTTTAATGTTAATAGGACAACGGAAGGAAAAAACAGAATTCAGTTTGTGTGCATTCATAGATGAGTTCCCTGTTCAGAAGGTAAAAATTCAATATGTGTACTATACACCTTTCCTATAAATCGATAAAGTCGCGCACGAGTTACCTACCCAAGTAGACTGTGACGTCATCTACAGGAGCATCCCATATAATTTCGTACAACTGTAAGCACACATAACATGCATCAAGCAGACGGTTTGTAAATGTAAACTACAAAAAATTCATTGAAAGACTAAATTAAAGTATAATTGCTCTGTTTCATGTGACATTTTTTATTTATATATTTTTTTATTCGTTTTAATATCATATTGAGAATCATGATTTTCTTAACTTCTGCCATCGGCGCCGTGTTTTAACACCCCGGCAATACATTCACGCTTGTTAAATATAAAAGAGTTACATTTCGTATAAATAAGTTTGGTAAATCTGAAAATGGCATTTTTCCGACAGGTAAAACGTCAGCATTCAGATAGTAACTATAGGCCTACGCATTATTACCGGAAAGATTATAGCGCTGATTGTGCGATACACTGATCTAAGAGCATCAGCATCCAGACAGTTCATCGTAAGTTTGAACCCGAGGTTGAATTTATATAATTTTTTTCCATCTCTTACTTATCTTCGGTATTATTTATTTGATCGTTTCCATTTCAAGGTAGGTGTTCTCAAAGCTGCCTTCGGAACACGTGTCAAGGTAATACACAATCATAGCTGTTTATTTATTGCGGCAATGCGCGCGATTTGGTGATTACACAAACGAATTCCATGTCAGCACACTCTGTTGTCATTTTTAGCGTGTGTCTGCTTTATTATCAGCTAATCGTTCGTTTTGTATCTTTTGTAATAACGGTCTGAACATGTTCCGCGATTTTCTTTCTTTTCCTTATGTTTAGGAAGCTGTACTGGTGATACATGCTCTTTCGATTACGGTAATTTTGACCCAAAACTTTAGTCGGAAATCTTTTAATTTTATGTCAAATTCCCAGATGCTGTTAGTTATAAAGCTTATTTTCCGACAAAGAAACAGCTAAATATAGTTGGAAAAAAATAGTTGTTTTAATCTTAACCGTTGAATGTTAGTTTTAGATATACGGAAAACGGGTATTTATATGGTTACACAATGAAAAACAATAGCCTATTCTACAGATGACGTCATGGGCGATGCAAGGGACATAACTCGAACAGACTCTGAATTATAGGAAAGATGTATAAGTAACTTCATTTGCAGCTGGATTTAAACCATTTACACCAACGCCAGCACGTTTCGCTGCACTGTAGACAGCATAAACTATTGGAACTTACATTTCTCTTGCGCTTTCTGGTGAAATAACTAACTGTTTTTCTATTATTATTATTATATTATTATGTTTTTCTATCAACTATTATTTTTACATGAAAATAAGAGCAACTCCGTATTTATGGCAGTTTATCTGAATTGTGATATGTGTACAGATATGCCATAGGCAATATTGGAATCGCTTATTCCCAGCAGGCACATGACGTCGTACTGACATCAATCCGACGTCATTACGTCGCATCAGCGTCAAAACGTCATTTCGACGTTATGTACCACCTGGTTTCTCTTCAAATCACGAACACCTTGGATCCATTTGACTAACAATATATAGCAAAATACAACATCTACCTAAATGTTTAATTTCGCACTTTGAAGACAGTCTTAAGCCTCCATTGCAATAATAAAAAAAAACTTTTTAGAAAATCATAAAAGCTCGTTAAAACTCATTTTTTTATTGTTCCCTAACTCATAAAGCAAGATTACACAACGTTTAATAGCATAACTGGATCTCTCGAGACCAAACGGTAAGCGGACTAATCCATTTTTCCGCAAACCAGAACTTAGTGGATTATACTGTGTGTGGCAGTAATACAGACGAAAATTTACACATTCGATCAAACTGGAATATAAGGAATGAAACTTATATTGAATTTTGTCTATTATGCCAAGTGAACAGGCAATTTCATTCCCAGCTTGAAATTAAGAATTCAAACTTCTGCACATGCTTAACCAAAATATAACAATAATTTTCGACCAGTATGTATATGAGCGTCGACACGAGAAAGCCAACAAAGCGGCAAGACTCAGATCAGAAAATCCTGTGTACTTATGCAAATATATATACTTTAGCCAAGCCCTGAGGAACAGACATTAATAATTAGCATAGTGTGATGACCAGCCTGGGCATCCGCCCAGTCTGGTCAGAGTCTTCACTGTCCGCATGGAGCTAGCTGAGAACCTTAGCTACCCTTTAAGCGCACAGGGAAGACTCTGTTCAAACTGGGCGGATGCACGGGGTGATCTAAGTCTTCGCTGGACGCACATGCCACTTTGCTGGTTTTGTCGTGTCACGGCTCATATAAAACATACTCGTTGCAAAGTAAAATAATCGACGGAGTTATCTCAAAACTTCTGAAAGTGGTCAAACCGAAAGTTCGGGGGCCGTATTCATAATGCCACTTAAGTCGTTGCTATGCGGTTGCTAGGGCTAAATATCTATAAAGGAGATTCCCTACAACTATGAAATTTGCTCTGGAGGAACAGTCTTTGTAAGACTGTTCCTCCAGAGCAAATTTCATAGTTATAGGGAATCTCCTTCAAAGAAATTTAGCCATAGCAACCGCATAGCAACCACTTAAGTTGTTTTATGAATACGGCCCCGGTTTGACCACTTTCATGAGTTTTGTGATAACCCCCCCATTCTATCTTTGGCAAAGCTGAAATTTGGTTCTAGTATGGTTTATAAACATGTGAATTGAAAAGCTTAGGCTGTCCCAATGTAAGAGCTTAATTTTTTTTCATTTCCGGGTCTCGCACGTTTACCGGGCATGTCGATCTGATTGATGGATGACTTGCGGTTTTTAGTCCTTTTTAATACTAATAATAATGTCTTTATGTAACGAGGAATACACAGCTGGTACATATAAAAACCAATCTTCCCTGAGGCCCTCAAACATTACAAAGTATTTTAATTTAATTTTAATTTTAATTTTACCTCACTGCAGCTGGTGTTGTGCCGTGTGGAGGCCGTAAAACGTCTCCCCGTACATCATCCATAGTGCAGATTATATTTCATTTACATCCTTCGAGATCAGAGGATAGGTTCTGAGAAATCTAAAATTTGATATCGATTTAGACTATTATTCTAGATCATAGTCTTTTATATCATTTGGATCCTTTTACAACTATTCAGTCTTTGAATCGACTGCCCAATTAAAATTAAGAAATTACAGTATGCTTTTTTTCTGGTTTCGTACCAGATATTGTCAGGGCCACTGACGAGGCTTTATTAGCCGAAACTACGTAGTCTGGCCCATGTTCCTATTTCTGTATGTATTCTCTGCTCTTGAAGGAACTTTTTATGATTTTAATTTTACCTCACTGCAGCTGGTGTTGTGCCGTGTGGAGGCCGTAAAACGTCTCCCCGTACATCATCCATAGTGCAGATTATATTTCATTTACATCCTTTGAGATCAGAGGATAGGTTCTGAGAAATCTAAAATTTGATATCGATTTAGACTATTATTCTAGATCATAGTCTTTTATATCATTTGGATCCTTTTACAACTATTCAGTCTTTGAATCGACTGCCCAATTAAAATTAAGAAATTACAGTATGCTTTTTTTCTGGTTTCGTACCAGATATTGTCAGGGCCACTGACGAGGCTTTATTAGCCGAAACTACGCAGTCTGGCCCATGTTCCTATTTCTGTATGTATTCTCTGCTCTTGAAGGAACTTTTTATGATTTTAATATTACAATACATTTATGTACATATACTACATATTCAACATTTCATTCTAACAATCACCCCATATGTCTTAGCGAGCAATGATGGAAAATACCATCAACACCAGCCACACATGACTACCCAAGTCTGCCCACAATAGTCCTTCACATGCTCCATGCCTGTCCGATGACTTGAATGGCATCAAGACAATAAGGGGCCACCCTTTAAATACACTGGACTGACATGGGTATACCTGTGTGGAGGGATCCACTCACACTGTAATGCATAGGTATGGGCAGCAGCTTCACTATTTATGTGCTCCATAATTATGAGATATCTGATGCATCATATCTTAATTATACAAGACCCCCATACAACATCAGTCTCCTTTTGAACAGAATAAACAGATGACAGCTTGCCGCCACACATAGTTCAAAATATATACAAATTCTAAGCAGTATTTAACCTAGTATGTCAGTCATATTAGAGGTTGATAATGAAAGAAATTGAGCAATGGATGCCCGTTTACAGCTGAAAAGATTCCTGCCTTCAGCTGGATTCGAACACGGGGCCGCTAGATCAGCAGGTCAGCGCTTAATCCATTAAGCTTGCAGGGCTGCATTTAGATCTGTACTCCGGCGAATCACTCAACATGCAGTCTCTTGGCTTTATTCAATTTGTGGGTGATTCGCCGATGAAATCACAAAATAATAATAATAATAGTAATAATAATAGTAATTCCTATGACAAACGTTTATCACAAGAGAAAACTATTTTCAGACAGACCCCCCATGTGTTTAAGGAGATACCTCGACTAGAAGACGGGTTGAGAGGACAAAAACCACACTCATGATTTGAAAAACAGTGAAAGTTTCGGACACCCAACAGAAAATGACCAAGGATGTTGTTGAACCTGTGGACGCACCGCCACCTGCCACACGTCTTCGGACATATCGTCACTACACGGTGGGATTGGTGTCCTTTCTCTACATACCAGCTTACAACATGTCCACTTTTACCTTTGGGCAATATGCCTATAGAAAACTCCAGCAAGAGTATTACCCTAATGCAACTAACATATCTTCAACAATAGCTATTTGTATAGAAGATACTCATAGCGCAGTTTTTGCTATTCAGTTGGACGTACAACAAAAAGCCGCAAGATGGGGTATATATCTATATTTGTCCGGGAGTCTAGTGGCTATTGTATCTAATTTTGTGTTGGGTGCGACCACAGACAGATTCGGAAGAAAGTTCTTGTTTTTATTTCCTTGTATAGGAACAATCTTAAGAACCACGGGTGCCATAGTAGGAATTCATTTTGACCTGCCTCATTGGTATTATGCCTTTGGGTATTTCGTTGAGGGATGCACGGGTCAAGTTTTTAATATTTTACAGGTTTCATTCTTATACGTAGTTGATATAACTGTGGCAGGAAAGCAAAGATCATTTGCTATTGTGTTAATGGATTAATATTTGGCATAGGAACAATAATCCCAAATGTAGCAACAGGCTATCTGCTTCAGTATTCCAAAAGTTTCCTATGGCCAGTGATAGTATCAGATGCCGTTCTGGTGGTAACATTCTTCCTGATGTTAACATTACCAGAAACGTTTCCAAAACATCTACGAGATAAACGTAAATACAACTCTAATTTCGAAAATTTGAAACTCGGATAGCGTTGATCTATACGTCAGTAGGAAAAACGCTGGGCGACGCTGGATGTATATTATCGTTCTAATGGTGTTTGCTCTAACATCATATGACGTATTTGGAAGGATCGCCGTCGAAGGGCTCTACTTCTTGAATTTTCCCCTTTGTTGGGACCCTCAAAGAATTGGTTTGTACGGGGCGGCGCGGTCCGGGGCACAACAGCTGATTGGTATGTCACTGGTGAAAGTGTTCCATATGTTCATGAATGATGAAATGATCGCTATCATAGGGTCAGTGGCTTATGGAGCATCATTTGTTATGGAGGCGTACGCCACCAATGAAGCCATGATGTATGGAGGTATGTTACAATATTAATTACAATATTTGAGCCATGACACGAGAAAACCAACAAAGTGGTTGTCCACCCAGCGCAGACTCAGATCAGCCTTGGCATCTGCCCAGTCTGACCAGACTCTTCCTTAAGCGCTCAAAGGGTAGCTAAGAGTCTAAGCTACCTCCATGCGGACAGCGAAGACTCTGATCAAACTGAGCGGATGCCCAGGCTGATCTGAGTCTGTGCGGGGCGCACAACCACATTGTTGGTTTTCTCGTGTCGCGGCTCATTTATTCAGCTATAAAACGTTTTTTTCCTATCTAGAATGATCCAAAATATCCAAATCAGTCTGATTAAATTATGCTTTGAAGTGGGGTTTTCCCTTCTAAAATAATCACAAAATCTAGAACCGTCTTAGAAAACGGGTATGAGGCGCGACACGACAAAACCAACAATGTGGTTGTGCGCCCTGCGCAGACTCAGATCAGCCTGGGCATCCGCCCAGTCTGATCAGAGTCTTCGCTGTCCGCATGAAGGTAGCTTAGACCCTTAACTATCCTTTAAGCGCTTAGTGAAGAGTCTGATCAGATTGGCCGGATGCCCAGGCTCATCTGAGTCTGCGCTATGCGCACAACCACATCGTTGGTTTTCTCAAGTCGCGGCTAATATCACTTGTAGTAATTCTTTTCCTCTACACAATATTCATTTAAAGAGACAATTTGCACAAACAGGTACGTGTAAGAAAACCACTTTATTACATGGACTTGTCTCTTCACTCTTTGCTTAAAAATAATTTCTTCACAAAACACACCTAACATGATAAATGGACTTGTCTCTACATTTTTGCATTTGAAGAAAAACTTTCTACACAAAACATCCCTTACATGACAATAGATTTGTCCAACTCGGACATAAGGCTTGACTGGCTTAAAGACGAGAAAGAAGCAGGTGGATACATACTTATTTTTCTAAGCGTATACAAGCATTATGCACGACACAGATGCAGAAGTAGTGTTGATTATGCTCAATGGTTCTATATCGTTTTCTATAAGCAAAGAGAAAAGCATTGTTATTTGTTTATTCAAAACAATTCTTTTCTATTAGAGGCTTATTATTGCCGATGGCCAACAATGAACAAGTTTGACGATTTAATGTCTAAAAAGTCTAAGTCGATTGTTCTAAATTTGTCAAAATTTTTGTACTTTGCAATGAAATTAAGAAATTCTGTTCAACTTATATGAAAGTTGTATAAGCCACTGAAATTTAAATTTATTCTACATAAGACGTATCTCGAGTGCTTCTATGTTGATTATCTAATGTATGCTTTGTTTCATGTTCTCATCGTGCATATTATTGCTGATGTAGGCTATAAACATTTGTTATATGTTTAATGCAGAATAAAGATTTGTATTGTATTGTATTGTATTAGAGCTAAACACTATTGAGAAGGAAGGCTAATGTATGAATGACAAAGTTGGTTACACTGAACATTACAAAGCTGATCTGAGTGCAAACATTCGAGTATATATATACGAGCACTGCAGGCACTTAATATGAATGTGAACGTACTTCATATTCCATGCGGTCCAAATTATTACGATATATGCCCAGTATATTCGTTTTAGATATCACATTATAAAATGTTAAGCTGCATAAAGAAATGAGTATTTATATTTCAGTGGCCGCTGTTGGTACTTGTGGTTTATTAACAGTTCCAATGACACGATCTATACTATCAAGAATGACGCCATCTCATCAGCAAGGTAAGCCATTTGAAAGACATTATTCTTGTTTATTGGGTGTCCTTATTCTAACATGAACAGTCCAGTGATACTGCTATATCAATAAAGTAAACACCCTATCACACATAGGTAATGACATAAGAGGGTCATACAGCCATTATAATGTGGTACCACGTTTTGGCTTACTTTACGTGCCCCTTTAAGAAAACATTAAAATTTGTAATTAGTGTGATATAGGTCATGACTAATAACAGGATTGGAGGAGTTGGATAGTTCATTGTTTTTCTTTTTCTTAATATATGTACTAAATATAAATATTGTGATGAAAACTTTTTGTTTTACCATGAAAACATTCCCAGTAATGTTACTAATGATGTTATAACTTATCGTCATTGGACATTAATCATTAAGTTATTGATCACAATCCTGATCAGAGTTTTCGCTGTTCGCATGGAGTTGGCTTGGGCCGAAGAGAAATCACATCATAAAATGTAAGGCTGCATAAAAAATGAGTATTTATATTTCAGTGGTGAGTGTCATAAAATCCCTACCTCTTTGAAAGATGAAGTTCTCTTTAGTTATATACCAATATTCGGTCATAAGGGTGTTATATAATCCAAAATGAGAAATGAGTGCTCCTTTAAATATTTTGAACAGTAAATTAAATAATTTAAAATGTTCTGCCACAGGTGCTGTGTTTGCCAGTATCTCAACAGTGGAGACCCTGCTCAACCTTATTGGCGCTGTTTCATCAAATGCTCTCTATATTGCAACTCTTCGGATCTTACGAGGGTTCATATTTCTTCTCTATGCTGGTCTTAATGTCATTTGTACAGTTTTAATGATGTAAGTAGTTATAGTTTTTCATGTCACGTTTACAGGATACTCCAGTTAATCCAATAATGACAGACATCGCTGTCCAATTAGATAGCGCGACGGTGAGTTGGGCCTTAATCTCAATGATGACGCCATCTTAAATCCTGGAACTGAGATTAAAAAACTTTTTCTTGCTCAGCTGAGATTGTGCTCAAAGTTTAATATTAAATATAATTTATAATACCATTAAATGGTTATTTTGAGTGTCCAAATACAAGACATTACTAGTATTAGAATCAAACACTGGGAACCATAAACAAAAATCTGCAAAATTCATGGGTAGTATAGTATGAGTTTAAAGTTTCATGCTCAGCTGAGTTGAGCATGAACAAAGGTGTTATAACCTCAGGAACTGATTGCCATACCTATGTGCTCCAACAAGTGGTTTTCCGTCACTCTAGCATTAGGCTATCCATAAAGTCATAATAGTTTATGACTTTATGTGATTACGAGGTTCCTGCCGAATTGGAGTAGCGTCCTGTAAGAAGGAGGGTATATACTTCCATGTCAGAATGACCCCCCTTGAAGTGACTGATTCGCGACACAACAAAACCAACAAAGTGGCATGTGCGCCCAGAACATATTCAGATCAGCCTGGGTATCCGCCCAGTCTGATAAGAGTCTTCGCTTTGTGCTTACAGGGTAGCTAGGGGTCTAAGCTAGCTCCATGCGGACAGTGAAGACTCTGATCAGAATGGACGGATGCCCAGGCTGATCTGAATCCTCGCTGGGCGCACATGCCACTTTGTTGGTGTTGTCGTGTCGCGGCTCAAATATTTAGTTTCACCTTTGATCTCTTGGATTAAAGGTGAAAATGATACGCTACCTTGTCATGGACCTTGACAGCAGAGTCAGAGAAAAGAATGCAGGCAGATGAAATGATACCGAAGGTTACTGAACATCTCGTACAAGGACCATGTCGTCGATGAGCATCTTCGCAGAAATTGGAGAATATGACGAACTCCTGACTTTAGTCAAGAAACGGAAACTCAGGTGGTTCGATCACGTCTAAAGGTCTTCTGGCTAAACAAATACAATTCTGCAGGGCACACTGAAGGGAAAAAAGGAGAAGAGCTAGACAGAACACGAGATGGGAAGACAATATTAAGGAGTGGTGCCCTAGTGACCTCGCAAGTCTATGGAAAAGCCTAGATTAGACTAGAAATGTTTAGGTGATTCAGGGTGACAAGTCATTTAACTTTCTATCAATCATTTGTTTTCTTGTTTTTCAGAATATTTATTATTGGATCAAGAGAAACGAACAAGTACTCATTTCAAACTCTTGAAGAGGAGGTGGACGTAGAAAAGAAACCAGAGCGGGGTGTGCAATATGACGCATATCGAAGCATTGATTAGCGGCCAGTTGACTTCAAAATATGTCATAACAGTCATAACAGTACAGCCAGAATTGGCAGGGGCGGTAGTATTGTAGCATATTGCAAAAGTGGACATGCCTTGTGGCTACGGAACAGAATTCAGATATCGAAGCATGGATTAGCAGCTACCGACTGGTCAAGCTTTACAATTCCGGCCCTGCCAATAAGAACTGACTAATTATAATTGGCAGGAGCGGCACTATTATGAAATGTTGTAAAACTTGGCAGGCCCTGTGGCAATTGGATAGCTTTTAGATATCGAAATATTGACTAGCAGCTGCTGGGACAGCAGTCAGTCCAGCTTTACAATATGTCACAATGGTACCGCCCCTGCCAATAAGAATTGGCAGGGGCGGTAATATTGTGGCATGTTGAAAAAATGGACAGACCTTGTGGCTGCGGAACAAAATTCGGATATCGAAGCATTGATCAGCAGCTACTGGGACAGTGGCCAGTTCAGCTTTACAATATTTTGTAATAGCACCGCCCCTGCCAGTTATAATTGGCAGGGGCGGGAATATTGTGGCATGTTGTAAAAATGGACAGGCCTTGTGGCTACGGAACAAAATTCAGATGTCTAAACATGGATTAATAGCTACGGGAACAGGAGCCAGTCCAGCTTTACAATACATGTATATCATAATAGCACCGCCCCTGTCAATTAGAATTGACCAGTTTGAATTGGCAGGGCCGGTACTGTTGTGACATGTTGTAAACCTTGACAGGCCCTTGTGGCTATGGAGTAGAATTCAGATATATGATCAGCTCCGCGAACTGACTAGACGATCAAAGTTCAAAATTCCATCCGACCATAGAGAGCTTCTTATAAGGGAGTGATGTGCTAATGATATTTGTGCAATATATAGTTGTCTTATTTTATCAAGACATGCTATAGCCCCATTACAATCGTGTCTGCGATTATTATGTTTAACGGAGAACAAGTGTAAGCACTATGGACTTTGTAGTTATATTTTACTGTTATTTAAAGATATATTTACTCATTCTTTGAACTAATAACAGGAAGTGCTTTAGTCTTTATTTATTCATATTCATACACCCAATGTTTTTCATACATCTTTAGTCTTAATTTAAGTGACATGACTTTGTAGCGTTGGTTTTTTGCAATGTTGATAATTAATTGTATAGTCTCAGGTTTACAAAGAAACATCTCCTTCAGAACATGCTTTGATATGTCACAGTTTACGCTCAGGATTAATGCTTATTCAAAGAAATCAGAAAGGTTGGAAATCTAATCGCTTTCACCAACAAACGGATTTCTATAAATGTATACACCTCACCAAAAGTTCAGTATATCTTAAGCTCTATAGTACCTTTGTTACAAATTCTGCAGAAATTTTGCAAACTATTAACCTGTTTGAACGGATTTGGAAAGATAGAATACTTAAGCCTATGCCTGATGATATTTTTGTCCCAAATTATCAGATTGAAGAATTTTGGCGGATTTTTCATGTATGAATCAAATCAAATGACAAACAGTAAGCAGTTGGTCTAGTAAGGAAACTGCCTCATCAGCTTTGTGCATGAAATTTTCATGTAGAAATGCCTAGTTACACTGGTAATCTACAATACATGTACAAATTGTTATAGTGTTTATTAAAATGATTTGGATTTTAAGAGCATGCAAAGAGAAATACTGTTGAAAAGAGAAATGCGAACTGACAATAAAAGTTTTTTTTCTTTTTTGACTGAATGTTAGTTTAACATTTTCTTGTTGAGCACGTTTGTTTGTGTTAAGATTATAGGGAGAGTTTACGTTTCGAAGGAAAATATTCTTGCTAAACTGAAATTTTTAGATAAAATCGGGAAAATTTTACATTATGTCAAAGATTATATTGAATTGTCTATTTATGTTCCTAACGACGATGTCTCAGTTAAGCAGGGCTTTTGGAGTATAATATTAGAAACATGAAATTGAAATTACTGTACTAGTGATGCGAGGAGATGAGTAATTTGCTATCCAGCAAGCTAGGGTTGGGCTCGAGAAATATTTCCCTTTATGATTATCTTAATTCTCGTAATGCTACTTTTGCTTTTTCTTGTGTAACAAATACTTTTCAACAGTACTTTAAAGAGTTGCTAAAGCATGGAACCTTATGTTCTTTTTATTGACAAAGTTTTTTTTTAATTATTTCTTTTTTTGCAAGTTGAAGTATCAGTAGTAGGATTAGTTTAAATGGCTCGATCAATGTGTAGTTTGCAAATGAAAAAGGAAAGAAAATATTAATTTAGGACAATGCTGATGAGGGCTTTATTGGCCAAGCTAATATGTCTGTTTCTCCTATAATGTTTTGCAGCATGATAATAAAAGAAAAGGAAGTAAAACACAACGGGTAACGTTTATAACCATTTTGTCGAGCAATTCACTGATACATCCCACCGAATGTGTAATAATATGGCATTTTGAGTAAGCCTAAAACAATTATATGGGTAATTTATAATTTTACTTATCAGGGATTAATACAAAACGTTGTTTTTATTATCTCGTCTTAAACAGCCTATTTGTTGCAATCATTTTGGGGTGAATTATTTATAAAGTCCTACCGCTTATCAACAGCATCCTTTGCCAGACATAACAAATAAAGATTATATAAAATTTTGGCTGTATCCACACAAATAATAAAGCAGTATATGTATTGAAAGTTGTTTGAATGTTATCAGTCTTTCATAAAAGTTTATGCACTGCTAAAAGCATAACGGAATAAGCAAAGGGCATGAAAATAACCTGGTCAGGAAAAAAAGGTAATATGATGGTGATAAATAGAGCTCAGGAACAGATGGATTATGGGAAACTCTAAGTTTTGTTCTAAGCTTCAAAGTTTAAAGCCTAAAATCTAAAAGAGTTGCTATTGGTTGGGTTAATGTCAGTAATATGCTGCTGTATTAATGACGAGGGCTATACAAACAGGTAACGTTGATTATAGCTCAGAAGGTAAACGTTTTACTACAGTTAAATGCGCACCAATATATATATACTTGCTGAATCTGATTTAAATGTTTGTTTTAATTGCTTGTTTTAGTATTGTTGCTATAGTGGTACATTTGTAAAGGAGTAAAAGCAAACTACTTCATCTTTAAAGACCCCCATGTGTCTTGTTAAGATGTTTGAACTCTTCAAGATCTAATTATAATAAATGTATTTGAATTTGAGTTCTTAAGTATATTTACGGACGACAACCAACCAATCTTAAGTATATAATGAAGCACTGAAAGGTAGATTGTGGGCCGCAAATGACACATAATTTTACACATTTTATTCTGGGGCCATTGAAGCTAAATTAAATTATGTATAGACTACAACTATGTTACTCAACGTTACTGCTAGACATCCATTTAAAATCCATCTAACCCAGATTATTACAATTTGAAGACATATATATAAAATTCGTAGCTCGATAAAGTGACGTCTGTGTTGGGCTACTTAAGATTAAGTAAGTTAAGAAACACTATCGACAATTCGAACTTTCATCTGTGTCTAACAGTCATTCGTCGAATTTGTATGAATTCTTACAAAATAAATTTCATTCTCTATTCCGCTGATTTGCAAGTGCTACATAACTCTCATTTAAACGTTGTCAATCAGTTCTGTCGATAAGGCATGATTTTAAAATGCATGATAGTGTATGTTCAATGAGAATCTAAACTACATGTATAAACTTTAAATCACGAGTTATTAAGATCCTGGTTGTTTAATTGTATTTGTGTCGTTGTTATCTACGTTACACGGCTTATATGATTGCTTTTGCTTTTAAAAACATCATTAAATGCAATATATAACAGGACTGAATAATGTTTTCTGCCTCTCATGACTTGGTTAGTTGGTTGGTTGGTTTTGGTTTAAAGACTCTTTGAGACAGTATTTCAGTCTATATTGAACTGCCTCTAAAAAGAGAGGGAGAAAGAAAAGGGATGATGGGCGAGAGAAAATATATGCAAAACTCCCACCTGCACCTACTGGAAGCACAGTAGGCCATTGTCCTACAGTAATCCAAATTTATAGGATATACCGGCATTGAAATTTACCCAGTTCCATCGCCCGATCCGACCAACCCTTAAAATTTGTGGGCTAGGCATGTAATATAGCAAGGCATGTGATATATTTTATACAAATAAAATGAAACAACTTAAACAATTTTTGTTACTATCCTGTAAACAAGTGTTCTTTACTGTAGAAACAATGTAAATGCAAAAGGGTGTTTTCCTTTTAAGTTTTGTCAACCATGTGGAGCGACAAAGACATTCACTACCATCTATACCTATAAAACTGATGCCGGATTATTGTTCAGTGTCATATCTACGCCCAGTAGCATAGATAGATCACAAATGCTGAAATAGCAAACAGAATTAAGTACACCATGCTGAAATCTAATATAAACATGTATAGAAAAATAAAACTATCATTTTGGATAATCTTTAATTGTGTTTGCCATAAAATGCATTTTCAGTGGCCGCCATTTTGAAATTCAAGATGGCCGCCATGAACAAACTTTTCTAGCTTTGTATCCACGTTTAAAATGCTTACAATAGCTTTGTCTATCATTGTGCCAAACTTCATGCTTTTATCAAATAAATGTACAATGTTTTTATATATCTGCCCTGGTATTGTGTCAATATTATTGTTTACAAACTCGCTTATGCTGGCAAGAGGGTGGGTCTGTTCCAAGTTGTCTAAAATGCAAACGGACACATGTACAAGCGGAAGACAAACAGAATCGAAATCTGCACATTCTAAGCTTTCAAATGAGACTAAGGAACCTTTGTCCCTCTCGGGGTGCAGCCAAGTCAATTTTTAAGCGACTTTTTGATTTTCATATTAAGGACTATACTCCTTTTCAGTGCAAACGAAGGACATACATAACCTTTCTCGCACGACGTTGCTGTGAAGTGAAAACTTTTATCTAGACGACGACTATGCTTTTCACACCGCTGATATTATTATAATGATACTTTGGTGAAGTTTCTTTAGCAGACCAACACAGTGTCTCACAAACATGCAAGCAACCAGGGTCTTACTTCTTACATTGGAATGTGCTTTTAAATTTATCTCGATGTGACGTTTTTCTTGACTGGGCTTAAAGATATCCATTAATTACAGACACGAAACAAATTGAAAAGGGATATTTGTAAACATATTTGATTTATATTTTTCTTTATGGTCAGACCTTTTTTCTGCGAAATGTTAAACTGTTAAGGTACTATTCTCTGAGAGCGTAAACATACAGTATTTAAAGGGGCTAAATCTGCAATTCTGACCATTTTTTTGGAATTTTTTTTTGTCTTTAAATTATTTGTAAAAGTAGCATAAAATCATTCTTCCATCAGAAACCTGTTCACAGGAACTGAAAACTGCACGGAAAAGTGAATAAACTTTATGAAAACAGGGCCCAGTTGTTCAAAGCATCGTTAGCCTAACGAGCTTGTTAAGAGGTCAACTCGTTAAGTGTTTTATGGCTTTATAACGAAATACACTGATATTTTTTGTTGAAAAAATGTGAGAAGCTTTTGCAATGCAAAAGCTTCTAACATGCAAAAGCTTCTCACATTTTTTCAACAAAAAATATTGGCGTATTTGAGATATTAACATTTGAAATTTTAACTTCTCGTTAACTAACGATGTGATTAGTTTTGAACAACTGGGCCCAGGTGTTTTTGGCTTGCTGGTAATCATGTACGTCCCTCCAGAAAGTCTTGTGTACCTAAATGCTGTTGTTTTGACAGTGGTTATTTGTTAAGGTTTATGAGTCTGGCGAAATATATATACCCATCTTAGCTATATTTTTGTATTCTTGAAAATAAGAAACTTCGGGTCCTCCAACTGAAACTTTCTCTCTCGTCCCAGCAGTAATTGGTCACCTGATTCGAATTAGGGAAGGTTAAAAGGTAGCAAAAGGAGAGAATTTATATGCTGTGTTCAAGATACATTGAACGTTTAACATGGCCAAAATAATACGGGACACAGGTTTTCGAAAATCCACTGTGTATGTGTTTTATTGTACATTTTAATGACTTTCTGTTAATACGATTGAAACTAACTGAAAAGTCGTCTATCTCGAAATGGAACATGCTTGTTGTTCTCAAATTACAGGCTACGCCTGTTTTCAGTCATGATGAACTTACCTTTAAAAGGGCCGATTTGTTAACAGACAGATCAACAGTGTACGGCAAACCTAATAAAGCTTTAAAGTTTTAAACTAAGTGAAATTCAACTTTTTGCAATAAACTTAACTTTTTACGTCAATTTCACAGGGTACCTGTGCTATTATCCGTGTTTAGCCATGTATAGACGTTATTAGTCATAACCTGATAACGATTAAGTTCAGGGTAATATAGACTTGTTTTCTAAATATCTCTGTCTTTAAGTTGATGCCAGAAAATCTGAATACTCTAGGAGCCAAGTCAGCTAAAAATTGAAAGAGGTGGCACCCTCTGCTATCCTTGGTTTGACTACGTATTCTTCTAGCCATAACCTTCAGAAAGGAGGTTTGGTTGTTCTGCTCTCAAAATTTTATTGTCATGATGCTTTTTTTCACATGTGTTCCTTAGTACCCTACGGCAGAAAACAACACCATCAAGGCATGCATTGTTACACTTCAGTGGAAGTCATGTTTTGAAGCAATGCCATTCTTTTTTCTCTCTAAGGATATCGTTTCAATACAGGTGTTACTTATTACAGCCATACCGCGTCAAAACGATTTTCTGCTTTCTTTTTTGAGCATTTTTCTATATGAAATTACCCCACCCACTTGAGAAACAGGTAGGCTAAATTGTTCAATGAGATAACCCTCAATAATCGTGTCCATTAAATAGCATAGTGGTTAGGCAGATTTAAATGTCCAAAAACACAAACAAAATATGTTCCGCACTCAAATCTGATTGGCATGGTATTGTGTATATGTACAGTGATATGTGCTACCCAGGCAAAAAATGTCCGAAGAAATAATGAAACATGTAAACAAACACCATTTTAGGTCAAACGCCTACTCTTTGCCCTAATAATACTTAACTGTGGTTTGCAGGTATTCAGTTATAATAAATCAAAACAGACTTCGGGCTGCAAGTCTATTTTACTACCCCATAGTATCGTCTTACTACTTGTCTTAGTACCGGTACTTTACCTTTATGGTGCTATTTCCAGTTTGATGTCGTGGGTTGGTTGTTGCATAGAGAATCAGTTCCTAAATGTTGCCTTTTACACTATTTTATCTGTTTAGACCTTTTCCCATAAAAACTTTATAATAAATCACAGATTTATTGCTTTATCACATGTATTTTCACCAAAGTAACGTATACAACAGGTGAAAGGGTAAGAGTTATTTTACTTTACTGCCACAAGCGTAAAGTGACACATGGCTAGAGTGAAAAGCTCTCTCTTATTTCATCATAATGGAAATCACGTTTATGATCATTTGGGCTCATTCCGTATCAGTTTGAAAAAGGACCTTTGCTCAAGCTATTGCTTGGGGGCATTGGCAGTGTAGTAACATTACATTACTGAATACACGCTCAACTAAAACCGAGATTAATGTAATGTTTTCTCTGATGCGTAACTTGCTCCCAGAAAACTTTTCTTTGGAATTTAGTAATAAGCTTTTATCATTACACCAGACCTAAAAGAGAACTGATATATTGTGGTGCAATATGATTCTGCCATTTTTTCATTTTAGCCTCCTTTCTTAATGTGGGGAAGGGGAGAGGGATGGGGTCAAGGGGGGGTGTTAAGAGTTGACCATTTTTGGAAGGGTTTCATATCTAGGGAAGCAAACAGGATGTCACAAACGTTGTCATCCATCAAACAAATGGCAATAAAAGATAGAAGTGTGCCCATTCACATTTACACAGTATTGTTTCAATGGCATGCTTGAAGATAATTTAAAAGCAAAAACCACCTGCGAGAAAAAGAAATCAGATTTGGTTTCATTGATTCTGTTCTTGAAAGTGCAGATGACATTTCCAGCCATGGGTAATATGGTTATGACATATTGTCATTATCTTCAGTTCATTATCAACATGTCTTTTAAATCAAATCAATGAAAAAATCACTTCCTTAAACTCCTAGTTTGGAAGTTAAAAAAGGTAACGTTTACAACATTAAACAATAAAAGAGTTATCAGATTACCCTTTTACTGTTAAGAAGTGTATATATTTATGCTTGAGTAGCCTTTAGCAGGAAGTAACCTGTCCTAAAGTAATACTCAAATGTTGAAAGCAAAACATTGGGCTTCTGAATGTTAACATAACAGCAGTATAACCATACATCTGTGAAGAGATTTAAATATTTGATTTACCCATTTTATTGCTTCAAATTGTCATTGTTACAAACAAAACGTGTAATAGTAGCATAAATACACACAAAATTTCTATATAGTGCCTAATTTGCATTGGTATTATGCCTGTTTAAGGTGTTTTGCTTGAAAACGGTTATTTTCTGCACCTGGTAACACGAGCATTAATATGAAAAGTAAATACAGTCAGATCTCACATCCCGCCCTTAAACCAAACGGGAAAAAAGCACAAATTGACAAAAGTTCACGAAAGATATGAACGGTAAACTGAATTAACAGTTCTTTCCCAAACAGGTTGTCATTCAGCAACCCCAACTGAAAACAGCCAGAACATATATGTTTACCTATCTTGTATTACAAAATAAAACAGAAAGCAAAATGGGCAGCTATTCAGGTGACCATATTGCTAGATGGCCGTAAACAAGCCAACTTCTTAACAATAAAAGGGTTCGTTCGGAGAACTGAGGAACCGTCAATGCTTCATTTTATTGAATTTCAAACATTATTTAACGGTATCATTAAAAAACACAATATTTAATCTCACAACTTGTTTACATTGTTGAATGCGTTACCTTTTTTTACTATCAAACAAATGAGACAAAGTAAGTGAATTATCGTTGATTCGATTGATTAATATCATTTTGATAATGTCATAATCATATCAGTCGTGCCTAGACAGTATCGTCTGCGCTTGCCAGTAATCTGCTATGTCCTTACTTTCAGATGATCTTCAAACATGTCATGGAAATAATACTGTATTTAATGTTAATGGACACACCTCAATGTTTTACTGCAATTTGTTAGAACGGAAACAAGATTTTCGACCTCCTATTTTCTTCTGTGGCTAATTTAACCTTTAAAGATTTACTTTTAACAGAAACACTTTTCTCCTACAAAGGCAAATTCTTTCTTTTAAGAGTTTACTCCCATTAAGGAGGGAAGGAAAGGTAAACTTGGCAGTTATTTCACTTTCACGTAAGATTGTATCCATTCACCTAAAATTCTTGAAATGATAGAAGCTTAACTAAATTGTGAATGAAGATTCTCTGGGAGTAAAAAACGCATCACAGTAAACAAAGACACCAACCTCGTTGTCTAGGAATAAAATATCATAACACTGCAAATGCCCCCTAGCACCAGCTTCGGCTGATTTCCTTTTTTTTAAATCGACTCCGAATGAGCCTAAATGATACCTAACGACAAAGACACACATATTTTTCAATCAAATGAAGTACAGGGAAGCATTTTGCCGTAGCCATATCGCACTTTACACTAGCAGTGGAGAAAAATAACACTTTTTGACGTGTTATATTGTTACTTTGGTTTATATTTATGCTAAACGCCCAAAATATTTTCAACCATGGTTTTGATATTGCTTTTAAAAGAAAAGCTCAAAACAGATAAAGTAGTGTAAACTGGCAGCGATCAGGAATGGATTCAATCGGTGCCACAATCCTCCTAATAGCATAAAGTGAAAAGACAAGTACTCAAATAATACTAGCAGGTGGCAAAATAAACATGCAGTCCATTCCATGCAGTTAACCTCAAAGCTAGCCTTTTACCAACATAACAAGGCACACACAACGTCTATTTTCAACAGGATAATGGCAAATTACAGACAAAATAAACCAATGTTTCGAAGACAACAGAACAGTGGACAGCACAAACTTTAACATCAATACACCTCAATGGATAAATGGCCTTGGAAATATCGCTGATAAATTACATGCGAAAGGTTTAAAGGATTTCACATTCATGTAAAAAATAACATAATATGGCCTTGGAGTATTTTGCATTTGCAACATCTAATCTCAAGGAATATTTTAAATAAAAGTTACAAACGTTACCTTTCTGAGTACAAAATTGTAATTTATCAAAACTTAGTTTATAGTGTGTGATTCTTAAAACTCATTAAAATATTAATGAATATGAATAAATTTAGTACATTTCCATGTGCAGATTAATTCATGAGCGCTTTCTTTAAATTTTTGGGACAATTTCAGTTTTTTTGGTCATGTAAACAACATTGTTTGCTGTCTGAGTAGACGACTAAACTATGCAGAAAATTAAACTTTTTTGATAAATAATGAATATAACTTTGTTGATTTGTTTAACAGGCAAAGTTCCAAGTGAGTGTATTCCTGAGGAATGAATGACAGTCTTTTTATACAAACATGTTAATCTGTTAAGTACGTTACTTTGCTTAAGAAATGCATTGTATGTTAAAAACTTATTTAAACCATTCTGTTGTATCATGTTTAGTATGACCTGAAGAAAACAGGTCAATTTTTCTGTTTAAAATAGCTGATTAGCTATGTTTTATCAAACAATTGCGTTTGAAGTATTAAAGGGGTACATGAATTGTTATAACAAAAATAACAGCCCCGATGTTCTTAACTATTTTCTGTGCAGCTTAATTTATAGCATATTAACTATTCTTAAAGAAAATATTAAGATTTGATACAGTTAAATCATTACATCATATTTCTCATCGATTCTTATTTTATATAATTAAAATTTAATAGGGTAATGTAAATAACTGCCCATTACAGAATTATGCAAGTTTTGTAAAGGTGGCAAACGCTAAATCTGATCACTACAGATCAAAACAATCATCTTAATATATAAAAACAAATGTTACACCCGATAGACTACTATCTGTCTTTTCTAGATCACTTATGAAATCCTATTTGCTCCACTATAGGTAGTCACATCCATCGCTTAATTTGACTATTTTGACAATAAAATATGACGAGCAGAACAATCAAACCTAGTTTCTGAAGGTTCAGACTATTCAAAATACATTCAAACTAAGTATAGCAGAGGGTGCCACCTCCGACCCTTATTTTGGCAAGATAGGCGATTCTGGCTCCTAGAGTAGAAATGCAAATAACAGAAACTGTCAGCAATATGCGGTTACAGCTTTTCTTCGGGTAAAACGCCTGGCAAAACAGTGTGAGAAATGGTTTCTTTTCTGCTTTATGACTTCCGTCAGTTCCTCAAAATTAGGCGCCGGTTACTTTTTATTCCATTTTGTGTAAATAATAAACAAGACACAATAGACAAATAAATAAATAAATAATTTGTATATCAAACTTCAATTTTTTATCGAAATTTGAAGTCTTGATTCATCGTTCTCTGATTTTGGACGTGTACGTTGTTACTAAGATGGAACATTGCACATCTCTGTTTTATCCAACAACTGGATGATTAGGGTACTGGAGTCCAATCCAGACAATATTAACGGTTTGATTTTTTTTTATGAAAGAAGTTTATGTCTTACCAAGCAGGTGGCTGCATGCCTTCTGAATTCGGGTGTTGTAGTATGAATTCTGTATTTGACATGGTACTATGATCTGTGTTACATTAATTTCTAGCGCTCAGCGAGCTGCAAACCATTCCCACACAGCCCCACGACCTCCCCTGTGTTTGACATTTGGAGGATATAAATGATAATGTTTATGTACCGTGGACACTTCAAACTGATAAGCAAACATCTGTGAAAGCTTTCAAAGAGTTCACCAGGGTAGAGAGAATGGCAAATATGTGGTGAAATGGATAAGAAAAAGTCACTCTCAATGTGTTCGCTTTGTATCCACATTTATGAGGTTTCTGCACCGACTTAGGTTTCGTTTATATAGCATAATTGAGATGAGACAGCAAGCCAGAGCTTATGGAAGTCATGTACAGACTTTTTTAAGACTAGTTTCCATGAGCCGCGAGACACGCATTTTTTTATCTGCGACCAGAATCAATTCAACCAGTACACCAGTGTGATATAGCTTTAGATTTATCAGACTGGTCAAGCAGTATCAGTACTGAGTATATTTAAAACGTATTTTTATGTATAAAAAGTATTTTTATTTCTATAATTTGTGATGTGTTGACACAGTTCAATTTTTTCTCACTATTGATACGAGTAATTAACAGCATTTGATATAAATTTGAATACGAGTATTGAAAAAAAGTAAAGACGTATGAACACCCAATTTCCAAAATGTAGTCACCTTCGAGCTATAGGAGATGTCTAATCATTCAACAATCATTAAGTAATTTTAACTTGATAAGCAGAGAAGAGAACAGAACTTTTATTCTTTCAAACTGAAGGAAACCAGCATATGAGCAAACACATACTAACCAATAGAAATTTCTAAGTGCCCACGTAGCTTAATAGGGACTAGAATTTTACCTACATGTACTAAGCTGTGTCAGCAATTTAAAAGAAGGCATGAGTTTCTCAAATTTAAGTATATTTACAGGTCTTCAGTAATATTCAGGTTATGTATTATTTTTACCTCTTTAATAAAAATAATCACCTTAGAGTAAGTGATGAAATTTGCCTGTTACTTAGTATGCCATATCTTTGCCAACCATTTATGTGTTTCCGTCTTCCAGTTTCAATCGGTAATAATGTTATTAGTAGTTCTAAATCTTAAAACTATGGTTGTATATGTGTTATGCAATTTTCAAGAATATATTGTTTTAAATATTCTGTTGGAATTTTGAGCTTTTTAGGAATGCGTGTACTGCTTCTATTGGAATTGCATTTGTAATCTATTTTTAACTTCGGTAAATAACCAGTTTACATCGACAAAGCTAGAAACACCTTGTATAACTGTTGGAACTTAATATTCGGTGACTTAATATATTTACAGTTAGCTAGAGTTTTGTCAGTAAATTAAGGGATTAAATTGATAAAATGCCAAGTGTTCTTTATTAAGCGCGCGATTTGGTAAGTCTTATGTTAATATTTGTTTTTCGCGTACAGATACGGATTGTTTGAATGATGTATTTCAAAGCGATAAAAGGATTCAGATGATAGGAAAGTTATGAGAAATTGCAGCCCGGACATATGAAAAGAAAATGAGCAGTGTATTCAGGAAACTAAAGGTACTTCTAAAAACTAAAAGATGGAATGGCAGAATACAGAAATAAATACGTCAAAGAGTGGGCGAGTCTCAATATCATTCAAATGAAATGTAAGAGATTCTCTATTATTTACAATGACACGGGCTCAAAATACACTCGAATATTTATTAAAATAAAATATTTGCTGAAAGAAAAAACCACAACATCTGTTTGTCATGTATGTATATCTATATTCTATGAAGTTTGCTTTGATTAGAAAACCAGGATGGTGCATATGTCTGTCTTTATTTATCGGAACTGGTGTAACGAGTATTGCCACACTATACCTATATTTTCGTTGGTTTCTCTGAAAATACAAATAGGTTCATAACTTTTGAAACTGACGAAATTTGAATCGGCCCTAAGTCTGAGGTAAATATATATCAGAAATGTTTTAAGAGATCAACTTACAGTCCAGGCATAAAACTCGCAAACTGCAAAATATACAGAAGAAAAAAGTGGAACTGATACGAAAACGGTTTTATTGATAGCTGATTTTTCTCATAGTAAGGTGACATGACAAATTTAAATTCAAACCAAAGATTCTTTATACTTTATTTTTGATTGATTATTAAATATAAACGATGCCAAAATCTCGACATCAAGATTAAATTGTGTCAGTAAATCTACAACCACTCTTTTACATCAATAAATTTTATACCCCCTATTCCCCTACAGTTAATAAGATATGATATTTCGTGAACATTGATTTTTTAAAAAGACTGTATCATTTCATTGATGATAATCGTGGGAGGAGAAACAAACTTTATTGACAGCATTGCATATGTTTTATCTTCTATCCATATTAGTTTGAGGTTTATTAATTAAAACTTTATTCGACCAACGGCGTCCTAATTTGTCAAATATTTGAACCGTGCCAAGACAAAATCTGATTTAACCTGTAAAGCGCAAATTCGAACAGGAGAGCCCCCTTATGATCAAATTATTTTCTTTAAGAGCAGACCACATTGTGAAAGAACTTCGTCGTCCGAGGAAACATACAGGAAGTGACAAAAGATGGTCCCCTTTGTAAAAATGGCAGGAAAAGATGGAGAGTACCCACTCACTTTAACCCATTGCATTCTGGGTATTTTTGTCGTCTGCTGAAATTGTCGTCTGCATCAAAAATCAAGAATATTTTGACAATATTGGTCTAACTAACTTTTGTAGAAATGATGTCTATGCAGCAGTTTGGATCTCAGATCAGGCCCCACGTTTGTGGGGCCGGATCTGGATCCAAACTGTTTTCCCAGATCCCGAATGGAATGGGTTAAAACAGGTTTTCTCATAATGCATCTTATTCTCTTTTATACACACATGTTCACACGCACTTTAAAATCACCGCGAAAAAGTTTACCGCTCACCATCTGTCATATTTCAGTGATAAGTCATATGATAAAGTATCCCGTTGAAGACACCGCCTGTGTGGGGTTATAATGCTAAATGACATCAAATTAAAATAACTGATTTCAGATTAGAAAAATAGTTCGATACTGGATAAACGGTAAAAAATTAGGTGTTTTGATTGCAATCATTTTTAAGGTTCTTAGCAGCGTATTTTAGTCTTTGAATGGGACATATTTTAACAGTTCCTTACATTGAGATTTATCCTGTTATTGTTTTCAATGACCTTTTTTATCTTTGAATTTGGAAAGTCACTTGCATTTTCAGAAGACTTTCTATCAAATTCCTGACTGATTGGCAAACAAGTACAGACCCCTATCAGACTGTTCCACTAAGTGCTTAGGCATGTCATATCTGCTACAATAGTAAGAAATTTAAGCTTCGAATCTGATTCCATTTTAATTTTGCCAAATATTGGCCACTGTGTAATTTTGTGCCAAGTCTTATATATATACTGACATAAAAAAGAAACGTCCGTTTTATAAGGTTCTGTGTCTTTTGAACAAGTTAAGTTGTCATCCAAAAGAAATGAAACTTAATATTTCCTGAACGTATGGCAGACATAAAGTTGCAACCATTTTAATTTTTCTCAATAGCCACAAGGTTTATCGAACGTAATGTGAAAACAGCTTTTTTAATCCTCAGCAGCGTTTTGTTCATCTAAACATGAAACTTTTGTGTTAAACGGGAGTAAGAAACGTCAGAACACGAAAAAAAAAACTTTAAAAACAAAACCCGGTGACTAAATGAACGAGAAAGAAGCAGCCCAAAGTCTTCAATTTATAAAATTATCTCCCTTTGAATTAAATTAATAACGATTTTAGAACCTCCATATTTCCATAGCCGTTCATTATTTTGACGCCGTTTTTGTTTTACCTGACTTTTCTTATGTACGATAATGACAACATGCATCAGAAAACCAAAATTAAGGCTGGAATCTGAAATCCGGGTTCAATAAAGTCCGGTTTAATTCACCCCATCCTTCACAAAAAAGTAATCAAGTAATCTTGTAACCAACTTTTTGTGAGGCTAAATGATGGTAATTTCAATGCTAGTGATGGCTAGAAATGAAATTTGAAGTAGTCCTATGCCATTAACATCCAAACTGATGGACAAACAAGAGACTGTCTGCGTATATCTACGCACGGTCGTAATCGATGTTTTGTGATGTCACTTTAGGCTATGTGATAGAGTTATGCCAGTGGTCTTGACAATAAGGAATACATCTAGCCCTCATAAAATCTCAGCAGCGTGTCTGCTCAGTGATGCTGAGATGTGTTTCGATGGTTAAAACATGAAGAACACACAAGATAATGATGTTGTGACTTGTGAAATTTGGGTACTGGTGCTGGCGGCTTTGTCCTTGGCGCTAATTGTCATAGAATGGATTTCCGGTTGGAGCATGTCATTGCTAAATGATCGACAATATTGAAGCAAACCATTTGAAGGAAATGCCTGCATGACTTTGGAATGAACAGACACAAATATAAAGCGGACGTTTCTTGTTTGTGTCAGTATATATTGCAGAAGAATGGATTTTATGGTAAATGCTTAAAATCTAGCTGTGTCGGAATATCATCGGTTAAAGGATTAAGGTTTACATGTGCATAAACCCTGTTTAAATCTCAGGCGCATAGTATTAGTACTGACTATAGAAGTGCGTTTTTCCGTTTATAGTTTATTATCATCACGCTACGCGTGCCTGTTATCGAAATGGTGTTGTTTAGCTTTAGCCTGTAAATGTCTCTCATGGGTTTTCTTTTTCGATGTTGAGGATATACTGTGCTTTGTGAAGGCAGCCTTTCCTTGGTAACTTCCATTATCAGCAGTAGAACTAGAAAACTGTTTAAGGCACAAATGATGTCCTCGTGCAATACTTGTCACAGTGCAGCGTACATCATTAAACTATCTATCATCAATGACAAACACAATTTCAACTACACTGTTGGCCTGACTCTCAAAAGCTATATGCACATTTTCATCAAGTTCAAAACAGTCATGCATAAGGTTCGAGAAAGAATGCACCGAAAATTACCGGAGGAGATGGTAAATTTGATTTAATTTAATAATATTTTATTGCCTATCAAACAAGTGGTTGGGTCGGACGATATGTTCTTACAATATTACTTACAGTCCTTCCCCTGTATGTTTACAGGAACTCCTAAATTGTGCAAAGATGCACGAAACGACTACGTTGAAAAGGCTGTAAACTTGTAAAAAATGTAACCCACAAAAAAGGCACATAAGAATCCAATTTTCTTACTAGCACACATTCATTTTTAGCTCACCTGAGCCTTTAGGCTCATAGGTGAGCTTATAGTATAGCCAGGCATCCGTCGTCCGTCCGTCGTCCGTCCGTCCGTCCAGCCGTCCGTCGTCAACATTTTCAAACATCTTCTCCTCTGAAACCACTGGGCCGATTGAAGCCATATTTCATATGGAGCCTACCTAGGTCGGGGGAACGAAAGTTTGTTGGGGTTATCTGGGTCACATGGCCAAGATGGCCGCCACGCCCGTATTTGGTAAATACACTTCAAAAATCTTCTTCTCCAGAACCAAAAGGTCTATGACCTTGAAACTTGGTATGTAGCATTAGGCAATTGGGCCCATCATAGTTTGTACAAATGATGACCGTGCAGTGACCTTGACCTAATATATGACATGGTCAACTTCGGTACCTTAGGCTTTCATATGGGAAAAATGCCTAAACAGTAGATTTCTCAGAAACTATTTATGTCTAAGGTATAATATTTGGTATACATGGTCAGCTAAATGAGCAAATGAAGATACTATGTCACTAAAGGTCAAGGTCATTCCGTCGGTCCATCCATCGTCAAGATTTTCAAACATCTTCTCCTCTGAAACCACTGGGCCTATTGAAGCCAAATTTCATATAGAGTCTCAGTAGGTTGGGAAAACGAAAGTTTATACCCCGTGTCTGGGTCACATGACGAAGATGGCCGCCATGCCCATATATGGTAAAAACTCTTCAAAAATCTTCTTCTTCAGAACCAAAAGGCCTATGACCTTGAAACTTGGTATGTAGCATTGAGCATGCGGGCCCATCATAGTTTGTACAAATGATGACCTTGCGCTGACCTTGACCTAATTTATGACACGGTCAACTTTGGAACGTTAGGCTTTTTTATGGGAAAATGCTTAAACAGTGGATTTCTCGGAAACTATTTAAGTCTAAGGTACAATATTTGGTATACATGGTCAACTAAATGAGCAAATGAAGATATTATGTCACTAAAGGTCAAGGTCATTCCGTCGGTCCATCCGTCGTCAAGATTTTCAAACATCTTCTCCTCTGAAACCACTAGGCCGATTGAAACCAAATTTCATATAGAGTCTCAGTAGGGTGGGGAAACGAAAGTTTATACCCCGGGCCTGGGTCACATGACGAAGATGGCCGCCATGCCCATATATGGTAAAGACTCTTCAAAAATCTTCTTCTTCAGAACCAAAAGGCCTATGACCTTGAAACTTGGTATGTAGCATTAGGCAATTGGGCCCATCATAGTTTGTACAAATGATGACCGTGCAGTGACCTTGACTTAATTTATGACACGGTCAACTTCGGTACCTTAGGCTTTAGAGGTGCAACGATTCACTTCGATGCATCGAAAATCCGGTTCACAAGGGCCGATTCGATTCCGATAACAACTCCACTAATTTCGATTCGATTCACAATCCCCCGAATGGGCCCTCATTTAAAACGGAAGTCCGTGTTTTAGACCCGCTCTGAATATTATAACGCTGTTTATCACGTAACGTACGATTGGTCAGTAATAATTAGGTCATCCAATCAATACGGGTGTTTCGTTTCCTTATCGGTAGGGTTATCAAAATGGCGTCTAACGATCACTCGCAGAAACCTGTGTCCAAAGATGCACCCCAAAGCAGGGTTCGAATTTAGACTCGCAAAATGCGACCAAAATTTACAGACTGCGAGTCCAAGAAACCACCACTTGCTTTTCTTTGCGAGTGTAGTTTTCCCGGTGCAAAGAACTAATCCGGAAGTGTAAAGTTTTTGTTTATGTGCAGAACAAGATGCGCAGTCGCAAACTCGTCTTGATCACCCAGGTGCTTGCCTTATATTGATTCCCCAATACGGTGCCCCTCGTCAAGCGTCTGACAACCCACATCTGCAAGCGTCTGTTTTCAGTTTGATCAAAAAGCACATGTTCTCAAATCAATACACATGGACAGATATTAATTGTGAACTGGAAAAGGAGCAAAACGGGGGATCAGGAAGAAAAAACTTCTGAAAATAAACCCATCAAGACTGACTCTGTGGGCCCAAAACCCCAAACTGTCCCTATAAAAACTGCACAGAAGTGGGAAAAAGAGCTCAGAGTTGCTCTGGAATATGAAACTAGTAGCTGTGAAGAGAACATGGTAGGGAGTGTAGGCATGGCCCTTGTGAGGTAAAGCCTCATTGGTAAGATACTTTATATTGTCTGTCAGATAGGGAAAAAGGGAGTATAATGAATGAGAACCACTAAATTTAGCAAGTGAGAAAAAAAGTTAATTTCAAACCCTGCAAAGATAAATAGAAGTGTAAATATAACAAAATAAAGTGATAAACATGATGAATTAAGGTAGCATAAAATCAATCATGAATCGAATCGAATTAATCGAATCGAGGTGTCTGAAATCGAAATCGAATCGAATCGGTCGTTGGATGAATCGTTGCAGCTCTATTAGGCTTATATATGGGAAAAATGCCTAAACAGTGGATTTCTCAGAAACTGTCTAAGTCCAAGGTACAATATTTGGTATATATGGTCAACTAAATGAACAGTTGAAGATATTATGTCACTAAAGGTCAAGGTCATTCTGTCAGCCCCTCTGTCGTCTAGATTTTCAAACATCTTCTCCTCTGAAACCCCTAGGCTGATTGAAGTCAAATTTCATATGGAGCCTACCTAGGCTGGGGGAACGAAAGATTGTTGGGGGTATCCGGGTCACATGACCAAGATGGCCGCCACGCCCGTATTTGGTAAAAACACTTCAAAAATCTTCTTCTTCAGAACCAAAAGGCCTATGACCTTGAAACTTGGTATGTAGCATTAGGCAATTGGGCCCATCATAGTTTGTACAAATGATGACCGTGCAGTGACCTTGACCTAATTTATGACACGGTCAACTTCGGTACCTTAGGCTTTTATATGGGAAAAATGCCTAAACAGTGGATTTCTCAGAAACTGTCTAAGTCCAAGGTACAATATTTGGTATATATGGTCAACTAAATGAACAGCTGAAGATATTATGTCACTAAAGGTCAAGGTCATTCTGTCAGCCCCTCAGTCGTCTAGATTTTCAAACATCTTCTCCTCTGAAACCACTAGGCTGATTGAAGTCAAATTTCATATGGAGCCTACCTAGGCTGGGGGAACGAAAGATTGTGGGGGGTATCCGGGTCACATGACCAAGATGGCCGCCACGCCCATATATGGTAAAAACACTTCAAAAATCTTCTTCTCCAGAACCCAAAGGCCTATGACCTTGAAACTTGGTATGTAGCATCGAGCATTTTTGCCCATCACAGTTCCTTGCGATGATCTTGACCTAACTTATGACACGGTCGACTTCGGTACCTTAGGCTTTTATATGGGAAAACGCCTAAATAGTGGATTTCTCAGGAACTATTTAAGTATAAGGTACAATATTTGGTATATATGGTCAACTAAATGAACAGCTGAAAATAAAATGTCACTAAAGGTCAAGGTCATTCTGTCAGCCCGTCCGTAGTCAAGATTTTCAAACATCTTCTCCTCAGAAACCACCGGGCTGATTGAAGCCAAATTTCATATGGAGTCTCAGTGGGATAGGGGAACGAAAGTTTGTAACCAGGGTCTGGGTCACATGACCAAGATGGCCACCATGCCCATATATGGTAAAATTCTTTCAAAAATCTTCTTCTTCAGAACCGGAAGGCCTATGACCTTGAAACTTGGTAAGTAGCATTGGGCACTTAAGCCCATCATGGTTTATACAAATGATGACCTTGCGGTGACCTTGACCTCATTTATGACCCTGTCAACTTTGGTATATTAGGCTTTTATATGGGAAAATGCTTAAACAGTGGATTTTTCAGAAACTATTCAAGTCTAAGGTACAATATTTGGAATATATGGTTAACTGAATGACCAGATGAAGATATTGTCACTTATGGTCAAGGTCATTCCATCAGCCCATCCGTCGTCAAGATTATCAAACATCTTCTCCTCAGAAACCACTGGGCTGACTGAAGCCAAATTTCATATGGAGTCTCAGTGGGATTGGGGAACGAAAGCTTGTAACCAGGGTCTGGGTCACATGACCAAGATGGCCACCCCGCCCATATATGGTAAAAACTCTTCAAAAATCTCCTTATTCAGAGTCAGAAGGCCTTTGACCTTGAAACTTGGTAAGTAGCATTGGGCACTTGGGCCCATCATAATTTATACAAATGATGACCTTGCGTTGACCTTGAGCTAATTTATGACACTGTCAACTTTGGTATGTTAGGCTTTTATATGGGAAAAATGCCTAAACAGTGGATTTCTCAGAAACTATTCGAGTCTTAGGTACGCTATTTGGAATATAAGCTTAACTGAATGACCAGATGAAGATATTGTCACTAAAGGTCAAGGTCATTCTGTCAGCCCGCCCATCTGTTGTCAAGATTTTCAAACATCTTCTCCTCTGAAACCACTTCCCCCCAACCCCCCCCCCCCCACCCCCATTGAAGGCAAATTTCATATAGAGTCTTAGTGGGATGGGGGAACGAAAGTATGTTCCCAGGATCTGGGTCACATGACCAAGATGGCCACCATGTCCATATAAGGTAAAACCCCTTCAAAAATCTTCTTCTCCAGCACTAAAAGGCCTATGAGCTTGAAACTTGCTATGTAGCATTTGGAAGTTGGGCCCATCATAATTTATACAAATCAGGACTGTGCATTGACTGTGACCTAATTTATGGCAAGGTCTTTGATGCATTGGAAAATGCTTAAGCAGTGGATTTTTCAGAAACCATTCAAGTCTAGGACATGCCCATATATGGTAAAACTCCTTCGAAAATCTATTACTCCAGAACCAAAGGCACAATGACCTCGTGGCATGGTATGAAGCATTGAGGACTTGGGCTCATAATAGTTCGCACAAATCATGGCAGCGCATTGACCTTGACCCAATTTATGCAAGGTCAACTTTGGTATGTTATGATTTTATGTGGGAAAAATGCTTAAACAGTTGATGTTACGGAATTTTTTTAACCCTAGATATAATAATTGGAAAATATGGTTAACTAAATGAATACATGAAGACAAGGTTATCAAAGGTCAAGGTCATTTTTTTAACTTTGCTCAAGGTCACTGAGATTTTAAAATTAAAATATGCACACCTTTTAAGCCACTGGTTTCAAATTTTTAACAAATGGGCGAAATGACAAATTGTGTCTGTTGACAGAAGGTGTCAGGTGAGCTACAGGACCATTGGTCCTCTGGTTTCAACTTTCGGTGCGTAGGTTGAACTATGCTTGATTACTGTGGCCTTCCTGGGTAATTTTATCCATATTAGATCTATTTGGGACGCCTTGTTCAAATGCCAAAGAAATGTTTTTCTTGTCTGTTTCTTGGCCTGTATTTACGTGGTCTTGTTTGATAACACAGTGATCTCCAGATGTCGCATTACGTTGTGTCTGTCGAGTCCTCATCTTTGATTAGTTATATTTGTATCCGTTCCTTTTTTCCGTGATGATTTATTGATGGGTAAGGAAACCTTCACGCGGACGGAACTGCTAACTTAATGTTTCAAACCATTGCAGAAGCTGAGGGCGAGGGTTTGGTTTCCGTATACACAGTTTAAGCCTCCCGTAATTTATTACTGACCATTCTAAGGTGATACTTCTGTTGTGGTTCCTTAATGTTATTTGTTCTTGTTGTGCAGGTCGGTACTTTTGTTCACCTGTTATGTGAGCGGTGTTTTAAATGGGGTAGCTGAATGACCACCTGTCTGGGAAAGAGCTGTTCGTTCATACTTCATTGAAGCCGGGCCGCGTAGCGCAGTCGGTAGTGCGTCTGACTCAAGGTCCAGAGGTCCCGGGTTCGATACCCGGTCCGGCCACATATTTTCGTTTCTCCTCCCGCTGATTCAAGAAGGGCAGTTGTCAGTTACTGGCGAAAGGATGTGCACTTAGTACTGGTTAACCGCTAAGGGGGTCTAAGCCTGCCCAGGAATAATGTAGTTAAGGTAACTGACAGTCCCGACATGACCATATAGCTGTTTACCGTGGACGTAAAACAAAATAGCAAAACAACAACCTACTTCATTGCCTTTTGATTTTGATGGCGCGAAGTATTAGATTCTGATCACTGCCTATCTTACTTCTATATGGTTAAAGTTTGGATTTTCTATAAAACTAACTACGTGTCTCAATAGTTTTGATGATGCTCAGTTTCCAATAGACCCAGCGTGCTCTCGTTTACACCAACGTTTGTATAGTTTGTGTAACATTTGAGCTTCTTAACCACTATCAGGTAAATCTACGACATAAAGGAGACTGATTTTCGTTCTTCACAAGTATAATCAGTGCAGTGTATATGAGATATCTTTAACCTGACGCTTATGTCAAATCTTAAAGAATGTGCGTCGAATTGTTTACAATGATCAGGAATTAATACAACCAAACCCCACATTCCGCTCTCAAAACCAATGTGGAAAGAAGCACATACACACAGAAAGTGACCCAAGTTTACGAAAGACACGCACAGTAAACCGAATGAGCAGCTTTTTCCCAAACAGATGGTCATTCAGCTACCCCAATAACAGCATCAACATCTATTTCTACTTATTTTTTAATTTTCGTTACAAAACAAAACAAAACAGAAGGCAGATTGGGCAGCAATACGGGTGGCCAAACCGCCAGAAACCATAGACAAGCGGACACAGCACAATATAACATCAAGGAACCGCAACAGAAGTACCGCCTTGGAACGGTCAGCAAAAGATTACTGGGGGCTTAAACATGTTTTACTGGGCCCAAACCTCGCCCTCTGCTTCTGCTGTGGTTTGAAACATTAAGTTAACTGTTTGATCCGCATAAAGGTTTCCTAACTCATCAATGAATCATCACCGGAAACAAACAAATCACAGATAAAGCATATGATGAATCAGAAATGAGGACTCAACGGAAAAAACGTACTGCGACACCAGGAGACCCCTGGGAAGTCAGACAACCCCACTGAAATACCGGAGCAAAAGAAAACTATCAGTTGAACCCCGAATAACCAAGCAACAGACAAGTATCTTTTCTCTTTATTTTAAAATGAGCCCCCGTCAACACCAAATGGGTCAATGTATTATACCATACCAGCTAAAACGCAATATAGGAGCACTGATAGAATTTTATTTCTTCATACAACTGTGTTTACTTGTCAAAAGAAAAATATGTATTATAATAGTTTGTGTCCTTATGTCCATGTATCTGTGCAACACACAACATCAAAACAGACCCTCATAGCCTGACGTTGAAAGCAGACTCTAAGATAAGCCTACGCAGATGCTACAGAACAACGTTTATTGTGGCGAAACATATATTGAGGGTTGTGTCACTCTCTTCGCCCTATATTAAGTGAATATCATCTGAATGGTGTTGAAAGATAAGATTTTGCCAATGTCGTTGCCATGGGATACAGATCATCCTGATAGAGAACGCCATCTTGACGACAATACTGGCTCCCACTTGGTGCGATATCCATGAAGTTTCCTGTATACGTGCCCACTGACAGTGGATTACAAACTGAAAAAAAGATAAAAATATCAGTGCCTCACATGTATGCTTGCTTGTGTTTTCGTCATTTCTTTGCTTGTTATTTAACTCCATAACTGCATGACTTGTGTATGACTTTTTAAAAGACAATATAGTTAGAATACATACATACATACATACATGCATGGTCATACATACATACATGTTTATGTGCTTTGGAAAAGAAACAGACGAGACGATATAAAGACACGCTAGAACAATTCACCGAAGTTATGGCAGATACTATGCAAATAATTCAAATTCTTCAATAATTCTAAACATTGCAAAATTGCAAAAAGTTGTGAAGTTTTTGCATATAGCCTACTAAATTAGCTATTTTAGCAAATAATTTCTTGAAATGCAAATAGATAATGATTACCTATACTCTGATACTTCTGAATGGTAAGTCAACTTTTGGGGAAGAACAAAGCAAAAGTAAATCAAAAGTTTGTTATTAAAACAACTTTACAATGTTCTTTGTTGCGATTTTTATCTATGACTTTCATTTTGTGTCTTGGCAGTTAAAAGAATATATACAGTTTTGTTCTTGATCGGACGTCTAAGCAAAATTATAAGGAGGCAGTTATTAAAAGAAGAAACACACAAAAAGTACCAGTTATTCCAGCCATACCTTGAAGATTTTCGTGTGAACTTCGATAATATGGTCTAGCGGTATCAAATGCTGTCTGTCGATTTAGGCTCTCCTGATACACATTGTTCCTAAATATTGTACTTTTATTGAGATTTTCATATTGAGCCGAGAGTTTATTATAGTTATATGCAGGATAAGGGTCGGTGTAGCCAGGATGTCCTCGACTGTCCGACCAATAGGCACTGCTGGCAGGAGATATGGCCGAAAACGGGTTTGACGAAAACGTCTGGGAAAACGAATCGGAATATGACGGCAGTCTTCCTCCAAGAGGCGGGTTGGAGTAGTCCGAATATGAACTGATTCCAAACTGAGGTAGGTATGTTGGACGGTCGTAGCTATTTGCGTTGTATGTTTGGTATGATTTTAGAGGCGGTAGAGCTATATTTGTCTGGTTGAGATGAGTTGAGGAATCAACACTGCCTATCTGAGGCTGTTGTACTTCTCTGGCCGCTGGAGTTGGTCTTGAGAATGCAGTAGTATTTGTTTGAGAACATATTTCAGGCAGATGGAGATCGTCAGACTTGTCATTTGAAGAATTTTCTGCAACAGTTAAAGAATCTGAAAAACAAACACAATTAAAAATGAAGAATTCTATCATACAATGTCTCAAAAAAGTTAACCTTTACTCCTTATAGGGAGCTGCAGCTCGCAATAACGCATAAGTGTATAATGCTTAAAGATTTTGAGACTTTTTGTTTGACTAAGTGTGTATGTTATCGTAAGTGTCCGTCTTGTCGGTCGTACTCTGCATCTCTTCTTCTTTCGGTATCGGGGAGCCCCGGTAGCTCAGTATGTTAAGTGTTGTCCTGCTGATCTAGTGGTCCCGGTTTCGAGCCCCTCTGGAGGCGGGAATCTTTTCAATTGTAAACGGGGTTCCATTGCACACAGTCTTTCATTATCATCCACTCAACGTCCTGATATGACTGAAATACTGTTTAAAAGGACGTAAAATCGCAAGTTATCCATCCATCCATCTTTCGGTGTCTTGGGTGAATGGTACTTTGTGATTGTGGTCTTTCCAGGGCATCTTAACCTGTTTACTTAACCCGCAAACACAGCTGCATATAAAGAAAGTGTCTATACAACCTCTAAAAATAAATCAGCATTCTTCCTTATATCTCCATGAAAATGTATGCTGTGGCGCTTTATTACACTCTCCATATTTTATGGATAACTAAGAAAAACATCCTCATTGAAATAAGATTAAATAACTAGACTTGTAGTGTTTGACTGCTAGTTTCTAAGCGCGTTAAAGTTACTTTAGAATAAAATTATTGTCAGTTTTAATGATAGTTTTGATACTCAGAATTTACTCATAACTTTCAATTCGCCTCGCCTGCATTTACATTTTCGTCTCACAGGCATAAAGATTATAAAATAAAGGCATACCGTTTTCTGTTTCTTCACCATATTTCCTCTTTCGACATTTGGGTGACTGTTGGGATTTACTGGAACAATTTCGTAATCTTGGCTGTGTTTGAATTTCTTCTGCAAATTAATTACATATAAGAATCAACTCATCTGTATGTAAGATATGTGAAATACATTTAATTTAATAAATATATATGAAAACATGTTTGAATGCTAAGTTATTTGAAACCGTTTAAGCTGCCACAAAGGCATGTGTCAATGTCTGTCAAGATTTAGATTTCAAATATTTTCTGAAACCGTAAAATTGTTCGAATGAGAAGCTTAAGAATGACTTTCTGTTGACCACTTTTGTTCGATTTCATGCAAAGAAACAATACATTTTTCTGTAGATGTAATCATGGATAACTTTTCACTCTTTGAAAATCGAAAACCAATATTCGGTAATCGGACAGGTTATGAAATACACTAAGAGATATGGGACACTCATCGTTTTCTTCTCATTTCATATTTTCTTATGGTCACATTCTTTTATCCATGTTAAATTTGAAAGCTGCATTAAATTTCGAACAGCCTGATATATTTTTTTTTTTTTTTAAAAGTTGCATAGGAAATATCGCGGTTATTTTTTAGTTTAAGTTGACTACCCTCAAAATGTACAGAACCTATAGTAAATCATGACTTTTTGTACAGCATTGATCAAAGTTGTTGCCTAAATTTTTTTTTTTTTTTTTTTTTTTTTTTTTGAGGGGGGGGGGGGCGACTAAAATGGCCATTTTCCGTGTTCATTCTTAAAATACAATTCAGAATCCCGTTCATATTTTTTAATCAAATCGGCAAAAAACAGTGCCGTAATTATTGCATTTTCGATTAGCACCCATATTTTCTATGCTGGCCACATATGGATATCCAATAGAATTCACACGTCATTTCAAATGGCGTAGAAAGTTGGGGAATTATTCTGCAATCATTTCTGTACGTATTTTTATAATGGCAAAAAGATAAATACCGCTTTGCACTGAAAAACATCGTAAAACGAAGTTGGCCGCAGCAAAAAAGATATCTGTCGATAAACGACGATGTCTGATGGTATTTATGGTCATGTACCTGCATTTTTCATATGTTCTTGCACTCGTTTTTGAAGTTCTTTTTCAGTCTCTTGTTCTTCTTGAGTTTCAAATACGAGGAAAGCATATTCGTCGAACAATATGTGGATGAGATGAAATGAACCTGAAAATATTGGGAAAACTTTTAATTCAGAAAACTAACAAAAAGAACCTGGCAAAAGATCTTCACTGACCCATCTACATATCTATCAGATTTCCTATTGTTAATATAATTTGAAACAATAAATTCCTTTTTTTTCCAATAAATTCAATTATTTGAAATACGTAGGCGAAATGACTCTGACACTTACAGTTCGCGGAAGGTAGTCTGAGTACCTTATTTAAAGTTCCCTCTTATAAATCAGGGTATTTACATAGTCAAAACAGTCAAATTTTGAGAGAAATAAGATCAATATAAGAATAGGTTAGTACCTTACAGCAACTGAGCTTGTATAAAAAGACAGATAAAACAAGATCCCTAAATGTACAAACCAAACGATATTGCACTTCTTAAAGTAAGATCCCTCAATAAAAGGGCACCAAAAGCCTCCCATTGAAGTAAGAATTCCGCTGCTTTATCTCTGATTGTTTTGCTGTTCTTACTAGGCTGAAAAAATACCAAATGTACAACTGATATTATTTTTCAAAACGTAAACTGTACAAGAAAGAATTTGAGAAAATGAATAAGATACGGTATTCCATGTTTTTTTCTTGCTTTAACGGAGTGTGTATCCAAACTTTGTCCAACATGCCCGAAGTAAGCAAGAACAGCTTTTGTAGATTTTATTTGCGTTTGATGCTGTTGTCAGCCTTACACCATAAACACGCTAAAGTTTTGAGGCAATAAATGGGTCCACCAGCATAGAAAAACGTCAAATAATGATCAAACAAGTGAGATATTTACAAAATTTGAACATATATGTTTATGATAAAGTAATTTCTTTAGCAGGAAAAGAATAAATATACTTTTATTGCATAAAGTTTTCTGTTTTAGTGTTATGAACTGGGTACCATGTCCCTAATTTATCTTTATTCTGTACCTGCAACACACATTTATCAATGATATCGTCTAGCCATTCAGTGTATGCTTCAATAGGAGATTGTTTGCCTAACAGCGTCTGAAATTCTTCATAATCTGAAAGAGAGACAAAGGAAAAATAGTTTTTGCCTCTTAATTCCTTCGAAAGCCCAAAACGCATTCATTCAAAAGAGTTTCCAACATGATATTTTTATGGAAACGAGCTTCCTTTTAAGCCACGGCACTAAGTAGTCATCCGCTTCAAAGACTTCATCCGCTTCAAAGCCTTGTGAAAAATGATAAATTAAAAGACAATTTTACTATCGGCCTCACCGTGGTGCAACCACTGGTCCTTCTTACACTGGCTTTACACTGCCTTTCGGTCCCAAATTTTATTAACCATAGCTCTTATGATTCAATAAGATTTAATGTGTTGTCTTACTGTCGAGGAAACCTACGCAGATCCAGCAGATACTTCATGTTTGTCGTTGCAGCAGCATGCGGATGAGGCTGATTAACAAGGGCTTCGCAAGCGGCGCATAATACGCCCGTTTTAATGTCATAAAGGAGTTACAGAATCAACAAGACTGTTTACAAAAGGATAGACCGGCAGACAAACAGGGGAAACCACTCTATAATTAATGACGGCAACATTATTTAAATATTTAACACATCCAATACTATTAGTATACCAAAAATCAGCTTCCAAGGGGAAGTGGCTCCTAAGTTGAGTAACGCCAAAGTCAAACAAGGGCGGTAATTCATAAACTAAATATACTAGCTATACCATTCTTGGTTCTAATACATTCCCTTGGCAATATACACATCACCATCAAGTTGTGTTAGAATATTCTAAATGGAAGGGCAGATTATTCAGTAAGGTTCTTGCTCAGAATACATTTACCCATTATTAAACACATTCCTACAAAATTTGATTCTAATATTTCAAAATGTTAAGGAGATATGGAGTGAATGCAAAATTCTAAAAATACTATTCAAAGGGAGGTTACGCCGAAATCAAGAAAGGGAGAGCAACCATTTTTATATGTGACACATCATCTTATGATCATGCACATTGCTTTAAAGTTTCATCACGAAATTTCTAACATTTACCGAGTTAAGGGATGCACAAGATAAGTATACACAAAAATAGTCTAAAAGAACTAGTAAAAGGGATGTAACTCTGACACGAAGAAAGGGAGAGCAACGATTGTTTAGCGCGACACATCGTTGGGACTTCATACACATTGCTATGAAGTTTTATGAAGATATCCCAAACAGTTATCTAGTTATGATGCGCACAAGTCTTGCAGGGTAAAAAACAATCAAAGGGGCATAACTTGAAAACTAAGGAAGGGGAAGCAATCATTCTTACACGCGACACGTTCCCCCTACCTTATACATATGCCTATAAACTTTCATGAAGATATCCCAAATGGTTACTGAGTTATGGCGCGTACAAGAATGTTTACGGACAGACGGACGGACGGACGGACAGCGCCACGACATAATACGTCCGTTTTTTCAAAACGGGCGTATAAAAAACGAATCTACTTTAAACTCTTGGCCGCCTTATGCTGAAAGTTTCAATGCGTCCTTTTTGCAGTTCTTTTTCCTTTGCTAGAATGAGTCTACCAACGTCTAGTACCGCCAGCATTCAGTTAGGTTGTGTCTTCACATTTTTATACCTTTTGTATTTCCGTATCTTGTGTGGCTTACACTTTATTATTGTTGCCTTTTCAGGGAAACTTCAGCTAAAATTATTTGGCAGTACTTATATCTCTGTATTCACTTAAGGATATAATAAATACAGGAAAACGAAAATATTTGATTCATATTTAAACAATACTATAACATATATTATGTATAATAAACCCAAGTTTTCCTTTATTTGCTTGTGTATATCATATCATTATTCATACATCGAACGCTCGTTTACTTACAAATTGATAACTTTTCACTGAATTTTGGCGTTGCAAATGACTCCATAAACCCCGCTTGTGTACAGATTTCCACAAAATCAACTTCGGAAATATCTTCTAACATCTGGGTGATGGACTCATGATTTGTTAATACATTTCTAGCCGTCTGAAAGAGTAAAATATCAGAAAAAGAACATATCATTACAATGCTCAGATATTAATATACTTCTTCAAAACTGCCATACTTAAGGGGTAGGAGTATATACCACAAGATCTGTTGCAGAATGACATAAATACGACGACTGAGGGAAAAAGGAACCATATAAATATGAACAAAAACAATAAAACAAGAGAAAGGTTGTTACAAATTATGAAAAGGAGCTGTAAAAAGTTGCTGAGATGTCATTTTATTAAACTTAACGTTTTATAACTGTGGATTGAAAGAAAAACGAATAATCAAAAAATAAATTCTGAAGATGCCATGTGTCGTCTTGCACATGTATACAAATTGCTAGCATTGCGACTAAACAGAACTGGTCAAGAGTGCAAGCAAAACAAATCAATTTCATAATCAAATGCCGTCGCGTTAGTGGATTATCACCTGGATACGGCGTGTAACTCTTTGCAATGGCGCTCATGGCAATGTCGTGTTTACTTGTGGTGAAATCTTGAATCTGGATGAGAATCTTAATTAAATGCGATTTTCGTGTCATATTAGTGAACAGAATCTTGCACTTATGTCCATGTATCACTGAATTTCTAAACTCTCTGGATAAAAAGAAACGATGCTCGGCAAACCCTCGCATCTTGTCTTTTTCTCTAAATCATTAAATGATTCAGTAAAAGATGAGCATTCATGTAAGATCCTCTATTTCACTCCATCTTACCTGAGCTAGGCTGACAAATGACGCTTGTCTGGTTAAGCTCTGTATGAAATGTTTCACAACTGAAATAGAATAAAAATATATGTGTGTCAACACACGGTTTACATAAATGTCTACTATTTCAAAATACTTATGCAAATGCAGTTTATTATCATCTCATCAAAACAAACTTTTGTACAACAAACTATCACTGCAGAGAATATATTTTTTCGACTAATGAAATTGCTAATGCAATTATCGTAATTGTTGTAAATGGGATAAACGTTATAACTGTCTTTATGTTTTAACTTGTAGCTCTTTCCGGCGAAGACTATTTCAGTCTATCTGTGTAACATCTCCGTAATTGTCCAGTGCTTTCAAATTTGCAGTTTCTTATTACGAAGTGTTCGGCTGTGCGAAGGTTGTAATAAGTTCAGAAATTATGCTTCATCAAGGCGCATTGAAACTTGTTTTTTTTTTTTCTTCTTTTTTACTTAATGATTTAATGGGCTCGGAGAGGGATGCTCGCTGCCTGCCGAGCTGCCGAGACCTGGGCATCTTCTCTTTTCTTTCAAACTTTTGCGGTTTAGCGACACTGAAGAAGTTAGGTACAGAAACACGCGTTTGTCGCACTAAATTTGATATGAATCCGCTTATATTAACAAACCCAACGCAATTGTCCCAAATTTTAAAGGTCTTCCTTGAGAAAAGTATGACTCAGGTAATGTCCATACTGATAAGATAGCAACGTTGTCTATGTGATGTTACTTTCATCTTTGTTTTGACAAACTTGGAGATTAAATCTGTAAATAGTTGGTTAATTATGTGTAAAATATATTTGCCCGTGTTAATACAGAGGATATCCTGTATTTGATTTCACAGTTGCAAAGGTATTTCTGACAATTAAATCCTGAATGAGTACAAAAATACGTTGTACCTAAAGTAATGAACTGTATATGCTTGAAATGTATCGATCCATGCACATTCTTTAATACATCAACTCTTGAAAATGAAAGAAGCAACATAGATGCAGAAAATATGAAAAGCAAACCTTCCAGCTTTTTATCTCGAATCTTTTTCTGAATGTTCTCCATTGACGTTTCTAACCAATATGGCAGCCTCTTTGCCAAAAGTTTCATCTCTGAATAAAGTCTGAAAACAATAGCTCAAGCAAATAATCAAATTCCGAAACTGAATAAAAGGACAGACGTTCTTTGTACTAACATGACATTTAAGGCAATCATCCTAATATCAATAGAAATATTAGGATACATATATGAAGACAAGTGTATTCTTTTGAAATTTGCGCCGTTTTGTCTAGTTAGACTGCTGCCGGGGATGGTGACGGGACCTGCATGCCCCGCATCGTGTCCATGCGTCGCCATCTTCGGTAGCATTTCATGGTCTCATTTGAGACAAGAGCGGCGCACCCTTGTGTTCGTAATGCATATAATTTAAATTATATACTGGTCTGTCTCTGTCTGTTCCAATTTATATTTTTTTTTTGCTGACTATTCCGACATTTATTGTCATTTCTTATATGTAAATAAGATAATGGGATCATGGATGCAATAGAGAAATACATGTGTTTTGATAAGCCATCTGTCCTTCTATATTTAATGTAGATGGATAGATTGTTTTTTCCTTTGACAGATGTATTATGAGGCTGTTGTTTGGAGGTCTCTTTTCGTCTTTATAACTTTCTTACATTTCGTTTCGGTAAGAACAGAGACGATGAGAGAGCTTGAAACGAATTTTTTCTTGTCTTCTTGTTTTTCTTTTTCTTCTCATGCACTTGGCCAGCGGACACATGACGTCGTGTTGACGTCGATGCGACGTCATCGCGTCGCTTCGACGTCAACACGACGTCACTTAGGCATTGTGTGGGCACATGGCGTCGTATTGACGTCGAGGCGACGTTATCACGTCGCATCGGCGTCAATGCGACGTCATTTCGGCGTTGTGTGCCCGCTGGGTTAATATAGTATTGTACAATTAAATGTTCATATATTTACTAAACTGCTATATATGTCATATATCACTGTGTATATATGTTATATGTATGTTACTATATATGCTACTCTCCATGCTGGAGGAAATAAAGAATATCTATCTATATGAAGACAAGTGTATTCTTTTGAAATTAGTAGTTTCTTGGCCATTTCCCGGGCGACATTTCCTCATATATATCTAGCCTAATTTGCCTATGAAATCTTTTTGTCTGAATGATAGCTGACAAAATTTAATCTTGATCGAAACAGACTATATATGAAACGCTGGTAAAATTGCATCAAGGTAGGTATCAAATCAATTATTTTGAACCTCGGAACATCATCAGACCCCTAAAAACTAAGCGCCTACTACTGACAAACACGTATTGCTGCACGTGTATCATCTTTTTCAATATTAAACATCGTATCTACACGTCCGAAAGATATTAATTTTTAATCCCTGACAGTTTAACCATGATTAAGGAAGCTTATCTCGACCTCGCTCACTTAGTTAAACCTTCTTCAACCAATTTAGATATGGATACCGCGGTTACTGTGATACAAACACGACAAACCGTATCAGTTAGTGGATTCATAACGGATTCATTACAATCTTTAAGTTATGTACTCAGATTGAGCATGCCTGTGTCATGACAAAGAAGAGATTTGAAAGAATGCAACATGCGGTTGTTGGGAAATTAAAGAAACATTGGCAATGTTTTGCGAGTTGCTGCGAAGAGTTTCCTTGTCATGGTGTGGTTGACGCGAGGCTAATGAAAGATAAATAGCAACTAGAATTATGGTGAAACTTAATACTCGTGTCATACAACTAAACATTCTTTATGTCCTAATAGCCTAAACAATCAGTACTAAAACGATTCTCATCAATGATAGGATAAAGTGAAAGAGGAGACAGAAAATCCAAAACTTACGATTCTGGTAGATCTTGTATTGTTGATGGTATCAACACATCAATAAGGACCTAAAATGATAGATATCCAATCAAATGACTATTGCGCTATTAAAAAACTAAATCTAAATATCAGCAGATGCAGACTTTTCTCCACAAGTTAATGCATTTTATACACATACTTTTTCATAATTCATGGTAAAAGCAGAACTATTTATACTGATATTCTATATTTATGTTTGTAAATGCAATGGTTTTAGCCTGTTAGGAATAAATTCCTTTCTCCATTATTTATTTATTTGTCTATTTATCTATGACCAAGGAAACACATCTCCGATTTCAGAAAAAAATGAAAAACCGGGGGTTCCAGTAAACGCTATACTTACAACCTCGCAAGACTCATAGAACTAAATAATTCAGATTTTATTTTTACCTAAGACATAAAACATACAAAAAATCTACTTCTAAAGACAACTGGTCTGCGACAATATGGTTTTATTACCTTATACAAGATAGAGTCACAGAGTCCAATTATGTCAACCACGATATCCAACTGCAGAATGTCAACCAGGTGGTCGGGCATGCCATGCCAAAAGTGAACCAAGAAGTTTTGTATCTGGAAAAAATAATAAATACAGGTACAGATTAATTTAAATAAAAAAAATATCCATATCATTCCTATTGAAAGCATTTAGACTTTTAGTCGTGATTTTTTAACAATGTAATGCTCAAGAGGAAAGGATCAGCTAATGTCGTTTTGTGTATATTCCCATTCTAATTCAATATACAGAAATATGTCGAATCTAATTGATAATGTGTAACAATGTATATTTAAGGAAAACCATAACGTTTTCATAATCATTTTACTGTAAAATCAGAGCAAGAAAGTATACAATGTAACAGGAATATAAGCTTGCTCACTGACACAAGCTAGCCGCTAAAATGCAAAGAGCTTAGAGCAAATAGCACCTACTCAGACCTATTCGTGCAATTTTGTCAGGTTTGGTTTGCATATTCGTATAATTTGGTCAGAACATTCACTGATAATTCATACCACATACGGTCCCTGGAAAATCAGCAGGCACAAACTGAAGCTCCAGTGAGACAACTAGGATACACAGATTGCTTTGAGTCTAGTCATTCATTAAAAATTTAAGCGCACTTTTTGCCCATCGCGACTCATCATACCTCATCGAAGTTAGCACTGATAATTGTGTCAAGAATTCTTTGGCAGTGGGTCCTATACATCATGATGAACGTCCGCATCTGAAATGAATAATATAATTCAATTAAACAATTGTTCAGTATTGTAAATGGCTATTTGCACACATTGCAGCACCATGAATGAATGTAACTGCGTTCATTTTTTTTAAAGACATCTGTTAGGAATGTGTTATTATGACAGAAGACAGGTAGATAATTTTTACGTTAAGGTTTTCAGGACCATGAACATCAAAAGTTATGACATACTTGGCGATCAAATATTTCTATATTAAACTTCGAAGTTCATATGTGTACAAAATTTCCTAAGAGCAAAAGCAGCAAGATGTTCAGATATACATAGTATATCTAAATACACTTTATAATTCTGCATATAACAACAGTCTGCCAGGAACACAGTGATTTGTTTTCATTGCTACATACTATTAAAATTCATTCTAAAACACGTATCATTTCTAAGTTGATTGTACTACAACAGTCTCTACCAGGAGCACAGTGATTTGTTTTTATTGCTACACACTTTTAAATTTGAGCTTGTGGGAAAACTACATTTGAGTTTTTCTGTCTCGCGGTTTTTGTAGTTTAAACGCCAGCTTTCATTCCACTTGGAAAGACAATATATGAAATTAAACCTTTAATAAGCGTAAGAGAAAGAAACAGGGACAAATAAAAATACAGAAAAATGTGAGAACTGAGCGTAAAGAGAAGTTTAATTATACTTCGAGAATATTTAAATATATGATCGTATTTCTCTTATATTCTGTTGTTCCCCTTATCTGAAGCACCTAGCAGATGAATTTTATGTGGGGTCAGAACACATGATGAGTGCAAACCAAAGATATTAGAGTATCGTATCTTCAGCTCTAATAAAAGTTCCAAAAATTGCGCTGCAACCATTAACGTCCATTTGTCATATAGATATAGAACATGATGTATTTTATTACCTTATCCCTTTGACTTTCGTCAGGCAAAATAAGATTGTCGGCATTAGGGAACTCTGGTAGCAGTGTTCCTGTTTTAGAGCTAAGGGAATACTTCCGGTTGGATCCCTGGAGACAAGAAGAACAAGTCTGACAGCTTAGATTATACAGATTCGTTTTTTTATTCAGTAATTGGGAGTTGCATTTTATTTTCATTTAGGAGAGGAGAAAAATCAGGTTCATAAAATCACCAAAGCAAAGACATATATTGAAACACATTTTATCGAAATTAAACCACAGTTTAAATGTTCTTTTTTGTTTAAGTATGCCAAAACATAGCGAAATCATCACACACACACACACACACACACACACACACACACACACACACACACACACTTCGTCTGGTTCACAAACACTCAAAATACAAGCAAAAACAACGGGCTGAGCGCATTATTGGACTAGCTCGCGAAAGTGTGACCAAAGCATTACGATTCAGAAACGCCTTGAAACATAAGTAATTTGGTTAGTAGTCGAGATAGTCAATAGTATGTTTGTTTTATTTATACTCTTCAGCGTAGCGAGTAATCCAGTACTCCTGGATACAAGGCAAAATTTGGACATGCATATCTTTAATAGTTGGAGGTTGTTCTTTAAACAAAACTTTCAAGTATACATCACATAAGGTTCACACTTTATTGTTTAGATACTTTTCAACAGTATCTCTACAATAAACATTATACCAAAGAGACACAATATGAAAAGTTTTCGTGGTAAGTTTCCCACTTCTAACATCGGAATGTTGGTTAGGTACCAATGTTTCAGTGTTAAATATAGAGATACAGGCTTTGCTTCAAAATTCTTTAGCAGCGTATGAAATATACAAGATGAATACATATAACAGTCTATAACACATCCCTAGCAAATTGTACAGATCTTGTATAGTGACCTTTGTTATCAGGTTTACATGCTATAGTAAAGGTCATTACTGGAACTAAACAATCTCCTTAACGTATTAATAATAATTTTGAGATTAATTTTCATAGTTTTCCTGTAAAATCGATTTAAGCCCCCCAGTAATTCATTACTGACCGTTCCAAGGCGGTAGTTCTGTTGTGGTTCTTTGTTGCCTGTTTTTGGTGTCAGAGTTTCTGTGATGTTTTACCTTATGCATGTTATTATTATTTTTGGTTCGGTTTGGGTTGCTGAGTGGCCACCTTTTGGGAACAAGCTGCTCACTCGGTTGGCCATATGTTCTCTGTATCTTGATTATTTGTAATCTTAGTTGTTTCCAACTATGGTTTGAGGGCTGGATTTGGATTTTGATTGTTTCAGTTCCTGATCTTTGCATACTTTTTACTTCTACAGAAAAAAACTGATTCTAATGGGATGCGACACATTGTGCTTTTCCAGTAAAAATAAAAAAATATACAGAAATTGCTATCAAATCGTTCCCATTTTCAGAGTGTTTTGAAAACATAAAGCCTGAATGATATATCAATCTTCAAAATTTCAAGAAAGTCAAGATCAGTTTAGAAGATACTAACGTACGTGGCCCTAAAGTCGTCAGGGTCCTAAGGTCGTCATCATTCTTTTTGCTTCATTCATTTCCATCTGTGTCACAGAAATGTCTAGAAGCGGGCGAAATTCAGAAGATAAATATCTTGATTTTGTTATGCAACTTACATTTAAAGCTGGTTTTTAATGTTCTTCCAACTATCGAAGAGGAAACAATGAATCGTTTCATGCATGTTGCAAACCTAGCGCTATAGTATGATGAAGATGTAGAAGCGAAAAGATGTCCTGATTTGTACTAATGAAAAGATTTTATAAAACTTGTTAACTGATGCAACAATGTGTAAGTGGTTCATTTTTTTTACCACGGTATCGGCTTTTACCACTCAAACTCTGCAAATACAAATTTCATGAATATATTTGCAACATGCCACCTTGCTTTATCTCCTTTTAGACCTTTTATTGACAATATTAGTCATAATTTGATAACGATGAAGTTCATTGATAAATAAATTTGCTTTCTAAATACCTCTGTCTTTATCTTGATGCCAGAAAATCTGAAACGCAAATAACAGAAACTATTTGAATAACAATCAAAATATGCTCCCAGTTGGTCCACGCAAACAATACAAACAACAGAGTGAGCCATGGACACTGGTGGCATTAATTAATCAAGAGCCTAGAAAATTTCATGTTATATTTTCTAGGATTTATATATTAGTAATTTTGATATCAACTGAGGTCCATGAACACGTTGCATGTAACAGTTTTTTTTGTCTAAACTTTATTAAAATTTAAATAATCAACAGAAAACATGCAATATAACATTTTCTAGGATTTACGGAATTTAATTAATAAAAAAAAACTGTTACATGTTATATTTTCTAGCAATTATGGAATTGATTGATCAAAGTCCTAAAAAGTACTACGTTACATTTTCTATGATTTATGGAATTAATTACCCAGTGATTTAGAAAATGTCATTAATTAATCAACCAAAGTCCTAGAAAATGTTTTATGTCACATTTTCTCGGATTTATGAGATTTATTAAAATAAAAAGATAAGAAAAATTACATATTACATTTTGGTCCACGCAAACAGTATGGATTTATAGAATGGATTTTATCAATGTCCTGGAAAATATGTAGCATTTTCTAGGATCATAATTAAGTCCGTTCCATTAAAACATTATAACGATTTATTCAACGTTGGTCCGTATATAACAATGTAAATCAATGTAGCACAATGTGCAGAAACAGTAACACAGCATTGCTCCATTTTCACCCATAACTTTACAGCTGCATGACAGCTACGTGGCATAAATTCTAACCTGGGCGCATTTCTTTTACCTGAAACAGAAACATGTTTCGGAAACATGATTTTAAGAACCACAAACATGTTTTAGCTATTTTCAAAAGATAACATTTTAATACCAGTCGTACATTTAAGCAGTATGATCAGGGGCCGTATTCATAAAGCCACTTAAGTCGTTGCTATGCGGTTGCTAAGGCTAAATATCTATAAAAGAGATTCCCTACAACTATGAAATTAGCTCTGGAGGAACAGTCTTTGTAAGACTGTTCCTCCAGAGCAAATTTCATAGTCGTAGGGAATCTCCTTCAAAGAAATTTAGCCTTAGCAACAGCATAGCAACCACTTAAGTCGTTTTATGAATACGGCCCCAGACTTTTCACACAAACAACAAAGCTTCTGTTTTCATTGCACGCAACTTTAAGACAATGTATTTAAAAGGTCGAAACATAAACAATATATGTTTCGTAATATCTAATTCCACTCTATTTAAATATTTCGACTTAATGCCTTCTCCAGTAAAATGGAACTTCGTAGACAAAAAACTACAGTTTGGAAACAATTTATCTAACGTAATGGCTGCTAGCATGTAATTCTCTACGAAATTTCGCTTTACCGAAGGAGGCCGTTGGTCGAAATATTTAAATAGAGTGGAATTAAACCTTGCTTATTTCTTTCCCTACTAGAAATGATAGTGGTCAAGGTACCCAAATCATAAGTCCAAACTCGTAGGTCATTTAAACATAGACAATTCCGGAATATTTTAGATACACAGACATGGACCCCAAAACAGAAAACATTTACAACTATATGTTTCAATTGTTTTGAAAACATGTTTCTGATTCAGTTAAATAAAATGCCATTAACAGAAATAGGTTTCGGAAACGTGTTTCTGTTTCAGGTAAAAGAAATGCGCCCCCGTTTTCCTGGGTGAAACCAATGAGGCATTCATAGAATTAAAACAAACACATGCATGCACGCTTTATTAATAACTGGTCTATGGGCATGTGAATGAACACGTTTACCTTTATTATTTTTGGACAGAAAATATTTATCTGAATAAAAAATTATAAGTTTACTTACTCCCGTGTAGACGTGTTTATAGTCTGACGGAGTACAAGTTTACCGCCTGCCAAAGTGCTTTCAATAAACACAGTGTGATCTATAATTTCATGTAGATCACACTGTGTTTATTGAAAGTACTTTGGAAGGGTTAATTTGTTATCCCTCAGACTCTGAACATCCCTCCTTCTTAAAATCCCCCGCTTCCCCACCCCTCCCCCAACCCCGGGACGTCACAGATGGTATAATAATAACAGGATGCGATGCGGAGGCCTAAAATTCACATTATAGATAGGCTATACCTTGTTAAGCCTTTCCCGGAGTAGACAGAATGATAATATATAGATGACTCCTTTATTCCTATCCCATAATAGTGATACCTGAAATAAGAAAGCTGTTGGTAAATTTATAGAGTAAATACACTTCAGGAACTAACTGAATCCGGTAAGTGTCCGTCAATACCAATTGAACTATACATGTTTTTATTCAAATTATCAAAAGTATTGCTAAGCAATCAACATTAAATTGAATCAACGTTAATTGCGATGTGGTTATCTATATATAAGTAACCGGAAGTTTTCGTATTTTTAAAGTTAAATACGAGAGAAGGGCCATATCTAGATAATTGAGCCGCGACATGAGAAAACCAACAAAGTGGTTGTGCGCCCATCGCAGACTCAGATCAGCCTGGACATCCGCCCAGTCAGATCAGAGTCTTCGCTGTCCGCATGAAGGTAGCATAGACCCTCAGCTACTATTTAAGTGCAGAGCGAAAACTCTGATCAAACCATTTTGTTGGTTTTCTCGTGTCGCGGTTCAATTATTTGATTTAAAGAGAAGAAACGGTTATGCTTAAATTCAAAACCCTGTACATAGTCATCAGTCTGTTTCTGAAATAAACTTACTTTGATTGACCTCTAGTTCCCAGTCGTCTTGTTGTTAGTTTTGGGAACCTCTGGCGGATTATCTATAATAAAATTTCAAATTTATCGGTGTTCAATTAAATTACTTTGTTATGGACCCACCTATCATTCCAAATCAAAAGACCAAATCAGAAGGTTTGAATCTAGTGCAGACTCAATAATACGGTTTATAATGATCCGTCTTTCCTCGATTTAAAAATGAGCTAACGACATTTTCATTCCATTTAGCTATCTCCTATCAGTGAAACGTTTCAAGTAGTTTGTTATGCCTCTGCCGTTTCCCTTATGTTAAAAACATCATACTTCAACACGCTTTTAATTTTTTAATTTATATATTAATCTCTTTTAAGCTTATTTCTGTAACTTTATCTGAGAAAAATTGCGTGACCTTTTGCCATTGAACTAAGATGCTAAAATACATTCGTCCTCAGGTAGAACTATTTTTTATGTCATTTTAATAAAAAAGCACTAACAAAACGATTTTGAACATACAAGTATTTACATCTTTGTCTCCCATCTTAGTAGGAATCAACTCTTAAAGAAAAGATTTGGCTCCTCCAGGAGAAAATTCTTCTTTTAAGGGTGGACCCACTTTGGAACATGGAGATACATGTATACCCATACACCGGAACATGGAGATATGAGCCGCGACATGACAAAACCAACAAAATGGTTGTGCGCCAAGCGCAGACTTAGATCAGCCTGGGCATCCGCTTAGTGAATGCCCAGGCTGATCTGAGTCTGCGCTGGGCGCAAAACCACTTTGTCGGTTTTCTTAGTCCATCTGAAGCAAATGGCAAAATTCAATGTCATTGTGACATGTTTATCTCATTTAGATATCTCCCAACAGTAAAATGTTTCAAGTGGCCTGTTTGGTTCCACTTGCTTCGCTTATAGTTAAAACACAAAAACTTCAACACAGCTTAAAGTCCTCAGTCTATATATTAAGCTCTTTTAGCCTATTAATGTTACGTTTTCTGTTGAAAATATTTTGACCTATTGCCATTGATCAACCACGTTATATTTTTCTTCGTTATTGGGTCTCTTCATTTATATCAGTTGAGAAAAACAAGCTCTTTAAAGTTCTTTTCATGCAAAAATCGGACGGTACCATGTGACTAATTTTTAAATGTTTTAAGTGTTTCTACATAAGTTCGATTATGGTCGAATGTCATTACAATCGCCATCCCGATAGATTTGAGTGCGTTTCCAATTTAGCACATTCCGAGGCGAAATAAAACTCAATTTTAATCTCATACATTTCACTTGTTCGACACTCTATTTCTTGACCTACCTTTCCAAACGTTGCCGCTCCCGCGGGAGTGAATTTCATTTTCTTGCAGAAGTCTAGGTAGTGTTGATACAGTACACATCTTGGAAGGCATACCCCCTCAGCTCTCTCGTAATTTTCTGATAACCTAAAAACAAGTTTGAACTAAATCATTCAATTACTGCAAAATAACATTTCCTGTTGCTCTAGCAATGATTTGTATTTTTATTAAAAGCAAGGCCAAAAGCTGCAACAGTGTGTTTTTTTTTTGTCAACTACTGTTGCAAGTGATTCATTTAACCGGCGTACAGCAAACCATTCCCACACAGCCCCACGACCTCCCCTGTGTTTGACATTTAGAGGATATAAATGATAATGTTTATGTACCGTGGACACTTCAAACTGATAGGCAAACATCTGTGAAAGCTTTCAAAGAGTTCACCAGGGTAGATAGAATGACAAATATGTGGTGAAAAAGATTAGATCATGTCACTCACCACTAGTTTGGTTCATACTTATTAATCATATTAGAATTAGAATTTTTCAGTTTCTATAACCAATTTTGATTTCTTTGTCGTCTTATATTCGTAACTGCATCAGATTTGATATTTTGTGGAACTCCAACATATACCTACTGTTTGCGGGCACTGTAAGCTCAGTGTAAGCTCAGTGTTTAGTTAACCGTTGATCATTGGCTTAGATGCACAGGCGGACAACTTTCTAACCGAGTTGGTACTCGATAGCCCGGAGTTGAGAAAGAAGTGGTCAGCTTGATGTGCGCAGGGTTTAAGTACCCAAGCAAGCTGTGTTCATGCTGTTGTTGGTTGGTTGTTTTGGGTTTAACGGTTCTTTGATGCATTATTTCAGTTATATCAAGCTGTCTCCCAGAGAGAGGAAGAAAGAAAAGACGGATGTGATAGCGAGAGAAAAATGTTCGAAGACCCCCACCCGCACCTACTGCAAACACAGTAGGCCCTTGCTCTACTATTATCCAAAATAGTAGCACGCTTTGGCACTGAAAGTTACCCAGCATCATCGCCCGACCGCAACCACCCCCTACTTTGCTGTTGTAATTGAGTGTTGGGCTAATGTGTTTGCGTGCCAAAATGCTGTATCAAACCTCATTTATTTTCAAACTACTGATATGCCATTCGTGCTATGAGTAAACTTTCAAACTTTATTAACTCACGACAGACATCAGGGCTCAGCATGCAAGCTATGATCTCAGATAAGAATATTTATAATAACTTGTTAAAACACGAGAAAATATCATCAAATGTAGCTTCTGCAATTAAATTTTCGAATATTCCTCAAAATGTCAATTCATAATGTAATATTTGGGTTTTATGATATTTTTATAAACATCATTTAAATTCCCAAATTTAATTATCTTCGAGCCTGCAGTGAGTTCCAATTATGAAACAGCATTTTCAATGACTTTAATTGGTAACAATGCTGGAAAAATTCTTTCATTGTTGGACCCGAGCAACAGAGTAAAATATTCAGTGATACGATATATTTACAGATGTACCGAGTTTAGTCAACTTTATGGAATTTAATAGTAAATTAGGGGATTAAATTGATAAAATACCAAATGTTCTTCATTAAGTGTGCGATTTAGTAAGTCTTGTGCTAATATTTGTTTTTCGCAAACAAATACGGACTGTTTGAATGATGTATTTCATCGCGATAAAAGGATTCAGATTGTTAAGATTGTGTGTATTTTCAGATATAGAAAATTTAGTAACGGACATAGCGCGCTCCAAAACTTTCAAGAAAAAAGACATGCAGAATGAAACTTTTAGATAAAAGTTTATAACTGGGTTTTATATTTGTTCTTATAACCACTGTTAATACAGTCTGACCCATCAAAGCCATAATGAGTTCAATGATCCGTTTCCAGATACTATTCTATTCTATCCTATAACCTTTCAATGTCGTTGGGGCACGATAGATGACTTTACAACAATCCTTGTCCTACTAGAACTTTTCAGCTGCCCTAGTTGTGTTGGCAAAGTCCATCCCTGTCCACTTTTTAATATTTCTTCTGTTTACATCTACTTTTTTCCCTTTCATTGTGCCCTGTATAATTGTCTTTGCTATGTCAGAAGATCTTGAGATGTGGTCAAACCAGCTTAGATTCCGTTCCGGTCGGGAGTTCATCATATTCTACAATGGCTGCTTGCATCGTTGTGCAAACTTGCTCATTGGTTACGTGGTCCTTGTACAAGACGTCCAGTAACCTTCCAGTAGCATCGTCCAGTAGCATCTAATCTCAAAGGCCTGCGTTCTTTTCGCTAACCCTGCTGTCAAGCTCCACGGCTCACTGGCATACAGAAATACGGATATGATTGCCCATATAATAGTCAACTCCCGATATCTCGAACACTGATATCTCAAAGTATCTTCTTATATCAAAGAATGTATTTCCCATTTTTATTTACATTTTAACCATTGTTATCTTAAACTACTTTTCTGGTACCAGAAAATTTACTTTGAGATATCAGTAGTTTGGGCTGATTTTTGACTTCGAGATATCGAGAGGTGACTGTGTTATATGTGGGACAAAGAAATTATCCTGTCTCCACAAAGTAATGATGGCTAAACCATACATATTTTGAAAAATTCTAAGAATTCAGGAACAGTTAGGTCTGAGCGCTACAGTGTATACCCAAATCAGACTGCTACATCAGGAGCAGTCTGATCTGGGTCTTCACTGTTTGTCATTCCATCTTCATCTTTTTGACGCATTACTGCATTGAATAACCAAACGGTTCCGTTTTAGGATAACTGCGGTGATTATTGTATGTGTTCCAATCTTAAGAGTTTTACCGGTAATGATACACATTCTGATGAATACTTACCAAGAAAGGGTCTCCGCTACTTGAGATTGTTTGTGTAACCCGTGTTCTTTTAGATCTTCGGATTCTTTCCCGTCTGTCTCCGCCCAGTCTGTAAGAAGAATGTTTTAAGTGTTTTTCAGTTATAAAACGCGAATATGAATACAATGAACTAAAACACTGTGTCCGGCATGATTGTTTTAGTTGAAAAGTTGGTATGTGTCATTACAAACAATATTCGAGCAAGGTTTAAACGGGGAAAAAAGAAGAAGTAAAAATACAATTTCACAAACTGTTACAATATTCATTTCAGTAAGAGAAAAAAAGTAACGTTAAAGACAGGAAGTTCCCAGCAACAGCACATGTTACCTGTATAGATAAAGGTGTGAAAACTTATTCAGCCAATCAGTGGACCAGCATTACCAGCTATAATGATTTCATTGGCCAAACTGCTGGAGGTGTTGACACTGTGAGAGCAAGAGATAAAAGGACACTCTGTGTGTGTGTGTGCGTGTGTGTATGTGTGTGTGTGTGTGTGTGTGTGTGTTTCAATTCTCGTAAAGCCGTTACCCCGCGCACATCAGCAGAACGTATCCATAGCCACAGTAACGGGGCGCCGTTCGTCCGCCCACAAGTGACACCGTGGGAGTTAATCCTCCTTGTATATAGAGAACCACTCCTGTCTTTAACAAGCAAATTCGGTGAATTTATATCCCCCACCGAAGTGGCCCTGATCCGTTTATTATGGTTTATTTTGGTTTAAACTATAGTTTATTTGTATAAACATATATTACAGAACAGAAATAACAAAAATTACAGTATCATCTATGTTATACAAATGGGATTCAGAAGGAAGTCATTAGACTTATACAAGTCTGTATCCCATTGTATCAATCTAAGGCACTCTAATAAAATGTGATTAGCAACGATCATGGTTTATTTTAAGTTTCATATAATTTCGTTCACTGGGCTGAACTTGTGGACTGTAAATCAAATCAAGGACTATTACTCTGGCTTAAGTGAGGCATAAGCTGAAGCTGTTCTTAAATACTTGCCTCAGCATCACTGCACTATGATGATACATTTTTAATTCAGTTTCAAGAAATTTTGTTCAGTCAAGTATCTAAGTTATGGCTAATACATGTATGTATAGTTTATATCAATTCAAGGGCATTAAATCATGCACTACTGATGCAATTATGATCAAACTTAATGTGTATTGCTCTGTCAAGACAATACATCATTATTTGAAGTTTCATGAAATTCCATTCATTGGTTACTTAATTATGACTCAATTTGTTGATTTTAAACCAAATCAAGGGCAATAACTCATTGCTAACTGAAGAAATTTCGACAAAACTTAAGATGCCACAATGTGTTATGGTGATGGGTATTTAGTAAAAGTTTCATTGAATTCTATTCATTGATTACTTAGTTATGGCTAAATGTGTCAATTTTAAATTCATTCAAGGGCAATAACTCATGAATTTCTGATGCCATTCTGATGAAACTTTATGTGCATAACCACCTTATGGTGATACATTAAGTTTTAGTTTCATGAAGTTTTGATAATTGGTTACTTAGTTATGGCTCATTTTATTGTTTTGTGTCAATTAAAGGGCAGTAACTCATGCATCCCTGAAGACAGTCTGATGAAACGTGATATGCATCAGCAGAATATAGTGATACATATTTATTTTAAGTTTCATGAAATTCCGTCCAGTGGTTACTTAGTTATGGCTGATTTTATTGATTTTAAAACAATTCAAGGGCAATAACTCATGCATTACTGAAGCCAGTCTGATGAAACTTGACGTGCATCAGCGGGTTATAGTGATATATATTCATTTTAAGTTTCATGAAATTCCGTCCAGTGGTCACTTAGTTATGGCTCCGGACGGACAGACGGACGGACGGACGGACGGAAGGAAGGACGGACAGACGGACGGACGGACATGGAGAAACCTATATCCCTCCGCCTTCGGTGGGGGATAATAACTTACAACAATGTTTGTTACATAATACAATTTTATTTCAGAACTAGATTAGCTCTAGCAGTGAGTTAATGAGTAATATGTCACTGTTTGTAAAGTTGTAAAGCTAATCATATCACGAGGGCGGAGCACGAGTTTTATGTCTACTTACAACTGACCAAGATATATATAGCACTGAGGCAGGGGTATGTATACCCCGTAAGGCAAAACAACAACAACAAACAACAAAAAAACACAGGAAGCCTTTAACACATTGTCATTTGCTGTAATATTTCAGACTAAATGTTGTTGTTTCAATTATCGTAACAATGTTCCGCCAATCGGAACATCACTCGGCCAATTCCGTGTTCCAGAGGTGAGGTGTTCCAGTTGGATGTTCCCCACGTGGCTCAGCGGAACGTATCCATAGTATAGACGTGGCACCGTGTGTCCGTCCATTGCGGACTAATCCCTCTTATGTCTCATTTTATATCGCTTTTTTTTATTTTGTCATTTTATACATGTATATAGCACTGCGGAAGGGGCAGATAACCCCTGTGGAAAAAAAATGATCATCACAAAAAGCTTTTATTAGTTTCATCCTTTGCATATCTTTCAACTATGATTTTTTATATATATATTGTTTTGTGATTACCTACATATAGTGCCCTGGCAGGGCAGATAACCTCGGAGTACAAACGTATGATTAAAATGTTTTTGTTTCACCAATATATTCCAAACAGTATATCATAATTATTTGTACCTTGTGTAAATAAACAAATTATCGACAAAGCAAACTGCTTGTGAACATGTACTGTAGGAATTCAGGTTGGATTTTACCCACAGTATACGCATATCGACCGGTTTACAATCGTATATATTGCATTTGATATTCTACGCTGTGTAAATTCTAATCTTGGATTTTTTGTATTTCCGGTTATCATATAAACAATATGGCGGCCAGGTTAGCAAGAACAGTGACAAGGATAAAGTTTGGGAAGAATTCGCAGGGAAATGTGTTGCGTAGTGCTTCCGTGTTCGCAAGAAATTTTCATCCACAAACTGTAGCTACTCGTGTAGATGGTACTATACCACCTATGCCGTTACGAAAGCGACTGAGCATGCCAATTGTTTTCTCTTGTATTGGGACTGGACTTTTTATAGGACAAACCATAGCCAAGAAACTGGCTGCCTTTTTGGAAGAAATGGAATTATTTGTTCCTGAGGATGATGATGACTGAAGAGAGTGTTTATATAGCACGTGTTGATAATGGATCTACATTAGAAGTGGCTCAAAATATTCAAATATTTATATCCATGGTTTCCTTGTCTTGTGCCTGAACCCGCTTGGCCACAAACACTCTTGCATTAGCCTACCTGTGGAAATATACACAACCATTAATGAGGATAAATGAGGAACATGAACAGACATTCGCCAACAGAGCCGCGTATGTTATTGATGATGTGGTGTATAATCACTGTAATTGATAAATGCGACTTGTTATTGGATCTGACAATACCGAAGCATCTGTTTCTGCTGTATTAATAAAGTTGTTGCAGTGTGCTGTGATTATGTCAAGTGTTTAGAGCATTTGTACATGGTGACGGATATATGTAATGTGTCTTGCGCTATAAAAATATGCCTCAGCCTACGAATGAACCATAGAAGACCACTAACAAGTAGCGCAGCATTTTACAGTTACGCAGAACTGGTCTTGAACCAACTATGCGGCATCGTTTGACACCTTTGCTGCTTCTTTTGAACTTCCTGTGTTCATGTTAACAGCAAACGTAGATCTATATCTAAATAGCTTGACGTTTAATATATTTGACTCTCGTGTTTAATACATAAGTGATCCAAATGCGATTTTCATCACTGATTAAACTGATTTAAACAAAAATCCCTCATATATAGAAATACAGTTAAGATAAATTAAGTTCATCTTTTATCAATTTTAATGGATTTAATTGAATAAATACTCACTTTAAGATTGGGTATCTGCGGGAGAATAAATACTCACTTTAAGATTGGGTATCTGCGGGAGTATCTGATAACTTTTCTTCTTTTTCTTTGAGTTTAAGGTGCTATATAAATGTGTTTTAACCACGGTAATGTGCGCTTGGAAACCTACGCATAATGTTTTTATGACTTTGTAAATTGTGATCATCATCGAAACAGTTGTTTCTGGATAATTTATTAATGCAGTTATTTAAATTCTTTTCAGGAATGTGTGTGATGGTGAGATGTGTGCATTTATTTCATACAGTTAGTCATCCCGTATGTAATTGAATAAATGGAGGCTTATATGGGAAATGTTTGGAGACGGCTTATGCGTGCAGTTAAAGGTCCCTGACAGACGTGTCAATCATCTTCATTGTAATACCTCTACTTGCCTCAGATTTTGCTCACTCCCAACTCATTAATGGCAAATGTTATATAGGTAGCGTCATGGGAAACGAGGCACATACGGATTTCATGTTCTGCTGGCTCATGAGCGTTACAACATAAAGTTCGTCAATTGGAGGCTTGTCATACCAACTAACCATGGCAAGCCTGTGCACACTTGCAGTCTAGTCTGCCCATGCGCAGTTTGTTTGCTCTTTGACATCTATATTTTGTCATATTTATATTCTGAGCGAATTGCACATGAGCAGACCAGAGTGTGCATATGCATGTCTTGGGCCCACTTCGCTTGGGGCTAAATCCGCGGCCATAGCCGCTGTTCCAATAATTAGCCAGTTCCCACGTAAAGCATCTTCCAATCAAATGTTAGCGACCATTTGCGTGATCTTCCGACAAGGTTTGATACATATTCACTGATTGGTCAAAATTTCTCATACGGGTATTTATTGGCTACAGTCGCGGCCATTCTCAGAGGGGCCCACTTCGCTTGGGGCTAATTCCGCGGCTATAGCCGAGCTACTGATGTTCGGTTGGGGCTATAGCTCGGACCATACCTCTGAGAATGGCCGCGGCTATAGCCCAAAAATACCCGGATGAGAAATTTTGACCAATCAGTGAATATGTATCAAACCGAGTCGGAAGATCACGAAAATGGTCGCTAACATTTGATTGGAAGATGCTTTACATGGGAACTGACTAATTATTGGAACAGCGGCTATGGCCGCGGATTTAGCCCCAAGCGAAGTAGGCCAGGTATGGTCCGAGCTATAGCCCCAACCGAACATCAGTAGCTCGGCTATAGCCGCGGAATTAGCCCCAAGCGAAGTAGGCCATGGTATGCTCAAGCACACATATGAGCCGCGACACGACAAAACCAACAAAGTGGCATGTGCGCCACGCGAAGACTCAGATCTGATCCGTCTTGGCATCCGCCAGGTCTGATTGGAGTCTTTGCTGTCGGCATGGAGGTACCTCAGACCCTTAGCTACCCTTTAAGCGCATAGCAAAGACCCTGATCAGACTGGGCGGATGCCCAGGCTGATCTGAGTCATCGCTTTGCGCACACGCCACTTTGTTGGTTTTGTCGTGTCGCGGCTCATATGCCTTCAGACGGGCTCATCCACGACGCGGCTTTTTCAGGTGTTTATGCAGCAATCATTGGCCATTAACAAGGCTCCAGATAAGCAGGGGTTGTGGGATAATTTAGGGATAACTCTAAATATTTCTGCATGAAAACATATGTTGTTTGCCCTCATTAGATCCGTCTCGCCTTGACGGTTCTAACGAGGGGGTCACATAATATGTTTTCATTTAGAAATAAGAAAAATTTTCCCAGAATTATCCTCGAACTCAGGCTTAGCTGGAGCTCTGTAATACAAGTCGAGATTTAGCATCTTCGTTTCGCATATCCCGTCTTACACTCTTTCCCAAGCAGAGCCTGCTCAGATATGTAGTTGCAGTATTTTTCTTTTCTTTTCTTTTTAAAAAATCAAACTGTGATACATGAAAAAAATCCTGAGCACTTTATTAAGATAATGAAAGCCTTTGATAATTAATCTTGGTTCTCCAGAAAACTTTTTAATGTCATGGCATCTCATTTGGACTGAACCTTCTTATTTACAGATTTTTATGTTTATTTATGTTATGCATCTGCTATTTGTAACCACGGTTCCGCGATCCCCGGAAATATCAGGGACTTCCCAGCGGGCACATGACGTCGTAATGACGTCGATGCCACGTCGTAACGTCGCATCGACGTCAATATGACGTCATTACGACGTCATGTGCCTGCTGAGTTTGACTTTTCATCTATAAGCCCCACAAACAGTTGGTAAAACCACTGCTGTTTGACCTCGCAGTGTGTTATGTTTTTTCTGCCAGTTATTTTTGTGGCTAGAAAACAAAACAAAAAGGTATTTACCAAGCACTGCGGGGACGATGCAAATGTAAAAACACGACTCATTTGCCCTACTATCCCAACCCTGCCCGACGGGCGGGTGGGCCGTGGTTACAAATGACTTATGCATTACTTTAGCGGTGACACCTTTCTTTCCTCTTCGAATTGGAGAGGGGACGGACAGACAGACTCGGTGTCAGGAGTGTGCAACTAGGGATTCGGTCCGTTGAGCCTCCTGGTGAACATCGTTATGAGGATTAGGCCAAAAAAAAGGGGAACGGAAGGGAGAGGCTGGACCGATATTAGCTTGACTTCATGAGGTACTTGTATTAAATCAGTTTATCATGGGTGGACAACCCTCGAGTAAATCGTTATCAGGAGATTTTCACACGTATTTTAAAATCATTTTCTAAACCCCTCGCATTGACAAGCTGTCATGTGTTTGTGATAAAGTTATTGATAAATTCACCAAGCTTGTAAATCCCTTAAAGACAACGCCTGTGTGGGCATTTAGGGGCATATAAGATCAAACCCCCGGACTTAAAATAACGGGGGTTGGATTAATAAATTAGTTTGATACTGGATTAATAATCAACACCTTGCGTTTTTGTTCTTAGTGATCGGGATAAAATCTGCTATGTTATTCCATAAGCGAGCTGTGCGGCGAGAAACGGTGCTATGTGCCATAGCCGCTTACAGCCAAGACTCAGATTTGATAGCGTCCACATGTGTGGACGCTTTCAAGTCTGAGTCTTAGCAGTTCGCACATCAGATCAGAGTCTACAAGGTCCTCAAGAGATATTGAGCCGCGACACGACAAAACCAACAATGTGGCTGTGCGCCCAGCGCAGACTCAGATCAACCTGGGCATCCGTCCAATCTGAGCAGAGATTTTGCCAGGCGCTTAAAGGGTAGCTAAGAGTCTAAACTAGCTCCATGCAGACAGCGAAGACTCTGATCAGACTGGGCGGATGCCCAGGCTGATCTGAGTCTTCGCTGGGCGCACAACCACTTTGTTGGTTCTCTCGCGTCGCGGCTCAATTATTATCAATGCAAACAGTGAAAACTGCATATACGCAGACTGATCGCAGCCTCACAATGAATTACATACAATAAGACATCTTTCTTTTAGTTTAGAGAAGTGGTGTCGAATTTGACATCATGTCCATCTTACTTACCCGTAGGAAAACAGTTTTTAAAACCCTCTTTTGCCTAGATTTTGCCATTTTTTGCTTGATGCGTTTATTCAGAAGGGATAAAAAGAATCAGTTTGATCAAAAGTCTTCTGAAGGTATTAATTCCTGCTGCATAAAATTTGGGTATTGGGGCTTTTAATTAAGGGTACACTCGTTAGATTGTGGGAATGGGAATATACGCAGTCTGACGTTATATATTTCTGCAAAAGCATGGTGGTCAGAGGAGCAAACTCTTTCCCTTGAGAGTTGAACCCCATGGGAAGCGATACAGAAGTGAAGAGGTGAACCCCATGGGAAGCGAGACAGAAATGAAGAGGTGAACCCCATGGCAAGCGAGACTGAAGTGAAGAGGTGAACCCCATGGGAAGCGAGACAGAAATGAAGAGTTGAACCCCATGGGAAGCGATACAGAAATGAAGAGTTGAACCCCATGGGAAGCGAGACAGAAATGAAGAGTTGAACCCCATGGGAAGCGAGACAGAAATGAAAAGTTGAACCCCATGGGAAGCGATACAGAAATGAAGAGTTGAACCCCATGGGAAGCGAGACAGAAATGAAGAGTTGAACCCCATGGGAAGCGATACAGAAATGAAAGTTGAACCCCATGGGAAGCGAGACAGAAATGAAAAGTTGAACCCCATGGGAAGCGAGACAGAAATGAAAAGTTGAACCCCATGGGAAGCGATACAGAAATGAAAAGTTGAACCCCATGGGAAGCGATACAGAAATGAAAAGTTGAACCCCATGGGAAGCGATACAGAAATGAAGAGTTGAACCCCATGGGAATCGAGACAGAAATGAAAAGTTGAACCCCATGGGAAGCGAGACAGAAATGAAAAGTTGAACCCCATGGGAAGCGATACAGAAATGAAAAGTTGAACCCCATGGGAAGCGATACAGAAATGAAGAGTTGAACCCCATGGGAAGCGAGACAGAAATGAAGAGTTGAACCCCATGGGAAGCGATACAGAAATGAAGAGTTGAACCCCATGGGAAGCGATACAGAAATGAAGAGTTGAGCACCATTGGAAGCGATACAGAAATGAAGAGGTGAACCCCATGGGAAGAGAGAGAAATGAAAATTACGGAGTTGCTTCCCTGAAAGTGTACTCATTCATCTGAAGTTAAGAAGGACATACATAATTGAGCCGCGACACGAGAAAACCAACAATGTGGTTGTGCGCCCAGTGCAGACTCAGATCAGCCTGTGCATTTGCTCAGTCTGATCAGACCCTTCGCTAAGCGCTCAAAGGGTAGCTAAGGGTCTAAGCTACCTCCATGCGGACAGCGAGGACTCTGATCAGACTGGGCGGATGCCCAGGATGATGTGAGTCTGTGCTGGACGCACGACCACATTGTTGGTTTTCTCGTGTGGCGGCTCATATAAAGTAGACTTTAATTCAGTATGTGTACATGTAAACTCAGAGGTAAAAGAAAGTCTACCCTTTCATAGCCAATCAGTCTCGTTTCATCTTACAGCCAGTCGCAAACTGCTTTGTAAACTCCCAATGGCTAGATTCCTATATGCCACTAAGAACCTTGTTGTGACGTAAATGAAATAAATTTAGAAAATTAGCAGCCAGTGCAGATGCTGATTAACAGTAAAACCGGGTTAGTGGTAATTTGCGGAACAGAACGGTACAGCTACTAAATTAGTGATGATTAATTATTATAATAAATTTGGTTGATAAATTTGCATATTTTTTACGGAATTGATAACCAATAGGCGCAAAAATGAAATGTCCAATATGGTGCACGTGGAAAAGGTGCAAAACTGACATGAACGTTTTAACGTTATCCGTTAGCGTTCCGAACTGAACTGAACTGAAATTCCATTCATTAGTAAGTAATTGTACTGCAAAACATTATTGTACCTTGAGTAGAATACATTCTGAATGGACGGACGCTCGGCGCCCCGTTACTGCGGCTATGGATTCGTTCCGCTGAGGTGCGGGGGCAATGTCGATATGAGAATTGAAATACTACTACTAATACATTCTGCACATTTTAGATCTGAACAGTGAAAACTTTGAATAGGAAAACATTTGGGCATTCAAGAAGTGCATACATTTTTGCCTCCGAGTACATATAAACACTTTATTGAAGTGCATATTGTGTTTCGTAGTATAACATAGAGCTCTAAGTACTCCGTATTTTGACATGACTGTGTCACTGATAGACAAGTATGAAAAAATCATATGAAGAGGACAACTGAAAAAATAAAAAATAAAAATATTAAAAAATAAAGAATAAAACATACGAGGAAGTCAATGAAGTTGATATCGTGAAGATACCCAGGGAATGTCAATCAAAGCACAGCCCACCTATGCGCAATGTAACTCGTAAGTGCTTATTGCACGCTTCTGACATTGAGTCTGAGAAGGAAATATCTTTTATTAGAGACATCCCCTTTCATACGGCTAGGAGGTCAAAGGTGTCTATATATGTAACTGCATGACTCAAGTATCATTTTCCTGATAGCACTGCATTCATGTAATAATTTTTCAGTGTTGTTTCTATTCAGCAAAATATACTCAACAGCAAAAGAAACGCATATTTTTAGTGTCTTGTTTTGCCTCATTAAATGTAATGATATTTTAGTTTTATCTTCATACTGGGATTTGCCTATATGTGGCCATAAGTTCTGCAGCATTTTCTTGTTACAGTGCAATCCTTCGAAAAAAAATATTTAGATTTTTGTCAAAAAGGCAAAAATCACGAAATTCTGGCTCATAGTTGCACAAAATAATTTATCAATACGATTTTGCTGCACGAGAGTTCAGCATGATGTAACCAACCGGAAAACGGTATAAAACTTTTTAAAACTTGATTCTTACACACTGAAATCGCACATGCAAAAATCGGCATTTTTCCAAAGTTTTTCGAAGTTTTTGAAATCGTCTGAATCATCAAATTATTAGAAAATCTGGTAATTTGGGATTCAAAATGAGTAAGGCTATGGGTAAAGGACCCGTTTAAAACAAATTTTGATTTGGAATGAGCACGTATTTTGCTCACTTCCGGTTTGAGTTACGAAATTTAAAAGCCGATAAAAGTGTTTTCCCGGAAAAAATCTTGTCTTCCGATTCGCTGACCGTAGACTGCCCTTTATGATACAGATGCTCTATCATTTTCATTCAGTTTTGCCCGGCGATTTCAAGGATCCAGCGCCCAAAAGTTCAATCTGTGGTTGCATTATTGGAATTACGTACAGAGTTCTTTCCCTTTGTTACACACTCTATTTATTTCTGACCACTTACCCTTTTATTTAACCCGAATTGGAATCCATTTACAATTCGGTTTGCTGAAAAATCCACAAACGTTTCTTTTGCTATCGCAAAACTTGCCTACTTTACGGGATTTGCTCAAAGGGGCATAACTTTATTTATAACGAGTAACCAATGCTGAAAATTCTTGATGATATTTCTGAGACATTGTAGCGTCCTAGATAAAGAGGGCATCAGTTTTGGAGCCTGGCACAACTCAGTTCAAGACACTGAGCTAACTGATCAGTATTTGTGAATTTTGAGATTGACCCCTTCGTTGTTTACGCCTTCGTTACGCATGAATAAACAAATGAAATTTCAATAAGTTTGCGACAAAGTATAGTCCATGCATTGATGATATCTTCCCTGTTTTGCCGATTTCAGCAGATTTTTATTTTGACATAAAAACACCAAAAAGAAAAATATGCGTTATTTTTGCTTTTGAGTATATATAAGCAGTGACAGGCTAACAACTCTAGTCTTTCGTGCATTTGCAAACAGAAAATGATCTCGCCTATGGATCGGAATAAAACTTTAGCTCAGCTGCACATAATATGTAATATTTCATATACAACAATTTCTATGTGTACTGTTTGCTCCATACTGTCTTCGGCGACATCTACTGTGCGCCATGCATTCTTCGGCGACATCGACTGCGCATGGGCATAAATCTACTATTAACTGTATCTTTCTACTGTGCACTTTGACCCCACACATACACAAGAAAAACGCACACATGCACAAGAAAAGCGCGCAGCCTCTTTCGTGCCTGCTGTTTTAAAACGTTTTAAGTCTCGCTGTACCCAAAGGAGCTAAACACCTCTATATAATAGTGATGCATTTGTGTTTCTTAATTGTCTACTCTCCAAACGTAGTCATCGAAACAATTAATTAGAGATTCTTTTTCACACAGTACGACTTCGTATATATAAAAAACAACATGGATTCCAGACTAGAAGAAAAAAGTTTAACACAGAAAAAAAAAAAAAAAAAACAGGGGGAAATAATGGTCTTTCTATCCTCCTTTGTAAGAAAAGGGCAAATGCGATATATATACTACAAAGAAGCTTTGCATTATCATATATTTTTCCATAGACATGATGGTAAGTCAACTAATCTCAAAGTGGTATACAAGAAAGTAATGCGTCTTCTGTGCTTTATGGTTTCTGAAAGCGACACTTATGTCTCTGTTAACACCTGGCAAAATTCAGTACAGAACTGACCCACGTCGGGGTAGAAAAAAAAGTTTCTGACTAGTGGCATTCGCTCTTATCAAACCATATGGGAAATCGTCCCGGATTGGGCGCTTACACTTTAAAAGCCTATATCTACCGAGACGGACGGAACCAAAGAGTTATAATACCGAAACACAAGACTGTTGATCTTACAAAATAACCAAAGTGTATCATTGCTACTAATATCACAGGGTATAATCGATTCCGCTAATTTTCGCTTCCTGCAGAGACTGTACATCATATTTGGCTTCCGCCGAGACTGTCCGCGAACTCTTGCTTCCTGCCGAGACATCTGTACATGATAAATGGCTTCCTGCAGAGACTGTCTGCGTGATTCTGCTTCCTGCCGAGACTCGGCAGGAAGCAGAATCACGCGGACAGTCTCTGCAGGAAGCCATTTTTCGAGGACAGTAGTCTCTGCAGGAAGCAAGAGTTCGCGGACAGTCTCGGCGGAAGCCAAATAAGACGGACAGTCTCTGCAGGAAGCGAAAATTGGCGGAATCGATTATACCCTGTGGATATGACTTCTACACAGGTGAAATAAGGCTTTGCTTTGCATTTGGTCTATGGAAAAATAAGGCGATGCAAAACTGCTTTTGAGTAGTATATATTCCAAAAGAAATAATTTTACAACTTAGTACAGATATCAGCGAGTTATCTGTTCGAGATAATCATCGCGGGACTTTTACAACCATTTTGGCACGCTTTAAGAATAACGCACATGTAATATACTGAAAAAAACCTATTGAGGATTTTGAATAGGGGCTTATATATTATTCTGTTGATTTAACAATACTGTACCAACACAAGGGTGCAAGTGCTAGTCAGCTAGAGCCCTACGCATTAAAAATCCTCACTCCTGCCTGCTCGACAGGTATCCTGTGAACTCCTTCGATGTCAGCAACAGAATATAAGAAGAAATGGATCTTCTCTGAGGAATTGGACGGACACACGACGCCAAGTGCGTGCAACTATGGTTACGTACTGCTGAGCCACTTGGGGGACGTCGTTAGGAGAATTGAACTGAACTGAACTCTCAGAGGAAGTAACTCTTTTCATGTTTGCTTCATTTTCTTATTTGGGTCTGCTCTTGAAAGGATTTGCTCCTTTCAGTGAAGTTAGACCTCTTTGGGAAGTGGTCCGTAGTCCAGGGAGGGAAGCAAACATTAAGTAAACATCGTCTCCCTTTTGAAAACTGGTGAGAAAACATTGTTGAAGACAGAGCCCTAGATAAGGGGTATTTGATGATAATTAAGGGATAATTTTCTTTATTTCTCATTGAAACCATATGTTGTGACCCCTCATCTGAACCGTCTCGTCGAGACGGTTCAGATGGGGGGGTCACAACATATGTTTTTACCCAGAATTAACAAAAATTATCCCTAACTATCACTAAATACTCCCTCTTGTCTAGGGCTCTGGGAAGACCCATGCACCTTAAACTTCAGAGAAAGACTACTTACCGGTACCATGACTTTCTGCTTCTATAGATGCGCTGTTTGTCGCAGTAACACCAGATAGGTTCGTCCTCCTCGGTAAGAATCCAGTATGCCGTATATGAGACTCGAACTCTGGTCCTTGAGTAAGGTAAGCTCGCATGCTATCGTCCCTATTTGACCATAAGCCTGTTGTAGATCCTGAATAACCATGATATCCCGTGTTGTGATCATAAAAAGTCTCTGGGATAGCAGGTGGCAACTGGATGCCAACAGTTTCCATCATCATTCTAACAAATTTCTGTTATGTTAATGAATACTTTATTTTGTCTAATTGTCAATATTGAATTAATAGAAGTAGTCATTTATGTGTTATAGAAACTTCACAGTGGGCACGTAACGTTGAACTAACGTGTCATTGAAGTTGTTTCAAAGTTACATGCCCGCTGGGTTAACGTAAGATCTGATAAAAGGATGGGTTTAAGGGAAAATTTATTTTTTGTCCATAAAAATATAAGTTGTGGCAGTTTTGTTGAGAGCCACAATTTTATTTTAAGGAGAATTAACATGAATATTTCAGTTAAAATAAAGCCCATCCTTACATAGAACATGAATAATATTCTAATAAACTTTGTAATTAAAATAACTTCATTCAGTTTGATTGTATCATATATTTTCATCTGTTACAACAAACATAACAGTTCTATTGTGTTTGTTGTAACGGAAGCAAAATATAAAATACTAAAACTGAATAAAAGGAGGTTGACCCTCATAGAATAAAATCACACATGTAAACGCAAAAGTTGAATAGAAAGAAGCATCCGTAGCCACAAACAAACACTGTAATCTGAATGAATGAAAATCTAACAAGCTAACACAATATGTCACAATATTACCATACTTAGTGTTGTCTAATGACAAAACTAATATTTGAAATCACTTCGAGTACACGGACATATTGAGAATTATTATCTCACAAGTTGAAAAATCTCTCAGTCTTAATGTGAACCCATCACTCAAACATGAAAAACAAACAAATGATAACGTTTATCCGGCCCAGTCTTAAGTTTAGCCAATTATAACAGCGCTTTAATCCGGTTAATTCTCGGGTTCAAATCGACGGTTTATTTAAAGTTTATTTTTCAAGTTCGCACATACATTTAGCTTAATAGGCTTTAGATCAGTCTGATTGTGAAAACCTTCCCACAGAGATACAAGGACAACAGGGAAGAGCTCGCGTTTATCAGCAAACTTCCAATACTTTGAAAAGGTAGAGATCACCAAATAACGTAGATCTTTTGTAACCCATATTTCATCTCTACCCGGCCTGCTTTCAGCTGCCGTCCAGTGCTGGCAAAATCCATCCATTTCCACTTTTTAATACCCAGCGGGCACATGACGTTGAAATGACGTCGGTTTTGTTAAAGCTATAGCGGCTTGTGCAATCCTTGAGAAAACCTCCAGGTTTTTAAACCAGCATATGAGACATTTGTTCCATGTATCTAAAGAGTGTTACAACTACAAACTTCTGTCCTTTTACCTTGATGTCAATCTGGATGTCATTCCCACTGTTTGTTATCAGTTTGGTATCTTCAGCACTTATCTCATTTTTTTTTTTTATTTATTTTTTTTTTTTTTTTTGCCTTGTGCAGGTTTTGACAATATCGGTGCAAACCTAGTTCGCACCACTGAGCAGCTATACGATAAGGCTACAAGTGCGGTCCTGATAAATGGCAGCACAGGAGAATGGTTCAGAACAACAGTTGGAGTAAGACAAGGATGTCTTCTGTCACCCACCCGCTTCAACATTTTTCTCGAACAGATCATGTCTGATGCTCTGGAAGAACATGACGGAAAGGTTAGCGTAGGTGGCAGAAACATTACCAATCTGCGGTTTGCCGATGACATAGACGCTCTAGCTGAAGAAGAGCAGGAACTAGAAGCTATAGTTGAAAGTCTCGACCTAACCTGCACAAGGTTTTAGATGGAGATCAGTGCTGAGAAGGCCAAACTGACGACGAACAGCGCAAATAGCATCCAGGGGGGAGATCAAGGTAAAAGGGCAGAAGCTGGGTACCGTAACAAACTTCAAATACCCTGGAGCAATTATCTCAGATGATGGCTCAAAACAGGAGGTTCTCTCAAGGATTGCACAAGGTTACGTACCACCATTATATCCTTCCATTGACTTACATGCAAACTTATTAAGATTTGAATACTTACAGAATGATGCCCATCCCAAATCTGCTGACGCCTCCTGTCTCAGGGTTTAGGACAATCAGACTCAAACAGATCCTGCATACTTTCACCATACCTTCGCCACCATCTTTTCCCGTGACATGTCCCAATTGTTGACTGGGGCATCCCAATGCACTTTCAAGGTGGCCAATTTTGGGAAACCCCCTAGGTTGTTGCCTCTTTCTGAAACAAAAAATAGGTCCATTTTCATTCTGTTCAAACATCACTAGTCATTACTCTTGAGTTCCAGTCCCACCTGAAACAAACAAAACAATAATGTCTTTTATAATTCTCACATGAGATACCTTCAAATTAGGATCGTACCAAAACAATGTGACTTCAATGGTAGTGTGCCACCACAAGTCACATCAGCTCTTACCAAGCTGAAACCAGTTTGGAGAGATAACAACATATCTCTTGGATAAAAGGTGAAACTTATGCGCTCCCTTGTCATTTCCATATTTCTGTGTGCATGTGAATCGTGGACCTTGACAGCAGAGTTAGAGAAAAGAAGGCAGGCCTTTGAGATGACATGCTACCGAAGGTTACTGAACATTTCTTACAGGGACCATATAACCAATGAGGAGTTCGCAGAAAGATCCAAGCATGATGAACTCCTGATGCTGGTCAAGAAACGGAAACTAAGGTGGTTTGGCCACGTCTCAAGGTCTTCTGGTTTAGCAAAGACGATTCTACAGGGCACTAGTGAAAGGAAAAAGAAGAAGGGGTAGACAGAAGAAGAGGTGGGAAGACAATATTAAGGAGTGGACAGGGATGGACTTTGCCAGCTCAACTAGGGCAGCTGAAGAGAGGACAAGGTGGAAAGGGATTGTTTCGAAGTCATCTGTGGTGCCCCAATGACCTAGTAAGGTTATGGGAATGAATAGAATAGAAGTTGATCATTCTAGAGGGATAGAAAGCCTATCTTAATAGCTTAACTTTTACAGTACCTTGGCACAATTTGTTGATTACGGTGAGCACTAGGTATATTTTCGTTGGAGTTTCCATGTTTCCTTTGGAAGTTCTGTTTAGTAGGTATCACAGACGATAAGCTTGAACAAGTGACTAGGGACTGAGATCGCACTTCACGCTGACTGGACTGAGGGGATGATGAGGTATACTGTAAGACAAAATATTTCCCTAGTAGATTTACAGATAAGAGGAAGTATCCAATAATATTTGTGGGATAATTTTTCTTACCTCTTGTTGAAATCATACCTTGAGACCCATCATCTGAACTGCCTCGATGAGACAGTTCAAATGATGGATCATAACCTATGTTTTTATGCAGATTCAATAGAAATTATCCCAATTATCAACAAATGCCCCTCTTATCTTGAGCTCTGCATGAGAAAACCTCCATTTCTTAATATTCTAAAATCCTATAGGATTCTACATAGTTTCAGCTCAGAACTTCCCGACAAGTCCCTTGATTTACCTGATGTTGGTCAAGAAACGGAAACTAAGGTGGTTTGGCCACGTCTCAAGGTCTTCTGGCTTAGCAAAGACGATTCTACAGGGCACAGTGAAAGGAAAAAGAAGAAGAGGTAGACAGAAGAAGAGGTGGGAAGACAATATTAAAGGTGGACAGGGATGGACTTTGCCAGCTCAACTAGGGCAGCTGAAAACAGGACAAGGTGGAAAGGGATTGTTTCGAAGTAATCTGTGGTGCCCCAACGACCGAGTAAGATTATGGGATAGAATAGAATAGAATAGAATCCAATACAACAGCAATATGGCTAACAACTAACAATTCAGTCACCGTCATAATTCCAAACATTGAGACACTTTACGTTTTCACTATATCCGGTTTGATGTATATTATGCGGAAAACAGTGAGGACTCAGATCAGACCACTCTCGAATGACAGCATAGGAGAGTTGCTCAGAACAACAGTTGGCGCTAGGCAAGGATTAAACTTTCTCCCATAGGAACAAAATGTTTCCTTGAAGAACAGAACCCTACTGGGAAGGGAAATGGTAGAGTTCTTTACCTGGAAGCGTACTACATTCATATTCTCCTTCACAAATCTACATGTATATTTGTCCTCTCTATATCAAACTCTTTAATTTGAGTCCTGGATAAAACTGGCGAGGAACCATATACTGTTTTGTAAAAAGTATACATAAGTGAGCGCACGCACACACGCGCACACATATACTTGAATTGTGTGGTTGATACAATGGAGCTATGAAATACTAATATGTGGGCTTTATACATAATATGGCATTGAACATACGTCAGACTCACTATATAGAAAGTCAAAGATTCAGTTTCGTTTGGCCAGTTACTGTAGCAAAAGTGAAGCCCCTTGTTTGGGTAAAATCCAATACCACACCATACTAACCGCATGTGGTCGACGCACAGAGTGCTCATCCCTACATATGATTCCATTGCACAAAGCCTTTTATAATCGATCTTTTAAGGGCTTGATATTACTTAAATACAGTTGAAAGGGCTGTTAAACTGCAAGTAATCAATACAACAATCGCGAATCATGGGGACCAATTGATCTATAATATTCTACAGACCGATAAAGAGAGACTTACTTTTCATTTCAGAAATGCATGTGTTTGTCCATTACTCTTAAACTCTTAAGTTCTAATAGTCCAGTCAAATTGTGGGGGAACCTAAAACAAATTGCAACAAAAGGTTTCTTTGCAGTAATAAGTTCCTAAGACCTACATTTTTAACATACTAAAAGTAGGACAAAATCGGAGAATGCAAAACTTGATTTTTTTCATATGACTTGTTTTCTAAGGGTTTAAACCATTGCACAGCTACTTTGGGTCCGAAAGCCACTTCTAAAAATCATTTCTAAACAAGTTAAATCCATAGAAGTCGTTGATAAAACAGTTATATACTGTTCTTTAGCTTTTGTCTACCATTAAATTTGCTGATTTTGCATAACCGGTCGATCATATAGTATATTACTATTGGTTTACCCCACCCACCAGTGCAAATTTTGCTTTTATCATAACGTCTATTCAGATGGACAATATGGATGGTAATGAAGATAGTAAACAGAATCAATGTTTTTAAATGAAGACTGTGACAGAAAAATAGAAGAAAACAGCTTGATGTAACTCCTATTTATCAAATGACGGGACATCTGAGAGTCATGTTTTGTTGATTCACGTCCACGGTAAACAGCCATGGTCATGTCGGGACGGTCAATTAACCTATTGACACTATTCTTTGGCCGGCTTAGACCTCCTATGCGGTTAAGCAGTACTAAGTGCACATACTTTGGCCAGTAACTGACAACTTTCCTTCCTGAATCAGCGGACGGAGAAACGGAAGTAAGTAGCCGGACCGGGTATCGAACACAGGACCTTTGGCTCTTGAGTCAGACGCGCTACCGACTGCACTATGTGGCCCGGCTAAATACTTCATGTGTTGAAAGGATAATCCACTAGAGGGTTAAATAGATAGAAAGTAAAGTAAGTAAGGTCTTTATTTAAAGAGGGTAACTCAATTGGCGAACCAATCTTCCTTGAGGCCCTCTGATAAGCCTCATAAGATAACTTGGACATGCTTTGGGATATTAGGTGATGACTTCCATGACATTTTTGCATTCACAAATGATAAAATGTTTACTTTGTTAGTTCAAAATTTACAAATTATACCTCCTTCCCGCCTAACAGCCACCTCCCCACCCCGCCCACACCTCTAGAAAGAAGTCATTGTTTTAGCTAGCCTGAACAACGTTCATGAAGAGCTATTGATGTCACCCCGGTGTCGGCCTCCGCGTTTGCACCCGCATCCATGTCCACCTTTTGGGTGTTACAGGTTATTTAAACACCCATATTGCTTAACCCATTGATAGCCTAAGTTGATACTTTCACTTATGCTAGATAATGGTCTTACGCTTTACACCCTTGCCCCTCAGTGACCTTGAGGTCTAGGTCATGGAATTGGAAATTTCATGTTAAAATATGGGATGTTCTTAAAGGTTTTAGCTCACCTATCAAAGGTGAGCTTAAAGTATAGCCTTGGTCCGTAGTCCGCCGTCGTCTTCCACACTTAAAAACATACCTCCTAAACCAATATTGATCAAAATTTATGTGTAGCATTGTTGGGGTGGGGGATTGACTGCATAAGGTTATAGGGCAGATCAGATTGGAACTGTGGTTGCCATGGCAACATAAAGCTCCCATCGACTTATAATGAGAAAAACTTAAAAAATCTTCTCCCCTGAAACCATGAGGCCCAGAGCTTATATATTTAGTACGTAGCAATGTTTAGTGGCCCCCTACATCACTCCTTCCAATCCATTCCCTGGGGGTCCAAACTGGCCCCATCATAGAGGCCTATTGGTTTATATAGGGCTATATAGCTAAAGAGCCTTCAAAAATTTTCCTCTCTGAAACCATGAGGTCCAGAGCTCACATATTTAGTATGTAGCAATGGTTAGTGGTAAGGTACATAAATCCTGCCAACCATGCCTCTGGGGTCCTAATTGGGCACCCCCAGGGGTTATTAGCCTCCATAGACTTATAATGATAAAAACTTTAAAAATCTTCTTCTCTGAAACCATGAGGCCCAGAGCTAATTTATATATACACAAACCCTGCCAACCATGCCCCTGGGGTCCAAAATGGCACCATCCCAGGGGGTCATTTGTGTATATAGGGCTATATAGCTAAAGAACCTTCAATTATTTTCCTCTCTGAAACCATGAGACCCAGAGCTTACATATTTAGTATGTAGCAATGTTTGTGGTCACGTACATAAATCCTGCCAACCATGCCCCTTGGGTCCAAATTGGCCACGCCCCAGGGGCATTAGCTCCCATTGTCCTATGAAGTGAAAACCTTAAAAAAAATCTTCTCTGAAACCATGAGGCCCAGAGCTTAAACATTTAGTATTTAGCAATGTTTAGTGGTCCCCTGCATAAATCCTGCCAACCATGGGTCCAAACTGGCCCAACCCCAGGGGTCATTTGTTAATATAGGGCTATATAGCTGAGAACCTTTTAAAATCTTTTCTCTGAAACCATGGGGCCCAAAGCTCACACATTTAGTATATAGCAATGGTTAGCAATAGTTTGTGGTCACGTACATAAATCCTTCCAACCATGCCCCTGGGATCCAAATTGCAACCCCCCCCCCCTCCACCACCTGGGATCTATCATTGGCTCTTATAGACTTATAATGGGGAAAACTTTAAAAAAAATCTTCTCTGAAACCGTGAGGCCCAGAGCTTATATATTTATTTAGTATGTACCAATGTTTAGTGATCCCCTACATAACTCCTGCCAATCAAGCCCCTGGGGTTCAAACTGGTCCCTCCCAAGGGGGTCATTTGTTTATATAGAGCTATATCGCTAAAGAACCTTCAAAAATCTTCTTCTCTGATACCATGAGGCCCACAGCTTACATACTTAGTATTTAGCAATGTTTAGTTGTCACGTAAAAAAAATCCTGCTAACCATGCCCCTGGGGCCCAAATTGGCCACGCCCAGGGGTCTTAGCTCCAATAGACTTATAATGGGAAAAATCTTTAAAAAATCATCTTCTCTGAAACTATGAGGCCCAGAGCTTACATATTTAGTACTTAGCAATGTTTAGTGGTCCCGTTCATAAATCCTGCCGAGGAGATTTATAAAGACTATTCATAAGTATGTTGCACTGTTTGTGTTATTATGCGTGTAGTATTCTGCTCTTTGTGCCTTTGTTTTGGGCTTCTCATGCCTTCAGAGATTAGTATTCTAAATTGAAGCATGTTTATGCTAAGCAAAGTCATCAGTATGACATATTTCTTGTTGCAGTTCAGTTACTGACCTTCAAAAATTCACTTCAGATTTTAAGGCAGAATAAAGTGGGTGGGGTAATTTATACCATTTTTAGACCTAGATGGCTTTATATTCAACAAGAAAATGTGCCAGATTCAATCTTAAGCTTCTAGATTCAATTCTGGCAGAGGCAGAATAGGTTTTTAGAAATAAAACACACAGCAATAATGTTATGTCACATAAAACATTACAAATAATTGGTATATTTAAGACGCAAATAGGCGCATGTAAAAATACAGAAAAAAATATATTTTGCAATATCCGATTTTATCCTACTTTTGATATGTTATATGTGAATGTTAGTCCTCAACAAAAATGCAAAATAAGCTTTTGTTGCAATTTGTTTTGGGTTTAGGCAAAAAAATCGCCAGTTTGCCTGGACTATAATATCAGCTAGAAGTAAGATTATCTATCTATCTATCTATCTATCTATCTATCTATCTATCTATCTATCTATCTGCTGTCTGTCCGTCCGTCCGCCGTCCGTACGCCCGTCCGTCCGTCACTCCAACCATCTATCTATCTATCTATCTATCTATCGATCGATCGATCGATCGATCCATCCATCCATCCATCCATCCATCCATCCACCCATCCAGCAAGCCGGCCAACAATCCATCCATCAGGCTTAGCCAGTGTTGTTTGATACTGAATGGATAACATAGTTAACATAAAGGAATATAACAGTGTGAAAAAAATGGTTACAGGTTAAAACAGATGTCTTATCGCGTTGCTATTATCGGCAGGGAATTCCACTACACAGTGGTTCTCAAGGAAAAACTTAAAGGGGTAGAATTTAGTATTTTGATGGCCTGGTAAGCTTTGAATGGTCCCTCAGGAAAAAAGTAACTCGCCAGGCTAATAGGGAACGAACCTGGTGGGTCAAGACTTTAAAGGTGTGTTCTCAGCGGCATGTGGTGTTAGTGGTGGTTGCGTGCGTGTGGGGGGTGCAACTTAAGAATGAAATACCTCCCTCCTTATTATCTTTCGCACCCTTAATATTCCAGTTCGATCACATCTGCTGATCATTACATCAGAGCGCCGTGGGCTGCGCTGGAGGAAAGCAAGAAGTTCTCAGCGGTATAGGGTTCCAAAAATGCATGTACTATGAAGAGACCAGCCAGTGACTGATACATACCGACGCTGACGAAGCCAACGGAAGCAGAAATGCTTTTGATATGACACTTATGTATTATTATAATGTTATTACTTCTGCTTCTGCCGTTTACTGGCCTCCTACAGCATGTTGAAGATTATGTCAACAGAGGGTAGGGCAGTCACAAGGAATAATTGTCAATGAAGTTGCCAAGATCCAAATGGTATTGATTTCACTGAGTACTAAGAAAACTTTTAAAGCATCCGCATCTGGCCAATTACAAGGCGGGCACTCCTTACTCTGAATGCACAGAGTAACTCCACATTTGGAATGTATGGTGGCAGGGCGTTCCAGTCCCGGTCTGTCCTTGGGAAGAAAGACATCTTTCTCCTGTCTGTCTTATAGCTGATGGTCTAGAACGTTCTGCTGTGATCTTGCCTTGTCCTTCTTCTTGGCGGAATCAACCGCCTTTCTTTGCTGATGGCAACCATTTCTTTGTCTATCCTGTACGGCATACTAAGGCGAGCATTCTCTCGCCTCAGGCGCCTGTCCTGCAGAGTGCGTCAGTTTAATCTCAGGTTTGGGGTCGTATGATAGTAGTATCATTTTATTAGACCCTAGTGTACACAGGGTATAATCGATTCCGCTAATTTTCGCTTCCTGCAGAGACTGTACATCATATTTGGCTTCCGCCGAGACTGTCTGCGAACTCTTGCGTCCTGCCGAGACTTCTGTATATAATAAATGGCTTCCGGTTGCACTACAGTAAAAAAATGCTCATTATGCAAGTCCCGCCTCTTTGGGGGAGAGCTTTCAGGAGTATAATGAATATTTGCCGGCCTCTGATTGGTTTTATTATGAAAATTGAATATTTTTCTGAATGTTATGCTTATTTATTATTATAAAAAATGGAGCTTATTTACAAAGCTGTTTTGCTACATTTTTGTTGGGGTTGAAAAATGCACATGGGTTCCAGTGAAAGTTTCGAGATTTATTCACTGCGAACTACACCCTGTCAGCACTAAAACTAGAAAAAGTCAAAAATATGCCGCACAACCCTCAACTATTTTAGCTATTACTGGTAGGTAACGGTGTTGTCTATTCGATTCCATGCCTCAATTTGGAAAGTTTAGACCAGGAGAAAATTGGCAGTGCATTGACTTTGACCCATTTTGCACTGTGAGCTATGGGATTTTTAGCTCACCTGAGCCGAAGGCTCACAGGTGAGCTTATAGTATAGGCAGGCATCCGTCGTCCGTCGTCCGTCGTACGTCGTCCGTCGTCCGTCCGTCCGTCAACATTTTCAAACGACATCTCCTCTGAAACTACAAGGCCCATTGTAACCAAATTTCATATATAGCATCTATAGGCAGGGGGAACCAATAATACTGTTTTTTATCCAAATCGCTTCAGAACTTTGGTTGCTATGGCAACTTAAAGTTTTCATTGACTTGTATGGGAAAAATCGAAAATTTGCATTTATTGCTATGTCACTGCAGATATTTTGACAAAACTTTTACAGAAATGTTCCTTGAGTGGTCCTCTATCAATTACATGAAATTAATGTCAATTGCACAATTTGGCTGGTTGCCATGGCAACCGAATGATAAAAAATAGAAAAAATATTCAAAAATCATCTCCTCAGAAACCATACAACCAATATAGCTCAAACTTCACAGAAAGGATCTGGGTACTAACCTCTATAAAAGCACTGTTTTTCTTGGCAATTGCTCGGGCAGTTTGGTTGCTATGGGAACTGAAAGTTGCCATTGACTTATAATGGCAAAATTGAAAATTTGCATTTATTGCTATGCCACTGCAGATATTTTGACAAAACTTTCATAGAAATGTACCTTGAGTAGTCTTTAACCAGCCATGTTAAATTTATGCAAATTGCGCAATTTGGCTGGTTGCCATTGCACCCGAATAGTTAAAAATAGAAAAATATCAAAAAATCATCTCCACAGAAACTGTGTGGCCAATAAAGCTCAAACTTTACAGAAAGAACCTTAGTACTAGCCTCTATAGAAATACTGTTTTTCATGGCAATTGCTCCAGCAGTTTGGTTGCTATGGCAACTAAGAGTTTCCATTGACTTATAATGGGGGAAACGGAAATTGGCAATTTTTGCTGTCTAACTGCAGTTATTTAGATTTCTTTTCTACAGAAATGTTTCTTGAGTAGTCCTCTACGATTCATATGAATTTTCTCCAAATTGCTGAATTTGATTGGTTGCCATGGCAAAATATAGGGTAAATTTTCGAAAAAAAAAAAAAAAAAAAAAAATCTTCTGCTCAGAAGCCATATGGGGGATGAACTGATATTGTGCAAACGTGTTGATGACAGTAGCCTCTACATAAATTTTATTCTTTTTCTTCCATCCCCATAAGAATTTTGGCTGCTATGGCAACTTATAGTTTCCATTGACTTATTATGGGAAAAATGGAGCCATGAGGGGGATGAAGCTGATACTTGGCATACATATTAATAACATTAGCCTCTACCTAAAGTATGTTTTATATTATCATTGCCTATGTGAATTTGTTGCTATGGCAACTTAAAGTTTTCATAGACTTATAATGGGGAAAGTGGACATTTGCTATTACTGCAGATATTTTGACAAAAGCTTTACAGAAATGTTCCTGGAGTAGTCCTCTACCAGCCATATGGATATTTCCCAAATACCTGATTTTGATTGGTTGCCATTGCAGCCAAAGATCTTCTTCTGAGAAGCCATTAAGTTGGGATAAAGCTATTTTTTCATAAATGTTTGTGATATTATCCTCTACATAAATGGTGCTTTTTATTGCTGTTGTGCATGGTGTTTTGTTGCTGTAACCTCAGTGCTCAGGTGAGCGATATAGGGCCATTGGCCCTCTGGTTTTAATGTGGTGCCACCTTCCTGCCGCGTGAGAGACTGTCCGCGTGATTCTGCTTCCTGCCGAGGCTCTCGGCAGGAAACAGAGTCACGCGGACAGCCGGCAGGAAGCCATTTTTCGAGGACAGTAGTCTCTGCAGGAAGCAAGTTCGCGGACAGTCTCGGCGGAAGCCAAATATGACGGACAGTCTCTGCAGGAAGCGAAATTTGGCGGAATCGATTGTACCCTGTTGTGTAAGAAACTGGTTTAAAAAAAAATGAATTATTTGTGCCACTACGCCTATTTTTCAATGTACATGTAAAATGTGGCTAATAGTATTTTAGTGTTATTGGTGCACCGCCATAATTGTCCACCATTTTTACAAAGCGTGAAATATTTTGTGACTTCCTGATTGCTTCCCATGACTGACTGACGAAGCACTTCCCGGCAGTATTTGGGGCGGTGGAGAGGTTAGTGTGGGGGGGGGGGGGGGTTGGTTGGTTGATTTGATGCTTAACGTCCACGGTAAACAACTAAGGTCATGTCGGGACGGTCAGTTAACCTAACCACACTATTCCTGGGCAGGCTTAGACCTTCTAAGCGGTTAACCAGTACTAAGTGCACATACTTTCGCCAGTAACTGACAACTGCCCTTCTTGAATCAGCGGAAGGAGAAACGAAAGTATGTGGCCAGACCAGGATTCGAACCCAGGACATCTGACTTACGAGTCAGGTGCCCTACCGATTGCGCCACCCGGCCCGGCATGGGGGGGGCTGGCTTTGGGTATTGGGAAATAGGGTAGGGTAGGGTAGGGTAGGGTAGGGTAGGGTAGTGTAGGGTAGGGTAGGGTAGGGTAGGGTAGGGTAGGGTAGGGTAGGGTAGGGTAGGGTAGGGTAGGGTACGGTACGGTAGGGTACGGTAGGGTACGGTAGGGCAGTTGTGATGGTTAGGTAAGGTAGGGTAAGGAAGGGTATAGTAAGGGTATGGGAAACGCTATGGTAGACTTGAAGGGCAGGGCAGGGCAGTTGTGATGGTTAGGTAAGGTAGGGTAAGGAAGGGTATAGTAAGGGTATGGGAAACGCTATGGTAGAAAGGGAAAGGGTAAAGTTGTTATGATGAGGGAAGGAATGGTTAGGTAGGGCCTTGGTTATGGGGTAAGGGATAGGGTAGAATAGTGCAGGGTGAGTATGTATCTAGTGTAGCAGAGTAGAATTGGATCGGGTAGGGTGGAGAGGCCGAGGTTGGGTAATTATACGGTAGGGTAGGATAATTGTAGGGTAAGGTAGAGGTAATGTTAGGGTAGGGGCTAGTGTAGAGTAAGGCATGGCGAAAATTCGCAGTGCGGTGATAGTTTTTACCCACCAGCTGTTATCTCCCCTGTCAACCGGAAATCAGCCATGACTTCTTCCGACAATAATAAATCTTCGAACTTTGGACTTCCCGATTTGACCGCTTTATCCGAGACAGAACGATTACAGGTCTTGGCCGTCATGCAGAGAGCGAAAGTAAATAAATGACTGGGCTGTTTTAGTCTGTCTGCACCGAATGAACCAGATAGTACTAAAGAAACTGAGCTTGTTTTTGCCCACTAAGAAGTTTTTTTTCTTGATTTGAGATCTTTTTTAAGTCTTGCGATAATTGCTTTGGGAAAAGGGCGTGTTCTAAATAAATACAGTAACCTAAAAAGCTTGGACAGACCTGATCAATTGGCTTGCAAATGGGTTAATCTTCTGCAATATTCACTTTTTAGTCGCAGTAAGTGAATAAAGTGCTTTTCCCAATAACAATAAAAACAAAGTCAGAAGCCTTTCAACTTCAAATCCCTATGTATTATCGCCTTACCCACTACTATTACCGACAAGTAATTTTAAGCATAATTTGCAGCTTTGATAAAGTATTATGTTAGTCACCTGCTGTGACTTTGGCAGCTGAAGATGAGAAACTTCACCCCCGTACTTTCTAAATATAGTCTTTGTGAGGAAAGTCAATCTATCACATCTCCATATTCTTCTGGCGTAAAAGGTGCTACAGCACTCTGACACAGAATACCGGTACAGATTTTATCAGCACTGCACTTGTACACTTATTAAGTATTTTTCAAAGCAAATATTCAGAATGACAGGTTGCAGATTCGTACACTTTGGGCCTCTACTACTCGTATCAGAGTAGATCTCGTCAGCTAGTAGTTCTCGTCATTCTGCTTAAAACGAGTTTTTCGCGTATTTCTTCTTCACTTCAACTGCCTTAATCATAAGTTTATGATACATTTGGTCAAACTAGTGCAAAAACTCATCAAGATATCGAGCTGTGTATATATAAATGCCGTTTTTCTCTTTTGGATTCGCAAAGTCGCGTGGTTACATCAGGGGCATTCACCTGAGCACGTTCAAGCCACGTGCTGACCTCTGTTAATTGGGTCAGGTTTTCCAATATTGTGTCTACTTTGCAAACAAATTCCGAATGTAAGTCAACTTTGCTGGAAAAACACAAAAATATTTAAATAGCAAACCTGACCCAGTCATCATTTATCGTTTTCAGCAGCCTCGTGAACAAGACAAATTCTTCGTCTCAGTTTTTTTGTTTGTTTTCGTCTGCTGTGACCTCATTAAAAAAATTGAGCGCATTCGGCATACGAACGGACTTTGTTACATGAATAAGATGTCAAAAATCATCATATAGGAACAACAGCAAAATGGGTTTTAAATTTAATTTAAAATCGAGCTCAAAAGCAACATGACGAGAACTGCTTCTGGACGTGACGTTGTCTGTGCGTGATAGCATATCAAATAATGATCGCTCCCTGAGGTTCGTTTCTATAAATAAATTCATGACGTGTGTGTCGAAACCAGAGTTATAAGGTACGCAATACATAACTACCGCAAACTGAAAGAAAACCTGCTTGTTTGGGAGAAAACAGGAAATTGTTAGTAAAAAATGACGAGAACTACTCGGATACAAGTACATGCATCATATAAATTTAAAAGAAATTAATTACACGACTGATTAGACAAATGATTGTGTCAGTCATGTTCATTGCATCCTCTAGTGTGACATGTAGATTTCAGTTGTTGCAGATGATTTTTTTTTTTCTGGCCATCATCGCTGCAGTCTCTCAGATATGACAGTTTGATTTCATGATCGAGGAGCAGAATTTCAAAGTTCTTAGCTAATTCTAATAGCAAATAATGAAAAAATTATCCTTCTTTAGCTACATGTACAGTGCTGGAAACTCGTAAGACTAGTAAAATGGTAGCCCTAAAGCTTAACAGACCAAACTTGCAAATTCAACTAGTTTATGGCACTTTAAGTGATATGAATATGTTTTGAACCATCTTCTGAGCAACTAATCAGGTAGTTAAAATTACAAGTCACAGCATGTATTCAGAAGGATTTAAAAGCCAGTCCAGTATAAAAGGGTTCTGCCAACAAAAATGTCAGTTACCATAATTTTGACATTTTGCACTAGAAGTTATAATTTCAGTATTTCTACCTTCCACGTCTAATTATTTTCTTTGCAAATAAATACAGAAAGGTATATTTATGCCCAGATCAAATCCAGATAAACAGATTTAAAAAATATGCCCCACAAATGCTGTATTAAATCGACAGTTTATTTTTAGAATTTTCAAAAGTTTGCTGAGAAATGAGAGTTAGTATGAAATTTCACCTTTGACTCCAGTCACCTGACCACAACGAACTCAAGATAGAAAAGCACATGGCTGTAGTTTGCACGGTTTATTAAAGAGATTTTGCCTGATCAGCTGATTTCAGCATGTGCATGTTCTGTTTATATTATGAATCCGAGATGACCCGACTCTGACCTAGCAGAATACATTAAATTTCAGATAACCACGCCCCCAGCAATTGCTGTAGGTCCTACAGCAGACTTGCCTTTAAACTTCGTTCACATGGACAATGTTTCTTTGACAATGTGAGTTTGTTAAAGAAAAATGTGCAAGTGTGAATAAAAATGTGTCACATTTTCATTGCCAAATTGGTATGGTAAACAAGGTTGGCCGGGAAATACCGGTGGCGGGAATTCCCAGCGGTAATTACCGTCCTGGGAAATACTCCAAATTTGGCCAAAGTGGGAAATACTGGGAAATATGAAATTTTCATGCTGTTTTAGCCAGAATATTATCATATTTCTATAAATCTAAGTTGATAGCATATGTTTCATGCCATTTGTGTACATAACATGCGGATAAGGATTTAAATTCCAGGACTGGTCCTTGTTAGAGGGCACAGAGGATGATTCTTGGATGTTACAAAGGCTATAAATTGGAAGAACACTCCCAATTAAATTATAATTTATACAAATAGCAGGCTGACTAATCTTTTTTTGGTCACTTAATTGTGTTCTTATCAGGAGTTCTAATATCATTTTTATCCCTTATGAATTTGTTTATTGGATAATTAACAAAGCTTTAGTTTTACTAAAACCTCTGTATCAGGTTTATCCCTGTCTTGTATCCCTGCATATTATATCATAGCTCTCTATAGGCTAGTTTGTTTCTAAGTTTGATCATATGAAAATGACAAGGGCTTCAAAACTAGGATCAGGTTCATAGCTATTTTGCAATAGAGTTTGTACCTTACTATGGTTTCTTATCTTTGAGTTTGTTACAACTGATTAAAGCAATGATGTGAGGACAGTGCGGTCTAATGATTACCTGATGAAGTCTGCAATATCCTTTAACCCAAAGCTTTTCAAACAAATATACATCATGCATGGATCCTTAATTGACTAACAATACCTTCTTTTGTAAATAATGACCATGTCTGAAGGTGTGAAAAATAATTGTGTAGATTCAACAGCCTAATGACAGTTTAGTACAGGTACTTTTAATCTCAGTATGTTATAAAGCTTATTCATACTCACAGAGACAACTGAAGCTGCAGTTTTTTTCAATAAGATAGCAACAAGTTTAAAGAAAATTTAAACAAATGGATTAATTTCGTATACTACACTGAGAACATTTTCTAATGATTGAAATAAAAGGCTGTTTACACAATAAGTTCTAAATGTTTTTCTTTGCATACAGTTGAATATTAAAAAATTTCAAGTTGTGAGAGCCCAATTTCTGGGAAATATGAGTATTTTATTTCCCGTCTTTTTGCCAACCTTGATGGTAAAGATTATTTGACTAACAAAACTTGTCCGTGTGAACAGAATATTTGCCATAGAATATATGTCAAGAAATTAGCTATAGAGATGAACAAGAAAACTTTGCTCATAATCAAGTCAGTTTGATTTTGAACAAAGTAGATTTAACAAAGAAAATGTGACATAGTTGGCCGTTCACATGGGTAAAGTTTCTTTGTTCAGGTAACTTTGATGAGAAATCTTTGTTTGTGTGAACACTGCTGCAAATATTTCATTTCCAAAGTTTATTTGACAAATATTCTATGTTACATTTTTTCTGTGACAAATAGTTTGTTCCATGTGAACACAAAATTTTTGGCAAACTTTCTGTGCTATAGTTTCTATGACAAAGAAACTTTGCTCGTGTGAATGAGGCTTACAAAGAAATATCACAAATTTTCATCAAATCTAGAACTGTGAATGTCTTTTCAGGAATTTGAGAAAAACGAAGAAGCCAAGACAGTGAAAAGGTAACATTTGAGCCACGACACGAGAAAACAAACAAAGTGGTTGTGCGAAAGGCGCAGATTCAGATCAGCCTGGGCATTTGCCCAGTCTGATCAGAGTCTTCGATTTGCACTTAAATAGTATCTAAGGGTCTAAGCTACCTCCATGCGCACTGCGAAAACTCTGATCAGACTGGGCTGATGCCCAGGCTGATCTGAGTTGGGCGCACAACGGCTTTGTTGGTTTTGTCGTGTCGCGGCTCATTTAATCTTTTACTGCAGATTAGCCAGAATGTATATTGTATTTAATCAGTCAATTCAACCATAAATGGGGTTCCGTTGCACATAGCCTTTCATTGCCACTCTCCCATCATCCTGATACAACTGATATACTGTTGAAAAGGACATAAAATTGCAAGTCATCCATCCACCCTTTCTGCTGAGGAGAAGCACTATAAAGAAAAAGTTGGCGAGATGAGAGCAAACTCATGCCTTTAAGAGAATCTCCCCAACAGCTTCCTTAGTAGAATGAGTCATCTCCATTATGGATAACATGGAATTAAATGACTTGAGGATAATTATTTGTTTGAACAAAATCTGAAGTTTCTGTTTAATGAATTTCAGTTCGTAATGGCACTGAAAAAATGGAGGAGCTTGACTGTATGCCATGCTCAAATACCAATGATGTCATAAATCTTTTACCATAGTAACTAAGACTTCATATTTCTGTAAAAGTGATGCCATTGACATGTCATTTTGCCACTAAGCTGTGTATGCCATGCTCCTCTCGAATTACATGTATAAGTGAGATGTTACCTAAAATTCATACAATGGAAAAGTGTGATATTAAAAGCTCCAGATAAACTTAGGTTTTGGATCTTTTAGAATTCCGTAGTAAGGCATTTCCAATCATATCTCAGATTGTGTGCTTGTGCATGTGTGTGTGTGTGTGTGAAAACAGAGCTCAGAGACAGTGGGGAATGTGTGTGTGTTGTGTGTGTGTGTGTGTGTGTGTGTGTGTGTGTTGTGTTGTGTTGTGTTGTGTTGTGTTGTGTGTGTGTGTGTGTGTGTGTGTGTGTGTGTGTGTGTGTGTGTGTGTGTGTGTGTGTGTGTGTGTGTGTGTGTGTGTGTGTGTGTGTGTATGAACAGAGCTGCAGATAACAGGAGTACTCATTAAAAATTCAGAGACAGTGGACACTAGTCAGTGTGACAGTGCGAGTGCTGAAATTTCTTAGAAATGTAAAAATCCTCCACCTCACCACCTGTTGTGAGTTCACATTGCATGCAGACTGCAAGTTTCATCTTCATTTGACATGGAATTGTGAGAAAATATAAAGCAGAATAGGAAAAATTGCAAGAAAAATGCTTTTCAGGGTGAGTTGTGTCTGTTATTTCATTATTATTTCTATTCTTTGTAGTTACCGTCCACTAGAAGGCCAGTTAACTAAGTTTACCAATGTTGTGAAGGGCTGGCAACACAGATGGTTTATGCTTGATCCTGAATCAGGAATGCTAGAGTATTTCGAGGTAACATTTTACCCTCAATCAGGAATGCTAGAGTATTTTGAGGTAACATTTTCACCCTGAATCAGGAATGCTAGAGTATTTTGAGGTAACATTTTCACCCTGAATCAGACATGCTAGAGTATTTTGAGGTAACATTTTTTCCCTGAATCAGGAATGCTAGAGTATTTTGAGGTAACAATTTCACCCTGAATCAGGAATGCTAGAGTATTTTGAGGTAACATGTTTCCCCTGAATCAGGAATGCTAGAGTATTTTGAGGTAACATTTCCACCCTGAATCAGAAGTGCTAGGGTATTTTGAGGTAACATTTTCACCCTGAATTAGAAATGCTTGAGTATTTTGAGGTAACATTTTAACCCTGAATCTGGAATGCTAGAGTACTTTGAGGTAATATTTTAACCCTGAATCAGGAATGCTATTTTATTTTGAGGTAAAAAATTTCACCCTGAATCAGGAATGCTAGAGTATTTTGAGGTAACATTTTATCCTGAATCAGGAATGCTAGAGTATTTTGAGATGACATTTTCACCCTGAATCAGAAGTGCTAGAGTATTTTGAGGTAACATTTTCACCCTGAATCAGGAATGCTAGAGTATTTTGAGGTAACATTTTACCCTCAATCAGGAATGCTAGAGTATTTAGAGGTAACATTTTCACCCTGAATCAGAAGTGCTAGAGTATTTTGAGGTAACATTTTCACCCTGAATCAGGAATGCTAGAGTATTTTGAGGTAACATTTTACCCTCAATCAGGAATGCTAGAGTATTTTGAGGTAACATTTTCACCCTGAATCAGGAATGCTAGAGTATTTTGAGGTAATATTTTAACCCTGAATCAGGAATGCTAGAGTATTTTGAGGTAATATTTTAACCCTGAATCAGGAATGCTAGAGTATTTTGAGATGACATTTTCACAAGGGCCCAGTTGTTTATATTTAGGACCAAGTTGCTCATCTTTAGCTTAACGAACTTTTTACACAATCAAGTGTGCTAATATTTTTTGGCAGAAAACGTGAGGAGCCAAAAATGGGAGTGAATTTGGGTACAATATGTTTTGAAAATGTAACAGCCAGTTAAATAACAATTTTATCAGCTTTGAACAACTGGGCCAGATGTATAGAGTGATAATGCTTGCTTCTCTTGGTGAGGTATGTTTTCAAAAATGGGGTCAACTCTTAAAGGAAAGAATTTGCTCCTAGAGGAGCAAATTTTGTCCTATAAGAGTATGTCCCCATTCAGTTAGCAAAAAATGAAAATAGCAGAGTTGCTTCCCCTGACTGCATATGCAGTCATCTTAATGAATAGATCGTGGTTAGTCGTAGATCTGCCTTTTTAAGACGCCAATGTATATATTAAAGTATTGTCTTACTCTTATTGCAAAGAAGCCATTGCTTAAACTTGACTGTTAGATTAGTCACAAACAAACTTACATATTTATAAGAAGAAAAGTGAGTCACAGGGTTGAGGTGTATTATACCCTTTTACAACTCTCAGGATGCAAGGACAGAGCTGTAGATAAGAGGGAGTATTTGATGATAATTTAGGGATTATTTTTTTCTTATTTCTCTTTGAAACTATATTTTGTGACCCCTCATTTGAACCAGCTCGTCGAGATGGTTCAGATGAGGGGTCACAACATATGTTTTTAAGCCAAATTAACGAAACTTATCCCTTATTATCACCAAATACTCACTCTTATTTAGAGCTTTGCAAGGAGCCCATGGATTCTTAGATTTTTATGAGTCTGAGAACTTTAACCCATTCCATGCAGGATACCCCTTTAGGGATAACTGGGCAAACAGTTTGGATCCAGATCAGGCCCCACAAACGTGGGGCCTGATCTGAAATCCAAACCGTTTGCTGCCTAGACATCATTTCTACAAAAGTTAGTTAGACCAATATTGTCAAAATATTCTTGATTTTTGATGCAGACGACAATTTCAGCAGACGACAAAAAAAATACCCAGAATGAAATGGGTTAATTCTGTGACAACATCCTGTTTGTTATAATGCATATAGTGTTTCCCCCAGAAATGAAAAAGGGCATGGTAAATTTTCTCAGAAAAGGGCACTTTAGCGCGTGAATTTTCACAAAAAGGGCACTCTATATGCTTTCATTCAAAGACCCTTGTTTTAGTGGACATTAGCTTACAGAAATTAATACTGCTAATAAAGCATTAAAACATATCATTCTTTTCTTATTTATAGCTGCAGTAGCATCTTTATCTTGAAATGCAGTAAACATAATTAAGCAAATAGAGCCTGGATATAACTAAGCAAATAGAGCCTGCATATGATGATAATACATAGAAAAAAATTGCATCTGCTCTGTATTTTTTTTTATTTTTTTTTTTTTGTCAAGCTTCTCTTTTTTGTCTCTTCTAAATATCAAGAAACATAAATAGCCTAAAACATTTCAACATCCTAATTATTATTACAAGTTATATTTTGTTACATGTATTTATCATTATTGTCCTTTATTTATCTTTATTTATTTATAATTCTTAATGACCAGGATTATCATTAGGTCTGTAAATCTGGCACAGAATTGCCTCCCTTTAATTTCTATTCATATCTGTTTCAGTTAGCTCTGTTTATCTTCTTCACTCAAGTGAGTTTTGTTTAAGGGTACTCAGATGTTGAATACTATTAAAAATATATATAACCGTGTTCAAATTCGGCATTATCCTGTTATTTGGTCCGCGGACCAGATACTTTTGCTCATTGAAATATGATTAATATTTAGATGTTAAAGATCGAAGACTGCTTTCCTTTCAGCTTTTTCCACTGTTGTGTTAAAAAAAAGTAGTCCCGGTATAAAATAGTTCCTTTGATTAAACCAGCCTATTAACGTACGTTAAAGCGAATTAGCTACTAAGGTTTGAGGTTATGAGATAGCTATGCTTATGTGACGAAATAAACTAATGGTGAACAGCCAATTCTAAAAGTCTAAATTCTAAACATTTCAGGCGTCTCAAAAGCTTCGGTTTATTCCGTATTTAGAATCTTCCTCTAGCAAGCATTGATGAATGGAAGTTTCTCTCGCTATATATATATATATACTCCTGTTATTTGGTCCGCGGACCAAATACTTTCTCAGGTGTACAAAATTCTGAAGTAATGCAGAATGAAAAACTTATAATATTTGAAATATCTGTTTTTCAGAATGTACCCCCAAAACTACCTAGCCCCGTTTTTTTAAAATAGTATCCCCCAAAGAAACCCTTTTCCCGGAGAATCTTCCTCTTGCAAGGCATTTGTGAATAATTCTGTGAGAAGACATCTTTCTCTCGCTATATATATACTCCCGTTATTTGGTCCGCGGACCAAATACCGGGAGTATATATACTAATACGGAATAAAGCGAATCAGCTACTAAGGTTTTTTCCTGTTATGATATAGGTTTATTTGACGAAATAGACTGATGTTGAACAGCTAAATAACAGCTAAAATTCTAAACACTTCAGGCGTCATAAAAGCTTCAGTTTATTCCGTACAGAATAAAGCGAATCAGCTATTAAGGTTCTCTCCCGTTATGATATAAGATTATTTGACGAAATAGACTGATGTTGAACAGCTAAAATTCTAAACATTTCAGGCGTCTTAAAAGCTTCAGTTTATTCCGTATTAAGAATCTTCCTCTTGCAAGCATTGATGAATAGAAGTTTCTCTCGCTATATATATACTCCCGTTATTTGGTCCGCGGACCAAATACTTTCTCAGGTCATCGAAATACTAAAGTAATGCAGAGTTGAAAACTAATATTTAAATATATCTGTTTTTCAGACTGTTCCCCCAAAACTACCAAGCCCCGTTTTTCTAACTGATATCCCCCAAAGAAACCCTTTTCCCGGAGAATCTTCCTCTTGCAAGGCATTTGTGAACAGTTCTGTGAGAAGACGTGTTTCCCTCGCTATATATATATACTCCTGGTATTTGGTCCGCGGACCAAATACCAAGGTTATATAGAGACGGGCAAGATGAAACTGCAAAGCGTGACACTGTACATACTTACACAGATATATTTCTATACAGAATGAGAGATATTATGTGTGCTTGGAAAAGGGTTTCTTTGATGGCTACATGTAATATTTGATAAAAATGGCACGGCCGATTTGTTTGTTTCTATCAATGAGACAGTAAAGCATGAATGGGCGGTTATACTATTACGCCAGGGCCGTGTGAGCGATTGTATATCTACGCAAATTTGACGGATTACTGCGCTGGCTGCGAATTTGTTTGTGTTTTCTGTTTTCTAGGACCGATTCTGTGTTTAGAAAGTATTTGGTCCGCGGACCAAATACCGGGATAATGCCTCAAATTCTATTTTGGACAAAAAAATCGGCATATACAAGACAGAAATACCAAACTTGCATAATATGCGTAATTATTTTTACACCAGAATTTATCAAACGTCTCGAATGTAACTCATATATAATACGCATATCGGAACAAAAGCCTTACGGGATGAGCAACAAGTGAAGACAATGATCAGCCTGCACATCTGTGGGTCAAATCAGTTTCCCAAATACAGTCCATGAATCCAAAGGAATCTAAAAAAAAGACTTCTAGAAAAATATTAAAACAAAAAACGTAATGGACATGTTGATTTGTGTAATTGTGAAACATGGCTATTGGCTCCTTTTCTTTCAACAAGCCTCACTTTGATCTTTCCGGTAACCGATATTCTGCAGATCTGTCAGGTATTTTCAAGGATCAGTTAGTTTATTAGCGAGTGGACCATAACAGGATTAATGCCAACAGCTGTGTTTACTTACCGTGTCAAAACAATTGAGGCAATGAACTGTGAATACACATGTGTATCTCCTTATTGGCAGGTGAAGTTTAGAGCGAAAAGGGCATGGCGCTGGAAAAAAGGGCATGGTGCTGGAAAAAAAGGGCATGGCGCTGGGGAAAAGGGACATGGCGCGGCGCCATGCTAAAAGGGGCTAGGGGAAACACTAGCATATGTACTCCTGTCATTTGTATCAATTTATGTATTAGAGATTCATGGTAAGATATTAATTTTATAAAACATGTCAGAACAAAAAAAATAATTGTTTCCTTCCAGAAAGAAGAGCACAAGAGAATGAGGCCAAGAGGATCTGTACACCTGGCGGTAAGTTACGATCTTTTTGTACTGAAATAGGAATATGCCTACTTTCAGGGAATTTACTCGCAGCATGACTGAATTTGCCATTTTCTCAGATTTTGGGGTAATTTTGAATTTTACCATTGTTTTGCCAGGAAACGAAACAGTGAAATTTTTATTTTTTTGTCTTATTCTGTAACATGCAATGTAAGTTTTATTGAAATAATATACCTAAGCATGCCCTATCAGTTAAAAATGTTTTTCATGAATTTCAATTTTCTTGCATTTATAAAAAAAAAATGAAGAAGAAAAATAAGGAAGACAAACAAACTTATTTTCAAGGTAACAGCATTTTTTGCCCGTTTATTTTAAATATCCTATATTATAGATTATATGTTTTGCAGAAATGAAAGTGCATTCATATGAATTTAAACTTGAAAAGTGTAAATAAAATATGTAGAAATACATTTTTTTTTTTTTAAAAAAAAGGTGTTGTTTTTTAGCTCACCTGAGCCATAGGCTCAGGGTGAGCTATTGTGATCACCCAGTGTCCGTCGTGCGTTGTGCGTCATGCGGCGTGCCTCATCCGTTGTCAACAATTTGCTTTAAATGACATCTTCTCTGAAGCCGCTAGGCCTAGGGCTTTGATATTTGGTATGAAGCATTGTCTAGTGGTCCTCTACCAAATTTGTTCAAATGGTGGCCCCAGGGTCCAAAATGGCCCTGAGGCAGGGGGTCTTGGGTTTGATACTCAAAAATTACTTAAAAATCTTCTTCTTTAGAACTGCTTGGCTCAGGTGCTTGAAATTTGGTATGTAGCATTGCCTAGTGGTCCTCTACCAAGTTTGTTCAAATGGTGGCTCCAGGGGCCAAAATGGCCCTAGGGCAGGGGGTCTTGGGTTCGAAACTAAAAAATACTTAAAATTCTGCTTCTCCAGAACCGCTTGGCTCAGATGCTTGAAATTTGGTATTTAGCATTGCCTAGTGGTCCTCTACCAAGTTTGTTCAAATGGTGGCCCCAGGGGCCAAACTGGCCCTGCGGCAGGGGGTCTTTGGTTCGAAACTAAAAAATACTTAAAAATCTTCTTCTCCAGAACTGCTTGGCTCAGATGCTTGAAATTTGGTATGTAGCATTGCCTAGTGGTCCTCTACCAAGTTTTTTCAGATGGTGGCTCCAGGGTCCAAAATGGCCCCGGGGCAGGGAGTCCCAGGTTTGAACCATAGAACTACATAGAAAAATATTCAAAAATCTTCTTCTTCAGAACTGCAAGGCCCAGATGCTTGAAATTTGGTATGTAGCGTTGCCTAGTAGTCCTTTACCAAGTTTGTTCAAATGGTGGCCCCAGAGTCCAAAATGGCCCCTCAACAGGGAGTCCTAGGTTTGAACCATAGAAATATATAGAAAAATATTTTAAAAATCTTCTTGTTCAGAACCACTTGGCTCAGATGCTTGAAATTTGGTATGTAGCTTTGCCTAGTAGTCTTTTACCAAATTTGTTCAAACGATGTTGCCAGGGTCAAAAATGACCCCGCCCCGGGGGGTCCTGGGTTTGAACCATAGAACTAAATAGAAAAATATTCAAAAATCTTCTTCTTCAGAACCACTTGGCTCAGATGCTTGAAAATTGGTATGATGCATTGCCTGGTTGTCCTTCATCAAGTTTGTTCAAATGATGGCCCCAGGGTCCATAATGGCCCTGCGGCAGGGAGTCCTGAGTTTGAGCCATAGAAATACATAGGAAACTATTAAAAAATCTTCTTCTTCAGAGCGACTTGGCTCAGATGCTTGAAATTTGGTATGATGCATTGCCTGATGGACTCCTACAAAGTTTATGTAAATGGTGGACCTAGGATCCAAAATGGCCCTGGAGCAGGGAGTCTTGGGTTCGAAATTAAAATGTACTTAAAAACCTTCTTCTCCAGAACCCCTTAGTGCAGATGCTTGAAATTTTGTATGTTGCATTGCCTAGTGGTCCCTTACCAAGTTTGTTCAAATGATGGTGCCAGGGTCAAAAATGGCCCCTCCCCAGGGGGGCCTGGGTTTGAACCATACAACTACATAGAAAAATATTCAAAAATCTTTTTCTTCAGAAACACTTGGCTCAGAGGCTTGAAATTTAGCTTTTAGCATTGCCTAGTGGTCCTTTACCAAGATTATTCAAATGATGGCCTCAGGGTCCAAAATGGCCCTGCCCCAGGGGTCCAGGGTTTGAACCATAGCAATACATAGAAAAACATTAAAAAGTCTTCTTCTTCAGAACCATCTGGAAATGGTTGCTAACTATGAGGTTTGTTGAAATTATGACCCTAGTTTGACCTTTAACCTTTTTGCTCAGGTGAGCGATTCAGGGCCTCTTGGCCCTCTTGTTCTTATCCACATGTTATTTTAGCCCTATCGGTTATTTAGCTGATATAATGGTTTGAATGCCCCACTAACATTTTTGTATTCAGTCTTTATGCCTTAAGTTCACAATTCAGTATTGAAATTTGACTGTTGATATATCAGTGAAATCTGTAAAATCATCTGACTAGTTCTGAAAGGCTGAAAAGATTTTATTAAGATTCAGAGTCATAATAAAGTGAAATACGAAAACATTCATGTTATTGAAAATAAAGAAGCTGATATATTCTATTTATTTTGGCATGTAAATTCAAAGTTGTTTGTTTCTGTAGGGAGCAGTGATTAACCCCTCGGAAGAAGATTCCCAGACGTTTATAGTGAGTGCTGTTAATGGAGAGATCTACAGATTAAGAGGTATCAGTCTACATAATATTACATCAAACTTCTAAAACAGCCATAAGATGGCGTTAGAATGCAAGAGGTCATGGGGTTGTTTTCTAGCCCAGTTATGGCACACGTATCAGGCACTACAGAAGGTGGGGTTTTGAGGATAATTCTGAGATAATTTTTCTTATTTCAAAAGACATAAGTATGTTGTGACCTGTCATTAGAACCATCTCGGTGAGATGGTTCTAATGAGGTGTCACGAGATACGTTTTATGGAGAAATAAAGACTTTTATTGTAAAATTATTTCTTACCCATCTTGTCTGAAGAACTGAGCCACACCTTTGTAAAGGGGTGCCAGCTGGCTTTGCTTGGTCTTTCTTGACATTATACAGTGATTGAGCCACATCTTGGGTAACATGCACAGCATGTCAGAAAATTTTAGGTAAGGTGTGTATTTGACAATAATCTTGGAATAACTTTTCTTTCTTCTCAATAAAAACATACATTGTTACCCCTCATATGACCCACTTGGATACATGTAGGTTGTTTCTAATGAGGGGTCACTGTATACAGTATTTATTCAGTAGTATGACAATGAGTTTTCCCCTCTTAAACAACCCCAGCAATTAGGCCATGAGCCAGATATGGTTTACCTCCCCCCCCCAGGGGGAGTTTTGTAGACCATACTTTTCTTAAAGACCAGCATCCTAGAAGTATTTTGCAGCATGTTAGCCCTCTGGCGAGTGGGGCGTTAAGCTGTAACAGCCTGTTACATTACGTTACCCATTAAAATAATAAACATAAAATAAGAATTATCAAAAATTATAAAAAAATAGAAGTCACTTACCTATGTTTAAAATTATAATAGAGTCTAATAGAACAACCCAATAGCTAAAAGTTATGATGTCTGAAACGTCACTTTAGCCTACGTGGTGTAGTATACGTGACGTTTTTCTTCACTCTCCATTAAAATTGCAATTTCTATCCAAAATACTTTCTTTTTGTAAGTTATTCCTTTAATATTAGACCAAATGTTTGTTTAAGTGTTAAAGAAAATTTATTGATCTTTTCAGATCTGCAAAAATTATTTTCCTATCTTGTATACTTTGGGAGAAATAGGATGTTGAACACAGTAACCCCTTATGAATGTTCCATATTACAAGTATCACTTTCCGTATAATTCAAGCGCTTGAACTACACTATTGGAATGGAAAACAACAGTTAACGGTAATATTGAATATGCCAGCCTATTTAAACAGCAAGGAGCAGTTCAACAATATTTTGAATGCATTTTAGTCGTCCATAATGATCGATTATATACGTTACCTAGGGCTACTTTTGTTAAAATCATATAATTTAAAGATAGAATCATTTTATTTTCTTTGGTATCAGTTTCTTCATAAAAGAATCTTTTAATATAAGAGAAAATTCATTCTGGTTTATTTTCCATGATAAACTATTACTAGTAGTAACGTAAATAACAATATTTAAAATATTATATTATAATACCTTTAATCAGTTTTTTTTACCACTGTCACATTAAAAAATAACACATATAAGTCTGGGTGTTCTTATGATATATTGTGTACTTGGACCTATCAATATTTCTCTCAGTTATTACTTTTAGGGATTCATGAGGTGTGTTTTATACGTGATTTAACACAGAATACTTCAAAGTGTAATGTTAAGGGCATTGGCATATTCTGCACATGTAAAACGGGTTTTGCTGTTTACTTTGTTATCATATCAAAAATAAAAGTATTTCATAATGACATTGCCCAGTTTGTTTCTTTAACAAATTGTACATTTGAGTTCTAAACACAGTAACATACCAGAAATTTTGTTATATACAGCTGAAAAATCCAAAAAATAAAAAAAAAATAATATAAAAAATAAATAAATAAAATAAAAAAATACTCCAGAAAAGATAAAGCCGCAGCTATTAAAAGCCAGCATTGATTTTGCATATAGGGCTAGAATAGAGTGATTTGCAATCAGTTTGATACCATTAAAAGCTAAGCTGTTTTGACGTGTTTAGTTTAAAACTATAAAATAATCAGCAATCAACCATGCAAAATGGGGTTCCACCTTGTTTATTGACATGATTTGTTATAGCTTTTACGTGCACACTGAGAAACTATAAAGCAGAACAGTAACCTGAAGTTTAAAGGCTTAAGCCAAATACAGTTCAGCATCAAAGCTAATGTAGATATTTGCTGGCAGTGTATACTTACTTTTGTAAGACTATTGTATATTTTACGTTACCAGAGAAAACAACATTGCTAAGTTACAGTTTAAGAAACAAAACAAACTTTTGAAAATAATTAATAGTAGTGTCAATACATTGCTTTACTTAGTTCATTTATGTAGCTAACAATTATGTGTCAACCAGGAGTTTGGGAGAATAGTATTAGAAATATTTAATACAGAAAAGAGACACCGGCAGTTTACTAGTATACTGTGGCTATCTATAAATGCTATGTTTAAGATGATCTACATTTCTATGCTTTTGTTTCTTGCTCTTTAAAGTCTAACTACATTCAACCATCTCCTAAAGAATCTAACTACATTCAATCATCTCTTAAAGAATCTATTCACTAAAGAACATAAAGACACGTTTAGTTGGACAAAAATGTTTTTTTTTTTTTTTTTTTTTTTTTTTTCAAGCGACAGTGTTCCAGTAGTTCTGCACACATAATAAAATGGCAAATGAAAATGACAGAATATATTAATGTTGGTCATCTCTGTTCAGATATTTATGAGCAAATCTTAGTTGTTCTCCTTCAGAATGTATCTGCCTATACTGTAGTTATATGCTTTGGAGAATAATACTGGGGAATAAAGAAAGACCAAACAAGTAACGTATACAACGTATCTAGTGAGAGTTTATGAATTCTTCATCTCCGATATCCTTAACAAGAAATACAGTATTTCTGAAGAGCAAATAATCAAACAATAGAAACAGTGCATACCTATACACGCCAAGGAAGGGCTAACCTAAGTATCTTTCTCCATTTGATCTCCGTGACCTTGTATTACCATATTGTTTACTTTTTAGCAATAAATGTGGTTGTAAACTGCCTATTTATGATATCTTACTGCTTATCAAATTATCCTTGTCCAAATATGTTAAATACTGTTAGAGAATAAAGCCCCAATTTTAGTTGTTACATTATTGAAAATTGTCTGACTGAAATTTGTATTTTGTAACACCTTTAGTCCTTGATAGTATGAACAAGTGGGAATAAAACCATGGGGTTTGCAAAATTACCTGACCATTTGAATATTTGTAATAACATAATGAAAAATAGAACTCCTGCACAGGCTGGAGACAGAATGTTGTATGCGTTATAAAGTATGTCACTTTCTATAATCCTTAAATTTTCACATTGTTAACATTTTGTAATGTATTTGATGGCCGGGAGCTGCATATTAGATCACGTAGATCACAAATTCACATATAAGTTATGATCACGGGGCCACACATATTTGCTAACCCATGTAAAGCAGTTACTGTGCAAAGAGGCTCATGGCTGACGATTCGACTGACATCATAGAAAAATGGTGTTAATGGATGCTGGCAGAGTTGGTACTGCTTTTGATTGCCTCGGCTGGTAGTCACAGTTGCATATTTGTATGTAGGGTAATTGAATGGCTCAGCAAACAGCACAGGTAGCGAAACTGGTTTTATCCCCATCATAACGAGAACATAAATATTAATCAGATGCAGCATTTATCAAATTATACTTACTCCATTTAATGCATAGAATTAAAAAAAAAATCATTTTTATGAAGTCACTTTTAAGTGAGACTGAATTGAAGGCAATGTCGAACTGCTTCAGCTGTAACAATCTATGTGCGTCTTGCTGAACTCTTGTGTATTTCAAAGAGCTAAATTTGTCATCTGACTACCAGTGGTAAGCTTATACTACAGCAATCAATACTTCATGCCGCCAGGGAACTAAAAATTTGACAACAGATGACTAATAAATCTTATTCCTCGACATATTACAATTATGTAACGTAATGTTACTGTTAGATTGTTTTTCAAATATCCATTATTAGATCATGTTTTATAGTTTGAGGACACATAACATTGACATTTCTTCATATTTACATATACAACAGTATCTACTGAAGACAAATTAAAGACAACATTGAAATATAAAATGCAGCTAATGTTGGCTTTCGTAGCTTTTCTGGTCATTTTGTAGGTTAAATTCTTCAAAAATAAGATAGTTTCTGTCCCCATTTAATGTATCCACTGCTAATTTAACTGCTGCCTGCATTATCTAAGCTGGGCATAAATAAAAGAAGATTGATGGAGCACGTATAAACTTCAGTCCACCAATTCAGCGATTTAGTCTGATTCTGTTTTTGAATTGTTTTTTCGTATTTTTGTTGTGGTTATATACGTTACATATTTATCGTGACTGCTGACGAGTTTTGTAAGACTTTAGATGTTTCTTTCTTATAATAGAATATTGAAACAGTCATATATATGACATTAACTTTTCGCTACTCTTAAATTCTTAAAATTTGCTCCTTATATTACATGTATTTAGGCACTGAAGGGGAAAAAACGTCAAATGCAATGTAAACTACGTTATACAGGCTAGTCAACTTATCCTTGACAATGTCAATAACTTTGAAACAGTGATTTATGTACTAGCAGACAAAACCCAACATTATTTAGGGCAAATACTAGCATGTGTACAACAATGCGTATCTTCTATTATAACGTGAATATGTAAATTTGGGTAGTGTAATTGACGTTGACGTCATACGTTAACGCCCCAACGTACAGAGGGCTAACATGTGTCATTTTGTTTCTTATATAATGTAGTTTTAGAAAATCATAGGGTACAAAACTCCCCCTGGGGGGGGAGGGGGGTCTATTGTCAGCTCAAGGTCTAAATCTAGATATCTTTTTTTAAAGACAGATTTAGACTTTCAAAATTGATTTGGAAGGGAAAACCCATTTTGCAATAGAATTTCACAAGATGATTTACATATTTGGGTTCATTGTAGAGGGGGCAATCCTGTCATATGGCAGAATAGATACATTACATGTATATGGAGAACTGACAGAAAGTATTCCAGAATAATCATTTGATGCCCGCCATATCTGGAGCTCTGCAGTCACTATTTTGGTATGAGGTGGGATGGGTAAAATGGGTGCAAATATGCATCAGTGCAGTCTATCTAGACACAGATCTGGGCACAGTTGTGTTAGTCTAACGAGCTTGTTAAGAGGTCAACTTGTTAAGTGTTTTGTGACTCTATAGCCAAATACACTGATATTTTTTGTTGAAATATGTGAGAAGCTTTTGCAATGCAAAAGCTCACATTTTTTCAACAGCAAATGTTGGCATATTTGCGATATTAACATTCGAAATTTTAACATTTTGTTAACTAACGACATCGTTCATTTTGAACAACAGGCCCTTGTACTTTTGCCATTAATTACTACCATTGATTTCATATTATATTGCAACAGTAAAAGATAAGTATTTCAGATTTTCAGTGAAGATCTTGTCATGTGTGAAATCATTGAGTTGCAACCCACAAAAAGGGCCTCCATTATATTTGCAAACAGCGGCCCCTCAAACCAATCTGTGTTTTCTTCATTTTATGGCTACATCCTTCTTTTGTGCCAGTAGATTTCTCAGCGGCCATATGTGCTGTGTGCAAACATCAAAGACTCTGACCAGACTGCACATATGTGCAGGCTAGTCTGAGCCTTTTCTGCTTGCATATGATTAAACACCCTTTTAGCATGTCACAACTCTTAACAATGTTATATCCTCTCTAGCTTAACTCTTTCACTACCAAAAAGCAGACGACAAAATTTACGTCTGCAAAAATTAAAAAAATGTCTTGTCCAAGACTTTTTATATTGAGAATTCAAAGACTAGAGGGCAAACAGTGTAGATCTAGATGAGGCGGCTCATTATGAGCCACCTCATCAGGATCTACGCTGTTTGCAAATTTGGTAATTGCGTCACTGGGGCTTAAAGAGTTAATGTGATACCATTTCAGCAATTGATGCAAAGGAGCGGCAGCAGTGGGTTGACAGATTACGGGTTACTTCACAACATCATACAGAATACATGTCACAAGTAAGTGGATAATCATATTTCTTAATGATGAATTATATTGAATGTATGTAAGTGTTCTGAGATTGTGCACAGTATATTTCATCATATTGCACTTTTAACATTGTCAGAAAGCTTTGATGTGGTTTTACAACAAAAATCTGACCTACCGTAGAAAGGCATGTACTACCCGCAGAATTATGCCTCAGATTTTAGGACTGAAATAGCGGTGCGGGTTGTACAGCAGAACAAGTTTTTTGAGGGAATATTTTCGAAGATTCTCTCGGAGAAATTCACTGTTTGAAACACCCAGTTGGTATTTTCATCTCTCGATAGCTTGCAACGGTCAATCAAGAGAAGTCTAGCCCATATAAGTTATATTACCTATCAGCCAATGCACGTTTGTACGGCTGATCAAACTATCAAAGTCAATTTTCATCTTTAGAAACAGCAAAATAGATTTTCAACACGTTTTCAAATACGTCGAAAGTTTTACCAAGTCACGCGCCCTTCCTATCAATCAATCTATTTTTAGCCCTGACTGGTTGCGGTATAATTTGTGAAACGAATTCGGGTATATATGGCAAATCTGATGCTGATACTGATGTTGGAACCCGTCTAAAATGGAGGACATGTTTTTGTCACCGAAAAGTTTTTGGAAGAAAAACAATGGGCAGCTCAGATAAATCGTCACCTACTGTTATTCCCCAAACTCTTCTGGATTGTATCAACCTTATAGAAAAAGAGGAATCCGCGTTTTCATGGAAATTAGCCAGGAATTCGAAGGGATTCTCACTGGTGGTCAGGAGTTTTACCGCCAAAAAATCAAAAAATGTCACGCCATTGAAGGACGGTCAATCTGCTTTTGGAGTGAGTCATCCTGACATTGCCGATGCCTCGAAAATAAGGCCAAAGCGGAAAAAGAAATCCCCATCAGCTGTTGCAAGGGACCGTGCCAGAAGTCAGAAGTTTTGGAAACAGAAGAAGTCTGCCAACATCTGTCAACTGACGGCCCAGCAGCCACGAACAAAGGATACCGTTCTTGAAGAGGAAACCTCCATTCGTATAGAACAGGACTATTCAGTTGTTTGTGAAGTACCTTGTAATTTGAGTGATTTGGAACCCAGTCAGAAGGATCATATTGAACTGGTTATTCACAGTCAAAGTGTACCTAATGAACTGGAGTCACAATCAGTGGCACCCCATACCTCTGAAGTTGATGTAGCAACTGAACAGTCAATTCTTGTGGATTTACTAGAAGTACTGGACAGTGATGACGACGTCCCTGTAAGGAAGTGTGACGTTTGTGCCAATTGTAAGCAAAGGCTTGCACTGGGTGCTGAACCTGTTCACTGTGCCCATTGTTCCACAGTGTACTGTAGTGAAAAGTGTCAGGAGAAAGACTCTGGGTTCCACCGTTTTGTCTGTTCAGTGGTTGCCCCAGTTTCTAGGAGGAAGTGACTTTTGTATATACTATAGGCTGTATTTTATGACTGTATGTAGTGTGTTGACAGTTTTACTTCAGTGACGAAGCTGCATGTAGTGTGTTTGACAGTTTTAGTGACATAAATTTTAATTCTATTGTTATATAAACACTTCTTATATAAACACTTTACTGCGTAGTGTGAACGCAGGTGCTCCTATCACAGGAGGGAAATATGGACAAAAGAAGAAGAAGATGCCGAATTGGATGCGGAACAGTTCCCCTTCGTAACCTATCTCTCTCGTACAGCCGAATCCGGAATCGGCTAATTTGACAAATCTTTAAACCAAGATGGAAGAGTCCATTTAAGATGTGTCTGGGCGATAAGAGACCGTATGCCATGTGCGTAAAGAGGATATACATCAAGCCTGCGCAAATGTGCTTGCAAAACAGTGTCATCAATTTTTACTAGATAGAGTCCCCAGGATTCCTTACATGTGAACAGGAAGTCTAAGTTCACAGAGAACATGCGCAGGCTGATCTTTGTTTTTCCGATAGTTACTTTATCTTGCGAAGCCAATCACACCATGTAAGTTATTAAACTACTCAATTAACGCTTATTATCACTGATTGTGCAATTGTCAAAGTCTTTAAGCTAATCAAATTTTATTGATCTTTTCATGCCGTACGGTCAAGCGATAATATATTTTTTCCAGTGACTAATCTAAACCGGTTGATCAAAGTACCGCCATTAGGTCAGGTGCATCAGGTGTGAAATATGAATTACGGTTTTGATTTTGTAAACGATCTTTTCAGTAGCTTTAAGGAATTAGAAAAATGAAAAAAAAAGCTGTTAATACAGCAATAAACTATGTTACGGCTTTTATGTTATGTACTTTGAATGTACCGGTATATATGACGGCGCGTGCAAGAACGCGGGCGGGCGGGCGCGCGCGCGGCAAAAAAGTACCGGTACCAAGGACAAAAAAAACACTGCTGTTCAGACAAAAACGTATAGTTTTGCAACTTTTAAGTGTTTTTCGACCTTTGGTAAAATCGGGCTTTATAGATGCGGTTAATACACCAGAAATACTTTTTTTCCCCAAAATTTCCTCCAAAATCTAGGTGCGGGTTATACGCAAATGCGGGTTGTACACGCCTTTCTACGGTATGCAATCAAGAATAATTGCCTGAGTCAAGACTTATATATTGATGAAATGCTTGGGGTTTAGCCATTGTATAGGACTTATTAAATTTTCTTGATTCTATTATTCTATATTCTATTATTATTATTATTATTATTATTATTATTATTATGAAAGAATTCTTACAATTAAGTTCTTGTAAATGTGATATTTTGAGAGCTTGTGAATTAACTCTGTCTATACTTTAACAATATTGATCCTTATAATATTTACATAATTTGAGTATTAAGGTACTAACTTTTTATTTTGTGAACTTCATTAAAAATTTGGTTTCTAAGCAAATAATATTAATCTGTTGCAGAGAAAAAAGGTATGTGTTCTTATACCAAGGTTTTAACAATTTGAAGCTGTACCAAGTATGATTCACTCACGGTTTATGAAGACTAATAGGGCTTAATGACAAGTGGGTGAGGGTGGTTTGGTGAGCATTCAGAGATAATTTCTGTTCTCTGAAAATCATATGAGGTGAAAGAGAGCACTTTCAAGGGAAGCAACTGTGCCATTTTCAATTTTGTGTCCCTTCACAAAAGGTGTCAAATCTTAACTCTTTAAGCCCCAGTGACGCAATTAGCAAAATTTGCAAACAGCGTAGATCCTGATGAGGTGGCTCATAATGAGCCGCCTCATCTAGATCTACACTGTTTGCCCTCTAGTCTTTGAATTCTCAATATGAAATGTCTTGGACAAGTCATTTTTTTAATGTTTGCAGACGTAAATTTTGTCGTCTGCTTTTTGGTACTGAAAGAGTTAAAGGAAATGCTTTCCTTTAAGAGTAGACTCCTTTTACGAAAGAGTTTTGTTTCCCAGGGAAGCAAACAGGAAGTCATTACAGTTGTTTCCCTTGGGAAAAAATGGCAGAAACCTTGGATATGCACCATTAACACACCACCAGGTAGTAAAATTAGATTGTTCAAATTTTAAGATAATTTACAATAACTGGTCAAGTGTGCCAGTAGTTCGAGCATTTATGGTAATCCAAAAATGCCTCACAATTATATGAGAATGATTATTAAAGTATTACTTACTTGGTGCAGCTGTCATATTAACATATCAACTGGTTTAGGGTTCATATATGTTTTAGATGTGTCAAGCAAAGAAGCAAGTTATTTTGGGCAATAAAAATACCAGACTTATGGTGAATGGGTATACTTTCAGGGGCAGCAACTCTGCCATTGAATTTTTGAATTGGGATCAACTCTTAAGAGTAGAGCCCCTTTTCGAAGGGTTCCGTTTCCTTGGGAAGCATGCAGGAAGTCAAGAAAGTTGTCACCCTTTGAAAAATAATGGAAAAATGTGGAGTCGTACCATATCCCATAAACGCAGTATGCAGTTTCTCAGAGAAATCATAAATTAGGCTTAAGTTGAGAACCTGCAGATTTGGTGGTGTATTGGCATCAGATATTGGGAGTATTTGCTTTAAATCCTTTACATCTTTTGATGCCCTCGCCAGGCAATGTTTGGGCATAATAGTGTTTAGATATGGTATTCTGTGTGCATGTGGGTAATGGCAATAGACTGAGTTTTGGGGTTTGGATTAAGTTCTCTGACAAGTCACACAGTGGGGCATCAGTGCACTTTGAATTTCTTCTAGCTTGCCTGTATAATAATACAAGAAGAGCTATTGCACCTTCTTTTGTGTCTGGGTCCACATCTTGCATCCCACTTTGCGTTTTTGCATAGAAGTTTTGGCAGAGCTGTAGATAAGAGGGATATTTGATGATAATTGAGGGATAACTTCTTTTATTTCTCATTGAAACCATATGTTGTAACCCCTCATCTGAACCGTCTCGAGACGGTTCAGATGAGGGGTTACAACATACGTTTTTATGCAGAATTAACAAAAATTATCCCTAATTATCACCAAATATTCTCTCTTATCTAGAGCTCTGGTTTTGTTAAAAGGTGCTGTCCGGCAAGGTACTGTGTACGGGGAAAATAGGAAAATACAGGAATGATTTTATTTTTCCGTGAAATTAAAGGGCAGATTTATATAAATGCTATAGGTATCTAAGAAAAAGACAAGAATTATCATTGACTAATCCACTTATCTCCTGTACTTGGTGTTGTTTGATGCATCAGTTATTTGAGTTAGTTCTATGCTTTAACTAACATGAAATAGTGTTAGACTTTTTGTTTTGCTTGTTTAGTTAGTTTAGTTAGTTGGAACATTAGAAATACATCTTTTTAGTTTAGTTAGTTGGAACATTAGAAATACATCTTTTCTTTTATGTCTCATAGCCAGACTAACAGTTATGCCCCCAGGGCCCAGTTGTTCAAAACTAAAGATATCTTTAGTTAGCAAGACATTAAATTTCAGCTGTATGACAGGCAAATATTGCCATTTTTTGCTGAAAAAATGTGAGGAGCTTTTGCTCACATTTTCTTAGCAAAACAAGTATCAGCACACTTGATTTTACATGTGCTAGAAGACTTAAAAAATCCTTGCCTAATGGCCTTGTTAAACTAAAGAGATTCTTACAGTTGTATTCAGAATCCCAGCCTTCTCTAATCTGGAGCTCTGTGTCTTCTAAAATTTTGGAATGCAAACTTTGCATTTTACTCATTGTGAACTCTATTTACAAGAAAATGTAGCCACTTTTAATGTTGTTTTCTTTCTGAGATAGAATTCATGTAAAAGTTATGTTATACTTTATAAGTAAGTCATGGATACCAATAACAGCATTTTTAGCTCGCCTGAACGAAATTTCAGGAAGAGCTATTGTTGTCACCACGGCGTCCGCGTCCGCGTCCGCGTCAGCGTCGGCGTCCGGATTGGATGTTTTGGTTAAAGTTTTTTAAAGACCTATATCTCCCTAACCCATGGATGGATTCTTTTGATACTTGCACTGTAGTTAGATATTGGTCCAAAGTTTAACATGGTACCACCCCCACCCCACTCCTTGACCTTGATGTCATGGTCATGGACTTAGAAAATTGTCTTTTTATTGATTGGATGTTTTGGTTAAAGTTTTTTAATGACACATATCTCCTGAAACCATAGATGAATTCTTTTTATCCCCCGACCGAAAGGTTCGGGGATATAGCGATGAGCCTGGCGTCCGTCCGTCATGGACTTAGAAAATTGGGAGTTTTTTGGGACTGGATGTTTTGGTTAAAGTTTTCTAAAGCCCAGTATCTCCTTAACCCATTGATGGATTCCTTTGATACTTGCACTGTAGTTAGATATTGGTCTAAAGTTTTCCAAGGTACTACCCCCACCCCCCTCAGTGACCTTCATGTCAAGGTCATGGACTTAGAAAATTGTCTTTTTATTGATTGGATGTTTTGGTTTAAGTTTTTTAATGACACATATCTCCTGAAACCATAGATGAATTCTTTTTATCCCCCGACCAAAAGGTTCGGGGATATAGCGATGAGCCTGGCGTCCGTCCATCCGTCTGTCCTTCCGTCCGTCTGTCCGTCCGTAAACATTTTCTTGTCCGCTCCATATCTTGAATACCGTTTGGAATAATTTCATGATACTTCACAGTTATGTAGAACAGGTCATGGCGATGTGTCGCGTGCAAGAATGGTAACTCTTGCTTTTGTAATTTTTGAGTAATCTCCCCTTTGGTGAATATTTGGCAGATTCGTGTCCGCTCTATAACTTGAATACCCTTCGGAATATTTTCATGATACTTTACAGATATGTAGAGCAGGTCATGACGATGTGTCGCGAACAAGAATGACAACTCTTGCTTTCTTACTTTTTGAGTTATTTCCCCTTGATGGTTTTAGGTGTGATTTCGTGTCCGCTCCATAAGTTGAATACCTTTTGAAATATTTTCATCATACTTCACAGATATGTAGAACAGGTCATGACGATGTGTCGCGAATAAGAGTGACAACTCTTGCTTTCTTACTTTTTGAGTTATTTCCCCTTGATGGTTTTAGGTGTGATTTTGTGTCCGCTCCATAACTTGAATACCCTTTGGAATATTTTCATGATACTTCATAGTTATGTAGAACAGGTCATGCTGATATGTCGGGAACAAGAATGACAACTCTTGCTTTCTTAGTTTTTGAGTTATTTCCCCTTGATGGTTTTAGGTGTGATTTAGTGTCCGCTCCATAACTTGAATACCCTTAGAAATATTTTTATGATACTTCACAGATATGGAGATCAGATCAGGACAGTTTGTCTCATACAAGAATGACAACTCTTGCTTTCATACTTTTCCGAGTCCCCCGCCCCATAACTTGAATACCCTTTGGAATATTTTCATGATACTTCATAGTTATGTAGAACAGGTCATGCTGATGTGTCCCGAACAAGAATGACAACTCTTGCTTTCTTAGTTTTTGAGTTATTACCCCTTGATGGTTTTAGGTGTGATTTAGTGTCCGCTCCATAACTTGAATACCCTTAGAAATATTTTTATGATACTTCACAGATATGGAGATCTGATCAGGACAGTTTGTCTCATACAAGAATGACAACTCTTGCTTTCATACTTTTCCAAGTCCCCCCCACCCCCACCCCCACCCACCCACCCCAATTTTTTTTTTTTTTTTTTTTTTTTTTCAGATTTGGATTCTTTGTCCAAATTCACTTACTAGAGAGCTCAAAATTAGATTTGTAGGGCTTGTACTTAAGAAGTTATTCACACATTTTGAAATGTTGACTGTATCATATGCAATACATTGTCTACATGATTTCTATTTGAAATTTTACCTCTTTTTAGCAATTTGGCATACTGTTTTGGTCTGAGTGTTAGATAATCATGCATCTGTTAAGCAGATAATGTCAATAAGGAGCATAAAAGAATGACAGTATACTATTTATATGCGTTTTGAAGTGCACCCTGTTTACTAAGGCGCAGGAGGCCTTCGGTCGGGGGATTTCCCATCTCCTCTGATGGCTATTTTTATCCCCCGACCGAAAGGTTTGGGGGATATAGCGATGAGCCTGGCGTCCGTCCGTCCGTCCGTCCGTCCGTCCTTAAACATTTTTCGTGTCCGCTCTATATCTTGAATACCCTCTGGAATATTTTCATGATACTTCACAGTTATGTAGACCAGGTCATGACGCAGTGTCGCATACAAGAATGGTAACTCCTGCTTTTGTACTTTTTGTGTTATCTCCCCATTGGTGAATTTTTGGCAGATTCGTGTCCGCTCTGTAACTTGAATACCCTTTGAAATATTTTCATGATACTTTACAGATATGTAGAACAGGTCATGACGATGTGTCGCGAACAAGAATGACAACTCTGGCTTTCTTACTTTTTGAGTTATTTCCCCTTTATCGTTTTAGCTGTGATTTTGTGTTGATTTCGTGCCCGCTCTATAACTTGAATACCCTTTGGAATATTTTCATGATACTTTACAGATATGTAGACCAGGTCATGACGATGTGTCGCGAACAAGAATGACAACTCTTGCTTTCTTACTTTTTGAGTTATTTCCCCTTAATGGTTTTAGCTGTGATTTCGTCTCCGCTCTATAACTTGAATACCCTTTTAAATATTTTCATGATAGTTTATAGATATGTAGAACATGTCATGACGATGTGTCGCAAACAAGAATGACAACTCTTGCTTTCTTACTTTTTGAGTAATTTCCCTTGATGGTTTTGGGTGTGATTTCGTGTCCGCTCTATAACTTGAATACCCCTTGAAATATTTTCATGATACTTTACAGATATGTAGAACAGGTCATGACGATGTGTCACGAACAAGAATGACAACTCTTGCTTTCTTACTTTTTGAGTTATTTCCCCTTGATGGTTTTAGATGTGATTTCCTTTCTGTTCCATGACTTGAATACCCTTTGAAATATTTTCATACTTTATAGATATACAGAACAGGTCATGACATTTTGTCCATTTTGACTCATACATGAATGGTAACTCTCTCATTCATAACCCCCCCCCCCCCCCCCAATTTTTTTTTTTTTCAGATTTGGATTCTTTGTCCAAATTCACTTACTAGAGAGCTCAAAATTAGATTTGTAGGGCTTGTACTTTAGAAGTTATTCACACATTTTGAAATGTTGAGTGTATCATATGCTATACATTGTGTACATGGTGGCTGTTTGAGAGAATACCTCTTTTTATATGCCCGTTTTGAAAAAACGGACGTATTATGGCATGGCGCTGTCTGTCCGTCCGTCTGTCCATCCGTCAACATTTTTGCGCGCACCATATCTCGGAAACCCTTTGAGATATCTTCATTAAATTTTGTAGGCATATATATTAGGATGGGGCAAAGTGTCGTGTATAGTAATGATTGGTCCCCCTTTCTTAGTTTCAAAGTTATTCCCCTTTGATTATTTTTTACCCTACTAGTCTTGTGCGCGCCATAACTAGATAACCGTTTGGGATATCTTGATGAAACTTCATAGCAATGTGTATGAGGGTGTGATGATGTGTCGCGTATAACAATGGTTGCTCTCCCCTTTTTCCTTTTGGAGTTGCATCCCTTTGATTAGATTTTTAGGGTATTTTTGTGTATACTAATCTTGTGCATTCAATAACTAAGTAACCATTTGGTACGATTTATGATACTTCACAGATATGGAGATCAGATCAGGACAGTTTGTCTCATACAAGAATGACAACTCTTGCTTTCATACTTTTCCGAGTCCCCCTCCCCCTCCCGATTTTACGATTTTACCTGTGCATCGATGTGGTCATGTTTACATTTCTGTGACAAATATATGGCTATTTTATTCGAATATTGACTTTTTCTGACAATATTTTTGGACACCTAGGAACAGTTTGACTTTATGTTTGAGCTATTCTGTCAAGGAGGATGCTAAATTCGGATTAATTAGGATCCGGTATGATAAACGTTTTCTTCTTTGTGACAAACAATTAGCAAGCCTCATGAATATTTATAAGTTGTCGATACCTTTATAATACCTTTATAATACGCTATTACCATATATAGCAGAGAACAGTTATATAGTGTGAGTGACTATCGGAGTCAAATTACCTGGTGAAAAGCCTTCAAAAATTTTAAAAGTACGGAAGCTCAAACGTGCCATGCCATATTATGTCAATCTACATTTGACATTAAAGACATTACAGACATATATTTGCTTTACCGTTCTGTCAGAGACTGGAATTATAGCAGAGTACCAACAGTGTGAGATGTACGGAGAAGCATATACATATATGCTATATGTTCACATCATACGATTTTGAGAGGATTTCGAGCTGATAAAATGGGTATAGATATACAACTTTACCGACTGCGGATAGGGATGTTTGGTCCTGGCAGGGGCTATACACCAAAAACTGGCGACAAACATACAGAATATGAGACACATATAAAGGTCCCGATATACATTACAGAATGTTTGCTACTTTGTTCCTTATAAGTGTTATATTGAAAATATCTGAACAAGTCCACCAACAAGTTCATGCTATGGACGGTCGAATATTATTTGCTTATGAGTTCTGTCTATGTTCAGGGCAAATTGAACTCGCCCAAACTTACTGCAGAAATGGCATGTCTGGTACAGCATTGTTCGATTATGATTCGACGTATAATTTGAACAATTACAGTGGTTTTGCACAGCGCTTGCTCTTGCTGTCACGAGATATAGAGTCAAATCCGGGGCCAACCGACATGGATACTATCTTGAAGGCTATACAGTCAAGCGAGAATAAAGTCTTAGGTGAAATTAGGTCAGTACGTTCAGAACTGGTGTTAATTAAAAAAGATATAGCGACTCTGAAAAGTGACCAGATAAAAACAAAACTTGAAATTAATAGCATACAACAGAAACAAGTCGCTACGACAAGCGATATTAAAAATCTTCAATGTGACACTCAAACTTTGTTCAATTTACAAGAGCAGATGCAGCTTGATATCGATTATTTAAATGATCAGATCGAACAGAAGGAAGTCACATTAAATCAGTTAGATAAAGATATTGACAGGCTCGAGAAGCATGCGCGTGCGGACACAGTGCGAATTTTTGGGCTCCCGGTATGTACCGGCGAATCCAATGACAATATATGTGAGCATGTCATTTGAAATGTTCTCGAAGTTGCATGTCCGACCGACAGGTGGGAACCCGACGATATCAAGAAAGCTTATAGAGTCGGCACGGGAACGATAGACGGCCAGCCGCCAGTATTAATGGTTCGTTTACGATACGATGACGATAAATCTAAAATTTTCGAAGGTCGTGATCTATTACGAGCTAAAGGAATCCGTGTAGCAAATGATCTAACGATACGACAACGTCAAGCATTGAAAAAATTGAAAGATAAGGGTCAAACAGGATATTTTTACCAAGGCAAGTTGATGATTCGTGAACCCAAGAAAGACCCTGCGGAGTCAGATAGAATTATTCGTCAAGCATATAGACGTACACAAAATTCACTTCCTCCGGATATGGGGAGTGTTGAAAATAATGTTGCGATTATTGACGAAAATGATATTAGTGATGTTTCTAGTAATATGTCAGTTGAAAGGGATGTTGATTTAACAACTACCGCGGTTGAAATAGACCCTCATACCTAGGATGAAGGCCAAGGCCCAACAACACAATATTTACTTTCTATCCTCACTTGGAATATCGAAGGTCTGTTATCAAAGCTAAAATACCCTGAGGTGTTAACTTATTTAAGCCAATTTGATATCTTTGGAATGTCTGAGACTTGGGAGCTAAACAAAGACTCAATTGAAAATATGTTTCCGTCTCACACGTGTTACTTTTGTGCAGCTATTAAAACCAAATCATTCGGACGTGCTATGGCTGGTTTGGCGGTATATGTGAGGTCTTCACTTTCTCAACATGTCAAACAAGTTCGGAGTCAATGTGATTTCGCTGTTTTTCTACAGTTAGATAAAGTTATAACAAAAACGGACAAAGACATCTTGTTTTGTTTTCCCTATATACCACCTGAAACATCCACGTACTATGATAATAAACAGTTTAAAGGTATTTCCCTTCTTGAGAATCATATGCTTGATTTCGATATAAACAATGTTTATCTGGTAATTGCTGGTGATCTTAATGCAAGAACTGCAGAATTACCGGATTTATTTCAATGTAAAAATAACGTACCAGATCTTGAAGAATACGATGAAATATTGAATACATGTGTTGGTGTTCGAAACAGAACATCTTGTGATAAAACGGTGAACAAATTCGGTAAACAGTTGATAAACTTTTGCATAGCATACTCCTTACTCATTATAAACGGCCGAAATGGAGACGACGAAGGAATTGGTAATTTTACATTCACTGGAGCTATGGGCAATAGCGTAATAGATTACATTATTTGCAGCCAAAGTTTATTTAAATACTTTAAATCGTTTCAAATTGAAGAAAGAGCTGAATCAGCACATTTTCCGCTTTCAATTAAATTTGGTAATGCAGATTGTATCATACATAACAACAACGAAGATCATGACGGGTATGCTCGTACAAAGTATGTGTTCAACGACGAAAATATCCTGGAGTTTAGAGAAGCTTTGAATTCTAAATTGACTAACGCATATGTGAATGAGCTTAGTGGGAAAATAAACAATATCAATACTGATGTGAATGATATATTAAAAGTCCTAACTGATGTCTTGAAAAGTTGTGCTACCCGTTGTAAAATATCGTTTAGTTTGCGTAATTATGACCAACCCAAATGGTTCGATGATGATTGTAAATGTTTGAAAGCTGAGAAATATAGACTACTGAAACGGTATAGACGTAGTCAGTCACTTTTAGATTTAGAACAGTATAAACATACTCGAAATACTTTTAAATCTTTATGCGATAAAAAGGAAAGACAATTCCAGTCTAAACAGCTTGAGGATCTCGTAGAAGCTGCAAACAATCCAAAATCGTTCTGGAAGAAAATTAAATGTCTGAACAATGTTAAACATTCAACCTCTGCTAATATTAGTAATGATGAATGGAAACGTCATTTTGAACAATTGTTTAATCTTGACGAAACTTCTAATGACCTACAAATTGATGAATTCTTAGACAATGATGCAAATATTCATATAGATGAAATACAGGATTCCATATTTAATTCATTTATTACTGAAGAAGAAATTATTAAAAGTGTCCATGCATTACATGAATCAAAAGCAGGCGGTCTGGATGAAATTTCTCCCGGATTCTTCATACACGGTATAGATATTATATTGCCATTAATTGTAAGATTTTTCAATAGACTATTTGAATCTGGTGAGTTCCCGGAATCATGGGGACGCTCATGCATCATACCGATTCCTAAAAAGGGGGACAGAAGTTGCGCTGAAAATTATAGGGGTATATCACTATTAGACATATTTGGTAAACTTTACACATGTATTATCAACAGAAGACTAAAATTTTATGTCAATCTTTATAGTAGGATCTCCGAAGCTCAAGCCGGCTTCAGAGAGGGTTACTCAACTGTGGATAACTTGTTTATCTTGCAATCCTTAATTAGTAAATATCTTTCCAAACAACGCGGGAAATTATATGTAGGGTTTGTTGACTTTAAAGCCGCTTTTGACTCTGTGCAGAGAAATAAATTATGGCCAGTATTGCAACGAGCGGGTTTACATGGTAGATTATTAAAGGCAATTCAAAGTGTTTATAAATGTGTTAAATCATGTGTGAGAGCTAATGATTCATTAACAGGTTTTTTTGATTGTCCTGTTGGATTGAGACAGGGGTGTATGCTGTCTCCTATATTGTTTTCCTTATTTATAAATGAATTTGTTGAACTTATAGAACGAAGTGGTCTCAGAGGCATTCAGCTGTATCCCGAGATCGTAGAAATATTTCTACTATTATTTGCAGACGATGTTGCACTCATTTCAGATTCTGTTATTGGACTTCAGCGTCAGTTTTTTCTCTTACAGGACTTCTGCAGAGAACGAAAACTAAACGTAAATATACCCAAAACTAAAGTAGTCGTATATAAAAATGGTCCCTTGTTAGCAAGAAATGAGCGTTGGACGTTTAATGGCACGAATGTTGAAGTTGTAAATTGTTTTACATATCTAGGGCTATCATTATCAATGCAACTCTCATTCAACAGGATGGCAGATGATTTAGCAATAAAAGGAAAACGTGTCCTAATCTCATTGCTAAATTCTCTGTATAATTTAGGTCAAATGCCAAAGAGTGTGTTTTTTACATTGTTTGACAGGAAAATAGTTCCTGTCCTATTGTATGGATCAGAAATTTGGGGATTTTCCAAACGTGAATCTACGGAACTTGTGCATAGATATGCTTGCAAACGGTATATGTGCGTCAGTTTACATTCATTAAATGCAGCGGTCCTTGGTGACTGCGGCAGGTTTCCTCTGTGGATTGAGGCGGCTAAAAGGTGTGTTAAGTACTGGCTAAGAATACTATGTATGGATGATTCACGCTACGTCAGAAAATGCTATAATATGCTTAAAATTTTAGATGAGTATGGTCAAACAAACTGGGTTAGTAATGTGAGATGTTTATTACAATCAAACGGTTTTGGATAGGTATGGTCAAATCAGGCAGTATTGAATCAACATTCATTTATTTCTGTGTTCACTCAAAGACTAAAAGACCAATTCATACAAACTTGGAGCTCTGATGTTGCTGATAATTCTAAACTTATTTTGTACAAACATTTTAAGATAAATTTTGAACATGAACAATATTTCGAGGCTTTAGCGCGAAACTAGTCTAACTGCATTTTTCAGAATTTTACAGGAGAAGCAAAAAACATAATTTCTTCAATACTTTGAAAGATACAGTGACTCTACCAAGCTATTTCTTTTAAAAAAAACTCAATGTTAACTTTCTAAACAACTGTTCATTACAATATCTGAATAATAAAGAAAACTGTCAGATAGACTACTTTCGCACTGAAATGCAAATGTGATGACAGTAATTTTTAGCGCGAAACTAGTCTATTTGGGAAAAAACCTGCTTTTGGCTTATTTTTCCAACTTTTTCAATGCTGCTTTGAATAAATAATGACTTTATGAAGAATATTTTTCATCTAGTGAGGAAAACTACATAAAATAGCCATTTCACCACAGTAGGTACTGTTTTACAGTACTTTTCACTTAATTATTGGCGTAACAAATAGTTTTCTGCAATAACTTATGGCACTAAAGTATTTTTTTTCATTTTTGCTTGACCTAAAATGTAAATAAGCTATGAGAGTTGAAATAGATCATAGCTTTGTTATCAAGAACTAGGATAGTTAGCATAAAACGGTTTGGATGAATATGCTGGGCATTTCTACTGCAGTGCAAAGCTAAAACTGAAATTCTCTTTTATAAGAACAAAATGATTTCTATGAATCCACTGCATGTATTATTGAATGTTATTTATGCATATACCTACATTCAGGAACCCTGAATAAGATTTTCTTTTCTCAAATCCTCAAGACGTCCTTTTGATGGTCAACCCATAATGACTGGCTACGTTGAAACGCGTTGAGCACAGCTCAGTGTACCCGTAAATTGTTGTGCATGGAGCAGCAAGGGGAGCATGAAGTTTGTTTACAAGGGGTACATGTAGGTCACTTCAGATTCAAATGATAAACGGGAGAGGTAGGTAGGTGACATGCTGTTATACTTAACTTGGTTTGATATACCTTGGCAAGTATATACACCTTTAGAAGTTTATCACCCGATTTGAAATTTACCATGTATTATCTGAGATGTTTATTCTAACTTTAGGTCAATAAAATCTTGAAATAAAGGTATAATTAAACATGGATATGTTTAAGGCACTACCATGAAATGGCTTATTGCAAGCACCACCCATTTTCAAAGTCACTGTGTAATAGCAGATCCCTTTCTGTGAGGGTTACGGCTTTTCCCAGAGCAGGCACAATGTGTTATCCCGCAGCGCCCACTGAGGTTTATTCGTAATATTTCTTTGATTCTGTTCAGTTCAGCGTAGAAATTTTAACTAGGTGAAGATGCTGATGCATCAATGACATGCAAAATTAAATTGTCAAGAATATTGCCTTAAAAGTTCTGATTGCAGGTAAAGTGGTGAGCTTGACTTTGTGGCATCATACTTAAAAAATATTGTAAGTTTGGCTAATTAAACCACTGTTGGCATATGTAAGATAAAAGAAGTGGCTGCTGACAACCGGTTGTCACCAGCCTGTGAGGTTGCTGACAACCAGTTACTATAAATCCTATTGTTTTCAAATGATAAAACCCAAGATATTTTAAAAATATTAGTTTCATGGTATTATTTTCATCTCAAAATATATAGATACATGTAGCTATATATGTATTTTAAGGTATATTGGTTGATACTGATAAATGTTAGATAAAACTAACATCTTAACATGTCAGTTAAATCCACCATTTCTGAAAAGTCACTTGTAAACAACCTACATGGTACGCTGTCTTTCTCTGTGCTCAATGATTTACAAGTCGCTGCTACTCTGTTCAGATTGATGGTGGGACATGAAACTGGTCCATGCGCTTCAATCTTTACACACTGTAACAAGTCTTAACTGCTGGCCATAGAATTTAACATGGATATTTTGGCAATGATTTGCAGCTCGAACAGACCTAGGATGACTAAATTTGTGGTAACGCATAGACCACAGGCCTCCAAAGCCTGGTGGTTAAGAGCTCTGTGACTCTTAATCATTAAGAGCTCACTGTCTGGCTTGACTCACATGTGAGAAAGCCAAAAATTTAATTTCTGATAATGGAAGGTCAGGTGGTTTTACCCAGGTACAACGGTTTTTGCCTACTTTCCCAATATGAGTGAAATATTCTGGAAAGGGATGTAAACCCAAATTAAAAAAACATCATCTCATAGACCAAGCCATTTTAGATAAAAAATTGGCTTGGAGCCTGGACCCTTGATCCTCCATAGCACCACATTTCATGCAAGGAGTTAATGGCGTTAAGTCACACATGATTTTCCTTGTTCTCTGTTAAAACATATGTTGTGGGTACTCAATTAAACTGCCTCAGCATAGCAATTTAACATATGAAGCTTCGTTTTGATTCTAGGATGCTAATTGCTTTAAGTTCATGCTTTACCCTAAAAGTAGTTAATTGTTTTCTTTATTTCTCCCAAAGATTACAATAACTAGGAAGGAATCATAGGATTAAGGAAAAAAATGCACAGGCAAGTGTGCTAGACATTATCTGTTTAAATTATAATAATGCAGGAAGGCAGTATTAACTGCAGTATCATCAAAAGAGTGCATTTTAGGCATATTTATAAAAAAAATTGGACACTGCCAATATAAAGTCATTAAACAAAAGTCTTGGTCAGACTGTGTGGCTCCCCTGGCTAATACAGGTAACAGTTACCATTCATTTTTTCTTGGCACAGCGGAGTATAATTTCGCTTGTGTTCCACATTTAACAAGATTTCATTGGTCTAATAGCCTGTATGTCAAAATTGAGCCAATAGTATCATTAGTCAATTAATATTTAATCTTCGTTTTTTTGCCCATTGTACTGCACTCCTTGAATACTATCACTCTGTCAGATGTTAAATTATAATGTTTTTCTTGTTTGTAAATTTACAATGGAAATTTTATCAAAAACAGATGCAGATATTCAAAACTTTCTTCTTTTTTATTATGGTAGATCTTCTTTCGATTTCGACTTTCGGTTTGATACACACAAACATTGCATCATGTTGGTACGTGTTTTGGAATCAAGTCAATTATAAGACTGACCGCAGTCCAATTTGGAATTCAAGACCGGACAGCTCAGTCATGAGATAGATCATTGTTGCTGCCCAGTGTCAAAATTATGATTGCGGGTTCTGACATAGCTCACTTGAGTCAAATTCATGAAAGTTATTGTCAACTCTTCACCTATAGACATATTACAAAACACACTTTCATTTAATCTGAGCCGATTATCTTTTTTAAAGATTTTTCTTGTTAGCTCACCTGAGCCGAAGGCTCAGAGGTGAGCTTATAGGATGGGAGTCGAGCCGTCGTCCGTCCGTGCGTGGGTGGGTGGGTGCGTGTGTGCGTGCGTGCGTGCGTCAACACTTTCAAACATAAATATCTCAGAAACCAGTGGGCTGATTGCAATCAAATTTTATCTGAAGCATCATTGGGGTGGGGGAAAGGCTGCATTAGGTTTTGGTGCAGATCAGCTCAGAACTCTGGTTTCCATGGCAACAGATAGCCCCCATAGGGTTATAATGGGGAAAACGGCGTCATCACGTTTTCTCGACTGTTTTTGATTAGATCCTTATCATACTTGCAGGTAATGGTGACATACATAAGAGCTTGGATGAGTTCGAAATTTGGCCGGATTCGAGCACAGACTACGGAGTTAGCTGCCCTTGAGCGTTTGAAAAAAATCCCATAGGGTTATAATGGGGAAAATGGCGTCATCACGTTTTCTCAACTGTTTTTGCTTAGATCCTTATCATACTTGCAGGTAATGATGACATACATAAGAGCTTGGATGAGTTCGAAATTTGGCTGGATTCGAGCACAGACTACGGAGTTAGCTGCCCTTGAGCGTTTGAAAAAAATCCAATAGTGTTATAATGGAGAAAACAACGTCATCACATATTCTTAGAAAAACTTTGTCATCGCTCTATTGCCTACATTTCTCAACGGATTTTAAAATAACTTCACACAAATGTAGGGCATGACAATATCTCGAGCAAGTTCGACTTTCAGGATGCTGCGCCCAAGGTCAAGGTCACTGTGGCTATTTTTAGAAAAACTTTGTCAGCGCTCTAGCACCTACATTTCTCAGCAGATTTTAAAATAAATTCACAAATATGTAGGGCATGACAATATCTCGATCGAGTTCGACTTTCAGGATGCTATGCCCAAGGTCAAGGTCACTGTGGCTATTTTTAGAAAAACTTTGTCATCGCCCTAGCACCTTCATTTCTCCATGGATTTTGAAATTACTTGACACAAATGTAGGGTATGACAATATCTCAAGCAAGTTCGACTTTCAGGGGGCTGCACCCAAGGTCAAGGTCACTGTGGCTATTTTTAGAAAAACTTGGTCATCGCTCTAGCGCCTACATTTCTCAACGGATTTTAAATCAACTTCACACAAATGTAGGGCATGACAATATCTCAAACAAGTTTGACTTCTAGGGTGCTGCGCCCAAGGTCAAGGTCACTGTGGCTATCTTTAGAAAAACTTTGTCATCGCTCTAGCACCTACATTTCTCAATGGATTTTAAAATAAATTCACACATATGTAGGGCATGACAATATCTTGAGCGAGTTCGACTTTCAGGATGCTGTGCCCAAGGTCAAGGTCACTGTGGCTACTTTTTGAAAAACTTTGTCATCGCCCTAGCACCTTCATTTCTCCCTGGATTTTGAAATTACTTGACACAAATGTAGGGTATGACAATATCTCAAGCAAGTTCAACTTTCAGGATGCTATGCCCAAGGTCAAGATCACTGTGGCTATTTTGAGAAAAACTTTGTCATCGCTCTAGCACCTACATTTCTCAACGAATTTTAAAATAAATTCACACAAATGTAGGGCATGACAATATCTCGAGCAAGTTTGACTTTTAGGGTGCTGCAATCAAGGTTTTTGATTAGATCCTTATCATACTTGCAGGTAATGATGACATACATAAGAGCTTGGATAAGTTCGAAATCCGGATTCGACAGACTACGGAGTTAGCTGCCCTTGAGCGTTTGAAAAAATCCCATAGTCTTATAATGGAGAAAACGACGTCATCACATTTTCATTTTTCATCGGATCCTCTTCATACTTGCAGGTAATGAGGATATGCATAAAAGCTTTGATTAGTTAGCATTTCGGCTAGATCCCACCACTGACTATGGGGTACCTGCCCTGAGCATCCAAAAAATCAATGTCGCCACTTTTTCTTGGTTTCTACTGATCCGATCCTTTTCAGACTTGCAGGTAATGAGGAAATGCATAATATCTTAAACAAGTTCAAATTTTGGCCAGATCAAGCCAACCACTATGAAGTTAGCTGCCCTTGACAGCTCTGTCTATTGTGCTCTTGATCGGATACTTTTTAAACTTGCATATATTAAATGAGGGCATACATAATGTTTTGGATGAGTTTAATTTTCAGCCTGATTGGACCACTGACTGTGGAGTTAGCTGCCCTTGAGCATCTTAAATATCCCTATAGGTTTACAATGTCTCTCAGGTGAGCAATTGTTGCCCTTTGGGCTACTTGTTTTAGATATGCCAAAAATCACCTTCTGTTTTTATATAGTTCCATGAAAGATGGTATTTAATGAAGTTATATAACAATTTAAATCATTATCCTTAAAGCAACATGCAAAGATGCAGCAGATGACATTTTACTTTTTTCATTTTTATTTTTCGAAGAAAATACCGTATTAATCCTAATGAAGGCCCAAGGGCATTGCATTTTTCGGGGCCGATATTTAAAGCTACTATTGAAATTCCTTTAATAAACGGTATTAAGGGGAACTGGTACACTTTCAGGTGTAGTATCTTTACTATATTTTGCCTCTCATCTCAGTACCCCCTCATGAACTTCATTTTCTGAATATCTTCTGAACTTGGCTGACTTTGTCTGAATCAGGACTGAAGCTGATCTTAACACTAAATTGGTGTCTGAATCCCTCTGAACACAAAATCCCTTTTCTGAATTTTTCTGAACACTTTCTGAAACATTACTGGGCACAGGCTGAATAATTCAGACAGATATTCAGAAAGGTTCAGAAATTCTGAAATTATCTGAAGTGTCTGAACCTCATATATAGTCTGAACCATTCTGAACTCATAATAGTCTGAATCTTTCTGAACCAAATTTGTCTGAATTTTTCTGAACTTATTTTTCTGAATCTTTCTGAACTATTCAGTGGGAAGTCATGTGACTTCTGGGCATGCTCGGTGGGCTTTTCCTCAGATCATCTGCAGAAGAAATTTCAAACAACACAGAAATATCTCTTTAGTTTAGTAAGTTTAAACTTTGTTTTTAAGAAATGATTTGTGAGGAAAGATGGCAGAAACATGTAAAGATATGATACAGAATTTATAGTGGATGTTTGTAAAGATATTTTGTTCATGTGTTGCCCTTGATGGCCTTGAAATTCATCTTTAAACTACATATCCTTATCCCACCCACTTCAAAATACTTGTATATAATGTTTGCTTTGAGAGACTGGTTAATCAAGGATTAAACTGAAAAAAAACAACTTTTGATATTGTGTAGAGAATCTATGTCTTGAAGTGGATTCTGGCTGATTTAAATATAATCAATATCAAGTATATGGTAAGTGGGGGCAGGGGAGGCAGGGTGGGGTGGATAGCTGAAAACATTCTGAATATTGTTTTAACTGTTTCTGAATCCTGGCTTAACTTTGTCTGAAAAACAGCTGAACCATAGCTGAAAACATTCTGAATTTTGTCTAAAATGTTTCTGAATTCACGCTTAATTTTGTCTGAAATACAACTGAACCTTATCTGAAAACATTCTGAATCTTATCTCAACAGTGTCTGAAATTGCTCTGAATCAAATGTCTGAACTTTTGATAACAGTGTCTGAATATGGTCTGGAAAGTCCGAATTTCAGACCAAATTCAGAAACTAATGTTCAGCTCAAGTTCAGTCAAAGGTCAGACTGCTTTTCAGCCAACATTCAGACACTAATTTTCCATGGACTGGCTGTCAACTCTTAAAGAAAAGAATTTCTCCTCTAGGAGCAAGTTCTTTCCTTCAAGAGTACAGAGCCCTTCAAAGAGCTACCTTCATCAGAGAAGCAAACAGGAGTTCATGCAAGCTAATATAACATTAAATTGATTAATTATTTTTCTGAAAAGAGGCAGGGGGCATTTATTAGAGCAGGGGTATTTAACAGGATCAACATGGTAAGGCTTGATATTTCATGTGAATCCTCTGCTTAGCATAGAATTCACAAGAAATATTGAGACTGTTTTAATTGTCAGAAAATTACTTAAAAGATATTTTAGAATGTCGTCTGCAAAAGTCATGATTGGCTCCTTAAGGATTAAAGAAGTTATGATGAACAAATAAAATACTTCAACAATAAAAAAAACTGTAATGCATTAATATAACTGCATCTGTCCATTAAAAGGGGCTTTTTTTCTGTTTGTCATAATTTGGCACTCTGAAATTGAGATAAATCTGTCTTAAACTGAGGCATGAAGAGATACTGAATTTTGAAAACCTATGGGCAAAGCAAATGTATAAGAAACTGGGCAACATTTTCAACTGTTCTCTCAGAATAATTAAATTCCTGCTGCAAATATTTATAAAATTCATGTGCACTGAGGCCGATCAGGCTGTATCAACCAATGTCCAAATTATGCACGTCTGATTTTTACCATCTTATAAGAGGGAAAAAAAGTTACTGATGAGTGATGTGGGCCATATTTCGTCACACATGCAATGAGGACCCCTTTTATGCATTGGATTAAAGTGTTGCGTATGTCTACCAGCACAATGGTTTTTGCATCTAATGTTTTTTTTTAAAGCACCCAACAATTCGTTTTCTTGAAGATACCCTGGTAATATTCAGTTTTGAAATTGACTTTGTTTGACCCATCTGCAGTGATTTTCAATATGTTTATGTCTGGAAAGTATACTTTCTTCTTATTGTCATCAAATTATTATTATTTTTTTTTTAGATTAAAAGTCAAAAAGTCCTTAACATACATTTCTTCGACATGACACTCTTTACAAATCTTGCCATACATATACCTAATGGAGTAAAGAACAAATTTTATTATGGTTTAGGGTTGTTTAATGCCTGTTATTCAACAGTTGACTACATTATGGCGATGCTGAGTAAAAAAAATACAGGACAAGCCTTGAGCCTATACAGGAGTACTAAAGGTGAAACACTTAATGACCCATTTTGAATATTCATTACAATTTTGTAGAATACCCATGCTGTGTGCATGCTCTTAGAGAATTGACCCCGACCGACCCGACTTACTGCTATATAAACTAGGGCTACTCGGGGTATCGATTTCACATGTGTTTCTAATGAAACTGGTCGTATAATCCTCCGGTATACCAATAAATGATACAGAATTATGCAATTTCGCAGCAGTGCCCCAGGTGGTGGAGATAATACTGTTAACCGATTTTCTCTAGTTAAAAGTAAAACATAAATTTTCCGCATCCTAATCCTGATATAAACCAGAAAATCGAAATCCTCGTTAAAAGTTATGTTGTTTAGGCGTTTTGAACGGATTTCTACATTAAAATTTAAGCGTTTTATAATATAACAATTTTGTAATGGCACGGGAACCAGCGAAACAGTATTCCCTCTTTTACAGCCTTTATAAAAAAATAGTTCCAGTTGTATTGCAAACTTATTTTCGTGTGATACTTCAAAAATATGTCTTCAAACACACTGACTATATTTAGAATTAAAGTAGACAAAACTTTATCATTGGATATGCGATTTTCTAGAGTATTTTATGAGAGCGTTCTTTAAGCGGCGCACTAATACCGTGAATCAGGTTTCAGTAGCACCGCCGATGAAATACTATATGCTTGAATTACCTGTATAATAACCGGGTACCAGAGTTAATAGCAAAAGTAGTTCACAGAGCATGTTTAGCTGATACCTGCAGTGTCCAGATAATTAGGGGAATGCGAAAACATCTGGGCTGATTATCAGTTAGGCATAAATTTTAGGTTATTTTTCTCTACGAGGATGTACACATCATGATATAAACTTGTAAAACAGTCTTATATCTATCAAAGCAGGTTCAATTTTCTATATTACTGTGACCTTACTATGAGATAAACTATCAGACAAACTAGTTTCGCACTAGTCTAGATAAGTGAAGACTTTAGCGCGAAACAAGTCTATCTGCAAAGAAAAAGCTCTAAGTTCATTAATTGGACAATCTAAACTTAGAAATCTGGTTTCAAACAAAATGATATAGCGTGTCATTGCATATCCTTCTAAAATCTGCTTTGATAAGGCCTTTAAACTTTGAAATAACTTAGTTTTTATGAAGTCCTTTCAAAAAAATTTAAAGAATTGTCTGTACAATAGTAAATATGAATAAATAAATGAAAATTTTAGTGAAATTCTATCACTGGTTCAACACTGCTCAGTTATAGAAAGCAGACAATGTATTAAGTCAGATGAACTAGCTAGTTACCCTCGATAAATAAAGTCTTTACTTACTTATTTACATTTTATTCAAAATTAATTTCAGTGCGAAACTAGTCTATCTGCATTTTGCAGATAGACTAGTTTCGCACTGTTCTAAAATACAAAATGCAAATGAACTAGTTGGACAAATATATGTTTTTCTCAGTAATTTATCAGTGCATAATAAAGATATTTACTGACATGGTGGGAACCATAAAATGTCATCTAATGGTGAAAAAAATGTATTTCACATAAAATGTCAGATAGACTAGTTTCGCACTAAAGCCTCGATTTGCAGTGTTTACAGATAAGGAAATTCAGACATGCTTTAGCCAAGATACGGACCTGTTCGCATAACCTTGAAATAGAAGTTGGTAGGCACAAGGGCTGTCCGAGAGCTGAAAGAATTTGTAAGCTTTGCAGTCTTGGTATTGAGGATGAGGCACATTTTATCTTATATTGCCCTGTATTACATTGGTTAAGAGAAAAATACTTACCTAATAAGTTTTTCCAAGCTCCAAATATCAATAAATTTAATATGTTAATGTCTTCAAAAAACGAGAAAGTCGTAAATGCGTTAGCAATGTACTTATACTATGCATTCAAATTCCGAAAAGAATTAATTGGTAATTGACTTTTGTATTTACATGTACCACACGTATGCACATGGTATTGTATTTAACTGTATTGTATATATCTTGTGTTATGGGCTGGAGGCCTTAAATCACAATAAATTATTTGTATATTGTATATTGGTATATCTTGATGAAACTTTATAGCAATGTGCATGATCACGAGACGGTGTGTCACATATAAGAATGGTTGTTTCCCCTTACTTAATTTTGGAGTAACCTCCCTTTGATGAGTTCTTTAGGCTAACCCTTTCCCCCATAACTCCTTAACACTTTGAAATATTTCAATGAAACTTTGTAGGAATGTGTATAATAATGGGGTAATGTATCATGCGCATGAATCACAACTCCGGCTTACTTCCTGAATTATCTGCCCTTGCATTAATTTCCGTTTTACTCTGTATCTCCTTAACCGTATGAAATATTTTAACAAAACTTTATGGTGATGTGTATATTGTCAAGGGAAAGTATTGCGACTAAGAGTGTATGAATTATCTCCCTTGTTTGACTATGGCATTTCACAACTTCTGAGCTGCTTCACCCTGGAACCTGATTTTTGGTGTACTAATAGTATTTGATGTGTTGTTTTGATAACATTGCAGTCATTAATTACAGAGTTGTTTCCCCTGTTTTGTCTGCCTGTCCATCCTTCTATAAACAATCTTGTTCATTCTGTAACTCCTTCATGACACTGAAACTGGCGTATTATGCGCCGCTTGCGAAGCCCTTGTTAGCAGTCTGGCATACTGATTTGGTCTGAGTGTTAGATAATCATGCATCTGTTAAACAGATAATGTCAATCAGAAGCATAATAGAATGACAATATATTACTTATATGTTTTTTGAAGTGCATCCTGTTTACCAAGGCACAAGGGGCCTTTGGTCGGGGGATTTGCCATCTCCTCTGATGGCTATTTTTATATTTGCACTGTAGTTAGATATAAGTCCAAAGTTTTACAGAGTACTACCCCAGCCCTGCTTGGTGACGTTGATGTCAAGGTCTGGGACTTAGGAAATTTGGTCTTTATTAAAGTTTTCTAATTGCATACTGATTCATAATGCTTGGCAGAGATTTAGTTTACACTTGAGCTGATGTTAGACACTTTTTTGAGTTTTTACAAAACACTATATACTTACCCGACTGGATGACCTTGATGTCAAGGTCATGGACTTTGAGTTTTGTCTTAAAGATTTTGATTGGTTTTATATTAATGAAGACATAATTTCACAGTGCCACAATGGACTCAGTTGATACTAATACTTGGACTGATGTAAGATAACGGTTAAAGGCTTTGATACATCCTAGCCCTGCCCTCCTCCCCCCTACCCCTTAGTTCTTTGACCTCAAGCTCATGGACTTTGAAATTTCATGTGGATTTTTTATTTTAAGACATTTCTGAGATAGCTTTTGTTTATAAATGTGTTGTCATTATGGACATGCTTGCCTGAAGGTTTATACATAGCAGTCCACACCACCATAGCGACTGTGTGATGGGCAAGCACCTATTCAGGCGAGCTATGCTGTCAGGCGACAGCTCTTGTAATAAATACCGTAATTTCATAATCATAATTATTTAATAATACAGAACCAGAATTTAAAGACATCCTAACAAAGCTCATTTGCAATAGAAATGTGCAAAAAGGAAAGTTTATAGTCATTTTAGAAAATAACTTGTAAGTCAAAGAGAAACTAACATTTTATACTTGGAATATTGTTGCTTAAAAAACTGTGCTGCATGCACAGCCAGGATTAAAGGGCAAAAAAGGAAATTTACATGCTGTTATAAATCTCCCATGCAATATTGCTTATAAGCCATCACAAAATCAGACATCAGCATCAGTACTGTGCATGGTAACAAACTGAATTTGTGTCGACAGAATTCGACTAGAATCAGTGTATACAGATATCTTGGTCTTCCGTAGCATAATAGATAGAGTAAAACAGCAGTTTTATGCCCCCGCCACGCAGTGGGGAGGGGCATATAGTTTTTTTAAGCCTTTTTTTTCCAGCGCTTTCGAGTACTTATATACTTGCATGACAAAATGTTTTTGTATAATAATAGTTACCAGACATGAGTTTCCAATTCATTTACATTGTCTGTGCCTGTCTGGCTCTTTCAACACCTCCCTCGGAGCTCAGCAGAAGTTAAAGCATAGAAAATCATGTCTGAGCCCAATATGAAGAAATTGGTGTTTCTCTATCAAAAGTTCTTGTTTTGCAGTATACCTCATCATCCCCTCAGTCCAGTCAACGTGAAGTGCGATCTCAGTCCCTAGTCACCAGTACAAGCTTATCGTCTGTGATACCTAATAAACAGAACTTCCAGAGGAAACATGGAGGCTCTAATGAAAATATACCTAGTGCTCATAGTAATCAACAAATTGTGCCAAGGTACAGTAACAGTTCAGCTATGAGGCAGGGTCTTCCCACACTCAGAATTGACCCCAAGTATCTCAAATCAGTCATGTATAATTCTGTAATAAGATGGTTTTTCCCTTCCAAAACAGTGCCAAACATTTAGATTCATCTTATAACCAGGCCCCTAGGTTATTAAAGTTGAGTACATTCTTAAACTCAAAATAAAGCACACTGATTGGCTGCTTCTGAGCATTTGCTCGGAAGCAGCCAATCAGTGTGCTTTATTTTGAGTTTTGAGATTATTCTCAAGTTTTATAACCTCAAACCCATGTTAAATGATATGACAACTGCCGAGTAGGTAGGACTTGCGGCCAGACACCTGTACATGTATATAGCTTCAGATAAGAAAACATATTTTACTCTGCCATCACTTTTCTGTAGACAGTAGCTTGCTTCTCCAGTTTTTCGAAAGTGGATAATTATGTGATAAGATGCGTTGCAGTCTTGCCATTAAAAGTTTTAGTATATTTTCAACTCTTATCAGAAAATCCAAATTTTAGCATGAAAAAGTTTGTAGTGTGCAAGGTCTAAACTGATGAGGGCAATATAAAGCAAGTGGATTAGTGAAACTGTTTCTTATAAAGCAGTATGTCCCATAAAATGTTCTGTTTAAAAGATTTTGTGATGTGACTTTAGAATAGATGCATGTTTTTAGGATAAATAAGATATCTGTGATTGCCTTTGTCTGAAGATGATATGTTTCTTTAAATTTATTTATCATATGACGTCGCATCTGAGAGTGTAATAGAGCCATGCATTAAAGATGATAATCCACTAGTGGATTAAATATACAAATTACGTCATTACGTTATGCGTTGACGTCCATAAAACGTCGCCTTTTCTAATGGTGAAATCGTGAAGTTTTAGTGTAAAATTTGCTTATAAAATCCGATTTTAGTGTCATATGATTAACAGAATCTTGCATTCATGCTCCTGTATTATTGAATTTATTAAACTCGTTGGGGAAAAGCAATAAGATGCTCAGCAAGCCTCGCATCTTATCTTTTTCCCCAACTCGTTTAATAAATTCAATAATACATGAGCACTTATGTAAGATCCTCTATTATCTGCATTAATATACTATAATATGATACATTGTAGAGTTTCTCCGACCCCCCAGATCAGCGTCAGCAAGGCCCCACCACCTCACCCCCACACACTGGACCCATTTCAGGAGGTGAAGGAGTATATGTTGGAGGCAGAGGATTATTCCCATTTTCTTACTGATAAAGTTAATGTAAGTAAAATCTTACAGAGTTTATTGTCAACAAATGGGGGAACAGTTGAAGCTTTAAATCAAGGGCCCAGTTGAACAAAGCATCATTAATTGAACAAAGTCGTTAGTCTGGGATTTGTTAAGTATTCTAGTACAGGAAAAATTATGTGTGCTTATATTCTGGAATAATTGTCACATGTATCACGAATATCATACCTTTTAATACCTCTCTGTGACAACCCACAAACCGGCAAGACACAGCAATCGGCAGAATTCTTGTTATTTGAACGCGACACGATAATACCAACAAAGTGGCATGTGTGACCAGCAAAGACTCAGATCAGCCTGGGCATTCGCCCAGTCTGATCAGAATCTTCGCTGTCTGCATGGAGCTAGCTTTGACCCTTAGCTACCCTTAAAGCATACAGTGAAGGCTCTGATCAAACTGGGAGGATGCCCAGGCTGATCTGAGTGTTCGCTGGGCGCACATGCCACTTTGTTAATTTTGTTGCGTCTCAGCTCATTTCAACATGCAGCTAGAGCTTTATAATCAATTGCTGTAAACAGTCTAACGAATGATTGGAGTGTAAAATGGTTGAATTTATTATTGCAGACTGTTTAGTGTGCATTTTTGAGGAATACAGTAATGTTTAATTTTCATCTATGGTGATAAAATTCTTAATGTGTGTATTCCAAACTGGCATTGTGATGTCAGTGGATTCGTGTTTTTTTTTTAGACATGCTCAAACACTGTGTACCAAGGTAAAATAAATATACTGTTCACAGAAAGTAGGGGATATTGAGTTATTAAAAATTATATAAATTAGAAAAAATACTAAATCCATCTGAAACGAGAAGTATCCATCAGACAAATATTTGAGAAGGCATTTTGCATTACAATTTGGATGGTATACCCTGTCACGTGATCTGCGTGTCATTCGATTTAGACAGGGGGTCGACACCCAAATTTCACGCGAATCTGGTGTGGAAACAGATTGTTTTCAAAATTTACACAGAAACACTCGTCATTCTTCATTTAACAAACTGAAAATTGGTTTTACACACTGTTTAGTCAAAATAAAGACTGCAAGCCATAAACGTCTAAATTTTTTGGTAACTCGATGCACCTGTACGAAGTTTGTTTTCTGGTTTTCTTCCCGAAATGACAGTTTTGAAGAAGAAAAAAAATCTTTTAGCATACAAAACTTAAAAGTGCATAAAAAGGTTAGCTTAATTGAAGAATTTGAATAAATTTTTGTTCGAATTTACCACATTTTAGTCCTGTCCCCCTGTCTGAAACAAATTGTATGCAAATCACGTGACAGGATATATCGTCCAAACTTTCATGAAAAGTGTCTGAACAGATATTTATCTTACCAATACTTAACGTTTCATATAGATATTACATTTGTTGTAGATGCTACAATTTTTCATACATGAATATCCCCTACTTTTTGTGAACAGTATAGTATGGACTGGCAAAATTGTTTAATTATTGTATAATTTCATGGGAATGCTGTTGAGCTTTCACAACATGAATATGATCCATTGTCTAGTAGAGTTGAGTCGGGTAACTTCGGACAGCGGGTAAATTCAGACATACCATTGCAAAAGTGAAAATCCAGATGAGATGGCTCATAATGAGCCTTCTCATCAGGATTTTCACTGTTTGCCCAGTTAATTTTGTTTTAATTCCAAACAACTGACATATAAAAGAAACAGCGTCACTGTCAGAATTTATCCGCTGTCCAAATTTACCTGACTTTACCCTAATCATTATCTGGAACTATCCTTATCCCCAATTACTTGTTTATTGGGGGGATTTTCTCTATCTCTTTCAGTCTTTGCCACAAACTGGGGAACCTATAACAGGATTAGATAAGGTACGTTTAATTTGAAATCCAGGGCTCTACATAAGAAGAATATTAGTACTTGATGATAATTATGGGACTATTTTTTTTTTTATTTCTTCATGAAAACATATGTTGTGGCACCTCCCTCGAATCATCTCAACAAGACAGTCACAACATATGTTTTAGAGAGATATAAGAGAAACTATCACCAAACACTCCTATTATATGTAGCACTGTTAAATTTAGATTTAAACCATTTGTACAAGAACTGACAATAATTTATCATATGTCATCGCATCTGAGAGTGTAATAAAGCCATGCATTAAAAACGATAATCAACCAGTGGATTAAATATGCAAATTGCGTCGTAACATTATGCGTTGACGTTCATAAGAACGTCACATTTTCTAATGGCGAAAATCGTGATGTTTTAGTGCAAATTTGGCTTATAAAATGTGATTTTAGTGTCATGTGATAAATAGTATCTTGCATTCGTGCCCTTGTATTACTGAATATTTAGTTCACCTGAGCCAGCGGCTCCGGGGGAGCTTATAGGATGGTAAGGCTCCGTCGTCCGTCCGTCGTCAATCCACACTTTCAAACAACTTCTCCTCTGAAACCGCTGGGCCGATTGTAACCAAATTTCATATACAGCCTCCTGGGACCTTAGGAACGAAAAGTTGTTCAAACCCTCCTGGTCACATGACCAACATGGCCGCCATGCCCATATATGGTAAAAACCTGAAAAAATCTTCTTCTCCAGAACCAATAGGGCGATGGCCTTGAAACTTGGTATGTAGCATCGGGTACACAAGTACTACCAAGATTGTTCAAATTATGACCTTGGGTTGACCTTGACCTTTTTTACGGTAAGGTCAAATTTGCTTCCTTATGCTTTTATATGGCAAAATGCTGCAACATAAGATATCTTGGAAACTGTTGAATATTTTGGCCTAAAAATTGGTACATACAGTCATCTTAATGACTACATGAAGATTTATGAGTTCAAGAGGTCAAGGTCATTCTTTGACCTTTGACCCAGAACTCTCATATTTTGACAATATCAAACAACCTCCTCAAAAACAACTAGGCCAATTGTAATTAAATTGCATATAGATCCTCCAGGGGTTGAGGGAATGAAAATTTGTTCATATGGTCCAGGTCACATGACCAACATGGCCACCACGTCCATATATGGTAAAAACCTTTAAAAATCTTCTTCTCCAGAACCAGTAGACCGATGGCCTTGAAACTTGGTATGTAGCATTGAGTACTCAAGTACTATCAAGATTGTTCAAATTATGACCCTGGGTTGACCTTGCCCTTTTTTACGGCAAGGTCAAATATCAGAAAATGCTAGCACATGTGATTTCATGGTAAGTTTTGAAGATTTTGCCCTAAAAATTGGTATATACAATCATCTTAATGAGTACATGAAGATATGTGAGTACAAGAGGTCAAGGTCATTCTTTGACCTTTGACCCAGAAATCTCAAATTTTGACAATTTCAAAGAATCTGCTCTAAAACCAAATTTCATATAGAGCCTCGAGGGGTTGAGGGAATGAAAAAATTTTCTAACGCTCCTGGACACATGACCAACATGGCCACCATGCCCATATATGGTAAATACCTTTATAAATCTTCTTCTCCAGAACCAATTGACCGATGGCCTTGAGACTTTGTATGTAGCATTGGGTACTTGAGTACTATCAAGATTGTTCAAATTATAACCTTGTGTTGACCTTGACCTTTTACAGCAAGGTCAAATATGGGAAAATGGTAGAACATAAGATTTAATGGAAAGTTTTGAAGATTTTGGCCTAAAAAATTGGTATATACAGTTGTCTTAATGAGTTCATGAAGAATTATGAGTACAAGAGGTCAAGGTCATTTTTTTACCTTTGATCCAGATCGCTCATATTTTGACATTTTCATACCATTTCCTCAAAAGCCAAAGGGCCAATTGTGAACACATTTCATATAGAGCCTCCAGGGGTTGATTGAATGAAAAATTTGTTCAAACGGTCCAGGTCACATGACCAACTTGGCCGCCATTACCACTTATGGTATAAATCTTTAATATTTTTCTTCTCCAGAACCAATACACCTATGGCCTTGAAACTTGGTAAATAGCATGAAGTACTAGAGTACCACCAAGAGTGTTCAAATGGTGACCTTGGGTTTACCTTGACCTTTTTTGGGGCATGGTCAAATATGGGAAAATGCTAGAACATAAGATTTCATGGAAAGTTTTGAAGATTTTGGCCTAAAAATGGTATATATGGTTGTCTTAATGAGTACATGAAGATTTATGAGTACAAGTGGTCATGGTCATTCTTTGACTTTTGACCCAAAACTCATATTTTGACAATTTCAGACATGATAAGTAAAAGCCACCTTGCCAATTGTTCAGGTGAGCGATTCAGGGCCTCATGGCCCTTTTGTTTAAACTCTTTGGAGATAAAAGATAAGATGCTAGGCAGAGCATCGCATGTTATCTTTTTCCCCCAACTCGTTTAATAAATTCAATAATACATGAGCACTCATGTAAGATCCTCTATATAGAATGCTTTATGAATATAATAATACTTAGGACACTAGATATTTGGGTGGGTGGGGGGGTGGGGGGAACTCATCTCAAGTGAATCAATAGAGTAAGTGTTCTTATTTCTGTTTGAAAGCAACAGAAATCATCAGTACTTATCATGTTGTACTTCCTCTTAAGAGTTTTAACTAGGTCAGACTGCAGTTATGCAAAAGTTTGTTTGTCCTTCTCTGTTCAGATTTTCCAACTTGCAGTCTGTTCCATTATTATCATGTTGTACTTCCTCTTAAGAGTTTTAACTAGGTCAGACTGCAGTTATGCAAAAGTTTGTTTGTCCTTCTCTGTTCAGATTTTCCAACTTGCAGTCTGTTCCATTATATCAGTCTTAATAAGAATTTACAACATTTGTATTTTTTCCACAGGATTTATTACTAATGAAGGCTACATCTGCTGCAACTCTAACATGTCTAGGACAGTGTTTAACTATGTTACAACAACGACAGGTAAGTTATACATTTTCTATGAAATACACACCTGACAAATGTGCAATCCCATTCCCACCCGGAAATTAAAATAATTCAAGCTTCCACAAATAGTTAGCCAACATATTGCTATGGCCGTATTCGAATGAGCATTCCATGATTCATGATTCTTAGAGTGAAGCAGTTTTTATGTATAGAAAAAAGTGCTTAATGCTAAGGATAACGAAGCACCAAACAATTTGTGCTTCATGATTCTTAGAGTGAAGCACTTTTTCTGTAGAAAAAGTGCTTCATACTAAAAATTGGAAGCATGAACTGCCCAGTCGAATAAGGCCAATGATATTTAATTTACATGTATGTAAAAATACCAGTACAGAGTTTCAGGGTTTTTGAAAAACAGACTGTTGGGGTTCTTAGAAAACTCCTGGAAGTGGCCATTTGATAACTTTCAGTTTTGTGGTAACTCTGTCAGTATTATTTTTAGTTTACTTTAAAGCAGAAACCTGTTTAACATACATTTGAGTCAAATAGCATTGTTATAGTTTGGCCAACTATTTGCAGAGGGTTGAATTTTCAGTTTCCATGAGGGAATGGATTTGTGGGTTTACCAGGCATGAAATCACACCAAAAAGTCAAGGGGGCTTTTGCAGGAGAAAATCAGAAGAGTACAAACAACAGTAGCCTAGTTCAACCTGACCTACAGGTTGTTCAGAGTATATGGACATCACAAAGCTTCTTATTCTGGATTAAACGGGCACTGGAAAAGGCTCTGTCAGAGACTTAGATATCTGTTACACAAATATTTGAATTTCTAGGAAAGCTTGGCCGGGAGAGTCAAGTCTCAAGTCAGAAAGTTAGCTGAGTACAACACCATTGCTCCAAGTAAGGTGGGCTTTTGATGATAGTGATTAGACTTGTTATTTATTTGGCAGACAAACATAAGAGGGATGATAAAAAAAGTGGACTTTTGCTGTAGAAATTTTCTTTTTAATGGTAAACCCATAAATACAGATTCAGCTTTTATATATCCAGTGATGTGGGGGTACTGCAGAGTACGGTAAAAAATTCCCTTATTATTTCAAATTGTTTGTTGTATCTTTGGCTATATCTAACATTTGCAGTAGAGTGAAATGCTTGACATTGGGTGTGCTATTATGGTTTCTGCTTTTCACTGTCAAAGAATTATTGTCATCAACAAGTGTTATGCTTGCATATGTGGGTCATACAAGGGTGACAAATAATAAATATAATTGTAAAAAAGAAGATGAGGGAAAATCAAAGAAATGTTTTCAATGATCAAATTTACTGTTATTTGATCCTTCTATGTTAGTTTTGTCTGATGCTTGCATTGATTAGAGGGTTGCTGACCTGCATTTAGACATATACCGCAAAAGTAGTGTACATTGACAGGATATTGAAAGCAAAAGTTTGGTATGGATTTATAAGCCAATAAATATGAGGAAAGTATGCTATGAAGTCCTTCAAAACAATCATCCTGCATGCAGATGTGTCTAAAATTAGTCAAAATCATGAAAAACCTGCAAAGAAGGTGTTAGTTTGTGAAAACTGAGAAATAAAAGAACCACTGTAATTTTAAGACAGGGCAAAACGTCAAACCTCATTAATGTGGTGCTTCGCTGTTACTGTAGTTGTATCTTCCTAAAATGAAAGAAAATACTTGTTTTTAGCTCACCTGAGCACGAAGTGCTCAAGGTGAGCTATTGTGATCGATATTTGTCCGTCCGTCCGTCGTCAACAATTTCTTCAAACGACATCTCCTCCTAGACCAGTAGGCCAATTTCAAAATAATTTCACACAAATGTTTCTGTTATAGCCCTGAACCAAAATTGCTAAAATGGTTCCGCTCTGCTGAACAAAATGGCCGCCAGTGCTAAAAATAGAAACACCTTTAAACGACATCTCCTCTGAAGCCAATGGCTTGATTTCAAAAAAATTTCACAGAAATGTTTGACTCATTGCCCTGAACCAAAATTGCTAAAATGGTTCCACTCCGCTGAACAAAATGGCCACCAGAGCTAAAAATAGAAATCTAAAAATAGAAAAACCTTTAAAAGACATCTCCTCCGAAGCCAATGGCTCGATTTCAAAAAAATTTCACAGAAATGTTTGACTCATGGCCCTGAACCAAAATTGCTAAAAGGGTTCCACTTCCCTGAACAAAATGGCCGCCAGAGCTAAAAATAGAAATAAATCTTAGAATGACACAGAGGGCACAGTTTTGATCCAATCATCATGAAACTTTGTCAGAATGTTTATCTTAATGAAATCTAGACCATATTTGAAACTGGGTCATGTGGGATCAAAAACTAGGTCACTAGGTCAAATCTTAGAAAAACCTTGTAGACACTCTAGAGGGCACGGTTATGATCCAATCTTCATGAAACTTTGTCAGAATGTTTATCCTCATACAATCTAGGCCAAGATTGAAACTGAGTCATTAGGGGTAAAAAACTAGGTCACAAGGTCAAATCTTAGAAAAACCTTGTGTACACTCTAGAGGGCACAGTTATAATCCAATCTTCATGAAACTTTTTATCCTCATACAATCTAGGCCAAGATTGAAACTGAGTCATGTGGGGTCAAAAACTAGGTCAGTAGGTCAAATCTTAGAAAAACCTTGTGTACACTTTAGAGGGCACAGTTATGATCCAATCTTCATGAAACTTTGTCAGAATGCTTATCTTTATGAAAAATAGACCAAATTTGAAACTAGGTCATGTCAGGTCAAAAACTAGGTCACTAGGTCAGATTTTAGAAAAACCATGTGAATGCTCTAAAGGGCACAGTTTTGTTCCAATCTTCATGAAACTTTGTCAAAATGTTTATCTCCAACAAATCTAGACCGAGGATGCAACAGGGTCACGTTGGATCAAAAACTAGGTCACTTGGTTAAACCTTAGAAAAACATTGTGGATAATCTAGAGGGCAAAGTTTTGATCCAATCTTCACTAAACTTTGTCAGAATATAGATTAGAAAGTGCATTACTGCTCCAATTGAACCATCATCAAATAGATGATCTTCCATGTTTTTTCATCATAACTTAGGTGAGCGATTTAGATCCATCATGGACCTCTTGTTCATTGAAATTTCTTAAAACTTTCACAAAATGTAGCCAAAGGATTAAACTTTTCTGCAGTATGAGGAAAAAACAATAACTGCATTATCTTTACCACCACAGCAAAAGTCCACATATTATTTTAACACCCCTCCTATGTGGTGTAGCTCCTTCAGTAAAACTGCCTTGATGAAGTGATTCTAATTAGTGTCAGTAACATGTCGATTGGCAGAATTAACGAAAAATGTCCTAAGATAATTTTCAAAACCACACTGACCTGGAGCTATGCCTTGATGGAAAAGTTAACCCATTGCATTCTGGGTATTTTTTTGTCGTCTGCTGAAATTGTCATCTGCATCAAAAATCAAGAATATTTTGACAATATTGGTCTAACCAACTCTTGTAGAAATGATGTCTAGGCAGCAAACAGTTTGGATCTCAGATCAGGCCCCACGTTTGTGGGGCCTGATCTGGATCCAAACTGTTTGCCCAGATACCCCTAAAGGGGTATCCCGAATGCAATGGGTTAAAAGGATAAACTTGACAAACAAGAATGCATTCTCAGAAAAAATGAATGAGTCGGGAATGAGGATGTGCAGGTACATGTAAATAATACACTGTACCATAAAACAGCAAATGATTGAGAAGATCCATTTTCAACCTCTATCTGAAGGTCTAGTGTATCATTTTCTGCAGCGATCTATGAAACAGGTGAGACAGTTATTTTTACCCTTATTGCGGCTTGTCCTGCCAGTAGCAGTTTGTATATATGAGCCAATTCATAAGGAAAATTCTCTCCTATTGAAAGTCAGCTTGCAGAGAATAAAAGACACATTAGGACAACCCATGAACCTCTGAGTACCAAGACCTGGGTCCGAGGTTATAAAACATGAGAATAATCTCAAACTCAAAGTAAAGCACACTGATTGGCTGCTTCCGAGCATCTGCTCGGAAGCAGCCAATCAGTGTGCTTTATTTTGAGTTTGAGAATATACTCGAGTTTTATAACCTCCGGGCCAGGCTGCATACCAATTGCCTGGTTGAGACCTACATAATTTGCTATCACATCTTTTTACTTTGTGAAGATTCTGTGCATATAAGTTATTTGAAAACCTGTCTGACTGATGTGTGAAGACCACATATCTGCAGGCTTAGCTCACAGAATTATGGCTAATTGCACATATTTTACAGTCTTATGCTCAGCCATAAGAAGCACTTTGGTTAAGTGTTTTGAGGTACTTGGCTATGGTGCAGAAGTCACAGATCTGAATCCCCAACAGGCCAGCCAGCAACTGAAAAACTCCCTTTGTAAACCCAGCAGTAAATGGGTTCCTTTTCAAATCAGGAATGTTAAATGTTGCTAAAGGAAAGGGATGGGTCCCGTATTTCATGTGCTGTGCCCAAGATGTGCCCAGTCCCTAACACCGACTGCCATTAGGACCACAAGGCTAAAGGAGGCCTTTATTTTTTTTGTGACCCTAGTTTGCCAGTACTCCAGACATTATCTGGATGAAGATGTCACAGAGCTCCAGATAAGAAGGGGTAACAGGGATAATTTATGGATAATTATCCATTTTTCTCCATAAAAACCTATGTTGTGACCCATCATTAGAACTGTCTCATGAGGGGTCACAACATATGTTTTGTTGAGAAATAAGAAAAATTATCTTTGAATTATCCCTGTTACCCCTTCTTATCTGGAGCTCTGAGATGATTTATTAAGGGACAAGTCAATAACTTAAGATCATTTGGGTATGCAGGCAGACCTAAGCCTCCACTAGTTGTCTTGGTATAGTGAATATTTCTTTTGAAACGGCTCATTTATTGTTACTGGCTTAAACATATTTGAGACGTTTGAGGCTGTTTGCTTTTATTTGTATGAATGGCTTATTTTGGTTTAATTCAGGGCTTCAGATAAGGAATGCTTGATGTTAATTGTTGGATTAGTTTCGTTATTTGTCTATAAAATGCTTACAGTTGTCACAATGAGAAACTTCTAATTACATGCCACAGTAATGACAGCCTTGGTCTTCATGTTGTTAATATTTCCTCATGGAGCATATAGTTATGGAGCAAATAGTTAGCGCCATTGTGTGAAAATTTGTGTTTAATCACATTTCTAATGTGTGGTGGCATGCAGTAATCTTACATTGTCATTCTGTATAATGTTAGAATGGAACTAATTTTTCCTCACTGGTAAACTGCTGCTGATTAACAAGTGTTGTTGGGCGGATGCATATACGAGGGGTGTTCGAAAAGTTTTGCAAATGGCCTCATGACTTTGTTTAGGAGCATGCTGGGTACAACTGCTATGCATGTACTGAAAGCACTGCATTTTGTCTTTACAATGATACCAAACACTATACAAAGACACTTTTCCTTATTGAGTTACAACGCATTTTAATAGGTCCCAGTCATACCACTGGGCTAATTTTATATGTAAAATCTTTTCAGTGTTAGGCATTCAAGTCAAATATCCTTGTAAATACCAAATTAATCTTTGTCATTTGCTTGTCCATCGTTGCCTATAATATCAATACAAAAGTTAGAAGTGCGGCAACTGTTATCAATTTATTCCTTGCAAAGCAATGCGCAGTTCTTATGACGTTATTGAATTTTACGCTAACGTCATTTTTGAAAGCTTGCAGAGGCTTCATTTTTGGCATTAATTTAAATTTGTTGACAGGTTTTCGTTGACCCATGTAAATGCTCTTGCCGACAATATTTTGAATGCTAATGCACTTGTTTTCATTACAAAATCATCAAATTTTAGTAGAAATGGAGAAATTGCTACAGCATAAAGTACGGATAATCCATATTCCCGGCCCTGTACGGAAGCCAGATTAAAACTAATTTCCGCGATATTTACAGAACAACATTGTCTGGGCATTGTCTTTAACTAACAAAGATAAAAAGATATCAAACACTGCTGATATATAAATTACGGCCTACTAAAGTAAAATTCTGCAGTGTCTTTAGGGTATACCTCTTTCAAAGAAGTTAAAAATGCGTCCTTTTTTAAAAAATGCACCTTGTTTGCAGAATTCTATTCGCATAATATAGCTTTATGTGTTTTTGCAATCAGAAGTTCTGTCTGTATGGTGGTTACCGAGAAATTACGTCATTTGCAAAACTTTCCGAACGCCCCTCGTATTAATTTATTCAGCCTCCCAGTCGTGAATTACTATTTCATGATCAGCTCTCAAACAGCCTATGTTAATAAGCTATAATTCACTAGTAAGGAAAAATAAGCAACAAGACAGAAATTACTCCCAAATTATCATGAAGCAAGCCCCTTCTGAAGTTCTGCTTGATGTGATTGAATATTAGAGAAACTGAGCTTGTATTGCAGTCCCTGTGCTATTAACCACTTTCAGTTTCAGCTAAGCCGAAATTGGAGATGTTTTAAAACATTTTTTGGGACAATGCTGCCCCCATAATTTGGCAAATGTAGGAGCATTGAGTATGAGTAGAATACTGTAACTTGTTTTGGCCAGATATTTATGTTGTTGTTTTTAGCTCACCTGAGCCGAAGGCTCACAAGGTGAGCTTATAGTATAGGCTTGGTCAGTTGTCCGTCGTCCGTCCCTGCGTCGTACGTCCACACTTTTAAACATTAATATCTGCTAAAGTAGCTGGCCAATCTTGATCAAATTTTATGTGTAGCATGGTTGGGGTGGGGGATTGATTGGATATAGTTTTGAGACTGATTGGTTTAAAACTGTGGTTACCATGGCAACAGAAAGGTCCCATAGACTTACAATGGGGAAAATGTTGTCCGGGCCCTAGCGTCTTCATTTTAGATCGCAACTTCTTCAAACTTGCAGGTATCCAGGACAGTCAAAACATCTCGGACCAGTTCGAATTTGGACTAGGTTGGGTCATTTTTTTCAGAGTTACTTGCCCTTGAGCGATAAAATATTTTCCCATAGACTTACAATGGAGAAAATGTTGGCCGGGCCCTAGCTTCTTGATTTTTGGTCACAACTTCTTCAAACTTGCAGGTATCAAGGTCAGTCAAAACATCTCGGACCAGTTTGAATTTGGGCCAGGTTGGATCATTCATTTTAGAGTTACTCGCCCTTGAGCGATAAAATATTTTCCCATAGACTTACCATGGAGAAAATGTTGTCCGGGCCCTAGCTTCTTCATTTTTGATTGTAACTTCTTCAAACTTGCAGGTATCCAGGACAGTGAAAACATCTCGGACCAGTTCGAATTTGGGCCAGGTTGGATCATTCATTTCAGAGTTACTTGCCCTTGAGCGATAAATTTTTTCCCATAGACTTATAATGGGGATTATGTTGTCCGGGCCCTAGCTTCTTCATTTATGATCGCAACTCCTTCAAACTTGCAGGTAAACAAGACAGCCAAAACATCTCAGACCAGTTCAAATTTGGGCTAGGTTGGATCATTCTTTTAAGAGTTACTTGCCCTTGAAAGATAAAACATTTTCCCTTAGACTTATAATGGGGAAAATATTGTCTGGGCCATAGCTCCTTCATTTTTGATCGCAGCTCCTTGAAACTTGCAGGTAATTCAGGATGGCCAAAACATCTCGGACTTTTTTGAATGTGGGCCAGGTTGGATTATTATCCTCTCGCACAACGAAGTTGTGGAGGGGATATAGGGTGTCCCGTATGTACGTTTGTATGTATGCAAGTATGTTCACCTTTTGTCATCGCTCTAGCTACCTCATTTATTATATAATTTTGATATAAGTTCACACAAATATTGGGTATGACATTAGTTTGCATTTCAGCATGATGGAGTCAAGGTCAAGGTCACAGTGGCTATTTTTAGAAAAACTTTGTTATCACTCTAGCGCCTTCATTTGTTGACCGATTTCGATTTAACTTCACACAAGTGTTAAGTATGGCAATATCTTAGACAAGTTTGCATTTCAGCGTTCTGGGGTCAAGGTCACAGTGGCTATTTTCAGAAAAAACATTGTCATTGCATTAGCGCCTTCATTGATGGACCAAATTCGATTTAATTTCACACAAGTGATTGGTATTACAATATCTTGGACAAGTTCACGTTTCAGCATTCTGAGGTCAAGGTCAAGGTCAAGGTCACAGTGGCTGTTTGTAGAAAAACTCTGTCATCCCTCTAGCTCTTTCATTTATGGACCGATTTTGATTAAAACTTCAAACAAATGTTTAGTATGACAGTATCTAGAACAAGCTCGCATTTCAGCGTCCTAAGATCAATGTCAAGGTCACAGTGGCTATTAATAGAAAAACTTTTTCATCGCTCTAGTGCTTTCATTTATGGACCATTTTCGATTTAACCTCACACAAGTGATAAGTATAGCAATATCTTGGACAAGTTTGCGTTTCAGCATTCTGGGGTCAAGTTCAAGGTCACAGCGGCTATTTTTAGAAAAACTTTGTCATCGCTCAAGTGCCTTCATTTATGGACAGATTTTTTTTTATGCCCCCGTGACGATAGTCAGGGGGCATTAAGATTTGCCCCTGTCTGCTGTCTGACCATCTGTCCATCCTTTTGTCACACTTTGTGGTATAGAGTTTGTGTAATCAACTTCTACAGTTTTCAATGGATCTTTTTCTAACTTTGCATGCATGTTGTGGACATATTTGACAGTTTCAAACTATCAGGTTTGTTCAGTTGATGATCCTCATTTTACCTTTGACCGTTTACTCAGGTGAGCGGCTCAGGGCCTCATGGCCCTCCTGTTATTTTATGCTTATAGGGATTGAGGGAGGGGTGATCTTGGAACAGACTAAAAGTCTGATTGAATAGTTAATTATTCTCCCTTAGGGTGCTGGGGTACTATGCTAATGTGAATTTATGTTGTTTTCTGATAAAGCATGCATTTTTAGCTCGCCTGAACAAAGTTCAGGAAGAGCTATTGTACTACCCCCGGCGACGGCGTGAGCGTGAGCGTTAGCGTTAGCGGCGGCGGTGTTACCAACATGTTAAAGTTTTATGTTAAAGTTTTTTAGGTGATGGGCAAGGCGCTGTCAGGCAAGCTATCCTGTCCCGGTGACAGGTCTTGTTCCATTTCATGTGTAAAATGGAATTATTTTAGTCAGGTTAAAAAAGTCCTTTGCCAATGTTCTAGAAGCAGTGGTTGCATGGGAATTATTGCATACAAGTTTGAAGTTTTTCCCTGGTCTACTAGTCCCACATCATTAAATATTTTTGGATTTCTCCATGTTTAGAGCCCCAGAGTAGGGTAAATTTTGATGGATATACATTTGCGGTTAAAGATAGCGTTGTGGCCCATTATATGAATATCCTTTGTGATTCAGTACTAATGAGGCACCACAGCATATCTGCTATTGTAGAATGACTCAGTGTTGTATTTGAACTAGATGGCAAGATAAGGATGGGTTTTGATGGTAATACTGGGTTACCATAATGACCCTAAAATTTTGGACATGCGGAAGTTGGCCAATTATTGTTCCAAACCTCTGAGAAAGTAGATTTTACATATGTTAATGTTTAGTGAATGGCAAACCTTGTAGACCCTGATCAAACTGCTCCTTAAGGAGCAGTTTGAGCTGGGTCTACAGTTTTTGCTTAGACCTGTCTGTCCGAATATTTAGGGTCATTACAGTAACTTTTTGTCTCCCTTGCGTCTTACAGAAGCAAGACATAGGTATTGCTTTCCTGGTGTCCACATCGGTGGCATAAACTTTGCTTCAAGTTTTCACATTTAGCTCTGCTTCATGACAATGCTTAGACAGGGGAGACATCGCATTCTGCAAAATTCTTTTCTTATTTCTCAATAAAACAAATATTGTGGTTCTGGAGGTTTGATGAGGGGTCAGAAGGGGTGTGTGTGTGTGTGTGTATGTGTGTGTGCATGTGCGTGTGCATGTGCGTGTGTGTGTGCATGTGCATGTGCCCGTGTGTGTGTGCGTGTGTGTGTGTGTGAAAATCCACCCTATTATGGAGGTTGGAATTGTTTGTTAATACAGTAGAGCTTTGATAATTTAAGGTGAATGAGTGCACTTTCAGGGGAAGCAACTGCAGCAAATTCTTTTTTGCCTCCCTTCTCAATGGAAATCAACTCTTAAAGAAAAAGAATTTGCTCTTGTAGAAGCAAAGTCTTTTTCTTTAAGAGTAGACCACCAGTTTAGAAGGACTCCATTGCCCAGGAAAGCAAACAAGGATGTTACAAAAGCTGTTTTCTTTTGTAAAAATGGAAGAAAAATAGAGAGGTGTACCCTTAATCCTTTAAGTCTAAGGGGCCAGTGTGATTTGTTTGATTTATTGTGACTTCAAATAATTGAGGATTGAACTGTATGCAGTTTCTCTTGTGGGGACTTTGAATTTACTTTGAATGATCATATACTTTGAATGATCATATATTCTGAGTTTGGTATGTGGAAATGATAAACAAAAAGTATTGTTTCTGTTTTACTTGTCTTTGACAACTTTGCAAGATTTATTGATATGTTTTTATATTTATGCATGTTTGTCTTGATATTTATATCACATATTATATTTTATCTGTAACTTGAAATGTTATACATCTGAAGGCAGTTACTTCCTGTAATGAAGTGTACAAATAGTCTCAAGATTGCTTAAGTTGATCTTCATATTAGTAAGAGGCAGATTATGTTTTGTGTTTTCATCAGAATGCTAATATAGTATATGTAATCAAGCAGTATATAGCCAAGCAAAATCACTTTTATGGGTATAGAAATTTAACTGTTTGGGTACTGAAATTTTCATGTTACAATAATAAACCAGTTCATAATAAAGTGGGAGTGTATTTTGTCAGATGCCTGTACAGAGCTACTTGTAATGGGAGTAAGGATATTTAGAAAGTCACATTTGCTTACAGTGAATTAATATGTCCCCCCACTAAATGGGATGGTTAGGGGTGGAGGGGGATATTGTTTTTTTTATATAGATTCCAACAGGGTTGGCATCACTGTGACCCTAAATTTTGGGACAGAAATGCCTAGGAAAAAGTTAAGATCCCAGATCAGGGCCCAGTTGTTCAAAACATTGTTAACCTAACGAGCTTGTTAAGAGATCACCTCAATAAGTGTTTTATGACTTTATAACCAAATACACTGATATTTCTTGTTAAAAAAAGTGAGAAGCTTTTGCAATGCAAAAGCTTCTCACTTTTTTTCAACAAAAAATATTGGCATATTTGAGATATTAAAGTTTAAAATCTTAACAAAATGTAGAATGATTGGGCCCTGACCACTTTAGGAGCAGTCTTATTAGGGTTTTCATCATTTGCCATTTTGTCACCATCTTTTACGACATCACTAGACAGTTAAACTAACTTTTGCACTATGGTTGTGGTGTTCCAGTATCTATGTTAAGGTGAATGAGTAAACTTTTAGGGGAAGCAACTCTTCCATTTCTGTTTTTGCCTCCTTTTTCACCAGAGATTAACTTTTAAAGGAAAGAATTTGTTCAGGTAGGAGCAAATTCTTTATCCAATTTTGGAAGGGTTATGTCAGCCATGGAAGCAAATGGAAATTCAAAAAAAGTTTATTCCCTCTGTAAAAATGGTGGAAAACACATTAAGGTGTACCCATACACCTGAATTAGATAATATAAGTTATGATTAATATTTAATTTGCTTTCAGAAATAGACATTTACGTAACAGTATATTTATTTTGTCATTTTTAGGAAGCTTTTGGTGATATTCATGGACACCACATAGCTAGTCCAATAGAAGTGTAAGTGTTGTGTTGTGTCTGTCTGCTTGGTTACAATTTTAAGTAGAAATTTAGTTAGTGTCATCTTTAGATCTTCACTCAAACCACAGGGACTTGTAACAATTCATATTAATATACAAAAGAGACTTATTAATCTATACCCTAGACAAGGGGAACAAGGACAAAATTGAAAATTTTATCCCCACTATTTCTACGCTTGAAGAAGACTACAGAACTCTTCCGATTGTGCTAATTCTCAGTTTCAAATCGAGAAAAAATATTAATCTTCAAAAAATAAACAAGTTTACTGCCAAAAAATCATATAATCGTAACTTCTTGCCCTTAGAAATACCGCTACTCTCATTAAAATAGGTCAATGTCATTAAGTTGTTCCTGTCACCGAATGTAAACAAACCGTGTCCAGCCCAAATAAACAACATCTACCGGCTTGCCGCAACAAAATGCGAACATCGACAATTGAACGTGGAGGTAAGTTATCTTTTTATCACAAAAACATGTCGTATTCCACCTATATAAACTCACAGTAGTCATTTCATTCTGAGAAAACATCGCTGTTTTTCCACTGGCTTCCATCTTATTTAACACTGTCATGTAAAGAGTCTGCAGCAAAACCCATTTGAGACCTGGGATATGATTGGATAAAATTAATTTCCCTATCGCCAGATGGAGGATATTCGCTGTGCAGTTGTCACTTGACCGTGTCAAGAAATATGGAAGCCAGTGAACAAGACAGTGATGTTTTCTCGGATTGAAATGACTACTGTGAGTTTATGTAGGTGGAATACAACTTGTTTTTCTGTTGAAAAGCAAGGATACCTTCACGTTCAATTGTCGATGTTCGCATTTTGTTGCGGCAAGCCGGTAGATGTTATTTATTTGGGCTGAACGCGGTTTGTTTACATTCGATGACAGGAACAGCTTACTGACAGTACCTGTTTTAAGGGGAGTAGCGGTATTTCTAAGGACAAGAAATAACTGTTATATGATTGTTTTGCAGTAAACTTGTTTATATTTTGAAGATTAATATTTTTTCTTGATGTGAAACTGAGAATTAGCACAATCGGAAGAGTATTGTACTCTTTTTTCAAGCGTAGAAATAGTGGAGATAAATATTTATTTTTTGTCTATGGTACCCTTGTCTAGGGTATAGATGTATATATCATTATATGAATAAGTACAAATTGTTACAAGTCCCTTTGACTCAAACTATATTTCTGAGAAAAAAAAAAAAGATTCAGAAAGTGTTATAGCTGTCTTTATAGCTGTCTTTAAGTCATTCCTGTTATTTAAGAAATAGATCAGCTCTAGCAGTGAATTGTAGAGTAATAATTCACTATTTGGAGTTCAGTTGTAAAGTATGCCTGCTTTAATACAACTGACAACAAGCTGTGAAGTATTACTCATCAATTCACTGCTTTGATTCTAGCACACAAAACTGCTGAAAAATTATTCTTTGAACCTTTTCATCTGTGTGTGCACAAGCATTTGACATTTTGGGGGCCTCAGAAATACACAGTAGCCTCAAATATGGCCAGAAATCTTACTATAGAATATACGATTTCTGATCATATCGAGGCTAATGTTTACTTTCTGAGACCCCAGAAATGTCGCTTGATCCTACCAATATTCTTCACTGTAACATAGTGTATGTTTTTCTAACATTTTTTCTGAAAAAAAAATGTTAGGCCTAAAAAAAAAAAAAAGCTGTGTTTCCACTAACCGACCCTGCTTCAGACCCCCCGACTCTGCTATTTTTATCAATAAAAGAACAAAATTAAAACACCAACCCTACCATTTTCAATTTCCGACCCTACCCAGTTTTGTCTTTGCATTTTCCCATAGCAATTTCGGTTTTTCACTACCGTTTTGTATTTTTTTGGCATTTAATACCTTCCAAAATACAGATTTGACTTTTTCAAGCATCTAAGATGAATTATCGTTTACAGTGCAAGTCTCAACAATACAATTTAATCAACAAAATACATGTACAAAAAACAAGAAACATAAAAAAATACTGGCCCGACCCTATTTTTTTGGGAGAAAAAATAGAAAAAATAAACTAATAAAAAAAGTTTTTCCTACCTACCGACCAGATTTTTTTTCAGCATGTTAATGGAAATACAGCTATTTTTTTTTCAGGCCTTACATGGTCTAACATAAAGCAACATCATTAAACATCACAAAAATCATTTGTAAATATCAGTCAGGTCAGCATTTAGTTTCACACACTCCAAAGCAGTGAATTGTTGCAGAATAAAACAAAAAAAATTCTAAATCTTCTATAGGTGCACTGTGTTAGAATCATTTTCCAGCACATCTAATCCATCAGTTTCTTCAACTGTTTTGAATCTTGCTTCAGTCACCATTAAGCAATGCTGGTATCCTGCTGCTAGAATAAAGGATATATGCTTATCCAGCAGAAGTTTGAGAACATGGTGCCCCTTTCATGAACTATTGTAAGCCTAAGATTTTGGTAAGTTCCATAAAGACTGTATGGAACTTACAAAAATCTTAGGCTTAAGAAGTTTAGTGAAACAGGCACCAGAAGGGCATGGCAAGACTCCAGAAACTATGGTAGCTCACACAGCATTTTCAATAATCAAACATCAAAATGGATTTTCTAACCCATGCTGAATTTTAACAATGCGTGGGCATTTCAGCTTCTGACTGATGTCCCAGTTTATCTTGTCCCCTGGACAGCTGCCTCACTCCCCCCTCCACCTCACCCCCCCCCCCCCCCCCCCCCCCCCCCCCCCCCAACCCCCATCACAACCTAATAAGCTCCTGATCACATTCCTCATTCCTTACAAACTGATGTCCCATCAATAATTTTGGATGCACCACTGACCGATGATCCAGTTTATCTTGTCCCCTGGACAGCTTCCATCCCCCAACCTAATGAGCTCCTGATCACATTCCTTGCCATCAAATGTTCCATCTATAATTTTTGACTCCCCTGTGAGGAGCAGAAGGGAGACAAGTATTACTTTTTACACATAGATGGAGGAAATTTTCATTAAGTTTTCTGGTTTATATCTGTTTTGTGACAATGCTAAATGTGTTCTTCCTTTATTTTCAGCTTCTATTTTAGCTCATTTGGTCAAAAGTACTAGAAGAGCTATTCCACTACCTGTAGAAGGTAGTCACTACATTTCCATGATCATCCGCAAATGATTAAGTTTTACTTTAAAGTTATCGTGATGGGGAGACATAATTTTAGCTATACTGTTTTGCCAAATAGAGCTATGTGTTTCTTTGTTCCAATTAGAGCTATGTGTTTCTTTTGCACTCTTTATTGTCACCCGACGTAGGCGGAGGGGGACTATAGAAATGACCCTCGTCCGTCCGTGTGTCAGTCCGTCCGTCCGTCCGTCTTTCCGTCCTTCCGTCCGTCCGTCCGTCCAAAATCTTGTCCCCGCAACTCCTCCTACGTCTTTCATCAGATTGATTTGAAATTTTACAGATTATATTTCTCTTGGGAATGCTGTGTTTTTGTATGTATGCATTTTCTCTTTTTAGCTCACCTGAGCCGAAGGCTCACAGGTGAGCTTATAGTATAGGCAGGCATCCGTCGTCCGTCGTCCGTCGTCTGTCGTCCGTTTGTCAATATTTTCAAATGACATCTCCTCTGAAACTACAAGGCCCATTGTTACCAAATTTCATATGCAGCATCTACAGGCAGGGGGAACCAATAATACTGTTTTTTATCCAAATCCCTTTGGAACTTTGGTTGCTATGGCAACTTAAAGTTTCCATTGACTTGTATGGGAAAAATTGAAAATTTGCATTTATTGCTATGTCACTGTAGATATTTTGACAAATGTTTTACAGAAATGTTCCTTGAGTAGTCCTCTATCAACCACGTGAAATTTCTATAAATTACACAATTTGGCTTGTTGCCATGGCAACCAAATGGTTAAAAAATTCAAAAATCTTCTCCTCAGAAACTATGCAACCAGTAAAGCTTAAGCTTCACAGAAAGGATCTTGGTACTACCCTCTATAAAATTACTGTTTTTCTTGGCAATTGCTCCAGCAGTTTGGTTGCAATGGCAACTTAAAGTTGCCATTGACTTATAATGGGAAAATGGAAAACTTGCATTTATTGCCATGTCACTGCAGATATTTCAACAAAACTTTCATAGAAATGTTCCTTGAGTAGTCCCCAACCAGCCATATCAAATTTATGCAAATTGAGCTATTTGGCTGATTGCCATTGCAACCGAATGGTTAAAAATAGAAAGAATATTCAAAAATCATCTCCTCAGAAACTATGCAACCAATAAAGCTCAAACTTCACAGTAAGGATCTTGGTACTACCTTCTATAGAAATACTGTTTTTCTTGGCAATTGCCCCAGCAGTTTGGTTGCTATGGCAACTTAAAGTTGCCATTGGCTTATAATGGGAAAATGGAAATCCGCAATTTTTGCTACCTGACTGCAGTTATTTGGAATTTTTTCCTACAGAAATGTTTCTTGAGTAGTCCTCTATGGTTCATATTCATATTAATTTTGTCCAAATCACCGAATTTGATTAGTTGCCATGATGGCAACATAAAGGAAAAAAAATGAAAAAATCTTTGCTTCAAAAACTACATAGGGTGTTGAAGCTGATTCTTTGCATACATGTTCATGACATTAGCCACTACATAAATATTGTTTTCTATTATTGTTGCCCACGTGGTTTCATTGCTATGGCATTTTAAAGTTTCCATAGACTAACAACTCAGTCAACGTTGAAATTAGGCCACAATGTACAATTTACTTTAGAGTTACCTACCCTTGAGTGCTGAGGATGAATGGACTCAGGTGAGCTACAGGACCAATGGTCCTCTGGTTTCTTCTGCAGTTGGAACAGGATTTATTTTCTCTGGTCTCTTATTTTCAGAAAGCCACGTCTTCACATAAGCAACAGAAGTTATAGTACAACAGAGAGTATCCCATCATCCTGTGGGTCATTTACATCCTCTCATTCTATACCATTCAGTTTTGCTGTTGGAGATACAGGTATGTTACCATGGCAACAGTACTTATAGTACAACAGAAAGCGTCCCAGCATCTTGTGGGTCATTTTCATCTTCTCATTCTATACCATTCAAATAGAATATATGGCTTGAAAATGTATTTAAGCATGTAAGAATAATATTCAGTGACACATTTTTCTGCGATATTTGCAGCGGGCAGTGGATGTAAACAAATGATTCTTTGCACAGGTCATTAATCTTTAAAGCGTCTAAAAGCAGACAACAACATAATTGAGCCGCGACACGACAAAACCAACAAAGTGGTTGTGCACCCAGTGCAGACTTAGATCAGCCTGGGCATCCTCCCAGTCTGATCAGAGTTCTCGCTGTCCGCATGGAGGTAGCTTAGACCCTTAGCTACCCTTTAAGCGCTTAGCGAGGAGTCTGATCAGACTGGGCGGATGCCCAGGCTGATCTGAGTCTGCGCAGGGCGCACGACCACATTGTTGGTTTTGTCGTGTCGCAGCTCATATGTAAAATTTCAAAAAATTGCTAGTCCAAGCTATATCAAATTTAAAATTCAAAAGCTAGAGGACAGACCGTGTAGATCCAGACGAAGTAGCTCATAATGAGGCAACTGCTGTTTGCAGATTCACTTGTTTACATTTTTGGCTCTTTAAGGGTTAATATTATCCACAGGCTGCAGCAAGTAGTCACACTTGAAATGCTTACAATACGTGGTTGAATCAGCCTTGATGACGAGGTGGCTCATCTGGATCTGCACTGTTTGCAGATTCAGATATTTCATTTTTTGTCATTTTAAGGGTCAATATTGACTATGGGCTGCAGCAAGCATTAATACCCCAAAGTCTTGGTTGACTCCCATATTTTCTCTTAGGTGGTCCTATTAACCATGATGACGAGGTGGAAGACGAGAAGGAATATCATGATTCTGACCTTGAGGGCATGGAGGAACACAAGTCCATTATATTACATCTACTCTCACAGCTAAAATTAGGCATGGATCTTACTAAAGTAAGGCTTTATTTAAGAAGTACACAGTAAATTGTTGAGTAATAATTCACTGTTTAGAGGTCAGTTTTAAAGTAGATCATACCACACCACAAGCGTAGGGCACGAGTGATATATCTACTTACAACTGACTGACTAACAGTGAACTATTACTCAACAATTCTTTGCTGAGCACGGGTGATATATCTACTTACAACTGACCGACTACCAGTGAATTATTACTCAACAATTCACTGCTAGAGCTGAACTATTTCGGTTCTAACACTTAAAAATGCTGAAAAAGTATTCTTTTCATCCAAATTCTTCCAATCTTCCTGCCAGCATGTTCATGCTCCCGCTAATGTTCTTAACTGTATCTAAGATAAACGTATGTTATTATGGCACTTTTAGAAAGAAAAAGAGACGTAACACCCTCTAACGTCTCAGAATGTCACAAACTTGCATCAGTAATTACCAGTGACATCAGCAATTAGATTCACATTCTGCGAAACTGTGATTTGTTGCAGAATAAAACACGGATATTTTCCATTGTTTCTATAGGCGCACTGTGTTAGAATATAGGATTAAAGGATTTAGGGGGAAACAACTTTTCTCATTTTCATTTTTACATGTGCATGCATTGGCAGTCAAATTATAAAGGAAAAGAATTGCTTTCCTTGGAGTAAATTAAATTCTTTCCTTTAAGAATTTCCTTTCAGAGGAGATCCCTTTGGAGTAGGGCTGTCCTTATAGGAAAGCCAATTCTAAGCTTTAAAGTTGTCTCCCTTTGAAAAAAATGGCAGGAAATACATTCATTTCACAAGATGTACAAAAGTCTGATAAGGGTTGTAAAAGGCATTGTGACATGAAGGCATTAAGGATAAAAGCTTCTACAGTCACATTTCCCAGCCATGAAAAGTTTTCATCCTGTTCTAATTCAAGCCTCAGGGTTGTCACTTTCAGTTAGTATACTATGCTTAGATCAAGTTGGTTTGACTATATACTTCTGGGGAAGCAAGTATGCCATTCTCATTTTTGCCTCCCTTATCAGTAGAGGTCAACTCTTATAGGACACAATTTACTCCTCTAGGAGCATATTCAGTCCTTTCAGAGCAGACTCTTTAGGAAGGGCATTGTTCAGGGAAGAAACAGGAAGTCACACAAGTTGAACTAGGCTATGTTTCCCTTTGTGAAAATACCAGAAAAAATTAGGAGGTATGCCCATACACCTTATGATGTCCGTGACACCAGCCTTTGCCTCTGGGCAGTATGGTCAAAGCCTTTACCGTTTGTATACACCCACATGAGCCGCAACATGATAAAACTAACAAAGTGGCATGTGCACCCAGCAAATACTCAGATTTGCCCAGGTACCTGTACAGTCTGATCAGAATCTTGGCTGTGCACTCAAAGAGTAGCTTAGGGTCTAAGCTAGGCCTATGCAGACAGCAAAAACTCAGCTCAGACTGGGCAGATGCTGGGCACACATGCCACTTTGTTGGTTTTGTCGTGTCATGGCTCATATGGACCCTGAGCAGTCTACAGGCACTGAATGAAGGTTTTAACTAGGCTATACAGATTTGCAGGCTGGTTTGTGTGTGTTTTTTGTGTGTGTGTGTTTGTGGATGCGTTAGACTACTTTTCTCGTTGACATGGCTCGAATTATTATACTTTCTTTTGCAGGTTGTTTTACCTACCTTTATATTAGAAAGAAGATCGTTATTAGAATTATTTGCTGATTGTATGGCACATCCAGATGTATTTTTACGGTAAGATTGATCATGCTTGGTAAATTCACAATTGCATTCCCAGTTGGAAATTGAAAATTCAAACATAGGAAAATGGATTTCCAAAATATGAGCCACGGCATGACAAAACCAACAAAGTGGCATGTGCACCCGGCGAAGACTCAGATCAGCCTGGGCATTCGCCCAGTCTGATCAGTCTTTGCTGCACACTTTAAGGGTAGCTAAGGGTCTGAGCTACCTCCAAGCTGACAGCAAAGACTTTGATCAGGCTGGGCGAATGCCCAGGCAGATCTGAGTCTTCGCTAGGCACACATATCACTGTTTGTTTTGTCTTGTCACGACTCAATTTCATAATGACTGTAGAGCATATTGGAACAAAATTTCAGCTGGTGAAAGATAATTTGGTGAATTTTTTACCATATGCCTGAAAGTGACCAACAGAAATTTTAGTTTGGCCACTTTAAGGAGTTTTGTGATATTTTCTTTTACCTCAAAGCCAATGCCCCTGCTCTTATATACTCCCCCTGCCTCTTTTCTGAAAATAATGTCATATTAACTTGCATGAATTCCTGGTTGCATAATTGGATGATGTAGCTCTATGACATGGGGTCTAACCTGAAAGGAAAGAATTTGCTCCTAGCTTCTTCAAGGGTTGAGCCTTCCTGAAAAGGGGAGCAAAAATAGTAAAATTGCTTCCCCTGTAAGTATACCCATTCACCTTAATAATGTTTATTAGAGGTATTTGGCAGTAGTTGATTTACTACACTTTTGGCTCTAAATAACGCCCCCTTTCATTAAATGCAATGACCCTTGGGCATTTAATAGGATTAAAACAGTATATATGAGTCAAATAGCATCATTATAGTTTGGTTGTCCATTTGCAGAAACTTGAATTTCGGGTGGGAATGGAATGGCACTTTTACCAGTGTTAACATACTGAGCCGTGACACAAAAAAACATACAAAGTGGCATGTGCTCCCAGTGAAGACTCATCTCCACCCAGTCTGATCAGAGCCATCACTGCGCACTTAAAGGGTAGCTAAGGATCTAAGCTACCTATATGCTGACAGCAAAGACTTTGATCAGACTGGGTGGATGCCCAGGCTAATCTGAGTCTTCACATGGCACACATGCCACTTTGTTGCTTTTCTCGTGTTGTGCCTGTTTAACATAATATCAAATTGAGAGATGTTAGTCAGTCCAGGGAAGTTGTTAATTTTAAATGTATATTCCAAGACAGGCGTAGAAAGAAAAGAAAAGAACAAGATTACTTAGGCCAGAGGTAGCAGCTAGTTTTCATTAAAGGTAGAGATAATGAATATATTAGAAACTGCTGAATTGTCTTGTTTTCTGAAAACTGATCTTTCTGTGAGAAACTTCAATTGTCTAGTTTTAATGCCATATTTTTTTAAGTAAACAGTATTTGACAGATAAAAAATCGTGAAGTAATTCTGTGATATACATTTGTAAATTTGGTTTATTGATAAAGCAAAATATTTAATTTCAGAATAACAGATTTATCTGACCCTGAAGATAGAATGATGGCAGTATTAGAATGGTATCTTACCTCATTTCACGCAGGAAGACAGGTGAGTAGAGCTCCAGATAAGTAGGATTTTTGAGGTTAAGGTGACTGGATACACTCATAAGGGGAGCAGCTGTGTCATTTCCATTTCTACCTACCATCTCAAATAAGGCCTATATGCATAGAGGGTGCAAATCAAATGCACCACCCACATCCTTGTGCCTAAATGGGCAGATTATCCAAAATCATGAAGTTTTCTGCCATAAACTGAGTGTACAGCCCATAAAGTTGGCCACAAAATCTGGGCTACCATGCATTTACCCTCCTTTGCATTACTTTTGCAGCCCTCATTGAAAATTTCCTGAAATTCGCACACCCTTGTCAAAAGTCTTAAAGTCTGAATATAGGTCTGTTAACTCTTAAAGAAAAGAATACGCTCCCCAAGCATTCAAAGATGGAGATATCCAAAGCTAAAAATGAGCCTAGGTTCCACCATAGATATGACTAAACAATAAATATGCATAATTTTCAAGTGTGATTTTCATTTTTAATGCTGAAACTTATTCCCAGTAAACAGTGTGGGAGCCATATTGAATTCTATAGAGAACCAGAACTAGCTCACTGTGGAGATTTAGACAATCATGTGACTGCCCTCATCCAATTATATTGCTAGATCTTTGTGTGAGGTGGAACGTTGAAATATAGTATATATTGTGTATCATGTTTTGTAGGGATCTGTTGCAAAGAAGCCCTATAACCCTATCATTGGTGAGACATTCCATTGTTCCTGGAAGATTCCACCTGAGCCATCAGGGGGTAATGGTGATAATAATAGTAAACCTCACTTAATGACATATTGTGCCGAACAAGTGTCCCACCACCCGCCAGGTAAAAACATATTTATGATATATAGCTATATGAAGTTTAGCTCAACATTTGCTATATAATGCATTTCAGGCTATTAAAATGAAATGATTGTAACCAAATTTTTTTTTACAGACTTGGTGATTGATAGATCACACAAAGGTTTTATTGTGCAAATGTATTGTATTTGTATCAAAATATTTCAAAAGTAAAAAGGAAAGAAAAAGTGAGTGCTTTTCAGATGTTTTATTTTATGGCAGAAATAGCATTGCCTAGTTTAATTTTACACAACACGATCAAGGCAGAGATTTACACAGAACTATCAAGGCAGAGTATCACATGACATAATTTGGTTATGTTATGCCTGTATTCAGACAGAACGGTCAAGAAAAATGTTCATCATTTCCTTGATACTGAATGAATTTTCATGCAGTAAAGTGCAGATACCTTGTCTTTATTCACAGCTAAAGAATATTTAAGTGTTTTTATGCTAAGCACTGTAGTTTTTCTCTCAATCTCAAGCAAAGACTTTCATACTTAGCTCAAGACCGTGTGGAAAAATTCAAGCTGCAGGAAAACAGCTCTTACTAAATGGCTTGCTGCAGAAGCGATGAGCTGTCTGCACTTTACTGCATGAAGATTCATTGAGCATTGAAAAATAATGACCAATTTTCTTACGTATTCTGTCCAATTATAGGTATCACGTGATTCCACACCCTGATGATGTAAATAAAACAATCTTAATTTGTTAATTGTAAAGATAGATCATTTTAAGAAGTTTTGCTATCATAAATCCTTCGACCAGAATTTGTTTGCAATGGCATTTTTGGATAAATGACTTATTTCTGTCACCATTTGCTTTGTTAACTTCAAACTGTATGTCTATAATGAACTCCTTGAAATTCGGCAAGTCTTATATCATGTTTTATAAAACTGTTGGCTGATTGCAAAACAGTGCAGACCCTGGTCAGTTTGCTTTAGACACTTCTGTTTCAATTCTCAGATGAATGTGTTGACTATCAGGGGAGACAACATTTTTGTCGCCCTTTTTAATGAGGTCAGTGCTTAAATGAAAGAATTTGCTCAAATTCTTTCCTTTAAGCGTAGACATCATTTAAGAAGGGTTTTGTCATCGAGAGAAACAAATGGGAGTCACAAAAGTTGTTTCCCTTAGCAAACATGGCCGAAAATATATTGCAGTGTTTTTATGTTGCTATTGACTCCTGTTTGATTTGAACTATTTGTTTCCAGTTTCAGCCTTCTATTTTGAGTGTCCTTCCAAAAATGTATGTTTGAATGCCTCTATCTACACAAAATCAAAGTTCATGGGAATGTCTATAGGTGTTGTAATGGTAGGAAAATGTAAGTCTGCCAGGTTATATTTTCTTTATATATGTGTCTTCAAGAATTCAAATATTAGGAGCAGGACAGTCTCAGCATTTCGCAAAGGAGTTGTGTACTGTAGTTGGAGAAAATTACACAAAAGTTTTATTTCGCATTTCTACTAGGAAATGTTTATAGCCTTTCTGAGTACAAAGAACTATTATGAGATTTGTGAAATCAAAACTTTGCTGATATCTCCTTTAACGCTGAATGACAAAATATTCCCAGTTTACCATAATTCAGTAGTCTTTGGAGAGACTGAGGGACAGAATTACCCAAATCATGAGTGATTTTTGTTTTATTTCACCAGATCTGCTTTTTTCGATAATTATACTTTTCTATCAAATTTGAATAAAAAATCATTGGTTTTGGTGTGTTTATTTCAGTAACTGTGGTGCAGTGATATACTGACTATTAATGGCCCTCTGAGTTTCAAACCAGCAACCGTGTGCACCATAGCCAAGCACTCTGGACCATTTGACCGTAGCCCTTTCTTCTACAATACTTTCTTCTGTGTAATGGGGACGGGGACATGTGAGTTAAAGCCAGCTATCCTGTCCATTTACATGTTTTAATATCTTTTCTTTGTTATAGTAACTCTTCGACTATTAGACTATGATGAAGAATATGTATTCGGCCTACCCAGTGCTTATGCCAGGTCTATTTTAACGACTCCCTGGGCAGAGATGGGAGATAGAATCACAATGACTTGTTCAAAAACAAACTATTCAGCTGCTGTCATGTTCCATACAAAGGTATTTGAAACTTTTAATGAAAGCCATTAGGGTGAAGTCAGGTAAATTCAGACAGCAGGTAAATTCGGACAGTGACGTTAATTCCTTTATATGTCAGTTGTTTGGAATTAAAACAAAATAACTCAACAAACAGTGAAAATCCTGATGGGATGGCTCATTATGAAAGGTATGTCCGAATTTACCTGTTGTCCGAACTTACCCGACTCGACCCTAAGTTGCGTCTTCTACCTCACAATTTTGATTCATTTCAATATAGAAGGTATCTATTTTTTTCCAGAAATGCATATGTTTTTAGCTTCTCTGAGCACGAAGTGCTCAAGGTGAGCTATTGTTATCGATATTTGTCCGTCGTCAGTTGTCCGTCCATCTGTCCATCCAACTGTCTGTCCATCAACAATTCCTTCAAACGACATCTCCTCATAGACCAGTAAGCCAATTTCAAAATAATTCACACATAGCCCTGAATCAAAATTGCTAAAATGGTTCTGCTCTGCTGAACAAAATGGCCGCCATAAAAGCGATCGATTTCGATTCGGTCAGTTGTAAGTATTTTCGATTCGGTCAGTTGTAAGTAGACATATCACTCGCGCTCCGCGCTTGTACTTGCGCTCCGCGCTCGTGATATGATCTACTTTACAACTGATTTCCAAACAGTGAATTATTACTCAACAATTCACTGCTAGAGCTGGGCCCAGGTTCACAATCATTCCTTAATTTAAGGTAAAACTTAACTATTTAAGGTCCAAGTCATACCTTTACTAAGGAGTGTCTTGAAAAGTGCGTCTGCACAACACCTTAAACATCACCTTACCTAAGGTGGCGTCTTCGGAAAATTATACGGAGATGAGCGAGAGATTACGTATTTTGTGTTTGATGTAAGCGGCAATGTATGTTCCCGCGGACTGTCAAAACTAATGTTTTTAGTCCGTTCTTTGTGAACATTTAGTATTAAAATGCTGAAAAATAATGTTTTGTCTTAAAAACTGACACGATGGCAAGTTAAGATCAACAGATCAATGATCAATAGGGAACAAGGGTTGAATGTTACTCTCTCTCTCTCTTATATATTGTGGAGACGTTGCTGAAAACTTTCAACATAGTATTTTCGCTGGACAGAAGAACTAAACAATAAAATTGCAGAAAAAACAAAACAAGACATGTTGATGAAGTTTGTACTGGAGCTGTAGCTGGAGCGGATTTTTGTGTGTGTGGCAAGGCAAGGGTGGGGCGTGGGGGGGGGGGGGGGGGAGGGGGGGGGGGGGAATTTCGTGATGCATGCAGTATGAAGGTGGACAAATGCCATGGTGAAAGCCAAGATGACTGCCGATCCAGCTCAGCTAACCCAATCTGAGTATGAAGATGCCTAGGCGGCAATTGTAAGTGTTGTAAGCGTGAGAATTGCAAAGAGAATGCTGTAATAAGGCATGCATGCACGATGCATATACGGACGTGATATACCTGCTGGTTTCGTACACTGGGACCGTGGTCTCATAATTGAATGCTTTTCTATTAAAGAGGTTTTATCTTTGAACACAAACATCTTTTCATGTGCATTCATGAGAGAGAGAGAGAGAGAGAGAGAGAGAGAGAGAGAGACACACACACACACACACACACAGATTCACTTTGTCAAAGTTAACAAACTATTCATAATCATTATAGAGCTCGAACTACCCAGGCGCATGTTAAAGATCTTTTTTTTTTGGGCAACACCATTATTATTATTACCATTATACGCCAAAGTTTACATATTTTAAGTAGCAATATGTTTATACCCCAGGCATACGAAGTATGACAAGGGACATGTAGATTTTGCCCCGTGTCCGTTCGTCCGTCTGTCAATCCGTAAGTTAGCATTTGCGTAAGAGTTTTTGAGGTTCATATCTTTTCTTGGATTTGGTTTGTTTTTGGCATAATGACGGATGGATAGATGAATTTCAATTTTACGTCCTTTTTAACAGTATTTCAATCATATCAGGACGATGGGTGAATCATAATGAAAGGCTGTGTGCAATGGAGCCCCGTTTACGACTGAAAAGATTCCCGCCTCCAGCTGGGCTCGAACGTGGGACCGCTAGACCAGCAGGCCAACACTTAACATACTGAGCTACCGGACTCCATATTTCGAAATACAGATTTAAAAAAAAACAGCCTTATAATGGATATCCATAATTCGATTTATGGATATCGATGGTCTGATTTATGGATATCTTTAATTCGATTTTTTGATATCCGAACATAAATCAGCAGATTTTTTGATATTCAAAAATCGAATAATGGATATCAATAAATCAAATTATTTATATCCATAATTCATTTTATGGATATCCAGATATAAAGCAGATTTTTGGAAATCCTAAGAACGAATTATGGATATCCATAAATGGAATTTTGGATATGCAATTATTTGCTGTAGTTTTGGATATCCACTAATTCTGGCATAATGATAGATGTAGCTCCAAATTCTATACCACCCATACATGTCAATGACCTAGCGATCAAGGTCACGGACTTTGACTTTTTCATGTTAAAGTTTTATGGTAAAGCTTTTAAGATCTTGATATTAATTCAAACTTTTTGTTGGGTTGGGTTTATATTTGGGTTTATATTTGTCCAAAGTTTTCTGTTCGAACCCGACCCATGCCTGTGACCTAGATGTCAAGGTCACGGGCTTTGACTTTTTCTGATATCCCATATCATTGCAACCATTTGTTGAGTTTGGTTATATTTGGCATGATAGAAGATGTTGGTGTGAAAATTTATTCTGTATCATCTTCGCACATGCCTTCACCATAGACTTCAGCTTTTCCATGTTTTAAGATAAGATTATTAATTCCATATTCTTCAGTGACCTTGTGATATATGTCTTGGTTTATTTCTGGGTTGTAATAGGTGTTATCATCTGGATGCTGCTGACATAAGGTCAAGGTTACATACTGAAACATTTGCATCAAAGTTCTGCTATAAGTTTATTTCCAATATCCAACAATTGAACCGTTTGATATGTTAACTATTAGGTTTATTGGTAGGTTGCAGAAGACAAGTTGAAATCCAATGGATACTGTAGCACATACTTAAAAATTTATATCATATACATGTATGTGTTAAACTTGTGTGTTTCAAGTTTGGTGTCAGTAGGCGATGACTATGGGGGGGTTACGTAAACCCCTGCTCACTTGTTCTAGTTCAAAATGAAATATAGGTTTATGCTAATTAATTAAAATAAATGCAATGATAGCTTTTTAATATTTTCTAGAATATAAAGGGTTTCAATGAATTAGTTATTCATTTATTTTTACATTTAAAAGAGTCGTTCGCCATTGTTTACGCATATTTAAAGAGTTAAGGAGTTCCTTAAAAAGTTAAAGTTGATACGGACCAACCTTAAAAATTTTAAGATTTTTCCTTAAGTTAAGGAATACCTTAGCGCTAAGGTGCTGTCAAGACTCACTTTAGACCACTTTAAGGTAAAACCTTACTTTAAGGTATTCCTTATCTCTTAAGGTGTGATTGTGAACCTGGGCCCTGATCTATTTCTTATTCAAAAACTAGGTCACTGGGTCAGATCTTAGAAAAACCTTGTGTACACTCTAGAGGGCACAGTTATCATCCAGTCTTCATGCAACTTTGTCAGAATGTTTATCCTTATCAAATCTGGGCCAAGTTTGAAACTGAGTCATGTGGGGTCAAAAACTAGGTCACTAGGTCAAATCTTAGAAAAACATTGCATACACTCTAGAGGGCACAGTTATGATCCAATCTTCATGAAACTTTGTCAGAATGTTTATCTTTATATAATCTAGACCAAATTTGAAACTGGGCTATGTCAGGTCAAAAACTAGGTCACTAGGTAAGATCTTAGAAAAATCATGCGAACGCTCTAGAGGGCACAGTTTTGTTCCAATCTTCATGAAACTTTGTCAAAATGTTTATCTCCAACAAGTCTAGACCAAGGGTGCAACTGGGTTGTGTTGTGTCAAAAACTAGGTCAAACCTTAGAAAACTATTGTGTACACTCTAGAGGGCACAGTTTTGATACAATATTCATGAAACTTTTTCAGAATGTTTATATCCAAGAAATCTAGACCAAGTTTGAAACTGGGTCATGTGGGGTCAAAAACTAAGAAATCTGGTTAAATCTTAGAAAAACCTTAGGTACACCATAAACGGTTCATTTTCCATTGAATCTTTGTGAAACTCTGTCTGATGTATATATGGATGTCTGTCAGGTTAAGATCACAGGATACTCAGGTGAGGGATCCGGGGCCATCATGGCCCTCTTGTTACAATGTAGTCCCTGCTCAGATGCAATATTCTGCCCTGTCTGATCAGCGTCGATCCAGTTTTATTGGGTCTAGCCCGTTTTATGGGATGGTAGGCATTTATAGGTCCAGCATTTCATACTTCAAAATGGAAATTAAATCTTCCAATTTAAAATTTGGAAAAAAAAACATTATGTAGAAAAGGGGTATTCTAAAAACATCACAGTAGAGGTAAATTGTGAAAAGCTTTCTAATTTGTCTATTAAATTGCAAGGGTTTTGTGTAAGTTTAATTCTTAATACTGGTTATCATTATAAACCATCCTCTAAAATTTATAAGAAGCCAGAAGTCTAAGCTATTGTTATCATATCTTAGATCTTACTGACTCCTTTACCATCTCTTATTCTATATAGTATAATTGTTTGATCCCAAGTGTTACATATACAGAAGGGAGAAAATGCATGATATACACAACAAAACCAACAAAGTGGTTTGTTCGTCCATTGAAGACCAGCCTGGGCATACACCCAGTTTAATCAGTCTTCGCTGTCGACATGGAGGTGGCTTAGACCCTTAGCTACTCTTTAAGCGCACAGCAAAGACTGATCAGACTGGGTGGATGCTCAGGCTGATCTGAGTCCTTGCTGGGTGCACAAGCCACTTCATTGGTTTTGTTGTGTTGTTGCTCATATTTGTATTTTGTCTCTTAGGGCCTTCAACCTTTGAGAATCTAATTAAAAAGCTTTACAAACGATGGAGATTCAGAGAGGGCCCATAAGAAGTCTCATCTATATGCTCATTGTTTTGCTATTCTGTTCTGATGTTTGTTTTTATTTTCAGCCTTTCTATGGTGGTAAGCTACATCGTGTGACAGCGGAAGTAAAGAATGGGGCAACAGGCAATATTGTGTGTAAAGTTCAAGGGGAATGGAATGGTTCATTAGAGTTCACGTATGCAAATGTATGACATTAGTAGATTTTGATTACTGTATTTACTCTGTTAAGAAGAAAGTTCATGGCCTTTGTCTTATTGAATATAGGGAGAAGCCAGTGTATACTTTATTTGTGAAAAAAAGATTTTTATTTGTGTGTGTGTGTTTTTGTTTTTTTTGTGTGGAAAAAAATTATCGTATTAATCCTAATAAATGCCCATTCTAATAAACACCTTCCTCTTTTCCAAAAATAATATGATTCTTACTTGCATGAATTCCTTTTTATCCCCCGACCGAAAGGTTCGGGGGATATAGCGATGAGCCTGGCGTCCGTCCGTCCGTCCGTCCGTCTGTCCGTCCGTCCGTAAACACTTTCTTGTCCGCTCTATATCTTGAATACCCTTTGGAATATTTTCATGATACTTCACAGTTATGTAGAACAGGTCATGACGATGTGTCGCGTACAAGAATGGTAACTCTTGCTAATGTACTTTTTGAATTATCTCCCCTTTGGTGATTTTTTGGCAGATTCGTGTCCGCTCTGTAACTTGAATACCCTTTGGAATATTTTCATGATACTTCACAGAAATGTAGAACAGGTCATGACGATGTGTCGCGAACAAGAATGACAACTCTTGCTTTCTTACTTTTTGAGTTATTTCCCCTTGATAGTTTTAGGTGTGATTTTTTGGCAGATTCGTGTCCGCTCTATAACTAGAATACCCTATGTAATATTTTCATGATACTTCACAGATATGTAGAACAGGTCATGACGGTGTGTCGCGAACAAGAATGACAACTCTTGCTTTCTTACTTTTTGAGTTATTTCCCCTTGATCATTTTAGTTATGATTTCGTGCCCGCTCTATAACTTGAATACCTTTTGGAATATTTTCATGATACTTCACAGATATGTAGAACAGGTCATGACGATGTGTCGCGAACAAGAAAGACAACTCCTGCTTTCTTACTTTTTGAGTTATTACCCCTTGATGGTTTTAGGTGTGATTTCGTGTCCGCTCTATAACTTGAATAACTTTTGGAATATTTTTATGATACTTCACAGATATGTAGAACAGGTCATGATGATGTGTCGCGAACAAGAATGACAACTCTTGCTTTCTTACTTTTGGAGTTATTTCCCTTTGATGATTTTAAGTGTCTGCTCCATAGCTTGAATACCTTTTGAAATATTTTCATGATACTTCACAGATATGCAGAACAGGTCATGACAATTTGTCTCATACATGAATGATAACTCTTGCTTTTAGACCTAGTGAATTATTTCCCTTTGGTAGTTTGAGCTGCTGTTTGAGTCTCTGCTCCATAACTGTATAACCCTGGCCAGCTCCAGAATTTGAATAACCGTGAACCTTTTAGAATATTGATGATCATGCTGTGATATCTTATCAGTGTTCTTAACTCTCTCTTACCCCTCCACATTCCCGTGCCTGCACCCCCCCCCAAAAAAAATTTTTTTTTTTTTTTTTTCCAGATTTGGATTCTTTGTCCAAATTCACTTTACTAGAGAGCTCAAAATTAGGTTTGTAGGGCTTGTACTTTAGAAGTTATTCACACATTTTGAAAGTTGAATGTATCGTATGCTATACATTTGTGTATATGGTGGCTGTTTGAGATATTACCTCTTTTTAGCAGTCAAGCATACTGTTTTAGTCTGAGTGTTAGATAATCGTGCATCTGTTAACAGTTAATGTCAATCAGAAGCATAAAAGAATGACAATATATTACTAATATGTGTTTTGAAGTGCACCCTTTTTACCAAAGCCCATGGGGGTCTTCGGTCGGGGGATTTGCCATCTCCTCTGATGGCTATTTTTGCTTCTCTTCATGAGGTAGCTCTTTGGAATGGGGTCTACTCTTAAAGGAAGAATTTGCCACAAGAAGAGCAAATTCTTTCCTTTAGTAGTTGATCCCCACCCCTACTGAGAAGAGAGGCAAAACTAGTAGAGTTACTTCTACTGAAAGTATACCTAGTCACCTTAATACTGTTTATTACTGGCTGATTTACTACAATTTAGGCTCTACATAACACCCACTTTTTGCAAAGTGCATTGTCCCCAAGGTGTTTAATAGGATTAATACTGTAGCTTGTTTTGTGGATCAAATTAAGATAAAATGTTACAGAAACCTTTTCCTATTGAAGCATGCTATAGATTATAAATACATGAAAATGCTAAGAAAAATATCTTGTGATAAAAATGGCATTTTTCCATGAAAAGGTGTAGTGGCCCCTCTTAGAACCACCTCAATGAGGTTGTTCTAGAGGCTGCAGCATGTTTAATGGCAAATTAATTATCATCATACAGTCTAGAGTTATATACAGTCACACATCAAAGACAATTATAACAAGAATTGTCCATTCCATAGCTTAATGAAGACATTTACCCAAAATTATTTACATGTTATTACATTATATGTAAGCTGGGTGTAATAAAGATTGTATTGTATGTTACCTTTCAGGAGGAAAAGAAGATAATAGATGTTAGTCAGCTCCAAATTTGGCATAAGAGAGTGCGGCCTACAGAGATGCAGGGGGAGTTTGAGTCACGAAAGCTCTGGCATCATGTGACTAATGCCCTCAAAGTTGGCGATGTGAACACAGCCACAGAACACAAGAAATTTGTAAGTTTTATTATTTGAACATAAAATCCAAAAGATAAGTGGTATCTAGAAAAAGAATCAGTTATCTTTCATTTCAGATACAAATAGCTATCACTTGGGTTCACGTAGTATCAAGTGAAATATTTTATGCCAGAGTCTCCCTTCAAAAAAATAATAAATGAATGAATAAATAAATTGTCCCCTTATAAAGCATTGTTGACAATAGGGTTCAAGGTTTTATTGTCTCAACTGCAATTAGTAGAAGCAGGACATAGAATTGAGCCATGACACGAGAAAACCAACAAAGTAGTTGTGCCCCCAGCCCATACTCAGGTCAGAATGAGCATCTGCCCAGTCTGACCAGAGTCTTCGCTAAGTGCTTATAGGGTAGCTAATGCTCTAAGCTACCTCCGTGTGGACAGCGAAGACTGGTCAGACTGGGTGAATGCCCAGGCTGATATGAGTCTGTGCTGGGTGCACAACCATTTTGTTGGTTTTCTCATGTCGTGGCCCAGATACTACTTTCAGGTGACGGTGGCATAAACTTTCATCAAGTTTTGTGGTTTACCTCTGTTTTGTGACAAAGTGCAAACAGGCATAACTAGAAAAACTTAAAAAAAGATAATCAGTGGAGATTAAATGTCAGTGTGTTTTGTAATATCTCTCTAGGTGAAGAGTTAACAATAATTTTCATGAATATGACTAGTGAGCTATGTCGGTAAGTAATTTTGACACTGGGTAGCAACAATGACCTATCTCAAGATTGAGCTGTCCAATTTGGAACTTCAAAAAGGACCGATGTCAATCTTGAGGTTGACCTGATTCCAAAACAGTTACCAAAATGATGCAATGTTTGTTTGTGTGTATTATCAAAATTAGAAATGGAAAGTAGATCTACACAGAAAAAAAGAAAGTTTTGAATATCTGTGTCTGTTTTCGATAACATTTCCATTGTAAATTTACAAAAAGAGACACATTTTGAATTAACATCTGACTTAGTGCAAGTATTCACCCAGTGCAGTACAACAGGAAAAAAACGAAGATTAAATATTCATTGACCTTTGATGTTATTTGCTAAATTTTGACATACGCATGATTTGACCAATGAAATCTTGTGAAATGTGGAACAAAAGTGAAATTATACTCGGCTTTGCCAAGTAAAAAAATGTCTTAGAATTCTTGTCTTTATTTTTTTGTCATCACTCTAGTGACAGCATTTAGGGATGCATTTTGATTTCTTTAAACATATCTATGTTTCACAGTGCTATGGACAGATTTAGATAAAACTGATTTAGATACCTTAATTATGCTTGTGTTTCATTGTGCTGTGGTCAAATTCAAGGTCACTTGCTATTTTCAGCAAAAGGTTTGTTTCTCTGGCAACTTCAGTTACAGATGGTTTTTGATACAACTCAACACAAATGTTGGTACTGATGATACCGTGAATAATTTTGTTTCATGACGCTTTGATTAAGGTCAAGGTCGCTTTAGGTATTTTTAAAAAGTCCTTCACCTTGTCATCTTTCTAATTTATTGACTTCATATAGAAATGTTAGGTTATAACTTGGGATGTGTTTGAGATGATGGTATCTTGAACAAGATATGTTTCATGATGCACAAAAAATGTCATATCGGATTAGGCATACTGATTACTCATTTTTACTCCAAACTTCAAGTTTGTAACTCAACACTCAAAAAAAAAAAGAAACCCTCACCATATACAGTAGCAAATGATAGCCATGCAGTGTCAGTAGGGTGAGTAGTCAGATGTAAGGGGGTGGTATCACTTGCAAAGCCTTGTACTTTTGTATTTATTAGACAAGATTATGATTGTTTCTTTCGTTGTCTTCAGCTGGAAGAAAGACAGAGGGAAGGAGAGAGGCATAGAAAAGATACAGGCTCTGAATTTCCCACACAGGTAGAAACTTTGTATGTGTAAGGGTGTGTATGTGTGTTTGTGTGTGTGTGGTTACATTAACTGAATATGATAGGTGAGTTATCCCTGGCCCTGAGGTTATAAAAAAAAATTCGTGCTCAACTCAGCACAGCATGAAATTTTCTCTGCTGATAAATATGAAAATGCCAACTACTGTTCGCATTTTCATATTCATCAGCAGAGAAAATTTCATACTCAGCTAAATTGAGTAAAAAAACAACTGTACTTATCAATAATTTGCTATTTATCAGCAGATAAATTTCATGCTCAGCTGAGTAGAGCATGGAAAATGTTTTATAGCCTCGGGGCCTGATCTTCCTTTATTTGCTGACCCCAATGTCAGGAGGGAAAACGTTGAATGCTTCTGACAAACACTGTTATAGGCCATTTGCTGTCTATAAAACAGGTCATTTTGCAGATTTTCTGTTTTATTACTGGTGATAATACTGATTTTTTTCTCCACTAGTATTGTCAAACTAATACATAACTGGAAACTGACTTTCAGAATTTTATCTTGTCATTTTTTTTGCTTTTGTCTAGTAAATCCTTTACAAAAATTTACAAAATTTTCAGCTTAAGTAATGGGGAGTACAAAAATAGCCATCAGAGGAGATGGCAAATCCCCCGACCGAAGGCCCCCTGCGCCTTGGTAAACAGGGTGCACTTCAAAACGCATATAAATAGTATATTGTCATTCTTCTGTGTGCCTTATTGACATTATCTGATTAACAGATGCATGATTATCTAACACTCAGACCAAAACAGTATGCCAAATTGTAAAAAGAGGTAAAATCTCAAATAGCAATCATGTAGACAATGTATTGCATATGATACATTCAACATTTCAAAATGTGTGAATAACTTCTAAAGTACAAGCCCTACAAATATAATTTTGAGCTCTCTAGTAAGTGAATTTGGTCAAAGAATCCAAATCTGTAAAAAAAAAAATTTTTTTTTTTTTGGGGGGGGGGGGGGGGGAGGAGGGGAGGGGACACGGAAAAGTATGAAAGCAAAAGTTGTCATTCTTGTATGAGACAAACTGTCATGATCTGATCTCCATATCTGTGAAGTATCATAAAAATATTTCAAAGGGTATTCAAGTTATGGAGCGGACACTAAATCACACCTAAAACCATCACGGGGAAATAACTCAAAAAGTTAATAAGCAGGAGTTGTCATTCTTGTTCCCAACACATCAGCATGACCAAAAATTCACCAAAGGGGAGATAACTCAAAAAGTACAAAAGCAAGAGTTACCATTCTTGCACGCGACACATCGCCATGACCTGTTCTACATAACTGTGAAGTATCATGAAATTATTCCAAACGGTATTCAAGATATGGAGCGGACAAGAAAATGTTTACAGACGTACGGATGGACGGACGGACGGACGCCAGGCTCAGCGCTATATCCCCCGAACCTTTCGGTCGGGGGATAATAATTTAATGCAATAGCTATAAGCAATGCCCATATATGCATCACAATCAAAAAATGTTTCTATAGATAAATTAATTCTATTCATCACCAATCAATTTTCTTCTCAACCAATAAATAAGTGACCTTCATTTTTACTCAGTTGAAAAGATTAACAGATATACAGGTGCCATTGAGTAACTCTGTAACAATTGACATAGGTAAATATTGATCATTCTAAGGCTGTTACATAAATAAACCTACTCCCTTGTAAAATAGTTAAAATATCTTCTGAAAATGGGCAGTTTCCAAAAGAAACTTTTGAGTTTCAAAAAATATAATTTTGAGGAAAATTATAGATAAGTTATGTATAAGATAGACATTAAAGATGCACTTTACTTCACAGTGATAGCTGTGGTAGTTTTAGAGATATTTAGCAAAATGACCTGTTTTATAGACAGCAAATGGCCTATACAAAGGAAGACAAAAATGAAAGTGATAAGGCTGCTTACCCCAAAAATATACCTATTCATTCTGAGTTTGATTTTGTTAGTTGATAGCACTGGTTGAGGTCAATTTCAACCCCTGATCACATGCTGAAATAAATTCTGAATGAAGAAGACCTAAAGAAGTGAAAACAGCAGACTTGGTTTAATTGAGTCTGTTAGTGTGCAGTAAACTGCCCATGCCTCTATCACTGGCTTCAGCGGAACTCTATTTTCCAACTGACTCAGAATGAGCCCAATGATTTACAAAGGACCAGAAAATATATAATCTGCACTGATTTTGATTTCTATTTCAGTTCTTCACAAAAGTGGGTGATTCATGGACATACAAAAACATGCTTCAGAAATCAAAATAGCATTATATATTCATAGAAGTGGGACATGGTTACAATCGAGGGCACATCTATTCAAGAATAACCTAAAGTGCTTAAGTATTGGGACACCTAAAACCATTGATTTTCCATTTGTTCCAAATGGAAAATTAATGATTTTTGGTGTCCTAATATTCAAGCACATTAGGGTAGATTAGAGACAGAAAGTGAGGAATTGGGCCAGGTGTGTGGAGATACTCATCAGCTGTGGAGAAATTCAGTTACATATTAGTTAAAAGTGTTGTAGATCCACTTAGCCTAATGTACATAAGTATTGGGACACCTAAAATGATTAATTTTCCATTTGTCCCAGATGGAAAATTAATTTTTCTAGGTGTCGCAAAATTTAGGCATATTACGGTAAAATTGCCTCATTGAAACAATACTGATGCAATTTCAGTTACAGTTACCGTGTTTGGTTACAAGGCAGGGATTTTCCTTTCAAAGTAATCCCCAAAATCTTAATCCATCTTGTTAAGAGGATCTAGATTTTTGGAATCATTTGGGAGGGGAAATCCCATCTTAAAAGCTAGATTGATTTAGCAATCCTGGAAGATCTAAAGAAAGTCAAAAGTGAAGACTGGCCTGTATAGGCAGCCTCGTAGGCTGATTTAAGTGGTTACTGTATGTTCTGCTTTTTTAAATGGAAAGAAAGAATTTATTTGGCTGTTTTGATTTATTACTGAGAAATAAATTCATGTTCCACAGCTTCTTCGTGTAAAGCTTAGAACATTAGTAAATAATTTCACTGTAATCAGTGCTCCAGATAAGAAGAGGTAACAGGGATAAATTAAGGATAATTTTGCACATTTCTTCATCTCCACGAGACGGTTCTAATGAGTGGCCACAAAATGTTTTCATTGAGAAATAAGAATAATAATCCTTGAATTATCCCTGTTACTCCTTCATACCAAACAGAACATCCAAATAAACTCTATTCAACAGGCTGGGAAAAACAGTATGAGGAGTGTAAATGAGTTGAGTGATGTATAAAGTGGTTAAATTGTTTTTCCGGTGTTCTGTTAGAAGATATTGTTATTTATATGTGTTCAGATTAATAGCCAGATGAACACAGCTTTGCTTTTATAGATATTATTATAAATGCTTGTATCTTGCAGAAGATTTAAATTGTGTTAATTTTTTGCAAGCCATTACACTATTAATTTTTATAAAGAAATGTTTTTACAAACTTTTCACCTTGAAGAGCAATCGTATTTTTGTATTCAGGATTAGAGCAGAGCTCCAGATAAGAGGGGGTATTGAGGATAATTCAAAGATAATTTTTCTTATTTCTCAATGAAAACATATGTTGTGACCCCTCATTAGAACCATCTCGACGAGACGGTTCTAATGATGGGTCACAAAATATGTTTTTGTGGAGAACTATGGCTAATTATCCCAAAATTATCTCTGTTACCCCTTCTTATCTGGAGCACTGATTAGAGTGCAAGATGCATGTGATGTATGATCAGGTTAAAGGCCCCATTGCTCCATCAGCATGAAATTTTTTATCAAGGTATTGTTGTGAACTTTTCAGTATAGTTTCGTCAGTGTAAATGACTGTGATTAGCCAGCTTTACACAAATAAAACAACCTTGAGTTTCACATAAAGGGTTTGAAAACTTAGTTGGGTCATTTTGGTTGGCAACTAAAATGACCTACTTTAGATTTCTTTAAGTTGAATAAAATGATAAAAGTACAATGTACAGAGGTGGAGACCCAATCACTATCCTGTGTATCTTTATATAGCATTGCTAGACGGGAAACCAGAACAGGAAATTTTATTTTGTGGAGCTATTTTTAGCTCACCTGAGCCAGCGGCTCCGGGGGAGCTTATAGGATGGTAAGGCTCCGTCGTCCGTCGTCGTCCGTCGTCCGTCCGTCCGTCGTCCGTCCACAATTTCAAACGACTTCTCCTCTGAAACCGCTGGGCCAATTGTAACCAAATTTCATATGTGGCCTCCAGAGGAAGGGGGAACGAAAAATTGTTCAAATGGTCTTGGTCACATGACCAACATGGCCGCCATGCCCATATATGGTAAAAACCTTTAAAAATCTTCTTCTCCAGAACCAATGGGCCAATGGCCTTGAAACTTAGTATGTAGCATTGGGTACGCGAGTACTACCAAGATTGTTCAAATTATGACCTTGGGTTGACCTTGACCTTTTTTACGGTAAGGTCAAATTTGCTTCCTTGTGCTGTTATATGGCAAAATGCTAGAACTTAAGATATCTTGGAAACTGTTGAATATTTTGGGCTGAAAATTGGTATCTACAGTCATCTTAATGAGTACATGAAGATTCATGAGTATAAGAGGTCAAGGTCATTCTTTGACCTTTGACCCAGGACTCTGATATTTTGACAATTTCAAACAATCTCCTCAAAAGCCACTGGACCATTTGTAACCAAATTTCATATAGAGCCTCCAGGGGTTGAGGGAACAAAAATTTATTCATACCGTCTATGTCACATGACCAACATGGCCGCCACGCCCATATATGGTAAAAACCTTTAAAAATCTTCTTCTCCAGAACCAATGGACCGATGGCCTTGAAACTTGGCATGTAGCATTGGGAACTTGAGTACTACCAAGATTGTTCAAATTATGACCTTGGGTTGACCTTGACCTTTTTTATGGCAAGGTCAAATAAAAGAAAATGCTAGAAAATAAGATTTTTTGGAAAGTTTTGAAGATTAAGGCCTAAAAATTGGTATACACAGTCATCTTATTGAGTATATGAAGATTTGTGAGTACAAGAGGTCAAGGTCATTCTTTGACCTTTGACCCAGAACTCTCATATTTTTACAATTTCAAACAATCTCCTCAAAAACCACTGGACCAATTGTAATCAAATTTCATATAGAGCTTTCAGGTATTGAAGGAATGAAATTTTGTTCAAACGGCCCAGGTCACATGACCAACATGGCCGCCACGCCCATATATGGTAAAAACCTTAAAAAATCTTCTCCTCCAGAACCAATTGACCGATGGCCTTGAAACTTGGTATGTAGCATTGGGTACTCTAGTACTATCAAGTTTGTTCAAAATGATGACCTTGGATTGACCTTGAATATTTTACGGCAAGGTCAAATATGGGAAAATGCTAGAACATAAGATTTCATGGAAAGTTTTGAAGATTTAGGCCTAAAAATTGGTAAATACAGTTATCTTTATGAGTACAAGAGGTCATGGTCATTCTTTGACTTTTGACCCAAGACTCATAGTTTGACAATTTCAGACTTAAGAAAAAGCCACTTTGCCAATTGCTCGGGTGAGCGATTCAGGGCCACATGGCCCTCTTGTTTATTTTTCAAAAACTTGTTTTCTCTACTTTTTGCCAGTTATATGACTCAATATATGCACATCAACCCACATTTTATTACCAGACATGAAGGTTGAAGTGCTTTTTACAATGATTTGAGCTTAGACGTTTAAACTGCTAATAGGACTGTGGAGACTTTGAGGTGTGTGGGTATACCTCCAAGGGAGGTCACAGGTCTGGAAGCATTCGTCTCCCTTTTCTAATTCTCATTCGGTGCCACTCTTAAAGGAAAGAATTTACTCTCAGAGAGTAAATTCTTTCCTTTAAGAGCGGCCCCCACTGGAGAGCGGATTCAAGTACTAGGTGGGTAACTTCCAGTGCTAGGGTGTTTTACTAATTAGGGCAAGGACCTACTGTGCTTGCAGATTTATGTGGAGGTTGTTTGGACATTTTCTCTTGCTCATCATACCTCTTTTCTTTCCTCTCTCTTGGTGAGATGGCTCATTTAGACTAAAATACTATCTCAAAGGGCTGTTAAACCTAAACTACCAACCAACCAGGGAAGTAAATACTATTCCATTAAAGTTGCTGCTTTCTTAAAATAGTAATACATTATCAGTACACCTTAACATGATCATAAAATGACCCACGACACGACAAAACCAACAAAGTGATTGTGCGCCCAGCGCAGACTTCGATCATCCTGGGCATCCGCCCAGTCTGATCAGTCTCACTGTCCACATGGATGTAGCTAAGACCCCTAGCTACCTTTTGAGCGCTTAGCGAAGAGTCTTATCAAACTGAGCGGATGCCCAGGCTGATCTGAGTCTGCACTGGGCGCACAACCACTGTTGGCTTTGATGTGTCGCATCTCAATTGTGTTTTAATGACCCTAAATTTTGGAAAAAAAAACAAGAGTAAACAGTGTAGGCCCAGATACAACTACTACTATGGGTTTGTCTGATCCAGTTAGTGCTGTTTGACATTCTGTCAGGAAAATCATCTTTTTCAAGTCTATGATAATAGTATTTGCAGTGCTCCTGATAAGAAAAGGTAATTGGGATAATTTAGGGATAATTTTCCAAATTCCTCCATAAAAACAGAAAGTATGACCCCTTGTTAGAATCATCTCATCAAGACGATTCTACTGAGGGACACAACCTACGTTTCTGTTGAGAAACCGAAAAAAATATTTCAGAATTATCTTCTCTGGAGCTTCTAATATTTAGGGCTACTTTTACGTCACCATTTACTTAGAAATTACAAAGAATGTCTGATATTGAATGTTCATGAACAGTTTCCTGTGGAAAGAAACCGAAATAAATTTATAGTTTACATGTAGTCCTAACAACATGTGCTCAAAGCAATAAGAAATGAGCCGCGACACGACAAAACCAACAATGTGGTTGTGCGCCCACCGCAGACTCAGATCAGCCTGGGCATCCGCCCAGTCTGATCAGAGTCTTCGCTGTCTGCACGGAGGTAGCTTAGACCCTTAGCTACTCTTTGAGCACTTAACAAAGAGTCTGGTCAAACTGGGTGGATGCCCAGGCTGATCCGAGTCTGTGCTGGATGCACTACATGTACCACATTGTTGGTTTTGTCCTGTCGCGGCTAAAATAACTTCTGAACCCCACAAGAATTTCATTTTCCTGATCAACATTTTGCAGGCAGAAAACATTGAAAAGGTATCCTTTTAATGTCTGTGCAATGTAAAACATAGTATAAAAGTGGATGCAACATCATTTATTGCTTGACAGTGAGGTTTCAATGTTGATTGCCAGCTAGAAACATGCTCACATTCAAAATAAGTAAATTGTGTGGGGTGATAAATATGATCTCAGAATTGTTAAATACTCTTTATTTGAAGTCCCCTGACTTCATGTCAAGGTTAAGATTTTTCTCTTGCCTGTAGATTATCTCATTATCCTCATGATCCCCGCCCCCCCCCCCCCCCCCCCCCAATCATCAGCTTGAAATAAAACTGTTAATGGGCTGTAAATCCCCAAATGAAACTGTTTGAAGTGCTGTAAATCCCCAAATCACTGCCTAAATCTGCTAATTTGAACCTTGAGAGAAACATTAATGTGGGTGTTAAGAGTAAGGAGTAAACTGTTTCATTGTTTGTTATTTTATGTGATAGTTATGTACATGTTGTAAATAAATAGGGAATAAAAGTACTAAATTTATTTGGCTACAGGACAGGGTTTTCCCCCCTCCAAAACAATCCCAAAAATCCAGATCCATCTTTTAAGACGGATCTAGATTTTTGGGATTAATTTGGAAGAGAAAAACAGCTTTTAGATGCATTAGTACAACTGATTTACACATTTAGCGCCCTTTTGGAGGTGGAAAATGCCCCCGTCCTATGATAAATAAGTATGGTATAAAATGTGAAAAGCAACAAATTACACTGCTAAAAAAAGATGAACACATCAAATATATACCTGTGATATTTATTTACTGTTGCTTTGTTTTCTATTCATTTAACACCCTTTGGACATTTTTTGTCTCGTCTATCATTTCTTTTCTTTCTCCCTCTCTCCGAGAGACGGCCCGATATAGACTGAAATACTGTCTCAAAGGGCCGTTAAACCCAAAACAGTCATTTAACACCAAAGTTTGTTAAATTGTTTAGAAATATTTGAGAGCTTGCTTGTTCAAGAAGCTGGTAACACATTTCCAATTCCACATCCTTATTTCTACTATGGCTGTTGTCTCAGAAGCTGATGGACTGTGTATTGTCTCCACTTTGATTCCATTTGAATATCAAGGAGCAATTATTCGAAATAGTTCACAGACAAATCTTGATGCCTTTGTATTAAAATAATATCAGCCTCTTTTGCTGTATGAAAGCATGATTTTTAGACTGAAATCATGGTTACCTACTACCGAATGCAACACTGCTCGTCACCATTTTGACACTATAGCGATGATGTGATAACATAATTATTGATTTTGATAACTCCACACAACGGTTGGTGTCATTTCTTAGAAAGATACTGTGGGTAATGATAAAATAGCCATATGCAATGTCACCCAAATTTGGCAAAAGATGAAAAAGGGGAATAACACTCAAAGACCCCAAAATTGGGCAATCAACACTCTGAAATTCAAGTCAAGGCCAGACAACCTGCTTAATTTTAATTTTAATCTGAACAAAGATGTGGCAGGAGCTGCAGACTAAAGGTGTAACTGAGCAGAGGCCAGAACTCTGTCAAAATAGCCCATTCAAATATCAACAATAGAGGAAAGAATTTGCTCCTCTCTGTGCAAATTCTATCGTTTAAGAGCTGACCTCATTTTTGAAGGACATCATTGTCCAGCGAAGCAAACAGGAAGTCACGAATGATATCCTGGGGCTGTATTCATAAAATGACTTAAAAATCGTTGCTATGCTGTTGCTAAGGCTAAATTTCTTTGAAGGAGATTCCCTACAACTAAGAAATTTGGTCTGGAGGAACAGACTGTTCCTCCAGACCAAATTTCATAGTTGTAGGGAATCTCCTTTATAGATATTTAGCCTTAGCAACAGCATAGCAACGACAAGTGGCTTTATGAATACGGCCCCTGTTTTATACACCTTAAAGACAACATTTGAGCTGTAACACTCAGAAGATGCTTCAGGTAATGCACAAACAGCAAACATCCAGATTATGCAGTACATCTGCATCGTCCTGTTTTGTGACAAGGATCAGTGCTCTTGGGAAGAGCGAGTTATCCGATGATTTTGTTCATTTCTGCATAAAATATACGTTGTGACCCCTCATCTCGCTGAGACGGTTCAGATGAGGGGTCACAACATATGGTTTCAATGAGAAATAAGAAAAATTATCCCTTGATTAATCATCATCAAATAATCCCTCTTATTTAAAGCTTTGAAGGATGAAAAGGAAAGAAAAACTTTGAGATTCACTTTTATTTCCCTCAGCTACAAATCTATACATTGTTATAAAACAATCTCCTGTAAAATTCTGCTGTTCTGTCCACAGTACCAAACATACAATGAAATTTGTCCATCTGCTGACTGAGATTCAGCATTTCTTTTCCCACTTGGGCATGCTCAACCCAAAATGGCTGATTGAATGAGAATACCTCAAGTGGAGGTAAAAGCTGACTCCCATTTAAATGGGGACTTCTTGTACAAAGAAGAATGTACTCCCTTGATGAGCAAATTCTAAGTGTAGGCCCAATTATATGGAAGGGCTTAGTCATCTAGGGAACCAAACATAGACACAAAAGTTCCTTTGAACAAAATCACAGAAAAATCCGTAATGTATTAAAACATCTTATAACATACACATGTATCAATGTGAACACATTTTGGTTTCAGTAATACATACATTTAACCAGAATCTAATAATTTCAGTATCTCTAACAACCTGAGATTTAGTTCACAACAGAAAGAAACTACGTATCTACACACTAGAACTATCTGTAACCCATTAATGCCCAGGGACCGTATTTATAAAATGACTTAAGTCGTTGCTATGCTGTTGCTAAGGCTGGATTTCTATGAAGGAGATTCCCTACAACTATGAAATTTGCTCTGGAGGAACAGTCTTTTTCAGACTGTTCCTCCAGAGCAAATTTCAGAGTTATTGGGAATCTCCTTCATACAGTTTTAGCCCTAGCAACAGCATAGCAACCACTTAAGTCGTTTTATAAATACGGCCCCAGAGGATTTTTCTGTCTCAGTTTGGACAGGTCCATTTCCAACACAAGTGTATTTTGACATACAAATGTCAGCAAATATGAGGTAGAGTGGTCAAACTTTCAAACAAGAGGTAGACTTTTAAATGTGTCATTATATTCAAACTCAACATGCACTGTTAAAAACTTGAGCTCTTCAGATTCAAACATAGCTAATCTAGTCTTATTTGTACATGAGATCAACTGTTTGCAACTTGTGCTAGTCATAATGACTACGTCCAGCTTGTCTTACCCATATTCAAACATACGGTTTATAGCTTATAGCTTGTGCTACTCATATTCAAACTTGGGGTAAACAACTTACAACTTGTGTTACTTATACGTGAAGCCACATGTGAAGAAGACGGCTTAAAATTTATGCTTCTCATATTCAAACATGAAGATAGTATACAACTTATGCTCCTACTCATACATGAGGCAGACTGTTTAAAGTGCCAGTTCTTCATATTCAAACATGATTTACTTTGTTTAAAACTTGTTCTTTTCATATTTGATTAGGAGGTAAGCTAATCAGAACTTGTGCAAATCATACTCAGGTATTCATGTTTTTCCCTTTCAAAGCTGTGAGCTTTCGACCAAATCCTTTTCATGAAAATTGTACTCTGAATGTATAACATGTCATAGCTGAATAAAATATTGTTTAAACCAAACATGAGGTAGACCCTTTAAAAGTTCATATACCTGTATGAACCATACTTGTACAACATGTGCTCTTTATCCTCAAATACCACAAACAAATAAATTTCTTTTGGTACAAAATAAACATAACAAGTCTTGTTTCTAGCTTTCTTAAGTTCAATCATATTCAGCAGAAGAAACAGAGCTGAATGTAAGAAGAATATCGGAATTAATCTGGCTATAAGACAGGTGTGTTCTCTTCTATATAAATCAGGTTTATTAATTCTGATACAAGACTCACCCTTCCAAAACAATCCAAAAAGCCTATATCCATCTCATAAGACAGATTTAGATTATTTGGATTGGAGGGGAAACCCCCTCACAGCTAAACAAATACTGCACTAATACAGAGCTCTCAATATAGAGAGGCTGTGGTGACACTTCCACGTTAAGATCACTCCAGTCTCCATAGAATTTCCAGCAGTGACAAAACCTGTCTCGTAACTATCATGCAAATGGGAAAATAAAGAAAATTTTCAAGAGTTCTCATCAGCTATTCTGAAGCTTAAAAATTTTCTTCATTTTTCAGGGTAGCTGATGAGAAATCCTGGAAACTTTTCTTTATTTTCCCATTTGCATGTACAGTGGAACCTCTGAAAACAGTCAACTCTCAACAACATTCACCTCCCTTTAATGTGCAGTTTTTATTTCACTAAGTGCAGTTGCAATTCATGTTTGACCTCTCCAGAGCAGTAGCCGCTTTTATTCCTTCCGCATAGAGGCTGCCCTGTACATTGCCACATCTCCTGATTGACTTGCTTACACAGTGCCATCTCACATCAGGAAGTCTGTCATCTTTTTATTCTTTGAGGCTGTCTTTTTCTTCTTGTTCTTACCCTTGTCGTCAGAGTCGGAATCAGCCTTCCTTTTCTTTGGAGTGTCTGATTTGTCTGAAAAACAAATAACTGAAGTTGCTGCCTAGCACCGATAAGAGGAAATTTTTATGTTGTTTGTAATTGTGGATTTTCTTACTTCACAATGAAAGCTGTTATAGCTCCTCATGTGACTTGCTTCAAAGAGCTGATTCAGATTTGGGGTCACAACGTATGTTTTATGCCAATTCAACGAAACTATTCTCTGATCACTTCCTCTTATCAAGAGCTATGCACTCACTGGCTGAGTTTTTTTTTGGTTGATTCGATGCTTAACGTCCATGGTAAACAGATAAGGTCATGTCGGGACGGTCAGTTAACCTAACCACACTATTCCTGGGCAGGCTTAGACCTCCTAAGCGGTTAACCAGTACTAAGTGCACATACCTTCGCCAGTAACTGACAACTGCCCTTCTTGAATCAGCGGAAGGAGAAACGAAAGTATGTGGCCAGACAGGGTTTTGAACCCAGGACCTCTGGCTTACGAGTCAGGTGCCCTACCGATTGCGCTAGGCGGGACTGGCTGAGGACCTGTGCAGACATGACTGTTGTTGGTCTTTATTAGCTCAGCCATTTCTGTTTGAATACAGTACAGTCCCTTTATTATGCTACCTTTGGGGTCCTTAGAAAGGCACAGCCTTATGAGTGAAGCCTCACTTTGTAGTTTAGTAAGAATTGAAGCCATGACATCATTGATTGCTCAGTATAACAATGAGTGGGATGAAATGCTAAGATAGCATTTCATCCCACTCAGTGTTATGCTGAGCAGAGAAATAATGAGGCTCCATCCTCTGAGATGCACACAGCAAAAGCATCCACAGGGTTGCCACTCATCCTCAACTTCTAAATTCCCCGACTTTTCCCAATGTTTTCCAATTTTCCATATCATTTTACGGATCCATAAGTTGATATGTAAAATAGCAAATTTTTCAAAAAATGCCCATTTTGGTGAATTAATGCAACAGGAATTATTCTCATGTTCTAAATCCGCAATTCTTATAGTTTCTTTATATGTGTTTTGTGACTTTTGTTTATGCAAAACTTTCAAAATTTACTGAAGGTTTCACTATGGTCAAAACTTTCATAATTGATTTCAAATCTTCTAAAACATTTCACAATTCCTAACTGAGAAAAAAATTTTGTTGAATATTCCCTATTTACAAAATAAAACTATCTGAACTATTTTCAGTCTTGTATATAACATTTTTGGAACATCAGCTTTAAGATATACCTGTTTTACTGCCTCCGCCTCTCTTTGCATAAGCAGCAGCCATCCTTGATATGTTGTTCTTTCTTGCCTCATCATGGTCTACAATGGGTTTGGGGTAGTCCTTGCCTATGATACAGCCACACTTCTCCTGAACAGCCTTGGGAGCAGTCCAGGGCTCGTAGATATACTGGGCAGGGAACTTGGCTAGGGCTGGAATATATTTCCTGGGAAAGAAAACATAGATATTTAGCATATCACAAATGTTCTAAGTAGTGTTGAAACGCCATTGAATAAAATATGATAATGTTATATCAGTTATATTCACTTTATGTGACCATGTTATGTTTTCTGTTGAAGAAATTCTGCATGAAACATGCAAAGAAAATTGGTCAAATAATATATAGAATTTACGGACACATCTTTTGTTTCGTTAAGTTCATATGAAATGACTACTCATAAGAGATCCTCTATACGTTAAGTGTAATAAAAGAAAGAGTAATGGGACAGAAACACCAGTGCAAGCAGATTACCTTAATGGCCCTAAATATTCACACAGGCAAATCTGAGCAAACAAGACCCAGATCAAACAGTTTGATCACAATCTACAACATCTGCCATTCACTAAGCTTCATTTGGATGCATTAATGTGTGTAAAACCCATTTTTTAAAAGAATTTTGGAACAATAATTGTCCAACTTTCTGGTGTCCTAAATTTTAGGGTCATTACGTAATACAGCTTAAATCTTACAACCATGACTGGATTGAGTTCTGATTTTAACAATTTCAACCTAAATAAATTTTTACACAGATAGTCTTCTCCAAATATCTTCAGTATGCTGCTTAATAAAAACGATCTTTGCCAACTTGTTTCCACAGTTTCAGATGAGAACTAAGAAATTTGATGTCCATTGTGCTTTGCAAAGATCTTCATATAAGATAAAGAATACTAACTTGATGAAATCTCCATTTTTGTCTGTCTTCTTCCCAAATGCTACAGGACTATACACCCTGAAGTACTGATGGAAGAACGCACTTGCAGACAGCCACATCCAGTTGCCAGCATTTAGACTCCAGTCAGCATCCAACAGGTACTCCTCAAACACCTTCATCCCCTCCTCCCAGCTCACCCATAGGTCACCACGGGTTAGAAAGCAGGCGACGGCATGGCGACCAAGATGGTGGATCCATCCTTCTTTACGTAGCTGAATCATCACTGCATCAATGAATGGGAATCCTGTTTTGCCCTGTATGGTCAAGCAGAAACAGTGTAACAGATCTCCAGATCAGACGGACTATTCGACTGTAACAGGGGGACAATTTTTCTTAAAACCCTTTGAATACGTACCTTATGACTACTAACATGAATATTCTCCCTGTGGCACTTCAGATGAGCAGTCACAACATTTTTCCCTAATTATTACAAATACATTCTCTTAATATCATGACCTTTGGCATCTACAGGATTTTTTTCCTATAACAGCAGGAACACAGAAACACCTACTATTTTACCATTTTGTCTGAATTATTACAACGAACACTGAAACTAGTTCAAAATTGATTTGCTTTCAAGAATGACATTCTACTGAATACTGGGTATAAGTTTTCAGCTGGATCAAAATTTTAACCCAAAGCAGAAAACAGCAATGCAATGACCTTTAATAATATGACTACTAGCCTCAGTTTTAAGGTCATAATTACATACATGTATCAATGTCAGATTGTCAGGAAAATGATTTGTGTATATCAAAATTCATGCAAAGCTTTGTACTCCTCTTTACTGACACCAATGAACTTACATATTTCCATGCTTCTAAGAATTCTTTGTTAGTGTCCCAGTCAACTTGAGTACAGACAGAGTTTCCCACCATTTTGTCAAAATTTGGAGTGCCCGCTCCCACAGTGTAGAAGAACTCTCGCCATAACAACTGTCCATGTAGTGATACTGGTGGTTCTGTGTGCTTCTGCAATGAAATGCAACACCCCACACTGCCAAAGAGCAGACAACAAAATTTACACCTGCATTTAAAAAAATGTTTCGTCCAAACTATATCATATTGAGCATTTAAAGCCAAGAGGGCAAACAGTGTAGATCCGGATGAGGCTGCTCAAAATGAGCCGCCACATCGGAATCCACCCTAACAGCCAATCAAACTATTTCGGTTTTCGGCACTTTGAGTAAACTGATTAGATTTATGTGAACAGATTCCTTAATTTCTAAATCAAAACATATAAAGTAGCATATCCAAAGATGATTCTAATAAAATGTCAAAACACATTTTTATAACGGTGTATAGGTAAACTGCTATGTTTTCTACCGTTTTTTTCAAAGGTTGCCAATTTCTGTGACTTCCTGTTTGTTTTCCTCTGCAAAAAAGCTGTCCATTCCTACGGAAGCAAATTCTTTTCTTTTCTTTAAGAGCTGAACTCCACTGAGAAGGTAGGCAAAAAAGAAAATGCCTTCAGTAAGTACATTATCCATGGCTCTCAATCCATACTGGACAAAATTAATGCTCCACCAATGCAGGAATGTTCTTGAAATAACCCCCAAGCTCTAGAAGTTCTGCATGTTTGTACTTTTATTTCTCCACCAAAAGGTCTTCAGGAGAAATGACATTCTGTCTGTCAGCTCTGTGCGTATCAAATTTCATTTAGCAGTTTTCTCCAAATATCAAACTGTTACCATATTTTTTTTCATTTTTGTCGCACCTGCTTTAGCAAGGTGCAATATAGGAGTTCACTTTTCCGTCCGTCCGTCAGTCCATCCGTTCGTTCGTCCGTCCATCCGTCAGTCCACAATTACGTCGACCCTAGTGTTCGTGTCCATTATTCTCCATCTATGATACCTACAGTCATCAAACCTGGTATAAAGTTTCTTCTTAGAATGGTTTCGAGGAACCTTGCACTTATTTTGACCTTTGACCTATTTTTTATGCTCTAATGACTTAGTAGAATTCTATGCCGTCCATCCGTCCACAATTACGTCGACCCTAGCGTTTGTGTCCATTATTCTCAATCTATGATACCTACAGTCATCAAACCTGGTATAAAGTTTCTTCCTAGAATGGTCTCGAGGAACCTTGCACTTATTTTGACCTTTGACCTACTTTTCATGCTCTAATGACTTCGTAAAATTCTGTGCCAAAAATTACATTAACCCTAGTGTTTAAGTCCATTTCTCTCCATCTATGATAACTGCAATCTTCAAACCTGGTAGGAAGTTTTTTCTTAGGATGGTCTAGAGGAGTGTTGCCTTTATTTTGACCTTTGACCTATATCTTATGCTCTGCTGACTTAGTAAAATTTTACGTCAAAAATTACGTCAATCCTAGCATACTGGTCCATTTCTTTCAATCTATGATACCTACAGTCATCAAACCTGGTATAAAGTTTCTACTTAGGTTGATCTAGAGGATTGTTGTGCTTATTTTGACCCATATTTCATGCTCTGCTGACTTCGTAAATTTTTACTTACAAAATTAAATCGCCCTATCATTTAATCCATTTCTCTCTGACAATCTATGAGATCTAGAATCATCAAACCTGGTATAAAGTTTCATCTTAGAATGGACTTGAGGATTAATGCACTTGTTTCAGCCCTTGACATATATTTCACTTGCTACTGATTTTGTAAAATTTCACATCCAAAATTGTGTCACCTTAGGGTTTGAGTCCATCTCTCTTTAAATACAGTGGGTGTAATCATCAAACCTTGCTTGAAGATTCTCCTGGGATGCTGCTATTATTTGTACCCTTGACCTTTATATCATGCTGTATTGACCTTGGAAATTTTATGTCAACCTGGCATCCATGATTATATGGACAAGAGCATTCAAGTCCATTTCTCACTAACTATACCACCTACAATCATCAGACATGGCATAAAATGTTTTCTTAAGCTGGTGTCCTCGATTGTTAGACTACTTTATACCTTTAACCTATATTTTTAACTCCGTTGACTGCATGTAGAGCTCTATGTATAGAACTACATCTTTTCTAGTTTGTAAGTCCAATTTACTCAAATTTCTACATAAATTTATCAAACCTAGTGTACACTTTCCTCTAACCATGGTATCTACTACTGAGAAAGCATAAGGCAGGTGCGACATAGCATTCCGCGGAATTCTTGTTCAGTTATAAGATGGGAGTATTTCTCTCCAAAATAACCCCAAAGATCTAGGTCCATCTTTCAGATGGATCTAGATTTTTGGGATTGTTTTGGACTCTTATAAAATGGATCTCGATTTTTGGGATTGTTTTGGAAGCAAAACCCCATCTTGTAGCTGAATAAACAGACTGATTTACATATCTGGGATAAATTTGAAAGGGAAATTCTGTCTTATAGGCAAATAAATATGGAAAGTGTCTGATTACCTTTCCTTTGTAGACTTCTGTTAATTTGTAGTAGAACGTCCTTGGAGACAAACACCCAAATTTGAGGTAGGGACTAAGGACAGTTGTGCTGGGCTCTAAACTGTTTGGTGATGTTTTTGGTTTCTCGAAACTGCATATCCAATTCTGTAATGAGAAAGCTTTATAAAGAAAAATGGATACAAATATTTACACAACTTGGACAGTTATGGAGATAAATTTTGTTTGTGATGGACATCAGAATTATGCTTGCAATATAAAATTTAAATATCATGTTCTATGCCAAAATGCAAGTCGTGGACCTTTTCATGCAAACATTTTAAATTGATATTAAACATAAGAATGCTACATGTATTTGAAGTCAAAAGCAAACACACAGCTAATATGTGAACAGAAAGTGCACAAACATGCCAATACATGGAATGCCTCTCTATACTCTGTTGCATAGCAGTATCTGCACAAGGGTCCATTTTCATTTCCAGAAGTACACCTCATTTGCAGTTGTGCGGATCAGCAGTTTTTATGAACTGTGAAAATTGCAAAATCGAGGCGAAAAAGACAGGCTTAGACCAGCCTGTATGTCTGCACAGTCTGGTCAGAGATTTTACTGCCCCTCCCCCCACCCCCCACCCACACAAAATGTTTGAACTCCAAGGAAGGAATCTCCATGCACAAACTGCAGGCTAAACCATGATAAGATCCACACACTGGTTTGAGTATTTGCTGCTTGTAAGTAAATTAAGCACAAATTTTTCATGGTGAGGCTCATATTATTTTCCTTACTGTTTTCTTCAACATCCTCTCCATCCTATCTAGGGCCTCAGTCTCACCCCCTGGGAACAGATTAGGGCCACAGTCTTTACTGCTTTTACCCAGCTCCTCTAGTGATGGTATCCCATACTTCTTGTCCATGTCATTCTTGGTATCTAATGTACATCCTGAGGAAAATTTCCATGGTAATATAAATATTGCAATTAATCTAAAATTGGGACAGAAGCAGTCTGATGATGGTCTACCATTTGCATGCCAATCAAAAAATTTAGAAATGTATATAAGTGCACAGTACAATCAATCTCTTGAATATTTTGATAATTAAGCTGGATGGGTACACCAACATTTTTCCCCGCCACTTTATCAAAAATAGGAACATCTTTTGTGACTTCCTATTTGCTTCCCTGGAGGATGAAGCCCTTCAAACATGGAGCCAGCTCTTAAAGAAAAGAATTTGCTCCTACGGGAGCAAATTCTTTTCTTTAAGAGTCGACCCCAATTAAAGGGAGGCAACAAATAAAAATAGCAAAGTTGCTTCCCCTAAGGGTGTACAAACTCACCTTAAAGCAGTTGGTTACGTACAAGTATCCATATACCTACAAGTATGGCAAATGGTAATTACAACAGATGTTAAGTGATGTTTTTTATGACCCAACAAGACCAATACATATCTCCGTAATGTTCTGTGAGTGGTTGGGTTTGTAGTTTTCAGCACCTGGGTATCCTCCAGGACCTCCACTTGGATTATAATATGGCAAGGATCTGTTGTGCTTACAGCAGATGCTGGCTGTGAGGCTGTTTCCTGAATGGCACCACATGAAAAGGGACCTTAAGCCATGTAAATAAGGTAGAGGTTGTCAGTAGCCTAGTGGCCATAGGAGCAATGGGGGTTTCGAGGCCCACTTTACTTGGACACAGCATATGAAAGGCGGTGCCCATCTTTATACTTTCCCTGCCTTCTTCTCTGATGTGAAAAAGGTACCCATTTACTGTTGGGTTGGCAGAGTTCTCTAGTCCATGGCTGAAACCAGATTTGTACCCGCAACCTTTTGCACCATGATGGAGCATGTCTAACCACTCAACCATGGCACCTCTCTTTATGAGCGTAGAGCAAAATTTCTAATGAGCCTCTGCAGCTGCGCAAACTGACACGAGACTTCATTATCATTTTTTGGATTTGCAAAGACTCATACATGGTATATATGCCAAAAGGAAGGACTCTAATCAGACTACATGGATGAGCAATCTGTTCCGAGTCTTTCCATCTCTCAAATGCAGTAAGGTCCCTTTTCACATGTCACAAATCCTTTATTTCCATTACGTTTTTATGAAGATGACGTATTAATCCTATTAAATGCCCGGGGGCGTTACATTTTCCAAAAGGGGGGCATTACTTAGAGCTTTAAGTACAGTAAATTAGCCACTGCAAAATACCTCTAATATACAATATCAAGGTGAATGGGTATACTTGCCAGGGAAGCCACATGTACTATTTTTAGCTCTCTCCTCTATGAGCAAATTGTTTCCTTTAGAAGTAGAACCCATGTCAAAGAGCTACCTATATAACATTATTTTTGGAAAAGAGGCAGAGGGCATTCATTAGAGCAGGGACTTCTATTAGTATTGATACAATATCAGAAAAAAAGTTGTCCCATAAATATCATGGAAACCTCCATCTGCTGCAGTACCTTACCTTTCATGGTATCTACTGTTAGGGGCTCCACAGGTTTGGGAGGTGGTCCCACCTTTGACAGTACAGTCTGTAATCTCTGGTATGTCATAGGTGGTTTCCCATCATTCTTTGATATAGTTCTGAAATAAGAGTCCAGAGCTCTAGATAAGAGGGAGTATTTGATGATAGTTAGGGATAATTTTTGTTAGTTCTGCATAAAAACTTATGTTGTGACCCCTCATCTGAACCGTCTCGTCGAGACGGTTCAGATGAGGGGTCACAACATATGGTTTCAATGAGAAATAAATAAAATTATCCTTAATTATCATCAAATACTCCCTCTTATCTAGAGCTCTGAAGACAAATTGACTGAAAGGCACATGAAAGTTTATGCATTATATCTGTTAACCTATGATTCAATTCAAATATGCACAATAAATTATTTCATCTTTGGATCATCAGTAGGGGAATTGCTCAGCTTAGCTTTCATACATTTTTATACAGCAGAAGGGTGATATGTTATTTTTTCTTTGTAATTATGTTCCCAGCTAAATTTCACATGAATACATGTACATGTTCCTGACTATTACAGCTCTTAAAAGATGCCCCAATGTATGACTTTATACCTAAATAAGAAACATTACCACATATGTATCATTAAGGTAAACATTCTGCAAATTTGAACAGTATATCTTATATACTGTACACATCTAACAGATTAAATTCTGAAAATTTGAACACTGTATCTCATATGTACACATCTAGCAGTTTAAATTCGGCAAATTTGAACACTGTATCTCATATGTACACATCTAGCAGTTTAAATTCGGCAAATTTGAACACTGTATCCCATATGTACACATCTAGCAGTTTAAATTCGGCAAATTTGAACACTGTATCCCATATGTACACATCTAGCAGTTTAAATTCGGCAAATTTGAACACTGTATCCCATATGTACACATCTAGCAGTTTAAATTCGGCAAATTTGAACACTGTATCCCATATACTGTACACATTTAATAGTTTTTACCTGGTAACTGTTCCACAAAACACTTGGTGAAAATAGCAAAACAGTGCAAAAACTTACCAGACTGCTCCTTCTTATCTCTTTAGAGCAGTCAACTCTTAATACCTCGAATCCCAAGTTTATCTCAAACTACTGATATTTCAAAGTAAATTTTCTGGTCCCAGAAAATTTACTTTGAGATATCAGTAGTTTGAAATAACAGGAGTCTAAATCTAAAGAGGAACAGGAAATGTGTCCAAACTATTTTCTTTGATATAAGAGAATACATCGAGATATCACTGTTCACGATATGGAGAGTTGACTGTATTTGTTTGCCTAAGCAGTTGTGTTAAATACTATTTCTGACCTCTTCCTATCTGTAAGCTCTGTTTCTCACCTGTGTACATCATACAGTGTATGTGACACACACTTCACCACCTCCACACCTTGGCTAGCAGCAAGCTTCCCAATTTGTTCATCTCTACTGACAGCATAGGGCTCAGTGTCAACTTCAAATGTAAGCTTTGTGATTTCCCATTCCTTGAATAATGTTGGAAATACCTCTTCAGGATTGCCTCTCACAACAAACAACCTTAAAAAGATAAGCCTGTAAGCCGCGACACACCAAAACCAACAAAAAGGCATGTGCGCCCAGTAGGACTCAGATCAGCCTGGGCATCCGCACAGTCTGATCAGAGTTCGCTGGGCACTTATAGGGCAGCCATAAGCAGTGTCTAAGCTACCTTCATGCGGACAGCGAAGACACTGATCAGATTGAGCAGATGCAAAGAGTGATCAATGTCTTTGATAGGTGCACATGCCACTTTGTTGGTTTTATTATGTCGCAGCTCATATGATATCTAATTTCTTACAGTGGGGTATCAGGGCTCCAGATAAGGATGTTTGGGTAATTGGGTATTACCCACTGATTTTTTTGTTAATTGGGTATTCTGAATTTTAATTGGGTAAAGCAACTTGCATTACCCACCGATTTTCCATCTAATTGGGTATTCTGATTCTTTATTTGGTAAAATTGGAGTTGGCAATAGTGCTGCAACCTTAATATTTTGCATCACCATGATTTCTAGCTATATTTATAGTCAACACACAGACCAGCCACTGAATAAAAAAATCATTAAAGAAATCAGTCTCAGAAAACACTTTTGTAGACCAAGGTCTGATAGTCCAAGATCTGTGTTTTCACTAACAATGTAAATCCTGGACAGGCTGACCTGGAAGAACAGTGTTTTCTTGCTTCTATATTGAAGTTCAGGCCTTTTCACTATAACATCTGGAGGACGCCAAATTTGGCGTCCCTGGACGCGAAAAGTCCGGCCCGGACGCAGAAAATTAGCTCCCGAAGAGAGAGACCGGACTTCTTTAAAATTTTAAATCTCAGAATTTAACTTTCAAGAAGCCACTCGCTATTCACACCTTGGTTAGAACAGCAGGGGTGTTGTTTATAGGTACCGATAATCAATAAATCAACCTGTCATTACACATGACGTAATAGAAATTGTCGTAGGCACGTGTCTCTTAATTGCCAATAACTGAACCTTAATCCGGCAGTCTTTGATCAGTATAAAGCAAAGAACAAAATTGTGTCAACACTATATTACTGTATTAGTTGTACCGCGTCTGTTCATCACTTCCCGCTGATTGAATACCTGTGTCATAATTACTATAAAATACTACCACATGGCCAGAAAATCGAAATTATTATGCACATCTAATGCTGTGATTCCGAGAAAAGGAGCCGGGTTCCGCCAAGGAAAATTTAGAATTTCAGGATGCCTGCCAAAGTTACGACCCTTTTCCTGGACACTTACCTTATTTCCTGGCTTTTGTATTTCACTCATGCCTGATGTGCATAAATGGCGTATGCCTAAGCATTACACCAGGTTTTACTTGCAAAATGCAAATGGCAACATAAATTTACTATGCGCTGTCATCGGAGATAGTAATTATACGATTAGAAGGCCGATCAGATTAAATTCCCGGAACCCAGCGATTTTTAGAAATCGGTTCGTTCACTTTAAGATTCTTTCCCGCCGATTTTTCAGCATGTCTCCCTCCATTTCTTGCTCACCATATATTGCACGAGTACCAGTATATCTATAAATAACGCTGCGGTAAATCTGTGAGGTCAACACAGACAGTTGAACACGCGACATAGGAATTACACCCGATGCTTTTGTTTACACATGACAGCCTTGGATAATACCGTGGTTACGCTTCTGCTTTTTGGATCATTGCGTTCCGTGAATTTTGTCTGCGTATTGGTACGCTGAAAGGAAAAGGTCAATTGTGTTTTTCATTTATTTTATTGGGTATTTACGCAAATACGCTGCTTATCTGGAGCACTGGGGGTATGGTGGTGCTACTGAGCTAGATTAACATTATGTGCTTTTAAACAGATGCATATCATTTCTTTAAAGTGAATGGAAAGTAACTCTGTCACTTCCCTATTTATCTCCCTTCTTTTAGAGGGAAGTATATGCTGTAGGATCTCTTAAAAGCTATCATTTCACAAGATGTGTGACATAGACTGTTCAGGTAAAAATGCTGTTCAAATGGCAGCCCACTCAAAGTTTTCATGCAGAAAAAAAGAAAATTTACTTCGAAATAGTTTTTGTTACTTCAAGGTGCGACACAAACAAAATGTTATAATGGCATGAAATATGTCTGATTCAGACCTACCTTGAATTAAGTTTCCTCAAGTTTTTATCAAGATCTTCCAGGCACTGTAAGAGAAATCTCCATCTGTTTATCCCTACACTAGCAGTAGTGGCAAACCATGGATCGAGGATAAACACAGGCCACACACGACATGCTCCTTCATATGCAGCCAACAAAGCTGGATTATCATGGAGTCGTAACCCTTTCCTAAACCAATGGATGCTATGATGTGTCATTTTTGTTGCCTGTAATGTAAGGGGTAATATTATAATTGGAATTGGTACAGGAATAACAAAACACCACAATAATTAAAGGGACAAATCAATAAAGTCATAACAAGGATGACCAATATGTCACAGAATTTCTCTGTCCATGATCTTGACCCCAAAAAAGCAGAGTGGGAGTGGTACTGTGTGAAACTATGAACCAATATCTAACTACAGTGCAAAAATCTAAAGAATCCATCCATAGGTTAAAGAAATATGCATCTTTAACAAGAGCTGTCGCCTGACAGCATAGCTCGCCTGAATTGCTGCTTGACCATCACACAGCCGCTATGGTGGTGTGGACTGCTATGCATAAAACTTCATGCAAGCATGTCCATAATGAAAACACATTTATAAACAAACGCTATCTCAGAAATAAGTCTTAAAATCTTAAAATAAAATTAAATAAAAAAAAGGAAATGAAATTTCAAAGTCCATGAGCTTGAGGTAAAAAAAACTGACGGGTAGGGAGGAGGGGGTGGGGGTGGGGTGGGGGGGGGGGGCTATGTGGACTGCTATGCATAAAACTTCATGCAAGCATATCCATAATGAAAACACATTTATAAACAAAAGCTATCTCAGAAATAAGTCTTAAAATAAAAAAAACTGTCGGGTAGGAGGGAGTGTGTGTGTGGGGGTGGGGGCTAGGATGTATCAAAACCCTGAACCATTATCTAACATCAGTCCAAGTATTAGTATCAACTGAGTCCATCATCGTGGCACTGTGAAATTATGTCTTCATAAATATAAAACTTTAACCAAAATCTTTAAGACAAAATTCTAAGTTGATGACCTTGACTTCAAGGTCATCCAGTGGGGTAAGTATAAGGTGTTTTGTAAAAACTCAAAAAAGAGTCTAAGATCAGTTCAAGTATAAACTAAATCTCTGCAAAGCATTATGAATCAATATGCAATTACAAAACTTTAAAAAAGACAAAAATTTCCTAAGTCCCTGACCTTGACATCAAGATCACTGAGCGGGGTTGGGGTATTACTCTGTAGATCTAACTACAGTGCAAATATAAAACGAATTCATCTATGGGTTCATGAGATATGTGTCTTTAAAAAACTTTAACCAAAACATCCAATCAATAAAAAGACAATATTCTAAGTCCATGACCTTGACATCAAGGTCACAGAGGGGGGTGGGGGTAGTACCTTCGAAAACTTTAGACCAATATCTAACTTTAGTGCAAGTATTAAAGGAATCCGTCCATGGGTTAAGGAGATACTGGGCTTTATAAAACTTTAACCAAAACATCCAGTCCAAAACACTACCAATTTTCTAAGTCCATGACCTTGACATCAAGGTCACGGAGTGGGGTGGGGGTGGTACCCTGTTAAACCTTAGACCAATATCTAACTACAGTGCGAGTATCAAAAGAATCCATCCATGGGTTAAGGAGATATAGGTCTTTAAAAAACTTTAACCAAAACATCCAATCCGGACGCCGACGCGGACGCGGACGCGGACGCTGACGCTGACGCCAACGCCGTGGTGACAACAATAGCTCTTCCTGAACTTTCGTTCAGGCGAGCTAAAAACTGTAACCAGAACATCCAGTTGCACTACGATGCAGACAAGGATGCTGACTCTGACACAGACCCCAGGGGCCAGATTTATAAAATGACTTCAGTGGTTGCTATGCTGTTGCTAATGCTGAATTTCTATGAAGGAGCTTCCCTAAAACTATGAAACTTGCTCTGGAAGAACAGTCTTTTTCAGACTGTTCTTCCAGAGCAAATTTCATAATTGTAGGGAGTCTCCTTCTTAGAAATTTAGCCTTAGCAACAGCATAGCAATGACTTATTAAAAAGTCATTTTATAAATACAACCCCAGGGTGACAATAATAATCTTCCTGAACTTTCGTTCAGGCCAGCTAAAAACTAAGGTCTGAGATACTGCATCTTAGAAACTGAACATATCTTCATTAATTGTTCCAATTCTTCTCAATTTTGGTATTGAAACTATTCAGTGTTTCGGTAGTAACAACATCATTTGGTAATTTTTATTTCAGTCTGTTACCACAGATTGAGAATGAACTAAATTCAGAGCCTGAAACTGTTTTCACATCTTCGTCTGACCAGTTTATAATAAAGTCCTCGTGTTGTTGTTTGCTTCAGGTAAAAACCCCTTCACATAGAATGTCTTCTAGTCCACTATGATTTTGAAACTATGAAAAAAAGTTGCCTCTTCTTTGCCTGTAATTTGGCAGTTTCAAATGTTTGAGTCTGTCATCGTAGCTCATTTCTTTCAGTCCTGGTCTATGTGAATGCACATTGCGTGATCCATTCCATTATCAGATGCTGGAGTATGTTTTCTGTGACAAAACTCTGGTCAAACAACAACAACAGTGAGGCAATAAAGTACAAAACCTGGTAGACAACTATTTTGTTTGTTTGTTTGTGGGGGGGGGGGGGGGGGGGGGTAAAGGTATGTAGGAGTGGTAATACTAATGTAAAAGATTACATACTAGACTTAACAATCCTGCCTTCCAGGGGCCACACGTTCAATTGATCCTCCGGTCCACTGGCACCTGAGTTTCAAAGTGTATATAGATCTCAAAATATCCGAAAACTGTCTGAGAAATACATTTTAACATACACTACACAAATGTGTCTTCAGTCATGTAAATATCTTACGTACATGACTGCGTCGACACATATGTACAGGGATACAGACTAGCGGTCGCCCACTGCGAGTACAAAATCGGGTGGGCGCCTAAAATTAAAATGACAGTCGCCCAGCCTGCGATCGTCAGCTGTCAGCGAGTGTCTGGCGTGTTTTTGCCTTGGAGTAAAATCCGCCACCTCAAAGCACATTGCAATCTTCCACGCCAATATCTGCGTCGAATATTCGGTGTTCCGTCATACTTATGTGTTGGATTTTATTCACTATCGAAAAACAACATGGCTGCCTCCTCCATTTGACAGCACAAAATCTTGACCATTTGTAAATTTTTTGCGTATAATGTGGCGATACATCGCTGACGTTTCACACCCGGTAGCTAAAAGGAAGCAAACCCCTGAAGAAAGGAGGGTTTACTACAAAGCCTACGGAAACGGTGCAAATCTCGCGCAGATTCTGAATAAAAAATTCTCATTCTGACGTTTTAAATGTGGGCCCCTAAAGTTCTGGCTGGGCGACAAATTTTCAGATTTTAGGGACCCAGCTGGCTCCTATGAAAAATGAGTTAGTCTGTATCCCTGATGTTTGTGTATTCACTTTAAAAGGCATAAGTCGAACAATTTACAATCTCTTTGGAACTCAAGTGCCAGTGGAATGTAAAAATATTGTTACACAAAATTTGCCCATTTAAGTGCCAATTGAAGGAGGCTAAGATAGTGATTATCATTTCTGGAAAGAATGCTGCCGTTATAAAAATGAAGTTCCATCTCTGTATGAACTTTGTGCAAGTTGGACGTTTAATAATAAGCCAGAGTTCACTCAGGAGGAGTGAGTGAACTCGGGTTTAACGTCCCACCACCAACTAGGTCATACCACAGGACACTGACGTTGCATCTATGGAACTAATACAAAAGCTTCTGAGGCTTAGTATACATTACTATAAGATAGAAGGAATTCAACGCCAAAAGTAGTTGGGGAGACCTGCTGGTGCGCTCACAGGCATTTTTTGTGGGGTATATTGGGCTACAGATACCAACCTTGCATGAGACGTGTAGAAAAACTTTAAATCCTCATATCGGTAGGGTTCTTTTCACTCAAAACGTGCCAGTTTTTTTGTATCAAGTCTTTTTCCATGACATTTATTTCACTTCCGTGTTGTTTTGGAGAACCATAATATGAAGTCATCAAATCCAATTTGTAGCAATTTTGGTTTGTCAACCCGAGTAACTCGAGTCACTACAATTACTGACTGAACAGCAAGAGTAACCGCAATACGCATGCCCAAATAATTTACAGAGTGGTAGAAAATAGATTGACATTTGATAATGGGAGTGACTATTGGCACGAATGTCTTGCGGATAAAAATCCTTATCGGCATGACGGTCTTGCCGATAAGAATTCTTATCCGCAAGACGGTTGTGCCGATAAGAATCCTTATCCGCACGACAGCGGTCAGATATTCTATAGACAAAGTTGCGATCATACTGAGAATTATTATTATTATCATATAATAATATTATTTCATTTTTGTTTGTAAATAATTTTTCTTAAAGATTTACTCCCTTTATAATAATAACAAAAATGACTTGATGAAATATTTCATGCAATACCCTCGACATGGTCTAACTATACATTTGAATTAGAGCTTAGATAATAATATTTGATAAAAGTGACTTTAAACAAAAAATAAGACATTTTTATGCAATCGCGGACCGCGGTTGAAATCGCATTATTGGACAAATATAATTTATTCATACGTCACAATCAAGTGCACGAATAAGAGAACTAGCTCTACATGATCACATGACACGTGGTCAAAATCGATAGTCCTACAGGCCGTGAGGAAACAGGTAATTTGCATTTTAATTTGAAGATTATTTTTCATTCCACATTTATCGAATAAACAGACATTTTCTCAATACTTATACGGCTAATTATGAGACTAATACACATTGTCGAACAAAATTTGGTTAAAATATTTGTTTCTGCAAACATGAAATAAACGAGGGAGACAATCTTTAAGTATCTGAGTCACAACAGACAATGTTAATTTCAATTATTTTCTTAATAGATCTATTTCATCATGGAAGCCTTTTGACTGTCGGACATAGAGCTGGCTAATAATTGCGTAAATGTGAATTATACATTTCAACATCAGTTGCTGAATACTTTCTATCGGGTCAGATGATTAGGTTAATGTTTAAAACAAGTTTATTACAGTTAAAACACAGTCCGATGTGGTATGACAACAGCTGCATATTGAACATTTGATATTAAGTAATTCAGATTATCGAACATTACTATCGGCGGAAGTGGCGTAGTGGTGAAGTGCGCGGAACTGTAAACCTGTGACCTGGGTTCAAGACTCCTCATGGTATTTTTTTTTTTAATAAAGAAATCATTTGTCGCATAAAACATGTGCCAATTAATAGTTTATTTTGTAAACTGATATAAAGTTATTTCAAACAAGCAAATTCGGTGAATTTATATCCCCCGCCGAAGTTGCCCTGATTTGTTTATTAATTATGTTTTTTTAATTAAGTTTCATATAATTTTGTTCACTGGGCTGAAAGAACTATTACTCTGGCATAAGTGAGGCATAAGCTGAAGCTGTTCTAAAACACTTGCCTAAGCATCACTGCACTATGATGACACAGTTTTAATTCAGTTTCAAGATATTCTGTGCAGTCCAATATCTGAGTTATGGCTAATTTGTGGATTTTAAATCAATTCAAGGGCATTAAATCATGCACTACTAATGCGATTATGATCAAACTTAATGTTCACTGCTATGTCAAGACAATACATAAATATTTTAAGTTTCATGAAATTCCATTCATTGGTTACTAAGTTATGACTCAATTTGTTGATTTATTCCAAGTCAAGGGCAATAACTCATTGCTAACTGAAGCAATTTGGACAGAAGTTAAGATGCACCAATGTGTTACAGTGATACATATTTGGTAAAAGTTTCATAGAATTCTATTGATTGATTGCTTAGTTATAGCTAAATTTGTCAATTTTAAATTGATTCAAGGGCAATAACTCGTGTACTTCTGATGCAATTTTGATGAAATTTTATGTGCATAACCGCCTTATGGTGATACATATTAGGTTTAAGTTTCATGAAGTTTCGATAATTGGTTACTTAGTTATGGCTTGTTTTATTGATCTTAAGTCAATTCAAGGGCAATAACTCATGCAATACTTAAACCAGTGTGATGAAATTTGACATGCATCAGCGGGGTATAGTGATATAAATTTATTTTAAGTTTCATGAAATTCCGTGTAGTGGATACTTAGTTATGGCTAATTTTGTTTATTTTAAAACAATTCAAGGGCAATAAGTCCTGCATAACTGAAGCCAGTCTGATGAAACTTGACGTGCATCAGCGGGTTATAGTAACATATATTTATTTTAAGTTTCATCAAATTCCGTTCAGTGGTTACTTAGTTATGACTCCGGACGGACAGACGGACGGACGGACGGAAGGATGGACGGACAGACGGATGGACATGGAGAAACCTATATCCCTCCGCCTTCCTTTCAGCTTGACAGGCAAGCTGAATCAGGTAAAAATATGTGATTGTGACCTACTTGTGTCAGATTTTTTTTGCAGCAAACTTTTTGTCAATATTTTGTTTACGTCCAAATTCCGTCCCATTCCAAACATTTTTAAGTTATCAATTTATCATAATATATGTTACCAATATAAGATGTGTTGAAACAAACCATTTATTTCAAATTAGCAATAGAAATTAATCTTTGATATTGACCGACAAATTACTGAAAGAAATCTAGTCTAATAAACCCTTTAAGGAAAATGTCGAAACCTATTAATAAATAGCATTACATAATGTAAATGTATTATCGAACGAAATCAAATTTATTGTAGCAGACTTAACTGATATAAAATGAGTCAAAAAATCTTTGCCCTTGTCCGACAACTGAAATAAATCTTTGACCTTGACCGACAAGTTAAAGACAGTTAGTCTGATAATTCATGCCTAACTTTCTTTTAATAACTTGTCGGTCAGGCCGGGTCAGTTGTTCTACTTGTCTGATAAATCTCGTGAGATATAACAATTGTTGGGTTGCACTTATTATTTTTTTGTTGTTGTTGTTTATTTATTTATTTTTTGAATTCTCGGGATTTGTACATAAGCAGAACAAATAAAATTTCTTTCCATTAAAAAATGGTAATTAAACCATATTGTTAATAAATAGCATTACATAATTGCGAACTCATATTGTCACTCGGACTGAATATGTTTTACATACATATGTATAAACGATACAACCTGTGCACATCGAACTGGAATATGCCCAAAATAAGATTTCCCCGCTTAACTGTAAAGCTGGGTGCCGGTTTCAGATGTTTTAACAACTAAAAAGATGATCATAAGACATTTTAATACCATTTTTTAGGTTATTTAACATCCTCCATATGAATTGCTGACACAGTGTTGTATGAAACTATTGTAAGAAAGACCATACCATCTGTAATGAAGTATCTGATCGCCATCCTGCGGATAAGGATACGACCGTCTTGCCGATAAAGATTCTTATCCGCACGACCGTCTTGCCGATAAGGATTCTTATCGGCACGACAGTCGTGCCGATATCCTCAGCCTTTGATAATATTTAGAAATTTAACGACTATTTTGTCGAGTGCCTGTGTACTCGAGTACCTTTGCATGCATGCGCCAAATTTTGACACGAGCAACACCAGTTGGCAACTCGAAAATGCTCCGACAACGCTGATGTCATGCACTAGTTGATACGATGGTTCGCCAAAACAAACACGGAAGCGACACAAAGGCAGCAAAAATGACTCTGTACAAACAGCAAACCGTGTTTTCTCAAAGGGAGTGACTATCGGCACGACCGTCTTGCGGATAAGAATCCTTATCGGCACGACGGTCTTGCCGATAAGAATTCTTATCCACAAGACGGTCGTGCCGATAAGAATCCTTATCCGCACGACGGCGGTCAGATATTCTATAGACAAAGTTGCAATCATTCCGAGAATTATTATTATGGTATAATAATATTATTTCATTTCTGTTTGTAAATAATTGTTCTTAAGTATTTGCAATGTTAATTTCAATTATTTTTCTTATATTTCATCATGGAAGCCTTTTGTCTGTCGAACATAGAGCCGGCGAATAATTGCGAAAATGCGAATTATATATTTCAACATCAGTTGCTGAATACTTTTTATCGGGTCGGATGATCAGGTTAACGTTTAAAACAAGTTTATTACACTAATACACAGTCCGATGTGGGTATGACAACAGCTGTATATTGAACATTTGACATTAAGTAATTTAGATTATAGGTCTAAAACAATCAACGATTGGACTATCAGCGGCCGTAGCGCAGTGGCAATGTGCGCGGCCTTAGAAACCTGCGGCCCCGGGTTCAAGACTCCACGTGGTACTTTTTTTTTATTTTATTTTCTTTTTTTTATTTAATTAAAAAAATCATTTGTCGCGTAAAACACTAGCCAATTTACAGTTTATTTTGTTTACTGACATTAACTTATTTCAAACAAATCTTTGACCTTGACAGACAAGCTGAATCAGGAAAATATTTTATTGTGACCTGCTTGTGTCAGACTTTTTTCCCAGCAAAGTTTTTGTCAATATTGTGTTTACGGCCTAATTCCGTCTCATTCCAATCATTTTAAATTTGTAAATTTATAATATGTGTTACCAATATAAAAATTGTTGAAATAAACCATTGATTTGAATTGGCAATAGAAACTAATCTTTGATTTTGACTGACAAATTACTGAAAGAAATCTAGACTAATAAATCCTTTTAGGAAAATATCGAAACCTATTAATAAATAGCATTACATAATGTAAATGTATTATCGAGCAAAATCAAATTTATTGTAGCAGACTTAACTGATGTAAAATGAGTCAAAAAATCTTTGCCCTTGTCCAACAAGTGAAATAAATCTTTGACCTTGACCGACAAGTTAAAAAGACAGTTAGTCTGATAAATCATGCCTAACTTTCTTTTAATAACTTGTCAGTCAAAGTCAGTTCTGACTTGTCTGATAAATATTGTCAGATATAACAATTGTTGGGTTGCACTTATTAGTTGTTGTTTATTTATTTATTTTTTGAAATCTCAGGATTTGTACATAAGCAGAACAAATAAAATTTCTTTAAATTAAAAAATGGTAATTAAACCAATTTTTCAGTGCTAACTCATACTGTCACTCTGACTGAATACGTTTTAACATACATATTTATAAACGATACAACCTGTGCACATCGAACTTGAATATGCCCAAAATAAGATTGTCCCCGTTAGCGGTAAAGCTGGGTGCCGGTTCTCAGACGTTTTAACAACTTAAAAGATGGCCATAAGATGTTTTTATACCATTTTTAAAGTTATTTAACATCCTCCATATGAATTGCTGACACGGTGTTGTATGAAACCATTGTAAAAAGACCATAGCATCTGTAATGGAGTATCTGATCGCCGTCGTGCGGATAAGACTTCTTATCCGCACGACCGTCTTGCCGATAAGGGTTCTTATCCGCACGACCGTCTTGCCGATAAGGATTCTTATCGGCACGACGGTCGTGCCGATATCCTCGGCCTTTCTCAAAAGGCACCCGTACCAATACGAAGATAAAGAGTTCTTCTGAAGGCCTTGTACAGTGTTGGTAAAGATTTTCCGTTATCAGCCACAAAAAAGCATGTGCATACAAACACACGTCTCCCCACCCACACCCGACGTTAAATTTTTCTCAGATGTAATAATTGGTTGTGAAGGGTCTTTGAATGTTTTTTTTATAATTGATATAGCGTCTTTTCCTGTGGTCATACAGAGGGGGGACCCGATTTAAAGTCTCATCCTTAAGAACGGAGAAGCAGGGAATCGATCTTGTGTCTCCCGGATTGGTAGTCCAGCGCGTTGTCCACTACACTATCTACCGCCGCTCCTCATTCAGGAGGACGTGGGTGGGGGATGTGTCCATTGAAATTGGCGGGACCATTGTTTTTCCTTGACTAACTTGACCTGAGTTCCGCTGAATTTATACAACTTTCAGTCGTCCAGCCGATACAACAAAATACGTGAAGATATCTGACGGCGTTGCACCAACTTTCTTTCCGACCGTCTTCAGCGTGTTGCAAGTTACGTAAATGACATTTACGCGGGAGAAGGGACACAACTTTTTGGCGCGCCAGATGGGAGTGACTATCGGCACGACCGTTTTGCGGATAAGAATCCTTATCGGCACGACGGTCTTGCCGATAAGAATTCTTATCCGCAAGACGGTCGTGCCGATAAGAATCCTTATCCGCACGACGGCGGTCAGATATTCTATAGACAAAGTTGCAATCATTCTGAGAATTATTATTATGGTATAATAATATTATTTCATTTCTGTTTGTAAATAATTGTTCTTAAGTATTTGAGTCACAACACACAATGTTAATTTCAATTATTTTTCTTATATTTCATCATGGAAGCCTTTTGACTGTCGAACATAGAGCCGGCGAATAATTGCGAAAATGCGAATTATATATTTCAACATCAGTTGCTGAATACTTTTATCGGGTCGGATGATCAGGTTAACGTTTAAAAAAAGTTTATTACAGTAATACACAGTCCGATGTGGGTATGACAACAGCTGTATATTGAACATGTGACATTAAGTAATTTAGATTATAGGTCTAAAACAAACAACGATTGGACTATCAGCGGCCGTAGCGCAGTGGCAATGTGCGCGACCTTGTAAACCTGCGCCCCGGGTTCAAGACTCCACTTGGTATTTTTTTTTTATTTTCTTTTTTTTTTAATTTAAATAAAAAAATCATTTGTCGCATAAACATTTGCCAATTAATAGTTTATTTTGTTTACTGACATTAACTTATTTCAAACAAATCTTTGACCTTGACAGACAAGCTGAATCAGGAAAATATTTTATTGTGACCTGCTTGTGTCAGACTTTTTTTTTCCAGCAAAGTTTTTGTCAATATTGTGTTTACGGCCTAATTCCGTCTCATTCCAATCATTTTAAATTTATAAATTTATAATATGTGTTACCAATATTAAAAAATTTTTGAAATAAACCTTTGATTTGAGTTAGCAATAGAAAATAATCTTTGATTTTGACTGACAAATTACTGAAAGAAATCTAGACTAATAAATCCTTTTAGGAAAATATCGAAACCTATTAATAAATAGCATTACATAATGTAAATGTATTATCGAGCAAAATCAAATTTATTGTAGCAGACTTAACTGATATAAAATGAGTCAAAAAATCTTTGCCCTTGTCCAACAAATGAAATAAATCTTTGACCTTGACCAACAAGTTAAAGACAGTTAGTCTGATAAATCATGCCTAACTTTCTTTTAATAACTTGTCGGTCAAAGTCAGTTCTGACTTGTCTGATAAATATTGTCAGATATAGCAATTGTTGGGTTGCACTTATTAGTTGTTGTTTATTTATTTATTTTTTGAAATCTCAGGATTTGTACATAAGCAGAACAAATAAAATTTCTTTAAATTAAAAAATGTTAATTAAACCAATTTTTCAGTGCTAACTCATACTGTCACTCTGACTGAATACGTTTTAACATACATATGTATAAACGATACAACCTGTGCACATCGAACTGGAATATGCCCAAAATAAGATTGCCCCCGTTAGCGGTAAAGCTGGGTGCCGGTTCTCAGACGTATTAACAACTTAAAAGATGGCCATAAGATGCTAAAGTTATTTAACATCCTCCATATGAATTGCTGACACGGTGTTGTATGAAACCATTGTAAGAAAGACCATAGCATCTGTAATGGAGTATCTGATCGCCGTCGTGCGGATAAGAATTCTTATCCGCACGACCGTCTTGCCGATAAGGATTCTTATCGGCACGACAATCCTTATCGGCACGACGGTCGTGCCGATATCCTCGGCCTCGCCAGATTTTAGTCACGCTAAACACCGGGACTGTTACTACTGTTCGGCGCAACTCAGCGACCCACAACCCCAGATAATACGTGATCATTCTCTCTCTATTGCATTTAGCCAACAGAGAATCACCTCAAAAAAGTATTTTTCTCTATATTAAGGGTATTTTGGAGGCATATGACTTGCCGTCAGTCTTTGAGCTGTTGAGCAATCCTCCTTCTGAGTCTGCATGGAAGCATATACTAAACCACAGGATACATGATGCGGTGGAGTCTTCTTGGAAGGCAGATATTGGAAGTAAGTCCTCTACAAAGTACATGAATCCTGGTGTTTTGACGGTTGGTAGTTCTCATCATATATGGTCCACCGTGAGGAATAATGTGCACGATAGTAAACGGGCACAGGTGAAATGTAAACTACTGACTGGAACATATATCCTACAATCAAATCGAGCTACTTTCAATCAACTCGCTATTGATCCAACTTGTAGACTCTGTTCAGCTGCTCCTGAGACTCGCCAGCATTTTCTGGGGGAATGTGTATTCTTCAAATCTGAAAGACAGGCTTACATAGAACAGTTGTCTAAGAGCCAATTCTTGACCAACGGGCATGTCCTACAGCTTCGGAATCCAGATTTTCTCACACAGTTGACAATAGACGTCACAGGAATTATTCCTTCGGAGGATCTTGGTCCTGGAGGGTTGGGGATGCTTGAATTATATTCACGGGAGTACATATTCACGATTCATGTCAGACGGATTAATTATTGCATTGTGAGAGGTTTCGGGAAATTGAAAAGAAAAGGAAAGATTCAGTGTTCACAGCAAAAGTTATAACTGTAAATATGTTCAACAGCACATGTATATAAAACACCACCAACTGAGCTCTAAAAGCCATAAGGCCAATATTTACCTCATCCGAGGGTGCTCCGAATAAGTAAGCGGAGGGACATTAAGAAAACAGAACAGAACAGGGCTGATAAGCATTGTGTGGGCCCTATAATATTTTAATAGTCCAATGAAAGTGATCGGTCGCTTGGCGAGCGCTCGCACTGAAACATTGACCCCACTATTTAAGTACATAAGTCTTGCAGGCATTTATTCGAACTTTATACACATGATGAGAAACGCCCGTCTCTCTTTTCCGACAATAATATATAAGAGAATTGCCAAAGCTGCAAAAGTCCAGTGTGTAGTCTCCAGATATGGCGGATCATATCCCTTCCAAACTCACATCGAAGTGGTTTAGCCACTCCTGGATAAATAGAGATTTAAAGCTAGGTACCCCGAAGAAAGAAAAGAGTGTACAACAAGGCCAGGGTATCTAGACGGTACCATTGCTATTCTTTGTCTACATAAATGACATGCCTGAGAAGATCTCCCCTACTACTCGACTATTTGCAGACGATTCAATTATCTAAAGAATCAGTCGCTCAACGAAAGATCGGGCCATGCTCGAGGAAGATCTCGACAAACTACAGAAGTGGGAAAGGAACTGACTTATGCAGTTTAACCCCGAGAAGTGCGAAGTTATTAGGATCACCAACAAAAGGAATCCCATCACTCACAAGTACCACATCCAGGGCATTCAGCTTCAAGCATTCAAGAATGCCAAGTACTTCTGTGTAAACACCAGTTCCAATCTGTCCTGGAATAAGCATGTGGACAACACAATCAAGAAGGCCACAAATAGCCTGAATTTCTTAAAATTTCTTGAAAAGAAACCTCAGTGCCTGCCCTCGGTGTAAGTCAACTGTTATAAATCACTAGTGAGACCCATCATGGAATATGCCTCTTGCGTATGGGATCCGCACACTTAAAAGAACATAAACAAGCTTGAAATGGTCCAGTGAAGAGCGACGCGGTTTGTCAAGGGCGACTTTGATAGGACCAGGGGCCGTATTCATAGAACCACTTAAGTTGTTGCTATGCTGTTGCTAAGGGCTTAATTTCTATGAAGGAGATTCCCTACAACTATGAATCTCCTTTATATAAATTCAGCCTTAACAACAGCATAGCAACCACTTAAGTCATTTTATAAATACGGCCCCAGTAGTGTGACTTCAGTGCGGACAGATCTCCATTGGAATACTCTCCAAGAAAGGAGGACACAAAGCAATGCAGTCATGTTCTACAGAAAAGTCCACAACCTGCTATCTCTGCCACTCCATTTCTCATACCCGCGAGGATATCCAGAGGCCACCGCATGAGATGCGCTTTTCCACAGTCCACAACTCGCATCTACACTGCTTCTTCCCGAGCACCATCCGTATATGGAACCAGCTGATGGAGTATGCAGTCTCAGCACCCAGCTTGGAGACCTTCAAGCAGTGGCTGCCGTCCAATACCCTCTACACCTAGATCCAGTAACGTTTTTAACCTGTTCAAAACTTGTTTTTATCTACACAATCTTTCTCAACCGGCATATGTGCTTATTCACAACAGTTCGATAATACCCGGTCAACAGAGGGATGAGCTGCAACGGGAAGAAGAAGAAGAAGAAGAAAAAGAAATGATACTTTAAATATATAGTCGTCTGTTCATCATATAATGCATGGTCCACAACTCCCGACGTAAGCGGGAAGGTGGAGGGGGCGGGGATGGAGAGGGTGTCACAGGTCAACCATGTACTCCGGAGTACTTGCACAGTATGTGGGAGGCCCTGGGTTCGAGTATTAAACGGTCGGATGCAGTTTTCCTCCCATGTGACATAAAATCAATAGAGATGCCAAGAAATGCCGTTTCTTCTGTTAGGTGATAATTATAAATTGGGTAATCGCGGGGATACATATAAAATCATCAAAATCTTGATTGAGATTTACTGCAAGTTTCTTAACTGAGCATGTGAAATAGGGAAAATACGTCATTTTTCAACAGATAAATAGTTTGGAACTTTTCTTCTGAGTTTGTTAAGTTCTTTACTATGGGCTGCCGTTTTATTATTTATTCCCTATTTATTGATACCCATAATTAAGGATATCCATTATTCGAATTATTGGTTTTTTATAATTATTTATGGATATCCATTATCATTCATTGATACTATAATTCGAATTATGGAAATTTATAACTCGCATTATAGATATCCATGATTCGTTTTATTGTTAATGTCCTATTTATTGATATCCATAATTCCAATTCTGGATATCCAACATTCGAATTACGGATATCCATAAATCATGCTGAATTAAAGATATTAATAAATCGAATAATGGATATCCATAATTCGATTTTTTAAAGATATCAATAAATCGACTTATGGATATTTTTAATTCGATTTATGGATATCCATAATTCGAATGATAGATATCAAGAAATAGAATAAAATAATGGATATCCATAATTCGAATTATAGATATCCATAAATCGATTTAGAGATATCTGTTATTGGAATTATGGATATCCAACATTCATCCTGATTTAAGGATATCAATAATTCGAATATTAGATATCCATTATTGGAATTATGAATATCAATAAATAGGGCATTAATAATAAAACGGCACCTTACGGGGCCGTTTACTTTATATTCTCTTACTTATTGATATTGTTAATTCGAATTATAGATATCCATTATTCGAATTATTGACATCTATAATTATTTATAGATATCCATAATTATTGATGAAAATCCATTATTTGAATTATGGATACTATTATTCGAATTATTGATATCTATAATTATTTATCGATATCCATAATTATTCATGGATATCCATAACTCGAATTATGGATATCCATAAATCGATATCAATAAATCATGATGCGCTATAGAAATCAATAAGTCGAATAATGGTTATCCTTCATTCGAATTATAGATATCCATAATTTGAATTATGGATATCTATAGTTCGACATGATTTATGGATCTCAATACTTCGATGTATGGATATCAATAATTTGAATTATAGATATCAATAAATAGAAACGAGTTATGGATAATTCGAATCATAGATATCCAAAAATCGATTTATAGATATTTATAATTTAAATTATGGATATCCAATATTTACAATATTCACCCTGATTTATTGATATCAATAAATCGAGTAATGGCTATCCATAATTCGAATTATGGATATCAATAAATAGGGAATAAATAGTCAAAAGGCACCCCATACTTTACAAAGAGAATGTGTCGCTAGTATATGGACCACATTCACGGGATCATAATGTTGAGTTTAAAACATCCAGCGTTAACAGAAGGAATACATTCAATTCTGGAAAATACAAGATTTGCAGATCATTTACATGCTCATGTTGAACAGTTGTGTCACGTTTATAGCAAAGCGGGTTACACATTCGTGGCTGGCAAGAAGACTACTCTTTCTTTTTCAATTCCCTTCTAGAATGAAGCATCGATAGTCGATCAGCAAAAAACTGCAGATTCTTTAATGGCTGAATTCCAGTAACTCCTTCCGGCAATGACGATCAGGCACATGATTTACATTTTTTTCATGGCAGTCTTTCGTAGCCGTCGTCAGTTTTCACTGGAGTCTGGCGCCAGTCTATAATTTTGAACGTTTTTATTGGAACATTATTGCATATTTATAGACTCTAGAGAGTGGAAAACATGTTTTTTTTTACTGTGTGTAAGCAAAGTAAATGGACGGTTATCATGTTTCAGTAAAATTTGGTTGCCATGGCTTCCAGTCCATGCATTTATGCCCTGGTTTTATTCGCGGAAAGGTACATAACCAGTACACTGCTATCGCCAAGATGTTTTATTGCTTGCCCGTTACCTAAATACATTAATAGAACATATGAAACGAATACATATTTTCATGCATTTATATATAATCTTGTTTTATTTAATGGACACACACGAGTCTATGAACATAAAGGCAATGGTTAAAACTTAAAATTAAACAACAAACATGATATATACAAAACAACAACAACAACAACAAAATCTTGAGATAGTTCCGTTAGGGCAAGTAAGAAGGGCCTCCCAGAGGATAACCGTTCACTTATGAAGTGCCGTTTTACTATAAATTCCCTTTTTGTGATATCACTAATTGATCTAATTGATATATGGGATATCACAAAATCGATTTATTAATGATATTAAATATATATGCGATTTTGGTGATATCACAAAATCGAATCAGTGATATCACAAAATAAAATGTGATATCACGAAATAGATTTTTCGATGTCACTAAATCACAGCTATTTTGTGATATCACAAACTCGAATTAGTGATATCAAAAAAACATATCCACTGTTTGATATAACAAATTAAAAACACACACAAAAAAAAATACAACATAAAAACATATCCACTTTTTGATATCACAAACTCTATTAAGAGATATCACTCGTTTTGCGATATCGCTAATTCATTCCGATTTAGTAATAGCACTGAATCGATTTTATGATATCACAAAATCGATTTAGTGATATCACTTATTTGATTGAGTGATATCACATAATAATTAGTGATATAAAATAATATGTGGTATACATATTCGAAATAGTGATATCACATAATCACAAATTCTTTTTTGTGATATCACGAAAAGGGGATTTATAGTAAAACGGCAACTCAATTCGCTGACCCTGAAGCATTGGGGTAACAACTTTGTGGCTGCTATTAGCTTGCTAACGTTCCGAAAAACGTTTTAGCAGCTCCAAACAGTTTTAAACTGATATAAAATTAAATAAAATTCAGCAGATTTTACCTGCTGGTTCCTAACCTCTCTCTCTTTCTCTCTCTCTCTCTCTCTCACTCTCTCTCTCTCTCTCTCTCTCTCTCTCTCTCTTAACCGTTGGAAAAAGAGTTTTGACTTCTCATAAACATAAGCTCTCAGAGTACAACCTCTACCGTTGTGAAATCACATGGCATGACGTCATGGGGGCGAAGTTTAACTATACTGTGCTGAATATAGTACCTATACTTTGTAATGATGAATTGTGTTGTTCAGGTCTAGTAAACATCGTGACAAAAAATATGGATAAATAAAATTCCGGAGGACATACTTAAACTAACATATGGATGTATTAACAGAAGATCAAAGTTTGGCAAATTTTCCTCAGTTTTTAGGTAGGTTGTCTTTAGGGTGTATCATTATGATTTGATGCACTTTTACCACCCAGAGAGGATACTGTACTTGTTAGTCCTAAGGCAAAACAAAAAATAAAGGAATATGATACCCTTCATTATTTGCCTTTCAAAGGTCATTTCTTCAGTTTCGTTCATGAAAAGTGTATTAATATAGTTCGTTTGAGTAAAGAGTAATTTGATATTGTCTTCTTTCTGTCTTTCCAATTTAGCTTAGAAATGGTAAAAGTGATGCAAATAATAACGTTAGATCTAGTTGTACATGTTGCAATAGTTCTTAAGGCACGAGTCATTTATTATGAGGTTATGAGGTGGGCGGTGGTGGTGGTGGTGGTGGTGTGTGTGTGTGTGTGTGTGTGGGGGGGTACATTTTCATATGATTAAGAATTTTTTAACGACCCCCCCCCCCCCAAGTCTTACCAGAAATTTTTTCGACCTCCCCCCTCCCCCCATAGGTGACGAAAAAGTAAATGACCCCCCCCCCCCCCCACACACACACCACACACACACACACACAACCCCACAACACCCCAACATTAACATAACATGTCAGACTGACCTCAGTCAAACCTAAGAAAGCCAATGAACATTTTTTTTCCATTTTTACAAGTTAATTATTTACACAGATTGATGGTCCTTTAAATGTTGGTTTTTTTTTTTTTTTTTTGCATTTTTTCTACATATGCTCAACCAGAAATCTGATGCTGAATGCTCTATAAAGCTATAATAATATTAAGGGGGCCTGGAGTGCAGCCCCCAGAAGCCAAAGCAGTTTTATTGATGACACCCCAACTCCCCGCACCCCCGGTAATAAATGACTTGTCCCTAAGGTGAATGAATACACTTTCAGGGGTAGCGGTTCTGCTATTTTTTCATGATTGCCTCTCTTCTCAGTGGGGTCAAGTTTTAAAAGAAAGAATTTGCTCCAAGAGTAGCAAATTTTCCCTACAAAAATAGACCCCTTTAAGAAGGGTTTTGTTGTCTAGGGGAGCAAATAGGAAGTCATGAAAGTTATAGCCCTTTGGCCTTTGAAAAATGGCAGAAAAACATGGAGGTGTTCCAGTAGACCTTAAATGAAACAAGATTTGTTTGACAGTGACCATAACCTCTCACAATAGTGTAGGTGCAAATCTTAAGAAGAAACAATCAGATTCGTATCTGCACTGTTTGCTATTCAACAGTTTAAGGGGGTGGATATACCTTTGGGGGAAGCAACTCTGTTATTTTCATTTTTGCTTCCCTTTTTAAAGGGGTCAACTCGTAGAGGAAAAAATTGCTCCTCCATAGGATAGGAACAAATTCTTTCCTTTAAGAGTTGACCCCACTGTTAAAAGGTTGTATTGCCCAGGGAAGGAAACAGGAAGTCACAAAAATTGTCTCTCTTGGTAAACATGGCAGAAAACATGGAGGTGTACCCATACACCTTAAACTAAGCATTTAGTTATTAGATGATTATAATATAATTACATTGATAAGGTGTCCCAATACCAAAAGGAATTAAAAACAGAAAGGTTTTTAAAGTTGCTAGAACTGGATCCGTTTGAAGGTGCTCCAGGAATGGGAGGAAACTACTATAGAAGAGAACAGAATAGAATGGCAGCAGTTCTGGGAACAGAATCGTTGCAAGTCTACTACTCCTTAAACAGTTATTGTCCAATGTTGTATGTTCATGTAGAGTGCCCTTTACATATTCTAAGTTTTGGGATATCCATAATTTAATAGTGGATATCAATCATTCAGAATTATGAGAATATATCTAGATTTTTTTTAATCCTGATACAGATTGGGCCTACAAGTATAGCTTTCACAAAAAATATGGTCTGCGCTTAGCAATCATTAATAATTGATGCTTATCAAGTGCACCATCACTACCAAAAAAATTTAGAATTGCGGTACCTTGGAGTACTTGGTAATACCTTGTGAAACAATATGATATATGCAGTTCTGTTTGAACGCTTTACATCTGTGTAGGCCGGGGTTAACATCTTTGCAAATAGGGCTCATAGAGTTTCTATGCAAATAGATTTTATGATAGTGAAGTTGTCTGAAATGTAAGGTTGCATGATAAGGTCATGCCAGAGTGTGGGTAACTAATGGTTATATCTCGCAGTCTATGACTAAAATGTCTACGCCCATGGGCGTAGACAAAAACTGACTGAAGATGCTCTGAGAATTGGAGGAAACTACTGTAGAGTTCATTTTTGGATGTCCAGTATTTTATTTTGAGATATATCACAATATAATATAGGATATTCTATTTTCCTAATTTTTTTTTTTTTTGGATATCCATTTTTGGATATATCAAAAAATCAAATTATGGATATCTGTATAAATAGATTTTGGGGTATAGCCAATAGTCTTTTTTTGGATATCCATAGGTTGAATTATGGATATCCATTATTCAGTTTTTGGACAATTAAAATTAAATTTATGGATATCCATTATTCATCTTGATTTTGGAATACCTAAAAATTTTTTTTTTAGATATCCAAAAATCAAATTATAGATATCCGTAAAATCAAATTATGGATATCGAAAATCAAGGTGATATTATGTGTCCAAAAATGGATAGCCAAACATCAATTTAGGAAATTAAGGATATATAGAAAAAGGGGCTCCATCAATTTTTATAGATTGATTTCTTTGTTTGGATATACACATTTATATTCAACAATTATTGGTACTCAATATTCACCAGATTTTCAGGTCTCACAAATTTATTCTATTTTTCCTGTATGGATAACCAATATTAAATTTTGTCTTGATTTTATGAGTATCAAAACCAGATTGAAGTGTTTCCAGAAATCATGGAGTACTGGAAATCCATTATTATATCCAATTCTGGATATCACAAACATATATGATAGTTTAATATTATGATATATTACGTTTTTAAGATATATTCTATGTAAGATATCTTTTATAATGAAAAATTATGATTATATGCTATATATTTCCTATATATCAGATATGAGATCTATATTTGAACATAATTAATGAGTTTTTCTGCAGAAAATTACAACTTAAAAGAAAAATAAAAAAAAAATACTCTTCAAAAGTTTGACATGCATGTGCCTTTGATTGAATGTGCTTCTATTTTATGGCTCATTAACCACCTGTTTTAGATCTTTCTTTTAAAACTTAGATAGCTGTGTAATTAACTTATGCATCATGTGCAAAACTGCATGTAAAACGTATTGTAAGCCAAGTGAAGTAATGAGATATTTACTATTTAATGTTAGATCTGCATGCGGACAAGGATTTCACATTAACCTTAAGAACCTTTTTAATTGCTAATAATAAACATGAAATGACAGAGAATATAAGATTATTAGTAACCAAAATAAAAGTATTGCTTTAATAATTTGCACATCCATTGATTAACAGTAAAGTCTTGAAACAAAATTTTAAGCTTCAACTCCTGTTGTTTTGTAAATAATAAAGTAGAAACATCTTTTTTATGTTTGACAAAGAAAAATCAGATCCCAGGGGATGGGAGGAGGAGGGTCTGATGTTTGTATTTTGTCAAATATAAAAAAATGTTTCTGCTTTATTATTAGTTTATCAGCTTGATTCGGCTGTGGGTTTGGTATTGAGAATAGAATGATTTATCTAATTAAGAAGTTTTTACACAGAAATGAAACACATTTGTGTGAATATGATATATTGTATATTCCCTTAATACCCAGACAGAAGCCCCATAGGAAAAAGTGTAGACCCTGATCAGACTGCTCCTTGGAGCAGTCTGATCAGGGTCTACACTGTTTGTCAGCTGTGTCATAATAAGCATCCCTTGTCTGAGTGAGGAAGAATGGACTAATTTCCACAGTCAAAGATTTTGAAAAATCCAGATAGAGAATCGGTTGAAGTGTAAAATATTTAAGGCAGATATGGTGAAAACCCAAATATTTATACAGTGACAAAGTCTGTTTGAATGCAAAAATCAGAGAAAACACAATAGGCAGAGTAGGGGTTTGTGAGTGCACTTTTGTGGCTCTACACTAATATTATTATAGGAAAACCTTGATGTTTACCTAGATTACTAGTATAATTGCATACTAGAGTAAAGAATCTAGTAATTTTCTTTTACATTGAAAGGGTTAAAAATGTTTTGAAGTTCTGACTTTTTTGTGAAACTTATTTGATAAGCATTAGTTGTTAAGAGTCAAAGTGCTGTAACTACTGAAAGGTGGTAGTAAAAGTAGGTCATGAAGACCTGGTTGGTGAATTGGCCCAGTTCTTCACAGCATTGTTGGCTTAACAAAATCGTTAGTCAATGATTTGTTAAGTCTTTAAGTATACATAAATTCAAGTGTGCTAATATTTTTTGCTGAAAAAAAAAGTGAGGAGCTTTTTTTCGTCCAAAAATGGCAGTGTTTTTGCATGTAATACATTTGACAATTTAATGTCTTGTTAACTAATGACATGTTAGTTATGTACAACAAACCCAGAATGCGAAATTGAGTGAGAGTTTTATCGCACATTATGTGACTTGTGTGATTATATCACAACCAAATATAACAATATTTGACCTAATCAAAGCAAGTGCGTGCAGTAGTATCTGTAGTTTTATCAATGTAAGTTTGATATGAAGTACGCTAGTTTGAACAATGTCATGGGAAAAATGGTCTTTAGGCCGTGCAAACTGAATATGCCAAGCCTATCCTGCATATATGCACAATCTGGTCAGAGCAGTTCTCTTTTTAAAATCTTCCCAGTCCACTTATTGCCTGGGCAATATGCAGATGTCCGGATGAGACTGTACATTTGCATAATTTGCTCTGGACGTACTGTGTACCATACTGCAGTCAGTGCATTAAGTCGTTTATTTTCTCGTGATGTGATTCATTAATTTTTATCATAATTGTTTCAAAACTTGTGTTTTGATATGAAAGAGATAATGAAACATCAATTTGGAACATGACAATTTATTTTCAATTATCAGGATGTTATTTTGTATACCAGAAATACAGAATATGAAGCAAATAGTATGGCTTCAGTAAACAAAAACAAATAAAAAATTTGTTCTCTGAAATGATGGGTTGTAGTCATTATTAAATGAATATAGCCCTTCAGTTACACAATTTACAGTAAATGAGTGCTTTTTCAGGGGAAGCAACCATCTTGATCTCCCTTCTAAAGCAGGTTAACTCTAAAATGGAAATTCTTCCCTACCAGAGTAGACCCCATATTTTATATTTTTCATCTTTGGAGGTTATAAAAGTTGCCTCCCTTTGAAAAAGTGGCAGAAAGCATGGCAATCTATCTTTTCCTACACCTTGAGTCTGGGGCAGATATACATAGTGAGTCTTTTTGTTAGCCTATGGAGTATTTCAGCATAATCATTATTTCACCTAGTGTATTTCCACATCAGCCCAGATCACTGAAATACTGTTGAAAGAGCTGTAAAATTCTAAATCCAGTAAACTGGTCAAAATATTAGTGAACACCCTTGTTGATTTTGTTCATGGGCACAATTTTTAAAATTGGAAATGGAATCAAATTATGAAACACAACTATTTTTTTACAAAAGCATCTCGAGAGTCATAATAGCTTAACAAGTTTCAGTTGGAAGCCTCTGATATTTTGTTACATTTGCCAAACTTTGCAGGAGTACCCATATTTTTGCAAATTTTATTATAGAATACCTGTAGTAAAATTTGCAAAAATATGGATACTCTTGTAAAGTTTGGCAAATAATTTGTTAGTGAGACAAGACCTGTACTGAAATCCCAGTAGACCACAGCATACAATAAATCACAAGTAAAACACTGTGAATGTTGTTGGTTTTTTGGGCCAAAAATTTCTTGTGAAAATTTTGATGCAGTAAAATGATTCTGTAAGTCTTTGAGGAAATATTACATGGGGCTAAACTTCTTTTGATCAGTTTATTATGCAAAAAAAAGCAGACGACAAAATTTACAACTTCAAAATTTCAAAAAGTGTTTCATTCAAACTATATCATATTGAGAATTCAAATAGTAGAGGGCAGACAGTGTATATCATTATGAGCCATCTAATCAGGATATATGCTGTTTGCAAATTCAGCTACTTTTGTGTCCGGCACTTTAAGTGTAAATACTGCCTCCAAAAGCTCAATAAAGTAACAAGTATGTAACTATGTAGTTCTCTTACAGTAGACTCTAAATGAGATTTGATAACTCATATTTGCAGAGTTTTAAGACCTGCAAAAATAAGAAACTGGCAAGTTTAACTTAATTGAACATCCTTGGTACATGTAATTATAAGATCTTTTCTGTACTACATCTTTTGCAGCAATTTGAAACGAAATTAAATCATGCTTTGGCGCTGTATTCAGCTCAAATTATTCAGGTTACAATTAAGTGGGTTTCCTACTGTGCATACGGGAGGTTCATTGTCCAACAAATAAAAATGATACCCAAACATGCTTGTGCACTTGTCAATATCAATTATTCCACCATGCGAATTAAGTGTTTTGCCAATTTATCCAAGGGAAGAAAAAAGATAGGCAATTGTTAGTTAGATACTGCTCAAAATATTTAAAGGAGCACTTTTTACGGGTATATACTGTATTAATCCAAATAAACACCCCTGCTCTAAAAAGCACTACCCCCTGCCTCTTTTCCGAAAATTATGTTATATTGACTTACATGAATTCCTGTTTGCTTCTCTGGATAAGATAGCTCTTTGAAATGGGGTCTTGTCTTAAAGGAAAGAATTTGCTCCTAGAGGAGTCTTTCCTTTAAGAGTTGAGGAGGCAAAAATAGTAGAGTTGCTGTTGGGACAGTTCCTGTATGTATGCAGTTTGGTCAGCACTGGAGGCTCAGATCACTATTAGCCTGTCAAAGGATTTTCTAAATTTGGAATTCACCTTTAGCCCTATTGCACTCAAAACAGTTTTGGCCGTTCTGAGTGCAATAGGGTTAAATGTAGGCTAAGGAAATTACTGACAGTTAACAGGGTTCCATTGCACACAGTCTTTCATTATCACCCTCCTGTGGTACTTATATGACTGAAATACTGCTGAAAAGGATGTAAAATTGCAAGTCATCCATCCATGCATCCATCTGTTGCAGAAGAAACATATGGTATTCTATGTCATCTACAGTCATCTTCTGGCTTCCTGGATTCTCTTCTTTTATTTTGTCCCCCCACCAAAGTTGAAGGGGGACATATTGGTTTCATTTTATTTATTTTTCAATTTATTTCATTTTTTTATTTATTTATTTTTTAAATAGACTCATAGATGGGATAGGATGATTCGAATATTGTTTAAATTTTAAGGATGGAAAATTTTATACTTTTTTCTCCCACCTTTGCCTATATAAGATAGGCTCTCAGCTCATATAAGAAATTTCTATCTTATACCTGGCAACATCTTTCTTATATTAGCAACCAGACTTTTTCATTTTTTGACTAAAATTTTAATTTTAAATGAACAAAATGGACACGCAAGCATGTCGGATGACGTTTGATAGCAGATCATGAGTTTGTGACGTCATTCAATTTTAATGACGTCACTAAAACCGGTTAAAAACGTCGCTAGCAAACTTGACGCGCGTGACGTGAGAGGCGAAGTTGCATTTTGTTTTCGCCCTCTGAAAGACAAAATAGTCCACATATCGTGTTTTCCGTCTAATTTTGAGGTGCAAACTATGTTTACACCCATTTTAGGACCCGATAAACACACTGGGCTGGTCAAAATTTACTTCAGATCATTGGTTTACAAGTTAGAATTTTCCTGTTCTGAAGCCTAATCCGACTTGAGGTTTAAAATCCGGTAACAGTGAGAGAAAAATAATCCATCATGAGCCAGTCCATGTAGGATAGGTAAATCTCACCCTCGGGGTCGGAATTTCAACCAGGGACTCGGCAAGCCTCGTCCCTGGTTGAAATTCCGACCCCTCGGGTGAGATTTCCCTATCCTACATGGACACTCATGATGGATTGTTATAATCTTGTAGTAAAGAACACATTATAGATAATAGTTCAAGTGTGGATTTTGTATTTCCCCAAAATATTTAGATAAATGTCTGAGCAAAAAGTGTAGACCCAGATCAGACTGCTTGTAAGGAGCAGTCTGATCAAGGTCTCTACTCTTTGCTGAGATTATATGAACAACATGGATATCATAAGACTAATGGAGGATTTATTAACCCTTTAAGCGCCAAAAATTAAAATAGATAAATTTGCAAACAGTTTAGATCCAGATGAGGTGGCTCATAATGAGCCACCTCATCTGAATCTACACTGTTTGCCCTCTAGTGTTCGAATTCTCAATATGATATCGCTTGGATGAAATGTTTTTTGAAATTCTGCAGACGTAAATTTTGTCGTCTGCTTTTTAGCGCATTAAGGGTTAAAGTTCACTGTCTGAATATTTACCGTAAACATTGTGGCATGAATGGAAACACCTCCATGTGTTCTCCACCATTTTTCAATGGGAGACAACTTTTGTGACTTTCTATTGCTTTTCTTGACAATGACACCCTTCCAAAATGGGGTCTAAAAGGAAAGAATTTGCTTCATAACGAGCAAATTGTTTGCTTAAAGGGTGGACCCTTATTGAGAAGGGATGTAAAAATGAAAATGACAGAGTTGCTCCCCTTGAAAATGTACCCATTCATTTAAGTTACTCTAATGAAAGGGTAAAAGATTTTTCGGCTTTAGCCGTATAACCTTACTATTGACCTACATCTTAAGTATTTCATTGGCAAATATAAATACACCCGGGATTTTGATGTAAGTGGCTTGCTTTCGCTTTCTCTTTCTACTTTCAGTTTCATTTGACTGTTGGCCTAAAAATCGTGTAGTGATGAATCTAGGTATTTTGGTCTTAATCGCTTTTTGCCAAAAAAACAGTTCACCTGTTATGTCACTCATGTAAAATATCAAACCAACAAAATAACTTGACACAGAAATCGAAGATGAAATTAACTAATTGTCGCTGGCTTAGTTGTTGATGTTGTGTTGGAACTGCGACACTTTTAAGGTTATATGTGGGGTGGTCAGCCAACCAGTCCCCATTGTTATGTGCAACACAGACAGACCCCAATCAAACTGATTCAACTGCATTTCCGAAATGGAAACACCAACATCAACAACAAATATGAATATCAACATGCGTATCCGTACAATCTGATCAGCACATTTGATATCTTACATGTGCCTGGCTCATACATATTACAATACACACTTCTATTTAATCTAAGCCGATTATCTTTTTTAGAGATATTTCTTGTTTGTTGTAAGTTGATTTTTTGTCCCAAAAAGTTGGACTTATCTAGGGCCCTGCATCAGCTGACCGCTTTATTGGCTGTTACCTCTTAATCACCCACAAATTGTTTGTAAATTAGATTAACTATATCTGATATCACTTAAAGATTTCCCATCCTTAATTTTGCTCAAATATGGGTCCAGTCATGTATCGGCCAAGGGGTTAGTGCCCTGGATTCCTATTCCATCTGTCTGGGGCTTGGTTCACATTGTGACAGAGCTCCAGATAAGAAGTGGTTACACGGATAATTTAATTTCCTTATTTTTTCGTAAAACATATGTTGTGACCGCTCCTTAGAACCGTTTTGCCGAGACAGTTTTAATGAGAGGTCACAACGTTTTTTCATTGAGAAATAAGAAAAATTATCTTTGAATTATCCATTTTACCCCTTCTTATCTGGAGCTCTGTCATGAGTTTTGTCTTTCCGCAATAATAGACTATTCCATCCTTGCCATCATCTCACTCATTTCCCAGTTACCCTAAATTACTGGAATCCTGTTAACAGGTCCATACAACCCTAGATTAGTTGTTCATTCTTAGCTAAAATATGGGTATGTTTTATTTAATCAATACATTAAGAATGCAATTATTTATCAGTTTTACATGACACAGTGAATAGATTTTAACCAGAAGTTAAGTGGCTTCAAAGCTGGACATGGTCGGCTCTTCAACAGTACAGAGAGGACCAATCGAAAGTCCAAATTTGGAACAGTTTAATACAGCAACTATTGTTTTGCCTGTAGCTAGCAGACTGCAAGACATAGAGTACATGTACTAATATGTTTATTAGGGGGACATTCCCCTCCCAAAATGACTCCAAGTATACACTACTCAAAATATTTAAAGGAGCAGTACATATTTTCCCACAATATGTACCCAGTTCAACGGCTCATAAAGGACTTCTATGATTAAGGCGAGGATTTTCCCCATTAGGCCGGCGCGACAGGTCCGAAGTTTCAAAAGTATGAAGTTTGCAAATTTTTCTTAGCAGAGCTTCCACAAATATGTAAACCGTATGAAATCAGATCATTTGTGATTCAGACCCATAGACATGGGGAGATAATCCAGTCTGACCCTACCTACCCTAAATTCAAGGTTTTCGCATACCTCATTTTTTGAGGTAATAGAAATTTTGAAATTAGTCATTCATTTCATAAATTTTTCTCATAAATGCATGCTAGATACACGCATATCACAATACAAAGCAATGGTTTTCTTCTTGTTACGCCTGACTGGCATTTAAACATGCAAAACCGTAGTTCTACTTCCGGTCAAAACGGTCAAAAGGGAACGCTTCACTATAACTAAAATATAACCCCCCCCCCCCCCCCCTCCCGTGACCCAGCACTTCCTTCTTGCAGCAGACTTATGCGATGCAAGTACGCAATATATATGAGTGGGAAGCTGGGTCATGGGTGGTGCGGGGGGGGGGGGGGGGGGGGGGGTTGGGGACGATACTCAGTAAGGCTAAGAAGACGAATGGTCAAGCCAAAGAAGAAAAATGGTCAACAGTAGCACTGTGATCTTCAAGGTAGCACTGTGATCTTCAAGGATAATATTGTGTACCATGACCTTGAATGGAGGTCAAGGTCACATACATATAGTCGAAACTATCCAGTGTTGTCTGTTATGCAAGTAATGTAAGTCAAAAAAGGGTGAAATGTATACAATCAATCATTATTTCGACAATCAGTTTGAGGATAATTTACCGTTTATCTAAAAAATGACGTCAATGTCAACGTATGTTTAACGTATTCTACATAGACACAAACACTTAAAAATTCATTGTCATGCAAGTTACATGTCATAGTCATAAATGCAAAGCAGAAGTCAGTGATCCGTATAACTTTTTAATCATGCGGAAAATTCACGCCTTAAGCACAGAGGTCCTTTGACCTCCTGCAGCTGAGAATTTCCCATTCTTTTGCAGCATTTTGAAGAAGGATAGAAGTTTAAGATAACAAGAAATTCAATAGAACTGATGCCCACTGTCATCTATGGAAAAATCAGCAGATGCTCCTTTACATATTTTGAGTAGTATATATACTTGTACCCCAATCATTATCATTTCTGCTGTATTAGTTTTTGTCTGCAACTATCAGAAGCTTTTCCAGTGTTGGCGTTGGAAGCAGAAACTTTGTTTAGTTTTTGCATTTAGCTCTGTTTTGTGACAATGCACTGACAGGCGAGACACTGCATTACTGTAATTCTTGTTTTTCCTTGCCAAAACAGTCCGAGAAATCTAGTTCCAGTTTGTAAGATGGATCTAGATCATAGCTGAATATACACAGTAAGTAATTATACCCAGTTCCACACCGGGTAGGCGACAATTGCAAACGCTTATGCAGTCGACAAACGCGGATCAAAAACAATTAGAAACAGCCTTGTGGCCAATTTGCAATCGAAAACGCTGTTTCTAACAGTTTTTTATCTGTTTTAATTGATTGTTAAGAACGTTTGTTAAGAACCTTGTCACCAATTTGCAATCGAAAACGCTGTTCCTAACAAATTTTTATCGGCGTTAATCGATTGTTAAGAACGTTTTCGATAGCTGCCTACCCGGTGTGAGTTCGTTTTTTTACTTCTGTTTTTCCTTTTGTTTCAGATCATGACATAGGCCTTGATAATGAAGCATTAGCACTAGACTTTGACTTAGACAAGCTTGATGAATTGTAAGTACTATTCTAAGGGTTGCTTGCAGGAGTTCCAGAAATGGAGCTTGATTTGGACAGTTTCAGGCAAAACTTACATGATTCTTCGAATATTTTGCAAAATTTTCCTAAGAAAGCGGGATATTTCTGACCAGCAGTTGGCACAACTGAATGGTGATGGATCCATTCCTGTTCATGGATGAGACTATTTTAGCTGTGACATGAGAAAAGCAACAAAGTGGCATGTGTGCCACATGAAGACTTGGATCAGCCTGGGTATCCGTCCAGTCTGATCAGAGGTTGTTCTGTGCACTAAAAGGGTAGCTAAAGGTCTAACCTACCTCCATGCCGACAGACAGCAAAGACATATCAGACTGGGGGATGCTAAGGCTGATCTGAGTCTTTGCATGGTGTACATATGCCACTTCGTTGGTTTTGTTGTGTCGCAGCTCAGTATTTCAAAGGCCTTAACTTTTACTTAACGGCAACATGAGAAGTGTTTGGTGGCAATTTTGAGACCATTTCCCAGCAGGCACATGACATTGAAATGACGTCTTACTGACGTCGATGCGATGTCATTTTGATGTCATGTGCCCGCTGGGTTTGGGTCTCACTTGGCAGAAAGCAGACATAGCTTTTCTGGTGGTGGTGTTGCCATTGGTGGCAGAGTAAACTTGCGTCAGCGTATGCCAGGGCTCCAGATAAGAAGGGGTAACATGGATAATTCAGAGATAATTTTTCTTATTTCTCAGTGAAAACAGATGTTGTGACCCCTCATTAGAACCGTCTCAGCTGATGGTTCTAATGAGGGGTCACAATATATGTTTTAATGCAGAAATATTGAAAATTATTCCTAAATTATCCCTGTTACCCCTTCTTATCAGTAGCTCTGGTATGGGGTTGGGGCATAGTGGTTCACAAAACATTTTCTAGTTTGTACAAGGATTATGAAGGGATATTTTTTAAAATTCCATAGAATGTTGGAAATTATAAACAATTATCAGACCGTGATCAGTTGTTAAGCTTCATCATGTCAGTTGCAAATTGTCTGTTTTTAGCTATGAATTAGAAAGAGATCTTGCTTTGAAAATTGACTTAAAAAGTTTATGTTCACTTATAGTCATTTGTAATATTTATCAATATGTAAGATCACTTTAAAAGGGTAGTCTGTCTGATTCATAGCTTTAAAATTAAATACGATGAGATTTATTTGATGAGTTTGGGTAATTTAATCATGATACTAAACTGCAATGTTGCCATTAATTGAGAAAAGTCAAAATTCACTATTATAATATTTGCAGAACTGTTTAATAATGGCTCCAGTGAGTCTGTCTGTATTTATGAAGCTGATTTAATTATTTCATCTATAACTAGCTGAAATTGACTCTTCTATCTTCAGACTACATGTATTAAGATGGCTGGATGGCTGGATGACTTGTGATTTTATGTCCTTTTCAACATTATTTCAGTCATCATCAGGACAATGGGAGGGTGACAATAAAAGGCTTCGAGCAGTGTAACCCTGTTTTTGATAGAAAAGATTTCTGCCTCGGAGAATCTAACTCATGACTGCTAGATCAGCAGGCCAGGGCTTAATCCTCTGAGCTACTGGGGGTCCAGAATTATTAAGAAAAGAGGTATCCAATGAAAATTTCGAAATTGGAAAACATAATAGATCCATCTGAGCGACCTCATCATTGGTCATAGGCCATCTGGATCTGCACTGTTAGTAAATTTTGTCTGACAAGTTGAAAGGTCTCATAATTTTGTATTTGGCTATAAGACAGGTTGTGCCCTCTAGAATGACCTCATATAATCTAAATAAGTCTTGTGTAATTCTGCTATAAGATGGGAGTTTTCCCCTCCAAAACAATTCCAAAAATCTAGATCCATCTTAAAAGATGGATCTAGATTTTTGGATGTGTTTTGTCATGTAAAAAAACGCTGTCTTAAAACTGAATAAAAACAGTATTATAACTATGAGTAGCTCAGCAAACTCAAGAAAACTGACATTTTGTGGCTTGAATATATAAAAAACCACAGCAAGGCTGAATCTAGTTTGTTACTTAATGTATAATATTCATACATGACCGACCTGTCATATAATTACAGGTAATTGTAAAATGACTGTACACTCTGAACTTCCGTTACCTTTCCGTGTTTTGCTTACATATTAATTGCTTCAGTGACTTCAAGTCCTGGTGTTTGTATGTTTTTTAATGGTTTTGTATTTTGGCCTGCTTAAATTTACATAAACAAGCAACATCATGTTTGATTGGCTACTGTATTTATAGTAGATATTCGGACATGTCAGCCAATTGTAGTGGACTCTTCCATTTTCGACTTAAGAGACTTCAGACTAGCCCATTAATTTTGTCCTGTCAGTGATGTTTAACAAAGCTTGAGCTGTCTGATCCGGGTCTACACTGATAGGCCATTTCTCTCGGCAGTTAGTTTGAAGGAAAGATGGTACTTAGCATGCTTAATCCTTAAAGTGTCTAAAATGAAGAAAACAAAATTTACGCCTGCAAAATTTCAAAAAATGTTTTGTCCAAGCTATATAATATTGATAATTCAAAGATTAGAGGGCAAATAATGTAGAGGCAGGAGCCCCGGTAGCTCAGTAGGTTAACTGCTGGCCTACTGATCAAGCGGACCAGATTCGAGCCCCGCTTGAGGCAAGAATCTTTCCCACCGTAAATGTGCTTCCATTGCACACAACCTTTCTTATCGTCCTCCCATTGTGCTGATATAACTGAAACACTGTTGAAAAGGACGTTAAATCGCAAGTCATTCATAATCCATCCAGATGAGGCACCTCATCTGGATCTATCACAGGGTATAATCGATTTCGCCAATATTCGCTTCCTGCAGAGACTGTCCGTCATATTTGGCTTCTGCCGAGACTGTCCACGAACTCTTGCTTCCTGCCGAGACTACTGTCCTCGAGAAATGGCTTCCTGCAGAGACTGTCCGCATGACTCTGCTTCCTGCCGAGAGCCTAGGCAGGAAGCAGAATCACGCAAACTGTCTCTGCAGGAAGCCATTTATCATGTACAGAAGTCTCGGCAGGAAGCAAGAGTTCGGGGACAGTCTGGGCAGAAGCCAGATATGACGTACAGTCTCTGCAGGAAGCGAAAATTGGCCGAATAGATTATACCCTGTGTCTATGATGTTAGCAAATTCAACCATTTTAATTTTTGACTCTTAAAGTGTTTAAACATTTGATATTTAAATTAGCTTTAAAAGAGATTATTCTGATATTTGACAATATTTGAGAATATTTTTATAAAAAATTTATATGCATTATAATGTATCAAATACACTTGTAAAGAAATAAGACAGGCTGCGAAGCGAGGGGTTGTAGGTTTGAGTCTGGGAGCTCAGGTAGCTTTGGAATTTCTCATCCTCATTTATCATCTAGGCCATTTTCCCATGTGGTCAGAAAGGGACACTAGTACAATCATCATAAATATTTATCATTGTGGTATATTTACAATTATACAGCAATAAAAATCTCTATTTTTGAATATCTGTCAGAATATTAAATGCTCCTTCAGATTTTATTTGGGGTGGATCCTAGTGGCATATATTTGAACAACGAAGACAGAGGCAGCCTGAGCATGCACACAGTTTGAGAAGAGTCGATCTTTCTACCATATTTGCTTCAGCAGTCTCTGGACTTGGAGAATCAATACAACAAAAAGCCCTAAGCTCTGATTTGACTGCACCAGCTGATGGGAGTTTTGTCTTTGGCACATGCCATAGGGCGCCTTTTCTTTGTACTTAACTCATTTGTTTACATGACAATTTTACCCCTAGTAGCCAAAAACTTAAGAGGCAATAACATTTATGGACAAATTCTACAATCTTTCTGTTAGTATTGAGATCCATGATTAGTTTAATAGGGGGATAATCTATTTATTGTGAAATAATTGGCTACTTACATGACAAGCCATATCAGGTTTCAAGAAGGCCTCTTAACATTCTAACCTTGTCAAAGAATTCAGTTGTTGAAACAGAAGAGACCAAAATCAATGAAGTCATGATATCTTAGCCTTAAAGATGACCAGGGGCCGTATTCATAAAGCCACTTAAGTCGTTGCTATGCTGTTGCTAAGGCTAAATATCTATAAGGGAGATTCCCTACAACTATGAAATTTGCTCTGGAGGAACAGTCTTTGTAAGACTGTTCCTCCTGAGCAAATTTCATAGTTGTAGGGAATCTCCTTCAAAGCAATTTAGCCTTAGCAACAGCATAGCAACCACTTAAGTCGTTTTATGAATACGGCCCCTGAGCTTCATTGGATTCTCAGCATAACTGAGCTGCGACACGACAAAACCAACAAAATGGCATGTGCTCCTAGATTTATAAGTCTTCACTGAGCACTTAAAGGGTAGCTAACGGTCTAAGCCAATGCCAAGCGAACATTGCAGACTCTGATCGGAATGGGCAGATGTCCAGGCTGATCTGAGTCTTTGCTGGGCGCACATGCCATTTTGTTGATTTTGTAATGTCGCGGCTCAAGTGATGGCCCATGAGGTTAACAGTTTACATGATAATCATGTTTTAACTCACTGGGCCTGGAATTACAGTCAAACCTGTATTAAGGGGTCACCCAAGGGAAGGGCAAAAATTGGCTGCTTAAGACATGTGACCCCTTAATACAGGTTCATTTGCACTGTATTTGGGTTTACGGGACCCAGAAAATGTGGCTGCTTAAGACAGGTGACCCCTTAATAGAGGTGACCACATGAGCAGGTTTGACTGTATAAGATTTTGATGAGACAATATACAAGTTTTTTGAAAAAAAGGTGGGGGTGGGTGACAACCATGTTTTAACTCACTGGGGATGGGCCTGGAATTATAAGATTTTGATAAGACAATATACAAGTTTTTTGAAAAACAGGTGGGGGGTTGGGGGGGGGGGGGGGGGGGGGGCATTTGAGCCACGACACAACAAAACCAACAATGTGGTTGTGCGCCCAGTGCAGACTCAGATCAGACTGGGTGGGACTCAGATCAGCCTGGGCATCCGCCCAGTCTGATCTGAGTCTTCGCTGTTGGCATGGAGGTAGCTTAGACCCTTAGCTACCATTTGAGCTCTTAAAGAAAAGTCTTATCAAACTGAGCAGATGCCCAGGCTGATCTGAGTCTGCGCTGGGTGCACAACCACATTGTTGGCTTTGTCGTGTCGCGGCACATTTATTATATTGAACAGGGTATGTAAAATTTATGATTTGTCCTAGGTCAGACTGAACTGCACAAGTTAACTCTTTAAGCCCCAGTGACGCAATTAGCAAAATTTGCAAACAGCGTAGATCCTGATGAGGCGGCTCATAATGAGCCGCCTCATCTAGATCTACACTGTTTGCCTTCTAGTCTTTGAATTCTCAATATAAAAAATCTTGGACAAGGCATTTTTAAAATTTTTGCAGACGTAAATTTTGTCGTCTGCTTTTTGGTAGTGAAAGAGTTAACATCAGAATATATCATTTCAGGTCCACTTTCTTGACACCATATTTGTTTGTTATTATATCAAGAGTGATTTCTTACATTAAAGTGCCATAAAACATCAGATTAAGAGCCTGTTGGCCGCCTTTGAAGCTTTTTCTTCCCTGTACTCCTCCTATTTTCTACTAGGATTTAACAGTCTTGGAAGACTCTTGGATCCTTATTTATTCCCTCGACAAGATGTTTTATTTCTGTTTTGAGGGTTTTATATCATAGCTGTAGTGGTTATTTACTGCTTGTTTGCTTTATATGGTTGTAAATCTGTGCTGCTTGAAAACATCTTGTCGGCAAGAATTGACCTTTTTAGAATAGAATATATTTTACGTTACTTATGTTTTGTTGGGTTTCTAACACTGTGTCTGCTATGAAGAATACATATCTATAGCCAAAATTTGTTTGTTTGTTTTTAAACAAACTTTTGTAGTTTTCTTGATTGTTGAAAAAGTTTCATAAAATTTACCAATAATTGGCCACTTGATCGTCATCTGACATCATGAAATTGCGTAAGAGGGGATGGATGATGTCAGGGATGGGGATTGATTTTATGAGGCTCTGCTTACTTGCTTAAGGTGAGGTGGGAGTAATTGACAAAACACATGATTTTATTCATACTTCCTTATATTATTCATTTTCAGTCCCTCTTTCAGAAAATGTATTAAAAAAGGGGGGTCGCCGATGTCGTTTTCAAGATATCTGACCTCAAAAACGTCAATTTTTCCACTTTTTCGACCCGACGTTATAATGGCGTTCTATGGAAAATGCACTTTTGTGCTCGTAGCTCTTGGATAAAAACCTTCATTCTGAGAAAACAAAACACATTTTTTTCTTCAAAAACTAACACAGTATGGCCCAATTATAGAAGTTTACTTTAAAGCAATAAAAATAGTAGGTCCCTGACTTAACTTTCGAGTGAAAGTTCATAAAATGCCCGGCCTGCAGTCTCATTAGACTGAAATGTTGACGTTGCGCATGGTGACGTTAACGTTTCTTAACTTTTTGCGCCACATATCAAATATCGCTTTTTGTAGACTACCGGCAAAATTTGTCTTGTACTTTCATCACTCATGATTGTTATTGTCTGGAAAGTGCAGGATGAAGGCAGATGTAATACGTTTCTCCCAATCTCTACGTAAGCTGTCTTAACTAAGTATTTTTAATTTAAAAAGATCGAAAGCTTTGCCATTATGCCCTCACATACAGTTGACGGGCACCCGAGTTTGGGCGGACGTCCATGTGTTATGACATTTGAACATTTCCCTTGTCCTCTTGGCTTTTGTACAGTGTAAGCCACATTGGTGTAAATAAGTCAAGTTTTCCAGTTCCTGACCCGAGCCAAGAAAGAGCATATAATATTCTGCGCTGTAACCTAGCGTTCCAACGACTGGACTTCGGCAACTCTCTCTCTCTCTCTCTTCCCCCTCTCTCTCTCTGTAAAAATGATAGGCGGCTTTGATTCACTTAAGCGTCCAGGAGATACTTTGATATACACTTGAAACAAAAATGAGAAATGAAAAACAGAAAACTGAAAGAAAGGCAAGAAAAAAGAAACACCACATTGTTTTTAGCTTATTGATAGAACAGATCTTTGAATTATCGTATCAACGTCGATAAAAGATTCTGACGACATTGCGTCGTCGTTGATAAGGCTGCCTGGCGTTGTTTAAATGCTAGGGACAGCTTAAGAAATTTTTTTATAATTGAAATTTGGCATAGCTTTTGCTGATTAGTATTTAAAGTGTGGGTGGTATGATAACGACTGTCTATGGCTGCTACCATGTTAACTGTTAAGTACGTGGTGGAAGTGTAGACAGTGATCTGACTATTCATTGTACGATTCTGGATTTAATTTCACGAGGCGTTGTTATTGCAACTCAACAGCTGCGAACTCCGTCTAACAAACTGATGAGAAACTGTTAGAGAACAGCTTTCTCCCCACGGAAAACTAGCTATATTTTTTTCAGTTTCTTCTCTACGGCACTTTCCATTTCCTTTTCTTGTCGTATGAAATTTGTAATAAAATTATTGCAACTCAATAGCTGCGAACTCCGTCTAATAAACTGTTAAGGAACTGGCAGCTATCCCGCACGTAGTCTTCCGCACGGAAAACTAACCATCTTTTTTTCAGTTTTTCCTCTACGGCACTTTCTATTTCCTTTAAATTTCTCCCAGCGCTCAGCCTCCTTGCGTTTTGTGAGCAGACCATGAAGTGATCACAGAAGCAGCTAACGCTGACGCCATCTTGTTTTTATCAAACGGAACGTTCAACGTCATTATGTAACGTAGCGACAGAAACTGCCGCACGGCGGCGCTGAATTACTCCCACCTCACCTTAAAGACAGATTTCCAGTTGTTTGTTTAGAATCTCACAAATAACAAAAAAAAATATTTCGGCAGTTACATTTATTAAATTTTGAATTCAAACTTATTTTTTGTGGCAACTTTCTTTGACCAAAAAAAAAAGAGCTTTTACAAGACCTGTATAGACCAGATAGAAAAACATACTTGAAAAGAAATGAATTTACATTTCAAATTTGAATTTCAAAACAGGTGACACAGTTCTGTCAAAAAGTAACTGTGTTAGTTGTCTTACTGTTGTAGTATTAACAATTAATTTGGAGGGGTGATGAACTGATTTATTCATAAGATCTAGTTTGATTTGATGTAGTACATACACACTGTGAATTGATTTGCAATCACAGTAAATATTTTTTAGTTTCTATAAACATTGCGGCTCCTACATGTCTGTGGCGCTTTGATTCTTGCTCACAGTGGAAATCTCTTCAACTGTAAAAGGGGTTGCATTGCCTTTCACTATCACCCTCTCATCACCCTGATATGACTGAAATACTGTTGAAAAAGATGTAAAACGCAAATTAACCATCTGTCCATCCATCCATCTATCCTGTACCAAAGCCATGCACACTGTGCAATCACTTTCCATTCAAGATTCAGTATAATCATAGTATCCGAACGCACTGTACCATCTCTTCCAGTTTTCATAGCGTTGAATCAAGAGTACAGAATTCGCTTATAACCAGTAGCCGGAAATCATTATATTTTGAGTTTTTATCCGGAATCTACTGCGTCATTTATAGTTATTCAGCTTCGAAAATGTAAAAGGGTAAGTTTAATATAATTTTCTCTTCGGTCTTTTACTTTATTGCCCTGTACAATGAAAAACTCCTTGCCGTCGCAGATTTTTTTTTCAGAACAGCTTAATTTAACACGAGATTGTGTCATGCAAAACTTAGCTATCATTCTTTTATCAAAACTAATAAACTGTAGATTGATAACGCCTTACGTTTATTCTAAAGATTTTTTATAAAACATGTAAGAAAATGCTCAAAATAGTTTAAGAATCATGCCAAGGGCGATTTGAAAACTGTACCAATTACTACCCACCCATACACAACATTGTACAGGGTAATAAAGTAAAAGACCGAAGAGCAAATTATATTAAACTTATCTCTTTATATTTTCGAAGCTGAATAGCTATAAATGACGCAGCAGATTCCGGATAAAATCTCAAAACATAATGATTTCCGACTACTGGTTATAAGCGAACGTTTGTACTCTCGATTCTACGCTATGAAAACTGGAAGAGATTGTACATGTAGTTCGGATACTGTGATAATGCTGTTAGTCAATTTACTCAATTTACAAGGGAAATACAGAACCACAGTCATGACATTGACACCTGACTGAGGGGGGTTTAACCAGAAAATCGGCCCTGCGAACATTTCTTTTTGGCATGAGCAGTTTTAAGAATGCCATAGTTCATAAGAATTGTGGGCTTACTTTTATTATTTCTCCGTTACAGCAGAACTGCCTAGGTGATTCCATCAGCATAAAGTTTGTCAAGCTTGTTATTTGAGGCCAAAGTCCCTGGGTTCAAAATCCATAATAGGCACTTTACCTTGGTTTGTTTTAAGTTGAGCATGCATATGTACAGTTGTGCCAGGGTGATGAAGTGGATGCCACAGCTGAGGTTCAGTAACATTGCAGTTTCTGACTTATCACTACACCACAGGGTATAAACCAGTCCACCAATTTTTGCTTCCTGCAGAGACTGTCCATCATATTTGGCATCCGCTGAGACTGCCCGCGATCTCTTGCTGCCTGCAGGGACTACCATCCTCAAAAAAATGGCTGCTGCCTCATCAGGGTCTACTCTGTTTAATCTCTGTTGTTTGAACACTCAATACCATATAGCTTGGACGAAATACTTTTTGAACTTTTACAGGCCTATGTTTTTTGAGCACTCAATATCATATAGCTTGGACGAAATACTTTTTGAACTTCTACAGGCCTAATTTTAGTTGTCTGCTTTTTGGTGCCTTAAAGGTTAAGTGCACTTGCTCTTTAAGCATGCATAAGACACACTTTTTATTCTTGGTACATGGTAGTGTCAGCCTTTTTGTGGCAGAAAATGCAGAAGAACAGAAAAAAAACCAAGACATCTACAGTTACTATAATTGGTACCAAACTTCTTGATTATTTGTACTATTATATGCAATCACACTGACCTGAGTTTGGAGTTTGGAGTTTGGACCAAAATTTTTAGCAGTTTGCTTTTTCGAATGAAAATTCCAAGCGCACTGGGCAGTAGGTACAGATACTGTATGAGACATGTGGCCTCTAGATGGTTAATACTCTGATGCATGTTTCCTCTGTTACTGTAACAGAAATGGCTTTTAAATGAAAAACAGTGGCAACCCTGATCAGATGGCACATTCTGTGCAGTTCAGTCTGGGTCTGCACTGTTTATAGTTCTACTGAGTAATGTTGCTAACCCATTCCATTCGGAATACCCCTTTAGGGGTATCTGGGCAAACAGTTTCGATCTGGGGCCAGATCTGAGATCCAAACCGTTTGCAGCTTAGACATCATTTCTACAGTTGGTTAGACCAATATTGTCAAAATATTCTTGATTATTGATGCAGAGGACAATTTCAGCAGACGACAAAAAATACCCAGAATGCAATGGTTTAATATTGAAATTTTGTTCAGGTACATGATTGCAGCTTCCTCACAAGCCTATTATGCTATTTAACAAGTCAAAATAAGATAATGTTGCTGTCAATTTTATGCTTGGTTAAGTGACCGCAGGGCAGACAACTAAATTTGTCTACATGCTCCTAATTTGTGATTATTACATACAGTGATACAGATTGGTCGAAACTGATACTCAGCATTAGTCTGGTGTAAGGCGGCTACATGCCTACACATAGTCAAAGAATTGAAGCTGACATTTTTATTCAAACAACAAAATTTCTGATTAAACTGGCGGGATGCCCAGGCTGATCTGAGTCTTCGCCGGGTCGCATGCCACTTTGTTGGTTTCGTCCTGTTGAGGCTGAATCGTACAATACTGTATTTTATGTGAACTACTGTGATATGTCTATAATCTTTGCTGTAAAATAATTGATCCCTGAATGAAAAAAAAATATCCAAGTTATGATACAGATCACCCACAGACATTGACCTTTCTGCCCGTATAACCTGGCTGAACTTCGAGGTAAACAATACAAGTTATTTTATCATAAAAATCTGGACGTAGACTTTGTCCCCCTTATTGATTTAGTGGCTGAAATTATGGTGGTTGTTTTGATATACCAAGATTGTGTCACTCATTTTGTTACACTGCAAAACTTCCTCAATTATTCGAGGCAGAATCAGTCACATTAATTGAAACTGAATCCTGAAATCACCTCCTTTTCTTGCTCACGTTTCTCCAGATGGCTAAAAGTCTATTCCTGTAAGCTGTAAAGCTGTTTTTGGATTTTCTTAATTTTGTGAATTTCCTATTTTTTTGTAGCTTGTCAGTGAATATCTGGTATTAAGCATGTCTTAAAATTCTCATTATTCTCATATAATTCTCATATAATTTCTCCGTCCATTCGTCTTGCATACCATATCTTAAGAACCATGCATCCATTTCACATGTGGATTCATCATCAAAAAATAGCTCCATAAATTTTTTTTGGAGGTTTGGCCCTTTGAAAATATCGGCATTTTAACTTTGTCAGCAGGATATCTCAAAAAGTATTTCAGCTAGGGGCTTGAACTTTTGCCAGCTCATTGGGAATGATGTGTAGATGAATTGATCGACTTTTGAATGAAATCTGTCAATTATTTTCGGAGTTATGGTCTTTTGAAAATTTTGGCATTTTAACTTGTCAGCAAGATATCTCAAAAATTGTTTTAGCTAGGGACTTGAAACTTGGTATGCTAATAAGAGGTGATGAGTTGATTAACTGATTAACTTACAAACCAATTTCATCATTTTTTTCGGAGTTATGTCCCTTTGAAAGTTTTTCCATTTTAAACTTGGCAGCAACTTATCTCGAAAAGTATATGAGCTAGGGTCTTTAAACTTGGTCAGCTGATTGGAGATGATAAGTAGATTGACTGATGGACTTTTAAATGATTTCCGTCAATATTTTCTAGTACTAACCATGCCCTTTTAGGATGAGGCATATGGTTGGGGGCATACTGTTTTACAAACACCTTTTCTAGTTCAAATACCCAGTGGCCACACAACATTGAAAAATTGTTGTATCCCTGTTGAATTTGGCAGAGGTAAGAAAAAAAAGACTAGAATGGTATGGATTAGGCCGGCAGAGATAATACCCTCCTCTTCATTCTTACTGAGAGAGCAAATTCTTTCCTGTAAGAGTATCATCTAAGGCTTTGGAGCAGAATGTAGATCATCTCATTCATGATATTGTTTCAGTGGATCATAACATTGCATCCATGCTGATGTGTTGTGCGCCCTGTTTGGTGGTTGATAGTTGTATTAGATTTTTGCTATTAACAGACAATAACACAAATGAAACTTTCTTAAATGTAACGCGATTTTAGTTTTACAGATGAGTACTTTAACTCTTTAAGCACCAGTGACAAAATTAGCAAAATTTGCAAACACCGCAGATCTTGATGAGGCGGATAGATCTTGATGAGGCGCCTCATCTAGATCTACCCTGTTAGCCCTCTGGTCTTTGAATTCTCAATATGAAATGTTTTGGACAAGGCCATTTTTGAATTTTTGCAGACGTAAATTTTGTCGTCTGCTATTTGGTACTGAAAGAGTTAAACCTCTTAAGGCTTTATTATACCCCTGACATACTAAGAGGGGTATATAGTTTGTGTCTTTCGGTCCGTTCATCCTTCTGTCCATCTCTCTGTTAACATTTGCGTTAAAGTTTTGCGTTAAGTTTTTTTCTTTGCTTCTTTGCTTATATTTCCAATATCCTTTGATGGAACCTTTTGGTATGTGACTAGGTATACTTCTGAGTTCATGCAGAATAGTTGACATCATCTGGATGCTGCTGCTGGCCTAAGGTCAAAGTCACAGACGTGTACATTTGCATTAAAGTTTTGTGTTTAGTTTATATTCTTCTTTATCTTTCCAATAACCTATGATGGAACCTTTTTGATATTTGACTAGGTCTACTTTTAGGTTCATACAGAGTAGTTGACACCATCTGGATGCTGCTGCTTACCAAAGCTCAAGGTCACAGACTTGCATTATTTTTGCGTTAAAGTTTTGTGTTGAGTTTATATTCTTTGCTTATATTTCCAACATCCTTTGATGAAACCTTTTGATATATGACTAAGTTTACTTATATGATCATGCAGATTAGTTGACATCATCTGGTCTCTGCTGCTGACCAAGGTCATGTGTTTACATTAAAGTTTTGTGTTGGTACACTTTGCTGATATTTGCAAAATATTCTTATGGAACCATTTGATAGGTGACTAAGACCATGTATAAGATTAGGCATTGGTTTGTTAAGGCGGTGGTTTCAAAAGCCAGTGGCACTGGTGGGGGGTATACGTGAGCCCCTGCTCACTTACTCTAGTTTTTATTGGTTTGAAAAAAAATTGATGAAAATATTTTTTACTTGTAAAGAGCATTCTGTCAAGTCTTAAATGTCTATAACTGCATTGTTTATAATAATGTATAACAATTTTATCTTTAGTTAACCTAATAATTCTCTATTATCCCTCTATCAGGAGAGATAACAATATTATTGTCATAGTAAACCTGACCACAAAATGATAATGAAATGGTATTATCAATATTTTGGCTCATCGGAATTCCCTGATTTGACAGATTTCATGAGAAAAGAGGGTTAGGGTGTGTGAAGTTTCACCCACATTGTGCAAGATACCAAGTAGAGTAGGTAAAGAGGCATAAGGCAGGGTTACAAAAGTGTTCAAGTCCTGCATGGAAAATTAAGAATCCAGTGTTGTTCATATTTACCTTAATGTTCCCGACATGCAGAGTATATTTTAGGGGAGCTAACTTGCTGTAGTCCAGGGTTGCCAATGGTCAAAGATTTTTTCCAGGTCAGGGAATTTGTGATTGCTCAGGGAAATTGGAATGGACTTGACCACAGGGTATAATCGATTCCGCCAATTTTCCCTTCCTGCAGAGACTGTCCGTCATATTTGGCTTCCCCCGAGACTGTCCACGAACTCTTGCTTCCTGCAGAGACTACTGTCCTCAAAAAATTGCTTCCTGCTGAGACTGTCCGCGTGATTCTGCTTCCTGCTGAGAGCCTCGGCAGGAAGCAGAATCACGTGGACAGTCTCTGCAGGAAGCCATTTATCATGTACAGAAGTCTCGGCAGGAAGCAAGAGTTCGCGGACAGTCTCGGCAGAAGCCAAATATGATGTACAGTCTCTGCAGGAAGCGAAAATTAGCGTAATCGATTATACCCTGTGTTGACAAGTCAGAGAAAAATCAGGGAATCTTAAAATTATGAAAGTCTTCTTCTCCTCAGGGGAAAGGAAGTACTATCAGGAAAGATAATTCTTGCACAGGAATATTTATCTCCCGCCTCATAGGGGACTAAGTCTGGGGAGCAAATTCATACCTTCAAGAGCTATTATAAACCCCTCAATTGTCAACACATACCATACTTGAGCACTGTTAAAGTACAAAGTATACAGTATTAATCCTAACATTAATGCCCCTGCTCTAACAAACAATTATTACCCATCACCTTTATAATGCTTATTAGAGGTATTTTGGCAGTGGCTGATTTACTACACTTTAGGCTCTAAATACCCCCCCCCCCCCTTTGCAGAATGCAATGCCTAAGTGGTGCTCAATAGAAACACCAGCTGATAATCAGCTTTTAACTCTGTAAAAGGGTCTTGGAAATTGAAAGACACATCAGTGAAAACTTAGGGAATACAAAATGTAGTTTTTAAGCAAAAACTTCAGGAGATCAGTATAATGAAATGCTTCAATGTTAGGTGAATCCCTTGTCTGCCCATAAAGAGAAGAATTTGCTCACCTCTGGGAACAAATTCTTCCCTTTACAGTTAAGCAGTAATCAGGAATGATCAAGATTTGGAACATTCAATCAAAAGGAAGCAGGGGTGTGCTCTATAAATTTTCTTGTACTGTTAAAAGGGCCAATTTTTAATCGGTCTGGAGATACACACTTCAGTTTTCTGCTTTGAACGTCATTGTTGACTTTCTTTTTGGTTTGAAATTTTGAAGGCATGCATTCATCATTGTTTTTACTGTCAGGTCAAATTTTAGTGTGTCCCGAGGATTGTTCAACCTTCAGGCATGTATTTCAATACTTTCTGCAAATATTACATTGTTTGTTCTTTTTCTTTTTCAACAGAAATGTTAGTCTTTCTCTTTAAAATGTTTGCTTGATGACATTAGAAATCCGTTATTCTGTGTACCCACATAATGACCAGTTAAAAATGGGTAGGGTTAATAGTATTTTATCATATAACGCCACATTTGAGAGTGTAACAAAGCCATGCATTAAAAACAATAATCCACTAGTGGATTAAATATGCAAATTACGTCGTAACGTTATGTGTTGACGTCCATAAAAACGTCAGGTTTTCTTATGGCGGGATCGTGACGTTTTAGTGCAAAAAATTGCTAATAAAATGCGATTTTAGTGTCATATGATAAATAGAATCTTGCATTCGTGCTCCTATATTATTGAATTTATAAAACTTGTTGGGGAAAACCGATAAGATGCTCGGCATAGCCTCGCATCTTATCTTTTCCCCCAACTTGTTTAATAAATTCAATAATACATGAGCACTTATGCAAGATCCTCTATTTATTAAATAGGAGAATAAACTCAAGAGGAAGAGAAATGAAAAAAAATAAAGGAATAAAGAAGAAAATAAATAAAATAAAGCAGCAACAAAGGACAGCTGTGTGAGCAAATACTGTTTAACTAAAAATGTTGTAGTTAAACACCTCAGCCCTTACCCTATAAGGGCAATCAGCATATTTCTTTCCCTGTCTCCCCACTCCCCCATTCTATATTCAGGGCTGTGGAAACATCAAAATTTTCTACTTTCCATGGACAAGTAAATAGATAAAATCAACTTGTCCAAACAAATATTTACTTGCCCAGAAAAAAAGGCATTATATGTAGTAAGGAAAGAATAATTGATAATGAATAGAGGAAGAAATGATGATATTTTTTGGCTAACTGTCACAAAGTTTTGAATTAAAACATGTTGTTGGCACCTGTTAAAATTGCCTCAATTGTTGATTCTAGTAGGAACCCACAACATACGTTTTCGTGAAAAAATATGAAAAGTATCTCAGAATTATCTTCAATACTTCAACTGATGATACTTTGAATACTTGTCCTAGGGCAAGTAAACTGGAATTTCTCACTTGTCTGGAGTCAAACTGGAAAAGTAGGACAAGTCGGGCAGAGTATTTCCACAGCCATGCTATATTTGTTCATTTGTTCTGCATTATGTTGAAACTGACCCTAATAAGGATGCGCCTCTAACCTAATTACTCTGGTAGGCACACTGGTTTTCTGCTTTGAAATTAGAAGAAAAAAAATCATTGAATATTATAAACTGTACATTTCTAATGACAAACAGTGCAAACTGTAATTTACAGACTGCAAATCAGACACCATTTCTTGCTGATTTTAAATGCATCTTGATTCCTTTTGAGTAGCACGTTTAGACTCCTTGAGTTTATTCCCAGCATCACTGTCTTTATTAATGAAAACAATAAGGATGTTGACAGCTAAACTGCTGAATAAGCTGATATGATTGGTTAGTTCCATAAGTGCTTTTATGACAGAATATTCTGTCGTAACATAATAGCAAATGTCTTTCGGAAATACTTCTTCAAAATGTAACCTCAAATAACAATCTAAACTCCTTGAAATAATGCTAATTAACCACAGTTGGAGTCGTGAAAGCTAGGTCAGTCGCCAGATACAGGTCAAGTCAGAATTCTCCATAAATGGGCCATGAGCTTTGTTTATGGTTTTGTTATTGTCATGCATAATACAGTAGAACTTCAATGGCTCGAACCCTGATGGCTCGTTAACCTTGCCTGGCTAGAACTCTTTCTTGGGTCCCCAGAGGTCACTTTATATAGAAACTAACCCTGGTTGGCTAGAACTACCCTTGGCTGGAACTAATTTCCATAGTCCCAAGCCTGTTTGAGCCACCAACAACGAGGTCATATAGAGATGGGACCTCAGTTTAAAGTCTCATCCAAAAGACCGGAGAAGCCGGGGGTTGATCTTGCAACCCCTGGATTGTTAGTCCGGAGTGTTATCCACTACACTACAACCGCTCCTATATATATTTATGAAATTAAAGATAAGTTGAAGGCTGGTTCTCATTTAAGAGAGTTTATCTTACTCTGAAATCAGTCTAGTGTAATAATTCTGCTATAAGAGTTTTTTCCCCCCTTCAAAACAACCAAAATTGTAGATCTGTCACTTTAAGATGGATCAAATTTTTTGTTGAAGGAGAAACTGCTCCCCTACCCCCTCCCCCCAACTCCTCCCAACCCAGCTTATAACCAAATAAACACGGTATGCTGGTAACATTACTGTTTGAACACTTTCAGATATCATCATCAGCACACATTGTCCACCATTCCTCAGTTCAATCTTAGGATGGATCAAAGGAGTCAGCCTCTGTGTGCTTCTCATATTTCCTCCTTAAACCTATAGTCAGAGGGACAGGCATAAGCATTTGTAAAGAAATATTTAATCTGCGGTTGTGATCTATAACGCCGTTAATTTTATTGAAATTATAAATATACACTTATACCATTTTTTCATGTTTCATGCCACTTAGGCCTGGGTTCGATGTAATAAAACTTGAGTATAATCTCAAACTCAAAATAAAGCACACTGATTGGGTGCTTCCGAGCACATGCTCGGAAGCACCCAATCAGTGTGCTTTATTTTGAGTTTGAGAATGTACTCAAGTTTTATAACCTCTGGGCCTGATTTCACATCTCCTTAAAACACAGACTAACTTTCAGTTATCGAATATTTTATCTTTACCGTAATCCAACATTAGTCATTAATTAGTGCTAAAAACTTATTTTAAGGCGACATGAAATTAGGCCTAAGTATTGCAGATCACCTGCAGTACTAGTTGCAGCACAGTGAATTATTACTAAGGGAATTAACTCAATTTTCATTCTATGAAATTGTTCAACTGTTTTAATTCCCTTGTTGTAAATAGTAACTCTTGTGAGAAGATATGCAACAAAAGTTAGAGTTTTTTCCCTTGGTGAAAAAAAAGTATAGGAGAGCAAATTAATTTTGGCAGAATAACTGCCTTTATGAGAAGTCTGTTGCTTTTTTAGGGCTTGGAGTTAATGCATATAACTCCTCTGACTATTTTTCAGACTCTGTGTTTCTTGGATATTCCTCCACTTCCTGGAGCACTGTCTTGTTAGATGTAAGAGTTGTTGTAGAAGTTGTATAAAACTGTCTTGTAGATATGATGGTAAATGTCTCTTATTAACACATGTCTCCCAGCTTAAAAACTTTAAAACTTACATGTGCATAAGGAAGATATGCATATTGACAGAATTATGACCTTTTGAACTTAGTCATTTTGGACAGTTTTTGTACCCCCAGCCATACTTGGTTGACTTCTAGATTGCAACAGTTTACATACCCGTATGCTGCTGCTGACACAAGGTCAAGGTCATATATTGGAAAATTTGCATCAAAGTTATAAATGTTTGTATTTCCAATATCCTTCAGTGGGACCTTTTGATATGTTACTATAGTCAAGGGTCAAAAGTAATTCCACAAAAATATTTCCCAGAGACTATAGTATATTTACATGTTTACAAGAAAATAAATTTGTGTAAGCAATTTCTTTTATGATAGATTTTTCTTAGCATTTTGCATAAACATAAATACAGTATTTTATAAGATTTCACTTGAAAAAGTCATTAGATCTCAAAGATTGTTCTGTTCTGTTCTGTTCAATTCTCCTAATGACATTCCCCAAGTGACACAGCGGTACTTAATCATAGTTGCATGATCTCAAAGACTGCCTACTAGAGCTCATTATACCCCCAGCAATTGAAGTATGTTTAGGGGTATATATGGTTTTTATACGCCCGTTTTGAAAAAAGGGATGTATTATGGCATGGATCTGTCCGTCTGTCTGTCTGTCCATCCATCTGTTCGTCTGTCAACATTCTTGTGCGCGCTATATCTCAGTAACAGTTTGAGATATCTTCATGAAATTTTGTAGGCATGTATATTGTGATGGGGCAAAGTGTTGTGTACAGTAATGGTTGCTCCACTTTTCTTAGTTTCCAAGTTATGCCCCTTTGGTTATTTTATACCCTACCAGTCTTGTGCGCGCCATAACTAGATAACCTTTTGGGATATCTTGATGAAACTAAATCATAGCAATGTGTATGAGGCTCCAATGATGTGTCGCGTATGACATTGGTTGCTCTCCCTTTCTTCATTATACCCCGCCACACTTTAGTGGCGGGGTATTATGTTATACCTTTCGGTGTCCGTCCGTCCGTCCGTCCGTCCGTCCGTCCGTGCTCACCATTTCCGATCGATAACTTGAGTATTTATTCATGGAATTTTTTCAAATTTTGCATACATATTGTTATCGGCGATGAGTGGTATGGGATTGTTAATGGGCAAAATCCGTCCATTTTTAACGGAGTTACTGCCCTTTTTCGTATTGGAAAAATGGTTTCTGGCCTGTTATTCCTTTACTGTTCATGATATCTGAATGAAACTTCACAGATATGTTGCACATCAAAGGTTACATATTGTGACTAAGGACCGTCACTCTGACCTTCCCAGTTTGTGAGTTATCCGCCCTTGATAGGTCTGAAAAAAGGTTTTTGACCTATTGTTCCTTTACTATATGGAATATCTGAATATAACTGCACAGATATGTTTCACATCAAAGGTAACATATTGTGACTAAGAACCGTCACTCTTACCTTTCCCGTTTGTGAGTTATCCGCCCTTGATTGAATTAAAAAATGTTTTTTACCTGTAGTTCCTTTACTATGTGGAATATTTAAATGAAACTTTACAGATATGTTTCACATCAAAGGTTACATACTGTGACAAAGAACCATCACTCTTACCTTTCCAGTTCATGAGTTATCTGCCCTTGATAGGTCCGAAAAATGGTTTTTGACCTGTAGTTCCCTTTCTATATGGAATATCTGAATAAAACTTCACAGATATGTTTCACATCAAAGGCTTCATATAGTGACTAGGAACTGTCACTCTGATCTTTCCGGTTTGTGAGTTATCCGCCCTTGATTGATCTGAAAAACGTTTTTTGTCCCCCGCCTTTTCGAAGAAAAGCGGAGGGACATAGTTTTCGGCTTTCCGTCCTTCCGTCCGTCCGTCCGTCCTTCCGTCCGTCCGTCCTTCCGTCCTTCCGTCCTTCCGTCTTTCCGTCCCCCTAAAGTAGTAGGTACCTTGTGTGCGCAACTCCTCCTACAGTTTTATGCCGATTCTTTCGAAACTTTACAGATGTTTTTGTCATGGTCTGAAGATACGCATGTGGTTTGGATGTAATCCTGAGATTATTTTTTCTCACTTTTTTCACAAGTTGAACTTAGTCATTTTTTAGGCGTTTTTACTATCAAAGTGACTAGGTAGTGGGTACCTTGTGTGCGCAACTCCTCCTACAGTTTTATGCCGATGCCTTTGAAACTTCACAGGTGTTTTGGTAATGGTCTGAAGATATGCATGTGGTTTGGATATAATCCTCACATTATTTTTTGTCACTTTTTCCACAAGTTGAACTTAGTCATTTTTTAGGCATTTTTTCAATCATAGTGACTAGATAGTGGGTACCTTGTGTGCGCAACTCCTCCTACAGTTTTATGCAGATTCCTTTGAAACTTCACAGGTATTTTGGTCATGGTCTGAAGATATGCATGTGGTTTGGATATAATCCTCACATTATTTTTTATTACTTTTTTCACAAATTGAACTTAGCCATTTTTTACATACATTTTTACTGTCAAAGTGAATAGATAGTGGGTACCTTGTGTGTTCAACTCCTCCTACAGTTTTATGCCCATTCCTTTGAAACTTCACAGGTGTTTTGATCATGGTCTGAAAATATGCATGTGGTTTGGATATAATCCTCACATTATTTTTTTTATTACTTTTTTCACATTTTTAACTAAGCCGCTTTTCCAGCTCAAACGCTTAGTGTATATACAGTGGAGACATAGTTTCCAAGGCGGGGGACATAAATTCGTTGAATTTGCTTGTTTATTCTGTAGTTCCTTTACTATATGGAATATCTGAACGAAACTTCATAGGTATGTTTCACATCAAAGGTTACATATTGTGACAAAGAACCATCACTCTTACCTTTCCAGTTAATGAGTATTCCCCCTTGATAGATCTGAAAAATGTTTTTTGACTTGTAGTTCCTATACTATATGGAATATCTGAATGAAACTTCACTGATATGTTTAACACCATAGAATAGGAAACAGAGTCTCTCAGCTCAAAGAAATGCTTTACAGCCTGATCTAAATCTACACTGGTCAGAATGCTCCACGTTGTTGGGTGGTTTATATTAATATTTATTTACAGTAAGGACATCATATCTCTGTCTATCTCAGTTCTGTGGCTCTTTAGCTATTATATATCTCAAAAAATAAGTTAGGATGCACAGCAGTGGCGGGGTATCATGCAGTGCCTGCGGTGCTTTTATTTTGGAGTTGCATCCCTTTGATTAGATTTTGTGGGCTATTTTCGTGTATACTAATCTTGTTCATTCAATAACTTAGTAACTATTTGGAATATCTTGTGATGAAACTTTATAGCAGTCTGCATGAACACATGACAGGGTGTCACATATAAGAATGGTTGTTTCCCTTTCCTCAATTTTGGAGTAACCTCCCTTTTATTAGTTTTTTAGGCTAGACCCATTCCCCCATTCACTCCGTAACTCCATAACCCTTTGAAATATTTTAATGAAACTTTGTGGGGATGTGTATTATAATGGAGCAATATATCATGAGCATGAACCACAACTCTGGCTTACTTATTTCTGAATTATCTGCTCTTGCATCAATTTCCGTTTTACTCTGTAACTCCTTAACCGTTGGAAACATTTTAACAAACTTTATATGGAAATATTTTAACAAACTTTATGGTGATGTGTATATTGTCAAGGGAATGTATTGACAAAGAATGGTGCTCTTGTTTACTTAGTTTATGAATTATTTCCCTTGTTTGACTTTGGCATCTCCCATCCCTATGGCTGATTTTTGGCACACTAATAGTATTTGATGTGTTAGATGCTTTAATAACATTGCAGTCATTAATTACAGAGTTGTTTCCCCTGTTTTTCTGCCTGTCCATCCTTCTATTAAAAATGTTGTTCATTCTGTAACTCATTCATGACACTGGAACGAGCCTATTATGCGCCGCTTGCGAAGCTCTTGTTATCTTTTGTCTTTTCCTATACATCCATCTGGTCTTTGTCTATACATCCATCTGTCTGTCCATCTGTTTGTTCATCTGTCTGTTTACAGATGCTTGATACCCGTAAAAATTCTAGCTATTGGGACAGATATGTCTGAGCAAATATTGCAGGCCTAGTTCATACTGCGACCTGGAATATATGTACTTTCTTCATATGGACCGATTTTCTCCCTTTGTAAATCATTTACTTCCCTTGCTAAAGGGTAAGGGAGAGAAACCAGTATTATCTCCCTTGCTGATGCGAGAAATAATTCCTTTATTCACAGATGTGGAAGTGTTAAGATATATTTCCGTTTACTTGTGACATGATTGATGTTTATTTTGCTAATAAACCTTGTTAATAAGGCAGTCCTAATCAAGCATGCGTGGTCGTACCATGGTGTACCAGTCCCCAGTCACAGTCAGCTCTACTGACGTAAACCTTCTAATAAATGACCAGTTATATTGGAAAAATAAGTAGTATGTACGTACACTGTGATCAATATGATTCCCTCGTTAACACTTGCAAAGTGCCAAAATTGAAAATAGTTGAATTAGCAAACAGCATAGATCCAGATGAGGTGGCACATTATGAGCTGTCTCATCTTGATCTATGCTGTTTGCCAATTCAAGTACTGACTACAAAATTTAGGTTTGCAGAGTTTCATTTTTAGAATTCAAAGACTACATAATATCTTTAGAGGGCAAACAGTGTACATCTAAATTAAGTGCCTCAGAAATGATAATGAAGTGCATTAAAGGTTCATTTTAGAAAGGGCTTCCATAAAGCCTTGGATTTCAAAGTCATGGCAGTTTGAAAATTTCTTGTCAGAAAGTCCCCCTGCCTTGGTTGAAATTTTTGGAAAAGTTCTTATTAATTCTGACATTGGCAAGTAGGGCCCAGTTGTACAAAGCTTTGCAAAAATAATGATTGTTAGCTAGCTAGACAAGGATTTGTTAAGTTTTCTAGTCCACATAAAATCAAGTATATCCAATATCATTTGCTGAAAAAATGTGAGGAGCTTTTGCTCTGCAAAAGCGCAACATATTTTTTGCAGCAAAACATGTCAGTATTCTTGTGCACAATATTTTTGAAATATAACATTTTGATAACTAATGATGTTAATTTTGAACAGTCAGGTCCTGGGATATTTATTAGATTTTCTACGGTATCAAGGCTGAGCCTTTTTTTAGTATCATTATATAACCAGTATCATGAGACATGGGACCTTATGGCTTATGCAAACATCAGTGACTCAGATCAGATGGCACATCTGATCAGTCTTACCTGGTCACACAAGTAGCCATTGGTTTCCTTAGGAAACTATATCATACAGTAAAAAACCAGACCATGCAGTCTGGTCTGGCTTTTTTTGCTGTATACACGTCATAATGTACCTTTTCTTGAGACCCAGCTCTTATATTTGTGTCTCTATATCTGCAAGAATTTCCCTTCTGGTGTATGTCGGTGTGAGCCTAATTTGCATTTTCCAAACATCTAAATATTTAAACATTTGCCTCTAAGTTAAGTTTCGTTGTGTTTGTCTCTAAAACGTAATTTACCAGACACTTGAATTTATACTATTGAGAATATGCTTAAAGTTTTGAGGTAAAAAATTTATATATTCTGTTTTCTTATTTAATATAAATTTTCCTTGATTTTTTTCACTCTTTCTCTTCATTTTGATCTTCACTTGTAAAGCTTGCTGATTAAAAAAAAAAGATGGACACAAAAAAGAAATATCTTGCATTATCAAGGCTCCAGTTGCAAGTAAATATGAGCTGCGACAGGAGAAAGCCAACAAAGTGGTTGTGCGCCCAGCGCAGACTCAGATCAGCCTGGGCATCTTCCCAGTCTTATCAGAGTCTTTGCTGTCCGCATTGAGACAGCTTAGATCCTTAGCTACCCTTTAATCGCTAAGGGAAGACTCAGATGCCCTGGCTGATCTGAGTCTGCCTCTGTGTCTGAGCGCACAACCACATCATTGGTTTTCTCATGTTGCGGCTCTTTTAAATATTTGGTGGTAACTCTGGGATGGTGTTATGGGCTCTTATTAGAAATGCTTCGCTGAGGTGGTTTTAATGAGGAGTCACAGCTAACATTTTATGGAAACCAATAGCAATTATTTCTGAAAACTGTTTTCTACAGAATTATTGTACAACATTTTTCTTTTCACCTATTAGAGATATAATTCATGATAAATTTTTTAAGTGGTATTAGTGGGGTTTGAACCTTTATGTGGGGGTAGTAGTTAGAAATGCAATGTTCTTCAGCTTTCTATTATTTGTTACCTACTGATGTCCCCAAATATCGTATATAAACAGAGCTCCAGATATTGAAGATAATTCGAAAATAATTTTTCTTATTTCTCAAAGAAAACATATGTAGTAACCTGGTTCTAATGATGGGTCACAAAATATGTGTTTTTCTTAAGAAATCTGGATAATTATCCCTATATTATCTTTGTTCCCCTTTCTTATCTGCAGCACTGATAAAGCTTTTGCAATAGCATAATGGTTAATTATAAATTTGACAGAAGTTGCAGTACTAGCTAGGCTCAGCTGCGGCATCTTATTGTGAGGGTTTGAAACCGCCATTATCTCAGGCTCATGGAAAAAATAAACTCTAACCTGGAGCTCTGTTGTTGAAATTGTAATTATACATTATGGATTTGCAGCATGTTTCTTTATTAATGTTTGTGATTTAGACTGCCCAGGAAAAATATACAAGATAATTAAGCCCAAACCAGTCTGGGCATTTTTCATGTGCTGTCATCATTTTGCAATGATTTTGGCCTTTAATTAACACTTAAAGCACCAGAGATGAAAATAGCTGAATTTGCAAACAGTACAGATCCTGATGAGGTGGCTAATATTGAGCTACCTCAACTAGATCTACACTGTTTGCCTTCTGGTCATTGAATTCTCAATATGACATAGCTTGGATGAAACATTTTTTGAAATTTTGCAGACGTAAATTTTGTTGTCTGCTGTTTTGCTCTTAAAGGGCTAACTTGATGATAATTCTGGCTGTGTGCTAGAGAAAGGGGATGTATAGTCAAACAGAACTTTCAGAAATCCAAAAAATGCTGTTAGAAGGAGGTGGCTGTTGTTTAGAGGTGAAAGTTTATTTAGATACAGTTGTAGATAATTGAGTTGCATTCAGCAGAAAGGTGACAAAATGCATCTGCCAATAGTAAAGACTCAGATGTGTCAGTGCATCTGTTCAGTCATTATTATTATGCTAGAGCTTTCATTTTGTGCTTGTATATTCCTCGGGTCCTTACATGGTTTGTGTGAACAGCACAGGCTGTGATCATCAGACTGTGCGAATTTGCAGGCTGGTCTGAGCCGTTCCTATTCATTATTTTTTAAGCCCCCTTTTCACACGTCACAGTTCATGCTACAGGGTGATAGTGAAAAAAATTACTGTTAAGAATTAACTCTTTAGACACCAGTGACGAAAATAGCATAATTTGCAAACAGCATAGATCCTGATGAGGCGGCTCATAATGAGCTGCCTCATGTGGATCTACACTGTTTGCCCTCTAGTCTTTGAATTCTCAATATCGTCTGCTTTTTGGTGCTGAAAGAGTTAAGATTCTGGCTAAATATAACCACCACAACTGCTAAGTATCCACACAAATATGAATGTTTCCAGATCCCTCAGACTGTTGGTTTAACAAAAGGTTCATTCATTTTCAAAGTAATCAAATGCTTTAGACATAACCATAAAGATATAGATTAGGTATTTTTGCAAATAATTATTTTTTTCTTAATGGAATTGATTGATGATTCGATATCTGAAATTCGGTGTCTGTCTTTACATTATACCTAATGTTTTCTTAGTGAATACCATGAAAGTCCTGGGCATTGGGACAGATGGGCATGAGCAAACAGTGTAGACCATGATCAGACTAGGAGCAGTCTGATGAGGGTCAACTGTTCAGCTTAGAATTTTGTTCATCTTTGACGGGGAATATGTAATCAAAGTCCATTATATACAAAGATTTGTAGGGTACTTTTAAATGTCCTCGCCGCAAGGGATTTTTATGGTTTTTGAAAAAATTAATATGACTAAGAATTGATTTTTGATTGACATTTTCAGAAATGCTTGTCAGAAGTGATAGGTATAATTATCATGAAAAAGTTTATAAATTTTTCAAAATGATATTGCAAATTTTATTAAATACTAATTTTTTCTATATATTTTTTTTTTAATACCAGAAAGAAATGTCCATTTTAAGATGTTTGTCCTAAATATTTTATTGACAATTTTAAATTCTCTTAACCCTAAAGCACCAAAAGAGCAGACAACAAAATTTATGTCTAAAAAATTTCAAGAAATGTTTCATCCAAGGTGTATCACATTGAGAATTCAAAGATAAGAGTCAAACAATGTAGATCCAGATGAGGCAGCTCATGATGAGCTCATGTCATGAGCTGCTTCATATGGATCCATGCTGTTTGCAAATCCAACATCATATCTATTTCAACATAGCATTACAGTGACACTCTGAATCTGAAATGTCAGATTAAGTAAAAAAATGTTCACAGTGGAGTGGGTATCATGAATTAGTAAGAGATTGAGTTGATACTGCTTAATGTTTTAGTTGTGTAGCCGTACTAAGGTACGAAATTGTCTGATTTTAACAAGTAGTTCTAATCGTACGGCCTGCGGCAATTATAAACACACCTTTTTCAATCAAGATAGAATTACCTGTATACAGTGAATGGTGTAGTAAAAATAGGTACTTTTACAATTTCAACAAAACTGTCAGATTTTTGGATTCCGGGGCAGTGACACGTGAAATCAATTCGGAATTCACGGTGGTAATTAGGTCTTGAGTTGTACATTTAATATAGTTTGTGTATATATGATGTGTAAAGGAAGATGGTTTTGCTTAAAGAAAACAATTTAATGGACAGATTATTTTTGACAAAAAGAAAATAGTCTTTCGTCCACATGGTGTTTATGTACTGTCCTGAGTGGGACTATGACGCACAGTTTCGCTGATTAATTATTAACGTCACAGTTGATAGTGGACTAATTAGCTTCTGGATAGGTTTTTGAAGATTTATTTTTTCGATTAATAAGATAGTACTATCCTTTCAGTATCTTTCTGTTCCTTTCAAAGTGCTTTTTGGCAACATTAGATATATTTTCTTGGAGATTTGGATTTCTAATAGAACAAAATAGTGATCTGAGTGGTGAAGTAATATATAATGGAAACGGTAACTGATTATATGATAATCAGTCCATTCAGCATTATTTAAAAGTCAAGTTAAAGAACAAAATCACGAACTGTAAGTTTGTAACTGTGCTAGGATCTACATCAGTGGATTAATATGCTTAACTCGGACTGAAAATTAATTTCCTAGTAAAGCCATTATCAAGAAAGTGAGGGAATAAAATAGTTCTAATGCATTCTAATATGATGTTAAGGTATGTGGATATCATATTTTTTGTATATTATTATTTTTGTTACTGGCAATTTGCCTCGGGAGAAGTACATTAAAATTGCAGCATCAGTCCTTATCTTTGTGATTACGAAAAAACTACTGAAGTAGATTTGAATCAAACTTCACAGAATGGTAAAAGGTAATGAGAAGGCGTGTTGTGCAACAATTTGGGTTCCCACACAAGGTCAATGTCACAGTTAGGGATCAAAGGTCAAATCTTGTCTTTGCAATAACTAAAAAGTACTGAAGAGAATTCAAACTTCACTAAAAGGTAAATAGTAATGAGAAGTGTTGTGCACAAGATTTGGAAGCCCATGCCCAAGGTCAGGGTCACAGTCAGGGCTCAGAGGTCAGGGTCAAATTGTCTTCACTATTACTATAGAAAGTTCAATCAAACTTGAGACAGGTGGCGACTGGTGAGGCATAATGAGAAGGTTTCATGTGAAAGATTTGGGTTTCCATGCCCAAGGTCAAGGTCATAGTCAGCGGTGAAAGGTCAAATTGAGTCTCTGCATTGGATTGTGCGATGGTGCTGCATATAACTTCCAGTGCTGGGGCGTCCTACTGATTTGGATGATAGTAGAGCAGGGGTCAACTGTGCTTGCATTAGGTGCTGGTGGGGGTTGTTTCGACATTTTTCTCTCGTCTATCATTTCTCTCTTCTCTCTCCCTCTGTCTGGGAGACGGCTTGATATAGACTGAAATACTGTCTCAAAGGGCCGTTAGATCCAAAACAACCATCCAGCCAACCAAAGCAAACTGAATCAAATTTTACAAAAAAGTAAAGGTTAATGAGAAGGTATGTCACATTCAAGACTGAGGTTTCTTCTTAAAGGTCAAGGTCACAGTCAGAGGTCAAACGTTAAATTCTGTCCCCTGATTACCCAAAAATTTCTGAAGCAATTTTGATCAAACTTCACAGAAAGGTTAAGCTTGATGAGCGTCACACAAGTTCTGAGGGGCCTTTAGGGGACATTATGTTACTGTAACATTTCTTCTTGTTTTGTTTTCTCCATTTGATTCTACTTACATGTATATGTCATAAGAACATGCATATATGATAATAATTATGTGTTCAGGGATAAAATCTCCCAGCTTCAGAGTTGAACAAATCTGTTCTGGTGATATTTTGCAAAACTGTTGTACTGCACGCAGTGCAAACCCTAATTAACCCTTTTTAGACTGGATACCCGTTTTGGGGACATTATGCAAACAGTGCAGACCCAGTTCAGACGCCGCAAAGCGCGGCGTCTGATCAGGGTCTACATTGTTTGCTTACAGGAATTTCTTTGCAAGGTACAATAAAAGTGAAAATATTCACCAGAAACCCCTAAAACTAGTAATGGGATTATCTGAATGATAAGAATGGACAAGTTCACTGGTCAAAAAAGGGTTAAACTGCTCCTCTTGGGCAGTCTGATGTCTATCAGAGGCAAGACATAGATATTACTTTTCTGGAGTTGCCAGTTGTGGTAGCAACATAAACTTCGCATCAAGTTTCTGGTTTAGCTCTGGTTTGAGACAATGCGCAGACAGGCAAAACACCGCCAGGCCGCGTAGCGCAATCGGTAGGGCACCTGACTCATAAGTCAGAGGTCCTGGGTTCGATACCCGGTCTGGCCACATACTTTCGTTTCTCCGTCCGCTGATTCAAGAAGGGCAGTTGTCAGTTACTGGCGAAAGTATGTGCACTTAGTACTGGTTAAGTGCTTAGGAGGTCTAAGTCTGCCCAGGAATAGTGTGGTTAGGTTAACTGACCGTCCCAACATGACCATAGCTGTTAACTGTGGACGTAAAGCAACAAATCAATCAATCAATCAGGCAAGACACCACATTCATTGGAATTCTTGTTTTAACACTGTCATCTATAGTTTTATTATTAAATTTCAGATGCCTGCCAGATGAGCTCACCTGCTCCAATCCTCATACTGGTGGAGGGAATGGGTTCAAAATCAACAATATTCACCTGCGGGGCCTGGCCCAGCCACCCATGTCCCAGGCTCCCTCCATGACCCACACATCGGGACAACAACATATCCCTACGTCTATGTACTGTGATCAACAACAACATTTACCAGTCAGCAATGGCATGCATTTTATGGACAATAACCACAATATGCATACGTAAGTATACACCACTGCTCCAGATAAAAAGGGTAAGGGGATAATTTAGGAAATATTTTCCATATTCCACAACCAAATCATACATTGTGACCCCTCATAGGAACTGTCCCACTGAGATGGTGCTAAGGAAGGGTCACAATATATGTTTTAGTATGTTGTGATTCATTAGAACGGTCTTGCTGAGATGGTAAGGGGTTACAATATATGTTGTAGTTGAGAAATAAGGGAAATTATCTTAGAATTATCCTTAAAACCCAACCTTATCTGGAGCTCTGTATACACCCTAGACGTGGTTCCAGTTGTTCAAAATTGTGAAGGGGATGTTACATTACACAAACTCACTACCAGTTTTTGCTGAAAAAATGTGAGCAGCTTTTTACTGCAACACCTTCTTACACTTTTTTATCCAAAAATATTAGCACACTTGATTTTATATGTGCTAAAAACTTAACAAATCCTGGACTTAATGATTTTGTTAAGCTAATAATGTTTTGAACTATGAGGTGCCGTTTTACTATTTATGTCCTATTTATTGATGTCCATAATTCGAATTATGGATGTCCATTATTCGAATAATTGATATCTGTAATTATTTTTGGAAATTGAATTATGGATATCCATAAATCATGTTGAATTATAGATATTAATAATTTGATTATGGATATCTATATTTCAAATTATGGGTATCCACAAATCAAATGGATGTCCATAAATCATGTTGAATAAAAGATATCAATAAATAGATTTATGGATATCCATAATTGGAATTATAGATACCCACAATTCAAATCATGAATGTCTATAATTCAACATGATTTATCGATCTCCGTAATTCAATTTATGAATATCCATTATGCTATTTATAGAAAAGTATAATTCGAATTATAGATATCCAATATTCACCCTGATTTATAGATATCAATAATTCAAATAATGGATATCCATAATTTGAATTATGGATATCAATAAATAAAAGATAAATAGTAAAACGGCACCCCATATTGAACAACCTGGCCCTGAAAGTAAACAGATTCAGTTGCCACCCATCAGGACATGATCCATGCCAATCTATTTTCAGCACAATGTTTTAAATGCTTCATGTAGCTATACAAACATCAGACTAACGCGGAACGTATAAAGACATCATTTCTAAGTTTCTCGAGATCGACCCTTGGTCTAATCTTCTAGAAGATTCAGCCCTTTGAAACTTCATAAATGCATGCACCAAACATGTCGAGATCACCTCTCACAGAACTAAGTCACTGTTACCTACTTTTGCAAAAATTAACAAGATTTCTGGATCTCAATATCAGCTTACATAAGTCTTATATAGGCCTTTGAAAGTTCATCAGTGCATGCACCCAGCATACCGAGGTCACCTGCCATAAAACTAGATCATTGTGACTTTCACAAAAAATGACTTATCTATTTTTCAGGATTATCCCAAAATTTTGCCCCTTCCATTAACCTCATGACTTTGAAACTTCATCAGTGCACATCTAAAACAGGTGCTGGTCACCTGCTACAAAAATAGGTCAAGATGACATATTCTGCCATTTATTTTTAGCTCAACTCTTACCTTGGCTTCCATAAGACCTTTGAAATTTCATAAGTGCCTGTGCCCAACAACTCCTGGTCAGTATCAACAGAACTAGGTCACTGTGACCTACTTTCACACTAATTGACATTATTTCTGGTTTTGAGTTCCGGCATCTCGGCTTCAAGAAGCCTCAGGCCTTTTAAACCTTATCATTTCAAGCACCCAACATCTTCAGTTCACCAGCTACAAAATGTCACTGTGACCTACTTTTGCCAAAATCGACACAGTTTCTTGTTTACTAGCTGTACTCTACCTGTTGGCCTCCATAAGTCTCTGGCCTTTGAAACTTCATCAGTACATGCATGCAGGTACCTACTACAAAACTAGGTCACAGTGACCTGCTTGTGTAAAAACTGGCACCATGTCAGGTTTGACTGAAATACACAGGCAATCATGGCATGCCAGTTGTGGTCATGTAGTAGTGAGTATTTATTTGAATGGAAATACAATTTATATAATGAAAATGTAATAAGGAAAAAGTTGCTACAATTCAGATCATGTTTTAATTGTTATGATCACATGTATTGTTTTAAATATTCTTTTCTTGGGGCAGGGGTGGGTGGTGGGAGGAGGAGAATCCAGTAAGAGCTTTAGTGTGTCAGTCGTTTTTTGTTGAGCCTGCTTGCGGTGAGAGAGACATAGTTGTTACAACTTCAGTTCGGTGTTAGTGCGTGAGTGTGTGCATTAGTGCATCCGTCCAGATCGGATTTGTCCAGGCCATAACCTCTGCATCTGCAGATGGATTTCAAAATAATGTGGCACAGTTGTTCTCCTTGATGAGTAGAAGTGCCATTTGAAACATTTTTTCAGGTAGGTCCAAGGTCAAGGTCAAACTTGAAGGTCAAATGATAAAATGGCTATAAATTGAGCTTGTCCAAGCCATTACTTCTACATTTATGCATGGATTTCAAAATAATTTGGCACAATTATTCTCCTTGATGAGCAAAAATGCCATTTGAAACATTTGTTCAGGTAAGTCCAAGGTCAAGGACACACTTAAAGTGATAAAATGGCCATAAATTGAGCTTGTCCGAGCCATTACTTCTACATTTATGCATGGATTTCGAAATAATTTGACAGAATTATTCTCCTTGATGAGTAGAAGTCCCATTTGAAACATCTGTTTAGGTAGGTCCAAGGTCAAGGTCACTCTTGAAGGTCAAATGATAAAATGGTCATAAAGCCATTACCTCTACATTTATGCATGGATTTCAAAAAAGTTTTGTACAGTTTTTCTCCTTGATGAGTAGAAGTGCCATTTGAAACATTTGTTCAGGAAGGTCAAGGTCGCACTTGAAGATCAAATGATAAAATGGTCATAAGTTGAGCTTGTCCCAGCCATTATTCTACATTTACGCATGGATTTCAAAATAATTTTGCACAATTGTTCTTCTTGATGAGTGGAAGTGTCAAGTGAAGTATTTGTTATGCTATGTCCAAGGTCAGGGTCACACTTAAAGGGTCAGATAATATAATTTTCATAAATAGAGCTTGTCTAGGTCATCACTTCTACTTATTTTCCTTTGTGAAAATGTAAAAAAAAAAAGAAATATGCTGTGTAAACATTATGTTGTTTGGCTTCTTTCTAGAGTGAAATAGCAACTTAGTTTTGACATAATTATAGGTCACTATGGTAAACAGCGGGCTCGACAAGTTGTCCCTGGACAACCTTCTAGTCTGACATTTTTAATATATCCTTAAATAGTAAACAGTTAAAGTGGGTTGAAAAAATATTTGAAATGCTACTTTATAAACTGAATTTCTGTATAAAACTGATATTACTATATGTGCCTGGTACGATAGGTACTTATTAAATTGTCTTTTGACTTTATTCATTCAAATCATCAAAATCCTTTTATTCGTTTGATATTACAGATATAAAAGAAAAATAACCTTTGGTTGAGAAGTTAAGCGTAATTGATCGACTAAAATCCACGGCTTTTGTCAAAGATGTTTGAAAAATGATTTTATTTTGACATTGCCGGAGTCCAGTGTTTGGCGGTGCATGGTGGTCTGGCTACATGAAGGGTACTGCCAGGAATATGTGGATGTGATACCATCTCTAATGAAGATATTCTGATATCTTGTGAAATAATGCTTCTTTAATGCTTTTGTTTAAAATAAGGGAAAAAGATCAGTCTTCATTTTCTGTCATTTAATTGAAAAGAGAGCAAATTAATTGAAGATTATTATGTAGATATTCCTAAGTATATTTTGACATTAAGTGTAAAACTAATGTTGTTTCATTGGAAATTGAGCTGAAAACTTGTGGATCAAAATATACACATTCTCAGTGCACTTACTGAAAAGCCCTATTGTAAACCATTGGAACGAAATGTAGTTTATACTTCAATATTTACATTATCACTGCAAAGCTCTCTGTAAACCCAATTAAGTGATGCGGGAGTCAATGTTTTTACAAGTCAATAATTACATTGTGTCACCCGCTTCAGAGTGACAGCACATCCCACTAACTAGCACGTGAAATCTACAACATGCCATGTACTTGAATGGCTAGTAAACATTGAGTGACAGCTCGCTACGCCTACTTGCACGTGCAATCTACAACAGGAGGTGGAATTTACTGGTAGGCAGTGACAATGCGGCTGTTCCAAACTATTGCAAAATTCGGCCGGTAATGTTTTTAAAACGATTCTTATATATGTATTTCTTATTTTTGTTTATTTTTTTATTGATCAAAAGCATCGTTTAATAATATAAATATAAGGAATGAATGTTATTTTTTGAACGTTTACTGAAGTATAAACTACATCCGGTCACGAGCAAAGTTTACGTAAACCCCTTCGGGGTTCACTTACTTTGCTCGTGACCCGATGTAGTTTAATGAAGGGGTTTACGTAAACTTTGCTCGTGACCCGATGTAGTTTATACTTCAGTAAACGTTCAAAAAATAACATTCCTTTCTTAAATAACTACATAGGTTGACGCGACGTCACATGCAATTAAGTGACGTCAAAATAAACTATGATTCTCTACATCTGGTTGGACGGCGTTATGACATTGTTGACGCTGTTCTGCTATTAGTAGAAAAACTGCATGACAAACGTTTTTCTGCTTCAACTTAAGCCCCAAACTTCTTTTCTCTGGTGTTTATCAAAGTATAAACTACATTGGGTCACTATCAAAGTTTACATGAACCCCTTCGGGGTTCACTTACTTCGCACGTGACCCAATATAGTTTATACTTTAAATGTATTCGACTGGGTTTTTTGTGCTTCACAATTCTTAGTGTGAAGCACCTTTTCTATAGAGAAATTGCTTCATGCTAAGAATCGTGAAGCACAGAACGCCCAGTCGAATACGCCCTTTGATAAACATCAGAAAAATGATATTCATTCCTTAACATCTGACTAATTTTCACATTAACACTAAAAGTGCCAAAAATGAAAATTGTTGAATTCCCAGAGTAGATCCAGATAAGGAGGCTCATAATGAACCCCCCATGCTTGCTCTCTTCTTTTTGAATTCTGAATATAATATAGCTTGGACAAAACATTTTATGAGACAGAAATTTTGTTGTCTGCTTTTTAAATGCTTTAAGGGTTATAACGCCATTTTTGCTAGTTCATGGCACATCATGGCTCTCCATATGGAATATAAGGCATATGAGCATGATGTTCACTTGCCTTATATTCCTAATCCTTTATAGTGTAGTCTCATTATGAGTCATATAATGCTATTAGTTTGTACTATACTGTACCAGGTCTTTTTATGGGTCTCAAACCTTGCATGTATAGTGGTAGACTCAGATCGGCTTGCCTGTTCTGTGCAAACTGATTAGTCTGCATTTCACCACAGATTGCAGATACGCAGATAATGCTTCTGATCAGAGTCCGGTTGTTCAAAACTAACGACATCATTAGTTAATGTTTCATAAAAATTTCAAACATATCTCAAATACGCCAACATTTTTGTTGAAAAAATGTGAGAAGCTTTTGCAGTGCAAAAGCTTCTCATATTTTTTAACAAAAAAATATCAGTGTATATGGTGTATATAAAGTCATAAAACACTTAATGAGTTGACCTCTTAACGAGCTTGATAGGCTAATGATGCTTTGAACAACTTTCTGCATATTATGCCTGATTTGACATCTGTTCATTAGTATTCCATCAAAATACTATGTTTTAGAAATTAATCTTTAAAGTACCAAAACGCAGACAACAAAGTTTATGTCTGCAAAATTTAAAAATATTTCATTCAAGCTATATCATATTGAGAATTCAAACACTCTATACCCAGATGAGGTGACTCATTATGAGCCAACACATCTGTATCTATTATGTTTGCAAATTCATCTACATGTATTTTCAGTTTTGGCAGTTTAACTGCTAAAACACAGAATGTCTGTTGCTCTTTCTGTGTCTGATAGAAATCTTCTTTTTTTTCAGGACCCTCCCCGACAGCCCACCAGACTCAGAGCCCTACTCCCCACCAGACGGTCACCCTAATAATAATCACCAAGGTAAGAGTTTTCAACATGTCTTAAAGTGGGGATGTTTTTTATGCCTCTGGCAGAATGGTGGAAGGGCGTTAAGTGTTACCTATGTTGAGAATCCATCCATTTATCCATAGCACCTAAAGTGCATAGAATTTCTTCATGAAACTTCACGGATGGGTTTATCTCATATCAAGATGATATGTTGGAAGACAGAACTCTTAGTTTAAGAATTATCTGCCCTTTCCAAAAATCCATGCCCATGCCAACTTCAGAATAATGTGAAAGTGAGCCATGAAACTTTACAGATGGGCTCAGCTCAGCTGTTTAAAGTGTCTTATTGCAGATCTTGTAGTTGTACCATTAGATTTCATGTTGTTTGGTTCTTGACTGAAATCCTCGCGAGGGGGTGTTGCAGTATAAATAGATAGACTGATCCAGAGCGGATTATAAAGTGGACTGCCATTAGTGCAAAATTAAGTTACTGCCAGCTATAATTCTTTTATGTATGACTTTGGTCAAGTCCAAATTTAAGGGCAGAAAAGGCCATTATCAAAAAATATCATCAGGTGAATGGTCACAACCAAAGATCTCCATGAAAACATAAGAATTGGAACAGACTTGCATGAGCAAACAGTACAGCCTCAGATCAGACTGCTATGGCTCTTTTAGGAGCATTCTGACAAGAGTCTGCAGACTGCCATTTATCCAATGTTTTAAATGACCTATCCTAATCAGACAAATGGAATCCTCTAATGACAAAATACCATAATGACCCTAAAATTTCGGACACCCAAAAGTCTGACAATTATTGTTTGAAAATTCTTAGAAAGTGGATTTTACACACTTTAATGCATTCAAATGATGCTTAGTGAACGGCAAACGTTGTAGACCCTGATCAAACTGCTCCTTGAGGAGCAGTTTGATCTGGGTCTACAGTGTTTGCTTAGGCCTGTCTGTCCGAATATTTAGGGTCATTTCGATAGAAAAGATTAAATTGGAAGATGCAGGTTATTGTCCCTTTAAAAATAGCCCGTATTGGAATTTGTCATTTTCTTACTTTATTGTCCATCTACCTTATTAGCCATTTCAATGTAGCCATTTCACACCTGGGTGCTGCAATACAATGGAAGAGACCTTTGAGCTGGACCACAGGAAAAGTTACCATTTAGCAGTTTGTGAACAGTGAAGTCTTGGACCATCCTGTGCATCTGTATGCATCATAATAGAATCTTTGTTGTTAACGTCAAAAGTCTTAAAAATTTGGCTCCTGAAAAATACATGCGTAGAGTGAACATTCAAGATTCTGATCAGGCTTCACTTGTGCAGGCTGAATTGAGTCTTCACTGTTTGTCCACATTGAAACATTTTTTGTGGCTCGGCTTATTTTAGTTTCGGTACTATCGGTTACAAGATGGCTTGATGACCGATGTTATCGAAATATGTGTCAGTACCCACCAGTTACCACCACCCTCTCAATAGCTACCGGAGAATAAGTAGCTCTAGCTATACAATAGAGCTGTTATTTTATATCAGTAGGAAAAACGGTGTTATTTTCCTTCTTACTAACGACTTGAGTTGTTAGCCTGCAATATGTCTTCAAAACTAGCCTGAATGGCTACAAGTTTATAAATGGCTAAAATGGCTGGTACATAATCATTCTTCTATTGAAAACTATAACAGGTTCATTCAGTATATAAGTAAACCTTTCCTTGGCATGTGAACTGAGCAACTACAAACCAGCCTAAGGTTAGGCCATCTGCAGGTCCTATTTCAGAATCTATGAAACCCAATTATTGTCTTGGTAAGCTCCAGATGTTCTGGTCAGACTGTGCAGGCTGGTCTTAGCATTTCTGTTGTCCTGCCCTCTGGGTTGTCATTTCAAGCTCATGAGGTTGACAAATGTTTGGGCTTAATTCCTCCACCTTCAAACAGTCCTCTCCCCTCTGCTGTCACCATACATGTATATGGATTTGGGTAGTACAATTCAACTGTGACAAAAGATAAGGAACAACAAAGGGTTTGATAGCTTTAGGCTGGCTTAATGCCTTGGTATTTGTAGTCCTGCAAAACTAACTAAGAAGGCAGTAACTTAATTTTTGCACTGTTGGTGGTAGGGACTAAAAGGGCCAAAATAAAAATCTGCCAGTAAATTGTCAAAGCATTTGCAGTATAAGGTAAACCTGGTTTACAGCTAAAATCATCAAGGGGAAATAAATCAAAATGTATGAAAGCTAGAGTTGTCAGTGTTGTATGGGACACATTGTCCTGACCTGTTCTACGTTACTGTGAAATATCATGAAAACAGCATTTTCCAGATACATGGAGAGGATGTAATATATATAAGTAAATTTGATAAGGGGACATAACTCAGAATGTATGAAAGTAAGAGTTGTCAATCTTGTACACAACACATTGTCATGACCTGTTTAACATAACGGTGATGTATCATAATAATATAAAAAAATGTCAAAAACCATCAAGAGGAGATAAATTTACTCAAAATGTGTTAAAAAAATAAGGGTTGTCAACCTTGTATGTGTCTTATTGTCAAAACCTGGTGTCATGAAAATAGTCTAAACAGTTAAGAGTTGTAGCCTTAACACAAACAGAAGTTTCCAAGACACAAAGTTGACAGAAATTATGAAAAAAACAAAAACAGATTGATGGATGAACGTAGTTACAAGCTACCCATACACCATTCTTCAAAGGGCAGGTTATAAGAATGTTTCTGATGAGGATATACCCATCCTGCAAATGTAAGAGTGGCGCCAAAAAAGCAGACAGCAAAATTTACGTCTGCAAAATTGCAAAAAATGTTTTGTCCAAGCTGTATCATATTGAGAATTTAAATACTAGAGAGCAAACAGTGTAGATCCAGATGAGGCGGCTCATTATGAGCCGCCTCATCTGGATCTGTGCTGTTTGCAAATTCAGCTAAATTGCAAATTCAGCTAAATGTACTTCCATTATTAGCACTTTAAGAGTTGAAATGCCAGTTGTCTTTCTTGAACCAAAGACTGTGGTAATTAAATTTACAGGTTTAACAAGGTGCATGATTTATATTCTTCCCGGTAAATTACCCTTGGCTTAGCTGTCATTTTATTTAGCGATAGCCTTTTCAGACATAAAAACCCTTGTCTAATGTTTCAAAACCTATTTTTTGAAAGCATTTATTCGTAAAATCAGAACTGATATTATTTCCACTCGTCTACCCTGGACCACCTATTTATTCAAGGCTTGCGTCTCTTTTGTTTGCCTTGTCAAAAACTAGGTGCTCTGTAATATTATGTTACAGCTACAGTTAATTAGCGTTAATTTTGAACATGTTGTGAAACTTACGTTGAATTCAAAATGGCTGCCAAGCCCACAGAAGTTTCTAGTTTTCGCAATTTAATCTTCGAACAAAAGTGAGCTTGAATTCGGATAAAATGGGAGAAAATATTGCGTCGCTTCTTAACCTGTCTTGTAGTGACTGGAATTTTCCTATGGATTGCGAAAACGGTGAGATTAAGAAGTTTATTACAAGTTATCTTGTAATGAAATGATAACTCGCGAGGGCACACAACATTGAACCAACATTTTATCTGTATTTCTGCGAAAGTGTGCTAACATTTTTTGCTGAAAAAAAAACTGGCAATGTTTATGCATACAATACATTTCAAAATGTAACGTTAACTAAATGATATTGTTAGTTTTGAACCACCGATTCTAGGTTGCTTAGCTGTGGCCTCAAACTAGCATGCAAATTTGCACAGTCTGGTAATAATTTTATCCGTCTGACATATTGAAGAATCTACATATGCAAAGTAAAAGTTGTAGCTAGATGATTTTTGGCACAACAAACAGGCTTCTGATCAGGAACTGCTGATATTGTTATAGCTTTTCTACAACAAGTTTAATACTTAAAGCGCCAGAAAAGAAAATAGTTGAATTTTCAAACAGCATAGATCCAGATGAGGCGGCTCATGAGCCACCTCATCTTGAGGTATACTGCTTGTCCTTCAGTCTTTGAACAGTCAATAAGAAATAGCTTGGATGAAACATTTTCTTGAAGTTTTGCAGAATTAAATTTGTTTTTTCGCCTTTTTTGGCACTTTAAGCATTAAGTTGGTATGGAAAGGATATCCTACAAGTGGTTAGTTCTCTTTTCATACACTCATAATGTACTTGTGTGAGTGGGTAATTCATAGCGTTAAGAAAGATTGCCATATTGATGCTAGTTCAAATGATTAAAAACTGAATTTGCCGAAGTTTGAGTGACATTTTTAATGTGAAAGTTTTGCTGTTTTAAAACACTTAAATGTTGGCAATTTGGTGAGGATGGTGTTTTGTGCATATTAAGTTCGGCGCTTTTACAATTTTAGATACATGTAAATGCATTGAACACGGAATATTAGGATAGTTTTAGTTTGGCACTTTTCGTCGTTATTGCCAATGGTACCAAACTTATATTACCGCCAATATAACTGTTTTACAGTTGTTTCACTAAAACCCATCCAACACTAATGCAACTCTCAATGTTTGTAAGTCCAATCAGTGAGCATTCAATAAATAAAATTTATCATAAAAAATGACAGCTGAGGCTTTGAAACTAGCCTAGAAAAAAAACCAAATGTGTTCCATATTTAGAATGAAAAGTATGAGATTTTGTTGACCAATCACATTTTATTATGCTTGTTTAGTAGCAAATTATGTATCATTTGTTTACTTTTTATAAAATTAATTTTTGTTACATTGTTTTGTGATAGGTACATCAAGGTTTAGCTCTAAGGACAAGGCGACTTTTCATATTTTATCAGATTTGGTACATTTGGTGACAATGCATAGAGTTAAATTATCCAAAACCTTTTAATGAAGTTGTTCATTGTTTAAGCTTGGAGCAACCATTGTTGGCCATTAACAGTTGTGTTAAATTTGTGAGAGGACTAAAATTTAGCAACAGGAATTTTTCATATTCTGTTATTCATACTGAGTTGGGAAGATATTTCAATACACATGAAAAGAAAAGAAAGACAATATACAGTAAAAGCATAAAACTTAAATTCTAAATATCAATTTTAAATCTGCATTTTTCTTATCCCATGAAAGATACAAATTTAATAAATTAAGATTATATCCCTAATTTGTGTATTGACTTTTATCATTTCAGTTTGAAGAAATATAATTTCAACATATTTTAGAAACTGTACAACAAGAAATTTTATTTCATTTTAAATTCATTATGTCAGAAGAAATTTTAATTATGAAACTTCAGATCCTTAATTTTAATGTGTCATTCTACCAAATTTTAAGATAAAAAATGTGTATGCCTAAATATCAATAAATATTTCAAAACCCAAAGAGATGTTTTATACAGTTATAAAATGATGACTATTTTTCCTTCATTGATATGTACCTAGGGCCATAGATGAATCATAATAATTTAAATGAAACCAAAGATTTTAGGAGTCTTGCTGTGCTAAGACATTTCTATTTTTTCATCCAATTTTCGAACTGATGTTCCCGAGGAGGCTCAAGGGGCTAAAGAATCTGTAACTTGCACGTCCTGGCACTCAGTCTCCAATTCCAGGACAAAAGCTGAAAGGATGAAGACATTTCTAACCAGATTTTACAAATTTTATATTAATTAAAAAAAAATCAGAATTTTTTTAGGAAAAACAAAACAAAAAAATTCTAAAACTATATTAGAAAATTACTATATTAAACAAAAATAAAGACTTGAGATTTTCATTTCCATGATTTAGACGAACTTAGCATGCTTAGCAACCTTTTTATGTGAGTATGGATTACTTTAGGTTAGACTGGCATCTGATTACTCATGCAAAAAAAAGTATTTGTTCTTGTTTGTCCTGCCAGGATTTATCTAACTTTTTACTGTTTGAAAAAAAAATGTAATTGCCATCTGCTGATATTTAAATTCAGCATATAGAGGCATCTCAGTGGAATTCAATGCAGCATTGGCAATTAAGATATTTAGCCCTTAAAGCTCCAAAAAGCAGACTGCAAAATTCACGTCTGCATTATTTAAAAAAATATTTTAGCTAAGCTATATCATCTTGAGAATTCAAAGACTAGAGAGAAATAGTGTAGACCCAGATGGGGTGGCTTGTTATGAGCCACCTCATTTTGCAAATTCAGCTATTTTGCACTTTTAGGGTTAACTCTTTAAGCACCAGTGACTAAAATAGCAGAATTTGCAAACAGAGTACATCTTGATGTTGAGCCGCCTCATCTAGATCTACACTGTTTGCCCTCTAGTCTTAAATTTCTCAATATGAAATGTCTTGGACGAGGCATTTTTTGAATTTTTGAAGACGTAAATTTTGTCGTCTGCTTTTTGGTGCTTAATGAGTTAAAACATTGCTTTCATGGAGTAACGATTTAATTATCCTAGCACCATAATCATACAAAAATTCCTTATTTTAAAGAGCCCCATCAGAAGCTGATTTTCCTTGGCATTTACATTTATTCATAAAATTAATCTGCCATAATTTTTAAGAAAACAGGTGGTATATTGTCACTCAATGAAAAGTTTCATATAGACCCAGCATGTGTTCCATGATGTAATTATCGCAATACTTGTCAGAAATTGTCGTTTGACTTTGTATGTTGCCGTTTAACAAAAGACCCGTCCCCGACTGTCCCCATATGCTAAGTAGCAGTGAAATTTTATACCGTGGGTCAGCCACGATCAACTTTTTATTTGCAATAGACATACGAGAACATAAGAAGTTAATAAAACTCCACAAAGACGGAAAATAGGGAGGTGACAGTGAAATTAAATTTATTTCATAGCCTTAAGATCGGCAAATGAGGATTTCAGATGAGGATTTATGAATGACACAAATATGACAAAATATAAGGCAATATATCACCGGCATGGATTTTTTGGTGAGTTATTTACAGCTTGTCTTTATTATTTTCTCTCTCATATTTTGGCTGCTGCCTCGGTTTCTGTTTCTTGTCTCCTTCTTGTTTCAATGAAAATACACTACTCAAAATATTTAACCCTTAAAGCGCCAAAAATTAAAATTGTTGAATTGGCAAACAGTGTAGATCCAGATGAGGTGGCTCATAATGAGCCACCTCATCTGAATCTACACTGTGGCAAACTGAGGTGGCTCATAATGAGCCACCTCATCTGAATCTACACTGTTTGCCATCTAGTGTTCAAATTCTCAGTATGATATCGCTTGGACGAGACTTTTTTTGGAATTCTGCAGACGTAAATTTTGTCGTCTGCTTTTTGGCGCATTAAGGGTTAATGGAGCCTTGTTCTGTGAATAAAAGTCATCATCAGCAAAACTAATAAATAAGTTAGGCATCAATGCCTATTTGTAAATATTGGGACACTTATAAACCATTAATTTTCCATTTCTTTGAAATGGAAAATTATTGGTTTTAGGTGTCCCAATATTCAAGCACATTAGGATATAATAAGGCAGAAAAATAGTTTGTCATTGAACATTTTAATTTTTTTTTTACCATTTTTTCAACCAATTAAAGTTTTAATTGAACACTTTAATTTTTAACCATTTATTTTTTAAAACAAATTTTAAGTTTTTTTATTATCAATTTTATGTTTGTTTTTTTTGGTTAGATAGATAAAAATATCATTAGAACTAAAACAATTAATTCATAATTGTGTGAAGAAGTTTGTAGCATATCATATCGAAAAATGGACAAACACTTGAAGAGACGGTTTATCCCTTTCTAGCGCCAAAAAATGCACACAACAAAATTTACATCCACAAAATTTAAAAGAATGCTTCGCTCAAGGTATAGCATATTGAGAATTAAAAGGTTAGAGGGCAAACAGTGTAGATCCAGATGAGGTGGCTCATTATGAGCCACCTCATCTGGATCTATTCTGTTTGCAATTCATCTATTTTCATATTTGGCAGTTTAATTAGAATTCAACTATTTTCATTTTGGGTCCTTTATTTCTTGATTTAAATATATATATTTTTTTTTAGCTCACCTGAGCCGAAGGCTCACAGGTGAGCTTATAGTATAGGCAGGCATCCGTCGTCCGTCCGTCGTCCGTCCGTCCGTCGTCCGTCCGTCAATATTTTCAAACGACATCTCCTCTGAAACTACAAGGCCCATTGTTACCAAATTTCATATATAGCATCTATAGGCAGGGGGAACCAATAACACTGTTTTTTATCCAAATCGCTTCAGAACTTTGGTTGCTATGGCAACTTAAAGTTTCCATTGACTTGTATGGGAAAAATTGAAAATTTTCATTTATTGCTATGTCACTGCAGATATTTTGACAAAACTTTTACAGAAATGTTCCTTGAGTATGCCTCTATCAACCACATGAACTTTATGTAAATTGCACAATTTGGCTGGTTGCCATGGCAACCGAATGGTTAAAAAATAGAAAAAATATTCAAAAATCATCTCCTCAGAAACTATGCAACCAATAAAGCTCAAACTTCACAGAAAAGATCTTAGTACTAGCTTCTATAAAAGTACTGTTTTTCTTGGCAATTGCTCAAGCAGTTTGGTTGCTATGGGAACTGAAAGTTGCCATTGACTTATAATGGCAAAATGGAAAATTTGTATTTATTGCTATGTCACTGCAGATATTTTGACAAAACTTTTACAGAAATGTTCCTTGAGTAGTCCTATGTCAACCACATGAACTTTATGTAAATTGCACAATTTGGCTGGTTGCCATGGCAACCGAATGGTTAAAAAATAGAAAAAATATTCAAAAATCATCTCCTCAGAAACTATGCAACCAATAAAGCTCAAACTTTACAGAAAGGATCTTAGTACTAGCTTCTATAAAAGTACTGTTTTTCTTGGCAATTGCTCTAGCAGTTTGGTTGCTATGGGAACTGAAAGTTGCCATTGACCTCTAATGGCAAAATGGAAAATTTGCATTTATTGCTATGCCACTGCGGATATTTTGACAAAACTTTCATAGAAATGTACCTTGAGTAGTCTTTAACCAGCCATGTTAAATTTATGCAAATTGCGCAATTTGGCTGGTTGCCATTGCAACCAAATGGTTAAAAATAGAAAAATATTAAAAAATCATCTTCGCAGAAACTGTATGGCCCAATAAAGCTCAAACTTTACAGAAAGAACCTTAGTACTAGCCTTTATAGAATTATTGTTTTTCATGGCAATTGCTCCAGCAGTTTGGTTGCTATGGCAACTAAGAGTTTCCATTGACTTATAATGAGGAAAATGGAAATTTGCAATTTTTGCTGTCTAACTAACTGCAGTTATTTAAATTTTTTTCTACAGAAATGTTTCTTGAGTAGTCCTCTATGATTCATATGAATTTTCTCCAAATCGCTGAATTTGATTGGTTGTTATGGCAAAATATAGTGTAAATTTGAAAAAAAGAATCTTCTGCTCAGAAACCATATAGGGGATGAAGCTGATATTGTGCAAACATGTTGATGACAGTAGTTTTTACATAAATTTTATTCTTTTTCTTCCAATCCCATAAGAACTTTGGTTGCTATGGCGATTTATAGTTTCCATTGACTCATAATGGGAAAAGTGAAGCCATGAGGGGGATGAGGTGATACTTAGCATACATATTAATAATTTTAACCTCTACCTAAAGTATGTTTTATATTATCATTGCCCTTGTGAATTTGTTGGTACGGCAACTTAAAGTTTCCATAGACTTATAATGAGGAAAGTAGACATTTGCTATTTATTTCTGTGTTACTGCAGATATTTTGACAAAACTTCACAGAAATGTTCCTGGAGTAGTCCTCTACCAGCCATATGAATTTTTCCCAATTACCCGATTTTGATTGGTTGCCATTGCAGCTGAAAGGCCAAATTTTCACCTTTTTTTTTGCCAAAGATCTTCTGAGAAGCCATTAATGGGGGATAAAGCTTATTTTTTTTTGCATAAATGTTTGTGATATTATCCTCTACATAAATGGTGTTTTTTATTGCTGTTGTGCATGGTGTTTTGTTGCTGTAACCTCAATGCCTCAGTGCTCAGGTGAGCGATATAGGGCCATTGGCCCTCTGGTTTTATATAAGCACATGATGGATATACTCATGATCATTAAGAAATAATTTGTCCTTAACTGATGAATTATGGCTGATTAATACATGATGTTGGAGACCAGTTTGCAAAATATTAATTTAGACAGCGAAGTAGGAGTGAATCAATAATGGCATCTGCCGGACATTACATGTGTACATCAGTAATATACTTGTAAGGAAAAATTATTTTTATTCTATCATTTTACAGGTTTGTGTGACATTTTCTAAAGGATAATCTTAATTTATAATAACAAAACTAATCATATGTTAGATATATATTATACGAGTATGTCAAAGATTTACCAATTTTCTTAGGGGGAAAAAAATCATTACAGATCTATTTCTTTAAAAAGTTGTTGAAGAACAAATTTTAAAACAAAACAAAACAAAACAAAACAAACAAAAAAATTGGGAAAGAAAAGAGACACTCTTCCTTGTTCTTGTTGAAACTACAGGCACTCAGCGAAAAATGTGTGAAATTCTCATATACATGTATTATGAAATGTTAGTCTGTCTCCCACCTCTCTATCAAATTTCAAGTCGATATAAGAAAGTTACTAAATATCCCACTTCGTAGTTTAACTACGAAATGGGATATTTAGTTTAACTACAAAGTGGGATATTTAGTAACTTTCTTATATTGCAACCGATCAACTTGAAATTTGATAGAGAGGTGGGAGACAGACTAACATTTCATAATATATGAGAATTTCACAAATTTTCATTGAGTGCCTGTGGTTGAAACTCTCTAATGTTCCCAGTCGGGGATTTTTTTTTCTTTTTCCAGTGATACAGGTGAAACTAATCTTAGGCTTACAGTACATGGAAATATATCTGATTTTTGATGACATCAGTTTCACTAATATAATATGGAAGGCTCAAACGGCATCAATATGAGTAAGGCAGCTGTACCAGTCCGGTCTAAGACGTACGGCTAACTGTTTGCAAGCTTTAGATGTTTAAACTTTGATTGTAATTTCTTCTTTTTACTTTGCCAGTCTGCTTAGTATACATAAGATTCCATCATGAATCTATAGGAAATGTCTGATCCTACTTATAAATTTTGCACATGATACTCACTGCTTATCATGTGATGTTTAACACTGCAAAAAATGGCGGAACAAGCTGTTTGCTTGCTGAATGAACAGGGTAATAAATGGATGTTCAGACATGTATTGTGTATCGTTAAATTTCAGAACATACATTGTAGTTACATCTAATGATAGATCTTTTCACTTATGTATAGAAAAAATCAGTAAAATAGTAAAATAATGATGTTAAGAGTGAAAACGTCTGTTAAATATATTGAACATTGTTTTTTTATAAACATGGGTATCTTATTAATATAGGACTTATTCACCATCCACTGTGACTCCCTTTTGGACCATATTTCCATCCGCATTTCTTTTATACAGGACAGATATGTCAGAGTGAATTTTACGGGAATGTCGTCCAATACGTACAACTTTAAAAAATGCATTGGATGAAAAAAACATCCTATGGCATAGGATGGTATTTTCCTCCTAAAGTAAGAAATTGGAAATGGGATAGATAAATGTCTTGGACCTAATTGTGTACATGTTATAATCTGTATTTGTGGCTTTTAATTGAAAAAATTGCTGTCACACTTAAAGCACCAAAAATATGGTTTGAAAAATGAAAATAGTTGAATTGGCAAATAGCAAAGGTCCAATTTAGGTGCCTCATAATGGGCCACTTCTTCAAGGATCCATACTGTTTGGCCTCTAGTCTTTGAATGAGCTCAATGGTCAAAACATTTTTTTAAAAATTTTGCAGATGTAAATTTTGTTTGTTGTCTGCTTGTTTTTGGCAAAGTCCTGGACAGTCAAAAAAACAAATTGGGCCAGTCAGGTTTTATGAGCACATTAAATTTTGCAAGATTGGGCCTTTCTTTGCAGTCCATTTAATTTTCTTGGCATTTTAGGGTATCTAAAATAATAAAAACTAATATTATGATTTTGATTGGTCTATTGATGTCATTTAAAGGCTTTTGTCTTCGTCATCAACTGGTGTCATCTGATAGAGGGAGGCAGTGTCTTCTAATTTGTCAAACAAATCGAAAGTTTACGAACTTATCATGTGACTTTGTTTATATCTGCTATTTACATCTAGAGTGGGAAAAACAATGAGTATTAATGTGCAAGTTTATTTATAGTTTGTGTTGACGCAAAGGTATAGTGTCTTGACAGTTGTACGATGGTAATTCGTTTATTCTTGAACATTCATCATGTGGTATAACAACAGTAAGTTTTAATTTTGTCGGACTTTAATGGAGCTACACCATATTAAACTTTTCATGCCATTTCTTAATTAATCAAACAATCTAGGTACATAAAGTTGCTGTTGGGACAGGGGCAATGAATTTGTTTTTGGACAAAGGCTCTACCCAAATAAGACCCACAGTTCCAGATAATTTTTTAAATCAAATTTCTGAGTGAGAGAGTAAAAATGGTTAAATTATGAAAGAAAAAGAGAGAAGCAAAAAGCTATTGCCAAATTTAGGTTGGTCTGCCAGTTGATTCAGTACTGGCGAAAACTTTGCATGAGAGTTATTTACTGAAAATACCATATCATAATGAGAATTCAAAAAGTACAGGACAAATAATATAGATCCAGATGATGGTGGATCATAATGAACTGCCTCATCTGGATCTACACTGTTGGCAAATTCAACTCTTTTTTTAACTTTGAAGGGTGTCAGCCATAAGTATTTTATGAATCAACATTTACATAATTCTGAGCAATAATTCCTTTGGGTTTAAAAGCCTCAGTTTTACTGGTAAAATACACTTACATGACATTGTACAAAATAATGAATTATTTTAGAATTTTCATATGTGTTTTCTAAAAACTTGACAGCCACATATTCTCTTCAAATGAAAAATGATGTATAATTAATACAAGTTGGCTGAAGGAATTTAAATGACAAAATTTTTGATGGTTTTTTAATCTTATGCTTTCTTAAATATCTTGTTTTTATGCCCCCGCCATGAAGTGGGAAGGGGCATATAGTTTTGCCCTTGTTTTTTTGGTCATTATCTGTTAGTTTAAAGATATTTTATTTCAACAAACTGTAGATATACAATATTTTACAAGATACAATACTAATTAGGATGAGAACGGAAGCTAGTAGCTTATTTAGTTCTTCTCATTATCTGTTGTTGGAAGGATTAAGATATGTGCCTTTATCGAAGCATGCAATTTAACGAAACTTTATATTAGCTGCAAAATTTTACGCTTAAACTATAGGCTATTTATGGTAATTGATTAATGTGTCCTGATACTTAGGATTCTAATGCAGAGCTCTAGATAAGAGGGGCATTTTAGGATAATTGAGGGATAATTTTCTTTATTTCTCATTGAAACCATATGTTGTTACCCCTCATCTGAACCGTCTCGTCGAGACGGTTCAGATAAGGAGTCACAACATATGTTTTAATCCAGAATGAACAAAAATTATCCCTAATTATCACCAAATACACCCTCTTATCTAGGGCTCTGCAGTAATGTCAAGTGATTTCACTTCTATTTGGTAAATAGAGAGAAAAAAAGGAAAAGAATTTGTAACAAAAGCGCCAGATGTGTCTGAGATGTATGTATTTACTTATTCTCAGGTTTGACATTTAGATACAATTTAAATTTCATCTTTGTAAATATTTGTCTAGTGTCGACTCTTCGCACGACAAAATTGGAAATGTTTGCTAGGCCGAGAATACAAATATATTGTGACTGGTACTGGCCTGGCAGACGACATTTGTCGTATGTTTTTTCGATTCGTAAAAAGTTTGTTTTTTTGCTTTCCAATATGGCGGATATATTTGCATGGGATAATTATTTTTTTGTGGGTCAGGATCTTAATTTATTCTGTGTGCATGTTCGAAAATATTTACATTTTACAATTTACAAATTGGAAATGTTGATTACCAAACGATCTTAACTCATGATAGTAAAATATTATTTTGCAGTGACCAATTTGATATAAGCAGAATTTCTTTTATTATGCTTGCATACATATTCTTCTTCTTTTTTCTGAACCATAATGTTTAGGCGTCTATATATATGCCTTTGAAATAAGAAAACTGCTGCAAGACAGCATGTACAATGTACTTGTATGTTTATTAATTTGCTTTATGTTAGTTAATATTTGATTTCAAATATTACCATGAGAAATAAAATATTACCATGAGTGGTTAATGCAGGCTATTTGTCTTGCTGCAAACTAGAGTTCCTTGGCCTTTTAGCTTAGACATTTACCTCTCATATCATAGGGCACTGGAATATGTGAGGTCTTGAGATTTGACGAAACTTAAAAATATTTTTCAGGTTAGTAATACGGAAATAGGTTAATACCTTTTATTTTGTGTTTTATTGCAACAAATAAACCTAAGTTTATGCAGTTGAAAATAATTCGATCACAAAATCTACCATAACAATTCTAAAAATTGGACCTGTTTTGGATATAGATGGAAGGCAAAGCTTGAGTGAACAGCTGCTGCATTTATCAGAATGAAATTTCCCAGTATTACTCGCAAAAAATGCAACATCTCAGTCCAGAAGGTGTGGACTGTTTGTGAAAATACATGTGTGGTGATATTTTTTACATTTATTATTTATGGGGACTTGGATTTGACAATTAATTGCTTCCCATATTTAGCAGATTATGATCATTCAATGTAAGTATTTTTATTCTTATTTTTATATTTGTCTATTTTCAGAAAACTCCAACAGATATACTCTTACGTCGACGCCAAGTTCAATGCAGTCACACATGTATCCATCACATCATCGTCCCATGGGGCTGCCCCAGCCCCCCAAGACGATCGTCAGCATGCCCGGGTATCATGAACCACCTGTACTCAACCACCTCCCTCCCACCCACCAACCACCACCCTCTATCACAGTACCTCCCAACATCACTCCCCAGCCAGGGGGCATGAACCCTCAAATACTCTCACCGGAAAATCTCAGGTTAGTTTGAAATAAAACAGTTAATAGTATGGCATTATGAACAGAATAAGAAAGAATGCAACTGTACTAAAACATTTTCTTCTTGCCAAAAATAAGCTTTTCAAGCACAAAATTTAAATAATAATAATAATAATAATAATAATAATGTCTTTATTTAACGAGGAATACACAGTTGGTACATATATAACTAATCTTCCCTGAGACCCTTAAAGCGCCAAAAATTAAAATTGTTGAATTGGCAAACAGTATAGATCCAGATGAGGTGGCTCATAATGAGCCACCTCATCTGAATCTACACTGTTTGCCCTCTAGTGTTTGAATTCTCAATATGATATCGCTTGGACGAAACATTTTTTGAAATTCTGCAGACGTAAATTTTGTCGTCTGCATTTTGGCGCATTAAGGGTTAAATGTATTTAGAGCACCCACTGGTTGATCTGAACTTTGCTCTAAGTAGATTTGACTTGGAATAGAAAATAAAACTGCTGCAAATAAAACCATGTTTACTGTAGAATGCTACTATTAAGTGATGACCAGCAGAGATATTGTGGTCATAAAAGAGACTCCGGCCAGCCTCTGCATTGGTTTATGCAGGCATGGAATTATTGTGATTGTGTAGAACTAAAGTGTTCCAGTCCCTCAATCAAATGCTTGACTTGTAAAAAGCATATTTTTATTTCATTACCCTTTCCTTTTAGATCCACACTTTGCTTTATTTTATCTACCTGCTGCATCACTGCATATGAAGATTCTGTAAGTTTGAGGTGTGTTGGTACACTATTTTAACGCACTGCATTCTGGGTATTTTTTGTCGTCTGCTGAAATTGTCGTCTGCCTCAAAAATCAAGAATATTTTGACAATATTGGTCTAACTAACTCTTGTAGAAATGATGTTTAGGCAGCAAACAGTTTGGATCTCAGATCAAGCCTCACGTTTGTGGGGCCTGATCTGGATCCAAACTGTTTGCCCAGATACCCCTAAAGGGGTATCCCGCATGGAATGGGTTAACTTTTGTGACTTCCTATTTGCTTCTTTGGGTTGATGCCTGTAAGTGTAAAGCAGGGAGGTAAAAAAGCGAATGGCAGAGTTAAATTGCCTTCCCTGAAAGAGTTCCCATTCATACACACACAAAATATATATTTACGAAAAATGTTAGGATATCTCAGCCATTTCTAATGTAGATAGTCCTCTTGTTCATCTGTTCATTCAACACAATGGATATTAACCCTTAAAGCGCCAAAAATTAAAATTGTTGAATTGGCAAACAGTGTAGATCCAGATGAGGTGGCTCATAATGAGCCACCTCATCTGAATCTACACTGTTTGCCATCTAGTGTTGGAATTCTCAATATGATATCGCTTGGACAAGACATTTTTTTGAATTTCTGCAGACGTAAATTTTGTCGTCTGCTTTTTGGCGCATTAAGGGTTAACCAGTTCAGATCCTGATCAACACTGGCTGCTTTGACAGAGTGACATTTCAGGATAATTATTCTTTGTTTATGAAATATCCATAATCTGATGTTTGAATATCCATAATTCAATTTGTGGCTAGCCAAATTTATTTTGAATTTGAACTATCCAGAAATGAAATTATTGATATTCAAAATGGATTCAGTTACTTTCTGTCTGAATATATAAGAATCTTTATAGTTCATTTTTTGTCAAAACATAGTAAAATATCTTTTACAATGAGTTATTGAGAAGAAAATAGTCTTATGGAAATAGTCTATGCAAGCCACATGCAAGCCTTCGCCCAAATCCTTTTGACACAATTTGAACTCTGAATGTATATTAAACGTGAATAAAATACTGTTTAAACCAAGTCAAAATAATCATTTTCTTCTTGTTTTGCAAAGTATTTTCTTGTTTGACTGTTATGAATAACTCATAAGTGATACTCATGTTTCAGAAATCAGTTTGGTATTCAAGTGTTTTTCACATGTTGCACTGTTCTTTTATATTTGAATTTTTGCAAGTATGTTTATATGAGCTAACACCTGCTGTGGCCTAGCACATGCTTTCATGGAGATTTAAGAACAAGTATCCAAGAATTGTCTTTGGCAACTCTATCTCTCTTGAACTCTTTTTTATATCAGAAATTCTTATATGCTTTCAGCCCACAGAACAAAAAGCGGAAACACATGGAGTCTCCTAACAACAGTATAAATGGTGCAATATTCAATGGCAGAAATGGTTTAATACCCACAATAAAACAGGAGCCCACTGGTACAGGGGGCAATGCTTACACTAACTATTTACCCGACTGTGATGACGACTACAGTACATATGACCCCACTGACGGTAGTAATGGCTACGTTGACGGGGTATATCAGGTGATCAAATGGCAGCCATATCTGATGAACAAATGGGCAACTCTTACAGACTCAAACCTCAAAGACTTGTAAGTATTTTATAATGTTTGAAGCAGCGTTAGCTTAACACAGTTATTGGTCACTGAGTCGTTATGTCATCTAGAATACATAAAATGAAGTGTGCTAATATTTTTGAAAAAAAAATTGAGGAGCCTTTGCAGTGCAGTGCAAACGCTCCTCACATTTTTTCGGCAAAAAATGGCATTTTTGTGTACAATACTTTTGAAAATGTAACATAAATATAATTACCCTTTCTATTGAGATGCCTTTAATAATCTTTAGCCCATTACCATGCTAATCTCTGCGATGGACTTTAGCATCTTCATATTTTGACACATACTTTTGTTTGACCAGGAGATGCTATGTAAAGTTTTTGCATAGCAGACCCCGATCAAACTGCATCTTCTACAAGTCTGATCTGAGTTAAGAATTGAAATTTGATTTTTCAGCATTCATCATGTGATGAAGCCAGTAGGTGGAGCTAAAATCTCATGAAGCGTGAAGTGCTTCTTGTAGAATTTTAGCGACGACCACTGGCTTCTTCACACGATGAAAGCTGAAAAATCAAATTTTTAATTCTTATATTTACACTTTATTTTTAGACCCTTCTTGTGCTGTTTTCATAAGAATTTAATGTAGAATATGCAAAATATGAAGAAAAGACAGAAACGACTTATTTTGCCATTACGTTAAACAGCCGTCGCCATAATGTGGCGTCAATCGAACGTTATGTAGACCAATCAAGACGTTTGTTTACCTTAGACGTCGCTTGAGGACAATGTCACATGATCAACTGTCGTTCATCGGTGTATGAAGCCAGTTGCTCTATACGGTTTACCTATGGGAAGTCAGTGGCAAGTGTAAATATTCTACATTGAGGACTATGACAGTTTGTTTAAAATCTTAGAATTCTTTTGATCAGTGATTTTTTTACAAATCTCCTTCTTTGAGTCCCAGGACTCACAAGACCTAAAATCTTTGCATCCCAAGCTCAAGGGTTTGCATCTTTACTGGGATGCAAAAGCAATATTTTCTCTGCATCCCAAACTTGAAGGGCTTCAAAGGACAAGCCCTATTTATATAAAAAATAACCAACGTCAAGCTCCTGTGGTCACAGGAATAAAATAAATCACCTGTTGTCTCATTGTCAGACAGTGTATTGGATTTGGAGACATCCGTTGTCATTTCGGATTCGGAAGTTTGATCGGTCGCATCATGATCTGCAACATCTGGCCTTGCGTGTTTGTCTTGCCCAAGAAGACCAAATAAAGTTTGCTGCTTTGAATCAAGTTTGATCTTTTTCTTGTTTTTTGGAGGCATGATTACTTATTGACCCGGTGTATTGATAAAAGTTTGCACTTAGGTAAAAGACATCACCGTGGTCGATAATACTATGTTCCTCCGGTACTGGACAACTACTATTGATTATTGGTATTACAGGTAGACTTCGGTATTTAGCGGGAGTAGGAAAGACTATGGTACTGTTTTTTTACCAGTAATATAACAATCTGCTAATGCACCGTTGCTATATTCTTAAAACGAAAGTAGCTTTGTGAATGAAGCCAAAATCGGAAGTTGGACTACCGATCGGCTATTTTTATGCGTCCCGGAACGCAGCCGAGGAAATATTTTGCGTCCTCTGGGAAAATTATGCGTCTTAGACGCAGGACGCAGGGGTAAAAAAATCACTGTTTGATAGTTGAAAGTTATTAAAGAATATGTTTTTAATCTCTTTCAGACCTGCCCCTCAATACAGAGTAGACGCAGATAAAGGATTTAACTTCTCTGTGTCAGATGATTCTTTCGTTTGTCAAAAGAAAAATCACTTCCAAGTGACATGTCATATCGGAATTTCGGGAGACCCAAAATATGTCAGAACCCCGGAGGGTGTGAAGAAAATAGACCAGTATTGTATTCATTTCTTTGGAATAAAGGTACATGTAAAATTGTTGTCTTTCCTGTACAAAAGTACAGGAAAAGGTTTTTTTATCACAGGATTTTCTGATTTTGGAATTTACCATTAAATATGGAATATGTGAATTACTCAGATATGAGTAAATTTCAGAAACCCAGGCTCTGGCTACAAAAGTGACTGGAAATACCTGTACTTTTTATATGAAAAAGATATTCCTTTCTTATCTTCCAACAACTTACTTCAGAACTTTCAGGTTTTGGAACAGATTTAATGTAAAGGACGAGTTACACTTTACTATTGCAATGTGCCCACTGAAAAGGCCGATTTTCGAATGTAGGCAGATAACCACAAAAACATACAGAAATGTTAGCTAGATGTTTCTAGTTTATTCTGTACGATTTCATTTTCCCGTATTTTAAAGCCTTTTAGGTTCATTTTGTGGTTGAATACATGTACTGTCTGCAACATTTAACATTGAGCCTATGGGAATTTGAACTACCAACGTCCACTATGCATCCACATTTCACTTCATCCTATACCATCGTAACCACTACAATTTTTATATATAATTATTCCTCATATACATATTCATCATAATCGGTTTTATTACAGTGGTTACGAGGGTAGGAGTAAACGAAAAATAAACTTTTTGGGTAAATTTTCATGTATCCAACACCAGGACTAAAGGATTTATATCAAAATCGCAGCAGTATATTTTGTAACTGATAGGAAAAAGAGGCATTATTTGACAAAACACATCTTTCTCAAAGTGTTTATCTATGTAGCATGTGTTCAATGGACAAGGATTCCGTGTGTATGTGTGTGTGTGTGTGTGTGTGCGTGTGTAGGGGGGGGGGGGGGGGGGCTCAGCGCTAGGCATGCATATCGGTATGGCGTAATATGCGTATGTAAGGCGTTAGACTGAATGTCCTCCATCATCATGCTGTGATATAACCTCTGATGTTATAATGTTGCGACGTGGTCAGATGATGTATCCCTCTGCCTGAAGCTGATGCATTGTAAAATTCTGTGACCTTGAACTTTGGTCCACTAACTTTATATGAAAAGTTATTTGGATTAGCTTATTCCTTACCTCTTTTGATATCTTTGCATTGGGGTAAGAGTGTTGATATTTGATCAGATCATATCCATTAAATGTAGGAACTGCAAAGCATCCATGCACACTGAGTCTTTAAACTTTATGCATGGACCAGATTTTCACTTATTTCTCAACACGGTTTTTGGATTTGCAACATAATAACAAATAATTGGTCAGTCAAACGATGAAAAAAAAAACCCTCATACTGTTAGGTTACTGTGACATATATTTAAAAGTTCACTGTTCTTTTCTTATATATTCAACATTACATATGGATCATACTAAAGACAATGGTTCAGTCAGACATTGCAGATGACGTCATACTATTTGTAGGTCATTGTGACTTGTATTTCAGGATCCATTGAATAAATGTTTTATTTCGAACTAATATTTAATTGAATCTTCCTCGGACTTGGAATAGTAAGTCACTTCAGCGCTGCGTCTCATTTGTACTACATGTAGGTCCCTGTGACCTGAATTTCTTGGTTCACCGATTTTGTCTAATATTTTAAACATCTGTACCTGTGTAGCATCCATAAATACGTAATATTTCATACGTGTTTATTAATATTTGATATGATGAAGCTTTCATTATATGTATAAATAGTGAATAATGCTTAAGAAAAGAAGAAGGTTGATGACCGTTTCATGCACTTGCCAGAGCACAAGCGTGCAAAGCGTTTCGCCAAGAATACATTTGCTTAACAATATCGGTCGGTTATAATCAACTTCTTGTTCATTTGTTTCATTATTTTCACAAAAACAAACGCTTTACATGCTTATTATTGTGTTAATAAACACTTGTAAAATCTACTGTTCTGAGGTTGCGTAAAAATTCAAATAAAATTTCTCCTTACTAGATGTTTTTAGCGGAAATATCTCTTTTAGACTGTGGATAAGAACCAAAAGTATTATATCTGTCAGTTTGGAGGGCTGATATGTCAGCGGAATTGCTGATTATATCGAAAAACCGTAGGTAGTTAGTGTACCCCGTTCAGCACCCCATATGCAATAAACCGGAAGTCACGTGATTATTTATGAAACCGCAAATTTAAAAATGTGCTTATATAAATTGCCAAATGTCAAGCTTTTATCAACATAAATTTTATCAAGATCGGTCGTGGGCACAAAGACGGCCAAAGTGTAACCCGTCCTTTGTCAGTAAACCTGTGTAGTGCACACATCAGAAAATCTAAAAACTCTGAAATGATTTACTGACACATGATAGTAAGGAATGGCTTTTTCATTAAACATACATAGACTGATGCTTTCAGTCACAACTCTAAGGAGTGGAACTATTTAAGTATTCTTGCTTCCGTTCTGATCCTTATATTTGTAGATTACAAATGTATATGCTTGTTGTCGTGTTCTTTTCATGAAATAAAATATGTTAAACCAACTGCAGCCAGAATCTGTCTTAGTAATTTAGCATATACCATATATATTCGGCTTTAAAATGAAGCACTTGGCATCCAAAACAACCCCAGAAATGCAGATTTTTTCAAGGCAGATCTAGATTTTGGGGATTGTTTTGGAAGGGAAAACCCATCTGATAGCAGAATTATACACGACTGATTTAGATATTTTAAGGTAATAAAGGAGGGGAACCTGTTTATTGGTGAGTAGTTGGATACTTCTAGGTTTTGTGACCACAAGAAAGGTTTTCGACTCTCAAATGTTGAGAGAAAAAGAAACGTCCCAGATTTATAATGAAATACTATCATCTATTTATGTATTTTGGTCTCTTAAAGTGATTCAAGGTTCTAAAATTAGTTTTGGTTTTCAGATGGAGTCACAGACCCAGACAATAAAAATAGAACAGTCACAGTCAGACAGAAGTAAAAAGCCCTTTAAACCAGTCAAGTAAGTTGCAATTTAGTTTGTTTTTGTACACCCGTTTTGAAAAAACGGTCGTATTATGGCATGGCGCTGTCCGTCTGCCTGTCCGTCAACATTCTTGTGTGCACCATATCTCAGTAACTGTTTGAGATATCTTCATGAAATTTTGTAGGCATATAAATTAGGATCTGACAAAGTGTAGCGTACAGTGATGGTTGCTCCCCCTTTCTTAGTTTCCAAGTTATGCCCATTTGATTATTTTTTACCCTACTAGTCTTGTGCGTGCCATAACTAGATAACCGTTTTGGAGGGTCTGACAATGTGTCGCGTATAACAATCATTGCTCTCCCTTTCTTCATTTTGGTGTTGCATCCCTTTGATTAGATTATTTTGGCTATTTTTGTGTATACTAATCTTATACATTCAATAACTTAGTAATCATTTGGAACATCTTGATGAAACTTTATAGCAATGTGCATGATTACAAGACAGTGTGTCACATATAAGAATGGTTGTTCCCCTTACTTAATTTTGGAGCTACCTCCCTTTGATTAGTTTTTTAGGCGAGTCCTATTTCCCCATCCACTCCATAACTCCTTAAACTTTTGAAATATTTTAATGAAACTTTGTAGGAATATGTATCATATTGGGGCAATGTATCATGAGCATAAACCACAACTCTGGCTTACTTACTTCCTGAATTATCTGCCCTTGCATCAATTTCCGTTTTACTCTGTAATTCCTTAACCATTGGAAATATTTTAACAAAACTTTATGGTGATGTGTATATTGTCAAGGCAAGGTAATGTGACCAAGAATGGTACTCTAGTATACTTAGTTTATGAATTATCTCTCTTGTTAGACTTTGGCATTTCTCAGCTTCTGATTTTTGGTATACTAATAGTATTTGATGTATAACATTGCAGTCATTAATTACAGAGTTGTTTCCCCTGTTTGTCTGCCTGTCCATCCTTCTATAAACAATCTTGTTCATTCTGTAACTCCTTCATGACACTGAAACGGGCGTATTATGCGACGCTTGCGAATCTCTTGTTAAGTGTGTTATGTGATGACTGAAAATGTTTGGACAAAATCTTTGAGCAGCCAGTGTATGCATCATCAGGGCATGCACAGTTTTCCATTCTGCTTTTGAATTTTTTATACTTTTTGCTTTGCTTGAATGAGATAGATATATGCTAATTTGTAGAAAACTTAGTACATGTATTATAAGTAGAGCCATGCTTTTGAATAAATGCAAAACTTTAAAGGGAAGCAAGTCTAGCTGCTATTTTAGTTTTTGCACTCATTCCAGTGGGATCAAATCTTAAAAGAAAGAATGTGGCATCCATGGAGCAAATTCTTTTCTTTGAAAAGAGACCACTTTTTGAAATGGTTTTGTTGTTACCAAACAGGAATTCACAAAAGTTGTCTCCCTTTGAAAACATATTGAAAACGAAAAATGGCAGCACATCCATGCTCTTAATTCTTATTTCTAGGGTTGACATAGCAGCAGATCAAGTCTCCAAGATGACAGTTGGACGGCTGCACTTCAGTGAAACCACATCAAACAACATGCGTAAGAAAGGGCGTCCAAACCCAGACCAGAGATACTTCATGCTAGTTGTGTCCCTTGAAGTCCACTCTGGGGAGAACAGTTACATGATTGCTGGGAGTGTGTCAGAGAAAATTATTGTCAGAGTAAGTTTCTTTTCTGAACTTGTTAAGTTTGATCAAAAAAAAAAAAAATTCAACCATATTAATCTTAATAAAATGCCCCTGCTCTAATAAATGCCCCTGCCTCTTTTCCGAAAATAATGTCAAATTAACTTGCATGAATTCCTGTTTGCGTCTCTGGATAAGGTAAATTGACCTATATTGAGATAGCTCCTGCTTTCATCAAGCAGTATGGACAGACTTGGATGCTTGCTGAAGACTATAGGTTTGATAACTATATTTTAATTTTCAGTTTAATTAAACAGGATTTTGCTATTTGTTGGAACATAAACTGTTCAGTTCAGTTGAAATCAAAATTTTGTTCCATGGCCTGAATTTTTTATGAAGTTATAATTGCGTAATTAATGAAAAATTTAAAATAAATGTGAATAAAAGGACATAAGAAATGGACATATACAGGCAGTTATTTTCACACATACATGTATATTGTTTTACCAGTATTTTGTGTTATATGTTTAATGTTACTACAAAAGTATCTCATGTTCACAGATTTTGTTTGTGTAAGAATCATTATTGTACTTGCTTTTGGTACCATATAGGTATGTTGTTCTGGGCCCAGTTGTTCAAAAATGACGACGTCGTTAGTTAACAGGATGTTAAATTTTCAAATGTTATATATGTAAAAATGGTACCACTTTTTGCAGAGAAAAATGTGAGGAGCTTTTGCAGTGCAAAAGCTCCTCACAATCTTTCAGCAAAAATATTACCGCAGTTGATTTTGTGAGTACTGTAAGACTTAACGAATCCTTGACTAACAACTTTGTTAAGCTAACGACACTTTGATACAACTAGGCCCAGGTATTGAATCTTAAGTCTAGCAATAAAATAATTTTTTTCAGGCATCAAACCCAGGTCAGTTTGACAGTGATATTGATGTACAACACTGGCAGAGAGGCCACACCCAGGACTCTGTTTATCACATGGGGCGTGTGGGTGTGAACACAGATCACCCTGATGAGGCTGTCACAGTTCATGGCAATGTTAAATTGACTGGTCATGTGCTTCAAACTTCAGATATGAGAGTAAAAGAAGACTTTAAAGAGGTATGGTATAGAAGTTTCTGCAGCAAAAAAATCATGTATAGTGCAGTTATCTCCCCATTGCTAGTTAAATGTGCAAGTATTCAGAAACTATATGATTTCAGACAGTAAGTACTTTAAATTGCTTAAGTATTGGGACACCTAAAAATCATCAATTTTCCATTTGGGACAAATGGAAAATTAATGGTTTTAGGTGCCCAAATACTTAAGCACATAAGGGTATACTGAAAGATGTCACTAAGAACTGAATACCAATAGTAAAACCCAATTTCAGAAACAGAGGCACTAAGGGATGGGCTTATGATACATTTTGGATAATTTGAGCCACAACACGACAAAGCCAACAAAGTGGCATGTGCCAAGTGAAGACTCAGATCAGCCTGGGTATCCACCCAAAAGGTGTGCTTAAAGGGTAGCCAAGGGTCTAAGCTAGCGCCATGCGGGCAGGAAAATCTTTGTCTTATTTCTCCATACAAAATACGTTATGATCTTTAGTTGAGGCAGTCGTTATTAGCTATCACTGGATTCACTTGACTGAGAAACAGTCATTATCATGGAAGTAAATATCATGATTAAGGAAATAAATACACTAAAGGACAAAAGTTCTGCATGGATGCTAAAGTATATTTACCTCCTTTACCTACATGTATTTTTTGCTAAGGGAGATAATCATGTTATGCAAGAGAATAATTCTGTAATGATTCCAATCCTTTGTTTACAGGTTGACTCTAAAGAACAGCTCAAGAAAGTGGCCGAAATGAAGATTTATAATTACAAGTTTAGTGATGACTATGCTGATCATGTGGGCATGCCAGAGAGCCATCGGAAAGATACCGGAGTTATCGCTCAGGAAATACGGGAAGTGTTACCTGACGCTGTGCGGGAAACGGGAGATGTAAAACTTTCCAGTGGCAGTGAAGTGAAAAATCTTTTAGTTGTTAATAAGGTGAGCTGAGCATGTTTTTTAGGTACTAGAACTTGATAATATTTGAAAAGAGCTCTAAAAGTGCCAATGAAAATTATGAATTTTGCAAATTCTTCATAAATACCTATGTTTTGGCCTCTTATTATTCCTGACAAATATCTAAAAATTATCATTGCTTTAACTACCATAAGCTGTTTATTATAAAATTCAAAACAAGAAATCTTAATAAAAATGAATTGCACTGATGTTAATGTTGATGCTAATGCATTTAGAAACATATTTTGAATAATATGTATCCACTTTCTAAATATATAAATAATACTCCTAGAAGTGATTTAACCATTTTTCTGTTTCATTTTTCAGGATAGGATATTCATGGAAAATGTTGGTGCTGTGAAAGAACTGTGTAAATTAACTGACAATTTAGAAGTGAGAATTGATGAACTTGAAAAAATGAACAGTAAATTATCAAAGTTGAAACGTTTCGATAGTTTAAAGTCAACAGTTAGTTCAAAGTCAACAGTTAGTTCAAAGTCAACATGTAGTAATAGTACCATAAGGTAAGTTGGAATGATTCAGTTTTCTTATACGAGTACAAAAATAAATAAACAGTATCATAGTTCTTACATTACTCATTCTTACACCAGTCAATGAAGGGTGTATGGATACACCTCCATATTTTTTTTGCCATTTAACAAAGGGGGACAATTTTCAGGACTTCCTGTTTGCTTCTCTGGATGAGGTTCCCTTCCAAAAGGGGTTAACCTTTATGGAAAGAGGAGCAATTTGTTTCCTTTAAGTGTTGACCCCTATTGAGAAGGGAAGCAAAGATGAAAATGGCAGAGTTGCTTCCCCTGAAAGTGTACCCATTCACAGTAAATGAACTCTGATTTGAGTAATTTTCTTTCTTTATTCAGGTTTTTCCTCACCTTTTACTAGATCTATGTCCATATGATCCTGTTTCTTTGCCTGACATAAACCCATTTTATTTATAAAATTGTTTGTTACAGCTCAGTGCCAAAGAAGTCACATCGTCAGTCAAATACTAAAGCAAGTCATCCTCCACCCCCACCCACCAGAGCTAATAGTTGGTGCAGTAACAGATTCATACAGATCACTATTATTATTCTTATATGTATCATGGCTTTCTGGTAAGTTGAAATACCATTATCAGAGCTCTAGATAAGAGGGAGTATTTGGTGATAATTAGGGATAATTTTTGTTATTTCTGCTTAAAAACATATGATGTGACCCCTCATCTGAACCGTCTCATCGAGACGGTTCAGATGAGGGGTCACAACATATGGTTTCAGTGAGAACTAAAAAAAAATTATCCTTCAATTATCATCAAATACCCCTCTTATCTAGAGCTCTGATTATACTTGTGACTGACATAGTTTGCAGGTTTCAGCTCATTTTGCTGCTGATCTTCTCAAGTCTAATGATTATTTCACCTTCATTCATTCAGTAATTAAGGCATTGTTTAATTGAAATTTGCTCACATAGACATGTATGTTCCCAGCAGATTCTCTTGTTAAATCTCCACTGGTAACACCCAGACTATTTTTCCCTTGCAAATTGTTTATTTTATCAGGTAAATAGCAAAGAACCAGTCCATTTACCTTGTAAATTATACAAAGGCATGCAGCATCTTCATGACAGGGAATTTGCATGAGTTTTGGATTTTTTCTCTGCCGCATGCATGAAAGAGATAGATGAAACAATACACTAGTCTTGTAGAAAATAAACCTTAAAATCATTTTAATTTTGTTAGATAACTCGAAACTTGGTTAAAAATGTTGAAATTTTAATATATTGGTCATGTTTACAAGACAAATGAGCCGTGAAGTAACTGATCATTCATCATTTGAGCCGGGACATGACCAAACCAACAAAGTGGCATGTATGCCAGCGAAGACTCAGATTAGCCTGGGCATTTGCCCAGTCTGATCAGAGTCTTTGCTCTCCGCATGGAGCTAGCTTAGACACTTGGCTACCTTTAAAGTGCACAACACTCTGATCTACAGGGCAGATGCCCAGACTGATCTGAATCTTCCCTGGGCGTGCACAACACTCTGATCAGACAGGGCGGATGCCCAGACTGATCTGAATCTTCGCTGGGCTTACATCCACTTTGTTGGTTTGGTAATGATGAATGATCAGTTATGAACCTCTGGCTAGTATTCAAAACTACTTAACATCTATGTTTCTATTTTCAGTCTCATTGCAATCACAATCTTGTATATACTCGAGCGGCAGAATGAGAAACACCATTCTACGACAATAAATAACCATTATAAGGATACAGGGTAAGTACTGTTATGTGCTGAAATATTGGGACACCTAAAATAATTAATTTTCCATTTGGGACAAATGGAAAATTAATAATTTTAGGTGTCCCAATACTTTGGCACATTACGGTAAAACAAAACCTGCAAGCAGGAAACATGTAAAATTTATTTCACTCTCCCAGCATTAATGGAAGGTCAGTTTACATTAGGATGGATGGATGACTTGCGATTTTATGTTCCTTTCAGTGGAATTTTAGTCATATCAGGATGGTGGGAGAGTGGGCCATATGGAAAGGCTGTGTCCAATGGAATCCCATTTATGGCTGAAAGGATTTGAGCTGCGACACAACAAAACCGACAAAGTGGCATGTACCTGGGCATCTGTCCAGTCTGATCGGAGTCTTTGCTACCTGCATGGAGCTAGCTTAGACTGTTAGCTACCCTTTAAGTGCACAGCAAAGAGTCTGATGATCAGACTGAGGGAATGGGATTATATTTTGGTGATATCAGCTGCTGGAATAACAAACTGGCCTCAGTTTTTCAAAGCATTGTTAGCCCAACAACTTGTTCAGTGTTTTACAACTTTAAAAACCAAATACACTGATATTTTTTGTTGAAAAAATGTAAATTGCAGTAGTTTTTGTAAATTGTGTTTTGTTGATTTACAGTGGTACAAACATACCCTCTGTTGGTCCTATACCAAGCAATAAAACAACAGTTCGTGTCATTGTTCCCTCACATACAACACCTCGACCTACTACTAAAAGTAAGTATTTCTGTAATCAGTTATATTTAACAGGTGCTTAATTTTGAGGCACACCAAAGTAAAAAATCTACAAATATTCTGTTTCCATACATTCACACAGCTGGCCAGATACAGTTAGCCAAGAAATAATGCAACTATAAAAATATAGTGAAATGCTGATTACAGTTATTAGTTCAAAGAACCATTTCAAAGAACAATTAATAAAAGCCCCAAAACTTAACAAATATTATATTTAAGGTAAAAGGATCACTTTCAGGAGAAGCAATTCTGCCATTTCTGTTTAGGCCTCCCTTCTAAATAGGGGTCCACTCTTGAAGGAAAGAGATTGCTTCACTATTAGCAAATTCTTTCCTCTAAGAGTAGACCCCATTTTGAAAGAGCTTTGTCATCCAGGGAGGCAAACAGGAAGTCACAAAATTTGTTCCCCTTTGTAAAAATGGTGTGGAAAACATGGAGGTGTACCCATACACCTTAAATGTCAGTCTAGAATCCATTGCAATGAAAACTTCACAAATATTTGAGCCGTGATACAACAAAACCAACAAAGTGGCACATGTGCCCAGCGAAGACTCAGATTAGACTGGGTAGCTACCCAGTCTGATCAGAGTCTATGTGCTATGTGCTTAAAGGGTAGCTGAGGGTCTAAGCTAGCTCTATGCAGACAGCAAAGACTCTGATCAGGCTGATCAGGCAAATGCCCAGCCTGATATGAGTCTTTGCTGGGCACACATGCCACTTTGTTGGTTTTGTCATGTCACGGCTCATTTCCTTTAATATAAGCATACACAGAAGTTGCCCTGTTGACAGTTTCTTTCATGTGAGTTTATTATTATATTTTTCAGACCCTTTCATGGGCCCTGTAAATATTCAAGAGAACTGTTCCGTCTCCCAGTGTGAGAGAAAATGTTGTGATGAGACACAGTCTGACGGTACCGGCTACGAGCTGAGTGGCTACAAAGCTTTTAGAACAGCAATTGAAGCCCAGAAACAAGCAGCCAGTAGCCGTGTCTCTATGCCTTCTGATAACCCACCCTATCGTAAGTTGATTAGTTTGTCAGTTCTCCTCAGTGGGTTAACTGCTATCCTACTGATCTAGTGGACCCTGGTTCAAGTCCCGCTTGAGGCGAGAATCTTTCTTACCGTAAACGGGGTTTCATTGCACACAGCCTTTCATTATCACCCACCAGTTTTCCTGATATGACTGAAATACTGTTGAAAAGGATGTAAAATTGCAAGTCATCCATCCATCCATTTGTCAGTTCTCGAGAATTATTCAAGCTGTATTTTAGCTGCCATTTTTTGCATGTGCAATATCCTTTCACCTTATATAATTCTGAAACTGACTTTCTGATCTTTGTAAACTTGTACACAGTTTTGCTTCTGTTTAAAATTAAAGCTTCCAAAGTTTTTTTCATACATACAAACATTGTTCATTTTAAAGTTCATTTTAAAATGATTCAGATTTGAACAAGGCTAGTCATTATACAATTTGTACCAGTCTGGTTTGAGAACAGCTTTTTAGACAGTCCATGGCAGACCAGTCATCATACTGGCATGGAGCTGGTAAATAATTACCGCAAAACAGATGGGCTTTAAATTACTTGTGTTCTGTATGACATTGATCAAAGAACCGCGACTGAAAACTAAAAAAGTGGCATGTATGCCCAGCAAAGACTCAGATCAACCTGGGCAGCTGCCCAGCTTGATCAGAGTCTTCCCTGTGCACCTATAGGGTAGCTAAGAGTCTAAGCTATCTCCATGTGGACAGCAAAGACCCTGATCAGACTGGGGGATGCCCAGGTTGAGCTGAGTTCCCTGGGGGCACATGCCACTTCAGGGCTCTCGATTACCGAAATTCGGGGCCGAAATTCGGCCCCATTCCCAATGCCAAAAAGTATGTTTTTTTCCCAATTCCAGATGAAAAATTCCCAATCTGACTAAGCCTGTTTGGTCCATGTATACTGCAGTTGCATCAATGCAAAATGTATTAAAAACCACCTAAAACTAAAAATGTTAACATAATTTATAACTTTAAAAATCGGGAAGCGATTACATTTTCAATCACGATCGTCATGTTTTGTTACTGGAAAGTGGTACCGGGTTTTATCATGTACTGTTAAGAGTTCTTAAATGTACTGTTAGAGTTACTTCCCTTTCAGTATAGGGCGAATAGCCTAGCGATTTTCGCTGCAATATGTTGATACTTTCTTTGCTTCAAGGGCCAATATTGTTGTGGTAAACACTATTTTGACTTATTCTTTAATTTAAAGCCTTCCAAGGCTAAAATTTGATCAGAGTTTTCACCTATGTTGAATGATTCTGCTGTTTTTGTGTTTCGTACCTGAATCGATTTTCACAGACATTTTCGGCCATATCCAAAATCATAAAAACAGGATTACCGGGACATCCAAGAGTTAGTATAGTGATAGTGACATACCCTGGATGTTTTGTACTTGCAGGACTGAAAGTTTTGTCATGTTCTGCATTGTGACAGTCCACTTTCTCTCAACTTTACATTATGCTTAGTTCACAGCTGCTTCAAACCTAGAGTGTTATACTGTTGTTATATTGAAACACTTTTTTTCTAGGTCCCAGTCTTGTCTCCAATTTGAGAGTGGCAAGATAGGGATTTGAGAGTGGCAAGATAGGGAAGTTGCCAGTTCAAAGGAAAGAAAGAAAAACTCAACACACTCAAATAGTTTTGTTATTATCTAATATCCTAACTATATTTGATAAAGTTTATTATGATTCACTATCTGCTAGATCTATGTCTGCTTATATTGACTTGATTCCTTTGAAAATATAACAATTCCATATGTAAGTTGTGTTGGTCTGACAATGAAAACGTCACATATAAAACAATGAAAATTTTCCCAATTTTAGACAAAACGACGCTATTTTTCCCAATTCTAAAGGCCCCGGCCCCATTCCCAAAAAGGGGTGTGAGAGCCCTGCACTTCATTGGTTTTCCTGTGTCACAGCTCAAATCTGTTTGAGTGAAGAAAGGCACCTGGTGACGCATGCATAAATTCCATTCTGTATGCTGGTTGGAGGATGTGAAGATATTAATTTGAACATATAGTACTGATTCTAGGAATTGGGACACTTAAAATACCATTATTGTCAAAAAAATGAAACAGTTGGTTTTACAGTGCAGTAATGCATCCAAAAGATGCTGATGGAATGGCAAACAGTGTAGACCCTGATCAGACTGCTTTTTCAGGAACAGTCTGATGTGGGTCTACACTGCTTGCTCAGCCCTATCTGTCATAATACTTACAAATCTTACTGTAGATATTACTGTGATTATGATACACACTGCTACAAAATTGGGGCTTCAGATGTGGTTAAAAGTCATGATTACTTGTTTTTATTTCTTTTCCACAAAATATGTTTTGGCATCTGATGGGAAGCCAGTTCTGATTCGATGCTACAACATGAGTTTTATTTGATAAAAACACATGCAGAACAGCTCACTAACATGACTAAAGGTTTCCATATTATAATTTCAGAAGTTGTCACTGGTAATGAATCAGGGGGTGATAATCAGCCGAACAGACCTGATGTAAGTATATACTGTTAAAGGATGGTTACATCAACTTGTTCAAATTTTATAATAATAACGTTAAAGTACAGTGGTGTTTTTTTGTGTGTCTTTTACAACAAACAGTGTTGTTTATGTTAAGGTGAATGGCTACAATTTCAGGGGAAACAATTCTGCAGTTTTCAGTTTTTCGTTTCCTCTCTATGCGGGTCAACCCTTCTCCTACGGAGCATATTCTTTGCTTTGAGATTAGACCCCTTGTGGAAGTGGTTCCTAATGCTTCTCAAGGGAAACAAACAGGAAGTCAGGAAAGTTGTTCCCCTTTGTAAAAAATGGCTAAAAAATTATGGGGGTGTACCCAAACACCTCCAAATAAGAGTCCAAAATACACGTAGAAACATACATAAGTGATGATGAAATTAACATTATGAAGAATTTTGTATTGACTGCAACTTTGTACCAGAATTTCAGTATTTATTCTGCATCGCTTACAACATTTACAAACAGGAAGTGGTTGTGTTCATTTTGCAAGTCAGTTGAAAAAGTAGAATAGAGTAGAACAGTATGTTACCAAACATACCAAATTTCATTGTTGTGATGAATGTCATTGTTAATAACTGTATTTGGTTAAAGATGTCCAAATAGTTATTACTGCATTTTCACAGAATTACTAGTTTATTTCTCTATTTTATTGCAGGAAATAACCACACCGAATCCTAAAATACAAGTTATAATCAACAATAATGGTCAGTATTCGGACACTGACATGGACAGACAGCAAGATAATAATAACCTTCCTGGCGGACAATATTATTACAGGAAAAGAAGGAATGCAGGTATACATACCATAAAAATCATAATAAATGCCCCTGCTCTAATTAACGCCCCATGTGTCTTCTCTGAAAATAATGTTATACTAACTTTCATGAATTTCAGTTTGCTTCTCTGGATGGGATAGCTTTTTGAAACGGGGTCTAATATTAAAGGAAATAATTTGCTCCTAGAGGAGGAAATTCTTTCCTTTAAGAGTTGACTCCTACTGAGTTGGGAGGCAGAATTATTAGAGCTACTGCCTCTGCACATATACCCACTGACCTTAATATACTTTGTTATAGGTATTTGGCAGTGGCTAATTTATTACACTTTAGGCTGTAAGTCTTCCCCACCCCCACCCCCTCCGCCCAATACGTAAACACCCCCTCCCCCTAGGGTGTTTAATAGGATTAAAACGGTAAATCATGGGGTAGACCTTCAAAGAAGTTCACTCTGACATGGAAGTACTTAGGTGGCAATGCCAAAGGTGAAGGGGCACACCTTCAGGGGGAGCAAGTCTACCATTTTTCTCAATGAGGGCCAACTCTGAAAGGAAAGAATTTGCTCCTCTGGAAGCAAAGTCCTTCGTTTAATGTTAGACTCCTTTTCGAAAGGCTACATAAATAAGCCAAGGAAGCAAGCAAGAAGTCACAGGATTTGGCTCCCTTTGAAAATATGGCTGAAAACATGGAGATGTACCCATTTACCTAAAAGAAGGAAAAAAAGTTCCCTTCTGGGAGAAATTTGTTTAAGAGTTGCTCTCTATCAGAAACTATTCAATCTCCATGGACACAAATGCTTTTGTGCTATAGTTGTATCCCCCCACCCCCCCCCCCATACACACACCCCTGTTGTTTCTCATGTGATTTTGAAAGAAGATATAAATGATTAGTTAATGATTATCAACAAAGTGGCTAGATAATAAGGTAAAGTTAAAAGTAGGGTTCCTGTTGCATTCAGTATTCAGGTGATGAAAACAGAAAAAAGAAAAGAAAGAAATACTGGCTGGTTAAGTTATTGAAAAAAAAAATAAATCAGAAAATAAACAGGAAGAAGGCATCAGAATATCGAACAATAAAGGCAGTAAAGGCTAGAAATGCCAAACGTTTCCTTGTTAAGATTGTAAGAGTATACAATTGTGACCTTTGTTGAGGTGAATATGCAGTTTTATTGACCTGCAAACTACATACTGACCAACAAGAGGGGGAGGTCAGTATGTTAAGTTTGCAGGTCAATAAAATTGCATATACACTGAAATGCAGGTCAGTAATCATTTTGTTATGTGACTATTGTAAATTCAGTTTCCTTTGATACTACATGGTATTGTCTCGCAACGTAACGTCATTAACATTAATGTATATGAAATGTCTGGTCGTGAAAATACAAATTACGTACATCTGCATAAAAAGTGATACTGACTCTCTGGTCAATTTTGCAAAGTACTGACTGGCATGTGGCTTTAGGACAGCCAATGAAAGTGTGTATTACGTAATTAAGATTCTAATAAAATGATTATTTTATTTCAGATAACAATGAGCACCATGTGAAAATCACTATTCCTGAGCTCAACTTTACCCTTGGTGACAGAAACAAAGACACTACTCTGTCATATCTCAATAACTACACGTACAATCTACCATACAGTGCTAATATAGGATTTAATGCTTATTCACTGAAGTTTGAGACGTTTAATAGTCACGAAGTACATATGTGTTCTAACGAGAAAGCTCAACAGTGTGAACAAGCACCGGATAATGAAGGCTGGGGACATTGGAATGAAGTGGATCTTGAGGTAATTTTAGATACTGACAGTAATTTTAGATATTGTTATTCAATAAAGTGTTTGAAATTGAAGCCATATATTTATTGGAACATGATCAAAATTGCCAATAACCAGAACAGGCATAAATTCTCAGATGAGATTGAAATTTGACTATTTTATACATTTTGCATTGGAGTTACTCGCCCTTGAGTGCTTAAATAGCCCATATTTAAACTTGTCCTCGGCAAAGCAACTTTGTTTTATATCAAAACTTCACTAAACCTTGCTGGTAACTAGGACAGGCATACAATCCTGGATAAATTAGAAATTCAGCCATATTATAGAATTCGCCTTAGAGCTAGATAAACTATGCAGTGACTCAGGTGAGCTATAGGACCAATGGTCCTTTGGTTGCATATGTAGTGATGACTGTTTCGTGTGTATGGTATTCAAATAAACTAGTGATTAAAGTAAAAGGACATACAGTAAAACTTCAGTGGCTCAAACCCTGATGGCTCATTACCCCTGCCTGGCTGGAACTCTTTCCTTGGTCCCTAGAGGTCATTTTATATAGAATTTAACCCTGGATGGCTAGAACTATCCTTGGCTGGAACTAATTGTCATAGTCCCCAGCCTGTTCGAGCCATTGAAGTTCTACTGTATTTTAGTACAGTCAACTCTTGATATCTCGAACACTGATATCTCAAGGTATCCTCTTATATTTATATTTCCTATTTATGTTTAAATCTCAAGTCCTTTGATCTTAAACTACTGATATCTCAAAGTAAATTTTCTGGGACCAGAAAATTTACTTTGAGATATCAGTAGTTTGGGATGAATTTCGACCTTGAGATATCGAGAGTTGACTGTAGTTACCGGTATTATACACTGACATTTTCATATCCCATTTTCAACTCTCTTTCAGTGGAAAATACCATTTGGGAAGTACAAGATGAGCTTCTTCCGGTTCCGTATTACGAATTCAGGAAACGGTAATGTTTGCAGCCAGCCAGGAGAAGAGAGCGACAACTTATTTACAGAATATAACCTGCTTTTTGCCAGAAACTGCACCCAGGCCTGAACGCTGTGATTCAGAGGTTCAGATTGGCCAAATAATTGGGTTGGCTTGTGTACAGGCTGTTCAGGGCGTGCACAGTTTAAAAAGTCTCAAAGACTGGTCTGGTCATAAGGTGATCAATACAGACTAATTAGGAGCTTAATGAATGCAATAGTCTGTACCTGAATCCTTGAGATTTGGACAGTTGCTATGATCAAAAATCTATATAAGTATGTGGTATGGAACAGAGAGATACCGACATTGAGGGTTTTGTTGGGGATAATTCTGAGTTAATTTCTGTTCATTATTAGAAATACAGGTTGAGACTCCTCATTAGAACTGCCTCACTGAGCCTTCTTGAGGGGTCACAACATATACTGGCTTGTATGGAAAAATAAGAAAATTTTCCCTGAAATACCTTAAGCTTGGAATGGAGCTCTAATAAAAGACAGCTTTCGATAAATTCAGCAAGAGAGAGCTCTCAGATTGCTTCTGGAAGATTTATGAGAGACTTTTCAGTGATTTTGAGAATACTTTACATGTCGCAGACAGGTGACAACTGACAAAGAGCAAGTCCATGCGTGTTGAATGACATCATATTACACTTACTGGAGAAGATGATTAAACTGTACATTGTCGGTCACAAATTAAGAAGAAATGGCATTTTTCATGTATTGCATTGATCAAACTTAGGAACAAATAAATGTTAATATAATATTATTGTATTGTCTATTTGTACAGAAATGAAATTCTCACTGAAGTATGTGTATGCTTAAAATTTAAGGACTGCTTCCTGTTCATATGTAAAATTCAGCAAAATGTGCTATCATAATGTATATGCAATATCTGTATGTTATACATACAGTCAACTCCAGATATCTTGAACACTGATATCTCAAAGTATCTTCTGATATCAAAGAATATATTTCCTGTTTTTATTTACGTTTCAACTCCTGTAATCTCAAACTACTGATATCTAAAAGTAAATTTTCTGTTACCAGAAAATTTACTTTGAGATATCAGTAGTTTGGGCTGAAGCTCCACTTCGAGATATCGAGAGTTGACTGTATTTGAATTATGAAATAGTGCTGGTTCCAGTTTTCAAGAGTCAGTCGTCATCATCATCATTATAACAGCAAAATGTGCTGACAATATGTAATTGAATCATGAAATGTTGCAGCTTTGAGTTTTCTGAAATCAAGCATTATCCAGTGGGCCAGATAAGGAGGGAATTAACAGGGATAATTTAAGTATAATTTTCTATATTTCTCCATGCAAACATAAGTTGTGACCCCTCATTAGAACCGGTTCTAGTGAGGGGTCACAACATATGTTTTCATTGAGAAATAATAAAAATAATCTCAAAATTATTTTCAAATCCCCATCTTCTCTGGAACTTTGATCACCATGTGACGTTTGTGTGCTATGAAGAAAGATGCCTTTAAGCATGTGCATACAGCAAGTATTTAGGTTTAAGGTGTCTGGGTACACCTCCATGTTTTCCTGCATTTTTTACTAAGGGGAACAACTTGAGTGACTTCCTGTTTGCTTCCCTGGATAATGAAACCCTTCCAAAGAGGGGTCTGCTCTTAAAGAAAAGAATTTGCTCCTAGAGGAGCAAAGTCTTTCCTATAAGAGTTCACCCCCATGGAGAAGGGAGATAAAAGTGTAAGTGGCAGAGTTGCTTCCCCTTAAAGTATACCCATTCACCTTAATCTGTGTGGTCAGCCTTCCCTTTAGTATTCTTTGTGTAGGATTCTACAGCCTGGTATCTCAAACTACTGATATCTCGAAGTAAATTTTCTGGCACCAGAAAATTTACTTTGAGATATCAGTAGCTTGGGCTGAAGTTTGACTTCGAGATATTGAGAGTTGACTGTATTATAGTTGGTTGTTGATACACATGGTTGTTGATACACATGGTTGTTTTTCTTTTTCAAGTTACACCAAGGAAAAAAGGGTCTTCAGGTATATGCAAACCGTGAATACTCAGATGAGATGCTTCAGATGAAACTAGGCCCAGAGGTTATAAAACTTGAGTATGTTCTCAAACTCAAAATAAAGCACACTGATTGGCTGCCTCCGAGCACATGCTCGGAAGCAGCCAATCAGTGTGCTTTATTTTGTGTTTGAGATTATTCTCGAGTTTTATAACTTCGAACCCAGAACCTTTATGGTTCATATTTCATGATGCATCTTTATTATGAAAGGAACGACTCTTGTTAGTCTGAAAATAATGCTGATCTAAGTGTTCACTTTGCACATTCCTGATTACTCAGTTGCTCATGGTGGGGTTTATTATACCTGACTGGCATACAACTTTACTGTCAACTCTTGATATCTCGAAGTCGAACTTCATCCCAAACTACTATCTCATAGTAAATTTTCTGGTACCTGAAGTTCGACTTCGAGATATTGAGAGTTAACTGTACTTGAAGGTATACAAGACCTGTCCCCGTACAGGATAGCTCGCCTGCAGTGCCTTGCCCATCACATAAAAAAACTTTGACGTAAAACTTTAAAGTGTGATGCCAACGCCCACGCCGACGTTAGAGTGACAACAATAGCTCCCTGTACTTTCGTACAGGCGAGCTAAAAATCAAGGAATCAAGATTGTCACGGAGTAATTGTTTATTACATGTAAACGCAATATCCTTCTTATCACAATAATTGAACATTTGATGTCTGTGATCTGTTAAGAAATTAATGTCATTTTACTATGGTGTGCATAGAGCTATTTCAACTTGTTTGTTATCAATGAACAGAAATATGATTTTGTATTCAAAGAATGTTTTAAGTCTTGATAGTGCTAAAACTACAATAATTATACATGTATTCTTTGATTTTCATCATTTCGCTGCAGTTAGTAGATGTTAACATACAGAGGGTGGACAACAGTGTTCCTTAAACTATGACGTTGGGATTAACTTGAATGCATTTCTTCTGTTAGCACAAAATTTATTGTGAGAAAAGAATAATAGATATATTCATGAAAGTTGCACCAATGGTAGCGAAATTGTTTTATGCAATATTAATAAATTTCTTGTTCTCCTGGAATTTGTAGTTACTATTCTGCACCATTTTAACTTTATAAATGGTATTTTTTGTGGTAAATTTTGCTAACATTATCATTGACATCAATGGAAACATGATTTCTAACAATTTACATGATCTTTAAACAATCACAACTCTGCAACTAGAGATCACCAACATACAAACATACAGTCAACTCTCGATATTTCAAAATCAAAGTTTATCCCAAACTACTGAGATCTCAAAGTAAATTTTCTGGTCCCAGAAAATTTACTTTCAGATATTAGTAGTTTAGGATAAAAGGAGCTAAACTGTAAATAAAAGAGGAAATGTCTCCAAACTATATTCATTGATATCAGAGACTATTTTGAGATATCAGTATTCTAGATATCAAGAGTTGACTGTATTTTGTATATTGCATAAATCGTTCAGCTACATATTAGTATAATTTTCATTATGGAAATACCCTGAAGTTAACAGTAATGTCATGATTTAACAAACACTTTTGTCCATCCTCTGTACATATTGGTCAGTGCTCATTTATATGATTATGAATACCATAATAATTTTGTTATAAGAGCTGGGGCCGTATTTATAAAACAACTTAAGTGGTTGCTATGGTGTTGCTAAGGCTGAATTTCTAAGAAGGAGATTCCTTACAACTATGAAATTTGCTCTGGAGGAACAGTTTCCTTCAGAGCAAATTTCATAGTTGTAGGGAATCTCCTTTATAGAAAATTAGCCTTAGCAACAGCATAGCAACAGCTTAAGTCGTTTTATAAATACGGCGTCAAGGGTTTTCCTCTGTCATGAATGACCCCAAATTTCCAATTTTTGTGTCATTCTGCTTTCAGATTGGGTTTTTCCTTCGAGCACAAGATTTTTCTTTTCCAGAGCAACCCAAAAATCTAGATATGAGCCGCGACACGAGAAAACCAACAAAGTGTTTTTTTACCCAGCACAGTTTAGGCCAGCCTGGACATCCACCCGGTCCGTTCAGATTCTTCCCTAAGTGCTTAAAGGGTAGCTATGAGTCTAAGCTACCTCCATGCGGACAGCGAAGACTCTGATCAAACTGGGCGGATGCCCAGGCTGATCTGAGTCTGCGCTGGGTGCACAACCGCTTTGTTGGTTTTGTCATGTCCCGGCTCATATATAGATCTGTCTTACAATATGGATTGGATACATTATACTCCTATCTGTCCCATCTTCCTCTTCTTTCTTTCTCCCTCTAGGAGATAGCTCAGTATAGACTATAATACTAAGAGGGCGGGTTATACCCAAAGCTGTTAAAAGATATATAATGCTTCAGCCTTAGGTAATTATATGCATGAAACTAAATTGATTGTATTTTACTGCTTAAATTGTTTTATGTGTTTATTTTCTGATATATTTACCAAGTGCTTTAACAAGATCAAAGGTTGTTAAAAGTTTATTTTGATATTTATGACAGAGATATTAATATTTGGGTTGCACCAAGCAGAGAGCTGTCATAAACAAACAAGGATTACTAGAATTTGCCTGTGAGTAGCTCTTTAAGCACCAGTGACGCAATTAGCAAAATTTGCAAACAGCGTAGATCCTGATGAGGCGGCTCATAATGAGCCGCCTCATCTAGATCTACACTGTTTGCCCTCTAGTCTTTGAATTCTCAATATAAAAAGTCTTGGACAAGGCATTTTTTTAATTTTTGCAAACGTAAATTTTGTCGTCTGCTTTTTGGTAGTGAAAGAGGTAGTAATGTAATTTTTTGCCCTATGAAGGGACTGCACAAGCGTGTGGGCTGATCTGGGTCTCTGCTGTTCAAACAGGCATGCTTGATGCAGTTCAGGGCCCTGTTGTTCAAAACTTAGGACATCATTAGTTAAGGAGACGTTACATTTTTAAAAGAATTTTACGACACTACTTATTTTTGCTAAACAGAAAGTGAGGAGCTTTGGCAGTGCAAAAGCTCCTCACATTTTTTTAGCCAAAAAAATATTAACATTTGATTTTGTGTGTACAAGAAGACTTAACGAATCCTTGACTAATGACATCGTTAATGATACTTTGAATAACCGAGCTCAGATTGTTTTGTACATTCCTCATGATTTTGTATAATTTTGTAGAATTTGTATGAAATATTTAAAGATGATGCACAGTTTTACTCAACAGAAAAAATAAAGAAGTTTCATAAGTCCGAATCTCTTTGTTGTTATTCATGTCCCTTCTAATTGCAGTTTTACGCCTATATTCTAGAAAGTCACTCCAGCTACACTCATTGAGTTAATCCTGAATATTGCTCAAATTTCAATGGGATAATCCTCCCCCTGGCTACAAAGTTGAGTCACTCACAGGTGAGTGAGGTCTTAGAATACAGCCATTAGTCTCTCAGACTCTTGTTGCCCTTGAATTGTGTTTTATGCTGGGAATATTTCTGCAAAGCTCAGCTTTTCCAGCCTTAAAGTTATGGCTACTGAGAAGTTGATCTTTTAATATTTTTAGCTTTTTTGTTGCTATGGCAACCAAATCAAAACAGGTGGTACAAAAAACATAACGTCTGCAGGAAGACTATCTAAGGAATATTTCTGTAAAAGATCTGTCATATATCTGCAATGCTAAGGCAGCAAGAGCCAATATTCCTACTTGCTGAATATTAGTGGCAATTTGAAGGTGCCATAGCAATTAAACTGGCATAGCAATCAGGGCCCGGTTGTTCAAAGCATCGTTAGCCTAACAAGATAATTAAGCATCAGCTTGTTAAGTGTTTTAAAACTATATAGCCAAATACATTGATATTTTTTGTTGAAAAATGTGAGAAGCTTTTGCAGCTTCTCACATTTTTTCGACAAAAATTGTTGTCATATTTGAGATATTAACATTTGAAATTTTAACTAAATGTTAACTAACGATGTCGTTAGTTTTGAACAACTGGGCCCAGTACTTGTCTTTCCGTTTTCTAAATGTTGAGTACGAAATCTGGTTGCAAACAGCCTTATGACAATGTTTAAGAATGCCGGTCATAGTTTACCCAGTATAAGATTCCCTATCAGGTTAGGGGACCCAAAAATGTATAAAACATTTTTGAAACACACACACATACACACAAACAAATGACCTGGACCACTGCTTACAGAAAAGGGTATACAAATAACCAAACATTAATTTTACAAATCACAATTTATTATATTTCTAACAAATGTATACATTGTGGAGAAAGTTATAATTCCCACCAGAAGCCAGCATAAAGGTTCTTAGAATACCTGTCTCAGATCAGCCTCAACACCAGTGTAAGCTGGTTGAAGCTTTCACTGTTCATACAAACATTTTGCAGATCCTGTGAATTCTGTGTAGCAAAGACTATGGAAATATCGGCTGATTTCAAGTATTCACAAGTCACACATTCTATGGAACCCTTTGTCAGCAACCGGCTAATTTTAGATGAGTCACTATGTGATTTCCAACAATGTGGCATTGGTGACAAGCAAAGGCTCTGATCAGACTGCACATAAGTGCAGTCTCATCAGAGCCTTGGCTTGTCACATCAGCCATCTGTGGAAGTGGCCCAAGCCATGGAGCCAATATTGGATCTCCGATTACCCTATATTTATCATATGACATCGCATCTGAGAGTGTGATAAAGCCATGCATTAAAAATGATAATCCACTAGTAGATTAAATATGCATATTATGTTGTAACATTATGTATTGACGTCCATAAAAACGTCCCGTTTTCTAATGATGAAATCGTGACGTTTTACAGCAAAGTTCGTTTGCAAAATGCGATTTTAGTGTCATATGATAAATAGAATCTTGCATCCGAACTCCTGTATTATTGAATTTATTAAACTCGTTGTGGAAAACCGATAAGATGCTCGGCAAAGCCTCGCATCTTATCTTTTTCCCCAACTCGTTTAATAAATTCAATAATACATGAGGAGCACTCATGTAAGGTCCTCTATTAAATGAGACGGATGTTCTGAGTATCACACACATTGACAAAATAACCACATTGTTGGAAGTCACATGATGTGGCTCAGATGTTATAAAACAGGTTCATGATTTTGCCACCATTTAACAAGGGAGACAACTTCAACGATAGATTTTGCTTTCCCGGAGGTTAGATCCTTTATTAAGGTAAATGGATATACTTTCAGGGACAGAAACTCTGCCATTTTCATTTTTGCCTCCCTTCTCAATGGGGGTCAACTCCTAAAAGAAAGATTCTCTCCTTTAAGTGTAAGCCCCCATTTTGGAAGGACTTTGAAAAGCTTATACCACTCTTACCAGAAAACGCCAACTTTCACACGAAATATTACGCTATGAGCAAGGTCTACACTAGTAAGGGTGGTATAAAATAGTTAAACCATGATTTGTCCACCTGTACGGGAGATAATCCACTTGCTAAAGCTTGTGGATTATCTCCTCATACAGGCGGACAAACCATGGTATAACTATTACATAGCAAACAGGAAGTCACAAAAGTTGTTCCCCTTTCTATAAATGGCAGAAAATCACAGAAATGCACCCATACATTTTGGTATGCAGTTCTAATGAGTGACAATTAGTCTACTGCAAATTTATAACAGGAATTTGCATTTTCAAGGAACATAACTGTACATGTACAACAATTTTCACACAATTTTTCGATTTCATAACAGCCTAACATGCTTGTACATGTATTTGATAACATACAATATATATCACAACAAAATTAACTACAAACTATCACAGAGAAACTTAACTATCACTTGTGACATCTAACAGGAAACAGAAAAGAGTATTTTATTGGCAACATCGTGCATTTGTTCTGGTCTCCAGCTTTCAGAAATTGAAGTGTTAACAACATTGTAGACCTGGTCCAGAGGTTATAAAACTTGAGTACATTCTCAAACTAAAAATAAAGCACACTGATTGGCTGCTTCCGAGCACATGCTCAGAAGCAGCCAATCAGTGTGCTTTATTATGAGTTTGAGGTTATTCTCAAGTTTTATAACCTCGAACCCTGGATCAGAACTGGGGGCACACTATTTGCCTTTGCATTTTGTCCATATATATATGAGTTAAGCTGAATGGGTCCACCGCCATGTTTTTCTGCCATATTTACAAAGGGGAACAACCTTTTTTTTTTCTTTTCTTTTTTTTTTTTTTTTTTTTGGGCGTTTTTACAAAAGGGAAACAAATTTTGTGGCTTACTCTTTTCTTCCCGGGACAATAAAACCCTTCTAAAAGGGGTTTACTGTTACATGAATTTGCCCCATTGAGAAAGATGGCAAAATGGAAATGGAACAGCTGGGCTAAATTCATGAATCATTAGAGAAATAAATTCAAAGTGATATGCATTATACTATAGGGTTATCAAACTGATCCTGGAAAAATGTCCTAAGCTTGAAATTGTCCTTCAATATCTCACCATGGTACAATACTCCCTGGAGTCAGTTCAGTAGCACAGGATCTTTATATGACAGTTTTAAATGGGATTTCATCATTTTAAAAGCTGACATTATTTCAATAGAAAACATAGAATTGTCAAAGATGGCATCATGTCATTAAGTGCCAGATTAAAAGCATTATGTAATGTGGTCAGGTGATTTTTATGACATGGCAATAGCCACTGAATATCAGCGACAACCCCTTTTATGACATAGCTGCGACTGTTTTTACTCATTTCAGCCATATTCATCATACAATCCCTTTTATTATATGATCATAATGTAACACACAATTTCATTGGGTGAGTCAACATCAGTGAAACATTTTAATGGTGCATAAATGCAAAATCAGAATGGTATCTTTTCCGCACTTTTGTTTTGTACATACTGCTTCATGTCACAAAACTAATATTGAATTATTAAGTGGTTGTTGGAAACTTTCGGAAACTGGCACAGAGAAACCTACAAAGACAATGTGCTGACACCAATCTGACTACTCGCCCATTTTCCTTTAATCAAAAATATTTACAGCTACATTAAAATGCATTTATCATTGCTAATAATCATTCAAATTAATAACGATGCTGTCTAATAAAATCGGCTCTTATTGTATAAAATCATGATACATAAGAAATGTATAATAACTGAAGCATTGACAGCATCAATGTCACATTATCAATAATGTCAGCATTGAAACAACATATGAGCCGCGACACGACAATACCAACAATGTTATTGTGCGCCCAGTGCAGACTCATATCAGCCTGGGCATCCGCCCAGTTGGATCAGACTCTTCGCTAAGTGCTCAAAGAGTAGCTAAAGCCCTAAGCTATCTTCATGCGGACAGCGAAGACTCTGATCAGACTGGGGGGATGCCCAGGCTGACCTGAGTTTGCGCTGGGTGCACAACCTCTTTGTTGGTTTTCTCGTGTTGCGGCTCATATAATATTCATTCTTCAAGTGACATAAAAGTGTACCAGTCCATGCAAACACAACTGAAATCTTATCATTTACATAAAGTGTTGCAATGTCTTGAACAAAAATATATATATTCTAGCTTGTACTTCATATACATGTATATACATTAACAATTGATATGAATGTAAACAATATTGCACTGATAATCATTATGCAGCTTAAAGCTTGTTCCTCAATAAAACTACTACGCTTAGCGAGCACTAATGGAGCATGGTTCGCTTAAAGGTATCACTCGTCATGGGCTCATTAGGTCTTCTAGTACACATACAATCAAGTGTGCTTATATTTATTGATGAAAAAATGTGAGCTTTTGCAGTACAAAAGCTCCATATTTTCAATCTGCAGAAAAATGGCAGTGTTTTTTCTGTACAATGCATTTTAAGATTTAACGTCTCGTCAACTAACGACATTGTAGCTTTTAAACACCCAGGACCTGATAAAAGAATGTTCAGTTTCCTGGAATTACCATATAATAAGGGGGATAACTCTACTCAAAAGAGCTATTTGGGGAGGTAAATCATTGCTTTTATGGTTGCAAATTTTGTATAATGGCAATCCATAAGTGCAGCCACAAAACACAATTTGCAACCATAAAAATTAACAAGTTTCCTCCCCCAACCACAATTTTCAATACGGTATTCCCCATTCTAATGCATTTTTTCATATTTTCACCTTTGAAAGTGTGATATATTGTACCCAATGCAAGCCCTTTCAGCAATGTAAAACCAGACTCAGCCAATGAGAAATGACAATTCTTTATGATGTCTGTTTTGCGAAAGCAAACTGCTGAATAAATGGTGGTAAATTTTTTATGTTATCCAGTTAGAGGTTAAGTTAAATTCGTAAGTCTTAAATTTTGATGCTATTCACTTGTAGTATAAATGCACATATGGTTAGCTCCCTGCAACCAAGCCTTTTTATAGCTCTATCAACTTATACTCTTCACCATTCTGTGGACTCCAATCCTTGCACAACAAAGATTATGCACTCAACAAGTTTGCCTAATGGAGAAAGACTTATGGAACTAAATTTTCATAAGTTGTCTTGTATTTTGTAGAGAAATAAAACAAATAGCTTTTTTTTTGTTCTTCTCTGGAGTTCATCTGGGGCCGTATTCATAAAGCCACTTAAGTCGTTGCTATGCTGTTGCTAAGGCTAAATATCTATAAAGAACTATGAAATTTGTTCTGGAGGAACAGTCTTTGTAAGACTGTTCCTTCAGAGCAAATTTCATAGTTGTAGGGAATCTCCCTCTAAGAAATTTAGCCTTAGCAACAGCATAGCAATGACTTAAGTTGTTTTATGAATACGGCCCCAGGCCTAAGTCTGGTTAATCTGGTTACCATATTTATTCAACTATAAAACAGCATTTTTTTCAATCACCAGAATGACCCCAAATATCTAAATCAGTATTATGAAGCTCTGCTATGAGATGTGTTTTTCCCTTCTATATAAAAACAGTCCCAAAAATCTAGATCCTTCTCATAAGGCAGATCTAGATTTTGGGGATTAGTTTCGAAGGGAAAAACCCTATTCTATAATAAAAAAAATATGGTACATAAATGCTTATTTACAGAAACACGACTGAGACAAAATCTACTAATGCGAGACATAAATTCATTGCAACAAGTCTATACTGCTAACTGGAATGTATTTCTCATAAAACTGAGTTGCATGACAGGATGCATTTAAACCATAAATCGTTAAAGAAGCAGACAACAAACTTTACGACTGCAAAATTTTCCAAAAGCTATTATTATATTGAGAATATAAAATTACAGGGCAAACAGAGTAGATCCAAATGTAATGGCTCATGAGCCATCTCATCTGGATCTATGCTGTTGTCTGCAAATTCAACTATTTTCAGTTTAGGTGCTTTAAGTGTTAATATTATTGCAAAATTATGTTACAATACAAATGATCAAACTGCACATCACAAAACATAACCCCGAGGAAATACTTGCTTGGTCTGAAGTTCAAAAATAAGCCTGTGCAAAAATAAGCCTTTGTGAAAATTTCATCTTTTATAATACACATGTAAAATATTTTGCACAAGCAGTGCTATAGTGGAATTATGTTTACTTTAACATGATCCATGTATCTTTCATAATAATGTGTCAACAACAGGTAATTGGAATCACTGAAAAAGGACTTTAAGTCATTGGTGTAAAGTGAATATTCAAATCAGTCTGTGCAGTCATAAAAAGAGTCTTCATCTTTTATTCCTCAGAATGTAAAGTTTGTATATGGAAAAAGGGGTTGCAAGGATGTGCAAGCTAACCAGCTGAGTCTTTCCTGTCCAAACATGCTGTAAGGTACCTTTTCATGTGACACCAATCAAATAAACGTAACAAAAATAAAATGCCATATTTTGCAATAAAACAATTATATTATAAATGATGTAACAAAATCACAGGTCAGATAATGAATATGTAAAAACAAGGAACATTTTCAAATCTCTAGCCCAATTCATACCAGGAATTATTTTAGTTTCTATAGCATATGGAGCTACCCACAAAGAAGAGTATTTGAAGAATTTTCTGCAATAATTTTCTTGCCTCGGCCATAAAAATACAGGCATCATGCATGTTTTTCATGTAATAAAGTTTGCCAGGTCACTTGGAAGTTGTTTGAACATGAGGTATCAACACAGTGTTCAAATTTCTTTCAAGGCAATGTAAAATCAATGTAAACAAGAGCTGTCACCTGACAGCATAGCTCGCCTGAATTGGTGCTTGCCCATCACACAGGCGCTATGGTGGTGTGGACTGCTATGCATAAAACTTCAGACAAGCATGTTCATAATGACAACACATTTATAAACAATAGCTATCTCAGAAATAAGTCTTAAAATAAAATAAAAATAAAAATAAAAATCCACATGAAACTTCAAAGTCCATGAGCTTGAGGGTGTCTAGGATGTATCAAAAGCCTGAACCATTATCTAACATCAGTCCAAGTATTAGTATCAACTGAGTCCATCATCTATGAGACCAGGAGATACGTGTCTTTTAAAAACTTCAACCAAAACATCCAATCAATAAAAAGACAATTTTCTCAGTCCATGACCTTGACATCAAGGTCACTGAGCACGAAGGGGGGGGGGGGGGGGGGGGGGGGGGGGGGGGGGGGGGGGGGGGGGGGGGGGGGGAGGGGGGGGGGGGAGGGATAGTACCTTCAAAAACTTTGAGCCAATATCTAACTACAGTGCAGCCGGGCTGCATAGCGCAATCGGTAGGGCACCTGACTCGTAAGTCAGAGGTCCTTGGTTCGAAACCCGGTCTGGCCACATACTTTCGTTTCTCCTTCCGCTGATTCAAGAAGGGCAGTTGTCAGTTACTGGCGAAAGTATGTGCACTTAGTACTGGTTAACCGCTTAGGAGGTCTAAGCCTGCCCAGGAATAGTGTGGTTAGGTTAACTGACCGTCCCGACATGACCCTAGCTGTTGCCCGTGGACGTTAAGCTACAAATCAATCAATCAAATCTAACTACAGTGCAAGTATCAAAGGAATCCATCCATGGGTTAAGGAGATGTTGGGCTTTATAAAACTTTAACTAAAACATCCAGTCCAAAAAATTCCCAATTTTCTAAGTCCATGACCTTGACATCAAGGTCACTGAGTGGGGTGGAGGTGGTACCCTATTAAACTTTAGACCAATATCTAACTAAAGTGCAAGTACCAAAAGAATCCATCCATGGGTTAAGGAGATATAGGTCTTTAAAAAACTTTAACCAAAACATCCAATCCGAGCGCGGACGCTGATGCAGACGCGTACGCCGGGTTGACAACAACAGCTCTTCCTGAACTTTCATTCAGGCCAGCTAAAAACATGTAGGCATGCTATTCTTTCATTTCATTATTTGAGAGTCTATTGAAAAACTCATTGAAAATGCCTTGAAACTCATAAAAACTATACTTCCTTGTGTACTGTGCACATCATTTTGCTAAAAACAGAATGGAGTTGACCCTGATAAAATGAAAAAAAAAAAGAAGAAGATTATTCCAGGGCAAAATGAGCCACAACACAAAACAAACAATGTGGTTGCGCGCCCAGTGCAGACTCAAATCAGCCTGGGCATCCACCCAGTTTGATCAGACTCTTCGCTTAGTGCTCGAAGGATAGGTAAGGGTCTAAGCTACCTCCATGCGGACATGGACTCTCATCAGACTGGGCCGATGCCCAGGCTGATCTGAGTCTGCACTGGCCGCACAACCACATGTTGGTTTTATCGTGTCGTGGCTCAAATGTAACATCTCAGGTAATGTCATGTAAACAAGTTGCAGCCAGAAATGAGAATAAGCAAACCTATGATGATGTTCAAACAACACGAGAATTCCATGATTATAACTATCAGTGGATATGTCAAAAAGTTGCTGCCACCATGGAAAATGGCCTAGTCTTTGTCTACAGTTTGCTAAGAGGCATTTCTGTCCTAGCATATGAGCCACGACACGAGAAAACCAACAATGTGGTTGTGCGCCCAGCGCAGACTCAGATCAGCCTGGGCATTCGCCCAGTCTGATCAGAGTCTTCGCTGTCCGCATGGAGGTAGCTCAGTCCCTTAGCTACCCTTTAAGCACTTAGCGAAGAGTCTGACCAGACTGGGCGGATGCCCAGGTTGATCTGAGTCTTTGAAGGGCGCACAACCACATTGTTGGTTTTCTCGTGTCACGGCTCATTTATTTTCAGAAGGGTGAATGTAGTTTTCCCTGTACAATAAGTTGTACCATAATTGGATAAATCGAGAGTACACTGCATTTAAAATACTCATGTACGCTGGCAGTGCTCCAGATAAGAAGGGGTAATCGAGATAATTATGGGATAATTTTCCTTATTTTGCCATAAAAACATACCAAGACGGTTCTAATGAGGGGTCACAAAATATGTTTTTGCTGAGAAATAAGAAAAATTATCTCTGAATTATCCCTGTTACCCCTCATTATCTGGAGCTCTGACGCTGGGAATATAAGTCACTGAGGCAAATGAGAGAAATTTAATGTTTCCTTTCAGCTGCCATTATTAAAAGGATGGACAGTTCTGATTCAGTATTAAGATATCTATCACATACAACATCTGAGCATTACTTTTACAATCTACATTACGTAAAGACTTGAGCAACAATTAAAGCTAAGATATAATAAATTTTCGAAAAGCTGTGACCTATAGCACTCTCACAAGTTGGTGCACAAATTTCACCATATCTTAGGTGTATGGATACATCTCCGTTAGCCATACAATCGGAGGTCCAGATAAGGTGGGTTTTTCATTTTTCTTTTTGATAATTCTGAGATTATTTTTCTTCTTCCTCAATGAAAACATATGTTGTGACCCTCCTTACTGCATAATTTGTATGACTAGGCCTTCAAATTTGGCAACAAAGTGTGTTATAAGTAGCAGTTCAGAAGATATTCGCACCACACCTATTATTTTATCATTGGACAATATTGACTTCTGTCCATTTGGATCTGTGTCAGTACATGTATATTTTTTGGTGAATTAAGACTGACTCAACAAGATCAAGGTTTGAGGTTAACATACCCTAAAATGCATAGAACCTTTGACCCAGTACTGTGTTTACAAGACTACATTAATCAAACATCTGAAATGAGGCCTAGTGACACGAAACACTTGCTCATATCTTTAAAACCGCTGTACAAAGTGTTAAAAGCAGACATCATAGGCCACATCTTAGAGGATGCAATTTGTTTGGTAAGACAAAGACAGTGGATTCAAAGCAAAATCATTTCGCCCCATGGGGCCTGTGTTGGTGATGGATGCAGTGATTGTTCAAGAAACTGCCATGCAAGTCCAGACATGGAAAACAAAGGAAGGTCCTGTTCCAAAACTTTATTAGTTTATGGTCAGGCCATTAATGCTAAAATATTGCCAAGTCCAAACCTACTTAATCTACAAGCAATGCAAGTACAGTAATAACCCTAAAATTTCGGACAAAGTCTGACAATTATTGTTCAAAAATTCTTATAAAGTGGATTTTACACACATTAATGCATACAAATGATGCTTAGTAAATGGCAAACATTGTAGAGCCTGATCAAACTGCTCCTTGAAGAGCAGTTTGATCTGGGTCTACAATGTTTGCTCAGACCTGTCTGTCCCAATCTTTACGGTCATTACGGTAAATGTACAATAAAGACTCTTTCACAACACAAAACATATTTTGAGTATATAATAAACATTGTCTTTTCAATACTAGGTTTAGCTTGCATATTTTTGACACCCAAAGAATTCATTAAAACCATTTCTCATTACTAATAATCCGCTAAAACTAAGAGCTACACAAAAGCCACTGACAATGAGCTCTTTTCTATTCACTCTATACATATCTTGGCTAATCTCAAACACTTGCTCATAAAACAACCTTCTAACAAGAATTCCATGGAATGCAGTGTCTCCCTGTTTGAGCTTTGTCACTAAAAAGAGATAAACCAGAACACTCAACACATACTTTATGCCGCCAATGCCAACACTGGAAAAGTCATACCTAAGTCTCACTTCTGCTAGTCACCAATGAGATGAAAACTGTCTCTGGCATCAGCAGTCTGGTCTCCTGGGGACAGGAGGGGGAGGGGCAGGTCTTGCAGGGACATGAGGAAATACTGCATTTTCACTGGTCAAGTCAAAGTCAGGTGGTATGGTAGGTCTTGCTGGGATTGGTGGAGCTGCAGCCAATCCCAGACCAGCTGGCAATTGGACTGTTCCATTTTCAAATGGGAGTGGTAAACTTGAATCTTCCCTGGGAGGAGGGGGTGGTGGATTTGCTGGACAGGGCATATTTGGAGGGGGCGCCCTGGGAGGACTATAACCTGGCTCTGTCGGCCATATTACACCATACTCATTCAGTCCATCATCATGGTTTATAAAATTTTCACTAATTGGGCTAATATAACCATCATCTATAGGAATGGATGAGTCCACTGGTCTTGGTGGTACAACTGGAAAATTGGAAGGGTTCAATTTCTCTCCACCAGCTGAAGACCCTGCTGGTAACAATGGAACCCTCCCAGGAATTAACTGTCTCACAGCACTAGTGTCAAAAGGATCAGGTGCCGCAGGTTCCTTCGCAGGTGAAACTGGCTCATCAAGAAGTGATCCTGCAGCAACATTATCAGTTCTTTTAGGAACAGGTGGTGGACCCCGAACATTTTTAGTCCCAGAAACATCAGTTTTGGCCATCTGTGCAAGTAACACTTTTGCATCTTCAGCTTTCTTTAAATCCATTGTATGAATATCAGAATAAGTGTTATCACTTGTTTCAAACGATTTTGGCACCGGAGGTAACTGTCTGTCAATAATTGATGACTGTGGTCTTGGAGCAGTAGGGGGTGGCCCCTTTGGTTCTTGTCTCCTTTCCTCTGTATCAGCTACATAACAACTCTGAACATTTCTTCTTGGCGTTGGCAAAGGTTTTGAAACACTCTCATTCTCTTTGTCAGTAATACTACCTTTCCTGGGAGCAGGCGTCGGGACAAAAGCATCTGTGTCTCTCTCAGAAGATGCTATATTTTCAACACTACGAAATCTTGCCATTGGTTTAGGTAAATCTAGAACACTATCATCCTGTGTCTTAGCAGTCTGTATATCAGATGAGGTTTTGCTTCTTGACATCTGAAGTGGGTTGGCTTTTAAACCTGAAAGAATACAACTAAATACTATGATAAACACTTGGGCGAAAATTCAAAAACTAGCCAGAATTTTAGCAATGTATGCACATGCAGTTTTCTTGAGGTGGCTGGGTACAAGTTCAAGGCAAGTAACTCAACCATTTTTATTTTTGCCTCCCTTCTATATGGGGGGTCAACTTTTAAAGGAAAGAATTTGCTTCTTTAGAACAGTCAGAAAAAAATTGTCCAACAAGGGTGTGGGGGGAGATGTTGAGGTGAGGTGGGGGCAGGGATTCCACAACCCCAAGATGTGCAGTCAGACTCTCTAACATACTAAGCTAATCAGGCTCCGAGGTTATACCTTTTTTCTCATTCTTAACTCACCTAAGCATGAAAATTCAAACTCACACTAAACACATCCTATGCATTTTGTAGAGATATCTATTGTTTCCAGGGTATGCCTTTCATATAATATCTAGAATTTGAAAGCACAAAACAAGCCTTGTTCTGTATTTTGAACTCATTAAAGATTTATATTGGAGCACATTCTCAGCTGCGCATGAAAAAAATATTTATAACCTTGGTCTGGCTGGTAACTGGGTCCAATAGGCTCTTATACATACCTCCTGGTTTCAATGGGGCTGGCAGCGTCCCCTTCAGGCCCCCTTGATCGGGGCTGAGTAACTTCTCAATGAGTTCAGCAGCTTCTTCTGGTGACTTGGCATGACCACAGTGAGAGACATTGGTTGGCAGACCTATACTTCTTATCTGTAATAAATATCAGTCTTCGAAGTCCACGGTTGAGTTGAAAGTACTGTGTTCTTTTAGTTTTGTATAAACATAGCGAGAAACAGTGGAAGGCTTAATTGTTTTTGACCTACATGTGAACTTTATCATCATATCCCTTACTCTGCCACTATCATTCCACAACAATGGGGACCTGTTTCCTTTAATACTGACCATACTAAGACATTTTCAGCCACGACACAACAAAACAAAGAAAGTGGCATATGCGCCCAGCAAGGACTCAGATCAACCTGTGCATCTGCTAAGTCTGAACAGAGTCTTTGCTGTGTGCTTGTAAGGTAGCTAAGGGTCTAGGCTACTGCCATGCCAACAATGAAGACTCCGAGCAGACTGGGCGGATCCCAGGCTGATCTGAGTCTTAGCTGGGCACACACCACTCTGTTGGTTATGTTGAGTCACAGAGGAGCCCTGGTAGCTCAGTGGGTTAAGCGCTGGCCTACTGACCTAGCGGACACAGGTTCGAGCCCCACTTGAGGCGAGAATCTTTCCTACCCTTAACTGGATTCTATTTCACACAGCCTTTCATTACCCTACCATTGTCCTGATACGACTGAAATACTGTTGGAAAGGATGTAAAATTTCAAGTCATCCATCCATCCATTTGTGTCACGGATCATTTATTCTTGCTCACTGTGGTATGAGGCACATTCCAGAATATATTTTCAGATTTTACCTTGTTTTGTTGTTTGGATTTGATCTTGCCTATAGCTTGTGGTCCTAATGGTTGTTTAATAGCAGGAGCATTGGCTCTGGATCTTGATGGGGAACCTACAACATATGGATTAACATGGACAATTAATCCTCACCCACTGTCACCAGTAATGAAGCATTCCTTAAAAGTTTCTGCAAAATGCACTGGTTTATAATAAATGAAGTCAAAGTATAACTTCAAGTCAAGATTCTTGGATCAATTGTTTTAGGAACTTGTATAACATCTATGATGCATCTGATTAGAGAATTTGCTTTTCAAATTTTAGATCCCCCCGTATCAACTGAGTTGATATGCATAAAAGGAAGACTCTGACCAGAATGTACTGATGCACAGGCAGATTTGAGTCTTTAATGTTTGCATATGATATATTGTATCTTTTCCCACCACATCAATCAATCTATAATTTTATTCAGAGCGTAGAGTTGATACTACTATAGATTTGGGCCTTTCCCATTCACACATACAGGGAATGAAAGGACATGTCCCACAAAGTTCACCTTACCTGGATTTGGCTGTGGTTTGGGAGCAGATCCACCAAATGGTGTTGGTTTTAGTGGTCCACCAGCTGGCCTCTGGGGTGGGGGAGGCTTTGATGGTGGGCCAGGTCTCTGGGGAGGGGCTTGCTTGCTGGCCTGTAAAACAGAATGATCTAGATGTATTTATGATTATGCATTTTCAGTTGACCTAACCTCTATGCAGCATTAAAGTATTGTTTTGCTAAAGGAAAATTAAATAAGAATTCAGCAACTAATGAAAGTATAAAATTTAGAATGTCTGAGAAGTCTATGCTTTGACACGCAACTTTTGGGTGATATACATTTAATCTAAATAGTTTAATCAAACTCTGCCTCATTCGGAGAGTCATAACCTTTACCATTTTAAAATCATAGCAAAGATTCTACTGCGCAGAAAGATTTATCTAAAGCAAGTTTACACTAGAGCTGCAACGGTTCACCCAACGACCGATTCGATTCGATTTCGATTTCAGACACCTCGATTCGATTCATAATTGATTTAATGCTACCTTAATTCATCATGTTTATCACTTTATTTTGTTATATTTACACTTCTATTTATCTTTAGGTGCATCTTTGAGCACAGGTTTCTGCGAGTCATCGTTAGACGCCATTTTGATAACCCTACCGATAAGGAAACGAAACACCCGTATTGATTGGATGACCTTATTATTACTGACCAATCGTATGTTACGTTATAAACAGCGTTATAATATTAAGAGCGGGTCTAAAACACGGACTTCCGTTTTAATTGAGGGCCCATGCGGGGGATTGTGAATCGAATCCAAATTAGTAAAGTTGTTATCGGAATCGAATCGGCCCTTGTGAACCGGTTTTTCGATGCATCGAAGTGAATCGTTGCACCTCTAGTTTACACAGCTCCAGCTGGGAGGTATGGACAGTATCTGGTGATGATTTCTTACTTTCTCCATCACTGTTCTTTGCAGTGACATTTCATTAGTCTCGCTTCACTAAGGCAATGTTACTAAGAGCAAATAACCATGCTTATACAAACAAACACAAGAAATTACTGCAGAATGATATGAGCCGCAACACGAGAAAACCACCGAAGTGGTTGTGCTCAATGTGCAGTCTCAGACCAGACTGGGCATCCGTCCAGTCTGATCAGAATCTTTGCTTTACGCTTAAAGGGTAGCTAAGGGTGTAAGCCACTTCCATTCGGACAGCGAAGACTCTGATCAGACTGGGCGGATGCCCAGGCTGATCTGAGTCTGCACTGGGCGCACAACCACTCTGATGGTTTTCTCGTGTCATGGCTCATATGCTCAATACTTAACTTGGTTTGTAGCTCTGTGGCTATAGAAACTTTTCATACCTCTGCTGGATTTCCTCTAACTTTTGGCACTGGTTGAGGGACTATCACTGTATCAGCAACACTAGGCTGAGGCTTCTGGCTGGGCCCAGCTTTAGGGGGTGAGGTCCTACTGGGTGGGGAGGGTCTTGAGGGAGCCACTGGTGGTACATCCAGGTTGGTTCCGCCAGAGGACATCATAACATCTGCAGGACTGTTGGAACCTAAAATAAATGCAGTGATTACATGATTTACCACAAATGTGAATTTGCCCGTTAAACCAGAGAGACAAACTTTCAATCCTTAACACTGCAGATTGTCTGAAGTTAGACCACTTGTCACTCTGTTGGTGATTTATTGTCGAATACCCATTCTCTGAGCAATGGCCCTGTCCCTATTTAAAGCTACGACTGTCATTTTCAGCACCCTTGAGTGAAAGGAAAAAGGTGTGCATTTTCTTATTACTAAGGAAGGATGAGTCAATGTTAGGCCTGCATTAGTTCCTCATGCCTTTATCTTATTCATTACACAAAATAATCAGAGTTCTAATAAGTTTAAAACATAGTGACCACTCAAATCTGAATAGAGAAGACTCAGATTTCTGCAGCCTGGTCAAAACCTTCACTGTTTATTTTGACCATTAACGAGCTAACACTATCACACTTCTAGAAACACTTTGAATAGTAAGTTAATTAAAACTGCTTCACTCCATATGAGCCACCATGACACGACAAAACCAACAAAAAGGCATTGTGTCCTGCGAAATCTAAGATCAGCCTGGGCACCAGCCCAGTCTAATCAGGGTCTTCCCTGTCAGCATAGAGGTAGCTTAGACCCATATTTACCCTTAAAGTGCAAGCAAAGACTGATCAGACTGGGCAGATGCCCAGGGTGATCTGAGTCTTCCCTTTGAGCACATGCAGCTATGTCTGTTTTGTCTCGTTGGGGCTCATATCAATAGTTACTAATGGAACTGTTTAAAGCTGTCATTAGGTCAAATACTATGTGAACAAGAATTCCACAGATGGCTGTGTCTCGCCTGTCTGCGCATTGTCTTACAAACAGAGCAAACCAGAAAACATGACAAAAGCTTATGCTGCCTGCCCCTGAAGAATTTAGGGACAATTTTCCATATTTCTCCATAAAAATTATGTTGTGACCCCTCATCCTCATTGAGACAGTTCTAATGAGGGGTCACCCATATTTTTGTTGAGAAATAAGAACAAGAGGCCCAAATGGGCCTGATATCGCTCACCTGGCTTTTGTATCCGAATGGTCCCCATTCTGATACAAAATTGGTCCAATTCCAGAGATTTTCTCAATTTCACATTTTGCTACTTCTAGTAACAGAGGCCAACTTGTCTGGTCTTTATATATTTACTTTTGAAACACCTCAAGGCAAGAATCATTTTGCCACAAATTTCATCAAAATCCATTCAGGGGTTACTGAGATATTGTCAGTTTCATGTTTTGTGCTATTTTTAGTAACGGCAGATGGCGGCCATCTTAGGATGCCAAAATGCAAAAAATTGAAAAGCTTTCATGCAAAGACCATTTTGACACAAAATTGGTCCAGTTCCATTGTAATTTTCTAATTTTCAAATTTTGCTATTTTAAGTAACAGGCCAACTTGACAGGTCAATATTTGTTAATTTGTGAAACACATCAAAGCAAGAATCATTTTGCCACAAATTTCGTCTCAATCGCTTCAGCGGTTAATGAGATGTTGTCATTTTCATGTTTTGTGCTATTTTTAGTAACGGCAGATGGCGGCCATCTTGGAATGCCAAAATGCAGAAAATCGAAAAAGCTTATTGAAATGATCATTCTGACAGAAAATTAGTCCAATTCCACTGAGATTTTCTTATTTTCACATTTTTCTATTTTTAGTAACAAAGGCCATTATGACTTGTCTATATTTAGTTACTTTTGAAACATCTCAATGCAAAAATCATTTTGACAAAAATTTCGTCAAAATCTATTCAGCGGTTACTGAGATATTGTCATTTTCATGTTTTCTGCTATTTTTAGTAACAGCAGGTGGTGGCCATCTTGGAATACCAAATTGCAATTAATCCAAATGGTTTCATGTAAGGAACATTCTGACACAAAATTGGTCCAATTCCATTCAAGGGTTCTTGAGTAATTGTCATTTTATGTTTGTGCTATTTTTAGTAACGACAGATGTCGGCCATCTTGGAAGCCAAACTGCAATTAATCGAAACGGCTTCATGCAAGGGACATTCTGACACAAAATTGGTCGAATTCCATTCAAGGGTTCTTGAGTAATTGTCATTTTTATGATTGTGCTATTTTTAGTAATGGCAGATGTCGGCCATCTTGGAAAGCCAAATTGTAATTAATCGAAATGGCTTCATGCAAGGAACATTCTGACACAAAATTGGTCCAATTCCATTCAAGGGTTCTTGAGTAATTGTCATTTTTATGTTTGTGCTATTTTTAGTAACGGCCCCCATGGTGGCCATCTTGGATAGTCAACTGGCACAAAATTGAAATAATTCCTTTTAAGGACCATTGCTGACCAAATCTGACCATAATCAATTGCGTTTTCTTGAGATACTGACATTTGAGCAAAATCGGTCTTGTAAACGCTAAGTAGGTCACTGTGACCTAATTCCGCTATAGATTTTTTTCATTTTTACAATTTTTAATCCCAAGGTCCCACTAATGTTCCACGCAAACTTTCGGCCAAATATACCAAATGGTTCTGGAGAAGAAGTTGATTTTGTTGTTTTTGCTATTTTTAGTAACGGCGGCCATCTTGGATTCTTGACCTGACCCAATTTTACAATTTTGAAACCCTGCAGTCTGGTCATGCTCCATGTGAAATTTGAAACCCATGGGTGCAGTGGTTTTAGAGAAGAAGTTGTTTGAAGTCGTTTGAATATGTCGTTTTTTGGCATTCGCATTTGAGCAAAATTACACCCGTAAACAGAAAGTAGGTCACTGTGACAAAACTCCGCTACAGATTTTTTTCGTTTTTACAATTTTGAATACCAAGGTTTCATTGATGTTCCATGCCAAAATTCAGACAAATATACCCAGTGGTTCTGGAGAAGAAGTTTATTTTGTTGTTTTTGCTATTTTTAGTAACGGCGGCCATCTTGGATTTTCAACCTGACCCAATTTTAAAATTCTGAGACCCTGGAGTCAGGTCATGGTCCATGTGAAATTTGAGAACCATGGGACCAGTAGTTTTACAGAAGAAGATGTTTGAATATTTGTTTTTAGGTGTTGACTGACACAATCCGTGACGACGCACGACGCACGCCGGACGCATTGGTATGACAATAGCTCACTATGGCCCTTCGGGCCAGGTGAGCTAAAAATCAACTCTGAATTATCTTCAATACCCCTCTTTTCTGGAACTCTGCTGCCGTCAGTGCTGGAAAAAGTAACACCTGTGTCTTGCTTTCTGCTAGTGGCTAGGAATGCATAGATTTACATGACATGAATGGTGTGTAACTTCAAGCCTTGATATTAAACACTGTATAATTACCTGAGTGTATTGGAGTGTTGCTACCAGACCTTGCTGGTCTAATTGGTTCTGGTAATTCTTCAGCATTTTCATCTTCACTATCTTCACCTGTAAATAGGAAGTGATTAGCATTTTTCAAAAGCGCTGATTCAGTGAGTAAGAAAAACTCTAAATATTCTGTCAGAACTTCATATTTTAAAATCTTCATTTTGATCATTCTTTCATCCACCCCTTCTATTTATTCTTCAGGCATTCATCTGTCAAACAAGCCTTCAATCAGTAAAAGAAAAGATCCGACTAACAATTCCAGGGTATTTTTTCTTATCTCTATCTAAAAATGTTGCATCTAGTAGTAGTAAACTGCTGAATCACATGTGTTAACTCTTTAAGCACCAAAATGCAGACGATAAAATTATGTCTGCAAAAATTCAAAAAATGCCTTGTCCAATTATGAGCCACCTCATCAGGATCTATACTCTGTTTGCAAATTCTGCTATTTCCGTCACTGGTACTTAAAGTGTTAATAATGTTGTTATAACTTTCCATGACTTATCATTGAAGATATTCCCTTATTTAGACTTTTGATAAAGCATGAAAGCTCCATTTGAGCAAGCTGTAGTGTCAAAACCTGTAGCGTATTTTTTCAGACTCTGTATCTGCTCATCTTTCTGCCATCTGTAATGACCCACTATGCTGCGACATAACACCCTGAGCAAACATGGTAACCCACATCTAACAGCTCTGGAGCAGACTGCTAAGGGTTTACACTGCCATTTCCTCAACAAGTTTTTGACACACCTTTGGATTTGATCATATATTAGCAAGTTTCGTTAAGTGTAAATACTTAGGGTAATGACAGTCATCCATTCTGTCTCTGATTTATTATCTTACCTTCGCTATCATAATTATCCATGATCGGGACATCAAAGCTCTCTCCTAGGAGACTGTTAGTTGTAGTGTTGAACAATGGGGCAGGTGTTATTGATGAGCCCCTCATTTCTGTCTGTATCTGAGCCTTCCAATCTTCACTTTTTAATCTTACACTGATCTTTTGCCCACAAATCTATAACATGAAACATAAATGGATTGTCTACCATAATCAAAATAGTACATGTACTTTGCAAAGGGAGACAGCTTATTTGAGTCCCTTTGCCAAATGTGCTGGTAAAGGATGATATTTCACTTCAGTCTCTCATTGAGTTTGTATGCACATATCTTATATTACATCTTCTGGCAATAAGGTTTAGCTTATCTTTTTTCATTATAAAAAGTTAACTCCAAAATGAAGATGTTCCATTATAAAAAAAAGTATTTGTTGCTGAGTCAGTTTTCTTTACATTTGTTGACCTGTTGAAGTGCCACTGATTTAGTATGCTTTATTTCTGTCAGGCTTATTAAGACATACTGACTTATTCATTTTTGAAAGCATGAAAGTCCAGTACTGAAATGTGTACATGTTTACTACAGTGCCTGGAAGTTACCATGACAACAGCAGACCTTACCTCAGTATTATTATGTTGTAGAGCAGCAAGAGCCATTTGTCCAGTTTTGAATATCAGCCACATGTTCACATCAACAAACCTATAAAACAAATTAAAGCTTTACAAATGGCCATATAAAAACACAAAATTAAAATATTCTATCTTGGAGCACATCCCCTTCCCAACCCTCTCCAAATAAACACTAAGGCTCATATTTTTCTGGCACTCCTTTACAACCATCTCAGAGGTCCAGATAAGATAGGGGTAACAGGGATAATTCAGAGATAATATTTCTTATTTCTTATCGAAAACATACATTGTGACCCCTCATTAGAAACATCTCGCTGAGACGGCTCTAATGAGGGTGCGCGATGTATGTTTTAATGGAAGAATAAGGAAAATTATCCCTAAAGTATGTATCCTTGTTACCCCTTCTTATCTGGAGCACTGCCATCTTTTATGCATTATTCTACAGCTTTAGCTCTGAGGAAGAAAACAGTGTTTGTGATCCAGCTACATGTAATTGGAAACGTGTGACAGAAAAAATAAGAAAGCTGCACTTACCTTACGAGAATTATCTCGCCTGTATTAGAGAATGTGCCAACAATCTCGTCAACAAGATCATCTTCAAATTCTCCTTCCGCCAGAGAGATAATGACAGTAGCATCCTGGGGCCCCTGCTGGGATAATACTTCCTCAAATATCCTGTCTTTGTCATCATCTCTCACATCCATTAACTGGACATCAAATAGCCCCATCACTGGTCTGCAATAAAAATACACTATTCTGTACAGTCAAATCTACCTTAATGGGTCACCCAAGGTGGTACACTAACAACTGGCTGCTTAAGACAGGTGACCCCTTCATACAGGTTCATTTGCACTGTATTTTGGTTTAAGAAACACCCAAAAATGGTGGCTGCTAAGGACAGGTGACCCCTTAATAAAGTGACCCCTTAAGACAGGTCTGACTGTATTTACTGTAAATACACTAATAATTTTATATTTTTTCATATTTCTCGATTAAAACATGCTGTGACCCTGTCTTCACAGGTCACAATGTATCTTTTGGTGGAGAATTAACTAACTATTGCAGAATAATCACCCATGAGTCCCCTTACATTGCCTCCCTGAACACTAAAATTTTTTATATTTAACCTACCTGTGATCTGAAGTCTTCAACTCTGATCTACAATATAGTAATAACTTGGGCCATTTTTCTAGGTCTTCATCTTCACCTATATGTATATATATAAAGAATATCATGTTAGTTTCTTTTGATATCATGTTTATTAGGCAAGATCAAAAAACACGTAAGAATGACAAGGCTTGCCAAGCCATTCCATGTTTCCTGGTCAAGTTGGAAAACATGATGTTAAAAAGAACAAACATCGTTTTCTATTTATGATGCAGCATTCAAGCTAGTTATCCCCCCTCATTTCGAAGAAAGCAAGGTGACTCAGTATTTGGCTTTCCGTGGTTTGGTAGTTCCGAAGTTCCGTCCCCCCTTAAAAGTAGGTACCTTGTGTGTGCAACTATTCCTAGTTTTTTATGAATCATTCTGAAACTTTGCAGGCTTCTTTTTCATGGTCTGTAGATGTGCCTGTAACTTATAAGTTATCGTCGAATAATGTTTTACCACTTTTCAAACTTAGTATTTTTTCAGCATCAGAAGACCTTTTGAGTATGTACCTTGCGTGTGCAACTTCTCCTACAGTCTTTCATGAATCATTTTGGAACCTTGCAGGCATCTTCCTCATGATCCATAGATGTGCATGTGACTTAGGTCTTACGGTTGATTTTTTCCCCCCTTTTTTTGCATTGTGAACTTAGTCATTTTTCAGCATCAAAAGACCTTTTGAGTACATACCGTGTGTGCACAACTTCTCCTACAGTCTTTCATGAATAATTCTGAAACTTGCATGCTTCTTCCTCATGGTCTGTAGATCTGCATGTGACTTAGGGGTTATGGTCGGATAATATTTTATTACTTTTTTCACTTTAAGAACTTAGTCATTTTGCCACATCAGAAGACCTAATTACAGTAGATAACTTGTGTGCACAACTTCTTCTACAGTGTTTCATAAAGCATTTTGAAACTATGCAGACTTCCTCATCCTTGAACATCCCTGGATGTACATGTGACTTTAAGATTACAGTCTAATTAATTCTGACACATTTTTTCATGTTTTGAACTTAGGCCCAAATACTAACAAAATGTATAGACAGTAAATACCATGTGTGTGCAGGCCTTAAAAGGATTTTGAATCAATCATTTTGAAACTGTGCAGATGTTTTTTAAAATGGTCAGAGAGCTTGCCTGTGGTTTTTGTAGAATCTCTTTATGAAGTTTTCTTCCTTTTCACGCATTTCAAACCTTAGCCATATTTCTAGCTCAAATACTATCAAACTGCATTGACAATGGGTACCTCTTACATGTATCTCCTCATATTGTTTTGGACATTGTACATTTTGGGATTGTGCATCCTCCCTTCTTTTTTCAAAAGGCGGGGGATATTATATTCATTGAATTTGCTTGCTGACTTAGAAATAAAAAGAACGAAAAGTGTATATCAATCAAAATTCATGTTATCCCATTTATGCTATGGAGTAATTTGGTGAAATCATTCTTCAGCCACTGAATAATAAAATCAAAGGACTTCTATGCTTAAGGCGAGGATTTTCCCCATTAGACCGGCACGACAGGTCCGAATTTTCAAAAGTATAAAGTGTGCAATTTTTTTTTTAGAAGAGCTTCCACAAATATATAAACCGTATGAAATCAAATTATTGTGATTCAGACCCAAAGACATGGGGAGATAATCCAGGCTGACCCTACCTACCTAAATTCAAGGTTTTCGCATACCTCATTTTTTGAGGTAATAAAAATATTTAAATCAGCCATTCATTCCATAATTTTTGGTCATAAATGCATGCTAAATACTTGCACATCACAATACAAAGCAGTGATTTTCTTCTTTTTTACGCCTGATTGGCATTTAAACATGCAAAACCACAGTTATACTTATATTTCCTTAGTGGGAAGCTGGGTCACTGGGGGGGGGGGGGGGACGATACTCAGTAAGCCAAAGAAGAAGAATGGCCAAAGTAGCAATGTGATCTTCAAGAATTATATTCCATACTCAGTAAGCCAAAGAAGAAGAATGGCCAAAGTAGCAATGTGATTTTCAAGAATTATATCCCCCCCCCCTCCCCCCACCCCGTGACCCAGCCAGCATTTCCTTCATGCAGCTGACTTGTGCGATGCAAATATGCAATATATATGAGTGGGAGGCTGGGTCACCAGGGGGGGGGGGGGGGGGGGGGGAACAATACTCAGTAAGCCAAAGAAGAAGAATGGCCAAAGTAGAAATGTGATCTTCAAGGATTATATTGTGTACTATGACCTTGAAATGAGGTCAAGGTCACATACATATAGTCAAAACTATCCAGTGTTGTCTGCTATGTAAGTTATGTAAGCAAAAAAGGGTGAAATATATACAACAAATCATTATTTCAACGTTCGAGTTTGAGGATAATTTACAATTAATCTCAACAATGACGTCAACGTCAACGTATGTTTAACGTTTTTTACATAGACACAAACACTTTAAAATCCACTTGTCATGCAAGTTACATTTGATAGTCATAAATGCAAAGCAAGTCAGTGATCCGTAGAACTTTTTAATCAAGGGAAAAATTCACACCTTAAGCAAAGAAGTCGATAAAAATGTTTCCTCTTGGAAAAGATTATCATAACAAGAGGTCCATGATGGACCTAAATCGCTCACCTGAGTTATGATGAAATAAAATGGAAGATCATCTATTTGATGATGGTTCAATTGGAGCAGTATTGCACTTTCTTATCTACATTCTGACAAAGTTTCATGAAGATTGGATCAAAACTGTGTACACAATGTTTTTCTAAGATCTGACCTGGCAATCTAGTTTTTAATCAGACATTATTAAGTTTCAAACTTGGCCTACATTTCCATTCTGACAAAGATTCATGAAGATTCAATACAAAATAAAGCCACAATTGAGTACACAAGGATTTTCTATGATTTGACCTAGTGACCTAGTTTTTGACCTGACAAGACCCAGTTTCAAACTTGGCCTAGATTTCATTAAGATAATCATTTTGACAAAGTTTCAGGAAGATTGAATCAAAGAGTATCCACAATGTTTTTCTAAGGTTCGACCTAGAACCTAGTTTTTGATCCAACATGACACAGTTGCACCCTTGGTCTAGATTTGTTGGAGATAAACATTTTGACAAAGTTTCATGAAGATTGGAACAAAACTGTGCCCTCTAGAGCATTCACATGGTTTTTCTAAGATCTGACCTAGTGATCTAAATTTTGACCTGACATGGGCCAGTTTCAAATTTGGTCTATATTTCATAAAGATAAACATTCTGACAAAGTTTCGTGAAGATTGGATCATAAATGTGCCCTCTAGAGTGTACACAATGTTTTTCTAAGATTTGACCTAGTGACCTAGTTTTTGATCCCACATGACTCAGTTTCAATCCTGGCCTAGATTGTATAAGGATAAACATTCTGACAAAGTTTCATGAAGATTGGATTATAACTGTGCCCTCTAGAGTGTACAGAAGGGTTTTCTAAGATTTGACCTAGTGACCTAGTTTTTGACCCCACATGACTCAGTTTCAATCCTGGCCTAGATTGTATAAGTATAAACATTCTGACAAAGTTTCATGAAGATTGGATCATAACTGTGCCCTCTAGAGTGTATACAAGGCTTTTCTAAGATTTGACCTAGTGACCTAGTTTTTGACCCCACATGACCCAGTTTCAAATTTGGTCTAGATTTCATTAAGATAAACATTCTGACAAAGTTTCATGATGATTGGATCAAAACTGTGCCCTCTGTGTCATTCTAAGATTTATTTCTATTTTTAGCTCTGGAGGCCATTTTGTTCAGCGGAGTGGAACCGTTTTAGCAATTTTGGTTCAGGGCCATGAGTCAAACATTTCAGTGAAATTATTTTGAAATTGAGCCATTGGTTTCAGAGGAGATGTCTTTTAAAGGTTTTTCTATTTTTAGCTCTGGCGGCCATTTTGTTCAGCGGAGCGGAACCATTTTAGCAATTTTGGTTCAGGGCTATAACAGAAACATTTGTGTGAAATTATTTTGAAATTGGCCCACTGGTCTAGGAGGAGAGGTTGTTTGAAGAAATTGTTGACGACGGACGGACGGACAGACGGACGACGGACAAATATCGATCACAATAGCTCACCTTGAGCACTTCGTGCTCAGGTGAGCTAAAAACTCCACCTTTTATCTGAAGCTTTGTTACACTCACCTGCTTTCTTATATTTAATAAATGGATTGTGTTTCCATAGCACCCTGTCTGTCCATGCTGGTGTCCGGCTCTTGTCACTAGTATCATAATCATCACAGAATAAATCATACTTGTAGGTCGGGGCAAAGTTCAGTGCTCCTTCATTATACCCCTGGAACACCTACCAAAGCAAAGAAAGGATAAAATGTATTATGCCTGTTGAACTGGTTTTGTTTTTTTTCTGCATGATGATATGCAGGAAAATGTTCAACTGAAGAGTCTTGTCTTACTAAAACAGGACCAGGCGCAAGGGATTGTTGAAAGTCATCTGTGAGGCCCAAACACCTTGCAATTTAATGGGGAAAAAACAAAACAGAAACACCAACTAAATGGAAGGAGGAGAGGGAATGGGTTTGGGGCGGTTCACTTGAAGTCAATAATACCCACTATTATCATGAGACATCCCTATATTTTGAGGTATCCCACTTTCCAGTATTTTGATCAACCCCCAACTTTACCTGATTTTTGAATTGCGTTTGCTACATGAACACTTTTGAAATGCTAATATCCTGCAATTTTAAGGTGAATTGGTACATTTTCAGGGGGAGCAACTTTGACCTTTTCACTTTTGCCTCCATTTGCAATTGGAGGCAACTCTTAAAGGAAAAGATTTTGCTCCTTATAGAGCAAATTCTTTCTGATAAGAGTAGACCCATTTTTGTAAGGGTTTTGTCACCAGGGAGGCAAGCAGGAAGTCACAAAATTTAAGCCCCTTGGTAAAAATGGTGGTAAAAATGGAGTTGTACCCATTTACCTTAATCTAACTTTAAGTTAATGACTTCTGTCTGTGGACACTTTAGCGTAATCAAGACAAAGATATAACTCACATTATTCTGGTTTCTCTGTACATTCAGCTGGTCCATTGCTTGCAGTGCTCCCCAATTCTCGTTAGCAATGAGATCTTTCACCTCATCGTTAGACAAGTCTATTCGGTAGTTAAAATCTCCACACCAGAAAACATAGTCATGGGAGGGAATAACTCTTCCCTGAAAATCAAGAAGAAGGAGTGTCAGACTTAGGTGATCTACGACGGTGCCATTTAGATGATAATTTTGGGATAATATTTCTTACTTCTCCATAATCATCTCTTGCAACCCATCACAAGAATTGTCTCAATGAGGCTGCTCTAATAAGGGGCCCATCATATGGTTTAATGAAGACTAACAGAAGAAACAAAATTTCAGAATTACCATCAATAAACCATCCTAACTGAAGCTCTTCCTTGCATTCAAAAAACTGCCAATGATGTCAAAAGAAAATCAATATGACAGCCACGAAACGAAAATAACCAACAATAAGGTTTTGCGCCCAGCCCAGACTCAGATCAGCCTGGGCATCTGCCCAGTCTGATCGGACTCTCCGCCTTGCGCTCAAAGGGTAGCTAAGGGTCTAAGCTACCTTCAAGCAAACAGCGAAGATTCTGATCAGACTGGGCAGATGCCCAGGCTGATCTGAGTCTGTGCTGGGTGCACAACCACACTGTTGGTTTTCTCGTGTCACGGCTCATGTATTTCTTGCTTTCTGTAAGTCTCAGGTGTTCTTTTAATGGTCATCTGTCCAAGATCTTAATTAAACATCTGGGCCAAGTTGTTCAAAATATAGTTAGTTTAACAAAAGTTCTTTGTCATGAATTTTTTAGGTTTTCTAGTACCCATAAAATCAAAGGTGCTAATATTTTTGCTAAAAAATGTGAGGAGCTGTTGCAGTTTTCGTCCAAAAAAGGGCAGTGTTTTGGGGTATAATACTTTTGAAAATGTAACATCTAGTTAACTAATGATGACATCTGTTTGAACAATGGACCCTGATTCAGTGAACTTTTATGATCATCCAGCTATAAGATGATTAATTCAGCAAAAAAAGAATTAAAAAATAAGAGCATTATGGAAAAGGTGGTATGGTGTGGTGGTGAATGGCTCTGGTGAAAAGGCTCTATCTAAAAGGAATGTTTGATGACCCTTTTTAAAACTGCTAGTATTCTTATTCACACCTAGTTAACTATGTTTTCAAAGCTGTTACCAAAGGAAAAACAGCTGTTACCAAACAAAAAAGTCATAGTTCCAAAACTACTTGTTCATCGTTGCTAAAAAATATTTTAGCCACAAGGACCAGATAGTTTGGGAACTATGACTTTTTTGTTTCATAACAGCTGTTTTTAGTTTGGTAACAACCCTTGTATACACATAGTTAACCTGGGGTGTTACTTCTTCCTCTAAAACATTCCTAGCAATATCTTATTAAACTGCTCTCACCAAGAAAATGCCAAAACATATTTAGGTGTATGTGAACACCTCAAAGTTTTTCTGCATTTTCTGCAATGGGGAACAACTTTCTTGACTTCCTGTATGCTTCCCTGGAAGGGGAAGTCCTTCCAAAATGGCAGTCTAAACTTAACAGTTGACCCCAGTTGAGAAGGGAGCAAAAATTAAACAGGTAGAATTGCTTTTTCTGAAGATGTACCCTTGTGGCTAAATGGTGAGATGATTAAACAGTGATAATTGAGCCACGACACTAGAAAACTAACAAAGTGGCATGTGTCCCCAGTAAAGACTTAGATCATCCTGGGCATTCCCACAGTCTGATCAGAGCCTTTGTTGTCTGCATAGAGCTAGCTTAGGCCCTTAGCTATCCTTTTAAGCACACAGCAAAGACTGATCAGACTGTGCGAATGCCCAGGGTGATCTGAGTCTTTGCTGGGCCCATATGCCACTTTGTTGGTTTTCTCGTGTGGCGGCTCATATCACAACTTACTTTTTAAGACAGAAAGAAGAAACAGTCTCTCATAATTATTACAAAATAAAGCTCCTCAAGAATATTTTACTGGGAAAGAACATCAAAGGTCCAGAAAGGGGCACATTTAGAGGAAATATACGGGATAATTTCTGTTTATTTTCCAGATTATTTATGGAAAAAAATGTCTGAAAATTTCCAGAATACAAGCTCGGAGAGGAATATAGAAAATTTATAGTATCATGATGTCCTGCCTATACAATAAATATACACTGCTCAAAATATTTAAAGGAACAGCTGATATTTTCCCATAGACATTACTACAACATATATCCAGCTCCACGGCCCAATAATTCGATAGCTAAAGGCCAAGAATTCCTCATTCCTTTGCAGCGGTTGCAAGAACAATCAAAGTTTTAAACAACAAGAATTTCAATACAACTGATACCCAGATCATTTCCATGGAACAAATTTTGCATTTTTCGATTTTTCTGAAAATGAGGCATTTTTCTGGAAGTCTATAAAATCTCATAAGCTTGAGTACAAAGTGATCCTTTCAAACGGGTCATCTTGTAAGACATTCAGCTTCATAGGCAAACTGATTGTGTCGATTTTGGTTGTAATTTTCATGCTGTTCACCTGTTCTGAAAAAATGCAATTTTTTACCAAAATTTCATTTGCACAAAAAACTGTCCATGGACATGGGCAGGGCAAATATTGGATCAAAACTTGTGCTGTCAGTAACCTCGACCCTCTTTAAAACAATGGCAAAAATTCGAAATTTCGTGTCTTTGTCGAGCGAAAGTAAATGGACCTCAAAGTAGGGCGGCGTTGCACTGTCGTCTATGGAAAAATATTTGGCGTTCCTTTAAATGTTTTTAGCAGTGTACATAGATTAAAATCATAAACAGTATTAACAAACGATAGGTCCGACATGGATAAAACATTCAAACTACATACAAAAAAATACCAATTTAAAATAAAGTAACATAATACACCAAAAAGAATGACAACAGTGAATGTTCTATCAACCTAAATATCACATTTTTAAGACTGCCAGATAAGCCAAATTCTGAGAGAGAAAGTTCAAAGATATTTTATTTCTTATCACGGAGCACTGATGTATGATTTTATAGAATCATATATCAGTGCTCCAGATAAGAAGGGGTAACAGAGATAATTTAGGGATAATTATCCCTATTTCTCCATAAAAACATATTTTGTGACCCATCATTAGAACATCGAGACGGTTCTAATGAGGGGTCACAACATATGTTTTCATTGAGAAATAAGAAAAATTATCTTCAAATTATCCTCAATACCCGCTCTTATCTGGAGCTCTGATATATGCTGTTGGAGCTCATGAAAACTGGCTTCAACAATGAAGCAACTCTCTTGAGACTGCACATATAAGTTTACTGCAGAAATAACAGCTCAGCTGTAAGATGTATGGAAACACATTTAGGAGGAGCAACTCTGCCAATTTCAAATTCACTTCCCTTATCAATGGGGTCAACTCTTAAAGGAAAGAATTTGCTCCTCCAAGAGCAAATTATTTCCTTTAAAATTAGACTACCTTTCAGGGTTTTGTCCCCAAGGGAAGCAAATTGAAAGTCACAAAAGTTGTTTCCCTTCATAAAAATGGCAACAACAAAAAATATATGAGCCACAACAAGAGAAAACCAACAAAGTTGTGGTGCGCCCAGTGCAGAATCAGATCATCCATGGCATCCGCCCAGCAGGATCAGAGTCTTTGCTGTCCGCACTGAGGTAGCTTAGACCCTTAGCTACCCTTTAAGTGCACTAAGAAGACTCTGATCAGACTGGGCAGATGCCCAGGCTGATCTGAGTCTGCGCTGGGCGCACAACCCCTTTAGTTGGTTTTCTCGTGTTGCGGCTCATATGTGTTCCCATTCACAATAGTCCCCAAAATGAGGCTTATCTGGAGCTCTCTAACTATAACATTGACAGGCATGTACATACTCTGCAAACTTCCTATCAGTTTGATGAAAATTGAATGAAAGAATTTTAGATACTGTTGAAAACTATGAGGTCTAGCACAGATTATCCGATTATCCTAATGTAATTCCATGAAGTCTAGCACAGATTATTCTAATGCATTTTTGTCTATGTTTAACACTCTTCTATTTCCCACTCAACCACCCTTTTTTTCAAAAAAGTATATATAGGTGGTCCAACTTTGGGAAACAAAAACATCTAAATTCATCTTTTTCAAGTATGCTCTTATTATGTGAAACCATTATGGTTGATTTTGCCATTTAATTCTAAATTGTTTAAAAAAAGTAGAAGTTTAAATCCTAGGTGTGTCTTCACACACTGCTCAGCCAAGAAAAAAAATCCTAACCACTGGAGAAGTCAGTCTAAGTAAGAAGTATCAATGCCAACAAACTCACCCTTCCATTGTATTTTCTGGAGCCCATTTTCCCTCACCTGTATTTCATTTTATTGCCCTTAAATCACAGCAATTATTGATAGAGAAATATTTTGCAAATTGTATGACATTAAAAGCAGTATGATTTTGGTTCACACTTTTTGCATATTACACATGGTCTAAAAGCAATGGTGGAAGATTCCATTATGGAAAATAGCAGGCAATAGTTTAAAAGCCAGTTTTCTCCACTTTCAGCTAGGATGCATTTCACTTAGCCCTTGACTACGGTAAAACCTGTGTGCTAAAAGCAATCTTTTAACAGAAGCAATTGTACTTACCATGGGAAATGCTAATTTCTTGCTGATTTCAGCATAATCCTCATTTCTGTCTTTAATCTGTGACTGACCAGCAGCCAAATGTGCACAAACAAAACAAATTGATGTAGAATTGATGAGAAAACGTATTGCAACTCCCCCTTTGTTACCAGCAGCACCACCTAATCCTGTTTTAACTGTATCTATGGCAACATCTCTGAAATGAAAAATGTATGAAAAAAATAAGTCAAAATATTGATTTGTATTCCCAGTAAACTCAGTGTGTAGAAGGATTCCATTAAATGACTCAGACCAACATTTAAAAGGAAACAAAATATTTAAGTTCTTAAAAGTATTAAAACAAGGGCTTCGCAAGCGGCGCATAATACGCCCGTTGTAATGTCATAAAGGAATTATAGAATGAACAAGATTGTTTACGTAAGGACAGACAGGCAGACAAGTAGGGGAAACCACACTTCAATTAATGGCGGCAACTTTATTTAAATATTTAACACATCAAATACTATTAGTATACCAAAAATCAGCTTCGAAGGTGAAGTGGCTCCTAAGTTGAGTAATGCCAAAGTCAAACAAGGGAGATAATTCATAAACAAAATGCATGTATACTAGATATACCATTCTTGGTTCTAATACATTCCCTTGACAATATACACATCTCCATAAAGTTGTGTTAAAGTAGTCTAACAGGTTAAGGAGTTACAGAGTAAACAGATAATTTATGCATGGGCAGATAATCCAGTAAGCAAACCAGAGTCATGGTACATTGCCCCTTTATTACAAACATTCCTACAAAGTTTCATTCTAATATTTCAAAGGGTTAAGGAGATATGGAGTGAATGGAAATGCCTAAAAATAATGATCAAAGGGAGGTTACTCCAAAATTAAGAAAGGGGGAGCAACCATTCTTATATGTGACACATCATCTTGTGATCATGCACATTGCTATAAAGTTTCATCATGATATTCCAAAACAGTTACCAAGTTAAGGTAGACGAATACTGAATAGAAATATTGGCGGGGCATTCAAACCATTATACCGTCTAAATAACCCAAAGAGCTATAAAACATTTGGATAAGAAAAAAACAATTTTCACCGTTTTGTTTTCCTAAAAAACAATATTTTGTATTTCTACATACTTTTTTTACACATTTTCCATTAAAATTCATATCTCTAGCACATGAATGCACTTTCATTTCAGCAAATCATATAATCTGTAATATAGGATATTTGAAACAAACTGATAACAAAAAATTGCAGTTTTCTTGTTAATAAGTATATTTTTACATTCTTTGAAAAATGCCAGAAAATTGAATTTCATGAAAAACGTCATGAAAAATATCATCAATCGATGGGGCATGCTTATGCATATTATTTTAGTAAAACTTACATCGTATGTTAAAGAATAAAACAAAAAAACAAACATTTCACCGTTTCGTTTCCTAGAAAAACAATGTTTAAGTTCAAAATATCCCCAAAACAGACTGCCCAAATTCTGCACCTGCTGCAAACACAGCCGGTCCTTGCCCTATTATTTATTTTCCTGTTATTCGGTTCTACCACAGAGTAATGTCGACAAAAATGCGCAGATGGAATGGAAACTGTGAAGATCTTGATCATTCTGGTTCCTAAGGAACAGTCTGATCTCAGTTTCCACTGTTTGTACAGACCTATGTGCCCGAAAACTTAGGATCTTTACAGTAGATATTGTAAGTGTATATTATAACTGTATATACTCCACAGTCAGTTGATTTGATGATGAATAATAACTCTGTTTGTTTTTTAAACAAGCAAAACAGAGTTCTTCCGGGATCGTCCACCTTAATGTATGCTCAACATAAGTATACACAAAAATAGCCAAAAGAACTAATAAAAGAGATGTAACTCAGAAACGAAGAAAGGGAGAGCAATCATTGTTAAACGTGGCACATCGTTGGGGGTTCATACACATTGCTATGAAGTTTCATGAAGATATCCCAAACAGTTATCTGGTTATGGGGCACACAAGACCTGCAGGGGAAAAAAACGATCAAAGGGGCGTATCTTGGGAACTAAGGAAGGGGGAGCAAACATTCTTGTATGGGATACATTCTCCCTACCTAATACATATGCCTACAAAATTTCATGAAGATATACCATATGGTTACTGAGTTATGGCACATACAAGAATGTTAAAGGACGGAGAAAAGGGAGTTTACTCCAAAATTAAGAAAGGGGGAGCAACCATTCTTATATGCAACATATTATCTTGTGATCATGCACATTGCTATAAAGTTTCATCATGATATTCCAAACAGTTACCGAGTTAATGTATGCACAACATAAGTATACACAAAAATAGCCAAAAAGAACTAATAAAAGGGACGTAACTCAGAAATGAAGAAAGGGAGAGCAACCATTGTTGTACGCGACACATCGCTGGGACTTCATACACATTGCTATGAAGTTTCATGAAGATATCCCAAACAGTTATCTAGTTCTGGAGCGCACAAGACCTGTAGGGTAAAAAAAATCAAAGGGGCATAACTTTGAAACCAAGGAAGGGGGGAGCAACCATTCTTGTAAGCGACACGTTCCCCCTACCTAATACATATGCATACAAAATTTCATGAAGATATCCCTAATGGTTACTGAGTTATGGCGTGCACAAGAATGTTTACGGGCGGACGGACGGACTGACAGCGCCACGACATAATACGTCCGTTTTTTCAAAACGGGCATATAAAAACAACAAATTAAAATATTGAAGAATAATAACATTTCTGGATTTATCAAATACAAAATTATTGTTCAGTCATTATATGGCACATGGATAAACTTCAAAACCTTGTATGCCTTGTTGCCTAAGAGGCCGGCTGTCATTTCAATCAAGCCACAAGTTGGTTGGTTGGTTGATTTGATGCTTAACGTCCACGGCAAACAACTAAGGTCATGTCGGGACGGTCAGTTAACCTAACCACACTATTCCTGGGCAGGCTTAGACCTTCTAAGCGGTTAACCAGTACTAAGTGCACATACTTTCGCCAGTAACTGACAACTGCCCCTTCTTGAATCAGCGGAAGGAGAAACGAAAGTATGTGGCCAGACCGGGATTCGAACCCAGGACCTCTGACTTACGAGTCAGGTGCCCTACCGATTTCAAGCCACAAGTACGCACAGGAAAGGAACAGGGCATTGTTTCAACTAAACCTGTCTTGGCTATGAATTCAGTCTTTGAAAGTAATTAATAGAACTCATACTCCTTACACATGTGTTGTCATATGACAATAAAGCTTGCCTAACAGGTGTTTGACTTTAATTCAGAAATTCTTTTCACTGAGCACATCCCCTCAATAGGAGGCTGTAAATCCTCTGATGAGTCTATATTATTTGGATGAGACAAGTGAGGTATATTGCCAATCATATTTGCACTTTAAACTGCTGGTAAGCTAAACATGCGGAGTATGGACCAAGTTGCAGCCATTCTATCCTATGAGAACTTTTTTCACTAAAAGGCAATTACCGTAATGTGCTTATATATTGGGACACCTAAAAATAATGAATTTTCCATTTGGGACAAATGGAAAATTTATTATTTTAGGTCTCCCAATACTTAAGCACATTACGGTAACAGTCAGTCCATTTAAAGTCTCTACTCACCGTATAACAGGAGAAAGATGTGGTCTTATAAATACATATAACATCACTCCAACCAACTGTACTTTGGTCAGCAGTACATACTTGTGGTCTCTAGATACCATGTTTTGTAGATATTTCTCCCATTCTCGAGAATTTGTTTGACTGAAATAAAGAAAAATTTGAATCGTGAATCCAAGGGAAGACGGAACCTTAGATCATAGCAATGATACTGAAGCCATTCATTTAGCAGCCACCCTGTGATGTGGTAGATGATTTGAACTCTTTGCCACCACAAAGCTTGGTAAATCTGCAAACACGTTACCACAGTGATCTGTACTGACGCTGCTTAATATATGTTTTGCACAGTGTCCACACACAAATAACTGTAATGTAATGTTCCCTGATTTCTCACCTTTGGAAAAGTTATGTCTTATACACCTTGATCCAAATATTCAAAACTACTGATGCCGTCAGTTAATGAGGCATTACATTTCAAATGCTTTATATGTAAAAACCCTGCATTTTTTTGCCAAAAAATGTGAGGAGCTTTGGTAATCCAAAAGGTCTTCACATTTTTCAAGCAAAAAGTATCAGCACCCTTTATGTTATGCATACTAGATGATATAACAGATGGTAATGACTCTCTTATCAACTTCACAATGCTTTGAACAACTAGACCTAAGTTGGTACGGGGTTGTAGGCACCACATGATGGAGCACCACGTGATGGCAATACTTCCTTATCTTTTTTATTTTTTTTTTCAAAATGGCTGCTCAATAAATGGTTACGATATCTGCACTATGACACAAGATCTAACCTCTGGAATTGTGACTGCCTCTCTAACTAAAACTGCCTTTGAGCATTATAAGAACTGTTTATGCCCTGAGCAGCCTGTGCCACTGTGCAGTGCACAAATGCACAGGCTAATTAACCTATTAAAAGTTGAACCTTGTACAGCATTAACATGTCAGACATACTGAATTACGTGAGTATTAACAGAAAGGTTTCACATACCCTAACGCGCTTACTTATTGGGACACCTAAAATCCATTAATTTTCCATTTGTTCCAAATGGAAACTTAATGGTTTATAGGTGTCCACCTAAAATCCATTAATTTTCCATTTGGAACGGTTTATAGGTGTCCAAATATTCAAGCACATTAGGGTAAACTGTGTACAGTTTTCAAAACATCAATAAAGATAACTAACACTGGGCACGTTCGGCATAATTACTAGGGTAAACCCGAGCAATACCCAGATATTCCTCATGCTACTCCAAGATATCTCCAAGAAGCCCAAGGAGTGAACTCGGGTTTAACGGCCCAACAACAACGAGGCCATATGGAGATGGGACCTCAGTTTAAAGTCTCATCCGAAAGACCGGAGAAGCGGGGGATCGATCTTGCGACACCTGAGACGGTTCAGATGAGGGGTCACAACATATGGTTTCAATGAGAAAAAAAGAAAATTATCCCTTAATTATCATCAAATACCCCTCTCATCTACAGCTCTGACACTACAGCCGCTCCTGAAGCCCAAGGAATACCTGGGTATTGCTCAGATTTACCCAAGCCAAAAGTGCTCATTATTGCTGTCATTGGAAAGAAATTTGAATTGACCTTACCTAGCACTGACTATATTACTGGCATTTAAATCTACCATTTCTTCAAAACCAATGGCGAATATATCTACAGGAACACTGAAGTCTACTGAACTGTCGATTGAATCTGAAAAATATTAAGGATACTCAGCATATAGCTATATCCAAAGATAAGGTGTATTACTGCATGGCGTAGTGAAGCCAATAATAATCATAAAACATGTCAGTATTGGACAGTAATATCCAGATGCTTTTTCAAGATGTAAGACCCTATGTAGTTGTTACTATTATCACACAAACTAATGAGTAAAATATAAAGGTAAAGGTTTCTCATACCGTAGCCTTTGGGGCAGTGGGGGTTAGAGGCCCACTGTGTCTTGGGCACAGTAAATGAAAGGCGGAGCCCACCCCGCTCCTTTCGCTGCCTTATCCTTCCCTGATTCAAAGCAGGTACCCATTTACTGCTGGGTTAACAGAAAGAGTTTTCCAATCATCAGATGGCAAAACCTCGGCGCCATCTTACCACCTCCTGGCAACTTTCTGCACCATAACAGAGCGTCTCTAACCACTTGACCACGGCACCTCTCTCACTAAAGTGTCCTATATAATAATCTTGGACACTTTTGCAGGTACATGTATAAATGTTTGTGCTTTCTTTAATTTTCTCTGTTCATTCTTACTTTAAATTAGTACTTTAGAGACTGAATTTAGCCCTGCATATAAATCTGGTGTATATCCCTGCTATATACCATAAACTTTGTCATCTACAAAAACATACAAAAATACCAAAGTTCCAAAACTTTCTTTATACCTGGATGTGTTGACTGTAATATTTTTGGAGCATCTAGCAGCCAGTCTGTCATGGACTGATGTTTAAATGCTATACTTCTAAAATGTTTTCCTCCATTGACGTTCCACGTTCCTACAAACACTCTCAAGGTACTTGTGTCTGTGAACTCTTGGTATCGATTTACAAGGGAGTAGAGTATTGTGGGAGAGGCTGAAATAGAATCAGAGCTCTAGATAAGCAGGAGTATTTGGTGATAATTATGGAAATTATTTGTTAATTATGAATAAAAACATATGTTGTGACCCCTCACCTGAACCGTCTCGACAAGATGGTTCAGATGAGGGGTCACAACATATGGTTTCATTGAGAAATGAGAAAAAATATCCCTCAATTATCATCTAGTGCACCTGCTTATCTAGAGCTCTGGAAATAAAATGACTGATAGGCACCTCATGAAAAAGGTATCATACAGCATGTGTGCAAACAGCAGACTTTGATCCGCAGCATAGGTGTGGGGTCTGATAAGAATCTTTCATCTTATGGCACACAATTGTATGATTGTATGTTTGACTTCCATCTTCATCGTTTACAGAAATCTGCCTGTTAACTCCATAGGTCAAAGGTTAAACGATACATGCAGGACACATTCCACTTATTAAAGCAACAAAGAGAGCAGCATTATTCGCGGCACAGCCGCATATAATTTCATTATTGTTCCACATGTCACAACGTTACGTAGCGTCAAATAACGCATATTTCAAAATTTAGCCAACAATGTCAATCTTCGTTTTTTCCCGATGTACTGCACTGCGTGAATACTAGCACTCTGGCAGATATTAATTCAAAATGTTTCTCTTGTATGTAAATTTACAATAGAAATTTTATCGAAAACAGATGCAGATATTCAAAACTTTCTTTTTTTCGTTGTAGATCTACTTTGGGTTTCTACTTTTGGCTTAATACACACAAACAAACAGTGAATGTTTTTAACCGTTTTGAAATCAGATCAATCTCAAGATTGACCATGTTCCATTTTGGAATTCCAAATTGGACAGCTCAATTTTGAGATAGGTCATTGTCGCTACCCAAGGTCAAAATTACGGTTGTGGATGCCTACCGACACTCACTTTTAAAAGTCATATTCATGGAAGTTATTGTCAACTCTTCACCTAGAGATATATTACACAACACACTTCCATTTAATCTGCGCTGATTATCTTTTTCTTTTTTTTTAAAGATTTTTCTTGTTTTTAGGGTTATTTTGTAATTCTAGGCCTGAAATGAATGGCTTAATGTTCATTTTAGCCTGGCAACACAGAGTTTAAAGGTATAAAAGAACCCAATTTAAAGCTGACCTTGAATATTATAGCTTGAAAAGTGCAACCTACCAAACATTCCTTGAGTAGTAAGAAGTGCCCTTGCTTTGTCTGCCAGTTCACCTCGCAATGTGCTGCCTAGCAACAAGATGTCGATGGCTTCCTGTTTACTGTTGTCAAGGAAATTGTTCTGGATAGTTCTAGAGGCTGTTCTGGCTGCATCTGAGGCCTGTTTTAAAACAAAACTGAGTAAAACCTTGTATATTATTGGCTTATTAAAGACTTGATCTATAGTTGAATGTTATAATTCTTAACAAAAGGGAATGTGACATGTTACATTAAATTCATTTATTCCAATGATGAGCCTGTGAAAAACCTTCAAAAACTGCTTATGCAAGAAATCCTTACCTTCAAGAAGCCAATTTAACAATCTATCTTTATTTTCATAACATATAAAACAGCTCTGTCATTTACACTATCAATGACAAAACAAATGTTAAACAGAAAAATTATTACTCCTTGCTATCTCTTTCTCTTACCTTTGACCTGCCCCCTCCTAGGGCCCCAGTTCCCGCATAGATCTTACTGATGTGGTCCCCATTCAATGTCCAAATCTGTTTATAGATTTCCATGAACCTAGAGACCATCTGAGGTTTACCAGCCAAGCCAAGACTCTCCAGCTGGCGCAGTAATATCTGAAATAGTCCCATTTTATATTCATTGAAGTAAATGTATCAAAATTACAGACAACCAATTAAGGCATAAGTTGAGACACTTTTTTCTAACTTCTTTGCAAAAACATTATCTTGAGGAATACCATCATGATTCTAATAAGATCCCACCACAAATGTTTGTTGAGATGCCATAGTATACTGTTTCCTATTTTAGTATGTTCACAGCTGACAGAAATGAAATCTTCTGATTTCAAGAGCATCGTGTAAACCTGTCCTTTTAACGAAGCTACTTGTTTGTCTTTGAAGTTTGATCATAAACTTGTGATATTTCTATTTAAAATACATTAACTCCCATCATAACTGAAAATTAATTTCACAATACACATCCTTCTACATAGTGTATAAATGACAGATAAATAAAATATGACTGAATTCAAGCTGTTGTTTAAAGGTTTACAATATGGATTCCCCAAATCTCACTGATCATATATGTAAACAGCGGCTCTTTGAACAGACTTCACCACTGCGCAGGCTAACCTTAGCCCAGAAGCTTAAATCTTTAGGTAGTTTTAGTTGGCTTCCCCCACATATTTTTACCCTTTCATGCCTAGTGGATTCTTCTACGTCACAATTTGAACAAGTCAATTTCCAATATAAAGGGTCTCTCATTTGATTTTACAGTGCTCCAGATAAGGGGTAACAATGATAATTTAGGGATAATTTTTCATATTTTTTCCACAGAAACATACATTGTGACCCCTCATCAGAATTGACTCGCTGAGACGATTCTGATGAGGGGTCCAGGGGACAGCCGGGAGCTTCCAGAAAGGAAGAAGTTTTGCAACATTTTCAGGACTTTAGGGAGAAGTTTTGACCCAAATTTTGGAATTTCCTATAAGTTCTATACATTTTCACTTCTCCCTCAGCTCAAAATAGGGAGAAGTTAGCAACTAAGGGAGACTATTTCTCCCAAATCGCCCTCTAGGCTGAGCCCTGGCCCGGGTCACAACATATCATTGAAAAAAAAAGCAAAATTATCTCAGAATTAGCCTCAAATGCTCCTCTTACCTAAAGCACTAATTTTAACTTTTGTTTTGTTTGTCAGAAGTTCCTGTGCATAATGCTAAAATTGCACAACCTGATCAGATGTCTGATCTGAGTCTACAAAGTTTACCAGATGCCAGATGCTAATGGTTTACAGTAAAAACAAATACTACCTCTGAACCAAGCAGACTTTGAACAGCATTTGTTCTGTCTAGACAATCAAGACAGTTGGTCCTCACAGTGCCTGTCTGGTACCTAAAAGAAATTGAGATTTCTTAGTATATTATACAGTTTTTGTTCCGATTTTCATCTTCAGCACTTAGGGGTCAACATGATAGGCAGCCCAAGATACCCTTTGTCAAACATTTTTATTGATGATCTTTTATTACACAGTTCAGAATACCACATTAACCCTCAAGTATACCACATTAACAGCAAACTGTAAAGCCAGATCAGACTGCTCCAAAGAATTATTATGATCTGGGTCTGCACTGTTTATCAATGATATCATAAAATCAGTAGAGACACACAAAAATGTTGCTAAATGTATACGCACACAGCAAAGGCCCTATAGTTTAGTGCAGTAATAAGAAGAGAAAAAAAATTAAACCCGAAAACAGCTGTGCTTTAACTTACTTTATCATTTCATCTCTCTCTCCGTAGAAGAAATCAAAGCTATTCAGGTATTTCATCAACTGGCTCTTCAATTTCTCCAGGTTCTTAAAGTTACCTCCCCTGCACTCGGAATGGTAGTCAAAGTGGATCAATGGAATGTCAAGAGCAAATACTGAAGCTTTGTGGTGGTTCTGAATATAAACATGTATTATCATCAAGCAGAGCATTTTGAAGATACCTCTCCTGCACTTGCATTTTCGATAAGTAAACTGTTGAGAGAGCAAGTCCAAAACAAATCAAACAGCAAGGTTGAAAGGCACTTTTAAAGCACGTACTACTTATGCTATCTTATTTCAATTTTTAAGATAAGTTTAAATGAAATCTCTCCAACCATGAACATTCTTGAAATCAAACTCCTAGAGATTTCCAACCCCACACAAGTAACTCTGAGACTGCCTTTGACATACTTTGTTGTTGTCCTGATTTTTTCAAAGACAAGCACTAACTACATGACTAACTTTGCCTTGCATTCTGGTGCTAACATCTTGCAATGGATATATCCATTTGTCTTACTTAGAGATGGTTTGAACAGTACCTGTTGTAGACCTTGTCTATACTGTTTGGGAACCACAATCAACAAACAGTCAATCTCAATATCTCAAAGTCAAAGCTCATCACAAACTACTGATATCTCAAAGTAAATTTTCTGGTCCCAGAAAATTTACTTTGAGATACTGGTAGTTTGAGATAACAGCAGTTGAAATGTAAAGAAAAATAGAAAATGTATATTCTATGATATAACAGGATTCTTTGAGATATCAGTGTTTGAGATAACGAGAGTCAACTGTACTTGTGGTATTATGGTATTACTTACATAGAAAGCTTGACTGAGCATATGTTCCCCTTCTTTGTTCCCTAGTAAATTCACCATAACTTGTTCACCATACTTCTGTTTGATAGAACTCAGATGTCGCTCAAATGCTGGAGCCGATGCCTCATATCCTCGTGACATCTTCACCTTATGAGAACCAACCTGAGACAAAGGGTTAAAATTCAGAGTTAAGTAAAATAAATTCATGTTCTATATAAGTAGTAGAGCTCTAGATAAAAGGGAGAATTTGATGATAATTAAGGATAATTTTTCTAATTTCTCATCGAAACTATATGTTGTGACCCCTCATCTGAACCGTCTCGTCGAGACGGTTCAGATGAGGGGTCACAACGTATGTTTTTATGCAAAACTAACAAAAATTATCCCTAATTATCACCAAATACTCCCTCTTATCTAGAGCTCTGAGTAGTTAACAAACTCTTACATTTTTTACTTTTGCCTCCCTTCCCAATAGGGGTCAACACTTAAAGGAAAGAATTTCCTCCACTAGCAAACATTTTCCTGTAAGAGTAGCTGGTCCCTTGACCCCATTTTGGAAGGGCTTCATCCTTCTCCAAAGCAAACAGGAAGTTATTTCTCTTTGTATGGTCGATGTACCTGTTTTCTGGGTGCTCCAGAATTTGGGGTATTCTAATAGATTAAACCATTTAGCTTGTCAGGGATGTCGAAAGATGATTACTTTTTGCAAATAGAAAGTTGGATCAGCATGTTTCAGAATTCACTAATTGACACGCGAGAGCACATTAATATGGACGTCATCGTTGGTGACCGTGGATGCAGCCATATTGGAAACATTGAAATGTTTATGAAAGAACTGAAAAAGATGAAATGGGGATTTATTCAAATATGAACTTTTTTCTGATATGTCTAAGATAGTTTCTACATCCTAAAGAACTGTATGTCTCTTGAAGGCAGTTGTCATTAAGATCTGCAGCTGACGCACTTTGCAGGAGAGTTATTTAATATACCCCGAAAACTGGTGCAGTTTTGGAGAGCATTTTCGGCTGAGTATCTGTTTGGATTTGACCAAATATGTAAATTTGGAGAAATGTGGACATAAAATGTAAGTTAGACATTACTCAACATGTGATTTATGCACACACAGACCATCAGCTTGTGATCTTTGTTTATCAAACAGTTTTTCTGTTGCAAGCAAATGTTAATCCCCCAAAAATGCTGCAGCCATCATAAATGTAAAACTGGTGGGAAAACATTGAGACGTACCCATATTCCCTCTTATCCTTCAAGTTTGAAAATGAGTCAGAATTGTTCGCAGAAAAGCACAAAGTTCAAGCCTTGATCAGGGCCTGGTTGGTCAAAACTAACTATTAGGTGATGAGAGGCTATAGTTTGTATTAAAAATCTATGAACCCTGAAGAATCCAAAAAGTATAACATGACGACTCACCAGTCTATGCATTTGAAGTGGCTGATCTGAGTATTTACTGTACACACGACTTTAGGTCTCTGTGAAAGTGATGCCAATCAAGGTCATTATGGTGACATACCTGTATTCCTGGCTGCTCCCAGAAGAGAGGTACTGATCCTCGTGTCTGAAGATATGAGGCTATCTGCTCATCAAGGAAAATTACCTGAAATATATAAACTGATAAACTAACATAAAACTTTTAATCTCACATATTCTTCTTGGACAGACACTCGGCGCCAGGTGTAAGCAGCTATGATTACGTACCGCTGAGCCACTTGGGGAATGCGATACGAGAATTGAAGCAGAACAGAACAGAATCACATATTCTGAAATGTAGCCTGTCGATGAAAGCTTCATTTCCCTATTAACAGCCTGAAGACTTAATCCTTAAATTCTAAATTTACAATATGCACACTGCCTTTCATATTCACGGTATTTGTAAAATACCTATTTTCTCTGTTATGGAACTGTCCATGGGCAATTTCAGACAGGTCTAGGGGTGAAAGAGTTAATTCAACAGGACAGGTGATTTTTTGTTAATTACTAATGCTTTTTTTTTCTTTTATCAATTACAAATCCTGCATCTGAAATATGAGTCTTTACCATGTCCAAATCCAGTTATATAACCAACAAACTCACAAACCTGTTCAGTTTCAACAAAGTTTGCCACATGTCCATCATCATTGGTTCCCCTGACATTAAACCTGGTACCAGCCCTCTCACAACTCAGCCTAGAGATCAAACAAGCCTTGGCCTGCCTATGAGCTGCATAAACTGTACGTATCTCTACGCCACCACAGATGGCCTTGAACAGCCACTGGTCACAGTCTATACCATATCGCTGGAAGTGAAGATGTAGACTTCTGTTCCTGAGAAAAGATAGTCAGTGAATAAGTTACTCCAGATAACAACAGGTTGTGGAATCTCATTTTACTTTAAATGAATAATTACACTTTCAGGGAAGCAATTCTGCCATTTTGCTTTTTGCCTCGCTTCAATTTGTTTAATTGGTCAACTCTAACAGTAGCAAATTCTTTCCTATAAGAGCAGATTCCATTCTCAAAGGACTTTGTCATCCAGAGAAACGAACAGGTTGTAGCAAAACTTGTTCCCCTTTGTACATGTTGTAGACATGGCAGAAAAACATGGGGGTATACCCATTCACCTTTGAAGCAATTCTAATGATGTTTTGTGTTGAAGTAAGAACTAGAAATGTGTCTACAGTACACATACCCTCGCCTCACATTTTCTGAAAATCTGCAACCTACAGAACAGTTAGAACTGCTTACAAAGTCCCTAACCAAAATCTAATGTCAGAGATGTTCTTATAAATATGCATGTACAATTCCAGCTCAAGCCATGCTGATGGTGAGCTCATAGAGAATAGTTTGGTATTAAAATCAAACACACCTTGTCTCTGGAGGTCTGAATTTCATGCCATTAAAATAATATTACTATACAATTTATACTGACCTTTGATGAGGTGACTGTGCAATTTTATTGACCTGCACGCTACATATTATTGACAAATGTGAAGCAGAGGTCTATATGTTATGGTTTCAGGCCAATAAAACTGAATATTCACCAAATTAAAGGTCAATAAATGATTTATTACATTATGTAATCATATGATAATTCTAAATGCAGGTTTGACTGTGCAAACTTACCAGAAGAATCTATTATCTGTGTCATGGTCTTGCAGTTTTCTTTGAGCACACAAAGTTAGATCCCACGGTACACCTGTTGATGACCATGCAAAGTAAAATGTCCTTGAGTTAAACAAGTTTCTCACTCCAACTATTCTCTCTTCATCATTCGGCCTATTCTGTAGTGAAACAAATTGGGTGGCTGTGATACAGAAAATCTCTGAGTCTCCAATTTTCCCAACAGACAGACAGCCCGTCACAAGGACCATGTACAATACATTGTCTTCCCCTGAAAAAAAATCAGTTCCTTAAAAGACATATGAGAAACCGTGCCTTTTCAATGTGTAAACTGCAAAAGACACAGATCAGTCATAACACCTTATATGAGCCGCGACGTGAGAAAACCAACAATGTGGTTGTGCGCCCAACTCAGACTCAGATCAGCCTGGGCATCCACTCAGTCAGGTCGAAGTCTTTTCTTTATTTGCTTTAAAGGTAGCTAAGGGTCTAAGCTAGCTTCATGCGGACAGCGAAGACTCTGATCAGACTGGGCGGATGCCCAGGCTGATCTGAGTCTGCACTGGGCGCACAACCACATTGTTGGTTTTGTCATGTCGCGGCTCATATATGAATTTATTTGCATATTGTTTTTTATTTATTTGCCACTGATTGGTGTTACTTTTAATAAGCCTGGTTGCCAAGTTTGTTCATATGAACATAGCGGTCCAAACTTGTTCTTCTGGCAACAAATAATGAATGGGATCTTCAAGTATTCTGCAAGCCCCAGACCAACCAAGCCCACGAAATAGAAGAGCTCTGCAGCACAGCTGCTAGTAGCTGTAGTGTATAATAAAAATAATAGAAAATAGGTAAAAATAGTTGTTAAATGTTTTTCGTATAATTTGCTTAGTCTGTTGTAACCCTTCTGTTGGTCTAAATTATTTAGTTCAATAAAGATAACTGAGTTGTCACCTATTTTGGAAAGAGCTGCTGACTCGGCTTATCACTTGTAGTTTATTGTTTGTTGGGATGTCTTTGTCAATTTTTCCCTTTGATGTTGGGGATAGGGTTTGGGATCTGATTCAGTCAAGTTCCTGAAGTGTAGTTACTCTTTAAATTTATCCTCTCTAGAATGAACCCAAATAATTATAACCAGTCTTGTGTAGTTCTGCTACAAGATGGGGTTTTCGCTCTTAAACCCCCCCCCACCCCCCCCCCCCCCCCCCAAAAAAAAAAACATCAAAGATCTAGATGAATCTAGTTTTTTGGGACTCTTTTTGAAGGGAAAACCTTGTCTTATAAACAAATAAATATGGTATATACCTCCAACATTCAAACTGAGAACTCCAAGACAGCCATAAGCATCCAGTATCTTGCTGTACTGTTTCCTGATGGTCTCTGTTTCTGCTGATGCTGTAATAAATAGAAATGTTTTTTTCTATTGGCCTCAACTGAATGACCTTAAACCTTTTGCATACAATGAATACTCGAACCAACCTTGTATCTGCTTGGACTGATCAAATTCGCCAACTCATACTTTGTTTAAATGTGGCAAGAAACGGGCCGGCCCAGTCCCTGGGGAAAAAACTGACTGGGGGGAAAAACTGGAATGGAATGGAAAGCCTGAGGCTGATATGACAGCAAGTAAGTGCAGGCTGACCTGAGTATTCCCTGTTTGTACATGTTGTAAGGTACTTTTATGCAGCAAAGCAAACATAACAGAAGCAGAGCACTACACAAAAGGAGCCATGTTGAAAATTAGGGGCAAACTCTGTTGAATCTGCATACAAGTGTAGCACAAGGGGGCAACACTCACCTTAGTACCAATGTGAGCCAAACACCCCCACACACACACCTTAGTACCAATGTGAGCCAAACAACCCCCCCTCCCCCCCCCCCCCCCCCCCCCCACACACACACAATAATTTTTTGATCCCAGGAGCATGGTTGGCAGTGATTCCAGAGAACAAGACGTTTTACATTTTAGCTCTAAAGAGCAATATTAATATAAAATGACCCCAGGGCATGGCCAGTTTGGACCCAAGGGGCATGTTTGGCAGAATTTATGCAGGTTACCAAAGACACTAAACATCGCTACATACTAAATATCTAAGCTCTGGGCTTCCAAGTTTCAGAGAAGAAGATTTGTTAATTTTTTTTTTAGCTATTTAGCTCTATATCAACAAATGACCCCTGGGGTGTGGCCAGTTTTGACCCCAGGGGCTTGACTGGCAGGATTAATGTAGGGGACTACTAAACATTGCAATATGCTAAATATATAAGCTCTGGGCCTCATTGTTTCAGAAAAGATGTTTGAAGGTTCTTTAGCTATATAGCTCTATCAGGGCAACAGAAATTTTGAAATCCAAATCGGTCCGCACGGCCGATGAGGTCATACGAACATGTGTTCCACATTCTATAATAGTCAAGAAAACTAATGACCACTGACTTTCCATCCAAAAGAGCACATGAAATGCAAGGTATGCATACCAGTTCAACACCTCACGCATGCAAAACAATGAGGATTTACTCAACTTGATTGGCCCATCACATAACTGCAGCGGGAACTGCAGTAACAAACCTTCAAAGAACATAATTACCCCCCTAATCTTTAGGATCATCATGTGTCTTAATTGTAATTTTCAGCAATCATAGTATTGTTTACTATCACCACTTTGATCACGCGTCAGTTTCTAAAATATAATTGCCAGATAATTACTGACTCACTGGTATCCCAGTCCACCTCACTTTTCTATAGATAATAAATTTACAACCCCTCAGCTGTACAGGTAAATCATAAATGGTGTATTGATTTTTGGATCTGCAGACTGTATTTGTAGTACAAAATTGCACACTGAACCAGTGTTCCCACTCAAATTTTAAACTGAGGGTTTTTATACCCCCTATCTATAAAATTTGCGGGTATGAAGTAAAATTTACGGGTATGACTTTTTATCTCGAAAACGTTGTGGGCCGAAATGGACATGGGCCAAAATGACCCGGAACCCTTGGTCCGCTTCTTTTACAAACACTAAAGTGCCGATATGTTTCCAATTGAAGCCTGAAAAAAACGAAGAAAACGGCTGTGATGCCTTTTTCCGGTCCTCGTTTTATCCAATATTAATCATTTGGTGGATTCCTTTCCAAATGAAAAATAGAAAGTGCCGTTTCCAAACAGAAACAGCGAAAATAAACGCAAAAATACGGACAAATTCTGTCGGCCATTTTGACAGTTCTAGTGCGCAACATGACCGCGCATGTCATTAATATTCATGCAGCCGATTAGTGGTAGTGTTTTCCAATAATGAATTTGATTGGCCGTAGAACGGATGTGACGGACGTGAATGAAAGCATGGTATCTTACTACGGCCCGCATTTCAGATCAAAACAGCGACTTCTGACTCTCTTCTCGGCTACAAAAATCATCTGGCCTGGCAGACTCGCAATAGAATGAAGAAAAATGATGATTTTTAATATTTTTGAGAGAAACATATGCGCGTGAATGCACGTTCTTGCCCCAAAATTTATGCGTGATTAGAATGATTTCCGCGTGATTCAAGCACAATTCTACGTGAATGGGAACACTGTGAACCAATCGGTATTCAAAGCGTGTGGAATTTCGCCACGGTCAAAGTAGCCGATGACATGTTGTGTATTGAGAAAATAAACACCGTATTTTGCTGAAAAATTAGGGCGATGTTGTAATTGCTTATGGAAAAAAAGGGATGCAAGCAGTTTTTCAGTGACTAAGTCGCTCATGTCAGAATCAGAATTGTTTACTGGTGATACTGGTGATACGTCCAAGGACAATCATTCACCAGCATGTTCGCTGATAATTATGGACAATCAATGGTATGACACTTGGCTAAATCCAGGTAACTGTGTCATTATACATCCGCAAATTGTGTTTTTTAGGACTGAAAAAAATGTGCCTTATTCCAACTGAATTGTTTTTTTTAACTCAATTTTCTGTCAGAACCGAAGAGTCAACGTGCAAGGCCAAATAGTCTTTCTTCTTTCTTTCTTCCATTTACACCTTAACCCCCCAAGGGGACACAGACGGTGTACTTTTGTACACTCCGGTGTTGCAGGATGAAAGCCTACATATAGCCATGTAGCTATAGTAGGGATCTTTAACCTGCACAGGGTATGACTCTCCCTGCTCAGGAGGCCTCCAGTTAACGTCCTGATCCGAAGGACAGCACACTTGTTCGCATTATCCCTGCAAATGATGCTAGAAAAAAGAGTTCCGACATAGGAAGATTTCGCCTCGGGCGGGGCTTGAACCCACGACCTCTGGCTTCAGAGTCAAGTGCACTAACCACTGAGACACCGCCCTTTTATTTGATCATTCCTTAAACTACAACCTCTTCGGCTCTGGTTGCCACGTCAGTACAGCTGCTTTCAGAAATACAGCATTAGCAGATATCATGGGCATTAACTGTGTTTTAAGAGGGAAAGTTTAAATAGAAACAAGTAGCCCAAAGGGCAACAATTGCTCACCTGAGAGACATTGTCAACCTATAGGGATATCTAAGATGCTCAAGGGCAGCTAACTCCACAGTCAGTGGTCCAATCAGGCTGAAAATTAAACTCATCCAAAACATTATGTATGCCCTCATTTAATGTATGCAAGTTTAAAAAGTATCCGATCAAGAGCACAATAGACAGAGCTGTCAAGGGCAGCTAACTTCGTAGTGGTTGTCCTGAACTGGCCAAAATTTGAACTTGTTTAAGATATTATGCATTTCCTCATTACCTGCAAGTTTGAAAAGGATCTGATCAGTAGAAACCAAGAAAAAGTGGCGACATTGATTTTTTGGATGCTCAGGGCAGGTACTCCATAGTCAGTGGTGGGATCTAGCCGAAATGCTAACTAATCAAAGCTTTTATGCATATCCTCATTACCTGCAAGTATGAAGAGGATCCGATGAAAAATGAAAATGTGATGACGTTGTTTTCTCCATTATAAGACTATGGGATTTTTTTCAAACGCTCAAGGGCAGCTAACTCCGTAGTCTGTGCTCGAATCCGGCCAAATTTCGAACTCATCCAAGCTCTTATGTATGTCATCATTACCTGCAAGTATGATAAGTATCTAATCAAAAACCTTGATTGCAGCACCCTGAAAGTCAAACTTGCTCGAGATATTGTCATGCCCTACATTTGTGTGAATTTATTTTAAAATCCGTTGAGAAATGTAGGTGCTAGAGCGATGACAAAGTTTTTCTAAAAATAGCCACAGTGACCTTGACTTTGGGCACAGCATCCTGAAAGTCGAACTTGCTTGAGATATTGTCATACCCTACATTTGTGTCAAGTAATTTCAAAATTCATGGAGAAATGAAGGTGCTAGGGGGATGACAAAGTTTTTCTAAAAATAGCCACAGTGACCTTGACCTTGGGCACAGCACCCTGAAAGTCAAACTTGCTCGAGATATTGTCATGCCCTACATATGTGTAAATTTATTTTATAATCCATTGAGAAATGTAGGTGCTAGAGCGCTGACAAGGTTTTTCTAAAAATAGCCACAGTGACCTTGACCTTGGGTGCAGCACCCTGGAAGTCAAACCTGTTTGAGATATTGTCATGCCCTACATTTGTGTGAAGTAGATTTAAAATCCGTTGAGAAATGTAGGCCCTAGAGCGATGACCAAGTTTTTCTAAAAATAGCCACAGTGACCTTGACCTTGGGTGCAGCACTCTGAAAGTCAAATTTGCTCGAAATATTGTCATGCCCTACATTTGTGTGAAGTTATTTTAAAATCTGCTGAGAAATGTAGGTGCTAGAGCGCTGACAAAGTTTTTCTAAAAATAGCCACAGTGACCTTGACCTTGGGCGCAGCATCCTGAAAGTCGAACTTCCTCGAGATATTGTCATGCCCTACATTTGTGTGAAGTTATTTTAAAATCCGTTGAGAAATGTAGGCAATAGAGCGATGACAAAGTTTTTTTAAAAATATATGATGACGTTGTTTTCTCCATTATAACACTATGGGATTTTTTTCAAACGCTCAAGGGCAGCTAACTCCTTAGTCTGTGCTCGAATCCGGCCAAATTTCGAACTCATCCAAGCTCTTATGTATGTCATCATTACCTGCAAGTATGATAAGGATCTAAGCAAAAACAATTGAGAAAACGTGATGACGCCATTTTCCCCATTATAACCCTACGGGATTTTTTTCAAATGCTCAAGGGCAGCTAACTCCGTAGTCTGTGCTCGAATCCGGCCAAATTTCGAACTCATCCAAGCTCTTGTGTATGTCATCTTTACCTGCAAGTATGATAAGGATCTAATTCAAAACAGTCGAGAAAACGTGATGACGCCGTTTTCCCCATTATAACCCTATGGGGGCTATCTGTTGCCATGGAAACCAGAGTTCTGAGCTGATCGGCACCAAAACCTGATGCAGCCTTTCCCCCACTCCAATGATGCTTCAGAAAAAATTTGATTGCGATCGGCCCACTGATCTCCGAGATATTTATGTTTGAAAGTGTTGACGTACGGATGGACCCACGGACGGACGACGGCTCGACTCCCATCCTATAAGCTCACCTCTGAGCCTTCGGCTCAGGTGAGCTAAAAAAAGATTGACCATTTACCCCACCCACCTGATTATTATAATGTGATGGGCGATATCGATTAAAAACAGAAGTAATCTTCAATCACAGTTAAAATAACACCATTATAAACATACACAAAACAGTTACTGCATTGCTCTCAAACATCAGAGTGTCATCTATGTTTCTGTTCTCAAGCATTACGCTGTAAGGAGGTTCTAACTTGTGATAAACTCGGAAACTGCGGCTGATCGCGGCCATATTTGTCAAATTTTGTGTGGTCTTGCTAAATACCGCAAGGACCAGCAGACAGGAGGCACCCACTGTACAAGATATCTGATATAATATATAAGATATCAGATAACATATATACGATATCTAATATACTATATCAGATATCTCCATAAACGAAAGTGGTCAAAGTACCCAAACCATAAGTCCGAACTCGTAAGTCATTTTGTGAGACATCTTATGCACTATATTAAGGCACGAGTCATTTATTATCAGGTGGGAGGGAGGGGAGGGGGGGCGGGTACATTTTAATATGATTCACAAAAAAAAATCCGATCCCCCCAGTCTCACCTGAATTTTTTCCCGCCCCCCCCGCCCCAACAGATTGGTGACAAAAAGTTTATAACCCCCACTCCATCCCAGGTACCCTTCACACACACACACACACACACACACACACACACACACACACACACACACACACACACATTCCTTATTACCTATTTGATGTCAGATTGATCTCAGTCAAAACCTGTATGAACCACAAAGAACATTCTCTTATTCTGACATGTTAATTAATCATGCAGATTAATGGTCTGTTTAAATTTTGTCTGCATCTCTTGCACTTTTCTTCTGCTTATGGCAGGCCAGCCTGAAGTCTGTTGTAGAATGCTCAATGAAACTGTTAATAATGTTAATGGGGAGGGCGGGGGTCTGGAGCACAGCAGCTCTGCTGAAGTCTGTTGTAGAATGCTCAATGAAACTGTTAATAATGTTAATGGGGAGGGCGGGGGTCTGGAGCACAGCAGCTCTGCTGATGACAAGGCACATGGAGAAATGCAGGCATTAAAGTTAATTGAGAAGAAAATCATCAACTCGACATGAATTTATAGACAACTGTATGCTGTTCTACTAGCAAGTTAATGAAAAGATCTGTTTTTAATAGAAGCTGCCCAAGTTTTGCGTGTCATTTCCATTAATGTCCTTAAGCTTTTGAATTTGACAGAAAAGAGTCTGAAATTTTAGGAGTAATGGGGGTCTAGGGGGCGAAGCCTCTCCCCCAGAAGCTGAGATATTTTTTAAAAATGATGACTGATGAAAGGATTCTGACCTCCCAATATGCCTAATAAAATATATGACCCCCCCCCTACTCCAAGTGTTTTTGATTTTCGACCCCAGCACATCACACAAAAAAATCCGACCCCCCCCCCCCCCACCGGCCCACTAAATGATTTCGGCACCCACCTGATAATAAATGACTCGTCCCTAAATGTATTATAAAAAAAAATAAGATATTTCATAAAATATGAAACCTTATATCCCCCAGGGCACCGTGCTTGGACCACTGTTGTTCTCGTTGTAAATTAACGATATAACAGAAAATATTGACTTTGAATTAAGACTTTTTGCTGACGACTGTGTTTGCTATCGTGAAATCAGAGATATTGAAGACACGGTGAAACTTCAGGAGGATATAAATCATTTAGGGTATTGGGCAAGGAGTTGGGGCATGAGATTTCAACCTGTCAAATGCAATATAATGCAAATTACAAGGAAACGGATCAAGAAGATCAATGCTTCCTATACCTTAGAGGAAAGGTCCTCAATAACGTAGAAACTATCAAGTATCTCGGCATAACCATTACCAATGATTTGAAATGGAACACACATGTCAGCAATATTTGCACAAAGGCTAATAGGACCCTTGGCTTTCTCAGACGTAACTTGGCAGCATGTCCACAAGACGTTAAAGAGTTTATTAATTATTTACCATCGGTTCCTTTAAGAGACAAACTTAAAACATCTCTTTATGATGTTTAAGATGTGTTCTGAGTGTTATAATTGCTTTCTAACTCGTTTTGTTTTCACATTCTAATTGTCTTTTGGTAAGCAGTATCAGTAATTTCAAAATTATGTTATATGTACGTCATTGCCTATATCTGTTCTGTATAGCATTATCAGATTAAACATATTTTATTGCCTTTATATACAATGGGGTTGGGCTACAAGTTCTCGCAACATTAGTTACAGCCATTCCCCTAAGCATTGTCATGGGGAGGACCGTAATTAATGTTGCTAGAACTTGTGGTCCGACCCATTTGTCAGTTGTTTTTGGCAATAAAATATGTTTAAACTAAAGAAATAGGAAATCTTATATCATATATAAGGTATCATATATGAAATATAATATATCTGATATAACATATTATATTTTAACTAACATTCAAATAAAGATATCTAATTTATTCAAGAAGATATCTTATAGAAGATTAAAGATATCTTAACTAACATTCAAATAAAGATATCTTATTTATTCAAGAAGATATCCTATAGAAGATTGAAGGCATCTTATTTGCGAATATCTGATATGTTGAATTAGATCTAAATCACTATGTAATACACCTTTTTTAACATATCAGATATCTAGTTTAGTATATTATGATATCTTATATTTCATATCAGATATCTATATACTTGGATTAAAAAGATATCATATATAATATATCAGATATGTATATATACTATGTAATATATCTTATTTTATATATCAGATATCTTATTTAGTATTAAAAATATCTATCTTACATATTCATATGGATTTAGAAAACAGTTCACCAACAAAACTGAATACATTTCATCTCCACTTTCGAACATAGTTCACTGACAAAATTTTATACTGAATATATACACTTGAAGACAAAAGAATCTATTGTAATATGATAGCATGTAAATGGTTGAAATAAACAATCGAAACACATTTCCTTGCCGATTAATGTCTAGAGCATAAGCATTATTCTTGATCTTAATTGTTGACCGTGATGACTCTCTGATGAGTTAGGGGACCTCCATACGAACCGAACTACCAACTAATTGTGTGCACCGCGGCGGAGGGTGAGGATGAAGGTTTGGGCCCAGTAAAACCGGTTTAAACCCCCAGTAGTTATTACTGATCATCCCAAGGCGGTACTTTCGTTGCGGCTGCATTTGTTTTATGTTCGGTGCTGTTTAATTTATTGTGTTCTCATTTTATCCCATCTATAATGAAAATAGAAAATAGATAAAAATAGTTGTTAAATGTTTTCCGTATAATTTACTTAGTCTGTTGTAACCCTTCATTTAGTTCAATAAAGATAGCTGAGTTGCCACCTATTCGGGAAAGAGCTGCTGACTCGGCTTATCACTTGTAATTTATTGTTTGTGGGGATGTCTTTGTCAATTTTCCCCTTTGGTGTTGAGGATAGGGTTAGGGGTCTGATTCAGTCAGTTCCAGAAGTGAAGTTACTCTTTAAATTTGAGGACAAAATTTAATGGCACGCTTTGTTTTCCCCTTCAGTTCACACGCAAATATAAGCTGACCTTTTAAGACATAACTGCAATATAAATAAATAGATATAAACAGAAAGAAAGAAATTATAGCCCTGAAAAAAAAATTACATCTGTAATATATATAAGGCAGTGCAAAATGAAAAACAATACAAAGCTCATTATTTGTTTAGTATTATTTTACGTTTTATAATGACACATCTAAACGTTTTTGTTTCTCTTCTTAATTTGTCTGAACTTATTTCTGTTATTTTTATAGTAATAGCATAAACGTGATTTGCTGTGTTATAAAACGATCTGTGTCGCTAAACAAGACTGATATTAAAATGCATTTGCGGCTTGCTACTCAATATAAGGAGAAGGCAATCTTCGTGTCATATACAAATCAGATTGCATGATTCGTTGTCCCCTTTTATTTCAATATTTATATATTTACTTACAAAACTGTGTCTTCAAACGCGATAATAATAATAAAATAAATTACATGTGTGTGAGCAAAGAGAAAAGGGCTTGCATATCATTAAGTGCCCGCATAAATACACGATCATTTAGACGATTATAAGCAAAGAAATATGTTTTATAAGTGTTTATTTCGATAATATTCGATAAAATGTTATTATTTATCACAATAAAGCACTCTTTTGCCTACGTGAATATAAATACATGTACGAATTAAAATTTTGTCAGTGTACTGTCTTTGAAAGTGTCGGTGAACTGTCGATTCCATTCAGAAAATAACAACCGATCTGTGTCCACACTGCCCCCGCCCCTTCCTCGACCCCCCCCCCCCGAAAAAACCTATGTATTATAAAAGTTAAAACCTATTATGGTGTGGGTACGCGTCCACATTTTCGGTAATTTGTACGAAAGGAAAACCTTTTGGGACTTCCTGTTTGCTTTCCTGAACAACATAGCTCTTTTAAAACGGGGACCACTCTCAACGGAAAGAATTTTCTTCTTAAGGAGCATTTTTTTTTTTTTTTTTTTTTTAAGATCTGACCCCTATTAGGAAGGGCTGCAAAAACAACATCCATTATAATGATTTTACTCTTGAAAAAGAGAATAAAGATATGAATATACATTCTTTTTTTCCAATCTATAGTGACAGGACATCTGCTCAGTTTCAACAAGTGTACTAAGCTTGTAAACCTTTTGATACATCTTTATCATCAACCCATACGGGTTCCATTAGTGAGACACGAGCAGACAGTAGAGACAGTCCAAAACTAAATCGACCAGCGTAGAGTACAGCGTCCGATCAGGGCCTACACTGTCTGCCTATAACACACGGATCTCGATAGAATGCACCCTTTAGCAATAGAAACAAAATTATTTAGGAAATGTAAAAGGTCGACCAAGTGGCTCGGAGAGAGCTCGCATGGTAAGCGAGAGGCCCTGGGTTTGATTCCCGATCAGACCAGGATTTTTATCATTCCCTGTGACTTCCTGAGGAAGTTGAGATTGTAGTGGCAGCACTGAAGAAGGGGAAGTCTGCCGGAATTGATAGTATACCAGCAGAACTTGTTCAAGCTGGCGGGGAGACCATAATCGATGTTTTCACGGCAATCTGCAATAGAATCAGGAGAACAAGAGAATAGCCTACCCCATGGACTCAGTCGCTGATCATTATACTCCCTAAAAAGGGCAACCTACAGCTTTGCCAGAACTACAGAACCATCAGCCTCATCAGTCATTCAAGCAAAGCCATGCTGAAAGTCATTTTGAACAGGCTTAAATCCCAAGCAGGATAATCGCTGAAGAACAGGCTGGGTTCAGAGCTGGAAGGAGCACCACAGAACAGATATTCAACCTAAGAATCCTGTGTGAAAAAAATCTCCAACATCAGCAAAACCTGTACCATGTCTTCACTGATTTAAAACAAAAAGGCTTTGACAGGGACTGGCATGCAGACTTATGGGCCGCCATGAGGAAGTACAATACCAGTGCAAATCTAGTTCGCACCATTGAGCAGCTCTACGAAAAGGCTACAAGTGCAGTCCTGGTGAATGGCAGCACAGGAGAATGGTTCAGAACAACAGTTGGAGTAAGGCAACGATGTTTTCTGTCACTCGCCCTCTTCAACATTTTCTCGAACGGATCATGCCCTGATGCTCTGGAAGAACATGACGGGAAGGTTAGCATAGGCGGCAGAAATATTACCAATCTGCGGTTTGCCGATGATATAGATGCTCTAGCTTAGGAAGAGCAGGAACTAGAAACCCTTGTTAACAGTCTCGACCAAACCTGCACAAGGTATAAGATGGAGATCAATGCTGTGAAGACCAAACTGATGACAAATAGCGCCAATTGCATTCAGATGGAGATCAAGGTAAAAGGACAGAAACTTTCTACTGTAACAAGATTCAAATATCTTGGAGCATTTGTCTCAGATAATGGCTCTAAAAAGGAGGCTCTCTCAAGGATTGCACAAGCCACTTCAGCTCTTACAAAGCTGAAGCCAATTTTGAGAGATAACAACATATCCCTCGGATTAAAAGTGAAACTTATGCGCTCCCTTGTCATTTCCATATTTCTGTATGCCTGTGAATCATGGACCTTGACAGCAGAGTTAGAGAAAAGAACGCAGGCATTAGAGATGAGATGCTACCGAAGATTACTGAACATTTAATACAAGGACAGTATAACCAATGAGGAGGTTCGCAGAAAGATCCAAGCAGGCATTAGAGAGTATGATGAACTCCTGACCCTGGTAAAGCAACGGAAACTAAGGTGGTTTGGCCATGTCTCAAGGCTCTGGTTTAGCAAAGACGATTCTACAGGGCACAGTGAAAGGAAAAAGAAGAAGAGGTAGACAGAAGAAGAGGTGGGAAGGCCATATATTAAAGAGTGGAAAGGAATGGACTTTGCCAGTTCAACTAGGGCAGATGAAAACAGGACAAGGTGGGAAGGGATCGTTTCGAAGTCATCTGTGGTGCTCCAACGACCTTGTAAGGTAGTGACATTTGGTGGCCAGTGTTGGCTCATGGCTAGGGCCGTGGGCATCAAAAATTGCATGTCTCGTTTGTACCTCCGTGGTTCCGAGTAGATTCGGGGACGATTTTTTCTTTCTCCTACGATACTGCACTCGGTCAAACTATGACCGTGATGGCAGGTTTGTGGTGTGGCACAAAAGTTATCACAAAAAAAAAAAATGAATTTGTGACAAAGCCACCAGCAGATTAAAACTATTTACAGAAGTAACCCCTGCTCTACCCTAGGGTATTATATTTTGGCCTTAAATCCATCAACTAGGTACCTATTCTTATCTACAATAGCAAGATTATTGTGAATTTTGTAGAATAGAGACAGAGAAGCCTGCTGTCGTCTTTCATGCAGGCCTGGCCATCGGAGTTCTTCTAACATTTCTCCCTCGATCATGGTTCTGATTGCGCCAGCGCCTACAGGTCCAACGGGCAGCAGTCCTCTGTACTTTTTGTCTCGCCTGCGAAGCAGAGGCGAGACATATGTATTGCTTTTCCGGTGTCGTCGTCGGCGGCGTCGGCGTAAACTTTTGTCGAGTTTTTGCGTTTAGGTCATTTTCTCAGAAACTATAAGGGCTAGAGCCATGAAACTTGGTGCATGCATACATCTGGAAGAGTTGATCTCAAAGCCATCATCAATATTGAGTCATGACCTACGTTTTACGGTTGACTGACTTCGCAATTTTTGTCGAGTTTTTGCGTTTAGGTCATTTTCTCAGAAACTATAAGGGCTAGAGCCATGAAACTTGGTACATGCATACATCTGGAAGAGTAAATCTCAAAGCCATCATCAATATTGAGTCTTGACCTATATTTTACGGTTGACTGACTTCGCAATTTTTGTCGAGTTTTTGCGTTTAGGTCATTTTCTCAGAAACTATAAGGGCTAGAGCCATGAAACTTGGTACATGCATACATCTGGAAGAGTAGATCTCGAAGCCATCATCAAAATTGAGTCTTGACATACATTTTACGGTTGACTGACTTTGCAATTTTTTGTCGAGTTTTCACGTTTAGGTCATTTTCTCAGAAATTATAAGGGCTAGAGCCATGAAACTTGGTACATGCATACATCTGGAAGAGTAGATCTCAAAGCCATCATCAATATTGAGTCTTGACCTACATTTTACGGTTGACTGACTTCGCAATTTTTTTTCGAGTTTTCGCGTTTAGGTCATTTTCTGAGAAACTATAGAGCCATGAAACTTGGTTCATGCATACATCTGGATGAGTTAATCTCAAAGTCATCATCAATATTGAGTCTTAACCTACATTTTACGGTTGACTGACTTTGCAATTTTTTGTCAAGTTTTAGCGTTTAGTTCTGTTTTTCAGAAACAATAAGGGCCAGAGCCATGAAACTTTGGTCATGCATTCATCTGGAAGAGAAGAGCTAAAAGTCATCATCGATATTGAGACTTTACAACATTTTACGGTTGACTGACTTTGCAATTTTTTGTCAAGTTTTCGTGTTTAGGTCTGTTTTTCAGAAACCATAAGGGCTAGAGCCAAGAAACTTGGTTCATGCATACATCTTTGCCGATTTAGCTCTGTTTTGTGACAAAGCGCCAGCAGGCGAGACACCGCATTCCGCGGAATTCTTGTTCTATTCTGTTAATATCTACTTGGTGATGGGGCATCCAAACTGACGCAGCATATTCTAATTTGGGCCGAAAGTGAATCTAGTGAAGCAGGGGGAAAATGTCAATGGTAGACCAAGTGGCTGGGTAGCTCATTAGGCAGAGTGTTCGCACGGTAAGCGAGAGGCCCTGGGTTCGATTCCCGGACAGGCCACGATTTTTCCTCCCCTGTGACAACATTTTATATATCCCTGAGCAAGCAGGCAGGCAGGCGGGTAGGCTGGTGGGTGGGTGGCAGGCTAGACAGATCGATTAACAGATAGATAGATCTTATCTAGTCTTGTTATACAAATTAAATAAGCTTTAAAGTTTAAATCATTTTTGAAGTTTGCATCTTCAAGGTTACCTTCTCGGTCAACGTCATATATCTCGAGATTCTTTATTGGGGTCAGAAAGGATTCATGAAGAGGTTAGATCTTCTAGCCCCCGCCCCCCCCCCCCCCACCCCCACCACCACACACAGTACACTACCTTTCTGATGAATGAATGATGTCTTCTGGATATATCAACAGCAAACTTCAGTGAGATTTTTATGTTGCCAGGTACTAGTAATGTTGATATTTCAGAACTTATTGATTGCACTCTGCATCTGCATATTTGTCATGACCATAAATTGTAAATGTTGTAGCACTATTGAAAGCATTGCTGTTGTCATATTATAATTTTCCTATACCAAATTTAGTACGTCTTTTGCACGTTTTTGTAGCCACTTCTCCAGCGTAGTCCCACACCTACCTCCACCCCCACGCCCCCTCCTCCCAGCCCCCCCCCCCCCCGCCCCCAAACCCCCGAAAAAAAAGGCGCTGCATATAGATCCCCCATAGCCTTGACAAGCAGGACAGCTTTAGTTAAAATTGTTGCAGTCTCATACCTTTCATTAAGCAGGCACTGCAGAATTATCATGTCACACTTCAAAGGTGCAGCTCCCAAAGTTCAACGGCGGAACACATTGAGGACGAAACATTTGAGGGCCGAAACGATTTGTTTCCATGGGAAGCGGATTAGGAAAATGGCAGCTCATTCACAGCTGATAAAAAATGTGACGCTTTTCGCTGCAGTTTCAAGACTTATAGCCATATCTTTACAGGTCCTTATTTTGCTTTTGAACATCGTGATTCTAGCCACATATGATGCATGACAAGTAGTTCCAAGTTTTAAGATCGTGGTTGAAATTTGTACCCCTTTCGTTGTCTGGACGTTTCGTACTCCTGTCAGTTCGTACGTCTACATCTTTTCAGTTCGTCAGTCACCACTGACCATTATGATACTGTATACCGTAGAAAAAGATCTAAAAAGTTTGGAAAGAAAGTCAGTAATTTAGGAAAGGAGAGACATTATTTTCCCCAAAGTTGTCTGTATGTCCTTCTGTGTGGTAGCTCAGTGGTTAGCGCACTTGCCTCTGATGCTAAAGGTCCCGAGTTCGAACCCGGGTAACGGCGTTTGAATTTCGGTGTCCGAACACGCTTCCTTAATGTCATTTGCAGGGATGACATTAAAAAGTGTGCCGTCCTTCGGATCGGGACGTTAACTGGAGGCCCCCTGTGCAGGGAGAGACATCCCCTGTGCAGGTTAAAGATCCCTTCTGTAGTTACATGGCTACAAGCAGGTTCATCCTGCAAAAACTGGAGTGTACATCGTACACCTGCTCATAATCCTCGAGAGAGGGTGTAGCAGTATATGAAGAAAGAAAGAAAGAAAGAAAGTGTCTGTGACTGTCCATCTGCCTGGCACAAGTTGTGTACACAACTCTAAAACTCAAGATATTCTAATTATCTATCGATCAATCTTCCATTACGTCTTAACCCATGAGGGGGACACAGACGGTGTATTTCTGTACACTCCGGTGTTGCAGGATGAAAGCCTACATATAGCCATGTAGAGCAACGAAATTGCACTCTGGGTATTGTTTTTTTCATTTTTTCATTTTCTGAAATACCCACGGAGACCAATCCAAAAATAAAATCCAAGATATTAGACTAATAGCCATGTAGCTGTAGTAAACCTGGATACCCAATCACCGCACCAAGCAGTTTAACCTGGGTCACCCATTCAGGCACTAGCCGAGCTAAACGTTGCTTAACTAGCCACAGACAGTCCACCACTCTAACCACTTCGCCATGAAAGCATGCTTTTACACTGAGGCGCTAGTAGTGGTATTTATACACATTCACTACATAGCTATAGTAGGGATCTTTAACCTGCACAGGGGATGACTCTCCCTGCACAGGGGGCCTCTAGTTAATAGCCCAATCCAAAGGACAGCACACTTGTCAACATCATCCCTGCAAATGATGCTAGAAAAACGGGTTCAGACATAGGAAGGCTTCTCCCCGGGTGGGGATCGAACTCACAACCTCTGGTTTCAAAGTCAAGTGCACTAACCACTGAGGCTGACTGAGCCACAGCACCTTCCATTTGGTACATTTTTAGCTCACCTGAGCCATAGGCTCAGGGTGAGCTATTATGATCACCCAGTGTCCGTCGTACATCGTCCGTCGTCAACAATTTGCTTTAAATGACATCTTCTCTAAAATTGCTAAGCCTAGGGCTTTGATATTTGGTATGAAGCATTGTGTAGTGGATCTCTACCAAGTTTGTTCAAATGGCGGCCCCAGGGTCCAAAATGGCCCTGGGGCAGGGGGTCTTGGGTTCGAAACTAAAATATACTTAAAAACCTTCTTCTCCAGAACTGCTTTGCTCAGATGCTTGAAATTTGGTATGTAGCATTGCCTAGTGGTCCTCTACCAAATTTGTTGAAATGGTGGCCCCAGGGTCCTAAGTGGCCCTGGGGCAGGGGGTCTTGGGTTCGAAACTAAACTATACTTAAAAATCTTCTTCTCCAGAACTGCATGGCTCAGATGCTTGAAATTTGGTATGTAGCATTGCCTAGTTGTCCTCTACCAAGTTTGTTCAAATGGTGGCCCCAAGGTCCACAATGGCCCCAGGGCAGGGAGTCCCAGGTTTGAACCATAGAAATACATAGAAAAATATTCAAAAATCTTCTTCTTCAGAACTGCTTGGCTCGGATGCTTGAAATTTGGTATGTAGCATTGCCTAGTGGTCCATTACCAAGTTTGTTCAAATGATGGCCCCAGGATCCAAAATGGCCCCGTCCCAGGGGGTCCTGGGTTTGAACCATGGAAATGCATAGAAAAATATTCAAAAATCTTCTTCAGAACCACAATGCTCAGATGCTTGAAATTTAGTATGTAGCATTGCCTAATAGATTATTTTCCTTTACCAAGTTTGTTCAAATTGTGGCCCCAGGGTCAAAAATGGCAGAGAGGCAGGGAGTCCCAGGTTTGAACCACAGAAATACATAGAAAAATAATAAAAAATCTTCTTCTTCAGAACTGCGTGGCTCGGATGCTTGAAATTTAGTATGTAGCATTGCCTAGCGGTCCTTTAAAAAGTTTGTTCAAATGATGGCCCCAGGGTCCAAAATTGCCCCGCCCAAAGGGGTCCTGGGTTTGAACCATAGAAATTCATAGAACAATATTCAAAAATCATCTTCTTCAGAACCACAGTACTCAGATGCTTGAAATTTGGTATGTAGCATTGCCTAGAAGTCCTTTACCAAGTTTATTCAAATGGTGGCCCCAGGTTCCAAAATGGCCCTTTGGCATGGAATCAAAGGTTTGAACCATAGAAATGCAAAGAAAAATATTCAAAAATCTACTTTTTCAGATCCCAAAGGCTTAGATGCTTTAAATTTGGTATGATGAATTGCCTAGAGGTCCTTAACCAAGTTTGTTCAACTAGTGGCTCCAGGGCTAAAATGGCCTTGCGACAGGGAGTCCTAGGTTTGAAACATAGAAATACATAGAAATATTTAAAAAACTTCTTCTTCAGAACCACTTGGCTCAGATGCTTGAAATTTGGTATTTGGCATTGCCTAATAGTCTTTTCCCAAGTTTGTTCAAAGATGACCCCAGGGTTTATATGGCGGAGCCCACGGGGGCCCTGGGTTTGAACCATAGAAAAATATTCAAAAGTTTTCTTCTTCAGAACCACTTGGCTCAGATGCTTGAAATTTGGTATGTAGCATTGCCTTGTAGTCCTTTATCAAGTTTGTTCAAATGATGGCCTCAGGGTCCAAAATGGCCCAGCTGCAGGGAGTCCTGAATTTGAACCATAGAAATACATAGAAAATTATTCAAAAATCTTCTGCTTCAGTACCACTGGGCTCAGATGCTTGAACTTTGGTATGATGCATTGCCTGGTGGACTCCTACAAAGTTTATGTAAATGTTGGCCCTGGGATCCAAATTGGCCCTGGGGCGGGGAGTCTTGGGTTCAAAATTAAAATATATATACTTAAAAATCTTCTTCTCCAGAACCCCTTAGTGCAGATGCTTGAAATCTGGTATGATGCATTGCCTAGTGGTCCTTTACCAAATTTGTTCAAATGATGGTGCCAGGGTCAAAAATGGCCCTGCCCCAGGGGGTCCTGGGTTTGAACCATAGAAATACATAGAAAAATATTCAAAAATCTTCTTCTTTAGAACCACTTTGCTCAGATGCTTGAAATTTAGTATGTAGCATTGCCCAGTGGTCCTTTACCAAGTTTGTTCTAATGATGGCGCCAGGGTCCAAAATGGCCTGACCCCAGGGGGTCCAGGTTTTGAACCATAGCAATACATAGAAAAATGTTCAAAAATCTTCTTCAGAACCATTTAGAAATGGTTGCAAACTATCAGGTTTGTTCAAATGGTGACCCTAGTTTGACCTTTAACCTTTTTGCTCAGATGAGCGATTCAGGGCCTCTTGGCCCTCTTGTTTTTAAGAATTGAAATTTGATTTTTCAGCGTTCATCGTGTGATGAAGCCAGTGGGTGGAGCTAAAATTCCATGAAGCCCGAAGTGCTTCTTGTAGAATTTTAGCAACAACCGCTGGCTTTTTCACAGGATGACCGCTGAAAAATCAAATTTTTATTCTTATATTTATACTTTATTTGTGAACCTCTCTGTGCCATTTTCATGGTAATTTAGTGTAGAATAGGCAAAATATGGGTGGAAGAAAAGTTAGTAACAACTTGTTTGGCCATAACGTTAAACAGCCATCGCCCTAACGTGGCATCATTCGAACGTTACAAGAACCAATCAAGACGTTTGTTTACATAAGACATAGCTTGACGACAACGTCACATGATCAAATGGCCTTCATCTGTGTATGAAGCTAGTTGCTCTAAAGGGTTCACCTATGGGAAGTCAGTGGCAAGTGTAAATATATTTTCATGAAATTTGGTACAAATATATCATCATCATCATAAAATGTGCAGAAAACAAGAACTATAACTCCACCTACATTTTTGCTCCTTTGTAATTGTAAGCATTAAAATTGCATCTGTTCTTTAACTTTAAAACCGTCAAAGATATTTTGATGAAATTTAATGCCTCTTCATATGATGAGTGCTCTTGCAGGTTGATGCTGGGGTGAAATAGTCAGTAGCTGAGATATCCAGTAGGCCATGGATGATTTTATCAACTCATTTATAAATATTTGCAGAACACATACAACATTTGACAATAAATTAAGGAATACATTCTGTGATTTTTTTTCACAATTTTGGAAATCTTGGCAGCTGAATTGGGAAAATCATGCTGTTTTCTTTGGCAGTTTTAAATTTCTAAAAAAACTTTATTCAGTCTCAACTCTCAAGAGGGATGAAAATGATGGTGGTGTGTGTGTCCTGTACTTTTGCAGTGTGTAGTATGCTTAAGGTGGTGATAATCACTGATTTTGGACAAAGACAAAAATCTGCATTAAATACTCAAAATAACACTGATCTTTCCAAAACTTATCAGATGCCTTCTTTATGTTGTTTCTCATAATTTAGAATCCCAAAATGCAGCATTTGTTAATGTTAAAAAGTGTTTTTATAAGAGAAGATCAAAGGGTAATTTTCTGCGAATAAATTTGAAAAAATAATAGCATTATTGAAAATATAGTTAGTGCTTAGAGTACCTTGTTGCATAATGTAGAGCGTCCTAGCAATTATTTTTTCAAACTCTTTCACACATTATCAGGCTGAGCAGATAAAAAAAGATGCAGTCTGTGTCCAAATTTCTTTGTCAAAACACACAGGTGAGACAGGTGATACTATTTTAACAAGGTTGAACAATTTCATCTACACACCACTGATCATGTCAGTAATGTATTATTTATATTGTAGGTGTTAACATAGGTCTGCTTGCCTACCCTATATTTAATAAATGCGTCCTGTGTACATTACTTTGTACATGGTTGAACATTTGAGAAAAAGCTACCGTTTTCATCTGGTCTACATTACAATTTGAGAAAGAGTTGGAGTAAATAGTTGCTAGGACGCTCTTCATTATGCAATAATGCACCTTCAGCACTACGTAAATTTTCAATAACGATATTATTTTTTCTGATTTATTCGCAGAAAATTACCCTTTGATCTTTCCTTATAAAAACACTTTATTAAGCAGCATGTACGTCTATTTTGTATTCTAAACTGTAAAGAACAACAAAAATAAGAAGTCTGCTAACTTTCAGGGAGATACGTTACTTTTTTATGGTTTTATGCAGATTTTTACATTTACCATAAATCACCACCTTAACTTAATAAGCGCTTGATGTAAGTTATGCTTCTGAAATGGTCACTTCTATCTAGTCATGAGACTCCTGATGTTGTGTTCTGCTCAGCTACCCTGTGAAGTAGTGTAACGGTAGTGGATTCTAAGGCCCTATTTTGTTGGTCTAACTTCTATCTTTCTGTCTATCTTCCTATACTGTCTACACCAGGAGCAAATTCTTTCCCTTAAGAGGTGATCCCATTTTGGAATGGCTTTGTCATCCAGGGAAGAAAACAAGATGTCACTTAAGTTGTCTCCCTTGTGTAAAAATGGCAGTAAAACATTGAAGTGTACCCATAGACCTTAACAACCAAACTACAATTAACACATCAGTCAGTTAGTCTGCACTTCTGTCTGTCAGCTGGTAGAGCTTGGTTATACATTGTGTTTGCATTGCATAGCATAGATTGGATGGCCAAATTTATGAAGAGAAAATAATGTTGTGGAAGCCAACTTCCAAGAGTAACAAATTCAGTGAATTACACTTTGGATTTTCATATTATGATAAACTCGGCCCATCAGATGAAATTAATGGATTCAGATTGCCTAAGTATGAGATACATAAGCAAACCTCTTAAGGAGTCACTCTGTTAAAATTGTCATCTGTCTTCAACAGCCACCTTTTTTGGAGTCCCTTAAACCAAATAACAGTGCAAATGATAACAGTGAACTTGTAGAATTTAAGGGACACCTCTCTTAAGCATCTGATTTTTGTGTGGCCCCTTGGATGACACCTTGGGTCAATTTGACTTGTATGTGCTAATTGGAAAAGATGAACTGCAGTACATTTCCTTTATTACACCTTACTTGGGGTCCTAAGAAAGACAAAGCCTTAGAAGTGAATAGCATTATATTGTGACGACAACAAAGAAATATATAAGACTTCTATTCCTTATATTATTCCTTGGTTGATGGATGGATGACTTGTGATTTTAGTTCTTTTTAACAGTATTTCAGTCATATCTGGATGATGGAAGGTCGATGATGAAAGGCTGTGTGCAATGGAACCCTCTTTATGGTTGGAAGGATTTTCGCCTCCAGCAGATCAGCAGGCCAGTGCCTAACCTACTCAGCTACCGGGGCTCCTATATATTCCTTGGTAGTTTAGACTATAAAGGCGCAATGACAGAATAGCATTTTTGCAAAATAGCAAATGTAATGAGAAGCATTATATTGGGGCTATGCTGTAGCATGACACATCCTTCAGAGCTCTAGATAAGAGGGGTATTTGATGATAATTGAGGGATAATTTTTCTTATTTCTCATTGAAACCATATGATGTGACCCCTCATCTGAACCGTCTCGACGAGATGAGGGGTCACAACATATGGTTTTATACAGAATTAACAAAAATTATCCTTAATTATCACTTGATACCCCCTCTTATCTAGAGCTCTGATCCTTTTAGAGTACCATTGAACTGAAATGTTGTTGAGGATGATTTTACCTATTTCTTCAATAAAAGCACAAGGAGGCATTACAACTCACATGCCCTACAAACACCCTTTGACAAAATCTGGTCAGTGATAAATTTTTGATGGTCTAGAGCTATTTGGCCTCTAAGAGAGAGGCACTGTGGTCACATGGTTAAGAGTGACTCAGTTATAGTGCAGAAGGTCGCTGGGTGGCATTCAGGCTTGGGTCAACCAGCCACTGGAAAATTTTGTCAGCCCAGCAGTAAATGGATACTTTTTTCAATCAGGGAAGGATAAGGCAGTGAAAGGAGAGGGATGGACCTTTCATATGCTATGCCTAAGATACAGTGGGCCTTTAACGGCTAGTTTACTCCCACTGCCCCAGTGGCAGGCAATGGGAAGCTTTACATTTGTTTACTGTTGTTTTTTTTCAACAGTAAAGTTGGGTGTGGCACTTGTTAGTGAGGGGCCTGTTATTGGAAGAATGTGGTAGGTGGGTGATATTCAGTTATTAACCCATTTATGCCTAATGACTCATAAAAGCAACCAGTGCAGACCAAGATCTGATGTGACAGTATCACATCTGATCAGGATCTACATTGTTTACATAAGAAAAATGGGTACTTCCCTTTTAAAAAGAAAATGGAATAAAATTAAGTAAACCAGACACCTCTTTTGTAACAAATGGACTCATCCAATTTATAAGGATAGAAGAGTCCGCCAAAATATCTGTTACAGGGTTAAAGACTAACAACTTTGACTTTAATAGGGACCCACACTGCCGAAATTCAAAATTTTACGCTAGGGATATGGGCATTTTCACTCAAATTTTTTGGGCCCAGCCCAAAATTTAGGGGCTATGGGCGACTGGGCCCCTGTTAAACTTTATCCCTGCTGTAATAAACAGTATTGAGGTGAATGGGTACACTTTAAGAGGAAGCTACTGTTTTGCCCCCCTTTTTTGTAGGGGTCAACTCTTAAAGGAAAGACTTTGCTCCTTTAGGTGCAAATTCTTGCCTTGAGAGTAGACCGCATTTAAAACAGCTACCTCACCCCGAGAAGCAAACAAGAATTTATGCAAGTTAATGCAACATTAGTTTCGCAAAAGAGGCAGGGGGCGTTTATTAGAGCAGGGGCATTTATGAGGATTAATATGGTAAATGGGTTAACATAGCTGTTTGTTTTTTAATTCCAGGTAGTGTTCAATGCTATCATACCAGACCATGATGCTGGTGTCTTTAATCCCCCAGCTTCCCCAGTTGCCACTGAAGGGACGGCGGACAGATTGACGGAATTCCTGTTTGGTGGATTCAGAAGGTGGGATGCTGTATACCTGTTACATATTGCTGAAATTGGATATACATACGAAAACTGTCTGGCTTTTTTTCCTCTTTATCCATTGTTAGTTAGTGTCACATCCACGATAGCCTGTTTAGTTCCAGTGCCGTTCTTAGTCCAGTTCCGTAACGTAATTTTGTTATGGGGTGTTCTCGTGAATTCGTTTCTTTTTGTTGAAACTGCAACACATTTATTTGAGTTAGGACGGAAAGTGACAAACAATGATAGAATTGCCTACATAGGTGCTCTTTTGTTCTGCATCAACCCAGCATGTATATTTATGACAGCACCATATTCAGAGAGTTTATACATGTATCTCAGTGTTCTTGGAATGCTCAATTTAGAAAGCAACAACAAGTTTTTGGCAAGTGTATTCTTTGGGCTGTCTTGTATAACAAGATCTAATGGTTTTCTAAATATTGGTTACTTGGCATATAAAATACTGAAGCTGACCATTTCTCAAGTCAGTATATTAAAACAGGGAATGTTTACGAGTTTTACAACTTTTTATACAACAGTATGGATTCTCATTTCAGTCTATATTGTACCATATACATTGTTACTCTTAATAGCTGTGATACCATTTCTCATGTATCAGTATTATTCTTATGGGGTTTATTGTGAAAATAAATTCATCCTGGTAGACATTCCGGATCATATTCGTGATTATGTTCAACAACGCCCTTATCTAAAATTATATGGGGAGGAGAAGTCACCATGGTGTTATGATACAGTTCCGCTAGCCTACAGTTATGTACAGAAACATTACTGGGAACAGGGATTCCTGCATTACTGGAAGTTGAAGAACGTGCCACACTTCATTCTTGCGGCACCAGTCACAGCATTGAGTCTAGGAGCAGCAGTTGCATTCTACAGACATAACAGGTATATACCATACTAATCCTATTAAACACCTTGGGGGTGGTGCATTTTACGAAAGGGGGGTGTTATTTAGAACTAAATTGGTGTAAATCACCACTGCATAATACCTCCAATAAACAGTATTACGGTGAATGGGTATACTTGCAGAGGAAGCAACACTACTATTTTGCCTCCCTTTCCAGTAGGGGTCAACTCTTAAGGAAAATAATTTGCTCCTCTTGGGGCAAATTCTTTCCTTTAAGAGTAGACCCCATGTCTAAGAGTTGCCTCATCCAGAGAAGCAAACATGAGTTCATGCAAGTTAATATAACAATATTTTCGGAAAAGGGTAAGGGCGTTTATTAAAGCAGGGGGGTTTAATAGGATTAATACGGTATAAATACACCTCCATAATCTTTTATTGAAAGAAGGGGATTAAATGATAATTCTTGGATAATATTACTTAATATTTCTTCTTAAAACCATATACTGTAAAGATTGTAAAAATTTGGACTGCTAAAATTCATGTCGAAACTGTCCTAAAATTTGAACAGTTTGGCTTTTCAAAGCAGTAATGTGACTAAAAGGAGGGAATGGAATGGCAAACATTGTTGATTGATTAGACTGGTAAAGGGGCAGTCTTATCTGGGTCTGCACAGTTCAGAGCTCTAGATAAGAGGGAGTACTTGATGATAGGTAAGGGTAATTTTTTCTTATTTTCCATTGAAACCATATGTTGTGACCCCTCATCAGAACCGTCTCGTTGAGACGATTCAGATGAGGGTCACAACATATTTTTTTATGCAGTATTAACAAGAATTATCCCTTATTATCACCAAATACTCCCTCTTATCTAGAGCTCTGCTGTACAATTTGCTTAGATCTACCTGTCTCAGTTTTAGAACAATTAGTGTAGTGTTACTCCTCATTAGAGTTACTTGAATGAGTCAGTTCTAATATTGGTTACAACATACGTTCCTACATTAATATGGTCAGTGAACAGAACTTTTTTTGCATAACTAGATATGGTTATCTGTTTCATACGGAACCCCTGAAGGGACATTTCCTTTCCGATATTTATCAGAATAGAAATTGAAACAAGAAAATTTGAACGGAAATCAAAACAACAAATATGTTGTTTAAACGACTTATTATATTGTTTAAACGACATATTATGTCGTTCGAACGATATAAAATAGAATAGAAATTAAAACAAGAAAACCAGAGTGGAAATTATATCAAGAAAAACAGAAAAGAAATTGAAACAAAATATATGTAGTTTTAACGACTTGTTATTTTCTTTCCTTTCGATATTTATAAGAATAGAAATTGAAACAAAAAAAATAGAACGGAAATAAAAACAACAGATATCTCGTTTAAACGACTTGTTATATCGTTTAAACGACATATGAAATTAGAACGGAAATAAAAGCAACAAATATCTCATTTGAATGACTTATTATATTGTTTAAACGAAATATTAAGTCGTTTAAACGATATATTAAGTTGTTTAAATGAGATACTTGTTGTCTTGATTTCCGTTCTGATATTATTGTTTCGATTTCTGTTCTCATATTTATCGGAATGGAAAATAGATAATAAGTCGTTTAAACAACATATTTTTGTATCAATTTCTTTTCTGTTTCTGTTGAGTTAATTTCATTTCTGGTTTTCTTGTTTTATTTTCCATTCTATTTTATATCGTTTAACAACATGTTATGTCATTTAAATGATACAATAAGTCGTTTAAACGAGATATTTGTTGTTTTGATTTCCGTTCTAATTCTCTCGTTTCAATTTCTTTTTTGATAAATATCAGAAAGGAAATGTCCCTTCCGGGGTTCCGTAGTTTCACCTACCAATAGTTCTTTTCTTGCACACCAGGTAAGAATATCCGCAGTTTGTGTCACATTTCAAACGTCAGGTGACACATGGCTGATGGCCTTTTATTCAGTTCTTAATAATTTTATGATATAGCTTGGTCGAAACATTATTGAAATTTTGCAGATGTAAATTTTGCCGTCTGCTTTTTTTGTGCTGTAAGGATAAATGACTGATTCTTTCCAGGTACATTTGCAGGACCCTAGGCTTAGATGACACTGGAGCCTTGAAGAAGCATTCATCACATGACCTGTCACGTTACCACCTTGAAGGCGAGAAGCTGTTGCCATATGTTTTGCATGCTGTCGCTTTAACAGTGTTTGGATGGTTCTTTATCCATGTACAGGTACGGTAGAATGTTCAAATATTTTGAAGAACAATATCTCATATCAAAATACTGAGACAAACAATGTAGACCATGATTAGACTGCTCCTAAAGGAGCGGTCTAATCAGGGTCTAAACTCTTTGCAATACCACCAACTGTTGTCATGACAAAATATCTAAAACCCCTTTGCAGAAAAATATAAAACCTTTGAAGGTTAACCTATACACCTTAAGATCAGACTTCATTTTTTCCACAGAAGCAAACAAAAAGTCAGAAAAGTTATCTCCCTTTCAAAAAATGGAGGGAAAACAGGGAGGTGTACTCATACCCCTTACTGCCGTCACAAATATCTTATGAAGAATGATGATCCAGTGCTGCAGATAAAGAGGGGTAACAGGAAATTTTTTCTATATTTCCAATATGAACAAATGTTGTGACCTCTCACTTAATAGATAGTTCTATTGAGAGATCAGAAACTATGCTTTCTTTGAGATATAAGAATCAAAGGGCTCTGAAGCCCTGAAATGACAGATTCTATCAGAAAGATGGAAAGCTAAATCTAGAAAAGTAACCCATCGGCCAGCATGAACGACTGTCTTATCAGAGTCTCCCTTATTCTTATCTGCAGACTATGCATCATGAAGACTATACCTCACCAGTTTCTGCTCCATACCTGTATCCTCTGCATTTAGAAACCTTGATTTTGGATAGCCCATCATTTAGATTAGAAAGGTGATTCCTCTAAGGAAGCATACAACCTTGTGGGATGATATATACGGTCTTGCCATTATGCGATGTTTGGCTCTATCAAATACCGATTAAGTAACGTAGTCGGTCAAAGGTCAGATAATGGTGCCATTCTATTTTAGAAACCGTAAAGGTAGAACTTTATAAATTTGGGTTTTCGGTGAGAATAGTTAAGATTAATGAATAACTGCAAAATAGATTCTAGTTTCGATTTCCATTATAAGGGGTGTTTAACTTGATTTTTATTTTTTTCCAGAATTTCCTGTAATTTAAAGCCAATAGTGTATGCCCTGACTAGACGCTGTTTTCTGTGACGTCTGATCTTGGTATACACGTATTCCTCAAGACTACTTCTATTTTATGATAAGCGTAAATTAGCCTACTGCGCACAAGTTCAGTTACCGTAATGACCCGAAATGCTGGAACAGCCGGCGATGATCCAGATTAAACAGGGTGTTTTTAGCCTACTGCGCACAAGTTCAGTTACCGTAACGACAAAAAATGGAACAGCTGGTGTAGACCCAGATCCGAGCAGAGTGTGCATTTGTACATTGCTTTGGCAATACATCAGTGTAGACCTTGAAGTCTGAAAGACAGTGGAGATCCCGATCAAGTTTCATGAAATGTAAACAGTAGAAGGCTATAAAATGAAATTATTGCAGTTTTCCCTCTGTTGAAGTGTGTCTTTGGCGTATATTGGGCACAGGGTAGTATACACGGCATTCAGTGCCATTAATAACTGGCGTAGTGATATACACAAATTCTATCCGTACTATATTTCATTTCGGATGCACATGTATACACTTGGTGGTGAAAGCCAGTTCCAATATTTGGCCTACGACAGCTAGAAATGACAGATAGAATCTGTCATTAAAAACTATTCTCAGAGCTCAGAATTATCCTAAAAACCCCACCTTGTCTAGAGCTCTCATTTTCAAAGATATTTTTTGAATATTACGGAATCATGAAATCCTCTATTTATATTTGAACCCCGGTTCTAATTATTGTTTTTACAGGTTTTAACGAGGTTACTGTTTTCCTCCACTCCGATACTGTATTGGTACACAGCTATGCTGTTATTCCCAGACACCAAGAAACAAGTGGAGACAAACAGGTGGGATGTTCGAAATTTGCCAAGTGTACAAGTCGAAGATGAGAAAAATATTAGCAGTGTGTACAATCTATTAACAGACAAAATATCATGTTTTGGAAGTTTGAAATTTTTGGAAAAAATGATAATTATGTATTTTATAGGATATTATGTTATTGGTATTGCTTTATTTTGTAACTTTTTTCCTTGGACTTGACCAGAGACATGAACAAACAGTGCTCCAGATAAGAAGGGGTAACAGACATAATTTATGGATAATTTTTAGCTCACCTGAACAGAGTTCAGGAAGAGCTATTGCACTACCCCCGGCGTCAGCGTAAGCGGTGGCGTCGGCGTTAGCAAAATGTTAAAGTTTTACGTTAAAGTGTTTATGTGATGGGCATAGCGCTGTCTGGGGAGCTATCCTGTACCGGTGACAGGTCATGTTTCATCTCTTCCATAAAAGCATATGTTGTGACCCCTCAGTAGAACTGTCTCGGTGAGACAGTTCTAATGAGGGGTCACAGTATATGCTTTCACAGACAAGTAAAGAAAATTATATCAGAATTATCCTCAAAACCCCACCTTATCTGGAGCTCTGATGTCACACAAAGAGTTGTTTGAACAATGCAAATTCAGAAGAGGCTCTTTTAAGCTCATGATGAACCTTCTCATTTACTGGTATTTTGACTTTGTATACCATTCTTTTCATGGTTTTTATGCCTCGAACTTGCAGTTTTCCAGATGATAAAGGGTAACGAGGATAATTTAGGGATAACTTTACTTATTATTCTATAAAAACATAATATGTTGTGACCCCTCATTAGAACAGTCTCGATGAGACAGATCTAATAATGGGTCACATATGTTTTCATGTAAAAACACAAAAAATTATCGCTAAATTATCCAAGTTACCCCTTCTTATCTGGAGCACTGATGTTACTTGGAAGAAGTTGAGGGGACATAATTGCTTTTTTGCCGGGTCGGTAGCGGGTCTGACTCAAGAGCTAGAGGTCCCGGGTTTGATACCCAGTCCGGCCACTTACTTTTGTGTCTCTTTCCGCTGATTCAAGAAGGGCAGTGGTGAAGGTATATACACTTAGCACTTGTTAACCGCTTAGGAGGTCTAAACCTGCCCAGGAATAGTGTGGTTAGGGTAACTGACTGTCCCAACATGACCATAGCTGTTTACGTGGAAGTAAAACAAAACAACAACAACAGCAACTTGGCAAAAAACATGGAAGTGTATCCATTCACCTTAAATGCTCTTATTGTTGATCAATGGCTGCCTGGGCAAACAAGATTGATTTGTCTATGTCTTTCTAATAATTCTGGATTGATTTATACATTTTCTGCCATGTGGATTTTTTTTCTGATCCAAGTTTACAAGATGAAATGCATTTATAGAAAAAAAAAATGTTACCTTACTGCATTTTTTAAAAAAAGGGAACAAACTTGATTTTTTTTTTCTTGCGTCAGTGATGCACTTTTGCATTCAAGTAGAACATACTGTTAACATTCCGATATCAGAGCCATTTGTATTTTTATGGACTCAGATCAGAGCTGTAGATAAGAGGGAGTATTTGGTGATAATTAGAGATAATTTTTGTTAATTCTGCATAAAAACATAAATTGTGACCCCTCATTAGGGGTGACTATTGCAGGCCAAAATGACTATTGCAATACTATTACTATTGCAGAAATTCCTATTGCAGTACTATTACTATTGCAGGCTACTATTGCAATGCATTGCAATAACTATTGCAGACAGCTTTTTTATCCAGAAATTCTGCTTTTATATATAAAATCTGGTTTGTTCACATAAGATCGAGGCTAAAAAGCATTATTTAATGACGTCATTTCACAACATGCACAACATGACAACAGGATACAAGAAAAGGTTTTATTTTCCATTCTTTGGAATCCAATACAAGCTAAAACACATCACTTTCTATTATTCTTTTAGTTAAAAATACTTCCTTCAAGAAAAAGAGGCATGTCTAGAAACTATTGAAACTATTGCGATATTGCAAAAACTATTGCCGATAGTATTGACGTTGCAGCTTTTCCTATCGATAGTGACTATTGCCAGTGTCACTATTGCGGTATATCGATAGTCCGATGTATTGTTACACCCCTACCCCTCATCTGAACCGTCTTGATGAGACAGTTCAGATGAGGGGTCACAACATATGGTTTCAATGAGAAGTAAAAAAAATTATCCCTCAATTATCATCAAATATCCTTCTTATCTAGAGCTCTTGTCTCTTTCAGCTATAATAACTTCTCTGAACTGAGGCAAGTCCATTTACTTTATCAGTGGTTTTGTTAAACTGTTGGCAAACAGTACAGATCCTGATTCAGCTGGTTCTTGGCAGTCTGATCTTGGTTTACACGTTTGCTGAGGCTGATGAATGGATTGATTCTATGTCCCTTTCAACAGCATTTGGCTCATATTGAGATTATAGTAAAGAAAGGCTGTGTGCAGTGGAAGCCCATGTAGGGTATAAGGAATTCAGCTGCTGGCAGGATTCAAACCCTTAAGGCTTTATCACTAGCATGATAAGCCAGCATATAACTGGCTCCTCAGCCCGGGATCCAGGAGTTGGGTTTTGGGGCTTCAGCCCCACCACCTGCGCATGTTGAGATTGAAATATTTGTTGTGACATCTCATTAGAATTGCCTCAGCAAGGGGATTCGAATGAGATATCACAACATATATTCTAAGGCAAAAAAGACACTGTCAAAAATTCTCATCAGACTGATCCCTAATTATGTCAAATATTTTCAAGCCCTCATTTGCCCCACCCTCCCCCTTCCCAAATGCATCTCAGCACCTCCCGGCCCCACCAGTTATTCAGAGCCCCACCAGTATCTGGGCCTGCTCTTGTTTGCTTAGGCAGGCTAGTCTGAATATTAACAATGTGTCTTTTAATATTCTTTTTTAGTCATGTTTTGTTGCAAAACATTTTTTAGCTCGCCTGAACGAAAGTTCAGGAAGAGCTATTGTTGTCACCACGGCGTCGGCGTCCGCGTCCGCGTCCGCGTCAGCGTCCGCGTCAGCGTCGGCGTCCGGATTGGATGTTTTGGTTAAAGTTTTTTAAAGACCTATATCTCCCTAACCCATGGATGGATTCTTTTGATACTTGCACTGTAGTTAGATATTGGTTCAAAGTTTAACATGGTACCACCCCCACCCCACTCCTTGACCTTGATGTCAAGGTCATGGACTTAGAAAATTGGGAGTTTTTTGGGACTGGATGTTTTGGTTAAAGTTTTCTAAAGCCCAGTTTCTCCTTAACCCATGGATGGATTCCTTTGATACTTGCACTGTAGTTAGATATTGGTCTAAAGTTTTCCAAGGTACTACCCCCACCCCCCTCAGTGACCTTGATGTCAAGGTCATGGACTTAGAAAATTGTCTTTTTATTGATTGGATGTTTTGGTTAAAGTTTTTTAATGACACATATCTCCTGAAACCATAGATGAATTCTTTTTATATTTGCACTGTAGTTAGATATTAGTCCAAAGTTTTACAGAGTACTACCCTAGCCCTGCTCGGTGACCTTGATGTCAAGGGCAGGGACTTAGGAAATTTGGTCTTTATTAAAGTTTTCTAATTGCGTACTGATTCATAATGCTTGGCAGAGATTTAGTTTACACTTGAACTGATGTTGGACACTTTTTTGAGTTTTTACAAAACACTATATACTTACCCGACTGGATGACCTTGATGTCAAGGTCATGGACTTTGAGTTTTGTCTTAAAGATTTTGATTAGTTTTATATTAATGAAGACATAATTTCACAGTGCCACAATGGACTCAGTTGATACTAATACTTGGACTGATGTTAGATAACGGTTAAAGGCTTTGATACATCCTAGCCCTTCCCTCCTCCCCCCTACCCCTTAGTTCTTTGACCTCAAGGTCATGGACTTTGAAATTTCATGTGGATTTTTTTTTTTTTTAAGACATTTCTGAGATAGCTTTTGTTTATAAATGTGTTGTCATTATGGACATGCTTGCCTGAAGTTTTATACATAGCAGTCCACACCACCATAGCGACTGTGTGATGGGCATGCACCTATTCAGGCGAGCTATGCTGTCAGGCGACAGCTCTTGTTATTCACTATGATCTCTTACGAGCCATTCCTGAGGTGTTCTGTACTTGCCAATTGTTAAAGTCATCAGGAAGGTATAATTTGTTACTGGGTTCCTTGTTTGTCACAATAAAAGCTACACAGAGCTTATGTTGTCTGTTTCTAATAAGGGATGTTAAATAAAGCTTCTTTATCTTTATCTTTATTTAGTACGAGTTTGAATTTTCAGACTCAGCTGAGTTAAGCATGAAGAAAACTTTTATAACCTCGCGGCCTGATCAGACTGCACAGATGCACAGGTCGCTCTGGATATAATTGAGCCACAACACGAGATAACCAGCAAAGTGGTTGTGCACCCAGCACAGACTCAGATCAGCCTGGGCATCCGCCCAGTCTGATCAGTCTTCTCTGTCTGCATGGAGGTAGCTTAAACCCTTAGCTACCTTTTAAGTGCTTAGCAAAGCATCTGCTCAGACTGGGCAGATACCCTGGCTGGTCTGAGTCTGTGCTGGGCGCACAACCACTTTGTTGGTTTTCTTGTGTCGCGGCTCATATGCATATGAATCAGACTTCCAGATAAATTGGGGTTTTGATGATAATTCTGAGATATTTTTTTCTTATTTCTGAATGAAAATATGTTGAGACCTCTACGTGAGATGGTTCCAGAGAGGAGTTACAACATGTTTATTTTCTGAAATATGGAAAATTACCTCTACATTGTCCCTGCAACCTCTTCTTATCTGCAGCACTCAGTTTTTGTCTACTTTATGGCAGAATTTAAAATATGGCAACTTTGGCCCTGAGGTTGTAAAACTTTTTTCATGCTCAACTCAGCTGAGCATGAAATTTTACCTGCTAATAAATAGCAAATTACTGATAAGTACAGTTGTTTTCTTGCACATTTTAGCTAGGTATGAAATTTTCTCTGCTGACAAATATGAAAATGCCAACATTAGTTGGCATTTTCATTTTTCTCAGCAGAGAAAATTTCATGCTTAGCTGAGTCGAGCATGGAAAAGGTTTTATAACCTCGGGGCCTGGTTATATGATGGCTGTAGTTAATATTTGTGTTCAGCTCTAACATGCATTTCTGTATATTATCCATAGATATTATTTTTTGGATATTTTTTTAGCTCACCTGAGCACGAAGTGCTCAAGGTGAGCTTTTGTGATCGATATTTGTCCGTCGTCCGTCCGTCCGTCGTCAACAATTTCTTCAAACGACATCTCCTCCTAGACCAGTAGGCCAATTTCTAAATAATTTCACACAAATGTTTCTGTTATAGCCCTGAACCAAAATTGCTAAAATGGTTCCGCTCCGCTGAACAAAATGGCCACCAGAGCTAAAAATAGAAAAACCTTTAATCAACATCTCCTCTGAAGCCAGTGGCTCGATTTAAAAAAAAAATCACAGAAATGTTTAACTCATGGCCCTGAACCAAAATTGCTAAAACGGTTCCACTCCGCTGAACAAAATGGCCACCAGAGCTAAAAATAGAAATCTAAAAATAGAAAAACCTTTAAACAACATCTCCTCTGAAGCCAATGGCTCGATTTCAAAATAATTTCACAGAAATGTTTGACTCATGGCTCTAAACAAAAATTGCTAAAACAGTTTTGCTCGGTTGAACAAAATGGCCGCCAGAGCTAAAAATAGAAATAAATCTTAGAATGACACAGAGGGCACAGTTTTGACCCAATCTTCATGAAACTTTGTCAGAATGTTTATCTTAATGAAATCTAGACCAAGTTTGAAACTGGGTCATGTTGGGTCAAAAACTAGGTCACTAGGTCAAATCTTAGAAAAACCTTGTGTACACACTAGAAGGCACAGTTTTGACCCAATTATCATGAAACTTTGTCAGAATGTTTATCTTAATGAAATCTAGACCAAGTTTGAAACTGGGTCATGTGGGGTCAAAAACTAGGTCACTAGGTCAAATCTTAGAAAAACCTTGTGTACACTCTAGAAGGCACAGTTTTGACCCATTCATCATGAAACTTTGTCAGAATGTTTATCTGAATGAAGTCTAGACCAAATTTGAAACTGGGTCATGAGGGGTCTAAAACTAGGTCACTAGGTCAAATCTTAGAAAAACCTTGTGTACACTCTAGAGGGCACAGTTATGATCCAATCTTCATGAAACTTTGTCAGAATGTTTATCTTAATGAAATCTAGACCAAGTTTGAAACTGGGTCATGTGGGGTCTAAAACTAGGTCACTAGGTCAAATCTTAGAAAAACCTTGTGTACACTCTAGAGGGCACAGTTATGATCCAATCTTCATGAAACTTTGTCAGAATGTTTATCTTAATGAAATCTAGACCAAGTTTGAAACTGGGTCAAGTAGGGTCAAAAACTAGGTCACTAGGTCAAATCTTAGAAAAACCATGTGTACACTCTGGAGGGCACAGTTATGGTTCAATATTCTTGAAACTTTGTCAGAATGCTTATCTTTATCTAGACCAAATTTGAGACTGGACCATGTTAGGTCAAAAACTAGGTCACTAGGTCAGATCTTAGAAAAACCATGTGAATGCTCTAGAGGGCACAATTTTGTTCCAGTCTTCATGAAACTTTGCCAAAATGTTTGTCTCCAACAAATTTAGACCAAGGGTGCAACTGGGTCATGTTGGATCAAAAACTAGGTCAGTAGGTCAAACCTTAGAAAAACATTGTGTATACTCTAGAGGGCACAGTTTTGGTTCAATATTCTTGAAACTTTGTCAGAATGATTATCTTAATGAAATCTAGGCCAAGATTGGAACTGGGTATTGTCGAGTCAAAAACTACCAGGTCAAAAACTACCGGTGGGTCACTAGGTCAAATCATAGAAAAACTTTGTGTACACAATTCTGTGTTTATTGTGCATTGAATCTTCATGAAACTGTCAGAATGTGTATCTTCATGAAATATAGGCCAAGTTTGAAACTGAATAATGTCTGATCAAAAACTAGATTGCCTGGTCAGATCTTAGAAAAACATTGTGTACACTCTAGAAGGCACAGTTTTGATCCAATCTAAATGAAACTTTGTCAGAATATAGATTAGAAAGTGCAAAACTGCTCCAATTGAACCATCATCAAATAGATGACCTTCCATGTTATTTCATCATAACTCAGGTGAGCGATTTAGGTCCATCATGGACCTCTTGTCTTTTTTTCTTTATCAAAATGTGTGTTCTGGTCCCTCTTTGGAACTGCCTTAGTGGGACAGCTCTGATGAAGGGCATATATATTTTATTTAGAATGAAAAGCAATAGTCTAAGAATTGTCATCTAAACTACTGTATACTTTCTAATAAAAGCCCCCTTTCTAATAAACATCCCCTCACTTTCTTCTGTGAAAAGTGGCCAAAATTCTACTAAAAACTTGCTTTATATCTGACACCAAAATTTGTCTGTTATTGCTTAAATTTTGTTTTCTAAATCCTATTTTAAGGACTTGCAAATTGCAAAGCCACCAGGGGGCATTAATTAGAAGAAATACTGTATGCCTTATCATAGGTTCTGATGGACTTTGCATTGCTGAAGTGTATTGTGACCAAGTAAAGATAATTACATTCCAGTAGAATTCGTTGTTGAATCAACATGGTGGATATGCTTGGTTTGTTGAAATAAATTTCTCTAGTCATTCAGTATTAGAAATACATAATATGCATTGTAATGCCAATAAAATGCATTTACTGCTGCAAAAGAGCTACATATAGTGTAGGATTAAGGTGTATGTATACACTGACATTTTTCCAACTTTTTTTGCTGGGCCGGGTAGCGCAATCGGTAGGGCACCTGACTCGTAAGTCAGAGGTCCTGGGTTCGAATCCCGGTCTGGCCACATACTTTCGTTTCTCCTTCCGCTGATTCAAGAAGGGCAGTTGTCAGTTACTGGCGAAAGTATGTGCACTTAGTACTGGTTAACCGCTTAGGAGGTCTAAGCCTGCCCAGGAATAGTGTGGTTAGGTTAACTGACCATCCCGACATGACCTTAGTTGTTTACCGTGGACGTTAAGCATCAAATCAACCAACCAAATCCAACTTTTTTTCCAAAGTGGAACAACTCTGACTTCCTGTTTGCTTCCCTTGACAACATAGCCCTTTCACAATAAGGTCTACTCTTAAAGGGCAGAATTTGCTTCTAGAGGAGCAAATTCTTTTCTATAAGAGTAAGCCGCATTTTGGAAGGACTGGGTCAGCCATGGGGCAAACAGGAAATCCCAAGAGTTGTCTCCATTCAAAAAAATAAAATGGCAGAAAAACATGGAAATGAACCCATACACTTTAATTATTTATGAAAATATCTTGCCATCGTCAGTTTGACTTTATGAGATTATGAGATTTAACGAGAAATTTGTATGAAGAGAAAATGAAAGAATTATATTTTTTATGCCTCATATTTGTGTGTAATGTGATTCTTGTGAGATTTAACAAAAAATGTTGTATAAAGAGAGAATGAAAGAATTATATTTATATGCTTCATATTTGTGTGTGTATTTGAATTTGTTAATGTGTTTTCTCGTCATATGTATGATGGCTGCACCAGTTTTCGGGTATTGACATTTGCTCACTACATACATTTGGGAATTTAAATAAAGAATAAAATCTGATAGCCTTTGTGGTTATTTCTCTTTATATAGTAAAAATTATAAAAATTGGGACACCTAAAATAATTACTGTAACTGTTCTGAAAATGAGACAGTTTGATGGTTATGCTTCCAAAAGATGCAGATGGAATGGCAAACAGTGTAGACTATGATCAGACTGCTAGAGGAGCAAATTCTTTTCTTTAAGAGCAAACCCCATTTAGAAAAGATTGGGTCAGTCAGGGAAGTAAACAGGAAATCCCAAAAATTGTCTCCCTTTGAAACAAATGACAGAAAAACTGGAGAATGTCAATGTGATTCTTATGAGAATTAACATGAAAGTTGTGTGGAGAGAGAATCAAAGAATTATACTTTTATGCTTCATATTTGTGTGTGTATTGAAAGTTTTTGTTTTCTTGTATTTTATATGATATCTGCACCAGTTTTTGGGGTATTATGCTCACTATATACAATTGAGATTATAGAAAAGAGTAAAATCTGACAGTCTTTGTGTTTATTTCTTTTCATACAGCTAAAATTCTAAAAATTCGGACACCTAAAATAGTTACTGAGATTGTCTTAAAAAGAGACCATTTGAGCCGCGATACGACAAAACCAACAATATGGTTGCGTGCCCCGCGCAGACTCAGATCAGCCTGGGCATCCGCCCAGTCTGATCAGAGTCTTCGCTGTCCGCATGAAGGTAGCTTAGACCCTTAGCTACCCTTTAAACGCTTAGGAAAGACTCTGCTCAGACTAGGCGGATGCCCAGGCTGATCTGAGTCTGCGCTGGGTGCACAACCACATTGTTGGTTTTCACGCGTCGCGGCTCATTTGGTTTTGCAATGCAGTAATGCCTTCAAAAGAAGCAGTGGGATGACAAATATTGTAGACTCTGAGCAGTCTGATCTGGCCTGCACTGTTTGCTCAGACCTTCCTTTCAGAATACTTACAATTTTACAGAACTACAAAAAGGAACATCCATTATGACTCCTCAGTTACCTTGACCATTACCAGGTGGTGCTTATAGTGTGTGTGGGGAGTCATCTTCTTAGCTCAAGGTGCTTCTGATAAAGCTGACAGCTAAATATATTAAGTTTAAACTGTAAGAATATGGGTTTTAATTATAACTTCTGTACAAATATTATCTGATTGCATACGTTTTTAAGCTCATTGAAATTCTGTCACTCTCCATTTGTTTTGCCATTTCTCTTTCTCTCCATTTGTTTTGCTCGCCCCCCGACCCCCCCCCCCCCCTCCACCCACCCTGACAGCCTGGGAGAACCCCACCCCACCCACCTGGAAAGCTGGGGAGAAAAAGGAAACTGATGTACATGTCATATTGTCATATGAGCTATATAAAGTTCGCTTTAATGTTAGCAGTCACATATCTTGTTACACATTCATTATTAGCTCACCTGAGCCGAAGGCTCAGAGGTGAGCTTATAGGATGGGAGTCGAGCCGTCGTCCGTCCGTGGGTCCGTCCGTCAACAATTTCAAACATAAATATCTCCGAGACCAGTGGGCCGATCGCAATCAAATTTTATCTGAAGCATCATTTGGGTGGGGGAAAGGCTGCATTAGGTTTTGGTGCCGATCAGCTCAGAACTCTGGTTTCCATGGCAACAGATAGCCCCCATAGGGTTATAATGGGGAAAATGGCGTCATCACGTTTTCTCGACTGTTTTTGATTAGATCCTTATCATACTTGCAGGTAATGATGACATACACAAGAGCTTGGATGAGTTCGAAATTTGGCCGGATTCGAGCACAGACTACGGAGTTAGCTGCCCTTGAGCGTTTGAAAAAAATCCCATAGAGTTATAATGGGGAAAATGGCGTCATCACGTTTTCTCAACTGTTTTTGCTTAGATCCTTATCATACTTGCAGGTAATGATGACATACATAAGAGCTTGGATGAGTTCGAAATTTGGCCGGATTCGAGCACAGACTACGGAGTTAGCTGCCCTTGAGCGTTTGAAAAAAATCCCATAGGGTTATAATGGAGAAAACGATGTCATCACATATTTTTAGAAAAACTTTGTCATCACTCTATTGCCTACATTTCTCAACGGATTTTGAAATAACTTCACACAAATGTAGGGCATGACAATATCTCGAGCAAGTTCGACTTTCAGGATGCTGCGCCCAAGGTCAAGGTCACTGTGGCTATTTTTAGAAAAACTTTGTCAGCACTCTAGCACCTACATTTCTCAGCAGATTTTAAAATAACTTCACACAAATGTATGGCATGGCAATATCTCAAGCGAGGTCGACTTTCAGGATGCTGCGCCCAAGGTCAAGGTCACTGTGGAGGGAGAGGAACTCGATAAGCATTTTGCTTTCGTTCCAATCCCTAAGCCTGTACTATTTATATTTGATTGTATGTTACTTGTAATTGAGAGAGAATAAATATGTTTAAACCAAGGTCACTGTGGCTATTTTCAGAAAAACTTTGTCAGCGCTCTAGCACCTACATTTCTCAGCAGATTTTAAAATAACTTCACACAAATGTAGGGCATGACAATATCTCGAGCAAGTTTGACTTTCAGGGTGCTGCACCCAAGGTCAAGGTCACTGTGGCTATTTTTAGAAAAACTTGGTCATCGCTCTATCGCCTACATTTCTCAACGGATTTTAAATCAACTTCACACAAATGTAGGGCATGACAATATCTCAAACAAGTTTGACTTCCAGGGTGCTGCGCACAAGTTCAAGGTCACTGTGGCTATTTTTAGAAAAACTTTGTCAGCGCTCTAGCACCTACATTTCTCAATGGATTTTAAAATAAAATCACACAAATGAAGGGCATGACAATATCTCGAGCAAGTTCGACTTTCAGGGTGCTGCACCCAAGGTCAAGGTCACTGTGGCTATTTTTAGAAAAACTTTGTCATTGCCCTAGCACCTTCATTTCTCCATGGATTTTGAAATAACGTGACACAAATGTAGGGTATGACAATATCTCAAGCAAGTTTGACTTTCAGGATGCTGTGCCCAAGGTCAAGGTCACTGTGGCTATTTTTAGAAAAACTTTGTCATCGCTCTAGCACCTACATTTCTCAACGGATTTTAGAATAAATTCACACAAATGTAGGGCATGACAATATCTCGAGCAAGTTTGACTTTTAGGGTTCTGCAATCAAGGCTTTTGATTAGATCCTTATCATACTTGCAGGTAATGGTGACATACATAAGAGCTTGGATGAATTCAAAATTTGGGTGGATTTGAGCACAGACTACGGAGTTAGCTGCCCTTGAGCATTTGAAAAAAATCCCATAGTCTTATAATGGAGAAAACAACGTCATCACATTTTCATTTTTCATGGGATCCTCTTCATACTTGCAGGTAATGAGGATATGCATAAAAGCTTGGATTAGTTAGCATTTCGGCTAGATCCCACCACTGACTATGGAGTACCTGCCCTGAGCATCCAAAAAATCAGTGTTGCCACTTTTTCTTGGTTTCTACTGATCCGATCCTTTTCAAACTTGCAGGTAATGAGGAAATGTATAATGTCTTAAACAAGTTCAAATTTAGGCCAGATCAGGCCAACCACTAGGAAGTTAGCTGCCCTTGACAGCTCTGTCTATTCTGCTCTTGATCGGATACTTTTTAAACTTGCATATATTAAATGAGGGCATACATAATGTTTTGGATGAGTTTAATTTTCAGCCTGATTGGACCACTGACTGTGGAGTTAGCTGCCCTTGAGCATCTTAAATATCCCTATAGGTTTACAATGTCTCTCAGGTGAGCAATTGTTGCCCTTTGGGCTACTTGTTCCACATGGACTGAGAATGCTGAATTTTAAATAAAAGCGTGCTCGACTGAAAAAAAAAAATAAACTAGAAAATTTTGTATGATCAAGATCTCTCATATTTTGACATTTTCAGACATTTCCTCAAAAGCCAAAGGGCCAATTGTAAATACATTTCATATAGAGCCTCCAGGGGTTGATTGAACAAAAAATTGTTAAAACGGTCCAGGTCACATGACCAACATGGCCGCCATACTCATTTATGGTATAAACCTTCAATATTTTAATTCTCCAGAACCAATACACCTATAGCCTTGAAACTTAGTATGTAGGATGGAGTACTAGAGTACTACCAAGACAGTTCAAATAATGACCTTGGGTTTACCTTGACCTTTTTTGTGGCATGGTCGAATATGGGAAAATGCTAGAACATAAGAGTTCATGGAACGTTTTGAAGATTTTGGCCTAAAAATGGTATATATGGTTGTCTTAATGAGTACATGAAGATTTATGAGTAAAAGAGGTCATGGTCATTCTTTGTCTTTCGACTCAAGACTCATATTTTGGCAATTTCAGACATACGAAAAAGCCACTTTGCCAATTGTTCAGGTGAGCGATTCAGGGCCTCATGGCCCTCTTGTTTACGCCTTTGGTATGGTGCGGCCGGGATTCGAACTCGCGACTTTCTGTTCCTGAAGCGGACGCTCTACAACTGAGCTATTAGGGCCGGTAAAGTTTCAAATTTGTTAAAATGATGACCTTGGGTTGACCGTGACTATAGTTTTTTTGGCAAGATCAAATTTGCTTCCAGGTGCTTTTATATGAGAAAAGCTAAAGGTATTCAGGTACAGAATAACTGTGTTTTTACTTTGTTAAAACAAAAGAGAGTTATTGTTCATGGTGAAATCGATCAACTGTGGAGTATATACACACACTACAATGTCTACCGTAAAGATCCAAAGTTTTCGGGCAGATAGGTCTGCACAAACAGCGGACCGAGATCAGACTGTTCCTTAGGAACCAGAATGATCAAGGTCTTCACAGTTTCCATTCCATCTGCCCATTTTTGTAGGCATTACTGTCTGGTAGAACCGGAATAACAGGAAAATAAATAATAGGGCAAGCACCGGCTGTGTTTGCATCAGATGCAGAATTTGGGCAGTCTGTTTTGGGCATATTTTTGAACCATTGTTTTTCTAGGAAACAAAACTGTGAAATGTCTGGGTTTTTTTGTTTGTTTTATTCTGTATCATACAATGTAAGTTTTACTAAAATAATATGCATAATCATGCCCCATCGATTGAATAAATTTTTCATGACGTTTTACATGAAATTCAATTTTATTGCATTTTTAAAGAAATGTAAAAATATACTTATTATCGAGATAACTGCATTTTTAGCTCACCTGAGCCGAAGGCTCAGAGGTGAGCTTATAGGATGGAAATCAAGCCGTCGTTAGTCCGTGGGTGGGTGCGTGGGTGCGTGCGTCAACACTTTCAAACATAAATATCTCAGAAACCAGTGGGCCGATCGCAATCAAATTTTATCTGAAGCATCAATGGGGTGAGGGAAAGGCTGCATTAGGTTTTGGTGCAGATCAGCTCAGAACTCTGGTTTCCATGGCAACAGATAGCCCCCATAGGGTTATAATGGGGAAAATGGCGTCATCACGTTTTCTCGACTGTTTTTGATTAGATCCTTATCATACTTGCAGGTAATGATAACATACACAAGAGCTTGGATGAGTTCGAAATTTGGCCGGATTCGAGCACAGACTAAGGAGTTAGCTGCCCTTGAGCGTTTGAAAAAAAACCCATAGTGTTATAATGGCAAAAACAACATCATCACATATTTTTAGAAAAACTTTGTCATCGCTCTATTGCCTACATTTCTCAACGGATTTTAAAATAACTTCACACAAATGTAGGGCATGACAATATCTCGAACAAGTTTGACTTTGAGGATGCTGCGCCCAAGGTCAAGGTCACTGTGGCTATTTTTAGAAAAACTTTGTCAGCGCTCTAGCACCTACATTTCTCAGCAGATTTTAAAATAACTTTACACAAATGTAGGGCATGACAATATCTCGAGCAAGTTCGACTTTCAGGATGCTGCGCCCAAGGTCAAGGTCACTGTGGCTATTTTTAGAAAAACTTTATCAGCACTCTAGCACCTACATTTCTCAGCAGATTTTAAAATAACTTCACACAAATGTAGGGCACGACAATATCTCAAGCAAGTTTGACTTTCAGGGTGCTGCACCCAAGGTCAAGGTCACTGTGGCTATTTTTAGAAAAACTTGGTCATCGCTCTAGCACCTACATTTCTCAAGGGATTTTAAATCAACTTCAAACAAATGTAGGGCATGACAATATCTCGACAATATCTCAAACAAGTTTGACTTCCAGGGTGCTGCGCCCAAGGTCAAGGTCACTGTGGCTATTTTCAGAAAAACTTTGTCAGCACTCTAGCACCTACATTTCTCAATGGATTTTAAAATAAATTCACACAAATGTAGGGCATGACAATATCTCGAGCATGTTCGACTTTCAGGGTGCTGTGCCCAAGGTCAAGGTCACTGTGGCTATTTTTAGAAAAACTTTGTCATCGCCCTAACACCTTCATTTCTCCATGGATTTTGAAATAACTTTACACAAATGTAGGGTATGACAATATCTCAAGCAGGTTCGACTTTCAGGATGCTGTGCCCAAGGTCAAGGTCACTGTGGCTATTTTTAGAAAAATTTTGTCATCACTCTAGCACCTACATTTCTCAACGGATTCTAAAATAAATTCATACAAATGTAGGGCATGACAATATCTCGAGCAAGTTTGACTTTCAGGGTGCTGCAGTCAAGGTTTTTGATAAGATCCTTATCATACTTGCAGGTAATGATGACATACATAAGAGCATGGATGAGTTCGAAATTTGGCCGGATTCCAGCACAGACTATGGAGTTAGCTGCCCTTGAGCGTTTGAAAAAAATCCTATAGTCTTATAATGGAGAAAACAACGTCATCACATTTTCATTTTTCATGGGATCCTCTTCATACTTGCAGATAATGAGGATATGCATAAAAGCTTGGATTAGTTAGCATTTCGGCTAGATCCCATCACTGACTATGGAGTACCTGCCCTGAGCATCCAAAAAATCAATGTTGCCACTTTTTTTCTTGGTTTCTACTGATCCGATCCTTTTCAAACTTGCAGGTAATGAGGAAATGCATAATATCTTAAACAAGTTCAAATTTTGGCCAGATCAGGCCAACCACTACGAAGTTAGCTGCCCTTGACAGCTCTGTCTATTGTGCTCTTGATCGGATGCTTTTTAAACTTGCATATATTAAATGAGGGCATACATAATGTTTTGGATGAGTTTAATTTTCAGCCTGATTGGACCACTGACTGTGGAGTTAGCTGCCCTTGAGCATCTTAAATATCCCTATAGGTTTACAATGTCTCTCAGGTGAGCAATTGTTGCCCTTTGGGCTACTTGTTTAACCAATTTGTTTCAAATATCCTATATTATAGCTTATATGATTTGCAGAAATGAAAGTGCATTCATGTGCTAGAGACATGAATTTAAATAGAAAATGTGTAAAAATATATGTAGAAATACAAAATTTTGTTTTTTTAGGAAAACAAAAGGGTGAAAGTTTTTTTTCTTATCCAAATGTATACTGAACGCCAAAAGAAACGCATACAATGTATACGCCCAGTTTATTTGAAGGTATAGGTATATGCTCTTATTAAGACATTTTCAGTTACTTTGTTTATGATATTCCGACAGAATGAGCACCTTAACGCATCGATTTTCCATAAACTTTAGAGACCAGAACGCTTGCTTTTGTGATGGGGTTAAACTTAAAGTCACCATACTTTCAGAAGCTGAATTTTAAATTCCATATAATGCTCAGCTTATTATTTTCTCCAGACATAATGTCCACGACAAGGGTAAGAAACAGCAGAAAAATCAAAGCAGTCGAGCTTTGCTTTTTAGAGAAACAATCAGGTGAAAGTTGGCAGTAGAAACAGTAACACTGGCTTACCACTGGATTTCCATAGACCTTTTAACACCCTGTATTTCTTGAAAAGAAGAGAAACTATTCATACGAAGAGGTTAAATGAATTAACAAGAGTAAAATAAAAAGATTTGCAAAGAAATTTTTCATAGCACTGCAGAACTTTTGATGTTATTGGACTTCTCATTTTGCTATTTGTTTAATTGCAAGGGAGATAATTTGACAAGTGTTCAACTTCAAATTGCTGTCATGTTCCTAAGAAGAATACCATGGTAATAAAACCGACGTTTTTTTCATAATCACACATCAGAGTCGTGTTTTGGAAACAATTTTTTATACTGCCAAAGGAAAGACAACTCTTACAACAACTTTGAATGTTTCACGATAAATTGAGATAACTCTTTAATCCAAGTTTAATTTTGCAAGAAGATAAGTTTATATTGCTGGCAGATGTCAGTAGTGTTTTCTGCTATATATGATTTAAAACCATAAAACAGTTGACAGAAGAAAACTTAACCTAAACTTGTAGGCGTTTCTTTTGGCGTTCAGTATATTATAGCCCTTTGGGTTATTCAGCTGGTATAATGAAATGAATGCCCCACCAATATTTTTATTCAGTACCTATCTACCTTAAACCAGTGACCTATATTGACCTATATATAGAGTGACTCGCATCTACAGTTAAATATCGGTATTTTTCCCATAGACGCTTGTCGTGCCGCTGGACAGGTGAGTGGCTGAAAAAATCGATAATTCTATCGACCGCTCATTTCGCATCTAGAAATATTTTAATTTTATCATTGTTTTATTTTATCTGCATAAATAATGTGTTCTTACAAACGTTTGCATTAAATTGTGTACTTGATTTCCGAAATTTTGATACCAAACTTGCCAAGTTTTATACGGTAGTTTTACTTTACGTAGTTTAAAAAAAACGAAAAAACGTTTGCATTAAATTGTGTACTTGATTTCCGAAATTTTGATACCAAACTTGCCAAGTTTTATACGGTAGTTTTACTTTACGTAGTTTAAAAAAAAAAAAAAAACGAAAAAACGGGCTGGAGGGCTTTTCAATATAAATACGGGAACATTTTTTTTATTATGCATTTGGATGAGGATTTTTATCTTGGCTCTCTCTTACTTAGGAGAATATGCATGCGGTGAAAATTGAAGTAAGTCACTGACATAGGTTTTGATTAAGCTGAGTGGGTTGAAATTTCTATCAGAAGTTATCGACGTGAATCGCCCTTTTCATTAATGTTTACGTAATCAAATTATTATTCAACGTTAAGGAAAGCTTTGAATTTTATGATGATGTATTAGTAAGATTTGTGATTATTTTGCTTGGTTTTGGAGTTAATTTTTATTGATGTGAAATAAGAAACTTTGGTCCCTGACAAATTCTTCAATGCATAACTAACCAACCCTCTGAACTCATTGTTGTATGGCGAAAACTGTGAGAAACAAGTTTTATTTCAAGATTATTTTGACACATTAAATCGGCACGAATTTGCATGAAATAGCACTCAAACAATTTGTAAGACATTCAACTTTATGAAAAATATCATTGCGATGCTCAAAAATAGTTATTTTGGGAGCCTTATTCAAAAACGGGGGAGTGGGGTTTTGAACATCCTGATTTGCCGGTTTTCGCTACTTTCCTAAATAAGCCGATTTCTATACTGTCATAAGACCATCAAAATAGTAAATAATTGTCATGAAAATGATATTAAACAAAATTTTGGTCCTTTCCTTTTCGTTTTCTAATGCTAAAATATTAGCTCAAACCTTATTGACGACGGAGTACATCGTAAAAGAAGTGATGGTTTTTACGGCGTCGTCGCCATTTTCTTTCGAGTGACGAACGTTTCTCAATTTACATCGTTAAAAATGAACTCCAAAACCAAGCAAAATCATCACATAACTTATATTCTAATACGTCATTATAAAATTCAAAGCTTACCTAACCGTTGCATAATAATTCCACTATGAAAACAGCAATAAAATGGGCGATGCACGCCGTTAACTTTTGACAGAAATTCAAGCTTTTTCAGCTTGTATTAAAAATGGCGCTCCGGTAGGAGGCGCTACAGTCGCATGCGCGACACGCCTCTTTGGACCGAAAGGTGAAGACGCGAGTCACTGTATTTATAGGTCACTGCTTAAACATAAGATTTGGAAATTATTGAATTCCTTGGTATAAATTTGTATGAACATTCAACTAACTATGGTATAAATTGGTTTATACAGTCAATTCTATGAGTGTACATGAAGATTGTTGGGTACCAGAGGTCAAGGTCATTCTTTAATTCTTGATCAAAGTCACTCACGTTCAATAGTATAAAATCATCTCCTCCAACGCCACTGGGCGGATTATAACCAAATGAAGTCAAGGTCATTCTTTAATTCTTGATCAAAGTCACTCACGTTCAATAGTATAAAATCATCTCCTTCAAAGCCACTGGGCGGATTATAACCAAATTTCATTTGGAGTCTCCAGAGATCAGAGGAGAGAAAGTATGTTCAAACGGTCCTGATCACATGACCAACATGGCCACCATGCCTATATATAGTAAAAACCTTTAAAAATCTTATTTTCTAGGAAGAAAAGACCAATAATAGCCTTTAATTTGGTATATAACATGAGGTACACAAGTACGTCTATATTTCTTCAAATGATGATCCTGTGTTGACCTTGACTTTTTTACGACAATGTCAGATCTGCTTCTTTGTACGTTTTTATGAGGAAATGCGATAACATTATGTTCTTGGAAACTGTTGAAGGCACTGGTATGAAAACTGGTTTATACACTCGCTTAATAAAAAACGTTGATATGAGAATTGAAATACTACTACTACACTTAATAAAAACATGAATAATTTTAGTAACACAGATCAAGGTCTTTTTAGCTCGCCTGAACGAAGTTCAGGAAGAGCTATTGCACTATCCCCGGCGTCGGCGTCAGCGTCGGCGTTGGCATTGACGGCGGTGGCGGCGTCGGTGTTAGCAAAATGTTAAAGTTTTTACGTTAAAGTTTTAAAATCTCATAGTTTCTAAACCCTTTGATCGATTTGAATTATATTTGGTATGATAATAGATATTGGTCCAAAATTTTATTCAACACCATCCCCATTCCCCAGACATGACCTATAGGTCAAGGTCACGAACTTAGAAATTTTCATGTTAAAGTTTTACGTTAAAGTTTTTAAGATTTCATATTTTCTAAACCCTTTGATCAATTTGAATTATATTTGGTATGATGATAGACATTGGTCTGAAATTTTATTCTACAGCATTCCGACCCCTGCATGATGACCTATAGGTCAAGGTCATGGACTTAGATATTTCATGTAAAAGTTTTACGTTACAGTTTTTAAGATCTCAGAATTTCTAAACACTTTAATAGATTTGAATGGTACTTGGTATGATGATAGATATTGGTCGGAAATTTTGTTCAACCACATCCCCACCCCTGCATATGACTTATAGGTCAAGGTCACGGACTTTGCGATTTTATGTTAAAGTTTTATGTTAAAGTTTTCTGAAGGTGTCATGGTTTCTAAACCATTTGATCTTTTGACTTATATTTGGTTTAATGATAGACATTAAGTGGATATTTTATCGACCACATCCCCACCCCTGGACATGACCTACAGCTCAAGGTCAGGGACATAGCAATTTTATGTTAAAGTTTTACAATATAGTTTTTTAAGATCTTATAGTTTTTAAACCCTTTGATCGATTTGATTTATATTTTTTTGATAATAGATATTGGTTAGCAATTTTATTCAACCGCATCTCCACTCCTGGACATGACCTATAGGTCAAGGTCACAGACTTAGAGAAATTTTATGTTAAAGTTTTACATCAAAGTCTTTGAAATCTTTTAACTTTTAAACCCTTGGATAGATTGGAATTACATTTAGTATGATGATAGATATGTCGGAAATTTTATTCAGCACAATCCCCACCCCTAAGAAACAAATACTAGCAATTAAAGATGGACAAGCGCAGGTTCAGGCGAGCTATCCTGTCTGGCGACAGGTCTTGTTTGACCTTTGTTCAAGGTGTCTAATATTTTAACAAATCAGACATCTCCTCCAAAGTCACTGAGCCAGTGGAAGCAAAATTTCATACGGAGCTTCCTTGGGTTTGGGGAAATGAAATTAGTTAGGGTTATATGACCAAGATGTCCGTCATGCCCATACGTGATAGAAAAAACTTTAAAACTAAATGGCCCATGACACTGAAACTTGGTATACAGCGTTAGCATTTGGGATTCATATACAGTCAGATATGTTCAAGTAATGACCTTAGGATGACCTTTAACCTTTTTACCCGGGTGAGCGATTCAGGTCCTCATGACCCTCTTGTTATTATGGCTACGATGTTTTCATCCTGGCAAAGCTTCAGACATATCCCATCAAAACCTGTAAAAAGAGCTGATGACTCAAGATCTATATCCTTTAGCGTGACAAAAATGCCCAAAATAAGTTGAAAAAGCAGTAATTTTGACACAATGTTACATATCTCAATTATGTCTACAACGTTTATGCATATGAAAAAAGTATGCATATAAAAAAAAATACGAAACTAGCTGACAAAGATTAAGCTGCACAAATTTACTAAGTTCAAAAGGCTATAATTCTGTCAAAACGAATTCTCCATCAAATCTGCATATGCATATCTTAGTCAGGCCCACAAGAAGTACATGTATACAAAATCATAATTGTTGAAGGAGTTGATTACACATACTATACACCCTAAAGAGCAAAATGACTAAGTTCAAAGGCTGTAATTTTGTCACAATTTGATCTCTATCGAGATCCCACATGCACATCTTCAATCCCCAACAAATATACAAAGTCATCGAGATCCCACATGCACATCAAATATACAAAGTCTCGAAAACATCCATAGGTAATTGTGGGCGGAGTTTATTAAAAAAAATTCATACCATATAATGCAAAATAGTTGCCCAATATGACTAAGTCCAAAAGGCTGTAATTCTGTCAAAAGTAATCTTACATAAAAAAAATAAATCCACATCTTCAATATGTCAACAAAAGAAAAAAAAAAACACTAAAGTTTGAAATAAATTCATTCAAAACTGCGTGTGTGCGCTCGCGCGTGTATGTGTGTGTGCTGGGTGGGAGGGGAGGCTGTGATTACATAAACTCTATACCCAAAACTGGGATGAACGAGATGGACAGACAGAAAGAACCCATTGTCAGGGAATGTTATTACTTTTTTTCCGTTGACATATTTTAAAATATTTGCAGGCATCCGTTCGTTTTGAACTAAAGATAACAGACTGCTTGACAGTGCCTTCATCACCGACCATATCAGCTAGCAACACCAAGGTTTTGGTGTTGCTAGCTGATATGGTCAGTGATTGCAGTGGCTGTTGAAACGGCAAAACTGTGCACATAGGAAACAGCACACAATTGGGCATTTTGCCTGATCTGGTCTCGCACTCAGGGCCTGTGGCCACACTGGAGAACAGTTTTGCCTAAAATATAACAAGTACGTCTGGTAATAACAATATCATAATGAATCGCCATGTGCGTTTTACCTCTTTAAAAAGCGTCTTGCCCCTGTGGTTAGGCAAAAATGCAAAATGAATAAAATACAAAGTCTGTAATCGTGCTAGAATGCTGTTTTCTATTTTTGTATTTATTGTCAACCTTGTTTCCTTAGCGAAAAATTCTATGCCGAATAAGATGATCAGACAACTGTTATATACTGGTAATAATTGTCCTCAAGGGGGGGGGGGGGGGGGGGGGGGGCGCTTTGTCCCCTTTTCTATGTTTATGATGCTAGCAGCAGCCTACTCTTTTAACTCTTTCAGTACCAAAAAGCAGACGACAAAATTTACGTCTGCAAAAATTAAAAAACTGCCTTGTCCAAGACTTTTTATATTGAGAATTCAAAAACTAGAGGGCAAACAGTGTAGATCTAGATGAGGCGGCTCATTATGAGCCGCCTCATCAGGATCTTCGCTGTTTGCAAATTTTGCTAATTGCGTCACTGGGGCTTAAAGAGTTAAGACAATTCTTTGCCCTGAAACATAGCATGCACCAGACTAATACTTGCTTAATTGGTCCTCAACAGAGCAGACTTTTAGAGTAGTTTGTATTATTTTAAGCCGCTTCTCTGGTGATATAGTATGAAACTGGTCACTTGGCTCAAGGATCTGATAAACCTTGTATAGTTAGTTCTTTGTTATAGTTAGTTCTTTGTTATTAGTATCCAATAGCGTTGAAAAACAGAATGCTTATAAAATGTTTGCAAAGGCTTAAACTTCATCCAGTCAAACCAATGTACGGATTTGACTTTTACTTGAAAAGTTACAATTTCATCTGCTTAGTATCAACCATTTATGCAATAAACAATTTGATGCTGAAAAGTGCCAGTTGTAATATGAAGCAAACTAGCCTGTCAGTTGCATAGGCAGTTTAAGTGACATGCGATTTTTCTCATTCAGCGTAGGCAATTGTTCTTAAATCTATTTGATAATAAAACTCGAAAAGTTGCAATCTTGAAATATATTAAAGTTTTCATGATCATTGTCCTTAGCTACTGACACAGAAAGCACGAACATTGATAAATTATGTGTATCAGTAATAAAGCAGACAAAAATAAACAGTTTATTTCTCTTGACGATCGAATGAAAGTAAATAAATATTATTTTCTACATGTCTCGTCGTGATTTTTTGAAACCACAGGCTGCACAATGATGCACTTCAAACTAACAAGCCCCGAAAATATGATTTAAAAATTACGAAGTGAATTTTTAAACGTAAACAATGTTCAGCGTCGTCCGTACGTACATAAAACAAAAGACGAATCCGTTTACGTCTAAAAATACATTCATGGTTACGAATGACATTTACCGAAAGATGTTACTTTTGACAAGTTACAAGTGTGAAATTTTATGAATGAATACATTTGAAATACCTTTTCTTGTACTGCGTTATGATATGAGCCGCGACACGACAAAGCCAACAATGTGGTTGTGCGCCCAGCGCAGACTCAGATCAGCCTGGGCATTCGCCCAGTCTGATCAGAGTCTTCGCTGTTCACATGGAGGTAGTTTAGTCCCTTAGCTACCCTTTGAGCCTTTAACGAAGAGTCTGGTCAGACTGGGCAAATGCCCCGGCTGATCTGAGTCTGTGCTGGGCGCATAACCACATTTTTGGTTTTCTCGAGTCGCGGCTCATATGATAAAATGTGAAATCAGCTGGACCAGATAAAATTAATTATTCAGGTTTAAGACGAGAATTTGTCCTACGCTTATGCGCACGCGCCAAACCTAACGTAACGTCAATTGAGTGGTTTTGAGGGTCGTGCCTCAAATGGGCGGACTCGTGAAAAACAAGTGTTTTGAACGGCGGTTTGTTGATGTATATAAAAGCCTGTCTTCGTCTGAAGATTTCAGTATTGGTGCGAAAACAAAGATACTGAGAAGAAACTATTGACATTAAAAGGTAACTACATGTAATACTATAATCTATTCAAACATACCTTATTTCAATTTAATTTTCATTTCTTTTCATAGAGACAAAAAAGTATTAGCTATAGCTAGCACCCCATCAAATTTTTGCAACAACCATTCTATTTCGCGCTGAGTCAAAGAAGCATTTGACAATTTTCGACTTTCAAATCGCGATTGAATTCGACAGAAAAACGATTTTTTTTATTTTTATTTATTTTTTTTTGTTTAGGGAGGGTGGGGAGGTGCTTCCGAATTTGTTCTATTACTAGGATTTCATAAAGTTGGAACATATAGAAACCTTTTTTCCATGAGAATGTCAAATTTAGATTTCATTTTCATGATATCAAAAGTAGCTTATATTACGTCTTTTGTTTTCAGAAGATATTTCGGGTGTAGAAAAAAACTTTTCCAAACACATCATGCAAGGTGCAAAGGTCTTTTCTTTTATTCTGGCACTGGGTGTCGCCGCACATGTTACATCTCGGCAGTTACCTACGATTGGTAAGTGGTGTATGTTTTGTTTTGTGCTTTCTATTATACATGCATAATATAACCGCATTTTAAAATATGAGCCGCGACACGACAAAACGATCAAAGTGGCATGTGCGCCCAGCGATTACTCAGACCAGCCTGGGCATTCGCCCAGTCTGATCAGTCTTCGCTGTCCGCATGTTGCTAGCTTAGACTCTTAGCTACCCTTTAAGCGCAAAGCAAAGACTCTGATCAGACTGGGCAGATCTGAGTCTGCGCTGGGCGCACATCATAGTGCCACTTTGTTAGTTTTCTCGTGTCGCGGCTCAAATGTTTTAATAAGAAATGTAGATGACAATTAGCTGTAGAGTGATTGTATATTGCGTAACGCGTACAAAGGTTCAAACGTCATTCCAAAGTTGATGCAACGTCGCGTCGATGTTGATATGACGTTTTCAAACTTACTGGGTATAGTCATTTGCTTACTTGTGCTGTCGACCGATCAGGTTCTGTGCGAAGTTACTGTAGATCGAGAATGCGATCAAAAGCATATCAGTAACGATAAATGATAATTTTTTAATGGCCGTTGACCAAGCTGATACTGCTCTCGGTCGACAGCAACGTTTTGCTTTTATGGTAACTGATTGGCTCGGAAGACAGCACAGGCAGGGAAATATGCATTACCCCCGCGATTATTGTGTAACACGATTTGTATGCATGTCACCATAGTTATTCACGGGTGGAATACTACACCGCAAGCTGTCGTTTCTTTTTATGATCGGTATAGCCTTGGAAATAAATTTTGTCACTTAAGTATAAATGAGCCACGACACGAGAAAACCAACAAAGTGGCATGTGCGCCCAGCGCAGACTCCGATCAGCCTGGGAGTCCGCCCAGCCTGATCAGAGTATTTGCGCTAAAAGGGTAGCTAAGGGTCTAAGCTCTGGCTCAATGCGGACAGCGAAGACTCTGATCAGACTTGATGGATGCCCAGGCTGATCTGAGCCTGCGCTGGGCGCACATGCCACTTTGTTGGTTTTCACGTGTCGCGGCTCAGAGTATGCATCCGAATTTAATCTCGAAGTCGAGATTGTTTCACAAGAAGGAAACCCAAAAACATGTGCCGCAAGCTGTCGTTTCTTTTTATGATCGGTATAGCCTTGGAAATAAATTTTGTCACTTAAGTATAAATGAGCCACGACACGAGAAAACCAACAAAGTGACATGTGCGCCCAGCGCAGACTCCGATCAACCTGGGAATCCGCCCAGTCTGATCAGAGTATTTGCGCTAAAAGGGTAGCTAAGGGTCTAAGCTCTAGCTCAATGCGGACAGCGAAGACTCTGATCAGACTTGATGGATGCCCAGGCTGATCTGAGCCTGCGCTGGGCGTACATGCCACTTTGTTGGTTTTCACGTGTCGCGGCTCAGATAATGCATCCGAATTTAATTTCGAAGTCGAGATTGTTTCACAAGAAGGAAACCCAAAAACCTGTGCCGCAAGCTGTCGTTTCTTGTTATGATCGGTATACACCTTTCCTATAATTCAGAGTCTGTTCGAGTTTTGTCCCTTGCAACGCCTATGACGTCATCTATAGGATAGGCTAATGTTTTTCATTGTGTAACCAAATAAATGCCGGTTTTCCGTATATCAAAAACTAACATTCAACGGTTAAGATTAAGACAACTATTTGGTTCCAACTACACAGTATCCGAACTACATGTACAATCTCTTCCGGTTTTCATAGCGTTGAATCGAGAGTACATACATTCGCTTATAACCAGTAGTCGGAAATCATTATGTTTTGAGATATTATCCGGAACCTGATGCGTCATTTATAGTTTATTCAGCTTTGAAAATGTAAAGAGGTAAGTTTAATATAATTTGCTATTCGGTCTTTTACTTTATTGCCCTGTACAATGTCGTGTATGGGTTGGTAGTAATTGGTACAGTATTCAAATCGCCCTTGGCATGATTCTAAAACCATTTTGAGCCTTTTTTACATGTTTTGTAAAAAATCTTTAAAATAAACGGAAGGCGTTATCAATCTACAGTTTGTTAGTTTTGATAATAGGATGATAGCTAGGTTTTGCACGACACAAACTCGTGTTAAATTAAGCAGCTCGGAATAAAATTTCTGTGACGGCCATGAGGTTTTCATTGTACAGGGTAATAAAGTAAAAGACCGAAGAGCAAATTATATTAAACTTGCCTCTTTGCATTTTCGAAGCTGAATAACTATAAATGACGCAGCAGACTCCGGATAAAATCTCACACATAATGATTTCCGACTACTGGTTACAAGCGAATTTTGTACCCTCGATTCAACGATATGATACCCGGAAAAGAGGGTACAGTCAGTTCGGATACTGTGAACTACATTTACCTCTTTCTTTGTCGGGAAATAAGCTTTATATCTTATAGCATTTGGGAATTGGACATAAAACTAAAGGATTTCCCACTAAAATTTCGGGCCAAAATTACCTTAATCGAAAGAGTATGTATCACCAGTACAGCTTCCAAAACATAAGGAAAAGAAAGAAAATCGCGGAAGATGTTGAGACCGTTATTACAAAAGATACAAAACGAACGATTAGCTGATTATGAAGCAGACACACGCTAAAAATGACAACAAAGTGTGCTGACACGGAATTCGTTTGTGTAATCACCGAATTGTCGCAATAAACAAACACCTATGATTGTGTATTACCTAGACACGTGTTCGGAAGGCAGCTTTAAGAACACCTACCGTGAAATGGAAACGATCAAATAAATAATATCGAAGATAAGTAAGAGATGGAAAAAAATAATATAAATTCAACCTCGGGTTCAAACTTATGGAAAACTGTGTGGATACTGATGCTTTCAGATCGGTGTATCGCACAAGAAACCATAAATATCAGCGCTATAAATACGTAGTTACTTGGAAATAAAGTTTGTCACTTAAGTATAAATGAGCCACGACACGAGAAAACCAACAAAGTGGCATGTGCGCCCAGCGCAGACTCCGATCAGCCTGGGAATCCGCCCAGTCTGATCAGAGTATTTGCGCTAAAAGGGTAGCTAAGGGTCTAAGCTAGCTCAATGCGGACAGCGAAGACTCTGATCAGACTTGATGGATGCCCAGGCTGATCTGAGCCTGCGCTGGGCGCACATACCACTTTGTTGGTTTTCACGTGTCGTGGCTCAGAGTATGCATCCGAATTTAATCTCGAAGTCGAGATTGTTTCACAAGAAGGAAACCCAAAAACCTGTGCCGTTACGAAATGTATTTACGGATTTATAGGTGGCAGAGGCCAAAGCGGGAAAAATATTACTCAAGCAAGCTTGTCTGTGTTTATTTAAATAAATTTAAAATGGTGTTTATTAGATTATTATGTTTTCCGAAGTTAGAAAATATATAAGTAAACGAGGGCATTTTTGCTACTTTGCTTTGCTACAATTAAAATTCGAGCCTCGTGGATTTTACCCGCGAAGTTTGTGTGGTGAAGGCGGGACGGTGAAGGGTTTCTAAACGCACGTCAGCATCAGTTGGTTAGGTAAGAACATTTCCTGATTACATTGACAGTTTTGCACATTATCTTAATGCATGCCTATATTATGTTGCACTGTATATACTAGTATTGCATGAATAAATAATCTATGTAGTAAAGTTCTTATGCGAGGCTAAAATCGCATTTAGCCACCGAAAGAAGTTGAAATGTGAAACGCGTAATTTTTAACAAAATGTAAGTGAAAATACCCAGCGAAACATAAATAAATAAACAACAACAAATGCGGCACCACCCGACGGAGCCAGCCCACAACTTCTGCATTTTCAGAGTACAGTGATTCTTTAGCGTGATATTACTAGCTCGTTGCTCTTTGTTAGCTGGTGACTGTAAGTTTCAGAGTACATTGATTCTTTAGCGTGATGTTACTAGCTCGTTGCTCTTTGTTAGCTGGTGACAGTCACCAGCTAACAAAGAGCAACGAGCTAGTAATATCATGCTAAAGAATCGATGTACTCTGAAAATGCAGAAGTTGTGGGCTGGCTCCGTCCGGTGGTGCCGCCTTTGTTGTTGTATATTTATTTATGTTTTTGCAGTATATCCAAAACCGTATGCATTTCGAACACTTTGATTTTATTAGATTTAACGACTATTTATTTTCACTTACCTATCGATCTGTATACTGATCTGATGGCAAGCACGAAAACGAAAGGATAACCGTTGTACCATAAGTTTTATGCGATACTGTGATTTTTTTATTGTAAAAAATAGATTGAAAACAAAGTTTGTTTATTTATGGGAATACCTTGAGCACTTTTTATACGCCCGTTTGAAAAACGGGACGTATATTGTTATGGCGCTGGCGTCCGTTTGCCGTCCGTCCGGCGTAAACTTTTCGTTTCCGGATAACTCCTCCTACAGTTTACATCCGATCAAGCTGAAACTTGGTATACAGTAAGACTATGAGGTGGACCAGCGCATATTTTTTCGAGGTTACGCTCCAATGATTTTTAGCGGAGTTACAGCCCTTTACTTAGAATTTTTGGGGTGTTCGTTTCCGGATAACTCCTCCTATAGTTTTCATCCAATTAAGCTGAAACTTTGTAAACAGTAAGACTACGATGTGGAGTAGCGCATATTGTACGGGAATTTTGCTCCAATGATTTTTAGCGGAGTTACAGCCCTTTGAAAAAACTCGTCTATGGCAGTTTGTATGGCAATTCTTCAGCATTCCATAACTTGGTTACTCTTTGAAAAATCATGACGAAACTTTATAACAATGTATATGAGGTTAAGACAACGTGTCTCATACAAGAATGGTTACTCCCCTTGACTTAGATTTTGAGTTACCTCCCTTGGATTATTTTGTCAGACTATATTTGTACACCTCATATGTAACTAACCCTTTGGACTATTGTGATGAAACTTGATAGTGATGTGTATTAGGTTGACACAATATGTCACATATAAGAACGATTGCCTCCCCTTACTTATTTTTGGAGTAACCTCCCTTTGAATATTTTCTAAGGCTATTCTTATGCAAGTGATAAGTAGGCAACCGTATGGAATATCTTGATGAAAATTTATAGCAATGTGTATTAGGTTGAGGCTGTGTGTCTTATATAAGAATAATTGCTCCCCCTTCCTTATTTATGGAGTTACATCCCTTTGATTAATTTCTACAGCTATTCTTGGACAAGTCATTACTAGGTAACCGTATGGAATATCTTGACAAAACTTTATAGCAATGTGTATTAGGTTTAGACAGTATGTCTAATAAACTAATAATTGCTTCCCCTTCCTTATTTTTTTTAGTTACATCCCTTTGATTACTTTTTTAAGGCTTTTCTTTTGAGATCCTTAATGTTTGGAATGTCCTGTTAAACTTGATAGCATGTAGACAAGGATGAAACAGTGCAAAAAAACCCATTCAGAAACGGGCGTATATTGCCCCGCTTGCGGAGCTCTTGTTGAGACTTTAGGAAACTAACGATAGGATTGTGAATAAAATCGTTATCGCCGAACGAAAACGTGTCTTGTTATCTTTTTTTAGTTTTTGTCTTCTTTGTATTTGTCAAACTTGAAACCATCAAAAACAAAAAAGAAATAACAGCAAAAAAAAAGACGTTCAACGAAGCATTTCTTTTTGTGTAAACACACTTTATTCACGCAAAATTACTAAATTTAGAGTTTGAGCGCTCTAGATTGAACCAGCATGGTCAAAAATGTTTAAGTGACAATATTCAGTAGGAAATGTGCCCTCGAAATAAAGAATAGCAAAGGCTGATCTGTTTAAACTATCCTGGTAATCAAACAGATACGCAACAAATAGCCCCATTCGACTAGACCTGCCCATATACTGTGCTGATATTCTTTAGCGTAAATTTGACTACTGTTTACTTTGCAACAACGTCAGCTCCTGTTGAAGCATAATCAGCATTTTCTTTATATGGGTACCCGATCTTATAGCAATTAGACTATTACAAAAGATAAGCCATACTTTTTCTTTTCCTTTTCCATTACAGGCTGCAGGAAAGTGCTTGACTTAGTGCTTGTTGTTGATGGGTCAGACAGTATCTCAGGCCCTGATTTTGAGAAAGTTAAATTATCCATAGCCAGCTTGGTCAACCAGTTAGACATTGAAAATGACCAGATTTGGTTTGGACTGGTTCTGTACTCTAGTGACATAACAGAGGTAGTGAAACTACAGCATGACAAACAGGAGATCTTACAGAGAATCAGCCTGCTTAAGCATGCTCGCATGGGCACGAACACAGCGTTAGGAATTCAGACTATGGACGCCATCTTCAATTCTGGCAGACAAGATGTGCCAAAAATGGGGGTTGTTATTACAGACGGGATTTCTCTGGACACTTCAGAAACACATGACGCTGCTGTGAACGCCATTAACTCTGGGGTGAGCATGTATTCCGCTGGCATTGGTAGTTTGGTCCACATTGGAGAGCTACAGGGAATAGCAACGGGTCCAAACTATGTATTGAATTTCACAGACTTCGACGATTTGTCTCTTGACTTTGTCGACAGTGCCGCTGAAGAAATTTGTCGAAGTAAGTCTTGCACTGCATATTGTCTTCAACGTATCATACAGGTGCGAACTTATTAATTTTAATAAACTGCTTGACTCGTCTGTAAATTATGTTGTGAGAAATTATGAACATGTAGTCAATCTCTGTGAATCTGGAGAATGACTGCTTATTTTGTGGCATTAAGCGAATGGTGCTTCATGTGTATCGATGTGGGAAACAAAAGCTCACCTGAGGGTCAAAATTTGTCAGAAACAAGGTTTGTCGAGTATCTGACAATAATATTCTGATTTGAAAGGTGGGATTGTCTAACACTGATACATAAGTTGCTCCATTTCATTCAGCTGTCAAGGAGAAGTTTCTAGTATTGATTAGTTGCAAAATTGTTTTTTTTTTCTTTATTTCCGCAAAGGGGGAACAAAACACTTCCTCTTACCCCATACATCAAATACTTGTCGAATTAGATAAGATACATAAATAATCTTTTGAATTTTATGATTGATTTTATGGGTGTTCCCTGGATCAAGGTTGGGGACACCGTAACAGGGTCAGCTAGTCATCATTTGTCATTCATCGTCACTTAATTGGCTTTGTCCATCGTTGATATATTATGCACCGATAGAACACGGTCAAGTCAATGAACTGTTGTAACTCATGCATACAAACCACATCATATGTTTTGGCCTTACTTCCTCATTAAAATCATTCACTCGTTTATTTTACTACTTCTGTTAAGTTCAAACCGTACATTTCTTTGAGTAAACGGTGTTGTCATTTTTTATTACTATGTGATTAACCTGGTCATTTAAGCAATAGCTCACACTTAAAGGAATATCATGCTATATTTAGAAAAAAAAGACCAGCATCAGTTTACTTGTAGACTCAACATTCTACATTGCCAGAATGAAAAAAAAAATATTTAAAAAAAATGAATAAATAAATATATAAAGGGCTGACATACTGCATCGCGTTGGTAGTACAACCAGGATTTTCGCAGAAGTCTAGTAAAATGATAATTTTGATAAATAATATCATAATGATTTCTAAGCTACCTTCGACGTGATATGTTTGTCTCGTACAGCCGGAAAATATGCACAGTCTGATCAGGGCAATTAATGGTGTTTGGCTACACTTTCAAGGGAACTTGCAACTCAGCCACTTTTATGTTTGTTCCCCTTTTCAATGGCGGTCAACTCTTAACTCTTAAAGCGTCAAAAAGCAGACGACAAAATATACGTCTTCAAAATTTCCAGAAATTTTTCATCCAATCTATATCGTGCGGAGAATTAAAAGAGTAGAGGGCAAACAGTGTGGATCTAGATGAGGCGGCTCATTTTGTACCTTGGATGAAAAATATCTGTTTGCAACGTCAGTTTTTTTCGTCTCTGGTATTTTAAAAATTAAAGGAGCAATTTTTATACGCCCGTTTTGAAAAAAAAACGGACGTATTATGTCGTGGCGCTGTCCGTCCGTCCGTCCGTCCGTAAACATTCTTGTGCGCGCCATAACTCAGTAACCATTTGGGATATCTTCATGAAATTTTATAGGCATATGTATTAGGTTGGGGGAACGTGTCGCGTACAAGAATGGTTGCTCCCCCTTTCTTAGTTTCGAAGTTATGCCCCTTTGATCATTTTTTCCCTGCAAGTCTTGTGCGCGCCATAACTAGATAACCGTTTGGGATGTCTTTATAAAACTTCATAGCAATTTGTATGAATTCCTAACGATGTGTTGCGTACTAAAAATGGCTGCTCTCCCTTTCTTCGTTTTAGAGTTACGACCATTTCATTAGTACTTTGAGCCTATTTTTGTATTTACTTATCTTGTGCATGCCATAACTTGGTAACCGTTTGGAATATCATGATGAAACTTTATAGCAATGTGCATGATCACAAGACAATGTGTCATATATAAGAATGGTTGCTCCCTCTTTCTTAATTTTGGAGTAACCTCCATTTGATTAGTATTTTCAGGTGTTTCTCATTCACTCCATATCTCCTTAACCTTTTGAAATATTAGAATGAAGCTTTGTAGGAATGTGTATAATAATGGGGCAATGTATCCTGAACAAGAATCACAACTCTGGCTTACTTACTGAATTATCTGCCCTTGCATAAATTTCCTGTTTCCTCTTACTCCTTAACCATTCGAAATAAATCGTATGTATATTATAAAAATCATTTCAAGGGAATATAGTACAACCAAAAAAGGCCTATCTTGTATGTTTAGGTTATCTCCCTTGTACTACTTTGTCTGTCTATCCTTTTGTAGGCAATCTTGTTCATTCTGTTTCTGCTTTATGACAATTAAACGGGCGTATTATGCGCCGCTTGCGAAGCCCTTGTTTTCCTTTAAGAGGAGATCCTTATTTGGAAGGGTTCGTTTGTCCTGGAAAACACAACCATTGTTTCCCTTTTTTGACAAAAATGGCGGAAAATATGGCGCAGTATCCACTCACATTAAAAACTTAAAACACGCCATGCTATGCATGTATGCAGGTTGGGCTTAGAACAGGATATCTCGGTGTAAATGACAAACGTGTAAGCATTTGTTTTTCATGTCCTGTTATTACTTTAACAACTCAGTTTTCATTATATCATTTCAGTGTCTGAATGTCGTGGTTTATTGGACATGGTAGTGGTCGTCGACGGCTCCGACAGTATCTCTGAAAAAGATTTCACCACTTTGAAAACTGCCATAGCCAGCCTACTTGATGAGCTTACCCTGGGTGAAGACAGTGTCAGGTTTGGTCTTGTACTGTATAGTTCAAATATCACTACCGTTTTGAATTTAAGCAGTGACAAGAAACAGTTGGCAGCAGAAGTGGCTGCCCTGACGCATTCCCGACAAGGAACTAATACTCATCTTGGCATCAAACAGATGAATTTAATGTTTTCTCAGCAGGGAAGAAAAGGGATTCCAAAAGTAGGCATTGTCATTACTGATGGTATCTCAAAACAGTCAAACGTTACTGCACAAGAAGCTGCTGCAGCCAAAGATAATGGCATCAAAATGTATGCTGTTGGAGTAACTAAGAATATTGACATGACAGAACTTAAAAGCATCGCGTCATCTGATGAGAAAGCAATATCTATAGAAACATTTGATCAACTAAAAGCGGAAGTAGTGCCATTGATGAAGCAGGTTTGCCCAACAACAACAGCTGCTCCAACAACAACGACTACAACAGTACCGACAATGACAACTCACTATCCGACTGTAACTCCTCTGCCGCCAGTTGAATGCATCACATCAGGCGGACAACCGGGTTATCATAATTTAGACGACGATGCCGATAGAGAGGAGATAGATGCTGACACTGAGCGAGACGATGATGACCTGCCTTATCTGCCGAATTCCGATGCCGAATCATCAGAGTCTGATGATGACGATTTTCATGTCAACCAGCATAACATCAACCGGCAAGGTCTTTGGAATTCATTGTTTGGCAGGCACAGAGCATTTGGCAATTACATAGCTTATGATGACGACGACAGTTATCGTAGGCGTGGCTACGGGCTTAACAGACGGGCACATTTTTATCGCGCTCATGACGATAAATGAAATAAGACGGACATTTTGAAATCGTGAAACACAGTCAACTCAGGATATCTCGAACACTGATATCTTATGTACCTCTGATATCAAGGAGTATAGTCTGGACACATTTCATATTTTTTTTTAAATTTCAACTCCTGTCCTGTTACCTCAAACTACTGATATGTCAAAGTAAATTTTCTGCGACTAGAAAATTTACTTTGACATATCAGTAGTTTGGGATGAGCTTCGACTTTGAGATATCGAAAGTTGGCTATAATAGCAACCGAACAGCTTTGATACTGCCTGATTTGACTGTCCAATATATCCAATAATTTTATAGCTGGCATGGTATCAAGCCGGGGACGCCTTCTTTCTCAGGCGTCTGCTTGTAAGAGGGGTTCGTTCTATCTCACTTAGAAATCCATTCATTATTAAAGTAAATGGACAGTCGGATAGACTTGTGTGTTTATTTCTGATATATTATTTTTGCATAAAAAGAGAGTGTTTCTGTGTATTTACGTATGATTTGCTGAGAATGTTTTCTATATATTTACGTATGATTTGCTGAGAATGTTTTTCCATATATTTACATACTGTTTTCTATTTATTTACGTACGATTTGCTGAGAATGTTTTCTATATATTTAAGTAGATTTGCTCACCTTATACACATATTCTAATCACTTTTTAAAGGATGTGAGGAAGTATTTATTTATTATTATTATTTTTCTTTTGTCTAATTTAGAATAACCTCAGAAAATGTTGTGGGAGGTCTTTTGTATTACTGTAAACCTTTCTTCTAATAAACATGCTATATGACATATGTCTTTTCTGTTTTATTGATAAGCGTCAACACAGCTCTTTCCATTGCCGAACTTTGAACAGGTGAATAGTTTATTTTCCATTTGGTGTGTGTTAAATTTTATACTGTAAACCAATGTCACTGCTTGCGGAATATATTTCATTTCGACGTTGGTTTTTTTTTGTTTTTGTTTTTTTTACTCTTTCTCAAGTTTAAAGCTGTGAAAATTGATACAACCGAGCCTTCACAAAGTACCATAAATGTTTTGCTAGCAGTTATGAAAACGACGCAAACAGTCTTTCATTAGTGATAAAACGCATTTTTCTAGGTAAAATTATGAACCGTGCCAATTCATAAGTCAAAAGCGACATCCATAAACTATAAAAATTTTAAGTATTGGGACAGATAGGTCTAAGCAAGCATTGCAGACGCAGATCAGACTGCTCCTAATCAGGGTCTACACGGTTTGTCATTCAAATAAATGAATTGTAATTCCTAACTGTTCTATTTTAGGGCAAGTACTGAGTACGATAATTATTTTGGATATCCCAATTTTAGATTTTTACGGTTAGTCTGTGGATGCACTCATTTTTTTTAGACTAAGCACTTCGTTTATTCGAGGAGCCACGGTAATTCAGTAGGTTAAGCGCTGGCCTGCTGGTCTAGCGGTCCCGGGTTCTAGCCCCGCTGTATGCGTGAAACTTTTCCATCGTAAACAGGTTCCACTGCACACAGCCTTTTCATTATCACCCGCCCATCGTCCTGATATGACTGAAATACTGTTCAACAGGACGTAAAATCGCAAGTCATCCATCCAGCGAGTATTCGCTTCTCGATGAAGGCGATGTCTAAAACCGAGTACCGTAAAATTCTGAAAAAAAAAACGGGATTCCAAGAGTAGTCACCGCAACTGTCTTAAAATTGAACAGAGTTTGATTTCAAAATGCAGTAATGTGTCCAAAAGATGCAGATGGAATGGCAAACAGTGTAGACCCTGATGAATATATACTGTTCGCAAAAGAGCAGTCCTATCAAGGTCTATTCTGTTTGCGCATTTCTGACTGTCCTAATACTTAGATTTTTTGCAGCACATGTATTTAGATTTTGGTTCCTATATAGTATCAACTGTCTCACCTGAGACAGATTTCGTTACGAGACCATTCTAAGTTGCTGTTGTCCTCGACAAGGAGTATTTCTAACCGTCCTTGTAAGCATTTTGTACGGTTGTATTGAAAGGGGTGATACGGTACTTCTGTCCATTTTGTGTGTGTGTGTGTGTGTGTGTGTGTGTGTGTGTGTGTGTGTGTGTATGTATGTGTGTCATTTTTTTCGTCCAGTTCTCATAGCGATGTTATCCAGGAGGCTCAGCGGCACGAATCCAGATGATGTACCACCTGGCCCCGAGTCTGTCCATGTCCTCTACAATTCTTATAAGTTAAGCCGCGACACGAGAAAATCAACAAAGTGGCTTGTGCGACTAGCGAAGATTCAGATCAGCCTGGGCATCCGCCCAGTCTGATCAGAGTCCTCACTGTCCGCATTTAGCTAGCTAGCTTAGATTCTTAGCTATCCTTGAAGCGCACAGCGAAGACTGGACAGACTGGCCGATTGCTGAGGTTGATCCGAGTCTTCGCTTGGCGCACATGCCACTTTGTTGGTTTTCTCGTGTCGCGGCTCATTGTGATTCTGCCCACCCTACTAGCTTGCCGTAAAAGGTTCTAAACTTTGGGACACCTATAAATAATTGAACATTTTGCCTTTTCAATACAATAATGCGTCTACAGTATGCAGATAGAATGATAAACAGTGTAGACTGATCAGACTGCTCCCTTATGAGCAGGCTGAGCTGGGTTTTCGTTGTTTGCCTAGAACTGTCCAATATTTAGATTTTTATGATTTTTCATTAATAAAAGCTGTGTAATTATGGGGCCAGAGATGCCTTCTAGGTGAAAATTAGATTTCTCCGAAATGATTTTGGTTGCACTAGTGCCTACAGCACCTTCGAGCTGCAGGTCTCTGCACCAGCGCTTGCAGATCCATCGGACAGCGATTTCGGCTGGGTTTGATATACGGGTTAGATCGAATCAAGTATATACAAGTCTCTGTGTATCAGCTTCGCAGGATACCGAGCTTCATTAGAAACACACACACACACACACACACACACACACACACACACACACACAGAGTTTCACTTTCGTGTGTGCGTGTATGTGTTTTCCGTTTTTCTTTGTGTTGATTGCGTCGCTATAATACTAGTACATTTTTACCAGAATTTTGTGATTTAGGCCATTTTAAGTGACCAATATCAAAAGTACAGAGTTGTTTAACTGTAATTGACCGATTCTGTATTTGTAATAAAGTATTTTACAAAATGCGCAGTTTGATTTATACCTTTGACATTTCACTCTTGTAATAAAATATTCAATAGCATGCTGTTGTCTAACATTGAAACGACGAAAATGGATGGAACCTTTTATACGCTACTCATTAGGTATTCATATGCATTTCAATATATAGAGAGACGGCATATAAAATATTCATATATTTCATTAGTACATTGACGAAAGTTCTGAATTATTAACTACTTTAATTTAGGACTTAGTATCATTTGTTTTGATCCATTCTCTGTAAATATCGCCTGAAGGAATTATGACAGAGGAAGCCTTTTTATACTGAATCTTGTCTTTAAATAATTGATAAGCGCAATTAAATTAAAGGTTCGAAAATGGAAACATAAAACAGAGACATAAACCATATTTATTTGTTATAAATTGAATGTATAATGAAGCTGTTCTTTTACGATATTCATGCATGCATACAATACCAAAAGTCCGCTACTAGAGTACTTAACTTTTAAATTTCGCTTAAATGCTTAAAAAGGAAAATAATTTGAGATTACAGTTTGGTCCAAACAAAGCTTTCAAGAATCGATGGAATTATAAAAATAATGAGCCCCAACTCGACAAAAACCAACAAAGTGGCATGTGCACCCCGCGAAGACTTAGTTCAGCCTGGCCATCCGCTCAGTCTAATCAGAGTCTTCGCTGTGCGCTTAAAGGGTAGCTAAAAGTGTATACAACAGCAAAGACTTTGATCAAACTGAAAGAATGCCCAGGCTGATCTGAGTCTTCGCTGGGCGCACATGCCACTTTGTTGCTTCGTGAAAGTTTGTACTGCTCTCCAATCCATCTGACCGAGTTTTAATGTCATTGCAACCTGTATTATGAGATTGCTCACCTCTTCTTTTATATCGTCTACATCTTCTTTTAGTTGGTTGTAGATTCCAGTGAACTTCTCTTCTACTGTCTTTAGTCTTGAGTTTAGGGGAGAGTCGGGTAACTTCGGACAAGCGGGTAAATTCGGTCATACAGATGCAAACAGTGAAAATCCAGATGAGACGGCTCAAAATGACCGTCTCACCAGGATTTTCTGTGTTTGGCCAGTTAGTTTTTGTTTTAGTTTCAAACAACTGACATATAAAGGAAACAATGTCAGTGTCCGAATTTACCCGCTGTCCGAAGTTATCCGACTCTCCCCTGCTGTCTTTAGCCTTGAGTTTATGCTCTGTTCTGATTCTTTTATCATTGTCTTTAGCAAACTGACTAAATACCTGCTCTGTGAGAGGCTCACCGGCTGATTTGCTTTCCTTTTGAGGCATTCTTCAGAAGTGGGTGGGGTAAATGTTTACTGTAGGGAGTTAATAACTATACTGCTTGTTGTTCGACAGAAACACCACTGATTTATCACATGAAAGTTTTGTTCAAACCAGTTAGTACCTTAACCACATTAGCTCAGTTCGCTTTCTTCACACGACTTCTCCTAGGCACCGAAGATCATTTTTTTCTTTACTCATTGAAATTTTCAAGTACTGTTATGAATGAGGGTCTCAATGGGGTACCACTGAAATCAGTAATCAGTAAAATTTCAACCCAAAAATCAGTAATCAGTAAAATGTAAGGGCAAAAAGCAGTAATCAGTAATTTTTTTTGGCCAAATGAATAAAATTACATTCCGCAACCGTTCTCTCTACATCATGCCAGTGATGCATACTTTGAAGCCCACTGACTTAGTATCATAATATTCTTTTTTATCCCAACAAACACACAGAAAGACGCCGCTTTCTATGTATATATGATGCAGATGCATTTTATAAAGAAATTTAATGCATGCAATATAACCTGACAAATTCCTGTTTTCATATAAGACGGAGATTGTTCATCAATTTGACAAAAAGAATGATAATTGCATGTAATGTAGCAATCTATTAATTCTTGCATGAAAAGCAGGGCAGTCACGATCTTGATCTAGTTTGTCACAATATGCCATTTTATCTGCAGTATAAGGAAATCAATCTAAAATGTGCCCAACATTTACTTTACCCAATGCTGGTGACAGACCCTATTAAAGCATTGAATAAATAAGACATTTTAGTTTTGACATAATTGCAAATACATCTTCCATTACCCCTACAATCTTAGCACATTAACACGTTTAAACGACCTTGAAATGCAACTTTCAGATAATGACAACGACGGCATAACCATTGATCAATTATCCTTATATGAGCAGCGACACGACAAAACCAACAATGTGGTTGTGCGCCCAGCTTCACTGTCCGCATGAAGGTAGCTTAGACCCTTAGCTACCCTTTAAGCGCTTAGCGAAGGGTCTGACGAGACTGGGTGGATGTCCAGGCTGATCTGAGTCTGCGCTGTCCGCACAACCACATTGTTGGTTTTCTCGTGTCGCGGCTCATACTTGCTTTGGTTTGCAGATGATGCAGCAATATTTTCGGATACGCGCGAAGGCCTGCAAGAGTCTCTCGACAATCTTGAGATTTATTGTAGCAAATGGAACTTGACCGTAAACGTAGAAAAAAACAAAAGTTATGGTATTTCATAAGGGGGGAATTTTAGCGCAAAATAAACGATGGACATATAACGATCAGGAACTCGAAATTGTAAATACGTTTAATTATCTCGGCGTAGTACTATCTAGTGGAGGCTCTTTTATACCAGCAGCCAAGGCCCTAGCAGATAAAGCATTGAAGTCTATGTACTGCTTATTTGAATGCATAAATAGTACCAAACCACCTGTAAAAATTAAGTTAAATTTATTTGATTCCCTCGTTGCCTCAATACTTAACTACGACTGTGAGGTCTGGGGTTTTATAAGCGCGGAGTGCATTGAGAGGGTTCATAGAAAATTTTGTAAGTGGATTTTGAATGTTAAAATGTCAACCAACAATTATGCACTATATAAAGAACTTGGGAGATACCCTCTATCAGAGTTCTTTCGGATAACACGTAGCTGTATAAGTAGCTGTATCGAGACGCATCGGAGAGGGAGAAATCATTATTGCACCTTTGAAACACATCTATATAATACCGTCATATGTTAGTTTGCAGAAGATAGATGCAATTGTTTTACATACGATTATGGCTTTTAGTTTTTGTTTAAGAGTTTTGATGTATGTCTGCCCAATACTTCATTGTCCTCAGCCGCATTGGGTGATTTTGGAAATAGTGCTTGTCCATCCGTCACACTTTCATTTCCATACTCTTAGAAGTTATTGTAATAAGCCCAAATTTGGCGAACAATAATATCCTCCCTTGTCCTCAGTTATATTAAACAGCTTCAACGGGCAATGTCCTAACGTTTTGTTTAATATTTCGTCGGCTGGTTGGTTGCTTTCGGGTGATAAAGGCCTTTGAGGTAGTATTTCAGTCCATAACGAGTTGCCTGCTAGAGATAGGGGACAGGACATACGAGAGAAAAAACAACAAAAAACAGCCAAACAGTCCTCACCCGCACCTACTGCAAGCACGGTAGACCTTGTCCTGCTTTAAGCTAGTTTACCAATGATTTCTTTTTTACCGTTTGGAGTTTTGTTAAATGGACAGAGGAATGGGTTGCAAGTAATAATTGTCTCTGTGAGCTAGGTTCCGGGCTAACTTCTCTCCATAGTCCTATCAGTGGTAAATATATCTAAACATAAATCCTTGTGATAAAAAAAGAGGCTAATGTACATATATTGAGTCATATAACTGGCTGAAAGTAGGGATAACATGTTTTTGGAACAATGACAAAAAGCTTCCTTGTTGCCCGTTGAGATTTTCAATATAAACGAAAGCGGGACAATGAAAAGGGGCCCAAATTTGTATAATTTGTATTTCTACCATTTTCTTCAAGCTTATGACGGCGAAAGTATTTCCGTTTAAGAACAGCGTAAAAACGACTAAACTCAAATGCTTATGCAAAGCGGGTTAACCTTCACGTTTGGTGGTAAAATTTGGGTTCATGTGTATATGTGTATCAACTGAGTCAAATAATTTGCAAACACAGGGAGAAGATGTTTTTGAAAAATGAAAAATTGCTCCACAAAATACAGTTTTCAATTTCCGGACCCCCGTCGAGCAAAGTAGTATAAACAAAAACAGGACAACAAATGGAGTCTCATGCCTATACATTGTATTTTTATTTATTTATTTCTTTATTTTTGTCAGATGTATGATATCGAAAGTCGGTCATTTCAGTTGCCGACTAAAATGACATTTAATATTAATGCTCACAAGCGTTTTATGTGAAACTCAATGTTGTTTTATTTGTGAAAAGCAGGCTAAAAACCGTCATTTACAACTTCGAAACTGTAGTAAAAGGCTTGCAGCGGTACCTCACTATAAAATATCTCACGACAGAGCAAATGAGCCTTCAGCCGCTATTTATATTCCAATACAGAAAGAAAAAGCAATGACTATTGGGTAACTCTAATGCATAGGCGTACTACTTATTTGAATAGCCCTACTGTGCTTGCAGTAGCTGCGGGTCGGGGTTGTTTGGCTATTTTGTTCTCTCGTCTATCTCTATTTTCTATCGCTCTTTCTCTGGGAGAAGGCTCGACATAGTCTGAAATAATGTCTCAAAGAGCCATTTAACCCAAACCAAACCAACCAACCAACCAATCATTTTTAATTCCCTTTCGACAGATGCAAAAGCGGGACATTTATTGGGTCCCATGCCTGAACATTGTATCTTTACCATTTAAATCAGGCTTATGATATCGAAAGTGTGACCAAAATCAATTTTCAAATCCGTTCTATGTGAAACTCAAAGCTTGTTTTATTTGTGTAAAGTTGGAAGTGAGAACCTTGCAGTGATACCTCATGATAAAATATTTCATGAATGTTTACCATGATACAGCAATGGGGCCTTTAAGCTTTAAGAGTTTCTTGGTGTAGTTTAAACAAGAATTACAATGCATTGCTTATCCTTTTTAGAACAGCCTGACATGCAAAGTAGGTTACTGCAGCCCATATATAAAACAAGAGTTCCGCGAAACACTATGTCGCACCTTCTTTGCACCTTCACATTAAATACTCAATTAAAGCATCATTTTGTCACACATGTAAATTTGGTCAAAATCCATTCAGTAGTTTATGAGATATCGTTTTCATGTTTTTCGCTATTTCTAGTAGCGGTGGATGGCGGCTGTTTTGGATGGTCAGTTTGAAAAATCTTGAAGTGGCCTCATGCAAGGATCATTCTGGAACAAATTTGATTCATTCAGGGATTCTAGAAAATTTGTCATTTTCATGTTTTTCTATTTTTAGTAACGGTGGCTGGCGGCCATCTTGGATGGTTTCCAATCACTTAATTTAAAAGAACTCCATTAATGGATAATCCTGACCAAATCTGACCAAAATCCGTTCATGTTTACTTGATATATTGGAATTTTAGCAAAATAAGGCTTTTAAACAGAAAGTAGATCACTGTGGCCTAATTCTGCTACATTTTTTTATTTTAAAGATTAACTCCCTTGATAATAATAACCAAAAAAAAATTATGAAATATTTCATGCAATATCTCCGACATGGTCTAACTATACATTTAAAATAGAGTTTAGATGATAATATTTGCTAAAAGTGACTTTAAACAAAACAAAAATAAATTTTCAAACTATCGCAGAACGCGCTCGAAATCGTTTTAATTGGACAAAAATAATTTATTCATACGTCACAATCACGTGCACAAATAAGAAAAATACCTGTACATGATCACATGACGCACGTCGTCAAAATAGATACTTTTACAGGCCGTGGGGAAGTAGGTAATTTGTAATTTAATTTGAAGATTATTTTTCATTCCTTATTTGTCGAAAAAACATGCATTTTCCCAAAGCTTGTACGGTTAATTATGAGACTATCACATATTGTTTAACGAAATTTCGTTAAAATATTTGTTTCTAAAAACATGAAATAAACGAGGGAGACAATCTTGAATAAAACCAAGACGCAACTGATGTTGCTTGCAAAATTTCAGCCAAATATACCAAGCGGTTCTGGATAAAAAGTTGGTTTTATTGTTTTTGTTATTTTTTATTTATCTTGGAAACTGGATTTTTACCATGCTGAAGCCCTACAGTCTTGTTATGCAGCATGTGAAATTTGAGAACCGTGGATGCATAGGTTTTGGAGAAAAGGTCTTTTGAATGGACTTAAATGCTAGAATCGACGTAAATGTGAACGGACGGACGAACGGGTTGACGGACAGACGGAAAACCGGACCCCTATATCGCACCTTGCTAAAGCAGGTGCGACAATTATCGCCGTGACCCCTCACCCACACAAAATAGCCATCTATCACCCCCATGACCCCGGGTCATCCCCAAAAATACCAAAAAAGATATTTTGTTCAAGCTACTTCTTGCAAGAGCACACCATAAACATTATTACCTCCCTTGAATAAATAATATGTAAGTGTTGTAAAGAATAATCATTTCATCTGCTTATTGTTCCTGTTAGCTGAAATTAGCAAAATATATATATATATTGTAAAAACATATGAGGTATTGTAAGAAAAAGATTTGTAATCGGAAGGTTTCTAAAATAGTTTATCTTTATCAATTTATTTCATATGCAAACTTAGTCAACTGTCTTTGAAATTGATTTATTGTTGGAACAGAAACTCAGAAAATTGAAACCAAAAAAAAAAAAAAAAAAAAAGAAAAGAAAAAAAAAAAACAGTCGGGCAGCTTGGTTACAGAATTGCAACAACAACAATTCCCCTCGTCGAGTTGGAAAGGGGACAGACAGACAGACACTGTGCCAGGAGTGTGCTCTTACGGATTTATTCCGCTAAGCCTCCTGGGGGAACATTCGTATGAGAATTCTACCAAAACAACAACAACAACAACAAAAAAAACCCGGAAATACGAAGTTACTGCAAAACGGAATAAATTCCCAAAGAATAAACCAACCAACGGCTGAGACGGTAGGAAAAGCCCTTTGCTACGATACAGGTGGGCTCGAGTACCAACGGATCCACTAGCGCATCGACGACCCATGTGTTAGCTATGACGAAAAAAGGAATTGTTACACCACCAGCGACTGATTATCCATCCTCGGGATGGCTACCCAAGGTCGGATAAGGAAGAAAGTAAGAGGCCGCGGACCACCATGCTCACTTACACGTCAACCATCAGTACCCCCTGGGAACCTTGGAGGATGGACCGTCGACATGGTGGGGGTTGAGGCTCCTGTGGCTCAGAAGAGGACCGCCGAAACTACGTCATCAGCAGTCCACCAAACCAACCAGCAGACAGACAGTGGTCAGGAGGCAGGCCCTTTGCTTTGACTCCTGGCCCTTTTCAGGGCTTCCGGCCGAGCACTGGTGCCTGGGATATTGTGCAATAGTCGGAATTAACTTAAACCATAGAAGACCGTTGGCAATTCACTTTATGCCGTTATTCTAACTTACTTAACACACATCTTTCAACCGGGCTTGAAGATTGGCCTGGAATTCAGGTCAGTTCTTCATCCTGATAGCCACCTGTGAGTTAAACAACTAATCTGGATTGTCCTGGGTAGCCCCCATGTGCCTCCGGTGCCCAGCTACCTTAAAAATCCTCGAATGGAAATTGAATTTGAGACAGCTGATCAATCCCTTTCCGATACGTCCAGATACGGCTACGTTTACAGATACGTGTTATCCGAAAGAACTCTATCACCATGAAATGAAGTGGAAATACCAAGATTTTTGCTTAGGCTTGTTGAGTTACTGGCAGGGGACGCAACCGCGGTTTTAAAATTTAAGAGGCAAAACTGTTAAGGTAAATGGGTAGACCTGTCCCGGCAAAAAGACTAAAAGACAGAAAATTCCAATCCATAGAATTTGTTTAAACTTGTCATATATAATATTTAGGTATGATAGTACATTACAAATTTAAAAAGAGAACGGGAGATACATGGATTCGTTTTCGAGCCATGGGCCATGACTATGGAGTATGCAGGCATTTCTGATTTATAAAAAATGTAACTGCACATATGCAGTAGATTTCATGAATGACATATTTCATGTGTATCCCTATTTGCCACACATATAAAGCTTGCATGTTTATACAAACACACCTACTGGGAAAGCATATGACACAACTTATCTTAGAAGTTACGATCATAAATTTTATTTAATTGAATTTTCATCATATAACATTAAATTGGACTGGACTAATAAAGATTTTTCGCCGATTTCGGTAACCGCTAACCCGCATGTGACGCCGCTAACCGCTATTTTTTCTTTCAAATTTCGCTAATCAGTATATTTTTCGGCCGATTCCGGTAATCACTTAAAGCAGAGAGGACGCCGCTAACCGGTGTAATTTCCTCTCAAATTTCGCTAATCAGTAATTTTTGGGGCCAAAATTCGCTAATCAGTAAACCCCATTGAGACCCTCATGAATTCCGGAACCCGGAAATCTTTCCTACCGTATACGGGGTTTCATTGCACACAAGCTTTCATTATCACACTCCCATTGTCCTAATATGACTGAAATAATGTTAAAAAGACAAAAAATCGCAAGACATCCATCCATCCATTCTTGCTTCCAAGTGAATCATCTACCTTCTAGAATTACAGCCAGAATCCATATTTGGTTGGAGAAGTTTCATTACTCATTTTCAATGTTGATAAGCATTGCCATACGCCAAACTAAAAGTGATTGAGCCACGACACGGGAAAAGCAACAAAGTGGCATGTGCGCCAAGCGCAGACTCAGATCAACCTGGGCATATGCCCAGGCTGATCAGAGTCTTCGCTGTGCGCTAAAAGGGTAGGGGTCTGAGCTAGCTCCATGCGGACAGCAAAGGTTCTGATCAGACTGGGTGAAGTCCCAGGCTGATCTGAGTCTTCGCTGGGCGCACATGCCACTTTGTTGGTTTTGTCATGTCGCGGCTCATGTGTTCTTTCCAGATCTGTGTGCCAACTGCACTATAGTTAATGGAGCCGCTTACGCCAGTCACCCGACCGACTGTGGCAAGTTTGTGCAGTGCCATTATAACCATTTTGGCCATCTCATTGGTGAAATCCAGCAATGTGCATTTGCAACCTACTGGAATATGGACAAGTTGGCATGCGTATTCTACGACGAAATAACTTGTAAAAATGGTAAGTAGGCCGGGCATTGACTCATATTACATTTTGCCCCGACAAACTACAATAAAGACAATATAAAATATTTACCCATTTATGCACAGTTGAATGAAATGGATGAGTCCATTTGTCGAGTAAGAGGTGTCTGATTTAGTCTATTTTTAGTTTGTCTTCTACACACAGTGAAGACCCTGACCAAACGCCGCGAATTGCGGCGTCTGATCTGGGTCTGCACTGTTTGCCTATGTCCCATTTATGAAATGCTAGGCAGTATTAGGTTAATAAATAAGCCAGCATCGATGAACCAATTGGCATGCATGAGTAAACACTCGAGCCGCGACACGAAAAAAAAAAAAGAATGTAGTTGTGCGCCCAGCGCAGAATCAGATCAGCCTGGGCATCCGCCCAGTCTCATCAGACTCTTCGCTAAGCTCTTAAAGGGTCGCTAAGGGTCCAAGCTACCTCCATGCGGACAGCGAAGACTCTGATCAGACTGGGCGGATGCCCAGGCTGATCTGAGTCTGCACTGGGCGCACAACCATTTTGTTGGTTTTCTCACGTCGCGGCTCAGTCTGCTTTTTGTAGTGCAACTACTAGGCCAGTTTACCATTAACATGCACATTTTGTAGGTTGTTAATTGATATTTAAATTAAATATGTTTTCCCATCTAAGCATACAACTAATTAGACACACGTTATTAACATAACTCCCAGGTGGCACATACTATTTATTATTTACATAACATTTAGAATAATAAACAGGGCTGCACCATGGTAAAGGTACACTGTTGGAATACGCGGACTGCAAAGTCTTATTTGGACCTGAGTCTCTGCGCGGTTTTCAGTCTATATTATGGATTCTGCAGAATTACACATTGCCATTCGAAACAAGCAAGGCTCAAATCAGGTTGCAGATGCACAGCCTGATTTAGGTCTTTGCTGACATAAGGCAGGTTCTTGTCAACTCGTGATGCTTGCACATTTTTGTGTCAGGACATGCCTGTTTTGTACTCAACGTTCAACGTTTGGATGCACTCTAATGTGCTGACTCAAAAGAATGCAATAATTGGATAGTAACACACGCAGACACACATACACGCACGCACACATACACACGCGCGCGCACTTTGTAAAATAGGCCTTGCAAAAAGGTTAAGTGGATCATTAATAATATATTTGAGCCGCAACACGACAAAACCAACAAAGTGGCATGAACGCCCAGCGAAGCCAGATCAGCCTGTCTATTCGCCAAGTCTGATCAAAGTTTTCGCTGTGCGTTTACAGGGTAGCTAAGGGTCTAAGGTAGCTTCGTGCGGAGAGCGAAGACTCTGATCAGACTGAGAGGATGACCAGGCTGATCTGAGTCTTCGCTGGGCGCACATGCCACTTCGTTGTTTTTGCCATGTCGCGGCTTAATAATCATCAAGTCAGCATTTAAGCCGCTTTCTTTACAGATAAATGTGCGAGTCTTCCTGACTCAACAGTGTTTGGTGCTCAGGGTAACTGCCGGGGATTCTGGGAGTGTTTGGGTGGTCATGCTGTCCCTAAATGCTGCCCACGGGGCTACACATACGAAGAAGAGAAAGGATGTGTTGAAGATAAAGATGAAATCTGTTTAGACAGATGCTTCAATGACAAGGCAAAGAAACAAGGTAAAATATACTTTCATATTTCATTCGGCTGAACTTGCCAGCTTCAATATCATACCCGTCTAGAAGTAAATAGCTGAGATACACATGGCCTTCCACTTACTGAGTGACAACCTAATTTGAAATAATTGAGCCGCGACACCAGAAAACAAACAGAGTGGCATGTGTGCCCAGCAAAGACTCAGCTGTCGGCATGGAGCTGTCTTATACCCTGTTTAGACTAGAGTTTTAATCCGAATCGAATCCGAATTCGCTTCGAATTAACTGTTTACACTCAATCGGAACACCGCTCGGCCAATTCCGTGAATCAACCTCGGATGTATGACGTGGGACTACTTACGTCACACGACTGTTGTTAGGAACAACGATATAAACAAAGATGGCCGCACTGTCGCGCCGAGTAAATAATAAAATGAGAAGAAGCAAATGTCTCGTCATTAATAATTGACTATTTTGTTTTAACAACAGTAAAGCATTAAATGAATGTCCGTGCAACAGCTGTAAAAGGTCGCAGGTCGAGAATTAATTCATTCGTAGACCTAGAGATCTACGGCTTCGGCGTATACGTTCGGCCGAACAACAAAATGTTGGATTTTGCTGCATATTGCTCCGCCTTACATACGCCCGAGGTCTGATTCATGCAATTGGCCGAGGAGTTCCGAATGTGTTTACACTAGCAAATCCAATCCGAATTAAAGACTAATTCGGAGTAAACTAATCCTACTGAGTACCTTGGATCGAATCCGAATTAACTTTTACTTCGGATTAAAAGTCGTGTCTAAACAGCAAACCGAAGCGAATCCGCATTCAAATTTATTTTTGTTTTTACTGACCTCGGGCATGTTTAGGTCATGTTAACGTTTGAGCATGCTGCATTTACTTAACTGCGAAGTAACTTGCACCGAATCGAAAACGGTATAGTCTAAACAGACAAGTGGGTTCGCTTCGGATTACCTTATTGCGGAGCAATCTGTTCCGAATCGAAACCGGTATCGTCTAAACATAGTATTAGATCCTTAGCCACCCTTCAAGCGCACAGCGAATACTCTAATCAGACTGGGCGCACATGCCACTTTTTTGGTTTTGTCGTGTGGTGGCCATTATCTTAAACCTTACCCCAGATGCCTAACTGTATTGATTAGTGCATTTTGGATGGATGGATGGATGACTTGCGAATTTACGTCCTTTTTAACAGTTTTTCAGTCATAGCAGACCAGCGCTTAACGTACTGAGCTACCTGCTGTTAGTGACAGATATAGGTGACGGCTTAACAGTGTGTCTTGACATTGGTGTCTTCCAAAGACTATGACCCTTTAATAAAGATCCTAGATCGACCACTTACATTTATCCGCCCCTATCGGTTTACTGTGACTGTATTTGCAATTACAGTTTGCTACGATTCAGATTTAATCAGCCCCCACGCTTGGTTATTTATGTTTTCAAGGATGTTAGGAAAAGAAAAAGCTGTTAAGAAACGAAAAAAGTCATAGTTACTAAACGACCTGGCTATCAGGTCGTTTGGTAACTTTGCCTCTTTTTCGCTTCGTAACAGCTTTTTTTCGTTTCGTAACAGCCCTGGTATATAGGCCTACATAGTTAACCGGGGGTGAGTCGGAGTCGCACAAACAAAGTAAAAGATGAGAGTAGTTTGCATGATCAGAAAATCACCTTGCCCAACCCCTTTAGCAGATATGCCATGATAATGGCATATACGCTGCAATGATGGCATATCTACCCTCTGGGCACACAGGTTGGACGACGTTGAATCAGTGGTGATTCAAGGTTGATTCAACCTTGTGTGCTTACTGGGTTGCCACTATTATGACTCCTGTTATAGCGTTTGTACCGCTCGGCAGGGTAGATACTCCGAAGTGCATAAACGGAGATCCATAAACGTGTTTTTTTTAACTTTGTTAAATCAGGGTTTTATTATTATTGCAGATTGTGATAAAAGCGAAATAGCTGGAAATCCTCATGTCTACAAGCAATATGTGGTGGGATATGGTCACTATATAATGCCCTGTGCTCCAGGAACTGTTTTTATTCAGGACAAGTGTACATGTGAAAAAGGAGAAAAGGTCATTATTAAAGACAGAAGTAAGTATGTACACGTTATTTTAATTGTGCACTGGCGGGGTCAGTGAATGTAACTTTGTTTTCAGATATAAAATGTAAAATAATGTTTGACTCTCAATCAATATGAAATGCTGATACCAATATGCTCCCTATTATCTGAATATCGATAGCAGCTTATCTTCGAGTAGCCCTAGGAATATCTGAGTTTTGCTCGGGTTTACCAAAGTCATTATACCGAGAGTGCCCAAAGTTAGTCCTATCTCTACTTATGTTTAAACCCAATCGGAACATCGTTCGGCCAATTCCGTGATTCACGGAATTGGCCGAGCGGTGCTCCGATTGGTTTAAACCAGCTATAGTACTCTGCCGTTGACAAGCGTCAGTCGAACCCCTCTCCCCGACGAGTTCCAGGCTCATTTAGTGCATGTTCTTTGTTTCAGAATGCCGACCAGAAATTTATTTGCCATTTACTGCGAATACTGACGATATGTCTGGGAACGGATTCTACGTCAGAAACGAAAACGTAATCGTTCAGAATGGCGTCGCCAAATTTTACGGAAATGGCCGACTGATAATTCCAAGATTCACCAACCTTGAACACAGTAAAACAGTTGCCATCAAGATCAAATACACGTCGTCTGCTACAGATCCGCTCGTTGCACGTGCCATCGTTTCGAATAGCGACTGTGGGATACTTCCGTCCATAATAATATCTGAAGACTCCAGTAATATTTACTTTGGTGTGGGGACGTCATCAAACAGGTTTAATTTCACCTCAGTTCCTCGTGAGGTAAGGCTTGTGTAAATAAATCAGATTCATGTTCTTTGTTCATATCAGCCATGAAAAATGTCGTCTCCAGCACTTGTGGAGATAATGCCTGTCCTTAAATTAATATTCCATGTAATTGTATTCCATCTAATTTTACATTTCAAGAAGTTTGCATATGCCCTAAAATACTTGATAAAACTTTTAAACCCGTTAAGATATAGCGTCGTAGAAATTCTTCTGTGAAAGTGTCACATGATTTTAAATAAATCTCGCTTTACATGTTGTCAGGGGCCGTATTCATAAAACCACTTAAGTCGTTGCTATGCTGTTGCTAAGGCTAAATTGCTATACAGGAGATTCCCTACAACAACGAAACTTACTCTGGAGGAACAGTCTTTTTCAGACTGTTCCTCCAGAGCAAATTTCATAGTTGTAGGGAACCTCCTTCAAAGAAATTTAGTCTTAGCAACAGCATAGCAACCACTTAAGTCGTTTTATGAATACGGCACCTGATCTCAAGTCGGGCAATCAAGAAATAGATGCCTTCTTGTGATAGATTTCAAACAATTAAACAAAACATTTATTACTGATGTGCCCAAGGGTTCGGGCCTTGGCCGAAACTCAAATGGGGAATCAACGTTCTGGTAGCAGAAGGTCAGGTGAGGTAGCGGAAGGTCAGAAGATATCCCCCCTCCCCCTTCCCTCGGGAAGATCATTTAGTTGCCATGCCATAAAGACTGTCGTGTCTATTCAAGTTGATTATTTGTTAGATCATGACTTGAGATAACTAACGTTGTGTAAAGTTACTGTAAACTAAATATTAATTTACATTTTGATTACCAAGTGATCACTGAGTGAAACAATAAAAGATACAGAGAACGCCATGTTAGTGTGTTTTGAGATCAAGTTTATCAGGCGAGACCAGAAACAGGATAGAAAGGGCGAGGCTTGCCGAGCCATTCCTACATTTTTCTATTCGAGCCTGGTAAACTTGATATCAAAAGACGCAAACACAGTTTTCGATCTATCGCGATTTGAATGTGTTTAAAAATGATGAAACTCAGTTTTGCCTGAACTTGCTGGCGTCGCAATATGCCTGATGACGTGATTCGGTATCGTTATTTGACTATGTGCACATTGAACATTATCACTTCCAATGTAACTGAGAAGAAACTCGCTTTCAAGCACGGCCTGATATCATTTGCATAAGTGCAGTTCTAAACTGATTTGATATCCCATTATAATGTCATACCCCTGTTACCAGGTGGAGGTTGCAGCAGATGCATGACAAAACAAATAGAATACCTCTTCACTTTCCAGCAAACTCCTACCGGACCAATGACGTCACAGGAAGTTACGTATTTATTCGAAGACGGAGTTCTTTACGGAAGCAATGGAGTCAACGAAACTAGAATTGATGTTCCAGGTATGATAGTTTTCTTGGCGATTACACTGACATGGATAAAGATCACATCTCGTCACTGCACCATAGCATGGTTTAGTGTACTGAGAGATGTGCAGGGGCGTAGCCAGGAGCAATTTCAAGATACGCACAATTATGTTTTATACATCTTCAGGGGGAGTGTAGTGATTCAGCCCCTTAGATATTTCACGCTGCCGTGTCCTTTGGCAGTTGGTATTGAAATCTTGTCAAATTTATAAAGTAGCAACAAACAAATATGCAGGTGCTTTTTGAAATTTTGTCAATTTGACAAAATTTCAATACGCTCCTGCGTATTTGCGTGTAGGTCAGTACGCCCCTGCTGTGGACTTGATGGCTTACATGTTTATTTCATACACTAAAATTTATTGAGTTCGAAGTAGATCTAGTGGATCTAATTAGATAACAAAAGTGAACAAAATATTCCCCTTATCAAACATTACTTCAGTTGTAATACAGTTTCACGGTTTCACAGGCTGCAACACAGAGAGACTGGACTCTTGTACATATCCGTGTTTTATACTTTGAATGCTGTAGCGTTGTGTTTACTCTTGTGTATGTGAAAGATGTAGCATTGTCAGCCATTTTGTTTTCATAACTTGAACAGCATGGTCCCCAATAAGGGGTATATTTGGTATATTTTGTTCATATTTGTTTGTAGGAGCTTATCTTAGTAAATATTTTTGCTTATCGTTTCTATTTATATTGTTTGAACCCTCTGAAGAAGCCGAAAGGTGAAAGCGCTTAGGTAACATATTGAGAATTGCACTGTTAATGATTATCTCTCCATATAAAAAATGCAAGATTGGGACGAAAGCAACACACTTATTTATTTCTTCTCCTAGATTATCCTGATGATTCTTAACCCCAAAACTGATATCTGATCAGATGTTTTCTTAAAAGTTGAAGTGCATCGTGATAATTCTTTTTTGGCAGCAAGATATTTCATTCTGAATTACAATTCCTTTCGTTATAGGCACTTTGAGAAATGTCCAGTGTGCTTTACACATAGGTGACGCTGATGACCTAGAGAACTTTGTGGGTGTAATTGATGAGGTGAGTTAAAGTAGTAATATATTATGAAGATAACTTAGATTTACTCACATGCAAAATTTCAAAATAGATAGATTAATAAATAAATAAATAAATAAATAGATAGATACTACCAAAATATTTGTATAGTAATATTTACAAAAGACAACTGGCGGCGTATTGCCAAGTAATCTGTTCAAATAAAAATATAGATGTAACAAAATTGGAAGAATTGCGGTCCGCGATCGAAATCGCATGATTTGAAAGAAAAATCACTTGGACAAGACCACATGAGCATAATAGAAGCTATCTGACTTGCTTTCAGTTTAGGCCAAATTTCATTTCAACTTCAAATTTATTATTTCAATTAATGTCAATTAATTCAAAGTGTTTTCTATGGATTTCATGAAAAATTTAGCTACAACATGTTTGATAGTGTAATGTCTAACGAAATCTGGTAAAAACACTTAATTTAGAAACGATGAAATGGCGACGGAGTAAAGCGTGAATCCTTAAGATGAAGAAAGTCTAGGCTGAGTTCACAGGGTATAGACCAGTCCGCCAATTTTCGCTTCCTGCAGAGACTGTCCGTCATACTTGGCTTCCGCCGAGACTGTCCGCGATCTCTTGCTTCCTGCGGGGACTACCGTCCTCGAAAAATGGCTTGCTGCCGAGCCTGTCCGCGTGACTCTGCTTCCTGCCGAGATCCTCGGCAGGAAGCAGATTCACGCGGACAGTCTCTGCAGGAAGCTATTTATCATGTACAGAAGTCTCAGCAGGAAGCAAGAGATTGGGGACAGTCTCGGCGAAAGCCAAATATGACGGGCAGTCTCTGCAGGAAGCGAAAATTGGCGGACTGGTTTAGACCCTGTGGAGTAGCTAAGTACAAAAGGAGCAGCTTGTAAATATCCAATGCCATTTCCACTGGGACATTGTGGGATTTGATTATATTAATTCCTGATCATTGCCTATCGTTTTTACTTTGTGGAAAGTGAACAGGCACTATCTCAGAATTATCTACAAACCCTACCTTGCCTTGAGCCCTTAGTATCACTGGTTTTCTTAGATAATTATCATCACGTGCAAAGAGACCTTAAGCCGTGTACATACAGTAAACCCTCAAATCAGTGAAATCACGCTGCGCAGCTGTGCAATCAGACCTTGGACTTAACACGTTTCACTTTTTAGATTCTTCAGTATAAAATAGATTGTATGTGCAAAAATGGAATACACTGATCAGACTGCGCGGATCTGAGTATTACCTTTTCGCATATGCCCTAAGGTATTTTTTTCACGCACCGCCAATAATTAGTAGATTTCATTGTGACACGTCTCAGAAGTGTCTTGTTTACATTGTTTAGAACTTTTATTTTGTTTCTTTCAGATTAGTGTATATCTGTGTAATCCTGACAAACCTTAGAGAGGACCAATCCAGAAAAATAAGAAATCCCTGCTGACATCCGTTGAAGATTACATTCTTTTTATATCTTATTTAATTTCTTATGCACTTTTATAATTTCTATATTTAGTGATGTATTTGTGCTTGTTGTTATTTGGAAAATAATAAAGCTAAACTATGAGTATATTATGTAATTATGTAATGAGTATATTATTAATGCAATAGCAACAATTCAAGGAAAATGACTTTACATGTATATGAATTCACGGAAGAATGACTTGAAATTGTCTTGTCATGAATTCAAGGAAATTACGTTTATTTAAATTCAAGAAAAATGACTTTACAAAAAAAGGTAACAAGATAAAACCAAGAAAAGTGACCTTACATGATTTCGACGAGAATGACTTCAAATGAATTAAGAAAACTCTTCTTACATGGACTTTAGAATTGCACATTACATACATGAGCCGCGACACGACAAAACCAACAATGTGGTTGTGCGCCCAGCGCAGACTCAGATCAGCCTGGGCATCCGCCCAGTCTGATCAGAGTCCTCGCTGTCCGCATCGAGGTAGCTTCGGCCCTTAGCTACCCTTTGAGCACTTACCGAAGAGTCTGGTTAAACTGGGCGTATGCCCAGGTTGATCTGAGTCTGCACTGGGCGCACAATCACATTGTTGGTTTTGTCGTGTCGCGGCTCAAATGATTTTCTATCTTGAGAATGATTTTGCTTCTGATTAAAAACCATTACGGCTGAACGTAAAATGTTGAATTATCCGAGAAGGAACCTATAATAATGTTCTCGTATCAAATGTACTACTTACTTTGAACCAAAGAAATAGTTGTTTGTTGTTATGTTTAATTTTATTTTAGCTATTTAGTTTTTTGAGCATGTACTGTTTTAGTATCCTTTATATGTCTTATATGTTTTATATGTATACACTACTGTCTTATCTCATCTCTCTTACAGGTTTTACATGATCCATGCATGTAAAATTGAAAATATTGATATAGTCTCTTATAATGCACATGTATATTTAATATGTTAGTCGGTCTAACACATCGGACTTTAAATAAAATTTGTATCTGTATCTGTATCTATTTCTGTCTTGAAATACTCTATGTTAATTAGAACATTGTGCATAGTAATGCTACCGTAAAGTGACAGAATGTAAGACTGTTTAAAAGATACTGTTAATGTAATTGTGTATCCGTTGTGTCTTGTAATAAATCTTTTATACTTCTTCATTTTGTTCTTTTCCTATATAAAACGCCTCACATGATAAACAAAGTGGCCTGTGCGCCCAGCGAACACTCGGATCATCCTGGGCATCCGCCCAGTCTGATCAGAGTCTTTGCAGTGCGTTTGAAGGGTAGCTAAGGGTCTAAGCTACCTTCATGCCGACAGCGATGACTCTGATCAGACTGGGCGCACATGCCACTTTGTTGATTTTGTCGTTATGCGGCTCAGTTGTATTTATTTAAAAATACTAACCATTTAAGATAATATTTCTTAAAACGGAATCAGTTAAGTCACGTCGGTTACTTTGGTTTTCATCCCTTGCTTCGAGAGGATCTTCCTTTAGAATTTATTTTTATCATTTGAGCCGCGACACGAGAAAACCAACAATGTGGTTGTGCGCCCAGCGCAGACTCAAATCAGCCTGGGCATCCGCTCAGTCCGATCAGACTCGTCGCTAAGCACTTAAAGGGTAGCTAAGGGTCTTAGCTACCTCCATGCGGACAGTGAAGATTCTGATCAGACTGGGCGGATGCCCAGGCTGATCCGAGTCTTTGCTGGGCGCACAGCCACTTTGTTGGTTTTCTCGTGTTGCGGCTCATATATACGTCGTATCTGAGAGTGTAAGAAAGCCATGCATTAAAGATAATCAACTAGTGGATTAAATATGCAAATTACGTTATAACGTTACTGGCTGGCGACCAGTGATGGCCGTTTTTTTGTTACTCTTTTTATCTTGTAACGGACATATAGTGATTAGTGATTCTATATTTTGGTTTAATAAACTAGGGGTAACTGTCGTTATAATACTTATTTATTTTTTGAAACAGACTATAACTTGTGCCTGTGACAGATCCTCAAACTAGGTCACCAAAACGCACTGAAATACGAGCGTGGCGTACCAGTGATGGCCGTCACGAATGCCATGCGTTGAATGATGCATTTTTCAAAACCTTGTTGTGGATTTAAACTTTGATGATATGTCATTTTAAGTCTGTGGTCTTTGTCAGAGTTAAATAGTTTTAGCGCGTTCAGGACAGATAGAATATAAGCAACAATCAGAAACGGACTTTAAAACTCTGACGTAGTCAATTCGTAGGCGCACGCTACGTTACGCCGAAAACAAACATAAATAATGGTTGCACGTGTGCTGTCATTTACAAGAATTTAGATGCTTTTTTGCAGGCTGGTTGCAGGTTATACCTTTTTCGTCGTAGGTAATCATTTATAAAGCAATTTGTTCATGTTTATTTCTGTATTTAATTATGTGTGTATCAAGGGTTGTGATCCCCGGCAAGGCAATAATGTTGGTATGAGGGTAGCTTTGGGAAATTGTTAACCTTCTGCCTTCCGGGGAGATAATTTAACCAGTCTTTTTTGTGGGAGTTCCTTTTGTTTCCTTTTACAAAATGGCCAAATCTGAGACGGATCAAATACGTAATTGCGCGTGCAAAATGCAAACGGCCACCACTGGTACGCGGCCACCACTGGTCGCACGCCAGTATACGCGTTGACGTCCATATTTATAACGTCGCGGTCTAATGGCGAAATCGTGACGTTTTGGTGGAAAATTTGCTAATAAAATGCAATTTTAGTGTCATATGATTAATAGAATCTTGCATTCGTGCTCCTGTATCATTGAATAATCGATTAACTTTTCCCCAACTCGTTTTGATAAATTCTGTAATACGTGAGCACTCATGTAAGATCCCATATATCTTAATTACAGCTGCTGTTCAGTGTCATGTATTCCCCATCACCATAAAGCAGATGATATAATTTCTGATCCTTTGGTGTAATTGGGCTCATTTGGAGTCAGTTTGAAAACAGAGCTCAGCTGAAGCCGGTGCTAAGGGTCTTGGGCAGTGTTGCAACATTAAATTACTTCACATGAACCGACTCAGTTAAACAATACGAACCTGTATATAGCAGTACAAACTAAGACGGGGCCGACGAAAAACACCGTATGACGTGATCAGCTACAACCCCAAACCAGCAGAGGGTTTGTTACTATTTGATTAGGGTTTTGACTCCACTGTATAGATGCTTCAAAAGTTCATATTGTTTTGAACTGACTGCATAAGCGTGCAGGATGATTCACAAGCCGGGACCTCAAACAGTCCTCTCATGCCTATAGTGGCTATGTAATGACACTAAAGTGTAGATCTAATCAGATGTCTGCAGTTGATAAAGTAACCACCCCTCTCCTCACAAACATACACACAACGGAAAAGGAGCGGCTGTAGAGTAGTGGATAACACTCCAGACTACCAATCCAGGGGTCGCAAGATCGATCCCCCGCTTCTCCGGTCTTTCGGATGAGACTTTAAACCGAGGTCCCGTCTCCATATGACCTCGTTGTTAGTGGGACGTTAAACCCGAGTTCACTCACTCACTCACAACGGAAAATGTGATTTTTCCGACTTCGAAGATCGACAAAACAAATGCTTACGATGTTTATATCATAGACCATATCATTCGAATGGCACTATCCCCCACTTCTCCGTATTTTCGGATGAGAATTTAAACCGAGGTCCCGTCTCCGTATGACCTATGTGTTGGTGGGACGTTTCACCGAGTTCACTCTTACTCACTCCCTCGCTCCCCCGCTCACTCACTCCAGTGACACTAAGATGAAGAAGAAATCGACTAAGATGTATGATACATGTTACAAAATGACCTAGAGCAACGCATCAAGTCCTTTCTTGCCGAAAAAATACGACGTAACGTGAAAAACTCTATAATAGTCTGTCGAAAACGAAAAAGAACTCTTTCAGAGCCACCCCACAGAATGGTCAGTGTGAAATACTACTTGGGGTTCAAACCGATGTTAAAGGCGCCCAATCTTTACACAATGTTCCGATATTGAGCCACTGTGTGTATTGAGTCTGCATAGCGGTTTCCTAACTTAGTGGAAGTCTACTGGATCATTAATTCCGATATTGCTTCAGTCTGAAAATATCCTTCAGACAAAGTTCGACGGCAGTTTCTTCGGGGTAGTGCCATAACGTCTAGTTCAAAACGTCTACTCCCTGGTGGTTTTCTTTTGACAACCCAGGGATCTCCAGGAGTAGCAATAAGTTGTTGCTGTCGAATCATCTTAGTTTTTATTCGCGATTCTTTTTTTCCCGTGATGATTCATATATGATTTTGGAAAGCTTCACATGGACCGAATAGCTAACTAATTTTTTTTTAAGTTTTCGAACCAATGCGAGTTAGAGGCGAGAGTTTGGTCCACATAAACAAGTAAGCACCCAAAGTAATTTATTACGTCAACTGTTCATAGGTGGGTTTTTTCTTATGTGCTTGTTTTTGTTGGCCATGTTGACGCTTTCGTTCACCATTTGCGCTAAAGGTGTGTTTAGTTGGGGTAGCTGAATGACCACCTGTCTTGGGAAAGAGCTGGGGCCGTATTCATAAAGCCACTTAAGTCGTTGCTATGCAGTTGCTAAGGCTGAATATCTGCTAAGGCTGAATATCTATAAAGGAGATGCCCTGCAACTATGAGATTTGCTCTGGAGGAACAGTCTTTGTAAGACTGTTCCTCCAGAGCGAATTTCATAGTTGTAGGGAATCTCCTTCAAAGAAATTTAGCCTTAGCAACAGCATAGCAACCACTTAAGTCGTTTTATGAATACGGCCCCAGCTCATTCGGTTTACGTGAACTGCTATCATTTTTAGATACTTCTTTTCTATTTTGTTTTGAGGGCATAATACGGAATCTGATTGTATTAGTCCCCGACCATTGCCTATGTTTTTACTTTTCATGACATTCGCTCTTCGGATATGGAATATACTACACTTCTGTGATATGTATTTTTGGTGGCATATCAAGTTGAATGACGAATAAACCAACGTCTGTGTAGATACCGCTCACTGTCACCAACGTCTGTTCCAGTGTGAATTTGAAGCCCTTCATTTTTCATAATTGGTTCAAAGATGTTGTTGGGTTTGACAGGAATTGCTATTATGGGAGACAGATTGCATTAAAACTACCGGAAATCTTACCGAAACTTTAAAGAAAACGCTAAAATAAAAACTGAAAACAGACAAGCCATTTTAAGCATATTGATGAAACAAACAAGAAACCCAAACTTCACTAATACAAAAGAAAATTTGTCATGCAGCATCAACTGAATATTCTCGATAAAATGTAAGGTGTTTGTGTGAATAACTTGTGATAAGAATATGGACGAATGTACAGAAAAAAAGTTTTGTACCGTTTTCTTTTAGGCTAAATTCAGGTAGGATGCGTTCAAGTTAGGCTTATTGTTTACGAATACAAATTAGACAGTGGAATTTACCAGAAGTTATGCTTGTAGCTTTCATGGATGTGAGACGCGGATATTAAAAGCTGTCACGTGGGTTCCGAATCTTTCCAAGTGATACCGAACAGTATTCCCGAGAGACGCACCTTATATCCATCTTGCATACCTTCTGACCTTTTGATTAATAACATTTGAATTTACACGTAGAATTTGTTACACTGCCGATTTTTAGAGTAAGGGACTTCTATTTAATTTGGCCATGTCCGGCATTGCATAAACTTACGTCAGTGAGCCGTTTTCGAGGGGCCAACGTCCGTGAGTTAGGTATTTTGTACCTTCCGGCTGGCTGAACCTGCAGTAGACATTCTAACGGATCAATTTTCTGCTGAACCAGTTTTTACAATGCCCCTGATAAAGTGACGTGAAACGGCTGTGTGGTGGGGGGAGGGGGGAGTTTTACAATGCCCCTGATAAAGTGACGTGAAACGGCTGTGTGGTGGGGGGGGAGGGGGGAGCTTAATTTTTAATTTTCACCGCAGATGGTTGATGCACGTAAAGAAGTAAATCAATGCCAATTTTAAGCATCTTTATGGTCAGTATAATTTCAAATTCAGTTACTCTCTTTTGACTGGTGGCTGTGCCATTCTTGAAAATACCATTTTTGTTGTTCATAAATAAAATTCACACCAAGACGGAAGAAAATAAAAACAACTATCCTGTTTAACCTTTTTAAAATAAACTATCCTGTATAACATTTTAACGACTTTATGGTTACATACCAAAATAAAAAAAGGGCTCTGAACTTTGATTTCTTAACTTGGCGTGTTTGTTATGAGCTGAGCAAGTTAATAGGAAGCATCGTGACAAAAACCAGTTATGAAACGAAGGGACATATTATAGTGACCTAAATCATGGAACCGGCATTGTCAGGATTACCAAGTTTGGCCAGTTTTGACATAATTATTTGATACTATTTTTTTTTATTATATCTTTGATGTTACACATAGTGTAAATAGTAAAAAGATTAAAAGTTTAAAAGAATAACAATTTATCTAAGGAAAGTAATTGTAATCTATAATTTACTAGGCGTTTCTCGTCCGATGAAAGTTATAGAGGCGACATACCGATGTTGGGCCTTTTAAAGGTTAATCAGTTTTAAAACAATACGCGTGCTTATGGAGGTTATACAATGTTACAAATGTAAACATAGTCAACGTCATTCTGTCGTAAAGACAGTCCTAACGTGTTTGGCTAAATCATTATTTTGATAAATGAAAATTTGAGCCGTGGCTATCAAAAAGGGTACTGAAGGTATATGCGAACAACAAAGGCGCAGTTCAGCCTGCGCATCCGCGCAGTCTGACCAGAGCCTTTGTTATTCGCACACATCAAGTTTGGACCCTGAGGAATCTGAAGACACAAAACGACGGCTGTACATATAGTGCATGCACACACAGACTGATTTGAGTTGTGACTGGTTTGCTAATACGTCAAGCCCCCTTTTTCGCATGAAGAACCGTTGCACAAAAAGAGACCTTATAGCATGTTTTGATCAACTTGCACATTCATCAACTTGTGGTTGCAAAAGTGTGCTCGATAAATTTGTCCTGTTCATGCAAACAGGGAAACTGGTCAGTCTGCGGGTATTTTTGTGCTTTGCATATCCTGCATGTGTGCATATTTTCTAAAGTCGCGGCTTATTTGTTAACCATCATAGAAAAGTGCGGAGACATAAAATTGCCAGAATTCGTTTTGTAAGAGTGTACTTCTGAATTATGATGATGTGAATTTTGTATACCTCATGGGCCTGGTTCTCATGGCGGAAAGCTTTCGCAGATCGCTCATGGGCTGAGGTTTTGATTAAATGTTCATTTGAAATGACAGTATACGAGTTCCGTTGAGAGGAAAACTCTTTGGATATATCCCAGCAGGCACACGACGTTGAAATGACGTCGAACTGACGTCGATGCGACGTAATGACGTGTCATAGACGTCATTATGATGTCATTTTGACGCCATGTGCCTGCTGGGATGCTACTGCATATGATTAAAGCAGCCATAGGACGTGCACTGAATCAGAGTGTGCAGATCTTGCCATGGGTTTGTTAGCTTATGAGAAAGGAACTGCGCATGTCTTGACCGGTCCGACGACCCACTTTATATTTAGCTGCCGAACTAATTCACAGGATAATTAAGCAATAAATTTCATTTTTCTCGTGTTTATCGAAGTATAAACTACATTAGGTCGCGTGCAAAGTAAATGGACACCGAAGGGGTTCATGTAAACTTTGCTAGCGACCCAATGGAGTTTATACTTCGATATATTTTTCTGGTGTTTATCGAAGTATAAACTACATTGGGTCGTGTGCAAAGTAAGTGAACACCGAAGGGGTTCATGTAAACTTTGCTAGCGACCCAAAGCAGTTTATTCTTCGATAAACACCAGAAAAATAGAGTTCATTGATTATATTTACATTCTTTTCTATCTATTACTTGGCCACAAATTCGGGATAGGACTACAGTTGAAACAGAATAACAGTTATACGCAGTTTTTCTACTAACAGCGGAGCAGCGTCAACGACGTCATAAAGTCGCCTACTTCCAATCAGATTGGAGAAAACCAGGTTCATTTTGATGTCTCTTAATCTCATTTAGTGTCGCATGAACCGATGTAGATATTGAGGTACAAACTACAATTTACAGTTACGTTCGTATGGTTTACCATAGGATTTTTCAATAAATGCGCTGAAAATGTGAATATTGACGTATAACGCCTATATTTGACTTATTTGTCACAAAGCGCATTCACGAATGTCAAGAACCCAACTGCAAATCTTGAAAAAAAATCAGACATAGGGAAGAATTCTCGTTATAGTGACGGGATTTTCCGATAAACTCCAAGAGGGCCGGAGATAAGCGGTTACCTGTATGCAGTTCTCAGTTTAATAGGGAAATGTATATATAGAAGCTCATAAATAAATTAAATTTTCTTATTTAATATATTTTCCGACATTAAATTATAACGTCTAGCACGGAAGAGCATTTCAAGCTCTTTAATCTGGTGTAAAAATCATAGAAATGTGTCAATGAGAAGTTCTTCCATCAGAGCCCATAGTTTTCTTTCTATAAACCATAAGTTTCTTAACACAATTTATTCAAATTACGCGAATCTTCGTTTTTGGACCTACATAACACATATAAATTAACATTTGCGAATCTATTATAACGTATGAGCTAGAAGCTGTTATTCCACTGATTACAATGATGTATTTTATACATACATAGCTAATTGGGAAATTTCTTCCCTGAACGCCTAATTTTGCTAACTATTGATTCGAAGCTTGGTCGAAAATTTTCTAAGTTCTCTCTATTAACCATTAAAGCACTGGAAAGGGAAGCAATCTCATTTATGGCCAAGGGCTAAAATTTACAGGTAGTACAGAGTTATCGATTTTACACCGTAACGAGTTTTCTGCCAGATGCGTATTTGCCACGCATATGTGAAAATGCGTTTTATGTAAAACCCTTCAGTCAAGCAAACACAACTTTGTTCACTCTGTCCCAACAGGATAAACTAACTTGGACACTATTATACTTTAAATGTACACTTCAAGCGATAGTACACCAGTTTCAATATACATAATACCATTTAGTATACTTCCCATACGATTTAAATATGTGCAACTTGACTTGCATCAAAGAGTTAAATTCCCTAACATCCATATTAACCTTCACCGTCACTGTGTCTTTTCCATCCTTCAAATAAAGTCTTGCGATTTGACTCGAGCCTCGAGACCTTAATTTCTACAAGTGCGAATAATGTCCAACACGGCTACCATAGTTTTCTGCCTGATCGAAATTTAATTTAAGAGAAAGTTGAGCCACGACATGAGAAAACCAACAAAGTGGTTATGTGCCCAGCGCAGACTCATATCAACCTGAGTATCCACCAAGTCTGATCAGAGTCTTTGCTAAGCGTTCAAAGGATAGCTAATAAGGGTCTAAGCTACCTTCATGCGGACAGCGAAAACTGGTCAGACTGGGCGGATGCCCAGGCTGATCTGAGTCTGCGCTGGGCGCACAACCACTTTGCTGGTTTTCTCACGTCGCGGCTCAATTATTTTGATTCAAGAGAAACAAGGGTTTAACCGAAAGGGGATAGTTAAGAGTTGACTCAAGGCTGGGCTTATCTCCAAAAGGAAGTTGGGAATCGTCCCACACATCGAACAGGAAACCGCACGTGGTATATATACAGATTACTTACCTCTAAAGTGTTGGCTTTAGATGGAGATATTGTTAGATGTCTTTTGATTTCATTTCTTTGGAAAACATTTATTTAGATTAATTCTTACTAGCATGAATTTTGTTTAGGTTGCTTACTTATGTGTTATAATTTTTGATTTTACAGAACTATTTTTAAATGACAAGAAAAAGACACTTACTTTTTAAATTTGTAATTATTTGATTTACAGAAATGATTTGATATAACATGAATAAGACAATAAATAATACAACAATTATAATTGTGAAAATTCATACAGGGAAACAAATCATAAATAATTCGATGCTGAACAAAATTGCACTCGTATTCTTTAGCATCCAAATACATTGGTTGAACTGGTATAAAATAAAATACATTTGCAGTTCCTTAGGCTGCATCTTTGTTTTCTTTGTCGCATACAGGCTTCAGAGTAAATTACCAATGAAATAACAAGCTTTTTCTTTGACAGAGGTTTAAATACTAGGACGAATTAAGAAACGGAACAATGCAGGAATTCAAGAAGTTGTTCCTGTGTCTGGGAGTGTGTTTCTTAGCAACTGTTTTGAACGGACAGGCGCCTACCACTGGTAAGTATCAAGCTGAAATTGTGGGAAAACAAAAATGTCACGAGGACATGATCTAAGAAGACATAACCGCCTCTGTATCCAAATAGCCGATCAGAGAGGCCGTAGGAGTTGTTCTATTTATGCCTACAAACCGGCCTGCAATCCAACAAGTCTTTTCCTGTTTTTACAGTATATAGTTTTACGATTGCTCAGTATAAGAAGTAAGCCAAATCTCGATATCTCGAACATTGATATCTCAAAGGACTCTTTTTATCTCAAACTACTGATATCTAAAAGTAAATTTTCTGGTACCAGAAAATTTACTTTGAGGTATCAGTAGTTTGGGATGAACTTACACTTTGAGATATCGAGAGTTGACTGTACGATACTTTAATGTTGAAGAAATGAAAGATAATTGCACGCTATCAAACTTATTATTGTAGTCATAACACCAAGCGAAATAAGATAAGCCTGGTAGTACTGCAGGACGATCTAGTTCTCTCAACAAAAGACCAGTTGTTCTATTTTTAATCGACTCTGTTCTACACAGACCATTATTATAACTCGTACTACAAATGATTAATAAAATGTAAAGTTAAAAAATGGCTCATCTCAATAAACAAAGATTTCATACTTTTGAAAAAAAAACACCAAAAACAGTTTGATGTTCCTGTACATGATTGTAGATATTTCATTTGACAGGCTGCAGAAAAGTACTTGACATAGTCCTTGTTGTTGATGGGTCTGACAGTATCAACAAACCAGATTTCGAGAAAGTTAAAGCTTCCATTGAGACTTTCACAAGACAACTAGACATAGGAGCCGACAAGATACAGCTCGGACTGGTTCTCTTCTCCAGTACTATAACAGAAGTCGTGGACCTGCAGGGTGACAAACAAGAACTTTTACGGAGAATCAGTCAACTGAAACATGCGCGTATGGGAACGGACACAGCTTTAGGAGTGCGGAAAATGATTGATGTGTTGCAATCGGGAAGACCAAACGTGCCCAAACTTGGAGTTGTTCTGACGGACGGGATTTCTTTGGAGCCCAATGATACTCGCGCTGCCGCTATGGCAGCGAAAAACGGAGGTGTAAACATGTTTTCAGTCGGCATTGGTAGCTTCATAGATCAAGCAGAGCTTCAGACCCTATCATCCGGAACTGGGCATTCTGTAACTTTCCAGAATTTTGATACACTTTCATTGGATTCCATCGCAAAAGAAATATGCCCAAGTAAGTATCTTAATCGTTACATATCCAGATGTATGATCATCAAATTTTGTCTTTCAATTCCTATATAGAAGCGGCTGTAGTGTAGTGGATAACACCCCGAACTACCAATCCAGGGGTCGCGAGATCGATCCCCCGCTTCTCCGGTCTTTCGGATGAGACTTTAAACCGAGGTCCCGTCTTCATATGACCCCGTTGTTGGTGGGACGTTAAACCCGAGTTCACTCACTCACTCACTCACTCACTCAATTTCTATCATTAAGACTAACTGATCCGAATGAAAGCAAGCAAAATATATCGGTCAAGAAACGGACATTCACGACAGGCCCAAGATAGGTTCCAAGTACATATAAATCGTAAGAAGCCCTTTACGCTCTTTGAAAAAAGTGCGGGTATACTGGATTTGCCCTGTCACTTTTTCCGTCTCAAATTTTTGTGACAAATATCTCAGCAACGGTTTAAGCTTGATTTTTCAGTTTTGGTATACAGACTGACACTGTCTGCAATGTTTGTATCGCGGTGTTAAGAACCAGCTTTCTATTTCTTCCTTGTAATTGTTCAGTGTTTCCCTCGACAGCAAGGTTTTGATTTTTTTTTCCATTTATCTGTTGTCACTTTTAACCAGCATTAAACTGGTGCTTGTCTATTTGGTGTATTCTGAAAATATTCTTATAAGATTTCAGGGGCGTAGGTCGAGACAGTTTATAGATGCCCTAAAATGTGTTTGGCATTAAGAATATCAAATTCATAAAAGAAAGGGTATTGGTCGGCTTGCAGTGGCTGGGCAATACCCAGTTGTTTTTAATGTTTTTATTCTCAATACTTTGAATTCTGAAAATTCGTTTTCAAGTCATCATAGTTAAGACTGAAAACAACTGAATATATCATGGGACTGAGAACCTGCTTACTCATATGTTCTTTCATATTTTATCACTCGATGATAATACTGTTAATTTAACAGAGTTAACAGCAACGGTCTTGATATATTTCGTTTTACTATAGCCATTCGTTTCTGTGTTTCTTTCTTCCTCCTTCTGTCTACTTGACTTATGTAGTGTTTCCTGGTTGTAGCGTTAACTTTTCCTGCCCCCCCCCCCCCCCCCCCCACACACACACACTTCCCTCCCCGCCGGCAAACCTAACCCCCTCCCCCGCTCTTGAGAATACAATCAGCTTTCGATATCTGAAAGTCGAAGTTTATCTCAAACTACAGTTACATCAAGGTACACTGAAGGACTTTGAAAACGCAAAAATTGAAATTCATAAAATAATTTAATTTATTGTTCATCAATTCAATTGAAATTATGCAAAACTAGAATATCAACATGTTAGCAAACCTTGTTCTAAACTTAATCCCAAAATATTGAATAATAAAAGAATAACAACCTTTCAAATAGCAATACCCTTACATTCATAAAGTAGCAATTAATAGCGAGTGTAACTGCCATTTGCCGCTATGCATGCAGTACATCTCCGTCTCATCGAAAGTACAAGGTTTGCTATCACTTGCTGAAGAATGTTATTCCATTCATTGACCAAGACGTTAGTTAGTTCATTTACGTTCCTAGGCGGCTGACGTCGAGCGCTAATGCGTCTGCCCAGCTCATCCCAGACATGCTCAATCGAAGAGGTGTCTGGAGACAAAAACGGCCAGTCTAGCACTGGAATCCTATTTGTTGCCAGAAAATTGACACTGAGGCGGGCACTATGAGCTGGGGCATTGTCATGTTGGTATATAAAGTTACCTCTCCTATAATTATGTTGTAAAAAAGGGTAATGCCACAGGACGAAGAACGTTGTCAATGTAACGCCTAGCATTTACATGTCCATTTAAGATAACCAGATCAGTTTTGTTAAATTGGGTAATACCAGCCCAGACGTGGACACTGCCACCACCACCACGGTTACGTTTCTGAACATATTTCTCCAAAATTTCTCTAACCGCATTCACGGTACACACTTGTACGGCCGTCACAGTTTTGCGCATTAAACTTGGACTCATCAGTAAATAAAACTGATCCTGTCTGCGGTCCCATCGTAAGTGAGCCCTAGCCCAGTTAACCTCGCCGCCTTACGTCTGTTGGTCAAAATGAAACCCTTTTTAGGCCTGTGGCATCAGAGCCCAACTTCTCAAATTCTCAGCCGAACTGTACGAGCTTGGATTGGGCGTCTGCAATGAAACAATTTAAAATTTGTCTAGAAATTTGGCCGTGATTTATAATAATTATATGAGCCGCGACACGACAAAACCAACAATGTGGTTCTGCGCCCAGCGCAGACTCAGATCAGCCTGGGCATCCGCCCAGTCTGATCAGAGTCTTCGCTGTCCGCATGAAGGTAGCTTAGCCCCTTGGCTACCGTTTGAGCACTTAACAAAGAGTCTGATAAACTTAGGCGACTGCCCAGGCTGATCTGAGTCTTCGCTGGGCGCACAACCACATTGTTGGTTTTGTCGTGTCGCGGCTCATATTTAGATCGTTTATAGGAGAAAACGCGGTGACGTCATCGATAAGGATTGCAAGGGGATTTCCCGCTCTGGTTGGCAAAAAGTCGATAGTCAATCACGCTATATTGAACGTTAAGGGGTCGATTTTAAATTTGTAATTAAACATGTCTTGTATTTTGCGCATTATGATGCATATTTTTTTTATATATAATGATGACGCTGAGAAGTGAAGGTATCTGACTGTGAAATATTGTTTTTTGTCTCTCATAATGTTTTTAAATTGGTTCCACATGAAGTGCTTTAAAATGTACGTTTTATCATGGATGCTTTAAAAAAATATTTGTATCTGTATCTGGTGTACATTTGCCTGATCATAAACCGGTTGTTTATTGTTTGTAAGTGGATGTACCCGGTATTCAGTGGGTGTTTTGATAAGGGGTGTCTTTAATTATCATATTTCAAAGAATGCCGCTGATGTCCTGCAGTGACAATCATTCAGATTTAATAAACAAACAGTTTTGTCGGTGCGGCTAATTAACACAACAAAATAGAACTCGATTATTACAATCATTGATATTATAATATTAATATGTTTGTCTATTTATATACTTACACGGACAAACAATTAGAGAGAGAGAGAGAGAGAGAGAGAGAGAGAGAAGGGGAGATAGAGATTGTTGTTTAGATGTCATGAGCTCGGACTAACTGATGTCACAGTGGTGATTACTGATAGCCATTTCAAAACATAGAAGGTTCTCTGTTTGATATTACCGCTTTATAACATCCTCTTTTGAATCGCATTCATGAGTTTTTAATTTATTTTCTCATTTATTTATTAAATGTTCTTTCCCTTAGACCAGATCGAATTTCTTGTTAATTTTGCATTAGTTCTCATCAGATACTAGTTTCCATATTTTAATTGTGTCTTTCATTTCTTATTACCCCTGTTATATTTATTTATAAATCTCCTTGATCGTCAAAAAGATTAAAATACTGATGTTCAATACTTCCGATTTATTTTTATTTTATTTAATTATTTCATTTTCAGTCGAAGTTATGAAGAGAAACAGTCCGGGTCCGGAGCGAGTCAATATATGTCCAGACCGAGTAATTAAATGAATTTAAGTAATTAAACACGTTAAATAACTCTCTTTTTTTCGCGCGACAAGCGATTATGACAATATTCGCTAAGGTTTCATCGGTTGCTATTTATACGAAGCCTTCCAAAGGACATTTTCGCACTTTCATCGGTTAATTTTCAGCAAAATCCCATATTAGACCACTGTCTATCGCTATCTTTTTGCCAACCAATCCACCCACGTGATCATCCGATGACGTCACTACGGGGATTCCCGTTATCTCCTATAACAAACATGAAACAACTTACCCTCGGAGTCCACTTGTTCGTTTGGCACTGACGGTAGCCGGTCGGACTGGAAACCTTCGATGCAATCGACGTAAGTTGGCGTCTTGACGTCGGGTTGTTATTCTTCTCTGACCAGGCCGGCCTCGATCTCTTACTGTTCCAGGAGCCTGGTAACGATCTCTGAGGCGAAGAATAGCTGACAGATGGCAGTTAAAGTGTCGCGCGACGTCAGAAACACGTATCTCTGCTTGTAGCATTCCAATTGCGCCAGATCGTTCATGTTCGGACAAACGTGGCATGATTAATAAAGTAATAGAAATAAAGTCAACATGTTTTTTGTACATGTAAGACTACAAGCTACACGTGGGATGGTAAAATAATTTACTTCATAAATTCATGGGAGTGCCACGAGCTAAACATGGTAAAACAGCGATCGCGTAGCTCGTGGTTGCAAGTGCCTAAAAATCGCCGGTATTTAATGTAGATAGAAGCAGCCTTAAGTTATCAATCGATTTTACCGATAAAAGAAGAAAAAAATATTCGTCGTGCCAGAAAAATAAATTTTCATTTTTTTTTTTTTTTTTTTTTTTTTTTGCGTTTTCAAAGTCCTTCAGTGTAAATCCCCCCCTCCCCCCACAAAATGTACCATAAGGTACCAGTGGTTTGAGATGTCCGGAATTGAAGTATAAAGAAAAGTAGGAGATGGGTGTACTATTGAATTGAAAGTCATTTAGCTTTCCTAATGACGGTAAAATGAGACAGTCAGAGGGCGACAAGTCCCCTGTGTTATTTTTTTATTTCAGCAACCACAACTACCACTACAACAACAACAACTACCACTACTACTACTACAACACCTAAGCCGACAACAACAACAACTACACCTGAACCGACAACAACGACAAGACGTAGACCATCAATTGATCGTAAGTTTATAAACTGCTTTTCATGACACAAGGTTTAGAATCGCAAGTAAAATAAAACAATGCCGCTTCAAGTTTTCTGAAATGCGACAGTACGAGGTTCAAAACTATGAGGTACCAATTTATCTTTTTGTGATTTCACGATTTAGATTTTGTGATATCGCTATTTCGAATACGTGATATAACATATTAGTTTATATTAAAAAGGAATCAATTAGTGATATCACAAAATGAAATTGAGATATCACAGTCGATTTAGTGATATCACTAAATAGATTTTGTGATATCAAAAACTGGATAGGATTTGTGATATCACAAAATCGAATTAGTGATATCACAAAATAACTATGATTTAGTGGTATCACAAAGATTTTGTGATATCACCCATTCTATTTTGTGATATCACTAATTCCATTTTGTGATATCACTAAATAGCACATACTTTGTGATATCACTGATTCGATTCTGAGATATCACTTAATTCAATTAGTGATATCACAAAACAAGGAATTTATAGTACAACGACACCTAATACAAAAGGACATTGCATTGATATTTTGTGCTTGCTGGATGTTCATGTTTAAAACTTGTTTTTTGTTAAATCCTCATGAAAATATGATTTCTCAAAGATGTGTCATCGCATATCTGATTCTATTTATATTTTTCAGCACTATGTGCGGGTTGTCTCATGAGGAATGGAGCAGGGTATAACACCCATCCCACTGACTGTAACAAATTTATTCAATGTCGCTATGATGGTGATGGCAACTTAATAGGGACAGTCCAGTTTTGTACCTTTCCTACATTTTGGAGCAATATTTCGCTGAACTGTGTAACTTACGATAAAAGTGTTTGCCCAAAAGGTTAGCATAACACCCTACTTATTCGAATGACAAACAGATCTTATCAGAACCGGTCATGATACGAGCCACACCAGTAAAGATAAAATATCTAATATTCGGACTGGCATAGGGCGTAGACGGATCGTTCAGAAAACAGAATTGCATAATTTGTATCATCCGCATGGCTGGCATTGAAAAGAGCTGTTATATTCCAATGCATACAGTGCAGAGACTCATATTAGCATAATCATAAGAATATCCTAGGGATAAAACCCTTTAAAATGGCATGTTTTTATACCATTTATTTCCTTTTCATTTCTTGTGGACGAGATGGTTTGGGGTGGGGGCGGTAAGATGGTAAGATGTGCGGGACTCGGAGAATGAAGAAATCATTGTGGAAAGCATATGCTGAATATAGTAAACGTCGTCCTGAAAATTCAAAGCTTTGTTAGATTTAATTGTTGTTTGGCGTCACACAAATGGTATCTGAATATCACATTGACTGAAATATATTATTATTACTAATACTAATATTAATAATACTGATACTAACAATAAGTAATAGTTATACCAAGGTTTGTCCGCCTGTATGAGGAGATAATCCACGAGCTTTAGCTCATGGATTATCTCCACGTACAGGCGGACCATGGTGTAACGATTTTATACCACCCTTACCAGTGTAGACCTTGCACATTGGGAAATAGTTCGTGTCTACGATGGCGTTTTCTGGGAAGGGTGGTATAATAATTAATAAAATTCATGTTTTGTTATCGAAAATGATTTTATGAAGTTCCCATTAATCTAAGCAATGGATTATTTCTGTAAACTTTTTAAGAAGTACGTACAGTCTTTCAGTATCAGCAACTCTGCTATTTTAATTGTTGCTATCTTTTTCAATGAGTAAATACATTTTGGAAGCAAACATAAATTACAAGAAAAGCCATCTATCTGGCGGTGTACACATGCACTTTAAAACAGTTCTCAGATTTTGCATTTCAGACAAATGTGTTGGTGTGGTCGGGTACAGAAATTTCTCAGATCCGGACAATTGCCGGGGTTACTGGGAATGTATCGGTAGCAGGGCAGTTCCTTACTGTTGTGGACTGGGCTACAGGTACGACCAAACTCTGAACCGTTGTGTCGTGGACCAGAATCACGCTTGCAGATCTGGATGCGTTAGAGATGGCATCTCTAAGTTTCAAGGTAAGAATAAGAGCGAATTGAATGAAACTGGGTAAAATCTGTTAAGGCTTATCTTCGCAAGCCAAGGGTACTAAGTCCACTTAGTACCCTTGGCTTGCGAAAGGTAAGGTAAGGCCTAGACCATGAAATTTTTCGTTTTCTTACGATGTCAAGAGTTCGACTCCATTTTCACTAAACAAATTTCCCTGGTAGTTCTAGCCGGGTTTATTTTTGACTGGCAAAGAGGGTTCTAAGTGGTAGCATACCTACCCACTAAAGTGTGCTGCATTCCTAACCACTAAACCGTGAAAATGCAGACGACAAAGTTTATGTCTGCAAAGTTTATAAAACTGTTTCGTACAAGCTTTATCATAATGTAAAACACTTATTTTTTGTGGTTACTGAATTTTGGCGATATTGGCGGTTGGGGAATACAGCGCTAAAATATAAGTCCGCCACTAATACATACTTTAGATACAACCGCATAGCATAACGGAGGCCCAGATAGAAAGGAGTATTTGATTTTTCATACCGTTCCATAAAACTATACATTGTGGCATCCATCACAATCCCCTCGATGGGGCGATTGTAATAGACGCCATACTGTATAGTTAAACAAAAAAGTATGAAAAATTTACATCAAATTTTCTTTATTATCTTGAGTCATGGTATATCATAACCGCCAAAGTTAATAGACGCGAATATGTCATTTTCATTAAATTGCGAAATTTTGATACCGCATATATGCTATATCAGTACTGTGTTCTACAGTACTGAGATTTCAAAGATTAGAGGGTAAACAGTGTAGAACCAAATGAGGCGCTGTTTGCTGATTTCAACTGTTTTCTTTTTTGGCTCTTCAAGTACAATCTATTAGGCGTTTATGGCCCATCTTGCAGTAACATAAGTAAACAGACAAGGTCAAATTAACGGTTACTTCCTGATTTAGATAAGGCACCAGTGTAATATCACATACTTTAAACATAATCCGTGATATAAACATAAAACATGTGACCTAATGAGAGCCACTAATTTCAATTTAATATTTTACCTCGGACAAGATGGCTCAAACACCATCGCAACTAGGTGGATGTCCGGGCCATCAATTAGGGTCGAGTCTGGTAACTTCGGACAGCGGGTAAATTCGGACGTACCATTGCAAACAGTGAAAATCCATATGAGACGAGCCGTCTCATATGGATTTTCACTGTTTGCCCCGTTAATTTTGTTTTAATTCCAAACAACTGACATATAAAGGAATCAGTGTCACTGTCCAAATTTACCTGCTGTCCGAATTTACCAGACTCGACCCTAGCTGCAGTGGTGTCGGAGCTACAATGCAATCTATTTTGGCAGTGAAACGAAGCAAAATGCATAATATTGAGCACACTTTATTACTAGACTATACACTTTGGATAATGATAAAAAAGGGTCTCGGGGCAGCTCTAGATTTTGATGATTTTTGAAACATCATTTTGTTGAAAACGTATTTTCTATCTTGACATGCAAGATTCACTCACGAAATTTCTATTTATCCTTGCAGGGTATCAAAACAAAAACCACGTGATCCCCACCCCGGGGTTTTGTCTGGATAAACTTTGTGTGCCCTGACTTCACACCTGGACGGGCTAGCCTGAGCTTGCGCATTTAGTCTCACCCTTCTCGTTTAAGTTATACCTATTTTTTTCCTTTAGACAACTCTGGTTCTTAGTATGACGCGTATCATCTTTGTTTCTATTTAAGGATGTGATTTACGGGAAGTTCCAGGAAATCCTTTAGTGTTTCAGCAAAATGTTGCAAGAAGGGGGCTTGTGACCATGCCATGCGCTCCCGGAACGGCATTCTACCAGCCCGCATGTGCGTGTACCCGCTTCTCTGGTAGCTTTGGAAAGCCAAATGGTATGTTCCTAACTTACTGTCTGTTCTAGACCCATATGCAACACATGTCACCGTGTAAACCTATCACAGGAACCACGTATTATTGCTTTATTCTGAAGGGGCCAGAATGCAGTCATTATATGAAGTCTTCAGACCTTCGACCGATGCCGGATACTATGTCAAAATTTCGTGTGATTTTTTTACCAGTCAGTAAGACAATTAAGCTTCTTATCCATCAGTTACGTATGTATTTATTCATCCCTCTGTTAGGCCAAAATTTTCTTTATCCATCAGTTAAGCATCAGTTACAACACTGCTTTCATGATCAATACCAAAACGCATAACGAGGGTTTATAAGGCCATCGTTCACCTATCCACCGTTCATTTATCCACCCTTCATTCGTTGCCCTTTTCTTACTATGCTGACCATGTAAAAGTTCAGGGCCCAGTTGATCAAAACTAATGACGTCTTTAGTTAACGTGACGTTAAAATTTCAACGTAAATATCTCAAATATGCCAATATTTTTGTTGTAAAAATGTGAGAAGCTTTTGCATTGCAAAAGCTTCTCACATATTTTCAACAAAAAATATCAGTGTATTTGGCTATAAAGTCACAAAATACTTAACGAGTTGACCTCTTAACGAGCTCGTTAGCCTAACGATGCTTTGAACAACTGGGCCCAGATGATCAAGATGATAATGTATGCTCATATTTTCTCCGTTTCAGCGTGTATGCCTGAAGTTTATATTCCATTTATCAGTACCACCAAGGATATGTCTGGAAACCACAATTTTATTAACGGACGCGTTGATGTCATGAACGGTGCCGGGGTATTTACTGGTAACAACCGACTGATCATTCCACGATTTACTAATCTTGAACACACTGCAACCTTTGTAATCAAGATCAAATTTACGTCTACTGCCACAAGTTCGTCTGATCAGCGTGCTATCGTATCCAACAGTGATTGCGGAACTAAACCGTCTATTCTACTCACAGAAGACAACCAGAATGTTTACTTTAGCGTTGGAACTTCTCAAAACCAGCTCTTTACTACTTCCGTTCCACGCCAGGTATGGCATTGTTCAAGGACGTTACGCTAAAATGACGTCATACTGACGTCGATGCGACAAAATTACGTCGCATCGACGCCATTGCGACATCATTTTGACGTCAAGTGCCCGCTGGGTACCTGCCTATACAAATGCAATTTTGTTAACCCTTTTAGCGCTAAATAGCAGACGACAAAATTAACGTCTGCAAATTTCAAAAATGTTTCTTCCAAGCTGTAATGATGAGAATTCAAAGATAGAGGGCAAACAGTGTAGATAAAACGTCAGCTGTTTTCATTTTTAGCGTTTAAAGAAATATCAACACCCAACTGAGTTTTTCTCAATGAAGTTTTTTTTTAAACTGGACACGATTTCAGTCCCACGTCGCACCAACTCATTCCCAACAGTGTCATTTCCGAAAATCTTGCTATGCTGGCTTAATGGCCTTGAAAATAACAAGCTCACCAAAATCAAACAAACTCATTGGCTGCTCCTCGTTCTATCTTCTATCAAGTTTGGTAAAAATTTACCAATATGTTCAAGATATAGGGTGCAGACAAGTTATTTTTATGAAAAAGAAAACATTTTAAATCATCCTGTGACCTTAAAAATGGTATCAAAGTCTGCAAAAACCAGTTGGCTCTTTTGCTTGTCACAATAGTATATCCATGGACGTTTGGTAAACATCCAACCACTGCTTCTGGAGATAATTTAGTGTAGGGAAAATACAACATTCTAAGTCCCATGTGACCTTGAAAATAGGTTACGGTCACCTAAAGCTAACCAGCTCTTTGACTTGTCCGAGTTTGGTGAAATTCCAGCCAATGGCCCAAAATATTTTATTTATAGGAAACTTTAATATTTTACGTTCAGGCTCCTGGACTTTGAAAATGATGTCAGGGTCAGCCAAATCTAATCAGCTAGCATTTGGTTCATTTCATGTACAAGTGCCTTGATTTCAAGTCATGTTTATACCGCCCTTACTAGAAAACGCCAACTTTAGCATAAAATATTTTGCAATGAGCAGGGTCTACACTGCTTAGGGTGGTATAAAATACGGTTACACCATGGTTTGTCCGCCTGTACGAAGAGATAATCCACTAGCGAGTGGATTATCTCTCGTAGAGACAGACAAACCATAGTGTAACTATTACTTATAATGTATGTTTACTCTTTTAGCAAACTGCTGACGGCCCAGCGTTATCACAAGAAGTGACGTTTACGTTCGATATGGGAAAGCTCACCGGCAGTAATGGCGTCAACTCAACGTCTGTTTTGGCTCGAGGTATGTACTCATGTCAGAAAAAAGAAACGTCACATTCCACTTATTTAAGATTTGTTTGCGTATTTCCCGTGAGCGCATATTGTTGAAACAACTACCAACGTCGTATGAAGGTCAATGCAAGGCACGGCGATGTACGTTACATTGGCGTTGTGCCGGGATGCCTGCTGGGAGTAGTCTAAGAACTTTTAAGGAATTAAGAATAATGGGTATATCGCCACGTTTGTTACAAGAGGAAACTACTTCCCCTGAAAGTATGCCCATTTACCTAAAAATACGGCATTTCTTTTTCTTTTCTTTTTTCTTTTCTTTCTTTTTTTTTATCAGTATGCCGTAGGCCACATTGTCAAAAACTACCAATAATGCGATGATTGGAAACTGGCCTCGAGATTATAAAACTTTTTTCGTGCTCAACTCAGCTGAGCATGAAATTTTACCTGCCGATAAACAGCAAATTACTGATAAGTTTAGATGTTTTCTTGCTCAGTTTAGCTGAGTATGAAATTTTCTCTGCTTATGAATATAAAAATGCCAACATTAGATGGCATTTTCATATTTATCAGCAGAGAAAGTTTAATGCTCAGCTGAGTTGAGCACAAAAAAGATTTATAACTTCGGAGCCTGGAAATGTTGTTTAAGTAAAAAGCACTTTGATACATGTATTATGATATCTCAGTGGTCTAAATAAGGTAGGATTTTGAAGATAATTCTCAGACAATTTGTCTTATGTCTCAATAAAAAAATATGGCTTCTCGCCTAAAGAAGGGAAAGTATGATTATGATGAAGATAAAAAAAACCCGGACGCTATCAAATTCGAACCAGAGAGAGAGAGAGAGAGAGAGAGAGAGAGAGAGAGAGAGAGAGAGACGTACTACAAACGACCTGGCGTACGACAAAAGACCTCACGTTAATATTTTTCATATATTTCAGGTACATTGCATGGTGTTAAGTGTGCCTTACACATAGGCTATGCCAACGGGTACGACCACTTTGTGGGTACAATTGATGAGGTAAATATCAGTTATCATATTATTATTCTGCTTTTGTTAACACTTTGTACCCCTGAATAGATAGAATACCCCAGCATGATTTTTGAAAATGGCGACAAACAGAAAACTGTATAAAATTCGGACAAGAGCATTTTTATTTGAAAGCTGATCATTGTCTAGATGTTGTTAAGCTTGTATTTGCCATTAAAGAGATAGAGGAGCTTACATGAGTGCTCGTGTGTTATTTTACCCGCGAGATACTGCAGTCATTATAGGGCTATGATTATAACGATATTATTGAATTTATTTTAAACGAGTTGGGGAAATTGATAAGATGTTAGGCTATGCCGAGCATCTTATCGGTTTCCCCAACGAGTTTAATATCTGAAGAAAAAAAAATATGATTGACCCTTCAAGTGCCGAAAATCAGATGACAAATTTTACGACTGCAAATTTTATTTTTGTTTCGTCCAAGCTATTTTATATTGAGATTTTTTAGATAACAGGGCAAACACTAGATCAAGATGAGGCGGCTCATTTTGAGCCGCCTCATCTAAATCTACGCTTCTTGCAAATTCAACATTTTTTATTTCTTTCAGTTTAAGTGCCAAAATCAAATCAGACATTCACTATATTAGCACCGGGCCTATCCAAACTATGAGGTAGAAGAGGTTACGAGACATTAAACGTTCACAGTTCTTTGTTTTTCTTTCAGTTGACGATTTACCTGTGCAACCCAGACAGACCATGAGAGACAGTCAGCTTTAAACAATTTAGAAATCCATCTTTCAATATAAATGTATAGACTTTTATAAATTATAAAATGATTTTTTAAACAGTTTTGCTTATCTTAAAGTAACATAGCCTAAACCTACATGATACCACGTAAAGAATGGCCGTTTATAGGTACGTGTCTGTGGCCGAAAAGTGATTCAGTTTGAATCACTGTTGAGCAACAGCCACGAACCTATATGGAATCACTGTTCAGGGACAGCCATGGACCCATAAGACGAATCACTGTTCAGCCACGGCCACGGAGATCTAAGTGGTTCCAGGAGCGGCTGTAGTGTAGTGGATAACACTCTGGCCTACCAATCCAGGTATCGCAAGATCGATCCCCCGCTTCTCCGGTCTTCAGATGAGACTTTAAACCGAGGTCCCGTATTCATATGACCTCGTTGTTGATGGGACGTTAAACTCGAGTTCACTCACTCACTCACTCTAAGTGGTTCCACATCAGTGATAAATAAGGTTCGACGATGCGGTTATCCAACACGACATACGCTGTTCTGATAGGTTGAGGACAGAGTATGGAACTGGGGCCGTATTTATAAAACCACTTAAGTCGTTGCTATGATGTTGCTAAGGCTAAATTTCTATGAAGGAGATTTCCTACAACTATGAAATTTGCTCTTGAGGAACAGTCTTTTTCAGACTGTTCCTCTAGAGCAAATTTCATACTTTTAGGGAATCTCCTTCATAGAAATTCAGCCATAACAACAGAATAGCAAGCACTTAAGCTGTTTTATAAATACGGCCCCTGGACGTCATGCACACTTTTTCGACTGGTATAAGAAGTCGTACTACGATTACACTTTGTGCAATTGGACGGACACTCGGCGACAGGTGTGTGCAACTATGCTTACGTACCGCTGAGCCACTTGGGGAACGTCGTTACGAGAATTGAAACAGAACATAACACTTTGTGCACAGTGTTGTGTCATCTCCTTGCTGTATATACTTGTAAAATATGGCCCTTAAACTATGCAAAATACTGAAATACTATTGAAAGGTCCGTAAACATATTCAAATCATCCACCCTGCTTTCCACGTCATCGAGATGTGACGAAGAAAGGGATGTATCAGATTTAGATGGAAACAATTCAAACAACTCATAAAAAACAGAAGGAAATGTCTCCTGTAAAGTTGCGGGGTTTTTCTTTACAGGAAATAAAATGTTTTGGCAATAAATTATTGGTTTTACATTCTCATTGCACTAGCGGTGTCATGCATACCAAAAAATCATGATCTCGCCCTTTGCAGACACGGAAAACGTCGAAGTGCCATTACCACAGCAAGTAGGATTACAATTGAGCCGCGACACGAGAAAACCAACAATGTGGTTGTGCGCCCAGCGCAGACTCAGATCAGCCTGGGCATCCGCCCAGTCTGATCAGAGTCTTCGCTGTCCGCATGGAGGTAACTTAGACCCTTAGCTACCTTTAAAGCGCTTAGGGAAGACTCTGATCAGACTGGGTGAATGCCCAGGCTGATCTGAGTCTGCGCTGGGCGCACAACCACATTGTTGGTTTTCTCGTGTCCCGGCTCATTTCATTGTCTTGTACTGCCAAGTTGCTATGATAACGAAGCATTACGTCAAGTATAGTATACTTGCAAGGGTATGTTATGCAAACCACTGCTAGGGCAACGGCAAGTTAAGATCACATGCCGAAGAGTGGGATTTTCTCAATCAAATAACTTATTCTCAAATCATTTACTGTGTAATTTCATGTTGACTATAGATTTAATATAGGTCAGTTGAGCGAATACCGAATTCAATTTTCTTCCAAGCATGAAATGTGTAGCTATAGTTGTAACTTCACGATACGCCCAGTGTTTCCTCTCCTGTCAGGCTGAAATGTTTCACCTGCCCAGTTAGAAAAAAAAATCAATTTCAAACAAGCAGGCGCTTGATGGACATAGAGTCACTTTGACGAAAAAGCCAGCTAGCACCTGTGCTTTACAGCAGAAGCAGCGTCCTGCAAGGTACATAACATATCTGATGCTGTTACGGACACTAAAGGACAAATGAGCTGCGATACGAGAAAACCATCAAAGTGGCATGTGCGCCATGCGAAGACTCAGATTAGCCTGGGCATACGCCCAGTCTGATCAGAGTCTTCGTTGTCCGTATGGAGCTAGCTCATAAACGCAAACTGAAGACTCTGACCAGCCTTGCCGGATGCCCAGGCTGATCTGAGTCTTCGCTGTCCGCACTTGCCACTTTGTTGTTGTTTTTTTCGTGTCGCGGCTCAAATCTTGTTTACTGTGTGCCATAATTCTATTATGCAACAGTTGAGTGAAATTGCTGTTCCATCAAAGGTCTGACATAGGTAATGATATAACAGGGCCATAAAGCAGCAGGGAAAACAAGGTGTGTTCTGTATAGAAGAGAATAAATGCATTTTAAGTAAATCCTCAATACTACGTGAGAGTGGTCATATTAACAAGTTCGAAAAAGTATATGATAATTGTTAAACAACAGTTGTTATAACGTAACATGATTATCTGAGAGCCCTTTTAGGGAACTCTATTACACTTTTTTGTATTGCATGTTTACCTACAGTGGTATAACCTTTCGCTCTCTAGTTGCATGTGTGCCTAGAAGATGTTAACAGTGACAGATGACAGTGGAAACGGTGGCTGAAACGAACTAGGAAGCAAACTGTAAACTTTAATATATTTAAGTAAATAATGCAAGAATAAGATGATACATTATGACGTCAACAATAACATCAAAGACGAAAAGGACAACTGAGACAGGTTCTGTGGAAGAATCTATAGTACTTTCTTAAAATGATTTTAAACTAAAAAAGGCTTATGAAATTTGGTACACATATCGTAAAAATCTAAAAGATGGGACACCTAAAATAATTACCTTTATTGTCCTAAAAATAGAACAGTTTGGTTTTACAATGGGACAATGCATCCAAAAGATGCAGACGGAATGGCAAAGAGTTTGTAGACCTTGATCAGTCTGATCTTGGTTTGCACTGTTTGTTCAGGCCTATCTGTCCCAATACTTAGAATTTCTAATATACCTAATATAACTGTTCCTACATATGTATGATATGTGCAGCAAAATCAACCGCTCCTTTACACACTTTTCCGCAAACATTGCATTGCCATTGGTTGTTAACATTATGTAGGCCCATATGAAGGTAATACATAGCTTTGTTAAGAAATATGATCTCACAATATCTACACATAGCCGCGTCCTTGCCCTTGAGTGCGCTCTGAAGGTCATCATCTGATTTCGGAGCAGAAGTTGCTGACGTCTTTGAAATTTGTGTATCACGTGGTACCGGTTTAAAATGCTGGGTCATGTGCTCTTGTGGCACAGGTTTGAGACTTTGCATTTGAATGTTCATCTTGTCATGCGTTTCTTTGCTTTGTTTCATGCCATTGTCATTTTCTTTATTTTTCATCAGTTCAGTTCCAAACACAGAATAAATGATTCTCTTTTCATTGCTAGACAAAGCGTCAACACATGCTATCGCCATAGATCTTTGTATCTCCTTCTTTATTTTCAAATCATTAGGCGTTACATCATTGGAATCTGATCCATTTTGTATTTCAATTGATTTTCTGTCATCTGACTTTAAATTGGTGACTGTGTCTGCAGAAATAGGCCGTTTGGGAGTCACATATTGATGACGTGATTTTTCATCAATTGAAAAGCTGTTACGTCTTGTTCGTTTCTCATTTGCGACACTCATCTTTGTATCATTTGAGTCTAAGTCGTCAGTCTCTTTTACTTCGTGTTTTGTCAGACAGAGGGGCTCATTTCCCGACTGACTGTGCCTGCATCGCAAATGCCACTCAAAATCTCCTTTTGAATAAAACTGTATCAAACATAAGCTACAATACAGGTCAGATGCAGACAAGATACCGTTTGTGGTCATTTGTTTGTCAGTCGAATGATCGCGTTTTGCTGCCTTCATGTTCGTTGCCGTAGGTGGCTGTGGTGAATGGTTTACTGGTTCAGCTTTGCGCTTTAGAGAAAACAGGCTGCTGTCACAAGAGTTTTCTAACTTGTCTTCTTGTGTATGTGTTAGCACGTGCATGGCTAAGTTATCACGTGACACAAACTTTTTACCACAGTATTTGCAGTCGAGGGGATATAGATATGGCGGCGGCCATTTTAAGGTATCATTAGGTTTAGGGGCCACATTGTTTCTTTTCGGATTCATAACAAACATTTGATCAGCATGAATTGACATCACGTGCATGGCTAAAGAATCCTGATCAACGAAGGACTGCCCACAGAATATACAAGGCTTACCTACATCTGTGAACTTACTTTCCGGAATAATACCTTGGGTGCCATTTTGTGTTACTACTTTGTCCAAGACAGACTTTAGATCAACGTCTTGATCCACTTTACAGGTGACGTCTTCAAGACATTTTTGTGATCCATTTGAAACGGAATCGCTGACATCGGTTTCCTGTAAGCTGGTACATGTATCATCTGTAGATGCACCTGGTACCGTGTAATGATCTACACTGTTTGTAGGCACTGTATTATCATTTGGTTCAACTTTTGCTTGAGAATTTAGGTCAGTCGTGAAAGTGGGCCGACACGTTTCGTTCATTGCTTTCATCATCATATGCATTGCGTAGGAATCTCGCTGCATAAAAACCGTCTTACACTCATCGCATCTAAAAGTCCCCGGATAGCCCTCCTCTGTGTCAAAATAGTTCTGCAGAACTTCTTTTCCTGATCTCAACATTGCTTCATTTAAAGACGACTGGAGGTTACCATAACCTTTATGAGACATACTATGACTGAAATAATTTTTAAATGTTTTGAATTTAGCTCCGCAGAAATTACAGGTATAGCGAAACTGTAAGTAAGAAGAATAAAAGTCGCTTCGTGGACCTGGAGTTTGGTTGAAGAAGTTACTCTTTGACTTATGATCAGTTTTCAAATGTTTTCTTAGATCGTCCCTGTTTTCACAAATAACGTCACATAATAAACAGGTGAAGTTTGTATTAGACTCTCTTCTTTTCTCGTGTTCATTGCCAGCTATTGGACTAAATTTTGGAACACTATTCTCCCGCGGAGTTGCTTCATCACCAAACCCATTTAGTAGACATGTATTTCTGTTTTCAGCCATTTGATCATTTGGTAAACTAAGAGCTGCCTCATATCCGTCCGACACAGGTTCTGATTTAATCACTATCGCTTCGTTCTCCATACTGTCAATATTTATTTATCATTTATTTATGTGTCATAGATTTTGCCAGGATTGGCTAAATAAATTTCAGTTTGAGATTTAAACTAAAGAATACCTTTTAGATCGTATTTTTGTAGATTTGCCTTAGTTCACTTTAACTTTTCGTTCCATTACTGTTCATTGTTCTGATTACGTCCGACTATTTAATGTTCCATTCAGCAGTATTTTGTCTTAAAATTCCTTTTGTCAACTTGCCCTTAAAAAGTTTTTTTCAATATTAGAACATATATTCAACACATTTTTTCTTCAACGTTCAAAAGTTTCTTTTTATGGACAAAACTTTATCAACTGACTGCGACTGCGGACTTGCGTGTGACTGCTTCGATCTCTCATTTATTCTGAAATAATTTCGACCCACGTAAAAACATATCGAATGCCCAGTTGTTAATAAATTATTAACCATTCCGCTGTCAACGAATAAATAATTTGTAGGGCTGCATTGTTAATCACGAGAATAAGTGAAAATAATTTGAGAGTTTTGTGGATTGGTTTTGAATAATTAATGCAGTGTTTTAGGCAGCACACTGGAAATGGGAAAAATCACTAAATTTCAAGCTTCTATGTGAAGTAGCGTCACGGGGTAGGTGCCTTACTGCATAAAGCGAATAGCCACGAATGAGATCAGCCGGAGCATCGGTACAGACTGGCTAGGATCTTTTCTTTTGGCTACTAGGGAAAAGATTTCTGAGATGGAACGGAGTGTGGAGTTGAATCATGGCAGTTGAATGGAATCTCATAGTTCTATGGGCTTTATTACAGTCTCGACGGTGTAAAACCGTTTTTCTGATTGTGATTAATGATAATAATAGATTATTTCTTTCGTGTGGTCGAGAATTAGTATTACTTAATAGTCTTTGTTGAAGACACTATTCATTACTTTCGTTGTAAAACATGTATGTTGGGTACGTAAGAAAAACGCTGTTTATAGACTATAGAATCGAGAGTAAACTTTAACTTCGCGGTGAGATATCAGTTGAACGATATCTATGTGCATAGATTAAATTTTTTTAGCTTTATTATATTTCCAAACAGAATTTATAAACGCGTTTTCGAAGGCGTGACGGAAACCTGAGAACCTGGAATCCAGCACCGACCTTGAAAGGGGGACTACTACCCTTACTACCCTATCACCTGAGTCGAATCATTCAGAGCAGTGCTGACACTATACAGGCCCCATTATGTACATAATATGTGGGAAAGGGAACTTGTAAAGGTCTTCCTTAGCTTCCAGATCACCGAGGCGTATTGGAAAATGCTACATATGCTTTAATCATAGTTTGAAGTATTCAAGAGGTAATCTTTCAATTGAAGTTTAAATAAATAATAACCGGCAACCCTTGCCTTATGCCATTGCCTACCAGAAATATATGCTTAATGCAAATATAACAAGCTAAACCTATGTTGCGTATCGTATTTCACAAGTTTCGTATTTTGAAAGTACATGTACATACCGAAACATTTTGAATATTTGGTCTAAGGGAAGTACCTCAAATGGCGGGTCTTATATCCTTACCCATAGAAGCTACACATTGCACAGAAACATCAAGTTATTAAACATAGCTACCATAAGAAGACCTGAAATATATACTAGGTCAAAAAATGAAATTCGTTCTGTTGCTATGGCAATTGCGGAAATTATGAACATATATATGTTACTAGTTTCAAAAGGATATCTATTTGCCTATTGAATAAACTTATTTGTTTTTGTTTCCTAAGACTACACATGCTACAAGCGTCGTTTGAATATGCAAGGGGAAAGTTTTCATTTTCACAGAGTAACATCATTAAATTTGCTCAAGTTCAAAGTTTTTAAAGTTGGGTTGTGAATAATGATTTCCCAGATTCTGCGCTCCATACACTACAGCAAGGCCTTAGGCAAGGCTGCATGCCAAAGAAATCGAAAATTGATCCCTTCTGATGTGAGCATTTGAGCCACAAGTAAGGGTACTGTGATTCCTTCAAAGACTGTTCAAATGCCACTTTCAGTGGGATTTCTATAGGAAATCGAAATCGTAATTGCTAGCGGGCGTGTAACAATTCTTCCAATTTTGTCATTATGCCATGAAAGCAATGACATCACAAAAAATATTTATGAAGAAACTTTGAAAAAAAAGACGGACAGGTACAGTAATAATGACGCCTTGAAAATCGCTATATTTTTAATTGAAAGGAAGATCATCTGAGAATTTGAAGAATTTAAACCTAGCATGTAAATAAAAGCTTGAGTACAAGACATTAGACAGTTCAAGCGTTTTTCGAAATTTCTGCATTATGGGCTTTTATGCGCAAATTAAAATTTATTCCTGCACATGCGCAGAAATGACATGCATTCCAATTGATCCTATCGTATATTGCCAGATAACTCTTATGTGGACAGGTATGGGCTGACAATTTTCTGAGCATTTTGTTTCTTGGAGTCTCCCCAAACATACATGAGCCTCAATTAATTCCAATATGCACTTGGTTCCTTGAAAATATGGCCAATAGTTAGTATCTTTACTTTTTTAACCGAGTATACATTTTGACCAAATTTGGCAAGAAAGGTATAGAAAACCAAGAAAAAGAACACGGACTATTCTAATACCAGACTAAATTCGTATAGAACCGGGAGCGCTCGATTCGAACGTTGTCGCCAACCTGCCTTATTTCGTTTGCGAACCGAGTATGCTTAGCCCCGCTTGCGCTAATGCTGAGTCAGTCAGAGCATTTACTTCTTGACAACAAACGGATCTTGTAAAATTTAAAGGAAAAAGAAACTGTGCTTGCCATAACCAGTCTGCGCAAGTGTGTGGGCCGGTCAGGACTTGCACTGCTTGTACATGGTGTAAGATTGGTTTGTATTACCTTTAAATCTTTTTTTTTTTCAAATAAGTTTCCTAGGACGCGGCTTAAACCCAGTACACCTAATGGATGCATATTTTATAAAATTCAGGCTCTTGAAATATTATTAAAGCCTGAAAATTGATAATGGAAGAGATATTCCAGTGCAAAAAGTTGCGGTATGCGCTCTTGAATAATAAATTTTCCTTTCTTATCCCCTCGTTTGCGAGGCGGTGCATGAATTATAAATGATCAGAGAATATAGAATTCTCACTGTCTCTACCGAATGGCGCAAATTAAGGGAAGTTTTTGTCGTAATTATTACACTCGTGAGAGTGACAAAATGTTAAATATTTTTCTTTCCCTTAAAATAACCATTTTGACGTAAGCGGCAAAACTTGCGACTGTGCCACAGTTTTATTCGTTTAAAGATAGAAACAAAGTAAAAGGAATGAAAATAATTATCTGAGCAGGCGTGCTTTGGTTTAAACTATAGTTTATTTGTATAAACATATATTACAAAACAGAAATAACAAAAATTACAGTATCATCTATGTTATACAAATGGGATTCAGAAGGAAGTCATTAGACTTATACAAGTCTGTATCCCATTGTATCAACCTAAGGCACACTAATAAAATGTGATTTGAATATTAAATTCAAACTACAATACCTTACTGCATTGGTTATACATTTCAGTAAGAAAAAGAAAAGAGCTAATACCCAATGGCAGGATTCTCGATTACCGAGAATCCTCTCATTCGGTTCCAAACTCTTATTCACCAAAATTCATAACCTCAAACTAAATATCTGAATGTTTCTAGAAGAGATCACCGTGTTAAGCATTGGTTTATCAATCTAAATTGTCAAATTCTACCTAAAGTACGAGCTCCATGGGGAATGGAAAATGAAGTGCAATCCAGGAGTATACATAGGTGCTAAGTGAACCAAATTTTCAACCCTAGTCGTCAAGTTTTACACAGATTTATATATTAATAATGAAGCTTACTTAATGACTATTTTCCTTCAAAAAAAAGGATAATTATAGCAAGATTTAGTACTTAATAATAAAGTATTTGCATCATTTGAAAACGTTTCGATTTTAAGATGTACTCATGAACGGCTAAAAATATATGTTTGTTTTCTGTAACTGAAAGCTCGTGGTTACCATAAAGAAGAATATTTAGTGTAGGCTGGCAAATTTGACTAACTTTATCCCAGAGTTCCTGTCTTAAATCATTGAATTGATCACATACAAATAAATAATGATTAGTATTTTCCACGGCACCGCAAACACAGAGTGGATTATCAATAATATTTTTTGAAAAGAGATGCTGGTGCAAGGCGCTACAATTGGTCCTCAGTCTAGTATGATATATTTGACCTAGTCTTTTTCCTTCAAAGTAAAATTTAGGCGGTAAAGTAATATTTTTATTTAGCTCAGCGTGCTTTAATAACAGTTTCGAAAATTCGTAGTTCGTACAATTAAAGTTTGAAAGAAAATAATACATTTAGAAATATTAAAGAAAATACCCAGGAAAGGCCACGATCACAATCCATCCAAGACAGAAAGAAAGGGAAACGGAACAGTACAGTACATCTCCGATAATAACATAGGAGAATTGCACAAAAATACACTCGAAAAAAAATTAGGGGTCAAACTTTTACCATGTTTACCCTGCATGCGATTTCTGGAACATTTCAAACATCTGGTAAATAAATCATTTATTCATTTTGCAAGATTTATACACGTTAAGTTTGAACCTATATATAGCCTTTGTCTTCGCCAAGTCCAGGCTTTAAGTCAAACTACCCCTAAAATGAAAGTGGTTCCATAGAGAACTGATAGTGTATCAGTTTGGTCGGGCATAACATCTAAAATTGCTATAAGTTTTAAATTTCGTACAGCTTGCTGACCTTAAAAATGATTAAATTTGATGGTTATCTAGCAGTTTTGCCAAAAAAATCATGAATTGGCGAAATCGAAAATTTTGGTCAATTTGCTCCTTATGGACCTCTCATCACTTTACTTTGATTTTGAGGGTAGTGTGAATTGAAGTCTGTCTGGTGGACTAGGTCAAGATAAAGGCTATAGTTTCAAACTTCATGTGTACAAAACTTGCAAAATGAATGAAATGGAAGGTAGAAATGATTTATTTTTTAAAATGTTCCAGAAATAGCAGGGTAAAAGTTTGATCACTTGATATAATTTTTTTGAGTATATAATAACAGCAAAAGCAATCCGAAATACATAAAAAGCATATAAAACGTCTAATTTTTACCTATTTTCTAGATTAAACTACAAAGGAAGCAGTACATGGACAGCTATACAGGAGACCACAATGCTAATTATAATAACACACATGAGTCGAAGTTTCAACAAACCAAAATCAAACGCATACTTGTATACGTACCATCGGCTTTATTGAATGAAAATCTTATTTAAACCAGCATATGGAATGATAAATTATTGCTGTGCTTTCTTTGGTCGTATAGTAATGCTCGGGAAAACTCGAAAGAAACAAGAGCTTCGATGAGCAGGGCAATATACGCCCGTTGGGGCTTAAAGTTGGAAAGAAAACAAGAGATGACAGAACTTTGTCAGTAGCTTAAATCTTCAATAATAAGGCAGGTATAAAACTACAAAACAAACAAAGCTAATATGAAATTCCTAGACAAACATTACAAAAGTAATTCCATCATAAATGGAAGTTCGGTTATGGTTCTTTTTCTCTTCATATCGTCTGATATTGGTACAAACTTTCGTGAAGAAATCTTAAACAGTTTTCAAGATATGCAGCAGACACAAAGCTAATATGAAATTACTATATGAAAAATACAAAGGTGCATAATTCCGTCCAAACTGAAAGTAGGGGTATGGTCCTTTTTCTCTGCACATTGTCTGATGATGCTTCATATTTGCAGAAACTTTTATGAAGATATCTTATACAGTTATCGATATATGGAGCGGAAAAATAATGTTACCTTTTGAACTTTGACCTCTAAAAGTGACCTTGACCTTTGTCGAACATTGTTGGAATACGAGTTCTGCACGATGCCTCTATAAGGTGAACATTTGACTCAGGTTTCAAAAACATCTTTCAAATGGTTAAGGAGATATGGAGTGGACACAAATTTAATACAAAATTACAATACTAAAAATACAAAGAGGCATAGTTTTATCAAAAATGAAACTAGGGTTATGGTTCTTTTTCTCTGCACATCGTCTGATGGTGCTTTATATGTATACAAACTTTCATGAAGAAATCTTAAACAGTTTTCGAGATATGGAGCGAACACGAAGCTTATATGAAATCACTATAAGAAAAATACAAAAGGAAATAATTCCGTCAAAACTGAAAGTAGGGTTATGTTTTTTTTCCTTTGCACATTGTCTGATGGTGCTTTATATTAGTTCAAACTTTCATGAAGAAATCTTAAACGGTTTTCAAGATAAGGAGCGGACATGAAGCTTATATGAAATTACTATAAGAAAAATACAAAGGGAAATAAATCCGTCAAAACTAAAAATAGGGTAATGGTTCTTTTTCTCTGCACATCATCTGATGGTGATTTATATTTGTACAAACTTTCATGAAGGAATCTTAAACGGTTTTCGAGATATGGTGCGGACACGAAGCTTATATGAAATTACCTTCAAAAAATACAAAGGGAAATAATTCCGTCAAAACTGAACGTAGGGTAATGGTTCTTTTTGTCTGCACATGGTTTTTGAGATATGAAGCGGACACGAAATGTGACCTTTTGACCTTTGACCTCTAAGTGTGACCTTGACCTTTGTCGGACATCGTTGAAATATGCGTTCTGCACATCGTCTCGTTAAGGCAAACATTTGACCCAAGTTTCAAAATCTTTCAAGGGGTTGAGGAGATATGGAGCGGACACGAAAAGTTGACAGACGGAAGGAAGGACGGACGGATGCCACGACATAATACGACCCGTCTTTGACGGGCGTATAAAAATAACAAGTGCTGTCGCCCGACAGCATAGCTCGCCCGAACTGGTGCTTCCCCATCGTACAGTCAAAATTCTAACCTTGCCTTGGTGGGGTGTGGCTTACATTGAATAAAACTTTTGGCAGCATGCCTAATCATTCTATCTATAAATTGAAGCTATCTAAGCATTAAGCCTTATATCATCCATGACTCTGACATTTAGGTCATGGAGAGATGGGTGGTTTTTTTTTGGAGGGGGGGGGGGGGGGGGCGGGTGGAGGAGGGGCGAGTTTGAAACTACTAAAAGACTAGATCATTGTCTAACGTCAGTAAGAGTATAAACTAAATTCATGATGGATTGTAAGTCTTTAGAAAATCTTATCATACATTTCTAGGTCCATGACGTGACTTTAAGGTCACTCAGTGGGGTTGGGTTAGACTGGCTCCAGTCTGTATGTTTTAGATTTGACAGCAGCTCTATCATGAATAAATCTTATACCACATTAGTGTACAGTTATCTTAAAAAGATATGGAAGCGGAAGCCCTTAATTATCACCCTGCCATCCACTCAATATGACTGAAATACTATTCCAAGGGCATTAAAGCCGCAGATCACCCATCCGTTCATCTATCATGTGTCCAAAGTCGTACGCTGAAATGATAAATTAGATACAATTAGGAAGCCAACCGGATTTTAAATACCGAAGCCAGGGAAGGAACTTAGCAAACAACTTTAATCAATGTTGCTTCAACGCCTTGACGTTGAATCAACGTTGATTCAATGGTGATTCAACGTTGTGTTCCCAGTGGCAATACAGGTTAGAAGTGTACATTACTCAGTTTCTGTTTGTTAAACATTTAACCCTCAGCAACATCTGCGAGGTATTTAAGTCATGAATTATTAATTAGATTCGATGGCTGATTAAGAGCGCACAAATACCCATTTATATATTGGATTAAAAATCCATTACCCATGAATAAATAATAGAGTAAACGACAGTATTGGAAAAGAATCAACGTATTGTTCAAAGTGTCGAAATCGATGAAATTAGAAAATGAAATATGAAATAATGATGTCTTGAAGTAGCGGATGTCGAGCAGGCACATGACGTCGAAATGATGTCGTACTGACGTCGATGCGACGTTATGACGTCGCATCGACGTCAGTACACCATTTGACGTCATGTGGCTGCTGGGTGCGCTTGACAGTTTGATGATAAATTGTTTAATCTTAATGCATAATAAAGTTCTGTTCTGTATTTATATTCATTTCTGTATCTGAACTTTCGCCGAGTGAAAAATGAAGCATGCGGAGAAAAAATCTCAATAGTTCAGCCTCAGTAACCGCCTCCTTCATACCGAGTACTTTCGCAAAGAAAACAGCTTTTCCTCTCAAGTTGGTAGCATATATATTGCATAGATGCCGGGCCGCGTAGCGCAGGCGGTAGCGCGTCTGACTCGAGAGTCAGCGGTGCCGGGCTCGATACCCGGTCCAGCCACATACTTTCGTTTCTCCTTCCGCTGGTTCAAGAAGGGCAGTTGTCAGTTACTGGCGAAAGTGTGTGCACTTAGTACTGGTTAACCGCTTAGGCGGTCTAAGCCTGCCCAGAAATAGTGTGGTTAGGTGAAATGACCGTCCCGACATGACTACTGCTGTTTACCATGGGCGTACAGCAACAAAACAACAACAACAACAATATTGCATAGATTCCTCTGCATCGTTAGGTCACTTAAAACATCCCAGAGCACAAAACCATACCAAAACAGCTCTTGCTAATGGTTTTTGTGTTATGCCACCTCCATAATACCTTAAGCGTCACCACTGTAACATGATGCCCAAAAACCAGATGAAACAATAGATCATAGGTGTAAGGAGCTTCTTCACATCGTAAGCGGGGCTTTTCGCACACGACCTTCAATTCTCACGATCTGACTAGGAACGTAAAAGGGACGCAAAACTTAAATCCATCCATTCACCCATCCATCCTTCCATCCATCCATAGACATCACATGAAACTAGTAACTTTGCGGCTATGTACTAAAGTTTCAGTTGCATTTCCTGAATACGGCTTCCAATATTAGTATTCATGTTCGATTTTGCAAATATCTTAGATGGTGAAAGTTATCAGGCAATAACATAAGAATTCGAGCTGAAAAGGAATGTTACTTTCAAGAGTTTATTCCTATTCATATTGAGTTTCAGACATCTTCATGCAATTCACTTCACGCCATGACATCACCTTGTAAATTATTCATGTTTGCGGAGGACTCCGTATTGTTCAAATACAGACACGAATCAGTTATCCAGTACCTTATATGAATTTTTCATAAGTACGGACATGCAAGTTTAAACAATCTTGATTAGATTCTGTATTTTCAACATGTTTGTGGTGACTGATTTAGGAAGCTCCGAGTTGGGAAACTGAGCACAGCGGGCACACTACAATAGTTTTATGCATTCTCGAGAGCATGCGAACATGCAGCTAGCCTGTGCTCATGTTCCTGCACATGCGCAAGGACACTTTGCATCGACGTCGATCTGATTGTAACATTATAACATAGAACGCGGTGACGCATGCTATGAACGGCATCTTACTCGTATAATGGGCAAAAATCCGTGTTTTAACGTGCTGTCATACAATTATACTTTTATACAATTATACTGTTATACAATCTGTCATGCAATTTTGCCTATACACAATCCGGGTCCATCACAAAATTGGACGTCAGCATCAGTAGCTAGTTAACCTAACTAATGCACTTACGTTTGTAACAGGACGTCTGATTGGATAACGTCAAAAATTTGCGACAGTATATTCTACGATTTACTGTCGCAAACCCGACGTCATTATAAAACGTCGCTTCTCATTGGCTGACGTTTGGTTTTACGCTGCTGAAAGCACTTGCAACGGGTTCAAAGAAGTATACTTTGAAAGGTGAAAATGTGAAAAAGTGCATTAGAATGGGGATAACTTTATTGAAAATTGTCACCATCTGTTGTTCTTAGGACCTTGACAGAACGCCGTCTCGAAGACGTCACTTAGACGTCAATATGAACTCTTAGTTGCTATTGCAACGGATATATGACGTCACTGGTTCCGGAGCATGGTAAACAATGTATGCCATGCTTCGCCAATTTTTCAATGGCATTACAAACTGAAATTCTTTTAACGGAAACGTCAGATTTTCTCAAACAAGTAATTATTCTCAAATCATTGAATTCCATGTTACAAATGTAACTTACCGTCGTTTGCTCTACAGGAGGCGAATAACACGTAGAAGGATAAAGTTACATTCTGTTGCAAAATGTAGAGAGAAAGGGACCGACCATTTCATATTCTGGGGGTGGGGTGGGGGTGGGGGCTGGTATTCTTGATGGAGACAGGACATTTTATTTCCCTGCCTTCTGGAAACAATTTCTTTTCTTTCTTTTTTTCACCTTGAGGGAGCTGATTTCTTTCTTTTTTACAAACTAACTCAAACAGGTTTTTTTTAATTTTATAGGCTGAACTATCAGATCCTTGTTTACTTGACTTTAACTTCCTTTTATTTTACCCACATCAGTAATTTTTACACCTTTTTTTTTCTCACAAAAAGAACATGGTGCTGTCTTTAACCAGGCTAAGGGCATGGCTTAGCTTGCTTTTGCAAACCAGTGCCTGGAGCACGTTACTCTCTTCATCTAAGGCACACATACAAAAATCTCTGTATGAGTTTGGCAAAAATTTAGACCTTAAATTAGGGATATTTTGGCAAAAAGTTAGGGCTATTTTGGCAAAGTTTTAGGGCTAGCATTAGGAATTTAAGGGTTTTTTCTAGCCCAGTCATATGCCCAAACATGCTTTATTCGCACTTTAGAAAGTCTGATAAATACTTACTGACAGAGTCACATTATACATGAATGCCAGTTAATAAAAATGTTGCGCCCCCCAGAAGCCAAAGCAATTTCCCAATTTTAATGGCAATTTTAAGACTAGAAACAATACAGAAAACTAGGGATGATGATAAAAATAAGGGTTTTTTATTTTAGGACTTCTACCTTTTAGAGTGTTTATTTTGCCATAATGGCTTTGTCTCCCATAAGCTAGTGACTCTTTTGCAATGAGTTTTAGTGGAAACATTTACTTAGTAATGTGGCAGATCAACAATACATGCATGTATGTGAATGTTGTAAAGGATGTTTTTGTAAATGTATGCACATGCGGGCCCGCTGGTGTAAAACAATTGTAGATAATATTAAAATATTACTATAAATATAGGGGGTCTAGGGGGCGCAGCCCCCCCCCCCCCCGAAGGCAGAGACATTATAAAAATCAATTCAAATGGAATTATCTGCAGACTTGTTTTTTGAAATGTTGGGTGGAGCCAGGTTATTTTTTTTCACTTACTTTTGAGGCCAGATTTTTTTAAACTCCCTTATGAGCCAGGTTATTTTTTTCTTGCATATCCAAATACAGGGAATTATTTTTTGATAAATATATCAGCCCCCCATCCCCCCCCCCCCCCCCCACACTCCCCCACCCCCCAAATGGTCGGTCCCAAAGACAGAATTTTTCGAAGCATTTTCTGTATTCTCACACGAAATACTGTTTTATGCGGTAATAGCGATCAAACATATTACATTCCGGTTTCGTCGTTTTCTTCGTCCTCTTCAACAATACCCTCGGGAAGAAACTTTATAATCTCGTATTGCTTACTGTACATCATAATAGTGCCACGGAAGATTTGAAGCCTAGATACATGAAGTAATTTCATCTTGATTCAAGGCGTCCCGTATAGATGCTTTCCTATAAATCTCCAAAATGTTCAGTAAAACTCAGGCATATTCCTTTCTGTATGTTGTTGCTTTTCAGGAGTATATGTACACTGAGCAAAAATTTTAATTGGCCACTTTTTCCAAAAAGTTAAGCCTTTCGCAATTTTAGATCTTTCTGGTCACACGTTAGGAAGAACAAATGCCGCTATAATCTTGCATTTTACAAGCAGCACTATCGCTTGTGCATTTGCGAAATGAATTATTAGGCCTACAATTGGATGCGTCTATTAAGATTTTCACAAACATTCTAAGGATGCTAATATTAAAATCAACAAGCAACTTCGATGAATTTATGTCCCGGCCTTTGGAAAAAAGAAGGGAGGATGCACAATCCCAAAATGTCCAAGATAATATGAAGACATACACACACAAGGTATCTATTGTCAATGCGTCTGGAGATTTTACGGGAAAAAAAAAACACGAAAAAAAAAAAAACATGCAAGCTCTCAGACCATGTTCAAACACCTGAGCAGTTTCAAAATGATTGGCGGAGCTGCACACACAAGGTAACCACTGTCTGTATATTTTGTTAGTATTTGGGCCTAAGTTCGAAACAAGAAAAAAGTGACAAATATTATTAGACTGCAATCTTAAAGTCACGTGCACATCTAAAGACAATGTCTTGAAGAAGAAGTCTGCAAAGTTTCAAAATGCTTAGAAAAAGTTGTGCACACAAGGTATATACTATCATTAGGTCTTCAGATCAGTGGCAAAATGACTAAGTTCATAAAGAGAAAATAGTTGTAAAATATTATCCGACCATCACTCCTGGGTCACATGCATATCTGCAGACCACGAGAAAGAAACTGCAAAGTTTCAGAATGATTCATGAAAAGCTATAGGAGGAGTTGCGCACACAAAGTATATACTCATTAGATCTTCTGATGCTGAAAAATGACTAAATTTGCAAAGCAAAAAAAATGTAGTAAAATTATTTGACGATAACCCCTAAGGCACATGCATATCTATAGACCATGACAAAGAAATCTGCATAGTTTCAGAATGATTCATGAGAAACTATAGGAGTTGCGCACACAAGGTAGGTACTCAAAAGGTCTTTTAATGCTGGAAAATGACTAAGTTCGCAGAGTGAAAAAAGTGGTAAAAATTATTTGACGATAATCCCTATGGCAGATGCACATTAACAGACCATATTAAAGTAGCCTGCAAAGTTTCAGAATGATTCATGAAAAACTGTAGGAGGAGTTGCACACACAAGATATGTACTCAAAGGGTCTTCTAATGATGAAAAACGACTAAGTTCGCAAAGCTGAAAAAGTAGTAAAAAGTTATTTGACAATAACCCCTAAGGCACATGCACATCTACAGACCATTGAAAAGAAGCCTACAAAGTTGAAAAACTGTAAGAGGAGTTGCGCACACAAGATACCTACTGTTAAGGGGGGGGGGGGGGCGGAACTACGGAAGCACGAAGTCACGGAAGTACGGAACCACGGAAAGCCGAATACTATGTCCCATAACGTTACAGACAGATAAAAAAAATCATGAACACTGAGTATGGATTTCATGCTTTTATGATGGAAAACTTTATTTATTATTGAGACATCTTGAATTTGTGGAGGCTTTATACAGTCTTTATGCGTTTTCAAAACATTCCACGGTTTACTAAGAACGGATCATAACTCAAATATTACATTAAAATTTTGAAATAAACATACAATTTTGAATAAGTTTATAACAATCCACAAGTTTGATTACAATAGTGTTTCAAAAATATTGTTTAGAAAACATATTTTTGCAAAGAAGAAAACTGGTCAATTAGAAATTTTGTTAAGTGATTACAGTTTTAATTTTTTGTTAGCCTAATTTGTTAAAGATTAATCACATGCCAATGTGAAAAAAGGACCTGGTCAACAAAGGCCTTTTTGGCCCAATTTAAACTGTCTTTAAAATTGCATGCCTTGTGGGAGATTAATTCTGTACTAATTGTGTTACCCTCTTGAAATAAAATCTCTAGTATTTTTATTATTACTACTATTAATATTACTATTGCTTATCCCCTGAGTATATAGGAAATATCTGTTTATTTCTTTTTCTTCTTCTTCTTCGTCTTCTTCTTCTTCTTTGTGAATTCTCAGTACATGTATAAATGATTTCAGGCATTAATAGTGAATCACAGACGAGAAAGCGAAAAATTACAAACAAATCAAAGTCCCGCCAAAGAAGGAAGACATGCAAGGAGTAACCAGACTAAAATGCTTTTTAAACCTCTCGATGTACCTACATAAAATTGTCACAGGATATTAAAAGCTAGGCAATAATAAAACTAGAAATTTATATATACAAAGAAAAGCAAGTTTAAAATATATGCTATAAATGCAGAGTAACTCGAAAATTATATTCACTGTGGTCAATCTACACCGGCACTTTTCGTTTCGTCGTATAAAGGTAAAAGATAGAGATAAGATAAAGGAACTTCATTTAACTTCGCATATTTGAAACAAATAATATAAGCTCTGTAGAGCTTTTATTGCGACAAACAGGGTATCCAGTAACAAATTATACCTACTTGATGACTTCACTTTATCTTCCTAGGACTGCCCTACATCATAGGCGAGCGTCAGCCAAGGGAACTACCAGTACCATTTTTACGCCTTTGGTATGGCGCGGCCGGGATTCGAACCCACGACCTCTCGTTCCCGAAGCGGACGCTCTACCACTGAGCTATCGGGGCCGGTGTTAGGATAATAAACTGTGATGACAGGCAGATTTAGCAGCCAGTATGTTAAGACTCTTTGTGATATCTTGAAAGGTATCTTCTTTCAAGAAAGGGTTACCAGCTATTACATTTGAAGTCGCATTGTAAAATTACTATTTGTTGAAGAAAAGTGTGAAATTTACAAATTCCGATTTTAGTCATACATCATGACTGAACCGGAATCAACATTTTTTGTCTGACAGTGATTGCTTCGTTTTCATGCATTGTGCGCGCTCTTGGTAAATTTCTATATTTTAACATTTTCAGTCAAATTTAGAAAAAAATCCGAGTTTTGAGCGCAGTTTCGAAAAGTCTTATAAACGCAATTGTCCAGCCTAATAAGATACAAAACGCAATTTTCTAGCCTAATTAGTATTCCAATTAATGTAAGTCAGGACAGCTGACGTCATCAAAAGACGTGACTTCATGTAATTACGTCATCGCGCGCGTGATTTATTCGCGTGATCTGTCATGGCGTCGACTGTGTGCGACATTAAATTCGCGAAAGCAGAAGACATTTCACAATATTCTTGTACGCAGAATAATAATTTGAATTCTGCACCAGACTTGGAACAATCTGTCATTAGTGATATGGAAGACACAAACAATAAACTTGCGAATATGGACCCCAAAATAAGTGCTGATTCAGCAGGTGAAAGTTCGAATAATGCCAACATGGCACAGCCTATTCGTAGCCAACCTGATGGGAATGATGAAAGAGAACTGGCTCAAAATGACGACAGTAGCTCCATTGAAGGTCAGACTGTAGTGGATCAAACTGACGGTAGTAACAAGGCCGAAGATCCAACTGTACAAACAAATTGCCTCTCAGGAAAGGTAAATTATTCTTTTGAAAGTGACAGCGATGAAGATTTTTGTGTGCTGAGAAGATCCAGAAGTGACGAACTCCTTGAGCTTAAGCATCACTTTCAGGTAAAACGATAAAACGACAACATTGATCAAAATACTGAAGCTTTGTGAAAGATTAAATTGCTCTAGTGGCAACGAGGAGCCGTCCACTCCAAAGCAACACTCTTGTGCATTGTCTATGTACAACTGGCTGTTGGCTATCTTAAATCTGAAAAGCTAATAGCAGCTCACTTGTGACATCAGTGTGGTGGTGGTGGTAGTTGGTGGCGGGGAGGGGGGGGGGGGGGCTGATGGGGCTGGGGATGTTAACTGGTAGATTCAACCTAAAATGAGCGAAGAAGAAAGCGTGTTCAAATACCTGCTTGAGCTCGGGATGAAGCTGGACTTGAAATGTTAAAGAAGGGTGGACTGCTTTTCCTATTAAAGATAATGAGTTCATTTGTAGGTAAATAGTACTCTACTTTCTCAAGAATACCGGTCATGCTTCCAGTTTCAATCACGTTACAAGCATTTAGATCTATTACAAATGTTGAGCCCATATAGGAGCACATACAGAGGTCTGTTATTGGTCAGTAACTCCCTGCACGTAATGCTCATATGAGGGTATTGTCGTATGAAGAGGTAGATAGACATTGAACCACAGGCGCTTGAAGTTCTGTGCTCAACACCCCCCCCCTCCCCCAAACCCATTAAACGACGCAGGCCATATCCAATTTCGTATTTCTTCAACATCCTGAACATGGCTCATAGCCTGGATGTTTGGCGGCATCATTGAAATGTATTTAACAGCATAAAACTTCAAGCGCCTGTGATTGAACCAAGGCAAGTAATCCAAATGCCAGATCATAATAAAACCAAGACAAAAAATTATGCACATCGATGAAAACTTTAAGGTGTATGATGGCATGTTTAGTTACCTTAGTAATGTATACACCAAACCCCCCCCCCCCCCCCCCCCCCCCCTTCTCCCGCCGCAAGCAAGAGCAGACCCCATTGGGGATGTGCTTCGTCAGTCAGGGAGCAACCCGATTTTGAGCCTTCTCCAGCTCTTCCTAAAGGACTAAAGCACGGATCCTACGCCGTACACGCATTCTCTGGACCCGGACGTACCAGCCTCTTGTAAGTCGTTACACTGCCTTAATGCCCATAGAGGTTTCTTTTGAGAACTTTAGTCAGTTGTTCTGAAAATGCCTTTGTGCGTACCGCTCCAATACAGTCAAGTTGAATCAGCTCTCGATATCTCAAAGTATCCTGTTGTATCAAAGAAAACAGTTTGGACACGTTTCTTTTTTAGAAAATGTTGGATTTTACTAACAAATTTTAAGATGTAAGTTTTATTACTTACATACCAGTATCAACCAAGATATATTATGAATGCCAGCAATGGTTTATTTGGCAAAACTTATTATATTTTTTAAAGACTGTTGGTGAGTGTATACCGTTCACAAAAAGTAGGAAATATTAAGCCATGGAAAATTGTAGCATCTACAACAAATGTGATATCATATCGATATATGAGCCGCGACACGAGAAACCAACAAAGTGGTTGTGCGCCCAGCGCAGACTCAGATTAGCCTGGGCATCCGCCCAGTCTGATTAGAGGCTTCGCTGTCCGCATGGAGGTAGCTTAGACACTTAGCTAAGTACTGTTTAAGCGTTTAGCGAAGAGTCTGATCAGACTGGGTGGATGTCCAGCTGATCTGAGTCTGCACTGGGCGCACAACCACTTTGTTGTTTTTTTTCGTGTCGCGGCTCAATATCCGTTAAGACACTTTTCATGTATATCCTATCACGTGATCTGCATACAATTTGTTTCAGACAGGGGTACAGGACAGTGACTAAAATGCGGCAATTCGAACAAAATTTCTTTCAAATTGTACATCTAAGCTTATCTTTACATGCATTGTTAAGTGTTGTATGCTTAAAGATTTTTTTTCTACTTTCTACTGTCATTTTGAGAAGGTAACAGGGAACAAAAATCGTGCAGGTACATCGAGTCATCGAAACATTTAGACGTTTAAGGTATGTACTCTTTATTTTGCCGAAACAGAGGATAAAAGCAATTTTCAGCTTGTTTAACGAATCATGGCGAGTGTTTCCGTGTAAATTATGTAATCTGAAAAAAAAAATGGATCTGTTGCCATACTAGATTCTTGTGAAGTTGGGAAATTAGGGTGTCGACCCCCTGTCTAAAACGGATTGCATGCAGATCACGTGACACGATATACCATTCACATTTTAATGCAAAATGTCTTATCGAACAAGTATAGCTTTTACACAAAAGCTTGGTCTACGCTTAGCAACCATTTATAGCTGATGCTTTAACCATTGAAACTACAAACATCTAACCTTAAACTTATGTTTATACATATATTTCTGAAGCCGACACTAAAACCCCAATTGGTAGATATCAAACATGGGTGCCAGTGTTGGGTTTCATACAATTTCATAGTACAAATACAATTTTAAAGTTCGTAAAATCACGCCATTCATTCATCTGTACCTTGCGATACATTCTGCTACCTTGTGATACCATATACAATTCTGCAGTATTTCCTATGATTGCTCATGACATCCATGCGAATAGTGCTCACGACATAAAACCGAATAGCTTCTGACCGCTCACGATAGCTATGCGAAAAGCGCTCACGCCATATGTGCGAACAGTTACATAAAGGTCAAACTGCATTTTGGGTAGCTAATGGCTATACTTCCGAGTCGAAAGCAATTAATGGATAGTCTTCGCCCACTGGCGTAGACAATAATTGATTGATGGACACTGGCCGTTTCAGATGGATTTGATTTTTTTCTAATTTATACAAGTTATAATATCCCCTACTTTTTGTGAACAGTACATATAGTAGGGGATATTATGACATAGAAGCGAGTACAAAAATTAATAATAATGGCTGGGTTAGTTTATTGTTGCATATTGACAGAACACTATTCAAGTAACAATAGTCAACTATAACAGAAACAGTCAATGCAGGTCATGTGACCTAGAGCAGCACATAAAGGACTGTGGGGTCTACACCTCAATTTCACATCGGCGAAAAAAAATTCTTTTGGACCCTCAGATTCTGTGAATAATAAAATTCTTAATAATTTTCCAAACTGAAAACACCCAATTTGGTAGGCTTTATTGCGTTCTTTAAGGTGTAGGACTGTTACAAATGTCACCATATGCGAGACAATTCACCACACAATGGTAACTTTTACGCCTATCATTTTCTCCTGTGATAAAACCGCATGAAAAAAGTATCTGTATCTTGTTGACTGAGGCATTAGGCATCTGTCATAATAAAGTTTGCATAAAAATTATTAGTCATTGCTGCGCTGGATTCGTGTGAAATTTGGGTGTCGACCCCTTGTCTACTTCAAATTTACTCTAGTAGGTCACGTGACAAGCTTAATCGTTTGAGGGTCTCTATGAATATTGTTTTATGAATTATAACAGTTTAATATTCATATACTTATTTTCCTTACTTCTGCTGCCTTAAATGTCTTAATATCTCTTACTTAGTTTGAGCAGTATATAATACCGCAAAGACAATTAAGCTCACCATTGTACCTGCAAACAAGTTCTATTTTTGCATGTCATTCATACATCAGCATCTTCAGCTATCCCTGCGTTGAACTGACCAGCATCAATGGGTTGGTTGGTTGGTTGTTTTGGGTTTCACGTCTCTTTGAGACAGTATTTCAGTATATATCGAGCCGTCTCCCAGACAGAGGGAGGGAGAGAAGAGATAAGAAAGTTGAGAGAACAATTGTCCAAACAATCCCCATCCGCACCTACTGCCAGCACAGTAGAGCCTTTAAAATTATCCAAATTAGTAGGACGCCCCGGCATTGAAAGTGACCCAGCATCATCGCCCGACCGCAACCACACTTGACCAGAATCAAACATTAATTACGGATAACCTTCATTGGGCGCTGCGGGATAACACGGGTGCATGTGTCTCTCCCAACGGTGTAAAGTCGTAACCGTCACAGATGAGTATCCGTTGTTACACCGTGGTCTAAAATGGGTGGTGTCTTGCAATAATCCAGTTCTTGCTGGTATCATGAAAAATCTTGATGAAACTTATACTGACAAATGCCTAAAACATATCTGAATTGAATAATGTGTTTATATCAAGATTTATTAACCTAAGTAAGTTAAAATAAAAATCGTAGACTTAAAGCGTATTAATAACTTCAACAGCTCCGGGATACAGTAATGAGTATGAGTATCAATTCGTGTTTTAAAATTTGGTGTATATATACTCTCCAATGTATACCAAACCATGTTAAATAAAACAGCATGCCAATCTACTTCTTTCCTTTTTTTTTCTTTAAATCTGAAGTGACCTACCCTACCCCTTGTAAACAAACTCCGTGCTCCGCCATGTTGCTCCGTGTTCAACGATTTTCGGGTACACTGAGCTCTGCTCAACGCGTTTCTACGTAGCCAGTCTATGCAAGTTTGAAGTCACCATTGATCTCAGTGAAACATGTTGTTTTTCAACGGTATGATAAGCCACTGGGCACACAAGGTTGAATCGTCATTGTATCATCGTTGAGTTGACAGTATAACCACTCGACCACGGCACCTTTCTGTAGACAAATTTAATGATTTTATAGTTTTATTATGTTACTAGCTAAAGAATGGATAAAAACTGTGCTTCAAATCTGTTGCAGGCGAAAGAGTCTTCTGAAGTCCTCAATGATTACCCTTCGCCTGTCAGTGAGAGTAATGCCAAAGAGTACCTTGAATTACAGAAAGGCTATGCCTACAAGACAGCTAAAACGTATATGACGTCACCTACGAGAGCTGGCTATCCGTACAACGCTTGCAGTGAATCTCCTGGTACGGCCAGTGAGGAGAGTGATCAGTATGCTCGGGGTCGTCGCGAGTCCGGGGACTCACAGAGTGAGGAAAGAATACGAAGCATAGAGGAGGAATATTTGCAGAGAATCAGCAGTCTTGAAGACCGCCATTACGAATTGGAGGATGTTTTAGCTCGTCTGACGTCATCGCTGGAGCCTCTTTTTCAAACACCCGCGCCCGATGAGTTCAAACCTGAAGATGTGGCAGATGCGTATGCGTCTGCTGAAGTTGATGATGATTATACTGATGATCATGCAGAGGAAAGAGCAAAGATCGATGAGCTTCTCTTCAAAACAGAGCAACAGAAGAAGAGATTCGCACGCATGATTGGGTTAGAGCTTTTCCTAGAGTTCCAACAGAAAATACGTAGCTTTGCAGTTGAGTTAAATGGTAAGCACACTCGATTGGTGCGAGTCTCATGGCACATTTTGAAGACGTTTTGCAAAGTACAATTCAAATACAGTATTGTTATGATTATTTTTAGTTTGGAAACAAGAATGTATTAAGGTTGATACTAACTTTGGATTGCCGCATTGCAGCCCTCTTATTGTTGACCCTAACAGGCTGCGGCATACAACGTGTATACAACTATGTATTAATGTTTATATTGGCAGGCACACAATGTTGACGCAACTTTGTATTTATGTTGTATGTTGATCATAGCAGGTGCACAACGTTGAGACAACTTTGAATTAATGTTGATTCTAGCAAGCAGTCGACGTTGAAATAACGTTGTTTTAATATTGTCAATTTGATCAATCATAACAGACAAACAATGTTGCCATTACTTTGTCCTTATGTTGATTCTAACAAGCACACAACCACTAGGAAGCACAAGGATTATCACAAACTCCTGAATGTGGACAAACCGAAATTTCGATTTGGCCACTTTTAGGGAGTTTTGTGATATCTCCACCCTGAAAACCCAAACTAGTAAAGCTAACAAGTATACAGACACAAATGATCCTAGTTAGCAGACACAACGTTGACACAACTTTATTAACGTTGATCCTAGCAAACATTCAACGTTGAAACAGTTATGTATTAATTTCAGCCTTGCAGGCACACAGCAATGAAGCATCAATGTTAAAAATAAACAAAAGTCAGCGTGATTCAATGTTGTTTCAAAGCTATGTTTGCCGGGAATTGTTTTGGATAAAATGGATTAAAATATAATTTGCAATATTTTCAGGGGTTTTAAACTGCAGTGAAGCAGCTATCCGTCATGCTCGAGTGGTTCAGGAGTGGGGCTCAAGTGTACAGGTGATGTTTGAAGAAATGAAAGACGAACGGATGAAAATGCAGGTAACGTATATGGGTGCTCCTCGATTTCTGTTACCTGTAGACTCACAACCAGTTTTATGACACAAGTTGTTAAGCAAACCACTGTTAATCTTAAATGTAACATATAAGCCTTGTCCCAAAAAATTGAGGTCCATATCAATATTGTAGCCCAAAATTATTGAGTTATTGTGATCAGTCGCTGTCCGTTGCCCGTCCATCGTCCATCGTCTGTCTTCACATTTCGTCGTGCACTACTAACTTGGAGAATATGAAAGAGCTTACATATTTAGCAATCACACGCAATCTTACACACTATGTATGTGGCGACAAGATCTCGGCCAAGTTCAATAATAGGCCAAATCAGACCGTTAACATCAGAGTTATCGTTCCTAACCTTGCGAAAAAATGCTATTTATCATCTTGCGCAGGGCTGTGGAAATAACAAAAATTTCTACTTGTCCATGGACAAGTAAATAGACAAAATTAACTTGTCCAAACAAATATTTACGTGTCATGAAATATGGAAAGAATACGGTAATAGTTAATGAACAGAGGAAGAGTTGAACTTGATGACAGTTTTAGGCTGTCACAAAGGTTCGAATTAAAACATATGTTGTGGGCACCTGTTAGAATTGCCTTGATGAGGCAATTCTGACAACCACAACGTATGTTTTCATGAGAAAATAAGAAAAAAATTGTCAGAATTGTCCTGAAATACTTCCACTGATGTCACTTTGAATACTTGTCCCGGGGCATGTAAACTGAAATTTCTCACTTAACCAGAGTGAAACCGGACAAGTAGGAAAAGTCGGGCATAGTATTTCCACAGCCCAGAATCTTGCAAATACAATACAGGCTATAGTTTTAAGCAATAGTTTTAAGCAATCAACCTTAAACTTGTAATAAAAAATGCATATGGTTACAAGAGCTCATTCATTTTTTTTAAAAATGGTCGGTTAATACGTTTAATGTTAATTTGTGCACAATATTTGCTTTGAATCATAATAACGGGTGGACTCATAGAAGTGGCCAAATCGAAATTTCAGTAGGGCCATTTTCATGAGTTTTGTAAGAACTCACCAGTTTAATCTTACATGCGTCGAAAATCATTGTTATACCGTATAAATCCTATGAAACGCCTCTGCACTAATAAACACCCCTGCTTTTTTGCGATAATAATATTATATTAACGTGCATAAATTCCTGTTTACTTCACTAGATGAGGTAGCTCTTAAAAATGGGGTCTACTCTTAAAAGAAAGAATTTGCTCCTCTAGGAGTTGACCCAACCCCTGCTGAGAAGGAAGGCAAAAATAGTTGCGTTACTTCCTCTGAAAGAATATTCATTCACATTGATACTGATTATTAGAGGTATTTTAGCAGAAGCTGATTTACTACAATAAAGGCTCTAAAACGCCCCCCCCCCCTCCCCTGCATACACACACAATTGCTAAAATGCAACGCCCTCGGAGTGTTTTTATATGATTAATACAGTATTTCGACCATCTAGTTGCAAAAACTTGAATTTTGTAATTTAGAAATGGAATTGCACGTTTTCTAGGCGTCCCCGGTGATATTTGATGAAGATAGTCTTAACCCTTTTGGCTTAGCATACACACACACTTCGTAAAATGCAACGCCTTGGGGTGTTTTTATATGATTAATACGGTATTTCGGCCATCTAGTTGCAAAAACTTGAATTTTGTCATTTAGAAATAGAATTGCGCGTTTTCTAGGCGTCTCCTTAGCGTCTCATAAAAGGAGTCTTTATAAATAGCGCAGACTCAGTGCAAACAGCAAAACACACACTGTTAAAAATTTCCGTAGATTTTGCGGTAGAATAGCTGGCAACCAGCTGCCATACCATTTCCCATTATTTTTACGGACGTGTGCTTGTAGAACATTTGTGTAAATCACGATGTGCTAGGGTTATATTAACTGACCGCACTCGGAAATACCTTTATAATGTTGAAGGGCTGTATGCCCAAAACAGTACCAATCACATTCTACCTTACACTGCGTGACAAGTCCTGCAAATGTTTACGGGCGCCCGTAAAACTAACGGGAAGTGGACTTGCAGCTGGTTGCCAGTTATTCTACCGTAAACCCTGCGGAAAATGTTCACAGTGCAGCATCTGATCAGAGCCGACACTACTTGCATTAGATACTGGAATGTCTGTAATAAAAACAACAACAATATTAATAATAGATAATGATACATGTAGTAGTATAAATGAAAAAGTAAATGGCCAGTAAAATGATTGCGCTATTGAAAGGAATCGCTCTTCCCATTTTCAGGAATTTATCGATGAAAGGGAAAGAAGTGTTATGATAATGAGGAACCAGTTTGCCTCGGAGTTACAGCAGCAGGGCAGAACCCTCTGTCATCTCGTTGATGATATGAAGACATACCGAGACCTCTACGAAACTGCAGAAAAATATGGCGGTAAGGTGGTGGTTCCATGTCCGTTAGTCACGGTCTATGACACTCCGCTTAGGCAACGATGTCGTGTAAAAAGAAACAATAGTGATTTGCGTGCAGAAAATATTCAGATCACTTGCACATGTGCACAAGGTGATAGAGTTTTCATTTATCACTTTTATGAATATAGGGATGCCATGGTCTGGAAAATTATTTTTCCGGGTCAGGTAATGGTCGAAACTTTGTGATTAGTCAGGGAACTCGAAAAGTTATGGAAAAGTAAGTGAATCTGGAGGATAGATGCTCCATGTACTGAAATATTTATCTACGCCCTCATTGGGGAGGGGAGGGCTGGTGGTTCTGCTTTTCCAGGAGAGCTTGACAATAAAGACTTCCCAGTAATATTGTTTCAACGTCGTGACGTTGAACCAGTCAATCAAAAAGTTACGTTGAACCAGTCAATCAAAAAGTTAACGCTGATACAGCCTTATTTCAATATCAAGATTGAGTCTTCGTAGCTCTTTAGAGAATTTTCACTGAAGACGGTCGTAAAAGGAATAGACATTTCAACATGCCCTAAGCACATTTAATCGTGGTGCGGCGTATTGTAAAATAATGGGCACATTCGGCATAGTTACTCGGGTAAACCCGAGCAATACCCAGGTAGTATATATCTTCGAGTATCCCAAAGACTACCTGGGTATTGATGTAGTTTCTTTAATTTGACTCTGTATCTTTGTTTTTTTCCTCAGGCACCATGGCTCCAAATGTCTCTAAATTACAACTGGGCAAGAACATTGTGGACTGTCTACTGAGGCAACACACTGATGGAGAAAAGTCCTTGATTTTAGACCTGAAGAAACAATCAAAGGTACATGATATATATTCTTATTCAAATCTTTCATCTCTTTAGTATTGGGGTATAACCCTGAACCCGCCCCTTCCCCACCCCCCACCTCCATGAACTTATTTTTGGGCATGAATACTAAATATTCTTTTAATATATGTACTTGAGTTTTGAATACTCTTAATATTGTACCCTGAGTACTGCGTATCTCTGCGCACTGAATACGACCTTAAATGACATGACTACTGCAGGACTAGCCCATAATTACTAAACTAGAGAGCGGGAAAGTGTGAACGCCCCTTTCTGGACAAATATTTCAAATGCATACAGTATTTGACACAGAATCGGTTATAGATCATTATACACCGTAACACTGACCTCCTGAAGAAGTGCACCCCATTTTGATAGGCGATTTATTAGCATGGATCTTTTCGAAAATTTCAGATCTCCGAAATGAAGCTACTGATAATTCATCAGCAAAGCTTCATACAACAGGTCCAGGAACAGAATCGTGAACTCAGGGCTATCATTGAAGGACTTATGGGACCGGAAGAATGTGCGTCGGTAAGAGCTTGTTTCCCCTTTAATTAATGTATCTTGCAAATGAAGCTTATAAATCAAACAAAAACTTAAGTTCATATAATAGAGACAATTTTCAGATCTAAAGACAAGTAACACTACCACCCAGCGGGCACATGACGTCGAAATGATGTCACACTGACGACTAGGCGACGTCATTGCGTCACATCTATATATAGACGTCAGTGCAACGTCATTTCGACGTCATGTGCCTACTTGGCAATTCTGAGTGGGCACATGGCATTAAAACAACATTGACACAATGTGTGCTTTTTTCAAATTGACAAGCTACAGACCAGACACTAAACATTAATCTAAGACGGAGAAAGGACACGTCATTGTGCTGGTGCCTACCGTGCATGCCACGGTGCTGGTTGGTTACATGATGGCCCTCGGTAAGATGTGTATAATCTAAACATCTAAGTAATAGTTTAAAATCTCCATAATCCTCCGAGTATGCATTTAAGCATATAAATACACTCCGGAGCAAAAATTAGTCGCTTTCCTATAGACTTCATGTATTTTGAGTCACGGGAAAAGATTACTGCGTAACGTACGTTGCTTTGGCTGAGCCGATTACAATAAATATACCACCGGAAAGCGATAAAACGTACATATTTTGTAAACTTTTATTGAAAGACCTTTAAAGACGACAAGCGTACTTTTACGTCAATTTTCGGCAATGTAACTATTTACGTCAAGGGTATTTATTTTTTAAAATTAGATTAATTTTTTCCGAAATCAGGTTTTCAGAATGAATGACAAAAGTAAGTAGGAAAATTCTCAGGAACTGACACAATTCAATCCAAGATCTCACCCAAGACACCATGTGGGAAAAGACAACACAAAATTAGTCCCCACAAAAGACATCATCAGCGGCAACCAGGTGAACATCTTTTCCTAGGTTGGAGGTCACCGGGCTAGCCTTTAACATCACAAACAATTTATCAATAACAGACATAGCAACAAACAACACATAAAACAACCAAGAAGACTTTGACTTATAAACAGAAGTTGATGAACATGTATACATTGGGTCATATAACTGGAAAAAGATAATGGGTGAAGGTTTCGAAAAATGACAAAGCTCCCCCCCCCCCCCCCCCCACACACACACACACACAAAATACATGTAGTGGCTCCTTAGTGAACAATGAAATATAGACAATGTATGGGATCATTACCCGTCGTCTTGTACGTTGTATTTGATCTTATATAAAAGTGTGTTACTCCGAAGGCATGTCCTTTCGGTTGCCAACCAAACAATGGTTGCAAACCAAAATGACCCAAAGCATTTTTCAACCCTTTTTATGATAAAATTTGTTTTAGTTGGGAAATCACTGTCATTTACAAACTGAAAAGATTGCTGTGGTGTATTAAAACAAAAAATGACCGTACTGACACCAGTGGGAGAAAGAAAACTGGTAAAAACTGTTCCCACTGTTCCCATCACATAAAAAATGAACGAATAACGATTCTGAGGAAAAATCGTTCCATAATGCCCCTTTATAGCCAATTTTTCGAAAACTGTTTTTAATCCGTTAATGATTGCAGTATAGTTTCTCTCCGGTATGTTTTGCTGAAGAAGCTGATAATTGTGGCACATATAGTCCTCCTTACCTATGCACCGGGTGCATTGCGCCGAAAAACAACCAGTAGGCCGTGAGCCAGATATGGTTTACCCCCCCCCCCCCGTCCGCCCCCCTCTCCCCCAGGGGGAGTTTTGTAGATCATAATTTGCAGCATGTTAGCCCTCTGGCGAGTGGGCGTTACGCTGTAACAGTCTGTTATAAACGTACCCATTAAAAAATAAACATAACATAAAAATTATTGAAAACTATATAAAAAAATAGAAGTCACCTTCCCATGTTTAAAATTATAGTAGATTCTACTAGTATTTATCATTTTGCTGTAGGAAATGAACGACTCCGAGCATTCCGGTACTCCAGCCAGTCTTTCTAGCCCAGAGAGAGGCTCTCTGCGCCAGTCTCTAGACAAGCTACTGGACAAGGCGATGGATCCCCCAGTATGTAAGATATCTGACGTCTTAGACTGTGATAGAGGGGAGACTTACCCGGGAACCAGCACTGATGGCGACATTGCTACCATCCACACGTTCGATATAGGTATGCAAATTCAGGGGCGTAACTAGGGGCAATTTCATAATACGCACAACCATGTTTTATTCTCTACTTCTAGAAGGGAAAGCTAGTATTTCAGCCACTTTGGTCATTGGTATTGAAATCTTGACTAATTTATAAATTTTCAGCATGCAAATATGCAGGTGCGTTTTGAAATTTTGTCAATTTTGACAAAATTTCAATACGCACTTGCGTACTTGCCGTATAGGTAGCTACGCCCTTGAAATTGAATACTGAAATTTTGAGTTTTTTTTTTTTTTTTTTTTTTTTTACCTTTCGTGTTTAATCATAAACATTTTAACATTGACCTTGGCTTTGGGTTCTGGGGTATCTTTTCAGTAATTTATTTTATTTGGCCATTCTCAGAGATCATCTTGAAATTTTAAGTGAAGCAGAATCTTTCATGTTTCCTTACCACAATTCTAAATCATTCATTTAACTAGGTAAAATGGAAAGTTATGATACCTTCATCAATTTCATTCTGTCTTCCCATGGGGTTATAACTCAAAGTCTGATCATATTTTACTTATTACAGACCTACCGAGGTAAAGTTGGTTGCTGCGTTTGATTTTGATTGCGGCAAAGTGGTAACGGTTGCATGCCAAGGCCTGTAAGTGCACATCTACAAATTGATCAGCGCAGGCACGTTGTTCTTCATGTGAATTGGTACACTTCCAGGGGAAGCAACTCTATCATTTGATTTTTGTCTCCCTTTTCAATAAGGGTCAACTCTATAAGGAAAGAATTTGCTCCTAGAGGAGCAAATTCTTTTCTTCAAGAGTAGACCCTATAACGGAGGGGCTGCTTTACTCAGTGAAGCGAATAGGCAATCACGAAAGTTGGTTCCCTTGGTAAAATTTACGGAGAAACAAGGTGTACCCATGCGCCTTAACAAACACGTGGTGATTGGTGCATTCTTGACCTGTCTGTGTACATGTACATTTGTAGTGTGGTTGCTCAAATCGCCTCCATAATATATGATTTGATAAAATCATCCCGAATATATGAGCATCCGCCCAGTCTGATCAGAGTCTTCGCTGTCCGCATGAAGGTAGCTTAGACCCTTAGCTACCCTTTAAGCGCTTAGTCAGCCTGGGCATCCAAGTCTGATCAGCCTGAGTGGATGCCCAGGCTGATCTGAGTCTGCGCTGGGCGCACAACCACATTATTGGTTTTGTCGTGTCGCGGCTCATATCACCAAAACGTTATCTACTCCACTTTTCCTTATAGGAACCGACAGCAAAAGAATCGACCCGGGCGAGCAGATTATATATGACCCATTAACGGTCTCTTACGTACGTGACCAGTGTAGAGCTGTGGAGGAGACAGAGAGACGCCATCTGGTATTTGAAGAACAGGTAAGGAGGACCGTATTCGCCATAATTATCTTGGGTCACCAATCGTCTTCTTCTGTTATACATACTGGAGAAAAGCCGTAGTCTACGATTCTGCTAAACTTGAAAGTATTTGCGGGAGAACTTGCTGTTAAGGGGCATTATTGTTGGTATTGTATATAGAGGGTCTTACATGAGCGCTCATGTTTTATTGAATTTATTAAACGAGTTGGGGGAAAAGATAAGATGCGAGGCTATGCCGAGCATCTTATCGGTTTTCCCCAACGAGTTTAATAAATTCAATAATACAGGAGCATGAAAGCAAGATTCTATTTATCATATGACATTTATTTCGCATTTTATTAGCAAACTTTGCACTAAAACATCACGATGTCACCATTAGAAAACACGACGTTTCATGAACGTCAACGCATAACGTTACGACGTAATTTGCATATTTAATCCACTAGTGGATTTTTTTTAATGCATGGCTTTATTACACTCTCAGATGCGACGTCATATGATAAAATGTCTTCCTTTATAGGCACACCTCGCATAAGCAAGTAGAATCTGACTAGTTCACCACCACAGTATATAAAACAAACATCCATACAATAAAATATATCCAGTCCACCACCAATACAACTATGAAATAATAGTCGGCCACTGAAAAAAACTAGATAATAAAACCACCTAACACTTTTGCGAGATCATATGTTGAGACTACTGAAGATTAGAAGACCCTGAATGGCCTCATAGAGCCGCTTTGGGGATACCCAATGTCCTATTTGGCACTCTTTGCTGCAATATTTGATAAAATTGCAGCCTGTACAGAGTCTTAGGTCATCTGTTTTTCCTGCAGTAAGAGTTTGCACAGTACTTGGAGGAGTTGTCATCCGGTTCTGTATAATAATCCTGGGATGTTAACTCTTTATCCAAACTCAAAAAATATTTTTCGTCTCTTTCAAAATGGCCGTCAATGACTGTTTCCTATATCTGTGACGTAGGTGAATGAAATTTAAGATTACGAACGTTTACATTGTATACATTGTATTCTAGTTGGCAACATGACATTCAGTTATATTGAAGTTTCTACCAGTGGCGTGATTTTGACATATTTACCATTGTAGGAAGATGAAAACAAAGAAAATATTGCAACAGACGATGGAATTCAGACGTTTTGTGACGGCGTTAACGTTCTTAATATAGAACCATATCTAAGAAAAACTGCAGGTTTGGTTTTCCTTTACAATCTTTGTACTTTAAAGGTGAATACCCAGCGAGCCGATGACGTCGAAATGACGCCATACTAACGTCGTTGCGACGACGTCAGTACGACGTTATTTTGACGTCATGTGCCCACTGGGATAGGTACACCTTCAGGGGAAGGAGTTCTGGCACTTTCAGCTCTGCCTCCCTTTTCAATAGAGTTCAACTCTTAAAAGAAGGAATTTGCTAAGCTCGGAGCAAATTCTTTCCCTTTAAGAGTAGACTTATTTTTGGAAGAACTTCTTCAAGGGAGCAGACGGAAAGTCACAAAAGTTGTTTGGCTTGGTAAAAATGGCGGGAAAACATGTAGGTGTGCCTATACACCGTAATTAATGTTAGTGCTCCCGCTTTCGGTGCGCTTTATGGGATAACTGAAACGATTTTATAAGATTTTATACATGAAGAAACGCATTATGATAATTTTGTCTCAGCCCAAAAACATTTTCTTCATGTCAGAGGAGACTCATTCCAGCAGCGGCAGGCATAAAATTTTAAACAAAGTCGTCTCAATATCATAATAGTTGACTCAACGTCGATACGATGTTTTTAAACGAGTATCAACGTTATCGTCATGGCGTTGAAAGAAAAACGTTGGTACAACGTTTTTACAACTGCTATGGGAATATTAGACATACTACATTTCTTAATTTGGGGTGCATGCAAACATATCATAATTATGACATCGTTTAAAAGTTTTATGGCTTCTCATACTTCATTTATTTTTTGCATTTTTTCTATATTACATACACGGTGTGGATTAAAACGGCAACTCCAGAGAAAACCACAGGAGAGCAAAGCCGGTTTGGGGTAAATGCTTAGACTTTTATCAGACTAAGAGTGCTTCTGGAACTATTTGCTCTGTATGTAAACCATATCACGAGGCATACTAACCTAGTAACTAGAATTATAGGAATATTACTGTTCTTTGTTTCATAGAGAAAGAGAGAGACTTGGGCAAGGCTGATGTAGTTACAACTGAGCCACTGTTAGTAGGAGACAGAGAAGCTGGTGGCGACGGCACTGAGGCATTAAGAACCACCAAAACCCCTTCTGGAAGGCCTGGCATAGTTACAATAGTGGAAGATTATGATGCTGACGACGGAGTAGATGTCGATGATATTGATTATATTGTTGATGAATGTGAGATTATTGACGATATTCCAGTGGCTGAACCACCAATTATAGATATTGAAAATACAAATAATAATGACGATCTGGATTAGAGAGATTCTCTGAGTAACATTCTGACAGCCCCTGTTCAGGTGAATGGATACACTTTCAGGGGAAGCAACTGTACAGTTTTCCTTTGGCCTCCCTTTTCAATGGGTTCAACTCTTTAAGGAGCAAAGAGTTGACCTCATTTTGAAAGTGTTTCATTATCCAGGAAAGCAATGCACAAAAGTTATTCTCTTTGTAAACATTCGTAAAACAAGGAGATTATAAAAATGGCATAAAACGTAAGGTGTATCCATACCCCTTAAGTAAATATGCTTAAAATGGATAAGTACAAACTGTGGACACGAATATCACCAAAAAAGGGTCGTTGATAATTACTGAGAAATCAGTCATGTCAAAGTGTACTCAGAAACATGGTGAAGAAGGAGGGTAAAAAAGAGAAATGAGATGGAAGTAAGCAAGAGAGAGAGAGAGAGAGAGAGAGCGAGAGCGATTTGCACCGTAATAGGTACAGAATTGAGGTGAACAAAAGTGTTCTGACATTGAATGGTGACTTTGCTTTAATTTATGCATTTCCACTACCGAAAACTCGATTATCTGGAAAGCATAAAGGATACCTTCACGAAAATTATTTTTATAGCATTCCTCAAAATTATTGAGGATTTTTGCAAAGTGAAAATTAAGCAATACGGGTTGACAGATCAGGCATAGACTTTATAGCTTTACTTCATTAGTTATCAACATCCCTCTGAGAAATTTTAAGCACATTAGTATTACGCATTATTATTATTATTATTATAATAATTAATCAGTGCTGGAAACTCATAAAATTCATGCGGTGGCCCAAAAGCTTAACAGACCTAACTTTCAGTGGCCCAAATTATCCACTTCCTAAAGTTTCCATTCATTCAGTATTGCCAGAAAGATAAATTTGGGCCACTAAAGGTAATATTTTGGAGATTTCTGGTGGCCCGAGACAAAAATTAGGCGCATTTGGCCACCGGGCCACTGGCCATTTCCAGCACTATGCATAATTGGGATACACAACTGTTATCTCCCCTTGAATTGTGCAGGTCAGAGATTTTTTTGTCCGACTTGAAAATTATGTACCCTAGCCAAATAAAATCATTATTTGTGGGAATATGATGATAAAGCGACTGTATTTTGACTGTTTTTCTAATCGAATGATATATTGCTAGCAATCTAAAAAGAATTTATGTACAAGTAGCAAAATAATTCATACACTACAATATATTGTGATCTCTTGTTACATAGGTGGTTGCATAAATTCTTATAAAGTCATGTTTCCATTGACGTCAGTAACGATACTGAGGTTAAAATAGTACAGAATATCAGGAAAGCATTAGCAATATACCATATTTCATACAATTGCGCAAACAATTCAGCCAGTTTTCCTGAAAATATATTATATAACGTTTGCGCCAAAGGAAGAAATGCATTGTAATTGATGGCGACGTCACGGCTTAACAAACACTCTTGTCCGCCCTCTGTATATGTAAATACATAGAAACTGTGATACAACACTGTGATAAATAGAAAATGTGATTACATGTTTTATATTTTTTTAACTTCATGTTGGCTCTATTTTCGATGTTCATAACGTTTTGTGGACTGTTGATAAAGTTGATACATGTGTATAACCTTCAGTTTCCCATAATAGCTGGAAAATGAATTGTAGTGAAATATTTTTTATGCAAATAATAACTTTGTTGCAAAGCCGTTATGATAATTAAAGTTAAGATCTTTTGTTGACTTATCTTTATCCAAGTCCTGTGTTTTTATTATAATGCATAATGCTGTCTCAGTATGGGTATTTGTCTGATATGTCGGGCATAATTCCGGTGAGCCCAAGAAGTTCGACATCTTGTCACTGTCGCTTCAAGTCATTAGTTTGCATCGAGGCCTCAATGATAAGTGCCCGCTGTGATAACAAATGTCTGTTTACACAATTGGGAGTTTCCTCCCCCCACCCCCACACTCTCCACTTGTTTTCATTTGTCCTGTCCCTCTCCCACCCGGAAGAAGACATACATGCCACACTGCCTTTTACTAACCCTGTGCATTAAAACTCCATGACTAAATTATGTGAACATACTGCAAGTTCTATAGTCAGTATCGAAAATAAATGCCATTTTTGATCTTTTTTTCTGCAGGGGAGAGGGGGGTAGGGGAATGGTAGGGCTATTGTGGGCTATGATGGATCCAGATATTTGATACACAACCACTTATAGCCTGTGATGGAGTAGGTCGGAAGTCAGTTTCCAGCTTCATGACGACATGAAAAAATTCTGTCCTATTCGATAATAAGACCCCAGCAGGCACATGATGTTGAAATGACGTCGTACCGACGTCGATGCGACGTAATGACGTCGCATCGACGTCACTACGACGTCATTTTGACGTCATGTGCCTGCTGGGACAGGAGTTTACCCTTCCAAAATTACCACAAATTCATATGTGTAAGTCAGTTTTGTGTAATTCAGCTGTAAAATGGGATTTTCCCTTCAAAAACAATCTCAAAAATCAATATCCGTTCCAAAACAATCCAAAGATCTAGATCCGTCTTGTAAGACGGATCTAGATCTTTGAGGTCGTTTTGTGAGGGAAAACCCCGTATTATAACTGAATAAAAGTAAAAAGTATGCAAAGACCAGGAACTGAAACAATCAAAATCCAAATCCAGCCCTCAAACCATAGTTGGAAACAACTAAGATTACAAATAATCAAGATACAGAGAACATATGGCCAACCGAGTGAGCAGCTTGTTCCCAAAAGGTGGCCACTCAGCAACCCAAACCGAACCAAAAATAATAAGAACATACATAAGGTAAAACATCACAGAAACTCTGACACCAAAAACAGGCAACAGAGAACCACAACAGAACTACCGCCTTGGAACGGTCAGTAATGAATTACTGGGGGGCTTAAATCGATTTTACAGGCCCAACCTCACCCTCAGTTTCTGAAGTGGTACAAAACATTTAGTTGGTTGTTCGGTTCGCATGATAACCCTCTAACTCGTCAATGAATCATCACGGTAAAAATATGGTATTCTTAATGCAATTTATGCGAACAGCGCAGACCAAAACCAGCCTCTGCATATGCTTCTCAGTGGTAGTCATGAACATTGGCCTGTGATCTATACATTTTATGAAACTTGCTGTAGCTGGACTGGAAACGCACGCGCATGACGCGTAGGCTTGAGGACATTTTTGTCACTGGGCTGATGAAATCAAGGATGTTGCCTGGGTGCTAAATCTAAACTTATTTTTAAACGACTTGCAGAGCCAAAAATACTATTTGTGCGTACGAAAGACTGACATAATAGAAATCTTCTCATCTCTGTATTATCCCGTATGACGTCGTAACCGCGTGCGCGAACGAAAAATTTACCAGAGTCAAAATCGAAATGCCATTAGCTCACTTCAGTTTTGACATTATGTTTTCAGTTCCTTTAAACCTTGATGAAGGAGGGTATACTCCAATATTGTTTTCGAAATGGTTGAAATAAAAGTTAAAAGACAAAACAAAAATTATTACGATTCGACTAAATGAAATGGACAGAGACTGAAACGGCATGGCGGATATGTCATATTTGATGAAAGGACATGTAGTAGTAATGATTGCAGAACAGTGACAGACAGAATAATAATCGTTGATCGCGGTTTGAAGAAAAAAATCTTTAACGCCAGCTCAGCATCTAATCAACATAACCTACTGACCGAGCCGATACGCCGATACGTGAAACCACATGTCGGCTACGGCACACATGTCGCTTACGTAAGATTGTATGTTTGCATTATGCGCCGAACTCAGCTGTTTACCTCGAAAACAGGACGAGGCCTCTAAACCATGCGATCTGGTTACATGAGCTGCTACTAACAAGGCCGGACATCATATGGTGAAAACATGAAGAAACCTAATAATTCCCAGGAAATGGCCGAGAGAACTAGCCTGGATAATCTTGTATGTCAGTTTGAGGTTTTGCGTCACAAATTAGACCGTGTCATGATCTGTTTGAATATTTTCTCATGCCAGCATGTCAAATAAATGGAAATTGAGTTATCTAAACTGATGGTTTGAAAGTTGAGATTATTGATATCAAAAAAGTAATTGCAAATTATTATTGCTAACACATAATACTTTGTGAATAGCCTGTGATATTTATCCTTATTTTCTTTCCTATTACTTTTATTTTACCAGTTACTCTTGCGTTTTGGAAAGCCTCAGCTCACAGACTGTCCTGGGCGCCAGACTACAATCAAAACCTTTCAGGGAGGTAATTTTGTGTCGTTAAAACAAGTATTTAATAAGTGTTTTCGAAATAGTGTTGAAGTAAATCCCAGTTGTTGTTCTTCAGGTTAGTCGTATCGGATGTTGGTCCCCAGGGCCAACAGCCACTAGAGCATCATATCCACCCTGGGGCATCCGGAGTCCGTCCAGGTCTTGCGTCTGTCGTTGATGTGGTGCTGGTCATGTTTCTGTCTTTGCGTGCTCTTGTTCTGTGAGGCTGTGATGTCGCTGTAGTGTCGTTGCTTTCCTTTAGGGCCGCGTGTCGGTGTTGGCAAAGAAGTAGGTCAGTAGGTCGGAAGCGGCCCTGGCTGTAGTTGATGATGCTTTCTCCCAGGGCCGCGTTGATTGCCGCGATGTGGCAGCAAAGAAGTTTCTTGTGAACTAGGGCTTGTCTGGATCCATCGGGCTGGTGTAGGTCAGCTTCTTGTCCCTGACGATCTCTACTGCCTCCCTGATGGCTGCGAGCTGGCATTCTGGCTTTGGTGCTGACTTGTACTGGTCATTCCAGAAAGCCCAGTGGGCAGCATGATGGATTTTGCTGTCCGGTCCCTTTGTCACTTTGATCTTTTCCCAGCTCCTGCTTGTCACACCAATGCAGTCCTTTTGCTTTCCCTTCCTTCGGAGCTGGACGATTGCAACGTCAGCGTGTTCCATGAATGTTGCCGCTTCCACACTGTACTTGGACAGCGGCTTCTCCTCGGAAAAGGACTCATTGTGGTACATGTCGCGGTGTGACTCCGACAGTTGGGCGTTGTCTTCGGCCGGTTGTGGCTGTGTGTTTGATCCATGATGGAGATCAAACTCAGGGAAGCCACTAAGGCGGGCTCCCTTCAAAAATCGGACTGCGAGTTCTGGAATCTTGTAGTTTTCCATCTCTGAAGAAGCGATGTTGTCTGTTCGACGTTCAACGCAGGACTGAAGGTGGTCGTGACCATGAGTAAATCCCAGTCGGGTTCACAAGCTTAAATATAATAGAGCCGCGACACGAGAAAACCAACAATGTGGTTGTGCGCCCAGCGCAGACTCAGATCAGCCTGGGCATCCGCCCAGTCTGACCAGAGTCTTCGCTGTCCGCTTAAAGGTAGCTTAGACCCTTAGCTACCCTTTAAGCGCTTAGCGAAGAGTCTGATTAGCCTGGGTGGATGCCGAGGCTGATCTGAGTCTGCGCTGGGCGCACAACCACATTGTTCGTTTTCTCGTGTCGCGGCTCATATGTTGCAAGAAATTTCAGACCTTGAAGTTAAAGTTGCCTTAACTTTAAGGAACGATTGCAATTTTATGCCCTGTTTAGCGAAGTCTGTTCCGAGTCTTCGCTGAACGCACATACCCTAAGGTACTCTTTTCTCGTATCGCTCATTTATCATAAGAAACAATATTTTGTTTCATTCCATCGGAGGAACATAGCACACTTTCAAAAGTAACCAAAGAAACGTTACACACTGCCATATGTTACGGGTTCTTTTAATATTCTGCTGTATGGAGGCCGTTATTAATTTAATGTATGTTTAATGATAAATCTTGATAATTTGGGCCACGTGTCAATCACCTGCACGCGCAACTGCGAAAAGATAGGATGATAAAAATGTTTTACTAATAATCACCTTCCAGTAAATGAATGGCGTTGCGTGAAATATTACCTTTACCACCGGGTGCACAACGTTGAATCAACATAGAATCAAGGTTGATTCTATGTTATTCAACGTTGTGTGATTATATGTTGATTAACGTTGTGTGCCTGCAGGGTTACGGCATGTGTGAACTGGGAAGACTGTTCGGACTGCGAACTCGCACAACCTGATCACAGCTTTCCCTAAATGCAATGTATGTCCTGGGGAGATGTCAAAATGGAAACAGGAAAAACTTTAATCAGTATGCGCAAATGCATAGACTGATTTGAGAATTACTACCAGTAGACTAGTCTCACGTATGCCTAAGACGTCGTATAAAGATTCCCACACATGCCGAAAGTAAGAGTAGTCTTATCCGACATAACTCGATTTGTTATATTCTCTTCCTTTGCTTGAGTTGTTCCTGAAAATATGTCAGAATGTTCTAACTTATATCAACTGAAAGTATTTCAAAGTAATTCATCTTTTTTTTTGTAAGAACACCGAATGGTGTACTACGTGTATTATGTAATGGCCCCCTGTCCCCTTCCCCCTCCTTTTCCATATTTCCCAGTGACAGTCTATAGCATTAATATGAGTAAATCTATTATTGTACTGCCGCAATTATCCATAATTTGAAGATAAACCTTCTAATGAAGTTTTGCCTGACACAAATAATTCATTAATTAAAAAAAAAATCTTTGTTTGCGCTGAACAAAAACTTAAAATAAAATAGCAATGTTTGTTATATTACGTAGTCGTCAAATATTTATACTCACCGGTGACTTTGTTTTTGAATTGTCTTCATCTGCCGACGAAGGATAGTCGCTCGCTTGTCGTGACATCAAACTGATGTAAAAACCGAGCAATTTTAGAAGTCACATATATTTCATTCGAATGATGATGTCCAGCTATGGTTACTGCTTTTCGAAGCAGACAAAAAACGGCCGTTAATATATTCTGTAATACTAATTTTCTGTATTTTTTGGTTTACCAGTTGATTATAAGCAAATATGGCTGTATAAATTTTTAATCTTTATCAAATTTTAATCAAAATATAGTGCAAATATATAAATAGAATTTTTTATTTTTTCAACGTTCATCGGGAGCGTCGCTAAATTTATTCATACGTAGTCTTCAGTCCACTTAATACTGAGAATTTTAGCTCCTCACTAACTTCATCGCCCGATCAACGTCGAAAAGTAAATATGCAATTTTTTTTTATTGTAATCTTTCCCACTCGTTCAGTAAAATAAAGCAGAAAGGAAGAAAAAAAAGAAAGAAAGAAAGCCTAAGATGGGAGTAAATCTTTATTCTACTTGCTTTCTTCCATTCAGGAAAATATATTTTAAAGAGTTCCCTTCTATCTACTCTAAGTAACGCATTGTCGCAGACACCAGTAACAACATGTGCCAAACAGATAGCTGTTTAGAACAAACATAAGTAGGATATATTTTGACACAAGAACAGACACATTTTAGAGCGATCGTCTCTCATAGCTCAATATTGAGTCGCAATTTTACATCTTCTATATCGATTTTTTTAACTGTGTTTATGTACATGTAAAATTGGTGAGACGTTAATAAAATTATCTTATCTTATCTTATCACATATCTGTTATCATTTCTTCTTATTAACACTCACCCAAACGTCTTGCTGACACAATTCTGTCTCCAGTGGCAAATATAAAATTTAATGTTATATCAGGTAGGAAGTTGTGTGTTATGTTATGCATAATTTTTTTATTTGTATAGGATTTGGAAGTGGTGGATCACAGAGCGCGCTCTGTTTATGCATAACAGAACACACCACTTCAATAACCGATACATATCATTAAAATTATATTTGCATGTGCACAAATATAATAATCAAGAAAAAATCAGGCAATTTTGGTTCCTCTTCAAATATCGGGAAAACTATAATGGCATTTCGGAAAGAAGGCAGGAAAAAAATGAATACCATGAAAATCAAGCAACCGAATCAGAAAATGTCATAATTTTGGCACAAGACTATATATGGCAATGACCGGTATTGGTAGTTTTGAACCTTTTGTACACCATACGATATAGACTGAAATACTGTCTCAAAGGGCTATTAAACCAAAAACAACCAACCAACCATATGGTACTATGGGACAAGTGAAGAAGACATATTAAAATACAGTGTTTGACACATATCTGTTATCTTTTCTTCTTTTGAACACCTACCGGGGACGCTATGCAAATCTAAGTCTCAAGTGCAGGACCTTATTTACACATGGTACAACAAGGAAATATACCTAAATGAATATGCGAACAAGAAGAATCAGATCAATCAGCGTAGCCGCATAGTCGGACAGAAGTCCTCCAAGTTGTCAGTAAAACTATATAAACCTTGAGTAACGAACAGCGAAGACTCCAATTATGCGTGTACCTCACACATGCTTTACTGTTTCCACATGCAATGAATTAAGTTTCTATACTGGTGGCAAAAAGATGCAAGGGACAAGCATAGAAGAAAAAAGGAAGCCCGAATAAGAAAACTATACTGGCATCAAGATACTGGTAATTCCGAAATAAGGTAAACAAAGAAAATAAAGGCACTAACACTAGTCTAAGAATATTAAATCAATAAATGAAGCATGCATGATAAAAATAATTATTTATAAATGAATTTCGGAATTACTGAAAAGCCTCGTTAGCACAGTTGGTTATGCCTAGGGGTACCGGGTTCGAATTTCGGCAGTGGCGGAATTCTTAACACTATAACCGGGTTTCCATTCCTCACAGCTTTTCATTATCAACCTACCATCGTCTCGATATGACTAAAAGACTTTTGAAAGGGACGTAAAATTTTATCTGATCCATCAATCTATCCATGTGAATACCTATGTTGTTATCTGTAATTTCTAATGAACTTTTGCTAAACACATATATTCCTTGTTGTTGTTTTTTTGTTGTTGTTTTTTTGTTTTTTGTTTTGTTTTGTGTGTGTGTGTGTGTGTGTGTGTGTGTGTGTGTGTGTGTGTGAAAATATCTTAGGTTACAAGCAGAATTTCAAGAAAGTAGTTTAGTATATTAATTCAACACCAACACCAAATAATCTATTCATTAAATTTATTACATCAGGAAAATAGTTTGCAATATTTATTATATCATTAACGTTTTTGTCGAGTAAGTGCAGGTGTATTGTGAGTTTTCCCATTCGTGCAGTAAAGTAATATAATAATAGTATTAATACAACTACTACTACTAATAAAATATTATTATCATTAGTGATTATTATTATTATTATTATTATTATTATTATTATTATTATGGAACGAAAAGAAAAAAGATGGTTGTCATATGGTAGTAAATTATCTATTTATTGCTTAATCGTATCAAGAAAGTTCTATTTCTCTTCTTTTCAGATTAGTACCGCGTTGACATAGAAGAGGTGTGAAAATAACGGAACACTTCACCAGTAATAACATATGCTAAACAGGTAGCTGTTTGGAACAAACATATGCAGGAAATATTTTGACACATATCTGTTATCGTTTCTTCTTATTAACACCTACTGAAACGTCATGCTGACACAAGTCTCTGTCTCCAGTTGTGCGTGGTCTGTTTATACATAACAGAACACACCACTTCCAATGCCGATACATATCATTAAATTTTAGGGAATTTAATATAAGGGATAACTAATGGGATTTTCTTTTAAATCATAAGGGAAAAATTGAACCAAACTAAGTCAGGGAAAAGCCTGGGAATAGCATAATTTGGTCCAAAATATGTGGCAATGAGATTTTATTTAAGAAAAGTTTATTTAATTTTATTCACAGCAGCCTCTTCATGATAAAATGCTGTAATTTTTTCGCTCGATACTCTGAATACCATTTTTCAACATTTGAATGTGCTTGAGACTTTTATAATATATATTTAATTGCATAATTATGGCTACCTAGTGTCTATGTGTGTATATGACGGGGAGGATTCAGAGATACAAATGAAAATGCAGGTATAACTGAGCCGCGACATGATAAACAAAGTGGCATGTGCACAGTGCGAAGACTCAGATCAGCCTGGGCGTCTGCCAAGTCTGACCAGAGCCTTCGCTGTCTGCATCGAGCTAGCTTATACTCATGACCAACTTAAGCGCACAGCAATGACAGCTTCAAGTTCAGTCCTGATAAATGGCAGCACAGGAGAATGGTTCAGAAAAACAGTTGGAGTAAGACAAGGATGTCTTCTGTCAACCACCCTCTTCAATTTTTTTCTCGAACGGATCATATCTGATGCTCTGGAAGAACATGGCGGAAAGGTTAGCATGGGCGGCAGAAACATTACCAATCTGAGGTTTGCCGATGACATAGACGCTCTAGCTGAAGAAGAGCAGGAACTAGAAGCTCTAGTTGAAAGTCTCGACCAAACCTGCACAAGGTATAAGATGGAGATCAGTGCTGAGAAGAACAAACTGATGACAAACAGCGCAGATGGCATCCAGAGAGAGATCAAGGTAAAAGGACAGAAGCTGGGTACCGTAACAAGCTTCAACTACCTTGGAGCAATTGTCTCAGATGATGGCTCACAACAAGAGGTTCTCTCAAGGATTGCACAAGCCACTTCAGCTCTTAGCTAGCTGAAACCAATTTGGGGAGATAACAACATATCTCTTGGATCAAAGGTGAAACTTATGCGCACCCTTGTCATTTCCATATTTCTGTATGCCTGTGAATCGTGGACATTGACACAGAGTTAGAGAAAAGAACGCGGGCCTTTGAGATGAGATGCTTCCGAAGGTTACTGAACATTTCGTACAAGGACCATATAACCAGTAAGGAGGTTCGCAGAAAGATCCAAGCAGCCATTGGAGAGCATGATGAACTCCTGGCGCTGGTCAAGAAACGGAAACTAAGGTGGTTTGCCCACGTCTAAAGGTCTTCTGGTTTAGCAAAGACGATTCTACAGGGCACAGTGAAGGGAAAAGAAGAAGAGGCAGACACAAGAAGAGGTGGGAAGACAATATTAAAGAGTGGACAGGGATGGTCTTTGCCAGCTCAACTAGGGCAGCTGAAAACAGGACAAGGTGGAAAGGGATTGTTTCGAAGTCATCTGTGGTGCCCCAACGACCTAGTAAGGTTATAGGATAGGATAGAATAGAATAGAATAGAATAGAATAGAATGACTCTGTTCAGAGTAGGCGGATACTCATCTAAGTCTTTGTTGGGCGCACATGCCACTTTGTTGGTTTTTGTCGTGTGTTATTATAGTAAAGCTAGAAGTCTCAACTGAATTTGAGAGTTGCTTGGTTGGCTACTAGTATTTTCAAGAGCATATACCAATCGGATCATGGCACGTTTTCACACAATAGGTGTGACAATAACGGAATATCCCCACCCGCAACACCATATGAGTGAAGCAGGCATATTAAAATGCAGTGTTTGACACATATCTGTTATCGTTTCTTCTTTTTAACACCTACCGGGGACGTCATGCAGATCTAAGTCTCAAAGTGCAGGAACTTATTTACATTGGGTACAGCAAGGAAATATACCTTATCGAATCGGTTAACAACGAAGAATCAGTCCAGCCGGTGTAGCCGCATAGTCTGAAAGGAGTCCTACTTGTTGCCAGTAAAAAATACCATTTAGGCACATGGCGTCAAACTGACGTCGCACCGACGTCATTTCAATGCCATATACCTGCTGGAATATGGACCCTGCGACACGAACAATGAAGACTCCAATTATACGTGTACTTCACCAATGCGCAGTCCGATCATAGTTTGACTACCTGCACATGCAAGAAAGTTCCTAAGAAACGAAGCATGCACGATGAACATAAATTATTTACAAAATAATTTCAGAATTCCTGAAAAGCCTCGTTAGCACAGTTGGTTATGCCTAGCGGTACCAGGTTCGAATTCCGGCAGTGGCGGAACTCTTTACACAATAACCGGATTTCCATTACTCACACTTTTTCATTATCAACCTACCATCGTCTCGATATGACTGAAAGGCTTTTGAAAGGGACGTAAAATTTCATTTGACCCCTCATTTTGTTCATGTTAATACCTATGCGGTTATCTCTATCTTATGAACTTTCGTTTTAACATAACTAATTCCAAATTTCTTAGTGGAAAAAACAACAACAACAACAAAAAAAAAAACATGTATTTTGTGTTACGCCGAACAAGAATTTCAAGTAAATAGTTTGCACTATTTATTATATAAGTAAATGCAGGAGTATTGTGTGTCGTGCTGTCACTTAATAATAATAATGATAATGATAAATAGCGTTTATTAATTGTCCCATTTAAAATATAGGATTTATAAACCGAGGGATGTTTAAAGATCGGATAGAGAAACGCGTCCGAAGGACGAGTTTCTTTATCGGATCTTTAAACCTCCCGAGGTTTATGAAGGACGAGTTTCTTTATCGGATCTTTAAACCTCCCGAGGTTTATGAAGGACGAGTTTCTTTATCGGATCTTTAAACCTCCCGAGGTTTATAAATCCCATATTTTAAATGACTGTATACTGGGCCAGATGTATAAAGTGATATTGGACTCTTCTGTGCTTGAATTAAGACAAGGCCAGTTGTTCCATAAATGCATGGCTGATAAACTTATGGCTGATTGGCACTGTGTGCAGACCCACACTCTGAAGGAGGAGTCTTATCTGGGTAGACACTCTTTCTGTAAAAAATGTCTTATTAAGGGGTATGAGTACACCTTCTTTTCTGCCATTATACAAAAAAAAGCTTTTATGACCTTCTGTTTGCTTCTCTGGGAGAGGTTGGTTTTGCAAAATTGGGTCAACTCTTAAAGGAAAGAATTTGCTCCCGGAGAGTTGCTTCCCCTAACTGTGTATCCATTCATCTTAATAGATATTTAATGGTTAGTCTTAGATCTTTCTTTATAAGACACCTATGTATACTATGCAAAATAGATATAGCAATTGTTTTGTATGTGCCAGATCCACCATATTAGGCTTATATTGTCACTTTATTGCATAAAGATAATAGCGCCGATCGTCCAAGACTGACTTCCAGGTAAAACATTCAAGATTGATCAATTGCAACGTTTGTACTACCGTGACGTCACATTTTTGTCGCACCTGCTTTAGCAAGGTGTCATATTGGAGTTCACTTTTCCGTCTGTCAGTCTGTTCGTCCGTCCGCAATTACGTCGACCCTAACGTTAGTGTCCATTATTCTCAATCTATGATACCAACACTAATCAAACTTGGTATAAAGTTTCTTCGTAGAATGGCCTCGAGAAACCTTGCACATATTTTTACATTTGTCCTATTTTTCATGCTCTAATGACTTCGTAAAATTTTCCCTAGAGGAAATAAATCCTCGTGGAGATTTGAGAAATTGCATATTTGTATCGACAAGAAATCCTTCTATTTCTTTGTTAAGAATGTAATATGAATAATTAGTAATTATAATGTTATTATTAGTATTTATAGTGATCATTATTATTATCATTATTATCATAAAAAGAAAAGACAAAAAAAGAAGATATGGCATATGGTAGTACATTTATAAGAAAATATATTTAAGGAGTTCTGTTTCCCTTCTATTTAGATTAGTACCACGTTGACGCAGAAGAGGTGTGAAAATAACTGAACATATGCTAAACAAAATAGGCTAAACAGGTAGCTGTTTGGAACAAACATATGCATGATATATATTGACACATATCGGTTATCGTTTCTTCTTATTAACACCTACTGAAACGTCATGCTGACACAAGTCTGTCTCCAGTTGTGCGTTGTCTGTTTAAACATAACAGAACACACCACTTCCAATGCCGATACATATCATTTAAATTTAGGGAATTATAATTTCTTTTTTCTAGTTATTTCATTCAAATATCAGAGATATTTAATGAGATTTTTTTGAGTTTTTAGGGAAAATTTGAACCCAATAAAGGCAGGGAAAAGTCCGGAAATTGCATAATTTCGCTCTAAAATTTCTGACAATGCGATTTTAATTTCGTAGAGTTTATTTTATTTTATTCAGCCTATTTTCATGATAAAATGCGGTAATTTTTCTCGCTCGATACGGTAAGGAATATTTTTCATCAGATGAAAGACAGTGCTTGTTTTTTGTTATATTTTAAATGCATAATTATGGCTACCTAGTGTCTATGTGTGTATGTGAGGGAGAGGATTCAGTGATACAAACGAAAATGCCCAGTCCGATCAGAGTCTTCGTTGTCTGCATGGAGCTAGCTTAAGACTTACAGCGGATGCCCAGGCTAATCTGAGTCTTTGCTGGGCGTACATGCCACTTTGTTGGTTTCCTCGTGTTGCAGCTCAAAATGTCAAATTTTACAGTAAAGCTAGAAGACTCAAATGAATTTGAGAGTTGCTTGGGTGACTTTCATGAACAAATACCAACAGGATCAAGTCACATCTGCAAACAGTAGGGGTGAAAATAGCAGAATATCCCACCCGTAATACCATATGATCCTACCAAGTAAAGGCGTTTTGAAATACAGCGTTTGACACGTATCTGTTATCTCTTCTTCTTTTTAACACCCACCGAGGACGTCATGCTAATATAAGTCTCAAGTATGCAGACAGTCTGTAGGACCTTACAGAAAATTTCTAAATTCTGAAACATCTAAAATAATTACCGCAATTGTCCTAATTTAAAGTAGGTGGACAAAAGTATTCACCACTAAGTGACACCACCGCTTAAATCAATGTATTTCTAGAAATTACCTATGTATAGCAAAAGTACGACAGAAGATCTACTCACAATGCAATTTTCACCAGATATACTCAAATTGCTTTCCGTAATGAAGAAATATACAAGAAATCGATTCTATTGCTGTTTTCTTATATCAACAGTTTTTAATTAAAGAAGAATTAAAACTGCCATCTTCGTGGTCTTCGTCTGAGTGTGACGGGGCCCTTATGATTAAATGCAGCAATACGGGTTCGGATACCGGAGGCAGTGAATTCTTTACACTGACTACGGGTTTCCACTGCACACAGTCCTTCATTATGAACCTACCGTCGGCGTTTCGATACGACTGGAATACTATTTAAAAGGGACATAAAATCTTATTTTTATCCTTTTACTATTCAGTAACTGACAAAAAACAACAACAAAAAAAAAAAAAAAAAAAAAAATCCAGATTCTGATGTGCCCTTCACGTAAAATACCCTTTGAATCCCAACACACGTGTCACGACCCCGCGTCGTGATTTTCTCGATTAAATTTGTCATACAGTAATAAACCAGGGACCACGAAGAAAGTATGGTAAATAAATCCAAACCAAACATACCCTTTTCCGGTTGCAAATAAATGTGTGTGTACGTGTCTGTCTGGATAACGGTTCTGCAAACGGTCCTTCTGGTATCATTATGTTGAAAATCAACAAATATTCTGCCAAATTCCATAAGTATCTGTTTGCTGAACATCTATTTTAGCACCTACTTGAGATGTCATGCTGGTAAAATTGTTCTTCGTGTCTGCAAATATCATTTTCCTCTCATAAGAAGGCTTTACTCAAAATATGTAGGTATATTAGTATTACGGTTCCCAGGTGTGTGTGTGTGTGTGTGTGTGTGTGTGTCTGTGTGTGTGTGTGTGAGAGAGAGAGAGAGGATAAAAAGAGTTTTACTGCTAAAGTATCTGTGTGATTGAGAATGAACAATAAACTTTCTTACAGTGTTTTAGAATGTACCAAATAAGGTGACAAAAAACCCGTAAAGGTAGAAGTAAATCTAATGTATAGCCTCAGATCACAATAAACAATAAATCTGCACCGTGATGGCCATATGATAAGGTGTGACATCATTGCTTTATTTTCACTTGATTTCACGAAACTGTGATTGATGGATTGAGAGAATAAAATTATTTTCTTTTATTCATATGAAGCATTTATGTATACAATATCATTACATATATCAAGATAAAAACATACACATGGGGGTGATGTCGGGCGATAGTGCTGGTTATAATTTCTAGTGCCGGGTGTGTTACTTATTTGGATACAGGTGGGGCAAGGGCCTACTGTGCTTGCAGTAAGCGCGGGTGGGGATTGTTTGGCTATTTTTCTCTCGTCAATCATTTCTCATTTCTTTCTCCCTCTCTCTGGGAGACGGTCCGATAAAGACTGAAATACTGGCTGAAAGGACTGTTAAACCAAAACCAACCAACCAACACACACTTGCACGTCTCGTTTTAGTATTAGTGTGTGTGTGTGTGTGTGTGTGTGCGTGCGTGCGTGCGTGCGTGTGTGTGTGTGTCATGTTGACTACATTCATAGAAAAAAGGGACTGGCGCTAAAGCCCCATTCTCACTGTCACGGTACTGGTCCCGGTATCGCCCGGTTAAGAAAAGCCGGTATACCGTGACGATCCTGGACCTTTTTCCTAAAATTTAAATTGCATTCTCACACTACCGACGCTCCCACGGTGTATCCCGTCTAGAATTTGTTACATCCCACGGGGGCATTACACCGTATGTCACCGCAACTTCGCCGTCTTTAAGCATGGTGGAGACGGGATCATCTTGCACGAACCCTGTAAACCGGATCAGTTTCAAATAGAACGGGATCTATCGGCCCTAACCGTTGGTGTACCGTCATTTTCCGGTTACAAACGGGGCTTAACCGACTGATAAACCTCCTTGCCTCAACTGTTACGAAACGGGGCTATGCCGTTCTTCGCCTGAGCTATGCCGGCCCCAAGCCGAGGTTCAGCATCACACCGGAATGCTACGGTTTATCACGGTAGAGGGAGGGTAGAGACCCGGACCTGCCCCAAAATCCCAGGATTAAGCCGATTCTTGATATCTTTCCCGGTGACTCCCGGTTGTATTGAACATTTTAAAACAACCGGGGCTGTTAGCCGGATCAACAGGGTTCATCCTGGATCGTCCAGGATGTCCACGGTGCCGCTAGGTTTGTTCTCCCGGTTCGATCGGGTTTCCCCCGGATCACTAACCGGGACTTACCGGGGATGCCAAACCGGGACAATTGAGAATGGGGCTTAACAATCGCAATTTGCGAGCAAGTCACATCTGCACTCAGTATGTGTGAAAATAACGGAACATCGGAACCGCAACACCATATGATAGATACTACGGGACATTAAAATACAGTGTTTGACACATATCTGTTATCTTTTCTTCTTTTTAACACCTACTGCGGACGTCATGCAAATCCGAGTCTCAAGTATGTAGACCGTATGCAGGACCTTACCGTAAAACTTCTAAAAATTGGACATCCAAAAATGAGCCACGACACGAGAAATCCAACAATATGGCTGTGCGCCCAGCGCAGACTCAGATCAGCTTGAGTATCCGCCCAGTCTGATCAGACTCTTCGCTAAGCGCTTAAAGGGTAGCTAAGGGTCTAAGCTATCTGCATGCGGACAGCGAAGACTCTGATCAGACTGGGCGGATGCCCAGGCTGATCTTAGTCTGTGCTGGGCGCACAACCACATTATTGGTTTTCTCGTGTCGCGGCTCAAATAATTACCATAACTGTCATAAAATAGAAGAATTTGATTTTTACAATGTAGTGATGCGTCCAAAAGAAGCAGATAGAATGGTAAAAAGTGAAGACCTTGATTTAGCTCTGCACAGCTTGTTCAGACCTACTTGTCCCAATACTTAATGAATTTTCAGCTTACTGAGGAGTCTCGGTAGCGCAGTAGAGGTAACCTTCGGGAGAATTAGCTTTACCTTTTTTTTTTTTTTTGGGGCAACCCGCCTCAATGGGGGTTAATTCTTTAAAAGAATCCTCTAGGAGAAATTTTTTATCCCATTTTGTGCCGCGCTTCTTCGTCCAGGGAAGAAATCAGGACTCGAAGTCAAAAAGTTGTTCCCCATCGTAAAATTAGTTGAAAACAAGGCGGCGTGTTAATTCATAAAGTGCTAGATTGCAGTGCTGGCAGTGCCGGATTCGAATCCCGCCATTGGAATTTTTCACAATGTAGAAGGAGTTTCATTGCACACAGCCTTTCATAATTACCCTGCCATCGTTACTGTTAATGTGAGTTTCCTGTCAAAATTTGTCATAATTTAACCATCTTGGACCATGAAGACAGAATAGCAAATCAACACACACACACACACACACACACACACACACACACACACACACACACTAAAAAAGTAAACATATCTTTAATTTCATTTGCCAAATATATATGTATGTATCTGTCTGGGTAACAATCAGAATTCTCTATAAACGGTCCTTCTGATATATGGTGATGTGCAATATGTTGAAAATCAACAAAAATTCTGCCAAATTCTTTAAGTATATATTTGCTTAACATCTATTTTGACACCTACTAGGGGTGTCATGCTGGCAATATTGCTCCTTCTGTCTGCCTCTTCATAAGTTCTCGGGTATATTTGTATAACTGTATCAGAGAGAGAGAGAGAGAGAGAGAGAGAGAGAGACAGAGAGAGAGAAGAGATGACTTTGATGTAAGCGTAAGGTTACTGTCATATCTTGGATTATTAATTGAATAAAGATATTGTCCAAAAACTTAAACAATAAACAAATGCACTTTTGACAATATTTTTGAATGCGTATCAAGTAAAAATGGTAAGACTGAAAAAACGGAGGAAAGTCAACAATGTATTGCAAAATTATAAATGTTTGCCAATAACGGGAATTCATAGCATGATCCCGAGGCACCCAACTCTTTAGTAGGAAATAGCTCAAAACATGCAAGGTCAACACTGGGTATCGTACTATAACTATGATTAAGCCTGGTTCGTCCGCCTGTACGGTCGATGATATTTATATCTCTCCGGACAGGCACACGAGTCATGCTCTATCACTTGGATCGTGGTAAGTTTATTGTTAAAAAGTCGCCAGGCTATTAATTATGATGAACATATATATTTTGGATGTAAAGACTCATTTGGTTGTACATGTACTTTTGGAAGCAATAAACAAAGAAGGTCATGAATAATATGCGCGTTTCAGTTGACGTCTTGGCTGTCTATTACATGTATCGTTTCTTTCTTTCTTTTTTTCTTTCTTTTAATTTTGCCTATGTAAAAAGCCAAACAGAAAAAAAAATGTTTCTGAAAAGCTTTTTGTATAAGTGAATTTGAAAAAGAAAGAAAGAGAGATGTAAGGCATTTTGGAATAAATATGTACCAACTGTTTCATGCAGCTGCGCTCTCGATTCCTGAAACTTTTTTTTCAAGTCAAGCCTGGCAAACTGAATCTTAAATCTCCGCTGGTGGGGTATCTTGACGTCTTAATATCATTTCTATTAATAAGATGAAAAAAGATCTCCGTATTCTTGGATCAGAGGAATTACATAAGATGATAAATCAAATTACCTTGAAACCCTACCGTGTTTTCTGATAGAAAGTAGATAGAAACAGACAGGTCCTAATTTCTCAAGACTTATGGGCTGAAGCTTTTTCTTGAATAATCAAGCAGCGAATCAGTAATTACGAAATCTGAATCTGAAGCTTGGGGGATCTTAAAGAAATCTTCCCAGATTTGAGAGAAGTCTTGATGGTCTCAGAATGGTACCGCCTAATCGTGTTATTTTCAATCAGTTTTGGCACAATAATTAGAATTTAATCTGATTTAGAAATTAAGCAGACATTTTCTAAGTATTTTGACTCCATTATCTTTACTGTAAGTCATGACTGCTGAACAAATTACTGAAATTTTATGTTCTTTCCAAAGATGTCTGCAAATGTGTGGCGATGCGTGAAAAGGGATCTTATGAAGACCGCTAATGGGAACGGGGACAAATCTGATCAGGTTGAGCGAACGTGCATGATGATTTGAGCATTCGCGGTTCACACATTCACACGAGGCCGATCAAACGTAGAAGGCGTCACGAAAAAATGGGATCATTTCTGCATTTTCCCGGCACTTATAATTTTTATCCTGCTCAGAGCCTGACGTTCTTTCTTTCTTTCATTTCTTTATTGATTTTTTTGTTTTAGTGTTGTTTTTTTGTTTGTTTTTTTTTTTTTGTTTTTTTTTTTCAGTTTCAGTGTCTGGAATGACGCTGCCTCTGTTTATGCCCGCACCCTCCATTGACCTTCAACCGGACAAAGCCTAATAATTAGCTTCATCAAAAATTATATCAATTTACTGAGAAAATAAATACGATAGTTTAAATATTATTTTCCACTTGTGCATGTGGCAATAAAGGATGTGGTGGTGTTGAAACATAAATGAGCCGCAACACGACAAAATCAACAAAGTGGCATGCGCGCCTAGTGAAGACGCAGATCAGCCTTGGCATCCGCCCAGTCTGATCAGACTCTTCACTAAGCGCTGAAAGTGTAGCTAAGGGTCTAAGCTACCTCCATGCGGACAGCGAGGACTCTGATCAGACTGGGCGGATGCCCAGGCAGATCTGAGTCTGCGCTGGCCGCACAATCACTTTGTTGGTTTTCTCGTGTCGCGGCTCAAATATAAAATATGCTGCCTCTTCAGCAACAAAGAAAAGAAAAAAAACCACATTCGAATTCGAAAACGAACGAAAAAAAAGGAAGAAAAAAAGATACAACTGGATTCAAATTGCACAAACAGAAACAAAAACAAGGACATAAAAAATGAAAACAAAACACACACGTATGTATTTCAAGAAAGTTTCAAAAGATTAAATTTAATGGAAACATGCAGTAGGTTTAAGATTATCCTCAGCAAGCATGGTAAAAAAAGTCTTTCCCACTAGTTTTCGAAGATACAAATCCCCATGTTTTCTTATATATTCTCGGCGACCCTTTAAGAGCGTCTAGTCGACCTGAGAAAATTAAACCAGCATGATCTTAAGATTCATTATTTCTCCTCGCAGTTTTTGTTCCTCACTTATCCCTGCATTAAAACAAATGATAGCGACAACATGCTGTGAAAGATATAAAATATATATTTTACGTATATTTTAAAAGGTACACTTATGCTAAAATTATGATACGCGCAGAAAAACTGCTTCAGTTTTAATAATAAGTAGGTGGGAATTCGTCAGTTTCTGAAATTCGTTCGTTTGAGTCTCCCAGCAGGTAAATTCCTGCTTTTATTTTATCCTCTGTTTCATGTTCATTTTTTAACCATAAATAAATTATAGCAATTCGTCTTTGAGAAATCTGCGCTGTCATTGTTTAAATGAATGCAAATGCGAAAAAATATTTTTCAAATTTGTGAATGATCCATATACATGCAGCATTAAAAGTCATATTGAAAGAAAGAACGAAATACACAGTGAAAGAAAGAACAAAAATGTTCTTTATTTCTTTCAATATGACTTTTTATGCTGCATGTATATGTGCAAAAATTTCGTTCTTTCTTTCAAAATGGCTTTCAATGCTGCATGTATATGGATGTAAATTTTCGTTCCTTCTTTCAAAATGTCTTTTTATGCTCCGTGTATATGGATGAACAGTTTCGTTCTTTCTTTCAAAATGTCTTTTTATGCTGCATGTATATGGTTGATTTTGTTCCCTTCTTTCAAAGTGTCTTTTTATGCTGCGTGTAAATGGATGAAAATTTTCGTTCTTTCTTTCAGTTAGTCTTTTTATGCTGCATGTATATGGATGCTTCACAAATTTGAAATATTATTATGGACAAGATGAAAAAAAAAACCTAAATAAATAAATAATAATAATAAAAAACGTCCAGAGAACGTACTTTTACGTGCATAAAGAGTTTACGTTTACCGTTTCGCCCCTAAATATCTGAAACTGGCTGGTTGTACAGGTCTTTTATAAAGAGAAAGAAAAAGAAGGGAGAGGTGCATTCGAGAGAGGTTGGACAAATTAGAAGTTAAACAAAATATATTTACTCACTATGAAGATATTCATTCAGTATGAAGAGCTTTATATGTATTTTGTTATTACATGTATTAATATTATTTTCGAAGGTTTGAAATTGTAAAGTATGTCGCATTAAACTTGTTCGAACCAGAAAAAGAACACATGGAAAACTAGACTGGCCTTATGATAATAATGATAATAATAATAATAATAATCACTATTATCATAACAGAGGTAATATATAATGATTCCGTGTTACGGTTTGGGCAGCCAAAAAAGATAAACAAATAAATAAATAAAACAAAATAAAAGACTATTTCATTTGTTTAAGCTTATGATGGTCTAACAGAATGAAATTTAAGTTTTTTTACTTTTATCTTTTACTTTTACAGAAATTTAACCGTTGATGAAATAAATTAAATTCATTTCATATCTCTTTTACTAGTATTTTGTCGCCAATTAACCATTTTATGCTTTGTAAAATTGCATAATCATTTTCGGAAAGAAAGACCTCGCTACAGGGTGTATATAATTTCTCGTAAGTTGGTTTTATTAGCATGTTTATTAAGATGCACCGACTGAAAAAAGCAAGTGAACCTCCGCCATAAGAACACTTCTAAGAAGACGAAGAATATAAAATGTAATTAATTTCATTATGCTTCCTTATGAAAAACACATGAGCCAGGTCTTGTCGGAAACCTTGCGCGTATTTAATGGTCTACTACAAGCGCTGGCACCGTATGTCTCAAAGCTGTAGAGCGGAGTAAAATGGAAGAGAAATGGGGAATTTAAGATGCAGAAAAGTATTTTTATTTGCATAAGTTTTTTCAAGTGGATTAAAAATACTCTAGAGTTTGTTTCACGGATTATTGCACCTTATTACCGTTTAAGGGTTCTGTACGAAGGCTGGTTCAAGATAACAGGAAGCGCGTGACACCATGGATATCGGATACTCTGACCCTCAGGGGGCGTGGTCTGGTTACAGCGCGTGCGAACACATGGCGACGGGTTGGTAGTATTAAAACTCCCGCGCATCTTGCGTTAATTCAATTTTCATGTTGACTTCAGCAGTGAAAGATACAGCGTTTGATGAGGTGAAATTGACATCTTGTTATCTAATTATTCCGGATTTATTCTAATTCTTATCTAACTAGATTATTAACATTGATAGAAATCTTAATATTCTCTAGTTTATTCATTAACACATTATCTTTACGACTTAGCATCTTATCGTTGATATATTAAGCGTAAAAGTTGATTTTATTGCTTGTTATAATTTAATATTAACAGACTTCAGAAACGGGAGCTGAAATAAATAATAAAACAAAAAGGTAAAACTTTGGAATTATGTCTACTGGAGAATTAATGAAACTGGACAAAGCTATGTTTGATAATTACGGATTACGGTTAGACCAAATGAAAGGACATGAAGAGCTTTGTGGGGACAGAACAAGTGTAGACCCTGACTCTCTAGAAGGTAGACACGGGACTTACAATCACCATTCCATAGATGACATTTTGGGCTACAGAAGAATGCAAGAGTCAATAAAAGGTGAGATTTTCTTGCAATAATTTTTAAAATACAATTATTATGTTTGTCATACTGAAAGAACAAGAAATAGCAGTGTGTATTTTAATTAAAATATATGTTTAGAAATTGCAGTGTGTATTTTAATTAAAATATATGTTTGTCATACTGAAAGAGCAAGAAATTGCAGTGTGTATTTAAAATGCACACTGCAGTTTTTACCGAAAGAGCAAGATGTCAGTGTACATTTAAAATACGCGCTGCAATTTTTTGCTCTTACAGTATGACAAATGTTTATAATACACACTGCAATTTTTTACTCTTTTAGTTTGACAAACATATATTATAATTTATATGAAAAATAAAAAATAAATATCGAGCATGCTAACATTGAAATAAGCAATAATTGCGATACATATTTGACTGCATGGTGGCGTCGGGTCACGAAAAAGGCTCTCACAGGAAAGACTCCACAAGCCTGTGCCACTCATAGTTTTTGTATGTTGCAGTTATTTTTGCTCCATATGTGCAGCACATGTAAATGATTGATTACCGATTTGTGTTTTCATACTCTCTCTCTCTCTCTCTCTCTCTCTCTCTCTCTCTCTCTCAATAGCATTATTATAATTGCCCTGGCTACTTCTGCCCATATGCGGACTGCCTTACCGCTTCGTGTCAACACATTTGCAGTTGCAAGAAAAAATATAATTATGCATAGGCTACTGTATATAAGATGAATCTAGCGTCATCTACCCGTAAATGTATTTCTCAAAACTAATGCCGAAAAAGCATGTGGGATATGGGTGTGTGTTTTTTCTTTGATATTTATTCTGTATTTGTGGGTATAGGCCGGGTCGCGTAGCGCAGTCGGTAGCTCGTCTGACTTAAGATCCAGCGGTCCAAGGTTCGATAACCGGTCCGGCCACTTACTTTCGTTTCTCCTTTCGCTATTTCAAGAAGGGCAGCGAAAGTATGTGCACTTAGTACTGGTTAACCGCTTAGGAAGTCTAAGCCTCCCAGGAATAGTGTGGTTATGTTAACTGGCCGCCCAGACATGACCAAAGCTGATTGATGTATTTAACAAAAATAAAACATTTTGAATTTTTGGATATCATATTTCGCTTTATGAATATCTCATCTTCATCTTAATTTCTTAAACGGAAAAAAATCACTCTATAGAGATCCAACTTTTATTGAAGTCAAATAAAATCAGTTTTTGGATTTCACAAACAAACTCAAGATGAAAACTGGATATCCGTAAAACAAATTAGAGTATTAGAGTTGGATCCATGTATATTAAATTAACAATAAAAACAAATAAAAAAAAGAGAAAAAGACGAATTTTGAAAATCCATGAATCCAGTAGTGAATATCCATAAATCGAATAATGACTGTCAGATTTCAAGATAATAAATGGTTACATTTGGAGACGGTTTATGGATATCTATAAATCCCTCTTCGGATACCCGAAATTCAGCATGGTGTTTGGATTTCCATTCTTCGATTTTGGGATATCCTCTATGGGGCGGTATGTTTTGAAATCGATTCATGGATATTTAAAATCGATTAATGGCTATCCAGAAATCACACTGGATATCGGATATTTTTAAAAAATCTCTTTATGAACATCTTTAAAGCAAATGATGGACAGCTATAATTCAAGTATTGGGTGTCATCAAATATATTTATGGATATCAATAAACTGAATAATGAATATCCATAAAATGAAATATGGATATCCAAAGACATAAAATTTGTGAGATCATGAAGTCGATTGAGTGATATCGCTAAATAGATTTTGCGATATCAAAAAGGGACGTGATTTTGTGATATCACTCATGCGATTATGTGATATAACCAAATCGATTAAGTAAACGCAAAATCGAATTAAATCACTTAGTAGATTTTTGTAATATCACAAAATCGAATCAGGAATTAGTGATATCACAAAATAGCTATGATTAAGTGTAATCACAAAATAGATTTTGTGATATTACTTATGCTATTTTGTGATATCACTTGTTCGATTTTGTGATATCACTAAATCGCACATATTTTGTGATATCACTAATTCGATTTTGTGATATCACTATTTTCAAATAGTGATATCATAAAACAGAGAATTTATAGTAAGACGACACCTCATTAAATACGGTTCTGTGCACTGATGTTCACGTCGCCAAATACATTGGACGTTCAGTTGTAGTCGCTAGATAGTTTTAGTCTCAGAAACGTTTTCCTGACAGCCAGAGACATTGAATCGTTGCATAAAAACACAGATAACAGACCCCTGACCTTTAACGCTACGTCAGAATCAGACGTCAACGTCACAGTTGAAATGAAAATTGTGTTAACATTTTCATCTATTGTCCTTTTTTTAAAATTAAATTTGATACCATTTCTTTCTAATAAAAATCTGTTTGCGTTTTCAATTTAGCCTTTTGCTCAAAATTGAACCCTGTATGTTTTAGAACAAGTTTCAGCGTTTCCAAATTATTCAAGTGTCCTAATGCTATACCAGAATTGAAAGGAAAGAGTATTTGCTCAGTTCCAAGGCACAAAATATTGGTGTGACCTGAGGTTTCTAAAATTAAAATGAGAACTATCATCCAACATGTTTCTATTTTTGCTGAGTATAGTTGAAAAGTGACATTAAGCCTTTTATTTAGTAAAAGACAATAATTGTAACTAATAAAATTTAAAAACACATGGTCAAGAAACAGTCATTGCTTCTTTTCTACTTTCAGTTTAAACTATCAAAGTAAATGAAATTGCGTCGCGTGACAGGGAACCTTATTGCATATATGCGAACCGGAGAGACTCAGATTAACATGCGCATCCGATCAGTCTGATAAGAGTCCTCCGTGTTCACATAAGCAAGGAGTCATGGAGAATCTAAAATTGCAAGCTGAAGACTTATCAGTTTGCGTAAAATGTGTAGGCTGATTTGAGCATTGCCTCTTCGCATATGGCTAAAGGTCCCTTTTCATTTGACAACAGTAGGGTGATACTGTTAAAATCACGACAAGAAAACGCGCAATTCAATTCCCTCTTGGAAATAAAAAAAATCAAGAGTCTGCAATATATAACAATGCTATTTGACGCATATATGTGTAAAGTATATTAGCACAAAATTTTAGCATTGTGAAAAATAAACAGGTGGAGTTATCCTAATACATGTACTCCTGAAAGTGGCCAAACCGAAATTTTCGGTTTAGCCACTGTCAAGATAACTCCACGCCTTTGTCTTCAACGCAGATAAATATTCTTATTGTGCAAAATATGCTTTTGATACATACGGGACGAAAGTATTGGGACATTATAGGACAGACATGACTGAGCAGTGTATAACCAGATTTGAGAACTTCTGTGGGCTGCCCAAGTCAGGGTCTGCGTTGTTTGTCCATTAGGGCCCGGTTGTTTAAAGGTAGGTTCCTGTACTTTGGAATGCATCATTATTTAAATGGTTTTTTATCCAGGCTGTTGGAAAGCACTTATAAAGAAGAAATGAATAAGTTTCACTAAAAAGTGTAAATGAAAAAGCAGTAGAAAACTCGTTTTGCAAGGGATATCCTAACTCTGCTTCGCACACCAGTTAGCGCTATTTTTAGTTCGCGCCAAAAATAGATAACATAGCTGACTTCATGCTGCATTGCATTTCGGGATAGTTTTAAGGCGACGGCTAGTGACAACCGGTTGTCAGCAGCCTCACAGGCTAGAGACAACCGGTTGTCACTAGCCTGTTAGGCTAGTTTAATAGGTTCTTGCTTCCTACAATCAACTTAAAACTTGATCAAAGTGAAAACAAATATCAACAAATATAATAGTAATACCATGAAACTAATATGCTTAAAATATCTTGAGTTTTATTGAAAATAATAGGATTTATAGCAACTGGTTGTCAGCAGCCTGTTAGGCTAGTGACAACCGGTTGTCAGTAGCCTGTGAGGCTAGTGACAACCGGTTGTCAATAACCACTTCCTAGTTTTAATCCATTTGCTATGCATGGACCTCTGGAAGAGCTCACGGCAAGAGAAAATTAACCGTTCGCAAATGACATCAGAAACTGCGGACTTGTAGACTTATATATACATTTTTATTTTTAGAACTGGAATTCCAACAAAAGAAAATAAACCAAAGGCAAAACGACTATTTTCTACAACATCTGACGATTTTCTCAGTAGTAACAGTTTCAGAAAAATAAGAGAATTCAATACTACCCAGAAAATTCAATACTACCCAGGAACCTACCTTTAAAGCATCGCTAGCTTCACGAAGTCGTTAGTCGAGGATTTGTTAAGTCTTACAGTATTCACAAAATCAAGTGCGGTAAATATTTTTGCTGGAATATTGTGAGGAGCTTAAGTGCAAAAGGTCCACACAGTTTCGGCAAAAAATGGCTGTGTTTTGTGTCTCGTTAACTAACGACGTCGTTAGTTTTGAACAACTGGATCCAGTCTGTCATTTAGCCGACATTTTCCGGCCTTCTCAATGGGGATCAACTCTTGAAGGAAAGACTTTGCTCCACTAGAAGCAAATTCTCTCCTCTGAGAATAGACCCCATTTCGAAAGAGCAAAGCAAAGCAAAAAGGGAAGCACAAACAATGAATGACGGAAGAAGTGGAGCTGTACCTATATATGCAGAATCCCCATCAGTGAAGGTTACATGTCATTAAAACCACCAATATTGCCTCTAAAAGTTCAAAGTGTAATTTTATAGTTTTATGCTAAATATACAGTGCAGTCAATATTTGGCGATGCAATCTATCATTATGGACACTTATAATTAAAGCACGGTTTGTTAAAAGAATCAAATTTAAGGTCTTGCTGCCTAAAATTGTTCCAAAGTGTAGTTTGTTCCCTGAAGTATACACTTTAAATGTCTGCGAACTGGCCTTGTAGAATCACAAAAATTAATGATTCTATTAAGATTTCCAAAAAATATATCTCCATAACGATAATTGATACTAGAACAGAAGAAAAAGAAAACTAAAGAAATGCCCATTCCATGTGAAAAATGATCTAATAACATAATGTTAATTGCGAAACCTAATATCAGACTGTCGTCCACGCAGACTGATCAGAGTCAGCATTATAAGACTTTGGTGCCATCGGAGAAGACCCTGATCTATTTAAACGCTATACACATAATTGAGCAGCGACACGACAACACCAACAAAGTGACATGTGCGCCCAGCGAACACTCAGAACAGCCTGGACATCTGCCCAGTCTGATCAGAGTCTTCACGCCCAAGAGGTATGAGTCGCTCCCCTAAGTAAATCCTCTACTAAGTTTTAAGCATTGACTTTGACTTTATTCGTACTTGCCCATGGTCTCATTAATATAAATAATTATATCAAGTTTTAACAAGCTGTCATTAGATATACATGTATACCTTTTAGTGCACAGAACTTTTTCCCACAATGTTTTGGGAATTTCAAGGGGCTGAACTATGGTGTAGCTTTGCTCAAATCACCATTGACTGGTAAAAGGTTTCCCATAGCCTAATAGCCGTAAGGATCGTGGGGGGTAGAGACCCACTGTATCTTGGGCACAGCTCAGTGATGAAAGGTGGGGCCCATCTCGCTCCTTTCGTTGCCTTATCCTTCCCTGATTCGAAAAAGGTACCCATTTACTGCTGGGTTGACAGGAAGAGTTTTCCAGTCGTCGGATGGCGACGATGAGCCGAGAACTCACGACCTTCCGGTGACTTTCTGCACAATAACTGAGCTACTCTAACCACTCGACTACGGCGCCTCTCTGACTATTGACTGATGCATATCATAATTTTCTGTGAGTTTCAAGAAGATATGTTAAAAATGTAGCTTCTATTGTGCGGACCAGCTTTTAGTAAAATATGCAAGGGGCAATAACTCTGTAGTAAAACATTCCAATTAACCAAAATTCGACATTGTCCAACATAAAAGAGTCAAAATAAAAAAGAAAAGAAGATCAGACGGAACTGGGATTCGTACTTGTGTGAGGAGGTCACTGCTCGGCAAGAAGACTACTAAATTATGTGCAATATATATTCATTCTACTGCATGATTCCACACAATATCCAAACGTTGGCAAGAGTTATTTTTAAACATGGAACATGTGCTTTATGAGCTTGGCCAAATGTTCAATTACCTGCTGTCCATTTCACCTGGCGCGCGCAGCAGCAGTAATGGCATCGTAATTTGATTGACACTCCCCTCAAATTGTGATACAAACACCGAATTGAGTTGATTATTACTTATTATCACTTATTTATATGAGCCGCGACACGAGAAAACAAACAATGTGGTTGTGCGCCCAGCGCAGACTCAGATCAGCCTGGGCATCCGCCCAGTCTGATCAGAATCTTCGCTAAGCGCTTAAAGGGTAGCTAAGAGACTAAGCTACCCTTTAAGCGCTTAGCGAAGATTCTGATCAGACTCGGCGGATGCCCAGGCTGATCTGAGTCTGCGCTGGGCGCACAACCACATTGTTGGTTTTCTCGCGTCGCGGCTCATATCATACTTGCCCCAGACTTATCCTCGATTCCTCAGTAATAGGGACAAATTGAAAAAGAATTCTGTTTGTATGCAAAGCATTTACGAGGGATAGACATTATGGGCTATTTGTATAACACTGTGATTAGCCTAATGTGTTTTGTTTTGGCCATAAGGTTTAGGCAGTCTGACGCTAAGTGGAATTTTCGCAAACTCAGAATCGTAAAAAATAGAATCTGGCATTCATTTGTGGAGCGAAAATTCTGTGAAGCAAAATGAATTAATCATTGATCACAACTTACAGTTAAAGATGGCCCTTAAAGATTCGCATTAAATTGCTGGTTGATGATAGGACAAAGGCTGAAAAGTATCATCCGTTATAAGATGAATGTATATTTCTAATGAGACAAGAGTCCACCATCAAGTACGTTCTATGACCTGAGCAATTATACATCTTCTGATCTGACCTTGTGTATATAATTATCCCCACATCACATGTCAAACTAATACTCAGCACAGCCCGCTAATGATGCAAAAACTAAACAACAGTCATTTACGTATGTAATGTGAATGGTAATGTACATTAATAAAAGTGTTATGATGCTACCACCGACGCCTGAAACCAGGGAAAAAGTTCTTCTCCCATAAGATGCTTCAAACACGGAATCAAATGACTTAAGAATAATTATTTGTTTGAGAAAATCTGACGTTCCATTGTATGAATTTAAGGTAGCATCTCGCATCATTCGAGAGGAGCGTGACACACACTGTACGTCATGCTCCTCTCGAATTATAAGTTAGATGATACCATAGATCTGTTTCCATAGCAACTATGGAATTACCAGTTGTTGTACTTTGTACCTTGGAAGAATGACGTCTCGATGACGTGACTTAGACATCGGTTTAACCTCTTAGTCGCTATGGTAACAGATATAGGACGACATTGGTTCAGGAGCAGGAAAAACAGCGTATTGCCATCCTCCGCCAATTTTCAATGACATTACAAGCTGAAATTCTTTCAAAAGAAACTTTAGATTTTCTCAAAACAATAATTATCTCAAGTCTTTTGTTTCCTTGTCTTCAATGACTTACATCATGAACGACGATCGGCTGAAGAATCAGATTGACAGAAATCTGCCTGAACGACAGTCTCACTAAAATACCTTGCGATATCCCATGCCGATGCGGTTCTTATATGCCAAACCATATGTTGCAATGAGAAATGAGAACGAAAGTCAGAATTATCATGTCACAGTTCCATTACAAATTACTTATTATACCCCCGGCATACGAAGTATGACGAGGGGTATATAGCTTTCGTCCGATGTCCGTTTGTCCGTCTGTCCGTCCGTGCTCTCGTCCGTCCGTAAGTTAACATTTGCGTTAAAGTTTTGCGTTAAAGTTTTTACGATCTTATATAATCCAAACCCTTTGATGGATTGGGTTTATATTTGGCATGGTGATAGATAATGGTCCAACGTTTTATTCTATACCACCCTTACCCATGCCTGTGACCTAGAGGTCAGGGTCACAGACTTTTACTTTTCATGTTAAAGTTTTGCGTTAAAGTTTTTAAGATCTCTGTATAATTCAAACCTTTTTTGCGTTGTGTTTATGTTTGGCATGATGATAGATATTGGTACAAAGTTTTATTCTGTACCATCCCCTCCCATGCCTGTGACATAGAGGTCAAGGTCACGGACTTTGACTTTTCATGTTAAAGTTTTGCGTTAAAGTTTTTAATATCTCTATATTATTCAAACCATTTGTTGGGTTGGGTTTATGTTTGGCATGATAATAGATGTTGGTCCAAAATTTTATTCTCTAACATTCCCACCCATGCCTGTAACCTAGAGGTCAAGGTCGTGGACTTTGACTTTTCATGTTGAAGTTTTGCACTTAAGTTATTAAGATCTTATATTATCTAAACTCTTTGTTCAGTTTGGTTTATATGTCCAAAGTTGTATTTCGCACCATTTATAAAAAATGCCTGTGACCTAAAAGTCAAGGTCACTGGCTTAGACACATTTTCATATATGTTTTGTTCATGTCATCCAAATCCTTTTTTGGTTTGGTTTATATTTGGTATGGTTATAGGTATTGGTCTAAAAATTTATTCTATATCATCTCCATAAATGCCTTGACTCAAGGTCAAGGTCACATACATGCTTTTCCCTGTTAAAGTTTTAAGTTAAGTTTATATTATTTGCTTATTTTTTCCCCATCTTCTTTTGTAGGACCTTTTGGTATGTGACTTTGTTTACCCCTAGGTTGCAACAATTGGCTTTATCTGGATGCTGCTGTTGACATAAGGTCAAGGTCACATACTAAAAAGTTGCATCAATGTGCTGCTTTATAATGTTTCAGATATCCTTCAATGGAACCTTTTGATATATTTCTTGGTTTACTGTTAGCTTGCAGAAGATAAGTTGACATCCTCTCTATGCTGCTGCTGACCAAAGGGCAAGGTCACAGACTTTAAAATTTGTATCTTATATGTGTTGAATTTTTGTGTTTAAGTTTAATGTCACTAGGCGGTGACGCTGGTCGGGGGTATACGTGAGCCCCTGCTCACTTGCTCTAGTTTTGAACAAAATTTCGCGTCACAACTTCTTTACATGTTGTCAGCTCGCTTGTACAAAAATACAAAAAGAGCTATTGAAGCCATTCGATGTCCCATTTTGAGCTAAGTTTTTGTTGTTGTTGATGTGGTTGGCAAGGCACTATAAAGTGAGCTATCCTGTACGCGGACAGGTCTTGTTTTTATGTCAGTGATCAAAACTGCGTTTACTGCACAAAATATTCACTTGCTGACTTTGAGAGGGACTTTGAGAACAGTTTCGAAAATTACGTTATCTTCTGTTGTTTTCACGTCAGAAACAGATTGTAAGAAATATAGATAATGAGTATTTAAGCTCGAGTTCCATTGAAAGAGATTGAAATGTCGTTAGCCTAATACTTCAGGATTGAAATTAATTTTGTTCTCAGAAACATCAGCGTGAGCTTGAAACTCATTCATGTTTTCAAGAAAATCAGATTTATGGTATGTCTGCTATTCATGCCAGTCAGTTTCTTTGAGAACTTGGGTCACAGAATATCAGATGTTTTAGTGCAGCTTTTTCAAACGCATACTATGCATATGAAAAGCTGCACTAAAGTAGAACTACCATATTGACATGAATTACCCTTGTCAATGGAATTCTTGTGAAAAGCATTGGCAATTATTTGCCCAAGGGAGCACCAAAAGAATAGCTGACTTGGAGCATGCGCATTTGCTAGTTTTACAATAGACAATGCATATATTCGCACTGCACATTTTCAGAATTACAGTTTTCCCTCAAAACATTGTTACTTATTGTCCATAACAGTAGATAAATATATTAACTTGTTAGAATTAATTCAGTGACACTTATTCCATCCTCAATTTTATGGACAGAATGGCAAGTACAACAAATTGTAAAATAGATCAGTGGCCCTACTGAGCAATAAACACACACAAGAACACACAGATTCGAATTTTGTATGCTATGGGCATACAGCTATATCGACCAAATACTAGAACTTGCTCTTGCAGACTAGTTTTGAGCTGCATATTTTCTGGCGCCTGTTGGCAACGGTGATGTTCTAGTCTGTATATTGTATAGGAGGCGAGTTAATTAAATTATAGATGTTTTATTATTTATTATTGTTATATAAACACAGCAATTTCTTTAAGTATAATTTAGATGTTGGCATTAAACAAGATAAATTCCAAGTATTGTGTAAGGATGACGCAAAACTCTCTCTCTCTCTCTCTCTCTCTCTCTCTCTAAAAACGTGACGCAAAACAACATCATAATGCCAACTTATTTGTTTTTAGTTCTGGGCCTGACTCATCTCGTGAAAGCAGTCATTTCTTCGTTTTTGCTGCCTTATTGTTAATTTAGTTCTCCGTTAATTATTGTTAACAACACTAAGACAATGAATAGGTCATTAAAGATGAGAAAAAGACAGAGAAGTTATGTGAGCACTATTAACACATTCAGAGCAGATTTCGAGGTTCTTAAGTCAGTCCCAAAATGTGTTTAAATTAAGAATTTATGCAGGTATAGTGTTTATGCGTAATAATTGTTTGTTGGGCAGTTATGTTCGTCGTGTTTTGTTTAGAAGTCCGACCCGCACAGATGTGCATTTCACTACATAGGGACTATGTACAATTATACCACAATTTAGTCTTTGTAATAAATATGTCCATAAACAAGAATGCCGTCTTGGTTGCTAAAATTATTTATCCAAGATAATTATCTTGTAAAATGTCAAGCATCTTCAAATGCAATGACAGTTGATGGCCTCTTGTAATATGGAGCCAAGATAATAGTGCTGAAAGTTATGACATACAGGCGAGGTCTGAGGGTAAAAATAGATATGATGCCGGGTGTCAGTTCTCATGGTTGTCTTTTGTCCCAATCTCTAGTTACAACCCGCAAAAATTAACTTAATTTTGCTAGATTGAGTTAGCTACAAATCCGCAGTGCATTAGCCTGACGGTTTATAGGGTCGAGTCGGGTAACTTCGGACAGCAGGTAAATTCGGACATACCATTGCAAACAGTGAAAATCCAGATGAGCCGTCTCATCAGGATTGTCACTGTTTGCCCAGTTAATTTTGCTTTAATTCCAAACAACTGACATATAAAGGAAACAATGTCACTGTCCGAATTTACCCGCTGTCCGAATTTACCCCACTTTACCCTATACGACTTGGTTTTACCGTTAGTTCTTGGACTAGGCCACAAACGAACCTACACTTTTCTCAACTAATAATCCAGGTGTCCCCGAAACAATTTTCTGTGAAGTAATTTACTTCTCCCATTAATTATACTTCATGGCGTCAACACAATAGAAAAGCAGTAAAAAGGAACAGAATAGCAAATGGGATCCCTGTTTACCATTTCTCTGTCGTTATGATAAGCATTCTGTCTGACAAGTTTTTAGCAGACTTCAAGAGTTTTTTCCGTCGTGTTAATGAGTTTGAATTAAGGAAATAATGAACTGCGTTTCAATAGAAACGCCTATTGTTTCATGCTGGAAATATGGATAGCGTGTTATTATCTAAGATATGCTTCGCCAATGTCTTTGTTCTTTTTTATAGCAAGATTATATAATTCATAATGTTTCTCTCTCTCTCTCTCTCTCTCTTCTTTCTCTCACTATCTTCTAGTGATATACCCCAATTCCACTCTACATGTCGAATTCAAAAACCGTTTCGGTATTGCTAAAATTATTGAAAACCGCCAACCTCTAGCCGTCTGTCTGTCACTGTCTATCTCTCAGCCATTGGCTTAGTCTTTATTTTCCAAAAGTTTGTGTTTTTTGGGAACCGTCATGAGCTTTTAGAAAACATGACAGAGATGGGGTTTAAGTGGTAATACTTTGCTGTCGTTCAGCAGAAGAAACTCTATAATGGACATGTAAATTCGTTATACATATGAAACCACTAGAGTTCCATGCTAAAGTGTTTCATTTCACAACTTTGGGTCGTTAATGCATTTCTTAAAATGATATATAACGACATTATACTTGAAATAGACACGGTTTACTTCCAACACTTAGGCTATCTCTTTTTATATCGCACCACTTTCAAACTGTTATTATGTCACTATAATAGGGTACCTATCAAACTAGCTACGGAACCAAAACGGAACGAAACGAAACGTAACGAAACTTTCAGAAAAAATGCAATTTAGTTAACAGCAAAGTCACGATTTAACGAACACTTCTGTCCAACCTCTGTTTCTTTATTTAGAAGCTCGATTTTTTTAACTTTTCAAATTGGAATGGAATCAGAGCTCCAGACAAGGATAGGTATTGAGGATAAGTCTGAGATATTTTTTTCTTATTTCTCAACAAAAACTTCTGTCTAAACATAAATTTTATGCAGATATGTATGAAAATATATCCCTAAACCCCTTCTTATCTAGAGTACTGTTGAATTCTGCGTGTACCGGGATTGCGCGTCATGAGCAGAGGCTCGGGGTTTTGCCAGCAACTTTTATCATCTGCGCAGTCTATTAAGTCTTTCTTGTTCCTCTACAGATTTCTGAGGAGCCATAAACTGTTAATGCGAACAGGAACACTGCGGATTCGTGTCTTTGATTTTCGCACATGCTTTCAAACCCTTTATTCAAACACCTATTTAACGTTCAGCTTTTCTTGGAGACTCGGTTGTTTCTTTAACAATAGTAGTTCGTAGACCGGGAGTCCCTTTCTAATTCAGTACTTCACTTTCCCCAGCATAAACATAACCTTTGACCTCAAATACCAATAATCAAATGGGGATTTACAGGCAAATGTGTTTGTTTACTTCCACGGCTTGGAAGCAGAGCTGGGAAAAGTATAGGACTGAATTCTGAATCTGAAAATCAAACTTCTAATTTCTTTATACTTCTTGTGATTGCCAGATGCATCTTTCGGTGAAACAGTTGACTTGGCGAACCTACGGAAGCAATAATCTTTGACTGTTTGTAGAAAGTCGGACCTTCCCATGTAACACACTTGTATGTTGAGCAAGAAAACAAAAGCAATATGACTTATCCACGGACATAATTAACTCATTACGGCTAGTATGCTTCTATTAATTAAACAAACTCACAACGCATACCTTTGTACTTTCGCCTGGTGATTTTGGCAAGAAGCAACTATAGAAAGGATTGGACCTCTGAAAGGTATCTTTGGGTGGCTGCATATTTGCGCTTAGAACCTAGGCTCCAGCTCTTAAGAAGTAATATATGATGTATCTTTTTCTTGATTGCTTCTAACAACCTTTGATGGTGGGAGAAATACTAGCTCCGCAGCCATTATCCTTAAATTCTCATATTATTCTAGCTCCGAGGAAACTGCCATAGAGTTTACATTTTGTGTTTACAAGTTCGATTCGCAATGACATACAATTAAGAGTGTGTTGCTGTTTCAAGCATTGCTTTAATTAGGGACTAACTGATTGTCAAACTACGGCATATAATATGGCATCAGTTTTCAGCGAGTAATGATAAGAATCGGAATGATGACATAATAAGAGATTCCAACTGAAAGCTGTACCAGTAGGTTGAGCTTAGATTGGAAGCCAAGCACAGGATTAGAGATAATGCATTTATGAGTTGTTATGACAAAACAAATGATCTTCGGATGCAAGGAAACGTGCCTTAGACTCATACGCAGTGCATTCGGATGAGAAGTTATTAATATGTTAATACGAAACTGACAGGTTTTTGTTAATGATTAAATTGACTGAAATTATTAATAATTAAGAGTTGTTAAATACTTTGGAAAGAATAATTTTGTTAACGCCTTTTATCATTCGGAACTGGAACATACATAGACAAAATCAATTGAAAATTTATCCGTCACGTGCGTTTGTTATTAAACAATCTTGTTAACAACTGAATGACAGTTATGTTTCCATCTGTTGCAGATCTCACAGATGCTAAATCAAAGAGACTATCAGAGAATAATGGACTAATATCTTCCAAACTTGACATGGACCCTAATATGTTACGTGCAAGAGAACTTTGTGATCAAGGTGAATCCAAACAACTAGCGGACGAAAAATCGCCAAAATCCAGTGAATCCGCGAAAGATTCTACGGAAAGACTTTTGAATGTATCTGATGAAAGTTTGAAGAAGGATGACGAGGAAGGAGATGATAATGACAGTGATGGAAAGAAAAAGAAAAGGAGAAATAGAACTACATTTACCAGTTTTCAGCTTGAGGAAATGGAGAGAGTTTTCCAGAAGACACATTATCCAGATGTTTATGCACGTGAACAGCTCGCGCTGAGATGTAACCTCACAGAAGCAAGAGTCCAAGTAAGATAATTAAATTATCTAAACCATTTCAGAGCTCTGTTGGACCTATTTTTTTTCACAAAACGGATTTTTTTCACATTATCAAAAAACCAGTCGCAAAATGTAAAAAGTGCGACCAGATTCGACAACGCGTTTGAAAAATGCATTTTTCAAACGCGTTACCGAATACGGTCACATTTGCGAATCTGACACGCGAGAAGATCGCTAAATAAGCTTTAGGATTATCTCGTGTATTAAATTCGTAAGAATCAATTTTCAGGATATAAGATGGATCGGTTTTTAAGACAAATATGGTCGCATTCTTCATATGTTGCGACCGTATTCTTCATTTGTATGAAAATGCGTTTAAGAAAAATAAGGCCGCACAGAGCTCAATGAGAGGTAAATTTCATGATAATTTGTGCATCATATTTGAAGTTTCTCGATTAAAGGATGTTGTTGCCCTTCATCACAACCGCTTAGGCTGTTTCATACATGGTTGTCAGCATCATAGTTGTGTTGGATGTTCCTATTCAAAATTTCTTAAGTTTATTTTCCTGTTTGGCATCATGTTCTGAAATGCTTCCTTCTAATCATTTGTACTAAAACCTTGGATTTGAATTTATAAGAAACTATGGAGATATTTCTTTTGTATTTTGACGGTTGTGGCCAAAAAAAAAAAACAACTGAACTCGTCAACTACAATAAGGGTTATTTGATTCATTGTGTTCTTATTCTCACAAGGATGTTCCCAAAGAGACTCCTTAGCTTCAACCTCCTGTATTTGATTTATTATTTTGGGGTTCAATTCTCATAACGATGTTCCTCAGGAGGCTCAGCGGAACAAATCCATCTTTGCACACTCCTGGCACCAAGTCTGTCTGTCCGTTCCCTCTCCAATTTGGAAAGAAAAGTTGTGTGCGCTGTATTTGATTCATGGAACTGCATCTAATTATCTTTAAAAAGTTTTATAAAAGTTCTTCAGATCTTAAGATTAAGTGTTTACCATTTTACTGATTTTGTTGAAACTGCGTACTATAGATACACAGTGGATGTATTAAAATCTTAAAGAGTTCATTCAAGAACACATTCAGAAGCATGAACATGGGCCAGGCTACATAGTTTCGGCTAATAAAGCCTCATCAGTGACCCTGACAATATCTGGTGACGAAACCATACTGTAATTTCTTAATTTTATTTGGGCAGTCGATTCAAAGACTGCTTAGTATCAAAGAGGATGCAAATAATGTAAAAGACGATGATCTAGAATAAGAGTCTAAACCAGTCTAAAATTTCAGATTCTTCAGAACATATCCTCTGATCTCAAAGGACCAAAATAAAATATAATCTGAACTATGAATGATGTACGGGGAGACGTTTTACGACCGCCACACGGAACAACACCAGCTGCAGTATAGTAAAATTAAAATCTTAACGAGTTCCTGTCCACTGAGAAGAACGGCAAAAACCAAAAATCTAAAAAAACTCAGTGTTATTATGAATAGATTTTAGTCCCACAATGCACCATTTTGTGATGTCATATGAGACCGTTAACTGAAATTTAGAATTTCAAAATTTTAAATCAAGATATCACTGTTTCTACTCATTTATCGGTGCAGTTTTTTTGTTTCAACATTGACTTAACATGCTGAATGATTGTAATATAAATTTTATTATTGAAGTTGAATTTTAATATCTTTATTCAAAATTTGAAACAATTTAAAAAGTTTTAACTTCAGAAATTAAAATGAGTTTTGCTCAAACTGTTTACGACTGGCTACTATTTAAATACATGAAAAATTAGATCAGACTAAGCAATGTAGTAGTTGTAGTAGTATTTCAATTCTCATATCGACGTTATCCCCGCACCTCAGCGGAACGAATCCATGCCAAGAAGTTTAAAATTTAAATCATTTTGAAATATATTTATGTCTCATGTTGTTTTTGTTTCAATTCTCGTATCGACGTTCCCCAAGTGGCATACCGGTATGTCTCATGTTAGACTGAGTTTTGTTTAAATATGAAATATCTTTCGCATAGAATCTGGTCTTAACTATATAAGGTATATGAAATGATAAAAACTTAAATAATTACCATTCATTTGGTTCTATTTTTGATATTTTAAATTATTTAATCATATGATTCCTTCATGTGAACTCAGTGGAACAACACTGAAAGGTTGGGCCGAAAACAATCCAATACTTGAACCCCGATGGGCCGGATCAAATAGAGATCATCAAGCCACAGACATTTTCTAAACATCTTAGTAGAAAGTTTTTTGTCGGGGCCATCATTAAGTCTCTGGCCAGACCAGCCGGCATACAATTAAAGAGAGCAGCAAAGTTGGTTGAACACCATTGTGACCAAGCATGCAGTCTGTGGCATTAAATGTATGTCGTTTCCGGTTCTTTTATGACAAGAGATATTTTTAATCGATCAGAAAAATCATTCCGACCAACAATTTTATTAAATTTATACACTTATACACCATAAAATTCAGGTTCCATCAGGCATCGTTCAAGAAGAGATTTTACTCCTATGTTAAATTTAGATACCAAGTCAAAATTTCGAAAAAGCTTTACGGACTTTGTGATACCGATAACCTTGTTTTAGAAGTTTCTTTGAAATTTAATTAAGAGTGTTAAAGTCAGCAACGTGACTAGAAAGTAGAAACCCTAGCAACCCGAATAGAGATGAGATATATAAACCCCGTAAGATGTAGTACGAGGAATATCTACATCTCAGTAATCACCACGCCAAAGTTTTTCGTACATTTTTGAAGAAACAATACCATTTGAAACAATTAAACGAAAAGAAATGAGGCCTCGGTATCAGAAGAATTTGTTTTATTTAACTGAAGATCTGATGGGTAGATTTGACAGACCATACCGTCAAAGTATAAATGTTTCATCGATCATCGAAATATCTAGATGTAGAATTGAACCAAATCTGATAAAATATTAGCGACTTTCCTTTTTGTCATCACAATTCATTGGTTGTCTTGGGGTGTGCTATGTTTTATAGTGGGTTTCCCTGCGTAATAACAAGGAGACAAAACATGAAATGCATTATAATGCATTTTCAGTAATAAACATGTTGATTCTGAAAGTTATAAGCACGCGCACTGCTTTGCTTAAAATCATGAGTACTTCCCTGCAATTTGACTTTTGGTACACTTCATCAAACCTTAATGTGCTACTTAAGAGCTTAAATTCTTTAAAGTTTCATCGGTGGCATAGTGGCGCTGTATATCTATTTCAACATATGGTTATTTTATTTCAAAATCATGTGTGTTTTATTATAAAAACAAGAAAAGCACGCCAAGTGTTTACAAGGGTCTCTTATAATTGAGTTGTTAGCTCGCCTAAGTTCTTGTAAATTATTGTGCATGGTTGTTGAAATATATCTTTAACCAGACTGTGCAGTCTGTTATTGTTTCCAAGATATACCGACGCCTTCATTAAACCGTTTTTAATGCACACCGACGCTGTGGACAATATTGCATTTATTCATTTCCAGCTTTAAAAAACGCAAAGTGGCAATATAGCCAAAGTCCAGGGATCTTCTCAGACCATTAAGGTATGTCGCTTGCAACATGCTTTCTTTTTCAAATTACCTTTGCAACATCCTTAAATTCCCAATGAAAATTTATAAAAATTCTCTATTTTCTTTTTTTTTTCTTTTTAGCCAGTGCAGTGGTTTTAAAAGTATTGAGGATAATCAATAGATTGATCATAATGTAAATTTGGGCTAATTTTGAAAAAAACAGCTTTGCTATATTCATAATTTAAAAATTGATCAACAATCAAAATCTAATTGTTGTGTTAAAAGTGACATGCCTTCTGAAATTTCTGGGGAGAACACTGAGAGTCCATATGTTTTGTTCCCTGTCCTAGTGAGACTATGATTTTACAAAACATACACTCGTATTTGTAAAGGAGATAGCATATATTAGTATATGTAGATTTGAACCAAACGTCTATTTATAATTGCATCGACTCAAAACTGAACAAGCCAAAGTCATACAGGTTTGAAAAGAAACAGAATATACACATATTTCCGGAATTTTTCATGCAGTAACAGCTAAACAAATATTTTATAAAGTAGAAAAAACTTAAATAGGTCGTTGCACTAATGAAAGCGTCGGTCAAAGTAAATGGCTTTCATGAAACGAGCCAAGAGTTTGGTCTCGCCAGGCAATTTTAGGAGGAAACCATTAACTCTTAATTATAAGTGTAAACCAATATTAAGTATTAATAAAGCATTTGCACGAGAATAACCTCTTGCTTTTCTGAAGAACCAAAGTAACAGCATAAAGCAGGCCCGCAGTCTCCACTTTGTCTAGCTGTGCGGCTAGATCTGTGAAGTTTTGACAATTTACAAAATCATAAATTCCTAGATATTTACGATTGCATGGGCTAAAGTGACTGAATAAAGTAGGATTTTGTATCTGCAATTACTGGCTATTAATTAAAACATGAATTGCACAGATTTATCAAACTGATTTTATTTTTCTGTATCTTAGTAATTGAAAAGAATCCTTGGTTAAGCTTAATAAAGGCCGCAGCTAATAATTAAGCTACTTTTATTCGCATATGTCTAGTTTTCATCTCAACAGAACTTTATTGCTAGAGGAAGTTTTGTAGCTTTACTGTATGTACATACGTATATTCACTTTCACCAGTTTTGATGGATTTTTAGTATGATTTAATTTTGTTTGTTTGACTGTCATTTAAAAACACAGAGATTGCTCTTAGCCAGGTGGCCATAGGGATGGAAGGTGTTAGAGGCTCATTGTATCATTATTAAGGCTTGGGCATATCATATGAAAGACGGGGCCATCTCTCTCCTTTCGCCGCCATTATCTTTACCAGATTCGAAAAAGATACCCGTTTTCTTCTGAGTTTTCAGTCTCTGGCTGGCCCAACGGCATTTGAATCGGCGACTTTCGCTCCAAAGCCGAGCTTCCTAACCTGACCATGCGCCTCTCTTTCATTTAGCATGCTTAATTATTTTTCAAACTATACTGATACTTGTTTAGTTTAATATTTCAATTGTTCTTCGAAAACAATAAGAATTACATTTGAAATAAGATGCTAAGCAACCACAAAGCTTTAGTCTCAAGATTTTTAGTATACAATCTGCAATTCAAACATTAATAACAAACAGTTATATTGGCTTTGTAGCCCTTGGATTATCATAAGACTATGATGTAACGATGGAAAAATGCAAATATGAATGCAAGATTTCGCTATAACTTATTTTGTTGTATAAATACTTTTACTCGACATTTTGGTGCAGCATCTTTTTGTTAGAATATGTCAAGCAGCTTATGTCCAAATAGTCCATCATTCAATTAGGTTTAATCCATATTGAGAGAGAGAGAGAGATGACCAAAACATCAAAGAACAAATGACTTAGATTTACACAAGATGGAGCTGTCTGGATGGACCCTAAATATGCCTTGTTTGCAACTGTTTCTAATGTGAGTCGTTATGTTAAAATGTTAATTAGACTATGTAAAACTGGAATATTTCGAAATTGTATCAATTTTAAGCTTTGCCAGTAAGCTTTTAAATTTGAAGCTTGCCATATACTTTTCATGCTAGTGCCATGGTCGGGGTAGCGGACTGGGTGGGTGTCTAGCGTGGAATGGTTGTGTCGGCACTAACTTGAACCGTTCTGCCAGGGTCATTTCCTAGTTTGAGCCATTTGTCTCGGGGCCTTTTGCTCTAGTTTGGGTGTAGGATGCATGTGGATGTTTGAATTGACTCATATTGCATGTGTTTCATGTTCCGGTTTACATAAAAAAATCTTAAAAGACACTATAGAAGAGGACTTGGACTTTTTTTCTTAGCCAAAATGCATACAAACAGCGTTTTTGGTCCAGAACAGTTGCGGATATTGTTGATCAATTTATATACAGACAACAAGTATTATCAATTGTAAATTAAAAAATCTACGAAAAAAAATAATAACTGGAAACGGAAAACGGCAAAAAAGGCAAATTTCGGTAACAGCACAACATTTATATGAAAAATTCTTTTCTGTTAGATCTTCATAATTGGGTTTATCAGACAAATCAGAAGTTTGTTTTACTCTGGGTATGATAATTCAATTATTTTAATATGAGAATTAGTTATCTTTCAATCAGGTTAATAAAGCAGCAATTTTGCTAACACAGATAATCAAAAACACGGGGATTTTATGGAACAGAGATGTGCTGGGTCTTTTAGAAGATACGTCTTCGCCACTTAACGTAAATTTCTCTAAATTATGCGGTAAATTACCTTGTTGCCGGTCAAAACGCTAAATGTACATTTGATTAAATAAAACTAGGCCTATACCATAATTTACGTTTCAGCATTTGCTTTTGAAGGACACGAGATGGATTCTTTTATCTTATTTTTGGATGTGTTTGATACCTATATTTTGGAGATTAAAAGTGAATTTCAAAGTAGTTTCGTAGTTTCTTTCTTGTTTTGGGATGAGTTTAAACGATAAATGTTTTTTTTCTACAAGTTGGAAGCATACAAAAACAACAGCAAATAAATCAATTGTAATACACGGAAACAAAACCTGCAAAAACTGCTGGAGGTATAATGGTTTCAGCTTTTAGTATATTTTACTACTAACGTTACTGAAATTTCAATGAGGTCATCAGAATTTTAGAATGTTCAGTAATAGAATATGTGTGCAGAATTTCCTTAAACTGAAATACCTTGAAACGTATACTTGGAATTGTCATGCAAACGCTTTCATACATTACCTTTTAGCCAGTTCCTAAAATATTGAAATTGGAAAGCCAATATGAATTTGAATTAAAGGATGTTTAAAAGCCACTCTTTATTTGTTGAATTATAGATTTTATTTCATGATCAGTGATTAGTTTTGGAATGAAACATATATAATGCTTTATTGTTGATCAATTGTTAACATTGTATAAGCTTGTAGAAACCCTAACCTCTTTTCGTTTTCGTCGTGATAGTGTATAATATTTTACGATAAATGCTTGAAAATTACAAGATATTAAAATTATGCAATTAATTTATCATTTTATTGAATTAAGTATGTATAGGAGAGAACACATCTGAAACACAAAATACGACGACGTTGTTCTAGAATCGGTCTCCGTATGGAGTAGAATTCTGTTAACGTTGACTTATTATTACTCTTGAAGCTAGTTTATAATATGCACTGCATGAGCATTAAATTGAATAATATATTACCTAAATATGTTTTCTATTTGTTCTAATATTGCAAATATAGTAAAATTCATAAACATAAAGACATTTTTAGATGGTACCGTTTATTTCATGGATACTTAATTGAATTAATCAGAGACTGCTTGAACATTGACTAAGACTTAATGTTATGCTTTTAATATATGGGATAGCTAATTCATTTAGTGCAGACAAAGAGTTATTGTTTTTCATTGTTGATTCGAAAACGCCTCCTTGCGTCTTGTTGGCAACAGTATAAAGGCATTTATGCTCTCTTTTTCCTGATGAGCGGTGAAAATGAAAGGAGTGCTAGAGCTGCTTCGCTTCCCATTTTCATAGGAGAGAGTCGGGTAACTTCGGACAGTGGGGAAATTCGGACAGTGACATTTTTTCCTTTATATGTCAGTTGTCTGGAGCTAAAACAAAACAATAACTGGCCAAACAGTGAAAATCCTGATGAGACGGCTCATTATGAGCCGTCTCTTCTGGATTTTCACTGTTTGCAATGGTATGTCCGAATTTACCCGCCTGTCCGAAGTTACCCGACTTTCCCCTACTCGTCGGGTCGTGAAAACCTGGCTTGATGTATGCGCGGATTTATGCCTATATGTGTAGCGATTGACATAGAATGTATTCCGTTTCATTTCCTTGTTTGTTCGTTTTTTGTTGTTTTGTTTTTTTCTTTCTTTGTATTTCCTCATTATTATTATTATTATCATTTTAATTATCCGAATTATTAGGAATCTCATACCTAACTTTTTGCTTTCTTTCTCATATCTGAGTGTGTCTGTGGCTTGTGGTTGTGGCCTTTCCTGGGTCGGGTTCGTGCTTTTGTGATTGGCGCTTTCTATTTATTTTTGGGTTATCAGCTTAGTCTTGTACTATGTTTTTTACAGTTTAATGTATGTTTGCAATTATGTAGATTTATTTCATCGAACTAAAACTGTTACGAATAATAAAATAAAATACATTCGGACAAACTGTAGACTGTAGGTTTATAACCATCCATGAATGTTTCTAATATGATACTCAAATCAATTTCTTAGTAAAATAAACAGTTAAATTAATTATGACATCGTATTAGACAGCCCGTGTATTGACATACACGTGAAACTTCCTCGGCCAAAGACCCTCTGTATATTTATTGGGATCATCAATATCCATCTAGCCAACATGCTGTTTTGCTTAATTTTCGGTAATTAAAACCCCTCTCTGGTTTCTATCTTCTGTAAACTTGTCAGAATATTTAGGCAGTATGATGCTGATTTCAACTCAGTTTTAGACTTTTGGTTATCTTGTCAATTTTCAAACTAATTACTATGTCATTGATATGGACATCAAATGAGACGCACACGAGAAAAGGTTTTTAGAATATCCAAACAGTAAAAACTCGGATCAATTAAACCGTCTAAGCAATCTGACAAGAGTCTTCCCTGTTGGCATAGAGAGGAGTTGACAAATCGAATACCGAAGATTCTGATCAGACTGTGGAGATGCGCAGGCTGATCTGTGTCTTCTCTATTCGCATATGCTGTATGTAACGCCACTTTCCACATAGCGTGTGTCAGTGTTACCTTCGACGTCGTCAACTTTATCAATAAAGGCATCAGCAACTTGCTGTAGACGGTTAACTTTCTCCGAAACATATGTAGTATGTATTTTATATCAATTCTGAGAATCTTAAAATCTTTATCTTTAATTTGTTGTCGGATTGTCAGGAAATATGACGAGTCGATTTGAGGGTAATTTAGTACAGTTTCAAGTAGTCTCTGATTTAGAATTTGTTTGGAAAAGCGAAAATACCGCGGTATGAATATTTAGGCCATGAGCCAGATATGGTTTACCTCCCCCCCCCCCCCCCCCCCCCAGGGGGAGTTTTGTAGACCATACTTTTCTTAAAGACCAGCATCTTAGAAGTTTTTTGCAGCATGTTAGCCCTCTGGCGAGTGGGACGTTAAGCTGTAACAGCCTGTTACATTACGTTACCCATTAAAATAATAAACATAAAATAAAAATTATCAAAAATTATAAAAAATAAAAGTCACTTTCTTATGTTTAAAACTATAATGGAGTCTAATAGAACAATCCAATAGCTAAAAGTTATGATGTTTGAAACGTCACTTTAGCTTACGCGGTGTAGTATACGTGACGTTTTTCTTGACTCTCCATTAAAATTGCAATTTCCATCCAAAATACTTTTTTTTTGTAAGTTATTCCTTTAATGTTAGACCAATTGTTTGTTTATGTGTTAAAGAAAATTTATTGATCTTTTCAGATCTGCAAAAATTATTATCCTATCTTGTATACTTTGGGAGAAATAAGATGTTTAACACAGTAACCCCTTATGAATGTTATATATTACAATTATCACTTTCCGTATAATTTAAGCGCTTGGACTACACTGTTGGAATGGAAAACAACAGTAAACGGTAATATATTATATGCCAGCCTATTTAAACAGCAAGGAGCAGTTCAACAATATTTTGAATGCATTTTAGTCGTCCATAATGATCAATTATATATGTTACCCAGGGCCACTTTTGTTAAAATCATATAATTTGAAGATAGAATCATTTTATTTTCTTTGGTAGCAGTTTCTTCATAAAAGAATCTTTTAATATAAGAGAAAAATTCATTCTGGTTTATTTTCTATGATAAACTATTACTAGTAGTAACGTAAATAACATTAACATTTAAAATATTTTATTATAATACCTTTAATCAGGTTTTTTTCCACTGTCACATTAAAAAAATAACCCATATAAGTCTGAGTGATCTTATGATATATTGTATACTTGGACCTATCAACATTTATCTCAGTTATTACTTTTAGGGATTCATGAGGTATGTTTTATACGTGATTAAACACAGTATACTTCAAATTGTAATGTTAAGGGCATTGACATATTCTGCACATGTAAAACGGGTTTTGCTGTTTTCTTTGTTATCATATCAAAGGTAAAAGTATGTCATAATGGCATTGCCCAGTTTGTTTCTTTTACTAATTGTACATTTGAGTTCTAAACACAGTAACATACCTGAAATTTTGTTATATACAGCTGAAAATCCAAAAAATCCAAAAAAAAAAAAAATAAAATAATATAAAATAAAAAATACTTCAGAAAAGATAAAGCCGCAGCTATTAAAAGCCAGCATTGATTTTGCATATAGGGCTTGAATAAAATGATATGCAATCAGTTTGATACCATTAAAAGCTAAGCGGTTTTGACGTGTTTAGTTTAAAACTATAAAAAAATCAGTAATCAACAATGCAAACTGGAGTTCCACCTTGTTGTTATAGCTTTTACGTGCACACTGAAAACCTTTCAAGCAGTACAGTAACCTGAAGTTTAAAGGCTTAAGCCAAATACAGTTCTGCGTCTAAGCTGATGTAGATATTTGCTGGCAGCGTATACTTACTTTTGTAAGACTATTGTATATTTTACGTTACCAGGGAAAACGACATTGCTGAGTTACAATTTAAGAAACAAAACAAACTTTTGAAAATAATTAATAGTAGTGTCAATACATTGCCTTACTTAGTTCATTTATGTAACTAACAATTATGTGTCAACCAGGAGTTTGGGAGAATAGTATAAGAAATATTTAATACAGAAAAGAGACACTGGCAGTAAACTAGTATACTGTAGCTATCTATAAATGCTATAGTGTTTAAGATGATACATATTACTATGCTTTTGTTTCTTGCTCTTTAAAGTCTAACTACATTCAACCATCTCCTAAAGAGTCAAACTACACTCAATCATCTCTTAAAGAATCTATTCACAAAAGAACATAAAGACACGTTTAGTTGGACAAAAATGTTTTTGTTTTTCAGCGACAGTGTTCCAGTAGCTCTGCACACATAATAATATGGCAAATGAAAATGACAGAATATATTAATGTTGGTCATCGCTGTTCAGATATTTATGAGCAAATCTTAGTTGTTCTCCTTCAGAATGTATTTGCCTACACTGTAGTTATATGCTTTGCAGTATAATATGCGAAAAAAAAGAAAGACCAAACAAGTAACGTATACAATGTATTTATTCAGAGTTTATGAATTCTTCATTTCCGATATCCTTAACTAGTAATACAGTATTTCTGAAGAGCAAATAATCAAACAATAGAAATAGTGCATACCTATACACACCAAGGAAGGGCTAACCTAAGTAACTTTCTGCATTTGATCTCCGTGACCTTGTATTACCATATTGTTTACTTTTTAGCAATAAATATAGTTGTAAACTGCCTATTTATGATATATATCTTACTGCTTATCAAATAATCCTTGTCCAAATATGTTAAATACTGTTAGAGTATAAAGCCCCTGAATATTAGTTGTTACATTATTGAAAATTGTCTGACTGAAATTTGTATTTTGTAACACCTTTAGTCTTTGATAGTATCAACAAGTGGGAATAAAACCAAGGGGTTTGCAAAATTACCTGACCATTTGAATATTTGTAACAACATAATGAAAAATAGAACTCCTGAACAGACTGAAGACAGAATGTTGTATGCGTTATAAAGTATGTCACTTTCTATAATCCTTAAATTTTCACATTGTTAACATTTTGTAATGTATTTGATGGCCGGGAGCTGCATAAACAGATCACGTAGATCACAAATTGACATATAAGTTATGATCACGGTAGCCACACATATTTGCTAACCCATGTAAAGCAGTTACTGTGCAAAGAGGCTCGTGGCTGACGATTCGACTGACAGCTTAGAAAAATGGTGTTAATGCATGATGGCTGAGTTGGTACTGCTTTTGATTGCCTCGGCTGGTAGTCACAGTTGCATATTTGTATGAAGGGTAATTGAATGGCTCAGCCAACAGCGAAACTGGTTTTATCCCCATCATAACGAGAACCTAAATATTAATCAGTTGCAGCATATATCATCTTATACTTACTTCATTTAATGCATAAAATTTAAAAAAACATTTTTATGAAGTCACTTTTAAGTGAGACTGAATTGAAGGCAAGGTCAAACTGCTTCAGCTGTAACAATCTATGTGCGTCTTGCTGAACTCTTGTGTATTTCAAAGAGCTAAATTTGCCATCTGACTACCAGTGGTAAGCTTATACTACAGCAATAAATACTTCATACCGCCCCGGAACTAAAATTTTGATAACAGATGACACACAAATCTTATTCCTCGACATATTACAATTATGTAACGTAATGTTACTGTTAGATTGTTTTTCAAATATCCACTATTAGATGGGTTTTTTTTATAGTTTGAGGACACATAACATTTACATTTCTTCATATTTACATGTACAACAGTATCTACTGAAGACAAATTAAAGATAACATTGGCATATAAAATGCAGCTAATGTTGGCTTTCGTAGCTTTTCTGGTCATTTTGTAGGTTAAATTCTTCAAAAATAAGATAGTTTCTGTCCCCATTTAATGTATCAACTGCTAATTTAACTGCTGCCTAAATTATCTAAGCTGGGCATGAATAAAAGAAGATTGATGGAGCACGTATAAACTTCAGTCCAGCAATTCAGAGATTTAGTCTGATTCTTTTTTTTTTTTTTTTTTTTTTTTTCGTATTTTTTTTGTTATATACGTTACATATTTATTGTGACTGCTGACAAGTATAAGACTTTAGATTGTTTCTTTTTTTATAATAGAATATTGAAACAGGCATATATATGACATTAACTTTTCGCTACACTTAAATTCTTAAAATTTGCTCCTTATAAAACATGTATTTAGACAATGAAGGGGAAAAAACGTCAAATGCAATGTAAACTACATTATACAGGCTAGTCAACTGATCCTTGACAATGTCAATAACTTTGAAACAGTGATTTATGTACTAGCAGACAAAACCCAACATTATTTAGGGCGAATACTAGCATGTGTACAACAATGCGTATCTTCCATTATAACGTGAATATGTAAATTTGGGTAGTGTAATTGACGTTGACGTCATACGTTAACGCCCCAACGTACAGAGGGCTAACATGTGTCATTTTGTTTCTTATATAATGTAGTTTCAGAAAATTATAGGGTACAAAACTCCCCCTGGGGGGGGGGGGAGTGGGGTCTATGGTCAGCTCAAGGTCTAATTGCTCTTTTACAGTGTTGTAACGCCCACTTCAGGGGCGATGCAATGGTCCGGTTTTTCTTCTGCAAGTCCAGTTATTTGTTCATATTCATGGCACAATCATGATGAAGCTTTGGTGAATTTCATGTTATTATTGTTATTTTCTCTAGCCACAAAACACAATTATTCTCATAAATCAAGTCTGTTTTACAAAGGTTTGTATTGCAATAATCTTCCGTAGAATGGTAGACTTTTGAAAGGGAACAACTAATTTATTTATAGCGTAGGAAGTGTTATTCTGTTTCAGATTGTAATTCAACAATGCTCTCTTGCGTCTAATTGGCGACAGCGTAATAGATTGATATTAAGCTTGTAATAACAGCGGGAAAATGTACAAAATACAAGAAGTTAGGTACCCGCAATCGCTTTTTTTAGTATATGGAGTATCCATGTCTGTGTTGATATTCTTCAGTGATTATTCCCCTCTGAAATACACTGTTTGACGGTGCATTTCAGAAGGGATAATCACTGAACAAAATCTGTTCTAGGGATCACTGACGAGATCTCTGAACAAAACTGGCTGGTCCGGCCTACCACATATTTTTACAGATTCTGAAAAGAATGTATTTTTGTTGTTTTTTCCACTCTTGTGTATATGTTCATGCCCCTAAGGCTACAATGTAGGATTCTGTATAGTTGGCCACTAAATGCTTTCTATTTCTTTTTTCATTTTTGTTTAGATAGCAAATCGGTAAAAATAGATGGGTTGTGTATCTTAGTGTATATGAGTTTTGTATCGATGTTGATACTTTTTGTTTAGTTTAAGCACATTTTATTGCCACGAAAATACAAGCAATTTGGTCTGACCAAAAGTTCTATTAAATTAGTTACGGTCTTCCCCATTTTTGTTGGACTTGAAGTGTCTCCTATTGCCTTTTGTCGTATGTGTTTATCTCTTGTCCTCAGCTGGTTGTGCCTTTTCTTATTTTAGTATTCAGTTTTCATGCATCCTAAATTGAATGATAATACTGCAGGGTTTTGATTCATAATATGATCATAAATCAAATATGCCACACTTAATGAAATTATGAAAGCTTAAGTTGAGAAAAATTATTTAATAGCTCTTTTCCACGACACTCTCTTATTCATATCCTGCTGTTTATTTGCAACCTAGATCCATTTTAATGAGCTTTAGAAGTGTGTTGATACAATTCTTAATTGATAAACCTGTCTTTGATCTCTTCTAAACACGTGTAAGTGTTTCGATAATTCCACATTATCAATATAAGATAGCATATTTACTTATCATTAAGTGCCAAAATGCATGGGAGATTATTTTCATGAAGAAGGTATTGGCGCTTTTCAAAGTTACAAGCAAATATGAATCCAAGCTTGGAACCCGATTGATAATATTTTCACAGACCCACCCTACCTATGTAATACTGAATCATCACCAAACTTTGAATTCCCATGTTTGTGCTATGCGAAACCCGTTTGTTGTAGTTCAAGAATGTTGACCGCATGTTCAGTTGCTCACTTTGCTTCTTGTTTTGTTATATGGTTTAAACTAGAAAATGAGTAAAAAAACACACACAAAAAAAATATTTTATTTCTGTGTATTTTGATGTTTGTTATGTTTGCACAGTTCCTTTATGTTGGGCTGAGTTGATGTGGTGCCCATTTTGTAGTTAGAGTTTTTCCCTTCTTGTTCTTTTTCGTGTCTTGGATGGGTTATGCTTTGTGATTGTGCCCTTCCCTGGGTATCTTTACATTTCTGTTGTTCACACTTTTTCGTTGTTGTTACGATCCTCATAACGGTGCTCCCCTGTAGGCTCAGTGGAACGTATCCATAAATAGATACGTTCCACGGAACCTCCCGGGGAACATCAACGTATCAATAGTTGGATACGTTCCGCTGAGCCTCCTGGCTAACATCGTATAACAACAGAAAAGTGCGAACAGGAAAAATATAAATGAAGATACTCTTTTCCTGTTCACACTTTCACGTTGTTGTTTCGATACTGCATAACGATGTTACCCTGGGGGCTCAGCAGAACGTATCCTCTGAACTCCCTGGGTAACATCGTTAAGAGAATCGAAACAACAACAGAAAAGCGTGAACAGGAAAAATATGAATGAAGATTCCCACGAAAGGGCACAGTCACACTTTTTTGACTTGATATGTTTGAGTCATAACAGTGAAATACTTTTCTCGCTTGAGGTATGCATATTTGTTTTCATTTTTTGTTTTATTTATTTGTTTATTCATTTACCTATTTACTTATTTATTTATTTATTTTGATATTTACAATACTTAGTACTAGCGCTATGTGAATCGGCACTGCTTTAAGTATTTACATATTTGTCTTTATGATTTTGGATGTTGAGCTTGATAACAGAACTTTTTACTCGGCGTCAGGTAAAATAATGCTGGACTTTCGCTTTTGACCTTACTATGTGTTCATCTCCTTTCAGGTGTGGTTCCAGAACCGCCGGGCAAAATGGAGGAAACGTGAGCGTTATGGGCAGTTCCAGACTATGAGAACCATCGGACCCGGGATGCCTGGGTATGACATGCCTCTCTCACCAAGACATGACGCTTATTCACAGGTAAAATCTGTTTTTGTCAGCATTAGCAACCGTAAATGATTATTTAAAAAATAGTGGGTATTAACATTTACAGCGCTATTTTCAAACGGAAATACATGAGCCGCGACATGAGAAAACCAACAAAGTGGTTGTGCGCCCAGCGTAGACTCAGATCAGCCTGGGCATCCGCCCAGTCTGATCAGAGTCTTCGCTGTACGCATGGAGATAGCTTAGACCCTTAGCTACCCTTAAATCGCTTAGCGAAGAGTCTGATTAGACTGGCCGGATGCCCAGGCTGATCTGAGTCTGCGCTGGGTGAACAACGACATTGTTGGTTTTGTCGTGTCGCGGCTCACATGTAGTTGCATTGCAAATAGCGTAGATCCAGATGAGGTTCATAATGAGCCACCTCATCTGGATCAACACTATTTGCGCCTTAGTAGTTAAATTCTCAATATGATGCAGCTTGGAAAAACTTTTTGCAGTTGTAAGTTTTGTTATCTTCTTTTCATGGCGCTTTAAGAGTTAATGTGAAATAGCAATATTCAGCCGTAATGTAGGATTTAAAAATCGGTAGTTACTTAATTTATTATTTTTTCTTCTGAAAAGCCAAGGTTAAAGAAGTGTACTTAATTATGTTTTTGTTTTTTTTTTCATCTTTGCGAGCCGAGTTCCTATTTCCAACAAATAGTTTACTGCGTTCCACTGAAAAAAAACAACAACAAAAAAAAAAAAACAATGTACATGTAATTTGCCTGTATAGAATAGACAACAGAGCAGTGCATGATGTGTTCCATCTGGATCTACATCTACATCTAGATTACAGGATAGTACCTAAATTTTTGATGAATGTTTTTTAAAATAATACCCGATGATCGATTCAGTCGCATTTACTTTCTATATTGAACAAAAATAAAAACTTGAGAGCCACTGTTATTCATACCTAGGTGGTCGAGAAAGGGCGATATATTGAAATAATCTTAGTTTAAGAGAAATAAAAAAATATATAAGGCACAAAAATTCCAATTTCTTCAGATAAAGCAATGTTGAGGCTGTTTTAGTTACAGGGGTACTTTTTTGTATTTTCTATTCTCAAACCACACTATTGCCAAATTTTAACTTGTTAAAGCAGCTTAAAATCAGGTGGAAATTCCTTTGGTAATGTCTGTTCATTATTCAATTTTATCTGCATTGACTTATCTAAAATTATTCTGAAGAAGCCCGAATGAAAACCTTAGCTGCGGTTTTTATTCATTCTCAAATTCAGTTTCACTGGAATTCCTATAGCATATGAAATCTTTGTGACAGTTCAAGAAATTGTTTTCGAGCCAATCCAATGATTATGGCATTTAGGATGCAAGGCAATCAACCTGGATTTGACAAAAAAAGGATGGATGAATATAGAAATTATGGCATTATATAAATTTCTGTATCTTTAATTCAAAAGGGAATACCATGAACGTTTGAAATCTTTGAACTTTTATATTTTGCAAGGTTTGATAATATTAACTCAAGCGTTTTATATGCCTACTGACAATAATGAGCTACGTAAACATGAGAATTCTCTTCTGTGCACAAGCAATTGAAACTTGTCCGGTTTAGTAAAACAGGAAAATGTCAGATAACTCTTGGCAGAACAGGGCCTGACAATCATTTTCTAGGTATTTTGCATGTGTCATTCTAAAATGCCATTATTTTTACTAATGAACCTGTTCCTATTTACAGATGCAGCATATTCCTTGGTCAAACGGTGCCCCCAACCCTTACCAGATGCCAGACAACAACTGTATGGCTCCTCATCAGAATATGCCTAGCTTCATGGGACTTGCACATCCGGGTAGTCATTTGGCGTCATATCCGGTACATGCGCAGCCGCCTACATCAATTGCTAGTGCTGTGAATGTGAATGGACAAGACGTTGAACCGCGAGAACATACTGAACTTAGGAGCTCAAGCATAGCAGCATTAAGACTTAAGGCCAGAGAACATAATGTTTCTATGGGACTTTTTAGTGCGTACGCTAAATAGAATGATGTCTAAGAGGAAGTGTTATAGTGCTTATACGAGTAACTGTGTCAGGGATAATAACGGTAAAAGGATAGTGGCCTTAGTTTCTTTAACAAATTTTACGAAGTTGTTAGAGGAAACCTCGGTTTTTCACAGGGTATTCTGTTCTGAAAATATAAATGGAACTCTTTTCGTGACCACAGAAATACGAATTAAATGCAGCTGCACGCGCAGTTAAACTTTTTAATGCATACGCACAGTCGCAAGATTTGTAGCGCATGATTGAATATGTTATTGAAACTGGACAGAAGTTCAGTGTTGTTATAGTTTAAACATTAATCTCACACTATCAATGGTGCTAAATAAAAACACATACCAGTGCCTTTCTTGTAAAGATAGTATACTGCTTAAAGAAAGAATCGAATTTTACTACAAAATGAAATTGTTATGCATGTGTGCTCAATGGAAACCACGAGCTTCCCGCCAAGTTGACGAAGGGTGTATTATATGATCTATGCAATTTTATATGTGTAAAACCATAATACTTGTTTGCATGTTTTGTTACTTTTTGTCCTTTTATGCAAAATATAAATAGAAACTCATATTTTGTTGCATTACCTTTTTAGCTCACCTGAGCCAGCGGCTCCGGGGGAGCTTATAGGGTGGTAAGGCTCCGTCGTCCGTCGTCCGTCGTCCGTCCGTCCGTCCGTCCGTCCGTCCGTCGTCCGTCCACAATTTCAAACGACTTCTCCTCTGAAACCGCTGGGCCAATTATAACCAAATTTCATATGCAGCCTCTAGGGAACTTAGGAACGAAAAGTTGTTCAAACGGTCCTGGTCACATGACCAACATGGCCGCCACGCCCATATATGGTAAAAACCTAGAAAAATCTTCTTCTCCAGAAGCGATAGGCCGATGGCCTTGAAACTTGGTATGTAGCATCGGGCATGCAAGTATTACCAAGATTGTTCAAATTATGACCTTGGGTTGACCTTGACCTTTTTACGGTAAGGTCAAATTTGCTTCCTTATGCTTTTATATGGCAAGATGCTACAACATAAGATATCTTGGAAACTTTTGAAGATTTTGGGCTAAAAATTGGTATCTACAGTCATCTTAATGACTACATGAAGATTTATGAGTACAAGAGGTCAAGGTCATTCTTTGACCTTTGACCCTGATCTCTCATATTTTGATAAGTTCTAACAATCTTCTCAAAAGCCACTTGGCCAATTAAAACCAAATTTCATATGGAGCCTTTTGGGGTTGAGGGAACAAAAATTTATTCATACGGTCCAGGTCACATGACCAACATGGCCACCACGCCCATATATGGTAAAAACCTTTAAAAATCTTCTTCTCCATAACTAGTTGACCGATGGCCTTGAGACTTGGTATATAGCATTGGGTACTTGAGTACTATAAAGATTGTTCAAATTATGACCTTGGGTTGACCTTGACCTTTTTTACGGCAAGGTCAAATATGGGAAAATGCTAGAACATGAGATTTCATGATAAGTTTTGAAGATTTTGGCCTAAAAATTGGTATATACAGTCATCTTAATGACTACATGAAGATTTACAAGTACAAGAGGTCAAGGTCATTCTTTGACCTTTGACCCTGAACTCTCATATGTTGATAAGTTCTAACAATCTTCTCAAAAGCCACGGGGCCAATTGAAACCAAATTTCATATGGAGCCTTCAGGGGTTGAGGGAACAAAAATTTATTCATACGGTCCAGGTCACATGACCAACATGGCCACCACCCCCATATATGGTAAACACCTTTAAAAATCTTCTTCTCCATAACTAGTTGATCGATGGCCTTGAGACTTGGTATATAGCATTGGGTACTTGAGTACTAACAAGAGTGTTCAAATTATGACCTTGTGTTGACCTTGACCTTTTTTACGGCAAGGTCAAATATGGGAAAATGCTAGAACATGAGATTTCATGATAAGTTTTGAAGATTTTGGCCTAAAAATTGGTATATACAGTCATCTTAATGAGTATATGAAGATGTGTGAGTACAAGAGGTCAAGGTCATTCTGTGACCTTTGACCCAGAACGCTCATATTTTGACAATTTTAAACAATCTCCTCGAAAACCACTAGGCCAATTGTGACCAAATTTTATATAGAGCCTCCAGGGGTTGAGGGAATGAAAGAATTTTCCAACGGTCCTGGTCACATGACCAACATGGCCACTATGCCCATATATGGTAAAAACCTTTAAAAATCTTCTTCTCCAGAACCGATTGACCGATGGCCTTGAGACTTGGTATGTAGCATTGGGTACTTGAGTACTATCAAGAGTATTAAAATTATGACCTTGTGTTGACCTTGACCTTTTACAGCAAGGTCAAACACTGGAAAATGCTAGAACATAAGATTTCATGGAAAGTTTTGAAGATTTTGACCTAAAAATTGGTATATACAGTTGTCTTAATGAGGTCATGAAGAATTATGAGTACAAGAGGTCAAGGTCATTTCTTGACATTTGATCCAGATTGCTCATATTTTGACATTCCTCAAAAGCCAACAGGCCAATTGTAAACACATTTCATATAGAGCCTCCAAGGGTTGATTGAATAAAAATTTGTTCCAACGGTCCAGGTCACATGACCAACATGGCCATCATTACCACTTATGGTATAAATCTTTAATATTTTTCTTCTTCAGAACCAGTACACCTATGGCCTTGAAACTTGGTAAGTAGCATGGAGTACTAGAGTACCACCAAGACTGTTCAAATGGTGACCTTGGGTTTACCTTGACCTTTTTTTGCGGCATGGTGAAATATGGGAAAATGCTAGAACATAAGTTTTCGTGGAAAGTTTTGAAGATTTTGGCCTAAAAATGGTATATATGGTTGTCTTAATGAGTACATGAAGATTTATGAGTACAAGCGGTCATGGTCATTCTTTGACTTTTGACCGACTTTTGACCCAAGACTCATATTTTGACAATTTCAGACATGATAAGAAAAAGGCACCTTGCCAATTGCCCAGGTGAGCGATTCAGGGCCTCATGGCCCTCTTGTTTTCAAAAGTAGAATAGGTATTATAAATGCTGCGATTCCGCCTCGGTTATTTTTCCTCCGCGTATAGCATAGAATTAAATTATTTGAGAATGAATTATAGGTTTGAGAAAATAACACTTTTCTATTTTAAGAATTTCAGGTGGCATCTCACTTATAATTCGAGAAGAGCACGCCATGCTCCTCTCGGATTATAAGTGAGATGATGCCATAGATCTGTTGTGTGCTGAACTGTTGTGTTTCGTACCTTTGCGGAATGACGCCTCAATGGCGTCGCTTAGACATCACTATGAACTCTAAGTTGCAAACTCCAGATTTTTTTCAAATATATGTATTCTCAAATCATTAAAATTCTGTGTTTTGTGATCAAATTGGTCATATGAGGATGGTCCAAAAAGCTCTGTCACTGGCTTTATATCTAGAAAACCCAAAGGATATTTACACAAAAACCACTCAAAGAGCATGTTATTTATTACGTACCTATCAATGATACACCCTTTGAACTGCCTGTTTTCTGGCTTTCTGATACATAGAGCCGTATCAAACTGACGTTTTCTCGTGGATGAGCTCATACCATCGGATCACCCTCGACGCAAGCGTCTCGGGTGATCCGATGGTATGAGCTCATCCATTCAACGTGATACAGTCCGCCAGATCAAGTTACTATTATAATAATGTGTATTTATCGTATCTCAGCAGAAAAGTGTCTTTCGTACCTTTACAAGTAACTTCTGCTTCCAAAGAGGTATTATCGCAGGTCGGCGCCTATACTTCTTCAGGCACAAATAGATATAGCAGAAAAATCTTAAAGTCATTCGCTGCTATACTACAATATACTTGTTTAAGATGTTGAAATACATATTTGTATCATTTTAATGTTCTCTAAGTTCATCCTAAATGACGCGTACAGCATACAGTGACTCCTTGGCCGACTTCGCTTGGAGTGTTAGCCTAGCTATAGCCTGAACCGAACATCGTTGACTCGGCTATAGTCGCGGCCATTCTCAGAGGTGAGGTCCAAGCAATAGCAAAAAATACTCGGAAGAGAAATTTTGACAAATCAGCAAAGATGTATAAAAAAAACCAGTCGGGAGATCCCAAAATGGTCACTAAATTTACATTTTCAGTCACAGAACTTTTTGGACTATCCTCGTAATGACTTTTCCACATTTCCTAAACCCAGTCGAGCCCCTGTATTGGTACACTGAGGTGTTTGGATAAACATCTGTGTTTTCTGTCATTTTCACAGACGGGAACAACTTTTTTGACTTCCTGTTTGCTTCCCTGGGCCATGCAACGGTCGTCTCTTACAGGAAATATTTTTTTTCAACGGGAGTCAAATCTAAAAGTAAAGAACTTGCTCATCTATGAGCAAACTCTTACCTTTAAGAGTAGACCCCCTTTTGGAAGAGTTTTATAGGAGGAGTACCATAGACTTACATTAATTATCCCAATGGACAAGAAAAAACAAATCAGAGTAAAGTGAAGTACGGGGGACACTTTCACAGCCACCACAGACTATTGCACAGCATCTGTAGTGAAGATAAATGAATTTTAAATAGAAAGCTTGATTGGAAGCAAGAAACAAACCAAGAAAACGACAATAGCACACTTACTTTTATTTAGCAGTATCCCGGTAGGCATATGACGTCAAAATGACGTCATTACGTCGCATCGATGTCTTTACGACGTCATTTTAACGTACATGCCTGCTGGGATGCAACACTGCCCTCGTCCTTCTGACGGTTGAATTGATGTTAGAGAGAAATTCATCGAAAAAACATTACTTGGATTGTTTATTTCGTATAAATTCCGACTTTAGTTGCATGAACGAATAGTAAATTATGCCCCGCCACAGGCGGAGGATACAGATGTCCATGTCCGTCCGTCCGCCCGTCTGTCTGTCTGTTCGGAGCCATAACTAAGTAATAAATTAAAGGAATTTCATGACTTATGAAATAATATGTACCACCCACCATAACGAAGTTCTGATGGCAAGAACTTTGAATAAGTAATTGCTCTTTCGTTGATTTGAAATCTACAAACTCTTTTGATACAGTTCTCGCAACGATGATCCGCTGAACGAATCCATAGTTGAACATTCCTTGCACCGAGTCAGTATGTCCGTCCTCTCTCCAATTCGAACAAACTGAGCCAATGCTAAATTATCAAGGACTGGAATCACCTAAAACTTAAACCATATGTATCAACATTGTGCGGTGGTGCCTTTGAAATTTTGTCGAAGTGGTATCAGAAATACCTTGAGCTGATTTGGAATCGACATATGAGCTGTGACTAAATAAGCAATGAAAGGAAATGCAAGTATGTATCACCATGTGCGGTGAAGCTAATGAGTGAGTTATGGCCCTTGAATCAATTCACAAACTACCAATTTTGTGTAAATAACAAATAAACATGTATTATCAAAGTGCAGTTATGCAAACAGAAATTTGATGGAATGATCATAGTAAAGCATGAGTTATTGCCCTTGTAAAGGTTTAAAACCCACAAATTTAGTAGTACCAACCACTCAATGAAAACAATTTTATGAGCTTCAACATATATATGTATCACCTATTCACCATAATTCTTTTTGCATACGCGAGTTTTGCTGGGATGCCTCAGTAATGCACGAGTTACTCACCTAAAATACTTTTATTAAAAATAAAGTAATGCACGAGTAATTTACCTGCAATTACTTGATTTAAAATTAAAGTAATACACGAGTTATTCACGTGCAATTACTTGATTGAAAAAAATAAAGGAATGCGCCTGTAGTGACTTGATTTAAGAATAAAGTAATACAGGAATAAAGTAATGCTTGAATTATTCACATGTAATTTCTTGATTTAAAAATAAATAATGCACGAGTAATTCACTTATAACTACTTAATTTTCAAATATCTATGTGCACGAGTTATTCACTTGTAATTATGTTCCCCGACCAAAGGTGAGGGGGGACATATTGTTTTCAGTGCGGTTCCCGGTGCGTCGGCGTCGGCGTCCAACTCTTGTATGCACGATATCATTTGAAACAATTGATGGAATTTCACCAAACTTACATGGATATATCATTGGGACAAGCTTAAGAGCTGATTAGATTTTGGTGACCTTGACCTCATTTTCAAGGTCACAGGAGAACTTAAATGGCGTGAAAATTTCTTGTATGCACAATATCTACTGAACCAATGGATGGAATTTCACCAAACTTGCATGGATATATCATTGGGACAAGCTTAAGAGCTGATTAGATTTTGGTGACCTTGACCTCATTTTCAAGATCACAGGACTTAAATGGCGTGAAAATTTCTGGTATGCACAATATGTCCTGAACCAATGGTTGGAATTTCACCAAGCTTGCATGGATATAATATTGTGACAAGTTTAAGAGCTGATTATATTTTGGTGACCTTGACCTCTTTTCAAGGTCACTGCAGGACTTAGCTGACAATTTCTTGTACCTACGATATCTCTTGAACCAATGGATGGAATTTCACCAAACTTGCATGGATACATCATTGGGACAGGTTTAAGAGCTGAGAAGATTTTGGTGACCTTGATCTCATTTTCAAGGTCACTGAAGGACATAGATGACAATTTCTTGTAACCACTATATCTCCTGAACCAGTGGATGGAATTTCACCAAACTTGCATAGATACATCATTGGGACAAGCTTAAGAGCTGATTAGGTTTTGGTGACCTTGACCTCATTTGCAAGGTCACTGGAGGACTTAGATGACAGTTTCTTGTACCCATGATATCTTTTGAACCAATGGATAGAATTTCACCAAACTTGCATGGATACATCATTGGGACAGGTTTAAGAGCCTATTAGATTTTGGTGACCTTGACCTCATTTGCAAGGTCACTGGAGGGCTTAGATGACAATTTCTTGTACCCACTATATCTCTTGAACCAATGGATGGAATTTCACCAAACTTGCATGGATACATCATTGGGACAAGTTTAAGAGCTGATTAAATTTTGGTGACTTGACCTCATTTTCAAAGTCACTGAAGGACTTAGATGACAATTTCTTGTACTCACTATATCTCCTAAACCAGTTGAAGGAATTTCACCAAACTTTTATGGATACATCATTGGGTCAACTTTAAGAGCTGATTAGATTTTGGTGACCTTGGCCTTATTTGCAAGGACATAGTCATCTATGTAGGATATCTTTAGAACCAGTGGATGGATTTTCTCCAAACTTGCCTAGTATTTTAATTGCACAGGTTTTTTATTCTTCGTCGCTCTTCACTTGGAGCCCAAGAAGTTCAAGGTTCAAGTTTCATAAGGGGGGGGGGGGTTGGAAATGGGCTGGGGGGGGGGGGGACATCAGTTTTTCTCTGAAAAACATTTCTAGTTTTTTGATATGTAAAAAGTCATTAAGTTGTTAACGAGAAAGTCACATGTAATTTAATTGATTTAAAAATAAAGTAATGCACGAGTTAGTCACTTGTAATTACTTGACTTAAAACTAAAGTAATGAACGATTTATTCCTGTAAATAGTTTATTTAAAAATCAAATAATACAGGAGTGTTTCACTTGTAATTATTTGATTTATAAATACAGTAATGCACGAGTTATTCATTTGTTATAACATGACTTATAAGTAAAGTAATGCACGGGTTATCATTGCAATTAGTTTATTTAAACGTAAAGTAATGCACGAGTTATTCATTTGTAATTCCTTGCTTTCAAAATAAAGTAATGCGCGAGTTATTCACTTGTCACTTATTGATTTAAAAAAGTAATGAACGAGTTATCCCTGTTAATAGTTGATTTAAAATGAAATATTTACATTCTCGGTGCATTTATAGAAACCCCATTTGGTAAACCATTATAACGTAATGTAGTTTTATACTTCAATAACGCGACGTTACATGACCTCAAAATAAACCATGGTTTTCCGATCTGATTGGACGTAGGCGGCGTTATGACGTCATTTTTACATCGTTGACGCTATTCCGCATTTAGTAAAAATACTGCGTATAAATGTTTTTCTGTTTCAACTGTAGCTCCTAACGCAAATTTGTGGTGTAATAATTGATAGAAAAGAATGAAAATATAAGCAATGAACTTGATTTTTCTGGTGTTTATCGAAGTATAAACTACATTGGGTCGCTAGCAAGTTTACATGAGTCTCTTCGGGGTTAGGGGTTCACTTACTCTGCACGCGACCCAATGTAGTTTATACTTCAATAAAAATCAGAAAAATGAAATTCATTCCTTAATAACTATATCGGTTCAAGCGACGTTACATAGAGGATCTTACATGAGTGCTCATGTATTATTGAATTTATTAAACAAGTTGGGGAAAAAGATAAGATGCGAGGCTCTGCCGAGCATCTTATCGTTTTCATCAACGAGTTTAATAAATTCAATAATACAGGAGCACGAATGCAAGATTCTATTTATCATATGACACTAAAATCGCATATTATTAGCAAATTTTGCACTAAAACGTCACGATTTCGCCATTAGAAAACGCGACGTTTTATGGACGTCAACACATAATGTTACGGCATAATTTGCATATTTAATCCACTAGTGGATTATCGTTTTTAATGCATGGCTTTATAACACTCTCAGAAGCGACATCATATGATAAATGAGGTTAAGTGACGTCAAAATAAACCATAATTCTCTCCAATCTGATGGACGTAGGCGCCGTTATGACGTCGTTGACGCTGTTCCACTGTTAGCAGAAAGACTGCGTATAAATGTTTTTTTCTGCTCCAACTGTATCCCTAACGCTAATTTGTGATCTATTAATAGATAGAAAAGAATGTAAATATAAGCAATGAACTTAATTTTTCTGGTGTTTATCGAAGTATAAACTACATTGGGTCGCTAGCAAAGTTCGGGGTTCACTTACTTTGCATGCGACCCAATGTAGTTTATACTTTGACAAACATCGGAAAATGAAATTCATTCCTCAAAAAACTACATCGGTTCACACGACGTTACATGAGGTTGAGTGACGTCAATATAAACCATGGTTCTCTCTATTATGATTGGACGTAGGCGACGTTGACGCTGTTCCGCTGTTAGTAGAAAAACTATAAATGTTTTTCTGCTTCAGTTGTAGGCCTAACGCAAATTTGTGGTCAATTAATAGACAGAAAAGAGTGTAAATATAAGCAATGAACTTAAATTTTTTACTGATTATCGAAGCATAAACTACATTGGATCGCAAGAGCAAGTTTACATGAACCCCTTTGGGGTTCACTTACTTTGCTCGCACCCAATGTAGTTTATACCTCGATAAACACCAGAAAAAAAGAAATTCATTCCTTAAATGATGCACGAGTTATTTACTTATCATTTGATTTATAAATAGAGTAATGCACGAGTTATTCACTTGTTATATAAAACCTGATTTATAAATAAAGTTAAGCACGAGTTATCATTACAATTAGCTGATTTAAACGTCAAATAATGCACGAGTTTTTTTTTGTAATTTCTTGCTTTAAAAATAAAGTACTGCACGAGTTAGTAACTTCTTACGATTTGATTTAAATAATAAAGTAATGAACGATTTATCCTGTAAAAAGTTGATTTAAAAATTAAATAATGCACGAGTTATTTACTTGTAATTATCTTATTTATAAATAGTAATGCACGAGTTACTCACTTGTTTTTACTTGATTAATAGATAAAGTAATGCACGTGTTATCACTGCAATATTAGTTGATTCAAAAGTAAAGTAATGCACGAGCTATTAATTTGTAATTTATTGCTAGCAAAAAAGTAATGCACGAGTAAGTCACTTGTCAGTATTTGATTTAAAAACGAATTGATGTACGAGTTATCCTGTAATTAGTTAATTTAATAATAAAGTTCTGCACGAGTTTCTCACTTGTTATTACTTGATTTATAAATAAAGTAATGCACGATTTACTCTTGATTTAAACAATATCTTATCTGGAACTGAAGCATACTTAGAGTGAATAGAATAATATATTATTGAAATGTTTAAAAAACTGAGTTACTCTTGTAAATAGTTGATTTAAAAATAAAGAAATGCACGAGTTATTCACTTGTTATTACTTAAAGTATAAATAAAGCAATGCACGAGTTATCCTTATAATTAGTCAATTTCAAATAAAGGAATTCAAAAGTTATTCACATGCTATTACTTTACTTAAGGAATGAATTTCATTTTTCTGATGTTTATCGAAGTATAAACTACATTGGGCCATGGGCAAAGTAAGTGAACCCCTTCGGGGTTCATGTAAACTTTGCTAGCGACTCAATGTAGCTTTTACTTCGATAAACACCAGAAAAATTAAGTTCATTGCTTATATTTACATTTGCGTTAGGGGCTACAGTTAAAGAAAAAAACAACAAAAAAAAACATTTATTCGCAGGTTTTCTACTAAAAGCGGAACAACTACGTCACAATGCCGTCATAACGTCACTTACGTCCAATTTGATTGGAGAACCATGGTTTATTTTGACGTCACTTAACGTCATGTTACGTCGCGTGAACCGATGTAGTTACTGAAGTTCTAATGGTTTACCATAGGGCTTTTCAATAAACACGGGGATAATACCAATTTTGCTACCTGTCTTTTCGACCGAGTCTGTACTATACAAAGTGGCTTTCGACCGAGAATACGATCGTAAGCATTACTAATAACGGTAAATTGTTATATTGTTAATGGCTGTCGACCGAGCTGATACTGCTGTCGATTGTCTCGGTCGACATCCACTTTTGCATTTATGGTAATTGACTGACTCGGTCGAAAGCACAGGTAGCCAAATTGGTACTACCCCCGTGATAAATGCACTGAGAATGTAAATATTTAAAAAAAAAGAAAGCACGAGTTATTTACTTGTAGTAACAAGACAAAAAATAAAGTAAAGAACAATTATATTCACTTGTTATTACTAAATCTAAAAATAAATTGTGCATAAGTTCTTCACTTGTAATTACTTGATTCAAAAATAAAGTAATGCACGAGCTATTCACTTGTACTTACTTGATATAAAATTTACTGGTTTCACGTCAGGAGCCGTCACTAAGTATGTTGCACCACTTAGAATATAGATCACGACAATACCCATATGCATGCATGTTTTTTTTTATTTGTTGCTGTTGCTTTTTTCTTTTCTGATTGTCACAGCAATGCCAGAGTTATTGCCATTTCATTGATATAAAATCCTGAAATTTTCTGTTCGGATAAATGATTAAGTAACTGATGGATGGAATTTCATGAAACATAACGTAAATGGGTACACTTTCAAATGAAACAACTCTGCCATTTTCAGTTTTACCTCCCCTCTCAATGGAATGAACTCTTACAGGAAAGAACTTGCTCTCCTTAGAGCAAGTTCTTTCCTTAAAGAGTACACCCCATTTTGGAACGGTTTTCCGAAGTCACAAAAGCGGTTTCCCTGTGTAAAAAAATGTCGGAACAATATGGAAGTGTACCCATTTTACCTTAAACTGAATATGGAATACCAAATTGTGGTAGTCAGATAGTACAAGAACAACATCACAATAATACCGATAGGTATGCATGGGTTTTGTCTTGACTGCCTCATTAAAGCAAGAGTTATCACCCTTTCATGGATTTAAAATCTTAAATCTGTTTGTTCCGAGTCTGATGGATGGAATTTCATGATACTGAAACTGAATTATAGATTACCATATTTTGGTAGTGCAACCACAACTTTTATTGAGATTTTCTGCCAAGAACTTTGTCGCTGTATATGAATAATGGGCAAATCACAGTCGAAGACTGAAAACTATTTTATCCGCTCTTTTAAAACATTTTGATACAGTTGCACGAGTACCGAACAAAACATAATAGAAAATTCTAACACAGTGCTTCTGTAGAAGCAATGGAAAGTTTTCGTGTTTTATTCTGCAATAATTCATCGTTTCGGAGCGTGTGAGTCTAATTCCTGACGTCACTCACAATTACTGGCGTATTTTGTGACGTTTAAATCGCCATTAAAAGGTACATTTGTCTTAGATACAATTAAGAATATTGGCCGGAGCATGAATGCGCTGGCAGGAAGGTTAGGAGAATTAAATGAAAATAATACTTTTTCAGCACTTTCAGCTTCAAATACCTTTGAGCAGTTGTCTCAGATAATTGCTCTAAACAGGAGATTCTCTTAGGGATTGCACAAAACACTTCAGCCTTTACAAAGCGGAAGCCAATTTGGAGAGATAACATATTTCTTGGATCAAAAAGATGAAACTTATGCACTCTGTTGCCATTTCCATATTTCTGTATGCCTGTGAATCATGGACCTTGACAGCAGAGTTAGACACACAAAAAACGCAGGCTTTTGAGATGAGATGCTACCGACTGAACATTACGTACAATGATCATATAACAAATGAGGGGGTTCGAAGAAAGATCCAAGCAGCCATTGGAGAATATGATGAACTCCTGGCCGTGGTTAAGAAACGGAAACTAAGGTGGCTTGCCCACGTCTCAATGTCTTCTGGTTTAGCAAAGACGATTCCACAGGCACAGCGAACGGAAAAAAGAAGAGAGTTGGGAAAGATAGTACTAAAGACTGGAAAGGGATGGACTTTGCCAGCTCATCTAGGGCAGATGAAAACAGGACAAGGTGGAAAGGAATCGTTGCGAAGTCATCTGCGATGCCCCAACGACCTTGTAAGGTTATGTGATAGAATAGAATAGAATAGAATAGTATAGAATAAAATAAAATAAAATAGAATAGAAACAGTTCAGCTCTAACATTGACTTGTTGACTAATAATTCAGTGTTTGGAGGTCAGTTGTCAGTAGATCATATCACTCACGCTCCGCGCTCGTGATATGATCTACTTTACAACTGATCTCCAAACAGTGAATTACTACTCAATAATTCACTGCTGGAGATGATCTATTTCTTAAAGAAAATGATAGCGTGTCTTATTTCTTCCAAAGAAACCTACTTTCGCGACTCTGGACTACGCTGCCCTCTGCTTTTTGCAAAAGAGTTGCGCCCCATTGGGAAGAGCGGTAAAGATGAAAACGGCAGAGTTGCTCTCCCTGAAAGTATTCCAATTTACCTTAAATATATCTTGATATATCATATGATAATCAAACTTATGTTTTAATTTAAGGAGGCTCGACCAGAGCACATACCCTCCCCCACCCCCTCCACATACACACCTCCTAAAAAGAAAAGTGCAAAATACATCACAACAACGACTGAAGTCGTAAGAAGAGATATCAAAACAAATATGCGTAATATGTCACATCAAAAGTAAACACTCTCTCTCTCTCTCTCATCAAATAAGTATAGCTGGACATCAAATGTATAAAACAAATTTTCTTCTTTTTTTTTACTTTTTCTCAACAGATAAATACAAAATCTCTCTCTCTCTCTCTCTCTCTCTCTCTCTCTCTCTCTCTCTCTCTCTCTCTCTCTCTCTCATAGATGCTTTTGTTCATGCATGCGTATGCTTAATAGAATCACGAGGTTTGAATTTACTTCCGATTGGCCGTTTTCACTTATAAAATGTACTAAAATTGAAAAAAAAGATTGGCCTTTTTCGCTTATAAAATGTACTAAAATTGTAAAAAAAAATGGCCTTTTTCACTTATAAAATGTACTAAAATTGCGAAAAAAAAAGAGAATTTTTCTTTGGATAATCGGGCTTATACTTTCATTTCAAACAATATAAATTCGCATACATTCTATAATATGTTTCCAACAAACTATTTTCATTTCATACTGAATGTAAATTAACATGCATTCAATAATATGCTTCCAACAACTATATTGGTTCGTTGTGCTGCCAATAAGAAACCAGAAGGCGGTTCCAATCTTCTATTTGAGAGGATGAGTTTCTTGGTAATGAATAAATTAAACAGATTATTAGCAGTGCTTTTACGGGACAAACAAAGAACAGCCTGGTCAAAATTACAGGCCAAGCACTCAGAACAGGGTGCGAGGTTATAAAACTATTTTCATGCTCAACTCAGCTGAGCATGAAATTTGCTCTGCTGATAAATATGAAAATGCAAACTATTGTTGGCATTTTCATATTCATAAGCAGAGAAAATTTCATACTCAGCTAAACTGAGCAAAAAAACATGTGTACTTATCAATAATATGCTATTTATAAGCAGGTAAAATTTCATGCTCAGCTGAGTTGAGCATGAAAAAAGTTTTATATCCTCGGGGCCAGGTTTTGCTCAGAACATGGACTCTGACACATTTTTCATATTATTTTACTTTCATCTTGTTTTTCTGAAGTAACATTGAGTCTTTAATGATCGTTTAAAAATGACCAGAAATTAAATAAATACGAAGGAACGTGTACGTACAAGATCTGAAAATGAATAAAATTATCAATAAGCCAGTGACCAATCCGAGCCAATGTCTATTAAGGTATGTTTACAGGGCGACACGTTACATGGCACATGGGTCATGCAACCTTTTTTCGAAAAGATTTTGTTCAGACGATGAGACAGGTTGCATGCACCAGATTTGTGTCATGCAATATATGTTTTGGGCTGTTTACACGGCGACACATGTTGCATGACACAGGTGTCATGCAACATGTGTCGCTGTGTCATGCAACGTGTGTCGCCGTGTAAACCCACCTTTACATATAGCTGTTATTTCATACACCTCTATATATCATTTGGGTAGCATATTTAACTAGAAATAATTCAATGTTTGCTGTGGTATAACAAAGTTATGGCTATACTTGATTTTGCTAATGAAAAGAAATTTGCCGAATCACTGCTTCCAATAAACGGTCTAATGGAATAATTCAGTTATCTTAAAAAGAGGAATTAGCCAAACTATACTAAGTACATTTAAAAACGCAACACTTAGTTTTTCTCGGATAACTTGTTAAATTTTTTACATAAGCATTTGAAACTCAGGCGATATTTAGACTGGTATCTTTTTTGTCATTTTGCTAAATTTTGTGGCATTTAATGGATATACCGTAAAGTTTTCATTCATCATAGAGGGTTACCCTAAAGTCAAAATTCACAAGATCAACCCATTGTGCATGGCTCTTGCTCCCTCGCATTCACTGATATCTTTAAGTCATCAAATTGTTCCCTTTCTCGGTAAGTTCTTTACTCAAGCCTTTGCACTGTTTAGAAAAGATTCAGGCGGCCAAAGGTGTACTGTTTTATTCGTCTGAGAGATCTTGTCTTGATGACCAGTCTAACGGCAAAAAATGTCATTCAGGCACATTCATACCATTTGCTTTCAGAAAGACAGACTGGCATTATTTATGTATGGCATAGTTAAAAATCTTCTTATTCAAAACGTTTGACGCCGATATTTACCATTGTATACCGCCCGTAAAAAGAAATGCATCACAAGGCTTTGCAAAAAGCAGAAGATTTTAAACTTCCTGTGAAATTGCGTTTCTTCGAATTTCTTTCCGCTTGTCAAAGAGAAACATTTTCATGGATGCCAATTGTCTTCTTGACAGCATCTTCGTGTCAAAAGTACGTGAGTTTTATTTAGTGACAAAAATTCGTCTGACTTGTCTGTGGATGGATTTTCTCGTGACAAAGTCGGTCTTTATCGATCCTTTTGGAGGCCTGCTAGTAAAAAGGGAACACAATGTCTCAGATTCGTCACAATATTGCAGTTTAGACATCCTATTAGCCCTAGCTTTGAGATTTTATGAAATGGCATTCTTGAGGCCAAATTCCTTCAAGTTTAATCGCGCCAGAAATTTTTGTTTGTGTCAGTTTCCTTAGTACCGGTCGTTTTTCTTTAATGCTGATCAACTGACTATCCAGCAGCGTTGATCGCAAATTTCTAAGTGTTCACATAATACGTGCACGGGCAAAACGTGATTTTAATACTTGAGTGCGTATCCATTGCAATACGGGTACACGTGAGGCTTTTGTATGCCGAAACATAAAGCTACGGTTGCCTGACATAAGTGCACATGTTATTCTTGTCCCAAATATCTATCCATTTCGAAAAATGTAATACCAAAAACGTTGCGTTTTTAAATGTACTAAGTATAGTTTCAATCATCTGGATTGGTTGATGCCATGTAACAAGAAACTTGCAGGTTCGATCCCCTGCTTCTCCGGTCTTACGGATGAGACTTTAAACCGAGGTCCCGTCTTCGCATGATTTACGTGTTGGATGGACGTTAAATCCGAGTTCATTCACTCAATCCAAGCTTTTTCCTCGTCCAGAAAATTTACATTGAGATATCAATAGTTTGAGATGAACCTCGAATTTGAGATATCCAGTGTAGTTGACTGCATTTTTAAGTTAATATATCTTCACACGTATGTCATCCAATTTTTAAGCATCTGGCTGATGAAAAGAAATATTAATAGGTTATACCATTTAGATGTTTGAACACACCGCCATGTTTGTTTGTTGTTGTTGGGGTTTTTTTTCGCCATTTTTCATGGGGAAACAGGTTTTTCGGCTTTAGCCGTATAACCTTACTATTGACCTACATTTTAAGTATTTCGTCGGTCAATATAAATACACCCGGAACTTTGATGTAAGTAGCTTACTTTCGATTTTTCTTTCTACTTTCAGTTTCATTTGACTGCTGACCGTGTCGTGATGAAACTAGATATTTCGGTCCGAATCGCTTTTTGCCAAAGAACATTTCGCCCGTTATGTCGATCATGTAAAATATAAAACCAACAAAATAACCTGACACAGAAATCGAAGACAAATTAAGCAATTGTTGCTGCTTAGTTGTTGATGTTGTGTTGGAACTGCCACACTTTTAAGGTTATATGTGGGGCAGTCTGCCAATCAATCCTCATTGGTATGTGCAACACAGACAGACCCCAATCAAAATTCAACAGCTTTTCCGAAATAGAAACCCCATCACCAACAACAAATATGCACTATCAACATGCGCATCCGTACAATCTGATCAGCACATTCGATATCTTACATATACCTGACTCATACATATTACAATACACACTTCTATTTAATCTAAGCCGATTATCTTTTTTTACAGATATTTCTTGTACTTCCGTAGTCGAAAAACACTTCGAAAAATGTTCTGCTCTTAAAGACTAGAATTCCTTCTTTTAAGTTCTGATCACAATTTTATGGAAGCGTCCTAGTGACAGGTAAAAAAATTTATCTCATACGTAGGAGATAGGAAGTCCTACGTAGGACTTACTAGCACCTACGTAGGAGATAATAAGTCCTACGTAGGACTTACTAACTCCTACGTAGGAGATCATAAGTCCTACGCTGGACTTACTAACTCCTACGTAGGAGATCATAAGTCCTACGTAGGACTTACTAACTCCTACGTAGAGATGATAAGTCCTACGTAGGACTTATTATCTCCTACACGTAGGACTTATGATCTCCTACGTAGGAGTTAGTAAGTCCTACGTAGGACTTATTATCTCCTACGTAGGTGTTAGAAATTCCTACATAGGACTTAGTAAGTTTTTTTAACCCGTCACTAGGACGCTTCCATACAATTTGACCACCATAAATGAAAGAGGCAGAGTGCTTCAGAATAAGAGTACCCATTCTTAATTTGCTTTTGTCGACAAAATGAACATCAATAGTATAGTCATTATGTTCTGGTCCTTTGAGATCATTGGGCTCCCTGAGCGTCATTTTGAAAAAAAAAAAGAGTCTGCTATAGCCGATGATAGGTGATAGAGAGTGTGGACAGCGTAAACACTTTTTCTTTTGTCGACGTTTTAAAGAGAACTTTCTTTTATTGAGATTCTGATCATTTACCATTTTGGATTGCCTTTGGAACAGTTTTGTAACAGTTAGGATCATCTTTAATATCAATAAACATGGTGGTGACTTTGTCTCTGTTTAGTTCTCTTACTGAAAAAGGGTGTGAAATTAAAAATACATGGGCATGTTTTAAGCAGATTTCATCGACACACGACTCATCGACTCAAAACATTCAGTCACTAACATAATTTCTTGGAACTATTTCTACTGGCTATTATCATATTATGCTACCAATCGAGTATATGAGAGAAGGCGTTTCTAAAGTTTAATTAAGAGAAGACGTATTTTTGGCAGTAACGGAATTGAGATTTGAAATTTACTGAAACGGCTAGCCACGCCAGTTCTCAGAACACAAATACTGTCAATGATACCGTATAGGCTATTAGTATCCCAGCAGGCACACAACGTTGAGACAACATTGAATCACCGTTGATTCAACGTCACGACGTTGAATCAACTTTGATTCAATGTTGTTTCAATGTTGTGTGCCCACTGGGACCATGGGATGTTTGGTGCATATTTTTAATATTTCGGCTCACACAAGACTATTTTACTAAACAAGCCTATTCGTTCAGAATTCCATTGAATGTATGTTTCTGCTGCATGAGGTAACGTAGTACACATGAGAACCGTTTCTTTTCAGTCTCCTGTCTGCATCTTGTGTCTGACTACCTCTCTGTTTGGCAGCCAATTAAAAGCAAAATCATGTTCTAACAAATTATAGCTAGGTTCTGATTTTTATCTGAGTGTATACTTGAGACCTTTCAAGAATACCAAGTTATTCAGTCGCGCATCCAATCACGACGGAAAGAATACACTGAATACTTTTAAACTATATCTACCCTTTATTTATGGAACCAAATTATTATCATCATTAAAAAATGAAATGGCCGCATTGTGGCCAAAGTCTCTCGACGCCATATAAACGCCATATAAACAGATTTATCAAGGGCTGGCAACTCATTATTTAGAGATCAAGACATGTCTTTTCTTTTTTCTTTCCTGACATTTTATCTCATGAAAATGAGTGTGTCTGTGGAGTTTAATAATTTTTTTCAGAAGGATAATGAAGTTGCAGCCTGTACAAGATATTTTTGGAAAGGGCAGACAGCTCTTTAAAAGACCTTAAGAGTTGTATTATTATTTGCGAAATTGCATTTCATTAACATATTATCAAAATATTCCAACATTTCCATGTTACTTTCCTACATAATCAAATAAATCATATATTTCTAGCAGAGCCTTTTCAATGACAAAAGTTGGCTAGTTTAGCATGTGTAATTTAGAAATTATTAAAGCTTAACCTGAACTCTAATACAATTTAATAAGGTTCTACATTATAATGTTAAACATGTGCGAGGGTCGACCCAGAAGTAATGTCACTGCAGCTATAAAATCATGTAGAATACAAAGAGAGCAACAAATTTTCATATGAATGTACCTTAACCTATTTGCATTATGGTCCGAAAATGTCATTTGCATTATGGTCCGAAAATGTCATAAAAGTACACAGTAAACGAGGTATAGAGATAGACAGAAGGCATGGTAACGACTACAAAGCCTCTGTCAACACTAATGTCAGATAAGAGTTCATGTACTATCAGACCTCTATTAAGACTATCATGGTGGTGACTTATGCTACTATAAAACTTCTGATTGGCTGTGGTACCAGCTCAAAAAAATAAAAATTTCTATTTAGTATGATACGATATGCTAAAAGGTCATTGTAGTGTCCGCACATAGCGTTATACGTTATTTCAGTAACATGCGTGTTTTCTGGATAACGTATGTAACAATGCAACTGATGCTGCTACAAGACTTCTAATAGTTCAATATGTGAACACTGAGCTGTCAGTTTAAGCTTTTAAAAGACTTCAATGGTAAATATATTATTATCTGAGGCTAATCACGGGTCTCTTTAGAGACAATTGCACCAGTTCTTGCTACTACAGGGCTTGTATCAGTTACTCTGAAATCTCTGTACATAGTAACCGCACCAAACTACTTGAATAAGACAGGGTTACATATAGCTGTCGCAGTTATGCCAAAGTGCTCAACATAAGTTACACTGAAAAGTGGGTGAAACAGAGCCAATGATAGTCAAAGAAAGTCTTACTTTAGGAAGAATCTGATTTAATTCTGACACACACTTTTTGATACCAAAAGGTTACCTTCAAGACAGTTATTCTGTACTGTACAAAACACCTGTTTCAGGGAAGGATAAGACAGACAGGGGTGGATCCGCCTTTCATGTGCTGTGTCCAAGATACAATGGGCCTCTAATCTCTACTGCCTCTACGGCTACAAGGCTACCGGGACATTTAACTTTTTTATACAGAACACACGATGTGCTGATAGCTTCTTATGGCCTGTTTTGGTACTATCTATGTATTAAAGACGGGGTATTTCCATTGACACTGTATTGTTACATAATAGAAAAAAAACAAGACAATTTGCCTTTAAACATTAAAATAATTTAAAAAATCCACCAATACGAAAAATCTAGAGAGCAGAACAATTTTTCCTGATTTCTAGAATGTACAATTACACGAACAATAGCAGAAGGCATCACCTCCTGCAACTTTCAGCTGCCCTGGGTTCCAGACTATGTCCAGTGCTTCTTCAGTCTTCTTCAAGGAAGTGAAGTTTGCCTAGTTCAAATTGTGCAATTTAAAGAATAACGGTATCTCTAAACTGCTTCTTTGAGTTCAAAAAGTTTCTCTCAACATGAGCTGGTTTTATCAGGAAGGATCTTGACGTTATATCAAAATAAATGTATCATACGAACATTAACGGGATAAGAATATTATTGAAGTAAAAGGTGATTAATATAGGACTTGTTGCAATGAAAGGTTGCAAATAAATCATAAAAATCCTGACCAAAAAATTACAAAAGATGAATATGGTGTATGGCGTTTTGTTGATGTTTTTTCTTTGTTCTGTTCAGTTCCGCCGAACGATGACAGTTGATTTTCGCCGCCCTAGTCGCTATCAGTAAACAGTTTAGGCCCTGATCAGACAGCAGCTGTCTGATTTGGTATGCACTTTTTGCTCAGACCTCTGGTGGGGTGCTGTAGCAAGAAGTCTGTTGTACTGTGCAAAAAGATGTCATATTATGATTATGCTACTATACTCGAAAAAAATTAAGGGGTCAAACTTTTACCCTGCGATTTCTAGATGATATCAAACATTTGGTAAAATAAATCATTTCTACCTTCCACTTTATTCATTTTGCAAGTTTTATACACATAAAGTTTGAAACTATAGCCTTTGTCTTGACCAAGTCCAGGCTTTAAGTCAAACTACCCCTAAATGAAAGTGGTTTGAATTGACATAGAGAATTGATAGTGTGTCAGTTTGGTCGGGTATAACTTCTAAAACTGCTGAGTTTCAAACTTGTTACAGCTTGCTGACCTTAAAAATGGTTAAATTTGATGACTATCGAGCAATTTTGCAAAAGATTCATGAATTGGTGAAATCGAAAATTTTGGTGAATTTGCTCCTTTTGGACTTCTGACCTCTTTGATTTTGAGGGTAGAGTGAATTGAAGATAAAGATAAAGATAAAGTCAAGATGCAGGCTACAGTTTCAAACTTCATGTGTACAAAACCTTGCAAAATGAATGAAATGGAAGGTAGAAATGATTAATTTTACCAAATGTTTGATATGATCCAGAAATTTATCGCAGGGTAAGAGTTTGACCCTTTAATTTTTTTTTACCAAATGTTTGAAATGTTCTAGAAATCGCAGAGTAAAAATTTGACCCCTTAATATTTTTCGAGTACTGTATATATGAGGTATTATACTTGCATATTGTTAAGGTGTATGGTTACATCTCTTGTTTTTCTTCCATTTCTTTAAAGGGTGACAACTTTTGTGACTTCCTGTTTGCTTTCCTGGACATTGGGACTCTTTCAAATCGGAGTCTACTCGTAGAAAAAAGAATTTACTCCTAGGGAACAAATTCTATCCTTTAAGAGTTGACCACCATTGCTAAGGGAGGCAAAATTGAAAATGGCAGGGCTGCTTCCCTGAAAGTGTACCCACTCACCTAAATGAGTGAATTAACTCTGTACTAACGTCCCACTAGTACACAGGTCATACAGAGATGGGAACTCGGTTTAAAGTCTCATTCGAGACGCTGGAGATCGAACCTGCGACCCCTTAACTGGTTGTCTAGCGTATTGTCCTCTACAACTATCGCCGCTCCTCGCCTTAGTGGACGAATCTGCATGATTAATGTTCGTAGCCTTAGACCCGTAATAAGCTTTCAAATTTACCAGAAAAATGAATGGAATCTAGGAAAACAACATCCAAAAATTTAATATTAGCGGTTTGCATTGCCAGTAATTCTAACCTATTATTTTCATAAAGTCTTTCTCTTTAGTTCTCTTTATACACACAATAACATTTTAATAAAGAATGCCATAAGAAACCTACAATGTATTATGATCGTAGCAAGTATTTATTTAATTATGTCTTTAAGTTTCATCAGAATTAATGCGAATCCTGCTGTTTATCTGCATGTTGTGTTTAGGTTTATGGATTTTTATCATGTTATACATATACACCACACGTTGAGGTATATTGTTACGACCCGGCAGTGGTAACAAAAAAGATGGAAGTAAACCAGCAACAAGCCTGTTTTTAAACTTAACAAAATTTATTTACATGTACATCAAAATAAAACAGTCATTTGTTAATCAAGAAAATATGTAATTTAAGATACCTTATTTTAGTCTGAATGTCCCTCAGAATTTAAAATACAAGTCCTTTAATAATTTCTGATCCCAGAAAATAAAGTCTGTATGAGCACATGAATATTTCCAATAGTCACAAAAATAATCCAATATGTTTAAATTCCAGTATAACTTATTTAACTATAGACTGGTGAAACTTACAAAGATGAACTAAATGAAAATCTGTCCTCTTTATATACTATCTAGGAACATTCCGCAATTAACCAAAAATAGATCTTACCAAAAAGTACTCAATTCTGACATAATTTCATACCAGAAGATTCTTAATGTTTACAACAGAAAGGTCTAATATTTTCTCAGTACTAAAAATAGTTATTCCAGAATGTTCTAAAGTATTATGTAAACAACTTGTTTATTTCAAACCTAGTAAACATCTAAAAACTGCAAAGTCATGGTAAAAGAAAATATTTACACCAAATTAAACACCATATTCATAACACTTCCCCTCTTCAAGGAAAAGAAAGTTTTATGAAATAAAGCTTTCTTTTGCCATATGACCAATTATGAAACAAAATTAAGTTTAATGCATATACACTGTATATATATCAGTACTAATCCAGACATCATGTAGTAATTGCCAAATTTAGGCTCTTGAAAGTGCATCTGGGATGATATTATCTTTTCCTCTGATATGTCTGATGTCAAGATTGTACTCCTGCAACATGAGACTCCACCTGAGTAACCGCTGATTCTTGTTCTTCATTTTATGAATGAAGGTCAGTGGATTGTGATCACTGAAGACAACAATTGGTGTGGCTGAAGAAGATAAGTACACTTCAAATTGCTGAATAGCAAGGATGAGAGATAAACACTCTTTTTCAATAGTAGAGTAATTTCTCTGATGTTTGTTAAACTTCTTAGAAAAGTAACAAACAGGGTGATCCACACCATCATTATCTTCCTGAACCAAAACACTGCCTGCACCAACGTCACTAGCATCTACCGCCAATTTAAATGCTTTGTTAAAGTCTGGTGCTAAGAGAACTGGAGCACTCTTAAGTATGGCCTTTAACTTATCAAAGGACTTTTGACAGTCTTCATTCCAAATATATTTCTTTCCTTTACCTAGTAAATTTGTCAAGGGCTCTGCAATTACAGAGAAGTTATTACAGAACTTCCTATAATATCCTGCCATACCAAGAAAGCGCATCAGTTGTCTTTTGCATGTAGGTACAGGAAAATCCGAGATAGCCTCCACTTTAGCTTCTACAGGTTTAACCTGACCTTGACCCACAACATGTCCTAGAAATGTCAAATTTGCATGACAGAATTCACTTTTTGCTAAATTGATTGTCAATTTTGCATCACTAAGTCTTTGAAAGAATTCTCTGATAGTCTGTAGATGTAGTTTCCATTCATCGTTGAAGATGATTGCATCGTCGATATATGCTTTACAACCACCCAGATCAGATGTCAAGCTATTTATAAGTCTCTGAAACGTTGCTGGAGAGTTTTTCATACCAAATGGCATAACCTTATACTGATAGAGTCCATCTGGTGTAACAAATGCCGAAATCTCCTTAGCTCTGTCTGTCAAAGGAATTTGCCAAAATCCTTTCAGAAGATCAAATTTAGTAACATATTTGGCGTGTCCAATTTGATCAATACAGTCATCAATACGTGGGATTGGAAATGTATCCGTTTTAGTCACAGAATTAACTTTTCGATAGTCTGTACACATGCGAAAAGTGCCATCAGGTTTTGGTACCAGAATACAAGGAGAACTCCAGTCACTTTGACTTGGTTCTATAAAATCATTTTCCAGCAAATATTTAATTTCTTCCCTGAGATACTGTTGCTTCACAGGGTTCATTCGATAAGGATGTTGCTTCACAGGCTTTGCGCCATCAATGTCAACATCATGAAAGATTCTGTCAGTCCTGGTTGGAATGTCCGGAAATAAGTGCTCATATTCAAGAATTAATTGTTTCAGTTCAAGTCTCTTGACTGGATCCAGGTGTGACAGTTTCTGGTCGAGATCCTTTAAGATGTCAGAATTCTGGAGTTTTGATGATGAGGGATCAGATTTTATAAAGTTCATATCCTCAGAGTCTATTTCAGATTGCTCTTGAGGGACAGAATTTACTACGCTTATTGGTGAAACAACTGAATTATCCCTATCAATGTACTTTTTCAACATATTAATATGACATAACTGTTTTTCCTTGCGCCTCCCAGGTGTGTTGATAATATAATTTACATCACTGAGCTTTTTGTCAACAGTGTAAGGGCCGTAATATCTGGCCTGCAAAGGTCTGCCAGGAATTGGCAAAAGAGCAAGTACCTTCTCTCCAGGTTTAAAATTTCTTTCCCTGGCATTTTCATCATAATGAAATTTCATTTTGTTTTGAGCTGATTTGAGATTGGACCGAGCAGCTTCACAGGCTTTTGACAATCTGTTATTGAAGTCAGAAACATATTGAAGCAAATTCAAAGAACTGTTATCATCAGAAAGAAATTTCTCTTTCAAAAGTTTCAGTGGTCCACGAACTGTGTGACCAAATACAAGCTCAAATGGGCTGAAACCAAGAGATTCTTGTACAGATTCCCTAGCAGCAAATAACAGCAAATGAATGCCTTCATCCCAATCCTTTTCAGTGTCAAAGCAGTAAGATCTGATCATATTTTTCAGCGTTTGATGAAATCGTTCTAAGGCACCTTGACTTTCAGGATGATATGCTGATGAACGATATTGCTTAATGCCTAATTCATGCATCACTTGCTGAAATATTCCTGACATAAAATTAGAGCCTTGATCTGACTGAACAGATTTAGGGAGGCCTACAAATGTGAAAAACTTCACAAGAGCCTTAACAATGGTCTTTGTCTTAATATTCCTAAGTGGGATTGCTTCTGGGAAACGTGTGGAAGCACACATTATGGTCAAAAGATATTCACAACCTGACTTTGTTCTGGGTAAAGGACCTACACAATCAATGATTATTCTGCTAAAAGGTTCCTCAAATGCAGGAATGGGCTGCAAATGGGCTTTAGGAATGGTTTGATTAGGTTTTCCTACCATTTGACATGTACGACAAGATTTGCAATGTTTAGAAACATCAGATTTTAACCCAGGCCAGTAGAAATGATTAAGAATCTTGTGATAGGTCTTGTTTACACCTAAATGACCTGACAAGGGAGTTTCATGAGCCAAGTTTAAAATTTCAGGGCGATAAACCCTTGGAACCACAATTTGGTGGTTAACAGTCCACTCGTCTTCTGCTGAGACATCAGGAGGACGCCATTTTCTCATCAAAATGTCATTTTTGACATAATAGCAAACAGGAACCTGGGACATGTCATTCTCATCTAAAACCCTTTCAAATAAAGGTGAGATCTCAGGATCACTGTGTTGTTCTTTGCAAAGCTGTGACCTTGACAGAAGGTCATGACCTTTGTCATTTGAAAATGAAGAGGAGTGGTCTGAGTTGGACACAGATGAGTTGTGAGTAAAGTCTGTCTGCATGTCAGACAGGCTGGGTGAAAGAGATTTTGAAATCTCATCATTAAAAGACTGACCTATAAAAGTATCAGTTAAATCAATGTCCTGATTCCCATCATTCAACATGGCTTTCTTTGCCATAGCCCTAGTGACAGCACATGAAGGGTAAAGGTCAGGAATTTCCTGCTCAATGGGGTCAGGTGGTTGATCAACACAAGGAGTGTTGGTCAAAAGTGGATTAACCACAACCTTATCTCCTGCTAGGTCATTGCCTAACAATAAGTGAACACCTTTAAAAGGTAATGAAGGTCTAATACCAACAGCCACTGGACCAGAAATTAAGTCTGAGGACAAATAAATGTTATGAAGCGGTACATTAATAAATCCACATTCTACTCCCTGAATAAGGACACTTGTCCCAGAAGAAGTCTTCTCAGAAAATGGCAGGGTATCTGCCAAAATAAGGGACTGAGAAGCTCCGGTATCTCGTAAGATAGTAATAGGGGTAGACTGGGCAAAGTCACAATTTAGTGACACAAAACCTTCTGATAAGAATGGTTCATAAATCTCCATAACAGAATCAGTCTCAGAAATTTTGGCCTGAATAGGAATTTGATCCTGAACACAAGACTGTGGCATTGACCGCAAAGAGGTAAGACCTGTGGGTTTTGGACCCTCTTGTTTTTCTCTCTTCCTCTTTAAAAGTAAGCATTCAGAAATTATATGTCCCGTTTGCTTACAATAATTACAAATAGGCTGAGATAAGGGATTTTGACCTTTGTTTTCACCAGGGGGTTTTGGTTTTGGAGTATATGAGGGACTGGAATTGCCAGATGGATTACTGGGACTGAATTTTGGACCTGACTGAGGGAAAAAGGTCTTTTTAGGAAAAGGCTTGTGCACAAAAGAAGTCTTATGAGTTAAAGCATAATCATCAGCCAAACGAGCTGCTGCCTCTAACGTTTCAACTTCCTTTTCATCTAAAAATGATTTAATGTCAGAATTAATGCACCTTTTAAATTCTTCAACAAGCATGAGCTGTCTAAGTTTACCATGATCAGAGCCTACTTTCTTTGATGAGCTCCATCTATCAAATAACTGCTCTTTTGTCCTAGCAAATTCAACATAAGTTTTGTCATTTTCTTTTCTACAGTTCCTAAATTTCTGCCTGTAAGCCTCAGGGACCAACTCATAAGCCTTAAGAATAAGTTCTTTTACTTTGTCATAATCTGAGCTCTGCTCAAGAGAAAGTTGAGTATAAATTTCGCGAGCCTTGCCGATCACAACGCTCTGAAGAAGCAAAATCCAATGCTCTTTTGGCCATTTCAAATTTTCAGCTACTTTTTCAAAGTGAAGAAAATATTTATCAACTTCTTTTTCTTGAAATGGAGGAACGAGTCTGATGTGTTTGGTAACATCAAAAACTTTTTTAGAGTCCAAAGGCAAAGACTTTGATGTGGTCTTTTCTTGCATTTCCATTTCTTTCATTCGAATCTGAAATTGTCTTTCTCTTTCTTTTTCTTCTTTTTCAAATTTTAATTTCTCTTTTTCTATTTCAACTCGTTCTTCCTTTTCTAACTTCAATTTTTCATGTTCTAGTCTTTCTTTTTCTTGTTCTAATTTTTGCCTCTGCAACCTTTCTTCTCTTTCTAATGTTTCAAGCCTAATTCTTTCCTCACGCTCAGCTTTTTCAATCCTTACTCTTTCTTCATGCTCCAATCTTAATTTTTCTATTTCAATTTGTCTTTGAATTTCTAATTCTCTCATCTGCAAATCAGTTTGAGTGACGAGAATGTGAGAGGTTGCAGAGGAATCAAAAATTTCCTCATCAACAAAGAACTGAATCAAAATATTCTTAATTTCATGTTTCAACATGGACCTTTTGACTGTAGATAATTCATAATGTGCTGCAATATCCAATAAATCTGTCTTTTTGGCTAAGTTCAACAGCTCCTGAGAAGGCGCAGCAATGAATTTATCAAGATCAAAAGACATGATAGCTTTTTTGCTGGCTTTACTTATTTGAATAGCAAACAGTGAAAACTTTTTTTTTTTTTTTTTTTTTTTTTTTTATTCAAAATTGTTTGAGGCACTAGAAATTTCAATCCCGGACGAGCCCCCAATTTGTTACGACCCGGCAGTGGTAACAAAAAAGATGGAAGTAAACCAGCAACAAGCCTGTTTTTAAACTTAACAAAATTTATTTACATGTACATCAAAATAAAACAGTCATTTGTTAATCAAGAAAATATGTAATTTAAGATACCTTATTTTAGTCTGAATGTCCCTCAGAATTTAAAATACAAGTCCTTTAATAATTTCTGATCCCAGAAAATAAAGTCTGTATGAGCACATGAATATTTCCAATAGTCACAAAAATAATCCAATATGTTTAAATTCCAGTATAACTTATTTAACTATAGACTGGTGAAACTTACAAAGATGAACTAAATGAAAATCTGTCCTCTTTATATACTATCTAGGAACATTCCGCAATTAACCAAAAATAGATCTTACCAAAAAGTACTCAATTCTGACATAATTTCATACCAGAAGATTCTTAATGTTTACAACAGAAAGGTCTAATATTTTCTCAGTACTAAAAATAGTTATTCCAGAATGTTCTAAAGTATTATGTAAACAACTTGTTTATTTCAAACCTAGTAAACATCTAAAAACTGCAAAGTCATGGTAAAAGAAAATATTTACACCAAATTAAACACCATATTCATAACAATATTCTTTGATCATACCCAAACACGTGGAGTTATTTTCTCATTATGCTCATAATTGAGCCGCGACGCGACAAAACCAACAAAGTGGTTGTGCGCCCAGCGTAGACTCAGATCAGCCTGGTCATCCGCCCAGTCTGATCAGAATCTTTGCTTTGCACTAAAAGGGTAGCTTAGGGTCTAAGCTACCTTCATGCGGACAGCGAAGACTCTGATCAGACTGGGCGGATGCCCAGGCTGATCTGAGTCTGCGCTGGGCGCACAACCACTTTGTTGGTTTTCTCATGTCGCGGCTCAATTATTATCATTACGTTGTTCATTTTTAAGGTGTGTGTGTACACAGCCAAGGGAGATCAGTCTGCTCTGACTCTTTCTCACAGGGGCTACTCTTAAGGTGAATGGGTACGCTTTCAGGTGAAGCAACTCTGGTATTTTTATTTTTGTTTCCCTTCTCAATTGAGTTCAACTCCTAAAGGAAACAATTTCTTTCTTTTGAGAATAGAACCTTATTCGGGTATGTTCCAACGTCCAGAAAAAATAAACAGGAAGTCACAAATGTTGTTTCCCTTTGTAGAATTGGTGGGAAAAAAATACCCATACACTTTTAACCCATTAATGCCTAGAGCGTCCCAAAAAAAGTACATAGGCAAACAGAGCAGAGCCAGATCAAACGCCGCATAACGCGACGTCTGATCAGGGTCTGCAATGTTTGCTTAGAAGTCAAGCATTTCTGTAAAAGAATCAGAAGTGAAAATTTACCAGACACCCCTAAAATGATGAATGGACTCATCCATTTCATAACGGTAGAAGAATCCATTCGTCATTAATGGGTCAAATAGATTCTTTCCTGTAAGAGAAGCCCACGTGGAGAAAGGCTTCGCCTGCTGGGGAAGCAAATACTATTCTGCAAAAGTTGTCTTACTTGACAAAATGGCGTCCAAACTATTGCAGTATGTAGCCATATACACATTTAAGGCGTATGGCTGCATCTCTACGTTTTTAACCATTTTTTAGGAAAGGGGATAACTTTTGTGACTTTCTGTTTGCTTCCCCAGACAATGAAACCCTGGGTTCGAGGTTATAAAACTAGAGTAGGGCCTATAATCTCAAACTCAAAATAAAGCACACTGATTGGCTGCTTCCGAGCATGTGCTCGGAAGCAGCCAATCAGCGTGCTTTAATCTCAAACTCAAAATAAAGCACGCTGATTGGCTGCTTCCGAGCATGTGCTCAGAAGCAGCCAATCAGTGTGCTTTAATCTCAAACTCAAAATAAAGCACACTGATTGGCTGCTTCCGAGCATGTGTTCGGAAGCAGCCAATCAGTGTGCTTTATTTTGAGTTTGAGAATGTACTCAAGTTTGATAACTTCTAAGGCTGAAGTCCAAAATAGAGAATGCACTTAAAGGAAAGCATTTGCTTCTATAAGGGCAAATTATCTCCTTTAAGGGCTTTCCCCGTCCCCGTCGAAAGGGAGGCAAAAATAGAATGACATAGTTGCTTCCACTGAAAGTATACCTAATTACCTAGAGTTGCACCAGCCTGTCAAAACTGCGTAGACTGACTAGGGTATTCACATTCTCATTGAAACATATTGTTGATGCATAAGTCACAAATAAAACTGATAATGCGAGGATGCTATCTGCGCTGTCTAATTCTACTTCCTATATGTTCTCCTCCATCTATAAGAGCATAACTCAAAATAGGGGTATACTTATTTCTTAAACATAATTTTCGGTGAAATAGCGTCGTGTGGACTTCGATTTATGTCTTACAACCTTGTGTTGACTTCCATATGACGTTGTTTCAACGTTATTAACTTATTGAAAATATGAATGCCAAAGCTCAAAAGCATATGCAACATACACTCGCGATAACTTCTTTTTTAAAAGAAACGACTTGTTATACTTAAAATAGCCATAACGGGACTACACGGAAACAATACGGAAACAGCCGAGACTCAAGGGAGAAATCGTTTAATTTTAAACGGAAACAAAACTGTTCCTGTTTAAAGGTACCTTATGTCATCCAAATACAAAAATATCAAGATTGTCCAGGTTTTAATAACAATAACAATGAAAAATATATACATTTTAAAAAAAGTGTAAAACAAAAAAATCTAATCTGATAACTGAATATATATGAGCCAGCCAGGAGAAAATTTGCAGTATGGCATGTGCGTCAATGAGACCCAGATCAACCTGCACGTCTGCGTAGTCTGATCACAGCCTCCCACGTACGAGCCTGGAGAAAATGTTTGATGAAAAGGTAGCTCTGCTCAGTCTGCGGTGCTCATGATGATCTAAGTTTTAGCTGTTTGCAAATGCCCACAGGGACAATTGCTCTAAGCGCGTCTTATCACAGCGACTACTCAAATCAGTCTGTGTATCTAGGCAAACCGGATTAAATTAGACTTCCCATGACTCAGAGTTTTATGCGAACAGGGCAAGTTTGCAGATGCCGTAAGGTGACTTTTCAAGCGATAACTGTCGCACAGTGTTCAATAAACGTCGCTGTTACGCCGTGACGTCCAACAGTTCGACATTTCAATGTTGTGCTCGCTTGGTCATTTTAGAAGGTGTTTTACGGTTCACATTCAGAAATTGCATTACATTAGTTCTGTAGCACCATTGTGAAGCGCTAAACTGGGCTGTTGTTGGTCGGATGCCAGAGCCTCGTAGAAACGGTCGTAAACCCTCGAAGAGCGTACTGGCGAATAGTGTACCAATGCTGTCTTCGATGTGACGACTTTGTGGAGATGGAACATACAAACAGCTTTGATGTCATCCAGCCACGCCCACCAATCAAGTCTCCGAGACACATACAGACAGCATCTTGTCCGTGTCCTTCACCGACTGTTCCATGCCCTCGTCAAAAAGCTCTGAAAATAATTAAACACATTTTGAAAATAAAACAAAAATGTCTTTTTAAGATGATAATTGAAGGTCTTTTCTCAGGCCAAGAGTACGAAGTCCACTTTTTTCCGTAGCAGTACGAATGCTCAAACTGGCCAGGGTCTTCATTTCTGACTTTTTAGATTTAATGGGCATGGTAAAAACGGGAAAACTGATTGTACTGCGTGGATGCGCAAGCTGATCTGAATCTTTCGTATTCGCAAAAGCCGTAAAGTACCACTCCTTTTACGCGACACCAGTCAATTTAACTTTTAAATTTTTGGAAAGCCCACTTCTCTGCAGCTGGGGCCGTATTCATAAAGCCACCTAAGTCGTTGCTATGCGGTTGCTAAGGCCAAATATCTATAAAGGAGATTCCCTACAACTATGAAATTTGCTCTGGAGGAACAGTCTTTGTAAGACTGTTCCTCCAGAGCAAATTTCATAGTTGTAGTGAATAAAGATTCCCTACAACTATGAAATTTGCTCTGGAGGAACAGTCTTTGTAAGACTGTTCCTCCAGAGCAAATTTCATAGTTGTAGGGAATCTCCTTCAAAGAAATTTACCCTTAGCAACAGCATAGCAACCACTTAAGTTGCTTTATGAATACGGCCCCTGGTCTGAGGGAACGCAGTTTGCTGATGCCTTAAACAGGTGTTTTTACGACTCAGCCAAAAGTGGGCCTAAGCACATGACGTCATATTGACGTCTATGCAACGTGGTGACGTCCCTCCGACGTCAACAAGACGTCATTGACGTCATTTACCTACTGGGGTGTTAATGATTGTCGTCGAGTGAAAGAGGACCAAAAACCGTGTCTGTTAAGTAAGCAGTCATATCAGCCTGCACGACTGCATGAACTAATCAGAGTTTTCTCGTGTCACTTTTTTATTCCCCAGGATTTATCAATTGGTCTTGTGTCCGGAACAAGGCAGATCGCACTTACACTACAGATACCTTTTCACGCGACGCCAATCATTAATATTGATGGACGCCATTTACGGCTGGTTAGTTGGTTGTTCTTGAAATAACAGGCGTATGTTAAGCTTATATTTACAGATTCGACTGGAGCCAGTCTAGTTACATATTCAGTGTACAGTTTCAAGCTTTCCGTTAAATGTATTGTTTCCTAAAATTACATGAATGAAGAAAACCGGCTTATATAACCTAAATAATAAGTACTAAAACTTTCTTCGAATTGAATTACGTCGGGGTCAAACATAAAGACATGCAAGTCCCATCTTATAGATCAAATGATACATCTTTTCGTCTAAATTTCCCTTGTTAGTAGTTTTATACAATAAATATGATCTGGTCCTGTGTATTTGACACGTGAGAGAAAGCTTGACAAGACGTTTAAGCTATTGTGTGAACCCAGTTCTTTGGTTTTAAAAAAAACATCGCTCGTCAAAACAAAAAGAAAGACTGATAAAACTTGTACATAAAACCAAACTGATTATTCCGACACGAACTACTTAACCATCATCAGACTGTTCCGGTCTGTCCGGTCTGATCAGGATCTGCACTTTATGGCGATATGTTCACAGTTTTACAGAACACTCTTTAGTGCTAGAAAAAAAAAAGGTCTTGTACCAATACTTAGAAACCAACAGGGTTATGGTGTCTGACTGCTTATGCTTCTTGCGGTAATTATAGACTGTCATAATGACGATACATGTGATTATCTCGGTGGAGTAATAATAATGATGATAATTGAGCCACATGATCAGGTGGGTTTACACTGTGACACATGTTGCATGACATATTTTTCGTAAGAAGGCTTTGTTTCGACGATGAAATATGTTGCAAGCAACAGATTTGTGTGCAACATGTTTTTGGGGTGTTTACACAGTGAAACATGTTGCATGCAACCATTTTTTGCTGGTAGGTTTTGTTTAGACGCTGAAACATGTTGTATGCAACAGATTTTTTGTCTTGCAACACATGCCATGCAACACATGTTTAATGTAAACATATTTAGGGTGTTTGCGGTGGCACATGTTGCATGACATTTGTCATGCAACATGTGTCACCGTGTAAAGCCACCTTAAAGCATATGCAAAATGCGCATTACCAGTCCAGACTTACAGTCTGGTCATGGCATGGGCATCGTATGTTTTAAATGTGGAAGACTGACCATGTGCACATGCTGTTCTGTGTATGCACGCGCAGCGATGCGGAAGTCTATACAGTATATATTTGTGAACTAAAAGATATTTGAAGGATTTTGGTGTCTTTCTCTTGTTCTCTACAAAAAATGTTGTGGAGCCTCATTCAGAGGTCTGCAAAAATAAACTAAAAGGAAATGAAGATTTTTCTGGACAAATGTCGTCAACAAACAAAATTTCATTTATACTCAGACAGCTTAATCTTACGTATCGTCTTCGCCTGGCAAAAACCATTATTACTTTTTCGGGCTTAAAGATTCTTTTTTTACTTGTTAGTCGCACAATTAAGCTTCTTGTTTCTTGTGGCTGCGACCCTTTTTACCGTAAAGATTCTAAGTATTTGGACAGAAATGTCTGAGCAAATAGTACAGACCCAGATCAGACTGCTCCTAGGAGCAGTCTGATCAGGGTTTACACTATTTGCCATTACATTTGCATATTTTGGGATCTTTACTATATCGTAAAAACAAACTGTTCCATATTAAAGACAATGGCGGTAATTATTTTGAGTGTCCCATTTTTAAATGTTTACGGTATATGCGGAAAATGATTCGTTTCCTATATACCAGACAAATAGTTCAATTGCATTTTTTATACATTCGAGATACTTCATTTAGTTGTAATAATTTTTTTTTATTTTTTGAGTCTTTGAGACGGAAATATTGTCATTATTAAAAAGACTTGTAACAGGTGCACTTAGGTCATGCATTGCTAAGTGCTTAAACGCGCGCGTGTGTGTGTGTGTGAGAGAGAGAGAGAGAGACAGAGAGAGAGAGAGGAAGAGACGATCATTTCTTTATTGCATACCTTCTTTCGAACTCCACACCTGATTTCCTCTCGTTCTTTTACGGTAAGTAACCACTGCTGTTACGATTAGAACCACAAGGACAATGCCGAAAACACTAAGACAGCCAGTCAAAACGAGCATCAGACTGTTCCAGGTGTCTTCTTTCAGGTTCGCGTCCTGATCTTTCGTTGAGTGCTCCAGTGACACGTCGGGTTGTATTTTCGTTCTTATCTTGTTTAAAAAATCAGAGAATTCATAGAAAGGTCCACACACCGTATCGCTGTTATAACTGCATGTTCTTCTGACTATGTCGTTAGGTCTGCAGGGTGAACAAGCTTTACATGACTCTGATACAACGTCAAAGAACTGTGTAGGACTACAGTGATATTGCAGTCCGCTGCAGAGTCTGGGTAAAATAGTGGTCATAATAAGAAGAACTGGAACATAATGTCGGTTGTTGTCAACGAATCGTATCATCTGAAATGGAGAAAAAACAAGGTTTCCATAGCAATAATTCAACAATTCATTTTCTTCAAACCCAGCCAGACTATCCAATGTCAGATGGGTTAAAGGAAAATAAAAAATAAAATAGCTTAAGCAATATCCATCCATTTTTTTCTGCAAGATACTATGCGGTATGTTGGTATTAAATACCTGAGTACATTTAAGTCATTTCTGGTGGAAATAAAAGTGATTAAAAATTTCCTCCTAGAGTACTTATGGCGTAACGGCGTTTGCACTAATACAGTCATGACGTCCCCGCGGGTACATGACGTCGAAATGACGCCGTACTGACGACGATGCGACACGTCAGTACGTCATATTAACGTCATGTCGGATCGACGTCAGTACGACGGCTTTCAACGCCATGTGCAGCTGGGAAGAAGTGCAACTGAACTTGTAATGAATAAGCTATCCAGCAGATTTTTTCACGTCCCGGTCAGACTTCTTTCAGTTTTAAATTGATTTACAATGTCATTCTAAATTATGCCCCTTTAATTCTAATACTGCTGTTGATTAACCTTCCCAGCAGGCACACAACGTTGAAAGAATATTGCATCAACGTTGATTCAATGTTGTTACAATGCTGCTTGCTCATTGGATCATATGAGCCCCACCAGAAGAAAATGTACCTTTACTGGGGTTATGACATGCCCGAAAAGCGATATGATATGAATATTCCCAGTTTGTTTAACAAGCTATGGATCACAGAAATCTGTATGGCGCACAGCGAATATGTTGATCAGACTGCTTTACGGCCGTAATTAATGTTGGTAGAACTTGCGGCCCATCCCTTTTTCTGGCGATACTAAACTGGTTGCCTGCGCAGGTTGACCGAAGATTTCGTTGTCTGCACATGCTGCAAGGGCCGTTGTCTCGTGACATGCATGGCTCGCATTATTATTAATATCCCAGCAGTGAATCAAGGTTGATTCAACCTTATGTGCCCAGGAGGATAATAATAATAATAATAATAATAGTTACGGAAACACGCGATTGTAAGATGTTGAGGAAATTGTGAAAAATGCACATAATGCAAATGAATGAATGAAGGAATGAATGAGTTTCGATTTTGCGTCAGTATCTAAATGTAAAAATGATTCCAGTAATGTTTTTGGCTGGAAGCTCGCATTCCATTTTATTTATTTTAATTTGTTTTATTTATTTTGTTAGTTTCTTTCTTTCGTTTATATACTGCGTAGAAAAGGAAAGTAAAATTTTTAAAGTCATTATAGTGTCAAATTGAGAAAGGACAAACATGAAAAATGGTCACATACCTTCTGTTTATCCTTCTAGACGTCGATCTGTGTTGTTTTAAAATAAAAAGTTGAATGAATTTGGTGCGATTTTCTTTTTTCTTTATATAAAGGCATCTGCACAAATTTCGACAAACACCGGGCAAATACAGACATGTTTTTGCGATAACAATGAATTAAAAGTATTTATTGGTATTTAAACCAATCACTCGCGTGGCGATTATAAACGGAAATTACCGACGATTGGCGATTATTATTCTCCTTTGTTCACTAAACGGGTATGTTTGCACATGTTTAGTCAAGTAGACGACAGGGACGCTAAAATCGATATGAAGCGTATAAAATAGCTACGGTTCAAAAGAAATATTAAACAAAACAAAATGGTTAAAATGAAAATTAAAAAAAAATGAATAAATAACAAAACAGAAATTAGAAAAAAAAGTACAGAACATGCGGAAATGCAGAAAGGGAGCTTCTACAAAACAAAAACACCAAGTCTGATTGGGATAAAATCTTTCTTTATTTTGTCCTTCTTGGGGCTACTTCCCACAAAAAATTAAAATCTCCCTCATCCTTATTTTTTCAGTATGAAGTTCTGGTTAAGATTTTCTTGGGAAGAAAGGGTTAAGGTTCTTTTACAGTATGTAAATAAATGTAAAATTGGATGACTGGATTTACATACTATAAAAGCAGCTTAACCCTTTTTTAATTAGTGGACTTGCTATCCTTATAATTTGGATGAGTCCGTTTCTAGTTTTATGAGTTTCTGGTGAATGTTTTCACTTTTATTCTATTTTGCATAGAAATTCATATAAGCAAACAGTGTTGATCCTGATCAGACGCCGCGTTCTGTAGCTCTTAACTGGGTATGCACTAATTTACATTAGTCCCCAAAACGGATTTCCAGGCTAAAAACGGTTAGAATTTTTTAACTTTGTTTTCGGTAGCCTTAAGAAATTTTTGAGAGAGTCTTACTTAATTTACCAGATCTCACTTAAAATCTCATCAGATCTTACACAAGCTGTCCAGAGCAAATTGCATATATGACAAGCTGATTCGACGCCTATACGAAAAGAACATTACATAGCCTACGTGAATTTTATGGTTCTGTAGATTTTCTAAAATGATTTGTTGTTCATTTCTAGCCTCGATTTTATGTGTCATTAACATTCGGGTACATCAGATTTAAAAAAAAAATCGAGAATGTATAATTGAGCCGCGACACGACAAAACCAACAAAGTGGTTGTGCGGCCCAGCGCAAACTCGGATCAGCCTGGGCATCCGCCCAGTCTGATCAGAGTCTTCGCTGTCCGCATCGAGGTAGCTTAGACCCTTAGCTACCCTTTGGACACTTAATGAAGACTCCGATCAGACTGGGCGGATGCCGAGGCTGATCTGAGTCTGCGCTGGACGCACAACCACATTGTTTGTGTTTTCGTGTCGCGGCTCAATTACCAGAAATCACTATAGTTGTTGCAGAAATAGGGACTTTGATAAGACTGCTACAGTCTGCCATGGTCTTCACCATTTGCTCCTGTAGTTTTCTCATGTAAGCCGCGACACGAGAAAACAAACAAAGTGGTTGTGCGCCCAGCGCAGACTCAGATCAGCCTGGGCATCCACCCAGTCTGATCGGACTCTTCGCTAAGCGCTTAAAGGGTAGCTAAGGGTCTAAGCTACCTCCATGCGCACAGCGAAGACTCTGATCAGACTGGGCGGATGCCCAGGCTGATCTGAGTCAGCTGCGCTGGGCACACAACCACAGTGTTGGTTTTCTCGTGTCGCGGCATATATATACATTGCATTCTAACGCAAAAGACTCTGACCAGGCTTATCTTGGTCTGCTGTTTCAATGCGTGATTAATGCATGTCGGCTCATTAATAGTTTTAGTGTATAGCGCAGTTCGGGTATATGGTACTATGGCACAGTTCGCGTATATGCTACTATAATGGCGCATTTCGTGTTTATGGTTAGGAACTTTTGACATAACTATAATTTATGTTCACACACATTTTCTCAGTATCCTTTTGCTGTCTCTTCAGAAAACTATTTTTTAATTAATTAATTTATTTATTTTTTGAAAGCCATTGAAGGGACAAGGAAGTGAACGTTACTAGCTAGGGCCTATACGATACTCACTGATTCTGATTCTGATTCACGCTTTATATAGGAGGTTTTAGGGAAGAAATCAAAGAAAAACAAAACTAAAAAGGAAGACAAATGAAAAAAAAAAAAAAAAATAAAATAAAATAAAAAAAGATCAAAAGATAGTAAAGAGATTAGTAAACAAGAAAAATCTTTATGTGTCGGCCCAGATCGAAGTTATACATTGTGCCGGGCATCTTTCTGTATATCCAGGGGTGGTCGGTGGTGCGATGGTGCTGTTTATAACTTCCAGTGCCGGGGCGTCCTACTGATTTGGAACACTGTAGGGCAAGGGCCTATACTCACAGTGGGCCTACTGTGCTTGCAGAGGGTGCGGGTGGGAGTTGTTTGGACATTTTGTTCTCTCGTCTATCATTTCTCTTCTTTCTCCGTCTCTTTGGGAGACGGCCCGATATAGACTGAAATACTGTCTAAGGGCCGTTAAACCAGAACAATCAATCGTTCCGCCGCTACTGCTCTGTTCTATTCAGATTCACACCACTCACGGAGATAACCGATTATTTTTAACCGATATTTTTTACGTGAAACGGAAGGATCCCCACAAAGTGAAACTTGATACTTCCGGTGCAGAGGCTGAGCGAGGAGAATGAAAGTTTTACAACTTTTTTGACTTGTTGAAGCTCTGTTGATAATCACTCGTTTCGGAAATATATTTATAAGAAGTCATTTTACCAATTGCATTAGAAAACTGTGATATATTTGATGTTTTCAAGATTCTTTCTCAGCTTAGAATAAATCCTTAGTCTCTTCTCAATTTTCAGATTTGAGTGACAATCACTGAATCAGTGATGGCCAAGTTTGGATTCATTTCTTTTTTGTTACTGACATTATCATTTTTTGATTATGCACATGTAAATGGAGACCATGTTACAACATATGAACAATTTTATGAGCTTGGGATGGATGCTTACAGACAGGAAAAATGGTCCAAGTGCTCAACATTTCTGCAGAAAGCTATTGATGATTATCATTTCTATAAAAATGCACTGATAGACTGCAGATTAAAATGTAGAACTAATTCATCTTCTGAGTTTTCTTTGATGAAATTACAATTTTTTCATGAAATCATGGAGAATTCTAATTGTTTACGTCGTTGCAAGAAAAAGACATTTGGCCTGAGACCAGAGAGACCACAACCAAGCGTGCTAGACAAGAAGTTTGAAAACAGAACTCCATACAACTTTTTACAGTTTTGTTTGTTTCGGGTGAGTGTTTAAGCTAGTAGTAATATTACTACCATAGCCCGCAGCCTCACTTTATCAGATACACGTCGGACAAATATGGAAATAGTATAACAACTAGTTAAAGCATTATTTAAAAAAAGGTAAAGGTTTGACATAGCCTAATGGTCGTAGAGGCAGTGGGGGTTAGAGGCCAACTGTATCTTGGGCACAGCATATGAAAGGCGGAGCTCATCCCTCTCCTTTCGCTGCCTTATGCTTCCCTGATTCAAAAAAGGTACCGCTTTGCTGCTGCGTTGGCAGAGAGAGTTTTCCAGTCGTGAGTTGACCCAGGCCAGGATTGGAACTCATGACCATCTGTGCCATTACCATGCATCTCTAACCACTGGACCATGGCAACTCTCTTATTTATTATTATTGCATCATTATTTGATGTTATTTTTACATTGATTTGCAAACTGCGCTGCAATAAATTTTCAAGGACCACTTGAAGACAAATTTCACTGACCGCCATGGACCACATACAAATGTATCATTAACCATTATCATGTCCGGCTTACAAATTGGTTTTATGAACCAGTCAGTATTAAATCAACTTACTTCTTCTCACCAATGGGGATTTTGCCATTTTTATAGTTCTGTACCAACACGTCACACTTTTTTCTTATTCTTTTTTTTTTTTTTTTTTTTTTTTTTTTTTTTTAGACCACATTTATTTTGAAAAAGAAGGTGTTATTTTGTTAAGGAGCAGTCTAATAAGGGTATAAACTGTTTTCTCATGGCATATGTCCAAACATTTACGGAAAATATGGTAATTTTGGTCTTTTTAATATGGATTTTTATGTATTTGTACAGGAAGGGAAGCTGAAGGAGGCAGCAGCCACAGCCTACACATTTTATATCACTAACCAGGATGATGAGAGAATCATTGAGAATCTTCAGTATTACAGGAACCAAGATGGTCTAACAGAATCAGATTTTGTTGATCTGGAGAGAACACCTCACCAGGTGACTACCCCTTCTATTTGGTTATAAGATCTAGGGGACCTCCATACGAACCGAACTACCAACTAATTGTGTGCACCTAGGTGGAGGGTGAGGGTGAAGGTTTGGGCCCAGTAAAACCGGTTTAAACCCCCCAGTAGTTATTACTGACCGTCCCAAGGCGGTACTTTCTTTGCGGTTGCATTTGTTTTATATTCGGTGCTGTTTGGTTTGAAATGAAATTTCACATTTGATTCTGTGCAGGAATGAGAAAAACTCTTCAGTTTTATCAATTTCATTTATGCTCACTGGAATTCTCCTTTAACTGCTCATAGTTAAAGTGTGTTTTGCCTTATATGCAATCATAACAATGAAACTGAATGAATTAATCAATCTCACCAAGATGGCTTGTTTCATCTGCACAAAATTTATTACAGTGTGATAAACATTTCACATTTGATTCTGTGCAGGAATGAAAAAAAACTCTTCAGTTTTACCATTTACGCTCAGAATTCACCTTTAGCTGCTCATAGTTAAAGTGTGTTTTGCCTTATATGCGATCATGACAATGAAACTGAATGAATTGTTCAATCTGACCAACATGGCTTGTTTCATCTGCACAAAATTTATTACACTGTGATAAAGTTTCAGTACTTGTCATCATTTTTGCATGTATATATTACAGGCCTGTCAGTGATATTTATAAAACTCAAAATCCGAAAGCTGTCTTTCGAGACAGGAAAAAAACCAACAAGATCCAGCACTTGTCTCAGAATTTTCTTAAAAAATTTGGGGGCTGGCCATGGGATGTCTTCTTCAAAGCTACAAAAATTACTCTGGCATCATAGAATTGCCCTGATCTTAGTGCTGGAAACTCACAAGATTAATGCAATGGCCCAAACAAGCCAAACTTTCAGTAGCCCTAATTGTCTTCTAGTAAAAGATCCCATTCTTTTGCTATTGCCAGGAAGATAAATTTGGGCTTATTCAATAGGGTAAACTCTTGAAGGAAAGAATTTTCTCCCTATGAGCAACTTCTTTCTTTTACAGACTGTCTCCCTCATTTATTTCGTGTTTTCAGAAACAAATATTTTAACAAAATTTCGTTAGACAATATGTAATAGTCTCATAATTAAGCGTACAAGTTTTGAGAAAATGCATGCTTATTCGATAAATGTGGTATGAAAATAATCTTCAAATTAAAATGCAAATTACCTATTTCCTCACGGCCTGTAAGAATATCGATTTTGACCATGTGTGTCATGTGATCATGTAGAGGTATTTTTCTTAATTGCGCACGTGATTGTGACGCATGAATAAATTATATTTGTCCAATAATGCGATTTCAACCGCGGTCCGCGATTGTATAATAATTTTATCTTATTTTTCGTTTAAAGTCACTTTTATCAAATATTATTATCTAAACTCTAATCCAAATGTATAGTTAGACCATGTCGGAGGTATTGCATGAAATATTTCATCAAATCATTTTTGTTATTATTATAAAGGGAGTAAATCTTTAAGAGTTGACCTCATCATGCTGAAAGGGCACATTGTCCAAGGTAGTAAACAGGAAATCATTAAAAATATTATCTCCCTTTGAAAAATGTATGAAAAACATTAAGGTTACAACTATACACCTTAATATGAGCCGCAACATGAGAAAACCAACAATGTGGTTGTGCGCCCAGCGCAGACTCAGATCAGCCTGGATATCTGCCCAGTTTGATCAGAGCCTTTGTTAAGAGCTCAGAGGGTAGCTAAGGGTCTAAGCTACCTTCATGCGGACAGCAAAGACTCTGATCAGACTGGGCGGATGCCCAGGCTGATCTGAGTCTGCGCTGGGCGCACAACTTCATTGTTGGTTTTATCGTGTCGCGGCTCATATGTGGTTACTACTGTCTATTAAGTTTCAAGAGAAATCTTTGTATAATACTGTTTTCACACATACTGCATGGTGCACATATATTTCAGAATGCTTATGTGAAAGCTCTGGTGGCTTATAATGCTGGTGAATGGACTACAGCTGCTGAACAGTTTGAGAAATCTCTGGAACTATATTACAAGGAAGAAGAACGTTGCCGAGCAGGATGTGAACGGACATTCACTCACACTGGGTATCCAGATTTTGTCATGGCTGTTGCTGGTAGGTTTGTTTAAGACTGCGTGTACTGAAAATATTCAGAAAGGATGCTGGAGTGAAACAGTGCTCCATAAAAATTCTAATTATGGTTGGTGGATTGGTTGTTTGGGGTTTAACAGCTCTTTGAGGCAGTATTTCAGTCAATATTGAACTGTATCGTAGAGAGAGGGAGAAAGAAAAGAGATATGATAGGGGAAAGAAAAAATGTCCAAACAACCCCCACCAGCATCTACTGCAAGCACAGTAGGCCCTTGCCATACTATAATCCGAATTAGTAGGATGCCCTGACACTGAAAGCTACCCAGCACCATTGCCCAACCACTACCACCCCCATTGGTATTAGAACAGATAGGGCTGAGCAAACAGTGCAGATCCAGATCAGACTGCTCCTAGGAGCAGTCTGATCAGGATCTTCACTGTTTGCCATTCCATATGTATCTTTTCGATGTAAAACCAAGCCGTTCTTTTAAGGACAATTACAGTAATTGTTTTCTGGTCTTTCAATTTTTTAGAATTTTTACAGTAGACCTTGATCAAACTGCTCAGTAGGAACAGTTTGATCAGGGTTTGCCCTGCTTGCCAGCATTTTTATAAAACTTATGCTGGATAAGACAGCTTAACTAGACTTGATAGAAAACTTCATCAGAAATTTGGTTGAGGTTTTGAATACTTAGTCAGATGGATATACATTGTAGCTCATGTATAGGTACAGCATCTCATTTGTTGTGAAGAATGACCAGTAATAAAGTCATTTGATAACAGTCAATGTAAATTATTGTTGCTTTAGATATGGGAGTTAACTGTTTTCGAAGCCCTATTCAGCTGTTTCTGAAGTCACAATTAACTGCTTTCCAATTTTCAAAATAAAACACTCCATTACAAGGGTACAGTGTCTCATTTGTTGTCAAGAACAACCATTTTTAATTCATTCGACAATACTCAATGTAAATTATTGTTGCTTTGGATATGAGAGTCAACTGTTTTGGAAGCCCTATGTAACTGTTTCTGAAGCCCTGGTTAACTGCTTCTGAAGCTCCACAGACATTAGGATGTGAATGTGATGTTAACGCTGAAGAAACTTATCCATTCTCTATAAAACAGTATGTAGTGGCCCCTGGTTGACCTTCCTTCCACCAAAAATAAAATAAAGTCTGGAGCTGTGCACTTGTTCTTTTTCAGATCATTATATAGTGGTAATAGTGTGTCAGCAGAAATGTCTTCAGAAGCTCAGTATGTTTGGTATGGAGGAACTGGAGAATTTTGTCAGTGAACATTACAACTATTTACAGTTTGCTTATTATAATGGTAAGCTACAGCACAGTTCTCTTTTATTACACTGTGTTTTTGATCCCTTGAAAAGCATAGCATTATATAGTGAATAGCATTTTATAGAGACTACCCTAATGTGCTTAAATATTGGGACACCTAAAAACCATTAATTTTCCATTTGGACATGTTGGAACAATATTAATATTGATGGTTTAAGGTGCCCCAATACTTAAGCACAATAGGATAGATGGATGGATGGAAGGCAATTTGACAACCTTTTCAACAGTATTTCAGTCATATCAGGACAATGGGAGAGTGATAATGAAAGGCTGTGTGCAATGGAACCCTGTTTACGATAGAAAAGATGCCCGCCTTCAGCGGGTCTCAAACCCAGGACCGCTAGATCAGGAGACTAGCGCCTAACCTACTGAGCTACCGGGGCTCCTAGCACAATAGGATAAACTACAAAGGAATGAGCCACGATACGAGAAAACCAACAATGTGGTTGTGCGCCCAGCGCAGACTCAGATCAGCCTGGGCATCCGCCCAGTCTGATCAGACTCTTCACTAAGTGCCCAAAGGGTAGCTAAGGGTCTAAGCTACCTCCATGCGGATGGCGAAGACTCTGATCAGACTGGGCGGATGCCCAGGCTGATCTGAGTCTGCACTGGGCGCACAACCACATTGTTGGTTTTCTTGTGTCGCGGCTCAAATATAAGGCAAATAAGCATTGGGACTACTTAAGATAATAAGGGGAATTAGCAATAAATGCTAATTTGCCTTGTACCCCTTGGCTGTCTAGTTTCAGTGGGAGCCATTATGTCATCACGTATGTCTAACACATTATACTGAAGAGTGCTATAATGAGCCACTACATTATTTTCCTTTTCTTTGGCTGTAAAACAGAGTTTCTCTTTCTCTAGAATAATATCCAAATCAGTGTAGTGTTACTCTGCTATAAGATGGGATTTTCCCTCCAAAACAGTTACAAAAGTCTATTCACCTAAAATTGCAAATAGAATAGATTCAACGGTTTATAGTTTGATTCACCAGATGGAAAACATAAAGGTGAAGATGGTGCAAGAGGTTAAATGATACATGAGCCACGACAAGACAAAACCAACAAAGTGGCATGTGTGTCCAGCAAAGACTAAGATCAGTCTTAGCATCCGCCCAGTCTGATCAGAGTCTTAGCTGTCCGCATAAAGGTAGCTTAGACCTTTGGCTACGCTTTAAGCACACTGCAATGACTTTGATCAGACTGGGCGGATGCCCAGGCTGATCTGAGTCTTCGCTGGGCGCACATGCCACTTTGTTGGTTTTGCCGTGTCGTGGTTCACTTGTAATTTGCATTTTCTACGCAACAGATCAAGATAACAACAAGGCTGCAGTGGCTGTCGCAAATTTCCTTCTGTTTAGACCAGATGATGCAGAAATGAACAGGAATAAAGACTACTATATCAAAACTCTTGGACTAAATGAAGAGAAATTTACACCCAGTCAGGTAATAGTGGTTTGAAATTTGAGTTTAATTATGATATTAGCAATTGGATAGCATAGCAAAATGCAGGCTACTACTTTGAAATCCGGAATTTAATCATTAGTTTCTAGCTTACCTTTATGAAAGAGTAAAAAGCTACAACACCCAGTACTGTCATTTTTAGCTCACCTGGCCCGAAGGGCCATAGTGAGCTATTGTCATACCAATGCGTTCGTCGTGCGTCGTCCCGAAATGTGTCCGTCAACACCTAAAAACAAATATTCAAACATCTTCTTCTGTAAAACTACTGGTCCCATGGTTCTTAAATTTCACATGGAGCATGACTTGACTCCAGGGTCTCAGAATTGTAAAATTGGGTCAGGTTGAAAATCCTAGATGGCCGCCCTTACTAAAAATAGCAAAAACAACAAAATAAACTTCTTCTCCAGAACCACTGGGTATATTTGTCTGAATTTTGGCATGGAACATCAATGAAACCTTGGTATTCAAAATTGTAAAAATGAAAAAAATCTGTATCGGAGTTTTGTCACATTTGTCACAGTGACCTACTTTCTGTTTACGAGTGTAATTTTGCTCAAATGCCAATGTCAAAAAACGACATATTCAAACGACTTCAAACAACTTCTTCTCTAAAACCACTGCACCCTTGGGTTTCAAATTTCACATGGAGCATGACCAGACTGCAGGGTTTCAAAATTGTAAAATTGAGTCAGGTCAAGAATCCAAGATGGCCGCCGTTACTAAAAATAGCAAAAACAACAAAATCAACTTCTTCTCCAGACCCATTTGGTATATTTGGCCAAAAGTTTGCGTGGAACATTATTGGGACCTTGGGATTAAAAATTGTAAAAATGAAAAAAATCTATAACAGAATTAGGTCACAGTGACCTACTTAGCGTTTAGAAGACCGATTTTGCTCAAGTGTCAGTATCTCAAGAAAACGCAATCGATTGTGGTCAGAAATGGTCCTTGAAAGGAATTATTTCAATTTTGTGCCAGTTGACTATCCAAGATGGCCACCATGGGGGCCGTTACTAAAAATAGCACAAACATAAAAATGACAATTACTCAAGAACCCTTGAATGGAATTCGACCAATTTTGTGTCAGAATGTTCCTTGCATGAAGCCGTTTCGATTAAATACAATTTGGCTTTCCAAGATGGCCGACATCTGCCGTTACTAAAAATAGCACAATCATAAAAATGACAATTACTCAAGAACCCTTGAATGGAATTCGACCAATTTTGTGTCAGAATTTTCCTTGCATGAAGCCGTTTCGATTAATTGCAATTTGGCTTCCAAGATGGCCGACATCTGCCGTTACTAAAAATAGCACAATCATAAAAATGACAATTACTCAAGAACCCTTGAATGGAATTCGATCAATTTTGTGTCAGAATTTTCCTTGCATGAAGCCGTTTCGATTAATTGCAATTTGGCTTCCAAGATTGCCGACATCTGCCGTTACTAAAAATAGCACAATCATAAAAATGACAATTACTCAAGAACCCTTGAATGGAATTCGATCAATTTTGTGTCAGAATTTTCCTTGCATGAAGCCGTTTCGATTAATTGCAATTTGGCTTCCAAGATTGCCGACATCTGCCGTTACTAAAAATAGCACAAAACATGAAAATGACAATATCTCAGTAACCGCTGAATAGATTTTGACGAAATTTGTGTCAAAATGATTTTTGCATTGAGATGTTTCAAAAGTAACTAAATATAGACAAGTCATAATGGCCTTTGTTACTAAAAATAGAAAAATGTGAAAATAAGAAAATCTCAGTTGAATTGGACTAATTTTCTGTCAGAATGATCATTTCTATAAGCTTTTTCGATTTTCTGTATGGCATTCCAAGATGGCCACCATCTGCCGTTACTAAAAATAGCATAAAACATGAAAATGACAACATCTCATTAACCGCTGGAATGGAACTGGACTAATTTTGTGTCAAAATGGTCCTTGCATGAAAGCTTTTCAATTTTTTGCATTTTGGCATTCTAAGATGGCCGCCATCTGCCGTTACTAAAAATAGCACAAAACATGAAACTGACAGTATCTCAGTAACCCCTGAATGGATTTTGATGAAATTTGTGGCCAAATGATTCTTGCCTTGAGGTGTTTCAAAAGTAAATATATAAAGACCAGACAAGTTTGCCTCTAATACTAAAAGTAGCAAAATGTGAAATTGAGGAAATCTCTGGAATTGGACCAATTTTGTATCAGAATGGGGACCATTCGGATACAAAAGCCAGGTGAGCGATATCAGGCCCATTTGGGCCTCTTGTTACAAAGGGTGACAATTTTTGTGACTTCCCTGGATATTGTTGTCCTTTCAAAATGTATCTAGCATGGAGGAAAGAATTTGCTCCTCAAGGACCAAATTCTTCCAGGAGCAAATTCCTGTAAGAGTTGATCCCCATGAAGGTGAATGGAAACACTTCCAGGGGAGGTGACTCTTACTAAGAATCTGTCTTCCATTTTATTGGGAGCTTCTTTGAAAGAATTTGCTCCTTTCAGTTGGCCCCCATTGAGAAGGAAGGCAAAAATGAAAATGGAAGAGTTGCTACCTCTGTAACTGTACCTTTTGACCTTGATAGGAAAGGGGGAAGTGGGGACAGAATTTTTAGCTCTGATACCTCGGAGGGTCATTACATATTGCTAGAGCTCCAGATAAGGAGGTATTGATAATAACTGAGGGATAATTATGGCCCTAGTATTGGTGAAGTGGTTCTGCTATTGAGCCACATCATACATTTCTATGGAGAGTGATTAGCAATTATATCTGATTATCAGAGTTATCATCAAGATCGTACACATATGGAGCTCTGCATTAGAAATGTTAGCTTGGAACTGGGTTTGAGTCTTTGAGAGTGGCCGAGAAAGGGTGTTTTGTGAAACTCTTCACAAACAAGGCAGATACTGATCTGACTTTCTAGTCTGGTTTATGTCTGCAATGTTTGCTTATCACATTTATTTGCCTATAAGTGTTTTTCCCCTTCTAAACCACTGCCAAAAATCTAGATAAGTCTTTTAAGACAGATCTAGGTTTTTGGTGTTGTTTTGGAAGAGGAAAACCTGTATTATAGAAGAATTACACCATACTGATACATAGTTGGGATCATTCCCGTTGGATAATCCAATATAGTAGGAATAGCTATTAAAATATTAAAAGAGAATGCTGTAATATTATATTTTCAGGAGGTAATTGATTATATCAACTATTGGAGAGATCTAGAAAGAAGTCTTGATTTTGTTCGAGAGAAGTACGCTCTTCCTAATGATGAAATAAAAGATGATGATGATCAGGTGATTATTGGATGGCAGCATAGAAGTACATTTTCCAAATAAAAGTTGCAACAAGAGTTTCACTTTAAGGATGTTGTATATGTATATTGTAAGGGTTAGAATGAATTTTTTTAATTATATCCATACTATACAACTTCATGTTTTTCTACTAATTTTACAAAGGGAAACAACTTTTGTGACTTCCTGTTTGCTTCCAAGGACTAAGAAACCCTTATGAAATGGGGCTTCTGTAAAAGGAAGGACTTTGCTCCTAGGGAAGCAACCTCCTACCAAGGCTTTTCAAATGAGGGGCCCCCAAGATATGTGTTATTGAGAGTTACATAAATTAGCTCAGCCTGTCAGCCTTACCATTATTTTTTTCTTATACAGAGCCCTTCCCCATATTTATGTGGCAAAAATTACTAGGATTTTGAATTTTATATGATGTTCTACATTTCTAGTAAGTAAGTAAACTTAGTGGAATAACCAACTGGACCTTCATTGACATGGATAAAATACTTTGGATTTCTAATGTCTTAATTTTCTTCCAGGAAGATAAGGGCAAAGATACGAAAAAAGATGGAAATGAACCAGAACATTACATGGCAAAATATATCAAAGTTGGTATCAATCTGTTTGCGGAGTCGGAACAGCTGAAAGGTCCACTGAGATTTGCCGCAGATGATTTTTTCCGAGAAGATCAGTGTTTATCCTTGGCAGATCTCGCAAAGGTGAGTTGTGGTAGAAAATTACCCATGCTATGCTTTGCTTAATAACCTCAATTTTAGATGGACTCAAAGCAGTATGTTTACCATAAAGTTCTTAAAACTAGGACACATACAAAAATTACCATAATTGTCCTAAATATGGAACAGTTTGGGTTCTGCAATACAGTAATGGGTTCAAAAGATGCAGATAGAATAGCAAACAGTGAAAACCCTGATCAGCCGTCTGATCTGGGTCTGTATTGTTTGCTCAGATCCGTCCAAGTACTTAAATTTTCACGGTATGGTTGAGTGCAAGGCCTTGCATAAACCTTTAGGGCATGGTATTGTTCATACTTCCGGAAATGCATGGGATCTAATAGCGTGATGTTGCTTCAGGTAAGTGAAATTATGAATTATGTGTTATGATGACATCAGGGCTGTTGCACTATCTGTCCAAAAAGGTGTTTTAACCTGTGCTTTATTGGGAACTTCAAGTGTTGTGGTTTTTGGAAAAGTAGCATGATATTGAAGCGACTTGATCTGATTTGATTGGGTCGTTTTTACGAATAAACAGGATTGCCATAGTCAGAGAAAAAAATATGGAAAATGATTTTTTTTTCAGGTCAGGGAAAAGTCAGGCAATTTTGTTATTGGCCAGGTAAATTTGAAAAGTCGTGGAAAGTCAGGAAATCAGAAAATTAATGGCTACAGCAGTCTTCATTAAATATACATGTACTTACTCTGCTGAAGGGGGATGGATTTCCTTTCAGTAAAGATATTCCATTCACAGAAATATTTATCTCATTCCTCAATGGGGGCTACTCTTTAAGAAAGAATTTGCTCCCCCTGAGAATAAAACCCAGTTTTCAGATGATACCATCAGCACTTTGAAAGCACTTTTGGATCCATAAAATGGTATGGAAAGGGGGGGTGCCTATAAGGCCCTTATTCTGCCCAAGAGCAAAATGTTTTATTTTCAGCTGATGATTAGACTATAGTGTCTGCTATACTGAATCAATAGTGGTTAAGCTCCGTAAGCCCTACTTTTGGAATAATGAGGTTATTAAAGTGGGTGGGGTAAATCAACATGAACCAGGGGTGTCATAATATAAGCTATATTTCTCCTTCGAATTTCATTGCATTCATAAATAACTTCCTTTATAAGTTTAAGTAATGTCTTTGGTGACATCTTTTCTCAAATTCTATCTTTTAAAGTAAAATCTTATGTCTGCAGAATTTCTTTTAGAGACACTGTCAATTTTCATTAATTTTGGTACTTTGAATTCAATATATTCTACAATATCTCTAGAACCAATGGATGACTTCTTACCAAACTAAAATGGGTTCGCCGTTGGGATATTGCAAACTGATGATTAAATTTTGGTGACCTTGACCTTTGTTTCAAGGTCACATGAAGACTTATAATGTCTATTTTAAGTCAAGTTTTGGCCACTGTCTACACAGTAGCTCCTGAATTGATATGAAATTGTTCCCAAAGTGGCCTAAATTAAACATTATGAGGAGTTAGAGCACTAGTTATGATCAAATGGCCATGGCAGCATGATTAAATGGCCATGACATCATCTTCAAGGTCAAGGTCATGGCTAGACTATACAGAGTTTAATCATAGATTTCATCAATCAGGCGGCAGAAATGTACCAAATCTGAGTGTTTTCATTTAAAAATCAATGTTTAATGTGCACAGAATGACCTTGACCTTGGTCTGAAGGTCAGTATTAGCCAAACATGATGAATCAGAATTGGGTTAAACTTAAAGGTTATAGAAAAGTCTATTGTAAAATAATGACTTTCTGATTGTATTGGTGACCTTTAGATCAAGGTCAAGGTCATTATATGCATATTAAGCATTGTTTTACGGATAGAAACATACATATTTGTTAAATTCTGCTTACTAGCTGTGTGAGATCTTTGGTTAAACCCTGTCTAGTCTAGCCTTGACCTTGAAGATGATGTCATGGCCATTTGATCATAACTAGTACTCTCACTTCTCATAATGTTTAATTTAGGCCACTTTGGTCATGATTTCATATCAGTTTAGGAGCTACTGTGTAGACAATGGCCAAAACTTGACTTAAAATAAACATTATAAGTCTTACTGTGACCTTGAAACAAAGGTCAAGGTCACCAAAATTTAATCAACAGTTTGCACTCTCCCAAGGGTGAACCCATATTAGTTTGGTAAGAAGTCATCCATTGGTTCTAGAGATATGGTAGAATATATTGAATTCAAAGTACCAAAATTAATGAAAACTGACAGTGTCTCTAAAAGAAATTCTGCAGACATAAGATTTTACTTTAAAAGATAGATTATGAGAAAAGATGTCACCAAAGACATTACTTCAACTTATGAAGGAATGTATTTATGAATGCCATTAAATGTGAAGAAGAAATATAGCTTATAATATGACACCCCTGGTTCATGTTGATTTACCCCACCCACTTTAATAACCACATTATTCCAAAAGTAGGGCTTACAGAGCTTAACCACTATTGATTCAGTATAGCGGACACTATAGTCTAATCATCAGCAAAAAATAAAACATTTTGCTCTTGGGCAGAATAAGGGCCTTATGGGCACCCCCCTTTGGAAAGTTTTCTGGGAAACATCAGAGAAAAGTCAAGGAACTTTGGAGTATGTTTTCATAAATATGAGTACATCAAAGATTTACTGTTATGTTCTATTACAGAGTCAGATGCCAGACAAACTGGGCATAAGGTCCATCAGTCTTTCAGATGCTTTGAATTTAGTGAAGGAAGATATGGACTATGAGATGCCTCTACGACTTCTGCTACGCGCGGGAGATATCATACGACACTACACCGCAGCATACTTCAACCAGTCAGAACTACATATGCAAGACATCAAGATCATATGTAGGGCAGGAGGTGACAAATGGGGTAGGGTAAACTTATTTGGCCATGTGATACTATTCTAATGAAACAGAAAATAATTATGAAGTAGACCTACATGATATGTTGGCTGTCAGCTTAATGATCAGCATTGTTGGTGGTGTGAATCAAGGTTTCTATTTTAGCTCTTTTTTGTGACAGTGGGCTAACAGGAAATACAGGGCCTTCAGTGAAATTCATATTTATTTGTAGCATGGCAATTTCTGGATGTATCTGAAAGTTTTTCAGCCATCTCTCAAGGCATATTGATATGGTGTAACTGATATAATTTATCATTATTGAACATCATAGCAGCACATTAAAGATTCTTTAGAGTTATAATAAGTTTGGTTTTTACTCAGGTACCAAATAGATTTTTTTCTCTTTATTTGTTTGCTGTTGCAGTAAATGAACAGTTGGATATTTATCTCTTACATATTTATTACTTTCTTACCTTCCAGAGAAAGAACTGCCCAAAGACTGTGTACCACAGGAAGATGGTAGTTGCCTTGGTGATTCTGCCAATGACCAAGAATACTTGTAAGTACTTAAGTTATTCATAGAGAGAGAGAGAGAGAGAGAGAGAGAGAGAGAGAACTTAAGTTATTCATAGAGAGAGAGAGAGAGAGAGAGAGAGAGAGAGAGAGAGAGAGAGAGAGAGAGAGAGAGAGAGAGAGAGAGAAGAGAGCGTATTTCCATTCAAAACTATCCCAAAAATCTAGATCCATCTTGAAAGTTTTGTTTTGATTGTTCCGTTCCATCTTTCTTCCAAAACAATCCAAAAAACTAGATCGATCTTTCAAGATGGGACAAAACAGTCAAGTCAGAACTTTTAAGGTGGATCTAGATTTTGGACTTGTTTTGCAAGAGAAAGACACATCTTACAACAGAGTTGCACTAGATCAATTTAGATATTTGGGATTATTTTAGAGGGGCAAACCCCCATCCTGTAGGCAAATAAATAGTTTTCAGATGTAAAATCAAGTTACTCCCTTCAACAAAACAGATCAAGGTAGAAAACTTCACGAACAGTTCAGGTCCATTCCATGGAATACTTTCTATATGTGGTTATAAGACAGGGTTTTCCCACCAAATATGCATTTTATGAGATGGATCTGGCTTTGGAAGAACAATATTCCAAAAATCGAGAGCCATCTCAGAAGTTGGATCTAAATCTTTTTTTTTTTTTTTTTTACTTTTTTTTTTTTTTTTTTTTTTTTTTTCACAGTGTGTTTTCTTTATTCTGATAAACCCCCTGTTACAATTATCCCAGACAGCCCAGGGGCGTCTGTCAGGGTATTAAGCATGAAAAGTATAAAGCACAGAACCATTTGTACCAACTCTCATACCCTTTCATACTGCATATAAATCATAAGCAAACTATTAAAACTTCTTATATACAAATCACTTACAGAGCGTTACAGAAGGGTTTGTAAAGCGGACCTTATTTCACGTGCAGGCCTGATGCACCCTGATCAGTCTCCACATAAACCAACGAACAGGATCCTCCCCACCTGCAAACATGCTGATGAGGAACCCGAGGAAATCTAAAATATAAACACTGAAGACTTTGACCAGTCTGCCCACCTGTCCTATCTGATCTGAATACCTCCTGCATGCACGTGATCCAAGATCCTGCTCAAGCAATGCCCGTCTTTAGAATTCCCTATAGATACACACTCAGGGCTTCCGTTAACGGGCGTATGGCCGTATATTACGCCCAGAATTTGCTCACGTACGTCGAGAAATGGGACCTCTGGCGTCTGGCATACGCCCGATAATTGTCACATACGGCCGTTTGATCTTGTCCCGACGTATAAAATATCGCCACTGTCTTTAAAATTCTAGCACGTGTCATAATCAATCGGATTAACGCAGGTGTCAGCCAGACGAAAAGACCGCCTACGGGCCAATCGAGATTGTCCGTATGGAGCACTGAACCAGGTAACATATTTGTCGGAACGCCTACCTGTCAAAATCGATTATCAAAATATCGCCCACTCGTAGATACAACCTCTTACGGCAGTCTGCAAAACAACTTATCAAATCACGATGACTGAACTTTTGGATGAAAAGTGTCCATCTATTTTTACGATCGCAAGAATGTAACTGACCTGTATGTGTAAGGCGTATTCCCACTTCAAAAGTTTGTGAATGTATCCATACGAATACTGAAGCATGTATTGTCAAACTCTATCCAAAGTTTTTAAGAACATAACATTCATATTAACGCTTGCCCTTACAACGAAGGTCTTGTCTTGATCCATACTGTCGTCAATGGAGTTTTTAGGAATACGAACCTCTCCGCGAAAAGTCTTCATTCAAAGCGAAGATACACTGTTAATATTATTAGTCACTATTTCCGACGTGTTATGGTTGTACGCTCTGGTACTATACATTGTTTTGATTAATGGTACTATTAAAATTCGAATACTGAAACGTCCGTTTCGCCGATTTCCTAGTTGTATCGTCATATCATCATGCAACCCGAAGCGAAAATAATGCCGTACAGTGTGCACAGAAATGGCGCATTCTGATCAAGGTCTACGCGATTATATATACGGTAGCGTTGATATACAATGACCTGCCCGTTTATGGGTCAAGCACGTTTTCTCTTTGATGTAAAGATCAAAGACGCCGCTGCGAGTATATACGCGTGCCGTACGCAGTGTCATACCGTGAGACAGGTACCTCAGTACACATACCGATAACTAACAATCGTATCAGCCAGCGCAACTAAGCAGTCAGACCGGTCTTTCTTGTTCGCATCTAACATGAATAATAATGAACATCGACCTAGCGACAACCGAGTTCTTCGATGGAAGCGTGTCATTATACGTTCCGTAAGTCATCGGATTTCCGACGCGACAATGAAAGGGAATATTATGCAATAGCAGACAGTGCAACGGCGAGTCTTCAGGGGACTTGCGTATTGTTCACAAACAAGCAGGAATGACTCTGATTAGACTGCGTTCCGTAAGTCACCGTATTTCCGACGCGGCCCATTTGGCCGCAATGAAAGGGAATATTATGCAATAGCAGACAGTGCAACGGCGAGTCTTCAGAGGACTTGCGTATTGTTCACAAACAAACAGGAATGACTCTGATTAGACTGCGCAAATGCTCAGGCTTCCTTTCGAAGAAAAAAAAGTTCACTACAGTCTGGGAGAGAGAGAGAGAGAGAGAGAGAGGGGCACGTGTAAGGGGGGGAGGGGGGTTGGGGGGGGGGGGGGGGAGTAAAAATAACCATGCATAAGTCATTCCTAAAAAGTTCGGACTTCCAAAAAATTCTCTCAATACGTCCAAATCTGACACCATGGAAGTCTGGACTTCCAAATTTTGAAAGTTAGTGGAAGCCCTGCACACTATTAAGTATATATTGAAAAAAAAAAAAAATGTTCTTCATCAGTCAAACAGGGCTGCCTTTTCCATTCTTCAGATATTTTTGTTTTGCTTTTTGTTTTGTTTGTCTACAATGCTTAGAAGTAAGGGTGGCTTCCATATATATTACAAACATATCATTTGAGTAGAGCAGTATATAACAAATCTATAAGATATATGCATGTGATTCCTTATGAAAAGGTTCAAACAAAATACTCAGTTTTCCCTCTTATTCTGTTTCAGTCAATGTCTAATATTTATATATTTATTTTTACTTTATCCAGTCAATTGCTGAAATGAGCTCCAGGCCTGCAAAAAGTTTTGTATTTCATTATTTTTAATTGCAATCTCTTTATGACTTTGATACAGTGACTGTACATTGACTTTATACCCCATAAAATTCAATGGTGTATTAGTACATCTACACATGTATATGTAGTATTTTGCAATTAACATTAAGAGTTGTATTATTTCAGATGTAGATTTGGGATAGAGACCTAAAACAAAGTTTATTTCCTTTAAATCCAACTGTACATCCATTTCTTTGAATCTTTTAACTAAATCTTGTAAAAAGAGTTGTGTTTTAGTGCAACTCCAAAATAAATGCGATATTGTTTCTTCAAAATTGCCACAAAACGTGCATTTAGCACTATCCTTTATGTTAATTTGATACAGAAATTTATTTGTTATGAGTACCCTATGATTAATTGTTGTCTGAAACCATCTAAGCTTTGTACATTTAGATATCTGAAAAGGTGCCTGAAAAATATATTCCCACGAATCTTCATTAATGTTATTATTATAAAGCTGATTCCACTTAACTTTGCCTGATGGGGTATCTTTATTCTTATTTAAGATAATGTATAAATTTTTTGAACCTTTATTTTGCTTTAATAAGGTACTAATTAATTTTGGGATTATTGGACCTTGCATATCTCCATTTAGATCACCATTTGCATCTCTTAATGCTTTCTTAATACATTCTATTACTCCTTGATACTGAATGAAATTAGTCTTGACTGATGTTCTTTCGACAAATAAGTGAAAATTGAAAAAATTACCCTGATTATCTATTAAATCCATTACATATCTCACTCCTTTATCAAACCATGCTTTATAAAAGAAACTGTTACTCCCAATTTTTAAGATTTTATTATAAAAGATTGGTGTTTGATGACATAGGCTTTTATCAAAATCCACTTCCAGTAAAATTTCAAACTTCCAAAAGGCTTTAAATACATCTCTCCAAAAATCATTTTTCAAAGCTGGTAAGATACTTTTTATATATTCTGATCCACAACACAGAAGCTTTTCCACTGATATTAATGTTTTTAAAAGTATCTGCCACTTACTCTCTTTCTGTAAGATTCTTCTTATCCATGTGATCTTAAGTGCCTCAGCGTAAGCTGTTATATTAATCATTTTTAGACCACCTTCAAAATATTGTTTAATCACCACAGATTGTTTTATCTTTGCTGGCCCATTCCAGAGAAAATCATACAATAAACCATTTATGTCATTTAAAATGTCTGAATCTGGATTGGGCAGGGCAATTAACAAATGGGTTATCTTAGGTAGTAATAGTGATTTTATTACAGTTATTTTTCCAAGTGGAGTAAGAAATCTTCTCTGCCACTGTTTTATAGAGTTTTTAAGGTATCCTATCTTATCTGAATAGTTTTGTCCTATGATTTTATTTAGGTCCACATCAAAAGTTATGCCAAGTAATTTAAATTTTGTAGCTCCCCATGAAAGTTTCCATCTTGTTTTAATTGAGTCTGCACTGTATTTTTTTGCTCCAATCCAAATGACTTGAGTTTTATCATAATTTATCTTCAATCCAGATATGTCTGCAAATATTTCCAGCTCTATAAGAGTTTCCTCTAGGGATGTCTTTGATCCATCTAAAAAGGCTGACGTATCATCAGCATACTGAGAGAGTTTAAATTCTACATTGTCGATTTTGATACCCTTAATTTTTTTGTTATTTCTTATCCTAGCAGCCAGAATTTCTGCACACAGAATGAATAAATATGGGGAAATTGGATCCCCTTGCCTACATCCACGACCTAAATTAAAGAAAGATGATAAAAATCCACACTGAGTCACTGCTGAGCAAGAATTTTTGTATAAAACTGTTACCCACTGTCTTATTGATGGTCCAAAGTTAAACAATTTCAGAACTTTATTGATAAAAGACCAAGACAGTGAATCAAAAGCTTTCTCAAAATCTATAAGAAGTAGTAATCCAGGAATATTTTGTTCTTCTGTTAATTGCATCAAATCATACATTAGTCGTGTGTTTTCCCCAATGAATCTACCCTCAATAAATCCTGTTTGGTCTGTACTTATCAGCTTATTTAAAACTTTTTTTATCCTGTTTGCAATTGACCCAGATGCAATTTTATAAACAGTATTTAGCAAAGTAATCGGTCGCCAATTTTTAAGATAATGTCTGTTTTTATTTTCTTTTGGTATACATACTATTAAACCTTGTTGCTGTGTAATAGATAACTCGCCCCGTAGAAATCCAAAATTAATTGCCCTAATAACAAATTCCCCTAATTGCTTCCAAAAAACTTTAAAAAAATCAGCTGAAAAACCACTTGTACCTGGACTTTTGTTATTCTTCATATGTTTTAATGTTTGACCTGCTTCTTCTAATGTTAAGATGCCTTCTAACTCTGAAGCTTCCTGTTCCTCTAACTTTGGAATGTCAGTGTTCTGCATATATACTGACAAATCTATATCATTTAAATTGTGCTCTTTACTTGAGTAGAGATTTTCATAGTATTTTCCAGTTTCTGTTAAAATATCTTTTTGCTTTGTTATCATTTCCCCATTTTCTTGTTCTAAAACAGTCATTAACTTACTTGTATAGTGGTTAGACTCTAAACTGCAAAAATATTGGGATGGTTTTTCTCCATTTTCGATTATGTTAGCTCTGGAACGCACTAATGTTCCATACATTTTATCTTCTCTTAAGCTATATAAATCATTTTTCAATTTTTCCAATTCTGGAAAATCTTCTTCCACCAAATTGTCTTCTAAAGTTTGAATTTTTCTTAAAAGTACTTCTTCTTCCTTATTTTTATTTTTCTTTTTGTATGTTGCATAAGAAATGGACTTACCCCTAATTTCCATCAAAAGTGTATCCAGAAATAATTCATCATTTATTGAAAATTGCAGTTCATTATTTGGAATATTATCAATGTTGTCCAGATTATAAACAGGCAAACAGTATTGTTGTTTTATTTCAGAAATTTTTGTATTAATTACTGTTAGGTATTCCATATCAGTAAGTAGAGAGTTGTTATGTTTCCATAAAGATTTACCATGCTCGAACTCATTCATTACTATTGTTAGTGTTATCATTGAATGATCTGATTTATACCCCGTTTCGATTTTTGACGTTTTTACTGAATTTATCATATTTTCTGTTACTAAAAAAAAATCTAGCCTAGCTTGCTTCAATGGATTTTTCCGCCTCCAAGTGAATCTTTTCATACAAGGGTGAAGTTCTCTAAAAGTGTCAAATAGGTTATTTTCCTTTATCTTATTTATTATGAAGTTTCGGGCTTTTGGATTATTTATATGTTTATAGTTGGAACAATCAATGTCTGGATCTACTATAAGATTAAAGTCCCCACAAATAATATAAGTATTATTACCAATTTCTTGGATCATTTTAAACAAATTGATGTAAAAATCAGGGTCATCTTTATTTGGGCCATAAATATTCACCAGGGACAATCTTTTATCATAGACTGTAATGTCTAGAATAAGATAGTTGCCATTTGTGTCTTGTTTCTGACCATGTATTTTATAATCTACTTGAGTGCCAAAAAATATTGCTACTCCTCTGGCATTTGATTGCAGTGCTGGGCTAAAACAACAACTTCCATCCCATCTATTTCTTATATAGGACTCCTGATCTGCTGTAAAATGGGTATCCTGTAAACAAAAGATATCAAATTTTGTATTTCTCAGATAATGGAAAACATCCTTTTGTTTCTTTATTCCACCCAGACCTTGCGTGTTAAATGAAACTATCTTTAATTCAGCCATATTTCGTATCTAAGTGTTTTTCATTCATATCATTAATGATGAGAAAAAAGCATGTCCTGTTTGACTGAGAGGAAGAAAACAACAAAAAAACTAATAATAAAAAACTTGATTTGTACTCAAAATGATACAAACACTTCAACATGTTTGAAGAGATCTTGGATTTACACTTAAGCTATTCTACTTATTCATGATATATTAAATTCTTACTATTTTTCTGTTATTAACTGCTACTACATACACAAAATGAGTTTTTGTGGATTTAACAACATCAAACACAGCACTCCTGATGTTGAGACATTTGGCCATATATCCCCAAAATTAAGTCCCCCCCCCCCCCCCCCCCCCCCCCCAACGAGGCACATGCCAAGACAGCTCAATAAAGGATCCCAACCCATGCACCCCATACTGAGAAACAGAGGAACCCCTCTTGAATCCCAAAACATTGAACAGAATACCCCATCAGTAGCACAGTGAATACCTGTTTCAGTCAAACATCCTTTTTTTTTGCTCAATATAGCATGAAGACTCTGTTTTACATGACTATATAATTAACAGCCTACTATATTTATTCAGTCAGAAGATAGGGTTCCTCCCCTCAAAAAAAAATCTCAAAGATCTGTATCCGTCGTTAGAGGGATACAGAGCCCTGAGGTTTCTTTGGAAGAGGAAATCCCAGAAGAAGAAAGACAAAAGACCAATCCACCTGTTTGCAGTAACCTGGAAGAGTAGCCTCCCATCTCCTAACTGAAAAAAATATAGAATGGCAAAAACAAAACAAAAAAAGGAAAAATATTATTTTTAATTTTTGTTAATTAAACACAAGAATGCACTTTATTTGGTCTTCTTATTATTATTGAATTTCCGTGCTTACTGCCTGACACCATTACATGTATTCATGTTCGATTATTATTTTTTTTTTAAAATGGGTCTCTAAGTCAAATTAACAAGAGTGATCTAGTGTTATACTTTTGCTCTGTAGCTAAATGCTTCCATCTATTTTTTACCATTGTTTCCTCCATTATCCTGTACACAATACTATCAAAGCCTACATGGCCTTTTACCACATTTATTTGGTTACAAGACAGGGTTTCTCCCCTCCAAAACAATCCCCGAGACCTAGATCTGTCTTGTAAGACAGATCCAGTTCCCCGGGACTGCCCTGGAAGAGAAAACACCCACCCCACAACTAACCACACAAAACCTAGTCACACATCTGCAGTGATTTCAGGAGAATAAATTCCTGCCCCATAATCAAATAAATATGGTACATCTTTAAAAATAGTAACTAACAGTCTAAAACAGTATTTGGGGTAAATATTACATATCTAAATTTGTACCATTTATTTATGTCTGCTTTTCCTGAGACTCCAAGCTCCAGGTCAGGCTAAACAGGACAACTCCAGAATGGGTCCGACCATAACCCCACGTAAACTCCTGTTGAACCTCTCTCTAAAACTGCCTAATTGAGGTTACAGTAGGGTTCACAATCCCCTAAAACCACCCAAGAGAGTATCTCCCCACCTAGAGCTGTTCTGGTTTGCCGATGAAGCTCTCATCCTACACATATCCTTTCTTTACTTATTTGCTTTTTTTTTGTATTTTAACCTCTTTTTGTATTTTTTGCCACATTACCATATTTTCTCGGCCATACGACCCAGGCTTCTTCCTTCCAAGAATCAGCCCCCAAAACAAGGTACAATTTTTAAGATGCATTCGCATCCCGATTCCCAGTATTGTAAAACCTATTCAACAATCAAACCACCCAACTAATAAACACAGCTGGGGTAACTTATGGAGAGAGAAAAACCTGTCCCCAAGCCGATCAGATACAGTATACTGTCTATAATATATCATAAGAGCTCCATATATCGGGACAGCTAGGTCTGAGCAAATAGTGCCAACCCAGATCCTCAAGGAGCAGTCTGATCAGGGTTTACACCATTTGCCATCCCATTTGCATTTTTTGGGGGCATTACTACTATCTAAAACCAAACTGTTCCAATTTTAGGACAATTATGGTAATTATTTTTGGTGTCCCGATATTTAGAATTTTTACGATAATAAGAACATTTAGGCCCATATTCACAAACTAAACTCAAACTCCACCTCGACTCGAACTCCAATGAGGTCGGTTGAAGTGACGCTCGAGGAAGCCTCGAGTGAGTGAAGTTCAAGTATAGATTTGGTATTCACGTTCTCCACTCCACCTCGACTTCGTGGAGGAGACTTCAGCTACACTCCAGTTAGACACAAACCATATAAAATACATCGTAGACCCAGATCAAACCTTCTAAAACGTATAAACTGTAATGATGTCAAATTTGAGACATGGTTGACTTAACAGACTGTGTAGAACTGGATCGCACTAACTGTATAAATTGTAAAATTATGATTAGATATACCGCAGGAACAATGATTGACGTCTGAGCGTCCGTCCGGTTTACGTTCCTGTGTTTGCAGAAGCGTCTGTGGTGTAGCGATTAAGCTACCTGCATGTTAAACATCGGTCATGGGTTCGATCCCGTCCTTCTCCAATGTTTTGCTGAAACTGTAATCGAATTCCTATTCTCGTATCACGTATTTATTCTTTTGACCCTATCTCCTGGCAGTACTCCCTAGTTTATTATTGAGGTATTTTGCGCAGAGTCGGCTCCCCCCCCCCCCCCCCCCCCCCCCCCCGTCTCTCTCTCTCCCACCCCAATTCCCACGCCCCCACCACCCCTCGCTTTCACACGTTGTGTACGCTTCCTAAAGTTTGTTTTTCTTATATGGATTTTATCCAAACTTGGTATATATAGTGACAAGGGGGCGATGTTGTTGCTTGTAATGGACAGACTTCGATAATTCAATAAATAATGTAATGGGCGTTTTCATTATTCGTAGTTTCTATATTATTTTACCCTAATATATGATGTATGCTATGGGGGTATATAGTTTTCGGTTAGTCTGTCTGTCCGTTCGTTTGTCTGTCTGTCAGTCCGTCTTTTGGTTCCGTCCATGGAACTTTCGGATAACATATTTTCATCGAAGGCTTTTAATTGCTCGAATTTCGGTAACCATAAGTGAAATTCTTCTAGTATTAGGTGCACGACGGATGGATGGGAGCTTTCTCCTAAAATGTGTAAATAATGTCAGAGTTTCCTTATTAAAAGTTATATTGAAGGATATCAATTATTTTTTACAGGTTTGGGGGAAGTTGTTTCTTTTTTTTTCTATATTTTTGGGGAGGGGGGAGGGGGGAGGAGCGGGGCGGGGGAAGTTAGGGGGTTAACGGATATTTAGTATATATCGAGCTCGGCCTCCCAGAGAGAGGGAGAAGGAAAGGAAGATAGGACAGACACAAGTAAAAAAAACTCATCCTTCACCTGCTGCAAGCACAGCCGGTCCATGTCCTATTATTATCCAAATTTATAGTATGATCCTCAGATACCCAATCTTTAGCATGAGATACCCCGTAACGTGCAATGCCTACATTGGGTGCCGTGCTGCGTGTATAAGTGAGACAGAACGCGGTTTGTCCGACTATACATAGTTAGTATGACACTCGCTAAAGTTCGCGAGTTATCTCTCCGTATAGGCGGACGAATCATGCTCTTGCTAACACTTGTAGGACGCGCCGACACTGAAAGTTACCAAGCACCGTCACCCGACCCGACCCCGTGGGTGTATTGGTGGGGGGGGGGGTCTCTCTCTCTCTCATGGAGACGTCTCAATATAGACTTAATATTTTCTTAACATTATGGCTGTCAGGAGATTCAAATTACATATGACATAAGCCAAAAAACCCTGTCTCTCTGTGAAACGCAGCACCCTTACTGATAAGTATGAATTTGTCACAAAAAAAAAAAAAAAAAAAAAAAAAAAAAGAGAAAAAAATATGTTGATAGTGTATTACACAGAAGTCCTCTGGCCTATAACAACATTGTAAATAGTCGTGCTGCTTCAAATTGTCAGAGCATAGCCATGAAAACGCTGAAATATTAACACAACTTAACTCGAGTCGCCGTCGAGGGAGCTTCACCGTTCCTCGACCAAACCTTACTTATTGGAGGTGACTCCAGCTACACTCATGTCTGTGAATACGACTCGACCTCACCTCGAGATAATCTTGGACCGTTAGGCAATTATAGCTATTTATCCGGTAAGTTCGAGTCGAGGTGGAGTTTGAGTTTAGTTTGTGAATATGGGCCTTAGTCTTTCCATTGATAACCTGCAATAAGGTTTTACAACCTCTACCAATTAATAATACCCTTTTTCGATTTTGTTAATTAACTTTAAGAATAGAACAGTCTCTTTCCTCTCGAAATACGAAAGTGAGAAAAAAGACTTTCTCGACTATAGCATAATGAATAAATCTTCTGCATAACATTGCACAAACTCTAGTTACAAATTTTTTCCACCACCATCTGTGCTTTTTTGGTTGACAAATCCCATATAGACACCTTACCTGAGTTTGGGTATTACATTTTTATATCTTCTCCTTTATCCAGCCATTACAGACTGTAAGGAATCAAACAGGATGTTTAACCAAAATCCTTATGCATTTTAAACTAAAACTAGTGACTTAAGTGATAAATTGCAGATTGGTTTTCTAAAATCACTGACAAAAAAGACTAATCACTAATTTATAAAGACAAACTATAGTTACCACATACCATTCATTTAAGTAAAAGACAGCCCACCCAACCCAGCCATGATACTCCCAATAGGTGTATGACAAATCATCAAAAATCACAAACATCGAAGTAAAAAAAAAAACACAAAAAGGATCAGTAAACTCCCAGATTTATTCTGTGCAATGCTGTACCCTTAATGAAACATTGTGAACCACAATCATTTGGATTAGGGTCTAGGCATGATTCTTTATAATGTTTGTGACCCACGATGAGATGTCGAAGACATGCTCCTAATATCGTTCTGTCAAAGCCCACCTTCAAAAAATTAGCCCCAGCCAGTCTAAAGGGCTGGCATGGACCCCACAGAGAACTGCTCCAGACATAAGCTAAAACCTCCTGTATCATGACTAACATATTGACAGGATCCACCAGGATAGGATGCGATGCCCACTTCTAAAAGGTTTACAAAATAGTTAAAGATATGTGCACATGTGAGTCTATGGGCATGATCAAACCCCATGCTTCCACTAGGTCTGACCATGGCCAACCAGAGTGAAGCATGTTAACTTGCCCTCAAAAGTTTACAAAATTGGGACCGATAGGTTAAGACCGTGTTGACCCCAATCAGACTGCTCCAACTGCAGCAGTCCGAACAAGGGCTACACCCTTACCCATTCCATCTGTACCACCGAATATAATGCACAAAAAAAAAAAAAAAAAAAAAAAAAACTAACTGGTCAATTTCTAGGGTGGCCACAGCAATCACTTTAGATGTCCCAATCTTTCTAGACTCTTACGGCAGTCAATAAACATTTCTCATAGCAGTATGATCAATAACATTTCTACAGCAAGATGACAATTTACCTTCAGAATTCTAAGCCAAAAGAGAAAAAAAAAAAAAAAAAAATGTTCCTAAAATCGAAACCCCTATTTTAACCCCCATTCATGATAACACATGGAACCACAAACAGAACTTAGGAAATATATTATCTCCCTTTGTATACAACATAATGGATGAGTAACTTTTTACTATTAACCTTTTACTACTAATCTTTCTCCATTGACTGAAATGACCCGATCAGTATGGAGTTCTGCTTGGAGCAATAATTAGCTCTTTCTATTGACCACTGACCAGCCATAACCATAATACTCTATCAGCCCTCTTCTTGATTTTTGTACATACCGTCATGACTCCAAAATTTTGGACATACGGAAGTTGGACAATTATTGTTCCAAAACTATCAGAAAGCGGATTTTACAAATGTTAATGCATCCAAATGACGCATAGTGAGTGGCAAACATTGTGGACCCAATCAAACTGCTCCTTGAGGAGCAACCTGATCTGGGTCCACCGTGTTTATTTAGACCGGTCTGTCCAAATATCTAGAGCCACCACGGTATATACTCTCTCAGCTTGACAAATGCTCATAAATGCATGTCGTGTTTACCTGCTTTTACCTATGCTAATCCTATTATACATTATAATTATACACTTGCAAAATACTAGATATGGGCCCCAAACTTCCCAAGGTTCTGGGACAGAAAAACCAAGCAACCATATGCAGACCTGTACTAGACTGTTCCTTAGGAAGTCAACAAAACAGCCGACATGCTCTTATACTTGTAATATGTCCCAAAACCTAGGGTTTTCATAGTAAAACATTTCAGGCAAAACCTAGGGTTTTTATGGTAAAGCACTTCAGCAGTATACCATTGTAAACATTCCAACAACTTTGACGCCCAAAGTACAGCTACTGTAATTGCCCCAGTATTGGGTCCACTCTGCTATAATTAATAACAAAAAAAAAAAAAAAAAAAAACAGTGCACACCCCAACCAGACTGCTCTCTTCCAGTTTGAGTCTGCACTGCCTGCTTAGTTCCATCTGACCCAATGTCATGAGCCTCCAAAGCAAATTCCTATCACAAAAAATATATTGGAAATGGCAAGGCAGTGAAGGCCCAGCACAGACTGCTCGGTCTGAACTGGATCCACCCTTCTTGTCTGTGCTGTCTTGTAGCCGAAATTGGGCGCCAAACATTTGTACAGCCATGGACATGCATCACTATAATTGAACCCACTAATTAAACATTTTTTGCAAAACTCATGGCCTGCGCTGCCTGTTCATTTATTACTTAAAGTGTCCCAACACTGTGGGCAAACTTAAAGACACTTTGGATTATCATGCTCAGTAACTTATCAAATCCGCCTGCATGCCCTTGACACACCACCAAATGTCAGAATAATTGTTTAATTTATCTTCAACTTAAGAGTTCCCAGTTTACATAGTTTTACAGACCAATATAACAACATGTAACCTATACAAAACCCATCAGGAACACAGAAATACTGAGGATAGCCGCCATACTGGTACCGCAAAGATGTACCCACACTGTAAATCACCACCCATCCCTGGACAACTCAGATATTTTTATTACCAGCCTCATGTAGTACTTCTTTGAACTTGGGTAAATTCATTTTACCTTCCAGAGAGGTGGTCAGCAGACAGTGCAGGCATGGACCAGACTGCTCCTACAGTCTGATTCATATCTGCAGTGTCCACTAAATCCTTCTATTTCATAAATTTGAGTGCAGCACTCAGGGTTTCAGGGTTTAGTAATCTACGAAACATTAACTGCAAGGAAAGATGGAATTTAAGGGAATGGAATGAAATGGATTGGCAGGGACTGTATTATGATCATCAGTCTGGGATGGAGCTCCCACAGGAAGGAGTCTGCTCCCTTGTGGGGGAGCAAAACTCCCCTGCTAGAGCTCCATCTCAGGCCTCCGGAGCAACTGTAACCATCTGAATGAAGATTATCTCTGACATCCAGTCCATTCCATTTGAGGTTTTTAACTGTACAACTATCACTAGGATTTTCTACTGATTTTTTATAGAAGACCAAAATGTAAAAATTTTATGAAGACTGGAGAAAAATTTACCACTTACCTATCTTCATGTAATTTTATTCCATGAATTCATTAAAATTATTTCCATTTGAAAATGTAACACAGATAAACAGAAACTTAACTCACACATGCTTTCACACTCACCAACCAAAAAGTGAATATATTACATGTACAGTAACTGCGGGACACTAGTCAGTCTATGTCAGTCTATGTGCTCATTGCTCCTTCATCTTCTTTCTTCTTATTAATAACCCTGTTTATGTCAGAAAACAAGTCAAATTTATAGCGCCTGCCCTCGCGTGTTTTCCCAAATATGGCACCATTAAAGAACCAGGCCGATTCTATCTTTTCATGCCTTAAGAGGCGACTAATTAGTTCTGTATTCTTCTTAGTCACATCATCCACCAGTTTATGTCCTTGTTGTTTCATTGTTTTTCTCTGCTTCATTAATCGAGTTTTAATATTGTTGTTTTTCAGCTTCATCAGAACTGGCTTTGGATCTTGTCTGGAAGGGATTCTATGAATTGCCATTATTTCTGAAGGCTCCATCTCCACCTTTGCCTTATCTTTAAATAGTGAAATGACTTTCTCTGTTAATTTGGTTTCAGTTTCATTTTCAAGCTCATTTATTCCCAAGATTTTGATGTTGTTTTTTCTGGAGAATTGCTCATTATAATTACTTCTCTCCAAGGCTTCTTGCATTTTCTCTCGCTCCTTCTGCAGATCCTTTTCCACCTTATCAAGTCTATCTTTTATTTCCCCATTTTCATAGACCATGAAATCCAGACGATCATTGAGCTCGGCTGTTCTCTCCTTCACTTGGATTTCTACTAGCTGTGTGAGCCTTCCTTCCATTTCTCTCACTATGCTCTGGACAGTCTGAGTAATAAAGCTCTGTATGTCATCTTTTGACACAAGGTTCTTGATACTTTCTCTGGTTTCCTTCATATCTACAGTCAAGGTTTCTAATTGTTGGTGTATAAAAGAGAACTCCTCTAGACTAGCCTCAGAAACCTCTGAATGGGTCCTCTTCAATGCTTTACCAAGAGGTTCTTTATCAGCTTTTGTCAAAACTTTACTGCTGCCCCCTGTGGCTTCTTTATCTTCAGCTTTACCTTCACCTTCAGTCACCTCCATATCAGAGTCTTTCCTAACTGTACTTTTGCAGCTCATGATGTATGACTGTCAGGGGTTTTCTCAAATGAGTCTTTGTTTGATGCCTTTGTCCAGTACCTTTAATCCTTTCTATTTATAGCACAGTACAGGTATTAAATGGCCACTGTTTCACCATTGAAGATTTTATTTTGACTTTAAACTTTTTGCTGTATCTACACTATTTTATAATTTTTCCTACTGAAACTTCGGCAATCTGTTCTTAATACCTTAATGTACCATATTATCCACAAAATAAGAATTTTATATCACAATAATAACAATTTTTTGTGTAATATCCAAGAGAGTCAAAAATGCTACATAACACTCACTAATAGCCTCATTGGATCTAAATCTTTGTCATTGTTTTTGAAGACTAAAAATCATCTTACAGTACCTTAATTAGTAAGGGTATTTGCATAATTACCCAAATAAATTATAAAAAAAATCAATTAAAAGCAATCCGGTAGCATAACAAAATGCAAAACAAATCGGCAAAACGCAAAATGGAAAAATTCCGTGGGTAGTGGTTTTTATCACCTTGCCATCTGCAGTTTCGGTGCGGCAAATCGAGCATGCACTAAACTGGTTCCCCTATGTCACACATTACAATTATAGGAATATGGAACCAATCTCAACTGGTTCTCAGCGCATTTTCAGCAGTATTGTAAATGGCGAGAACAAGTATCGGAAAATCCCCGAAAACATGTCTTCCAAGACAGTGAAACAAGGACGTAGAAAATCCAATTTGCTTCAAAGCAACAAAATAACTGGTTATTAGATCTGATCTTTGTTTGACCCGCAACCTTTCATCACGGACATTGTGGTTTAGCTTGTTGACACATGTGTCAGGCCAGGATTATACGTTGCAACAGCTATTATCAACAAGATAATCGTCAACTTGGGGGAAAACGAAACTGAAAATAGCTTACATCTGGAGTAAATGTTACAGAAAAAAACTGTAAAATCATGGCAATTAAACACATGCAGGCCAGCTAAAGATCAGTCAAAACTGAATAAGATAGAATTATAGAATGACATAAAAATGTATATTATAGAATGACATAAAAATGTATTGGTAAGTTAAGTCTTAGCATTTACTAAAATAACCAATTGAAAAATAAAAATCCAAATACACATTGTTCTTGAGATATTCAATACCCAATTTACATTTGAGATACCCAATTGAATGAAAAAGGAGTAGATAACATACCCAATTGTACAAAAAATTAATTAAGGCACTGTCTTAGCAGAATTATACAAGACTGATTTCGGTTATTTTTGCACAAAAATAAATATAACCCAATAATTATGATTGGGGTTGCAGTGTTATAGGGCCTTTAGTAATTTCAGTCAGTGGTAAGACTCTGTTGCTCATTGTCAATGGCAGGAAAATATGATTCCTTCAATACACTTACTAAAAGAAATGTGAATGCAGGGATCAGCATAGAGTTTTCGGACAGGGAGAAGTTTTGTGACATTTTAAGGACTTTGGGGAGAAGTTTTGGCCCAAATTTTGGATTTCAATATATGTTGTATACATTTTCACTTCTCCCTCAGCTCAAAATAGGGAGAAGTAGACCAGCTTAGGGAGACTGTTTCTCCCAAATCGCCCTTTAGGCTGAGCCCTGGTGAATGATATCTTAATAGTTTACAACAGTTTGGACTGACAAAAAGTAAACTGTGTGTCATAAAATCTCCTTATAGCATTTGTCACTCTGAAAGTGTTTGTGAATTGCAAAATCAATATTTCATACTTAACAGGCATTACTGAGGTTTATTGGAGAAACAGTAATTCAGATTTGTCAGGGGACCTTTCTTTTTCCTTAGATGCTGCTCATTATGCCATAGCATCATGCAAAACCTGTATTGAAGGCAGAATTGCTCATGAAACAGTATGTAATTCAAAATTAGGTAAGTGTGTGAATATGCACAATTGTGACCTATTGCAAAAGCAAGTATTTTGGTAGATAAAAGATGAACAGGAAACAGGAAAGACTCAGATCAGCCTGCAAATCTTCTCATGCTGATCAGTCTTCCCTTACTGCATAAACAATCTGTGAAACTTGGGGTATGTAAAACGGGACAAGTGAAATCTGATCAGTTTGTGCAAATGCTCAGACTGATTTCAGAAGTGCCAAAAAAGCAGACAACAAAATGTATGTCTGCAAAATTTCAGAAACTGTTTTGTCCAACCCATAGCATACTGAGAATTCAAACATGAGAAGACAAACAGTGTAGATCAAGATGAGGTGGCTCCTATTGAGCCGCCTCCTCTGGATCTATGCTGTTTGCAAATGTTTTCATTTTGATAATTTCAGATCCATAGCTTATCTTAGTGACATCTTTGATGGAACAGGCAGTTTCTACTTCACTGACAGGGAAGGCAAGATGCAGGTGAGAACACAAACTTAACGCAAAACTTTTAAACAAATGTTGAACAAATTTGTAAGCCTGTGACCTTGATCTTAGGTCAGCTGCAGCATCTAGATGATGTCAACTAATTTCTATCAGCATAAGAGTAAATTTAGTCACAAAAGAACAAGCATTTTGGAAACATTGCAAAAGAAAACAAGTATAATGTAAAACTTAAGCGCAAACTGTTAATAGGCAAAATATCAAATGACACACAGACTGAGGAACAGATGGAAAGACAAAACCATGTACTGCTTAACATACTTCCTTTGCCAGAGATCTTATTAGATGGGTAAGGTACACATATAAATAATGTAACCATAGAGCTTAATTACCACAGACATCACCTGTTAACACCAGAAACAGGAGGCCCAGTAGATTAAGCGCTGGCCCGCTAGGCTAGCGATCTGGGTTGAAATGTTGCTGGAAGCGGAAATTTTTCCAAGCATAACTAGGCTCCATTGCATACAGCCTTTCACTGTTACCCTTCTGTCAGTTTGATATGACTGAAATACTGATAAAAGGGCCTTAAAACTATAAGCCTTTCACCATTCATCATAAGACAAGAACATTGTTTTGCAGCAAAGAACAAAAGTGCTACAGTTATAGTATTGTGAGAAAAAAAGAGGAAGATAATCTTCAAAGGTTGTTCAAATTGATCCAGTATCAAAAGTTCTAAAGACTGTGCTATCGCAAAATGTGGCCAGGCTTCTAACATAGCCCCAGATAAGGGGGGCTATTGAGGGCAATTCTGAGATAATTTTTCTTATTAATAACATATGTTGTGACTAGATCTGTCTCAGCAAGACGGATCTACTGAGGGGTCACAACAAACGTTTTTATGGAGAAATATGGAAAATTATCCCTATATTATCCCTTTTACCCCTTTTTATGTGGGGCACTGTTCTAACATAGTTATTCTAATATTTTTCAGTCAAGTTTGCAACCAAGATGTGGCAGACTTGTAGGTTTTGCCACCAATAATTCATATGGTGTCAACTTCTCATGGAAGAAAGAACGATGTGCCATACTGATGACCTTCACCTCTGACTCTGACCTTGCATCAGCAGATGTACAATCAGCAAAAGATTTGTTACAAAATTTTGATGAAGCCATGTTAAATGAAAGCAAAACTTTGAACAGCACAGACATAATGTATCAGTTTTATAAACAAGGTAATTTTGTGAAACAACTGGTTTTCTAAATGTCATCATACGTACAAATGAGCCACAACATGACAGACCCAGCAAAGTGGCATGTGCACTCCATGAAGACTTCAATCAGCCTGGGCAGCTGCCCAGTCTGATCAGAGTCTTTGCTGTGCACTTAAAGGGTAGCTAGGGCTCTAAGCTAACTCCATGTCGACAGCAAAGAATCTGATCAGATTGGGCGGATGCCCAGTCTGATCTGAATTTTCGCCTGAGGCACATGCTACTTTGTTGGTTTTGTTATGTTGTGGCTCAAATTATTTCTGTAGTAACTTGATCTGGCCGTCTGTATCACAGGGAATGATGGCTGTACCCAGATCATAGGATCACATGAGACTCTTGCATGGAGTGTAAGCCAGAGATCTGTGTACATCCAGATCAAGTTCCTGTGGTAATGATATTTATTATATGCCTTTTTATCTGATTTAATATCCATTTCTTAATTCATTGATTTGGACATCAAGTGAAAAAACACAGGAATACTTTGCCTAATGTCTTGTTTGTTGACATTATGTCACTAATCTCGTATCACTGGTTCTCACTCTTGGTCTGCACTTAAAAGTATGAAGCTGGACCTAAGATGTAGCCTTGGTTTCAGGGATAGTGATACAGCTTCAGAAAATGCGAGTATCTTGATCCAAGTTTCTGTATCGGATTGCCAGAAAGTAGAAGTTCAAAGAGTGTATCATTGATAGGTATATAATAATATGGTTCCTACCTTTTATATGCTGTGCATTATAGAGACCTCTAACAATCCACTGCCCCTATGACCACAAGGCTGTGAGCAACCTTAACATGCATTAAACAGCAATTGAGGAGTATAACCCTTTTTAGACCAGAAACCTATTTTGGGGACATAGTCAGACCCAGTTTAGATGCTGCAAAATGCAGCATCTAAACTAGGTCTACACTGTTTGCTTACAGGAATTTCCGTGCAATAAAAGTGAAAATCGTCGCCTTAGCACAAAGTGTCAATAAATGCTTATATATCTTAAAGTGTTTGTTCACATCTTTTTCTAAACCTTTATAACATAGGTTAAAAATATAATGAGAATCATACCTCTAAAATTTTTGTGAAAATCATTTCAATTAGTGTGTAATTTGATGATTATCACTTGCCCCAGGAGTCTGCCATTTATAAGTTGAATGACCTCAAATATTTTCTGTTGGAATCACTTAGCAGCTGCAGCAAGGTAAAATGAGTTACAGAACAGCTGGAGATATTAGCTTAGAGTGCTTCAGTGCAAAGCCAGATCAGTCTGTTCATTGAAATGCACACTCTTAAACGTTGACAGGGAACAAATGCCTTTGCAGCACCTGATTCAAAACAGTTTAGACCATGATCAGACTGTTTCTTTAGAAGCAGTCTGATCTGGGTTAGCACTATTCTGTCCCAATACTTAGAATTTTAAGGTAATTCTGGCAATAAAAATCTAGCATTAGCAGGTCAGCTCACAACACATTGAAATAGTACTAGTACTTATATAAATAATAATAAGGAATACATTAAATAATGCATGAAAATGAGAACAATGGTAATAGCTGTTGGTTATACAAACATGGTGCATAGGCATACAAAAACTGCACTTGCACCATAGAAAATTGACACCTCAAGTATGTCAAGCTATCATCTGCATTTGAAAGTCTGTATTTCAAGTCATCTTCTGTATACTGAGGTGACCAGTGGTGCCTTTTTAATGTTTACCTCCTTAATCACATCCGAAGACATTATAAACTCAGAAACTAATTGCAGTCTTTCCATATGGAATCGCCGCCAACTCCTCTAGAAAGTGGTTCCACTGCGTAAAAGTTTTGGTAAACAAACGATTGCTATCCAGCTGTTTCAAGCTTTTAGACTGATGTGATCAGAATCATGTCTGCTGCCTGATGTTTAAGATAAGAGCAATAAACATGATTTTAATTACCATAGCAGATGAAGAAATGATCTGTAGAAATTAAATTAGGACATACTGACTTATTTATTTTTGATATAGAGAATCATTTAAGAGATCTGAACAATCACTTTAATTGGAGTTATTGACTTTTTGTGCAAAGGTAACAAAATATTCACCAGACACCCCTAAAATTACAAATGGACTCCTCTGTTTGATACAGATGCACCAGTTTTCTGGTCAAAAAAGGGTTAATTTTGTGCTACTGGTAATTGCAGGTGTATCTGTTGTGCAGACTGGTGAAGATTTATTTGGCAAGGAGAGATTCGCCGCTGATGGCTTAGCTACAGAATCAGAATGCCAGGAATTGATAGATCTTGCTAGGGTAGGTATTACATGGGGCTAGCTCTAAATAAGGGGATTCTTGATAAAAAAAAAATATATATAAATTTTTGCTTATGTATCCTGAAAGCATGTGTTGTTGCCCCTCATTAGAACTGCCTTGCTGAAGCATTTCTAATGAGGGGCTGCACAGCATATGCTATTGGGGCAGTTCTAATGATGAGTTACAACATCAAGGTGGTAAATGTGGGAACAAGCTCATTTTGTGGTACCTGATGTCATTTAGTTGAATGGTTACGCCTTCCTTGTATTATTTGAATTTAACAAAATGAAACAACTTTCATGGCTTTCTGTTTATTTGTTGTTGTTTTTTTAGGCACAACAACATGGCATTTAACACTGTTAAAGGAAAGATAAGCAAATTTTTTCCTTTAAGGGTTGACTTCACTTGAGAATGGAGACAAAAATGAAAATAGCCTAGCTGCTTCTCATTCTCTTTAGTCTCAAATGCAATTTTCAAGCTTTGGGGGAGGAAAAGAAAAAGAAGGAACAATAATTATCTGTTATTGTTATCTGAAAGCTTAGATCATGCTATTTTTTTTATAAAAACTAGGTTAGTGTAGACACAATTTACTTATATGTACCAAAATGAATCTGCCTAAATTGTAGTAACTTACAGTAACAAAGAGATCCTTATTATTTTTAGAAGCATGGTAAATCAGGTGATGGCTATCGAGGTAATAAATCTCCTCACACTGACAGAGAAATATTTACAGGACTAGATATTTCTTCTGCACTTAAGGTACATTGTTGGTAAACAGGGAACCAGACTTAAGCTGCTTTGCTTTGTTGGAGCTGGTAAAGGGCACCAGATATATACCATTTCGCAGCCTGCTTCCTGCTTTTGATAGTACTACCCACATCCGTATCCCCTTATATTATATACAGACCTCTGACTTTATTCCCTCTTAGTATAAAATAGAAATGAAACATATAGCTTTAAACGAAGGGTATTGGGAGAACTGTGGGGGCTTTAATTTTCATTAGCTCACCTGAACGAAGTTCAGGAAGAGCTATTGCACTACCCCCGGCGATGGCGTTGGCGTCGGCGTTGGCGTTGGCGGCATTAGCAAAATGTTAAAGTTTTTACGTTAAAGTTTTTAAGATCTCATAGTTTCTAAACCCTTTGATCGATTTGAATTATATTTGGTATGATTATAGATATTGGTCAAAAATTTTATTCAGCACCATCCACACCCCCAAGACATGACCTATAGGTCAAGGTTACGAACTTAGAAATTTCATGTTAAAGTTTTACGTTAAAGTTTTTAAGATGTCATATTTTCTAAACCCTTTGATCAATTTGAATTATATTTGGTATGATGATAGGTATTGGTCGGAAATTTTATTCTACAGCATCCAGACTCCTGCACATGACCTGTAGGTCAAGGTCATGGACTTAGACATTTCATGTTAAAGTTTTACATTAAAGTTTTTAAGATCTCAGAATTTCTAAACACGTTAATCAATTTGAATTTAATATACTTGGTATGATGATAGGTATTGGTTGGAAATTTTGTTCAACTCATATGACTTTGCAATTTTATGTTAAAGTTTTCTGAAGGTGTCATAGTTTTTAAACCATTAGATCTTTTTGAATTATATTTGGTTTGATGATAGATATTAGTTGGATATTTTATCAACCACATCCCCACCCCTGGACATGACCTACAGGTGAAGGTCAGGGACTTAGCAATTTTATGTTAAAGTTTTACAATATAGTTTTTTAGCTCGCCTGTAGGAAAGTACAGAGAGCTATTGTTGTCACTTGGACTTCGGCATGGGCATGGGCGTTGGTGTCACACTTTAAAGTTTAATGTCAATGTTTTTTATGTGATGGGCAAGGCACTGCAAGCGAGCTGTCCTGTACGGGGACAGGTCTTGTTTCATAAACTAATGTAAAGAAAAAAAAAAGTAGCATCTCAGCACAGGTCCTAATAAGCAATCATTGTACCTTGAATTAATTGTAAACTGATACAATTTGTATACAATATCTATTGATATGTTACATGTATATGCAAATCTTTGAAAGAAGACTGTAGGTAAAGCATTTATAGTCCCATTTTTATAGCATAAGGAATGTTGGACAAACATCTCTAAAAATTAGCAAATGGTAAAAGAGGCGCTTTACTTTAAAAAGTAATATGACAAAAAGAAGTAAAGGCTGTGAAGCGGTATAGAAGCAGTTAAACAGATTTTTTGTGTTGTTTCTGAGTGTTGAAGGCTGAAACAGAAAGCTAGTTGCCGGGTAATGAAAACTGCTGGGTTTCTCTAGATGTTTTAGGGAGGAAAAAAATTAAAAAAAATAATAATAAAAAAATGTCTCAGAGAGTGATGAAAAAACAACAATGTCTCAGATATTGATTCTTCAAAACTCTTCACAGAAAAATGTAGACAATGACATAGGCATAGGAAAAACATTCCAGACCAGACAGTGCATACCTAAGAAGAACACCCCAGACCAGTCAGTGCCTTCACTGATCTACATTGTGCATCCACTGGCTAGACTTCTTCTCTGTTTACATTCAGTTACACACATTTTCTCATTTGGAGCCTTACCATTTGCAGATCAGGCCCTGAGGTTATAAAAAAATTTTCTTCATGCTCAGCGGAGATTGTGCTCAAATTTTAATATTGAATAGAATTCAAAATACTAAACAAGGCTTGCTTTGAGCATTGAAATAAGATAATTTATCCGAAAAGTGAATATTAGAAACTGTAGAAATCCCTGCAAAATGCACAAGCTTTATTAAGTATGAGGTTGAATTTCCATGCTCAGCTGAGTGGAGTTGAGCATGAAGAAAAGTTTTCTAAAGCTTCTTCCACAAAGTTCTTGGTAAACTAAAAATATTTGGATGATTTTCAGTGATCAGATATCTTTTTAACCAAACTGGAGGAACTTTATGCCATTTGCTACACTGACTTTATGTGTCCGATTTTCAGTTCATGACGAATGCTGACAGATAAAGAAAACTCAAGTTTTAACCGTTTAAGGGGGTCACTAGTCTGTTTTATTAACCAGTCAAAAATTATTTCAAAGCCTGTTGTAAGAGGAGTGAAAATAGACACTCTCAAATAAGGTGGGCTGGAGCATATTTTCACCTCAACATGGTATTTTGGGTGTCTGTGGAACCCCTATGATATAAATTGTCGCTGTCTGCAAAGGATTTATGAATATCACACCTGAAGTATATTTATCATGACTGATTATATGTTTGGGTAATTTAACATGCACAGGCAATAAAATTTTGCATAAATACGCATGACAGTGGTTTTTCTACTGCACTGTGTGTAGACCATTTAACGGATATCTGAATACTGCTACAACTATTACAACTGAAGACAGCTGCAACTTCAGCTGACAGAACCTGTTTTCTGTTTTGGCCTTTATTTTAAGTGCATCACTATACTAGATGCACCAGTATTAATAGTCTCTTATTTCAGCATCTTTCTTTTACAGTTTTACAATGTGATCTTTCATCGTTCTGTTTTGTTTGTATATTGTTTGTCTTTATGTCATTGACTCATTGTTAGATTTTAACCAGTGTATTGTCTAATTCTTCTTTGTGTGACCTTGTAAATTGCGAGGCTTTTACACAAGTGATGGTGATTTCTTTTAGGAAATAGCTGGGCATGGGTTTATGACTTGGGCAGTGAAATCTTAAAATATGTATCTTTCTGCACTATTCTAACAATATTTGTGGGCTCATATTTGTAGTCTCACTTAATCTTGCATAGAGGATGTTTTTAGCTGAAAAGGAAGGTGACAAAATTTGCGACTGAACAATTTAAAAAGATATTTTTATTTCTGGCCCTTAAAGACAAATATTCTCTCCTATATATAACACACACCCAATTGTTAGCAGTTTTAGGACACTGGTATGTCATTACCTATGCGAGAGGGGGTATTTCCATTAATGAAATAAGTGTCACTGAACAGTTCAGTACCGGTAATAAGATTATGACAACCAATAAACAAAAATATTTGTCTTTAAAAATAAATTTGTTGATAATGACTTTTGTAAGCATACCTTATTTCTTTGGTTATAAGACAAGCAGTTATCCTTCCAAAATCACTATAACATGTGTAGATCAGTCTTGTGTAATTCTGCTAAAATGTGTTTTTCTCTTCCAATACAGTCCCAAAGAACTAGATCCAACTTGAAAGATGTATCCATATCTTTGGGATTGTTTTGAAAGGGTCTTATAACTGAGAAAATACAGTAGTTTTGTTTATATCTAGAAATATAATATACAAGAAATAACAGTCAACATGGAATTAAATGACTTAATCACTTAAGAACACTTATTTGAGAAAATCTGAAATTTCTTTTGTACGAATTTCAGTTTGTAATGTCATTGAAAAATTGGCTTAGCATGGCATACACAGTTTGCCATTCTCTGGTACCAATGATATCATAAATCTGTTACCGTAGCAACTAAGAGTTCATATTGATCATTGAGATGTCATTCTGCCTAGGCACTAAGCACAACAGTTGGTAATTCTGTAGTTGCTTTGGTAACAGATCAATGACATCATCCCACTTTTAATTCGAGAGGAGCATGGCATACAGTGTATGCCATGCTCCTCTTGTATTGTAAATGAGATGCTATCTGAAATTCTTACAATGGAAAAGTGTGATTTTCTCAGACCTATAATTCATTCTCAAATAATTTAATGCTCTGTTAGTCATGTATGTTGAATGTATTTGTGATGTTTACAGTTTCATATCATACGTTTGTTGTTTGTGTGTCATTTGTTTTGATTGCTTTTGCTAATTTCAGGAAACACTAACCCTTTCATTCTTCTGCCCTTTATACTGGCCTCCTCTGTTTTTTTAATTTGGGCAAGCCATCTGTTTAGAAATGGATGTTTTGACCAAAAATTGCAGCCAGAGTTTTGGGAGTTTAAAGATTAATACAACACTATTTTTTTCAGCTTCTTACATCTGATTACTGTCAGTCACGATAGATAAGGGTTAAAAGATTTATATTTATGGTTTAACTAATGGGTTTATAGTAAATTTACCATGCTTGTGAATATTTTCAACCCTTAAAGCGCCAAAATGAAAAATTGTTGAATTTGCAAACAGTGTAGATCCAGATGAGGTGGCTCATCATGAGCCATCTCATCTGGAACTATACTGTTTGCCCTATATTCTTTGAATTCTCAATATGATATAGCTTGGATAAAACTTTTTTTGAAATTTTGCAGACATAGATTTTGTCATCTGCTTTTTGGTGCATTAAGGGTTAAGATTTCTTTTGCTTAAATTTGAATATGAAGTGCTACTTCATCTGTTATTGAGTGACTGAATATTAATTTCATTATTCTGATTTATCGTGACTGACAGAAACTTAATGTGGCCAATGTTTATTCTCGTGCAGAAAGGAGTGGTGATGGGTGATGGATATGATAAAAGGGACAAAAGTAACCCCCTTGGCAGTAAATTTGTGTCCCCTTACAGTAAATATGAAAGTTTTGCCGGCCTAAATATAACTCGGGCTTTAAAGGTTAGTATAGGTTGGCTGTGAATTCAGAAGAATTTGTGGTGTCTTTAATAGTTTTATTTTACATTCTATAAAATAAACTGATGTTACTACCTCTATCTTACATATAACTCTCTTTCTTTCTTTTCCCTGTCTATTGTAAACTGCTTTTATTTTGGTTTCAGTAGTGTTTTATTTTGAGTCTGATTCTAGAATATCAGAATACTGGTTTGACATACATAAACTTTGCACAAAAATATTCATTTACAAAATCAAAGACATGCACAAAAGAATGCTAAAATGCATAAGTATCACATGGAAAATATTATATTTTCAGGCCCTCTAGAAATGGACATTTTAGTTCTTTTCTGCTCCTTATTACCTTCTTGCTTGGAGAGTAGAGCAATAGCTGTCAAAGAAGAAAGAACTGAGCAAAAAACAGAAAACAAACGAAAACAAAAAATATATAGAAAATGAGAAGCATAAAAAAGGAACTGTACTGTATTTTTAATTTACACTCCCCTTTCTTAACATCTGAGACATGGAGTTTCTTTGTTTTTGTCATGTGTTTGTATTATATGTGTATTTGTTAGATATGCATACACATATACTGTTTACTTGGTTTCTTTCGCATACAATGCTCTCGAAGTTTTATGCTATCCTGCTTTGATTTTGCTTTCCTCCATACTAACCCTTTCATGTGAAAAAGTATTACAGTACCTGTTATTTTAAAATGTCTGTAACTTACTCTACCATTTCCAAATTTGGACAAGTCTTATTAACTCTGTCCTGTCAAGGGAAGTTCAGAGCACTTTTGAAGTGACACTATATTAAACTATGTGTGTTTAAGCAGCCATATATGTATTAAAACTGCTGTTTTGATTTAAGGAACTCTTTCAACATGATTTAGAAACTTTTGTATGATGTTCATTACATATCATAAAATAGTATGCTTGAGCGTTTAATAAACTTGACTTAAGCTGTTATAGAGACTGTCATGCAAACATAATGGAGAATACATTATGTCATAGTTTTAGTGACATCAGGGTGTATGGCAACACTTTAAGGGTTTGTGCACCATTTTATGTAAGAGATAGAACTAAAGCATAGTACTATATGCTTCCCTGGTGGGGGAATGCGATCTGCAGAGGAAGGTTGGGTAGGGGCTGCTGTCTGTAGAAACCAAATTCTTTCTGGAGGGTCTTCTTTGAGAAAAGAGGCAAACACTTATACCAGAGTGATCTCCCTTAAAATGTATCCGTATACCCTTAACCCTTAAAGCGCCAAAAATTAAAATTGTTGAATTGGCAAACAGTGTAGATCCAGATGAGGTGGCTCATAATGAGCCACCTCATCTGAATCTACACTGTTTGCCCTCTAGTGTTTGAATTGTCAATATGATATTGCTTGGACGAGACTTTTTTTTGAAATTCTGCAGACGTAAATTTTGTTGTCTGCTTTTTGGTGCATTAAGGGTTAATAAATCATTTTATCTCAAATGAAACTAGCGGAAGTGAGACATAGGTAATACTTTTCTAGTGTCATCTGTGTAAACCTTTTGTTGAGTTTTCTGGTTTAGCTCTGTTTTGTGACAAAGCACAGACAGGTGAGACACCACTTTCTATGGAACTCTTGTTATCATGGAACTACCACAGTCTGTAAGATATGCTGCTGTCATTTAATTACAAATCACCAATGTTTTATCATGTCATTAACCTGTTCTCTTGTAATTTTATATAATTTCTATATACCTATTTTCAGCTCGTAACAGCCAACAAAATATCTGCTCATTCCCTCGAACTTCTGCTAGACATCAGTGAACAAGGTCGTCTGCTGGTGGAAAGTTATTTCAACCTCTCCAAGCCTCTCTTCTTTGATTTTACTCATCTGGTATGCAGGACAGCAGTAGAAGGTAAAATACAGAGAAAAAAGAGCTTTGCTTGCTGATTTCTCCATGAAAATATACATATTGTGAAACCAAGCAAAATACAGTTAACTCTCGGTATCTGGAACACTGATATCTCTTTCAAAGAAAAATGTTTGGACACATTCCTTATTTTTATTTGCATTTCAGCTCCTCTTATTTCAAACTACTAATATCTCAAACTACTAATATCTCAAAGCAAGTTTTCTGGGACCAGAAAATTTACTTTGAGATATCAGTACTTTCGGAAGAACTTTGACTGAGATATCGAGAGTTGAGTGTAGTTCTGACAGCATTTAGTCTGCTGTTTCTGTCTTACATGTATAAGCAGTCTGTCAAAAGATTCGTTCCATTCATGTATTTCTCCTACTACATGTAAGTGAAAAAAATGGCCTGCATAAAGATTTACATGTGCCAGACTCAATAATAAAATGAATGCTGTCCTTAAAATCTTTACATTTCATGGCACAGAAACTAGTGTGAGTCATTCTCATTTCCAGTGTTATATTTCGTTGCTTGCTTATAAAACACATCATCAGTAGCTAATGATACTTGTCGAAGTCAGTAAAAAGATTATATTCTTCCTGTACTGTCTATTATTTCATATTTAATGCATGGTAGTCATTTTCATGGGAAGTGTGTGTCATGCAAGTCTTAATTTAGCCTGGAACTGTTGCAAAAGTACCTTTATGTAACATTACTTCACTTCCACAAGCATATTATGAAACTTCTGCTGTTTAAAGATTCTGTTCTGTTCTGTTCAATTCTCGTATCGACGTTACCCAAGTGGCTCAACGGTACGTAACCATAGTTGCACACACTTGGCGCCGTGTGTCCGTCCAACAGAGTTTGTTTAAAGATACAATTTTAATCCTATTAAATGCCCCAGGAATGTTGCATTTTACGAAACGGGGGTGTTAATTAGAGTCTAAAGAGTAGTAAATCAGCCCCTGCCAAAATAGTTCTAATAAACAATATTAAGGTGAATAGATATACTTTCAAAGGCAGTACTTCTACTATTTTACTCTCTTTCCCCTTAATAGGAGTCAACTCTTAAAGGAAAGAATTTGCTCTTCTAGGAGAAAATTCTTTTTTATAAGAGTAGGAGCAAATTCTTTACTTTAAGAGTAGACCCCATTTCAAAGAGCTACCTCATCCAGTGAAGCAAACAAAGATTCCTGCAAGTTGATATAACATTCTTTTTAGAAAAGAGTCTGGGGCATTTATTACAGCAGGGGTGCTATTAGGATTAATATGGTTTTCATGTTTTGCTTCATGGTAATTCATAACTATACTCTTTATAAGTTTCAGGTGATGAAGATGAGGATCGAGACAAAGACCTGAGTCACCCTGTACATTCTGATAATTGTATGATACAAGATGACGGGACTTGTACTCCTGATGATCTCGCTTATGTACAGAGGCATTATAGGTAGGGTAAAGTGGGTTTTATTTGATTCACTAAGATCGGCTCCTTTTGTTTTTAGATATTTTTGAAAATTTGTGCTGCTAATAGCTGTAGATAAGATGATTTAGGATAATATGATCCACAACAAAACTAACAAAGTGGCATGTGCGCCCAGCAAAGACTCAGATCAGCCTGCCCATCTGCCCAGTATGTTCGAAGTCTTTTCTGAGCACTGAAAGGGTAGCTAATGGTCTAAGCTATCTCCATGTAGACAGTAAAGACTCTGATCAGACTGGGCGGATGCCCAGGCTGATCTGAGTCTTCGCTGGGTGAACATACCACATTGTTGGTTTTGTTATGACGTGGCCTAATTATACTGTGATACTCCACAGAATTATTTTATGACCTCTTACTAGAACTTCCTCAATGTGGCGGTTCTGTTGAGAGTCATAACTTCTTTCCCTGGAGAAATGTGTAAAATAATTAAAAATATGATCAGATAATTCCCTTATCTGCTAGAGCTTTGGACTTCATGAAAAATTGTGAGAAAATTTTAGCAATTAAAGTGACAGAAATGAAAATGTGGAATTTGCAAACAGCATGGATCCAAACAGGCAGTTTATTTGAGCCATCTCATCTTGATCTACACTGTTGCCTTTTATTCTTTGATTTTTCGATATGATAAAACTTAAATAAAAAAAAACAATTTTTGAAATTTTGCAGACAAAAATTTTGTCATCTGCCTTTTTTGGCATTTAAAGGGTTGTCATGTTTTATGGACAGGCAAATATTTTGGCACATGCATATCAGTTTTACTATATGGCATGGATACAGCTAATGTTAGTATAGTTAAGATCATACTGAGTTTATATTTTTTCGCATACCTTGTTCTGCTTGTGTATGCAGTACCGCAATTTTAACGTAAATACATTTTAAGTGTATATCTCTACCTGTCTTGTCAAGACTATTGTTATAATCTCTGAGAAATCCAATTTTATGGATACACAAGGAAAAACATAACATTGATTGATACCCAAATGGTTTTCTTTATGAGAGCTATTTGGCTTATACTAACGATCTGACAGGATAAGGTAAAGTTTAGATAATAATTGTTCAATAACTTCTTATTTTACAGAATCAATCATACATTGTGACTCCACATTTGAACTGCCTCAGTGAGGCAGTTCAAATGAGGGGCCAGAATGTATGATTTTTCAGTGAGAATGAACAGATTTCCTCTAGGTGTTTATATATCAAATATCACCTTATTTTGTTCCCTGTTAGAGCTACTATTATCACACCATTTTTTTTTGTTTCACTGCAGCGCTCTGATGTACCTTAATGGTGACTTTGATGGGGGAGAATTCTTTTTTGCTCATAACAACAAATCAGAACAGGTAGATACAATAAAAGTGGTTTACAGTTTTGACTAATGTTTTATCTATATTTTTATGCACTGATCAGACTGGAGCAGTTTGATATAAGTCTGCTCTGTGAGTCAAACAGTCAAAGTTAGTCGGCATTACATGTCCTGTAAGTCAACTTCCATTGCAAGATACCGTATTTTATTAGCCCTCAGATAGTTCATGTTGGTACATTTATGACTAGTTTATTGATAGATTTTATATTATTGAAGGTTGCAGATTTGTTAGGGTTCTAAAATGTTGGATGTTTGTAATTTGTATAATATATACAAGTCAAAGCAGTTTCACCAGGTGTCTGTTCTTCCAGTAGCTACCCAAATACATGTACAAGTGTTTCATTTCATAATAGCAAATGCTTAGAGCCTAAATAGGGAATTAAAACAAATACTAACTTTTTAACTAATATTATTTAAATTTAAACACCTAGTCCTTAACTTCAGATATCAACTATGAGTATGCTGATTCTCAAATATCTGATATCAACTACAGTGTTCTCCCCAGAAATTTCAGAAGGCATGTCGCTTTTGGCACAAAAATCAGACTTTGACTTGATCAATTTTTAAAATCCTTAATATAACAAAGTTTTGTCAAAATTAGCCTAAATTTACATTATAAATAATTTATTGAAGATGCTTGATGCATTTCAAACAAGTTTACTGGCTAAAAATGAAAATAATAGCACTTTAATAAATTTTCATTGGAAATTAAGGCATGTTGCAAAGGTAATTTGAAGAGAAAGGCATGTTGCAAGCGGCATGCCTTAATGGTCTGGGGAAAATCCCTGCAACGATGAATATGCTGACTCTCAAAATAAAATAAGAAATCAGCTATGACATGCTGACTCTCAAATATCAGATATAAACTATGAATATTCTGACTGTCAAGTATCGGATATCAACTTTCAATATCCTGACTCAAAATAAAATAAGAAATTTGTTTATTGTTCAGTCTGTCTTATGAAGTTGAACCATGTAAATTTCCACACACTGCAAGTTTTTGCAGAGATAAAATACTGCTATATGTGTGAATATTAATGCATGTGAGACTAAACATTGTGAAATCTTAATTTGAGCCACATCATGTGATTTCCAACAATGTGGCATTGGTGACAAGCAAAGGCTCTGATCAGACTGCACATAAGTGCAGTCTGATCAGAGCCTTCACTTGTCACATCAGCCTTCTTTGAAGTGACCCGAGCCATACAGCCGACAGTGGGATCTCTGATTACCCTACATAAATGAGACGGACAATCTGAATATTACATAACAAAATTGCCACATTGTTGGAAGTCACATGATGTGACTGAAATTTTGTTTTCTCATGAACATAAATACAGTATGTATTTTACTTTGTTTTCATTTCAGATATCATTGAAACCAAAGTGTGGAAGAATTGTTGGATTTAATGCTGGAGAATACCATGGAGTTAAAGCTGTAACCAAAGGTCAAAGGTGTGCTGTGGCCATCTGGCTAACACATGATCCAAACTTTAAAGAAATTTCCAGATCTCATACTCAAAGAGAATTGAATAAACTTTCTGAGAAATCAAACTGAGATAAAAGTAGCAAATCTAAGACATCAAACACCAGTGATTCAGTTATAGATGACAATGAAGAAAAGGCTGAAAGTTCAAAAACAGATACTAAAGAGACAGATGAGTTAGAAAAGTTACACACTGACATGGAAAGTACTTCAGAAATTTCAGATGAAGAGATTAGTGAAAGTATACAGTCAGAAAGTGAAGTGACAGAGAAGTTACAGTATGAAAAGGAAAGTACTTTAGAGGTTTCTGTTAGTGATTCTGATACAGAATTAGATGAAGATGATCATGATTCAGATATTCTTATTTCTGATATGGAATTAGATTCCCGTGATGAGTTGTGATAAGTGTCTTGCCTGTGACCAGCAGAAGTGAGACATAGGTACCCTAATGTGTTTAAGTCTTGGGACACCTAAAACCATTAATTTCCCATTTGTCCCAAATGGAAAATTAATGGTTTTAGGTGTCCCAATATTTAAGCACATTAGGGTGTTACTCTACACATATTGGCATCATCTGTCAGAGCTCCAGATAAGAAGGGGTAACAGGGATAATTCAAAGATAATTTTTCTTATTTCTCAACGAAAACATATGTTGTGACCCCTCATTAGAACCGTCTCGTCGAGATTGTTCTAATGATGGGTCACAAAATATGTTTTTGTTGAGAAATATGGATAATTATCCCTAAATTATCTCTGTTACCCCTTCTTATCTGGAGCACTGATCTGTGTAAACTTCCATTGAGTTTTCTGGTTTAGCTCTGTTTTGTGATCATGCACAGACAGGTGGGACAAACCATTCAGCAGCTATTTTCATGCATTGGTATTAGAGTTACACATTATTGTAAAGTTATATTTTATCCAAGAAAAATGTTCATATTTGTTGAAGGCTTTTTCAGAGCTCCAGATAAGAGGCATACTTGATAGTAACTACATGTATCAGACAAAGCTTTTCTATAAATAAGATTTTGAGCTCATGTGGCTCTCAGGGCTGTCAGAGTCAGGGAAAATCATCTTAAAAAAAATATCTTTATCAGTTAGAGAAATTTGGAAAGGACTTGAAATGTCAGGGGAAAATCTGGGACCTGGATAAATTGCAATGGCAGTCTTAAAAAATTTACTTATTCTGCATGCACAGATGTAGTAATGCCTCTCTTCACTGGGGGTCAGGGAAGGATATACGGTATTTTCAGGAAAGATGATCCTTGTTCAGAAGTAATTGTCTCCCTCTTCAGTGGGGTAACTCATTAAAAGAAATGATTTGCTCAGATTAGTTTCTTTAGGTGTAAACCCCCAATTTTCAGGTGATAACTTTAGCTCTGTTACAGGAAAGAGTATAATAAACTTTTGAAGTTATCCAAGGATATGAATCACTTAAAAATGTCAGGGAACTGTCTGGAATTCTGAAGTGGAGGATGAGCAGCAGCCCTAGGCTGAATGAGGGGCTACAGAATGTTGTCTACTGATTTTTTTCCAGAAACGTCGTCATATACTTTTCATACCTGGAGCTCTACTTCTTTTCAACTAGTTTGTCAGCTTATTCAGTTCATATCATTGTCAGATTGTATCTTATTGTGCCATATCCATAATGTTTTATATTTGATATTAAATTAGTATGTTGCAGTCATTATCCCATCTGTTCAAAGCATTGTTATCTTAATAAATTCGTTAGACAGGGTTCTTGAGGCTTATAGTACACATAAAATAAAATGTGCTAATATTTTTTTGTTGAAAAATGTGAGCAGCTTTTGCACTTTTATGGCAAAAATTAACATTGTTTTTTTCATACAATACCTTTGAAGTACAACTTCCTGTAACTGACAAAGTCATTGTTCTGAACACAAGGGGCCATATTCATAAAACGAGTTAAGTGGTTGCTATGCTGTTGCTAAGGCTAAATTTCTTTGAAGGAGATTCCCTACAACTATGAAATTTGCTCTGGAGGTTCCTCCAGACCAAATTTCGTAGTTGTAGGGAATCTCCTTTATAGATATTTAGCCTTAGCAACGGCATAGCAACGACTTAAGTGGCTTTATGAATACGGCCCCTTGGCCATGTTGATGAGAGTCTTTTAAATCAAAGTTGGCCTGCTGAAACTTTTTGTTTTAAGATACATTGTACTAAACAGTTTGTCCTGCAGAGGGAGTACATTTTAGAATGATTTTATTTTGGAGAGTTTAGCTGTTATAATATGTTTTTTACGTTCTTTGTGCCAAACTTAGATATCATTAGATATTCGAGCTCTCCTCTCCACAAACTCCTCCACACTTCAACTCCCCCCCCCCCCCCCCCCACCTCCAAATTCAAATTTACTTAGATATGCATGGTTTCTGTTTGTTGCTTATTATCTGGATAAACAGAGACACACAAAAACAATATCTGTCTTCTTTGTGTATTCTCAGACTTACATGATTTCTAACATGCCAATGTTGTTTTTAGAAAGAAAGAAATTTTTGTCTGTATGTGGAGGCTGATATTGTCTTAGAGTCTGGTGCTAATGCTTTTAGAAATGCAAATATTATTGCTTACTAATTTAAACAATTGGCTTATGTTGCATATACTTTACTCAGAGGAATATATGGACCTCAGGGTTTTGTAAGTCCTAGACAAGTTATTTGCAAAATGATTGTCAAAAACAGCGTTTGCAGCAATCCTGTGACATTATGGTCTTTATTTTTTGTGTACTTTTTGGCCACAGCTTACTCAGTATGCTTGTTTTAAGGTGAATGGGTACACTTTCATGGGGAGCAACTCTGCCACTTTCATTTTTGCCTCCATTATCAGGGGGGTGAACTCTTAAAGAAAAGAATTTGCTTCTAAAGAAGCAAATTCTTTACTCTAAGAGAAGACCTCATTTAAGAAGGGCTTGTTCAGGAAAGCAAACAGGAAGTTAGACGATTTTTTTCGCACTGTAAAAATGGTGGATAACCATGGAGATGTACTTAAGGTTCCAAGCTCTGGGCTAGTTGTTCAAAGCATCATCAGCTTAAACAGTAGTAAGTTAACCATTTATGCCTACAATTTCATAAAAGGACACTGGCCAACAGTTGAAATCTGGATCGTGCCCTGGGATTTGCGGCATCTGATCAAGGATCCTGATCAGACTTCACAGATAAGAAAAATAATCATGACCTTTGCAATTTGTACATGCCACCTTATGCTTATTTTGTATACAAATCATTATTAACGTGTATTGTTTGGATTGAATATGATAGATTATATGAGCCGCAACACGAGAAAACCAACAATGTTGTTGTGCACCCTAACACGAGAAAACCAACAATGTGGTTGTGCGCCCTACGCAGACTCAGATCAGCCTGGGCATCTGCCCAGTCTGATAAGAGTCTTCGCAGAGTGTTTGAGCTCTTAATGAAGTCTGATCAAACTGGACAGATGCCCAGGCTGATATGAGTCTGTGCTGGGCACACAACCACATTGTTGGTTTTCTCGTGTTGCGGCTCATTTCGTTATGCACTTACCATCTCAGTATGGTGCAGTATATGTGCCTTTTTCTATCTGTCTTTCATTGTTCATTGAGATTTTACTATGCAATCAGAAATGTTTATTGTATTGTAATGTTTCTTGTCTACCGTATTCTGCATATTTATATGTTCTGTCTTGCATGTTAATTGAGGTGTTGCATGCTGTCTTACTAAATTGTGCCAAATATTTTAATTTGTTGCTACTTTGTTCTGTAAACCAACTTCTTTTTGAGAAAGAAACTTTTCAGCTGACATGGGAGAAGCTGCAAAAATGGAAATTCTTAAAGCACCAAATATTGAAAACAAGTGAATCAGGTGAATTTATCAACAGTGTAGATCCAGATGAGGTGGCTCATAATGACAATGCAATACAATACAAATTCTTTATTGGCATTAAACATATACAAATGCTTTTCGCCAAAAAAAGCAACATGGCAAGTGGGTTTAAAAATACAACAGATTGAATAGGTGTACAAGAAGCATTAAATGGGAGTAGTACTACAAAGAAAAAAAGAAATATATGTATATACTGACCCCAGCAAGCACACGATATCTAAATGACGTCAGACCGATGTCAGTGCGACATTACGTCGCATCGACGTCGGTACGACGTCACTCTGACACCATAATGCCTGCTATGGACATAAACCTCGCAATACCTTTGTTTTATATACACAATGTATAAATATTACATTTAGTATTTGATGTCAAATTGAAGGCCAAAGAGAGTGGTAAAATACGGAGATCGGGGTATCTCGCTGGACTGCCCTTTGGGACTCATCCAACAAGTCACCACATGAGCCATCTTAATCTAGCCTTACACTGTTTGCCTATTAGTCATTGAATTCTCAATATGATATAGCTTGGATGAAATGGTGGCTTAATTTTGCAGGTGTATATAAATTTGTTTTCTGTTGTTTTGTTTGCTGGGAGGGGGTGGGGGGTGTTGCAGGGAGAGTGGTTTCGGGGGGGCTTTAATGGTAAAAGGTTAAGATTAGGTCTATGATAAATATATTTTGATGTACTCATGTGGACCAACAATGACCATGTTGGAAAGTTGAAGAAAAATTTAACAGTTTCTCAGCAAAATAAATTTGGTTTGCAGTAAATTGTCAATGCTCAGTCTTTTATACATATCGCTTTCTACTAAATGATATTTTATAGATATGCTGATAAATATGATTACATTTGTAGAGTGTATTAATATAAGACAGACTTTGTAATCTGGACAGCATTAGCTATTAAGTGAGCATTGATCTTGTTTGTCTCTGACTATTTAATAAAAGAGCTTCAGCTCATAGGGGAGAGTCGGGAAACTTCGGACAGTGGCATTGTTTCCTTTATATGTCAGTTGTTTTGAACTAAAACAAAAATAACTGGCCAAACAGTGAAAATCTTGATGGGACGGCTCATTATGAGCCGTCTCATCTAGATTTTCACTGTTTGCAATTGTATGTCCGAATTTACCCTCCTGTCCGAAGTTACCCAACTCTACCCTAATTTACATAACTGTGTTGTCTCACCTGCAGCTAGCAGAATTGAGACATATGTATGACTTTACCGGTATAGTCAGCATCGATGGCATAAACATTGGGGGCATTAACCTTTGTCTGGTTTTCAGGTTTAGCTCTGTATTGTGATTAATGAGCTGACAGGCATGGCACAGCATTCTGTGGAATTCTTGTTTTATATATGATTATCAGGGGCGTAGCTAGGGCCACTTACACAGTAAGCGCAATCATATTTTATACTCTTTGAGAGCATTAATAGAGGTACAATTATGCTCAATTAACAACATTTCAGCATGAAAATACGCAGATCAGATGTGTGTTAAAATTTTGTCAATTTGACAAAATTTCAATACGCACCTGCGTATTTGCGTAATGGTAGCGACGCCCTTGATTATTGCTATTTTTTAAACCACTAGTAATTTAATCTAGTCCACTACCATTCTTAGCTGATACTGTATTTGTGTGTATGTGTTGGGTTGCGTGGGTATATGTTATGGCATATTCATTGAATAGCATACTCTTATTCACTACTTAGAGAAATCAACTATGTAGATATTGTAAAGCACATATATTTGGCAGTAACTTAATTTTGGCACTGGTAACAGTAAAGATGAAACTCTCAATCTAAATGTCAGCTAGTATTCAGTTTTCATATATACATAGCTTGACATATAGCTGAAATAAGGAAAGCCCCAGAATTAAATTGTGCCAGTAGGTCATTCTCATAAAACACCAAAATTGGGTTCCCCAGATACTGATTAACTTTACATTTCAGGCCCATGACCTTTAAAGAAGACAGTGATTTATTACGGTGATTTTAAGGAAAGCCTCAGAATTAAATTGTGCCAGTAGGTCATTCTCATAAAATCACCAAAATTTGATTCCCCATATACTAATTAACTTTACATTATGGCTTCGAATTTCAGGCCGTTGACCTTTAAAAAGTCAGCGAGCTATTAAGGACCACTTACTGTTGGGGCCCTTTGAAAACAGGATGTATCTTAGGTGCATACAGTACATTCAGGTTCCAGCTGTCTACATGTGTGAATGATTGTGTGTTGGTATCTGTATGAGTTTATGTATCTCTTTATTTATCATGATGTCCCCCCACCAAAGGTGAGGGGGGACGTATTGTTTTCAGTGCAGTTCCCGGTGCGTCGGCGTCGGCGTCCCACTCTTGTATGCGCGATATCTCTTGAACCAATTGATGGAATTTCACCAAACTTCCATGGATATATCATTGGGACAAGGTTAAGAGCTGATTAGATTTTGCTGACCTTGACCTCATTTTCAAGGTCACAGGAGAACTTAAATGGCGTGAAAATTTCTTGTATGCACATTATCTCCTGAACCAATGGATGGAATTTCACCAAACTTTTATGGATATATCATTAGGACAAGGTTAAGAGCTGATTAGACTTTGGTAACCTTGACCTCATTTTCAAAGTCACAGGAGGACTTAAATGTCGTGAAAATTTCTGGTATGCACAATATCTCCTGAACCAATGGGTGGAATTTCACCAAACTTGCATGGATACATCCTTAGGACAAGTTTAAGAGCTGATTATATTTTGGTGACCTTGACCTCATTTTCAAGGTCACTGTAGGACTTAGCTGACAATTTCTTGTACCCACGATATCTCTTGAACCAATGGAGGGAATTTCACCAAACTTGCATGGATACATCATTGGGACAGGTTTATGAGCTGAGAAGATTTTGGTGACCTTGACCTAATTTTCAAGGTCACTGAAGGACTTAGATGACAATTTCTTGTAACCACTATATCTCCTGAACCAATGGATGGAATTTCACCAAACTTGCATAGATACATCATTAGAACAAGCTTAAGCGCTGATTAGGTTTTAGTGACCTTGACCTCATTTTTAGGTCACTGGAGGACTTCGATGGCAGTTTCTTGTACCCATAATATCTCTTGAACCAATGGATAGAATTTCACCAAACTTGCATGGATACATGATTGGGACAGGTTTGAGAGCCTATTAGATTTTGGTGACCTTGACCTCATTTGCAAGGTCACTGGAGGGCTTAGATGACAATTTCTTGTACCCACTATATCTCTTAAACCAATGGATGGAATTTAACCAAAACTTGTATGGATACATCATTGGAACAAGTTTAAGAGCTGATTAAATTTTGGTGACTTGACCTCATTTTCAAGGTCACTGGCGGACTTAGATGACAATTTCTTGTACTCACTATATCTCCTGAACCAGTGGATGGAATTTCACCAAACTTGTATGGATAGATCATTGGGTCAACTTTCAGAGCTGATTAGATTTTGATGACCTCGACTTCATTTGCAAGGACATAGTCATCTATGAAGGATATCTTTAGAACAAGTGGATGGATTTTCTCCAAACTTGCCTAGTATTTTAATTGCACAGGTTTTTTATTCATAAGGGGGGATTGGAAATGGGCTGTTGGGGGGACATCAGTTTTTCTCTGAAAAACATTTCTAGTTTATTTATAAATGTGTATGTGTGTGCATTTCTTTACACTTGATTTTGTTCATATTCGAGTCATATATTTACAAGTACCTCACCCCAAAATTTCTGAAATTGGCCTGCCTCATAGTTGAATTTGGACAAGAGATAACATATTTAGACAAAGCATATTGGCCATAAATCTCAAACAAAATGTCAAAATCCATTATAAACAGTGAAGATCCAGTAGAGATAGCCTAAGGCTAATGGGTACACCTCCCTGTTCTTCTGCCATTTAAAAAATAGGGAGTAACTTTTATGATATCGTGTTTGGTTTCCAGAACCACAAAGCTCTTCCACAATTGGATTTTGTCTTAAAGGGAAAGTATTTGTGCCTTTAACCCATTGCATTCTGGGTATTTTGTATATGCCTGTTTTGAAAAAACGGACGTATTATGTCGTGGCGCTGTCCGTCCGTCCGTCTGTCCGTAAACATTCTTGTGCGCGCCATAACTCAGTAACCATTTGGGATATCGTCATGAAATTTTATAGGCATATGTATTAGGTTGGGGGAACGTGTCGCATACAAGAATGGTTGCTCCCCCTTTCTTAGTATCGAAGTTATGCCCCTTTGATCAATTTTTTCCCTGCAAGTCTTGTGCGCGCCATAACTAGATAACCGTTTGGGATATCTTTATAAAACTTCATAGCAATGTGTATGAAGTCCTAACGATGTGTCGCGTACAAAAATGGCTGCTCTTTCTTTCTTCCTTTTAGAGTTACGACCATTTCATTAGTACTTTGAGCCTATTTTTGCGTATACTTATCTTGTTCATGCCATAACTTGGTAACCGTTTGGAATATCATGATGAAACTTTATAGCAATGTGCATGATCACAAGACAATGTGTCATATATAAGAATGGTTGCTCCCTCTTTCTTAATTTTGGAGTAACCTCCATTTGATTAGTATTTTCAGGTGTTTCTCATTCACTCCATATCTCCTGAACCTTTTGAAATATTAGAATGAAGCTTTGTAGGAATGTGTATAATAATGGGGCAATGGATCCTGAACAAGAGCCACAACTCTGGCTTACTTACTGAATTATCTGCCCTTGCATGAAATTCCTGTTTACTTTAATTCCTTAACCATTCGAAATAAATGGTATGAATATTATAAAAATCATTTCAAGGGAATATAGTACAACCAAAAAAGGTATATCTAGTATGTTTAGGTTATCTCCCTTGTACCACTTTGTCTATCCTTTTGTAAGCAATCTTGTTCATTCTGTTTCTGCTTTATGACATTTAAACGGGCGTATTATGCGCCGCTTGCGAAGCCCTTGTTGTCGTCTGTTGAAACTGTCGTCTGCATCAAAAATCAAGAATATTTTGACAATATTGGTCTAACTAACTCTTGTAGAAATGATGTCTAGGCAGCTAACAGTTTGGACCTCAGAAACGTGGGGCCTGATCTGGATCCAAACTGTTTGCCCAGACACCGCTAAAAGGGTATCCCGAATGGAATGGGTTAAAGTGTTGATTCCCATTGAGAAGGGAGAAAAAAAACTAAAACTGGCAAAGTTGCTTCCCCTGAAAGTGTATGCATCTTTCTAGAGCTCTGGGGCCGTATTTATAAAACAACTTAAGTCATTGCTATGCTGTTGCTAAGGCTAAATTTCCATGACAGAGATTCCCTACAACTATGAAATTTGCTTTGGAGGAACAGTCTTTTTCAGAAGTGGTTGCTTTGGAGGAACAGTCTTTTTCAGAAGTGGTTGCTTTGGAGGAACAGTCTTTTTCAGAAGTGGTTGCTTTGGAGGAACAGTCTTTTTCAGACTGTTCCTCCAGAGCAAATTTCATAATTGTAGGGAATCTCCTTTGTAGAAATTCAGCCTTAGCAACACCATATCAACCACTTATGTCATTTTATAAATATGGCCCCTGAAGAATTTATAAGCCAGCTTATCTGGATCTGCACTGTTCACTATAGTTTCTATCAGGCTGTCAGAGGTGAGGTTTGAGATTGACAGACAACTTCATGGTTTTACATTGGTTTCAACAGTATTTCAGTCATATCAGGATGATGGGAGATTGACTATGAAGGACTTAGAGCAATGAAGCACCATTTAGATTCTGACACGCATAATCTCCCCTTCAGTGGGGACCAGAGCTCCAGATAAGAGTGGGTATTGAGGATAATTCAAAGATAATTTTTCTTATTTCTCAATGAAAACATATGTTGTGACCCCTCATTAGAACCGTCTCGACGAGACGGTTCTAATGATGGGTCACAAAATATGATTTAATCGAGAAATGTGGATAATTATCCCTAAATTATCTTTGTTACCCCTTCTTATCTAGAGCACTGGGGACTCAAGCTGTCAAGAGTGCCAACAGCTCAGCCATGCAGATGCTTCTTAGGTTTGATTGTTATATACAGAATACCTGCAAATAATGCTTTTGTTTTTCCTCAGTAATATACTGTATTCATGTCTTTGTAACTTGTATTGAGGTAGCCATGTATGGTCATTTTCTACAATGAAACTATTCTGTATAAAAGCCGGGACACAACAAAACTAACAAAGTGGCATATTTGCCCAGCAAAGACTCAGATCAGCCTGGTGAACCGCTCAGTCTGATCAGTCTTCAAGGTGTGCTATAGGGCTAGCTGAGGATCTACCCTAGCTCCATGCAGACAGCAAAGACTCTGTTAAGACCCGGTGGATACCCAGGTTGATCTGTGTCTTTGTTGGGTGCACATGCCACTTTGTTGGTTTTCACGTGTTGTGGCTCATATCATTTAAATTTTAATACTATTCTATGCAATTCTTATTTATGTACATTTTTGCATTCTTGCTTTAAATAATAAATGGATTTTGAATCTCAAAGTTTCTTAATGAGGTGAATATATTTGTTTAAAAATACAGCTGTGTCTTTGTTTTATCCTTATATAATGCTAGATATTCCAGCAGCTCTATAGAGCTCTTTGATCACTGTTTAGAGTCTGTTTGCATTTAGAGTTCCAGAGATTATACATTTACATTCATTTGTAAAAAAAAATACATTATGGTTCATCATTAGAGCTTGCTTTACCCTTTGTTAGAATGCTTCCCCACTACCATCCCCTTCCCTGGCCCAGGGATAGCAGGGCCATAATGGGGCTTAAGCACACCTAACATGTTCTTATATCAGCATCCCCACTGTGCTTCAGGTCTCTGGGACTTTGATTACATGCCTAACAGACAGGGCGGTTTTCACATTAACCTGCCAAGATTTGAACAGGGCTTTTGGTGGAGCTATGGAGAAAGCTTGTCCTTGATACTCGAGCTCTAGATAAGAGGGAGTATTTGATGATAATTAAGGATAATTTTTCTTATTTCTCATTCAAACCATATGTTGTGACCCCTCTTCTGAACTGTCTCGTCGAGACAGTTCAGATGAGGGGTCACAACATATGATTTTATGCAGAATCAACAAAAATTATCCCTGATTATCACCAAATACTCCCTCTTATCTAGAGCTCTGTCAGATATGCATGGCATAAAGCAAGGCTCTGAATGATGAAAAGTCAAACTCACTTTACTCCCCAGCCCTAGGGAGGCTGTGGTTACAAATTACTGGTGCACAGAGAATCAGTATAGAAGAAATAAAAAAAATTATCACAGGCCTGATATCATGCAGTACCCGTCTGCCACTCCCATCCTAACCCTTAATGCGCCAAAAAGCAGACAACAAAATTTACGTCTGCAGAATTTCAAAAAATGTTTCGTCCAAGCAATATCATATTGAGAATTCGAACACTAGAGGGCTAACAGTGTAGATTCAGATGAGGTGGCTCATAATGAGCCACCTCATCTGGATCTACACTGTTTGCCAATTCAACAATTTTAATTTTGGCGCTTAAAGGGCTAATATAGGATTCTGGTTTCCTTTGATTGTCTTGAACACAACTAGCAGAAGCAAGCCATATATATTATCTTTGATGTTGACAGGTAAACTTTCGTCAAATTTTCTAGTTTAGCTCTGTTCTGTGACTATGTGCAACTAGGCAAAACATGACCTTCCATGGTATTCTTTTGAATATGCTTTAGCGTTTTGCATAAATGAATATATGAGCAAGAATGCCTGACATATGATAAAAGAAATTTTTGTCAGTTCATGTTAGCCAAATTGGACATTCTAGAGCCTGAAGCTGTAACGGGCACAGTCCAGCCTGAGGCTAGTAATCCACCACTTTCAGATGCGTAAAATTTATGTCACACCTGGCTGCATCACCTGAACATTTCTTGCCCATTTACCAAGCAAGACAAGGTTTTTCCCATGGTTAGAAGCTATGTGGAATCTTCTGTCTCTTACCTCATGATTTGTTAAGTCATATCTCTATTTAAGATGGATTTAAAGACATAAAAACAAAACAAGATAGAGTTGATGTCATTATGACTGTTGACACCACAAAATACTTTTAGTAAAGTATAATGTGTGACATTATCAAAGTCAAATTCAGTCATCCCTCAGGTGCACTTCTTTCCCTCTAAATGACAAAACTATCAACACCATTATGAGTTAAATGCCAGGTGAAAAATGTCCAAATTCTCAAATCTGTAAAAAAAAGTGAAAATTATGAACGAGAAAAAGTATGTACAAGAGTTTGATAAGGAAATTCCACCCACAGGATCAGAATCTGCAAGTCTCGCTTTTGACAAAATATTCTGACCCTTTGATGGAATTTCCTTGTCCCACAATTAAATAGAGTTTATTAATCGTTCCATTTAAGATATGGGATTTATAAACCGAGGGAGGTTTGAAGATCTGATAAAGAAACGAGTCCAAGATATGGGATTCATAAACCGAGGGAGGTTTGTAGATCTGATAAAGAAACGAGTCCAAAGGACGAGTTACTTTATCGGATCTTCAAACCTCCCGAGGTTTATAATCCCATATCTTAAATGGAACGATTCAATAAACTGTATATTACATTCGTATGCCTTAGATTTAAAGAATATTTCCATCTGTATTTATGTTTTCAAGTGTCCTTCCGAGAGCTTGTACACAACAGCGCGAAAGGATACATGAATACTGAATTGCTTTGACCGCCATTTTTTTTTTGAACGGGCCAATGTTTGTTATACTAAGAATAATTTACTGACCAAAGGTACCTGCATCATATCTTTACAATCGTCGTCTGCACGGCTATTGGTCCGGACGATCCAAGGCTCGCTCGATAAAAGTCTGTTTTGAGCTGGATGATACGTTTCTTATTGCACATTGCGGAGCATGTATCGTAAAAGGCAATGCATTTCCGCATAAAATGTCATTTTCATAAATCATTCATGTCCAAACGCCATAAATACACATCAAAGTTTGTTATAGGTTTGTTTAGCGTCTGTTGTTTTTCTCAAGATCATTAAAGACAACTCCAGCGGAATTTAATACCTACAACTGCAGTGGAAAGAAAGAGCTTAGGAAAGTAGTTCTAAAAGCCGGTACCCGGTCGTACAGCAATAACTGATCTCCTAATGTTATCGGGAAGGTAATCAATCTAGGGGAATTTATTTCCCTAGAGGAAATAAATCCTCGTAGAGAACTGGGAAATAGCATATTTATATTGACAAGAAATCCATATACATGTATTTCTTCGTTAACAATGTAATATTAAAAAATAAGAAAGGTACGTACTCTTAATCCTGGGTGCAGCAGTAATGGAGACTGTTTGATGATGGAGCTGAACCAGAATAGAGCTGAGAAGTTTATATTGATAACATTTTTGATTGAAGTGCAGTAGCATGACTCCTAACAAGTAACTGTCTATTTCCCACTACATCACTGTGCTGCTTCTTGTTGACTGCTGGGTGGTGCAGTATACATCCAATTGATGATGGAGATGATATTTGTTTGCTAATTAGTTACACCATTTGTTGGTATATTCTTGAGAGAAAAAATTGTTTTGCTGTAAGACAGTTGACTGTCAAAGGCAGTATTTTAGGTGTCCTTATTTTTAGAATTTTATGGTATATTGATCGGTGGAGAAATGAAGCTAAGACATTTGTATCTATCTAGCCAGGCCACAGCTTCGAAAGTCAAATCTTCTAACAGCACTGATGTGTTCAATCAGAAGGAATAAAAAAGACAAAAGAGTAGACTCTGAGCAGACTTCTTCTGAGGTATAGTCTGTAAGCGAAAGGTTTGAAAAAAATCATGCCTTTGAAGGCTTTCAAACACAGTAGGATAATAGTTGTAGTCAAAACAATTCAGCTGTACTTATGTGTGGTTACTGTATGCTGACCACCTTGACCCAGTTAGTATGATAAAGTCACTGTTTGTTTTAGTTGACCCACATGATAAACTCTGCCACTCTCTCCTTGAATATCATAGTGACAAATGAATTATATCATAAGAAAAGGTAAATAATACTTTTTGTCATAGTAAATAATAAAAGCACCGCAGGCACTGCATGATACCCCGCCACTGCTGTGCATCCTAACTTATTTTTTGAGATATATAATAGCTAAAGAGCCACAGAACTGAGATAGACAGAGATATGATGTCCTTACTGTAAATAAATATTAATATAAACCACCCAACAACGTGGAGCATTCTGACCAGTGTAGATTTAGATCAGGCTGTAAAGCATTTCTTTGAGCTGAGAGACTCTGTTTCCTATTCTATGGTGTTAAACATATCAGTGAAGTTTCATTCAGATATTCCATATAGTATAGGAACTACAAGTCAAAAAACATTTTTCAGATCTATCAAGGGGGAATACTCATTAACTGGAAAGGTAAGAGTGATTGTTCTTTGTCACAATATGTAACCTTTGATGTGAAACATACCTATGAAGTTTCGTTCAGATATTCCATATAGTAAAGGAACTACAGATAAAAAAACGTTTTTCAGATCAATCAAGGGCGGATAACTCACAAACCGGAAAGATCAGAGTGACAGTTCCTAGTCACTATATGAAGCCTTTGATGTGAAACATATCTGTGAAGTTTTATTCAGATATTCCATATAGAAAGGGAACTACAGGTCAAAAACCATTTTTCAGACCTATCAAGGGCAGATAACTCATGAACTGGAAAGGTATGAGTGATGGTTCTTTGTCACAGTATGTAACCTTTGATGTGAAACATATCTGTAAAGTTTCATTTAAATATTCCACATAGTAAAGGAACTACGGGTAAAAAACATTTTTTAATTCAATCAAGGGCGAATAACTCACAAACGGGAAAGGTAAGAGTGACGGTTCTTAGTCACAATATGTTACCTTTGATGTGAAACATATCTGTGAAGTTATATTCAGATATTCCATATAGTAAAGGAACAATAGGTCAAAAACCTTTTTTCAGACCTATCAAGGGCGGATAACTCACAAACTGGGAAGGTCAGAGTGACGGTCCTTAGTCACAATATGTAGCCTTTGATGTGCAACATATCTGTGAAGTTTCATTCAGATATCATGAACAGTAAAGGAATAACAGGCCAGAAACCATTTTTCCAATACGAAAAAGGGCAGTAACTCCGTTAAAAATGGACGGATTTTGCCCATTAACAATCCCATACCACTCATCGCCGATAACAATATGTATGCAAAATTTGAAAAAATTCCGTGAATAAATACTCAAGTTATCGATCGGAAATGGTGAGCACGGACGGACGGACGGACGGACACCGAAAGGTATAACATAATACCCCGCCACTAAAGTGTGGCGGGGTATAACAAATGCCCAGATCATTTGAGCTGTGTTACACAAAAAGGTGACCACCTATCTGTGGACACCAAAGACTCTAACCAATTTGTGAATCTGTGCAGTTTAGCTAGAGCCATCATTTTGTGTCTGCGTGATCCTTAGGGTCCATAGTTGTGTGCAAACAGCTAAGGCCGTGACCAGCCTGCATATCTATGCATAGATATGCAGGCTGGTCTGAGCTTTGGCTGTTTGCATATGGATGAAACACCTGTTTGCTTGTCATGTTACATACTGTTATTGCTCTAAATATTGGAACATACATTACCAGTTACCATAATTTCAGTCTTTAATTAAGGTGACTGGGTACATACACTTTCAGGGAAAGCAACTGCGTCATTTTCATTTTTGCCTCTCTTTTCAATGGGAGTTTATTTCTAAAGGAAAGAATTGGCTTTTATAGGAGCAAATTCATTCCTTTAAAAGTAGACCTTAAATTTTGGAAGTTTTTTTGTCATTGATGGAAGCAAACAGGAATTCACAAAAATTGTTCCACATGGTAAAAATGACAGAAAAACATGAAGGCATATATACCCAATTACCCATACACCTTAAATTTGAACAGATTGGATCATTACAGACTGAGCTTTACGAAGAGATAATAAGTTGTCGGGGCAGTGAAGGCTCAGATCAGCCTGCATATCCCTGCATTCTGATCAGATTTAATCATGCTGACATGTATGTTTAAGGAATCTGAGGCACCAGATTAGGTGGCATTTATCTGGCATGAAATAGATGCATAGGTCAAATTTGGTATTCTGCTTTTGAAATGTATCTGTAGATATTGATGTACTATACCCTGTCAGTATATGGTACTACATATATATGCACCATGTTGGTAATGCAGATGTTGCGAAGTACACATTGTTAGTAAAGATTTTATTTTTTGGAATATTATTTAACGCTTATAGCCCCAAAAATGAAAAATGTTGCATTTGCAGTCTGGTCAGAGCCTATGTGGTCACAAAATGCTGACTTTCATTTATTTTAGTACTTTAAAGTTCCAAAATTGACAATTGTTAAATTTTCAAACAGTGTAGATCAAGATGAGGCAGCTCATAAGACATGAGGCACCTCATCTGGGTCTACATTATTTGCCCTCATGCAGTTCTTTGAATTTTCAATATGACACAGTTTTGAAAAAACACTTCTTGAAATTTTGCATAAGTAATTTTGTCCTCTGCTTTTTTTTTTTTTTTTGCACTTTAAAGGTTAACTTGCTATTTTTTGGTTACATTTCTGAATATGGAGATCTGAATCAGTTATGGGCAAGTTTTCAAGGACAGGAGGCTTATGGAGGGCAGTTGTGAATCTTCTTGCAAGCAGACGGCAAGGAATATATCTGTGTAAACAACACTGTAGATTTTTCTCCAAAACAACGAGGTAAGTACAATATTTCTTAAAAAAAATCACCCTGCAATTCAGAAGTCTTATAAATGATATTTTGTAAACAAAATTTGAGCAACAAAAGACCAATTTTGGTGGTTGAATTTTTACCATTTTTTGGCAGCAAAAAGTGAGGGGGATATATTAGTGAGGTGGCATTTTAATAGTAGATATATGGTAGATGGAGTAATGAGCAAATCTGTGCTTGAGCAAACTGGAAATCAAGATAGACTGCTCCTTGTGTAGTATGAAAAGGCTACCATGAAAATTAAAAGTATTGGAACCGATACCCAGCTGGCACATGACGTCACAATGACGTCGTACTGATGTCAATGAGATTTCATTACATCTCATAGACATCAGTACGATGTCGTTTCAACGTCCTGTGCCTGCTGGGTAGGTCTGACGGGATAATTAGGTCTGAGTAAACAATGCAGACCCAGATCAGACTGCTGCTTAAGAAGCCTCCACTATTTGCCATTCAGTCTGCATCCTTTGGATGCATCACTGCATTATAAATATGCTCCAAGCCAGTTTAGTGAGTATACATAGGGTATAAACCAGTCCGGCAATTTTAGCTTCCTGCAGAGACTGTCATATTTGGCTTCCGTCGAGACTGCTTGATCTCTTGCTTTCTGCTGAGACTTCTGTACATGATAAATGGCTTCCTGCAGAGACTGTTCACGTGATACTGCTTCCTGCCAAGGCTCTCGACAGGAAGCAGAGTCAGGCGGACAGTCTCGAGAGGAAGCCATTTTTCGAGGACAGTCCCTGCAGGAAGCAAGAGCTTGCGGACAGTCCTGGCGGAAGCCAAATATGATGGACAGTCTCTGCAGGAAGCAAAAATTGGGGGACTGGTTTTTTCTTGTGGTACGTATACATATAAGATTGTTCTTACATCAGACTTACATGAATCATATCATGGCGGTACTGATCAGATCTGCTTTTGATTTTAATGTATGGGATGTCATCTGGTCAAATGTCAGTTGCAAGTTTCAAAAATGAATACCGGTAGCAGAATTCAACAACAATAATTAATTTGCTTGTTTGTTTTCAATTATGGTATACACGTGTTTGCAAACATGTACTGGCTACTAGTATATCTTTAGCCAGTATCAGTCAGGATCTTTGCTGTTTTATAATGAGAATGGGTGACATACCTGGATAGTTTCCCTTAAATGTAAACTAGTGCTTCTCTTTATGTCACTGTTTCAGTTCACATCTCCATGGCAACAGTGATTTTGCTTCTCCAAGGTCACCAGGAGATACTGGGTTTATTTATAGCCCATACAAAGATGTGCCAATTCCAGATGTGACCTTCACAGAATATGTTTTCTCCAAACTAGATCAGTATAAGAATTTAACTTGCATGGTAAGTAGAGCTGCATCTTGAGGAAACATTGATACATTTTGAAGGGAGATAAGTCTTACCTGAAATTATTTGACTCCCTTATTACAGTGGCTACTCTTAGAGAGAGGAATTCACTCTCAGAGACTGAAAATATTGTTAATCGTTTTGTTGATTTATGTTTAAATTTACCAGTTGTATCCAAATACAATGATACAATTCAGAGATTTTGCACTGCTTTCAAAGTAAAAATAGAAGTCATATTTCTATTAGATCAACTGTAAAATTTAAAATTGTGTTCTCTATGCAGCAAGATAGAAATACACAGTTCCGAGCCACACCCAGAATGTCATTTAAAATCACATGATAGCGGTTACCTGGCCAATGCAACGACAACTGAGCATGTGACATAGTCTCACAAACAAATCGCACATGGCAATATCCAACACAAGTCCGTGATTTTACCTTACAGTTAATGAAGGGATGTATCCCTGTTTAAAGAAAACAAACTAACACCACTTTTAATAAACTTACCCTGCTCTGCAAGAACAGAGCGCATCGGAAATGCATGATGCGCCAACTGCCATGTGTAGGTCATGAGGAGGCTTATTCTTCGCCATGATCACCAACATTTAGCAGACACTTGCATTTGTCATTTGTTTTTCCGCCATCTTTTTGTAAGCTTGTGAGACATAGTAACAGTAACTAAGCAGGCGGAGCTTAGCAACTATTCTCGGAACTGTGTATTGTAATGCACTGCTATCATAACTGTAGCAGGGACCTTTCAGATTCTAAGAAATGTTTCTATTTATAGGTTGATCACATGACTGGCAGACAGTTGACTGGTTCTCAGATTAAAGAGGCCTCTATTAAGGTTGCCAGTAAACTCATAAAATTGGGAATCAAGAAAGGAGATGTTATTCTTATATTTTCTACAAACTGTTTGGAATATTCCATGCTGTTCTTGGCATGTGGGGCTATTGGGGCAGTGGTTACAACAGCAAACCCTGTTTATACACCAGGTAAGTAGAGCTAGAGTGAATCCGTTTAGGTATTACATGGTTGAACATAATGTATCCTCCTGTCAACAATTTGTTTTCTACTCTGCACAGGTACAATTAGTTTCAGCAGTCTCTCATAGTCACAGCAGTAAGCTTGTGATACAATAAATCTAAATATCTCTTGATTTTATGGTTTGATTTAAAAACATACTTTGGAGCCATTAATTATTCATTAAAACATTCTTAAAGAGAGCAGTTCTAATGATGAGCTACAAACAAGATCAAGCATTAGATTCCTATTGAATATCTACTCATAACGTGAGAAAATAATGGGAAATGAATTTTGAGAATTCACAATATGTTAGTCAGTGCATAATTTCGTGTCATAAAAATCGTATGACCACATGTGTAATAACACTTTGGCGTGTTCATGTAACTTCATTGACAAGATCCATGTCAACAATGCGTTTTTCTTATTGGAATAATGTTCAGTTTGAATACGTTAAAATCCCATTTTAAAGGTCATATGATAAATAGAATCTTACACTCATGGTCTTTTCATTTGAAATTTATGAAACTCACCAAAGGCTCTTTCATAAATTTCATGTGAAATGACCATTTGTGTAAGATTCTCTATTTGTGAGAGTCTTAGGTTCTGCAGACCACTGTGTTCAATTCTTTTTCAGCGGAGCTAGCCAGGCAGTTACATTACAGTGAGGCATGTGCCATAGTCACCATGCCAACCATGTTACCTACAGTTTCAGAGGCAATAAGATCAAATGAAGAGGTGGCAAAAAATATCAAAGTATGTTAGAAACATGCCTACAGGAGTGATTCCTTTTAGCATATATGAACAGTGAAGACCCAGCCTGCCCAACAGTCAGGGCCAACATTTCTGGGCCTGATCGTGTAAAACTAACAGTGTTATTAGTTAAAGGCACATTGCATTTTCAAATTCATTTTAAAGACATAAAACAGTGCCAGTTTTGGTTGAAAAAATAGGAGGAAATCTTGGAATGCAAAACTTCCTTTATTTTTTTCAGCAAACAGTCCTGGCACACTGGGTTTTATGTGTACAAGAGGGCTTAATGAAATCTTGACAAACAACTATCTTAAGCTATGGACAACTGAGGTTAATGCTCTTTACTACCAGTCCAGGGATCACAGGTTCAGTCTCTGCTCCTTTGGTCTTTCAGATGAAACTTTAAACCTTATCTCATGACCTTTGTGTTGGTGCAATATTAAACCTGAGTTTCACTCACTCTCTTTGAACAACTGGGCTCAGGTCATTTTCCCACAAAGATTGGCCCCCATGACCTTTATCTGCATTAATGGATATTCTGTTAAGTTATTGTTATAAGAGGCATATCTCATTATATGTCAGCCAAACTCACATCAAACTTCTTCAGTGTATGCATCACCCTGTTCTAGGTCGGTCACTTCATGCAAAACTAGGTCAGCATGAAGTTCTTTGCCAAAATGGACCTCCATTTAAATTTGTGGTGCTGCCCATATATCTAGATAAAGTGACTTCAGAACTTTATACTATATGTTATCTGTATAACTGTAAAACCCCATTTACTACTGTTCAGCTGTAAGATGAAGCTTTTCCCCTCCAGTATAATCCCAAATATCTAAATTGATCTTTTGAAATTCTGCTATACATTGGGATTTCTTCTCAAAGTTAATCCTAAAAATCTTGATCCATCTCATAAGATGGATCTAGATTGTTTGGCTTATCTTGGAGAGGAAAGACCCAGGTATCATAACTGAACAAATACATATGCTATTGGCAAAGCGAAAAAGGGTTCAGCATGCTGGCTGGAGCCATTTTGTTTCATCAAATTAACTCTTTTATTTCAATAACATCTTTGTCTATATCCAGCACTGCACTTGTCAGGTCCTAAACATATTAGAACCTAATCAAAAGGAAATGTTTACTCAAGCTTTTGTTAGTTTCAGCGCTGCAGTTATACGTAGCCAATGTTGGAGTTATTTATTTTGCAGCATAGCAAAATTATTATAATTATAAACTATTTTCCTCTGACTAGGAAATAATAGTGATAGGGGAAGCAGAAGGATGTCAGCCATTTTCTAGTCTACTGGAGGATGATGGGAAATGTTTTCCAGAGAATGTTGACCTTGACCCCAAAAATGATGTCATAGTCCTTCCATTTTCAAGTGGAACAACTGGGTTACCAAAAGGAGTAATGCTGACACACACAAACTTAATTGCCAATCTTCAGCAGATGTGCTTGTAAGTGCTGTGATCTAAAATTAGTTTTGTATTTTGTTTCTGCTAATGCATGTTTGATCTGTTAGAATATATCAATTTTTAGTGTACAATTGAAAACTGAATGTAAACATCCTGTTAAACCTATGTTTGTGGGACTTCCTTCATAATGTTCAATAAAAATTAATGCTTGAAATCTTGGTGTAGATCTCATTACCTGGCCAGTTTCTGATAATGTTTTATATTCTCCCCAAAGACATTAATTGTGGGTCTTATTGAAATTTTAGCAGGAAGGAAATTTTGATGAGACTCTACAACATAAATTTCAAAGGAAAGCTAATAATAAAAGTTTCAAAAAAATCATGGACCATATTTACATGTATCTGGCTACAAAATGAAAATTTTCCCTTCCCAAATTATCCCATACTGGTATATGTAAATCAGTCATGTTTAGTTGAGCTGTTAGATGAGGGTTTCACATCTAAAACAATCACAAAAATCTAGATTCATCTTATAAGATGGATCTGGAAACTTTTGGTTGTTTTGGATGAGAAATTATCCATCAAAGAAATACGGTAATACTTTCCTTTTCTAAAACCTGGTCCCAAGGTTATAAAACTTGAGTACATTTTCAAACTCAAAATAAAGCACACTGATTGGCTGCTTCCAAGCACATGCTCGGAAGCAGCTAATCAGTGTGCTTTATTTTTAGTTTGAGATTATACTCAAGTTTTATATCCTCGGACCCCGTTCACTTGTTGTATAATGACTCATTTTGAAAAAAAAATGCTGGCAGTGTGATTTATTTCAGAGGACCAATGGTATTAGAAGCAGATAAAGATTGTCTAATAGGACTGTTACCATTTTATCACATCTATGGAATGGTTGTGGTGCAGTTTGGTTCACTGATTCAGGGAGCAAAATTGGTTGTTGTGCCAAAGTTTGAACAAGAAATGTTTCTCAGTGCCATACAACATCACAGGGTAATAATATGCTGAGTGAAATATGAGGGGGGATTGAAAAGTTCTAAGCCCCACTATGTTTTGAAATCTTTAGAGTGGATCTGAGTTACTGATTTTAAACAGCTATTCTACAGAGCAACAATCACCAAATTTCGGGAATATATCTTCAATATCAATTGGATGACACTTCACCTTTTACATTTTAGCAGAGTCAAACATTTTGCAGTTGATTTTTGCAAATATTTGTCCTGCAGCATCCCTGTAAGCGATGATATAAGCAAATATAGATTTATTCCATTTCAAAATAAAAAGCAAAATTTTAATTTTAAGGAAGTGTCTATTTTGAGAGTTTTTGCATAGTGCACAATTGGAATCACATGCTCTGCATGCACAGGACTTTTTGACAAAAATAATGTAAGATGTCCCTGTTTATTTGTGTGTAAACATTGTTTGGTTTTGCTCACAATGTTCCTAACACACACAAAATTAGGATATGGGTCTCTAAATTTCAGGACTGCAAAATTTAAGGGTTTACAGTAGAGCTATCTGATGTCAAAGTATTTTGCATTTCCATTAAACCATTGACAAATCATCATCTTGTAGAATGATTTTTCAAAGTAATGTAAGGCAAATAGGTTTTAAATAATACTGTGAAAATATAACACCCCTTTTGTGTTTAAGGTGCTGTTTAAAAGAGACCATCCAAAATTTTTTTAAACTTCCACCGAAAGCTAGTAAATGACAACTAAAGACGTTCATGTTAAACATGCATGGGCAGATTCAGCAGAAGTATCTTAGGCTCAGAACTTTTCAGTCATCCCTTGTGCCATAGTTAAACATGCATGGGCAGATTCAGCAGAAGTATCTTAGGCTCAGAACTTTTCAATCATCCCATGTGCCATAGTTACCATGCCAACCATGTTACCAACAGTTACAGAGGCAATAAGATCAAATGAAGAGGTGGCAAAAAATATCAAAGTATGTTAAAGAGAGACAAAGTTACTTATTTGAATGGAAACACTCTCAGGGAAGCAACTCTGCTGCCATTTTTTCCTTTTTTTTTGAGTGGGGATGAACTCTTTTAAGGTAGATAGAAATTAGAAGTTACACATTGAAAATAATAAAATAAAATGGAAAATACGGAGGTTCGACAATAGTTTTTATTAAAATGTCAATTTTATATATTTTTATATAAATACTTAACAGCAGAAATTCAATTCATTTTACAAGTCCAGCTGTATTTCAGTATATAGATCTGCTTGACAGCCTTAGCATTTTGCTGTATTTTGCAGAGGCAGATCCAGGAATTTTAGATAGGGGTTTCAAATTAGCTGAGCGAGATTCAATTTGTGCAGTATGACCAATTTTTCCTGAAATTACCCATGAAAATGAAATAATTTAGTCTAAAGAGAGCTTCATGAAAATGAAATAATTTAGGCTGATTCATGAAAATGAAATAATTTTGGCAGAAAAATGAAATAATTAGGCCAATTCATGAAAATGAAATAATTATTTCATTTTCATGAATCAGCCTGAATTATTTCATTTTCATGGAGAATTTCAGAAAAAATTGGTCAAACTACACAAATCAAATTTAGGCTGAAATTTAAAAAATTGGTGAAACTGCACAAATCAAATTTAGGCTGAAAGGGGGAGTGTGTGTGTGTGTGTGTGTGTGTGTGTGTGTGTGTGTGGGGGGGGGGGGGGGGGGGGGGGGGGGGAGCGAGCTGGGTTCAAACAAACCCCCAATGGATCTGCCACTGTTTGCCAGAAACAAATTTCAGCTCACCTGTATTAAATGGAGAGCCATTGCATTACCTCTAGCAGTGCCTTTGATTTTCACACTAGCCGTTCTGCATTAAAAAATATTTACTGACTTCCCATGGGTAAACCGTATAGAGCAACTGGCTTCATATACACCGATGACCGACAGTTGATCTTGACCTTGTCGTCAAGGGACATCTAAGGTTAACAAACATCTTGATTGGTCCACGTAACGTTCGATTGACGCCATGTTATGGCAACGGCTGTTTAACGTAATGGCCAAATACATCGTTTCTGTCTTTCTTTGATGCATATTTTGCATATTCTACATTAAATTACCAGGAAAACAGCACAGGAAGGGTCTAAAAATAAAGTGTAAATATAAGTATAATTTTTTTATTTTTCAGCGTTCATCGTGTGAAGAAGCCAGTGGTCGTCGCTAAAATTCTACAAGAAGCACAAAGCGCTTCATGGAATTTTAGCTCTGCCCACTGGCTTCATCACACGAAGAACGCTGAAAAACCAAATTTCAATTCTTAAATGAAGAAAGAAAAAAAGACAAGATCAACAGATATGTTCAATAAACATCCAAGTCAAAGAATGCATATTGAATATTAACCAAGGTTACATTTGACTAAACTTGTTAGACTTCGTCGTAGGAAAAGATATTTTTATATAATCGATGACTAAAACAGCATTTTGTTTTCTTCCACACAGATCAGTTTGATGCATCTTGTACCACCAGTTGTTCTATTCATGGCTAAACATGGACTGGTTGACAATTTTGATACTAGTAGTCTACATACTATCATGTGTGGGGCTGCACCATTGGGTGAACCAGTCACAAAGGAAGTTTGTAATAGACTAAATGTGGATATACGACAAGGTACACTGTGCTTGTGCAATGGATCAGAACACTTTCCGAGTTGTGCATACTTTCGAATTCTGTTTAAGAAGATGAACAAAACTGACAGAATTTTATTCTGGCATTTCTTAACAAAATAGTAAAAGTGGATGTTCCATATTGTGAAAATCAATATGGAAACAGCAACATACATACAAGTTTTCTGCAAACAGCAAATACCAGCCCGCATATCCAGATGGTCTTGTCAGAGCCTTTAGTACATGCACCATATATGGAACTTGAGAGCAGCTAATTGCACAGCTCTGCAGGCTTCTTTGAACCATGTTCTTTTTTCTCTTGTATTTTTTTTCCTTCCCTTAATACACTGGTTTCATTACATCTAGTCATTTTATCAGAGGACTGTTCTTTGGTGGAGGAAAGCCAGAAGTAGTTTTCAGCAGTATAGTGGCGAAATTCTTTGTGAAACCACTACAACCCAGAAGGGGACAGCCAGTCATGCATACTCGTCAGCTAATGCACCTAGCTGACTTGTGTGGCAGGCAGAGGTGTGTTGCTAGTCACGAGACAAAATAGCTACCAACTGAACTATCCACGCACCTTGTTTTTTTTTTCATGTTGTGGCTACACCGGGTGTTTCAGTAATTTTCAAGGTGTGAATCTTCTGTAGTTTATTGCTTGCATTCATGCATATTTCTGTTTCAGTGTATGGCTTATCAGAATCCAGCCCACTGACCCACTGTGATAGTACACCTCCAAAGTTAGGCAGTATTGGTAGACTGGTTCCAAATACTGTTGCTAAGGTAATTATCAGAGTCCAGCCCACTGACCCACTGTGATAGTAAACCCCCAAAGTTAGGCAGTATTGGTAGACTGGTTCCAAATACAGTAGAACTTCATTGGCTCGAACAAGCTTGGGACCATGCGAATTAGTTCCAGCCAAGGGTAGTTCTAGCCATCCAGGGTTAAATTCTATATAAAGTGACATCTAGGGACCAAGTAAAGAGTTCTAGCCAGGCAGGGTTAACGAGCCATCAGGGTTCGAGCCATTGAAGTTCTACTGTACTGTTGCTAAGGTAATTATCAGAATACAGCCCTCTGACCCACTGTGATAGTACACCTCCAAAGTTAGGCAGTATTGGTAGACTGTTTTCAAATACTATTGCTAAGGTAATTATCAGAGTCCAGCCCACTGTGCTAAGGTAATTATCAGAGTCCAGCCCACTGACCCACTGTGATAGTACACCCCAAAATAAGGCAGTATTGGTAGACTGGTTCCAAATACCATTGCTAAGGTAATTATCAGAATCCAGCCCACTGACCCACTGTGATAGTAAACCCCCACAAATAGGCAATATTGGTAGACTGGTTCCAAATACTGTTGCTAAGGTAGTTATCAGAATCCAGCCCATTGACCCACTGTGATAATAAACCCCCAAAGTTAGGCAGTATTGGTAGACTGGTTCCAAATACTGTTGCTAAGGTAGTTATCAGAATCCAGCCCATTGACCCACTCTGATAATAAACCCCCAAAGTTAGGCAGTATTGGTAGACTGGTCCCAAATACTGTTGCTTACTGTCAAATCCTGATACTTTTGAAATTGTATTGTAGTATATGTATGTAATTTATAGTTAATAAAATATCGTTTAAACTAAATACTGTTGCTAAGGTAATTATCAGAATCCAGCCCACTGACCCACTGTGATAATAAACCCCCAAAGTTAGGCAGTATTGGTAGACTGGTTCCAAATACTGTTGCTAAGGTAGTTATCAGAATCCAGCCCATTGACCCACTCTGATAATAAACCCCCAAAGTTAGGCAGTATTGGTAGACTGGTCCCAAATACTGTTGCTTACTGTCAAATCCTGATACTTTTGAAATTGTATTGTAGTATATGTATGTAATTTATAGTTAATAAAATATCGTTTAAACTAAATACTGTTGCTAAGGTAATTATCAGAATCCAGCCCACTGACCCACTTTGATAGTAAACCCCCACAGTTAGGCAATATTGGTAGACTGGTTCCAAATACTGTTGCTAAGGTAGTTATCAGAATCCAGCCCATTGACCCACTGTGATAATAAAACCCCAAAGGTAGGCAGTATTGGTAGACTGGTCCCAAATACTGTTGCTAAGGTAATTATCAGAGTCCAGCCCTCTGACCCACTGTGATAGTACACCCCCAAAGTTAGGCAGTATTGGTAGACTGGTTCCAAATACTGTTGCTAAGGTAATTATCAGAGTCCAGCCCACTGACCCACTGTGATAGTACACCCCAAAGTTGGGCAATATTGGTAGACTGGTTCCAAATACTGTTGATAGGGCAATTTTTAGAGTCCAGCCCACTGACCCACTGTGATAGTACACCCCAAAGTTACTGTTAGGCAGTATTGGTAGACTGGTTCCAAATACTGTTGCTAAGGTAATTATCACCCTACTAACCTCCTGTGTTGGTGCACCTCCCAAGTTAAGTGGTCTTGATACCGTTGCTAAGGTTATTGCCAAGATAATTTTTTGGGGCAATCAAAGTGTCTCCTTTCTAACTATTGTATATTTCATGGTGGTGTATTTTTATATGGGACCGTATTTATTAAACAACTTAAGTGGTTGCTTTGCTGTTGCTAAGGCTTAATTTTTATAAAGGAGATTTCCTACAACTATGAAATTTGCTCTGGAGGAACAGTCTTTTTCAGACTGTTCCTCCAGAGCAAATTTCGTAGTTGTAGGGAATCTCCAACATAGAAATTTAGCCTTAGCAACAGCATAGCAATGACTTAAGTGGTTTTATACGATTAAGATGAAAATACTACCCATGTTTTTTTAAACTTAAGGTGAATGGGTACAGTGTCAGGAAAAGCAGTTTTCATTTCTGCCTCCATATCCAGTCAGGGTCAACTCTAGAAAGAAAGAATTTGCTCTAAGGATCAAATTGATTCCTGGTAGAGTGGACCGCTTTTTAAAAAGGTTTTGTCATCCAGGGTAGCAAACAGGGTATCACAAAAAATGTCTCCCCTGACAAAAAAAGCAGAAAAACTTCTGATGTATCCATTCGCCTTTTAGATTTAGGATACCCTCTGACAAGTGAAAGATGAAAAATTCTGAAAATCTGAAACATCTTCTAAAAATTGATATTAAGTAAAGAACAGGTTTTTAAGTAAGGTGTGTGGGTTAAAATGCATTAAGGGAGACTGGCTCTTGGGACTATACTGCCTTGAAATACATTTATTTTTTTACAGTTTGCCAATGGGAGGCTACAGAATTAAGGCACTATTTAGCCTTTGGTGTTGTGTGTTTCAGATGATCAACCCTGAGACAGGAGAGCAGATATCATATGGTGAAGAGGGAGAAATGATAGTGAAAGGACCCCAAGTGATGAAAGGTTATCTCAAGAACCCAGAGGCTACTAAATCTACTCTGAAAGATGGATGGTTGTATACAGGTAAATAGAGATTGAAGGGAAAATATGTATACATGTTCTTGTTTCTCGGCCACTCATAAATATTAAATGAACTTGGTGAAAAATCATATGCATGACAAAATTTAGATTATTCTAAATGTTCTATTTGTATAGTTCTTCTGAACTATTTACATGTATTGTAAACATTGCGTTTATCAAAGAAGGATTTGTTTGGACAGTAAGATGTTAAAAGATTTTTTGTGCATTTATAAGGATTTTTCAAATGCTATATAGCAGATTTTATCACATGGTGGTTTAAATAATTTCAGCAAGTGTGATGTGTATCTTGAATTTTAACCCTTTATGCGCCAAAAAGCAGACGACAAAATTTACGTCGGCAGAATTTTAAAATATGTCTCGTCCAAGCGATATCATATTGAGAATTCGAACACTAGAGAGCAAACAGTGTAGATTCAGATGAGGTGGCTTATTATGAGCCACCTCATCTGGATATACACTGTTTGCTAATTCAACAATTTTAATTTTTGGCGCTTTAAGGGTTAACTTATGCTTCTGGCATTTCAGGAGATCTTGCTGTAGCAGACAAAGATGGTTACTTTGTGATATCAGATCGTCTTAAAGAACTAATCAAGTACAAGGGCTACCAGGTGGCCCCGGCAGAGCTAGAGTCCCTCCTCTGTACCCACCCTGCCATACAAGATGCCGCTGTTGTTGGTATTGATGGTGGGGAGGCAGTGGGGGAGATACCCAAGGCCTTTGTTGTTACTAAACCTAACATGACAGTAAAAGAGGAAGAATTACTACATTATGTTGCAGGTACTTTGATGATATTTATTATAGTATTTCTTCGGTCAGTCATAAGACAGGGGTTTCTCTCTTTCATAACAATCCCAAAAATCTAGATCCATCTTAAAGGGATTGGTTTGGAAGAATAAAACCTAACAGCAAAATTACATGCGACTGAGTTACATATCTGGGATACTTTATGGAGAGAGAACATGTATTACAGCTAAAATAATATGGTACCATAAATATTCTAAAAATTGGGACCTAAAATATAATGACCCTGATTGTATGGATTTATAATGCACCAATGCATCCAAAAGATGCAGTTGGATGGCAAACAGTGTAGATCCTGATCAGCTGCTCCTTTAAGGAGCAATCTGATCTGGGTCTGCACTGTTTGCCTAGACCTATTCCTCCCAATACTTAGAAATTTTACAGTATGACCAGTGACTGTCAATGTCAGATCAACTGCAAGATCAGTGATGAAGCCTGTGGCTAAAAGTACCCTATTTAGTAAGTTAATGGATCCATCTCATTAGATGGGGCTTGATTTTTATACCCTGCCACTCTTTAGTGGTGGGGTATTATGATATACCTTCTGGTATCCGTCCGTCCATGCATCCGTCCATCCATGCTCACCATTTCTGATCAATAGCTTGAGTATTTATTCACGGAATTTTTTCAAATTTTGCATACATGCTGTTATCTGAGATGAGTGGTATGGGATTGTTAATGGGAAAAATTTGTCCATTTTTAACAGAGTTACTGCCCTTCTTCATATTGGAAAAAATATTCCTTTACTGCTTATGATATCTGAATGACACTTCATAGATATGTTTAACATCAAAGGTTACATATTGTGACTAAGAACCGTCACTCTTACTTTTCCAGTTCATGAGTTATCCACCCCTGATTGATCTGAAAAATGTTTTTTTTTTACCTTTAGTTCCTTTACTATATGGAATATCGAATTGAAACTTCACAGATATGTTTCATATCAAAGGTTACATATTTTGATTAAGGACCGCCACTCTTACCTTTCCAGTTCCTGAGTTATCTGCCCTTGATAGTTCTGAAAAATGGTTTTTGATCTGTAGTTCCTTTACTATATGGAATATCTGAATAATATCATATGTTTCACATCAAAGGTTACATATTGTGACTAAGAACCGTCATTCTGACCTCTCCAGTTCTCGAGTTATCCGCTCTTGATAGATCTGAAAAATGTTTTTTACCTGTAGTTCCTTTACTGTATGGAATATCTGAATGAAATTTCACAGATATGTTGAACATCTAATGTTACATATTGAGACTAAGAACCGTCACTCTGATCTTTCCAGTTTGTGAGTTATCTGTCCTTGATAGGTCTGAAAACTGGTTTTTGACTTGTAGTTTCTTCTCTATATGGAATATCTGAATGAAACCACAGATATGTTTAACACCATAGAATTAGAAACGAAGTCTCTCAGCTCAAAGAAATGCTTTACAGCATGATCTAAATCTACACAGGTCAGCACGCCCCACATTAATAGAAATCTCACAAGACTGCTCATGTATGATTGGGTTTATATTAATATCTATTTACAGTAAGGACATCCTGTCTATCCAAGTTCTGTGGCTTTTTAGCTATTACAATTTATTTATCTCAAAAAATAGGTTACAATGCCCAGCAGTGGCGGGGTATCATGCAGTGCCTGCAGTGCTTTTATTGGCAAAAAAATCTGCCTTATAAACATGGTGGCTTGTTTGCCTCAGAATGTAAAGCCAAATTTGCTGATTTTGTCCTCTGTGTTCACTTTTCTTAAAGGATACATCTTTAAAATCATTGCCACATTTTCATGCAAAAGGTGATTTGTTCAAAGTTTAATAATAGGTGACTTGTTCAAAGAGATTTATAAGTGACTTGTTCAAAGAGAATAAAAAATTTGCAGCTAATGAAGTGTTCAGTTATTTCAAAGTTTTTGATTTTGCATGCAATTGTTACTGGATTCATTTAACATATTGTAAGAAGCTGAAAAAAGGTTTATCCTTTTTTAGGCTCACCACTTAGATATTTTGTTTAAAATATTGTAAGAAGATATTGTAAGAAGATGAAAAAAGGTTCTTTTTTAAGGCTCACCACTTAGATATTTTGTTTTTCAGAAAATGTTGCACCATACAAGAAGTTGCGAGGTGGCATTGAATTTCTTGGAGAAATACCAAAAACAGCAAGTGGGAAAATATTGAGAAGATTGTTAAAGAACAAGTGAAACTGGTGTAGTCAGTTTGGCTCAGGGACAGTGTTGCAAGGCCGATCATATGATCCACGCCAGTCTGATGATCTATGAAAACAAATCTGGCTCCGAGGTTATAAAACTTTTTTCTTGCTCAGCTCAGCTGAGCATGAACTTTTCTCTGCTGATAAATATGAAATTGCCAACTAATGTTGGCAATTTCATATTCATAAGCAGAGAAAATTTCATACTCAGCTCAACTGAGCAAGAAGACCATTGTACTTATCAGTAACTTGCTACTTATTAGCAGGTAAAATTTCATGCTCAGCTGAGTTGAGCATGGAAAAAGTTTTATAACCTCGGGGCCAGAACTTGGATCACTCCATACATGTATATTCTACAGCATTCTTTACCTATTTCAGGTTTATTCGGCAGTATTATTTTAGGGCAGTATTATTTCACTACATTAAGCATTTTAGCATCGGAATAAACTTTGTTTATAAGCCCCATAGAGTTGATTACACTTTGCCATTCTTCCTACTTAGTGAGTTTTAATGGGGATAAAAGCTACTGGCTGGAAAATAGCCTATCAGCTGTTACAAATATGCTACAGCCGGCTCTTGATATCTCAAAGTGAAAATTCATCTCAAACTACTAATATTTCAAAGTAAATTTTCTGGTTCCAGAAAATTTATTTTGGGATACCAGTAGTTTGAGATAATGGGAGTCAAAATGTGAAGAAAAGCAAGAAAGTTCACCTCATACTACTAATATCTCAAAGTAAATTTTCTGGTTCCAGAAAATTTATTTTGGGATACCAGTAGTTTGAGATAACGGAATTGAAATGTGAAGAAAGGCAGGAGATGTGTCCAAACTATAGTCATTGATAGGAAGGTACTTTGAGACATCAGTGTTTGAGATAATTAGTCAACTGTATTTGGCTTTTATATAAACAAAAGCAAGCAATACTAGGTTTCGTTGTATTTTTATTTTTCACATTTTTTTCTTTCTTTTTTTTTTATCATAGCTCAATGGGTCAAGCTTACAACAAAGTCTGAATCCAATGGCCCTACACTGAATTTTGCCATAAACAGTTTGGCAAATCTCACCCAACCTAATGCACAGAGGACTAGTCTTCAAACAGCACATATATATATTCAAAAAGATTTAATATTCCAATACAGCGTGAAGACTGTAGATTTCCCCTTCCACAGCAGTCTCAAACTTTCAAGACAACCACAGAAAATGGTGTTTTTTCTGAGTTCTTCTTTAAGTTGTAGGGCTTTAAAAATTGCTAGAATGAAATAATCTTTACATATGAGCCGCAACATGAGAAAACAAACAAAGTGGTTGTGCGCCCAGCGCAGACTCAGATCAGCCTGAGCATCCGCCCAGTCTGATCAGACTCTTCGCTACGCACTTGAAGGTAGCTAAGGGTCTAAGCTACCTCCATGGGGACAGCGAAGACTCATCAGAGACTGGGCAGATGCCCAGGCTGATCTGAGTCTGCGCTGGGCACACAACCAGTTTGTAGGTTTTCTCATGTTGTGGCTAAATTATGTGTGCCACATACAGGCAACATCAATTTATAAAATCTTTTTTCCCTATTGTGATATAAATAGATTTGGAAGTTATGTAATGACCAAGACTAGTCCTCTAAGTACTAGGTTGGACAGGGTGAATACAGAGTTACCTTGCTACTATATGTGAACTGCTTTGTGATATTTCATTATCAAAGCATGGTTTTAGATATTTCACATATGTTGCACCTGCATTGCGCTTCCACAGTAGTAAAGACTATAATTAAAAAGAACGTGTACGAGAAATGGACAAAATGCTAGGGTCAACACAATTTTGGATGTAAAATTTTACTAAGTCAGAATAGCATAAAATATACACCTTTCCTATAATTCAGAGTCTGTTAGAGTTTTGTCCCTTGCATCGCCTATGACGTCATCTATAGGATAGGCTATTGTTTTGCATTGTGTAACCAAATAAATGCCGGTTATCCGTATATTTAAAACTAACATTCAACGGTTAAGATTAAGATAACTATTTTATTTCAACTATATTTAGCTCTTTCTTTGTCGGAAAATAAGATTTATAACTTTATAGCATATGGGAATTTGACATAAAATGAAAAGAATTCCGAGCCAAAATTACCGTAATCAAGAGCATGTAGCCTATCACCAGTACAGCTTCCAAAACATAAGGAAAAGAAAGAAAATCTCGGAAGATGTTCAGACCGTTATTACAAAAGATACAAAGCAGACACACGCTAAAAATGACAACAAAGTGTGCTGACATGGAATTCGTTTGTGTAATCACTGAATCTCGCGCATTGCCGCAATAAACAAACACCTATGACTGTGTATTACATAGACACGTGTTCCGGGGGCAGCTTTAAGAACACCCTACCGTGAAGTGGAAACGACCGAAGTAAGAGATGGAAAAAATAATATAAATTCAACCTCGGGTTCAAACTTACGGAAAACATGCTTTTAGATCGGTGTATCGCACAAGAAACCATAAATATCAGCGCTATAATCTGCCCGGTAATAATGCGTAGTTACTACCTGAATGCTGACGTTTTACCTGTCGGAAGAAATGAAAAGCACTTTTCAGATTTACGAAACTTATTTATACGAAATGTAGCTCTTTTATACTGAACAAACGTGAATTCATGTATTGCCGGGGTGTTAAAACACGGCGTCGATAAAAGGGGTCATGAAAAGTCGGGATTCTCAATATGATATTAGAAAAATAAAAAAAATATATATATGTAATAAAATGTCACATGTCAACAGGGTAATTATACTTTAATTTGGTCTTTCAATGTATTTTTGCAGTTCGCATTCACAAAACGGCTGCTTTATGCATGTTATGTGTGCTTGCAGTTGTACTGAATTATATGGGATGCTCCTATAGATGACGTCACAGTTTACTTGGGTAGATAACTCGTGCGCGACTTTATCGATTTATAGGAAAGGTGTATAGGTCAAAGATAGGAATAATTGCAACATCTCTCATGAACATTCCAAAGAGAAACTTTACGCCAGGTGTGATTACTACAGGTATCATACTTCGAGACAAAAGGACTAAAATGCTAGGGCCGACACAATTTTGGGTGTAAAATTTTGCTAAGTCAGCAAAGCATCAAAGCATGAAATGTATGTCAAAAGTAAATTAATTGCAACAGCAATCAAAAACATTCTAAGAAAAAACTTGATGCCAGGTTTGATGATTGTAGGTATCATAGTTTGCGAGAAATGGACTTAAACGCTAGGGTCGAAGTAAATGTTGGTGGAGAGTTTTACAAAGTCAGCAGAGCATGAAATATAGGTGGTAAAAATAAGAGCAGCAGTCCTAGAGAACATTCTTAGAAGAAGCTTTATGCCAGGTTTGATGATAGTAGGTATCATAGTTTGCGAGAAATGGACTTAAACGATAGGGTCGACGTAATTGTTGATGGACAGTCAAGGGTAAATATAAGAGCAACAGCCCTCGAGAACATTCTAAGAAGAAGCTTTATGCCAGGTTTGATGATAGTAGGTATTATAGTTTGCAAGTGGACTTAAAACTAGGGTCGACGTAATTGTTGACGGACGGACGAACAGACGTTCTACAGATGTATACATATGTCCTTTTCCATTATAAAAAATAGCCACTTAAAGCTATATGTCTGCTCAAAATGACCAATTCCATTTTTTTTGTTAAAAATGCCTGATAACTTATATTTTTGCCTTGAAGAATGTTTAAACACTTTTAGGCAGATGGAAACCTGCTCCTTTAGTGTGTAAACCATTTGAGTAACTTAGAGAATATACACATTCCTGTGTGTATTGATTTTCTAACGGGTCCACCAAAAGTAAAACAGGCTAATACTAAAGCCAAAAGTATCATTTCTGCTTGAAAATGAGTCCTGAAGTGAATGGAAATCAGAGTTATAATGGGTTTACTTGCAAAGAAAACTTTATACAAAGATTTTGAAAAATGTGAAATTTGGGCAGAAATACTGCTTTTCTAGCCACATAAACCTATCTTTTTAAGTGTCTACGGAATAAATCCCATTTAAAATACATTAGAGACACCCTAACCGTAGCCCCATAACTACTCATTTAGTTGCTCAGAATGACTGACGGATAGACAGATGGAAAAGCGAACTCCTATATCTCACTTTGCTAAAGCAGGTGCGACAACAATATGAATTTTTGTACTGTAAAGAGTGACTGGTGATATGGGTTCAGATAAACTTTGATGATATCACCTTAATGCAACAATTTGCTTGCACATGTTATTATGCGATGTATCATGAACCTCTCTGAGGCTCCCTAAATGCTGGATTGGCAATACACCACCATTTAAAAACTGATACAAGGGTTCAATTGGCAAAATGATGTCACCAAAATTTAATTATCCCATGAACCCGACTTCATGAAATTCACTGAAACATGCTTTACCTTCTTATTTACTACTAAATCAACTAGCTAAAATGACGCAGGATAAACAGAATTCTAGGTTTCTTTTAATATCATGTTTACCAGTCTCGCCTATGAAACCCTGATTAGCTTTAATAGCAAGCCTCGACATTCTTATGTGTTTTCTTATCTTGCCTGATATACGTAATATCAAAAGGAACTAACATGGTAATCTCTGTTTAGCTAACACAAGCTATGACAGGAACCCCAATTATTTATGTAATTGGATACACTCCCAAGAAGACAACTTTCATAATTTTCTGTTTTCTTCCCTGGAAGACAAAGCCCTTCCAAACTGGGGTCTAATGTTGAATGGAGGCAAAATGAAGATGGCAGAGTTTTTTCCCCTGAAAAAGTACCCACTCAGCTTCAATGTATTATAAAACAGTATACGAAAACAAGAAACAAACTGGCTATAAGCAGCAAGTCCCAATATATACAGCTATATATCACCCATTTTAATTCTTCAACAATGATATGGTAACTCCCTTTTATACATAATAAAACAAAAACCTAAAATTTAAAAAAAATGTCTGAACTTTAAAAAACAAAACAATAAAAAAATATAATACATGAGCCACAACACGAGAAAAACAACAAAGTGGTTGTGTGCCCAGCACACTCAGATCAGCCTGGCCATCCACCCACTCTGATCAGACTTTTTGCTAGGCACTTAAAGGGTAGCTAAGGGTCTAAGCTACATCCATGCAGACAGCGAAGACTGATCAGACTAGGTGGATGCCCAGGCTGATCTGAGTCTGTGCTAGGCGCACAACCACTTTGTTGATTTTCTCATGTCGAGGCTCACATGTAATACACTCAGCCCTTTAACTAGGGAACTGCAATTGCAAAAGAGAGAACAGTTAATGCCAGATGAAGTGAACAGTAAAGATCCAGATGGTATCCCAAGTTGTACTGTCTGATCAAGGTCACTGTTCACACAATATTCCGTACTTTATTATCATCTTTTTATAATATTGATTATGGTTGTATCTGCGCATACATGTATGGTGTACATTTGATTTTGTGCAAAAAAAATATTTAGTTGAGCCCTGCCACGACAAGTCTGCTGAGAGTCTTTGCTGTGCATGTAAAGGGTAGCTAAGAGTCTCAGCTACCTCCATGCTGACAGCTATGACTCTGATCAGACGGGGGGATGCCCAGGCTGATCTGAGTCTTCGCTGGGCACAAGTGCCACTATGTTGGTTTTGTTGTGTCATGGCTCACTTGTATTAGCGTAGATATTTAAACACAATGTCCATTTCAAACTTTCACTTCTGACAATTCTATTATGAAAATTGTAATAAATCTGTTGGGCACTGGCTCATACTGCTCAAAAGGAAGTCTGATAAAGATCTACCATACTTTAGGAATGTACAGAACACTAACAAAACCTGCTGTGTACAGGATAGCTTGCCTGCCTTGCCCACCACATGAAAATTTTAATCACAACTTTAATGCGAAGTGGAATGCCCGTGCAGACACTGACACCAATGTGAGATTATTGTACAGGTGAGCTAAACAAAGGTCAAAAGCCCGTATTCACTTGATTTATTTGTATGGCCATAAACATGTAAGGATGTTTAGTTGCCAATTGACTTCTTTGTATTGTATTGTATTAAAGGACGAGTTACACTTTACTATTGCAATGTGCCCACTGAAAAGGCCGATTTTCGAAGGTATGCAGATGACCACAAAAACATGCAGAATGTTAGCTATATGTTTCTAGTTCATTCTGTGCGATTTCATTTTCCCGTATTTTAATGCCTTTTAGGTTAATTTTGCGGTTGAATACACGTACTGTCTGCAGCAGTTAACATTGAGTATATGGGAATTTGAACTACCAACGTCCACTATGCATCCAAATTTCACTTCATCCTACCCTCGTAACCACTACAATTTTTATCTATAATTATTCCTCATATACATATTCATCAAAATTGTGTTAGATTTGAGTGGTTACGAGGGTAGGAGTAAACGAAAAATAAACTTTTTGGGTAAATTTTCATGTATTCAACACTACGACCAAAGGATTTATATCAAACTTGCAGCAGTATGTTTTGTAACTGATACAAAATAGAGGCATTATTCGACACAACACATCTTTCCCAAAGTGTTCATCTATGTAGTATGTGTTCCTAAGGCCCCCCCCCCCCCCACCAAGGATTCCGTGTGTGTGTGGGGGGGGAAGGGGCGGGGAGGGAGGGGCGTAGCGCTGGGCATACGTATCGGTATTGCGTAATATGCGTATGTAAGGCGTTAGACTAAATGTCCTCCTTTATCATGCTGTGAGATAACCTCTGATGTTGTAATGTTGCGACGTGGTTAAATGATGTATTCCTTTGTCTGAAGCTGATGCATTGTAAAATTCTGCGAATTTGAACTTTGATCCACTAACTTTGTATGAAAATGAAAAGTTGCTTGGATGAGCTTTTTCCTTACCTCTTTTGATATCTTTGAATTGGGGTAAGAGTGCTGATATTTGATCAGATCATATCCATTAAATGTAGGAACTGCACAGCATCCATGCACACTGAGTCTTTAAACTTTATGCATGGAGCAGGATTTTCATTTATTTCTCAACACGGCTTTCGGATTCGCAACATAATTGCAAATAGTTGGTCAGTCAAACAATGAAAAACAAAAATCCTCATTTGTAGGTAAACGTGGCTTATATTAAAAAGTTAACTGTTCTTTTCTGATATGTTCAACATTATAAATGCATCATACGAAAGACAATGGTTCAGTCAGGCATTGCAAATGACGTCATTCTATTTGTAGGTCATTGTGACATGTATTTCAGGATCCATTGAGTAAATGTTTTATTTCAAACTAATATTTAATTGAATCTTCCTCAGACTTGGAATAGTAAGTCACTTCAGCACTGCGTCTCAATGGTACTATTCATTTTGTACATGTAGGTCCCTGTGACCTTAATTTCTTGGTTCACTGATTTTGTCTAATATTTTAAACATCTGTACCTGTGTAGCATCCATAAATACGTAATATTTCATACGTGTTTATTAATATTTGAGATGATGAAGCTTTCTTCTATGTATAAGTAGTGAATAATGCTTAAGAAAAGAAGAAGGTTCATGACCTTTTCACGCACTTGCCAGAGCACAAGCGTGCAAAGCGTTTCGCCAAGAATACATTTGCTTAACAATATCGGTCGGTTATAATCGACTTCCTGTTCATTTGTTTCATTATTTTAACAAAAACAAATGCTTTACATTCTTATTATTGTGTGAATAAACACTTGTAAAATCTACTGTTCTGAGGTTTCGTAAAAATTTAAATAAAATTTCTCCTTACTAGATGTTTTGAGCGAATATATCTCTTTTAGACTGTGGATAGGAACCAAAAGTATTATATCTGTCAGTTTGGAGGACTGATATGTCTGCGGAATCGCTGACTATATCAAAAACCCGCAGGTAGTTAGTGTACCCCGTTCAGCACCCACTATGCAATAAACCGGAAGTCACGTGATTATTTATGAAGCCGTAAACTTAAAAATGTGCTTATATAAAATGCCAAATGCCAAGCTTTTATAAACATAAATTTTATCAAGATCGGTCGTGGGCACAAAAACGGCCAAAGTGTAACCCGTCCTTTGTACAGATAATGTCAGACATACAGGATATGATTGCAAAGGATGTGTAGAACATGTTTTCACTCACTACGTTTCACACCACACAGATCCTGTAGACCATCAATAGTCTTTAATATAGATCATTACAAGCAGATACTAACAGGAGATGACCACTATAAGCTTTTAGCTTACTTGTCAGATTCTGATACTTGAGACTGTAAATTACACAATGTGAATTGATTAATAAAATATTGTTTAAACCAATCTGATACTGCAAACAGAGATTTTGGTGAGATAATGCTAAATCTGCCTACTTCATTTTCAAGAAAAACATGCAATAATACACCATAAATGCATAAATATGATATTATAATCTTGCATCCTTCAATTTCACAAACAAAATACTGAAAGCTTAAGCTTTGTTCACACGAGCAAAGCTTCTGTGACAACATGGGTTTGGTATAGAAAAATATGTTCATGTGAAGGAAAATATATGCCATGTTTTCATTACCAAATTAATATGGTAAAGTTTATATGACAAACAAAATTTGTCCGTGTGAACAGACAATCTGCCACAGAATATGTACCAAAGAAACTAGCTATGGAGATGAATACAGAAAACTTTGATCATAATCAAATCAGTTTGATTTTGAACAAAGTATATTAACAAAGAAAATGTTGCACAGTTGGCCATTCACATGGGTAAAGAGTATTTGTCCAGGTAACTTTGACGAGGAATCTTTGTTCGTGTGAACACTGCAGCAAATATTTCATTGCCAAAGTTTATTTGACAAAGATTGTTTGTTACATTTTTCTGTGACCAACATGTTTGGCAAACTTTCTTTGCTAAATTTTCTGTGACAAAGAAACTTTGGTCGTGTGAAAGAAGCTTTAACGTTAAAAAGAACTATAAATGCAAGTTCGGGTGGTAAAAATGAAAGTAAAAATAATAAACACGTTAGGCACTAATTTACCCTTAAAGCAATTAATGGGCCTATTTCATAGATCCGCATCAAAATTTTCTTCCTCATCATATAGAAATACTTTCTAACTGCATTCTAGTGGGAGATAAATAATTTTAACATTTTATCATGAATTTAAGAAATATTCATTCTACAACTAATTCATGGCCAGCAAAATATACAGCAATACTAACACAACGAAATCAGGAGAAGAAAGGCGAACTTTTCCATATTTCCCCTTTGCAAAGCAATTTACTGATGCTCACAAACCATGTGCTGTCAGAAATTTACGTCACTGCAGGGACACTATGGCTCCTATTACGTCACTGCATGGACAATATGGCTGCTACTAAGACTATACTACAAAGGAGTATTAGGCAAATGAGCATTTGATGCTCATTAGCCTTATATATTTCCTTGTAGTTTTGTCTTTAATGTAATATTATAAATAATTTCATCCAGATATTACAGCATGTTTGCAACAATATCATAATGCTATCCATTTACATTTATGTGCCCAATTAAAGTTCACCAAAATATATTCCCATTCACTCTGACGCATTTTCATGTTCATTAATATGAATACTGATTGTGGATGTCATTTTAAGCAACAAACCCTTCATGTTTTTATTCACATCAGTTTAATATTTAGAATACCATCAGGAGATGGTCTTCATAAGCCTAAGGCTTTCGATCAAATCCTGGTTCATATTTTCAATACTTTGTACTAAAATTTGATGAATAAAATATTGTTTGAACCAAAATACCATCACTGCAAAGTATTTATATGGGAACAATCCAACTGAATTTTGACACAACTAATGTAAGGCTAAACTTTAGAATAGTTGTAACATGTGAGTATTATGAAAAGAAAACATAACTTATGATAAATACCAACCCTGCCTTGAGCAGCATTTACTGCATTTATCAAATGACGTCGCATCTGAGAGTGTAATAAAGCCATGCATTAAAAACTATAATCCACTAGTGGATTAAATATGCGTTGTGTTGACGTCCATAGAAACATCGCGTTTTCTAATGGCGAAATTGTGACGTTTTAGTGCAAAATTTGCTAACAAAATGCAATTTCAGTGTTATATGATAAATAGAATCTTGCATTCGTGCTCATGTATTATTGAATTTATTAAACTCATTGGGGAAAACGATATGCTCGGCACAGCCTCGCATCTTATCCTTTTCCCCAACTCGTTTAATAAATTCAATAATACATGAGCACTCCTGTAAGATCTTCTATTTATTCAGCTATAAGATGGGTGTTTTCCCTTCCAAAATTTTCTCAAATATGTAAATCAGTCGTATTAATGCTGCAATAAGGTTCTTTTTTTTCTCTTCCAAAACGATCCAAAATATCTAGATCTGTCTTGTAAGACAGATTTAGATTTTTTGGGCTGTTTTTGAGGAGAAAACCCTCCTCTTATAGCCAAACAAATCAGTATCCCGCACAATACATGAGAGCTTAATTATAATACTGGACACTATAAAATGTATTTTATTTATTTAATGCCGTTGGTTGAGAATTTGTGATGATAAATATATTATTATAATAACATTGCATAAAACAACATAATAGAACAGGTCAATGATATAACTCCTCCGATGTACAGATAATCCACCTTTTATATACACAATAAATGACATAAACATAAAGCAAAAATAATTTGATGAGCCGTACAATGAGAAAACATCTTAACGTCAGAAAGAAGCTTAAACAGGCCCAGATGTTATAAAACTTGAGTACATTCTCAAACTCAAAATAAAGCACACTGATTGGCTGCTTTGGAGCACATGCTCGGAAGCAGCCTATCAGTGTGCTTTATCTCAAACTCAAAATAAAGCACACTAATTGGCTGCTTCCGAGAACATGCTGGGAAGCAGCCAATCAGTGTACTTTATTTTGAGTTTGAGATTATTCCGAAGTTTTATAACCTCAAACCCTGGTAACTTAAAATCTATGGATACACCACCATGTTTTTCATCATTTTTTCAAAGGGAGACAACTTCCTTTACTTCCAGTTGGCTTCCCTGGACGCTCTACTCTTATGAGCATATTTTTTCCTTTCAGAATTAAACCCCACTGATAAGGAGGCAAAAATGACAAGAGTTGTTTCCCTCATTAAGATACCAAACCACTACTATGAAGCAAGTCTGATAAGATTTCATACTGTATCATTTATGTTGAAGTAAGAAAAATATTCGAAGTCTCCAAGTCTTATAAACCTCTTGTCTATTATTACCAACAGAAATTAAAAATTACAGATTATGCTGCTTTTAACCCAATTGCACTCAGAACAGCCAAAACTCTTTGGAGTTTTGGCTGTTCCGAGTGCAATAGGGTTATAATTCAACTAATAATTTGTATCTAGAAAGTCAGACTGCTTACATGTGAAGTTTGTTCTTGCCTTACTACTATGCTACTCCCTATCAAAATAAAGATGTTTTCCCACTGAACAGCTCTAATATCACAAACCGCTCTGGTTAGTCACACTGGTTGTCATGATTCTTGTATTTAACTCCAATAAAACACATTCAAGTCTCTTAAGCTTATATACATGTAAATTCTGTTTGGAATGTCATATTATGCATAGGAAATTTTTGGTATCATGCAAAAATGCATATTTTCACACAAATAAATTAAACTGCTGAATATTTACAAGAAATTTTGTTCGAAAGACATTTACACATATTTTGTTACCACCTCACACATTTTTGATAACCCAAGCTCACTACAATTTAGAATCTAGTAATGTTTGTCACTGAATGTTTAACATGCGATATCCAATTTAAAAGTCACCATTTACCATTTCTAATGTACAGTAACTTTTTCTGTTTTTGTGTCTATCTAGGTTAAACAAGCTTAAACTGTTTGCTGGCTCCCTGACACTGACTCAACTGAACATTCAAATGCTAGCTCAACAAACTTCGACACAAAATCTTATTTAGTTTAGAACAAAATAAACATGTTTAACTATCAGCTGATTCTGCCTTTTGAATATGGACTGTAAAGTACACAGGAATGTGAACACAATAAGCCAAGTAGCAAAATACCACATCTGGGCGTAGTTGTTTTAAAAAAAAAAATGATGATGTTACAATTTTCAAAAGTACTGTATGCAAAAGCACTGCCATTTTTGCCTAAAACTGTGTAGAGCTTCTGCAGTGCAAAAGCTTCTCACAGCTTTTGGCAAAAAAATGATAGCACATTGATTTTATAATGTACTAGAAGACTTAACAAATCCTTCACTGATGTCTTATGATGCTTTGAACCACTGGGCCCTGGATTAAACAAGAGGACCATTGGTCCTGTAGCTCACCTGGGTCCATTCAGCCTCAGTACTCTAGGGTAAGTTACTCTAAGGCCATCAGTCAATTGGTTTTGGTGAAAAAGATTTTTAAAGGTTTTAACCATATATGGGCATGGAGGACATGTTGGTCATGTGACCTGGATGTTTGAAAAAAATTTCATTCCCTTAACCCCCTGGAGGCTCTATATGAAATTTGGTTTCAAAATTGGCCGAGGGGCTTTTGAGGAGATGGTTTGATATTGTCAAAATGACAGAGTTCTGGGTCAAAAGTCAAAGAATGACCTTGACCTCTTGTACTCATGAATCTTCATGTACTCATTAAGATGACTGTATATACCAATTTTTAGGCATAAATCTTCAAAACTTTCCATGAAATCTTATGTTCTAGCATTTTCCCACATTTGACCTTGCAGTAAAATAGTCAAGGTCAACCCAAGGTCATTATTTTGAACAATCTTGATAGTACTGGAATTCCCAATGCTACATACCAAGCTTCAAGGCCATCGGTCAATTGGTTCTGGAGAAGAAGATTTTTAAAGGTTTTTACCATATATGGTCCTGGCGGCCATGTTGGTCATGTGACCTGGACTGTTTGAACAAATTTTCATTCCCTCTTTCCCTGGAGGCTTTATATGAAATTTTGTTACAACTGGCCCAGTTTTTTTTTAGGGGATTGTTTGACATTGTCAAAATATGAGAGTTCTGGGTCAAAGGTCAAAGAATGACCTTGACCTCTTGTACTCACAAATCTTCATGTACTCATTAAGATAACTGTATATACCAATTCTTAGGCATATCTCTTCAAAACTTTCCATGAAAGCTTATGTTCTAGCATTTTCCCATATTTGACCTTGCTGTAAAAAAGGTCAAGGTCAACCCATGGTCATAATTTGAACAATCTTGACAGTACTCGAGTACCCAAAGCTACATACCAAGTTTCAAGGCCATCGGTCAATTGGTTCTTGAGAAGTTTTTTAAAGGTTTTTACCATATATGGGCGTGGCGGCCATGTTGGTCATGTGACCTGGACCGTATGAATAAGTTTTTGTTCCCTCAACTCCTGGAGGCTCTATATGAAATTTGGTTTCAATTGGCCCAGGGGCTTTTGAGGAGATTGTTTGGAATTGTCAAAATATGAGAGTTCTGGGTCAAAGGTCAAAGAATGACCTTGACCTCTTGTACTCATAAATCTTCATGTACTCATTAAGATGACTGTAGATACCAATTTTTATCCCCAAATCTTCAACAGTTTCCAAGATATCTTATGTTCTAGCATTTAGCCATATAAAAGCACAAGGAAGCAAATTTGACCTTACCGTAAAAAAGGTCAAGGTCAACCCAAGGTCATAATTTGAACAATCTTGGTAGTCCTTCCTTACCCGATGCTACAAACCAAGTTTCAAGGCCATCGACCTACTGGTTCTGGAGAAGAAGATTTTTTTAGGTTTTTAGCATATATGGGCATGGCGGCCATGTTGGTCATGTGACCAGGACCGTTTGAACAACTTTTTGTTCCTAAGGTCCCAGGAGGCTCTATATGAAATTTGGTTACAATCGGCCCAGCGGTTTCAGAGAAGAAGTCGTTTGAAATTGTGGACGGACGACGGACGGACGGACGAAGGACGACGACGGACGACGGAGCCTGACCATACTATAAGCTCCCACGGAGCCTCTGGCTCAGGTGAGCTAAAAAGCTTCAACAACTCAATTTCTGTAGCAGTCTCTTCCAGGTAACAGTTTGTTCAATGAGATACTGTTTCATAAAATAGATGAAATATAAAACAAACATTATCACCACTTTTGATCAAAATGTATGCATTCGAGAAATTGGAATATTGACCAGACTGTGCAACATGTTAGTTCTCCCCCTTTTTTCTGTTAAAGATATAGAATAAAGCAGTATTTCATGCCACTTGGCTCATATAATACTTTGAGTATTCAGAATTTGTTCATCTCAACAACAATCATGACAACCACAATAAATATCACAATGGCACAATAGACCATAATAACATCTGGTGTGACTAACCAGAGCAGACACCGTCATACAGTCTCAATTGTAAATTTGGGTTTGGTAGAGGATGGACTTGGTTCCACTCTGCCCTCTTCATTATCAGCAGAGGAAGCGGACTCTCCCTGATTTCGGCGACGGCTTAATCTCTTCTGTGCTGCTTCAATCTGAACAGAAAGAAAACATGTAAAACTTATAACATTTTAAACAGGATACCCTAACAATCCTATGCAATCCAAGTCAAAGTTAACTAGCAGGCTCTTCCAGATTTAAACATGTCTATTAATTGTTGTATGTACAATGAACTTATCAAAGATGGCTTTTTGACAAATTATCATTCTGCAATGTGCAGAGGTAAGCTGATTCTTGCACAGAATTAAAATTCAAACAGTATGCTATTTTATTTCAGGAGACTGTTCCAATGTGTGATAAAATTACAGCTTATTAAATCATAAGAAAATACATTCAATTATTTTCCCATGTCAATGAGCTGCAAAAAAAAATTCTGCTGTGTGAATGAGCCCTTCAGTTTCTATTCAACACTCAATGAAAACTATTAACTGACAATATCGTCTTATTTTGAGCTGTAAAGGACTACTCACCTTGTCAGCAAAGAAAGAAGCAACTGTAAACAGGACTAACAATGCTAAGGCTATATGTGTCCAAAATTTTAACCAGTCACGATAGTGTCGCCTGAAAATAAGCAGAAGCAAGTACAAAAATAAGCAGAAGCAAGTAAATCAATTTAGGTTACCATATTAAAACTTCTGGTAAGTCAGAAAGTGGTTAAGTGCTCATACAAACAAGTTTAATGGAGTATGAGTGATTTGACAGAAAAGCTATGAAATATTACTCAACCACTCACAGCTAGAAGTAATTATTTGGTGAAACAAGAGCTGTCGCCTGACAGCATAGCTCGCCTGAATAGGTGCTTGCCCATCACAGTCACTATGGTGGTGTGGACTGCTAGGCATAAAACTTCAGGCAAGCATGTCCATAATGACAACACATTTTTAAACGAAAGCTGTCTCAGAAATCAGTCTTAAAGGCCCTGTCACACTACAACATTTCAGACAACGTATGCTAACGTATGAAAAATTTATCCAATACGCTGGCATACGCTGGAGATAAATTTAAACATCAAAAAGCAGCCGGTTTTGGAACGCACACATAGCGTTCTGAAACGTATAAATAACTTATTCACAACTTATCCCTAGCGTATACATAACTTATACAAGCGTATAACAGCGTGTTCCCAGCGTATCTGTAGCGTTCTTGTCTTATGCCGAACGCATGCACAACGTTAGTCTAACTTATGCCGACCTTATGTATAACGTGTTGGGGCGTGCTTCGACGATCAGATGTAAAGCGACGGCTCTCTAAACACTTTCTATTGTAGTGGACGTTGATCGATGGTCATGCCTAAAGAACGAAAATTAGAGAACTTTGCAGGTAGTAGCTGACCACCTGCATGCCTACCGTCGTCCCAATCATCACCCGACTGCCGTGCCTACGATGGTAGCCAACCTCCCTCTCGCGCAGACTCCAATGCCTCTTTAGTGGTATCCGTGGCGGCATCTGCAGCAGCTGTGGTGGCATCTGACGTATTAACCCCATCTCAAGCCCCAAAACGACAAGCAGAAGCGGTCCAAGAAGATTCTTTATTTAAAAGTGATGAATTGCTGATCTGTATCCAATATATAAAGCTGAAGCCCAGGTCGCTGGCGGATATGTTACCTAAATACGCTCAGTGCGTTCGTGATACGTTGAATAAGTTCTAAGGTCGTCAGGCATAGGTTGGATACGTTCTGGATACGTTCGGTATAAGTTACAGGTAAGTTACCTATAAATTAGAAATAAGTTACGCGTACGCTCCACAATGGACCTGCTGGCTTCCGACGTATGTCAACGTATGATTAACTTACAAGTTACGTGCATGAACATACGCATAACTTACCTGTTGCATACTGTTACGCAGAAGGTTTTACACACGGTCGACACGGGTGTAGAGCCTTATGCGTCGCCAGGACGGCGGAGGGTGACTTCCGGTTAAAGGGTTATCTACTAGTGTAATACACTAACAAGGAAACTCTAACAACGTTAGAATTTTTTAAGTTTATATATAATGTAAATTCTATATACAACGATACAATCTACAACAATTCACAATTACAATAATATACAACACATATCAGTTCATGTCGCTGGCCCAAGTAAGGTGTTTGTTTCAAATCTGTAATCGATTTGCGTACAGAACGCAAATAGATTACCGTCTGACGTCAACACCGTACTCGGCTCAGCGCCATGAACTAAAGGAAAACACAAAGAACAAAAACAACGTTAGTTTGAGCTCATACAAAAAACAAGGCCTTATGTTGGTAGACTTCAATTCGTCGTTCCCTGGATCATGTCATGGGCCAGTCCATATATCATGAGGAACACCAACTCTTATTATCACGTGCACGATTATATACTGGTCGCTCCCTGGATCGTACCAGGGACCAGTCTATATATATTAGAACACCTTAGTGGACGAACACTGTCCCACACTTGATGTGACCTTCAGATCATATCACAGAATCTGGCAAAACTGTGCTAACCACTTCCGCCTACATTTTGTGCTTCCCGCCTCTGCTTGGGAACCCTGCACAAACGGCGTTGTAACTGCCTCTACCCGGGTTGGTATTAACCTGGAGACGTTTATCGAATCTCCAGGTGAGACGTGGCTCTAAGTCCTAACAGCTGACTGCCGGACTTGATGTGCCTAAAAATAACGAACTTACACTTAATACATTGTAACTACATAATAACAATGCGTAAGACTTGGGCCTGTCTTGGAAATACCATACAACGCCCTCGGCGAATGCCGAGCATAACGTGCACACGCCAGCCGTGTCACTAGACACGACTCGCGCTCACGATGTAAAGCTAAAAGTGTGCTTACCACTTCCGCCAATGAAGAAACGTAGATCCTACTACGCATGTGCGTCGAAGGATCTGACGTCAAACATTGTCAAGAAGTATACTGACGTCAACAGGCTTTACCATGACATACCCCACATAAAACATGAATAATCTAAACATAAAACATGAATAATCTAAACAATGTCCTATTTACATTAAATTGATTGACCAAAATCTAACTCGCATATGTTTTAATTCATTTCTTTAAACTAAGCGTAATACCATTTGCCATAGAATATAATAGCTGAATAAGCGTTTCTCACACATTTGGGATCATAACGTTTGATCTGACATCATGACATCAATGATGTTATACCATATGACGCCGTCTAATGAAGGCAAATCAAACGCATGATGACCAAATGCTACCATTATAACTTATGGAAAAAACCCTTAATGCGGTGCATGCAATGGCGTCAATTGACGTCACGAGTATATAAATTAGTTCCATTACAAATCAATCTACTTCTATAGGCCACGTATACGTGAAACTAATATAAAAAGTGGTGACGTCGCAATAACATGAATGCAACTGACGTCACATGAATAACATGAATGCAACTGACGTCACTGGACGTCAAATAGACGCACACCATTGCAACCAACATCAGTGATATAAACTATTTCCGAAATTTACAAAACTTCCTAATATACAAATATTATGCGCAGCATGCTTACTAACAAAATCGGTCGACACATGCGCAGCCTGATCACTGCCAACAAAATCAAATCAGTCGACACATATAATCATACCATATCAATCAGAAGTCACATTTTTCATTCTTAGCCAAACTATTCTAAATAAATATAATAAAATCTTACCCTTCTAGGTCTTAACACAGAATCTGGGCACACAACAATATCACATCCATCAAGAATTAAACAGCCACGTCTAACTTTTCATTAAAAGATAGGCGTATAAATACTATGCGTCTCACATTAAAATCATGCAAAGCGCTTTCCACAATCAAAAGACTCGTGCAGGTATTCACCTTAAAATCATGCAATATGCTGTCCACGAGAGGTATTCACAAACAACCCATGCATAACGTAGTCACAATTTCCGTAAATGTTTTATTACCACAGTTACCCTAAAAACTGTAGCCTTACTGATTGAAAGGATTAAAATAATCTCGACGACATAGTGGACGATTAGATCCATTTCGTAACATAGGTTTCCCCTTAGGGAGAAAAAAAACATAACAATGTTTCTTTTCTGAAATAGTACGAAATGCGATCGAATCGTAGGCTATGTCAAAACTGGAAAACTAGCTATATACACAACAACGGTGCGATGCATAACGTGGCCAAACTATCTACTAAGGTAGTCCGCCCCCAAATTATCTTGGCCGCGGATAGCAACGATCCTGAATCTGTACGGCTGTAATTTCATGGCCCAACGCATGATTCGGGGATTGAGCACCTTAGCTGTCTGCATATAAGACAAAGGTTTGTGGTCAGTTTCAAGTAGGAACTCCGCCCCATACAAGTACTTACGAAATTTCTCAACACCCCAGATAATACCCAAACATTCCTTCTCAATTACAGAGTAGTTCTTTTCCCGAGGTAACAATTTCTTGCTAGCATAAGCAATCGGCAAACGACCTTCACCTTCGAACTCCTGAAGCAAAATAGCTCCAAGACCAACGTCTGAAGCGTCTGTTCGAAGTACAAACGGGTTACCTTCTTGAAAAACAGGTAAGCGAAGAATAGGACTAGACGTGAGCCTACTCTTCAGGGTTTGAAATGCCCTTTCATGCTGGTCTTGCCAATCTTTGATAGAATTAGGTCTATCCCGTTTAGTTAAATCAGTCAGAGGAGAAGCTATGGATGAGAAATTTGGGATAAAACGACGGTAAAACCCAGCTAATCCCAGAAAAGATTTAATTTGCCTTTTCGTACATGGACGAGGAGCATCTCTGATAGCCTGTATCTTGTCCTCTTGCGGTCGTACCGTCTGTCCGACGATATTGTGACCAAGGCACTCGATACTGCCATAACCGATCATGCATTTAGATGGTTTTGCCGTCAATTTGGCCGACCTGAGCCGATCTAACACCTGACGTAATGACGCCACATGATCCTTCCATGTTTCAGTAAATATCCACATGTCATCAACAAAGCTGTCAACATTTGGGAGATTGGACAATATGATTCTCATTAACCTACAAAATGAGGCTCCCGAATTGACCAAACCGAAGGGCATAGTTTTAAACTGGAATAAACCCTTAGGCGTTTCAAATGCCGTCAAAGGTTTAGACCTTTCAGTAAGACTGACTTGCCAATAACCCTTACTCAGGTCCATCTTTGTAAAGAATCTATGTCCCGACATTTTATTGATAACCTCCTCCATATTTGGCATAGGTTCTGCATCGAATTCCGTCACTTTGTTAAGCTTCCGGAAGTCGATACAGAATCTAACTGATCCGTCTTTCTTCGGAACTAAGACAACAGGAGATGAATACGGTGAAATCGACGGCTCGATTACCCCTAAATCCAACATATCCTGTATCTCCGTCTCCATGACGTTACGCGTCCTATACGGGATAGAATAACCCTTCGTCCATATGGGTTCTGACGTGAGTAGTTTGATATCGTGCTGTATTTGATCAGTTCGACCGGGTAAACTTGATAGTACATCCGGGTACTGTTTAATCAACGCTTCAACCTGCATACGTTGTTCTGACGTTAACGTATCTGAAATACTGACGTCATTATAAGTTTCCGGCTCTTTAGCTGTCGGAAAAGCACAATCATCAAGAGAAAATTCATCACTACCATCGTCATCAACCGACTCTGTAGTCTCAGTAGACAATAAACAATGTGACGGCACAGTACGACGTTCGACATACTGTTTCAGCATATTAGCATGATATGTACTCACGACACCATTGACGTCGATTTTATAGTCCATTCTATTCACCACCTCTACTACTTCATATGGACCCTTCCACTGCAATAACAGTTTATTACTGTCAGTTGGCAGTAATAACAGTACTTTATCTCCCACGTTAAATTTACGCGACCTAGCGCGTTTGTCATAATAAGCCTTTTGCTTTACCTGTACTTTCCGTAAATTATCATGTGCTAATTTACACGTCTGCTCTAACCGTTCTCTCAACTCAATTACGTACTGGTACGTAGACAGAACCTGCTCATCCTGTACCTCTTCAGACCATAATTCACGTAATATTGCCATAGGGCCCTTAACGTTACGTCCGTATAACAGTTCGAACGGAGAAAACCCTAATGACTCCTGCGGAACCTCCCTTATTGCAAACAGTAGTGCTGGGAGATATTTATCCCAGTCTTTTGGACGTTCTGCGCACATCCTACGTAGCATTTGCTTCAACGTCGCGTGAAAACGCTCTACAAGACCGTTACAAATAGGATGATACGGCGTCGTGGTTAACTGCTGGAGTGATAACAGCCTGCTTACTTCTTTCATAACTTCAGCAGTAAACTGACTTCCGCAATCTGTTAACATTTCATCAGGTATGCCAACTCTACTAAACATCTCAACTAACGCTTCGGCTACGCGTTCCGTCTCAATGCCGGGTAACGCTACCGCCTCGGGATATCTCGTCGCATAATCTATCATTGTTAAAATATAGCGGGATTTCCTGTCAGAACGAGGTTCTATCGGTCCAACTATATCAACAGCGACTCGTTTAAATGGTGTGTCAATCTGTGGCAACTTTCCTAAAGGAACCTTAGTGACACGACCTTTTTGAATAGTCCTTTGACATATGTCACAAGATTTACAAAACCTTGCCACATCACCACAAATTCCAGGCCAAAAGAACTCAGTTAAAACTCTATCCATAGTTTTCTTTATGCCCAAATGACCTGACATCAAGGTTTCGTGGGCCAATCTTAACACCTTTTCACGAAAACCTTCAGGGATAATAAGTTGCAAAGTGACCTTGTTTCCCTTAGTAAACTGCCTATACAATAAATCTTTCTTTCGAATAAACTTAGTTTCACCCCGGTTCAATCCACGACTAATAGTCACATTCCCAGATTCCACTCTTTGCCTTATGCCATTCAATTTAGGGTCAACAACTTGGGCCTGCTTCAATGCCTCCTTATCACTAGCGATAATTTGATCAGGAACTTTAAGTTTCCTATAGACCTCTTCACCTTGCTTAGCTTGTGACCTAGTCACTGCCGCCATTGCAAAATGGGACATATCGGGAAGTTTTGACCCGTCAATATTTCCAATAACCAGGTCATACAATGTATCTTCCATGCACAATGCCTCAGTTTTTCCTGTGAAAAATGGACAATCTATGTCAACCATTGCTAAGGGATACCTTTGGGTAGATTCATCAATCAAAGTTACATCAGATTCTCTACCAAGTAACTGATCATTAGAAACCAAGTTTCTACGAACGACACACCCAGTACAACCTGTGTCCCTTAAAACTACAACAGTCTTACCATTAACCGTACCCTGCGCTGTTGGTAATCGCGACCTTAAAAAGTAACAGACACCTTCCCTATCCACGTTATCATTGATTAATGGACTTTCATCCTTACTCTTATAGAGACCTTCAATTTCATGAGACCTATTCATTGTAGTTTTACAAAAGCTCATTTGATGTCCGCCACCCCGACCACGTCCGCGGGAATAACCCCGACCACGGCCACGATCAGAATTACTACCCTTCGTCTGTACAGTATCGCTCTTACTCTGTGATCTTTGTGTCTCATCTTTCGGTGCATAACTACTCCCCTTACTTCCGCTATACCCGCTTGCACTTGCACCTACCTCCGCACTATATGCTTGCTTCCTATCGGGATTCTTAAAACATTTATATGTTAAATGTCCCTTACCACAAATACTACATTTTATCTCTGGCTTCGCACTCGGCTTATTATCAGATCTACTCTGAGTTACGCCCTTACTATCACGCTGCCCCTTATTAACACAAGCGTAGACACCGCCACGTGCTTCTGCAAATAAATCTGCTTCCCTAGCCAGCTCACCTAGATTCGTGAATGTTTTCGGTTTCAAATGAACATACAGTTCTTTACTACAAGATTCTAAAAACTGATCTCTAGCGAAAAAATCGCAAACAGATTCATAAGACTGGTCTACCTTCGCCATTTTCAACCATTTATTAAGATACGACCTAAGTCTACTACTAAACTGAATAAACGTTTCGGACTTTTCAGGCCTATCATAGCGAAATTTCTTCCTAAATCCGCGTTCAGTCATATCAAAATTCTTTAACAACGCATCTTTCAACTTGTCATAATCTGCTGCATCATCTACAGACAATCTATCATAAACATCAAGCGCGCGACCTTTAAGTAATGCGCTTAAATATGCAGCCCAAACGTTTTTATCCCATTTGTTCGCCGTCGCGTATTTCTCAAACCTTGATAAGTAACTATCCATTTTGTCCTTACTTTCATCAAAATACGGTAACTTGGGATCTCGCGCATGCGCTAACTTTTCAGCCTTCTGTTTTTCTAATTCAACTCTAAACGTTACCTTCTGCAAATCTATCTGATTCTTCAACTCGCGTTGCTGCAATTCAAAACTATACTTCAACTTTTCTAACTCAACTTCGCTCGACAACTTTGCTTCCTTATCGCTTTCGACTTGATACAACCTAGCTTCCCTATCTTTCTCGGCTTGCCGCTCTATACTTTCGATCCGCGCCATCTCGATTTCCCTATCCGCCGCAATCTTAGCTTCTTCCGCCGCGATCCTAGCCAATTCAATTTGCCTATCTTTTTCGGCCTGCGCGATCCTTTCTTTATCAAGTTCCCTTACCGCGTGCCTTTCTGCCCTCTCAGTCTCTTGCTGTTGCTTTACAAATTCCTGCAAAGCCTGCCCCTCATAACCTAACTCCTTTCCCGTCTTAACTAACTGATCCATGCCGCTTAACGTAATGCTCACGTTAACTTAACTGAAACCGATGTTCACTTATAGTCACACACTTTAACTAAAACGTTAACAATAATAATAACGAACTAATCCAACTAAAACGTTGATTAATTAGTATACTCGCGATCTGGACGTAGCCATTAAAGTTACGTTCATAACAGACCGGAAATGACGTCATAAACTGACGTTGACTTTGCCGAGAATTACTTTTCACTATTAGATGACGTAATTAGATGACGTAAATAACCCACATTACAATTACGCCCAACTTGATCTAGCGTATCGGATATACAAACGTAACGTATGTAACGTAACGTATTAACACTGACACGACAACTGTACGTCCTACATTACAAAACCTTATAAGATACCAACGGTAAATCAAACTTAAGATTCCGCTGTTAGGTTTAATTTATTGTAACGATATTATATAACGTTACGAGTGACCTACGTTACTAAATCAGGACATAAAATGGACCTCAGTAACGGTTACGACACTACGTACAAACGTTTGAATTAATGAACTAACAGATTGTCATGCAACAGCAGTGCCAAGGTACTCAAACGGACCTTAAAACTAAATACGTATCATCCGTGCCAAGACAATTCAGGTCTATATACCTCAGTTTCCCCACTCAGATATGCAACCTGTTACATTCTATCACAAATTAATGCATGGGCTATCGCACTTCATCACGCAGGGATTAAGGATAGTTGACCTTTATTGAGTGTAGGTTACATTTACAAAGAATTTAGTGGCAAAATTGTTCCCCTGAAATTCACAGCCATACGTCACCTTAGAAAAGAACAATCAGAAAGTCAATAAAAAAAATGTCTGACAAAATTGTGCCTAGATTCTGTATATATTGTCAATGTGTTACACTGGCAGATATTAAACCGGAACTCAAATCCCACTTCTGACACCATGTTACGCAGAAGGTTTTACACACGGTCGACACGGGTGTAGAGCCTTATGCGTCGCCAGGACGGCGGAGGGTGACTTCCGGTTAAAGGGTTATCTACTAGTGTAATACACTAACAAGGAAACTCTAACAACGTTAGAATTTTTTAAGTTTATATATAATGTAAATTCTATATACAACGATACAATCTACAACAATTCACAATTACAATAATATACAACACATATCAGTTCATGTCGCTGGCCCAAGTAAGGTGTTTGTTTCAAATCTGTAATCGATTTGCGTACAGAACGCAAATAGATTACCGTCTGACGTCAACACCGTACTCGGCTCAGCGCCATGAACTAAAGGAAAACACAAAGAACAAAAACAACGTTAGTTTGAGCTCATACAAAAAACAAGGCCTTATGTTGGTAGACTTCAATTCGTCGTTCCCTGGATCATGTCATGGGCCAGTCCATATATCATGAGGAACACCAACTCTTATTATCACGTGCACGATTATATACTGGTCGCTCCCTGGATCGTACCAGGGACCAGTCTATATATATTAGAACACCTTAGTGGACGAACACTGTCCCACACTTGATGTGACCTTCAGATCATATCACAGAATCTGGCAAAACTGTGCTAACCACTTCCGCCTACATTTTGTGCTTCCCGCCTCTGCTTGGGAACCCTGCACAAACGGCGTTGTAACTGCCTCTACCCGGGTTGGTATTAACCTGGAGACGTTTATCGAATCTCCAGGTGAGACGTGGCTCTAAGTCCTAACAGCTGACTGCCGGACTTGATGTGCCTAAAAATAACGAACTTACACTTAATACATTGTAACTACATAATAACAATGCGTAAGACTTGGGCCTGTCTTGGAAATACCATACAACGCCCTCGGCGAATGCCGAGCATAACGTGCACACGCCAGCCGTGTCACTAGACACGACTCGCGCTCACGATGTAAAGCTAAAAGTGTGCTTACCACTTCCGCCAATGAAGAAACGTAGATCCTACTACGCATGTGCGTCGAAGGATCTGACGTCAAACATTGTCAAGAAGTATACTGACGTCAACAGGCTTTACCATGACATACCCCACATAAAACATGAATAATCTAAACATAAAACATGAATAATCTAAACAATGTCCTATTTACATTAAATTGATTGACCAAAATCTAACTCGCATATGTTTTAATTCATTTCTTTAAACTAAGCGTAATACCATTTGCCATAGAATATAATAGCTGAATAAGCGTTTCTCACACATTTGGGATCATAACGTTTGATCTGACATCATGACATCAATGATGTTATACCATATGACGCCGTCTAATGAAGGCAAATCAAACGCATGATGACCAAATGCTACCATTATAACTTATGGAAAAAACCCTTAATGCGGTGCATGCAATGGCGTCAATTGACGTCACGAGTATATAAATTAGTTCCATTACAAATCAATCTACTTCTATAGGCCACGTATACGTGAAACTAATATAAAAAGTGGTGACGTCGCAATAACATGAATGCAACTGACGTCACATGAATAACATGAATGCAACTGACGTCACTGGACGTCAAATAGACGCACACCATTGCAACCAACATCAGTGATATAAACTATTTCCGAAATTTACAAAACTTCCTAATATACAAATATTATGCGCAGCATGCTTACTAACAAAATCGGTCGACACATGCGCAGCCTGATCACTGCCAACAAAATCAAATCAGTCGACACATATAATCATACCATATCAATCAGAAGTCACATTTTTCATTCTTAGCCAAACTATTCTAAATAAATATAATAAAATCTTACCCTTCTAGGTCTTAACACAGAATCTGGGCACACAACAATATCACATCCATCAAGAATTAAACAGCCACGTCTAACTTTTCATTAAAAGATAGGCGTATAAATACTATGCGTCTCACATTAAAATCATGCAAAGCGCTTTCCACAATCAAAAGACTCGTGCAGGTATTCACCTTAAAATCATGCAATATGCTGTCCACGAGAGGTATTCACAAACAACCCATGCATAACGTAGTCACAATTTCCGTAAATGTTTTATTACCACAGTTACCCTAAAAACTGTAGCCTTACTGATTGAAAGGATTAAAATAATCTCGACGACATAGTGGACGATTAGATCCATTTCGTAACACATACACCAAACTAACTTATAAACAATACGTTGGCGTACGCTGAAAATTTTATGCATGCACAAAATTTTGGGCCGCATTCGACATACAACAACTTATACCAACGTATTTGAGCGTACTCGTAACTTGTTCATAACGCACCCCTAACTTATTCAACGTACACCAGCGTGTTTACTAAATTTCTCATACGTCGGCATACGCTGATGCTACACGTCACTGTGTGACAGCCACATAAAATAAAATTAAAATAAAAAAAAATCCACATGAAATTTCAAAGTCCATGAGCTTGATGTAAAAGAACTAAGGGGTAGTGTGTGTGTGTGTGTATGTGTGTGTGTGTGTTGGGGGGGGGGGGGGGGGGGGGGAGGCTAGGATGTAACAAAACCTTGAACCATTATCTAACATCAGTCCAAGTACATGTATTGGTATCCATCATGTCACTGTGAAACTATGTCTTCATAAATATAAAACTTTAACCCAAATCTTTAAGACAAAATTCAAAGTCAATGACCTTGACTTCAAGGTCATCCAAAATAGTCACGGTCATCCAGTGGGGGTAAGTATATAGTGTTTTCGTTAAAACTCAAAAAAGTGTCTAACATCAGTTCAAGTGTAAACTAAATCTCTGCCAAGCATTATGAATCAGTATGCAATATAAAACTTTAATAAAGACCAAATTTCCTAAGTCCCTGACCTTGACATCAAGGTCAATGAGCGGGGTCGGGGTAGTACTCTGTAAAACTTTGGACTAATATCTAACTACATAAGTGCAAATACAAAAAGAATTCATATATGGGTTCAGGAGATATGTGTCTTTAAAAAACTTTAATCAAAACATCCAATTAATAAAAAGACAATTTTCTAAGTCCATGACCTTGACATCAAGGTCACTGAGGGGGTGGGGGTAGTACCTTGGAAAACTTTGGACCAACATCTAACAACAGTGCAAGTATCAAAGGAATTCATCAATGGGTTAAGGAGATATTGGCCTTTAAAAAACTTTAACCAAAACATCCAGTCCAAAAAGACTCCCAATTTTCTAAGTACATGACCTTGACATCAAGGTCACGGAGTGGGGTGGGGTGGTATCCTGTTAAACTTTGGACCAATATCTAACTACAGTGCAAGTATCAAAAGAATCCATCCATGGGTTAAGGAGATATAGGTCCTCAAAAAACTTTTACCAAAACATCCAATCCAGAAGCCGACGCTGACGCGGACGCGGACGCCGACGCCAAGGTGACAACAATAGCTCTTCCTGAACTTTCGTTCAGGCGAGCTAAAAAGAAAAAAATAATCCTCCAAATTCTCTGGCCCTTTCTGTCATACTCCTGCCTATATTCTAAACTGTAATACAGATAATTGTATGTTTTTCTGATGATTTCAATACAAACAAAGGCTTCGCAAGCAGCACATAATACGCCTGTTTCAGTGTCATGAATGAGTTACAAAATGAACAAATTTGTTTATAGAAGGATGGACAGGCAGACAAACAGGGGAAACCACTCTGTTATTAAAACATCTAACACATCAAATACTATTAGTATACCAAAAATCAGCTTCCAAGATGAAGCAGCTCTGAAGCTGAGAAATGCCAAATTCAAACAAGGGAGATAATTCATAAACTAAACTAGAGTAAACATTCTTGGTCCTAATATATTCCCTTGACAATATACATATCACCATAAAGTTCCAACGGTTAAGAAGTTATAGAGTAAAGCGGAAACTGATACAAGGGCAGATAATTCAGGAAGTAAGTAACCAAGAGTTGTGTTCATGCTCATGATACATTGCCCCATTATTAGATACATTGCCCCATTATTATACACATTCCTACAGTTTCATTTAAATATTTCAAAGGGTTAAGGAGTTATGGCGTGAATAGGGCTAGCCTAAACAAGAGGCCCACAGGCCACAAAGCTCACTAGATCTCTAGCTCAAAATTGCTATCAAAATTACTGTCACATTTGTACAGGCTAATACAAAATATACAACTACAAAGTCTCAGTCTGACAGTCTGTTGAGTTCATAACAAAATATATAACTATTTTCCATATTTTGATTGCAGTAAATGCCATTTTTCAATTTTCCCCATTATAAGTCAATGCAACTCTAAGTTGCCATAGCAACCAAACGAAAGTGCTGATTTTCATCAAAAACACAAACTTTCAACCCCCCAGCCTATGGATACTAAAGATGAAATCTGGGCCTTATTGGCCCAGTGGCTTCTGAGGAGATAATTTTGCAAGTGTTTTTTTTTTTCCTTTATTTTTGCATTTCGATTTCCATGACAACCAGTAAAAGGAGCAGTGGGTCCAAAAACAATAAAGCTAATAGAAGACTTCTTATGGAACATTTCTATAAAAGTTTTGTCAACATATCTGCAATGGCTAGGCAGTAAATGCCATTATTCAATGTTCCCCATTATAAGTCTATGGGAACTCTAAGTTGCCGTAGCAACCAAACTAAAAGGCAGATTTTCATAAAAAACACACTGCAATGGCCTGGCAGAAAATGTCATTTTTCAATTTTTCCCATTATAAGTCTATGGGAACTCTAAGTTGCCATAGCAACCAAAGCAACAGGCAGATTTTCATAAAAAACACAAACTTTCAATCCCCCAGCCCAAGAATGCTACAGATGAAATTTGGACCCAATCGGCCTAGTGGCTTCAGAGGAGATGTTGTTTAAAAGTGTTGACGGACAGACGACAGACGACAGACGACGACGACGACGGACAACTGCCTATCCTATAAGCTCCCCCGGAGCCTTCGGCTCTGGTGAGCTAAAAATCAATCAAAGGGAACTACTCCAAAATAAGTAAAAGGAAGCAACCATTCTTATATGTGACACACCGTCTTGTGATCATGCATATTGCTATAAAGTTTCATCAAGATATTACAAATGGTTATCAAGTTATGGTATGCACAAGATTAGTATACATGAAAATAGCCTAAAAATTCTAATCCAAGGGCGGCAACTCCAAAACGAAGCAAGGGAGAGCAGCCACTTTATATCTGACACATTGTTGGACCTTCACACACATTGCTTTGAAGTTTCATTAAGATATCCCAAATGGTTATCTAGTTATGGCGCGCCCAAGACTAGTCGGGGAAAAAATAATCAAAGGAGCATAACTTAGAAACTAAGAAAGGAGGAGCAACCATAATTATATTCGACACTTTGCTTCAATCTGATATATATGCCTACAAAATTTCAGGAAGATACAAACGGTTACTGAGTTATGGTGCACACAAGAATGTTTACGGATGGACAGACAGACAGAGCTATGCCATAATACGTCTGTTTTTTCAAAACGGGTGTATAAAAAGAGATGTTACAAGATCTAACATGAAGAAACCTCATCAAAATTCTCTGACAGTAACTGCAAATAATGTCAACAATAAGACTCACACACAGTGATTTGCAGAATAAAACCCTATTTTTCTATGCAGAATAAGACCCTACTTTTTTGTTTTCACAATTTTTTTCTTTATAGGTAATATGTTAGAATCAGAATGTGCTGTGAGATATTTTGCATCTCAATTTACGACAATATTTAAGTTTCCAAGGAATTCCAACAACTAAGAACTAGCAGCATTACACAATACTACAGATATTTACCATTCTCTAAGTTCATCTATATGAGTAAATCTATTCCTGTATTCTCTTGGTAGTTCAAACTGGGACTGGAGTGGAAACAGGGACTCGTAAAAATCTTGTAGGATGGCCTTTACCTGCATAATACAGAAAATGTAACAATGCATAATAAACCAGCGCTGTTGCTAAGGGAATGAGTTATCCATAACTTTCCTTACTTCTCCATAAAGATGCAGGTTACCACCTTTTCTTAGAGCCATAGTTATTGTGTTTGTGGCTAAGAAATATTTTCCAGTTATTTTTCTTACTTCTCCAAGTGTCTACCTATGACATTTAACATCCACAATATCAAGAAAACTAATAAAGCTGCAAGCAACAAAGCTTTTAATTCTTTCCAGCAATCATATTTGAGCCACAACACGACAAAACCAACAATAGGGTTGTGCGCCCGGTGCAGACTCAGATCAGCCTGGGCATCCGCCCAGTCTGATCAGAGTCTTCGCTGTCCACATGGAGGTAGCTTAGACCCTTAGCTACCCTTTAAGCGCTTAGTAAAGATCAGACTAGGTGGATGCCCAAGCTGATCTGAGTCTGCACTGGGAGCACAACCACATTGTTGGTTTTCACATGTCGCGGCTCCTTTAATGCGTGTATTCCTGTGGACATATTGCATGCTGCCTGGCAGTGGAATTGCAAGAAATATAGGTGGCATGATACCTGCAAACTAACATGATGCGAAGTATAATATACACTTCCCTTTAAGCTACATGCACGTTCCTATTCATCTTATTTCATTACTCAAGTGAAAATAAAATGTTTACTGGCAACCGGCATAGCTGCTATTCTTCACAATCACCATATTTAACAAAACACTCACTAAATCAGGAAACTTATATTTTTCTTTGCAATGACATTAGGGTACTCACTGTTTTGGCTTGGTCCTGAGTATGGTCTATGTTGTCATTTAAACAAATAAATTTTCTGAAATAAAGCAAACATATACACTATAATAGATCATTTTAGTTAGATTTTATTGAGATTTGCATGTGGCAAAACTATCTCATAGCTGTCACTAAAGACTCAACTGACTGAGAATTCTGTTAAATGCTGTTATTATGATGAGCATTGTCAGTACATAAAACAGTCTTTCAAGACAAGCTAGCACTAGTTGTGACCCTTTACCTTTGCTTCATATATCATGCTTAAAAATAAATAAAACTTTAGCATTGGCACACATACCAATGCCAATGTTTGATTTTAGCACCAATGGCAAACAGCTCTTCCAGTACATTGTACTTTCATACAGGCAAGCTAATAATTCAAGGAGAAGAATCACAACATGAGTAAATTCTTCAGCCAAAATGACCCAACTTAAAGCTCTGGAGCCGTATTTATAAAACGATTAAGCATTATAGTACAGTTTGCTATAAATTTGGATCAAAAGTTTAATATTTTAAATCTGTACTGATCTCAAGAATGCTTCTGTCTGGTGTGGGGCCGTATTCATAAAACGACTTAAGTGGTTGCTATGCTGTTGCTAAGGCTTATTTTCTATGAAGGAGATTCCCTACTACTATGAAATTTGCTCTGGAGGAACAGTCTTTTAGACTGTTTCTCCAGAGAAAATTTCATAGTTGTACGGAATCTCCTTCTTAGAAATTCGGCCTTAGCAATGCCATAGCAACCACTTAAGTCGTTTTATGAATACGGCCCCAGACCAGACAGAAGCATTCTTGAGATCAGTACAGATTTAGAATATTAAACTTTTGATCCAAATTTATAGCAAACTGTACTATAATGCTATAGGTATACCCCAATACAACTTACTTTGGATTTCTGCGTATATCATCAAGTTGTCCAACAACACCCGAGACGTTGGTCTTGATCATCTTGAAAGCTATCTCAGCATCATCAGTTGTTATGTGACTGAAATTTAAAACACATAATATATTTATGTATGTTAGTCATTTTCTGCATAAGTTCATGTCAGGGCTACAGAAGTTTTGAAATCCCAATTGGTCCGCACGGCTGATGATGTCATATGAACATGTGATTTTTTACAATCCAAAATAGTCACGAAAACTAATGACTACTGACTTTTCATCCAAAAGAGTATATGAAACGCAAGGTATGCATAACAATTCAACACCTCATGTATGCAAAACAATGAGGATTTACTCAACATGTTTGATTGGCCAATCACATAAATACAGCAACAACAAACCTTCAAAGAACATAATTTACCCCTAATTGTCAGGATCATCATCTGTCTTAATTGTAATTTGTAGCAATCAGGGTTTATTGTCAACACTTTGATCACACACATGTTAGTTTCTAAATATAATTGCCAGGTAATTACTGACTGGTATCCTAGTCTACCTTGCTTCTCTATATGTAATAAATTTACAACCCATCAGCTATACAGGTAAACTCTAGACAGTGTATCAATTTCTTCATCTTCAGAGTTTATTCCTAGTATAAAATTGCACACTGAACCAGTCAGCAAGCGTGTTGAATTTTGCAAAAGGTCAAACTAGCCGATGACACGTTGTGTATTGAGAAAATAAACACTGTATTTTGCAGCAAAATTAGGACGACGTTGTTATCGCGTATTCATTGATAATTATGGACAATTAATGGTATAACACTTGGCTAAATCCAGGTAATTGTGTCATTATACATCCGCTAATTGTGTGTGTTTTTCGGACCGATAAAAATGAGCCTTATGCCCACTGAATCGGTTTTTCGAACTCAAATTCGGTCAGAACTGACGAAAATTCGGATTTCTGTACCCCTGGTTCATGTAACTGTCACAATCTGTAACCTTTTGTTCAATCAGAAAATTAATCTCACTGTCTGGGTTAAGGAAAATGGATAAATTTTCAGATGATGATGATAATACTGCCTTCATGGTTTTACGCCCTTTTCAACAGTATTTAAGTCATATCAGGGTGATGGGAAGGTGATTATGAAGCCTCCCCCCGCCCCCCCCCCCCCCCCCCCCCCCCCCATGCCCGCAAAGATCTTGACCTGCAACTCTGTGATCTGATGTCAGAAGCTCTAACCGTTCGGCTAAAGACACTTCTACACTTTCAAGGAAAGCAACTCTACTGCTTCTTTTTTTGCCTCCCTTCTCTATGACGGCCCAATTTAGACTGAAATACTGTCTCAAAGGGCCGCTAAACACAAAACAACCAACCAACCCTTCTCTATGAGGTCAACCAAAATTCTTCCCTTTAATAGCTGACCCCCATTCTGGAAGGACTTGGTCATCCAAAGCAGCAAACTATTCTATTCTATCCCATAACCTTACTAGGTCATTGGGGCACCACAGATGACTTCGAAACAATCCCCTTCCACCTTGTTCTGTTTTCAGCTGCCCTAGTTGAGCTGGCAAAATCCATCCCTGTCCACTCTTTAATATTGTCTTCCCACCTTTTCATCTGTCTACCTTTTCTTCTTTTTCCTTTCACTGTGCCCTGTAGAATCGTCTTTGCTAAACCAGAAGACCTTGAGACCTGGCCAAACCACCTTAGTTTCTGTTTCTTGACCAGCATCAGGAGTTCATCATAGTCTCCAATGGCTGCTTGGATCTTTCTGCGAACCTCCTCATTGGTTATATGGTCCTTGTACGAAATGTTCAGTAACCTTCAGTAGCATCTTATCTCAAAGGCCTACGTTCTTTTCTCTAACTCTGCTGTCAAGGTCCTCGATTCACAGGCATACAGAAATATGGAAATGACAAGGGAGCGCATAAGTTTCACCTTATAAGAATAAGAAGCAAACAAGCAGTCACAAAAGATGTTTCCCTTCCTAAAAATGGCAGAAAAAAATGGTGTACCCTTGCACTTATAAGACCAGGGCCCAGTTGTTCGAACCTAATGACATCGTTAGTTAACGTTTCGTTAAAATTTCAAACGCCAATATCTCAAATATCTTCGACGGCCGTAGCAAATTTTTACGTAATTGCTGACAATGACTTTTTGAAAGACCCTCACAACCTCACATATTCAGGCATCTTATTAATGTTGATTTCTCTGTATATGCCAGAAACATGGCCTTGCACGCTCTTAGTATCAGTTCTTAAATACATACTGGGAGTACACTAGACGCTTTCAAATGCCGAAAATATCTTGAAAAATTCACTTCTGAAATTCGGCCTTTACCTTGACTTTTTGTAACCACCCTACTAATCTTACAAAACAAGCAGGGCCAAAAGAAAAATATGGAAGAAACCTGCAATTAGAAGGAAAATAAAAAGAGAGAGAAAGAGAAAAAAAGAGGGAAAGATCTGTAGCAAAAAAAACAAGGGCTTCGCAAGCGGCACATAATACGCCTGTTTAAATGTCATAAAGGAGTTACAGAATGAACAAGACTGTTTACAAAAGGATAGACAGACAGTAAAACAGAGGAAACCACTCTATAATAAATGAATTCAACATTATATATCAAATACTGTTAGTATAGCAAGTCAAGGGAGATAAACTAAATATACTAGATACACCATTCTTGGTTCCATTACATTCCCTTGACATCATACAATATTTTAAACAGTTGAAATGTTACAGAGTAAACATGATATTTATGCAAGGGCAGGTAATTCAGTAAGGAAGCCAGAGTTGTGGTTCTTGCTCAGGATACATTACCTCATTATACACATTCCTACGAAGTTTCATTCTAATATTTCAAAAGTTTAAGGAGATATGGAGTGAATGAGAAATGCCTAAAATATACTAATCAAAGGGACGCTACTCCAAAATTAAGAAAGGGGGAGCAACCATTCTTATATGTGACACACTGTCTTGTGATCATGCACATTGTTATAAAGTTTCATCATGATATTCCAAAAGGTTACCAAGTTATGGTATGCACAAAGTAAGTATACACAAAAATAGTCAACAGGAACTAATGAAAGGGATGTAACTCTCAAACGAAGAAAGGGAGAGCAGCCAATGTTGTACGCGACACATCATTGGTACTTCATACACATTGCTATGAAGTTTCATTAAGATATCCCAAACAGTTATCTAGTTATGGCGCGCACAAGACTTACAGGTATAAAATTAATCAAAGGGACATAACTTGGAAACTAAGAAAGGGGGAGCAACCATTTTTGTACGCGACACGTTCCCCCAACCTAATACATATTCCTACCAAATTTCATGAATATATCCCAAACGGTTAATGAGTTATGGCGCACACAAGAATGTTTACAGACGGACGGACAGACTGACAGACGGACGGACGGACGGACAGCGCCATGACATAATACGACCGTTTTTTCAAAACGGGCGTACAACAAGGGCTTCGCAAGCGGCGCATAATACGCTCGTTGTAATGTCATAAAGGAATTATAGATTGAACAAGATTGTTTACGTAAGGACAGACAGGCAGACAAGAAGGGGAAACCACACTTCAATTTATGGCGGCAACATTATTTAAATATTTAACACATAAAATACTATTAGTATACCAAAAATCAGCTTCATAGGTGAAGTGGTTCCTAAGTTGAGTAATGCCAAAGTCAAACAAGGGAGATAATTCATAAACTAAATACATGTATACTAGATATACCATTTTTGGTTCTAATACATTCCCTTGACAATATACACATCTCCATAAAGTTGTGTTAAAATATTCTTAACGGTTAAGGAGTTACAGAGTAAACAGGAAATTTATCCATGGGCAGATAATCCAGTAAGCAAGCCAGAGTCGTGGTTCTTGCTCAGGATACATTGTCCGTTTATTACAAACATTCCTACATAGTTTCATTCTAATATTTCAAAGGGTTAAGGAGATATGGAGTGAATGGAAATGCCTAAAAATAATGATCAAAGGGAGGTTACTCCAAAATTAAGAAAGGGGGAGCAACCATTCTTATATGTGACGCATCATCTTGTGATCATGCACATTGCTTTAAAGTTTCATCATGATATTCCAAACAGTTACCGAGCCAATGTATGCACAACATAAGTATACACAAAAATAGCTGAAAAGAACTAATAAAAGGGATGTAACTCAGAAACGAAGAAAGGGAGAGCAACCATTGTTAAACGCAACTTATCGTTGGGACTTCATACACATTGCTATGAAGTTTCATGAAGATATCCCAAACAGTTATCTGGTTATGGCGCACACAAGACCTGCAGGGGAAAAAAAACGATCAAAGGGGCATAACTTGGAAATTAAGGAAGGGGGAACAAACATTCTTGTATGCAATACATTCTCCCTACCTAATACATATGCATACAAAATTTCATGAAGATATACCAAATGGTTACTGAGTTATGGCGCACACAAGAATGTTAAAGGACGGAGAAAAGGGAGTTTACTCCAAAATTAAGAAAGGGGGAGCAACCATTCTTATACGCAACATATTATCTTGTGATCATGCACATTGCTATAAAGTTTCATCATGATATTCCAAACAGTTACCGAGTTAATGTATGCACAACATAAATGTACATAAAAATAGCCGAAAAAAACTAATAAAAGGGATGTAACTCAGAAACAAAGAAAGGGAGAGCAACCATTTTGTACTCAACACATAGTTGGGACTTCATACACATTGCTATGAAGTTTCATGAAGATATCCCAAACAGTTATCTAGTTCTGGCGCGCACAAGACCTGTAGGGTAAAAAACAATCAAAGGGGCATAACTTTGAAACCAAGGAAGGGGGAGCAACCATTCTTGTACGCGACACGTTCCCCCTACCTAATACATATGCATACAAAATTTCATGAAGATATCCCAAATGGTTACTGAGTTATGGCGCGCACAAGAATGTTTACGGACGGACGGACAGCGCCACGACATAATACGTCCCTTTTTTCAAAACGGGCGTATAAAAACAAACAAGTCTGTGCGCAACTTTCTTGGTCGGGTGACCCCTGCGCCGTGACCTCTGACATCCTAAGAAAAATAATTGTCATACATTGTGTAAATAAATATGTCTCCTATTGATTGTACTGTCGATGTCACGCATCAAGTAAACAAGTCAAAACTTAGGGTTAAATATTCTACCCCATCCCCTTTTCCAGCAATTTTTTGGAAACCTCTTGGCCGTCAAAAGGATATGCCAATATTTTTTGTTGACAAAATGTAAGAAGCTTTTGCATTGCCAAAGCTATTCACATATTTTTAACAAAAAATATCAGTGTCTTTGGTTATAAAGTCACAATACACTTAACAAGCTGACGTCTTAACAAGCTTGTTAGGCTAGCAATGCTTTGAACAACTGGGCCCAGAAGTCTTGTGACATATGCAAACTGCACATTCTCAAACCAGCCTGTGCACATGCATAGTCTAATCTGAGCATTGCTTTCAGTCAGGAAACACCCAGACAATGCAGATTTCTAAATGCTAACCGTATATGCCCAGGGCATGCACAGCTTTTATGCGCCTAAGGAAAGGATTTATCATTGTCTGTCTCAAACAGAACTGTCTCTAACCTTCTCTTTTTTAACTGTGATGTCTAGTCATGCAGGAAGTAAACTTATACTTACTTGTACTTATTCCTGGATTTATATTTACTGTTTACAATCTCCCTGATCTCTGGGCAATGTATCCATAAATTTCTGGTCACTTGAGGCTACAATACAATGTAAACATCATATGAGCCGCGACACGACAAAACCAACAATGTGGTTGTGCGCCCAGCATAGACTCAGATCAGCCTGGGCATCCGCCCAGTTTGATCTGACTATTCGTTAAGTGCTCAAAGGGTAGCTAAGGGTCTAAGCTACCAACATGCGGACAGCAAAGGCTCTGATCTAACTGGGTGGATGCCCAGGCTGATCTGAGTCTTTGCTGGGCGCACTACCACATTGTTGGTTTTGTCACGTCGCGGCTCATATGAATAATTGAGGTGAATGTTTCACTACACACAGCCTTTCATTTTCACCCTTCCATCAGCTCAATATGACTGAAATAGTGTTTTGAAAATGCCAAAATAATATTATTACTTGTACATGTCAGTATATTTAGTGCTAAGAGATGGCCTGCTGATCTAGCCTGTCCCTGGTTCAATTCCTGCTTGAGGCAGAAATTTTTTTCAACCATAAATGGAGTTCCATTTCACACAGCCTTTTAATATCACCCTTCCATTGTCCTGATATCACTGAAATACTGTTGACAAAGATTGTAAAACTGCAAGTCTTCCATCATCCATCCATCCATCCCAAATGCCTCAGAAATGACCTCTGACCCCTGAATGAGACCTTGACCTTTGATATGGAAACCTAAAGCACCCAAAGCTTCAGCTTATTATCTGATTATTGACATGTTACAGAGGGGCAGGTCAAATTACGGTAATAACAATGTGTATTTATCATGTTAATCAATTATCATAATTACATTACCATATCTTTCTCATAGTAAGTCTCAGTTTCTCTGGCATCTGGCTGGTGCTGTTTTACAGCTGAAACATTCTTAGAACAGTTCACAAATGTGTACTCCAGTTTTGTCAGTGTCTGAAAACAAACATACAAGTATCTGCGTCATTAAGGGGAATGGGTATACTATCTGGGGAAGCATCTATTCCATTTTGATTTTTTCTTTTAACAATAGACCCCATTTTGGAAGGGATTCTTTGTCCAGGAAAGCAAACTGGAAGTCACAAAAGTAATTTCCCTTCATAAACAAGAGGGACATGATGGCCCTGGATCGCTCACCTGAGTACCCTGTGAACTTAACCTCAGAGACATCCATATGTATGACAGAGTTTCACAAAGATTCAATGGAAAATGAACCCTTTATTGTGTACCTAAGGTTTTATAAGATTTATCCTGATGTACTAGTTTTTGACCCCACATGACCCAGTTTCAAACTTGATCTAGATTTTTTAGATATAAACATTCTTACAAAGTTTCATGAATATTGGATCAAAACTGTGCCCTCTATAGTATACACAATGTTTTTCTAACGTTTGACATAGTGACATAGTTTTTGACTCAACATGACCCAGCTGCACCCTTGATCTAGATTTGTTGGAGATAAACATTTTGACATAGTTTCATGAAGATTGGAACAAAATCTTGCCCTCTAGAGCATTCACATTGGTTTTCTAAGATCTGACCTGGTGACCTAGTTTTTGACCTGACATGGCCCAGTTTCAAAACTGGTCTAGATTTCATAAAGACAAAGTTTCATGAAGATTGGATTAAAACTGTGCCCACAAGGTTTTTCTAAGATTTGACCTAGTGACCTAGTTTTTGACCCCGCATTTTGGCCTAGATTTTATAAGGATAAACATTCTGACAAAGTTCCATGAAGATTGGATCATAACTGTGCCCTCTAGAGTGTACACAAGGTTTTTCTAAGATTTGACCTAGTGACCTAGTTTTTGATTGATTGATTGCATCATTGTTTAACGTCCACAGTAAACAGCTATGGTCATGTCGGGACGGTCAGTTAACCTAACCACACTATTCCTGGGCAGGCGTAGACCTCCTAAGCAGATAACCAGTACTAAGTGCACTTACTTTCACCAGTAACTGACAACTGAGCTCCTTTAATCAGCGGACGGAGAAATGAAAGTAAGTGGCCGGACCGAGTATCGAACTCAGGACCTCTGGCTTATAAGTCAGGCACTCTACTGATTGCATTACCCAGCCCGGCGACCTAGTTTTTGAACCTACATGACCCAGTTTCAAACTTGGTCTATATTTCATTACGATAAACATTCTGACAAAGTTTCCTGATGTTTGGATCAAAACTTTGCTCTCTGTGTCATTCTAAAATTTATTTCTATTTTTAGCTCTGGCGGCCATTTCATTCAGCGGAGTGGAACTGTTTTAGCAATTTTTGTTCAAGGCCATGAGTCAAACATTTCTGTGAAAATATTTTGAAATCGAGCCATTGGCTTCAGAGAAGATGTCCTTTAAAAGTTTTCTATTTTTAGCTCTGGCAGCCATTTTTTTCAGCAGACCATTTTAGCAATTTTGGTTCAGGGCTATAACAAAAACATTTGTGTGAAATTATTTTGAAACTGGCTTACTGGTCTAGGAGCAGATGTCGTTTGAAGAAACTGCTGACAACGGACGGACGGACAGATGACAGACAAATATCGACCACAACAGCTCACCTTGAGCACTTCGTGCTTAGGTGAGCTAAACTTCAATCAGATATAAGACAACCCATAAGTCAATCTTGTAGATAAAAAGTCCAGACTATTTACCAAACTAAGAATTTGAATACTAGGTTGTGACTAAAGGATCATTTTTTTGGTTACATAAATTACAATTTATGTTTGCCTCAAGACATTCATGTAATGCTTATCCTGGGATGGCTAAAGGTAATTAAATGTCCACGGTAAGGGATTGTTATCTTGTAATCTATGACTTCACATTTTGTCTTGCAGGATTGCTTATACTTCTGTGATACTCTATCTCAGAAATTTCCAAAGCTACAAAAAGATAATGTACAGTATTTTAACTAAAGCTAAAATTCTAAGTATTGGGATTGTCTGTGCAAACAGTGCAGACCCTGATCAGACTGCTCCTAAGGAGTCAGGCACTCTACTCTACCTAAGGAGCAGTCTGATCAGGGTCTACACTGTTACCATTCTATCTGTATCATTTGGATGCATTACCGCATCGTTACAACAAACTGTTCCATTTTCAGGACCATTAAGGTAATTATTTAGGTGCCCCAATTTTTAGATTTTTTACAGAAAAAAGAAAAAACATTTTTCATGGTACAAAGCAGAGAACTCACTGGTAGATCAAGAGGCAGGTCATATAATCTGGTAGCCAGTGTACGCAATTCTCTGTCAGACAGTATTCTGAAATAGATGTAATAAATACAACATGAGAGCAAGTGAGCAGGAGCTCATGTATACCAGTGCCATTGCCTAATCAAAGCATACTTTTGACACTAGACTTCAATGCAAATATTATACAGGTACAAAATTCAAAGTACAACCTTGACTTTAAATCAGCAGCAATGCCCATATGATGTGAACAAGTATGAACTAGAAAATGTGTTTATGAAACACTATGCCCCCAACCATATGCTTGCCTCTAAAGAAGGTTCATCCAATAATGTTACCTTTGTACCATAGGCTTCAATACACTAAGTCGAAAAAGGGGCTTAACTCAGTCAAAAATTTATGAATTTTTGACGAAAGTTAAAAGGTCATCTACACCTTGGGCAATATCTTCCTGCAAAAAATCATGATCCTAGCATCAGGGGTTCTCCAGATATTTTGTTCACAAGGTTCCAAAGGCTTCAATGCACTAAGTTGTAAAAGGGCTTAACTCAATCAAAAATTTACCATTTTTTTCAAAAGTTAATCAGGTCATCTACACCTTAGGGAGTATTTTCCTGCAAATATCATGATCCTGGCATTAGGGGTTCTCCAGATATTTTGTTCACAAGGTTCCATAGGCTTACAATGAACTAAGTTGAATAAGGGGCATAACTCGGTCAAAAATTCACAAACTTTTCTCAAAAGTTAATAAGGTCATCTACACCTTGGACAGGCTAAGTCGTAAAAAAGGGGCATAACTCTGGAAATATGTGACCCTGGAAAAAAGAAAAAACATGTTTTCGCTTATTTTTCATACTGATCATGTGTATAAAGTTTCAAGTTCCTAGCTCTTACAGTTCTTGACTGTATGTAAAAGTACCTTTGTACCATAGGCTTCAATGCACTAAGTCATAAAAGGGGCTTAACTCAGTAAAAAAATTTACAATTTTTTTTCAAAAGTTAATCAGGTCATCTACACCACAGGCAGTATCTTCCTGCAAAAAATCATGATCCTAGCATCAGGGGTTCTCCAGATATTTTGTTCACAAGGTTCCATAGGCTTACAATGCACTAAGTCAAAAAATCGGCATAACTCGATCAAAAATTCACAAACTTTTCTCAAAAGTTAATCAGGTCATCTACACCTTGGGCATTGTCATCCTGCAAAACCTCATGATCCTAGCATCAGGGGTTCTTGAGATATTTTGTTCACAAGGTCCTACAGGCTAAGTAAAAAAAGGGGCATAACTCTGGAAATATGTGACCCGCAGAAAAAAGAAAAACACATGTTCGCATATTTTTCATACTGATCATGTGTAAAAAGTTTCAAGTTCCTAGCTCTTACAATTCTTGACTGTATGTAAAGGTACCTTTGTACCATTGGCTTCAATGCACTAAGTCGTAAAAGGGGCTTAACTCGGTAAAAAATATACAATTTTTTTTCGAAATTAATCAGATCATCTACACCTTAGGCAGTATTTTCCTTCACAAAATCATGATCCTAGCATCAGGGGTTCTTGAGATATTTTGTTCACAAGGTTCCATAGGCTTACAATGCACTAAGTGGAAAAGGGGCATAACTTGGTCATAAATTCATGAATTTTTTTCAAAAGTTAATCAGGTCATCTACACCTTGGGCATTGTCATCCTGCAAAACCTCATGATCCTAGCATCAGGGGTTCTTGAGATATTTTTTTCACACGCTAAGTCGAAAAAGGGGCATAACTCTGAAAATATGTGACCCGCGGAAAAAAGAAAAAACACGTTTTCGCTTATTTTTCATACTGATCATGCGTATAAAGTTTCAAGCTCCTAGCTCTTACTGTTCTGGACTTATAGATAGTGGACAGACAGACTGACGGACGGACAGACGGACGGACAGACAGACGGACAGGCCCAAACCAATATGCCCCCGCAATTTCTCCGAAATTGGGGGCATTAATAAACTAGACATGCATCATTAGATTACATTGAAGTATAACAGAACTATAAGCCAAAAACACAATGGCAATGTTCTAGTTATTGACCCCTGGCCCCATCCATGAACCTGACCCAGCAGCAGAGTCCATATCAAGCCCTATGCAACAGAGATATCATGATTCCATCTGTTCATCCATTTGACAAAAATAATATACATCAGGACATACTTTCTATGTCGGGAGTATAACAACAGCAATTGTCATATTGATACGCCAATGCAAGAATCATGACGCATCTGTGTTTTTACGACACAGCAATGCAAAAATGAGCAAACCAGCTTGTGCTATGGCCTTCTGGACCAAAAGCAATGTTAATGTCATCTCAAAAGACACTTGAGACCTCTGTTCCATTTTCAGCAGGGCTTCATTGTCCAGTGAAGGAAACAGCCCAGCAGGCACATGACGCTGAAATAATATTCTACTGATGTCGATGTGACCATTATGTCGCTTCCATGTCAATAATATGTTATTACAACGTCATGTTCCAGCTGGGCTGTTTCCTTCAGGCACATGACGCTGAAATAATATTCTACTGATGTCGATGTGACATCATTATGTCGCTTCCATGTCAATAATATGTTATTACAACGTCATGTTCCAGCTGGGCTGTTTCCTTCAGGCACATGGCGTTGAACCTACAATACTACTGAAAAGAAAAACCCAAACAGTGCACTCACTTTGATTTATCTGTGTCCATTTCATCAAAGACATTCTCTGGTGTGACTTCCTCCTTCACTCCCATCAAGTAGTAGAAGTAGGCAAATGCATACTGCATGTCGTCAGAGCTGCGTACTTTGTGGGAGGATGTGGCTGCCCATTGTTCTGGAAATCTAAAGAAAATCTAGGGATCAGACATGGTTTTTCATGCATTAAAATTTGTCAGGTTTTTCCTGCATTAACATTTGCCAGGTCCCCTTGGGATATGGCAAACGTTACTGCATGAAAAACCATGTTTGATTGTTATTATTGCATGAAATACCATGTTTGATACATGTTTTTTCATTTGCCAGGTCCCCTTGGGATATGGCAAATTTTAATGCATGAAAAACCATGTTTGATCGTTATTACTGCATGAAAAACCATGTTTGAATGTCACTAATGCATGAAAAACCATGTTTGTTCGTTATTATTGCATAAATTCAAACACAATGCTATAAAAATAATGAAAGTGTTTGGGCACTATTTGTCATCCTCATCACCATTCCTTTGCTGACTCCTACACCACTATGCGTTTTTATAAAAATCCTTCTTTCAGGCCATGGTCAGCCATGGTCACAAGTCCAAATCTTATTCACTAAATTTTTCACATCATTGTTGCCTGCTTTTCAAGTTTTACAATAGTCAAATCTGTATAACTCTAGCATATATGACTTTTACTGATAAATGCAACAGCAAGCTACCCAGTAGCTTCTGTACTGATAGAGTATTGCCCTACAACTTGCATATTAAAGGTCACAAAGACAGTCATTATAGCACATGAATTGCCTTGTTTATACATGGTTTTGTGTTCATTAAAACATGCCTGTTAATAGCATGTTACACTGATATTTATGCAATGATACAACTTTATCAGTCTGGGAACTTATGGAATTCCATCACGCATATTTGTGATGGCTAACCATGCACTTTAAATAAACTGACATGATGGCTTACCATAACATAATTACTGAAATTTTTACCACCAGATGTCACTACATGTCTGAAGGATTAAACCTGATGGTAAGTCAAAACGCTGGTTTCATCTGGTGTTATGGCTGACCATAACAAAACCAGAAACCCCCGAGGTACTTTTTTGTCGAGTAACTGGTGCCAAACCTTGAGTAACTCGTACAGTTAGCATCCGTTACAAAAAAGCAAGCATTGAAGACAATTTTGATTGTAACACTTTATAAAAAATAGAAAGTAAACTTGTATTTTTCTTGGAAATAAAACAAGCCTAATACACACCAAAATTTACCTAATTTTGACCATAATTCTGCAGAAATAACCAAAATACAGACTGTTTATACTGAGAATAGTTAGGGGCTGGACCAAAATCAATTTTAAATGTAGACAGTTCATACTGAACACTGGCAGTGGGTTAAATTGCCATTTTAGTGAGTTGGACTGAAAACTGTAAAAGTGATGGCTGACCATCACAAATGTGTGTGATGGAAAACCCTAAGTCCCCAGACTGTTTATGGTCAATAACATCAGAAATTGATTGTTAAATCCCATGTGCCTACAGTAAACATGCAAACTGATCAGTCTTTACTTTGCACTGTTACCATTCAACAGGTTTCTTAGATGGCATGTGTGAAGAAGGGTAGAATCTAATCAGACTGATCTGAGCCTTTCTTGTTTGCACACACTGTAAGGTACCTTTTCATTATGTATCCATTATTTTCCCACAACTGGAAATTGTAGATTTTATGATCAACAATAATTTTAGTTTTTAAATATTCTGTAGGCAAGCAATAAAGTTAATTAGCTGATACGGCTTTTTTGTCTATCTGATGGGATATAGCCTTGTTCTCTTATTTTGTGCGGGATGACTTGTCAAAATGCCCACCGTCTTACCTGTCCTGTAATTCTGCCATGATGTTCTTGTCAATCATATGAGGCATGTGACCAGGAACCTTACGAGCTGTGTAACCAAATGCCTTGTTATACAGGGTGTTCACATGACGTAACGAGTCACCAAAAGTATCCAAAATTCTCCGGCTCTTGTATCTTGGTACAACATAACTCTGTGATTTCTGCAGTTTATCCTTTTTCTGAAAGGCAGTTTATTGTTGGTAATTATATTGCAATCAAGTTTATTTTGTTTTCCATAAAAGTGTATGTGCTGGTGCCAATATAAACAAGAAAATCGGTGGAACCCATGGATGCTCCCCGAAGGCTTGGAATAGGACAATGGGTATCCTGGTGAAGGAGTGATTTTCTGTGTAAACTAAATGCAATTCAAAATGGAAAAAGTAATTCTCTTCAATACTTTTACAGCAATGCTCTAGACATGCATACAATGGAGAAAAAATAAGAAGGGAAGTAACTCCAAAATAACTTGGGATACAGTTATGGTTCTTCTGCTCTGCACTTCTTGTCATTGCCCTCTATTATCAATATAAGAAGTTTCATTCATGTTCCCTTAAATATGTACAGAGATATACTCCAGACAAGCTAAATAACTGACAAAATTAGGAAGGGCACTAATTCCGTATTTACTAAAGGTAATGTTATAGTTCTTAAGCTCTGCACCACTATCAATGTGTAAAATTTCATTTGGTTCCTAAGATATGCTTCATACAAGCAAAATAAAGCACAAATTAAGAAGGGAGCTAACTCTGTAATTATTTATGACAGTGTTATGGTTCTCATGTTCTGCACTTTCACTCATTGCCCTCTATTAGTGTGTGAAGTTTCATTAAGTTCCCTTTTATACTTTCAGAGATATGTTTTGGACATGCAAAATACTAAATACTGAAAAATAGGAAGGGAGCTAACTTTGTAAAAATTTAAGATAGGGTTATGGGTCTTGTGCTTTGCACTTTCTCTTACTGCCCTCTTTCAATGTATGAAGTTTCATTAAGTTCCCTTTAATACTTTTTGAGATATGCACGGGACAAGCTTAATATTGAAAAAAACTGGAAAGGGAGCTAACTAGGTAAATACTTGTGACAGGGTTACGGTTCTTATGCACTGCACTTCCTCTAATTGTCTTCTATCAATGTGTGAAGTTTCATTTAGTTCCCCCTTATACTTTCGGAGATATGCTCCAGACAAGCAAAATATTGAAAAAATTGGAAATTGGAAAGGGAGCTAACTTTGTTAATACTTGTGACAGGGTTAGGGTTCTTGTGCACTGCACTTCCTCTCATTGTCCTCTATCAATGTGTGAAGTTTCATTTAGTTCCCGCTTATACTTTCAGAGATATGCTCCGGACAAGCAAAATATGCAAAAAACTGGAAAGGGAGCTAACTTCGTAAATACTTGTGACAGGGTTAAGGTTCTTGTGCACTGCCCTTCCCCTCATTGTCCACTATCAATGTGTGAAGTTTCATTTAGTTCCCCCTTATACTTTCAGAGATATGCTCGGTACAAGCAAAATATTGAAAAAACTGGAAAGGGAGCTAACTTCGTAAATACTTTTGACAGGGTTACGGTTCTTGTGCACTGCACTTCCCCTCGTTATCCTCTATCTATGTGTGAAGTTTCATTTAGTTCCCCCTTATACTTTCAGAGATATGCACCGGACAAAAGTGTGAAGGACGGACGGCAAAAAACTGGGAAGGGAGCTAACTTCGTAAATACTTGTGACAGGGTTACGGTTCTTGTGCACTGCACTTCCTCTCATTGTCCTCTATCAATGTGTGAAGTTTCATTTAGTTCCCCCTTATACTTTCAGAGATATGCTCCGTACAAGCAAAATATGCAAAAAACTGGAAAGGGAGCTAACTTCCTAAATACTTGTGACAGGGTTAGGGTTCTTGTGCACTGCCCTTCCCCTCATTGTCCTCTATCTATGTGTGAAGTTTCATTTAGTTCCCCCTTATACTTTCAGAGATATGCTCCGGACAAAAGTGTGACAGACCGACGGACGGACAAAGCGGCAACTATATGCTCACCCTTTGGGGAGCATAAAAAGACATTAGAACATGAGATAAGTGAAAACTCAAGTCATGCTACACACCAAAGGCATCACATAAAAGAAAGATCTTAAACCAAATGCATACTGTGATGCTTCCTGTCTGGGTTATGCAATGTACTAACTTGTTAAAGGTTGCAAATTCTAGGAGTCTGAAACCTCTCTCATCCCTTTTTTCTGTATGTCTGTGAGTCATGGACCTTGATAGCATAGTTAGAGAAAAGAACACAGGCCTTTGAGATGTGATGCTACCGAAGGTTACTGAACATTTCGTACACGGACCATATAACCAATGAGGATTTTGCAGAAAGATCCAAACAGCCATCGGAGAATATGACGAACTCCTGACCTTGGTTGAGGTGGTTTTACCACATCTCAAGGTCTTCTGGCTTAGCAAAGACAATTCTGCAAGGCACAGCGGAAGGAAAAAGAAAGAGAGGTAGAGAGAACAAGAAATGAGAAGACAATATTTAGGAAAGGACTGGGATGGAATTTGCTAGCTCAACTAGGACAGCTGAAGACAAGACTAGGTGGAAAGGAATTGTTGTAGAGTCATCTGTGGCGCCCCAACGACCTCACAAGGTTATGGGATGACTAGACTAGACTAGATACTGTAAACACTAAAATCAGTCTGCCCAATCTTTCAGACTGATCAGCGGTTTTGCTTTTATTATGTTTGTCAATAAATTATAGTAAGTCAGTTATTTTGCTGTTTCCTAACTGACTATGGAGCACCTCTCAGCTCATGAGGCTGAGAAATTTCTCCATTCAGCCCTCAGATGTCCTCCTGCTCCAATGGATGAATGCATCCATGGACTGATCAATACACTGATAAATAGACAAACAGACAAGCAGGCAGATAGAAACATCCATGTTTTTTTCTAAATCATTATTACAACAATTTGAAAGTTTCTAAATTAACTTACCTTTTGAATGACATCAAAAGTACCACCTTGTTCCCATGGCAACAGTTTACCATTTTCTGGTTGTATTTCCAGCTCTGGTTTAATTGGTAAGACATCATCATCTTCCATTTGAAATTCTATTTCATTCATACTCTGTAAATTCAGAAGATTTCTACCACCTGCTTGCTTATTTCCAGCCTCAATGTCATCAACCTTTTTATCTACAGCTTCAACCTCTTTCTGAATTGTCTTGCTTCTCATTGGCTGTCCTTGAACTCTAACCCCTGCCTTCTGACCTATTACTTCAGCCTCTTTGCCAGCCTCCTTGATACTGATTGGTTGCCCTTGAAGTCTCAGAGCCTCATTCTGATCTATTCTGCTCTTAATTGGCCTCTGAGGAAATTCTTTTGTCTCTTTCAAACTGCCATCACTTTTAATTGCTTGCCCTGGATGTCCCTGAGCTACTATAGGCTGATCTTTCAGCCTCTGTTTCATGCTTTCAGCCTCATTAGGAGCTACTCTAGGTTTTAGTGTGGGTCTTCTGGCTGGATTTGATTTACTAGTAACAAGTCTGTGTACTTTCTGTTTTGATGTAACTAAATCAGCTTTAGAACGATTTGTTTTCAGATACGCTTGATAATCAATCCATAAACTATTTTTTCTCAGTAAAAATCCACTTTCTGTCAATTCCCCTGAAAAAAGAAAATATGATGTTACTCATTTATACACAACAGTGTCATTATAATGCTACTAAAAATAATGTTATTTTGGAATTTTGGCTCTAGCGCTATCAAGCCACAGTTCCCAATGAGATAAGACACAAGAGCTCCGCAAGCGGGGCAATATACGCCCGTTTCTGAATGTTTTTTTTGCACCGTTTCATCCTTGTCTACATTGCTATCAAGTTTATCAAGACATTCCAAACATTAAGGTTCTCAATAGAAAAGCCTTAAAAAAGTAATCAAAGGGATATAACTAAACACAAAAATAAGGAAGGGGAAGCAATCATTCTTTTATTAGACATACTGTCTCAACCTAATACACATTGCTATAAAGTTTCGTCAAGATATTCCTACGGTTACCTTTGGAATATCATAATGACTTGCCAAAAAATAGCCGTAGAAATTAATCAAAGGGATGTAACTCCATAAATAAGGAAGGGGGAGCAATTATTCCTATATAAGACACACAGCCTCAACCTAATACACATTACTATAAATTTTCATCAAGATATTCCATACGGTTGCCTGCTTATCGCTTGCATAAGAATAGCCTAAGAAAATATTCAAAGGGAGGTTACTCCAAAAATAAGTAAGGGGAGGCAATCTCTTATATGTGACATATTGTGTCAACCTAATATACACAAGTTTAGCTTTTGAAAAAGCTTGAGAGGTTATCCCTTAGCAAATGAATCTATAGGATGCAAGTGGTAAAGCAGAAAAATGGCAGCAAATACAAGTTAATTTTATTGTATTCTTGGATTTGTTGAAGCTGTAGGTAAAGGGCGAGTTTGACAGCTTTTTCTTTTTGTCTAGTGATTGCTTGTAACAGGTGAGCTTCCGTGCTATTAACTTTTGTTAGATGACCTGTATTGTTTAGTAATGGCTCTTCGTAAGTGGACTGTACTCTCTGAAAGTGCTTGTATTAAGTGAGATTCTTGTATTAGGCGAGATGAAGTCTTCAGGATAAGTTTTACAGCTCATGTCTTAGCAATGCTGGAAGGGACCCTGCAGCTGGGTGCGCCAAACTATGGGAGCAAGTACAGGTAAATAGTGGAACCTGCATTTAGCGTTAATCAAGTAGAACTTGTTATTGATCTGCACTGTAAAGTGCTAACTGAACTTTCAGGTAACCGTTTGTATAAGGTGACATAAAGGGTTTTAAGATATAGCCTATAAAGAACATGCATTAGCGATGCTGGTGAGAACCCTGTAGCAGGGTGTGCCAAATGTAGAAGTACCGGGAGATAGTGGGACCTGTAGTGACTAGTGGGACCTGTAGGAAACGGCGAAAGCAAAGCAAAAGGATACAGCGTACAATCGAGTACGAATTCCTATCTTAATATGGTTATCCCCGAGGGGATAACCAATCACTATCAAGTTTCATCACAATAGTCCACAGGGTTAGTTAGATATGAGGGGTACAAATATAGTCTGACAAAATAATCAAAGGGAGGTTACTCAAAATCTAAGTCAAGAGGAGTAACCATTCTTGTATGAGACACGTTGTCTTAACCTCATATACATTGGTATAAAGTTTCACCATGATATTCCAAAGAGTAACCAAGTTATGGAATACTAAAGAAATGCCATACAAACTGCCATAGTCGAGTTTTTTCAAAGGGCTGTAACTCTGCTAAAAATCATCGGAGCAAAATTTTCGTATAATATGCTCTACTCCACATCGTAGTCTTACTATTCACAAAGTTTCAGCTAAATTGGATGAAAACTGTAGGGGGAGTTATCCGGAAACGCACACCTCAAAAATTCTAAGTAAAGGGCTGTAACTCCGCTAAAAATCATTGGAGCGTAACCTCGAAACTATATGCGCTGGTCCATCTCATAGTCTTACTATATACCAAGTTTCAGCTCGATTGGATGTAAACTGTAGGAGGAGTTATCCGGAAATGAAAAGTTTACGCCGGACGGACGGACGGACAGACGGACGGACGGACGCCAGCACCATAACAATATACGTCCCGTTGTTCAAAAGGGCATATAAAAAGGAATAAAAGCAAGTGCTCAGTTGCTTATAGTCCTTGTAAACTACTAAGGAAGGAAAAATCTGAGCCACGACACGAGAAAACCAACAATGTGGTTGTGCGCCCAGTGAAGACTCCGATCAGCCAGGCCATCCACCCAATCTGATCAGACTCTTTGCTAAGCGCTTAAAGGGTAGCTTAGGGTCTAGGCTGCCTCCATGCTGACAGCGAAGACTCTGATCAGACTGGGCGGATGCCCAGGCTGATCTGAGTCTGCGCTGGGCGCACAACCACTTTGTTGGTTTTCACGTGTCGCGGCTCATCTAATGGGCATTTAATGTTCATTTGCTTTATATTCTTTTGTACATTAGTCTCCTTAAAACACTACTCACTCACTTCAACTCGTATTACTTTTTCATGAACTCCAAACTTAGAGTAATTAAGATACTGTACTGCATACAGTCCTTTGTAGAAGATGTTTTATACAAAGATGTATTCTGACTTGATTCACTTGAAGGGACCAAAGCATTCTGCACAGTAAGTAAGGTCAGATATGGAAAGATCCTTCTAAACCTGTTAGTTTGTCAACAATAGGATATCTCAGCTCTATTTGCACTTGGCATAAGATGTAAGACCAGCCCTTTACTCACTTGCTATCAAATGAATGTAATATGCAGGACATTGCATGAAAGGCAACTCAGGGCATGTATAAACTGGGAGAATTAGATCAGATCAGAATCAGATCAAAGGACTGGTAGCTTAACGCATAAATCACTTGACCACCACCACTTTTATTTACAGCAGTACACCTGAACTAAATGCATGAGTTTGCAGTACTGTGTTAGAGCTAATCATTTCTGATAGTATAAGGCATTAGGATGTACATGTAGCATGTTTATAATAAACATGTATATATGATTTGAGTTCCAAGGAAAGGGTCCTCTGGCATGTACAAACAAATGCTCAACTGTGCATCTTCTGTGACTCTTCAACAGAATGGCTTCACCAAAACATTTCTCATGATAGGACTTCGATCAGAGCTCCAGATAAGAGTGGGTATTAAGAATAATTCAAAGATAATTTTTCTTATTTCTCAACGAAACCATATGTTGTGACCCTCATTAGAACCGTCTCTGTGAGACGATTCTAATGATGGGCCACAACCTATGTTTCTATGGAAAAAATATGGAAATTATCTCTCAATTGTCACTGTTATCCCTCCATATCTGGAGCACTGACTACAATGTATGGTTTTATGTAGAATTGACATGATTATCCCAGAACTATCCTCCATTTAATCCCCTTGGCTGAAATTCTGCTCATATACAAAAAGAACATTAGGGCCACATCATGTGACTTCCAACAATGTAGCAGTTTAGTCATGTGGTATTCAGATCTTTCTTATAGTTTAACCAGGTCTATAGAGGCCTCATTGTTGGCTGTATCATTTGGGCCAAGTCCTCAGTTGGCTGATGTGATAAGCGAAGGCTGTACTGTACTTATGTACAGTCTAATCTGAGCCTTTGCTTGTCACCAATGCTACACTGTTGAAAATCACATGATGTGGCCCATTTCCTACCTTCTTTGAGCTCAAGTTCCAATTCAGCATATTGTTTTTTGAAGTCTTCATGTAAAAGTTCAGCTGACAGGTTAGCTGGTATGTTGGGTACAATGTCTGGTAAAGGAGAACCACTCAGCATCTTTGGACTCCTGAATGTTGATAAAACAGAACAGCATACAATTAATGTTTTAAAATTTTGTAAACCAATCTAATTCTGCAAGCTATTTACCTTCATGACTGTTACGTATGAGACAACAAAGAGAAAGTTTACTGCCAAAAAATTGGATGCCTCTGGCCAACCACAAAAAATTAAAGTGGCAAAAATGAATTGTTATACAGTACATGTATTCCTCAACTGTGCTGTACTGCCAGAAAATCTGTCTTACAGCATATCCAAACTACAAATGGTCAGATCAACTACTTGTACAGTCTGGTTATGGCATGTGTAGTTAAATTTTTGAAATTCACAGGGTTAGAAAAATTTCTGTTTACCATGTGACCATACTGTTCATGACTGATTGATTGATTTGATGCTTAACGTCCACGGTAAACAGCTATGGTTATGTTGGGACAGTCAGTTAACCTAACCACACTATTCAAAAGGCAGGCTTAGACCTCTTAAGCGGTTAACTAGTACTAAGTGCACATACTTTTGCAAGTAACTGACAACTACCCTTCTTGAATCAGTGGAAGGAGAAACGAAAGTATGTGGCCAGACCGGGTTTCGAACCCAGGACCTCTGACTTATGAGTCAGGTGCACTATTGATTGCGCTACATAGCCCGGCATACTATTCATGTGTGCATGTGGACTGGGCATCCCTTCTCAATCTTCTCAACAGGAGTAACTCTTTAACGAAATAATTTGCTTCTTCCCAGGAGCAAATTCTTCCTAGGGAAGCAAATTCTTCCTAGGGGAAGAAAATTATTTCCACTATGAATAGAGCCCATTTGTTGTTCATGAAAGCAAACTGGAAGTCATAAAAGTTTCTAACCATTGGAAAACAGGTCTAAAACCCAAAGTGTACCCCCGCCCCCCCCATCCCCCAAATATGTGAATCAGTCTTGTGTAATTCAGCTACAGCATACATTTTTCTCTTCAAATAACAATTCCAAAAAATCTAGATCCATCTTATAAGATGGATCTAGATTTTTTAAATTGTTTTGGAGAGACAAATCCCTGTCCTATGATACAAGAACTATGGTACCTTATGCAGATAAACCAAACTCACTGTAATTCTGCTGGCACCTCCTTAAACAATATCTCCTCTTCTTTGGTGGTGTTAACATCAGTTTTATTGTCAGATTTTGCTATTGATGCATTCTTTAGCACTCCAAATGTTGTGTTGTCTACCTTGGCTAGGGCTGTGTCAGGCCTAGTGTCCACACTTAATGTGAAGTTCAACTGAAATTAAAATTTCAAAAAACAATAACAATATCAAACCTGGTTAACTATGTTTTCAAGGATTTTACGAAACGAAAAAGAGTCAAAGTTATCAAACAATCTGGTCATCAAGTCATCTGGTATGGTAACTATGACTCTTTTTCATTTCGTAACAGCTCTTTTTCGTTTCCTAACAGCCCTTGTATATATATAGTTAACCAGGGCTGAATATAGGGGATGAAAAAAAGGACAAGCCTCCATAAGTCTGTGAACTAGTTTATGTTTTTGACGGCATTTTTTACACATTTCTCACTATTCTTATATGGGAATCTGGAGAGTAAAAACAGTTTACTATTATATTAAACAAACCATTCATGTAAAATTACACAAGAGACAATAAGGTAAGAAAGTGGTCAGTGGTTATGCTATCAAAAAGAATTTTTCAGAGGTCTAGGGAAGATTCCCACAACATTAAATCAACATTGAATCTACATCGAGTCAATGTCATGATGTTGAATCATCATTGATTCAATACTGTGTGCTTGCTGGGGTTGGTTTCTGATGACAGTTTAAAAATATTTTTTTCTTATTTCAATAACAAAGTATGTTGGGACCCCTAACCAGGACTGACTTGGCAAGGTGGTCCTAATGAGGGGTCATAAGATATCTTTTGAAATTATCTCAGAATTATTATTAAAGGCCCTTACTACAGTCAACTCTCGATATCTCAAAAACTGATATCTCAATGTACCATCCTATATAAAAGGATAAAGTCTGGACATATTTCCTTTCTTATTCCTTTTACCTCTAACTAATGATATCTCAAAGTAAATTTTCTGAAATCAGAAAATTCACTTTGAGATATCAGTAGTTTGGGATGAATTTCGACTTTGAGATATTGAGAGTTGACTGTATCTGAATCTCTGAGAACAAGCCATATGCTACCCTTTGCTATGGATCTGAATTTTCCAAACCACCTACCTCTTTGGTCCGATTTACTGGCCCAGCCACCACAGTGAAATTGAGCTGTGTTTTATTCATATTTGCATGCAGCACCACCGTTAGTACATTAAATTTCTTTCCCACAGCTACGGTCCTGATAACACTATTGTCGTCATAGTATGCCTGGTGTATAGAGCTGTCCTTCACAGAAAGTAAGGTGCTCAGGTTGAAGTAGGCATTACTTAAGCCTGAAAGAGACATGAATTTGAAAGTCTTTTTTTCTTTTTCATTCTTATTTTTTTTCTTAAATACACGTAATCCTTTCTTATCCTGCATATATTGCAGCAATAAAAGTGGTAAACCTATGATAATGTTTCAGCTGCTGACCAAATGTCAAAATTTACATGTCTTTTTATTTCTGTTATTGTGAGTTCTGTTTTCTGTACTTTTTTTTTTTTTTCTTTTTTTTTTTTTTTTGTTTTGCTTTTACATATTTGAAAATATCAGCTTTAATTTCTAAGCATGCTATAACTTTTTTTCTTGTTTTTGCAACTATTGGCTTCACTTTTTAACAAATATTCTATAACTTTCTTTCTTCAAATGATTTTGAACATGTTATACAATTTCAGTCATAATTACACTCCACCAGTTTTTTTTCAGCCTCATTTGAAGTCAGCCTCATTTGAAGTCAAAGCCTGAATAAATGCTCTTTGCTTTCACATGGAGAATAAAATGACTTGTGACTGAAAACATAGCAGCACATGGAGGACAGGAGGCAAATTGCTGAAATATCAATAAAAGCTCTCAATATCATTGCCGATAAGACAAGAATGCTGTTCTGACTTAATGCCAAATTCTGTTTCATAATGGAGATACCTACCTTTTGGTAGAACATAGTGTGTCTGATTGTACATCAACATGAAACCATGAAGCTGATCATACTTGTCTGTACCACAGTCTCCAGCGTCAAACCCACATTCTATCACATTACAGGACTGTCAAATATATAATGCTATATTTATATAAGCCGTAATGTTCCTAAATTTTCGGACACCCATAAAGTTTGCTATAATCATCCTAAACTTCAAACATAAAGGTTCTACCATACAGCAATGACTGCACAACATGTAGATACATGTAGAATAGCTAACAATGTAGACCCAGATCTGACTGCTCCTCTAGGAGCAGTCTGATCTGGGTCTACACAGGTTGCCCAGCCCTAAGTGACTGAAAGCTTAGGAATGTTACTGTACTCAACATATTAGCACACCTCAATCATACTATACCATATTTACTCTAAACAGACAATCAGTAGTGAAATAACATGGCTTTAGGAAACAAAATATTCACCCCTGGTTAACTATGTGTATATACAAGGGCTGTTACCAAACGAAAAAGAGTCCTAGTTCGCAAACGACCTGGTCATCGTGGCTAAACAAATTTGTTTAGCCACAATGACCCAGTAATTTTGGAAGTATGAGTCGTTTTGGAAGTATGAGTCTTTTCGTTTGGCAACAGCCTCTTTTTGGTTTCGTAACAGCCTTAGAAACTTATTTAACCAGGTGTGATATTGAACATTTTGTTCTCTAGCATAGTGCAATTTACCATACAGCTGGCAGGTAATTAACCTTTAACATAGCTGGCATTTAGGAGATCTTTCAGTATCAAAAGGAATTGAATTACTTCCTTTATAATTGCCACTGACTTTCCTTATATAAACTATCTGGAACAAGTGACTTTATCTGATGATGTATGGTAGTCACCCATGAGCCATGACATCAGACTGGTGCTGCGACAACTAAGAGGTTTGACTGGACATCATAACACTTGGCTATGGTTATTGCTGTTTGACGTTAATACAAAACTGGGATATTACTTTTTTGTTCTAATAACTGATAACTCTAGCATTTGTTTTAAGAAGCAAATATGGCTAAAAATATGGTGCAGTACAAAAACTGGCCTCAAGGTTATAAAACTTTTTTCATGCTCAACTCAGCTGAGCATGAAATTTTACCTGCTAATAAATAGCAAATTATTGATAAGTACAGTTCGTTTCTTGCTCAGATTAGCTGAGTATGAAATTTTCTCTGCTTATGAATATGAAAATGCCAACACTAGTTGGCATTTTCATATTTATCAGCAGAGAAAATTTCATGCTCAGCTGAGTTGAGCACAAAAAAAGTTTTATAAACTTGGGGCCTGATGTTCTGCTCTACGACATTCTTTAAGTAATGAAGCTAGAGGTTGCTGCTAAGATTCTTCATAAAGCACTCCATGCGTCATTGAATTTTAGTTTCTTCCACACAAGGGCCTATCAATTATTCTGATGCACTTACAAATATAGACTGACATCTGATTGGATAACGTCAAAAATTTGCGACAGTATATCCTCAATATACTGTCACAAAACCGACGTCATTACGAAAAAACGCCTCTTCTCATTGGCTGACGTTTGGTTTTACGCTGCTGAAAGCACTTGCTTTGGATGCAAAGTAGTACACTCTGAAAGGTGAAAATATGTAAAAGTGCATTAGAATGGGATAACTATACTGAAATTGTCATTTGGGTAGGTAAATCGTGGGTTTTATGGTCGCAAATTGCATTTTATGGCTCAGCTGACGCGTCGCCGTAAAACGAAATTTCCAACCATAAAACAGACAATTTACCTCCCCAAATGACAATTTTCAATACAGTTATCCCCTGAGTTGCTGCCAACTCACTTATTCTGCGAAAATACGTTAATTTGGCATTTACTTACCGTATCACAATACCTGTCAGCAATCCAGTTGTTGGCACATCCAGTGTGGCAATATGCTGAAATAAGAGAATTAACTATGTATTACTATTACACAACAGATCTATAAACATTGAGCCAGAACACAACAAAAAACAACAAAGTGGCATGTGTGGACAGCGAAGACTCAGATCAGCCTGGGCATCCACCCAGTCTTATCAGAGTCTTTGCTGTCTGCATAGAGCAAGCTAAGACCCTTAGCAGTTGCCCAGGCTAATCTGAGTCTTCACTTGAAACACATGCTATTTTGTTTGTTTTGTCGTGTCCTGGCTCATAATACTATCACACAACATATCAATAAACAAATAACAGCAATAAAGCAGATGTAAACAAACTTTAAGTGTTCCCCACCACCACCACCCACCCCACCCAACCCCAAAAAATTACAAGTAGTTACAATAAGCAAAACAAGAGGGCCATGATGGCCCTGGATCGCTCACCTGAGTATCCTGTGAACTTAACCTCAGCGACATCCATACTACCGACAGACAGAGTTTCACAAAGATTCAATGGAAAATGAACCCTTTATTGTGTACCTAAGGTTTTTATAAGATTTAACCTAATGACCTAGTTTTTGACCCCATATGACCCAGTTTCAAACCTGGTCTAGATTTCTTGGATATGAACATTCTGACAAAGTTATCAAAACTAGAGTGTACACAATGTTTTTCTAAGGTTCGACCTAGTGACCAACCTTTTGACCCAACATGACCAAGTTGCACCCTTGGTCCAGATTTGTTGGATACAAACATTCTGACAAAGTCTCATGAAGATTAGAACAAAACTGTGACATGACCCAGTTTCAAATCTGGTATAGATTTCATAAAAAAAACAAAAACATTCTGACAACCTTTCACGTAGACTGGATCATAACTGTGCCCTCTAGAGTGTACACAATGTTTTTCTAAGATTTGATCTAGTGACCTAGTTTTTGACCCCACAAGACTCAGATTCAAACCTGGCCTAGATTTTATATATATGAACATTCTTACAAAGTTTCATGAAGGTTGGATCATAACTGCCCTCTAGAGTGTGCACAAGGTTTTCTAAGATTTGACCAAGTGACCTAGTTTTTGACTCCACATGACCCAGTTTCAAAGATGGTCTAGGTTTCATTTAGATAAATATTCTGACAAAGTTTCATGATTATTGGATCATAACTGTGCCCTCTGTGTCATTCTAAGATTTATTTCTATTTTTAGCTCTGGTGGCCATTTTGTTCAGCGGAGTGGATCCTTTTTAGCTATTTTTGTTCAGGGCCATGAGTAAAACATTTCTGTGAATTTTTTTTTAAATCTAGCCATTGGCTTCAGAGATGATGTTGTTTAAAGTTTTTTTTTCCTATTTTCAGCTCTGGTGGCCATATTGTTCAGCAGAGCGGAACCGTTTGAGCAAAATTGGTAGAGGGTTTCCTAAGGAACATTTTTGTGAAATTATTTCAAAATCTGCCCGGCAGTTTTGGAGGAGGATCCGTTTAAAGGTTTTTCTATTTTTAGCTCTGGCGGCCGTACTGTTCAGGGAAGCAGAACCGTTCAAGCAATTTTGGTAGTGGGTTACCTAAGGAATATTTCTGTGAAATTATTGTAAATCTGACCAGCAGTTTTGGAGGAGAAGTTGTTGAAAGGTTTTTCTAATTTTAGCTCTGGCGGCCATATTGTTCAGTGGAGCGGAACCATTTGAGCAATTTTGGTAGCAGGTCTCCTAAGAACATTTCTGTGAAATTATTTCAAAATCTGCCGAGCAGTTATTTTGGAGAAGTCGTTTAAAGGTTTTTCTATTTTCAGCTCTGGCGGCCATATTGTTCAGTGGAGTGGAACCGTTTGAGCAATTTTGGTAGAGAGTCCTATAAGGAACACTTCTGTGAAATTATTTCAAAATCTGTCCAGCAGTTTTGGAGGAGAAGTCAAATAAAGCAAAGTTGACGATGGACGCAGGACCGGAGGATGGACGACAGACAAAGACTGATCACAATACCTCACCTTGGGCACTTCGTGCTCAGGTGAGCTAATGACATCAAAACAGAAACACAGTTGGCTTGTACCATCAAAGACAGGAGTAAATCACTTAAGAACAGGTTGATTGGACATTTTACTGAATAAAGCAGCAGATATGCTTAAATTTGATTAAGGAATGTTGATTTTTTGTCATATTATCAACACAATGACAACTTCTTTAGCCCCAAAACTGAATACTAATATCACAGACTAGTGAAAGCTTACACTGTACAAACACAAATCAAAACCCCATTAAACTTTACAACACAAAAATTATGCCTGCAAAATTTTCAAACATATTTCATCCAACTATATAATATTGAGAATTCAAAGAGCAGAAGGCAAACAGTGTAGACCCAGATGAGGTGGCTCATTATGATCTACACTGTTTGCAAATTCAACTGTTTTCATTTTTGCTGCTTTAAGTGTTCAACACTAGTTATATACCAACCTTGTCAGAAAAAGCCAACTTTAGCAAGAAATATTTCACAATGAGCAAGGTCTACACTGATACGAGTGGTATAAAATAGATATACCATAGTTTGTCCACCTGTACAGGAGATAATCCACTCGCAAAAGCTCATGGATTATCTCCTTGTACAGGTGGACAAACCATGGTATAACTATTACTTAAAACTGTGAAACAGTTTACCAGATCTTACCTTTACTGTCTGTACCATAAGCACCCATACCTGCCCAGCCCCCGGCCTGATTCTGAGCCGATGCACCTGCAAGTTTAAAACAACTTTAAGGAACTCTCTAAGATTTAAATTTTACATATAAATTTGCAAATAAATTTGTGTTTCTTTAAGTGTGCATGTGTTTTTTGTTTTTTTGTTGTTGTTGTTTTTTTTGTTTTTTTGCTGAGTATAGCAAGGACTACCTGGACCCATTTGTTATATTTATTGTCAGCTTAACAAAGTTGATAGTCAAAGATTTGATATGTCCTTTAGTAACCCAACAATCAAGTGCACTAATATCTTTTCTGAAAAAGGCTCCTCACGCTGTTTTCAGCAGAATATGGCACTTCTTTTGTGTACAATACGTTTGAAAATGTAACATCATATTAACCAACATTTTGTTAGTTTTGAACAACCAGACACATTTCTTTCCACACAAAAATGGTGAGATGTCTTTACAGAAAATGATGTTGAAATTGGAGAGGCTACTGAAGTAATGGTCTAGTATGCAAGTTAACCTGCAAGTTCTGATAAACAACAATGAGGCTATAGAAGTCTATACAGGACAAAAGAAAATTTTACAACTCTAAAAAGATACCAAGACCCGAGGTTATAAGACTTGAGTACATTCTCAAACTCAAAATAAAGCACACTGATTGGCTTCTTCGGAGCACATGCTCGGAAGCAGTCAATCAGTGTGCTTTATTTTGAGTTTGAGATTATACTCAAGTTTTATAACCTTGGACCCAGATAATATCCATGAGTTAGAAAAGAAAGAAAATAATAAAATTTGTTCCCCAAAATATTTACTGTAACTGTAAAACAAAGAGACATATAACATGAGAGGAATTGTAGTTGAGTGGTTACAGACACACTCAATTATGGTGCAGAAGGTAATGGGTTATAGTTCTGGTTGAGCCAACTTGTGACTGAAGAATTTTCTGTGTCAACCCAGCAGTAAACATGCATCTTTTTTGAATCAGGGAAGGACAAGATTCAGATTCAGATTTTCAGATTTTATTTCTACTCTCAGGTTTACATTGGTAAACAACATGAGGCACATTGACAAAATAAACAGTGATAGTAACAGCATGGCGGTGACAAAACAATGTATATAAATATTATAGTATTTCTGTTCATATTCACTCTCTGCAAAGAAGAATCTATTCAAACATATACTAAAACACAAATGTATAATCTGCAAGGCTTTCTTTTCATAGTTATAATTCTCTATAATTCTCTATCAGAGCCATAGACAAGCGTATTACTGGGCGTCCCACAGAGACAATACATTATAGGAATGCACATAAATCTCCTCAATGAAGCGACTCCCATGAGGTCCAACAACACATTGCGGATTTAAAGTCATTACCCAGGTGTTATTAGGCTCCTCTAGGGCTCTGTATGCTGTAGTACATGTTCAACATTATGTATCTGTTGTGGTACCAAAATTTTCCCACTATATATTTTGTTACATGTTGTTAGAGAAAATAGAATTATAAAGCTAAAGAAAGCAGCATGGTTCAGGCGTATGTTTCTGGGAAATGATGAGCCCCATCTCCCAGTGACAGGCACCCCAACGATGTTGAGTCTGTTACATCTGTTTGCTAACATATGTTTCAACAAAAATCTATCAGGTCAATATTCCCATATTTTTCAAAGAAAACTACTTTACAATAAATGGACGTTTTGCTGAAAGGCAGCAAAAGGGGAAGGATGGGCTCCTTCTTTCATATGCTGTGCCCAAGAAATGGTGTGCCTCTAATCCCACTGCTCCTAAGGCCACTAGGCTATGGGACACCTTTACCTTTTTTAAGACTTCACTACACTTACCATCACAGTCTCCAGCATCCCACTCACATTCTGAGACATTACATGCCTTATCACAGTAGCCATCTTTAATCCAGCTAGCTGGACAACCTTCATTACAGTTTGGTACTGGCCATGTCAAATATACCTGGAAATACAGATAACACTCCGAAACATTATGGTTGAAGTGGACACAAAGTGTCACTGAACAGTAAATATACTTAAGGACAAAAGTTCTGCACGGATGTTCCATTAACATCCGTGCAGAACTTTTGTCCGTTAGTATAATTCATATTGGCAGACACAAAGTGGAGGTAAATATGGATTAACTATTCAAAAACACTTAATGTTCACGGAAACAAAAGTCAACAAATATTGTTTTATTATATACTGCTCAAAACAAGTAAGGGATATCAAGATATTAAAAAAAGCAGAATTAAGAAAAACCAGAGAACCATTGGTCCTGTAGCTCACCGGAGTCCATTCATCCTAAGCACTCAGGGGTAAGTAACTCTAAGGCAGATTGTAAAATATGACAGAATTTTGAAGTCTGCTTCTTGAGAACATTTCTGTTAATTTTTGTCAACATATCTACTGTAACACAGAAATAAATACTAATTTACATTTTTCCCCATTATAAGTCCATGGAAACTTTAAGTTGCCATCGCAACAAACCACATGGGCAACAATAATAAAACAAGAGGACCATTGGTCCTGTAGCTCACCCGAGTCCATTCAGCCTCAGTACTCTAGGTAGGGGCTTCAGGTGTTTTTTAAAAATGCAAATTTACTTATTTTTACCTATTTTATGAGAAAGCATATTCAATTTCCTCTAAAACGATATGTATATTATTAGAATAGGGTGCTTGGTTCAAAAGTTATGACAAGTTTTAGACAAGCCATTGTGACCAATTTTGTAATCATGCTCCAATGTATTCAGTATACGGGCTGATGGCACCGAATTTCACATTCATTAAGCATAAATTGGGGCAAGGATTTAAGTCTTTTACTTATAGTCTTATTCATATACACTGTATGATGCAGTAATATGGGCGGCAACTTCAGCAAATATTTTTGAGTGGTTCACTCGTTTCCATGGTAACCAGGCTGTCAATTTCTGGTTCAAAATGGCAGCGAAATCGGAGTTTTATATGAAGCGAATAATGACAAAACGACAGAATATGATAAAGAACACTCATAAATGATACAATGTATGAAGCAATTATAAAAGATGCACCATTTACTAACATTTTTTATTTGTGAGTTTGTTTCCATGGTAATGAGGCGGCCATTTTCTTGTTCAAAATGGCCGCTAACACGGAGTTTCCATGATAAAAAGATATCAAATGCAAAATAAAAAAAAATAGAAACAGTCACAAATCCTAAAGGTAGTTTAACACAATTCAGTTATATAAGTTTTACAATTTGCAAGCATTATTTAGTGGTTCAGTTGTTTCCATGGTAACCAGGATGCCATTTACTTGTCCGAAATGGCCACGAAAACAGTGTTTGCCGGCCAAACTGAAAGAGATGACATTACGAGAAAAGAGGATAAAGCAAATTCACAAATGATCTAGTGTGTGCCTCAGTACCTAGTTAAAGCTGGAACATTTGCTCGCATTTTTATTGATTCACTTGTTTCCAAGGTAATTTGGGGGCTTTTTTGTTGGTCAAACTTTCTGTAAAATCTGCATTTCTATGAAAAAGAAGGTAAAGCCCGAAATGCACGTCTCGCTTACCACCTCTCGCAACAGATACAAGTCACTACCTCATTCGTGAAATTAAATACATCTGTAAGATATGCTTATATTGCAAAATATCACGCACATCTGTCAGTAAATATAACATATTCTTGTAAAATATATAGCTCATCCAAGCGTGTTTATGTGTTGTCATACATGAGTAAAGAACAGTTCTTTGATCATTCGGGACAGTAATAAATAGCAAATAACAAAAAGCATCAGTCTCCCCGTACTTGGTTAATTTGTTGGTAGGATGGGGTTTAACAACTCTTTGAAACAGTATTTTAATTTGTGTCGAGCTGTCTCCCAGAGAGGGAGAGAAAGAAAAGATATGACAGGCGAGAGAAGAAATATCCAAATTACCCCACCCACATCTACTGCAAACACAGTAGACCCTTACTCTTCTATTATCCATATACAATAGTTGGACGCCTCGGCAATGAAATTTACCGGGAACCATCGCCCGACCGCAACCATCCCCCTCCTCCCCCTTCCCACAACCACCGTACTTAGAAACGTATCCCCGGGTTTACTATAATAATGCAGATCATGTTTTTTTCCATTCCTTTAGGGTGATCATTTGACAGCTAGAAAACGGTTAAATTGAAGTTCAGTGCAACTAATGTTAAGTGCAGTGTGGCAGCCATATAAAAAGTGTCACCATACTTCACCATGCATAGTGAATATTACATAATGGAATCATTGGGCTCATTCTGAATCAGTTCGAAAATAATGCCGCTGAAGCCGGGGGGCTAGGGGGACATTGGCAGTGTTGCAACAATTACTGCACTTGAACTGACTCAATGAAATCAAGTCTCTTTTAGGCCTACCCGTTTCTTTAATGTCTGCCTTGCTTCCTGAAGACCTTTCAAGATTTATTCTTAGTAAAGAACACCTGATACAAATCCTTGAAATATTTTCACTGACCACAGAACGTTCCTTTCATGATTTATTTTTGGCTGACCAGTTGACAATGTTTGTCAGCTGATCAGTAACTTAAAGACCCTTTATTTGTATAATCTTTTATTGTGAGTTATCGCTGCAAGCTTCTTACTAAAGATTCGTTTTTGTACATGACCCTGATATAGTTTAAACAAATAAAACATTGTTAAGTTTCATTTAAAATCGTTCGGGTACTATAAATTTGCAACTAAAATGATCTTCCAATAAACGGTAAAAATACAGCGTACAAACCTGGCGCGCTTTTTCATAATATTGCATAGTTCGACCGGGAACCAGGAAAGGAACTAGTACTTTGTGGAGCTGTTTTCCCATCATTTTTTTTATTATCATTATTTCAGCCTTTTTTGAGGATTAGAGACATTGAAAAAGTTGAATATGGAAATCCGCATCTGTAGCAGTAAATTTGGTTATCGAAACACATTGTTTCCCTTACTCTTTGCAACAGCTATGTGATTCTATATATATGCTCATAAACCCAAATTCTCATTTATCACCAAACGTGAAGGTTGATTTAGACGTTCTATCACTGTGAGTAGAAAGTACTATGGAGACTTTAAGGTGCATAGTCCAACTTTAGCAGCGGCCGCAGCAGACTTAGTGCGATAACAGAAATTGATGGTACCAAAATGTATCTCGTCTTAAAATAAATATACAAATTTAAATAACAACTTCATTCAGGACTGACAAAAGAAAAAAACTCCAAGCTGATATTCATCTTGGCTTTGCACTGTTTGACCAACACAAAGGCACTGATGAAATGACGCATTTTACGACCTTTTCAAGAGCATTCAGTCATATGAAAGGATGTGTGCAATGGAACCCTGTTCACGGTCGAAAAGAGTTTTGCCTACAGCGAGAATCAAACCGCGCTAGCTCAGTGCTAAATCCACTGAGCGACGGAGTACTCCTTAAATGTATGCTGATCTTTAATTGTCGACTGCGATACTTTTGATATACTTGGAATAAAATCTTTTGAATTGTGACAGAAAATGATATGAGAATATGAATTTTATGACAATTGAATTTATGTTGATATGTATGTGTTCACATAATTTTCATGCGGGGAAAATGCCAAATAATTCTGATTAATGCCGACCAAAGTTGGTTTACGGTAAAATATTAAATTTTGCAGATACTTTAACTTTCGCTTTCCTTTGTTTTGTATTTAAAAATGTATGGAAAATAGCAAAACACAATAATTTAGATAAAAACTGATTAATGCCGACCAAAGTTGGTTTACGGTAAAATAATAAATTTTGCAGATACTTTAACTTTCGCTTTCCTTTGTTTTGTATTTAAAAATGTATGGAAAATAGCAAAACACAATAATTTAGATAAAAACTGACTCGATTAAATTTGCTTAACACAATAAATATCGACTGCATAATCATAGTTTCGGGGGAGCCCTCGATCAAGTGATGAAAAATCCTGACGTCAAATTTAGCGTAACGGCGGGTGGAGAAACGTCATTAATATCGTCGATACCATGTCTCCAAACAATGATTTCCGCGGCATATAAAATAGCTCATGGCATAGAGGTGGAATGGTTTTTGAAGATTATAGGTCTGAAAATTCGAATCTGAGTGCCTCGGTTTTGTAAAACAGTTATTTACCTGTTAATATTCGGCTTATTTCAGTCAAATTGCACTAGCTTTCTTGTTAATGATCGAATTTTACCGAGGCAATCAATCTCGTAAAGGTCACTATCTCAGAATTTATTTGATTTGTCAGTCTGACTAATCACGCTTACACGTTGCCGCGGAAACCGTTTCTAGACACCCCACTATGTTGTAAACAATCGGAAAAATGCGGCCACGTCAGAATGACGTTAAGTGAAAATCGACGGTGCTCAGTGGTTACCAAACGTTATTTTACGTGTAAAATAGAATTTTTGGCACTGAAAATGCCCTATAATTAAAAAAGAAGGTTGTTTCCATTTCTCTGCATAAAAATAATGACAAAATTCTTGTAAACTACAACAATACAACGTGGTAAAAAGGGGGCATTTTTAGCGCACAACTAGTAAATTACGCGATGTCGTAACGTCATCTGAACCCCCTACTCTAGGGTAAGTTACTCTAAGGCCATCGGTCAACTGGTTCTAATGAAAAAGATTTTTAAAGGTTTTAACCATATATGGGCATGGAGGACATGTTGGTCATGTGACCTGGGCATTTGAAATTTTTTTCTTTCCCTCAACCCCCTGGAGGCTCTATATGAAGTTTGGTTTCAAAACTGGCCCAGGGGCTTTTGAGGAGATGGTTTGATATTGTCAAAATGACAGAGTTCTGGGTCAAAAGTCAAAGAATGACCTTGATCTCTTGTACTCAAAAATCTTCATGTACTCATTAAGATGACTGTAGATATCAATTTTTAGGCATAAATCTTCAAAACTTTCCATGAAATCTTATGTTCTAGCATTTTCCCACATTTGACCTTGCCGTGAAATAGTCAAGGTCAACCCAAGGTCATCATTTTGAACAATCTAGATAGTACTGGAGATCCCAATGCTACATACCAAGCTTCAAGGCCATCGGTCAATTGGTTCTGGAGAAGAAGATTTTTAAAGGTTTTTACCATATATGGAGCCTGGCGGCAATGTTGGTCATGTGACCCGGACCGTTTGAACTAATTTTCATTCCCTCAAACCCCTGGAGGCTCTATATGAAATTTGGTTACAATTGGCCCAGTTGCTTTTGAGGAGATTGTTTGAAATTGTCAAAATATGAGAGTTTTGGGTCAAAGGTCAAAGAATGACCTTGACCTCTTGTACTCAAAAATCTTCATGCACTCATTAAGATAAGTGTATATACCAATTTTTAGGCATAAATCTTCAGAACTTTCCATGAAATCTTATGTTCTAGCATTTTCCAATATATGACCTTGCCGTAAAAAAATTCAAGGTCAACCAAAGGTCATAATTTGAACAATCTTGATAGTACTCGAGTACCCAAAGCTACATACCAAGTTTCAAGGCCATCGGTCAATTGGTTCTGGAGAAGAAGATTTTCAAAGGTTTTTACCATATATGGGCGTGGCAGCCATATTGGTCATGTGACCTGGACCGTATGAATAAGTTTTTGTTCCCTCAACTCCTGGAGGCTCTATATGAAATTTGGTTTCAATTGGCCAAGGGCTTTTGAGGAGATTGTTTGGAAAACAAAATATGAGAGTTCTGGGTCAAAGGTCAAAGAATGACCTTGACCTCTTGTACTCATAAATCTTCATGTACTAATTAAGATGACTGTAGATACCAATTTTTAGCCCAAAATTTTCAACAGTTTCCACGATATCTTATGTTCTAGCATTTTGCCATAGAAAAGCACAAGGAAGAAAATTTGACCTTACCGTAAAAAAGGTCAAGGTCAACCTAAGGTCATAATTTGAACAATTTTGGTAGTACTTGCGTACCTGATGCTATAAACTAAGTTTCAAGGCCATCAGCCTACTGGTTCTGGAGAAGAAGATTTTTTTAGGTTTTTACCATATATGGGCATGGCGGCCATGTTGGTCATGTGACCAGGACCGTTTGAACAACTTTTCGTTCCTAAGGTCCCAGGAGGCTACATATGAAATTTGGTTACAATTGGCCCAGTGGTTTCAGAGGAGAAGTCGTTTGAAATTGTTGACGGACGACGGACAGACGACGGACGACGACGGACGACGGAGCCTGACCATACTATAAGCTCCCCCGGAGCCTCTGGCTCAGGTGAGCTAAAAATAGTAATTCAATAGAGACTATTACTAAGATGCTTTCAGTAAAGTTTCAGCTTTATCTGCCAATTAGTTTCTGCATGAGTAGATGATTTTTTAGTATGTTTTCTGTTTTTAACCATTTGGTTACCATGGCAACCAGCCAAATAGTGCCATTTGCATGAATTTTGTGCGGTTGCTAGAGAACTACTCCAGGAACAATTCTGTAAAAGTTTTGTCCAAATATCTGCAGCGATATAGCTATAAATGAAAATTTTCAACTTTCCTATTATAAGTCAATGGTAACTTAAAGTTTCCACAGAAACAAAACTACTGGAGCAACTGCCATGAGAAACAGTATTTTTATAGAGGCTAGTACTAAGATCCCTTCTGTAAAGTTTGAGCTGTATCGGTCGCATAGTTTTTGAGGAGATGATTTTTTACTATTTTTTCAATTTTTCGGTTGCCATGGCAACCAGCCAAATTCTGCAACTTGTATAAATTTAAAAAGACTGGTTGAGGACTATTCAAGGAATATTTCTATGAAAGTTTTGTCAAAATATCTGCACGGACATAGCAATAAATGCAAATTTTCCATTTTGCCATTATAAGTCAATGGCAACTTTAAGTTCCCATAGCAACCAAACTGCTAGAGCAATTGCCAAGAAAAAAAGTACTTTTATAGAAGCTAGTACTAAGATCCTTTCTGTGAAGTTTGGGCTTTATTGGCTGCATAGTTTCTGAGGGGATGATTTTTGAATATTTTTTCTATTTTTAATCATTCGGTTGCCATGGCAACCAGCCAAATGGTGCAATTTACATAAATTTCATGTGGTTGATAGAGGAATACTAAAAGAACATTTTTGTAACAGTTTTGTCAAAATATCTGCAGTGACATACCAATAAATGCAAATTTTCAATTTTTCCCATACAAGTCAATGGAAAATTTAAGTTGCCATAGCAACAAAAGTTCTGAAGCGATTTGGATAAAAAACAGTATTACTGGTTCCCCCTGCCTATAGATGCTATATATGAAATTTGGTTACAATGGGCCTTGTAGTTTCAGAGGAGATGTCGTTTGAAAATGTTGACGGACAGACGAACGGACAACAGATGACTGATGCCTGCCTATACTATAAGCTCACCTGTGAGCCTTCGGCTCAGGTGAGCTAATTATGATGGGCCCGCATGCCCGATGCTACATACCAAGTTTCAAGGTCATAGGCTTTTTAGTTCTGGAGAAAAAGATTTTTGACGGGTTTTTACCATATATGGGCGTGGCGGGCATCTTGGTTATGTGACCCAGTTATCCGGAACATACTTTCGTTCCCCCGACATAGGTAGGCTCCATATGAAATATGGCTTCAATCGGCCCAATGGTTACAGAGGAGAAGATGTTTGAAAATGTTGATGACGGTTAATCGACAATTGAATAGAATAGAACGGATGCCTGGCTATACTATAAGCTCACCTATGAGCCTAAAGGCTCAGGTGAGCTAATAAGCAGACGAATATCAAAATGTTATAATTAATAAAACAAATATTCAAAGAGACCTTCAATATTAATATGAATATTGATATGTTTAAGTTTGCCACGTGACCTACAGTAAATTGGAAGTAGACAAGGGGTCGACACCAAAAATTTGCACGAATCTAGCACAGCAATGATTAATCATTTTTATGCAAACTTTATTAAGACAGACGTCTTATGCCTCAGTTTACAAGATAAAGATACTTTTTTCATGCTGCTTTGTCACAAGATGAAATGGTAGGTGTAAACAATACAACTGTGTAGTGAACTGTCTTGGCGACGGTGACGTTTACGAGGGCCTTACACTTTAAATAACGCAATAAAGCTAACCAAAGTGGATGTTTTCAGTTCGGAAAATTATGCAGAATTTTAATATTCACGGAAACTGAGGGTCCAAAAGATTTTTTTTCGCAGATGTGAAATTGAGGTATAAACCCCATAATCCTTTATGTGTTGCTCTAGATCTTGTGACCTGCTTTGACTGTTTCTGTTTTAGCTGAATATTGTCACATGAGTAGTGCTCCATCAATATACAATAATAATATAACCCTGCCATTATTATTAATTTTTGTACTAACATCTCTATCATAATATCCCCTACTTTTTGTGAGCAGTATATAACAAGAATAAGACAAGAAGAGCTGAAAGATCTGTCATTTAAGTAACCCTACTGTCAAATTTTGGTTTATGTTGCTTTACTAATCATGTTAAATTTAGATGTTACGTCACAAACCATGCGACATCAAGACGTTTCGTAATGTCTACCTCACGTGATCAGCCTTTGAACCAATGAAATAAGTTGTATTTAGAGATTAAACAATAATACCTTTTGTCCCGAGCTGTAGGTGTAAAAGTCATCCGGCCAGACCTCCTTACCAAACATCACATCATCATTCATATAAATGAATTTGTCGGACAATCCTGGAATACGGTGAATGTTGCTCTCAATAGCAGGAGAGCTGAATGATGGTAGGTGACTGTGGTTAAGAAATATCTCCTGAAAGATAGTCAAGCAATTTTAAATGAACTTATCTTACAACCCTGAAATCTGATGTCTGCTAGTCTAGTCTCTATTCTATCCCATAACCTGGCAAGGCTGTTGGGGAGCCAGAGCTGATTTTACAACAATCCCTTTCCACCTATTCCTGTATTCAGCTGCCCTAGCTGTGCTAGCACAGTCCATCCCTGTTCACTGATGACTGCAACCACCCTCAGTATCGAAATACCGTCACAAATTACTGTAATTCTTCTACAGTTTAAACAAGCTGATTTTACTACTTTTCAACATTATGTTAACAAAAATTTTGTGGTATATGGTGTCTCGCCTGTATGCATATTGTCTATTGTCACAAAACAGAGCTAAACCAGAGAACTTGTCAAAAGTTTACGCCATCCCCACCCGGTTATACCTATGTTTTGCATTCTGCTCATCACAGGCCCTGAGGTTATAAAACTTGAGTACATTCTCAAACTCAAAATAAAGCACAATGATTGGCTGATTCCGAGCACATGCTCGGAAGCAGCCAATCAGTGTGCTTTATTTTGAGTTTGAGATTATTCTCAAGTTTTATAACCTCCAACCCAGGTGCGACAAGAACTGGTGGCACAATGGCACACAGTGCAGACTGTTTCTACATAGAGTAGCTTGACAGTTGTGAACCAACCAACATGACTGCAAAAAAGTGCTGCTGCAGTATGGACTTAAGTCAAAGTTAAGGACAAACACTGATCCCTTTATTAAGCTACATATAAGCAAGGTATATGTTTTATAACTTCAGCTAAATTATTACAATCTTCATTCTTGACTGGGCGATGCAATACTTTGTTAGCTAAAACCATCATCATGAGTATCATTAGTTTCATAGTCCCAACTCATCATATTTTTAAAGCATTCTGGTTCACAAACTTACATCATGTGTTACTATGGTAACCCTGGGATTCTCCAGATTCAGCCAGTAAGGTATCTGCCCATTGGTGACAATGTAAATATGTCTAACCCATGGAGCAAACCTCTCAATAGATCGCAGAGAATATCTCAGTTCTTCATTATCTTCAAATCTGCTCGCTGAAATATCTTCATCTCGAGAAAACTAAAAATAAGGAAACAGTAAATCATATGCAATTTTCTAAACAGCACAGGTATATGAATTTACTTAACACATAAAATTGCAGTTAAAATGATTGCTTCTCTTACATATATTGGTAAATTGGGTTAATCTAGCACACTCTCTCAAAATCTTTAACTCTTCCAATTGTTCATACTATTTCTCTGTCACCGGTACATCTAATCTACATTCTAGTGCTAAATGTGTGAAGAACCACTTTGTTGGTTTTCTCGTGTCGCAGCTCAGATATCTTTGAAAGGGGAGTAGTTAAATTACTGAGATACAAATCAAGCTTTTGTACTTTGTTCTGATGCCCATTTATAAGTAATCAGGCTGTACTTGCCTCTGCTCATCTGTTTACTGTTGATAATTTATATTGTTTTAAAAATATTGAAGAGCTTTCTTCTCTTTTGTTGTGGATGTCCCTGTCTCAAATAATTTGAGATCTTTTACATTAGTATGTTAGATTTCTGATTAGTCTTCTACTCCTTTCTCTTATATCCTTCATTAATGTGTCCAACTAAGAAATAAGAAACTGCTAGAGTACATGTAATTCTGTTAGGTATGAAAACATAAGACTGATCTTCAGCATGAAAGTTTCTAGAAATCTGAAGGCTAAGGTTACTGGATGCTGTGGTATATCAGAGGAAAGCAGGGTAAGAACTTTATTTCCTTTATTTCTGAATGAAATTTTCATGCTCAACTCAGCTGAGCATGAAATTTTACCTGCTAATAAATAGCAAATTACTGATAAGTACAGTGGTTGTTTTGCTCAGTTTAGCTAAGTATGGAATTTTCTCTGCTAATGAATATGAAAATGCCAACATTAGTTGGCATTTGCATATTTATCAGCAGAGAAAAGTTCATGCTCAGCTGAGTTGAGCACGAAAAAGTTTTGTAACCTTGGAGCCAGGTCTTATAATACAGGATAGAATTGAATGGATCTGCAAGACTAGTGTAGACCACAAGTCACCAACAGGAGCCGAAACAAGAGCCCAATTGCTGGACCACATATATACCTGTTTATTGAAGAAGCTAATCAGCAATAGAGACAATGAGCAGAGGGCATCAAACTAAGCTATCTGGGCCTTAACAAAGGTGACAGAGGCATACTGTGGATGTTGCCTGATTTAACATTACAAATGTCATCTCAACAGATACTTTCAGACCTATTTTAACATCACTAAGTTTCTTAACTATTTCAAATTGCAAATTAAGATTTCTTTGAAACTATTTCTGAGCTGATTATAAGCTAAGATTGAATTTTTTTTATATTTCTGAAGAATGGCAACTACGGATGTGTTAGTGATATTCTGTCAATAAGCAACTCAGATCCTTGATTTTACAACAGGTTACTTTAGATTTTTCTGGTGATGAAGTCAGAAAATACTTACAGATCTATTTGTCTAACATAAGTAATCATATGTAAAAGAAATCAATAACATAGATAACCCAAAATGTTAATACCATTGGTTGGAAGAGTCATGATCTCCTGCCATTCTATCTCAAGGCTAGGTGGACTCTCTCTCAAGTAGACTGGGTGATATATAGAGAATACTGTATTAGTGTCTTTTGATATCAAGTTTATCAGGCGAGACCAGAAACAGCGTAGGAATGTTGAGGCTTGCCGAGCCAGTCCGACGTGTTTCTGGTTGAGCCTGATAAACTTGATATCAAAAGACACTCACATGGTTTTCTATTTATCATGCATCATTAGAGATTTTAAAGCTTAAACAGCCTCAAACAAATGAAAAGCAAACATAGTTTTGTTAGAACTTGCTGTCACAAATGCGTTGATCTAAGTTGGTGATGTCATTTAACCAATCAAACGTTGTTATCATGGCCAACGTCAGTATGTAGCCAATCATCGACAGAGATTGCTTCTAAAGGCATGGCCTGAAAACATTCATGCAAGTGCAGTTCTAAAGTGACATGATATCACATCATATTATCATACCCTTGTTATTAGGTGAATTTTGCAGGAGATGCATGACAAAGTCTGAAATACTTATTGCTGGGCTGTAATCCCCATTGTAATGCAGGAATTTCTCTAATGTCTTAAGACCACAATAAAGAGGGAGAAGATTCTTAGATAATTCACACTTGTTCTCCATTAATGTGTTCCCTTATTAAAACCTTCCAACAAATGGCCACAATATCTGTTTTTGTAGAAAAAATTAGTTCACACTCTATTATCATCAAACCTCTAGCATTTCCTCTCTCCCAACCCGGCTCTCTACCCCTACCCCAATAATCTGAAGTTCACTATGTCTACAGGTCTACATGTGCAGTATTTTGCATCCTAGCTGAGATATTCATCAGCTACAGAAAATGCTCTAATGGTCTACAGATCTGAAAGGTATAAGCTGATGCCAGCAAAAACTAAATCAGCCTGCACAGCAAACACCAAGATAAAAAGTTCATTTAACGAAAAAAAATTTGGCTTCAGGCCAAGCTGTTCAAAGCATCCATAGCTTGATGAAATTGTTAGTACAGGCCTTGAAGTTATAAGACTGTTTTCATGCTCAACTCAGCTGAGCATGAAATTTGATCTGCTAATTAACAGCAAATAATTGATAAGTACAGTTGGACAGACACTCGGCGCCAGGTGTGTGCAACTATGGTTACGTACCGCTGAGCCACTTGGGGAACGTCGTTACGAGAATTGAAACACAACAGAACAGAAGTACAGTTGTTTTCATGCTCAATTTAGCTGAGTGTGAAATTTTCTTTGCTTATGAATATGGAAATGCCAACATTAGTTGGCATTTTCATATTTATCAGCAGAGAAAATTTCATGCTCAGCTGAGTTGAGCATGAAAAGTTTTATAACCTCAGGGCCAGGATTCATTAAGTCTTCTGGTACATATAAAATCAAATGTACTAACATTCTTAGGTCTCATTAACTAACAACATCATTACTTTTGAACAACTGAGCCCTGATCTGCATCTTTGATGGCCTTGTAGCCAGAAGTACCTTTTTCTGGCCACCAGCCCACATGTTGCAAGTGAAAGATTTTTTTACCTATCTTGTGCTCCTGCTAAAAACAAAATTTGAAACTTGGAACAAATTTTTCATAGCTGAGTAAAAATACATTCTGCATAAACTGTACCTCAATTATATTCGCTGGTGACAAATAATCTACAAATACTCCCACTAATTTAAGGCAATAGACTGTTATCTGCAATCAGTGTAGATCCATATCAGTGTCCTTACTGTAATCACGATCTGCACCCAGTGCTGTTTACCTTTTTCATAAAATGAGGCATGAACTAGTTTCAGGAAAACAGCTGAAGGTTAATTACCATGAATCGGTATACTACTCTATCATTTTTATTGTTGGCTCTTTTCTCAATGATGGTCAGTTCTTAAAGGAAAGAACTTGCTCCCCTTAGGGCAAGTTCTTTCCTTTACAAGTAGACTCCATTTTGGAAGGGTTTCATTATCCCGGAAGCAAACAGGGAGTGATAAGTTGTTCCGTCAGCAAAACTGGCAGAAATACATCGAGGTGTACAGGGGTCAGCCTAGAGTTCTCAGAGAGTGAGAAGTTTTGCGACATTTTCTGATTTCAGGGAGAAGTTTTATCTCAAATTTTGGATTTTCTATATGCTTAATCAGGTAGCTTATGAACTGGGGCTAGCAAATTGAGAGATACTTTCTACCAGAGCAAGGATTCTGATTGGTTAAGATTTTCTGTTACGATAACTGATACCTCTATAATAAGATAAACAGTCTTGGAGAGGAACCTAAGGTTAAATTGCCACTTGCAGAAAATTTACCTTCCGATAAAATATTTGCTCGCATATAAAGGGAAAAGGTATAAACAGGCAGTGTGTGAATACCATCTGAAACTTGCAATCTTATTCCACAGTATCTAAATTTTTAAGGCAAACCCTGTAACCTTAATGCATTACCCAAGGTTGATAGACTGATAGATTGAGTTAGATGTAACAGCCAGACCGGTTGAGTCTTATCTTTCATAAATGAAATGCCAGACTGCCTTTTCTCAGGACAGGGTCTTAATTGTTTAGTTTAGGGGCAGTATAAACCCATTAAGGTGACAGTTCAGCATTTCTGACACAAATAATGGTTTCAGCATTGGAATTTCACAGATACTAATGGCCAATGATATAGCAGAAAATAGCCTCTACTGGTAGAAGCATGTCCCTATAGGCCAAAACGCTACTTGCTAGCCCCTGTTCATTAGCTACCTGGTTTAATAAATTTTGATTTCTCCCTCAGCTCATTACAGAGAAAAGTCAGTCAGCTTTGGGAGACTATGTCTCCCACTGCTCCCTCTTGGATGGCCCTGGGTGTACCCAGACACCTTAAGCATACATTAATGCTAAACTCACATCTCTCAGATCCCAGACTAAGTTAGCAGCATTTAATGTTGGCTCCTTGCCTTCTATGGTGAAGTTGGACTCCTGGAAATAGGAAGTAGAATGACAATGGCTTAGAGTAAAATGTTAGAATGTGCAGAGTGTTGTATCAATTCAAGATATGAAAGAATAGGAAACGTAAAAATCCCATCTACATATAGTGTATGCACTTTAACAGACTATTAAGCTTACAGTCTATGTCAATTGATAAATAGAAACAAAGTATTTCCTAGTGTGATACACAATTTGACTACAATTCACCTACATCATCAAAAGCTTGTGTAAGACCACAAAAAAGTTTCGTGAAGCCATCTTCATTGAGCTCTACAATGTGGTTGCTACCAAGCTTATTCTGAGGTGTAGCCACTACTGAGATATAATCAGGCAATCTTCTACCTGAAATGGCACAGCGTCCCTTTTGTTTTTCTTTCATCCATTTAGATGGACAGGCATGGTAGGCACAGTATGAGTCTGCTAAGCACGAGATGCTATCTCTTGCAAGAACCTAATCAAGCATCCAAATACTCCATACCACAGGTCATTGACTTTTATCACCAAGCAAGTGCAGGGAATCCCACCCAGTCTATAAATAAACTTCTATATTTACAGAACCCGGGATTTCAAGCAATTGTTTACCCTTTTGCTGTTGGGATAAAATGTCAATGACCTGTGCTCCATACTAAGGGGTCTACACGACATGTGACTGCTTAAAGCTTAACAAATGTGCACCCTGGTCTGAGTCTTGCGTGCTTGAATAATGCACTAAAGTTCTTGTGAGCCTTGTCATGCTAAAACGTTGCTAAACCTATCTGTGAAAAGTGAAGACTAAAAAGCATGTGAAACTGTGCAGTCTAGCTACATCCTTCATTTAGTATCTGTAGATTCCCCAGGATCCATACATGTTGTGTGTGAACAGCAAAGGCTCTGATCAGACTGCACATATATGCAGGCTGGTCTGAGCCTTTGCTGTTTGCATATGCATTTGAATTCTTTTCAGTTCTGTTCAGTTCAATTCTCCTAACGACGTTCCCCAAGTGGCTCAGCAGTACGTAACCATAGTTGCACGTACTTGGCGCCAAGTGTCCATCCAACTGAATTCTTTTTGCATATCACCGCCTTTATATATACCATATTAATCCTATTAAACACCCCGGGGGCATTGCCTTTTGCAAAACGGGGTGTTATTTTGAGCCAAAAGTGTAGTAAATTAGCAACTGCTTAATGCTACTGATAAAGAGTATTAAGGTGATTGGGTATACTTGCAAAGGAAGCAACTCTTCTATTTTTGCCTCCCTTTTTAGTAGGAGCAACTTCTTTCGTTTACGATTTGACTCAATGTCAAAGAGCTACCCCATCCAGAGAAGCAAACAAGAATTCATTCAAGTTAATACAGTCAACCGTCTTATAACAGCATTTGCTACAACAGCAAAATTCTTTATAACATGTGCAAAAAATGGCTTTATTGTTCAAAATATGTATTCTTTATAACAGCAAATTCAGTTTAACGTTGTTGTAAAAAGGATCCACTGTATAACATTATTTTCAGAAAAGAGGCAGGGGGTGTTTATCAGAGCAGTGGCATCTATTAGAATATGGTATATCAAGGTCCTTAATATTTGTGAACTTACAGCTAGTAGAGCATCAAAGTCGGACTTCACTGGCACATGTAACACTGCTATTCCTCTGTCAGAGTATACTTCAACCTGAAAAGAAATGAATCAGAGCACTAGATAAGAGGAGTATTTGATGATAATTGAGGGATAATTTTCTTTATTTCTCACTGAAACCAAATTCTGTGACCCCTCATCTGAACCGTCTCTTCCAGATGGTTCAGATGAGGGGTCACAACATATGTTTTTATCCAGAATTAACAAAAATTATCCCTAATTATCATCAAACATGTCAAATACTCCCTCTTATCTATGGCTCTGAATGAATGTCAAGAATCAACTTACTTCCTTGTTATTCTTTCATTTCTTTGTTCTCATTTTTCTATCATTCTGTAAAGTGCTAACTTACTTTAAACGATGAGAATAAATTTACTGACCGATTAATTTACAGTCATTAAGCTTAAGACAACAATGCAGAACTTTTTATTTTTGAATTTATACGGCACAAATGGAGAAACATGTTAAAAATGATAATTTACAAACCTTTTCTATTCCCTTTTGATGCTTTTCTGGTAGTTTTGCTTTCAGTTCATCTCCAGACAGGGTGTGAGGAAAACCAGACATGATAATGAGGTCATGTAACATCACACTGTTCTGTACTGTCCAGTCACTTGTCTGAAATCAAAACATAATAATTACAGTATAGTGACACCCAGGGTTTTCAATATAAGACACGCAAACTTTGGCAGAAGCATAAGAAGCTTCACGGACAATTTTTGTGACTTAATTTCAGCTTAAACACACTAAACAGTTAAGCCTGGTCCTGGTTAGACTGTTTCTGCAAGTCTGTGTTCCATACTAAATGTCTTACAGTGGCTGTTAAATTTTGAAATTCTGGGCCCAGTTGTTCAAAGCATCATTAGCCTAACGAGCTCGTTAAGAGGTCAACTCATTAAGTGTTTTATGACTTTATAACTAAATACACTGATTTTTTGTTGCAAAAATGTGAGAAACTTTTGCACATTTTTTCAACATAAAATATTAGTGTATTTGAGATATTAACATTTGAAATTTTAACATCTCATTAACTAACCACTTCGTTAGTTTTGAACAACCGGACCATGATGTTTTTTCAATCCTCAAACACAAGACAAAAGAGGTGTTTAACCTTGAAAAGTTTGCATTTTCACGGATTCTGACAGCAAAGAAGCATGTTATATGAAACAAAACATATGGGCCGCGACATGACAAAACCAACAAAGTGGTTGTGCGCCCAGCGCAGCCTCAGATCAGCCTGGGCATCCACCCAGGCTGATCAGACTCTTCCCTATGCACTTAAAGGGTAGCTTAGGGTCTAAGCTACCACCTTGCGGACAGCAAAGACTCTGATCAGACTGGGCAGATGCCCAGGCTGATCTGAATCTGCGCTGGGCGCACAACCACTTTGTTGGTTTTGTCGCATCGCGGCTCATATGGATTGGTGCTTGTGAATTAAAATGTGGGACAGCTGAAATTAGGTAGCTCTGGTGTTCGGTATTGCAAAGAGGAAACACTGAAAACTTCAGTGAACTCCAAAGCTCTTAGTCATGACTTTTAAGGTTAGGAGACAAGTTTTTCGGACAAACTCAATGCAATTCATGACTGAGAAAACTGGCTTGTGCAGATGTAGTTGGTAAATAACAGTCAAATGATAATATACTTACAATATGACACCTTGTTACTGTTATGTTGTGACCATCGACTACCACTGTCTTATTCAACAGATCTTTAACTGAAAAGTAACAGTGAAGAATTATTTTTCTCCAGGTTTAAATAAGGTTGGAATCAAGCTGCATGATTTTTAGTAACAGATCCAATGAGAATGTCTGCAAACAATGCTGCTACCTGCTTTGGAGTGACCCTGTTAACTACTTTATTTGCAATTTTTTCCTGAAATACTTTTTTCTTGATCATAAATTTGTGCAAATTCAATCAAATGGCATATGCCACTTTACTGATAAATATTTTCTGATGAAAGAGGTAAACATACTTTAACTCAAAACATAGCACTAAATATGCCTCATTTTGATGTTGCTGTTTTATTGTACGAGGATCGTTCATTTGTGTCATTAATGGCCCACCATACCATGTGGCTGTAAGGAGCATGTGGAAACTGTGGTGATTTCACGGGGGAGTGATTTTCTATAATAGGATGAAATTTCAGTCTAATCTGTTCAGCCTTTCAAAAGTTATTGAAAGTTCCAGTTGGTTCATCCATATACACTCAACCCTTACTGTATGTAAAATGAAAAACAAGCTCTGAAAATAGGGCCTACAGTAAAGGTTGCGTTGGTCTGAATGTTTCAGTTTCACAGATATATAGTGAACTGTGTCAGATACATGGGACATTTGTTGTCTCTAAAAGGTCAGTTTTCAGGTGGCATAAAAATTTAAAGGTGGTAAAACTGACCTGAAAGATGAGCCTTGTCCTGGCCAGCCAAGAAGCAAGGTTGGTCATTGCCAAAAGAATTAAAAGCACGGCAAAAGTTTTGTATACGGTATTTTTCAATCGCGATGGACCCATTGTTCAAATTCCCGTACCAAATGGCAAGACAGTCACAGGTAAATTTTATAAGAATAATGTGTTGTCAAAAGTAACGGCACACTATGAAAAACGTAGACCTGCAACCAGTTTAAGAGGTCTGTGTCTTATCCATGACAACGCACTTGCTCACAAGAGTGTTCTTGTCCAAGACTTCTTGAAAGAGGAAAAGGTAGTTCAGCTCTCTCATCTACATTATTCACCAGACCTTAGTCCCTGCGACTTTTTCCTGTTTCCTTTACTAAAGAAAACCCTTTCTGGTCGTCTTTAAGAATTCCGAAGTGCATTTGGTAGTGCAATTCACCAGTGTCTTCAGGGTATACCTAAAAAGGCCTACTTCTCTGCCTTTACAGAGAAGAGGTGGTCAGTTAACCTAACCACACAGTTCCTGGGCAGGCTTAAACCTCCTAAGCGGTTACCAGTACTAAGTGCACATACTTTCGTCAGTAACTGACAACTGCCCTTCTTGAATCAGCGGAAGGAGAAACGATAGTATGTGGCCAGACCGGGTATAGAACCCAGGACCTCTGACTTATGAGTTAAGTGCCCTAACGACTGCCCTATGCAGCTCTCAACAAGTGTTCAGTTAAATCACTCTTTAGGAAATACAGTGCACTCTCGATATCTTGATCACTGTTATTTTATCGTATTCACTTATATCAAAGAATATATTTCCTTTTTTTTTGTTTTACATTTCCATTCATGATATCTTAAACTACTGATATCTCAAAGTAAATTTTCTGGTTCCAGAAAATTTACTTTGAGAAATCAGTAGTTTGGGAAGAAGTTAAACTTCGAGATATCGAGAGTTTACTGTACACATAAATCACATAATCTGGGTACTGAATAGAAGTGCATGTACAGACTCACTGAAATGAAGCAAACAGATCAAGCTACGGTTACTTTCCTAAAGCCAAAGGAAAATCAAATGCTTAAATTTTCATGCCTTTAATTCTATGTTTAATTGAAATTCGATCTACATGTATAATTTTATACTATGTTGAGTAACCTTTACAAAGGCAGCCAGTGTAGATAAACGTATCATCAGATGGACCTTCTGCGCGTCTCATCTGGACTGCAAATGCCCATTCGCTTCACTTGATGCTTTACTAGGTTAATTAGACTTTAAGAATAGTTTACAGTGCTCCAGATATGCAGGGGAAACAGGGAAACTTTAGCAATAATTTCCCATAGTTTTCCATAATAAGGCCCGTAGCAACCACAGGTGAAATTTTGAAAGTTTAGTAAATGAAAAACAATTCATATCAGCTTATAGAGCTAGCTGAAAGCAGCATAGTGCAGTTTATTTTTTCAAAATATCTTTACTAGAACTGAAGTTACACTGTTTTAAAGTCGGAAAATTCCGACTAATTTTCAGAATTTTTTCACCCTATATTTGCCTTTTTCTTCAAGATATGACGGCACCGAAATTCAGTCAGATTTTCTATTAATTTGCTAATATCTCAATTAATATACACCAGAATTTCAAAATTCACACAGCTTTTTGAAGCTTTTTATATCCTCTTTCATTTAAAAGCAAAAAGTTTGAAATTAAACTGAGTTTTGCCACCAGCATTTTGTTTGAAAAGAGGATCTTTGTGTTCAAAAAGAGGCCAAAAATGGACCATTTTGGAAAAAAATTCGTAAAAATCAACTAAAATTTGTTTTTTCTCCACCATCAGTAAAAATACTTTCAAAATTCACCTAATTTTATGTACCTAAGTGTTTTTCCTAAGTGAATACTGAATATTGAGCATGTATCTTTTGATTTGGCAAAAGGATTTTGGTTTAGCTATCCATACCCTCTCATGAAAATTATGGTCAAAAACATGAAAATTTGAGATGATTTTTTTTCTTCACCCACAAATGTCAGCTACAGTTGTGATCAGAACTAGATGTATTATGCATCAAGCTAATCCAAACTTTATGCTCTTTCTTATGAAATGTATTTGAAATTGCTATATTTATTCCACTTCAGTATAGATCAAGTTAAGGCCAGGTACCCCAAAGTTTTTTTTGTCCAATTCTGAACTCACTTTCCAATCTGCTGGGGTTGCTAATAAGGGGTCACAAAATATTAAGGAAATGACCTCAGAGTTAGCCCCCAAACCTATCTTTATATGGAGCTCTGGGTCCAGTTGTTCAATACTAACGACGTCGTTATTTAACGTTTCCATGAAATTTCAAACTTTAATGTGAGACATTTTTTCAACAAAAAACATCTGTGTATTTGGTTATAAAGTCATAAATCACTTAATGAGTTGACCTCTTAACAAGCTTCTTAAGCTGTTGATGCTTTAAACAACTGGACCCTGGTTTACATATACAGTGAGTGCATACCTTGTTCATTATTTGAAAAGATCACTGCGGTGAAGTTCTTATTGTCCATTGGTGATGTAACCTTGAACTTTGACTTTGCAGAAGAGAACTCATGGCTGACTTCCTGTAACTGTTCCAAGGTCATGTTGCTAGGCAACATTGGGTCAAGGACAACAATGTTACTTTCCAAGCAGTTACTAAACACACATATTTGTTCCCTGAAAAAGTTTTGCCATGAAAAATAGTTGAATTCTCTACTTTAACAGAAGAGCAAAGTACCGGTATTCAACAAAACTGATAGGCAAAAGAAAAATAAGAAAACCCGCCAAGCAGAAAAAGAACTACTCATTTTGATATAGAATCCAACTGAATACAAACTGAAGACTAACTTTTAATGACAGAAGCTTTTCAGAGACAGATATGGTATTGTGTTGGATTCATTTGTTTGAAAATTATACTATGAAGTACTGGATTAGCAAGATAAAAATGATGTACGGGCAAGATTTTTTGTGCCCTAGAATGTAAGCCTTCAGTTTATTTGCAGTCCACTGGGCTATGACATACACATCCCTGGTTAACTATGTATATACAAGGGCTGTTACCAAATGAAAAAGAGTCCTAGTTCCCAAACAACCTAGTCATCATGGCTAAACAAATTTGTTTAGCCATGATGACCAAGAAGTTTTGGAACTATGACTCTTTTTTGTTTCGTAACAGCCTCTTTTTCATTTTGTAACAGCCTTAGAAACATAATTAACCAGGTGTAATACATGTATCTGTCTCATCATAGCTACAGGTTCCTGTAATTCATAACTTGGTATACGAAATCTGTTCGAAGCTAGTGCAATACAAAAATAAAGGAATAATACAATCATATTAATCATTAAAAGCAAAAATCAGGTTGTTATATATGATCAGGTCAGCTATACCACTGGAATAATCCTGCAAAAGCTTACAACAAACGCAAAACTGACCACCTTTTGAGATGCTTTTTTATTTATAAATTTATTTTTTTTTTTTTTTCAATTTATAATTCAATTTATTCATTTTCATTTTATTTATTTTTTATTTTATTATTTTTTTTTTACATACAAAAGAACAAAATAAAAATTCATCAAACTAATGTCATTAGTTGTTGTTTTTTTGTTTTGTTTTTCTCAGTTATTTCAACTAACTGTATGATGTGTATGATGGTCAGTTAGCAGCTTCCTACTGTAATAAATGGTGAAGAAAATGTATCAGGACTAACACAGCCAGGGAATCTTCTCTCTCTACCACAACAACAGTCTTAAAAATCAAACAATTTCTCACTTCTATTCACAGCTGGCTACCATATTTATTTTGTTATAAGATAGGACTTTAACCTCAAAAAATTATTCCAAATATGTAAATGAGTCTTGTATAATTCAACTATAACATGGGGTTTTCTCTTCCAAAATAATCCCAAAAATCTAGATCTGTCTTATAAGACAGATCTAGATTTTTGGATTGTTTTGGAAGGGAAAATCCCCATCTTATAACCAAAGAAATACCATAATGGTTTCACAAAAAATATATGCCTAAATGAAAGAAAATGTTTACTCTGAAAAGAAAGAATCTGCCCCTAGTTGCTCTTGGAGGAGCAAAGTCTTTCCTTTAAGAGTTCATTCCCATTGAAAAGGGAGACAAAAACGAAAATTTCAGTATTGTTTCCCCTGAAAGGGTAACCAAACAACTTAAAAACCTTTCTGGAAGAGCCAATGCTTATTTTGAACAATTTATGGATATTTTAATGTTTACAAATGAACAGTCAACAGACTTACATATGCTTATCTTGATATGCTCTTCAAGTATAGCTTTTATAACAGACTGCTCAAAGAGTTTGTATGCAAAGTTCATTTTACTACTTTCACCTTCTCATGCAAATACTACTCCAAAACTACAATCTTTTTCTACCCAAATGCAAAATCTGAGTTCACTAGTTTGTTGCTTCACCTAAAGAATAATGCAGTTAGTAAACAGTAGTCTCATTATATCACTTTATATACAGAACAAAAAGAGATATGTCACATCTTTTTTTCCAGAAACTCTTCATTCAAATTTCAAAATTAAACCAAGGCTAAAAACATACTAGGCATTCTTTACAAATTCTTTACAACAGACACAGATACACTACCAAACAGTTTTACGTTTATTTTAGATTCATTGCATCCCTTGATGTCGAGAATTCTAAGCATAAATGCATGTAACATTTCTTTCTTTTGTTCAGTATATTCTAACATTATTTTGGATATAATGCTATGTCATGACTCCCACAAAGACTCATCTACAAAGGAATACAGGCCCCGAGGTTATAAAACTTGAGTACATTCTCAAACTCAAAATAAAGCAAACTGATTGGCTGCTTCCGAGCATGTGCTCAGAAGCAGCCAATCAGTGTGCTTTATTTTGAGTGCTCGGAAGCAGCCAATCAGTTTGCTTTATTTTGAGTTTGAGATTATTCTCAAGTTTTATAACCTCGAATCCCGGTATACGATGTATTGACAGTACTGATACACCTCCATGTTTTTCTTTCATTTTGTTCAAAGACAGACAAACTTTGTAACTTTTTGTTTGCTTCCATCCACTATGAAACCCTGTCAAAAGGGGCTACTCTAAAAGGAAAGAATTTGCTCGATGAATTTGCTCCTTTAAGAGTTAACCCCTTTCAGAGGGAAGGCAAAAATGAAAATCCCTGAGTAGCTTCCCCTGAAAGTGCACCCATTTACCAAATTACTATAAGGCAAATGAGGATATTATGCTCATTCCATTATATTCCTTTGTAGTGCAATCTCAGTATAATGCTATTCACTTATAATGCTGTACCATTCCATGGATCCTAAACATTGCACAATAAAGGGACTGTGCTGTACTTTCCAGTTCCATGCAAAACACAATTTATCCATGCAGTTTTAAACTTGAGACTGCTAAGTGAGTATTTTTGAAGTTCTAATTTTCTTTTTGCAGTTTTTTTTATCCTGTTTATATCCATTTTCCAGCAACTACACAGAGCTGACAGCACTTGTCTAGCTGGAGTAAGCTGTGTGAGTATATTGTATGCCAGAAAAGCTGGGAAAACTCTCCCACACGATCATATGTATTTCTGAACAACCAGTTTTGCTTCTAACGATATTTACTAGCATTCTAAACAGTCAACAGCCATCACCACTGACTAGCATTCCTGTACATTCATGTACATAGCCTGTCCATAACCCATTACTTACCCCTCTTTATTTCTATGGATTCTAAATAAATTTAAGATGTGAAACAAAGAGAACAGAAGAAAGATATCAAAAAGAAAATATATGCAAATAAATACAAGCTGCTAGAACACAGATATACTTGTACATGTGTGTTGCATTATCAAAGAATTTAAATAATCAAGTAAAGGTTGTATAAAGCTATAGCTCACATATACCACTGTCTAATGAAATCAAGCTTAATACAAGCATTTCCTATCTATCTTATAACAAAGCAATGAGGAAAAACGTTATTGGACTTGTCAATTTTTAAGAATGTCTACCCCCATGACCTCAGTTTAGTCATTGGTCATGTATCCCTATGTTGTGCTAAAAATCTTTCACCAACTATATCCAAATTCAGATGCCGACAGATTCCACACAACATGATTATCTAAAATAGACTCTTCCATCTTTAAACTAAGTCAAGTTCATTAATCCTACTTAGGAATGTTGCATAAAATTGTTGGCTGAAGAGCAAACAGTGAAGACCCAGAGCAGACTGCTCTTACAGGAGCAGTCTGATCTGAGTCGGCAATGTATGCAATGTTTGCTTAGGATTGCTGCCCCAGATTTTTTTCTTTTATGATTATACCATCAGTGCTCACTATAAGAAGAGATAACAGGGATATATATGGAATAATTTTACTTAATTCTCCATAAAAACATATACTGTCTTGCCAACATTGTTCTAATCAGAGGTCACAATGTATGTTATTGTGTTATTAAGAAAAATTATTTCAGAATTATCCCACCATCTCATCTGGAGCTTCTATATCATTTTCTATCGGCATCTTGACTGAGACGTACTCTGTATGGTATAATCTGCAGAAAATTAAGAAGCAATGTATCTGTGACCTTGACTGTAGTCAGTTACCTTGATACATTTAATTCTTCCTCCATGTCAAATTTCACCCTCTTCAGATTCATGATGAGCTGGGGGTCTGTACCATTTACCCAGGTGTAAACAACATCAATGGGCACTGGCAAACACAACCTAAACCAAAACAGCATCTAACTATACTTTAGTGTTAAGTGAATATCGTGGGTATGGCTATTCAAAATCTAACAACATTATTAGTGAACAAGATGTTTTTATATGTAAAATCATTTCGAAAAAATGTGAGCAAGTTTTGCAGTGGAAAGGCTTCTCATCTTCTTTTTTCAGTAAAACTTATTATCTTGCTTTATTTGTTTGTACTAGAATATTTAACAAACCTTTGACATACGACTTGTAGAACTAATGATGCTTTGAACGACTGAGGCCTTGTTGTTGACGAATATCAGGACTCTAAATAAAGTGCGTTTTCACACATTTTTTCTTACGTTTCCACGCTAACTTTTAACCAAATATAGAGAACTCAAGAGCACTGGGAAAGAACAAGTAATATTGAACTGCTTTACTTGTTGTCTATAGGTAATGTCACAGGATATAGGTTAGGTATATCATACACTTGTACTGCCTTGCGGTACAAGCCTTCTTTTATAGCGACATGGTAGAGTGTTCACCTTCCATCCAGGAGACCTAGGTTTGATCTCTGGCTGGGGAGATATGAGATTTTTAAGTCGGTGAAAAATGGCACCCAACATAAACGAGCCCACTTTGTTCGATATAAATCCGTGGAAAAGGGAAATTTGGATGACATTCAACATCAAATATATTGCACAGGTGAAAAAAACACATTTTGGCTTAAATCTTGCACAGGTGAAAAAAGACCCACATTTTGGTTTATAAAATGCTTACCGCTCCCTGAAGGATCTGCCTGCTACATTGTCGCTGAATGAGTTGAAAACAGCTGCATACTTTTCAGTACTCCACTCCACAACACTCTGAAAAGAACAGTATTTATCTGACTATAAGGGGTGGGTATCGCCACTGAAAACCGTATCGCGATATATATCACGATACACTGGTCTGTATCCGGATATGTATCACGATATATCGCGACTTCTTTTTCAGTTCGTACTTCTATGTTACTTGCTTTTACTGTGTTGTTTGCTTCTGTCTTTTATTAAATGATTGTAATAAAAAATGAATATCCCATTCTTTACCTGTTTATTTTAACACCAAAAAAGAAAAATGACCAGCGCCTGTACTTTATTAAAATCCAACTGTTACAAGTCTGCGATCTCATTTTATTTTACTAATTGACTTACTTACCGACATGACCCTAGTGTCCATGCATATATTGCATGACTTCTTTGTTATTCTGCTCTGACCCAGTTTTGCCCCAAGGCGAGAATGAAAAAAGCATGCAAATTTTCAACACCGGTTGTCATCAAAGATCAAAGGAATTGACACATGTCTGAAGTCTAGGTGAATTATTTTATCGGTGACATGAAAAGGAGATACACTAAATAATCGGACAGTAATTGCTGAGTAAATGTTGTAGACCCAGATCAGACAACTCCTTGGAGCAGTATGATCAGGATCTGCAAGTGAAAATGTACTAAGATATACACACACACAAAAAAATGTTCAAAAGATGTTCGCATATTTAAGTTGTGAATGGGAATATGTGTCAAAGTGATCATACCGTTGGAGTGATAGGATCAATTGGATACTGACAAAAGGATTAAACTGGACATTATTACCTACAATCACGGTAATTTTTGTTTACATCTGTCTTTGTGTGTGAAAATTACGAAGATAAAAGACATAAGAGGAAGCGAGTCTCCGGCAAAAGTAAACAAACAAAACCTGTTTTTAAAGACTATATTGGTTTTAACTGACTCCACTACCTAGATCCGTTTCATGAAAAAAAGAATATTTGGGGAAAAATACTAACAAAATGAAAAGGAAACTGTTAATTAAAAGCATATAAAACGTTTTCACGAGAATGTCCGGAAACTTCCGAAATTTACCGAGCGTACCAATATGGCAAAAACATATGAGTCATATAGTGGCAATTTTGAATCACGATTTACCGGTATACTGGTAATATCCCGCACCCCTACTGACTATAAGATGTTATTTTCTTTCCCTTCCAAAATTACCCCACAGAACATAAATCAATATTGTGTACTTCAGCTGTAGGATGATATGACAGGTTTTACCCTTCCAAAAATCTAGATCTGGCTTTCAAGACTGATCTAGACTTTTTGGGATTGTTTAGAGGAAAACTCCCTTAGAGGAAAAATCCCCGTCTTACAACCAAATATATACCCTAAAGTTCAAACCAGTAACTTACGAAGTCAAAAACAGAATGGATATTTTGAGTATAATCATATATATCAACTCATTTCCGAGTTTGTTTATCTTAACAATCCACAGATTAAGGAAATATGTCCGCCGGTAAGATTTTCAGTTCTCAATTTTTATCCGGTATTACATGTACTGAACGCGTCATTTTTGACAGTTGGCGGGAATCGACTGACTAAGCTATACACTAATTGGCGGCACTTGCATCTATTGCATTCATTCAAATCCATGACAGAAACAATGACCAGTGTTATTATCATAAAGCCGTGACGCAGTAAAAGTCATTTACTTTCAGTAAAATTTACCTGTTATTACAGTTAGATTAGGTACCTGTATTGATGCGCGAGCCAATTTAACACCTCACTGCGTCTTATCAGCGAATACCCCTCCGAATGACACGACCAATATTGATCGTTAGGTAATTAGGTCACGGATAGTTAATCCTTATGACTTGCCGCCAGGTAAGTAGAAACTGCAAAATGTACGGTTCAGAAAGTTATGATAAGAAAACGCAGCATCTGGGAGATTATGCAGACTTTCTTGGAGCACAGGAGATTGGCTTCATTTCCTGGAGACTCCCAGATAATCCGAGAGACATCACATGTATGACAGAGCATGGTGCCCACCATTCCTCTTCATGGGAAACACTGTTTATGTGTACTGTTTACTGTTTCCATAGGGAACTGTGGAGCCCTTATGGCTCATATTTCCCCCTCTGTAGCTTCTCTATACTGTATGACTTCCAGTGTGTTATATTTTGAATTCTTGTATAAGTTTGTTTGGATGCAAATAATAGTTTACACATTAGTATATCTCACTTGTGTCAAAACGTTGTTGTATAAGGTGTTTATCTAATAAAGTCTTGAAACTGATGACTGTTTTAGCAGTAACAATTTCTTCAGTTAAGTTGTTCCATAGATCTATCACTCTATAACAGAAACTTTTCTGTTTCAAAGATGTAAGAGTTCTGTGTTTTACCAACTTTTTACTATGCCCTCTTGTATCATGTGTTCTTTCATTATCAAGAGTGAAGAAATCTTCTGAATTTACATCGTAATGTCCATTTAATATTTTAAACACTTGAATTAAGTCCCCTCTCATTCTTCTATATTTCAGCGTAGGCAAGTTTAATTCTTTGAGTCTATCCGTGTAGCTTAGGTTGACTATATCAGTTACTAATTTTGTTCCTCTCCTTTGTATGTTCTCTATCATTTGAATATGCTTTTTTAAACTGGGATTCCACACTGAATCACCATAATCTAATATGGGCCTTATAATTGTTTTATATATAGTTAAGAAAGTGATCTTGTCCATGTATGAGAAAGTCCTTTTTACTAGGCCTAATAATCGATTTGCCTTGTTAACCATGTGGCTTATATGTTCCTCAAATCTCAAATTATTTTGAAATGTTATTCCCAAGTCCTTTTTAGAGGTAACCACTTTCAATTCATAAAGTTCTGTTTTCATTTAGAATTTAGATCTTTCATGTCATAATTAAAAGATGGATTTTCTTTTCCAATATGCATAACTTTACACTTCATAACGTTAAAGAACATGGTAGCATGTCAGCTTAAAATAGATATACCTTCAATGAAGAAAAAATGGTGCAAATACAGAAGTTTTAAAAAATTTGATGCAGATTTGTTTAACCATGACCTTTGTAACAAATTAAATGAAACTAATTTAGGAGAACCTGATGTAAATAATAGGTATAAAAACTTTAGTGACACTTTTATAGAAATAGCAAATAAACATGCTCCAATCAAGAAAAAGAGAATTTTAACAAAACCAGTACCTTTTATGAATAAAAGTCTGAAGCAAAACATCTATAAGAAGAAAATGCTCTTCAATAAATTTCAGAAAAATAGGACTACGAGAAACTGGGAAAATTTCAGAAAGCAGAGAAATTTAGTAGTTAGCCTGAAGAGAAAATCCATTAATAAGTATTTCATTGACAGATGCATGGGGGGGTGTAAATCTGAAAATTTTTGGCCTACTATAAAACCTTTTTTAACAAACAAAGGCAACAAAACAAGCAAAGATACAATTCTATGTGAAAGTAATACCCTGATAAATGATCAAGAGGAAATTTGCAAAGTTTTCAACAATTTTTTTGTAAATGTAGCCGAAAATATTGGAAATAATTCTATCCCAGTGAATGAAGAACATCCAAGCATTGTAAAGATAAAAGAAAACAACAAAATTGGTTCCGATTTTAACTTTCGACCTGTAGACCATTTTTATATTAGTAAGCAAATAGATAAACTTAGCAACAAAAAAGCTACTGGTTTCGATGGGATTTCGGCCAAACTCTTAAAATTAGCGAAACCATCTATAGTTGTACCGGTTACTGACCTAGTAAACACCTCACTTTTAACTTCAAATTTTCCTGATTCTTTAAAAATTGCCCAAGTAGCACCTATTCATAAAAAGAACAGTACCTTAGAAAAAGGAAACTACCGTCCAGTCAGTATCTTGCCTGTGGTATCGAAGATTTTTGAAAGATCCATGAATGAACAGCTCACTGAATTTTTTAACCATCATTTTAATGTATATTTATCAGCTTTTAGATCAGGGTATGGCACACAAAGTACTCTTTTAAAAATTATTGAAGATTGGAAGAAATCCTTGGATGAAAATAAATATGTAGCAGCAATCTTAATGGATCTTTCAAAGGCCTTTGATTGCCTTCCTCATGACCTCTTACTTTTAAAACTCAAATTTTATGGTGTCTCTGACAGTGCTTTAGATTTAATTCATAGTTACCTTAGCAATAGAAAACAGTGTGTGAAGATTGGAAATTTTATAAGTGATTTTAAAACAGTGTATAAGGGTGTTCCCCAGGGCTCAATCCTGGGGCCAGTTTTATTCAACATCTTCATTAATGATATCTTCCATTTTATTAACGACAGTAGCCTGTACAACTATGCAGATGATAACACTGTATCTTATTCTCATATAGATCCATTAGTTCTTAAGAATGTATTAACAAATGACAGTCTTACCCTTGTCAAATGGTTCTCTGATAATCAAATGCAAGCCAATCCGGATAAATTTCAAGGTATTGCGATTGGGCAAAAATCCAAAAATGAAAACATGACTTTTAATTTGGGTGGGGATTGTATTATCAACTGTGATGAGGAAGTAAAGCTTTTGGGGGTAACAATTGATTTTAAACTTAAATTTGATATTCACATTTCAAATATCTGTAAAAAGGCTTCAAAACAATTAGGTGTTTTAAAACGTTTTGGTAAGAACCTTTGCAAATTGGGTAAACTTAACATTTATCATTCTTTTATTTTGTCAAATTTTAGCTATTGTCCTCTGACTTGGCACTTCTGTGGGGAAGCAAATACTAAGAAACTTGAGAAAATACAGGAAAGAGCACTTCGCTTCATATATAATGATTATGTGTCAGACTATGACGCTCTTCTCTCTCAATCAAAATTGCCTACCCTGAAGTTGCGGAGGCTGAGGACAATGGCACTGGAAGTTTTTAAAATTTTATATAAGGAAACTCCTGTATATTTACATGACTTGATATGTTTTAAAAATAACCATTATACTTTTAGGTACACAAGAATGGCCGAGATCCCACAGGTAAGAACAACAAGATTCGGCTCCAGCTCCTTTCGTTTCAGTGCAGCGAAATTGTGGAACTCTCTTCCTCAACATTTCAGAGAGGCCCACAATTTCAATCACTTTAAAAGTTTAATAAATGCCTGGAATGGAGGGGGCTGTGTCTGCTCTTTTTGTTCTGCATCTTAGCCTTCTGCATGCTTTTAAACAATTTTCCTTATCCTTTTTGTGCTTGGTTTATAAAATATTTCAGTGCTTTTGTATCTGTATCATTTAGTGCTTTTAGTAGCTCCTTGTTAATCTATGATTTATGTGCTTGCTAGTTTAGTTGTGCTTTGCTTTATTAACTTGTGCTTTTATGTGCTTTTCTAGTTGATATTGGTAGATCTATCTTTGCTTCTTGTCTTTCTCCACTTTCGCTTTCGGCTCAAGGGTCCTCGTCTTGTAGCTTGTATGTTCTGCGGGGACACTTGAATGACTTGATGCATAAATAATTTCGTTTTTCGTATTTACACTAGGATAAAAGGCATGTGGCAAAGGTAGAATATGTTTTGTTTTGCTGGGCTCGGATCTGATCTCGAACATTGGCTGGATGGTGGGGTGGAGCCTGATGTTTAGTAATTGAGCTGCCACTCGCGAAGCGCCACCATCTAGCACAATGTCACAACATACTTATTCTGTTCAGGCCCTTGCCGAGCACAGTAATAATATAACACTTATATATCATTGTAGTGTTGTTTGAGCATGTACTGTTTTAGTATCCTTTATATGTCTTATATGTTTTATATGTATACACTACTGTCTTATCTTATCTCTCTTACAGGTCTTACATGATCCATGCATGTAAAATTGAAATATTGATATAGTAGTCTCTTATAATGTACATGTATATTTTATATGTTAGTCGGTCTAATAGCTATTCATAGCTAATGTTACTTGTTATGTAAACACATCCGACTTTAAATAAAATTTGTATCTGTATCTGTATCTGTAACAACAACCATTTGGAGGCCCAAATACAAAGTTCATGTAAGTCATCTTGTAATTCTTCAAAATCTCTTAAGTGTTCTAATTCTTTGAACAGTTTTGCATCATCAGCGAAGAGAACACAGTGTGATTTAACTTTACTTGGCAAATCGTTTATATATAATATAAAGAGCACTGGTCCTAACACAGACCCTTGTGGAACACCCGAGGTCACTTCAGGCCATCGGGATGATTTACCATTTAACGTCACACGTTGTTGTCGATCTGTTAGAAAGTTTTTAATCCATTTAAGCATATTTCCACCTATTCCTAAGTGTTCAATCTTTTTCAAAAGCCTCCTATGAGGCACAGAATCAAAGGCTTTCTGTATGTCTAAGTATATCATGTCTACAGGATTTCCATTTTCTAAGGATGTGACAATTTGATCTAAGACTTTCAGCAATTGTAGAATACAACCTCTCTTTTCTCTAAAACCATAGTACAGCATTGGAACGGTAATATCAGGCATTGCAGTGGTTAAACTGTACGGCCACCTCCTCCTATTTCTTTTGGCCTGCAGATCACGTGCTTAAAACTGTAAAAAGAACAACATAAACTGATACGCAAAAATTCAAAAACAACACACACCTCCCCAAAGTGAAAAGCAGACACTATAATCAATATAGCTCCTATTAGAACCACTAGGAGACCATATCTATGGGATAAAATGTCATATATCTGCTTCTGCAGAACTTTTCGCCAGCTGCTTTTCTCCATTTCAACCCATGACAAGTAAAACCACAAGAAATGCTATCGTGGCGAATCTGTGATATAGGGGGCTGACATGTTTGTTTGGAATTATGGGTATTCGCGATATAACGGGTGGGCCTAATTGTTGCATTGAATCTGATATAGCGTTTGCCTACCAAACAAAAGGGGCTCACAGAAAGACTGTAAACGAGTTTGTGAGATGTAAATAAAGGTCATGTAAGATACATAATTGAAAGAAACGCTAAGTAAGGTAAGGTAAATAAAAAGGAAGTGTATTGCAATGCCTAATTAACCTGGGATGAGGTTGGGCTTAAAAGAGGCAGACCTAGCATATTGCATTTGAATAGATAGATAGATAGATAGATAGATAGATAGATAGATAGATAGATAGATAGACAGACAGACAGACAGACAGACAGACAGACAGATAGATAGATAGATAGATAGATAGATAGATACATATATAGATAGATAGATAGAGAGGTAGGTAGGTAGGTAGGTAGGTAGGTAGGTAGATAGATAGATAGATAGATAGATAGATAGTGTTAAACATGTGCTCACCTTTATAGCGCTCCGGTCCCGACGAACGACTAGGTCTGTTCAGGTCAAGAGCTGGTGGTGGAGTGAGAGCGAGTCCCTCGTGCGGAACTCGCACGTGACCTATCTCCGGTGATTTCCGTCTGTCGTCGGGGAATCGCCTGGCGATGTTCGGAAGACCTCTTGATGGTATGAAGGATCACCGAAGTAGGCTCACAACACTCTCCCCCTTCTTTGAAGACTGGATCAACGAGTGGTGAAATATTAGTATTAGAATTTTAGTAATTATGTGGCCGGTTAGTGGTGTTATAGTAGTGAGAATTTATGTTAAAATGTAGAAGTAGAATATTAGTTTATAAGAAATGGTCCCTTAAAATGAAGTACTTAAATAATTATATGCCATCGTAAATTTGGAGTGAAATAACTTGTGTTGAAATTGATGCTTACTAGAACTTATTGTGAATCTAAAATTTATGGTTATTCTATGTAAAAAATATCCAGGCCCTACAATGCAACTAGCAAACTACTAAATAAGTACTACTTAGTGGAACACCTGCCACTAATAATTTATCTATTTTGGTGGAACACTTGCCACCTAGATAACGTTTCCAAATGAGAAAATAGGAAATAATGAAAAGAAGTATTTTGTATGAAATAGAATGTATACAAAGATATATTCACTACATGCATGCTGCCAGGTAAAGGTATGACTATAAATTACAGAGGGCCATTCGCATTATCATTGCAGGTTCTGAAGACTCGCTGACTTTAGTGCAGAAGTTAAATATCTAAACAAACTAACCTGGAAATAAATGTTCTTTAACAGATGTGCGGACCAAAACAATATGTGAAAATGCACTGAAAATGAACCGGATAATAGAATAAATAGTATAATGAAAAAACCGAATCAACTATGACTAAATGATTCTGATTCCTGTTGTTTTTATAGTGGAATAGATAAAAGGGTTCTGAGACTCTGAGATATGTGGATGAAAGATACACAGAGGCGACTAATTCAAGAAGAGCAGTGAAAGACTCCAGGCATGGCTTCTGGTAGATGCTAACAGGAACCATGCCCGAATTTATGTCTCACCACTGATCATCTGATGCCATCCATGAAACTATTCATTTGTTTCCCACAACTCTCAGAGGTCTGGCAGTCTATGCAGGCAGTGACTGGGTTCATACCCAAGACATATGAACCCCCTAGACATGTCTCCGAGTTATTTGTGTCTAGGCCACAAGTAGACATTTTTTTCTTCAAGAGACATGCTGAAATCAGGCAGACGCGAAAAAGAATCCATAGCTGGAGCACCCTAACTGCACGACAACATACAAGCTATTCGAATCAGCAAGGTAGTCCCCCTGTGGACTCGAGATATGAAGTAGTTCACAGAGCAATCAACAAAGCACATTGACCACCCTGTGATAAAAGATATTGGTACTTTGCGCACAGTGTATTACCTGAACAACATACAAGCTAGTACAGGCGTCAAACGATTGCAAAATACCAATACAATTATATTGACAATGTCACCAATGTAAACTAAGCCTGGATATCATATTAGAAGTAGAATCTTAGAATTAGAAATTCTATTTAGCTAATGCCTTAAATACTGGATAATTACCAAGACCAAAATTGTGAATACATAACTGAGTACAAAAATTATGGGCATTTTTCCTCTACTATCAGTTCCAAAACAAGATTTACAGTGGCATAGTTTTTCATAGATGACAGTATCAATTTGACATGGGCCTGCCACATTTATAGACAGTGAGTAGACAACGTACTAGCTATTCCCAAACACTGCCTACAACTGCACCAGATTAAGATTGTGAATGCTTCTGCAAAGCTGAACATATGTACAAACTATTCCAGCATGGTTGCAGACACATTCACTAAAAATTCTGAAAATAGAGCACATGCAATCATTATAAGCAATGCCGCTTACAATAATAACGTGTGCAGCATATAAAAATTATTCCATGTACACAGCCGGAGCAATCAGAAAACATACAAGCTATCCTGAAGTCATGAAATGTACATAGAACAGAAAAAATGGTTCAAAAACGATGTAAAAAACAATGACAGTCATTTTTACACAACATACAAGCTAGAGCAAAAATGACTTGAATGAATAATGATGACAGTCACTTTTACACCACATACAAGCTAGAGCAAAAATGACTTGAATGAATAATGATGACAGTCATTTTTACACAACATACAAGCTAGAGTAAAAATGACTTGAATGAATAATGATGACAGTCATTTGTACACAACATACAAGCTAGAGTAAAAATGACTTGAATGAATAATGATGACAGTCACTTTTACACAACATACAAGCTAGAGTAAAAATGACTTGAATGAATAATGATGACAGTCATTTGTACACAACATACAAGCTAGAGTAAAAATGACTGTATAACAAAAATGATGACAGCCATTACTACACAACATACAAGCTAGAGTAGAATGACTGCCAAAGCGGTTGGGGTCTCATTATATAAAGTTTAGACCCTGGTCAGGGTCCTTCCATTTAGTTTTCTTCCATTTTCTGACAATTCCATCAGATTTGGAATTAACAGTCAAATTGTTGGGCACTACATATATAATGCCCAGCTCTGGCTGGCCCTTTAGACATTGAGACAAAGAACACTGAGAATGTGAAATCTTAGAGCAGCCTATTTTCCTTGAATCACCCCTGGACGAGTTCTCTGATGGTTTGTTGATGGTTTTGAATACCAGAATGCTGATAGCAGGAGCACTATATCCTCCTCCTCCCCTACCCGTGAAGAAACCATTGCATTGAGGAAGAGAAGGGAGTTTCTTGATGGATTCTGTTGTAAACTGTTCAAGGGGGTCTCCATGCTGATAGAACTCAATTGGAGCTATTGGTTGGGAAACAGAACAAGGTTCCGCACTACTTGTTTGTGTAAGAGGGGTCCTGTTGATCATGATGGTATCTTTTCTTTCAATTTCATCCAACTGTTGGATAAAATAACCATTCCCTTGATATACCTCAGCCTTGTCCCGTGATGGACAGTTGACAAACAAGTCTGGCTTCTCAGGCAAGATTTGTTTAGTGCAAGGAGGAGGAAATCTTCTGGATTCTTCTTTTTCTGCCTGAGCCTGTTTTACACTGTCAGGAAGACTGACTGAGGAACTGAAATTATTCTGGCTTCCATACAGAAATAAGTCCAATTCCTCAGCTTGTTCTCTGAGGGCAATTTTGATGCCTTCCATTAAGTCGGCATAAGTCATGCTGTCTGAATTCCCCTTATTTCTTTCAGAGGGGCCTACTTTGGCAACTGTTGCCAAATCATTAATTGACTCTGAGCACATATTCATTATGACAAGAAAAATAAGGGAAACAATGTTCTTGAAGTTTATTCAAATGAAAAGAGAACCTCACCGTAAGGAAGTACAATTATCTTACTGTGAAACTATGTCAGAAAATAGAGAAATACTCTTAAACTGTCAAAATTTGAGAATGAAGTTGTTGCCGGTAGATTTCAGAAGAACCGCAATGGCCGCAAATAAACCGAAAAGCACGTGGTTTGGACGAAAGAAATTTTACGGTGAAATTCTCAAAAATCACAAAAATACCCTGAAACAATAGAAAATTTACGCAAAATATATAATACTTAGCATAAATAAAGGATACAGGGTCAAAAAGGATACTCTGGGCGCTGACACAGAATGTAAAATTCGGCTACGGAAAAAGTCCGAAGCAGAACAAAAAATGGCAGAAAAAAATTCTGCGTCAGACAATAAATTGCAAGGAAATTGCACTGGGACTTACCCTGCTCGCAGCGCCAGTTGTTAAACATGTGCTCACCTTTATAGCGCTCCGGTCCCGACGAACGACTAGGTCTGTTCAGGTCAAGAGCTGGTGGTGGAGTGAGAGCGAGTCCCTCGTGCGGAACTCGCACGTGACCTATCTCCGGTGATTTCCGTCTGTCGTCGGGGAATCGCCTGGCGATGTTCGGAAGACCTCTTGATGGTATGAAGGATCACCGAAGTAGGCTCACAACAATAGATAGATAGATAGATAGATAGATTTGAGAGATAGATAGCTAGATAGATAGCTAGCTAGCTAGCTAGCTAGATAGATAGATAGATAGATAGATAGATAGATAGATAGATAGATAGATAGATAGATAGATAGAGACGAACGGACGGACGGACGGACGGACGGACAAACAGACAGACAGACAGATAGATAGATAGATAGATAGATAGATAGATAGATAGATAGATAGATAGATAGATAGATTGATAGATAGATAGATAGATAGATAGATAGATAGATTTACAAGAAAAACTTTCCAAATATTGGATAAAAAAACATGTAATTTTTACTCCTTCTGTGATGGTTGGGTTCGGCTTTTTACAGCAGGATTGTTATAAAAAATTGTAACAATTAAACAATTAAATCATTCAAATTCAGGGGAGAGCTTCGATCGATCGATTGATCGATCGATCGATAGATAGATAGATAGATAGATAGATAGATAGATAGATAGATAGATAGATAGATAGATAGATAGATAGATAGATAGATAGATAGACAGAGACGGGCGGACGGACAGACAAACCCTATCACTGACCGAATTCTTTTACAAGTTTTCGCAGGAATTATGATTTCGCTGCAGTAAGTAAAATTTATTAATTTCTTGATTTTTATATCAATATTTGTTGTTGGTGTTGTTGTTTTATCTAATATCAAATGGGAATAATACTGTCTCATGTGATGTACCGCAAAGTTATCAAGATCGGGACAGATAGATTTGAGCAAATAGAGGTAGACCCAGATCTGACCGCCCCTGAAGGAGCAGTCTGGTCAGGACCTTCACTATCCTCAGGATTATAAACGCCGGAAAAGATAGGTCTGAGCAAACAGGGCAGGCCCAGATCAGACCGCCCTTGCAGGAGCAGTCTGATCGGGGCCTCCACTGCCCATCGTGGCCCCACACCTTATACCGGAAAATCAAACAGTGCAACTTTTGAATTTCATTTGCCGGTAAATCAGCTGATTATAGTAATAGCTGACAAAAGTCTGTTAAATGAATGAAGAACCAGTCAAACTGGTGCAACACATATTTACAGGCGAACAAATGAAGACTTACCTCATCCATCATCCATAGAAGGGTTTAAAAGTTCGGTTTGCTCCCATGTCACCTACTCCCGTTACACATATTCCCATTAAGCATATGATTTTCCCATTTCGTTTACTCTTAAATATTACTCTATTCCCATTTCGCCTACTCTAGTTTATTGATTTTTTTTAAAAAAATAATTAGGCACTGAAAATCAATTTCGAAAACTGATTTTACTCTAAAAGTTTATAAACACATTCTAAAGTATGGAGGAAAAAGTAAGGCGTGCAGTATGAAACATATTATCAAGAATGCAAGGGCAATATAAGAAGTTATGATTTATTGTCAGATATATTTTTTGGGGACCCATAAATTTGTAAAATGCTGAATGACTTCTATTTATGAAAGCTCTTATTTATTTCTTGCTTCATTCAAATAAAGCTATAGAAAAGAAAATTGGGTGGGCTTTCCCTTTGATGTTGGGGGTAGGGTTTTGGATCTGATTCAGTCAGTTCCTGAAGTGTAGTTACTCTTTAAATAAAAATTAAAGTCAATTTGAATAAACTGTTATCGTCAGTAATTACTGTTTGGGTAAGAATCTATCAGCTGTCCGCTTCTCTTATGAGTACCTGTTAATTTAGAATATTTCTGGACTAAGTGAAATAACCAGTTCAGTAGCCCTTTAAGAAACATATCACTGAATTTCAACTATAAATGAAATGATACTGGTTTAAAGAAGTTATCGTTTGCAGGACCAATTTTCATAATGCCTGTCTAAAAGCAGAATCAAATTTATGACCTAGAAATTCGAGTCCTCCCTATAGGTCTTAACCGTGATTTTTTTTATGTGGAGGGCTTGATCTGGAATTGAATTGTGTCAGTTCCTGAGAATTTTCCTCCTGACCTTTGATGTGGGATTGATTGTATTAATTCCTGATCATTGACTGTCTTTTTACTTTGATGCCTCTGATATTTCGTTGATGAGTTGGGGAAACACTCATGGTGACCAAACGGCTAACTACATGTTTCGAACCATTGCAGAAACAGAAGTCGATGGTTTGGATCCAGTTTAAGCCCCGAGTAATCTATTACTGACCGTTCCAAGGGGTACTTCTGTTATGGCTCTCAATATGAGTAATGTCCTGTTGTTATGACGCGTGTCCGTGGCCTTGAGCAATATGGTCACCGAAATAATTGCCCATTCTGCTTTCTGGTTTGTCTTGCTTTGTAACTTAAAAATAGAAAATAGGTAAAAATTGATGTAACTGCTTTTTTAATTAGGGAAGTTTAATGAACATCTTTTTGGAAAAGAAATATTCATTTGGTTAACTGTGCGCGTATTTCGTGAACGTTTGTCAAATTGCGTTTGTTCTTCTTTCCCTTTTGACTTTGAGGTCAGGATGTGGGATTTGATTGTATTAATCACAGATCATTGCCTATCTTTCTTACTTTTAGCCCATATTTATATTCATCGGGGCTACTAAATTGTTACTTCATTTTCTCCAGAAGCACCCTTAATTTGTTAACATATATTTATGAGAGAAACAAATGGCTTAAATCCCCATCGAAAATTCTGACCCAATCTTTAATTATTGACACTTAATTTTTTGCAAATTAGATTTTAAGCCTCGCGCATTTTTTTCTTTCTTTTCCTATGCTTTACTTGCAGATACAGATACAGATACATATTTACAAAGATACTTATTTAAAGTCGGATGAGTTTACAAACAAGTAACATTAGCTATGAATAGCTATTAAACCGACTAACATATAATACTATACAGATGCACATGTAAGAGGCCATATAAATACATTTACAATTTTAGTTTTACATGCATAAATCATGTAAGAAACCTGTAAGAGAAATAAGACTGAAATTATTTATGCATCAAGTGTCCTCGCAGAACATACAAGCTACAAGACGAGGATCCATGAGCCGAAAAAGCAAAAGTGGAAAAAGACAAGAAGCAAAGATAGATCTACCAATATCAATGCGAACTAAAATGCAACATAAAAAGCAAAATTAATCACACAAGTTAATAGAAGCAAAGCACAGAACTAAACTGGCAAGCACATACATGATAAAATTTACATGATTTTATTTTGGCTCCAGTAATTATCACCATATTCTGATGCAAAATATTTTTTGAAGATGATTAAACTTGTCTCACTTAATCTGTTACAGGAGAAATTATGAAAAAAATGTGTAGAATTTTTAAGTTTTAAATTATATGAATTACTCAAATAACGTCACATAACACATTGCATTTTTCAGCTAATTAGAATTTAGATTTCTTATACCTATTGAACTGTTTTTCTTGCAGATTTCGATATTCTTATAGATCAGAATCAGAATCAGAATTGTTTACTGATGATACGTCAAAGGACAATCATTCACCAGGACCTGTGAGCAGGGAAGCTAGTCCCTAGTCCTTACAAGAGAAGCAAACTGAGTAACTGAATTCTCTGCATACTCAGCAGCAGAAATAATGGAAGATAAAACAATGCCAGTTATTGCCAATGATTCCAACATATATGCTGAAAAACAGATTACTAGCCCTTTGAGCAAATTGAAAAAAAGTAACACCCATATTTATATTTCGAGATTTAAAAAAATGTCCATCCTTAATAGCTATCATATGAGTAAGATATTACTCATAAAGCATCACCCCACGCCCCAATCCCTCAGTAAAGGAATCCGCGCATTGGCTGGAATTCATGAGATACAGATGCAGTTCCAGATGTGAAAGATGCGTTCGTGTGCTTAATTATGAGGCCATTATTTACTTCCTGTTTTGTGGCACCTCTAATTTTTTTTTCACTAAAACTAAGTTTTGATGCAAATCAGGTAATAATAGCGACGAATTTTAATTGAATAGCGAAAATAAGTGGTTAAACTTAAGTATTGATAATGCCTACGTCAGATCAATTTGCAGCTTGCAGAAACTTGCTGGCTTCTGAAATGGAGCTGAATTGATTTTCGTGAGACACCAGTAGTCGCATGTGATTGTACCTCAAGATATTAGAGAGATTAAAACGTATTATTATTTATCATACCAATATTTAAAGACAAGAGTGGTACTAGGGCAGAGTCGGGTAACTTCGGACAGGCGGGTAAATTCGGACATACAATTGCAAACAGTGAAAATCCAGATGAGACGAATTACGGACAACTCGCCCCAAAGACAACTCGCCCCAAGACAACTCGCCCCACAAAAATCTCGCCCCAAGACAACTCGCCCCACCTTCAGGTGACAACTCGCCCCACATTCTGAGACAACTCGCCTCAAAGACAACTTGCCCTACCTCGTACCTCGTAAATATGTTAAACCCTGTCCCGTTAGGCGCTTAAGGGGACAACAAATACTAATAAGCATTAATGAATATTTGTAGCATGCCTCACAGCCACAGTTTGATAACAATTACGCTTCATATAACAGTGTAATTATCAACATAAAAACGATCAAGTCATTTTCAAACAATGAACGGCTGGAGACATCTACTGTTCCCTATGACGGAACAACTTGAACTACTCAGCATAGTCATTAGATATTCAAGTAAGGTGAGTGTCTGAGAATATGGGGCGAGTTGTCTTCTGAAAGTGGGGCGAGTTGTCTTAGGGCGAGATTTTTGTGGCGCGAGTTGTCTTGGGGCGAGTTGTCTTTGGGGCGAGTTGTCCTGATTCCGATGAGACGTCTCATCAGGATTTTCTCTGTTTTCCAGTATCCAGTATCCAGTATCCTCATTCTGGTAGAAGGCGGTATGCCTGTGTCACCAGCTCTTCTTTTACTGTCTCTACATTATCGGGGCTTTGTCCGGTTGCTATTGTCGCTCTATAATTGTATTTCATTTCTTGTTTACTCCAAAATTTATCTAATCTGTTTTCAAATGATTTGATGGAATTTGCTGAGATAACACTGTTCGAAAGACTGTTCCAAATATCCACTGTCCTGAATGCGAATGAGAACTTTCTTATATTCAATCTTGGGCGTTTTTTGTACAATTTCAAAGAATTTCCTCGAGTTACTGTACTATCTCTCACTTGGAATAATTGTGCAGAATCAAAGTCATACTTTCCCGTAAGAATTTTAAACACTTCAATCATGTCTCCTCTCATGCGCCTATAGGTTAATGTTGGTAGATTTAATTTCTTCAACCGGTTTTCATAATCCATGTTAGACAATCCTGGCACAAGTCTGGTGGCACGTTTTTGCACATTTTCAATGATATCCAGATGTTTTTTCTTATACGGGTTCCAAACAGCATTAGCATATTCCAAATGGGGTCTTACAAGACTTGTATATAGAAGCCTGAATATTTTCTCATCAATATGTTCAAAAGATCTTCTTATCACACCAAGTATAGAGTTAGCCTTATTCACCTTCTCTGTTATGTGTTGTTCAAATGTTAATTTGTCATCTATTTTGGCCAGTTAATTTTTGTTTCAGTGCCAAACAACTGACATATAAAGGAAACAATGCCAGTGTCTGAATTTACCCGCTGTCCGAAGTTACCTGATTCTCCCCTTTATCCTATATAAGGAGGATTAACATCCACAATGTCATTCCAATCAGCGCAAAGTGCGTGCAATTATGGTTACTTACCGCTGAGCCACTTGGGGAACGTCGTTAGGAGAATTGAACTGAACTGAACACACAGTCATTCTGTCTCTTGATCACATAGTGTCAACACTTCCAGTTAGCCAATGAAATTATTTTAACTCATAATTCTGGTCCACTGATTGGTCAAATAACTTTTCACACCTTTACCTGTACAGGTAATTCATGCTTTTGCTGGGAACCAGACCCACAACCCCCAGGCAGAGAAGTCCTGCCTTAAATCACATATATTAAATGTAATATAAGTTAAAGTGTGCACTTACTGCACTTTATATGTCAGTGTCAACATAATACACATTTCTTATTTGTTTTTGGTTTGAAAAGCTGAATTAGATCCTGCTTTGGTACCCGGCTTGAAAAGCTGAAATTAGATCCTGCTTTGGTACCTGGCTTGTGGGCTATCATAAGTCCGGTGCCAGAAAAGAGGTGATTTTCATGACAGTTTGCAGATTCGTACTCTACTATATTTGCAGAACAAAACAAAAGCCAGATGAACCAACATTATTTTGAACAAAACACATCTCTTTTTGAAAGATGTGCAAAACTTCAAGGCCATCTATCAGTAAGAAAGAAAGATTTAAAGCACTTCTATACAGGTGGTATTACAAATTATCGACAACATTTGTAAGTGTAAAAGAAATGAATAGAATGAGTCAGCAAGGAGGACTCTGCTCAGAAAATGAAAATTTTATGATATTCGTGACATTGTGCACTAAAGTGAATATAATTATGTAGCTTAAAGAAGAATGAGTTTCTCACCATCTTTTATTAACCCTTAATGCGCCAAAAAGCAGACAACAAAATTTACGTCTGCAGAAATTTAAAAAAATGTTTTGGCCAAGCTATATCATATTGAGAATTCAAAGACTAAAGGGCAAACAGTGTAGATCCAGATGAGGTGGCTCATTATGTTTGCAAATTCAACAATTTTTCATTTTTGGTGCTTTAAGGGTTGAAATAGGCTGTTGACTTGGAAATGCAGCTCCTCGATCAAGAAATCAAATTGCTGTATCGGAGAAGCTGCCGAAAAAAATTGTCTGCAGCGACTGAATTCTACAAGGCAGGTGCTTGTGTGCACTGAAAATGAATGACAGGATTGTTTATTTAATCAGTTGTGTAATTAATTTCTTTTTAATTTACATGCTGCATGCAGTAGAGCCTGTAGAGGCCCTAAAACTCCAAGTGTAGGAATCTGCAACCTGTACGAATCTGCAGTCTGTTACTCTAGTCTTAAAAGCTGACAAAGTTTGGATGGCTATTAAAGACAGTAAGGAATGCGTGGCCGATAACACAGTTTGCCATACCTGTCAGAAAACAGGTGGACATAAGGGCCTTTTATTGAGTCCTCAGGGGAATAAATTCTTATCTTAAGGTGTGGATAAGACAGGCCCAGTATGGAATAGTTAGTAGAATCAATGATATTTTTTGGAAGGGGGAATTGGGTGGTGGTGTGGGCAGGGGGATTAGGGATGTTCTAGTCTGTCCTATAACATTGTAAGTTTGTTGGGATTACAGAAGTCACTGCAATAATATCCAGGGGTGTAGCTAGGAGCAATTACACAGTACGCACAATCATGTTTTATACTCGTTGAAGGTAATATTAGGGGGCTAAGCCGCTAAGATATTTCAAATTTTCGTGTCTGTTGGAAGTCAGTACATGTATTAAAATTATGCCCAATTAACAACATTTCAGCATGAAAATATGCAGGTGTATGTTGAAATTTTGTCAATTTGACAAAATTTCAATACGCACCTGCGTATTTGCGTAATGGTAGCTACGCCCTTGATATCTGTCCTCCTGCGGTCCTGTTTTCAGCCTCCTGTGGTATACTGGCATTATTATTAGAGGGGAACAAAAATTCCCCATCCTCCACCTGCCCTGCTACCACTTCAAGCTTATTTTCATGAAATTTGTAACTTCTTGTAGCAAAGAAAAAAAAATGAGAAACTATCCAAATCTTGCAAAAGTTTGTAGGAGAATAAAAAAATTCACTGTTATCAACATAACTCTCTTATCTAGAATGCTGAGTGCAGACCCATATCAGACTGCCTCATAGGATCAGCATACCTGCATCCTAGCTGTTTGGTCAGCCAGTTCTGATCACATATCAGGGTGTATATGGCAGCATTTTATATATGTTAGAAATGTTTATTCTTTCAGAGATTGCAGATCATAAACTCCTTGAGAACAAAAAGATAAAGACAAGAAGATGAGACGAGTTGCTGTAGCAAACAGATCACAATCATCCAAAGCTTTGAAAGTTGTCAAAGAATTAGATGCCTTTCCAAAAGTACCAGATAACTTCAAAGAAACCTCGGCATCTGGAGGAGGAAGTAAGTTGAGTAGCAAAAAGCTGCCATAATCATGATAATAACCTCCTGCATTCTCTAATAAGCACAAGTACTCCAGATAAGAAGGGTAACAAGGATAGTTCAGGGAAAATTTGCTGTTTTAGTTTTCTATAGAACTGTCTTGCTGTGGCAGAAAAATCAGCATTGAGGTATAGCTGTATCAAGATGGGAGGGCACTAATAAGAGAATAAACAAGTACATGTATGCTCACTAAGGTGCCAAAGAAACAAAAAGCATGCTTGGCTTAAAGAACATGAATAGGAAAATATAAAACAATGTTGAATTTCTGAATTTGAGTATGGATTCTGTTTCATTTGACCACAACCTCAAACAGCTTTGAACACAGGAGCTATATGTATTTAAACAGCAATTTGTCCCATTCCAGAATGACCCCAATTGGTGAATGTCTTGTCTGATTCTCCTGTATGGAATTTTCCCTTTTAAAACCTTGTCTTTTCAGGACTATTCCAGATATAAGTACCTCCTTAGGCAGGACATACAATGGAACTTTTTTGAGGGTACCACCAAGGAAAGTTTGAAGTAATAGTTTTACTCAAAGAAAATGGTAGTAGTTACTACCACCACCTAAACTTTAATATTCCTGGACAGCCCTAAGATGGATATCGATTTTTGAGGTTGTTTGAAAGGAACAACGCCCTCTATGCAGAAATGTGCATTTGCAGTTTGAATGGTTCAGTCGGTTTATGAAGTATAGCATATTTACAAGTTTATTTAGAAATTGCAGGGATAAAGACAAACAATTTTGAATTACTGGCCCCAGAGGGCCAGAATTCAATATTTGGGCATTTTCTCCCAAAGTTCAGGGGCCTAGCCCAAAATTTAGGGGCCGTTAGCAACCGGGCCGCTGTTAGTCTTTTTCCCTGAATAGAAAGACTGTGATGGAAAATTATTCCAGTATGCATGTATTTTTCCTTTCAGTTTCCTTGGTGACATTTGTGTTTATCTTTATACTGGTACTATCAGAAATACAGTACTACACCAATACAGCACTAGAATTTGACTATGAAGTTGACACAGAGTTGGAGGGGTAAGTGTTGTACAGTGTATATCCAGCTGTAAGATGGGGGTTCCTTCAGAACTACCCCAAATACCAGTATGTAAAGCAGACTTACATAATTCAGCTGTATGAAGGGATTTTCTCTTTCAAAACAGTCACAAAAATCTAGACTTCTCTTATAAGATGGATCAGATGTTTGAGAGTGCTGTTGAAGAGAAAACCCTGTCTTCTAAACAAATAAAAATGGTGCATAAATCGCTTAAGCATCTCTGAGGCCAACACTGCTTGGGAGGTATATGAGAAGTAGCAGGTGGTTGATGTACTCCATAGCCTTGAAGCAGTTCTAATTAAGGGTCTCAATATACCCATTATTGTAGAATTAACAAAAAATGTTCTGTATAGTGCTCTGACTTATATTCAGATATGAGCCGGGACACAAGAAAACCAACAAAGTGGTTGTGCACCCAGTGCAGACTCAGATCAGCCTGGGCAATCAGACTCTTTACTAAGCAGTTAAAGGGTAGCTAAGGGTCTAAGCTACCTCCATGCTGACAGCGAAGACTGATCAGACTGGGTGGATTCCCAGGCTGACCTGAGTCTTGAAGAAGCTGACTTCTCTTTTTGTTTTTCAGAAAATTACAGATTAATATAGATATGACAGTGGCTATGAGATGTGAATGTAAGTACTATTTGAAGTTTTAATTGGAGCTTTAGCCTTGGTGTGACTTTAACAGCTTATTACCATCCTGTATTGTAAATGTCGGAAGGGTTTAAGGGTCTTAAAGGTCATATACAAATCAGATTATGTTTGTATATGCAATGTTTTTCAGTAATGGGCTTTTTTAAGCTATTATTTTACACTACACTTGCTATTATCTCTTGAAAGTTTTCACATACAGTAAACAGTTTACCTTCATAGGTAAAATAAAATATAACCATTGTTTATGCAATTTGAAAATAATATCTACAAATCTGCTCTAACAAAGCTTTAATAGACCAGGGAGTCCTGGATCAGTTTTTGCATTTTTCAAAAATCTTTGCTGTAGCATTTTGATAGAATTGACTTGGTGTAGCAATTTTCAAGGGATTCTTGTACATATGTGCCATGACACAAGAAAACCAACAAAGTGGTTGTGCTCCCAGCGCAGACTCAGATCAGCCTGGGCAGCTAAGGGTCTAAGCTTTCTTCTTGCGGACAGCAAAGACTGATCAGACTGGGCGAATGCCCAGGCTGATCTGAATCTGCACTGGGCGCACAGCCACTTTGTTGGTTTTCTCGTGCTGTGGCTCAATATATTAAAAACTGTGTTAGAATTCTGTTCTAATCTGTAATCTCACTCTGTTACTTTTCTAGTCGTAGGAGCTGATATTTTAGACCAGACAGGACAAGATACTTACAGCTTTGGCAAGCTAGAGATGACAAACACACCGTACGAACTTACGCCTAAACAGAGGAGGTTTCATGAAATCACACGTCATATGAATCAGTATATGAGAGAGGAGTATCACGCTGTCCAGGAATTACTGTGGCTGTCAGGACATTCACCTATGTTAGGTGGAATGCCTGAAAGGTGGGTTTTTATCCAGAAATAGAAAATCAATTAAAATGATGTGTTTGCATACCTGCCAAGTTTCACGATTTGTGTGTGACCCTCACGAATTTGGACGCCTTCCACGACCTCACGATCGTATTTTGAAAAATAGCCATAACTCATGCTTCCTTCGCTTGCTCACGATTTCACTTTAAACCGGAGAATGATAAAAAAATGTGTTTTCTCTCTACTTCCGCTACATTCGGACAATCTCGGTCACCGAATCTATATTTATCTCCGGGAAAATTTGATACCTGGTCTAAAAATAGGTAAAGGTAAAGGTTTCCAATAGTCTTAAAATAGCGTGGGTTACGGGACGGTTCGTGCCAAAACCAGTTCGTCCCGGGACATTTCGTCCCAATTGTCATTTTTAACTGGGACGTTTCGTCCGGGACGTTTCGTCCCACACTTAAATTGACAATATTTTGATGCGATATATATATTCAGTATTAAAAGAATACTATTACAATGGTCAGTTTTAATAGATTAAACATTTTCATATGGTATAGAAACTTATTTAGATATTACAATACTGATATTTTTCCCGGGAGGTTTCATCCCATATTTTAAAGATACTCTACGACCATATAGAATAGAATAATATTTTTTCATATCATAAATTATCTGTCTCTCGATACTGAGACGATCATTTTCTGATCATTACCTCAGATGTGGAAGGTGGTTAAATTTAGAATTTAGCTCAAAGGGATTTATATTATAATATACATCTATATCTACACATATCTATAGATACAATATTTCACATTATTAAATAGTATTGAAATTTATTAAAACGGTGAAGATTTATGTAAAATTTATTTTCTTATACAATAAAATACATATCACAAGCTATTCCAAAACTCATATGTAAATGATATAATGTATAAAAATATACTTTTGGCATAAAACATTGCATGGGACGAATCGTCCCGAAAAGTGGGACGAAACGTCCCTGACGAAATATTGGGACGAATTGTCCCGGACGAAACGTCCCGGTACGAACTGGTTTTGGCACGAAACGTCCCGGAACCGTAAAAATAACTCGAGTATTCGACAGCGATTAGAGCCGAAAACAACCAAATGTGTACTTCCGTCTTTTGTACATGAAATATTGACAACATGAAAAATAAAGGTTTTATATAAAATCAAAGTACCAAAATGGATTGGAGATCGAGTTTACCTGGGTTACGAAGAGTGAGAAGGGCAACAGCGTTGCATTTTGTAAGCTTTGTCAAAGGCATTTCAGTGTTTCCCACGCCGGAAAAAACGATGTGAAAAAGCATGGTAACACAGATCTTCACAGTCGGTCATTGAAAACGTCAAAACATTTGCAATCGGTATCTGATTTTGTTGTTACCTAGACAGACCAAAATGTTATCAGAGCTGAAACTTTCTAAAGCAACTTCATTGCAGAACCTAACTTGCCATTTTTGATAGCAGATCACTTTAACAACCTCAATGTATAAAATCTTAGTAAAATAATAACTGTAAATAAGAATACTTGATGTTTATCTTCATTTAAGAACTACCTACTGATCCTACTCCTCCCCATTGCCATCCCCAATCTCTAGTTTCGCATAAAGAGAAAAAAATGACACAAAAATCTCACTCTTTTCCATTGTCAATGGGTTTCTCCGCGAATGAACTAACGTGGAAAAGGGGGCTAAATCAAGGCTTCGCGCGCAGTCTCACTCTTTTGTTAATCGAAAACTTGGCAGGTATGTGTTTGAATTAACTTGAAAGAATTCTATAATTTAAGCAAACCTGTACTGTGAATGAGTGTACTGTCAGAGGAAGCATTATTAGCATCACCGCTATTTTTGTTTTGCCCCACTTCTGAGTGGGTCTCAGCGTTGTGTTTCTGTAAATGGCAAAATCTTGAGACTTTTGATGCAAAAGTTTGGATAAAATGCAGTTTTGGTGTTAGATGATAAAAAGAAGCCTACATCTTATCTTTCACTGACTGGTAAAATTTACCAGTCAGTGAAAGATATGATGCAGGCTTCTATTTACCAGCGGTTCAATAAATTCAGCATTACATGAGGACTCGTGTTCAATTCTCCTTGTAAAAATATCATTACTGTTAGGACACTTCAGAGCTCCACAAGCTAGGATAGTGTGTTGAGAAGTCTTTTGATCAGAAAAAAGTCATACCAAAATATACTCTGATCAGATTCATGTTTGCTGTCTAATCAAGGTCTACTTTGTTTGCAAAACATATTGGTTCCACTGCAGCAGTTTTAACACTTAAATATTTGAGTTATAGATGAAATGTTCTTGAGATTTAAATGACTGCTGAACTACGGTATTGTCTGTTTTAGTGAACTAAAGCCGGACACCAGAAAAGCTGACGGCTGTAGGGTTCATGGTTCCCTGGAGCTTAACAAAGTTGCTGGCAATTTCCATATTACAGCTGGAAAGTAAGTATAGAGCAGGAACTTAATTTTAATATACTGTGCCATGAATTTGAGAAGTTCTCAATGAATCTAATATGCCTTATCGTAAAAATTCAAATATTGGATCACATAGGTCTGAGCTAATAGTGTAGACCCAGATCAGACTGCTCCTTTGGAGCAGTCAGATCAGGGTCTTCACTGTTTGTCATTCCATCTGCATCTTCTAGATGCACTATTGCATTAGAAAAAAAATTGTTCATTTTTTTGGACAGATACGGTAATTATTTTGGGTGTCTCAAGAATGTTTATGGTATTTGCCCTAAATGTTTGGACATTGTAGACATTGTTTAAACAGACTTTTCGATGTTCAATGGGAATGTCTCATAACACTTTTGGCAAGCAATTCAGACTCTTCAAACTGAACACAGCTCTAGATAAAAGTGAGTATTTGATGATAATTGAGGGATAATTTTTCTTATTTCTCATTGTAACAATGCTTGCGTTCAGATCCTCAATGAATATTACATGTATATGTCTTGTGAGTATATTTTGTATGAATAAAATATTGTTTAAACCAATGTGTTGTGACCCCTCATCTGAACCGTCTTGTCAAGATGGTTCATGTCAAGATGGTTCAGATGAAGGGACTCAACATATGTTTTTATGCAGAATTAACAAAAATTGTCTGTAATTATTACCTAATACTTCCTCTTATCTAGAGCTCTGGACTAAAGTCTGTTCTGTAAGTTCATATTCGGCTGAACTGTATGAAAATATAGTAGGACTGTTTGGCGCCATCATATCTTCTGCATTTGGATGTTTTAGTTAAAGTTTTGTTTTTTTTCATGTGATAGGCAAGTGCGAATCAGGCAAGCTGTCTTGAAGCTGGACAGCTCTTGCTTTCTATGAGGCTGTCCACATGGTTAGAGCAAATGATTTTATGTATTTTCAGTAACTTTTCTATACTTTGTAAGAATAATGTGGTTAAAAAAAAAACAATCTGTGACACTGACAGTTTGTATGTCTGAACTCAGCAAGAATAAACTCCCAACTGAAGCAAAGTTTTACTGATTCATGCTAAAGGTAAATAAGTACACTTTCAGGGGATGTAGCTCTGTCATTTTCATTTTCTCTCCCTTCTAAATGGGGGCCAGCTCTTTAAGTTTTTTCCTTTAAGAATAAGCCCCCTTGTGGAGTTGCTTCTTCCTCCTGGGAAGCAAACAGAAAGCAGTGCTCCAGATAAGAAGGGATACACGGGATAATTTAGGGATAACTTTCCTTATTTCTCATTGAAAATATAGGTTGTGACCCCTCATTAGAACCATCTCGCCAAGATGGTTCTAATGAGGGGTCACAACGTATGTTTTTGATGAGAAATAAGAAAAATAATCTCTCAGTTATCGTCAATACCCCCTCTTATATGGAGTTTTGAGGAAGTCGTTAAAGTTCTTCTTTGTAAAAGTGGCAGAAAAACATTGAGGTGTACCCATTTAACTTAAATTATCTGCAAGATTGTCAACCTGTTTTTATTTGTTCATTAAAAAAAAAGAAAGATTTTCTTAAGCTTTTATATTGTATGTCTCAAGAAAGATTTGATGGACATATTTTCTTTGGGATGTAAGTTGCCACTATGACAATCTCTTGCAGTTATTGTGGTCAATGGCACTCAGCATTTTATGATGAAATTAGTGTTTAGCTGTATGCAGCGCTCCAGGTAAGAGGGGGTACTGAGAGTAATCCAAAGACATTTTTTCTTATTTCTCAACAAAAACATGTTTTGACCCCTCATTAGAACCGATCGAGACGATTCTAATGAGAGGTCACAACATATGTTTTTATGGAGATATATGGAAAATTATCCCTAAATAATTTCTTTTACCCCTTCTTATCTGGAGCACTGGTTACAGTATGTTACACTGACCCTTGTACAATAATACTGGATTGTAATTCTTCAGGTCCATACCAGTTATACCAAGAGGTCACGCACATCTAGCCATGATGGTATCTGAAACTGGTAAGACCTAGTGAACACCAGATTATACCGGTTCTAGCCAGTTGTGTGTGCCTCTAATCAACTCTTAACTCTGCTACCATAATATTTGTTTAATTCCATATACATATATAGTTACAAAGGTGATTCTGCTAGTGAGAAAAAAAATAGGACCCAGTTGTTCAAAGCATTGCTAGCTTAGAATTTGTTGTGTGCTCAAGTACACGTAAAATTAAGTTTGCTGAAAACCTTTTCTCCATAAAAAAATCTGAGAAGTGTCTGCAAATAGCAGTATTTATTTTGCATACATATGTTTCAGAATATATTGTTTTGTTATCTAAGATCATTAGTTTTGAACAACTAGGCCCAGGCCTGATATAGGCATAATTTAATGATATATCAAAGACTGTTATATGAGTCCATGACAAACTATTGAAATGCCAGTACATTGAAGAGAAAGAATGCTGAATTGGCAGAACATAAGTAACATAAGACAAAATATCAAGTAGATTTTTAATCAGAAAATAAAAATGAAAGCCAAAAAAAAAAAAAAAAAAAAAAAACACGAAAGAATTATTTCATTGCAATAAATATTTGTTACTTGAAATCTTCATAAAATCTCCAGCCAATTATTGCACTGTTTCTGATTTACATAGCTTGGAGCCTTTTGTCGCACCTGAAAAGTTGCATTTTCGATGTTTTGGTATACCGTAATGTGCATATATATTGGGACACCTGAAAATAATAAATTTTCTATTTGGGACAAATGGAAAATTTATCATTTTAGGTGTCCCAATACTTAAGCACTTTAGGGTAGTCTCAATGTAGCATTTTCAGTCCTTTCTTTCCATGTTGTGTTGTGATTGAGCAATAATGTTATAGCTCTTCTTAATGTGGCTGGATACACTTTCAAAAAATCACTTTTTTAAATGGAAATATTTGCCCCCTTCTTATGGAGGACTACTACTGTAATATGCCTAAATTTTGGGACACCTAAAAATATATAATTTTCCATTTGGGACAAATGGAAAATTAATTATTTTAAGGTGTCCCAATACTTAAACACATTACGGTATTAAAGTAAAGAATTTGCTGCTCAGATAGCATCCACAGAAAAAGGGATTCTCCTGCCAAGAAATAAATACTGATCAGTTATCTTCCTTTCTAAAATTATAACCAAATCATGAAAGTGTATCCACACACCTTAATCCCAGCTGTTTATTCTCTTCAGGCATTTCCCACAGCTAAGTATAGGATTAGGTCATATTCATCTAGAAACTTTCATGTCCGACTCTGGTAAGACCAGAAGCATGTAAACTTTCAGTTCTACCTCTCTGTTTTCTTTATTGTACATGTATGTCTCAATTTTTTTTTCCTCCATAATAGACTGCTTATTCATTTTGCATCTTAACCATATAATTGCTAGCTGGTTGAAATTTTGTGATTAAAATGTAACAGGCATATAAATTGAGCATGTTCTGCATTTCATTTCCATTTGATGTGTCATACCCTAGTCTGCATGTTCTTAGACCTGTTTATTCCTGCTTGCTAAAAATCATACTAAAAACATAATAATAAATTGTCATCCAAATCTCATAGTACCCTGTATGTTAGTTAAAAAGCTGTTTAAAACTAGGAAAAATACTTTCAAGATTTGGGAAAAGGTATGGTCTCAAAATGAACATCACAAACAGCAGCTGAGCTCGTAAAATAGGTGCTAACTCCTCATTAGAATTGCCTCTGTGGGGCTGCTCAAATTAGGGCCAGGCCTTGGCTTTTGGCAACTGATTACTATTAGACAGAATTTGTTTAGTTTAACTAAATGCTTCTAGACACATGTGTTTACTTTTAACCATTAAATCTCTACTCACACAATAAGCTTACTACCCAGTGTTTCCAATACTCAGTAATTGTACATAACTATTGCTCTGAAAAGAAAAAAATAATAATGTTGTGTTGTTTGAATCTTTTTCCTAATGTATTTTATTATTTTGGCTGCTGGAAGTGCTTATGCATTCTTGCTCCAGAGAGCTGGTTTAGTTAATATGGACTGTGACACGACAAAACCAACAAAGTGGCATGTGCATCCTTTGAAGACTCAGATCAGCCTGGTCATATGCCCAGTCTGATCAGAGTCTTTGCTGTGGACCTAAAGGGTAGTGAAGGGTCTATCCCTTTTAGGGTGAGGCATGTCATTGGGTCATAGTGTTTACAAACACACTTTCTAGTGTCTTTAGGGTTGCAGTATACCTTTTTATGGGGAAAGAACAAGAATTATCCCCTAAAATCTACTCTTATCTGGAGCTGTATTTCCAGTTCATTGAGAATTCTAGCACGGAAGCCAGATGAAGTTGTTTTTTACGATAATTCCGAGATATGCTTTCTGAGTTTTCAATAAAAACATGCTGTAACTCTTCAAAGAGGTTTCTTGTATAGGAAATGAAAATACACCCACTCAAAATTATTATGAAAATCCACCATTATCTTCAGTAGTGACAATTCTGGATTTTGAGTATTTTTAAAAAAAACTTTAGCTAAAGTCTGCATATACTTGCACTATGACTAATCCTGACTGCAGGGTTCATAAAAACAACAACAGAAAACAAAAAAAAGCTGATATAACTTCGTTTCCTCTTGCTTTATGTTTAATTTAGTTTATTCGTTGCATATACTTATGGTTTTCAGTCTTTCTGTGTGTGCATTATTATTAGTCCTAGTATTTCTTTAGAAGCTTTCTATTAGAATAATCTTGTACAAGTATTCTATAGCCTCTGTGTTTCCAGGTCATGAATATACAGTGAAACTGGTCTTAACCCTTTTTGACTGGAAACCCGTTTGGGGGTATTATGCAAACAGTGCAGACCCAGTTTAGGCGCTGCAAAATGCCGCGTCAGATCAGGGTCTACTCTGTTTGCTTACAGGAATTTCTATGCAAAATACCGTAAAAGCAAAAACATTCACCAAAAAACCCTAAAACTAGAAATGGACTCATCCAAATGATGAGGATGGACAGGTTCACTAGTCAACAAATGGTTAAGCAAGTGCCCTCAAGAAGGGCAAAAATTGCTTGCTTAAGGTGTGTGGAAACACTGTTAGGGGAAGCAACTGTTTTTCATTTCTGCATCCCTTGGGGTCTATTCTTACTAAAGGAAAGATCCCATTTTGAAAGTATTACATCATACAGGGAAGCAAACAGGAAGTCACAAAAGTTGTTTGGAAAACTGGTGGAAAAACCATGGCAATGTACACATACACTTTAAAGCAGGTGTTTGTTAGCTCACCTGAGCCAAAGGCCCACGAGGTGAGCTTATAGTATAGGCTTGGTCCGTTGTCCGTCGTCTGTCCCTGCGTCGTACGTCGTACGTCCACACTTTTAAACATTAATATCTGCTAAAGTAGCTGGCCAATCTTGATCAAATTTTATATGTAGCATGGTTGGGGTGGGGGATTGATTGGTTATAGTTTTGAGACTGATTGGTTTAAAACTGTGGTTACCATGGCAACAGAAAGGTCCCATAGAATTATAATGGGGAGAATGTTGTCCGGGCCCTAGCGTCTTCATTTTTGATCGCAACTTCTTCAAACTTGCAGGTATCCAGGACAGTCAAAACATCTCGCACCAGTTCGAATTTGGGCCAGGTTGGATCATTTTTTTAGCTCACCTGGCCCGAAGGGCCATAGTGAGCTATTGTCATACCAATGCGTGCGTCGTGCGTCGTCACGGAATGTGTCCGTCAACACCTAAAAACAAATATTCAAACATCTTCTTCTGTAAAACTACTGGTCCCATGGTTCTCAAATTTCACATGGAGCATGACCTGACTCCAGGGTCTCAGAATTGTAAAATTGGGTCAGGTTGAAAATCCAAGATGGCCGCCATTACTAAAAATAGCAAAAACAACAAAATAAACTTCTTCTCCAGAACCACTGGGTATATTTGTCTGAATTTTGGCATGGAACATCAATGAAACCTTGGTATTCAAAATTGTAAAAATGAAAAAAATCTGTAGCGGAGTTTTGTCACAGTGACCTACTTTCTGTTTACGAGTGTAATTTTGCTCAAATGCCAATGTCAAAAAACGACATATTCAAACAACTTCAAACAACTTCTTCTCTAAAACCACTGCACCCATGGGTTTCAAATTTCACATGGAGCATGACAAGACTGCAGGGTTTCAAAATTGTAAAATTGGGTCAGGTCAAGAATCCAAGATGGCCGCCGTTACTAAAAATAGCAAAAACAACAAAATCAACTTCTTCTCCAGAACCATTTGGTATATTTGGCCGAAAGTTTGCGTGGAACATTAATGGGACCTTGGGATTAAAAATTGTAAAAATGAAAAAAATCTATAGCGGAATTAGGTCACAGTGACCTACTTAGCGTTTACAAGACCGATTTTGCTCCAATGTCAGTATCTCAAGAAAACGCAATCGATTGTGGTCAGATTTGGTCAGCAATGGTTCTTAAAAGGAATTATTTCAATTTTGTGCCAGTTGACTATCCAAGATGGCCACCATGGGGGCCATTACTAAAAATAGCACAAACATAAAAATGACAATTACTCAAGAACCCTTGAATGGAATTCGACCAATTTTGTGTCAGAATGTTCCTTGCATGAAGCCATTTCGATTAATTACAATTTGGCTTTCCAAGATGGCCGACATCTGCCGTTACTAAAAATAGCACAATCATAAAAATGACAATTACTCAAGAACCCTTGAATGGAATTCGACCAATTTTGTGTCAGAATGTTCCTTGCATGAAGCCGTTTCGATTAATTGCAATTTGGCTTCCAAGATGGCCGACATCTGCCGTTACTAAAATTAGCACAAACATAAAATGACAATTACTCAAGAACCCTTGAATGGAATTGGACCAATTTTGTGTCAGAATGTTCCTTACATGAAGCCATTTCGATTAATTGCAATTTGGCATTCCAAGATGGCCACCACCTGCCGTTACTAAAAATAGCACAAAACATGAAAATGACAATATCTCAGTAACCGCTGAATAGATTTTGACGAAATTTGTGTCAAAATGATTTTTGCATTGAAATGTTTCAAAAGTAAATAAATATAGACAAGTCATAATGGCCTTTGTTACTAAAAATAGAAAAATGTGAAAATAAGAAAATCTCAGTGGATTTGGACTAATTTTCTGTCAGAATGATCATTTCAATAAGCTTTTTCGATTTTCTGCATTTTGGCATTCCAAGATGGCCACCATCTGCCGTTACTAAAAATAGCACAAAACATGAAAATGACAACATCTCATTAACCGCTGAAGCGATTGAGACGAAATTTGTGGCAAAATGATTCTTGCTTTGATGTTCTTCACAAATTAACAAATATTGACCCGTCAAGTTGGCCTCTGTAACTATAAATAGCAAAATTTGAAAATTAGGAAATTACAATGGAACTGGACCAATTTTGTGTCAAAATGGTCCTTGCATGAAAGCTTTTCAATTTTTTGCATTTTGGCATTCTAAGATGGCCGCCATCTGCCGTTACTAAAAATAGCACAAAACATGAAAATGACTATATCTCAGTAACCCCTGAATGGATTTTGATGAAATTTGTAGCAAAATGATTCTTGCCTTGACGTGTTTCAAAAGTAAATATATAAAGACCAGACAAGTTGGCCTCTGTTACTAAAAGTAGCAAAATGTGAAATTGAGAAAATCTCTGGAATTGGACCAATTTTGTATCAGAATGGGGACCATTCGGATACAAAAGCCAGGTGAGCGATATCAGGCCCATTTGGGCCTCTTGTTTAGAGTTACTTGCCCTTGAGCAATAAAATATTTTCCCATAGACTTACAATGGAGAAAATGTTGTCCGGGCCCTAGCTTCTTCATTTTTGATCGCAACTTCTTCAAACTTGCAGGTATCCAGGACAGTCAAAACATCTTGGACCAGTTTGAATTTGCGCCAGGTTGAATCATTTTTTTCAGAGTTACTTGCCCTTGAGCGATAAAATATTTTCCCATAGACTTACAATGGAGAAAGTGTTGTCCGGGTCCTAGCTTCTTCATTTTTGAATGCAACTTCTTCAAACTTGGAGGTATCCAGGACAGTCAAAACATCTCGGACCAGTTCGAATTTGGGCCAGGTTGGATCATTTATTTTAGAGTTACTTGCCCATGAGCGATAAAATATTTTCCCATAGACTTACCATGGAGAAAATGTTGTCCGGGCCCTAGTTTCTTCATTTTTGATTGCAACTTCTTCAAACTTGCATGTATCCAGGACAGTCAAAACATCTCGCACCAGTTTGAATTTGGGCCAGGTTGGATCATTCATTTCAGAGTGACTTGCCCTTGAGCAATAAATATTTTCCCATAGACTTATAATGGGGATTATGTTGTCCGGGCCCTAGCTTCTTCATTTATGATCGCAACTCCTTCAAACTTGCAGGTATTCAAGACAGCCAAAACATTATCAGACCAGTTCAAATTTGGGCTAGGTTGGATCATTGTTTTTAGAGTTACTTGCCCTTGAAAGATAAAATATTTTCCCTTAGACTTATAATGGGGAAAATATTGTCTGGGCCATAGCTCCTTCATTTTTGACCACAGCTCCTTGAAACTTGCAGGTATTCAGGATGGTCAAAACATCTCGGACCTTTTCGAATGTGGGCCAGGTTGGATTATTATCCCCTCGCACAACGAAGTTGTGGAGGGGATATAGGGTCTGTCCCGTATGTACGTTTGTATGTATGCACGTATATCCACCTTTTGTCATCGCTCTAGCTACCTCATTTATTATATAATTTTGATATAAGTTCACACAAATATTGGGTATGACATTACCTGGAACGAGTTTGCATTTCAGCTTGATGGGGTCAAGGTCACAGTGGCTATTTCTAGAAAAACTTTGTTATCACTCTAGCGCCTTCATTTGTGGACCGATTTCGATTTAACTTCACACAAGTGATAAGTATGGCAATATCTTAGGCAAGTTTGCATTTCAGTGTTCTGGGGTCAAGGTCAAGGTCACAGTGCATACATGTGATGTCTCCCAGATCATCCGGGAGTCTCCCGGAAATGGAGCCCATCTCCCGCGCTCCCGGAAAGTATTCAGAATCTCCCGGATGCTGAATTTTCCAGCCATAATTTTTTCTGAACCGTCCATTTTGCAGTAACTACTTAGCCGGCGGCTGTCAAAAGGATTAACTGTCCGTGACCTAATTACCTAACAGGGTGCAATATAGGACGTGTCATTCCGAAGGGTATTCGCTGATCAGACGCAGCGAGGTGTTAAATTGGCTAGCGCACCAGTAAAGGTACCTGTTCTAAATGTAATAGCAGGTAACTTTTACCGAGAGCAAATAACTTTTATTGCGTCGCGGCTTTATGCATCGGTCATTGTTTATGTCATTGAGTTGCACGAATGCAATAGATGGAAGTGCCGCCAATTGACAATGATTCCATATCGATTTTTTTCAGTAAACATGTCAGATACGTAATGTACAGTCATTATAAATATCGATCATGCAAAATTTGCGCAGGCTGATCAGATCATACTTTCATGAAATCATCACGGTGCCAGCATTTTTTTTCTTTTATTTAAGTCGGTTCGTTCACTTTAAGAATAGTTTCCCGCGGTTTTCTCTCCAGTTCCCGCCGGTTCAGATGCATCGTATGCGAAATGAGAACCAGTGTGAATTTATAAATAAAACATGGGAAATCCGCGATCTTCAGCATCTGACTGAGACAGAAATATGCCATTCTACAAGTTTACTGACCCAAATATGCAGCTATTTTTGTTCTTAATCTAATATTCAACGAAAATAGACAGCTCTAATGACAGGTATGTTCATTAAAGTGTAGAATATAACTCGGTTTTGAGATAAACAGATTTTGAGTTTGTAACAAGTATCAGCTTTCATCAAAATAACTGGAGCAAATCGGACCCATCATCCAAGATGCAATTTTGGACTTTTATATTGAGGGAGGGTTAGGAAAAAGTGGGGAGGGGTGATGGTTTGAGAATGCCAGATAATCAGATTGTTTCTTAGCAATGGAATGGTTAGCACTAACACTATGAACAGTACTGTTCAATTACACTGTAAATTAAACTTAGGATGGTAGTGTTACTGCACTGAAATGGCATACTTTTGAGGTTATATTTGAAGTATTGGGTAACTCAAAAGTAAAGACGTTAAACAAACTATACAACTGTACTTTAGTTCATGTTGTTTTATTTTAAAACAAGAAGCCCCCCATTGCCCCCACCACCAAAAAACAGAAACCAAAAAAACACAGTTAAGTATTCGAAACAACGCGTCAAAGTTGCCGTCAAAAAGTCTCCCTGATGAGGAACTCAATCTCCCTGAAATGAAATCCAGATCTCCCACATGGTCCTCAAGAGTTCATCACATATATGACAGTGGCTATTTTCAGAAAAAAACATTGTCATTGCATTAGCGCCTTCATTTATGGACCAAATTCGATTTAATTTCACACAAGTGATTGGTATTACAATATCTTGGACAAGTTCGCATTTCAGCGTTCTGAGGTCAAGGTCAAGGTCACAGTGGCTATTTTAAGAAAACTTTGTCATCGCTCTAGCGCCTTCATTTATGGGCCGATTTTGATTAAAACTTCACAAAAATGTTTAGTATGACAATATCTTGAATAGGTTTGCGTTTCAGCATCCTAAGGTCAATGTCAAGGTCACAGTGGCTATTTTTAGAAAAACTCTGTCATCATTTTTGTTGCCTTCATTTATGGAATGATTTCGATTGTACTTCACAAAAGTGATAAGTATGATAATATCTTGGACAAGAACGCGTTTTAGCGTTCTGGGGTCAAGGTGAAGGACACAGTGGCTATTTTGAGAAAAACTTTCTCATCGCTGTAGCATCTTCATTTAAGGACCAAATTTGATTTAATTTCACACAAGTGATTGGTATTACAATATCTTGGACAAGTTCGTGTTTCAGCATTCTGAGGTCAAGGTCAAGGTCACAGTGGCTGTTTTTAGAAAAACTCTGTCATCCCTCTAGCTCTTTCATTTATGGACCGATTTTGATTAAAACTTCACACAAATGTTTAATTTGACAGTATCTAGAACAAGCTCGCATTTTAGCGTCCTAAGATCAATGTCAAGGTCACAGTGGCTATTAATAGAAAAACTTTTTCATCGCTCTAGTGCTTTCATTTATGGACCATTTTCGATTTAACCTCACACAAGTGATAAGTTTAGCAATATCTTGGACAAGTTTGCGTTTCAGCATTCTGGGGTCAGGATCAAGGTCACAGTGGCTATTTTTAGAAAAACTTTGTCATCGCTCAAGTGCCTTCATTTATGGACAGATTTTTTAGCTCACCTGAGCCGAAGGCTCAGAGGTGAGCTTATAGGATGGGAGTCGAGCCGTCGTCCGTCCGTGCGTGCGTGGGTGGGTGCGTGCGTGCGTAAACACTTTCAAACATAAATATCTCAGAGACCAGTGGGCCGATCGCAATCAAATTTTATCTGAAGCATCATTTGGGTGGGGGAAAGGCTGCATTAGGTTTTGGTGCCGATCAGCTCACAACTCTGGTTTCCATGGCAACAGATAGCCCCCATAGGGTTATAATGGGGAAAACGGCGTCATCACGTTTTCTCGACTGTTTTTTATTAGATCCTTATCATACTTGCAGGTAATGATGACATACACAAGAGCTTGGATGAGTTCGAAATTTGGTCGGATTTGAGCACAGACTACGGAGTTAGCTGCCCTTGAGCGTTTGAAAAAAATCCCATAGGGTTATAATGGGGAAAATGGCGTCATCACGTTTTCTCAACTGTTTTTGCTTAGATCCTTATCATACTTGCAGGTAATGATAACATACATAAGAGCTTGGATGAGTTCGAAATTTGGCCGGATTCGAGCACAGACTACGGAGTTAGCTGCCCTTGAGCGTTTGAAAAAAATCCCTTAGTGTTATAATGGAGAAAACAACGTCATCACATGTTTTTAGAAAAACTTTGTCATCGCTCTATTGCCTACATTTCTCAACGGATTTTGAAATAACTTCACACAAATGTAGGGCATGACAATATCTCGAGCAAGTTCGACTTTCAGGATGCTGCGCCCAAGGTCAAGGTCACTGTGGCTATTTTTAGAAAAACTTTGTCAGCGCTCTAGCACCTACATTTCTCAATGGATTTTAAAATAACTTCACACAAATGTAGGGCATGACAATATCTCGAGCAAGTTCGACTTTCAGGATGCCGCGCCCAAGGTCAAGGTCACTGTGGCTATTTTTAGAAAAACTTTGTCAGCGCTCTAGCACCTACATTTCTCAATGGATTTTAAAATAACTTCACACAAATGTAGGGCATGACAATATCTCGAGCAAGTTCGACTTCTAGGATGCTGCGCCCAAGGTCAAGGTCACTGTAGCTATTTTTAGAAAAACTTTGTCAGCGCTCTAGCACCTACATTTCTCCATGGATTTTAAAATAACTTCACACAAATGTAGGGCATGACAATATCTCGAGCAAGTTTGACTTTCAGGGTGCTGCACCCAAGGTCAAGGTCACTGTGGCTATTTTTAGAAAAACTTGGTCATCACTCTAGCGCCTACATTTCTCAACGGATTTTAAATCAACTTCACACAAATGTAGGGCATGACAATATCTCGAACAAGTTTGACTTCCAGGGTGCTGCGCCCAAGGTCAAGGTCACTGTGGCTATTTTTAGAAAAACTTTGTCAGCGCTCTAGCACCTACATTTTTCAATGGATTTTAAAATAAATTCACACAGATGTAGGGCATGACAATATCTCGAGCAAGTTCGACTTTCAGGGTGCTGTGCCGAAGGTCAAGGTCACTGTGGCTATTTTTAAAAAAACTTTGTCATCGCCCTAGCACCTTCATTTATCCATGGATTTTGAAATACCTTGACACAAATGTAGGGTATGACAATATCTCGAGCAAATTTGACTTTCAGGATGCTGTGCCCAAGGTCAAGGTCACTGTGGCTATTTTTAGAAAAACTTTGTCATTGCTCTAGCACCTACATTTCTCAACGGATTTTGAAATAAATTCACACAAATGTAGGGCATGACAATATCTCGAGCAAGTTTGACTTTCAGGGTGCTGTGCCCAAGGTCAAGGTCACTGTGGCTATTTTTAAAAAAACTTTGTCATCGCCCTAGCACCTTCATTTATCCATGGATTTTGAAATACCTTGACACAAATGTAGGGTATGACAATATCTCGAGCAAATTTGACTTTCAGGATGCTGTGCCCAAGGTCAAGGTCACTGTGGCTATTTTTAGAAAAACTTTGTCATTGCTCTAGCACCTACATTTCTCAACGGATTTTGAAATAAATTCACACAAATGTAGGGCATGACAATATCTCGAGCAAGTTTGACTTTCAAGGTTTTTGATTAGATCCTTATCATACTTGCAGGTAATGATGACATACATAAGAGCTTGGATGAGATCGAAATTTGGCCGGATTCAAGCACAGACTTCGGAGTTAGCTGCCCTTGAGCGTTTGAAAAAAATCCCATAGTCTTATAATGGAGAAAACAACGTCATCACATTTTCATTTTTCATCGGATCCTCTTCATACTTGCAGGTAATGAGGATATGCATAAAAGCTTGGATTAGTTAGCACTTCGGCTAGATCCCACCACTGACTATGGAGTACCTGCCCTGAGCATCCAAAAAATCAATGTTGCCACTTTTTCTTGGTTTCTACTTATCCGCTCCTTTTCAAACTTGCAGGTAATGAGGAAATGCATAATATCTTAAACAAGTTCAAATTTTCGCCAGATCAGGCCAACCGCTACGAAGTTAGCTGCCCTTGACAGCTCTGTCTATTGTGCTCTTGATCGGATACTTTTTAAACTTGCATATATTAAATGAGGGCTTACATAATGTTTTGGATGAGTTTAATTTTCAGCCTGATTGGACCACTGACTGTGGAGTTAGCTGCCCTTGAGCATCTTAAATATCCCAATAGGTTTACAATGTCTCTCAGGTGAGCAATTGTTGCCCTTTGGGCTACTTGTTTTATGCCCCCATGACGATAGTCAGGGGGGCATTAAGATTTGCCCCTGTCAGCTGTCTGACCATCTGTCCATCCTTTTGTCACACTTTGTGGTATAGAGTTTGTGTAATCAACTTCTACAGTTTTCAATGGATCTTTTTATGCCCCCAATTTCGGAGAAATTGTGGGGGCATATTGGTTTGGGCCTGTCCGTCTGTCCGTCTGTCTGTCTGTCCGTCTGTCATATCAAGAACCGTAAGAGCTAGGAGCTTGAAACTTTATACACATGATCAGTATGAAAAATAAGCGAACATGTGTTTTTTCTTTTTTCCGCGGGTCACATATTTCAAGAGTTATGCCCCTTTTTCGACTTAGCCTGCGGAACCTTGTGAACAAAATATCTCAAGAACCCCTGATGCTAGGATCATGAGGTTTTGCAGGATGAGAATGCCCAAGGTGTAGATGACCTGATTAACTTTTGAAACAAATTTGTGAATTTTTGACCGAGTTATGCCCCTTTTTCGACTTAGTGCATTGTAAGCCTATGGAACCTTGTGAACAAAATATCTCAAGAACCCCTGAAGCTAGGAGCATGATTTTTTGCAGGAAGATACTGCCTGTGCTGTAGATGACCTGATTAACTTTTGAAAAAAAATCGTGAATTTTTGATCGAGTTATTCCCCTTTTTCGACTTAGTGCATTGAGGCCTATGGTACAAAGGTACCCTTACATATAGTCAAGAACAATAAGAGCTAGGAACTTGAAAACTTTATACACATGATCAGTATGGAAAATAAGCAGACCCGTATTTTTTTATTTTTCCGCCGGCAATGTATTTCCAGAGTTATGCCCCTTTTTCGACTTAGCCTGTGGAACCTTGTGAACAAAATATCTCAAGAACCCCTGATGCTAGGATCATGAGGTTTTGCAAGATGAGAATGCCCAAGGTGTAGATGACCTGATTAACTTTTGAAACAAATTCGTGAATTTTTGACCGAGTTATGCCCCTTTTTCGACTTAGTGCATTGTAAGCCTATGGAACCTTGTGAACAAAATATCTCAAGAACCCCTGAAGCTAGGAGCATGATTATTTGCAGGAAGATACTGCCTGTGCTGTAGATGACCTGATTAACTTTTGAAAAAAATTCGTGAATTTTCGATTGAGTTATTCCCCTTTTTCGACTTAGTGCATTGAGGCCTATGGTACAAAGGTACCTTTACATATAGTCAAGAACAATAAGAGCTAGGAACTTGAAACTTTATACACATGATCAGTATGGAAAATAAGCAGACCCGTATTTTTTTATTTTTCCGCTGGCAATGTGTTTCCAGAGTAATACCCCTTTTTCGACTTAGCCTGTGGAACCTTGTGAACAAAATATCTCAAGAACCCCTGATGCTAGGATCATGAGGCTTTGCAAGATGAGAATGCCCAAGGTGTAGATGACCTGATTAACTTTTGAAACAAATTCTTGAATTTTTGATCGAGTTATGCCCCTTTTTCGACTTAGTGCATTGTAAGCCTATGGAACCTTGTGAATAAAATATCTCAAGAACCCCTGAAGCTAGGAGCATGATTTTTTGCAGGAAGATACTGCCTGCGATGTAGATGACCTGATTAACTTTTGAAAAAAATTCGTGAATTTTTATCCCCCGACCGAAAGGTTCGGGGGATATAGCGATGAGCCTGGCGTCCGTCCGTCCGTCCGTCCGTCTGTCCGTCCGTCCGTAAACACTTTCTTGTCCGCTCTATATCTTGAATACCCTTTGGAATATTTTCATGATACTTCACAGTTATGTAGAACAGGTCATGACGATGTGTCGCGTACAAGAATGGTAACTCTTGCTATTGTACTTTTTGAATTATTTCCCCTTTGGTGATTTTTGGCAGATTCGTGTCCGCTCTGTAACTTGAATACCCTTTGGGATATTTTCATGATACTTCACAGAAATATAGAACAGGTCATGACGATGTGTCGCGAACAAGAATAACAACTCTTGCTTTCTTACTTTTTGAGTTATTTCCCCTTGATAGTTTTAGGTGTGATTTTTTGGCAGATTCGTGTCCGCTCTATAACTAGAATACCCTTTGGAATATTCTCATGATACTTCACAGATATGTAGAACAGGTCATGACGGTGTGTCGCGAACAAGAATGACAACTCTTGCTTTCTTACTTTTTGAGTTATTTCCCCTTGATCATTTTAGGTATGATTTCGTGTCCGCTCTATAACTTGAATACCTTTTGGAATATTTTCATGATACTTCACAGATATGTAGAACAGGTCATGACGATGTGTAGAGAACAAGAATGACAACTCCTGCTTTCTTATTTTTTGAGTTATTTCCCCTTGATGGTTTTAGGTCTGATTTCGTGTCCGCTCTATAACTTGAATACCTTTTGGAATATTTTCATGATATTTCACAGATATGTAGAACAGGTCATGATGATGTGTCTCAAATAAGAATGACAACTCTTGCTTTCTTACTTTTGGAGTTATTTCCCTTTGATGATTTTAGGTGTCCGCTCCACAGCTTGAATACCTTTTGAAATATTTTCATGATTCTTCACAGATATGCAGAACAGGTCATGACAATTTGTCTCATACATGAATGATAACTCTTGCTTTTAGACCTAGTGAATTATTTCCCTTTGGTAGTTTGAGCTGCTGTTTGAGTCTCTGCTCCATAACTGTATACCCTGGCCAGCTCCAGAATTTGAATAACGGTGAACCTTTTAGAATATTGATGATCATGCTGTGATATCTTATCAGTGTTCCTAACTCTCTCTTACCCCTCCACATTCCCGTGACCCCTCCCGCACCCCCCCCCCCCCCCCCCAAAAAAAAAAAAAAAAAAAAAAAAAATTTCCAGATTTGAATTCTTTGTCCAAATTCACTTACTAGAGAGCTCAAAATTAGATTTGTAGGGCTTGTACTTTAGAAGTTATTCACACATTTTGAAAGTTGAATGTATCGTGTGCTATACATTTGTGTATATGGTGGCTGTTTGAGATATTACCTCTTTTTAGCAGTCAAGCATACTGTTTTAGTCTGAGTGTTAGATAATCATGCATCTGTTAACAGTTAATGTCAATCAGAAGCATAAAAGAACGACAATATATTACTAATATGTGTTTTGAAGTGCACCCTTTTTACCAAGGCCCATGGGGGTCTTCGGTCGGGGGATTTGCCATCTCCTCTGATGGCTATTTTTGATCGAGTTATTCCCCTTTTTTGACTTAGTGCATTGAGGCCTATCGTACAAAGGTACCCTTACATATAGTCAAGAACACTAAGAGCTAAGAACTTGAAACTTTATACACATGATCAGTATGGAAAATAAGCAGACCCGTATTTTTTTATTTTTCTGCCGGCAATGTATTTCCCGAGTTATGTCCCTTTTTCGACTTAGCCTGTGGAACCTTGTGAACAAAATATCTCAAGAACCCCTGATGCTAGGATCATGAGGCTTTGCAAGATGAGAATGCCCAAGGTGTAGATGACCTGATTAACTTTTGAAACAAATTCTTGAATTTTTGACCGAGTTATGCCCCTTTTTCGACTTAGTGCATTGTAAGCCTATGGAACCTTGTGAACAAAATATCTCAAGAACCCCTGAAGCTAGGAGCATGATTATTTGCAGGAAGATACTGCCTGTGGTGTAGATGACCTGATTAACTTTTGAAAAAAATTCGTGAATTTTCGATTGAGTTATTCCCCTTTTTCGACTTAGTGCATTGAGGCCTATGGTACAAAGGTACCTTTACATATAGTCAAGAACAATAAGAGCTAGGAACTTGAAACTTTATACACATGATCAGTATGGAAAATAAGCAGAACCGTATTTTTTTATTTTTCCGCTGGCAATGTGTTTCCAGAGTAATACCCCTTTTTCGACTTAGCCTGTGGAACCTTGTGAACAAAATATCTCAAGAACCCCTGATGCTAGGATCATGAGGCTTTGCAAGATGAGAATGCCCAAGATGTAGATGACCTGATTAACTTTTGAAACAAATTCTTGAATTTTTGACCGAGTTATGCCCCTTTTTCGACTTAGTGCATTGTAAGCCTATGGAACCTTGTGAACAAAATATCTCAAGAACCCCTGAAGCTAGGAGCATGATTTTTTGCAGGAAGATACTGCCTGTGATGTAGATGACCTGATTAACTTTTGAAAAAAATTCGTGAATTTTTGATCGAGTTATTCCCCTTTTTTGACTTAGTGCATTGAGGCCTATCGTACAAAGGTACCCTTACATATAGTCAAGAACACTAAGAGCTAAGAACTTGAAACTTTATACACATGATCAGTATGGAAAATAAGCAGACCATATTTTTTTATTTTTCTGCCGGCAATGTATTTCCAGAGTTATGTCCCTTTTTCGACTTAGCCTGTGGAACCTTGTGAACAAAATATCTCAAGAACCCCTGATGCTAGGATCATGAGGCTTTGCAAGATGAGAATGCCCAAGGTGTAGATGACCTGATTAACTTTTGAAACAAATTCTTGAATTTTTGACCGAGTTATGCCCCTTTTTCGACTTAGTGCATTGTAAGCCTATGGAACCTTGTGAACAAAATATCTCAAGAACCCCTGAAGCTAGGAGCATGATTATTTGCAGGAAGATACTGCCTGTGGTGTAGATGACCTGATTAACTTTTGAAAAAAATTCGTGAATTTTCGATTGAGTTATGTCCCTTTTTCGACTTAGTGCATTGAGGCCTATGGTACAAAGGTACCTTTACATATAGTCAAGAACAATAAGAGCTAGGAACTTGAAACTTTATACACATGATCAGTATGGAAAATAAGCAGACAGTATTTTTTTATTTTTCTGCCGGCAATGTATTTCCCGAGTTATGTCCCTTTTTCGACTTAGCCTGTGGAACCTTGTGAACAAAATATCTCAAGAACCCCTGATGCTAGGATCCGGAGGCTTTGCAAGATGAGAATGCCCAAGGTGTAGATGACCTGATTAACTTTTGAAACAAATTCTTGAATTTTTGACCGAGTTATGCCCCTTTTTCGACTTAGTGCATTGTAAGCCTATGGAACCTTGTGAACAAAATATCTCAAGAACCCCTGAAGCTAGGAGCATGATTATTTGCAGGAAGATACTGCCTGTGGTGTAGATGACCTGATTAACTTTTGAAAGCAATTCGTGAATTTTCGATTGAGTTATTCCCCTTTTTCGACTTAGTGCATTGAGGCCTATGGTACAAAGGTACCTTTACATATAGTCAAGAACAATAAGAGCTAGGAACTTGAAACTTTATACACATGATCAGTATGGAAAATAAGCAGACCCGTATTTTTTTATTTTTCCGCTGGCAATGTGTTTCCAGAGTAATACCCCTTTTTCGACTTAGCCTGTGGAACCTTGTGAACAAAATATCTCAAGAACCCCTGATGCTAGGATCATGAGGCTTTGCAAGATGAGAATGCCCAAGGTGTAGATGACCTGATTAACTTTTGAAACAAATTCTTGAATTTTTGACCGAGTTATGCCCCTTTTTTGGACTTAGTGCATTGTAAGCCTATGGAACCTTGTGAACAAAATATCTCAAGAACCCCTGAAGCTAGGAGCATGATTTTTTGCAGGAAGATACTGCCTGCGATGTAGATGACCTGATTAACTTTTGAAAAAAATTCGTGAATTTTTGATCGAGTTATTCCCCTTTTTCAACTTAGTGCATTGAGGCCTATGGTACAAAGGTACCCTTACATATAGTCAAGAACAATAAGAGCTAAGAACTTGAAACTTTATACACATGATCAGTATGGAAAATAAGCAGACCCGTATTTTTTTATTTTTCAGCTGGCAATGTATTTCCAGAGTTATGCCCCTTTTTCGACTTAGCCTGTGGAAACTTGTGAACAAAATATCTCAAGAACCCCTGATGCTAGGATCATGAGGTTTTGCAAGATGAGAATGCCCAAGGTGTAGATGACCTGATTAACTTTTGAAACAAATTCTTGAATTTTTGACCGAGTTATGCCCCTTTTTCGACTTAGTGCATTGTAAGCCTATGGAACCTTGTGAACAAAATATCTCAAGAACCCCTGATGTTAGGAGCATGATTATTTGCAAGAAGATACTGCCTGTGGTGTAGATGACCTGATTAACTTTTGAAAAGAAATCATGAATTTTTGATCGAGTTATGTCCCTTTTTCGACTTAGTGCATTGTAAGCCTATGGAACCTTGTGAACAAAATATCTCAAGAACACCTGATGCTAGGAGCATGATTTTATGCAGGAAGATACTGCCTGTGGTGTAGATGACCTGATTAACTTTTGAAAATAAATCATGAATTTTTGATCGAGTTATGTCCCTTTTTCGACTTAGTGCATTGTAAGCCTATGGAACCTTGTGAACAAAATATCTCAAGAACACCTGATGCTAGGAGCATGATTTTATGCAGGAAGATACTGCCTGTGGTGTAGATGACCTGATTAACTTTTGAAAATAATTTGTAAATTTTGGATTGAGTTATGCCCCTTTTTCAACTTAGTGCATTATTTGCCTATGGAAGCTTGTGAACAAAATATCTGGAGAACCCCTGATGCTAGGATCATGATTTTTGCAGGTTGATATTGCCCAAGGTGTAGATGACCTGATTAACTTTCAAAAACAATTCGTAAATTTTTGACTGAGTTAAGCCCCTTTTTCGACTTAGTGCATTGTAAGCCTATGGTACAAAGGTACAAGCATTATTGGATGAACCTTCTCTAGAGACAAGCATATGGTTGGGGCCATAGTGTTTCATAAACACATTTTCTAGTTCTAACTTTGCATGCATGTTGTGGACATATTTGACAGTTTCAAACTATCAGGTTTGTTCAGTTGATGATCCTCATTTTACCTTTGACCTTTTACTCAGGTGAGCGGCTCAGGGCCTCATGGCCCTCTTGTTTAATACTGCCATGGAATATAAAAATATTACTGCTATGGAATATAAGAGTATGGCATTTTGAGACAGTTTCACTGTATGCATGGTTGTGTGCAATATTCTGATCCCTTGCTTAACACTCCTCTGAATAAGAAGGAGTATTTGATGAGTATTTCCAAAAGAAAACATATCATGGCCCCTTATTAGAACCATTAGGATGAGCAGCTCTGTTAAGGGGTCATAATATGTTTTTTGTGGAGTTTTAACAAAACTTGTCCCCAATTATCACCAAGTACTTGCTGTTTTCTTGAGTTCTGCTTATATTCTATCTTTAGATCTTATCCTCATTCTAAGGGGCACATACACATAACTGGCATGGTAGAACCGAAGGGTGAGTTTAGTTTAAAAAAGGATACTTTGTAGTTGATATGGTAGTTCTTTTATGATTTCTTATTCTTCTACACTGTCTGGATTTGCATCTTTGTCATAGTACCTAAAGCAGCAATGACCATAAAGGGGGCACTGAATTTATGTAAATCATAATTGCATAAACTGTACTTTGCAGTAATATAAAGGATCTTACATGAGTGCCAATGTATTATTGAATTTATTAAACGAGTTGGGGAAAAAGGTAGATTTGAGGCTTTGCCGAGCATCTTATTGTTTTCACCAATGATTTAAATAAATTCAGTAATACAGGAGCACGAATGCAAGATTCTATTTATCATATGACTCTAAAATCACATTTAATTAGCAAAATTTGCACTAAAACATCACGATTTCGCCATTAGAAAACGCAACGTTTTTATAGACGCCAACGTATACCGTTACGACGTAATTTGCATATTTAATCCACTAGTGGATTATCATTTTTAATGCATGGCTTTATTACACTCACAGATCCAACGTCATATGATAAATGGTCATTATCATATGATATCATGTTCATATCATAAAATTTATATGTAATGCTTCCCTACTGGTGCATCAGCTCATCAGGTTCTAGACAAGGTTATGTTTTAAATGAAGCAAAGTCAGTTTTAAAGCCAGCAAAATCTCATCTAAGAGAATCTTAAGCATGTACTTGTGGTCATTTCATAGAAATTTGTGATATTTGCCAAAGGCTCAGTTCGTAAATTCATATGAAATGACCACTCATGTAAGATCCTCTATCTGTGGTATGTATAATGCTGAGGTATCAGAGGTACTGGGCTTCCATTTCTGCAAGCTGCAGTTATTCTTAGAATAACTGCAGCTTGCAGAAATTGAAGCCCAGTACCTATGAAATTCTACAGAAAGTTAGTAAACATCCTTGTGTAACACTGAATCAGTTATCATCTGTTAGTCATGATACAAAGATGGAGGTGTCCTTAGTCATTGGATAAGGTAGCATGTGACAACAAACATCATTACCATATTTCTTCAGTTATAAAGTGGAAGGTTTTCTCTTCCAAAACAATCCCAAAAATCTAGATCCATCTTATGAGATGGATCTAGATTTTTAGGTTTGATTTGGAAGAGAAAAAACACATTATAGCAAAATTTCATAAGACTGATTAAGATACCTGGGGTCATTCTAGAGTTAGAAAAATGCTGTCTTTTAGCCGAATAAATACGGTAAAAATTGTGCATGCATTGTCCTTGCATGGTTATATAGTTCACATGTTCAGCTAAGGATTTATAACTGATAGGGCTCGGTATACTATTTGCAGAAAGTTTGCATGCATCACAGCTGTACATTCAATTCAGGGCCTGGTCATTCAAATGAATGTCGTTGGTGAATGAGGGTATATTTTCATACATATTGAGTGCAAAACACTGGCATTGTTTTATGAAAAATTATGAGGAGCTTTTTCAGTGCAAAAGCAACACATTTTTTTCAGACATGTACTAGAGAAAGAATCTTTGACAGATGACTGTCATTCCATTAAGCAAACAATGTTTTGAAATATGGGGCCTAGGTAGTTTTGCTCTTGAGTGCACTTTATTTTAAGTTCTGATTCTTTTGCATGCAAGGTAGAAAGAAATGCAAATTTCTGTTATGTAACTAAGTAATTTGGTGCACAAATGATACACGCAAAAACTGCAAATGAAGGAGAAAAAGTGAGGAAAAATATGTCAAAGTGTGTAAATGCAAACTGCCTAAATAGACAACATGAACTATGCCCTCTGACATAATATGTAAGCAGAATTCTATTTTCAGAATAACTCTGAATGAAATAGTGATTCCTAAAGGCCAGGAAATGCTATGCACTAATAAAAGCAAAATATTAATTTGAATAAGCAGTTATAAGGTAATTTCTAAAATGGTGCACATGTATTGGTTTGGTTTTCATTTTGATAAGTTTCTTATTGTGTTATTTCAGATTATAATTTTAGTCACAGAATTGATCATTTTTCCTTTGGTGAGCGTCATGGTGGAATAGTAAACCCTCTTGATGGTGAGGAACAGGTCACTAAAAATAGTGAGTACTCTTGTTCCAAAAATTATAAAAATTTGGACATCAATTTCGGTTTAACAGTGCAGTAATGGGTCCAAAAGATGCAGATGGAATTGAAAACAGTGTAGACCCTGACCAGACTGTTCCTCTAGGTTAACACTGTTTGCTCAGACCTATTTGTCCCAATTACTAATTTTTGTCTCACCTGCGAAGCAGAGGCGAGACATATGTATTGCTTTTCCGGTGGCGGCGGCGGCGGCGTAAACTTTTGTGGAGTTTTTGCGTTTAGGTCATTTTCTCAGAAACTACAAGGGCTAGAGCCATGAAACTTGGGTCATGCATACATCTGGAAGAGTACAGCTGAAAGCCATCATCAATATTGAGTCTTGTCCTAGATTTTACGGTTGACTGACTTTGCAATTTTATGTCGAGTTTTCGCGTTTAGGTCATTTTCTCAGAAATTATAAGGGCTAGAGCCATGAAACTTGGGCCATGCATACATCTGGAAGAGTAGATCTCAAAGCCATAATCTGTAGTGAGTCTTGACCTACATTTTACGGTGGTCTGACTTTGCAATTTTATGTCGAGTTTTCGCGTTTAGGTCATTTTCTCAGAAATTATAAGGGCTAGAGCCATGAAACTTGGGCCATGCATACATCTGGAAGAGTAGATCTCAAAGCCATAATCTGTAGTGAGTCTTGACCTACATTTTACGGTGGTCTGACTTTGCAATTTTTTGTCAAGTTTTCACGTTTAGGTCTGTTTCTCAGACACTATAAGAGATAGAACCATGAAACTTGGTTCATGCATACATCTGGAAGAGAAGAACTCAAATCATCATCTGTATTGAGTCTTGACCTACATTTTGCGGTTGACTGACTTTGCAATTTTTTGTCAAGTTTTCGCATTTAGGTTTGTTACTCAGAAACTATAAAGGCTAGAGCTATGAAACTTGGGTCATGCATACATCTTTGCTGAGTGACAAAGCGCCAGCAGGCGAGACGCTGCATTCCGCGGAATTCTTGTTATGGTACTCTTGTTTGGCTTTGTACAGATTTACCTTATCAGGTATACACATGTACATATAAAACATAAATATTATACATATAAAAGCACATAAATGAATCTTAATGTCTCTTACAGGGTTCTTTCATGCTTTATGCATGTAAAATAATATGTATATTATGATTTTTTCATACACATGCATCTGTATATGTTAATCTGTTTAATAGCTATTCATAGTTGATGTTGTAAACCTCATCTGACTCTATATGAAATTTGAAATTTGTATCTGTATTGGGAAGAAGAGTGATCTGCAATAAAATTAAATGACACATCAAAAATTATATTACATGTATGAATTTATTGACATTTTATGATTATGATTTGTACATGTATTATATTTTCTATTCTACAAAGACTTAAACGCAGATTTCTTTGTAACTTTTCGAGCAGTGTATTATTTGATACTGTATTTAATTCTATATTTCAGACTACCATTTGTTCCAGTATTTTATGAAAATAGTACCAACAGAAGTTAGAACCTATGCCAACCAACTAGATACATACCAGTTCTCAGTTACTGAAAGGGTAGGTCCCTACCTTAAAATTTGAATGTTTTCTCTAAGTCTGAAAATTTGGATTGCTTAGCATGTTCAATAAATTGAAATAAATTCTCATTAGTTGCTTCAAGATTGTTGTATCGCCATTGTCTAGCAGAAGCGAGAAATTAGGTTAAGGTTTCTTGTAGCCTAGTGGCTGTTGGGGCAGTGGAGGTAGAGGCAAACTGTATCTTGGGCACAGCATATGAAAGGCAGAGCCCATCCCTCTCCTTTGCCTGCCTTATCCTTTCCTGATTCAAAAAAGGTACTCATTTACTGCTGGGTTAACAGAGAAAGTTTTCCAGTTGCCATCTGGCCAATCCTGAATTTGAACCAGCGACCTTCTGCACCATAGCCAAGGGTCTCTATACACTTGACCAGGGCGCCTGTCTAAATGAGACATACAAATTACCTTACTGGTGTTGGTAGGGACATAAACTTTTATCAGTTTTTCTGGTTTAGCTCTGTTTTGTGGCAATGCAGTAAAGGCGAGACACTGCCCTCTGTAGAACTCTTGTTGGTATTTTCATTAGTAAATCTTAGTACATGAATTTTGACCAGTCATTTCTGTAAGTAGAGGATTAGAACTGATGTGAGTCAAATTCTCAGTTAAGAAGCTTAGTTGATGGTATCTCCAGCAACAGTTTCTAAAGTACATCTTATTCCTCTTCAGTGAAGATGAAGTGCTTCTGATAATAGTCCACTGCATTATGCTTTTTAGCTCCCCTGAACGAAGTTCAGGAAGAGCTATTGCCCTACCCCCGGCATCGGCAAGATGTTAAAGTTTTACGTTAAAGTTTTTAAGATCTCATAGTTTCCAAATCCTTTGATCAATTTGAATTATATTTGGTATGATGATAGATATTGGTCCAAAAGTTTCTTCAAGACCATCCCCACCCCTGGTCATGACCCATAGGTCAAGGTCACGGACTTAGAAATTTTATGTTAGAGTTTTACGTTAAAGTTTTTAAGATCTCATAGTTTGTAAACCTTTTAATGGATTTAAATTATATTTGGTATGATGATAGATATTGGTCCAAAATTATAATCAAGACCATCCCCAACCTGCTCATGACCCATAGGTCAAGGTCACGGACTTAGAAATTTTATGATAAAGTTTTACGGTAAACTTTTGAAGATCTCATAGTTCGTAATCCTTTTAATCGATTTAAATTATATTTGGTATGATGATAGACATTGGTCTGAAATTTTATTCTGCAGTATTCCCACCCCTGCACATGACCTTTAGGTCAAGGTCACGGTCATAGACATTTCATATTAAAGATTTCTGTTTAAGTTTCTAAGATCTCAGAGTTCTAAACCCTTTAATCAATCTAAATTATAATTGGTATGATGATAGATATTGGTCTGAAATTTTGTTCAGCCACATCCCCACCCCTGGACATGACCTATAGGTCAAGGTCATGGACTTAGCAGTTCTATGTTTGTTTTCTTCTGATGTCATAGTTTCCAAACCATTTGATCTTTTTGAATTATATTTGGTTTAATGATAGATATTAGTTGGAAATTTTATTCAGTTGCATCCCCACCCCTGCTCATGATGCATAGGTCAAGGTCAGTGACTTAGAAATTTCATGTTAAAGTTTAAAAATAAAGTTTTTTAAGCTCTCATACTTTCTAAACCCTTTGATCAATTTGATTTATGTTTGTTTTGATGATAGATATTGGTTAGAAATTTTATTCAACTGCATCCCCACCCCTGCATATGACCTATAGGTCAAGGTCACAGACTTAAAGAAATTTTATGTTAAAAATTTATGTCAAAGTCTCAGAAAACTTATAGCTTCTAAACCCTTCGATGGATTTGAATTATATTTGGTATGATGATAGATATCGATTGGAAATTTTACTCAGCACCATCCCCACCCCTAAGAAACAAGTACTAGCACTTGAAAATGGACAAGCGCAGGTTCAGGCGAGCTGTTCTGTCTGGCTACAGGTCTTGTTAAAACAAAACTTTGGTGGAATGCGATGTTTCACCTGTCTGTGCTTTGTCAGAAAACAGATCTGAACTTGAAAAACTTGATGTAAAGTTTAGGCTGCCAACAATGACCAGGGAAAAGTAATGTCTGTGTCTCACCTCTGCTAGTTGCAGGAGAGTCAAAAATAGTAAAAGTATTTCAGAATTATCTTTAGATACCCCTGCCTTAATTGGAGTCCTCATGCTCTGTAGGGAACTTAACATCAATACATAGAGCACAAAGATTTTAATACATGTATCATTCAAATTGTATAATCTGCTATATGACTCTTACAGGATAAAGCATACGTTTTCATGGAAAATGCAATAACATTTCATTTTCAGAATTTGGCTTTTTGAGCTTAGTTTTCTTAGAATACATGTATTTCAATTTCTTTGATTTCAGAATAGAACAATAAATCACTCAGGGGGTAGTCATGGTGTTCCAGGAATCTTTGTTAAATATGACCTGTCAGCACTGAAGATTAGAGTGAGAGAGGAACATAAACCTTACTGGCAATTTCTAGTGAGGCTGTGTGGCATTATTGGAGGAATTTTTGTAGTGTCAGGTAAAATAGGATATGTACTCTAGGGTTGTTATATAGAAATGCCATTTTCATAATGTCATGTAATCCATATTTATGGCTATTGTGTTTTTCCTAATAATGTTATGCATTTATAATTTTCCTGCTAAATAACAAGTGATCATTGATGAATTGATGATGAATTTAGCAGCGACATGACAAAACCAACAAAGTGGCATGTGTGCCACGCAAAGACTCAGAGCAGCCTGAGCAGCCGCCAAGTTTGATCAGAGTCTTTGCTGTGCATGGATGCCCAGGCTGATCTGCATCTTTGCTAGGTGCACCTGCCACTTTGCTGGTTTTGTCATGTTGTGGCTCATTTACGGTACTAACTTCCTTTGAAAAGATTCTAAAGAGACCAAAAATCATTAGATACTCCCTTTGCTGGGGCCCAGATCTAACCAATGGAAGATGAACATAGGATTGTGCAGAGAATAAAGAGACTATAGACCTAGATCAGGAATACACTGTTTGTCATTAAGGTTCTGTCACAAAAATATCCCTCAGATGATGACTGGACAAGCCCAAATTCAGAGGCTGAGAAAGTCATTATGGAATAAACAGCATGCTTTAGGCTAAGCTGTTTAAAAGCAGTTGTTAACTCTTTAAGTGCCAAAAATGAAAATAGTTATATTTGCAAACATTGTAGATCCAGATGAAGCAGCTCATCATGAGCTGCCTCATCTGGATCTGCACTGTTTGCCTTTTTGTCTTTGAAATCTCAATATGATATAGCATGGCTAAATATTTTGAAATTTTGCAGACATAAATACTACCATCTGTTTTTTATTGTTTATTTTTTTAGCATTTTATGCATTAAACTTAGTTGTTGAAGTTGTTGTTTCAAACTGTCTTAATTCAACTGTTGAAACTATTTTATATTTTGCAGGTTTATTACATGATGGTGTTGGACTCATTGTTGATATACTGTGCTGTAGATTCAAGATAGGAAAATATGGAGATACACAATCTATACCAGTGGCCAAACCTCTAGTTCTAGGAGGATCGGATGAGACTGTCAACCAATATACTACTATGCCTTTATCAAATAATCTACAAAATAGTGACAATGGTTTTAATCCTGTTGATTTAGTGACAGACTCATATTCAAATGATATTGTAAAACAAAATGGAACAAATTTTACTTCAAGTGAAAGATGATAACTACCAGTCGTATTGTTTAGTTCTTTCAACATGTTCTCGGAGTTTATAGGACAAAAAAAATCAGTCAATGTATGAGCTTCCAGCATTTAACCATATTCAGATACGTTTGTATGTCATCTAAAGCAGGTTACATCACAAGCTGTATTTAATTAACCTGTTTTTCACACCTGGTTAACTATGTTTTCAAGAATGTTATGAAATGAAAAAGAGCTTTTACAAAACAAAAAAGAGTCATAGTTACCAAACAACCTGGTCATCAGGTCGTTTGGTAACCATGACTCTTTTTCTTTTCATAACAGCCCTTGTATATACATAGTTAAACAGTGGTGTTTTTGCTCACTTGTATAAAAGTTCAGAAAAAGCTATTGTCAGCCTCGACATTGTTATCCACAATTGTTTGTTCAGATTCTTCTATATACTGAGCAGTCTCCTGTAAGGTGAGCTATCCTGTTCAAGGTCAGTGTTGTTAATGACAGTAATTCCATATTAAAAAACGTGTTTTATGTGCTAAAAACAGAGCTCTAGATAAGAGGGAGTATTTGGTGATAATTAGGGATATTTTTTATTAATTCTGTATAAAAACATATGTTGTTACCCCTCATCTGAACCGTCTCGATGAGACGGTTCAGATGAGGGGTCACAACATATGGTTTCAATGAGAAATAAAAAAAAATGTCCCTCAATTATCATCAAATACCCCTCTTATCTAGAGCTCTGTAAGAATAGTCATTTCAAGAAATGGTTTATGAGAAATCCAAGTGAAAGAACTGACATTGAGCATGTAAACAGAGCAATGACTGAGATCTTTTAAAAATGAGATCTCTTAATGACAAAAGTTTTTTTTTTTTTTATGAGTTTTTAAGTGTAAATATTCCACTTTCATTTATTCAAAGCAGATGGTGATATGTTTCTTTCTCTTTATTTTCAGTATTCAACCACTGTAATGTGCCTAAATTTTGGGATACCTAAAATAATTAATTTTCCATTCGGAACAAATGGAAAACTAGATGTTTGTTTTTGAGACAAAAACAGATGTCTCTTCCCATCCCCAAACTCATCAAAAAATTTAGATGATTTATGATCCTTATTCTCTGAACAGCAGCTGACCACGCTTTTAAATTGATACCACTCTTGTGAACATATCAGCAAAGGTTTTAAAGTGATAGAGAGGACAAGTTTCCAAACTAAAAATTACAAAGGGACATAATTCTTTAAAAAATGTAGGTGCAGTTATGGCTCTTGTTCTCTGCGTATCATCAGATTTTTTCTTTATAAGTGTACAAAGTTTCATGAAAGTACCTTTGATGGTTTTAATTTTATTGAGGGGACAAGATCTCCATCATGAAAAGTTGCTAGAGTGGATACAATTGCCAACTTGAAATAGCAAAGGGGCAGAATTCTGTGAAAAATATAGGTGGACTTACGGGTCTTGTTATCTGCACATCGTCTGAAGATGCTTTAATATATTTATACCATGTTTTGTAAAAATATCTTAAACTGTTTAAAAGTTAAAGACAACCATGGTCTACTGAAAATTACATAGGGGCCTAATCCCATTAAGAAGGTTGGTTGAGTTACCAGTCTTGTTTTTCTGCACATCATCTAACAATTCTTTATATTTATATAAAATTTCACAAAAAATATACCAATAAAGCTATAGAATGGATACAATTGCCATACATTAAATTACAAAGGGGCATACTTCTGTGAAAAATGTAGGTGGAGTTATGGTTCTTGTTCTTTGCACATCAACTAATTATTCTCTAAGTTTGAAACATGTTTTGTAAAATCTTCAAAATTTGTTTTAAAATTACATAGCAGACATGATTTCTAAATTGAAAATAGCAAAAGGGCATAATGCCGTTAAATATGTAGGTGGAGTTATTGTTCTTATTCTCTGCACATTGACTGCAGATTCTTTAGATTTTCATTGACTTTCATGAAACTATCTTGAATGGTTTCAAAATTATAGAGCGGACACAATTTCCACACTAATAGTTACAAAGGGGCACAATTCTATAAATAAAGTCGATTGAGTTACAGTTCTTGTTCTCTGCACATTGTCTAATGCTCTATATTTGTACCAATTCTCTTGAAAATATCTTGCACTGTTGAAAAAGTATAGAGTGGACAAATTTTCATATTATTAATTTTAAAGGGGCATAATTTGTTTAAAACAAGAGTTGTCAGAAGACAACAAAGCGTGCCTCATGGGTGCCTGATTCTCACAATCACTGAACCATGAAATATAGGTCACAATGATCTGTAAATAGTATGAGGTCATTCGCCATGTCAGACTGATCCATTATATAAGGTATCATGTTAATCCATCAAACAGTGTTGGAAATATAAAGCAAAATCACTGGACCATGAATAAGTTCAAGGGCATAGGAGTCAGCACGGATGCTTTGCAGCTGCTGCAATTATAGGGATATGCTATTTAACCAAGTTTCAACTCTCCTGTCTCACGGGTGTCTTCAAAACTAAAAATTTTGCCTTAAAAACAGTGCCAGACAGCAAAGTCAGTCAACCGTGACATATAGGTCAAGGACATACGATTGTGTGATGCAGCTGCTGCAATCGTATGGATGTATATATTACCAAGTATGATGATCATAGCTGCTGTAGTTTGTAAGATACAGAGTTGAACATTGAGTTAAACGCAATTCTTAACATTGGTTTAGCTGATCACAGACGCCGACGCTAACGCATACTCGCACTACGACGCTGGGGGTATAGCATAAGCTCTCCTTTGCATTCGTAAAGGTGCGCTAAAAATGCGGGTATAGTTACAGTTCTTGTTCTCTGCACATCTTCTGATGCTGCTTTATATATGTACCAAGTTTCGTGAAAATACCTCGAACTGTTTCAGAGTTATGGAGCGGCAGGATTTTTGACAGGCACTCAGGTGGACAGATGGACACACACACAGATGGACAGACAGAGACAACTATGGGAAAAACAAATCCTTCTTCAGAGGGGGGGGGGGGGGAAGACATAATTATTTTAGATGCCCCAATACTTAAGCACACTACAGTATATGTATTTTCTATGTTATAACTATGCAAAATCTTGTATGTTCGCTTTTGGAAGTTTAAGCTGTTCATGATAGGGTTTTATCACACTTGGTTAACTATGTTTTCAAGGATGTTACAAAACAAAACAGCTGTTACGAAACGACAGTCATAGTTACCAGGCGACCTGATCAGGTTGTTTGGTAACTATGACTCTTTTTCATTTCATAACAGTGCTTGAATATACATAGTTCATTGATTTAGTGACTGGCTGTATGGCCTGCCTTTCAAAAGATCCCATGCCAATTAATATTCAACAACTTCTTTTAAATTATGTTTTTAATGTTGAATGTTCATTGTTATTGATGTTTTAAGCACAAAAATGGAGGGATGGATGGATGACTTGCAATTCTACTTCCTTTTTAACAGTAAATCAGTCATATCACGACAATGAGAGGATGTTAATGAAAGGCTGTGTGCAGTGGAACCCCGTTTACGGTTGGAAAGATTTCCACCTGCAGCAGGAATTGAACCCGGGACCACTAGATCAGTAGGCCAGCTGTTAACCTACTGAGCAGTCAGGACTCCTCTCAAACATGGAAGAAATATGTCTAGCACATCAGCAAACATGATACAAACCACTTGTGGTCCTTGCAGTCCAGGCCCTGAGGTTATAAAACCATTTTCGAGCTCAACTCAGTTGAGCATGAAATTTCTCTGCTGATAAATATGAAAATGCCAACTAATGTTGGGGCATTTTCATATTCATAAGCAGAGAAAATTTCATTCTGAAATTTTCTCCGCTGATAAATATGAAAATGCCAACTAATGATGGCATTTTCATAGTCATAAGCAGAGAAAATTTCATACACAGCTAAACTAAGCAAGAAAACTGTACTTATCAGTAATTTGCTATTTATTAGCAGGTAAAACTTCATGCTCAGCCGAGTTGAGCATGAAAGTTTTATAACCTCAGGGCCAGGGCTCAGCCTAGATCTCCAAGACTACAGGGAGAAGTTCCGTGAAAGTTTCAGAATTTCAGGGAGATGTTTTGGTCCAGTTTTGGCTTTCTGTTTATGCTCTATACATGTACATTTAAGCAACTCCTGGCACTCAAAATATGTAGAAGGCAGCCTGTGAAGGGAGACTTTTTCTCTTTCACTGCCTAGACTGAGTCTTTGCCATCATGTTGCCCATGAGAGCAAGGACTCTGTCTAAGCAGTGATGTAAGAGAAAAAGAGAAATAGACCTTGTATATTTTTTAAGGTCTATACGTATACATGTCAAAAAAAGTACTTGAAAATTTCACTATCCTTTCCCCACCAGTACCAATATGAACAGGTCATATCAGAAATGTAAATGATGTTGAGTCAGTGTTGATAACAATGCTATAACAACATCAAAAGCCAATGCATAATATTCAAAATTAAGGTGATATTTTTTTATTTTTTTTTACCAATGAAAACTTTAGCGACTTTGTTGCTGATCTGGATGACATAGCCCTTCCCAAATGGGGTCTAGACATTTAAAGGAAAGACTTTGCTCCTTGGGAGCAAATTCTTTCCTATAGGACTACCAAACAGAAAAATTGCCGAGTTACTTCCTCTGAACGGATCCATTCACCTTCAAAGATAGAATTTTTGCTTTGCTATTAAAGTATATGTGTAAACAGCAACATATCTGTGGAATTTAGCCTGTATTTATGATGGATGGATGGATCACTTGTGATTTTACGTCTTTATTAACAGTATTTCAGTCATATCAGGATGATGCGTGGGTGATAATGAAAGGCTGTGTGCAATGGAACCCCGTTTACGATTGAAGATTCTCAAACTGGTTGGTTGGTTGATTTGATGCTTAACGTCCACAGTAAACAACTAGGGTCATGTCGGGACGGTCAGTTAACCTAACCACACTATTCCTGGGCAGGCTTAGACCTCCTAAGCTGTTAACCAGTACTAAGTGCACATACTTTCGCCAGTAACTGACAACTGCCCTTCTTGATTCTCAAACTGGAGACCACAAGATCAGCAGACCTGGGCTTAACCTACTGAGCTACCGGGGCTCCGTCGATTATGTCAGTGTAGCCACACATTGTAATATTCTTAAAAGACATTTGAGCCGAAACATGACAAAACCAACAAAGTGGCATGTGTGCCCAGCAACTCTGCTCAGCCTGGGCATTCGCCTAGTCTGATCAGTCTTTGCTGTGCATGGACAGGGTACCTAAAGGTCTAAGTTACCACCATGCTGACAGCGAAGACTGACCAGACTGGGTGGATGCCTAGGCTGATCTGAGTCTTCGCAGGGCACACATGCCACTTTGTTGGTTTTGTCGTGTTGCGGCTCATTTTATGATACTCAGATTGCAAGTGCAGAAAGTATATCACATGAAAAATAAAATATATGACATTATTTTGCCTTCCTTCATATACTCATCACCTTGTATTATAGAAGGAAAGCTCCTCCATGACCTTTAACCCATTCCATTCAGGATACCCCTTTAGGGGTAGCTGGGCAAACAGGTTGGATCCAGATCAGGTCCCATAAACGTGGGGCCTGATCTGAGATCCAAACTGTTTGCTGCCTAGACATCATTTCTACAAGAGTTAGACCGATATTGTCAAAATATTCTTGATTTTCGATGCAGACGACAATTTCAGCAGACGACAAAAAATACCCAGAATGCAATGGGTTAATGTCATCAAGGCTGTAATTAGTGCTACAAGCTTTGTGCCTGTTGCAAATTGAATTACATTTTACCCTTTTCAATCATTCCGAGTCACTTACCTCAAAACAATGTTGCTCACTTGCTCGCATCTTTAAGAAGCTTAAAGACAAATATTCTCTACTATATAGAACCCCCCCCCCCCCACACACACACACACACACACCCCTGGCTTTATTGGTTTTATGACCCTGTTAAGGTGGTGATTTATGGTAAATGTAAAAATCTGCATAAAACCATAAAAAAGGAACTTATCTCCCTGAAAGTTAGCAGACTTCTTATTTTCGTTGTTCTTTACAGTTTAGAATACAAAATAGACATACATGCTGCTTAAAAACGTGTTTTTATAAGGAAAGATCAAAGGGTAGTTTTCTGCGCAATAATCAAAAAAATTAACATCGTTATTGAAAATTTATGTAGTACTGAAGGTGCGTTATTGCATAATGAAGAGCGAGCTAGCAATTATTTATTCCAACTCTTTCTCAAATTGTAATGTAGACCAGATGAAAATGGTAGCATTTTCTCAAATGTTCAACCATGTCCAAGGTAATGTACACTGGATGCATTTATTAAATATAGGGTAGGCAAGCATACCTATGTAACACCTACAGTATAAATAATACATTACTTACATGATCACTGGTGTGTAGATGAAATTGTTCAACCTTGTTAAAATAGTCTCACCTGTTTCACCTGTGTGTTTTGACAAAAAAAAAAATGGACACAGACCTCATCTTTTTTCATCTGCTCAGCCTGATAATGTGTGAAAGAGTTTGAAAAAATAATTGCTAGCTCGCTCTCCATTATGCAACAAGGAACTCTCAGCACTAAGTGTATTTTCAATAACAATATTATTTTTTCAGATTGTTGCGCACAAAATTACCCTTTGATCTTTCCTTATAAAAACACTTTTTAACATTACCAAATGCTGCATTTTGGGAGTCTGAATTGTCAGAAACAACATAAAGAAGGCATATGCTAAGTTTTGGAAAGATCAGTGGTATTTTGAGTGTTTTATGCAGATTTTTGTCTTTGCCCCAAATCAGTGATTATCACCACCTTAAGTCATTGCCTATGTGAGAAAGAATATTTCCTTTGATGAAATAGCAGTGTCACTAGACTGTTGCATAATAGGATTATGGCATCTAATAAACAAGAATATTTGTCTAATAAACAAGAATATTTGTCTTTAAGCACAATTTCATATAAAGGGATCTCAAGAGAGAATACAAACAAACTTTTTATTCTTGCATTTAATGCTTCATATACAAATAAGACATTCATTGTCCGTAAGTTTCGTACAAAAACAAATACCATTTGAAACCATGTATTCCAAAAAGAATGATAATCTTATACATTCAAAATGAAAACTGATAGAATCCATGCCAGTCATGATATGTCAAGCTAGTCTTATCATCCAATCAATGTTCACGAATATATCGTCTCTGCCTCAGTAACAAAGATGTTTTCGCTGATGATTATTTGCACAAGCCTTCATTTTCTTAATCTCTATTTAATTTTGATAAAATGTGTATATTCATAGAGAAAAATATGTGGGACATACCTTTAAAGTGCAAAAAAAAGTGAAATTAGTTTTAATTTGTACACAGCACAGATCCAGATAAGTGGCTCAACATGAGCCATCTCATCTGGACCTGCACTGTTTCCCTCTTGTCTGAATTCTCAATATAGCTTGGGCTAGCTTTGGGTTTTTTTTATCTGCAGACTTTAAAATTTTGTTGTCAGCTGTTAAGTTGCTTTAAGGGTTAATAGTATCATGACTGGTCCGATTCAGTTTCATTCAAATGAGCATTAGGTGGTACATGTATTTGGTAATTTAGAGTTGGATTTTGATTATAAGGACACGGAAAGTTTACATGAGCAAGAATTGGAGAAAAATTACCGGGAACTCATTTGAATAAAATTTTGGATATGTAATGCGAGATCTCAGGAGTATCACCTCACAGGACAAATCTCATTGCATATGTTTTATGAAACATGATTAACTTAATATCGCACAATAGGTGTTCTGCCAAAGTACGAAAACTATATTCTTACTTTGCCATAAACCCTGTTGAACACTACCGAATATTCAGCTATGAAACTTTGCCTGTCTGGCATTAATTCCTTTCCATAGAAGTTTCTTGGAACGAAGTTATGGCAAACTTTCACTCCAAATTCATTTTGCATTTTAGGGCAATACTCTCAACAGTATCAGAGCTCTAGATAAGGGAGTATTTGGTGATAATTAAGGATAATTTTTGTTATTTCTGCATAAAAACATATGTTGTGACCCCTCATCTGAACCGTCTCGAGACGATTCAGATGAGGGGTCACAACATATGGTTTCAGTGAGAAATTAGAAAAATTATCCATCAAGTATCATCAAATACTTTTCTTATCTAGAGTTCTGAGTATGCATTAAAAAAATATCAAAAACATGTGTCACAACACTAATTATGGCATTTCAGAATTAAAGAATAACTTAACACTTTAAGGCCGTGCTTCAAGTAAGATGGGCCATAGATGATATTTCAGAGATAATTTTCTTTACTTCTCCATGAAAACATACATATTGGCCCCTCAACAAAACTGCCTCAATGAGGCAGTTTTGTTGAGGGGACACAAAGTATACCTTTAAGGAGAGTCAGAAAACATATCCCAAGATTATCAAGACCCTAACTTATCTGGAGACCTCTTAAGGCATGATCGATGTTAAAGGTATTTGTACAAATTATGGAAGAATATGTACAATACAATGTAACAAGAATTCAGCAGAACACTGTCTCACTCCTGCCTGCTTGTTGTCACATGAACAGAGCTAAAGCAGAAAACTCGTCAAAAGTTTATGCCACCAGTCTAGACACCGGAAAAGCAATACATATGCTTCTGCTAGCTGAATGCGAGACAAAAATTGATCCACAAATTAGGGATTTGCATAAGCACTTAACATGGCAGTAACTAAGGCATCAGTCAAGGCCACAAAACACCAGGGCCCGGCTGTTCAAAACTAACAACATTGTTAGTTAACGATTCGTTAATATTTCAAATGTTAATACATGTATCTCAAATACACTAACATTTTTTGTTGAAAAGATTGCGAGAAGCTTTATAATGCAAAAACTTCTCACATTTTTTCATCGAAAAATGTCAGTGTATTTAGTTATAAAGTCAAAAAACTTTTAACGAGCTCGTTAGGCTAACAATGCTTTGAACAACGGCGCAGAACAAACAAATCAGACATAATACAAACATAAAATTTGGAGTCTATGGTGGGACAAGGTCCTTTCTCCTTAGCAGCTCATAACTATTCTGCTGCATGCACCTGGAAGACTTTACAGTTTACTCCCTTTGTTGCACTGACTGGCTCAACAGAAAGGCATGGCATTAAAAGAGAACAGCGTTATAATGAAACTAAACAACAGGGCCCGGTTTCTTCAAAACTAAACATGGCCAACTTATGACAGATTCATTTATTTATTTGAGGTCATTTTGGAAAAGAAGATGCCCCGTCTCAAAACCAAATAAATATGGCATCAAGATCCAATTTCTAAGTTTACTGGACAACATTACCAGCATAACTATGAAATCATGACTCTCACTAAAGCAGAAATAAGCAGACCGGGCACAGTAGTTCAAAACTAATGACATCGTTAGTTAACCAGACATTAAAATTTCAAATATGTCAGTGTTTTTTGTTGCAAAAAATGTGAGAAGCTTCTCACATTTTTTTCAACAAAAAATATCAGCGTATTTGGCTTTAAAGTCATAAAACACTTAACGAGTTGACCTCTTAACTAACTCGTTAGGCTAATTATGCTTTGAACAACTAAGCCCAGAAAACCGACTTTTCAGCATATGCAAACAGGCAAGACCCAGATCAATCTGCACAGCCTGATTAGTCTTCCCTGTTCATACCAATGGTTTATAAAAACTGGGGAAGCAATATGTATTTCTGCTAATTCTGCTGTAAGGTGGTTTTTCCCTTCCAGTTTTTCCCTTCCCTTTCCCTTCCAAACCAATCCCAAGACAGATCTAGATTTTTGGGATTGTTTAGAGAGAGAAAAACCTGCCATGATTAAATAAATACCATATGATATGCTCCTACCAGCATGGATATGCTATGCATATCATTTTTAGTGCAAGTAAAATTTGAATAATTGAGATTTTTTTTTTTGCAAGTCATCTAATATCCTGTTTAATATTCATTTAATATTCATTTGCAATTTTGATTAGTTGCTAGTTCAAAGCTATTATGTTATAATCACAACATGTATAACCCGATAACCCGTAACTTGCAATGTTATATCTGTGTCAAAATGTTGAACCTGATGCAGATCTAGAGAATATAATAAACATTTAAAATATTAAATTGCACTTTTCCCAATTGCATTTTAACATACCCAGACATTTCAATGCTACATAATGAATGTAAGTGTTAAGCGCAGCATTTTATTAGTTAACTTTACACTGTTTTGTGTTCCAAGGACAATTTTATTATTAAAGTAAATGTTCAGCGATGGTTTTGTAATCATCTTTACAAGCAAGAAGAAAGATGCCTACTGGAGACTGCCTGGAGATGAGCAGTCTGCATTTTTTCAAAGACAAGTTTTTTTTTCTGGATTATGCTCACTATTGACAACAAAACTACAATCAAACATTTGAAAACATGTAAGATAGAGCTCTAGATAAGAGGGAGTATTTGGTGATAATTAGGGATAATTTTTTGTTATTTGTGCATAAAAACTTATGTTGTGACCCCTCATCTGAACCGTCTCGACGAGACGGTTCAGATGAGGGGTCATAACATATGGTTTAAATGAGAAATAAAAAAGATTATCCTTCAATTATCATCAAATACCCCTCTTATCTAGAGCTCTGTATGTAAGATATAAAAGACGGAACTTTCATTTTAATTCATTCAAATAAGCACCAATCATTTCGTCACCAGACACATAAAACAATTATGAAAGGCCTTCATATAAAAACAAAACCTCTATCACGTATGCAACATATACTGTAACACAAAGGCCCAGAGAAATAACTATCTGATGGTAATTCTTGGACAGTTTTTCATATTTCTTCATGAAAACGGATGTTGTGACCCACATTAGAGCTGTCACAGCAGCATGGTTCTATTGAGGGGTCAAAACATGATTTCATGGAAAATTAACAGCAATGTCTTCAAATTATAATCAAATACTCATCTGGGCCTCAGCAATGGTTTTGGATTTTCTAAGCCATCTGAACAACCCAAACACTGTTACCTCTCTAAAAAGACACAGACAGCTTCAAAGGTTCTAAATGCGCTAAGTTTTTACAAAGCTACAACTTGTTTCTGGTCAACAGAAAACAGACAGTTTATATATACACTTTCATTAGTTCAATACAAATTTCTTTATAAAAGAAATCACATTCGGGACATTTAAGTATGTATATGATGAGCACAACACAATTCTTTGAATTAGACTGACAAATTGTCAAATCCAGTTATATTACGTTACTGCACAACCACCATACACTCAGTATCAGCAGGCTTCCAATTCACCCCTAGTTAACTATATATATACAAGGGCTGTTACGAAAAAGAGCTGTTACAAAATGAGAAAGAGTCATAGTTACCAAATGACCTGATGACCATGTTGTTTGGTATCTATGACTCTTTTTCGTTTTGTAACAGCTCTTTTTCGTTTCATAACATCCTTGAAAACAAAGTTAACCAGGTGTGAATTCTTGTCTTCATGGCATGCATGCATAATTTGAGCCACAGTTTGTATAACCCATTCCATTGGGGATGCTTGGCAAACAGTTTGGATCATTTCTACAAGAGTTGGTTAGACCAATATTGTCGAATTATTCTTGATTTTTGATGCAGACGACAAGTCAGCAGACGACAAAAATACCAAGAATGCGATGGGATAAAGACACCCAGGATAAAATTCAAACTGGTGAGTCAGACAGCCTATACATCCAAGCAGAAAGCCTTCAAAAGTCTGCTGATGGACTACATAATTTGTAGGTGAATGACTGTATCCTCCTGTCTTTTTTTTTTCACCATCAAATTAAGGTGGAAAGGGATCATTTCGAAGTCATCTGTGGTGCCCCAACAACTTTGTAAGGTTATGGGATAGAACTGGATAGAAATTATGGACCAGTACAAGTCTTCATTTTTCGTATGTGTATGACAGACCTTTGTCATGGTTAATTTGTTTCGAGACAATACAGTGGTCCAGATAAGGGGTAAAAGGGATAATTTAGGGATAATTATCCTTAATTTTCAATAAAAACATACATTGTGACCCCTCATTAGAACCATCTCAGCGAGACGGTTCTAATGAGGGGTCACAATGTATGTTTTCGTTGAGGAATAACAAAAATTATCTCTGAATTATCTTTGTTACCCCTTCTTATCTGGAGCTCTGGACATTTTCCTCATTTTACCACAACAGGACATGCGTTATAATATCTGATCACTTTAGTTCCCTGTTTACAACACTCTAGCAGAACTTTGACTTGTCTATGTAAGTATCATTGTTATTCTCGAGATAGGTTATTGAAACCTCCAAACTGTCATAGAATAACGGCATCATTTACTAACACTGACAAGCCCTTACATGCCAAGACAACCAATTTAATTCTTAAAGCCTAAAAAAGCAAACAAAAAAATTCTTGTCAAAAATGTTTCATCCAAGCTATATCATACTTGGAACTCCAAAGGCGTGTGTCCAAGACGTGTAAATCCAGTGAGGCTGCTCATTATAAGCCCCGGGCCCCTAATCTGCTGTCTGCAAATGCATTTTTATTTTTGGCTCTGTCTTAACATTTCAGCCTCATTATGAGCTGCCTCATCTGGATCTATGCTGTCTGCAAATGCACTTTATTTTTTGGCTCTGTCTTAAAATTTCAGCCTAGCTCCTGTTTTTGATTATCCAGTTATTTAGTAACTCACCAATACAGTATAAAAAGCTGTTACACAATGTGCCTCACTGCAAATGCAATTCAGAACAACTCAACCTAGCCTGCAAGTCTACTAAATCTGATCACCACCAATAATAGTGTGTATATAGCAAGTTTTGTGAATGCTAATTATTTTGAAAATCAGTGTTATTTTGTGAATGCTTACTTTTGCACATCAGTGTTAAAGGCATTTATTCTCTACTGATATGATGAAAAGCACACGGTGGGCTTAGATTACTTTATGGCCTTGTTATGTCATTAACAATGTGAGACAGGAATTTCGTTTGAAAAAAAAAAATAGCAGTTTCACAGGACTGTTGCATAACAGGATTATGACACCCAATAATTAAGAGACTTTAAAGAAAGTGTTCACGAAGTTTCTATATGGCCATTGTCACAGTTTTTTTTGCAGTGAAAAAGGCGTTTCGCAAAAGTTTCAGGTTTGCAAAACTTTTAAGTCGCAAAGTTTCGCCAAAAATAAAACTCTCGTAAATAATTCCCAAATTATCAGTATCTGGATATCAAAGAGGAGCCAATATAGCAGAAGAGGACAATCCAGGCCTGTCCAGACTGCACACGAGCAAGCTGAGCAGCGATTTCCTTTTTTTCACATGCTACAAGGCTGTGACTCTTCTGTCAGTGTTTTCAATTTTCTAAAACTAAATGAGCCTGGACACAACAAAACCAACAAAGCTGCATGTGTGCCTAGCAAAGACTAAGATCAGCCTGGGCATCCACCCAGTCTGATCAGAGTCATCACAGTCAGAGATTGCTGTGCGTTTAAAGGGTAGCTAAAGGTCTTAGCTACCTCCATGCAGCCAGGAATGACTGATCAGATACCCAGGCTGATCTAAGTCTCTGCTGGGCGCATATGCCACTTTGTTGGTTTTGTCGTGTCCCGGCTCAAATAAAGTCATCACATAAGAATACTTTGAACAGCAGCATCAATATCATCATTAACAATAACAACATCATCATCATCACTGGCCGCCGTATCATCATCTGTGCAAGGAGCAGATAATTCTGTCTCCATTTCAGCCATTCTCAGTTCTGATTGGCTATCACTCATCCCTGCTTCATCCTGATAAGTCGGCACTGTGGTAAACGCTGGATTTGATTGGCTGAAATTGTAGTCATTAGGATTTGGCTCATCTGGAGCACCTTGATTCAGACTGAGTATTGAGTTAATTGCACTTTCCATTTGAGCCTTTACTTCTGGATCAGAGTCCTCAGAATGCTCTGAATCACTATATTGACGCACTTTAGATGATTCAGACGGCTGAGTCCATGGCACATTTTCGTTTTCTGCGTCATCAACTGTTACTGAGTTTTGCTCAACAGTGTTATCCGCAGAATAATATGAGTTCTCTTCACTATCTGTAAGACTTTCTGTGATAGGCTGATACATTTTGAACTTGTCAAAATAACCAGAGCTATTAAATTCAGTAGCTGGGTTAGCATTATCATTGTCAAAGCTGTCATTTGAAACAGGTGAATGTTCCGGGATATACTTATGTGTCTGTTGAACACCTTGGTCATTTGAGTACTGGTCCATATCATTTAGAGAACCTAAATCACTCTGCACTTGGTTAAAATAAATAGACTCACTAGCTAGTTCAGTATTCCCACGATGTTCGTGATCATTTGTGTACTGTGAGAAAACTGGTGGAGACAGATTCTGAGAATTTTCTGCACTTTCATCATAGCCGTCATCAGCTTGGGATTCCTCAGCTGATGAAATTGAAAGAACAGCTTTGGAAGAGTCATCCTCCATTAACAGCTGTGACGGCTCACTATCAAAATGCTTATATGAAGCTTTAGTCCTTATCAAAGGTTTTGGGTACTCTGTTCTAGTTTCTGTCACACATTCCTCAGTATTAAAATCAGTCACAATTTCTTCTTCAATTATTTCGTCTTCAACAATTTCTTCTTGTACATAATCCCCATCCATAATTTCAGTTTTTACACTGTCAGCATCTTCTTCATCGCTCTCCTGTGAAGTGTCCATATGGTCTTTTGTGGAATCAGTTTCCACAGTTTCTGAACCTTCAACACTGGAACGACTCTCGAGACTGTTTCGTTTAAAAGAACTTTGAAAATTTAAGCGACTATCCAATCTTATGACTAAAGTTTTCATCTTTTTGTAGTCTGGTTCATTTGAGACATCACTGTCTGAGACTGGTTCTGTCTTGATTTTTTCTCTTGAGATCTCAGTTTTGCAAGGGCTTGAATCACGCGAGTCAGGCTCTTGTTTGATCTCTTCATCAGCAGTGTCACCATCAGACTCCGACATTAAGTATTTCATTGGCATTGGTATGAAGGAATCTGAAAATATATGGTACAAATAAAGACTTAACACTAAAATTGTCATCTTTCCAGTTATACATATATTTACATCTTAAAGACAGGGATGGGACTATATAAGGAGGATTAACTTCCACAGTGTCATTCTGTCTCTTGATCTCATAGTGTCAACACCTCCAGTCAGCCAATAAAATCATCATAACTGTTAATTCTGGTTCACTGATTGGTTGACTAAGTTTTCACACCTTTACCTATACAGGTAACATTGTTACGTGCTGAGAATCAGACCCCCCGGCAGAGAAGTCCTGTCTTTAAAGTGCCTCTGTCACTGTTACTGGTAGACAAACTCAGTGGGGAAATCTATGGTTTATCTGTGTAGAGTGTTTCATCTGACATTTAGGAAACATGCTGACAATACAGTTAAGATATAATGGTACACCTCCATCAATTTCTGCCATTTTTTCAAAAGTAAACAACTTTTGTGACTGAGTTTGAGTCCCTGGCACTGTGAAATTATGTTGTTCATAAATATAAAACTTTAACCAAGATCTTTAAGACAAAATTCTAAGTCGATGACCATGACTTCAAGGTCACCCAGTGGGGTAAATATATAGTGTTTTGTAAAAACTCAAAAGATTGTCTAACATCAGTTCAAGTGTAAACTAAAATTATGCCAAGCATTATGAATCAGTATGCAATTAGAAAACTTTATTAATAAAGACCAAAATTTCCTAAGTCCATGACCTTGACATCAAGGTCACTGAGCTGGGTTGGTGTAGTACTCTGTATATCTAACTACAGTGCAAATATCAAAATAATCCATACATGGGTTCAGGAGATATGGGTCTTTAAAAAACTTTAACCAAAACATCCAATCAATGAAAAGACAATTTTCTAAGTACATGACCTTGACATCAAGGTTACTGAGGGGGATGGGGGTAGTACCTTGGAAAACTTTGGACCAATATCTAACTACAGGGCAAGTATCAAAAGAATCCAACCATGAGTTAAGGAGATATTGGGCTTTAAAAACTTTTAACCACAACATCCAGTCCCAAAAACCTCCAAATTTTCTAAGTCCATGACCTTGACATCAAGGTCACTGAGTGGGGTGGGGGTGGTACTCTGTTAAACTTTCGTTCAGGCGAGCTCAAAATGGCAGAAAACAGAGAGATGTATTGATGCACCGAATCTAGAGCTCTGAAAAATCAAAACAAACCTGGATCAGCCTTGGCTAAATTTTTGTCCTCTTCTAGAATTTTCTTCAGGTCTTGGTTTTGCAATCTCTGTAACATCACCAGTTCTGCTGAAGGTTTCAGTCTCTGTAACACACACATAATTATTGGAATGCATTTTATTATCAAGGATTTTATTGATATCAAAGTCAGGCAATAACTGAATTAACCCCCCTTTGTCACATTAAATATCTTGTAGTGACTTGTCTTACTGTATCAATAAAATTCACAAAATGTAACCCACTTATTTCTGGAAATAAACACAACTGCTTGCTATTCTGGAGATTAGTACAATAAAATGTAGCTCCATCATCCCTGGCTTTTTCTGTAACTTATCTTTTTATCCAATTTTCATGCCAGTCTTGCTTCTTTATCATACCTCTTACAGATGTTACACCTATAAAAATCCCCAAAACACTGCCGTCCATCCAAATTTCACAGTGTCTGTTGAGAAACCAGGAACAAGGTTATTTTTCTTTTAGGCCTAAAAGGGATGATATTGTTGATCCGCACTGACTAAGCATACTTACCTGTCCCAATTTTTACAAATTTTACATCTATTTGGCCATTACAAACAGAGCTCTAGATAAGAGGGAGTATTTGGTGATAATTAGGGATAATTTTTGTTAATTCTGCATAAAAACATATGTTGTGACCCCTCATCTGAACTGTCTCGACGAGACGGGTTCAGATGAGGGGTCACAACATATGGTTTCAATGAGAAATAAGAAAAATTATCCTTAATTATCATCAGATACTCCCTCTTATTTAGAGCTCTGACAAATCAAACTTACCATACTCTCCTGGAGCATTAGGAGTCTAAACTTGTCCATCATTCTGTCTTTCTTTCTCAAAAGATCTGAGGCCACATTTTCCATATAATTATCAACTGAAAGATATATGACAAGAGCTGACTTGATGCAACTGAAGCATGGATAGATTATGATATTTATGCTGGTGATCCAGTATCATATACTAATTTCTTAGATTGAAACTTCAGGATGATATGCCATGCAATGAAACTGTGTTTTGAGCTGTATTTCTCTAAACAAAACATGATTATCATGAAAAGATATTTGTAGGAACTGGCATGAATATTCTCTCTATGTCCCGAAACCAACTTATGGTGAATGGGCACACCATGTTTTTCCACCGAGCTTTCAAAAGAAAACAACTTCTGTGACTTCTTTTTTGCTTCCCTAGGCATGGAAACCCTTCCAGGAAAGGTCAACTCTCAAAGAAAAGAATTTGCTCCTATAGGAGCAAATTCTTTCCTTTAAGAGTAGACCCCATTGAGAAGAGAAGCAAAAGGAAAATGTCAGAGCTTCTTTCTCTGAAAGTATATTGTATGACAACCCTGGATAAGCAGACCCTTTTATCATAATTCTGAGAATTTGTTTATTCTTAAGAAGAATTCCGTGGACTGATTGATTGATTTGATGCTTAACGTCCACGGTAAACAGCTATGGTCATGTCGGGACGGTCAGTTAACCTAACCACACTATTCCTGGGCAGGCTTAGACCTCCTAAGCAGTTAACCAGTACTAAGTGCACATGCTTTCACCAGTAACTGGAAGCCTGTATCTCAGCTGTCAAGTGTCCTATCACAACAAATTGCTATAAACCCAGTAAATACTTCCACAAAATGCAGTGTCTTGCCTGTCAGCACACTATCACAAAAAAGCTAAACCAGATAACTCAATCTAAAGTCCATGCCACCGCTGCCAATTACACTGGAAAAGCAAGACCTAAATCATGACTGCTAGTTGCAGGTGAGACAAAAATAGAGAGCAGTTTCAATCATTGATGCTGCCACCAACACCTGAGACCTAAGCTAGCTCCATACGGACAGCCAAGACTCTGATCAGACTGGGCAAATGCCCAGGCTGATCTGAGTCTTTGCTGGGCGCACATGCCCAGCCTTGTTGCAGCTCATATAGGGATTGTACTGTATTCAGTTAATCTCTCGTCTTACATCTCTGAAAGTTCTCCTCTGATGGACCATGTGACTGGAACACATGGTATCTTAGCAATCGCCTGCAGGCGTCACTGGTGGTCTTGAAAGGCTTCTTCACATCAGGATTGACAGCCAGATTCTGATCTTGTCTTAACTGCTGATTAATTCTGCAAAACAAAAGTAGACACAGATAAGTTATGTAAAATTGCACTTATGTCCAATGACAAGTCACAGAATACTAGAATATGACCGGCTTCATCTGGATTTATACTGACTGCAATTGTTTTAATTCTGCAAAACCAAACTAGACTTGGGTAAAGTTATGTATTTACTATGTTCACTGAAAAGTCACATAATGGTAGAATATGAGCTGCTTCCTCTGGATTTATACTAAATGCTATTTTTGTATTTTTTTTTGTTAATATGTTATACGGCCCTTTCAAGAATATTACACTTATTTTGAGCCATTAGTTAGCAGGAGTGTGGGAGAGAAAACCACCGACTTTCCAGAACCTGGCTTTCTCACAAGCACCTCATCAAGGCTTGAACACACAGTGATGAGAGACCTAATGTTTAAGCTTTTTGATGTTTTATACATGTATATAGCCCTGGGACAGGGGCAGATAACCCTGGTTGACGAAAGTCTGCTCGCAATGGAAAGCTAATGTTACTTCAATCATTTCTATGAAAACTTCATCAAGGCATTCCAAAGTGTAAAGGAATTACAGACCAGACACCACTTTTATGACATTCAAAAGGATAAGAAGTTATTCGTGTTACCACTGACCGTTACAGATTTGCCATGTCGCGGCATTTTGGTTTTCATCTTAGGTGTAACAGATAAGAACTGATCTTCCAAAATATATTGTTTTGACTTGACCTTGATTTGTTCATCCTGAAATACTATGGAAGATATTAACTTACAGTGTTCCTTTAGGTATATCCATGAGGGTACGTTTCTGTCCTCTCAACAGTGGGTCTGTGGTTGGAAGCCTGTTCACTGTGACAGTGGATGGCACAGGAATGACCTTGACCTCAGGAAGAGGAACAGGTGAAGCTGAGCTGCTGGCAGGGGTCTCTACGGGCTGCAAAAATAGCAAGTTTCTTGAGCAATTTCTCCTAGCCGCACTGCAATGCTGAGCGGATCTGGCAAATTATTGAGCCGCAACACGAGAAAACCAACAAAGTGGTTGTGGGCCCAGTGCAGTCTCAGATCAGCCTGGGCATCTGCCCAGTCTGATCAGACTCTTTGCTAAGTGCTTAAAGAGTAGCTTAGGGTCTCAGCTAGCTCCATGCAGACAACAAACACTCTGATCAGACTGGGTGAATGCCCAGGCTGATCTGAGTCTTTGCTGGGCCCACAACCACTTTATTGGTTTTCTTGTGTAGCGGCTCATATGTGAATCATCAACAGACCATCTGATAGCTGCAATCTTGGCAAGTTATATGAATTATCACAGAATTTACAAGAGTTCTGTGAGATTTGCAAACTGGTGTGTACATTTAGCTCTATTAAAACATGAGGCATCTGCATGATTGCTGTGACCATACAATGTTACAAACATGGCACTATTGGAATGCCTTAACAATTTCATATCACATCTTTTGTCTTAATTCTATATCACATTTTTTTTGTTAGAAAATAGATAAGCATCAACTGTAATGTCAGCTGCCATATTAGTAATGGCATAACAATGAAGATGGCTTCATCTCTGTCAACAGTCCATACTTGCTTTAGGATTTTTAAGGTGAATGAATAATATATATTCAGGAAAAGCAACTCAGCCATTTCTTTATTCCTGCGCAGGCTGGTTTAAGCCTTTGCTGTTTGTTACACATGAATGGACCCTGAGAAATCTACCCAAAATACTGCTCAAGTAAGACTCAGTGCTCCAGATAAGATGGGGTACCAGTGATAATTTAGGGATAACTTTCCACATTTCTGCAGAAATATATACATTGTGATCCCTCATTAGAACCGTCTCGCCGAGACGGTTCTTATGTTCTAATGAGGGGTCACAACGTACTTTTTGTTGAGAAATAAGATAAATTATCTTTGAATTATCCTTAATACCCCCTCTGAAGAACTGAGACTTCATGTATTCACAGACTTGAGAACTGTAAAACACATTATGTCTGAGTTATCACATTTAGGGTAAAAATTACAATGACAGCATATTGGCACAATCTTATTTTGGTGTACTACAATTTTGGAGATACATCTTTGTACATTTAATTGAAAATGGAAATTGGTGGACTTTTTTGGAACTTTTTGTTGTAACCACCAACCATCAAAATCAATTACCGCTAATTCTAGGTGTTTTGCACTATTTGCTGTCTGCAGGTATGTTAAGCAGCTTTTCTGCCTGTTGTGGCCAGTGATTTTTTTACCCCTGCGTCCTGCGTCTGAGACGCATAATTTTCCCAGGGGACGCAAAATATTTCCTTGGCTGCGTTCCGGGACGCATAAAAATAGCCGATCGGTAGTCCAACTTCCGATCAAAGCTACTTTCGTTTTAAGAATATAGCAACGGTGCATTAGCAGATTGTTATATTACTGGTAAAAAACAGTACCATAGTCTTCCCTACTCCCGCTAAATACCGAAGTCTACCTGTAATACCAATAATCAATAGTAGTTGTCCAGTACCGGAGGAACATAGTATTATCGACCACGGTGATGTCTTTTACCTAAGTGCAAACTTTTATCAATACACCGGGTCAATAAGTAATCATGCCTCCGAAAAACAAGAAAAAGATCAAACTTGATTCAAAGCAGCAAACTTTATTTGGTCTTCTTGGGCAAGACAAACACGCAAGGCCAGATGTTGCAGATCATGATGCGACCGATCAAACTTCCGAATCCGAAATGACAACGGATGTCTCCAAATCCAATACACTGTCTGACAATGAGACAACAAGTGATTTATTTTATTCCTGTGACCACAGGAGCTTGACGTTGGTTATTTTTTATATAAATAGGGCTTGTCCTTTGAAGCCCTTTAAGTTTGGGATGCAGAGAAAATATTGCTTTTGCATCCCAGTAAAGATGCAAACCCTTGAGCTTGGGATGCAAAGATTTTAGGTCTTGTGAGTCCTGGGACTCAAAGAAGGAGATTTGTAAAACAAGAATTCCTCGGAATGCGGTGTCTCGCCTGCTGGCGCTTTGTCACAAAACAGAGCTAAATCAGCAAAGATGTATGCATGAACCAAGTTTCTTGGCTCTAGCCCTTATGGTTTCTGAAAAACAGACGTAAACGCGAAAACTTGACAAAAAATTGCAAAGTCAGTCAACCGTAAAATGTTGTAAAGTCTCAATATCGATGATGACTTCTAGCTCTTCTCTTCCAGATGAATGCATGACCAAAGTTTCATGGCTCTGGCCCTTACTGTTTCTGAAAAACAGACCTAAACGCTAAAACTTGACAAAAAATTGCAAAGTCAGTCAACCGTAAAATGTAGGTTGAGACTCAATATTGATGATGACTTTGAGATTAACTCATCCAGATGTATGCATGAACCAAGTTTCATGGCTCTAGCCCTTATGGTTTCTCAGAAAATGACCTAAACGCGAAAACTCGATAAAAAAATTGCAAAGTCAGTCAACCGTAAAATGTAGGTCAAGACTCAATATTGATGATGGCTTTGAGATATACTCTTCCAGATGTATGCATGTACCAAGTTTCATGGCTCTAGCCCTTATAGTTTCTGAGAAAATGACCTAAACGCAAAAACTCGACACAAAAAACTGCGAAGTCAGTCAACCGTAAAATATAGGTCAAGACTCAATATTGATGATAACTTTGAGATCTACTCTTCCAGATGTATGCATGTACCAAGTTTCATGGCTTTAGCCCTTATAGTTTCTGAGAAAATGACCTAAACGCAAAAACTCGACAAAAAATTGCGAAGTCAGTCAACCGTAAAATGTAGGTCAAGACTCAATATTGATGATGGCTTTGAGATCTTCTCTTCCAGATGTATGCATGTACCAAGTTTCATGGCTCTAGCCCTTATAGTTTCTGAGAAAATGACCTAAACGCAAAAACTCAACAAAAGTTTACGCCGCCGACGCCGACACCGGAAAAGCAATACATATGTCTCGCCTCTGCTTCGCAGGCGAGACAAAAATCACTGTGTGGCTCTGACAGTTAAATACATGTATTACCTTCCCAGGGACTATATTTTTCTGGGTCAAAATAGTGATCTTTTGAGCACTTGTTTGTTGTTGTTGGTTCTGTAACTGCTGTTTCTGTTTCTGGGCCTCAACTTGAGCCTGGATCTGTGTGTTCAACTCCTGTTGTCGCTGTATTCTGTTCAGGATTCCCTGTTGTGTTTGCAAGTACTGCTGCTGCTGTTCTGGTGTCATACGATCAAGATAGCTCTGAACTTTGTCCTTTTGCAGTTTTGTCAGATTTAACGTCAAAATTTTGTTGCCGATCTGTAAACACCAAAATGATGATGACCAAAACAATGAAAGCACACATCTTACAACATAGCAAGGGGCCAGGTTGTCATCTTAACAAGAAAGCATAATAGAAGGATCGATGACTTGAGATTTTATATCCTTCTTAACAGTATTTCAGTCATCATGACAATGGGAGGGTGATAATGATAGACTGTATGCAATGGAACCCTGTTTACGGTTGGAAAGATTTAACACCTCCAGCGGGTTCAACTCCGGACCTTATAGTAACTTTCATGTGCAAATGTTGGCTTACTGTATCTGCTCATGGATTTGTAGTGCTCATTCTAAATACTGTAAATAACTTGAGCTTAAAATAGGACACATCACTGGTGATGCAAAGTCATCTTGACTTGGCAATATTTTAATCTGATGTACGATTGGCATCTATGGTAATGGGTTGTTCCATCCACCAGTGTGTGCCCATCCCGTGCTTTGTTGCAAATTTTGGAACATGCTAATAATGCGAAGACAAGAATTAGTGAAATCAAGAACTTGCTATAACTAGAGGTGGCAGTAAGCATGGCTTACTAAATAGCCCCCGCGTTTAACAGTTAGGCATGCCACTTTGTCATTCAAGTTTTGCCTTTACACAGCATACATGTTATGACAACTACAAGAGCACATCTATATACCAATATGTGTTCACATATTTAATATCAGTCAAACGGTTTAGGAGAAGTAGCGACAACAAACTCTGTTTTCCAAGACTACAAAGGGGAACAACAAAGCTGGAAAACTCTTTTGAGAAAAACAGAGCAATATGTGCCAACTCTTTCCTTCTACTGTATCTGTGCACCAAATTCTGAATAAAATGGAAGTGAAATGGTCATAAAAAAATCAAAATAGGGCAAAACATACAAGAGGGCCATGAGGCCCTGATCCGCTCACCTGAGCAATTGGCAAAGTCGCTTTTTCTTATGTCTGAAATTGTCAAAATATGAGTCTAGGGTCAAAAGTCAAAGACTGACCATGACCTCTTGTACTCATAAATCTTCATGTGCTAATACGCATTAAGACAACCATATATACCATTTTTTAGACCAAAATCTTCAAAACTTTCCATGAAATCTTATGTTCTAGCATTTTCCCATATTTGACCATGCTGCAAATTATGAATCTTGATGTACTCATTAAGATGACTGCATTTTCCAATTTTTAGGGCTAAATCTTCAAAACTTTCCATGAAATCTTATGTTCTAGTATTTTCCCTTATTTGACCTTCCCGTAAAATGGTCAAGGTCAACCCAAGGTTATCATTTTGAACACTCTTGATAGAACTGGAATACCCAATGCTTCATACCAAGTTTCAAGGCCATCGGTCAACTGGTTCTGGAGAAAAAGATTTTTAAAAGTTTTTACCATATATGGGCGTGGCGGCCATGTTGGTCATGTGACCTGAACCTTTTGAACAAAATTTCATTCCCTCAACCCCTGGAGGCTCTATATGAAATTTGGTTACAATTGGCCCAGTGGCTTTGGAGAAGATTGTTTGAAAATGTCAAAATATGAGAGTTCTGGGTCAAAGGTCAAAGAATGACCTTGACCTCTTATACTCATAAATCTTCATGTACTCAACTGCATTAACCAATTTTACGCCTTACTCTTCAAAACTTTCCATGAAATCATATGTTATAGCATTTTCCCATATTTGACCTTGCAGTAAAATGGTCAAGGTCAGCCAAAGGTCATAATTTGAACAATCTTGATAGTACTCGAGTACCCAATGCTACATACCAAGTTTCAAGGCCATCGTTCAATTGGTTCTGGAGAAGAAGATTTTTAAAGGTTTTTACCATATATGGGCATGGCGGCCATGTTGGTCATGTGACCAGGACAGTATGAATAAATTTTTGTTCCCTCAACCCCTGGAGGCTCTATATGAAATTTGGTTTCAACTGGCTCAGTGGCTGTTGAGGAGATTGTACGAAATTGTCAAAATATGAGAGTTCTGGGTCAAAGGTCAAAGAATGACCTTGACCTCTTAAAGTCATAAATCTTCACGTACTCATTAAGATGATCGTAGATACTGGTTTTTAGCCCAAAATCTGCAACAGTTTCCAAGATATCTTATGTTCTGGCATTTTGCCATATAAAAGCACAAGGAAGCAAATTTGACCTTGCCGTAAAAAAGGTCAAGGTCAACCCAAGGTCATAATTTGAACAATCTTGGTAGTACTCGCGTACCCGATGCTACATACCAAGTTTCAAGGCCATCGGCCTATTGGTTCTCGAGAAGAAGATTTTTTTAGGTTTTTACCATATATGGGCGTGGCGGCCATGTTGGTCATGTGACCAGGACCGTTTGAACAACTTTTCGTTCCTAAGGTCCCAGGAGGCTCTATATGAAATTTGATTACAATTGGCCCAGCGGTTTCAGAGGAGAAGTCGTTTGAAATTGTGGACGGACGACGGACGGACGGACGGACGACGGACGGACGACGGACGACGACGGAGCCTTACCATCCTATAAGCTCCCCCGGAGCCGCTGGCTCAGGTGAGCTAAAAACTTGACAGACGCTACTTTTTCTTCTTACGGTGAGACATGAAAATTATTTTAATTTAAGAAAAAGTTATCATTTTGTGATATCATAGTCACATAAAAATCATGATTCTTTAGAGGCAGCAATACTGAGGCTATTGTAAACGTCACAAGGGTACTTTTCTGTTTTCTATGCTCAAAAGCAAACAATTACCGAATTTAAAATTATCAAAGTCTCCTTAGATGATAAAATTCTGTTAGCAATGCCTGTCCATAATTAAACCAAGTCTGCACAGACTCATTAGCTAAAATTATGGCGATGCATGGTCGACTAGAAGGCCGCGAGGACCAGACGAAAAGCCTCAGTCCATGCCATTATGAAGTCCAAAATTCAGTTTCAATGGAAGTCCCATAACACATTAAAGTCTTTATGGCAGTTTAAGAAATGGCTTTCAAATAAATTTAGTAATATAGACATTGAGTTTGCATGGCAATCAAACAAATCTCGAAGGAAATAGTAAAAAAGACGCACTGGTGTAGAAAATAGGGCATCTCAAAAATCAAAAAGTTTTGAATCTTTAAACGTAATTTTTAGGGTTGTGATTACAGGTAACATAGGCGTTAAAAGTGTTTTCTGTGCGGACTGGATTTACTGTTTATTGCGTAAAAGAAAACCTTCTTCTGGCCATGCGCAAATTAATGTCCTGATATGAATTATTAAAATAGGAAACAAGAGGGCCAAGAGGCCCTGAATCGCTCACCTGACCAAAAAGGTTAAAGGTCAAACATTAGGGTCATCATTTAACAAACCTGATAGTTTGCAACCACTTCAAATGGTTTTGAAGAAGATTTTTGAATATTTTTCTATGTATTGCTATGGTTCAAACCCTGGACCCCCTGGGGCCGGGCCATTTTGGACCCAGTGGCCATCATTTGAATAATTTTGGTAAAGGACCACTAGGCAATGCTACATACTAAATTTCAAGCATCTGAGCCACGTGGTTCTGAAGAAGAAGATTTTTTAATATTTTTCTATGGTTCAAACCCAGGACCCCCTAGGGTGGGGCCATTTTAGACCCTGGGGTCATCATCTGAACAAACTTGGTAAAAGACTACTAGGCAAAGCTACATACCAAATTTCAAGCATCTGAGCCTTGCGGTTCTGAAGAAGATATTTTTTAAAATTTGTATTTCTAGGGTTCAAACCTGGGACTCCCTGCCCCGGGGCCATTTTGGACCCTGGGGCCACCATTTGAACAACTTGGTAGAGGGCCCCTAGGCAATGTTCCATACCAAATTTCAAGCATCTGAGGAAAAACAGTTCTGGTGAAGAAGATTTTTAAGTATTTTTTAGTTTCAAACCAAAGTACCCCTGCCCCAGGGCCATTTTGGACCCTGGGGCCACCATTTGAACAAATTTGGAAGAGGACCACTAGACAATGCTACATACCAAATATCAAAGCCCTAAGCCTAGCGGTCCTGAAGAAGATGATTTTTAAGTATTTTTTAGTTCCGAAACCCAAGACCCCCCCCTGCCCCAGGGCCAATTTGGACCCTGGGGCCACCATTCAAAAAACTTGGTAGAGGACCACTAGGCAATGTTCCATACTAAATTTCAAGCATCTGAGCCAAGCAGTTCTGGAGAAGAAGATTTTTAAGTATTTTTAAGTTTCGAACCCAAGACCCCCTGCCCCAGGGCCATTTTGGACCCTGGGGCCACCATTTGAACAAACTTGGTAGAGGACCAGTAGGCAATGTTACATACCAAGTTTCAAGCATCTGAGCCAAGCAGTTCTGGAGAAGAAGATTTTTAAGTATTTTTTAGTTTCGAAACCCAAGACCCCCTGCCCCAGGGCCATTTTGGACCCTGGGGCCACCATTTGAACAAACTTGGTAGAGGACCACTAGACAATGCTTCATACCAATTTTCAAGCCTCTGAGCCAAGCAGTTCTGGAGAAGAAGATTTTTAAGTATCTTTTAGTGTCAAACCCAAGACCCCCTGCCCCAGGGCCATTTTGGACCCTGGGGCCACCATTTGAACAAACTTGGTAGAGGACCACTAGGCAATGTTACATACCAAATTTCAAGCATCTGAGCCAAGCAGTTCTGGAGAAGAAGATTTTTAAGTATTTTTTAGTTTCGAAACCCAAGACCCCCTGCCCCAGGGCCATTTTGGACCCTGGGGCCACCATTTGAACAAACTTGGTAGAGGACCACTAGACAATGCTTCATACCAATTTTCAAGCCTCTGAGCCAAGCAGTTCTGGAGAAGAAGATTTTTAAGTATCTTTTAGTGTCAAACCCAAGACCCCCTGCCCCAGGGCCATTTTGGACCCTGGGGCCACCATTTGAACAAACTTGGTAGAGAACCACTAGGCAATGTTACATACCAAATTTCAAGCCTCTGAGCCAAGGGGTTCTGGAGAAGAAGATTTTTAAGTATTTTTTAGTTTCGAACCCAAGACCCCCTGCCCCAGGGCCATTTTGGACCCTGGGGCCACCATTTGAACAAACTTGGTAGAGGACCACTAGGCAATGCTTCATACCAAATATCAAAGCCCTAGGCCTAGCGGTTTCAGAGAAGATGTCATTTAAAGCAAATTGTTGACGACGGACGACGGACGACGCACGACGCACGACGCACGACGGACGACGGACACTGGGTGATCACAATAGCTCACCCTGAGCCTATGGCTCAGGTGAGCTAATAAAAAAGGGGCATAACTCATGCACAAAGGATTAATGCTCATCTTCATACCAATATGTGCTTGCATACTTAATTTCAAGAAAATCTGTCCAATGGTCTTGGAGTAGTAGCGATAACAAACTTTTCTTACGAAAACTACAAAGGGACATAACTCAGCAGGAAAACGTTTCTGGAAAAACTGAACAATATGTATCAGCTCTTTTCATATGCTACATCTGGTAACCCAATTTGAATAAAGGCAAAAACCCTATAAAATAGGGTTAAAATTTCAAAAAGGGGCATAACTGAGGCAAAAGGGGCAGAATTTAAAATCAAAACCCTAATGCACTTCTTCATACCAATATCTGTTCACAAACTTAATTTCAAGAAAATCCGTGAAACCATCTAGGAGGAGTTGCGATAACAAACTTATTTCACGCAAAATACAAAGGGGCATAACTCCGCAATAAAAACCTTCCAGAAAAAAATTGAAAAATACGTATCCACTATTTTCTTATGCTGCATCCATGGACAAAATTTGAAACAAATTGGAGCAAATTTAGTGCAAAAACCCAATAAAATAGGGCAAAAAAATATCAAAAAGGGGCATAACTCAGGTAAAAATAGCCATCAGAGGAGACGACAAATCCCCCGACCAAAGACCCCCATGGGCCTTGGTAAAAAGGGTGCACTTCAAAACACATATTAGTAATATATTGTCTTTTTTCATGCTTCTGTTTGACATTAACTGTTAACAGATGCATGCTTATCTAACACTCAGACTAAAACAGTATGCTTGACTGCTAAAAAGAGGTAATATCTCAAACAGCCACCATATACACAAATGTATAGCATACTATACATTCAACTTTCAAAATGTGTGAATAACTTCTAAAGTACAAGCCCTACAAACCTAATTTTGAGCTCTCTAGTAAGTGAATTTGGACAAAGAATCCAAATCTGGAAAGAAAAAAAAAATGTTGTTTTTTTTTGTTGGGGGGGGGGACGGGAATGTGGAGGGGTCAGAGAGAGTTAGGAACACTGATATCACAGCATGATCATCAATGTTCTAAAAGGTACAAGGTTATTCAAATTCTGGAGCTGGCCAGGGTTATATAGACAGCAGCTCAAACTACCAAAGGGAAATAACTCACAAAGTATAAAAGCAAGAGTTATCATTCATGTATGAGACAAATTGCCATGACCTGTTCTACATATCTGTGAAGTATCATGAAAATATTTGAAAAGGTATTCAAGTTATGGAGCGGACACCTAAAATCATCAAAGGGAAATAACTCCAAAAGTAAGAAAGCAAGAGTTGTCATTCTTGTTCGCGACACATCGTCATGACCTGTTCTACATATCTGTGAAGTATTGTGAAAATATTCCAAAAGGTATTCAAGTTATAGAGCGGACACGAAATCACACCTAAAACCATCAAGGGGAAATAACTCAAAAAGTAAGAAAGCAGGAGTTGTCATACATGTTCGCGACACACCGTCATGACCTGTTCTACATATCTGTGAAGTATCATGAAAATATTCCAAAAGGTATTCAAGTTATAGAGCGGACACGAAATCATACCTAAAATGATCAAGGGGAAATAACCCAAAAAGTAAGAAAGCAAGAGTTGTCATTCTTGTTGGCGACACACCGTCATGACCTGTTCTACAATCTACATAACTGTGAAGTATCATGAGAATATTCCAAAGGGTATTCAAGTTATACAGCGGACACGAATGTGCCAAAAAAATCACACGTAAAACTATCAAGGGGAAATAACTCAAAAAGTAAGAAAGCAAGAGTTGTCATTCTTGTTCGCGACACATCGTCATGACCTGTTCTACATTTCTGTGAAGTATCATGACAATATTCCAAAGGATATTCAAGTTACAGAGCGGACACGAATCTGACAAAAAATCACCAAAGGGGAGATAATTCAAAAAGTACAATAGCAAGAGTTACCATTCTTGTACGCGACACATCGTCATGACCTGTTCTACATAACTGTGAAGTATCATGAAAATATTCCAAAGGGTATTCAAGATATAGAGCGGACAAGAAAGTGTTTACGGACGGACGGACGGACGGACGGACGGACAGACGGACGGACGGACGGACGGACGCCAGGCTCATCGCTATATCCCCCGAACCTTTCGGTCGGGGGATAAAATGGGGCAGAATTTAAAATCAAAACCCTAATGCACATCTTCATACTAATATCTGTTCACATACTTAATTTCAAGAAAATCCGTCAAACCATCTAGGAGGAGTTGCGATAACAAACTTATTTCATGCAAAATACAAAGGGGCATAACTCTGCAATAAAAACCTTCCAGGAAAAATTGAAAAATACGTATCCACTATTTTCATATGCTGCATCCATGGACAAAATTTGAAACAAATTGGAGTAAATTTAATGCAAAAACCCTATAAAATAGGGCAAAAAATATCAAAAAGGGGCATAACTCAGGCAAAAAGGGGCAGAATTTAAAATCAAAACCCTAATGCACATCTTCATACCAATATCTGTTCACATACTTAATTTCAAGAAAATCTGTCAAACCATCTAGGAGGAGTTGCCATAACAAACTTATTTCACGCAAAATACAAAGGGGCATAACTCCGCAATAAAAACCTTCCAGGAAAAATTGAAATATACATATCCACTATTTTCTTATGCTGCATCCATGGACAAAATTTGAAACAAATCGGAGCAAATTTACGGCGTTGCGGACGGGCGGACGGACGGACGGAAGGACAACGTCAAAACAGTATACCCCCCACAAACACAGTTTGCGGGGGGTATAATAAGCAATTTACAGGATATAGAAGTACCGTATACACAGTAATTTTTGTGGGTTCAAATTTTTGCGGTTAAGGGTCAAATACATAAACATTAATTTTTGTGATTTTTAATTTTCGCAGTTAGCAACATGCGCAAAAAGCAAAACTACTTCTTTTTCACTTAAGCCAGTTCATTCATTAACTGGCGGCAGGGCTGCCGCAGGTTAATGAAAGAGCTGGCTCAAGTGAAAAGTACCAGCAATTACCGAAGCAAACAGAAACAAAATATATGAACACTGCGTCTACAGCAGATACTTTGTAAGAAACAGGAAATTATTTCGAGATTTTAATGTTCCCGGTTTCTAAGTGACCGTGAAATAGCGCGAGAAATGGAACACCGCAAAAATTACCTTGTATAAGGTATGCTTACCTTAATCTGTGTTGGCACAGCTTTGTTGGGATCCACAGCTGGTGATAAACTGCTGTCTGTTGTGAGAGATGTTGACTGGCTGGTTCCTGTCTCAATACTGCTGGGTACCTGTGTCATGTTGCTACTGGTCACAGTGACTGTCATGTTGCCATTAGCAACAACTGAAGGCAGGTTGCTATTGGAAACGACTGAGGTCATGATGCTGTTGGACACGGTTGGGCTGATACTGGCCACACTTGCATTGGCACTGTTGCTAGATATGTAGTTCGAAGATATCGTAGATGATGATGTGATGACCATATGAGCAGATGGCCCTGAGCTGACTAAAACAGAAACAATACACAGTATTATCTCTTTAAGCCCCAGTGACGAAATTAGCAAAATTTGCAAACAGAGTAGATCCTGATGAGGCAGCTCATAATGAGCCGCCTCATCTAGATCTGCACTGGTTTGACCTCTAGTCTTTGAATTCCCAATATGAAATGTCTTGGACAAGGCATTTTTTTTTTAATTTTTGCAGACGTAAATTTTGTGGTCTGCATTTTGGTGTTTAAAGGGTTATCAGAGCTCCAGCTAAAGAAGAGGTCAAAAGGCGATACTTTGCATACTTTTTCTTATCACTTAAAGTGCCAAAAATGAAAATAGTTCAATTTGCAAACATTTTAGATCCAGATAATGTAGCTCATAAAGAGCAGATTCATTTAGATCTACAATGTTTGCCCTCTAGTCCCTGAATTCTCAATATATCTTGCACAAATATTTTTTTAAATTTTACAGATGTAAATTTTGTTGTCTGCAATTTTGGCTCTTTAAGGATAAATATCAGGGCCTGGTTGTTCAAAACTGACGAGGTTCAAAACTAATGACCTCGTTAGTTAATGAGACGTTAAAATTTCCAACATTAATATTTCAAATACGCCATTATTTTTTTGTTGAAAAAAATATCAGTGTATTTGGTTATAAAGCCATAAAAAACTTAACAATTGACCTCTTAACAAACTTGTTAGGCTGACGATGCTTTGAACAAGTGGCCCAGCTTGCCAAAAGTGGTTCTAAGGAGGACAAACTGTCCAGAAATTATCACAAAATTATCATAGAAACTCTGCCATACCTCACAACTCTGCATTTTAAATAAGACAACCAAACCAGACTACATCTTTGCAAGCCAAGGGTACCAAGTCCACTTTGCTCCTTATGTATCCTTGGACAACGGCATTTTTGCAGATTGGATTTCCTGCAGCAGCCCCGCCTCTTGGCTGCATCTCTTGAGGGTGTTGTTTTTAGCCCCATCAGAAGATCTGTTACAAATAACAGTTGTCACACAACGTCTTAATTGATCCAAAACACTGATAATTGGTTAAATCATGTCTCTCTTTTTTGGTAATTATTCATGGTAAACACAATATTTTTCTATTCGCAAGGGCGTCTGTTATGCGGGAAATGTTTTGGGGGTTTTTAGGGATGATTTGACTGGACGGAATGGAAGTTGCTCACATCCAGTGATATGGCGCAGTGGGAAATTTGATTTATGAATAGGACTTAGTACTCTTGGCTTGCAAAGATGAACAGACCAGTGCACCAATGCATGAAATCTCAAAGTTGACCCACATTTTAAAAAATAATAAAACCTTAAAACTGTGATCAAACAAAAATCTAAACAATATAGGCAATGAAAGGATCTGTACTGAGAATGCTAAATTGTTACCATCATTTAGAAATATTGAATATGTGTTTGTTTGAAAAGAGGTTGACATTAACCCTTAATGCGCCAAAAAGCAGATGACAAAATTTACGTCTGCAGAATTTCAAAAAATGTTTCGTCCAAGCGATATCATTTTGAGAATTAGAACTCTAGAGGGCAAACAGTGTAGATTCAGATGAGGTGGCTCATTATGAGCCACTTCATCTGGATCTACACTGTTTGCAAATTTAATGATTTTAATTTTTGGCGTTTTAAGGGTTAACAGTGCTAAAACCAAAAATACGTAGTTTTAAAGCAGCATTGATCCAGTTGTCGCAGCTCATAATGAGCCACCTCATCTGAATCTACAGTTCACCCTTTGTCTTCCACTTCTGAATAAGGCGTAGCTTGAAAGCCTTGGGCGAAACATTTTCTCAAAGTTTCAGACTTTAATTCTGCTGTTTACTTTTTTGGCATTTACACACCTGGTTAACTATGTTTCCAAGGCTATTACAAAACAAAAAGTAGCTGTCACGAAATGAAAAAGAGTCCTAGTTCCAAAACTACTTGGTCATCGTGGCTAAACAATTTGGTTTAGCCACAATGACCAGGTCATTTGGGAACTAAGACTCTTTTCGGTTTAGTAACAGCCCTTGTATATACAAAGTTAAGCAGGGGTGATTTAAGGCTTAATATGTCAGCTTCTCAAGCACCTACCTGACATAACACCACTAGATATGGCTTGAGACTCATTCATCTTTGAGACAGAGAACTGGTTTTGAACAGTTTCTTGACTAGGAACAGATGACGCTGGTTGACCGGACTGTAACGATTGGTCAACAGCTTCTAAGAACGAATGATGAGGCACTGACTGATGACCAGAAGCAACTGACTGTTGAATGGACAATGTTGACTGCTGAGCAAATGTTGATGTCTGTTGACCAGGTGGCAGAGACTGATGACCGGAAGTCACTGGATGTTGACCAGGCACTACAGACTGTTGACTGAATGATAATGATTTCTGAGCTGCAGCCAAAGACCGCAACATTGGTGTCTGAGACACAGTGGTAGTAGGCTGACTAGAGACATTGACACTGGACTGCTCACTGCTAGGAGAGGCAAGAACCTGCAGACCTTTCTGTATATGATGTGGCTCTGCTTTAGTTGTTGCCAAAACACGACCTTTCAACAGTATTTTGCGCTGAATCATATTCAGTTGCTGAAGTTTGTTTTGCCGTTCTACAGAACTTATATTCTTCATACTGTTCACTTCTCTTATCTTTGCCTGTACACGTTGAAAGTTCTGTTGAAGTTCAGGTGGTAAATGTATGGTCTGAAGGGTTGCACCTCCTGCTGGTTTGTCTGAACTATTAGCTTGTGGTGTCACTGATGATGTGGATTCTCGGGGAGAAATGGAGGACAGATTTCCACTTAATGAGTTTGTGGTACTTGTAAATGAAGAGTTTACACCGGAACTATTTAATGCAGCGGCAATGCTGGATGAACTGTTCTGAGTAAAACTGAAGCTTGATGGGGGAGAGTTTAATAAAGCTGATATATCAGTGTTTTGTTGTGGAGTAAAGGATTGGTTTGCAAACACTTTAACGTCTGCAGATGGCACTGTCTGTTGAACATTAGATGCAAAGTTATTGGATGCTGAAGATGACTGAGACAAGGTTGTTGTTACTGGTGTAACCTGTGCTGTGGTGAAAGCAGATGATGTGGCCAACAACCCCTCTATACTGGTTGCCGACTGAGCCACCCCCTGTGGTGCAAAACTACATGTAGCTGTGGTATTGGAAGGCTCCATTTTCACAGTTGGTTCTTGTTTCACTATTATCCTGGCTGTGCCCAATGCTCCTGGTTGTTTTTGCAGCATAATGTTTTTAATTGTATTTGAACCACTTGAGGAAATATTTGTATTCTCACCACTACTTATAGAGTCAATTTTCTCTCGTTTAATCTTTATAACATTTGGTGCCACTGTAGTTACCTTAGCAACAACTGGTTGGGTGTGTGATATTTGTGTCTGCACAGTTGAAGAATCTGTCACCGTTTGCAAGGTTACTCCCTTGGTTCCCCTAAGTTTCTGCATCAACTGTTGCATGTTAGAAAGTCCCTTGTAATTCTGTTCAGCAATGTTTATTGAATTTGGTATATTTGACTGACCTTGGCTAGTATTTGCGGACAAGTTCTGTTGCTGATTCAAGGTCAAAATATTTTGTTGTTGACCCATATGAGCCTGTGAAGTCATGGTTTGTCTCTGCTGGGATGCAACAGGATCATGACCTTGACCTTGCTGAAAGGTCATTTGGTGCTGGGAAGTTTGATCAGGCTGAACGGTAGCTGTGCTCACTGTTGTGGTTCCTTGAACAAATTGTAAGTTTTGAAGCTGTCCCAAATTGACATTTTGTCCCCCAATATTCACAGAAACATTGCTGGCCCCTTGACTGGTACCCTGCTGTACAAATTTTAATTGTTGACCTTGTCCACTAATTGCCTGCAAAGAAATTAAAATAAGTTTCAGTTCCATAAACGCTTCAACTATATAAGTCTATCCTGTCAAGTTACTTCACACCCGAAATAGATCCACGAATATAAGAATACCTTAACAATACTGACATATGCACCTTACCAGGCAGAGGTTTAAAACATCTAACGAGCCTCTGTGGTCTTATGGACAAACATACTGACTCTTAAACATCAGATCTGTCATCACTGTGGGTTCGAGCTTCTACTGGCGCAAAGCCAAGTTCTGGTTACAGAAGGTCAAGCGTTTTTTCCCTGGGAGCTCTGGTTTAACCCACCATTGCTTATAATAGGCTTGGTATAAGTGAGATATTCTTGTAAGGGCCATAAAACCAAGAGCAATAAAAAATTCTACACAACTCTTCAGACATTCAAAGGCAAGTGATGCAACTTACACAGTAAATCTACTTATTTAAAGCGCGCCCTCTTAAATATGCCCCCTCACTTCTTCAGGAAAAAATGGCCATATTCTCCCAAGATTGGCTTTCACCAAACAAATTTCTTAGTTATTGCTAGAATGCCTTTTATAGGACTTCTGAATTGCAATGCCTCCGGAGCATTTATTGGAAAAAATAAGTTAAGCATGAGTCATATAAATGACATAACTTGGTATTTTTCTTAAGTATAGTCTGTGTTTCTGAGATCCCAGTACACTATGTTTGGGGTCCATAGTTAGCAATGTTGTAAGTGAAGTTCATTGAAACTAAGAAGACAAATAGGCAATAAATGCCACTTTGTAGTTTACCATGAGATGATAGGTTGTATCTTAATTCAGTGCTCCAGATAGCGTCCGTATCACCGTATATTACGGATCATTTTTGGCCGATACGGAGCTATTGGAAATTTTATCGGTACCCGGTACGGATACTTTCAAGCCGTTATGGATCATTTTTTTCTGTAATCCGTACCACCTGGACAAGTTCCCATAGAGGCTTGCATTATAATATCATCAAATAGACTGAGCTTCCTTATGCGTCGCACTCACCGAGAAGCTGACTGATTCAAAATATTTCCTTCTGAATTAGTCTTTCTAATGTGTGGAAAATAGATGGACTGTAAACCAGTCGCTTCAAACTGAAAGTAGGAAAGCATGGCTTCGAGCTCTCAACAGGACAAGCAGGCCTCTATCCTGCGGGTTTTTAGGCCTACTGACAAATCAACCGAAAATCGTAGATGCGTCTATGAGTTAATAAATGCTGTTATCTCAGGTGCGGTTATGACTGCATGTAGAAAAGGTTAAAAACATTGTGGTAGGTAGAAAATTGCAGTTCAAATCCAAATGTGATTCGCATGAACCCAGTTCGTGCTTATATTAGCACTGGAAAAAATTTTTTAACGCAAACACATGAGGCATAGAACATGTTTGGAACATCTTGAAGTATCTGCTGAGACAGGTACCAAGCAAACTCATTTTTGATCATGTTTGGGCACACCGGTTATTACAATTTGCTTAATGACCTGTCCACTTCCTTCTGGCAACATCAACCACAATTTGTAAATCAGTTTCAGTTTTATATTAACATTTTGTGAAGCAGTCAGAAGGAGGTTGAGTCGTGATATAAATTGTTTAATAAATCAGATTTTGATTTTGGCGTTTTTTGGTTTAAGTAAGAGTATATTTCCACACAGTGAAAGCAGTAGTAGTATTTTACAGGGCAAAGTCAAGCCAGGGAGTACCACTGAAATACTGTTAAAATTAAATTTGTTTTCATGTTACATCTGTCGGTTCAGTGCAAATACTGAAGCAGAATCGTGGATACTGATCCAAGAAAATTTTGACCAGTACGGTACTGATTGAAAAAAAAATTATCTGGAGCACTGTTTATTAGTGAGTAGTGTTTAAAGAGAGCTCTAGTGTCCATATGCTTTGTGGAGATGAATCAGACAGTTCCCCGACTGTAACCCTTCAAATTAAAGTTAAAGCAAAGCTTATGTTTACCTGTAGGGTAGTTGAAGCCTGGGCAGTCCGCTGAGGTGTCTGCTGAAGCTGGACTATATTACTCTGCGGAAGACTACGAACTACAATATTCTGCGGCTGAGATCCAGTGCTAGGTGCTCTCTGTATCAATACTTGTTGACCCTGATGATTAAGAACCAACTGGGAGATTCCTGTAACACAATTACAATGTAATTTAACATTTCAAATGTTTTACAGAAATATCTTGTACAACGTCCTGAATGGCGTCCAGCTATGGTAACGTCTCGACGTTTAGAAAAGCAAAGTCTTTTTTTTCTGTACTGATATTTATTTGCAAAACAATTATTGAAATTTCATGAAAACTCAAAGCATTGCAAGTAAGCGAGTAAATATCAAATACCTCAGAACAGCATAAGTATGACATATGTGAAATGAAAATTATTTGTTTCTTCGATATGTACCAAAAGCCCAAAACTGAGAACAGAAAGTTGGTTTCTTGACCATATTTGATGACCCTTTCAACATTTCGGGTGTTTTAGTTTGATGAGGAAAAGAAATGATGAACTAGTCCAAAGCATAAACATGAATTCAGAGCTCTAGATAAGAGGGAGTATTTGGTGATAATTAGGGATAATTTTTGCTAATTCTGCATAAAAACATATGTTGTGACCCCTCATCTGAACCGTCTCGACGAGACGGTTCAGATGAGGGGTCACAACATATGGTTTCAATGAGAAATAAAATAAATAATCCCTCACTTATCATCAAATACCCCTCTTATCTAGAGCTCTGGAATTCTGCTGAAGGCAGTATCTTGCCTGTCTGTGCATTGTCACAATACAGAGATCTTTTAAGCTGCCAATGATGACACTGGAAAAGTAATACGTCTCACTTCTGCTAGTCGCATGCTAGAAGATAAGTTGTTGTGGAAACATTCACAAAATAACAGCCATATAAGACTTTCAGTGCTCCAGATAAGAGGGGGTAACAGAGATAATTTAGGGATAATTATCACTATTTTTCCATAAAAACATATTTTTAGACCCATCATTAGAACCGTCTCATCGAGACAGTTCAAATGAGGGGTCACAAAATATGTTTTCATTGAGAAATAAGAAAAAATATCTTTCAATTATCCCTGTTACCCCTTCTTATCTGGAGCTCTGTAAGTAATACTGGTTTTTATTGCATATTGTTTTCAGAGGGTCTTTTTTTTTTTTACCCCATATACCTGTTTCAGGAAATAGTGGATGTGTGTCTCTAAGCTCAAAAAAAGGCTCACGACAAAACTTACATTTGCAAAAACATGTTTCATCCAAGCTATATCATTTAGAGAATTCGAAGACTAGATGGCAGTGTAGATCCAAATAAGGCAGATCATGATGAACTGCCTCATCTGTATCTACACTGTTTGCAAACTATACTACCGTAATTCTTCGGCTATAAGCTATAAGGCGAGTTGTTTATAAGACGGGGGGGGTAGTTTTTGGACTGTCTGGGCAAGTATTTAGCTTAGCCTCGCCTATAAGACGGGCCTATCTTTTAGCCAATTCCCCAAAGGTCATCACCAGTCGTAGTAGTAGTATTTCAATTCTCATATCGACGTTGCCCCCACACCTCAGCGGAATGAATCCATAGCCGCAGTAACGGGGCGCCGAGCGACCGTCCATGTCATCACCAGTCGCCGATGTCTACGTATATTTAAACTGGTTAATATGCATAAATATCTTGCATTACATGCCTCATTATGTACCATATGTATATTTCCATAAGTTATCCACATTAAGCTCTGCAGCCTAACTCAGATGCACACAGCTGGAGAAAATATATTCATATATTCCAATTTGCAATTTGAAGATGAAAGGATCCATACTAAACAGATTTTTTCCACAGGCCGAATATTTAGCGTAAATACTGTATCCAAACTACTAGCACGTGGTCAGTCTAACACACCAGTACTTCAACAAACAAATTGTGTCACTTCAAGGTCATTGACCACTTTGATCTTTTTACAACTGTACTCTAGTCCAATACCGCATCTCAAATTACATAATTGAGCCAGACAGGTTTGACAAGTTGGGATTACCGATAAGTAAAGAGAAAAAGTGCCTTATGTGTTTACATCTAGGTTGCAGGAAAATACCTGAGAATGTAAAGGAAAATAAAAAAAAAAAAGGATGATATTGTTACACTTCGGATTTGGAATTCAAAAGAAGAGTTTAATCAAGGCACACAGTAATAAAATTCGGGTTTGCCAGATGCAATCACTGTTCACATAAGGTATTATTTCATGTGAGCGGTACCTGATGTATTGTTCATGTCTCAAAACCTGGACATAACTTGCGAGGGGGAATAGACTTACGCAATTGGACAGTTACCAGCTGCATTCAGCGACTTTGTGGAAAATAGCCATGGTGTCCAAAGCCTCGCCTATAAGACGGGTGCAAATTTTTGGGGTCATTTCGGCGGGAAAAATCCCCGTCTTATAGCCGAAGAAATACGGTACATTGCATTTTCATTTTTTGGCACTTTACATGCTAAGCATGTTATACTGTGCTGTTATACTGACCTTGGGTTGACCTTTCTGTTCCTTGTGCTGCCTGCACTTGTGCCGCTTGCAGTTTGATCATGTTCGCCACTGTGTTGGGGTTCTGTGTCTGCGCCACCTGTGTCGGTAAGGAGAGCTGCCCCAGAGACTGGATGTTGACAGTTTGAGCTAAATTCTGACTGGGTATTAATATACTTTTGCCCTCAGGCGTTTGTATTAATGTACCCTGGATATTAAATGGTGCTTGTGGTGCCGTCTGAACGCCTAGTGGCACATGGTGAGCCACATTTAAGTTCACAACATTTGGATTCTGTATAACCGTATTCTGAGTATTTACTAATGTACCCTGTTGTTGAGTGGACAGGCCCTGTATAAGATTTGTGTTCACTAGATTCTGACTACCACCTGCTCCTGGTATCTGTAAGACTGTCCCCGGGGCCAGCTGTAGCTGGGGTTGTGACTGCTGTAGGCTCTGTGGTAAGTGCAGGATATTGACATTAGGAGCTGGGCTAGCACATTTTAGCTGACTGACTGTCTGACTAGATGGGGTTGCCACAAAAGACATAGGCAAGGCAACGGAACTGGGCGTCATGGATCTGTTTTGCATGGGGGAAACAGAGAGAGCTGGGCTCTGTCTGTTAGTCTGTGAGTGAGCCATAGGCTGTTGAAACTGGTTAGCACTGACGTGAATTCCTGACTGAAGAACAGGTTGTTGTAACTGTAACTGTCCCTGGGTGGTCAGTTGGAGATGTCCTCCAGCTGTCTTTAGAATAAACTGCTGATTACCTTGTTGAAATAACTGTGTAGCCATGCTGTAACAGAATTAAGGATTTATAAAGTGAAAATGCAGTGCTCCAGATAGGAAGGGGTAACAGAGACAATTTAGGGATAATTATCCATATTTCTCCACAAACATATGTCGTGACCCATCATTAGAACCGTCGCCGAGACGGTTCTAATGAGGGATCACAACATATGTTTTCATTGAGAAATAAGAAAATTATCTTTAAATTATCCTCAATACCCCCTCTTATCTGCAGCTCTGAAAAACTGAAACTGAAAAAATTATCTTGATAACAATATGTTCATGATAAATTATAGCACTAGTGCTTCTTTCAAAACAAACATTAATTCTGTCACCCCTAAAAGTCCTTAGCAAAGATTTCAGGCCAGAGTAGGGAACTTCTGCACAGTTGGAAAAAATTAGAGCATAATTTTGTAACTGAAGCAGACCCTTGGTGGTCAGTTGGAGATGTCCTCCAGCTGTCTACAGAATAAACTGCTGATTACCTTGTTGAAATAATTGTGTAGCCATTCTGTGACAGAATTAACAGTTTAAGCAAGTGACAAAAATAGCATAATTTGCAAACAGCATAGATCCTGATGAGGTGGCTCATAATGAGCCACCTCATCTAGATCTACACTGTTTGCCCTCTAGTCTTTGAATTCTCAATATGAAATGTCTTGGACAAGGCGTTTTTTAATTTTGCAGACGTAAATTTTGTCGTCTGCTTTTTGCTGCTTAAAGAGTTAAGGAGTGAAAATGAGTCAACTGAAAAAATTATCATTATTAATCATTCTTCAGAGAAGTAATAGCACTACCACTTTTTTAAAGACATCAATTGTCATCATTATGGGTGCTCCAGTTAAGAGTAGAGTAGGCAATTTTTGCACAGTTGGAAAAGATAAGAGTATAATTTTGGGAAAGAGTAATGGGATCAGTGAGTCATGTTTAGCACATAAAACATATTTTGAAATTATCAAATGTATAATAGGAAGACAAGAGTGGAGGCCCTGATTACATTTCTAAATTTTAGAGGCAGGAACAAATACTTGCAGATGATATGGCATATAGTCCATGAAACATCTTCTGAGATTATGATGCCAATTTACTTTTTTCCAACAACTGCTTTCAGAGTAAAAGTGTTTTCTTTCACAGAAAATAAATCTTTGTAAATAATTCACTATTTGGCAGGTTTAGGCCTTGAAGCCTTCATCATGTTCATCAGCTTTATAACAGTATTTTACACTACAATATAGCTTCCCACACAATACTAACATAAACTTGGGCCTGGATAGCACAGTGATATGTTTCTCACTTGTCACAGCTTTGGTCTAGGTCTGATTTCTGTCATCGACATGAGACACAGTGGTGGTCACCCATCTGGGTAGGTTGTTTACTCTGGATTCCTTCATCATGTAAAACTATACCACTCATAACAGCTTGAGGTATATGGCTTGTTATTTTCATTTTTGCATTTTTGCATCCCTTCTCAGAAGGGAACACTAAAGAATTTGTCCCCTAGGAGCAAGAGAAGCAAGACCCCATTTGAGACACGGAAGCAAACAGGAAGTCACAACAAGGGCTTCGCAAGCGGCGCATAATACGCCCGTTTAAATGTCATAAAGCAGAAACAGAATGAACAAGATTGCCTACAAAAGGATAGACAGACAAAGTGGTACAAGGGAGATAACCTAAACATACTAGATAGACCTTTTTTGGTTGTACTATATTCCTTGAAATGATTTTGTAATATACATACCATTTATTTCGAATGGTTAAGGAGTTAGAGTAAACAGGAAATTTATGCAAGGACAGATAATTCAGTAAGTAAGCCAGAGTTGTGGTTCTTGTTCAGGATACATTGCCCCATTATTATACACATTCCTACAAAGCTTCATTCTAATATTTCAAAAGGTTCAGGAGATATGGAGTGAATGAGAAACACCTGAAAATACTAATCAAATGGAGGTTACTCCAAAATTAAGAAAGAGGGAGAAACCATTCTTATATATGACACATTGTCTTGTGATCATGCACATTGCTATAAAGTTTCATCATGATATTCCAAACGGTTACCAAGTTATGGCATGCAAAAGATAAGTATACACAAAAATAGGCTCAAAGTACTAATGAAATGGTCGTAACTCTAAAACGAAGAAAGGGAGAGCAGCCATTTTTGTACGCGACACATTGTTAGGAATTCATACACATTTCTATGAAGTTTTATAAAGATATCCCAAACGGTTATCTAGTTATGGCGCGCACAAGACTTGCAGGGAAAAAATTGATCAAAGGGGCATAACTTCGAAAGTAAGAAAGGGGGAGCAACCATTCTTGTACGCGACACGCTCCCCCAACCTAATACATATGCCTATAAAATTTCATGAAGATATCCCACATGGTTACTGAGTTATGGCGCGCACAAGAATGTTTACGGACGGACAGACGGACGGACAGCGCCACGACATAAAACGTCCGTTTTTTCAAAACGGGCGTATAAAAAATTGTTCCCTTTACAAAAGGTTTTGGGAAAAACATGGGTGTACTTTAACACTCTTTGGACAACAGAACAGCACTCTTTACAAGAGTCTTGTAGAGTTCTATTTTGTATGATGCTGCTCTGTTTGTCAATTTGAGACGGTTATTGATGAGTATATAACACAGGTTAATACACTGTTTATGGTGGGTTGGAGAGGTTACATTGAAAGCTTCACAGAGTCCAGGAAAAATTTTCTGTTCCTTTGATCTTTTTATTTTGCTTTCAAATGCAGTGTTTCTTCTTGTTATTTGGGAAAGACTATGTGTCCCAGGTGACTCACTGATAATAAACTAATAAACATTTAAATGGCAAGTCTGGGAACTCCAGATAAACTGTCATAGAATTTCATCATAGTACCTAGATCAGTGTTTTTCCCAGAAATTTCAGAAGCCGTCAAGGCATGTCGCTTTTAACACAAAAATCACATTTTGACTTGTTGATCAATTTTTAAAATCCTTGATATAGCAATGCTTTGTCAAAATTAGCCTAAATTATTGATGATCCTTGATACATCTAAAACAACTTTACTGGCTAAGAAATGAAAATAATAGCATTTTTATAAATTTTCATTGGAAATTAAGGCATGTTGCAAAGTTAATTTGAAGAGGAAAGCATGTTGCAAGCTACATGCCTTAATGGTCTGGAGAGATCACTGCTAGATAAAAATTTTTTTTTAATTTCACAGAAAAACTTAAGGTGAAGTGTACACATCCAAGTTTATCTATCATTTTTGCCGAGGGACACAACTTCTTTGACTTCTTGTTTACTTCCCTGGATGAGCAAGCCCTTCTACAGTAATGTCTCTTAAGGAAAGAATCTTTCCATGGAACATTCCTTCCCTTTACAGTTGATCCCATTAAGAAGGGTGTCAATGGCAGAGTTGCTTCCCCTGAAAGTTCACCTGTTAGTCTTAGGTTGTGGTACTTCATCAGTGCCATCATCAGAGCTCCATATAAGGGGTAACAGAGATACTTCAGAGATAATTTTTCTTATTTCTCATCGAAAACATACATTGTGACCCCTCATTAGAACCGTCTCGGCGAGACGGTTCTAACGAGGGGTCACAATGTATGTTTCAATGGAAAAATAAAGAAAATTATCCCTGTTGTCCCTTCTTATCTGGAGCTTTGAATACCACAACCTGAATGTTTACAAGCAGAATGAAGAAAAGTTATCTGAGTTTGAATAAAAATAAAACTTTTCCCAGGGCCCTCAAAGAAATCTAAGATTGTTTTTTTACCTCTGAGCAACATTTTGCACTGGATTTACGACTGTCTGCCCGACAAGGGATGCTCCATGATGTTGCTGTAGTTCACTACTATTAGTGGCGGATGATGAAAGGAAGGGGTGCTGTGAAGCTATGGTAAAAGTCTGTGAAGGGTTGGATGAAGTGATGTAATTCTGTGAGGTCATGATAACATTGGTAGGAATGACACTGGCTGCTATGTTACCGTGCTCCGTAGCAACACTGCCAGTGACGTCAGCCTCATTTTCAGCAAGGATCTCGTCTGCCCAGTCAAACTGCTGTCAAAAGAAATATGTTCATGCTAAAATCAGGGAACACTATCAGACCTTCATACATAAAACTTTTGAAAACGATAGTTTTCTTCTTCTGAATTCCACATAAAAGCAAGGTTTTCTGCTTTTGCGGATCCAGAAGAAAACTACCTAAGAACTAGCCTGGCACAACCTGTTTTCGACCGCTTAAGCATTATTTTGTCTCCTTTTATTTGCCTTTCATCTATTTCAAGTCAAATTCTTTTGATTATTGCCTTACATGGACCCTCAGTCAAGGCGCAACAAACACAGGGCAATAAAGTTTTGAGTTCCCTCCTTTGTGTGTAGCTAGACCCTTCATTTTGGAAGTCATCAGAGGTAGGGCATTCTGAAAATTAACAACCTAAATCCGATCGCCTGGGGTAAATATTTTCAGACAGAAAGAAATAACCCTGTAAATGTTTCTGTTGTCACAGTACAACATTACAAATGCAAAACACATACAAACTAGTTTTGGATACAAGCATGCAGACCAACACACTATGTCAATATACATCAGGTACATTTCTCTGAATGAACAGTTGACTCACTGGGGGTAGGGTTTATGTTTATGGTATACAATGATTTTTGCACCATCTACAAGAATAAAGCAAGTGCATTTTAACAGAAGTGAAGTTAGGCTCCACATCAGTATAAAAGATAATTGTTGAAGAAGATGATGAGGTATTTAATTTTTCAACTTCTGACATATAGATAATTTAAAAAAGCAGAGAAAATAAACCTGCTATAAGCACGGTAGACCAAACTTTTACCTCAAAATAGGTTTGTAGGATAAGCTTTTCAGTTTTGTTGGGAAACAATGGTCACAGAAAACACTTTTATTCATGAAGATGTATAATCAATGAATTTTGTTTTAAATATGTATAAATAGTAGCCATGGAAACAAGCAGATAATTTGGTAATAAGAAAAATATCAAGAAAACAGGGTACTTCTATGCAATGCTTATTCATGGATCACACTCAACTACCAAATCTGAAAGAAAACAAGCAAATTCGACGAATTTATGTCCCCCGCCTTGGAAACTAGGTCTCCACTGTATATACACTTAAGTGTTTGAGCTGGAAAAGCGGCTAAGTTAACAAGAGGGCCATGGTGGCCCTGAATCGCTCACCTGAGCATTAATCAGTTCACTGGCTCTGGTGAAGATTTATAAGAGTTTTTACCATACTAACATTTGACCTAGTTTTTGACCCGACATGACCCAGTTTCAAACTTGGCCTGGATATTGTAAGAATAAACATTCTGACACAGTTTCATTGAGATTGGATCAAAACTGTGCCCTCTGGAGCGTATACAAGGTCGTTCTTATATTTGACCTAGTGACCAAGTTTTTGACCCAACACGACCCAGTTTCAAACTTTACGCAGATTTCATAAAGATAAACATTCTGACAGAGTTTCATGAAGATTGGATCAAAACTGTGCCCTCTAGGGTGTACACAAAGTTTTTCTAAGATTTGACCTTGAGCCGACATGACTCAGTTTCATAGGGGGCTTAGATATATGGACAATAAACATTTTGACATAGTTTCATGAAGATTTGATCAAAACTATGCCTTCTAGTGCTTACACAACGTTTTTCTAAGATTTGACCTAGTGACCTAGTTTTTTACCCGACATGACCTACTTTCAAACTTGGTCGAGAGTTTATGAAGATAAACATTCTGACAAAGTTTCATAAAGATTAGATCAAAACTGTGTCCTCTAGAGCGTACACAAGGTTTTTTCTATGATTTGACCTATAGACCTAGTTTTCGACCCGACATGACCCAGATCAAACTTGTCCTACATATTATGAGGATAAACATTCTGACAAAGTTTCATGAACTTTGAATCAAAACTGTGCCTTCTAGAGCGCACACAAGGTTTTTCTAAGATTTGACCTAGTGACCTAGTTTATGACTCGACATGACCCAGTTTCGAACTTGGCCTAGAGTTTATGGAGATAAACATTCTGACAATGTTTCATAAAGATTGGATCAAAACTAGAGCGTACACAAGGTTTTTCTATGATTTAACCTAGTGACCTAGTTTTAGACCCGACGTGACCCAGTTTCGAACTTGTCCTAGATACTATGAGGATAAACATTCTGACAAAGTTTCATGAACTTTGGATGAAAACTGTGCCCTCTAAAGCGTACACAAGGTTTTTCTAAGATTTGACCTAGTGAACTAGATTTTGACCTGACATGACCTACTTTCAAACTTGGCTGAGAGTTTATGGAAGTAAACATTCTGACAAAGTTTCATAAAGATTAGATCAAAACTGTGTCCTCTAGAGCGTACACAAGGTTTTTTATATGATTTGACCTAGTGACCTAGTTTTTCATGATTTGACCTAGTGACCCAGTTTCAAACTTGTCCTACATATTATGAGGATAAACAATCTGACAAAGTTTCATGAACTTTGGATCAAAACTGTGCCTTCTAGAGCGTACACAAGGCTTTTGATTTGACCTAGTGACCTAGTTTTTGACCCAACAAGACCCAGTTTCGAACTTGGCCTAGAGTTTATAGAGATAAACATTCTGACAATGTTTCATAAAGATTGGATCAAAAGTGTGTCCTCTAGAGCATACACAAGGTTTTTTCTATGATTTGACCTAGTGACCTAGTTTTTTACCCGACGTGATCCAGGTTCAAACTTATCCTAGATATTATAAGGATAAACTTTCTGATTAAGTTTCATGAACTTTGGATCAAAACTGTGCCTTCTAGAGCGTACACAAGGTTTTTCTAAGATTTGACCTAGTGACCTAGTTTTTGACCCGACATGACCCAGTTTCAAACTTGGCCTAGAGTTTATGGAGATAAACATTCTGACAATGTTTCATAAAGATTGGATCAAAAGTGTGTCCTCTAGAGCATACACAAGGTTTTTTCTATGATTTGACCTAGTGACCTAGTTTTTTACCCGACGTGATCCAGGTTCAAACTTATCCTAGATATTATAAGGATAAACTTTCTGATTAAGTTTCATGAACTTTGGATCAAAACTGTGCCTTCTAGAGCGTACACAAGGTTTTTCTAAGATTTGACCTAGTGACCTAGTTTTTGACCCGACATGACCCAGTTTCAAACTTGGCCTAGAGTTTATGGAGATAAACATTCTGACAATGTTTCATAAAGATTGGATCAAAAGTGTGTCCTCTAGAGCATACACAAGGTTTTTTCTATGATTTGACCTAGTGACCTAGTTTTTTACCCGACGTGATCCAGGTTCAAACTTATCCTAGATATTATAAGGATAAACTTTCTGATTAAGTTTCATGAACTTTGGATCAAAACTGTGCCTTCTAGAGCGTACACAAGGTTTTTCTAAGATTTGACCTAGTGACCTAGTTTTTGACCCGACATGACCCAGTTTCAAACTTGGCCTAGAGTTTATGGAGATAAACATTCTGACAAAGTTTCATAAAGATTGGATCAAAACTGTGTCCTCTAGAGCGTACACAAGGTTTTTCTATGATTTGACCTAGTGACCTAGTTTTAGACCCGACGTGACCCAGTTTCGAACTTGTCCTAGATACTATGAGGATAAACATTCTGACAAAGTTTTCATGAACTTTGGATGAAAACTGTGCCCTCTAAAGCGTACACAAGGTTTTTCTAGGATTTGACCTAGTGACCTAGATTTTGACCCGACATGACCCAGTTTCTAACTTGTCCTAGATTTAATGGAGATAAACATTCTGACAATGTTTCATAACTATTCGATCAAAACTGTGTCCTCTAGAACATACACAAGGTTTTTTCTATGATTTGACCTAGTGACCTAGTTTTTGACCCGACGAGATCCAGTTTCAAACTTATCCTAGATATTATAAGGATAAATTTTCTGATTAAGTTTCATGAACTTTGGATCAAAACTGTGCCTTCTAGAGCGTACACAAGGTTTTTCTAAGATTTGACCTAGTGACCTAGTTTTTGTCCCGACATGACCCAGTTTCGAACTAGGCCTAGAGTTTATGGAGATAAACATTCTGACAAAGTTTCATAAAGATTGGATCAAAACTGTGTCCTCTAGAGCCTACACAAGGTTTTTCTATGATTTGACCTAGTGACCCAGTTTCGAACTTGTCCTAGATACTATGAGGATAAACATTCTGACAAAATTTCATGAACTTTGGATGAAAACTGTGCCCTCTAGAGCGTACACAAGGTTTTTCTAAGATTTGACCTAGTGACCTAGTTTTTGACCCCACATGACCCAGTTTCGAACTTGGCCTAGATTTTATGGAGGTATACATTCTGACAAAGTTTCATAAAGATTGGATCAAAACTGTGTCCTCTAAAGCCTACACAAGGTTTTTCTATGATTTGACCTAGTGACCTAGTTTTAGACCTGACGTGACCCAGTTTCGAACTTGTCCTAGACACTATGAGGATAAACATTCTGACAAAGTTTCATGAACTTTGGATGAAAACTGTGCCCTCTAGAGCGTACACAAGGTTTTTCTAAGATTTGACCTAGTGACCTAGTTTTTGACCCGACATGACCCAGTTTGGAACTTGGCCTAGATTTTATAAAGACTAACATTCTGACAAAGTTTCATAAAGATTGGATCAAAACTGTGGCCGCTAGAGTGTACACAAGCAAAAGTTGACAGACGTCCGGACGGACGTCCGGACGGACGGACGTACGACGGACGACGGACATCAGGGTATCCCAAAAGCTCACCCTGAGCACTTCGTGCTCAGGCGAGCTAAAAATGTGAAAAAAGTAATAAAAAAAATAATGTGAGGATTATATCCAAACCACATGCATATCTTCAGACCATGATCAAAATGCCTGTGAAGTTTCAAAGGAATTGGCATACAACTGTAGGAGGAGTTGCACACACAAGGTACCAACTATCTATTCACTTTGATAGTAAATGTATGAAAAATGGCTAAGTTCAATTTGCGAAAAAAGTAACAAGAGGGCCATGGTGGCCCTGAATCGCTCACCTGAGCATTAATCAGTTCACTGGCTCTGGTGAAGATTTATAAGAGTTTTTACCATACTAACATTTGACCTAGTTTTTGACCCGACATGACCCAGTTTCAAACTTGGCCTGGATATTGTAAGAATAAACATTCTGACACAGTTTCATTGAGATTGGATCAAAACTGTGCCCTCTGGAGCGTATACAAGGTCGTTCTTATATTTGACCTAGTGACCAAGTTTTTGACCCGACACGACCCAGTTTCAAACTTTACCTAGATTTCATTAAGATAAACATTCTGACAGAGTTTCATGAAGATTGGATCAAAACTGTGCCCTCTAGGGTGTACACAAAGTTTTTCTAAGATTTGACCTTGAGCCGACGTGACTCAGTTTCATAGGGGGCTTAGATATACTGACAATAAACATTTTGACATAGTTTCAAGAAGATTGGATCAAAACTATGCCTTCTAGTGCTTACACAACGTTTTTCTAAGATTTGACCTAGTGACCTAGTTTTTTTACCCGACATGACCTACTTTCAAACTTGGCCGAGAGTTTATGAAGATAAACATTCTGACAAAGTTTCATAAAGATTAGATCAAAACTGTGTCCTCTAGAGCGTACACAAGGTTTTTCTATGATTTGACCTAGTGACCTAGTTTTTGACCCGTCATGACCCAGTTTCAAACTTGTCCTACATATTATGAGGATAAACTTTCTGACAAAGTTTCATGAACTTTGGATCAAAACTGTGCCTTCTAGAGCGCACACAAGGTTTTTCTAAGATTTGACTAGTGACCTAGTTTATAACTCGACATGACCCAGTTTCAAACTTGGCCTAGAGTTTATGGAGACAAACATTCTGACAAAGTTTCATAAAGATTGGATCAAAACTGTGTCCTCTAGAGCGTACACAAGGTTTTTCTATGATTTGACCTAGTGACCTAGTTTTTGACCCGACGTGACCCAGTTTCAAACTTGTTCTAGATATTATGAGGATAAACATTCTGACAAAGTTCCATGAACTTTGGACGAAAACTGTGCCTTCTAGAGCGTACACAAGGTTTTTCTAAGATTTGACCTAGTGACCAAGTTTTTGACCCGACATGACCCAGTTTCAAACTTATCCTACCTATTATGAGGATAAACATTCTGACAAAGTTTCATGAACTTTGGATCAAAACTGTGTCCTCTAGAGCGTTCACAAGGTTTTTCTATGATTTGACCTAGTGACCTTGTTTTTGACCCGACATGACCTACTTTCAAACCTGGCCGAGAGTTTATGGAAGTAAATATTCTGACAATGTTTCATAAAGATTAGATCAAAACTGTGTCCTCTAGAGCGTACACAAGGTTTTTCTATGATTTGACCTAGTGACCTAGTTCTTGACCCGACATGACCCAGTTTCAAACTTGTCCTACATATTATGAGGATAAACATTCTGACAAAGTTTCATGAACTTTGGATCAAAACTGTGTCCTCTAGAGCGTACACAAGGTTTTTCTATGATTTGACCTAGTGACCTTGTTTTTGACCCGACATGACCTACTTTCAAACTTGGCTGAGAGTTTATGGAAGTAAATATTCTGACAATGTTTCATAAAGATTAGATCAAAACTGTGTCCTCTAGAGCGTACACAAGGTTTTTCTATGATTTGACCTAGTGACCTAGTTCTTGACCCGACATGACCCAGTTTCAAACTTGTCCTACATATTATGAGGATAAACATTCTGACAAAGTTTCATGAACTTTGGATCAAAACTGTGCCTTCTAGAGCGTACACAAGGCTTTTCTAAGATTTGACCTAGTGACCTAGTTTTTGACCCAACAAGACCCAGTTTCGAAGTTGGCCTAGAGTTTATAGAGATAAACATTCTGACAATGTTTCATAAAGATTGGATCAAAACTGTGTCCTCTAGAGCATACACAAGGTTTTTTCTATGATTTGACCTAGTGACCTAGTTTTTGACCCAACATGACCCAGTTTCAAACTTATCCTTGATATTATAGGGATAAACTTTCTGATTAAGTTTCATGAACTTTGGATCAAAACTGTGCCCTCTAGAGCGTACACAAGGTTTTTCTAAGATTTGACCTAGTGACCTAGTTTTTGACCCGACATGACCCAGTTTCGAACTTGGCCTAGAGTTTATGGAGATAAACATTCTGACAAAGTTTCATAAAGATTGGATCAAAACTGTGTCCTCTAGAGAGTACACAAGGTTCTTCTATGATTTGACCTAGTGACCTAGTTTTAGACCCGACGTGACCCAGTTTCGAACTTGTCCTAGATACTATGAGGATAAACATTCTGACAAAGTTTCATGAACTTTGGATCAAAACTGTGCCCTCTAGAGCGTACACAAGGTTTTTCTAAGATTTGACCTAGTGACCTAGTTTTTGACCCGACATGACCCAGTTTGGAACTTGGCCTAGAGTTTATAGAGATAAACATTCTGACAAAGTTTCATAAAGATTGGATCAAAACTGTGTCCTCTAGAGCGTACACAAGGTTTTTCTATGATTTGACCTAGTGACCTAGTTTTAGACCCGACGTGACCCAGTTTCGAACTTGTCCTAGATACTATGAGGATAAACATTCTGACAAAGGTTCATGAACTTTGGATGAAAACTGTGCCCTCTAGAGCGTACACAAGGTTTTTCTAAGATTTGACCTAGTGACCTAGTTTTTGACCCGACATGACCCAGTTTCGAACTTGACCTAGATTTTATAAAGACTAACATTCTGACAAAGTTTCATAAAGATTGGATCAAAACTGTGCCCGCTAGAGCGTACACAAGCAAAAGTTGACGGACGTCCGTCCGGACGTCCCCGTCCGGACGTACAACGGACATCAGGGTATCCCAAAAGCTCACTCTGAGCACTTCGTGCTCAGGTGAGCTAATAAAAAAAATAATCTAAGGATTATATCCAAACCACATGCATATCTTCAGACAATGATCAAAACACCTGTGAAGTTTCAAAGGAATCGGCATAAAACTGTATGAGGAGTTGCGCACACAAGGAACCCACTGTCTAGTCTAGTCACTATGATAGTAAAAAGGCCTAAAAAATTACTAAGTTCAACTTGCGGAAAAAGTGACAAAAAAAAATCTCAGGATTATATCCAAACCACATGCATATCTTCAGACCATGACCAAAACACCTGTGAAGTTTCAAAGGCATCGGCATAAAACTGTATGAGGAGTTGCGCACACAAGGTACCTACTATCTAGTCACTATGATAGTAAAAACGCCTAAAAAATTACTAAGTTCAACTTGTGGAAAAAGTGACAAAAAATAATCTCATCCAAACCACATGGGTATCTTCAGACCATGACCAAAACACCTGTGAAGTTTCAAAGGCATCGGCATAAAACTGTTGGAGGAGTTGCGCACACAAGGTACCCACTATCTAGTCACTTTGATAGTAAAAATGCCTAAAAAATTACTAAGTTCAACTTGTGGAAAAAGTGACAAAAAATAATCTCAGGATTATATCCAAACCACATGCGTATCTTCAGACCATGACAAAAACATCTGTAAAGTTTCGAAAGAATCGGCATAAAACTGTAGGAGGAGTTGCGCACACAAGGTACCTACTACATTAGGGGGACGGAAGGACGGACGGACGGAAGGACGGACGGACGGAATGCCCAAAACTATGTCCCTCCGCTTTTCTTCGAAAAGGCGGGGGACAATAACTGTCTAACATATCAGTCCCTGGTGTATGCAAATATACTATCACACCTGCAAAATTCAACGTTAAGATTTTAGTGAGGCAAAGTCTTAGGTGGTCGAAATTAGGCAGTGGTCAAAAATAGGTTTGGCCGGGATATATCATTACACACACTCCCGTTTCAAACTTCGTATCGACAATGACCACTTTAACTGTTTGCAGGGCTAATGCTTTGGTGCATTTTTTTGTGTGTGTGTGTGTGTGTGTTTCAAACAAAAAATAACGCTAAGAAGCAAGACCTGCTGAGCTCTGGCTTTGTGCGCTTTCATTTTACACAGCTTCACATAGGTCAAATCTTACATCAACTCTAGATATCTCAGTCTATGTTCAGCCAGAGCTCTAGATAAGACGGCGTATTTGATGATAATTATGGATAATTTTTCTTATTTCTCATCGAAACCATATGTTGTGACCCCTCATCTGAACCGTCTTGTCGAGACGGTTCAGATGAGGGGTCACAACATGTGTTTTTATGCAGAACAAACAAAAATTATCCCTAATTATCACCAAATACTCCCTCTTATCTAGAGCTCTGTTTGAAAGTATACTCATCACCTTTATACTGCTGTATTTTGGCAGTGGCTGAGTAACTACAACTTGGGCTCCAAATATTGCCCCCTTTCGTAAAATGCAACACCCTGGGGCATTTAATAGGATTAATAGGATAAAAGGTTAACTTTTGGAATCAAAGTAACAAAGTCAACTCACAGCAACATCATTGTTCCCAAATAGGTCACTTGTCTCGCTGAAATAAAAATGTGCAAAATAGTAAGCCCTGAAATGAATCAGTGCTTCAGATAAGAGTAACAGGGATAATTCGAAGATAATTTTTCTTATTTCTAAACAAAAACATATGTTGCGACCCTTCATTAGAACAGTCGCGGCGAGACGGTTCTAATGATGGGTCACAACATAATGCTTTATGGAAAATTATCCCAATTACCCCTTCTTATCTATAGCACTGACATTGAATTTCATCAATATTTTTCTGAACAGGTAAAACATCCATTGGAATTAACTTTTTTTTTCCAAGTCTTGAGTTCCATTAAACTTTAAAGGTAGGTTCCTGTACTTTGGAATGCATCATAATTTTGATGATCTTTCATCCAAGTTGTTGGAAAGCACTTATAAAAGGGAATAATAAGTTTCACTAAAAAGTGTAAATCAAAAAAAATATTAGAAAAGTTGTTTTGCAAGGGATTTCCTAACTCTGCTTCGCACACCAGTTAGCGCTATTTTTAGTTCATGCCAAAAATAGATAACGCAGCTGAGGTCATGCTGCATTGCATTTTGGGATAGTTTCAACACATTCACCATGCCAGGACCTCTAGGAGAGCTCACGACAAGGGAAAATTGACCTTTGGTGAATGGCATCAGAAATCGCGCACTTATAGACATAATAAACATAGTTATTTTTAGAACTGGAATTCCAACGAAAGAAAATAACCAAAAGGGAAAACGACTATTTTCTTCAACATCTGATGAGTTTCTCAGTAGCAACAACTGAGGAAAATAAGAGAATTCAATACTGCTCAGAAAAAGACGAAATTATTTTGTGGACATAATTGTTATCGCTAGTACAGGAACCTACCTTTAAAAGTTGTCAACTAATACAATACAAAACCTTGGGACGTTAAGGGTTGATTTTGCCTACAAATGAAATAAGGTAAATTAAAAGGTTAGATTAAGATGACATTCTACATATGGAGGTTGCTCCGATTTTCTGCATTTGCATGTTTACCATAAAAGTTAAAAACAGTTTTATTTTTAAAGAATTTGTTCTTAGGATGTGCTCTTGCATTAAGAACTTAGGTTAGTTAACACCATTGAATACAGGAATCCCTATGTGTTCTGACATCTTGAACCTCTGTGCACTGGTCTCAGCCATCAACATTTTTGTCTTCAAAATTAATGTTGCCAAGGCATTTTATACATAATGTCCTCTTTACAGGTGAAAGCATATATATATATAGAGGCCACATCAATAATATCAAATACTTACTCTATCACATCAAGTAATGACTCGCCATTCTCCATGTCAAGCTGAAACAAAACATGTCATCTATGAATGTCAGTAATACCACGATCTGTCCACACCTGTATTGGAGAGCTAATCAACCACAAAGGCTGAGAATATAAGTATCTTCCACCAGTATATGGTGTGGATAGAAAAAATCTGTCACGAGGGACACTGAAACGGCATCACAAGGCTTGCTTCGTGATGCCGAACAGTGCTCCCAGGTGACCGATTTTTATATCCATACCATACATCCATGACACTTTTTCTTGCATACCTTTTTGGTTTACAATAGAGACTTAGAGTAGAACATGCTCAAGAGTGTAACTTTAGCCATGCCAACAGCCACACATCAAATAGCTGTGTAAGCTAATCTAAAGGATATACCTCCAAAATTAAGTTCAGGAGAGCAGCCTCCTACACTTAACCCATGCAGTCTCAACCTAATGCACACTGCTATAAAGCGGTCTTCATGAAACTCCATCTGACTGCCTGACATGTCTGGTAAAAGTATTTTGAGTTTTCACGTATATTCCAATCGTTTTACAGTGCTGGAAGCTCGCAAGTGTCAATGTGGTGCAGGGATACAGACTTACTCATTTTTCATAGGAGCGAGCTGGGCCCCTAAAAACTGAAACTTAGTCGCCCAGCCAGAAATTTAGGGGCCCACATTTAAAACGTGTTATTCAGAATCTGCACGAGAATTGCGCCGTTTCCGTAGGCTTTGTAGTAAATCCTCTCCTTTCTTCATGGTTTTGTTTCCTTTTAGCAACCAGGTGTGAAACACCAGCAATGTATCGCCATATTACACGCGAAAAATTTATAAACAGTTAAGATTTTTAGCTGTCAAATTGGTCTATCTATCTATCTTCCATTACGAGGAGGCGGCCATGTCGTTTCTCAATAGTGAGTAAAATCCAACACACAAGTATGACGGAACACCGAATATTCATAGCCGATATCGGCAGGGAAGTTAGCAATACAATAGAGGTGGCGGATTTTACTCCAATCAAAAACACGCCAGACACACGCCGACAGCTGACGATCGCAAACTGGGCGACTATCATTTTAATTTTAGGCGCCCACCGGATTTTTTGCTCGCAGTGGGCGAGTGGGCGACCGCTAGTCTGTATCCCTGTGGTGGCCCAAAAGCTTAACAGGGCTACCTTTCAGTGGCCCAAATTCTCCAGTACCTAAAGTTCCCATTCATTTAGTATTGTCAGAAGATAAATTTGGGCCACTAAAGGTCATACTTTGGAAATTTCTGGTGGCCCGAAACAAAAATTAGGCGTAAATTTGGCCACTGGCCGTTTCCAGCACTGTTTTATGAGATTCGGTCCTGTAAACTCTCACAAAATTTTGTGAACTCTGTATAAAGTTTCATCCAGATACTCCAGCAGTTACCTACAGTAGTTACGGTGTGCAAAAAAAACATAGCCTTACAAACTAATCATAGGGATGTAACTCCAAAAGTAAGTGAAAGGGAGCATCCTTTTTATACCCCAAATACCCTCTCACAACCGAATACACAGTGCACTAAAAAGGTTGATTACTGCATGAACTATCAAATAAATGACAGTTTTCTGCTCAGGTTTTTGGAGTCACTATAAAACTTTGCCAAATTGGATATACCAGAATACAAATTAATGTCAGTTAAATGAGCAACTTAGACCTCATGCTTGTTCAAGGGTTTGAGTAAGACCCCTAAAACTTACCCATTTATTTAACCTTATATTGAATGGTAGCTCTTTGACTTGCTTTACTCATCTGGTATATATATTTCTGAAAAAAGACAGAAAAGGGAATAACAATCTGAATCAGCAGTTGACTGAATCCTACAAAGCAAAGCAGGAAAATTTTGGAAATTACATTTTATGATTTACATCAGAAACAGTCAAAATTTTACTGGTTCTCCAGCCAGACCCCCTATTCATGGCCAGTGAAATATTCCAGCCCTGCTGTAAGTTTTATGTTTAGGGTTGGACAGGGAGGGAGTTGAAGGGGCTGGTGGTATTCACACTATTCAATAATAACTAAAAAATAATGACATAACTGACAATTTCCAAGCAAAAGAAAAAACAAAAATTAGCCGGGACATGACAAAACAAAATGGAATGTGTGCCCAGCAAAGACCGGCATACACCCAGTCTGATCAGTTGTTTTACGGTGAGACGATTGACCGAAATCACCGAAATCTACGGAAATCACCGAAATCACCATAGGATTTACAGAAATCACCAAGAATAGTGTCAAATAAATGACTATACAGTCAAACCTGTCTTAAGGGATCACCCCATGGGACCCACAAAAATTGGCTGCTTAAGACAGGTGACCCCTTAATACAGGTTCATTTGCACTGTATTTTGGTCTAAGGGAGCCCAAAAAAGTGGCTGCTAAAGACAGGTGACCCCTTAAGACAGGTTCGACTGTATATGTATAACTGGTTATAAATAAGTCATATTTTTCTTTCCTGATAAAAAATCTGCAGTATTATATAAGAAATATGCATAAAATAGCACCATAGTGACGATAAACCGAAATCACCATTAGCTGATGTTTCAATACACTCATAAAATCGATAACCGAATCACCTATAGGTATAGACTTGTAAAACATGCATACACAGTAAAATCGACCAAAATAAAGCATCTTTAATGCAATCTTGATTTTAAATTTAAAAGTCTGTAGGTAATTTTCAACCAAGTATCCAACAAGCCTTCCTTTATATTAACCGACAGAGTTATGCTTGTATGTATCGACGATAAACCAAAATCACCACTGAACTCTTTCTTCTCAAATTTGGCTGGCTCAGATAAATTCGACAATTTGGTGATAAACCGAAATCACCGATGAAATATAAAATAAAATGAATAAAACACACACAGGTAAATAAAAAATATCTTATATCTCTTTCCTGTAACAGAAGCATTAGGTGTTTTTATTTCTTCATTTATTCAATTACAAGTGTATAATTTCAATACAAATAACGCACGCCCAATATTATTTTTCCGAAATAATTTTCTTTGTAACCTAATCAATTTATAATAAATCCTATATTTTCTTGTATGATGGTATACACTGACCGTCATTTTTTTGAAGTTTGTTTTAAATACACTGTATAACAATTAGTTTTACTAATAATGCCCAATCAGTTCACTTAATTATATAATCACGGCGGCATATACATTAAACATATTACGCTATGCGATTAAACTGCAACAAAGAAAGATTAGAGAGAGAGAGAGAGAGAGAGAGAGAGAGAGAAAAGAGAAAGAATATGCCAAAACTAAAATGCAGACATGACGACAGGAGGAAATTTTTGCAGGAGGAAATGTTTTGCTTATTTTTAATATTGTATGTAGTATATAGAATAGATATAACGTTTTTGCCTGTTCTCCTGTGTCCGTTTGCTCGTCCGTATAAGGTCTCATTTCGTGTAAAAATGTGCGTTAATTTTTCTCTAATAGTGTTTCGTATGAACAAAATATTAGTAAGTATCGATCTTAATTTATTTGCAATTTGTTGATGCTGATGCTGTTGCTGACTTAAGGCCAAGGCCACAGACTTTGAACTTTTGTATCATTTGGGCTAAATTTTTGCGTCACGTTTTATCTCTCTGAAATTCTTAATGGGAACTTGTCATATAAGCGTAGTATTATAAGCAGTATCATTACAGGGCTGAGACTGACTAGTGTGCATCCTGTCGATGCTGGTGTTGAGTTAAGGATGCTGGTGTTGACTTAAGGTCGTGTGCCGCTAGCACTAGGAGTCTAACCCACGACCACCAATCCCCCTTCCCTCACTCCAACCCCGACTGCCATGAGTCAGAGACACACAATTCACCAGGCCTTGCGGTCCGCTTTGATTAATTAATTAATTATCAGAGCTGGGAAGCAATCAGCCATAAAACGTCTTTTGTCCCAATTATTATTGCAACAGCTGGAGGCGTTCCGAGTAATTTAAGTTCTTTGTGGTGATTTCGGTCCAGGGCTCTCACACCCCTTTTTGGGAATGGGGCCGGGGCCTTTGGAATTGGGAAAAATAGCGACATTTTGTCTTAAATTGGGAAAATTTACATTGTCTAATGTGTGAAGTTTTCATTGTCAGACCAACACAACTTACATATGGTATTGCTATATCAGTCAATAACCAGACAGAGCAGATAGTGAATCATAATAAATTTTATCAGACAGTTGGGATATTAGCAAAACTATTTGTGTGTGTTGAGTTCTTTCTTTCCTTTGAACTGGCAACTTCCCTATCTTGCCACTGTCAAACTGAAGACAAGACTGGGACCCCCCAAAAAAGTGTTACAATATGACAACAGTATATAACACTCTAGGTTTGAAGTATATATGAGCTAAGTAAGCATAATTCATTCAGACTTAAAACTTGTAAGCTGTGGTAAGTATGCATATCATCATTCACTGATCATTTTTATGCACTTTCAAGAACAATTTAGATGTTTAATTTTTGTTCAATATTTTAAACTTTGTTGTAAAATATGGCAGATGTACTTCGAAAAATATCCCTCTTTCTTCAGATTAAATTCCCAATATCCCTGAAAACAATATATCAGAGGTAAAAAAAATATACTCTCAGACACCTCAGAAGCCCTGGTTAGGTTGCTGTTACTGTGGAATAGGACACTTTTCTACTGCCATGACTGGCTATGTAGAACAAAGTACCATACCATAGTTATGTGAAGTTGAGAGAAAGTGGACTTTCACACAGCAAAAAATGACAAAACTTTAGTCCTGCAAGTACAAAACACCCACTGTATGTCACTTTCACTGAAATAACTCTTGGATGTCACGTAAATCCTGTTTATGATTTTGGATATGGCCGAAAATGTCTGTGAAAATCGATTCCGGTACGAAATGCAAAAACAGCCGAATCATCCTCCACTGGTGAAGCTCCGATCAAAATTTAGCATAGGAAGGCTTTAGTTTAAAGAATAAGTCAAAATATTGTTCACCACAACAATATTGGCCCTTAAAGGAAAGAAAATATTAACATATTGCAGCCAAAATCGCTAGGCTATTCGCCATCTGTCAGAAGGGAAGTAACTCTAACAGTACATGATAAAACCCGGTACCAGGTTCCAGTAACAAACGATGACGATCGTGATTGAAAATGTAATTGCTTCCTGAAGTTTTAAAGTTATAAATTATGTTATCACTTTTAGTTTAAGGTGGTTTTTAATACATTTTGCATTGACACAACTGCAGTTTTCTCGGACCAAACAGAGTTTAGATTCCAGATGAAAAATTCCCAAACAGACTTAGTCAGATTGGGAATTTTTCATCTGGAATTGGGAAAAAAACATACTTTTTGGCATTGGGAATGGGGCCGAATTTCGGCCCCAAATTTCGGTGATCGAGAGCCCTGCGGTCAATCGTCGAAAAGGTGATTTCGAACCTAAAACCTTGGGAAAAACTCTTTACTATTAATTTATTTCTGTATTTGTTAGTTTTTTAATTGATTTAGAAGCAATTTTAATATATCTGCCAAACAAAAAACTAGACATACGTCTTTTTTTTTCCAATACTGGGGCTAATACCAACACAGACTTTTTGATGCAGGCCCATGGGTGATTTCCGTTTATCCTATCTTAATACATCTATATTAAAAAATATAATTTATTTCTTTTGTTTTACAAATAAATTCAATACATATTATCAATAAAAGGTGATTTCAGATGAATTCAGTGGTGATTTCTGCAAATTCTACGGTGATTTCAGTAGATTTCGGTCAATCGTCTTACCCGTTGTTTTATTGTTTTACATCCACAGAAAACAGCTATGGTCATGTCAGAACGGTCAGTTACCCTAACCACACTATTCCTGGGCAGGTTTAGACCTCCTAAGCGGTTAACCAGTACTAAGTGCACATACTTTCGCCACTAACTGACAACTGCCCTTCTTGAATCAGCAGAAGGAGAAACGAAAGTATGGGGCCAGACCGGGTATTGAACTTGGTACCTCTGGCTCTTGAGTCAGACAAGCAACCGACTGCGCCACGCGGCCCATCACAGTCTTCCCTGTGCGCTTAAAGAGCAGCTATTCAGCCCAGTGCAATCAGAGTCTTTGCCATCCGCATGGAGCTAGCGTAGACCCTTAGCTGCCCTCTAAGCACACAGCGAAGACTGATCAGATGGGACGGATTCCCCGGCTGATCAGAGTCTTCGCTGGGCTAACACGCCACTTTGTTGGTTTTGTCGTGGTGTGGCTCAAATCATGATGTATCAGTGAGGGGTCAGAACATAAGTTTTGGAACACTGTAACAGTATGAGCCTCACTCTACCTATGGCAGTGCTGTAAAAAAAGTTTTCCAGGCTTTCTGTACGATTCATCAGACTTGGCATACAACTTACAAGTATTGATACTTTTCACGATAGTTAAGGCCTGAATCAACAATAAATGGCCTGTTAGTAACATCTTATTAACACATAACTGGTGTTTTTAGGGTCGACTATTTTTGACAGTCTGTCCCCGAGACTGTTTTGAAGACTGACTCAAATCAAATCGACTTGTCAATCTAAAACGGACTTGTCTGACTATTTTTGAGGAGGATGAATGCTTTTTCTCTTGTTCAAAGTGCTCCTAAGGTCAGCCAGTGTAAATGTTTACTATACAAAACTGCTTACATCTTATTACTAATTAGTCAATTTGCCTTGGTGTAAATAACTGAAAAGCGCTAATTTCTAAAAGGCCGCACGTGATCCGTTTAATTGATTAGATTTATTGTCTCAATTTACGTGAAGTATGAGAATGTGGATGTACTTTAAAAATATGTGACATAATGTAATTGACTAGCTGTGTACAGCAAATGATTGTGTAAAGCTGGCCCGGCTAAACTCCCAGGTTTCATGGCTATTATGACATTGTCCTTTGTTCTTATTTCACAGTTTTTTAGTGCTTACGAAAAAGCGGCCATTCTTGTGCAATAGTGCATTCAAATGACCTCGTTTTTGCGAGACGTTTTCCGCTAGAAATTTCTGCAGCACTGCGTGAACAATTGGACATAAAGGCATTATTTTCAGCCACAAAAGCTCAAAACCTTCGGAGCTCAGCCTTTCCCAGCGAATTTTATCAGCTAAATAATATTCAGAAAACACTCACCGTCATGTACCGTGCCAATGACCCGACGGGTTGAACATAGGCAAAACAAGGGCAAAATTGACCTTTGATCTTGCCGACGTCATGGAAAAGTTCTTTCTGTTTTTGCAGAAAAAGCGAATAATTTAAGGCTGCAAAATCTTTATTTTGGTAGGAGGAGATTCTTAATCGTCAAATACATAGTTTGGTACCAAAATTATCACTGGAAATGCTTTATTTGGTGAAAAGTATATATTTGGCGGGAATATTTACGCCAGTGACGTGTAGACCATCGATCTAATTGTTACTAAATTTAGCTTACATACGTAAATGACCTAATTTCTAAATTTGACATGCGGCATAATATATGTAAACATGAGCTCAGTTTTGGCCTGGCGCTCGACTGATCACGAGCATTCATGCGAATCAAGCCAAACTGGCATGATCGTAAACAACAGTCTGGGGCGTTTGATAGGATTAATACGGTAAAAGGTTAACTCAACTCACAGCAACATTGTTGTTCCCAAATAGGTCACTGGTCTCACTGAAATAAGGTACGAGTCACTTATGACAAGGGGGGGGGGGGGGGGGGATACATTTAGGGGAGGGGGGGGGGGGGGCGGATTTTTTTTGGTGATGTGCTGGGGATCGGAAATAAAAAAATATGGTGGGGGGGGGGGGGGGGGTCACATATTCTATTAGGCATATTGTGTGTGTGTGGGGGGGGGGGGGGGGGGTCAGAATTCTTCCATCAGTCTTCATTTTTAAATCAGTTCTCAGCTTCTGGGGGGCTTCGCCCCAGACCCCCCATTAATCCTAAAATTTCAGACTCTATTCTTTCAAATTCAAAAGCTTAAAGACGTTAATGGAAATGACACACAAAACTTGGGCAGTTTTTATTAAAAAAAAACAAAAAAAAACGTTTTTTTTCATTAACTTGCTAGCAACGTTATAACAGCATACAACTGTCTATAAAATCATGTCGAGTAGATGATTTTCTTCTCAATTAAATTTAATGCCTGCGTTTGTGATATACCCTCTCCAGGTGTCTTGTCATCAGCAAAGCTGTGGCCAGACCCGCTCCCTCCCCTTAAATAATATTAACAGTTTTATTGAACATTTTACAAACAGATTTCAAGATGGCCATAAGCAGAAGAAAAAGTGCAAGAATTGCAGACAAAATTTTAACAGACCATTAGACTGAGATCAATCTGACATAAAATAGGTAATAAGGTGTGTATGTGAAGGGTAGATGGGCTATGAGCCACCAAAATTTTTCCGACCCCACCCCCCCCCGTCTCACCGGATTTTTTCCGACCCCCCCCCCCCCCCCCGATAGGTGACAAAAAAGTTTATGATCCCCCACCATCCCAGATCCGCAGCTATACCCTTCACACAAACCTTGTATTATACCTTTTTATGTCAGACTGACTTCAATCAAACCTGTGTGAAACACAAAGGACATTTTCTTACTCGAACAGGTTGATAAATCATGCAGATTAATGGTCTTAAAATTTTGTCAGCATATTTTTGGACTTTTCTTCTCGCTTATGGCCATCTAGAAATCTGTTTGTCGAATGTTCAATAAAACTGTTAATAATTTAGTAATGGAGAGGGGGACACAGCCCCCAGAAGCCACTATAGCTTTGCTGATGACAAGGCAAGTGGAGAGCTGATATCACAAACGCAGGCATAAAATTTAACCGAGAACTAGAAAATTGTGAATGTTAGACACAGATGATGCCCCCGGGTAATGCCTGTTCCCCTCGGCCCCACCCATGACAAACTGCATTCTCCCCTTTGTCCCAACCAATGGTCTTTTCTTCAAAAAGAAATTAATACATCAAATGCATAGCCAGACCCCGAAAAAAAATCTTCATTTATAAATGCCTAAAGGACCTGGTATGATAAGGGCCGTTTTTGGTCCCCATTCATATTAAACAAAGTACTCGCTTTAAATAAAGAGGGCGGCTGGGGGAGGCAGTGAACTATATAAGTCACTGGGGGAGGGCAACTTGATTTTTTGTTCGTTACAAATTGCGAAAAAAAGGAAGGCCTATTTAAATATTTCTAAAAATATTTTTAGATATTTCTAAAAGCTTAAAGTATTTAAATATTTCTAAGAAGAAATATTTTGTATATCATAAATTCACAATGCTTGTTAGACAAGTCTAAATAACTTTCTGTAAATAATCAACAAATTAATCACAACACTGTGGAAGGAATGTGCTCTGGGAGGATCAGGTTCTTTGCTCTAGAAGTTGGCCCTGTGAAAAAAGGGAGACTAAAATGAATGGCAGTGTTGCTTCCCTTAAAGGGGTTGCCCTTGCATATTATTTCATGTTTTATCATAAAAGTATACGGTGCCCCATGAACTCTCGAATATGTCAGTATAGATGCAATGATATCATTTTGTTGACATGGTTTAAAAAAGGGAAAAGAAAGAAGAAAGGGAGAGCTTAATAATAAGGCCTCCTTTTGCTGAAGCGGTGATGCAGGGGTAATTTATGCAATGAAGTTCATTGCATGAGTAGCTCTTGCATCGTCGCTTTGTGTCTTTGGGGATGTTTGGTTGATCTAGACATTTTCCCACCATTTTTATAAAGGGGGACTATCTTGGTGACATCCGGTTTACCTGTGTGTGGCAAAGCCCTTCCCACTAGGATCTGCTGTTGAGGGGCAGAGTTTGCTTCTTGGAGAGCAGATTCTTCCCTTCAGGGGCTGATCTGTTGGGTGAGGGGAGGAAAAAAATGAGAATGGCAGGATGGTTTACCTAAGGGAGTACTCAAGCACCTTCATGATTGTTACAATAAAAGTGCCCTTGTCACGTGACTATGGATTAAATTTGTTACTGTCGCCCAAAGATATTTTGTTTCCCGCGCAAATAGTTTAGCATGCCCATTTAAGTATAACAGGTAAAACAGGTAGTGAATAGCCTCGGGCAATTATCCTCAGCTTTTGCAATACTTCCATGAGTATACATTAGTCAAATAGTTGGTACGTGGTCGCAGTGACATTTTTTTTTAAAGACTTTTTCTAAAGAGTTCTTAGGGACGAGTCATTTATTGTCAGGTGTGTGTGTGTGGGGGGGGGGGGGGTCGGAATTTTTTTTTGTGATGTACTGGGGGGGGGGGGGGGGGGGGTCGGAAATAAAAAAGCCATGGAGCAGGGGGGGTCATATATTTTATTCAGCATATTGGGGGGGGGGGGGGTCAGAATTCTTCCATCAGTCTTCTTTTTTTTAAAAAATCTCTCAGCTTCTGGGGGGGGGGGGGGGGCAAAGCCCCCCAGACCCCCAATTACTTATATTCTTGTAAACTTAAACTCAAGCTTAGAGACATTAATAGAAATGACGCACAGAACTTTGGCACTTCATATCTGAAAAAGATATTTTTCATAAATTTGCTAGTAAAACAGTATGTAATTGTCTATAAAATAATGTCGGCCATATGATTTTCTTCTGTATTATATTTGATGCATGCATTTGTGATATCAGCTCTCCAGTTGCCTCGTCACGAGCAAAGCTATTGTGGCTTCTGGGGGCTGCGCCCCCAGACCCCCCGCCATAACTATTATTAAAAGTTTTATTGCACATTCAACAACAGATCTCTGGATGGCCATATGCAGGAAGAAAAGAGCAAAATATCAAGATATGCTGACAAAATTTAAAGACCATTAACCTGCATGATTTATCAACCTGTCAAAGTAAGACAATGGTCTTTGTGTTTCATACAGGTTGGATTAAGGTCAGTCTGACTTAAAAAAAGGTAATACAGTATGTGGGTGAAAGGTAGCTGGGGTGATGGGATGGTGGTGGTGGTGGGGGGGGGGGGGTCATAAACGTTTTTGTCACCTATCTGGTGGGGGGGGGGGGGTCGGAAAAAAAATTCTGGTGAGACTGGGGGGGTCGGAAAAATTTTGGGGACTCGAATGAAAATGTACCCGACCCCCCCCCACCTGATAATAAATGACTCGTCCCTTACTTGCTTCGTATTTAATATTGTTATGCTGTTATTTTTATTCTTGTTCATTTTTTTTCTTTTTTCTTTTTTTCTTTTTATTTTGTATTATCATTTTTTTCTTTGTCAGTTTTATTTTCCATCGTTACTAACTTGAATAGATATAACGCGGTGGTATAATGGCCGGTAAATATTCTATTCCGCTGATGTCACTGGTTTGATCTCAAGATTCAATCAGACATGCCGTCACGGCATTAAGAGACATTAAATTTATTTTTCCAACTAGACAGCGTAAGCCTACTGGTATTTCGAAAGCGTCGGATTGAAATCTCAACATCAATTGCGAAAAATTAAGATTACCCATCAGCCATATCACGTTGAATTAACATTGAACTAACGCTGAATCAACGTTGCGTCGACGTTGAATCAACTCTGACATTACTTCAACGTCGTGTGCCTAATGGGTAGGTATTTAGCACCTAGAAAAAATAATAACCTCAAAAGCAAGAATATCAAACAAACACACACAAAAAAAACATACACGTGTGATTCGAACCTACGACCGTAGACAAACCAAGCTAAATGTTGGTAATCTGGTCCACTGAGCTACTTTGCTTCGTGATTTATTCTGTGACATTTTAACCATTATGATATGGTCAGGCGTCCTAACTTACTACAGGTAAGTACCTGTCACCCCTTTCAATGGTGCGTGCCATGTTTACACCAATGTTTGTCAATAACACATTATCGTTGGGCCACTGTATCTCAAATACTTAGTTTGTGTTATTGGCAATAATTTATGCCTTGAAGGAAAAAGTAAAACATATCACTTGTGCCACTATTTTTCTCGGTCAAGGTGGTTATCACCACTTATGGTATTTAGGGTGTGTGGGTGCACCTATATATTCTTCTGCCATTTTTACAAAGGGGGAATACTTAGGTGGCTTCCTGTATGTTTTCCCTTTAGTGGAACCCCTCCAGCTTAGATGTACTCTTGAGGGGAGGTTTGCTCATCGGGGAGCAAATTCTTCCCTTCAGGAGTTTTGCTTCCTAAAGGTGTGTGGAGGAAAAAAAGGCAGGGTTGTTTCCCATGAAGATGTACCCATTCACCTTGAATGTGTGTACAAGGTTTTACTTACACTTATATCTGTCATACGCATGGATAGGAATCGATGTGGTTTTATTAGCAGATGATCAATGAACATATCGCTTGTATCTTTACATGAAAACCGGGAGGTCCGTCGTTGCTCATGGCATGTAAGGTGGGAGGGTGCGCTTCCATATCTCTTATTTCTGCCTTTCTCAGAGGGCGTCTTATTGTGACTTCCTGTCAGTTTCCGTAACTGTCGCAGCCCTTCTCAGGGGCTCTGCTCTCGTTGGAGGAGTTTGTTCCTAGGAGAGCAAATTCTTCCCATACGAGAGGATTGGCTTTGGGAAGGGAAGCAGCTTTCTAAATGACAAAGTTTGTCTCCCTGAAAGTGTGCCCTTTCACTTCAAATTGTAGTTGTATTACCTAAGTGTGCATATCAGACTTTTTGTTCCTGATATGATCTGTCATTTGGATTCTTGCCTTGATCATATTTAGTTACTCTATTATCTATCACCTTCTGTAGGTGCTCCTATGTGGGCCGAAAATTCGTAATAAACTTTTTGTATCTTGGTATGGGATTTTACCCAAAACACAAATTCTGATGACGTTTACAACACGGAAGTGAAGTTTCACTTTCGCTTTGGCTGTTGTAAAGTACTTTTCTGAGTTTAAGCGTTGTGACCGTTGTCTCAAACATTTAGAGTTAGGTCATCAAATTCTTCCCGATTGTTTATTTATCATAAGTCGTGTAGTATTTAGCCAATTTACCACTACAAATGGCTTCTGGAACGCTGGATAGGTTGTGTTGGCATGGCTGTCACCTCTCATAACATCAACCCACCAACCAACCTGGGACTTTTGCAAATCTGTATCCTCTTCTGATATCAAATGTCACAAGTATCCATTTGTTTAAGGTGAATGGATAGGGCAGCTGCGGCAGTATTCGACCAGTCAGTGCAATTAGTTTAATTACCGTTATCTGTCCATAATTATGCGTAAAAACACGTTTTACATTGTTTACAATACATACCTTCTCTAACCGGAAGTTATCAGAGGCGTACTCGATTAACAATTTTCCGCGTCAAAACCATTTGGGGTCCCCAAGGGGGGCGTTCTAGTATTCGACCAGTTGAGGTAAAATTCGACCAGGTGTACGTTTTTAAAAAATATGTGTCATAGCTCCAGGAATCACTTCAGAAACATTTTTCAAGCACTGTATATATTCAATGCATACTAAACTGATTGAAATCATTTAGTAATAACAAAATTATCATCGTCTCCCTAAGCTGACAAGGACGCTATTACAAAGTAGTGCAAGAAATGATTCACATTTCAAGCACAGGCACTTGTTTCACAGAAATGATATTTTATGTAACATTTTCTATTTGTTTAAGTATTGTTTTACTGTTTGAATAAAATCATTAATCAAATTAGAAGTCTTCATCATACTATTTAATTCATCCTGTTTGGGGACTCAAATTAATCCATACCTGGTCGAATACTACATACTGCTCATTGACCTGTTCTAGTATTCGACCAGCACTGGTCACGTGATTGTAAAGGTCAAACCATATTTGGACAAGGTGCACATGGTGATATGAAGCGTGACTACTTGTTATTCACAAGAAGTTGATCTTTTGTAAATTATGTTACTTCTGATTTTCATTTGAATATAAAGTATATTCCTTACAGGAAGTTATAAAAATGGCGGAAATTGCTAGTCTGACTTGATTCAATTAAATTATAATGACCACAAGTGACTTTTTATTAGCACAGCCCATTCAGCAACTAGAGAAAAAGAAGGAGTAATTGCGCATGCATAAAAATATGAAAGCAAATATTTGATTGGTTGATACATATTGAGGCTACAGACAGGGAAAACCTGAGCTGGTCGAATACTGCAGCTGGTCGAATACTGCAGCGGGTGCCCTACACTTTCAGGGGAAATAACTCTACCATTTTCCATAATTCTGCATTGTTTCTCAATGAGGGTAAACTCAAGTAAAAGATTTTTCTCTTCATAGAGCAAATCCTAATTTTCTTTAAGAGTAGACCCTTTTTTCATCATCCAGGAAAGCAAATTAGAAGTCTCAGAAGTTGTTTCCCTTTGTAAAAAAGGCAGAAAAAACATGGATCTGTACCCATACACCTTTAAGTATGCCAAAATGCAAAATCAGTTAAGAGTTTACAAATTCATTATGGTAGCAATGATTGGCCGTGTATGCAAGGGGACTCGGTGTTCCAGATAAGAGGAGGTAAAGGGGAAAGCTAAACGGTAAATTTTTCTTACCATTAAAACAAACATTGTGACCACAAATTAGAACCGTCTCAGTGAGACGGTTCTAATGAGGGGTTACAATGTATGTTTTTGTTGAGAAATAAAAATAAAAAATCTTTGAATTATCCTCATTACCATCTCTTATCTGGAACTCTGGGACTAAAACATATGCAAACAGGAAATACTAAGATCAGCCTGTATTCACACAGTCTGATCAGAGTCTTCCATCTTTGCATAAACAATTTATGAATCCTATAGGCAGGGCTTTATCCATGTATTTTGGGAATGGGGCCTTTTTCATAAAATTGGGAAAAAATTTGGCCATTTGGGAATGAAAATTCCAGGTATAAGTTGCAAAAGTTGGGAATTCAGCATGATTTGAAAGAAATTCTGTTTGGGAATGGGGCCTGTTTTCGGCCCCTATGAACACATAGAAAATCCCCTGATAGGGAATAGAAAAAATTCTGCTCCATTTGTACAAATGCACAGACTGATTTTAGTATTTACAGTATGCACTTGGCATAAGTTTTTTTCAGGTAATGCCCAGAACTCAAAATAGGAGGGGTATTTGATGATAATTGAGGGATAGTTTTTTTAGCTCACCTGAGCCAGCGGCTCCGGGGGAGCTTATAGGATGGTAAGGCTCCGTCGTCGTCCGTCGTCCGTCGTCCGTCCGTCGTCCGTCCACAATTTCAAACGACTTCTCCTCTGAAACCGCTGGGCCAATTTTAACCAAATTTCATATAGAGCCTCCTGGGACCTTAGGAACAAAAAGTTGTTCAAACGGTCCTGGTCACATGACCAACATGGCCACAACGCCCATATATGGTAAAAACCTAAAAAAATCTTCTTCTCCAGAACCAATAGGCCGATGGCCTTGAAACTTGGTATGTAGCATTGGGTACGCGAGTACTACCAAGATTGTTCAAATTATGACCTTGGGTTGACCTTGACCTTTTTTACTGTAAGGTCAAATTTGCTTCCTTGTGCTTTTATATGGCAAAATGCCAGAACATAAGATATCTTGGAAACTGTTGCAGATTTTGGGCTAAAAACCAGTATCTACAGTCATCTTAATGAGTACGTGAAGATTTGTGACTTTAAGAGGTCAAGGTCATTCTTTGACCTTTGACCCAGAACTCTCATATTTTGACATTTTCGAACAATCTCCTCAACAGCCACTGAGCCAATTGAAACCAAATTTCATATAGAGCCTCCAGGGGTTGAGGGAACAAAAATTTATTCATACTGTCCTGGTCACATGACCAACATGGCCGCCACGCCCATATATGGTAAAAACCTTTAAAAATCTTCTTCTCCAGAACCAATTGAACGATGGCCTTGAAACTTGGTATGTAGCATTGGGTACTCGAGTACTATTAAGATTGTTCAAATTATGACCTTGGGTTGACCTTGACCATTTTACTGCAAGGTCAAATATGGGAAAATGCTAGAACATATGATTTCATTGAAAGTTTTGAAGAGTAAGGCCTAAAATTGGTTAATGCAGTTGAGTACATGAAGATTTATGAGTATAAGAGGTCAAGGTCATTCTTTGACCTTTGACCCAGAACTCTCATATTTTTACATTTTCAAACAATCTTCTCCAAAGCCACTGGGCCAATTGTAACCAAATTTCATATAGAGCCTCCAGGGGTTGAGGGAATGAAATTTTGTTCAAAAGGTTCAGGTCACATGACCAACATGGCCACCACGCCCATATATGGTAAAAACTTTTAAAAATCTTTTTCTCCAGAACCAGTTGACTGATGGCCTTGAAACTTGGTATGAAGCATTGGGTATTCCAGTTCTATCAAGAGTGTTCAAAATGATATTCTTGGGTTGACCTTGACCATTTTACGGGAAGGTCAAATAAGGGAAAATGCTAGAACATAAGATTTCATGGAAAGTTTTGAAGATTTAGGCCTAAAAATTGGAAAATGCAGTCATCTTAATGAGTACATCAAGATTCATAAGTACAAGAGGTCAAGGTCATTCTTTGACCTTTGACCCTGAATTCTCATAGTTTGACAATTTCAAACTTCTTTTTAAAAGCCAATGGTAACCAAATATCATATAGAGCCTTCAGGGGTTGAGGAAACGAAAATTTCTTCAAATGGTCTGGGTCACATGACCAACATGGCCGCCATGACCATATATGGTAAAAACCTTTAAAAATCTTCTTCTCCAGAACCAGTTGACCGATGGCCTTGAAACTTGGTATGTGGCATTGGGTACTCCAGTATTATCAAGATTGTTCAAATTATGACCTTTGCTTGACCTTGACCTTTTTATGGCAAGGTCAAATATGGCAAAATGCTACAACATAAGCTTTCATGGGAATTTTTGAAGATTTTGGCCTAAAAATTGGTATATACAGTCATCTTAATGAGGTCATGAAGAATTATGAGTACAAGAGGTCAAGGTCATTCTTTGACCTTTGGCCCAGATCTCTCATATTTTGACATTTTCAAACATTTCCTCAAAAGCCAAAGGGCCAATTGTAGTCACATTTCATATAGAGCCTCCAGGGGTTGATGGAACAAAAATGTGTTCAAATGGTCCAGGTCACATGACCAACATGGCCGCCATACCCATTTATGGTATAAACATTTAATATTTTTCTTCTCCAGAACCAATATGCCTATGGCCTTGAAACTTGGTAAGTAGCATGGAGTACTAGAGTACTTCCAAGACTGTTCAAATGATGACCTTGGGTTCACCTTGACCTTTTTTTGCAGCATGGTCAAATATGGGAAAATGCTAGAACATAAGATTTCATGGAATGTTTTGAAGATTTTGGTCTAAAAAATGGTATATATGGTTTTCTTAATGCGTATTAGCACATGAAGATTTATGAGTACAAGAGGTCATGGTCAGTCTTTGACTTTTGACCCTAGACTCATATTTTGACAATTTCAGACATAAGAAAAAGCGACTTTGCCAATTGCTCAGGTGAGCGGATCAGGGCCTCATGGCCCTCTTGTTTATTTCTCTTTGAAACCATATGTTGTAACCCCTCATTTGAACCGTCTCATTGAGACAGATCAGATGAGGGTCACAACATATGTTTTTATGCAGAATTAACAAAAATTATCTCTAATTATCACCAAATACTCCCTCTTATTTAGAGCTATAGATGCCAATACAAAAATATAAATGTATCTGCTGAATTCTCTCTTTTTAATATTGCAGGTCACTCTTCATATGGGACTGAGGTGTGAGGCTTCTAAGATACATGTGTACTTAGTTACTTTAAGTTTCTTCTTTGTAAACTTTATAACTTGGAAAGATTTATGATGGAAAGAAGAGATCCCTATGAATGTATGTGCACCATTACAGTTAAAGGAACAGCTGAGTTGGCTGATGAGTTATCTGGCCCCAGGGAGAATGAGAAGGAGGCCAAAGATGAAGGAACATGTAGCGGGATTCTCATAGATTCTCGTAAAGGTTTAGTTCTCACTCATGCATCTCTTTTATACCCATTGATCTCAAAGATTAAAATAAACAAACTAAAACATCTACGGCAGTCTGGCTTTGTGAATGGAAACATATTTATTGATGATATTGATACAACTATTTTGCTGCCAAGCCAGTATGCAACTGATAAACATGTCAGTGACACCAGTAGTAAAGACAAAACAGGAAATTATAATCCAGCAACTTTGAACTGTAATTTTGAAGAAGAAAGAGCAGCTTTGAGCTATGGTGCCAATTTGAAAAGTGTTTTTGAATGTAAGACCGTGAAGAGAACTTTGCATCGTATGATGCCAAGTGATACCTGGCAATTTGTTGATAGTGTGCCAAAGAATGACAGTGATGAAACTGCTAAAACAGGCAAAGATGAGGAATTATTTTACAGGCTTCTACCATGTTTTATGCTTTTCCAGCTGAAAAACTGGGCAGCTGTTGAGAGCGAGCTCAAGATCAAAAGAGGCTTGAGTAATCATCTTGGTGACCAAGTGGAGATTTGTGCTACGCCATTTGGTGGCTTGAATCCTGAGGTTTTCATGAACTCTAGATCTAGAGGTATTATTAGCAATGTGGCTGGGCCAAGAAATGTTTTGTTGTTGACTGATGCTAGGTGTGTACCCGGATCAGAAGGTGGCGGATTGTTCTCTTGTCAGGGCAGGAAAAGGTAATAATATGAGCTGCGACGTGACAAAACCAACAAAGTGGTTGTGCGCCCAGCGCAGACTCAGATCAGCCTGGGCATCTGCCCAGTCTGATCAGAGTCTTCGCTGTCCGCATGGAGGTAACTGAGACCCTTAGCTACCCTTTAAGCGCTTAGTGAAGGGTCTGATCAGACTGAGCAGATGCCCAGGCTGATCTGAGTCTGTGCTGGGCGCACAACCACTTTGTTGGTTTTCTCGTGTCACGGCTCATATGTAGTATAATAGATAAGGCTCTTTCATCTTAAGGTGGATGGGTACATCCCATGTTTTTAAGCCAATATTACTAGAAGAAACCTTTTTAGACTTACTGTTTACTCCCTGTGACAGTGAAGTGCTTCCAAAATGGGGTCTGCTCTTGAAGGAAAGAATTTGCTCCTAAGAAGCAAATTCTTTAACAGTTGACCCCCATTGTGAACGGACTCAACAAATCAAAATGACAGAGTTGCTTCCCCTGAAAAGTTTTCAGCCTGTTCTTTATCTCTATCAAGAGGTTTATAAAACTGTAACAGTTGAGAAACAGAGCAGACCTTGATCAGACTGCTCAAAGAGATAAGCCTGATCTGGGTCTTTAATATTTATTCAAACAGTCTCCGTCAGAATATTTACAATTATGGCTGTGCATTGGGCAGGAATAATTGTTATCATGGCCTTTTACTATATCTTGCAGCAGCGAGACATAAGTGTTACTTGTCGGTGTCATCCTTGTAGTCAGCAGTCACCTAAACTTGAGGTTGAGTTCTGGTTTAGCTCAGTTTTGTGACAATGCCAGGGGTCAACCTAGAGCTTTCAGACAGGGAGAAGTTTTGCGACATTTTCTAAACTTTAGGGAGAAGTTTTGGTCCAAATTTTGGCTTTCCCTATATGTTCTATACATTTTCTCTTCTCCCTCAGCTCAAAACAGGGAGAAGTCAGCCAGCTTAGAGAGACTATTTCTCCCAAATCGCCCTCTAGGCTGAGCCCTGAATGCGTTAACAGGCGAAACACAGCATTCCCCAAAATTCTTGTATTTAATTTTGGAATGCCTATCAATTTGAACTAGGGGAGAGTTGGGGTAACTTCGGACAGGCGGGTGAATTCGGACATACAATTGCAAACAGTGAAAATCCAGATGAGACGGCTCATGATGAGCCGTCTCATCAGGATTCTCTCTGTTTGACCAGTTAATTTTTGTTTTAGTTCCAAACAACTGACATATAAAGGAAACTATGTCAGTGTCCGAATTTACCCGCTGTCCAAAGTTACCCGACTCTCCCCTAATGCAGCTTACCTTTAAGACTCGACACCTGTTTGGAATGGCTTCATCATCCAGGGAAGCAAACAAAGTCACAAAATAGAGGATATTTGACTTTATCAGTGTAATATGGACTTTTATATCACCGAATGAACACCAAAAGCAGTATTTTCACGAGTGGCGAAGCCTCAAGTGAAAATACCACTTTTGGTGTTCATTAGTGAAATAAAAATTCATCTTACACTGAAAAAGTCAAATTTTCTATTCCTTTTATGCTTGAAAATCGCAATTCTATTTATTCAAGAGAGTCAGCTATCACGATAGAAACACAACTTTTTTTCTAGCCATTTTGCGTCAAATTTGATGCTTCTAGTGTGTTTATTGGGTATGATATTGGTTGTAAACTAAGTTTGCAACTGAAAAATAGCTTCAAATACCATTTTGATAAACAGATCTAAAAAAATTTGCCAAGATAGATTGCCTACAGGAGACTTAGGCGGCCTGACGTCGCGTGCAGTAACAATGTTATGTTGGTGTTTTAAGTGACGTCATTAACGTTGTAATGACGTGCAAACACGTGTGACGTAATTTTTGTCAGGCCAGATAAGATTTAGCCAATTAATCAACAAAAAACTTGAGGCTATTTCACAAAAATACTATTTCTGAACAGTGAAATCGAAAGTGATAATTTCACTGTTTGAAACAGTGAGATTATTGGGTATGATATGTTTGGGATGCAATTGCATAACATTCTAGCATAATTTGTTCACCAAACTTGAAAATTTATAGACTCATTGTACATTTTCATGTCATTATTGTATATTCTTTGCTTGCTTTTGTATTTATTTGTATTTATTGTATAAATTTACATGTATATTGAGGGCCTCATGGAAGATTAGCTTATACATATGTATGTGCTAAATGTTGTAACCCTCGTTAAATAAAGTCTTTACTTACTTACTTACTTACTTATTATCAGTTTCGATTTCACCGAGAAATCTCCATAATTTATTGAAAAGTATAAAAGAAAATTGTTTCCCTTCGACAAAAGTGGCAGAAAAACATGGTGATGTATTGATAGACCTTAATGGTAAGTGATCTGTTGAAAACATCCTGGTAAAATGGCAGATAGTGCAGATCCTGATCAGACTTAGTAGAGCACCTGCCCTAGAGGACTGAGTGTTTGCCTTTCAGGCAGGGATCATGGGTTCGACTCCTATGGGCGGCATATGTCCGATCAATTTCATTGATGCATTTTAGACTCTAGGAAATCTGCACCAAGTGTGTCCTGGGCTGGAAAAAGTGGTAGCAGGGTGGTGATTGCAGTACGTGTTGCAGACTTCAGCTGTGGTGTCTGCCTGATCAAACCAGCAAAACTGTACATGTGCACACAAAACACAACACTCACTGAAGTAATGTGCCTGTAATGTTTTTTTATCCTGGGACTGTGCTAAACAAGCATGACTGGACAAAACAAATCCTGGCCCAGAGGTTATAAAACTTGAGTACAAAATTACATGTATCAAACTCAAAATAAAGCACACTGATTGGCTGCTTCCGAGCATGTGCTCGGAAGCAGCCAATCAGTGTGCTTTATTTTGAGTTTGAGATTATTCTTGAATTTTATAACCTCGAACCCTGGTCATACTGCTCTATCATGAAGTGGAGTCTGATCTGTATCTATAATGTTTGCTCAAACACCTGTTTGAGGAGATGAACTATATAAGCTTTAAATAGCTTTCGTTCAAATCCTTAAACTGCTTGTTTGTAATTTGTGATTATATATGTACATTTGACTAAAATAAAATATGTTTAAACCAAACACCTGTTTGCCAACCTATTGGGTAATTAATGGTAATATTTTCTTGTTTTGCAGATTACTGACAGGAATAATTATAGCCAGCTTGTGTTGGAAGAACAATGAGTGGGTGGGTTTAACCATGGCATGTGCTATATCTGAGCTTCTGGGAGACTTGGAAGGAATCTTACTCGATATGCCTGACTCGGATAATTCCAGTGTCATACAGAATTATTCATTTGGTATGCAAACTTCAAATTTTGAGTGACTTCAGAGTAGACCAAAATGCATTTACATTCTTTGACTCATATATTTATTGATTATAAGCTGTATGAAATAGTTGCAAGCATGTCAGATTTAGACAGAAATTTTTATTCATGTTGGTGAAATCATAAAAGAGAGAAACCAGAATTACATGTAGTGAACAATAAATTGTTTGAAACTTTATGTACTTCTATGGAATTACATACGTGTACTTGAAATCTCATAATCACCATAGTCTGATGACTGATTAATGATGGTGGTACCATGTGGTCATTACTGTCCCAGTTCTTTTAATCCAGTTCATCTGTTTTACATCTGACCAGCCATACAATTAAGGTGAAGAGGTATGCTTTAAGTGGGCATAACTCTGCCCTTTTCATTTTTGCCTCCATTTTCAGTGGGAGTTGACTCTTAGAGGAAAGAATTTGCTCCCTCATGAGCAAATTCTTTTCTTCAAGAGTAGACACCATTTTGGAAGGGCTTTGTCAACCCAGAAAGCAAACAGGAAATCAGGAAGATTGTTCGTCTTTGCAAAAATGACTGAAAAACATAAGGTGTACCCATATGCCTAAGTTTTTATTCAGAATTTATTTGAATTATAACTTTAAAAAAAGTGTATCTGCTGTTTAATGCAAGTTTTAAGCACACGCTACTGTTCTTGTGTTGAATACAAATGCGCCACCACAGGAGAAAACCAACAAAGTGGTTGTGTGCCCAGCGCAGATTCAGATCAGCCTGGGCATCCGCCCAGTCTGATCAGAGTCTTTGCTGTCCGCATGGAGGTAGCTTAGACTTTTAGCTACACTTTTAGTGCCTAGCAAAGAGTCTGATCAGACTGGGCAGATGCTCAGGCTGATCTGAGTTTACACTGGGTGCACAACCACATTGTTGGTTTTCTAGTGTCGCTGCTCAAATCATTGATGAAATGCTCATAAATTTCAGATTCAGCAATATCCAGGTTCATTAGCTTAGTCTCTCTGGTTCAAGTTGGAAACACATGGGGTTCAGGGGTCACAATAAGCCCCTCACAGAAGATTGTGCTTACCTGTAGTCATGTTTTGAAAGGATCGGAACATGTTCCAGGTACTTAAGAGTGAGGATTTGAGAGTCAATAATAAGAAATTTATGCTTGGGGATTATTTTGCCTTGTCTTTGTATGTTTTACAATAATCAAGTTTGTAAATGTGGAGACACCTTGATCTTAAACTGTATGGATACACTTCCATGTTTTTCCACCATTTTTACCAAAGGGGGGCAACTTTTGTGATTTCCTATTTGACTAAGGTCCTTCCAAAAGGAAGAGTCTACTCTTAAAGAAAAGAATTTGCTCCTTTATGAGCAGATTCTTTTCTTTAGGAGTAGCCTGCCATTGAGAAGGGAGACAAAAATGAAACTTGCAGGGTTGCTTCCCTTGAAAGTGTATCCTTCACAATAATCAATTCTGTAATTGTCCTCAGATTTGATTAAGTTACAGGGGTCAGCCTAGAGTTTTCAGACAGGGAGAAGTTTTTGCGACATTTTCTGGACTTTAGGGAGAAGTTTTGGTTCAAATTTTGGATTTCCCTATATGTTCTATACATTTTCACTTCTCCTTCAGCTCAAAATAGAGAGAAGTCAGCCAGCTTAGGGAGACTATTTCTCCCAAATCACCCTCTAGGCTGAGCCCTCAGTTAATTGAATAAGTTAATTGTACCTTGGTTGAGTGGTTAGAGTGACTTGGTTATGGTGCAAAAAGACGCGGGAAGGTAAACCCAGCAGTAAATAGGTACCTCTTAATTTGACTGAGAGTAAATTTTAACTTGTTAACACACTGTCATTTTTGGAACCCTTTCATAATGGAAATTCATGAAAGATTCTCAGATCTAATTTCACAAATCTATAATTTGATTTACATTGTTGATACTTTGCCAATGATAGAATGAATTTTCTCATTGATCTAGTCAAAATACGGGTGAAGAGCGAAAAGCATTGCCAGAAGTATGATGGAAAAGTAGTATACAAGTGCCCAGATGTGCAACAGTATGATCTTGGTGTGTTGAAGATTGTAAATGCTGGCACAGATTTCTTAAGAGGAAGTACTTGTTCATTTGCTGCAGATGTAAAAGAAGGTATGTCTGGAACTTTTTTTTATAAAGACAGTGTATTGTGGTTGCTCTTAGTTTAGGTGTTTGGCTATATCTTCAAGTTTTTTTTGCCATTTTCACAAAGGAAAACAACCTATGCGAATTCCTGTTTGGAATATAGAGGATCTTACCTAAGTGCTCATGTATTATTGAATTTATTAAACGAGTTGGGGAAAAAGATAAGATGCGAGGCTATGCCAAGCATCTTATTGGTTTTCCCCAACGAGTTTAATTCAATAATACATGAGCACAAATGCAAGATTCTATTTATCATATGACACTAAAATTGCATTTTATTAGCAATTTTGCACTGAAATGTCACAATTTCGCCATTAGAAAACGCGACGTTTTTATGGACGTCAACGTATAACGTTACGACGTAATTTGCATATTTAATCCACTAGTTGATTATGGTTTTTAATGCATGGCTTTATTACACTCTCAGATGCGACGTCATATGATAAATATCCCTTTCAGAATGGGCTCTACTCTTAATGGAAAGAATTTGCTCCAACAGGAGCAAATTCTTTCCATTAAGAGTTGACCCCATTGGAACTGGTTGTAAAAATGAAAATACCAGAGTGCTTACCTTGAATATGTACCCATACACCTGTTTCTTGTATTTATGGGTAGGCAAGGCATGCATGTTTGTTGGAGCAACTTGTTTGAGGCAGCTGTAGATAGATCAAACTATTTATGTTTATAGTATGGAGAAATAAGAAAAATAAAAATCAGCCTTGGGTTTAAGTCACTTTCATCAGTTATTTTGTGGTCAGTATTTGGGTGGCTTGCATGGCTATCAGAAGAAAAGTGTTGGATAGGACATAAAATTGTCTTGGTTAATGACAAATGATTTTGTTAAACTAATATTAAATAAATGTCTTTTGTGTGTTATGGGGGAGGGGGTGCTGGGGGGAGAGGGTAAGGTTTGAATGGTCGGAAATAATGCAGAAAGAAAAACCATCAGACTTGGTTTTTGTCGCACCTGCTTTAGCAAAGTGCGATATAGGCATCCGGTTTTCTGTCCGTCATTCCGTCCGTCCGTCCGTTCACATTTACGTCAACCCTGGCGTTAAAAGTTAATTTCTCCGAAACCACTACAGCCATGGTTCTTAAATTTCATATGGAGCCTGATCACACTACACGGCTTCAGATTACAGAAATTCAGCGTGGTCGAGAATTCAAGATGGCCGCTGTTACTAAAAATAGCAAAACAACATAATTAACATTTTCTCTAGAAGCTTTGGGTATATTTGGCTGAATCTTTGCGTGGAACATCAACAGAACCTTCTTCTTGAAAATTATGAAAATGAAAAAAATCTGTAGCGGAATTAGGTCACAATGACCTACTTTCGGTTACGAGTCTCAAATTTGCTTGAATGCTGATAAATCGATAAACACTGAGTGGATGTTGCTCAATTTAAATCAGAATGATTCTTGAAAGGAGTTTTTATTTTTTTTTTCACATTTATGGGAATGTACCATCCAAGATGGCTGCCACTATCGTAACTAAAAATAGCAAAATCATGAAAATGACTATATTTTAGGAACCCCTGAATGGATTTGGACCAATTTTGTGTCAGAATGATCCTTGCATGTAGCTTTTTCGGTTTTGGCAAATTGTCTATCCAATATGGCTGCCATCCACTGTTACTAAAAATAGCACAACATGAAAATGGCAGTACCATACGAACCATTTGGCGGATTTTGACAATATTTGTGTCAGAATAATGCCTGAAACTATTTCTTTTCTTTTAAATTTTCAATTTTTGCTTTCATTTTCTTCTCAAAATGATCTCTGCTACTGTGGGAATGCAATGCAGGTGTGACATAGCATTCCGCGGAATTCTTGTCTCATATAATGTAACCTGGGAAAGGCTCTAACCGCAGTGGTGAATCCTAGTGGTTAAGAGTGTACTGTAAACCACTAGGCCAATATTGTGGTGTTGATATAGTTTTAGGGGCTAAATTATTGTCTGTGGATCTTCTGTTTCCAATTTCTAATTTATTTAATGTACATAAATGCAATGATAAAACTAAATTATTTAATGTACATAAATGCAATAATAAAAGTTCTTTTTATCTGTGATAGCAGTTTTCTATGATAATTTTTAGGTGAAGTGGTGTATGTGATAGGCCATGCTGTATTTGGTGCTGACCTTGACCTCCTACCAACAATAACCATGGGCATTGTATCAAAGATCAACAGAATTGGTGGAACACCAGTGATGATACAGGTATTGAGAATGTGAGCTGCGACATGAGAAAACCAACAAAGTGGTTGTGTGCCCAGCGCAGACTCAGATTAGCCTGGGCATCCGCCCAGTCTGATCAGAGTCTTCGCTGTCCACATGAAGGTAGCTTGGACCCTTAGCTACTCTTTAAGCACTTAGCGAAGAGTCTGATCAGCCTGGGTGGATGCCCAGGCTGATCTGAGTCTGCACTGGGCGCACAACCACATTTGTTGGTTTTGTCGTGTCGCGGCTCATGTATGTTATACAAATACCAATATGTGCTTAAAAGTATTGGGACACCGAAAACCATTAATTTTCCATTTGACCCAAATGGAAAATTAATGGTTTCAGATGTTCCAATATTTAAGCACATTAGGGTAATGCTTTAGCTGAATTTCAAGGCAATAAGGCACTGAGGTTATAAAACTGGAGTACATTCTCAAACTCAAAATAAAGCACACTGATAGGCTGCTTCCAAGACTATGCTCGGAAGCAGCCAAACAGTGTGCTTTATTTTGAGTTTGAGATTATTCTCTAGTTTTATAACCTGGAACCAAGGTAGCAGTGTACAAGATCCACACTGAGAGGAAACAGTATTTGCTTATACATGTAGTTTATTTCAATCTATTCATTAATGACCATAGCAACCATAGGAATAGCACCTAGAGGCTTATTGAATGTCCTCAGTGGTCAGTAAATGTCTGTACATGTCAAACAGTTGGCTGCTAAGCCTTGTATTTGATAAGGATTTATTTATCCAGGCCATAGGACTAGACTTTAGGCTAGGTCTATATTTGTTTTCTCGTCCATTGGCATGGTACCATACATTTTATATGGCTACAGTGTTTTTGTATAAAGATTCTATTGCCGCTAGACTTATAATAATATTAATAATAATACTAAAAAACATACCGTCATGTTCTTCCTGCTATTTTGTGTATGCCACTTTTTTAGCTCGCCTGTATGAATGTACATGAAGAGCTATTGCACTACCCCCTGCGTCAGCGCCGGCATTAGCAAAATTGGCACATGCTCGGAAACAGCCAATCAGTGAGCTTTATTTTGAGTTTTAGATTATTCTCAAGTTTTATAACCTCGAACCCAGGTTAATGTGGTAGCTCAGAACATGGCTCAGATATTTTCTTGTTTTGAAGTTGACCCTCACCTTTTTATTTGGTTTTATCACAGGAATTATTTTTATAGGCAGGATTTCCTTTGATATTGGTACTTGATTTATATAAGATGCAATGCTTAACTTTAAGTTATATTTTGGAGGGAGAGATTTATTTTAAATTTCGGAAATGCAAGTATTTTTATAGCCGTAGAAAGAAAACTGTATGGCATCATTAGTTTATTTAACGGTACTTAGATCTGTCAACTTTTGATGTTTGCTTTTCTTTTCAGACAACCTGTGCGGTGCATGCTGGAGCTAGTGGGGGAGCAGTCATTAATCAACAAGGACAGCTTGTAGCAATTGTTGTCTGTAACTCCAAGTAAGGATTGTAATATTGAAAATATTCAGTTTTGAAACATTTTTGATTTTCCTGAAGTGAACTTGTTTCAAACAAAAACGTCCAGAATTAGACTGATCAACATTTGATATACAAAATATGAAGGGTATTAGCAAAACTTCATGTTTTACTGCCATTTCACAAAGAAAGACAACTTATGTGATTTTCTGTTTGCTTCCTAGGCAATGAAACAGTCCAAAAAAAGGGGAGTTAAGTCCCATTGAGAAGGGAAGCCAAATGAAACTGGCAGAGTTGATTGCCCCTGAAAATGTACCCATTCACATTAAACTTGGATGCCTGGGTTTTTTGACACAGGATGACTAAATTGATTTCAGTAGAGCCACCTTTGAGTCCCTATTCTACTAAAGTGTTAGGTCAGCAGTAAGGACAGTCACACATTGCATGCCACATCACTCGTTTTTAGCCTCTTCTGTTATATAACTTTTAGCTTTTTAATCTTTCCTGTCTTGCTTTTTATCCTTTCTTTTTCTTGGTGCGAAAGTCTTCACTATGGGGTTGATGCAGTATCTATAGATAGACAGATAAGTGTTTCATACTGTTTCAACTGGTCAAAATAAAACGTTAAATTTTCATATAATAATGGTCAAATGAGATTTATCTGATCGTAATTGTACAAATGTTTTATTTCTGAAACAAATCAGTGTTGTACTTTTCAGAGATACTATATCAGGTGCTTGTTACCCTCATGTCAACATGTGTGTTCCCATAGCAACAATTAAACAAATCCTGAGACAGTATTTAAACACTGGAGGTAGGCATTTTGTATGTTATGAATTTTTCCCCATTTCATCAGTTTACAGCAAGGGTTAAATGCATATTATTTGAATAAATATAGGAGAATAGGAATGGGATGTAAATATTTTGTAAAGGAAGGTAATTCAATTTAAGGTGCATGGGTATACAGCCATGATCTTCTACAATTTTTACAAAGGTAAACAACTTTTGTGACTGACTGTTTGCACCCCTAGGCACCATAGCTTTATCAAAATGGAGTTTAATCTTTAAGGAAAGACTACGCTACTAGGGAGCAAATTCATTTCTTTAAGAGGTGACCTCCATTTACAAGGGAGGCAAAGATGAAAATGGCAGAGTTGCTTCCCTGTAAATATACTCATATACGTGTCCTGAGGCTCTTTGCAAAATATTTACTTCCCTTTCTCCCACTGCGTTTAAAAGGTAAAGGTTTCCCATAGCCTAATAGCCGTAGGGGCAGTGTATCTTTGGCACAGCTGATGAAAGACGGAGCCCATCCCTCTCTTTTCGCTGCCTTATCCTTACCTGATTCGAAAAAGGTATTCATTTACGAGGGTCTCAATGGGGTTTATTGAATAGCAAATTTGGGCCCCAAAAATTACTGATTAGCGAAATTTGAGAGGAAATTTTACCGGTTAGCGGTGTCGCCTATGCTAAGTGATTAACGGAATCGGCAGAAAAATAGACTGATTAGCGAAATTAGAGTGATTGGCGTCACATGCAGGTAGCGGATACCGGAATCGCCGAAAAAATCGTTATTAGTCCACTCCAATTTTATGTTATATGAGGAAGATTCAATTAAATGAAATTAATGACTTATAAGAAAAACTGTGCTTTCCTAGTAGGTATGTCTGTATAAACATGCAAGCTTTATATGTGTGGCAAATAGGGATGCATATATCAAATGTCATTCATGAAATCTACTGCATATGTGCAGTTACGACTTTTTGTTAGAAGTGCCTGCATACCCTCATTAGGTAATCAAGCCTATGCAAAAATATGTATATTTTGTTCCTTGGTATTTCCACTGTATTTAATGGTATAAATGATGACTGAATTGTATATTTTTTCATTAAGATAGATTCAGTGTTGTCAAAAGTCTACACAAATTCACATTCAGCAGAAGAATTCATGAAGAAATAATGCATCTCCCGAAAAACCCAGATTTACCGATATAAAACTGGGGTTCGATGGGGTCAAAATTACATAGGCATGTTAATGTGATGTGATTGTAGGGATACATGGAAGATGTATTTGCAATTTTGTCAGAATACACCAGTAATGTAGTTATGACACTCAGTATAATAAAATATCACGTGACTGATTGATCACAAGACTAAAATGTCTAATTTAGTCAATGCTTAAATGAGGTCTGTCACTTGTATTGGGTAACGTAAATTTTGTACTCATTTTAGATTGACTTGATTGTTCAGAAGATAAAATGTCACGATGTGACAGACTAGATCAACATCATGCCTTATCATGCAAGAGTTAAATGCCATTACCTTTTTTTTCTGTCAAACTGATGCACAATTTCTGTCTTATGTGAAAAAGGGGATTTTTTCAGCTTATATTACATGCATTTCTTTATAAATATGCATCTGAATCAAATATACATAGAAAAACTTTTGCCTTTCTATGCATTCAGCATCAACTTCGAAAAAAAAGGGTATTCTGCTGATACTACGTCAGGGGTCTTCAAAGTATGCATCACTGGCATAAGGTAGAGACAATGGCTGTGACATGTAATTTTACTGATTTGGCCAAAAATTTACTGATTGCTGATTTTTGCCCTTAAATTTTACTGATTACTGATTTTTGGGCTGAAAATTTACTGATTACTGATTTCAGAGGTACCCCATTGAGACCCTCATTTACTGCTGGGTTGACAGAGAAAGTTTTCCAGTCGTCGGATGGTGACGGTGAGCCGCGAACTCACAACCTTCCGGTGACTTTCTGCACAATAGCCGAGCCACTCTAACCACTCAACAACGGCGCCTCTCTCACTGCGTTTATTTATTCCTATTCTGTTGAGGGAGTGTTTTCCCCATTGAACGCATAGGAAGCAGTGGAGTGTGAAAATTTGTAATTGCTAATGTCGAGACCCATCAAATCTGTGCATATCTAGTTTTGCTCCTATCTATTTCTGAAATATCACCCTCATTTTCATGTTGTGATGAATTGAAGCAAAAGAATATTTTGTTGTGGTATAAAAGTGATGAAACTAAAAAGTTATTGTCTTGCCTTTCCTCTATCCTATAAATGTAGTATCTGGGTCCAGTTGTTCAAAGTGTCATCAGCTTTACAGAGTCCTTTATCAAAGGATTCTAGTACACACCCAATCAAGTATGCTAATATACTTTGCTGAGAAAATGTAAGTGCAGTGTAAAGACTCCTTAAATTTTTTGTGGGAAAGGGTAGGGGTGGAGTGGGGTGGGGGTGGGTGTGGGGTGCAGGCAGAGTGGGCAAAAAAAAAGGCTGTGTTATTGTGAAGAATGCATTTGAAACTGTAAAGGTCTTGTTAACTAACTATGTTGTTAGTTTTAAACAAAAGGGCCCTGGAAATGTTGAATCACACCCTGAAAATTTATAATGTTTTTGGTGGTATGTTATGCTGTATGTGACCAGAGAAGCTAAACTTTTAAGTGTGCATTATTACTATATTTCAGATTCCTCTGTTTTAAAAAGACTTCACATCAGAAATAAAACTGTACAGCAGCTTTGGAGCATAGGAACGCCAGGTACCAAAACAAGTCTAAAAATTGGGACACCCGAAATAGTTACCATAACTGTCCTAAGAATTTAACAATTTGGTTTTTCAGTGCAATAATGGGTTTCAAAGATGCAGCTGGAATGGCAAACAGTGTAGACCCAGATCAGACTGCTCAGTATTGTTCAATTTTTAGGACAGTTACAATAACTATTTCAGGTGTCCCAATTTTTAGAACAATTTAAAAAAAATTATGGAAATAATAAACTGTTAAGAAATTTCACATTAAATATATATGTATATAGATTTTTATGTCTTTAACAATAGCGTGCCTGGAAGCATAGGGATTTTCAGGTCTTCATAACTGTGTATATCCATGATCCATTCTAATGCACTTACAAATATAACGCGACGTCTGATTGGATAACGTCAAAAATTTTCGACAGTATATTCTGCTATATACTGCCGTAAACCCGACGTCATTAAGTAACGTCGCTTCTCATTGGCTGACGTTTGGTTTTATGTTGCTGACAGCGCTTGAAATGGTTGCAAAGTAGTACTTTATTAAAAGTTAAAATGTGGAAAAGTACATTAGAATGGGGATAACTGTATTGAAAATTGTCATTTGGGGAGGTAAATCATCGTTTTTATGGTCGGAAATTTTATTTTATGGCGACGCAGTGTCGCCATAAAATAAAATTTCCGACCATAAAACCGATGATTTACCTCCCCAAATGACAATTTTTAATACAGTTATCCCCTGATTAATCTCATGTAACACTAAACAGGTAATAGGTTTTCTGACAAGGGCATCTTATTTACTTTGTACGCATTTCTGGTTGAAGTTTCAGTAAAACTTGATATTTTTGATCACATTCGTTCATGTTCATAGTTGCAGAAAATTTGAGGCTGTAGGTAAAGTGTCTTTTTAATTCTTTTTTTTTCAGTTCTGTGTGATTTGACCAGTCAGCTATGAAGTCAGAGATGTGTCTTACCAGTTGAAAAGACATTGTAATCACAGTCTCTGGTGTTTGAAAGACTTCAGTAAATTGTGATATTTTTTTTGCTCAAATCAAGAATGGTTTAATACCTGTATCATGTTAAAAGGACCCTAAGTCCATATGCCTATGCCATATAGTCTTATCAGAGTCTTTGCCAAGTTTATAAATAGACACCATGGAATCTGTGACATTTCCTATTACATGTAATTTCTAGTATTTTGACTGCATCAGATAAAGACTTGCACCATCTGCCGACATTGAGACTGACACACTATGCTACTTAAATTTGCTTTTGACCACCTCTTGTACACAATCATTTCATGGTGCATTCACAATACAGATCCTTTATTACATTATTTGTGGTCTTTGGAAAGGGTTAGCAGAACTAGCATTATAATAAGCAAAGCTATAATGAAGTTTAGCTGTTTCAAGTGTGTGAAAGTCTGTTGTTTGAATGAACATTGAAACTGTACATTTTTCAAGGCCAGTTAGCCGTGGTCATGATAAAGAGGTTTCCCATAGCCTTGTGGCCGAAAGAACATGAGATTTTGGCACAACATATGAAAGCAGGGCCCAATTTTCTCCTCTTGTTACCTTTTAGCGATCCCTGATTCAAATCAGGTACCCATTTACAGCTGGGCTGACTGAGTATTTTTTGTCAGTGATGGGGCTGGTAGGACTAAAAATAGTAACCTTTTGTACCAAAGCCTAGTGCTGTAATCACTCAATCTTTGTACCCCTCTAACAGTCATATACCCCAGATGAAATAATGTGATTTTAATTCGGATAAATTAATATGTAAATGAAGCAAAACAGGATCCATAGCAGATATTAGGTAGTGTATTTTGCAATATACAGAAAGTTTTGAAAATCAGGTAATGCTGTTACATGTAACAAAAGTTCTGCTTGATCTATGGCTCTTAGCCTCTTCCTCTTTTTCATGGCTGTGCAAGTATAATGTGCAAACAGACAATCAGAATATACTTTTGTTGTAATATTTTGCATTTGTTGCTTAATTTTATACATTCCCTCACATGTATTTACCATGGATATGAGCCGGAACACGACTAAACCAACAAAGTGGTTGTGCGCCCAGCGCAGACTCAGATCAGCCTGGGCATCCGCCCAGTCTGATCAGAGTCTTCACTGTCCGCACAAAGGTAGCTTAGAGTCTAAGCTACCCTTTAAGCGCTTAGCGAAGAGTCTGATCAGACTGGGCGGATCTAAGCTACCCTTTAAGCGCTTAGCGAAGAGTCTGATCAGACTGGGCAGATTCCCAGGCTGATCTGAGTCTGCGCTGGGTGCACAACCACATTGTTGGTTTTGTTGTGTCGTGGCTCATGTATGGACAGCCTGTCTTAGTAAACTGAAGTTCGGCATCAAACTTCTAAAGGTGAAGGTATACTTTCAGGGGAAGCAACTCTGCCATTTTCATTTTGCTTCCCTTCTAAATTGTGGGAAACTCTTAAAAGAATTTGCTCCTCTAGGAACAATTTCTTTCCCGTAAGAGTAGTGTGCATTTTGGAAAGGGAAGCAAACAGGAAATCACAACTGTTTGTCTTGTAAATGGCTAAATTTGTATTTAGAAGAATGGAATGAAACAGAAAATTTTTATGGATAAATCACATTGAAAATGTCTAAATTTTCAAGGAAAATAACTAAATATTATATAAATATAAATTATATATTGGTATTCTGTGGAATGGAATGGAACATCCAGAATCACATTTATTAAATGTGATTCTGGATGTTCCATTCCATTCCACAGAATACCAATAGCATAATAAACATGCAGCATTAGCTAATAACTTGTGAAATTTGTCACAGACTGGCAGTTTGAGCTGGGTCTGCTCTGCTTGTTTAGGCTGTTCTGTACATTTCCGATCGTTGTCTGGATTTTCCACCATTTGCAAATGCAGTTGTGCTGGATGAACAGGTACTCTTGTTGTTAACTAAATGAAAAATATCATAGTTCCTTTCCATGCTAAATTGTTGTCATTGGTTAATCACATGTCAGCGTGTATACACACAAATAATTTTCATTAGACACAGATGTTCCAGTTGTCCTGGACTGATTAGGTTTGGCTCTCCAGGGGAAATCTTTGGGCGCACGATTGGTGGACTGTTCTGGATTTCAGACAAGGCCATCTGCCTCTGAAGAGGGAAAAAATGCAGTAAATTGATTAGGGATGTAACAATACATCGGACTATCAATATATCGCAATAGTAACATTGGCAATAGTCACTCTCGATAGGGAAAGCTGCAATGTCAGTACTATCGACAATAGTGTTTCCAATATTGCAATAGTTTCAATAGTTTCTAGACATGCATCTATTTCTTGAAACAAGCCTTTAGCTAAAAGAATCATAGAAATGCATGTGGATTCCAAAGAATGAAAAATAATATTTTCTTGTATTTTGTAGCAAGGTGTGCATTTTATGAAACAACAGTCATTAAACAATGCTTTTCAGCCGTAAATTTGTGAACATACCAGATTTTTATACAGAAAAGCTCAGTTTCTGGATAAAAAATCTGTCCCCAATAGTTATCGCAATGCATTGCAATAGCAACCTGCAATAGTAATAGTATCGCAATGGTACTTCTTGCAATGTCAATACTATTGCAATAGTCATTTATGGACTGTCGTTACATCCCTAAAATTGATATCAGAGCTCTAGATAAGAGGGCGTATTTGGTGATAATTAGGGATAATTTTTGTTAATTCTGGATAAAAACATATGTTGTGACCCCTCATCTGAACCGTCTCGACGAGACAGTTCAGATGAGGGGTCACAACATATGGTTTCGATGAGAAATAAGAAAAATTATCCTTAATTATCATCAAATATGCCCTCTTATCTAGAGCTCTGGATATACCTTGAATAAGTGTCTTGCATATGCAAACATGGAAGTTTCAGATCATCTCCACAACTGCAATCTGATCAGAGTCTTCCCTTTCCACATAAACAATCTATGAATCCTTGGGATATAAAACGTGAAAGGTGAGATCTGCTCAGTTGATCTCATTGAAAGTAGCTTTAATCCTTAAAGCGTCAAAAAGTGGATGACAAAACTTACATCTGCGAAATTTCAAGATATGTTTTGTCCATGTTATATCATGTCCACAATTCAAGGATTAGAAGACAAACAAGGTGGATCCAGATGAGGTGGCTCATAATGAGCCATCTCATCTGGATCTACGCTGTTTGCAAATTCGATTATTTTCATTGTTTGCACTTTAAGTTGTAATGTGTAAACAGGGAAGATTTCTGTGCAGTCTGATCAGTCTCTCCATTGAGCAGGCTAATATGAGTATTTGCTCTATACACATGGCTTAACACCCATAATTTCACATGGCACCAACTGATATATTATGTACCTATGACATTGAAGGTATAACTGCAACTCAGCATTATTTGACGTGTAATTTAAACATACAAATGAAAACCCAACATGAACCTGAAACTGAAGTGCCTTGTTTGTATTGAACATATTTCTCCAGATTTATTTTTGCTGTCACTAAAATGAGATTAGCCTTCTCTTTTAGGGCAGGCACATATATAGCCTTGCCCAAGGCTTAGAAATATACACATTTGGATTTTTCATTAATTTTCTTGAATATACATTTTTTTCTTTGTGCTAGTCTATAGTTATGGGGCTGATTTCTAAATATCTCAGACAAACCCACAAGAGAAAATTTCATTTCTAGACTAGCCAAGCATCGACCAAAAAAAAGAAGTGAAATATCAAGTATGATAAAAAATATATATATGTGACAATTTAATATATCCGACTGGAGCAAGTCTAGCACATATAGTATTATCTAGAAAAAAAACAACAACACATTTTCAGCTCGCCTGTACGAATGTACAGGCAGAACTATTGCACTACTGCGTCGGCGGTGTCGGCGTTAGCAAAATGTTAAAGTTTTATGTTAAAGTTTTTTAGGTGATAGGCAAGGCGCTGTCAGATGAGCTATCCTGTCCCACTGACAGGTCTTGTTTGTTTTATTTCGATAAACAGACCACTAAACAACATATGTGATTGTGTTCTGTGCATGTTGGCATGGCATGAACTCATAAATACCCTTAACAAAATTTCTAATTGGTCAGTTTTCTACTTTGCAGAAATATGATTTCTAAACAATATCTTAGAATAATATTAAGTCAAATATTGTGGATTGTTAATTATTAAAGTTCACTGTTGTACTCAAAACTTTATTTAGATATCAGAGTTATGAACCCTCCTATGCAAGCCATAGAATGTTTTGAAAATGCACAAACAGTGAATCAAACTGCCTAAAAATCATGATATTTTAGAAGTAAATAATTTAAAGTCTTTCATCATAAAAACATGAAATCTATACTCAGTTTGCATGAAATTTTTGTCTGTATTGATTTTATTATTTTAGTATTCAAATTATCTCCCTTTAAATGTTTGTGTTTCTCAGTAGTAGTATTTTTATTCTCATATTGATGTTGCCCCCGCACCTCAGCGGAACGAATCCATAGCCGTAGTAACGGGGCACCGATCGTCCGTCCATGTTTGTGTTTCTCTCAATACACGCCGCGAATTAAAGTAAATTATTTTGAAAATGCACGAGCTGTTTTGCTGCTTATAAAATACAACATTGCATGTGCATTTGTTTTTCCTAATTTGTAGCCAGACTAATCTAAATTTGCATAAGGCTCAAGTCTATGAAGAAAGTGACCAATTAGAAATTTTGTACAGTGTATATCTTGCAAATGCCACGTTAGCAATTACATGTAAACTATATAAGATTGGATAAAATGAAGAGACTGCAAAAAGAAATATGAAATAAAATCAAATAAACAGAGTCTTAGATAAGAGAGAGTATTTGATGATAATAAGGGATAATATTTGTTAATTCTGGATAAAAACGTATGTTATGACCCCTCATCTGAACCGTCTCGACGAGACGGTTCAGACGAGGGGTCACAACATATGGTTTCATTGAGAAATAAAAAAAATTATCCCTCAATTATCATCAAATACCCCTCTTATCTAGAGCTCTGAATAAAGCAAGATAAAAAGACTACTTACCGTAGGAACTCCATTCAGGTAGTCTGCTTCTGAATTGTAACTTGGCCAGGCATCTGTTGTTAAACACATACCCACCAAAACCAACAACAGGAAGATGACCATGATTCTTTCTCCTATCACTGAATTTTTCAGCATATGCTAATACTCCACTTCCATATAATTTAAACTGGATTTTTCTCTTAAAAATTTAAAACGTATATGTCTTATTTACTCTTCAGTCTGGATTCTGACTGAAATTAGTGTTTGCCAAGTGTTTATATAAAGGTGCCGCACCATTGTGATTTGATAGTTAAACCTGTCGAGGTTGCAGAATTTAAAAAGCCAATTATTCTAAAATGTAGCCTTCAGACACTCAAGACTTTTAAATTTGAAACTGTTAGTGCCATGTACGAAGATAAGGGGCATATTGGCATGTTAGGGCTCTGATGATACAGAATATTTGGTGACAGTCAGGAATAAATTCCGTTAAATCTCCGAAAACCTTTTGTTACCCTCACTAGAACTGTTTCATCAACAGATTCATTTCCATGACTCCTTGATGAGGGAGTTCTAATGAGGGACACAACATACATAATAAAACATACCAATCCCCAGATTAGTGTCTAACTGTCCCCTTTCTGGAGCCCTGTAAAGAACTGAATAATGACACTAAAATCTTTATTGGAAGTTTGCAGAACGATACAAGTCTGTGTCCATCATCAGACAGATTCTCAAAGATGCATTGTCTGTTAAAGACAGTTATCAGACTGTGTAGTTGTGCATGACTCGGAGTTTTCGATGTTTAAAATTGAGACGACAAAACCAACAAAGTGGCATGTGCACCCAGCGAAGACTCAGATCAGCTTGGGCAGAGTCTTCACCTGCACTTCAAGGGTAACTAAGGTCTCAGGTAGCTCCATGCGGACAGCGAAGACTTTGATCAGACTGGGCAGATGCCTAGGCTGATGCGAGTCTTCGATGGGGGCACATGCCACTTTGTTGGTTTTGTTGTGTCATGGCTCAAATGTGTGATTAGTCACCAGGTCTTGTGTAACAGCTTTAAAAGTTGTTGACACCATAAGTTGATGTCACCATCCTTGACAGTTTGATGAAGTTTGGAGCAATTAGTTCATGTCTAAATTAACACTTTGAAAATAATGTATTTGAGCCGGGACACGAGAAAACCAACATTGTGGTCGTGCGTCCAGCGCAGACTCAGATCAGCCTGGGCATCAGCCCAGTCTGATCAGAGTCTTCGCTGCCCACATGAAAGTAGCTTAGTCCCTTGGCTACCCTTTAAGCGCTTAGCGAAGAGTCTGACCAGACTGGGCGGATGCCCAGGCTGATCTGAGTCTGCGCTGGACACACGACCACATTGTTGGTTTTGTCGTGTCGCAGCTCATTTGTTGTAGATGCATAGTTAAACTTTCAAGGGAGGTTTTCCTCCATTCTCATATGGGGCTTCTTTCACCCTTGAAGAACGGATACTCTTACCTCGGAAGAAAACTGCTACAGGAGTTGTCTCGTAAAAATGTTACCCAAAGAATGGGAGAGTAGCCAAATATTCACCTTTAAATTTTGATAGGCATAAAATGTCACATCTTCCTGCTTGCTTCCCTGGACAATGAAGGGCATAAAATGTCACATCTTCCTGCTTGCTTCCCTGGACAATGAAGCGCTTCCAAAATGGGATCAACCTTTAAAAGAAAAAAAAAAATCTTTTCTTTAAGACTTGACCCCAGTTAAGAAGGGAGGCAAAATGAAGAGGGCAGAGTTGCCTCCAATGGGAGTGTATCCATTCACCTTAATACCTTGATAATTTACCTACCTTGAGTTCTGGAGTCAAATTTCTGATACTAAGATGCTAATGAACCAATATAGTTAAAAGCTAGTCATAACTTAAGGAATCATGAAATTTGTGTCAACTTCTTGTGAATTTAGTGCTTCTCTGTCAGTAATTTGTGAAAGTAACTTTCTGTAATTGATAATCAGTGAAGTCTCAAGATTGTTAAAGCTAATATAGAAGCTTTTTCAAACCAGCAATACATTGGACTTTCGATAACAATGAACTAACTCTTGGTTAGAATATTTTTGCACAGCATACATTAACCTTCTTGGCACTGGTTATGTTTGTCAAAAAAAAAATCTAACTGGTAACAGCATAATACAATATCTGTAAGACTAGGCAAAAAAGACTATCCTTAATTATGACCATAAGACTTTATCATGATTATTGTTAGACAAGATCTATCCTTGTAACCATGACAATGTCTTGACCATGAAACAAGATATATCCTGATCTACAAAAGAATAATATATATTATGATCACCATAAAGCAAGAACTATCTGGACAATCATATGACATTATCTATCCTAATGAGTGCAGGACAGATCTGTTATGATAATCAAAAGACAATTCTTATCCTTACTAACATAATATAAGATCTGTCCTGATAACAATATGACAAAATGAAAATCACATAGTACCATTTATCCTGGTAACTAAAAGAATAGATTTACCCTGGCAATGATAGGACAAGATCCAGATTCATAATCATAAAAAATGTATATATTCTGATAATCTCAATCATGAGACAAAATCTATTCTGATAGCCATATGACAGAACCTTTTCTGGAGAAAATTTTTGTCCTGACAAATAATTAAATATATATATTCTAATAACAACTGACAAGATCTGCCTTGATAATCATAAGAAAATATCTAATCTAATAACTAAAAGACAAAATATATGCTGATAAGCGTAACACAATGCCTATGCTGATAACCAGCAGACAAACAGACAAAATATTCCTGATATTAAATCACAAGACAATATCTATCCTGATAACCAACAGAATCTATCCAGATAGCTGCCAGACAAGAGCTTTCAGGATTACAACAAGACGAGATCTGTCCTCGAAAACAAACAAACATATAACATGATCCATCAAATGGTGATAAGACAATTAAGGGCTTACATAATAATCACCAGACAAGACATATCCTGACTCAAGCAGAAAGTATCATGAAAAAAAAAAGACAAGATATATCATGACTAGCACCAGTGTGAAAATCATGAGAAAATGTCATGATAAACATGATAGAAAACATATCCTAAACCCCCACAAACAAGATCTATTTTGATAACCAGAGAAGGTCTTTACCTGATAGTGATAATGCAATATCCACCTTAATAACCATCAGGTGTAATCTTACCTGATAACCACTAAACAAGATATATCCTGACAACCATAAGACAAGATCTATTCTGATAACCATCAACAATTCTGTCAGCTCAACCACCAGATAAGATATATCCAGATAACAATAAGAGTATCGATCTTGATTAACATGATGAGATATCAAGATAACCATAAGACCAACTTTATCCTGATTATCACCAAAATAAATCAATAACAATAACCTCATGTCAAGATTTATCCTGTTGACCATCTAACAAAATATATTCTATAAGTAAAAGATAATATTGATCCTGATAATGGTGAGATTATATCTATCTTGATAACGACTAGACAAAATCTGTCCACAAATGTAAGCTGAAAGCCAGCAGTCAAAATATCATAATTAGGATCGATCTATCCTGATTACCATAAGACAATATCTATCTTGATAAAATAAGACAATAGCCATATTCCTGATAACCACTTGACTATGATAAAATTAGGCAAAAACTGACATCCTGAAAACCACTTTGAGATATCTATGTTGAAAGTATAAAACAAGCGCTATCGTACAGATAACCATCAGGCAAGAGCTGTCTTGATGAAATAAGAACTATCATCCTGATAACAAACAATATACACCATGCTGAAATATACCAAGAACTATAATTCTGATAGCCACGATACAATTTTTGTCTTAATAAAACAAGACAAGAGCTTTTATCCTAATAACCACTTCACAAAATCTATCGTGATAAAACCTGATAATAACTTTCATCCTGATTATCACAAGACAATAACTCAGCGAGCCTTATCTCATAAGCCTTGGGCTTTTGATCAAATCCTGGTCCATTTTTTGTACCTTGTACTAAAATATTGTTTGAACCAATTATCCAGATGACATATGACCACAGCTATCATCCTGATAACCACAAGACACTACCTGTCTTGATAGAATAAGATAATAGCTATCATCCTGATTAGCACCAGACAATATCGAGATAAGAAAAACGCTTTCATCCTGATAACCATGAAAAATATATATCTTCCTGATAACCATGAAAAATATCTTGATAAAAAAACACAAGAGCTATACAAGAGCTATCATCCTGATAAACACTAGATAACATGCATCTTGATGAAATAAGACAAAAGCCATCGTCCTGATAACACTAGACAATATATACCTTGATCAAAGAAGGCAAGCACTATCATCCTGATAACTACGAAACAATATCTATCTTGATAAGATATTGATTGAAGAAAAGAGCTTTTATCCTGAAAGCACTAGACAATATCTATCTTGGTAAAATAAAACAAGACGTCCTAATAAAAAAATTAGTAGGAAAATTCTCAGGAACTGACATAATTCAATCCCAGATCCCATCCAAAACGCCATGTGGGAAAAGAAAACACAAAATAAGCCACCACTAAAGACATCATCAGAGGCAGCCAGGTGAACGGCAGTTACCCATGTAAGTGGTCACTGGGCTAGCCTTAACATCACAAACAATATACCAATCACAGACAAAGCAACAAACAGCACATAAAACAACCAAGAAGAACCAAAACAAAGGTGCCACCTTTCAGACAAGATCAATCATCCTGATAGACACTTGACAATATCTAGATAAAAGAAGACAATCACTACCACGAAACAGTATCTATCGCGACAAAATAAGACTAGAAAATGTGTTTATGAAACACTATGCCCCCAACCGTATGCTTGCCTCTAAAGAAGGTTCATCCCATAATATATGAGTCAGAAAGGGGTATAACTCACCCCAGTATTTATAGAATTGGCTTCAAAGCTAATCAGATCATCTACACCTTGGCTTGTAACTGTATGCCAAATATCAGGATCCTGGCTTAAGCAGTTAAGCCCCCCAGTAATTCATTACTGACCGTTCCAAGGCGGTAGTTCTGTTGTGGTTCTCTGTTGCCTGTTTTTGGTGTCAGAGTTTCTGTGATGTTTTACCTTATGTATGTTCTTATTATTTTTGGTTCGGTTTGGGTTGCTGAGTGGCCACCTTTTGGGAACAAGCTGCTCACTCGGTTGGCCATATGTTCTCTGTATCTTGATTATTTGTAATCTTAGTTGTTTCCAACTATGGTTTGAGGGCTGGATTTGGATTTTGATTGTTTCAGTTCCTGGTCTTTGCATACTTTTTACTTCAGATATTTTGGTCACAAGTTTATTCCTATATAAAATGCCTATGTCCGAAAAAGGGAAATAATGCAACTAAAATTTACGAAATATGCTCAAAAGTTAATCAGATCATCTACACCTTGGTCTGTAACTGTATGCCAAATATCAGGATCCTTGCTTAAGCGGTTCTTCAGATATCTTGGTCACAAGGTTATTCCTATATAAAATGCCTATGTTCGAAAAGGGGAATAACTCAATCAAAATTTTCAAAATATGCTAAAAAGTTAATCAGTTCATTTCATAAAAGTATTAGGCAAAAGCTTTCATCTTAATAGCAACCAAAAATTATTCTTGTTAAATAAGACAAGAGATATTCTCCTGATAACCACGGGACAATGTATAGCTTGATAAAATAAGACAAGATTTATTATACTGACAGCCACGGGACAATATCAAATTTTTAATAAAATAAGACAAGAGCTCTCACTCTGATAACTACTAGACAATATCTAACTTTTTACATGAGAAGAGCTATCATCCTGATAACCATAAACAATGACTATCTTGATAGAATATAACAAGAGTTGTCATCTTTATAACTACGTGCCAATCTGTTTTGGTGAAATAAGACGAAAGCCTTCATCCTAATAACCTCTAAACAATTACTATCTTGATAAATAAAACAAAAGCTATCATCTTTATAACAACGAGACAATAGCCATCTTGATAAAATAAGAACTATCATCCCGATAACCACGAAACAATATCTGACTTAAAAAATTAGACAAGAACTGTCATCTTAATAACCTCGCGACAATATCTATCTTGATAAAAAGGACAGTAGCTTATAAAATAAGACTTAATCTGTCATTCTGATAATCACGATACCATATCCAACTTGACATTTTGAGACAAGAACTATCATCCTGATAACCACTGGACAGAATCTTACTTGATAAAATAGGACAAGAGTAATCATTCCAAGAAATATCTTTAAAAAAAAAGATATAAGACGAAGTGAAAGAAGACATATTTGAAACAAATAATATATTTTTTATATCTGTTGAAATAAGAAACTGGCTGCAAGCTTAGTGATTAACCCAATCACGGTTGATAACTTTGCTGCACTCTTTAATTGCACACAGGGGGATCGGGCATCTGACTCTATGATGGCCCCGACCTAAAGCTATATATTTTAGTTGGTTGGGACCGGAGCCTTTTTGTCTGTTGCTTGGTCCACCGGGGCTCAACTGGTAATCTTCTTTTGCTTCAGATTTCCAGTGGGGTTGTTTGGCAGGACAGGGATTTCCACCTGTCAGACGGCCCGTTGTATCTGTTGAGTCCTCGTCTTGGCTTCTTCATGGTGTTGAAGTTTGATTTATGTGTTTACCGTGATGATTCATTGACGAGTTAGAGGGTTATCATGCGAACCGAACAACCAACTAAATGTTTTGTACCACTTCAGATACTGAGGGTGAGGTTGGGCCTGTAAAATCGATTTAAAGACAGGGGTAGGACTATATAAGGAGGATTAACTTCAACAGTGTCATTCTGTCTCTTGATCACATAGTGTCAACACCTCCAGTCAGCCAATAAAATGATCATAACTGGTAACTCAGGTCCACTGATTGGTTAAATGAATTTTTACACCTTTACCTATACAGGTAAATCTGCTCCCGGCAGAGAAGTCCTGTCTTTAAGCCCCCAGTAATTCATTACTGACCGTTCCAAGGCGGTAGTTCTGTTGTGGTTCTCTGTTGCCTGTTTTTGGTGTCAGAGTTTCTGTGATGTTTTACCTTATGTATGTTCTTATTATTTTTGGTTCGGTTTGGGTTGCTGAGTGGCCACCTTTTGGGAACAAGCTGCTCACTCGGTTGGCCATATGTTCTCTGTATCTTGATTATTTGTAATCTTAGTTGTTTCCAACTATGGTTTGAGGGCTGGATTTGGATTTTGATTGTTTCAGTTCCTGGTCTTTGCATACTTTTTACTTTCAGAATACGTCCCGCAAAATTATCTGCAGTCAATGTTTTAAATACACTACACGCCTTTAATAATTAAAATGTAATTAAAAAGAACCAAAATCTAATGGGGTATCTATGAGAAATTTTTACTGTGATTGAAAAAAATCCAAGTTCAAAACCCTGTCGCTATGTCATAATAACAAAATAAAAATTGGCTGAGTTCAAAATGCTGTAAATATGTCTGATATTATTATTGAATAGCAGTATCCTTATGTTGGGATTATCCACTATGGCGAGAAACCAGACTAGTCCGTAAATTATTGACATTCTTCGGTACATTCCGATATGCTTCCGATGATACGGTACTGTATTTTACCCGGTTCAGTACAGCCGGGTGCGTAAATTTACCGGAACGGACCGGAATGGACTGAAACACCGGAACGGACCCGTTTTCCCCTATCTTCAGTAGATATATTAAATAACTCTTATTCAATATTAATACATATGCCATCTAGCGCAAATCAATTAGAGATATTAGTCAAAATACTCTTTGAGTATTTTGCGCCATGGGTAGGCCTCTTAATACCCCACGCGTATGCGATTCATCTTAAAATCATATAATCTTATACAAAAATCTGGTTATCTTTCTTCTAAGACTTGGAGCGAATGAAAAACACAAGAATTCCCGAATTTTTGTTCCATAGTATCATGACCAACATTTCAGCCATAGAAAATATGTAGAGCTATTGTGTTTCAGCTTTAAATTGAAACATTACAGTGGTCTAAATGTATAGAGGGAAACTTTGTATATCGATTGTACAGTTAGCACCATTATCATGTTTCAATGAGTCGTCAATTTATCTGACGCACAGACATTTGTCTTATCAGATATTGTCAAATCAAAATCAGGGGTTGCAAGTTAAGATAATACATGTTAGTCATAGGTAGGGCCTTGAATTAATCTGCGCGTGTAGATTGTATCAAAATATCTAAAAAATCGGCTGGAAATATGAATAATAAGGGTCCGTTCCGGTCCGACCCGGTAATTAGGTCCGTTCCGGTAAATACAGCCTTACTACTCTTTTTCTACGAAATACTTTTCGCACCATAGAATCTTTTTTTTCTCAAGCCATCGGCATTTGCGTTTCTCGCGTTCTGCTTAACTCTATCAATCATTACAGCGTTAAAGTGAAAAACATATTTAAAACTAAATGCAAAGTGCAAATAATAACATTTTTAATGAAACTAAATCTTCTGACAGGTGAATAACAATTCCATGACATATGCGCTCTTCCATACAGAGATCAAGTCAAGTTTTGGCGGCAACGATGATTTTATTAGACTTCGTCTAATAATAACCACGAGAAAATATCAATATCGATAATATAATACAAGAACTATCCCATTAGGCACATGACTTCGAGATAGCGTTATACTGACGTCGATGCGACGTGATCTTCGAGAAAGCGTCTTCCTGACGTCGAGACGACGTGGATAAGTCGCATCGACGTCAGTACAACGTCCTCCCGACGTCATGTGCCCTCTTGGAAGACTATTTCTGTATTAAAAGTATTAGGCACGAACTTTCATCTTAATTGTTAAATAAGACAAGAGATATTCTCCTGATCGTTGCTATTAAGATGAAAGCTCTTGTCTAATATTTTTAATACAGAAATAGTCTACCAAGCGGGTACATGACGTCGGGAGGACGTTGTACTGACGTCGATGCGACTTGACCACGTCGTCTCGACGTCAGGAAGACGCTTTCTCGACGATCACGTCGCATCGACGTCAGTATAATGCTATCTCGAAGTCATGTGCCCGCTGGGTTGTGATTATCACGATGACATCTCTTTTCTTATTTAACCAAGATAAATGATGTGTCGTGATTATCTATACTACTTTTTTTACTTATTTATTTATATAGATATTACTGTCATTCTGATAACCACGATACCATATCCGACTTGATAAAATGAGACAAGAACTATCATACTGATAACCACTTGACAGAATCTTACTTGATAAAATAGGACAAGAGTAATCATTCTAATAACCACGAGAAAATATCAAAATTGACTATCCCAGCGGGCACATGGCGTCGTAATGACGTTGAACTGATGTTGATGCGACGTCATGTCGCACCGACGTCGGTTCGACGTCATTTGAACACCATGTGCCTTCTGGGATCAGCCCAATTACCACAATATACTATCTAACGGAATAAAAATAAGTGTAAAGCTATTATTCTGATAATCACGAGGCAATATCTATATCGATAAAATATGACTCAATGCAATATCTAACTTGATGAAATTAGACAAGAACTATATAACATCCTGATCACCACTCGAAATTATCCATCTTGATGAAATAAGACAAGAACTATAATTGTGATTACCACGAACACTATATCTAAATTGATAAAAGAAGACAAGAATTATCATCCTAATAACCTTTAGACAATGTCTTACTTGATAATAAAGACAAAAGCTTTTTTTTCTGATAACCACGAGACAATATCCATCTTGATAAAAATTGGCGAGAAATGTCACCCTAATAAGCACGAGACAATCTATCTTGATGAAATAAGACAAGAGCTTTCATCCAAATAGCCTTGAGACAATTTTTTCTGTTCATAATATAAGACAAGAGTTAACATACTGATGACCACGAGACAATCTATCTTGATAAAATAAGACAAAAGCTATTATCCTGATAACCACGAAACAATACAATATTCTGATCAAATAAGAAAAGAGCTATCATCCTGTTTAATTCAAAATACTATCTATAAATAGATAAGAAAATAATCATCTAAATGACCACAAAATAATATTTATTTTGGTTAAAGAAGACAAGAGATGACATCCTAATAATCACTACCCAGTCGCATATGACGTCGGGATAGCGTCGTTCTGAAGTGGAGACGACGTGATCACATCGCATCGACGTCAGTGCGACGCGATCCCGACGTTATGTGCCCGCTGAGAATACTTTTTCTGTATTAATAATATTAGACAAGATCTTTCATCTTGATAACAATGAAATAATCTTTCTTGCTTAAGAAGACTAGAAATATTCTCCTGATAACCAAGGGCCAATGTCTGGCTTGATAAAATAAGACAAGATCTATCATCTTTATAACCACGGAACAATATCCATTTTTTGATAAAATAAGACCAGCGCTCTTGTTCTGATAACCACAAGACAATATCTAACTTTTTTAATTAGCCGAAACTACGTAGTCTGGCCCATGTTTCTTCTTCTGACTGTATTCTCTGCTCTTGAAGGAACTATTTATGATTTTTATTTTTACAAGAGAAGAGCTATCATTCTGATGACCACTTGTCAATGTCTATTTTGATAAAATATATCAAGAGTTACCATCTTTATATTACGTGCCAATCTATTTTGGTAAAGTAAGACGAAAGCCTTCATCCTAATGAACACCAAGCAATTTCTATCTTAATTACAATAAAAAAGAAACTATCATTATAACAACGAGACAATATCTATCTTGATAAAATAAGAACTATCATCCTGATAACTTGATGAAATTAGACAAGAACTATATAACATCCTGATCACCACTCGAAATTATCTATCTTGATGAAATAAGACAAGAACTATAATTGTGATTACCACGAACACCATATCTAAAATGATAAAAGAAGACAAGAATTATCATCCCAATAACCTTTAGACAATGTCTTACTTCAGTGATAATAAAGACACAAGCTTTTTTCTGATAACCACGAGACAATATCTATCTTGATAAAAATTGGCGAGAAATGTCATCCTAATAAGCACGAGACAATCTATCTTGGTGAAATAAGACAAGAGCCTTCATCCAAATAGCCTTGAGACAATTTTTTCTTTTGATAAAATAAGACAAGATTTATCATACTGATAACCACGAGACAATCTATCTTGATAAAATAAGGCAAAAGCTATTATCCTGATAACCACGAAACAATACAATATCCTGATCAAATAAGAAAAGAGCTATCATCCTGTTTAATTAAAGACACTGTTAATGAAAATAAATAAGGAAAAATCATCTAGATAACCACAAAATAATATTTATTTTGGTTAAAGAAGACTAGAGATGACATTCTAATTATCACTACCCGTATATGCGTCGGAATAGCGTCGTTCTGACGTGGAGACGACGTGATCACATCGCATCGACGTCAGTACGACGCGATCCCGACGTTATGTGCCCGCTGAGAATACTTTTCCTGTATTAATAATATTAGACAAGACAAGAGCTTTCATCTTGATAAGAACGAAATAACCTTTCTTGCTAAAGAAGACTAGAAATATTTTCCTGATAACCACGGGACCATGTCTAGCTTGATAAAATAAGACAAGATCCATCATCTTTAAAACCACAGAACAATATCCATTTTTTTTGTAAAATAAGACCAGAGCTCTCGTTCTGATAACCACAAGACAATATCTAACTTGTTACAAGAGAAGAGCTATCATTCTGATGACCACTAATCAATGTCTATCTTGATAAAATCTATCAAGAGTTACCATATTTTATAGTTACGTGCCAATCTATTTTAGTGTAGTAAGACGAAGCCTTCACCCTAACCCTCTAGCTTAATTAAAAGAAAAAGAAAAAAGAAACTATCATCTTTATAACAACGAGACAATATCTATCTTGATAAAATAAGAACTATCATCCTGATAACCACGAAACACTATCTGACTTGATAAAATTAGACAAGAGCTGTCATCCTAATAATCACGGGACAATATCTATCTTGATAAAATAGGACAAGAGCTATCATTTTTAACTACTAAACAATAAGTATCTTGTTAAAAAGACAAGAGATATCATCCAGATAACCACGAGAAAAACTCCATCCTGATAAATTAGACAAGAGTCTCCATCCGAATTACCACTAGACAATATCTATCTTGATAAAATATGACAAAACTATCATTATGATAACCGAGAGACAACATCTATCTCGACGGAATAGGACAAGAGCTATCATTCCTGATAATTCTGAGACACGAAACAATATTCATCTTGCAAAAAAGATGAAACTAACGAACCACTTGTCAATATTTATCTTGATACAATAAAACAAGAGCTGTCATATTGATAACCACTAGACAATATCTATTTTATAAAATTAGACAAGAATTTCATCCGATAACCATGAGAAATACTTCTCAATAAAATCAGTCAAGTACTTCTTAATAAAATCAGTCAAGAACTATATTCTGATAACCGAGAGAAAATTCACTATATTGATAAAAACAAACAAGAGATTTCATCCTTTAAAGCACTATATAAAACGAGACAATATCTCTATTGATAAAATAAGACAAGAACTATCATCATGATAACCTTAATACAATATTTGACTGAATATAATAATTTTAAAGCTATTATTCTGATAACAACGAGACAATATCTATCTTGATAAAATAAGACTAAAACTATCATTTTGATAACCACGCTACCATATCTAATTTGATAAAATAAGACAAGAACTATCACCCTGATAACCATTAGACAATATCTTACATAATGATATAAGACAAGATCGAGCAATCATTCTGATAACCACGAGACAATATCTATATTTTTAAAATAAGTCAAGAACTATCATTCTGATGACACGATACAATACCTAACAGAATAAGATAAGTCTAAAGCTATTCTGATAACCACGAGATAATATCTAACTTGATAAAGTAAGAAAAGAACTATCACCCTGATAACCACTGCACAAGATCTAAATTGTTAATATAAGACAAAAGAAATCATTTTGATAACCACGAGACAATTTAGCAATGAAATAACACAAGAAAAATCGTCCTGATAACCACTTGAAATTATCTATCTTGATAAAATAAGACGAGAACTATCATCCTGATAACCACGATGTCATATCTTACTTGATTAAAGAAAACAAGAACTATCATCTTGATAACCTTTAGACAATATCTTACTTGATAATAAAGACAAAAGCTATTATTCTGATACAACGAGACAATATCTATTTATATGAAACAAGGCAAGAACTATCATCCTAATACCAAGGAGAAATCTATCTTGATGAGATAAGAAAAGAGCCATCATCCAAATCACGAGACAATATCTTTCTCGATAAAACGTGAAAAGAACTGTCATCCTGATAACCACGAGACAATCTTTTTTGATGAAATAAGAGCCTCATGCAAATAAGCACGGGAACATATCCATCTTCATAAAATAAAACAAGAACCATCATGAATGCGTCAGGGAGGATGTTTTATGCTAACCACAAGACAAAGTTTTCCTGATAATCATAAAACATAATAAATTCTGATAACCACCAGAAAAGGTCTGTCTTGATAATCATAAATTGATAATATCTGTTATAAAAAAAACTGTCCTGTTAACGACCAGAAAAGATCTGTAAACATTAGTCAGGAACCATTCTGATAACCACAAGACAGACCTAAACTGAGCATCATAAGATAAAAAATATATCTGTCTTGATAGCCATAAAACATACACGTATATGCTTTGATTCACTCTTCATGCAAAATTGAGAGAATTCTCTCTCCTCTATCCTGAGCCGTTCATCATCTGCTGTATGCAAAGCCAATACTTGTTTATTTTCAGGGAAGATAACCCTGCAAGGTTTCTATGCAAATATGGCTGCGATGTTTTTGTTTGAGTACGGATAAAATATTTACTGTTTAAAACACTCTTACGCGCCATAATTATGGCAGTTTTTGACTTATCTTTTTTGTTATTGGATTGTAGAATTCAGATAAAATGCGACTGATACTTATTATGTCGGCAGTAAGGACAGGTGAGCATTGCAGTTCATAGTTGTAAACTGTTGTAACAGAACTGATTCTCGAATGTAACATGTTTTCGACAGTCAGTGTTAATGCACCAGTCATTGGCAAATCTGGTCACTCCAGGGCCAGGAAATAGTGGGAACTGATTTAATTGTGTGACTGCTTTAGCAAGCAGTAGTGACAATATATGCCCACTCTTCAAAAAAGGAGATAGGTCTTAGGCTTGCAATTACCGACCGGTTTCTCTAACTTGTGTACCATGCAAGTTACTCAAACACATTGTCTGCTCTAATATTATGGCACATTTGGATGAACATAAACTTTTGTCGGACAGACAACATGCTTTCTGTAAGTGAAACTCAATTGATCACGGTTATAAATGACTGGGCTAAAATCTTGGATAAGGGCGGTCAGATTGACACTTTTATCTTGGACTTCGAGAAAGCATTTGACACCTCCCTCATGAATTACTCAAATGTAAACTATACGGCTATGGTATTGGTGGGGAGACTATGAAATGGATAGATTCTTTTCTCTGTTACAGGCAGCAGCGTGTGGTGGTAAATGGAGTTAAGTCGGATTGGGCCCCGGTTTTGTCGGGTGTCCCCCAGGGCACCGCGCTTGGACCATTGTTGTTCTCGTTATACATTAACGATATAACAGAAAATATTGACTCGGAATTAAGACTTTTTGCTGACGACTGTGTTTGCTATTGTGAAATCAGAGACATTGAAGACACGGTGAAACTTCAGGAGGATATAGATCATTTAGGTTGTTGGGCAAGGAGTTGGGGCATGAGCTTTCAACCTGTTAAATGCAATATAATGCAAATTACAAGGAAACGGATCAAGAAGATCAATGCTTCCTATACCTTAGAGGGAACGGTCCTCAGTAATGTAGAAACTATCAAGTATCTCGGCATAACCATTTCAATGCCAATGATTTGAAATGGAACACACATGTCAGTAATATTTGCACAAAGGCTAATAGGACCCTCGGCTTCCTCAGACGTAACTTGGCAGCATGTCCACAAGATGTTAAGGAGTCAGCATACAAGGGACTGGTGCGTCCAGTCCTGGAGTATGGAAGTTCAGTTTGGGACCCTCAAAGTATACTTCTTCAAGATGAACTTGAGAAGGTGCAGAAAAGGGCAGCTAGATTTGTAACGGGAAATTACACATATGAAACTGGGAGTATGACTGGCATTCTGGAGAAACTTAAGCGGGAATCCCTAAAAAAGAGAAGGAAAGATAGTAGACTTATAATGCTTTACAAAGGTCTGAGGGGTGCAGCCAGTATACCCATAAATGACCTTGTTCCCCCAAATAGGCGTACCAGGAATCATCATTCCCTGACATCTCAAACCCCATTGGCTGGGACTGACATTTACAAGTCCAGTTTCTTCCCCCAGACTATTAGAGATTGGAATTCCCTGGAAAATTCACTTATTTCTGCTGCTGAGGTTACTTCTCTTATAAGGGCTAGGGACTAGCTTCCCTGATTCACAGGTCCTGGTGAATGATTGTCCTTGGACGTATCACCAGTAAACAATTCTGATTCTGATCTGATCACTTTCTGGCAGCAGTGTTCTATGTTTCTAGGATATTCTTCCACTTCCTGGAACACCCTCTTGTTGGGCATAAAAAATGAGAAGTTGTACAGAAGTTTTAAAACAGTCTCTTTTACAGTATGTTGATAAAAGTCTCTCATTAACACTATCTGCCAGTTTGAAACACTGAACTCAATGCAATTTATAAATCTCGTTGTGCCGGTTTGTTGGTTGGTGCCCGTTGTGTGAGCATCTCTCTTGTATAAAAAGCATCATTGTTATATACATTTTTTACAGCATATTGTCCCGGCACCACATAAAAAAATATACATTAAACGACATCAGCACACAATCAGCATTCTAGTCTTCTCACAGCACCAATTATTATTGGTGTTAGGGTTGTTGTCATCATCACCCACTGTATTTAGCTCTACATCTGAGAGACTAAGAGACTAATCATGATAAAAATTCACACAGGTTTATATCATGACATTGTCTTTGCAACACTTAGTCTTGTTGTTGACCTATAGTATCAAGGATATACTTCTAATGGAGTCATGCTCTGTTGAACGTAGTCAAATGCCCCTACCTCAGGAACAGTGTTCAGCAGTTTGGGTGGCTTTGGTTGTCCCACAGATTTCTAGTCCTGTACTTCTTGACCCTTAGCCGGGATCCATTATGCTACTCCCATAAGGGCCATGTGTTGATCCATGCTGAAAACTTGCAGTTTGGAATTGTCTCCAAGTTAGGTCTAAATTCTCATTTTCCAATAATACCTACAGCAGTTAAGTTAAGGAGGTAATAGATTATCCTTTTCTTGTTGCAGGAAATTCCATAAAACTATTTGTGATTTGCTATACAAGTTCTTTCAGCTCTCTTTTTAGCTGGCCTGAAGGAAAGTTCAGGAAGAGCTATTGTTGTCACCCTGGCGTCGGCGTCCACGATGGCGTCGGCGTCCGAACTGGATGTTTTGGTTAAAGTTTTTTAAAGACCCATATTTTAACCCATGGATGGGCAAGGCACTGCAGGCGAGCTATCCTGTACGCGGACGGGTCTTGTTCTTACTGGAATCGCGACGCAAAAATGAGTCGCTGCCATCTTTGCAGAAAAAGTCCGAAGTTCTCCGAATAAGCTCTTGGCAACGTTCCCACATGAATGATAATCTATGGTACTCCCGATATCCATGTGTACCAAGGGTGCACATTTCTGGCATGATACGGAACCAAGACTACTAAACTGATTTTCTTTAATTACTTTTATATTGATATTGTATTGATTAATGTCACTTGAGCAGCTTCAGTTTTGCTAAAATTAAGCCCACCTGCCCTGCAACTATGCTGGAACCCAAAAAAAAAATAAAAAAATTGATGTCTGGATTTTTGAGTAAACAAAACTAAATCAGATGATCCAAAATAAACAAACTTCAATTAAATTGCAGGTTAGTATAAAGTCTTTCAATTGATGAAGATTGCATCAAATACGGTTCAGCCGTTTGGATAGTGCATTATGCTAAAGACACGTACACTCAGTAAATACCGGGACATAGCTGCCAGGAATACCGCAAATTATCATCCACCACTTCTCATGCTCCAAAACAAACATGGCGGACAGGTGTACTAGTACATAATGCATTGTTGAACACTACGCAGAAGTATTGAAAGAAAATAGTGTTGTTTTTAAGAAAAGATGGATGATTTGGCTTAATTTTTTCAAACTTTATTGAAAAACAAATAAATGACATAATTTGACCTCTTGGCGTTGGGTTGAAAGTTTTTAACAGCTTGCGTTTCATGACTTTAAAATGAAGCGAAGCGGAACTGGTAACGTCACTTGTTCACTAATATATTTTGAAAGCTAATCAGATGCCCCACACATGCAAATCAGATGCCCCACACTCATTTTGAAAGCTAATCAGATGCCCCACACTCATTGCGGGGACAATGTTTAGGTAGAAACATCATGCTTAAGCCTTGCTATCCCCGACAGTGCTTAGGCTTTTGGGTCGCTGGCGTTGTAAATGACTGGTGCATTATTGACACTTCCTATCATTGAGAATGAAACTCTCAGAAGTATTATGCAGTGAAGTACATGTATAGTCTGTATTTGAAGTTAATATCCTAGGGACTAGTATACATTGCTTTTTAGCAAATATTTTGTTTGAAGTACAATGTACAATTGTGTTCTCATGAGAGTTCTCACAACAGTTATACATGTATGTGTAGGCAACAAACTTTCATGTAATGTTTAATGCTGATAAATTTATTTGTATTGTATTGATGACTGTTCTACTGTATTAATTACCTTTAAAATTCTCACTGATTTCTGTTGCTAAAATATATTTATTTCCTCGATGTTTCAAACTTACTTTGTTGTCTTTCGCACTTTCCAAACAAAGACAAACAGCAAAAAAATGGTCTAATAGAGGCATCCAGTTATTTATTTTCTTGACAAATAGTTTGTACACCTCTGGCACTTAGGTCATCCTAACTTTCTTTATTTTGAATATCAAATTAAGATTATTTTGAGGCAAAGCATTATGCTTTGATTTTGATGTACCTGCTAGATAGCCCAGAAATACAAAGAAAAAAGTTTCAGTCTGAAAAAAGTTTCAGTCTTCACTGAGAAATTGTATTGTCAGGTAATTTGAAAAGAAAATTAATTGCTAGAACAGTCTACAGAAAATAATGAGCCGCAACACGAGAAAACCAACAATGTGGTTGTGCGTCCAGCGCAGACTCAGATCAGCCTGGGCATCCGTCCAGTCTGATCAGAGTCTCCGCTGTCCGCATGAAGGTAGCTTAGTCCCTTGGCTACCCTTTGAGCGCATAGCAAAGAGTGTGATCAGACTGGGCGAATGCCCAGACTTTCCTGAGTCTGCGCTTGCCGCACAACCACATTGTTGGTTTTCTTGTGTCGCGGCTCATATACTGATTCTGTTTGAGGGCAAAATATGTACTTTCTAGATAGTCCAGGCGCATCTCCCTCATTGGGCCTCTACTCTTAAAGGAAAGAATTTTCTCCCTCAGGGAGCAAATTCTTTCCTTAAAGAGTAGCCTGCAATTTTAAAGTGATACAGTTGGCAATGTTGAAGTAAAAAAAAAACCAAAAAACTTCTGGATCCATAAAAAAGTTTATGGAAAACTGTAAAATATCAGGGAAAAATCAGGGAAAAGTCAGGGAAAAGCGGGGGATAAGTGGCAACCCTGTACCTATATTTACAGCCAAGCCTCCATTGCCAGAGAGAGTACCATCTGGCAGCAAGCTTAAACCAAAGGGGGCACCCTTCAGAGCTTTCCATCCCAACAGCAGTCCAGTATACAAGACCCAGTCAGACTCGGCCTTGTCTGCTAGCATCAGAAACCTCACCATCAAAGACAATGCTCCCTCAAAGTAAGTAATGGAGAATTGTTTTATTGTCCTATAATTTGGTTTAAATAATATTTTGTTCATAATTTGTTACATGCATGTAAAAGATACATATAAATCAGTTGAATATAGGATCGGATGGTTGGTTGGTTGTTTTGGGTTTAACGGCCCTTTGAGACAGTATTTCAGTCTATATCGGGCCAGGATCGGATGGTAAGCGTAATGCTTATATGATAGTCACTTCAAGGAAATAGCACATTATAACTGCATGACTATGAGCGTAATTGCTACAAAACCAATAAACAAACATTTCATGAAATTGAATGATGAGAGAGAAAGAGAGAGACATTTTCTTGTTTCTTTTCTCCTGTACAGGCTATATAAGTCTGTTAGGTACTGTGTATTAAAAGCACCATGAATTACCAAAGCAAATACATGTACATGTAGTAACAAGGCCAGTTTATATGAAAAATGAAAACAAAAACAATTGGGGACTCATATTATGGTTTCATATTCTATACTTCATACATCAGGCAAACAAAGTAGTACACCACCCAGAGGATGATATTTTTGAACTTATTTTGCTTCATTTCTGCAAAATATTCATGTGGTATTTTTACCTGTCCCAGCGTTATAATCATCATTGAGTTTGGGTCACATGTTAAGTGTTAGGAATAAGAAAATTATCCCAGAATTATCATAGGAAAGTCCCAAATTCTCATTTCAACTTGACTCTTATATAGCTTTTCCATATACAGGTATTAGTTTCATTCATTGAAGTACCTCTTCACTTTTTCAGACGGACTTTGTTCAACAGAAGCAGTGGTAACCAGTCTGTGAAGTCATTATCAGATGTAGCCGGTCTACTCCAGAGTGAGGCTGTCAAGAATGTGGTTGTTGTTGCTGGTGCAGGAATCAGCACCCCAAGTGGGATACCAGATTTCAGGTGAGCATGCAGCTTTTCTATGGGCCATATTTTTGCTTGCTAGCCAACCACACAATTATTTTCCATGTATGTTTTCAGGCCCAGAGGTTATAAAACTTGAGTACATTCTCAAACTCAAAATAAAGCACACTGATTGGCTGCTTCCGAGCATGTGCTCAGGCGCAGCCAATCAGTGTTCTTTATTTTGAGTTTGAGATTATTCTCAAGTTTTATAACCTCGAACCCAGATCTTGGTGTTTTGGGAAATAAAATTGTAGCCCATTAACAGAATTCTGTTCTGTTTCAATTTTCATAATGACGTTTTATTAACAGAACTTTCTGCAAAAATAATATCAAATACCATATTGTTTTAACTATAAGATTAGGTGTTTCCTCCCTCTAAAATGAATCCAGAAATATAAATCAGAATGGATCAATAAAATTGTAGATTCAAACGGTATTTTGATTGATTGTGAACTGTGAATAAGTTTTTGGCAAGTTTATGGAATATTAAATTCATGTTTTGAATTCAACAAAAGATTGTAACAAAGATTTGACAGAAGGTGCTGAACATAACATCAGAGTGTTTATTAGTTGTATGTTCAAATATTACATGTTTACTCTCGGCATATATTGCCTGTTGCCAATGTGAGCCTCTTCCTGAGAAAATCTATCTAGATTCATTCCCCATATGGGCTTACATACATGCCCAGTGAGTCAGTGAGTGGGTGAGTGAACTTGGGTTTGAGCCCTGCTCGAGGTGTAAATCTTTCCACCATAAACTGGGTTTCATTGCACACAGCCTTTTATTATCATCTTCCCATTGTCCTGGTATGACTGAATTACTGTTGAAAAGGACATAAAAATCACAAGTAATCCATCCATCCACTGTTGGGCCAAAGCTTGTTGATTATCTCCCTGCACAGGCAGATAAACTCTGGCATTAGTACAGAGCTCCAGATAAGAGGGAGTATTTGGTGATAATTAGGGATAATTTTTGTTAACTCTGCATTAAAACATATGTTGTGACCCCTCATCTGAGCCGTCTCGTCAAGACGGTTCAGATGAGGGGTCACAACATATGGTTTCAATGAGAAACAAGAAAAATCATCCTTTATTATCATCAAATACTCCCTCTTATCTAGAGCTCTGAAGTATGGTTATCATTGAAAACAACAGCTTATCATTCTGGAGTATTGATACATGTATGTCTATGTAAAGGTGAATGTCTGATCTTAAAGCATTATTTTTCAGATCTGGAAAACATGATGTTAGATACATTATGTAAGGATAACTGAGTTTTACTGTTGTAAATGAAAATTCAAGAGTGATATATGAACACACTGCTACATAGTTGTATTCAACTAAAAAAAAGTCTATTTCCCCCTTTATTTTTGGCACCACCACAAAGCACACTACATTTTCCAGTTGCTTATATCAAAATTCAAATTAGCTTTTAAAAATGAAAATTCTTTAAGAGTGTCATAATATCATTACTAGAAAACTTGTGCATAAAGTTGTTTTAAAAGCTGTTACAGGTCCAGGTGTAAGTCATCAGTGTTGCCTAAATCTTTGCATTTCATGTACTTATAATGTAGGTTCTTACATAGTCCTTTTGGAATGAACTCTGTTGATGTAAATGAAAACATGCATAAAGTTTTATAACAATAGAAGGTAGTGTGCTTTTTGTTCCTTTTGTAAAGAAAATTTGGTATATTGGTAAGAAATGTGTCACCCGGTACCATTCAAGTGAGATCATGCGATATATTTCCTCACTGTATCTGCTTATTGTGTATCTGTTGTTATATGAGCCGCGACACGAGAAAACCAACAAAGTGGTTGTGTGCCCAGCGCAGACTCAGATCAGCCTAGGCATCCGCCCAGTCTGATCAGACTCTACGCTAAGCGCTTAAGGGGTAGCTAAGGGTCTAAGCTACCTTCATGCGGACAGCGAAGACTCTGATCAGACTGGGCGGATGCCCAGGCTGATCTGAGTCTGCGCTGGGCGCACCACCACATTGTTGGTTTTCTCGTGTCGCGGCTCATATGTATTGTTTGCCGAATAAGCAATGTCTACTGCACTGAAATGTTAACAGCTATCATCTACAAATAACAAAAGATGTCTTTAAAACTAAAGAATACCAGTTCATATTTTGGGGCTGTTTGTTTAAAAGGTTCAAGATGGCACATTAAAAATGTTAGTGTCAAGATCAGTCTGCAGTTGGATCAGGGCCAGTGCGTTTCGGCTTCTTTAATCATACTTATGGAGTAGTAATAGTGAATAGCAAGGCCTTGATCAATATTTGCATCAATTCAGACTAGACTGGACATGCTAGTTTAAATACTTCACCTGCTTTTTCCCTTGTATGGCTGAAGATCGATTGGTTATTGGAACAGGACATGACATACATAAAAGATACAATCAGGCCTCTAAATAAGGGAGTTATTTGGGAATAGATCTGAGATTGCATTGTCTGATTTTCTACAGAAATGCAGATGTAGGTGGGAGCTGGTAGATGATGTAGTCCTTTCTTAGAACTGCCTCTTTGAAGTTCTAATGATTGACAAAATGTATGTTTTTATGGAGAATTAACTGTGAATTCCAGAAATCTTATGAATTTATCCAATAACCTAAAGCTCTGTACCATGTACTTTGCCATGTACTTTGCCTAACAATAGTTGACAATAGAACAATGACTTGCAACTTTAAACTTCTGTAATACAATAAAGAAATAAGGTAACTGATAGTTTTGATGACTTGAATAAAAAGTACAAGGAAGGTAGTTTAGCCCCAGTATGATACAGTTTTAATGATGATGGTATGAAGTTTCTTCATAAATGTTGCAATAAATGATTCTGCTGCTTTGAAGGGCGAGAAGTACAGATGTCAATAATCATGAAGTAGATTTTGGGAGCAAATGTCCTTACTGTCAGTGCAAATTTAGGTACAGTAGTCAGAGGGAGATAACACAGCCTAAAAATTCAGTATGCATTCCCCTGTATGGAATTGGGCCAGAAGAAATGCAGCCTTATAGCACCCATTGAAGACAGATTAACTTGCACAGCCACTCAGTCTGATCCCAGTCTTCCATGTTCACATAGCAATCTAATAATCATGCCAAATCTGTAAAGTAAAAAGTGAAGACCAGTGTATACATAGATGCTCTGAGTCAGCTCTGAGAACAAATCACCCCCGAGGCTTAGTCCTGATTATGGCCCTGATACCTTACGACAGTGTTGCTGTAACTCATAGCCATTTTAAAGATTGTGGCCATTAATGGTATAAAAATCTTTAATGTAAGTCTGGCCAAGTAGAACAATAAGTGTGTTGTTGTTGACATACCAGTATAATAAATGCATATATATAAAGTTTTCAGTGTTACCTGCTTTCATTGAAATACATGTATTACGTTGTTTGTAGCTCACATGCTTGTGACTTATAATCTGAAAATATCCTTGAAATTTTAAAATCTTTTACTGAATAAAAGGTTTTATCTAAAGGCATTCATATATTAAATGGTAAATTTATTTTATGAGAGTATGCATCATTTCATTTCGTCATTCTTATGGCATAAGAATGCCGAAATGAAATGATGCATACTCTCATATTGCATAAGATTGGTAAGTATGTAAACATAAAAATAAATAGATAAATATTATATAAATTAAGTAAGTGAATAAGGATAAAGGATGAAGAAGTGCTGGCTAAGCTTCAATGTGAAACTGTTATTAGCAGACCTGTATCGTCAGGTAACAGAGCTGTAGATAAGAGGGGTTATTGAGGATTATTCAAAGATAATTTTTCTTATTTCTCAATGAAAACATAAATTGTGACCCCTCATTAGAACCGTCTCGCCGAGACAGCTCTATTGATGGGTCAGAATGTATGTTTTTATGGAGAAATATGGATAATTATCCCTAAATTATCCCTTTTACCCCTTCTTTTCTGGAACACTGAATACGGTAACTTAATTGTTCTTCTGTTAGAAGTTGGCAAGATAGCTCTTCTTAATAAATTGCATTTTTGTTTTTATGCTGAATATATGTACGATGATGATTTTCTTTCTTTCAAGATCCCCAGGCACAGGCTTATATGACAACCTCCAACAGTACAATATTCCATACCCAGAGGCCATATTTGACATAGACTACTTCCATCAGAACCCACGACCATTCTTTACTCTTGCCAAGGAGCTGTATCCCTCGGGAAAATACAGGCCCAATTATATTCACTACCTTGTTAGACTTCTGTATGACAAGGAGATGTTGCTGAGAATGTATACGCAAAATATTGATGGCTTAGAGAGGCGTGAGTATTTGAATTTAGTCATACTGAAATAACTCTTACCATATTACACCTAATAAACACCCCTGCTCTAATAAACGTTCCGAAAATAATGTTACATCAACTTGCATAAATTTCTGTTTGCTTCTCTGGATGAGGTAGGTCTTTGACATGGAGTCTACTCTTAAAGAAAAGAATTTGCTCCTAGAGGAGCAAATTCTTTCCATTTAGAGTTGACCCCTACTGAAAAGGGAGGTTGCTTCCTCTGAAAGTATACCCATTCACCTTAGTATTGTTACTATATTTCATGCTCTATGTAACACCCCCTTTTGTAAAATGCAACATTCCGGGGACTTTTAATAGGATTAATACAGTATATCGAACAAAGCAACCTATACCAAATGGACTGTTACTTCTTTTTGATATAGTTAATGGCTGATTGGCAAGCATTGCTGGTTATGAATTTGCAGTCTTATTTGGGCTTTAGGAGTGAAATGGAAAAATGTACCGTATTTCTTCGGCTATAAGACGGGGATTTTTCCCGCCGAAATGACCCCCAAAATTTGCCCCCGTCTTATAACCGAGGCTTTGGACACCCTAGCTATTTTCACCAAAGTCCCTGAGCAGCTGGTCAAGGTCCATGTTTGTAAATATACAAGGTATGTCCAGGTGCATGGCAAAACCCAATAGGTGTTGAGACATAAACAATACCTCTAGTACCGATCACATGAAATGATACCGTATGCAAACACTGATTGCATCTAGCAAAACCGAATTTCTCTACTGTGTGCCCTCATTAAACTCCTTATGAATTCCAAATCCGCAAACAATGTGTAACATTATCCTCTTTATTTTTTTCCTAAACATTCATATGGGTATTTTTCTGCAACCTAGATGTAAAAACGTAAGGCACTTTTACTCTTTATCTGTTGGTATTAATATCCTGACTTGACCTGAGTGACCTGTCAAAACTGAGTCGGTTATGTAATTATTTTGAGAGCAGTATCAATCCAGCTGTAGTATAAGATCAAAGAAGCCGCAAAAAGTGAGCCGGTCAATGACCTTTAGGTGACACAATGTTGGTTGAACTTGGTTTGCTAAATATTCGGCTAGTGAATAAAAACAAAATCTGTTTAATATGGATTCTTCCATCTTCAAACTGGGATACAGGAATATGTTTTCTCCACTTGTGTACATGCAAAGCTAATTTAACTTACGGAAATACGACCTTTGCTCATACTGGATAAAATAATGAGGTAATTAATCCAAGATATTTATGCACATTACGGTAACTGCATAGCGACCAGTTTAAATATATGTAGACATCGGTGACCGGTGAAGACCTTTGGGAATTTAGTAGTAAATCTAGCATCTCAGCAGAATGAAGTAACGGGGCGCCGATCATCCGCCCATGTTGGGGAATTGGCAGAAAATAGGCCCGTCTTATAGGCAAGGCTAAGCTAAATACTTGCCCAGACAGTCCAAAAAACACCCCCGTCTTATAAACGACTCGCCCTATAGCCGAAGAAATACGGTATTTGGAGATAATGCTAATTGTGGATGCTAAGACTCCTCTTGCACATGTGTGATCATCTTGCAAATACTAGTATGTTTATAATGTTCTGAGCCTTATCCTTCTGAGTTGAATTTTTCGGATTAAATATATTGTAAGAAGAATATAGAAACATCTTTCAACCAATCAGAGTGTGTAACAAAATAGACTTCAAAGCGAGTGGTAATTTTGTTTAACTTGAAGCATATTAGAATCCAAATGGAGGAGTTAAAGTTGTTTACCTCGAAGTGTTTTGAAAAATAAACATAACTATTTTTGCTGCATGCATCAAGGATATTGCCAATTCAGAAAATGTATATAAATTTAGATTCCAAATGCAAGCAAATTTAAGGCATATTATAATGGAATCATTTTCATCCAATACAAGTCTGTATGTAATTGTAATGGGGGTCATTGAATGGCAGTTACTGATCTGATAATAGGTCATTTGATTAGTCAGTGGACATTGGCTTCTGTACTAGAAGAAGGTCATTAGGTGGAGGGTTTGAAGATAACATCTTTCAGAATCTTTACTACCAGGAATGATTTTCATTCATTCAGGTGTGAGCATGTACAGTCCACTGAGATAGCAAATCTTAATTGTTGATTTTAATAGTCAATCTGCATTGTGGTGAGGTATGTGTATGTGATCTTTATTTCTTTGTTTGGTTCCAGTGGCAGGTATACCAGCTGAGAAGTTAGTGGAGGCTCATGGGACATTTGCCACAGCAACCTGTACTGTTTGTCAGAAAAAGATGGACGGCTCTGAAATTAAGGTAAAAAAGATGGTAAAAAACTTTTTTACAGATGAGGAGGCTTTGAAAAGAACACCTTAAAATTCTTGAAAATTTTGCAAGATTGTAGCCAACAAATGTTGGGAAACTAGACCAATATCTGCATGTGAGGATTCTGGTCAGGATGTTTGGGAACTGCCAGATGATCAAACAGTTAAAGTACCTAAACAGATCTTTACCATCTTTAGTTTAAATCTCATTAGAGGCAGAGTCCTTTTCATATTTCTGTGAAATTTCAACACAGAGACATACTTGACAGTTTTTCTCCGGTTTCTTCACACATCAAGATATTTGTTATTTCCTGTATATGTACAAAGCTTTAGTGTATTTTGCTGACTGGTAAAGTACCAGATCAGATCAAAATTGCTACAACTTGTGCTTTGTGGAAAAATAGGAATTATGTTACTCTCCATTCTGTACTTCCTTTCAGTACTTTCTTTTGCAGGAAAAAATATTTTCAGACAAGTTGCCCAGGTGTCCAACAAGAGGCTGCATGGTTTGTTATTTTTGATTATCTTGTAATAATTGATGGAGTGAAAAATTTAACTGATATTTTTTTTAAAGTAACTTTTACTGTTGAGCCATTGTTTAGACATACCAAAATTAAACGATAGTAAAGGACTGAAGAGATTTCTATATGTGCTTTAGGTCAACATAGTATTGATAAAAGCACAGCTGGGGAGCACTAGCCTTTTATATGTAGTATGAACTATATACCATCTGACTTTTACTGATGTCTATGCATGTATAATAGACTTTTAAACCAAAGTTCTCCATGATGTATTGTCTTGTTTAATAGCAATAGTAGCTAAAGTTTGATAGTAAAGTGTATAAAACTGAGCCATATAATGAGAAAATGTGTCTGAGGGCAGCTGCAAGGACAGATTTACCTACACACTTTAAACGGATCCTTGGGAAACTGTTAAATGAAAACTATGAATACACAGGTGTGCACGCTGATTTGAGCACTCTCTGTTTACTGTAAAAGATGTTTGTTGATGTTACCCTGCATTTATCTATTTTACAAATCAAAAGATCTAGGTATGCAGTAATGTTTGTAAAAGACACTTGCAGGGGAAGTAATTCTTACCAAGAAAGAGTCTCTTATAACATTTGGAGCTTCTGGAGCTCATTGAGCAAATTCTTTCTTTTAAGAATAGCTCCCATAGGAAAGTCATTGTTATCTAGGAAAGCAAACAGGAAGACACCAAAAATGTTTGCCTTGTAAAAGTGGCAAAGAAACACTGAGCCATATATCTATTCATCTTTAGAGACTTAGCAAGCAACTTTGCACCACTGTGATTTTATATTCTATGTTTCCATGTACTTCAGGGTATAATAAAACCCGACATTGTGTTCTTTGGTGAAGATCTACCTCGGAAATTCTACCATTACATGAAGGACATGTTACAGACAGATCTTGTTCTAGTCATGGGAACTTCACTCGAGGTAAGCTGCAGCACCATACAGTGCTTTAATAAGGGTAGTAGTTTATGATTATTCTCTACAGTAGTCACTGTCATTGTCTCTCCAGGACACTGGGCCTGGAAAACTTTTAGCACTGGCTAGTTTAAACAATTTCTAATTAAAAAAAAATTTTGGCATACAAATATATAGAATGATAGTTAGGATTTGCTCAGAAGTTCAAGGCTTGTAAAGAAAATCTCACCACTGGCACTGGTTGAAACAGAGATGTAAGTTTTCAACATGTTTGATATAAGTTTTGCATATGAAATATAGTAAATATACAATAATTTTTATCCCCCGACCGAAAGGTTCGGGGGATATAGCGATAAGCCTGGCGTCCGTCCGTCCGTAAACATTTTCTTGTCCGCTCTAAATCTTCAATACCCTCTGGAATATTTTCATGATACTTCACAGTTATGTAGAATAGGTCATGAAAAAGTGTCGCGTACAAGAATGGTAACTCCTGCTTTTGTACTTTTTGAGTTATCTCCCCTTTGGTGAATTTTTGGCAGATTCCTGTCCGCTCTGTAATTGAATACCCTTTGAAATATTTTCATGATACTTTACAGATATGTAGAACAGGTCATGACGATGTGTCGCGAACAAGAATGACAACTCTGGCTTTCTTACTTTTTGAGTTTTTTCCCCTTTATGGTTTTAGCTGTGATTTTGTATTGATTTCGTGTCCGCTCTATAACTTGAATACCCTTTTGAATATTTTCATGATACTTTACAGATATGTAGAACAGGTCATGACGATGTGTCGCGAACAAGAATGACAACTCTTGCTTTCTTACTTTTTGAGTTATTTCCCCTTGATGGTTTTAGCTGTGATTTTGTGTCCGCTCTATAACTTGAATACCTTTTGAAATATTTTCATGATACTTTACAGGTATGTAGAACAGGTCATGACGATGTGTCGCGAACAAGAATGACAACTCTGGCTTTCTTACTTTTACAGTTATTTCCCCTTGATGGTTTTGGGTGTGATTTCGTGTCCGCTCTATAACTTAAATACCCTTTGAAATATTTTCATGATACTTCACAGATATGTAGAACAGGTCATGATGATGTGTCGTGAACAAGAATGACAACTCTTGCTTTCTTACTTTTTGAGTTATTTCCCCTTGATGGTTTCAGCTGTGATTTAGTGTCCGCTCTGTAACTTGAATTCCCTTTGAAATATTTTCATGATACTTCACAGATATGTAGACCAGGTCATGACGATATGTCGCGAACAAGAATGACAACTCTTGCTTGCTTACTTTTTGAGTTATTTCCCCTTGATGGTTTTAGATGTGATTTCCTTTCTGTTCCATGACTTGAATATCCTTTGAAATATTGTCATGAAACTTTATAGATATGCAGAACAGGTCATGACATTTTGTCTCATACTTGAATGGCAACTCTCTCATTCATATTTCCCAACCTCCCCCCCCCCCCCCCCCCCCCCCCAATTTTCCCCACAATTTTTTTGTCCGAATTCACTAACTAGAGAGCCCAAAATTAGATTTGTAGGGCTTGTACTTTAGAAGTTATTCACACGTTTTGAAATGTTGAGTGTATCATATGCTATACATTGTGTGTACATGGTGGCTGTTTGAGATTTTACCTCTTTTTAGCAGTCTGGCATACCTTTTTGGTCTGAGTGTTAGATAATCATGCATCTGTTAAACAGATAATGTCAAACAGAGGCATAATAGAATGACAATATATTACTAATATGTTTTTTGAAGTGTATCCTGTTTACCAAGGCAAAAGGGGCCTTTGGACGGGGGATTTGCCATCTCTGATGGCTATTTTAGCACTTGGCTGCTCAAATCAGGAACTTACAAATAATTCCATTTTGAAATAAAAACTGAATTCATATTAAAGCTAGAACTGTCAGTGCATTCCAAAGTTGGGTCTTATTTTATTCAAGCCAGTTTGTGGTGAGCCAGACCTAGTTCTCTGTGTCTTGTTAGTGTGTTCATCTGTTTATTTGTCCATCTGTCTATTTGTTGATATAAAGTTGAAGATATTGTGTCGATTTCTAAGCATAATGCATAAAATAATTGGAATCTCCTGTTTTCAGGTACAGCCATTTGCAGGTATAATAGACACTGTAAGGTTCAATGTTCCACGAGTACTGTTCAACAGGGATGCAGTGGGTCCTTTTAGATACAGTCGTAGAGCAAATGATTTCATTTCACCAGGTATGATAGGCACAAAACAATTCTTCATTCAAATGTGTCTATGATCAATGAAAGATAAATTTAATTCTTCCCAGAAAAGATTTATCATCATTATGATGATAAATCTATGCTGAGAAGGATTAAATTTTACCTTCCGGTTGATGCCAGATTGTAAACACTAGTATTGCATCAGAAGAATTAACTGTAAATAGCAAAATTATTCTCATGATCCAATGTCTTCTTAATGATTATGGCAACACAATGTTATGTATGTTTTAATGAGTTTTATTGTCTCCCCTGTGACAAGCAGAAGCGAGACAGATGTACATGTGTATTACTTTTCCATTGTTATTGGTGGCGGTGTTGGCGGTGTAAACTTTTGAGTTTTCACATGTAGCTCTGTTTTGTGACAATGGGCTGAAAAGCAATACACCACATTCGACGTAATTCTTGTTTTTCCATTAAAATCTAAAGGAGGAATTATTTTAAATGTAGTCTTTTGTTGAAGTTTTCAACTCACCTGAGCCAGAGGCTACGGGGGAGCTTATAGTATGGTCAGGCTCCGTCATCCGTCGTCCGTCCGTCCACAATTTCAAACGACTTCTCCTCTGAATTCGCTGGGCCGATTGTAACCAAATTTTATATAGAGCCTCCTGGGACCTTAGGAACAAAAAGTTGTTCAAACGGTCCTGGTCTCATGACCAACATGGCCGCCATGCCCATATATGGTAAAACTCTAAAAAAATCTTCTTCTCCAGAACCAGTAGACCGATGGCCTTGAAACTTGGTATGTAGCATTGGGTACGCGAGTACTACCAAGATTGTTCAAATTATGACCTTGGGTTGACCTTGACCTTTTTTACGGTAAGGTCAAATTTGCTTCCTTGTGCTTTTATATGGCAAAATGCTAGAACATAAGATATCTTGGAAACTGTTGAAGATTTTGGGCTAAAAATTGGTATCTACAGTCATCTTAATGAGTACATGAAGATTTGTGAGTATAAGAGGTCAAGGTCATTCTTTGACCTTTGACCTAGAACTCTCATATTTTGACAATTCCAAACAATCTCCTCAAAAGCCCCTTGGCCAATTGATACCAAATTTCATATAGAGCCTCCAGGAGTTGAGGGAACAAAAACTTATTCATACGGTCCAGGTCACATGACCAACATGGCCGCCATGCCCATATATGGTAAAAACTTTTAAAAATCTTCTTCTCCAGAACCAATTGACCAATGGCCTTGAAACTTGGTATGTAGCTTTGGGTACTCGAGTACTATCAAGATTGTTCAAATTATGACCATGGGTTGACCTTGATCTTTTTTACGGCAAGGTCAAATATGGGAAAATGCTAGAACATAAGATTTCATGGACAGTTTTGAAGAGATATGCCTAAGAATTGGTATATACAGTTATCTTAATGAGTACATGAAGATTTGTGAGTACAAGAGGTCAAGGTCATTCTTTGACCTTTGACCCAGAACTCTCATATTTTGACAATATCAAACAATCCCCTAAAAAAACTGGGCCAGTTGTAACCAAATTTCATATAGAGCCTCCAGGGATTGAGGGAATGAAAATTTGTTCAAACAGTCCAGGTCACATGACCAATATGGCCGCCAGGACCATATATGATAAAAACCTTTAAAAATCTTCTTCTCCAGAACCAATTGACTGATGGCCTTGAAGCTTGGTATGTAGCATTGGGAACTCCAGTGCTGTCAAGATTGTTCAAAATAATGACCTTGGGTTGACCTTGACTATTTTACTGCAAGGTCAAATGTGGGAAAATGCTAGAACATAAGATTTCATGGAAAGTTTTGAAGATTTATGCCAAAAATTGGTTCTACAGTCATCTTAATGAGTACATGAAGATTCATGAGTACAAGAGGTCAAGGTCATTCTTTGATTTTTGACCCAGAACTCTGTCATTTTGACAATATCAAACCATCTCCTCAAAAGCCCCTGGGCCAATTTTGAAACCAAATTTCATATAGAGCCTCCAGGGGGTTAAGGGAATGAAAATTTTTTCAAACGTCCAGGTCACATGACCAACATGTCCTCCATGCCCATATATGGTTAAAACCTTTAAAAAATTTTTTTCACCAAAACCAATTGACCGATGGTCTTAGAGTAACTTACCCTAGAGTACTGAGGCTGAATGGACCCAGGTGAGCTACAGGACCAATGGTCCTCTTGTTATTATTAGCTCACCTGAGCCGAAGGCTCACAAGGTGAGCTTATAGTATATGCTTGGTCCGTCGTCCGTCATCCGTCGTACGTCCACACTTTTAAACATTAATATCTGCTAAAGTAGCTGGCCAATCTTGATCAAATTTTATGTGTAGCATCGTTGGGGTGAGGGATTAATTGCATATAGTTTTGGGAAAGATTGGTTTGAAACTCTGGTTACCATGGCAACAAAAAGGTCCCATAGACTTATAATGGAGAAAATGTTGTCTGGGCCGTAACTTCTTCATTTTTGATTGCAGCTTCTTGTAACTTGCAGGTATCCAGGACAGCCAAAACATCTCGTACCAGTTCGAATTTGGGCCAAGTTGGATCATTCTTTTCAGAGTTACTTGCCCTTGAGCGATAAAATATTTTCCCAAAGACTTATAATGGGGAAAATGTTGTCCTGGCCCTAGGTTCAGCATTTTTGATCGCAACTTCTTGTAACTTGCAGGTATCCAGGACAGCCAAAACATCTAGGACCAGTTCGAATTTGGGCAAGGTTGGATCATTCTTTTCAGAGTTACTTGCCCTTCAGCGATGAAATATTTTCCCATTGACTTATAATGGGGAACTGTTGTCTGGGCCCTAGCTTCTTCATTGTTGATCGCAACTTATTGTAACTTGCAGGTATCCAGGACAGCCAAAACATCTAGGACCAGTTCGAATTTGGGCCAGGTTGGATCATTCTTCTTAGAATTACTTGCCCTTGAGCGATAAAATATTTTCTCATAGACTTATAATGGGGAACTGTTGTCCGGGTCCTAGCTTCTTCATTGTTGATCGCAACTTATTGTAACATGCAGGTATCCAGGACAGTCAAAACAGCTTGGACCAGTTCAAATTTGGGCTAGGTTTGATCATTCTTCTTAGAGTTACTTGCCCTTGAACAAATAAATATTTTCCCATAGACTTAAATGGGGAAAATGTTGTCCAGGCTATAGCTCCTTCATTTTTGATCGTAGCTCCGTGAAACTTGCAGGAATCCAGGATGGCCAGAACATCTCGAACCTTTTCGAATGTGGCCCAGGTTGGATTATCCCCTCGCACAATGAAGTTGTGGAGGGGATATAGGGTCTGATCAGTACGTAGGTATATATGTATGTACGTATGTTCACCTTTTGTCATCGTTCTAGCTACCTCATTTATTAACCGATTTTGATGTAAGTTCACACAAGTATTTGGTATGACATGACCTCGAACGAGTTTGCATTTCAGCATGATGGAGTCAAGGTCAAGGTCAAAGTGGCTATTTTTCGAAAAACTTTGTCATCACTCAAGCGCCTTCATTTGTGGACTGATTTCGATTTAACTTCACATAAGTGATAAGTATGGCAATATCTTGGACAAGTACTCATTTCAGCATTTTGGCATCAAGGTCAAGGTCACAGTGGCTAGTTTTAGAAACACTTTGTCATGGCTCTAGCGCCTTGATTTGTGGACCAAATTCAGTTTAATTTCACACAAGTGATTGGTATGACAATATCTTGGACAAGTTTGCGTTTCAGCGTTCTGAGGTCAAGGTCAAGGTCACAGTGGCTATTTTTAGAAAAACTTTGTCATCGCTCTAGCGCCTTCATTTATGGACTGATTTTGATTAAAAACTTCACACAAATGTTTAGTATGACAATATCTTGAATAAGTCCGCATTTCAGCATCCTAAGATCAAAATCAAGGTCACAGTGGCTATTTTTAGAAAAACTTTGTCATCATTTTAGTGCCTTCATTTATGGAATGATTTTGATTGTACTTCACACAAGTGATAAGTATGACAAAATCTTGGACAAGAACATGTTTCAGCATTCTGAGGTCAAGGACACAGTGGCTATATTTAGAAAAACTTTGTCATTGCTCTAGCGCCTTCAATTTGTGGATCGAATTCAATTTGATATCACACAAGTGATTAGTATGACAGTATCTTGGACAAGTTCTCATTTCAGCATTCTTGGGTCAAGATCAAGGTCACATTGGCTATTTTTAGAAAAACTATTTCATCCCTCTAGCACCTTCCTTTATGGACCGATTATGATTTAAACTTCACACAAATGTTTTGCATGTCAATATCTTGAACAAGCTTGCGTTTCAGCATCCTATGGTCAAAGTCAAGGTCCCAGTGGCTGTTTATAGAAAAACTTTGTTATTGCTCTTGCGCTTTCATTTATGGACCAATTTCGATTTAACTTCACACAAGTGATAAGTATGGCAATATCTTTGACAAGTTTGCGTTTCATCATCTGGGGTCAAGGTCAAGGTTACAGTGGCTATTTTTAGAAAAACTTTGTCGTCGCTTTGGCGCCTTCATTTATGGACCGATTTTCATTTAACTTCACACAAATGTTTAGTATGACAATATCTTGAACAAGTTTGCATTTCAGCATTCTAAGGTCAAGGTCACAGTTGCTATTTTTAGCTCACCGGAGCCAAAGGCTCACATGGTGAGCTTTTATTATAGGCTTGGTCTGTCATCGGTCGTATGTCGTACGTCCACACTTTTAAGCATTAATATTTGCTTAAATAGCTGGCCATTCATGGTCAAATTTTATATGTAGCATTTTTGGGGTGGGGGGTTTATTTCATATAGTTTTGGGACAGATTGGTTTAAAACTGTAGCACCTTTAGTTTTGTCCACTTCTTCAAACTTGCAGGTATCTAGGACAACCATAAAATATCTGACAAGTTCGAATTTGGGCCAGGTTGGATGGTTCTTGTCTTTTTCATTTTCCACCCTGAGGGTCAAAGGTATGATACCACCACCTATGTGTTCAATTTGCCTTAGAGTAACTTACCCTAGAGTACTGAGGCTGAATGGACTCAGGTGAGCTACAGGACCAATGGTCCTCTTGTTGGTTATCATATAGAGAGCTAGAGATCTGGTGAGCTTTGTGGACCGTGGGCCTCTTGTTTTCTGTTAGTAGAAAATTTTGCAGTGGACCAGAATTTTGGAACTCTTTGAAAATATTTTGCTTGAGACAATTTTGAGATAGATATAACTGTCAGAGTTGGAATTGTAAGAAATGGAAATTTATTTTTTGGATTTTATTAATGTAATAACTACCTTGAATCACTCACAGACTTAACATTATAAACATATTTTATTTTTGAGTGAATTGCTTTTCTGATTTAGGTGACTTGATAACTAACATGCAGAAGTTTGTAACAATGATTGGCTGGCGATCTGAAATGGTAGATCTAATCACAAAAGAAGAGGGGGAATTTAAAGTAGTAAGTATTGGCTATGTTTACCCTTTACAGGCTTAAATGATTGTTTTTTGTTGAGAGAAATTCCTTTCTGAGAAAATTAAAATGGTAGGTATGCAGGTAGAAAGGATAAATATATATTTTTGAATCTCTGACTCTTTACTCAGTATGGGTCTTATCTTGAAGGAAATTATTGACTCCTCTAGGAGTAAATTCTTTCCTTTAAGAGTGAGCCCATTTTGAAAGGGGTTTGTTGTCCAGGGTGAGTAGAATTGTTTGACCTTGCCCTATCAGGAAATGCTATATTAAGGTGTATGGATACTTTATGTGAGAGCAACTTGGCTAGTTTTGCCTCCATTTCCCGTGTGAGTCAATTCCGAAAGAATAGACTTAATTATAAAGGGTTTCTTCTTTCAGGGAAGCAAACAATAAGCTATAAAAGTTGTCTCCCTTTGAACAAATGATAGGAAAAGATAATTATATAACCAAATACCTTATGCATCCCCTGATAGGGTCGAGGTGTGTATCCAAATTAAAAATCTAAGATTCTAGTATTAGAAATAGTTGAAATGTCCAGATTTTAGGATATGGTAGTTGTATGGTCTGACATCATTTGAATTGTTGTATTTCAGGCAACTATAGTGAATACTCAGGTTTGTTATATGTGTCAGATTTAGCATTGCTTTTAGTAGATGGATTTTCTTCAAACATAGCATGTGCATTGGTCATCAAATGTTTCTTAGGGGATAGTTAATGGGAAAAGTATTATCGTTTCCTATAGTGTTATAGCCTTTGTCAGTGTCCAGTAATGTGTTTTTTGGACTGCAGTTCATTTAGTGTTCAGAATTTCTAGTGAAACTTCACACACATGATTGGAGTAGCAGACATTTTCTGTTAGAAATGGAATTTTGTGCCTTAAAATTACCTCCCCTGCCTTGGGGCTATATACAGAAAGAAAATTATGAAAAAATTCAAAATAAAATCAGAGCTTAAAAGACACACACACACACACACACAAAAAGAAATTTAGAAAACGAACTTTATGAATTTCAGAAAATCCATCATATATAGTGACTATGTTTTTCTGTGTGCTTTCTTGCTGGGTTAGGCTTAAAGCTGAAGTTGCTGTTAAGGTGGATAACCCAGAGTTTGGTATATGATTTATAATGTACATGTGCTTTCATAAATGTTGTGGAAAGGTGGCCAAGATGATAGTGTAAGATGTCATATGTCTTAACTGGCTTCTGAGCGTATAGGTTGAAGTACTGATCCATGCTTTGTGTTTAAAACATACAAAAATGACATAGTGGGATGGAAGTGCTGGCACAAATAATGTGACTCAGTCTGTGCGGTTTGCTACTCTGCCAGCATTGTTTTGACTCGTGGTCAGATTAAGATGAATGGATACTTTTTCAGGGGAAACAATTTTGTAGTTTTTATTTTCCTCCCTTCTCAGTGGGGGTCAACTTGTGAAGGGAAGAATTTGCTCCACTGGGAGCAAATTCTTTCCTTTAAGAGTAGACTCCTCTTGAAAAGATTTTATCCTCCAATAAAGCAAAGAGGAAGGCATAAAAGTTATTCCCTTTTGTAAAAATGGCAGACAAATATGGAGTTTTGTCCCTTTACCTTAAATAGGGTAGTTACAGGAATAGATAAAGGACTGGCCATTATTCTGAGTGATAATGGTAAATATCACCTCATATTCATTGGGTTATAAGTCAGGGCTTTTTCTGTCTAAATTGACCCCAAATGTCTAAAAGTAGTATCAAATTCTGATATAATAAAAGGTTTTTCACTTCAAAACGCACCAAAAATCTAGTTGTGTCCTATAAGATGGTACTAGGTTTTTCGGGTTGTTTTGAAAGGAAAAAACTCCATCTTACAACCAAAGAAATATGGTATTAAATTTTCTGTTATCAGTCAGCATGCTCAGTGATTTTGCCAAAGCTTATGTTATTGAATCTTTTGTTGCTTTTACATGACTGTTAGACAAGCAGCCTGTTACCACTTTGAAATTAAAAAGTTCAAACCCCTGGAAATGGATAGCCAAAACAAAACAATACTATTTGATTCATATTTATCTAAAAGCAATAATACAAATGTTCATTGGTGGAGTTATTACAGATTAAGGTTTGGCAACTTTCATGAGCTTTGTGATGACTCCACACCTTTCATTTCGGAGCCAATATTTTGCACAAATAAGCTTTATATACATACAGATTATATAACAGTATAGTGATAACTACTTGTAGAAGCTTGAATTTTTAATTTATAAGTGAGAATTGAATTGTACATTTACCATTTACCAGTCATGTTTTATGTGATGGAAAGCTTGATGTATTCTGTATTTTGGTCAAATTCTATAAAGTTTTGATTGCACAGAAGCTCAAAAATGTAGTATGTTTTAGCATACTTATATTTCTGGAGAGAGAGAGAGCCGTTGGTCGAGTGATTAGAAGTGCTTGTCTAGGGTACAAATGATTGCGGGTTCAAATTCATGTTGGTGCAGCCAGTGATTGAAAAACTCTCAGTCAACCCAGCAGCAAATGGGTACCGTTTTGAATTAGGGAAGGATAAAAGCAGTAAAAGAGAGGGATGTGCTTCACCTTTCAGATGCTGAGCTCATGATACATGAGTGATGCAACTCTAACACCTACTTTCCTCACAGCCATAAGGCTATGGGAAGCCTTTGCTTTTAGCATTTATATCATTCTTGCAGTGTTTGAAAATCAAGAATGTTTCATAGTAGTGAATAAAGCAAAATTGTATTGCTCTCTAGTCTCCATTATTCTGTAGTGGACTTTTTCTACAGATTTGGACTGATATGTTTGTCTGATGAGCAGACCTTGGTGCTTTATCAAACATTTAGCTGAATAACTAACAGAACAGACACTTATTAGACTGTTTATCTAACTGAGGTTGCTACAGTAAGTACTGAGTTTTAAGCCGAAATAGGTGGATCCAGGTAAAAGTTGGGAAACTGTCTTGACTTTTGCTCTCTGTCATTGGATTGTAGTGTGTCTCAGCACTGACTTTAATATTTGTCTTGACTTTTTCAGTCAGTTCCTACACCAACCACTAATGGTCAGAACAGTAATACTACAACACAGCACAACAACCAGAAGAATTATAACAACCTGATATATGGCCAGAATTCAAGAATCCAGTACTTGAGGTTCAGAGATTCTGATTCTTCAACTTCAGAGTCGGAAACTGAAAGTGAGTCGAGTTCAAGTGACTCTTCTGTGGAGGAGGAAAGAAAACGCAAACCAATTATAAAGAGGGGTAGTTCAAACTCTTTAAATAACAATAACCAGAAAGGTGGTAATCTTAGAAATGGTTTCAGAAGTAAAAGTGCTAAACCAGATCCGACAAATAATAATAGGAAACTGCATACAGGAGTTGATAAGACAGTCAAAAGTGGCAGTAATAGTGGAAATTTAACAGGTAGAAGTGTGAAATCTGAGAGTGGAATTAATGGAAATCTAGGAAAGCGTAGAATTGAAAAGAAAAAGTTGAAGCCCATTACTAATAAATTAAGTAGCACAAAAGTAAGTAGTACTGATGATATTGAAAAGATTGAAAGAGAGAAAGTTTTAAAGAAGTACGGCATTAATCCTAATTCAAAATCACCTTATACAAACATTGATAAAACTATTGCAAAGAAGGACAAGACATTTAAAATAAGTGATACTTACATTAAAAAGCGTAGTCCGGTTGAGAACAATAAAATAAATATTGAGCAAACTGTAGAAACTCAAATAGAAAGAGATAAACAGTTAGACACTAGTCCTGTATTGGAAAGAGAAAGACCTTTGGATCAGTTGCCAGTTTCAGAAAAAACATTGCCATCAAATACTGAAGAGAGACCTTCATTTTATATAGGTGAAACAAGTGAAACTGAAAATACAAGTGATACAAAGGAAAATGACAAGGAGCTTCAAAATTATGACAGTGAATTTCAGAATCCTGATAATGACAGTTTGATAGACAATGATGCCAGGATTGAACACAGTTTGGTGAACAAAAATGAAATTTCTGCAGAAGAATATGTAAATACAGAAAGGCTCAGAGAAGTAGACAGTAAAATGGCTAATGTAGCTAAAATTCTTAATGACCCAAAAAATTGCAAAGTAGTCAGTGAGACACTAAATCATAATCTTCCTCCACCAGTTGATTACAAAGACAAAATAGCTCAACTGAGAAAACTTGCTGCTAGACAGAAAGATCAAGAAAGAGTCGAGAGAATGAAAATGCTACAAAACTCACAAAGACCAAAAGCATTGAATACCTTAAATACAAAGCCCTACGGCTATTCAGCACAGTTTAAACGCCCTTTACAACAGGGTGTAGGTCCCTTTCAGAGAACAAGTGTTCGAACTTTAGATAGCTGTCTTGATCGTTCTGACACCATGTATAGGTCTGGTTCAGCTGAGTTACCAAAGATCAGTTTTAGACACAGACTGCAGCCAACAGGTACAGCCAAGTATGATCCAAGAATGTTTGGACCGCAAACTCCGCAAGACACTGGGTCAGAGGAAAACGGGTCATCTGATGATGATGATTATAGGTGATGAGAACTTTTGTGGTAGGAATGCTGGAAAATACTAGTTTTCAGGAATAGGGCTTGATAGAAACCAGTGTATGTTGAGAGATTAAAAAATATAGGTTTATCGCTGAAAATGGCTATAGAGGTAGAGTGGTATATGTCCATGTTTTCCACCATTTCTACAAAGGGAAACAGTTTTTATTACATCCTGTTTGCTTTCCTGGACAAAGAAACCTTTGCAAATGGAATCTACTCTTAAAAGAAAGAACTTGCTCCTAGGGGATTATTTCTTATAAGAGTAGATCCCAATTGAGAGGGGAGGAACCAATGTAAATGACAGAGTTGCTTCCCCTGAAAGTGTCCCTATTCACCTTAAATTGCTGTTTATGGATGGCACTGTATCTAGACTCAGCTACAAAGGAATTTAATCAAGTATTAAATGCTTATTTGCTTTATATTCCTTTGCAGTTTAATCATAACAGGAGCCATGGCATATATATCCAAAATAGCATTATAATGTATAGCATTATGATGATGCTTTATTGTATTCTTGTACTGGCAAGAAATTTATTCTTTTATGAGTAAGAAAATGGTGTACTGGAAATTAGAAGGGGTAACAGGGATTCTTTAAGGGATAATTTCCTTATTTGGCAATGGAAACATTCGTTGTGACACATCATTAGAACCGTCTTGGAGAGACGGTTCTTATGAGGGGTAACAACATGAGTTCATTGAAAAATAACAAAAACAGTCTCTGAATTTCCCCTGTTAATCCTTCTTATCTGGAGCTCTGAAACGTTTTAAACATTTGATTAAAATATTTTGTTAATATGAAAATATGTTAATGTTCACTTACAGGCTTGAAATAGTTCATCAGCAATAACTTATTAAACTTGAAATACTTGCAGTATTTCAGATTGTACATGAAAACTGCGTGACCCAGACCAGTCTGCATTTGTGCAGTCTTAACAGAGTTTGTATAGACATTAGATTTGCTGTTTTGAAATCATTTAGAGAGAGAAATGAGGGCTGATCAAATTGCACTAAAGCATTGAGTGGTCTAAGCCTTTTGCTTTATGGCATTAAACAGGTTTTCATATGACAGTGCCCATAGAAAAAACGCAATTTGTCGTTTATGAGACTTCATGAATACTTTTATGGGTACTGAATGAGAAAGCAAATTGTCGTCAAGATTTATTTTTTGATAAATTTTGACATACATAAGGTGAACTTCTTCCTGTTTGGTGAACATTGATATTTTATTATAAAAATCTTAACTTTAAGTACTGCAACAGATGTGTCTGAGCAAACAGTGTAGGCCCAGAACAGACTGCTCCTAAGGGAGCAGTCTGATCAGGGTCTGCACTGTTTGCTATTTTATGAACAGCTTTATATATAAAACATCAGCTGATAGGATACTTGAATGGACGGACGACGGTTCCCCATTACTGCGGCTGTGGATATGTTCCGCTGAGGTGTGGGGGTAACTTCGTTACGGGAATTGAAATACACATAGGATACTTGTGCATGTCCAAATTCAAAGATATGAAATGCAAATACAGACCTATATTGGCAGATATAGACCAACTTTATATGCTGCCATATTGGCTGTTACCAGAGTTGTATAACATGGAAGAATGTGATGTTTGCCCTTGGTTGACAATCAGTGCACCAGATAAGAAGGGGTAACAGGGATAATTTAGGGATAATTTCCTTATTTTACCATTAAAACATATATTGTGACCCCACATCAGAACCGTCTTGTCGAGACAATTCAAATGAGGGGTCACAATGTATGTTTTCGATGAGAAATAAGAAGAGTTATCTCTGAATTATTTGTATTAGCCCTTCTTATCTGGAGCACTGGTTAACAATGATTGACGGCATTCTCTAGTTTGCATGTTTTAACCATTATATGAGGTCTTACATGCAGGAAGGCGAGTGCAAACAGCTGACTCTTAAATTACACAGCTGCCCAGGCTGATTAAGATTCCTTCGGGGTCAAGTCAGCTAAATTTGACAGTAGATAAATTCAGACAGTGACATTGTTTCCTTTATATGTCAGTTGTTTGGAATTATAACAAAAATAACTTGGCAAACAATGAAAATCCTGATGAGAAGGCTCATTATGAGCTGTCTCATCTGGATTTTCACTGTTTGCAATGGTATGCTCGAATTTACCTGCTGTCCGAATTTACCTGACTTTACCCTACAGGCTGTGCAGAAGCTTGGGCTGATTTAGTTTAAATAACAACCGAGTCTAATTTCCTGCTGCTTGCATGTGCTGCTGCTTAGTTTCTTGTTATGTGTCTTATTTCTTGTTACATTCTTGTCATATTTATAGAATATGGTTATGGGATTGTTTTATTACCTGTATATAGAAATTTGTCTACAATTATTTTACAGAACTTTATATCTTTCATGGTGCTTTGGATTTGTTCAGCCTTACCTTAAATGGCACTGTTGTTGATGCTTTGTTGATATTGTCTAACGCAAGTATGCTTATATAGTTTATGAGAGAAAAATACAGGTACATGTATATGTTTGCCTGGTGGCAGGGATGTGTTATGGTATGCTTAGATACTCAGATAGTATGAAAGCTGGTGTGCAGATTGATCTGGGCCTTAAATCTTTACTACATATTTGGCCTGAGTATTTACGTGTGGCCATCTCTGTACTCAGCCATCTTGGAATTGGACGACGTGTTTAGCTGGATATTTTGACCAGAAAACGACTGTTTAAGAAAACTTGCACAATGGTACACATTTCTTGTTTTTGTTGGCTCATTATCTGTGATATAAATTGTTATTTATACTAATTGTTATAGCATAACATTTCAATGATTTTACTTCTACACATTTAAGACAAGTGAGATTTTCTCTGATTTTTGGTGATTTTCTTGATAATTGCTTCCTCCGAGTTTGATTTTCTTGTTATGCTTGTTAGGGCAATTAACTTGTGCTTTTTCATATTGCATCCTTATGGATGCTTTTTACTAGTGGATTGTTAAGTAATTGTAACACAGGGCTCAGCCTTGAGAGCAGTTTGAGTGAAACAGTCTCCCTAAACTTACTGACTTCTGCATGTTTGGAGCTGAGGAAGAAGTCTTAACATATAGAAATAAAAATTTGGACCCAGGGGATTTTCTATATATATTAGGGGCAGAATAAGGGCCCCATTCCCAATAGAAATTTCATTAAAATCATGCAGAATTCCCAAATTTTGCAACTTACCCTACGAATTTTCCTTCCCAAATGGCCAAATTTTTCCCAATTTGAAGAAAAAGGCCCCATTCTCAAAACACCCGGATAAAGCCCTGGTACCAAAATTTTCTCCTGTAATCCTGAAGTTCTGCAAAGCTCTCCCTGTCTAAGAGCTCTAGGTTGAACCCTGTGTAACCGATATCAATTTTAGGGGACAGTTACATTTGTGTTGGCAAGTCATATTGCAACATTGCAGAGTTTGATACAGATTAGGGATGTGATTTATTGTTGTAGCTGAAAGGGGTGACAGTAGGTGTAGAGAAATATGGGAAATGTGTGCACATGAGGAGAGTAGGTAGGACAGTGGGGCCTTACAGACTGAGCGGCTTGTGTGCAGGTCTGCAGCTGAAGCTTGCAGTATCTTCACCACTTGCCCATATATACTGAGAGCCAAAAGAGGATATACACTTAATAGCTAGTCGGTCATGACTCGAAAGCACTGCATGAAGCCAGACACAAAACACTTTGAGTGGTCAGCCTGTTACATCCCCATGACAAGATTGCTGTCCGCCACTGAGAGCATTGTTCACATGTAAATCAAAGGCAAACGTGGTTTGTTTAAAAAAACAACCAAGAACTCAAATACTGAGATACAGCAAAATTGTATTTTCCATTGTGGTGCATGTGGAAATGCAAAATTGTCACTAGTCAATGATTTCATTCAGTAATTTTACTACCCTACATGATTGTACATGTACCTGGAGTAAAACTAGATGACACAGTGTTTCAGGTCTGTGCATTGAAAAATCAGACAAATGTGGTCATTTAGAAAGGGTATACTTTCTTTTTCCCCTGAGTATATATTCAAGGCTAGTTGAAAAGAAATTGAACTGAAGTGCAGTTTATTTTTTGAAACCTTCAAAATGAGCTTTGCTGCAGTCACTGAAAGCTTCAACTTTCAGCTGTTGCACAGAATGTGTCATTTTGATGAAACTGATGTAAGAGGTTATAAAACTGTTTTCATGCTCAGCTGAGTTGAGCATGAAATTTCACCTGCTAATAAGTAGCAAATTACTGATAAGTACGGTTGGTTTCATGTTCAGTTTGGCTGAATATGAAATTTTCTCTGCTTATGAATATGAAAATGCCAACATTAGTTGGCATTTTCATATTTATTAGCAGAGAAAATATCTTATTCTCAGCTGAGCTGAGCAGGAAAAAAGTTTTATAACCTCGGGGCCTGTGCTCAGGAATATGGGAACTGCACAGCTTACATACAGCTTGGAGCTGTAAGCTGATGAAACTGATGTAAGAAGACCTGTGCTCAGGAATATGGGAACTGCACAGCTTACATACAGCTTGCAGCTGTAAGCTTGCAAACATTTTCTGTCTTGCCTTGACATGGGCATTTCGCAATAAAGTCGAATAGATACACTGTCATGAGAAGCAACTATGTCACTATCCCCCTTCTCAGTGGGGATCAACCTAAAGGATTGAATTTGCAAAGTAGACCTATTTTGGAAGGGCTAGAGGTCATCCAAGGAAGCAAACAGAGAGTCATAAAAGTTATTTTTCTTTTGTAAAAATAACAGAAAAACCTGGAGGTGTGTCCATTCACCTTAGAAAGTAATGTGCATTGTTAAAAGGATTCACATGCAAGGGAAGCAAATGTCTTTCCAATAAAGTTGTCTCCCATGTAAAGCTGGTGTATCTATACACCTTAAAACAGTGTTGTTCATGATGCGGGTCATATTGCATGTAAGGTTCAATCAGAGATGAGCCATAACACGACAAAACCAATAAAGTGGCATATGGGCAAGTGAAGACTCAAATCAGCCTGGGCATCCGCCCTGTCTGATCAGAGTCCTCTCTTTGTGCTTAAAGGGCAGTTAGGGTCTAAGCGAGCTCCATGCGGACAGCAAAGACCCTGATCAGACTGGGCGGATGTCCAGGATGGTCTGGGTCTTTGCTGGGCGCTCATGCCAGTTTGTAGGTTTTGTTGTATTGTGGCTCATATCAGTTAGTAGTACCGGTAACTTTAAGAAAGCATTAGCGCAATAAAATCTTGTTAGCTTTCTTCTTGTGTTTTCTTTTGTCTGCCGGGACCTAGATAATCAGAGCCAAATTCAAAGAACCAACTTCTTTTGCTGTAGGGGTCCACAGAAAAGCATAGCCCTGTATGTGACTAATAGACTCGTACAAGAATTCTGTGGAATGCGGTGTCTTGCCTGTCAGTGCATTGTTACAAAACAGCCCCAGCAGGCACATGACGTCGGACTGACGTTGATGCGACGTGATGACGTTGCATCGACGTCAGTACGACGTCATTTCGACGCTATGTGCCTGCTAGGGCTAAATATGAAAACTCATCAAAAGTTTATGCTGCCGATGCTGATGCTGACACAGAAAAGCAATACATTACCTCTTGCTTCTGCTATTCCCAGCGGACAAAGCAATGTAAGGCAAATGTGCATTGATCCTTAAAGCAGCAAAGTAGTAGAAAATGAAATTTGGGCCTGCAAAATTTCAAAATATGTTAGTTTCATGCTGTATCATATTAAGAATTTAAAGACTAGAGGGCAAAAAGTGTAGATACAGATGAAGCGGCTCAATATGAGCCACTGATGTGGATCTAGGCTGATTGCAAGTTCAATTTTATAGTTTTTTGGTGCATTTCTGCAGGCTCAACATCAAACATTAATTATGTCCCCCCACGATGGGGGTGGCGGGGGGGGGGGACATATTGTTTTTGGCAGGGATCCCGTCTGCATCTGCGTTAGGGTAGCTTCTTGTCTGCACTCTATCTCCTGAAGGGATTGATGGATTTTTACCAAACTTGCACAGATACATCACTCGGGGGGAAACTGATTAGATTTTGGTGACCTTGACCTTATTTTCAAGGTCACAGGAGGTCAAAGAATAATGAAAAATAGCTTGTCTGCACCATATCCCCTGAAGGAATTAATAGATTTTTACCAAAATGGCACAGATATATCATTGGGAGATGGCAAAGAACTGATTAGATTTTGGTGACCTTGACCCCATTTTCAAGGTCACAGGAGGTCCAAGAGTGCTGAAAAATGGCTTGTCTGCACCATGTCTCCTGAACGGATTGATGGATTTGAACCAAACTGGCACAGATATATCATTGGGAGATGGCAAAGAATTGTTTAGATTTTGGTGACCTTGACCCCATTTTCAAGGTCACAGAAGGTCAAAGAATGTTGAAAAATGGCTTGTCTGCACCATATCTCCTGAATGGATGGATGGATTTGAACTAGACTTACACAGATATATACATGTAATTGGGAAATGCAAAAGAACTGATTAGATTTTGGTGACCTTGACCCCATTTTCAAGGTCACAGGAGGTCCAAGAGTGCTGAAAAATGGCTTGTCTGCACCATGTCTCCTGAACGGATTGATGGATTTGAACCAAACTGGCACAGATATATCATTGGGAGATGGCAAAGAATTGATTAGATTTTGGTGACCTTGACCCCATTTTCAAGGTCACAGAAGGTCAAAGAATGTTGAAAAATGGCTTGTCTGCACCATATCTCCTGAATGGATGGATGGATTTGAACTAGACTTACACAGATATATACATGTAATTGGGAAATGCAAAAGAACTGATTAGATTTTGGTGACCTTGGCCCCATTTTCAAGGTCACAGGAGGTCAAAGAATGTTGAAAAATGGCTTGTCTGCACCACATCTCCTGAACAGATGGATGGATTTGAACCAAACTGTTACAGATACATCACTGGGAGATGGAAAAGAAGTGATTAAATTTTGGTAACCTTGACCCCATTTCCAATGTCACAGGAGGTCTTAACTTGGCAACATTTAGGTAAAATTATACTGCTGGGAAAGCGCAGGTGGGGGGACATCTGTTTTTGTCAAAAACATTTCTAGTACTTCCAGTCTTTACTTTCCACCAGGCATGGCCAGGGTATACAGCATTATGGTATGGCCTTGCGTACATGCGTAACAGTGTTGGACGTAGGTTAAGGTCTCTTTCAGGTACACCTTTAGGAGATACAAAAGAAAGAAATGAAAATATCCCTTTTCTGCAGTAGCGATACCTCCAAAAATGGCACATTGCCTGTGACTGAAGCACAACTGAATCCATCATGAACTTTGTTTTCCGACAGTGAGGTTGCTGTGATGATACCTTTGATGTTACAAAGCCGATACTTGGTCACATGGTGATTCCCTATAATTGCAGCTGTAGCTGCTTTGCAGACTTTTGTGTCCTTGACCTATATTCTCCTGCCCACTGACTTTGGGTTGGGTCTCAGTTTTTAAGGCTAAGGTTTTAGATTACAGAATTACAGCTCTTTCACTGCTTCATCTGATAGTATCTTTGAGGTAAGAGAGTTGGTAGGGTCAAGTCGGGTAACTTCTGACAGCCGGTACATTCGGACATACCATTGCAAACAGTGAAAATCCAGATGAGACGGCTCATGATGAGCTGCCTCATCAAGATTTTCACTGTTTGCCTAGTTAATTTTGTTTTAATTCCAAACAACTGACATATAAAGGAAACAATGTCACTGTTTGAATATACCTGCTGTCCGAATTTACCCGACTTTATCCTACTTGGTCAAGTAGTACCGGTATATAGCTGTTAGTGTAGCAGCTGCAAAGCATCCTTGCGGACTCCTGTGTCCCTGACCTTTATTTATGGTCCTGTGATTTAGCTGTTGCATCTAAATTGGTTTAATGTTTTATTGTCATACTCGGGATAGTAAGTCAGGCTGACACTGCAAATAACCTTGTTCTGCTTTTAGGTCACTGTGACCTATATTTCATGGTTTGGAGATTTCTTATATTTTGAACACTATTGACTAGATATGCTTCATACTTTTACTTTGGATAATGGGTAAATTTGACACTTCAAAATTTTAGATTTACACTTGCCACTGACTTCGCATAGGTAAACCCATTACAGGAACTGCCTTTATACACCACTGAACAACTATTGATCTGACGTTTTCGTCTGGCGATATCTACGGTAAACAAAGGTCTTGATTGGTCCATGTAATTTTCAATTGATGCCACATCATGGCAATGGATGTTTTACAGAATGGCCGAACAGGTTGTTACTAACTTTTCCTCGACCCATATTTTGCATATTCTATACTAAATTAATTACCATGAAAAAGGCACTGACAGGGTCTTAAAATAAAATGTAAATATGATGATAAAAAATTTAATTTTTCAGCGTTCATTGTGTGAAGAAGCCAGTGGTCTTTGCTTAAATTCTAAAAGAAACGCTTTGCACTTCATGGAATTTTAGCTCCGCCCACTGGCTTCATCACAGGATGAATGCTGAAAAATCAAATTTTAATTCTTTAATGACCCCATACTATTTTTTCAAAATTTTTCCTTATATATCTCCCAACACTCTATAATGGATTTGCATGATGATACTTGGGATAGTTAGTATGACACTGTGAATAATCTCATACAATATGTAGATTACTGTGACCTATATTACATGGTTCAGTGATTCTGTTTTATGTTTCAGCTCTTCTAACTTGGGTCATGAAACAGTTTGACAATGCCATTGCCCAGAGGCTATGACCTAGGGATGGACTAGGGACTAGCTTCCCTGATTACATTTACTGGTGAATGATTGTCCTTCAGGGTTAGACATATCACCAGTAAACAAATCTATTTCTGACCTATATTTCGTGGTCCATTGATTATTGTTTTATACCTCCAACACCATTTACTGGATTCACATCATACTTGGATTAGGGGCTCAGTCTGACACTGCAATTATATACTGACTCAAAAAAGTTATGATACCAACTTCTGACTATTGTTTAGAGTCACTTGGTGATAATTTTAAACATAAACACAAATTTTGACGCATCAAATAGACGTTCAGCTATAAAGAGCGCAAAAATCTTTAAACCAGGCCTATACTCAATCAAGCGTATTTTTTGTGGAGTGATTTGGAATGTAAGCTATCAATGGGCATGCACACATGAAAAACAGATCCTGCAAATTTAAGATCATTATACATGGACCTTGAAAAAGATTTTAGATATACTGCATCCTATTATCAGACACTGCAAGTGATGTTTGAATTAGTGAAGTTCTCAGACTATCTCTTTTGAATTGAAAATAGAGATATTTTCAAACTGTTATTTTAGAGTATGCCTGTCAAGTTTTTAGTGCAATTCCTTTAAAATTGCTTTATAATCATTATCTCTGTTTGGCATCATGATAAATATTGAAGAAAAGTCAGGCACCTTAAACTTTTCACTGTTTCAATTTCCCATATATATGGAGTTAAATTAAAAGTGACAATAAAGACAATTTCTGCGAAATGAAGGACCTTTTGTAATGGTTTTATTTCTTGTACACAAAGCTGCCAAATTCTCCAAATCATTTTGCGGTCTGACATCCAAAGTTTCTACTTCTATGTAGCAAGTACAGGGCAATGTGGAAAAACTATTCGTTGCAGAGAATTCCTGAACGCATTTAAGTCTAGCAATTTTAAAGATTTTATTCTGCAAAAACAATAAATGACCCCTAGGGTGTTTTAGGCATTTTAAACCATGCTCAGTTTAAGAGTGTCAAATTAAATTGGACTGTTGCACAGACAAATAGATACTTTTTCTTTCTTAAATGAAACTGAGTGTTTTACTTGTGCAGAAACCATTGAAACAATTAATTTTTCATGTATAGGAACTTTTTTGGGTCAGTATAGTTATAATAAGTAACCTGTATTTCATGATTCAGCAGGGCTCTCCCCAGAATTTTCTGAAGGCATGTTGTCAGAGAGAAACTGAATCAAGAGGTTAGCTAAGTATTGTGTCATAAGGGACGAGTCATTTATAACCAGGGGGGTGGGGGGGTGGGGGGGGGGGGGGGGGGGGGGCCGGTTACATTTTCATATGATTCACCAAAATTTTCCCCCCCCCCCCCCCCCCCCCCCCCCCACCAGTCTCACCACAATTTTTTTTCCGACCCCCCCCCCCAGACTGGTGACAAAAAAGTTTATGACCCCCCTACCCCACCATCCCAGCTACCCTTCACACACACACACACCATATTACCTATTTCATGTCAGCATGTCAGACTGATCTCAATCAAAACCTGTATGAAACATAAAGAACATTTACTTATTCTGACATGTTAATTAATCATGCAGATTAATGGTTTGTTTAAATTTTGTAATTCTTTCCACTCCTTATGCTTATGGGCATTTTGAAAACTGCTGTCGAATGCTCATTAAACTGTTATTGATAGTAATGGGGAGGCGGGGGTGTCGGGGCGCAGCCCCCTGAAACCACAGTAGCTTTGCTGATGACAAGCTGGTATTACAAACACAGGCATTAAATTTAATTGAGAATAAAATCATCTTCTTGACATGATTTTATTGACAATTGTTCACTGTTCTACTAGCAAGCTAATTAAAATATCTGTTTTTTGACAGAAGCTGCCCAAGGTTTGTATGTCATTCCCATAAATGCCGTTACGTTTGTAAATTTGAAAGAAAAGAGTCTGAAATGTTAAGGGTAATGGGGGGTCTGGGACATCCCAGAAGCTGAGTCATTTTTTAAAAATGGAGACCGATGGAAGAATTCTGACCCCCCAATATGCCTAATAAAATATATGACCCCCCCCTACTCCATGGCTTTTTTATTTCCGACCCCCCCAGCACATCACCAAAAAAAATTCCGACCCCACCTAAATGTACCCAGCCCCCCCACCTGGTAATAAATGACTCGTCCCTAATTTCTAATGTCATCTAATGTGCTCTGTTTTTTCCCCTCCATAAAACAGAAGCTACAATCACATTTGCCCATAAATGCAGAAAGCTGAATCAACATTCACTTCTTTTTATTCACTTTTACCTAGGGCTCTAAGTGGAGCAGGATAAATCTATATGGGCCAGGTGAGCAAACAAACTCCATGTGGGTGTCTTAACTAAAGTTACCAAATACAAACTCAGGTGAGCATACAAGGTACATATGGAGCTCTTGGGCTTACATGGTATGAGCTAGTTATTTTTTTTTTTTTTTTTTTTTTTTTTTTTGCTTATTGAAACGAGGTAAAAATCATTTATTTAATTTATAACAAGTGTTGATTATCTTGTTTATTTCATTTTACTAACTTTGGGATCATTCAGCCCACTTTTGTAACTTTAAAAATCAAGTACCCTGGGGGCAAGCTGTCCAGGGGCAAGAAAAACTGGGTGCCATTGATGCCCCTTTTTCCTGTGATAAAGCCTAGTTAATGCTTGTGGTGCTCTTGTGATTTGTTTGCTCAAGGTCTTCTGACAAGCCACAAGGCTGGGACATCAGTGTACTTTGGACACATTTCTAGTTTATTAGCAGTTACTCAGAGTATCACTTTGGATTTTTTTGACACAATGCAACTTGTTTAACTTTCACGACAGGAGTTGTCGACCTTAACAGAGCTCTCCAGTTTACCTCCACTTCCATCCGCCATTCTTTCAGTTGTTTTGGATCAATGAAACGAAGAATATTTAGGCTACTAGCGCCACATCCATGCATATCTCATAAAATTCAAGCTGGACAGGCTACCTGAGTATCTAAGAGATACCATGGATTGGTTCATGGGGTACGTAAGTTCGTGTGTTACAGATAAAACCTGCATGTTTACTCACAGAAAACATCCATCGTCTGCAGTTTTGTTTTCCATGAATTCCATGTTTTCATTAATTAGTGGTTTTGAAATTTGTATGGTGATTAAATGTGCCGTATGTTAGAAGTTTAGGTCCTAATAATGGAAGAAGAAGGCGGTTTTGGTTTCTTTGCTTGAGAAATCTTTACACAGGAGTAGTGAATTATCATAGACATAGAGGGGCTAGAAAATCAGTGTCTGTAGTAGTATGGCCAATATATGGTGGGTAAATATGTATACAGGTATTCCTTGATTTCCTCTCCTTGACTGGGTGGTCCTTATTTCTGGCCTTACTGTGGACGAGTATATTTTCTAAGAAGGTAAAATGCGGTAATGATTTTATGCTCACTTGCGTAGAACCACAGGCGCTTGAAGTTCTATGCTATGAAACATATTTCAATGCCGCTAAACACCTAGGCTATGAGCCATTTTGAAAAAATGGCCAGGTGTGAAAGCTTGTGTTCGACTCCATTACGGTCTCCAATTTCCGGTGTATCAACGTCACACAGCAACGTCAACAGGTTCTTTTACGGGAAAAATGAAGTGATTCTGCGGGTAACGATCTTCTTAAATGTACAGCTTCCTATTCTGTCCTATCATCAAACAACCAAATCGCCGATCAGACTGTACCGGTGTGCAAGCTAATCTACATCTTTGTTGTTCGGAAAGTCAGTACATGTAGGCCTCAGTCAACATATGAAAATATTACGCCAACGTTACTGCGTAGTTTTGACGTTGTTGACATGAACGTCATGACGTCATTTTCATCATGTTTGTTTCAAGTTTTCACTCGTTAGAAACGTTTTGATTGAAATTAGAACAAACCTAATATCGTAAATACATGGAAACGGGTCCCTATAAAACTAGAAACGGAACCGAAACGAAACGCAACGAAACGAAACGCAACGGAACGAAACAAAACGCAACAGAACGAATCGAAACACAACGAAACGAAACGAAACGAAACGAAACGGAACGAAACGAAATAGAAATGGAGCAAAATCTGGAAAATACCATGAAAGTATCACAATAGAACAGCACCACATATTAATGCAAAAGGAAGACTAAAAAAGCCCCATGTTTATCCCTATATATTGCTATATGAAGTTACCAAGTTACTGGGTATTTGTTAGATCAAATACATTAACTTTTAAACAGATACTTGGCTGAATTGTTTAATTTGATAAACTGACAAACGATTTTGGGGCCTCATTTGGTCTTTGGGTGTTTTGGTCTGGGCATTTTCTTTATTATCTTTATAGTTTTTGATTGTTATTTAAAGATAATTAATATTTATTTTTACTTTTTTTTTGTTGTGGAGCGTCGTATGAGCTTTTCGACATTTTTCGGGCTACCAGCTGCATACATATGACCCAGGTTCCTGAAATAGTGTTCTTGCCTCGGTCCCCAACAATTAATTTTATGCCCAACAATTCAGCCAAGTATCTGTTTAAAAGTTAATGTATTTGATCTAACAAATACCCAGTAACTTGGTAACTTCATATAGCAATGTATAGGGATAAACAAGGGGCTTTTTTAGTCTTCCTTTTGCATTAATATGTGGTGTTGTTCTATTGTGATACTTTCATGGTATTTTTCAGATTTTGCTCCATTTCGTTTTATTTCTATTTCGTTTCGTTCCGTTTCGTTTCGTTGCGTTTCGTTTCGTTCCGTTGCATTTTGTTTCGTTCCGTTTCGTTTCGTTGCGTTTCGTTTTGGTTCCGTTTCTAGTTTTATAGGGACCCCATGGAAACAGTGATATACAACGACATTGGTCATATCTAAAAGAGTAATTGAATGATTTCGCTGATGTGTGAATTTCAAAGCGGACAAGCACATGCTCAACTTTGGCCCAGCACAGTAAACCGGAAACTGGACACCGTAATGACGTCGAAATTTTCTGGCAAATTTTGAATTCAGGATTACAGCACCGCATTAACCATAACTCAACAAATTTATCATGTTTACAGATACATTTTGAAACGATGTTTACAGGTAAGAAGTTTGCTTTTGTTACTGGCAGTTTTAGCAGTCAAAAAAATCGAGGCATTTTTGCTTGCATACCTGGCCATTTCTTACGAAATGATATATAGACTGCGTCAAGTAATAAAGGGTTTTGAGGGTTTTTTAGCTCACCAGAGCCAAAGGCTCCGGGGGAGCTTATAGGATAGGCAGTGGTCCGTCGTCGTATGTCGTCTGTCGTCGTCCGTCAACACTTTTAAACGACATCTCCTCTGAAGCCACTAGGGTGATTGGGCTCAAATTTCATCTGTGGCATCCTTGGGATGGGGGATTGAAAGTTTGTGTTTTTTTATGAAAATTGCCCTTTTAGTTTGGTTGCTATGGCAACTTAGTTTTCCCATTGACTTATAATGGGGAAAATTGAAAAATGGCATTTTCTGCCAAGCCATTGCAGATATGTTGATAAAACTTTTATAGAAATGTTCCTTGAGATGTCTACTATCAGCTATGAGTTTTTTTGCCCACTGCTCCTTTTATTGGTTGCCATGGAAACCGAAATGCCAAAAAAAAGAAGGAAAAAATACGTAAAAAATTATCTCCTCTGAAGCCACAGGGCCGATAAGGCCCAGGTTTCATCTATGGCATCCTTGGGATGAGGGATTGAAAGTTTGTGTTTTTTATGAAAATTGCCCTTTTAGTTTGGTTGCTATGGCAACATAGTTCTCAATGACTTATAATGGGGAAAATTGAAAAATGACATTTTCTGCCAAGCCATTGCAGACATGTTGATAAAACCTTTATAGAAATGTTCCTTGAGGTGTCTTCTATCAGCTGTTTGTTTTTTTTGGCCAAATGCCCCTTTTATTGGTTGCCATGGAAACCAAAATGAAAAAAAATGAAACAAAAATTACTTAAAAATTATTTCCACTGTAACCACTGGGCGGATAAGGGCCAGATTTCATCTGTAGTATCCTTAGGCTGGGGGGTTGAAAGTTTATATATTTTATGAAAATCTGCCCTTTAGTTTGGTTGCTATGGCAACATAGAGTTCCTATTGACTTATAATGGGGAAAATTGAAAAATGGCATTTACTGCCTAGCCATTGCAGATATGTTGACAAAACTTTTATAGAAATTTTCCTCAAGAAGTCTTCTAGCAGCTTTATTGTTTTTGGACCCACTGTTCCTTTTACTGGTTGTCATGGAAACCAAAATGCAATATTGATGGAAAAAAAAAAAAACTTACAAAATTATCTCCTCAGAAGCCACTGGGCCAATAAGGCCCGAGTTCATCTGTAGTATCCTAATTAGGCTGGGGGTTGAAAGTTTTTTTTTTTTTATGAAAAATTGGCTTTTTCGGTTGGTTGCTAGGGAAACTTAGAGTTGCATTGACTTATACTGGGGAAAATTGAAAAATGGCATTTACTGCAATCAAAATATGGAAAATAGTTATATATTTTGTTGTCAACTCAACAGACTGTCAGGCTGAGACTTTGTAGTTGTATATTTTGTATTAGCCTGTACAAATGTGACAGCAATTTTGAGCTAGAGATCTGGTGAGCTTTGTGGCCCGTGGGCCTCTTGTTTGAGCATAGAACTTCAAGCGCCTGTGGTCGAACAAAGCTCACCTTTACAAAAAGCATGCATGAAATGATCGGATATCGCACAACAATCCTCTTCTTTCTTCTTTCAACCCAGCATACATACATTGTCTAAACAAGGTTGTGACGACGTCAGTGCAACATTCTGATGTTAGAACAACCTTAAAGAGACGTCAATAAAGCGTCATAACGATGCATCGAATTCCTTCTGACATTGTTGCGACGTAGTGTGCCTAAATGAACTGTCTCATCATTTGTGATGACGGATAGCATTTACTGGGCATTTTTAATCACACAATTCTGCAAAACAACTCGAGTCCATGCTACTTTACCGATTTTGCATGTGGACTGTTCGGTTTTGACATTGAATGGCTAGCCTCTAACAGCTCTGCCCAGTCTTCCAAAGGTAACTTTAGAATATGTAACAGGCCTCATCCTTTTCAGGCTTTTGCAGGATTTCAGGCTTTCATTTCTTGAATTTTACTGGATTTCAGGCTTTGATTTTTAAGTTTTTAGTGTTTTCTGCTTAAAAAGGGCTATTTTAGGCTTCGATAGCAGGCATTTCAGGCTTGGAAAAGCTTTGTCAGTATGAGGCCTGCTTTAGAATATGTAAAGGTGAGTGGCTGACAAGCTCCAGTCCAGGGCCGGTACAACAATGACCGTCAACGCAGGCACAATGGCGCCAAAAGGGCCGGTTTACCGGCCCCCCGATATGGTATAGAAACAGCGCAAAAACACAGCTCACCAGAATGGTGACAATCCTCTGAAGAAATCCGTACTATTGGAAGAAACTAGTTAGGAAAATTGCGAAAGATAGCCATGAACCAGCATGAGCAAGACCAAGGAGCGCCTGGCCCATGTCGTCAGTCACAATCCTCTAGCGTTAACTTTAGAATATGTACAGTGTATAACTGACCGGACTATCCAGTCAAACTCTGAACTTAGTCTTGTGGTTGCTGGTTCGATTCCCCATAATAGGCATTAGGCCATTAGGGCACTCAAAATTACTTTACAGATTTTTCTGCCCCTGCTACAGTGGTGTCTGGTGGCAGGATGATTAGTGTTGGAGCCCAAGGGCAAAGCTATGGCTGCGGAATCAGAAAGTACCAAGATAAAATGATGTAGTAGTACGGCCAGTATGTCCTGTAAATATGTATAGGCATATAAAGTGTATAACTGACCAGTCTGACTGGTTCGGACCTTTTAGCCTAGTGGTTGTGTGCTCACTTTATAATCTTGGGGTCATGAGATTGATCTCAGGTAAGGGTGCTCAACGAAATTTTTTTTAGAGATTTTTCTCCTACTGCAGTGGTGCTTGGTGCCAGGGTGATTACTGCTGGAGCCCAAGGGCAAAGCAAAGGCTGCGGAGTCAAAAAGAACCTGCATATAATGATGGAGGAGTGTAGTAATACGGCCAATATGTCATATTTAAATATGTATATAGAGTGTATAACTGACCAGTCAGACCTTTTAGGCTAGTGGGTATAACTGACCAGTCAGACCTTTTAGCCTAGTGGTTGTGTGTTGGTTTATAATTTTGGGGTCACGGGTTGGATTCCACCATTGGGGCACTTGACCAATTTTCTTTACAGATTTTTATCCATTTCTACATCTGGATGGGCAAGTATAAAATCTAAGATGTCAATTCTGCTAGTCCTTCTTCCCAGTACTTAGAGTATATTTATCATTGTCTTAGACTATAATCTGATTCTTCACTGAACTAAATTTCAAATCAAACTCAGATTAAGTTTGACAGAGACCTATATAACATTGCCTTCAAAAATGCACTTGATTTCACTTTACTTGATATGTTGTATGCCATGTTGCTGTCATAGCCTAATGCAGTAGTGACCTTCATCTGCGAGCTACTCAAGGAGCTCTTTGTTGTTTTGTGATTTTTGTTTGAATAGTAATACAAAACAAAAGTTAAAAACACATCTGATTTGTTTTATTACCACATCTCATATAGCATAATTACACATAAGGGCTGTAGGAAAGGCCTATACAAGCAGATCTTTAAAAACTTCTGTGTTCACATGCAGTATAAACAGTACGTCATTTAGGTTTAAACAGCGGACACTGACTTTTTTAAGTCCGTCTTCATCTCAAGTACAATTAGGGCTTGGAATACACTTCCTTCTTTGCTTGTTTCCTTGCTGAAGCTCCTTAGGATTTCATCTCCAAAGTTATCTTCTTGATAAGAACAAGAGATTAGACAATTAGATCTCTTAGTCACCCCACCCCACGCCATTGCTGAATGCCTTCCGCTGATTCAAGAAGGGCAGTTGTCAGTTACTGGCGAAAGTATGTGCACTTAGTACTGGTTAACCGCTTAGGAGGTCTAAGCCTGCCCAGGAATAGTGTGGTTAGGTTAACTGACCGTCCCGACATGACCTTAGTTGTTTACCGTGGACGTTAAGCATCAAATCAACCAACCAACCATTGCTGAATGAATGTATGCCTGATTTATTCAATGGTTAACTACATGTATTCAGATTCAGAAACAAAAACTAGGACAGTATACCAAGCTAGACACTTTTTATAATTTTTTTGAGAGCAGTTCATTCAGATCAAGGAGGGGTTGTATGAGCGTTGTTTACAGATGAAAAACAGAACATAAAATCATAGTGACCAAAGAGGTGGAAATATTAATTTTGCAATTAACAGAGAGAAATGGACTTGCTTAAGTGGCACCTGGAACTTAGCTGCAGAGCTTGATTTTGACGGTTTATTTCTGCATAAAACTGGAGGCTGAAGTACTGCAGAGCTCTAGATAAGAGGAAGTATTTGGTGATAATTAGGGATAATTTTTGCTTATTCTGCATAAAAACACATGTTGTGACCCCTCATCTGAACCATCTCGACGGGACAGTTCAGATGAGGGGTCACAACATGGTTTCAATGAGAAATAAAAAAAATTATCCCTCAATTATCATCAAATACCCCTCTTATGTAGGGCTCTGGAGTAGCATGCAAATTAGAGTGACACTGCAAAAGTTTTCAGATAGGGTTGATTGGGTGAAGTTCCGTCATTGTGATATATTCGGATAAAGTGGTATGTGCGCCCAGCAAGACTCAGGTCAGCCTGGGCATCCGCCCAGTCTGATCAGAGTCTTTGCTGTCTGCATGAAGCTAGGTTAAACCCTTAGCTACCCTTTAAGTGCAAGCGAAGAGTCTGATCAGACTGGGTGGGTCTTCAGGCTGATCTGAGTCTCGCTGGGCGCACATGCCACATTGCTGGTTTTGTCGTGTCGCGGCTCAATTATTCCTAAAATACAGTATATGTTCGTAATTTTCTGTAATTGAAATATGGAGGATAAAATTCAGTTAAGCTTCTAAAACTACTAACTCAAATTTGAAGAGTTTTGTATTTGGAAAACTACAAGAGGTTGTATGTACGGAAGGGGGTTCTCTGCTAGGAGGCTGGTTTTCAGGACATGGAATAGGGTACCTAAGATGTTGCCATTATGTGAATAAGAGACAGAAGGACACATGATCGAATTTGGATTTTTAAGGTAGCCAAGCAATGAGGTTCCCCAGATAACCTGGATTGGTTTTACTGCTCAACTAGGGCTTTCAAACAATGCTAGACACAGTGCAAACTATCACATCTCACCCGGATACTTGTGATAATATGTTGAGCAATCTGTAAATTATTGAAATTTTAGAATATTGGGTTGTGAGCTGACAGCAAACTTCTGTCCCAGGCCCCAGTCCGCAGGCTGTGAAAATAAGTTTAAGTGAAAAACCTTGTCAAGGGATTTCCAGTGCAGGATTCTCATAGCCTTGGAGCAAAGCTCTCCTTCTTGGACAATTGCTGTTTCTAGGGCCACAGCCTTAGAGCGTTACTTCTGTAGACTCATAGCTGAAGATGATGTGAGATATACTGTCCTAAATTTTGTAAATGTGTTTGAAGCTTGCTGTATGTACCATCACTATTCAGATGCCTCATGGAGTGTACAGTCTTCAAGTATTAATCCTTGAAGCGCAAAAAAAAAAAAGGACAAAAAATTCATGTCTGCAAACTTTCAAAAAATGTTAAATCCAGGTGCTATATCATAATGAGAATTCAGAGACTAGAGTGCAAGCAGTGTGGAGCCTCATCTGGATTCATGCTGTTTGGAAATTCAACTAATTTCATATTTGGCACTTTAAGTGTTAACAAGTCCAGTTGAGCTGTGCTTAAAGTAATTACAAACAGCAGAAACCCATACTAGTCTGTAAATCTATGCAGTCTAGCTAGTGCCCTTGTTGTGGGCCTGTAGATACTTCAGGGTCTACACTCCATGTGTGTGAAAACACCAAAGGCTCCGATCAGACTGCCCATATGGGCAGTCGTTTCTGGGCTTTGCTGTCTGCTTTTTAGTTAAGCCTCTTTTCACATGTCCTAGCTCATTTGCCTTTAGCCTAACAGCAGACCTTGAAATGTCTTACTAATACTAAGGTGACTGTAATGATTTATCGTAATATGTTTGTTTTGAAGAGAAAAAATATTATAATTGTTCCAAAAGTTTAACTATAAGACTCGATTTCACATATCACAGTTATAACTCAAATTAACAAGTCTGTGGTTTATCTTAGCGTAAGGCGCAATCCGTGTATTAAGTTCGACGTTATATCAGGCCTTAGAGTTATTTGCATAAGAAATTTTCTGATTTTCTCAGCTTTCAGATATTTCTCATGTTAGCAACAATAATTACTGGTTTTAGATAGTGTTTATTGCTCAGCCTTTGTCCTTCAGGGATGTCACTGATAAGTGAAACTGACCATGATTAAAATGTATAGGTTAAGAGTGACAGTTTTGATCAGACTGCTTGTCATACAGACTTGTCAAGTTCTAAAGATGTTAAGGTAGGCCATCTTGTACCTTTGCCTATGCAAGGACAGCCACAGTATATTCTCTTCTTCTGATCCTCTTCATACAGAGCTCAGTTCAGCAAAATGTTTGGGGATAAACAGGAGTTTTGTTGAATTGTAGACTTGTAACAGTTACTAAACCTTTTTCTTGACATATGATGTGGGATATCACTAAAATTGCCTCTCTGAGGGTTTTCATGACATGTGGTATCATTAGAATTGCCTCTTATGACTTGTTGTGGTATTAGAATTGCCTCTTATGACTTGTTGAGGTACCATTAGAATCATGACATTGTGGTATCATTAGAATGGCCAATCATGACATGTTGTGGTATCATTAGAATTGCCTCTTATGACTGGTTGAGGTACCATTAGAATCATGACATGTTGTGGTATTGTCACAGTGGAGTTTTGAATTTTATTTTACTTGATAAATACAAGTCATTTTAGGAAAAATTGGTAATTCATTCATGTTAATTCTTGAATAGCTTAAAGAGGATTCACCAATATAGAAACAGAATGTGCAATTACCTTGAAGATTAGATCTAGTAATTCTAAATAAAAGGTAAATTCTCAAACTGGTTGACACATAAATTAAGCTATGTAACATTGACCAAAAGAATCTTAGACAAGTGTAAAACTCAATAAGAAAGCCATTTTGCAAGTATACAGAAACTTGTGGTATGAAAATAAGGTAACACCATGTGAAATTGGTTTCTTTGTGACAGGTTTACCAGTGTTTAATTTAGGCAATTAAGTATCATGTAATCTTGAGCAAGGTTTTGGGTAGACAAAGAAAATTAGTTTGATTGTTCCAAAAATTCTCATTTTCAAGTCAGTTGAGCTTTTGCACTAGAAGAGTGAAGTCTAGATTTTTAGAACTTAAGAAATAAACTTTGTGTGGATATGAAATAATCATGTGATAGGCATAACAGTTGATACAGGCACCAGCCTGTGGGCTGGGTGCCCAGGCTGGGTGTTTCAGACATTTATAACATGCTGGAATGAGATATGAAAACATTACTATATAAATGTGGAGAAAAGAAGTCATTGTTATAATTTCCCTCTTCGTCTGTATATAACTTTGAAAGAAGAAAATAATAAATGAAGAAAATCAGAACTTGTGTTTTATTGAATGTATTACTTTGGCTTCAACATCTAAAAACAATGTCTAATTATGGAAGACAAAAGAGCGAGAAAAACCCCTATGATAGTATCATTAGACTGGCCAATCATGACATGTGGTGGTATTATTAGAATTGCCTCTCATGACATGTTGAGGTACTATTAGAATCACGACATGTTGTGGTATTATTAGAAATGCCTCTTATGACATTTTGAGGTACCATTAGAATCATGACATGTTGTGGTATCATTAGAATGGCCAATCACAACACATTGTGGTATCGTTAGAATTGCCTCTTATGACATGTTGAGGTACCATTAGAATCACGACATGTTGTGGTATCATTAGAATGGCCAATTACAACATATTGTGGTATCATTAGAATTGCCTCTTATGACATGTTGAGGTACCATGTACGACATGTTGTGGTATCATTAGAATTGCCTCTCATGACATGTTGTGGTGTTATTAGAATTCCTCCCATGATGTGGTGTAATTAGAAATTAGAATTCCTCTCATGATATGGTGTGGTGTCATTAGAATTGAGATTATTGTCAGATCTCACAACATATGTCATGAAGAATGCGAAATTACCATCCCCAGAATCAGGTCTTAACCGGAACTCCACCTTTTCCCTGTTGTTCTGGAAGTTTCTTCTGATTCCATCTGATTCCATCGGGAATAGTTTTTTACTTGGGATATTGTAAGATGTGAGACTTTGAGGTCTTGTATCAAAGGATTAATTAACCTAATATGGTGTAGGAGTGTTTTATTCCTACATTTATAGTGGTCTATAGATTATTTTTTTTGTCAGGTTAATTCTCTCGATGCCACGTCAGGCAGCTACAAACATCTGTTAGACAATCTAGAATCAATAATAGATACTTAGATAAAGCCTAAGAGAGATTTATGTTTTAGCATTTTTTCCGGAACAGAATCAGAGAGTAATTATTGGTTATATAAAACCTAAAGTGATTTAAAAAGGCCTGTATTTTTTCTGTTGTTTTTGAGAAGGTGGCTAGTCATCACATAAGCCAAAATGAATATGAGTTCTTGCTTTTGATTTTAATGTCCCCACATCAAAGAAGAGGAGGAGGGGTGGACAATTGGTTTGCAAAATATAAATTTGCATAATACAAGGCTTGCTTATGATTAATATTAATTATGTCTCCACCATCCACCCACCCACCCACACACACATGGACACTAACAGAGAAGACAGGGATGGGGGACCTAAGTATTCTGTTGTTATCAGCATCTGTCTTGTCCTAATGATTTTTCTCAAATCAGTTGGTGACTTTTCACCAAATTTTCCTGGATATATCATTGGGACAAACCAAAGAATTGATTAGGCTTTGATGACCTTGACACCATTTTCAAGGTCACAGGAGGATTTAGAACGTTAAAATTTCTTTTTCCCCATGACGGCTGTTGAAACTTTCAATGGATTTTCACTAAACATACATTGACACATCAATAGGGCATGCCAAAAAGCTGTCAGTTTAATTTTTGGAGATATGAGTACACATTGGAGGAGTTAGAATGTTAATTTATGCATAGAAACAGCTAGTCTGTAAGATGTCTCTTAAAAGAATTGCTAGATTTTCACCAAACTTGCATTGGTGTGGACACTATATTTCTTGAACCTACTGACAGAGTTTGACCAAATTTTACAGACTATTTAATTAGGAAGAAAATAATGAGTTGGCCTTGGCCTTGTTTGCAAGTTCAACAACAGCAAGATTTTGTAAAGTGACACAACTGGTTATGTCTTGGTGGGGGAGGGGGTTGGGGAACATCTGTTTTCTCAAAAACCTTTCTGATTTCTTTATATTATGTTGTTAACAGTGCTTGAGAAGTCAGAATTTCTGTCTTTTGAAAGTTATGAATATTTGCAAATATTTAAATTGAAGCAGCTGAAACTGTTTTGCAAGAGCCTGGAGACGATCAGTAGAGAACAGTTGATGTTTTCTCAACAAATGAAACTGGAGGAGGCATTTTCGTCTGAACACAAGTTATCAATTACTCTAAGAGAGATTGTTACGTGTGATCAATACCTTTTATTGTGTGATAGACATCTCACATGTTGCCTTTTGTTATTGCTAGGAAATGAAATGAATCCGCTCTTTCTTGGAGCCATATTTTGGGGCTTAAGATATGATATTTATGAGCATTGACACTACAAACCCAACAAAGTGGCATGTGTGCCCAGCAAAGACTCAGATCAGACTGGGCATGTGCCCAGTCTGATCAGAGTCTTCACTGTGCACTTAACGAGTAGCCTCATTAGGGTCTAAGTTGCCTCCATGCCGACAGAGAAGACTCTGTCACTCTGATCAGACCGGGGAGATTCCCAGGCTGATCTGAGTCTTTGCTGGGCACACATGCCACTTTGTTGTTTGTTTTGTCATGTTGCAGCTCTCATGTACTGTATTTATTCAGCTTTAAGACAGAGATTCCATCTCCCAGATATCTAAATCAGTACAGCCAAACATGTCTTATAGGGCACCCAAGGGAAGAACAAAAAGTGGCTGCTTAAGACAGGTGACCCCTTAATTCAGGTTCATTTGCAGTGTATTCTGGTTCAAGTGTCCCAAAAAAATGGCTGCTTCAGACAGCTGATCCCTTAATAGAGATGACCACATTAACAGGTTTGACTGTATTGTGTAATTGTGCTGTTACATGGGTTTTTCCTTCCAAAACTGTCCCAAAAATCTAGATCCATCTTATGAGATGGATCTAGATTTTTGGGGCTGTTTTGGAAGGAAAAACCTCATCTCATAACTGAATAAATACGGTACAAAACAGCAGACTTGTGTGATATCTGAACATAGACAAAGCTCTGAGCTGGAGTTACCCTGTTTGCTCTATGGCAGTTGCTATGGTGTCTGTCTTCATTGGCACTGACGTGGACATCATGTCCAGCTCACTCCTGAATGTCAAATTTTTGTTGATTTTTTTTTTGTGATGGACGAGACCAGTAATTATGAGTCAGGCAAGGTAATGGCATATTCTGTCTGGACTCACTGGTCTTGCTATGGTAAAAGTGTATCCTCAGTTGTAATATCAGTTACGCTCCTTTGTAGTTTGTACATGCCCAGATCTACTGTAAAACACTTATATTTGGCGGTCACTTTATTTTGGCGATATTGGCGGAAAAGAAGAAAACCGCCAAATTTAAATGCCGCCAATATAAAAAACACTACCTTTGATATATAATTTATTCCCTCTACAGTTAAGTCAAAGACGGTACATATCACATGTATTAGAACAAAAGACCTCAAGCAAACAACAAGCGAGAGGACACGGACTGACACACCTTTCTAATTAGCATCTAAGACAAGCTGATTACATCAGAAGCAACACTATTTACTGTTAACAGTTTTTACAAAATAAAAGAAAGAAATGAATTGTATTTACAATGACAATGTAGAGCTCGGACCAAGTGGCCCATGTCGTTATGTCGTCAGCAAAACGCATCTTTTCCAGAAATCACAAAACCGCCAAAATAAAAATCCGCCAAAAGGTCCATTTATAAAAACCGCCAAATTTTGCTGCCGCCAAATATAAGTGTTTTACAGTACCTACTGTAACCTCATAGCTATGGATTTTTCTGGAAAAGTTCCTTGCAATGTAACTATTCCCGGTTGGTTGGTTGGTTGTACATGTATTTGGTTTAATGGCCCTTTGAGACATTATTTCAGTCTATATAGGGCAGTTTCCCAAAGAGAGAGAGAGAAAGAAAAGAGAAATGATTGGTGAGAGAAAAAACTATCCAAACAACCCCACCTGCACAGTAAGCCCTTGCCCTACTATTATCAAAATTAGTAGGAGTAGGATGCCCCGGCTCAGAAAGTTACCCAGCACCATTGTCAGACCCAACCACCCCCAACTATTCCAGGATAATGATTCAAAATAAAAATCTCATCAGAAGTTATGACAGTCTTTTGTGGTGTTGAGTTGAAACAAAAAATTGATTTGGATTCCTGGATTAAGGTCGTTTCCTGGCAGAAATCACAGAACTTACCATATATATCTAGTGTATTTGGACATGTTATCCATTTCTTAATAAAGTATCAGCCAATCAGACTTGAAGAAGTCCATAAAACTGCATGTATTGGCAAACAGTGCAGACCCTGATCAGACTGCTCCTTGGAGCAGTCTGATCTGGGTCTACACTGTTTGCTCAGGAATTACTGTCCAAATTGTGTCCAAATAAATAGGATAAATATAATATTTCCTGATTATTTATCGTTGATATATGACATATTGTTGCATGCTGGGAGGTGATCAGGAACTTGTCAGAAAAAGATGGAAAACACTGACCGAATTGGGAGGAAATTGATCATAAGCAAATATCAGAGAATTTAGTGTCAAGATTGGATGAAAAGACTGTTCAAAGAAAGAGGGCAAAAGGCGGCATAGATTTTGCTGTTTATTAGTTGTTGGCTTAGCTTAGGGTCAAGGGATTCCTAGTCGGATTTAAATGATCATGATGACAGTTGTAAATTTAATATCCTGTTGAACACATGCATAGATTCCTTGAGAGTCGGAGGGCTGCTGCAGTTACCAAGTACTACTTCCAAGACCCTTATATACTATACTTTTGGTCAGTTCAGTTTGCAAAGCTATTCAGAACAGACAGAGGAAAGTTTGGTGATATGACCTGGGATACAAACCATGGCCTCCTAGCCCAATAGTTCAAAGTATTGTAAGTTTACAGACCTTTATAGCAAAACACATAATCAAGCGTGCTAATATTTTAATTAAATGATCCTCACATTTTTTTGGCAAAAAATGTTAGTATTTTTGCATACAATAGTTTAAAAATGTAAAGTCTCATTAATAAATCACATTTTCTTGAAATGAATTTCATATTTCAGTTGAATATTACGATTTATCTTGTCATTGAATCTTGCATGAATAAAATATTGTTTAAACCAGCTATCCACATTCTGGGTCCAAATGGTTTCTATTGTAGATTCCTCAAGCTCCATAGAGTGTTAATGTGATTTTTCTTTGCTGGCAGTGCCGCAGCTTTTCTCATGGCACGGTTCAGATCATGATGGAGTGGGCGTTCAATGCTTAATTAAATTGTTCCAACCAGCTGTGGAATTATCTGGGTATTATTAAATACATGTTAGCAACCTAGTTTGTAGGATTTCTTTGAATGAGCTGCGACATGAGAAAACCAACAAAGTGGTTGTGCACCATCCGCAGATTCAGATCAGCCTGAGCATCCCAACAGTCTGATCATGGTCATCACTAAGCACTTAAAGGGTAGCTAAGGGTCTAAGCTATCTCCTTGCGGACAGCAAAGACTCTGATCAGACTGGGTGGATGCCCAGGCTGATCTGAGTCTTTGCTGGATGCACATGCCACTTGGTTGGTTTTCTCATACTGCGGCTCAAATATCTCTCCATTGATTAAGTTATTGGAAGTTTGTTAAATTCTTGATAAAGACAATCATTGACATCATGTGACTTAATGGCTTCCCAGCTGATGATATCGGTACACTTCAGTCTTTATGTTTGTTGTCCCAGTCAGCGATCCTGTTTCTTTGTTAAAAATGGTGCATTATTAAGTTCTGTGCATGTATTCCTTTCTGTAAGCAAATCGGGGTCTGCTCTTTTTTGCATTCTGTTGGTGATGTTTTGGAGCTTTGTCAGATATAAAGTAAAAACTTCTTGTTCAAATTTAACAATAACTGCAGTAGGTCTAGAAACAACTCTGCCATTTTCATTTTTCTGCCTCGCTTTCAAATGGAGGTCAACTGTTAAAGGGAAGAATTTGCTCTTCTAGGAGCAAATTCTTTCTTTTAAGAGTTGACCCCAACTTTGGAAACGTTTTATCATCCAGGAAAGCAAAATAGGAAGTCACAAAAGTTGATTTTGTTTGAACAAAATGGCAGAAAACATACATGGAGGTATACCCACACAACTTAGGGTAGTCTTCTATGTTTGGTTACAAAATATATGGTATACTGTATTAATCCTATGTAATGCCCTATGTAATGCATTTTACAGAACAGAACATTCTGTTCTGTTCTGTAATGCATTTTACATAAAGGTTATTTAGAGCCTAAAGTATAGTAAATCAGCCACTGCCAATCACCTCTAATAAACAGTATCAAGGTGAGTAAGTATACTTGCAGAAGAAGCAGCTCTGTTCTCAGATGGGGTCAGCTCTTAAACAAAAGAATTTGCTCCTAGAGGAGCAAATTCTTGCTTTTAAGAATAGACCCCATTTCAAAGAGCTAACTCATCCAGAGAAGAAAGTGGGAGTTCATGCATTTTGATATAACATATCTGGAAAAGATATAACATATCTGAAAAAGAGACGGGGCATTTATTAGAGTGGGGGCATTTATTAGGATTTATGCGGTATATCTTGAGTCATTTGATATACAAGCATTATATATCTTTATATCAGTTGTTTCTGTGAATAATTACGACAACAGCTGTGACACATTCATTGATTGTAAGAGATCAATGGGAAAAAATCTTAATGAATAATAGCTGTTTTTAGCCATGCCAAATTTAGACATTTTCTTGTGAAGACGGATAACAGTATGATACATCTTCAGCTGCACTTGTTCAGTGGCTGTCCCAGACCTCTGACATTAATTTGTTTAAGGAGATTGACCAGCAGATAGGTTATCAGCACTGAAGAGTGTAATTCCTTACTATAATATACCTGCAACTGCACTTGTTCAGTGGCTGTCCCAGACCTCTGACATTAATTTGTTTGAGGAGGTTGACAGCAGGTAGGTTATCAGTACTGACATGTAATTCCTTACTGTGATATACCTGCAACTGCACTCGTTCAGTGGCTGTCACAGACCTCTGACATTAATTTGTTTAAGGAGGTTGACCAGCTGGTAGGCTATCACCACTGAAGAGTGTATTTCCTTACTATAATATACCTGCAACTTCACTTGTTCAGTGGCTGTCACAGACCGTTTAAGGAGGTTGACCAGCTGGTAGGCTGTCAGCACTGAAGAGTGTAATTACTTTCTATAATATACCTGCAACTGCACTTGTTCAGTGGCTGTCACAGACCGTTTAAGGAGATTGACCAGCTGGTAGGCTGTCAGCACTGAAGAGTGTAATTCCTTTCTATAATATACCTGCAACTGCACTTGTTCAGTGGCTGTCACAGACCGTTTAAGGAGGTTGACCAGCTGGTAGACTGTCAGCACTGAAGAGTGTAATTCCTTTCTGTAATATACCTGCAACTGCACTTGTTCAGTGGCTGTCACAGACCTCTGAAACTGCTTTGTTTTAGGCTGTCAGCAGGTACATTATCAGCATTGAAGTATTATACGTTACTATGCTACACAAGCAATTTTTCTTGTTCAGTGACAGTCCCAGACCTCTAAAATTTATTTGTTTTAGGAGATCACCAGTAGGTGGAGTATAATTCGATACTATGATATATCTGCAACTGCACTTGTTCAGTGGCTGTTCCAGGCCTCAGAAATTAATTTTGCTTTAAAAGGTCAACCAGCAGGTACATTATCAGCACTGAAGTTTAATTTGTTACTTAAGAAATGAATGTTATTTTTTTAACGTTTACTGAAGTATAAACTACATCGGGTCACGAGCAAAGTAAGTGAACCCCGAAGGGGTTTACGTAAACTTTGCTCGTGACCCGATGTAGTTTATACTTCAGTAAACGTTCAAAAAATAACATTCATTCCTTATATTTATATTATTAAACGATGCTTTTGATCAATAAAAAAAATAAACAAAAATAAGAAATACATATATAAGAATCGTTTTAAAAACATTACCGGCCGAATTTTGCAATAGTTTGGAACAGCCGCATTGTCACTGCCTACCAGTAAATTCCACCTCCTGTTGTAGATTGCACGTGCAAGTAGGCGTAGCGAGCTGTCACTCAATGTTTACTAGCCATTCAAGTACATGGCATGTTGTAGATTTCACGTGCTAGTTAGTGGGATGAGCTGTCACTCTGAAGCGCGTGACACAATGTAATTATTGACTTGTAAAAACATTGACTCCCGCATCACTTAAGTGGGTTTACAGAGAGCTTTGCAGTGATAATGTAAATATTTAGATATACCCACAACTGCACCTGTTCAGGGACTGTCCCATACCTCTGAAATTCATTTGTTTCAGGAGGTCAGCCAGCAGGTAAGTTATCAGCACTGAGGTGTTATTCTTTACTATAATATACCTGCAACTGCACTTGTTCAGTGGCTGCCCCAGACCTGTCATCCAGCAGGTACATCATCAGCATTGAAGTATAACTCATTATTGGCCCCATTATGCATAATTCTCAGTTTAGAAAGAAATACCACATTGGAGGTCTATAATAATAAAAGTATGAATCATAAAAAGCCAGCAAACGGTGACGGAGAAATGTTGAAAAAGGTCTTTGAGATCTGGTTTGGATCTCAGTTTTCTTTGTTTGGTTGCATGTCTGTTACTGAACTGTGCAGATTCAGATCAGCATGTTATGCATGCATAGTGATGGCCGTATAGATTCTATGTGTGTCGGCACAGGAACAATGAAGACATGAAAGGACCTGAGACAGTACCAAGTCTTGTGAGTGCTTCATCAGCGTGATTTTTAGACAGTAAGTGTCATATTTATTTTGAAGTGAGACAGGATATTTCCCTTTCAAAACATTCCCAAAAATCTAGATCCATCTTATAAGATGGATCTAGATTTTTTGGATTGTTTTAGAGTGGAAAACCCCATCTTACAGCAGAATTAGTGAGAACAAATGATTGACATAATTATTTAGGTTCACATAGGAGGTGGCGGGGCAGGGAGGGGGGGATGTTTTGGGATTCTTTGTCGTGTAGCTGAATTATTGTGATGATGAATTGCGAAATCCATACAGATGTTGCAGCCTCAGTCAAAACCTGACATTGATGTCCACACTATAACAGCCTGGTAAGCAGAAAGTTGACCTCTGTTGTATAATTAAAGTCCTTGTCATATAGACAGTCAACACTAATTGATGTCAGCTATAAAAGTCAAACTGCAGCTGAAAAGTTGAAGTTTTATGGCTGTGCAGCCAATAATAAATTTTATGGCCACTCTTGGTTATGTGCAATTACTCATTAAAGTTCTAAAAAATCAATTAATGGATATTGAATTTGTTTTTCAAGGATATAAATAGTGTTCTTTTCCAAATACAGGCATCTGTTGTGGGGGTGTGCTTATATGGGACAGTTTTAATCTGATGTAAATGCTGTTTTCTGTCTTTTAATAACAAGCATGCAGCACACCTATTACATAGTAAACCTACAGTCAATTTATGCCTAATTTTTGCCATACCTGCTTGCGGTCAATGACTTACCTATGAGACATAATAACTTGTTCTGTAATAGTGCATTCTGTCAATCTTTCCCTCAATCTACCTGTTCATTGTTCATTGTGGGGGTGGTCGGGTGGTGTGATGGTGCTGTGTGTAACTTCCAGTGCAGGGGCGTCCTACTGATTTGGAATGTTGTAGGGCAAGGACCTACTGTGCTTGCAGTAGATGCGGGTGGGTGTTGTTTGGACATATCATTTCTCTTCTTTCTCCCTCTCTCTGGGAGACGGCCCGATATAGACTGAAATACTGTCTCAAAGGGCCATTAAACTCAAACAATCAATCCATCAATCAATCAGCCAATCTGTTCATTGTCTTCTCTATAAATGTATATAATAGGATGGTTAGGACCATAAAACTACATCACTTCATGCACCACACCAGTTCTAATATTGGCTTCCACAAAACTAGGTCACAGTCACTTGCTTTCATGAAAAAGGACACAAATTATAAACTGCTGAAAAAGGACACAAATTATAAACTATTGCGGTCATTGCTCTGTCACCGAACTTCCAAGGGCGACTGCCTATAAGCAAATACGCAGGTGCGTATTGAAATTTTGTCAAATTGACAAAATTTCAACACCCACATGCATATTTGATGAAGCTGAAATTTTGTAAATTGGAAATATTTAAATAGTACTTGCAAACAGACGCGACTACATGTAATATCTGTGGGGTTAAACTCTTAAATATTCTTGCCGTCAAGGGGTATAAAACATAATTGTGTGTAAGATGTAATTACCCCTAGTTACGCTCCTGACTTCCATTACTCCAAAACCTTTGAAACTTCATCAGCTTCAGCAGCCCTTGCACCAAACCCCACAAAACAAGGTTACAGTAGCCAACTTCAGTAAAAAGAGGACAATTCATGTCAAAGTTTCTGTATCTCAGCTTCTGTAGGTCTCGGGCCTTTCAAACTGCATTTAGTGCATGCACCAATTCTGGTCAGTTGACACTAAAATAGGTCTCACTGAGCTCCTTGCCTGAGCCCAGCCCTGTATTGTAGCTAATGTTAGCATCAGGGTTCTGAGTAATTCAGCCGGGCCGCGTAGCGCAATCGGTAGGGCACCTGACTCATAAGTCAGAGGTCCTGGGTTTGAAACCCGGTCTGGCCACATACTTTCGTTTCTCCTTCCGCTGATTCAAGAAGGACAGTTGTCAGTTACTGGCGAAAGTATCTGCACTTAGTACTGGTTAACCCCTTAGGAGGTCTAAGCCTGCCCAGGAATAGTGTGGTTAGGTTAACTGACCGTCCCGACATGACCTTAGCTGTTTCCCCCGTGGACGTTAAGCAAGAAATCAATCAATTAATCAATCTGAGTAATTCCTGTCCTGAACTATTAATTGGCATTAGCCAGCAGGTACAATTTTCCTGAAAATGATCCTTAAATTAGCTTGTCATCTTTAGTTATTGATTTTCAAATTTTGCAATCAGATGGGACTGCCTCTGTCAACAAATACTGTTAAAGCATGATAAATTTCAGATTAAGAAGAAGCACACTAAAAGCTTAAAGTTAGAACAGCATGAAAAATTGAAAAAACAAAACCAAACATAGGCTTATGGGAGGTCACTAGTACATTAAAATATGTTTTCTTCCTTTTCTTAGGGGGCTACAAAGGGAGAGCATTTGCTGTCTTTGCTCACAGGGTATAAACGATTCCGCTAATTTTTGCTTCCTGCAGAGACTGTACATCATATTTGGCTTTCGCTGATACTGTCCCCATGTGCTTGCTTCCTGCCGAGACTTCTGTACATGATAAATGGCTTCCTGCAGAGACTGTCCGCATGATTCTGCTTCCTGCCGAGGCTCTCGGCAGGAAGCAGAGTCACGCTGACAGTCTCGGCAGGAAGCAATTTGTCGAGGACAGTAGTCTCTGCAGGAAGCAAGAGTTTGCGGACAGTCTCGGCGGAAGCCAAATATGATGGACAGTCTCTGCAGGAAGCGAAAATTGGCGGAATCGATTATACCCTGTGTTGCTGTTGAGGTTGCTTTTAAAGGATTGTTCTCTTTTGGCGCTACTCTTGAAAGAATTTGCTGTCTTTAATGGCTGCTCTTAAAGGCAGGAGTGGTACTATATAAGAATGATTAATCTCCACAGTGTCATTCAATTTTTTGGACAAACACTCGGCGCCAAGTGCGTGCAACTATGGTTACGTACCACTGAGGCACTTGGGGAATGTTGTTAGAGAATTGAACTGAACTGTGTCATTCTGTCTCTTGATCACATACCGTCAACACCTCCAATCAGCCATTGAAATAACTATAACTGGTAATTCTGGTATGTGCATGATAATGAACAACAGTGCAAAAAGTTGTCAAGAACTTGGCATTCAGGCCAGTAATGTCTTCTTTTGATGTTTGATGCTGAATAAGCAGATTTCTCCCTATTCAATATTCCTATGGATATCTGTTTCTGGGCAGCACTTTTGATCTGGCAAAATCAATTCCCACAATTAATCAGCCATTGAACTTAGGTCAATATTTATTCTGGATTGTCAGAGAAGTGAAAGTCATTACTGGAACAATGTATTGTAGTTTTAATGCTGATTTTCCATAGGAAGTCATGCTCTTTTGAATATTCTACAATACAGCACACTGCTGAAGATGGGGGCTGCTTACATCATTTCAAGGTTCCATCCTTCCATCATTTTGTTTTTCCATCTTGCCAGCAATTTCTCCTAAACCCTTAATGATATGGCCAGGAACTTCACTGTATGAGGTAGTCTTGTAGGGTGCAAGACAAGACACACATAAAAAAAGATAATGCTTGTTATCCTGATTTATGAGTTATCTCCCTCGTTAATTTTCATGTCAGGGCCGTCACAGCTGTCAATAAGACAGCTGTGACAGCCTTGACATGAAATTTTCGCCTCGCTCAAACTTGCAAAGAAATGAACTTTCTGTCTACTGCTGTATGAGTTATCTATCTGCATTTGACTGCTTATGATCAGTTTTTAAGATGTTAAGTTTTCACAGAATCAGTCATCATAATATTTCATGTAATAGTCTTTGTAATCATAATTACACATGTATCTCATTAATGAAATGAAACATTAATATGAATAAAAAAGACAATTTTTTAATGCACAAGGTATCTAACATTCCAAAAGTGGGTTTGTTGTGATGAGGGTCTTCTTATGTGGCAATTTTGGTTTAAACAATATTTTATTCATCAAAATTTTAACTAAGGTACAGAGACAATAGATCAGGATTTTATCTGCTAGCTTGTGAATTCAAGAATCATCCCAGCAGTTGCCAGTTGATAACCAAACGGAAAGATCTGTTGACAGCTTATTATGCCATGACTTGTCAAACAAACCCAAAATTTAGTATATTCTTGTTCGGTTTCCCATGATCTGCAAAAGGCTCTAATCAGTCCACACAGTGTACACAGGCTAACCTGGGTCTTCCATGTAGCTATATAGTCATCAGGATCCTCTTCCCATGTCTTCTTGTACCTATTTGAAATTTGTAGGTTTTAAAAAGAGGATCTTACATGAGTGCTCATGTATTATTGAATTTATTAAACGAGTTGGGGAAAACGATAAGATGCGAGGCTATGCCGAGCTTTTTATTGTTTTCCCCAATGAGTTTAATAAATTCAATAATACATGAGCACAAATGCAAGATTCTTTTTATCATATGACACCAAAATTGCATTTTATTAGCAAACTTTGCACTAAAACGTCATGATTTCGCCTTAAGGAAACGCGATGTTTTTATGGACGTCAACGCATAACATTACAACGTAATTTGCATATTTAATCCACTAGTTGATTATCGTTTTTAATGCATGGCTTTATTACACTCTCAGATGCGAGGTCATATGATTAAATGGGTTAGCAAGTGAATTATTTTTTCAGTTTTGTTAAAATCAGATTTGAAAGCCGGTATCAGATAACACATAATGGGATTCAAAAGAAAGTAGTTAGATACCCAATATCCTTGTAAGTGACCATAATGGTGTCTAAGATTGATTTAGGATCCTGTAAAGAGCAATGTAAGTAAAGCCTGGGGTGTGCCTGGTATGATGATAACATGATGGGGTATCAGATTTGAAAGGTATAATAAAGTGTAATCTGGATGTTCTTACAGGTGCATTAGATTCATTGGTTCTTAATCCATTGCAGTGGGGATACCCCTTAAGGGGTATCTGGACAAACAGTTTGGATCCAGATCAGGCCCCACAAAAGTGGGGCCTGATCCTAGATCCAAACTGTTTGTTGCTTAGACATCATTTCTGCAAGAGTTAAACCAACATTGTCAGAATTTCCTTGATTTTTGATGCAGAAGACAATTTCAGCAGACGGCAAAAAATACCCAGAATGCAATAGGTTAAGCCAATGGGTACGCTTTCTGTGGAAGCAACTTTGTTTGCCTCCCTTCTCAATGGAGTCTACTCATAAGGGAAAGAAATGTTTTTCTCATAAGAGCAGACCCCATTTCAAAAGGGTTTTGTTGTCCATGGACCCAAACAGACAGTTTATCATATGGCAAAACAATTAAAATATCATATTATCATATGGCAAAACAATTAAAATATCATATTATCATATGGCAAAACAATTAAAATATCATATTATCATATGGCAAAACAATTAAAATATCATATTATCATATGGCAAAACAATTAAAATATCATATTATCATATGGCAAAACAATTAAATTTCGAACTGGAAAACCCAAAGGGACCTTATAAATAATTCCAGATATAGATGCTTCCAGTCAATCATCTGTGTAGAATTTCTCATGATGGGAGACATCTTGGTTTTGGTTAAGATGCCCCTGTATGTTTTTGTGTGTTCTGGCTTATAGTATCATTTAAATGTGGACCAGCCATCATAAGAAATGGATGAAAATTTTAAAGTACATTGTAATTAAAATGTGGCATTTCTTTCTTTGATAAGTGTATCTGTAGCTTTCTTCTTATTTGGAATTTATGGCATGGAAGGAAAGGGCGTAGACATTGTCTCAAAGACTCATTATCAGTGCTTCCTCATTTCAGTGTACTTTAAAGAATATTAAAATTGTGGTTAAGAGAACTTGAAGCCTTTTCAGTCAATTTCAACTGCAAGTAGTGGTTTCCTCAATAAAATGTGATCTTGAAAGTTTTTGATGTTTTTGGTATTGAAATATTTGACCTTCGATATGTTTGTATACAAAACAATCCAGGTCAATCGCTTATGCAAATACAGTTACCCCAATAAATTTGATTTAAATTCATTTTTAAGATTTTTATGCCCTATGCATCCTTTATCCATCAAGCATGAAATATCTGTCTACGGGAGGTGACATCTTGAGAAAATGTGTTTTAACCCATTGCATTCTGGGTGTTTTTTGTCATCTGCTGAAATTGTCTCTGCATCAAAAATCAAGAATATTTTGACAATATTGGTCTAACCAACTTTTGTAGAAATGATGTCTAGGCAGCAGACAGTTTGGATTTCAGATCAGGCCCCACATTTGTGGGGCCTGATCTGGATTCAAACTGTTTGCCCAGATACCCCTAAATCCCGAACAGAATGGGTTAACTCTGTTCTTTTGAATTTTCAATATGAAATAGCTTGGACACAAAACATTTTCTAAATTTTCGCAAACCTTAATTTTTGTGCTTCAAGGATTAAGGCATTTAGGAACTTAGCATGCTCACACCAGCTAGCATGCATGTACATGCAGTTTTGTCAGAGCGTGCAAGCTAAATTGGCCTGCTGAGTATTTGAGCCTCATAGATTTTAATAAGAAAACTGGTTTCACATAATGTCAGATTTGAAGTCAGGTTTTGTCACAGTTCGTCTCATAAATCTAATAACTAGCATGTTGATAGTGGAAAAGTAGATTACTTATGCCTCATTAAATGCCAAATTAAACTTGAGGCCAAACATCAGTGAGTTTGTAAAAAAACTCAGATATTTTTATTGCGTCTTTAAAAATGTTGTAGTGATTTTTGCAGACTTACTCCTAGCCCTTTGTCGGGACCTTATTCCACTAACTCTAACTTTACCCCAAAAATAAACCTGATTTAAACTTAAGGATAAGGTGTATCTTTACCAGTGTTTTATGCTCACAACCAGATGATAAAGTATGGCCTTGATGCTTCAACAACTGAGTGAAATAATGACTAAATTTTTGGAATTAGGAAGTTTTTCTTTGTAGCTGAAGATTGTCTTGATTAGTCATTGAAATTATTCTCAGCTGAATTTTTTCGTTCACTTTTTGGAGAAATAAGAACAAAAAAAACACCTAAGAAAAAATCCACCTTATCTGCTGCTCTGAATGTATTGTCATTCACTTCTGCAGTTGTTGATATACTTGCATTTATAATGTTCCTGCAGTTGCACGTAAACATTGCATTAGTTGGGTTATAACCCAGTTGCATCAGCTTCAGAAATGCATATGGTTATAAGTTCAAGCAGGTTCATGGAGTTGTTCAAATCTCTTAGATGTATGTCAACCCCATGTTGCAGTTGCAGATGTAATTCCATAATTCTGTACTGGAAGATGCAGTTGCAGATTTACTTGTATGTTAGGTACCGTAATCGCCCCATTTACCCCACGGTGCGCTTAACTTTTTCAAAATTGCAACAAAAAGGTGTGGTTAAAAACATTTCTAATAACCGCACTCTCAGAACGAAAAAACAACAAACGGCCATTGTCTACTTTTAAGATGTTAAGGAAAATCGATACGGTAAATTCTCATTTAGTTAGAACAGTTAAAAATAAAAACTGATCGGGGTGTTCGAAGTGTCATGAAAATATTTAGTCTTCGAACTATTTGAATTGCCAATTTCTGGGAGAAAATTAATCTCATGTCAAGTCGCAAATTATATCTCATACCTCTCAGTATTAAATATGTCCTCATTATGCATGTATTTCATTCTCTTCACCCTTCTTCAATATTCCAAATAAATATTCCGGAAGAAAGGAAAGTATTTCAACACATTTACGATGACCTAATATGTGATTGTTTATAAACACGTCAGGTAAGTTTGTCAGTGCCCTGGCTATTCATTCACCGCAAGGGGTCTGCTTTAAATTCACGGGCTTCTATTAATAACACACATTCTAATTCTGGAAGATGCGGTCCTTTTGATCTTCCCTATTTCTGTCTGTCCTATATTACGTCCAAGGATGCAGAAATATTGGCAACGTGTCATGAGAAAGGTACCGTATTACATGTGCAAACAGCAAAGCCTTAGTCCAGTCTGCGCATCTTGCAAACTATTGGCGAATCCTGGAGATTTGTTAGACTGGTCAATGTTCGCAAATGCACTGTATGATGCGGGTGTTTGCTCTTCGGATGTGTCCTGAGGCCCTTTTGAGGCCCACGGGCCAGCTATGCCAATGATAAACCTATCCTATGGCTACTGCGAACTTTGTTTAAATGCACAGACCATGCATATGTGCAGGCAGGTCGCTTCGTTCAGTTTGCGCATGTATTCAGACTGATTTTGTCAGGAAACAAGAGTTTGTTGTTATGACAATTTATTTCTTTTGCAACCCGGGTTTCTCATTCTGTGGTTCATGTATCTTTCCCAAACGCACTTTGGCGCATGTGTACATTATCGCTATATACGACAAGAATTGCTCTGAGAATTGGCGCCTTTTCGAATGAACGAAAGGCAAAGACTCAGTTCAGCCTGCGCACCCCCGCAACCTCATAACTTCGAAAGCTTGATCCTTCTCGGATCGACATGTACATTCCCATTGTTGATGCAGACAGAGAATATGATAATCAGACGGCGCAGATGTGTAAGCTGATCCGAGTCCGCTGTTTGCACTCGTTCACATAATAACACTTCAGCCAACTCCGTAAATATCGGCGAGGATGCCCGATTGACATTTAGACCGATGGAGTTGCTCTCTTCGCACATTGCGTCGGGAAAACAAAACTGAAAACATTGTCGCTGTTGAAACAGTAATGGTAAGTTGAACTTGATCAGTTTTGTGAGTTTCAAAAGGAAAAAGCAGTGTGCGCTTATGAATTTTTTTCCGGAAATGGCCTTGGTGTGGGGTTATAGGGGCATGTGCGGTAAATGGGGCGATTACGGTAAATGGATTCACTGTGAGGGGTAGAAACTTTTCCATTTTTTTTGCCTCCCCTTTCAATGGCATTCACCCATAAAAAGGAAAAAAAAATCATTCCTGTAAGAGTGAATCCCATTTTGTAAGGGTTATATAACTCAGGGAAACAAGCAGGAAGTTACATAAAATACCTGCCTTTGTGAGATGGTAAACAACTTATGGTGTTGTTCCCCTATACCTTAAACATGGTACGTGTTGGGGAGGGGCGGGTAGAGCATGTTTCCTTGGTTGAATATTATACCATATTAATCCTGTTAAATGCCCCTGGGGCATTTCATTTTACGAAAGAGGGGTTAGGGTTGCTATTTAGAACCTTAGAAGTGTAGTAGGTCAGCCACTGCCAAAATACCTCTAATAAACAGTATAGCAACTCTAGGAGCAAATTCTTTCCTTTAAGAGTAGACCCCATGTCAAAGAGCTAAGTATCCAGAACAGCAAGCAGAAGTTCATGCAATTTAATATAACATTATTTTCTGTAAAGTGGCAGGGATGTTTATTAGAGCAGGGGCGTTTATTAGGATTAATAGAAACACAAATAGGTACGTCTGCAGTTGTAGGTATAAGGGTTGTTCCCAGGCATAGGATGATAGTTCTCAGGGGAATACAGATCTTAAGAAAACGTTTGGTGAAGACTGCCAGAAGATCAAGTCAAGAATATCGGGAGATGCAGGTGGCAAAGCCTTGTGCAGGGTGTATCTCATGTGTGAACATCTTTCTCACATTGCAGTTGAAGTTATGTATAAATACGAGTTACGGTAGGTTGGAATACATTGAAAGGACATGAATTTTGCAGTTTTTGTCTTGCTTGTTACTAGCCAAAGCAAGACATTGGTATTTTCCTGTGTTGGCTTCGTTGGCAGCGTAAATTTTCGTCAAAGTTTCTGGTTTATTTAGTTCTGTAATGTGACAATGCGCATACAGGTGAGACATTTGCATTCTGTGGAGTACTTGTATTTTTAATATCAGATCAAACTTATGCTCTTACATGGTTGGTACTGCACCTTGGGTGGCAATTGTGTGTCATGTGCCCATGATCATATGAGCCGCGACACGACAAAACCAACAATGTGGTTGTGCGCCCAGCGCAGACTCAGATCAGCCTGGGCATCCGCCCAGTCTAATCAGAGTCTTCGCTGTCCGCATGAAGCTAGCTTAGACCCTCAGCTACCTTCTAAGCCCGCAGAAAAGACTTTGATCTGACTGAGCGGATACCGAGGCTGATCTGAGCCTGCATTGGGCGCACAACCACATTGTTGGTTTCTCATGTCGCGGCTCAATTATTAATTTTGTGACCTTGAGAATCAACTGTCTAGGATGAAGTGGGCTATATAAAAGGGTGTGACCTTTCTCTTATATTTGGACCTTTTTTTGTTTTGGGCTCCAATGCAAATATCATAAAAAATACAAGTCACAATGTAAGAAAACAGGGGTAGAATCAGATGTAAACTGTTGATGCTTAATATAGATCTTCCTGAGCATGTGTAGGAATGGTGGTTTCTGCTGAATGTGATAGGCTACCAGTCCAGGGGTAGCTTGTTGGATCCTCACTCCCTCCCCATATCTGTCACTGAGACTTCAAACTGTGGTCTCTGTCTGCAGGACTGACATTCCTGTTTGGGAATATAACTCAGGTTCATATTTGCATCTCACAGCATGTGCAGTCTGTCCTGACAATTACACGATCTTATAGAGATCAGAAAAGCAAACTTCTCATGTCCTGACCAGATTTCAAGTTTGCTTGCTGGATAATCCATGTACCATTTGTATATGAACAAAGATAACTTTTATTCTGATGTTAGTCATATTAGAGAAAACTTTTATGATCCTATTAATTCATATGATTTCCTGTTGTATGTTTGTAAACTTAGTTTACTGTATTGAAAAAAGGTAAAGGTTTCCCATAGCCTATTGGCCATAGGGGCAGTGGGGCTTAGAAGCCTTGGGCACAGCCTATGAAAACCAGAGCCCATCCGTCCCCTTTACTGCGTAATCCTTCCCTAATTCGAAAAAGGTACCCGCAATTATTGAATTATTGTTGGGTCAACAGAGAGATGCCGGGATTCAAACATGCAACCTTGTGCACCATAACCAAGTCATTCTTGCCACTCAACCATTGCACCTCTCCTCTATTTTGGGTATACCGGTATCCTCTGTATCATAGTGTTTTATCTTGCCTGTACAAAAGTTCTGGAAGAGTTATGGTTGTCACCCTCTCATTGGTGTCAGCCTCTACTTCTGGTCCAAATTTGAGATGTTTTGGATTGAAGTATTATAGGGAAATATGTCAGCATTGAGCGAGCTGTCCTGTCTCGTGACAGGATTGTAGCTCATGCCCATCTAGCATATTAATTTTCTGGTATAAGTGATTGCTGTGCTGAGAGCAGTCTGATCTAAATCCACACTGTATTGAGGCCATATTGTTCAACAGGGCTGACTGTACTAAATGTACTTGGCTGGCCCATATTCATGTTATGAATTATGGAATAAGTAACATGCCATTAAACCCTAAAAGCTGGAACAGACATACTTGTAAAAGCAGGGTAGGCCCAGATCTGACTGCTCCTAGGAGCAATCTGATCAAGGTCTGTCCTGCTTGCCGTTTAGACTTCTAATTGGTAAATCAGCTGGTCCTATTTGTAGGATAATTTTGGTAATTCGCTTATGTGTCCCAATTAGTAGGGAAATTACGGCATACTCAACAGGTTGCCAGCTAAGCAATGGCATGTTAATGAGAAGATGCATGTTGTATGCTGCAGTAGAATGCACTAATTAACCAGTAAATGAAAACTAGTTGCTATTACTAAAGAAGATGGAACTTCCATTCATCATACAAGGTTTATGGTAAGTGGTTTTCTTTTCAGGTGAGGGGAAGAAAATCTGACATTTATATTTGTCCCCCTTATCAATGGGGTTAACCCTTAAAGGAAAGAATTTGCTCCTTTAGGAGCAAATTCGTCCCTTTATGAGTAGACCCCTAAGTCCAGGGAAGCAAACAGGAAGTCACAAAAGTTTGTAAAAATGGCAAATAATTGTGGGTATGTACCCACACATCTTAACAAGTAGATGAATCCATCTCAGCACTGGCACACAGCATTGAGAAAAATCTTTTGTCAGCATTGATATGGTATCATGATGTTGAACCTGCATAGGAGCTTAGGTAGCTCAGTGGGTTAGGTGCTGGCCTGCTGACCTAGCGGTCCCGAGTTCGAATCCTGCCAGCGGAAATCTTACAACCTTGAGCGGGGTTCCATTGCACACAGCCTTTCATTATCAACCTCCCATCATCTTGATATGACTGCAATACTGTTGAAAAGGATGTAAAATCGCAAGTCATGATGGGACCATCCATCCAGTTGAATCTGCATGGAGACAATGTTCACAGGGTATAAACCAGTCTGCCAATTGTTGCTTCCTGCAGAGACTGTACATCACATTTGGCTTTCACCGAGAACGCCGCAAACTCTCGCTTCCTACCGAGACTTTTGTACACGATAAATGGCTTCCTGCAGATCCTGTCTGCGTGATTCTGCTTCCTGGCGAGGCTCTCGGCAGGAAGCAGAGTCACATGGACAGTCTCAGCAGGAAGCCATTTTTCGAGGACAGTAGTCCCTGCAGGAAGCAAGAGTTCGCGGACAGTCTAGGCGGGAGCCAAATATGATGGACAGTCTCTGCAGGAAGCGAAAATTGGCTGACTGGTTTATACCATGTGATGTTGTTCAAGTTGTACCATGTCCTGTATTTTTCTCACATCAAGCTTTATCGTGTTTATAGCATAGTGTGATTTCTTAGCATTTATTGTGGGTGTCACTTATCCAAACTGAAATGAATTTTGGACGGACGCTCGGCGCCCCGTTACTGCGGCTATGGATTCGTTCCGCTGAGGTGCGGGGGTAACGTCCATATGAGAATTGAAATACTACTACTGAAATTAATTATTTAATGACTTCCCTAAAACTGCCGTAGCCATGATTCTCAAGGTTCATGTGTAGCATTGCTAGACTGTTTGGGTTCCAGAATTTTGAAATCATCAGGGTTGACCATCCAAGATGGCCATCATTAGAAGCAAAACTGTTTCAGAATCACTTGCTACGGCTGGGACAGCTGTCGTATGTAAGCTCCCAAGTGTGCTCAAATGATCGATAAGATCACAGTGTTAACCTGATAGTATTTTGTTCAATGAACATCTTCTCAAGAACTGTGGAACTGATTTTAACCAAACTTTGTCATAAGGATCCCTGAATTGAACATACCGTACTCATATTTATACAAAATGGTTTCATTCTAGTGCACGATTAAGCCACAGTGTCTTACTTCATGGAAACCTCATGAATGGATGTACAGATTTTTACCACACTTTGTCCATAACCTTTCTCAAATTTTACACATGCATTAAAGTAGCTAGGTCAATACAGCTGACATCAGGAAAATCTTTTAACATCTTTTTCTCATGAATAGATGGTGGGTGTAACCTAGTATGGGTATCTTTATATCTTTTGTCTTATTCTATCACTTCAGTTATTGGTGCTTATAATGTTGACCTTTGCGGTAATTTTATTTGCTGATTTATTATAACTTGTTATAATTCACAACCTGGAAATTTATGTTCCACTTCAGGTCCAGAGAAATATTGTGACTTTGGCTGACATGTTCCCTGTAAACATTGAATATAGTAATTTATAAATTTATAATCAGTTAGATACATACTGCAATATGGCGACAGGATGATTATGTATAAGTAACATGTGGTCATGTATATGTAGGCCTTTAGTTTTCCATTATAGATTTTCAATGAGCAAAAATATGTTTTTGCAGCAATATATTTCTTCTCAGATGTTACATGTTTTAATGTCAAATTGCGGATTTTCTTAAATGTGATTTGATGTCGGAGGTATCATGTGGGATGTTGATGTTTACGCTACGAAGAATACTGTAAGTTAAACTTCTTCCAAGCATTAACACTTTAAGCACCAGTGACGAAAATAGCATAATTTGCAAACAGCATAGATCCTGATGAGGCGGCTCATGATGAGCCACCTCATCTAGATCTACACTGTTTGCCTTCTAGTCTATGAATTCTCAATATGAAATGTCTTGGACAAGGCATTTTTTTAATTTTTGCAGACGTAAATTTTGTCGTCTGCTTTTTGGTGCTTAATTTAGTGTTAAGTTGCTGTATTTGCAGAGCTTCAGCTAAAAGTGGGTTATATGAGTATTCTTAGATAATGTTTTTAGTATTTTTATTTCTGCATGAAAACATATATTGTGGCCTTTCATTAGAACCACCTATACAAGCTGGTTCTACCATTTGGCAACAAGTGTTAAGTCTAGGTGGTTCTACGGATTATATACAGAAATCAACATGGAATTAGTGTCAAAGCCCAGGCATATTTTGAGCTGAGTGTTAGCAAAGGTTTCCCATAGCCTTGTGGCCATTGGGCAGTGGTTGTTAGAGGCACTCTATGTGAAAGGCAGAACAGTTTATCCCTGTCCTTTTGCTGCCTTAACTTTCCCTGATTTGAAAAGGTACCCATTTATTGTTGGGTAAACAGAAGTTTTCAGTTGCCAGCTGGCCCAGTGGAGATTTGAACCTATGACCTTCTGCATCATAGCCAGATGCCTCCAAATACTCAACCACATGCTTCTCTACATACTTTCTTAAGCATATCACAATGCTTCAATTATCAAAGATGTGCTATCAGCCATTGATAAGGCTCCTTCTGTAGCACATTACAGTGTGTCCTTTTATTATTATTGAAGAGTGATAGGCTTCTTATTTAGCATATCAGAGCACCACATCGGCAGTTATTAGAGGTGTACTGTCAATAAGTGGTAGTTTCATAAGCATATCACATTGTTACATCTGCAATTATCAGAGATGTGCTAACAACAGTTACTGATGATAGTTTCATATAGTCCTTAAGCATATAACAATGTCACATTGGCAGTTATCAGAGATTTTTAGCTCACCAGAGCCGAAGGCTCCGGGGGAGCTTATAGGATAGGCAGTTGTCCGTCGTCGTCGTCGTATGTCGTCTGTCGTATGTCGTATGTCATCGTCGTCGTCCGTCAACACTTTCAAACAGCATCTCCTCTGAAGCCACTGGGCCGATTTGGCCCAAATTTCATCTGTAGCATCCTTGGGCCGGGGGATTGAAAGTTTGTGTTTTTTATTAAAATCGGCTCTTTAGTTTGGTTGCTATGGCAACTTAGAGTTCCCATAGACTTATAATGGGGAAAATTGAAAAATGGCATTTACTGCCAAGCCATTGCAGATATTTTGATAAAACTTTTACAGAAATGTTCCTTGAGAAGTCTTCTATCAGCCATATGTTTTTTGGCCCATTGCTCTTTTTATTGGTTGCCATGGCAACCAAAATGCAAAACTTTAACGAAAAACTACTTAAAAATTATTTCCTCTGAAGGCATTGGACGGATTTGGCCCAAATTTCATCTGTAGCATCTTTGGGCTGGGAGACTGAAAATTGATGTTTTTTTATGAAAATTGGCCATTTAGTTTGGTTGCTATGGCACATTAGAGTTCCCATAGACTTATAATAGGGAAAATTGAAAAATGGCATTTACTGCCAAGCCTTTGCAGATATTTTGACAAAACTTTTACAGAAATGTTCCTTGAGAAGACTTCTATCAGCTATATGTTTTTTTGGCCCATTGCTCTTTTTATTGGTTGCCATGGAAACCAAAATGAAAAAAAAATCCAGAAAAAAACAACAACAAAAAAACTTAAATCATCTCCTCAGAAACCATATGCTCTATGAGGCAGAGACTTCATCGACGCACGTATTAGCCTTTACAGATTTTATGTTCTGGATTGTCATTGTTCAAAGGACATGTTTGGTATGGCAATTTATAATGGAAATTTATAATGGAAAAACAAAAAATTGGCTTCATTGCTAAGCCATTGCAGATAGTCTGAGCTTACATTTTCAGAAATTTTCCTTGAGTGGTCTTCTATCAGCCCTATATTTTTTTCTGCACACTGCTCATTTCAATCAGTTGCCATGGCAACCAAAAGAAAAAAATAGCAAAAATCCTTTGAAAATGATCCTTTTTTGTTGTCATGGCAATCAAATGTGGAAAATAGCTATGTATTTTGTAATCAACTCAACAGACTCAGACTGAGACTTTGTAGTTGTATATTTTGTATTAGCCTGTACAATTTCAAGCCTATACAAATGTGATAGCAATTTTGAGCTAGAGATCTGGTGAGCTTTGTGGCCCGTGGGCCTCTTGTTTAAGCTTATAACATAGTCTCATCCGCAATTATCAGAGGTTCCTTATAGGCATATCACATTGTCACATCTGCAATTATCAGAGATTCCTTATAGGCATATCACATTGTCACATCTGCAATTATCAGAGGTTCCTTATAGGCATATCACATTGTCACATCTGCAATTATCAGAGGTTCCTTATAGGCATATCACATTGTCACATCTGCAATTATCAGAGGTTCCTTATAGGCATATCACATTGTCACATCTGCAATTATCAGAGATTCCTTAAGCTTATAACATTTTCACATCTGCAGTTATCAGAGGTTTCTTAAGCATATCATATTGTCACATCTGCAATTATCAGAGATGTACTAACATCCAGTGATAAAGATCTTTCTTGAGCATGTCACAGTACACATCTGATGATCAGCTATTGGCAGTGTTCTTTCAATAGAATATCACATTGCCATGCAGGTAAGTTAGCAGAGATATACTATCAATTAGTGAGTTATCTGTCCTTGCCAAATCATATTGTCACTGCTGTTATCATCAGCAATGTGATAGTGTTCTTTCTGGAGCATGCTACTAAATTAACAGAAATGTATTTTGAACAAGTGATCAAAGTTAAAGCAAGATGTGGAAAAGATTAAGGGATGGTTTCAGTCTCTTTAGTTTTCAATCTCGTTAGTGGAAGTTTTTACTCATTATTGTGTAGCCAGTCTATAAGGTGAATGGGTACACTTTCAGGGGAACCAACTCTTCCAATTCATTTTTGCCCTCCTTTTCAATAGTGTTCATCTCTTAAAGGAAAAAAATTGTGCCCTAAATTCTCTTTTAAGAAGTGACCCAGTTTGGGAGGGCTACAGCCTCCAGGGAAGCAAACAGGAAGACATGAAAGTTGTTTCCCCTTTGAAAAAATGGCGGAAGAACATGGTGCTGTACCTATGCACCTTAAATTGTGCCAGGCAAATTGTTTCATGTTTTTATATCATTTAAACTTTTGAAATCTTTAAAGAGATTTATTGTCGTTTATAAAGACACGATGCATCACAGTTTAAAGTGCCATCCAATAGACTGGTGAGGCCTTTGACCTCTGGGTTGGCGGTCCAGCCAGTGACCACCAGGTCATACGAAACAAGAAAACAATAAAGAATTCCAAAGGAGTGAAGTCAGTCTCTTAGAGTTAATTTTAGTTGTGTTTAGTACATTATGATACTTTTATTGTCCACTAAACAGGTTTTCATGATCTTTCAAATGACATTTTATGATGCACACCTACATAAAATGGTCTATTTCCCTGTTTTATGTTCAGAATGTCAATATTTCTGTCTCCTTGTCTTGCTTAATGGAATTCTGATTAAAATTTTAGACTGCCTTTCATCACTGTTTAGCACCTGTCTGTCAATTATTGTAAACTTTAAGTATTTAGCCCCTGTAATACTGTGTATTCCCGTCAGAACAGTATGATCAGTCGCTGCACTTTTCTTATTATGTCAGTCTGTAGCAGTCTAAAGTCAATCCTCTGTGAGCAGCTCCTGTCAAAATCACCAGCATACAAGTTTATGCTCCAACATCTGGACATGATGACAACGAGGTCGACAATTTCTACCAGCAACTCAAGAAAGTTATAGATCAAACACCTAAGAAGGACATCCTGGTTGTACAAGGGGATTTGAATCCTTAGTTGTAAGGGATGCTTAGGCAGACTGGGGGGATATTTGTGGACCCTATTGCAAAGCCTAGACAAATGAGAGAGATCTCAGACTCCTAGAGCTGGCAACCTTTAACAAACTAGTACTGACATTTTACCGTTGGCTCCCACAGACCATTCAGAAGAATCTGATTGTGATGGACATTGCACAGCCCAGACAGAATGAGGTTGGTGACCCAGATGTGGCATGGACATTTCAAGCAACAATATGCACCACTTATTGGTCTGAGGAGTGATGACATAGACATAGATGCCATATCATTACCATTTAATACCTACAATGCAGCAGTAACTGACCTAGCCAGTGAGGTACTTGGGAAGGAACAGGGCAAAACAGAGCCCTGGGTCATCAGAGATGTTCTTGACCTCTTTGATGAGAAGAGGGATTTGAAGAAGCAGTATGATTGAGGCAGAAGAAGCAAAACAAGGGAACTAATGAAGATTCAGAAGGTCCTGAAGAAAACAAAGGAAGACTAGATTGGAGTTCATTGCATGATAATGGAATTTGGTCTTAACACAAACAACAGCAAGCAAGAGAGCATATCAGCTGGTAAAGACTAACTTTTGAGAAACAGGGTGGATCGACAACTTTGTTGTTTATCCAGGAGAAGTTTGAGAAATTTCTAACAGAATAACAAGAGATTTTTAGCAGATGAACAGAATATTGCTGAGACATGTAATTATGAGAGTAGTGGGGACATTGCAGTTCTGAGCTGCAGTCAGCACCCAGAAGAAGATCAGCAACTGATCTTTTGTGAGGAAATTGTCATGGCAGTAGCAGATTTGGACAGAGTGAAGTACACAGAAGTTGACAATATACCAGCAGCACTTGTTTAAGCATATGAGGAGACCATGATTGATGTTTTTAAAAAGAACTGTAACAAGAAACTCAATCACTCAATCACTGTTTATTACACTCCCTAAAAGCTGTGCCAGAACTACAATAAGCTCACCAGATGTTAAGGTTCCAGCAAGATGAGCAAAGTCATACTGACAGTCCTTTTGAACAGGTTTAAACCTCAAGCTGAGGCCATAATTTCCTTACCCCCCCCCCCCCCCCCCCCCCCCCCCCCCCACCACCACCACACACACACAACTGATAAAAACAGGCTGGGTTCAGAGGCTGGAAGGAGCACCACTATAGCCTCAGAATCCTGTGTGAGAAGTAACTTCAGTCCCAGCAGAATCTGTACCATGTCTTCATAGTTTGACAGAGTATGGCATGTAGCCTTATGGGTGACCATGCAGAAGAAAAGTAGTTTGTGCTGTTTAGCACCTCTACCACACTACAAGTGCAGTATAGATGAATGGCTGCATGTGTCTGAGAACGTTAACATAGAACAACAGTTAAGGTAAAGCAAGGCTACCTTCTGTCTCCCATCCTCTGCAACATTCTGCTTGAAAAGATCATGTCTGATGCTCTGTAAGAACATGATGAAAAGGTTTAACATAGGTAGCAGAAGTGTTTCCTCTTTGTGGTTTGCTAATGAAAGTGCTGGAGCTAGGCCTAGGATCCCCAATGGAAAGTCTCATCAAAGCCTGCGCAAGGCATAAACTGGACATTAGTTTTGATAGGATCAGACAAATGACAAGCAGCTCCATGTTAAAGATTAAACTAAAGGACAGAAGTTTGGAACTACGACAAGTTTCAGATACCTTTACTTGGAGCAGTTGTGATTTACCCAGTGCTCATTTATATTCTTCCAGTCTTCTGATTTAGAAGAATTGCAAATGTGTTATCCAAGGACATTTTAAATGTTAGCTGAAATGCTCTCTTTTTTAGGTACAGATGCACTGTTTCCATTCCCATAGTGCTTTTTGCTCATACTATTCCAAGTCTTAAAATTGTTATGATTGGTTGTGTTGTCTCTGCCTCTGGGCATAGAAGTTATAAACTGAAGTTACTTCTGGGGCAAAACCAAGCATCATGTTTGGATTTGCCCCAGAAGTAACTTCACTTTACAACTTTATTTTGGTATGTTTTATTAGTGAGTGAGTGTGTCACAGAACTCAGGTTTAAAGTCCCACCAACACTTAGGTCATAGAGAGACAGGACCTCAGTTTAAAGTCACATCTGAAAGGCTGGAGAAGCCAATTGTCGATCCTGCATCCCCTTAATTGGTAGTCTAGCAAGTAAACCACTCCTGTATGTTTCCTAAGAACTTTTGTGTCTTTCTATTTGCGCGATTGTTGTGTTGATGATATATACTTAAGGACAAAAGTTCTGCACAGATGTTAAATTAACATCCATGCAGAACTTTTGTCCTTAAGTAAATAAACATAAGCAAGCCAGTATATCCCAGTGATTCTGAAATTGTTCACTTTTCTGATTTCCTTACTGCTGTTCTTTATTACAGCAGATTTCCAGGACCAAAAATTGTGTACATACCAGTTAATGTGTGCTTATAAGGTTGTTGTAATTTAATTAAGCTAATACTTGTAGTTATGATCAAGTTTGGTCCCTGGGTGAGTGGTCTGAAGGGGAATCCACATTAATGTTCCATTATTTTGTATTAATACAGTGAACAGTACAAAGGGAGGATTGTTCGTTCCAACATTTATTATAATGTAGTACGATCACCAGTCCTGGATCTAAATATAGCCTTTACCTGAGTATTTTTACTTTCAGTTAGAGTGAACCAATGAAATGGCTAAAATTAAACCGCCCCACTAAAATAACCGAATCAAATTATAGCCTGTGATACAAGCCATTTCATGGATTTTACAAGTTGTAGCAATAGTAAACAAATATGAGGTGGTGTTGTGGTTAAGATAGTCACGTCTATTTAAATATAGTTATTGCGAGCTGCAGGTAAGGGTAGCTTTTGACAATAATTTTGGGAAATTTTGGCATATTGCTGTAGAAAAACATAATGTTGTGGTCTATCATTAGAACTGACCCTCTCTGAGGTGATTCTAATGAGGGGCCACAACATTGGTTTTCATGCAGGAATAAGAAATATTTTCCCATAATTTTACCCTTATCTGCAGCTTTCGTATTGACCGCATTTAATACCAGCAAGTGCTAATCTACGATTTTTAAAAAGTGAATGAACATGTGGTCTTTGATTCATATTTTGTTAAAAATATATTGTTTGATAATAACATTGCATTGCTTGGTCATTTTCTATTAGAGATAAACTTAAGTTGAAGTGAATGAGAAAACGTGAAGAAAGCTTATACTGGTTAGTTTTAGTGAATTTGTTAAAAGTGGATGAAAAAAATTATGAAAAAGATCTTGGCCAAATGATTGTAGAGCCCTCTGTTTAAATGGATGGGTCAAATTGAAAGGAAAACATGCATTTGTGATGTAGTTCTGTCAAGCTGGGGAGCAAGAAAACAAGATGAAAAATGTGTTAAGGAAAATAAATTAAATGTGCAGAACCTTTATTCTTAAAGTGCAAAAAAGCAGATGACAAAATTTACGACTGCAAAATTTAAAAAAAAAATATTTTGTTTAATCTTATTCAAAGACAAAGGGGCAAACAGTGTAGATCCAGATGAGGTGGCTAATTATTACAATCAAGTTAAAAGAAAGCATTTTGTGTCACATTTGTGTCAACTTGGAGGAACTGGACAGAAAAACAAGATAATAATAAAAAAAAAAACGTGTGGAATGTTACAAGGAAAATAAATTAAATGTGAAAACATTAATTTATGAAATTGCGTCTCTGTATAAGGATACAAATTTAATTATGATCATATCTGTTGCCGCAACGATCCTCAAAGTTATAGATTTTTGTGCGTCACAGTTATTTATAGATATTGCTCTTACTTTGATCAGCTGATAGGCAACAGGTATTGATTCTGTTGTGTTTTATGTCATTCTTTGTAAACTTACTTTATTCTAAGCAGAGCTCCAGATAAGAAGGGTTAACAGGGATAATTTAGGGATAATTTTCCATATTTTTGCGCGGAAACATAGGAGACGGTTCTAATGAGTGGTCACAACATACGTTTTCTGTCAGAAATAAGAAAAATTATCCTGGAATTGTCTTCAAAACCCCACCTTATCTGGAGCTCTGTACTCTAAGTATTGGGACATAGAGCTGGATGTATAGAGACTTGGGATTTTAGGTCCTTTACAATGTCAGTCATATTCAAAGATAATGAAAAGCTGTTGAAACCCTGTTTATGTTTGAAAAATTTATTCCAACCCGGACAGCTAGTTTAGCGGGCCAGCATTTAATCGGGGCTCCTAACATTAGAGCTGGAGATCGGGGATAGGTTTGGGATAATTTTTGTCAAGTCTCCATCAGCAACATAGGTTGTGACCCCTAATGAGGACCATCTCGATGGGTTCATAACCTATACTTTTCTGATAAAGAAGAAAAAATGTCTCGGAATTGTCATCAGAACTGATTGAGAAACACCTTACACAATAATTATTGCATTATTAGTCCAAATTTGAACAAACTGAGAATGGGAAAAAAATAGTCTGAAAATTATGGGCAAGTTGCTGACTGTGCAACCCTCATCAGACTGCTCCTTTAGTCTGATCTGGGTCTTCACTGTTCGCTCAGATATTTCTGTATTTTGGGTCGGCCTTTATAATGTGCTTCACCATTAAGATCTGCAATTATAGTTGTCTCTCAGATCAGACTGGTAATGTAAACAGTATTGCAGATCTTGAACAGACTGCTATAGTTCGAGCAGCCTGCTCTTTTCAGAGGAGTCTGATAAGGGTCTACACAGTCTGTTTTGGTTTGTGGCCTAATATTTTCAGTAGTCACAGTAGAAGACAATTTTAAATCCAGGTCAACTAAAACAGTGGCAAGTTGTTAATGAAGCTATTTAAGAGAGGATATGTCTGCTTAAACATGACAGTACTATTAATATTACCACTATATTACCTACTTTTGTATTAAGTCTGCTGGTGACAGCTATATTAATATGATCAGCTGATCTACATGGTACATGGCCTGTTGTCCTACTGTCATAACTCATAACTTCTGTACTTACCGTATTTTAAAGTACAGATTTGGACATCTCAACCATTTTGTTAGAATTCTTCCATCTTTGAATATTGACATACTTGTTTGCTCCATCTAGAGATGATTTGTAAAATTCATGGCAAACAGTGTTGACCCAGATCAGAATGCTCCTGAGGAGCATTCTGATCTGGGCCTACACTGTTTGCTAAAAGGTACGATTATTACTGTCAGAATGTTTGGGTAAAAGTCGGTACTCGTATTATTGTTATAATCTTCTCATCAGTGATGTTTATCAAGTCGGACACTGCTTTAAGATGTGCTTCTGTAGCAGTTGCAAGTTGCTAGTGGTTGCTGCAACTGAATTTGGATTGTTTTGTGTACCAGTAAGAACTAAAGTTTGTTTCGAAAAGAAAAGAAACAAGAAAAATCTTTTAAAAAAGATAATAGGCGCAGATTAAATGGAACTGTGTTTTGTTATATGTTTCTAGTTGAAGATTTGACAATAACTTTCATGAATAAGTAAGCTATGTTGGTAGGCACCCACAACCGTAATTTTGACACTGGGTAGCGACAGTGACCTATCTCAAAATTGACCTGTCCAATTTGCAATTCCAAAATGGACTGCGGTCAATTTTGAAATGGACCTGATTTCAAAATAGTTATCAACATGTTGCTTTGTTTGTTTGTTAGTGTGCATTAAACCAAAAGTCGAAATCGAAAGTAGGTCTAGGACGAAAAACAGAAAGTTTTGAATATCTGTGTCTGTTTCGATAACATTTCTATTGTAAAATAACAAACATGAGAAACATTTTGAATTCATATAAGACGGAGTGCTAGTATTCACAGTGCAGTACGACGGGAAAAAACGAAGATTAGATATTCATTGACCTTTGATATTATTGGCTAAATTTTGGCATACGCGTTATTTGACCAATGGAATCTTGTAAAATACTGGAACAATATCGAAATTATATGAGGCTGTGCCTCGAAAAAAATTGAATGATACTGTCACAGCACGGATTGAATTTTTTTTATCAAGTCAGACACTGCTGTGAGATGTGCTACAGTAGTGGTTACCACAACTGAATTTAGATTGCTTTGTGGCACCAATAAGAGCCTAAATTCATTTAAAAATACACACAAAAATTCAAATGATATTGTCACAGCATGGATTGAAAAACTTAATACCAAAATTAAAAGTAATGGAGATGGAAGAACATGATAGTAGCACATTAAAAAAAGTGTGGGCTGTAGAGGGATGGAAACGAATTCCATTTGCACGGCATAGCCGCTGAAATGGCATTGACAAGACAGATTGCTTTTAAAAACATGAGACTACTTGTGGTTGAAAAGATGACAGTTAAAAATTTAAAGAATGAATATTCAATGATGAAATGAATAAATTCAATAAGGAAAAATTGTTGAGACAAGAGGAGTAGATTAACAAGCATCTAAGGCATTCAGAGTTATGCATGTAATTTTCATAGTTTAACCATTGAGACAATGAATTTGGTTTCAAATGTATGGCTGGATAATGATGGATGACCTGCAATTTTACAGCCTATTCAACAGTATTTCAGTCATGTCAGGACAATGGGAGGAAGATAATGAAAGTTCTGTTCTGTTCTGTTCAATTCTCGTATCGACGTTACCCAAGTGGCTCAACGGTACGTAATCATAGTTGCACACACTTGGCGCCGTGTGTCCGTCCAATAGATAATGAAAGGCATTGTGCAACCCCTTTTATGGTTGAAGGAATTGCCTCCAGCTGGAATCGAATCCTAGCCCTGAGGTGATAAAACTTTTTTTTCATGCTCAACTCAGCTGAGCATAAAATTTTACCTGCTAATAAATAGAAAATTACTTCTAAAGTATTTTTTTTTTTTTTTTTTTTCTTGCTAAGTTTAGCTGAGTATGTAATTTTCTCTGCTTATAAATATGATATCATATTAATCAGCAGAGAAAATTTCATGCTCAGCTGAGTTGTGCAAGAAAAAAGTTTTATAACCTCGGGGCCTGGACTGCTAGAGCAGCAGTCTAGTGCTAAACCTACTGAGCTACCAGGGCCCCTAGGTGTGAGAAGTAAATATAGATATTTTGTAAAGGGAGGTAATTCAGTTATGGTTATAAGTATATATAGAGATTAAGGAAAGTAATCATTGATTTTGGAAGGACACTTGCACAGGGTATTGTTTAATCGATTCCGCCAATTTTCGCTTCCTGCAGAGACTGTACATCATATTTGGCTTCCACCGAGACTGTCCGCGAACTCTTGCTTTCTGCCGAGACTTCTGTACATGATAAATGGCTTCATTCAGAGACTGTCCGCGAGACTATCTGCAGGAAGCAGAGTCACCCGGACAGTCTCAGCAGGAAGTCATTTTTCGAGGACAGTAGTCTTTGCAGGAAGCAAGAGTTCACGGACAGTCTTGGTGGAAGCCAAATATGACGGACAGTCTCTGCAGGAAGCGAAAATTTGCGGACTGGTTTATACCCTGTGACTTGGTGCCAAGTGCGTGCAACTATGGTTACATACCGCTGAGCCACTTGGGGAACATCTTTAGGAGAATTGAACTGAACTGAACTAATCATTGGTGTCCAGTAGACAGTTGCTAATTTCAGAAATTCCTGTATTTCTGAAAGCATGGAAAAATCAACATGCAAAGAGGATCAGGAGAGAAAGATGAGCTTAGCCTGCATTATCTTGCTAATAACCTGACATGGCGGACCTTGGCGGTACTATTATATCTTGCTAATACTCCTGACATGGCAATATTATTGTGATAATTCTCTTTATATAATCAGATGAGCAAGGTTTAAAGTTCATATCCTGTAGGTGATGTGAAATGCAAAGCTGCACAGTTTCTATATTTGCTTAAAATATATTTGAAACAAACCTGGTGGTAAATGGTTGACAAAATGCAATGGTTTTAATTAATTGATCATGCATAAACATTTAATGCCTTCAAAAAGTGACACTATTAATTATGTCTCTAAATCTGGATGAATCCATTATTTGAAAAGAGATATATGTTAAAGGTAGGTTCCTGGACTAGAGATAACAATTATGTCCAAAAAATAATTTCGTCTTTTTCTGAGCAGTATTGAATTCTCTTATTTTTCTGAATTTGTTGCTACTGAGAAACTCGTCAGATGTTGAAGAAACAATCGTTTTCCCTTTTGGTTTATTTTCTTTCGTTGGAATTCCAGTTCTAAAAATAACTATGTTTATTATGTCTATAAGTGGGCGATTTCTGATGCCATTCTCTAAAAGGTCAATTTTCCCTTGCCGTGAGCTCTTTTAGAGGTCCTGGCATGGCGGATGGGTTAAAACTATTCCAAAATGCAATGCAGCATGACGTCAGCCACGTTATCTATTTTGGCGCGAACTAAAATAGCGCTAACTGGTGTGCGAAGCAGAGTTAGGAAATCCCTTGCAAAACAACTTTTCTAATATTTTTTTGGATTTACACTTTTTAGTGAAACTTATTCATTCCCTTTTATAAGTGCTTTCCAACAACTTGGATGAACGATCATCAAAGTTATGATGCATTCCAAAGTACAGGAACCTACCTTTAAACTCACAACAGTCAGTCTGTTCTGTTGACTACATGTTTTCTTAGCTGACAGCAAAAAGACAGCAATACTCAAGTACACGTAATATTCTAAACAACGAAAGTTGCAGAGCTTTATGGCCAGGAAAGTAATTTTCAAGGAAGTCTCAGCAACTGAACTAGGAAGAAATCATATGAGCAATATGATTGAATCGTTAAAGATTTAATATTAAATATTGTTTTGGGAAAGTAAGGATGAAGAAAATCACAGCAAATTTTCAGTGTGCCTGCTGTTCTATTTCCTTAAAACTGGGAAGAAATTAGCTCTGTTGGACTCGCCTCGGTAAACAGATTACATATCATTACATCAAGGATGTGAAAGTTTCCTGTTTTGGAGGATGCGAGGAAATTCAAGGTGTACCAATCTGTTACGAGATAATGGACAGGAAACAGTTTGATTGTTGAAGCACTCCTTATTAATATTGTCAAAGGACTTAAATTTTGACAGTTTCTACTGATGTTTAGATGAGCTGCGATTTGACAAAACCAACAAAGTGGCATTTGCGCCCACCAAAGACTCAGATCAGCCTGAGCATTTGCCTAGTTTGACCAGAGTCTGCGCTGTCTGCATGAAACTAGCTTAGACCCTTAGCTACCCTCTAAGTGCACAGCAAAGACTCTGACGTGATTGGGCAGATGCCCAGGCTGATCTGAGTCTTTGCTGGGCGCAAATGCCATTTTGTTGGTTTTTTTGTGTCGGGGCTTAATCTGATTCTGAATACCAGACATGCAGTTGCCATTGGAGTCCTAAGGATAATTAAATTTTATGAAAAGTTGTGGTTTTCAGCTTTTTGACCAGGAAATAAACTATTAATGGCAGTATTAAAATTGTGCATTGATTTAACAGTTAACTCTTTAAGCCCCAGTGACGCAATTAGCAAAATTTGCAAACAGCGTAGATCCTGATGAGGCGGCTCATAATGAGCCGCCTCATCTAGATCTACACTGTTTGCCCTCTAGTCTTTGAATTCTCAATATAAAAAGTCTTGGACAAGGCATTTTTTTAATTTTTGCAGATGTAAATTTTGTCGTCTGCTTTTTGGTAGTGAAAGAGTTAAAGTGCCATTAAAAGTGCAGGTGACAAAGTTTACATCAGATTCTGTAAAAAAAAAACTGTTTGTCTAAGTTGTATCTTGTATATTGGGAATTCAAACATTAGGGGGCAAACAGTGTAGATCCAGATGAGGTGGCTCATTTTGTGCCACCAAATGAGCCACCTCATCTGGATCTATGCTGTTTGCAAATTCAGCTATTTTTAATTTTGGCTCCGTAAGTGTTAACTGGAATAATTTTACTGATTGCTGGAGGCAAAATTCTTTTCAAATGTAAACGGGATTCCAATATACAGTCTTTCATTATCACCCTCCCATCATCTTGATATGACTGAAATACTGTTGAAAGGATGTAAAATTGCAAGTCCTCCATCTATCCAAATGTCCCAAAACTCAGAATGTTTATAGTACACAGTTTGGTCTCAGCTGTAATTCTGTACATTTATAATAAATAATGCATCAGTGGCATGGCCCGTTGCGATTTAGCACCTGTCAGAAAAAGAAATATTACAATTTTTGTCTCGCCTGCGAAGCAGAGGCAAGACATATGTATTGCTTTTCCGGTGTCGTCGTCGGCGGCGGCGTAAACTTTTGTCGAGTTTTTGCGTTTAGGTCATTTTCTCAGAAGCTATAAGGGCTAGAGCCATGAAACTCGGGTCATGCATACATCTGGAAGAGTACAGCTGAAAGCCATCATCAATGTTGAGTCTTGACCTAGATTTTACGGTTGACTGACTTCGCAATTTTTTGTCGAGTTTTTGCGTTTAGGTCAATGTCTCAGAAACTATAAGGGCTAGAGCCGTGAAACTTGGGTCATGCATACATCTGGAAGAGTACAGCTGAAAGCCATCATCAATATTGTGTCTTGACCTAGATTTTACGGTTGACTGACTTCGCAATTTTTTGTCGTGTTTTTGCGTTTAGGTCATTTTCTCAGAAACTATAAGGGCTAGAGCCATGAAACTTGGGCCATGCATACATCTGAAAGAGTAACTCTCAAAGCCATCATTTGTATTAAGTCTTGACATACATTTTACGGTTGACTGACTTCGCAATTTTTTGTCAAGTTTTCGCGTTAAGGTCTGTTACTCAGAAGCTATAAGGGCTAGAGCCATGAAACTTGGGCCATGCATTCATCTGGAAGAGAAAACTCAAAGTCATCATCAATATTGAGTCTTTATCAACATTTTACGGTTGGCTGACTTTGCAATTTTTTTGGCAAGTTTACGCGTTTAGTCTGTTTCTCAGAAACTGTAAGGGCTAGAGCCATGAAACTTGGTTCATTCATACATCTTTGCTGATTTAGCTCTGTTTTGTGACAAAGCGCCAGCAGGCGAGACACCGCATTCCACGGAATTCTTGTTCATCACATGCGACTCAACATGTGACTTGGTAAAACTCCAGTGAAAACACATAAAAACATATTTTAATGAGAAAATTAATAGTGCATGATGAGAAGATAATATTGCGCATTTATTAAAAAAAGTGATTGTAGTGATTTAAATCAGGGTTTTGAGTTGCATGCTAGATAAAAATTGGTTTTAGAGAGACATTTTGGATAATTTTTCTTTCTCTCGGCCCCATGTACGGTGACCTTCAAGGTTGAAATAATTGTCATCTTAGAATTTTTACATTGAACCACAGGTCAAGGTCACAAATTTGGGATGAACAAACACCAGTTTAGCTGAGCTGTGCTGTCAAGCAACAACGTTACTTTTTTAGTTGTCAGAGTCAGATGCACTTTGTAAAAACTATCTCTTATTTTCAAAGTCAAGCTGGGTTTTCACTTCAAGCATAAATAAATGAGCCGCAACACAACAAAACCAACAATGTGGTTGTGCCCCCAGTGCAGACTCAGATCAGCCTGGGCATCCGCCCAATCTGACCAGACTCTTCGTTAGGCCTTCAAAAGTTAGCTAAGGGTCTAAGCTACCTCCATGCGAACAGCGAAGACTCTGATCATACTGGGCGGATGCCCAGGCTGATCTGAGTCTGCGCTGGGCGCACAACCACAATGTTGGTTTTGTCGTGTCGCGGCTCAAATAAAGAAGTACAAGGTTAAATAAGATTGATACCAGTTGATATCATGCTATTTTAGTCCTTATGGTAATGGGCCAATGGAGTAACTTCTGCTCTTTTCTGGCTTTGCATTTGACTGCTTTTTCTACATTGATCCTCCCTAGATTAGGCTATAATCTGTCTGAACTTGTTATCTCTATATGATCGGAGACATAGTTATCAAATAATTCTTGGCACAATTGCTGCATCAGGCTGTAATACTGTTGCACAGAAATTACCGTTATTATCATACATGTCGGAATCCTGTACCAATTACTGGAATTAACCTAAATTTTGCATGGCTGGTAGAATTTGCTGCATATGGAGATATGTCCAAAATAGTGCTAGATTGAAGAAACAGTATAGACCCAGATCTGACTGCTCCTGAAGGAGCAGTCAGATCTGGGTCTACACTGTTATGTTCAGGCCCTGCTGTCTCTGTATTTTGGACAATTGCATTATCATGTCTGTTTAGTTTTACTTTTTTCTCTCTCTCTCTCTCTCTGGCATTTATCTGCAAGAGCATATACATTTTGAAAGCATTTTTGCTTCATTTGCCATTGCAACTCTTAAGACTGATTTTCATCTGTGTGCAAATTACACCTGTAAGTGGGTGGGTGGGGTACGTATGGCCACACACTGTAATGGGAATGCTGACTTTCTTAATACTTACAGAAGGTGATATTTTGAATTAGTAGATCTGCTGGTTTTCCTTTTTTGAACTTAAACTACCTGTAAAAATCATTTTTAGGGGATGTAAACATGAATATACTATGTCTCCCTGATCAGACTGCACAGGAGCAGTTTCACCTTGGTCGACACAGTGTTTGCAAAGACTTTTCACCTCCAAGGACTGTCACAGTGTTTCCTTGCTTCAGTGGATACGTGCCCCAGTAAGAGGTCAGGTCCGTTTAATAAATAGATGAGACCTTGGTATAAAGAATGACAACTGTCTGTTTCCTGTATAATGTCAGCTGTAGTGTCAGCACATATATTGCTGACTCAATGAATTTTATGTGCGCTGCACATTAATATATTTTTTCTTTGTTCCTTACTTGTTATTTTCACAAATGTATTCATATCTTTGCTGATTTAGGATTTATTTCTCTCAAGAATTATCAGTGTGAAATGATTTCCAGAAAAGATGGTTTATTCCGTATGTGATCTTCAAATCTGTGCATTATTCATATCACTAGAAAAAATTGAACTTGGTGTATAATTGTGGCACTTTTACACTCTTTGAGTAGTGTTCTGAGGTAAAAAGTTTGAGATGGACTGGTCTATGAATTCAGTATAAGTGAAAACCAGAAATATCGTTAATCCTGACCAGGAGCAGTCTGACCAGAAGAAAAGGTTCGGGTTGAAATAAAACTGAACAAAAGGAGAAAAGGAAAATGTAATGTAATGTCAGACCGACGATTTCCATGTTTTGGCAGTGAGATAGTGTCCATGTACAATGTTGGATACTAACAAGATAATAATGAAGGAAGAATGGAATGAACTTGGCAATAATTCACCAAACTGCATCTGAGAGTCAATAAATGAGGATACTATATTATCTGGCAGTAGCAGTTATAGGAACAAACACTGCAAATAGAAGATATAATAGTGTCAAAAATTATATTTATGAGAGAGATTAGTTCCAGAAAACAAGACTCCACTATTAAAGTGCAGTAGCTGCATTTCGGTTGCGTCAGTATAGATTTTCTGTGATTTTTTTTATTGCAATTTCTACAGCAAGTGAAAATTAAGGTGTATGGGTACACCACTATGTTTCCTGCCATTTTTGCAAAGGGGGACAATTGTTGTGACTTCCTGTTTGAGCAACAAAGCCTTCAAAGTTGGGGTCTACTCTTAAAGGAAAGAATTTGCTCCTAGGGGAGCAAATTCTTTTCTTTGAGAGTTGACTTATAAAAATGAGAAGGAAGGCAAAATTGAAAGTAGAAGAGTTGCTCCCCCTGAATAGGTTTCCATACACCTTAATTATCTTCTCCAAGAAGAGTTATTCGATTATTTCCCTGTGTTACATAAGGGAAATAAAAACTTGTAAAGGGAGGTAAATGTTTGAATAAAAAAATAATAAAGGGAAGTAATTATTTGCATATTTTTCCTTGCAAAAATGGTTATGTCCCTTACCCATATTGGGTTTATGTGGTGAAACAGGAGCTGAGGATGTAGTAGGTTGTTTATGTGATGTTTTTTTTATTTTTCAGAAACTTTATGTAATGTAATAGATACTGAAATTCAGTATTTGGTTGACCAAAATAAACTTGATCGCATAATAATGTACTTCCTAATATGGGACACAATTATTGGCAATGCTTTAGTGAAGACAATGAACTTTTGAAGAAATTTTTTGTCTTACTTGAGCTATTATAACAGTGTGACATATACTTTGTGAACTGTGTGTCTGTGTCTCCCGTGTATGGATGTTACATATGAGCAGACTTATCGATGCTAGAAAACAAGATGACAACAGGAATGCTGTTTGTGTTCAATTTCTGGTAAGTCTCTTTGAATCTTTCTGCCATTGCAGCTTTTTAGCAATAAATACCATATTAGTCGCTTTGAATCTTTCTGCCATTGCAGCTTTTTAGCAATAAATACCATATTAGTCGCATTAAACACTGGGGGGGGGGGGGGGGGAAGTGAGTATTCAGATCCTTAATTGTAGTTAATCGGCCACTGCTGAAATAAACAGTATTAATGGAATTGAATGGATTTACTTTCAGAGGAAGGAAGTCAACTATTCTTGGCCTCCCTTCTCAGTAGGGGGCTGGATCAACTCTTAAAGGAAGTAATTTCTTTCCTTTAAGAATAGACCCAGTTTCAAAGAGCTACCTCATCCAGAGAAGTAAACAGGAATTTATCCAAGTTAATATGAATAATGTGCATGCAAACAGTTGAATGACCGGCGTGATCAGACTTAAATGCCATCAGGACACTCTCACAGTCATATATTCTATTTTTGTCTCACCTGTGACTAGCTGTGACTACTGTGACTTAGGGAGAAAAAACCTAGCAGGCACATGATGTCGAAATGCAGTCATACTGACTTTGATGGGACGTCATTACATTCCACTGACGTCAGTACGTCATCATTACGACGTCATGTGCCTGCTGGGAAGTATTTCTTTTCCAGTGTCATTGTCATCAGCGGCGTTTTAAACTTTGCCTGGAGATTTCAGGTTTAGCTCCATTTTGTGACTATGCGCTGAAAGGCAAGATACCAGATTTTATGGAATTCTTGTCTGATTTGACATGCCAAAGAGTTACAGCCGACCCCTGACTGGGGCTGTCATTGCCCTGATGTGAGCCAAGCAATTTTTGTATTTTTACTGAAGTGACATACTATTTCTATACAGTACTGTTAAGTAATGACAGGGCATTATTGTCAGATCATACTCTTTCATCTCTCATATAACACTCATCCCTGTTGCAAGAAAACCTGACCTAGTTCAGTCTTTTAGGATTGGCAAAGACTTTTAGCAGTAGACCAGAAGTTTTTTGTTCCTACACGTAGTCAGTGAGCTTTTATGGCTCTCCAAAGGGAACAGCATATACGCATGAGATCTTTCGATGTTCCATTCTAATTTTAGTCCTTCAGTCTGTCAAAATGGAATTTTTTCCTGACAGACAGCTCAATGATGTACTATGTCATGGTGTACAATAGACCATGTTAATATCAATTATTCATATTAATGACCTTGTTACCTACTTACTTATGGCAAAATTAACACCCTTTTGTGGTAATATACATCTTGACAGCTTTGACTACCAATCTATCAAATTTTCATCAGGTTAGGTGGGTGGGGTAATTGTCCTCAAACTGATAGATGTCTGTCTTGAGCAGTGCCGTGAAAAACAATCCATGAATGTAAAATCAAATTCTGGTTAGAATTTCAGTCGGAATATTATATATAAACATTTATTCATTTTATAAATACAGTCAACTCTCCATATCTCAAAGTCAAAGTCCATCAATCTCAAAATACTGCTATCTTAAAGTAAACTTTCTGGTCCCAGAAAATTAACTTTGAGATATCAGTAGTATGAGATACAGTAGTGAGTACTTGAAACATAAAAATAAGCAGAAAATATGCCCAAACTGTATCCATACTTGTAAGCTAGTAGCAATGTAGTTTGTTTTGTTTGTTTTCTTTGACATAAGAGGGTACTTTGAGAAATCAGTGTTTGAGATAATGAGAGTCAACTATAGGCAGTATAAGTGAGGTTATAAAATTTCTTCCTCAGAGTGTTCACTAAAAGTACAAGAACAGTAGGTTTCCAAGAAACGTATGTAAAGGATTGATTGTATAATATCATAAAACAAACAACTGGAGAGAATAGAATGATTACCAGAATGTCTGACCCTCTCTAACTAAATCTGGTATGCAGTTGGACCACTGCCCATCTCTTAATATAACATCATTCTTATATCCTGCTGCAGTGCATTCCTATGATTTAGCTGCTTCTGGCAGCCATACTGGAGAAAACTACCGGTATCATCACCAGGTTTTGACCATTTCTGACTTTGCATCATGTGGTTAAGGGCTCTTTTGGTCATATGATTACCTGTTGTAGTCAGTCAAACTTGAATCATATTGTTGAGGTTCTTAAATAGGATTTGGCTTTAGTCTTAGGATCATGTGGCTCAGGGTGCCTGACTAACAGAATCTTTAGCTGACAGTTTGGATCAAGTGGCAGTGGTTTTATGGTAAAGGGCTGGTGATTAATGACCAAGTGATCCAAAGCCAGAAAGGCCATTACTCTTGTGGTTAATATTTAAGTGATTTAAAGCCAGAAAGGTCATTGCTCTTGTGATCAATGACCAAATGATACAAAGCTACAATGGCCACTGGTCTTGTGATCCAAAGCCAGAAAGGTCATTGGTCTCATGATTATAACCAAATGATCCAAAACCAGAAAAGCCATAGATCTTCTGGTTATTAACCTCTGGATCCAAAGTCGAAAAGGTCATTAACCAAGTGATATGTGATATAAAGCTTGAAATTTCAATAAAACCAGAAATAGATAATAATCTGGTGATTGAAAAGCAGAAAGGCTATTGATCTTTCGGTTTAAATATGTAACTCAGTGATATATAGCCAGAAAGATCAGTACTCTCAAGTGATTTAAAGCCAGAAAGACCATTAGTGGTGTGGCTAAAATCAAGTATTTAAAGTCAGAAAGTGCATTGATCACAGGGTATAATCGATTCCACTAATTTTCGCTTCCTGCAGAGACTGTACCTCATATTTGGCTTCCGCCGAGACTGTCCGCAAACTCTTGCTTCCTGCAGGGACTACTGTCCTCGAAGATTGGCTTCCTGCCGAGACTGTCCGCGTGACTCTGCTTCCTGCCGAGAGTCTTGGCAGGAAGCAGAATTACGCGGACAGTCTCTGCAGGAAGCCATTTATCATGTACAGAAGTCTCGGCAGTAAGCAAGAGAGCACGGACAGTCTTGGCGGAAGCCAAATATGATGTACAGTCTCTGCAGGAAGGGAAAATTAGCGGAATCGATTATACCCTGTGTTGATCTTGTGATAATAATCAAGTGATGCAGAGTCAGAAAGTTAATTGGTATTGTGGTAAATAACTTAATAGGTAATGGATTCCCATAGCCTAGTGGTTCTAGGGCATTGGGGGTTCGAGACCCACTGAATCTTGGGCACAGCATATGAAAGACAGAGCCCATCCATCCCCCTTTTGCTGCCTTATCTCCCTCCCTGATTCCAAACAGGTACCCATTTACTGCTGAGTTGACAGAGAGAGTTTTCCAGTCGTCGGATGGCTCAATCAGGACTTTGAACCTGCGACCATCTGGTGACTATCTGTACCATAAAGGGGTCATGCCAACCACTCAACCACAATGCCTCACTAAAAATCCTTGTGATTATTACTTAGTGATCCTATTTCAGAAAAGTTAGTGATCTTGTGATTAATTATCAAGTGATCCAAATTGAAAAAGGGCAGAGGAGCCCTGGTAGCTCACTGGGTTAAGGGCTGGCCTACTGATCTAGCAGATGCAGGGTCGAGCCCACTTGAAGCAAGGATCATTCCTTCCATAAAAGGGGTTCCATTGCACTCAGCCTTTCATTACCACCCTCCCATCATCCTGATATGACTGAAACACTGTTGAAAAGGATGTAAAATGGCAAAACACTGTTGAAAAGGATGTAAAATGGCAAAACACTGTTAAAAAGGATGTAAAATGGCAAAACACTGTTGAAAAGGATGTAAAATGGCAAAACATCCATCCCTCCATCAGAAAGGTCAGTGATCTTGTGGTTAATAACCCAATGATCCAAATTCAGAAAGGTCAGTGATCTTATTAAATACCAAGTGATCCAAATTCAGAAGGTCAGTGATCTTTTGGTGAAGAACCTAGTGATCCAAATTCAGGAAAGTCAGTGATCTTTTGGTTAATAACCTAGTGATCCAAATTCAGAAAGGTCAGTGATCTTGTGATTAATTACCAAGTGATCCAAATCTAGAAAGTACTTTGATATTGTGGTTAGTAACCTAGAGATCCAAGACCGGGAAATTCACTGAGCATTTGGTTAATAAACTAGAGATCCAAAGCCAGAAAGGTCATTGATCTTTTTGTTAATAACCTAGAGATCCAAGGTATGGAAAGCCATTGATCTTGATGGCTTTCCTGACTTTAGCTCACTTGGTTATTAAATGCAATATCGGATCCAGGGTAAAACAATCCACTTTGCTGTTAATGTTGTTATCCACTACATTACCGCCGCTCCTATTATTTCAACAAACTACTTCATTTCAACAAACCACTTATGCTTTAAAATCTCCTGATTTTAGTTAGCATCATACCTGACAGTGATGATGTTTGATGGTTAATGCACTCCTTCCTTCTGATTTTTGCTGCCTTCTGGTATGATAGATGACTATATATAGTATTATACGATATCAAGCCTTTTGATTGGTGGTTGACCTTATCTTGTTGCAGATGTTACTGAGGAGTAGATTTTGCTGTCATCTAGAAGTGCAGCTACAAAATAGGCTGTATCCTTCATGGTGTCAGAAGCCAGGGGACAAGTTCAAGTTCATACATAGGTGGTCCGACAAATGACATATGTTGAAAGGACAATTAGTATTCATGTCATATTTTAAAATGCAAACAGGCCAGGTGCATTAGCTGAAATATTAGATGTACTTTCTCTTTGACTTGAAAAGTTCCTGTGAACTCTCTTTGACTTGAAAAGTTTCTGTGAACTCTCTTTGACTTGAAAAGTTTCTGTGAACTTTCTGTAAAACTGAGGTGAAGTAAATAAGTTAAAATGTTTAGAATTTGTGTTCCCACAGATTATTGCACTTGCAGATCAGAAAGAGCTGAATTTCCGCTATATTGTTTAACAGTAATGTTTTCTTAGACTGGGAGAAAAATACCTAAAGGATTTTGTTTTCCACTGGCTGGCCCTGACTGATCCTTGCCATAATTCACAGAATATAAACCAGTCGGCCAATTTTCGCTTCCTGCAGAGACTGTCTGTCATATTTGGCTTCTGCCGAGACTGTTCGCGAACTCTTGTTTCCTGCAGGGGCTACTGTCCTCGAAAAATGGCTTCCTGCAGAGACTGTCCAGTTGACTCTGCTTCCTGCCGAGAGCCTTGGCAGGAAGCAGAATCACACGGGCATTCTCTGCAGGAAGCCATTTATCATGTACAGAAGTCTCAGCAGGAACCAAAAGATCGCGGACAGTCTCGGCGGAAGCCAAAGGTGACGGACAATCTCTGCAGGAAGCGAATATTGGCTGACTGGTTTATACCCTGTGAGAAAGAGCTGAATTACTGCTATATTGTTTTACAGTATTATTTTCTTAGATGGGGGAGAAAAATACCTAAAAGATGTTGTTTTCCACTGGCTGGCCATGACTGGTCCTTGCCATAGTTTAGTTGTGATTTTGATTGAGAAGATAGATGACAGATATTGTCTGTTTGGTTGTTTTTGTAACATCTTTGTCAGCCTGAACTAAGGTTTTCTTGGCTGAGAGATAAAGGAAAGTGACTTGTCTGTTTGAAAGGTTAATGACTTCTGTTTCTCTGTCAGCAGTTTTTGTACAGTTCTACTTAAGAAATTATTTTCTGCATAGTAATTGTTGTAATGAACAGATGGGGTTGGAGGTCAGATGCAAAAGCAAATTATTTTTCACCTAAGTTTTTCTATACTTTAAAATCTTTGTATTTTGAAAATTCAAAAATAAAATTAATCTTCTGCTCATATTATATTACTAGCACTCATAGACTGAACCTTAAATAATAGTTTGTCCACCTGTATGGGAGATAATCCATGAGATAATATAGCTTGCAGATTATCTCCTACAGGTGGCCACACAAACCATGGTAATATGTATTTAGGCACAGCCTAGAAACGGGCATGGCATTTTTAGGTCTAGCTTTCAGCAATCTTCACACCTTATAATTATATATCTCTTCCTGCAGCAGTCTAACAGACATGCGGTGTTTCGTGTTTCCAGTTTACGCGATGTGGTACGGGGTTTTACCTATGGTTCTGGTCGAACGTGTCCTAGCAGAAGAAATATAATCTCGGCAGAAAAATTGATAATTTGAAAACAAAACATTTAGAATTCAAGTTTATCTCGATACTACAAAAAGTAGAAAGTACATTTTTCTGTTTATTTTTCCATACATTTCTTTTTGGTATTAAAGAACCAACCGGCACTGCAGGGTTCGAAATCTTCTTAGAGCGTCCTTCGTTTCGACGGCAAATACAGTGGAACAATTCTATTTAAAGATTTATTTTTTCGTTTTTTTATTTTTATTTGATCTCATCAACATTTGTTTATCTGTCATGTTTGAAGAATTATGAAAGAAGCCTTCAAGCATAAAACAATAAATTGCTGTTGTTGCATTGTGCAAAAAATGACCGGAACTCGGAGAACGTTGTTTTCTCCGAGATTTGCAATGCTTACAAAGGAACATGCAAGGTAAAAGCCATAGGGATAGATTTTAATACCCCACCACACGTTGGTGACGGGGTATTATGTTTTCACGTTGGCCATCCGTGTGTCTGTCCGTCCGTAGTACGTATGTCCGTCCGTCCATCTGTCCGTCCGCACTTCGTTTCCGTTCGATAACTTAAGTATTTATCCACGGATTTCTTTCAGATTTTGCATATGCCTTTGTACCAAGAATATCTGGCTTGGGATTGTTAATGGGCAAATTTCGTTAAGTTCTGCCAGAGTTATGGCACTTGTCAATGTACAAAAAATGGTTTCTGGCCTCTAGTTCCTTTAATACTTGGAGTATCATGATGAAACTTCATAAACATGAGTGAAGTAACAAAAGCTTTGCATGAGCACAGAAATTTTATCATCAGGGGCTATTTGCCCCTGCCCTGGGTCTATATACATGTATAAAATCATGAAAAATTCCATATAAAATCAGAGTTTGAAGCAATTTTTCTGAAACTTACAGCAAATGATCAGAGTGATGAAAGCCTCCAGTGATGCTCAAATTTACCCCATGGGAGTTATCTCCCCCTGCCCCTGGGCTATATACATGCATAAAATGATGAAACAACCTATATAAATTCATGTGAAACAGATTTTCAGAAATTTACATCTGATGATAGAAGTAATAAAAGCTTCTTGTGGTGATTAAAATTTGAATCTTAAGGGGTTTTCTGTCCCTTCCCCATTGCCACATTTTAAATCACTAAAATTGTATTTGATTAGTGTGGTAACTTGGTAAGTGATTTATCCGAAGCTTATTGTAAGTTATCAGAGTAATGAAGTGTCCTGTCATGACAAAGACTTTTATCCGTGTTCAATGGGGTTAGGCTTCCCCTGCCCTGGGGTTATACAGAGAAACAGTAAATCTGGAGAAATCGGTGTGTGAAAAAGGTTTGCAGTGGCGGGGTATCACACAGTCGTTTGCGATGCTTTTATTTATGTTGTTTTTCCTACGTGTTACCTATAGGCGGGCTGTCCGCTGGCCCCTTCAGCCATGCCCGTATAAATAATTTATACCATAAATAACAGTTTGTCCACCTGTACGGGAGATAATCCATGAGACAATAAAGCTTGCAGATTATCTCCTACAGGTGGCCACACAAACCATGGTATAACTAATTTATACTACCTTCATCAGTGTAGACCTTGCACATAATGGAATTTTGTGTTTCAATAATAAAGTTTGCATTATCTGGCAAGGATGGTATGATTCAGCTATGGATGAACGACCTGCACTATTTATTGTGACTTAGAATCAGTATGACAAATACATGTATAGCTATACCGGTATATTTCCTGTTGCCAAATTTTAATTGCCAAATTTCAGAACATTAGGTTTTAACAACTTGTAAAGGAGCCTCGTGCTCCTGTCCAGGTATATTAAGAAAGTGATTAAGTTGCATTACCTTTGTTGAAATTAATCGCTGAATAGTTTGATATCAGATCATGTGGGAGACTTGTAACCACATGATGACAATATCATCCAACGGGATGAGGCATGTGAAAAGGGTGCTTATCACATACTGATATGCAAGCAGCAAAGGCTCAGGCCAGACTGCACATACGTGCAGTCTGGCCAGAGCCTTTGCTGTTCGCATGCAATTTGTAGGTACCTGAAGGACTCTTCTGGCCTAATTTGAAGGTTCTTGGGTGTCTTCATGCATTCTGGGACTGGTTTGAATATTTGCTGATTGCAGATCTATTAACCAACCTTTCTGTGTGTTGTGGCCTCTATAATCTTGATCAAGATATCTTCGAAATTTGAGCCGCTGCATTAGAAAACACACATAAAGAAATTCGCAAATAGCTAAGATTGCAGATCAGCAAGGTGCCCATGCAGTCTGATCACTGCATCAATATTTTGCCCAAAAAATTCATGGATCTTACAGAAAATATTCTAGTAAATAGTAAGTCATTATCGGACTTTATGGATCTGGAAGTATTGCATGACCTTTACTTATGTGATTTCATACTTTTCCCAAGTGTAATCTCAAGATCAGATTTTAGAATGACGTTTGTTTTGTAACGTTAGTTCTAATTACGGAAAGGGATATAATTATTAGATTGATTTCAAAATATTAGTATTAATAGTGCTTAAGTTTTTATAACAGTGTATTGTGGTCATATTGCATTATTTCTTTGGATTTACTGAATTCTTGGAACCTACGGCCCTGGAGAATCTTATAGGAAATGCAATGAAATATTTTAGCTTTGTGTTTTTTCCAACAAGGTTAGTCAAAAATCAATCTCGTGACAAGTTCTATATGGCCTTGCTGCAAACTTCTAAGCTAACTGGCTTAAAAAGATAGCTTTAAAATTTATTAATTAAAACAGATTGGCAGTCAGACCACATCACTTATCTACAGCAGTTAATGTACATGTATCTTAATTTGCCATAAAATCATTTGTTGTGACCCTTCTTCAAAAATGATGCTTCCTCAAGGTAATAAGAAACCTCAAGAAATTGTGTACAGAAAAGAAACAGAAATTTTTGCAGAATGTTCACCGAAATCCATTTTATCGTCCAAGATTTTAGACAGAGATGTCCTTACTCAACAGTTACTTATAGTTACCATAAGAAATGGAAAAAGTAAGTAAGTGACCTTGAGGATGTAACTGTTTGTGCCCTTCAGTCCTTAGTCCAACATGATGTGAACCATACTAAATCTGTGACATTTGCAACAGAATTGCTGTATACCTGTGTCTCCAGGATACTGTTGTTCAAGACAGTAGTCACAAAACCCTTGTTCTGGACTAGATATCAGAAGAAACTCTGGCAACCACTCTGCCTTTGTGTGCAACACAGCATTGAGTGTGCTAGGTTAGGAAACTCTTGCAGTCACTCTCTCTTGTGTTAGAAATGTTAGCATTCATTGTGTTCTTGGTTAGGAAGCTCTTGTAATCACTCTTGTATGAATGACATTAGCATTGATTGTGCTTGGTTAGGAAACTCTTGCGGTCACTCTCCTTTGTGTTGGAAATGTTAGCATTCATTAACTGTTTGTATAGAAAACTCTTGTAATCACTCTCTTCTACTGATAAAAGCATGTATTGAGTACTTGGTTCAGAAGCTTTTATAATTACTCCCTTGTTTGGATAACAGCATGCATTGAGAGCTTGGTTAGGAAGCTCTTGTAATCACTCACTTGTATGGATAACAGCATTTACTGAGTGCTTGGTAAGGAAGCTCTTGTAATCACTCTCTTGGATGGAAAACAGCATTCATTGAGTGCTTGCATTAGGAAGCTATTGTTATCACTTTTTGGTATAGATGCATGCATTTGGAGCTTTTTGGAAAGCTATTGTAATCACACTTTCTCTCTTGTATGGCTAACAGCATGCATTGATTGCTTGGTAATTGAAAGCTCTTGTAATCACTCTTGTATGGATAAGGATCTGTCTAATAAAATATACTATCAATAGAATCACCTCACTGATGAGATTTATCATTGCTCTGTGGGTAGGTAGGAGTACTATTAAATTTTATCCCCAAACTTTTATTTAGTTGTATTTCAGCAGCTCCTTAGTTTTGTTGTTTTTGATCAGTCACCATGGCCTATTGATCTGTCCTGATATAATCCTGGTATCAATGAATCCATGAATTATGTAACCTTCAGTTTTCTTTGGCTCCAACTGAAGATCTGGCTGTTATTTGTATACACCAATATACCGTAATGTGCGTTTATATTGGGACACATAAAAATAATGAATTTTCCATTTGGGACAAATGGAGTATTTATTATTTTAGGTGTCCCAATACTTGTGCACATTAGGGTATTTGTGGTCTAAGATTCTGATCAGATGAGCTACATCAGGCAGAAAAGATGCCTACTGGAACATGTGAACAGCTGAGAGGCACACAGCAGCCTGTAGGGTGTATGGGTATATCTCAGTGTTTTTTCCTGCCATTTCCACGTAGTGGGTTAGTGTGTGTGTGTGTGAGGGGGGTGGGGAGGGGGCAACTTTCATGACTTCCTGTTTGTTTCCCATGCAAAGTCCTTCAGAAAGGGGTCTGATCTTAAATTCCTTTGCTTCTGTAAATTCTTGACCTTTATAAACCGAATTGTTTCTTGATAAAAGATAGTGATAATCATCTTCTATATTCTTTTGACGTAATTCTCAGTTGACAAGATTATCAGATACATGCTGTGTTTGGCTGCCAGTAGCATGCAGCATTACAGAAATTTATTTTTTGATAGCAGTTGACATTAAAAACTTTAAGATATTTTCAAAATACACAAACAATTTAACCCTTAATGCGCCAAAAGGCAGACGACAAAGTTAACATCTGCAGACTTTCAAAAACTGTTTCGTCCAAGCGATATCATATTGAAAATTCGAAATCTAGAGGGCAAACAGTGTAGATTCAGATGAGGTGGCTCATTATGAGCCACCTCATCTGGATCTTCACTGTTTGCAAATTTAACTATTTTAATTTTTGGCGCTTAAGGTTTTAAAATCTTAATACAATTTCAAAGGATGAAGTTAAGAACGAAACCCAAGGGCACATGTCAGATTTTAGGACATATGTCAGAGACAGTAAAGATATGAAACTGAATAAATTAGGTATCCTTTTACACAATAAGAGTTAAATTTTAATATGTTTTTTTGTACCCCACATAGTTTTGGCGGGAGACACAGGATACACAGGTGACAGTGCAAATTTGTCAGTGTAAGTTACACAAGGAGACTCTAAAATGACATTGCAGACTACTCCCACAAAGAAGGAAAATATCTGTTTTGAGTCTTCTTATTCTTTCATGTTATCACTTTGCGCTGCCAACTTTTCTGGAGATCCTAGTGAAATTATCAAGAATAGTTCTAGAACTGTTTTAGAACAAGTTCTTGAACAGTTCTTGAACTATAAATTAACATTTCTAGAACCCCATGGTTCTTGAGTTTGGGATTTCTAGAAAAATAGACACTTCTAGAACCCCATGGTTCTTGAAATAGTCCAAGAACTTGGGAGTTCTAGAAGCAGCCATTTATAGTTCAAGAACTGTTCAAGAACTTAATTGTTCCATCAGTTCTTGAACTAGTGTCCATTTATAGTCCAAGAACTTGTTATATACATGTATAACAGTTCTTGTACTAGCCATGGTTCTAGAACTCTGCATACAGGTAGCAGGCTATAGGAAAACTTTACCCTTTTGTAACTCAGTTTAGCTGTCTTTTTCGAGTGGATTGGCCAAAACTGTCAGTGGCCAGTATGTGTTTGAGCATCACACTTAGTCAGTGTTAAAATAGATGGCAGAATTACCATCAGCAGTCACTGGCTCAAGTGCTATAACTTCTCGGTCATCAATAAAATTCTTAAAAATTGCTAACTATAGGAGGTAGCTTAGACTCTTAGCTACCCTTTAAGCACACAGCCAAGACTCTGATCAGACTGGGTGTTTCACAGCTCATTTAACGTACTGCAGTTTCTATCTGCGATTTTAAGTAAAAAATTGTCTGGCTTTATGAAAGTTTACAAGTCTTGTAATTTTTTGTTAAAGAATAGAGTTAAATAGGTCAGATATTGAACAGCAGGTAGTATTAAAATAGACTTATCAAATCAGAAATGAAAAGCAAAAGTTAGTTTGTGGCTAACCACAGGGTTCATAAGTGAACCACAGATGACCTTAAATGTTATGTATAGGGATTTTGATATGAGGTTATATGTCCTGCACTAAATTTGGTTTCATATTTCTAAGGTATTTTATTTTTACTGTGATACAAAAACACAACAAATTGGTAATGAAAAGATATAAAGCTATCATACAGGGTATCATGCAGCCTTATATTATCACTGTCCCATAAACTGCTGAAAAAAGATGTAAAATTGCAAATCATCCATCCATCCATCCATTCATCCATCCAGTGGTCTTCTACTTAATACTAGAAGGTTGTCCAGGGACAACTGGTCGAGCCCGCTTTTTGCTATAGTGACCTATAAGTATGTCAAGACTAAGGAACTGCTTCACTCTGGAAAGAAGCCAAACAACATCATGCTTAGCAAGCATATTTCTTCTTTTTTTCAAATTTTCACAAAGGAAAATAAGTAGAAGTGATGACCCAGACAAGCTCAATTTATGACAATTACAATATCTGACCTTCAAGTGTGACCTTGACCTTGGACCTACCCAAACATGTATGTCACTTGACACTTCCACTCATCAAGAAGAACAATTGTGCCAAATTATTTTGAAATCCATGCATAAATGTAGAGGTAATGCCTCGGACAAGCTCAATTTATGGCCATTTTGTCATTTGACCTTCAAGTGTGACCTTGACCTTGGACCTACCCGAACAAATGTTCAAAATGGTACTTCTACTCAACATGGAGAACAATTGTGCCAAATTATTTTGAAATCCATTTGTAAATATTGCAGTTATGGCTCGGATAAGCTCAAATTATGGCCATTTTGTCATTTGACCTTCAAGTGCGACCTTGACCTTGGACCTACCTGAACAAATGTTCCAAATGGCTCTTCTACTCATCAAGGAAAACAGTTGTGCCAAATTATTATGAAATCCATCCACAAATGTAGAAGTTATGGCTCGGACAAGCTCAATTTATGGCCATTTTATCATTTGACCTTCAAGTGTGACCTTGACCTTGGACCTACCTGATCAACTGTTTTAAAAGGCACTTCTACTCATCAAGAAGAACAAATGTGCCAAATTATTTTGAAATCCATCCATAAATGTAGAAGTTATGGTCCGGACAAATCCGGACGGACGCCTGCACGCACGCACTAACGCACGCACGGACATACACCAAACTGAAATTGTAACAACTATGTCTCGCTCACCGCAAGCGGGCTCGACAAAAACTGTTTTGGAAGAAAAGCTGTAGTAGTCCTCTGATATTTGCCTGGGAATTCAAATTCGCCCCTCTGGTTCAGAACAGAAAATGCTTTGCAGACTGTAATAAGATCTCACAGTGGATAACGGCAATGTCAAATGGAAAAGAAAACTCTGGTCTTTCTGTTGCCCATAATTATGATATATTGTAATGTTCCTCAATTTTGGGACCCCAAAAGTAATTAATTTTTCATTTGGAACAAATAAAAAATCAATTATTTTAGGTGTCTCAATACTTACGTACATTATGGTAGGTTTTAAAAGATACCCTGATGTGACAATATGAAGATGAAACCTTTTACTGCAAAAACAGCATATTTGATGTCAACATGGTAAAGTGTATTACCGATACTGTATTTGGTTATAAGATGGTCTTCCCCTCCAAAACAACCCAGAAATCCAGAGCCCTGTTTCAAGACTGATCTATTTTTGGAATAGCATTGAAGGGAAACCCCTACTTACAGCAGCATTACACAAGACTGATTTAGGTATTTTAGGTCATCTTAGATAGAATTTTAGGTCATCTTAGACAGTATTTTATCATCTTAGATAGAATTTTAGGTCATCTTAGATAGTATTTTAGGACTTCTTAGATAGGATTTTAGGTCATCTTAGATAGTATTTTAGGTCATCTTAGATAGTATTTTAGGTCATCTTAGATAGGATTTTAGGTCATCTTAGATAGTATTTTAGGTCATCTTAGATAGGATTTTAGATAGGATTTTAGGTCATCTTAGATAGGATTTTAGGTCATCTTAGATAGGATAACTCCCATCTTATAGCTGAATGAGTATTGTAGGGTCAAGTCAGGTAAATTCGGACAGCAGGTAAATTCGGACAATCACATTGTTTCCTTTATTTGTCAGTTGTTTGGAATTACAACAAAAATAACTGAGCAAACAGTGAAAATCCTGATGAGCCGTCTAATCTGGATTTTAGCAAACAGTGAAAATCCAGATGAGACAGCTCATTATGAGCCGTCTCAATAGGATTTTCACTGTTTGCAGTGGTATGTCCGAATTTACCTGCTGTCAGAATTTACCTGACTTGACGTACAGACTGAAAAAAAATCTCTGCAGTATTTGGGAACTCCTACAATAATAATTGTGCAAGCTTGCAGTCACAAGATTTTGCGATAAACTTGAGTCAGCAATTGGGACTCGGCAATATTCCAGATACTCCACTCCTTTAATAATGAAACAATATAAGTCTTTTTTTGTGTGCCCAAACATGTCATGACCTTATAATATTGATGTCTAGAAGATAGTATTCTTTTTTTTTTCGTTTCTTTTTGTTTTTGTTGTTCATTGTTTTTACTGTTAAGCAGGTAATTTAGAGGAAAAAAAATGAGTTGCTTTTTAAAGAAACTTGATGGAACTGCACATAGGCTTAACACCCAATTTGCTCACTTCACATTTGCAATTCATACAAAAAGTCTGGAAACAGAAAATTAGCTGGACAGATGGATGAGTGGAGATTTAACATTGTTTTCAACAGTATTTCAGTCATATCAGGATGGGAGGCCTGTGATAATGAAAGTGTGCAGTGGTCCGCTTGTAAATTACAGTCAAAAAGGTTTCCACCTCGCAAGCTATATATTAGCAGGCTACTGCTTAACCCATGTGCTACTGGGGCTTGATCCTAATAAGATTGGTTGGTTTGTGTTTTTTTTGTTTTTTTTTAGTTTAACGGCTCTTTGAGAAGTATTTCAGTCTATATTGAGCTGTCTCCCAGAGAGACGGAGGAAGAAAAGTAGTAGATAGGATAGATGAGATTGAAAATAATCCAAACAACCCCAAAGAAGAGGAAGAAGAAAAAATATTTTCTTAGGGTTTCAAAGGCAGGGATCCTATGTTGAATTAAGTCTTTCACAGGACTTTGCTAACAGTTTTATGTCATATAAACAATGAGGAATTAATAGTACATGTAACCATGAAGTGTTCAATAAATATAACACTTCAAAGATGAAAGAGAATTAAATGTAAATACTAAGACTATTGTTGTCCATGAAAATAGATAAACACTTTCAAATAGGGCAATCAATATGAGCCGCGACATGACAAAACCAACAATGTGGTTGTGCACCCAACTCAGACTCAGATCAGCCTGGGCATCTGCCCAGTCTGATCAGAGTCTTCGCTGTCCCTTAGCTACCCTTTAAGCGCTTAGCGAAGAGTCTGACCAGACTGGGCGGATGCCCAGGCTGATCTGAGTTTGCGCTGGGCGCACTACGGCCACTACCACATTGTTGGTTTTCTCGTGTCGCGGCTCATATGTATATTACCCCTCTATCTGTAGAATTTAAATGAGACACTAAAATTGTACTGCCGGGAATTCACTTTCATCTGGTATGTACACAACTGTGATCTTTCTACTAAAGGTTTTCATGTTGATGAACTCTGGCTCACTGAAACACTTGGTATTTGTATTTACATTTGTTTACATTGGTCAGCATAAATATTCAAATTCCTATTCAAGATGTCACTGGAAAAAATAAACATAAAGCGTCTTTTTCTGGCATTTCATACAGTTTCTACTTTAACTCTTTGAGCACCAAAAAAGCAGACAACAAAATTTAGGTCTGCAAAAATTGAAAAAATGCCTTGTCAAAGACATTTCATATTGAGAATTCAAAGACTAAATGGCAAACAGTGTAGATCTAGATGAGGCGGCATCATGATCTACGCTGTTTGCAAATTTTGCTTTTTTCGTCACTGGGGCTTAAAGAGTTAAATCATTTATTGAGGTATTGGGCTAATATTTGCAAATCTACTGGCTTCGAGTTTGAGTGGTTGTGGAGACATTCGGTTATCAGGTTGTGCTGCAGAAACCCTTTGGTCAGTCAGTGACTGGAAATCACTGTCAACCCAGCAGTAAATGCGTACCTTTTTTGAATCAGGGAAGAATTAGATGGAAAAAGGAGAGGGATGCCAGCTCTGCCTTTCAATAACTGTGTCCAAGATGTGGTGAGGCTCTAGCCCCAGTTGCCCCCATGGCCACTAGAGAACAGGAAATGGCTCCAGAATTCAAGAATCACACCAATAGTTGCCAAAATTATTACCAAATGGAGAACTTAAAGACAATTTTATAGTTCCGAATTTATGAAATTGCCAGTAATTCCAAAATCAAAATTGCAAAATAAAGACAATAAACAAAAACCAGTATATTTGAAATTGGGTTCTACTGTGTGTGCAAAGACATGTTAGGATTAACCTGTCCACCACATTGCTAAGTTTATAGGAAATGAACTTTACACCTTTTCTATTTGCTCAAAACTTTGCTTCCTGTAAGATATTTGCTAAGACTTAGTTTTATCTCACCTTGTCATTATCTCACCTGTGACCTGACCATTATAGACCCAGGAGGCTCCTGAGGAAAATCAACAAGTTAGACAGGGGTTGACTGGCCCTTTCATTGTTTTATTGTAGGTTTTCTAATTTCAATGCATTTTAACACTTCAGCTTCCTGTAAATTATTTGTCCCATCTCACCTGACCATAGGAGCTCACCTGACGATTATAAAATATCTCACCTGACCATTGTAATGTACTTCCCTCATCCGTGACTATAAATTATGGTAAAAGTTTACTGTAAACGCCGGGACATCTTAGACAATTATCATTATGATTCTAAAATTAGAACAAATTGACTTTAACACTTAAAGTTCCAGAAATGAAAATAGTTGAGCCGCGTCACGAGAAAACCAACAAAGTGGCTGTGCACACAGCGCAGACTCAGATCAGCCTGGGCATCCGCTCAGTCTGATGAGAGTCTTCGCAGCATGCTTAAAGGTATAAGCTAAAGGTCTAAGCTACTCCATGGGGATTGCGGAGACTCTGATCAGACTAGGCGGATGCCCAGGCTGATCTGAGTCTGTGCTGGGCGCACAACCACTTTTTTTTTTTTTTGTGGTGCTGCTCACTGTTGAACTTGCAAACAACATAGATCCAGATGAGGCAGCTCATTATGAGTCACTCATATGGATCTACACTGTTTGCTCTCTTGTCTTTGAATTCTCAATATCACTTGGATGAAACTTTTTTGTGCAAATGTCAATTTTGTCTTTTTTTTTTTCTTTTTTTTTTTTTTTTTTAATTTGGTGGGGATGGGGAGAGGGGCGGGGGGGGGGGGGGGGGGGGGGGGGGGGGGAACAGTTTAAGGGTTAATATCTCGGGTTGTGCCAGAAGGTGTTGGCAGCGAACCCTTGTTATCTGATTGTTTTTTTAGAAGCAGCCACATCCCAGTTTTTACTGTTTTGTCACCATACTTAGTGCCATCGTGGTGATTTTTATCCTTTATCGGCAGCAGTAAAGTGGTAAATTCAATGATTACAATAGTGGCGGGACAAAATTAGACAATTATATTACCTGTGGCATTGATCAAGTAGCAGGTTAAACTACTTACAGTACTTAACCTCTATAACTGCTCTAGGTCGTTGTTTTAATTTGTCTTTGTCAGACACGACAAAACCAACATAGTGGCATGTGCTCCCAGCGAAGACTCAGCTCAGCCTGGGCATTGGCCAAGTCTGATCAGAGTCTTCACTGTCCGCTTGGAGCTAGCTTAGATCTTTTGCTACCCTGTAAGTGCACAGCAAAGACTCTGATCAGACTGGGCTGATGCCCAGGCTGATCTGAGTCTTCCCTGGGCACACATGCCTCTTTGTTGGTTTTGTCGTGTCCCGGCTCATTTGTCTTTGTCCGACCATAGTCAGCTGTGACATCAGCTGATCGTTCTGGTTGTTCACCATTGGTCTCATGAATAATACCATAATAATTTTGTTGGCAGTTTACGGGAAAACCATAATCACGCTAGATATTTGGGGAACAGTGTAGACCAAGAACAGATTGTTCTGAAGATTGCTCAGGAGCATTTTGACTATGCTTGACCATTCTATCGGCAATTTTTGTCGTAAAATCTTGTAATTACTGTAATTGATATAGGAGTTTTGATATTTTGGGTAAATTTGGTAATTTTCGAATGTTGTTAAGGTGAATGGATGCACCACCATGTTTTCCCGCCATTTTTACAAATTAAAACAACTTTTGTGACTTTCTGTTTGCATTTCTGGATGACAAAGTATTTCCAAAATAGGGTCTACTCTGAAAAGAAAGAATTTGCTCCTAGAGGAGCAGATTCTTTCATTTTAGAGTTGACCTTCATTGAAAAGGAGGCATAAATAAATATTGCAGAGTTGCTTTCCCCGAAGGATTACCCATTCACCTTAAAAGTAGACATAAATATACACATACGTATATTTCACAGTAATAGAAGAAAAATTGTCAAAGCAGTATTGTGGTTGGTTTTTGCAGGATTCAATTTTTGGATCTATAGATCGAATTAGATAATAGGACCAAACAGGATATGTAAATAAATTATTACACGGATCAATAGACAGAAAATATTACGAATTTACCTTAGGATGAAATAGGATGTTATAAAAGTGTGCTTGGTGACAAAAAATGATGCTATCGATGTTGATTTTACGTGTAGATTTTAATCCCAGATCTCAGCGCTGTTTATTTGATCCGGTTCAACAAGAAGCTTATTGGTTACCTGCTGTTCTCGGAAATTAACTTTATTGGGTTTCTTACGTGTTAATTTCAGTCAGATGTAGTGAAGTGGCGCATCACAGAGACACTTAGTTACCTGTTCTTGAAAGAAGATTTGTAAAAGATTATTTAGTAGAGAAGACTGCGTAGCATACTTTACAAGTTTATTGTTAATTTCGCTGCAGTGATAGTTGTATGATCAATATCAGAAGAAATACTGTGAAGCGAACTTGTGAAATATTTGCTGTGCAGATAGACAGAAAGACTGTTAAAAATGGATAAGATTTACATTATAGATAAGTTTGATGTGAAAGAGGAATTTTAATGTGATGTTTTGGAAGGATTTTGATTTCAGTATAGAAAGTATGTTGGAAGTATTATTCAAGTCTAATGTTAAGCAGCAGCCGAAAGCCAGGTAGAGTGTGTTTTTAAGTAGTTTGTAATGTAGAACCTTATTATAATGCTACAAACAATAATGCTATTTTAGTTATAATGCTATCTTGGCATGGGTCCCATTTAGACTTAAAAAAGGCAAATGAGCATAAACTGCAAAGGAGTAAATGACAAATGAGCATGCTCTTTAGTTTTGTCATTATTTTACTGCTTTAAAGCGCTGGCCTGCTAAGCTGGCAGCCCAGTTTCTAGTCCCGCTGGAGGTGGGATATTTTTTCACTGTAAATTGGTTCCATTGCATACAGCCTTACATTATCAACCTCCTATCAGCCCTTTTATAGCTGTTATATTGTTGAAAGGGCCATAAAACATGTTATTTGTCCATTCATCCTTTTTAGGACCTCAAACATAGTCTAATAAAGGGACAGTACTATATTAATCATCCACGTAAATTTAGTTGTTGATTTAAAAGAAACGCCGGAGTAAAATGTGTAGCGGGAGATCAGTCTGCTCTGAGGCAGTCTGCTAGGGTATCAGAGCTCTAGATAAGAGGGGTATTTGAGGATAACTGAGGCATAACTTTCTTATATCTCATTGAAACCATATGTTGTGACCCCTCATCTGAACCGTCTTGTCGAGATGGTTCAGTTGAGGGGTCACAACACATGTTTTTATGCAGTAAGAACAAAATTATCCTTAATTATCACCAAATACTCCCTGTTATCTAGAGGTCTGGGGTATTGGCAGAAGGACTCATCAAGATTTGAAGATGTCCATCATAAAAGGCTAAAGAGTGCCTTATCTTAGGGCTTCATTATAATGCTACTCATTACATGTATAATGCTATAATTATGTTGGCAATAACACTATCATTTCAGGGCTCCTATGGAGAATAAAATGTGTACCCATCCATCTATCTATCCATCCATCCATGCATTCACAGTGTGATGTGATATGTTGTAAAGTGATTCTGAAAAGCCTGTCTGTTTTTAAGTACATGAGCAGTTTGGTCAGGGTATGCACCAGCTTGCCTAAATTAGACTGCTAATATGCTCAGCATGGATCATGCTTGCCAAGATTCAGGTTCAACCAAACCACTATCATTATTGGAAAAACCATCATGTAACACTCTTCAGTTTTACCAAACCACAGTTCATATTGCCTTTTATAGCAGTGATCAGCAGTGTAAACATGAAATTCGTTAGTTTGTTTACTTAAAAATGCAGTGAAACATGCGGTATTGATCAGGGTTATGAAAAGAATTTGGAAATGCATCATTTAATTTACATAAACAACTGCGTTTGGTATTGAATTTGTACAACAGCTGGGTGCATCATATTACATCATCACCGAGGTGATCCATATGAGGTGTCATAACATACCTTGATTTGGACGAAAAAAAATTAAAGTATTTACCACAATTAGTGCACATGCTTTAATAAGCGCACACCTAGGGTGTTTTTGAGAAGCATTCTTTACGTCTTATTAAGCACATATAGTTTTGGGGTATTTTCTTACATTTTACTGATCCTTTAGGCCTAATGTCGTATTTCACCTTTTGGGGGACTGCGTTCACCTAGCATTTGACCTGTATAAGGCGACTATTGTTAGCGCTGACTTGCGCAAGCTTTGATTTGTACTTGACTGTGGGCTTAGTAGATCGACTGTTTAATGACAATATTTAGGTAAAAATAAAATTCTAAGCGCACTGTGCACTTATTATAGCGAATACGGTATAGCTGCGATCAAATTCTATCCATATTTGGAGCCCTAAGTACAGATCGATACAACTGAATTGTGATCTTGTTTACTGGGTTTAGGTTTGAATGTAAACATATATTACATTCAAGCCAGACATGTTATGATTCATTCCAGTCGGTTTAAAGACGAAGCTTTTATGTGATCATTGCCAGCCCTGAAAAGGATCATACAAAAGATCCTTCTAGACTGGCATGACTCACATCATAATGATTGTACATGTACATGGGGATACACAGTCTTTGCCTTTAATATGAGTCTATAGCACTGGCATTTTCAGAAAGTTCAGGAAGAGCAAAATACCGTCAAACCTGTCTTAAGGGGTCACCCAAGGGTAAACAAAAAATTGGCTGCTTAAGACAGGTAACCCCTTGATACAGGTTCATTTGCATTGTTTTGTGGTTCAAGGGACCCAGAAAAAGTGGCTGCTAAGGGCAGGTGACCCCTTAATAGAGGTGAACACATAAGCAGGTTTGAGACCCATTAAATCTTATCAACCAGCATATCTCACAACAACTCTGTGTATATGGTGACTGGATATATTTTCAGGGGAAGCAAATATTTCTTTTCCATTTTTTGCCTCCCTTCTCAGTTGGAGTAAATTTTTAAAGGGTTTGGGAGTGAGTTCTTTGCCATAAGAGTAGTTTTTTTCTTTGCAAGGGCTTTGTTGGCCAGGGAAGCAAATAGAAAGTGACACAAGTTATTACCCTTCATGAAAATTGCCAAAAATTGACAGAGGTCTGTACCCTTACACTTCAAATTGCTGATATGTTCCTCTTATTACTCTGTTTCAGGAAGGGGAGACGAAAGGACAAAGATTCCCCGACCCCTCCGACACAAGACGAGTTCCGACAATATTTAGAGGACCAGTGTGTACGTGATAGAATCACCGACGCTGATTTCTACAAATTAGTCTCATTACCACAATGTCTAGATTATAATGAATGGCTAGCTACGCATAGTAAGTCTTTGAATTTCTTCTTTGCCATTAAGATAAATCATTCAAATTTTACACTTTGAAGTTTTATGCCATAGTGACGGATTTTGGCAAACCAGTTAACACAACCATCATATGTCTATGGAAACTTTGCATTTTACCAGAAGTGAATCTGTAAGTATCTGTAAGTTAAACAGTGGGAGCCTGTGTTAACCGTAGAAGCATTGAAATACGGACAACAAAATTTACATGTCAAAATTTCAGAAATTCTGTCCAAGCTATAAAATTTTCCGTAGGCTATAGTAAAATGTAGCTGCAGTGGATGGTAGAGATGCACTTTATCATGGGCACAGCCTATGTAAGGCAGAGCCTATCTCTCTCCTTTTTCTGTCTTTACCTTTCAGTGAATCAAAAAACTTGTACCCATTTAATGCTGGAATATGACAGAGAGTTTTTCAGTCACCAGCTTGCCAAACCTGGATTCTAACTGGCAACCTTCTAGACCATGACCAAGCATCTGTAATCACACAACTAAGGCACCTCTTCTCTCATTATAAGCCACCTCACTGGATCTTCACTTTTGCAAATACATTCAACTGTTTTCATATTTGGAGCTTTAAGTGAAAAACAGAGTTGGAAATGGCAGAATATGTTGTGTGCCTGTGATTGACGAATTTTGATGGTATTTACCCATATGCTGTTGAGTTTGAACTGGATCTATAGTTTAATGCACATCAACAATTTTTGACATGAACGACTGAAAGCTTAGCATACATTCATTGAACTGGCAGCTACCAGTAGAGAGTGAGATATAGGTATTTGTTTTCTGGTGGCACCCGCATAATTTCAACTTTAAAAGCTCTGTATCTTTGACGTTGCAGGGGAGACATAGTTTTCTGTTGCATTCTTATTAATATATATGAGCCGCGACACGAGAAAACCAACAAAGTGGTGGTGTGCCCAGCACAGACTCAGATCAGCCTGGGCATCCGCCCAGTCTGATCAGAATCTTTGCTCTCCACATGAGGGTAGCTTAGACCCTTTAAGTGCTTAGCAAAGATTTTGATCAGATGCCCAGGCTGATCTGAATCTTTGCTGAGCACACAACCACTTTGTTGGTTTTCTCATGTCACGGCTCATTATTATACAGATATAATAAATGTTTTTGAATAAGAAAAACCTTGGCTGCAGTGGCAGTTGCAGATAGAAGATACTTCTTTGCAACAATTTTATCTTTGTGATGATATTTTGCCAAGACATTTAAAATTGTTGGGATAGCTTGTGTGCAACCATCATGTCTTTTGTTATGTTTGTATCGTGCACATCAGTTCTCTTGACAGAAAAACATATTTACAGAGAATGGGTAACATTTTCAAGGGAAGCAACTTCGACATTTTCAGTTTTGCCTTTCTTCTCAACGGAAGATAACTCTTAAAAGAAAGAATTTTTAACTGAGGAGCAAATTCTTTTCTTTTAGAGTAGACCCCATTTTGGAAGGGCAGGGTCACCGAGGGAGGGAAAATGTCATCACAGAAGTTGTATTGAAAATTCAGAGCTCCAGATAAGAGGGGGTATTGAGGATAATTCAAAGATGATTTTTCTTATTTCTCAACGAAAACATATGTTGTGACCCCTCTTTAGAACCGTCTCGGTGAGACGGTTCTGATGATGGATCACGAAATATGTTTTTATGGAGACATATGGATAATTATCCCTAAATTGTCTCTGTTACTCCTTCTTATCTGGAGAGCTGGAAGTAGTGAAAAAACATGGAGATGTACCCAGACACCCTAAAAGCACTATAAGACTTCCTGAAAACAAGTCACTATAATTATTCTAAAATCAAACTTAGCTGTAATAGAGTGTCAAACAGGGCGGACAATGATTGAAACTGGATCTGGATGGGAGTTTTGTGAGACAATGAAATTTCAAACTGCCGCTCAAGTACATAGGCTGGACTATGCTTATAGCCTTTTTGTACTGTTGTCAGCTGAGCAGTTTGTTGATATGTATGAGCAGTGTCATATGAAAAGTGGGTCTGTGTAATGGAGTGCAGTTTAGGTGAGATTCTGTCTGAATCTAGATGGCACTTTATTAGCTCACCTGAGCCGAAGGCTCAAAGGTGAGCTTATAGGATGGGAATCGAGCCGTCGTCCGTTAGTGCGTGCGTGCGTGCGTCAACACTTTCAAACATAAATATCTCAGAGACCAGTGGGCCGATCGCAATAAAATTTTATCTGAAGCATCATTTGGGTGGGGGAAAGGCTGCATTAGGTTTTGGTGCCGATCAGCTCAGAACTCTGGTTTCCATGGCAACAGATAGCCCCCATAGGGTTATAATGGGGAAAATGGCGTCATCACGTTTTCTCGACTGCTTTTGATTAGATCCGTATCATACTTGCAGGTAATGATGACATACACAAGAGCTTGGATGAGTTCGAAATTTGGCCGGATTCGAGCACAGACTACGGAGTTAGCTGCCCTTGAGCGTTTGAAAAAAATCCCATAGGGTTATAATGGGGAAAATGGCGTCATCACGTTTTCTCAACTGTTTTTGCTTAGATCCTTATCATACTTGCAGGTAATGATGACATACATAAGAGCTTGGATGAGTTCAAAATTTGGCCGGATTCGAGCACAGACTACGGAGTTAGCTGCCCTTGAGCGTTTGAAAAAAATCCCATAGTGTTATAATGGAGAAAACAACGTCATCACATATTTTTAGAAAAACTTTGTCATCGCTCTATTGCCTACATTTCTCAACAGATTTTAAAATAACTTCACACAAATGTAGGGCATGACAATATCTCGAGCAAGTTCGACTTTCAGGATGCTGCGCCCAAGGTCAAGGTCACTGGCTATTTTTAGAAAAACTTTGTCAGCGCTCTAGCACCTACATTTCTCAGCAGATTTTAAAATAACTTCACACAAATGTAGGGCATAACAATATTTCGAGCAAGTTTGACTTTCAGGATGCTGCCCCCAAGGTCAAGGTCACTGTGGCTATTTTTAGAAAAACTTTGTCAGCGCTCTAGCACCTACATTTCTCAGCAGATTTTAAAATAACTTCACACAAAGGTAGGGCATGACAATATCTCGAGCAAGTTTGACTTTAGGGTGCTGCACCCAAGGTTAAGGTCACTGTGGCTATTTTTAGAAAAACTTGGTCATCGCTCTAGCGCCTACATTTCTCAACGGATTTTAAATCAACTTCACACAAATGTAGGGCATGACAATATCTCAAACAAGTTTGACTTCCAGGATGCTGCGCCCAAGGTCAAGGTCACTGTGGCTATTTTTAGAAAAACTTTGTCAGCGCTCTAGCACCTACATTTCTCAATGGATTTTAAAATAAATTCACACAAATGCAGGGCATGACAATATCTCGAGCAAGTTCGACTTTCAGGGTGCTATGCCCAAGGTCAAGGTCACTGCGGCTATTTTTAGAAAAACTTTGTCATCGCCCTAGCACCTTCATTTCTCCATGGATTTTGAAATAACTTGACACAAATGTAGGGTATGACAATATCTCAAGCAAGTTAGACTTTCAGGATGCTGTGCCCAAGGTCAAGGTCACTGTGGCTATTTTTAGAAAAACTTTGTCATCGCTCTAGCACCTACATTTCTCAACGGATTTTAAAATAAATTCACACAAATGTAGGGCATGACAATATCTCGAGCAAGTTTGACTTTCAGGGTGCTGCAATCAAGGTTTTTGATTAGATCCTTATCATACTTGCAGGTAATGATGACATACATAAGAGCTCGGATGGCAGGATTCGAGCACAGACTACGGAGTTAGCTGCCCTTGAGGGTTTGAAAAAAAATCCCATAGTCTTATAACGGAGAAAACAATGTCATCACATTTTCATTTTTCATCGGATCCTCTTCATACTTGCAGGTAATGAGGATATGCATAAAAACTTGCAGTTGTCAGCATTTCGGCTAGATCCCACCACTGACTATGGAGTACCTGCCCTGAGCATCCAAAAGATCAATGTCGCCACTTTTTCTTGGTTTCTACTGATCCGATCCTTTTCAAACTTGCAGGTAATGAGGAAATGCATAATATCTTAAACAAGTTCAAATTTTGGCCAGATCAGGCCAACCACTACGAAGTTAGCTTCCCTTGACAGCTCTGTTTATTGTGCTCTTGATCAGATACTTTTTAAACTTGCATATATTAAATGAGGGCATACATAATGTTTTGGATGAGTTTAATTTTCAGCCTGATTGGACCACTGACTGTGGAGTTAGCTGCCCTTGAGCATCTTAAATATCCCTATAGGTTTACAATGTCTCTCAGGTGAGCAATTGTTGCCCTTTGGGCTACTTGTTGTACAGAACCCTTCATAATTACCCTAGCATTGTCCTGATATAATGGAAATACTGAAGGATGTGAAAACAGCAAGACATTCATCCGTTTTTTAATGTGACATTGCTCGTAGACGTATATATGTAATAAATGACAAGGTTCTAATTATACTTTGTTACAAAGTGATTTTAAGCTTGATTACATTATTGATCATTTGTCTAGGCTTTTGAAGTTTTCTTACAATAATGGACATGCTAGCTGAGGACGTTATTTGAATTCAGTTGCGATTTTAAGGGTAACTTGAAAAATGTAGTTGAAGTTGCAACAAACGTAATTTGAATAGAGCGGGTGTTTCTAGGGAAAGCCAAAGGAAGTTTCAATTTCGTTCTTTTGAAATTGTTTTAATATTATGTTTCGTCAGAGGCTTATGAATGAGTAGTTATAAGCCTCTGGTTTCGTTCACTAAAAAATATGAGCTGAGCACGCTAAAATAGTCCTGTTTTTAGGCATAATATGGCAGCTGTGAATGCAGAGATGGCATGGCCCTGAGGTTATAAATTTTTTTCCATGCTCATCTCAGCTGAGCATGAAATTTTACCTATAATAGCAAATAACTGGTATCTACAGTTGTTTTCTTGCTCAGATTAGCTGAGTATGAAATTTTCTCTGCTTATCAATATGAAAATGCCAACATTAGTTGGCATTTTCATATTTATCAGCAGAGAAATTTTCATGCTCAGCTGAGTTGAGCATGAAAAATGTTTTATAACCTGGGGGCAAGGGCAGACAAAACATGCAGGAAGCTGACCTAGTTTAAGGCATATGGATGCATCTCCAGGGCTTTCTGCCATTGTAACAAAGGGAAATAACTTTTGTCACTTAATGTTTGTTTCCCTTAAAGACAAAGACTTTAAACATCGGGTCTTCTCTTTAAGGAAAAAATTTGATTCCTGAGGAGCAAATTCTTTCGATGAAGAGTTGACCCCCAGTGAGATGGGAGGTAAGAATGGAAATGATAGAGTTGTTTCCTCAGAAAGTGTACCCATTTACTTTAAAAAAAAAGGATACGAACTTGCATAAATTATATAGACTGCAAAAACTTACAATGTCATTAGATGAGGAGATGTTAAATTTTCTAACATATTTTATTTAAAAACACTGTCATTTTTTGCTGAAAAAATGTGAGGAGCTTTTGCAGTGCAAAAGCTCCTCACATTTTTTTAGCAAAAAATGTTAACATACTTGATTTTATGTTTCAGAGCTCTAGATAAGAGGGCGTATTTGATGATAATTAAGGATAATTTTTCTTATTTCTCATCGAAACCATATGTTGTGACCCCTCATCTGAACCGTCTCGTCAAGACGGTTCAGATGAGGGGTCACAACATATGTTTTTATCCAGAATTAACAAAAATTATCCCTAATTATCACCAAATACGCCCTCTTATCTAGAGCTCTGCTTGATTTTAGACTTAACAAATCACTTACTATCAACTTTGTCAAGCTTAGAATATGCTTCGAAGGGCTGGGCCATGAACTTCATCGGCTTGTCCAAACATGCACAGGCTGTAATGAATATGGCAAAAGACAAGTTTTCCCACAAAACAGCTTATTACATATGAGCCGCGACACGAGAAAACCAACAATGTGGTTGTGCGTCCAGCGCAGACTCAGATCAGCCTGGGCATCCGCCCAGTCTGATCAGAATCTTCCCTGTCCGCATGGAGGTAGCTTAGACCCTTAGCTACCTTTTAAGCGCTTATTGAAGAGTCTAATCGGACTTAACTGAAGCCCTGGCTGATCTGAGTCTGCACTGGGCGCACAACCACATTGTTGGTTTTCTCGTGTCGTGGCTCATATTTGCTACGGCACTTGACTTTTGTGAAAGTAAAAAATTAAAGATGATACCATTAAGCAAGAGAGCTTATTCAAACAGCATTAAATCTTTTGGCGCCTAAAATGTGAAAGATATCAAAGTACCGGTATTTGGTGACATAATAGTGACCTCTTCATACCAGCACAGTCTGTGTGGATATAGTTTTCTATCCTGATTTTATGAAAAACACATTAATGTAATTCACAAAATTTTATGTTCTTGGAAAATATTTTGTATAAAATACCACCTTTTCCGAGAACACAAGTTTTTCAGTCTTGCATTACATTACTTTAGATTTCAATGATAAATTATATTAAGGTGACTGGTGATTTGAAACTACAATACTTTCTTATTTTTCCATATTATATGACTTAAAAACTCATTTCTTAAGATTGTATTTATGTAAGGTGTAAACTTTACCATAGCCTAATCTTGACATTTTTTCTCTAATTTCAGCTATATCATTTTTCAACCATGTAAATTTAATGTATGGTGTGATCTCAGAATTCTGTACGAGTGAAAATTGTTTAACAATGACGGGCCCAGGGAATGTGTAAGTATATTGTCGAGTTGCGGAGGACTCAGTTTCTGAATGCACATCCAAAGAGCTCAGCGGAAGATACCTATGGCCGCACCTCCTGCGTCCAGGAGGTGCAGGAGTATCCATGGCCACATCTCTTGAGTGCTAGGAGTTGCGGCCATGGATAAGTTTTGCTGAGCCTCTTCAGATGCACCGATACAACTGATTGAAATAACAACAAGAACAACACCTCAGTTTCTGAATGATGATTCTGAGATATACTGTAATGTACCTAAATTTTGGGACACCTAAAATACTTAATTTTCCATTTGTCCGGACAAATGGAAAATTAATTATTTCAGGTGTCCCAATACTTATGCACATTAGGGTATTTTCTAAGCTTTGTGGGTACACTTCGTAAAAGTGTATACACAGAGGGTGGACAAAAGTATTCTTTAAATGTTGAAATTGCCATAGCCGTCAGTCTATTTCTTCTTTTATTATGTTTTCCCGCTGGCTGTCTGTGTGTCTGTCTGTCTGTACGTCCGTGAGCACTTCGTTTCCGCTCGATAACTTGAGTATTTATTAACCGATTTTCTTCAATCGTGGCATGTGCATTGGTCTTGGGAAGATCTCGGTTGGGATTGTTAATGGGCAAATTTCGATGTCTTCTGATGGACTTATTGCCCTTGGCATGGTCTTAAAAATAGTTTTTGGTCTTAAGTTCCTTTACACTTTGAAATATCTTGATGAAATTTCACAGAAATGTTTGAAGTAACTTAAGCTTTCTGTTATAAGTATAATTTTGTCCACCTTGGTTAACTGCCCCTGCCCTGGGGCTATATACATGTATGAAATAATGAAAAAATGTATAAAATTAGAGTCGAAAGGGATTTTCCTGAAACTTATAACAAATTATCATATTAATATAAACTTTATGTCTTGATCAAAATTTTGTCCGCCAGTGGTTATCTGCCCCTGACACAAGCTATATACATGAAATCATGAAAAAAATCTATATAAAATCAGATGTTTGGTATATCTGGATGAAATTTCATAGAATTAATCAAAATAGCATAAGCTTTCTGTAACAAGTAGTATTAAGTCCACATAGGTTACCTGCCCCTGCCCCAGAGCTATATAAAATTATGAAAAAATTATGTATAAATTCAAAGATGAACAGATTTTCCTGAAACTTGCAACACATTATCTAGGTAATATGAGCTTCATGTCATGATCAAATAAATGTATAAAAGATAAAAGAAGGGGTATTGGTTTGCAGTGGCGGGGTATTATGCAGTTGTTTACGATGCTTTTATTTGTGCATAGATTCTTATATAAACAGAATAATTCTAAACTGATATATATCTATCCGATTTGTTAATTGTAGAAACAAGCCAAACTGTAGAAAAATAGTGTAGTCACAGTCACACAATATTTCTTAAACAGAATTACACAAGCAACATATTTAATTTCACAAAAGAATGATCAAGTTCTAGATTTGCTGCCAAAATTGCCATATTATAGAAAACTTTTGGGACAGAAAACTGGCAAACAGAGTAGACCAAGATCAGACTGCTGAATTTATTTGAGCCGCGACACGACAAAACCAACAATGTGGTTGTGCGTCCAACGCAGACTCAGATCAGCCTGGGCATCTGCCCAGTCTGATCAGAGTCTTCGCTGTCCGCATATAGGTAGCTTAGACCCTTAGCTACAATTTAAGCGCTTAGCAAAGAGTCTGATCGGACTGGGCGAATGTCCAGGTTGATCTGCGTCTGCACTGGGCGCACAACCACATTGTTGGTTTTATCACGTTGTGGCTCATTTAATCCATTAGACCAGGAAATCTGCACCCAGTGCGCCCTGAACTGCAAAAAGTTGTATCAGGATAGCAGTCTGGGATTGTGGTGTCACTGAACTTAAGCAGTGGTATCTGCCATATCAAACAGGCAAAACTGTACATATGCAGCAAAACTGTACATATGCATGCAAAACATACAACACACTAAGTAATGTGCCTGTACCCTGAGACTATGGTTTCGCTAAACAAGCACTACTGGACAAAACAAGTACTATAAGAGTATGGTGTCCCAGTAAGGCCATTCACTACTGCTATTAGGGAACAAAATTAATTGTACAGGTTTGTTAGTTTTGCAACAAAGAAACTTTACGGTATACTAATATATTATATAACTTTAAATTTGAATAAGGACACCTTTTCAACTTGTAAACATTAAATTTAAATTAGGCGATCCAAGAATTTGTGACCGAAGTCAATTACTTTGTTTAAATGTAAAATCGCAGAGTTTGTTTGAATAGGCTTTAGGGGTGAAACAGGTAGATAGAAACAGAGAAACAAGCCAACAATCCCGTGATAAGAGGGGCCATAGTTACTCCAGACATGAGGACACTGTAATCATCAATAGAATTGTGTTTCCAGCATTTGGTACTCTGGTACTAACTTTGCTGTGGGAATAGCTAGTCAAAGACCATATCCCATATAGGTTTAACAATATTTCAGGAACAATTTTTTCTTATTTTTTTGATAGAATCTGTTGTGACCTTGTTAGAACTTTTGTATCAAGGCAGTTTTAGTAAGTAATAATGGGTCAGAATAGATCCAGATGAGCTGATTATCATCCTCCTCATATGGACTTACACTGAAGGGTAAAAGTTGTTCTAGTATCCGGTTTTGATCATACAAACTTAGGTTTTGTCACAGAGAAAGGGTTCCTAAAGCAAGATTCGAACTTGACTATTTATCTGTGCATTCTAACTTGAACCTTTATTTTGCACCTGCAGACTCCTCATTTATCTGTGCATTCTAATCTTGAGCCTTTATTTTGCACCTGCAGACTCCTCATTTATCTCTGCATTCTAATCTTGAACCTTTATTTTGCACCTGAAGACTCCTCATTTATCTGTGCATTCTAATCTTGAACCTTTAATTTGCACCTGCAGACTCCTCATTTATCTGTGCATTCTAATCTTGAGCCTTTAATTTGCACCTGCAGACTCCTCATTTATCTGTGCATTCTAATCTTGAACCTTTATTTTGCACCTGCAGACTCCTCATTTGTCTCTGCATTCTAATCTTGAACCTTTATTTTGCACCTGCAGACTCCTCATTTGTCTCTGCATTCTAATCTTGAACCTTTATTTTGCACCTGAAGACTCCTCATTTACCAATGCATTCTAATCTTGAACCTTTATTTTGCACCTGCAGACTCCTCATTTATCTGTGCATTCTTTTTGCGCCTGCAGACTCCTCATTTACCTGTGCATTCTAATCTTGAACCTTTATTTTGCACCTGCAGACTCCTCATTGATCTGTGCATTCTAATCTTGAACCTTTATTTTGCACCTGAAGACTCCTCATTTACCTGTGCATTCTAATCTTGAACCTTTATTTTGCACCTGAAGACTCCTCATTTATCTGTGCATTCTAACTTGAACCTTTATTTTGCACTTGCAGACTCCTCAGGGACCAAAGTTGGTCTGTGCAGACCAGCAGTCTGGTTGGAATCTTTGCTGGTTGTATATGCATTAACACACTGGGTAGGTGGCAATCGAAAATGCTCTTGACAATCAATAAACCCGGGTCAAAAACCGTTGAAACAGCATTTTCGATTGCAAATTGGTGACAATTTGCAATCGAGAACGCTGTTTCTAATGGTTTTTTATCTGCGTTTGTCGACTGCATGAGGGTTTTCGATTGCTGCCTACCCGGTGTGTTTAAGCTACTGTTTAGAATGTTGCATCGCAAATTGATTGTAAACAGCTTGAAGGGGTACAGTGACAGTAAACTTTAAACAAGTAAACAAAAACTTTGAATATACAATTTGAACTGACATACAAAAAAGGCCCTCATCCTATATACAGGTATCTGCACAGGCTGGTTAGAGCCTTTGCTCTTTGCATTCCCATTATGTAGATTCTGATGCATCTAGAAGCCAAAAATAAGGCTTTAATCAGAGAGCATGGACACATACTGGTTGGTGTGAACTTAAAATCACATACATGCTAAAGACACTTCCTGCAAGTCACTTCACATGGTTCAGCCAGGGGTAAATGAAAGGACAGGTTATGTAAAGATTGTTCAGAAGGTCAAATAAGCCATATTTGACCCTTTACAAACATAAAGGGCTAGATATGCAAACCCACTGAAGGCATACCAGTCATCATTACCGTAATGACCCTAAAATTTCGGACACCCAAAAGTCAGACAATTATTGTTTGAAAATTCTTAGAAAGTGGATTTTACACATGTTAATGGATCCAAATGATGCTCTGTGAATGGCAAACCTTGTAGACCCTTCAGGAGCAGTTTGATCTGGGTCTGCAATGTTTGCTCAGACTTGTCTGTCCGAATATTTTGCATTATTACGGTACATTCAGTTTTGCCAGTCGCTTCCTCAATTATGGTCTGTAAAACAGATCCATAGGCTAGTCTGAGTCTTTTCTGTTCACTTGTTTGCTAAGGAACATTGATATGTGAAGGGGACAAGTTTTGGGCCCAGACGCAAGCCTTTCCCTTAATTTCCACAAAAAACAATGATACAAGCTATACACACATGTTTATTTTCTAAAGACTGTGTAAATTTTGTAGTTCTCAGAAACTTAAAACAAATTGCGCAGTAAAATTTGTAATAAATGGAATGATCTGATCTTTAATTGAATATTATTTATATTTCATAAATTTCACGATTGGCTTTTTATGAGTAATGTGTCTATGAAGCATAGCTTGATGACATAAAAAGATTATTTCAGTATGACCTTTATCATGTGGTAGGTAGACATGGTAGACTAACCCTTAATGCAAAAGCAGATGACAAAATTTATGTCTGCAGAATTTAAAAAAAAATGTTTGATCAAAACTACCATATAGAGAACGCAAAAACTAGAGAACAAACACTGTAGATCCAGTGATGAGGTGGCTCATTAATCATCTGGATCTATGCTATTTTCAAATTCAACTATTTTCATTTTTGGCACTTCAAGCTTTTAATTGTCAAAGACCTGAAGGAGAGTTTGATTATAGGGCCTGCACCGTTAATCTTATTCAAAATTTTTTGTGACATTGTCAGAATTCAAGTCAAAATTGGACAAATCTTAGAATAACTTACAGTAATAGATTAGCTGTCCCAATATTTAAAATAATAACTGTTGTTAGTACAGGTAAACCTAAAGATAAGTATTGATATAGAATAAGTATTGATATAGACTTGATCTTATCTCTCAGTCTGTTGTGTCATCTCCAAATTTGGTTATAATCTGTTGTTACTATCTGTCTGGCTTATACAGTGTATTCAGGTCTACGACCCGTTATGACATATATAGACAGAGCAGTAAATACAGTCAAACATTCTAAACTGTTATCCCTTTAAGCCCTAACAAAACTGATGACAAAACTTATTGCGGCAAAATTTAAAAAAAAAGTGTTTTATCCACGCTATTTCATATTGAAAATTCAAGCACTAGAAGGTAAACAGTGTAGATCCAGATGAGGCGGCTCATTATGAGTGCAGATCCAGATGAGGCGGCTCATTATGAGCCACCTCATCTGGATCTACACTGTTTGCAGATTCAACTGTTTTCAGATTTGCCCTTTAAGTGTTAAGAACATCATAAACAGTTACTGCTGTTATATGTGCTTTAAGGGTAAGGGTCTCCGAAATGACCTCTGCCATGAGACATTCTTCTTGCAGTTTGGCCCATAAAAGGCTATTTCCTGTTAAACATCCTGCAAATAGTGAAAATTATCCGAATTTTAACTTCACAAAATCAGCATGTCTGAGTTTCGAGACTGCACTTTTGATATTATGATAGTAACGTGCTTGTCCGTATTTCTTGTAATGTCAGGGACAATGAAGGATGTTATTATCTGTATTTTGTTCCATAAGGTTTAGAACTAAGACACACAGAATTGCACATACACATGCACACACAAACTATTGTAAAACTGGGTAAACTGCATAGATTCAGATTATACTGCTGCTAGAGGTTCATTCTCTTTGCAAGTGGTCTGAGATATTAGTTCTGTTCTGTTCTATTCTCATCAGGGTCTCTGCTGTATGTCATTCTGTAAAGTTTTATACAATGTGTCTGTAACAAAGATACAGAATTAATTCTGTACAGTAATTAGGGGAATTATATGATGCATAGTGATTAGAGGGAAATGAGCAAGACAGTAATAATGATGATAATGATAATAATGGTAATTATAATAACTTATAATAAAATAAAAAAAAAGAAAAGAAAATTAAATATATAAATGCTAAACATAACTGAGCCGCGACACAACAAAACCAACAAAGTGGCATGTGCGCCCAGCGAAGACTCAGATCAGCCTGGGCATCCACCCAGTCTGATCAGAGTGTTGGCTGTCAGCATGGAGGTAGCTTAGAGTCTAAGCAAGCTGCATGTGGACAGTGAAGATTCTGATCAGAGTGGGCAGATGCCCAGGCTGATTTGAGACTTCGCTGGGTGCACATGCCACTTTGTTTTGTCGTGTAGTGGCTCATATACAGTTACATGTAATGTTGTAAAGTACCCACAAAATGACATTTAAATTAAAAGTAATATCATGATGTTTTCATTATCATGTTTAAACAAGAAGTAGAGGTATAAAATAACAAATACTGATGCAATATTTAGTATCTTATTACCCTACTGTAATTTGATGAATGAAAATTGTTGATAAATGTTTATTTGAAAGATTATCATAGCAATGCGATGAAAAAAAATGCAAGCCCCAAGTCTTGGCTCAGCAAATGTACAGTCAACTCTCGATATCTTGAAGTCAACTTTCAGCCGAAACTACTGATATCTCAAATTTACTTTGAGATATTAGTAGATTGAGTTAACAGGAGTTGAAAATTAATGTAAATGAAAATAGGAAACATATTCTTTAATATCAGAAGATATTTTGAGATATCAATGTTCAAGATATCAGGAGTTGACTGTACCTGCATGTTTGCCAGTGCAGATTCTTCAGGATCTATGAATTGTTAGGTGAAAATATTCTGACCAGACACCAGACTATTTGGAATGGATGGGCTGTTCTGAAAGCAATTTGAAACAAGCTGCTTTAAACTTATAATTGTATGTTATCATTGTCTTAATTCTTGAAATTTCAAAACATTTCCATGTAGATCTGGATTGATATAGTAAATTAAAAAAAACTTTTGCCTTGCCCACAAGCTGTTGAAAATCAACATCTGCAGTAATGCTATTGCGGTTTGGTATTATATGTAAAAACTCAGATCAGCTTATGCATATGCACATTTGTGTGCAGTCGATTTCTCACTTTTCAGTCCTAAATGTCCCCGGTCATTTGCTACAGACATAAAGTTGACGATTTGTTCAGGCTACCCCCTCTCTAATTTCTCATTTTAAGTCACCTTTCTTTTGTATGCATCAGTCAGCTCTCCTACGAACTTTTCATAGATTTTAAATGATCCGTTAAATGATTTATATCTACTTGAATTGGTGAAAGGTTGACCTTATTTTGTTTTGCTTCTGAATGTAAACTTTGTGCTTTCAAAAAAGTCAATTTGTCGTGAGTAAAGATGTCTTCAAACATGTGATCGGACTTAGTACTAAGAAAAACCGGCACACCTGCACAGAAATACACATTTTCTTTTAATAACATGTATATAATTACATGGGATCAAAACATTGTCACACAAAACAGTGAAGACTCTGATCAGATGCACAGTCTGATCAGAGTCATCACTGTTTGTATTGCGTTGTGACAGTTTATTTCATAGTTGAAAGGATTTAATTCCTGGTTGCTTATGTACTTTATAATTTATTTGAAATTTAATAACCATTTTAGATCACACCACTCTGATCACCTGATTTTACCGCTGATTTCATCCTCTTGTTGAACTCAAAATATTTATTTATTAGTACCCGATTTTATAACTAGTCAAATAAACTAGGCCTTAACCTTTTGGTGATTTATTGAGGCGTCCACCCTTTTTACAATTATTATTTTCCATAGATTATGTTACTTGGGGATAAAAGTTCATTTTTTGACAAATGGGTATAGACAGTTGCACTTTTGTTGGTTTTCCATTTGAATATTTTGTAGAAACTTCAATTTCAGGGATTAAGTTTGCATGTACCAGCTACTTATGAAAATCTTGAACATCAAGCTATATTAAGTTAGAACATGTCAAAGTTCCATAAGAGTTATTTCCCATGTTTGGCACTTGTATTTTTCCTTCAGAATATCAGTATACATGCTTGAGCTGGTACCTGATTTGATATACAAACAGTGAAATCTCATCTGATCAAAAGTGTCTCCATTTCTTGTCTAGAATCTGTAGAATCGGTATTTGTTGATGCAGACAGGGATGACACTGATCATTGGCTGTTCTGAGTTTTCCTAGGCACTTTAATATTATGGTGTCTCAGTTGGTTAAGTGCTGGCCTGATAAGTTTTCGGTCCAGGTTAGAGTTGGAGATCTTTTCTACTATAAACAAGGTTCCATTGCAAACAGCCGTTCATTATCATCCTATTGTCCTGATATGACAGAATACTGCTGAAAAGGATGTAAAATTGCAAGTCGTCCATCCATCTGTCCATCCATCGAAGGTTTTCCTGTTCCCAAAAATCGTAAGGCACATTTTGGCTTACTTCTTTATGTCAAGATCTACTAGAGTTTCAGATTATAAAATCACATGACTGGAGTTATGATGAAATTATGGGATTGTAATATAGATTAGTTCATATGCCCTCTACTATTTGTTTGAAAAATGATAAAGTCATGATTGCAGTGTAATCAAAGAAGATAATTAATATAATATCTATTTATAGCATCCGTCTGAGTAGGCTTGTTCAGTCTTAATTGACAATATTAGACAATTGAAGGACATTTCAAGGTTAACCAATAGGACCTTCACAGGTGTGTGCAGTAATTAAGCCAAGGCTGGGAGATGCAATTCCTGACACGCAGAAAGGCGTTCTTAGTATAAATGAGCTGCGGCATGACAAAACCTACCAAGTGGCATGTGTGCCCAGCAAAGACGCAGATCAGCCTGGGCATCCACCCAGCCTGATCATAGTCTTCGCTGTCAGCATTGTGGTAGCTTAGACCCTGAACTACCCTTTAAGCTCACAGCGAAGAGGCTGATCTGAGTCTTTGCTGGGCACACATGCCACTTTGTTTGTTTTCTTGTGTCATGGCTAAAATGCAAACAATGAAGATGCAGAATGGCTAGCACATGCATGCATTTTGAATAAAGCCTTTGCTGCTTGCACACAAAGTGAGGCCCTAGTATGGAGAAGTCTGGGTATGGTTGTACTTGTCTCCTTTATTGCAAAAAGTCAACAACTTCATTAAAATACATAAGCACTTACTGACTTTCTGCGCGCAAGTGATGAAACAATATCATTAATTAATGAGACATTAAATTTTCAGAGGCATTGTAAGGAAAACCCTGCCTTTTCTTTTCTTGCATATTTTTCCAGCAAAAAAATGAATAACGCACCTGATTTTATGTGTATTACAAGACTTTCCTGTCTGCTAAATGCCTGTATTACCGGATTTCGCTGTTATTCAGTGAATAACGTCGTGTCATAAAAATTGTATGACTACACATGTAATAACATTCTTGCGCATACACGTAGCGTCATTGACAATGTTCATGACAACACTGCATTTTCTTATTGAAATAATGTTCAGTTTGAAGGCATAAAATCCCAACTTAAAGGGTCATAATATAAATTGAATCTTACATGAGTGGTCATTTCATATGAAATTTATGAAACGAGCCTTTGGCGAGTTTCATAAATTTCATATGAAATGACCACTCATGTGAGATCCTCCATGTATTTTATTGTATGTTGTATATTTTCAGGCAATATTTTTGGAATGATGAGAAGGGGAAGAAGTACAAAGAATCGGCACCTCAATATGTAGATTATGTCACATTGTATATACAAAAAACTATATCAGATGAATCTGTCTTTCCAACCAAATTTGGTAAGTTGGATGAGAGAACAACTAAACATTTTTGTTGTACCTGCTTCAGCAAGGTGTGTTATAGGTGTGGTTTTCTGTCCATCATTCTGTCCATTCATCCATCCATCCCTAGTGTTAAATCCATTCTGTCCTGAACCAGTGGACGAATTTCACCAAACTTGCATGGATATATCAGTGGGATAGTCCCAAGCCATCATTAGAACTTGGTGACCTTGATCCCATTTTCAAGGTCACAGGATGACTTGTATGTCCACAATAAACACTGAACCTAGTGTTAGAGCCATAGCAGTTCTGGACCAGGGGATGGATTTCCACCAAACTTGGCTAGATTATGTATACGAGGGGCGTTCGGAAAGTTTTGCAAATGAGGTAATTTCTCGGTAACCACAATACAGACAGAACTTCTGATTGCAAAAACGCATAAAGCTATATTATGCGAAGAGAATTCTGCAAACAAGATGCATTTTTTAAAAAAGGACGCATTTTTAACTTCTTTGAAAGAGGTATACCCTAAAGACACTGCAGAATTTTACTTTAGTAGGCCGTAATTTATATATCAGCAGTCTTTGATATCTTTTTATTGTCACCCGACGTAGGCGGAGGGGGACTATAGAAATGACCCTCGTCCGTCCGTGTGTCAGTCCGTCCGTCCGTCTTGTCACCCGACGTAGGCGGAGGGGGACTATAGAAATGACCCTCGTCCGTCCGTGTGTCAGTCCGTCCGTCCGTCTGTCTTTCCGTCCTTCCGTCCGTCCTTCCGTCCGTCCGTCCGTCCGAAATCTTGTCCCCGCAACTCCTCCTACGTCTTTCATCGGATTGATTTGAAATTTTACAGATTATATTCTTATGATATGAAGATGTGCATGTGGTTTTTTATTTTTGTTTCGGCCATTTTTAATGGAGTTACGGCCCTTGCTGACTCAGACCTTGTCCCCGCAACTCCTGTCACATCTTTTATCAGATTGACTTGAAATTGTGCAGAATGTTTCATCATGATCTGAAGATGTGCATGTGATTTTGGAATTTCAATTGTCTCGTCCGTCCGTGTGTCAGTCCGTCCGTCCGTCTGTCTTTCCGTCCTTCCGTCCGTCCTTCCGTCCGTCCGTCCGTCCGAAATCTTGTCCCCGCAACTCCTCCTACGTCTTTCATCGGATTGATTTGAAATTTTACAGATTATATTCTTATGATATGAAGATGTGCATGTGGTTTTTTATTTTTGTTTCGGCCATTTTTAATGGAGTTACGGCCCTTGCTGACTCAGACCTTGTCCCCGCAACTCCTGTCACATCTTTTATCAGATTGACTTGAAATTGTGCAGAATGTTTCATCATGATCTGAAGATGTGCATGTGATTTTGGAATTTCAATTGTCCTATATTTTACAAAGTTATGGCCCTTTGTCGTTTTTGGTATTTTTCCAACTTTTGAACCGTTTGACCGAGAGAGCTGAAATTTGGTATGCTATTAGCATTTGGTAAATTGAGTATTCTGATTATTGTTAGGATATGCTAAATTTATTAATGACAGAGTTATTCCCCTTTCATAGATAATAGACATTCACTTAAAGGTAAAGGGATAACTCAAGAACTATTCATATTAATGGGCTGAATTTTCATAAATGCATTGTTCTTTTTCATCAGATTCAGATTAGGAGGATTATGGCCCTTGTTATTTTGTTATTGGGTATACAGTCTTATGTTTTGGGCATTCTGTAAGGGCCTAAAGTTTCAGTAACCTGATTTTACACATATACGCCCAGTTCTGAACTCAAGTATTTTATAACCTCATAGAGGCCCAGTAATTGGGGTATATGTCTCTGCTTATGCTTCAATCATTATTTGCTTACCAGGTTCTGTTATGCACATATTTTCTGGTTTTACACATAAATGCCCCTTTCTAAACTTAGGTATTTTATAACTTCATAGAGGCCCAGTAATTGTGCTTCAGTTATTATTTGCTGACCAGGTTCTGTAATACACATATTTTCTGTTTTTGGCCATATAGTTACTCTGAAACTGAATAAAGGGCTGCAGTTTGTGACACATTTCAAACGTCGGGTGACACTTGGCCGATGGCCTTTTATCTTTGTTAGTTAAAGACAATGCCCAGACAATGTTGTTCTATAAATATCGCGGAAATAAGTTTTAATCTGGCTTCCGTACAGGGCCGGGAATATGGATTATCCGTACTTTATGCTGTAGCAATTTCTCGATTTCTACTAAAATTTGATGATTTTGTAATGAAAACACAAGTGTATTAGCATTCAAAATATTGTCCGCAAGAGCATTTACATGGGTCAAGGAAAACCTGTCAACAAATTCAAATTAATGCCAAAAATGAAGCCTCTGCAAGCTTTCAAAAATGACGTTAACGTAAAATTCAATAACGTCATAAGAACTGCGCATTGCTTTGCAAGGAATAAATCGATAACAGTTGCCACACTTCTAACTTTTGTATGGATATTATAGGCAACGATGGACAAGCAAATGACAAAGATTAATTTGGTATTTACAAGGATATTTGACTTGAATGCCTAACACTGAAAAGATTTTACATATAAAATTAGCCCAGTGGTATGACTGGGACCTATTAAAATGCGTTGTAACTCAATAAAGAAAAGTGTCTTTGTATAGTGTTTGGTATCATTGTAAAGACAAAATGCAGTGCTTTCAGTACATGCATAGCAGTTGTACCCAGCATGCTCCTAACCAAAGTCATGAGGCCATTTGCAAACTTTTCGAACGCCCCTCGTATATCAGTAGGATGAACCCAACTCTTCATTAGGTTTTGGTGACCTTGACCCCATTTTCAAGATCCCAGATGACTTGATTAAATGCTAAATATCTGGAGCCTATTGACAGATTTTTGAATATTCATCAAGCTGACATAGATATACCATTAAGACAAGCCTGAGAGATTATTAGGTTATGGTGTCCTTGACCCCAATTTCAAGGTCATGCAAATGTGAAAGCCTAGTCCCTGGTTGAAGTTCAGACCCCTCGGGTGGGATTTCCCTATCCTACATGGACACACAAGATGTCATAATCTGGGCCTCTGTAATATTACACTGTAGTGGATGTCCAAGATAATTCTGTGTTTGCTTAAAAGCAAACATTTTCAAATAAAAGAAGCAGTGAGTACATTAAAGATCAGAGAAATGATCTTTTGGGGTGTGGTCATAGTATTGCTTGTGGGGAGGTCATATTTGCACGTGACCCAATGTAGTTTACACTTCGATAAACCTCAGAAAAATGAAATTCTTTCCTTAAATAATGCATATTGGCTCCCTTGATTTTCAGGCACACATCTGATAGGAATGTTGTACCATTACATAAATCACAAGGGTCAGAGGCCATGTCCTTAAACAGACAAAAGGAACAATAAACAACAAGGAAAACATAATATCAGTTCCTAGAACTAACAGTCAGACATGCAAATGATACCCTGTAAGGATGACGCAGTGATTTATGAGCTCGTATAGATTTACCGAAACAAGTTCAGGTTTTCGGACACTTTTTTAAGTACTCTGTTAATCTTGTCCATCTTTGAATTAGATTAAGTCATTAATTATATTTAGATTTATATAAATTGTTTAGGTAAACAGCAAACATTGTTGACCCAGATCAGACTGCTCCAACGGAGCAGTCTGATCTGGATCTACATTGTTTGTTCGGACATTGCGATCCAGTGCGTATATTTGAAGCTACATTAAGATAGGTTTTACATTTCTTGACGGTAGGTACCTATTACAAGCTGGGCTAGATCTAGTACAAACATCCTCAGGGTAGTAATTTTGAAACCAATCTGCTGTAATCTAATTGATATCATAGCTGATTTTTAAATTTATTTGACTTAACATAGCCTAAATGACTTGGCGGGAAAAGACAACATATGCATATAGCGTTGTATGAGCATCTGAATAACCCAGATGACTCTTTTGTGGTCAAGAGCTTGATGCTTGCACACTTGCACAAATTACATATTTTATATCTAGTATATATATTTCGGATCATTGTCAGACTGAAAAGTGACAGGTCTCAAGACTAGTAAATAGCATTTGATCAGGCCCTATTTGCTCAGTGTACATCATTCTAACCTAGTCATTAAATATCTTTTGGGAGAAGGGAAATTACATAAAAATTACAGGGTTCTGCTTCAGGGTTAATGCATTTTTAGATTGACACCGGATGTCAGTTTGAAAAAAAAAGTACTATATAGCTGTAACCGACAAAGAGATGAATAAACACAAAACTTCATAAAAGTTTACAAGAACATTTGAAGATGAGTGACTGATATGCAGTAACGTAAGTTCAGTATTAAACCTGTATATTTGGACAAAAAACAAAAAACAAAAAATAAATAAACAGAGCAAATACTTCAGTGACAGTGAGATAGTTAAACAAAAACTTCAAAAGAAAACATTTTTGAAAAAACTCAAAGTTAACAAGTAGTGAAAAACTGTCAGACTGAAATATAGTTACTCAAATATTAAACTTATGCTTTAAATTCACACAAACTGAAATATAGTTACTCAGATATTAAACTTACACTTTAAATTCACACAGAAATATCTTACTCTGACGGTTTAAACTGTGCCTAGGACCTGCTTTATTTTGCTGTTTTGCATTGCTAAACTACAATTTTTCTTGCGAGGCAACCCAACCCAAAACCTTGACTGCAGTATTAGTGTAAGTCAGTCTGAAGTCAAGATAATCAACTCATGAATAATAAAATATGAGTTTGAATTGCAGATTTACAGATTATCCGTCAGAAAATAACAAATTGCTAAGTTTTCTGCGTTGTTGTATATAATTTACTATTTTGGTATAGAAAAATGCAGCCAGAATTAGTTTAGGATGACTTCGAGGCATTGATAGTTCTTGTATGCTATTTGCATATCATGAAAGATGCATTATGTTTTTAAAAATTCTCTTTCTTGTTTGTTTACTGCATTCTGTTTTGCTACCCTGGGGGAGTGGCATACTATATATGCCAAGGTGCATCTGTCTTAATATTCATTACATTACCATAAATAGACCACACCGTAAATAGACCAGATAATGTGTTAAAAATTTGAATGTTGAAAAAGAAAAAAACAATGAATTTTCTTACTGGTTGAAATTTTCGAAGTTCTGATTTGCAAATAATTTCAATTTTAATTTGTTTGAAATTTTGGGGTCAGTGTGCTGTGCAAGGACAACTTACATATTCTTTAGTCTGTGTTAGAAGAAAAACCTTTCAACCCATTAATGCTTAATGGGCTGTTCTACTTCATAGTTTGGACAGGTCCATTATCAGTAGCAGGGGCGTCTGATTTTATTTTCATATACTGTAACAAATCTGAGTATTGAAACAGATAGGTCAGTCCCATATAAGACTGCTCCTGTAGAAGCAGTCTTATCAAGTCCTACATTGTAAGCCATTCTGCCTGTGTCTTTCGGATACATTTCTGCAATGTAAAATCAAAGTGTTTCATTTTAGGACTATAAATTGCGGTAGTTATTTTAGGTGTCCCAATTTTTAGAATTTGTTGGTAATTATGAGCTATACTGTACAAAGGTACAGGAAGAGCTGTTGCAATACTTCAATTCAGTTCAGTACTCCGGGTGTAGGCTGACTTTGGCTGTAGCAAAATTTAAAGTTTTACGTTATAATTTTTTATGTGATGGGCAAAGCATTGTCAGGCAAGCTATCTTGTATGCAGACAGGTTTTGTGTTTATTAAAAATTCTTGTATTTATTGCAAACATTGTAGACTATGATCAGATGCCACAAATTGTGGCATCTGATCTGGTCTACAATGTTTTGCTAAGCGTTACTCAGTCAGTTTTAACAGTTATCTCTTCTTGTACTAAATGACACTAGTTGTGATCACCTGACACTGTGATAATGATGGACTACCTGCAATTAACAATTAAATATATTTCTGGTGTTCTTTTGAATCCCATGTTATTTATCATGTTACGTTTTCAAGATAGCTGCTTCACACGTGATAAATGACTGCATTTGTATGAATCAGCCCACAGATAAATCATTGATTTTGAAAAAAAAAATAGAAAAAAAGAGGAAAGAGATAAATACCTGATAACATGCTAAAAAGTGTGTTGGATTGAAATTAAAATGATGTTAAGTGTTCCATAAAGCTAATTTTGCAAAGGTAGACCCAAATCAGACAATGCAGAAATTTTCTGAATGCAGTAATTAGCCAACTTGACAAGATCACATGATGCTGAATGCAGCTTCTGCTTAAGCCTCTTGTGTTTGCATTATCGTAAATTACAAGCACTTCAAAAAGAAGGAAAATTATAATTGGACTCAGATTAGATACCCTTTTATTGATCAAAATAAACCTGTCTGAACCATGTGCTGTAAGGTTCCGTTTGATCAAGGTTAAGAAAAAGCCTATTGGGAAGATTGGGAAGATAAGATGCAAACTTCTTTGCCGTAAACTGGACCAAAGATGTGTTTTTCCAAAACAAAGCAATCTTGACAGGTTCTTTTTATTGAAAACCTTTCTAAAATTGTAATTCAAACCTAAATTTTATTGCTTTAGTAAGGCAGTACAGCTTTGAGTACATGGTATACGTTTTATGGAGATAAAAGACAAATATCCCAGAATGTGGCTAATTAAACTCTCTATAATATCTATATATAGAATTACTTTGATATCTCTATATAGAAATCACACATTGTTTTCTTGTATCTTGCAGGTCAAGTCTTCCCAAGTACGTTTGAGTCGACGGTGAAGAAAATTCATAGATATTTGTTCCACATTCTAGCTCATATATATCACGTCCATTATAAAGAACTGACTGTGTTGGCAATCAACGGCCATTTAAACTCACTATTTACGCACTTCATGGTGTTTAGTTTAAAATATGACTTGTTAGAAGAAAAAGAATATGAAGTTTTGAACGATCTACTAAAAGCTTTAATAAAACAGTTACCCGATCCAAACCAGAATGAGGGAACGGAAGTGTCGGCCGTCTCCAGAACTTAGCAGCATTTTAACTGTGCCATAAGGGAGATAATACTGTTTTGTTTGTTTGCCTCAGTTACATGTCTTTCTCTGTGTGGTCATATCATCATATAGACGTCCATGGATTATTTCGGGGTTATATGTAAAAGGGAGTATTTGATGATAATTACAGGATATTTCTTCTTGGGAACATATGTTGGCCCCTCATCTGAGCTGCCTCATTTAGGCAGTTCAGATGAGGGGTCAACATACGTTTTAATGTAACTGCAATAGAAGTTAGCCCTAATTACCGCCAAATTCACCCTCTTATCTATAGCATTGTGAATAACTTAAGTTTTATGTATATTGTCATCAAAGACGAAGGGATCGATACTTACATACCATATTTTACCTAGTAAATGCACATTTCTGTAATGCTCACTATTCTGTTAAACACGGTAAAGTTACAGGCAAGTTACAGGCATTGACTGTACTGTAACCTGCTGGGATTAGTAAATGAGGTTTTTGCATACAGCACAGACTCAGATCTGATGGCTGCACCTGTAGAGCAATCTGATCAGGGTCTCCACTGTTTGCCATTGGTGTTCTATCTTAACACCTTTAAATGATGACTGAATTTTATCCAAATTCAGTGCCAGAAGATTTTATTATAGAAAATATAAGGTGTATGGGCACACCTCTATGTTTTTCTGTCAATTTTGCAAAGGGGAACAACTTTTGTAACTCAATATTAGCTGCCTTGGACTACATAGCCCTTCCAAATTAAGGTCAACTCTTAATAGAAAGAATTTGCTCCTAAGGGAGCAAATTCTTTCTTTTAAGAGTTGACCCTTTTTGAGAAGAGAAAAAAAAAACAGGTTAAAGGTGAAGTAAGCTATTTGTTCTATTAGCAACAGGGATACATGAGAAATCTCATCATTGAAAAGGGATACATATGAATGGATACATATGTATATTATGTTATCTCCAGTAGATTTGTGGAAGTCCAGTGTTACACACTGTACTGATGCAGTGCAACTTTAGTGCAACAGCAGCATGGCCAAAGATTTCCTTGTTAAACTGAATTTTTGGTAATAAAGAATCTTATTTCAGAATAAAAAGGTACTTTTGCGACAGTCAAATTGACATTATAAAAACTTTTATGTTTTATTGATAGCATTGTAAAGAGGGTTGACTATACTCATATGTACATCTTAGTAAAAATTGGATCTATATCCAAAAAGGTTTAAGTTATAACAGAAAAAATGATAGACATTTCAAATAGTAATGCTGATACAAAGCCCACCATTATACTCAAATCACCGTTTTTAAGATGTGCCAACAATATTAAGAACTCAAAAGATCATACCATTTTTATTTTACATCCATTCCTATAAAGGACTCCTCTATCTTTGAATTTGAAAGAGTCTGTACTGTAAGGGGACAAGATTTTATAAACCAGTAGGGAAACAGTGATGGTACAGTCATATATTACTGTCAGACACAGAGGTAAAAACTGGCCAGGCTTTTGAAATCCAGAAAGTTTATAGTCAAAATTCAGTTATATATTCAGAATGGCTTTACAATTGTAACTGTAAATGTTATTGGGATAAGTAGAATTGGTGTCAAGATTTTAGGGACAAATTCTGAAGTTCTTTAACCCTATTGCACTCAGAACGGCCAAAACTCCATGGAGTTTTGGCCGTTCTGAGTGCAATAGGGCTAAAAGCTTTCTACAAATAAGACGGAACAAAACCCTTATATTAGAGTTTGTAGACCTCTGTGTAGGCTAGCAGCCAATCCTGTGGCTGTTTGATTTTAGCCGCTGAAGCAGCGGTGACTTGTGTACAAGCTAAAACTTCCTGTATGGCTATGTGATGTGGGTGTAGCAGTTTTACAGTAATTTACCAATAGTTTTTAGCATTAGTTGTAAAAATGGAGAGACTGCATTCACCAAAAATGTATACCACAAACAGTTTAACAAATGCAGTAATTAAGAAAAACATGTATAACTAAATGGACAAGTAGTACCAGGTGTGGTTGCAGAGGTTAAGCGTAAAAAATTCTTATATCACCAGATCTCATTGAGATTTACCATGTCAACAAGTCATGTGATAGTTCAGATGGAAAGAAAACTAGCCCTTTTTCCCTGCCTAATATATAAAGGTGGTCAAAGGCTCAGTTCGGTGTAAACTGTAAAAGGGAAGCTTGAATTCTATGCCAACAGTAGTAACATGTTATGATTCATCATTTGTCATATGAGTAATTTTGTGACAGCTTGTCATACAATTGCAGTGATATGAGCCGTGGCAGGACAAAACCAGCAAAGTGGCATGTGCGCCATGCAAAGACTCAGATCAGGGGAATCCACCCAGTTTGATCAGAATCTTCACTCTGCCCTTTAAGGGAGGTAAGGGTTTAAGGTACTTTCATGCAGACAGCGAAGACTCTGATCAGACTGGGCGGATGCCCAGGCTGATCTGAGTCTTCGCTGGGCGCACATGCCACTTTGATAGTTATGTCATGTGGTGGCTCATATGATACTTTACCATATGTTACATGGATTGAACCATGTGCTGCTATATTTTACCAGAGCTGCAGATAAGGAAATGTTGGATGATACTGTTAATTAGGGGATAACTGGAATCAAAATTATTGTTTGGGGGAGGTAAATTGTCAGTTTTCTGGTCTGAAAGTTTGTTTTGGCGGTACCTGTCAGAGGGGCCATAAGTGCAGTTTGTGACAATAGAACCAATGATTTACTTTTTCAACACACTGTTTACCATTCCAATCCACCTTTTATCCTTTCTAAAGGTACGGTACTACTATGCAATCGAAGCAAACACTTTCAGAAACATAAAACCAGACATCAGTCAGTGAGAGGCAACATCTTAAAATGGTGCAGGTATCTGATAGTGTATCACAGTATCACAGGATATCCTGTTGCGAATTTTAACTTTATCCAATCAGACATTGCGTTATATTTTATTGATTGCATTAGAATTTTAGTAAAACATTACTTTATGATTCCTCTTTAGGACTGCCTCACAGAGGCATTCAGATGAGGGGCCACAGTGAGAGCCCTAGATAAGAGGGGTATTTGATGATAATTGAGGGATAATTTTCTTTATTTCTCATTGAAACAATATGTTGTGACCCCTCATCTGAACCGTCTCGTCGAGACGGTTCAGATGGGGGGTCACAACATATGTTTTTATCTAGAATTAACAAAAATTATCCCTAATTATCACCAAATACTCCCTCTTACCTAGGACCCTGCACAGTGTACGTTTTTAAGGACAAAACAGGTAGTTATCCCCAAATTATCATCATCAAATACTCACCTGGTCAGGAGTTCTGGGTTTGAGTAGCTTCAGGTTACCTCTTAGATTTTATCTATATATCAGTGCTGTAGTTAAGCCAAGCTTTTGGAATTATCACCCCTGGTTAACTATGTATAAACAAAGGCTGTTACGAAATGAAAAAGAGCTGTAACGAAATGAAAAAGTCATAGTTACAAGGTCGTTTGGTAACTAAGACTTTTTCATTTCATAGCAGCTCTCTTTTGTTCCGTGACATCCTTGAAAACATAGTTAACCAGGTGTGATTAAGATATTATTTCCCCACCAAGAATGTTTTTGGGACTCACTACATACATTCGGTTGAGATATAAAAATATATGATAGAACTGACCCGAACTCGTGGCTTACCTCAAGTTCTGTCTATTGTTGAAAGATTTCAGATTTTAAATATTTTCACAGCATTAAAGAATTGTATCTTCCACAAAATACCGGTAGAATCAAGCTTATGTAGGCAAATTTGGTTTTCTTATTTGAGACACAACACGACAAAACCAACAATGTGGTTGTGCGCCCAGCGCAGACTCAGATCAGACTGGACATCCGCTCAGTCAGATCAGACTCGTCGCTAAGCGCTTAAAGGGTAGCTAAGGGTCTAAGTTACCTCCATGCGGACAGCGAAGACTCTGATCAGATTGGGCGGATGCCCAGGCTGATCTGAGTCTGCACTGGGCGCACAACCACATTGTTGGTTTTGTCGTGTCGTGGCTCATTTCTCAGTTAAACCACACGTTGTGACCCCTCGTCTGAACTGTCTTGCCGAGACGGATATGAGGGGTCACAACAAAGACTCTGATTAGACTGGGCGGATGCCCAGGCTGATCTGAATCTTCACTGGGCGGACATGCCACTTTGTTGGTTTTATAGTGTCACGGCTCACTTAAACATAATTATCAGCTTTATTTTGTTTTTAGTTATAAGTGCTAAATTGCTGTTCTGTTTGCATATGTAAATGTGCATTTGTCAATCATAGCTTCAGGTTAAGAATCTTTGTAGTTTGTCAGGCAGTATGCTTAGAGTTGACTTTCTAAAAAAAAATGGCAAACTATATTTGTGTGGCTGTGAGAGCTTTATCATTGAAATCACTGTTATGGTCCTCATTGCCAAGTATTTGATTGAGAATGGGCCCCAGATAAGTGTTTCTAAGATAATGCAGATCTGATGCATTGCCGCAATGTACATTTTGTTTTTCCATTAAACAGTACATTTAGAGCCCTTTTTTTAGAACATCCTCATCAGTGCACTTGTAATTAGGGCACACAATGTAAGTTAAACCACTTGCACTCAGAACGGCCAAACATTTGTTAAGTTTTGGTCGTTCTGAGAGCAATAGGATTAAAACAGTTATTCCAGGTTTGTCATGAATAAAACTATTCTTCTTGTATGGAACTGTGCTAAAAGTCAGCAATTATAGAGTGCAATAGAACCCTGAGACTTACTGAATTATCCATTCGAGCCTCGACACAAGAAAACCAACAAAGTTGTTGTGTACCCAATGCAACCTCTGACCAGTCTGATCGAGTCTTTGCTGTCTGCATGGAGGTAGCTTAGACCCTAAACTACCCTTGAAGCGCACAGCGAAGACTCTGATCAGACTGGGCGGATGCCCAGGCTGATCTGAGTCTGCGCTGGGTGCACAACCACATTGTTGGTTTTCTCGTGTCGTGGCTCATTTATTGTTGATGTGAAACAGGGAAGACTCAGATCAGACTGCGCAGACTGATCAGTCTGTTCTGTTATCACATACTGTTAGGTACTTTTTTTGATGTAATGACTCATATATATTACATTAAGCCCCATATTTTTCTGCCAATTTTACAAAGGGGAGCAACTTTTGTGACTTCTTGTTTGATACCCTCGATGATGTGCTTCTAATATCGTCTACTCTTAGAGGAATGAATTGGCTCCTAGGAGAACAATCTTTCCTTTTAAGTGTAGGAGACATTTAGAAGGGAGGCAAGAACAAAATGGCAGAGTCACTTCCCCTTAAAGTACCTAAATTCACCTTTAAATTTGGCAGATGTTGTGTTTAAATGAAAATGAAACTATTCTAATGCTTACAATGATATTAGTTGCATTGTTTCAGGAAAGCTTAATTTCTTGCCTCCTTTTGAGGTCGGTTTATTCAGCAAGTAACATTTTATGTTTGTGACTTTTTGTAGGGCTATAGGTGATTGGTACTACCATAAAAGCCTTACTGTTTGGACAAAAATCTTAGTAGTCACACAGTTTTGGTACACTGACATGAACTTTTCATCAACGTTCGGTCAATGTTGTGAAAGCCTCACATGCTAACTGGGTCTCGGAGCAAACAATATAGATTCAAAACCAGCAGCTTCAAAAGAAACTTTGAGATCAGACTATGCCCTGTTCATACTCTGGACAATTATCGAAGCTAGAACATACTGACCTATTAATTCTTATTCATACAAGTATCAGACAGTTAAATGTTCAAGATGTCCAAATGCGTAGGGTTGATATGGTAATATTTGTTATATTTCCAGCTAGTCAAAACATTGTTTTTTAGTTGTAAATTAAAGTAGGCTTGATGCAACTTAGCTTTGTTAGATTTCCTTTGTGAAACATTTACAGTTTGAGAAGCATCCGTAAAGGATTCTGTTCCATGTGGGAATTACGGCTAAAACCAGCTTGCTTAGGTCGTAATTTAACCCTTATATTGCCAAAAATTAAAATTGTTGACTTTGCAAACAGTGTATATCCAGATGAGGCAGCTCTTAATGAGCAGCCTCACCTAGAGCTACACTGTTTGCTCTCTAGCCTTTGAAGTCTCAATATATTTCAGCTTGGAGGAAACATTTTTTTGTAATTCTTAAATTTTGTCATTGCTTTTTTGGCACTTTAAGCCTTGACATACAAATTAAGTTCTGTTATGCAGATAGCAGACTCTCAAGGGAACTAAACAGTTGGTCTTGAACCTTGCTATTTGCTTATTTGCTACATGCCCATTTCACATTATGTGAAAGCAGAAAGAGTGGTAAGACTTTGCACACCTTTCAAATACACACACATTCTGAAGAAATGGTATTGAATACTCATGCAGCCGCTGTTTATACCCATGTAATTTCATATGGAATAGAAATCTTTGTTGATGTGCCAGCTGATGTGATTTTATGTATGATTATGCCATATAGTTTCATGATTTCCAGTTGATGATTGCTGAACACAAATACAAATATATGTATGACACAAAAGCATTGATCGTAGTTCTGTTTATTGAAAAAATGTTTTTTATGATCCTGATTAGCTCTTTTCTATAGGCACAGGTCAGAATACTTGTAAAATACCACTCGGGGCCTAGTTGTCCAAAACTAGCAACATTGTTGGTTAACGCTACGTCAGAACTAGAGGTTAAACATTGCATGCAAAAAATGTACTCCCCCCCCCCTCCCTTTCTTGCATTGCAAAAGCTCCTCACTGTTTTTTCAACAAAAATACATTTTATTTGTATAGAAGACTTAAGGTGAGGTGGGAGTAATTCAGCGCCGCCGTGCGGCAGTTTCTGTCACTACGTTACGTAATGACGTCAAACGTTCCGTTTGATATAAACAAGATGGCGTCGACGTTAGCCGCTTCTGTGATCACTACATGGTCTGCCAACAAAATGCAAGGAGGCTGAGGGATGGGTGAAATTTAAAGGAAATAGAAAGTGCCGTAGAGAAGAAACGGAAAAAGTATAGTCAGTTTTCCGTGCGGAAGACTACGTGCGGGATAGCTGACAGTATTTTTTTATTTTTTTAGTTTGTTAGACGGAGTTCGCAGCTTTTGATTGCATGCAAAAATTTCATTACAAATTTACATACGAAAACAAAGCCTTGTGAAATTGATTCCAGAATCGTACTAGTACAATGGGTAGTCAGATCACTGTCTACACTTAGACCACGCACTTTACAGTTAACATGGTAGCAGCCATAGACACAGACGTTTTCATACCACACACGCTTGAAATACTAATCAGCAAAATTTCAGTTATATTAAAAATTCTAAGACTATTTCTAGCATTTGAATAACGCCACACAGTCGTATCAACATCGATGCAATGTCGTCAGAATATTTTATCGACGTTGACAGGATAATTCAACGATCACTTCTGTCAATGAGATAAAATCACTGTGGCGTTTGTTCTTCCTTGCATTTCTTTCACTTTTCTGTCTTTCATTTCTTCTTTCTGTTTCAAGTGTGTATCAAAGAGTCTTTTTATTGTATCTCCTAGACACTAAAGTGAATCCAAGCTGCCTATCATTTTTACAGAGAGGGAGAGAGAGAGAGGAGTCGCCGAAGTCCAGTCGTTGGAACACTAGGTTATAGTGCAGAATATTATAGGCTCTTTCTTGCGTTGGGTCAGAACTGGAAAACTTGACTCGCTTACATTGTACAACGACATGTTGGCAAGGGAATTTTTCAAATGTCATAACACATGGAAGTCCGCTCTAGTTGTTGCTTCAGAGAGTTTGTCAACTGGGGTGCGCGTCAATTGTATGGGAGGGCATAATGGCAATGTTTTCGAAAAAAAAGTTTAAACTACCAAAAAAATAGTTTGTTAAGACGGCTTATGCAGAGATTGAGAGAAAAGCATTACATCTGTGTTCATCCTGCACTTTCCTGACGATGACAATCATAAGTGATGAAAGTCCAGACAAATTTTGCCGATAGCCTACAAAAAGCGACGACTGATACGTGACGCGTAAAGTGAGTAACGTTAACGTCACCATGCGCAACGCTAACATTTCAGTCTAAAGAGAGGGCAAGCCGGGCATTTTATGCGCACTAGCTCGAAAGTTAAGTCGGCGACCTACTATTTTTATTGCTTTAATATAAACTTCTGTCATTGGGCTATACTGTGTTAGTTTTTGAAGAAAAAAATGTGTTTTGTTTTCTCAGAATGAAGATTTTTATCAAAGAGTGACGAGTAAAAAAGTGCGTTTTCCATAGAAGGCCATTATAACGTCGGGTCGAAAAAGTGGAAAAATTGACGTTTTTTAGGTCAGATATCTTGAAAACGACATCGGCGACCCCCCTTTTTTATTACATTTTCTGAAAGAGGGACTTAAAATGTACAATGTAAGGAAGTATGAATAAAATCATGTGTTTTGTCAATTACTCCCACCTCACCTTAAAGAATCTTGATGACTAAAGACTTTGTTCAGCAAACGATGCTTTGAACAACAGGGTCATGTACAGTTTCTGCATTGCCTAAAGTTACGAGACATTCCCAGATAGTTGATGCTTGACCAGATTCAAAGGACAAGTGTTATACAGATACTTGTTTGGAAAAAAAAGTGTCCTGCATCATAAAAGATCTGGCATGATGGAAGACTAATGCTGCAGTCATCTGTAGGTACTTCAAATTATACATGGGTCATGCAAATGAAATGTCAACAGTAAAGACCTGTCTTCAGAGACTTTATTCAAGTTTTATTCATGGCCATGTAAAAGTCATACAGCAAATTACAGAATTCATGCAGCAAATGACCAAGAGCTGTAATAGACAGCATATATACAGGCTTTCTTAAGCACTGTATACTTCTGGGCTTGTTCAGAGTTAGTTTGGCCATGAGGCAACTATGTTAAAGGGTCACACTTCCGATCTGTGACTGAGTGCCTGAGTTTGTATTTCACAGAAATAAAATGCATCTCTTATATTAAATAATTGAGGTGATAGGGAAAGGCCGTCTTCACCAGAATTCTGTCTAAGGTTTACCCTGTCACCAGCTGTTGAATGAATCTTAGTGAGAAAAGTGATCTCAAACCAACCATATCATTGTGAATGAATGCCTGAAAATTAATCCTTAATGCCCCAAAAAGCAGACGACAAAATTTACGTCTGCAGAAATTAAAAAAATTGTTTTGTCCAAGCTATATCATATTGAGAATTCAGAGACTATACGGCAAACAGTGTAGATCCAGATGAGGTGGCTCATTATGAGCCACCTCATCTGGATCTACACTGTTAGCAAATTCAACAATTTTTCAGCTTTGGTGCTTTAAGGGTTAAAATATAGTTGAGCCAGGCGGAAAAGTGACCATGGGATACAAGTTAATTCAGACTCTGCAGTATCCTCAGAATTAATTTTATGGAGCATCTACTGACCTTTTCATTAGGGTGTATGGGTTGTCCTCCATGTTTCTGTGCCCGTTTTACAAAGGGAAACAACTTCTATGACTTCTGTTTGCTTACTTGAATTACCTAATCCCTCCAGCTTTGGGTCTACCCTTACGGGAAAGAATTTGCTCCTATGACAGCAAATTGTTTCCTGTAAGAGTTAACCCCCATTGAGAAGGGAGGCAAAATGAAAAGGATGGGAGTTATTTCCCATTGAAAGTGTACTCATTCATCTTAAACCTCCCATACTGAAGTGGTTCTCACGAGTCACAGTATGTTTTCTTGGGGAGATATTGAGTTCTGCTTGATATCTCTTACTGTTTTCTTTCTGTGCATAGAATTCAGTTGTTTTAGCAAATTTTAATGCTATCTTTGCCAAAATTTGAAACAGTGTCATATTGTTGGCATCTACGGTACACTTGTGGCTGAATAAAAGAGTTGTGTCTTTTGGTGAAAAATTGTTTGTAGCCTTCATACATTTTCATTTTGAACATTCATATGTGTTGCAACGCATTTTGTATTTATTGTTAAGTTTACAACCAGACAGGCTATATGTATCCCTCACAAATGATATTTGAAACATATAAGCATTGTAGACATCAATAGGGCACTACGTGTCTGGGTCTAAGCTTAATACATGTAGTTAATTGTTTTGTGTGGTTCACAGGCTACCAAACTAGTGAAAGTTTGGTGAAATTTCATCTGTTAAATTTTCAGAGCTCTATATAAGATGAGAAGTAATGATTCTTCTAGCAGTACCATGTTTATTTGGTTGTAAGATGAAAGTTTCACCTCCCCTCTAGAATGAATTCGAAATATCTAAACCAGGCCCCGAGGTTATAAAACATTTTTTGTGCTCAACTCAGCTGAGCATGTAATTTTCTCTGCTGATAAATATGTAAATGCCAACTAATGTTGGCATTTTCATATTTATTAGCAGAGAAAATTTGATACTCAGCCAAACTCAGCAAGAAAACCACTGTACTTATCAGTAATTTGCTATTTGCCAGCAGATAAAATTTCATGCTCAGCTAAGTTGAGCACGATAAAAGTTTTATACACTTGGGGCCTGGCTTGGGTGATTCTGCTACAAGATGGGGGTTTTCCCTTCCAAAGCGATCCCAAAAATCTAGATCCATCTTACAAGATGGAGCTAGAGTTTTTGGGTTGTTTAGAGGGGTAAAAAAAATCTCCCTGTCTTCTAATCTAAGAGATAAAGTAGTATAAGTTTTGGCCTCTTGTAAGAACTGAAAGAGGTGGTTGCATATCTTACCAAAGCAATTTTAATGTTGGGACACAAGCATACATTTTTACTGAGACGTAAGAAAACGTGTCCATAAATCATTATTGTCCCATCTTCTATGGAGCTCCGACTCTTGTTAAAAAATATACCAGTGACCCATCAGTAGCATACTTTGATATACTCAACATCAGAATGTTACTCATCCTCTAGAATCTGACACAATTCACTGATATAGTGCTTTTTGACACAAATATCTACTGCAATTTATCAACATATATGGCCAATGGGAGGCAATCATCATATACATTGTAGTACTTACGTTGCTGTTTTTTCTCATTTCTTGTTTTGTGTAGTTGTTTGAAATCATTCAAAAAAAATCAGTTTGTGAGAATGTCACTGTAACTGCAACTAATCCTTTAGCGCAGTCCATAAAACACATTTGAGCCGCAACACTAGAAAATCAACAAAGTGGTTGTGCACCCAGCACAGACTCAGATCAGCCTGAGCATCCGCCCAGTCTGATCAGTCTTTGGTGTCCGCATGGAGGTAGCTTAGACCCTTAGCTACGCTTAAAGCGCTTAGCAAAGAGTCTGATCAGACTGGGCGGATGCCCAGGCTGATCTGAGACTGCGCTGGGCGCACCACCACTTTGTTGGTTTTCTCGTGTTGCGACACATTTATGCTTGCAAGAGTTGTACTTCCCAATGTCAATCTTGGTATGTATGTAAATCAAGTATGAAAATGGGAGACTACTGGATTTTCCCTTGTAGCCAAATATTTAGTTTGCAAAGGGAGGAAATTCTTATAGGTTAAGGATTTAATATTAAGTTGTCTCCCTTCTCCAAGGTGTAGGGGTACACAGCCATTTTTTTTCATCATTTTCACAAATGAGAACAACTTTTGTGACTTCGTTTTGCTTTCCTGGAGGAAAAACCCTTCCAAAATGGGGTCTACTCTTGAAGGAATTTGCTCCTAGGAGCAAATTATTTCCTTTAAGAGTTGACCCCTATTGAAAAGGGAGGAAAAAATAAAAAACAACAGAGATGCTTTTCATGAAAGTGTACCTAATCACCTAAAGGGAGAACTCTAGTGTCTCCCTTTGCCGGTAGTTATCGATAATTTCCCTGTAGAAACAATTCCTGTTACACACCTGGTTAACTATGTTTTCAAGATCTTGGGAAAGGAAAAAGAACTGTTATGAAAGGAAAAAGAGTCATAGCTACCAAAGGACCTGGTCATCAGGTTGTTTGGTAACTAAAACTCTTTTTCATTACAGCTCTTTTTCGTTTCGTAACAGCTCTGTATATGCATAGTTAACCAGGGGTGGTTATGTGCCGAATATCCTGTGATGATATTTCACAATCAAAGGATTGGTGGGTGTGGAAATTTTATTCAATGTTGGACCCAAATGTTTTGTTGACCATTGAGTCATATTACAAGGAACAGGTATCATGGTTTACCCCCAGAACATGCCGAAAGAACTGCCATAGGAAACATTGTAGATCCAGTTGAATCTGTTCCTATGGAGCAATGATCAGGGTGTGCAGACTTTGCTTACATTTGTTTATTATGATGATGCTTTATAGCTTGAAATGCTTTCATTCTCTTGTACAGCCAGGGGCATAGCTAGAGGCTATTACATGATATGCACACTCAGGTGTTCTTCTTGAGAGGTGGTTTAGCCTTTGGATATTTCATAAATTCATGAGAGTTGGCAGTTTGTATTGAAATTTTGCCAAATTTACAGCATTTCAGACTGCAAATATGCTGGTGCCTGTTGAAATTTTGTCAATTTGACAAAATTTCAATACGCACCTGCGTATTTGCGTATAGGCAGCTACGTCCCTGACAGCTGGCAGTAAGCTTAGTGAAGTCTTCAGAAGTGGCTATTGTGTCCACAAAAAATGTAATTCTTCTGATTCACAGTTGAGCAGTGAAATATAACCAAAAGGGACACACTGAAGATGCTACTTTAATATGTGCAGCGTATTTAAAAAGTTTACAATGTCTAAAGAAGGTCATTATGACCCAGTAATTTTTCAGCAATTTTTATGAGAAAATCTAGAATGCTGTTTCAAGCTGGCCAATAGTGGTCAGGTACAGTGGGAAAAATGTGAAAAGCCTGCAGTGATATACCACAATAAATCAGTACATGTTCATGTATTGGAGAGCAATGGTGGCTTTAATTTTTTCATGGAAGGACAAAACAGTAAACTTGTCTAGGGTTCAAGGTTATAAAACTTGAGAATAATCTCAAACTCAAATGTTTGAGAATGTACTCAAATTTTATAGCCTCTGGGCCAGGTTTTCAGATAAAACTGCATCTGTAGCCTAAATCTTGATAGCTGTTTCCTTGTGATCTGACTTTTGTTTTATCAAATGTTGTGTGATAATTGTTATATACCACACATTTGTCTTACAAAGAATTATTAAATGATAAATTTGAATAATGTTTCTGGTTGTTTCTTCATTCCAGATAAATGCAGTGGCATGAGGCTTTTTTTTAGCTGGCTTGTATGAATGTACAGGAAGAGTTATTGCACTACCCCTGTCGGTGTTAAAAAATGTTAAGAGATTTTTTTTGAAACACTGAATGACTAAAGTAGCTAATAAGGCAAAATCTTTACACAGACAGAAATGTAAACAACAGTCGATACACTTGTTTCAGATGACTACTCAGAGCTCTAGATAAGAGGGAGGATTTGGTGATAATTAGAGATAATTTTTTTTAATTCTGCATAAAAACATGTTGTGACCCCTTATCTGAAACGTCTGTGACCCCTTATCTGAAACGTCTTGACGGGACGGTTCAGATGAGGGGTCACAACATATGGTTTGAATAAGAAATAAGAAAAATTATCCTTACTCCCTCTTATCTAGAGCTCTGCAGTACTGAAAAATAATTCATTCATGAGTGTTTCATGACTTCTATGTTAAAAATCATTTGCTATTGCTCTTTCATTCTTTATGCATATGCCTTACAACGTTAGTGAATTATTTCTCCGTAACCAATAAATTATTTCATCACCTTGCAAAATAGTTACTTCCCTTAACGTATTTCTGTGAATGGAGATACTCCAGTAATGTTCTCATTATAATGGGAAGGGAAAATGGTTAAAACATATAACTGCAATGAACAAAGAAATAGGCGAAAAATTTCCATTTTCTTTATTAAAACACATTGTTCTAAAAATGTAACCAAATTTAAAAAAGTACTATATTGTAAATACTTTAAAAACTTACAATGTTACGAGAATTGAAATACACACAAAAAAATCTATGATCATGTTTTTCCAACTGAATTTCTCATTAATCTTCAAATAAATATGCGGTCAACTCTAAATCTCAACGGCACAGTTCATTACAAATTATTGATATCACAAAGTAAATTTTCTGGTCCCAGAAGGAGAGTATTTTAAGGTACCAGTGTTTGAGATATGAAGGGCTGACTGTATGTTAATACTATTCAACCCTCTGTATCATGTCGAGTGGATGTGCCCATATCGGATCATGAGACGCCTGCATCGTGTGACACAGCAATCTGGGTACAGCCAATTGATGTGACACATAGGGTCAGACCAAGCTACTTTAGTAATGATTTGTTTATTATAGGCCTTTTTATCCGATTAAATATAGTATTAAAACATCATGTAAAACCAAGAAAACATTATGCCTTATTGTAATGTCACTAGTAACATTTGGTCTGATTTTTGCAGTAATAATAAACATGCAGAAATAACATATGAAGAAGGAACTCAGACAGACAATAGCCTCGCTTTAATGATCACTGTCTCTGTGTAGTCATAAAAACATGATGAGGAATTTCATTTGAACTCAGTTGAAAGGAAATGGCTATGATTTATCTATGTGATTCCACGTGTTTCATAGAGAAAAAAGAATAATGTCAACAAGGATGTTCTGAATCATATTTTATCATATGAGGTCGCTGTTATTCAGTGGATAATGTCATGTCATAAAAATTGTATGACCACAAGTGCAATAACACTTTGGCGCATACATGTTACGTCACTGACAACGTTCATGCCAACAATGCAATTTCTTATTGAAATAATGTTCATTTTGAAGGCGATAAATTCCCTTTTAAAAGGTCATATGATAAACAGAATCTTACACTCGTGGTCATTTCATATGCAATTTATGAAACTCACCTCAGCAAGTTTCATAAATTTCATATGAAATGACCACTTGTGTAAGATCCTCTATGTATAGCAAACATTTCTGGAGAAGCCAGAAAGATTCTGTAATTATCATTCAAAATAATCTGAGCCGCGATGTGAGAAAACCAACAAAGTGGTTGTGCGCCCAGCCCAGACTCAGATCAGCCTGGGCATTCGCCCAGTCCGATCAGAGTCTTTGCTGTCAGCATGGAGGTAGCTTAGACCCTTAGCTACCTTTAAGTGCTCAGTGAAGAGTCTGATGAGACTAGGAAAATGCCAAGGTAGATCTGAGTCTGTGCTGGGCGCACAACCACATTGTTGGTTTTCTCGTGTCGTGGCTCATCTGGTTATAAGACAGGGTGTTTTCCCCTCCAGAATAACTCCAAATCTCTGAACCAGTCTTGTGTAATTATGCATTAAGAGGAATTTTTTCTCTTCCAAAACAGTCCAAAAATATCTAGATCCATCTTAAGATGACTACAGTAGAACTTCAACGGCTCGAACCCTGATGGCTTGTTACCTCTGCCTAGCTGGAACTCTGTCCTTGGTCCCTAGAGGTCACTTTATATAGAATTTAAACCTGGATGGCTAGAACTACCCTTGGCTGGAACTAATTGTGATAGTCCCCAACCTGTTTGAGCCAATGAAGTTCTACTGTATAAATTTTTGGTTCCTGTTGGAGGGGAGAAGCCCCGTCTTATAAGTGAACAAATATGCCACTCTACTCCACATTCCCACAGCTACTGCTATAATGATTTCTTATTATCTTTCACAAAGTCAGTCACAGTGATTTCCCCTGATAAAACTTTGGCACGCACATCCTCCTGGTTCTTCAGTGTGAACACCAGAGCTCGTATAGTTCTTCTGTAGGCATTGTTAATCCTTCTGTTATGTTGCTGAAATGTCTCTCTTTCTATTGTCTCGGGCAATTTGTGACTAGCCTGTAAAAGATTTCTTATGTAAGTACAGCTCTAGATAAGACGGCGTATTTGATGATAATTAAGGATAATTTTTCTTATTTCTCATCGAAACCATATGTTGTGACCCCTCATCTGAACCGTCTCGTCGAGACGGTTCAGATGAGGGGTCACAAAATATGTTTTTATGCAGAATTAACAAAAATTATCCCTAATTATCACCAAATACGCCCTCTTATCTAGAGCTCTGTGTAAGTACAGTCAACACTACATTTCTCAAAGTTGAAGTTCATCTCAAACTACTGATATCTCAAAGTAATTTTCTGGTACATTTATCTAAAACTAATGATATCTCAAAGTGAATTTTCTGGTACCAGAAAATTACTTTATCCCACAGTAATTTTCTGGTACATTTATCTGAAACTATTGATATCTCAAATGTGAATTTTCTGGTACCAGAAAATTACTTTGAGATATCAGTAGTTTGATATAGCAGGAGTGAAAATTTAAAGAACACAAGGATGTGTGTCCATACTATCTTATTTGATATAAGAAGGTACTTTGAGATGGAAGTGCTTGAGTGTATGAGAGTCAACTGTACTTGTATCCAAAGGAGATACTCTTAAAGGTAAAATTTGCCCATTCTTTAGTGAGTGGGTTACTCATAGAGGGAAGAATTCGCTCTCTTTGGGGAGCAAATTCTTTCCTTTATAAGTAGCCCATATGAGAAGGGAGGAAAATATTTCCATGTCAGAGTGAGCTTCCTTTGCAGTGAATCCAAACATTTTAACAACGTAATAAGGTTCCAACACAGCCGATTTTTCATTTTATGCACTCTAAGTTTTTTTTTTTTTCAGTGTGTATTTGCTACAATTAAAGATGAAATTCTGAAGATACAATATCCTTGTGGGAGGTGAATGTTTCAAAATGAGCAACCCACAAGACATAAAGTTAATTCTAAAATTGCCCTAAACAGTGGATTGGCTTTAAACTAACAAAGATGACTACACTGGAAAATAATCAGTACACATGCCACACTTGCAACTGTGACTAAAATGCACTCACAAATTCACAATATATTCTAGCATGCATCATGACTGTTTTCTTCCTTTAATAAATTTATTGTTTTGAGAAAAAGATTTCAATTTGTGTCATACAGTGACAATGCACATAGTCACTGTTTGCCTGAAATTGAAATCTTTTTTTCAAAACAATAAATTATAAACCTACACAGAACTCCAGATAAGACTGGGGTTTCTATGGTAACAATGAACAGTTTCTTGCAACAAACTCTTGAGAAACATAATATTGTGCATCCTCACTCCTTAGTGATGTGGAACAGTTCTAATGTGACCCACTGCATCTTTTAGCAGCAAATAAAAAATCCAAGAATAAGTAACCAAATCCTACCTTATATGGAGCTTTGAGGAGCCCCAGTAGCTCAGCAGATTAAGCCCTGGCCTGCTAATCTAGTGATGCCGAGATCGATTCCCAGAGGCAAAAATCTTGCAACCATAAAGAGTTCCAGTGCACACAGCCCTTCATTGTCACTCACCCATCATCCTGATATGACTGCAATACTGTTGAAAAGGATATTAAATCACAATTCATCCATCCATTCGGCATCTATTGGCACCCATAACATGTTCAAGCATGGATGGATGGATGCCTTGCCATTTTATGTCCTTTTTACCAGTATTTCAGTCATATCAGGACAATGGGAGGGTGATAATCAATGAAAGGCTGTGAGCAATGGAACCCCATTTAAAGTTAGAAAGAATTCCACCATCAGCAGGTCTTGAACCTTGGACTACTAGATCAGCAGGCCAGGGCTTAACCCACTGAGCTACCGAGGCTCCTCTGCTTCTTCGTAATTTAGTTTCAATATAATGTTATTCAACCGTAACACTATGCCTGGCCCTTTCCAAAAGGAGCAATCTGATCAGGTTCTCCACTGTCTGCCATTCTATCTGCTTCTTTCAAATGCATTACTGCTTTGAAAAACTAAAAGTGTTAAGTGTCTGGACATTTATGGTAATTATTCAAGGTAAAGTTAAAAGGTAGTTTTTATTACCTTTAACTATGGCAATTATTATGGACATCCTAACTTTTTTAATTGTTTACATTAGTTTATCTTGATTCAAACATACCAATAAAGAAAGTGAATCTGCCAGCAGATTCCTCCCTGTTGATCTCAATTTTTCTGTCTTTGCATCACACTGTACCTCCATCATGGGCCGTTCCAGGTGTTCAACAAAATGTGTCCGCCATTTTATATACACCTTCTTAGCAGCCTTTTTAATGTCTTCATCTTCATAATTTTTAAGTTTATTTATCACTCTACCTGAAAAATATAAATAAATGAATACAAATAAATATAATAAATATTAAAAGAAACAAAATACAACAGGTAACGTTTCCCACAGCCTAATAGCTGTAGGGCAGTGGGGGTAAGAGACCCACTGTATCTTGGGAACAGCAGAAGAAAGGCGGAGCCCATCCCTCTCCTTTCGCTACCGTATCCTTCCCTGATTCGAAAATGGTACCCATTTACTGCTGGGTTGGCAGAGAGATTTTTCCAGTCGTCCGATGGTGAAACCTGGGCACGATCTCTTTCTGCACCATAACCGACAATTTTGTGGAAGGCAGGGTCTTGTCTGTCTGCACACTGTCATAAAACAGAGCTAAACCAGTAAGCTCATGAAAAGTTTAAGCTGCCCCCCCCCCCCCCCCCCCCCCCCCCCCCGGCCATCAAGATCAGAAAAGCTATTCCCCAGCCATGCTTTCTGCGTTTATCATGCATCTGCTGCAAAATTCCACTAATAACAGAGGTATGATAACACAATGTGATATCATGTCACTGTAGAACTGCGCTTGCACGAATGTTATCAGGTCATGCCTTTAGAAGCGATCTCTGAAGACGATTGGCTATATACTGGCGTTGGCCATGATACCAGCTTTTGATTGGTTTAATGACGTCACCGACTTACATCATAACGCATTAGCGACGTCAGCAAGTTCGAATAAAAGTGTGTTTTCTTTTCATTTGTTTGAGTCTCCTTAAACCTTAAAACCTGCTAATGGTGCATGATAAATAGAAAACCATGTAAGTGTCTTTTGATATCAAGTTTATCAGGCTCGACCAGAAACACGTCGGACTGGCTCTGCAAGCCTCGCAATTCCTACGCTGTTTCTGGTCTCGCCTGATAAACTTGATATCAAAAGACATTAACATGGTATTCTCTATTTAGCACGAAAGAGGGAAATTGGCTAGTGCATGGATGTTTTACCATGTCAATTTGGCAGAATTTATTGGAACAAATAACTTCATTGAAATGAACAGCTCAGACAGACCCTGTTTACAATGAAGGCATTTGTTACCAAACTACAATGTATTTTGAAGTCACACTGATTTTGTTGCTATGAAGAAAAGCTATTTGAATAAGAGAACCAGTCCATGCATAACAAAATGACGATACGAAAAAATGTGCTATTGTAAAGAATGCAGTTATAATGGGGGTTGACTGAATATACATGCAAAGTTTCAGCCTTATTCCTTGAAAAGTCTGGTAGGAGTTGATAAGTTAAACAGTAACAGTGAATGCCAGTTTACCGGTATTACATAAAATTGGCATTCACTGCTACTATTCAACTTAATATGAATGACAATAGGGCAAATGACTCTTTTGCCTATATATTTACAACACAAACACAAATGTGCTATGTCACTCTAAACTACCACTGCCAATTTCACCGAAATCCCGAATAGTGATTTCAGGTTACTGAGAAACAAAATTTTCACAAAAGGTTGTGACTCACCTATAAGCACACTGTTGAAAAACAGAGCTACGCTAAAAAACATGACATAACAGTAAAAAGTCAATTTTCAATGTTTCAGTCTGAGTTATCTTTAAAAGAAACATGCTAAACTTTTAAGTTACCTATTTTTGTAGTCAGCATGACATGTCTTGGTGGTATTTTCTTGCCTAGTTCATTGAGGCTCTCCAATTTTTCTTTCTTGGATGAGGTTGGAAGCTGCAGTCTAGACTTGTGGTGCAGGATATCATCTATGACTACAACACCCTTAAAACAGCAACAAAATACAATGTACACATAAGCCGTGACATACCAAAACAGACAAAGTGGCATGTGTGCCATGCCAAAACTCAGACCAAACTGGGCATCTGCCCAGTCTGATCAGAGTATTGACACAGTATTCGATGTGTGCTTAAAGAATAGCTAAGGGTCTAAGCTACCTCCATTCTGACAGCCAAGACTCTGATCAGACTGGGCAGATCCAGGCTGATCTGAGTCTTTGCATTCCCATTCACGTAGAATTGTGCGTGAATCACGCGGAAATCATTCTAATCACGCATAAATTTTGGGGCAAGAACGTGCATTCACGCGCATATGTTTCTCTCACAAATATAAAAAAAATCATTATTTTCTTCATTCTACTGAGAGTCTGCCAGGCCAGATGATTTTTGTAGCCGAGAAGAGAGTCAGAAGTCGCTGTTTTGATCTGAAATGCGGGCCGTAGTAAGATACCATGCTTTCATTCACGTCCGTCACATCTGTTCTACGGCCAATCAAATTAATTATTGGAAAACACTACCACTAATCGGCTGCATGAATATTAATGACATGTGCGGTCATGTTGCGCACTAGAACTGTCATAATGGCCGACAGAATTTGTCCGTATTTTTGCGTTTATTTTCGCTGTTTCTGTTTGGAAACGGCACTTTCTATTTTTTATTTGGAAAGGAATCCATCAAATGATTAATATTGGATAAAACGAGGACCGGAAAAAAGGCATGACAGCAGTTTTCTTCATTTTTTCAGGCTTCAATTGGAAACACATCGGCACTTTAGTGTTTGTAAAAGAAGCGGACCAAGGGTTCCGGGTCATTTCGGCCCATGTCCATTTCGGCCCATAACTTTTTTGAGATAAAAAGTCATACCCGTAAATTTTACTTCATACCCGCAAATTTATAGATAGGGGGTATAAAAACCCTCAGTTTAAAATTTGAGTGGGAACACTGTTGCAGGGTGCAAATGCCACTTTCTTGGCGCATATGAACTATCATATGATAAAAACAAGGGCTTCGCAAGCGGCGCATAATACGCCCGTTTCAATGTCCTAAAGGAGTTACAGAATGAACAAGATTGTTTACCAAAGGATAGATAGGCAGACAAACAGAGGCAACCACTCTATAATTAACTAGAACTGTTGGCGAATCTGACCATACCCCCGCTTAACTGCTTAAATCAAGTGGTGTTATTTTCGTAACAAAAAGCATAGAGAGAGAGAAATCATTCTTACCATGTATACCAAATATGAATGGTTGCTGTGAAATCTGTTACAAAAAATTACATTATTCAAAGTAAAGAGAGAAAGAAAATCGGACAAATACAGGGAAGAAAAAGAGGAGAAGGCTGGTTCTCAATCCCATGATACAGTAAGTAATCATTAACCTGCATACCAAATATGACTACTCTAGCTTGCAAGGTTGTGGAGAAATCTTTGACAAAAAATTTCATTATTCAAAGTAGGGAAAGAAAGAAAATCAGACAAATGCAGGGAAGAATAAGCAGGAGAAGGCTGGTTCTCAATCCCACTATACAACATGTCGTCATCAACCTGCATACCAAATATGACTACTCTAGCTTGCATGGTTGTGGAGAAATCTTTGACGAAAATTTCATTATTCAAAGTATGGAAAGAAAGAAAATCGGACAAATACAGGGAAGGATAAGCAGGAGAAGGCTGGTTCTCAATCCCACAGTACAACATGTCGTCATCAACCTGTATGCCAAATATGACCAGTCTAGCTTGTATGGTTGTGAAGAAATCCTTGATGAAAAATTTGATTAAAAGGGGATGGAAGGACAGACAGATGGAAGGACAGACAGATGTAAACCTGTATACCCCCCCCCACCACCACCCCCACTTTTTCAAAGCGGGGGTATATAATGACTGCAACATTATTTAAATATCTAACACATCAAATACTGTTGTATAAGTTGCTTGTCAAAGTTGAACAAGGGAGATAACCTAAATATACTATATATACCATTTTTTGTTCTACTTTATATTGTGCAAGATAAATATACACAAAATAGCCTATAAGAACGAATGAAAGGGATTAACTCTAAAACGAAGAAAGGGAGAGCAGCCATTGTTGAACACGACACACCGTTGGGATTTCATACACATTGCTATGAAGTTTGATGAAGATATCTTGAATGGTTATCTAGTTATGGCGCGCACAAGACTTGCAGGGAAAAAATTAGTCAAAGGGGCATAATTTGGAAAGTAAGGAAGGGGGAGCAACCATTCTTGTACGCGACACGTTCCCCCAGCCAACCTAATACATATGCCTACCAAATTTCATGAAGATATCCCAAATGGTTACTGAGTTATGGCGCGCACAAGAATGTTTACGGACGGACAGCGCCATGACATATGTCGGCTTTTTTCAAAACGGGCATATAATTATAAAAATTTACACACCTTAAATAATTATGTTGTAATTGTCCTAAACATGCTAAAATTGAGCAGTTTGGTTTTACAAAGCATTAATCTGTCCAGGAGATGCAGATGGAATGGCAACAGTGTAGACCCTGATCAGACTGCTCTGCTGCACAGCAGTCTGATCAGGGTCTGCACTATTTGCTTAGATCTGTCTGTCCCAATATTTAGAATTTTTATGGTACACATAGTTTTTATTGCACATGAACAGATGTGAGCTTTTCCAAGTCTGACCCGTGAAGGAAGGGAAAATTGTTAGAAACCTTCTTGTGAAAACTCGTACTCTGAAACCAAGAAATTAAGCCTTGAATAAAGAAACTAGAGTATAGTTTATTCTTCTCAAAATCTCAGTAGAACTGTGGATAAGCAGGTATTTAATTCTATTTGCTTGTTGTACACACAAAACAGGACATTTATCAAAGAAGCTGGTGAACTTGCCCAGAACTTAACATTCAGAATGTGTGTTTACATGTTTTGACTGCATGACTCATTATAAAATTCATGTTTCACAAGCAGTGATTTTTGCCTCTATATATGTGGTGCCCATAAAAAGCACCAGTTCCAATTCAAAATAGTATCTTTTTTTCCCAACTGCAAGTTGAAAAATTCCAAACTGCAGGAAGAATACAACAACGTGATTTTTCCTAATTCTGTGGGCACCGGCACCATTCCTAAAACAGTGAAAAAAATCACTGATGAGAAATAACTGTTCACACTTACAAAAGAAAATATGATACCACCTGGAATTCATCCTTATTCAATACTGTTAACCCTGACCCCCTGAAATAACTAATCAAGCCAATTTTTCCTTCATTAGTTTTGACCTCTGATCACAGCCAATTTTCACACTGTTTTCAACAGTTTGTGTCTCAGGGATACTCATAATGAGCATGAATCTATTTCAATTAGGAAGGGTCAAGTTAACTTGCACACATACAAGTGCTAAAGCCGAGGGTCTGTCCATTAAAACAGCAAGTTTCAAGTTTCAAGACAATGTTTATTTAAGGGGGCAGAATATTGCTTGGGGCAAAGATGGAAACAATAAGATGTCAGAATGGTTATCTGTTTTATACTTAAGTTAGACAATTAGTCTAGGTGAAGTACATAGAGGTGTTATAGGTATGGCTTAAGCTATAGTATGGCGTCAACTATTGAATACATTAATAGCAGTCAGATAATAATTTGTCAACTATGGTTGGGTACTGCTGAGCCACTTGGGGAACGTTGTTACCAGAAATAAAACAGAACAGAATTTGTCATAATCGGTCCTAAAACTGAACACCACACATCATTACCAAACTATTACTAACCATGAAGCCAAAAGATCCTATATGGAACTTCTATGCTGTTGTTGACCAAGACAACAAGTCCAGTGCCAGATGTATTGACTGCAAAATGGTAGTTAGTGCCAAAGCTTTATGACTTCTTGCCCACAGAGAGAAATGTCCAGCCAACAGACACTCCCAGAAGAGACGATCCTCCAATTTCAGTGAAAATATTACGTCAGTTGACCAGTATTATTGAAATACCCTATGGATTATGAGTGTAGGTTATTGAATAAATTCCAGTCCGGTCAATTTAATCGACCAGTATTTGCCGCTGTTTACTGGTAAATACCGCCTGCATGGAACATACTCATATTTGCCCGCATTTTTGCCAGCCTTGACCTGTTATTTTGAGATTTGAAGAACTAGTCTTCAGATGAAGATATACATATTAATTGGGGTGGGCTTTTTTCAATGAAAAAGTGTGTGTGGAAATGCAGCCTTATAGCTTTCTTACATATCTTCTGATTTTCCTCAACTTAACCTCTTGTTTTCTTCTTCCTCAAAAGTAACGCTATGGTCAATTTCATAAGAGATAGAAAAAGGGTACGAAAGAAATTGGAGCGAATCAGACAATGCATTTGACCACGATTTTTATTACCTTCAGGGACGTTATTGTCGCCTGTTTCATTCTTGATGATCCAGCTTTAGAGGTCGAAGGTTTTAACTGGTCAGGAGTTGGATTTCTAATCACAAATTTGTCCATTTTGCTCTTTTTTTGGCCAAATAGTCGCAAAATTATGCAGTTTGTTTACTTCCGGTTGACCATAGACTGACCGAAACGCATCAATACGCCGGAAATGGTACCCAAACCGAACCGAATTACCTGCGGTACCGGGTTTCACCGAACGTAGGGAAAACAATAAATATTTGGCAAAGCAGTGAAAGGCAATATTTTAATGACATTTCTATGTGCTTCGCTATACAATGCTTGCTTGGTTCATAGGAGAAGTTTGCTGATTTAACACATTTGTTTCTTTTTTTCCTTTACGTCTTAACCTACTCAAAGGACTTCAGACGGGGTTTGGTACCCTACCCTACCCTACCCTACCTACCCTACTCTACTACCCTGCCCCATTCCACCCTACCCCCACCCACCCCACCCAACCCGGCTCGTCACGGCTCAATATTTTTTTTTAATTTACACTGTAACTGTGAAACAAGATCCATCTGTCCTCAGTCGGCCTTTGCACTTCGCATTTAGGCCTACACATCTCCATGACATATCAGTAGATTTCAAGACGCTGTCAAACGGGTATCTCTGACCCTCAGAATACAGATTTTTTTAAAAACAGAAATTTCCATGTCTTTCTTATTTCTTGTCGAACTCTTAGTTGGAATTCCGATTATCTTTCTTCTAGGAAACAACAAGTTCAAGTGAATTCGACAACTTCGGAAATCTCACTTATCACCGCAGGTGTTCCTCAAGGCTCTGTTCTTGGTCCTCTTCTTTTTCTTTTCTATGTGAATGATATTTCTGAAAATCTTTTGAGTCTGACAAGGCTTTTTGCGGACGACAGTACATTATTCTTTTCTGCTACTAATTAAGAAGATATTAAAGGAATTATCAATCATGATTTGACTGTTATTCACTCTTGGGCTTTAACTTGGTTAGTAGATTTTAATCAGAGCAAAACAGAGGCGATGCTCTTCTCTCTTAGACCAGTTACACAGTTTCCTTCATTACTATTTAATAATACGTCTATAGAGTTTGTTGACTCTCACAAACATCTCGGTATTACTTTTTCGGACAATGGACAGTGGCATACACATATTGAGAATATTTTGTCTTCTGCATATAAAATATTAGGCATTATGCGTAAACTGAAATATACTTTCAGCAGAACTGCTTTAAACCAAATTTATATATCATATATTAGACCTCTTCTCGAGTATTTGGCAATTGTATGGGATGGCTGTACTATTCAAGACAAAACAGCTTTAGAAAAGTTGCAGAATGAAGCCGCAAGAATTGTTACAGGGCTAACAAGATCAACCTCACTTGATAGCTTGTATAGAAAATGTGGTTGGGTCTCTCTATCTGAAAGACGGAAATTTCAAAATTTGTGTTTTATGTATAAATGTAATAATGATCAAGTCCCAGGATACATATCCGATCTTGTCCCCCCTTTGGTTAATGAAATTTCTAATTATCCTTTACGTAATAGTGCAAACCTTTCTTCGGTAAGAACAAGAACTGAAACTTTTAAAGGGTCATATATACCCTCGTCAGTTCCTCTATGGAATAACCTAAGTGGTGATATCAAATATACTTAGTCATTTATGACATTTCGAAATTCGCTTAGAAATCAGATGTTCAATAATAGTACTGTTCCAGCCTATTTCCTTAAAGGAGATAGAAAACTTTCGATTTTGCATGTTAGATTACGCAATAATTGTAGTGACTTAAACGGGGACCTCTATCTCAATCATCGTCGGAACGATAATATGTGTGCTTGTGGTAATAGTAATGAGTCTGCTTTACATTTCTTGTTAGAATGTGAAAGATTCAATAATCAACGAATACTCATGTTTAGAAAAACAAGATCTTTCCACCCTTTAAGTATAATTTATTTACTTTTTGGCAAACCTAATTTATCTAATGAAGAAAATTTTCTTCTTTTTCAGGCTGTCCAAAGGTATATTAAAACACAAAGAGGTTTCAATAGCCAACCATACGCGAAGGTGTAAGTGGTTTGAGGACAGAATGGCGGTTCACAGCTCCTTCTTTCCTGCAGATCTTTCTTTATTTCATTTTCCCCTCTTTACTTCATTTTGTCTTTCTCTCTTTCTTCGTTTTCTTTGTTGGTATCTTCTTGACATATACATTTTGGTGCATGCATAACGGGCGGCATCGTCGTCTCAGTGCCGGTGCCTTAAAAAGTTCCATCGACATTGGGATGACGATGTTCCTGCCATTGTGTTGATACAAGTTTATTTACACTTTTGATAATTTCATTATCCCACGTTTAGAAATTGTACATTTATGTTTGTTTCTTGCCATGTCTTGCTGTGTTTGATATTGTAGGGGGGAGGGCTGTAACTAATGTTGCGAGAACTTGTAGCCCAACCCCATTGTATATAAAGGCAATAAATATGTTTAATCTAGTAATCTTTCTTATTTCAAGTGCCCGGACGGACTAAACAATATGGTGAATACTCGGGCATATACATATTCACTGAACCCGCTAATTACATTAAAATCATTTTAAAAGCTGACTTATCTGTGCTAATTGTCTTAAAAAATCGCTCAATCGTCTGTTTTTTCTTTTTCTGCTGTCTGAAATGAGACTTACAAAATCCGCTCAAACGTATGTCGCCCGCCACTCCTGGTTTGTCAAACTACGTGAACATAGTACGATGTGTTGTTGACACAACTCAAAGCTTGTTAAGCTGTTATGCAGAAAGACGTTCCTCTTCCGAAGAGATGACTGGTTTACCTTCAGAGCGTATACAATACAATACAGTACAATGTTTATTTCTCCAATTAATGACCCTTTCGGGTAAACAAGCAATCGCATAAAAAAAAAAAAAACATTTAAAAGATGATTTGGTGATTAAAAAAAATAATGTTTCAACAACTTTACATATATAAATATATACATACATATGAATTCACATATATGTATCTATATACATATATATGCATACACAGCTATGAATACCACACTTCCATATAAGAGGACAAACGGACTATGAACTAAATGCATACATACAAAGACAATATACGTTGTCAGTTAATATGTATCAGAATGTCGGAAGACCGAATTCCCAGCATTGTGAACCTTACATCTTGCAATGATTTTACACATTCTAGTAAGTCTGGGTATTATAAGAAATTTCTTCTTTTAGATAAACAGGTATCTGCATACTGTGCAAAGACCTTAAAATATTTATATCTTTCTGTATAATAACCATATCGCTTTATCACTGAGGCTTAAATTACGAAAACCTTCATTGTTTAAAATTACATTCTTGAACAAATTTTCTCTTTCTTTTTCAAATAATTTACATTTCAGTATAAAATGGAATTCATCCTCGATTTCATTTAAATTACTTTTTGTATATATACTATCGGATCTCATTAATTTATGCTTGCCATAAACTTGAACCTTGAACTTCTGGGGCTCCAAATGAAGAACATCTGTTCTTTTTAGCCCACCCTCATAGCTTACTGATAAATGCACTCAATTCTTCTCCTGATCTGGTTCACTCTTAAAACAATATTGACAAAAATGCTTTTGTGCGCTTATTCTTAATCGACACATAGATTTTCGCAAATTAAAACTTTCTAGCGATAAGTACTTTTCCATCGTAAAATTTTGTGTTGTTGTATGTGTTATATGTTGTTGTTGTGTTATTGTTTAACGTCCACGGTAAACAGCTATGGTCATGTCGGGACGGCCAGTTAATCTAACCACACTATTCAGGGGCAGGCTCAGACCTCCTAAGCGGTTAGCAACTAAGTGCACTTACTTTCACCAGTAACTGGCAACTGCCCTCCTTGAATCAGCGGAAGGAGAAATGAAAGTAAGGGTATCGAACTCAGGGCCTCTGGCTTATAAATCAGACGCCCTACAGACTGCACTACGCGGCCCGGGATTCAGAGAGTATATGAAAACCTTTTGCGATACTTTTATCTCAAACCCTGAAGGCAAATCTATTGAAGATGTACAGCAAGATTTTAAATCAGCAATAAATGAGGGTATTTGAAATTTATTCCCTCAAAGCTCATTTTCGGCGAAAGGGATCTTCCCTGGAAAACTCTAAGCATTAAGCGCAAAATTAGGAGATGCGATCACCACTTCCAAAAAAAAAAAAAAAAAAAAACATCAAAAAACAAAAGCAAACTAGAAAATTTAATGTTTTTTGACAAAAAACAGATGTCCCCCACCTGCGCTTTCCCAGCAGTATCATCTTCCCTAAATGCTGTCTAGTTAAGACCTCCTGTGACATTGAAATAGGGTCAAGGTCACCAAAATTTAATCACTTCTTTTCCATCTCCCAGTGATGTATCTGTGACAGTTTGATTCAAATCCATCCATCCATTCAGGAGATATGGTACAGACATACTCTTTGACCCCCTGTGACCTTGAAAATGAGGTCAAGGTCACAAAAATCTAATCACTCATTTGCCATCTCTCAGTGATATAACTATGCATGTTTGGTTCAAATCCATCGGTCCATTCAGGAGATATTGTGCAGACAAGGTATTTTTCAACACTCTTTGACCTCCTGTGACCTTGAAAACGGGGTCAAGATCACCAAAATCTAATCAGTTCTTTGCCATCTCCCAGTGATGAACCTATGACAGTTTGATTCAAATCCATCTATCCATTCATGAGATATGGTGCGGACAAGGCATTTTTCAACACTCTTTGACCTCCTGCGACCTTGAAAATGAGGTCAAGGTCACCAAAATCTAATCAGTTCTTTGCCATCTCCCAGTGATATATCTGTGCCAGTTTGGTAAAAATCCATCAATTCCTTCAGGAGATATAGTGTAGACAAGGCATTTTTCAACACGCTTTGACCTCCTGTGACCTTGAAAATGGGATCAAGGTCACCAAAATCTAATCAGTCATTTGCCATTTTCCAATAATATATCTGTGTTAGTTTGGTAAAAATCCATTAATTCCTTCAGGAGTTATGGTGCAGACAAGGCATTTTTCAACACTCTTTGATCTCCTGTGACCTTGAAAATATGGTCAAGGTCACCAAAATCTAATCAGTTCTTTGCCACCTCCCAGTGATATATCTGTGTCAGTTTGGTAAAAATCCATCAATTCTTCAGGAGATATGGGTCAGACAAGCTAATTTTCACCCTTCTTTGACCTCCTGTGACCTTGAAAATAAGGTCAAGGTCACCAAAATCTAATAAGTTTTTCCCCCTCCCAGTAATGTATCTGTGCCAGTTTGGTCAAAATCCATGCATCCCTTCAGGAGATAGAGTGCAGACAAGAAGCTACGCCGACGCTGACGCGGACGCGGACGCCGACGCCGACGGGATACACACCAAAAACAATATGGCACCCCATGGTGGTGGGGGGGGGGGGGGGCATAAAAAACTAGGAAACTTTCTAATTGAAAAGTTTTCTTGAACAGTACTGTATGCATTCAAGTAGAACGAAAATCAAAGAAGCTCACGACAAATACTTTGAGGATCTCTATGGAATAAACGACCAGAGACAATCTACAAGAAAGTTCCAAACGATTGAAAGAAAGCTTAGGTGTGTCCTCTCTGTAAGAAAGGTGACAAGGGAGACCCAGCTAATTACCGTCCCGTTTCGCTCACATGTATTCTCTGTAAAGTCTTTGGTTGAAGTCTTACAAATATGTTGACAGACACAATATTACGTATAACCTTCAGCATGGCTTCCGGGAACGGAGGTCATACGAAACTCAACTTATTCAGTTGGTAGAAGACCGTGCCCGAAACCTCATATCAGACACCCTGGCCGACCTCTAGCAAGGCCTTCGCTCAGGCGAGTCACCTCAAAACATGATACAAACTCAGAATGCGTGGTGTGCAAGGAACCACCCTGTCCAATACGCTAACTCAGACTGTTGGTTACCCATTATTATGTTTTATACAGATGAGAAAAGGGAAACAACTCTGCCAATAGTGAATGCATCATAACGCAACCAACATCAGAATGATCAATACATCAAATACCAATAGTATACCAAAAATAGGGTTCTAGGTAAAACGGTTCAAAAGTTAGAAAAAATTGCCAAATTCAACAAAGGGGCATAATTCAGTAATTTTTGACAGAATTTACTCAAAAGTTAATTTGGTGATCTGCACTTTAGCCCCTAGCAGTATGCCAAATATGAGCAACCTAGATTAAACGGTATTCCCAGAATTTTGGGAACAGCTTTCATTTAATTTTTCGAAAAAGAGCATAACTCTGCAAGTATATGGCCGACGGAAAAGAAATAAAATACGGGTCTGCTTTTTTATGGTCTATCTATCTTTTAAAATATCAAGGCCCCAGCAGGAAATGACTTTATATATAAGCATTTTGCTTACTGTCAAATCCTGATACATTTGAAATTGTATTGTAGTATATGTATGTTGTTTATTGTTAATAAAATATCTTTTAAACCAAGGCCACAGCAGTTATTGTTCTTAAGAAATAGACCACCAATTATTATGTTTTATACAGATGAGAACAGGGAAATAACTCTGTCAATAGGTAATGCATCCTGACGCAACCAAACATCAGAATGATTAGTACATCAACTACTAATAGTATACCAAAATCAGGGTTCTAGGGTTTTGATTGGTTTAGATTTTTATTCTAGACCATCGCTTTTATATTCAATTGGCCCCCGTTTTTGATACTAATAGGTCTTTGAATCGGCTGCCTTATTAAAATTAAGAAATTACAGTATGCTTTTCTCTGGCTTTCGTCGCCAGATATTATCAGGTCTACTAATGAGGCTTGGATACTCGAACGAAACTTCGAAGTATAGCCCATGACTGTGTTCTCTGCTCTTGAAGGAACTTTTTAAGATTTTTATTCCAGGTTAAACGGTTCAATTATTGAAAAATGCAAAATCAACAAAGGGGCATAATTCAGTCATATTTTTAAGGAATTTGCCCAAAAGTCAGTCTACATCTTAGGTCCTAGCAGTATGCCAAATATAAGCATCCTAGATTAAACGGTATTTGCACGATTTTTGGAACAATCTTTCATTTATTTTTTCGAAAACAGGCATAGCTCTGCATGTAAATGGCCGACGGAAAAGAAAAAAAATACGGATCTGCTTATTTTTTCTTATCGTCTATCCATTTTTTAAATATCAAGGCCCCAGCAGTTATTGTTCTTGAGAAATAGATAATCCATTATAATGTCTTATACATTGGAGAAAAGGGAAATAACTGTGTCAATAGTGAATGCATCATAACACAACCAATATCAGAATGATCAGTACATCAAATACTAATAGTATACCAAAAATTAGGGTTCAAAAGTTGGAAAAATGACAAATTTAACAAAGGGGCATATTTCATTTTTGACGGAATTTACCCATAAGTTAATCTGGCGATCTACACCTTAGCCCCTAGCAGTATGCCAAATATGAGCAACCTAGATGTAATGCTATTCCCAGGATTTTGTGAACAAACTTTCATTTAATTTTTTGAAGAAAGGGACATTACTCTGCAAGTACAAGACTGATGGACAAGAAAAAATACGTGTCCTCTAGTCTAACCACCTATGAAATATCAAGACTCCAGAACTTACAGTTCTTGAGTCAATGTAGTGTTACGTACGGACGGACGACAGACGGACGGTCAAGCCCAAAACAATATGCGGTCTCAACTTCATCGAAGTTGGGGGCATAAAAACAAAATGCAAAGGCTCTACATTCAAATTTTAAGAGTTTAACGAATATAATCAAAAGTAGGTATAACGTATATCTAAGGAATAACTGTTATCAAAATTGTCTTCGGCGGTTTTATGGTCGTTAATTACGTTTTGAGATGACGCGCAAGCGAAGCCATTAAACGCCGTTTGCGACCATAAATCGCCGAATGACAATTTGCAATAAAGTTATCTCCATTCTAATGCATTTCTTCTCATTTTCCATTTTAAGATGTAGTATTTTGTACCAAAAGATAGCACCGTGACTTTTCGCAGTGTAAAACCACACGTCAGCCAATGGAAAGCAACGTTTCATAGTGACGTTGGGTTTCCGACGGTATATCTTAGGATATCTAATATTAGTGTCGCAAATATTTGACGTTACCCAATCAGTAGTCGCATTATATTCGGAAGTGCATTAGAGTAAAAATTAAAAATATTCATTTTGAAGCTCTAGTATCTCTTCTAATTTTGAGAAAGTGTATTTAAGAGCAAACAGACCGAGATATTATGTCTGCATTTGTGAGCTCTCTGTGAACTTTTTAAAAGATGTGTCATTAGAATAGACAGTAAATATGACCTTCACAGGTAATTGCCTTCACAGGTAATTGACACAGCACAGCAACACGCAGGCATATACTGTGACCCATTTATACATTCTGACAAGGTAAGTTCAATCAGTTATTTCTTCTTTTCTTTATCCATATTTGGAAATAATTGTGTACAACTTATGCCTAGGTCATTAAAAAGGGGTCTCTGCTAATGTAAACCCAGATCAGACGTCATAGAACGCAGCGCCATTTAGGGCCTCCATTGTTTGCATACTAAGGATTTTATCCTTATATTGGAAATGATGGACTCGTCCAAAATGATGTGGATTTTGTTTGATGGATTTGTTGCTTTACGTCCTCGGTAAACAGCTATGGTCATGTCGGGACGGTCAGTTAACCTAACCACACTATTCCTTGGCTGGCTTAGACCTCCTAAGCTGTTAACCAGTACTAAGTGCACATATTTTCGCCAGTAACTGACAACTGCTCTTATTGAATCAGCGGAAGGAGAAACGAAAGTATGTGGCCAGACCAGGTACCGAACCCAGGACCCTTGACTTATAATTAAGTCAGGTGCCCTACGACTGCGCTACGCGGCCCGGCCAAAATGATGTGGAAGAGTGGAAAATGGATAATAGGCATAAAATGGAATAATTTTGTATCGTATTCAAGGCCACGGTTTTATAGGTCGCCGTTTTACCATTTAATCACTATTGTTGATATCGATAGTTTGAGGGTTTTTTTTTCAATCAAAGGATATCCATATATCCAAAAGTAAAAACAAAAAGAATATTGGACATAAAAAATCGACTTATGTATATCCAATCATAATTTCTGATATGCATAGTAAATTTGTGGTTTCGCAAAATAAAATATTGACTATCCAAAAATGAATTATGGATATTGTAAAAGTCTAGAAGCAGGGAATATATAGTAAAAGGGTGCCCTATATAGCTTGCCAAAGCTGACGTTTGTTCAATAGATGTTCTGGAACCAAGCTGACCATATAGAAATAGGACCGTTGATTTGATCATCGTAACATAAAGAAATTTGCACATCACATAATGACGAAACGACTTAATATAGTAGAGAACATAAGGTTTTCTGAGTTGTGGCATAATATAATACGCAAGGCACATCGAATCATGCTTGCTGGACATGACATAATAGTCGAATTGCCGGACATAGTACAGGCAAGACATAACATAACGACAAAAGTACACAAAAGTACATAACATAATACTGGATGCGCATAGAATAATGATAAATGCTCTCGCATATGATAATGGCACACGAAAAGCAGAGCAGGCATAACATAATAATGACACATCCCTTAAGACAGCTTTTGCGTTTCATATAATTTCCCATATAAGACTCTCAGTTTTCACTCGACAACAACGACAAACAGTGGCTAGAAGAAAAAAAAAAGAACGGGCAACTGGAGATTAAAAATCTCTTTGAAGATAGTTTGTAATTCTGCAAAACATAGGTAAAATTTTCCGATTTTCCGCTTAATTGCAATGAGACTAAAAACTAAAAAAAAGATTATCCCGACACAAGCACAGAGTCTATCAATATCTCTACCTTGCCCCATTGTGTTTGACTGCAAAAAATGACACTAAATATTCTCTTTTCTTTTTACATAGGTAAAGATATCTGCTACCAACTAAAGATGTCTCAGAAAGTCTCTCCATATGACTCTGCCTTGATGGAGGCTGTCGAACAAGCTAAAGAGGACATTCAACTAAGAATTTCAACAGCACAAACCAAAATTGATATGCAATCTGAACTTAAAGACCAGTTGATGGACGACATAAAATCTGTTTTTGATGAGATACACGCGACATTAACCACAAGAGAAACAGAACTGAAAGAAACTGCTCTGGCAAAGTATGAGGAATCAGTTAAAAGCCAGAAAGAATTTCTAAAACATTCCGGTGACATTGTCGAATCAGTGGGTAAACTCCAATCTGAGATAAAACGGGCGCTTCCTATCAAAGATGAAATAACTGTAAACACATATCGCAGAAAGCTTGAGGTAATTCAGGAGCAATTAAACCGGTTATCTAAGAAGGTTTTTGAACCTGTCTTTGCTCCGGACGATAGCGAAAGGAGAATTGTCCTGGGATTAAAAGTCGGTCAGATAGAGAGACATATCTTAGACGAGGAATACCCGAAAGAGGATTGGGCTGGTTTGAAGCCAGAGTTGAAAGTCACTGACACAGGTATTTTCTCCTTACATAGAGGAGAGGTGGACCTGAAGGAAAGCATAATCTCATCTTTAGTTTGGGCCAACGGAAGAATAGTAGTGACGGATAAATCAAACAGAAAACTGAAATTTTTCACAGAAGAAGGCGAGTTCCTATTCGACATGATTTTTTCAAATGCAGAGCCGTATTGTGTTGCTCTTGTTGATAGTGCAAACTACGTGGACAAGTTCGCAATAACATTCCCTAAGGCTAAATATGTATACTTTGTTGACTTATCCCTTGCAGAAACTAGCAAACCACCGTGGGTCTCATTTTATATGGGGACAGAAGTAGGATACAGTGGGGTTGCGAAAGGCCCACACCCGAATACCATATTCGGTACTGTTGTCAGCAATTCTGGAGAGCCAAGAATCGACGTGCTTGATTTCAAGCAAAAGATATTGAAAACATTTAAAATTGACCCATATGGACAGCCATTGTTTTCGTTTCCGCGGTACATTCTGGTGAACGGTAACACAGTCATCGTATCAGATCACAAAACGAATGCAGTCATGTTTTTAGATTTTAAAGGTCAACTGTTGGGCAAGTACACTGGATTCCAAGGACAGCCTCTGATCAACCCGTTCGATATCACATTCGATGGACTGAATAACGTTTACGTTGTGGATGGAAAAACTGGACATATTCACGTCTTTGACAGCAAGTTTAGAGTCGTAAATATCATAAAATCTGGGCGAATACTACTGAATCCAAGACTTCTCGAGTATGATATGACCACTAACAGGTTAGCCATTACTCACGGCGGGGGCGTATTGAGCATTTATCCCGTAAAATCGGATTGCACAATTAAGGAGTTTCAAACTGATGCTTCTGCCAAGTCGACAGACCATGCTTCGGGGCCATTGAGTCCTGGTGATGTTTCTCCGCGGGATAAAAGATGCAGCGCAGGGGTTGAAGGACTTCTGCTGCTGCCGGAGGGCGGAGACAGAGCCCCGTCACCAGGGTTTTAGAAAAGACTTTTATGAAGGAGAAGACGAGAGTAATATTTGACAAGAACAAAACGTACGGTTTCAGTTATTGACTGTCACTGTTAGGCGTCACTATATCATAGACAATGATCTATTTGACTGCTTGAACTTTGAGCTTGCTCGATGATTAGAGGGAATGCATAGAAGATTGTCATGACTATGATTTTTTCAGTTTTATAAGCTACATGCAATTAGCCTATGACCTGCCTGAGACACTTATTAAAATAGTAAACCAGGGCACAGTTGTTCAAAAACTAACGACGTCGTTTGCTAACGAGACGGGTTTTTTTCAAATGTATTGTACGCTCAAAACACTGCCATTTTTTGCCGAAAAATATAAAGTGCTTTTGCAGCACAAAGCCTCTCTCATTTTTCAGCAAAAATATATTTATGTATGCTAGAAACCTTAAAGATATACTCCCTTTATAATAATAACAGAAATGATTTGATGAAATATTTCATGCATTACCTCCGACATTGTCTAACTATACATTTGAATCAGAGTTTAGATAATAATATTTGATAAAAGTGACTTTAAACACAAAATAAGATGATTTTTTATACAATCGCGGACCGCGGTTGAAATCGCATTATTGGACAGAAATAATTTATTCATACGTCACAATCACGTGCACGAATAAGAAAAATACCTCTACCTGATCACATGACACACGTGGTCAAAATCGATATTCTTACAGGCAGTGAGGAAATAGGTAACCTGCATTTTGATTTGAAGAAGATTATTTTTCATTCCACTATTATCGAATAAATACGCATTTTCTCAAAACTTTTACGGTTAATTATGAGACTATTACATATTGTCTAACGAAATTTTGTTAAAATATTTGTTTCTGAAAACATGATATAAACGAGGGAGACAATCTTTAACGAATCCTTGACTAACACCTTTGTTAAGCTAACGATGCATTGAACAACTGGGCCCTGGAATGTGGTATTCTAAATGTGATGTTGCCTGTCTTGAAAAATCTCATCAGCATTTAAATCCGATGTTTATTTAAGGAATGAATTTCATTTTTCTGAGGTTTATCGAAGTGTAAACTACATTGGGTCACGTGCAAAGTGAATGAACCCCGAAGGGGTTCATGTAAACTTTGCTAGTGACCCAATGTAGTTTACATTTCGATAAACATCAGAAAAATTAAGTTCATTGCTTATATTTACATTCATTTCAACTAAATCGTTCATGAAAAATTTTATATAAGCGCTAAAATTTAAGCAGTAAAACATGTAAACGCAATTTTTCTGCTAACAGCAGAACGACATGCATAACGTCATGACGTGGCTGACGTCCAATCAGGTTGTATAATGCCATTGTTTATTTTACGTCACTGACGTCGCGTGTCTCAATGTAATTATTGGAATGTAAACTACATTACGTTCCAACGGTTTACTATAGGGATTTTCAGTAAATACACCAAGAATGTAAATATATATATGTACGACCTGAATGGTTCAGAATGTCATTTTACACGAAATATTGACAAATGCTTATAACATATTGTAAGTCATGGACCATTCCGTTTACAACGTTACGGGACGCTATATGAGCTAAGAATACACAAGAAAATGGGTTTGCGGGCATGGTAGGCGTTGCACATTTCATTACTGGTCATGGATAGACTCAAATCAAACCTGGTCCCGAGGTTATAAACTTTTTTCATGCTCAACTCGGCTGAGGATGAAAATTTTCTGCTGATAAATATGAAAATGCCAACTAATGTTGGCATTTTCATATTCATAAGCAGAGAAAATTTCATACTCAGCTAAACTGAGCAAGAAAACAACTGTTCTTATCAGCAATTTGCTTTTTATTTGCAGGTAAAATTTCATGCTCAGCTGAGTTCAGCATGATTTTTTTTATAACCTTGGGGCCAGGTCTGCTATTTGCGATTCCTTGGCGAAATGTATTCATAGAAGTCTCTCTAAGAACGGATAAAAGTGTTCGTTAAAGTTTTATAGAGACAAAGTGCTTGCAAACTTCATGTTGAAAATAGAGCGGCTTAAGCCGGAGCTAGGGGGCGTGGCTGGTGTTGCACATTTCATTACTGATCATGAGCAGTCTGTTAAACCGAGTCTGCTATTTTAGTTTCTTTGCTCTAAGTACTTGGTTCCATTGGATATAACTATTCAGAACTTATTCAGGAATAACAATGAGAAAGGGTATTCAGATACAGGATCGACTGGTTGTGTCTAATCATTCATGCAGAGTAATTAAGAATTTTGTCCAGTAAGGCAACCCTGCGGTAGGCGACAACTAAAACATTAGTATTTGGTATAGCCACATATTCAAATGATACCTTACTAACCTCTCGCGTAAATGCATGACTGTTACAGGTCCATTCCTGTGGATTACTACATTACTATACATGATTGTTCTGCATTAACGCTGCATATCTGCCTGTAGCTACTCTTTCGATACGTATAATAGGTTACCATATGCCAAATGTACCCAATAAAAACCTTTAAAAATGCCATTGAAAACACAGAACACATCCAAGGAAGAAAATCGAAGTTTCTGTTTTACGGAGACTCTTCGTGTTTGACCGAATGTGTTCACGACGAATATTGAAATGTTGAATACTGACCACAACCTCGAGCACCAGCAGAATTTTGTTTTCAAACTGAGTCCAAATGAACTCAATAATCCATTGGACCAGAACGTATACTCGAACTCCATATTCTCGCGGGAGTCATATTCTCGCGGTAATGCTATATGAAAGCCCTCAGACACGCACGTCTAATTATTTTTATACTGTCTTACAGGCTTCAGGAATACACAGTATAAAACACATAATATTTCAGTTCTGTCTCTCTTCGCAGATTCTTTGACTCCTAGAAGCCAAAATAGCAACAAATCACCAAAGGTGGTAACAAGGAACACCCCAGGATGATAAAAGTGGCGATAAAATAGAAAATAATTGTCCGATCATGTTATTTCTTGCTTTGTTTAATTGAAGTATGGCTATACTAAACATTTTAAATAAGGAAATATTTCTGCTTGCATTTAATTTGTTACATTTAGGCAAATATCCATGTACCGTGAGAATATGGAGCCGGTATTTTTGCCTAACGACTTTGGGGTAGTAATGTGTGCCCATAAAAACATGACACTCACCAGAAGGTAGAAAACGCAAAAATGCTTTGAGGTTTAGATGAAATACTAGAGAGCTTAACTACATATAATATGTTGGATTGTTGGTCCTCCTTATTTGGTCAGACTTGCTTGTATCTTAAGTACCGTGAGAATAGGGAGTGCCAATCTATATTACCTGAACTATGGTTAAGTACATGAAAACATTTTACGGCTTGACACCAGCTGCAGCGAATGTAGATACCCAGCAGGCACATAACGTTAAAATGACGTCGAACCGACGCCGATGCGACGTGATGACGTCGCATTGACATCATTACGACGCCATTTCAACGCCATGTGCCCGCTAGGTAGGTTCAGAAACATAAGATCCTATAGAAGTAAGAAATACGCAAAAGAAACGAAAACAGCGGACACGGGCTTATTGAGTCTGTTCTAACCAGTAATGAAATAAGCACCACCGGCCACGTTCTGTAGCTCTGGCTGACACAGAAATTTAATCTCTTTTCTAAACGATCCAAAATCAAATCGTTGATTCCAAAGGACCTAAAAATGCTATAAAATGGTTTTCTAAACATGGGGAATATTTTGAAGAGCTGCAAAGTGTTTTTAGCCTTTCAGATATTTCTTGATCAGGTGCAATATAATTTTACATTATGACCAGCACTCATATACTTTTGAGATTCTTAAAATCTTTGACATTGATGATGTTTTAATTCTCATAACTTTTAGTAATTTTTGACAATATTTGTATGCATGTATATATTCAGATAATCTATACCCAAAACAACTAAATTGCAGAATGCATGGTCTTGCATTTTCTTTAAACTCCTGGACATTGTTTGACTATTGATCGAACAGTATTTAGGTGACTCAAATATAAATCTGCCAATAAAACGAGCTTGATTCTTATCCGAGTTTTACCGAAGTACTGTTCCATATTGAAGTTTGTTGTCTCCCTTTAACCCAGATACAACTGCTATTGAAAGCAAAGGAAATTAACCCTTTTTTGACCAGCAGACTTGCCCATCATTATTATTTCGATGAGCCCATTTCTAGTTTAGGTTTTCTGGCGGATGGGGGTGGTCGGGTGTTGCGGTGGTGCTGCGTGTAACTTCCAATGCCAGAGCGTCCTACTGATTTTGATAATAGTAGGGCAAGGGCCTACTGTGCTTGCAGTAGGTGGGGGTTGTTTGGACATTTTTTCTCTCGTCTATCATTTCTCTCCTGTTTCTCCTTTTTTTCCCTCTCTCTGGGACACGGCCCGATATAGACTGAAATACTGTCGCAAAGAGCCGTTAAGCCCAAAACAATCAATTAAACAATTTCTGGCGGATGTTTTCATTTTTATTGTATTTTCCATAGAAACCCCTGTTAGCAAACTGCGTTGGCCCAGATCAGATGCGGCGTCTGAACTGGATCTCCACTGTTTGCATATGTCCCAAAGACGAGTTTACGGTTTGAAAAGGGTTAAGCCACACAGTATCAGAATTAAGGTTAATTTTTGAAGGCAATGTATATAAGTAGATCAAAACTGTAGAAATGTGTTTGGGAAAGAAAAAACAAATATATTACAAAATATTATATCAGGTTTATAGAGACAGAATATCAGGTGTTATCCCTATTCCAGCTGTACTGTTTAAGCATTACCCCTCTAATTTCTCCTGTCCCTTCTACACACCTAACCAACCAGAAGAAAAGACGGTCTTGTAAACATGCTCTCACAGCAGCTGCTGACCTCGGATAATTGATTGATTGATTGATTTGTTGCTTTACGTCCACGGTAAACAGCTATGATCATGACGGGACGGTCACTTAACCTAACCACACTATTCCTGGGCAGGCTTAGACCTCCTAAGCGGTTAACCAGTACTTAAAGATTGTCCTCCTCGTTTATTTCATGTTTTCAGAAACAAATATTTTAACAAAATTTCGTTAGACAATGTGTAATAGTCTCATAATTAGCCGTAAAAGTTTTGAGAAAATGCCTGTTTATTCAATAAACGTGGAATGAAAAATAATCTTCAAATTAAAATGCAGATTAAATATTTCCTCACGGCCTGTAAGAATATCGATTTTGACCACGTGTGTCATGTGATCATGTAGAGGTATTTTTCTTATTCGTGCACGTGATTGTGACGTATGAATAAATTATTTTTGTCCAATAATGCGATTTCAACCGCGGTCCGCGATTGTATAAAAATTATCTTATTTTTTCTTTAAAGTCAATTTTATCAAATATTATTATCTAAACTCTAATCCAAATGTATAGTTAGACCATGCCGGAGGTATTGCATGAATAATTCACGTTTTTAGGATGTTTTCTTTTGCTCTTGTCTATGTCCATGGGTCCGCCATTTTGTTTCACCAAAGTTCCGTTTTACGCGTCTTATATGTCTAATTGTGCATTAGGGACCCTGCGTTTGCATCTTATACATGTAGAACTAGATTAGGCTCAAATGGTCTCCAAAGTTTTTCTCACATTCCTCTTTGTCGGTAATAAGTGTGTCTCGGTGTTGTCTTTATATACTTATATCTCGTTTTTCAATGTCTTGGGTTGGCTGTTCTTCTTCCTTGGTTCCTTGGTACCGCCATTTATATTTTTGAAGACTGCTACATTGCCATGCTTAAAAATGGTCTATTTTCTTTATGAATTTAGATTCCCTTAATTTTAACAGACTTGCCTTATTGTTTTCACAGCATTGAGGGCTTCTGGTCTCATGTTCAGTCAACTCTCGATATCACGAACTCTGATATCTCAAAGTACCCTCGAATATCAAAGAATACAGTTTTGGCACATTTCATATTTCTTTGTACATTTCAATTTCTGAAGTTTCAAACTACTGATATCTCAAGGTAAATTTTCTGGGACCAGAAAATTTACTTTGAAATATCAGTAGTTTGAGATTAACTTCGACTTTGAGATATAGAGAGTTGACTGTATTGAATAGTATTCGTTCTGTGTGTTTTGTAGATTTAGGTTTATGGGTACACGATCAAGGGAGCAACTCTGATGTTTTTAATATTGGTCTCTCTTTTGATTCTGAATAAGGGTCAACTCTTAAAGGAAAGAATGTGTTCCCCTTAGAGCAAATTGTTACCTTTAAGAGTAGACCAATTTTAGGAAGGCTTCTTAATTTTTCATGCAAGCAAGAAGTCATGAAAATTGGTCCCTTTGCAGAAATGGCGAAAAAACAAAGAGATATAGCCATACACATTCGGTTTAAACTAAGGGTAACAAAATAGAACTAACAAGAAATAAGTTAGAGGATCAGATTTATATACTCATTTTGAAATTCCAAATAAAACCTTTACAAGTACACACCTATTGTATACCTAACTTCAGTTATTGTTTTTTTTTTCGATTGGCTAACACATTCATAAAAAATGTCTAGAAGAATGTGATTAGCAAAAGATTTCTAAACAAAACTAAACAATTTTTCTGTTAAGACAAAATTTCACGTTCATTGAATACTCCAAAACAGCACTAGGTTCAACGAACCAAATTTTCCTTTGAAGCAGAATTGCGAAATTGTCATACTTTAAACGATGGGATTGGTTTTAAGAAAAAAAGAAAGGAAATGTCGGCAACATTTATGCTTTCTTCGTTCTTCTGTATTGACTGGGTTTACAGCAAAACAGTGAATGCATAAAATAAGATATTGATAAACCTTATTCTGATGACTGTTGGCACCGACTGCAGCTTAATTTTCATTTTCAAAGGTAAAGGCAGAAATGGAATCGAAAATGTTTTAGTATTTTTACGGAACCCCGGAAGAGACATTTCCTTTCTGATATTAATCAGAATAGAAAATGAAATAAGAAAAAAAGAACAGCAATCAAAACAACAAATATCTCGTTTAAACGACCTATAATACCGTTTAAACGATATAATAGGTAGTTTAAACGAGATATTTGTTGTTTTGATTTCTGTTCTATTTTTCATTTTCTATTCTGATAACTATCGAAAAGGAAAGCAGAGTCTTCGTTAAAACGACATATTTGTTGTTTCAATTTTTTTTTTTTTTTTTTATTTAATTTCCTTTCTGGTTTTCTTTTTTTAATTTCTATTCTGTTTTATATCGGGCAACGACATATTATGTCGTTAAAACGATATTATAAGTCGTTTAAACGAGATATTTGTTGTTTTGATTTTCGTTCTAACTTTCTTGTTTTAATTTCTATCCTGATAAATATAGGAAAGGAAATGTCTTTTCCGGGGTTCCGTATATTTTAGTATTGTAGTATTGTGTACACCTCCATGTTTTCTGTCATTTTTACAAAAGGAAGCAATTTTGTGACTTTCTGTTTGCTGCCATGGACAACTGAGACCTTTCGAAAATGGAATCTACTCTTTTAAGGGAAAGAATTCGCTCTTTGTGGATCAAATCATTTCTTTTCTGAGATGACCTGTAATGTGAAGGGAGGCAGAGGTGTCTATACCAAACTAACCCTAAGACAATATTATAATAACTAAAACAACTTTGATCGTTTGTCAGTACATTGTATGTTTGTTTCTGCTTTGAACCTGCGGCGATAACAAAAATATTACAACATAACTAGATGTGTTTTATGCAGTAACAAAGATAGCTTACGGAACAATCTGCGCAGAATCATCTCCAGGACAAAGAAACACACAAAATTAATACAGATCTATATACATTGTCGGACGCTAGACCGAGATTAATAACTTTAACACAGTTATCAATACAAAATGTACACCCGTAGTAATATCATCGAAAACTTTGTATATTGGCACAAAAACGCACTAGATAGGAAATATGGAGAACACTTGAGATTAGACTGCTTTTGTGACAATCTGATCAGAGGTTGCACTGTGCACCATTTTAAAATGCCCTCTAGTAGGTTACATGGACTTGTCCGAATCTGAGGTTGGAGGAGCACATACTGGGTACACAAAATTTAATCAAATGTTGATTTAACTTCATTACATTGACTCAACGTTGATTCAAATTTTCGCTGCTTAGACAATGACACCAGTCTTTTTTATTACTTAGAATTACGGTAGTTTCTTAGCTGCATTACTACAATGTGATTGATTTAACGATTTTATGTATGGTTCATCCTCACACCCTATTCTTTCGTGTGTAAACAAATCTTATTAACTCCATTAATGATACGATCCGAGCCAGTCCGCCTTAAGAGCAATCATTAAATGTGTATGTCAGTCCAATGGCTTGAGTGCACTGTTTCGGATTGGCATAGGTTTATTTGTATTGCTCCCCAAACCGAATGGCGTGGTTCCTATCATGACCTACAGGAGTGGGTCTGTTTAAGTTTCGAAAGTTACCAGGATGTGGTGTGAAATTACAAATTGATATCAACAATAATATGTCAATAAACTTTTAAAACATGAAACAAAAACATGATATAAAAAACTTTTTTTTTGACTTTAGCTGGAAGAAACTGAGTTTCATATTCCTCTTTCGTTGTCGCTAAATCTGGAATTCCAGTTGTCTGATCCATCCTGTAAGAGAAAAAAAATAAGTGAGCTGTAACACAGGGTATAATCGATTCCGCCAATTTTCGCTTCCTGCAGAGACTGTCCGTCCTATTTGGCTTCCGCCGAGACTGTCCGCGAACTTTTGCTTCCTGCAGAGGCTACTGTCCTCGAAAAATGTTTTCCTGCCGAGACTGTCCGCGTGATTCTGCTTCCTGCCGAGAACCTCGGCAGGAAGCAGAATCACGCGGACAGTTCTCGGCAGGAAGCAGAATCACGCAGACAGTCTCTGCAGGAAGCCATTTATCATGTACAGAAGTCTCGGCAGGAAGCAAGAGTTCGCGGACAGTCTCGGCGGAAGCCAAATATGATGTACAGTCTCTGCAGGAAGCGAAAATTAGTGGAATCGATTATACCCTGTGTGTAACATGCAAAATTTATGAGGTACCACTTTTCTATTTATGAGCCGCGACACTAGAAAACCAAGAAAGTGGTTGTGCACCCAGCGCAGACTCAGATCGGCCTGGGCATCCGCCCAGTCCGCTCAGACTCTTCACTAAGCGTTTGAAATGTATAGCTAAGGGTCTAAGCTACCTCCATGCGGACAGCGAAGACTCTGATGTAACTGAGCGGATGCCCAGGCTTATCTGAGTCTGCGCTGGGCGCACTGCCACTTTGTTGGTTTTCTCGTGTTTCGGCTCATTTATTGTGCCATTTTTTGAAAAAAGATCAGGAGGAGGAGCAGCTTTCGTTCTGATCCTTTTTGATTGTGCAGTTATGTTGTTTGCATGTTGTAATGTACATTTTTGAAAAAAAAAAACTATGTTTAAAACAAAAATTACGTCAATAGCAATAAAAAGGGTACCTCATTTTTTATGGTTTGAATGTTTTACCCTTTACTCGGAGACGGTTTGATATATGCTAAAAAAACGTCTGAGCAATGGGCATTCAAACCAAAACAACTAACGGACCAACTGATATAACAAATGATTCTTTGATATCAAGAAAGCAAATTTTTGTATCAAAAACTCGAATTCTTGATATCAATAAATGTAAAATCCTGATAACATATATATTGCCTGCGAGATTGTTCAGCCTAAAATGACAATGCAAATATATTTATAAGGGTTTGAAAATTATGATTTCAGAAAATCGAATTTTTGATATAATGATTATTTTTCTGACAGAATACCATCGATTCTCGTTTCCAAAATTTCAACATTTTCTTATATTCGAATATTTATTGTATAAAAATTATGCTATTCATTGCGTCTTATTGTTTACTGTTTTCCGCCTACAAAATGAATCTGGTTATGTTGGGAAAAAAAAACAAACAAAAAAAACAACAACAGAAAAACAAACAAACAGAAAACAACAACAACAAACAAACAAACAAAAACACAAAAAAGCTGCACACAACGAAGCATACTGCTGCAGTTATTCTAGCCCAATAGAGACCTCATTTTAGTAGGTTGGTTGATTGTTTTGGGTTTGACGGCCCTTTCAGATATTACTTCAGTCTATAGCTTTATTGTCAAAGAAAGCAAACAAGTAGGCGCACATGTTTGTCAAAATGGCGAAAACAAGTATGGAGTTTTACATCTGTCCATATGTCACAATCTGCATTACTATATTGCTAACAAAAATCAAATATTGACCAAAGGTTGGACTAAACACACAAACACACACGCACGCACGCTCACAAGAAAACACTAGCACTTTAAACACTGAAATTTACATGGTCAAAGTCAGAATTTCAACCGGAAAAGTAAACAATAGCTGTTTCCTGTAGACTGTTTACTAAAGCGCAAAATGAATGATGCAATAAGCAGGTACATGGAATTCCGTACATCTCAAATATATCAGTATACAGAGGAAATCATCTCTTCGAATAGAGAAACAAGTGAAATGATACTGGAACTTACTGTGTAAGCATCCGTATCAAATGGATCAGTCTGTGACTTATCAACAAGGGATGCTAATTTATCAAATAATGAATTTTCATCAAAAACTATTGGATGTTCTCCTGTTGGTATCGATGGCTTCTGTCGCTTGGCTTCCTCTAAAACTCTGAAATGAAATATAATGAAGAATAAACTATAATTAATGGAATATAAAAACAGCCTATACTTGATGCCCTACCTTGATGACTGCGCAGATGGTGCATGAGAGTGTTACGTTAACTTGTTGAAATTGTCAATAAAACGATAGTTTTGTTTAACCTGCCCTGCATAACGCCTTTACGGCGAATGCGTTCCAGGAAATATCCTTTATGCTTTTCTACTATGCGTCACTTCAGTGCATGATTCAATCGCTAACACACCACGCCCTTTCCTATGCAACGGAACTGATGTCAAGATGGTCTAGCAACGTCTTGCACACGCAGCAAAAATAGTTTTACCTAAGTTGTGTCTTCTCCGAGGCAAGAGCAACATGTATGACGCATTAGCCTCACAGGTCTCTCAAAGATGTCGCCATAATCATACGCTGTGCAGTTGAATGAACAAAAAGTAAGCCTATATGAGCCGTGACACGACAAAACCAGCAATGTGCTTGTGCGCTCAGCACAGAGTCAGATCAGCCTGGGCATCCACCCAGTTTGATCAGACTCTGTTAAGTGCTCATAGGGTAGCTAAGGGTCTAAGCTACCTCCATGCGGACAGCGAAGGCTCTGATCAGACTGGGCGGATGCCCAGGCTGATCTTGTCTGCGCATGGCGCACAACCACATTGTTGGTTTTGTCGTGTCGCGGCTCATATGGTTTCTGGAGTCAGATGCGTCCATCATGGGTATGGTTGAACCGGACTATAGAACGATTGTAACAAGCCTATAAAATGATGAAATGGTAGACCTCTGTCGAAAAGAAGAAAATTTTTTCTACATTTATCTTAATGTAGATTTTTTTTTAATCATTTAGGTCTAATTATTTTAATCTAATTATTAGTATTATTATATTATTATTATAGTCTAATTATTTTACAATGATATTCCTTTCTTTTCCTTTCCTTTTCTTCTTGTCAGTATTTATTATTATGTCTTCTTTTTTTTTCAATTTCTGTATGTACATATTTATAGTTAGTGAGGGCCTCATGGAAGATTAGTTTTTGCTAAATGTGTCACCCTCTAGAAATAAAATCGATTATTATTATTATTATTATTATTATTATTATTATTTTGTATTAACTACAAACGAAACAAAGTCTGAGGGTGAACTAAATTTGTTCCCCCCCCCCCGATATTCAGAGTGTCTTAAACACATACCGACTGGCAATCATTATGAACAGGCAATGCAAATTTTCTATTAATGACCTATTGTCTTCAAACAGATACAAAATTATTTTTTCTATTTTCTCATAAGCTGCCCTGGGCATCGTTTAAGCTTCAAGAGAAATCATTTCATGCAATTCCTCGTACCACAAAATATCTAAAAATTGGGACACCTAAAATAATTACCGTAACTGTCGTAAAATGGAACGGTTTAGTTCTACAAGGCAGTAATGCGTAAAAAGATGCAGATAGAATGGCAAACAGTGTAGACACTGATCAGACTGCTCCTTTTGGAGCAGTCTGATCTGGGTCTGCACTGATTGCTCATACCAATATGTCCCAATATTTAGATTTTTACGGTAGTTTTGGCAAGATCAAGGCGACAGCAATCAATACTTCGGATGCTCCAAAAAAGAAGAAAAAGGGTACATTTAGGCATGAGCTAAAAGAGAACATTCAGATCACTACGCATTCAGGGCAGACTGATCAGTATTCCAGCATCTTTACATACAGTTTTCAGAAATGGTAAATTGTGCAAAGACCACCCGAAACGAACTTTCTCTTCACGTTAGAATAAACTTTTCAACTACCTTTGCTCTATTATTTCAAGAACAATGAAACCCAAAGAAGAAAATATTCCCGAACTTCAACAGTATGTTATCAGCAAAATTGGAAAAACAGAGTCAAGTTAGTGAGATCCTAAGCCTAAGGCGCCGTGCAATCTGATCTTATCATAAGAGAGACAGTTTTTGTTTTTACATAAATTTTTTTTTCTTTTGAAGGCGATACATGTAAAGCCTACCGAATTTGAAGTAAATATTAGAACTGAAGCACAAACAAAAACAATTTGGAAACAGGGTTAAAGTTTGGATCACCTGTGGGACAAATTTGTCCGAATGTTTTTTGCTCTTTTTCTCATTGCTGTCAAGTGAATCCAAACCTAAATGAGCCGCGACACGACAAAACCAGCAAGTTGGTATGTGCTTCCAGTGAAGACTCAGATCAGCCTGGGCATCCGCATAGTCTGATCAGAGATGGAGCTAGATGAGATCCTTAGCTACCGTTTCAGCGCAAAGCAAATACTCTGATCAGACTGGGCGGCTGCCCAGACTGATCAGAGTCTTCGCTGGGCGCACATGCTACCTCGTTTGTTTTGTCGTGTTGCATGTCTTGTGGCTCAAATGTGTTCATTAGGGTCTGGTCATGCAAATGCTCAGATCAGCCAGAGTATGTCGGTCTAGACTGGCTCCCAGTCCCTTTGTTTTAGTTTTTGGGTTTAATGGTTGGCCATCAGAATAAAACGAGCCACGTTCAGACTTATACCATTTGAATACATATAACCATTTAGCCTGGAAGCCAGGCTAATGTCGGTCGAACATACCTTTTAACTAATGTAGAATATAAATCAAGTGGAGAGGCTCTGTTGCTGACGTCATATTCTAAACTTCTTTTGGCCGCCACGCCTAAACATCTGGGTGCAAAAGGATAATTTCTGAAATCAGAGAGAAAGATCAGTTAAAATCGTCTAGATAGGATAGCAAACAGAGCTAACACATTCTTGTCTCCCTATTGGGAAAAGGAGCAAAATCGAAACTTGCAAAACTTTGCTTCCCCTGACAGTATCACCATTTGAGCCGCGACACGAGAAAACCAACAAAGTGGTTGTGCGCCCAGCGCAGACTCAGATCAGCCTGGGCATCCGCCCAGTCTGATCAGAGTCTTCGCTGTCCGCATGAAGGTAGCTTAGTCCCTCGGCTACCCCTTAAGCGCTTAGCAAAAAGTCTGATCAGCCTGGGTGGATGTCCAGGCTGATCCGAGTCTGTACTGGGCGCACAACCACATTGTTGTTGGTTTTGTCGTGTCGCGGCTCATTTATCTTAAGATGTATTGGTATACCGCCATGATATTTCCGCCATTTTTACAAAGGGAAACAACTTTCGTGATTTCCTGTAGGCATCGCTGGACAAAGAAGTATTTTCAATATAAGGTCTACATGTACTCTTAAAAGGAAGAATTCTCTTCTTGGGGAGCAAATTAGATTTATTTAAGACTAACTCTTATGGAGAAGGGAGGCAAAAAGGAAAATGGTAAAGTTGCTTCCCTTGAAAATATACATATTCACATTCACATTGAAGCTGCGTTATAATTCATTTCACTAAAGATTATAAGAAAATCATGATCACTACTAGAGTAACAAATACTTGGAAATGTGTTTGAGGTTCAAAGTTTATGTATACCACTGTAAAAAATTCTGTAGATTTTACGGTAGAATAACTGGAAACCGGCTGCCAGTCCTTTTCCCGTTATTTTTACGGGCGTTTGCTCGTAAGACATTGTTGGAAATCACGAAATGGAAGTTTTATAACTTGGCGCACTCGAAATAACTTTGTATTGTTGAAGGGCTATCTGACCAAAACGACACCTGCTCTATTCTGTCCCACTCAGCTTGATGATTCCTGCAACTTTTACGGGCGCCCGTAAAAATAACGGTAAAAGGACTGGCAGCTGGTTGCCAGTTATTTTACCGTAAAATCAACCGCTTTTTTGCAGTGTATAAGTTATCTTTTGTAGTCTATTCTATTCCATAGCCTTGCAAGGTCCTTGAGGCACCAAAAATGACTCTTCTCAATGGAAGTCAACTCAAAGAAAAAGAATTTGCTCCAGTAAAGGGCTTTTTCCTTGTAAGAGTAGATCCGTTTTTTTGAAGGGGCTTTGTCGTGCAGGAGAAGACAATAATGACAGCTATTTTGTTTCGAAAAACACAAGAGGGATACCAATTCCTCTTAAATATGTTTTTTTTTCTTCTTTTTTTGTTTTTGTTTAAATAACTTATATTCCGACCGCTCTAAATGAAGACAGCTGGTGAATTGTGCTACATACATCGTATGCTTATCCAACTTGAAGTTTGATAGTTAAGCAAATCTTTCTGCCGCTCTCCTCTCGCTTTTTAACTCTTTCACTACCAAAAAGCAGACGACAAAATTTACGTCTGCAAAAATTAAAAAAATGTCTTGTCTAAGACTTTTTATATTGAGAATTCAAAGACTAGAGGGCAAACAGTGTAGATCTAGATGAGGCGGCTCATTATGAGCCGCCTCATCAGGATCTACGCTGTTTGCAAATTTTGTTATTTGCGTCACTGGGGCTTAAAGAGTTAAAGTATGGATGTTTTTATCGTCACTGCATATGACTTGAAGCGCTTTCACTTATCAAAGTGTGTCCGTCTGAGTTTAAAAGAGCTCAACAAAACCTGTCATTTATAATAGTTGGCCTGGAACATTTTTCCTGAAGACTAACATTGAAAACAAAACAGACCAGTCTTTTCCACATTAGTTCTGTTGAGACCGAGTCTAGTAGAATAACGCATTCTTACAAGCCGTCAAAGAATTGAACTGATTTAACACTGAATGTATTCAAGTATGTTATACAATGTTATTTTGAATGGCAATGGCCTTACTTGGTTTCTTACAATTTCACAATAATTTGTACCGTATGTGCTCCTAGTATTTGGCAAACGTTTCTTATGCTTCTTATGTAACAGTCTGATTAGCGTCTGCAATGGGCCTGCAATGTCTGCCAATAATCTAAGGTAAATGGGGACACTTTCAGCGAAAACAACTTCAACATTTAAGCCGCGACACGAGAAAACCAGCAATGAGATTATGCACCCAGCGCAGACTCAGATCAGCCTGGACATCCCCCCAGTCTGATCAGACTCTTCCCTAAGCGCTTATAGGGTAGCTAAGGGACTAAGCTATCTCCATGCGGACAGCGAAGACTCTGATCAGACTGGGCGGATGCCCAGGCTGATCTGAGTCTGCGCTGGGCCATAACCACATTGTTGGTTTTGTCATGTCGCGGCTCAATTTTTATTGTTTTGCCTCTCTTCTAAAACAGGGCTATTTCCAGAAAGAAAACAATGGTGGCCTAATTGCAAATTCTGTTGTTGTTTTTTTGGAATGGCTTCTTTGTCCAGAGAATCAAAAGGAAATCATAAAAGTTATTTCCCTTTGAGAATGTGGAGATGTATAACCATTCACCTTAATAAAAGAAATGTTGCTCCAACAGGCACTCTTACCTAAATTTTGATTTAAGAAGCCTTTATTGAAGACATGTTTTATTAAAGAATCAATATATTTGGGTGAAATAGGGCAAGAATTTGGTCCTCAAGATCAATACCGGCTTCAAAGACACAACATTTATTAATTTGAAGTATTTAAGGCTCTGAGTTGCCGTAGTCACAAGTTACATACTTAGCAAAATTTGAGCCGCGACAGGAGAAAACCAACAATGTGGTTGTGCGCCAAACGCAGGCTCAGATCAGCCTGGGTATCCACTCAGTCAGATCAAAGTCTTTTTATGGGCTTAAAAGGTAGCGAAGGGTCTAAGCTAGCTTCATGCGGACAGCGAAGACTCTGGTCAGACTGGGCGGATGCCCAGGCTGATCTGAGTCTGCGATGGGCGCACAACCACATTGTTGGTTTTCTCGTGTCGCGGCTCTAAATATAGAACCATAGAACCACACAAGACTGTCCAGGTATAGTTTGCTCAGGGTCTGCACTATTTGCCGAGAATGCAATGTCTTATAAGCAGTCAATTTCGTTGTAGATTTCCAAATATAGAAGCCGATGGTGTCCCAGTACCTTTTAGGCATGATCGCCTTGGAAAGGATGCTACGACAATGATAGATGAGAAGGCACCGATTAGGAACCAAAATTATCGTTTTCCACACCTGTTCTAAACACTTGATAGAAAAAAAAAAAAAAAAAAAAAAAAAAAAAAACAATAGAGAGCAACAAAGCAAAACAAAACATGCGAAAACCAAGAGGTCAGCTTTATTCTCTGCATGTGGTCACGAGGCTATTCTAAAATGTACAAAAAGCTAATAGAAAATCTACATATAACAGTTAATCTAACAGAATTAAAATCTAAATGAGTTAAAATCTAAATAACAAGCCCCCTCCCCCTCTCACACTTGATTATTACTGACCGTTCCAAGGCAGTGGACGGGCTTAAGCCATGCACATAAATTTTCGATTAGGATTCTGTCGTGGCATATAAGCAAAACGTATACCAAAAGGCCTCCCAAACATATGAAGCATCTTTTTTTCACACATTTTCTATAAATAAGGAAATGAACTTTATGAGCAATGCACTTTCGTTCAGATCCTACTCGCATTTTGCTTGTATTTATTCTTGTGATTCTGTTTATATGAATAAATATTGTTTAAACCATAATATTAGATCTACAAAACAGAAAACGGAGTAGACAGCTAAACAGATGACTAAATGCTTAAACGATATACACAATAATAAACCACAGCAGAAGCACCACCTAGGAGCAGTCAATAATACTGGGGATCTGAAACCCATTTTCTATCAGAATAACTCCCACCCTAGTACGAGTTATCCCCTTTTAACCCACCAATAAATCAAAACAGCAAACATATAACTCAGGACTAAATACTCAGATGAAACATGATGAGCACTCAACAGCAAGAGCTACACTGAAACACTGGTGCTAAAGAACTCCGAAATCGGATTAGTTTTTTGAACTCCGAAATCGGTTTTAGTTTTTTAAACATGTTCTAAACATTCAAAATCAGCTAAAGAATATTAAAAAATACTGCTGCAGGCTAAAACAATTTAAAAAGAAAACGAATCTTCAGTAAGTGTCGTGTCGTTTCCAAAATATCTTAGGACTTAAAGCATTTTATAACTTGTCTGTTCTGCATGTCCTGATCAGCATATGCAAAGTTTTCATAGATAATGGCCAGGTGTTTTAGGCTTTGGAAACGGCGCAGCATATGACCCTACCCTGTGCAAGGCCTACATTAATAGCAAACGTCTTAAACATGGTTTTGTCAAGAGATAAATTCTTGTTTAAGGCTTTTCTGCAACACAAAATGGATGGCATTACGTGAAAAGCTATATGTGCGAAGGGACAAGACTAAGCTCAGTCTTAACCCAACACAGTCTAGTCAAAGTATCCCCTAGTAATAAAATAAGTCTGTTAATCCTGGAGAATCGATAAACTGAAAATAGGGACTATGATCACTTTCCATAGATGCATAGGCTAAATTATTAGTATTTGCTGTCCGTACATGGCAAAAAGTCCTTTTCACGTGACTTAACACAAGATATAGAATATCCCCGAGAGTGAAGCTTTAAATTAAAGATATTTGCAATAATCAAATTAAGAGCGAAAATACTTTATTACGAGAAAAAGAATAGAAAGACTATTCCCTAGGTAATAGAAAAAATGAAGGCAGACATTTAACTAGCAAACGAAAATTAACGATTTTCGACCATTCCAGAACAGGCCGTTTAAGAAAGCGCGGAAGTCTCTTTTTTCTCGAGAAGAATAAAGCAAATAAATGTTCTGTTAATTCAATTATGTAGCCAGTAAATATATTATACATGAGAAATGTGATCGATTTAAGAGTTTAGCTGCCATACCTGACATGATGTCTCCGAGGTGTGATTTATATTACACCACACAACAGGACTGTTTAAAGTGTATGAATACACCTAGTTTTCAGCTAGTTTTTAAAAGTGAGGCAATTTTAGGATTCAGAATTGGTTTCTCTTTAAAAGAAGCCCCATTAGAAAGTTTTTCTTTTTTTAAGGAAATAAATTCTCCATTAGGATTTAATGTCTGCTTTAAGAGTTCAGCCTAGTCACCAGAGGTTGGAAAATGATAATAGAAAAGTTGATTCCCCTAACGTGCACCCAATACAGGTAGGTACGTACCTGTATTGGATGCACGGTAGGGGAATCAACTTTACAATTATCATTTTCCATGGGTCATGTATTAGCAAAATAATTCAACCGAAAATATAGTATATTCCTCTTCTTAGCAACATATTATGGTCTAAGATATAGGAATATGGTACTTCTTATTAAATGAAAAAGTTGGAAAAATAATTGAAAAGACATTACTCGTAATAAATTGAAGTACTTTCAGACCTAAATGCATTTGCAATAATGATTGTCATTTTTTTAGATAGTTGTGCCGCAAACTGCCTTTGGTCTTTTCTTATTCAAATCCTTTTTAAATCAACAGGTGACTCATTTTGGAAATCTAAGCTGAAGACAACAACATAAAGACAAGCTCTTCTAAATTTAGAGAAGATCTGGGAAATTTCCAACATTTATGCAGACGTTTGCATTTACTACAAAGTAGTCACCACAGTATGTAGAAATACAAAATATTGTTTTTTAGGAAAACAAAACGGTGAATTTTTTTTTTCTAATCCAAATGTTTTATAGTTCTTTTGGTTATTTAGCTGGCATAATGGTTCGAATGCCCCGCCAATATTTCTATTCAGTATCCGACTACCTTAATATAACAAAACAGAGGCCAGCACTGGCTAGACGGACACCCGTTGCCAGGTTTGTGCAACTATGGATACATCCCGCTGAGCCACTTGGGGAACATCGTTATGAGAATAGAAACAACAAAAGCCAGTACTGGCAAATATTAAAAATCTAGTGGGCTTGTGAATTCTGGATCCCTGCAATCATAAGACAAAAAGGGTATAGAATTTATTACTATTGCTCGATAGTTCTTCGAGTTAGAATAGAATAATACAAACCCTATGTAAAAATGGTATGCTTATACTGGACACCTGTCAAAATGTAAATGCCTAGAAATCCCGTTTCCCCATATTTGAGCCATGACACGACAAAACAAACAAAGTGGCATGTGCGCCCAGCAAAGACTCAGATCAGCCTTGGCAACCGCCCAGTCAAACCAGAGTCTTCGTTGTGCGCTTCAAGGGTGGCTAAGGGTCTGAGCTAGTTCCATGCGGACAGCGAAAACTGACCTGAGGCTTCGCTGGGCGCACATGCCACTTTGTTGGTTTTGTCGTGTCGCAGCTTTTTTTTTAATTTTGATGAATAGATGCCTTTAACTACAGGTAATTTTAAATCCAAAATTAGAACTTTAGTACAAGAAAAATGGCTTTTATTGAATGGCAGTTACTTTTGGATTAATTTTATTTACCATATTATCAATATTTAACAAGTCGAATAGGATTTATTTGGTTTTAAAACGGATGTAAACACAGCCTGCACCCTGAAAATAACAGGCGACTATGTTTTTTCGTATAGCTGATTCTCAATTTATTTGTATACCTCAGATGCTGAAATCATCTGACGAGCATACGTGAGTATAAATGAGCCGCGACACGATAAAACCCACAAAGTGGTTAAGCGCCAAGCGCAGACTTAGATCAGCCTGGGAATCCCCTTATCCTGATCTGACTCTTCGCTATATACGCTTAAAGGGTAGCTAAGGGTTTAAGCTACCTCCATGCGCACAGTGAAGACTCTGATCAGACTGGGCGGATGCCAAAGCTGATCTGAGTCTGCACTGGGCGCACAACCACATTGTTGCTTTTGTCGTGTCGCGGCTCAAATGTAAAAAATGGCTGGCTTTCCATTAATTCCATTGTGCTATTCAAATAGCAGTTATTATTTTTCATATTTATTTCGCAATTTATGATGATTCTTAACCCTAGTGCAAAATGAAAAATCAATATTCCATTGACAACGGCACTATTTGCTAAAATATCTCAGGCCATCAACACTTTGTGTGAAACAATATATTCTTGTACTCTAGTTGAAATAGAGAGGCGGTATGAAAATATTCATATTCTGATATAAAGATGATTAAAACGAAACATATAGGCTACATTTAACTACATTTCACATATCAAGAGGATCTTATTCGAGTGGTCATTTCATATGAAATTTATGAAACGAACCTTCATCGACGTCATATGGTATCATGGTTTAAGTAAACAGTTTCTAAGTGGTGGTCATCTTGGCAACAGACAATTAATATTATTATCATATCACACTAGCCTTCTAAACCTGCCACGGCTAGTAGTGCAAAGCTTGATAGCATAAAAAATCTCAGATTTAGCAAAAAAAAAAAAAAAATAATAAAATAAAAAAAAAATAAAAAAAATAAATGGAATTTTTGGAACGTTTGACTTCTAAGAAACTGTTCCAGACAATATACTTTATTGTCTGGATAATGCAGTCCATGCAGAGCATAGACTGACAACCACATCACATGGGTACAGATGATTTACAGACAGCGCTATGCCATGGTAGCCACAAGTGCCGCAGCCAATACAAACCTTGCCTCATGGCTAAACCTTGCCTCATGGCTGTTTTCATGGTATGTTTTTCACTCTAAAATTTCTGGTCTAGAGTGCCTTCTTCTTTTTGTCGTTTTTGTTGAAGCATTCATCATGTTTTTTTAAGGTTTTCGTACCAGACAGCTGTTTTACTCTGTAGCCTGGCATCCTCTTCAAAATAATCAAATGCCAAGGAAAAAATAAAATCTGAAGGAAGATCCTCTGGAAGCAAAGAACACATCAGAGAAATGAAAAAGACAGACTCGGTTTAACTGAGTCTGCACATGCGCAGTTATAGAATGTTGGAACATTGCCCACGCCCCCTAGCAACGGCTTCAGCAGAACACTAAGGTATTTAAAATTAATTTTGCTGCTGGGAGTTCTTGAAAAATCGAATGACAACATGTGTAACCGTTTATTTGCGCGTACACTTAATGCCATTACAACGAACGTGTCAGCAATGCGTTTTTTATTGAAATGGCACAGTGGAGGGAATCCTTATTTTGAAGGCGATAAAATCCAATTTTATGAGTCATTATAATAAACAGAATCTTACACGTGTGGACATTTCATATGAAATTTATGAAACGAGCCTTCGAGCCTTCGGCTCGTTTATTTTCAAAAAAAAAAAAAAAAAAAAAAAAGCACTCGTCCTCTTTATGTGTCGAAAGCAGCTATATGTTTCGTTTTAATCATTTTCTTTTTTTTTGAGAAGATTATTATTTTCAAAGTGTCTAACTATATCAAATATGTTACCAGAATATATTGTTTCACACAAATCGCTGATGACCTGAGCTATTTTAGCGAACAGTGTTGTTTTCAATGGAATGAGTGAAATACTATTTGAAAAAGACATAAATTGGGAATCCATCCATCCATCCATCCATCCAGCTTAATACTTTCGTTCACATATTGGTATGTGAGTGGTATTTGGTTTAGTTAAGATAAGGTCGTGGAAAGGGCTGTTCATTTGCCTTTCCCTGTTGGTTTTGAGGGCGGGTTACGGGATCTATTTGTTCCAGATCATTGCTGTTCTGTCTATTTTACTGAATACAATGTTTGACCAGCGGCACTATATGAGCCGCGACACGAGAAAACCAATAAAGTGGTTGTGCGCCCGAAGCAGACAGATCAGCCTGGGCATCCACCCAGTCTGATCAGACTATTCCCTCAGCGCTGATAGGGTAGCTGAGGGTCCAAGCTAGCTCCATGCGGGCAGCGAAGACTCCGATCAGACTGGGCGAATGCCCAGGCTGATTTGAGTCTGCGCCTGACGCACAACCACTTTGTTGGTTTTGTCGTGTCGCGGCTCAATTATTATGAACATGACGAGTTTGCCCTTGCATGTGTTGTACATTGCGATTTTCTGTAAATCAGTATTTGAATTTTCGATTGTTTTTGTTTTTCTTTAAAAGAAAAACAACAAGAAACACAAAAAAACTAACGTTTGCGTTTCGTGACCGGACGACAGCCTCACAGAGGCAGACAGACACTGTTACAGGCTGGCCGCTCAAAGCGATTTGAGACCAGCTAGGGTCAAAACTGATTAACGATGAGACCCTCATCTAACTACATCAAATATGTTACCAGAATATATTGTTTCACACAAATCGCTGATGACCTGAGATATTTTAGCAAACAAGGTTGTTTTCATTGGAACGAGTGAAATACTATTTGAAAAAGACATTTGTTTCCGATAACTATGGCAAGCCAGTTTACTATTTATTATGCATAGTAGATATCTTATATAGTATATTAGATATCTAATATGCCAATTAAGATATCTAATATAACATATAAGATATCTAACATATAAGATATCTTATAGGAAAAATTAAATAAGATATCTCATATCCTATATAAGATATCTTATATCCTATATAAGATATCTTATATCCTATATCAGATATCTTATATAGGATATAAGATATCTTATATGTTATATTAGATATCTTATATGTTATAATAGATATCTTAATTGGCATATTAAATATCTAATATACTATATAAGCTATCTTTTTTATTATATAAGATATCTTATATATAAGATATCTTATATATATATATACAGTCAAACCTGCTTATGTGGTCACCTTTATTAAGGGGCCACCTGTCTTTAACAGCCACCTTTTCGGGTTCCCTTGAACTCAAATACAGTGCAAATGAACCTGTATTAAGGGGTCACCTGTCTTAAGCAGCCAGTTTTTGTGGTTCCTTTAGGTGACCCCTTAAGACAGGTTCGACTGTATAAGATATCTTATATAATAGATAAAATATAATATATAATCTATTAGATATCTGATATAATAAATGAGATATCTACGTTCCATAATAAATAGTAAAATGGCTTGCCATAGAGAACGTATATCGTATGATGATGACGAATTTGAAAAAGCCACTTTTACATATGGCAGCAATAAATGCAAAAGAATACTTGTAATATGCAACATATTGCCAAAATGTTTGCTATTAAGTACGTAAGATTGAGATGAATTTCATAATACTTTATTGACAGCATATGTTGAACTCATATGGCTACCATTCCTGACCATTGCATATCTATTGACTCTCTAAAACAAACTGGTGATTCAGTTTTATTTCATAATAGTTCGACACTAAAGTCTTAAACAAGTCTCAAGATCACAATATATTTTGTTCAGTGAAACATATAGATGAAAATGTGTTCAAATACATGTATCATAAACATGATAACTGGATATAAAAAGACAAAATCACTCCGTTTATAATAAAAGATTGAAGCAATTATTTGACAAATAAATTTGAAGTAAAAAAATACGAGTTTCAGTATCAGAGGCAGTAGCTTTGTTTACAGAAGACGCTTAGGGAATACCAGTCATTGAGTAAGAGTATAAAAGTACATGTATACGTATAACAGTGTTAATTTCGACTGTATAAACCTGATCAACGAGTTTATCAGAAACGACAGTTTCAAGGATATTTCCTAGGTTTGCAGTCCCCTGACATCATACACAGAAATGTCTTTACCGGTTGCTTAGTGCGAGATATGAGGGTCGTGCAGAAGGTTCTGTCATTAGGGATGTACGAACTTTCAAAGTATTCACCCACCCTCCTTCACTGCAACATATTTTGTAGCCTTTTTACCCAGTCGTGGAATGCTTTCAATAGTTATCATTCGGAATCGGTTAGGGACACTGGAATACCGCGCTGTCAATAGAACTTCTGGAATTGCATATATTTCAAGAAAACATTTTCTTTAGCCTTGGAAATAAAGTCACGTGGACTAAGAATTTCCTAGTAAGGTGGGTGGTTTGCAATACGAACGTTTTCAGACGCAAAGAAAGCCTTAACATCCTCGCACTCGTGGGAGAAAGCGTTTTCATGAATCAATTGGACGCCCGACCATCCTTTGCTTGGACGCTTCTTGCAATAAAACCTTTTCCAGCTTTTCAATACGGATCCTTAAGAGAAACGTTCAGCGACATGGCACCTGAACGACTGGCTCACTGAAATTACTGAAAGAAATAGCATACAGCATAATTTTGTACTGATTTTTCTTTTGGAAAAACATGACTGCACTTCATCATTTCATTTTTGTTGTCCGCCTTTCTCTGTGGGTCAAACATGTGTACCCAGGTTTCATGAACTGTTTGCAAATTAGATACTACCCGGCTGCTACAATTTTGGATGCTTTCAGAAATTCTCGGACACATTTTAGGTGCATCTTCTTTTGCTCGTTAGAGAGCTAATTGTGTGCACCGCGGCGGAGGGTGAGGGTGAAGGTTTGGGCCAAGTAAAACCGGTTTAACCCCCCCCCCCCCCAAGTAGTTATTACTGACTGTCCCAAGGCGGTACTTTCGTTGCGGTTGCCTTTGTTTTATGTTCGGTGCTGTTTAATTTGTTGTGTTTTCATTTTAACCCTTCTATAATAAAAATATAAAATAGGTAAAACTAGTTGTTAAAGGTTTTTCGTATAATTTGCTTAGTCTGTTGTAACCCTTCTGTTGGTCTAAATCATTTAGTTCAACAAAGATAGCTTTGTTGCCACCTCTTTGGGAAAGAGCTGCTGACTCGGCTTATCACTTGTAATTTATTGTTTGTCGGGATGTCTTTGTCAATCTGATTCAGTCAGTTCCTGAAGTGTAGTTAGTCTTTAAATTTTAATTATTGTTTGCACAATGCCTTCCGATATACCAGTACCACCAGGTATATATTTTACCGTGTTCTAAATCAGCCTTTACAGAAGCAATGTTTGCCTTGGTAACTAGAGGTTGTAAACCTTTTGTCTTTGCATGAACATTGTCTGTTTTTATTAAATTTAAACTACCTAAATAATGTGCGCATGAAAATGCATATCACTCAGCTCTGAAAATATCTGTTTTTGCCCTACGTAATGTTGATGATGCCCTACGTAATGTTGATGACTACCAACAAGTTATTGCGCGCACACAAATGTACGCTAATTCTTTCCTCCCGTCAACTATAACTGCATGGAATTCTCTTTCAACTCCAGCTAAAACCGCGGACTCTTTAAACTCCTTTAAACGTTTAATCCAACTTGAAACCCCGAAAATACCCGCCTATTACAATACTGGAAGCAGACGATTCCAGATGCTTCACACGCGACTACGAACTGAATGTAGTTCCCTGAATGAGCATTTATTTCAGAGAAATCTGGTACCTAACCCTAACTGTACATGTGGTTTGGTTGAGAACAATAATCACTTTCTTTTATCGTGTCCCAAGTTTGACTTAATGCGTGCAGAAATGTTAACGACTGTCCAACAGATTTTACCCGATTACACACATATTACATCAGACATCCTCCTTTTTGGTATAGATGGAATATGTAATGATAGAAACACAAATAGCTTTAAAGCTGTTCAAAAATACATAGAAAGAACAAAAAGATTCACGTCATAACGTGTTAAACAGATTATTGAGTAACACTGACAACTGACAACGACAAAACAAAACCAAATAAAATGATCAAAAGGGAATATTGGGAAAATGTCTCCGTTATGAGATACATGTATCTGCATCAGCAAAACTACCTTAATTTTACCAAAGGTCATTCGGACAATGCCCATGGGGAAACTCCTCTTACTGCATTGCTCTCTCTCTCTCTCTCTCTCTCTCTCTCTCTCTCTCTCTCTCTCTCTCTATTTCAGTCGATTAAATTCACATTTAGATTACACATGCATGTTAAGTAATCTTATTTTTTGTATTGCCATTCACTATTGCTACTTGTTCTGCAGGAGATGATTGTATAAGTTTTGATGCTTGTTATCAAATCCTGTTCACCATTTTGTACTCTGTAAATGTTATGCATGTAATTTACGTGAAATAAATATTGTTTAAACCAAAATATCTGTTTTGCATCATAACAAAGCACAGTACAGCGTTGTGTATAGCCGCTTATTTCAGATCTTTTGCGATTATTATAATGTAACATGTGCACTGGTCAGTATAAAAGACTGCATATAATTCAAAACGAAATATAATGGCCATTTTACTAGCAATTAGCACGAAATGGACGGGTATAGTTAGCTAGTGAAAACAGTATTTAAGCGCGTGGGATCGTTCTGAAATATACCCGAAACGAAAATACTTCCATTAGTGACAGAACTTTTTGAAGGACCCTCGTAGTCTGGCACTTTGAAGAAATTCATTGGGACCGTGCCTTAAGAAAGGGGTCTTGCAGCATAAATGAACGTTTAAGGTAAATGGATACGTCCTTTTGATTTCAGCCATTTTGCCAAGGGAAACAATTTTGGTAATCTTCTGTTTGCTTTCCTGGACAAACAAATCCTTTTCGAAAAGGGATCTACCCTTAAAGGAAAGCATTTGCTCCTAGAGGAGCAAATTCTTTCCTTTTAAGAGTAGACCCCATTGAGAAGGCAGTCTTATATGAAATTGGCAGAGTTGCTCCCCCTGACAGTGTACCCATTCACCTTAAAATTTTCTAGAAGTCTGTGCATCTGCGCTTCTGAACAAAATCTTCTTTGTTCGCCCAAACAGTCTATGGATCTACAGAAAGTCATACAGTTTTAGCAAAGGCTGACGAGACTCCACGGATTCGTAGACTAGTTGTCTGATCACTGTTTCTCGCTACATGGCCTTAAGTGCTGATGTCAGAAAGAACATTTTCATTCATATTCTTAATAACGACGTAATAAATCACTTTCAGACTGCTGATATGCAGTCCAAATTTATTTATTAGTTGATATTTTGTAGTGTTGCAGATACTATTAGTTTTAATTGAGAAATGCAGTTTTGCCCTTCGTTCAATTATTTAGTTCACCTTAAAATGCATGTAATGGATAACGGCCGTCAAGGATTCAAATACTGGTAATTTAAGGCTTAGCAAACATTTGCAAAAATCCTCTTTTGCTCTTTGTCCTCGTTTTTATACGCCCGTCGAAGACGGGTCGTATTATGTCGTAACCTCCGACCGTCTGTCCATTAACTTTCATGTGCGCTCCATATCTCCTTAACCCCTTTAAAGAATTTTAAGAAACTTGGGTCAAATGTTCGCCTTATCGAGACGATGTGCAGAACTTATACTTCAATGATGTCCAACAAAGGTCAAGGTCACACTTAGAGTTGAAATGCCAAACGTTAAAATTTCGTGTCCGCTCCATATCTTGAAACCGTTTAAGATTTCTTCATGAAAGTTTGTACAAATATAAAGCACCAACAGAGGATCTGCAGAGAAAAAGAAACATAACCCCTATTTTCATTTTTGATGGAATTATGTCCCTTTGTATTTTTTATATAGTAATTTCATAAGCTTCGTGTCCGCTCCATATCTCGAAAACCGTTTAGGATTTTTTCATGAAAGTGTGTATAATTATAAAGCATTATCGGACAATGTGCAGAGAAAAAGGACCATAACCCTACTTTTACTTTTAACAAAATAACGCCCCTTTGTATTTTTCGTATTTTAATTTCAAATAAGCTTTGTGTCCGCTCCATATCTCGAAAACCGTTTAAGATTTCTTCATGAAAGTTTGTACAAATATAAAGCACCATCAGACAATGTGCGGGGAAAAGAACCATAACTCCTTTTCTGTTTTGAGGGAATTATATCCCTTTGTATTTTTGTATAGTAATTTCACTTAAGCTTGGTATCCACTCCATATCTCGAAAACCGTTTAAGATTTCTTCATGAAAGTTTGTATACATATAAAGCACCATCAGATAATGTGCAGGGGAAAAGAACCATAAACCTTATTTCACTTTTAACAAAATTACGCCCCTTGTATTTTTCGTATTGTAATTTTGTATTAAAATCGTGTTCACTCCATATCTCCTTAACCTCTTGAAAGATTTTTTTGAAACTTGAGTCTAATGTTCATCTAATCGAGGCAAATTGCAGAACTTATATTTCAGCAATGTCCGACAAAGGTCAAGGTCACACTTAGAAGTCAAAGTTCAAAAGGTAACATTATTTGTCCGTTCCATATCTTAAAAATCGTATACGATTTCTTCATAAAAGTTTACAAAAGTTTATACAAATATGAAGCATCAACAGACAATGTGCAGAGAAAAAGAACCATAACCCTACTTTCAGTTTGGACGGAATTATGCACCTTTGTATTTTTCATAGTAATAGTAGTGTCATAATAGTGTCTGATCCATTTTTTCAAACCCATTTAAGATTTCTTAATGAAAAATTGTACAAATATCAGACAATATGCAGAGAACAAGAACCATGCATGACCCTACTTTCAGTTCTGATGGAATTATGCCCCTTTGTAATTTCTGTCTAGAAATTTCATAGCTTCGTTTGTTTTGTAGTTTTATATCTGCCTTATTATTGAAGATTTAAGTTACTGACAAAAGTTCTGTCATCTTTTGTTGTCTTTCCAACTTCAAGCCCCAACGGGCGTATATTGCCCCGCTCAGCGGAGCTCTTGTTATGTTTGTTTTAGAGAAACTGCACAGATTTAGCGCAAAAATTTAACAATTTTTTGTAAGCTATAAACATATGGTTACATGGGTACAAAATAACACGAGTGTCAATCAATAAACTTTTCAGTAGACTAGTATAGGCAATATAGTTCCTAAAGCTGACTTCTAAACATGTCGACAACCTATCTACATAAAGGTTACTGGCACACGCCTCAGTTAATATTTATATTGTGCATCTCAGAATACGTGGGTACACTGCGTACATTGCTTACAAGTGAAAATAGAAACGGCCACCTTTTGTAAAGTCTATGTACATTTACATAAAGGTTACAGGTCGGCTCAATCACAAACTTGGTGATTGCAGATAATTTTCTTATCTAATACCTCGATATATGTGATTATACTGCGTACACTGCGTACAAATTGAAAATAGAAGAGGGCATGTTTTGAAAAGGCTATATACATCTTATACAGCCTATCTACACAAGGGTACAAACTGGCACACGCATGAGTTGATGTTTTCTGCTAATATGCTATATTGTGCATCTCAGATTACGTGGGTACACTGCGTACATTGCTTACAAGGGAAAATAGAAACGGCCACCTTTTGTAAAGGCTATGTACATTGTCTACCACCTATCTACACAAAGGTTACAGGTCGGCACAATCACATACTTGATGACTACAGATAATATTCTTATCCAAATCTCGAAATATGTGATTACACTGCATACACTGCGAAAAAAGAAGACGGCCACGTATTTTTAGATGCACAATACAGAATATTAGCAGAAGACATCAATTAAGGCGTGTGCCAATTTTACCCTTATGTAGATCGGCTGTATAAGATGTATTTTGCCTTTTCAAAACATGCCCTCTTCTATGTTCACTTTGTTTTCAGTGTGCGCAGTGTAATCCCATATTTAGAGGTACTGGATAAGAATATTATCTGTTATCATCAAGTATAGTATTGTGCCGACCTGTACCCTTTATGTAGATAGCTTGTAGACAATGTACATATACTTTACAAAAGGTGGCCGTTTCTATTTTCACTTATAAGCAATGTACGCAGTGTACCCACGTATTCTGAGATGCATAATATAAAAAATGGTAGAAGACATAAACTAAGGCGTGTGCCAATTTGTATCCTTATGTAAATATGCTGTATGAGACGTATACTCAACAGCAAAAGAAACGCATATCTTTGGGTGTATTGTTTTGCCTCCTTAAATGTAATGATATTTTACTTTTAATTAGTACTGGGATTTGCCTATACGTGGCCATAAAGTTCGCAGCTTTTATTCGTCACAGTGCAATTCTTCGAAAAATATGAACATATTTGTCAAAAAGGCCAAAATCACAAAATTCTGGCTCACAGTGGCAAAAAAAATACCAATACGATTTTGCTGCATGTGAGTTTAGCATGATGTAAGCAACTGGAAAACGGTATAAAACTTAAAGAATTTGATCCTTATTCATTTAAAGCCCATATGCAAAAATCTGCATTTTCCAAAGCTTTTCTAAGTGTTTGAAAATCATCTGAACCATCAAATTATTAAAAAACCCTGGTAATTTGGGCTTCAAAATGAGTAAGACTATGGGCACAGGACCCGTTTAAAACAAATTTTGGTTTGAAATGGGCACGTATTTTGCTCACTTCCGGTTGGAGTTACGAAATTTAAAAGCCGATAAAAAGTGTTCTTGGAAAAAATCTTGTCTCCCGATTCGCTTACCGTAGACTGCCCTTTTTTGATAAAGATGCAATATGATTTTCGTCTAATTTTGTCTAGTGATTTCAAAGATCCAGCGCCCAAAAGTTCAATCATTGGTTGAATTACTGGAAGGACGTAAGAGTTACTTCCCTTTGTTAGCATACTCCATTTGATTGTGACCACGTACCCTTTTATTTAACCTGAATTGGAATCCATTTCTAGTTCAGACTGCTGAAAAATCCACAATTTTTTTTTATTTATTAGAAATTTCTTGACAACATATACATATATGCACATATACAAAATTTTCTTTTGCTATCGCAAAACTTGCTTATTTTACGGGATTTGCATAACGGGGCATAACTTTGTTTGTAACAAGTAACCAATACTGAGTTTTTTTGATGATGTTTCTGAGACATCGTAGCGTCCTAGATACAAAGGGTGTCAGTTTTTGGAGCCAGGTACACCTCAGTTCAAGACACTGAGTCAACTGATCAGTATTTATGAATTTTGAGATTGACCCCTTGATTGTTTACACTTTCGTTACGCATGAATAAACAAAAAAAATCAATAAGTTTTCGACGAAGGATACTCCATGCATTGATAATATCTTCCCTGCTTTGCCAATTTCAGCAGAATTTTATTTTTTTTACATCAAAACACCAAAAAGAAAAAGTATGCGTTATTTTTGCTTTTGAGTATATATACGCAGTGTTACCACATATTTCGAGGTATTGGATAAAAATATTATCTGTAGTAATCAAGTATGTGATTGTGCCTTACTGTAACCTTCATGTTGATAGGTTGAATACAATGTACACAGGCTTTACAAAAGGTGGCCGTTTCTATTTTCACTTGTAAGCAATGTGAAGTGTACCTACGTATTCTGAGATGCACAATATAAAATATTAGCAGAAAACATCAGCTTAGGCGTGTGCCAATTTGTACCCTTATGTAACCTTTATGTAGATAAGTTATCGACATGTTTATAAATCAGCTGTAGGAACAATGTTGCCTGTACTAGTCTATAGCAAAGTTTATTAATTGGCACGTATGTTATTTTGTACACATGTAACCATATATTTATAGCTTACAGAAAAAGTCTTGGTAATTTTTTGAGCCAAATTCGTGCAGTAAATATTGTTTTAGCATCTGATCACCTCGTTTGAGAAAGATGGAGCTGGTTTTTCTGTTTCTCGTGCACTTGTTTGTTTGTGCGTATATGTTAGTCCTATTTCTCTTCCTCTTGCTGTCATGGGTTGGATGGGTTTGTTTTTGTGGAATACCCGGGACCTTTCTGTATACCATACTGTAGATACAGATCTGAGTTCCATTCAGCGAGGATCCTGCAAAAATGGCCGTTGCTTTCTATCGGGCATATTATAAAACGCTTCGCTGAACTTAAATACTGTTTTCACTAGCTAACAATACCCGTTTATTTTGTGGCAGTCGCTTTTAAAATGACCCAGGCATTTCATTTCGAATTAGTGGCAGTCATATATACTGACAATGTCATAATGTAACATGGGCAAAAAGTCTAAAATTCGCGGCTATATTAAATGCCGCACTGTTCTAGATACGGACGCAAAGCAGACATTTCTGTACTGTGTAATACATATGGTCCTTAGCCCATTTCCATGGTGGGTTAAAGCTTTTAAAATGGAAAATGTTTTGTTAAGGATGATGCCTACCTTGGTAGGCCTAAAACCTTTATTTTCAAGACAAACATTGCTGCTGTAAAGCCTGTGTTAGAACAGGGTGCATATGCCTGATTCTTTGAAAAAAAATATATCGGAAGGCAGGGTTCAAATATCTTTTAGCAAAATTTGCATTCGAGAAAGATTTGTGCCAAATGAATACCCCATTTGCTCTCTTTCAAGCAAAGGAAAAGGAGAATAAAATATGCCCGAGAACTTATGAAAACATAAAAAATTGTGGCAACTGGGTCACTTCTAGTTTGCTAACAGGTGATGGAACCTGGGTACAGATTTTGAGCCACAGAAAAGGGCTGTCAACAAAAATAAAAACGAACTTATGAAGCGCGGTCATACATTGCCAAAAGATAAACAAGAATTTCGCGGAACGCTATGTCGCACCTGATTTGCACCTTCACTTCAAGAACTTGATAGAAGTGTCATTTTGAAACATTTTGGTCAAAATCCATTCAGTAGCTTACGAGATATTATTGTTTTCATGTTTTGCGCTATTTTTAGTAAGGGTGGATGGTTGCCATATTGGACGGTCTATTTGAAAAAAATCATGAAACAGCTTCATGCAAAGATCATTTTGATACACATTTAGTCCAATTCCATTCAGGGCCTCTTGAGATATTGTCATTTTCATATTGTTCTATTTTTAGTAACAGTGGCTGGCGGCCATCTTGGATGGTCTCAATTCCCTAAAATTTCAAAAAACTCCATTTAAGGACCATTCTGACTAAAGCTGACCTAAATATGTTCAGGTATTTTTGAGATATTGGTGTTTTTGCAAAAACTCAGACTCGTAAACAGAAAGCAGGTCACTGTGACCTAATTCCGCTACAGATTTTTTTCATTTTGATAATTTTTAAAACCAAGGTACCATTTATGCTCCATATAAAATTAAAGCCAAATATACCGAGTGGTTCTGGAGAAAAAAGTGATTTTATTGTTTATGCTATTTTTAGTAACAGCGGCCATCTTGGATTCTGGACCAAGCTGAATTTTGTCATTCAGAAGCCCTGCAGTCTGGTCATGCAGCATGTGAAAGTTGAGAACCATGGGTGCAGTGGTTTCAGAGAAAAAGTCATTTGAATGGACTTAAAATTTAGGGTCGACGTAAATGTGAACGGACGGACGGACGGACGAACCGGTTGACGGACGGACGGAAAACCGGACGCCTATATCGCACCTTGCTAAAGCAGGTGTGACAAAAATCAGTATAAACAAGAAATATCTTAAAAAAAAGATTATCGGTTAGATTAAATAGAAGTGTGTATTGTCAGGTACATGTAAGATATCGAATGAGCTGATCAGATTGTACGGATGCGCATGTTGATATGCATAATTTTTGTTGGTGTTAGGGCTTCGGTTTCGGAAATGCTGTTGAATTTTTATTGTGGTCTGTCTGTTACAATGAGGATTGGTTGGCTGACCGCCCCATATATAACCTTAAAAGTGTCGCAGTTCCATCACAACGTCAACAATTAAGCCAGCAACAATTGCTTAATTTCGTCTTCGATTTCTTCGTCAAGTTATCTTGTTGGTTTTATCCCTTACATGGGCGATATAACAGGCAAAATTTTCTTTGGTAAAAAGCAAGTTTGACCGAAATATCTAGATTCATCACGACACGGTTTATAGACCAACAGTCAAATGAAACTGAAAGTAGAAAAGAAAGCGAAAGTAAATACTTACATCAAAGTCCCAGGTGTATTTATATTGGCCAATGAAATACTTAAAATGTAGGCCTATACTAAGGTTATACGGCTAAAGCCGAAAGAGATGCCGTAAGCTATTTTCATAAATTCTAGTGGGCAAGTCGTTCAATGTCTTGTCTATTTGGTCACTCAGTCATTGGAAGCTTCTTTAAGAACTCTGAGTTGACAAATGCGATTGTTTTTGAAGAAAACGCTTTTTATGAATAAAGAAACTAAAGTTACTGACATGCATAGTATCTGTAAGGTTACATCCGTCCTACTTATTTTCAAAATTCTGAGCAACCGATATTTTGTTATAAACATAGCAATCCATTAAGAAACACTATAATTGATTTATTAGACAATAAACTTCGAAATTATTCCTAAACCGAAATGCTTAAAAGTCTTAAAAGATGATTATTATGTCTGTAAACTGTATATTTTACGACTGATACCCAGAAATTGCCACGCTCACAACTACAACTTTGCCAAGAAACAAACCAAATAGCATGAGAAACACAAAGGACAAAACGAAACAGCATACTTTTGATAACAGAGGAAAAGATAGACAATGATCAGAAATTAGTACAATAAAATCCCACATCCCGCTCTCAAAACCAGAAGGGAAAAAAGCACACGCAAACACACAAATTGACAAAAGTTAACGAAAGACACGCACGGTAAACTGAATGAGCTGCTCTTTCCCTAAACAGGGGGCCATTCAGCTACCCTAATCAAATGCAGCAGCAACATATATTTTTACCTATTTTTTATTTTAAATTACAAAACAAAACAGAAAGCAGAATGGGCAGCTCTTTAGGTCACCTGACTGCTAGAGACCATAGACAAGCGGACATAATACCATGTAACACTGAGAAACCACAACAGCAGTACTGGCTTGGAACGGTAAGCAAAAGATAACTGGGACCTTCAACTAGTTTTACTCGATCCAAACCTCGCCCTCTGTTTCTGCGGTGATTCAAAGCATTTAGTTAGCTGTTTGGTCCACATGAAGGACTCCTTACCTATCTATGAATCATCACCGGGAACAAACAAACCACGGATATGACCTTTGACGATTCAGAGATCAAGACTCGACAGAAAGAACGTATTGCGATACCAGGAGACCTCTCGGATGTCAAACAACACCACTGAAATACCGGAGCAAAAGGAAGTCAACAGTTGAACCCCGAAGAACAAAGCAACAGACAAGGCAAACTCCGGCCCCAACAAACTAAACTAAATAACTTTATGTCGGACCCATAACTGATTATGATACCCGACCAACCGGCATGCAATTAAAGAGAAAAGCAAAGTGTTTAACCATGACTGGGTTGACCGCTTAACATGAAACTGCAGCATTACATTTATATATTTACACTTGCCACTGACTTCCCATAGGTAAACCGTAAAGAGCAACTGGCTTCATACACCGATGAACGAAAGATGATCATGTCACGTTGTCGTCAAGCGACGTCTGAGGTAAACAAACGTCTTGATTGGTCCGCGTAACGTTCGACTGACGCCACGTTATGGCGACGGCTGTTCAACGTAATGGCCGAATACGTCGTGACTACATTTTCTTCGACGCATATCTTGCATATTCTACATCAAATTACAACGAAAACACCACAGGAAGGGTCCAAAAGTAAAGTGTAAATGAAAAATAAAATTTGATTTTTCAGCGTTCATCGTGTGATGAAGCCAGTGGGCGGAGCTAAAATTCCATGAAGCGCTTTGATTTTTCAGCGTTCATCGTGTGAAGAAGCCAGTGGTCGTCACTAAAATTCTACAAGAAGCGCTTCGCGCTTCATGGAATTTTAGCTCCGCCCACTGGCTTCATCACACGATGAACGCTGAAAAATCAAATTTCAATTCTTAAGTAATATACGTCTGTGACGTATGGTATTTTTTCTGAAATGATCAGAAAAATCAGACCTTCCTTCAATATAAAACTGAGAAACCATCTAGGAAAGGCCAAAAGTGAAATACTGGGTTCAGTTGTTCAAAACTAACGACGGTGTTAGTTAATAAGACGTTAAAATTTCTATCGTATTACAAATGTAAAAACTCTGTCATATTTTTGCCAAACAGAGCAAAAGCTTGTAATTGTTTTTCAGCAAACATGTTACAATTTATTTTGTAAGAACTGTAACACTTTAACAAATCCTCGACTAACGACTTCGTTGACTTAAAGATGCTTTGAACAGCTGGGCACAGGAGTTAAAATTAAACATGCAACGACAGTCTAATTGTTTAACAATCAAAGACAAAGAATAATATTGAAATTACACATTATTTCGGGAAGATTTTCAGAATATGTCCACAACTTACAAAAAGACTTGCTCTTAATATCTAATATGACCTTTACCCCTCAAATTACAGCTAAACCTTACCTATTTACGTCTAACCTTATACTAGTCTAAATCGTTATTTACACATGTTGAATTCTAAAGGCTTTTGCGAGCGCTAGGCCTACACACAACTTCATTTCTCAGCTATATCAGAAAAGAAGTTTAAAGAATCTGGTAATGAATATACCTCAAGGCATAACTTTCTAAGTTAATAGTATCATTTAAATAACCAATTTCAATGTGGGTTGACTCACGGGAGTTCAAAATTTGAAAATTCCAATAGACACTTTAAGCAATTATTTAGACAGTTTCAAACATATCGTTCATAATTTCAGTTGAAAATATCTGTTTAAAAAGAACTTAATTGCAACATGTTGGTTTTGTAGAGCATTCTTAAAACATAAGCACATTACGCAAATACACGATAAGATGATTTTTAATAGAGGATCTTACATGAGTGCTCATGTATTATTGAATTTATTAAACGAGTTGGGGAAAAGATAAGATGCGAGGCTCTGCCGAGCATCTTATCGGTTTCCCCCAACGAGTTTAATAAATTCAGAAAAACAGGAGCACGAATGCAAGATTCTATTTATCATATGACACTAAAATCGCATTTTATCAGCAGAATTTGCACTAAAACGTCACGATTTCGCCATTAGAAAACGCGACGTTTTTATGGACGTCAACGCATAACGTTACGACGTAATTTGCATATTTAATCCACTAGTGGATTATCGCATTTAACGCATGACTTTATTACACTCTCAGATGCGACGTCATATGATAAAAAGGCGTATACCTGAGAATGTTGTTGCACAAGTATTCACATACTGTTCTTACTTCAGTATATAAGACAACGCCCATTTTAAAGCCAATATCACTAGATACTTAAAGCAACGCACGAGTGTTTTTTTCAAAAGGTACACACCTATTACCTATTTTGCAAACCTACGCACTATTTTGCAAAAGTATTCATGCACATATCCACCTCAATGCATAAGGCAACATAAAGTCGCTGTGCTCGGAACAAGGTCAAGTATGGGCTATTTAAACAGTCAAACGCAAATAATTTCAGGCGAAATGCACAATACAGTCAAAATCTTCAGAGAACTTATGCCTGATCTTGTTATCAGCAAGTTTGATCAAGTTCCAATGAAAAGTAAAGCTGGCAGGAACAACATTGTCCTTTTGTTGGTCTTTCGGATTTCTTTTGGTCTATAAGCGCAAGTAACTCCGAAACTTATACTCCGACCTGTCCAAGTTTCAAGCTCACTGCGATTTGCCGCGACACGAGAAAACCAACAATGTGGTTATGCGCCCAGCGCAGACTCAGATCAGTCTGGGCATCCGCCCAGTCTAATCAGAGTCTTCGCTGTCCGCATGGAGGAAGATTAGACCCTTAGATACTCTTTAAGCCGTTAGCGAAGAGTCTGATCAGACTGTGCGGATGCCCAGGCTGATCTGAGTCTGCGCTGGGCGCACAACCACTTTGTTGGTTTTCTCGTCTCGTGGCTCATTTTATGCCTGTCTTAGTTATCTGCAAGTCTCGTTAAGTTGCTATTTAAAAAACTTTTATTCGGTTCCAACCGATCAAAGTTTACGATTAGGCGAAATTCGTCGGTTGGTAGAGGACTACATGTACTTCAGAAAGATTTATGTAAAATTTTGTCAAAATATCATTAGTAACACAGAAATTAATTCCAGTGTCTCATTTTAGCATTTTGATTGTAAAGAAACTTTAAATTGCAATGATAGCAACCACAGCATATCTGAAACAAAGAAAAAAAAAACACGTTTATGTAGAGACCATGTCATAAATATGTATGCAAATTTTCAGCTTCATCCCCCCTTAAGGCTTCCGAGCGGAAGACTGATTTTTGAAAATTTAGCCTTTCGGTTGCGATGGCATCTAAACGAAATCAGTGACTCAGTCAAATTCATAATTGAGCCGCGACGCAAGAAAACCAACAAAGTGGTTGTGCGCTCTGCGCAGACTCAGATCAGCCTGGGCATTCGCCCTATCCGATCAAACTCTTTGCTAACCGCTTGAAGGGTAGCTAAGGTTCTAAGCTAGCTTCATGCGGACAGCGAAGATTCTGATCAGACTGGGCGGATGCCCAGGCTGATCTGAGTCTGCGCTGGGCGCACAACCACTTTGTTGGTTTTGTCGTGTCACGGCTCAATTATGGCTGGTAGGGGAACATTTCTGTGAAACGTGTGTCAAAATATCTGCAGAAACACAGAAATTAAAGCCAATTTCCAGTTTTACCATTGTAAGTCCACGGAAACTTTAATTTGCCATAGAAACCAAGCTACATGGGCAATGACTATATCCAATTATACACAAAATGGGCCCCAAATGGAAGTGTGTAAATTTAAAACGTATATATTACAAGACGTTATTTCAACTGCCACTGAAATCAATATTCATACGTTATAATTATGACTTCCAATTTATTTTGTTTCTTTTTGACTGAGCATTTAACATTGCTATACCATTGTTCTCGGATTTATTGAGCGAAAATGTTAAGTGATTGTGTTCAGGTGCAACTAAGTACACCATACGAAACCTTGTTTAAAAGCTACATGGAGTTTGAGGGTGCATGCTTAAATATAGTTAAAGATACCCGGAAAAGAGGGAATAACTCGAACGACTTAACGGAACAGGACATATCCCCATCAACACACAGAGGAACTACAAAAAGCATATTACTCAAGAAACTAGCGTCTATTTCTTTCGTTTGAATCACAAAACAAAATAAGAAACAAAGTGATCAGCTATATAAAGGACCAGAATGCAAAACTAACGGACAGTTACATAAATTCCTTGGGGCTTGAAAAGTTTTATGCGGGAAGCCTCACATTCCCGTCTGAAGCAGCGCAAATAAAAACTCGGACTGAGTAGAAGAGTCCTAACTCATTAGTTAGACATCAAATATAAACATATAAACTTAACTAACAAATATGATGAAGAAAAGGTGAAGATGCCAAGCAACCCGAGGCCAGAGCAAAAGGGAACGGCTAGTCGAGCCATGATGGGCCCGATCAGAGACAGCAGAGGTCAGGCACCAACATTTCGCAGCAGATACCATCTATAATAGATTCAGTCATTTTGTCTGAGGCCGGCTCATCGACAAGGTATTCAAGAGGGAAGCAACGCTGTTAACTGTGATTGGGTTAACCATCGTGCAATACAGTTTGTCGTATAATATTTTTATTTGTATCGAATTGCAATTATAACCAGAGGGCCAATGGCCCTATATCGCTCACCTGAGCACTGAGGTTACAGCAACAAAACACCATGCACAACAGCATAAAAAACACCATTTATGTAGAGGATAATATCACAAACATTTATGCAAAAAAATAAGCTTTATCCCCCCTTAATGGCTTCTCAGATCTTTGGCAAAAAAAGGAGAAGAAAATTTGGCCTTTCAGCTGCAATGGCAACCAATCAAAATCAGGTATTAGGGAAAAATTCATATGGCTAGTAGAGGACTACTCCAGGAACATTTCTGTAAAGTTTTGTCAAAATATCTGCAGTAACACGGAAATAAATAGCAAATGTCCACTTTCCCCATTATAAGTCTATGGAAACTTTAAGTTGCCATAGCAACCAAAGTTCTGATGGGATTGGAAGAAAAAGAATAAAATTTATGTAGGGGCTACTGTCATCAACACGTTTGCACAATATCAGCTTCATCCCCCATATGGCTTCTGAGCAGAAGATTTTTTTTTTCGAAAATTTACCCTATATTTTGTCATGGCAACCAATCAAATTCAGCGATTTGGAGAAAATTCATATGAATAGTAGAGGACTACTCAAGAAACATTTATGTAGAAAAAAATCTAAATAACTGCAGTTAGACAGCAAAAATTGCCAATTTCCATTTTCCCCATTATAAGTCAATGGAAACACTTAGTTGCCATAGCAACCAAACTGCTGGAGTTGCCATAGCAACCAAACTGCTGGAGCAATTGCCATGAAAAACAGTAATTCTATAGAGGCTAGTGCTAAGGTTCTTTCTGTAAAGTTTGATCTTTATTAACCACACAGTTTCTGCGAAGATGATTTTTTAATATTTTTCTATTTTTAACTATTCGGATGCAATGGCAACCAGCCAAATTGCGCAATTTGCATAAATTTAACATGGCTGGTTAAAGACTACTCAAGGTACATTTCTATGAAAGTTTTGCCAAAATATCCGTAGTGGCATAGCAATAAATGCAAACTTTCCATTTTGCTACTGTGAGTCAATGGCAACTTTCAGTTGCCATAGCAACCAAACTGCTAGAGCAATTGCCAAGAAAAACAGACTTTTATAGAGACTAGTACTAAGATCCTTTCTGTGAAGTTTGAGCTTTATTGGTTGCATAGTTTCTGAGGAGATGATTTTTTAATATTTTTGCTATTTTTAACCATTCGGTTGCCATGGCAACCAGCTAAATTGTGCAATTTACATAAAGTTCATGTGGTTGGTAGAGGAATACTCAAGGAACATTTCTGTAAAAGTGTTGTCAAAATATCTGCAGTGACATAGCAATAAATGCAAATATTTAGTTTTTCACATACAAGTCAATGGAAACTTATAAGTTGCCATAGCAACCAAAGTTCTGAAGCGATTTGGATAAAAAACAGTATTATTAGTTCCCCCTGCCTATAGATGCTATACATGATATTTGGTAACGATATGCCCTGTAGTTTCAGAGGAGATGTCGTTTGAAAATACTGACGGACGGACGGACGACGGACGAACGGACGGACGGACGGATGCCTGCCTATACTATAAGCTCACCTGTGAGCCTTCGATTCAGGTGAGCGAATAAAAAGCCATCGGCCAAGTGTCACCCGACGTTTGAAATGTGACACAAACTGCAGCCCTTTATTCAGTTTCAGAGTAACTATATGGCCAAAAACAGAAAATATACTGAACATCAAAAGATACGCCTACAATGTGAACACCTAATTCATTTGAAGGTATAGATATATACTTTTATTTGGACATTTTGAATTACTTTGTTCATGCTATTCCGATAAAATGGGAACCTTAGCGCATCGATATTGCATAAACTATAGATACCAGAACGTTTGCTTTTGTGATGGGGTTAAACTTAAAGTTACCGACTTTTCAGACGCTAAAAAAGTCAGTTCCATAAAATGTTCGGCCGATAATTTTCTCCAGTCATTAAGACCGCAGCAAAGGTGAGAGAAAGCGAAAATATCAAAGCAATCGGACCTTGCGTTTTAGAGAAACAAGCGAGTGAAAGTTGACAGCAGAAACAATAACACTTGCTTACCATTGGATTTCCCATAAACTGAACAAAATTTCTAATTGGTCACATTTTGCCATAGAATTAAGCCTTAAGCAGACTCAGATTAGCATGGCCACCAACTAGGACGAACAAATGTACAAATATTCTTATATTTTACAAACAGCACAAGGCTTAAGCATTTGCAAAATGATTTACATCAATCCGAGGCGTCTATTAGGATTTACACAAACATTGAAAGAGAGGTAATTTGAAACCGTCAATATTAAAATTAATACAGGTGAAAAATGCATGAAGACTAAAACATACCTCATGTTTTTATGATGAAAAACTTAATTTACTTTTAAACTATCATGCTTTTGTGGGAGTTTGATGCAGCCTGTATGTGTTTTCAAAGCATACTATGGTTTACATAGAAGAGTTCATAACTCTAATACTACATTAAAGTTTTTATTACAACATTGACTTTCAATAAGTAGATAACAGCCCAAGATTTTGATTATAATTATATTAAAAAATACAGTATTAAAGTCATATTTCTGGATATTAGAAAAATGACCAATTAGAAATTTTGCTGAGTGTACACCTTTTAACACCCTGTCTTTCTTAAAAAGAAAAGAGACAGTTCAGACGAAAAGTGAAAATGAATTAGCAAGAGTAAGATGAAAAGATCTGCAAAGAAATTTTTTGAAGCACTGCAGAACGTTTGATTATATTGGACTTCCCAATTTGCTATTTGTTTAATTACAAGGGAGATAATTTGACGGGTGTTCAACTTCAAACTGTTGTCAAGTTCGTAAGAAGAACACTATGGTAATAATCCCGACGGTTTTTTTTTATAATGACACAATGAAACCGCGTTTCGGAAAGAATTTGGTATACTGCTAGATGAAAGACAGCTCTTACAAAAATTTGAATGTTTCACGATAAATTGAGATAACTCTTTATTCAAGGTAAAATTTTGCAAGAAGATAAGGTTATATTGTGCGCTGACGTCAGTAACATTTTCTGCTACACGTGATTTAAAACTGCAGGTCAGATGACAGAAGAAAATGGAAATTAAACTTGTGGGCGTTTCTTTTGACGTTCAGTATATGTATATTATAGAGCCTCGTAAGGAAATAATAACTGAAGGATAAGAAAAGAAATAAACCAAATTACTTGGCCTCTATGAAGCTTCAAGGCGAAAACTGCGAACTTAGATCCGGTTTATTTGATTTCCAGCATTATGTTCACCAGTATTTTTGCTTCCTATTATGTTTTGATGTTAACAATAAAAACTAGGTACCAAAAGATGATTAGTCCATTCTTTTTATCCTTCTTTTCTTTCGGTATGTTTGATGGATTGTGCTCTGTGATAATAGCCTTCAACACCTATCCGCGTTGATGCAGCGCTGATAGTAGCTGCTCGAATGCCAGTAGAGAAACTAGCACCACTGCATAAAGCTTCGATCAAGACAACTGTTTATGCCTAAATTCCTCTGATGAAATTGAAGCTAAGATATTGCACGAGAGCACTGTATCGCAAAAGTACTGTTACAAGGTCCTAAATTAATCCATTGTACAACGCTAGTGTCAGTTAAAAGATAAAAACAAGAATTAAATGAATTACATGGAATGAATGATATTTTGTGATAAAACATGCTACACATACTGTATATTAGAAACCTTGATTCCGATGAGCATTGGCTTAATGCATATTAATCAACGATTCAAAATATCTTGTGCTTTCAGTTGACCATAAACCACCTTATCTTGAGCGTTACGCCCTCGCCATTACTGCCTCTGAAAGCAAATTTCGCACGCTCAGTCAACTAAAGGCATGGATAATTCGCTTTTCAGATCCCACTGGGTAATTACTCTGACCGAACTGGGAATTGTCTGGCTCGACTTTGAACCAGCGCAGGCGGGTCTGATCTCCCAAAGGCAGGTTGTCGCAATACAAGATACATTTTATATCGTTTAATTTCATCACACACAACCTTAAGTTCTATTATTAAGTTCCTTTGTCTTGCCCTCCTAAACGTTTCATCACAGTTTTATGCGCCTAAAGCACGGTGAGGTAAATCAGATTTCTGAACAATTCAATAATGTAGAAAAATTAATTATCTAACAATAATGCTATACTTTAGTAAGCCGTTCCTAGACGTAGGCGGCTCAAATGGCACCAAAGACATGACCAGAAAATGCATATGTCTGCTAGAAATTAAAGTTTTAAAGCCAATCCCAACATGATGGTGAATCAAAGAAAATATACATAGAGTAACCACATAAAACACTCGAATGACTGACTGGCTGGAATGATGGATGACTGGATGGATGAACTTCAATTTTAAGTTTTATCCAGCAGTAGCTGACATATCGAAACGATACAGCTTGATAAGGAAGGGCTGTGTGCAATGAAACCCTTTATGGTCTGAAATATTGCGCCTCTGGCGGGGTTAGCATCTGAGCCACGACACGAGAAAACTAACAAAGTGGTTGTGCGCCCAGCGCAGACTCAGATGTGCATGGGCCTCCGTCCAGCTTGATCAGACTCTTCGCTAAGCGCTCAAAGCAAAGCTACGGGTCTAAACTACCTCTATGCGGACAGCGAAGACTCTGATGATCAGACTGGACGGATTCCCAGGCTGAGGCTGATTTGAATCTGCAATGGGCACACAACCACTTTGTTGGTTTTATCGCGTCGCGGCTCATCTAGTACTGTTAGCATAGTATACCGGCGCTTAACCGACTGCGCTACCACAGCACCTATAACTACTGTTAATATAGATTGACAAGAACCCAACAGTAATAGCTTTTTACTTTAATTGAAAAGACATGTAATAAGAAGGCAGTTTGAAGGAGAGCTATATCCCCCGCCGCAGAATGACAGTCAGAGTGGTGGGGCCTTTGCTTGTAGAGGTGACCGAGTGGGCATGCGGCAAGCGCGGTTTGGAACACGGGGTCCAGGGTTCGAATCCAGCTGGAGGCGGAATCCTTTGCGAACCTAAACGTCACTTCATTGCATTAAGCCTTACATTATCAACCTACCATCGTCCTATCGTGACTGAAATACTGATGAAAAGGACGTAAAGCACCAAGCCATCCAACCACCCATACGTGTGGTTGTTGAGAGGAAAAGTCAGTTTAACTCTTTTCCTGTTACAGACATTTCATGCTTTTGTGATCTTGACCCACAGAGAGCATATCTCAGACACAATTTCAGTACAAATTCTCATCGAAAAAGCATTTTACCCAAGTAAAAGAAACTAAATGTAATTTGTGTTGTCTTTTTCCCACATGGTGTCTTGGATGGGATTTAGGATTGAATTGTGTCAGTTCCTGAGAATTTTTCTACTTACTTTTACATTTAGGGATGATGTTTTACCCATCCGCCATGCGGGGACCTCCAGGAGAGCAAAGATAACTCGCCAGCAGTTTGTAATTATTCTCGCACTATCAAAACCCGCAACTTGCCATGCATCTGCAGCATGACTTCTTATAGAATTTGTCACTTCAGGGCCACTGGTCCTTTGAGTTTTAATAAAACGATTGGTGCAAACAATAAAAAATAATACCTACATCAAGCTTTTGATCTTTTCTGGAATTGTAAAACTAATAGTCATTCCCATTTATACTACCAAATCTTCTTGGTGCTTAGGTTTCAAAATCTAATTTGTATTGAAATATGATAGTCATGATTCTTTCTAAGCATTTTTCAAAAATGGATCATCTTAATGAAATATTCAGATGCTATTAGATGAAAATGATATGAGCTTTAAAATACGTGTTCTGTATACTAAACTAAGTATGGCCTCTTAATCCAGCTGTTGTCATTTTATTGCAAATACTCTTTCTCGTTTGGTTTTTAAAGTCGGGATATGGCATCTGACTGTGTAAGCTCATGATCATTGCCTACAGCCCCGGATCCAGGGGGTGGGCTTTGGGGCTTCAGCCCCGCCATTTGGGCCTCTGTGTTATGCAAAATATGTAGGAATCCAGATAATAAGGAGTATCTGATGACAGTTTGAGATCATGGAATAACTAGAGTAAAATATATGTTGTGACATCTCATTAGAATCGCCTCGCCGAGGCGATTCTAATGAGATATCGCATCATATATTTCATGGCAAAAAAATACATTATCAAAAATTTTCATCGAATTGGGCCCAAATTATGTCATATAATTTCAACCACATACACATACTTCTCGGCACCTCCCAGCCCCACCAGTTATCCAGAGCCCCACCAGTACGTGGTGGTCTGGATACGGGCCTTGCCTATCCATTTACTTTTTGTGAATAATTTTGCAAAAAAAAAAAACGCATAGGTATATACCTTTTGAAAAGTACCGGTTCATTACCCTCAGTATAACATGATACTGGCTTTAAAACGGGTGTTGTTTTATAAACTGAAGTGGATATATGAATATCTTTGCCAAAAAAATATGTATACATTACCGTTAGTAATAAACTGTTAAGCTGCGTAGAGGGGTTACATGTATATTTAAAGAATGCTCTTCAAAACTTACATGTTGCAAATTTAGTTCTTTTGAAACAGTTTTAATTGAAATTATGAACAAACTGTTTTAAACTGTCTAAACGATTGCTTAAATTGTCCAGTGGAGTTTTGAAAATTTTGAAATACCCTGGGCCAACCCACGTAGAAATTGGTTATTTAAAATGAGACTATTAACTTAGAAAGTTGAGCCTTGAGGCAAAGTCATTATCAGAATCTTTAAATTTGTTTTCTTTTGAAGCTAAGAAATACAAGCTGTATATAGGCCTGGCGCTGGCAAAACCTGGGTTGTCTTTATAATACAACAATTGTAAATAGTTCGAAATAAGGTAGTTAAATGTTAGAATGTAAATCAGTTTATGTTTAGATGGAAATTTGCCGCTAATTTAGGGTCAGGGGCCGTATTCATAAAACGACTTAAGTCGTTGCTATGCTGTTGCTAAGGCTCAATTTCTATGAAGGAGATTTCCTACAACTATGAAATTTGCTCTGGAGGAACAGTCTTTGTAAGACTGTTACAAAGACTGTTCCTCCAGAGCAAATTTCATAGTTGTAGGAAATCTCTCCTCCAGAGCAAATTTCATAGTTGTAGGGAATCTCCAACATAGAAATTTTCCCTTAGCAACAGCATAGCAACGGCTTAAGTTGTTTTATGAATACGGCCCCAGGTTAGCAGTTAAGAGTACACTGTGTAAGTTGTGGACATATTCATACCAGCACACATTCCGTGATTCTTTAGTTCTAGTCATGACCTTTGCTATAGAATGTAAACCTGATAATAAAGGTCACTGTACAAATTCTGTACAGTTTCCTGTGGATATGCTATTGACTGTATTCTGGAATTGTTCTCCGAAACGATGTCTGATTTCAATAGTAATTTGTCTTTGAATTTTAATAACCATATCAAAGACATATGCTACCTTTCCGACATTTTGATGTATTTGCAAAAATGAAAGTTATCCCAGAGTCAATATTTTATTACAATTTGGTAAGGAACTGGCTGAAGTTTGTGGTTTGAATATCATTTTGGACTCATTTTATTAGTTTGGGTGCTAAAATTGGCCACAAACTTAAGGAAAATAGTACTATTACGATTTTTGCAGTTTTTGCAATTTGATATTTATTCATCATATGAGTAAGTAAAATGGTAACTTACTTACCAGTATGATTTATTTCAATGCATATTATGCTTATTTGTTGTGTGCAAGCAAAATCCCAAGTTATCAGGATGTGATACACTATGTTTTTAAGCTTTTTATATAAACGTTTGTCACGTAATAACTGTGGGGATAGGGGTAGAGTTTTTTCATTAAAAAAGTAATTAGTATGGTGACCCCTACTTTTCTTTTAATTTTCTATTTTCTGAAAAGTTCGTCTCAGGAAAATAACTTGTTTGGTGAGAACCTCAATGTAGAGTGTTTCTGTCAGGTCCAAAATATAGCAGACAGGAAGATATTTTTTAAAGATTTTTCAGACGGAACTAAAATTTGCTTTGCAACATTTTATTTCATCTTGAAATACAAGCATTTGCATGGTAGGAGTAACATTTGCTATATCACTTTGATTAGACAACATAATTATGAGCTATATAAAAGCCACCATTTAATTGATATTAACTACCGGGCTTGTTAGGCGCTTCTTTCGTGAAAACTGTCGAGGGAGGTATCTTTCAAATTCAGATGTTTTTTAAATTTAATACGGTGACATATGGTTTTTATTTCAAGATTGATGAGCAAATATATGATATATACATACAGAATTATACGCAGTTTTCAGTGCAGGAAGTATTTGGTCGCATTTGCCTTTAAATTGAAGGTGGAATGGCATACTTCTTTTAGGGAATTCAACTCATCTGATTACCTTAATTATCTCCCTCCCCCTTAAACTGATAATAAAAATTATAAAAACCAAATCAGACACGCTTTAATTTGGTTAGAAAAGAATAATCCACTGGCTTAATTATATTAAGAAGAGCTTTGAAACACTGGGAAACAAAACTAAACAAAATGACATGAGGTTAATCACTTTATCTTAATGAAAAAATACAAGTCAAAGAAATAGTGTTAGAGGTATTGGCTTGAATCGCTGGACCATGGAGCATAACTCAACTGACCTAAAATTTGTATGAGCTCACCCATAGTGTTAGCCCAATGCATTAACCCAAGTATGAAGCAAATCCATAAAATAGTTTTAGCTTTATCGACTAAAATCACTGGATTATGAAATACAGGTCACACTGACCTAAGTATGAGGTCAATCACAGTGTCAGCCCAAACCATAAACCCAAGTATAATGCAAATCCATAAAATAGTGACTGAGATGTTGGCTTAAATCACTCGATCATGAAATATAGGTCCAAATGACCTACAATTAGTGTGAAGTCACTCACAATATCAGTCCAAACCATTCACTCATAATGCAAATTTAAAGAGTGACTACACTTCAGGAATCCTTTAAATATTTTGTCAGAAATATAATGAGAAATCACTGGACCATGATTTAAGTCAGACTGACCTTCAACTAAGATTACATCATTCATAGTGTCAACCCGCACCATGAACCCAAATACGAAGCAAATCAATAAAAAGTGATAGAAATATGAGGTAAAATCACTGGACGATGAAATATAGGTCACTGTGACCTACAGTTAGTTTAAGGTCAAACATCTGGTCATACTGAGTCATTATCCCAAGCAATTATGTTCGTACATCAAAAAATATTCAAGATATTAGAAAAATCAGTGAACAATGAAATATAAATCATTGTGACCTTATATAAGTGAGGACAATCAGCGGATCATACTGAGTCGCTTTGTCCAGAATCATGTTCGTACATCAAGATTCTTTAAGATATCAGGAAACAATTGCTGGACTATAAATGAAAGTGGTCAAAGTACCCAAATCATAAGTCCAAACTCGTAAGTCATTTAACATTGACGATTCCGGAATATTCTAGATACACAGACATGGACCCCAAAATAGAGGTGTGATCAGGAGCTCGCGAGTAGTAAGCATTATCTGCCTATTACAATACACCCGTCTTATCTATGTATCAGTGGAAAAAATCAGTGAAAATGAAAATCCGGTATTTGAAAGCTTAACTAAGCTTCGGCTGAGGCCAACAAATCGAAGAATAGTATAGAAACGGCCATATTGTAGGAATCAACGAGGTTATGGTGTCTCCCATAAAACTTTACAATTGTCGACACAAGCTTTACATTATGATAACCCTTTGTCAACAGTTCATGGGTGAGTAACCTCCCTCTTTCAACAAACTCTTGATATTTGAAACAGGCTCTAGCATAGCGGACTTGCTGACAGATATAAACTCCGTATGCAGGTGCCAAAGGGATATTACTACTCGAAAATGGGAAATTAACTATGTGAAAAGTGAAGTCGTCCCTCTTGTCAAAGAGCCTCGTAACAAGCTTTCCTTTGTCAAAAGAATTGAGAAAACTCTAAGTATGAGGCAGATGAAAATATAGGTCACTGTGACCTACTTTTAGTTTGAGGTCATAAAGAGTAATGAACCCGTCAGTCATTTCATACATCAAAAAGTCTTTAACAAATATAGCAAAATCACTGTACCATGAAATAAAGTGTCACTGTGGCTTACTTTCAGTTTGAGGCCAGATATTTGGTCATAGTCACTTATTATCACAAGCTGTCAGGTGCATACAGCAAACAATTTTTAAGATTTAAGGCAAAATCATTGGACCATGAAATAAAGGTCACTGTGACTTATTATTAGTTTGAGGTCAACCATCCTGTCACCCTGAGTCATTACCCCAAGAATCATAGTTATATAATAAAAACTCTTCAAGAAATTAGACAAAATCACTGGACAATGACAGATAGGTCGCTATGACCTAATGTTACTTGAGGTCAATTAGCGAATCATACTGAGTCGTTTTCTAAAGAATCATATTCGTACATTAAACAGTCTTGAAAAATATCTGGCAATATCACGTCATACATCGGGTTATACTGAGTCATTAACCCCTCAGTCATGTTCATACATCAAAATTCTTAAAAAAATATAGCAAACTCAATGGGCCATGAAATATACTTAGGTCTCTGTGACTTATTTTCAGTTCGAGGCCAGATGTCTGGTCATACTGACTTAATATCCAAGGTATCAGGTACATACAGGTATCAGATTTAAAGAGTAACTACACGTCAGAAACTGACTGAATCAGATCCCAAACCCTATCCCCAACATCAAAGGGAAAGATTGACAAAGACATCCCAACAAACAATAAATTACAAGTGATAAGCCGAGTCAGCAGCTCTTTCCCAAATAGATGGCAACTCAGCTATCTTTATTGAACTAAATAATTTAGACCAACAGACATACATCAAACAGTTTTTATTTTAAGATCTAAGGAAAAACCACTGGAACATGAAATAAAGGTTACTTTGACCTACTGTTAGTTTGCGGCCGAACAACGAGTCAGTTTGACTAATTATTCCAATCTACCGTGTTCATACATCAAATAGTCTTCCGAGATATAAGGCAAAATCGCTGAACCATGATAAACAGCTCATGGCCAAATATGCATTATTTCCTGGTAGATCTTCTCCAGATGTTCCAGTGTAGCAAGTTTGAATACTCTGTCCCTGTTGGTTAATAAGAATATGAGCTAAATGCAACAGGTGAATATTCTTGTGTTCAAGTTATAGTACAAGAATGCCGCGGAATGCTATATCGCACCGTCATTGCGTTTCCACAGTAGCAGAGATCATGTTTACAAAAAAGTGAAAGCAAAAATTGAAAATAAAAAGAAAATGAAATAATTTCAGGCACTATTCTGACACAAAGTTTGTCAAAATCTGCCTAATGGTTCTAAAGATATTTGTGCTATTTTTAGTAACGGTGGATGGCAGCAATCTTGGATTGCCAATTTGCCAAAAACCAAAATAGCTACATACAAGGCTCATTCTGACACAAAATTGGTCCAAACCCGTTCAGGGGTTCTTTGAAAATAGTGATTTTCATGTTTTGCTATTTTTAGTAACGACAGTGGCGGCCATCTTAGATGGTACATTCCCATAAATGTGAGAAAAAAAGAAAAACTCCTTTCGAGAATCATTCTGATTAAATCTGCTCAAAATCCACTCAGTGTTTATCAATTTATCGGCATTCAAGCAAAATTCAGACTCTTAAACCAAAAGTAGGTCACTGTGACCTAGTTCCGCTACAGATTTTTTTCGTTTTCAAACTTGTTTAAAAGAAGGTCCTGTTGATGTTCCACGCAAAGTTTCAGCCGAATATACCTAGTGGTTCTAGAGAAAATTTAATTATGTTGTTTTGCTATTTTACCATCTTAAATTCTCGAAAATGCTGAATTTCTGTAATCCGAAGCCCTGTAATCTGATCATGCTCCGTATGAAATTTGAGAACCATGGCTGTAGTGGTTTTGGAGAAATTAACTGTACAAATCTTAACGCCAGGGTTGACGTAAATGTGAACGGACTGACGTACAGACAGACGGACGGAATTACGGATGGAAAACCTGACGCCTATATCGCACCTTGCTAAAGCAGGTGCGACAAAAAAATACAGAGCATGGCCCGATATGCAACACTGCCTTCAGTAGATCTTACCCAGAATTAAAATTTAAAAGAGTTCCTTCAAGAGCAGAAAATATATTCAGAAGAAGGAACATGGGCCAGACCACGTAAAGCCTCATCAGTGACCCTGACAATATCTGCTGACGAAACCAGAGAAAAGCAAACTAGTACCTATGGAGCAAGTTTGATGATTCTTTGTCTTGTAGTTACTTAGAAACTGATCTAAACGCAACATGTGACTAGTTTTTCTATGTTCAATAAATCGTGAAATACAGCTCATGGTACGATATGCACCACTGCTTCCAGTAGATCATCTCCAGACGAATCTATGGAGCAAGGTTGTAGGCTCTAGACCTTTTGGTCAATTAGACACAGGGCTAAAGGCAATAGATTGACATAGGTCCAGGCGCAATAGGCATCGCTGCGTAAGTAGATCTCCCCCAGACGTATATATAGAGTAAGATTGCTGGCTCTATACCTTTTAGTATCTTAGAAACTGAGCTGAACGCAATAAAAGATTAGTTCGATCGGAAGTGAAATATAGGTCATGGCCTAATATGCGTCACTCATTTCAGTAAATCTTTGCCAGATATATCTATGAAAGAGGTTTGAAGACTACAACCTTGTGGCCAAACGCGATAGTTGAATATTTTTGCTATGTTCAATCAACCGTGAAAAATAGGTAATGACCCGTTATGTTCCCAATATGCATTGCTGCTTTCAGCTGATCTTCCCCAGACTCAAGAGTAAGTTTACAGGCTCAATCCCTAGTGGTTACTAAGAAACTAAGCTAAGCGCAACAGTTGATGTTTTGTTTTCCATGTTCAATTAACCGTAAAATATAGGGCATGGCCCAATATGCGTCGCTGCTTTCAGTAGATCTTTTCCAGATACCTACGGAGCAAGTTTGGAGGCTCTGGCCCTTGTAGTTTCTTAGAAAATATGCTAACCACAACGTGAATATTTTTTCTATGTTTAGTCAACCGTAAAATACAGGTCATGACCCGTAGATCTTTCTCAGATGTATCTATATAGCAAATGAGAAGACACTAGCCCTTGTGGTTACTAGGTAACTGAGCTTAACGCAACAGGTGAATACTTTTCTATGTTCAATCAACCGTGAAATATAGGTCATGGTACGATATGATTCACTGCTTTCAGAAAATCCCCAGATTTATCTATGGAGCAGGTTTGAAGACATTAGCCCTTGTGGTTACCTAGAAACTTAGTTACACACAACAGATGAATATGAGGCGCACGCGAACGCGCATATGCACGCGGATCCAGACGCACATAAAAGATATTGCATAAGTCAGTCTTTGCTTTGAATAGTCGCGATAAAAATGAAAGCAATGATTTCCGGTACGTATGATTTCCAAATCACTGATTAGAGAAATGTATTATACATATTAAGTATAGCAATGTTTTATGGCACTTGCTTTTATGCAAACTCCGGCTTCTGTTCTGGAAGTAAGCGTCAGTTACCGGCGTCGGTCTCTTGAGAACGCAATTCTGATGTTACATGTGAACATTAGCAATCCCAGTATCTAATCTGAAGTAATGTCATTTTTTTTTCTGGCCAATGAACGTCACAAACATTTTGAACCGTGTTCCGGAGCCAAGCCTATAATGGAAAAAAAGAAGTTGCCAATTTTGCAACAACGCCACGGAGATAAGGTAGAAACCCAATGTCTTGACGTTTATATCTTTATTTCAACGTTATCACATTGAAAAGATATTTCTAGGCGGCATTTATCTGGTCATTTATTTTTATGCAATTGTTTATTTCCCTAGAAATAAGGCAGCATAAGCATTTCTGAAAGTTTCCTTTAGCAAGAGCATATGAACAAAAAAAGATCAAAGCTTAAGTCGTCAGTTTATCATAAAAATGTTCCCTTACGTTATTGTTACTCATCGGACCAATTCTTTGTAAAATGGTCTACCATCTCATTATTTAGTTTTCTTTAGGACTGCTGTTTTGACTTTAACTGGTATGGCCAAAACAAGTGTGTTTGATTGAATACTGACAGACTGCCGTCAATGGTGGCGACCATGTTTGTTGCTAAGCAGTCTATGCCTTTGAAATAAAAGCCGTCTGTTTGGTCCTCAAACCAAGCCTCTGTAGCAGCCTGGAGCTCATCATCGTCCCGAAATCTCGTTCCACACAAGTGGGACTTCGAATTTCGAAACAGATAATAATCACTTGGGGCCAGGTCTGGACTATATGGCGGGTGATTTAACTGCTCGAACTTGTACTCACGAATAGCCGCTTGTGCAACTCTGTACTCCACCATTTGCTGACGATCTTGCATGTTCAGGTTTCTGGGTACCCACCTGGCAGATACTTTTGACATGCCTAAATGTTCATGGATTATGGTGTAAACACTTTCATTAGAAATACCGCATTCTGAAACAAGTTTGGCAACTTTGATTTGATTCGGCGATCGTTTAGCACAAGTCTCTCAACACGGTGGATCATCTCCTAGCTGATGGCATCCGCAGGGCGACCTGGCCTTGGGTCATCTTCTAAGGAGTCTCACCCACGTTTAAATTCAGCCGACCACTTTGCCACTGTGGAATACTTTGGGCTACTATCACCATACACATCAGCCATGCGCCGATGGATTTCTTTGGCGTTTGCACCCTCCTTAGTGAGGAACTTTATGATTGCTCTGAACTCAATATTCTGACTTTCCATATTTGCCTATGGGTATAGATTTTCAAACAAAAAGTAAGAGCAAAAAATGTACATGTTGACTGAACGGCTGTTGTCATTCAACTGACAAAAGTTTACACGGCACAAAAATGAAAAAAGAAATCTTGAATTGTATAGAAAAATACCGAGTTTTACGAACTTATTGAACTCCCCTCGTATCTAGTATCCAAAATACTGGTCAGTACAATAGATTTGTGTTTGCTCAATTTTTTAACCCCGACAATGGAAAATTAGATAAAATCTATAGAAAAATTACTAAATATATTTTGCTTGGTATGTGTTGTTTCGCCTTTATAGAACCCGACAGGGGAACCGAACGGTAAGATAAAGTTTTCATAACTGATCCATTCACTGAGGCATACTAACAGCAGATGGCAAGGTGTTTTGGGAATTTGGTTAATTAGATATCCAACTCCAGCATGACTTTCAGACGCCCAAAGGGATTATGTTGGTGCTGCTACAATTAAGGACCAACATCTTACAGCAGTCCAAGTATAAAGTGCATCTATTCGGGCTTTGTGAAACTCATAAAGCTTCAAAAAGCTTTATAATAATCTTAACCCGGTGGCCTTTACTTTATATAGGGTTTACAATGAGGAAACACATTGCGCCAGTCAGTACCTATGACTTTACTAGTTTAAGTATGTATCAAGCTGAACTTTATCCGTCTAAAACTTTAGAACCTCTGATCTGTAGTTGGAGATACCGAGAGCAGATCACACTCACAATGCACAACTCACCGAAAGCACGGAAGTGAGAAGTAAAGAAAGACAAGTGAAATTTGCAAGCATCATTCATAATATACTATATAAATATCCAAACGCATGTATTTACAGTAATCAGTTATGTACAATACACACTAGTCTTGTACCAGGCGTGCAATAAACATAAGGGGGCACAGCCGTTGTTAATATTTCTTGCCCATGATGGAGTCACTGAAGTGATAGTTTCCATTTCAAGCCGTATCACACAAAATAGACACCAACTTCACAAAGTCACCACAAACTTCAAGTTCTCGTGGGCTTTGAAGCTGTAGAATTGTATGTCTGACAATAACTATAGATATGAAGTAGGAATGTGTAAATAAGCTTTTTAAGGTTATTTCTAGCCTCTTCAATGTTATCAGCGCTTGCGCAGGTCCTTTTCTTGTCTTAAATAGAAAGTCATACAATTGCAGTTTCAACAGGCTCTTCCACCACGAAAACAGAAATAAATATTCAATTTCTCGAAATGACCTAGCTACTGGTACTGTACGTACAAGTATCCATTAATGTTCCCCATTTGTTCAGTGAAGCTTTTCTTAACGTATTTGCCTTTAATGTGTTACATCTGCAAAACTGGAATTGTAGACAGCTTAATGTATATTTGAAAGTGTCTGGAAATGTACATGCTATACAAATTAAGCTTGACGTAAAATGCTAAGGAATTTAATAGTCACTACAGATAGGGAACTAAACAAGTACATATATACTAACACAAACAAGAAACATCCGCTTTCCATTTGTGTCTGTTAATTCGAAACGCACGAAGGCATTTTATTCGAATATTTTGCTTCAGTAATGTCGATTATTCAGCAATTGTATTCGCTAAGACAACGCCGGTACCAGTACCCAAATTTCGAAAAAGACAAAGTCAGTTATGTATTGTTCTTGTTTTAAGAATTGCAGCACATCCCAGCATCACAGAGGAGACAGTCTGGTAATGCATTCCTTACTTTCACGACCACTGGCTTAAATCTTAAGTCAGTGGCTACGACTAATTCGAAATTCATTTCTAGTCATCAAATGCATTAAAGTCAGCATCAGTCAGAATCGTCAGAAAAATTGGTTACAAAATTACTTGATTACTTTTCTGCAGTAAGGGTTGGAGTAATAAGCCCGGACCTAACAGAACCGAGATTTCAGATTTTAGCCTTAATTTTTATTTTATGATGCATGTTGTCATTATCGTACACAGAAATAGCCAATTAAAACACTGTGTCAAAATTATGATCATTCATGGAAATGGAAATATTGAAGCTCTAAAATAGTTATTGATTTAATTCAACGGGAAATAATTTCATAAATCGAAGACTTTGGGCGTGCTTCCTCGTTCATTTAATAAGCGGTTTTGTTTTAAAGAAAATGTTTCCCGACGTGTTTGACATTCGTTTTATGTAAAACGTTTCATGTTTTGTTGGCTAAGATGTTGTTTAGGATGATTTTGTTGTTGTGTTATTGTTTAACGTCCACAGTAAACAGCTATGGTCATGTCGGTACGGTCTGTTAACCTAACCACACTATTCCTGGGTAGGCTTAGACCTCCTGAGCGGTTAACCAGTACTAAGGGCACTTACTTTCACTAGTTACAGAATTAGCGGAAGGAGAAATGAAAGTAAGTAGCCGGACCGGGTATCGAACCCAGGGCCTCTGGCTTATAAGTCAGACGCCCTACCGACTGCGCTACGCGGTCCGGCTGTTTAGGATGAAAAAAAATGTTTTCACATTAGATTCGATAAACCTTGTGACTATTACAGTTGCAACTTTATGTGTATCAGATGTTCGAGAAACATTTTGTTTAATTCTTTTTTGCTGACAACTTCAATGGTTCAAAATATACAGAGCCTTTTAAAACGGACGTTTCTTTATTTGTGTCAGTATATGTGCCGCACTGTCGTATCAGCTGTATGCTTCTTCTATAAAGGACATACAAATTCATGCTTGTTTCAGATTCTTTTTGTTGGTTTTAGGATCACGGTGTACGTGTACATCTCCTATATTTTACCACCAATTTTTAAACGGGGAACAACTTTTGTGGCGACTTCCTTTTTTCTTCCCTGAGGAATTCTTTCTTTAAAGAGTTGACTCCCTTTGAGAAGGGATGCAAATGAAATTCTAATGCACTTACAAATATAACGCGACGTCTGATTGGATAACGTCAAAAATTTGCGACAATATATTCTGTCATACCACTGGGCTAATTTCATATGTAAAATCCTTTCAGTGATGGGCATTCAAGTCAAATATCATTGCAAAGACAAAATTAATCTTTTTCAGTTGCTTGTCCATTGTTGCCTACAATATTGACACAAAAGTTATAGGGTGGCAACTGTTTTCGATTTATTCTTGGCAAAGCAATGCGCAATTCTTATGACGTTATTGAAATATACGTTAACGTCATTTTTAAAAGCTTGTAGAGGCTTCGCTTTTGGCATTAATTTGAATTTATTGACAGGTTTTCGTTGACCCATGTAAATGCTCTTGTTGACAAGATTTTGAATGCTAATACACTTGTTTACATTACGAAATCATTTGATTTTTGGTAGAAATGGGGAATTTGCTATTACATAATCCATATTCCCGGGCCAGTATGGAACCCAGATTAAAAAAAAAATCCGCGATATTTACAGGACAACATTGCCTGGACATTGTCTTTAAGTAGCAAAAATAAAAACAAATCAAAGACTGACGATATATATATTACGGCCTACTAAACTTAAATTCTGCAGTGTCTTTAGGGTATACCTCTTTCAAAGAAGATAAAAATGCGCCCTTTTTAAAAAATACACCGTGTTTGCAGACTTTCCTTCGCATAATATAGCTTTATGTGTTCTTGCAATCAGAAGTTCTGCTTGTTTATTGGTTACCGAGAAAATACGTCATTTGCATTACTTTTCGAACGCCCCTCGTATATGTTTTATCATCACCATTTAAGGGCGATAAACAAGAGACCGGCTTAGATCTTTTGATCTATAGATCTTTTATTTTTCCATGTAATTACCTTCTCACATGACAAATGTGGCCCAGTGGTGTTCATCCCAAAACTGGAGAACTCGGGATCTATTGCATTAACACACTCCTCAACGGCTGCATTGACGTCTTTATTGGAACTGATATACTCATTTTAAACTCGAAAAAAAAAAGTATTCAATAGGGGCCAACGCAGGAAAATATGCACAATGCCATTATATTATTCAACATCCAATGAAACATTGCGATTGTGGACTCTGAAGATTAAATCCGTTAGACACTTCACCAAAACCACTTTTTTACGGATTGCTATTACTTCACCCCACTAGAGTAAAAGTCCAGGGCAATTACTCCTTTCGCAGATTGCAAAATACAGAAGCCGTCACTTGTCTTGTTACTTGCTCTTCTTGACCAACGGAGAACCTTTGATGAATTTTACATTCATATCCGGCTTATGGTAATAGCCCCAGGTCTTATCTACAGTTTCAAGAAGAGATCCTCCGCCATGGACCGCTCAACAATCCGATGCTAACTGACGCTCTAGATGCCCGTTGAGTCATCGCTAACGAAGGGCACTCCATGGAGTTTTAGCTTGCGAACACCTAATCGGTTATGTAGATTATTAAAATGCTACTGAGTGAAATGCCGAATGCTTGAGCTGTCTCTTCTACCCAGAGACGCATATCACAACGTACATGGTCCCGCATTTTATTGCACAGTTCGCCATCGGTGGTATCTTATGGACGTCCAGATTTAGTTTGATCCCCAACCTGGCCTCGAGTTTATAAAACTTTTTCGTGCTCAACCCAGCTGAGCATGAAATTTCTCTGCCGATAAATATGAAAATGCCAACTATGTTGGCATTTTCATATTTATAAGCAGAGAATATTTCATACTCAGCTAAACTGAGCAAGAAAACAACTGTACTTATCAGTAATTTACTATTTTTTAGCGGGTAAATATTCATGCTAAGCTGAGTTGAGCAAGGAAAAAAATATAACCTTGGGGCCTGGTTGAAGTTGCAAACCTTACAATTGAATTGAGCTTATGATGGTCCAAAAAGCCTATATACTTTGGTTTGTTCTCCTTCACTTCAAAACAAAGTAAGGAACTACATGACAGTACTTCAATTTAGACGTAAAGAAAATCTTGGTATCGCTGGTCAGTTTTAACATCCAACAGCTTGTCAATGAGTGCTTATATATATGTTTTAATACTGCGTTGCAAAAACAAATATGAAAATTATGACATTGTATGTCAATTAGAAAATCGGTCAGGCTAGTTTATTACTGACTCGCCCTCGTAAATAAAAACAAGATGTATTACTTGCCACTTCTTTTCCAGTATCAGTCAAACACAGAACAACATTTGAAGATACTTTATTTACTGAAATAAGAACTTGGCTCGTATAAGTACAGATTGAATTAAGACATAGCTTTCAGTAAGTAAAAATTGAAAACCCAATGATTGTTCCCACTGCATTTACATAACGTAAGTAACGTAACGTAAAACTTTGTTTTGCATTTTAAATATGCCATATATAAGTGACGTCCCGAAAGGGAGTTAAGGGGTGGTTGGGTGGTGTGATGGAGCTGCGTATAACTTTCAGTGCCGGGGCGTCCCACTAATTTAGATAATAATAGAGCAAGGGCCATACTGTGCTTGCAGTAGGTGCGGGTGGGGGTTGTTTGGACATTTTTCTCTCATCTATCATTTCTCTCTTCTTTCTCCCTCTCTTTGGGAGACGGCCCGATATAGACTGAAATACTGTCTCAAAGTGCCGTTAAACCAAAAGCAACCAACAAACAATCTACCAAAAGAGAGTTTAAGATAGGACGCATATATAAATGACGTCATTTGCCTAAGGAACATCGCGTTATAAAATTTTCTAGGATGATATTTTCTGCAAGGAAACAGTAATTTTTTGTTTCTCTCAATCTCTATAATCCATACGTAGGTGACGTCACGTGAGAGGCAGTTTAAGCTAAGTCGCAAACATATTTGTCGTCATCTGTCTTAAGAACATGACGTCATGAAAATTTCTAGAAGGAATGTTTCTCTTAAACATTAGGACAAAAAAAAATAGCAGAGTTAGATGTTCGAAACTAACGACAGTTAACTAGTCGTTACATTTTCTTTTTCATTGCATTGCATGGAAAAAACACTGACTTTTTTGAAAATGAAAGAGAAAAAAAGCAACTTTTGCACTGCAAAAGTCTGACATTATTTTTCGGCAAAAGTTCGCCTACTAGCTTTTATATGTACTAGAAGACTTGGCGAATCCTTGACGATTAATTTCATTTATCTAACGATGTTTAGAACATCTAAAAAACTAAGACCACATATGTAAGGTAGTGTCAAATTTCATTCAGCACTCTTTTTCATAAAGTTTACTTACTCACAAAATCTTCTTCTCGGTCGTCCAAATGACGCACCGTATGGAAGCAGCAACAACATGGAAACCACTAGGGGCGTCTGTAGTCTTTTTCCTTTTAACATAGCCTAAGAAAAAAATATAACAAAAACATGAAATAAAAACATAAAACATGTTTACCTACCTACAGTGGTGACCGTAACCAAATCCACGAGCAAGCAACACTGGTATCGCCATGAGGAAAAATAAACAGACACAGGAAGGTCTATACATGCTTCGTTTGAGCATTTTATTTCACTGAAGCAGGAAAAGAATCCACTGGTGCTCAGAGGCAAGTTTTATCCCAACTGAGAAAGCCAATGAGAGTTAATTTTGTAACATTTATGCAACGGTTTCGGTAAAGCGCAATTCAATTTCCCGGAACAATCTGTATCCGCCGTTTGACGAAAATTTTATTATCCTCCTATTGTCTCCAAACAGTAGATTGTTTTATGGAACCCGCCTAGGGCTATTTATAACGAACCAATTAAATTGGTGGTGATAGTTATTCCCAACATGCCCCAAAAACTATTAGCGGTTGATGGTGATTAGTTGTTACAAAATGTTTTGTGACGCCTTTGGAGTGAGACAACTTAAATTTACATCTTATTAAATTGAAATATACAGACACAATGCTTCATTTACGAATAACAGAAGTTTCGAGGTCAATGTTTCTCTTGTCAACACATCCTTAACCCCTATAGCGCCAAAAGTGAGAGTAGTTGAATTGGGAAACAGCGTAAATCTTTTTGAGGCGGCTCATCATATGAGTCGCCCCATCTTGATCTACACTGTTGCCCTGTAGTCTTTAAAGTCTTTTTAATGGGATAGCTGGGACAAACATTTATGTAATTTTTTGAAATTTTGCACCCGTAAATTGCATCGTTTTCTTGGTCCTAAAAAAGTTAAAATAAATCTGATTTTCAGTAAAGACACAATGTTTCTTTTACTTTTCACAGTAGTTTTAAGGTCAATGATTCTTTTGTCAACACACCCCTGACCCTTATGGTGCCTTCTTGTAGATTCAGATGGAGTGGCTAATTATCAGCCTCTCCATCTTATACCCCATTCACATGCGCAGATTTACTTACGTAAGTATATTTGCATATAAGTAAATTTGCTCACGTGAGTAAAAGCTACCTGGAGCAGATTTACTTTGCGTTCACATGGATTTTAAGTTCTAGGAGTATTTCTTGATTTTTTACCAATCATTTATTCAAATTTCAGAGAAGATGCACTAAAATGTCATGTACTGGCAAGGAGAATGGAACATTTTTCACAAAGTTTTCAAAGGGCATTTCTCGGATCCATCAGAACTCAGTAAATAATAATATACTCAGACATCCATCTTGTAATCCTGTATTCATGAAAGGCTAATAAGAAATGAGAGCCGTCCATTTGTCCAAGACAAATTACATAGTACTATGTAAATTAATACGTAAGTTTTATAACTACACAAGTTTGGGGATAACAACCCATATAAACCCAGCCCCACCCATAACCACTATCACCGCCACCTTCAACGCACACACACATCAGCATATTTCCCACAATGTCATTTTTTAACTGAGCCTGCCAGGTTAGCCTTTCAACCTTGAACATAATGTAACGGTCACAAAAATCAAAACAAGTCACTGGCTTCTCCTTTATCTGTTGATAGGTCCAAGAAACATGACACAGAGAAGTTATTTTTATGGAAAATTTAACTGTGTAAGTCATCCGGTGAACTTGAAGATGGGATGAAGGTCACCAAACTTTAATAAACATTTTGACTAGTTCCAATGGAACATTTATTATTGCATAGATATCGGTGTCATACGCTATAAATGATTCAACGAACGCAAAACCATGTATTAACAAGGCTTTTCACGTGCTATAATGACCGCCTTTGCAACTTTTCGTATGTTACATTTGCAGTACTTTCGTACATTTGCAGTTATCCATAAAAGATTACCAATTTGGGTATTGTAAAAAAAAAGGAAGTGTAGACAACATCGAGTGAAAACTTTGATGAACATGATTATGACTTGTGAACTGCTGCTAAAGGTTGCACAAAAATCAAAGATAGATGGCCATGGCCTGAAATGAGGATTTTTTATAGACATGCATAGTGTGTGTAGGAATCAGCAAGGTAATGGAGATCCCATTTTTTTGGCATTGTACTTGGATTCATGCAACAATAGCGATCAAACATTATTTTCATATGCATTAACCTTTGCAAGGTCCCTCGGGAGATGTTAAAAACCTCGGTGGTGGTGGTGGATTTGATGCTTAACGTCCACGGTAAACAACTAAGGTCATGTCGGGACGGTCAGTTAACCTAACCACACTATTCCTGGGCAGGCTTAGACCTCCTAAGCGGTTAACCAGTACTAAGTGCACATACTTTCGCCAGTAACTGACAACTGCCCTTCTTGAATCAGCGGAAGGAGAAACGAAAGTATGTGGCCAGACCGGGATTCGAACCCAGGACCTCTGACTTATGAGTCAGGTGCCCTACCGATTGCGCTACCCGGCCCAAAAACCTCGGCTTTGGGCCTCAGTTTTTCACATTCCTCGGGACCTTGCAAACATAAATGCATGCAAAACCATGTTTGATTCCTATATTCAAATCTGGTGAAACCCAAAGCACTGGTTCGAAACTTGTGTACATGATGGCGGAAAGTGTCTGTTCTTTGTCCACCTGTGACCCTGTATAAGGGGTCAAAGGTAACAAACAAGAATTCCGCGGAAAGCTATGTCGCACATGCTTTGCACCTTCACTTTAAGAACTTGATAAAAGTCATTTTGAAACATATTTGGTCGAAATCCATTCAGTAGTTTATGAGATATTATCGTTTTCATGTTTTCGCTATTTTTAGTAACGGTGGATGTTTGCCATCTTGGACAGTCAATTTGAGAGAAATCATGAAACAGCTTCATGCAAGGATCATTTTGATACACATTAAGTCCAATTCCATTCGAAGACTCTTTAGATATTGTTATTTTCATATTTTACTATTCTTAGTAACAGTGGCTGGCGGCCATCTTGGATGGTCTCCATTTGCTTAGTTTCAAAGAACTCCATTTAAGGACCATTCTGACTAAATTTGACCTAAATCTGTTCAAGTTGTTTTAGATATTGGCGATTTTGCAAACTCGGGCTCGTAAATTGAAAGTAGGTCACTGTGACCTAATTCCGCTACAGATTGTTTTCCTTTTGATAATTTTAAAAACCAAGGTCCCATTAATGCTCCACGTAAACTTTCAGCCAAATATACCAAGTGATTCTGGAGAAAAACCTGATTTTATAATTTTTGCTATTTTTAGTAACAGCGGCCATCTTGGATTCTGGACCAAGCTGAATTTTGTCATTCAGAAGCCCTGCAGTCTGGTCATGCAGCACGTGAAATTTGAGAACCATGGGTGCAGTGGTTTCAGAGAAAAAGTCATTTGAATGGACTTAAAATTTAGAATCGACGTAAATGTGAACGGATGGACGGACGAACGGACAGACGAACGGACGGACGGACGGAAAACCGGACGCCTATATTGCACCTTGCTAAAGCAGGTGCGACAAAAAGCAGGTTTTTGCTTGATCCAGTGATATTACTGTAAGTTTAGGGAAAATCCATTCACTGCCTGGCTTATTGTTTTCATTCTTGATGAAATACTTGATGTAGCGTGTTTTGAAATGTGCTATAATAGTGTAAATAAATACAACTTATAAAAATATCATTATCACTTTCTGAAAAAAAAAGAGTAAGCGCAACGGGAAAAGTGAAATAGTTTAGAGTATGCAAAATGGGTATTGGCGAAATGGGAGTATTCAGTAAATAGCAGAAATAGGTCACAATAACCTGCTTTTATTGGGTGTTGGGGGAGATGATCTTGAGTCATAAGACGCTGAATTCCTCTACGTCCCATGCTATGGCAAGCCAATACAATACCCATAAGTATATTTACTTTACGTTCACACGAAGAGAAATACTCCAGGAGTAAATTTGCATATGTGCAAATATACTTTTGCACCTGGTCAGACCTGGAGCAAACTTAACATATGAGCAAATTTACTTACGTTTGTATTTGCGTTCACATGACGAAATTACTAAAGGGAGTAAAATTTGCATATATGCAAAAATACTTACGTGGGCAAATCTGCGCATGTAAATGGGGCATTAATCTAAACTGTTTGCCGTCTAGTATTTCAATTCTCAGTAGGTATAGCTTGGATAAACATTTATGAAATTTGAAATTTTGAAACCCGTATTTTCTGTCGTCTGTATTTCACCCCCCCCCTCGCCCCCCCCCCCTCCTCAACAGTTAAAATAAATTGGCCTTTTTAACACAAAAATGAAAACTAGATAAAAAATATGTTCCCAACAATATGCTTGGCCCTAATAAAGTCAATGAACAGAAATATAAATATATGAACAGGTCTGCTAGTTTCATATGCTCTACCCATATATGACATATCAAGGCCTAAACAGTAACTATTCTTGAATAATAAATCAACCCTAAAAATTATATACAGACAAGAGAAGAGACGTAACTCTGTCAATCATGAATGCAACACAGCCTGACTATCAGAAAAATAAACGGCAAATCAAATACTATAAGTATACCAAAAATTAAATGTCTAGGTCGAACAATTCAAAAGTTGGAAAATACCAAAGTCAACAAAAGTGCATAATTAAGCCATTTTTTACGAATTTAGCCCAAAAGTTTATCAGGTGATCTACACATTAGCTCTTAGCAGAATGCAAAATATGAGCATCCTACGTCTAACGATTTTCCCAGGATTTTGGAACTAATTTTCGAACAAGGGGCATAACTCTGGTAGCGTGAAGCCGACAGTCTATCCACCTTCGAATTATTAAGGCTTCAGTAGTTACAGTTCTTGAGTAATACATCAAACCTTTATGGTTTTGTACAAACAACAAAAGGGAAGAACTCTTCTGTCAATAATAAACTGAACATAATCTTATTATCATGATAACTGACACATCAAATACTTTTTAATATACCGAAAACCGGGTCTTTAGTCAAACAGTTCAAAAGTTGGAAAATGCCATAGCTAACAAAACAGTATAATTCAGTCAATTAGCCTTAAAGATAAGCAGGTGATAAACAAAACAGGTTCTACCAGTAAACCAAATATGAACAACCCACCTTACATTTTTCCCCAAAAACCTTTGCTAATAACTTTAAATTGGCTAATAATAAAATCTTAAAAAGTTCCTTCAAGAGCAGAGAATACATACAGAAGTAGGAACATGGGCCAGATTACGTAGTTTCGGCTATTAAAGCCTCGTCGGTGACCCTGACAATATCTGGTGACGAAACCAGAAAAAAAGCATACTGTAATTTCTTAATTTTAATTGGGCAGTCGATTCAAAGACTAAGTTGTTTCAAAAGGATCCAACTAATATAAAAGACGATGATTTAGAATAATAGTCTAAATCGATCTCAAATTTTAGATTACTCAGAATCTATCCTCTGATCTCAAAGGATGTAAATTAAATATAATCTGCACTATGGATGATGTACGGGGAGACGTTTTACGGCCGCCACAAGGCACAACACCAGCTGCAGTGAGGTAAAAGTAAAATCTTAAAAAGTTCCTTCAAGAGCAGAGAATACATACAGAAGTAGGAACATGGGCCAGACTACGTAGTTTTGGCTATTAAAGCCTCGTCGGTGACCCTGGCAATAACTTTAAAGAGGCTTAACTCTGAAAGTACGAAGCTAAAAGGAAAGAAAAAATACGGGTCTGCTTATTTTTATGGTCTATCCATCTTTGAATTATCAAGGCCCCAGCAGTAACAGTTCTTTAGTAATAGATCGTACTTACATTGTTTTGTACACATAAGAAAAGGAGCATAAGATTGTCAATAAGCAAGTCAACATAACGTAGTTATCATCGAAATATTTGTTTCATCAAATACTATAGGTTTACCAAAACAATCTGGTCTCTAGGACAAACGGTTCAAAGATTGAAAAAATGCTAAACTTAACAAAGGGGAATAATTCAGTAAATTTTTGACGAAATTAGCCCAAATGTTAATAAAATTATCTACACCTTAGCCTTTACCAGTATAAAAAATATTGACAACCTAGTATAATCGTCTTTTTTCTTCAAAATTTTGCTAACAAACTGACATTTGATTTTTAGAAAAAGAGGCATAAATCTGTACCGAAGTAGAATTAAAATCTTAAAAAGTTCCTTCAAGAGCAGAGAATACATACAGAAGTAGGAACATGGGCCAGACTACGTAGTTTCGGCTAATAAAGCCTCGTCAGTGACCCTGACAATATCTGGTGACGAAACCAGAAAAAAGCATACTATAAATTCTTAATTTTAATTGGACAGTCGATTCAAAGACTGATTAGTTTCAAAATGATCCAAATAATATAAAAGACGATGATCTAGAATAATAGTCTAAATCGATCTCAAATTTAAGATTTCTAAGAATATATCCTCTGATCTCAAAGGATGTAAATAAAATATAATCTGCACTATGGATGATGTACGGGGAGACGTTTTACGGCCGCCACACGGCACACCACTAAAGCAAAGCCGACCGTAAAGAAAACTAGAGAATGTGTTTGTGAAACACTATGTCCCTAACTTTATGCCAGACCCTAACTAAGACAGGTCATCGAGGGGACTGTGAGAAAAGATATTCGAAAACAAGCTCCCTTTTTACCTTTTTAAAAAGGAGCACGGCTCTGTAAGTGATAGGTCGACCGAAAAATACAGTTTCGCTAGCTATTTATTCATCAATGACATATCAAGGTCCCGGCAGTTACGGATCTTGAGTAATAAACCACATATCGAATGTTACAGCTAAGAAAAGGGCACAACTCCTTTATTAATGAATGAAACATTTATACTATTGTCAAAATAGAACTCATCAAAATATTTCACAGATCAAATACTAGTAGTGTACCAAAAATTAAGGCTCAAGGTCAAACGGTTCGAAAGTTTAAAAAATACCAAAGTCAACAAAGAGGCATAAATCAGTCAGTTTCTTACAAAATAAGCCAAAAATAATCAGATAATCTGCCCTTAAAACCATGACAGTACGTCAAATCTGAGCATCATTACTCAACGGGGTTTCCAGGATTTTGGGAATAACTTTTCATGTAATTTTTCGAAAAAGCTCTCTAAGTACACTGCAGGCGAAACAAAAAAAATATAGTCTGCTAATTTTTTATGGTCTATCCACCTATGAAATATCAAGGCTTCAGGTGTTATGGTTCTTGAGTAATAGACCACCCCTTAAATATTTTATACAGACAAGAAAAAGGGCATAACTCTGTCAATGCTGAATGCAACATAACACAATTATCATCAGAATGATCAGCCCATCAAGTTGAAATAGTACACCAAAACTAAGGGCTCTAGGTTAAACTGTTCAAAAGTTGAAAAAAGAGGGGCATTATTTGGTCATTTTTTTTTTACGAAATAAGCCCAAATGTTTATCGGGTGATTTACACCTTAGCTCTTAGCAGTATGTCAAATTTAAGAATCCGAACTTAAACGTTTTTTTCTACGAATTCGGGAACAACTTTAAAAAACAAAAATGGACATAATTCTGTAAGTATATGGCAGAAAGAGGAGAAAAAAAAACGGCTTTGCTAATTTTAATAGTCTATCCATTCATAAAATATCAAGGTTCCAGCGGTTATGGTTCTTGAGAAATAGACCACCACTAAAACGTTTTATACAGACAAGAAAAGGGGCATGAGTCTGTAAATGCTGAATGCAATATAACGCATCAGAATGTTCAGCACATCAAATACTAATACTTTACCAAACTTTAGGGCTCTATGTAAAACGGTTCAAAATATAGAAAAAAAAAGCAGCCAAAGTCATCAAAGGGGCATAATACAGTCAAACATAAGCCCAAACTTTAGTCATGTGATTTACACCTTAGTCTTTACCAGTATCCCAAATAAGAGCATCCTCCCACAGATTTATTACCGAAAATTAGGGCTCAAATTCAAACGGTTCAAAAGGTATGAAAAGTGCCAAATTCAACAAAGGGGCATAATTGCGTCATTTGTGTTTTACAAAATCAGCCCAAAAATATTCAGGCAATCTACTCTTTAAACTCTGACACAATAAGATAAACAGCACCGAACATAAAACAAATGCAGCCGCAACGAAACTTCTATGTAATTTTTCGAAAAGGGGCATACCTCTGTAAGTACATGGAAAAACGGAAAAGAAAAAAAATACTGGTCTGCAAATTTTATGGTCTATCCACCTATGGAATATCAAGGCTCCAACCATTATGGCTCTAGAGTAATAGATGATCCCTTTAATGTTTAATATGGACAAGAAAAGGGGCAAAACTCTTTCAATACTTAATGCAACGTAACGCAAACATATATGAATAATCAGCAAATCTAATATTAATCGTACACCAAACTTAGGCTCTGGGTCAAACGGAAAACAATGTTAAAGTCAAAACAAACGGGCATAATTTGGTATTTTTTTACCAACAAAATTACAAATAAATCATGATAATAAAAAAAGGCCCGTGGGGCCCTGAATCGCTCGCCTGTATGGGTGCCCATTTTGCTTCCTGTTTGCTTTGTAGTGTAAACTAGAGAACAGGGTAAAGCAGATGTTTTATGCGTTTTAATATATTTTAACAGCTCTTGATGTTGTGATTAATATTTTGATGTGACTTTCATATTTGCTGGACAGTGTGTGTCTGTTTTCAAAAGTTTGCTGTTTTTTTCTCTTGGTCGTGTATAGTTAGACTTTCTCACAGTAGCCATATGTATATTAAGTGATAATTATAGCCTAAACGCTTGCAAATAGTATATGCTTATATAAAGCTGCATGTCTGTATAAAACATTAAGGCGCACGGTTACACCTCTATACTTTCCTGCTATTTTACAGGTAAACAACTTTTGTGACATCCCGCTTGCTTTTATGAGCGAAACGCCTTTCCAAGATGAACGCCTTTCCAAGATGGGACTACTCTAAAAGAGAAGATTTGCTCCTCTTTTGTGAGTATACCCTTCTTTTGAGTGTTAGCAGTAATTGAGAAAGCAACCTATAAAGACACACATAAAAATCTTTCTGGCTATTCCAGTAAGTATGATAATTCAAGTCAAACCAATCAACTTTCATTTTGATTTAGAGTAGGAGACGGAGATTGCGGAACCATTAAGACAGGATTTCTCTCTTTGTTGGCAGTATCCTGTACAAACTATCGTTGGAAAAGGTATGGTAATATATTCAGCTAATGTGTTAAAAGAAAATCATAGATAGATATCTGAGTGGCAGATTATTACTGGTGTTGTGCGCATTCATATGTTTGGAATCCCAGTTTTTGACAATTCATACTTTATCTTAACACACAGTGTGGTTGTACATGCACCATATTGAATCTCACTGCTGGACTATGAGAAATTAGGCTGATAGGCACATATACATGCTGGACATGCTATGCACGAGCGAACACCAAAGATCCAGGACACGTCACTAAACTCACTACCTAGCCTTCAACAGTGCACATCGAATTGAGCCTCGTCTCTTTCCACCTTTGCCAGAGGGAGAACCGGTAGATCTTCATGTCAATTCTGATATTTCGTACACCCCGCCTTCATTTCTTCTGTCCCTTTTCTCTCAATTTCTTTTACAACACTGTTTAGCATTCAAATTTCGATGACAAAAGCCCACAAATTAATTCTCCGTATGTAGATCTAGACTTTTCTATGTGAATATATAAAAAGAAAATATGAAAAAAAACAAAAAAAAAAAACAAATAAAAAGTCATACATGTTAGCATGCACGCATCCCATACATACCAAAATATTCTGCTTTTTGAAGATATTGGCTTTACTGGCATGCTAATTGTCAAGACAACTAGTAGTTTCACATTTTTAAGTGTTTGTTAAAGTAATTAAAATTTCAAGCTAAACAGGTGTAAGTAAAAAAATAGCATAGCGTTCAAACAGAACTGTCTGTAAACAAAATATGCATTTGGAATGGTCAAATATAACAAATGTCAAAAACTTGGAAAAAATGATTACATTTCTTTGAGGTCTAACTTTAGTAGAATCTTAAATCAAACCACAGACACAAATACATGAATATTGTATATTTTCCTCCGCGATCGTTCAGCGTTACGCTATAAAAGCTATATGGTAAATCCCTATAAAACATATAGTCAGGGGCAGGCTCTAATGAGATTGGTCGAGAGTGATTGCAATTGTGGGTGGCATGGTCATTTTGAGAGGATACATTCGCTTTCCATATTTCCATATTTCGTAGTTTTGTTTTCTCTTTTTTGCCCTCACAATCAGCTCAAGTCGAAAATACTTGAGTGTTAACATCTGTCTGCAACACTGTGCAATTCATGGCAATCATGAATCAATAACTGAAGGAAGATAACCAGATCATATATTTCGGTAACGGACTGAACGAGTAATGGGCGCTATTTTATCCAATTGTCTTTTTAACCCACTGAAGCATAAATGCTTTTGGTTTAAAACCTCATGGTATAAAAAAGGGTAAAATGGCAGAGAAAACAAAGAAGAAGACAGGTAATGTCAATGCATGGAGGATATTTGACTCTAGACCTGCTCATATTTTTCTTATGCCTTTATGTGTTGGTAGGAGTCAGCGAAGAAGTGTTTTCAATCCTACTAAATCGAAATGCCTTCGGTAAAATTTTGAAGATGCTTTATGGAGTCAATGATATCTTTAACCTTGTTTGAGGAGTTTTGCTGTCAAAACTTTATTACGAATATTAAATCAACATGACTGAAAACTCGAGCAAAACGAATAAGTTGAGAAATTTAACATAATGGGATGTAGAACGAGGAACGTTAACGTCTAAAAAGGAAAATTAGTAATATCAAAATCAAAATCATCTCGTTTATCGTAAATTTTAGTTGCAACAAAAAGTCCGATATAGATAAATGTAAATACAAAAATGAGGCTTCGGAATCTGAGATGCTGACCTTTTTTGACTGAAGTTCTGAAGGGTAAATTTGATTGACTATGCTGTCAAAGAAGTTATTGTCAATATTCAGTAAGTCATCGAGATATCGAGAAAAAGAATTGAAAGCCTCAATAACTGCGGATTGGGTATCCTCTCAATGAGACAGCATGAAGTTTCTGTCATAAGAGTACAAACAAGATGGTCACAATAAGTGGCCATAGGAATACATACAATTTATCTATATAACTTAGAGCCAAATCCCATAACAGAACAAAAACATATCAGCTATAAGAGGGTCTTAATTAGTGCCCATAGGAATACATACAGTTTGTCGATATAACCTAGAGCCCAATCTAATATGAATATTGTCCAAGAGAAGTCGGTTTATGGGGTGGATTGCTTTAAGCAAATCTGTTTGCAACACATAGTTGTTACATTTGCTTATTACGCCACTACTGACTGACAAGGAAACATATTTGACAGTTCTATGTGTTGTTAATGCAACGTTTTCATTCAACACACATGTTAAATATGACTTAAATAAATACCCATACTTGCTTTAATAAATAAATAAATAAATAAATAGAATGCTAAGGCAGACCGAGTCCAATAACAGCAGAGATCAAGTGTTTATATATACTATGCAAAATATATTTAGCAAATTTTTATATTTTGCAATTTTTCTCATTACTGACGTGCAACATTGAGCGACATTAAATTGAATTGAAAGGAACCGTATTTGGGGCTTAAGATACAATGGGATTACAGGAGCCATCTTTAAAAACGATATTGGGGAAAAGCGATAAGCGCGGAAGGGGTCATTAGCCGAAATTTGCACCCATTGAAAAGCCACATAAAAATGGTAAGCATTTTCATGCTCAGTTTTCTTGTCATAGCTATTGATTGTGTGAAAGATATGGTTAAGCTTAACAACTGACGAATCTTAGCATGCGCCATTAACGTTAAAACTTGTTAATTCGGTCCATTTTGCAATGATTCACGGATGCTTCAGTTCAATGCAGAATCAAAAGCCGAGAAAAAAATAGGCTAAAATTAAAGGTCACACCATGATTAATTTAACTGTGAAGTTTCTTTTTTTGAAGTATAACGTAACTGTGAGAAAATGATGACGTTAGTCTGAGACTTTTGACTTATGCTCAGTTGCCGGGAAGAATTTTCTTTCCGAATTGTTTACATTATCATATTGGTAGCTACCAAACAATCATACACTCAAAAGGAATTCCAGAAATACCGATTTGAAACAAGTTTTTAAGACGATAACGTAAAAACAAGGGAAAACGTCAAATTTTCGAACTTCGTAAACCTCATACTCGTAGCATATTCAAATGTTTTAGAGCGTTTTCCTTTATTTCAACCGCAAACCAGCCGCCTCATTATGGTTGTGGCTTTCGTAAATGATCATAAATGTCATTCAGATACAATGGTCATAGACACTGACGTCACGATAGTTCAAACGCTACAAATCTTTTACCTGCCAGTCCATCTCGACTTTATATCTTAATGCAGTAAAGTGACAATAAAAGTAAAAAGTATGCAAAGACCAGGAACTGAAACAATCAAAATCCAAATCCAGCCCTCAAACCATAGTTGGAAACAACTAAGATTACAAATAATCAAGATACAGATAACATATGGCCAACCGAGTGAGCAGCTTGTTCCCAAAAGGTGGCCACTCAGCAACCCAAACCGAACCAAAAATAATAAGAACATACATAAGGTAAAACATCACAGAAACTCTGACACCAAAACCAGGCAACAGAGAACCACAACAGAACTACCGCCTTGGAACGGTCAGTAATGAATTACTGGGGGGCTTAAATCGATTTTACAGGCCCAACCTCACCCTCAGTTACTGAAGTGGTACAAAACATTTAGTTTGTTGTTCGGTTCGCATGATAACCCTCTAACTAAAATCTTAATATGGTGGATCTGACACATACAAAAAATTGCTATATTTATTGTGCATAGTATAGTATTATGAATCTTGATATCAGAACACTTCCTGTGAGCTGAAGTTTAGGGAAACACTAGTAGTTTAATGATTTTATACACATAAAGTATAGCTCTAGCTATAGTTATCAAATTTTATGATACAGTCCAATAAACTATATTTAGTTTTGAATAATAGTCCTTTAGAAATAAGAGGCAACTATTTAAAATCTGAAACAATGCAAACGCTCAAAGCAAACAAGCCACTGGTTCATGTAAGTTTCTTGTAAAAGCAGCAAAATGACAATGCAATTAACTATCACAGGATTAACAAGGGCTTCGCAAGCGGTACATAATACGCCCGTTTCAATGTCCTAAAAGAGTTACAGAATGAACAAGGTTGTTTACAAAAGGATAGACAGGCAGATAAACAGGAGCAACCACTCTATAATTAACTAAAACTGTCAGCGAATCCGACTATACCCCCGCTTAATTGCTTAAATCAAATGGTGTTATTTTCGTAACAAAAAGCATAAAGAGGGAGAGAAATCATTGCTACCATGTATATCAAATATGGATGGCTGCTGTGAAATCTGTTACAAAAAATAACATCATTCAAAGTCAGGAGAGAAAGAAAGTGGGATGAAAATAGGGAAGAATTAGCAGGAGAAGACTGGTTCTCAATCCCACAATACAACAAGTTATCATCAACCTGCATACAAAATTCCCTACTCTAACTAACAGATGCATAGAAATCTTTTGCGAAAAAAATGCATTATTCAAAGTAAAGAGAGAAAGAAAATCGGACAAATACAGGGAATAAAAAGAGGAGAAGTCTGGTTCTCAATCCCACAATACAGTAAGTCATCATTCAACCTGCATACCAAATATGACTAATCTAGCTTGCATGGCTGTGGAGAAATCTTTGATGAAAAAGTCATTATTCAAAGTATGGAAATAAGGAATATTGGAGAAATACAGAGAGGAATAAGCAGAAAAAGGCTGGTTCTCAATCCCACTATAAAACACATCGTCATCAACCTGCATACCAAATGGGACTACTCTAGCTTGCTTGGTTGTGGAGAAATCTTTGACGAAACATTTTATTATTCAAAGTATGGAAAGAAAGAATATTGGACAAATACAGGGAAGAATAGGCAGAAATAGGCTGATTCTCAATCCAACGATACAACATATCGTCATCAACCTGCATACCAAATGACTACTCTAGCTCGCATGGTTGTGGAGAAATCTTTGACGAAAAATTTCATTATTCAAAGTAGGGAAAGAAAGAAAATCGGACAAATACAGGGAAGAATAAGCAGCAGAAGGCTGGTTCTCGATCCCACGATACAAAATATCGTCATCAACCTGAAATACAAATATGACTACTCTAGCTTGCATGGTTGTGGAGAAATCTTTGACGAAAAATTTTATTATTCAAAGTATGGAAAGAAAGAAAATCGGACAAATACAGGGAAGAATAAGCAGGAGAAGGCTGGTTCTCAATCCCACAATACAACATGTTGTCATCTACCTGTATGCCAAATATGACCAGTCTAGCTTGTATGGTTGTGAAGAAATCTTTGATGAAAAATGTAATTAAATGGGGACGGAAGGACGGACGGACGGACAGACAGATGTTAACCAGTATACCCCCCCACTTTTTCAAAGTGGGGGTATAATGACTGCAACAGCATCTAAATATTCAACACATGAAATACTGTAAGTATTCCAAGGTAAGTGGAACAAGGGAGATAACCTAAATACACTAGATATACCATTTTTAGTTCTACTTTTTTCCCTTGACAATATATTGTACAAGTATACACAAAAATAGCCTATAAGAACTAATGAAAGGGATTAACTCTAAAATGAAGAAAGGGAGAGCAGCCATTGTTGTACGCGACACATCGTTAGGACTTCATACACATTGCTATGAAGTTTTATAAAGGTATCCCAAACGGTTATCTAGATATGGCGCGTACAAGACTTACAGGGAAAAATTAATCAAAGGGGAATAACTTCAAAAGTAAGAAAGGGGGAGCAATCATTCTTGTACGCAACACGTTCCCCCACCCTAATACATATGCCTACCAAATTTCACGAAGATATCCCAAATGGTTATTGAGTTATGGCGTGTACAAGAATGTTGACGGACGGACAGACAGACGGACGGACGGACAGCGCCACGACATAATACGTCCGTTTTTTCAAAACGGGCGTATAAAAATGCCATAGCATGATCCGTTAAAGCTTCAGAATAAATATGCATGCTTTTAAAAGACTATCAAAATGGACAGATTGAAAAGTAAACTGAAAGCAACACAGGTCACGATGAAATTCGAGACGCCATAAACGTACAGACCATCTCTAATCATCGAACTAAAATAATTTTTACTGGCTGCAATTACATTCTTAAAGAAGACATACAGTTGTATATGGCGTGTTTTATAATGCATACCTTATCTATACACCTATGGGAAATAACAAAATTTTGTAAATGAAAGTGGTCAAAGTACCCAAATAGTAAGTCCGAAGTCGTGAGTCCTTTTAACATTGACAATTCCGGAATATTTAGGATACGCAGAAATTGAGGTGTGATCAGGTGCTCGCGAGAAGTAAGCCTATTATAATACACCCGCAATATCTATGTATCAGTAGGACAAGTCAGTGAAAAAGAAAGTCCTGTATTTGAAAGCTTAACTAAGCTTCGGCTGAGGCCATCAAAACGGTAATTAGTTTAGAAACGGCCACATTGTAGGGATCAACGAGGTCATTGTGTCTCCCATAAAACTCTTTAACTGTCGACACAAGCTTTACTTTCTGATAACCCTGTGTCAACAGGTTACAGGGGGGGGGGGGGGGGGGGGGGGGCAGCCTCCATCTTTTAACAAAGTCATGATATTTGAAACAGGCTTTTGCATAGCGGACTAGCTGAGAAACATAAACACCGTATGCAGGTGCCGAAGGGATACGAGGGATCATCCAAAAAGTTCTGTCACTGGCTTTATATTTCGAAACGAAAGGTGATATACACCTAAAATCAAAATAATTCAGAAACCCTGATTTTTATCACATAGCTGTAAAAACTGATTCTTGTACCAATAACATAACAGTCACAATCTGCTTTAAAAGAAGGGTACCCTCACCCTACTGGCAATTTAGCAGATGCAACTCCGGCAATGTCCAGTTAAGAGATGCCTATTATCGCTGCATGGTGCCTACGATCTCTCAGGTATTAATAAGCACAGCGGGAAAATCTCCAAATCAAATTTGTATATTTTTAAGAGTTTACAGCATTTCGTAATCTCAAAATTATGCCAACAACGCCATACGAAAAACGACTAGGCCATGTTCTAAGTACTAAAGCTTCATAAATTCCGAAGCATTTATTTGCTGTGTAGATCGTGACAATGTGATCTCAATCAAAATTTAAAAAAGATCCTTAAAATGAAGGCACAGTGTGTCCTTGAAAGTCACGTGACTGTGTATTTTCAACATATTTCTGTGACACCATAGATATCAATCTTTTGCATCGCATATGACATACAGGAGTCGCTGATTTTTATGCAGTGCACCATAGACTGTAACAGACAGCGACCCTGAAAATTTCAGAATCCTGCGATATGTAGTTACCGAGATATGCAGCATGAATTACCTGAATCACAAGCCAGCAGAAAAACAAAAATCGTGAAAATAGGCCATTGTTAATACGAAGTCTGTATTTGAGCTTATAACTCAACCAAATAGCATTTTTGTACCATGTAGCTGGTATCAGTATAAAGATAAACAAGAGGACCAATGGTCCTGTAGCTCACCTGACACTTGGGCCTGATATATATTTTAATGCTTTTATACATGTATATAGCACCAGGGCAGGGGCAGATAACCCCCCTCCCTTTGGGATTAATGTTGAGTCCCAATTCTATATACCAAGCCACAAGGTCACTGAGCCTTTGTTTCTGGGCAAAGATTTCTGAAGGGTTTTTATCATCAATGGGTGTGGCGGCCACCATGTTCATACGACCATGACCATCTGAACAAACTTTGATTCCTTTGACCCAGTATTAAAGCTCCATAATATATTAAACACAGTAATCATTTGTATAAACTATGATGGGCCTAAGTGCCCAATGCTACATACCGGTACCAAGTTTCAAGGTTATAGGCCTTTCGGTGCTCGAGAAAAAGACGTTTGAAGAGTTTTTACCATATATAGGCATGGTGGCTATCTTGGTCAAGTGACCAAGACCATCTGAACAAACTATGGTTCCTTTAAGCCGGTGAAGCTCCATATGAAATATGGCTTCAATTGACCCTAGTGGCCACTGAGAAGATGTTTGAAAATGTTGACGGGTGACAGAATCTCAATGACCTTGTACAAAAGTCAAAGAATGACCTTGACCTTTAACGACACAATATCTTCATCTGGTCATTTAGTCAACCATTTATACCAAATATTGCACCTTAGACTTAAATAGTTTCTGAAAAATCCACTGTTTAAGCATTTTCCCATATAAAAGCCTACATAATGTACCAAAGTTGACAGTGTCATAAATTAGGTCAAGGTCAACGCACGATCATTTGTATAAACTATGATGGGCTTGAGTGCCCAAAGCTACATACCAAGTTTCAAGGTCATACACCTTTTGGTTCTGGAGAAGAAGATTTTGAAGGGTTTTTACCATATACGGGCATGGCGGCCATCTTGGTCAAGACCCTGAGAACAAACATTTATTCCCTGATCACACTCAGACTCCATATGAAATTTTGCTTCAATCAGACCAGTGGTTTCAGAGGAGTAGATGTTTTGAAAATCTTGATGACGGACAGACCGACAAAATGACCTTGACCTTTCAGTGACATAATATCTTCATCTAGTCATTTAGTTGACCATATATACCATGTATTGTACCTAAGACTTAAATAGTTTCTGAGAAATCCACTGTATAAGCGTTTTCCCATATAAAAGCCTAACATACCAAAGTTGACCGTGTCGTCAATTAATTCAAGGTCAACACATGGTCATCATTTGTATAAACTATGATGGGCCAGCATGCCCGATGCTACATACCAAGTTTCAAGGTCATAGGCCTTTTGGTTCTAGAGAAGAAGATTTTCGAAGGGTTTTTACCATATATGGGCATGGTGGCCATCTTGGTCATGTGACCCAGACCCCGGGTATAAACTTTCGTTCCCCCATCCCACTGAGACTCCATATGAAATTTGGCTTCAATCGGCCCAGTGGTTTTAGAAGAGAAGATGTTTGAAAATCTTGACGACGGATGGTACGACGGAATGACCTTGACCTTTAGTGACATAATATCTTCATCTGGTCATTTAGTCGACCATATATACCAAGTATTGTACCTAATACTTAATAGTTTCTGAGAAATCCACTGTTTAAGCGTTTTCCCATATAAAAGCCTAACGTACCAAAGTTGACCATCCCGTAAATTAGGTAAGGTCAACGCAAGATCATGCTTTGTATAAAATATGATGGGCCCACATGCCCGATGCTACATACCAAGTTTCAAGGTCATAGGCCTTTTGGTTCTGGAGAAGAAGATTTTTGAAGGGTTTTTACCATAAATGAGCGTCGCGGCCATCTTGGTCATGTGACCTGAACCAAATATATAAACTTTCATTCCCTCCTCCCACTGAGACTCCATATGAAATTTGGCTTCAATCGGCCTAGTGGTTTCAGAGGAGAAGATGTTTGAAAATCTTGACGACGGATGGTCCGACGGAATGTCCTTGACCTTTAGTGACATAACATCTTCATCTGGTCATTTAGTCGACCATATATACCAAGTATTGTACCTTAGACTTAAATAGTTTCTGAGAAATCCATCTTTTAAGCGTTTTCCCATATAAAAGCCTAACGTACCAAAGTTGACCATGGCGTAAATTAGGTCAAGGTCATCACAAGGTCATGATTTATATAAATTATAATGGGCCCGCATGCCCGATGCTACACACCAAGTTTCAAGGTCATAGGCCTTTTGGTTCTGGAGAAGAAGATTTTTGAAGGGTTTTTACCAAATATGAGCGTGGCGGCCATCTTGGTCATGTGACCTGAACCAAATATATAAACTTTCATTCCCCCCTCCCACTGAGACTCCATATGAAATTTGGCTTCAATCGGCCTAGTGGTTTCAGAGGAGAAGATGTTTGAAAATCTTGACGACGGATGGTCCGACGGAATGACCTTGACCTTTAGTGACATAATATCTTCATCTGGTCATTTAGTCAACCATGTATACCAAGTATTGTACCTTAGACTTAAATAGTTTATGAGAAATCCATCGTTTAAGCGTTTTCCCATATAAAAGCCTTACGTACCAAAGTTGACCATGTCATAAATTAGGTCAAGGTCATCACAAGGTCATGATTTATATAAATTATGATGGGCCCGCATGCCCGATGCTACATACCAAGTTTCAAGGTCATAGGCCTTTTGGTTCTGGAGAAGAAGATTTTGAAGGGTTTTTACCATATATGGGCGTGGCGGCCATCTTGGTCATGTGACCTGGACCAAATATATAAACTTTCGTTCCCCCATCCTGTTAAGGCTCCATATGAAATTTGGCTTCAATCCACCCAGTGGTTTCTGAGAAGAAGATGTTTAAAATTGTGGACGCCGACGACGCCGACGACGACGGACGACGGACCAAGTCAATACTATAAGCTCACCTTGACAGGTGAGCTAAAAATCGTTCTTTTGATTGTTGCAAACCGTAATCAGCTATCACGTCTGTGAGCAAAGTTATGAGTCCAGTGACATAACTTTTTGGACGATCCTCGTACATGTATTACTGTTCAAAAATGGAAAGTTGGCTTAGTTATTTCACTTGAGTTCAGTCTATTTCTAAGGCTATTTTCCCAGTTGAATCAATCATTAAAAGTTATCTGAGGTATAAACATATACATGATTGGTATTAAGATACAAATGTATAAGATATTGAGTGTTTCTTTCAATTCAGTAGAAAAAATATGGCTCTGAAAATATGGTTCTATGTTTCTGAGATATTTCACTTATGCGCTAGACATCTTGCACGCAAACCGAACGACTAATTGTCTGATTAACCAAAGCAGAACCAAGGGCGAGGGTTCATCGCGACCGCAAACCGCTTAAGCCCCTCAGTAATTTCATTACTAGCTGTCCCAAGGCGGCACTTATGTTTTGGTTTTTCCTGGTTGTTTTATGTATTGTTTGTTGCTATGTCTGTATTGATGTTAAGCCTAGCCCGGTGACCACCTACATAGGAAATGGCTATTCACATGGCTGCTGCGGGTGATGTCGTTTGTGGTGATTAATTTTGTGTTGTCTTTTTCCCACACGATTTCTTTGGTGGGGTCCGGGATTGAATTGTGTCAGTTCCAGAGAATTTTCTATTTACTTTTATAAAATATTCAGTATCTGGATAACTTTTGTGAACTTAATTTCCAAGTTGCCCACAGGCCCTAACAGGGAGTTCTTCAAGAAGCTCCGTAAAGACGCCCTGTTTATCAAACAAAATCTAATTTAATACCTTTTATGTCTACAGTAATAAATGCCCATGTTATGAGGAAAATCAATGCGTGGGCAGGTTCCTATGGAATTTTACATTGGTGGAAACCCCACCTTTGACGAATCTTCACAGAAAGACAAAGCATAATAAGAAGGTATGTCGCGCATTAGATTTGGGTTCCCATGCCTCAGTAAAGGCCACAAATGGGTCAAAGGTCAAATCATATCATGTCTTAAATCGTGTCTTAGCTATAGCTCTCAAACTACTGAAGCAAATATAATGAATCGTCACTGAAAGATAAAGTAAAAAAAGAAGGTTTGTCGCCAACAAGATTCAGACAAGGTCACTATCAGGGGTTAGAGATCAAATCGTGACTCTGTGATTACTTAAAAACTTCCCAAGTGAATTTCACTAAAGTTCACAGAAATGTAAAGCATAATATGGCGGTTTGTCAGATATAAAATTTGTGTTCACAAACTCGAGGTCAAGGTCACTGCCTGAGCCTGGCGTCAGATGGCTAATCATGTCTCAGCAAATGCTCAGAAAAATACCAAAGCAAATTTCCTTTAACATCACATAGAGATAGTTATAAGAGGGTAGGCCACACAAAATTCATAGGGTTGCACACCCAAGTTTCAAGGTCACAGTCAGAGGTCGAAGTTCAAGTTGTTTTTTCCCAAGTACTAAAGAACTCTTTAGACTCTCCTACTGGTATTTATTACCGATCGTTTCAAGGTATCATTTTGTTGTAGTTCCTTGTTATTCATAGCGACACCGCCGATCACCTATTATTTGAGTAGTGTTTTAGGTCAGGGGTAGCTAAATAACCATGTCTGGAAAAGAACTTTTCATTTGGTTTACCGCGAGTGTCTTTCGTGAATTGCTGTTAAGGAAAAGCGGTCAAAATGCCCCAATCATGTTTAAACCATTGGAACAGCGAAAAAATCGAAATATTTAGTTACATAGATATGGACACAAAAATGGAAGTGTGATCAGGTGCTCGCGGGTAGTAAGCATAAACTGCAGATAATAATACACCCGCCATATCTATATCTGATTGACAATTTAAAATCTTTAAGCAGAGAACTCATTCAAAAGAAGGAACATGAGCCATGCTTCGAAGTTTCGGCTACTCAAGCCTCTAGTGACCCTGACAAGATCTGGTGACGAAAGCCAGAGACAAACATACTGTAATTTATTAAATTAAGTAAGGCAGTCGATTGCAAGAACGGCTATTTTCAAAAGGGGCCAATTAATCAAAATGCGATGGCTTAGAATAAAAGTCAGTGAAAATGAAAGTCCGGTAAGTGAAAGCCATACTATGTTTTGGCCGTTGCCATCAAGTCGGAAATAAGTCATGTAACGGTCACATTGTCAGGATCAACGAGGTCACAGTGTCTCTCATAGAACTTTTTAATAATTGACACAAGCAGAAATATTGCAACTAAAAAAGTGGAAATTCCATCCTCCTTGTGAAAATTAAGGTCTAAATCGTTTATCTCAGCCTATCTATAATTATTGTAAGCAAACAGGACATACAATTTCAGAGTGGATATCTTTGAATAGAAAGAGACAAAGCCAAGAGGGTACTTAACCCACGGGTCTTACCTATTTATGGCCAAAATCTCAGTCTTGGGATTTTGACCGTAAACTAGTTTAAGCCCCTCCCCGCTCCCCGCCCCCCCCCCCCAGTTATCTTTTGCTGATCGTTCCAAGGCGGTACTTCTGTTGTGGTTCGTCAGTGTTTCATGTTGTTATGTCCGCTCATCTATGGTCTCTAGAAGTGTGCTCACCTGAACAGCTGCCCATTCTGATTTCTGTTTTGTTTTGTATTTTAGAATAAAAATAGGTAAAACTAGATGTTGCTACTGTTTTCAATTTGGGTAGCTGAATGACCAACTGTTTGGGAAAGAGCAGCTAATTTGGTTTGCTCTGCGTGTCTTTCGTGAACTTTTGTCAGTTTGTGTGTATGTGCTTCTTTCCCTTTTGGTTTTGACAGCGGGATGTGGGATTTGATTATATTAATTCCTGGTCTTTGCCTATCTTTTTACATTATGCTTATAGGTTTTTTCCGTTTTGCCAGAGAGCTGTTGGACCAGTATTTTCTGATTATTGCTCATTTTTTTTTATTTTAAGCGGTATTCGATTTTCAAAAGTACTGTCACGGGCTCAATGATTGCAAAGGAAATAAAACCGCCACCATGATAAAGTACGAGGAAACCTTTAACAGCCTCCACATGGTACTTAACAGCTTCTGCAATGAAGTCAAGTTCAAACATACAAGTTGCCTTTGTAAACAATGAGACATACAAGTCTGAAAATCGGAGTCTCGGTTTTATTGAGGCTCTTCGTGTTGCAGTAATGTTGTTTTCAAGGCTGCGTACGTCCCATTATTAATCTCAGGCTTGTGCGGTATTCGCTTTCAAAGTTACATCGGCACAATGATTCAAATAAAATAAACTATAAAATCTGCAGAAAAATGAAGTGAGGGGAGACATTGTACATATTATATTTGGGTTCTGTCCTTTGAGATCAGGGATCTATTCTGAGAAATCAGAAACTTTAATTGGTCTAGACTCTTATTACAGATCATCGTTTTTAATCATTTGGTACTTTTTTTCATACTTAGCAGTCTATGAATCTATTGTCTTATTAAAATTAAATTACAGCCTATTTCTTTCGTTACCAGACCATCTCAGAGTCACTGACGAGGATTGAGTAGTCGACCTTCGAAGTAGTATATACTGACATTTATTTTTTAGAAAAAGAATCAGTAAAGAGATATGAGCAATCACTTAAAAGCATCGATACAGACACGCAGTATGTACCACTATAGCTGTGTTTTTATACTTAAACATTCCAACGTAAGAAAAAGCGAAAACACTTTTCGGGTCTGTTCTGGGTGAGTATCTACAATATCGCCAAACGTAATGGAAATTAATGTTATGATGCAGTAATATTGACAGCTTACGATAACACCTGATTTAGTGTTCTATGATCACTTAACCCAGATTATGACTGGAACTTTTCCAATGTTGATACAATGCATTTAGATTTTAAGATGCTTGATGCGTGAAGAAGGTGTGCAGCAAATGCGTGTTTTGTTTTGTTTTCCGACAAGTGAACTGATTCTCAAACAATTACAAAATAAAAGGACCAAGATGGTCCTGTTCTCTCGCCTGAGATCTAGTGTAAACAAATGATTTCAAAGAAAACGCTTTAGTTAAACTGCACTCTCTGTCAGATGATTTAAGTTTTATCCTTGGAACAAGCTTCTTCATATCATAAGTCAATGGAAACTTTAAGGAGCCATGACACTGGAGACACTAGTCTGATCTTGCTCAGATTCAAACCTGTCCAAAGTATAATGCATATATAAATTGGATAGAGGTTTCAATTAGATGCGTAGAAAATGCAGCTTCTGTAATGCGGGCAGGTTATGAATATAAGAAAGGGTCATGGTTCTTAAGTAAACAATCCAATAGAGCTAAAACTAGTACTTGTGCAATATATCATTATATAATAATACTATAAAGAATGTCTTAAAAACTGCAGTCTTCATTTTAGGGACAAGCTTCTTCAATTGCACGGTAACAGAAACTTAAATGTGCCTAAAATCTTTAACAAATTGTTCGATCCTGCTCATATTCAAGATTTAGCTACCATGCTGACTAGCGTTTTGAAAAGGGCCATAGCTCTGTAGTTAACAATCTGATAGAGCTAACATCGATACTTTCCAGCCTAGGGACAAGTTTCTCGTCATTAAAAGACAATGGAAAATTGGGTGAGCCAGACATCGGCACTGAATAGTCCCTTAAACTGGTGCATTCTATTGCATATCAATAGTGTGTATGTTTCAAGATCATTTGAAATTGCAGCCTCTTACATTTACTGATAAGGTTTTTGCAATACAGGCAAATCGCCATTACCTTGTACTTTCCAAACCAATAGAGCATAATGTTTGCTTGTCAATTATCTAATTATTATTACACATTTTTCAGTAAGATATCTTGAAACTTCTAGCTTCGGGAGAAGCTTACTCCTATTGTGAGTCAATGGATATTTCAAATGGGCCTTTATTCTGTTCCGAATGGTCTGTCCTTGCCTAAGTCCAAACCTGAATTCTAATGGAATGGTGTCTAATTTCAAGAAATTCCTTTGAAAGATGTAGCTTCTATCATGTAGGCAAACATTTCTCCATATAAACAATCAGCCCGATGACACTGTTATAACCAGTCTGATGTCTAAAATTCGAATTTGTCCCATGCCTCTTTGTTGCAATTTCAAAACGATGTATTGAAAACTGTAGCCTCGAGCATTGGGAAAGGCCCTATGGTTATCAATTAGAATATAATGCAGTTATACTTTAATATTTACATTCTTGGTGTATTTACTGAAAAGCCCTATAGTAAACCGTTGGAACGTAATGTAGTTTACATTCCAATAACTACATTGAGACACGCGACGTCAGTGACGTAAAAATAAACAATGGCATTGTACAACCTGATTGGACGACAGCAACGTCATGACGTCATGCATGCCGTTCTGCTGTTAGCAGGAAAACTGCGTTTAGATGTTTTACTGCTTCAATTTTAGCGCTTATATAAGATTTTTCATGAAAGATTTAATTGAAATGAATGTAAATATAAGCAATGAACTTAATTTTTCTGATGTTTATCGAAATGTAAACTACATTGGGTCACAAGCAAAGTTTACATGAACCCCTTCGGGGTTCATTCACTTTGCACGTGACCCAATGTAGTTTACACTTCGATATACCTCAGAAAAATGAAATTCATTCCTTAAATAACTACATCGGTACACGCGGCGTAATATGACGTTAAGTGACATCAAAACAAACCATAGTTCTCCGATCTTATTGGACGTAGGCGACGTAGTGACGTCATTGTTACATCGTTGACGCTGTGTTACTGCGTACAAATGTTTTTTTTTTTTTGCTTCACTTCTTACCCCTAACGCAAATTTAATTTAGAAATAAATTTCATTTTTCTGGTGTTTATTGAATTATAAACTACATTGGGTCGCGTGCAAAGGGGGTTCATGTAAACTTTGCTAGTGACCCAATGTGGTTTATACTTCAATAAACACCAGCAAAAAATAAGTTCATTGCTTATATTTACATTCTTTTCTATCTGTTATTTGACCACAAATTTGTGTTAGCGGGCTGCAGTTGAAGTAGGAAAACATTTACCAGCGAATTGTTTTTACTACAAGCGGAACAGCGTCAACGACGTAACCACGATGTCATAACGTCGCCTACGTCCAATCAGATTGGATTGGATGTTTCGTCGCGAGAACCGATGTAGTTATTGATGTATAAACTACATTACATTCTTATGGTTTACCATAGGGCTTTTCAATAAATGCACGGATAATGTAAAATATGGTCAAATAATAGATAGAAAAGAATGTAAATATAAGCAAAACCATAACCTCTCCGGCGTCTATCGAAGTCACGTGACAAACCACATTGGGTCGCAAGCCTAGCTAAAGTGAACCCCTTCGAACCCCTTCGGGATTCACTTACTTTGCATGCGGCCCAATGTAGTCCCTACCTCGACACACGCCAGAAAAATTAAAGTCATTCCCTTAATATTTACACTTGCCACTGGTCCTCCATTGGTAAATTTAAAGAGTAACTACACTTCAGGAACTGACTGACTCAGATCCCAAACCCCATCCCCAACATCAAAGGGAAAGTCGACAAAGACATCCCAACAAACAATAAATTACAAGTGATAAGCCGAGTCAGCAGCTCTTTCCCAAATAGGTGGCAACTCTGCTATCTTTACTGAACCAAACAATCCAGACCAACAGAAGGGCCACAACAGCCTAAGCAAACTATACGAAAAACAGTTAACAACTATTTTTACCTATTATCTATTTTTATTAAAGTAGGGTTAAAATGAGAACACAATAAATTAAACAGCAACGAACATAAAACAAATGCAACCGCAACGAAAGTGCCGCCTTGGGACGGTCAGTAAGAACTACTGGGGGGTGGGGGGGTGGGGTTGTTAAACCGGTTTTACTGGGACCAAACCTTCACCCTCACCCTCCGCCGCGGTGTACACAATTAGTTGGTAGTTTGATTCGTATGGAGGTCCCCTAACTTATCAGAGAGTCATTACGGGCAACAATTAAAATCAAGAAAAGACCGTGATGAAGCAAGGATGAGGTTTCGACAGCCAAATCGTGTTGAGACACCTGGAGATCCCTGGGGCGTCTTTTAGAGCAACTGGCCTCATATACTGATGAACGACAACCAAACATGTGAGCTGTTACCAATGAAGGACCGGTGGCAACAATTAATTTTACCTATTATCTATTTTTATTAAAGTAGGGTTAAAATGGGAACACAATAAATTAAACAGCACCGGACATAAAACAAATGCAACCGCAACGTAAGTACCGACTTGGGAGGTCAGTAATACATACTGGGGGGTTAAAACCGGTTTTACTGGGCCCAAACCTTCAACCTCACCCTCCGCCGCGGTGTACACAATTAGTTGGTAGTTTGGTTCGTATGGAGGTCCCCTAACTCATCAGAGAGTCATCACAGGCAACAATTAAAATCAAGAAAAGACCGTGATGAAGCAAGGATGAGGACTCGACAGCCAAAATGTGTTGAGACACCTGGAGATCCCTTAAGAGCAACTGGCCTCATACACAGATGAATGACAACCAAACACGTGAGCTGTCACCAAGCGACGTCCACGGCAAACAAACGTCTTGACCGATCCACGCAACGCTCGACCGACGCCACGCCACGGCGACGGCCACACAACGCAACGGTCGATTACAAGTATCTTTGCAAGGTATTTCTATGCTGTCTTGCAATATTTTACCGAGAAAGAATGAACAAAATAGTACACTCAATGACGACAATGTTAGCAGGGAATGTCAATTCGCACGTGACTGGCTCGTGGACGTCACAAGTTGAACCGAAGAAGACTCAGAGCTAATTTCATAGTTGTAGGGAATCTCCTTTAAAGAAATTTAGCCTTAGCAACAGCATAGCAACCACATAAGTCGTTTTATAAATACGGCCCCTGAGAACTTTTAGTTCTTAAATCCGTGAATATCTATAATGTTTTCTGCCTCATCGAATGCCGAATCATTCTCGTATGTAAAGTATGGAAAAGTAAAATTCAGCAAAACCGACGCCAGTTTATATGATCACTGAAGCACATTCCAAAACATTTGTAATCGGATAATACATAATTTTTAGCTCACCTGAGCCAGCGGCTCCGGGGGAGCTTATAGGATGGTAAGGCTCCGTCGTCCGTCGTCCGTCCGTCGTCCGTCCACAATTTCAAACGACTTCTCCTCTGAAACCGCTGGGCCAATTATAGCGAGCATCGCGAGCGGGCCCGAAGGGCCCGCTAGCCCGAAGGGCGAGCTCTTATGGTAGGACATTAGTCAAAAGAAAATGTAGATGATGTTGCATATGTTGCTTCAGAAAACCATCGTTCGATTTCTCTCGACCGGAATTTACCTCCATATGGGGGCTGCCATTATGAATAAACAGGAAGTTTGTTGCTATTCTCCGTAGACACAAAGATAAACACATTCTTATTCACAAAACCTGATATGTGTATGTAAATAATTTTAACGTTCGACCGGAAGTTGAAAAATAAGCCGTGATGCAATCGGAACACTTCGGTCAATTCATAGGCGAGGATGTCCGATTGCTGCGACGTTGACGGGTTACCGTAAAAAAATCCTGCATCGACATAGAACAGAATAGAATATACGGCCCTTCATAAGGGCTACAGCGATGCTCGCCAATAGGCAGTGCCTATTTTCATATTAACCAAATGTCATATGCAGCCTCTAGGGAACTTAGGAACGAAAAGTTGTTCAAACGGTCCTGGCCACATGACCAACATGGCCGCCATGCCCGTATATGGTAAAAACCTGAAAAAATCTTCTTCTCCAGAACAAATAGGGCGATGGCCTTGAAACTTTGTATATAGCATTGGGTACACGAGTACTACCAAGATTGTTCAAATTATGACCTTGGGTTGACCTTGACCTTTTTTACGGTAAGGTCAAATTTGCTTCCCTATGCTTTTATATGGCAAAATGCTGCAACATAAGATATCTTGGAAACTGTTGAATATTTTGGCCTAAAAATTGGTACATACAGTCATATTAATGACTACATGAAGATTTATGAGTTCAAGAGGTCAAGGTCATTCTTTGACCTTTGACCCAGAACTCTCATATTTTGACAATATCAAGCAATCTCCTCAAAAACAACTCAGCCAATTGTAATTAAATTGCATATAGATCCTCCAGGGGTTGAGGGAATGAAAATTTGTTCATACGGTCCAGGTCACATGACCAACATGGCCACCACGCCCATATATGGTAAAAACTTTTAAAAATCTTCTTCTCCAGAACCAGTAGACCGATGGCCTTGAAACTCGGTATGTAGCATTGGGTACTCAAGTACTATTAAGATTGTTCAAATTATGACCCTGGGTTGACCTTGCCCTTTTTTACGGCAAGGTAAAATATCAGAAAATGCTAGCACATGAGATTTCATGGTAAGTTTTGAAGATTTAGGCCTAAAAATTGGTATATACAATCATCTTAATGACTACATGAAGATATGTGAGTTCAAGAGGTCAAGGTCATTCTTTGACCTTTGACCCAGAAATCTCAAATTTTGACAATTTCAAAGAATCTGCTCTAAAACCACTGGCCCAATTGAAACCAAATTTCATATAGAGACCCGAGGGGTTGAGGGAATGAAAAAATTTTCTAACGCTCCTGGACACATGACCAACATGGCCGCCATGCCCATATATGGTAAATACCTTTATAAATCTTCTTCTCCAGAACCAATTGACTGATGGCCTTGAGACTTTGTATGTAGCATTGGGTACTTGAGTACTATCAAGATTGTTCAAATTATGACCTTGTGTTGACCTTGACCTTTTACAGCAAGGTCAAATATGGGAAAATGGTAGAACATAAGATTTCATGGAAAGTTTTGAAGATTTTGGCCTAAAAATTGGTATATACAGTTGTCTTAATGAGTTCATGAAGAATTATGAGTACAAGAGGTCAAGGTCATTTTTTTACCTTTGATCCAGATCGCTCATATTTTGACATTTTCAACCATTTCCTCAAAAGCCAAAGGGCCAATTGTGAACACATTTCATATAGAGCCTCCAGGGGTTGATTGAATGAAAAATTTGTTCAAACGGTCCAGGTCACATGACCAACTTGGCCGCCATTACCACTTATGGTATAAAATTTTAATATTTTTCTTCTCCAGAACCAATACACCTATGGCCTTGAAACTTGGTAAATAGCATGGAGTACTAGAGTACCACCAAGACTGTTCAAATGGTGACCTTGGGTTTACCTTGACCTTTTTTGCGGCATGGTCAAATATGGGAAAATGCTAGAACACAAGATTTCATGGAAAGTTTTGAAGATTTTGGCCTAAAAATGGTATATATATGGTTGTCTTAATGAGTACATGAAGATTTATGAGTACAAGTGGTCATGGTCATTCTTTGACTTTTGACCCAAAACTCATATTTTGACAATTTCAGACATGATAAGTAAAAGCCACCTTGCCAGTTGTTCAGGTGAGCGATTCAGGGCCTCATGGCCCTCTTGTTTAATTATTTGAAGCAAACCAAAATGGGGAAAAATGATATGTTGTGAGTCTTAGGCCCGTTCTCGCTTCAACTTAGTACATGGATTAGCATTCGGAACACCAAAATTTTCATTGCGCCTTACGCGAAATAGGCCCTAAATGTTAAAGTGTGTCTCTATAATCAAAATAATTTAAGTTTGGTGTGAGACTGTCGGGTTTCACAGACCGATCATAATGTTGGATGGTTTGAGTTTGAAATGTTATAAATCACCTTTGTCCGTATCATGACTCATTGAATTCAGACTGTTTCCTGGAACGTCTGGAGAAAGTGGTAAGTTTGTAATGATTTAAGCGCGTGGGAAATATATTAAATTGAATGTCCTTATACAAGTTGATAATTTAATACTACATTAAACTCAAATAATAACTGTTAGATTCCCCGTCAAAATCAATAAATATTCAATTACAGCTACATAAACCGCGATATCAGAAACTCTGTCCAGAGAGGCAGGGCAACGCATGTCAAAATAAGCCTGTGTATACAACGTCTGGTTACAGTTAGCAAAAGATGGAGTTTCTATGTTCCATAATTTGTCTTGTAAACTGCAGATGCTCTGAATAAATTGCACGTGCATACAGGCTGGTAAGAACATGCACAGTACAGATTTATCTACAGAAAGATTTTCTCGTGACTGTCAAATTATTCAAGTGCAAAATTACTGGTATTTCACAACACATTGTTTTAACACCAATGGGTATGGCATTGTGATGAGTTTAACATTGAGATCGAACTATATACACTAATGTTTTTCAAAAGACAAGCAAGCCCGCTCAGCGTAGCATTTTTTTCTGCCTGTTTATTTGAGATATGTGCACTTTAATTGACCGTAGGAAGTGCTTACAATGTCCTCCTCCCACATCTATCAAAACAGTACTGATTTCGCTCCAGATCATTCGATATTTTACATAACCCATCAAACAGCTATTTAATCTGATAAATACCTGTAATCAGCTCTCCATGCTATAGCTGAACTACGCGCAGCAAATATTATAAGGCTCAGTTTCCTGAATCACGGCTGATAATACAAAAGATGCTTTATCTCACAGGACCGTCTATTCAGGACTGATGTACATCAAGTAAAAACACTGCTGAATCTATGACATTCAGCAGACGGAAATTGTGGAGCGAAAAGGTAATGTATACACCACAAAAGTACGTAATTTTCAGACTGTTAATCACGAAACTGCTATTATGGCTCCTTTCGGCTCATCAATTCTTTATCATACATTCCCCTTCAGTGACGAGTGTCCGTGAAATTCATGTTAATTGGTCTCACTTGCCATTTAAAAGATAAAAAAAGTCTTAAGCCTGTGATATGGGACGTATGAACCTTTCAAAAACCATCCCTTGTATTAGAAGTAGTCTCAATGAAACCACCACTATGATTTTCTTTCCTTTATATTTCTCAGTAACCTCTGGCAATCCTTATAGCTTTACATTTGACCTCACCACCACGGGTGTTAAATGCCGTATGGCGGCTGAAAAGGTCTCCTCGAATTCCTTTTGGTTCACCGATCTCGTGCTAGTAAAATTAAATATTGAGTACCACTTATGCGTAGAAGGATAGTCAGTCGTTATAAAGAATTGGATACAACATGAATGTTATTCGACAAGCTGAATGCTTCACTGTGAGCCCAATCACGAATGACAATTTTGCTGCCCTTTTAAATTGCACGTGCTGGGTACTGCAGCTATAGTTTATAGTCAATCGATATTGTAAATAGTTGGTCGGAGACTGACGTTTCCATGCCTGTGGTGTAGCTCATCGAGACTCAGCTGGTGATTTTCTCTGCTCCAGAGTTCCAGTGTCGCTGTTTCTGTCGATTTATGATCTTTGTTTAATCTTTCAATCATGCATTTACTGATGTAATTAAGACAGTAGCGGTCAAAGTGCCAAAATCACAAGTCCGAACTCATAAACCACTGACAGATCCGAAATACTTGATACACAGAGACGCAGTAGTGTGGTCAGGTGCTCACGATTAGTAAGCACCATGTGACTGTTACGAGTAAACCCGCCACGTCTATGTATCTGATAGAGAAATCAGTGAAAATAGCATCCTGTTGAGTGAAAGCCACATTCTGTTTCGGCCGTTGCCATCAAGTCGGAAACTAGTGTAGGGCTACTTTGTATGTAGGCATCAACAAGGTCATAGTGTCTCTCATGAAGAATTAAAAATTGGACAGAAGCATTGCCCAGCGATAACTCTATGGTAATGAACAGATGTACTACAAGACTACTACATGGACCGGACTAAATGTTACATGAATTATAATAGCGGGTAGGGCGGCGGTGGGAGCTCCTTAAAACAAGTTTAAGCAATCTTCCCTCGCTTAATTCATTATTGACCGTTCTAAGGCGGTAATTATATTATAGTTTACCGATGTTATATTGTTTGATGTGTTCGCTTATCTGAAGTTTTCGTAACACTGGTTTGTTTTGTCTGTTTATGCTCTCTCATTCTGATTTACAAGGGTTTTGCATAAATTTTATACCTATGCCATTTATACCTATGCCAGTTTTCCATATGTCTTAGCATACACCATTTTAGCTTCACCCGAACGCCTTTGTTGTCAAAAATTCCCTGTTCTTAGACTTATGAAAAACTGGCATATGTTTCACATGAATTAGTTATTTTGGGGGTGCTTTTTCTATGTTTTGTTAAGGCTAACTTTGAGACCAGCTATCTGAAATAAAGAAAAGAGAGCCTTTCATTTTATGGCGGGTGTATTATAATAGGCAGGTGATGCTTACTACCCCGCAGGCACCTGATCACACCTCTGTCTTGGGGTCCATGTCTATGTATCTAAAATATTCCAGAATTGTCTATGTTTAACTGACCTACGAGTTCGGACTTATGAAGGAGCGGCTGTAGTGTAGTGGCTAACACTCCGGACTACCAATCCAGGGGTCGCAAGTTCGATTCCCCGCTTCTCCGGTCTTTCGGATGAGACTTTAAACCGAGGTCCCGTCTCCATATGACCTCGTTGTTGGTGGGACGTTAAACCCGAGTTCACTCACTCACTCACTCGGACATATGATTTGGGTACTTTGACCACTATCATTTGATGTCCCCTTGCTACTTGTGTAATTTACTTCAAGTAACAATTTCCTGTTTTGCATCGTAGGTGAGGTGTGGAACTTGATTGTGTCAGCTCCTGATCGATCATAACCTTTACACTACATGTACTTAGAAAACGGCTTTCCCACATGGTGTCTTGGGTTGGATCTGGGATTGAATTGTGTCGGTTCCTGAGAATTTTTCTCCTTACTTTGCTGTCATTAAGTCACAATATATTCGAGACTCCTAGTTTCGCTCTTTTATGTGTTTGTTTGTTGTTGCACCAGTTATAGCAAGGTGCGACATAGGTGTCGGTTTTCCGTCCGTCCGCCAGAAATTCCGTCGGTTCGTCCGTCCGTCCACAATTAACGTCGACCCTAGCGTTGAATTCATATATATCCGAACGATAGACTGATTTCCACCAAACTTGCTGAGTGTGATGGTCTCAAAGGTTTATAAGGTTTGGTGACCTCGACCCAATACTTAATGTCACAGGAGTATTTGATCTACATACACTTTAAGTCGACACTAGAATTAAATCCATATTTGGTTTGAACAAATGAATAGATTTCCACCGAGTGAGTGGATGAGCTAGTGACTGAACTCGGGTTTAACGTTCCACCAACAACGAGGTCATATGAAGAAGGGACCTCGGTTTAAAGTCTCATCCGAAAGACCGGAGAAGCGGGGAATCGATCTTGTGACCCGATCCCTGGATTGGTAGTCCGAAATGTTATCCACTACACTACAGCCGCTCTTGGATTTCCACGGAACTTTCACAGATGTATCTGCGGGATTGTCGCAAGAGTTTGCGACCACAAGTGTAAGAACCTGTTTATCACATGACCCTATAAAATGGGATTTTAAAACCTTCAAACTGAACATTATTTCTATAAAAACGCATTGTTGACACGGGCGTTGTCAATGACGTTACGTCTACGTGCCAAAGTGTTATTACACGTGTGGTCATACGATTTTTATGGCATAGAGGATATTTCACTTTTTCAGTGTAAGATCGATTTTTATTCCACCGAACACCAAAAGCAGTAATTTCAAGAGTGGCGAAGCCACAAGTCAAATAGATACAACTTTTGGTGTTCATGAGTGAAATGAAAATCGCTCTTACACTGAAGTAGTCAAATTTTCTGTTTCTCTTATGCTAAAAATGCAACAAATCAGTTTATTCCAACGCGTCAGCCATCACGACAGAGAAACATGTACAACTTTTTTTTCTACCCGTTTCGCGTCAAATTTGATGCTTCCAGCGTGTTAACTGGGTCGGACATTGGGTTTAAAATAGGTTTGCAACTTGATAATAGTTTTAAATTTCATTTTGATTATCAGATCTCAGGAAATTTGCCATGAAAAATTGCCTATATGTGACTTATTCGGCCTGACGTCGCGTGCCCTAACAATGTTACTTTGGCACTTTAAGTGACGTCGTCAACGTCTTAATGACGTGCAAACATGCGTGACGTAATTTATGTAAAGCTGCACAAGGTTTAATCAATTAATCAACAAATAAATGAGACTGTTTCACAAAAATCTTATTTTTTGAAACAGTGAAATCTAAAGTGATAATTTCACAAGTGAGATTATCAGTTTCGATGTCACCAAGAAATCTCTATAAGTCATTGAAAAGTATAAGAAAAACGTTATCAACTGAAAAACAGCGAGTCATATGATAAATCTATTTTGACATATTTACATTACAAAACAAAACAGGAAACCAAGTGGACTGCCTCACAAGTAACCTTAATGCACTGCCTCACAATGGAACTGACAGGATTCCAAAAGGACTGCCTTACAATGTAACTAACAGGATCCGCATAAAATTTCCGCGATGGAACGGACAGTAGCTTAAGCTACTGGGACTAATATATGTTTTATGCGCGAAACCTCTCACTACCTCTGATGTAGCTACAAAAACAAGTAGGTGTGCGGTTTGTGTTGAGGATTCCTAAGTCATCATTGAGACGTCACAGTAAAATGCATTATATCATCGGAAAACCGTGATGAAGCTACGTAGAGGACTCTAATTTAATTTGACTCCCCAAAGCTAGTTACTTGGTGATATTCGAGCAGTATTTAGGCATTACAGGATCAAAACCTTTATTTGTTTTGCACCTTTGGGATAAGCGTAAACGTCTGGCGACCTTTTAATACCTTTGTTTTTGTATCTTGTTTCTAAATAAAGGTCCTTATCTGACGTTTTTTCGCGAATTTAAAGTAACGTAACCCCTACTTTTTCTGCGTGATCTTGCTTCAAGGGTATCAAGCTTTTCAGAATTGTCATGTAGATTCATGTAGATAATAAGAATAGAGTACTGTTCATAAATGCTGAAGAAAAAGGTTATATCAATAGATAATATCACAGTAGTATCGCACTATGTCTAAAAACATCGCTTAGGTATTAGTGAACCTTGTAGGCCTGGTTCATCAAGACAATACATTCATCCATTAATATCTCGTGTCCTATAAAAGGAACATAGTCAAACGGTACAGTCCCAGATCAGACGCCGCAAAACGCGTTTATACTGTTTGCTTAAAACTTGATTTACAGCAACTTCTAGCAGCGTCTGATCAGTTTATACTGTTTGCGTAAAATTTATGGCAATTTCTATAAATTTAATACAAATGACAAACCAGACACTAAAATGATGGACAGACACACCCAATTTATAAAAATGGAAGAGCCTACTAGGCGAACTGCATGAGTCCTGATCACACCTTGCAAAAAAATAGGCCAGTTCATCAGGATATGCATTTCGCACTTACCATTAATGTGACTTTCGCGCCAAAATTGCCCTAAATATCCGGAGAAAATAGTATTGTAGGTCAAAAACCAGTTATCATTATCATGATGGCGCTGAATGTGTAAAACAAAACAAGGTTCACATTGATTAATACAACACATGTAATTTGTTTGGCGTAAAATTGCTACTGCTGCAGGCGGCAATGACAACAATCGACATGAACGAGGTTTTTTACTCTCATTACAATGTATTTCATAGAAACAAATGAATCTGCATGTAAATGAAAAATGGAATAGCGTGTGACATGTATGATTGACCCTTTATTCCTAATTTGTTTTGCAAATATTGTATCATTTGTATGAGACTAAAGGTTTTGTCAATAGCTGTACTCATTCTTTTTGTCTCTGGGTTTACCTTGATAATCTTATTAAATTCTAGTCAATTTCCACATTTTAACAATTGCACTATTCTAATTATCACTACGATCGCTATGCAAATTTTGATTGACCCAGTTTCATATTACGGAGATATTTTCTTTCTTTTTTTATCTCAGGGGGTGGTTGGGTAGTGCGATGGTGCTGGGTATAACTTCCAGTGCCAGGGCATCCTGTTGATTTGGATAATAGTAGGGCAAGGACCTACTGTGTTTGCAGTGGGTGCGGGTGGGGGTCATTGGACATTTTCTCTAGTCTATCATTTCTCTCTTCTTTCTCCCACTTTTTGGAAGACGGCCAGATAAAGACTGAAATACTGTCCGTTAACCCAAAACAACCAACCAACCAACTAAATCTTCTTTATCTTTTCAGTATTTGACGTTTTATTTTTGATCCCATAATCTGAATTATATATCCCAACTTGGTATGGAAGTCAACTAAGTCGCCATATATGAAAAGTCTATATTGGTTATGATTAAGCTGTAGAAGATCTTACGAGTTTCTTACATAAAATCAAAAGGCCTAAGTCATTTACACAGTATTGTGTCAATGTTGTGTACTCTCGCGACGTGTACAAAAGACCAAACACTATATTTTTGCGAAAGATGAACGTTATTTTGTTTTGTAAAGTAGACTGTTGCATACCTACGTTCCAGTGCGGTCTGGGTCATGTATTGAAAATGTTTATTTATCAGTAAAATTGATGAAGATATCAGGGTTGTGTCGATCAGGCTTTCTAATACTGTTATTAATGTACAGCCTTATTGCATTTCAACCCAACGCCGAGGTAATACGTTTCTGTACTTTATCTGTTGTCTGAAAAACTAGTGTTTAGAGTGCCTTAACGTTTTGGAAATAAGAAGCAACATCAATACGAATCGGACAAAATGCTTATTTCAGCTGCTCATGTTTCACACAAAGAAATGCTTTGTTTGCCTAGTTATGAACTCGATGAATCTTAGTGCGCACAATGAGATGCTATAACGCAGTGAAAAACGTGAATGCACCACCAAATGTTAGAGACAAAGGCACGCTATACAAAGGTATCTTATTTTCACTCACAGTTGGAACGCAGACTCATCACATTTGAGTAATTCATTTTCTGAACGGTCGTCTACGCACAACGAAATAATCCCTAACAAAATGGCGGCGAAAATTCAGTAAAAATTGCACCTAATTATGCCACTTGTTGTAGTTACTACGATGACTGACACTACTAGGAACACGAATCAGGGAAATATTTGGCTATTATTATGTCCCCCCACCAAAGGTGAGGGGGGACATATTGTTTTCAGTGCGGATCCCGTCGGCGTCGGCGTCTGCGTCGGCGTCGGCGTGACAGATTCTTGTATGCGCGATATCTCTTAAACCAATGGATGGAATTTCACCAAACTTGCATGGATATAGTATTGGGACAAGCTTATGAGCTGATTAGATTTTGGTGACCTTGACCTCATTTTCAAGGTCACAGGAGGACTTAGATGACAATTTCTTGTATGCGCGATATCTCTTGAACCAATGGATGGAATTTCACCAAACTTGCATGGATACATCATTGGGACAAGTGTAAGAGCTGATTAGATTTTGGTGACCTTGACCTTATTTTCAAGGTCACAGGATGACTTAGATGACAATTTCTTGTACCCAATTTCTTGTATGTGCGATATCTCTTGAACCAATGGATGGAATTTCACCAAACTTCCATGGGTATATCATTGGGACAAATGTAAGAGCTGATCAGATTTTGGTGACCTTGACCTCATTTTCAAGGTCACAGGAGGACTTAGATGACAATTTTTTGTACCCACTACAACCAATGGATTGAATTTCACAAAACTTGTATGGATACATTATTGGGACAAGTTTTTGAGCTGATTAGATTTTGGTGACCTTGACCTCATTTTCAAGGTCACTGGAGGACTTGGATGACAATTTCTTGTACCCACTATATCTCCTGAACCAATGGATGGAATTTCACCAAACTTTCCTGGATACTTGATTGGGACAAGTTTATGAGCTGTTTAGATTTTGGTGACCTTGACCTTATTTTCAAGGTCACTGGAGGACTAACATGGCAATTTCTTGTACCCACAATATCTTCTGAATGGAATTTTGCCAAACTTTTGTGGATACATGATTTGGACAAGTTTAAGAGCTGAAAAAAATTTTGGTGACCTTGACCTCATTTTCAAGGTCACAGGAGGATTTAGATATGTGAAAATTTCACTAAAATTGATGTATCTCTTTAAGCTTTGGCTTGATTTCCACTTTACTTTCATAGATATACCTATGGGACAGTCTCAAGAGTGTAGTGTGTTTTGATGACCTTGACCCCATTTTCAAGGTCAAAAGCTATCTTACAAATGCGTATTTTTCCCTCTTTAAAATGAGATATCTTGAAACATTGGATGGATATTCATCAGACTTGCATGAATGTATCATTGTGACAGGTTTAAGACAGGTTTAGTAGTTGGTGACCTTGACCCATTTTTGAAGGACATAGTCTTCTATGTAGGATATCTTTAGAACCAGCGGATGGATTTTGTCCAAACTTGCATAGATATTTTATTTGTACAGGCTTTTTATTCATTAGAGGAAATGAAAAATGGGCTGGTGGGGGGACATCAGTTTTTCTCTGAAAAACATTTCTAGTTGTGAGCTTGAAATCATTTCAAGACCCCACTGAACTTCCTTAAATAGAAAAAAATGGGCACTATCTGATGCACCCAGTTCGTATAAACCGAAGACCCCTAAACCCTACGATAAATTATTTTGCAAAGAAATTGTCCCACAAACCGATTTCGAGGACATTGTAAAATTTTCGTAGCTGGGATGCTTGTCGTCCTTCTTGTAGTCTAATATATCGGGAGAAGGTCTGATGACGGAGAAATCAATCAATATTGGACGATGGAAATTCCAAACGGGTGATAGCGTTGAATGTTTTTGTATGATGATCATCTTTGGCGTGACAATAGTTTTTGCTTTCTCAAACTATTAAAGATTAAAAGAAGGAAGAATAGAATGAATCATAGTACAATGTAAGTGTCTCCTTGTTTCTATAAATACGATTTTGAGAGCTGACAACCACACCTTCACCCTCAGCCACCCCACCCACAGGGGCTTGTATCACAATTCTTTTCAGGATGCAGTCATAGGTGTATGTATTGGCTATGACTGCAGCCTGAAAAAGTGTGATACAAGCCCCCTATGATCCCATCCCCTCCGCACACACTCCTGCGCATGCCCTCCCCAACCTGGTGAGACAGTCAAACCTCGTACAACCAGCTGAGCTACAACTGCATAATTATGTGTCATTGTTCCAGACTGAATTCTGTGAGTTGAACAAGTTTTAGTGAGATTGATTCGATAACATGATGATCATGAACATCAGGCCTAATTCACAGATTGACGGCTAACTGCTAGACCCTGCACTTTTGGTGGGTAGGTAGGCCAATTTGTTTGCAGCTGCCTATCTCCCACCAAATCCTCCCTACCAAGCCCCCCCCCCCTGACACACACACACATACACACACCAAAAGATTTGGTCATTTTGGACAGCCTTTTTTTTTTCTAAATTGCAAATCTATGGTGATCAACCTGCATAGTAAAACAAACAGGTCTGACCTAACAGTGTAGACCCAGGAGCAGTCTGATCTGGGTCTGCGCTGTTTGCCGTAATACCTGCACATTTTGGGTACACCATTTGTGGCTGAAATAGATATGTTCAAAATGTAGGATGCTGTTGCCTTAGTATCATTAGTATGAGTGACATTTTATGTAGTTCTATTATTTGTTTTTGTTGTTTTCATAGTTTGCAGTGGTTAAAAAAAACTACCTACCTACTCTCCATAAATCCTAGTTAATAAAATATTTTTATGCTTGGCCTGGGGCTGAGAGGGGGGACATGAAGAAATAATGCCAAAAGTTATGTTTTAGCTTGAATCTCATAAAAAATTAATAGGCTTATATTGAAGTTATATATCCATAGAAATGATACCATAAACTGAAAAATGAAAAACATTTTTATATTTCCTGGGCCATGCTTAGAAAATATTTGGTTTGCTGCTTCCTACTGGGAGGTTTTAGAGCTGGGTAGGTAGGTAGCTTTTTAGTTTAAACAGTATTTTATTCAACATAGAAACATACACAATCAGTTCATACATGAATAATATAAAGGATTCGATAACAAGCTAACTAGCTTATAGGTAGCTTTTTTATGCATATGCATAATATTATTGAACAAGTTATATTGAATACCCAGAATACTAGCTTTTTCTAATAGTTTTAGTCAAATAGTGTCAGAAAAAGATGCAGAAATCTTCATTTATACAAGAGTTAGAGCTGAAACATAAGATATAGGCATTTTGCTCAGTAGGCAGTAATGAAAAGCAAAAATATAACAAATCCTGATTCTGAGGCCATAAAATTTTTTGGGGTAGGGGGTAAATTGCTGGGTAATTAGGAAACGGCAAACAAACAACTTTTTTGATTCAAGCCCCGATTAATTTAATTCAACTTAAATGTTTGCAGCTTCTGACCAAAGCAAAGAAACTTGTAATTACAAATCAGTTATTAAGTTACTAGAGAACTACAGGGAAAACCTTGATAACAGACATTAAATGATGAGTCATGACTGTAAAGGGATGCAGTTTAGTGCAGTTGAATGAGAGGTAGCCCCTCCTGTCTATCCCCCCTCCCCCTCACACACACCAACCTATTAAAAAGCATTTTCACAGAGGATTTTACTGACCAAATATTAAGGACTTTATTATTTATGTTAGGAAGTTTTTTTTATATCATTGTAAGTGCCCATGCACAAAAAATGAATGGGCCATACCCTGCTAACTGCTGGAGCCTGCACTTTATGTGGAATGTTGCATAAGGCTGTTTGACCTTCTACATGTCAGTTTTGCAGACTATGTTAGAATGAAAATTAACACTGTTCTACCATAAATGTTGCACCAGCATCAATGGGCTTCATACTAATTAAATTTAAAGAGTAACTACACTTCAGGAACTGACTGAATCAGATCCCAAACCCTATCCCCAACATCAAAGGGAAAGACTGACAAAGACATCCCAACAAACAATAAATTACAAGCGATAAGCCGAGTCAGCAGCTCTTTCCCAAATAGATGGCAACTCAGCTATCTTTATTGAACTAAATAATTTAGACCAACAGACGGTTACAACGGACTAAGCAAATTATATGAAAAACATTTAACAATTATTTTTACCTATTTTCTATTTTTATGATAGAAGGATTAAACTGAGAACACAATAAATTAAACAGCACCGAACATAAAACAAATGCAACCGCAACAAAAGTATCGCCTTGGGACGGTCAGTAATAACTACTGGGAGGGGGGGGGGGGGGGGTTGTTAAACCGGTTTTACTGGGCCCAAACCTTCACCCTCACCCTCCGCTGCGGTGCACACAATTAGTTGGTAGTTCGGTTCGTATGGAGGTCCCCTAACTCATCAGAGAGTCATCACGGTCAACAATTAAGATCAAGAAAAGACCGTGATGAAGCAAGGATGAGGACTCGACAGCCAAAACGTGTTGAGTCACCCGGAGATCTCTGGGGCGTCAGCAACACCACTTGAGTACTGGAGCAAAAAAAGACCACCAGTTGAACCCCGGTGGGCCAAGAAACAGACAAACATCCGGCCCCAACCAACTAATATATAGCTTTATGTAGGGGCTATCATAGAGTCTGAACCCCGACCCACCGGTTGTGCCCTCTCATTAGAAGCACCTCAGCCAGATCATAGATGGTTCTAATAATGGATCACAACAAATGTCTCTATGGCTGAATAAGACAGAATTCCCAAATCTGCTATCATGCCCCAGCCGAGTCTTTGTAAAATCATATCATAAAACCATCACTTGTGGAAATGTCTCCAGATTTTTTTTCTTATCATGTACATATGTTATAATTTATTTTGGATATTTATTTATTTATACATATAGGGAAAACACTGAAAGGCAAGGCCAGACTGATGTGAATATAATAATTTAATCAGAGCTTTATACATTCACAATACCTATATAGTAGAAATTTGTTCATTTGAAATTTGTGGAAATTTTTATTTTAGTTTTGATCAAAAGCAACTGTGATGAGACACCACAACATAGAAATGTACATTTCACTTGAAGAAAAATGATTAAGAAAAACTCCATTCTGGTTCACCAAATATTGGCCCATTATTTTTCTAGTTTAATCATGTTTTACGCTTACAATTATAACTACATGTAAGAGAATGGATTACAATAACTGAGCCTTTGTCACATATTTAATCAAGTTTTTTGGTTTGCTGGACAGCTGTGCTTTTTATTTGTTTTTTTTTGTTAGTTTGACTCAAAATCATATTAGAGAACACACCTCATTTAAAACTATAATCTGTGAGAAATTTCTCCATTTTCAATGAAAAGTTAAGGTACCATTAATTACTAAATTTAGTAAATTATATAATTTTTGCATGAGATTTGCCCCTACAGATAGATTTCCATGAGATTTTTGGCAACAGTTAGAGCTTATCCCTCAAAAGATCACTGAAAATATAAACACACTGTGGCATTTTAATTTAGGAACCAAGGACATTGCAGAGCTGACAGCCTCCCCCTCCCCCCCTCTCCTTCACCTGATGAGCTAGTATTTGACAAACGTGGCATTTTATAATAAATATGTATGTTGTAACCCCTCATTAGAACTCCTCATTAAGGCAATTCTACAGAGGGCCAAAACATATGTTATAAAAATACACCTTGCAATTTTGAAACCCTAAACCTCATTTTACAGTAGATATGCTGCTTCTCAATTTTGGCTGAAATTTTAAAGGAGTGTTTACGTGTGTATAGCCAAGTCATTTTCTAAGCTTAAAGTGGAAACCAAATCTCTATTGTTGCTATTGTCCTAACACTTTTATCACCTGACAGTGTGTCGAAATTGCTGGGAAATCAATACACTAACCCTGATTAGACTGCTTCTTACCCAGGACTACACTGCACTTTTTAATCAAAGATTAGGTCATTGCAGCTTTGCAAGTATTTGTTATGGTTAGTTAAACATGTATTATCTTTTGCTTACTTTTAAATGAAAAAGAAATGTTAAGTTGTGTGTATGGGAAGGGGGGAGGGGGCGTGGTGGGGGGGGAGGGGAGGGGGTCAGTGGCCTTAAGTATGGCAAGGATCGTGCGAGTTGAAGGGTTGAAGGAGTGGCTTTGAAATATTGTGTGAGTTGAAGGAGTGGCTTTGAAATATTGGCACGTGCAGGATTAATTGGATGGCGAAATTACTTTTTTTTCTACCAGTCCCTCTGATTTGAACCACAATGTAACGGTCTTAATAACTTATAAGCAAGTAAATGCGAAGGCTGAAACAGTTGACGCAGTTATGTTATTGCGTCACAACTGCCATAAATCGATCGATTTGTTTACTATGGTGTTGGCTACTGATCAGAATTCTTTTCCCAATCATTCTGAACAAAGTAAAGAGAAAAAATGTTGTATATTGAATTACAAGATGCGTTCCTCTTTGTGTGTTGGATTTTAGGATTCAAGAACATTCCGTAATATTTGAATTTATTACAGATTATTTTGAAGTCAGACAAAACTGTCTAACATCCATCGCTATCGATCAGGTAAATAATCCGCCATTTTTAAAAAAAAAAATGCATAGGGCAGCTAAACATTTTGCAAAGGAAATTGTCCCACACACCGAATGACTTAATTTTTAACATGGAGATAGGACAGACACCATGGTTTTTCATGGCATATGTCCGCCGACGGGAGAACGTCGATTTATTTTGAAAATTGCTGTTGAAGTTGGCGGATAAGAGTCGTCTTTACATAATCACGTAAAACGTTCGATTGCCGAATATCTCGGTGTTTCGTTCTGCTCTTAAAGGCATAGAGAATTAAATTAAGATGTAAGGAATAAAACCGTTTATTATTTTCGGCTGTGTGTAGTTTGATTCGCCGACAGAGCATCACTAAATTGCGACACGTTCGTCGATTGAATCTGAGTCTCAGAAATTTAGAATGTTTTTTCGTAGCCATCTGTATAAAAATATCCCTCCGCCATGGATACGCGTTCCCACTGTCATATTAGATGAATTGCCATAAAATCTATTGGAAATAGAGCGGTCAAAGTACCAGCATCAAGGTCCGAACTCCTACAATTCATTTAAACATCGACAAATACGAAATATTTAGATACACAGACATGGACCCCTCCCCCCCCCAAAAAAAAACAAAAAAAACAAAAAAAAACAACGAAGTGTAATCAGGTGCTCGCGAGCTGTAAGCATCACCTGCCTATTATAATACAACCGCTATGTCTATACATCTGATGGAAAATCAGTAGAAACGAAATTCCGGTTACTGAAAGCCTTACTATGTTTCGGCCATGGCCATCAGAGGTCGGAAATTAGTGTAGAAACGGCCACATTGTCGGGATCAACGAGGTCAATGGGTCTCCCATAGAACTTTTTAGGAGTTGACACTAGCTTATTTGATTTTAATTTGTCATGTGCTATTGTTGTATAAATGGAACGATCAGCGAGTTTTAATTTCGAACCCCCACTCTTAACAGGACAGTGAAACAAAGCAAAATGCTTATAGCAAACAAATTGTCGCAGTCACTGTTGGTTTATTAAAATTAAAAAAAATCAGTATGCTTTTCTCTGGTTTCGTCACCAGGTATTGTCAGGGTCACTGATGAGGCTTTATTGGCCGAAACTACGTAGTCTGGCCCATGTTCTTTCTTCTGAATGTATACTGTGCTCTTGAAGGAACTCTTTAAGATTTTAATTATGTTATATTAGTTTGACCGAACGACCTCCTAGGGCGGCAAAGAGCATTTTCTCCATCATTACGCTCTCTTCATAAATAACTCTTTGTCGGTCAACTGAAAGTAGATATATCACTCGCGCTCCACGCTCGTGATATGATCCACTTTACAACTGACCTCCAAACAGTGTATTATTACTAAACAATTCACTGCTAGAGCTGATCTAGTTCTTAAGCAATATGAATAGCTCGGTCACAAAGCCAACCGTAATAAAACTTAACAGCTTTTCGAAGACAACTAGGTCGCGATAAAACGCGATAACCTCTGTCAAATGACTGCTTAAAACTTTATACCCTTTTCGAAATTACCAACTCCATTTTATGTCAGTTCACATCAGAGTGTTACTAACGAGGCTTCACTAGTTTGGCTCGTAGCATGCATCACCAGAATGACTTTGTTTTCGTGTGCAAGTGTTCATTGATCCCAAGATCATTTTTTATACTTAATTTAGTATTTGAAAACGCTATTAGCCTTTTTGGGTTTGTTTTCAACAGCCCAGTTATTGCAGTAAAATCTGCACCACATCATCAAGAGTCAAAGCTCTTAAATTACCCATGCAAGTCAATTGACTTGAAAAGTCGCAAAGTACCCTATTTTGCTGGTCATTTCACCATCTCTTTATGACTCCACTACCTCACAGGAGGAACGGTCTCTTTTCAACCGCACTAAATTTTCAGGCGACTATAAAACCATGGGAAAAATGATATCTTTGAATCTCCTTTTTCTTATTGCGCGGCTCCTTGCTTATCAAAATCAGATTTGGCATTGAAGCTGTGAAATACGAGATAAAAGATAAAACAAATGCTTGGATTCGACTAATATGCAACTGTAAAATGAATAAATTCCTTATCATTTTGTTTTGTTTATAAGAGCATTGATATTAATAACCACTGAAAAAGGAAAAAAATGATCAATAGAACTTAAGAGAAAAAAGGGAATAAAAACTGCGCTTGTTAGAATTGAGCATTGCTTTCTAAAGACACGTCTTTTCTTGTTTCCAAACAGTCTTGAACAAAATTAAATTAATGAAGTAAATTTGAAACTGTCTGTTAACTCTTACCTGATTATTTCGCTCCGATGAACTCCTATTAGCGAAACTTCGTTTAACCCTTAGTCCGAAAATAATAGAAAGAGTCAAGTTCAGTTATATAGATCCGTATTCCTTCTCTGATTGCTTCAATACTGAATAATTAGATTTATTAGGGGGCGACGATTTTACTCTCTAATTGGCTGAAGGCTGCCAGAGTATTTGCAATTTGTATGAGATGTTTACAAAGTACACCCAAAATCCCCACTAGCGTACGCAAGTTGAGGGTTTTCCACGTTTTTTCAGTTATATTCTTCGATTTTTACACTAATTTGGGTTCATCAATCTTATTTCTATTCCATTCATGATCTTGTCACCGCATCTGCAAGTCCGCTTTCACTCTTCTCACAAAATATCCTTTTGGTCCTTTCGCCTTGTTAAAACATTTATCTGTGTGTCTTTATACTATATTAATTATATACCGCACCTATGTAGATTTAATATGATACCGATTCTGGAATGCAATGCAAGCAGTAGTTATCAATAAAATGCGATTAAAAATAATCTTACACTGATTCTCATGTCCCACTTGAGAGATCCATTTCGCTTAAAGATTCAGTTAGACCTGTCTTGAGACCGCGTTTTTTAAGCGTCTCAAAATTTCATAATATCTTGCTACCCTGTGGTGCTTATTTGTAGATATGATTTCAGGTGCGTCATCCAAAATACGCCTTAGGGCACGAGCGATGTTTCGATGCCCGCTTGGGCATTGCACACATACAGAACAGGCGCAAATAGCTGTAAAGATCTTGCAGTGTTTAATTACTGTCTGGGCGTATTACGTCTGACTGACCAGGGTGTAGTGCACGTGTCAACGCTTTATACGTATGATTTCACATATGGTTTGGACATGTTTTGTCAAACAAGCACCGCGTTTATTTCACTACGCCTGCACACGTAAGAGGACTTTGTGGGCAAAACCATCAATATTAAAACATTTAAAATATTGTGTGTAATGTTTCCCTCGGGGTTCTTTGAAAGGGTGCTGCACCAGGGGCCGTATTCATAAAGCCACTTAAGTGGTTGCTATGCTGTTGCTAAGGCTTATTATCTATAAAGGAGATTTTCTACAGCTATGAAATTTAGTCTGGAGGAACAGTCTTGTAAGACTGTTCCTGCAGAGCAAATTTCATAGTTGTAGGGAATCTCCTTCAAAGAAATTTAGCCTTAGCAACAGCATAGCAACCACTTAAGTCGTTTTATGAATACGGCCCCTGGTCCCAAAATATTAAAATATAACCAGAGAAAAAAAAGTAATGCTGTTGCATTTTTCGAACGTATGCTATGAAAAAAAGTAACACTCTTATATATTCGTACGTCTGGGGCCATATTCATAAAGCCACTTAAGTCGTTGCTATGCTGTTGCTAAGGCTTATAATTTATAAAGGAGATTTCCTACAACTATGAAATTTAGTCTGGAGGAACAGTCTTTGTAAGACTGTTCCTCGAGAGCAAATTTCATAGTTGTAGGGAATCTCCTTCAAAGAAATTTAGTCTTAGCAACAGCATAGCAACGACTTAAGTCGTTTTATGAATACGGCTCCTGATACGAACATGCAACAGTGTGCAGTTTGTTTTGTAAACGATTTACTACCTATCTGCACCGATAAAAATCCGTTTTACCATCAATCTTCTAAACATTATTCACCACCAAGTTAGAGTTAACTTCAGGTCCAAAAAGACTTTGGGGTAGAAAAGTTTTCAGTTTGACATTACATTTAGAAACTAAGTCAATGAAATGTCAATGTCGATGAAATTTGGAAATGGACATTAGAAGTTACACGAAAATCCTTTTCGAAGCCGTCAAAGTTTTATTATAGGCGTTAAAGTCAACAACGTGACTTTACACTCCTCTGGCAAAATAAATGTATTGAAAAATACCAATATCATAAGCTGTAGATAGGAAAGTGTCGCCGTCCAAATGTGGGAAATTAAAATTATCATAATCAAAACCATCGCGTTTGTTATAAGACTTAGAAGGAATATATCAGTTAGATATACATAAATGTATAATAATTATCCAAAAATGGTGATTTCGTATCTTGTAAATATGCCTGCTTTATGCTCACTGAAGTTCATTAGTATACATTTTATTGACCATATCTTCATTATTTTCATTGCCATCCAGATATCTAGAAGTTATATTAAATGCTTCGCCAATTTCAGCCTGTTTATCATTAGAAAGAAAGAGTTTGAAGTGTCCTTCATAGCAAAACAAAAACAAATTAGCTCACAGAAAAGCACAATTTGTACCCATTGAAATACCCACAATTTGTCTAACTTAATGTTCACTTGTCTGTGGTCTTTTAGCAATATGGTCACCAGTAAAGCTGCTCACTTTGCTTTCTGTTTTGTTTTGTAATTCAAAATGGACAATAGATAAAATATATAGATTTACTAGGGTCGAGTCAGGTAACTTCGGACAGCGGGTAATTTCGGACATACCATTGCAAACAGTGAAAATCCAGATGAGACGGCTCAATATGAGCCGTCTCATCAGGATTTTTACTGTTTGCCCAATAATTTTTGTTCCAATTCCAAACAACTGACATATAAAGGAAACAATGTCACTGTCCGAATTTACATGCTGTCCGAATTTACCCGACTTGACCCTATTATTTTCAACTGGGAAAGCTTAATGACCTCCTGCTTGGGAGAGAGGTGTGCATTCTGCTTACCGTATTTGTATTTTGAGAGCTGTTTTCAGTTTATGCGTGATGTGGGATCTGATTGTATTAGTTCCTTATCGTTGCCTATCGTTTTACTGAGTGCCAAAACTTATATAAAATCTGTCCGAGAGAAAGATGACCGCTTCACACACTTTCTGGCAAGATTGTGCCGGGGCATCCTACGCAAAGGCCTACTGTGCGTGCAGTAGGTTCGGGTGGAAGTTCTTTTGAACACTTTTCTCGCCCCTAACATATCTCCCCATCTCTGGGTGACGGCTCGATATAGACTGAAATACTGTCTCATAAGGCCGTTACACCTTGAACAACCAACCCCCCAATGTACCAAGATTATAATGATTTGTCATTATATTCTACTGACATTAAGAAAAGTTAAAAGACAGGCACTGGTCAGGATGAACACATTATCAGATTCAACAGACCGCCCTCAAAGTCAAGAGGAAAAGAAGCAAACACACAAACTGACAAAAGTTCACGAAATCTATGCACAAGAAATCGAATGAAAAGCTTTTTCCCAAACAGGTGGTCATTCAGCTACCTTATTTGTAAAAACAACAGGGACATCTGTTTTCACCTATTCTCTATTTGAAATAAAATAAAACAAAACAGAAAGCAAAATAGTAAGCCATCCAGGTGACCATATTTTTTTAAATAAGCCTAGACAAGCAGATATAACAACATGTAACATTGAGAGGCCAGAAGTACCGCCTTGGTAGCTGAGTTGCCCCCTACTTGGGAAAGAGCTGCTGACTCGGCTTATCACTTGTAATTTATTGTTTGTTGGGATGTCTTTGTCAATCTTACCCTTTGATGTTGGGGATAGGGTTTGGGATCTGATTCAGTCAGTTCCTGAAGTGTAGTTACTTTTTAAATTTGGATCGGTCGGTAATAGGCTACTAGGACGGGGGCTTTAACTAGTTTTATGGGATCCAAACCCTTGCTGTTAGCTTCTGCAATGGTTCGACCCATCTAAGAACCGCCACTCACACAACAAACGAAAGAAAGCGTCAAAAAGGCCAAGGCAACAAGAACTGGTTAAACAAAAACGATAACCGTCTCAGTTTACATATTTTCATTTGTCTTTAAAAACTACAAAACAAAACAGGAAGCAAAGTGAACAGTTCTATAGGTGACCACAATGCAAGAAGACCCTGACAAGCGGACGTATGGAGAGTGAACAGTGACAATAAGGAACCACGACAGAATCACCGCCTTAGAACGCTCAGTAATGGATTGTCGGGGACGGAAACTAGTTTAACTGTATACGAACCCTCGCCTTCTACTTCTGCTGTGATTTGAAACACTTAGTTAGCTGTTTGGTACGCATGAAGGTTTCCTATTCTATCAACGAATCGTCACAGGATAAAACAAATCACGGATAAGACCTATGACGGATCAGAGATAAGGACTTGACAGAAACAAGCATTATGATCATTACATACACTATTATAAAAGAACCTTCCTTTTTTGAAAAATCCTGTCTGCTACATCTTCAGCTTTTCTTTGATAAAACAATGAGGTTATATAGTATAAAGTATAAAAAAACATATTTAACATTTAAAATGTAACTTATAACTTTAATATGTGTACCCCAGACCACTGGTAACGGAATCTGGCTGGCTCGAGAAATTGGCTGTGTAAGGTAAATCTTGTTTCATGAAAGTGATAAACATTAATGAATAAGGAGACACGAATGCTTTTATTTTGACTTAACTTCTACTTTGACCATTCCAAGGCGGTACTTCTGTTTATGTTCCTTGATGTTACATTGTGCTATGTCCGCTTTTTTTTAGTTTAAACATATTTTATTTCAACAATATCATACATATACACAGAAATGATATACATGATCAGTAGGATTAGAACGAAAGCGTATGCTTATTTAGTTCTTCTCCTTGAAATGGATACAGTTTTCACAAATAATGGCGGACAAAACTGTATGTACTGTTGTTGACAAATAACTATGTTATTAACATTAAAATGTTGACGTTAGCAAATTTATAAAGCATAATACATGTAACAGCAAGACGAAAATGGAAAAAATAGAAGATTTTGGTAGCAGAAAAGAAAAATAGGAAAATAGGAAGCCGTGGGTTGGTTGGAAGGGATTTGTTATTGTCAGTTAACCTACTACTGGTGCTGGATGGCGTAGATTATTCTGTCGGTGTATGTTGTTTGAAACGCTTTGTGTCGTTTATATATTTTTGAACAGCTTCAAATATAATGATATTTGTCTGCAGTGATAACATACTATTTCCATATATTAGAACTTGAAGTGTAACTGAGGTCTGCTGAGAAACTGTATTAATAAGTTCTACCCTTTGGTCACGATACAAATGACAGGACATAAGATAATGATCAGTATTTTCAATATCACCACAACGGCACAGAGGAGACTCTGATATATGTTTCAGAAACAGATCATAATTCAATGAGCTACATTTAGTACGTAATCTTGCATGTAAGATCTGGAGTTTTCTGTTACCGGTATAGTAATACTTTGGAACTAAGTAATTGCGTTCCTTAAGTCGACATTTGAAGTTGTTCACCGAGGTGCTGTTTCTAACGTCTAACGATAAACTATTCCACTCTCTTATAACGGACGGAAGAAAAGAATTGAAATATTGAGTAGTTCGACAGACAATCGTCTGAATGTCGCTGGAATTACGTAAGTTGTATGACGAGACGCTGTTTACAGAGGGAGGAATTAAAGACGAGAGATAGGTAGGTGACAGGCCATTTACCATTTTGTAAAAGAGAATTAGTTTACTTTTCCTTCGTCGTTCTTCCAAAGTTTCCCATTTTGTATCTTCATAAAGAGCTTGTAATGAAACCAATTTCGTAGTCCCAGTAACTATTCTCGCTGCTTCAGTTTGTATTTTGTCAAGTTCTACTTTTTCATACTGTGTGCAATTGTCCCAAACAACGCTTGCATATTCTAAAAGAGGTCTGATAAAGGTAAAGAAGATTATTTCAAGTGACTTTCTATCTATTTCAAATTTAAGCTTACGCATTATATTTATTCTTTTCCATGCCTTATCTTTAACAAAGTCTATATGTTTATGCCATGTGCAGTCATTGGAAAGGTAAATGCCAAGGTGTTTATGAGAATCAGTTTCATTGATTTGTTGATTATCCATAAAGAGAGGAGGATGAATCGGCCTGTTTAGTTTACGAGTTATAACGAGAGATTCAGTTTTAACAGGGTTGAAAGAGACAAGCCATCTCTTCGCCCATGAAAGTATTTTGTCTATATCCATATTAAGTAGCTCTGCTGCGGTATCAGGATTGTCAATTACCATATACAAACTAGTATCATCCGCAAAAAGACGAATATTTGATCCGATGTCTACTACAATGCCGTTAATGAACAATAAGAAAAGAAGCGGTCCTAATATCGACCCTTGCGGGACTCCAGCCCTGATATTATTCCAGTTTGACTGAACACCTGGAAGTACAACTCTTTGCTTTCTATCTGTAAGATATGAACGGAACCATGTAAGTAAACTACCTGTAATCCCAGCTGCTTCAAGCTTCAGTAAAAGACCTTCGTGCCAAACACGATCAAACGCCTTGCTTACGTCACAAAATATTACTCGAACTTCCTTCCCAGAATCGAGAGCCTGACAAAAGGTATTATAAAGGTAAGTTAGCTGATTGACAGTAGAATCGCCAGGGAAAAAGCCAGACTGCAAAGAGGTAAGTATATTATTGTTATAAAGATGATTATAGAAATGCTTAAATACAGCTCTCTCAAAAGATTTCTCCGGATTACATAAAAGAGAAACAGGACGGTAGTTTGAAGGATCTGACCGGTCTCCACTCTCATGAATAGGACAGACATGTGACACTTTCCAGCAAGTCGGAAAGTTACCTGTTCGCAGCGATTGGTTAAAGAGAGAACAAAAAGGTTCGGATAGTTCAGCAGCCAATTCACGGAGAATACGATTATTAATACCATCAGGGCCTGCAGCTTTACCGATAGGAAGAGATTTAAGAACAGTTTCAACTTCAGATGGAGTAAGCTGTAGAGAACTGAAATCGGACTGAACTTCATATCGATCAATAACTGGTAATTCGACATTCGTATCATCTACTATGGTCTGATCTCTGAAAAAATCATTCAGTACATTAGCCTTTTCAAGTTCATCCGAGACAATGATGCCATTTTTTTCAAGCGGGGGAACCGAACGTTTGGAATTAGGGGATATAACACTTTTAAGGGTGGTCCACCAATCCTTTGAGGATAAAGTTTCTGATTTCAATTTATTTGCAATTCTTTCATTAGACATTGTTTTTGATTCTCTAATTAGTTTAGTAACCTTATTTCTAAGCTGTCTAAATTTATGCCAGTGCCAATGGAGATCTGTGCGCTTCGCTTTTCTATAAGCTCGTTTCCGTCTACGAATAAAGAATTTTATGTGTGAAGTCATCCAGGATGGTTCACAGGGTCTTATACGAGTCATCCTGTTAGGAATACATTCTTTAGCAATATCAGTTATATGATTCGTAATGCCCAGAGCGTGTTTATTTACATCTGTGTCATAAAAGCTCCCCCAATCAGTCAATGAAGCTTTCTGTTTCAGAAGATTATAATCACCACGGTCGTAGGACCATGTCAGACGTACATATGATTTACCCCTTGGTTTGCTAAAGTTAAAGATACCAAATATTGGGCAATGGTATCTCAGATCTTGATTCAAAAATGGATCTCCGACTCCACTGAAGATAAGATGGTTATCGTTGCTAGAAAGTATAATATCGAGTAAAGAGGATGAGTGCTCTGTAAAGTGAGTTGGCTGGTTTATAGTTTGAGTTAAAGAGAATTCTTCACAGAGGGTTTTAATTTTAACTGATAATTGTGCGCTAAGCATGTTGTAATTGAAATCCCCGGTTACAACAATATCCTGAATACCTATGTCCGCTTGTCTATGTTCTTTGGCAGTTTGGTCACCCGTTTTGCTACCCAATCTGCATTCTGTTTTGTTTTGTTTTGTAAGTTAAAGATAAAATAGATAAAAATAGATGTTGATGCTAATTTTTATTAGGGTAGCTGAATGACCACCTGTTTGAAAAAGAGCTGCTCATTCGGTTTACCGTGCGTGTCTTTCGTGAGCTTGTGTCAGTTTTTCCATGTGTATGTGTGTGCTTCTTTCTCTGTAGGTTTTGAGAGCAGGGTGTGGGATTTGATTGTATTAATTCCTGATCATTGCCTATCTGTTTACTTTGCTGTCTTTTACCTTTCTTTCTGTGGTTTAAAATAGAAATGGAAAAATATGTGTATTATATGTTTTATGTATTTTGTATGTCTGTTTTGATTTGATTTAGGGTCAAGTTAGGTAAATTAGGACAGCAGGTAAATTCGGACAGTGACATTGTTTCCCTTTATATCTCAGTTGTTTGGCAAAAATAAACAAAAATAAATGGGCAAACAGTGAAAATCCTGATGAGACGGCTCATTAAGGGCCGTCTCATCTGGAGTTGCACTGTTTGCAGAGATATGTCCGAAGTTACCCACTGTCCGAAGTAACCCGGCTTTGACCCTACAATTCCTCTGTGTTGGACTGTGTGCGTCTGTTCTCGGAGTTGCACTGACCCACAACGTTGTAAACGTTTTCCCACTGTTTTTTTTTTTTCGGTGTCACTGGTGGGTTGCCCTTTGTAATTGTGAACTTTCCTAGGTATAACCATTTATTCTTTAAATATTTGTTTAATGATTCAATGCATACATATAACCTCCAGGCAAGAGCAGATAACTTTCGTGGGCAGAATTCTGATCACAACAGAAAGCTCTCTGACTTTGATATTTTACTGTATATGTTATTTGCTGTCTATAAAACATTTTATTTTTATATTTTCTCATTTATTTCTAGGGATAAAAATGATTTTCTTTCTTCATTGGTATTTTATAACTAATACTTAACTGGGAACTGACTTTCAGAATTTATCTTGTCATTTTCTTGCTTTTGTGTATTAAATCTGATACAAAGTTCTAAGATCAAGTGAAGGAGTACAGTCATTTAATGAAACAGCATATTATACTCATGCCCATTTATGCATCACATCCAAAAAGATTAACAGTTAATACAGGTGTGACTGAAAGCAACTATGCTTCTATTTGTATGCAAATTACCTAATAAACCTTACTTCCTAGTGATACGCGTGGTAGTTTAAGAGATAGTTGGCAAAATGGCCTGTTTTATAGATAGCAAATAGCCTATACGTTTCAAACGCATCTCGTGTAACCCTGATTTCAAAGAAACTTTTCACGATTTGATGCATGTATATAGTCACAGGATAGAAACAGACAACCACTGACAGACAAAATTTGGATCATTACAGGAATGTTTTTTTCCTGTTATCAGTTATTGTAAGTTTTTAGAATAGCTTTCAACTCCGAGCTTATACAGCTTTTAAACGAACGGCAGTGGAACCTGTTGCAAATAAATAAATAAATTAATAAATAAAATGTTATTTCTTGTTGATACTGGTTACATTAATTCTGCTTAGGAAAAATTAATTAATTCAATTTTTGTCCATTTTTCTTATCCTATGTTCGAAAAATATTACGTAGTAATGAAAATGGAAATAATGTTACAGTTTTCAAAATTGTTACATGCTACGTTTTAGCAACGACACTCTTATGCCCATGCAGCCGTTAGCTCAGTAATAGTATGATGTCATATGCTGCAAACAACGTTTTAAAGGGGTTTCACTATGCCAGTGCTTACGGTAAGCCGTCAGACAAATAAGCGTATTTTGTTGTTGTGTTATGAGGAGTCACGCCCAGTCGTTGGAAATAATGGCTGCCAAAATACATGTTTGAAAGTACTGAAAGCGTCGCTTCACTGGACGAACCCTGTCCTTTTTTCAAGCTAGGGCGAACACTAAGTGTGACCCAATGAACATACATGATCAAATAAATCGATTATACTAAGGAGTGTGACAGATTTGATTCAAAATACCCCAAAGAATCCTGATATGAATTAGTTCACTCACTGCAGCGACAATTGATATTCAATGTGCACTGTAATTGGACAGTGCTTAGATCCCTAGATCTACAAGAGTTTATCCTACTGTCATTCAAGATTACAGGCAAGTGTGCGAAAACTCAAATTACCGTATTTTTTTCAAAAATACTAAGACACAAGAAACTATAATTTTAACTGTCCTAAATCTGTTAAAGTTTCTTTTAATATTCGGCGACTTGTCAGATTTATTGGCAATATTTCAAACAGTTCATACCTTCATCAGACCTTAGGAAAAACTCTGATCAGGATCCACACTGTTACCTCCGGCAGTTGTACTACAATATTTCGGGTCATTACCTCACATAGGGCATATTGTTCTAGTTTATTATGTCCATGGTCTGTCATTCATGTAAGAACAGTTAATTCTAGAAGAGGCCGATAACTGTAACTCTTTTTCTGAAAAAAAAAAATGGGGGAAGATATCCAGGAAGTTCATAACAAGTACAGACATAAACAATAAAAGTTATGTCAGACAAAACAGAAACAACAAGTCAAAATAGACTGGGTTTCGGGGTGCGTTTGTTTTACTTGAAACAGAAACAGGATTCTGAATCATGATTTCGTAATCGTAAATAGAGGATCTTACACGAGTGGTCATTTCATATGAAAATTATGAAACGAGCCTTCGGCGAGTTTCATAATTTTCATATGAAATTATCACGAGTGTAAGATTCTGTTTATCATATGACTGTTTAAAATGGGATTTTAACGCCTTTAAGCTAAACATTATTTCAATAAAAAACGCATTGTCGACATGGACGTTGTCAGTGACGTTACATGTTCGCGCCAAAGTGTTATTACACGTGTGGTCATACGATTTTTATGACACGACGTTATCCACTGTAAACAGCGACGTCATATAATAAACATGTTTGTGCCACTTTAAAAACACATTGTTTCGATCGATGTTATGATTCAAATCGCTTACCAAGAAATATGCAATTGCTTCTCCTGCTGGGTTTACTTTTCTGAAATTGCAGACTTTAAGTAAATCAACAATGCTAGACCATAGTCTATTAGACAACAATGTTGGTTCTGAACTGTGCACATGTGTGTGCTTTCACCCAGTGTCGCCGTTTTGGATACACCTGAATCACTGTGGAACATAAATGGCGCATGATTCACTTGTTTCGGTATCATGTTTCTGTTTCACACAAATAAAACGCTGAAACAGGAACATGATTTGGAATCCTGTTTCTGATTCAGCTAAATCAAACGCGTCCCAGCTGTTGACCTTCTTTGGTTGAGAGTTTTAGTGTTGGTCTTGCTTTTGTTTCATCTCATTATAACCTATAATAATGAGCCGCGACGCGAGAAAACCAACAATGTGGTGTTGCGTCTAGCGCAGACTCAGATCGGCCTTGGCATCCGTCCAATCTGAGCAGAGTTTTCGCTAAGCGCTTAAAGGGTAGCTAAGAGTCTAAGCTAGCTCCATGCGGACAGCGAAGACTCTGATCAGACTGGGCGGATGCCCAGGCTGAACTGAGTCTGCGCTGGGCGCACAACCACACTCGGCTCAATTATGTAATGTTACAGTCTGCATGCGTAGTAATTAAACCAGTCAAGGTTATCAACTTTGCTTCGCTCTTTAAGTGTACACCCGTGGGACGGGCATCAGACTCACTGATAGTCCGGACAGTCATAAAGTTTTTATTTTGGTTAGTTAGGGCCGGAGCTTTTCTTGGCTGTTGTTTGGCCATTCGGTATTTAACTGGTGGTTTCATTTTGCTCCAGGATTTCAGTGGTTTTGTTTGACACCACATGGATCTACGTTGTTTCTGTCCAGTCCTCATCTTTGATACATCGTAGTGTTTATCCGTGATCCATTTTGTTTCCTGTGATGATTTATTGATGGGCTAGGAAATCTTCACATGGCCCGAACAGTTGACTGTTTCGAACCATTGCAGGGCCAGAGGGCGAGGGTTTGGAGTCATTAAAAGTAGTTTCAGCACCTCTCTCTCTCTATCTCTCTCTCTCTGTCTCCCCCCCCCCCCCCCCCACCACACACACACATACACACCGGAATTCTATTACTGCCTTTCCTAGGCGGTTCTTCTGTTGTTGTTCCTCAATTTACTTGTTCTTTTTTTAAAAGTCCACCTGTCTGTGCTCCTCTAGCAATATCTCACCTGAGTACCTGCCCACTTTGCTGTTTTGATTTGGAAACAATGAGATGAAATAGATGTTATTTTTTCTTGTTCTTTTCGCCGATGTTTCTACATTTGAGTTTAGAAAAATGTCACAAGAGTTTAAAATTGACCAAAATAAAGAAGAAGAATTTTTCCAGATGTTTCATCTTATAGGTCCTGTATCTGAATTGCAAAGTTTGCATGTTTGTTTGTTGTTAAATTTCAATGTCTTTCCATTTATAAAATAAAATAATATAACACTCGTGATCTTATTATATACAACAACGATTACTTTGGCTAGTACTTTTATTCTTCTTTCCTTGAATGAAGTATGAAAGTAATATAGGATCATTTACACAAGATCACAATCAAACTGGCCCAGAGGTTATAAAACTTGAGTACATTCTCAAACTCAAAATAAAGCACAGTGATTGTCTTCTTCCGAGCACGTGCGCGGAAGCAGCCAATCAGTGTGCTTTATTTTGAGTTTGAGATTACTCTCAAGTTTTATAACCTCGAACCCAGGTCATGTATAAATATCACATACCAGACTAATGTGAGAGATGCGTATTTCTGTCTTTGACTCTTCAATGTCGCTACTACACAAAACTTTGGGCAAAATAGATTATGGGAAAGTCTTGACAGACAACGCAAATCACCCTAGGGTCCAAGTATATATTAACTGATACAATCCGAGAGACTCAGTCAGGTAAGACATACCCTGCAACAGGCAACCGAAGAAGATAGGCGTCCCCAACATTTTTTTTGCAGAGAATCGGAAGAAATATGACATCATACGCTTTCATGGACACTTAGTTTTAAAATTTAGAAAGATAAAAAAGTCAGCTATAACTATCTCGATATGAATGCATGACAGCTGTATAATATAACCATTTAACCCAGGCACGCTTGACAGCTTTACTTCCGTCTTAGATTGCACAAGAGCAAACCGGGCCACAGACTAAATACCGCTGCGTCCTGAATCTGCTACTGACATTCCTAAATATCAATTTATATGACCATTTAAAAGAAGAAGGAAGAGCGGTTCCTTTACCAAATCATTTTCGGCAAAATTGACTAAAAATGTTCTGATACTAAGATGACCTTGCTAGCCGAGTAATAACGCTTAGCAAAATTTGTACTGTTGTTTTTTCTGAATCAGACATCGTTTTCCTAAAGCAAAACCCGTGACTGTCATCTTTCGCAGCCCATGTAAGTTGGCTCGTGTGTGTAGTGGGTAGGAGACATGCGTATTCGCATGAGGTTTGCAAGCCTTTGAACCCGTTCTTGCGTGGATTTTTTCCACAATATGGACAAACAGAAAATCAAATTCCTGCAGCCATCGGCTTAAGAGTCAGTTATAAAGTTTGATAATTTTGATCTTTAAAATATGAATGAATTCAATTATGTTACAAATGTAGGCTTGAGACCCTTTTACGCATATCGGCTGATACCACAAATTGAATAATTGTCTGGAGGTTTTTGAATAGGAATAAAATCATGTTGCGTGTTGTATAATTCTTATGTCTGTTTGTTTCCGATTTGAAAGATCATTGTGTAACCATGGAAGAAATATATGCAAAACAGAATTATTAAATTACAGTTTTTTTTCCAAACAAACAACGCCATTTCTGTCTTTAAATCGCACTGACAAAATCAATATTTATAGGTTCGACCGACCTTTCCCATCACATTAGGGATGAGAGGTCTTCTTGAAATTAATTAGTTCATTATAATGATGTTTATAATCTTTTTCCATTTGGATCATTTGGTCCATTGCAACAATGTGCTGTTTTTACAATTTCAATTATAGGATCGGACTCATTAATCTAAGCCCGTATTATGTCTAATTTGGTTCTAATTTGGGTTCATAATATAACATAGCATTTCAAAATATTGTTGATACTAAATATGATTCAAATTGCCTTTGCTTTGTTTGAAATTGCAATTGCATTTGCATCCTTCTATGATAAACTATCGCCTTCTGTGTTTTATCAATACGAAAGGTGACTGAAAAGGCCGTACGGGCCGCAACGAGTTGGTATGACCCAAACTTATGTAATTGAAACAACAATGATCAAGAGCCGACATAATCGTATGAAACACTCTTATCCTAAACACCAAAATGGGACAAGAAAAAAAAGGTACAGACGGCACTTAAAGCAAAACAAGACAATAAATGAGCCGCGACATGAGAAAACCAACAATATGGTTGTGCGCCCAGCGCAGACTCAGATCAGCCTGGGTATGATCAGAGTCTTCGCTGTCCGCATGGAGGTAGCTTAGACCCTTATCTACCCTTTGAGCACTTAACGAATGGTCTGAGCAAACTTGGCGGATGCGTACAACCACATTGTTGGTTTTGTCGTGTCCGGGCTTAAATAATGCCAAGAGGTCAGCTCTTTCTCGTCATATGGCCGCGAGACTATTCTTAATATGGTCAAGTCGGGTAACTTCGGACAGCGGGTAAATTCGGACATACAATTGCAAACAGTGAAAATCCAGACGAGACGACTCATAATGAGCCGTCTCATCAGGATTTTTCCTGTTTGCTCAGTTATTTTTGTTTTTATTCCAAACAACTGATATATAAAGGAAACAATGTCACTGTCCGAATTACATGCATTCCGAATTTACATGACTTGACCCTAATCAAAGTCTTATAGACTTATAGAAAGCCCACAAACGAAGACGATAATAACTTTAATAGATTAAACTTATCTTATTGCCTTTATATACAATGGGGTTAGGCTACAAGTTCTCCCAACATTAGTTACAGCCCTCCCCCTTATTATTTTATAATAAACAATACCAGCAGCACCACCTTGGAGCGGTCAGAAATAAATTAATTGGGGGGGGGGGGGAGGAGGTAGCTTAAACCTGTTGTTGGTTGGTTGGTTGATTTAATGCTTAACGTCCACGGTAAACAACTAAGGTCATGTCGGGACGGCCAGTTAACCTAACCACACTATTCCTGGGCAGGCTTAGACCTCCTAAGCGGTTAACCAGTACTAAGTGCACATACTTTCGCCAGTAACTGACAACTGCCCTTCTTGAATCAGCGGAAGGAGAAACGAAAGTATGTGGCCAGACCGGGATTCGAACCCAGGACCTCTGACTTACGAGTCAGGTGCCCTACCGATTGCGCTACCCGGCCCGGCTTTAAACCTGTTAAAGACGCGCATAATTATCACACTGGATTCAGTTGCGGTTCATTAACATATTCATTATTCGGTCCGTGTGAAGGTCTTCTAACCCACTGATGAGCCAATTAATTCCGATGCTATTCCGTCATTAGGTATGAGGCCTGACCCACCGGCGTGCGATTCAAAAGGGCAGCAAAGTTGGAAACCGTTATTGGATTGACCTCTAAGTATGGAACAACTTATTTTGAATTTTAACACTAAATCACCATAAAATTCAGATTCCGATAGGCCTTGTTTAAGAAGAGGTGTTTACTATCACTGACCGTTCCAAGGTGGTACCTCTTTTGTGGATCATTACAGTTACATCTTCTTATGTCCTTTTGTCTGTGGTCTTTTAGCAATACGGTCACCTGTATAGCTGCTTACTTTGATTTCTGTTTTGCTTGATAATTTAAAATAGAAAAGAGATAAAAATAAATGAAAGTATTGTTTTTCATCGGGCAAGCTGAATGACTGACTGCCTGTTAAGGAAAGACTTGTTCATTCGGTTTATCGTGCATGTCTTTCGTGACTTGTTGTCAAGTTATGTATACTAGAAAAGGGCCCGCGCAAGCGCAGGTATAAATGTCATTCGCCAATGCTGTCTCAATCTCCTCCCACCACACTTTAACCTGTAGTATACTGTGGATACTTGGTCCTTTTTATTCGCCGCAGTGCATAATGGACAATTATAGAATATCATTAAAATTAAACCTCTTGTTAAAATTACAACAATTTTAGTAAAATTAATGACCATATCTTAATTTACTAAGATGCACACAGTTTCCCCCGTCGTGAGATGGGTGGTATTATGTCGTGTTGTTCGTTCGTCCGTCTGTTTGTGGTTCCGCCCTTCAACTTTTCGTGTCCGATACATAACTCCTTAATCCTTTGAACATTTTTCTTGAAATTTGAATCAAATGTTCACCTTATCAAGACGATATGCATAACTCATATTTTAACAATGTCTGGCAAAGGTCAAGGCACTCTTAGAGAAGTAGGTAGGAAAATTCTCAGGAACTGACACAAGTCAATTCAAGATCTCACCCAAGAACCCATCTTGGGAACAGACAACACAAACTTAGTCACCACCAAAGACATCACCAGCGGCAGCCATGGGAACAGCCATTTCCGATGTAGGTGGTCATCGGGCTAGCCTTAAAATCACAAGCAATATATCAATGACAGACATAGCAACCAATAATACATTAACCAACGAAGAAAAACCAAAAACAGAAGAGCCGAATTGGAATGGCCAATAATGAAATTACCGGGGGTAGGAGGGCGGGGGTGCGGCTTAATCGGTTTGCAGTCGGCTAACCCTCGCCCTTGGTTCTACCTTGGTTCATCAGACACTTAGTTATTCAACCCAATCAAAACAATTATCGAAGTTGAAATCCAATGCTAATATTCGTGTCCGCTCCATATCACTAAAAGCGTTTAAATATCATCATGAAGTTTGTTCAAATATGAAACATCATCAGACGGTGTGCAGAGAAAAGAAAACCATAACCCTCTTTTCAGTTTTGACGGAATTATGTCCCTTTATATATTTCAATAAGTAATTCCATACTAGTTTCTTCTCCACTCCTTATCTTTTAAACCGTTTCAGTCTTTTTCATATAAACAGGTATAGACAAAAAGAAACAAAATTAAAATCTTAAATCAAAAGCCTTCTTTGAATTTTGAAATATGCTCCTTTATATTTTTCGTTTAGTAATTTCATATTAGCTTCGTGTCCGCTTTATAGTTTTGAAACCGTTTCAGATTTTTTCATGAAAATTTATACAAATACTAGCACTTTCATAACCCTACTTTTGAGTTTTGACGGAATTTCGTCCCTTTGTATTTTTCATTCAGTGATTTTGTATTAGCTTTGTGCTCGCTACATGTCTTTTAAAGCGTTTAAGATTACTTCATGACAGTTTGCACAAATATCAAGCAGTATCAGATCATGTACAAAGAAAAAAAAAAGCGTACTGTCAGTTTTGATCAAATATACCCCTTTATTTCTAACACTGATTTCATATCTGTTCCCTAACTTCAACTGGAATAAATTTTGATTCGGAACTTTAAACAAATATTAAATATGATCAGCAGGGTTTTCATCCGCCTGTCTGTCCATCTGTCTGTCTGTCCATTTAATTGGCTGTCCATTAACAATATCCGGTCCATATCTCCTAAACGCCTGGATATATTTTCTTCAAACTTCAATCAAATGCTCATCAAGATGATGTGCAGAACTTACTTTGTAACAATTTTGACAAAGATCAAGGGCATCTTAGAGTTCAAAGTTCTAAAGGATATCCATATCTTTAAAACTGATTCAATTCCTCATGAAAGTGTGTACAAGTATAAAGTGCCATCAGGCGATAAGCAGAGTACAGGAAACATTGGCCTACTTCTGATTTTGACAGAATTATGCCCCTTTTTATATTTCGTATAGTGAGTTCATGTCTGCTCCTTAACTTTAAATTAGTTTGAAGCTTTCCTTTGAACATGGTACAAACACAAAGCACTATTAGACAATATGCAGAGACGCTTCTTGCAATTTCGACAATTTATGACCTTTCATATTTGCCTCGCTACTGATGATTTCAGTTGCTGTCCAAGTTCTTGTCATCTTATATTTCCTTTCCCAGTATAATCCCCAAACGGGCGTATATTGCCCCGCTCAAAGGAGCTCTTGTGTTTAAAGAAATGACTTTCCGATTCAACTTCTTTGGACAAAACTTACATAATTTTTCTTGATACTTTTGGCCTTTTATATTTTCCTGTTTCTATATTAAGAGCATGTTAACTACATTCTACTAATTTTAACAACTGTTTCAAATATTTCCTCTTTGATATCTTAGCATAAAGATGGATTATATATACTGATAAATGAGGAATTATTCATTTACGTAACATGTATGATATATTTCAGGTTGTAAAAGGCGAAAGTACTGGTGAACCGCTGTGAAGCCTGCCAGGAACAGTGTCGGTGCTTACTGCGCTCGACATTATCTTAAATTATTGACCGGGCCGTAAAACCATAATAAAACACATACATTTGAAAACAGAAGTGTCTAAGAGACGACTAAAGTCTCATTCATATCATCGAACTGTATGTATGACTAATCTTGGCCATATTTGAATTTTCTTTGTGGTATAAAACAGGGTACAGTTATTTCTTAAACATATCTTTGTCAACGATTAAGTGATACAAATAGAGAATCTGATATTCAAATTCACTAAAACTCATCACAAAACGATAGGCATTTCTAAATTATGCGTTTTTCACTGTTTAACAGTCAGTATTGAAAAAAGTCATGTCACCGGTTTTCATTTTCAAGAAAATTTATGATTATAATATACCCATGTATGGCCTCATTTAAATTATTTCGACAGGTTGATAAGAACTGCAAAAATAGCGAAATCAAAAAAAAATTAATTCGTTCAAAATATTTTATGCAGCTGAAATTTGGGAGAACTGCAATCAAAGTTTAGTATGAAATTTTTTATAGTATACATTTGAATATATAAGTGGTACATACATTTGTACATGATGAAGAAATACTAGGAATCATTTTTTTTATAAATCGGGATGCCCCTATTTTTTTGCATTCCATCAAATAAAAATGTCGTAACTTAACGATTAAAATAGATGAATCAGCAAACATTTCATAAAGGCAATAGTCATGTCTCCGAAAGTCATTGTGCATAAATTATGAAATTCCGTCCTTTGTAAATTTCCTATAGGATGGAACTCCCCCTTTGTACAAATTGATAATAAAGTATCCGATACATATCTAAGGCGTGCTATTTGTCCTTAAAAGGGTTTCTTAAAGTGTCCGTTTAACATGTTAGTGAAAATAAAATATGTTGCTGTTATTAACTGAGACTTTGATATTTTTTTCTCATGCGGACACTGTCTTACACCATGATTTCAGTCTTGCGAGTATGAAATCTTTATATCTTAAAAATGCATATTTTAGCTAAATTCGGTTTGGACTAAGATTCTCAGGTTTTAAAAAGAACTTTGAGTGAGTTTTATAATATTTAGTAAGACCGGGTATTTTTAAGCTCTGCTCTACATCTAGATTTGAGACTTTACTACCGACTCCTAGTATATATTTACAAAATTTTAACTGCACGTTTTCAAACGAATAGTTGTCAGTTGAATATTAACTTTGAAGTCAAATACACAAATCTTATTGCTGTAAGTCAATTTTATAGTATAATCATGAGTTACATATTTTTCAATTTGAAGTTTAATGGAGAATCGAAGGAACAATAACGCTTTTGAGGCTTTCAGGCTTAACAGGTCACTGACGAGGCTTTATTAGCCGAAACTACGTAGCCTGGCCCATGTTCCTACTTCTGTATGTATTCTCTGCTCTTGAAGGAACCTTTTAAGATTTTAATTTACCTCACTGCAGCTGGTGTTGTGCCGTGTGGCGGCCGTAAAACGTCTCCCCGTACATCATCCATAATCCAGATTCTATTTTATTTACATCCTTTGAGATCAGAGGCTAGATTCTGAGAAATCTAAAATTTGAGATCAATTTAGACTATTATTCTAGATCATCGTCTTTTTTATTATTTGGATCCTTTTGAAACTAATCAGTCTTTGAATCGACTGTCCAATTAAAATTAAGAAATTACAGAATGCCTTTTTTCTGGTTTCGTCACCAGATATTGTCAGGGTCACTGACGAGGCTTTAATGCTCGTAATAAATGTTTAACTGCTAAACTTCTTCAACAGGGCTATCGGTATCATAAGCTTAGAAAGGCTTTTTCTTAATTCTATCGCAGACACCATGAATTGGTTTCAAAATTTGATGTCGGATTAAAATTTCTTTTACACCAAGGCCTATCGGAACCAGAATTTTATGGTGACTTATAGACCTTGAGCTGACAATAGACCCCCCTCCCCCCCAGGGGGAGTTTTGTACCCTATGATTTTCTGAAACTACATTATATAAGAAACTAAATGACACATGTTAGCCCTCTGTACGTTGGGGCGTTAACGTATGACGTCAACGTCAATTACACTACCCAAATTTACATATTCACGTTATAATAGAAAATACTCATTGTTGTACACATGCTAGTATTCGCCCTAAATAATGTTGGGTTTTGTCTGCTAGTACATAAATCACTGTTTCAAAGTTATTGACATTGTCAAGGATAAGTTGACTAGCCTGTATAACGTAGTTTACATTGCATTTGACGTTTTTTCCCCTTCAGTGTCTAAATACATGTAATATAAGGAGCAAATTTTAAGAATTTAAGTGTAGCGAAATGTTAATGTCATATATATGACTGTTTCAATATTCTATTATAAGAAAGAAATATCTAAAGTCTTAGAAAACTCGTCAGCAGTCAGGATAAATATGTAACGTATATAACCACAACAAAAATACGAAAAAAAAAAAAAAAAAAAAAAAACAGAATCAGACTAAATCGCTGAATTGGTGGACTGAAGTTTATACGTGCTCCATCAATCTTCTTTTATTCATGCCCAGCTTAGATAATGTAGGCAGCAGTTAAATTAGCAGTGGATACATTAAATTGGGACAGAAACTATCTTATTTTTGAAGAATTTAACCTACAAAATGACCAGAAAAGCTACGAAAGCCAACATTAGCTGCATTTTATATTTCAATGTTATCTTTAATTTGTCTTCAGTAGATACTGTTGTATATGTAAATATGAAGAAATGGCAATGTTATGTGTCCTCAAACTATAAAACATGATCTAATAATGTATATTAAAAAAACGATCTAACAGTAACATTACGTTACATAATTGTAATATGTCGAGGAATAAGATTTATTAGTCATCTGTTATCAAAATTTTAGTTCCCTGGCGGCATGAAGTATTGATTGCTGTAGTATAAGCTTACCACTGGTAGTCAGATGGCAAATTTAGCTCTTTGAAATACACAAGAGTTCAGCAAGACGCACATAGATTGTTACAGCTGAAGCAGTTCGACCTTGCCTTCAATTCAGTCTCACTGAAAAGTGACTTCATAAAAATGATTTTTTTTAATTCTATGCATTAAATGGAGTAAGTATAATTTGATAAATGCTGCAACTGATTAATATTTAGGTTCTCGTTATGATGGGGATACAACCAGTTTCGCTACTTGTGCTGTTTGCTGAGCCATTCAATTACCTTACATACAAATATGCAACTGTGACTACCAGCCGAGGCAATCAAAAGCAGTACCAACTCTGCCAGCATCCATTAACACCATTTTTCTATGATGTCAGTCGAATCGTCAGCCACGAGCCTCTTTGCACAGTAACTGCTTTACATGGGTTAGCAAATATGTGTGGCCCCCGTGATCATAACTTATATGTTAATTTGTGATCTACGTGATCTGTTTATGCAGCTCCCGGCCATCAAATACATTACAAAATGTTAACAATGTGAAAATTTAAGGATTATAGAAAGTGACATACTTTATAAAGCATACAACATTCTGTCTCCAGCCTGTGCAGGAGTTCTATTTTTCATTATGTTGTTACAAATATTCAAATGGTCAGGTATTTTGCAAACCCCATGGTTTTATTCCCACTTGTTGATACTATCAAGGACTAAAGGTGTTACAAAATACAAATTTCAGTCAGACAATTTTCAATAATGTAACAACTAAAATTGGGGCTTTATTCTCTAACAGTATTTAACATATTTGGACAAGGATAATTTGATAAGCAGTAAGATATCATAAATAGGCAGTTTACAACCACATTTATTGCTAAAAAGTAAACAATATGGTAATACAAGGTCACGGATATCAAATGGAGATAGTTACTTAGGTTAGCCCTTCCTTGGCGTGTATAGGTATGCACTGTTTCTATTGTTTGATTATTTGCTCTTCAGAAATACTGTATTACTAGTTAAGGATATCGGAGATGAAGAATTCATACACTCTCACTAGATACGTTGTATACGTTACTTGTTTGGTCTTTCATTTTCCCCAGTATTATTCTCCAAAGCATATAACTACAGTATAGGCAGATACATTCTGAAGGAGAACAACTAAGATTTGCTCATAAATATCTGAACAGCGATGACCAACATTAATATATTCTGTCATTTTCATTTGCCATGTTATTATGTGTGCAGAACTACTGGAACACTGTCGCTTGAAAAAAACAAACAAAAAAAAACATTTTTGTCCAACTAAACGTGTCTTTATGTTCTTTAGTGAATAGATTCTTTAAGGGATGATTGAAAGTAGTTAGATTCTTTAGGAGATGGTTGAATGTAGTTAGACTTTAAAGAGCAAGAAACAAAAGCATAGAAATGTAGATCATCTTAAACATAGCATTTATAGATAGCCACAGTCTAATACTAGTAAACTGCCAGTGTCTCTTTTCTGTATTAAATATTTCTAATACTATTCTCCCAAACTCCTGGTTGACACATAATTGTTAGTTACATAAATGAACTAAGTTAAGCTATGTATTGACACTACTATTAATTATTTTCAAAAGTTTGTTTTGTTTCTTAAAGTGTAACTCAGCAATGTTGTTTTCTCTGGTAACGTAAAATATACAATAGTCTTAAGTAGTAAGTATACGCTGCCAGCAAATATCTACATTAGCTTTGATGCAGAACTGTATTTGGCTTAAGCCTTTAAACTTCAGGTTACTGTTCTGCTTTATAGTTTTTCAGTGTGCACGTAAAAGCTATAACAAATCATGTCAATAAACAAGGTGGAACCCCAGTTTGCATTGTTGATTGCTGATTATTTTATAGTTTTAAACTAAACACGTCAAAACCGCTTAGCTTTTAATGGTATCAAACTGATTGTATATCATTTTATTCTAGCCCTATATGCAAAATCAATGCTGGCTTTTAATAGCTGCGGCTTTATCTTTTCTGGAGTATTTTTTATTTTATTTATTTTTTTTTTATTATTATTATTGATTTTTTGGATTTTTGAGCTGTATATAGCAAAATTTCAGGTATGTTACTGTGTTTAGAACTCAAATGTACAATTTGTTAAAGAAACAAACTGGGCAATGTCATTATGAAATACTTTTATTTTTGATATGATAACAAAGTAAACAGCAAAACCCGTTTTACATGTGCAGAATATGCCAATGCCCTTAACATTACAATTTGAAGTATTCTGTGTTTAATCACGTATAAAACACACCTCATGAATCCCTAAAAGTAATAACTGAGAGAAATATTGATAGGTCCAAGTACACAATATATCATAAGAACACTCAGATTTATATGTGTTATTTTTTAATGTGACAGTGGTAAAAAAACTGATTAAAGGTATTATAATAAAATATTTTAAATATTAATGTTATTTACGTTACTACTAGTAATAGTTTATCATGGAAAATAAACCAGAATGATTTTTTCTCTTATATTAAAAGATTCTTTTATGAAGAAACTGATACCAAAGAAAATAAAATGATTCTATCTTTAAATTATATGATTTTAACAAAAGTAGCCCTAGGTAACGTATATAATCGATCATTATGGACGACTAAAATGCATTCAAAATATTGTTGAACTGCTCCTTGCTGTTTAAATAGGCTGGCATATTCAATATTACCGTTTACTGTTGTTTTCTATTCCAATAGTGTAGTTCAAGCGCTTGAATTATACGGAAAGTGATAATTGTAATATGGAACATTCATAAGGGGTTACTGTGTTCAACATCCTATTTCTCCCAAAGTATACAAGATAGGATAATAATTTTTGCAGATATGAAAAGATCAATAAATTTTCTTTAACACATAAACAAACATTTGGTCTAATATTAAAGGAATAACTTACTAAAAGAAAGTATTTTGGATGGAAATTGCAATTTTAATGGAGAGTGTAGAAAAACGTCACGTATACTACACCACGTAGGCTAAAGTGACGTTTCATACATCATAACTTTTAGCTATTGGGTTGTTCTATTAGACTCTATTATAATTTTAAACATAGGTAAGTGACTTCTATTTTTTATAATTTTTGATAATTCTTATTCTATGTTTATTATTTTAATGGGTAACGTAATGTAACAGGTTGTTACAGCTTAACGCCCCACTCGCTAGAGGGCTAACATGCTGCAAAATACTTCTAGGATGCTGGTCTTTAAGAAAAGTATGGTCTACAAAACTCCCCCAGGGGGGGGGGAGGTAAACCATATCTGGCTCATGGCCTATTAGTATACAAATTCAAAAGATTAAGGGTAGGACTGATTTTTCTGATCAATTCCGAAAAATAATAATACGTCACAGACGTATTGGCTATAATTTAAATGTTATGCGACAGTCTGCATGCTTAGTGATTAACCCAATCACGGTTGATAACTTTGCTGCACTCTTTAATTGCACACCGGGGGATCGGTCGTCAGACTCTATGATGGCCCCGACCTAAAGCTATATATTTTAGTTGGTTGGGACCGGAGCCTTTTTGTCTGTTGCTTGGTCCACCGGGGCTCAACTGGTGACCTTCTTTTGCTTCAGATTTCCAGTGGGGTAGTTTGGCAGGACAGGGATCTCCACCTGTCAGACGGCCCGTTGTATCTGTTGAGTCCTCGTCTTTGCTTCTTCATGGTGTTGAAATTTGATTTATGTGTTTACCGTGATGATTCATTGACGAGTTAGAGGGTTATCATGCGAACCGAACAACCAACTAAATGTTTTGTACCACTTCAGAAACTGAGGGTGAGGTTGGGCCTGTAAAATCGATTTAAGCCCCCCAGTAATTCATTACTGACCGTTCCAAGGCGGTAGTTCTGTTGTGGTTCTCTGCTGCCTGTTTTTGGTGTCAGAGTTTCTGTGATGTTTTACCTTATGTATGTTCTTATTATTTTTGGTTCGGTTTGGGTTGCTGAGTGGCCACCTTTGGGAACAAGCTGCTCACTCGGTTGGCCATATGTTCACTGTATCTTGATTATTTGTAATCTTAGTTGTTTCCAACTATGGTTTGAGGGCTGGATTTGGATTTTGATTGTTTCAGTTCCTGGTCTTTGCATACTTCTTACTTTTATTAGCCGAAACTACGTAGTCTGGCCCATGTTCCTACTTCTGTATGTCTTCTCTGCTCTTGAAGGAACCTTTTAAGATTTTAATTAAGTTCTCCCGAGCAGGTTTGAAATTTCTCGTTTAGTATAAGGTTACACCAAGATACTGGAAAGACTCAACGATTTCCAGTATTGTGCTATCATATTTAAAATACGATACAATATTTTTTTTAGTGTTCTTTTGTGGAAAATCATTATATTACTTTAAAAGATATTAACAGCTACATAATGTTACTGACACTAGGCTCAATTCCACCACAACATGTTACCGGCATTAGCCTCAACACCGCAATGATTACACACATGCTACTGGGATTAGGCCTCGATTCCTCAACAACTATATAACTGAGCCGCGACACGAGAAAACCAACAAAGTGGTTGTGCGCCCAGCGCAGACTCAGATCAGCATGGGCATCCGCCCAGTCTGATCAGAGTCTTCGGCGTCCGCATGGAGGTAGCTTAGACCCTTAGCTACCCTTTATGGGCATAGCGAAGAGTCTGATCATACTTTGCAATTGCCCAGGCTGTTCTGAGTCTGCGCTGGGCGTTCGACTATTTTGTTTGGTTTCTCGTGTCGCGGCCCAATTATGTTACTGGCATATAGCCTCAAGTCCGCAACAAACACCTAGGCTACTGGCATTAGGCATGGACTGTTCAATGAACCCATTTATACCCAGTGGACTGTTCAAGTCTTATAGAATAGATGAGTCCATTTTGCAATTACGGGGTTTAAGGTTTAGTAGTGCCCCCCAACTTCGAAGACGTTGAGGGGGCATATTGCTGTAGGCTTGTCCACCCGTCCTTCCGGAATTCCGTCCGTAACATTTTAAGTATGCTGTGCAGCTTAGCATTTGTAAATGCTGGGGTCTTGATATTTAATAGATTTATAGATTATAAAAATTTGTGGACCAATATTGTTATGCCCCTTGACGCGAAGAAGTTGAGGGGACATATTGCTGTTGGCTTGTCCGTCCGTTCCTCTGTTCGTCCGTCAGTTACCTCTATCCAAAACACAAATCTGCTCTGTATCTTAGAAACAGTAAATGCTAGGTTTTTCATATTTCATGGGTGGATTATAAAAAAATAGTGAACCTGTATTTTTTCTTTTCCATGCTCCTTTTTTCGAAAATTAAAAGTCTTTTGCAACAGGACCTATCGGAACCAGAGTTTTATGGTGACTTAGTTTATAAATGCAACACAATTGTAGAGTACAGTAAAAAGATAGGCAATGATCAGGAATTAATACGATCAAATCCCACATTTCGCTCTCAAAACCAACAGAGAAAGAAGCACATACACAGAAATTGGCACAAGTATACGAAAGGCAGTAAACCGAATGAGCAGCTCTTTCCAAACAGATAGTCAGCTACCCCAATAACAGAATCAAAATCTATTTTAACTTATTTTTTTTTTATTTTATTTTCATACAAAACAAAACAGAAGGCAGATTGGGCAGCAGTTCAGGTGACCAAACCGCCAGAGACCATAGACAAGCAGACACGGCACAATATAACATCAAGGAACCGCATCAGGTAGATCGTATTTTTTTATCAGTTCAGAATGATTGTCCTTCGTTACAAACGTACTGGATATCACATAAATGTAATGCTACAGTCTTCGTGTTTAGTAGTTAACCCAATCCTGGTTAATAACTTCGCTTCCCTCTTTAATTGCACGCCGGTTGGTCAGGTATCAGACTCAGTGATAGGCCCGACATAAAGCCACTTAGTTAAGTTGGTTTGGGCCGGAGTTTGCCTTGTCTGTTGCTTGGTTATTCGGAGTCTAACTTATGGCTTTCTTTTGCTCCGGTATTTTAGTGGTGTTGTTTGACTTCCAAGGGGTCTCCTGGTGTCGCAATACGTTATTTCCGTCGAGTCCTCATCTTTGAGCCATCATAGGTCTTATACGTGATTTGTTTGTTTCCGATGATGATTCATTTATGGGTTAGGAAGTCTTCATGCGGACCAAACAGGTAACTATATGTTTCGAACCACTGCAGAGGCAGAGGGCGAGGTTTTGGATCCAGTAAAACATGTTTAAGTCCCCCAGCAATGTATTACTGATCGTTCCAAGGCGGTTCTTCCATTGTGATTCTTCACTGTTGTTCTTGAGACTATTTCTCTAGTCCGCTTACAATCTGGCCACCTGCATAGCTGCCCACTTTGCTTCCCGCCGTGTTTTATAGTAACAAAATAGAAAATAGATAAGAATAGATGTTAAATGTTTTTCGTAGTATTTGTTCTTATTGTCCTCATTATTGCATTCATTGGTCTATTCAGTGGACTGATATAGTTTTGGTCGGGTTGAACCATTATGGAGGCTAAGGGCGAGGTTCGGATCCAGTTAAACATGTTCAAGCCCTCCCAGTAATCTTTTGCTGACCGTTCCAAGGCAGGCGGTACTTCTGTTGCGGTTCCTTGATATTACATTGTGGTATGTCCGCTTGTCTATGTTCTTTGGTGGTTTGGTCACCTGTTTTGCTACTCAACCTGCATTTTGTTTTGTTTTGTAAGTTAAAAATAAAAAAGATAAAATAGGGGTTGATGCTGTTTTTGATTAGGGTGGCTGAATGACCACCTGTTTGGGAAAGAGATGCTCATTCGGTTACCGTGCGTGTTTTTCGTGAACTTGTGTCAAATTTTCCATGTGTGTGTGTGCTTCTTGCCTTGTTGGTTTTGAGGGCGGGTGTGGGATTTGGTTGTATTTATTCCTGATCATTGCCTATCGTTTTACTTTGTTTGCAATTTTAGTAAACATATTCAGATATGCTGTTCATATTTGACATGCTGATAGGGCCATATGTGTAGATTAGTAATGCCTGATCAGTTTTTGTACTAATTTCGTAAAAAGGTATTTCAGGTAAATTGTTTTTATTTGGTACACTGGTCGGACATAAGATGTAAATCTCCAGATTTTTTTGGGCTTATTTCGTAAAAAATGCACTGAATTATGCCTTTTGTTATCTTTGACAATTTTTTTCACTTTTAAACCGTTTGACCTAGAGACCTCATACTTCATATACTAACAGTATTTGGTGTGTCAATTATTTTGATTGTTATTATGTTATGTTGACTTCATTATTGATAGAGTAATGCTCCTTTATTTATTTGTAAAATCATTACTGGTGTGAGCTATTACTCAAGAAGTGTAACTGATTGAGCCTTCATAATTCATAGGTGGATAGACCATAGAAATAAGCATACCTTCTCCGTCAGCTTCGTAATAACAGAGTTGTGCCCCTCTTTCGAAAAATTGAATAAAGCTTTGTTCCCAAAATTCTGAATAGCTGTTTGAGCTAGGATGTTAAGATTTGGCATACTGCTAGGGGCTTAGGTGTTAATCACCCGGTAAACTAATGGGCTTATTTTGTAAACTTTTCACTGAATCGTTCCCCTTTGTTAACTTCGGCATTTTTCCAACTTTTGAACCGTTTTACCTAAACGGCTCATTTTCAGAGTACTAATAGTATTAGACGTGTCAATCATTTTCAGCTGGAGGCTTTATAATACATAGGTGGAAAAAACTGTAAAAAATCAGCAGACCTATTTTGTTTCTGTCCCATAAGCTTTATACTTATAGAGTTTTAACCTCTTTTCGAAATATTGAACGAAAAGTTGTACCAAAATTTCGGGAAAAGCGTTGGAGCTAGGATGCTCATATTTGGTATACTGCTAGGGGCTAAGGTATAGATTACCTAATTATTTTTTTTTCCAATTTCAAATATATTTAATGGAATAAGGCCCCTTTGTTGACTTTGACACTTTCTCAACTTTTAAACCGTTTGACCCAGATATTTCATTTTTGGTATACTAATAGTATTTGATGTGTCAATCACTCTAATGATGGTTACGTTATTCTGCATTTATTATTGACATATTCATGTCCCTTTTCTTGTCTGTACTCAATATTCTATCGTTGATCTTTTTCTCAAGAATCGTAACTGTTTTGGTCTTGATAGATGGGTAGAACATGAAAAATTAGCAGACTCACAGTATCCGAACTACATGTACAATCTCTTCCGGTTTTCATAGCGTTGAAGCGAGAGTACAAACGTTCGCTTATAACCAGTAGTCGGAAATCATTATGTTCTGAGATTTTATCCGGAATCTGCTGCGTCATTTATAGCTGTTCAGCTTCGAAAATGTAAAGAGGTAAGTTTAATATAATTTGCTCTTCGGTCTTTTACTTTATTACCCTGTACAATGTCGTGTATGGGTGGGTAGTAATTGGTACAGTATTGAAATCGCCCTTGGCATGATTCTTAAACCATTTTGAGCATTTTCTTACATGTTTTATAAAATATCTTTAGAATAAACGGAAGGCGTTATCAATCTACAGTTTGTTAGCTTTGATAAAAGAATGATAGCTAAGTTTTGCACGACACAATCTCGTGTTAAATTAAGCTGTTCGGAAAAAAAAATCTGCGACGGCAAGGAGTTTTTCATTGTACAGGGCAATAAAGTAAAAGACCGACGAGAAAATTATATTAAACTTACCTCTTTACATTTTCGAAGCTGAATAACTATAAATGACGCAGTAGATTCCGGGTAAAAACTCAAAACATAATGATTTCCGGCTACTGGTTATAAGCGAATTTTGTACTCTTTATTCAACGCTATGAAAACCGGAAAAGATGGTACAGTGCGTTCGGATACTGTGAGACTTGTATTTTTTCCCCTTTTCATTGACCTTGTTAGGGTCAGGCATTTAGTTGGGGGCATATTGTTTTCTAGTTTAAATGCTTTTACGAAGAAATGCCCATTTAAAGTACGCACATATATCGTTTTCTGCATTAAAGTTTCGCAAGTTATGCAAATTCGCAGGCTTATTACACGTATTACTTTACTACCTCTAATTCCGCAAGCTCATTTCGTTTGACAGTAGGCAATTAGTCGAGCCCATGTTAGTGTATGTGAGCATACGCTAACTGCTTTCTCTAGGTCTGAAATAGTTTTTTCTTTCCCACTAATAAAATCATAAGCTGTTGTTCTTAAACTTAGTTGCAATACAGGATCAAAATATGCGTTTTTGATGGAGAATAGATAGAACATTTTCAGATATCTCCCTTCTTTTAAGTACATTTAATAATCAGTTGACAATACTATAGGGAAACGAGGATTCTGACTGGGTATCAAACGTAATTTGAGCCGCGACACAACAAAACCAACAATGTGGTTGTGCGCCCAGCGCAGACTCAGATCAGCCTATGCATCCGCCCAGTTCGACCAGACTCTTCGTTAAGTGCTCAAATGGTAGCTAAGGGTCTAAGCTACCTCCATGCGGACAGCAAAGAGTCTGATCAGACTGGACGGATGTCCAGGCTGATCTGAGTCTGCGCTGGCCGCACAACCACATTGTTGGTTTTGTCGTGTCGCGGCTCATTTAATTTTGAGTATCACGATTCAAAGCGTGACTTGTACATATATATATAAACAGAATTCAATGTCTGGTATTAAAAGCATATTTCTTCGTCTAATAACAAATAAAAATCTAACATGCATGAATGTTATTCTGAGAATGATATATAGATAAGCTGCGTTGACGTTACTTGTTGCCCCTGCCTTTTTCATATTTTAGCTATGGCAGACAATTATATGAGCCGTGTTATGAGAAAACTAAACATGAATCTTGTTGTACCGACAGTTCGCGGGTATTTCTATGGGTTCTAATTGAGTTTATCTTGTAGCTGATTTGTTTTCGTTTTGCCATGAGACAGACTTCATACTGTCTCTTTCTCTGAACAAAAGCATGCAGCAGTTACAGAACCAATCATTTCAACTTCCAGATATTTGGACTTATCAAATTGTGGCAGTACCTGTTTCAAGATGTTGACCGCATCTTATAAACAGGTACTGTCTTTATACAGCAGAGCTTTATCTAAAAAGGCATTTTTTCCAGTACCTAAGCTTCCGTTTTTATTAAAGTATATGTAGTTCATATAGGTTTATTTCATCAAAACTTTCTGACTAGCGCGAGAATATTGATATCATAAATTTTCCGGTTTTGGATGAAGACGTTACGTTGGGGGACATTATTTTTTAAAGTATTCTTTTCGCCAAAGTTTCTTGTCACGTTCTTGGCTTTCTACCGTGACTAGTAGTAAAAACTTAACGGCTAAACATTCTAAACAAGGGGATCCGTAGCGTTAAGCACCTGGTATGATAAGGCCATTTTTGGTCCCATTCAAATTCTAATAAAATTGCATGATTACTTTTATTATTGATGCGTATGGGCACAAGCAGAAATAATTTTTCGTCTTTGAAAATTCTCAGAATGACATGATCTCTGACATGCCTATCTTGTTTCAATAATACGAAGGGCGTTCAGAAAGTTCTGTAAGTGTCGCGATATCACAGAGACAGAAGATCAGATATCCAAAACACATAAAGCTATGATATGCCCAATATTTCCTGGCAAATATGCAAACTCGGTGTACTTTTCTTAAAGAACGCATATTTAACTTCCTTGAAAGAGGTATGTTCTAAAGACACTGCAGATTTTTACTTTAGAAGGCATTTTATATATGAGTAGTCTTTGATTTTTTTTCTCCTTGCTACTTATAGACAATCCTCAGGCAATTTGTCCTGTGAATATCGCGGAAAGTGTGTTTATTCTAGGTTCTATACTGTCTGTTAATTTGGATTATCCACATTTTATGCAGTAGTTATACTCTGAGTAATGTTTTTTGCTACGAAACCAAATGTCTGAGCAACAAGTGCACACGACATTGAATCAACATTGAATCCACCTTGATTCAAAGTCATGACGTTGAATCAAGGTTGAATCGATATTGATTCGAGATTGTGTCCCCAATGGGCTGTTATTCTTTGACTATTTCTTGGTTTACCTGAGGCTGCCTTTGTGGCCACCAGCTTTTTCGTAGCGTTCCACTTGAGTTGTCTACCATCTACAGTTGTCCTTTCTTATCATTTGATGTAGTGGCAGGTTGTGGAATTTGGTTGCATTAGTTTTATTATTTTATTTATTTATTAATTTTATCTCATTTTTCTATCTTTCGTAAATTTGAAAAAAAAGATTGGAACACCTGAAATAAATACCGTTGATGTCTATGGAATTTGGTTGTATGTTAAAGTAGTCAAAGTTCCCACATGTAAACATTAACAATTCCGAAATGACATGGAGGTATGATTAGGTGCTCCCAAGTAGTAAGCATCACCTGCCTTCTATAATACACTCGTCTTACATGTATCTACGTAACTGTGGAATAAATCAGTGAAATGAAAGTGCGGTATTGGAAAGCCTATGCCTCGGCTGAGGCCATTTAAAAACGGCCACATTGTAGGGATCAACGGAGTCATGGTGTCTCCCATATAACTTCTAAAGTGTTGACAGAAGCTTCGTAGGCTTATTTCTAACAATCTCAGGTCTTCGTGTTTCGCGGACGAAACCCGCCGCCTTATAAAACTCTATGAAAATTTATAATTGAAACGCGGATAAACATTAGCACTGAAAGACACGTTTCTCGTGTATGACTCTCTGAGAAAAATATTTTGTTCTCAATAATACTGTAGTTGAAAGGAAAAAATAGGGTAACAAAGAGCAGAACAGCTAGGTTTACGCTAAGATACAATTTGTAATGCATATGTTCTTTTTATCGTTGGTAAGTCTGACAAGTTATCACAATGAATATTCGATTATCTGTACACCCAAACACTGGTAGATTATTGCCAATAGAAATTGCTATTGGCATATCTAATTGCAAAACAAATGTGGGGCGTTCACGTGCAACAAAAATGCTGTGTAATTAATTATAATATAACATATCTGTAGTTTCCTGTTTACAGCCGATGCTACAGTCGCACTGGGTCGATTCTGTGCCAGTTTATATTTACATTTTTTTCACTTGCAGATGCACCTAAACGACTTGTTTCTACGTTCTTTTTCTAGTCAAAATAACTCTTGGCGAAATCGGCTTTTCCTGTCGTTTAAATTTGTGTTTTCAGCTTCGTTGTTTCTAGTTTCCCAGCAGGCACATGACACTGGAACAACGTTGAATCAACGTTGATAAATCATAACCTTATATCAATGTTGAGTCGACGTCATTTCAAAGTTGTGTGCCCATTGAGTTGATTGCATTACAGTTTTCGAATGACTGTTTCAAAGTAAACAAGTACACCACCAACTTTTCCCAAATATTTACGAAGGGATTTTTGTTACTCTCTGTTTCTTTCTCTGGAAAAAGAAGCGCTATCCAAGCGGAACACGTTTCCTTGAAATATTGTGCCGGCTGGGTATGCGCTCAAAGCCTTCGTCAAACCTATGGCTGAATATCATGAAAAGAGTCAGAAAAGGTTGCCATTTTTGGGATGAGTTTTGGCAACTATGTGTCTCGGGTCAGTTTTAAGGCAATGTTTTATGTGCGCATACAAATTATCGATTTATGCACGATTCCTCAATTTTTCATTGGTCATGTATTTACATGTATTTTGCTTTAAGTAATACATGATTTCGTCTGGCTTCCAACAGATAAGGATCTTTATTTATGCAAATGAAACTAGTTTCTGCCTGTGAGGCGTGAGATGTGCATGTTAAGCAACTGTTTGTAAAACTTATGAGCATGCTATCCATGGCGATCATTCAGAATATGAAATTGGTTCTTTCCGAAAACCTACATACGATAACATACTCTCTGCCTGTCAATCCATTCTGCATAATAACATAAAGTAATCCTATTTATAAGTCTTAAACCGCTTGATACTGCTGCTGTTTGTTTATACAAGTTATTATTTATGTTGAAATAAGTGTCTTTGCTCATAGCCAATTGACAGATTGTCGAAGGGAAGTCTGTTTAATAGCGTTTTGCCATAGACATGTTGCCGTAATATGAGCCACGACACGACAAAACTAACAAAGTGGAATGTGCGCCCAGCGAAGACTCTTATCAGACTGGGCGGTTCTTCGCAGATCAGCCTGGGCATCCGCCCAGTCTGATCAGAGTCTTCGCTGTCCGCATGATACTAGATTAGACCCTCAGCTATCCTTTAACCGCATAGCGAAGAGTCTGATCAGACTGGGAGACTGTCCAGGGTAATCTGAGTCTTCGCTGGGCGCAAGTGCCACTTTGTTGGGTTTGTCGTGTCGTGGCTCATATCGGTCATAACGTTATTATCCTAAATATGTAGACAGAGGCGCTTTAGAACATAGTGTAGACTAAGATAATGTTTGGACTGTTTGGGCAATATCTAAGATAGTCATAGAAAGGAGACACGGAAAAAAGCAAAGTTTAGTTTCCATAGACCTTATTATTCTCTAAAAAAATAAACGACGTGGCTTTAGGGGGTAGTCAATTTACAGTACTTTGATCTGAATTGACTTTCGATCATGGTCAAGCTATCTACTGTAGTCTACATTTTATAAGTGTATCTAAAGGGTTCAGAAGTTTCTGTTTTGCCATTCTTGAGCTACAGGGTTGTACAAAGGTCTTATTACTTACTGCATGTTTTCTGGCCATCTTATACAGACAGCCGTATCAAACTGACGTTTTCTGAATCCTTATCACTATCCTTTACAACGAGGCTATATCTGAGTTCCAGCTTCATGCGCGTAATATTTTAACGTGTATCGTAGAAACGAGAACCAGCGAACCGAAACAAGTGACGTAACGTCAACAGACACGACAAAATGCGCACCTTGATACCTCGCTCAGTCTGTAGCATTTGGCTAGCTACATACCTTTGCCGCACAGGTTCGAATCCGGGTCGATGCATTAGCGCTGGCAAGTGAGAATGGTTGACTATTCCCTAAGGTATATAATAAACAAATGATCATATGACGTCGCATCTGAGAATGCCGTTATAAAGTCAGGCATTAAAACTGATAATCAACTGAAAAGGTAAAGGTTTCTCGTAGCCTAATAGCCATAGAGGCAACGGGAGTTAGAGACCTAATGTATCTTGGGCACAGCTGATGAAAGGCGGAGCCCATCTCTCTCCTTTCGCTGCCTTATCCTTTCCTGATTCGAAAAAGGTACCCATTTACTGCTGGGTTGACAGAGAGAGTTTTCCAGTCATCGGATGGCGACGGTGAGCCGCGAACTCACGACCTTCCGGTGACTTTCTGCACAATTTCCGAGCAATTCTAACCGCTCGACTACGGCGCCTCTCTGATAAAAAAAAAACAGGTTTTTCGCTTGCTGGTAATTATTTACGTCCGTCCAGAAATTCTACAGACAGTTGATTGGTTACATAAATGCTTTTGATTTTACGGTGATTATGAGTCTGATGAAATTTATATCCGAATCTGTATTCTTAAAAATTAGAAACATGAATTCTAAAAATAAAATATTAAAAGTTACATACCCAGCAAATTCAAATGTCTTAATATCCCTTACCTTTTGTAAACCCTATTTATTAAGTGATTTAACTGGCAAAAAAATGGGGAACAAGTTTATGAAAAATGATGAATTGCTCCACAAAATGTGATGCCTGGTTCCCCGTCCAGGGATGCAATATATAAAGGTTGCACTACAGTAAAAATGATCATTATGCAAGATCGCCTCTTTTGGGGAGAACTTTCAGGAGTATAATGAAAATTTGCAGGCCCCTGATTGGTTTTATTATAAAGTTAAATATTTTTCTGAATGTTATGCTTATTTATTATTATAAAAAATGTAATTTATTACAAAGCTGCTTTGCTACATTTTTGTTTGGGTTGAAAAATACACAGGGGGTGCCAGTGAAAGTTTCGAGATTTATTTACTGCGAACTAGGCCTGTCAGAACTGAAAGTACAATGAGTCAAAAATATGCCGCACAACCCCCTACTTTTTTAGCTATTACTGGTAGATAAAGGTGTTGTCTATTCAATGCCATGCCTAAATTGGAAAGTTTAGATCAGGAGAAAATTGGCAGTGCATTGACTTTGACCCATTTTGCAGTGTGAGCTATGGGAATTGTTTTACTGTAGTGCCACCTAAAGCGGTTGCACTACAGTAAAATAATGCTCATTATTCAAGGCCCGCCTCTTTTGGGGAGAGCTTTCAGGAGCATAATGAAAATTTGCAGGCCCCTGATTGTTTTTATTATGAAAGTTATATATTTTTCTGAATGTGATGCTTATTTATTATTATAAAAAATGTAGTTTATTTAAAAAAACGGAGTGGCTATTTACAGTTAACTGTAAATAGCCAATAAACGTTAAAATGGCTATTTACAGTTGACTGTCAATAGCCAATAAACGTTAATATGGCTATTTACAGTTACGTTTCCTCAAAGTCCTTTCATTGAAGCCCGTCCGGACATAATTATTTCAAGACGGACGTTAGATAAAAAAATTACACAGTCATTTAAAAAAAATGGAAAATTGTGTCACTTGATGACATTTGATACATCTGAAGTAGAAAAACAAAGTCTGCGTAGAACACAGAAATTTGTGAGTTAGTGAATGATTTTTTACGGAATACAAATTTTCCGAATCTGCCTATAATCTTATGGCCCATGTTTCATCTTTCGAATGTGTTCTCTGCTCTTGAAGGAACTCTTATAGATTTTAATTTCCAACAGAAAATATATTTAAGATCCAGTATAGTTTGTAAGATGTTTAGGGTAGCAGCTGTTAGATAAAGGTGTGATGCCAAAGACATTTACAAATAGTTTTATTTATGATCATGTAATAGGGTACGCCTAAGGTCTTGAGTTTGAGCCCCAGTCGGGCCACGAGTTTGCTTCTTTCAGAAGGTAATGAATTTAAAAAGGTGAAACATTTATGTGGCTGTTGCTTATTTCTCGAAATATTGTGATAAATTATTACACACTTTGCATTATCTAATCTAGTAGAGCTGATAGATAATTTATAGCCAAACAGGCCTTTCCACAATATCTTAGTCATGCAACAGATATAACGAAAAGGGTTAAACAATCCAGAGACTAGAGATCAGATGAAACAACGAACCTAGCCGACCTTCGGGATTACGTGTCCACAGCATTAGCCCCTTAGCCAACAAGACTGAACATTATTTCGTAAGATTTTGCAGCAAAAAGGACATTAGATAACATTGAACCTGAATCTTTGATCTAGCGAAACGCTGAAATAATAAATTGACTACAAATACCCATGACTCTAATTATAAATTGCAAAAAGCTTTATCTGCAGTCGACTGTAAATAGCCATTTTAACTATATTTGGCTATCTACAGTCAACTGTAAATAGCCAATTTAACGTTTTTTGGATATTGACAGTTAACTGTAAATAGCCATTTTAACGATTTTTGGCTATTTACAGTTAACTGTCAATAGCCTCTGTGTTACGCAGAAGGCTTTACACACGGTCGACACGGGTGTAGAGCCTTATGCGTCGCCAGGACGGCGGAGGGTGACTTCCGGTTAAAGGGTTATCTACTAGTGTAATACACTAACAAGGAAACTCTAACAACGTTAGAATTTTTTAAGTTTATATATAATGTAAATTCTATATACAACAATACAATTTACAACTGTCACAATTACAATAATATACAACACATATTAGTTCATGTCGCTGGCCCAAGTAAGGTGTTTGTTTCAAATCTGTAATCGATTTGCGTACAATACGCAAATAGATTACCGTCTGACGTCAACACCGTACTCGGCTCAGCGCCATGAACTAAAGGAAAACACAAAGAACAAAAAAACGTTAGTTTGAGCTCATACAAAAAAAAACAAGGCCTTATGTTGGTAGACTTCAATTCGTCGTTCCCTGGATCATGTCATGGGTCAGTCCATATATCATGAGGAACACCAACTTATAATTACACGTGCACGATTATATATTGGTCGCTCCCTGGATCGTACCAGGGACCAGTCTATATATATATATTAATACACCTTAGTGGACGAACACTGTCCCACACTTGATGTGACCTTCAGATCTTATCACAGAATCTGGCAAAACTGCGCTAACTACTTCCGCCTACATTTTGTGCTTCCCGCCTCTGCTTGGGAACCATGCACAAACGGCGTTGTAACTGCCTCTACCCGGGTTGGTATTAACCTGGAGACGTTTATCGTATCTCCAGGTGAGACGTGGCTCTAAGCCCTAACAGCTGACTGCCGGACTTGATGTGCCCTTCTAGGTCTTAACACAGAATCTGGGCACACAACAATATAACATCCATCAAGAATTAAACAGCCACGTCTAACTTTTCATTAAAAGATAGGCGTATAAATACTATGCGTCTCACATTAAAATCATGCAACACACTTTCCACAATCAAAAGACTCGTGCAGGTATTCACCTTAAAATCATGCAATATGCTGTCCACGAGAGGTATTCACAAACAACCCATGCATAACGTAGTCACAATTTCCGTAAACGTTTTATTACCACAGTTGCCCTAAAAACTGTAGCTCTACTGATTGAAAGGATTAAAATAATCTCGACGACATAGTGGACGATTAGATCCATTTCGTAACATAGGTTTCCCCTTAGGGAGAAAAAAACATAACAATGTTTCTTTTCTGAAATAGTACGAAATGCGATCGAATCGTAGGCTATGTCAAAACTGGAAAACTAACTATATACACAACAACGGTGCGATGCATAACGTGGCCAAACTATCTACTAAGGTAGCCCGCCCCCAAATTATCTTGACCGCGGATTTACCTAATCCCAAAGTCAATCAATTCTCTGTGTCGTACCTGTCGTGCCTCAAATGGAATGGGGAAGTATGGGTAAGTCTGATCGAACACTAGGTGGAAATCGCCACCTTTAAGTGTATCAGGAGTAAAATTAACGCTGTCTTTGACATTACACCTACTTCGCACGACAGATCCCACAGGATCCGTTGCCTCTGCCTCTAATCTACTATCGCCACCATGTTCTTCCATATTCGTTTTCTGAGTCGACGTTACGTCGTCGGGCTTTACGTTTTCACGTATGAAGTCATATTGGGATACGTCCTCTGACGTACAAATGTTAACTCTTTGGACATTCGGATCACTGTGATCCTCTGATCCAACATTGTCACGTGCATTAACAACTGCAGACGACACGTTCTTTTGACGTTGAACGTACTGCTTAATCATGTTAGCAGGATAAGTATTCACGACGCCCTTGACGTTAATCTTGTAGTTCATTGCATTGACTACTTCGACAACTTCATATGGCCCGTTCCATTGAAGTAACAATTTATTGCACTCATTCGGGAGTAGCAAAAGTACTTTGTCTCCGACGTCAAACTTACGCGACCTCGCGCGTTTATCATAATAAGCATTCTGCTTTACGTCCATTTTCCGGACAATATCCTGTGCTAACTTACACGTTCTCTCTAAACGTTCTTTTAAATCAATAACGTACTGATACGTCAATAACGCACGTTGGTCAGTTTCCTCTACAGACCATAATTCCTTTAATATTTGCATAGGACCCCTAACGTTACGCCCATACAACAGTTCAAATGGGGAAAAACCTAACGACTCTTGCGGAACTTCCCTTACTGCGAATAATAATGCTGGGAGATACCTGTCCCAGTCATTCGGACGTTCTACGCACATTTCACGTAATATCTGTTTCAATGTATCATGGAATTTCTCCACGGGTCCTTTACCAGTAGATTGATAAGGAATAGTTGTCAGATCTTGAAGCGACAACAACCTACTAACCTCTCTCATGACGTCAATCGTGATCTTACTATCATGCTCGATTAGCATTTCACTCGGTATTCCTAATCTACTGAACATTTCAACTAACGCTTCGGCTACGCGTCCCGTTTCAATGCCGGGTAACGCTACCGCCTCGGGATATCTCGTCGCATAGTCTATCATTGTTAAAATATAGCGGGATTTCCTGTCAGAACGAGGTTCTATCGGTCCAACTATATCAACAGCGACTCGTTTAAATGGTGTGTCAATCTGTGGCAACTTTCCTAAAGGAACCTTAGTGACACGACCTTTTTGAATAGTCCTTTGACATATGTCACAAGATTTACAAAACCTTGCCACATCACCACAAACTCCAGGCCAAAAGAACTCAGTCAACACTCTATCCATAGTTTTCTTTATGCCCAAATGACCTGACATTAAGGTTTCGTGCGCCAATCTTAACACCTTTTCACGAAAACCTTCAGGGATAATAAGTTGCAAAGTGACCTTGTTTCCCTTAGTAAACTGCCTATACAATAAATCTTTCTTTCGAATAAACTTAGTTTCACCCCGGTTCAATCCACGACTAATAGTCACATTCCCAGATTCCACTCTTTGCCTTATGCCATTCAATTTAGGGTCAACAACTTGGGCCTGCTTCAATGCCTCCTTATCACTAGCAATAATTTGATCAGGAACTTTAAGTTTCTTATAGACCTCTTCACCTTGCTTAGCTTGTGATCTAGTCACTGCCGCCATTGCAAAATGGGACATATCGGGAAGTTTTGACCCGTCAATATTTCCAATAACCAGGTCATACAATGTATCTTCCATGCACAATGCCTCAGTTTTTCCTGTGAAAAATGGACAATCTATGTCAACCATTGCTAAGGGATACCTTTGGGTAGATTCATCAATCAAAGTTACATCAGATTCTCTACCAAGTAATTGATCATTAGAAACCAAGTTTCTACGAACGACACACCCAGTACAACCTGTGTCCCTTAAAACTACAACAGTCTTACCATTAACCGTACCCTGCGCTGTTGGTAATCGCGACCTTAAAAAGTAACAGACACCTTCCCTATCCACGTTATCATTGATCAGTGGACTTTCTTCCTTACTCTTATAGAGACCTTCAATTTCATGAGACCTATTCATTGTAGTTTTACAAAAACTCATTTGATGTCCGCCACCCCGACCACGTCCGCGGGAATAACCCCGACCACGGCCACGATCTGAATTACTACCCTTCGTCTGTACAGTATCGCTCTTACTCTGTGATCTTTGTGTCTCATCTTTCGGTGCATAACTACTCCCCTTACTTCCGCTATACCCGCTTGCACTTGCACCTACCTCCGCACTATATGCTTGCTTCCTATCGGGATTCTTAAAACATTTATATGTTAAATGTCCCTTACCACAAATACTACATTTTATCTCTGGCTTCGCACTCGGCTTATTATCAGATCTACTCTGAGTTACGCCCTTACTATCACGCTGCCCCTTATTAACACAAGCGTAGACACCGCCACGTGCTTCTGCAAATAAATCTGCTTCCCTAGCCATCTCACCTAGATTCGTGAATGATTTCGGTTTCAAATGAACATATAGTTCTTTACTACAGGATTCTAAAAACTGATCTCTAGCGAAAAAATCGCAAACAGCTTCGTAAGACTGGTCTACTTTCGCCATTTTTAACCATTTATTAAGATACGACCTAAGTCTACTACTAAACTGAATAAACGTTTCGGACTTTTCGGGCCTATCATAGCGAAATTTCTTCCTAAATCCGCGTTCAGTCATATCAAAATTCTTTAACAACGCATCTTTCAACTTGTCATAATCTGCTGCATCATCTACAGACAATCTATCATAGACATCAAGCGCGCGACCTTTAAGTAATGCGCTTAAATATGCAGCCCAAACGTTTTTATCCCATTTATTCGCCGTCGCGTATTTCTCAAACCTTGATAAGTAACTATCCATCTTGTCCTTACTTTCATCAAAATACGGTAATTTGGGATCTCGCGCATGCGCTAGCTTTTCAGCCTTCTGTTTTTCTAATTCAACTCTAAACGTTACCTTCTGCAAATCTATCTGATTCTTCAACTCGCGTTGCTGCAATTCAAAACTATACTTCAACTTTTCTAACTCAACTTCGCTCGACAACTTTGCTTCCTTATCGCTTTCGACTTGATACAACCTAGCTTCCCTATCTTTCTCGGCTTGCCGCTCTATACTTTCGATCCGCGCCATCTCGATTTCCCTATCCGCCGCAATCTTAGCTTCTTCCGCCGCGATCCTAGCCAATTCAATTTGCCTATCTTTTTCGGCCTGCGCGATCCTTTCTTTATCAAGTTCCCTTACCGCGTGCCTTTCTGCCCTCTCAGTCTCTTGCTGTTGCTTTACAAATTCCTGCAAAGCCTGCCCCTCATAACCTAACTCCTTTCCCGTCTTAACTATCTGATCCATGACGCTTAACGTAATGCTCACGTTTACTTAACTGAAACCGACGTTCACTTATAGTCACACACGTTAACTAAAACGTTAACAATAATAATAACGAACTAATCCAACTAAAACGTTGATTAATTAGTATACTCGCGATCTGGACGTAGCTATTAAAGTTACGTTCATAACAGACCGGAAATGACGTCATAAACTGACGTTGACTTTGCCGAGAATTACTTTTCACTATTAGATGACGTAATTAGATGACGTAAATAACCCACATACAATTACGCCCAACTTGATCTAGCGTATCGGATATACAAACGCAACGTATGTAACGCAACGTATTAACACTGACACGACAACTGTACGTCCTACATTACAAAACCTTATAAGATACCAACGGTAAATCAAACTTAAGATTCTGCTATTAGGTTTAATTGTAACGATATTATATTACGTTACGAGTAACCTACGTTACTAATTCAGGACATAAAATGGACCTCAGTAACGGTTACGACAGAACGTACAAAACGTTTGAATTAATGAACTAACAGATTGTCATGCAACAGCAGTGCCAAGGTACTCAAATGGACCTTAAAACTAAATATGTATCATCCGTGCCAAGACAATTCAGGTCTATATACCTCAGTTTCCCCACTCAGATATGCAACCTGTTACATTCTATCACAAATTAATGCATGGGCTATCGCACTTCATCACGCAGGGAATAAGGATAGTTGACCTTAATTGAGTGTAGGTTACATTTACAAAGAATTTAGTGGCAAAATTGTTCCCCTAAAATTCACAGCCTTACGTCACCTTAGAAAAGAACAATCAGAAAGTCAATAATAAAAAAATGTCTGACAAAATTGTGCCTAGATTCTGTATATATTGTCAATGTCTTACACTGGCAGATATTAACCAGAAGTCAAATCCCACTTCTGACACCATGTTACGCAGAAGGCTTTACACACGGTCGACACGGGTGTAGAGCCTTATGCGTCGCCAGGACGGCGGAGGGTGACTTCCGGTTAAAGGGTTATCTACTAGTGTAATACACTAACAAGGAAACTCTAACAACGTTAGAATTTTTTAAGTTTATATATAATGCAAATTCTATATACAACAATACAATTTACAACTGTCACAATTACAATAATATACAACACATATTAGTTCATGTCGCTGGCCCAAGTAAGGTGTTTGTTTCAAATCTGTAATCGATTTGCGTACAATACGCAAATAGATTACCGTCTGACGTCAACACCGTACTCGGCTCAGCGCCATGAACTAAAGGAAAACACAAAGAACAAAAAAACGTTAGTTTGAGCTCATACAAAAAAAAACAAGGCCTTATGTTGGTAGACTTCAATTCGTCGTTCCCTGGATCATGTCATGGGTCAGTCCATATATCATGAGGAACACCAACTTATAATTACACGTGCACGATTATATATTGGTCGCTCCCTGGATCGTACCAGGGACCAGTCTATATATATATATTAATACACCTTAGTGGACGAACACTGTCCCACACTTGATGTGACCTTCAGATCTTATCACAGAATCTGGCAAAACTGCGCTAACTACTTCCGCCTACATTTTGTGCTTCCCGCCTCTGCTTGGGAACCATGCACAAACGGCGTTGTAACTGCCTCTACCCGGGTTGGTATTAACCTGGAGACGTTTATCGTATCTCCAGGTGAGACGTGGCTCTAAGCCCTAACAGCTGACTGCCGGACTTGATGTGCCCTTCTAGGTCTTAACACAGAATCTGGGCACACAACAATATAACATCCATCAAGAATTAAACAGCCACGTCTAACTTTTCATTAAAAGATAGGCGTATAAATACTATGCGTCTCACATTAAAATCATGCAACACACTTTCCACAATCAAAAGACTCGTGCAGGTATTCACCTTAAAATCATGCAATATGCTGTCCACGAGAGGTATTCACAAACAACCCATGCATAACGTAGTCACAATTTCCGTAAACGTTTTATTACCACAGTTGCCCTAAAAACTGTAGCTCTACTGATTGAAAGGATTAAAATAATCTCGACGACATAGTGGACGATTAGATCCATTTCGTAACACTCTGCCTTAAAAAAAACTGTTTTGCTACATTTTTGTTGGGGTTGAAAAAATACACAGGGGGTGCCAGTGAAAGTTTCGAGATGTATTTACTGCGAACTAGGCCTGTCAGAACTGAAAGTACAATAAGTCAAATGAGAGCAGAGCCCATCCCTCTCCAATCACTACCTTGTCCGTGTCTGATTCTTCGAAAAACGTACCCATTTACTGCTGGGTTGACAGAGAGAGTTTTCCAGTCGCCAAATGTAAGGAACCACAACAGAAGTACCGCATTGGAACGGTCAGTTATAGATTACTGGGTGGGAAGAGGGGTGCTTAATACTAGCTTTACTGGATTCAAACCCTCTCCCTCTGCCTCAGTAGTAGTTTGAAGCATTTGTCAGCTGTTTGTTCCGCAATGATTAGGAACCGACAAAATTGTTAAACACATCCTGTCCTAAACAGAAAAAAGGAAACCAATATAATTATAAGTTTCCTAATCTATCTATGAATCGTAGGAAACAAACAAATCATGGATAAGACCTAACATGAATCAGAAATGCATGCGGACTCGACAGAAACAATGTATTGTGACACCTGGAGACCCCTGGGGTGTCAAACAACACCACTGAAATACCAGAGTAAAAGAAAACCATCGGTTGAATCCTGAATGACCAAGCAACAAACAAAGCTAGCTCCGACCCTAACCAACAAAAACAAATAGCAAATAGCTTTATGTTGGGTCCATAAGTGCGTCTGACGCCCGACCAAATTATTACTCATAATAAAAATGAAGCAAAGTTATAAGCCATGATTGTGTTAGCCACTAAACCTGCAGATTGCAGTAGTACGTTTATGTTATATTGTAAATTTCCATTTCTAGATGAAGATATATTCCTCGTAGTACATCTTAGTATGTTGAGAAGGGAGACGAGAATGGAAAGTGGAAATGAAACCTGAACGTGTATCAATTAAACTATACAGCTTGAGTATAGAAAGATGTAATAACCTATGTCAGTAATTGGCTATTGTAACGTTATTGACCGACTCAAACAAACCGAGTCTGCTATTTTCATTTCTTTGGTGTGCGCATCGCTCAATCAAATCTTCGTTGGTATATCTGTGACCTCTCACCTACTGAATTTGAATCCCGTTAGATCATTATTTCTTGAATATTTATGCAATTGGGCATATGATAGATTTGCAGTGTTTAAAGGTAGGTTCCTTGGTTAGTGATGTCAATTATGTCCACAAAATAATTTCGTCTTTTTCTGAGCAGTATTGAATTCTCTTATTTTTCTGAATTTGTTGCTACTGAGAAACTCGTCAGATGTTGAAGAAAATAGTCGTTTTCCCTTTTGCTTTATTTTCTTTCATTGGAATTCCAGTTCTAAAAATAACTTCGTTTATTATGTCTATAAGTGTGCGATTTCTGATGCCATTCTCCAAAGGTCAATTTTCCCTTGACGTGAGCTCTCCTAGAGGTCCTGGCAGGGCGGATGGGTTAAAACTATCCCAAAATGCAATGCAGCATGGCTTCAGCTGCGTTATCTATTTTTGGCGCGAACTAAAAATACCGCTAACTGGTGTGCGAAGCAGAGTTAGGAAATCCCTTGCAAAACAACTTTTCTAATATTTTTTTAATTTACACTTTTTAGTGAAACTTATTAATTCCCTTTTATAAGTGCTTTCCAGCAACTTGGATGAAAGTTCATCAAGATTATGATGCATTCCAAAGTACAGGAACCTACCTTTAATATCAGTCTATCGTTTCGTTCTATACTGAAGTCATATGAATGTTGGTTTAATAATTAAGTGTGAAAATATGCCTTACGTTGGACATAAAGCTTTTGTCTGCCTCCAAGAGTATGTTATTAAGCAAAGAAATGAACAGATGGTTCGGCCTGATTGAAATAATAATATAAATGTGATTAATTCCATTACTGTGACAGACTTTAAGCCAAAAAAATCACATTTATAGCATCTTTGACATACTATCAAAATGAACTATTGCAGCAAAAAGTTGATGTTGATATAAAATTAATGCAACTAAGTCGAACCAGAGGACCAATCGTCCTATAGCTCACCTGAGTCCATTCATCCTAAACACATAAGTCTAAGGCAAATTGTTCAATAGGTTTGAATTTCAAATGCATGTAAGATGTAATGCTTCGTGATGAAATACAAGGTCAAATATGGGCTACTTAAGCACTCAAGGGCAAGTAACTTCAAGCAAAATGTACAATACAGCCAAATCTTAAACTCATCTGAAAGTTTATGCCTGTCCTGTTTATCAGCAAGTTTGATCAAGTCATTGTTATTAGCCTATTAGTTTCTGACAGAAAGGTGTCTTTGGCCAAGGTCACTAAATATTCTGGACCTATTGAATTCATCGGGGCTGAAGTCGACTCCATACCCATATCACAGAGCACAAAAGCAACAGAAAAATGCACCTTTTCAGCTTTCCCTGTTCAAAAACCTATACACAGTTCCGAGAATAGCTCCGCCTACTTAGTTACTGTTACTACGTCTCACAAGCTTTACACAAAGATGGCGGAAAAACAAATGACAAATGCAAGTGTCTGCTAAATGTTGGCGATCTATGGCGAAGAATCAGCCTCCTCATGACCTACACATAGAAGTTGGCGCACCATGCATTTCCGATGCGTTCTGTTCTTGCAAAGGTTAAGTTTATTAAAAGTGGTGTTAGTTTGTTTTCTTTAAACAGGTATACACCCCTCCATTAAGTATTAGGTAAAATCACGGACTTACGTGAAATATTGACCACGTGCGATTTGTTTGTGAGACTATGTCACGTGCTAAGTTGTCGTTGCATTGGCCAGGTATGCGCTATCACGTGATTTTGAGTGATATTGTGGGTGTGGCTCGGAACTGTGTATTAGACCAATTTTGACCTTGTCATAAAATATGTCAAGTCAACCCTGGGTCATCATTTATATAAACTTTGTAGTACTAGAGTTCCAGATGATAAATATCAAGTTTCAAGGCCATCGGCTTAGTGGTTCTGGAGAAGAGAGTTTTTCAAGTTTTTGCCATATATGGGCATGGCGGCCATCTTGGTCATGTAAACTGGACCAAGTTTATAAACTTTCTTTCCCCCTTTGTCTGAAGGCTGTATATGGAATTTAAATGAAATTGACCCAGTAGTTTCAGAGGAGGAGTCATTTGAAAATGTTGACAAAAGATGGGCAATTGACCTTTGACAAAGGTAACTAAATGACATTGACCTTACGAATGCTACATATCAAGTTTCAAGGCAATCGGCCCAGTGGTTCTGAAGAAGAAGATTTTTTAGGGTTTTAATCATATATGGGCATGGCGGCCATCTTGGTCATGTGACCTAGACCAAGTATATAAATTTTTCTTTTCCACATTGCCTGAAGGCTGTATATGAAATTTAAATGAAATTGGCCTAGTAGTTTCAGAGGAGAAGTCCTTTGAAAATGTTGACAAAAGATGGACAATTGACCTTTGACAAAGGTAACTAAATGACATTGACCTTACGAATTCAGAAGAGTTGAATTTTGCTGCATTTCCATATCACGGAGAACAATAGCAACAGAAAAATGCCATTTTTTTCAGCTTTTTCTGTTGCTGTTGTTCTCCGTCATAAAATAGATCAAGATTTTTATAAAATAGATCAAAATAGATTATCATAAAATAAATCAAGATTATCATTATGTTCTCCTTGTCATAAAATAGATCAAGGTTAACCCAGGGTCATTATCTGTATAAAATTTGTAGTACTAGAGTCTCAGATGCTACATACCAAGTTTCAAGGCAATCGGCCCAGTTGTTCTGGAAAAGAAGATTTTTTTAAAGCTTTACCATATATGGGCATGGCGGCCATCTTGGTCATGTGACCTGGACCAAATATATACACTTTTGTTCCCCTATCCTGTAAAGCCTCCATATGAAATTTGGCTTCAATCGGCCCAGTGGTTTATGAGAAGAAGATGTTTTTAAGGGTGTGGACGACGACGGACGACGGACGCCTGCCTATACTATAAGCCCACCTTTGAGCCTTCGGCTCAGGTGGGCGAAAAATCATGCGTTTCAGCTTTTCAAATGGAGTGGCGATATCTTCTGCCGAAATGACCAAATATTTCGTTTATTTAATAAATTCACTAAGATGGGAAGCAAACCATATACTGTGAGACATTAAATGAAAGCAAGAGTTGTGTACTTTTGATGAAAAACTGATGTTGTAAGGAATACTACTTTTTGTTCTTAGACAATCCTAGGCCTGTCTTGTATTTTCATTTTTTAGCAAGTAATTTGAACCATATAAATCAAAACCTGCAGATGCTTTGGTTGGTAGCTTGTTTGGGTTTAAAGACTCTTCGAGACAGTATTTCAGTCTATACCGAGCCGTATTCCAGAGAGTGAGTAATAACGGAGATATACAAAAATCCAAACAACCCCGTCCGCACCTACTGCAAGCACAGTAGGTTCTTGTCCTACTATTATCAAAGTGAGTAGGACGTCCCGGCACTGAAAGTTACCCAGCACCCTCGCCCGACCCGACCACCTCACATGCAGATGCGATTCTATCTTGAATTTCTGCCAGAATTATGCACTACCAAAAAGTTTGGCCGTAGAGTGTGTTAAAATTTATCATGTCACTTATCGACAACAACAGAATGGGTACACCTAAAAATCTTAGCTGCGACACGCCAAAACCAACAAACTGGCATGTGCACCCAGTGAAGGCTCAAATCAGCCTGGGCAGACTGTCAAAAGAGTCTTCGCTGTCTGCATGGAGCTAGTTTAGTCCCATAGCTAACCTTTAAGAGCAAGGAAAGACTTACATCAGATTTAGCGGATGCCACGTTGTTTGTTTTCTTGCGCCGTGGCTCAAATGTTGTTTTTTCCGCCGTTTTTACTAAAAGGTAATTTTTAGACTTCCTGTTTGGTTCCCTAGGGTTAAAGCTCTTCCGAATCGTGTAATTTTAATGGAAATACTTATTTTTGGGAGCAAATTCTTCAAAATACGTACAAATAAAAAGTATGCAAAGACCAGGAACTGAAACAATCAAAATCCAAATCCAGCCCTCAAACCATAGTTGGAAACAACAAAGATTACAAATAATCAAGATACAGAGAACATATGGCCAACCGAGTGAGCAGCTTGTTCCCAAAAGGTGGCCACTCAGCAACCCAAACCGAACCAAAAATAATAATAACATACATAAGGTAAAACATCACAGAAACTCTGACACCAAAAACAGGCAACAAAGAACCACAACAGAACTACCGCCTTGGAACGGTCAGTAATGAATTACTGGGGGGCTTAAATCGATTTTACAGGCCCAACCTCACCCTCAGTTTCTGAAGTGGTACAAAACATTTAGTTGGTTGTTCGGTAAAAACCATATGTATAATCTTAGGGTTACTGAAGAAACCGGCAATTTTGTTCTGTGTTATACTTTAAAGGAAACGAGTACGTACTTTTCATTCATACAGGGTCATGAGAGACATCACTGTTAGCTCTATGGCTTCGGTCGCTTCCATTGATAACTGATTTGACAAGCAAAGGCTCTGATCAGACTGCACTTATGTGCAGTCTGATCAGACACTTTGCTTGTCAATTATCCCATTCCCTCACCGATCGCACATTGTTGGAAGTCACGTGACTTAGCTCATTTATACAAAGCAAAACATTTTTTGTGTTTTTCAAGGGAATAGGTGTGTCGTGCTTTGCAGTTATGGTCTTTCCTGGGAATTTCATAATGGAGCCGCGACACGAGAAAACCAACAATGTGGTTGTGCGCCCAGCGCAGACTCAGGTCAGCCTGGGCATCCGCCAAGTCTGATCAGAGACTTCGCTGTCCGCATGGAGGTAGCTTGGACCCTTAAGTACCATTTAAGCAAAGCAAAGACTGTGATCAGACTGGGCGGATGCCCAGGCTGATCTGAGTCTGCGCTGTGCGCACAACCACTTTGTTGGTTTTCTCGTGTCGCGGCTCATATATTTTCCTGTTTTCTTCCCTGAAAGACAAAGCCGGCTTACTCTTAGTGGAAACCACTCTTCTAGAGAAACGAACCTTTTCCTTGTAGAGTTAAGCCCCATAGAAAAGAATGCAAAAGATGTTTCCAATGAAAGTGTACTATTCACATTAAGATGAGGTTGAAGTAATTCAACGCCGCTGTGCGGCAGTCCCACGTCACGTAATGACGTAAAACGTTCCGTTGGGGGCACGTAAGCCGCGTCTGTTAGAAGATCACTGCATGCTCAAGATTTTCGCAATGTAGGCAGAATATAGCCGCAAGCAGATGACTCCGATGTACGAAGAGCAAATATTTTAAAGAAGGTGTCGAACCTACATGAGGTCCAGCTTATTTTACATTCTGCAGCTCGTTGTTCCTCGGGCTAGGCGCTGGTCTGCTAAGTTGGCCGTTCTGGTGTGAATTTGCTGAAAGAGGAATTCTTTTGTTCCGTACACAAGGTTCTACTGCACACTGCCATTTATTATCATTCTTCTATCGGATCAATATGAAAAATTCTATTACAAGTCTGTCCAAAAACATTTTTACTACTACACTTGCTATCTTTAGTATGCCTTTTTTTTAGATCTACAACAATTATCTTTTATATTTTCAACATACATAAACCATCGTACATCCCGACTTTCTTTTTGTTTTGTCACTACACCAAATATTTTTGCATAAGTGGATTAACTTGGATACTGAGTCATTACCTCGTAGTTCTGATAGCTGGAGCTTCGAAAAAATCGTAACATGAAAAATGATAATAATAATAATAACTTCAAAAGAAAGAAAAAAAAATTCAAATTTTGACAAGTCCATTTTAATCAAGTCAGATTCAGACTTTTATAAGTCTTTTTAGCAAAACAGTGAAAGGTTAAGTACAACATGAATTTGTCGCGCACAGTGCACTGAATTACAAACCATGAAATTGCTTCATGAAACTGGGGCAAAAATCGTTATAGAACAGTCAGGTCAGGGTCTACACTTTGCTGGCGCATTTCAGTCGCATGATTTAGAGTTAACATGGAGCGACTACAGGCAGTCGATATCTTTTTAGGCCATGAGCCAGATATGGCTTGCCTCCAGGGGGAATTTTGTAGACCATACTTTTCTTAAAGCCCAGCATCTTAGAAGTATTTTGCAGCATGTTAGTCCTCTTGCGAGTGGGGCGTTAAGCTGTAACAGCTTGTTACAAACGTTACCCATTAAAAAAATAAACATAAAATAAAAATTAACAAAAATTATAAAAAAAATAGAAGTCACTTTGGTATGTTTAAAGTTATAGTAGAGTCTAATAGAACAATCCAGTAGTTGAAAGTTGTGATGTTTGACAGGTCACTTTAGCCTACATGGTGTCATATACGTGACATTTGTCTTTACACTCCATTAAAATTGCTATTTCCATCCAAAATACTTTCTTTTTGTAAGTTACTCCTTTATTATTAGACCATATGTTTGTTACTGTATTAAAGACAATTTGTTGACCTTTTCAGATCTGCAAAAACTGTTATCCTATCTTGTATACTTTGGGAGAAATAGGATTTTTAACAGAGTAGCCCCTTATAAATGTTCCATATTACAATTATCACTTTCTGTATAATTCAAATGTTTGAACTACACTGTATGAATTTAAAAACAACAGTAAAAGGTAATATTTAATTTGCCAGGCTATCTGAACAGCGAGGAACAGTTCCACAATATTTTGAACGCATTTTAGTCGGTCATAATGATCGATTATATACGTTACCGAGGGCTATTTTTGTTAAACACATATAATTTGACGATAGAATCATTTTATTTTTGTTGGTAGCGGTTTCTTCATAAAAGAATCTTTTAATATAAAAGAAAAAAATGCATTCTGGTTTATTTTCTATGATAAGTCATTACTAGTAGTAACGTAAATAGCATTAACATTTAAAACATTTCATTATAATACCTTTAATCAGTTTTTTTCCCACTGTCACACAAAAAAAAACAATAACATATATAAGTCTGGATATTCTTATGATTTATTGTATACTTGGATCTAGCAACACTCCTCTCAGTTATTACTTTTAGGGATTCATGAGGTGTGTTTTTATGTGATTAAACACAATATACTACAAATTGTAATGTTAAGGGCATTGACGTATTCTGCACGTGTAAAACGTTTTTTTTTTTTTTTTTTTTTTTTTTTTTTTGCTGGCAATTTTGTTATTATATCAAAACTAAAAGTATTTCATAATGGCATTGCCCAGTTTGTTTCTTTTACAATTTGTACATTTGAGTTCTAAAGACAGTAACATACGTGCAATTTTGTTATATACAACTTGAAAAAAAAAATGAACAGAATACCACACCAGAAAAGATAAAGAAGATAAAGCCGCACCTAAGCCAGCATAGATTTTGCATATAGGGCTCGAATAAAATGATATACAATCAGTTTGCTAACATTAAAAGCTAAGCGCTTTTGACGAGTTTAGTATAAATTTATAAAATAATCAGTAATTAACAATGCAAATGGTGTACCACCTTGTTTATTGACAGGATTTGGTATAGATTTTACGTGCACACTGTAAAAACTATAAAGCAGAACAGTAAACCTGAAGTTTGAAGACTTAAGCCAAATACAGTTCTGCATCAAATCTAATGTAGATATTTGCTGGCAGCGTATACTTACTTTTGTATGACTATCGTATATTTTACGTTACCAAAGGAAACAACATTGCTGAGTTACAGTTAAGAAACGAACTTTTGAAAATAATTAATGGTAGTGTCAATACATTTGCTTTATTTAGTTCATTTATGTAACTAACAATAATGTGTCAACCAGGAGTTTGGGAGAATAGTATCAGAAACATTTAATACAGAAAAGAGGCGCTGGCAGTTTACTAGCATACTGTTACAATCTATAAATGCTATGTTTAAGATGATCTATATTTCTATGCTTTTGTTTCTTTCTCTTTAAAGTCTAACTACTTTCGATCATCTCTTAAAGAATCTAACCCCATTCAACCATCTATTAAAGCATCTATTCACCAAAGAACATAAAGATACGTTTAGTTGGACAAAACTGTTTTTTTTTTCCAGGGACAGTGTTCCAGTAGCTCTGCACATATAATGAAATGGCAAATAAAAATGACAGAATATAGTAATGTTGGTCCTCGCTGTTCAGATATCTATGAGCAAATCTTAGTTGTTCTCCTTCAGAATGATTTCGCCTACACTGTAGTTATGCTTTGCAGCATAATATTGAAAAAAAAGAAAGAAAAGAAAGACCGAACAAGTAAAGTATACAACGTATTCATTGCGAGTTTATGGATTCTTCATTTCCGATATCCTAAACAAGCAATACAGTATTTCTAAAGAGCAAATAATCAAACAATAGAAATAGGGCATACCTATACATGCCAAGGAAGGATTGTCTGGCCCCTGCTTCTTCTTCTGAATATATTCTCTGCTCTTGTTGGAACTCTTTAAGATTTTAATTTAACCTAAATAACTTACTGCATTTGATCTCTGTGACCTTGTATTACCATATTGTTTACTTTTTAGCAATATGGTTGAAAACTGCTTATTTATGATATCTTACTGCTTATCTTATCATCTTTGTCCAAATATGTTGAATACTGTTAGGGAATACAGCATTTTGGCAATATCCTGACAATAATTTTAGTTGCTTACATATTTAAAAATTGTCTGACTGAAATTTATATTTCGTAACACCTTTAACCCTTGATAGTAACAACAAGTGGGAATAAAACCATGGGGTTTGCAAAATTACCTGACCAGTTAAATATTTGTACCAACATAATGAAAAATAGAACTCCTGAACAGGCTGATGACAGAATGATGTATGCGTTATAAAGTATGCCAGTTTCTATCAGCCTTAAATTTCACATTGTTAATAGTTTGTAATGTATTTGATGACCAGGAGCTGTATACACAGATCACGTAGATCACAAATTAACATGTAAGTTATGATCACGGGAGCCACACATTTTTGCTAACCTATGTAAAGCGGTTACTGTGCAAAGAGGCTCGTGGCTGACGATTCGACTGACAGCATAGCAAAAATGGTGTTTATCCCTGTCGGGAGAGTTGGTACTGCTTTTGAATGCCTCGGCTGGCAGTCACAGTTGCATATTTGTATGTAGGGTAATTGAATGGCTCAGCCAACAGCACAGATAGCGAAACTGGTTTTATCCCCATCATGATGAAAACCTAAATATTAATCAGTTGCAGCATATATCAACTCTTATTTATTTCATTCTATGCATGAAATTAAAAAAAAATCATTTTTATGAAGTCACTTTTAAGTTTGAATTGAAAGCAAGGTCGAACTGCATCAGCTATAACAATCTATGTGCGTCTTGCTGAGTTCTTGTGTATTTCAAAGAGCTAAATTGCCATCTCACTACCAGTGGTAAGCTAATACTACAGCATTGAATAATTCATATTGCCCGGAAACTATATTTTTTTATAACAGATGACTCACAAATCTTATCCCCCGACATATTACAATTATGTAACGTAACGTTACTGTTCGATTGCTTTTTAAATATACACTATCCGATGTTTTTTTTATAGTTTGAGGACACATAACATTGGCATTTCTTCATGTTTACATACACAACAGTGTCTACTTAAGACATAATACAGATAACATTGAAAATGAAATGCAGCTGACGTTGGCTTTCTTAGCTTTTCTCGTCATTTTGTAGGTTAAATTTTTCAAAAATAAGATAGTTTCTGTCCACATTTAATATATCCACCCACTGCTAACTGCTGCCTAACTTATCTAAGCTGGGCATGAATCAAAATAGTTAGATGGAGCACGTATAAACTTCAGTCCACCAATTCAGCGATTTAGTCTGGTTGTTTTTTCCTGAACTTTTGTTGTGGTTATATGCGTTACATATTTATCGTGACTGCTGACGGGTTTTGTAAGACTTTAGTTTGTTTTTTATACTAGAATACTGAAACAGTCATATATATGACAATTACTTTTCTCTTCACTTCTGTTCTTACAATTTGCTCCTTATATTACATGTATTTAGACACTGAAGGGGAAAGCGTCAAATACAATGTAAACTACGTTATACGGGTTAGTCAACTTATCCTTGACAATGTCAACTACCTTGAAACAGCGATTTATGTACTAGCAGACAAAACCCAACATTATTTAGGGCGAATACTAACATGTGTATACCAATGTGTATTTTCTATTATAACGTGAATATGTATATTTTGGTAGTGTAATTAACGTTGACGTTACACATTAATGCCCCAACGTACAGAGGGCTAACATGTGTAATTTTGTTTCGTATATAATGTAGGGTGGGGGGTGGGGAGGGGGTCTATGGTCAACTCAAGGTCTATTTATGTATTGTCACCCGACGTAGGCGAAGGGGGAATAAAGAAATGACCCTCATCCGTCCTTCCATCCATTCGTCCTCCCATCTGTCCTTCCGTCCGCCCGTCCGACATTTTGTCCCCGCAACTCCTCCTACGTCTTTTGATGGGAGTTATGGCCCTTGCTGACTCAGACCTTTTCCCTGCAACTCTTGCCACATCTCGTATCAGGTTGACTTGAAATTGTGCAGAATGTTTCATCATGATCAGCGTGTTATTTTGAAATTTCAATTGTCCTTTTTTTTTACAAAGTTATGGTCCTTTGTTGTTTTGACATTTTTCCAACTTTTGAATAGTTTGACCGAGAGAGATGAAATTTGGTATGCTATTAGTATTTGGTAAATTGGTTATTCTGATTATTGTTAAGATGTGCTAAATTTATTAGTGACAGAGTTATTCCCCTTTCATAGATAGTGGACACTCACTTAAGGTAAAAGGATAACCCGAGAACTATTCATATTATTTGACAGAATTTTCATACATTCATTGATCATTTTTCAACTGATTCAAAGTAGCAGAATTATGGCCCTTGTTATTTTGTTATTGGGTATACAGTCTTGATTTTTTAGGCATTATGTAAGGGCATAAAGTTTCAGTAATCTGATTTTACACATATATGCCCCTTTCTAAACTTATGTATTTTATAACGTCATAGAGGCCCAGTAATTATGTATATGCATTTGCTTATGCTCCAGTTATGTTCTGCAATGACCATATAGTTACTCTGAAACTGAATAAAGGGCTGCAGTTTGCTTCACATTTCAAACGTCGGGTGTCACTTGGCCGAATGCCTTTTATTTATTTTGTCAACAAATGAATGAAAGGGGAAATGCATTTCAGTTGTTTTTTTTAGAGAGAGAGAGAGAGAGAGAGAGAGAGTTGTTTTAGAGAGAGAGAGAGAGAGAGAGAGAGAGAGAGAGGCGCCAAAGTCCAGTGGAGCGGGACGGGGTTGTTTTTCTCTCTCTCTGCGGGATGACTCCATATAAATGAAATAGATTAAACTCAAATCAAACAACAAATCAATCATAAAGTTTAATTGAGCCGCGACACGAGAAAACCAACAAAGTGGTTGTGCGCCCAGCGCTGACTCAGATCAGCCTGGGCATCCGCCCAGTCTGATCAGAGTCTTCGCTGTCCGCATGGAGGTAGCTTAGACCCTAAGCTACCCTTTAAGCGTTTAGGAAAGAGTCTGATCGGATTTGGCGGATGCTCAGACTGATCTTAGACTGCACTGTGCGAACAGCCACTTTGCTGGTATTCTCGTGTCGCGGTTCAATTTATCAGACAAATGTGAAAGGTCAACAGCTTCGGAAAGGGTCCAGGAATTAATCAGCATATTTTCGGTATCGCCACTTATTGAGGCCTGTTTAAAAAGAGACAAACGTTCAAATATCTTGTAAACGACATCGATTAGCCCGCACCTCATCCTTTTCATTACGTTTCCTGAAAGAGGGATTGGAAAGCTACTGTACTCGGAAGTATGAATAAAATCATGTGTTTTGTCAGTTACTCCCACCTCACCTTAAAATACAAAATTTATTTAGTTAGTCATACGTTCTGCATATATCCAAGTACAAAAACATATTTATGCAATACTGAAGAGGCCGTCATTGAGTCTTAGGCCTGAACCACCGTCAGGTAGTTACAGAATGAAGCATTGTCATCAAGAATAGTTGGGTTATAACTAAGCACGCAGTCCGTAATATATGGGTTATAGCATATTCTTTTATACCGGTTAATAAGGTTTTTTCGACATTGTTCAGAAAAAAATAGATTTGCCCACATTTTTCTAATGCTAAGTCACCATAGGCTCTGGTTCCGATATTCCTTGCTGCAGAAGTTTCTTCAGGCTAACATAACGAGTATATATATATTTTCCCACCAACCCACTGTGACGACGCTAAAACTTTTAAATGTTTCGCAAAGTTAATGATAACGGTAGCCTTGCCCAAGGAGTCTGGCTGTAACGGCTTTGTTACGACAGTTGAAGTCACTTACGCTAGAAGATGCTCAAGCGAAACGAATAAGCTGAGACATGTACACTCCATAGGAGATACGTTGAGGGATATCGCCCTCGAGGAATTGAAAACTGACTTGATCAAAATCAAAATCGCCCCGTGTATCATAAATCTTAGTAGAAAGCGTACCATTACACACCGTACATTCGATTATTAACATTTTGTAAAAAGACAGGCGGTACGGAATAAAGCAGTTGCTTATGTGCTCACGTGCATTTTCGCGGGTAAGTCATTTTCTTATTTTCTGGTGAGCTAGTTCGACTTTTTCTTCAATTTTCATAGCGAGAGTTCATATTTTGTCTCATTCTCTGAAACGGTGCAAATAGATGAAAATAATTCTGGGCCATTATCTTTTTATTCGGTTGCCAGGTGACGCTAAATATACGGGAAATGACAGTCGGTATCTCTTGATTTGGTAAGGAATATAACAGGCGGCAAATACGGAAGACACGGTCGTTTTTATTCATTTTTATGATACGGTTCTGTCACAGACGGGACTAAGTACTAAATTCTAATTGCAAATTCATAATTGAGCCGCGACACGACAAAACCAACAATGTGGTTGTGCGCCCAGCGCAGACTCAGATCAGCCTGGGCATTCGCCCAGTCTGATCAGAATCTTCGCTGTCCGCATGGAGGTAGCTTAGACCCTTTGTTACCCTTTGAGCACTTAACAAAAGAGTCTGGTCAAACTGAACGGATGCCCAGGCTGATCTGAATCTGCGTTGGGCTCACAACCACCTTGTTGGTTTTGTCGAGTCGCGGCTCAATTATGTTATGCCATTTTCATTCCCTATTTTATATCTTAAAGACCCGGAGCTATTTACATGTACTAAATTGGTCATACATTTGTCGTGGACAGAATTGTACTGTATCCTGTAACTGGGTTTTAGATAACCAAATAATTGGTTAACATAATTATAACTGTCAGTAGCATAATGCCATCTTGAACCATCAAGCTCCGATAAAGTACTAATGAACCTCTCTCATCAACGTCTGTGACACCAGGAGAACCAAGCCCCGAGGTTATAAAACTTTTTTTCATGCTCAACTCAGCTGAGCATGAAACTTCTCTGCTGATAAATATGTTGGCAGTTTCATATTTATAAGCAGAGAAAATTTCATACTCAGGTAAACTTAACAAAAAAAAAACTGTACTTATCAGTAATCGCCATTATATTTGCAGGTAAAGTTTCATGCTCAGCTGAGTTGAGCATCAAAAAAGTTTATAACCGTGGGGCCTGGTTAAATCTTAAAGACTGTAACCGTAACCGACTTGAAAGACTTAAAGCTGTCGCTATAGCTTAACCTGCTTATTATCAACGTTTCCCGCCGTTTTACAGGGTTTTTAATTTTTTGAGAATTTTTCTGCTCCCTAGAAAAAGAAATCCTTCCAAAAGATTTACTCCAATTGAAAAGGACAGAGGTGTTTTCCTCTGAATTGAGAATGTGTGCATGCTGTTACGTCATGCGCAGTTCTCTTCTGCTACATGACAAGGGCATAATATGTTTTGTATGAAAAGATCGAATTTCTATTTTCTTCTTTTAACACAGCATGCATACAACGTCTAAAAAAAATTGTGATGACGTCAATGCAACGTTATGACATCGCAACAACCTTGTACTGGATAGATAATAATAAAGCGTCATAACCTTGCATCCACGTCGTTACAACGTTGTTTTGACGTAATGTGTCAGAACGAAATGTCTCATTACTTGTGATGACCAATAGGGTTTACTAGGCATTTTCAATCTTACAAGTATGCGTAACGACTCACGCGCATGCTACTTTACCGATTTTTCATGTGGACATCTCGGTTTTGACACTGATAGAATGGCAAGCTTCTAACTTCTAAAAGGTAAAAGGACGATGTGATTCATACACAGCCGATCTGAGCAAAGCCTGAACTATCTGATTATGTCCACATGATGATCTGGATATGCATTAACTCGGAGTTCCTCCCGTGTGTTAAGAAATCACATCTTTGATAACCCGGTATAACTAAGTTACTGATGATGCTTAAGCTGATATGAGCTGGTCTAGTCTAGTCTAATCTATCCCATTACCTTGCAAGGTCGTTGGTGTACCACAGATGACTTTACAACAATCCCTTTCTACCTAGTCCTATCTTCAGCTGCCCTAGTTGAGCTAGCAAAGTCCATTTCTTAATATTGTCTTCCCATCTCCTTCTTCTTCTCCTTTTTCCTTTCACTGTGCCCTGTAGAATTGTACTTGCTAAGCCAGAGGACAGTGAGTTGCGACCAAACCACCTCAGTTTCCGTTTCTTGACATGAGTGTTTACGTTTGATAGCAAACGTTTTGATTTAAATTGCAATCCATCCATCCGTCCGTCCGTCCATACATCCACCCATCCATCCATGTTTACATCAAGTCAGAAAAAGCTGCGAGTGCCAAGACCAGTCTGCAGTAACCAAACACACACGTTTTTTTAATTCATTCGAATATGTCAGAGCAATACTATATTCTTGCTGAACATAAAGCTATACATGTATACATAACTGCACTTTTGGGTATGGAGTCAGATCTGTCTGCTCAACCGCTCATGTCTAGAAGTCACTGTTCGTTTGACACACTGGGAGCAGTAAAGACTTCACTAAGGACGCCCATCTGCACTAGCAGGTATTTTTTGACTCGAATTACAGAAATCGCAAAAAAAAAGAAAAAGAAAGTATGCCTCTAGCCCAGACCAGCCTGCTCAATTATACCGTCTTATTATGGTCTTCAGCATTCAGTTCGTGGTCAGAATGCATTGGGGTTCGGATAGAGTAGTGGATAGAGCACTCGCTTTCCACCTCTGCGAGCCGGGTTCGAATCCCGGAGTCGTCATGTGGGAGGGTAGTGGTCGCCCGTCCGAGGTCGGAGGTTTTCTCCGGGTACTCCGGGTCCTCCGCCAGTAAAGGATTACAAACGCGCAAACATCCGTGCCATCGAGAGTATTTAAATAAGTTCGCGTGAGCTTTCAACGCAATCGTTGTAAAATTTTACAAAATGCAAATTAGAGTCCACTAATCCGATGTTGTGCATATACAACAATCGTTCACATTTAATAGCAAACCTTTTGATTTAAAATTGCAATCCATCCATCTGTCCGACCGTCCGTCCGTCCGTCCATGTTTACATCAAGTCAGAAAAAAAGCTGAGAGTGCCAAGACCAGTCTGCAGTAACCAAACACACACGGTATTTAAATTTAGTCGTATATGTCAGAACAATACTATATTCTTGCTGAACATGAAGCTTTACATGTATACCTAACTGCACTTTTGGGTGTGGAGTCAGACCTGTCTGCACAACCGCTCATGTCTGGAAGTCACTGTTCGTTTGACACACCGGGGAGCAGTAAAGACTTCAACAAGGACGCCCAGCTGCACTGGCAGGTAATTTTTCCTACCTGAAGTACTGTTATCGCAAAAGAAAAAAGTATGCCTCTAGCCCAGACCAGCCTGCTCAATTATGGTCTTCAGCATTCAAGACTTCAGGATGGCCCACGGAACAGTTCCCGATCAGTTCGTGGTCAGAATGCATTAGAGTCCACTCATCAGATTGAACGTCTCCGGTGTTTTGCATATAGCCAGTTTAGGTTATTTACAACCATTTACCAACCAATGCACTGGGCACACAACGTTGAATCAACATAGAATCAACGTTGATTTGAATGACATTGACTCAACGATGATTAATTTTGAGTGAATGATGCTGTGTGCCTGCTGGGTAAGTTTTCTAACAGGAGTTGGTTTTTGTAATTTTGAGGAAAATACAATATTCATTCATTCATTATCATCTCATACTTATTAGTTTAAATGATTCTTTAAATCAGTCAGTTGATTAGTACATAGTAGGAGTCAGTTTTAACTTTGTTATATATCACCCAGCAGGCACAAAACGCCGAAAAGGCGCCTACAGACGTGGATGCGACGTTATTACGTCGTATCGACGTCAGCTTGACGTAGTTAAGACGTCATGTGCCTGCCTGCTGGACACGTGGAAATAGAAGAAAAGACTAAGCACGACGTAAATTCCTGGCACTATGGGCGTTAGCTTTATTTGTTGTACTAAACGCCTATATTCGGTCTCGACACAAAAATAAAATATGCAATGTTAATTTTCATCTGCCATCATCTCAGTGCGCTCGCACTAAGTCTTACAATAACCGTTGGAAGATCAAGAGATCGCCGAATCCACCTTGTAGTATGTGAAAGGTAACCTATCGAGTCGCGTACCTTTCACACCCCTGGTTAACTATGTATATACAAGGGCTGTTACGATACGAAAAAAAAGCTGTTACGAAACGAAGAAGTCATAGTTACCAAACGACCTGAAGATCGCGTCGTTTGGTAACTATGATTTTTACGTTTCATAATGTTCAGCTCTTTTTCGTTTCGTAACATCCTTGAAAACAAACTTAACCAGGTGTGTTTGAGGTGCTAGAAGGTGGAATTCTCTCAAATGTTATTATAAGACTATACAAATTTAGTACGTGCGCACTGAGATGATGGCAGATGACAGTTAACATTGCAGCTCAAATCCAAGATAAAAGGCGATTGTTGGACTATACATAAGCCTTCCCAGCGGGCTAAGGATGTCGAAATGACGTCGAACTGACGTCGATGCGACGTCAAAATGTCTCATCAAAGTAAATACGACGCCAGTTCGACGTTCTGTGCCTGCGGGATTAGTTCAACGCTCCTAAAGACGGAATACCAACAAAGTGGTATGTGCCTCTAGCGTAGACTCAGATCAGCCATGGCATCTTCCCAGTATGATCAGAGTCTTCACTCTGCACTGAAAGGGTAGCTTAGGGTCTCGGCTAGCTCCGGGCGGACAGCGAACACTCTGATCAAACTGGGCCGATGAAATACCCTGCAACGTGCAAGGTCTATACTGGGTCTCGCTAAAGCTCTTGGCAGGAGGATAATCTTGAGTTTACAAAAATCCTAGCAATCATCAAGGAGACGTGGAGCGGACATGAAAGTTAAAGTGACAGACGGACGAACTACAACTAGACGGAGGGATATCGCCACGACATAATATGACCCATCTTTCGAAGGGGGTATAAAATGATCATTGCTGATACCAACCAGTGATGCGATACCTAAACGCGTCATCAACAACAAATTTCTCTTGATATATACAGGAAAACTCCGCTATGATCATTTTTGCTAGCCAGGGGTACTAAGTCCACTTTGTTCCTTACAATTTGCCGACGACCTATTCGCTAATCAGATTGCCCACAGCGCCGCCCTTTGGCTGCAGCGAATTGCTCCCCCGGCGTGTTAGTTTTAGATAAGAAGATCTGTTTCAAAACACAGTTTTTGCACAACTTCGCATGATCGTTCAAAAACACTGATGAACTGGTTAATCTTGACCGTCTACTCCTGTTTGGTTGTTTTGGGTTTAACAGCTCTATCGAGCCGTCCTGTTTAGTAACTGTTAACGGTATCCACGATGTTTTCTGTTCTGTTCTGTTTCAATTCTCGTAACGACGTTCCCCAAATGGCTCAGCGGTGCGTAACTATATTTGCACACATCTGGCGCCGAGTGTCCGTCTATCACGATATTTTCTATTGACAAAGCGCCTATTATGCGGAAAATATTTTGTAACGGATAATTTGATTGGCTGTGATGGATGTTGTTCGCACCCAAGAAATGGCGCAGTGGGAAATTCGATTTACGAATATGCCTTTGGTCAAGGGTACGTAAAGCCTCATTCACACGATCAAAGTTTCTTTGTCACAGAAACTTTAACAAAGAAAGTTTAAATTGGCATATTTTTTTTCATTCACACGAGCACATTTTTCTCTGACAAACCTACTTGGTCACAGGAATTTTGCCCGTGTGAACGAGGCTTATTAAGGCATCCTTGGCTTGCGAAGATGTGCTATGACATAAAATAGTGCTTTATCAATTCAAAATGTTGAGGAAAACAAGTACACTACAGAAATAGTAGCGAACTGTGCAACACCTGCGGCCAACACTGCAAAACGTTTTACTTCAATATGACTGCTATACCCCGTATCGAAATGTATTTCATCCGTCCGTTTTCTTCCGTAGAAAGCGACTGCCATGACCCGTATACGTGAAAATTCCATATGGTATGAAAGACGCCGCTTTTGCTCATGTGTTATCAATCAACGTGAAGTTACTTATGAATTTATATTTGCTTTAGATATCTGGCTACCAAAAAACATCAAAATATTTTTATAAATTATTTACTTCTAGGAGAAACGAAGATTACAAAGACAAAATTCGATGGCAAAATCCATCCTTTTCATATTCTTGTGAAATTTCTCGTCAGTAACGCAGAAAAAAACGAGAACGATGGCATGCAAATATATACATGATTACATACAAAAACGACAACTATCTATCTGCCACAAAATACATGCATAAAGTAGAAAAAATAAAGAAAATAACTCACCCGCGAAAAGGCACGTGCCTCGGTAAACATCTGTATTTTCCGTACCCGACCGGATTCTACCAAAATGTTAAAGGTCGAATGTACGGTGTGCATTAGATATTGATAAATTCAATTCCGGTATCAGAAGAATTAGTTTTATTCAACTTAAGTTAAGCTGGGTGTATGTTCAACGTAAATGTAATCAATATTTAGTAAATTATCAAGGTAATTGAAAGCTTCAGTAATGTCAGCCTGACTGTTCCGTGAGAAAGATTTCATAAAATTTCTTTCATAACAAAATACAAACAAATCCGCTATAAGAGGCCATCTGAATATATTTTTATAAGCCTTACTTCCAAATCTAATGAAAATATTAAAAAAAAGTTAAACAAGGGCTTCACAAACTTTGGACAGGACCATAGTTTATATATCTTATATACAGCAGAATTTAAAAATTCACATTCTATGTTACAACCCAAATAAAGTGCTCGTATGCGCAATTAAGGCAATAAGTTTGTCCTTGAAACGGGGATGTGGTAACGTAGTATACAGCGAGGATAAATCGTAGGTAGGCAATTTTGAGACCATAAAGTCCTTAGATTCAAGTTTGTTCAGACGTCAGTAGAATTTTCAATTGACCAAATGAGGTGTGTACTATCCCGTGCGTAAAATGTATCATTGTATTTGATAAAAGTGGTCTTGACCACAGGGTATAATCGATTCCGCCAATTTTCGCTTCCTGCAGAGACTGTACATCATATCTGGCTTCCGCCGAGACTGTCCGCGAACTCTTGCTTCCTGCAGAGACTACTGTCCTCGAGAAATTGCTTCCTGACGAGACTGTCCGCGTGAATCTGCTTCCTGCCGAGAGCCTCGGCAGGAAGCAGAATCACGCGGACAGTCTCTGCAGGAAGCCATTTATCATGTACAGAAGTCTCGGCAGGAAGCAAGAGTTCGCGGACAGCCTCGGCAGGAAGCAGAATCACGCGGACAGTCTCTGCAGGAAGCCATTTATCATGTACAGAAGTCTCGGCAGGAAGCAAGAGTTCGCGGACAGTCTCGGCGGAAGCCAAATATGATGTACAGTCTCTGCAGAAGCGAAAATTGGCGGAATCGATTATACCCTGTGTTGACAGTGGTAAGGCAAACAGGTAACAGTTTAGACAGATCAGTGGTTGTGCAGGAACTAGAACTTGCCATCAAACGTGCTTTATAATGTCGTTTAGGAAGGTGTTCTTGGTCTTCCGTGATGCGTGCTGTAAAATTATCAGTTATAATTGAGCCGCGATACGAGAACACCAGCAAGGTGGGTGTACGCCCAGCGCAGACTCAGATCAGCCTGGACATCCGCTCAGTCTGATCAGACTGATGCCCAGGCTGATCAGTCTCTTCGCTAAGAGCTTTCATGGGAGCTAAGGGTCTAAGCTACCTCCATTCGGACAGCAAAGACTCTGATCAGACTGGGCGGATGCCCAGGCTGATCTGAGTCTTTGGTGGACGCACATGCCACTTTGCTGTTTTTCTCGTGCCGTGGCTCAATTATGAAAATGGCTATAGACAAAAGAATTTTCATCAGAAGAAGTAATTTCATATATCTTGGTACTTTCGTTTTCTTGTATCAAGGTACGTCTAAACTTGAATAACTATGCTACCAGTACAAAACTATTATAAGAATTCGTACAGAAGTGATACAAATAGGTTTCCAGGAGACACGAAAATACATCCTACATATAACCATGTTTAATTTCAAAGACTGAAGTCAACCCTGTTTAATTTCAAAGACAAAGTCTATAGGAGATAACGGGAATCCCCGGAGTGACGTCATCGGATGATCACGTGGGTAGATTGGTTGGCAAAAAGATAGCGACAGACAGTGGTCTTCTATGGGATTTTGCTGAAAATTAACCTCTGAAATGTGTAAAATATAGTTTAGAAAGCTGCAAATAAATAGAAACCGACAAAACCAGTGCAAATATTGTTTTAAGCGCTTGTCGCGAGAAAAAATAGAGTTATTTGATATTATTTAAAGTTATTTAATTACTCGACATACATAGACTCGCTTCGGAACAGGACTTTTTCTCTTGTAGTAATAACTTTGACTTAAAAGGAAAAATAAATAAATGAAATAAAAATACAATAAATCGGAGGTATTAAAGATCAGTATTTTAACTTTTAAACATTTTCGACAATCAAGGTGATTAGTAAATATAACACGGGTAATAGAAAAAGAAAGACAATAAAATATGAAACTTGTATCCAACGAGAAGTAATGCAACTTGAATTAAACGTATTGATCTGATTTAGGGATAAGAAAATGTAAAAAATAAATAAGTAAATGAATTTATATTCATGACTGCGATTCAAAAGAGGATGTTATAAAACGGTAAAGAATAATATACACGTATAAGCAGAGAACCGTCTGTTTTGAAATTACTATCAGTAATTACCACATTATTTAGTCCGAGCTCATGACATCTGAACAACAAATTCACTCTGTCTGTTTCTCTCTCTGTCTCCCCTTTTCTCTAATGGTTTGATAAAACGGTAATGGATAATATATAAACAGAGAATCTTTTCTGGTTTGAAATGCAGTAATTACCATAGTATTTAGTCCGAGCTCATGACATCTACACAATAAACTCTCTCTCTCTCTCTCTCTCTCTCTCTCTCTCTCTCTCTCTCATTGTTTGCTCTTTATATTTTATTAGCGGACAAGCATATTAATATTAAAATATCATAGATTATAATAATCGAATTTTATTTGATATTTAAATTAGCCACACTGTCAAAAACAGTTGGTTATACTATACAAGTTGATATGACATTGTCACTGTAGGAAACCCGCGGCGTTCTTTGAAATATGATAATTAAAGAAATTCCTTATCAAAAGACCCGCTGAATGCCGGATACATTCATTATAAACAATAAACAACCTGCTGAATTTCAAAATGTACACCAGATACAGACACATTTTTTAGAGTATACATGCTAAAGCGCATATCTAAAAGCACTTGTGGAACCAATTTAAATGAATTAGGACAGAGAATAGAACAATATTTCACACTAAAATACCTACATTTCTCAGCGTTATCATTTATATAAAAATATGCATCATAATGCGCAAAATACACGGCATGATTAATTACATAGTTTAACATCACCCAATAAAGGTTCAATATAGCGTGATTGATTATCGACTTTTTGCCAACCAGTTTGGGGAATACCTTGAAAATCCTTATCGATGACGTCACCGCGTTTTCTCCTATAACCTATACATGTTTTTTTTCTACACAAAAATCTAGTTTTATGCGAACAAAGATTTTATGTGGAACTTCTTCATGATTACCACATTAGCATACTTTATATTCCTCTTATATACGGGGAGACGATTTACGGCCGCCACACAGCACAGCAACAGCTGCAGTGAAGCAAAATAACTTCTGAAAAAAAATTAGATCATTTGGAAACAAGGAATACCCCAAGGCGTTGTCATGTTGGTATGAATCATAGTAGCACAGAGGATAGGTCAAATTATGCATGAAGCGCTTAATCAATTAAAACAAATACCGACAGGACAATGTGCTTGTAAAATAAGTACTTTCATCATATGACGTCGCATCTGAGAGTGTAATAAAGCCATGCATTAAAAACGATAATCCACTAGTGGATTAAATATGTAAATTATGTAGTACTTAACGTTATGCGTTGACGTTCATAAAACGTCGCGTTTTCTAATGGCGAAATCGGGACGTTTTAGTGCAAAATTTGCTAATTAAATGCGATATTAGTGTCATATGATAAATAGAATCTTCCATTCGTGCCCCTGTATTATTGAATTTATTAAACTCGTTGGTGAAAACGATAATCTTATCTTTTCCCCAACTCGTTTAATAAATTCAATAATACATGAGCACTCACGTAAGATGCTCTATTTATGAATGCTATCAGATGTGTCTTAATTACCAAAAGGCAACGACAAGTAACGGTATTTAAGATGGATGAAATATCCATAATACACGTGACCAACCCAGAGAATATTATCCTTTCCTCACCTTAACTTGCGATGAACTCCGGTAACCGTTGGTTATCTGAGTACGATATATTATCAGCCACTTACTATCAGCTATAAGCATTTTAAAGGTAGTGATTTGAGGTAAATATAAAGTCTGAATAAAAAAATAAAATAACGGATCTACCTGAAAATTAGCAGACTTTTTTTTGTCCTCTACTCTGTTTAAAAATTGTTTTCATATGGAAAGATCAAAGGGTGTTGTTCTGTGCAGAATTTCGTTATATTGAAAATGTACTTATCTTGGAAGGTACTTTAATGCACAAAAAAGCCGCGTCCTAGCAACTACTCGTTTCAACTCTTACTCAAATAGTCAGGTAGACCAGATGAAAACAGTAGCTTTTTCATCAAATGTTTGATCATGTATACGGTGCATGTATACTGGATGCATTAATTAAATACAGGGTAGGCAGTTATACCTATAACAGTATCCGAACCCACTGTACCATCTCTTCCGGTTTTCATAGCGTTGAATCGAGAGTACAAAGTTCTCTTATAGCCAGTAGTCGGAAATCATTATGTTTTGAGATTTTATCCGGAATCTGCTGCGTCATTTATAGTTATTCAGCTTGGAAAATGTAAAGAGGTAAATTTAATATAATTTGCTCTTCGGTCTTTTACTTTATTACCCTGTACAATGAAAACCTCATGGCCGTCACAGAAATTTTATTCCGAACAGCTTAATTTAACACGAGTTTGTGTCGTGCAAAACCTAGCTATCATCCTATTTTCAAAACTAACAAACTGTAGATTGATAACGCCTTCCGTTTATTTTAAAGATTTTTTATAAAACATGAAAGAAAAGGCTCCAAAAGGTTTTGGAATCATGCCAAGGGCAATTTGAATACTATACCGTTTACATCCACCCATACACGACATTGTACAGGGCAATAAAGTAAAAGACCGAAGAGCAAATTATATTTAACTTACCTCTTTACATTTTCGAAGCTGAAAAACTGTAAATGACGCAGCAAATTCCGGATAAAATCTAAAAAAAATAATGATTTCCGACTACTGGTTATAAGCGAATGTTTGTACCCTCAATACGACGCTATGAAAACCGGAAGAGTTGGTACAGAGCGTTCGGATACTGTGTATATCATACTTACAGTATAAATACTATAATTTACTTAAACGAAGACAGGTGTGTAAGTGAAATTGTCCACCTTTGAAAAATAGACTCTTCTGTGTAACAGGCTACATTTTTATGTGCATAGCCTAATAATGTGTGAAAAGTTTGGATAAATAATTGCTAGGACGATCTTCCTTATGCATTAATGTATGTTTAAGCATAATTTCATTTTTAATAACGATGGTTATTTTTTAGACTTATGCGCACAAAATTACCATTTGAGCTTTTTATATACATATATAAACACATTTTTACAACAGCAAGTCCTGCATATTGGGATTCTGAATTGTGAGAACTCCATGAAAATGCATCTGCCAATTTTTTGGAAGATGAGTTTTATTTTCAGCATTTTATGCAGACTTTTGTTTTCTCCCGAAATCAGTAATTATCACCACCTTAATCTTCTTAAAGCATAGATACGCAGAACAAAGGACGAGGGTTGGTCGACCACAAACCGGTTAAGCCCCCCCCCCCCCCCCCCAAAAAAAAAAAAAAAAAAAAAAAAAACACCCAAGGCAGAACTGCTGTTTTGGTTTATCTTTGTTGTTTTATGTGTTGTTAGTTGCAAGTTATCATGACAAACAAACATATCTGTTACTGATATGCTGCTTGTGATGTTCAGGCTAGCCCGTTGACCACTAACATGGGAAATGGCTGTTCACATGGTTGCCGCTGATGATGTCTTAGGTGGTGACTAATTTTGTGTTATCTCCTTCGCACATAGTACCTTGGGTTGGATCTGGGATTGTAATGTGTCAGTTCCTGAGAATTTTTCTCCTTTTGACAGTTTTCTGGATATCTTTAATTATACTAGTCATGCTGGCGAGGCATCGGCGAACCATCCGGGAGATTTCTGGTCACCACGTGGATGACCTGTCACATGTCTTTTGCTGTTAATATTGTAAAGCAATTAATTTGTTCTGATGCCGTTACATGATTAAAGTTGAGTTCGCTAGTTCAAAGGCGACCCGTGAGCGAAGTTATGGACAAAGATTGTTTGACAGTTTCTGTCCATAAGTATGCCCATGTGAAACCTGTGATCGGAGTGGAAAAATTTTGAATGCCATAAACTATACTCGAAAAAAATATTAAGGGGTCAATCTTTTTCCCTGTGATTTCTGTAACATTTCAAGCATTTGGTAAAACAATTAATTTCTACATTCCATTTTATTAATTTTGCAAATTTTATACACATGAAGTTTGAACTTATAGCCTTTGTCTTGACCAAGTCCAGGCTTTAAGTCAGACTATCCCTAAAATGAAAGTGGTTTGAATTTCCACAGAGAAATGATAGTGTGTCAGTTTGGACGGGCATAACCCATGAAATTGCTATGAGTTTTAGTCTTGTTACAGCTTGCTGACCTTAAAAATGATTAAATTTGATGACTATCGAGCAATTTTGCCAAAAAATCATGAATTGGCGAAATCGAAAATTTTGGTCAAATTGTTCCTAATGGACTTCTGACCGCTTTGATTTTGAGGGTAGTTTGAATTAAAGTCTGGACTTGGTCAAGATACAGGCTATACTTTCAAACTTCTTGTGTACAAAACTTGCAAAATGAATGAAATGGAAGGTAGAAATGATTTATTTTACCAAATATTTGAAATGTTCCAGAAATCGCGGGGTAAAAGTTTGACCCCTTAATACTTTTTTCGAGTATACCAAACAACGGACCATCTACTGGGTGAGAGTGGTTGAGAGATATGGCTCCTGTAGTCCCCTTAAAGGGACCGTTTACAAAGCCGATAACCAACAAGCTGACCCGTCGGAGATATTTCAAGCTAGAGTCAACATCAGTGTCAGTTCTACGTCAAGAAACATCTCTGAAGCATTCTAGCAGATTTATAAATCACCCCTCTGGTTTTGCTACAGGTCATCAGCCTATGACGTGTAGCTGGTTAGATGGGATGTTATTATTTATTTATTTATTTATTTGCATCAATCCTTATTTCTCTTCCTTCTTCCTCTCTGGGTGAGATTGATAGATGATTATAAAAGAGTCAATTGTTTACTAGTCTATTTAGCATATATTTGTTTTCGTTTCAGCATGACAAACAAACATGAAGGAAAACATTGCTCCAAGATGTTGTTGTGGCAATGTACCTGTAGTTGAAGTTAGATATTTTAATGGACACTGTAGTAGTGGATCACGCTTTCTAAGAATAAAAGATAAATTGTATTATTGCCTAGCGTTCCAAAAATTGGAAATAGCAAGACAGACTCAGACCAGGTGCCGCAAAACGCGGCGTCTAACCAGGGCCCACACTATTTACATAAACTTTACATCAATTTCTATAAAACCAATACAAGATAAATACACGAGACACCTCTTTTAAAAATGCCAAATGGACTCATATATACCAATAGAAGTGTCAAAAGGGCATTGATCGAGCAGAATGCTACCTACAGTTTATTAGATACGACAAGTTTATGACTCATTTACAAGACCTTTCTAGAAAGATGATTCATCTGTGGAGAAAGTGTGTATCTCTTCGTATCTTGGCCTTTAAAGATGAAAATACAGCTGTCAGCCTTGATCGGGTTTCAAAAACCAGTCCTGCGATTGAAAATCGTTTTGAATATCAGCCTAGATCGGGTTAAAAACTAGTCCTGTGGTAATAAAAATCATTTTTGAAATGTTCAGAAACATTAGAATTTTGCCCATAATTTTTGAAAACTGAAGTGAGATTTTTGTGTATGCCAGTTTGTTTTAAGCAGACAAGTTTAGCTTTTGAAAAGCTTGAGAGGTTATCCCTTAGCAATGACTCTATAGGATGCAAGTGGTAAAGTAGAAAATTGGCCGTAATACAAGTTAATTTTATTGTATTCTTGGACTTTGTTGAAGCTGTCAGTAAGGGGCAAGTTTGACAGCTTTTTCCTTTTGTCTAGTGATTGCTTGTAACTGGTGAGCTTCAGTGCTATTAACTTTTGTTAGGGGACCTGTACTGTTTAGTGACAGCTCTTCCTAAGTGGAATGTACTCTCTGGTTATTGCTTGTTTTAGGTGCAATGCTTGTAGTATGTGAGATGAAGTGTCAGGACAAGTTTTATAGCTCATGCCTTTGCGATGCTGGGAGGGGCCCTGCAGCTGGGTGCGCCAAAATATGGGAGTAAATACCGGAAAATAGTGGGACCCGCATTTAGCGAAACGAAACGGCGCATAATCGAGTACAACTTGTAATTGATCTGTACTCTTAAGTGACAACCCTTGGTAGCTGAACTGAACTCAGGGTAATTGCTTGTATAGGGTGAAATAAAGTTTACAAGATAAGCTATAAAGATCATGCATTAGCGATGCTGGCGAGAATCTTGCAGCAGGGTGCGCCAAATGTAGGAGTACCGGGAAATAGTGGGACCCTATTTCAGCAAAAGGAAACGGCGTACAATCGAGTACGAATTCCAAACTTAATATGAATATCCCCGAGGGGATAACCAATTATTGCAATGTAGCTGATCATTTTACCAAAATACAGATGATGATAAAAATAAATACAGCAAAATGCCTTTATTAAGACCACCTTTAAGGCTGTCTAAAAGTGGCCTTATTAGTAAAGAAGTCTTAATATCGAATATAACATCATAAGGAAAATAACATTTTGGACTAGCAAAGACCGGTCTGAATAAGGAAGTGATCTTAATTTCGAGTGGTCTTAAAAGCGAGATTTTAAGTTTTATTCAGCGAATTAATATTATTTCAGGATAAACAATTCTGTCGTATTCATTTTGTCTCGTTCTCAATTTGGTCGACTCTTATAGGAAAAAAAAAGACTCCTCTAGTTGTCTTTAGAGAACATTGTTCAGTCCAATTTGTCGAGCCCGCTTGCAGTGAGCGAGACATAGTTGTCACAACTTCAGTTCGGTGTATGTGCGTGCGTGCGTGCGTGCGTTAGTGTCTGCATCCGTCCGGATTTGTCCGGGCCATAACTTCTACATTTATAGATGGATTTCAAAATTATTTTGCACAACTGTTTTCCTTGATGAGAAAAAGTACCATTTGAAACATTTGTTCAAGTAGGTTGAAGGTCAAGGTCACACTTGAAGGTCAAATGATCAAATGATCATAAATTGAGTTTGTCTTGGCCATAACTTGTCCATTTACGCACGAATTTCAAAATAATTTGTCACAATGGTTCTTTTTGATAAGTAAAAGTGCCATTTGAATCAATTGTTTAGGTAGGTTGAAGGTCAAGGTCACACTTGAAAGTCAAATAAAAGTGGTCATTAATTGAACTTTTCCGAGCCATTACTTGTACATTTATGCATGGATTTTAAAATATTTTGCGCAGTTGTTCTCCATGATGAGTAGAAGTGCCATTTGAACCATTAGTTCTGGTAAGTTGAAGGTCAAGGTCTCACTCGAAGGTCAAATAATAAAGTGGTAATAAATTGAGCTTGTCCGAGCCATTACTTGCACATTTATGCATATGCATTGATTTCAAAATACTTAAGCACAATTGTTCTCCTTGATAAGTAGAACAGTTCTTCAGATAAGTTAAAGGTCAGTGTCCCACTTGAAGGTCAATGATAAAATTGTCATAAATAGAGCTTGCCTGACCCATTACTTCTACATTTGTGCATGGATTACAAAGTAATTTGGCAAAGTTGATCTTCTTTTCAGTAGAAGTGTCATGTGAGTATTCATTCAGGTTGATCGAAGGTCAAGGTCACACTTGACGGTCAGATGATAAAATTGTCATAAATTGAGCTTGTCCATGCTATTTCTTCTGCTTGTTTTCCATTATGAAAACTCTAGAAAAGAAATATGCTGTCTAAGCAAACAGTGGGCTCGACAAGTTGTCCCTGGACGACCATTCTAGTTTCTTCATGCAAATCATAATAGTCTAAAACGCACATGTATTTACAAAAAAGTAGTGCCTTCTAAGCAAATTTATAGGCAATGAACAGCAATTAGTACAATCAAATCCCACATACCGCCCTCATAACCAAAAGGGAAAGACGTGCACACACAAACTGACAAAAGTTCACGAAAGACACGCACGGCAGACAGAATGAAAGCCTTTTCCCAAACAGGTGGTCATACAGTTACCCTAATTGAAAATAGCAGCAACATCTATTTTTACCTATCATGCTATTGTCTATTTTAAATTACCAAACAAGACAAAGCAGAAAGCAGAATAGGTAGCTATTCAAGTGACCATATTGCTCGATACCATAGACAGGCAGACATAATATGAGCCGCGACGCGACAAAACCAACAATGTGGTTGTGCGCCCAGCGCAGGTTCAGATCAGCCTGGGCATCCGCCAAATTTGATCAGACTCTTCGTTAAGTATTCAAAGGGTAGCTTAGGGCCTAAACTACATCCATGCGGACAGCGAAGACTCTGATCAGACTGGGCGGATGCCCAGGCTGATCTGAGTCTGCGCTGGGCGCACAACCACATTGTTGGTTTTGTCGCGTCGAGGCTCAATTATGTAACATTGAGGAACCACAACAGAAGTTCCGCCGTGGAACGGTCAGTAAGAAATTACTGGGGAGAGGATTAAACTAGTTTTACTGGATTCAAACTGTCGCCCTCTTCTTCTGCAGTGGTTCGAAACATTTCGTTAGCTCTTTGGTCCGCAAGAAGGTTTTCTTATCCGCAAATTAATCATCACAGGAAACAAACAAATCATGGATAAGACCTGTGATGAATCAGAGATGAGGTTTCAACAGAAACAACGGATTGCGACACCTGGAGATCCCTGGAGTGTCAAACAACACCACTGAATGTCCAAGCAATAGACAAAACAAGCTATGGCCCCAACCATCTAAAATAAATAACTGTATGTTGGGTCCATCGAGTCTGATGCCCGACAAACCGGTGTGCGATTCAAGAGGGAAGTCAAGTTATTAATCGTGATTGGGTTAGCCACTTTAATAATTTTTCTGAACTGATCAGAAAAATTAACCCAACTTACAATTTTATGGAATTTATAGACTAAGGCCGCGTTTACACGAGCAAAGTATCTATGACAAAGTAGGTTTGCCACAGAAAAATTTGCTCGTGTAAATTCCAAAATATGACAATGTTTCTTTGACAAATATATATGGTAAAGTTACTACGATGAATTAAATTTGTCCGTGTAAACGGAGAACTTTGCTAAAGATTATGTAACAAAGAAGTTTCCTCTAAGCGTGGAAAATGTGACAAAGATTTTGTTTCATCGCTGCAGCTAACTTCAATGACGAATAATATTTGGTCGTGTGAACACTGCAGCAAATATTTCATTGCAAAGTTAATGTGACAAAGATTCTATGGCGCATTTTCTTTAACAAATAATTTGCTCCGTGTAAACGCAAAATTTTGTCATACTTTCTTTGTTAAAGTTTCTGTGACATAGAAACTTTGGTCGTGTAAACGCGGCCTTAAGTAATCATAAAATTCTAGTTCCGATAGGCCCTGTTGAACAACTGGCCCTGGTGTCTTGGATGGGTTGTGATTTGTGATTGTGACCCTTAACGGGAACAGTATCAAAAGAAAACGTTAAACACATGAGATTTTGAATTCGCATTATCTCAAATTACCGCAAAATTCTAAAATTGGCACACCTGAAACAATTACCGTAATTGTCCTAAAATAGAATAGTTTGGTTTCCATGAAGTAATGTTTACCAAAGATGCAGATCGAATGGCAAACACTGTTAACTTCACTGTTTGCTCTGACCTATATCACAGGGTATAATCGATTCCTCTAATTTTCGCTTCCTGCAGAGACTGTACATTATATTTGGCTTCCGCCGAGACTGTCCGCGAACTCTTGCTTCCTGCAGGGACTACTGTCCTCGAAAATTGGCTCCCTGCCGAGACTGTCCGCGTGACTCTGCTTTCTGCCGAGAGCCTCGGCAGGAAGCAGAATCACGCGGAAAGTCTCTGCAGGAAGCCATTCATCATGTACAGAATTCTCGGCAGGAAGCAAGAGATCGCGGACAGTCTCGGCGGAAGCCAAATATGATGTACAGTCTATGCAGGAAGCGAAAATTAGCGGAATCGATTATACCCTGTGATATGTCCCAGTGCTCAGATTTGTCTTTGCATTGAGAGAGGCAGTTAATATATGCAAGTTTAGTTTGCGAAGCTGTCGCCACTATTTTACAGTTTAAAGTTTAAAACGTTCACAGACGGAGAGTCACAGTAACTGTTCAGTATAAGACCTTCCTTCTATTGAAGACATTATACAACACGAATAAGAAGCTAATTGCCTGTTTTGTTCTTTGTCAATAATAACATGATCTATCTTAGCGTTGGTCTGTTTAGTGTTTGCTCCCATAACGACGTAGACAACAGATAGCACACAATATTAGCAAAATTTTGTTGAGAAACTGTATGACATTTTGGCACTGAAAAACAATTATACAACGTTTATACAACATAAACATATGATGGTGTTTGGTAGTGTAAAATGCAGTGTAAAATGGCTGTGATCAGGAACTTAAACAATCAAATTCCATTTACCAACCACGACACCAAATGAGAAACAGTAAAATGAAGTAACGTCACAAGTAGGGTCAAGTCAGGTAAATACGGACAGCGGGTAAATTCGGACAGTGACATTGCTTCCTTTATATGTCAGTTGTTTGGAATTAAAACAAAATTAACTGGGCAAACAGTGAAAATCCTGATGAGACGGATTTTTACTGTTTGCAATGGTATGTTCGAATTTACCCGCTGTACGAAGTTACCCGACTCGACCCTAGTTGGCAATACGAGAGAACAGCTCTTTCCGTTAACTTTAACCAAACTCCACATTAATGTTTGAATAAAGACAGTAAAGACTGTATTGAACAAATCATCATTCACTTTGCAAATGTTTTAGAGAATATTGCCCCCCCCCCCCCCACCTCTTCCCCAGCCCAATCCCCACCTCTTCCAGAATGTTAATGCTGATTAATGCATAGCTGTCAGTCTGTCTGCCTGTCTGTCTCTCTGTCACAAATCATGTTCGCACCATAACTCTGAAAACATTCAGGATGTTTTCACGAAACTTGAGTAAAATATAAAGCAACATCAGATAATGTGCAGAGAACAAAACCCATCTTCATTTCTATGCAATAATGGCCTTTCGTTAATTTTGGTATTGAAAAAGTGTACGCTGTATGACTTTAAAATGTTGAAGATGTTAATTACAAACCTCGGCACGTATTTAAAGCATAGTCAGACAATGGGCAGAAAGCAGGAACAGTAACTCCAGTAACTCCATCTGCATATTTACTGATTTTTGCCTGCCTGTAATTGTCAGTACAGAAACCATGTTTGCTCTATAAATTCAAAACCATTAATGGTATTCTCATAAAATTTGGTACGAACATAAAGCATCATCCGATGATGCTCAGAGAACAAGAAAAAAATAACAATAACATAACTCCACCTACACTTTTACAGAATACTGGCCCTTTGTAACTTTTGTTATGGAAATCTAGTGTGCTCTATAACTCTAGAACTGTTGAAGTAATCTTCATGAAACTTGAGAACAGGAACCATAACTCCACCTACATTTTAGACGTAATTATGCATGTTGGTAATATTTATGCCGCAGTTTAGTTTATATATATTATGATTTGTTATGCTTATATCGATGCGACGGTAGTTTTTACACTGACGCGGCGGTCTTTTATCCCAACGCGACGTTAAAGACATTTGCTAAGAAGTCGCCATTTTTATGTGATCGTCAAAAATGAAAGTTATGCTAGGGTCAATTTTTTACCATAAATGGATAAATAAATGGCTGAATATTGGTCTCTAAATAATATTTCGGGGGTAATTTTACCATTGGTCGTGCTAAAATTAACCCTTAACTATGGAGAAAAAAAGTAAAATTAGGATTTTTTGCAATATTTTATTTTATGACATTTATTCAAGCTGTGGTAAAACTTTGTGGATAATAACTCTCTAAACTAATGTATTTAATTCATATCATGGCCGCTTATGGTGTGCAAGCACAATTAAATTTATCTGAATGTGTTACATCAGTTTTTGACGAAGTTTTATGTAAAGTTTTCTATGTGATTTTTGTGGGGGTTGGGGTAGAGTTTGTCAAGTAAAAAGGAAATAAGCTCGATGACCCCTGCCTTTCTTTTAATTTTCTGTTTGCTGAATAGTTCTGCTTTCAAAATCAACTTGTTTAATTAAAATTGCAGTGTAGCATTTTTCTGTATGGTCCAAAATATTGCAGAAAGGAAAATATTTTTGAGGATTTAAAATTGATTTTAAAGCATCTTGTACCAGTGTGGTAATTTATGTTCCAGTCACACACACACATTACCTATTGGGTGGATAGTTGCGGACTTTAAATCCACACAATTTGTGGGCGTGGTCTCTCTCCATATCGAATCCGTATCGTATCCGTATGATATCCGCAAGGTCCGCAGGATATTCCACCAAATTTTGAAAATTTTAGACGTTCAGGCGCGTACGAGTTAACCATAATGTTCCGTAACTGAAGGCGTTTATCCGTATCTAATCTTTATCTAATCCGTATCTCGACCTATGGTTCCGCGGTCCACTCAAAATTTGTGGACAGATACGGTTTCATGCGGATTGTTACGGTTAGATACGGGTCTCGTTCTGCGTATTGCTACTGACAAATGCCCCAGTCAGATAAGTTATTCGCCATTATCTTCACAAATACGTATCTGTCAGTATTGGAGTTTAAGTTATCCGTATAGCAACGTATCTGAAGGTAAAAAGCCTTTAAAACACTCCGAACGAGACCCGTAACTAACCGTAATTGAAGGTAACGATCTGTGTGCACAGCTTGGCCTGGGCTGCGGAATGATAGGTTTATATACGGATTAGATACGGATTATATATGGATAATGCGGATGAATGCCTTCAGTTACCTTTTGTTACGGATCAATACGGTTTACTCGTCCGCGCCTGAATTTTGAAAATTTTCGAAATTTGGAATCGGATCCTGCGGACCCTACGGATACGGACAGTTACAGACTCTGCGGATGCGATACGGACCCTGTTTACGAATAACACCGGACAGATACGGATGGGCTATCCGTGGATGCGATACGGCCATACGGACGAATAAACCGAGACATATACGAACGCGCCATCCGTAGCATCAACAATATCTTTCCGCATCTAGAAGTAACAGAAGGTAATGGAATGTAAGTAGTACGTACACATTAGTATCATCCCTCATCGTATTGATTCAAAGGGAAAATATCTGACCGCCGACATCCGCATTTATCCTTAATCATACGTATCTTTAGGTAACCGTATCCGTAAATAAATCAAGAAAATAGGCCACGCCTACAAATTCTGCGGATAACTGTGGATTTTTATCCACAACTATCCGCTCAATCCGTAGTAATGTGTGTGTGACTGGGGCATAAGCCTTTGATGGACAGGAGTATCTTTTCCTGTATCATACTGACTTGACTGAGCTATTTAAAGTAATATAAAAGTCAATTTGGAACTGATATTACCTCTTGAGTTGTTTAGTGATATTTTCATAAGAACAGTCTAGGGGTGTATCTTTCCAGTTCAGATTTCTTAAAATTTTGCACGATGATGTATATTTTTTATTTCATCATTGGTGAGCCAATATATGATATAGAATATACACAAAGCCTTAGAGAGTTTTATGTGCAGGAAGTATTTCCTAGCAAATGTCCTTAAGTCGGTTCTTTATGTCTATTGATTGAGTGGGATGAACATTATATTCCCTATACTTTAGGCTACGTTTTATATTTGTGAATATCATAAAGTATATACCGTTTTAGGACATGTTGCATATAATAATCATGTTCAGCTTGCGTAGCTCAGTGCACTTATAGATGTCGAGGTTCTCCTATTGTTTATGCTCATATTATAATATATTTAGCACATATTATTTTGCAGATGTGTTTTTTATTGCATTTGTAAATTAGTTTAAAGGTTAATCATCGAAAAGTGTATTTTGTTATTTTTGCAATTTCGCAAAGTAATTTAGACCGAATACTATGCATACTGATTACTGTCATTAGCTTTGTTATGCAGATGTTGAATGAAACTGTTAGATATTCATTTTATTCATATTTCATAACGTTTCATAAATCCATACTATATTTTAACATAAAAGCATAATCGGTGGACTATCATATCATCTGTTCAGCACCCTTGCCATGAAGACGTCGAGCTGTAAGATTAAGACTTACTCACTGATTGGGAGCGTACAGTACATGTGCACCGTTGTCCGATGTGTATAGTGGGCAAATATTTGTCCGTTGTTATGACCTTCAGGGTGTGTTTGTGTGAAATGTGTTTTCTTTTATTGTTTGGATGTAAACCACTTGGTAAGAGTGTTTTCTGTATTTATCTTTTCCATTATGGTCATCTTTGGAGATGGCTAGATGTTGCTTCTTTGCTCTAAATTCGTATTTTCATCTGCAAATCACTGGTGTTTGTAATCAGATCACGTCACGTGTAACCAGAAAATCGGCCGAGTTAGCGTTTTAATTCGATAAAAATGTTAGTTAGTCCCTTTTTAAGATAGATTAATAATCTATTAAGAGATTTATCCATGATAAGTATCCTTTAAGTACGGGACGAATCCACAAGACAAGCAAAGCTAAGCATCCCCAAATTTTTCTGACTGTATGGGATGTCTCACTGACAATCGGTTTTACGACCCACGATACAGAATAGTGTTTGACCCCTCTTGTGTTTTCTTTGAAAATAATTGCCCTTACCTAGCATGATATATAACAAGATTAATTAATCCTGAACCTAAATACACCATAAAATATTTCTAAAGAAAACACGGTTGTTTCATATACAACTGATGGCAAATTTTGAAGATATGGTACCGGTGCAGATTTCGAAATCGAAAGTAGAGTAGTGATTTTCTCAAATTAAATGTGAAAATAAAGCATATCATAACAATTTACAGAAAATTAAGGTGACATGTCGAAAAGATCTGTATTAAGGCTTGTCGAGCAAGCTGTTCTACCTACACTCAATGATTTTGAAACACAAAAATAAACAATTTTGAAACTTACCCGACATATTGGGACAAAGATGCGTCCACTATACAGATCGGGACAACCGGTCACTTGTACTGTACGCTCCAACCCAGTGTTACTGTCTCCTATTGTTCATGCTAGTTTCATATTAATTGAGCCGCGACACGACAAAACCAACAATGTGGTTGTGCGCCCAGCGAAGACTCAGATCAGCCTGGACATCCGCCCAGTCTGATCAGAGTCTTCGCTGTCCGCATGGAGGTAGCTTAGACTCTTAGCTATCCTTTGAGCACTTAATGAAGAGTCTGGTGAAACTGGGCGGCTGCCCAGGCTGATCTGAGTCTGCGCTGGGCGAACAACCACATTGTTGGTTTTGTCGTGTCGCGGCTCAATTATTATATTTTGCATATATATTATATTGCAGACCTTAGAAGTATGAAGTCATGTTGCCATAATCATTAAATCATCGTTGTATATCATTTTCATAACATATTGCGTGTTGTATTGTTTCCAAAGACCGATCTCAGTCGGTGATATTTAGATCCGATTTCACGCCGCACTTAAGCCGGTGCTAGGGGGCGTGACTAGTGTCGCACATTCCATTACCTGTCATGAACAGACCACAGACATTTGACGTTTTGGGGGTCTCAGGAATACACAGTAACCTCGAATATGGCCAGAAATCGCATCTTCTATAATGAGATACGAAGTATCGAAAAGGATGGAAACACCCCACCCGCTTTTTGTAGATACCCCCTCACATATTTCGGGTTCGCAAAGTATTCTAAATGCAAGTATCAGAGGGAAAAAGATAATCGTCGCCTTTTGGACAGTCTTACCTGTGTATCTGTCTCAGTTACTGTTTCAAAGACTGTTGCAGTACTTATTAATAACACAATTTTCATATATATCATTGAAATCAATCAAATCTAAACGTCAGGGACGCCCATGTAATAGTTATCCTGAGAATTTATTTAGATGGATAAAACCGATACTAAAATCCTTTTTGAGGTTGGGCAATTTACGGTTTCAGCATAATAAAACATGTATATACTTCCAATACATTAACATGTCTTATAAAAAACTTATATACAGAATCAGAATATACTGAGTAACATACCCTGCGGTAGAATCCGTAGAATTCGGTTGTGTTCGGAATCTATTTTACCCCAGTGCGGTGCGGTACAAGGTTTTAGTAATACCAACTGTTGAATGGGGTTTCTAAACAACAAGTCATCCATCATGTTTATCATATAATAGACAGCGTTATAAGAATATGACTGGAGGTAATATTTGGTATCAGACGAAGTCATATTCATGTTTGTAAGTTTATATAATTATAGGCAGATTAAGAAAAAAATGACTGCAGGTCGTATGTGAAATATGACTACAAGTGACTGTTATGTTTATCATGCCATTGAGAGCTGAATTAGAATGACAAGCGGCCACCTTTTTCTGGGTTATGTTTACATGTAACGTCATATGTTGCGAGATCTATCTTTACTAAATTAATACATTGAAGGATATGTGTACGACAAAGACTAAAGTGAAGAGAAACGGTTTTGAGTGCCTCTGAAATTAAGCATACACGTAACTAAAAAAGATAACTGATTTCAATACCCATTTAATCAAGTTTATCTCTCTAGGTGGCTCAATAATTTTTCTCTGTCGCAGGCTATACCAAAAGTGATTTCTTGCTCCTCTTGTAATGCATATTCAGCCTGTGTAGAGACGCATGCCAGTGGCCAAGTCTCGCCCTGTGTAGGAGGACAAGGACACACGTGCAAGGACATCTTGATATTTTACTTTCACTGTTCTCAGATTTGAATTACGTCAGATAAATATTTTTCGTTGATGTCAGACTAATATTGAACAGCACAGCATATTAAATGTGTCTTTCAACAGCACATCATATTAAAAGTCTTCCATGTTCACAGACTTCAGTGTTCAGTTTCATTGTATTGTTGTTCTTCTGTCAAACTGATCTCAGATTACTATGTCTATGACTTTCATAAGAATTTGGATTACTCAGTAAAGTGGTGACAATTTCAATGAAAAAGGAAAGTAACACGATTCAATTTCAAGTTGAAAAGCATAGTCTGTAACAGCCGCTCTGCATGCATATGATTTTGTATGTGTAATGACATAGTAAATCTCCAACCTCCCACCCCAAGACCTGGTTCCCGACAAAGAACTATTTGCTGTGTTTGCTAAATACTTACCAAACAAACTTAGGGTCGGAAGGTTGGCTCCCTCTCCCTGTTTCTTTTTTTTTTTTCATTCTTTTTAAATCTGTATGCTTCTGGGGTAGCGGAATGACCACCTGTTTATTTGGTTTACCGTATGTGTCTTTAATATATGTATCTGCTTATTTCCCTCTTGGTTTTAAATCTGATTATATTAGTTCCTTTATACGGTTATAGAGGGGCTGATCTATACAAACTATATTTTACGACTGGAAATAGATCTATTCACAAATGGAAAAAAATGCAGCTGATTCATTCTTGTCACGGGATGCCATTTCTAGCGACGTTTCATTGATGGGAATCTAACTTACATTGAAAGTGCATTCTAGTTCAATATGATATTAAAGGGTCACGGGGGATATATCAGAATGGAACATGTTTGATTGTATCAGTAGTGCACATAGGTTCCTAAACGGGCTTTTCCATCCGCAATAAGATAGTTTTAACATGTTTAAGATAACAGACATTCCCCTTCTATTTATCGTTTCAAAATATTCGAATCCGAAACTCTGAAAGCAACTTAGAAAAATGACGGGAAATGAAAAGGCGGGAAAATTATCCCTGTCTTCCCGGCTGCCTTCCCGAGATTTTTAAAATACCAACAAAAAGGTTATCAAAAACTCACCAACATTAATTATTAGATACTCAATATTTAGATTAGAGTCTCTTCTTTAAAAGGATGCCTTACTTGTTTAGAGATCTTATATAGAAAGATAGATATTGAATCCGAAAGACAACTACCCCTATCTTCCCGGCTGCCTTCCCGGAATTTTTAAACTAACAAAAAGTCACCAAACACTCTACTAAAACTAATTATTTGATACTTAATATTTAGATTGGAGCCTCCTCTTTAAAATGATGTCTGGTTTGTTGAGATATCTTATACAGGAAGATAGATATTGAATCCGATAGACAACTATACCTTGATTCAAATGAAATGTCAGGGCGGTGACAAATATGCGCTGCCAATATCTGTCAAATTCGATCAGTCCACCAGAAGATTCGGTAGAATAAGTTTTGAACGCTTGTTCAAGTTCACTAAGCATAACGCATTGGTATTTTATCTCATGTCACCACATTTACTGTCATGTATGAGAGACTATCTATGTTAATACAAGAAAGACGGTGCAAAAAGCCCATTGCGTACATGAATACATTTATGCACTGTTAGAACATCATGTATGCAAAACCTTAAAATAAGAGTCAGCATAATGCAAAAGTCGGACACAGGCTACAAGTAAATACCCACGACAATTTATTTTCGCTTATATTTGCGAATCTCTGTCGGCTCGCAAAATGAGACATTTCACGAATATTGAAACTTAGCTGTACTCTTAAGGTGTAAACTGCCAAGAGCAAGGTTGAAAAAAGTCGTATCAACGTCTAGGCATAAGCTTGAAAACAATGTTGTGTCAACGCAAAACACGACGTTGTTTCTGTTGTCGGATGTTCTGCAGCGAATTTCTGGAGCACACTATAGTAATTAAGACACGCCAAAATAATGCCATTCATAGAATGTGCAGATTATCGATCGGTGTAACAGCGAAGACTCAGATCATCCTGCGCATCCTCCCAGTATAATAATCAGTTTTTTTTCTGTTATGTAGGAGATGGATCCAGACATATCACGTTCTGTCAGCTTAAGTGACAAAAGCCTCTTCTTTTTTGTACGTTCAAATAGGGACTCAATGGATCATGGGAACAGTCGTTTCCGTTCAAACAGACACGTTTTGGATCATGAGGAATAGTGAATTTGGTCATACGGGCATAATTATCATGATCAGGAGTTGGGCTGTACATGTGCCAAGAGAAAAGGCACGTATAGCATGTGCGAATGGCGAATACTCAGATCAGCCTGTGCATTCTAATCATCCGATTGGGTTTCGCAATCTATCCCAACGTTTTGCGGTTTTCTTCAAATTACATTCAAACATGTCTGAAGTAGTCATCCAAGAGAACTAAAAATGGTTGATTCATGTGACCTCTTAACACATGTTCGTTTGCACTGAAGACCCCCAAAAAGGTGGCTTCTAAAGGCAGGTGACCCATAACAGAGGTGACCACATAAGCAGGTTTGACTATATTTCGTTGCGGAAAAAAGGGTAACTTATGAGAAGTGTGAACAACCTTATTCCATGTGCGAAAAGGAAATACTCAGATTAGCCTGCGCATCCGATCAGCCTTCCTTTTTGCTCGCTGTACTTGTACAGATAATATGGCTAGCCACGTGCGTCTATTGTTGGCTATACCGCATGTCAAGGAGTTGCATAACGTTACATTGGAATAGTACGTTTTGTTACAACAGAGTAATTTTTGCTATCCATGAGTGAGCAGCGTGTATATCCCATGCTCCTTTTTGTTCAATGGAAAAGTCTAGGGGAAGGTATAAAGATAGCCCCGCCCTGACATTTCTTTTGGATCAAGGTATACCCCCCATCTTCCCGACTTTTTCTTCCCGGTCTTCCCGGCGATTAGTGTACGCCGCAACTGGAGGTCAGATTCAAACTGACCAAACTACGCTCTGTGGAACGTGCCTATGTGACGTCACTGCTTGGTGATGAGACAGAACCGAAAGTTACTCAAAGTAGCTGCTGGAAGCAGAAAACGGAATGAAAATGGTGCTATTAATAAGTACTGCAATAGTCTTTGAAACAGTAACTGGGACAGATACACAGGTAAGACTGTCCAAAAGGCGACGATTATCTTTTTCCCTCTGATACATGCATTTAGAATACTTTTAGAAACCGAAATATGTGAGGGGGTATCTACAAAAAGCGGGTGGGGTGTTTCCATCCTTTTCGATACTTCGTATCTCATTATAGAAGATGCGATTTCTGGCCATATTCGAGGTAACTGTGTATTCCTGAGACCCCAAAAACGTCAAATGCCTGTGAACAGACTCAATTAAACCGAGTCTGCTGTTTTCTGTTCTTTGATGTATTCCTTGCTTTCAAAGGATCTTACCATTCAGAACTTATTTGTCTTCACTGCAGCTGGTGTTTGTGCCGTGTGGCGGCCGTAAAACGTCTCCCCGTACATCATCATAGTGCAAATTATATTTTCTGGTCCTTTGGGATCATTGAGTTAATTTGAGTTATTTTGAAAATAGAGTTTCGCTGAAGCCGGTGCTAGGGGGTGAGGCTGGTGTCGCTCATTCCATTAATGGTCATGAACAGACTGAATTAAACCGAGTCTGCTATTTTCTGTTCTTTGATGTATTCTTTGCTTCCAAAGGATCTTACTATTCAGAACTTTTTAGTACACGGATAAGTATTCGGAACACCAAAATTTTACATAACACCTTACAGTAAAATAGACCACTGACTTGGTCTAAGTCTTCGCATGGCGCACATACCACTTTAGTGGTTTTGTCGTGTAGCGGCTCATCTGTTTTGGTCGGACCCAACAGGGTTCAGCTGTTGGTACTCGTTTGCTTCGGCGTTTCAGTGCTTAGTTTAAACTTTATTTATTTGTACAAATAACATAGATACCTATAAATACATTTCATGGAAATAAACTACTCATACAAAAGGGCTTCAGAAGAAAGTCATATTGACTTTTTTTTAAATCTGTTTCCTAGTGTGTGTCTTGCTGTTGATGCTCAACTTGTTTCATCTTAGTATTTAACCCATTTATATCCAGTGGGCTCCTCTATCCATGTCGTATGAATAAGTCCATTTGAGCCGCGACACGACAAAACCAACAATGTGGTTGTGCGCCCAGCGCAGACTCAGATCAGCCTGGGCATCCGTCCAGTTTAATCAGTACCTTTGTAAAGTGCTCCAAAGGTAGCTAAGGGTCTAAGCTACCTTCGTGCGGACAGCGAAGACTATGATCAGACTGGGCGGATGCCCAGGCTGATCTGAGTCTGCGTTGGGCGCACAACCACATTGTTGGTTTTGTCACGTCGCGGCTCATTTGTCAATTCAGGGGTGTCCGGTTTGGTTTGTGTGTATAAATTTTACTTTATTTTATTTGAAGATGAAATGTTCATTTGGCTTTTGCAAATAGTGTAGATCCTGATAAAGCGCCGCGTTTTGCGGCGTCTTATCTGGGTTTGCACTGTTTGCTTATGTCCCATTTTTGGGACGCTGGGCCTTAATGGATTAATTGCCATTATAAGTTTGCTGTTTAACTCATTGATGGAATAGAAGTCCTTCATATTTACTTGGTAATTTAATGTACTAAACAGGTAAAATGGATGTTTCATGCGTTTCGAGTAACTTGCAAACAAAGCCCGGGTTAAGGGTTTTTGCGGGTTTAAAACCGAATGAGCTCCCCAGTTATTTAAATCAGATCGTCCCAAGGTGTACTTGTATATACCATATTGTTATTTCCCTTGTTCGTCGGCATACTATTCATTCGTTGACTTTTTGTTCATTATATAACACATCTTTGCGCCATATCTGCTAAGGAAGAACTGATCTCTTGGATTTTCTCTTGTCTTGTTTTGTTTCAATTTGTATACCATCTTTTTGTACACCCGTAGCGTGAGGGGTATTTTCATTTTTAGAGTAGCTTAATAATAGGGCTGGCACGATTAATCGAAATATCGGTTAATTGGTCGATAAGCAAAACGAAAACAATTATCGATCGACGAAATTAAGTAATCGATTACCTGCTGAAAATGTCCTGTCACTTTCTGCAAAAAAATATTAGAAATTTCTCTCGTTATTCACTTCTTATTTCCTTCCAAACGAAAACGGAAGTCTCGGAGACCAACCGGAAATGTTGAAGAGTATTTGTGATAGGGTGAGTAGGTTGTAACGAATAGCATAAACCCGTTGTGTTCTGGTCAGTTCAGACGACCAAGTTAATGCTTTGCGCAAAACCCGGAACATTTTATCAGTTCAGTAGCCTTTCTTATAATTTTAATCCAGTCTTTTTAATAAAATGATTAGAATATAGGTCTCTATTAACACGCAAATCAATAGATGTTGTCCCGGTAGTTGTACTAAAAGTAGGTACTACCAACTACCGAAGGTTGCTTATCTGAATCTGAATAGAACAAGATGGTCGCTTGTTTTGTCAATTAGCTGCCAATTAGGAAGCCAATTAGCGTGGATTGGCATATCAGAAGACAAGATTTAATCAAAGGTAATTGATAATTTGAATAGTTATCAACTGTTTTGTTTGATAGAGTACCTTGTCAAAACGCTTTAGCACAAATCTGTGCCACCGAAGCTTCTAAAGATACCCATTTTCAATTTTCATTTTCAGCGATTACTAATCGGTTAATTATCGAAACGACCGGACCGATAATCGATTACCATTTTGGCTTCGATTAGCCAGCCCTACTTAATAATCTGTTGTGTGGGGAAGAGCTGTTCAGTTGAAGGCAGGATATGGGATCTGGGGCCGTATTTATGAAACGACTTAAGTTGTTGCTATGCTGTTGCTAAGGCAGAATTTCAATGTAGGAGATTCGCTACAGCTATGAAATTTGCTCTGGAGGAACAGTCTGAAAATGCACTGTTCCTCAAGAGCAAATTTCATAGTTGTATGTGAAAAAAAATTGTGGTTCAGATAAACTATTGCAGAAGCTGAGGGCGACGGCTGGGTTCCCGTAAAAAAAAGCTTCAAGCCCCGAATGATTTACTACTGACCGGTCCAAAGCAGTACTTGTGTTTTTTTTTTTTTTTGTTTTGTTTTTTTTGCTGTTCTGGTTTTATTGACCATGCCCATATTTCGTTCACTTGTTGCGTGAGCGGTATTTTCATATTTAGGTTAGCTTAATGACCTCTTGTGTGGAGGAGAGCTGTTCAGTTGAGGGCAGGATATTGGATCTGAATTATAAGTTACTGATCACTTTAGTTTCATGCGTCAATCGTCACAAGAATACAAAAAAGAATGCGATTCAAAACAAGGGAAATGAAGCCATTGTCACAAAACTAGGCAAAATGAAGATATTCAAGGAAAGCCATAATGACAAAGTTGAGCAAAATGAAGCTATTTTTTCCCAATTATTTTTCTGAATTTATACACCACGTCGCAATCAAATTCATGTTCATCAAGACCTTGCTAAAGAGGTGTTTTCAATCCGAAATTATTTTAGACACCACACTGTAACAATAATTCATAGATTTCACTGTAATATACCTGGAATCTGGCTGCCGGTTCATTCACCGTTATTTTTACGGGCGTCTGCCGGTAGATCATTTTTGGAAATTACAATATGATAGGGTATGTTACCTGACCGCATTCGAAAATACCTTTATAGTGTTGAAGGGCTATATGTCCAAAATAATACTTGTCTTATTCTACCCTACTCCGCGTGGTGATTCCTAGAAATTTTACGGGCACCCGTAAAATAACTGGAAAAGGATTGGCAGGCGATTGCCAGTTATTCTACCGTAAAATCTACGGATTTTTTTACCGTGTAGGTCGAAATGCCGACGATGAAATCGCTTAACGAAGTTTATGATATCTTTAACCTTGTTTGAAAAGTTTCGCTTTCAAAACATTATTACGAATATTAAAGTCATCAACATGACTAGACACTCGAGCAAAATGAGTAAACTGAGAAATATAAACACCATAGGATGTAGAACGAGGAACATCACCATTTAAAACTGGACAATTAACAATACCAAAATCAAAATCATCGCGTTCATCGTAAATTTTAGTTGTACCAAACCCTCTGATATAGATAAATGTTAATCCAAAAATGAGGCCTCGGTATCTGAGACGCTGGCCTTATTTCACTGTAGTTCAGAAATGTAAATATGATTGTCCATACTATCAAAGAAGTTATTGTCAATATTCAATAGACCATCCAGATACCGAGAAGTAGAATTGAAAGCGTTAATAACTTCAGATTGCGTGTTCTTTGAAAGAGACAGCATGAAGTCTCTCTCATAACAGAACAAAAACAGATCAGCTACAAGAGGGGCACAATTAGTGCCCATAGGAATACCTACAATTTGTCTATATAATCTAGAGCCAAATCTTATATTAATGTTGTCCAAGAGAAAGATGAAAGCTTCACACACTTTCTGACAAGACCATAAATTATGATTCCTGGCCGGTTCAGAGGTAAAGAAAGCACGCCTATCATTACATGCAATATAGAGCCTTCCCTACTGAAGACTCTTTCACTTAATTCCACAAGTTTATCCTTAATAAGAGTGTGGGGCAAGGTAGTATATAATGTCGAAGAATTTGTTTATTGCTGTTGGACAGGACCAGACACGTTCAGCCACGGCGGGTGTGACAACAATGTACTTATACATGTTTCATGTATCTTCATATTGTTACTTTTACACTGTTGAGCCATTTATTTGCTTTCAGTTTATATTTAGGGAGAGGACTACCTTTATGTTGTTATAATTTGTGTCCAAAAGCAATAAATGTATTAATATTTTAATCTAATAATACATTAAAGCTTATCGACACAGTTTGAGTTGAGCTGCTATCATTAGCTTTTGCAACGTAGTCCGTTGTCCGTTCATATGGCTGTCGCTGGTGATGTCTGTAGTGGTGTCTGTTTTTGTGATATCTTTTTTCCTACATGGTGTCTTTGGTGGGATCTTGGATTGAATTTCGTCAGTTCCTGAAAATTTTCTTTCTTACTCTTGGATGTAGCTGTTCAGAACTTATTTATCTTCACTGCAGCTGGTGTTGGCCCGTGTGGCGGCCGTAAAACGTCTCCCTGTACATCATTATAGTGCGGATGTTATTTTCAGGGGCCGTATTCATAAAACTACTTAAGTGGTTGCTATGCTGTTGCTAAGGCTAAATTTCTTTGAAGGAGATTCCCTACAGCTATGAAATTTGCTCTGGAGGAACAGTCTTTGTAAGACTGTTCCTCCAGAGCAAATTTCATAGTTGTAGGGAATCTCCCTTATAGATATTTAGTCTTAGCAACAGCATAGCAACGACTTAAGTGGCTTTATGAATACGGCCCCTGGTCCTTTGGATTCATTGAGTTCATTTAGAGTCATGTTGAGAGTTCAGCTGAAGTCGGCGCTATGGGCGTTCCCGATGTTGCACATTTTATTACTGATCATAATCGATGGATGGATGACTTGCTATTTTACGTTCTATCATATCAGGACGTTGGGAGGGTGATAATGAAAGGCTGTGTGCAGTGTAACCCCGTTTGCGGTAGGAAAGATTCTCGCCTCAAGCGGGGCTCGATCCCGGGTCCGCTAGATCAGTAGGCCAGCGCTTCACTCACTGAGCTAATGGGGCTGCTCAACTGGTCATGAACTAATGAGTATAAAGCATCCTTGCACGAATGACTCATAAACTGGCGAAAATATACGGGCTCAGATGCACATGTTTCCCATAACGCCCAACGCTGTGAAAATCTTTTAGACAATACACCTCTTCCCCACAAGGTGACCTTGAACTCGGGGTCATGAACTTAGAAATTTTATGTTAAAATTTGGGATGTTCTTGATTCCTGAGTTGGTACATAAAAATCTTAGTAAATGATACGCCAGTGGAATAAGCCTCTTCCACTCCCCTCCCCATCGGTGACCTTTAAATCAAGGGTACAGGTTAGAAACATTATGTGAAAAATTTTGGTGGATTTTTTTTTTCTTTTTTGCAGACGTGTAGTTTCAAAATTCCGAGGTGGAAATCATTGATACTTGAATTGATACATGGTTCAATGTTTTGCTCAATTTCAGCATCCATCCATAGGGCTGAGCTCGACAGTCAATGATAGAATTATAATCTTTAAGATGTGGAGCGTTGGGTCAGGTGAGCTGTGTTGCGCGATTAAACTTCTTGTATTCATTTATACATGTTGGCATATGAAGACAATACACAATTCCGCGCCACACCCTGAATGTCACTCAAAGTCCCCTGATAGTGTATAACTGTCCCATGCAAGGAAGTTAGCACGTGACATAGTCTCACAAACAAAATCCCACGTGTTCAATGTCTCACATAAGTCCGTGATTTTACATTACAGTAAAATCCCACGTGTTAAATGTCTCACATAAGTCCGTGATTTTACATTACAGTAAATGTTATTTAAAATAGGCGTGGGTTTCGGAACTCCCTATGGTCATCGCTCTCAGTGCTCAATCGTTCAAGAGCCTAATTCTCTTTTGTGGGTGTCTTAAAGTGTTAAAAGAACGAACTTAAATGAGCCGCGACACGAGAAAAAACAGTGTCATGTGTACCCAGAGAAGACTCAGATCAACCTGGGCATCCGCTAGAGTCTTAGACTCTCAGCTACCCTTTAAGCACAAAGCAATGACTCTGATCATACTTAGCGGATGGCCAGTCTGATCTGCGTCTGCGCTGGGCGCACATACCACTTTTCTGGTTTTCTCGGGTCGCGGCTCAAATATGTACAAAGGTGCGCTACATCTAACTATTATATCTACCCTCACGGTTACTTACATTTGTGAAATCGAATCACTAACCTACAAATGCCTCGCGTTCTTTGCAAACAGCGCACTAGATCTAGACCAGACAAGAGAGAAGGTGTTATCTAATTAGGGCTTAAGCTGTTTGCAAGGAAAGACGGGCTAGATGAATGACTTGCGATTTTACGTCCTTTTTAACAGCATTTCAGTCTTATCAGGACGATGGTTGGGTGATAATGGAAGGCTGTGTGCAATGGAACCCCGTATACGATTGAAAAGATTCCTGCCTAGAGCCAAACGATATTATGAATTTCACAACTAGTTACAACAAATTCTATCACTTTTATATAATTAGGAACCTATCAGATTCAATTTCTCGTCGCATTCAAACCACCATCTTTTGTATAAACCACGCATTATCACATAAACCATAATGTAAAATAAATTTTGTTCAAATGTAAGCCAAGATGTTCGACCGATATGAAATTGTATCTGAGAGGATTTGTTTCATGGTATTATTTTTGTCTCTTGCTATGTCATGTGTATCTATTTTGAAGAAATGCATGATACTTAGATCACTTTTAAAATTGTAGCTGAAATGAAAATATTAATATTTTATGTGATTTATAGTTAATAAAATGTCGTTTAACCAAAATATTAAGCATGATAATGAAAGCACCATCCAGATATATAATTTTTGAAGTAAAAAAGCAATTAAGGTAACATTGTTTTCAAAGTGTAATGGAGTTGCAGGTTTTATTTCAGCATTGATTGCTTTTTGTAATAGGTCAAGTGGCCGAATATTTGAAATAAAGAGTAATATTGATAATACAGAAACAGTCTTATGAATTACTTGTTTATCTATATATATTAATATTTCTGAAAGTTACTTGTCTCAACAGTTGCAAGGATTAATTCAATAGATACAATTACCCTTAAAGCAAAGATTAAATGGACATATTTACTAGTTATTATCACTAGCTATTTCCCAGCTGTATTTTGGCAGTTTTTTCTGTATATTTGTTCATAAACTAATTCTATCCAGACTGGTACGTCTGTTATAGATGATGTGTCGTTCCATTTTGTTAGACTCGTAGGTCTGTTATGGACGATGTGCAGTTTTTTCTGTATATTTGTTTATAAACTAATTCTATCCAGACTGGTAGGTCTGTTATAGATGATGTGTCGTTCCATTTTGTTAGACTCGTAGGTCTGTTATAGACGATCTGCCGTTCCATTTTGTTAGACTGGCTGGTCTGTTGTAGACGATGTGCCGTTCCATTTTGTTAGACTCGTAGGTCTGCTACAGACGATGTGCCGTCCCATTTTGGTAGACTCATAGGTCTGTTATAGACGATGTGCCGTTCTATTTTGTAAGACTGGTCAGTCTGTTATAGATGATGTGCCGTTTCATTTTGTTAGACTGGTAGGTCTGTTATAGACGATGTGCCGTTCTATTTTGCTAAACTGGTCGGTCTGTTATAGACGATGTGCCGTTCCATTTTGTTAGACTCGTAGGTCTGTTATAGACGATGTGCCGTTCCATCTTGTTAGATTCGTAGGTCTGTTCTAGGCAATATGCCGTTCTATTTTGTTAGACTGGTTGGTCTGTTATACATAATGTGCCGTTCCATTTTGTTAGACTCGTAGATCTGTTATAGACGGTGTGCCGTTCCATCCTGTTAGACTCGTAGGTCTGTTATAGACGATGTGCCGTCCATTTTGTTCGACTGGTTGGTCTATTATAGACAATGTGCCGTTCCATGTGTTAGACTGGATGCTCTGGTATAGATGATGTGCGGTTCTATTTTGTTAGACAGGTAGGTCTGTTATAGATGATGTGCCGTTCCATTATGTTAGACAGGTCAGTCTGTTATAGATAATGTGCCGTTCCATTTTGTTAGACTCGTATGTATATCTGTTATAGATGATGTGCCGTTCCATTTTCTTAGACAGGTCAGTCTGTTATAGGTGATGTGCCGTTCCATTTTGTTAGACTGGTTGGTCTGTTATAGATGATGTGCCGTTCCATTTTGTTAGACTCGTAGGTATGTTATAGACGATGTGCCGTTCCATTTTGTTAGACTGGTTGGTCTGTTATAGACAATGTGCCGTTCCATGTGTTAGACTGGATGTTCCGTTATAGATGATGTGCAGTTCTATTTTGTAAGACTGGTAGGTCTGTTATAGATGATGTGCCGTTCCATTTTGTTAGACAGGTCAGTCTGTTATAGATGATGTGCCGTTCCATTTTGTTAGACTGGTTGGTCTGTTATAGATGATGTGCCGTTCCATTTTGTTAGACACGTAGGTCTGTTATAGACGATGTGCCGTTCCATTTTGTTAGACTCGTAGATCTGTTATAGACGATGTGCCGTTGTATTTTGTTAGACTGGTTGGTCTGTTATAGACGATGTGCCGTTTCATTTTGTTAGACTGGTTGGTCTGTTAGAGACGATGTACCTTTCCATTTTGTTGGACAGGTCAGTCTGTTATAGACGATGTGTCGTTCTATTTTGTTAGACTCGCTGGTCTGTTATGGACAATGTGCTGTTCCATTTTGTTAGACTCGTAGGTCTGTTATAGACGATGTGCCGTCCCATTTTATTAGACTAGTCGGTTTGTTATAGATGATATGCCGTTCTATTTTGTAAGACTGGTTGGTCTGTTATAGACGATGTGCCGTTCCATTTTGTTAGACTCGTAGGTGTGTTGTAGATATTATGCCGTTCCATTTTGTTAGACTCGTAGGTGTGTTGTAGATATTTTGCCGGTCTGTTATAGACTTTTTGCCGTTCTGTTTTGTTAGACTCGTAGGTGTGTTGTAGATATTGTGCCGTTCCATTTTGTTAGACTTGTTGGTCTGTTATAGACGATGTGCCGTTCCAAATTTGTTAGACTGGTAGGTCTGCTATTGACGATGTGCCGTTCCATTTTGTTAGACTGGTTGGTCTGTATAGACGATGTGCCGTCCATTTTATTAGACCCATAGGTCTGTTATAGATGATGTGCTGTTCCATTTTGTTATTTGCATTTATCTTTTTTTTCTTCGTTAGTTTTCTTGATGGGATGTGACCTTTTCTTAATGTCGTTATTTATACTTGTGATGTGCTATTACAAATTTTAATGTCTTAAAATTTTTAAGCTTGTTGTTAGTAGCCTCACTTGCATACAGGCTGCTGACAACCGCTTGTCATTAGCTTTATATACTCATTTGCATTTATTGCACGACCATTCAAGCAATCTAATCTAAACCTGTCTGCGATTATTTTCCTTGCTTTCACGGAAGTTTACTTTAAAAACTCATTTCAGGCGTAAGGTTACACGTTCAGTGAACGCAACTCTGCCGTTTTAATTTTGGAAGAGCTACGTCGTCAAAAGATGCAATGGGAAATTGAGAAAAGTTGTTCCCCTTTTACCTGGCCCCGATGTTATAATTTGTTTCTTGTGCTTAACTCAGCTGACCATGAAATTTTCTCTGCTGATAAATATAAAAATGCCAACTAATGTTGGCATTTTCATATTCAGTAGCAGAGAAAATGTCATACTAAGCGAAACTGAGTATCAAAACAACTGTACTTATCAGTAATTTGCAATTATTAGCAGGTAAAATTTCACGCGAAGCTGAATTGAGCATGAAAAAAAGTTTGATAAGCACGTGGCCTGATTGTAATTTTAGTTATATTTGGTTTTGTCTTAAAATGCGTCACATTTTCTTCCTTCCGTGTGTTGGTATGGTTGTGTTTGTGATTGTGGCATTGCTATCTGAGCCGCGATACGATAAAACCAACAAAGTGGCAAGTGCGCCCAGCGAAGGTTCGGATCAACCTGGGAATCTATCAAGTCTGAACAGAGTCTTCGCTGTCCGCATGGAGCTAGCTTAGGCCCTTAGCTACCAATTAAGCGCATAGCAAGGGCTCTGATCAGACTGGACGGATGTCCACGTTGATAGGAGTCTTTGCAGGGCACATATGCCACTTTGTTGGTTTTGTCGTGTCGCGACTCAATTGTTTCTTTATATATTCGTTATTTATTCTCGTGGGCGATTCATCAGTCAGACTGCTTATGCCGCCGGCTATTTTCTTAATTCAGAATAATTAAGAAAACTAATTCACCAGATGCACAATATTGCATTCCTTGGAAAATATTAAATGGTTATATTCTGCAACATATTTCTTTTCCTATTCCATTTAAGGTGAATAGGTACAATTACAGGAGAAGGAACTCTGCCCTTTTTGAATTTGCCCCCGCCCTTCTAAATGGGTTTAAATCTTACAGGAAAGAGTTTGCTCTCCTAAAAACAAATTATTTTCATTAAGTGTAGAACCCATTCGATAAAGCTTCTAGACCTTGAGCTGGCCATGGACACCCCCCCTTGGGGGAATTTCGGATACTATGATTTTCTGAAACTACATTATATACGAAACAAAATGACACGTGTTAGCCCTCTGTACATTGGGGCATTAACGTGTAACGTCAACGTCAATTACACTACCCAAATTTACATATTCACGTTATAATAGAAAATACTCATTGGTATACTAATGTTAGTATTCGCCCTAAATAATGTTGAGTTTTGTCTGCTAGTACATATATCGCTGTTTCAAGGTAATAGACATTATCAAGGATAAGTTGACTAACCCGTATAACGTAGTTTACATTGTATTTGACGTTTTTCCCCTTCAGTGCCTAAATACATGTAATATAAGGAGCAAATTGTAAGAACTGAAGTGAAGAGAAAAGTAATTGTCATATATATGACTATTTCAATAGTCTAGTATAAAAACCAAACAAACTAAAGTCTTACAAAACTCGTCAGCAGTCACAATAAATATGTAACGTATATAAGCACAACAAAAATCGGAAAAAAAACAACCAGACTAAATCGCTTAATTGGTGGACTGAAGTTTATACGTGCTCCATCAATCTTCTTTGATTCATGCTCAGCTTAAATAAGTTAGGCAGCAGTTAGCAGTGGATATATTATTTTTGAAGAATTTAACCTACAAAATGACGAAAATAGCTAAGAAAGCCAACATCAGCTGCATTTCATTTTTAATGTTATCTGTATTATGTCTTAAGTAGACACTGTTGTATATGTAAATATGAAGAAACGCCAATATAATGTGTCCTCAAACTATAGAAAAAAACATCGGATAGTGCATATTTAAAAAGGAATCTAACAGTAACGTTACGTTACATAATTGTAATATGTCGCGGGATAAGGTTTGTGAGTCATCTGTTATCAAAAATTTAGTTCCCGGGCAATATGAATTATTCAATGCTGTAGTATTAGCTTACCACTGGTAGTCGGATGGCAATTCAGCTCTTTGAAATACACAAGAATTCAGCAAGACGCACATAGATTGTTATAGCTGAAGCAGTTCGACCTTGCCTTCAATTCAGTTTCACTTAAAAGTGACTTCATAAAATGATCTTTTTTTAATTTAATGCATTGAATGAAATAAGTAAGAGTTGATATATGCTGCAACTGATTAATATTTAGGTTCTCGTCATGATGGGGATAAAATCAATTCGCTGACTGTGCTGTTGGCTGAGCCATTCAATTACCCTTCATACAAATATGCAACGTGACTGCCAGCCGAGGCAATCAAAAGCAGTACCAACTCTCCCAACAGGGATAAACACCATTTTTGCTATGCTGTCAGTCGAATCGTCAGCCACCAGCCTCTTTGCACAGTAACTGCTTTACATAGGTTAGCAAATATGTGTGGCTCCAGTGATCATAACTGACATGTTAATTTGTGATCTACGTGATCTGTTTATGCAGCTCCCGGCCATCAAATACATTACAAGCTATTAACAATGTGAAAATGTAAGGCTGATAGAAATTGACATACTTTATAACGCATACATCATTCTGTCATCAGCTTGTTCAGGAGTTCCATTTTTCATTATGTTGTTACAAATATATAACTGGTCAGGTAATTTTGCAAACCCCATGGTTTTATTCCTACTTGTTGATACTATCAAGAACTTAAGGTGTTACGAAATACAAATTTCAGTCAGACACTGACAATTTTTCAATATGTAAGCAACTAAAATTGTTGTTTGGATATTGCCAAAGTGCTGTATTCCCTAACAGTATTTAACATATTTGGACAAAATTGATAAGATAAGCAGTAAGATATCATAAATAAGCAGTTTTCAACCATATGTATTGCTAAAAAGTAAACAATATGGTAATACAAGGTCACAGAGATCAAATGCAGTAAGTTATTTAGGTTAACCCTTTCTTGGCATGTATAGGTATGCACTATTTCTATTGTTTGATTATTTACTCTTTAGAAATACTGTATTGCTAGTTTAGGATATCGGAAATGAAGAATCCATAAACTCGCAATGAATACGTTGTATACGTTACTTGTTCGGACTTTGTTTTCTTTTTATTTTCTCAATATTATGCTGCAAAGCATAACTACAGTGTAGGCGAATACATTCTGAAGGAGAACAACTAAGATTTACTCATAGATATCTGAACAGCGAGGACCAACATTAATATATTTTGTCATTTTCATTTGCCATTTCATTATGTGTGCAGAGCTACTGGAACACTGTCCTTGGAAAAAACATTTTTGACCAACTAAACGTATCTTTATGTTCTTTGGTGAATAGATGCTTTAATAGATGGTTGAATGTAGTTAGATTCTTTAAGATATGATGGAAAGTAGTTAGACTTTAAAGAGAAAGAAACAAAAACATAGAAATATAGATCATCTTAAACATAGCATTTATAGATTGCTACTGTATGCTAGTAAACTGCCAGTGTCTCTTTTCTGTATTAAATGTTTCTGATACTATTCTCCCAAACTCCTGGTTGACACATTATTGTTAGTTACATAAATGAACTAAATAAAGTAATGTATTGACACTAACATTAATTATTTTCAAAACTTTGTTTTTTAACTGTATCTCAGCAATGTTGTTTCCCTAGGTAACGTAAAATATACGATAGTCTTACAAAACTAAGTATACGCTAACAGCAAATATCTACATTAGCTTTGATGCAGAACTGGATTTGGCTTAAGTCTTCAAACTTCAGGTTTACTGTTCTGCTTTATAGTTTTTATCAGTGTGCACGTAAAAACTATACCAAATCCTGTCAATAAACAAGGTGGTTCTCCATTTGCACTGTTAATTAATGATTATTTCATAATTTTATACTAAACAAGTCAAAAACCCTTAGCTTTAGTGTTATCAACCTGATTGTATATCATTTTATTCGACCCCTTTATGCAAAATCTATGCTGGCTTAGCTGCGGCTTTATCCTTTTTTTTTAAATCTTTTCTGATGTTGTATTTTGTTACTTTTTTAAGTTGTATATAACAAAATTTCACGTACGATACTGTCTTTAGAACTCAAATGTACAAATTGTAAAAGAAACAAACTGGGCAATGCCATTATGAAATACTTTTATTTTTGATATAATAACAAAGTTGCGAGCAAAAAAATAGATAGTTTAGATAGGCTGGCATATTCAATATTACCTTTTACTGTTGTTTTTAGACGAAGTCTAATAAAATCATCGTTGCCGCCAAAACTTGACTTGATCTCTGTATGGAAGAGCGCATATGTCATGGAATTGTTATTCACCTGTCAGAAGATTTAGTTACATTAAAAATGTTATTATTTGCAGTTTGCATTTAGTTTTAAATATGTTTTTCACTTTAACGCTGTAATGATTGATAGAGTTAAGCAGAACGCGAGAAACGCAAATGCCGATGGCTTGAGGAAAAAAAAGATTCTATGGTGCGAAAAGTCTTTCGTAGTAAAAAAAGTAGTTCGCTGTACTCGGTGCGTAAATTTACCGGAACGGACCTAATTACCGGGTCGGACCGGAACGGACCCTTATTATTCATATTTCCAGCCGATTTTTGAGATATTTTGATACAATCTACAAGCGCAGATTAATTCAAGGCCCTACCTATGACTAACATGTATTATCTTAACTTGCAACCCCTGATTTTGATTTGACAATATCTGATAAGGACTATTGGCGAGACAAATGTCTGTCCGTCAGATAAATTGACGACTTACTGAAACATGATAATGGTGCTAACTGTACAATCCATATACAAAGTTTCCCTTTATACATTTAGACCACTGTAATGTTTCAATTTAAAGCTGAAACACAATAGCTCTACATATTTTCTATGGCTGAAATGTTGGTCATGATACTATGGAACAAAAAATCGGGAATTTTTGTGTTTTTCATTCGCTCCAAGTCTTGGAAGAAAGATAACCAGATTTTTGTATAAGATTATATGATTTTAAAATGAAACGCATATGCGTGGGGTATTAAGAGGCCTACCCATGGCGCAAAATACTCAAAGAGTATTTTGACTAATATCTCTAATTGATTTGCGCTAGATGGCATACAGAATATGTATTAATATTAAATAAGAGTTATTTAATAAAAAAATATTACAAATATCTACTGAAGATAGGGGAAAACGGGTCCGTTCCGGTGTCCGTTCCGGTAATTCAGTCCATTCCGGTCCGTTCCGGTAAATTTACGCACCCGGCTGTACTGAACCGGGTAAAATACAGTACCGTATCATCGGAAGCATATCGGAATGTACCGAAGAATGTCAATAATTTACGGACCAGTCTGGTTTCTCGCCATAGTGGATAACCCCAACATAAGGATACTGCTATTCAATAATAATATCTGACATATTTACAGCATTTTGAACTTAGCCAATTTTTATTTTGTTATTATGACATAGCGACAGGGTTTTGAACTTGGAATTTTTTCAATCACAGTAAAAATTTCTCATAGATACCCAATTAGATTTTGGTCCTTTTTACATTCTAATTATTAAAGGCGTATAGTGTATTTAAAACATTGAGTGCAGATAATTTTGCGGGACGTATTCTGAAACCCTGCTTGCAGCCAATTTCTTATTTCAACAGAAATAAAAAAAAAATATTTGTTTCAAATATTTCTTTCACTTCGTCCTATATCTTTTTTAAAAAGACATTTCTTGTTTAATTCATACAGTGTAGTTCAAGCACTTGAATTATACAGAAAGTGATAATTGTAATATGGAACATTTATAAGGGGGTACTGTGTTAAACATCCTATTTCTTCCAATGTATACAAGATAGGATAATAATTTTTGCAGATTTGAAAAGATAAATAAATTGTCTTTAATACAGTAACAAACATATGGTCTAATGATAAAGGAGTAACTTACAAAAAGAAAGTATTTTGGATGGAAATAGCAATTTTAATGGAGTGTAAAGATAAATGACACGTATATGACACCATTTAGGTTAAAGTGACCTGTCAAACATAACTTTCAGCTACTGGATTGTTCTATTAGACTCTACTATAACTTTAAACATAGGAAAGTGACTTCTATTTTTTATAATTTTTGATAATTTTTATTTTATGTTTATTTTTTATAATGGGTAACGTTTGTAACAGGCTGTTACAGCTTAACGCCCCACTCGCCAGAGGGCTAACATGCTGCAAAATACTTCTAAGATGCTGGGCTTTAAGAAAAGTATGGTCTACGAAATTCACCCTGGGGGGAGGGGGGGGGCGGAGGTAAACCATATCTGGCTCATGGCCTATTCACTGTCAAGAGAAACCAGAGGAGAATATCTAACTTGCTGCACTTGTAAAAAATAAACGAAAACAATCCGGGTGTATCCGTCCAGTTTAATTTGAAATGTCATCAGAAATATTTTCTGCACATGCTTTATCAAGTTAAGGCAATTTGATATATGCCTCTTGCATAAGAAAGTCTTTGCGGGACTTTCCATGAGGCAATAGCAAACTTTCCAAACCCATCGTAGTTTAAAACTTGCCCGGTTTGATGTAGAACTCTTCAAGTTCGACATGCCTTAAATTATACTGTGACAGGTGAGGAACCGAAACCCGCTTTCTCAGGGCAAGTGGATTTCGGTTTCTAACTTGTCATGCTTTACCTCACAGAAGACATTTGTTTGCACACACAGGTCTCGAAGGCGTGAAATGATTTCCTTAAGACTCGGCTTACTATTCTAAATACTGTAAATGTAGCATCTGGTTTTGCTCAGTAATAATTAAGATTTATTAAGTTTTAGTTTGAACCGATGAAATAAAAGTCTCTGGAAATGTACACGGAACGACACGAAAATGAATATGTTCAATATCAACTTTGATTAAAGTCAGATTAAGGAAACAGCAGTCAAATTTAGGAAAGCAACTTTCACTTTCCTCTGATAAATAAGGACATTCAATCATACGTAAAGCTTCGGAGCACTAATCAAATAAAAAACAAAGGCTTGTAAAATCCAGGAGGAAGCTAGTTTGGACGATAGTAAAACATTTATGCAATCCCCATCCCGCACCTACTACACTGCAAGCATAACCGGTATTTGCCCTTTCTCACAATAAACGAGCCGCAACACGACAAAACCAACAAAGTGATATGTGCGCGCATCGAAGACTCAGATCAGCCTGGGCATTCGCCCAGTCTGACCAGAGTCTTTGCTGTGCGCTTAAAGGTAGCCAAGGGTCTAGGCTACCTCCCTGCCGACATTGAATACTCTGATCTGATTGGGCGGATGCCCAGGCGGCTGATCTGAGTTTTCGCTTGACACACATGCCACTTTGTTGGTTTTGACGTGTCGCGGCTCAAATGAAGATATCCAGGAAAGGTCCTTGAGCTACTGGTGCTTAAACTAGCTTATGGGCGACACCAGGCACTCTCTTCTGATGGAGCTCAAAAACAAGTAGGCGATGGGTCTGTGTAGATACCTCCTAACTTATTAGTGGACACATCATAGTAAAAATAGAAAATTTTCAGAAAATATTTGGAAGCAAAGAGATAAGGACTCTGTGCAAGCCACAGCAGAGCAAAAGCAAACTATCATCTGGGGCCGTATTCATAAAGCCACTTAAGTCGTTGCTATGCGGTTGCTAAGGCTAAATATCTATAAAGGAGATTCCCTACAACTATGAAATTTGGTCTGGAGGAACAGTCTTTATGAAATTTGGTCTGGAGGAACAGTCTTTGTAAGACTGTTCCTCCAGACCAAATTTCATAGTTGTAGGGAATCTCCTTTTTAGATATTTAGCCTTAGCAACCGCATAGCAACGACTTAAGTGGCTTTATGAATACGGCCCCTGGACCACAATTACGAAGAGAAGACTTTGCATGTCGGGCATCAACTTTCCGAATCAATTATTCTGTACTAAATTTAGGAGACTGCCGTGGTTTAATCTGAAACCCGGCTCACCGTCAAGCAAGTGCGCTGCGACACAACAAAACCAACAAATTGGCAAGTGCGCACAGAGAAGACTCAGATCACCCTTGGCATTTGCTCAGTCCGATCAGAGACTTCGATGTCGCCCCGGAGGTAGCTTAGACACTAAGCTACACTTATCAGAATCCTGGCACCGCGCACACGCAACTGTTCGTTTTCTCTCCCTACGACTCAAATGTGGTGGGAAGCAAAGCTGTTAACTGCGGTTTAGCCACCATACATGCAGTTTGTCGCCTTACATTGATTTTTACCGTCACCATCGTATCGAGTTATACATTTTCAAGTTGTTTCAAAATGTTAAATCATTTACCATAGTCGTTTTAAATTTTTAAAGTAACTCTCCTGAAAATTCAGGCTTCGATAAGTGTTATCAAGCCAATTTTATTTTTGGTCATTGATCTGAATGTCGGTGGTAAGTCATTATCAACAGGCCGAAAGTTCTACATATGCGAATAGTTCATGATCTTTGGCCACTTTACACCGCTCCTATCCCCACGACCATTTCAAATGCTTAAGAAATACAACTACACCGTCATGGTTTGTCGCCTTTTTCAGAGGACAGCAAACATTCTTTGGCCGTATTTATAAAACGATTTAAGTCGTTGCTATGCTGTTGCTAAGGCTCCATTTCTAAATCTTTTTAGACTGTTCCTCCAGAGCAAATTTCGTAGTTGTAGGGAATCTCCTTCATAAAAATTCAGCTCTAGCAACAGCATAGCAAACACTTAAGTCGTTTTATAAATACGGCCCCTGAAGTTTAGTACTTGGTTAGAACTCTGCTAGATTAGTATCTTAGCAAACCCATCACCTAATAAGGAAATAATGCCATGTTGTCAGTGTGATATAGATTGAAAAGTTAGCCATGTACCTTAAGATGAACTAATAAACTTCCTGCGAAAGAAACTCCGGTAATATCAGTTTTGCATCCTTCTCCTTTAGGAGTTAACTGTCTAAGAGAGAGAGAGAGTGTAGTCTCTTATAGTAAAATGTTTCCTTTGGAACCCACTTTGTATAGACCTCATCCTCCAATGTAGCAGACTGGAATTCAAAAATGACGGCTATTACAGTCCCCCAACCCTACCACACAGTCAAAGTTTGTCGCTTTTATTTTGCAGGATAGCAAATGTTTTTAAAATGGGTAAACTTTGAAGATTTTGAATACACCGAAAGAAGAGAGAAGATACGCCAACGACACAGGTAAATATGCCAAGCAGTGCATCTTTGGATAACAGATGCACCCTTAAACTCAGAAGATCTGTACATTAATATAGCAGTATCAAGAGCCAAAATAGCCCTTTGGGCACACAACTTGAACCAATATTAAATCACCGTTGATTCAAAGTTATGGCGTTGAATCCAAGCAGATTAAGTGTTGTGTGCCTTGCGGAAAAATTCATAAACAATAAAAAACATGTTTTACATGTTTAAAGCACGTATAACTTATTATTTATAGCCATCAAGGTACCACAAGCTTTGAGGGTGGGTATATAAATTGCGATGGACTGCTATTGACAAGAAAAAAACTACTCCATAGGGTAAATTTCTAATTAGTTTTATACAATATATAATATATAATGCCAGATATGTCTGTCATGAAGCTTCTTAATTTACCAAAATTAATTATTATCATCTGTTTGCATTAACGTCATATTACTCCTTTTCTCTCTTGCAATGTATCTGCCTCAGAACAGAGCGATAAAAATTGAAAGAAAAGCCTGAAAACATTTACCATGCCTGAAAATAAATATAACTGAGCCGCGACACGAGAAAACCAACAATGTGGTTTTGCGCCCAGCACAGGTGCATCCGCCCAGTTTGTCAGACTCTTTGTTAAAGTGCTCAAAAGGTAGCTAAGGGTCCAAGCTACCTCCATGCGGACAGCGAAGACTCTGATCAGACTGGGCGGATGCCCAGGCTGATCTGAGTCTGCGCTGGGCACACAACCACTTTGTTGGTTTTCTCGCGTCGCGGCTCATATGAGCGGTGTCAATTGAAAAGGAACCATCTGTCTTGCGCGTACACTTATTACTCTAATCAACTTCAAAAGATTTTCACATTGCATGTTGTTTTACTTCATATATTCCGCAGCAATCATAGATTGTTCGAACAGGGAAGACTTTGATTAAATAACGAGAATGTGCTGGCTGATCTGAGTCAATTTTTTTTAGAATACACACGTTTTCATAACATTCCGCTCCTATGTACATATCTAGTTAAAATCTTATTACGTTTGGACTGCGTGGGACCTTTTTAAAAAGATCAACAACAAAACAACGAAAAAAAACTGTATCTTAGTACTTTATATGAATTAAAAAAAAAAGAAACAGAATGTAGTTAATTCTAGAAGAATTCATTCAAGCGTTCTCATACAATTCACGGCGTGTCTTATCAAATTCTATCAAAGTACAGGCAATGATCAGGAACTAACACTATCAGATCCCATGACTCAAAACCAAAAGGGAAAGAAGTTACGTACACTGACAATAGTTCACGAAAGACACACACGGAAAACATAATGAGACGCTGTTTGTGATTCAGCTACCCAAATTGATAACTCGATTTCTTCCAACCGTAGGTTATCTGTATGCCAATTTAGAGGGAACATAATAATATAATAATACTCCCCGCGGCCTCAACAAAGGAAAACACACACACACCGCACACACACACACACACACACACACACACACACACACACACACACACACACACAACTTTGAAAGTTTATATACATGTTCAATAACGCCAACCAAGACAAATACATATCCTTAAAATTCGGCATTTTCACAGTATTTTTCATGAGGTGTTCTAGCCGCACATCTTAACGGCCATTTTACTGATTATTGCACGACGATTTTTACGTCTTTTACTGTTTATTTTCATGGTGTATCGTGACTTAGCTGCGTTTCCAACCGCTCTTCCATGCGCCCATCTATCGTTATAGTAATTTCCGATTTTATTTGTTGCGAGCGGCTCTTTAAGAATCCTCATCCGCACAATGATCATGCTGATAAGAATTCGTATCAGCAAGACCGTCGTGCGGATAAGAATCTTTATCCGCACGACGACAGCATTTGAAAATTTTGGTATTTGAGAAATAAATGGTCAGTATCTGTTTCAGGTGCTTTGATATCACTTAAGAGTCATTCTCTGTAAGCATCAAAGTGCCTCCCATATAGGCTGGAAATGACATCTCTCAGATTCTGATGAAACTTGGTGTACATCAAGACATCCACCCAGGACCATCAAATCAGTATTTATTTTTTTCATTCACTGCCCCGTTACCATGGCAACAGCAATAAAGTGAAATAGGCCAGAATTGCCTGATCTGTGTATGAAATTTTCGTGAATTTAAAGCCTTTTTGCACTTGTACATATGATTTGATCAGGCAGATATAATTAAACCAGCAATAGATTATAAATATTTGTTATTTTCTCAGTATGGCTGATTGCTGACATTGCCGATATGTATTTCCATTCTGACGGTAGGTCACGTGGAAACTAGGCATGATTTTAAGTTTTTGATTTTTTTGAAAAATGACAAAATTATCAAATTTTGAATTGAATTTACACAAAATTGCAGCAATAACTTTTTTTTAATTTCTTATATTTTTTAGATCAGTTTTCATACTAAATAATATCAAAAATTTGGAATGGGTATATTTGTTGTTCAAAAAATAAATTGCTTTAAAGTTGTCTACCGTCACTGGTTTGCAGGAAATTTAAAAATTACAAATACCAAAGGAAATACATGTCTATTACTCATATATCTGTTTGAATGATCCAAAATCAACAAATTAACAAGAAATATAACCACAGTAAGGTATCCTTGCTAAACTTTGCATACAGAAGCTGTCTCACATCAAAATTTATGGGGTCTACTTACCCCACCCACTTCTTACAACAGATAACTTAAGGTTTGTTTTCTTTCTACAATTTGCTAAGTATTGGAACCTTTTCGACCAACTTTGGGAAGAAAAAACATGCATTTTTTTTGCTATAGAGCTATGAAATATAAAACAAAAGGAATTTTGTCTAGGGAAGGAACCAAAATAACATCATTTGAATTGTATAATATAAAAGATATTACAATGAAAACACTACAAAAATGTTTGAAAAGATGTATTCTTATTCTTTTATGTCTACTTGACATTTGGTCGATGATGACCGACATAATTGTTAAAGAAAGGTGTGCTAAAAGCTCTAACTAACTGATCTAATGGGGTGTAATTACCCCACCCACATTGGCCAGCAATAATAAGAGAGTTGCCATCAAAAAATTTCTTGAAAAGAAAACATCAGATATGAAGTGGAAAGAATGAATATATCTTTTTCATTTGAAAATTATAATTTCAAATTAGCCATAATTGTGTTTATCATATGACATGGCTTTTATTCAGAGGCTAACATCATTAAAAAAAAGAGCTTTTCAAGCGGCCCATTATACACCCGATCTAGTGCCATGAAGGAGTTACAGAATGAACAAGATTGTTAACAGAAAGATAAACAGGCGGATCTGATAAACTTGAGTTACCATTCTTGGTCCTAAAACATTCCCTTACATTATCACACAGGTCTGGCATTCAACACAGGCAACGAAGGCAATGTACTATAGAATTTGATTGTTTTCGCATACCTCTTAGATTAATTTCAAATTGTCATTCTTACGGACCCCGCAGTTTGTTAGACCTCTTAGTCAGACCAGTTTTTTTCAAAGAAATTCCGTCCGGTATCAATGCAGTGCTTGAATAAGGTTGTCATGGTCGTTGTTGTCCAAAAAATGTTTAAAGCATTTCTTGAATACGCATATCAATTTAGTAAAACTTTTTATTCCTATCTCAAGAGTCGGGGTTGGATGTTCCGGGAGACTATACTTGGTTTAAACATATTTTATTTCAGTCAAATGTACATATATAATCACAAATTACAAACAAACAGTTTAAGGATTTGAACGAAAGCTATTAAAAGCTTATATAGTTCACCTCATCAGACTATACTTCTGAAACAAACTTATCCTGATGAGCAGAGCAAGCAAGTTTCCTGTACGTTGTCCTTGTTCCCTGTGTTGAATGCCAGACCAGTGTGTATATACACATGACCGTAGAGTTTCGTGAAAATATTTTCAACTATTAAGGAGTTACAGAGTAAACGGGAAATTTATGCAAGGGCAGATTATTCAGGAAGTCAGCCAGAGTTGTGGTTTTTACTGAAGATGCATTGCACTATTATTATACATGTTCCTACAAATTCCAGCAAAATATTTTAATGGGTTAAGGAGTGAATGGGAGTAGCCTTAAGCAACAAATCAAACGGAAGGTACTTCAAAATTAAGTAAGGGGGAGCAACTATACTTAAATGCAACACATTATCTTGTAATACTGCGTATTGCTGTAAAGTTTCATCAAGACATTTTAAACGATTACCAAGTTGTGGTATGCACAAGATTAGTGTACACAAAAAAGCCTAAAAACTATCAAAGGGATGTAACTCTGAAACTAAGTAAGAGAGAGCAACTATTGTTAAATGCCACACACTGTTGGGACTTCATACGCATTGCTATGAAGTTTCAAGAAGATGTCCTAAATGGTTATCTAGTAACCGCACGCACAAGACTAGTCGTGAAAAAAATTCATCAAAAATGGCATAACTTGGAAACTAAGAAAGGGAGAGCAACTATTATTGTACGCGTCACTTTGCCCTATCCTAATTCATATTCTTCCTATGAAATTAGGAGCGGCTGTAACATAGTGGATAACACTCCGGACTACCAATCCAGGGGTCGCAAGTTCGATTCCCCCGCTTCTCCGGTCTTTCGGATGAGACTTTAAACCGAGGTCCCGTCTCCATATGACCTCGTTGTTGGTGGGACGTTAAACCCAAGTTCACTCACTCACTCACTCCTAGGAAGAAGATATCCCAAAGGGTTACTGAGTTATGGTGCGCACAAGAATTGTGACGGACAGACACACGGATGGACAGACACACAGATAGACAGCGCCATGACATTTTTTTTTTCAAAATGGGCGTTTAAAACTTGATATGCGTTACACTAGACTTTGATACTGGCGCAAAACGCTGTGATGCCTTATGTGACAAAAATGTTCAAATAAAGTCATTTTTCAGAGAGAGAAAAAAAACAGGCTTAATAAAAGCACACTAAAAGACTGCATAATACCCCGCCACTGCATACCAGATACAGCTTTTTTATGATTTCATACTTGTTTACAGCTCAAGGTCAGGGGGCAGATAACTATACTGAGATAAAAGAAATTACCATCGGTGGAAGCTATTATTGCTTTGATTATTTAATACATATCCCTTTCAGTTTTGATGATTTTATACAGATTTTTTTTCATGATTACATACCTGTATATAGCCCTGGGTCAGGGGCATATAAACCCTTGAGACAAAATTTTTATCACATCAGGAAGCTTGTATTAATTTGATAATTTGCTGCAAGTTTCCAGAAAATCTCTTGCAATTCTGATTTTATATTAAATTTTTTTTCATGATTTTATACATGTATATATCCCCATGGCAGGGTAGATAAACCTGTTGGACTAGATTCTGGTTGTAAAAAACAGCTGTAAATAATATTTATATCATTTCTGTGAAATCTCATAAAGATATACCAAAACTCTGATTTTTTTTTCATGATTTTATACGTGTATATAGGGCTGTGCCCGGGGAAGATAACCCTTGGAGAGAAAATTTCGATCATGCAGGAAGCTTTTATCATTTCAATAAGTTGTTGCAAGTTTCAGGAGAATCACTTTCAACCCTGATTTTATGTAGATTTTTTCATGATTTTATGCATGTATATAGCCCTGGGGCAGGGGCAGATAATCCTGGTGGACAAAATTCTGCTTGCAACAGAAAGGATATATTGTTTCAATCTTTTATGTGAATTTTCATGACGATATCTCAATGAGTAAAGGAACTACAGACCAAAAGCAATTTTTGAAACATTGACAAGGGCAATAACTCTGTCCGAAGATTTCGAAATTCGCTCATTAACAATCCCAACCAAGATATTTCCGAGACTAATGCACATGCCAAGTTTGAAGAAAACTACTCAAGTTATCGAACGGACAGACAGACGCGCGTACATACGTACAAGAGATGGATGGAGAGACACACGGACAGCCAGTTTGAAAGCATAATATCCCGCCACTAACGTGTGGCATGGTCTAATAACTTCATATGATAAACAAATGTTATACACTTGGTCATTTCATAAAAAAAATATGAAACTCACCGAAAGTTTATTTCATAAATTCCATATCAAACGACAACAACAATTTTCAAAGAGGGAGACACACACAAAAAATAGACCTGATTAACTTTCAACAAAGTTGAATGCTGATATGCATTTGAAAAGAGTATTTTCTCTTATCATAATTTCGAAGATTTTGTACAGAAAGTTTTTTTTCAGTTTTCATTGCTGCTTATGAGTGGTAATGATAGGTCTAGGCATCAAATATTTCAGAGTATCACCTCATACTTCAGAGTATCACCTTCCATGCCTACGTCAATATAATAGATCTGAAGGTTTAGAAGTCCTGAGGATACCACTAAACACATCAAAGTCAAAAGTGTGATGCTGGTGTTGAACTCTTGTTGCCTTTTATGAGCAGTAAACTATGAAGACAATTGTTGATAATATATGAAGCAAAGCAGCTGACTTACTTTTCAATCCAGTTGATATATTTGCACTTAGCTATCATTTTGAGCCCTTAGCAACCAACTTTGAACATATTTGGAAGCTTTGACTGATCTGCATATAAGGAATATCTTTTACCAGAAAGAAACTATGACGAGAACTTTGAGTAATGTTTAGCCCTGGTAGCTCAGTGGGTTAAGCGCTGGCCTACTGATTTAGCAAACCGGATTCGAATCCCGCTTGAGGCGAGAATTTTTCCTGCCATAAATGGGGTTCCATTGCATACAGCCTTTCATTATCCTATTTTCATCATCCTGATATGACTGATATACTGCTGAAAAGGACAAGTCATCCATCAATCGAGTAATGTTCAAAGCACGCTTGACTGACTTATAATATCAGTTGAAAAACATATGTATATATATTTGACTCAGGGTTTGGGCCCTCAGCAACCAACAATTAATAGATTTGAAAAAAATGGGTGAATTTCAAAAAGAATATCTATTATATGCAACAAACTATGACAATAGCTATCAGTAAAGTTAAAAGCACGTCAGATTGACTTTTAAATTTTGTTTCAAAAAAATTATTTATGCATCCTTAGCAACCAATTTGTGCTCTTAGCAACCAACTCTAACAGATTTGACACTTTAGAGGGAATCCCCACCCAAATATTTTCTCTTTAACGTTTACTTTGTCAGCATGTGTAAGTTAACTTGAAGCACAAGGACTCTTGCTCTTGCAGTCTGTTGAAACACATACGGGTATGTATTATTGTCCATAGCAACCAGTATGAGCCCCTGGCAATGGTGTGAGACTAAGGATCAAGAAATGTTGTTTGTGAACTCTGGAGACATTTCTGAATGATATTTCAAGCCCAGCAGCCCAGTGAATTTTAGAATCAGTCAAGAAAATCTATATATTTGTCCTCCAGTCCTTGGCAACCATTTTGAGCCCCAAGCAAACCAACTGTTAACAGATTTGTTACTTTGCAGTGTTCAGAGTAAATAATTATGAGCTAAGTTTTGGCCCCTAGCAATGACCTTCTATTGGATGTGAAAGTTTTGATGGAATTCCATGTTGAATATCTTTATTCACCATCAACTTTGAAATCTCTGAAGCACAGCTAAAACCTGTCAACGGACATATCCTTTGAAGCTAGATGAAGCCTAAAGCAACCATTTCTTTGCAGATTTAGAACCTTTTATTGGATTCACGAATAATATTGTTGATATCCGACAAGGAATTCAGACCTTACTAAATAAAGTTTAAAGCATGGTTGTTTGATTTTCAAGATCTGTTGAAAACCATGTGGATATATAGCCCTAAGCAACCACCTATTAACAGACTTAAAATGGTTACTGCATTTAAAAAATAATACCTTCTGTGTGTAACAAGTTAAACCAAAACGTCGCAGTAAACATAATAGTTAATGACCATCTATTTTTACCTATTTTCCTATATTTTCATAATTATAAAACAAGACAGAAAAAAAAACAAAGCTTGCAGCAAATCAGGAGCCCTTAATGCTAGAATTACAACAAATATGCATATGTTAATGTGGGCAATGTTTGATCCTTATCTGAGCTGTTGATTAAACAGTTACATAGCTTTATTTTAATTTTAACTTACAGTTGTCTCCTTAATTCATATATTCCGTTGCACACGGATATTTTTTGAAATACAGTTACTATTTTCAAATATGAAGATGGTTGCTAAGGGCTAACACTGGTTGCTAAAGTCTAAAAGTCAAACAACTGTGCTTTAAACCTTATTTATAAAGGTCAAAATATCTTGTTAAGCTTAAGTAGTGTTCTTTGTGAATCCAGTAAAAGGTTTAAAATCTGCAAATATATTGTTGCTAAGGGCCCCAATTTGTTGCTAAGGATAATTAAATACACATATCATTCGACAAGTTTTACAGGTCAAGCAGCTGTGCTTCAGATATTTCTGAGTCTGTGCTCAATAAAGATATTTCTCATCGAATTCCGTCAAAAACTTCACATCTGATAGAAGATGGTTGCTAAGGGCAAATAGTGGTTGCTATGGACGAGTCTAAACAGAGTTTCTAAGCATTATTTATAAAAAAATATGATGTGTGCTTAAAACTATCAAATGGAATTGTCTACATTAAACATTGCAAAGGAAGACATTGTTGTGTTAATTTTATTCAAAGTTCCAAATCTGTTAAAAGTTGTTGGTTGCTAAGGGCTCAAAATGGTTGCCAAGGACAAATATGTACACATACTTTTCAACTGATTCGAAAAAAATCAACAGCCTACTGGACATCAAATATCATTTACGTGCCTTCAGAGTTTAATGCTCACAATGGTCATTCCATGCATAGCTCAGCCCTAAGTCTTACATTGTTTATAGGGCTGTTGCTAAGGGCTCAGACTGGTTGCTATGGACAAAAATACATGTGTGTTTCAACTGATTGCATAAAAGAGTCCTTGTAGTTCAATATAAGTACATGTATAGCTCAAAGCTGACCAAATCAACTGCTTATCTCACTCAATTTTTCATTGTGTTCCAAGTGGGTGGGGTAATTTACCCCCCCTGTATTATACGTTATTTTCATGCCTATCATATTTTTTTTACAAATTTAGGTATTTCAACTGAAGTCTATGTGTATTTTTAGTCAGTCTACAGAACTGTTATTGAAAAAATAAAGAAATCTGCTGTTGTTTACAAGTTTGTGAAAAATCCATATTTTGGATTTTTGAAATGGTAGTCATCTTTTGACTTTCTTTATTCTAGTTTGTTAAATATACCCATTCCAATTTTTACATATATGAATCAGTGATAGTGGAGCTACAATATATTAAAAAATTATAAAAATCTATTGCTGCGTTTTTTACATATTTTGTTTCAAATTATCCCATTTTTGAGCGATTTTTTGTTTTGGTGTTTTTGTGAATACAGCTTAACTTCAGCACCTAAAAGCTAAACATGTCTTCAGAACTATGCGTCTAAGACTATAGTTATTTTCAAAATCAAGGTTTATGCTTTGGTCTAGTATAAAGATGTTTGGTAAAATCATGTTCTATGTTCATGTTATGATTGTCTGAGTTTCATGCTTTTTGTAAATTTACAAGAAAGAAAATAGTCATTTTTGAGAAAAAAGTGAACTTTGCGTTGCCATGGCAACCAAAGCACCGCAGATCGGAAATGATGCCATTTTTACCGGTTGTATGACACAACAAGTTTATATGATAAGTTTTATCAAAATCTGAGAGATGCCATTTCCCGGCCACTTTGATGCTTACAGAGAATGACTCTTAATATCTCGCATGAATGGCAATAACACGATATGAGCTTGTCTGTGGCGTCAGAGCGTTAATGCCTTCTTCAGTGGCGAAGCATCTTGACTATTGAAATAAACAGTTTGTCCATATCAGTGTGCTTGCAGACTTAGTCATGTAAGAATAAACTGTTAGATTGATCATAAATATAAAGTGGGTAAATCATCTGCTCCAGTATCGCCATTATTGAGTCATATCTAAGTTTCAGTGGTAGTATATTTACTGATGTTACTACGAGTTTCATATGCACTGTCAAGAATGTCATCCCAGCGGGCACATGACGTCAAATGACGTCGTCCTTACGTCGATACGACGTGATCACGTCATCACGTCGCATCGACGTTAGGACGACGTCATTTTAAGTTATGTGTCCGCTGGATATCTTTTAGATGTTGGTATTGTCGCTACAAGCCTCTTTTTAATCCAGTTCTGATCTTAGTGACTGAATATCTGATTTCAATTCCATTTTTACTGACTGTGCTTTCTCGCAAGGTCTTGCAACCTATTGTTCTCAGCTTTTGACTTCGAATTCTCATGAGAAATCTGTTGGGACTCTTACCCAAATGCTACGATGACCCATTTTGCTCTCTTTTCATTTCCTTACTGCTTCAAAATTTCAAATTCTGAATTCCGATTTCTGGATTCCTGGGTTCGATACCCGGTCCGGTCACTTACTTTCATTTTTCCTTCCGCTGATTCAAGAAGGACAGTTGTCAGTTACTGATGCACTTAGTACTGGTTAACCGCTTAGGAAGTCAAAGCCTGCCCAGGAATAGTGTGGTTAGGTTAACTGACCGTCCCGACATGACCATAGCTGTTTACCGTGGACGTTAAACAATAACACAACACAACAACCTATTAAATTCGAATTATGAAATTCTTAGAACAACCTGGACGCTTGACAATACTGTTCATATCGTCTGACCATCAAGTGAAAATATTGATGCGTCGTCTTTAACAAATAAGAGTTCAAATACAAAAGAACGCTTTATGACCAAAATAAAATTAAAAGGTCATGAAACTCCAGAAACAAAAGAAAATTTAAACAAAAATTAAGCAGGAAAAATTTAGACCCAGTTTAACAATCTCTTATCCTTTGTTATATATTTTAGATCATGTGTAGAAGTTACAGGCTAAACAATATGGCTAGAAGGGCAGAGGAAAATAAAACAATATCATGTTTGCACTTTTATTAGAACTTCCTTTCCCGTAAAATGTATTACGGGGAACTACATATCCCCTTTATCGCAAGAAAACAATAACCCTATAAACATGCTTACCCATGATATTAGGTGCATCTTCTACATATTGACTGAACTTTGGAATACGGCCTCCATATGCAAAAGAATGGCGTCACTGTATTCACTGTTCGCCTAACCTAACATAAAATGGTACGTCTAATTTGGTTTTAATGAGATGCTGTTCGTTTTCAACTGATCAGTTGTCTTCAACAAGAAAAGTAAAAGGACCCGCGTTGAAAAAACGTTGAAGCTGATATAAATGATCGATGACAGGCACGGAAAACAGGTACCAAGATGTACAAATACTTAATACAAAATTCCATCGAGTGTTCGAGAAATATTTCAAGGTAGCTATATACAGAATAACTGTGTTTTTGCTTGTTAAAACAAGAGAGAGTTATTGCTCATGGTGAAATCGATCAACTGTGGGGTATAAACACACACTTACAATGTCTACCGTAAAGATCCTAAGTTTTCGGGCAGATAGGTCTGTACAAACAGTGGAAACCGAGATCAGTGTGTTCCTTAGGAACCAGAATGATCAAGGTCTTCACAGTTTCCATTCCATCTGCGCATTTCTGTAGGTATTACTCTATGGTAGAACCGGAATAACAGGAAAATAAATAACAGGGCAAGGACCGGCTGTGGGCAGTCTGTTTTGGGGATATTTTTGAACTTAAACATTGTTTTTCTAGGAAACGAAACGGTGAAATGTTTGTTGTTGATTTTTTATTATTATTTTGTAACATACAATGTAAGTTTTACTAAAATAATATGCATAAGCTTGCCCCGTCGGTTAACTATATATTTTTATTACGTTTTTTCATGAAATTTAATTTTCTTGCATTTTTAAAATAATGCAAAAATATACTTATTATCAAGATAACTTCAATTTTTTTACCAGTTTGTTTCAAATATCCTATATTATAGATTATATGATTTGCAGAAATGAAAGTGCGTTCCTGTGCTAGAGATATGAATTTAAATGGAGGATGTGTAAAAAAAACTATGTAGAAATACGAAATGTGTTTTTTTTTTAGGAAAACAAAACGGTGAAAACTTTTCTTTTCTTATCCGAATGTTTTATAGCTCTTTGGGTTATTTAGCTGTTGTAATGGTTTGAATGCCCCGCCATTTCTATTCAGCACCCGACTGCCTTAATATCGTTAAAACATACTGCACATGGACCGACCCTCGTTCTTTCACTTACTATAATAATGCTACATTTTCTGCATTGCCTTGCTTTACAATCAAACAGTATATCGTGACTTCAATTCCTAATCAACGAAACCTTAGTCACGATGATAATCAGACGAAATCGCACACTCATGCTCAGAATAATTACTACAGTAACCGTAATATGAGTCTCGACGCTAAACAAATATGAAATACAGATATATCTTGGACAATTAAGATGCATGGCTGAAAGACTGTAAAGGATATTTCCGACCGTTTATAAGATTTCTTATAGTAAACATTATGAGATTGAAAACAGCACAATGAGAATTTTTTATTGTTGATACAAAGACATAATCGCTTTAATATTAGTTATTTTTCTGTGGGCGACCACGATGGGTTTTAGATTAAGACTCTCCAGTGAGCTGTTGGGACTTGAAATAGCACATGTAGACGGTAATTTATGACCATACTGACAATATCATGACATAAAGGTATGGGTATACGGCAGTCTATATATAATTATTGACCGGTCACATACAACGGTTTAAAGACAAATGATCCTGTTTATTGGGTGTCATGATCCGATCGATTATCCAACAGTCCAGTGATACTGCTCTATCATCAAAGGAATTTCTCTTTCTCACATAGGTAATGACATAACAGGGTCATAAAACCAATAAAGACTGGGGGTGTGTTCTATACATATAGAAGAGAATATTTGCCTTTAACCTTTTTTCTATGTATTCAATAGACAATATACATGGGAAACAGATTTTAAATTCTGTATCCCATTCATTTTACTGTGTGTTAAATTATGTAGCTATGTAATCGATGTACATGTACAGTATTATGAAATAAATATTGTTAAAACTAATAGACAATATAAAGAAAACATGTATAACGAGAAAGAATTAAAAATGCCTCACAGGTCTTATTCACAGCCAGTTTGCTTTTCTTCAAAAGCCAGATGACCACAAAGCTAAAAAAAAGGAGCGAAAATCAAACAAACAAACTTTAGGCATACTGTTAAATCTCACCACTGTAGGCCAAACGGCCACAAATAGGTCATCGTTTCAGGCCATGGTCAGATATTTGTTTTTCACCTTTAGCAGCAGTTTACAAGTCAGAATCATGTTCCTTAATTTTTTCTCTATGTCGATGCAAACTACCCGCTTGCTACTACTTGATTCTTATTGCTTTCTGACAGAGTATTGGTGGGTTAGGAGCCCTTCATGCAGACCAAACAGCTAACTAAATGTTTCAAACCACTGAAGAAGCAGAGGGCGAGGGTTTGGATCCAGTATAACAAGTTTCAGCTCCCCACTCCCGCCTCGTAATGTATTACTGACCGTTTAAGGAGGGTGCTTCAGTAGAGGTTTATCAATGACACATGCTCGCATGTCTATGGTCTCGTGCAATATTGGCATCTGAATAGCTGCCCATTGTACTTTCTGTTTTTTCTTGATTTGTAATCAGGTAAAAAAAGTTGCTGCTGCTTTCAATTAGGGTAGCTGAATGACCACAGGTTATAATCGATTCCACCAATTTTCGCTTCCTGCAGAGACTGTACATCATATTGGCTTCCGCCAAGACTGTCCGCGAACTCTTGCTTCCTGCAGGGACTACTGTCCTCGAAAAATGGCTTCCTGCCGAGACTGTCCGCGTGCTCCGAGACTGACCGAGAGCCTCGGCAGGAAGCAGAATCACGCGGACAGTCTCTGCAGGAAGCCATTAATCATGTACAGAAGTCTCGGCAGGTAGCAAGTGTTCGCGCCAGTCTCGGCGGAAGTCAAATATGATGTACAGTCTCTCCAGGAAGCGAAAATTGGCGGAATCGATTATACCCTGTGATGACCGCTTGTTTGGGAAAGAGCTGTTCATTTGGTTTGCCGTGCGTGTTTTTCGTGAGATTTTGTCAACTTGTGTGTGTGTGTGTGTGTCTGTGTGTGTGTGTCCCTTTTTGTTTTAAGGGCGAGCTGTGAGATTTGATTGTATTAATTCTTGATCAGTGCCTATCGTTTTACTTTGCCCTTAAGCTCGCATAGGGAAAGCAACAAAGCCAACCATTATAAGCGCCTTGTTAAAACACGACTGTTAATAGTTTGGGGCCCAGGTATTTATGTAATTATATACGTTATGGACTTTTTAAAAAGCTATTTAGGGTCTCTCTTTCCTTCTTGATACATGATGCGAACTTGCCTTCAGTTATACAGACAAAATGATCTATTTTTCAAGCTCTTTTATTCTCAGAAATTACGCCGATGTTATTAAAGTATTCAATTTAACTTCTCAAAATGTACATGTATGTTGAAAATATGATCAATCCAATTTACTAAAGCCCTTCGAATAAATTAGATAAATAAATCTCATATCGAAACCCTTTTTAGCGCGCCTTTGCACTGATCATTAGTGTCCGTGCACGTGTCCGTACGCTTTTATGCGCGTTAGCAAAAGAATTTACCTGTTTCGGTTAGCTCAGTTTCTAAGTAACTAAGGGGGACAGAGGCTTCACATTTGCTACACTGGAACATTTTAGAAATTTCCACTGAATTATGCAGTGATGCATACTGTGCCATGGCCTGTTTTTCATCGATCAGTGACCGCAGAAAAATTTGTTTCATCAGTTGCGTTTGGCTCAGTTTCGCTAAAGTGTTACCGATATCTGTTCGCATATACTACTTAACAATATATACTGAAAGGATTTAAAAACTTCCACTTTTTATTGCTGGCTGCTGATAAGTTCACTCATGACAGTGATGAATATTTAACGACAAAATGCTTGAAACTTATCAAATTTAAAGATTACGCATTTCATTGTATCATTTAGTTACATGACGTCAGTAAAAAAGCGTTACGTCACTGAAATGCATAAGGCGATGCCGGCGCTATCTTATGCAACACCCTTTTCGACTATTTCTTACTGTCTTAATATTGTGACGTCATCCACGTTGATTTGCAAGTATCACTGCGGATGATGCTGTCGCGCAAAACCTATTACGGAGACGGCGTCGACGTTAGTTAACGTCATGATATCTGGTTTTTAATCTCGGTTAGGTGCTTTTCTGACGGTCTTTTGAGTTTCCTGTAAACAGTGCACGTCGTCTGAGATTGTAAATTGCTGTAATTAATGCATAAAATTGTACCGCGACGTCACTTTTTGAAATTTCAGCATTTATCTGGCCCAAAAGTCTGCGCCTGTTTGCGATATTTAGGCGCGGTAGGCAAAATAAAGCCACTGGCCGAGTTCAAACTTTTAAAATTCAATTTGATATTGTAAGAGAAATGTTTCATCAGAAAACTGTATACATGAAGCTATTCATCCTTATGTAAACGGTACTTAGAACACGAGGAGCACGTGCTTGTTCCTGACCGATTCGGTTGAACGACTTCAGATTCGGTATATTGATATAATCAGGTATAAGAGAATATATATGCTGTAAAAGTTTGGTGGACGTAGCTGCATTCATTTTCGAGATATTCAAAATTAATGAGTGGAAGTTTTTAAATCCTTTCAGTATATAAAGCGTTCGGCTTTAATATACCGTTAATATACTTACAGATACTTACAGATCCTTTTATGGTACATGGGCCCTCTACCAGAAGAGGATCTGTAAGTATCTGTAAGTATTTTATGGCGACCGTTCCAGCTCGGCTGCCAGTGCAAAGATATAAACGAGCTTTTATGATAGAATACATAGTATATTCGAGCCGCGACACGAGAAAACCAACAAAGTGGTTGTGCGCCAAGCGCATACTCAGATCAGCCTAGGCATCCGCCAAGTCTGACAAGACCCTTCGCTAAGCGCTTAAAGGGTAGCTAAGGCCATGCGGACAGCGAAGACTCTGATCAGACTGGGCGGATGCCCAGGCTGATCTGAGTCTACGCTGGGCGCACAACCACTTTGTTGGTTTTCTCGTGTCGCGGCTTATTTATATAAACAGAAAGATGCTTACAGGCAATAGCATACTACGCCAACACGTGTCTTATGGAAACAAAAGGATTGTTAAGACAGAGTTGTTGTCTCCGATAAATAGAGAAAGAGACGCAAAAACTTGGGTTGAGACAATCCGCGCTGCCTTCACTAAAGCCCCAGTCACACACACACATTACGGATAGGGCGGACAGTTGCGGATAAAATCCTCAGTTTATCCGCAGAATTTGTGGGCGTGGCCTAATTTTGTTTAATGAATTTACGGATATAGTTACCAATAGATGCGTATGGATACGGATAGGTACGAACTACTAACCTTCCGTTACCTTCTGTAACCTTTAGATGCGGATAAATACCTTCAGATGCGGACTGTTGCGCATGCCTAGCGGATAGAAGACTAGAAAAGATTAACTGCGACGTACACATCTGTGTCTACTCCTTGTTGCTCCAGTCACACACACACATACGGATTGTACGGATACTACGGATGGCCCGTCCGTATATATCCGTTTTATCCGTAATGGATCCGTATCAGATCTGCAGAGTCCATAACTGTCCGTATCATATCCGCAGAGTCCGCAGGATCCGCGTCGAAATTTTGAAAAGTTTCAAAATTCGGGCGCGGATGAGTAAACCGTAATGGTGCGTTACTAAACGCATATATCCGCATCTATCCGTATCTAATCCGTGTCGCATACGTATCTATTCCGTATCTTATCCGTTATTGAACCTATCATTCCGCAGTCCCACTCCAAGTTGAGAACCGATACGGTTTCAAGCGAATCGTTACCTTTCGTTACGGAAGTTACGGGTCTCGTTCGGCGTACTGTAACGGACTGTTTTCTACAGTAACGTTTCAATACAAAAAGGTTGCGTTCCAATACTGACAGATACCTACAGGATAGTTTGGAGAGGCGGCTGTACGGTAACAACACCAGTAGGGAGGGGGGGGGGGGGGGGGCAAAGAGACAGAGACTGTATCTAAGGACTACTAAAACAGAGAGGCCGGGTCGGTGCAATGGCAGTGACGTATGGTGCAGTTATTGTGCGATGTTATGTTTCTTATTTGTAACAGCCTAGTGGGGTCATCTTTTCATGAACATGCCAATAGCAAAAGTAGGGCCATCATTCCATAATCTTATTTGACTTTTATCAATTTGAATTAGTTGTCCAATATAGGACAAAGTAATTTTTTTATTAATTACAATTAGTTGTCCAATATAGGACAAAGGTTAATGGTGAAATGAAGCAATAAAGATCTACTGGTCAGGCTTGAGTAGCCGAAACTTCGAAGATGGCCCATGTTCCTTCTTTCGAATGTGTTCTGTGCTCTTGAATGAACTCTTTTAGATTTCTATTTTACTTCAGTGCCACTGGTTTCGTGCCGTGCGGCGACCGTAAAACGTCTTCCCGTACGTCACCTATAGTGCAATTTATATATTTTTTTTCCTTTGAGATCAAGAAAATATTCTGAGATATCAGAAATTTTCGTTTGGTTTAAATTTATAGTCTAGATTATTGCATTTTTTTCCTTTTAGATCCTTTATGGTACTAATTAGTCTTTGAATTTACTGCCTTATCAAAATTAAGAAATTACATTATGCTTTCTCTGGTTTTCGTAACCAAATTATATCGGGGTCACTGATGCGGTTTGAGTAGCCGAATTCTCAAAGTATGGTCCATGTACCTTCCTTCGAATGTGTGCAGTGTTCTTGAAGGATTAGAATAGTATCTACTTTATCAACTGCCGACTGAATATCTATGTCAACCAAGCAGTAAATGGGTACCTTTTTCAAATCAGGGAAGGACAAGGCAGCGAAAGGAGAGAGATGGGCTTCGCCGTTCATATGCTATGCCCAAGATACATTGACCCTAACCACCTACTCCCACCCCTCCTCCCCCAAGCCACCGCCCCTACGGTCATTAGGCTATAGGAAACCTTTACCTTACCCAATTTATAGTTTGAATCCAGGTATACAAATTTAAATAAAAATCTAATCCTTCATGAGCACAGAACACTAAACACATTCGAAAGAAGGAGCATGTGCCATACTTCGAGGTTACGATTTTTAGAGCCTCATAAATGACCCTGACATGACCCATTACTTCCGTAGCTAAAGGTAAAGCTCCGTATGAAACCGTATCAGTCCTCAACTTGGGACTGCGGAATGATGGGTTCAGTTACGGATAAGATACGGAATAGATACGGATGAGAAACGGATTAGATACGGATAGATGCAGATAAATGCGTTCAGTTACGGACTTTTACGGTTTACTCATCCGCGCCCGAATTTTGAACCTTTTCAAAATTTCGACGCGGCTCCTGCGGACCCTGCGGTTATGATACGAACAGTAACGGACTCTGCGGATGCGATACGGATCCATTACGGATTAAATGGATAGATACGAATAGATTCGGACGGCCATCCGTAGTATCCGCAGAGTCCGTATATGTGTGTGTGACTGGGGCATAAGGCCTGCATATACATGATTTGCAGCCGGTGCAAAGGAACCTTGAGTCATGTGTGTAAAAAGATTTAAATCCGCCTAAGTGTTTGCGCAAACAGGTCACTTGTCATATTTAAGATGGTTCATGAGAACAGGAAAGACTCTGATCAGACTGCGCGGATGCGCAGGCTGACCTGAGTCTTTCTTTGTCGCATATACATTAAGGCTCCTTTTCGTGCGACGTTAATTCGTCATGACACTGAGTGGTCTTCCCGCTGATCGCTTCAAGGCAGGTCTTAGGGGTAGTTGCGGTAGTCTTCTCTTCTTGTCTTTTTTTTTTCTCTGTGCCTGGACGGATTGTGCAATGGGATCGTGGCCTTTTCTATGCATATTCATTTATATTTTATAAACATGTACTATAAATTAGTTATTGCACAGTTTTGTTGGCAACCAGACCTGAATGATGTGGTTATAAAAACCCACGCATAATAATCTTGCATTTACAACACGCAAATTACCATCTTAAGTTTGTAAACAGTACGTCCTGAAAAAAAATATTTCATTAGGAATTTCCTCAGCTGCTGCATTGGATATTTAATTATACCAAAACAGAGTGATATATTAGTTCAGGTCTATCATGCCAAACTCAGTTGCCATAGAACACTAGAAGTTGCTATGTGACGTTTACTTCCTATTTTATTTCAATACTGTTTAATCAAAAATATAAATATATAATAAGTGATTTTTGTTGGGTTTTTCGATTGGCTGTTAACCGTTAATTCCTGTATAAAAAGAAGATATGTTACTTCCCAGCAGCTATTGACGTTTCAAAACTATTAGAAAACATTACAGTTGTAACAAAGAAACAAAGAGACATAAAACAACTGTATATAAAACGACGCCATGGGTTCTAAATTGATATTTATAATGGTAACATTCATTTCAGTGATATTATTAAAGACTTCCTTGGCACAGGATATAGACGATGGGGCACTTAGAGCACGATTTATGAGATTAAGAGAAATTATTATGGGTAAGTTAATAGATTTAAAACGAAAATATTATAATACAGTTGACTCACGTTATCTCAAACACTGATTATCTCAAAGTACCCTGTTATATCAATATAGTTTGGACACATTTCATATATATTTCAACTTCTGTGATCTCAAAATGGTTTTATCTCAAAGCAAATTTTCTGAAATAAGAAAATTTATATTGAGATATCAGTAGTTTGAGATGAACTTCGACTTCGAGATTCGAGAGCTGACTGTACTTCCTGATATGAAAACGTTGGATTATGGCACGTGCATTTGGTAACATCCGTTTGCAACATTTAGACGCGTACTTACATCAGATTCTTATTTTTTCTTGCAATTGAATCATTTAGTAATCATATGTTAGTATGACTCATTCTGAAATAGTACGAACACTTACAAGTTTCTGCTCATATCCCAGGAGGCGCACAACACTGATCAACATCGAATCAACGTGGATTCAACGTCCTGTTGTTGAATCAAATTTGATTCAGTATTGATTTAATGTATGTTAAGTGGCATATCACGTAGCAGACAGACAGACAGACAGACAGACTAAACTTTATTCTCTCAAGACATAAAACATGACATTTGAGTAATCGCATATTAACACACTGTAGCGAACGTGAAATAAGTTTTAGTAGGTTCAAGGACCGGACATTCTTAGAAAATATTTTTTTAATATGTTGATTTTTACAATAGATCAGGCGACTATACAAACAGGCTGACATATACATTATTACTCTTTATGCTCATTACGCTAATTTGAGGGAGAACATGTTGTTTTCGTAGGACTCATTTCAAAATTTTCACTGCATGTTTGATGTGATAAATTTACTTGTACCCATAATAAGTATCAGTTTTTGGTGGACATTGTCAATATAATAGGCCTAGATAAACTGATTTTAGAAACTTTATTGAATAAAACCACCGCAAATTTCTCTGAATCCATCTTTTTATCAAAGGTTAAAAAAATATCTTATAACAATTTCATTACCGTGGACTATACATTTTCTTGAAACTTTGCTCAGCGTACATTCTAGGAGAGAGGCATTTTTTCTTTTAGATAATTTTTTTTAAACATTTGCATATAAAGTACATTACTATTGTATCACCTTCCAATCTGTGTAGTTTTGGGGCAATCAGTGTGTTATGCATACTATTTATATACACCTCCTATATGTTAAGGGTGAAGATTTAAGAAATATCATATCCAGCAATTGGCCTATTACCACGGAGACCACCTATTTTACCAGGTAGTGAAAAGTAAATTAAAGATCAATGATAAGAAACAGACAGATTCATTTAGTACATCATACCATAAACACCAAATGTAAAGTCTGAATAGATAGAGTTACTGGTAAATTTCAAGCCGTTTTGGCCTCTTTTCGGCCATTTCATTTCCGTGTATAGTCTTATTGATTTGAAGAGCAGACAATATCTTGCAAAGTAGTAGTTATTAACTAAATATTCAACAATAACAATAACAAAAAAGAAAGAAGGAAAAACAGAAAGAGAGAACATCTATATTCCTTAAATATGTTGCAAATTAGTAGTTATTAACTAAATATTCAACAATAACAACAACAAAAAAGAAAGAAAGAAAAAGAGAAAGAGAGAACATCTATATTCCTTAAATATGTTGCAAAGTAGTAGTTATTAACTAAATATTCAACAACAACAACAACAAAAAAGAAAGAAAGAAAGAGAGAAAGAGAGAACATCTATATTCCTTCAATGATTTCCAATGGCTACGGCATAAGGTATGCAAAGTTAAAGAAAACTTAGTCGTACTGGAATTCAATCTGCCTCCACACTTCGATCATTTTGCCTATCGGCACAAAGTCACCGACGTCGTTTAATACAAACTTTCTTCAGTCATATGACCGCTTTGTTATGCACTACTATAACAATTACGTGATGTGGGGCTACTTTCTATGCATACAAATTCTCAAAACGTAATTTGTGAAAGGTTGGTAACTTCGGACAGCGGGTAAATTCGGACAAACCACAGCGAACGGTGAAAATCCAGATAAGATGGCTCATAATGAGCCGTACCATCAGGATTTTCACTGTTTTTCCATTTAATTTCGTTTTAATTCCAAAATTGACGTATAAAGGAAACAATGTCACTGTCCGAATTTAAGCGCTGTCCGAATTTACCCGACTTTAGCCTATATCAAAATCTCAAACTCGTGGTCATATGATACGACATTCATAAACAAGCCTTCTGAAAGTTGCCGAAGGCTCGTTCATGAGTCTCATATTAAAAGCCACTGACTCGTTTAAGATTCTCTAGATATTTGAGCCTTTACAGAAAAAGAGAAACATTGTATTGCTAACAACAAATAACATTCTGCGCATTAGCACATTCTGGTCATTTTTGTTCTATGTTCACTTTATTGAGTCTTCATAACGTGAAATAAAGAAATGATCATTCTGCGCTGATGTACATGTAATCCATCCCATTCACCGAATGGCCAATATAACTATTCTATTCTATTCTATTCTATTCTAGGGTCTTGGTGTTTACCGTCTCCATGGTCGCACGGATTAACTCCATAGTGCCACTGCAAGACGTTGGCCAATATAACAAGAAATATTTCACCTATATAATGCATCAGAGTCTCACGATTCGAATACCCATGGGCTATGGAACTATCTAATCGAAGAAAAAAGTTTATTAGGCCAATTATTTAGATGTCATTTTCAAATATATATTCAAACTAGGGATGGCGATTAGCTAATTTGCAAATGAGAATAATAATAGTAATAATAATAAAAATACCTGAAATAAGAGAATGAAAAAATAACAACTGTCAGTCGCGGTTACTTGTAAATAATTAAAGTTTATCGGGTGCAATAATTACGTCATGCAACGTTTAAGTGAAACTAATGCTTCATCAAAAGTTATTTCAAAACGGGGCCATAAAACAGGGGGAACGCAGAGTGCGTTCTATACAGTGGAGAGGAGAAAAATGTCTTTAAGCCTGGGCCACTCTGTTTAAATGTAAGGTCACTCTTATTAAGGGAGGTCAACTGTATTGAGCTAGTTTGTTACCAATGTGACATGCATCAAATTTACTAAATAAAATTGTATTAATGTAAGTAATCCCTGATTCCTTCCGGCTTGCATCAGTAAATGTGGCTCGAGGAGGGATGCCCATTGCCTGCCGAGACCTGCCAATCACCAATTTATTTCAAATTTGTAGGGTATGGCGACACTTTGAATGAGCCCAGACACGACAAAACAAAAAAAGAGGCATGCGCGCCTCGCGAAGATTCATAACGGCCTTGGCATACGCCTAGTCTGGTCAGCGTCTTCGCTGTCCGCATGTAGCTAGCTTAGATCCTTAGCTACCCTTTAAGCGCACGGCGAGGACTCTGATCAGACCGGGCGGCTACCCAGACTGATCTGAATCGTCACTGGGCGCACATACCACTTTTTTAGTTTTGTCTTGTCGCGGCTCAAAAACAAACTTCGATACCGTATTGAAGGTCAGGAGTTGACCAGCATTCGTATCTCGTTGTATAGCGGTTCCTTGCTTTTCGTTCTGTGGACTTGAATTAGACATAGATATGAATAGCGGGTATTTGTTATATCATTCCTTGTTCAAAAGGAAATTGTTATAAGCATATTTTCATTAGCCTTGTCTGATAACCGGTATGAGTGTTGCTTCTCTCTTGACGGTATCACCACCAATCAAACAACTATGAGTATCACTAACAGGCTTAGAATTAATTTAACTCCCATTAGGCTGCATTCCGCGTCTTCTGTACGGATTCCTAATTCAATAAATGATTTTAAAACTTTCCAACCTTCAGTAAGAATAAGGCCTTTAAATTTATGTTCTTCCTTTTCAGTCAACCTCAATGGGGTATCAGATTTTAACGTTCTTCGCAATAACCCCCATGTTAGATTAACTCCAATTAAGTCCCCAATACTTCACAAGTATTCCAATCCCTTCAAAAGACCTGGAATGTATCCTAATATCTCTAAGTGCAAATTGTTGCAAACTGCATTTCCATTAGGGTTTAATGACAACATTTATCAAGAAGGTAACATTTCGAAAATGCCTAATTTTGATGTATTTTCTCTTTTTGATATTCCAAAACGCAAGCATAGAAGTCATGGTTTAAGAAAAAATGGTAACATAAAACGAAAAAAATACTGCTGTTAAGAAAACCAATGCTTCCCTTAAAATTTTGTCGGAAATACTAAAAAACCAAGGTCGACATTCTATGCTCTCATTTTTATGTTCTCTTCCGGTTTCTGTTAAATGCATTTTAGATAATGAGGCTAATAAGTTCTACGATAAAGGTCATCAGCTGTACGAGGCCGCACTCCTGACAAGATGTTATACTCAACATGCTCTTCGTCCACTAATCGAATCTGAGATCAACCATAAAAGACATTTTCTCAAAATTCCTTTTATAAATAAAGGAATTGATTTTATTGACCTACAAAGTATTTTTAAGGATCGGTCTGTAACTGCATCGATCCCGGATTATTTCGTGAATAAGGAGCCACCTATCATATGTTATGAATATAACAAACCAATTAGAAACACTATATTTAACTTTAATAAACTGGTCTCAGATCTTGATGTTCACACAAATACACCCGATACATGAGATTGTATACACCTTTCCTATAATTCAGAGTCTGTTCGAGTTTTGTCCCTTGCAACGCCTATGACGTCATCTATAGGATATGCTTTTGTTTTTCATTGTGTACCCAAATAAATGCCGGTTTTCCGTATATTCAAAACTAATATTCAACGGTTAAAATTAAGACAACTATATTGTTCCAACTATATTTAGCTCTTTCTTTGTCGGAAAATAAGCTTTATAACTTATATCATATGGGAATTTGACATAAAAATAAAAAAAAATCCGACTAAAATTTCGGGCCAAAATCAGTTACCGTAATCAAGAGCATGTATCATCAGTACAGCTTCCAAAACATAAGGAAAAGAAAGAAATTCGCGGAAGATGTTCAGACCGTTATTACAAAAGATACAAAACGAACGATTAGCTGATTATAAAGCAGACACACCCTAAAAATGACAACAAAGTGTGCTGACATGGAATTCGTTTGTGTAATCACCGAATCGCGCGCATTGCCGCAATAAACAAACACCTTATGATTGTGTATTACCAAGACACGTGTTCCGGAGGCAGCTTTAAGAACACCCTACCGTGAAATGGAAACGATCAAATAAATTTTACCGAAGATAAGCAAAAGATGGAAAAAATAATATAAATTTAACCTCGGGTTCAAACTTACGGAAAGGTCTGGATGCTGATGCTTTTAGATCGGTGTATCGCACAAGAAACCATAAATATCAGCGCTATAATCTATCCGGTAATAATGCGTAGTTACTACCTGAATGCTGACGTTTTACATGTCGGAAAAATGGAAAGAATTTTTCTGATTTACGAAACTTATTTATACGAAATATAGCTCTTTTATATTAAACAAACGTGAATGTATTGCCGGGGTGTTAAAACACGGCGACGATGAAAGGGATCATGAAAATCATGAGCGACTTGTCGGGATTCTCAGTATGATATTAAAATAAAAAAAAACTATAAATAAATAAAAACTGTCACATGACAACAGGGCAATTCTACTTTAATTTGGTCTTTCAATGTAATTTTGCAGTTCACATTTATAAAACGCCTGCTTTATGCATGTTATGTGCGCTTGCAGTTGTACTGAATTATATGGGATGCTCCTATAGATGACGTCATAGGCTACTTGGGTAGATAACTCGTGCGCGACTTTATCATTTTATAGGAAAGGTGTATAGACTCCAAATTTATCTATCCTGCCGCTGGCCATGTCATTACAGGGAATCTTAATATTATTTCAGATTCAAGAATTCGTAACATTATTTCGAAGGGTCCAAAATATAGATTTCCTAACCGTATTGATTTCAAAAAATGTAGGGAAGATATTGCCTGTTCTTTAACTGATTTTGGTAATCGATGGTGCAAGCGGGTACATGTTGAGTCTGATGCCTTAAAGGAATGGAAGGTGAACATTTTTAATGTAATGGATAAACGTATTAAATTCTATTCCCAAAACACAAATCTTTTGCCGCCTAAACCTAAATCAACATTCCGTCACCTGAAGTTGGGTATCCAGCAGTTTCATAGTAAGTACGTTCTGGTTCCAGCAGACAAGACTGCAAATAACGTTGTCGTTGTTTGACGGTTACACTATATTAACACATTGAAACAAGAACTTGGCGGCACTAAGGCCTATGAAGAGACTTCAGAAGACGAAAAGTATGTTGTCTTTAGGCACTGTAATGATATAGCCCTCAAGTTTTCTGTAAATGTAGAGGAACGGCAGGACAAGCTTCCTACGATGTACTGGTTACCTAAACTTCATAAACGACCATATACATGTAAAGCCAGGTTTATTGCTAGTTCGAGTGCTTGTACCACTACTGAACTTTCCAAATTATTAACTTCTTGCCTTACCGCTATCAAAATTCATGTAATTAGGTACTGTGAAAAAGTTTACGAACGGTCAGGAAAAAATTTGTTTTGGTCAATTAAAAATTCTACCGGGGTTCTTGATAAACTGAAGTCTAGAGGATATCGCGCGTCTAGTTTGTCTACATACGATTTTTCTACACTCTATACAACTTTGCCCCATAATTTAATAAAAAAGAAACTAATAAATTTAATTGAGACTACTTTTCAGATAATTTTGCTATGATAAACATGCTTTTTTTTACTTCCGATGACCAAAAAAGGTTTAAAATGTGGTCTTGCCAAAATGTTTGTGATGCTTTAGTATATCTTCTAGATAACATTTTCATCAGATTTGGTACTAAGTTACACAGACAAATTATAGGAATTCCGATGGGTACTAATTGCGCTCCTCTTGTAGCAGATTTGTTTCTATTTTGCTATGAAAGAGACTTTATGATGTCTCTTTCTGATGATACTCAAACTCATGTCATTGAAGCATTCAACTCAACGTCTAGATACTTGGACGACCTTTTAAATATTGACAACCCTTATTTTGAAGAAATGGTTAGTCAAATTTATCCTGCTGAATTGCAGTTAAATAAAGCAAATACTTCTGATACCGAGGCCCCATTTTTGAATTTACATTTATCTATTTTAGATGGATTTGTTTCATCTAAAATTTATGACAAACGCGATGATTTTGATTTCGACATTGTTAATTTTCCGTTTTTGGATGGTAGTGTTCCCCGCACCACTTCTTATGGTGTTTACAGTTCTCAGCTTATTCGCTTCGCTAGGGTGTCTAGTCATCTGGCTGACTTCAATGCTCGTAATAAAAGTTTGACTGCCAAGCTTTTACAGCAGGGGTATCGGTATCATAAACTTCGGAAAGCTTTTTTCTAAATTTTATCGTAGACACTTTGAATTGGTTTCTAAATATAATATAGGGTTAAGGTCACTTTTGCAACAAGGCCTATCGGAACCTGAATTTTATGGTGACTTAGTATATAAATTACGCAAAATCGTAGGGAAAACAGAATTTCCCGATCAATTTAAGAAAATTATCATACGATTTAAACGCATTGGCTATAACATAGATGTAATGCGACAGTCTGCATGCTTAGTGGTTAACCAAATCACGGTTGACAACTTTGCTGTCCTCTTTAATTGCACGCCGGTGGGTCGGGGTTCAGACTCTATGATAGCCCCTACATAAAGCTATATATTAGTTGGTTGGGGCCGGATGTTTGTCTGTTTCTTGGCCCACCGAGGTTCAACTGGTGGTCTTCTTTTGCTCCAGTACTCCAGTGGTATTGCTGACGCCCCAGTGATCTCCGGGTGTCTCAACACGTTTTGGCTGTCGAGTCCTCATCCTTGCTTCATCACGGTCTTTTCTTGATCTTAATTGTTGACCGTGATGACTCTCTGATGAGTTAGGGGACCTCCATACGAACCGAACTACCAACTAATTGTGTGCACCGCAGCGGAGGGTGAGGGTGAAGGTTTGGGCCCAGTAAAACCGGTTTAAACCCCCCAGTAGTTATTACTGACCGTCCCAAGGCGGTACTTTTGTTGCGGTTGCATTTGTTTTATGTTCGGTGCTGTTTAATTTATTGTGTTCTCAGTTTAATCCTTCTATCATAAAAATAGAAAATAGGTAAAAATAATTGTTAAATGTTTTTCATATAATTTGCTTAGTCCGTTGTAACCCGTCTGTTGGTCTAAATTATTTACTTCAATAAAGATAGCTGAGTTGCCATCTATTTGGGAAAGAGCTGCTGACTCGGCTTATCACTTGTAATTTATTGTTTGTTGGGATGTTTTTGTCAATCTTTCCCTTTGATGTTGGGGATAGGGTTTGGGATCTAATTCAGTCAGTTCCTGAAGTGTAGTTACTCTTTAAATTTGATACATGTATAATGAAATCACTTGGCCGACACCGCTGCTGGTGAACAATTTATCCCGAGACTACCTTCAATTCAGTAAATAGTAGTTTAGAGCTGATTTTGCTTCTTTAGCATTGGAGACAGTACCTTTTAAAAATATTGGTTTAAATTAACCTCATTCAACTATAGTAAATTATCTAAACCGAATCTTTGTGAATTTTTGCTTCGTTTGGTTTGTTGTTTGACGGTTGCACTACATGAATACTTTGGAGCAGGAGCGGAGAGGCACAAAGGCTTGTGAGCAGACTTCAGCGAAAGAGAAGTCTGTCATCAATGACCACATTGTCATATAGCCACTAAATTTGCTGATGAATTCCTACATTCTATTAGCTACCTAAACTTCACAAACGACCATATAAGGCACGGTTTATTGCTCATTCTAGCTCAATCACGACTACCGAACTATCAAAATTGCTAACTTCTTGTCTTACTGCAGTCAAAAATCATGTTATCTAATATTGTGAAAAGGTCTATGACAGGTCGGGTTAAAACCTGTTTTAGTCAATAAAAAGTTCATATGAAGTATAAGCTGAAATCGGGAGTCTTTTGTGAGTCCAGTTTGTCTACATACAATCTTTCGAATTATATCTACCTTGTCGAGGTGTACATTAACTATTAGCTACGATGGTGCCCATATGCTGTCGCAAGTACAGATGTATTCTAGGATTCTTAGATTACTCGTTGCAAGCTTCACTGTTTCAAATATTTGCATTTAGGTGTTCCTCGTGCCTTGTTTTTACTTTCATTTTTATTACATTAATAAAATGTTTTATATTTTTTCTTTACAGAATGCAATTGTCCTGCTAACTGTATGCTCCGTTTGAAAATGTGTTTAGGAAGTGGCGAATGTAGTTCTTGCAAAGTACCAACATATGGTAAAAGATCTTGGGTAAATAACCATTATATATGAGCCGCGACACGAGAAAACCAACAATGTGGTTGTGCGCCCTGCGCTGACTCAGATCAGCCTGGGCATCCACCCAGTCTGATCAGACCCGTCACAAAGTGCTGAAAGGGTAGCTAAGGGTCTAAGCTACCCTCATGCGGACAGCGAAGACTCTGATCAGACTGGGCGGATGCCCAGGCTGATCTGAGTCTGCGCTGGGCGCACAACCACATTGTTGGTTTTCTCGCGTCGCGGCTCATTTTTTTCCGGAATCCAACCTACATTGTTGACATTCTACTGACCTATTACCCACTCACACACCTACCTATTCAAGACTTCATGTCTACTTTTGATCATATAAAACCTGCTTATTAATTTTAAAACAAAATATGTAAGATAGAGAATAAGGAACTAATTCAATCACAGCGCAAGATATAATTGTATTGTTTCGCAGACTTTTAAACCTCTTACAGCTTGAACGAGTGCAAAAGACACCGAATTGGATTTGCTTAAGGGAACTCCGGTTTTGGGTTAACATAACTCTTGAATTCATAGGTTTGTCCTTTTTTGAGTAGGAGTAGATTCTCGGGGGAGTGTATTCTCTTTAAGGAGCAAATTGTTTCCTTAAAAATGGATGGATGGATTGCGATTTTACGTCCTTTCCAACAGTACTTCTGTCATACCTGGACGATGGGATAGTGATAATAAAAGATTGTGAGCAATGGAAGGACTAGCATAGCAAGCAAGCGCTTAACCCACTGAGCTACAGTGGATCCTTCTTTCCCATTCAAGAAAGGCTGCGTCGTCAAGGTAATTGAAATCGATAGAGAAATCATCACAGCCTTAGCATAAAAAATTTAGTCTTGTGAGTTTGACCTCCCGTTAAGTAGTGAAAACAAGCAATGATCAAGAACTGGGGCCGTATTCATAAAACGACTTAAGTGGTAGCTATGCTGTTGCTAAGGCTAAATTTCTTTGAAGGAGATTCCCTACAACTATGAAATTTGCTCTGGAGGAACAGTCTTACAAAGACGGTTCCTCCAGAGCAAATTTCATAGTTGTAGGGAATCTCCTTCAAAGAAATTTAGCCTTAGTAACCGCATAGCAACGACTTAAGTGGCTTTATGAATATGACCCCTGTTAAAATCAAATTCCACATCCAACCCACGACACCAAACTGCGAAAATTAAAGTATACGCTTTTTGAATCATGACATTTTACTCATTTCTCATGGTTACGCGAAGCAACAGCACAAACAGAAAGGTAACAGGTGCGGATAGCTAAATGAACAGAGGCCGTATTTACAAAACGACTTAAGTGGTTGCTGTGCTGTTGCTAAGGCAAAAATTTCTATCAAGGAGATTCCCTAAACTGAAATTTGCTCAGGAGATTCCCTACAACTACAAATTTGCTCAGGAGGAACAGTCTGAAAAAGACTGTTCCTCCAGAGCAAATTCCATAGTTGTAGGGAATCTCCTTCATGGAAATTTAGCCTTAGCAACAGTATAGCAACCACTTAAGTCGTTTTATACGTTTTATAAATATGGCCCCAGCTCTTTCCCAGACATCCTGTTATAAAGGTAGCCTGAACAGAAAATAATTATTCTGGGCATACAAAACATCTATTTGCATATTTGCTGCTTTGATCTATAGAGACCTATAACTTTACATCAGAATAAAATACATGAAATTTTGTATCAGAACTATATAGAACTGAAACAACCGAATTTTCGAAGACTACAGATTAAGTAAACACAACAACCAATAACATCGTTAAACCACCTAAGAGCATTAAGCACTAAAACCACTGGCATGGGTTGTGTGTGTGTGTGTGTGTGGGGGGGGGGGGGGGGGGGGGGGGGGGGCGGAAGTGGCGTTTCAATTTTTTACGGAGCAGCAACCCTCGCCCTAGCTTCAATCGTGATTCAAATGACATTTAATTCGGTCCGCTCAGTTGCCAAACAAGCATTTTTCCTCAATAATTTAATCTAATTCATTGTTGTGATTAGATTGTCCCGCAGACTGTTAAAGTTCGTATGAATATAAAAGTAGAAACCTGAACCCGTAAGTTGATTATAACTTCTGAATTTCCTTAAAAGCATATATTTGAAAACATTACCAACAGTTTTTGTTTCGCTTGCGTGTATAGGACTGGCTGTTAGAATTCGAAAGAGATAATAGAAAGTTATAGCAGACTTTTTATTTTCTAAAAATGAAAACCATACTTGCGTGTTTGCCCTACTCTTGAGAAATGAGCCGCGACGCGAGAAAACCAACAATGTGGTTGTGCGCCTAGCATAGACTCAGATCAGCCTGGGCATCCACCCAGGCTGATCAGACTCTTTGCTAAGCGCTTAAAGGGTAGCTAAGGGTCCAAGCTACCTCCATGCGGACAGCGAAGACTCTGATCAGACTGGGCGGATGCCCAGACTGATCTGAGTCTACGCTAGGCGCACAACCACATTGTTGGTTTTCTTACGGTTGCAATGATAAAATCGATTCTTTTGAAAATTTCACAGACACAGACTGTAGTTCGGTAAATGTGAAGAGACTTTTCGACGGTTCTCAACGTCGGTCGGACAGTCATGTACATCGACGATATAACCATCCTATCTTACACGATGGTGTCACATTCGACTATCTCCTCCCTTTTGTAAGACAACCGTTAGGTCTTCATCATATTCGTACTAAACTATATGCATTGTCTTTATCTAAGTTGCAGTACTTTGTACAGAGGTTCTGAACATGAAGTCCTTCTCGACATACTCTTGGGTATAAGCTGACCGGCATTATGTTAGATATTGCTAAATACAAACTGTTTAGACCCGTTTGTACTGGTTCCACTTAGGTTACCAAGCGAAACTATTTGAAAATCGGGTTCGGTATAATAGGTCTGTATACTAATAATATAAGCAATATACCAAATATAAGCGATATACTGAATTACAAAGATATCAAAGCAGCTATTCCACCTTACTTTAAAAATCAGAATCCTCCTGTAATTTCCAACAGTTATACGCCTCCTATTGCAACCGAAATCTTTAGTAACAGGGATGTGCTGCGGCGCCTAAACACCGAGGACATTGGCGGTGACTCTCCTGTTTACATAATTGAGCCGCGACACGAGAAAACCAACAAAGTGGTTGTGCGCCCAGTGCAGACTCAGATCAGCCTGGGCATTGCCCAGTCTGATCAGACTCTTCGCTAGGTGCTTAAAGGATACCTAAGGGTCTTAAGCTACCTCTGTGCGGACAGTGAAGACTCTGGTCAGACTGGGCGGAAGCCCAGGCTGATCTGAGTCTGCGCTGGCCGCACAACCACTTTGTTGTTGTCCTGTCGCGGCTCAATTATGAAGTTCTTCTGAGAACTGTTACCAACCAGCGGGTCACATTATAACAGATGATCTTGGCATTGTTAACATGAAAAACTTAAGGGGGTTACTGTCCAAAGGCCCTAAATATAGGGAGCCTGAGCCTTTAAGTTGGAAACAGAATTCAACATTAATGATGGATTCTGTAAAAGATTATGCCAGACGCTGGGCCAAGCAGGAGGAGCTTGATCTAAGCGGGTCAAATCGATAGCGTCTTTGGTGAACAGGCGCATTTCTATTTTAAGCGCGACCATTGCAGCCTGACGTCGCTGCTGAGCTAGCTGATCTCCATGATAAATATGTAGAAGTTCCAGCAGACAAAGCATCTAACAATATTGTGTTTGTTTGCAAGATACACTGCATCAACTGCTTGAGAGAGGAGCTTGGTTTGAACACTGCGGAAGGAGACCCTACATATACATGCGCTCTATTGTCTAAGGAGTAAATTCTGAGACACCACAAGACGGTTCTACATTCCTTTTGGAATTTCCAAAGCAGAGGGAGATCTTAATCTTTCAAATCTGTATGGGATCCCTAAATTATATAAAAGATCCATATAAGCAACAGTTGTGTGCCCCACTTTCAAAGGGAAAGATTGACAAAGACATCCCAACAAACAATAAATTACAAGTGATAAGACGAGTCAGCAGCTCTTTCCCAAATAGGTGGCAACTCAGCTATCTTTACTGAACTAAATAACTTATACCAACTTATACCAACAGAAGGGTTAAAATGCAATAAGTTAGACAGCACCGAACATAAAACAAATGCAACCGCAACGAAAGTACTGCCTTGGGACGGTCAGTAATAACTACTGGGGGGTTTAAACCGGGTTTACTGGGCCCAAACCTTCACCCTCACCCTCCGGCGCGGTGCACACAATTATTTGGTAGTTTGGCTCGTATGAAGGTCCCCTAACTCATCAGTGAGTCATCACGGGCAACAATTAAAATCAAGAAAAGACAGTGATGAAGCAAGGATGCGGACTCCATAGCCAAAACGTGCTGAGACACCTGGAGATCCCTGGGGCGTCAGCAACACCACTGGAACACTGGAGCAAAAGAAGACTACCAGTTGAACCCCGGTGGGCCAAGTCTCCATAGTCCTATCAATGGTATAAACGTCTAAGCTCAAATCATTGTAAAAAGCGGTCCAACCATCACGTTTGATAATAAAATGTGGGTTGGTGTGCATATATTGAGTCATATAACTGGCAAAAAGTAGAGAAAACAAGTTTAAAAAAAAAAAATCGCTCCACAAAAAACAATTCCCAGTTCTGGTTTTCCGTCTAGCGACTTATATAAACATAGGCGGGATAGTAATTGGGACTCCATGCCTGTACATTGTATTTTTACCATTTTATTGAATGTAATAAAATCGAAAGTAGCCCATTTGAGATGCCAACTAAAATGACCCAAATAAATTTTCAAACCCTTTTTATGTGAAATTCAGTTATGTTTTATTTGTTTAAAGCCAGCTAGTCACGGTCATTCACAATCAAAAGAACTTTTGAATAGTTTCAAAACCAAAGCACCTTTGTAAGTAGATAACATCAGAACCTTCGATTTCTCTACTCTTTATGCAGCAATACCAAATCAAAAATTAAAATCGAAATTAAGAGAAATTTTAAATAATTGTTTCATTCACAAAACGGAAATCGTGGTATCAATAAGTTTTTCTTGGGTATCTGGACACATACTTCGTTAAGGACCACTCTGATGTTCATACAGAATATTCTGAAGTTGATGTCATTAAAATGCTGGAATTCGTTATCAACAATAAATATTTGGAATTTAGCGGAAAATTTTTTCAACAGACAGTCTGGCATTCCAATGGGTACTAACTGCGCCCTCTTACTTGCCACATTGTTTCTTTACGGGTATGAGGCGGAGTTTATACAAGGGCTCTTAAAAGTTGGTAATAAACACCTTGCACATAATTTCAACTTTACCAACATGTATATAGATGAAGTTCAATCTCTGAATAATCCAAAGATTTCGGAGTATATTTACCTCATTTATCCATGTGAAATCTAAATAAAAGATGTCACAGAGTCCAGTTCATCTGCCTCATACGTGTGGTCAGGCTTTATGACAAGAGGGACGACTTAAATTTCCCCATAGTTACCTTTCCGTTTTTGAGTAGTAATATTCCTTCGGCACCTGCATGCGGAGTTTATGTCTCCCAGCTAGTCCGCTATGCAAGAGTCAGTTTCAAATATCAAGACTTTGTTGTTTTTTGGAAGCTGCTTCCCGCATAAACTATTCACACAGGGTTATCAGAAAGCGAAGCGTGTGTCAACAGTTAAAAAGTTTTATGGGAGACACCATTACCTCGTTGATCCCTACAATGTGATCGTTTAGAACTAAGCATATTTCCGATTTGATGACCTCAGTCGAAATCTAGTAAGGCTTTCAAATACAGGACCTGATCACCTGATCACACCTTTGTTTTGGGGTCCATGCCTGTGTATCTAAAATATCTCGGGATTGTCTATGTTTAATGACTTACGGACTTATGATTTGGGTACTTTGACCACTTTAATCTACCTTAAAATACCAAGTGTGAACTGAATGGCATCGTAAAGTGAGCCGCGACACGAGAAAACCAACAATGTGGTTGTGCGCCCAGCGCAGCCTCAGATCAGCCTGGGCATCCGCCCAGTCTGATCAAAGCCTTCGCTGTCCGCATGAAGGTAGCTTAGACTCTTAGCTACCCTTTAAGCGCTTCGCAAAGAGTCTGATCAGATTGGGCTGATGCCCAGGCTCATCTGAGTCTCTGCTGGGCGCACAACCACTTTGTTGGTTTTCTCACGTTGCGGCTCAAATGTGAAAAGATCTCGCAAATTGTTACACGAAAGACCGGTATCAATTCGGCTATACGACAGTGTTTTCAATCTCTATAGGGGCCCATATTTTTTAATTAATTCTTATGAGATTTTGCAATTTTTAGCTCACCTGTCAAGGTGAGCGTATAGTATATCCATGGTCCGTAGTCCGTCGTCCGTCGTCGTCGTCCACACTTTTAAACACCAATATCTCCTAAACCAGCAGACCAATCTTGATCAAATTTTATATGTAGCATTGTTGGGGTGGGGGATTAACTGCATTAGGTTTAAGGGCAGATTGGGTTGGAACTCTGGTTGCCATGGCAACATATAGCTCCCATAGACTTATAATGGGAAAAACTTCAAAAATCTTCTCTGAAACCATGAGGCCCAGAGCTTACATATTTAGTATGTATCAATGTCTAGTGGTCCCCTACAAAAATCCTGCCAACCATGCCCCTGTGGCCCGAATTGGCCTCACCGGGGGGGGGGGGGGTTAATAGCCCTCATAGACTTACAATGGGTAAATCTTAAAAAATTCTTCTTTGAAACCATGAGGCCCAGAGCTTACATATTTAGTATGTACCAATGTCTAGTGGTCCCCTACATAAATCCTGCCAACCATGCCCCTGGGGCCCAAATTGGCCACGCCCCGGGGGTCATTAGCTCCCATAGACTTACAATGGGAAAATCTTAAAAAATCTTCTTCTCTGAAACCATGAGGCCCAGAGCTTACATATTTAGTATGTACCAATGTCTAGTGGTTCCCTACATAAATCCTGCCAACCATGCCCCTGGGGCCCAAATTGGCCACGCCCCAGGGGTCATTAGCTCCCATAGACTTACAATGGGAAAATCTTAAAAGATCTTCTTCTCTGAAACCATGAGGCCCATAGCTTGTATTTATAGCAAGATCAATGTCTAGTGGTTCCCTACTAAAATCCTGCCACCCATGCCCCTTGGGCTCAAATTACCACACCCAGGGGGTCATTTGTTTATATATAACTATATAGCTTAAGAACCGTCAAAAATCTTCTTCTCTCGAACCATGAGGCCCAAAGCTTATATATATAGTATGTAGCAATGTTTAGTGGTCCCCTACATAAATCCTCCCAACCAAGCCTCTTGGGTCCAAACTGGCCACTCCCCAGGGGTCATAAGCTCCCATAGATTCATAATGGGAAAAACTTGAAAAAATTTTCTTCTCTGAAACCATGCGGCCAAGAGCTTATATATTTGGTATGTAGCAATGTCTAGTGGTTCCCTACATGAACCCTGCCAACCATGCCCTTGGGCCCAAATTGGCCATGCCCAGGGGGTCATAAGCTCCCATAGACTTACAAAGAGAAAATCTTTAAAAAAATCTTCTACTCTGAAACCATGAGGCCCAGAGCTTATATATGTAGCATGAAGCAATGTCTAGTGGTCCCCTACATAAATCCTGCCAACCATGCCCCTGGGTCCAAACTGGCCACGCCCCGGGAGTCATAAGCTCCCATAGACTTACAATGAGAAAATCTTGAAAAATCTTCTTCTTTGAAACCATGAGGCCCAGAGCATATATATGTAGCATGTACCAATGTCTAGTGGTCCCCTACATAAATCCTCCTAACCATGACCCTGCGGTGCAAATTGGCCATGCCCAGGGGGTCATAAGCTCCCATAGACTTACAATGGGAAAATTTAAAAATATCTTTTTCTCTGTAAGCATGAGGCCAAGAGGGTATATATATAGCACGTAGCAATGTCTAGTGGTCCCCTACATAAATCCTGCCAACCATGCCCCTGGGGTCCAAACCTGGCCACGCCCCGGGGGTCATTAGTTCCCATAGACTATCAATGGGAAAATCTTAAAAGATCTTCTCTTAAACCATGTGGCCCAAAGCTAACTTCTTTAGTACATATGAGGCAACGTTTAGTGGTGTCCAACTTAAATCCTGCCAGCCATACCCCTTGGGGTCCAAATTGGCCATGCTGAACCATTGACTTATAATGAGAAAGACTTCAAAAATCTTTTTCTCTGTAACCATGAGGCACAGAGCTTACATATTTAGTATGCAGCAATGTCTAGTGATCCCCTGCATAAATTCTGCCAATCAAGCACCTGAAGTCCAAACTGACCACACCCTAGGGGCTTGTTTGTTTATATAGAGCTATATAGCTAAAGAACCTTCAAAAAACTTCTATGAAACCGTAAGGCCAAGAGCTTATGTATTTGGTATGTTGCAGTGTATAGTGGTCCTCTACATAAATCCTGCCAATCAAAACCCTGGGGTCCAAAATTGCCACACCCCATGGGGTCATCGAATCCTATAGAATTGCAGCCTGTTTATTAGCTTACCTGAGCTGGAAGCTTACATTTTATAGCTCAGGTGAGCGGTTGTTGCCCTTGGGCTACTTGATTTTTTTCATTCTACCAAAACGATTAGATAACTGACCGTACCGCGGACTAACCATGTTTATAGCAGTATACCTTGTGTAGGCCTTCCACGTTACCGGGATCTTGTGCTAAAGATCGTGCATTCATTCTGAAGTTGATTTGAGTAAATAAAAATTGAAAATATGTATTAAATACTAATAATAAAAATGATAATAATGTGTTTTACTTGTTTAAAATAGATATATATGATTTATAAAAACATTTATGTTTCAGTTTGTCTATGTATTTGCATTTTTTGATTTAATCTTTGTGCTTGTTTGTTGTGTCGGCTTATCTATAATCTTCTAAAATGTTTTGCTTTGTTGAGCTGATCAGGTTACTATCTACTCATGTTGACTAATATTTCCGATTTGCTGTCATACGGCGGATGATGAATCTGGCTCCATCGGTCCCTGATCCTTACCTTTTTCTCGGCGCACCCGAGTATAATTGAGCCGCGACACGACAAAACCAACAATGTTGTTATGCGCCCAGCGCAGACTCAGATCAGCCTGGGCATCCGTCTAGTCCACTCAGACTTTTCGCTTAGCGCTTAAAGGGTGGCTAAGGGTCTAAGCTACCTCCATGCGGATGCCCAGGCTGATCTGAGTCTGCGCTGGGCGCACAATCACATTGTTGGTTTTGTCGTGTCGCAGCCCAATTACACTTTTGTTCCACATTTCACAAGATTTCATTGGTCAAATAACTCGTGTGTCAAAATTAGCCAATGTTATGAAAGGTCAATAAATATTGAATCTTCGTTTTTCCCGTTGTACTGCAATGCGTGAATACTAGCACTTTGTCAGATATTAATTCAAAATAGTTCTCTTGTTGTAAATTTACAATGGAAATTTTATCAAAAACAGACGCAGATATTCAGAACTTTCATTTTTTCAGTGTAGATCTACCTCCGATTTCTACTTTCGGTTTAATACACACAAACGAACATTGCATCGTGTTGGTAGCTGTTTTGGAATCGAGTCAGTCACAAGATTGACCGCGGTCTATCTTAGAATTCTAAATTGGACAGCTCAATCTTGAGATAGGTCATTGTCGCTACCCAGTTGCGGGTGCCTACCGACATAGCTCATTTGCATCATATTCATTAAAGTTTTTGTCAACTCTAGACCTAGAGACATATTACGAAACATGCTTCCATTTAATCTGCGCCTATTATCTTTTTTAAAGAGTTTTCTTGTTAACACTACTTAGTTTGGCCTGAACGCATTATACACGCCTTCACAGATCTCTGGAACAATGACACATAAAGACAGGATTCTTTTGTAATTCTGATAATTATCAGGTGTTATGCATACTTGTTCACCACCAACACTATTGTGCTTATTATCAAAATAACCTCCAGTAGACAATTTAAAATACAACAATCTAATTTCAATCTAATTATTTTTCAAAAAAGAAATAACTAGTACATCTCAGAATTCTACTACCCTCAGCTGGAGATGATATTTCAAATCTGTAGATACAAAAAAAAAAAAATATAAAGGTTTATATTTCAAAATGTATTTTTAAATCTGTGGAGACCAAAAAAGAAATAGGTTTATATTTCAATTATCATCACATGCCGCCTTGGTCTATTTTGGTACAGTCGTACGAATATATTTAGAAATCTATCGATGTTTTAATATAAAGCATATCGTTCCCCATGGTATTGTAAGTCCAATCGGAACGCGTATTTTCGTGCAACGTACATCTTATAATATCTTTTTGGAACAATAAAAAAACTCTTAGAAATCCACAAATTTTATTTTGAAACAAAAAAAACACGTCTTCCCAATCCTCACTTCCTCCCCGGGAGGAAGTGAGGATTGGGAAGACTCCGTTTTTTGCACATGTGAATATCCAAACTTTGGTAGCAACAAGTAACGGATGTAAACTCGGTCATTCATGGTCCCAAAAACTCTTATTTCAACTCTCTGATTTTGTTTTTATAAAAACTGTTATCCCATAGATAGCCCTGAGATAGTTATGAATATCCCCAAGGAAATTGGTCTGCTTGTAAAGGAAACCTTTTTATTTGTCACTTCGAACATTTGTGTGAACTTTCACCCAGCCATTCGATATAGTGATGGAAGGTACTCGGATAAGCCCTTTTTGGGAAAGGGTCATTAAGTAGATATGAAAATTGAATAACAGTTCTTGATTTCCACACACTGTCTGTTGCATGTTTTAACCTATTCGATTACGGCTGCGAAGAAATTGACTAAAGAGGGCACAGTGTACAAATACACTTCCGTGGTTTTTCGCCATTTTCACATTGTTAATAAAAAAGAAAAGAAAGAAAGCAAGAAAACACTGAACAGAAAAACGCACCTTACTGGATTCGTCTAAAGCAATGAATATCTAATTGGCCTTCAGCATTGATTAAAATGTTCCTTAATGCCTTCGATTTCCTTCAAGTCATTCGCCGAAATACTTTTCATTAATTATACTGCCACTCATGCAATTAGGGTCGAGTCAGGTAACTTCGGACAGCGGGTAAATTCGGACATATAATAATGAGCCGTCTCCTCAGGATTTTCACTGTTTGCCCAGCTAATTTTGTTTTAATGCCAAACAACTGACATATAAAGGAAACAATATCACTGTCCGAATTTACGTGCTGTCCGAACTTACCTGACTTGACCCCAGAGATTTGAAATTGATCTTGAATGAGCATATTTTTTGTTTAAGAGTTGACCTCCATGGAGAAGAGACTCAACTGAAAAAGGCAAAGCTGCTTCCTCTGAAAGTAGCATCACCTTCCTTTTTGATCACGTTTTTTCTTGGGTTACTTTTGTTATTTCCGATGAAGAAATCTGGGAAACATGAATTATTTGTTTCTGTATGCATTCTTAGAAATAATTCGCAGATAGAGCGTTGAGAGACCGCAATATTCACAGAACGCATTTTTCACACGTGTTTGATGAATACGATCGTATTTGTCACATTTTGCCAGTGTGACAAATATGTTCGGATTTTGTTGATATTTTTAATAGAAACGCATTTTTCACACATACGGCGAGGGAAGCTTGATAATGAATGATTTGTTATCCTTTTCCAACTACAATATGAGCTTGAGCCCCAACTGCGCTAGACTGCGGCACTTGGGGAGTTTGCAGGAAAGGCAGTCTCCGTTGTCCGTCTACTTTCGCCTGCAGTCGTCTGCTACTATATCTCTTCAGCGTCAGGGTCAATCTCAACCAAATTTCATATAAAGCATTTACAAGAAAATGCTAGTTGCTTGAGATTTTGGTTGCTAGGGCAAGTGAAATATCCCGCAGACTTATAATTGAGAGATGTTTCTGGCCAGCCTAGCTTCTTGAATTTTGCAGATAACTAAGACAGGCATTAAATCTCAGACAAATTGACACCTTGACAACTGTTACGGTCCGACCGATAATGTCGAAATTATGTATCCTAAATATTTTTCTGTTTCTCCTTTTCTTTCACTTTCACATACCATCCCACTCCCTTACATATACTTTGACTTTAAATGTACATGTAGAACAACCTTACCCCTTCAGCTGTTATCAAATAGCAGACAAATCCACCCATCAAACAACCATGTTTATCTTGCCAGGAAGCAGAAAACATATAATTCTTATGTTCCCCCCACCAAAGGTGAGGGGGCGGGGGGGGGTGCGAAGAGGAGAGAATATTTGTTTTAAGTGCAGATCCCGTTGGTGTCGGCGTCCGTGTGGGAGTTTGCGTTGACGTCAGCGTGACAAAATCTTGTGCCCACGATATCTCCTGAACCAATCGATGGAATTTCACAAAACTTGCATGGATATGTCATTGAGACATGCCTAAGAGCTGATTAGATTTCGGTGACCTTGACCTTATTTTCAAGGTCGCAGGAGGACTTAAATGTTAGAAATTTTCAGTAAAAATTAGATATCTCATGAGTCATTTGTTTATTTGCCGCCAAACTTGCATAGATATACCTTTGGGACAATACCAAGAGTTTACTATGTTTTGGTGACCTTGACCCCATTATCAAAGTCAAAAGCCAACTTACAAATGTTATTTTTCCCTAAAATTGAGATATTTCTGGAGCCAAAGGGTGGATATTCCTTAGACTTGCATGGATATGTCTTTGTGACAGCTTTAAGACATGTTTAGCTTTTGGTAGTCTTGACCTCATTTTCAAGGCCATAGGATTGCGTGTAGGATATCTTTCGAACCGGTGGATGGATTCTCTCCAAACTTGCGAGGATATATCACTGGACAGGCTCCAGCCACGATTAGATTTAGGTGACCTTGATCTCATTTTCAAGGGCACAGGAGGACTTGAGCAAATGTAATATTCACTGAAAATTACATGTCTCTTGAACCATTGGCTTGATTCCCACCAAACTTGGATAAAATGGTGGGGGGACATCAGGATTTGTTTTTTAAAAAAAGCAAAAACATTTCTTGTTAGCATTTTGGCGGTATATAATTATAGAGAACAAAACGAAAAATAAGTGGGAGGTGGGGAGAGGGCGGGGGTGGGGGGTGGAGAGAAAATGTCTTTACAATAACCACCGTTTCATCCTAAATGTTGGGACTTTTAGAGTGTCACGGTGGTTATATTAAGGACATTTTCTTTCTCCAACCCCCTCTCCCCATTTTCGGGGAAATGCCTATATTTGACTCTTTGCTCAGCCTATCGTCCTCAATTTTGTATCTAACTTTCCTGAAACATGTTCATTATATCTGTCCAAATTCAAAGATGGAAGAGCCCATTACGATTTTATGATAAATACATTACTCATTTTGATGGTATCATGTTCGATCTTTCAGAAGCGTTTTGCAGTTCGCAAAAGCAGACTAAAATGCAAAGGTAAAGGTTTCCCGTAGCCTTGCGACCATGAGGCAGTTGGTTGTAGAACCCAACGTGTCTAGGGCACAGCATACGAAAGACGGATTCCATCCCTCTCCTTTCGCTGCCTTTCACCTGCCCTAAGTCGAAAAAGGTATCCAATTTGCTGTTGGGCTGACAGTTTTTTTCATTCGTTGACCCGGCTGGCGATTCGAACCTGCGATCTTCTGTGCGGAAGAGCAAAGCAGATTCCAAGTCTTCTTGTTTTGTGTACTGCGCCGTTTTTCGTCAACTATAACTTTCATAATTTCGGGGTTTTAAAAATGTCAAGAAGTGAAAAATGCGTTTTTCTGATATTTTGGCACATTTTAGGGGTGTTGCATGCAAGTGGAAAATTACGTTTTCATGGTACATATCAAACGCAAATGTCACAGATATGTGAAAAATGCGTTCGAATTATGTGAAAAATGCGACCGGATTTGTCACACATGTGAAAAATGCGTTCTGTGAATATTGCGGTCTCACAGATGAGCGTAATCATCGGTATTTCAAGACGATATTCCTGACATTATTGTGCGTATATTGTTATTATTATTTTTATTATTTTGCGTATATTTTGTATCCTCCAGCCCCCACCCCAACTATCCCTCCCCCACCCCACCACCCCAATTCTGAAAGTATGCCTTGTTGGTCTAGATCTCCATGTTGCTTTGATCTTTTATTTATTTATCTTTTTGGAGGGGGTTGGGAGGCTCTAAGAGGGGAACGGTATAACATGAAAAATACTAAACTTTAAGAACAAGATAACCACTTTAGAGTACTCACAATCTCGCGCTCTCCATGCTGTATTCCATAAGCATACATTCGGAATTAAGGAACTTGTCTTTACAAAAAATTACCATGAAGCGGGAGGTTTCACTGGGTTTTCCCAAATTTTATTGATGTAAAAACCACATGATCTACTGGCCTGTTCTTTGGGTTCTTCGTCTTGTCTTTTGTGAAATATTTCAAATGCCAGTGCTGATAATCTTTAAAAGAAAATGCTGCCAATAAAACATTCTCATTTTACCCTATTCTCTGATATTCATGTTTTGTGGTTTTTATCTTGAAATACCAACATGATAATGCTGAAACAGTATTTTTTGTTCATGATAAAATAACAGCTTTATATATAAATAAGATGTGCTACGGCAAAAAAAATAAGAGTGTTTATACAGAGTAAGCACATGCCTGGACCATTAGTGTATAGTGCGTCAAACAATTAACAAAATCAACAGTATGCTACTATTACTAATGCCATAACCATCGATAGCTTAGCATAGTTATACTATGTCATATAACCATCAACTACCACAAGAGGCTATGTGGACTGAGTCGCTTCCCTGGGCTAACAAGGTCCGCAACAAATATGCCTATCCCATGACAAAATCACAGTTTTATTACAACACGGTCCTGAAATGGTCTGGCGACGAAAGCCAGAGAAAACATACTGTAATTTCTTAATTTTCATGAGACAGTCGATTCAAAGACTGACGACTACTATCATAAAAGGGTCCAAATGATAAAAAAAAATTATGATCTAGAAAATAAGTCTAAATCAATCAAAAACTTCTGATTTCTCAGAATATATCCTCTGATCTCAAAGGACAAAAATAAAAAATCAACTGCACTATGTATGATGTACGGGGAGACGTTTACGGCCGCACAGGGCACAACACCAGCTGCATTTAAGTCAAATTAAAATCTAAAAGAATTCCTTCAAGAGCAGAGAACACATTCAAAAGAAGGAACATGGGCCACACTTTGAAGTTTCGGCTATTCAAGCCTCATCAGTGACTCTGAAATGATCTGGCGACCAAAGCCGGAGAAAACACACTGTAAGTCTGTAGTTTCTGTTGAAAGAATTTAAGTTTATTATGTCATTGAAAATATGGCGGAACCGCATGATACTTTTCGCCATGCTCCGATACCAATGCCGTTATAGATTTGTTACCATAGCAATTAAGCGTTCAAATTGATACCAAACTGACGTCATCATGACATCATTCTGCAAAGATAATAATCGCAACAATTGGTAATTTCATAGTTGCTATGCTAAAAGACAATTTACCTGTTGTCGCGAAGCAATGTGAATCTGTAAACTCTTTCAAATGCTTTCTTCAAAGAGATAAAAAGTCAGTTCCTAAACATTATTATGTAGGTAGCAGAAAAGGACAAATATTATTAACCCGCTTACGAACCAACTGTAGTTCGCTAAATTTTGATCTCTTTGTTAAAAATGTATCAGATTCTCCTCTTTGTCACTGTGGAACTGTTGAGAATGCCCAACATTTTTTCTTTCATTGCACATCTTATCAAAGGCAGCGCGACGAATTAATAAATGCAGTGTCTCAATATCAGCATCCTTCCCTTGACCTATTTTTGTACGGCGACTTGTCCTTGTCTTATGCAACTAACAGTTTAATAATTCAAAATGTTTACAAATACATTATAGCAACAAAACGCTTCTAAACGCACCAAACTCCTGTTATGCAGGCAGTCCAAGGCAAAAATTGATTGGCATAAATGTCATGACTGCTGCTGAGACCCGTTCCCGCTCTCTCAACCCTGTTTAGTATTTGCATATGTTAAGGATTACATCTTATTGGTCTAGTTTCCTCTTCTAACGATAGCTCGCTACCTTTCTTGCTCAAAACTTTTCACTAACATTACTTTTGTTCTATTTTTGTTTTGGAATTGCATTGCCTCTTTTCTTTTCTTTGTAATATGTTATGGCAAAGAGGTAATCATACGCAACTAGGCTTTGTTTGTTTATTTCCTTTTTCAAACACTGAATGCTGTTCAAATTTTGGTTTAACATTGTAACCTCTATTCTATGACATTTAGAGATCCGCCATAATTTGTACAAATGTTTCATAATAGGGAGAAGAACTCTATAAGCATGCAGCTTTCGTTCTAATCCCATAGCTTGTACTGATATGTTATTTGTATATGTATGTATATATGTATGTCATTGTAAAAGCGAAATAAATATGTTTAAACCAAAGATCTTAGACGTCATTGGTGTCGGAGCTTGGCAAACAGTCAATTTTCATGATATTTACAAACTGAAATTCTTTCAACACAAACTTCAAATTTTGTCAAACAATTGATTACTTTGAAGTCATTTTTTTTGGATACATTGCAAACATTAATGCACTGTTCATAAATGTCAAGAAAATCCATTGAGAAATTTTGCTTCTAGCATTTGGTCAACATTCTCTCCGTTTTAAGACTATGGAGGTTTTGCATTTCCCAGAGAAACAAAAGTTTTAACCTGATTTGCCCTAATGAAAAAAGATGAAGTTAATCTACCACACCCTCCCCCTCTTAGCCATCCACCTCATTCTCTTCAACATTGGTGTCAAAAATACTAACTTAGCGTTTAAAATGTTACGTCATTCTCTCCCTCGCTCTCTTTGATTTATCCCACTTACTGGAAGACTGTTTATTTCGGATCGAAACATTTAAAGCTATTTTATATTAAGAGGCGTCCCACCATATACCTTGGAGGAGTCGTCTGAATATTTTTTGTATTCAAAAAGAAATAGCGTCTTGAATTTCGGTCCGCGACCAGTTTAGCTACTTTGTTTTAAATAGTACAACAAATTTAAGACGCTTTAACTGAAATTTGCTAATGTTCCCAAAGGACACATTATCTGATAAATTTATAAGCGCTTGTCACAAGCAATGTTGCCTAACTTTTTCCTAAATGCTTGCTGTATATGTTATCAAAACTTTTTCTTGAATATTCATTTTGAAAACGGCACCTTGGCTCAAAAATTCAAAGCTTTCGCGCATTTGAAAGTTTAGATATTAGTTTTTCACTTAATGTCTCTTTATGATGCAACCGGGCCGATTAAAATGAGCCGCGACACGACAAAACCAATAAAGTGGCATGCGCGGACAGCGAAAACTCAGATCAGCCTGTGCAGTCGCCTTGTCTGAACAGAGTCTTCCCTAACCGTATGAAGCTAGCTTAAACTCTTAGCTACCCTTTAAGCGCAAAGCAAAGACTGATCAGATTTGGCGGATGCCCAGGCTGATTTGAGTCGTCGCTGTGCGCATATGCCACTTTGTTGGTTTATGAAAAAGAAGTCGTTTAAACGTTCCTACAACATCCAGGCATGACGGCCATTTTGAATTTCGAACCGCTTCTATTTTACCAAGTTTCGGTTCCACTAACCCATGAATGTTTCAAATGAAAATTGGTTCCAGTAGGCGTAGTGGTGTCGAAGGGGAGGTCGTCTGAAAGTGCTGAATATGAGCTCTTGTTGTTTCACACTTTTCTGACGTCGCGTGCTATGCCTACCGCATGTGTTATCTCACATTTTGTGCCGTCGCGTGCTATTCTTACCGCAGGTATTACGTTACATTTTGTGCCGTCGCTTGCGATACTTACCGCTGTCTCTCATTTTGTGCCGTCGCATGCTAAGTGAACGTTTATTTCTCGAGGTTGGTGGCCACAAATGAAGTGGTAGTAGAAGTATTAAAAATAATAATAATGATAATAACAATTTTTATAATAACAGTTACGGTAATAAAATAAAGATAACAGTGACAATAGTAAAAACGACACCGAAACAGAAGACTGGCCTAAGGATGATCGGTGAAATATTTACTAGAATGCGGGCTGAATAAAATGTTAGGTTTTACTTATCATTTTTATCCACAACCTGTTGATTTTTTTCCTGATCTAAGTTTTGGAAAATCTAGACAATGACGAAAGCCTCCGACTTTACGCCGTAGTTTTTCTTTACCCTGACGCTAACACGTAGAAATGGACCATAAAGGTGAAACATTCTCTACAAGAATTTCTAGCCTTCGTAATCTCCAGTGGATTTAAATTACAATTCCAAAGTCTTCTAAAAAGATCTAGGTGATCTCCTATAAGATACGATACATAAATTTGGAAATGCATTGACGCCTTTTCTGTTACTCGTTACATTATGATGTTTTCTGTAGGTACAAACTTTATCCAAAACTTCTCTGATTTCAAAAGTCTTTTTTGACATTCTGGACTGGCAACTTTAGAACAGTGAACGGTCAAACAAGGCTCGGATTGGTACAGACTATAACTGGCAAAAAGTAATCCCTCTTAAACGGCGAGTCGTAAATACGTAAATGTTCAAGATGTTCTACCTTATTCTATTTTATCCTGTGACCTTGAAAGGTCGTTTTGGCACCACAGATGACTTTATAACAATCCCTTTTCACCTGAGAAAGGCGCCGTGGTAGAGTGACTCGATTATGGTGCAGCAGGTCACTGGAATGCCGCAGGTTCAAGCCTGGGTTGTGCTATCCGGTGACCGGAAAACTCCCCACCTGATTCGGATCAAGGGTTAGGCACCGAAAGGAAAGGTGCCTAAGATACAGTGGGACCTGGTACTCCTAGGGCCACTAAGCTATGGGAAACCCTTACCTTTACTTTCCACCTAGTCCTGCTTTCAGCTGCCCTAGTTGTGTTGGCAAACTCCCTCTCCATTCTTTAATATCGTCTTCCCACCTCCATTTATGTCTAATTCTTTTCCCTTTTTATTGCGCCCTGTAAAATTACTTTAGCTAAGCCAGAAGACCTCGAGGCTGGCAAAACCAAGTTAATTTACGTTTTCTGACCCCGAGGTTATAAAACCTTTTTCATGCTGATCTCAGCTGAGCAGAAATTTTACCTGCTAATAAATAGCAAATTACTAGTAAGTACAGTTGTTTTCTTGCTCTGATTAGCTGAGTATGAAATTTTCTTTGCTTATGAATATGAAAATGCCAACATGAGTCGGCATTTTCATACTTATCAGCAGAGAAAATATCATGCTCAGCTGAAGTGAGCACGAAATAAGTTTTATAACCTCGGGGCCAGACCATGGACAGGTGTTCGTCATATTTCGTATGGCTGCTTTGATAATTCTGGGAACATCCTCATGAGTTACGATGCCCTTGTACGAGATGTTCTTTCCTTTTACACCTTGTTAAAGTTAAAAAAAAAAAAAAAAAAAAAAAACATGGCAGTGTACCCATACACCTGAATGTCTCCCACAGTTGGTTTAAACATATTTTATTTTCAAAAATGCACATAATAACATACGAATAACACAATTACACAAAGCAATAGGATCAGAACGAAAGCTGATAGCTTATATAGCTCTTCTCCCACAGTTGCTGGCATGAGGGCGTTGTTCCTTGTGCTGATAGGATTGCCACTTAACAATTTTCTGAATTCTCTCTGAAATTTCCCTGACATTCTATAGTTTCCTATACCCTTTTACGGCCCCGGAAGTTTATTTTCCTCTTTACTTCAAAAGCTAGCTGTATCACCTGGAAATTTGGGATCATTCTTAAAAGAAAGAATTTGCTCCTCACGAGAAAATTTTTTTCTCCATAAAATCAGGCCCAAATAAGGAGAGAAAACAACCTCTCTTGAATGATTAGCCTTTCCTCTTGAACAGAATATGTACTTTTTCTGAAGACTGATGTTGCCACTTATTTTCAGATTTCCTGACTTTTCCCTTACTTTTCAAGTCCTTTCAAAATTCCCTGACTTTTCCCTGACCTGGAAACAAATCATTTTCCAGGTGTTTCCCCTGACCGTGGTAACCCTGTCGCAGCTGTGGATGTATTTGACACCTGTGGGTAGCTATAATAATATCTAATAATAATTCATATGCGCCGCGACACGAGAAAACAAACAATGTGGTTTTGCGCCCAGTGCAGACTCAGACCAGCCCAGGCATCCGCCCATTTTGATCAGACTCTTCGCTAAGCTCTTAGACGATAGCTAAGTGTCTAAGCTACCTTCATGAGGACAGCGAAGACTCTGATCAGACTGGGCGGATGCCCAGGCTGATCTGAGTCTGCGCTGGGCGCACAGCCACTTTGTTGGTTTTCTCGTGTCGCGGCTCAATTATTATTATGCAATACAAAAGAAAAATAACATCATAATCCATGACATTTTCAAAGAGCAAATTTTACTGTTTTTATATCGTCATTTGTTTGTTAAATATTCAGCATTTATTGTTTAAATCTCCTTTTTATCATAATTTTCTTCGATTAAGTCTACTGTGAATTTCAATTTTGATGAATTTATTAGTTTCAATTAGTTTCAGAAATAGTATCATTTAGGCTAGAGTTGCTGCAATAAACAAGATTTTTGTTCGTCGTAGTATTGTTTCTTGATTTATATCTTTATGGAGATAATCCGATCTAGAGGACCTCAACCTGAACCAAATCAAATGCCACATGAATCACGATCGAAGGCATGTACGTCTAGATAATAGCAAATTCAGATACCCTTCAGTGATTAAATAGTGGGATACCTAAAATCATCAAGGTCTTCTGGTTTAGCAAAGACGATTCTACAGGGCACAGTGAAAGGAAAAAGAAGAAGAGGCAGACAGAAGAAGAGGTGGGAAGACAATATTAAAGAGTGGACAGGGATAGATTTTGCCAGCTCAACTAGGGCAGCTGAAGACAGGGCAAGGTGGAAAGGGATTGTTTCGAAGTCATCTGTGGTACCCCAACGACCTAGTAAGGTTATGAGATAAAATAGAAAATAGAAAAAATAGAAAATCATCAATTTTCCACTAGGGACAAATGTAGGCTATAATTAATGGTTTTAGGTGTCCCGATACTTAAGCACATTACGCTTAATGCAACAGAGACAGCGCAAAATATCCGTCAAAATCGTAAAAGGCCAGTTACATTAAAGCCCACGGTCAAAACTTTACATATCGGGATACCTAATAGAATTATGGTAATTGCCCCAAAAATGGAACAGGTTGGTTTTACAATGCAGTAATCCGTCAAAACGCTACAGATGGAATGGCAAACAGTGTAAGCTCTAATCAGACTCTCCTTTAGGTGCATTCTGATCTTGGTCTGCACTGTTTGCTCACACACATATGTCCCAAAACTTAAAACTATTACGGTAACCGATTATTTTGTATTTCTTTCATTTCAGATGTACCCTCGACAGAACCTTATTCCCGATTACGAACTGTATTAAAGCACTCACAGAAAGACAGGACTTAAAAGAGGTGCTAATGCTTGGCAAAATCTTCAAGATACCAGCAACTTCCCGACTCCAGTGATAAACAGATCATAACTATTAATAAACAATTCCAGTTCAACTTTGGAGTTCTGGGGCCGTATTCACAAAGCCACTTAAGTCGTTGCTATGCTGTTGCTAAGGCTAAATATCTATAAAGGAGATTTCCTACAACTATGAAATTTGCTCTGGAGGAACAGTCTTTGTAAGACTGTTCCTCCAGAGCAAATTTCATAGTTGTAGGGAATCTCCTTCAAGGAAATTTAGCCATAGCAACCGCATAGCAACCACTTAAGTCTTTTTATGATGCATCACTTCTGGCTGTTCCAGGCAGTCTACCTACTAAAGCAAGCTAAATTATACATTCAGTGAGAGGGAAATTTTGTAAATCACGACTGGCGAAAACGCAATGCCATTCTCACTTGGAAGCCAAACTGCTGTTCGACTTATATGTATGTAAAGCATATTCGTACAAAAAATGTATGTTTGTAACACGTTAATAGCCGGAGTTCTCACATAACTCCTTAGAGTGGTCAAACCGACATTTCGGACTGAGCATTACCAGGACTTTTGTGGTCACCACCAGGTCTTTTATTTCAAAACAAATATTGTGTACAGATATATGATTTTAATCATTAAATACATTTAAGTTGAAGAAATTCATTGTTACAATTGCCTAAGTTCTAACTGGGAATGGAAGTGCGTTGTTGCCAGGCGTATAAATTTACAGAATAGTTTTTTTCACTTACAATAATTGAGCCGCGACACGACAAGCCCAACAAAGTGGTTGTGCGCACCCATCGCAGTCTCAGATCAGCCTCTTCGCTGTCCGCATGGAAGTAGCTTAGAGCCTTTGCTACCCTTTAAGCACTTAGCGAAGACTGATCAGACTGCGTGGATACCCAAGCTGATCAATGTCTTCGCTGATCAGACTAGGCAGATGCCCAGGGTGATCAGTCTTCGGTGAGCACACATGCCACTTTGTTGGTTTTGTCATGTTGCGGATCACTTGTCTTCTTCTCATATGCCGGCATCTTCAAGGAAAGAACTGGCTCTTTGGAGGAGCTACTATATAAGGAAAGGACTGGCTCTCTAAGCAGACCATTTATTTCCTAGAAGCTACCCATTCTAGTGTGAAAGCAAATGTGCCACTACAGGATAAAACCAACAAAGTGGCTTGTGCGCCCAGCAAATACCCAGATCAGCCTGGGCATCCGCCTAATCTCAGAGGCTGACCAGACATGGTTTTCGCTGTGCGCTTTAAGCGTAGCTAAGGGTCTAAACTTCCTCCAGCAAAGACTCTGATTAGACTAGGTGAATGCGCAGGCTGATATGAGTCTTCGCTGGGCGCACGTGCCACGTTGTTGGTTTGTTGGCTTTCTCGTGGCTCAATCATGGTTCTACTCACGTCTCCTTTTCAAAAAAAGTGGAAACAACGGAGGCGTATTCAGGTATTCATTCACCTTACATAGGAGCATTTGCTGGTTTGGTACATTTTTAGGTCAGTGAATTTGCAATAAACCATCACAAGAAGGAAAAAAGCTTGTGTGTTTTTGTTTGGCCCAAAGTCCCATGCAAGGCAATCTTCTTGGAAAGTATGAACTAAACTTTCAAACAGGAAAAAAACAATAAAAATAAAAAAGAGAGAAAGAAAACAAGCAAATAAAAAAGGGAAAAATGATAATAATAAATATAAAGAAAATAACAAGAGGGCCATGACCCCCTGAATCGCTCACCTGAGCAAATGGTCAACTGGCATTGGAGATGTTTAAAATTGTCAAAATATGAGAGTCCTGGGTCAAAGGTCAACGAATGACCTTGACCTCTTGTACTCATAAATCCTCATGTACATGTACTTATTAAGACGACTTCCTATACCAATTTTTAAGCTAAAATCGAGAAAACTTTACATGAAATCTTATATCTAGCATTTTTCATATTTGACCATGCCATAAAAATGTCACGGTCAACCCAAGGTCTTCATTTAAGTCTTGGTAGTACTCAAGTACTCAATGCTACAAACCATATTTCAAGGCCATTGGTCAATTGGTTACGGAGATGAAGATGTTTAAGCCTTTTACTTAATACAAGCATGGCTGCCATGTTGGTCATGTGACCTGGACCATTTAAACAAATTTTGGTCCCCTCAACCCCCGAAGGCACCATATGAAATTTGGTTAGAATTGGCCCAGCGACTTTCAAGAAGATGTTTGAAATTTAAAAATATGACAGTTCTGGATTAAAGATCAAAGAATGACCTTGACCTCTTTTACTCATAAATTTTCATTGTACTCATAGACAGTTGAATATACCAATTTTTAAGCCAAAATCTTCAAAACTTTCCATGAAATCTTATGCAACAGCATTTTCCAATATTTGACCATGCCTTAAAAACAGTCAAGGTCATCGTTTAAACAATCTTCGTAGTACGCGAGTACTCAATGCCACATACAAAGTTTCAAGGCCGTTGGTTAATTGGTTCTGGAGAAGAATTTTTTTAAATGTTTTTACCAATTAGTCCGTTTGGTCCCAAGTGCAAATGGGGTTTTACTTATTTTCTCGAAAACGATGAAAGTTCCATTAAATGTTCTAATGTCCTAATGATTCCTATAACTATACATGACAGAATACGAAAAATCTAGATTTTTGGATGCTTTTGTAAAATATTTTCCATTTACAGTAGTGAAGAATAAGCGATTTCAGTGAAAGGCGTCATATAGACCTTGAGCTGACCATAGACCCCCCTCCCCCCCCAGGGGGAATTTTGAACACTATGATTTTCTGAAACTACATTATATAAGAAACAAAATGACACATGTTAGCCCTCTGTACGTTGGGGCATTAACGTGTAACGTCAGCGTTACTTACACTACCCAAATTTACATATTCACGTTATAATAGAAAATACACATTGGTATACAAATGTTAGTATTCGCCCTAAATAATGTTGGGTTTTGTCTGCTAGTACACAAATCGCTGTTTCAAGGTAGTTGACATAGTCAACGATAAGTTGACTAACCCGTATAACGTAGTTTACGTTGTATTTGACGTTTTTCCCCTTCAGTGTCTAAATACATGTAATATAAGGAGAAAATTGTAAGAATGAAGTGAAGAGAAAAGTAATTGTTATATATATGACTGTTTCAATAGTCTGGTATAAAAACAAACAAACTAAAGTCTTACAAAACTCATCAGCAGTCACGATAAATATGTAACGTATATAACCACTACAAAAATTCGGAAAAAAAAACAACCAGACTAAATCTCTGAATTGGTGGACTGAAGTTTATACGTGCTCCATCAATCTTCTTTGATTCATGCACAGCTTAGATAAGTTAGGCAGCAGTTAGCAGTGGATATATTAAATGTGGACAGAAACTTATTTTTGAAGAATTTAACCTACAAAATGACGAGAAAAGCTAAGAAAGCCAACATCAGCTGCATTTCGTTTTTAATATTATCTATATTATGTCTTAAGTAGACACTGTTGTATATGTAAACATGAAGAAACGACCGTTTTATATGTCCTCAAACTATAAAAAAATCATTGGATAGTGTATATTTAAAATCAATCTAACAGTAATGTTACGTTACATAATTGTAGTATGTTCTGGGATAAGATTTGTGTGTCATCTGTTATCAAAAATTTAGTTCCCGGGCAATATGAATTATTAATTGCTGTAGTATTAGCTTACCAATGGTAGTCAGATGGCAATTTAGCTCTTTGAAATACACAAAAACTCAGCAAGACCCACATAGATTGTTATAGCTGAAGCATTTCGACCTTGCCTTCAATTCAGTTTCACTTAAAAGTGACTTCATAAAGATGATTTTTTTTAAATTTTATGCATATAATGAAATAAGTAAGAGTTGATATATGCTGCAACTGATTGATATTTAGGTTCTCGTCATGATGGGGATAAAACCAATGTCGCGACCTGTGCTGTTGGCTGAGCCATTCAATTACCCTAAATACAAATATGCAACTGTGACTGCCAGCCGAGGCAATCAAAAGCAGTACCAACTCTCCCATAAACACCATTTTTGTATGCTGTCAGTCGAATCGTCAGCCACGAGCCTCTTTGCACAGTAACTGTTTTACATAGATTAGCAAATATGTGTGACTCCCGTGATCATAACTTGCATATTAATTTGTGATCTACATGATCTGTTTATGCAGCTCCCGGCCACCAAATACATAACAAACTATTAACAATGTGAAAATTTAAGGCTGATAGAAAGTGACATACTTTATAACGCATACATCATTCTGTCATCAGCTTGTTCAGGAGTTCTATTTTTTATTATGTTGTTACAAATGTTTAAATGGTCAGGTAATTTTGCAAACCCCAAGGTTTTATTCCCACTTGCTGTTACTATCACGGACTAAAGGTGTTACGAAATACAAATTTCAGTCAGACAATTTTTCAATATGTAAGCAACTAAAATTGTTGTTTGGATATTGCCAAAATGATGTATTCCCTAACAGCATTTAATAAATTTGGACAAAGATGATAAGATAAGCAGTAAAATGTCATAAATAAGCAGTTTTCAACCATATTTATTCCTAAAAAGTAAACAATATGGTAATACAAGGTCACAGAGATCAAATGCAGTAAGTTATTTAGGTTAACCCTTCCTTGGCATGTATAGGTATGCACTATTTCTATTGTTTGATTATTTGCTCTTTAGAAATACTGTTTTGCTAGTTTAGGATATCGGAAATGAAGAATACATAAACTCGTAATGAATACGTTGTATACGTTACTTTGTTCCGCCTTTCTTTTCTTTTTTTTCTCTCAATATTATGCTGCAAAGCATAACTACAGTGTAGGCGAATACATTCTGAAGGAGAACAACTAAGATTTGCTCATAGATATCTGAACAGAGAGGACTAACATTAATATATTCTGTCATTTTCATTTGCCATTTCATTATGTGTGCAGAGCTACTGGAACACTGTCCCTGAAACATTTTTGTCCGACTAAACGTATCTTTATGTTCTTTGGTGAATAGGTGCTTTAATAGATGGTTGAATGTAGTTAGATTCTTTAAGAGATTCTCCAAAGTATGTAGACTTTAAAAAGAAAGAAACAAAAGCATAGAAATATATATCTTCTTAAACATAGCATTTATAGATTGCTAAAGTATGCTAGTAAACTGCCAGTGTCTCTTTTCTGTATTAAATGTTTCTGATACTATTCTCCCAAACTCCTGGTTGACACATTATTATTAAATACATAAATAAGCTAAATAAAGCAATGTATTGTCACTACCATTAATTATTTTCAAAAGTTTGTTTCTTAACTTTAACTCAGCAATGTTGTTTCCCTTGGTAACGTAAAATATACGATAGTCTTACAACAGTAAGAATACGCTGCCAGCAAATATCTACATTAGCTTTGACGCAGAATTGTATTTGGCTTAAGTCTTCAAACTTCAGGTTTACAGTTCTGCTTTATAGTTTTTTCAGTGTGCACATAAAAACTATACCAAATCCTGTCAGTAAACAAGGTGGTACTACATTTGCATTGTTAATTACTGATTATTTTATAATTTGATACTAAACACGTCAAAAGCGCTTAGCTTTTAATGTTATCATACTGATTGTATATCATTTTATTCGAGCCCTATATGCAAAATCTATGCTGGCTTAGCTGCGGCTTTATCTTTTTTATCTTTTCTGGTGTGGTATTTTGTTTATTTTTTTTAAGTTGTATATAACAAAATTTAACGTATGTTACTGTCTTTAGAACTCAAATGTACAAATTGTAAAAGAAACAAACTGGGCAACGCCATTATGAAATACTTTTATCTTTGATATATTAACAAAGTTGCCAGCAAAAAAAAACAGTTTTACCTGTGCAGAATATATCTATGCCCTTAACATTACAATTTGTAGTATACTGGTTCTAATCACGTATAAAACACACCTCATGAATCCCTAAGAGAAATAACTGAGAGAAGTGTTGCTTGGGCCAAGTACACAGTATATCATAAGAACACCCAGACTTATATATGTTATTGTTTTTTATGTGACAGTGGGAAAAAACTGATTAAAGGTAGTATAATGAAATATTTTAAATGTTAATGTTATTTACGTTACTTCTAGTAATGACTTATCATAGAAAATAAACCAGAATGCATTTTTTCTTTTATATTTAAAGTTTCTTTCATGAAGAAACTGCTACCAACGAAAATAAAATGATTCTATCATCAAATTATGTGAGTTTAACAAAATAGCCCTCGGTAACGTATATAATCGATCAGTTTGGCCGACTAAAATGCGTTCAAAATATTGTGGAACTGTTTCTTGCTGTTTAGATAGCCTGGCATATTCAATATTACATTTTCCTGTTGTTTTTTAATTCATACAGTGTAGTTCAAGCACTTGAATTATACAGAAAGTGATAATTGTAATTTGGAACATTTAAAAGGGGGTACTGTGTTAAACATCCTATTTCTCCCAAAGTATACAAGATAGGATAATAATTTTTGCAGATCTGAAAAGATCAATAAATTGTCTTTAATATAGTAACAAAGATATGGTCTAATGATAAAGGAGTAACTTACAAAAAGAAAGTATTTTTGATAGAAATAGCAATTTGAATGGAGTGTAAAGACAAATGTCACGTATATGACACCATGTGAGCTAAAGTGACCTGTCAAACATCATAACTTTTAGCTACTGGATTGTTCTATTAGACTCCACTATAAATTTAAACATAGGAAAGTGATTTCTATTTTTTTTATATTTTTTATTATTTTTATTTTATGTTTATTTTTTTAATGGGTAACGTTTGTAACAGGCTGTTACAGCTTAACGTCCCACTCGCCAGAGGGCTAATATGCTGCAAAATACTTCTAAGATACTGGGCTTCAAGAAAAGTATGGTCTACAAAATTCCCCCTGGGGGGGGGAGGTAAACCATTTCTGGCTCATGGCCTAATATGCTTGTTAGAACAGCCAAAATATTGTTGACAGGCAATAGCGTAAACTCGTTTATAAACAAAATTGCAATTTATTATGCATAGTTTGTTCAAGGGATGGCATACATTGGTCACATGCTCTAGTACGTAAGACTAAACGGGAATTCCAACAACCAAGTTTTACTCTCTTGTAATTAAGAGGCGAAAATGACATATCGTAGGTTCTATTTTGTAAAGAAACTTTTTATGCAAAGCCCCACATTTCTACAAAATTCTGACTTTGTGATGGTGATGTATAGGATAAAAATTAAGAATGAGCAATTTGAAAATCTTCTATCTCTCACCAATTTTAAGAAAATATCGGGGATGCCGTTTGCATTTGGGAGCAAACGGACTATACATGGGTAAAGCAACTATGTTAGATGTGAGCTGGACTATTTGAACAAATTTTCATTCACTCAGCCCCTGGAGGCTCTATATGAAATTTGGTTACAATTGGCCCCGTGGCTTTCGAGGAGATGCTTGAAATTGTCAAAATATTAAAGTCTTGGGTCAAAGGTCAAAGAATGACCATGACCTCTTGTACTAATAAATCTTCATGTTCTCATTCAGATGACTCAATATACCAGTTTTTAGGCCAAAATCTTTAGAACTTTCCATGAAATCTCGTGTTTTAGCATTTTCAAATTGATTGATTTATTGCTTGAAGTCCACGGTAAACAGCTAAGGTCGGGACGGTCAGTTAACCTAACCACACTATTCCTGGACAGGCTTAGACCTCCTGAGCGGTTAACCAGTACTAAGTGCACATACTTTCGCCAGTAACTGACAACTGCCCTTCTTGAATCAGCGGAAGGAGAAACGAAAGACCAGGTTTCGAACCCAGGACCTCTGACTTATAAGTCAGGTGCCCTACCGATTGCGCTACGCGGCCCGGCGCATTTTCAAATATCTGACCTTACCGTAGAAAAGGTCAGTGTCAACCCAAGGTCATAATTTGAACAATCTTGGTAGTACTTAGGTACCCGATGCTATATACCAAGTTTCAAGGCTATCGGCCAATTGGTTCTGAAGAAGAAGATTTTTAAAGGGTTTTACAATATATGGGCATGGCGGCCATTTTGGTCATGTGACCTGGACCGTTTGAAAACATTTCATTTCCTCAACCTTTGAGGGCTCTATATGGAATTTGGTTACAACTTGCCCTGTGCCTTTTAAGGAGATGCTTGTAATTGTCAAAATACTAGAGGCTTGGGTCAAAGGTCAAAGAATGACCTCGACCTCTTGTACTAACGAATCTTCATGTTCACATTAAGATGACTTAATATACCAATTTTAGGCCAAAATCTTCAAAACTTTCCATGAAATCTTGTGTTTTAGCATTTTTGTATACTTGATCTTACCGTAGAAAAGGTTATGGTCAACCAAAGGTCATCATTTAAACAATCTTGATAGTTCTTAGGTACCCAATGCTACATACCAAGTTTCAAGGCCATCGGTCAATTGGTTCTGAAGTAGAAGATTTTAAAGGTATTACCTATAAATTGGCATGGCGGCCATGTTGGTCATGTGACCTGGACCGTTTGAACAAATTTTCATTACCTCAACCTTTGGGGCCTCTGTATGAAATTTGGTTACAATTGACTCAGCAACTTGTGTGGATATGTTTGCAATTGTCTACGAGAGCCCAGTGTCAAAGGTCAAATAATGACCTTCACCTCTTGTACTGTTCTTAAGATTATTATACATACCAATTTTAAGCCAAAATCAAAAGTTTCCAAGAAATCTTATGTTCTAGCATTTTCCCATATAAAAGCACTAGAAAGCAAATTTGTTCTTACCTTAAAGAAGATCAAGGTCAACCCAAGGTCATAATTTGAACAATCTTGGTAGTGCTCATGTATCCAATGCTACATACCAAGTTTCAAGGCCATTAGCCTAATGGGTCTGCAGAAGAAGATTTTAGAGGTTTTTACCATATATGGACGTGGCGGCCATGTTGGTTATGTGACCAGGACCGTTTGAACAATTTTTCGTTCTAAAGACCCCTAGAGGCAACATATGAAATTTGATGAAAATTGGCCCAGCGGTTTTAGAGCGGAAGTCGTTTGAAATTCTGGACGGACGACGACGACGGTGGACTACGTAGCCTGCCTATCCTATAAGCTCCCCGGAGCCTTCGGCTCAGGTGAGCTAAAAACTGGATCAGGTTCGATGAGGTAGTAAAGTGACCTTCGTCTGTTGAGTAACGACTCCCCGGTTTTAACTATCTAAAAAAAAAGTAACTCCACGATCGTAAGTTTATAAACCAGCAATAAATTCTAAATGAAATAAACAAAGAGCGACACTAATACCCTGAAGCAAAGAAATCCACTAGTTGAACTCTGTGGGCCCGACCACAGACCAGAAATTATTAATATTGTGCAAAACAAGCGCTGTAAAAGTCCTTTAGGGCAGAAAAAGTCGCAAATGGTTTAATATCCTCATAGCTGGTAGACATTCCTACCACATGTACATAATTGAGCCGTAACACGAGAAAACAAGCAAAGTGACAAGTGCGCCCAGCGAAGACTCAGTTCAAACTGGGCATCCGCCCAGTCTGATCAGAGTCTATGCTGGCCGCATAGAGCTAGCTAGGACCCTTAGCTACCCTTTAAGCGCAAAGCAAAGAATCTGATCAGACTGGGAGGCTGACCAGGGTGATTTGTGTCTTGGCTGGGCACACATGCCACTTTGTTGATTTTCTCGTGTCGCAGCTCAATCTCACCCAACGTAAATGTCATATTATTTTAAATATTATTTTAGTAACCATTCCATGACATGTTCATTATCGGATGACAATAAGGCAAAACGTAATTTTGAGGTTATTTGAGACTTGTGAAACAGAATCGAGTTAAAAGCAGCTGTACTTTATCAAATCATAATTGAATCGTCTTTTGTACTATTGAGATATTACTCTGTTAATGGTTCAAATCTTTCATTTGAAGTGGGCGGCGGGTGTTGTCTGTACCGGATTTATTCTTCAAATACATGTAAATTTTATTGCATTTATTTTTTCTCCAAACAACATCAGATATAACTCGCTGACAGGATTCTAAAATGAGTGAGTTTTTTAGAAATAATCGTTAGATATGAAAACTTAAGGTCTTTTCCCGCTTACGTTTCTTCAAAAAATGAAAATAGAACTTCCGAAACTCACCCTTGCTGAATGCGTAGGCGATAAATATAGGGGAGTGCATTGTCTAAAAAGTCAGATAATAACTTCTGATAGTATTTCCTGGGGTCAGCACACTTATACCTTATATACACAGACCATGAAAAATGAAAACAGCACTTCCGAAACTAACGACTGAAACTTACCTTAGCTGAATGCCTAGGCGATAAATATACGGAGTGCATTGTCTCAAAAGTCAGATATTAACGTGATTTTAAAAGGACTTCTATGATTAAGGCGAGGATTTTCCCCATAAGACCGGCGCGACAGGTCCGAATTTTCAAAAGTATAAAGTGTGCAAATTTTTCTTGGCAGAGCTTCCACAAATATGTAGACCGTATGAAATCAGATCATTTGTGATTCAGACCTAAAGACATGGGGAGATAATCCATTCTGACCCTACCTTCCCTAAATTCAAGGTTTTCGCATACCTCAGTTTTTGCGGTAATAAAAGTATTGAAACCAGTCATTCATTCCATACAAATTTGTCATAAATGCATGCTAAATACACACATATCACAATACAAAGCAATGATTTTCTTCTTGTTACGTCTGACTGGCATTTAAACATGCAAAACCATAGTTACACTTCCGGTCAAAACGCCAAAATAGAACGCTTCATTATAATTAAAGTACAAGTACTACCCCCCCCCCCCCCCCCGGTGACCCTGCATTTTCTTCATGCAGCAGACTTATGCGATGCAAGTACGTAATATATATGAGTGGGAAGCTGGGTCACGGGGGGGGGGGGGGGGGAACGATACTCAGTAAGCCAAAGAAGAAGAATGGTCGACAGTAGCTCTGTGATCTTCAAGGATTATGTTGTGTACCATGACCTTGAAATGAGGTCAAGGTCACTTACATATAGTCAAAACTATCCAGTGTTGTCTGTTATGTAAGTACTGTAAGTCAAAAAAGGGTGAAACATATACAATAAATCATTATTTCAACGATCAGTTTGAGGATAATTTACAATTTCTCTCAACAATGACGTCAACGTCAACGTATGTTTAACGTACTTTACATAGACACAAACAGTTGAAATTTCATTTGTCATGCAAGTTACATGTCATAGTCATAAATGCAAAGCAGAAGTCAGTGATCCGTATAACTTTTTAATCATGGGGAAAATTCACGCCTTAAGCATAGAAGTCCTTTGTGATATGGTTTACTGGGCTCAGTGCACTTATGCACAGGCCATGTGGTGGCATACTCAAAGCGCACAATCGCACGAACGAGCCCAACGGTTATCTTCCAGCAAAAGTCTGTCTCATTTACTTTCTAAATACTAATAATAAAAAATAATAATTAATGAGCCGCAACACGACAAAACCAACAAAGAGGTTGTGTGACCAGCGCAGACTCGCGGTTCATAAAAAGTTGTATTAGCATCATATTTCTTTTCCATTAGCGCTTTGTCAGCTCGTGTGCATGCGATTATTATCAATTATGCGGCGCTAATACAACTAAGGTGGCATTAGGATAGTTTGTTAAAGTGTATCATTCCCCGGATTTTTTCACCCGGCATTGGCGGAGGAGGGCTGTAGAAATTACCTCTTTTCATGAGTGCGTTCTATTCTATTTTATTCTATCGCATAACCTTACTAGATCGTTGGGGCACCACAGATGACTTCGAAACAATCCCTTTCCACCTTGTTTCCTGTTTTCAGCTACCCTAGTTAAGCTGGCAAAATCTATCCCTGTCCACTCTTTAATACAAATGTATTATCTTCCCATCTCTTCTTCTGTCTACCTCTTCTTCTTTTTCCTTTCACAGTGTCCTGTAGAGTCGTCTTTGCTAAACCAGAAGACCTTGAGATGTGGCAAAACCACCTTAGTTTCCGTTTCTGGACCAGCGTCAGGAGTTCATCATATTCTCCAATGGCTGCTTGGATCTTTCTGCGAGCCTCCTCATTGGTTACATGGTCCTTGTACGAAAGGCTTAGTAACCTTCGGTAGCATCTCATCTCAAAGGCCTGCGTTCTTTTCTCTAACTCTGCTGTCAAGGTCCACGATTCACAGGCATACAGAAATATGGAAATGACAAGGGAGCGCATAAGTTTCACCTTTGATCTAAGAGATATGTCGTTATCTTTCCAAATTGGTTTTAGCTTGGAAAGAGCTGAAGTGGCTTGTGCAATCCTTGTGAGAACCTCCTGTTTTGAGCCAATATCTGAGACAACTGCTCCAAGGTATTTGAAGCTTGTTGCGGTACCCAGCTTCTGCCCTATTACCTTACTCTCCCTCTGGGTGCCATCTGCACTGTTTGGCATAAGTTTGGTCTTCTCAGCACTGACCTCCATCTTATACCTTGTGCAGGTTTGGTCGAGACTTTCAACTAGGGCTTCTAGTTCCTGCTCTTCTTCAGCTAGAGCGTCTATGTCATCGGCAAACCGCAGATTGGTAAGTTTCTGTCGCCTATGCTAACCTTTCCGTCATGTTCTTCCAGAGCATCAGACATGTGATCCGTTCCGAGAAAAATGTTGAAGAGGGTGGGTGAAAGAAGACATCCTTACCCCAACTGTTGTTCTGAACCATTCTCCTGTGTTGCCATTCATCAGGACTGCACTTGTAGCATTGTCGTATAGCTGCTCAATGGTGCGAACTAGATTTGCACTAATATTGTACTTCCGCATGGTATTCCATGAGACTGCATGCCATATCCTGTCAAAGGCTTTTTTTAAATAAATGAAGACATAGTACAGATTCTGCTGATGTTGGAGATACTTTTCTCACAGGATTCGAAGGCTGAAGATCTGTTCTGTGGTGCTCCTTCCTGCTCGGAACCCAGCCTGTTCCTCAGCGATTATCTCTTCGGCTTGTGGTTTAAGCCTGTTAACGATGACATTCAGCATGACTTTGCTTGAATGACTGATGAGGCAGATGGTTCTGTAGTTCTGGCAGAGCTGTAGGTTGCCCTTTTTAGGGAGTGTAATAATCAGCGACTGAGTCCATGGGGTAGGCCCTTCTCCCGTTCTCCAGATCCTGTTACAGATATTTGTTAAAACGCCAATCATGGTCTCCTCGCCTGCTTGAACAAGTTCTGCTGGTATATTATCAACTCCGGCAGATTTCCCTTTCTTTAGTGCTGCTAATGCAATCTTAACTTCCTCATAAAGGATCGGTTGTTGAGCTTCTTCTGGGGGCTGATTGCAGTCCAGAACCGCATTGTCACCGTAAGTCTCATGGTTGTATAGTTCAGAGCAATATTCTGTCCATCTGCTGAGAATCTCTTGTTCCTCTGTAAAGCATTTCCCAGCCTTATCCTGCATAGTTGCGGATCTATCCTGTTTCTCTGAAGTTAGATCCTTCACCAGCTGGTATGCTTTCTTGCTGTTGTTTTTGTTCAGGCAAGTTTCGATCTCCTCGCACTGAATACCTATCCAGTCCTCCTTCGCTTTCTTCACTGCCTTCTGAATCCTCTTGTTTGCTTCCCTGTATTCTTTTGCTCCTCCTGCTTCATACCGCTTCTTCTTCAAATTTCTTCTCTCATCACAGAGATCGAGAACATCTCCGGTGACCCAGGGCTTTTTCCCTGCGACGTTTCTTCCCAAGTATCTCACTGGCTGCATCAGTCACTACTGTATTGTAGGTGGTAATCATGGTATCTATGTCCATGTCATCATCCCTCAGGCCAATGAGTGGTGCAAATTTCCCACCTATTGTTACTTGAAAAGTGCATGCCACATCTGGGTCCCTTTACTTCTCAAGATCAAACTTCAGTCTTGGCTGGGCTGGCTTTACGAGCTCGGAAGCTCATCATCACCAGGTCATGGTCACTTCCTATGTCTGCTCCAGGAAAACTCCTTGTCCTATGGATGTTAACTGATCGGAAGCACTACCTCACCAAGATGTAATCAATCTGATTGTAGTGTTTCCCATCTGGGCTGTGTCACATGTCCATCTTCTTGATGGTTTGTGAGGGCCAAGGGTGTTTGTCAGTACTAGGCTGTTACAGGTTGCAAACTCTAGAAGTCCGAGACCTCTCTTATTTGTCTCGACATTGCAGTAGGATCCACAAACGTTTTTCCCAGTCTGCCTGTGCAGCCTTTCCAACTTAAGAATTCCAATCCCCTTGTACAACCAGAATGTCATGCCCAGATGTTAGTGCATAAACCTGTATGATGGTGATGTTGAAAGGAGCTGCTCTCAGGCGGATTGAAATCAGTCTGCTGAAGACTGGCCGGCATCCCAAGACATCACTCACCAAGATCTTATGCACAAGAAATCCAACCCCATACTAATGTTTGTCCTCTTCTCCACTGAAATAAATTTTGTGTCTGTCATCTGTTGACACCTCACCAAAGTTTTTCCAGCGCATCTCACAGAGCCCCAGTATGTTCCAGTGATACCTGTCCATTGCATGCGTCAGCTCTCCAGGCTATATATGTTTACCACAGCCGAAATCCACGATTATTGTATGGCTCGCCTTGGTCACAAACACATGGCCGTTGACTCAAAAGAGTTCTTCTGCCCTGGCCGTTGACTTCTTCTAGGAAGACTTCCGCCCAGTGATGTTGTGTTAACACCACCCCTTGTTGACCCATAGGGTTGGGAGACTCATGGAGGTGGGAGCGTCTTATTTCCTCCCATCAAGTCGTTGACTTGCCCATTGCTACATACCAAATTTCAAGCGTCTGCGTCAAGTGGTTCTGAAGAAGAAGATTTTTCAATATTTTTCTAGGTATTTCTAGGGTTCAAACCCAGGACCCCCTGGGGCAGAGTCAGTTTGGACCCTGGGGCCACCATTTGAACAAACTTGGTAAAGAACCACTAGGCAATGCTACATACCAAATTTCAAGCGTCTGTGTCAAGTGGTTCTGAAGGAGAAGATTTTTGAATATTTTTCTATGTATTTCTAGGGTTCAAACCCATGACCCCCTGGGACTGGGCCAGTTTGGGCCACCATTTGAACAAACTAAGTTAAGGACCACTAGATCATGCTAAATACCAAGTTTCAAGCATCTGAGCCTAGCAGTTATGGAGAAGATTTTTAAGTATTTTTAATTTTCTAACCCAAGACCCCCTGCCACAGTGCCATTTGGACCCTGGGGTCACTATTTGAACAAACTTGATAGAGGTCCACTGGACAATGCTTCATGCCAAATATCAGAGCCCTAGGTCAAGCGGTTTCAGAGATGTCATTTAAGCAAATTGTTGACGACGCACAACGGACACTGACTGATGACAATAGCTCACCTTGAGCCTATACTAGGCTCAGGCGAGCTAATGAAATCATGAATCAACTGATATAAAATATGAAGTCTCTAATTTGATAACTGAAACCTAATTTATATTATCTGAATTCAAAGCTGAAACAATGAATATCTCATCATAGCCTCTTCGATTTTCTACCTCTGATTCAGATAGGCCAATTTCAAAGACAGGGGTATCTTATTCGAATTTGAGGTGCGACACAACAAATCCAACAAAGTGGCATTTGCGCCTAGCAAAGACTCAGATCCGCCTGGGCATCCGCCCAGTCTGATCAGAGTGTTTGCTATGCGCTTACAGAGTTGCTTCCTCCATGCCAACAACTAAGACTCTGTTCAGACTTCGCAAATGCTAAAGCTGATCTGAGTCTTTGCTGGGCGCACACGCCACTTTGTTGGTTTTGTCGTATAGCGGCTCGTTTATGTTTTCAAGATAATCCTGTACTTAAAGCAACAGTGTAAGCACTTGTCAGATGGGGCGTTCTGCGGCATCTGAACTCAGGTTGTATTCTCTAGAATCTGATATCCTTAGCATAGACGCACTTTAGAGATATGGCATCATACGAACTTGATCTATTGTTAAATTCGCAACCCAACCATAAACGCTTTAGAAAACAATCATATTTTCTCCCTACAATGCATCCCGAACCCATGTAAAGTCATCTAGCGACCTTGAAAAGTGGATCAAGGTCAGCAAAATCTAGTTATCAATTTGGCTTATATCAGTGATTTACTTTGTACTGTTGGTGAAAATTCATCGACTGATTCAACAGATATCTTGACTTTCAGAAATAGTCTTCGGACGGGATGACGTCACAGCCCATAGCAACGAGCATCGGAGGTGAAAACAAACATCGTAGCAACCGCTATTTGTGCTAAGTTTTCCTATATTTTTCTCTATTTATAGTTCGGAATAATCTCTAACGTCCCAATTAAACTTTTTCTTATGACGAATAAAACATAAAAAATGTTTGCCAAATCAATTTTGTCACGAATCAAATAAAAACATTGGATTTTCCATATCCGTGGAATACACTAGATCTAGTTGACTAGAACTTGGCTCTCCTATTTAGCATCGTTTTATTATTTATAATTCCTATTTTTATTCTGACATTTTCTTTTCCACTTTTGCTATATGTTAATTTATCGGGTATTCAGCGAAAGTAGAAATGGAAACTTCAGCAAAGAAGGTAAAATACCCGATATGTCATACTATGCGAGTATGGAATACACAAGATGTCACTTGTCAAAAGTTGACACTTTCTTAGCAATGGCAGACGTTTTTTTTTTCAAATACCAAGACTATTTTAATCTGTTAAATATATATCTATTGAATCGAAGACAAAGCAAACAGCGTTTTCATCATTAAAATTGATCAAGAAATAAAAATTTACACTAGACTACTTTGAAAACGAGAGGGTCAGGAAATTCATTGATCAAATATCAAAAATTCTATATATCTCTTCGCGAGACAACTCGTCATATTAAGCCAAAATGTCGTTTTGTGCGGTGCTAAATTAAATTTAGAATTTAAGATTCCCAATAAAAAATATTCCATCAAAATTATTTACAAGAGGCAATTCAGAGGCATGCTAAAATGTATTGAGCCAATACACATCCTCGCTTGTCAGCAACTTTTCTGTTACTGTATCGTTATAGTCCAATAGATTTATTTGCATTGAAATCGCGAAAATGCGCAAATGTGTAGAATTCTAAATTTACACTCAGTTTCACTTGATGGGGATGATCGAGAGAATCTACCGTGGTCTCATCCAGAAAACACGGAGATACGACCTCAAAGTTGACCTAGTTTCAAGAGGTCACTTAAGTTGACCTATTACCCCAAAAGAGCCGAATTTGGCAAAAAATTAACAAAGATCTAATTTTTTAATTTATTTTTGTTTATTTCCACCAAAAATATTTGGAAAGGACTGATTTAGTGATATTTAATAAATTTAAATCAGGATACCCTTTAGACTCAAGAGGTGAACAGACCGCGAGAGAAATGTGTCAGAATCAGTGCGATGAAATAAATACTCAACGAATATTGTTAATGAAATACATATCAGATATGAAATGCTGAATTATCTGCCTTCTTATACATTAAATAAAAAAAAAATTTATGAGCTTGTTTCTAATAATATGCCATTTATTTAAGCATTGTTTGTATGGTGGTTAATCGCAACTGCCGTAAACAAAATGGCGGACTATCGATTGCTTTCACCTCCGGCTGTGGTTGCTATGGGATACGCTCGAAGTTCCCGGATGAGCCGTCCCACTCTATACTGCAGAATACTGGAATAAGGTCACCAAAACCTTATCTGCTATTTTGTTTATTCAGGTTTAAGAGATATTTCATGTTGAGGTAAATCCTCCTAGGACGTGAAAAAGAAACTGGATAACGCGGGGACAACAGAAGTCCTCCTGTGACTTGGTAAATGGGTCCAATGTCAACACTCAACACTGTATGTTATAATCTGGTGAGCTTCTCCCAATAGTACAGTCAAGGGTCAAAAGTAATTGCACAAAAATATTTTCTCATGGACTTTAATGCGTTTACAAGAAAATTTTGGCAGTTTTCCTTGGACAATCATAAAACAACTACCATGGTTGGAAAGCTAAATAAACGATGCAATAAACGCTTTTATAGAACTTAATTTTGTCACCCCATTATCATGATACAGCTTATTGAGTTTAGCATACATTTGTAAAACAACGTTTCCATTGACGATAATGGCGATGTCCTGAAAAAGTGACTAAAAATTCGAACGTAAAATTTAAAGCCAAGCTGTTTAAATATATGACGAACAACTGAAATGAAATAAATATATTTCTTGCCTTATTTATTAAGCATTCTACCAGTAACAAATTAATTGTAATACATTGGACAGAAGCGCCAAAAAATGATTTCCGGTAAATACGAAAATACACTAAAATCTATGGGGAAAATATTTTTTGTTGAATTACTTTTGACCCTTCACTATAAATGCAAGTGTCACGGACTCTTAAAATATCTCACGCCCCGGCCGAGGATCGAACCGGGGACCCTTCGATCTAAAGTCGAGCACTCTACCACGTCGCTATAAAAGCCGGCTTGTACCGCAAGGCAGTACAAGTGTATCTTATACCTAACCTATACCTGTGACACATGTAAGTTTGGTTGCATGCAATTTAGAGAAAATCCACCCACTTGTGAAACAATCCAATATTTTGTTCCGGAGACAGGGTGTAGATCAGCTATTTTGTGAACATAATAATACCTCCTGTGTTCCTGAAAACGGGGTCACGGTCACTAAAAAGTAACAAGAGGCCCACGGGCCACAAAGCTCACCAGATCTCTAGCTCAAAATTGCTATCAAATTTGTATAGGCTCAAATTTGCTGTCAATTCGCACAGGCCAATACAAAATATACAACTACAAAGTCTCAGTCTGACCATCTGTTGAGTTGAAAACAAAATATATAACTATTTTCCATATATTGATTGCAGTAAATGCCATTTTTTAATTTTCCCCATTGCAAGTCAATGCAACCCTAAGTTGCCATAGCAACCAAACTAAAGAGCCGATTTTATAAAAAAAAAAACCATAAATTTTCAATCGTCCTGCCTAAGGATACTACAGATGAAATCTGGGCCTTATCGGCCCAATGGCTTCTGAGGAGATGATCTTTTTTTAAGTATTTTTTCCTCCATTTTTTTGCATTTTGGTTTCCATGGCAACCAATAAAAGGAGCAGTGGACAAAAAGAAACACATAGCTAATAAGAGACTTCTCAAGGAACAATCTATAAAAGTTTTGTCAACATATACGCAATGGCTTGGCATTTTTCAATTTTCCCCATTATAAGTCAATGCAACTCTCAGTTGCTATAGCAACCAAACTAAAGGGCTGATTTTCATAAAAAAACACATAAACTTTCAATCCCCCAGCCCAAGGATACCACAGATGAAATCTATTGGCCCAGTGGCTTAAGAGAAGATAATTTTTTAAGTATTTTTTTCCATTTTTTTTACATTTCGGTTTCCATGGCAACCAATAAAAGGAGCAGTGGGCCAAAAATCATATAGCTGATAGAAGACATCTCAAGGAACATTTCTGTAAAAGTTTTATCAACACATCTGCAATGGCTTGGCAGAAAATGCCATTTTTCAATTTTCCCCATTATAAGTCAATGGGAACTCTGAGTTGCCATAGCAACCAAACTAAAAGGCCAATTTTCATAAAAAACACGAACTTTCAATCCCCCATCCCAAGGATGCCACATATGAAATTTGGGCCCAATCGGCCTAGTGGCTTCAGAGGAGATGTCGTTTAAAAGTGTTGACGGACGACAGACGACAGATGACGACGACGACGGACCACTGCCTATCTTATGAGCTCCCCCAGAGCCTTCGGCTCTGGTGAGCTAAAAATTTAGGCAATGAACAGGAATTAATACGATCAAATCCTACATCAGAACCGAAAAGGAAAGAAGCACACACACTAACTGACACAGGATTACAAAAGATACGCATGGTAAACTGAATGAGCAGCTCTTTCCTGAACAGGTGGTTATTCAGCTACCCTAATAGAAAACTTTTACCTATTTCCTATTTTCTATTTTGAATTACAAAAAAAAACACAAAACAGGAAGCAGAATATTGCTCAAGACCACAGACAAGTGGACATAACAACATAATATGAGTTGCGACACGACAAAACCAACAATGTGGTTGTGCGCCCAGCGCAGACTCAGATCAGCCTGGGCATCCGTCCAGTCTGATCAGACTCTTCGCCAAGCGCTTAAAGGGTAGCTAAGGGTCTAAGCTATCTTCATGCGGACAGCGAAGACTCTGATCAGACTGGGCGGATGCCCAGGCTGATCTGAGTCTGCGCTGGGCGCACAACCATATTGTTGGTTTTCTCGTGTCGCGGCTCAATTATAACAGTGAGGAACCACAACAGAAGTGCTGCCTTGGAATGGTCAGTTAAAGATTACGTAAACCTAATCAACTCTGCATCCTCCCCTGTTAATAGTTCCTTCATGTTTGGGATAAATCTTATATTTCATTCAGGTAATACGGTGTAAACAAGCATCTACCCCTTCAAGAGATATGGTGCAGACACTTTTCTGGGATATTTTTAAGCCCACCTGTGACGTAGTAAAGGGACCAAGGTAGCTCAAACCTAATCAACTTTTCCCTTCTGCTAATACTGTATACCTGAAAGTTTGGTCAAAATCTATTATTCCCTTCTGACAATGCTAATGCAGACGAGACCTACATCAAAAAAAGTGTATCCCTTCCCAATCTAGGGAAGGGTGCGCATAAAAAGATGTTATTATTGTTTTTTATTATTTTATTTTTTTTGACCGCTAAGTCTCTGAAAGTACATTTGTGGAAATTCCAGAATAAGACAATCCCAAACAGTAGTTCTCTATCTGGCTTTAAAGCATTTATATAATTAGGAACTAATTGTTTTTGACAAAAACAGATGCCCGATCCCTTATAAAAGTATCCAACAAGGATTTTCCGCCTTAACTGTGAACAAAAACATTTGGACTAAAAACAACAAGACTCCGTGAGAAAAAACATCCCTTAGATTTTTCGAGGAGTTCCGCCCAGTGGTCTCTGAGGAGGTGCGATAACGAGAAAATGTTTACAGTTTATGGACAAACGTTAAAATCTACACAAATTTGTCTTCTCTAGGCACTATCAATAACTGAGCCGCGACACGAGAAAACCAACAAGGAGGCATGTGTGCTTAGCGTACACTCATATCTGTCTGGGCATCCGCACGGTGTGATCAGAGTCTTCATTTTGCGCTTAAAGGGTGGCTATGGGTCTAAGCTAACTTCGTGTCCACAGGAAAGACTCTGATCAGACTGGGCGGATGCCCAGGCTAATCCGTGTGTCTTCGCTGGGAGCACATGCCACTTTGTCAGTTTTGTTGTGTCCCTTTGTTGTGTCCCGGCTCAATGATGAAGATGTCAGTTGAGAATCATTCATTAGGAACCAAAGGTTACTCTGCCATTGATCTTCTCCGTTTTACCCCTCGCTGAAAAGCTACTTTAAGACATGGATATTCATCTTCATGTGAGATTCTCACACCACGCCACTGTTCTTTAATACTCTTCTGATAGGTATGCAGATTTTTATACCTATCAATTTGCATCTGACTCTTAAAACCACATGGTATTTCTTCTATTGCGATCTGTTTTCGGAAGAAAACCCTATAATTCAGGATAAGCCAAAGCACAAAAATTCCAGCGTACTTGGCTTGTCCGGGAGCATTTTCATAAATGAAAGGTATGAAGTGCCTGGATGAAATTAAGCTATCAGTGGATGGATTATAGACAACTATTATAAATCGCTTATTGTCAAGATAAACTAAAGGTATAAATGGACTGTTGTCTCTGTGCCGGTTGTATTCTGTCCAACCAAATACAATAGCTTGAGAACAAACTTGAACAATGCCTGCACTTCTGACTGCCAAGTCAATGGTTGCTCGGTCTTCTTGAGACTGCTCTTCTGCATCAGTCTCATCATCGCTATCACAAGCTCTATCATCTCTATCAGTATTTCCTTCATCACCATTCACAGGGCCACCATTTCCACGAGAAAACTGAACTCCACCCTCCCCACATTCATCCGCACTGGTATATGTATCCAGAGGTAGAGTTTCTGTTAAGTTTACACTGGTCACTATAGCAGCACACTCTTTTGTCTTGTCACCAGAGAGTAAATCAAGCTCGCCATGCCAGGTGCTTTCTGTCCCTTGAAGAAAAAGAAAGAACAAGACTTTGAGCCGCGACATGACAAAACAAGCAAACTGGCATCTGCGCCCAGCGAAGACTCAGATAAGCCTGGGCACCGCCCAGTTTGATCAGAGTCTTCGCTGTGCGCTTAAAAGGTGGCTAAGGGTCTATGCTTCCTCCATGCCGACAGCGAAGACTTTGATCAGACTTGGCGGATACCCAGGCTGATCTGAGTCTTAGCTAGGCGCTCATGCCACTTTGTTGGTCCTGTCGTGTCGCGGCTCGTGATTGCCAAAGGAGTTGCTAACGTCTTTGCCGCCGAATTACATCTGATATACAGTCAATGGCCAAACGTGTTTTATCACTTTCTAAAATTCCATTGACTTACATGACGTTTTTCAGTATTCGAGCTTGAAAATACATTATACTGCCTTTATTATTCCAAATTAAGACAGAAATACATTGACAGAAAGCAAATTAGTTTCGATGAATAGATCAGTTGCTATTTTGCATCCTTTTCGACAGTTTTTCAGTCATAATAGGGCCATAGAAGGGCGATTATACAAAGGCTGTTTTCAATGAACCCAGTTTATGGCTGAGATTTCCAACTACTGCAGGACTCGAAACCGAATTAATTTTTGTCGCCTTGAATAATTGAGGCCCTCCCAGGGGTTTTGGGGAGCTGGGGAGAATGGTCATTTATTTTCAGGGAGCTGGGGAGCACTAGCAATTATTTTCAGGGAGCTAGGAAGCAAACTTTTAATTTGGGAAGCTGGGGAGCACTATCAGAATGTGATTGTCTAAATTGTATTTGGCTTCTTGGGGGCTGTGCTCCCAGGACCCCCCCCCCCCCGTCTATACAGATCAATAGGACCATTTTAGTAATTCTTTTTCAGCCAAAATGACTGCTGATGGCATTCAGACTTGTGTATGCTAGCATTTCGGGTTCAATTCTGGCTATATGCGGAAATGACTTATAAACAATTTAAGGGAACAGGCTTGAATAATATTAGGGAGCTGGGGAACAGATGAATTACTTTTAGGGATTTGGGGAGCAGTGGCAAAATACTTTTAGGGACGAGCAAATATTTTAAGGGAGCTGCGGAGATTTGGACATTATTTTCAGGGAGCACTGACCCCCCCCCCCCCCCCCCCCACTCCCCTGGGAGGGCCTCATAATTCACAGTCTTACATGTGTTCACAGTCTGAAAAAGATCCAGCTCAACAGTGTGACAACCGCAAAGAAAGGACAAAACCTTATCCCTTCCCTAATACACGACTATCGTCCCGGGAACACGGTACGTAAATTCACCCGATTGGACCGGAACGGCCATAATGCCCGGATCGGACCCGAATTTTGCCATTTGTAGCTGTTTAATCATACTTTCTTTGGCTGATAGTGTTTATATTTTGCATAAGATAGTATATCGAAATATATATTTGAATTTAATGAACTTACTGTTGCTATTGTTAGATGTTTGACATTTCACAGAGGCAGGTATGTAAACAAGCATATATGCAAAACAATGTTATTTTAATGGCTATGAAAATAAAAATTGTCAGAAAGAAATAATGTATTTTTTTTTCTATTTTTGTTCAAAACATAGATTGTGGGTACATGTTATTGAGGCAGTTGGAGCAGAAATAAAACCTGCTAGATACAACACGTTAACAAGTCATAGATGCAACGAGGACTCCTTCAAACCTGCATATTAAAGTAGTGTATCTGTTGAATACATTATGTTATGCAAAATATAAACATTAATTGTCAAAGAAAGTACATGTATGATAAAATAGCAATAAATGGTAAAATTCGGGTCCGATCCAATGATTATGCCCAATCCGGTCCGATCCGGTGAGTACACGTACCCCCGGGAACATAATCAACATGCGTTTTTCATTTCGGAAAATCATAAAACTTGTCGAAAAGGCTACGACACTCTCTCCTTTCTTTTAAATGGACTTGTGCAAACAATCATTGAAACTTTACGTCTGTAACGCGACGTCTGATTGGATAACGTCAAAAATTTGCGACAGTATATTCTACGATATACTGTAGCAAACCCGACATCATTATAAAACGTCACTTCTCATTAAACCGACGATTTACCTCCCCAAACGACAATTTTGAATACAGTTATCCCCTAAATATACCAGGGATCATTGGAAACTCTACATATAACGAGGTGAATGAGAACACTTCCAGCGAGGCTAATTTTATCAAAACAATTGTCTCCCATTTCTTTGGGTGTTTCTCTTAAAGGAAAGAATTTGCTCCTATGGTCCTTTAAGAGTAGCTTCCATTTTAAAAGGTTTCATCGTCCAGGGAAGCAAACACGACGCTGCAAAATTCGTCTCCCTATCTAAAAATGGTAGACATGGACCTTAAGTTGCCAGGGAGAGAAGAGAACCCGCTACCAGAATGCACTAAATGAGGACATTTAGCCTGTAGTAATGTCAACCTAGTTATGAAAAATAGCAAAAGCATTCCATACCGATATACATGTTTCCGGTATCCAGTTTTACGTTACATCCACAAGGACACTGGATTCGCCGTTTTGTCTCGCTCGTGAAAGAATTTCCAGACAATTTCTGAATCAGATGTATTCCAATTCCTACAGCAATGTCGTCTTCATTTAATTTCATGCGTGCAAGTTTTTGCATTACAGCAATATTTTCATCAATAAGACAACTGTTCAACCTGCTGACAGCTGCTTCAAACTCAGAACTTCCAATATCAACCTGAAAGAACAAAATGAGCCGCGATACGAGATAAGACAAGAATTCCGCGGAATGCTATGTCGCACCTGCCTTATGCTTTCTCAGTAGTGAATACCATGGTTAGAAGAAAGTGTACACAAGGTCTGATGAATTTATGTAGAAATTTGAGCAAATTGGACTTTCAAACTAGCAAAGATACAGTTATATAAAAATATAGGTTAAAGGTATAAATGTAGTCAAACAATCGAGGACACCAGCTTAAAAAAAACATGTTATGCCATGTCTGATGACTGCAGGTGGTATAGTTAGTGAGAAATGGACTTGACTGCTCTTGTCCACATAATCATGGATGCCAGGTTGACATTAAATTTCAAAAGTCAACACAGCATGATATATAGGTCAAGGGTACAAATAATAGCAGCATCCCAGAAGAATCTTCAAGCCAGGTTTGATTATTACACCCATTGTATTTAAAAAGAAATGGACTCAATCCCTAAGGTTCACACAATTTTGGATGTGAAATTTTACAAAATCAGTATAGCGTGAAATATAGGTCAATGATTGAAACAAGTGCATTAATCCTCGAGTCCATTCCAACATGAAATTTTATACCAGGTTTGATGATTCTAAATATCCTAGATTGAGAAATTTGGACTTAAATGATAGGGTCGATATAATTTTAAGTAAAATTTTACAAAGTCAGCAAAGCTTAAGATATGGGTCAAAGGTCAAAATAAGTGCAACAATCCTCTAAATCAACTTAAGCAGAAACTTTACACCCCGTTTGATGACTGTAGGTATCACAGACTGAGAGCAATAGACCAGGCCCCGAGGTTATAAAACTTGAGTACATTCTCAAAATCAAAATAAAGCACACTGATTGGCTGCCTCCGGTCCAGTATACTAGAGTTGACGCAATTTTTTACGTAAAATTTTACTAAGTCAGCAGAGCATAAAATATAGGTCAAAGGTCAAAATAAAGGCAACAATCCTCTAGACCATTCTAAGGAAAAAGTTTATACTAGGTTTGATGATTGCAGGTATCATAGATGGAGAGAAATGGACTTAAACTGTAGGGTCAACATAAATTTTGACGTAAATTTTTACGAAGTCATTAGAGCATGAAAAATAGGTCAAAGGTCAAAATAAGTGCAAGGTTTCTCGAGATCATTCTAAGAAGAAACTTTATCCCAGGTTTGACGAGGTTGGTATCATAGATTGAGAATAATGGACACAGGCGTTAGGGTCGACGTAATTGTGGACGGACGGACAGACTGACGGACGGACGAACAGACGGAAAAGCAAACTCCTATATCGCACCTTGCTAAAGCAGGTGCGACAAAAACCAACCAAGTGGTTGTGCGCCCTGCGTAGACTCAGATCAGCCTGATCATCCGCCCAGTCTGTTCAGACTCTTCGCTAAGCGCTTAAAGGCTAGCTGCGGGTCTTAGCTACCTCCATGCGGACAGCGAAGACTCTGATCAGACTGGACGGATGCCAAGGCTGATCTGAGTCATCGCTTATTTGTTGGTGTTGTCGTGTCATGTCTCAAATTAATTCAGCTGATAGTGCAAATGTACTTCAGTAGACTGACCATGGACCACTTTAGATATTTCACTTTGTAACAAATTTGTATCTGCCAAAAGACGGTCATAATGGCTCTGAATCGCTCAATCGAGTTTATGATTATGTTGTTATCAATCATCAAAATCAGCATCTAGTAATTTTTCCAACTTATGACCCAACCTGAACAAATTTAGCTAGTTTGCATAACAGTGCCAGACATATGCTTTCTACAGATTACCAGTAAATTGGTACAGACATTCTTGAAGAAGTCGTTTGAAGGATTTTTCTTTTCCATATTTTGGTGTGTTGGCCATCTTGAAAGGACAATAACTACAGTATAAAGAATTCCCATTTGGCCTATTATCAACCTTTACGAGATCTTTTAGCCATAAACAAAAACTTTGCAAATTTGGTTATAACTGCTCCATAAACGTATTCGCCATTGTGTTTCTAAGAGGATTTACAGTGTTTTAGCTCACCTGAGCCGAAGGTTCTGGGGGAGCTTATATAGGATAGGCAGGCATTGTCGTAAGTCTGTCATCTATCTGTCTGTCCACAATTTCAAACTTGAAGTTTTCCCCTTCTAAATCACTGGCCCGATTGAACCCAAATTTCATTTTAGCCTCAAGGGCTCACGGGAACAACAAGTTGTTCAAACAGTCCTGGTCACATGACCAAAACAAGAGGCCCAAATGGGCCTGATATCGCTCACCTGGCTATTATGCAACGGGACCATTCTGACACAAAATTGGTCCAATTCCACTGAGATTTTCTTATTTTCACATTTTGCTACTATTAGTAACAGAGGCCAGCTTGCCTGGTCTTTATTTATTTACTTTTGAAACACCTCAATGCAAGAATCATTTTGCCACAAATTTCATTAAAATCCATCCAGGGGCTACTGAGATATTGACAGTTTCATGTTTTGTGCTATTTTTAGTAACGGCAGATGGTGGCCATCTTGGATTGCCAAAATGCAAAAAATCGAAAAGCCTTCATGCAAGGACCATTTTGACACAAATTTGGTCCATTTCCATAGTAATTTTCCAATTTTCACATTTTGCTATTTTAAGTAACACAGGCCAACTTGACGTATCTATATTTGTTAATTTTTGAAACACCTCAAAGCAAGAATCATTTTGCCACAAATTTCATCTAAATCCATTCAGCGGTTACTGAGATATATTCATTTTCATGTTTTGTGCTATTTTTAGTAACGGCAGATGGCGGCCATCTTGGAATGCCAAAATGGAAAAAATCGAAAAAGCTTAATGAAAGGAACATTCTGACACAAAATTAGCCCAATTCCATTGACATTTTTAATTTTCACATTTTTCTATTTTTAGTAACAGAGGCCAATATGACTGGTCTACAGTTAGATATTTTTGAAACATCTCAATGCAAGAATCATTTTGACACAAATTTCATCAAAATCCATTCAGCGGTTACTGAGATATTGTCATTTTCATGTTTTGTGCTATTTTTAGTAACAGCAGATGGTGGCCATCTTGGAATGCCAAATTGCAATTAATCGAAACGACTTCATGCAAGGAACATTCTGACACATAATTGGTCCAATTCCATTCAAGGGTTCTTGAGTAACTGTCATTTTTATGTTTGTGCTATTTTTAGTAACACCAGATGGCAGCCATCTTGGAATGCCAAATTTCAATTACTCGAACTGGCTTAATGCAAGGAACATTCTGACACAAAATTGGTCCAATTCCATTCAAGGGTTCTTGAGTAATTGTCATTTCTATGTTTGTGCTATTTTTAGTAACACCAGATGGCGGCCATCTTGGAATGCCGAATTGCAATTAATCGAAACGGCTTCATGCAAGGAACATTCTGCCACAAAATTGGTCCAATTCCATTCAAGGGTTCTTGAGTAATTGTCATTTTTATCTTTGTGCTATTTTTAGTAACGGCCCCCATGGTGGCCATCTTGGATAGTCAACTGGCACAAAATTGAAATAATTCCATTCAAGAACCATTTTTGACCAAGTCTGGTCAGAATTGGTTGCATTTTCTTGAGATATTGACATTTGAGCAAAATCGGTCTTGTAAACGCTAAGTAGGTCACTGTGACCTAATTCCGCTATAGATTTTTTTTATTTTTATAATTTTTAATACCAAGGCCCCATTTATGTTCCATGCAAACTTTCAACCAAATATACCAAACGGTTCTGGAGAAGAAGTTGATTTTGTTGTTTTTGCTATTTTTAGTAACGGCGGCCATCTTGGATTCTTGACCTGACCCAATTTTACAATTTTGAAACCCTGCAGTCTTGTCATGCTCCATGTGAAATTTGAGATCCATGGGTTTAGTGGTTTTAGAGAAGAAGTTGTTTGAAGTTGTTTAAATAGGTCCTTTTTTGACATTGGCATTTTAGCAAAATTACACTCAAACAGAAAGTAGGTCACTGTGACAAAACTCCGCTACAGATTTTTTTCATTTTTACAATTTTGAATACCAAGGTTTTACTGATGTTCCATGCCAAAATTCAGACAAATATACCCAGTGGTTCTGGAGAAGAAGTTTATTTTGTTGTTTTTGCTGTTTTTAGTAACGGCGGCCATCTTGGATTTTCAACCTGACCCAATTTTACAATTCTGAGACCCTGGAGTCAGGTCATGCTCCATGTGAAATTTGAGAACCATGGGACCAGTAGTTTTACAGAAGAAGATGTTTGAATATTTGTTTTTAGGTGTTGACGGACACATTGTGTGACGACGCACGACGCACGACGCAAGCCGGACGCATTGGTATGACAATAGCTCACTATGGCCCTTCGGGCCAGGTGAGCTAAAAAACCGCCACACCTACATACGGTTAAAACTTTTTTTTCTCCAGATCCAATTAACCGATGGCCTTAAAACTTGGTATGTAACATAAGTGATGACCTTCGGTTGACCTTGACGTTTGTAGTGCAAGGTTAAAGGGCCTGGTATGATTTGGGCCATATTTGCCGCCCAGCCTCCCCATTTATGAATTTTCAGAATTGTATCTTTTAACCTCTGTTAATGACATATGAGTGGTGAAACCTTTATCTATTATTATTCAAATTTTCTACATTCTTGCAATTTATATGTTTTTCTGCGCATCTAGTTGCACCCTACTCAGCTGATTTTTGGCATTTCCGACCATTTTTCACCTGCATTAAGTATTCCAGTCAAGTACACAGCTAATTTTTTGCACAATGATGCACTTTAATAATGTCAATAATATGTGAAAAATTCAGCTGTGCACCTGACTGGCCTGGCACTTAATTGTATACTTTTATAAAAAAAAAACAAAAAAACTTTGTAGTTTCTTGGACATTATACCAGTGATCTCAACTTAGTTGGAACACAGGGAATCATTTAGAACACATTTTATTTTGATCCGTTGAAATTTTGTGCTTAGTGTCTCTCTACTTGCTAAGTTGAGTGGCCGGGGTATCTGGACAGACCTTGAACAGTACATATCTGTTTAGCAGTGTCGAACCACTTATTAGTGTACCACCTAAAACCTATTATCAAGTGCTCTCTAAAGCTGTATTAACTGTCTTATTATTTCATTAAAGGAACCCCTCTTAAACACAGTTTTCTTGCCGTTTTATTTAAAATTACAGGAAAACATACAGATACAGAACTGAAGATCTTGTAGAGGTTGTTGGCTTCTATGGTACTATTCCGAAATACAAATTTGTAAGGTTAGTGGCATGTCTGAAATCATGTTATTCCGAGGATTCACGAAGAAGAAACATATTACATCTGTATGAGCCTGTTTACTCTGAAGACGAGCAACAGAACCAATGTAATTTTAAGTAAATCTAAATGGGGGCCAAAAACGGCCCATATCATACCAGGCCCCGAGGTTATAAAACCTTTTTCGTGCTCAACTCAGCTGAGCATGAAATTTTCTCTGCTGATAAATAGGAAAATGCCAACTTATGTTGGCATTTTCATATATATAAGCTGAGAAAATTAGATACTCAGCTAAACTGAGCAAGAAAACAACTGTACTTATCAGTAATTTGCTATTTATTTGCAGGTCAAGTTTCATGCTCAGCTCAGCTGAGCATGAAAAAAGTTTTATAACCTCGGGGCCAGGTTCTTTGCTTTCTGGTGCTTTTATATGGGAAAATAATGGATTATAAGATTTCATGGCTTTTTTTTAAATATTTTGGCCTAAAATTGGTATATCCAGTCACCTTTATGACTACATTCTGAAGTTTTGTGAGTACAAGAGGTCAAGGTCATTATTTGACCTTTGACCATGATCTCTCATATTTTGTCAATTTAAACATCTCGAAAGCCACTGGGCCCATTGTAACCAAATTTCATACAGAGCCTCCACGGGTTGACGGAACAAAAAATGTTCAAGCAATCTAGGTCTCCATGTCCATATATGATAAAAAAAACCTTTAACAATCTTCTAGAACGAATTGACCGATGGCCTTAAAACTTGGTATATAACATTAACTACTCGAGTACTACCAAGATTGTTTAAATGATGACCTTAGGTTGACCTTGACCATTTTATAATTTTATGGCAATGTCAAAATAGCTTTTGAATGCTTTTATATCGAAAAATGACAGACCATAAGAGTTCATGGAAATTTTTTATGATTTTGGCCTAAAATTGTATGTATAGTCCTCTAAAAGAGTATGTGAACATTATTCATTTATTTATTTATTCAAAATTTTATGTCATATACATATACACATACAGTATGTGAACATTTGTGAGTACAAGAGCTCAAGATCATTCTGTGACCTTTGACCCAGTCTATCATATTTTAACAATTTCAAACATCCCTTCAAAAGTCCCTGGGCCAATTGTTATTTGCTTTCTGGTGTTTTGTAAGGGAAAATGCTAGAACGTAAGAGTAGAGGGGACTATAACATTGTGGCCTACAAACTGGTATGTACAGTTATCTAACTATGGCAGCTGAAAACAGGACAAGGTGGAAAGGGATTGTTTGAAGTCATCTGTGGTGCCCAAACGACCTTGTACGGTTATGGGATAAAATAGAACAGAGTTTTTTTAAATGAGTACATGAAGATTTGTGAGTACAAGAGGTCAAGGTAATTCTCTGACCTTTGACCCAGGTCTCATATTTCGACAATTTCAAGCAAGTCCTCAAAAGACACTGGACAATTTTAACCCAATTTCATATAAAGCCTCCAAGGCTTGCGGGAACAAAAATTTGTTCAAGGGATCCAAGTCATATTACCAACATGGCTGCCATGTCCATACATGTAAACATGGTAAAAACCTTTCAAAAACATCTTCTCCAGAACGAATTGACCTATGACCTTGAAACTTGGTATGTAGCATCTGGTTTAAACATATTTATTCATAATTTCACTGACATGCAACATATGATATACACAAGATAAAGTTAATGGGATTGGAATAAAAGCAAAATGCTTATAGGATTCCTTTCCTATGTAGCATCTGAGACCAGAGTACTACCAAAGTTGTTCAAATGATGACCTTGGGTTAACCTCGACTTTTTTACGGCAAGGTCAAATTTGCTTTCTAGTGTTTATATATGGGAAAATGCTTAAGGTGGTGATTTGTGGTATATACAAAAATCTGAATAAAACTATAAAAAAAATTATCGTATCTCCCTGACAGTTAGCAGATTTCTTATTTTTTGTTGTTCTCTACAGTTTGAAATACAAAATCAGGGACGGATCCAGAAAGTTTGGAAAGGGGGTTCAAATTAGCTGAGGGGGTGCGATTTGTGCAGTTTGGCCAATTTTTCCTGAAATTCCCCATGTAAATGAAATAATTCAGGCTGAAGAGGGGGTTCAAACAAACCCCAGAACCCCCTCTGGATCCGCCACTGAAAATATAGGGACATGCTGTTTAAAAAAGTGTTTTTTATATGGAAAGATCAAAGGGAAATTTTCTGGGCAGAAATCTGAAAAATAAAATCTGTTCTTGAAAATGTACTTAGCTCTGAAGATACTTTGATGAGTTAAAAAGAGCGTCCTAGCAATTATTTGTTCCAACTCATTCTCAAATTGTAAGGCAGACCAGATAAAAATAGTAGGTTTTTCTCAAATGTCTGACCATGATATAGTGCAAGTTAATTATTGCATTCATGAAATACAGGTAGGTCAGTTATACCTATATCAAACTCACAGTATAAATCATTACAATGACCATTACAACTGTGTTATTGAAATTATTCAACCTTGAAAATAGACTCTACTGTGTATTTTAGACAAATATTTGGACACAGGCCACACCCTTTTTTTATCTGCGCAGCCTGATAGCGTGCAAAAAAAAGAAAAAATAATTGCTAGGACGCTCTTTATAATGCATTAATTTATGTTCAGACCTAGTTACATTTCCAATAATGATGGTCAATTTTAAGATTTATTTGCACAAAATTACCCTTTGATCTTTTCTAATATAAATCCTTTTAAACATCAACAAGTCCTGCATTTTTGGATTCTGAATTGTGAGAAACAACATAAAGAAGGCATCTGCTAAGTTTCGGGAAGATCTGTTGTATTTCCAGCATTTTATGCAGATTTTTGTTTTTGTCCCAAATCAGTGATAATCACCACCTTAAACACAATAGCTTTCAGAAGATAACAAAGTGTGTCTTACAGGAACTTGACTCTCACAGCGCTGGTGGTATTTAAAGGCTCTTGTCCAAATGTATATGAGTGTCAAGTATAATGATTGCCATCCTTATAGGGATTGAGAAATATGAATGAGTCATTGAAGCATAAAATACAAGTCAAACCCATACATGGATGGCGTTGTTATAATTTGCTTGTCCATATATAAGTGTGCGCCAAGTATAATGGCTCTTCCCCATATAGGGACTGAGAAATATCACAAAGTCAGTGAAGCGTATCATAAAGTCAGTGACGCAAAAATATAGGTCGAATCCATACATGGATGATGATGTTAAAATGGTCCTATCCATATGTAGATGTGTGCAAAGTAACATGGCTATAGTCCGTACAGGGACTGAGAAATATCACAAACTCTGTGAAGCATATCATAAAGTCAATGAAGCATAAAATGTAGGCCCTAAAAGTCTCCTGCCAGCCGGCTATTGGAATGCTAATAAAATAAATACAGTGACATCATTTCACAGAATTCTTGGGTATATCTAAATGTATCTTTTAAAATTGATGTGACATAAATATTATAATTACATTAACAAAACATATGCAAACAAACAAGCAAAAAATATAAGTAAGAGGACATTCTAAAAATAGATTTTCAAGGGAAGTAACTCAATTTATTCTTTGCAAGGGAACTAACTCAAACTTTTTCACTGACATTGTATATGCCTATTCGGCTTGCATAATTTCCATTATGATAATGGTAGTTTAATATTATGAAACTGTAGCATATTTTTTCTGGAAGAAAGAATTAGCTGATAAAGAAATCTGAATGAACTGCAAAAACGCAGCTATGGGGAACAGCTTGTGAGAAAACTGGATATTTTGCGTAAAACTATTTATTTGGTGCACATTGAAACTCTAAGATCAAAGGGAGATTTTCACACCTACCAGTTTTCGAGACAAAATTCATAAAAAAAAATAAGCAGTATAATGATAAACAAATCATAGTGCATTAGGGGTCTCCAGCTAATTTTAAGATTGTTTAATGTAAGGGATTAATGTTCCAATTTTACATATAGAAAGCCAGACTAAAACGAAAATTGAAGGTAATAAAAAGTTAAAATTAACTTTGATTAGTTAAATAAATGTTTCATACAAGAAAATATAGCTATCCATCATAATGTCGTGAAAAATGGAATTTTCTCAGCAGTATTCAAGTAGCCGGCTGGCAGGAGACTTTTAGGTCTAGTGCCAGCCGGCTGGCAGGAGACCAAAAAGTCTCCTGCCAGCCGGCTGGCAGGAGACACTTCCTAAAATATAGGCCCACATCAAATCCATACAAAGAGGATGCTGCTGAAATGATCTTATCCATGTGTAAGTGTGTGCAAAGTAACATAAATGTAACCCATATAGGGACTGAGAAATATCATAAAGCATAAAAATGTAGGTACTGTCCTACATGGTCAATTACACCCATATGCCCTCTTCCAGATGCAAGTAAGGACCAAATATCATGACTCTAACCCTTATTACTACTTTGCACCTCACTTGAACACAAATGCTTAACATCAATTAACCTATTTTTTCAAACTCAGTAGACCATGACCAGTAGGTCAAGGTCATTATATACATCCAGGTCCCGAGGTTATAAAACTTTTTTCATGCTCAGCTGAGTTGAGCATCAAATTTTACCTGCTAATAAATAGCAAATTACTGATAAGTATGTTTGTGTTCTTGCTCAGTTTGGCTGAGTATGAAATTTTATCTGCTTATGAGTATGAAAATGCCAACATTAGTTGGCATTTTCATATTTATCAGCAGAGAAAATTTCATGCTCAGCTGAGTTGAGCACGAAAAAAGTTTTATAACCTCGGGGCCTGGTTATCATGTGCTGATGTATGTGTGTACCAAGTTTCATTAATCTCGCCCTTATACCTTGTGAGTAAAAGACCTGAACGCAAATGGTTAACATAGGCAAAACTACATTAAAGGCCAGGATCGGGCACATCAGGGGTCCAAATGATCACCATTTTAATAGTTTATCATTCATAATTGTTTCATTACTTCCCACCAAGGTTAACCATCTGCTACTGGTGCTAAGTATGTTGTCTGTTCAACACAGAACACAGCAGAATTACAAGTTCATTACATATTTTTTGTGTTTATATAGTTTTTTCTGTTTTGGCATTTTTCTCTATGTAGATTAAAATTCTAACTTTCTGTTTTTATCAAGCATTTCCAGCTAATACTGAATACACGTATTTGTTTTCTGTCATCATATATGTGACAATTTATTACATACCACTGTAACTATTGAAGAGCAGTGGAGAGTGGGGACTATTTAGAAAGCCTTGTTACATATATTTTTTTCTGCAAGTCCAAACTAGAAGAGAAAAAAAAAAATTCCGTACTAAGTTTTTCAAAGTTGCATGGGCGAGGAGACAATCAGAATATTGTCACTTTTACTTCTGAAGAGAAGCGAATTATGCATCATCATACAATACAAACAATACAAATATTTTGTCAAAGTCTCACCTCATAAGAAAGCATAATATATAAAATAACTTTCATAAATGACAGGCTCTGAGTTAGAGCTATGAGAGACTAAAAACATACATATATATATATATACATCCAATTAAAACAGTAACTATATGATACAACATATGGTGGATAAAAAAAATAAAAAAAGGTAAAGTTCATGTCTGCGGAACCTTAGACATAAACTCAGTCAGCCTCCACAGATCTAGACATTTCCGGATAAGACATCTAGGATTCACACCAAGTCAGATCCCCGACGACGGGTGTCAAGGCCAGACAGCAAGTCCTCCAGGACAGTGCAAATCCCAGATGTCGGGCAAAATGCGAAAACTCCACCTGAAAATGTCAAACTTTGTGAGAAAACAGCGCGCAGATGTCATTTTACTGGTAATGAGTTAACCAAGTACAGTAGTGTGCACATATTTTATCTTTATGTTTGTGAATATATAATTTTGTAAATTTATTTGTGAATATCACTCACATGTACTACTGTAACAAATAAAGCAATTTAATATTGCAAGGAATTAGCATATAGTCTTTATTTGAAACATATGCATCAAACCAAGTTAAACAATGCAAACCAGCATGAAAATTTTCAAGTATCTGTAAGAAACAATAGCTGCTGAGGTTAATCCTTTGAGCTTTCAGGTTTTGATAATTGATTATTTGATAATTGAAAAAATATTTACAGGGCTTGCATGTACTCCTGCTCTTTGCCTTTTAATAATTTAAATTTATACCATGTAGGTGCAACATACAGGGAGAGGTTTTCTTGAAACATGCCTGCTTGTTACATGCATGCATGCATGTGACTGTGTGTGCAGGGAATAGTAAGAGACATGCATCTCATGCTTCCAAAGTGAAAGAGAGAAATAACCCCTGCTCCACCCTAGGCCAGAGTATTATATTTTGGCCTTAAACCTATCAACTGTCAACCCATCAAACATCAACCCATCAACTGATCAGAGTCCTGGCTGCAGGCATGGAGGTAGCTTAGACCTTTAGCTACCATTCCTTTAAGCACAGCGAATTACTGTTCACTTACAAACTCAGTTTCTGCTTCGACACCATCAGGGACCTCATTCAACAGATCAGCTATGTCGAACAAGAACATTTCATGACGGCAATAAAATCGATTTTCGTTAAATAAAAGAGGCAGCATGTTTAAGTTCGTTAAAGACACGAAACTCAGGTCCACTGTCAAGTTTTTGTACATATTGACAACATCTTCCAAATTCATGTGATCCGCCATTGTTTTTGTTTACATGGTATAAAAACCCCTCCCAAGTACTCACTACCGCGGTCAGTCTAATCACCACAAACCCTCACAGCCGTCTTCCGAGGTTTGGTAGCGATACCTTCCTGACGGTACGGAGTCACACTTAGTGTGATTATTGTGCTTATTATTCAACAAATTTTAATGATAATGAAACTGACTGGGGAAATCGTCTGTACAGCCCCTACATGTGCCGATGGAATAACCCTTGTCAGGGAGCATTTCAGTCGTTTATTGATGAGGCATCAGATTATTTCGTTGTACCAAAGTAAAGTGACCCCCATAGACTGACGACCCCCGGTCATTGTTCTATGAAAAAAGTGACCCCTTTTCTATAGAATATTGACTTCCATTAAAAAATAATAATCCCTCGATGATGTGTTGAAAATATTGAACCCAATTTTTATTCTTAAAGAATAGTGACCCCTCCAACAGCCTTACAGATTAGATGCATACTTTCTGGGCTGTCCGGCGTATTTTTTTTAAGATCTCAGATTTCTCCTTGGAGATTTCTAAGCTTATTTATTTTGTTTTCTACCTATACCCATTAGACATACATGTATATGTAGTGATATAGCAAAAATAAATGTAAAAAGCATGCACGCTACTTGGGGGTGGAGATATCTCCCTTCAAAAGAGGTAGTATGGATGTGCACCAAAAACAATCCCGACAGTAGGGTCTCTAGAGATCAGTTTCTACCACCCTAGGCCAAATTACCTTATCTAGACATCTCTTTTATTACACTGCTACACAGTACCTGTCTCTAGAGGACTCTATTAGGACTCTAAAACATAAAGCATGTCTCTAGCATCCTAGAACATAGTTTTGTCTTCTAGAGGTCCCAATTAGCACCCTTAATCACAGAACCTGTTTAAGAGGTATTACCTAGCACTCTAAAATACAGTTCCTATCTCCTAATGAACCCACTACCACTCTAGAGCATAGTTTTTGTCTCTGCAGGTCTCTATTATCACTCTGTTACATAGGACACGCCTCTAGAGGTCTCTACTAGCACTCTAGACCACAGAACCTGTCTCTAGAAGTTTCTTCTAGCACTCTAGAATTCTGTATCTAGAGCATAGTTCCTGACTGTAGAGGTCCCTACTAGCACTCTAGGGCATAGAATTGGCCTCTGGCTGCCTATACTAGACATCTAGGACATATGCCTTGTCACTAGAGGTCTCTACTAGCGTCCGAGAACATATAACCTGACTATAATGGCCTTTACTAGGTTTCATGATAAAAAGTCCACACTGCAAAAAGTATCTGCTTCGTCCAGTCGCTAGAGTTCTCTATTAGCATTTTGGCGCGTCCAGAACACCTTACCTGTCTCTGGAGATCTAGCATTCTAGCGCATAGTCCCTGTCTTAAGACATCTCTGCTTTTTACTGCCACAAAGTATCTGTTTATAGAGGTGTCTGCTAGCACTCTAAAACAAAGTACATCTCTTTAGATATCCCTACTTGCACTCTAAACATATAACCTGTCTATCGAGGTCTCTAGTGACATCTAGAATATAGCACCTATCCATGGAGGTCTCTAATGGCATTTTAGAGCATAGTCCCTATCTGTAGACGTCTCTACTATCATATACTGCCACGTCACTTAGTGCCTGTCTCTAGAGATCTTTACCTGTTCTTTAGAACATACCTATCTCCAGAGGTCTCTACTACAGTCTAGACCATAGTTCCTGTCTAGAGAGTTCTGTTCTAACACTCTGAAACATAGGACTTGTCTTAAGAGCTGTCGACTAGCCATTTAGAACATAGTATCTGTCTAGAAAGGTCTCTAAAAGCATTCTAGAAACTAGTACCTGTCTCTAGCGGGCTCTACGAGCACTCTAAAAGATAATAACTATCTCTAGAGGTAGTATCTGCTAGCACGCTACAACATAGTACCTGTCCCTAGACGTTTCAGATTTTAGTGATATCGCAAACTTTCTCTTAGAGCAAAGTACCTGTCTTCAACCTCACTACTAGCATCTAGAACATAGTGCCTGCCTTTTGTGTCTTCTACCACTCTAGATCATAGTATTTGTCTCTAGAGTTCTCCACTAGCACGCGAGAACATAAAACCTGTCAATAGAGGTCTCTACATGCTCTCAAGATCATAATACCTGTCTCTAGAGGTCTTTACTACCAAACTGCTACATAGTACTTCTCTAGATGTCTCTACTAGCAATCAAGACTATAGTACCTGTTTCTTAAGACCTGTACTAGTAATCTAGAACATAGTGTCTGTCTCTAGAAGCAGTAGTCTGGATCAAAGTTCCAGTCGTAAGTGGTCTCTACTAGTACTCTGAAACATAGTTCCCATCCATAGAGGTCCTACTAGCACTCAACATACACCCTGTCTATTGATGTCTCTTTGTACATTCCAGAAAATACTCGCTGTCTTAAGAAGTCTCTACTAGCACTCTACAGCATAAGTCCCTGTCTCTAGACGTCTCATCTTTTACACCGCCACATAGTACTTGTCCCTAAAGTTCTTTATTAGCTCTGGAACAAAGTACCTGACTAAAGATGGTCTCTGTGAACACTCCAGAATATAGTACCCGCATCTGGAGGTTTCTACTTGCACTCTAAAATATGACGTGTCTTTTGAGGTTTCCACAAACACTCTAGAATAAAGTGCCTGTCTCTAGATGTCTCTTCTAGCACTCTTGAACGTAGATCCTGTCTAAAGACGACTCTATTATCATACTGGCACATAGTACCCGTCCGCAGAGGACTCTACGAGAATATTTGAACATGGTACATATCTTCAGACCTCTAGACTATGGTACATGTCTCTAGAGATCTAACCTAGCACTCTGTAACATAGAATCTGATTATTGAAGTCTCTACTAGCAATGTTTAACATATAATTTGTCTCTAGACATCTCTACTAGCACTCTAGAACATAGAACCTGTCACTAGAGGTCTCTGCTAGCACATTGCTGCATAGTACACGTCTCTAGAGGTTTCTACTAGTGCTGTAGAACATAGAACATATCACTATGGGCCTCTTCTAGCACCCTCGAACATATAACATGTCTCTAGATGTCTCTACAGGCACTCTAAAACAAAGCTACTGTCTTAAGACCTCACTAATAGCACTCTACAACATAGAACCCGTATTTAAAGTTCCCTACTAGTACTCAAAAACATATTACCTGTCTCTAAAGGTCTCTACCAAAACTCTAGAATAAAGTACCTTCCTCTAGAAGTCTCTAATAGCACTCTAGAGCAAAGACTCTGTCACTGGAAGACTCCACTATCAAACTACCTCACAGCTACTGTCTCTAGAGGATTCAACTTACACTCAAGGCAATAGAAACTGTCTCAGCACGTCAGTACTAGCCACCTAGACCATTGTCCCAGTCTCTAGAGGTCTCTCCTATCATACTTTATTATAGTTCCTGCCTCTAGACACCTCTGTTAGTATCTCCGGCAACAGAGCCTTTTGCAGAGATCTCTACCGCTGTGCCGCAGTCCACATTATCCTAAGCCATAGTACCTGTCTCTAGAGGTCTAAACAACACCTAGGCCATGGTATGTGTATCTAGAAGTCTCTAATACCACCATAGACAATTGATCCTATCCCGAGAGGTTTCCACTACACCTGAAAATATAATGCCTTTACCTGGATGTCTCATATATTACAACAGACCAAGTACATGTACCTGTTCCTAGACGTCTATACCACCACCTTAGCCAGTAGTACCTGGTTCTAGATGTCTGTTCGACCAGTCTGGACCACAATACCTGCCCCACAAGCCTCTTCTACTAACAGCCTAGATCTTTAAACCCTAATATCTATCTCATGAGGTTTCTACTGAAACCTTAGACCACATTACTTGTCCCTAGAGATCTCTGCTACGACCGAAGATCGCATTTACTATTTCGATAGATCTCTACTACTGTCTCTGATAAGAGAACTTGTCTAGGTCATATTACATGTCTCTAGACGTGTCTACTACCAACGTAGAGTACAGTACTTATTTCTTGATCTCTACTACTGTCTCTGATAAGAGAACTTGTCTAGGTCATATTACATGTCTCCAGACGTGTCTACTACCAACGTAGAGTACAGTTCGTATTTCTTGATCTCTACTACTGTCTCTGATAAGAGAACTTGTCTAGGTCATATTACATGTCTCTAGACGTGTCTACTATCAACGTAGAGTACAGTACTTATTTCTTGGTCTCTACTACTGTCTCTGATAAGAGAACTTGTCTAGGTCATATTACATGTCTCTAGACGTGTCTACTACCAACGTAGAGTACAGTACTTATTTCTTGATCTCTACTACCGTCTCTGATAAGAGAACTTGTCTAGGTCATATTACATGTCTCTAGACGTGTCTACTATCAACGTAGAGTACAGTACTTATTTTTTTATCTCTACTACCACACTAGACCACCGTATCCGTAGCTAGAGGTTTCTTTTACCATCACAGTTGCTAGAGATACACGGGTATAGTGCAGACGGTCATGGGTAAGACAGAAGTCAGATACTGGCGAAAGTATGGGCACCTTACACTTGTCAAACCCTCAGCGTGCTATAAAGACTGCTCAAGAACAGTATCATGTTACTGAGATGATCCTGGGGTTGGGGTATTCCCATAAAAGACAAATACAGTAATGTGTGCCCGGAAAGCCTTCGTTGGCGGTCTGTAGAGTTCTTACTGTTCGATAGAGAAGCTCCCAAAGACCCCCCCCCCCCCCCCCCCCCCCCACTTTCCCCAACCCTCCATTAAAAATACGGTATATGTTTCTATAAGATATTTTTGTTTTAATTTCTCCGTTTTCGGCCTGAGGCTCTCCAAAACACAGCTCAGTTCAAAATCAAAAGATCAAACATTTATATACAGGTATATTGGAAACGAGCCTCCGAGTTCTAGCGGTTAGGAGCGCTGATTCTAGGAAAGAGCTGCTCATTCGGTTTACAGTGCGTACCTTTCGTGAACTTGTGCCAATTTTCTTTCCGTGAGTGTGTGCTTCTTTCCCTATTGGTTTTGAGGGCGGGATGTGGGATTTGATAGTATTAATTCCTGATCATTGCCCACCTTTTTCACTTCTTATAAACATTAGGCTATTCACCGGTGTGGGTTCGAACAAGTGAGAAAGCCAAGTTCTGCATAAGGAAGGTAGGGCTTTTTTCTCCAGAAGCTCCAGTTTCGCCCACACTTGCTTAAAATCGACTCGACAAAAGCGAATGTTTTTAAAAGGCCGTTAAACCCACATCAAAAACACAGTGTATACGTATTTGTACGCCGCCTCACAAATCTTGTGGTGCACCGTGCAGGGTAAAATATCACAAGAATTGGCTTTTTAAACATAAATGGCTCGTTTCGCAGGTGTTTTATTTTCCGAGATAGTGTCGGTATTCTTTTCTGGGATAGTGCCTAAATTTCTGGGTTAAGACGTAACCAAAATTTTGTGGTGACTTAGTTTATAAATTCAAAAAAATTGTAGGTAGCTCTGATTTTTCTGATCAGTTCGTTACAAACGTACTGGATATAACATAAATGAAATGCTACATACTGTCTGCATGTTTTCATGGTTAATAACTTTGCTTCCCTCTTTAATTGCACACCGGTTGGTCAGTTATCAAACTCAATGATGGGCCCGACATAAAGCTACTTAGTTTAGTTGGTTGGGGCCGGAGTTTGCCTTGTCTGTTGCTTGGTTATTTGGTACCAGTAAAACATGTTAACCCCCCCCCCCCTCCTATATATCTATTAATATATCTATCAGCAGACCAAATATAATTCAAATTGATCAAGGGTTTAGAAAATATGATCTTTAACATAAAACTTTAACATGAAATTTCTAAGTCCGTGACTTTGACCCATAGCTCATGTTCAGGGTGAGGATCGTGCTGAATAAAATTTAGAACCAATATCTATTATCATACCAAATATAATTCAATTCGATCAAATGGTTTAGAAACTATGAGACCTTAAAAACTTTAACTTAAAACTTTAACACTTTGCTAACGCCGCCGCCAACGCCGGGGTAAGTGTTATTAGCTCTTCCTGAACTTTGTTTAGGCGAGCTAAAAATATTGACAATTTGGAAAAAATCCTGGACCATTGTCAGAAAGATCATTGACGATTGTCAGAAAAATCACCGCCTTCCACCCAGTGATCAGAAGTTGAGTCTTCCTGACTTTGTATAATTCTGCTGTAGGGTATGTGTTAACTGTATTGGGCTGTAGGGTATGCCATATAACATGGAGTTGTCTTTCTTTTATTATTGTATAATCAGCATATATGTCTGTATTATTTCAAATTATAATGGGGACTACAAAGGTAGGTTTGATAAAAAGAAAAAGAAAGAAAATTTATGAAAAAAAAAGAATGAAAAAAAACAATATGAAAAATTTTCTTTGAGCAGGCAAAACGGGAATGAAGTTATATTTGACAGCAGGCGAAATGGAAGTAAGCGAAATGGGAATATGTGAAACGGGAGTAGGCGAAATGGGAGTAGGCGAAACAGGAAAATCCCGTTACTCATAGAGATAATTGAAAAAAAAAAAGATACATGGTAAGGTATGGGGTGGAATTACCCCACCCACTTTGACACTGCGCTACACTCAAAATACACTTTCGATGGCATCAGTATTTCAATATATGAAAGCAAACACTTCCATGTAGAGATTGAAATCCATTTGTAACCAGAAAATGGCCCTTATGGAGACTCCCCCTTTGTACAAATATATATGAGCCGCGACACGACAAAACCAACAAAATGGTTGAGCGCCCAGGGAAGACTCAGATCAGCCTGGGCATCCGCCCAGTCTGATCATAGTCTTCGCTGTCCGCATGGAGGTAGCTTAGACCCTTAGCTACCATTTGAGTACTTAACAAAGAGTCTAGTCAAACTGGGCCGATGCCCAGTCTGATCTGAGTCTGCACTGTATGCACAGCCACATTGCTGGTTTTGTCGTGTCGCCGCTCATATCCTCAGGGGCTGTTGGACAGAAAAATGCAATATATCCCAAAAGACCCACTATACATATATATTTTCATGTACTTAGTTGACTACAAGCCCCCCACCCCCAACACACACACACACCTCACCCCGACGAACGGGGCCCGCGAAATTGATGGGCTGCCTGGCGTTTCTGCGACAGAGCTGCTGGTAGCTGTAGCAGGATCTGTGTATCATGGGCCGCGACGCGAGAAAACCAACGATGTGGTTGTGCATCCAGTGCAGACACAGATCAGCCTGGGCATCAGACCAGTACGATCAGACTCTTCTCTAAGCTCTCAAAGCGTAGCTAAGAGTCTAAGCTACCTCCATGCGGACAGCGAAGACTCTGATCAGACTGGGCGGATGCTGATCTGAGTCTGCGCTGGGCGCACAACCACATTGTTGGTTTTGTCGTGTCGCGGCTCTCATATCTAAGGTCGGGTACAAATTCTACGAAATCAGAGGCAACGTTTCGTCATTACTGAAATATTATTTCTTGGGACGTTAAGCCACAACTCAACAAAAAATCAAGTTAACACGCTGCCCCAATATTTTCGGTGAAAGAAAGGGAAAAAATAAAAGGAAAGGACATTTTCACACCTCACAATTTTGCCGAGCCTTATTTGACTTACTAAGCTGATTGCCTTAAGGCGCAAAAGAGTAACGATTAAAACTGTGAACGCTTGTTCTTGAAGACAACAACCGTTCACAGTTTAATTGTACTTTGTAGAAAAAAGAGAGAGAGAGAGAAAAGGTGTTTGTAAAACACTTTGCCCCCAATCACATGCCTGGTCCTAAAAAGCATAGTCAGTACTAGAAAAGAAAGTCAGCACTAGACAGAAATCATTCAAAAGTCAGTCAGTCTATCTAATTATCATCTCCAATCAGCTGACCAAGTTTCAAGACCATAGCTAAAATACTTTTCGATATATCTAACTGCCAAGTTTAAAATGTCAAAATTTTCAGCTAATTGGAGTTATGTTTAAATCTCAAACTCGAAAAACTAAAAAGAAATTGATGAAATTCCTTCGTAACTTAATTAAGTTATTTACTTATCACCTCCAATCAGCATACCAAGTTTCAAGACCTAGCTCAAATACTTTTCGAGATATCTTGCTGACAAGTTTAAAATGACAAAAATTTTAAAGGGACATACCTCCGAAAAAATGATGAAATTTGCTCGTAAGTTAATCAAGTAATTAACTTATCACTTCCAATCAGCACCCCAAGTTTCAAGTCCCTAGCTTAAATAATTTTTGCGATATCTTGCTGATAAGTTAAAATGCCAAAATTTTCAAAGGGTCATAACTCCAAAAATAATCGACGGTTTTCATTTTAAAATTAATCAATTCATCTACACATCATTCCTAATAAGCTGGCAAAAGTTCAAGCCCTTAGCTTAAATACTTTTTGAGATATCCTGCTGTCGAAGTTGAAATGCCGAAATTTCAAAGGGCCATAACTCCTATTAAAATTAATGGATTTTGTTAAAAAATTATTCAGTTCATTTACTTATCATCTCCAATAAACTGGTAAAGTTTCAAGCCTGTAGCTAGAAAACTTTTTTGCGATATCTTGCTGACAAAATTGAAATTCCAAAATTTTCAAGGGGGCATAACTCATAAAAAAAATTACAGATTTTGTTCAAAAGTTAACCAGTTCATCTACTCATCATCTCCAATTAGCTGGTATAGTTTAAACCCATAGCTAAAATACTCTTTGAGATATCTTGCTGACACAGTTGAAATGCTGAAAATTTCAAAGGGTCATAACTCCTTCAATAAAAAATGATGGAATTTGTTCAAAAGTTAATCGATTCGTCTATTATCTCCAATAAGCTGGTAAAGTTTTAAGCCCGTAGGTAAAATACTTTTTGAGATATATATATGTTGCTGACAATGTTGAAATGCCAAAATATTCAAAGAGCCATAACTCATACAAAAATTGACGGATTTTGTTCAAAAGTTAATCACTTCATCTACCCATCATCTGCAATAAGCTGGTAAAGTTTCAAGCCCGTAGTTAAAATACTTTTTGAGATATCTTGCTGACAAGAGTTCATTATAAATTTTTCTCAAGGGGCATAACCCCAAAAAGGGAGATAACTCGGACAAGAAAAAATACTTGTGATTTACTTTTTATCACTAATCCATATGTGAAATTTCAAAACTCTAGCGTACACGGTTCCTAAGATATGGTATGCGTGACGAACGGACGGACGCACAGACGCACAGACGGACGGACAACCCAGAAGCAATATGCCTCCTCAATTTCTTCGAAGCTGGGGACATAAAAAGAACAGAACTTAAGAAAACACACTCCTGCGGAAGACGGAAGGAGCATACCTCGGTGCGGTGCTAGAGCGGCTATGCCACGTGGCAAGCCAGCCACGTGGTCGTGGCAAGCCAGCCACGTGGTAGCTAAGTGGCCATAGAAAGGGTTGTTCATCGACGATCGTTGAACGAGATGTTTTTCAACTTCGGAAAATGCGCGATATGTTTTTGAACTTCGGAAAATGCGAGCATTTACCTAACGTTACCAGCTGTGATTTTATTGAAAAGGAAGGAGCATACCTCGATGCGGTGCTAGAGCGGCTATGCAACGTGGCAAGCCAGCCACGTGGTAGCTAAGTGGCCATAGAAAGGGTTGTTCATCGACGATCGTTGCGTTGCACGAGATGTTTTTCAACTTCGGAAAATGGGTGATATGTTTTTGAACTTCGGAAAATGCGAGCATTCACCTAACGTTACCTGCTGTGATTTTATTAAAAAAGAAACAACCGATAAAGACAAAACAGAAGTTCCTCCTCTCCCTTAATTAGCGCAAGACAAACTGATATCTTAAAAATATATAAGAGCAGTAGACATGCGTCACTATCACAAAGCGCTAGAGTTTTTGCGAGGACAGTTGCTCCGTAGAGAATCTTTGGTTGCAGTGAGAAAGATGAGCACCAGCATCAAAATAAAGATCTTATTGGTTGCTTTATTCTTCATGGCACAGATGATTTCTACAGCGGATGCAGAGATGGATGAAGCCACTCTTCGAGCTCATTTTATGAGAATCAAAGAAATTGTTTTGTGTAAGTAGCAGCTTTCTTTACCGTAAAAATTCTAAATATTGGGACAAATAAGTCTTAGCAAACAGTGCAGACTCAGATCAGACTGCTCCCAGGAGCAGTCAGATCACGGTCTTCACAGTTTTCCTTATTGACGCATTACTGCATTGTAACATCAAACTGTTAAATCCATTTTAGGGCACTTTTGGTAATTATTTCAGGTGTCCATTTTTTTTAGAATTTTACGGTATTTATTCATTTATTCCTCAAATCATGACATCGCACACATACATGTGCCATAGAATTAGACTTGGGCTGGGCCTATATTTGCCCGCTCCTCTACGACCATTTAGTTGCTAGTTAATATTCATTACATGATCACGATGTAACACACATTTCCATTGGCTGATTCGAAGTCACGTGCCGTTTGTGTATAATATACAATTATTGACTATGGAGGCATTGGATATGATGTGATATTCACCAGAAAATATCCACTATTGACCGAGGAGACATTTTCTCATACATTTTCTCAAACCTGTAATTTTTTCTCAAATAATTTAATTCTCTGTTTACCTTACGTACAGTGTGTAAGTGTCCAGCGACCTGTATGTTGCGACTGAAGAGGTGCCTCAGGGGTGGAGAATGCCGGGCTTGTACTCCAATAACATATGCCGGGAAATAGCATACATTATGCGAATACATAAGGTAAGTACATCTTTGCGAGTCTAAAGATACACAGCTTTATCATATGGCGTTGCATCTGAGAGTGTAATAAAGCCAGGTGCATTAAAAACGATAATCCACTAATGGATTAAATATGCAAATTACGTCGTAACGTTATACGTTGACGTCCATAAAAACGTCGCGTTTTCTAATGGCAAAATCGTGACGTTTTAGTGCAAATTTTGCTAATAAAATGCGATTTTAGTGTCATATGATAAATAGAATCTTGCATTCGTGCTCCTGTATTATTGAATTTATTAAACTCGTTAAGGAAAACCGATAAGATGCTCGGCAAAGCCTCGCATCTTATCTTTTCCCCCAATTCGTTTAATAAATTCAATAATACACTCATGAGCACTCATGTAAGATCCTCTATATATAAAATAGTTTACCAAGTATCTCTCTAAAACATATACTGAGTAGTCATTATTGTTAATCCATAGTTATTGGCTGTTTATTTCGGTTTTCTATTCTTCTAACCACCGAAAGGAAGCAAAGCTTGCTGGTTTAATGTATAATAAATTTGAGCAAATACAACATATGTTAAACTGAAACAAAGTTTGACAATCCTAATTGTGTTCCTCCATCGACGAACTTGAAATTTTATGTAAAAATGGTTTACCCATTTTCCTCTTCAATAGAAGAAAGAAAATTTGATACCAGCTTGAAAAGTAAATTGTATATCAAAATTAAGATATATCATATATCTTCTGAATTTTGATGACGACCTCAAGTTGGGCTCTGACGACTTTAGGGCCACGTACGTTAGCATTCCATCTACTGTTAACATTAACATGCCACTGTTTGTTTTCTTCTTCTTCCTCCTCTTCTTCTTCTTCTTCTTCTTCTTCTTTGTATTATTCAATTAAAAATCGTAATCGAGCCAGCCGGTGGGATTCCAACGAAGTGGCACGTTATATGCTATCAACGAAGACTCAGTCCACATAGCCCGAGCTGAAACTCGGCTTTTACCGTTATAGATTGCTGCAGTTGCCGATCAGAGTGAACCAATGTGCAGGCTAATCTAAGCCTTACCATTTAAAGCTCTAATATTGTATACCTGTAAACAGTGCCTAATCAAGGGACGTAACTCAATATTCAAGGCAAAATCTGTTCTCATATAGGACCATAACACCAAATGTACAATACTAAAGCAGAGACTCTGAATTGGGGATCTTTGACACAGTTGTGCTAAATATATTTTTGATTGTAGTTGCTGCATATTGATATGGATATGAAGTCTGCTGTCGCCTATCCGTTATAACCCCCGCCGAAGGCGGAGAAATATTTTCTCCATGTCTTTCCGTCCGTCCGGAGCCGTAACTAAGTAACCACTAAACAGATTTTCATGACAAAGTAGATGTATACAAGTATCACTATAACGCGCTGACGCATGTCAAGTTTTGTCAGGCTGGCATCTGTAATACATGTTATTTAAAAAACAATAAAATCAGCCATAACTAAGTGACCACTGAATGGAATTTCAGTTCAGTTCAGTTCAATTCTCCTAACAACGTTCCCCAAGTGGCTCAGCGGTACGAAACCATAGTTGCACGCATTTGGCGCCGTGTGTCCGTCCAAGAATGGAATTTTATGAAACTTAAGACAAATATATACTGAAGGGATTTAAAAACTTCCATCCCTTTATTTTGAATATCTCAAAAATAAATGCAGCTACGTCAACCGAAATTTCACGACATGTATATTCCTTTATATGTGATTATGTCCGAATCACGAATTTGAAATCGGTCAAGAATCAGCACGTTTTCCTCGTGTTCTTAATACAGTTTACATACAGATGAATCACTTCATGTATACAGTTTTAATACTGAGCTAACATTTCTCTTTTAATATCAAACTGAATTTTAAAAGTTTGGAGTCGGCCTTGATTTGATTAAAAATCCATAAATTCAAGATTTTATGAAACTGTAAATACACTACATGCAAATAAAGCCACTTTAGCGGGGGATAAATTCAAAAAATTTGCTTGTTTATTTCAGATTCAAGTGGTCGTTTGTTGCAGTCACTAGCTACCACCTTGGACTTGTTGATATTCAACTTTTACAAGAATAGTTTTTCGGGAGAAGATGTCTATAAGTTGCAAAGCTTGTTATCTAATCCCGCTGTATGTTTATTGTGTTACTTATTTGTATTGATTTATTGAATAAAATATTGTTTAAACTAAGAATAGTTTTGTTTTATTTTATAAATTGACCCGTTTTAAGGGTCAAAGGTGACTCTTCATTCGCCAGAAATAGCTATATGTAGTATTGTCAATAAAATAATTCCAAAATACTGTTTTTACTTTAACCAGAGAATTAAATTATTTGAGAATGAATTATAGGTTGAGAAACTCACTTTTCTATTGTATGAATTTCAGGTAGCATCTCACTTATAATTTGAGAGGAGCATGGCATACATTTGTATGCCATGTTCCTCTAAAATTATAAGTGAGATGACACCATAGATCTGTTACCATAGCTACTATGGAATTACAGTCTGTTTTGCTTAGTACCTTGGCAGAATGACATATCGATGACGTCACTTGGACATTATTATGAATTCATACTTGCTATGGTAACAAATCAATGACGTTTTTGGTATCGCCATGCTCCTCCAATTTATAGATGGCAATACACACTGAAAATCTTTTAACAAACAATTCAGATTTTTTTCAAACAAATAGTTATTCTCAAGTCATTTAATTCAGTGTTTTTAATGAATGTGTTAGCAGCTCTCAGATATCAGTTCTTTAAGGTGAATGGGTACACTTTCAGGGGAAGTAACTCTGCCATTTTCATTTTTGCCTCCGCTCTACATGGAGGTCAACTCTTAAAGGAAAGAATTTACTCTCTCTGGAGCAGTATTTCCTTCAAAAGTTGCACCCTTGTGGAAGAGCTAGTTGTCCAGGGAACCAATCAGGAAGTCACGACATTTATTCCCCTTTCTAAAAATGACAGAACAAACATAAAGATATACCCATACACCTTAAATATGGATGACTGGATGGGGGGCTTGCAGTTTTACGATCGTTCCAACAGTATTTCAGTCAAATCGAGTTGATGAAGGGCGATAATGAAAAGCTGTGTGCAATAGAACACCGTTTACGGTTGAAAAGGATTCAGACCCAGGCCGCTAGCTTAGCAGACCAGCGCTTAACCTAAAGCTACCGGACTCCTAATTTTTTTAGAACCTATTTATATGTCAATGTTAACGTACCCTTATTACAGTAGATACAACTCAAAGGATGTAAGGAAGGGGGCACGGCATGACGTGAATTTTTTCGCCTTTTGTCTCCTAATTCTCATAAGAATTTATTTATTTATTTATTTATTTATTTAAGTCTCACCTCATAAGAAAGTAAAACATTCATACATATTTAAAACACAATTACATATTAACATAATACTTTCATTAAAATGAATGGCTCTACTTGAGAGCTATGAGAGAATCTACTCTTATGAAAAATACCCTTCGGATCAAATTGTGTCCATAAAGCGTAGCCGCCTTATTCAACTCCACTCTTCAAAGTAAAGAATTGTCCCAAAAAAGCAAACTGAGAAGCGTTGTGTGTTTGCATCGTCATCGGCGGAAAGTATCGCTGGTTCGAATTACAGCTGCGCCAGGATAAAACACACAGACAAGTTGTGCATGGTCATGCATTCTGGCTAAAGCTACGAGCCATGCGATGTATACCAGGAGCCGTATTCATAAAGCCACTTAAGTTGTTGCTATGCGGTTGCTAAGGCTAAATATCTATAAAGGAGATTCCCTACAACTATGAAATTTGGTCTGGAGGAACAGTCTTTGTAAGACTGTTCCTCCAGAGCAAATTTCATAGTTGTAGGGAATCTCCTTCAAAGAAATTTAGCCTTAGCAACAGCATAGCAACCACTTAAGTCATTTTATGAATACGGCCCCTGAGTCTGACTAGCATAAATGAATAACACACTTATTAGCACTCTCCCTAAGAATCAGGCTGATGGTGATAAGTGGCTAGTCAAAGAAATTTATAATTTTATCTCCATTTATTCAGACTCTATGAAATTATTTCACAGCAGAAAGCATTTTCCTGTTTCTGGCAGTGGTTGCCATGGAAACAGGATTTAAAATTTTCATGAAGACTGGAGAGGGTGTCACCCCCCCCCCCCCCCAAATCGTACGCAGTTTTCAGCCCAAATTAGAGAGTATTCAGTACGCAGAGTCATAGTACGCAGTATTCAAGAAAAACAGCAAATCGTACGCGTACTCGCAAAAAACTAATCAATCGGCAGTCATTGCGAAGCCGCAGTGGTTTCCTGTTGCATGACCTGACAATTGTAGAGATCTATAGCAAAACCGCCTCTTGGATACCTTGATACTTCTGCCACTGGTTGATACTTCTGCTACTGGTTGAAATGTGAAGGGTATCCAAGAGGCCCTTTTGCTATAGTGTGTGAGGCCTGATGCCGAAATGTTTGTGCATATCTTTCTCTTCTATGAAAGTACAAGCACTTATTAGAGTTTACAGGGAAAATCAGTGTCTAATAATTTACGAGTGAAAGAGACAAAGCGTGCATCATAAAACGCAATATTTTGCCAAAATATCATTGGCAAAGTCCACAAAGTTCCATACCTTCTCATGGGGGCCTGCGTATATTCCTATTATTCCAAAACAAAACGTACGTTTACATCCTTTAATGATCACAGAAAGTTTCATTTGAATTGGACCCTTAGTCCTTAGTTAGAAGGAAATGGATTTTTTTATAATGTTTAAGACCCCACCTCCTTGGGTGTTGGGAGCTTAGTATACTATCTTTTTGCTTATCTTTACGATTTGCACTTGCACATAAGGGCAAAGCGAACTTTAAGCGTCTAGTAATTTTGATGGATATATCGTGACTACATGAGTGTTCATATAACGCAACATTTGCCAACGCAACATTTGCAGACATCGTCTGCTAAGTTCTACCCCTGCCCAGGGACCACTAGGCATACTATTCCCAAACCGTATTATCTACGATGCAGTTTTTCCCTAAATGCCTACAGAAAGCTTCATTTGAATCGGTTCACTAGTTAGAATTTTGTAGACTCTCCCCCACCCCTGGGACCCGAGGCTAAACGTTTGTGCGCATCTAGATATGGTACCCAACCATACCAACCAAAACAATAAGTTTTCATGTTCCAATCGTTAGGTTTGGCAATTGTGACTTAAGAATGGACTGGCTGACTGACTGTACAAGGTGTGTTCCAAAATTAATGTCAGTCGCCAATCGTGCAATGTGGGCTCAAAACCACCTCTTATCGATAGAGTGATCACTAAAGTTTCAGCATATGTAAAAATCTCTCTCACAACTTCACAGACCTTAGTATAGTGTATGTCAGCAGCAACTTAAAGATGCTGCTCACACAGGTCGCCCTGCAACAACAACAACCTTAAGTAACATCGAAAAACATCCACAATATCCTCAAAAGAGATACCCGATTTAAAGTGAGACAATTAGCCCGGTTAACAAACGTGTCGTTAGCACTAGTTCTGGGTATTTTGAAGAAGCATTTTCAGCGTAGGAAAATAAATGCAAGGGGGATACCCCATTTGTTAACAGATGAACCAAAGCGGACCGGTGTAGCAAATGCAAAATAAAAAAAATAAAAAAATAAACTTCTGAAAATATTCCCAAAAATAGCAGAGAGGCTTTCAACAATTTAGTCAGTGGTGATGAGACCTGGGTTTACTATTTTGAACCAAAGCGGATGTGTTCAAAGCGAATTTGGGCCAACAAAAGTGCGAGACGTCCAAGTATTGCCAAACGAACACGAACGGTTAAGAAGGTTTTGTATTTAATTTTCTTCGATAATAAGGGTCCAGTCATGCAAATTCCGGTGCCAAAAGGCAGAACTGTCATAGCAAAGTTCTATAAAAATATTGTACTACAAAAACTGATGAAGTACTACAAAACCCGCCGCCCCAAAACAGGACCTAAGCACCTCAGCCTCTTACATGATAATGCTCCCACTCACAAGGCATACCTTGTGACCAGAGAAGGCTACCGTCCTACCACATCCTCCATTTTCGCCAGACTTGGCTCCCTAAGACTATTTTTGGTTTCCAAAACTCAAATATCATCTATCTGAAAAGAGATGCAATTCGAGAAATGCCATAGGACCTGCGGTTTATCAGTATCTGATGGGTGCTCCCCATTGAAGTGTATGTGAACTGCTTCCAAAACTGGATTGACCGGCTAAACAGGTGTACTTAGGTAGACGGAAAGTATTTTAAAGAGCAGATCAAGTAAAAAAGGAGGAAAAACAGAGCACGTGACATTAATTTGGAACATACACACGGACTGATTTTCTTAGTAATATGCGGATATAGCTACTCAGTTGTCAATGTGTGAAAAAAATATGATGGCGACAAAACCTCGGACTGAAACCCTAAAATATATAATAGCAAGGCATTCAATAAATTATATACACCGAGGCTCCTGTAAATAAGGCGTTCAATAAATTATATACTGAGGCTTCTGTAAATAATTAGATGGCTATATGCATTCAATTAGAGCAGGCATCATTTAACTTGTACATGAATCAGTTGCTGCGACCTGTGGCGACAAGTGGGGACTTTCAGCAGTCAGCGCTGAGCATAGATTCCTTCTAAATGTCATGTCCTTTTGAAAAGCTTTTAACTAATTTACCTAATGTCTGATCGGAATTTCAAAGGTATACAGACCCGATTTACAGGGAGCAAGCATGTCATGCCTGCATATTTTTGGAGCTACATGTGTGGCTGCCCTGCTTTAATTTTAGGGGTCTGGAGCCAAGGGGAATAATGGTTAAATTGAGCATGGGATATTTTAGAATGCTGAGGAGATTTTGATATTATTTTCACGACACGCAGTGTCCAGCATCCCATTCCTCCTACCTCAGCTACCGGCCCTGGCATAGGAGCTCAGAGATAGAAGCTTCGGCATGACTGTTACCGACGAAAACACAGCTAACAAGTTTAGGAGTTGGAGAGTACACAATTGAAAATTGCACTGAAACGACAAACGAGGCAGAATTGTTAAACTGAACATTCTGTTTAGGGTTTGCATTGTTTAGCAATCACTTTAATTAAATGTTTTTGGTCATTTGATTTCAAATCTATAATGAATTAAATCAGCCTTTTAAGCATGCTGCTTAATATTTTCTTAATATTTACTAGGATTTTACATTGCGCTACTCCTTAAATAGTATTCAGCATTCAAGCCTGTTTTTAAAGAGTATTCAGTATTCAAGCTCAAGATTAAGCGATATTCAGTATTCAAGTGGGGAGGGGGTGACACCCCTACTGGACAAAATTCTCAAAGAGAAAATTGAAAATTGGCACTTTTCAAGTTGACTGTTGAGATATGAATACTGTTCATATTAATATTTTATTCCTCTCATTAAAAGATCTGCTTAAGCACTTCGTATATAAGAAAGAAAACACATCATATCACATTCGCACCATGTTGCTTAGCAACATAAGTGTCACCATAGAAACACATCATCAAGTTTATACATTGTGAAAAGTGGTCGTTTTCAAAGCAAATTAACCGCTAACACAGCAAAGGTGTGCTTAAACAATTCATACAAGGTCCAGCAAACCAACATCTGTTTTACCGATATCAAAAATAAGAAGTTTTACAATGTTCCAAATTGATGTTACCATGGCAACATAAGCATCGAATCGTCAGTGATTTACCTCAAATCATCATTTTCAAAGCAAATTATCTTCCTTCAGCAGATGTGCATAATAACGATTCATACAAATAATAGGTAACCCAAATCTAGTCTAACAATGCCAAAAACAAAATGTAATACTTTGTTCAACATTTACGTTACCATGGCAACCCAAATATCAAACTTTCAGCAATAGTACATAAAACCAGCATTTTAGAAGTACATTATTTATCTTCTGCAAAGACGTATATGAGTAATTACTACAGAATCTAAACCACACGTATTAGAGTTTAGCATACTAAAACTAAAATTTTTCAAAGATCCTTATCTATGTTACCATGGCAACAGAAGCGGCGAACCGTCAGTGAATTTACCTAAAAGCAACATTTTCAAAGCAAATTATCTACCTTCAGCAAAGGTGCATACTAACAAATACAAATTCTAGATATCCCATTTCTGGTCTTCCAATGCTAAAAACAAAAGGTATCACTGTGTTAAAAATTGACGTTACCATGGCAACCCCAATGTCAACATGTCAGCAATCATACATAAAACCAGCATTTTAAAAGAGTATTATTTCGCTTTAGCAAAGATGTATAAAAGCAATTACTACAGAACCTAAATAACACACATTTACTTTTCACGTATTGAAAATAAAAAGTTTTACAATGTTCCATATTTTTAAAGGGTAACATTTAAGTGATTATCTTGTACATTGTTTATGACATTTAGTGTAAAATTATCATAAAAAGGGCGATGGTAAACTTAATAATAGATATGAAAACTGCAAAGAAAGAGATTTACGTTATCATGGCAACAGAAGCATTGAACCGTCAGTGAAGAGAAGTTATATACTTTTAAATGCTGTTTTTATGTTCGATTACTGATAGTTTGATATTTGAGTTGCCATGGTAACGTCAATTTGTAACATAGTATTACTTATTTTTTGGCATTGGTAGACCCAATATTACAGTATCCGAACTGACTGTACCCTCTCTTACGGTTTTCATAGCGTTGAATCGAGGGTACAAAATTCGCTTGTAGCCAGTAGTCGGAAATCATTATGTGTGAGATTTTATCCGGAGTCTGCTGCGTCATTTATAGTTATTCAGCTTCGAAAATGCAAAGAGGTAAGTTTAATATAATTTTGCTCTTCGGTCTTTTACTTTATTACCCTGTACAATGAAAACCTCATGGCCGTCACAGAAATTTTATTCCGAGCAGCTTAATTTAACACGAGTTTGTGTCGTGCAAAACCTAGCTATCATCCTATTATCAAAACTAACAAACAGTAGATTGATAACGCCTTCCGTTTATTTTAAAGAGTTTTTACAAAACATATAAAAAAGGCTCAAAATGGTTTTAGAATCATGCCAAGGGCGATTTGAATACAGTACCAATTATACTACCCACCCATACACGACATTGTACAGGGCAATAAAGTAAAAGACCGAATAGCAAATTATATTAAACTTACCTCTTTACATTTTCAAAGCTGAATAACTATAAATGACGCAGCAGGTTCCGGATAATATCTCAAAACATAATGATTTCCGACTACTGGTTATAAGCGAATGTATGTACTCTCGATTCAACGTTATGAAAACCGGAAGAGATTGTACAGTCAGTTCGGATACTGTGAATATGGGGTATCTAGAATTTGTATAAATTGTTAATATGCAACTTTGCTGAGGGTAGATAATTTGCACTGTAAATGATGTTTTAGGTAAATTCACTGACGGTTCGATGTTTCAAATGCCATGGTAACGTAAATTAGGAACATTGTAAAACTTTTTATTTTCAGTATGTGAAAAGCAAATATGTGTTATTTAGGTTCTGTAGTAATTGCTTTCATACACCTTTGCTAAAGCGAAATAATACACATTTAAAATACTGGTTTTATGTATGATTGCTGAAAGTTTGGCACTAGGGTTGCCATGGTATAATCAATTTGTAACACAGTATTACCTTTTGGTTTTAGCATTGGTAGACAGCCTCATTTGTAACGTGGTCCTTGTACGAGATGTTCAGTAACCTTGGGTAACATCTCGTCTCAAAATGTTTGTGCTCTTTTCTCTAACTCTGCAGTTAAGGTCCACGACTCACCGACATACAGAAATATGGATATGACTAGGCAGCACATAAGTTTTACCTTTGATCCAAGAGATTTGTTGTTATCTCTCAAAATGGCTTCAGCTTTGTTAGAGCTGCAGTGGTTTGCACTCCTTGAGAGAATCTCCGGTTTTGAGCCATCATCTGAGATAATTGCTCCAATTCTTTGATGTACGTTACCTTTCCCAATTTCTGTCCTTTTCTTTGATCTCCCTCTGGATGCCATTAGCGCTATTTGTCATTAGTTTGGTTTTCTGAGCACTTATCTCCATTTTATTACTTGTGCAGGCTGTGTCGAGACTTTCAACTCGGGCTTCAAGTTCCTGCTCTTCCTGAGCAAGAGCGTCAGTGTCATCGGCAAACCGCAGATTGCTTACCAGTTCTGCTGCCTATGCTAACATTTCCACTATGTTCTCCAAAACATCTGACAAAACCCTTCCGAGAAAAAATGTTGGAGAGGGTGGGTGAGAGAAGGCATCGTTGCCTAACTCAAACGTTCTGAATCATTTTCCCGTGCTGCCATTCATTTGAACTGCACTTAAAGCCTTGTTATAGATGTGCTCAATGGTGTGAACTGGATTTGCATTGATATTGTACTTCTTCATGGTGGCCCATAAGGCTGCATTCCAAATTAATGTAAAAATCTATTACAGGGAACTAAGTTAAGGAATCCCGTTACGGCATGTGGGTTTTATGACTTGCATCATCAATATACAGCATAGCAAAATACCATTAAAATGGAAAAGAAAAAGAAAAAAAAACCGTCGCATTTTATTTACTTTAAGGTGTATGGGTACACATCTCCGTTTTTTCCGCCAGTTTTACAAAGGGGAACAACTTTCGTTACTTCCTGTTACCTTCCCCAGATGACAGTGCCCTTTCAAATTGGTTTATATAATCTTAAAGGGAAAGAATTAATCAAATTCTTTCCTGTAAGAGTTCACCAACTATAGAGAGGGGAGGCAAAATGAAATTCGCTAAAAATGTAGCCATTCACCTTGAAACCTGGGGCCGTATTCATAAAGCCACTTAAGTCGTTGCTATGCGGTTGCTAAGGCTAAATATCTATAAAGGAGACTCCCTACAACTATGAAATTTGCAAATTTCATAGTTGTAGGGAATCTCCTTCAAAGAAATTAAGCCTTAGCAACAGCATAGCAACCACTTAAGTCGTTTTATGAATACGGCCCCAGATGAGCATACAATGTCCATTTAACGTCAAACAACGTCCTAACAACGCCGATGTGACATGTCCGATGAAAATATAGCAACTTTGAAAATAATTAAAGTTCAGACAAGTGTTCAATAAAACATCACGAATACTTCAAGAAAACGACAATAATAACTGTAAGTCCAGCAAGGAAAGGACCGACCATCACACTAATCAGGCCAAGTTGTAGAGCTAACCCCGAACTTTGGCGAGCATTGTATGTATCTTTCCTTCGTAGTGAGTTCCGTACCTGAAGAAAAAGGAATCAAAGATGATACGGCTGTTCTTATTTAAACATTTCAACCGATCTTAGGACCAGCGTGGATCCATTTGTCTATTTTTCTGAAAATAAACTGTGCTGATTCGGAGCTCCGTAGCTAAGTTGGTTAAGCGCTGGCCTTCTGATCTAGCGGTTCCGGGTTCGAGACCTGTTGGAGGCATAACACTTTTCAAACGTAAACGGGGTTCAATTACATACAGCCGTTCATTACCATCATCCATCGTCCCGATATGACTAAAATACTGTTTAAAAGGACGTAAAATCGCAAATCATCCATCCATCTCTGCTGAATCGTATCAGGATTGAAAAAAAATTGGACGAAATCAATTTTGCTGGAAACATTAAAAAAAGATATACATTTTGCGATTTCCTGTAGTTTCTGTAGAGGACAAAGCAATTCAAAAATTATGCCTGCTCTTAAAGGGGGGGGGGATTCTTTCAATAGTTGAGCCCTCATTGAGAAGGGCAGCAAAAACTGAAAATGGCAGAGATTCATTCCCTTAATGTGTGGCCATGCACTTGAAGCTGACTGGTGCGTTGATCTGTGTGTAAATTAAGTTAGGCAACATTCGCAAAATCCCGGCCATAGTTAGGCAGTTTCAGTTATGAATGACATGCTCACACGCAAACAAGATAGTACTATCGCACTACTGCCACTATTGTAGATTTCATACAAGCAATCCTTTGTTGCCCTCTAAGTCAATCCTTCCTTCTTTTCCTTTATGTTCTTTAAGTCATTTGCACCGCCCGCATAGATATGCAAAGTCACTGATCTGATGACGTTACATTACCTATTTCCTGGATGTCACATAAGCAAAACTTGAAACTTGAATATGCCGTTTCTAATTTTCACAAGTATAACTTTCCTTGCGGGTGATAATTATATTTAATTGAGTAATAACTACACATTTAAACTTATATAAAGGCTGGGCCACGACTACAAAACTAACAAAGTGGCATGTGCGGTCAGCCGAAGGCCCAGATCAGCCTGGGCATCCGCCCAGTCTGATCAGAGTCTTCGCTGTCCGCATAGTGCTTGCTTAGTCCCGTAGCTACCCGTTAAGCGCACAGCAAAAACTCAGATTAGACTGAGCGGATGCCCAGGCTGAACTGAGTCTTCGCGTGGCGCACATGCCACTTTGTTGGTTTTGTTATGTTTCGGCTCTGTTTTAGTGATTAACTGCATACCTTACAACTATGGACGACAGCTGGTATTCCTAAGGGGAAGAATAGAAATACTGATAAAATACTTAGTGGTAAATAGTCAGGTACGGAATCTTCAATAGTTGGGCCGTCGGATGGGTTACACTGAAAAATATAACAAAAAGAACTCTTCACAAGTTCATTGTTTCTCATTGAATCTCTTAGAGAACATCATTTTAAGACAACAACAAGGGAAAAAAAGAAATTAGTACATGCTAGATAACCGGAAATCTTCAGCACTTCTCTCTGTTCTGTTCTGTTTCAATTCTCGTGACGACGTTCCCAAGGTGGCTCAGCGGCACATGGCCATAGTTGCACACACCTGGCGCTGAGTGTCCGCCCTTCCTTCAGCCTTTTTGCAAATGGTCCACTTATATGCACGCGTCTTCACACCCGATGTTGTTGAAAGCCAAAGATATTCAGTACGACGACGTTGAGAGCGCTCACAATATCATAGTTGACTGCATGAAGACAGCAGCAGAGCGATGCTTACCCAAGTGTCAGTACAAACACTATTTGAAACCATACTGGGACAGTGATCTTAAACACCTACATAAAATTATGAGAAATGCCAGAATGGTGTGGCTTCTAGAGGGAAAACCAAAAAATGCATTTTCTTATACAAATTATAAGTCACATAAACGAACATTCAGGAGAAAACTGCGTCAAAAGCTGTATAATTATGAACGGGAAGAGTATGAACGAATAGATTGTATGATAGATGTAGATCAGGGCTCTTTTTGGAAAGCTGTGAGGGCCAAAAAAGGAAGGAAAACATCAATCAGCGTTTGCGAAATTATCTTCGATTCTGTCCCTGTCAGAGATCCGGAACAGCTAGTACAAGGATGGTTTTCCTACTTTTCAAACTTGTTTCAAGAATCAACTGAAAACGATTATGATGATATCTTTAAAGATGAAATTGAGACTATTGTTAGACACCTTCTGAGTAAGGAGAATGTCTCTGAAAATAACTCAACGAAAATAATATCTTCTGAATTGTCCATATCAGATATTGACTCTGCTATTGACGTACTTCCTCTTGGAAAGGCAGGAGGGTATGATACTATTACATACGAACACTTAAAATTTGGGGGTAAATACCTCAGACAATGTATATTGAATCTATTCCAGAAAATTTTACTGTATGAAACTATCCCGATTCAATTCAAGGAAGGTCTTATAATAACATTGCATAAAGGTCAAAATAAGTCGTCATTAGACCCTAATAACTATAGGGCTATTACGCTCATGCCAGCCCTTTCTAAACTCTTTGAAAAAATCATTCAGATTCGCATTGATGAATCTTCAATACCAAACATTATCCATCCTTTACAACATGGTTTTCAAAAAGGAAAAAGTTCAAAATTAGTGTCCTTTATCCTACAAGAGGCAGTTAACTTTAGTTTTGAACGAAACAGTTGCCTTTATGCTTGTTTCCTAGATGCATCCAAAGCGTTCGATAAAGTGTGGATAAATGGTTTGCTGTATAAATTAGCAGGTGTAGGATTTAAGGGTAAAGACCTACGAGTACTTTCTGAGATGTTCACAGGTATGAAAAGCAGAGTGTTGAATCAGGGTGTTCTCTCTGAATGGATAAGTGTTAAACAGGGTACTAGACAAGGTAGTTTGCTTTCTCCATTTTTCTATACTGTTTTTATCAACGAGTTATTGACGTTATTAGAGAAATCCAAAAAAGGTTTAAAAATTGGAGATCAGTTGTTTACATCCCCAACTCAGGCCGATGACATACTACTGTTGTCATTATCAAAGAAAGGACTGGAGATACTTTTGAATATTGTCCTGAAATATAGTAAGAAATGGAGATATGAATATAATGCAAACAAAAGTGCAATTGTAATATTCAATGATAACAGCTCTAACAAAGATAGAATATGGACCTTTGGTAAGTCCGATATCAAGGAACAAAATCAATATAAACACTTAGGTATTTTACAAATGAAAGCTCGCCATAAAATGGCGGCCGTTGATACAACAGCTCAAACACTAAGGGGAACTTTTTTGTCACTTACAAATTGTGGTGTCCATCCGGGGGTTTAAATCCCCTCTCTGCGATGAAGTTGTATACCTCTATAGTATTGCCTAAAGCATTTTATGGGTGCGAACTATGGAATGATATGCGGAAACAACAGCTTAACAAATTAGAAATTGCACACAGGTTCTGTGTTAAACGTGCGCAGTGGCTCCCAAAGTTGACAAGAACTGATATGGCTTTGAGCTTGATTGGCATTTCTTCGGCTGAATGTTACATCGACCAACAAAAACTTATATTTTTAGGTTTTCTTGTACGAGCCGATGACACATTTATAGCGAAGAAACTATTTCTTACTCGATATTTCTAATACAATCTTAACTGTACGACAAGGAATGTAGGTTTTATTCCTGACATTATGAGAATCCTTCAGAAATACTCTCTTATTCATTATTTTGAAGAGTTTATAAAAAGTGGTACCTTTGAAACGAAGGTGAAATGGAAGAACATTTGTAAAAAAGCAATTTGGCATATAAAAAAACGAGTGCTGGAAACAGCGTCTGGCTTTATGCTCTGATTTTGACAGGTTTACGCAAATACATACATCTATTTCACCCTCGGTACTTTGGAAGGTCGCTTCAGTATATCCAAAGTCGCTTACCCAGTTTGCATATGTAGTAAAACTTTGTACTCGAACCCAAACAAGTTCGTTCTGTAACATATGTGCAAAACCATATACTGACGACTTATATCACTTTGCGTTTGAATGCAATGACAGTAATAATGCAGCTTACAGAGTTCAGTTTCATAATAAGCTATGTTCAGCTTTTAAGGACGATACCCTAGACTTTATAATGTCTTTGCCTTTAGACTTTATTCTTCTCTAAATGTTGGGAGGTAACAGTGACTTCCTTACAGCGTGTCTGGAAAGGTCCGAATATGAACGGTTTTTAATAATTAGTTCCCAATTTTGGGGCAAAATTGTCATTTTGGAAGAAGAACAAAGTCACCAGGATGATATCAGCTTGATATATTTAGCGCTGCGCTAAAAGACAGTATGATATACACAGTTTTTTTGTGGTGAACAGTCTCAAATATCAGCCGTGTCGCGAGGGAAGTTTTCTTGGTTTACTGGTGAACGACGAAGTATTCAGCTGATCTATCCACGTGGTCTAGCTGGAGCATTCGTGTTTATTCTGAGGATTTCACAGTACCTATGTATCATCGGGTTCTTGTTAGCAGTTGGTACTTAGACCAGACAGCGTGGGTGCGCAGGCTGGTCCGAGCTCTACTGGAAATGCTATATACTTCCATCATCTGTGCCACGGCTTATATTAACTTTGCTTATTAATGTCATGAATTTTCATGATGATACACTTATACATGACACGTAACCATACATTTTGTACCACTCTTGTCACCCCAGAGGTATTTGAGTGGAGTTACATCGGCCTCGAGTCAACGTTATACATATTAAGTGACGTTGCATCGACGTCGTTGCGACGTTGACTTGGTGTGGTATGGCGCCTGGTTACCTGTATAGTTGTATAGGCGAGTCTTCTGACATAATCGTTAGCTGTAAATAATGCTCCTGGTCTTCCAATTACTGCTCTATAATTCTTCTCTTGATATGTATTGTATATATTACATTTTGTGTCATGCATTATTGTATTATCCTTTTGTTCTGTCATATGTCAGTTCCATGTTAATCTTCATATAATGGAGGAAATAAAGATTACTACTACTACTACTACTCTGCTAGAAGGAAATAAATACTTCCCGATAGAGTGCCCTCTCTTGGAGGCGAAATCATTCTTATATGCTGATCTTTTAGAAACACAAAAACAAATATATAACGTTAACGAGGTAGTTTTCGCGGTGTTCCATTTTTCGCGGTATTTCGCGGTCACTTAGAAACCGCGAATTTTAAAATCGCGAATAATTTCCAGGTTCTTACAAAGTGTCTTCTGTTGACACAGTGTTCATATATTTTGTTTCTGTTTGCTTCGGTAGTTGCTGGATTTTTTCACTTGAGCCAGTTCTTTCATTAACCTGCGGTGGCCGCAGGTTAATGAACGAACTGACTCAAGTGAAAAAGAAATAGTTTTGCTTTTCGCGCATGTTGCTAACTGCGAAAATTAAAGATCACGAAAATTTTTGTCTATGTTTTCCACCCTTAACCGCGAAAATTTGAACCCGCAATTATTACCGCGTATACGCTACTGAGGGAAATTAATTTAGTTTTTTTTTTTTTACAAATCAGTGTATGATTCAGACTTATTTAAATAATTGGAAATTGTATTGTTTCCGCTGAGTGAGGGTATCATTTTGGGTACCAGAACCCCAAAAATTAAGGTCGAAAGTTATTCATAGAACAGAATCGTGTCGCATTCGTACCCAAGGGTTAGCCAAAAAAGTGCTATAAATCCTCTATGGAACTCATCTCTTTCATGCACTGATTCATCTTCAAATCTTACACAAGAGCCATAGTTTGCGGCGGTGTAGACATTTGTGAACAAGGAAACAGTATTGTGTGTTAAAAGAATGTTACCATGATATTTAGGTAAATATATTCAGAGGTAATAAAAAGTATACAGTTTTTTTATACCGGATCTCGTGTAAATGGCTGCGTGAACATATTAATTTTGGCACTGAACGTCTAGCTCTGCAAAACTCAAATTGTTTTACAGTCATTAATAATGGAGTTAAGGTCCTTAATTCAAATTCAGCAGATCCAATCAAAACACGCTTTGCAAATGGTAAATATCGTTTTTCACATCACGAATATCTAGTGCTAATGTCTGTGAGTAAAACCATATCGTCGTTTAATCTGAAACTCCAACCTGTTACCAAGTGTCTCCAACCATAGTTAGAAATGCTTTATATATGTTTCAAATTATCTCCCTTTGAATTAAAATTATAAGGAATCAAATGTTTCTGTATCTTACCTGGTGTTAGAAGTTTTCACTTGAAATTTGTTATTTAGCTTCTTGCCTTTGTGCGCATTTGAAAGGAACCTCATAGACTGGTTTATTCAAAAGAAAATTGCAAATAAACTATCCTTTAGAACTCAATGCAAATATAATGCATCTTACCAGAAGACGCCAAAAACATTTTTTCTTGGTACGAAAATTTGATACTTTACCCCGGTTTTAAAATGAGAGTGTGACATGTCCTTTCATCCCTTTTTCGACGTAGTGCATAAATTAATATCTATTATCCAAAATGTATTGTAAAAGGGGTGCTACTCAAGCGCCACTGTTGACTCAGATCCCTTGTCTGTATAACACCATACCATTTCCTTATCCTTTAACCGATTGTACTGCAAATTGTTGCAAATTATGCGAAAACGATTGTATAAAATTTATCAACAGTGCCAAGGTATTATGCAGATGTGTAGACATCTGTAGGAATATCAAGACTGCGTTACTTGTATACTTTCTTTTGCCGCTGAGTATAGATACATGTGCTTCTTCAAGATAAGAATGATCTTGGAAAACTTGAACTCTGAAAATCTTGACGATGTATTTGAGTAATTTTTCGGTTATGTTTTATACTGCTTTTGTACTATAGAAAACATTAGAAGACATATCAACGTACCTTTGTATATGTTGTCAAGGTTTCCAGAATACCTTGTCTTGCAAGAATACTCTTATTTTAAGACTAAACAATGTGGAAAGAATGTGCTGTGCCTGAGACATGTAGTGTAAACAGATACATTGCCTTGCTATAGGTAACATCTGTTTCCAGTTACAGTCAACTCTCGATATCTCAAAGCCGAAATTCATCTCAAACTACTGATATCTCAAAGTAAATTTTCTGGGACCAGAAAATTTACTTTGGGATATCAGTAGTTCGAGATAATAGGAGTTGAAATGTGGATAAAATAGGAAATATGTCCAAACTATATTCTTGAAATAAGGAGATACACGTACTTTGAGATATCAGTGTTCGAGATATCGAGAGTTGACTGTACTTTAAAATCTACCCACAAATAAAGAAGCTACAGGTCAGACCTGAAATTCTGTTTGCCAGTATCATCCAGCAGGACACCCCAGACACCATGTTCATCTTTGAACAGGATCTCTGTGATCTTGATCGTTGAGCTTGGCACCTAGGTCCTGCGTGCGAAACACCCTCTTGATTTTTTTTATTGATTGATTTGTTGCTTTACGTCCACGGTAAACATCTATGGTCATGTCGGGACGGTCAGTTAACCTAACCACACTATTCCTGGGCAGGCTTAGACCTCCTCAGCGGTTAACCAGTACTAAGTGCACATACTTCCGCCAGTAACTGACAACTGCCCTTCTTGAATCAGCAGAAGGAGAAACGAAAGTATGTGGCCAGACCGTCGGGTTTCGAACCCAGGACCTCTGACTTATGAGTCAGGTGCCCTACCGATTGCGCTACGCGGCCCGGCTAATATGATATAAAGACACCATTGTTTGGGAGTCATAATAGTATGACCGGGGGTCACCATTCTTTAATAAGAAGGCCCGTGCTCAGTATTTTATAGGTATCATCGATGGGGTTATTATTTATTTTTCTTTAGAATAATGACCGGGTGCCGTTATTCTATGGGGGTCACTCTACTGTCACTTTACTTCGTTACACCTGCTTACCAAATTGAACTTTTCTGTTGTTGATGTCTGCTTCGCCTCTAGTGTCTGATTATCGGTCGGTGTAACCGAGTGGTAATCTGAAAACAGAAAAAAATAAAATGTACATTCATTCTGTTTGAAGTGTAAACTGAAAGAAAAATTGTTCCCTTGAATTGCACACCATGGTGAACAATTTGATAACAATGCTTGTTGGACTTTTATAGCCACCTGCCCTATCCCTATGACATAAGTCATCCTATTTGGGTCGAGTTGGGTAACTTCGGACAGCGGGTAAATTCGGACATACCATTGCAAACAGTGAAAATCCAGATGAGACGGTTCATGATCTGGATTTTCACTGTTTGCCCAGTTTTATTTTATTTTAGTTTTTTTTAATTCCAAAGAACTGGCATATAAAGGAAACAATGTCACTGTCCGAATTTACCTGCTGTCCGAATTTATCAGGCTTGACCCTATTATGCACTGAGCAGAGGTTTCTGGTATGCTTTGGGAGACACCACTGCCCATGTGTAGTTCCTATAAGATTGATTCAGTTGACTATGGAGAAAGACAGATAAGGGATTTCTTTTTTGCATAATTTTAAACAACTTCGCTTTGATATGTATTTTCATCATTCCTTCCTTCCAGAGAGAGAGAGAGAGAGAGAGAGAGAGAGAGAGAAAACGAAAACATTTATCGGGCCTGAGAGAGAAATTATTACTCGGCTGTTAGAGATTGAAAAATAGACACTTTACGCAACAAAGCTTTTATATCTAATAGCTCTAAGCAATCGCAACAGATTTTGATATTATCAGCGCAGATGTTGCATTACTTATAATACATATTGATATCTGAGCATGTAACTTTGTGGCATATATGAACAGCGAAACGTCAGATCAGCCTGTGGATCCACGGAGTCTAATCAGCGTCTTCTCTGATTATGAGTTCGTGCATCTAGAAGACTATTTACTCTGCCCATGCTGTGCGGAATGCATAGGCTTATCTGAGTACTTTTTGTTGGCACATTACTCTACGGCCTCATTTATCATAACGCAACTTATTTCAGTTATTTTCAGTATATATTCTGTAGGGCATTCTTCTGTTAATTGGTTTTAACAAGTAAACATTTATTTAGCTACTTGATGGATGTAGCTAAGATAAGAAAAGATCCTGCATGTATATTTGTTATTTTAAACAGAGAATTAAATAATTTGAGAATGAATTTTCAGAAAATCACACTTTTGCATTGTAAGAATTTGTAAGAATTTCAGGTAGCATCTCACTTTAAATTCAAGAGGAGCATGGCATACACTGTATGCAATGCTCCTCTCGAATTATAATTGAGATGACGCCATAGATATGCTACCATAGCAACAATGGAATTACCAACTGTTGTGTTAGTACCTTGGCAGAATCACGGACGTTTCGATGACGTCACGTAGACATAAATATGAAGTCTTGGTTGCTATGGTAACAGACATATGACGTCATTGGTTCCGGAGCATGGCAATCAGTATATGCCAAGCTCCGCTAATTTTTCAACGACATTACAAACTGAAAGATTTTCTCAAAGAAATAATTATTCTTGCACACCGGATAGAAAATGCCATTCTTTTCACCTGGGATAGAAAATCTTATCTTACCCTGTTGTTCTGACCCAGGACCGGAACAAAATCACGAGCTGTCAATGCATTGGTTGTATAGGAGCTCACGTACCTGCGTCGTCAAGTGACGTTGGCATTTTAGATGATGACGTCACGAAGACGGAAAAAAATGACGTCAGTTTATGCACGCCAGTCGTTGACGTAAAGAGCCGAATGGCGGTCGTTGAAAGCAGCGCCTTCTTTCAAAATCAATTTGAAACCTCTCAATATGTTCTATAAAAGCACTAGAATTACGCATTTTAAGAATTTCTGAAGTTAAAAAAAACGTGGGGTGCAAGAGAAAGTATCTATCATTTGTGTGAGGTGCGGATAGCGAAATCCGTCGCTCGGGATCACTGTTCGGCATTACTCGGCAAGCCTCGTGATGCCGAACAGTGACCCTCATGACAGATTTTTTATCCACACCTCACACCCATGACAGATCCTTATAATCCGTCACTCGGGATCACTGTTCGGCATCACTCGGCAAGCCTCTTGATGCCGAACAGTGACCCTCGTGACGGATTTTTCTATCCACAACTCATGATACCCATGAAAGATACTTATATTCTCAAGCCTTTAAATTCCGTGTTATTAGCTGCCCAATTACAGTCAAAAGGAGATCACTCCGACATGAAAATATTTGCCTCCTTTCTCATAGGGGAGGTGGTGGGGAGGGGCGTGGGTGGGGGGCACTCTCAAATAAAAGAATTTTCTCTCTTCCTTTCATCTAAGAGTGACGCCCTAAGAAAGGATTCGCCAGCAGGAGGAGCACTTGTCTCACTCGTAAAAATTGCAGCCATTGACACTGTAGAAACATTGATAAATGCGTTCAGTTTGGTTGAATATTCAGTGAAACCCGTCATATTCAAAACACTTCTAAAAGTAGCTAGGTTAGAAATACCTCTCTAATATAAGATGGCCTATTATTTAACACAGAATTCATTTTCAACATTTAACAAAAAAGGAGAGAGAAATAATACATGTACCAGAATTTAGAGAAAGCTTTTAAAAAAGGTAAAAAAAATGATAAGTGCTGTTTGTAGACCACGATAATTATCCAGCTCAACTCAAATACTATTTTCCTTCAATACCTATCAGAGACCCAGTATTTACTGCATTTACGATACCAACTGCAGCACTGGCAGCCAGGCTTTCTTAAAACCTAACTTTACAAGCATCCGAAATGATATTTATACTTTTAGCTGCAACATAGAAAGTACATAAGTCTATATAAAATACTGTTTACTTACAATATGATACAAACTTCTTTCCCTTGCCATTCTCTGTTCCTGTCGCTGCTTCTTCGTCTAAGCTTCCATAATTATCCATCGTTCTGTTATTTTCAATATTTATCAATGTTTACTTTTAGTTTTTGATGCAAAGTGAACTATGTAAATTGCCTTACCCAGCAGGTACCCAACGTTGAATTAACATTGAATTAAGGTTGATTTAACACCATGGTGTTAAATCAACATAGATTCAATGTTGATTCAATGTTGTGTGCCCAGTGGGTAAGTTATATTGTTTTTTCTTTCTTCTTCTTTTTTCTCTCTCTCTTTTTTTTCCCTCTACAAATACATCTAGTGGTATTGAATTTCTCTTCGCTTATCAATAATATTTCACTATTTCACCATATGCGATCTCCAGCATGTGGAGAAATACGCGATCCAACAAACATATCGATGTGCGAATAAATATGCAATCCCCAAAATATATTTTGTAGCGAAAAGCCAGCAAATGCTAATTCATGTAGACGGATGATACAGTAGTTTCGTTAGAACACTTGGAAATAAAGTATGATATTTGCTATTGTTTCTTCTTTCCTACCCAATTGTTCATTTATCGTTTACTCCATTTCATGCATTTATTTGGTACCTAGTTCAAACAATATTTTATTTCCATTTACACAACATATGCATTGAACATGATTTCTATGGGATTAGACAAGTAGACAGAGCTTATAAGAAACCTTGACTCACTGCTTTGTTATGGGAAATTGTTTTAAGATGGCGATATTTACGATTTACAGTATATACGAAATTCTGCATAAAATGCTGAAAATATAACATATCTTCCCAAACTTTGAAGGCGTTGTTTCTCACAATATAGAATCCAAAAATGCCCGACTTGTTCATGTTAAGGGTTTGTATACGAATCCTGTTTGAAAAGAACCTTCAAAAGAACAGAATCTGTACGAGTACCATGTTTTCATAGATTTCAAAAAAAAAAGCATTTGACAGGATATGGCATGCAGCCTTATGGGCCACCCTGTGGAAGTACGATATCAATATAAATCTAGTTCGTGTCATTGAGTATCTCTGTGGCAAGGCTATAAGTGCAATTCAGATGAATGGCAGCACGGCTCTCTCAAGGAGCTCTGACAAAGCTGAAGCCAGTATGGAGAGATAACTACATAAATGAGCCGCGACACGACAAAACCATTAAAGTGGTTGTGCGCCGTCAGCCTTGGCATCCACCCAGTGTGATCAGACTCTTCGCTAAGCGCTTAAAGGGTAGCTAAGGGTCTAAGCTAGCTCCCTGCGGACAGCGAAGACGCTGATCAGACTGGGCGGATGCCCAGGCTGATCTGAGTCTGCGCTGAGCGCACAACCACTTTGTTGGTTTTGTCGTGTCGCGGCTCGATTATTTTTATGGATAAAAATGTGTAACTGTAGTGCTCCCTTGTCGGATACCTATTTCTATATGCCTGTGAGTCATGGACCTTGACAGCAGAGTAAGAGAAAAGAACGCAGGGTTTTGAGATGAGATGCTACCGAAGGTTAATTAACATCTCATACTTAAAGACCATGTCACTATTGAGGATGTTCGCAGAAAGATCCAAGCAGCCACTGGTGAATATGTAGAACTCCTTACCTTGCCGGTCAAGAAACGGAAACTGAGAGGTTTTACCACATCTCAAAATCTTCTGGCTTAGCAAAGACAATTCTGAAGGGCACAGTGGAGGGAAAAAGAAAAAAAGGTAGACAGGAGAGGAGATGGGAAGACAATATTAAGGAGTAAACAGGGGTGGACTTTGCTATCTCAACTAGGGCAGCTGAAGAGACAGGGCTAGGTGGTGAAGGATTGTTGTAAAGTTATCTGTAGTGCTTCAACGACCCCGCAAAGTAAAAGGATAGACACTGATCGGGAATTAATACAATTAAATCCCAAATCCCGCCCTCAAAATCTAAAGGGAAAAGAAGCACACACAAAAAGAATGACAAAAGTTCAAGAAAGACCGGTACGGCAAACCGAATGAGCAGCTCTTTCTCAAACAGGTGGTCATTTAGCTACCCTAATTAAAAACAGCAGCAAAACTTATCTTACCTATTTTCTATTTTAAGTTAAGAAACAAAAAGGGAGCAGCGAGTAGAATGGGTAGCATACTGCTACAGACCACAGACAAGCGTACATAATAACATGTAACATTGAGGATACAATATGATACAACAAGTACCGCCTTGGAAATGTCAAAAAGTAAAAGATCACTGGGGGTGGGGTGGGGGAAGAGCTTAAACCAGTTTTACTGGATTCAAACCCTCGCCCTTTGCGAAACATTTAGCTACTAATAGCTAGCTGTTTAGTCCGCATTAGGTTTCTTAACCCGTCAATGAATCATCACAGAAAACACACAAATAACGGATAAGACCTATGATAAATCAAAGATAAGGACTCGACAGAAACAACATATGCACCGAAGCAATGTAATGGAATAGACTAGACAAGACTAGGTAAGAACTGATCAAATAGTAACTTTCTGCGCAAAAACAATCTGAAAAATTAGAACCGTTATTGAAAACATTTTATGGTCTGAAGGTACTTAATACAAGTCGAACGTCCAAGCAATAAACACTGTAGTACATGTATTATGTCTGATAGTAAAATTCTTTAGCTGCGCATAGATTTATTTTTTTATACTTTATTAGACGAAGTCGTATATGAAATCATCGTTGCCGCCAAAACTTGACTTGATCTCTGTATGGAAGAGCGCATATGTCATGGAATTGTTAGTCACCTGTCAGAAGATTTAGTTACATTAAAAATGTTATTATTTGCACTTTGCATTTAGTTTTAAATATGTTTTTCACTTTAACGCTGTAATGATTGATAGAGTTAAGCAGAACGCGAGAAACGCAAATGCCGATGGCTTGAGAAAAAAAGATTCTATGGTGCGAAAAGTCTTTCGTAGTAAAAAAGTAGTAAGGCTGTACCCGGTGCGTAAATTTACCGGAACGGACCTAATTACCGGGTCGGACCGGAACGGACCCTTATTATTCATATTTCCAGCCGATTTTTTAGATATTTTGATACAATCTACACGCGCAGATTAATTCAAGGCCCTACCTATGACTAACATGTATTATCTTAACTAGCTCACGTGATTCTATGGCGGTAAAATGACTTTGTCTGACCGGAGATTGAAAAATTAACAATATTGTGAAAATACATTTATTCAAGGACTAAAAAGTGGTGAAACTAGTCTTATATTATCTGTACTTGTGTAAATGTATGGTTCTTCATGGGGAGGCACCGGAAAAACAGTAATAAAGGACACGTGGACAATGACAACAAAGGTACGCCTACCCCACCCACTACTCAACCCCAGCAGTTGCTATCGTCAAGTCAGTCGAGATTGTCTGCAAACAGCGCTGTTTTTACACCAACTTCTAATCTGCTTAGCCAAGCAAGAGATGTCTTGTACCCACAAAACGCACAGACTCAGCAAATAAATCCCAATATTATCAGTCAGTTTTTGCCAGATCAAAACATCGCAGCGCAGGGCGGCCCGAATACTAGTTACATACAAGGAAATGCTACATGTGTGTCCCAGATGGGCCTACCAGTTACGGAACAACAGTATCATCATCCTCAGCAACAACAGCACCAACACAATTTAACCACTGCTAGTACAAATACAAATACAAATCAACCGAGTTCGACAGTAACAAGTGCAAGTGCAAGTGAACCCAGCAACCAAAGTTCGGCATTTAGTGATGCGCCACCCTGGGTAGCCCATATGTTAAACAGTTTCGATATTCGGCTCCAACAAATCGAAAAACAGCTTGCAAGCCAAAATACCAATTGGCAAAACATGAATTTAACCCTGCAAAACCAAAATGCTAGAATGTCCCATCTTGAAAACCAAATGGCAGACCTTAACAGTGTCAAGCAAAACGTTAAGAAATGCGAGACGTCCATAACGATTATGGGTAGAGATGTAAACCTTACAAATCAGAAAATAGACAGCTACGACCAAAGTATAAAAGCCTATAGCGATATATGCGATGATCTTAAGTCTGATCAATCTTACACGGACTCTGCGATAAATGAGCTTTTCAAAAGGGTCGAACACTTGGAGAATGAGCAAACAAAGTTAAAAACAAATGTAGCCGAATCAGCTGGTGCTATTACCGACTTACAATGCAGAAGTATGCGGGACAACTTAATATTTACAGGGATTGAAGAGCCCGCCTTATTTGAAAGTGAATACGAGGACACAGAGAAGACCTTGTGCGAGTTCTTAGAAAATGAAATGAACATAGCCAAACCAATCCCATTCCACAGAGTCCACAGAATTGGAAATAATTCGCTTAGAAATGATTCCCCAAGACCCATAGTGGCAAAATTTGAACATTTCAAAGATAGAGAAGAAGTTAGATTTGCAGCACCAAAAACTCTTAAAGGGAAGCCTTATGGTGTACGTGAACAATTTCCAAAAGTCGTAGAGGATAAGAGAAAAATTTTGTACCCCGAAATGAAAAGGGCCAGAAGCGATTCCCAAAACAAAGTTAGACTTGTTAGGGACAGGCTGTATATAAATAATGTCGAATTTATTCCAGTCGAAAGTACAAACCCACGAAATCCCCCAAATCGCGATCAAACGCTCTACAGGTCAGATAGACGTGATTTTCAGCGGGAATATCCTCAGTCGTCGGGACCCACATACAGTAATGCAGATCGAAATAAGGATGGGGTTCGAAACATTGGGTATGGCAAGAGTAGATATATCTATTCGCGCCCTCAAAGCCGAAATGTGAACTTTACCAAGCAACAGATTACGAAGCCAAAGTCAAATAATTTTGAGTTGCCAACATCAAACAAATTTTCAAACCTGGCTAGCGAGGAGGTCGAAACTGGTAAAAACATAACATTTGAGTCTAAAAAGCATAAGGCCTCCTCCCCACTGGACCACGAAAAAACATTCAAAAAGCATCGTGAAAATGCAAATTCTGATCAGGAAAGCTCAATCTCAGACACAAGCTATATTGAGATAGACAAATCGCCCCAGTCAGACCCTCCCCAAACTCAGGGTCGTACACTATCCCAGTTATCCATCCAAACAATGGAATTGCCTACAAATAGTGTAAAGTGCGTTAATCGTATTCCATGCTCTGACTTGAACTCTGCAAATAAACAGGGTGAAATAGGCCAGCTATCGAAACAGAAAACTGTCGAAAAAGCGAAAAGCGCTACGTCTTCAGTAGACTCCACCGAGAAATCAAGAACGACTGCACAGTGTGAAAAACAGTCGAGTGATCAAACTGTTAATCAAGCGTAACGATGCGCAGAGGGTAGCAATACACATTCTCAAGACGATTCGGTTCATTCAAAAAGTACCAAGCATACCGTAAATGTCATTAATAGTTCAGACTTTAAAAGTGTAAAAATATTAAACTTAAATGTGTGCGGTCTCCTGTCAAAACTTAATTGTCCGGAGTTTCTTTCACTTATTTACTATTATGATTTAATATGCATACAGGAAAGCAGATTGGACGATTTGGATACTGTTTCAATCCCAGGCTATCAGATATTCACCAAAAATCGTGTACCTCTCTCGAGATTCCGATCAGGAGGGATAGCTCTGATAGTAAGAGATGAGATTTCGCCATATATCCGTTCAATAAAAAGCGATAGTAAGCTTATATTATGGTTTTCAATTTCTAAGCTTTTGCTTGAAAATGACGAGGATTTGATTTGTGGCGTAGTCTATATCCCACCAGTAGGTTCAAAATATGCTAGTCCAGATCCGTATCTCGAGCTGCAGAATGAATTTAACAAATTTTGTTCAAATAGTAAACATGTCTTACTTCTAGGAGATTATAACTCCAGAACTTCGAATTTAGACGATTTTGTCCTGAGTGATGAATTCATTTGTGATGTTTACGGTAGTGACGATTTATTTAGAGAAAGCTTAGATATTTTTCAAAACTTCGATAAATGTCATATCCCGCTATTACGTAAGAGCGCTGATATAACAACTAACCCATATGGTCACCAATTGCTAGACTTTTGTAAAAGTAATAATTTGTTTATTGTAAATGGCAGAATAGGTCAGGACGCAATATTACCACAGTTAACATGTAAAAATAGCAGTACTGTTGATTATATATTGTCAACCTCCCACAATTTTGAAAGTTTGTCCTCTTTTTCTGTTCTTGAATTTGACCATTTATATTCAGACGCCCATTGTCCTTTAACAGTAGAATTAAAGATTCGTGGTTTTAACACTGAAATACACCCGGCAGACCAAACCAGTCAAAGTCAGCCTGAGGTTAAACTTTGGGATGAGAGCAAGAAAAATTTGTTTTCTGGAAATTTAAATGTTGACGAAATATCAAATATTAATGCATTTTTGGAGGAAATTTCATCAAAGGAAAATATTGAAACACAAGACGTCAACAAGTTAGTTAACTCAATAGAAACTTTATTTGTTTCTGCTTCCAAAACAACATTTGGTCTAAAACGTGGAAAAACTGATCCGAAAAGTTATCGACAAAACAAACATACGAATAAAAAATGGTTTAATCGAGAATGTCGTAATGCCCGAAATACTTACCATTATGTCAGAAAGCAGTACAATAAGTATAAAACCACCCACTTTAAAAATCGCCTGAAAAACGTGAGTAAGCAATATAAGCGTACAATTTCCAAGAATGTAACTATGTTCAAAGCCGATAAAATAAATAAACTAAAAAATCTGAAGCGTGCAAAACCTCGAGATTTTTGGAAAATTATTAACTCGGTCAATAAGCAAGAAAATAAAACAGCACCGTTACAAGACCTCTACAACTATTTCAAATCCTTAAATGAAGACAGACATAATGAAAATACAGATTTCCAAATGAATTTAAGTGAGTCTCAGAGCACCGTAAACCCCAACAATCCTAACATCAGCATCAATATGCCCTTTACTGAAATCGAAATAATAGCTGCGGTAAAAAAAATGAAAAATAACAAAAGCAGTGGCATCGACAATATATTAAATGAGCATTTGAAAACGTCTATACATATAATGGCACCTATTTACACCAAATTGTTTAACATAATCTTTGATACAGGACTTGTTCCAGAAAGCTGGTCACTAGGAAGTATTCTGCCTATCTATAAGAACAAAGGTGATCCAAATAATCCAGAAAATTATAGACCCATAACACTGCTTAGTTGCTTTGGCAAGCTTTTCACATCTATCTTGAATAATAGAATAAATTCATATTTAGAAGAAAATAGAGTTATCGGTTCTTGTCAGGCTGGTTTTCGCGAAGGTTTTTCAACTACTGACAATTTGTTCATTATGCAAACCTTGATAGAAATTGCAAAAGCAAACAAGCAGAAGTTGTTTTGCTCATTCGTCGACTTTAAGCAGGCATTTGATAAAGTTTGGAGGGGTGGACTTTGGACTAAACTTTCAAAAACAAATATAAATGGAAAATGCCTCACATTCATAATGAATATGTATGAAAATATCAAATCAAAAATTAGCACCTCAGAGGGCAATTCCGCTTTTTTCCCTTGCCAGACAGGGGTCAGGCAAGGTGAAAATCTTTCACCGATAATGTTTTGTATTTATTTGAATGATTTAGAACAATATTTAAATACTCATATGGCTCCAGGTATAACCTGTGAGACAATAAGTGATGCAAACTATGTGGTTTATTTAAAGTTATTTATACTATTATTTGCTGATGATACGGTACTTTTTGGCAATAGTAAGGAAGATTTACAGTCAATGTTAAATATTTTTGAACGATACTGTGACGAATGGAAACTTACAGTCAATATTTCCAAAACAAAGGTATTAATTTTTTCTAGCGGTAGGAATTTAAATAACCAGAAGTTTTATTTTAAAGGAAATGAATTAGAAGTAGTGAACGAATACAAATATTTAGGAATTTTCTTTTCGCGTAGCGGATCTAATATAAAAACGAAAAAGTATATCGCTGAACAGGCTAATAAGGCTTTATTTTCTCTCTTACGTAAAATAAGGATTTTGAATTTACCCATTGATATGCAAGTTGATCTTTTTAATAAAGTTATTAAACCAATACTGCTGTATGGCTCTGAGATATGGGGTATTGGAAATCTAGACGTTCTAGAGAGGGTGCAACTTAAGTTTTTCAAACAAATTTTAAATTTAAAAAAATCAACACCTTCATTTTGGGTATATGGAGAGCTTGGAGCATGTCCCCTTTCTATTGATATCCAAAGCAGGATGATTTCTTTCTGGGCCAAATTGGGGGGTCAAGGAAAAAATGAAATTGCCTCTTCTTTATATAAACATATACTAAATTTGAGTGAACAAGGAAACATAAAGTCTAAATGGCTGGCGCACGTAAAGCATTTGGTTTGTTCAAATGGGTTTGGAAATATATGGGAAAATCACACCGAAATAAATGTAAAGTGGTTTGTTAAATCTTTCAAACAAAAACTTGTTGATCAGTATTTGCAAAACTGGAATTCGCTGGTTGATAAATCATCAAGCGGAATAAATTACCGAATATTCAAAGATAACTTTCAAATAAATAATTATTTTTCCTTTTTATCAAATCGTCAATGTAAATTGCTTACAGCCTTTAGAACTAGAAATCACCGCCTCCCAGTGGAAGTGGGAAGGTGGTGTAGCACTCCTTTAAATGAACGAGTTTGCTGGTTATGCTCTACGGACATTGGTGATGAATACCATTACATAATGACATGTAATTTTTTCATAAATCAACGAAAGAAATTTATTAAGCCGTACTATTACCGAAATCCTAATACAATAAAATTCAACGCACTTATGAACCTAAGCAATACTGTACAAATAAAAAGACTATGTTCATTTATCGAGACCATCATGAAAGAAGTGCGACAGACTAATGATATTAACTAGGACCTATATTTTATCAGTTTTTATAAAGTCCGGAATGACTATAGTGTTGTAATCTAAGCTCATTTAAGGATAATGCATGTCCATTCTTCAGGCACACAGCGTCGACTCGGCGTTGGGCCAACGTTGATTTAGCGTTCTGACGTTGAATCGACTTTGATCCAATGCTGATTCTACGCTGTGTGCTTAGTGGGCCAGTTCCTATAATAGAAAACGCCAACTCTAACTAGGAAAAACTCAGTTAGGAGGGAGTAGTCAGTGAGGATCCTGACCAGACGGTGCCTTTTCCGCCGCCTGATCTGGGTCCTCGCTGCCTGCAAATGAGTTGGACAAAACCTGATAATGACGATTCAGGCTTATCATGACGATAAGCTTAAATTATGTTACATTTGTCACTATTTACGTTTTTGTGTTATGTTTGTCAATCTTTCATATTCTATATTACATATATAACTTCCTGGCGAGCGCGAAATGCTGACGCAGCGTCGTATGAACGTTGATGTTTTCGACGTTGGTGCGACGTTCTGCCGGCATGGGTATGTCTGCTAGGACGTTATATCTGTAAAGTTCTAGACTGTGTGTCGCGGGCTCTGTATAGATATATCGAAATAATAATATAGAGATCATCGAGGACTGTATGTTGTATACCAGTATATCGGCAGGGACATTCGATGCGGTTCCTTGGGAGAACGTGTTGATAAAATGGCAATGGTTCTGTAGCATGTCATCCGTACCGGCAGTTAATGACTCAAAGATTATCGGTTATTTGGAAAAGAAGAACTTTTACTTACCCCTTTTTGCATACTTTTACTCCAATTTCACCAATGTATTTAGTCTATATTTATCTGCAGTGCAGTGATCTTTGTGTTAAATGGAGCAAGACAAATATTTCACGAAGTTTGTATGCTCTAACTCTAAAGTTCGGCACTTTTCATTCATGAATGAAATGCCTAGATGTAAACAAAGTATAGTACTGTCGTAGTACTCATAATACAAACTAGGAATTGTTGCCCTCTAAGCCCACCCCCTCCCCCACCCCCAATTTTTTCTCTCGATGTTTTTTGAGTCATTAGCGCCGCCATAGATATTTAAGATAGTAATAAGTAGTGATTGAACTCATGTTGTTATATTTATGTATAACCTGAGAAATGAATAAACTTGAAACTTGAAACTTAACTTGCAACCTCTGATTTTGATTTGACAATATCTGATAAGGACTATTGGCGAAACAAATGTCTGTCCGTCAGATAAATTGACGACTTATTGAAACATGATAATGGTGCTAACTGTACAATCGATATACAAAGTTTCCCTCTATACATTTAGACCACTGTAATGTTTCAATTTAAAGCTGAAACACAATAGCTCTACATATTTTCTATGGCTGAAATGTTGGTCATGATACTATGGAACAAAAATTTTTGTGTTTTTCATTCGCTCCAAGTCTTGGAAGAAAAAGATAACCAGATTTTTGTATAAGATTATATGATTTTAAGATGAAACGCATACGCGTGGGGTATTAAGAGGCCTACCCATGGCGCAAAATACTCAAAGAGTATTTTGACTAATATCTCTAATTGATTTGCGCTAGATGGCATACAGAATATGTATTAATATTAAATAAGAGTTATTTAATATATCTACTGAAGATAGGGAAAAACGGGTCCGTTCCGGTAATTCAGTCCATTCCGGTCCGTTCCGGTAAATTTACGCACCCGGCTGTACTGAACCGGGTAAAATACAGTACCGTATCATCGGAAGCATATCGGAATGTACCGAAGAATGTCAATAATTTACGGACCAGTTTGGTTTCTCGCCATAGTGGATAACCCCAACATAAGGATACTGCTATTCAATAATAATATCAGACATATTTACAGCATTTTGAACTTAGACAATTTTTATTTTGTTATTATGACATAGCGACAGGGTTTTGAACTTGGAATTTTTTCAATCACAGTAAAAATTTCTCATAGATACCCCATTAGATTTTGGTCCTTTTTTACATTTTAATTATTAAAAGCGTATAGTGTATTTAAAACATTGAGTGCAGATAATTTTGCGGGACGTATTCTGAAACCTTGCTTGCAGCCAGTTTCTTATTTCAACAGATATAAAAAAAATATATATTATTTGTTTCAAATATGTCTTCTTTCACTTCGTCTTATATCTTTTTTTAAAGATATTTCTTGTAGTCTATTTTGTCCTGGTTTACATGACCATCATAAATATATATCTATATCTTAAAACGCAAGTTTTAAGTCAAAAATGTTGTGTTAGCCTAGAAATCTACACTATTTTGCAAATCTTTTCATTCAATTTTAGGGAAAGTTTAATGACTATTAGTGCCGTCATTCAAGTAAAGTTATTACTGCCCTACATTCAAAAAATACCTAAGACAAACGAAAGTACGACAAAAGTTTCTTTTGTTAAATATACTCGGAAAATCAAAAGGCTGAGCGATAAGCGCATTCACGTAAGATCAATTTTCTGCTGTAAGATAGGTCGCGGTTTTTCTTTTCCAAAAGAATCCCGAAAATTTAATTCCGTATTATAAGACGGATCTAGATTTTTGGATTGGTTTGGAAAGGAAAACTCTCCATCAAATAACTAAAGAAATGCGGTAATCTAAAATTTAGTCAGCCGTGGAATAGCCTACCATTATAGTTAGAGCCACCGGGCTAAAATGTAAGTGGATTACTGTTCAGTTCAGTTCAGTTCAATTCTCTTATCGACGTTACCCAAGTGGCTCAACGGTACGTAACCATAGTTGCACACACTTGGCACCGTGTGTCCGTCCAATAAGTGGATTACTCGTGGAACGTTGAGATTATCTGAAGAGTGTGTGGGCATTTTTATCATTAATATAGGGTAACATGGTTTTCCATGCATTAACATTTGCCAGGTTCCGAGGGATCTGTTGAAGATCGAGGCTGAAGGCCGAGTTTTTCAACAGCCCCGAGGGACCTGGCAAATGTTACTGCAATGAAACCATGTTTGATCGTCATTATTGCATAACTTCAACAGTAATTCTTTAAAAATAAAGAAAATGTTTGGCCACTATTTTCGGCCTCATCGCCGCAACCTTGATTATTCCTACACGCACTATGCATTTCTATAAAAATCCTATAAAAATCGATCATTATAGCAAGTGGATCGCTGTGTTAATACATGATTTTGTTTTCGTTTAAACATCCGGGCACTGGTGGAGGAATGACGTGTTTTAAGAGCTCGTCGAATTTAACAAAATTTTAGTTTATTTTAGTTATTTTAACATGTTGGTGAAAGGACATGCTGTATAAAGCTTTTAACTGTACATAAATGGTGAAGGTGCTGTTATAAGAAACTGTCCTACAGTGCAGAGATTGGAAATAAAGCAGTGTTTGCTGGGCGGAGAATAGAACAAAAGACCGCCATATTGGATTTTCTGAAACCCGAGGGAAAAGATCATCAAAAACTGACCCCCAACCTTCCTGTATCCTAGAAACTGTTTTAGTCAACATTGTAAAGATTTTAGGCCACTGCTTAGTATCGTTGGAAGGTTTTATAGACTTAATTACTTTGCTGACTTTGAGATAAAAAGCGACCCCATAGATTTTAAGTGAGTGCAGATAGCTTTTAGGTGCCCGGTAGTTTTATACATCCTGTGTAGAAAGAGAACTGTTTTAAAACTGAAAGCCCGACATTTTATGATATGAACAATCTTATATATGAAGTGCTGTTTTAAAACATTTTTAGACGTGTATTTGACTTTATGTTTTATTGCATTTGGTTTTGACATGGCGATGGCAACACGCAGAAGTGTGAGAAATCTGCAGAGATTGAATGACTTGAGAAGCAACAGGGAAGTAAGTTCTGGTACAGACGGTGATATACAGAGAGACTACACACTGAATAGAGAGAAGGCAATGAAAAAGAAGGCAAAGCATGTAATGCTGAGTACCTGGTTGAGGCGGTGAAGAAGGGCGATAACCATATTTTCAACTTCTCAATGGCAATGTATGAACTTTATAAAGAAGCTTTGATGGAACATTTCAACACACTGGAGAATGATTCCTCTTCGAACATTAGGGTGTCCCCCAAAGACTGTTTAGATGAAAGTGGGGCAGTTGTAGAATCGCTGATTAAAGTATATCCAAAGAGTAGTAACAGATTAAAGTATTCTATTAATCTGTATCATACAAACTCTAAAGTAATGGTAAATGGGAGGGAGGCGCACTTGTTTAATGTAGAGCATAAGCAAATATCTGATGAGATTTTGAGAAGTGAAAAGGTACATGATCTAGGCCGTGATTTTTTTAATACTATAATGGAAGGTCTTGGGTCAATGGAAGTCCAGAAATCTGTAAGAACATCAAGAAGTAGCGAGTTAAACAGAACACAACTTATACAACCTGAATTTGGGACAATGTTAAACTCTAATAACTGTGGGTCATGTGATTCTGGGAAAGAGGGGGATACATCTGTCAATGAGGAACTTGTGTTATGCCCGACTTGTGTGAATCCTGTTGAGACCAGTGGTATTTGGTGCGATCTTTGTGAGAATTGGTTTCACTTTGAGTGTGAAACAATTGGCACAGAAGATTATGATAAATATGAACAAACAGATACTCCATATTACTGCATTGCTTGTATGTTTGACGAACAATGCCATAATTTGAATGACTCCTCACTCATGATACCTGACAGGAACACTCATGAAGCTGATCCAAATGAAGCTGACCCACATGATATGACGGTGCAATTTGAGCAGACTGCAGTAAAAACTGTTGAACATATGCAGACTGAACAAACTACTTTAAAAACTTTATCAGATAATACCGATTTGGTTGGTTGATTTGATGCTTAACGTCCACGGTAAACAACTAAGGTCATGTCGGGACGGTCAGTTAACCTAACCACACTATTCCTGGGCAGGCTTAGACCTCCTAAGCGGTTAACCAGTACTAAGTGCACATACTTTCGCCAGTAACTGACAACTAATCGAAGTGTCAGGCAATACAGAATATAATGCTAAATGAACCAAATGATGGCTTGAAAGAGACAAATTCCCACAAACAAACTTTAGACCAAATTGAAGATTGATGGGCGGGAACATACAGGAGAAATGGACTTGCATGAACATGCATCAGGTGCAGCTGTAGGCCAAACCCAAAAAAGGGGGGGGTAATAAAGTAAATAAGCAGACTAAGAAAACTGAAAGACAAAAGTCTAGAGTTAGTGATTTGGTTGGTTGATTTGATGCTTAACGTCCACGGTAGTAGTAAAGGACGTCACTACGGGGACAGCCGTCCGGAGACTAAGTCCGCAGCCTGGGGCAGTCTCGGGCCGGGCTGTCCCCGTAGATGACATCGCTTTAGTAAGCTTGAAAAGGCTAGTTTGAAATAACTTAGTCTTTTTTCAGGGGGAAAGTCTATGTAAAATTACATAGGGAATTGTGAAGGGGACAGGCCTATTGAGGCTATACAGTCATATGCGTCTGCTATCAGTCTCTTGGCCCTGTATCTCAGGGCCTTACTATACCAGAGGCATAACTCTATAGCGTCAGTACTTGTTCTTGGGGATTATAAAATCTTGTATCTCAAGATTTTAATGTTCTGGACTGAAATTATTTCTTACCTGAAAAAATAACAAAGACTGGATTTTTTTCAATAACAGAACTTAAATTACCCCGCTAACGAACTAACTGACGATTGACAAAGGATTAGGGTCGTCCCTCTGCCATCGTTTACAAACATATCTACAACATCGTATACATTGGATATTTCTTTGATAAACAATTGGTATATCTTAAGCATTTACAACTTTGAATCCTATGTTCAAAGAACTGGTCTGGTGGTGATATTGTCTTTTTCACTGATAAGTATAGTCTTCCATAATTCAAACTGAACCACATTTCAATGTCTCTGTCATTTTGGTATGGATCTTCTCCTGTTCCCATCAGGTTCTCGTGAATGGCCGTCTTCAGATCTAGTCCTCTGCTTAGCTGATGTAGTATGTAGATACAATACATTCCACACACTTTACTCCATGGACTCTGAAGCATCTCTGTATTTTCTATCCACGTCTTGGTATTTCTTTGTATGAATGGTAGAATGTAGTCTTCTAATGGTGGCTGCCCATATGAATCGAAGTAAATCGCCTTGTCATCTTTGAGGTTTAAGGCCACCCAATGTTCTCCTGGTTGGTCCGAGTCATCTGTATTAATGATGTATGCTTTCACATCCAGTGGCTTCTTCTGTGGCAGGAGATCCTTCGAGACTACTTTGGCGTTCAAATGCATAAGTTGAGACGCCTTTGTCAGAAGGGCCGTCAGTTCTAGCGTATTCATCCCTGTTGTAGGAGTCTAAGATTCTCAGTTCCCAGTATTTTTTCCAGTCTTCATTCATTGGAGAGCAGTATTGGTTTTTCTTCAGAAACATCCAGTTTTTATAGGCTTCCACGGCTTCTTCCGGCGTGAGATGACTCATGCCTCTTGCATCTCCAGTGTCTTTTAAGCCAAATTTTAGGCACAGTTCATGGTTCCAGTCTTTGATGACATCGTAGATGTTGAGACATTCTAATGCCAGTTCGTGATAGTGTAAGTCTCTTATCCAATCATCTCCGGCTCCTAGACAGAGCATGTGATTTTTCTGGCTGGGATGATCTATTCTGCAACCTTCACACTCGTGTTGAGCATATTCTCTGACAGCTATTCTCAGGTTCTTTAGCATCGCAAATATCAAAGCAGTCTTGTCCTTGCCAATAAATGTTTTTGGTGGTGGCACATCAAATTGTTCTAGCAGTTCTCCATTTTCATCACACACAGATCTGATCTTTGGGTGTAACAGCTGTTCGAGTTCGTCCTCCAAGGAACCAATTTCGTCAGAGTAGGATCCATGTAGTTGTTCGAAGCATTCCACTCTAAACTTCAGTTCTTGTTCAATGAAGTATCCTTTATTCATGGTCTCAGTAGTCTGTGATGACTTCTCTCAAACCGTTGATTTCTACCAGGTTGTCAAACTCTGCATATACTATGACGTTGATGGTCTTGACGAGTGCTTTTGCAAACTGAAGTTCCACTCGCAGGTTACCAGTTTTTATAGGATGTAGATGGCTCTGATCGGCTCCTTGGTCTGGCGTGAAATCGTATCCCCAGAAGCAGTATCCACCTTTGTAGTCGTCGTAGTCGATGTTACAATTCTGAATCTGATTTTGACTGCCCAAAGCTTGATACAGAGACATGTAAGATCTGAGATATTGATCTAACTTAAATTTCGGTTCAAATGGTTTTCCATAAATGCTGTGACCGTCACAACTCACTTCAAGTTTGCTGAGACCGAAATGTTGGAAGTTGAAAGGATTTGTGAGTAACGATCCATTGAATGTTGCATTATCTACCATGCCAATGAACAATCGCTTTGGAAGTTGTCCCTGAAACAAGTGGTCCTCGACTTTTGATCTAAGACCTGTGCCTATGGTAAATGTCTTAACTTCTACACGCCGTATGGGAAATTTCGCATTGTGATGTGCAATAGTTTGATTGAGATCATTGGCTATGGTTGGCAAAAGTTGAACATTGCGAACCGATAAGACTGCTGCATCGATCTTAACCATAACAGGGTACTCATCCTCAGACATGATACAAAATTGAGGTGAAGCTCGATTGAGACGAAGTCTTAATTCTATTCCATTAGGCAAATATTTTTCCTGCATGGCCAAATCTAGATGTAAACGACCTTGAAGTTCCATAGGTTTACTTAGTTTGAAAGGATTTATGCGGGCTGTTACATTGCCATGACCAAAATCTTCAAAGTGACCAGGTTCATCTTCGTACCAAAATTCTGCAGCTTTAAGTTGATTGTCTTTCACATCAGATCCAAAAGAAAACAAGTTTTCAATGTAAGCCCTGTAGGGATACGTATCCATGTTACTCGTCACCAGTTTATTGTTAAGATATAGATCAATTCCACTAAACATACTGTGAAAGAAGTTGTTGGTGGGAGCAACTTTTTTATTAGCCTCAAGATCGTCACCATTTGCTCTCAAAATCCTGAATTTCAAGTACAAATAAGTTTGTAATAAATCAGTGTAATATTCCGTATGGCCTGGTACCACAAATTCGATGGGTGCATGATAACTGTCTAGTGAAGCTATTGGATGATAATCTATCCACTGAGAATCTTGCATGGTGGTCAGAGTTGGAGGAACAGTTTGCATGTCTAATTCAGACTTGCTACATTCACAGGATCCACTTTGCATCATTTTTAGTCAAAAATATCGCGATCAAATTTTAGATTTGAATATTTTTTCCTTATGGCTCTGTTTACAGAATTCTTTCTACCTCTACCTTTTTGCAGTTTGTTGTGAACAGTTCGACGATTTGTCTTAGACTGAGTTTTTCTACGTTTCTGGCTTGATTTTATAGCTCCCGAAGCCAAATGATCTAAAGCAGATTTTCCCAAAGATTTTAAAGCTGATTTACCTCTAGTTTTTAAAACTTGTTTGATATTTTGACCATCCATGATGTCGCGAAGTGCATGAATTCCTTGATCTTTGGCTACATGTTTGATACTTTGTAAACCTGCTTTTGCAACAGGTTTTAAGATTGGCATGACCGTTCTCAAGGCAGTTTTAAACATGGACCCTAAACCATAACCGTACTGTCTCGATACACCTCTGTAAACTGGAAAGTTATTTCCACCCGATCCATGTTGACACACTACACCACGAGTTTGGAAATACATTTTATTGGCTAATTATCTTTGAGTCTGAAATGTAACTTGATCAAAGACTTTCCCGTGATAAATGGAATATCTATTCCCGTATCGCCTTTTATACTTATGTGAACTTGATCTATGAATGATTTTGCCACTGGCACGTAATGCAAGTTGACAAACTCTTGATGAGAATGATGAGAGCGTTTTGAAATCTCAAATGGAACAACTCGCAGAATAGGAGCAGTTATGTCACCTACGTAAGTGTAACTGGCAATATCCGAATAAACGTACAGTTGATTATAAGTCGTGTTCAAATCTACTTCGTATCTAAAAGCATGTCTTTCGTTTCCGGTGGGTCTTTCTGACATTTTTGGATTTATCCCTAATTTCTCACCCAGTAGCTTTGGAAATAGTAGTCTGACGGTATTGGGATCATTGCAAAATATTTTGACACGTTTACTGTTGTTGCCATAACTCATTTCTATCTCAGCATTAGCTTTCTTCAGCATTTCTCCAAAACGTGTATTGATGATGCCTTGTATTTCCTGTACCAAATGTTGTGGGGAACTGTAATTTCCTTTGGGAATTTTCAACTCGAATTCTGCGCAAGTATTGTCTTCCGAACAATCCTCGCTCATATTCTCTACTCCAAGTGACTGAGCTAGTATTCTGTCGTAAAATCTCAAGTAGAAAAAATTGTTTTCATCCGAGATATTCATGACTTGAGTTGGTGTAATCATTGTTACGAAATGGATCCGATCGTCGACTAGGTCGTCGAGATTATTTTAATCCTTTAAATCAGTAGAGCTACAGTTTTTAGGGCAACTGTGGTAATAAAACATTTACGGAAATTGTGACTACGTTATGCATGGGTTGTTTGTGAATACCTCTCGTGGACAGCGTATTGCATGATTTTAAGGTGAATACCTGCACGAGTCTTTTGATTGTGGACAGCGTGTTGCATGATTTTAATGTGAGTCTGCACGCTTTGATTCGAGTCCCATGATTTAAAAGTGAGACGCTTAGTATTTATACTGCTATTCTTTAATGAAAAATTAGACGTGGCTGAATTCTAATACGGAGTATGTTAAATTATTGTTGTGTGCCCAGATTCTGTGTTAAGACCTAGAAGGGTAAGATTTTATTATATTTATTTAGAATAGTTTGGCTAAGAATGAAAAATGTGACTTCTGATTGATATGGTATGATTATATGTGTCGACTGATTTGATTTTGTTGGCAGTGATCAGGCTGCGCATGTGTCGACCGATTTTGTTAGTAAGCATGCTGCGCATAATATTTGTATATTAGGAAGTTTTGTAAATTACGGAAATAGTTTATATCACTGATGTTGGTTGCAATGGTGTGCGTCTATTTGACGTCCAGTGACGTCAGTTGCATTCATGTTATTCATGTGACGTCAGTTGCATTCATGTTATTGCGACGTCAGCACTTTTTATATTAGTTTCACGTATACGTGGCCTATAGAAGTAGATTGATTTGTAATGGAACTAATTTACATACTCGCGACGTCAAGTGACGTCATAGCATGCACCGCATTAAGGGTTTTTTCCATACATTATAATGGTTACATTTGGTCATCATGCGTTTGATTTGCTTTCATTAGACGGCGTCATATGGTATAACATCATTGATGTCATGATGTCAGATCAAACGTTATGATCCCAAATGTGTGAGAAACGCTTATTCAGCTATTATATTCTATGGCAAATGGTATTACGCTTAGTTTAAAGAAATGAATTAATACATATGCGAGTTAGATTTTGGTCAATCAATTTAATGTAAATAGGTCATTGTTTAGATTATTCATGTTTTATGTGGGGTATGTCATGGTAATGCCTGTTGACGTCAGTATACTTCTTGACAATGTTTGACGTCAGATCCTTCGACGCACATGCGTGGTAGGATCTACGTTTCTTCATTGCCGGAAGTGGTCAGCACAATTATGGCTTTACATCGTGAGTGCGAGTCGTGTCTAGTGACACGGCTGGCGTGTGCACGTTATGCTCGGCATTCGCCGAGGGCGTTGTATGGTTTTTCCAAGACAGGCCCAAGTCTTACGTATTGTTATTATGTAGTTACAATGTATTAAGTGTAAGTTCGTTATTTTTAGGCACATCAAGTCCGGCAGTCAGCTGTTAGGGCTTAGAGCCACGTCTCACCTGGAGAATCGATATGTCTCCAGGTTAATACCAACCCGGGTAGAGGCAGTTACAACGCCGTTTGTGTATGGTTCCTAAGCAGAGGCGGGAAGCACAAAATGTAGGCGGAAGTGATTAGCACAGTTTTGCCAGATTCTGTGATAAGATCTGAAGGTCACATCGAGTGTGGGACAGTGTTCGTCCACTAAGGTGTGTTAATATATATAGACTGGTCCCTGGTACGATCCAGGGAGCGACCAGTATATAATCGTGCACGTGTAATTATAAGTTGGTGTTCCTCATGATATATGGACTGGCCCATGACATGATCCAGGGAACGACGAATTGAAGTCTACCAACATAAGGCCTTGTTTTTTTTGTATGAGCTCAAACTAACGTTTTTTTGTTCTTTGTATTTTCCTTTAGTTCATGGCGCTGAGCCGAGTACGGTGTTGACGTCAGACGGTAATCTATTTGCGTATTGTACGCAAATCGATTACAGATTTGAAACAAACACCTTACTTGGGCCAGCGACATGAACTGATATGTGTTGTATATTATTGTAATTGTGACAGTTGTAAATTGTATTGTTGTATATAGAATTTACATATATAAACTTAAAAAATTCTAACGTTGTTAGAGTTTCCTTGTTAGCGTATTACACTGGTAGATAACCCTTTAACCGGAAGTCACCCTCCGCCGTCCTGGCGACGCATAAGGCTCTACACTCGTGTCGACCAAGTGTAAAACCTTCTGCGTAACATGGTGTCATGAAGTAACGGGATTTGATTTCCGGTTAATATCTGCCAGTGTAACACATTGACAATATATACAGAATCTAGGCACAATTTTGTCAGACATTTTTTTATTATTATTATTGACTTTCTGATTGTTCTTTTCTAAGGTGACGTAAGGCTGTGAATTTTAGGGGAGCAATTTTGCCACTAAATTCTTTGTAAATGTAACCTACACTCAATTAAGGTCAACTATCCTTATTCCCTGCGTGATGAAGTGCGATAGCCCATGCATTAATTTGTGATAAAATGTAACAGGTTGCATATCTGAGTGGGGAAACTGAGGTATATAGACCTGAATTGTCTTGGCACGGATGATACGTATTTAGTTTTAAGGTCCGTTTGAGTACCTTGGCACTGCTGTTGCATGACAATCTGTAAGTTTATTAACCTAAACGTTTTGTACGTTGTGTCGTAACCGTTACTGAGGTCCATTTTATGTCCCGATTTAGTAACGTAGGTCACTCGTAACGTTATACAATATCGTTACAGTGATTAAACCTAATAGCAGAATCTTAAGTTTGATTTACCGTTGGTATCTTATAAGGTTTTGTAATGTAGGACGTACAGTTGTCGTGTCAGTGTTAATACGTTGCGTTACATACGTTACGTTTGTATATCCGATACGCTAGATCAAGTTGGGCGTAATTGTAATGTGGGTTATTTACGTCATCTAATTGTGTCATTTGAAAGTGAAAAGTAATTCTCGGCAAAGTCAACGTCAGTTTATGACGTCATTTCCGGTCTGTTATGAACGTAACTTTAATAGCTACGTCTAGATCGCGAGTATACTAATTTATCAACGTTTTAGTTGGATTAGTTTGTTATTATTATTGTTAACGTTTTAGTTAACGTGTGTGACTATAAGTGAACGTCGGTTTCAGTTAAGTTAACGTGAGCATTACGTTAAGCGTCATGGATCAGTTAGTTAAGACGGGAAGGGAGTTAGGTTATGAAGGGCAGGCATTGCAGGAATTTGTAAAGCAACAGCAAGAGACTGAAAGGGCAGAAAGGCACGCGGTAAGGGAACTTGATAAAGAGAAGATCGCGGCGGAGAAAGAGAAGATCGCGGCGGAGAAAGAAAAGATTGCGCAGGCCGATAAAGATAGGGAAATTGAGTTAGCTAGGATCGCGACGGAAAAAGAGAGGATTGTGCAAGCCGAGAAAGATAGGGAAGTAGAATTAGCTAAGATTGCGGCGGATAGGGAAATCGAGATGGCGCGAATTGAAAGCATAGAGCGGCAAGCCGAGAAAGATAGGGAAGCTAAGTTGTCTCAAGTCGAAAGCGATAAGGAAGCGAAATTGTCGAGCGAAGTTGAGTTAGAAAAGTTGAAGTATAGTTTTGAATTGCAGCAACGCGAGTTGAAGAATCAGATAGATTTGCAGAAGGTAACGTTTAGAGTTGAATTAGAAAAACAGAAGGCTGAAAAGTTAGCGCATGCGCGAGATCCCAAGTTACCGTATTTTGATGAAAGTAAGGACAAAATGGATAGTTACTTATCAAGGTTTGAGAAATACGCGACGGCGAATAAATGGGATAAAAACGTTTGGGCTGCATATTTAAGCGCATTACTTAAAGGTCGCGCGCTTGATGTCTATGATAGATTGTCTGTAGATGATGCAGCGGATTATGACAAGTTGAAAGATGCGTTGTTAAAGAATTTCGATATGACTGAACGCGGATTTAGGAAGAAATTTCGCTATGATAGGCCTGAAAAGTCCGAAACGTTTATTCAGTTTAGTAGTAGACTTAGGTCGTATCTTAATAAATGGTTGAAAATGGCGAAAGTAGACCAGTCTTACGAAGCTGTTTGCGATTTTTTCGCTAGGGATCAGTTTTTAGAATCCTGTAGTAAAGAACTATATGTTCATTTGAAACCGAAAACATTCACGAATCTAGGTGAGATGGCTAGGGAAGCAGATTTATTTGCAGAAGCACGTGGCGGTGTCTACGCTTGTGTAAATAAGGGGCAGCGTGATAGTAAGGGCGTAACTCAGAATAGATCTGATAATAAGCCGAGTGCGAAGCCAGAGATAAAATGTAGTATTTGTGGTAAGGGACATTTAACATATAAATGTTTTAAGAATCCCGATAGGAAGCAAGCATATAGTGCGGAGGTAGGTGCAAGTGCAAGCGGGTATAGCGGAAGTAAGGGGAGTAGTTATGCACCGAAAGATGAGACACAAAGATCACAGAGTAAGAGCGATACTGTACAGACGAAGGGTAGTAATTCAGATCGTGGCCGTGGTCGGGGTTATTCCCGCGGACGTGGTCGGGGTGGCGGACATCAAATGAGTTTTTGTAAAACTACAATGAATAGGTCTCATGAAATTGAAGGTCTCTATAAGAGTAAGGAAGAAAGTCCACTAATCAATGATGACGTGGATAGGGAAGGTGTCTGTTACTTTTTAAGGTCGCGATTACCAACAGCGCAGGGTACGGTTAATGGTAAGACTGTTGTAGTTTTAAGGGACACAGGTTGTACTGGGTGTGTCGTTCGTAAAAACTTGGTTTCTAATGATCAGTTACTTGGTAGAGAATCTGATGTAACTTTGATTGATGAATCTTCCCAAAGGTATCCCTTAGCAATGGTTGACATAGATTGTCCATTTTTCACAGGAAAAACTGAGGCATTGTGCATGGAAGATACATTGTATGACCTGGTTATTGGAAATATTGACGGGTCAAAACTTCCCGATATGTCCCATTTTGCAATGGCGGCAGTGACTAGGTCACAAGCTAAGCAAGGTGAAGAGGTCTATAGGAAACTTAAAGTTCCTGATCAAATTATTGCTAGTGATAAGGAGGCATTGAAGCAGGCCCAAGTTGTTGACCCTAAATTGAATGGCATAAGGCAAAGAGTGGAATCTGGGAATGTGACTATTAGTCGTGGATTGAACCGGGGTGAAACTAAGTTTATTCGAAAGAAAGATTTATTGTATAGGCAGTTTACTAAGGGAAACAAGGTCACTTTGCAACTTATTATCCCTGAAGGTTTTCATGAAAAGGTGTTAAGATTGGCGCACGAAACCTTGATGTCAGGTCATTTGGGCATAAAGAAAACTATGGATAGAGTTTTAACTGAGTTCTTTTGGCCTGGAGTTTGTGGTGATGTGGCAAGGTTTTGTAAATCTTGTGACATATGTCAAAGGACTATTCAAAAAGGTCGTGTCACTAAGGTACCTTTAGGAAAGTTGCAACAGATTGACACACCATTTAAACGAGTCGCTGTTGATATAGTTGGACCGATAGAACCTCGTTCTGACAGGAAATCCCGCTATATTTTAACAATGATAGACTATGCGACGAGATATCCCGAGGCGGTAGCGTTACCCGGCATTGAGACGGGACGCGTAGCCGAAGCGTTAGTTGAGATGTTCAGTAGATTAGGAATACCGAGTGAAATGCTAATCGAGCATGATAGTAAGATCACGATTCACGTCATGAGAGAGGTTAGTAGGTTGTTGTCGCTTCAAGATCTGACAACTATTCCTTATCAGTCTACTGGTAAAGGACCCGTGGAGAAATTCCATGATACATTGAAACAGATATTACGTGAAATGTGCGTAGAACGTCCGAATGACTGGGACAGGTATCTCCCAGCATTATTATTCGCAGTAAGGGAAGTTCCGCAAGAGTCGTTAGGTTTTTCCCCGTTTAAACTGTTGTATGGGCGTAATGTTAGGGGTCCTATGCAAATATTAAAGGAATTGTGGTCTGTAGAGGAAACTGACCAACGTGCGTTATTGACGTATCAGTACGTTATTGATCTAAAAGAACGTTTAGAGAGAACGTGTAAGTTAGCACAGGATATTGTCCGGAAAATGGACGTAAAGCAGAATGCTTATTATGATAAACGCGCGAGATCGCGTAAGTTTGACGTCGGAGACAAAGTACTTTTGCTACTCCCGAATGAGTGCAATAAATTGTTACTTCAATGGAACGGGCCATATGAAGTTGTCGAAGTAGTCAATGCAATGAACTACAAGATTAACGTCAAGGGCGTCGTGAATACTTATCCTGCTAACATGATTAAGCAGTACGTTCAACGTCAAAAGAACGTGTCGTCTGCAGTTGTTAATGCACGTGACAATGTTGGATCAGAGGATCACAGTGATCCGAATGTCCAAAGAGTTAACATTTGTACGTCAGAGGACGTATCCCAATATGACTTCATACGTGAAAACGTAAAGCCCGACGACGTAACGTCGACTCAGAAAACGAATATGGAAGAACATGGTGGCGATAGTAAGTTAGAGGCAGAGGCAACGGATCCTGTGGGATCTGTCGTGCGAAGTAGGTGTAATGTCAAAGACAACGTTAATTTTACGTCTGATACACTTAAAGGTGGCGATTTCCACCTAGTGTTCGATCAGACTTACTCATACTTCCCCATTCCATTTGAGGCACGACAGGTACGACACAGAGAATTGATTGACTTTGGGATTAGGTAAATCTGTTGCCAAGATAATTTGGGGGCGGACTACCTTAGTAGATAGTTTGGCCACGTTATGCATCGCACCGTTGTTGTGTATATAGCTAGTTTTCCAGTTTTGACATAGCCTACGATTCGATCGCATTTCGTACTATTTCAGAAAAATAACATTGTTATGTTTTTTTCTCCCTAAGGGGAAACCTATGTTACGAAATGGATCCGATCGTCGACTAGGTCGTCGAGATTATTTTAATCCTTTAAATCAGTAGAGCTACAGTTTTTAGGGCAACTGTGGTAATAAAACATTTACGGAAATTGTGACTACGTTATGCATGGGTTGTTTGTGAATACCTCTCGTGGACAGCGTATTGCATGATTTTAAGGTGAATACCTGCACGAGTCTTTTGATTGTGGACAGCGTGTTGCATGATTTTAATGTGAGTCTGCAGGCTTTGATTCGAGTCCCATGATTTAAAAGTGAGACGCTTAGTATTTATACTGCTATTCTTTAATGAAAAATTAGACGTGGCTGAATTCTAATACGGAGTATGTTAAATTATTGTTGTGTGCCCAGATTCTGTGTTAAGACCTAGAAGGGTAAGATTTTATTATATTTATTTAGAATAGTTTGGCTAAGAATGAAAAATGTGACTTCTGATTGATATGGTATGATTATATGTGTCGACTGATTTGATTTTGTTGGCAGTGATCAGGCTGCGCATGTGTCGACCGATTTTGTTAGTAAGCATGCTGCGCATAATATTTGTATATTAGGAAGTTTTGTAAATTACGGAAATAGTTTATATCACTGATGTTGGTTGCAATGGTGTGCGTCTATTTGACGTCCAGTGACGTCAGTTGCATTCATGTTATTCATGTGACGTCAGTTGCATTCATGTTATTGCGACGTCAGCACTTTTTATATTAGTTTCACGTATACGTGGCCTATAGAAGTAGATTGATTTGTAATGGAACTAATTTACATACTCGCGACGTCAAGTGACGTCATAGCATGCACCGCATTAAGGGTTTTTTCCATACATTATAATGGTTACATTTGGTCATCATGCGTTTGATTTGCCTTCATTAGACGGCGTCATATGGTATAACATCATTGATGTCATGATGTCAGATCAAACGTTATGATCCCAAATGTGTGAGAAACGCTTATTCAGCTATTATATTCTATGGCAAATGGTATTACGCTTAGTTTAAAGAAATGAATTAATACATATGCGAGTTAGATTTTGGTCAATCAATTTAATGTAAATAGGTCATTGTTTAGATTATTCATGTTTTATGTGGGGTATGTCATGGTAATGCCTGTTGACGTCAGTATACTTCTTGACAATGTTTGACGTCAGATCCTTCGACGCACATGCGTGGTAGGATCTACGTTTCTTCATTGCCGGAAGTGGTCAGCACAATTATGGCTTTACATCGTGAGTGCGAGTCGTGTCTAGTGACACGGCTGGCGTGTGCACGTTATGCTCGGCATTCGCCGAGGGCGTTGTATGGTTTTTCCAAGACAGGCCCAAGTCTTACGTATTGTTATTATGTAGTTACAATGTATTAAGTGTAAGTTCGTTATTTTTAGGCACATCAAGTCCGGCAGTCAGCTGTTAGGGCTTAGAGCCACGTCTCACCTGGAGAATCGATATGTCTCCAGGTTAATACCAACCCGGGTAGAGGCAGTTACAACGCCGTTTGTGTATGGTTCCTAAGCAGAGGCGGGAAGCACAAAATGTAGGCGGAAGTGATTAGCACAGTTTTGCCAGATTCTGTGATAAGATCTGAAGGTCACATCGAGTGTGGGACAGTGTTCGTCCACTAAGGTGTGTTAATATATATAGACTGGTCCCTGGTACGATCCAGGGAGCGACCAGTATATAATCGTGCACGTGTAATTATAAGTTGGTGTTCCTCATGATATATGGACTGGCCCATGACATGATCCAGGGAACGACGAATTGAAGTCTACCAACATAAGGCCTTGTTTTTTTTTGTATGAGCTCAAACTAACGTTTTTTTGTTCTTTGTATTTTCCTTTAGTTCATGGCGCTGAGCCGAGTACGGTGTTGACGTCAGACGGTAATCTATTTGCGTATTGTACGCAAATCGATTACAGATTTGAAACAAACACCTTACTTGGGCCAGCGACATGAACTGATATGTGTTGTATATTATTGTAATTGTGACAGTTGTAAATTGTATTGTTGTATATAGAATTTACATATATAAACTTAAAAAATTCTAACGTTGTTAGAGTTTCCTTGTTAGCGTATTACACTGGTAGATAACCCTTTAACCGGAAGTCACCCTCCGCCGTCCTGGCGACGCATAAGGCTCTACACTCGTGTCGACCAAGTGTAAAACCTTCTGCGTAACAATCATTTCTACCAAAGCAACTTCCCACTTTTCTTTTTCGATGTTGATGGGATGATCTAATCTGACAGTAAAAGAACTTTGTGTATTGTCAGGAAAAGTCGTCATTGAACTGTCACTTAACAATGTCAAATAAAACCCTGTCATGGTGCTTGTTTGGAAGTTTCTTCAAAACCACTACGTTTTCTGAATTTTAACCCTGGGGAAGGCAGAATATAACCGACAGAACTACTCAATAAAATCAACCACAATTCTTTATCGGGACTTTGAAGACGGATTTGAACTAGGGAAGTGATGATGATGGCATAAACGATAATGATTTGAGATAAAAATGTCAATCTATTTTTGGGTAATTTGGCTAAACTTTCAGAAGATTGCAAAGAATCCGTGTCCCTTCTTATGACTGAAGATTTAAAATTCATGTTCGTGTTTTTATACAAGATCGGATTCCAAAATCCAACTGTCAAATTTGGATGGATAGCCTTTCCACTGAACTTTAATTTCTTTGACCCACTTTTTCCCAACTTTTCGTTTACGACGATCTAAGACAGATTCTATTTCGTAAATTTGATCTTTGTCCACACGTTGTAATTCTTGCGAATAAAAAGTACCTTTTATGAGTTCCCCGTCTAGATCTTCTATTTTATAGGTAACGGGACTCTGACTTTGTATGACACCCCTAACCTTAAACAATTCTTGCGTCCAGTTTGGTAAATAACCTTTTTCAAAAGTGCGTTTTGTTTTGTTGATGCGCACAAAATCACCCACTCTTAATTCTGGACTTGCAACTTTTTGCTTTTTGCCGTACAAAATTTGGGATACTTGAACTTCATTTTTGACATCGACAGATGCAGGCGTACGTTTAATGCTGCGATGATAAGCATGATTGTACCCGTGAACTAATTTTGGAAGTACATCGACATATTTCAGTGTACGATTATGAGTAAAATATTTCCACATGCGACTTTTCAGAGTTCTTTGAAACCTTTCTACAATACTTGCTTTTGTTTCTGGATTTTCTGTCGTGAAAAAATGAATTTTTTTAGATTTCAAGAACTTTTGAAACTCTTTATTTTTGAATTCCGTACCTTTGTCAGTTTGCAAACTTTTTGGAATACGTCCATGTTTCAAAACAGATTTAAAAGCTTCCACCAAAGTTTTTCCAGATTTGTCTTTGATCGGTACAACCCAGGCGTATTTTGAAAATACGTCTATCAAACAGAGCAAGTAACGATATTTGTCGTTATATTTTGCCATACTAGATACGTCCGCCAAATCTCCCTGCCATTGATAATCTATTCCTGCCACCACAGTTTTGCGACGCACAAATTTTCTACGTATGGGTTTGTGCAAAGTGTAAGTTTGTTGTTTTCTTAACCAAGTTTTCACATCGTCAAGTTTGATTTTCTTTGAAATTTTCTTTGCTGCTTTATACAAAGCTTGCAACCCCGTATATCCCACGGGACTTTTAGGATCGTAATAAAGTTTAGATAATAATTTATTCATTGTTCATCATAAGATAACCATTTTCTGGGTGATTCAAACAGTTCTTCTTTTATAGGTTTGATAGAACTGGGTGTAAACAGTTCGTCTCTGATATGTTTTCTAGTGGCAGACAAACTTTGAGATAAGTCTTTCTTGATGTGTTTTCTAACCGATTGTGTAACGGGACTTGTTCTTTTTTTTAAGAGTAGGCATGCGTCGGTGTTTGGTTTTAGGAGTGACATACTCTTCTTCATCTTCGTGCTGAAGAGGAGTACGATGCATCCATTCCCATCGTTTCTTATTTCCGACAAAATCTTGAGGCACGTTCATGTCTCTTAGAGCCTCAGCAAAAGGTTGCCAACCCCTGGGCTCAGTGTCTTTTCTCTGTCTTAAAACATCATTGACTAAATCTATGATATTAGACCCTGCAACTGGTTTGCCATACATCTTAACCGTCCCATCTTCGTCCCAAGATAAGTTAGGATTATTTTCTAACCAAGATATCAATAATTTAGCTTTCTTTCGCATCGTGGTAGGAACACTATCAAAAATACGTTGATTAATTTTCGATTCAGGCTCTACTGGGAGAGAAAGTTTTGTTTCTGTCAATGCTTTGCGATGTGCCGTTTTAAATTTATGTAAAGTTTGACCAAACAATTGAGATTTTTCTGCCTCTGACAAATCTTCGTTGGCCATGACCGAAGACAAGTCTCTTTGAAGACTGGCCGTCGCAGAAACATTTGGATCGGGTGGAAGTCTTGGTTTTTGAATTTGTTCTTCTTTCCAGCGTTTCATGTCTTCCCAAAGTTTAAATGGTACCACAGCCATTTTACGCCCTTCCATTGCATTTTTTTTACTGACCAAGAATAGATCCTAAGACCGAACCAAGCAAAGGTTTTAAAAGTAAACCCAGGAGTGCACCACCTTTCTGATTGAGAATTTTTTTCTTGTTTGCTAGTGCAACACGTTTTGTAGACAATAATCGAATATCATTCTTCCTAGAACGTAATTGTTCTTTCTGAGCTTTTGTGAGTTTGACATTGCCTTTTATAAGATTTAAACAACATTCCCCTACACAGTCTAATATCTCTTTTGGACAATCATTGACAATTTTTTGACGAAACCGATATGGAATGTTACAAAGTCCTTCCAGAAAAGGACCATACTTTTTAATCAGTGAACCTCTTTTCTTTTTGATATGTGTTCTTTTCTTACGTGCAGCCATGATAGCAGTCAAGAATTAAACTAGTAAAAGATCATGTTAACCAAGTCCTTTTATAGTGAAAGTTTACGTTTAGCCAACATCTGTTTCATGGCAGCTTCAAATCCATGTTTTCTGGCAGTACGAAGATATTCGTTTGCAGGAGAAGAACTCCTTCGAGGAGAAGCCCTTAGAGGAGAAAATCTAGAAATTTCTAGAGCAGGTGATTTTGCAGCAGTGCGTCTTTCACCAATTTTTCTGAGACTAGAGTTTGGAGTAGAAAATTGAGTAGAAAATGGAGAAGGTGGTTTTGCAGGAGTGAATCTTTCACCTATTTTTCTGCTACTTGAACTTGGAGTAGAAAATCGAGTAGAAAATGGACTTGGAGTTCTTAGACTAGAGTTTGGAGTAGAAGGAGTAAATGGACTTGGAGTTCTTGCAGTTGACGGTCCTGCAACAGGAGATGGAGGTTTTCTAGGTTTCTTAATTCTTACAGTGACAAACTTATCGTTCACTTTTATTTTTCTCCTTGATTTAGTCTTAGGGGATTTTTTCCTCTGAGTTTTTTTCTTTGGAGATTTTTTCTTGCCAGTTTTTTTCTTAGACTTTTTAGGACCTTTTCTACCAACTTTCTTTTTCTGAGAAAACCGTCTAAGTATTTTATTACCGTCCCAACGAATGAGAGATCTGATTATCACCCCACCAAAAAACCCACCGCCACCAGGTTTTAGAATGATTTCTCGTTTTGTATCTGCATTTACCAAAGGACTTGCTAGTTTTCTAACATCGTCTTTGCGTTTGTCCATGAATTTTTTAGTTTGTTTTGGTAATTTCATTTTATTTTCAGCTATTTTTCTAGCTGCTAAAGAAAACCATTTGATCATTTCCATCAACCCCGCATTAAGCAAAGTTTTTCTTTTGTTCGAATCATGCTCTCTACTCAAATTGTAGAGAGCCCTGATCAAGTTTGCCGATGCTTTTTGAGCCATGTCTGGTTTCATTCTGATCCATGTAAGACCAAACACACCATTTTATACTGGAAAATACACAACTGGACCTTGTTGATCCGATTTTGTATACCAGTTTGTAAAAATATCTGTTCTAAACCTCAAATGATTTGGTGTGTCTGGTTTTAAATCAATCAGTAAATAACCGTGTGGCTTAGAAGTGGCATCGTTGAAGGCAGACATCAAGTGTGGAGCTTGAAGTTGTTGTGCCAAAACTTTAATTTGCATTTTGTCTCTTGGACTTTGAAACAAAATCAAGTAATGAGCATTCAAACTGATGGTACGTGTCGATTTACTCTGCTGAAACAAGTTTTGTGTGATGTACACAACACTTGCATTTCTGTGATGACCTTTCCTCGTGAACCAAAGTTTAATTTTTTCTTCGTCTTTGTCGCCCAACATATCGTCAAAGACAATCAAGTGAGTTTCACTCGTGTCTGTGACAATATCGTCGTCGTCATTTGGAATTCCTAAAATAAATCTGATGTTTAAATCTTTGCGTTCTTGCAAGATATTGTACACAGGTTGCCATTCTTTGTAACACCACACGATACGTTGTGGTAAAATATCAAACAAGTCTTCTTTGTACTGAATCAGTTTTTTAACAAATTCAGTTTTTCCCGATCCACTTGGACCCGATATAAAAATATTAGCAGGATGTTTAAAAAACAAACTACCAATATTTTCTTCTTGAACTGTTACTGACATGATTGAAAGATAAAATGAGAAAGAATAATGAAAGACATGTGTATATATAACATATTTTTATTTTTTACAAACAGCATATTTTACTAACTGTTTCACAACAGTCTCTGATCTGACTTTCTTTGTTTACAGTACATATCCATACGGAACAGTTTCTCCACTTTTTAAAATCACACGTTTGTCATAAGTAAATCTATATGTCTTAGATTGTCTCTCAGTCGTAATTTTTCTGTCTTTATGTTTTCTTATACGGTGTTGATATTCCACAGATTCTTGAAAGTCCCTCTTGTCGCTATTCGCCCATTCCATCATGTTGTAGAAATGGATTACTTGTGAAGTATTGTAATCCAGGGTCAGTCCTTTGACTTTACAGGTAGACTTGCGTTTCCCAGTATCGTGCTCCACATACTCGTAGCCATAATTCTTCGGTCCCATACCCACAAACTTGGTGATTTTCGCAGTAGGCAGTTCGTCTGTCCATTCGCCGAGTCTGTTATTGATGATCTCTGGATTCCATAGTTCTGGTTTGTGAATGTAGATGACAGAATCCGTATCAAAGTACAACACACGTTTGTCAAGTTGATGCAGGACACTGTATAACTTCAGTCTGGCTTGTGCTGTCACAAAGGATCCTACCACCACGTTGCTGCAAGCATGAGGTTCTACAATCGAGTCAAGATCTTCCCAGTTGACTAACAAAAACTCTTCTCCAAACACTTCGACATTCTTCACTTTTTTCAATGGATTAGTCACCAGTTCAGAGTAGTCAGAAGGATCTGACACATATTCTGTTTTGGTCATGTTGTCTCTCTGTGCTAATTTTCCCCACAAACTGTTTAAACTAATCTTGCTGATTCCACGCCGGCCTTTGTTCTTTTCCACCTTCTCTAATCTGATACCTTCTGCTTCGTAATAGTCCTGTTTGAATTTGATCTTGTCTAATTCCGTCTTGCACCAGTCGGGATAGCCACTTGACTCTTGTTTAATCTTCAGGAAAGTATCGATATATCCAGCAAAGATTCCATCTTGTCCAGTTGACTTGTCGTACTGTGAAGATTGGGGAAAATGCCATATTTCGTAAACGTCTTTCAGCTGGTAACCCAGTTTCATCGCCTCGAACAATTCGATGCTCACCCAAGTTCCCACTATTTCTCTGTCTTCTTCTCTGTCGTGCGTACATAATTTCGAATTGTCAGACGTCTCTGCACAACTTCTACCGAGTGGAAACAGTAACTTGTTGTTGCACTTGTACGGCAATACCGGGTGATACAGGTTTCTGGGTGGTAACACTTTACATTTGATCAGTCCAAAATATTGATGTATATTGTCTCTGTCGATGTCTTCTTGTGAAAAGATTTCTGGATGTCCAATAGGGAAGATTCCGTACTTGCAGATGTATGGATAGAGTGAACACACATCGATATACTTAATTTCCTCGTCTCCTTCAATTTCGTAGAATAGTCTTGTAGAATTCGTACGTCCTCCAAACAGTGCATCTCTGGGTTTGAGTGGATCCAAGTTGGTAAATTCTGCATCCACCATCTCCCTAAAATCTTTGTCATCTTGATAATATTGGTCGTAATCGCATTCCCACATTTCTATCACTTGATACCCTTCTCTTTTCAATTTCTCGGTCTTCTCCACAGTCTGTTTGTATAGCTGGTACATCGTCTGGCAGTTGTAAGTATTGATCTTAGTTCTGTCGGGAAAATGTTTTGGACACCCATGCCAGTAACATCCATGGAACTCGTACACTGTTTCTTTTTCTGGATCGTATCCATCCACATAATGTCCAAAAACTTTCTGTTCACCACCATTCAAAGCGTGACGAATTTGGATGTGATTCTTTCTAGCCACGGCTTGAATCCAGCGTACAGCTTTGATAGAATATTTCTTTTGGTTGGGATAGCCTTCTGGTGGAATGATGGCCACAGAGTTTTCAGGCATGTGATTCTTCCTCCATACTTGGGAACAAGCTTGAGCGATCGTGCACGCATTAGAAAAAGGATCCAAGTCGCTGATATCTGTCGATTGTTTTCTAAAACATGCACAACCTCTCCTCAGGATATCCACATCGCTGCGACAGTATTCTTCCATTTCACGTCTGAAGTCAAAGATGGCATTGGATTCCACTTTCTGCTTGTGCCATTCCAGGAAAGTTTCTCTGTCTTTGACCGACATCTGTCCAGGATTGTACATCTCCACGGGAAAGTAAGGTCCCACGTAATTCTGGTAGGCATCAATATTGGCCAAATGTGGGAAATAACCTTTCTTCATCTCTGTCAATCCAAAGGTATCTGGAAAATTGGCTAATCTCATATGCAGAAAATGATACGAGTCCAAGAACTTGACTTTGGCAGCAGTCATCGTCACGATAGTATTTCCATTCATGATCACATCGGGTTTAAAAGTTCCATTTTCTAGTATGTAGCGTAAAATAAATTGTCCATCGTATCCTCCAAAATTATGTGCAATAACAGTCACACCTTCGTTTTCTTTTCGAAATACCCAGGAACAGAAATCTGACAAAGTATTTTCACCTTCAAAGATCATTTCTCTTCCAAACTGACTACAATTGTCACAATACTGATCTACAGGCAAATTAATGCAATGGTCACCCGCTTTGTTTGTGAACTTATTACAAATTTTACATGACTGTTCAATTGGCAAATCCATACACTGATCACAAGCTCTCTGTGCAATACAAAAGTTGACAATATGTTCGCCAGAGTCTTGCTTGGATTCAAAGTCAAAAAATATGAATTGAGGTTGAATAACGGTACCTTTCTCTTCATCGATGATATCGTCCTCCTCGGCATCTTCTTGCAACACTTCGGTCTTGGGTTTGCTTACGTAAGGTTGAATGTAACACTGATGTTCGGCTCCAACAATCATTTTACAAAACTTGCATTTCTTCTGTCCTGGACACACGTGATTTCTTTTATATCCTACAATCCTATTTCCACATTTCTCACAATTATGCACAAGTTGACAAATGGATTTTTTCTGTCCTGGTTTGACTAATGTATGATTAGCAAAACAAGATGCACTGTGAAACGTTCTCTTACATTTTGTACAGTACTTATTTTGTTCATGAAGACATGGCGTTGCACTATAACAACTAGTACATCCATTCGAACAAGCATGATCCTCTCTGTGGCTAAATCCCTTGTCACAGAATTCACAATAGTATATACATCCTTGAAATCCTTTGACATTGGTAATGGTGTCATAGTGATCTGTGCCATTGAAATAGATATGAATCACTTTTGTTTTGTCACTAGGTCTAAATCCAAGTGGAAACAATAATCCGTCTTTAGGATGTTGTGAATGTACTTTGATCAAATAATCCGGAGCTAACACAGTTTGAATTTTCTTGTATTCTTCAAATCCACAAGGTTGATTGTGAGGAATCTTAGCACGATCTAATAATTTCATGGCTTCTCTAGTTTGTAGCGGTCTGTCAGATTTTCGGATAAGTTCCCAAGTCTTCTTCCATGAGTCAGATGTGTCCCTGTCGGCATAATGTTTTCCTACCACAATAGCTCTGGCCATACACATGACATCTTTGGTGTTGTTGATTTGAACGATACTATGTTTCATCTTTCTCATATTGCGTGATTCGAAGTAAAGTCCATGGTGTAATGCCTTTCTTCCACTTCCAGATGGTAACTTGGTGTGTGTCACTTCCAAGCTCATCTGTCCATCATTGATTTTAAAATCTTCATTGGATTGTAACACTTTCTCGATTTCTTGAGTCAAAGATTCCCCAGTCAGACTCGTCACATCTGTGAATGGTACAAAGATTCCTAATTTCAGTCCGGGATGGTAAATGCTCATTCGAATCCTGTCATTGCCCTGAGCTTGAGAATGGGTCTTGATGTCATCCACCAGCTGTTGAAACATCCGAGGTACAAATTCCAGCGGTGACACATCTTCTGGAAATTTATTGACATCCACATTGTACACATTGGCTCTTGTTCTAAAACGTCTCGACTCACGTTCTCTAACAGGCTTGATCACATAGTACTGCTGGTAATCATCTTCTTCATCGTCCGAATAAATCACCATAGGCCTTTTTCTTGGTGGTGACAATTCATCTTCAGATTCTTCACTGTCGGAATAATCCACAAGTTTCACCTTCTTTGGCGATGGTAACTCGTCCTCCTCAGAGTCTGATGAAGTGGGTGGGGTACGTATTCTCTTCCAATGTCTCTTTGGCATGTTGTCTTGTCACTGTTCAAACTCAGAATGCCAGGAGATCTGAATATTTGACTTATATATCCATCAGCACCAAGATTAGGCAGGCGAGATACATAGTATTTGACTTAACAGGCGAGACAACAGTCTTAAGGAACTTTTGTGGTACAGGCGAGACATGGGCTTTACGGAATTCTTATTAACTATCAGGGTGGACTACATGCTTTATGGAAATCTTGTGATACAGGCAAGATACATAATATTTGCTTTAACAGGCGAGACAACAGTCTTAAGGAATTTTTGTGGTACAGGCGAGACATGGGCTTTACGGAATTTTTGTGGTTCAGGCGAGACATGGGCTTTACGGAATTTTTGTGGTAAGGCGAGACAACAGTCTAAAGGATTTTTTGTGGTAAGGCATGACTACATGCTATATGGAATTCTTATCACCAGGCGAGACACATAGAATTTTTGTGCTACAGGCGAGACACTGAGTTTTACGGAATTTTTGTTATTTTTAAAAGAAGTGCAAGAAGAGTGTGCTGTTCAGCACCTTGTTCTTCCCCGGTCGGTTACCCTATGCCTGGGAAGCCCTGGCGATTTGAAGCCATATCTACATGATCACAAGTCCTGAATGTCGCTGTGGACCAGAGACCTGCCAGTGGAGGTTCAGTTTACTGGGATAGTGTCCCGACCCCTTAAGCCATAAGGCTTCTACTGTTTCACATGTAATCGATAGACTTCGCATCTGCGGGCCCAGGCGGTATAACCGTTGTGCACACCAGTTCCAGTCCAGTGGTGACCGGCAAACCAGCAATATTGATATGCTAGTTCCCAATATATATACCTAAACATAAACCAGTTTACTTAAGACAAGATTGGACATTTGCATATCATATAACTTATTTCAATAAAGGTCATGTTACTATTTATAGTAACACATTCTAAAATATAAAAATTAATTAGAGAATAATAAAATCTACATTTTGGTATTTATTTTATCAAAATCGGCCGAAAAATAACAAAGTTATTCATTTTTTTCATATTATGGTGTTATTACAAGGGAGGTAAATCTGGATTGACTTTGTTAATTCTATAAATAGACAAAACAAGTAATAGCTTTCAGAAAAAATGATACAAATGAAAGGCGAATACGTGTATATGTGTATCACTTCTGTTATGAGTATTATTATATGTTTACTAATAAACTATTGAAACAACCCAAAACAACAAAAACTGTCGGGCATGCACTGCGCATGCGCGGAATATGGAGGGTAAGAAAACTGTAATAACTCCAGATTGCCTTGATGAATTTTCATAATTCTTTTTTTATTGGAAAGAACAGGTAAAGGCCTACCAAAAAATATTTCAAAATAATTTACCACAATGTGCATGCAGAGAATCAAGAGATATATAATGTGTACATTTCATTTTTGCAGCTCATAAAGTTTCAAGATGTCTGAAGAACTAGTCGATCTGGGTGTGTTACCAACTGAAATTAGAAGTATAATCTACTCAAGGCTCGTCAATATTTCGAGGAAAAGTAAAAAGTTTAGAGACGAACTTCAACTGACGTGGTTTAACATGTGTTTTCAAAGAGCTCTGTCTTGCAACATTTTTTACCAGAGCCTAGCACAGCTATTATATGACATCGATGGAATATCGAATCTTGACCAGAACATGAGATTATACTTTCACAAACGCATGATGGAAGTGTTGAAGGATACTCATTCTAGACATGACCGATGGATCTTTACGATTTACAATTTCAACAAGGAAACATGTGAACAGTTTTTTGAAAACTTGTTTCCTTTCCATTATGACATTTACGTACATGGAAAAATCGTGAATGGACATCTGACTGGGCTTCTAGTATTCTTTCAGAGTTTAGCATTTTTTTACTACTTACCATTTCTTTACCAGTTAAATTTTCCTGCACCTATGAACGATTTGTTATTATCAACCTGGGAAGAGCATATAAACAGTTTGCATGGTCGTGATGTGTCATTTGGAAACAGAGACGCATATGAACAAGTTATCGAGAGTGAAGAGAGATTATTACCACTAAGTTTTCCAACAGTCTATTTAGACCAGCTACTTGGAATAAAACAATGAACGTGATCAAGAAATCTCCTCCAGTATCGTTAGGTCGAATTTTACAGTTTGACATTTATCGAGGATCACTTGAACACACGCTATCCTTACAACCTACAGGTTCAGAATTTCTGAAGTCAAAAGATGGACTCAGAACGTGGTTGGGACGATATGAAACATTCATGACCTTTCGACAAGCCATGTGTGAAACAGCTTTGATAATGAACACTATTTTAGACGCATCGCCTTTGAAGTATAAGCAATGGCTACTTCATGTGGCAAACAACGAGGACGTGGTTACTTACCTTTGCAACGTACTCAAAGATGTTCAAGAGGCTTCGAGAGAACAATCTATGGATATCAACTCAACAACAACAACAACAGAAAATATGGAAATTGAACAGGCATCACAGGAAGAACCAATGGATATTGATATGGATGAATTGACTGCAAAATTTGAAGCTTTGACACTATAAAGTGGAACTGTTTGTCTCTTGCAAAATCATTTATCTTAGGGCAAGCATGGAGACAAAGTGGTTTGAAATTCCTCTGACACAAATTCTGAGATTTAGACCTTACAGAAAATTACTAGTTTGTGTTTACATACTACATTCACATGAGAACATTACTTTAGATGAAATTCAGATGAAATTAAACACAGAAGAATATTTCAAAGATTTTAAAAGACTCTGGTGTTCGTGTGCGAAACAGGAATTATCAGAGGAGACGGTCTTTACATTTGACAACTGGAAACTTCATGTGGCCAACAATTCAAAAGTGATTGACTATCTACAGTCGAAGACAAGGCGTATATAAGGACTACAACTAGATCTGCGAGTCATTTCAGCTCTGACTTTCAAACTGTCAAGATGGAAAGTAAACCTGTGGATCCAAGACTTAATAAATACAGTGATGCCAACAGTATTTATTATCACTGCACAGCATTGAATAAACTTTTGAAAGAGAATGACAGAAAATTAATTCAGCCATTGGAAATTTCACTAAAAGAACAAGGCCTGTTGAAACCACCCTATGGTTATTGCTACAATTGTGGGTCGGTGGATCATTGGACTGCCTCGTGTACCGAGGAGAAGAAGAAAACTACTACAAATAAACCACCCAATGGGAATTGTTACAACTGTGGTTCACCTGATCATTGGACTGCCTCATGTACCGAGGAGAAGAAGAAAACTACAAAGAAGCCACCGTATGGGACTTGTTACAACTGTGGCTCGCCTGATCACTGGCTACCCTCATGTCCTCATACCGACTTACAAGATGAAAGCTCGGGATCACCACAACCGGCCGAGAAGTCAGAAACTACGAGGAAAAGACGCCGTACTGATGATGGCTCTGATGTACCCAGTAAAAAGAAGTCAAGAACCGCTTCACCAGAACCGACAAAACCTACTGCTAGACAACATAAGAAGAAGAAATACTGTGTTGTGTGCAAAGAAGACACTCATATGATGAAAAACTGTCCTGAAATAGTGAAAAACTAGTGACTAGATAAGAGACCTAGTGGATAGACAATATCTAAACGATATTGTGTGTCTACTGGACAGTGACTACTATTGTGTTCATAATGGATTAGTTTTCATAGTTACATGTAAGTTTTTATTCAATAAAATTGTTTTTTAAAGTATTGGTCTTTGTTATTTCATAAGGTTACTCTTTAAACGAAAGAGTTGGGTAGCCCTGAAAAGGGCTGTTTGGGTGTTCTAAGTCTTCACTTACTGTGAAGACTTAGACACAGGTTTTACAATCCCCACAACAGGATTCGTCTTGGATAAGTCGATCCCTCTCCTCCTCATAAATACTTCAAACCCCATCTTATTTTGCTGCCTTTCAACTTCTTTCCAGTCTTTCTTCTTAAAAGCTTTACACAGTCGACTCAGGTCAAAAGGAATATACTTTGACAACCCCATATTTGAGAATGAAGTTGTTAAAGGCAGTTAAATATATATATTGACTCATGGCGGACGTGAAAGAGAGCATAGTCTCTTGACCAATCAAAACTATGCAAAGTAGTTATGGGGTTTTATGCAACAATCAACAAAGTATTTCTTTCTGATAAGTTGTGGTGGCCCTGAAAAGGGCCGTTTTGAGGTTTTAATAAACCTTTCTATGAGCAGGGACACCGCGAGGGCCTGCCACCACAAGCTGGACAGCGTACTGACCAGCTCGTGTACGTCACCGTCCTCCCTGTTGGCAAGTAGAATGGTGGCTGGTCCGCCTCCCTCTCCCAATCTTCACCGGATGGCCGTTCTTCAGGCTCTTGCTTCACTTCTTCGGGCTCTTGCTTCACCACAGCCATCTGTCTGTCGACCGTCACCATCCTTCTTACGATGCCTATCAGCTCTACGAGCCTCTCTGCACTCTCCATCACAGACCTAGTCTGTGCCTCCAAAGCATCGAGATATTCGTCGCTCAACATCTTCTCTGTGTATAGCATAAAGACATTGTGACGAAGTGGGTCAGTGTTCCAGTATTTATTCTCTCAGCACCGACCTGAAAGAAAGCACTTTTCGAAGTAGGTCAATCCGGTCTTGGGAGTATAAAACGGCACTGACCTACTTACAACTTCAGTCATGGAGCCACTACTGACCTTAGACGATCTTATGAAAGAACCAGACCTTCTATCGACGGCAATTAATACAATTGCTACTGATGGATCGTTAACTCAACAACAACAACCGAACGTGCAGACCTATTACTACCACCCACAGCAATCACAACTGCAACAAACACAGCCACAGGTGTCACAGCCAAAGACGGGAGCTGTAGAAGTCTTGCTCAAAGAACTCAATGATCTCAAGAAAAGAGTACAGCAGTTAGAGGACCAAAAGCAACAACGTCCCATGGACTTAAATCCGATCAGAATACCATTAACTATAGAAGTAATGACACCAGAATCGTCTGTGACAGTACCAACTCAAAATGGACTTGGGTCACATAGCAAGAACATAGATAATTCAAAAAGAAAGAAGAAACAAAAGATTCTTCTTAGCTATAACCACAAAAAACAGTCCTTTTCAGGACTACCAATTACATCAGAAAGAATACCCTACTGATTGCCCTAATACTAAGGAAGCTATAGAGTTATGCCTCTGGTATAGTGAGGTCTTGAGATACAAGGCCAAGAGACTCATAGCAGACGCATATTACTGTATAGCCTCTTAAGACATCTCCTATGCCATTTTTACATAGACTTTCCCCCTGAAAAAAGACTAAGTTATTTCAAACTAGCCTTTTCAAGCTTACTAAAGCGATGTCATCTACGGGGACAGCCCGGCCCGAGACTGCCCCAGGCTGCGGACTTAGTCTCCGGACGGCTGTCCCCGTAGTGACGTCCTTTACTACTCACGGTAAACAACTAAGGTCATGTCGGGACGGTCAGTTAACCTAACCACACTATTCCTGGGCAGGCTTAGACCTCCTAAGCGGTTAACCAGTACTAAGTGCACATACTTTCGCCAGTAACTGACAACTGCCCTTCTTGAATCAGCGGAAGGAGAAACGAAAGTATGTGGCCAGACCGGGATTCGAACCCAGGACCTCTGACTTACGAGTCAGGTGCCCTACTGATTGCGCTATCCGGCCCGGCACTAGAGTTAGTGAACAGGATGAGCAATTAAAACTAGCACAATCTTTTATTAGTAACCTTGAAAGAAAAGTTAATGAGCTTGAAAATTCAAATAGAATCCTGAGAAGGGAATTTAATACAGAGACGTTTAAAGAAAAAAGTCACCAGCCTGATTTTGCCACAGGCAGTAACGTTACTAATGAAAATAGAAATAGTAATATACCATGTAAAGATACAATCACTCATAATGTACCTCAGTTGTCAGTAGAGCGTGAAATAGGTGTTTTAAAAGATAGTGTACGTTGCATAGAGCTGGAACAGCTCAAGTCTAGAGTTCATAGCCTTGAATTAACTATTTTACAACAGCAACATATGGCCAATGTGTCCTTTTTGAATAGCACTCCCCAGAACCCGTGGAACTTGAGGGGACATGGTGTTTCACCAGAGTACGATCCTTATTTCGGTCTTTTGCCCCAACGGCCCTATGTATTGCCTCATCACTTTCCTTATCAGGGGTATACTTTTCCCAAACATCGGGTCCCCTTAAGGACTTGCCCAAATTATGTCAATACCCAGATGCCAGGGGGATATGCACAGAACCAAACATATCGGTATGGGTCCTCTGCTCTGGAGCAGACAGTGTTTGTAATTCATCCAAATATTATCACAAATCCCAGTCAAGTACAACCTGTAGTCCTTCAACAGGCCCCAGTTGGAAGTCAAGGCCTTCAAATGCCAGGTGCGAACCATGTAGTCCTTCAGCAGGCCTCAGTAGGAAGCCAAGGTCTCCAAATCCCAAGTGTCAATCATGTGAGTGGGCAGCCTATAGCCTTCAAAAGATCCCACGCAGGTCATAGATTGAATATTCAAGATAGGACGACTGGTGCTGGGAATGCCTCACAGCCCCTTTCCTCAGCACAAGAGCGACAAATTCCTACAGTCACGCAGCAGGGTACGACAAATACGGTCTCGGTAGATTCAGAGCCGCCTGAAAAACGAGGTAAACCTGAGACTGCTGAGGATTTGAGGGAAGAAAACCACATGGAAGGAGACTGCCTAACCATGAGGTCGAAAGTGGGATGCATTTCAAACCCAATGGGACAAATGGGCAGCCCTGAGACCCAGAGACCAGAGGGACCAATGAGTAATCCAATGCAGGAGGCGACTACCAGGGATGGAACCATATTAGAGTCGGATGTGACTCTCGGAGCATCAAATGTTCATTCCCCAGTCAAAGACGTGGATAAGAACAGTAGAAGTCCTTGTTTGGTAGTGGGCCGAGCCTCAGAGGGAACCTGGCGGAAAAGAGATTTATTAGAAATAGCAACATTTAATGTTAAAAATATAGAAACAAACAGTGTGTATGTAAGGGAACTTCTGAAGAAGTATGATGTTATTGCTCTACAGGAACATTGGTTATTTCATTTTCAGTTGAATGATATGGAGAAAAGATTCCAAACACATGTGGTGCATAGCAAGGCTGTAGATGAGGATAATCCGTTGCCCCCAACGCAGAAGCCAAGAGGATATGGTGGTGTTGCTGTCTTATACAACAGAAACCTGAACTACAGAGTTAAAAAGCTACCAGTTGGTGGAAACAGGATTGTGACGATCGAGATCCAGTCGAGCCCAACCGTATGTATGTGCTGCGTATATATGCCCAGCAGAAACTCAAAATCCGGAGCCACGGACAAAGAAAATTACCAGCTCTGCTTGGACCAACTGGTGGAGGTAGTACATACGTATGGCAGGACTCATGGTCTGGTGATTGCTGGCGATATGAATGCATCCCTTACACAGCGGAAGGGAAATCTGCAAGACGGGCTTCTAAAGGAATTCCTGGAGTCGAATGACCTTGTGATTGAACAGCATGGCTTGCCAACCTTTTTTCATCCAAATAAGAATGATAGAGCAGAAATTGACTACTTAATCTTCAACTACCGCAGTATACAGATATTGACATCTATAGAGGTAGAGGAAAAAACAGCATTGTAGTTACTCTTTAAATTTGAACACATCAGACCATATTCCAGTAGGTTGAACTATAAATCTAGAAACCCAAACAAAGGAAAGTGAACGGTCAGTTATTGTGTGTAAACCAAAGTGGGAAAAATGTGATAAGAAAGTCTATCAGCAGTCTGTAAGAGAAGCCTTATTACCATTTGACTCCTTCTTCCTTACAGTGGACTCGGAGATTGATATATTGAGGCCACTTAGTCATTTAAACCAGGTTTTGAAGCAAGCAACCATAGATAGTTTTCCAAAATTCAAATTTGAAATTACAGTCAAGCAGCAGAGACAAAGACCCTGGACCAGCCAGATACATGAGGCTGTCAAGTTTTGTCGCTTGGCGTCGTGGGAATGGCGCAAGTCAGGAGCCTCCAGAGACCCTACAGACATTGCATATATGAACATGACCACTGCCAAGAAGACACTGAGGAAGGAATAGCGCCAAGCAGCTGCTCGAGCCAGGAAAGATAAAGTTGAAGAAATTATGAATTCACAGAATAATACAAAAACCTTCTACAAGTTGATTAACAACCAACGCAAAAGCACAAATACCCAGTTGCATACTCTCATGGTGGATGGGGCCGAGTGTGAAACTGCTGAGGAGATTCGACAAGGATGGGCCAAACACTTTCAGACCTTAGCGTCCCCCACAGATAATCCCAGATTTGATAAGACTTACAAAGACCTGATCGATGCAGATGTAGGAATAATTGAGAGGCTATGCAGAGAGGAGAATAGGCCGATGGACAGAATTACGGAAGATGAGGTCACTTTAGCCCTGAAGAAACTGAACAACAACAAAGCTGTAGATGTTATGGGGCTCACAAGTGAGCACTTTAAGATGGCAGATCATAGTCTTACTGAGTTTCTTGTCAGTTTCCTGAATTACTTGATAGGAACAAAAAATATATCCATGATCCTCAAAGAAGGAATTCTGACTCCAGTTCATAAAAAAGGAGATCCTTGTGACCCTGGTAACTATAGGGGCATAACAGTCTTATTGAAGATTCTGGAACATATTATCAACTCCCGTCATAACGGGATTTTTCAGGAGACGCAGTCAAGATTACAGAGAGGATTTACCTCGGGGTGCTCTTCTTCGAATGCGGCTGTTATTCTCACGGAGTGTGTGTTGGAGGCTTGGGACAGCAGACAGGAATTACTGGTGACAACATTAGATACCCAAAAAGCGTTCGATGTGGTCGATCATAACTCTCTCCTGAGAAGGCTGTATCTTGATGGGGTACGTGGTGATGACTGGTTGCTGCTCCAGGATCTATACGCCGACTGTACTTCTCGAGTTAAATGGGCAGGACAACTATCTCTACCTATTGACATCAAACAGGGGGTGAGACAAGGAGGTGTTTTGTCTACTAGCCACTATAAGAGATACAACAATCCCCTACTACTCCAGTTAGAGAAAACATACTCTGGTGCAAAGATTGGCTCCATTTGTGTTCCGCATATAACCGTGGCAGATGATGTTGCTGTACTAGCCCATTGCCAGTCTGAGATGCAGGTCATGCTGTGGGATATTGAAAATAATGCAAATCGTGAACGCTATTGCATTCATCCAGGAAAAAGCCATACTTTGTCTTATGCCAGGAGTAAGGTGGTGAAAGAGACTGGGTTGATGATGTCAGGGAAGGTGATTGACAATCCTAAAAGTACTCTACACCTGGGAATAGTTAGGGAGGTCTCGGGGAAAGTTGATGTTGAGGGGAGGATTGCCCTGGGGAGGAAAACAGCATACTCACTGATGGGGGCGGAGTTTCATGGTTTGAGGGCGGCTCAAAATGGACACATATGGTCAACATTTGTGATACCCAGGTTTCTGTATGGGCTGGAAATGCAGTTACTTAAGAGAAAAGATTACGATAGCCTTGAGAGGTTCCAGAGACATTGTTTAAAGCAGATTCAGGGTTTGCCAGAAAAAAACACCAAACTCGGTTAGTTTGGCATTACTTGGTATTCTTCCAGTGGAAGCAAACATTCATAAAAATTCTTTGAATCTGTTTATGAATTTGATAAGGGATCAGTCCTCTGTTGAGAATGAAATTGCAAAAAGGCAGTTAGTAATGAAAAATGAATCCCCAAAAAGCTGGTTTATGTATATAAAAGAGATTTTGGTCCGTTATAGTCTACCATCAGTTTATGATCTGATCGCCTCCGCTCCCTCTAAAAAGGAATGGAAAGCAATACTTAATAAAGCTATAAATGATGTAGTGGAATCCTCTTGGAAATCTGAGATAGAGAGTAAATCCTCCTTGAAGTTTGTGAATTCTGATGCTCCGACGGTGGGGACTTGTCATGTATGGTCTACTGTAAGAAATAGTGTCTACGACAGCAAAAGAGCTCAGCTGAAATGCAAACTTCTCACGGGAACGTACATTCTGCAGGGAAACCGTGCATCGTTTAATCAATATTCTGTGAAGCCAACATGTATGTTATGTTTGTCAGAACCAGAAACACGGCAGCATTTCATTGGAGAATGTATATTCTATCAAGCTGAAAGACAGAAGTACATAGAGAAATTATTAACAAGTCGGGTATCGTCGGGGTCAGTTTGTCGCAGCTTCAGGATGCTGAGTTCCTTACTAGACTGACTCTGGATGCATCTGTGGTTCTCAGTGATAAACTCTTGACTAAGGAAACTTTGGGGTCGCTAGAACTTCTAACTAGAGAATATTTATCAAAAATACACGTCAAAAGAATTGCTAAGTTGAAGCAAATTGCTTAATTGATTACTATAAGGACAGTATGTAGAGAACAGCGAACGTCTTGTAAATAAAAGATCTGCACTTGTAAATACGAGCTCGCAACTTTGAAATAACAATAAAAGTATATTCCTTATAACACGTCTCAGACGGTGCTCCGAAAAGTCAACGGAGGGACTCTAAGAAGACAACAACAACAACATGCCTGTTAATATAGAAATGAATTTCCTTTTTTTTTTTGTTTTTATCGATGTGTAAACGCCGGCGAATCCCTCACAAAGCCCGAAGTGCTTTATGTTAAGTTTGTGAGGCATTCGCCGGCGTTTACACATCGATAAAATCACAAAAAAGGAAATTCATTTCTTATAATTCCAACTTTGTGCATCGAAAAGTTTTTCTTCGGCTGCATTGTCCATCGGCTGACTACATGGCCAATGATTGGAGGGTTTAGGTAAACAGCTGTTGACAAAATCAGATACATGAGTGTTTCAATCATAATACCCTTCGAAATTACAAACTCTGTTCGAAATTACAAACGACTTTTTCGTAGGTTTTCATTTTAAACCCATTTCCTTGCATGAAAAGTCGGAAACACTCCAGAATAGTCAATGATTCAACCAAAAACACTGTCGAGAGCGCCGCCATTTTGAAAACGTTAACAACGGACGTTTGTTATGACGCTGACGTTACGTCATAAATAACGTCATACACGCGCTTGCCTTGGTCGTCTCAAGGCAAATTTTGTTCTTGCGTCTGAATTACAATTAGATAATACAAAATTGCCGATTCGTTACGGAAAATGATAAAAAAAAACTTAGTCAGAAGAGAATGTCGCGTATGGATACAACGTCAACAGGATTTATCGATGTATAAACGCCTCTCTGAAGATGCTGTCAGCCAATTATTTGATCGGAGCTTGGGCCAAAGAGAGGCTGTTGGAATTATTAGCGTGTAACACCGATATTTATGCAATAATATGTTTCATATTCAGGAACACCATGTGGCGAAACCTCAAACAACAAAACTGAGAGAAGTGCATGGCGAGTCCCTCTCCGCTGATATTGTGAAAATACAAAAGAGCGAAAACACCGTTTTCAACACTGAAAAGGGGTTGTCGATCGTGGTTGGGCGATGGTCCTAGGTAACTTTCAGTGCCAGGGGTCCTGCTGGAATTATTCAAAATTTTATGGCACATACATACATACATACATAGGCTATTACAGCAGGTGTGGGTGGGGTTGTTTGGACACTTTTTCTCTCCTCTATCATATCTTTCCTCCCTCACTCTGGGAGACGGCTTGATAGAGACTTAAAAACTGGCTCAAAGAGTCGTTCAATCCAAAACACTGAGTCCGGTGATTCGTCACACCGAACAAAGTCGATCCAAAAAGTCTGGTACAGTTTGTTCGGCAGGTCTATAATTTTATTTTTAATCAAGCTGTTCGTATGTAAACAGAAATGGAGAAATTGGAGAAATCTTGAGTCAACTGCATTAATTTCTTTAAATTCAACAACAACAACAACAATATTTTTAGAGGTATACTCGTATCCGAGTAGATCTCGTCAGCTAGCAGTTCTCGTCATTCAGCTTAAAACGAGTTTTTCGCGTATTTTTTCTTCACTTCAGCTGCCTTAATCCTAAGTTTATGATAGACTGGATTCCCCTAATATCACGGTAGTTAATTGTAATGACAGCTAGAAATAAATAAAAAGAGCTGGACTGATTAAATAATATTTTAGTTATTATCCGTTGGTCATCCCATATTCTACTGCACTATGGAAAATCATATCTTTCTCATCTTTGTTTTCAAACAAGAAATGATAAGCCATCATGGTGTTTCAGCTTAAGCCAATGGAGAGTTCCATAATATCATGGTATTTATAAAAGTGGCAAGTATGGAAAGCAAGTTGTATCAAAATTCTTAAAATTTAATGTAGTAATAACAAAGGTGTTCATCAATATTCTAAACCAGTTTGTACAAACTAAATCAAATGTTATTGAAATTTGAACAGAATTTTATATCAGAATATACTTTCACGTGGGGTTTCGAAAACAAATGACAACTAGGTGGCATAGGGGCTGCATAAGCAGTAAATAATTTCTTGATGAATCAATAATCATACATTAAATAATTGTTTTCTAGTTCTAACAGTTTTGTTCTAATATTTCAAAAACAATTTTTGTCAGAAATGTCTATTTATTTCTCAGGCTCATCACAGAAACTTTATGTGCTTTGATTTATTTATTACAAACATTCAAGTTTTTTGTCTTAATGGCTTCCCATAATTTCCAGCAAAACTTTGCATAGATAAATATTGTAATCTTGAGATTTGTTGTTTTCAAATATAAGACTGGGATACCAGATGTGAGAAGTCACAGACAAAAATAAAATTATGGCCCCTATTTTAGTGAGCTACGAGTTTTCTTGGGCCAGGGGATAGAACCATGTGGAAAACATGTTAATTTCATGGTTCCTATAAAAGAAAGATTGTACTCGGCAGGAATCAAGACAATTTCCCAAAATTTTTCTACAGCATAGAAGTTAAAACTTGTGTCTGATGAAGTAATTTTGTCACTACTCAATACACAGTAAGTTTATTGAGATTCAAGAAGAAATGCAAATGCCGTGATATTAAGGAACCCTTGATATTATGAGAAACGACTATACATTTGGTCAAACTAGTGCAAAAACTCATGAAGATATCGAGCTGTGTATAGATAAATGCCGTTTTTTTCTCTTTTGGATTAGCAAGTCGCGTGATTGCATCAGGGGCATTCACGTGAGCACGTTCAAGCTACAAGCTGACCTCTCTTAATTGGGTCAGGTTTTCCAATATTGTGTCTACTTTGAAAAAAAATTCCGAATGTAAGTCAACTTTGCAGGAAAAACACAAAAATATTCAAATAGCAAACCTGACCCAGTCATCATTTATCGTTTTCAGCAGCCTCGTGAACAAGACAAACTCTTCCTCTCAGTTTTGTGTTTGTTATCGTCTGCTGTGACCTCATTAAAAATATTGAGTGCATTCGGCATACGAACGGACTTGGCTACATGAATAAGATGTCAAAATCATTATATAGGAACAACAGCAAAATGGGTTTTACATTTATTTTAAATTGGAGCTCAAAAGCAACATGATGAGAACTGCTTCTGGACGTGACGTTGTCTGTGCGTGATAGCATATCAAATAATGATCCCTCCCTGAGGTTCGTTTCTATAAATAAATTCATGACGTTTGTGTCGAAACCAGAGTTATTAGGTACACAATACATAACTACCGCAAACGGAAAGAAAACCTGCTTGTTTGGGAGAAAACAGGAAATTGTTTGTAAAAAATGACGAGAACTACTCGGATATGAGTAGTTATATTCAAACTTACTAGTCTGCATGTATATTTTCCACTAATTCTTGTTCTTGTAGTATCCGCCCGACCAGGATTGGTCAACCGTTGTACGCAGTCCAACGTCGATGTTGTTCCATCGTCCAACGTAGTTTATACGTTGTTCAATTATTCATCTGCCCATCACCTGTAGCCCTTTTTCCAATTTTATTCATTATTATTAGCCCTTAATTCACTTTTCATTAACTCAATGCGATTAGTAATTTAGTATCAACTTATTTACAAGCCCATATCATCCTCCACCAGTATTCATTATATTACAATTTCATCATCTGTTGTGACACCAATGTTTACTTCACTGCTTTTCCTTGCAGCAATTTGAACCTTTCAACGTGCAAGGCACTACATAGCCTTCGCGAGTGAAATTCAATGGTTTCACGTGTTTCTGAGCTAAGTGATGTCTGTGCAGAGTTTAGATTCAGTAGTATATTCAGTTGACTTTCAGTACTTTCACTGTAGAAGGATTTCCCTGTTTCATCTTGTATCAGTTGGGTAATGCAGCCTAGAATTCTGGTTCTAACCAAGTCTAAAATTTCACATTTCAACAAGAAGTGTTCCTGATCTTCAGAATATTCATGACAAAGTTAGCATAGTGCTGATTTTTCACTGTCACAAAATTTCACCTTCTTTGATTGTAAAACATATGTGTCGGTCAATAACTTTAATTTGACTGAATATTCCAAATACGTTTAGGAGACAAGTTCTGTCATAAGATACGCACACCCTGAAATAAGGGGGTGGTTGGGTGGTGCGATGGCGCTGTGTGTAACTTCCAGTGCCAGGGCGTCCTACTGAGTTGGAACATTGTAGGGCAAGGGCCTACTGTGCTTGCAGTAGGTGCGGGTGGGAGTTGTTTGGACATTTTTTTATCTCGCCTATCATTTCTCCTCTTTCTCCCTCTCTGGGAGACGGCCCGATATAGACTAGTGATAACAATGCATTTCTTAAAATTGCGATTTTTCCAAAATAAAAACAGTATGATAAAGTTCAATTCATAAGAAAAATAAAAATGTTTAAATTTTCAAAATCCGTATAGAAATAAAAAAGTTATGTTATGTCAAACTACACAACCCCTCAAGTTTTGTCAGACATTTTATCGATCAATAATTTCAATTTACACATCGCTTAGTTAAGTATTTATATGTTTTACCTTTCGGGGTGTATCAGATTTTCTGTCACGCCATTGCCGACTGTGTAAACAGTGGGTGTGTTTTAATGCCTTGCGCACAGATGCGCTAATGTTTACACTTCTAAAATTAACTCCAGTTTGTAGAGGAAACCCACAGCTTCATTAGGGTACCTTTCGGATGCATAAATAGCGAAGATATTCGCTTCTGAAAATTGACCAATCTTTGCAGCCCATTTTTTCATGGAAATATACGGAAATTCTAAAAATAAAAATAACCATGAGATTCATTGATCAATTCTACGTCATACTGAATAAATTAAAAAATTTGTAATTTGATTGGTTATGCAAATGAGCTACGTCAAAACAACAAGGGGTCATGACATGACTGAACCAATCAAATTGGAAAAAAATGGCTGCCGCTATGCGGTAAAATTTCACATATAGGTACTCACTTTGAATATTTGTTTCTCCATTGTTCGATTATACTTCATTTAACAAATATGGAATAATGAAGGACAAAGGTTATATTTACATCAAAATAATTTTCTTTTTTTGAAAATAAAATTTCATGAGAAAATGTTAATTTGTAAATGACCGATTTTGCACTGTTGCCAGAAGGGAAGCTGTAAATTTGCCGATACTGTGTTATCGCTATATAGACCGAAATACTGTCTCAAAGGGCCGTTAAACCCAAACAATCAGTCAATCAATCACACCCTGAAACAATCTAATGTCCCTCGATCAGGGGGATGTCTCTTGTTTTGGAGATAAAAATGTCTCTGATTTGGACTTGAGGACATTCTCCTCATCGGGAGACAATGTTATAAAATGACATATTTATAGACTGCTCTGTGTAGTTAAAGGAGACAGGAAATGAAGATGGTATTATTAGAAATAGATAAAGATCAATAAATACATCCAACTGCTGAAAACCGCATGTTTATACACCATCTAGAAGTGTTTTTATCACTGTGTAATCTACAGATATTTATTACTGCTGCTTCTGGTAGTGAGAATTCGAGAGATAATGAGATAAATCTCCAGATGTGCCCTGACGTCACTCTAGGCAGGAAGTGTGGCTCTATGTAGTAAAATAAGCAGAAAATTGTCGTTAGAACTAATAAATGGAGCAAACTGAGCAAGGGCTTCTCACATCTAATGGTAGTTTCAGTTTAGATATTCACCTATATATGCTTGAGCCTGTTAATGCAAATGAAACAAGAGAAATGAAGAAGAAAGAGATGATTTACCATACTCTAACAGCTAGCTTCACAGCATAAGAAATACAGTACAGACTGGTGAAATTAACTACTAAAAGTACATAATATCTATTTTCTAAGCATAAATTAATTATGTAGTGTCAAAAATGATTTTAGCTATTTTTTACACCCCGCCACACGTTAGTGGCGGGGTATTATGTTTTCACGTTGGCCGTCCGTGTGTCTGTCCGTCCGTAGTATGTACGTCCGTCTGTCCGTCCGCACTTCGTTTCCGTTCGATAACTTAAGTATTAATGAATGGATTTCATTCAAATTTTGCGGATGCATTTGTAACGAGAATGTTTCGCTTGGGATTGTTAATGGGCAAATTTCGTTAATTTCTGATAGAGTTATGGCACTTGTCAATGTACAAAAAATGGTTTTTGGCCTCTAGTTCCTTTACTACTTTGAGTATCATGATGAAACTTCACAAACATGATCTAAGTAACAAAAGCTTTTTTATGAGCACCCAAATTTTATCATCGGGGGTTATCTGCCCCTGCCCTTGGACTATATATACATGTATAAAATCATGAAAAATTCCATATAAAACCAGAGTTTAAAGCAATTTTTCTGAAACCTTCAGCAAATGGTCAGAGTGATGAAAGCCTCCAGTGATGCTCAAATTTACCCCAAGGGAGTTATCTCCCCCTGCCACCGGCTATATACATGCATAAATCTGGAAAAATCGGTGTTTGAAAAAGGTTTGCAGTGGCGGGGTATCACACAGTCGTTTGCAATGCTTTTATTTTGGTGAAAGAAAAAGTGTTTATCTCACTCGAGTGAATTATTTGCAGAAAAGAAAAGCAAATAGTTATGCATTTCTTTTGTTTTTGTTTTTCTTCTTTTTTTATTGAACGGTTTACTCATTTGTTTTGATTGATTTCCATATGTACCAAGCCTTTCTTACAAAAATAGAAGCAAAAAAAAAAAGAGAAAAACAACTACTCATTTGTTTTGATTGATTTCCATATGTACCAAGCCTTTCTTACAAAAATAGAAGCAAAAAAAAAAAAAAAAAAAAAGAGAAAAACAACAAGGAAGAAATACCACTTATTCATTTGTTGCGAATACTGGTAAGTTTTAGAACACTAGTGACTCTTTTCTCTGTGAACGATCAAAACAACAGAATAAACTTTATATTACTTATTACTATCGGTGCAGGTAAGATCTTACTACTGGGCAGATGTGCCTGAGCAAGTATGGACTCAGATATTTCTGCTCATATAGGCACAGCCTGCTCATAAAATTCACAGTCCTCTGTCCAAAAGCAAGTTTTTTTACACATGACGAGGCAGTAATTTTTTTTTCTGTTTGGTCAGATAAAGTGGCAAGGTGCTCCAATTTTAGGGAGCTTAAGGTAGACTGACCATAAGTGGGAATGATATGGTTATGCAGGCATGTAGTACATGATACAGAGATTAAAATCTTTTCTGACAGTTTTTAATCATATCAAGGCGACGGAAGGATGAAGATGAAAGGCTGTGTGCAGGAGCACCGATTTTATTATAAAAAGAATTCTGCCAGCGGAATTCGAACCAGGAACTACAGGCTTAGCAGGCCGCTGCTAAATCCACCGATGTATCAGTTTGGACAGGCAGCAAACACTGAATAAGTGGCATTAAGTGTTTTTTTTTTTGTTTTGTTTTTGTGTGTAATGAAATAAAGAGTATTAGCTTTCTGAAATACAATACATTGATGGATGCTGACCCAGAATGACCCTGTGACCCTTGCCAGACTATTATGTGTTCAGGTATTTAATCTGATGCCCTAAATCTATAGAATTATGGCTTTTCATCTAATAAATGGTGTAGGCCCGGAGCAGGTGCCTCTTTCAGTGGCATCTGATCTGATTCTACATGGCTTGAAATGGCTTATGTTTATATATGGTTAAAAGTGACCCCTAGATATGTATTGCATAATGATTTCACATTTTCAATATTTCCTTGGAAGGTAATATTTGTTTAATTTTTTGCCTTGACTAGAACTAAAACTAAAGACTTCTTTTTATCTAAATCTTTTATCTAAATCTATAATCATTAGAAAGTCAAGACTCTTTTCCATGCAGGTTTGGAGTCTTTCAGCACAGTTTGATATTAATATTAAAAGAAAAAAAATCTGCATACAAAATCATTATACCTTTCAGTTAATTTGAGTGGATAATAGAAAAGTTCTAAATAATGTAGATTATCACTAGTAAAAATATTAAATTATATGATATTAAATTTTAAACGTGTGGAGCTCAAATTATTTCACGAAATCGAAAAAAAACGATATACATGTACCATATTCTTAAGGTGGTGATAATCAGTGATTTGGGACAAAGACAAAAATCTGCACAAAATACTGAAAATAACACTGACCTTTCCAAAACTTAGCAGATGCCTTCTTTATGTTGTTTCTCATAATTCAGAATCCCAAAATGCAGCATTTGTTAATGTTAAAAAGTGTTTTTATAAGAGAAGATCAAAGGGTAATTTTCTGCGAATAAATCTGAAAAAATAATATCATTATCGAAAATATACTTAGTGCTTAGAGTACCTTGTTGCATAATGGAGAGCGTCCTAGCAATTATTTTTTCAAACTCTTTCACACATTATCAGGCTGAGCAGATGAAAAAAGATGCAGTCTGTGTCCAAATTCTTTTGTCAAAACACACAGGTGAGACAGGTGATACTATTTTATTAACAAGGTTGAACAGTTTCATCTACACACCACTGATCATGTCAGTAATGTATTATTTATATTGTAGGTGTTAACATAGGTATGCTTGCCTACCCTATATTTAATAAATGCGTCCAGTGTACATTTACTTTGTACATGGTTGAACGTTGAGAAAAAGCTACTGTTTTCATCTGGTCTACATTACAATTTGAGAAAGAGTTGGAATAAATAATTGCTAGGACGCTCTTTATTATGCAATAATGCACCTTCAGCACTACGTAAATTTTCAATAACAATATTATTATTTCAGATTTATTCGCAGAAAATTACCCTTTGATCTTTCCTTATAAAAACACTTTTTTAAGCAACATGTACGTCTATTTGGTATTCTAAACTGTAAAGAACAACGAAAATAAGAGGTCTGCCAACTTTCATGGAGATACGTTCGTTTTTTATGGTTTTATGCAGATTTTTACATTTACCATAAATCACCACCTTAAGACATTTAATTTCAGCAACCAAATACAATACACACACCATTATAAAATTGTATTCTGATTCACAGGCATGGCAGGGTCTCCACAATTTTTTAGACTAAGCTCACTGCAGACGCAGAACAGTCTGTTCATAATACAGTCTAGCAAAACCTCCAGAATCATGCTGAAACTCACTACCAGAGAGGCAATAATCTGGCTAGCATGACGTGGCTCACTGATCGGCTCCCAAGTTTCAGCGGAAGATATCAGAGCTGACACTCAGAGAGTATTTATTGACTTTACAAACAAGTGCAGGTTTTATCTGAAATACTTTGAATGGGAACAGATGTTAATTGATATTTGGATTTTAGAACAAATGAAAGGATATTTGTTGCCAGAATCCTTTAACATTCAAAAAGTGCTTTTCAAACCAGATTTGGAGACACCAGTCCAACAAACTCTAATTTTTATCTATTGCTTCTAAAAAGTGCACCGTTGCGATTAGTACAGAAATGCGCGACATTCCCCGGTCTAGTTTCTAGATTTCAAACTTGTAAGAATTGTTTAGTTTCTTGGTGATCTTATTCTTAAGCATTGCTTGTGCAATAAATTTGCAAGCAGAAGATACCAACTTGAATCTGAAATGTATATTGAGGCCATTTGCTATCTCCCGATTGGGAGACAGAAGTTTAACACACCGTGCAAAACATGGCCAAAATACATCAGAGTATATGGCAATGCCCCCCGATGCAGAGAATGTCTCCATTCTTAGCTCACCTGAGCCTAAAGGCTCAGGGTGAGCTATTGTGATCACCAAGTGTTCGTCGTCTGTCGTGCGTCGTCAACAATTTGCTACAAATGACATCTTCTCTGAAACCGCTAGGCCTAGGGTTTTGATATTTGGTATGAAGCATTATCTAGTGGAGCTCTACCAATTTTGTTCAAATGGTGGCCTCAAGGTCCAAAATGGCCCTGGGGCAGAGGGTCTTGGGTTCAAAACTAAAAAAACCTAAAAATCTTCTTCTCCAGAACTGCTTTTTGTTCAGATGCTTGAAATTTGGTATGTATAGCATTGCCTAATGGTATTCTACCAAGTTTGTTCAAATGGTGGCCTCAGGGTCCAAAATGGCCCTTGGGCAGGGGGTCTTGGGTTCGAAACTAAAATATACTTAAACATCTTCTTCTCCAGAACTGCTTGACTCAGATGCTTGAACTTTGGTATGTAGCATTGCCTAGTGGTCCTCTACCAAGTTTGTTCAAATGGTGGCCCTAGGGTCCAAAATGGCCTTTGGGCAGGGGGTCTTGGGTTCGAAACTAAAAAATACTTAAAAATCTTCTACTCCAGAATGCTTGGCTCAGATGCTTGAAATTTGGTATGTAGCATTGCCTAGTGGTCCTCTACCAAGTGTATTCAAACGGTTGCCCCAGGGTCCAAAATGGCCCTTGGGCAGGGGGTCTTGGGTTAGAATCTAAAAAAATACTTAAAAATCTTCTTCTCCAGAACTACTTGACTCAGATGCTTGAAATTTGGTTTGTTGCATTGCCTAGTGGTCCTCTACCAAGTTTGTTCAAATGGTGACCCCAGGGTCCAAAATGGCCCCAGGACAGGGATTCCCAGGTTTGAACCAAAGAAATACATAGAAAAAATTTAAAAAAATCTTCTACTTCAGAAAAGCAAGGCTCAGACGCTTAAAATTTGGTATGTAGCATTGACTAATAGTCCTTTACCAAGTTTGTGTAAATGGTGGCCCCATGCAGGATAAAAATGTAAAAAAAACTATTCAAAAATCTTCTACTTCAGAACCCCAAGGCTTAAATGCTTGAAATTTGGTATGATGCATTGCCTAGTGGTCCTCTACCAAGTTTATTCAAATTTTGGCCCCAGGGTCCAAAATGGCCCCGCGGCAGGGAGTCCTAGGTTTGAACCATAGAAATACATAGATAAATATTCAAAAATCTTTTACTTCAGAAGTACTTGGCTAAGATGCTTGAAATTTAGTATGTAGCTTTGCCTAGTAGCCTTTTACCAAGTTTGTTTAAATGATGACCCCTGGGTATAAAATGCCCCGCTCCAGGGGGTCCTTGGTTTGAACCATAGAAATACATAAAAAAAAAATTAAAAATCTTCTTCTTCAGAATTGCTTGGCTCAGATGCTTGAAAATTGGTATGATGCACTGCCTTGTAATCCTTTATCAAGTTTGCAAATGATGGCCCCAGGGTCCAAAATGGCCCTGCAGCAGGGAGTCCTGAGTTTGAGCCATAGAAATACATATAGGAAACTATTAAAAAATCTTCTTGTTCCAAACCACTTGGTTCAGATGTTTGAAATTTGGTATGATGCATTGCCTGGTGGACTCCTACAAAGTTTGTGTAAATGGTGGCCCTGGGATCCAAAATGCCTCTGAGGCAGGGAGTCTTGGGTTCGAAATCAAAATGTACTTAAAAATCTTCTTCTCCAGAACCCCTTAGTGCAGATGCTTGAAATTTGGAATGATGTATTGCCTAGTGGTCCCTTTCCAAGTTTGTTCAAATGACGGTGCCAGGGTCAAAAATGGCCCCGCCCCAGGGGGTCCAGGGTTTGAACCATAGAAATGCGTAGAAAAATATTCAAAAATCTTCTTCAGTACCACTTGACTCAGAGGCTTGAAATTTAGCTTCTATCATTTCCTAGTGGTCCTTTACCAAGATTATTCAAATGATGGCCCCAGGGTCCAAAATGGCCCGGCCCAAAGGGGTCCAGGGTTTGAACCATAGCAATACATAGAAAAATATTCAAAAATCTTCTTCTTCAGAACCATTTGGAAATGGTTGCAAACTATCAGGTTTGTTCAAACTATGACCCTAGTTTGACCTTAAACCTTTTAGCGCAGGTGAGCGATTCAGGGCCTCTTCGCCCTCTTGTTTGAAATTATCCCCAGCTGACTTACTTCAAGCTGCTGATAAGTTGAAGCTCTTACAGCTTATATTTATCTCCCTATCCTTTCTTCTTTACAACTGGTTTCAGTTTTACAGTTATTTTTCCATGTGTTTTACTCTTTTGTTCAGCTAGTATGCATACTGTTGCTACATAGGTTTTCTCTCTAGATAAATCGTTTATCATAATATCAGAGGTTCCTTCAATTATGTTGAAGAAACCAAACAACATCATGCTTTAGCATGTTTATTTTTTTAAAATTTTCATTAGGCGTAAAAAAAATTAGCCATGTTTCCACTAATCCGACCGACCCTGCTTTAGAACCACCCCGCCTCCCCCCCCACCCCCCCACCGACCCTACCATTTTCAATTTCCAACCCTATCCAGTTTCGTTTTTGCATTTTCCCATAGTAATTTCGTTTTTTCACTACCTTTTTGTAGTTGTTGGCATTTAGTACCTTCCAAAATACAGATTTGACTTTTTCGAGCATCTAAGATACAGTGCAAGTCTCAAAAATACAATTTAATCAACAAAATACATGTACAAACCCAAAAATACAGGTCCAACCCTATTTTTTTGGGGGAGAAAAAATAAAATATTAAAAAGAAGTTTTTCCTACCTACTCACCAGATTTTTTTTTTCAGCATGTTAGTGGAAACACAGCTATTTTTTTAGGCCTTATGGAAAGCAAGTGGAAATAATGGCCTGGACAGGCTCAATTTATGACAATTTTATCATTTGACCTTCAAGTGTGACCTGGACCTTGGACTGGACCAACCTGAATAAATATTTCACATGACAGTCACACATCTACTTCTCGACATCATTTCTGCCAAATTATTTTGAAATTCATGCATGAATATCGAAGTAATATTCAGTAATAAGAGTGACTAATGATAATACCATGTAAATGCCCTGTGGGCAATGCATTTTGCAAAAAGGGGGGGGGTGTATTTAGAGCCTTAAAGTAGTGAATCAGCCTCTGCCAAGATACCTCTTATAAGCAATACAAAGTTGATGGGTATACTTTCAGAGGAAGCAACTTTACTATTTTTTGTCTCACTTCTCAGTAGGGGTCAGCTCATAAAGGAAAGAATTTGCTCCTCTAGGAGCAAATTCTTTCCTTTAAGAGTAAATCTCATTTCAGAGAGCTACCTTATCCAGAGAAGCAAACAGGAATTCAATTCCTGTTTGCTTCTCTGGATAAGGCATGCAAGTTAATATTTAAAAGCAAGAGGCAGGGGGGCATTTGTTAGAGCAGGGGTGTTCATTAGGATTAACACAGTAATTATCACTTTCAGGAGCATGCACAGTGCCTCTCTCTAGTCCATTCTATTGTTGCCAAACTGATATGAAAATCTTAATATGGAAAAGACTATTACCTCATCGAAGAATGGTCAGCCAGGGCTGGAGCTGGTGTTTAAGGATGTTTGTGTGTCGCTTGGTGACAGACAGATCCTCAAGAAGGTGTGTGGGGCTGTGTCCCCAGGGCAACTGATGGCTGTTATGGGACCTAGTGGTAAGGCTTTTTAAAGGAAGTTTGTTTTATTAGTCTTGTTCATGAAAAAAACAGAACAACACAACAGGTCACATGTACAAGTTAATCTGATCTATATGTAGGTCTGCTACTTCTGTCTTTATTTCATGGTCAGTAGGGTGACATCTTAAAGATGAATGTATACACATTCAACGGAAGCAACTCTGCTACATGTGTTTTCATTTTTGTCTCCCGTAGATGCGGGTCAACTCATAAAGGAAGAATTTTCTCCCGTATGAGCTGTTCCCCTGTGTAAAACTGGCAGAAAACATGGAGGTGTACCCTTACACTTTAAGCTGATGTGGTTAAAAAGCATTGCACTGTATCATAGCACAAACATTTTTAACAAATGTCGAGAAGCATTTAACAACATAAGGACTTGCTCGTGCTTAATGCACTGGTACCAAGTTGAGCACATTTTTATGGTTAACATGGCACAGTATGTTGAGCACCTGAGAACACACCTGGTTAACTATGTTTCTAAGGCTGTTACAAAACAAAAAAGAGGCTGTTACAAAACGAAAAAGAGTCAAAGTTCCTAAACTACTTGATCAGTGTGGCTAAACAAAATTTGTTTAGCCACGATGACCATGTCGTTTGGGAACTGGATTTTTTTTTTTTGTAGTGCTAGTCTTTGTATACATAGTTAACCAAGGGTGCTGTTTATGCAAACACAAATGGTTGTTTATAAAAGATATTTTGCATGCCTCATAATGCACACATGCTCTTAGTTTGGTGGTGTCTTTCCAACTGTTGCAGAGAGTTCAACAGAACAGAATATGAATACAGTACAATTGAGATAGAACACGACAAAACCAACAAAGTGGCATGTGTGCCAAGCGAAGACTCAGATCAGCCTGGGTATCCACCCAGTCTGATCAGAGTCTTCATTGTCCACACGTAGCCCTTAGCTACCCTTTAAGCACACAGCAAAGACTCTGTTTAGACTGGGCAGCTCCCCAGGCTGATCTGAGTCTTGCTTGGGGCATATGCCATTTTGTTGTTTTTGTCGTGTTCAGGCTCAAATAATAAAAGTCATCGCTTTCTGGATTATAGTATTCAGCAGCCATGTGTTGGTAATAAATTCTGCTTCATTTACTGATTTGAAGGCAGTCTGTCTTTGATTGCATTTACTAGTAAAAGCACACTGAGCAAAATTTAATTGTTTTCACCAGTCCAATATTACTGAACAAAATAGAATATGTTTGTAACTGTTCAAGTAATTAAGGTATACAAGTATATCTCCAGGTTTTTATGTCATTTTAAAAAGGGAAACAACTACTTCCTATTTGCTTCCCTGGATGGCATAGTGGTAACCTTTCCAAACTTTGAATCTACCCTTACTCCAAGAGGAGCCAATTCTTTCCTTCAAGAGCTACATGTATGTAAACCCCTTGAGGAAGGATGGTAGAAAGACCTTTCCAAATGGGATCTACTGTTAAAGTATTTACTCCTATGGAGTAAATTCTTTGTTTCATGAGTCGGAGTTGACCTACATTTAGTTTAGGCGGGAGGTAAAACAAACAAGAAATTATTTGGCAGATTTGCTTCTCCTGAAAGAGTATACATTTACCCTGATGGAAGAAAATGCACTGTGAGCTATTTATCTCAAGTATTGCATGCACCAAAGTGTATATATATTACAAAACCTGTTGTCAGTGATACAGACCATATCTACACTGTAAATCACATTATTTTTATGCCCCTGCCATTGAAAATGGAGGGGCATATAGTATCACCGCTGTCGGTACATAACGTACGTACATAGCGTATGTACGAAATGGTTTCCGTTCAATATCTTTTGAAAACATTGGTGTATTGAATTCATATTTTATACACAGCTACCGGTATATAGTCATAAGATACAGGTCAAGTTCGATGTTGGGTTCAATCTGTTTATTATTGTAGGAGTTATGGCCCTTTTTCGACTTCATTTTGTATGAAAAAATGGTTTCCGTTCATTATCTTTTGAAAGCATTGGTGTATTGAATTCATATTTTATACACAGGTATATAATCATAAAATACAGGTCAGGTTTGATGTTGGGCAAAATCAGTCGATTATTGTGGGAGTTATGGCCCTTTTTTGACTACATTTTGTGTGAAAAACTGGTTTCCGTTCATTATCTTTTGAAAGCATTGGTGTATTGAATTCATATTTTATATACAGGTTTATAATCATAAAATACAGGTCAAGTTCGATGTTTGGTAAAATCCGTCGATTATTGTGGGAGTTATGGCCCTTTTTCGACTTCATTGTCCCCCGCCTTTTCGAAGAAAAGCGGAGGGACATAGTTTTCGGCATTCCGTCCTTCCGTCCTTATTTCCGTCCTTCTGTCCCCCTAATGTAGTAGGTACCTTGTGTGCGCAACTCCTCCTACAGTTTTATGCCGATTCTTTCGAAACTTTACAGATGTTTTTGTCATGGTCTGAAGATACGCATGTGGTTTGGATATAATCCTGAGATTATTTTTTGTCACTTTTTCCACAAGTTGAACTTAGTAATTTTTTAGGCATTTTTACTATCAAAGTGACTAGATAGTGGGTACCTTGTGTGCGCAACTCCTCCAACAGTTTTATGCCGATGCCTTTGAAACTTCACAGGTGTTGTGGTCATGGTCTGAAGATACGCATGTGGTTTGGATATAATCCTGAGATTATTTTTTGTCACTTTTTCCACAAGTTGAACTTAGTAATTTTTTAGGCGTTTTTACTATCATAGTGACTAGGCAGTGGGTACCTTGTGTGCGCAACTCCTCATACAGTTTTATGCCGATTCCTTTGAAACTTCACAGGTGTTTTGATCATTGTCTGAAGATATGCATGTGGTTTGGATATAATCCTGAGGTTATTTTTTATTACTTTTTTCGCAAATTGAACTTAGCCATTTTTCATACAGTTTAACTATCAAAGTGAATAGATAGTTGGTACCTTGTGTGTGCAACTCCTCCTACAGTTTTATGCCAATTCCTTTGAAACTTCACAGGCGTTTTTTGATCATGGTCTGAAGATATGCATGTGGTTTGGATATAATCCTCACATTATTTTTTTTAATACTTTTTTCATATTTTTAACTTAGCCGCTTTTCCAGCTCAAACACTTAAGTGTATATACAGTGGAGACCTAGTTTCCAAGGCGGGGGACATAAATTCGTCGAATTTGCTTGTTTTGTATGAAAAACTGGTTTCCGTTCATTATCTTTTGAAAACATTGGTGTATTGAATTCATATTTTATACACAGGTATATAATCATAAAATATAGTTTATGTTCAATGTTTGGTAAAATCCGTCAATTATTGTGGGAGTTATGGCCCTCTTTCGACTTCATTTCATACAATAATGGTTTCCATTTGTTAGTTTTTGAAAAGTTACTTGTTTCCGGGCTATTTTCTTTTGGAAAGTTGCATGACATCCATTTCTGTGATAAGATACAGAATGTTATCACATATCACAGTCATGAACCTCCCTCCAAGCCGCGATCAGAATCGCCTTATTGGATAGAATTAATTTGCTCTGACGTCACTGGCATGTGCACGAATCAGAAAAAATACGTAAGTATGGACATATGACCGTAAGGCGTGGTATAGACTTTCCTATTGGTTCACGATTGTATTCATCTACATATTTGATCTTGATACTATATTTTAATTAAAAGTGACTGAAACCCTTTTTCACAACTTTTACAATGGAATTAGATATGATTATATATTATCTAACGAGATTAGTAAAATTGTTTATTTTGGAGATGCTGAAAAAATGAGGGAGTATACTTTTAAATGATGGATAATGAATGAATGGATGGTTGGTTCAAATTTTTATAGGTGGAGGTAAAACCACTCTTCTAAATACCTTAGCTGGCAGAAGAGCTATTCAGGCAGGGGAGGTCACTCTAAATGGTTCACCAATAAACAGATCTGTGAGAAGGAAAATCTGCTATGTTATGCAGGATGATGTTTTCTTTCCAAATCTAACTTTGATGGAAACACTGATGGTAAGGCCAAAGTTAATTATACTTCGTTCCTTGGATTGATGTGTACTAGTGACCCAGGATAAAAGGTCCTTCCTGAAAATGTTCATGCTGTTAGTTACATTTTGATTTTCTTTTTGCACAGTCAGGATTTCTGTTATGCACTGTGCTTTATTTAAGTGTTACATGTCCAGTAAATGACAGATAACTGTGACTCGGAATTAACACAGACCTGCTTATTTATATTGTACAATTATTGACCTTTGTAGAGGAAAACATGCAGTTTTATCAACCTTTGTTGAGGTCAATATGCAGTTTTATTGACCTGCAAACTACATACTGACTGCCACAAAGGGGAGGTTAATATGTCGGGATTAGGCGGTTCTAATTTTATGTTTTTGTTGAGAAATAAGAAAAATTATCATTGAATCATCCTCAGAACCCCACCTTATCTGTAGCTCTGATCCATGCTATTTTGTTACTTCAGTTTACAGCCATGATAAGATTACCAGATCAAATGGAAAAGAAGGAGAAGGTAGATAAAATGAATGAACTGATTGATGAGTTAGATCTGCGGCATTGTATTAACACAGGTAAATTTCATATACATGACAATAGAACCAAGTCTGTGTATGTTTAAGTTATTTTTTACATGTTTGGTGGTTCTCTTCTAAACCTTCATGTACGGAAAACTGCGTAGGATGCCTTTTACTATTTATTTTCCTAATTTTGAATATCCATAATTCCATTTTTGGAGCCGGGCCGCATAGCGCAGTCTGTAGGGCACCTGACTTATAAGTCAGAGGTCCTGGGTTCAATACCCGGTCTGGCCACATACTTTCGTTTCTCCTTCCCCTGATTGAAGAAGGGCAGTTGTCAGCTACTGGCAAAAATATGTGCACTTAGTACTGGTTAACCGCTTAGGAGATCTAAGCCTGCCAGGAATAGTGTGGTTAGGTCAACTGACGGTCCTGACATGACCATAGCTGTTTACCCTGGATGTAAAGCAACAAATCAACCAATTTTTGGAAATCCATAATTTCGTTTTCAGATATCCCATATTTATCTTGACCTTAATGTTATCTACAATCTGTTTTATGGATATTCAAAATGGAATTACAGCTGTCAAAAATTTGAATTATGGATATCCAGTGATAATTTAAGATATCCATTTTGTGGTGTCAGAAAATTGAATATTTGATATGAATGTTGAATATTCAAAAATGAATTATGGATATCCAGAAATTGGAAAGTTATGGTAAAAGAGTTACCATAGAAATTGTATAAAAACAGATTAAACTAAAAATGCCATTGAACAGTGACATGATGAGCAGTGACATGATAGAGACAAGGTAAAAACAAAGAAGAAAAAAAAAATGAAACAAAAGTAGGCACACTCGGCTAGAAGGTTTCCTTTGAAAATCAAAAGTAGGCACACTCGGCTAGAAGGTTTCCTTTGAAAATCAAAAGTAGGCACACTCGGCTAGAAGGTTTCCTTTGAAAATCAAAAGTAGGCACACTCGGCTAGAAGGTTTCCTTTGAAAATCAAAAGTAGGCACACTCGGCTAGAAGGTTTCCTTTGAAAATCAAAAGTAGGCACACTCGGCTAGAAGGTTTCCTTTGAAAATCAAAAGTAGGCACACTCGGCTAGAAGGTTTCCTTTGAAAATCATGCCATGTGATTCTCTATTACAAATTATATCCTTAGAAAAACTCAAAGACTGCTCTATATATAGCTGAAGCAGATATTTGATCGAACTTAACAGAAAGGTAAAACATACCGAGAGGGTGTGTCACATGCAAAGTTTAGGTTCCCATAGTCAAGATCACAATCAGGGGTGAAAATTCAATTCTAATGGGATTTTGGGTGCATTTGTTTCATTTTTATCCCCCGACCGAAAGGTTCGGGGGATATAGCGATGAGCCTGGCGTCCGTCCGTCCCTCCGTCCGTCCGTCTGTCCGTCCGTCCGTCCGTAAACACTTTCTTGTCCGCTCTATATCTTGAATACCCTTTGGAATATTTTCATGATACTTCACAGTTATGTAGAACAGGTCATGACGATGTGTCGCGTACAAGAATGGTAACTCTTGCTATTGTACTTTTTGAATTATCTCCCCTTTGGTGATTTTTTGGCAGATTTGTGTCCGCTCTGTAACTTGAATACCCTTTGGAATATTTTCATGATACTTCACAGAAATGTAGAACAGGTCATGACGATGTGTCGCGAACAAGAATGACAACTCTTGCTTTCTTACTTTTTGAGTTATTTCCCCTTGATAGTTGTAGGTGTGATTTTTTGGCAGATTCGTGTCCGCTCTATAACTAGAATACCCTTTGGAATATTCTGATGATACTTCACAGATATGTAGAACAGGTCATGACGGTGTGTCGCGAACAAGAATGACAACTCTTGCTTTCTTACTTTTTGAGTTATTTCCCCTTGATCATTTTAGGTATGATTTCGGGTCCGCTCTATAACTTGAATACCTTTTGGAATATTTTCATGATACTTCACAGATATGTAGAACAGGTCATGACGATGTGTCCCGAACAAGAATGACAACTCCTGCTTTCTTACTTTTTGAGTTATTTCCCTTTGATGGTTTTAGGTCTGATTTCGTGTCCGCTCTATAACTTGAATACCTTTTGGAATATTTTCATGATACTTCACAGATATGTAGAACAGGTCATGACGTTGTGTCGCGAATAAGAATGACAACTCTCGCTTTCTTACTTTTGGAGTTATTTCCCTTTGATGATTTTAGGTGTGATTTTTTGGCAGATTCGTGTCCGCTCTATAACTAGAATACCCTTTGGAATATTCTGATGATACTTCACAGATATGTAGAACAGGTCATGACGGTGTGTCGCGAACAAGAATGACAACTCTTGCTTTCTTACTTTTTGAGTTATTTCCCCTTGATCATTTTAGGTATGATTTCGGGTCCGCTCTATAACTTGAATACCTTTTGGAATATTTTCATGATACTTCACAGATATGTAGAACAGGTCATGACGATGTGTCCCGAACAAGAATGACAACTCCTGCTTTCTTACTTTTTGAGTTATTTCCCTTTGATGGTTTTAGGTCTGATTTCGTGTCCGCTCTATAACTTGAATACCTTTTGGAATATTTTCATGATACTTCACAGATATGTAGAACAGGTCATGACGATGTGTCGCGAATAAGAATGACAACTCTCGCTTTCTTACTTTTGGAGTTATTTCCCTTTGATGATTTTAGGTGTCTGCTCCATAGCTTGAATAGCTTTTGAAATATTTTCATGATACTTCACAGATTTGCAGAACAGGTCATGACAATTTGTCTCATACATGAATGATAACTCTTGCTTTTAGACTCAGTGAATTATTTCCCTTTGGTAGTTTGAGCTGCTGTTTGAGTCTCTGCTCCATAACTGTATAACCCTGGCCAGCTCCAGAATTTGAATAACCGTGTACCTTTTAGGATATTGATGATCATGCTGTGATATCTTATCAGTGTTCCTAACTCTCTCTTACCCCTCCACATTCCCGTGACCCCCCCACCCCCCCCCCCCCCCCCCCCCCCCCCCCCCCCCACCCAAAAAAATTTTTTTTTTCCAGATTTGGATTCTTTGTCCAAATTCACTTACTAGAGAGCTCAAAATTAGATTTGTAGGGCTTGTACTTTAGAAGTTATTCACACATTTTGAAAGTTGAATGTATCGTATGCTATCAATTTGTGTATATGGTGGCTGTTTGAGATATTACCTCTTTTTAGCAGTCAAGCATACTGTTTTAGTCTGAGTGTTAGATAATCATGCATCTGTTAACAGTTAATGTCAATCAGAAGCATAAAAGAACGACAATATATTACTAATATGTGTTTTGAAGTGTACCCTTTTTGCCAAGGCCCATGGGGGTCTTCGGTCGGGGGATTTGCCATCTCCTCTGATGGCTATTTTTACATTTTTAGCTCACCTGAGCCAGCGGCTCCAGTGTGGAGCTTACAGGATGGGTTCTTTGTCCGCCTGTCTGTTCATCCACAATTTCAATTGACATCTCCTCCGAAACCACAGGGACAATTATAACCAAATTTCATATGTAGCCTCCAGGGCTCATGGGAACAAAAATTTGTTCAAACGGTCCTGGTCACACCACGCCCATATGTGGTAAAAACCTATAAAAATCTTCTTCTCCAGAACCAATGGACCAACGGCCTTGAAACTTGGTATGTAGCATTGGGTACGCAAGTACTACCAAGATTTTTAAATGATGACCTTGGGCTGACCTTGACCTTTTTTACGGCAAGGTTAAATTTGCTTTCTGGTGCTTTTATATGGGAAAATGCTAGAACATAAGATTTCATGGGAATTAATGAAGATTTTGGCCTAAAAATTGGTATATACAGTCATCTTAATGAGTGTATAAGATTTAAGAGGTCAAGGTCATTCTTTGACCTTTGACCCTGGTCTCGCATACTTTGACAATTCCTAATATCTCCTCAAAAGCCACTAGGCAAATTGTAACCAGATTTCATGTAGAGCCTTTGGGTGTTGAGGGAATGAAAATTTATTCAAACAGTCCAGGTCACATGACCAACATAGCAGTCACCCCCATATATGGTAAAAACATTTAAAACTCTTCCCCGGAACCAGCTGACCAATGGCCTTGAAACTTGGTATGTAGCATCGGGTATTTGAGTACTACCAAGATTGTTCATATTATGGCCTTGGGTTGACCTTGACCTTTTTTTTTACTGCAAGGTCAAATATGGGAAAATTCTAGAATATAAGATTTCATGGGAATTCTTGAAGATTTTGGCCTAAAAATTGGTATGTACAGTTGTCTTAATAAGTACATGAAGATAAGTGAGTACAAGAGGTCAATGTCATTCTTTGACCCAGGTCTCTCATATTTTGACAATTTCAAACATCTCCTCAAAAGCCAAGAGGCCAATTGTAATCAAATTTCATATAGAGCTTCCAGGGGCTAAGGGAATGAAAATTTGTTCAAACAGTCCTGGTCACATGACCATCATGGCTGCCATGCCCCTATATGGCAAAAACCTTTAAAAATTTCTTCTCCAGAACCAGTTGACCAATGGCCTTGAAACTTGGTATGTGGTATCATTCAAGTACTGGTAAACTACTACAAATACTGTTCAAATGATGACCTTGGGTTGACCTTGACCTTTTAAGGGCAAGGTCAAGTATGGGAAAATGCTAGAACATAAAATTTCATGGGAATTCTTGAAGATTTTGGCCTAAACATTGGTACATACAGTCATCCTTATTAGTACATGAAGATTTATATTTACACACCGACTCCTTTGATATCTGTGAGTTTATATTTCACATGAACACCTGCATGCCTTTCCATACCACCAAGCTGGTGGGTGGTATAGGTTACACTTCACTGGAGGAGGTTGTTCACCGTGAACAACCTACCTCCAGCAAAGCGATTAATCCTGCTTAGCACATGCAAAACAGAATTTAGCCCCAACACGTGAAAAAGAAACTAAACATATCTGAGAGCAGCGACTACTCTAACCAGTCTGCGATGCGATGATGGTGTGCTAACAGATGTCTTAGGACTCATACATACTTATGCTCTGACCAGACTGCGTGGATGCACATGCTGGTCTGAACCTTTTTGGCATTTAGCACCTTTCTGCGTGTCACATCGCAATTCAATTATTGTATATGAGACTTGGCACTTGATAAACTAGAAAAAAAAGTTAGCTGCATATGCCCGTCTGCCATTTCAGTAGATGGTTGACATGCAATTTGACGTCCTTTTCAACAGTATTTCAGTCATATCAGGATGACAGAAGGTGATAATGAAAGGATATTTGCACTGAAACCTCGTTTATGGCTGACAAGGTTTCCGCCTCCAGCAGGAATCGAAATCGGAACCACTAGATCAGTAGGTCAGCGCTTAACCCACTAAGCTATCCTCAATTTGCAATAGATCGGGATTCCTTACGGAAAGGCCCAGAGAGAGAACAGACCTTTACATATTTTTTTTTCTTTTGTTTCTCCACGCCAACAACCTCAATATATCTTTAGAACATGGGCAAAACGAAAATGCTCACAGATTCCTATGCATTTGCACAAACTGATCTATAGCCACTTTTCACCATTTTAAAACTGTGGTGGCTCAGTAGGTTAAGGGCTGGCCTGCTGATCTAGCGGTCCCAGGTTCAAGCCACGCTGTGGTGGTGAATCTTTTAAATCGGAAACGGGGTTCCATTGCACACATTCTTTCATTATCATACACCCTTTGTCCTGATATGACTAAAATACTATTAAAAAGGACCTAAATCACAAGTCATCCATCCATCCAGCCATCATTTTAAAGACAAATTCAATCTGTGAACAACGGAGACTCATACCAGCCTACAAATCTATGCAGTTTGGTCTGAGTCTTCTCTGTTCGTACAAATCTCAACAGATGAGCTGTTGATAGGGTTTTTATCCCCCGACCGAAAGGTTCGGGGGATATAGCGATGAGCCTGGCGTCCGTCCGTCTGTCCGTCCGTCCGTCTGTAAACACTTTCTTGTCCGCTCTATATCTTGAATACCCTTTGGAATATTTTCATGATACTTCAAAGTTATGTAGAACAGGTCATGACATTGTGTCGCGTACAAGAATGGTAACTCTTGCTATTGTACTTTTTTAATTATCTCCCCTTTGGTGATTTTTTGGCAGATTCGTGTCCGCTCTGTAACTTGAATACCCTTTGGAATATTTTCATGATACTTCACAGACATGTAGAGCAGGTCATGACGATGTGTCGCGAACAAGAATGACAACTCTTGCTTTTTTACTTTTTGAGTTATTTCCCCTTGATCATTTTAGGTATGATTTTTTGGCAGATTCGTGTCCGCTCTATAACTAGAATACCCTTTGGAATATTCTCATGATACTTCACAGATATGTAGAACAGGTCATGACGGTGTGTCGCGAACAAGAATGACAACTCTTGCTTTCTTACTTTTTGAGTTATTTCCCCTTGATCATTTTAGGTATGATTTCGTGTCCGCTCTATAACTTGAATACCTTTTGGAATATTTTCATGATACTTCACAGATATGTAGAACAGGTCATGACGATGTGTCGCGAACAAGAAAGACAACTCCTGCTTTCTTACTTTCTGAGTTATTACCCCTTGATGGTTTTAGGTGTGATATCGTGTCCGCTCTATAACTTCAATACCTTTTGGAATATTTTCATGATACTTCACAGATATGTAGAACAGGTCATGATGATGTGTCGCGAACAAGAATGACAACTCTTGCTTTCTTACTTTGGGAGTTATTTCCCTTTGATGATTTTAAGTGTCCGCTCCATAGCTTGAATACCTTTTGAAATATTTTCATGATACTTCACAGATATGCAGAACAGGTCATGACAATTTGTCTCATACATGAATGATAACTCTTGCTTTTAGACCTAGTGAATTATTTCCCTTTGGTAGTTTGAGCTGCTGTTTGAGTCTGCTCCATAACTGTATAACCCTGGCCAGCTCCAGAATTTGAATAACCGTGAACCTTTTAGAATATCGATGATCATGCTGTGATATCTTATCAGTGTTCCTAACTCTCGCTTACCCCTCCACATTCCCGTGCCCCCTCCTGCACCCCCCCCCCCCCCCCCCCAAAAAAAAAAAAAAAAAATTTTTTTCCAGATTCGGATTCTTTGTCCAAATTCACTTACTAGAGAGCTCAAAATTAGGTTTGTAGGGCTTGTACTTTAGAAGTTATTCACACATTTTGAAAGTTGAATGTATTGTATGCTATACATTTACACATTTGTGTATATGGTGGCTGTTTGAGATATTACCTCTTTTTAGTAGTCAAGCATACTGTTTTAGTCTGAGTGTTATATAATCATGCATCTGTTAACAGTTAATGTCAATCAGAAGCATAAAAGAACAACAATATATTACTAATATGTGTTTTGAAGTGCACCCTTTTTACCAAGGCCCATGGGGGTCTTCGGTCGGGGGATTTGCCATCTCCTCTGATGGCTATTTTTTATGTTTATGCAAGATACTGTTTGCCAATTCTCGTTAACAATAATAAACAAATTAAAAATGCTGGTGCTCCTCAGTAAAACCCACTCTGCAAGGCTGTTCTAATAACGGCCAATGAGGGACCACAGTTATCATTTTTAATGAATTACGAAGAAAACGGCAAACCATCAACTCTGTCACTCTATAACTGTACTAGCCGAGACTTAATAATTCAGAGGTCGCAAGGTCAAGTCCAGCCTAGATGATAATTCTTCCCTAAGCGATGGTTTACTTCACCCTTATCCTCATGATCATTTCCTCCCGTTTCCTAGCTCAGGTTCAAACCCCGCTGGCAAGGGAATTCTTTACAATCGTAAATGGAGTTCCATTGCAGACAACCTTTCATTATCGCCCACCCATTGTCCTGATATAACCGAAATACTGTTGAAAAGGACGTAAAATAGCACCATCCATGCGCCTCGTTTCCCAGTATACTGGGTCAGAGATATTATTTTACAAATAATTTTTTTTTCTTTTTTCTCAAAGAAAACCTATGGTGTGGCACCTCATTAGAACTGTTTCGGTGAGACGATTCTTATTAGGGATCACAACTTAGTTTTCTTACGGAGAAATTCTGATAATTATCCCTAGATTTTCCCTATTACCCATTTTTATCTTTAGAACTGTATTAAACGTTATATGAGATACTATACAATAAACAGGAAATTCAAATAAAGCATTTTACCTGATAAATGTGTTGCATCTGATCTGCGACTGCATTCTCTAAACATGTACACACAATACTGTCAACGTTGCTATTCAGTGTGTAAGTTGGATATCGAGCTTGTCCTCGATATTCATCCAGTGGAAAGACCTGCACATGCGTATTGAAAGACCTCCCGTGCTCCGCACGGTCGGTGTCTCAATCCGCACGTGTAGGTCTTCCCACTGGATGAACACCTTGGACAAGGTAGATATCCTATACGTACAAGAGATCAAGGTCATTCTTTGAACTATGCCTCTCATATTTTGACAGTTTCAAACATCTCCTCAAAAGCCACAGGTCCAATTGCTCAGGTGAGCGATTCAGGGCCTCATGTCCCTCTTGTTTTGTTCTTCCATGTGTAAGTTGGAGAACCATCTGTGTTTGCATGTTAAAGGAAGTTGGTTACACTGTCCTCTGTTTTACAGCCATGGGTGGAATGTGGGTGCCAGGGCTGTCTGGCGGGGAGAGGAAAAGAGCCAGTATAGCCTGTGAGCTCATCACAAACCCCAACCTCATCCTGCTAGATGTGAGTCTTACAATTATTTCAGTAGACTAGTCAAATCTGGCCCCAAGGTTATAAAACTTCATTACATTCTCAAACTCAAAATTAAGTACACAGATTGGCTGCTTCCGAGCATGTGCCCGGAAGCAGCCCATCTGTGTGCTTTATTTTGAGTTTGAGATTATACTCAAGTTTTAAAATCTCGGACCCTGATGCATAATGCAAACCAAGCAAAGTATAAATGCCTAACCCTGATCTGCATTATGCAAATCAGAGTTAGGCATTTCTACTAAGTTTACTTTAGATTTCCATTGCACAACGCTTCCTTGAGAGATCATGCCTTGATTGATAGACAGATAAACTCAGCTCAGGTAAGATGTGTATGCAAGATGTAGCTTGGCCGCCATTAGCCACAAGCCCTGTTATGTTGTTTGTCTAACAACAGTTGAATTACTGTGGCAACTCCAAGTTGCGATTGAGGCTGGCTCTTTTTCACAGTGCCCTAGCCTTTCAACCATCTTTTATAGAAAAGTTCCTAGAGTAGTCCTCTTTCACATATTTGATTGTTTTCAATTTGCTTGGTGGCCATAGCAGCAGAAATGCTGGCATTGGCAAACTATAAAAAAAGGCTTCAACTTTGCACGTAAATCTCCTTTACAGAAATGTTTCTAGGGTAGTCTTTTGTCGGACATACGCTTTTGTATCAGTTGCTTCATTAGTGTGATTGCCATGGCAACAGAAATCCAGAAAAACTGAAATATATTAAAAAATTCAACTCCTCAGTAGCAATAAGACTGGAAAAGCTGAAACTTTGTTAACCTGTTCTTTGCATCAATCGCAGAGCTCTAGATAAGAGGGAGTATTTGGTGATAATTAGGGATAATTTTTGTTGATTCTTCATAAAAACATATGTTGTGACTCCTCATCTGAACCGTCTCGATGAGATGGTTCAGATGAGGGGTCACAGCATATGGTTTCAATGAAAAATAAAGAAAACCATCCCTCAATTATCATCAAATACCCCTCTTATCTAGAGCTCTGCATCAACCTCTACAAACTACTGTTTTTCATGCCCAGGTATTGGATTAAATTGTAGTTTCTGAGCATGTATAATTGTTGATAAGACATTTTTCACATTTTACTTTTGTTTTACTAAATACTGGTATGTCCCGTATTTCTTTACAGGAACCTACCTCAGGTCTTGACTACAAGACAGCCTTCAGTCTGGTGAAGATGCTGAAACGGTACACAGAAGTTCGGAATAAAACAGTCGTAGCTACCATTCATCAACCCTCCAGTCAAATCTTCTTCTTCTTTGATATGCTGCTCCTGATGTGCGATGGACATGTACGTAAATTTGGACTGTTAGAAAAGTCAAATATAGGTTCTGTGGTCAAATTTTACGATATACATGTATACTCAGAGGTGAAAAATGGTATACACATTTTGAATGTCCGTATTTTCTTCCCCTTCACTGCATGGGAATAAAATTCTGTAAGATGTATTTTTACTCAAGTACAATAGCATTGAATAGTAGAATTACTGAATGAAATACTTGCATTGAGACATTAAATATACATTTCAATTTGCATTTCTTTTTTTTTTTAAACTTGCATGGTGTTGGACTGAATGATTTTTCTGATAATCAATATTTGGTTTTTCATATGTTTTTTTTAAGTAAACCACAATATATGTATCATTTGCATGATGGCAAGGCTCTTCCTGGCGGACAGCAATCATGTCAGTTTGATGGTACACCCTAACCGCTCCTAACAGTTTATGGTTTGCATTATGAAATACACTAGAGTCTAAACTGATCATCGATGAAGATTATACTTTGCCTTTGAGTATATTTGTACTCTATATTTGTTGAATTGCCTCTTTTAGGAAATGTGTAGGAGATTCTACAACATACAGTAAAAATTCTAGAAATTAAGACTTGAACATTTGGTTTTTCAGTTAGTAATGCATGGAAAAGATACATACGGAATGGCAAATTGTGTAGACCATGATCAGACTGCTCCTTTTGGAGCAGTCTGATTTGGGTCTGCACTGTTTGCTTAGCCCTATCAATGCCAATATTTAGAATTTTTACATTTATGTTACATGAACAAACAAGATTTTTTTTTCCCAGAATTGTGGTTTGCACTTGGTGTGATGTGTTTTGGTGTTTTATGTAGCAGCTTGTAATTTGTTCTTGTTGTGGCGTAAATTTGTAATTGTAGAAAACTCTGATCTGCTAAACATGACATGTACCTTAAAATATGAAGGATAGAAATTACTCAGACATGCAACCCAGATTTCAGCAACAATTATAAGAGCTTTCACAATATATTGGTTTATCTCAATATCTGTCAAATAAATATTGTAAAGTGATGTGAAACTCTGAACAATATTTACCACAATATATTGCATAATCAAAATGTGCTACAATTTACAGCAAATTGGAACAAGGAAGTTGTATTTTATATGCAAAATGCATATAGAATCTTACCTTTTTGTTGCATTTGTTCAGTTTAAGAACAGAGATTATAGAAGATAGTAATAAACAGTCTTGGACAACATCTGGCTTCATGGAAGAAAAAGAGAATATAACATCTGAATAGCTAAAGCATCATTTATATGTTCATCTGCTTTTCTGTTTTGATCAGAAATGGAGAAACTATGCAATTGCATATCTTTTAACATACTTTGATTAAACTAATATATTGTGGTACTCTAATATATTTTGGTACATACCCCAATATGAGTGTCATGTATCACAGTATATTGTGGTACAGTTCATTCTTATCGTGACAGCCCTAGCAATTATGAATGGGAATACCTGGCATTTTAATAGGAATTGCATGTCAGCATTTTAGGTTTTAATCTTTTTGACACACACCTATTGAGGATCTAAAAGTTCATATATAATTTACTGATATATGAACTCTTTTCTGTAAAACATCCAGGAATTTCCATTCATAATTGTTGCCAACATCTGCGTTTCAGGAATTTACTCATATCTTAATAATTCCCGAAGGTACCCATAAGAATTCTAAAAAATTTGACACCTAAAAAGAGCCGTGACACAAGGAAAGCAACAAAGTGATAGTTCGTCCAGCGTAGACTCAGATCAGCCTGGGCATCCACCCAGTCTGATCAGCATCTTAGCTTTGCACTTTAAAGGTAGCTAAGGGTCTAGCTAACTCCATGCAGACAGGGAAGACTCTGATCAGACTGGGTGGATGCCCAGGCTGAGCTGAGTCTGCACTAGGTGCATTACCACTTTGTTGGTTTTCTCGAGTCGCAGCTCAAATGATCAAATGTTAATGTCCTAAAAATGGAACCGTTTGTTTTACAGTGCAGTAATATCTCCAACAATGCAGATGGAGTGACACACTGTGTAGAGTAGGGCTAGTCTGATCTTGGCCTGTACTGTTAGATTAAACCTATTGGTCCCAATACTTAGACCCTAGCAGACCCAGGTTTGAGCCCAACATGGGCGAGAACCTTTCCTACTGTAAACGGGGTTCCATTGCACAAGCCTTTCATTATCATTTTTCCATCTTTCTGATATGACTGAAATACTGTTGAAAAGGACGTAAAATTACAAATCATCCATCGATCCCAATACTTAGAATTCTTATGGGTACATTTTATATTCAAAAAGTATTTGCAGTGTATTAATGCTTGTGAATTTGGGGCTGAAGCAGCTATACAACATAGTGTGGCTTTACTAACAATATGTAGTTTCTACAAAGAATTATTAAGAAAATTCAACAGCAGCTTACCCTGAGTCATTATATTTTGAACATTTTTCCCTGCAGTCATTTATTCGGTGGCAACCTGCATCTAATATATCAAGCAGTCCAGATTTAATTCTAAAAGGAGGCAGAAATCTTTTCAACTGTCATAAACGGGGTTCCATTGTGCACAGCCTTTAATTATCACCCATCCATTGTCTGATATTACTGAAATATTGTTGAAAAGCACATAAAATTACAAGCTATCCATTCATAAAATATATTTAACTTGGTTTTCCATTGAAAAGGAGTTCTGTTTGAAAATTTCAGATATGATTCAAACTACTGTATATTGAAGAAAAGCATGAAATCGGCTTGTATATTGCATTATTTATTTTTAATGTTTTTCCCTTGTCAATTTATTTTCAACCATAATAGTTTTGTTTAGACTGGCTAGGAAGATTTGCATGCAATCAAACAAATACATAGGAATCTTGCTTAACCCATTGCATTCTGGGTGTTTTTTGTCGTCTGCTGAAATTGTCCTCTGCATCAAAAATCAAAAATATTTTGACAATATCAGTCTAACTAACTCTTGTAGAAATGATGTCTAGGCAGCAAACAGTTTGGGTCTCAGATCAGGCCCCATGTTTGTGGGGCCTGATCTGGATCCAAACTGTTTGGCCAGATACCCCTAAAGGGGTATCCCAAATGGAATGGGTTAACATCTGGCACAGTTCAGTATTTCTAATAGCACAAGTTTCCTGTACCAGAAATATTATTTAAAAAATTCGGACACTTAAAATCATTACCGAAATTGTCCTAAAAATGGAACAGGTTGGTTTTACAATCCAATTATTTGTCCAGAAGATGCAGATGTAATGGCAAACAGTGTAGGTCCTGATCAGGCTGCTTCTGTTGCTGTCAGGTCTGGCTTTACACTGTTTACTCAGGATTATCTGTCCCATCATCTAGAATTTTCATGGTACAGTCCACTCCCGATATCTCAAACACTGATATCTCAAAGTGTCTTCTTAAATCAAAGAATATATTTCCTATTTTCATTGACATTTCAACTCCTGTTATCTCAAACTACTGATATCTCAAAGTAAATTTTCTGGTACCAGAAAATTTACTTTGAGATATCAGTAGTTTCGGCTGAAGTTCGACTTTGAGATATCGAGAGTTAACTGTATATTGGGAAGTTGTACATGCCTGTTGTGTAAACAGTGTAGACCCAGATCACCATAGAAAATCTAAAACTTGGGACATCTAAAATAATTGCTGTAACTGTGCTAAAATTGAACAGTTTGGTTTAACAATTAATACCTGTACCATTTTATGTCTGCATGACTTAATTTTTCTTTATTAACATTCTGTTTGCTTTCTAACTGCATAGACTTCAAAGCATGCAAGCTCAGAGTCCCATTAAGGGTGGGTTTTGAGGCTAACTGTTAGATATTTTCTGCTCTATAATACATAACTTGTGACTCATTTAACCCATCTCAAAAGACCTGAGGTGAATTTAATGAAGGATAACAACATACATTTTGGGTGAGAAATAAGAAAAAATTTCAGGCAGTCCATGGAATATTTTTGAAATTTCTATATATCATGAAATGTCAGTCTACTGTCCACCTGTCTGTAAAATTTCAAGTGGCTCCATTGCAAAATAGCAAAATTCCAACATTCTGAATCCCCATTGAGAGGTTCTATACTAGGGAATTCAAATTTTGCAGCTTTGTTATTTTGCAGTGGCTAACTTCTTCAGGGATGGATTTTGCTAGCTAATCCAGGGCAGCTGAAGACAGGACTAGGTGGAAAGGGACTGTTGTAGAGTCATCTGTTGTGCTCCATTGACCTCATAAGGTTATGGGATAGGCTAGACTCGACTAGACATTCTTTAGTGGAGATTCAAAAGTTTTAATTCAGTCTGTATTATTCTGCAATGGAATGACTTGAAATTTTACGGAGAGGTAGATTACATGTTGACATTTTATGATACACAGAATTTTCTCAATATTCTGTCAGGTGCCTGTAGAAAAATTAACCCAGAGTTAACCTCAAAACCCCCTTATCTGGAGCTTTGATTACCGTAATGTGTGTATATATTGGGACACCTAAAAATAATGAAATTTCCATTTGGGACAAATGGAAAATTTATTATGTTAGGTGTCCCAATACTTAAGCACATTAGGGTACTTGTGGATAATTGTGTTGTATTGCTTGTCACACGCCTTATTGTTTTGTGTTTATTTTCAGATGATTTTACACTTTCAGTTTTGCATGCAGCTTGCAGCAGGAACTAACACTCTTTAACAAGTAGCAAGTATAAATGAGTGGGTACTAACCTCTTTTCCTTTTAACCATCTCACCAATAATTTTTCAAAAACTATACATGTACTTCCAACTATAAATTTGGTCGTCCACTGAATCCTTTGAAAGAATATTTTGACAGATTTCATTAACAGGGCAAAGTTATTCAAAGCTGACAGTTGTTATTTAATGTGACATTCAAACTTATGTCACAAATACAGTCTTTAGCTCGCCTGAACGAAGTTCAGGAAGAGCTATTGTACTACCCCCGGCGTTGGCATTAGCGTTGGCAGCGGTGGCGGCGTTAGCATAATGTTAAAGTTTTACGTTAAAGTTTTTAAGATCTCATAGTTTCTAAACCCTTTCATCAATTTGAATTATATTTGGTATGATGATAGATATTGATCCAAAATTCTCTTCAAGACTATCCCCACCCCTGGTCATGATCCATAGGTGAAGGTCACTGACTAGAAATTTTATGTTAAATTTTTTATACCCCGCCACACATTAGTGCTTATACCCTGCCACACGTTAGTGGGGGGGTATTATGTTTTCACGTTGGCCATCCGTGTGTCCGTCCGCCCGTCCGTCCGTAGTATGTACGTCTGTCTGTCTGTCTGTCCGTCCGCACTTCGTTTCCGTTTGATAACTTAAGTATTTATCAACAGATTTCCTTCGAAGTTTGCATATGCGTTTGTATTAAGAATGTCTCGCTTGGGATTGTTAATGGGCAAATTTCGAAAATTTTGACAGAGTTATGGCACTTGTCAATGTACAAAAAATGGTTTCTGGCCTCTAGTTCCTTTACTACTTGGAGTATCATGATGAAACTTCACGAACATGGTCGAAGTAACAAAAGCTTTATATGAGCACAGAAATTTTATCATCGGGGATTATCTGCCCCTGCCCTAGGGCTATATACATGTATAAAATCATGAAAAATTTCATATAAATTGAAAAATCAGAATTTGAAGCAATTTTTCTGAAACTTACAGCAAACGATCACAGTGATGAAAGCCTCCTGTGATGCTCAAATTTACCCCATGTGAGTTATCTCGTCCCTGCCCTGACCCCCCTCCCCCAGGCTATATACATGCATGAAATGATGATATCTATATAAATTCATGTGAAACAGATTTTCAGAAATATACATCTGATGAAAGAAGCAATAAAAGCTTCTTGTGGTGATTTGACCCTTTATGGGTTATCTGCCCCTACCCTGTGGCCACATGCTTTAAATCACTGAAATTGTATTTGACTAGAGTGGTCAGTGAATTATCGGAGGCTTATTGTAAGTGATCAGAGTAATGAAGTGTCCTGTCATGACAAAGATTTTATCCTGTTTTTTTTTTTTGTTTTTTTTTGTTTTACATTCGTAGCATCTATCATGTCATTTGATTTGGCAAATCCTGATTTATCAGAGTGTTAAGAAATGGGGAGCCTTACGGCATGTGTGAAGAGGGAAGATGGACTAGACAAGCAGCCTTATGTTCTGCTCAGTTTTTCTCTCAATAGTTTTTCTATCCTGTGGGATTTTGATAGAGAGGGGAAGACTGGCCAGGCTGCATAGAAGTGCAAGTTGATAAAGGTAAAGGGAGGCACCTCTATATCGTTTGCCATTTTTACAGAAGGGAATAAGTTTTGTGACTTTCTGTATGCTTTCCTGGCTGACAAAACCTTTTTAGAGAGGGATATGCTCATAAGGGAAGGATGTTGCCCCTTGAGCAAGGAAACTTGCTCCATGAGCAAAATCTTTCCAGGAGAGCAGATTCTTTCCTTTGGGAGCGTGCCCCGATTGAGCTGGGAGGCAAAAATGAAGTTGGAAGAGCTTGTTCCCCTGAAAGTATACCCAATTGCCCGAAGCCTTATCTGTTGCACATGCCATATGGAGTCCTATGTAAGACCTCAAAATTATGTTCTTTGCCAAGATTATCAATATGTATGCTTAGAATATGTATGCTTAGAAATGTGAACAATAAAGATGTAATAATAAAAAAAAAAAAAAAAAAAAAAAAAAAAGATTTTATCCTTGTTCAGTGGGGTTAGGTTGCCCCTGCCCTGGGGTTATACAGAGAAAAAAAAAATTCTGGAAAAATCGGTGTGTAATAAAGGTTTGCAGTGGCGGGGTATCACGCAGTCGTTTGCGATGCTTTTATTACGTTAAAGTTTTTAAGATCTCATACAGGGCTACAGAAATTTTGAAATCGAAATCGGTCTGGACGGCCGATGATGTCATACGAATCCAAAATAGACACGAAAACTAATGACTACACTGTGCATTCCACAATCCAAAAAAAGTCACGAAAACTAATGACTACACTGGAGCCCTGTTATAAGGTGGATGTCATCGCTGAAGTAGCCATTTAGTCCACATGTTCTTACTTAACGTGAAAAATGCGCTTTAAAGCACAGAGACAGTCAGGTCGAAAGTGAAAGTACACATGGCTGTACCAATCGGACATCCTCGCCGATCTTCATTTACGGAATTGGATGAAGTATTACGATTGACATTTTACTGTATTCGAGTTAATTCCCTTGAAATATGAATATACTTGCAAACAGGTACCTTCGGACGAATTTTTTCTGCGCGAGAAAAGACGTCGGCTAAAAAAAACCCTGACCAGACTGCACATAATCAAGTCCTGTTTAAATTTTCTTTTTGCTAGTCGAATTCTTTCCTTTTTAAATGCTATCTTTGAAAGTATACAATAGTCAGTAACCTTCCTTGCACAGCCTTTTTCCTTGCATCGGCACGTGTTTGTGTGTATTACGAGTTGTGCAAAACCTTCGCCGCTGGCCAAAATTGTGACACACGCGAATTATCAAAGATTTCTGAAATTGAGTCAGTGTTCACACCTTGGCAAGACAATCGACACTTTGTTTATCTGTGATAACTTTTGACAGCAGTGCGTGATTATTGGATTAATAATATGACACATGGCTAAAATCCAGGTAATTATGTCATCATACATCGCAAATCGTGTTTTTTCGGACCGAAAAAAATGTGCCTTATGCCAAATGAATCGGTTTTTCGAACTCAAAATCGGTCTGGACCGACAAAAAATCGGATTTCTGTAGCCTGATTTCATAGTTTGTACACCTTTTAACCAATTTAAATCATATTTGGTATGATGATAGATATTGGTCTGAAATTTTATTCTACAGCATCCCCACCCTTGCACATGACCTATAGGTCAAGATCACAGACTTAGACATTTCATGTTAAAGTTTTATGTTAAAGTTTTTAAGATCTCAGAGTTTCTAAACCTTTTAATCGATTTCAATTATATTTGGTATGATGATAGGTATTGGTTGGAAATTTTGTTCAACTACATCCCCCCCCCCCCCTTTCCCCCCTGCACATGACTTATAGGTCAAGGTCATGGACTTTGCAATTTTATGTTAAAGTTTTATGTTAAAGTTTTCTTATGATGTCATCGTTTCTGAACCGTTTGATCTTTTTGAATAATATTTGGTTTGATGATAGATATTAGTTGGGTATTTTATCAACGGCATCCCCACCCCTGGACATGACCTACAGGTCAAGGTCATGGACTTGGCATTTTTATGTTACAGTTTTACAAGAAAGATTTTTAAGATCTCATAGTTTCTAAACCCTTTGATAGATTTGATTTATATTTGTTTTGATAATAGATATTGTTTAGAAGTTTTATTCAACCACATCCCCACCCCTGGACAAGACCGATAGCTCAAGGTCAGGGACTTAGAGAAATTTTATGTTACAGTTTATGTTAAAGTGTTTGAAATCTCATAGCTTCTAAACCCTTAGATGGATTTGAATTATATTATGTATTATGATAGATATGTCAAAAATTATATTCAGCACCATCCCCACCCCTAAGAAACAAATACTAGCACTTGCAGATGGACATGCGCAGGTTCAGGCGAGCTATTCTGTCTGGCGATAGGTCTTGTTTTCCTTCAAAGAAGTAGTGAGTAGCTGTTGCACTGCAAAAGCTACTCACGTGTCTTCAGCAAAAACATCAGGGCACTCTGTTTGATGCTGTTCTTCTCAGAATATTTATAACTTAAAGCACCAAATAGTTGAATCTGGCAACAGTATCAATCCAGATGAGGTCACTTTTAGTGATTCACCTCATCTAGACCTTCAGTTTTTAAATTCTCAGCTTGATACAGCTTTGATGAAATGATTTATTGAAATTTGCAGAGGTCTGACATCAGTAACATGAGGAAGATTGTATCACTACCAGACTTGCTCTTTTACATGATTTCATAGCTGTTTCATTGATTTATAAACCTTTGCTTAAATATCAGATTCCATGGTTTGGAGACCAGTAAAATTATTTTAGGATGTGTGCCTGTTGAAGACTTCATTCGTCATCTTGTGGATTGCAATATGATCAAAATCACCAAATTCACTAATATATGAGCCGCGACACGAGAAAACCAACAAAGTGGTTGTGCGCCCAGCGCAGACTCAGATCAGCCTGGGCATCCGCCCAGTCTGATCAGAGTCTTCGCTGTCCGCATGGAGGTAGCTAAGGCTGTTAGCTACCCTTTAAGCGCTCAGCGAAGATTCTGTTCGGACTTGACGGATGCCCAGGCTGATCCAAGTCTGCGCAGGACGCACAGCCACTTTGTTGGTTTTCTCGTGTCACGGCTCATATGGCTTTTTCATAAGTGAACATTGTCATTTAGGGAGGTAAATTGTTGGTTCTATGGTCTGAAATTTTGTTTCATGGCAACTCGCTAGTGGAGCCATAAAACGCAATTTGCAACTATAAACCAACAATTACCTCCCCTATTGACAATTTTCAATACGGTTATCCCCATTCTTATGCACTATTTCACATTGTCTCCTTTAAAAGTGTGGTACTTTGCACACATAGCAAACACTTTCAGCGACGTAAAACCAGACGCCAGCCAAAGAGAAACGATGTTACATAATGATGTAGGGTTTCAAAAGTATATCGCAGGATATACTGTCACAAATTTTTGATGTTATCCAATCAGATGTTGTGTTACATAAGTAAGTGCATTAGAATTGCTTTTAAGAACGGCATATAGTTGAATCACAGTTGCTGATCAGAGTCTTGTCTTGTGACTAATGTTCTAATGTAGTGGCCTTTGAGCCCATATTAGGTATTATGTTTAGATATATTTGATATTTATTGTAAATATTTTGACATGACTTATCAGACATAGCAGATACAGGTCAGACTGGCCATAGAATAAACGTATTCATACCTAATTTAGTGCGACAGATGCGCATTTCTGTATTTAACTTCTTCAGTGTCGCTAAACCCCAAAAGTTTGATAGAAAAGATATGATGGCAGGTCTCGGCAGGCAACGAGCATCCCTCTCAGAGCCACACTTACTGTCGCATTCCGCGGGACACATTAGCTGCAGACATCAGGTAAGAGACGCCTACGTATTAATCCGCGGGCGCAGGCGTCCCCCACCGAGCCATCTCAACCCCTGCGTCTCGAGAAAAGCGACAGACAAGGGCATCAGGAAAGAGACGTCCGAATCAGCAAGAACCCGCAAAAAGCCAAAACAACTCAAAAGAATGGAAGCCAAACTCCCCTAAGATTCATGTCGCTATGACAAGTCAGTCTTAGTTTTAGAATGATTTAGAATTTTTACCAGATATATATCAAAATGAATAAAGTATTTAAATCAGTATTTAAGTAGTGACCCCAATGCCTGAGAACCAGAATCAATACTGAAACACTGACTAACTGGGTTGATGATATCCTCGGGGACAAATTGTCCACCAGCAGTGATATCGGCCCAGTGGTTCTAAAATAAACGTATTCATACCTAATTTAGTGCGAGAGACGCGCATTTCTGTATTTAACTTCTTCAGTGTCGCTAAACCCCAAAAGTTTGATAGAAAAGATATGATGGCAGGTCTCGGCAGGCAACGAGCATCCCTCTCAGAGCCACACTTACTGTCGCATTCCGCGGGACACATTAGCTGCAGACATCAGGTAAGAGACGCCTACGTATTAATCCGCGGGCGCAGGCGTCCCCCACCGAGCCACCTCAACCCCTGCGTCTCAAAATGAACAGTGTATAAAGTATCCTCTGATTGTAAAAAATTGACTGTCGAGTTTCAAAAATTGAAGATGACATTGAAAAATAGCTATGCAGTGTCAGTACAAGTATTACTAACCATTAAATAACTAGGCCTGGTGGTTCCATACTAACAGCGCTATTAATACGCAACAGATGCATTTTCAGAGATATCGTATGCAAAAATACTGCCAAACTTGATTTTGTGTACTTGAAAACATAATAAAATAATGATAAGCAACTTCATTAAGCTATTGATGCTACGAACAACTGGGTCAGTAATTGATAAACAAAATTGAAAACTTTCAGAGTGTCTACTATGGAAGTCCAAGAAATGTTACCAACTTCTTTGACAAAATTGGGTATACTATGCCACATCATTACAATCCAGCTGATTTTGTATGTAAGTATTTATGTACAGTCAATTCTAGATATCTCAAGGTCGAAGTTCATCCCAAGCTACTGATATCTCAAAGTAAATTTTCTGGGACCAGAAAATGTACTTTGAGATATCAGTAGTTTGGGATAACAAGAGATGAAATGTAAAGAAAATAGAGCAGGTGTCCAAAATACATTATTTGATATATGACATACTTTGGTTTAAACAATATTTTATTCATACAAATATACTGGCAAGACATATACATGTAATATTCATTGAGGATCTGAACGGAAGCATATTGCTTATAGAGTTCATTTCCTAAATACTTTGAGATACCATTGTTCGAGATATTGAGAGTTGACTGTATTTTAATAACATGCTTGTTAAAGTGACAAAAACTAAATGACAAGTATTTATTACGGTGCATTAGGGCTGGGATCGGTATAGATTTTGTTCACGGGGATCCAATTTATTACCCGCTGGTAACCGGGCAGGGATCTCCCCAGACCATTAAGGCATGTCGCTTGCAACATGCCTTCCTCTTCAAATTATCTTTGCAATATGCCTTCATTTCCAATGAAAATTAATTAAAGTGCTATTATTTCAGTTTTTAGCCAGTAAAGTTGTTTTAAATGCATTGAGGATCATCAATAAATTATTAATAATGTACAGTGTAATTTTGACAAAACATTGCTATATCTTAAAGGATCTAAAAATTGACCAACAAGTTAAAATCTGATTTTGTGCTAAGAGCGACATGCCTTCTGAATTTCTGGGGAGAACACTGCCGGGTAGCCATTACCATAGTATTTTGAGCATGCCCACAATTTAAAAATATACATTAAGATTTAATAATAAGTAAGTTATCTTTCATTTACACATGTATGCATGGGAAGGATACAAAAATGTAGAAATCTACATGTTAAAATGTACAAAAATGGTTTGGCAAATGATTGCATTTTATACAAGACATGCACACTAAACTTTGTTCTATTTGCTTGGATTTCTGTTGAAATAGAGTACTTTTACACTGCATAAAAATAAGCAGTCGTTAAGGGATAGTAAATTTGTAGCTGGGTAATTGGTCTACCTGACCCAAACTAGAGTACCCGGGTACTCGTCCCAGCCCTACTGTGTAGTAAGAACATTGTGAAGCATGTTTCATTTCCATGCCATGATATTCTAGTCCTGTTAGTAAATGAAGCAGCTGTGTGGGCAAGTGACTAGTGCTTTCAGTTTTGAATCACAGGATTGAGAGGTTGAGTCCTGCTGGAGGCAAGATTCATATTCTGTCAGAACCTGTAAAGTGCTTCATTGCACATAGCCCTTCATAACCACCTTCCCATAATTCTGATTTTAAATCTGCTCGTTATATATTGCTAGCACAGGCACTTTAATCATAATATTTAAACATAATATGGAAACACAATATTCCAGTAAATGGATCATACATGTTTTTTCATGCATTACCATTTGCTGAGCCCCAAGGCAGCTAATTGAATATGGGGCATTAGCCAAGTGTTCAAACTTCTTTTGAGGGACCCTGCAAATGTTAATGCAATGAAATGAACATATGTGATGGTTATTTTTGCAGTCTACTATATTCTCGAATATGCCTGGAAAATGACTAGAAATCTCATTCATAAGATACCATTTATGTTGACATATTCCTAGAAATGAAATATGATCCCTATGCTGGTAAGAGTGAAAACTAAATGCTTATTCCAAGGTGGCAATGTAATGTCGGTTAACCCGTAAAGCTCCAAAAAATGAAAAATTGTTGAATTTGCGAACAGTGTAGGTCCAGATGAGGTGGCTCATAATCACCTCATCTGGATCTACACTGTTTGCTCTATAGTCTTTGAATTCTCTATATGATATAGCTTGGACCAAACATTTTTTAAAATTTCTGCAGACGTAAATTTTGTCGTCTGCTTTTTTGGCGCTTTAAGGGTTAACATCATGCAACCAAGTTATGGCACAGAACATGAATAAGTAAGTTGAAAATTATGTTCAGGCAGTATGAAAATTTTATGTTATGATTTGAACACTGATTTTGTTCTATTCAAACATGGCCTAAAACAGCTATGCACATGGGTATCTGTGCAAGAATGTACTTGAAACAGCTTGTTAAGCTCAAATACCTTCTGCATCAGATATAGATTCTTGCAATATTTCTCAAGCCATTCAATATCTGTTGCATATGTTATCTTACTTTTCAGTGGAAAAGTTAAAAGAGAGTGCAGAAGTACAAGATAATATAATTCAGTCATCTTACAAGGAAAGGTAATAAATTGTAGTGTTTGGAGAGGTGATTTCTTGCCTACCTCCCGTATCCAATATACCATAAAAATTGAAAATTTGGGACACCTGAAATAATTAATAGCCTGCAGTTCTTGAAATGGAACTGTTTCTCAAATGTTCCCTACACACCTGGGTCCTATTGTTCAAGGCAATGATATTTTTGGTTGAAAAAAATGTGTGAAGCTTATATTTGTTGTTAAAAAATTGGAGAAACTTTTGTGGTGCAAAAGCTTCTCACATTTTTTCAACAAAAAAATATTGACATATTTGACATATTAACATTTGAAATTTTAAGGAAAAGTGAACCTAAAACACTGTTAGTTTTGAACAACCGTGCCCTGAGTTGCTGAGTCTAACCAAAGCCAAATAGCCAATTTATAACAGCATGTGGCTGGCCTTTTATGGAAAAAAGGGGTGGGGGAGAGAGTGGGGAAAGAAGGCTAAGGAAAAAAAATAAGAAGAAAAATGAGCAGAAAATATAAAACATACTGCAGATCAAAACCACTATTGCTGAAGATCAGAGTAAGACTTTCTTTAACCATTTCTTCATAAATTGCAGGTATTAGTGATGAGCAGATGCAAATATAGCAGTTTTGTAACATATACCATTATTTATTTATTCATTGATTAGACAGGATTTTCCAACTCTAGACTGACCCCAGTTTTCTAAATCAGTTTTGTATAATTCTGCTATGAGATGGGGTTTTCCCTCTCAAAACAATCCCGAAAATCTAGCTCCATCTTATAAAGATGGAGCTAGATTTTGGGATTGTTCAGGAAGGGAAAATCCCCATCATACAACCGAATAAATTCAATATTTTACCACAGGTTATCAGACAGCTGGTACAAATTCTTGAAGTCTACTTCACAGTCAGGGGAAAAACAGTCATATGACCTTCAACTTGATCAAAGTCAGAAGTCAAAACATACTGTTTGGGATAAGTTGCCATGGAAACGAAGAAAAGAAACATCAGTAAATGAGGAGACAGGTAGACTATATGTTAAATTCTATAGGCCACACAGAATTTGGATTTTACCGGTAACCCAGAATTTGACTTATAATTATTCATTGTTTTGTATCATATGACATCGCTGTTATTCAGTGGATAACGTTGCATCATAAAAATCGTATGACCACATTTGTAATAACATTTTGGTGTGTACTTGTAATCTCATTGTTAATGACTGTGTCAACAATGCATATTCTTATTGAAATGATAATCATTTTGAAGGGTCAAATGAAAAACAGAATCTTACATGAGTGGTCATCTCATATGAAATTTATGAAACTTGTGGAAAGCTTGTTTCTTAAATTTCATATGAAATGACCTCTTGTGTAAGATGCCGTATATATTTAACTGACTGCTTGTTTGTTCCATTGTTAAATGTTAATTACAGGTAGCTCAGTTAGCTCATAAATGTTTCTGTAGAAAATCAGACTTTTGATATGGGTGTGTTTTAAGAACAATTCTTTAGTTAAATTCTCTTTATACTCCATAAATAGAGGATCTTACACAAGTGGTCAGTCCATATAAAGTTTATGAAATGAGCCCTCGGTTTGTTTCATAAATTTCATATGAAATGACCTCGAGTGTAAGATTCTGTTTATCATATGACCCTTTAAAATGGAGTTTATCGCCTTCAAAACTAACATTGTTTCAACAAAAAATAAAATAATCAAAACATTATTACATGTGTGGTCAAACGATTTTTATGACACAACGTTATCCACTGAATAACAGTAACATCATATGGTAAAACATTTTTTGTGATCCCTCACACACACAAACAAATATAAAATGCACACACACAATTACTAGGACTGCACTGTTAGAGTTAATTGGCTAGTAGATAGGCATTAAGTTTAATGGTTGCCTGATAGAATAAGTGGACCTCCAGGTTCAAGGGTGGAAAAGTTTAATTATAGAAATTGATTGATTAATGTGAATGGGTAAATCTTCATGTTTTTCTGCCATTTTAAGAAAGGAGAACAACTACCATGACTTGCTGTTTGGTTCCCTTGATGATGCAACCCTTCCAAATAGGGGCCTGCTCTTAAAGGAAAGAATTTGCTCTGAGGAGCAAATTCTTTCCTTCAACAGTTGGCCACCTGTGAAAAGAGACACAAAATGAAACTAGCAGATTTGTTTCCTCTGAAAGTGTACCTATTCACCATAAGGGTTAAGTTATCCTTGTAGCTAGAGCTACACTTAAGGTAAAGAATTTGCTCCCTTTTGAGATAAGATCCTATAAGTTAAATCACCTTTCAGAAGGGAAGCAAATACTTTTGGATCCCATTTATCTCCCTTGTTGTTTGTTGATTCACTAATAAATGAGCCTTGACACAACAAAACCAACAAAATGGCATGTTCACCTAGCATAGGCTTAGATCAGCCTGGGCATCAGCCAGTCTGAAAAGAGTCTTCGCTCGGCGCACATGCCACTTTGTTGGTTTTGTTGTGTCACGGCTCATATATATTTAGGGGATGTTCACACCAGTTTGGTCAACCTAGATGCCACTCAGGCACACAAGCTGTCGGCTCAGGAAAAATGGCCAACGGGATTTCTAACACAGTATTTCCAACTAACACTGAGGACATTCAAACAGTCAAAGTCAAAGATGTATAGCAAATTTAAGATATTTGAGACTTTGTTTCTGTGTGTGTTGCTGAGTTTGATTTGGTTCCAGCTGCCAAGATCAGAAAATACTTTAAGAGATAGGATGGGACTGGTGAGTAGAAATACAATCAATCCTGTCTTAAGCAAGTACCCAAGGGAAGGGACAAAATTGCTTGCTTAAGGCAGGTGCTTGCTTAATACAGGTCAATTTACACTGAATATGCTGCTTTGGGAAATGAAGTATTGACCTTTTAAGACAGGTTTTGCTTAACAGAGGTGGCCTTTAAGACAGGTCTGACTGTAGTTAAGTTTATTGACTGTATTTATGTTTATAGTATAAAGTATATAAAAAAAAAAATATAGTGTCCGGTTGCTCAAAACTAACAGTGTCATTGTTCAAAGATACTTTACAGTGCAACCTCTCTACAACGCCCAACATCCGGAACAACCAAAGCTGGCTGTTGTAGAGAGATGGCTGTTGTTCGGAGTGTGTGACTCACGGGCTTTCAGTTGGTATTTGACCACTGAGTAACAGTAAAGCAACATTTTTAATGATGTATATGTCTTCAAATGTAAATATTTTGTGTGATCTTCACATTTACCATGAATATACATCATTGCTATTAGCTGATAAGTGACAAATGGTAAAATATCGCTTGGTAATTGAAAAATAACCGTACTCCACCATAAAAAATTGGCCGTTACAGAGGTAATAATGACCGTTTTTCATCAGAATTGCGACCCCTGACCAGAAAAGAGAGGTGACCACTGGTCAGAAGTGAAAAATATAGGAAATGAAACGGGAGGAATTGAAAGTGACCATTGTTAAGAGGTGACCGTCGGTGGGAGGTGACCGTTAGGGGAGGTTTAACTTTATTTGCAAAATAACTGGTAGTTTTTGCCAAAACAATTTGAGAAGCTTTTGCAGTTGAATTGCAAAAGCGCTTCAATTTTTCAGCAAAAAATATTACTGCTGTTGATTCTGTGAATAGTGTAAGACGTAACAAATCCTGAACTAACAGCTTCATTAAGCTAACGATGCTTTGAACAACCTGTCCCAGTATTTTAGATTAAGAATGAGGTGAAATAGGACTCGTGATATCATGCTAAAGGTCCTAATAAATGGGTCTTTTAACATTTCAGATATTCTACATATCCATGCATTGGGGATTCACACCATTATTTGATGCAGTAACATCATGTAAGTATGCCTAAAATTTACACCTTGTTGGCTTAAAGATCTTTTTTTAGGACATGTAAAATTACCATAAAAATGTATAGAATTTTTTGTTGTCATCAGTGAAGGTTTCTGGACATATACATTTTGCAAACTACATTGATTTAAGAACACAGTAAGCACTAAGCACATCATTGATAAAGCAAAATGTGCCAGGTTAAAAAAGGTCTTCATTTATAGTTTTGAAATGAAATGGGTTGAGAAAATTCCTGGAGAAATGAAGTTTCTTCACTGAGGTGAATGGGCACTACTTTTCGTGGACACAGCTCTGCCATTTTTTTTTGCCTACCTTCTCAGTGGCTGTCAACTCCTAGAAAGAGTTTGTTACTCTAGGGGCAGATTGCTCCTTATAGACATCCTTTTAGAAGTGTTTTATTCATTCATGAAAGGAAATATACGAAGTTTCTATTTAAAGAAATAGCAGAAAAACATACTATAAACTTTAAATGCATTATGATCTGAGTAGCTTCGTGTGAAACCATACATACCGTATTTAAGAATGTTTAAATGCAAGTTTGCAGAATGGCAATTTGGCAAATTTGTTGATTTGTCTATCTATATGGCCTGGGGATTCATAGATACAACTTGTAAATGTTGTCCAATAGGGAAAGAAATAAGCAGTGTCTAATTCCACTCTAATTAAATATTTTGACCAAAGGCCTTCTTCAGTAAAACGGAACTTTGTAAAGAATTACATGTTAGCAGCCATTACGCTAGACAAACTGGAAACAAACAATGTGAGATCGGATGTCTTACCCCAAATCAAGCATCATTAGGTGCCAAAGAACGTCCAACGGAGTAGGAAACAAAGAGAGACAACCATGCAGCGTAGTACATGCAACCAATCTGCGCATATTACCTCACTCCCATTAACACACACTATTGTTTACTCCAACAGAAGTGAATGCAAAGACATGCCCAGAAAGATATACAAGGAGCACAGATACATTTCCAAGTTATACTGCTATTTTTACAAGGGGAGGCAACTTGTCTGACATCCTGTTTACTACCCTGAGCGACAAAACCCCTGCAAGAATAGGGGTGTCTCTCTCAGTTCCCTACTCCACTAGACATTCTTTGGCGCCTATTGGTGCTTGTTTTGGGGTAAGACGTCAGGTCTGATCTCACATTGTTTTTTTGCTGTTTGTCTAGCGTAATGGCTGCTAACATGTAATTCTCTAGGATGTTCCATTTTACTGAAGAAGGCCTTTTGCCAAAATATTAAAATAGAGTGGAATTGGATATTGCTGATATATAGCTAGTTTATGGGAACTGGGAAGACTCTGGTATGGCTACTTTGATGTGCAGGCTTAACTAATTCTTCTCTGTTCACACATTTTGTGACATACTTCGTCACATAATGCCACTCGTATGAATTTCTTTCAGTCCCTTCAGAAAAGATGGTGGTCTTTAAAGAGAGAGCGGCTGGATGGTATCGTCTCAGTGCCTACTACCTTGCCAAGATGACCAGTGAACTTCCATTAATACTCATTCAGCCGTTACTATTTCTCTGTGTTGTATATTGGGTCACTGGGTTGAACAGTGTAGCTGCTTTCTTTGCCACAATAGGGACCATATTTGTACATTCCATTGCTGGCCAGGTAAATAACATTTTCTTTGTACATATGTTTAACCCTTAAAGCGCCAAAAATTAAAATATTAAATTTGCAAACAATGTAGATCTAGATGAGGTGGCTCATAATGAGCCACCTCATCTGAATCTACACTGTTTGCCCTCTAGTGTTCGAATTCTCAATATGATATCGCTTGAACGAAACATAATTTGAAATTCTGCAGACGTAAATTTTGTCGTCTACTTTTTGGCCCATTAAGGATTAAAATGTATTGCTCAAAAATGCTCAGGATGATACTGCTGACTCATATCACTGAACAAAAAAAAACAGCATTTATACTGACATGATGATTGCAGCTTGTTTGGTTGGTTGGTTGTTTTGAGTTTAATGGCTCTTTGAGACAGTATTTCAGTCTATATCGAGCCATCTCCCAGAGACAGGGAGAAAGAAAAGAGATGAGACAAACAACCCCCACCCACACCTACTGCAAGCAGAGTAGGCCCTTACCCTACTTTTATCCAAATTAGTAGGATGCCCTGGCACTGAAAGTTTCCCAGTACCATCGCCCAACTGCAGCCACCCCTGATGATTACGGCACAAGGATTTTAAAATGCAATATAGTTCTTGATAAGCATGGTGAATGTGTAGTTGAAGACTTTGGTGATGAAGGGAGAGGTGGTGAGGTATAGTTTTATATTACGACCACTGTAGCTAGCAGGAGCAATACAGAGATCACTTTCCAGCATTGCCTTTGTCTACCCACTCAGTTTTTCAGAGACTGAAGGAACTTTATACCAGTTTATGTCATTGATTGCTGTCCTTGACCTACTTTTCACATGGCAGGAATGACATACAGTAGTATTTGAGCTGTGACATGACAAAACCAACAAAGTGGTTGTGCACCCAACGCAGACTCAGATCAGCCTGGGCATCCACCCAGTCTGATCAGAGACTTCGCTAAGTGCTTCAAGTGTAGCAAAGGGTCTAAGCTAGCTCCACGCAAGTGCCTAAAGTGTAGTAAAGGGTCTAAGCTAGCTCCATGCAAGTGCTTAAAGTGTAGTAAAGGGTCTAAGCTAGCTCCATGCAAGTGCTTAAAGTGTAGCAAAGGGTCTAAGCTAGCTCCATGCAAGTGCTTAAAGTGTAGTAAAGGGTCTAAGCTAGCTCCATGCAGAAAGCGAAGTCTCTGATCAGACTAGGTGGATGCCTAGGCTGATCTGAGTCTGCGCTGGGCGCATAACCACTTTGTTGATTTTCTCGAGTCATGGCTCATCTGTCAAATTCTTATCTTAAGACTGTACAAGAAACGTGTGTTATGGATGTTATTTGAATTTCATTGCTGCTTTGTTAGAAAATGCAGCTGGAATGGCAAGCATTGCAGGGGTCATATTTATAAAATGTCTTTTTTAGACTGTTCCTCCAGAGCAAATTTCATAGTTGTAGGGAATCTCCTTCATAGAAATGTAGCCATAGCAACAGCATAGCTACCACATAAGTCGTTTTATAAATACGGCCCCAGATCTAGATCAAAAGCAGTCTCGGTCAACACTATTCGAGTTACGGAGTTACTCTGTTCCAATATTTAATCATTATTGTATTGTCTATCTTTCAGAGCATTGGTCTTTGTGTAGGAATATATTGTATGGATATGAGACGTGGGATTTCTATTTCAACAGTTATGATCATGTTTATCATGTTACTAGGTAGGTATTAGAAATCTTCAAACGGGAAAAATTATAGAATTTTCGGACCTATATTACATCTCTGCGAAAAATAGTATGTTTATATTTGAAACAATACGGCATTACACGTTTATACGATCATCTATATTTTTAGGGTGCCTTATCTGTGGCAGCCATAGTTTTAGAAACCTTAGAGCTAAAATAGGATGCAGAGGGACCACCTGTCTTAAGCAGCCACTTTGTTTATGACTCTTTGTGTGACCGCATATCTTAGGATTGTTTAGTGGGGCTAGTTTAGCATCACATTAAGCACTTTTTTGGACATCTTTTTGCATTTTTGGGTCAATACAAAGGAATTTCTTATGAATAAAACTCAGCAGACAGTCGATTTTTGTGTATGTGATAAATCATAACCAATTATTAATGAATTATCACACTGTACATATAGTTCCTGCATTATGGTATACTTGTTTACGTATGTCTTCACCTATTTATGGATATAGGACATGGTTTGCTTTGCAAAATATGTAAGAAAAGAAACAGGCCTAGCCTACATCCTTTTCTTTGGCTACAAGGCTTATTTCTTGCCTTTAAGTTTCCAATAAATGAATACTTCACATTACAGGTGGTTTTTATTCTCGTCACTTGCCATTCTGGTTAGACTGGGTGAAATACCTCGCCTTTCTTAATTACACATTCCACTGTTTAATGTACCTGGAGTTTAGTGGAGAGTCTTCTGTCAGGTAAGAATATAATACAGCATTTCTTCCTTTTTGAGACAGGTTTTTTCCCTTCAATGGATCTAGATATGAGCCGCGACACAAGGAAAACAACTAAGTGGTTGTGCGCTCAGCGCAGACTCAGATCAGCCTGGGCATCCACACAGTCTGATCAGAGTCTGGAGGTAGCTTAGATCCGTAGCTACCCTTAAGTGCTTAGCAAAGAGTCTGATCAGACTGGGCAGATGCCCAGGCTGATCTGAGTCTGCACTGGGCACACAACCACTTTGTTTGCTTTCTCATGTTGCGGCTCATAATTTAGATTGTTTTGGAAATATGGTTAAGATGATGATGATGATGATTTAATATTTAACTGTCAACCCACTGGATCATTTCATTTAGAGGCAATATGGTTAAGGGTACTCTCTCTCTCTCTCTCTCTCTCTCTCTCTCTCTCTCTCTCTCTGTGAGTGAGTGTGTGTGTGGAGAGTGAAGAGTGGTAGGGACAGGGAGCAGGTTTGGGTTGGGGAAGAGGACCAACAGAAGCAGCGTTTTAATGTTGCTTTCAACAATTTTTAGCTGTATCACAATTGTCTCTAGCTGTGACAGTAAGCTCAATACTTTTTAGCTCGCCTGTATAAAGTACAGGAAGAGCTATTGTTGTCACCTTGGCATCACATCTAAATGGGTTTTGGTTGAATTTCTTATGCAAGGGTGTCTTGTATATGAACAGGTCTTGTTTACAGTGCTTCTTTACTGTAGTATTTCCTTGAACAAAATGGTACCACACTACACACAGTCACTGAAATTGTTACAAGTCAGTCTTAGTCCCCTTCATTATGTTAAGCACCAAGCAGAAGAGGGGCTGTTTCAGTGGCTGAGATTGGAACCTGTGACATCCCAACTGGCAAGAGGAAGCTCTGCCCATTTGACTGTACTGAGTTTTTAAGGATATGATTGCTTAATATGCTAGGGTAAAGTTGGGTAAATTCAGACAGTGGGTAAATTTGGACATACCATTGCAAACAGTGAAAATTTAGATGAGACGGCTCATAAGGAGCCATTTCATTAGGATTTTCACTGTTTTCCCAGTTAATTTTGTTTTAATTCCAAACAATTGACATAGATAGGAAGCAATGTCACTGTCCAAATTTACCCGCTGTCCGAATTTACCCGACTTTACCCTAAGGTGAATTGGTATACTTTCAGGGGAAGCAATGCTGCCATTTTTGCCTGCCTTATCAGTGGGGGTCAACTGTTAAAGGCCTGACTTTTCAGTGGGGGTCAGCTGTTCAAGGCCTGACTTTTCAGTGGGGGTCAGCTGTTCAAGGCCTGCCTTTTCAGTGGGGGTCAGCTGTTAAAGGCCTGACTTTTCAGTGGGGGTCAGCTGTTCAAGGCCTGCCTTTTCAGTGGGGGTCAGCTGTTAAAGGCCTGCCTTTTCAGTGGGGGTCAGCTGTTAAAGGCCTGCCTTTTCAGTGGGGGCAGCTGTTAAAGGCCTGTCTTTTCAGTGGGGGCCAGCTGTTAAAAGCCTGCCTTTTCAGTGGGGGTCAGCTGTTAAAGGCCTGCCTTTTCAGTGGGGGTCAGCTGTTAAAGGCCTGTCTTTTCAGTGGGGGCCAGCTGTTAAAGGCCTGTCTTTTCAGTGGGGGCCAGCTGTTAAAAGCCTGCCTTTTCAGTGGGGGTCAGCTGTTAAAGGCCTGCCTTTTCAGTGGGGTCAACTGTTAAAGGAAAGAATTTGCTCCTCTAGGAGCAAATTCTTTCCATTAAGAGTAGACCTTATTTTGGACGGGCTTAGTCTTCCAGGGAATCAAATAGAAAGTCTTAAAAGTTGTCCCCATTTGTAAAACTTGCAAAAAATAACATAGGTGTACCCATATGCCTTTAATGTTTCTGTTTCAGATGTGCAATATCAACCAATACTACACAGTCTAATTTCGAAACCTGTCAACAAGTCAACAGTACCATAATTCCCTCACAGGAAGTACTGGAGTATTATGGGATAGACCAGCCATTTTGGCACTACTTTTTACCGTTGTTTGCCTTTTTAATTGTTTTTAGAGTTTTAGGTTATTTGTTACTGAGATTTTATCAAAAACCCAGTTGAGATTAGGGGCGTAGCTAGGGGCAATTACACAGTACGCACAATAATGTTTTATACTTTTATACTCATTGAGGGCAATTATAGTGGGTTAAGACGCTAAGATATTTCAAATTTTCGTGTCTGTATGCAGTTAGTATTAAAATTATGCCCAGTTTACAATATTTCAGCATGAAAATACACAGGTGTATGTTGAAATTTTGTCAATTTGACAAAATTTCAATACGCACTTGCGTATTTGCGTATAGGTAGCTACGCCCTTGGAGATCAACCTGGTTTATACTCTATTCTTTGTTGTTAACCCTTAAAATGCCAAAAAAGCAGATGAGAAAATTTTTGTTTGTAAAAAGTTTCATCCAAACTATATGATATTGAGAATCCAGAAGCTGCGTCATCAGTATTTACCCTGTTTGCAGATTCAGTGCACTTTAAGTGTTAACATACTCATTTGAGATTTCATAATCAGCGTTAAGCCAATTTTCGGATGATATGAGTTTGCAAAAGAAGTCTTTCTGTCAAGGCTGAGATTATTCACAATTTATTAGACAGTAATGATTTATTAGACAGTAACGATGCGTTACTCATTTGAGATTTCATAATCAGCATTATTTTGTTCACAAGATTAGCCAAATTTTTGAATGATATGAGTTTGCAAAAGAAGTCTTTCTAACAAGGCTGAGATTCTTCACATGATTTATTAGATGTTTTGTTATGCTGATATATTGACAGTAGCTAAACTTCTACTCCCAAAATTTTGGCTTATTCGAAGCATTATTTATTGTAATCAGAGATTGGTATTAGGAAGGGGTTGAATGGTTATTCTTTAATACCATTGTTTTTTTTTTCCATAAAACTAATGATGGGCAACATATTTCTAATGGAGCATGTTGTTTTGCCATGCTTTTCATTGGAAATGCTTGATTGTGGCAGTTCTTATGTCAAACAGCCATGTTGAACTATTTCAAAATTAAGAGTATTCGCAAATATCTGACTAAGGAAGCCACTGAGGTCTTATGTCTGTCACTGATCATTTCCCACTTGGATTATTGCAATGTGATTTTTTATGGCATTTCCCAGACTGAATTAGCCAAATTACAACGCATTCAGAATATGTGTGCCAAACTTGTACTTAATCGAAGCAGGTATGACAGTTCAAAGCAGTCATTGTATGATCTTCATTGGCTTCCTGTCAAGGCAAGGATTAATTTCAAGATTCTGACTTATTTGTTTAATTGCTCTGTGGGAAACGCCCCCGAATATTTGACCGAACTTCTGACTAGCAAAGTTTCCAAACACACACTCCGATCCTCAGAATCTTTAGTAGGTTGCTATGAGATGCCATACAATAAGAAAAAACCTTTTAGTGACAGAAGCTTTAGTACTGTTGGGCCAAGGCTGTGGAATACACTACCTTTGAAACTCAAACAATGTGAATCAGTGGACAGTTTCAAAAAACATTTGAAAACATATTTCTTTGAGGACTTCTTTAACTTGTTTTGAAAGCAGCATATGACTGACTATAAACCGTGTGGCAGTGATGCACTATAATAATGATTTAATGTGACATACAAAGTTCTCTAAATTTGATATATATATGTGTTTGTAAAACGCCGGTGAATATGTATTTTATATGTAGAATTAGGCGTTTAAGCAAATAAACAAGTTTCAAGTTTCTTATGAAGGGCAGCATGTTTTATAGACATGTTGTGCTCTGCATTTGGACTTCCTACCTCTGTAAAAAGGTAAAGGTTTCCCATAGTCTAATTACCATAGGGGCAGTGGGGGTTAGAGACCCACTGTATCTTGGGCACAGCTGATGAAAGGCGGAGCCCATCTCTCTCCTTTTACTGCCTTATCCTTCCCTGATTCGAAAAAGGTACCCATTTACTGCTGGGTTGACAGAGTTTTCCAGTCGTTGGATTGCGACAGTGAGCCGCCAACTCACGACCTTCCAGCGACTTTCTGCACCATAACCAAGCCACTCTAACCACTCGACTACAGCGCCTCTTAGTTCAGATGAGGGGCAGCAACACGGTTTTTGTGCAGGTTTGAAAATATTTACCCCAGAATTATCTCCTCCTTTAAAGTAGTAAATTACATTAATAACTACTGTATTAATTTGGTTTTTAGACGGGAGGTTTTCCCTTCCCTAAACAGTCCAAAAAATGTAAATCCATTTTCCAAGATAAATCTCGATTTTTTGAGATAGTTATGGAAGAAAATAACCTATGTTATAGCCGATTCATACCAGACTGATTTACATATTTTGGATAATTTTAGAATGGAAAACTCAACATCTGATAGCCAAATAAATGCAGTTGCCTACTTGAGTGAAAGAATAAGATATATCCTAATGTGCTTAAATATTGGGACACCTAAAAATAATTAATTTTCCATTTAGAACAAATGAAAATTAATGGTTTTAGGTGTCCTAATACTTAAGCATATTAGGGTACCATATACCATTGTTAAATGTTAAACAGATCATTGGTCTTTGTATTGTTAAGTTTTGTTTTGGAATGAGTGTATGAACTCTTGTAAGAATATTTACATGTACATTTATATACTCATGATATGGTTATCCCATTTATAAAAGATCTCTTCTTTAGGACCAAAGTTTTGCAAAAAGGTCCTATAGCCAACTACATACCATGAACAGAGCAGACTGATTAGTCTACCAGCGGTTCACAGATTGTGTATACAGACAGCACGTTGATCAAGCTGTACATATACACAGGTTGAGTCAGAAAATATTGGTCAGGCTGTATTGATTTACACGGTCTGGTTGTTCAAAACTAACAACATTGCTTGTTAATGAGACGTTAAAATTTTGTAACATATTGTGTGCAACACACTGCCATTTTTTGCAGAAAAAAATGGGAGACGCTTTTGTATTGCAAAGGCTTCTCACTTTTTTTAGCAAAAAATTTGAACACACTTGATTTTATGTGCACTGGAAGACTTAAAAAGTCCTCGACTAATGACTTCATGAAGTTAACAATGCTCTAAACGACGAGGACCTGGTTTGCTGATCACATGTGCAGTAAGGTACCTTTGTGCACTGCAGCTCACTATATATACATATCACTGTTAAAAATGTGATCTTTGATGCCTAAATATTTATAATATTTAATATATTTTATATGCTTGGATGTACTGAGATTGTTTTATTGGTCAGTGTATACACAGATGAATTTCATGTGTAAAATATCAATACTCAGAGAATCTCCTTTTTTTGTGCTTGTTATGTTGGTTTTACTGAGATTGTTTAATGGTCATTGTATACACAAATGAATTTCATGTGTAAAATATCAATACTCAGAGAATCTCATTGTTTTTGTGCTTATTGTTGTTATACTCATGTTATATACCGTATATGCGGTAATTTTCGCAGGTTCAAATTTTCACGGTTAAGGGTCAAAAACATAAACATTAATTTTCGCGATTTTCAATTTTCACGGGTAGCAACATGCGCGAAAAGCAAAACTACTTCTTTTTCACTTGAGCCAGTTCTTTCATTAACCTGCGGCAGCCCTGCCTGCCGCAGGTTAATGAACGAATGGCTCAAGTGAAAAGTGCTAGCAATTACCGAAGCAAACAGAAACAAAATATATGAACACTGTGTCTACAGAAGATAGTTTGTAAGAAACTGGAAATTATTTCGCGATTTTAATATTCGCGGTTTCTAAATGACCGTGAAATACCGTGAAAAATGGATTACCGCGAAAATTACCATATATACGGTATTTACTCTTTTATGACCAGTGGACTTGTCCATCTTTATTATTTGGGTAAGTTTATTTCAAGTTTTGTTGGGTTTCTGGTGAATGTTTTCACTTTTATTGTACTTTGCATAGAAATTCCTGTGAAATGAATCAAAGACAGACCACCCTGCACAGATAGGTCAATTTTTCCTGTTTGGGTGTTAAGGCTATCTTCAGAGAAAGCATCAAATGCTATTTTTATGTGTGTGAAGAGTCAAGGGGTGCTATTTTTATGTGTGTGACAATAGTCAAGGGAGGCTGTTTCTTCCTTGTCCATCTGTTCCCTATAAAAAAGTATGTATTGTAAACTACTCCTGAACTCTTTCTTTGAGCAATCAATCTGAAACTTTGCACATATGTTGCAGACGTATTGAAGATGTGCATGTGCCTCTTTGAAAAAGAAAAAAAAAAAATAAAAAAATTTTTTTCAAACTACGAAATTTTTCAGGATCAAGCTACTACAGGATGACAAGTTAGTATTATCAACTACTTCCACAGTTTTAAGCAGTCAAGTCAAAACTTTGTATAGATGCTACATACTGAAAATGTGCATGTGCTGTGATCTTGGCTTTGCAAATACATCATCCACAATTTCATAAAACTATCAACTCACCTGGGTTCTCACTGAGCCAGGATCTTGGTAAGACAAATTCTTTAATACCTCTTGGCTTAGATATTTACTTGGCCTTTAGAATGACTTTAACCAACTTAAGCAGTATGGAACAATTTTTGTGCTCTTTGATGTGTGTCATACAAACATGTATTCTTACATATCAAACATATCTATGTCAGTGCTTTGCAAAAATATTTTAGACCAGTTTATTTTTTATACATTTGAGCTGTGAAATGGCAAAACCACCAAAGTGCCATGTGCGCCCAGCGACGACTCAGATCAGCCTGGGCACCCACCCAGCCTGATCAGTCTGCGGTGCGCTTAAAGGGTAGCTAAGGGGTCTAAGCTACCTTCAGGCGGACAGCCAAGACTGATCTGACTTGGCAGATGCTCAGTCTGATCAGAATCTTCCCTGGGCGCACATGCCACTTTGTTGGTTTTGTCTTGTCGTGGCTCATTTTACTCAGGTTCATGAATATTTTATTCAGAATGTTTGTTATGGTAACTGTTGGTGGAAATATATTGTGTTTGTTACAATATTTGATGTCTTGTCAATATATGTTTATCAACAGAAAATATTTCTTTGTTTTCCTTTATGGCCTTACTTGCTCCAGAACACTGGTTTTAAGAGACTGCTACAGCCTTTTTATTCACTTTCTCACATTTTGAAGCCATATGAAACAAGCAAACTCATTGAATTTATATCCCCCGCCGAAGTAGCTCCAAGTTGTGTATGGTTTATTTCAAGTTTCATAAAAATTCGTTCACTGGTTACATAGTTACGGCTAAACTAATGAATTTAAATCAAGGGCAATAACTCATGCTTGAGATCATTCTAATAAAATTTGCCTCAGCATCTCCCCATTATGATAAAACGTATCTATATTCAGATTCAAGAAGGTTTGTTCATTGGTACCTTAGTTAAGGCTAATTTGTAGTATTTTAACACAAATAAAGGGCAGTAACTCAAGCATTACTGAGGCCATTAAGACAAAGCTTGATGTGTACACCGTTTTATGACAATACACTATTGTATTTTCATGAAATTCCATTCATTGGGTACTTAGTTACGACTCAATTTGCTGGTTTTAAAGCGATTCAAGGGCAATAACTCATGCATTACTAGTGATTCTGAGAAAATTTCACATGCACCACCATGTTATGGTGAGCCATATTCATTACAAGTTTCATAGAAGTTCATTCATTGTTTTCTTATTACGGCTGAATTTAGCAATTTCAAACTGATCCAAGGGCAATAACTCATGCACTACTGATGCCATACTGATGAAACTTAATGTGCACAGCTGTGTTATGGTGATACATATTTGTTTTAAGTTTCATGAAATTCCAGTGATTGGTTACTTAGTTATAGCTTATTTTATTGATTTTAAAGCAAAGGGCAATAACTCATCCATTACTAAAGCCAATCTGACAAAACTTTGATGTGCATCAGCGCGTTATAGTGATACATACACTACTCAAAATATTTAAAGGAGCAGTTGATATTTCCCCATAGACATTACTACAATATATACCCAGTTCAACGGCCCATAAATTCGACCGCCAGCGGCTGAGAATTCTCCATTCTTTTGCAGGATTTTGAAGAAGGATCGAAGTTTAAGACAACAAGAAATTCAATAGAACTGATGCCCTAATCATTTCCATGGAACAACTTTTGGCAATTTTCGAATTTTCTAAAATTGAGGCATTTTTCTATAAGTCTATAAAATCTCATAAACTGGAGTTAAAACTGATGCTTCCAAAGGGGTCACCTTGCAAGACATTCAGTTTCCTTTATAAAATGGTTGTTTTCAATTGTGGTTGAAATTTTCATGATTTTCATTTGTTTCAAAAATTACATGGTTTATACCAAAATTCCATTTTTTCACAAAAATCAGTCCATGGACATTTGCAGGATAGATATTGGATCAAAATTAGTGTTGTCAGTAACTTCGAGATCCTCTTTAAAAATTGGCAAATTGATCTGAAACTGTGTCTTCGTCTATTGAAAGTAAATGACTCTCAAAGTGGGGATGCCTTGCACTGTCGTCTATGGAAAAATCATTAGGTGCTCCTTTAAATATTTTGAGTAGTGTATTTACAAGTTTCATGAAATCAGATGGACATGGACAAAAGTGTATCCCTCCACCTTTGGGGGGGGCGGGGGATAATTATGGAGCAATTCTATGCTGCATACAACTAAACTGATACATCACAAGTAGTAAGACTGTCTAGCCCAAACTTATACATCATATGAGCAGCAACACGACAAAACAAAGTGGCATGTGTGTCCATGGTAGACTCATATCAGCCCGAGCAGCTAACCAGTCTTTGCTGCATGCTTTAAGGATAGCTAAGATTCTAAGCTAAATCCATGCGGACAGCTGAGACTCTGATCAGACTGGGCAAATGCGACTGTTGTTGTTGTCCTGTCACAGTTCATATAATAACTATTAGAATATGGATTCAGCTGCTACAGCTATTCTTGTTTGTTTGTAAACAGTTATACACCTGGATGCGCAAGACAAAAATGTTAAGAAGGGCCTGAGCACACAGTATAGACCCAGAAGAGACTGCCTATAATGATGAAATCCAGTCAGGGTTTGCACTGTTTGCTATTTCAAAAGTAATATTTGGACACATTGCCTGTTAGTAAAATCAACTTCAAATTTATAACAAGGATTCCGTGGAATGCTATGTCGCACCTGCATTGCATTTCCACAGTAGCAGAGATGATGTTGAGAAGAATTGAGAATAAAAAGAAACAAAATAGTTTCAGGCATTATTCTGACACAAATTTTGTCAAAATCCACCCAATGGTTTTTAAGGTACTGCCATTTTCATGTTTGTGCTATTTTTAGTAATGGTGGATGGAAGCCATCTTTGATGGCCAATTTGTCAAAAACAAAAATAGCTATATGCAAGGATCATTCTGACACAAAATCGGTCCAAATCCATTCACAGGCTCCTGAAATATAGTCATTTTCATGTTTTTGCTATTTTTAGTAACGACAGTGGCGGCCATCTTGGATGATACATTCCCATAAATATGAACAAAAAAAGAGAAAACTCCTTTCAAGAATCATTCTGATTAAATCTGAGCAAAATCCACTCAGTGTTTAACGATTTATCTGCACTCAAGCAAATTTGAGACTCGTAAACTAAAAATAGGTCACTGTGACCTAATTCCGCTACAGATGTTTTTCATTTTCGTAAGTTTTATAAACAAGGTCCTTTTGATGTTCCATGCAAAGTTTCAGCCAAATATACCTTGCGGTTCTAGAGAAAATGTTAATTATGTTGTTTTTCTATTTTTAGTAACAGGCGGCCATCTTGAATTCTCGACCAGGCTGAATTTGTGGAATCTGAAGCCCTGTAGTCTGATCATGCTCCATCTGAAATTTGAGAACCATGGCTGCAGTGGTTTTGGAGAAATTAACTGTACAAATCTTTAACGCCAGGGTTGACGTAAATGTGAACGGACTGACGGACGGACGGACGGACGGACGGAATGACGGACGGAAAACCGGACGCCTATATCGCACCTTGCTAAAGCAGGTGCGACAATAACTGGGATAATTGATTATACAGCAATGATTTTTTTTCACTATTGAGGTGCCAGTATCCTCTGAATTGGGAAATTCCAGTCATTTTGAAAAACTTTGAGTCAACAGGGGTGGGGCTATTTATGGTTGTGTAAATTTTTACAGAAGTAATGCAAACAAGTAAATGTATCTTGTAAGATAATCATTTGGCCTTCCCAAGGAAATTCCTTCTATCAATTCCTCAACTTTCTATAGGGAAAAAAGATACTATTTGAGACTGGGACTGGTGCTGTTTATGGGCATGACTTACATGTATATAGAGAAAAATTCACTGTATAGTGTCCACATGGCTGTAAAAACTATGATATACCACTTATATTTATTACTGGACACTATAAAACGGAGTTCTCCCCTCTATACAGTGACCCCAAGTATCTAAATCAGTCTTGAGAAATTCTACTACAAAATGGGATTCTGCCTTTCAAACAATCATAAAGATCTAGATCCATCTAAAAAGATGGATCTGGATTTTCGAGATTGTTTTGGGAAAGAAAAACATGATGGATCTAGATTTTCAAGACTGCTTTGGAAGGGGACCATGTAACAACCGAAATATGGTACACTGCAGCGCCGTTATACCGCGGACCGATATATCACGGAAATCAGTATAACGCGGTTGTCCTGTGGCTCCCAAATTTTTTCTACAGATCGCGGATTTTTCGGCGGTTTCCGTCGGTGTTCACAACATTGGAATAGAAAATAACCATTAATAGTTAATTGGGTTGTTTACATAATTTTAATCAACAGAGTGTCAAAAGTTATCACAGACAATCAAAGCATCGGTTTTCTTGCCAAGGTGTGAAAGACTTCGATAATTAGTGCATATCACGTGTCACCAATTAGCGAAGGTCACCTCATATACACAATACACAAGCCGACGCTCAGGAAAAAGGCTGTGCGTAGCAGTCACTGATTACTTCCAAAGAAAACATTATAAAAGAATTTTATAAAGGGAAAAAAAAACCAAAGCTTAAACCCGATTTGGTTATCTGTAGGCTGCTTAGAAATTTTTTAAGCGACATCAGTACTCGCGCAAATAAGTATATTATATTCATCCGAAGGTACCTTTTTGCAAGTGTATATACAAGGGAATTAACTCGAACAAGTCTACTTTCGCTCAATCGGACATCCTCGTCGATATAGGTTTAATTCAGGATACGGAATTGGCCGATGTGTTCCGATTGTACTTTCGCTTTGTAAATGGTTTTCAACCGTTTTGCAGCGCATTTTTCACAATAAGTAAGAACATAGGGACTGAAAGCTTACTTCAGCGATGACTTTCGTTGTGTCAGGTAAGCAGTAAACATGTCTATCTACCTCGTAAGGACTAAATAAGCGCTACGAACATGTAAACGTGGGGTTTTTCATTAGTGGGTGGGGTATTTCTGTGAAGATCGTTATTACGCGTGATCACTTATAACACGGTTATATTTTATGTCTCCCGACACCCGCGTTATAACGGCGCTCCAGTGTATATAGCTACAGGATGTTCCAAGAATTCACAAAACAGAACTGGATTTTTTTCTTCATTATTTTTTTTCCCTTTACACAGCCAACACTTCAATGAAAAGTCTATTGTCCTGGCTGAGGTGGTGGAGCCCCAAAGCCTCCCCCTGCCCCTCGGCCACGCCCAAAACCTCCACGACCAGCTCCGCCTCCTGATCCAGCTCCTCCTCTCTGAAATGAAGATTAAATAATTGTTTGACAAGAATAAATGCAACTAAGCCAAGGCACTGATAGAGGTCCAGATTTGGGTGGATTTTGTGGATAGTAATGTTATTTCTGTTCTAACTTTTACAAACGTATGTTGTGACCCCCCATTACAACTGCCTCATCAAGGCAGTTCTAATGGGGGTTACAACATGTTTTATGGACTGTCAGCAGAAGTTTTCTTATAGCTATCTTTAAAACACACCCATATGTTGACATCTGGATCAAAACTCTAGTTACAGACGAGTTTTAATTATATAAAGACAAAAGATATTTTAACAACTTTTGGTTCCTTAGTTGTACAGGCTCAGAGAAGCTTCTACTGAAAATTGAACAAATTTATCTTGAAACACAGGGGTAATACCAATTTGCTAACCTGTGCTGCTGACCCATCTAGTATTGTGCAAAGTAGCTGTCGAGTACTGTGCAAAGTAGCTGTTGACCAAAAATTCAGACAACAAACCAATAATGGTAAACGATACTATTGCTAATGACTGTCAACTGAGCTGATTCTGCTGTCAACTGTCATGGTCTACTGCCACTTTTGCATGCATGATAACTGACTGGCTCTGCCAACAGCACAGGTTAGGAAACTGGTATTATCCTAGTGTGAAACTAACATCAAACCCCATCCACATCTTGAGACCTGGGAATCTCATTACTGCAGGTCAGAATTAATCCAGTGTTGTCCATTTTATTTCTGCTAGTACATTTTCACTGAAGCAATAGCCAACTATCCTTTAAGGAGTTTATATACACTACAAAGATTTGGTTACCAATTTTACCAGGAAGACAACCTGCTCAGAATTCCCTTTGCAGGTAGGTGAATCTGTTTTGGGGCTACACATAAAGGAAAGAATTTGCTCCATGAAAGCAAATTCATTTCTTTAAGAATAGCTCCATATGAGAAGGGAGATAAGCATCCAAATAATCCCCCTAGGAGGGGTTTAAAATACCCTGAATGCTTAGGTTAAAATGCAATCTTCCATTATCTATTTATATTCAGATTCTGATCTATATACAGTAGAACTTCAATGGCTTGAACTCTGATGGCTTGTTAACCCTGCCTGGCTGGAACTCTTTCCTTGGTCCTTAGAGGTCACTGTTTATAGAATCTAACCCTGGGTGGCTAGAACTACCCTTGGCTGGAACTAATTTCCATGGTTCCAAGCCTGTTCGAGCCAATGAATATCTACTGTATTGTCTACATCAGTTACAGCCATAACGGCATTTCCTCAGATATATCAGAAGACCATCGTGATAAAACATCATTTGTAGACATTACAAGATCGCAAACATAACAATCTCATCGTTTTTAGACATGACAATCGCAAGATACAACACCATTTGTAGGCGTGACAATTTTACCCAACATATTAATATCCTTTCAGAATCTAGTCTTAGCCTACAGACATGACTGTACTGCCACTAAAGTCACACAGTATTGCAGATATTGTTAAGGTGGAAGAATATACTTTCAGTGGAAGCAACTCTGCCATTTTCATTAATGCCTCCCTTCTCAATGGGGGTCACTACAGGGATTTCGCTAAGGACTGTATGACTAGTGGTCAACAGGACCAACTTATCCACAATTTAAGTGGTCCTCCTGATGTTTCGGCTATTCTTTGTTATCATGTGTTTTCATTTAATTTCAAAATCAGATGGTCTGCAGGACCAGCTACCAAAGACATCAACTGGTCATGCCCAAAAATCACTGGTCCAGGACCAACCAGAGCTCTAGATAAGAGGAGTATTTGATGATAATTGAAGGATAATTTTTTTTATTTCTCCTTGAAACCATATGTTGTGACCCCTCATCTGAACCGTCTCGTCGAGACGGTTCAGATGAGGGGTCACAACATATGTTTTTATGCAGAAATAAAAATTATCCCTAATTATCATCAAATACCCCCTCTTATCTAGAGCTCTGGGACCAACAGACTTATGGTTAATAAAACCCCTGTCACTAGTTCTCACATTCTGAAGGAAAAAATTTGCTCCTAAGCAAGAAAATTCTTTCCTTTTGGAGGCCTCATTACAGAAGAGCTTCAGCTAGATAAACAAACAGGAAATCACAAAATTTGTTTGCCTTTGTACAAATGGTGAAAAACTCTGCATCTGAACCCATACACCTTTGCTTGAGATGATAAGATTCTGATAATTCCTGATCATTCTCAACCACAAAATGTGTTCCTCAGTAGGATTATTCCAATGAGAGGTCACAACTTTTTTTTAGCAAATAAGAGAATGAGTTTCAAAGCATTGTTAGCTTAAGTGAGTCCTTAATTAGTGATTTATTGAGTCTTCTTGAATACATAGTATCAAGTGTGCTAATATTTTTGCTGAAGAAATGAGGATAGCATTTTCACTGCACTTTTAAACCAAAAATATGGCACAGTTTCTGTCTACAATGCAAATGAAAGTTAACTTCTCATAAACTAACAATTTTTTTTTGGGTTTTGAACACATGAACCCAGATTTTTTAAAAAAATTCTCCCACTTACGAATTGGAATTCTCCTCCAGCACCTGCACCAGCATCAGCCTTCTTGTCACCACCAGCTGGAAAAATAAAACATGGCATTCACCATAAATATTACTTGGGCAGATAGGTCTGAGCAAATAGTGCAGACCCAGATCAGACTGCTCCTGAAGGAGCAGTCTGATCAGGGCCTGTACTGTTTGCAATTACATCTGCATCTTTTTAGGACTGAACTGCAAATGAAAAGCCAAACTGTTTAACTTTTAGGATATTTACAGTAATTAGGTGTCCTAACTTTTTCAATTTTTACCATACTGTGTATTCTTTCAAATTTTCAAACTGTAGAATGATTTATAACTTTGAAGTTTCAATGAAGTGTGAATCTACAAATTCAGTATTGGATTTGCTGTTTAACAATATAAGTTTCATATTCTGAGGTCATGACATGGATTTTCAGTTTAAGTGGAAAGTTGTAGAATATCATCATGTTGTAACTGGGAATTCCACACTGAGGCTAACTGAATGTGCAGCCCTCTATTCCAAGCAATAGTTAGAGAAGCAGATTTTTTTCAGGTGCCAACTGGTCTGATCAAGGTCTACCCTGGCTGCAGTCTAACAATGACAGCTCTAACTCCTATCAGATATAAACTCAGTAACCAATGTTGAAATCATATTCTAATTTTCCATACCACTACCTTGTGATTGTTCAGAAGCAGCAAAGGTAGTGCTGCAAAGTGGCTAAAATGTGACTTTATAGTGGATGAACAATAGTTCTGACTTTTTGTATGTTCATTTGTGACTTACGTGGGCCTCCGGCCTTTCTGTATTCTTGTCTGTCTTGTCCTCTGTCTGGCCGCTGGGGACCATCTGAAACAACAAATTATCAAACTGACTTAAAACTTATTTACTTCTACATACTTTACACAAGAAGGCCACGACATGATGATTAAATGACAGTCACTACGATTAGAACCACTGTGCCATAAGTTTTCAAATCATTTCAATCCTGCAGCTTTACAGTGTCTACATCAGTAAAGCCAAAAGGCATATCCTCATTATTAGTCAGAAGACCATCGTGATAAAACATCATTTGTAGACAAGACAAGCATGATTAATTTTCTCCCCTGATTTGTGTCATCTTCAACTCTAAATAAAAGGCCATCGGCCAAGTGTCACCCGACGTTTGAAATGTGTCACAAACTGCAGCCCTTTATTCAGTTTCAGAGTAACTATATGGCCAAAAACAGAAAATATGTGTATTACAGAACCTGGTCAGCAAATAATAACTGAAGCACAATTACTGGGCCTCTATGAAGTTATAAAATACTTAAGTTTAGAAAGGGGCATTTATGTGTAAAACCAGAAAATATGTGTATAACAGAACCTGGTAAGCAAATAATGATTGAAGCATAAGCAGAGACATATACCCCAATTACTGGGCCTCTATGAGGTTATAAAATACTTGAGTTCAGAACTGGGCGTATATGTGTAAAATCAGGCTACTGAAACTTTAGGCCCTTACAGAATGCCCAAAACATAAGACTGTATACCCAATAACAAAATAACAAGGGCCATAATCCTCTTAATATGAATCTGATGAAAAAGAACAATGCATTTATGAAAATTCAGCCCATTAATATGAATAGTTCTTGAGTTATCCCTTTACCTTTAAGTGAATGTCTATTATCTGTGAAAGGGGAATAACTCTGTCACTAATAAATTCAGTATATCCTAACAATAATCAGAATACTCAATTTACCAAATGCTAATAGCATACCAAATTTCAGCTCTCTCGGTCAAATGGTTCAAAAGTTGGAAAAATACCAAAAACGACAAAGGGCCATAACTTTGTAAAATAAAGGACTATTGAAATTCCAAAATCACATGCACATCTTCAGATCATGATGAAACATTCTGCACAATTTCAAGTCAATCTGATAAAAGATGTGGCAGGAGTTGCGGGGACAAGGTCTGAGTCAGCAAGGGCCGTAACTCCATCAAAAATGGCCGAAACAAAAATAAAAAACCACATGCACATCTTCATATCATAAGAATACAATCTGTAAAATTTCAAATCAATCCGATGAAAGACGTAGGAGGAGTTGCGGGGACAAGATTTCGGACGGACGGACGGACGGACGGACGGAAGGACGGAAAGACGGACGGACGGACGGACTGACACACGGACGGACGAGGGTCATTTCTATAGTCCCCCTCCGCCTACGTCGGGTGACAATAAAAGCACCGCAGGCACTGCATGATACCCCGCCACTGCTGTGCATCCTAACTTATTTTTTGAGATATAAAATAGCTAAAGAGCCACAGAACTGAGATAGACAGAGATATGATGTCCTTACTGTAAATAAATATTAATATAAACCACCCAACAACGTGGAGCATTCTGACCAGTGTAGATTTAGATCAGGCTGTAAAGCATTTCTTTGAGCTGAGAGACTCTGTTTCCTATTCTATGGTGTTAAACATATCAGTGAAGTTTCATTCAGATATTCCATATAGTATAGGAACTACAAGTCAAAAAACATTTTTCAGATCTATCAAGGGGGAATACTCATTAACTGGAAAGGTAAGAGTGATGGTTCTTTGTCACAATATGTAACCTTTGATGTGAAACATACCTATGAAGTTTCGTTCAGATATTCCATATAGTAAAGGAACTACAGATAAAAAAACGTTTTTCAGATCAATCAAGGGCGGATAACTCACAAACCGGAAAGATCAGAGTGACAGTTCCTAGTCACTATATGAAGCCTTTGATGTGAAACATATCTGTGAAGTTTTATTCAGATATTCCATATAGAAAGGGAACTACAGGTCAAAAACCATTTTTCAGACCTATCAAGGGCAGATAACTCATGAACTGGAAAGGTAAGAGTGATGGTTCTTTGTCACAGTATGTAACCTTTGATGTGAAACATATCTGTAAAGTTTCATTTAAATATTCCACATAGTAAAGGAACTACGGGTAAAAAACATTTTTTAATTCAATCAAGGGCGGATAACTCACAAACGGGAAAGGTAAGAGTGACGGTTCTTAGTCACAATATGTTACCTTTGATGTGAAACATATCTGTGAAGTTATATTCAGATATTCCATATAGTAAAGGAACAATAGGTCAAAAACCTTTTTTCAGACCTATCAAGGGCGGATACCTCACAAACTGGGAAGGTCAGAGTGACGGTCCTTAGTCACAATATGTAACCTTTGATGTGCAACATATCTGTGAAGTTTCATTCAGATATCATGAACAGTAAAGGAATAACAGGCCAGAAACCATTTTTCCAATACGAAAAAGGGCAGTAACTCCGTTAAAAATGGACGGATTTTGCCCATTAACAATCCCATACCACTCATCGCCGATAACAATATGTATGCAAAATTTGAAAAAATTCCGTGAATAAATACTCAAGTTATCGATCGGAAATGGTGAGCACGGACGGACGGACGGACGGACGGACAGACGGACGGACAGACACCGAAAGGTATAACATAATACCCCGCCACTAAAGTGTGGCGGGGTATAATAATACTAGAAATACGTCAGCAGTATACAGATGCCCCTGCCTCGACTTTTATGGAGTGACTGGGTCATAAAATATACATCTTGCATATGAGCCGCAACACGAGAAAACCAACAATGTGGTTGTGTGCCCTGTGCAGGCTCAGATCAGCCTAGGCATCCACCCAGTCTGGTCAGATTCTACGCTAAGTGCTTAAAGGGTAGCTAAGGGACTGAGCTACCTCCAAGTGGACAGTGAAGACTCTGATCAGACTGGGCGGATGCCCAGGCTGATCTGAGTCTGCGCTGGGCGCACAACCACATTGTTGGTTTTCTTGTGTCGTGGCTAATATGTAATAGCAGTGTTTTAATAATTGTCAATGACATACTGGCCAAATTTAAGTGTGTTTTTATTACTAACTTCTTGAATGTTCTTGAGGTACATCCTTATAAACAAGATTATCAATAAGAATCAAACTCTGACAAAAACATTAACCTACGCCATATACAAACTGGTTAAAGTCAAAGCTCAGTCGAGCATTAAACATTTTTGGATGCCATTGCCCTTACGTATTCCTGCTGGTCAAAAAGGGCATATCCATACTTGTACACCATAAGCAAAACTTAAGAACCTTTCGGATAAAAATTTTAACCTTGGTCTACAGATGGACAAACTTACTGAGATGGACAGACACAATGTCGCCAGCATGCAAACTTAGAAATGTGGGGGCTTTAAAAATAAAATAATTACCATATCCCTCTTTAGGTCTTGGTCGTGCTGTCTCTGGCCGTGTCTGTCTTTTAAGTGTTGCTGGGACAATCTCGGCTGGCAGGTGGAGAAAATCTCTCAAATACTGGATACCTTCATTTGTTAGGTACCAGTAGAAGTGACGCCAGGCAAACTGCTCTGTGACGTAACCACGTGACTTCAAGGACTGAAAAAACAGAATTAAAAATTCACACAGTGCCCAGATAAGGAAGGCTTCTCAGGATGATTTGGAACTTTTTAGTTGTGAGAAAGGGTTTTTTGTTCCTTTTAAAACAATACCAAATCAAAATCTGTCTTATAAGCCAGATCTAGATTTTTTGGACTATTTTGGCAGGGAAAACCCCCCATCTTAACAGAATAATACAACTGATTAACATACTACAGGTCATTTTGGGATAGGAAATGCCGCCATCTTATAGCCAAATAAATATATGATGCTATATATCCACTGTGTAGGATAATAATGGTTAAGACTCTGGACCCTCAAACTTGAGGATAGTGTTCCAACTTGCGACTGGTGTTTTTTTTTTTTTCTCATCATGATGCCACGCATTTTGTCAGTCTGCTGGCTGAATTACCGTATTCTACCTAATTAGCGCACATGCCTCTATAAGCGCACGCCGTGGCAATTTGAGAGGCATAGGACTATTAATGCACATATTTTTACTGGTTTATCCCTTTGCTTTCTCGTTTACAAGAGCTGAAAATGCAATAGAATATTTAAGTTTTTACTCCTAAATCTTCTCTATCCTTCTACATGTATATCCATACGATTTTAAAGGTTAAGCATCAGAGAAAAGCTGCTTATAAGCAGCTTTTCTCTGATGCTTTACCTTTAAATTCGTTCCCTTCAATATATAATAACCTATTAAAATGTGCGCTTATATGAAAGAAAGTTTACTACAAGTATTTGCCGCCATTCTGAAAAAGTTAAGCGCACACGGCGCTAATAATAAGGTCGATTACGGTACCAATTCTGTTATGAGATGGGGGATCTAGATCCATTTTAAAAGACAAACCTAGATTTTTTTATTGTTTTAGAAGTGAAAAATTCATCAAATAGCAGAATTTCATAAGACTCATTTAGATATTACAGTTCATTCCAGAAAAAGAGTAAACTCCAGTTTAAAGCCAAATACAGTAACTGAAATACTGCCGAAACATTTCATCCATTCAATCAATCTACTTGTTTTGATCTTACTATAACTGCTGGGACTAGTGCACTTTTGAAATATTTGATACCTTGACCCACCTTGAACAGACTCTATGAACCCAAGATTTATTTTCTAAATACTCAGAATTATTTTCTAAAGATAAGCACGAAAGAATAAGCAAGTGCTAAATGAATATAATTTCATCATCTAAGTATATGTTCAATGTTAAGTGTTGGCAGACTGACTGAGGTGAAGACAACATGTTTATGCATCCACCTCACCCATAAATCTGTCCTTTATTCTACTCCCTGTTGACGGCCAAAACTAAAACAATTTTAGTATGGTGCTTTTAGGAAGACTATTATTCTCTGTAATTCATATGACCTGATACTTGGCAAGTCTACAGTTTACTTCTAGTTTTACAGATAAAGGGAAATCAGTATATGCCACAAAATATCCTCAAACATTGTACTGTCATTTGAACAAAAGTGTTGATTCTAAAATGCAGGAAACCCCATTTTAAAGTTGAATTACACAAGACTGATTTACATATTTGCTGTAACTTTGGAAGATTAAACTCAAGTCTTATAACCAAACCAAATAAATACATAATATTGTGTTCAATGTGAAGTGTTGGCAGACTGACTGAGGTGAAGGCAACATGTTTATGCATCCACCTCACCCATAAATCTGTCCTTTATTCTACTTCCTGTTGACAGCCAAAACTAAAATAATATTAGTCTGGTGCTTTTAGGAAGACTGTTATCTCCTCAGTAATTCATGTGACCAGGCCTTCTTTGATGACAGATCTAGATATTTAAGATTGTTTTGGAAAGGATAAATCCATCTTAAAGCTGAATTACAAAAGACTGATTACATATATGCCGTTACTCTGGAAGGATAAACTCAATCTAATAACAAAATAAATATGTAATGCATGTAAATATTTACACTTGCCAATGACTTCTCTTGAATAGATAAACCTTTTAGAGCAACCGGTTCATACAACGATGAATGATAACTGATCATGGGACGTCGTCGTCAAGCGACGTCTTAGCTGAACGAACATCTTGATTGGTCCACATAATGTTCTAATTCGACTGATGCCACCTGATGGCCACAGCTGTTTAACGTAATGACCAAACACATCGTTGCTAACTTTTCTTTCACCCATATTTTGTCTATTCTGCACTAAATTACCACGAAAAAAGCAAGGAGAAAGGGTCTAAAATAAAGTGTAAATATAAGAATTAACATTTGATTTTTCATCTTGTGAAGAAGCCAGTGGCCGGCGTTAAAAATCTATAGGAAGTGCTTTGCGCTTCATGGAATTTTAGCTCTACTTCATCACACGATGAACACTGAAAAATCAAATGTTAATCAATTCTTAAGTGTTGGCAGACTGACTGAGGTGAAGGCAACACAATATGCATCCACCTCACCCATAAATCTGTCCTTTATTCTACTTCCTGTTGACGGCCAAAACTAAAACAATTTTAGTATGGTGCTTTTAGGAAGACTGTTATTTTCTCAGTAATTCATGTGACCAGTTTGGGATTCTACTGTTTACATCTGATTTTAAGGCATTCAACTGATAAAGGGAAATCAGTAATATATTTCTTTGTTTATAAGATAGGATATTTCTCCTCCAAAATAATCCCAACCAATCTAATTCTATCTTATAAGATGGATCTAGATCTTTCAGATTGTTTTAGAGTGGGAAAACTCATCTTAAAGCTGAATTACACACAACTGATTTACATATTTACATATTGCAAGGATTAACTCACTCTGATAACAAAATAAATATGAGGCGGGACACGAGAAAACCAACAAAGTGGTTGTGTGCCCAGCACACTCAGATCAGCCTGGGCATCCGCCCAGTCTGACCAGAGTCTTCGCTGTCCGCATGGAGGTAGCTTAGACCCTTAGCTACCCTTTAAGCGCCTAGCGATGAGTCTGAGCAAACTAGGCGGATGCCCAGGCTGATCTGAGTCAGCGCTTGGCACACAACCATTTTGTTGGTTTTCTCATGTCGTGGCTCATATAATTTATGTTCATTGATAAGTGTTGGCAGACTGACTGAGGTGAAGGCAACATAAGGCATCCACCTCACCCATAAATCTGTCCTTTATTATTCTTCCTGTTGACGGCCAAAACTAAAATATTTTTTTAGTCTGGTGCTTTTAAGAAGACTATTATTTCTCTGTAATTCATATGACCAGATACTTTGTGAGTCTACAGTTTACTTCTAATTTTACTGATAAATGCCTCAAAGTATCCTCATACATTATGTTTGTTGGTATCTTGCCGCTGTAGAAGTTGGGGACAGCAGGATAAGAGGTCTGACAGTAGTGGTTACCCAAGTAATCAAGTTACTGGATCATTACTTGTTTGCAGCAATCTGCTGCTGCAAATGAGTGATCATCGATCGTAATTTGACATAACCCATGAACCACATTGTTATATGTGTGAACTTTTATGTCCAGTTCATGCATTATACTGCATATAGTATGCTCCTTTGAAGCTTTGACTTTCACAAGGACAGCAATAGCAGCTATTGCACCTTGATTAAGCAGTGCATAGAAAATGCCTTCAACATTATCTATGGACTTATTAGTTGATCTACAATAAAACATAGCAAGGGCTAGCCATTGGAGGAAACTGTTGATTCTAAAATACAGGAAAACCCATCTTAAAGAAAAATTACACATGACAGGATAAACTCTGTCCTATTACCAAATATATGAAACACATGTTCTGAACAGTTCATTGTTAAGTGCTGGCAGACTGACTGAGGTGAAGACAACACGTCTATACATTCACCTCACCCATAAATCTGTCCTTTATTCTACTTCCTGTTGACGGCCAAAACTAAAAAAAATTTAGTCTGGTGCTTTTAGGAAGACTATTATTTTCTTTAATAGTAATTCATGTGACCAGATACTTTGGGATTCTACAGTTTACTGTATTCTACAGTTCACTGTTATTTTTATGACATCTGACAGATAAAGGGAAATCAGTATATACCCTAAAATATCATCAAACCTAGTATTGTGTCTCATTGTCTGGTGGTAGTTTGCCAAAGTTAAAGTTGGGGACGGCAGGGTAAGATGTCTGAAAGTAGTGGTTTACCGAGTAATCAGGTTATCAGGTTACCATGGTTACTCAATCATTACTCATTTGCAGCAAATGAGTGATTATTAATCATAATCTGACATAATCCATGAACCACATTTATTGAATGCTCCTTTGAAGCTTTGACTTTGCAAGGACAGCAATAGCTGCCACTGCATCTCCATTAAGCAGTGCTGTGCATAGAAAATGCCTTAAGCAGTGTTTATGAACTTCTTAATTGACCATCAATAACACATAGCAAGGGAATACCTTTTGGACAAAAGTGTTGATTCTAAAATGCAGGAAACCCCATCTGAAGACTGATTTACATATCTGTGGCAACTTTGGAAGGATAAATTCTGTCTTATAACCAAATAAATATGTAATACCTGTTCATTGTGAAGTGTTGGCAGACTGACTGAGGTGAAGACAACACGTCTATGCATTCACCTCACCCATAAATCTGTCCTTTATTCTACTTCCTGTTGACGGCCAAAACTAAAATAATTTTAGGCTGGTGCTTTTAGGAAGACTGTTATTTTCTCAGTAATTCATGCAACCTGATACTTTGGAATTATACAGTATTTTAGGTGTCTCAAAACTTCAGCACATTAAGGCAGACGCCACATTCTGAGGAAAATTAATGGTTTTTAGGTGTCTCAATATTTAACTACATTAGGACAGAGGTCTCATTCTGTGGCGTCTGAACTGGGTCTGCAATATTTGCATTTGTAAAATGCCATGTCTACCTTAAAGTGCTGAAATATTGGGATATTTAAAAACCATTTATTTTCCAGTAGGGACATTAGGGTAGACACTGCATTCTATGGCATCTGAATTAGGTATGCAAAGTTTGCATTTGTTCTCAAAACAGGTTTCCAGTCTAAGGGTTACTGTTAATTGGTATCTTTCTGGCAAGGTTGTTTGAAACTAATGACATTGTTAATGTTTCGTTAAGTTTTCAAACCTTAATATCTCAAATATGCCATCCGTTTTTGAAAAAAATGTGAAAAGCTTTTGCACTAACAACGTTAGTTAATGTTTCGTTAAGTTTTAAAACCTTATTATCTCAAAAATGCCAACATTTTTTGTTGAAAAAAATGTGAGAAGCTTTTGCACTGCACTGCAAAAGCTTCTCACATTTTTTCAGCAAAAATATAGGTGTATTTAGTTATGTCATAAAACACTTAATGAGTTGACCGCTTAACAAGCTTGTTAGGCTAAAGATGCTTTGAACAACTAGGGCCCTGTTGTTTAAGTTGGGGATGGCAGAAAATGATGAATGTCAATATTCTGGTTGAGCTGACTTACAGTGAGAGCTTTGATCACATGAAGATTGGGTACATCTATCTCTGGGTGTTTAGGTAAAGTGAAATCTTTCTTGGCCACTAACACACCTTCTTTAAATAAATACTCATAAATGGCCACCCGATTCTTCTTGGGCATCAACATCCTGTAAAATATTAAAAGTCAGAAGTTTACTCAGTACCCCAGGTAAGGAGGGGTAACAGGGATAATTCAGGGATGATTTTCCATATTTCTCCAAAGAAATACATGTTGTGACCCTTCATTAGAACCGTCTCATGGAGACGGTCCTAAAGAAGGGTCACAATGTGTAGTTTTATTGAGCAAGAAGAAAATTTACCTCAGAATTATCCTCAAAACTCCTTATCTAGTGCTCTGCAACTAAACCAATAGCAGTTATATACTGCAGAGCTCTAGATAAGAGGGGTATTTGATGATAACTGAGGGATAATTTTTCTTATTGAAACCATACATTGTGACCCCTTATCTGAACCATCTCAACGAGACGGTTCAGATGAGGGGTCTCAATGTATGTTTTTATGCATTATTAACAAAAATTATCCCTAATTATCATCAAATACTCCCTCTTATCTAGAGCTCTGTATACTGCTCAAAATAGCACACCAAACCAAAAATTTGCAATGTAACAATAAATTTTTTTTTGATTTAGGGCTTCTTTGAACTCCTGGTCAGGAATTTGACTATTAAATTGTGAGATGTGCTACTCATTTAACAATTTAGAAATTTACTGCATAGAGGAACATCTCATTACCCCAAAATGTTACCTCAAAAAATGTTGATCCAGAGGACATCTGCACAAAATTTTGCTTTTGATGTCATTTTGACGTTTGCTGTTTATTCTTTGTGTTAGGCCTGAGTATGTTACAAGATACAGATGAGACATCTTTCTTACACTATTTAAATGATATGCAGGAGTTTTAACTGGGATATCTTTTGTGATGAAATTTATTCCACTAACAGAATGTTTTGATGCAGTGTGCAGCAGCCATAAATTGACTTTATAGATCCATGCAGATTTACAAGATAGCCACATCGGCTATCTTCATCCAATCATACGGCTAGATTTTGGTCACAGGTGCAATATGTTTGACAGGAAAAACATATTCTAAAAATCAAGGACTGGTTGTTAAAAACTAATGACATCGTTAGTTAACGTTTCGTTAAAATTTCGAATGTTAATATCTCCAATATGCCAACATTTTTTGTTGAAAAAATGTGAAACTTCTCACATTTTGCAACAAAAATGTATCAGTGTATTAAGCTTTAAAGTCATAAAATACTTAAGAGTTGACCTCTTAAAGGGCTCGTTAGGCTAACGATAGAAGTGACTATTGCAGGCCAAAATGACTATTGCAATGCTATTACTATTGCAGAAATCCCTATTGCAATACTATTACTATTGCAGGTTACTATTGCAATGCATTGCAATAACTATTGGAGACTGCTTTCTTATCCAGAAATTTTGCCTTTATGCATAAAATCTGATTTGTTCACATAAGTTGGTGGCTAAATAGCATTATTTAATGACTGTCATTTCACAAAGTGCACTACATGACAACAAAATACAAGAAAATGTTATATTTTCCATTCTTTGGAATCCAATATCAGCTAAAACACATTAATTTCTTTTGTTCTTTTAGTTAAAAACTCTTCCTTCAAGAAAAAGATGCATGTCAAGAAACTATTGAGACTATTGCGATATTGGAAACACTATTGCCAATAGTATTGACATTGCAGCTTTCCCTATCGATAGTGACTATTGCCAGTGTCACTATTGCGATATATCGATAGTCCGATGTATTGTTACACCCCTAGCTAACGATGCTTTGAACAACTGGACCCAGGGATTCAAAGCTATCTGCCGATCATACCCGCAGTAGCGGTGGCTCTGGGCTCATGTTATCCAAATACTATTCTATTGAAAAATTGTTGTTGTTTTTTATATTTGATAGCTGTCAAAGACCAGCAAAGAAACAGCAGGTCTTAAGCAACTTTCACTTTCACTATTCCATCTCTTTGCGACCACCTTGCATACCAAACTTCAAGATGGCTATTAATGGATGGAAAATCTTTTGACAATGTATTCACATTCTTTCATTATGTGCTACAGCTAGCTGTAGTAACCAAAAGCCTATATGAGCCATGACAAGAGAAAACCAAAAAGGTGGTTGTGCGCCCAGCGCAGACTGATATCATCTGAGTTTGCACTGGGGACACAACCACTTTGACACTGGTGGATTGTGTGTATAGGCATTTTTTCACATAGTAGTGAATTGTTTTGAATAAATTTGTAAAGACTAGACAAGTTCATGCAATGACATGCATCTCATTGTAAAGACAAATGACTGGTGAATCTACAGGCACCAAATCCTAACAGGTTTGTACTGATTATGGTGAGAAACCGGGATAGTTTCCCAGGCTCATGCACAGATTTGCTCGCCGAAGATTAATGTCTTGTATAAATTGAGACTTCATTGTGGCTCTACTGGCCAAAGTCCAAATCCGAAGTGTCTGTGTGGAAGATGGGCTGAAACAAAGATTGAAAAAAGCGCCACTGGCGTGATGGTTTTTGGGCTGTCATCAGGATTGTGACTCGTAAGATTTATGGTAACAAATCTGCTTCACAACTCTGATGTTTTATGTAGCACCTATTCGCAGCCAGTCCTGATGATAATGGCATCGGACTAGTGTTAGTAAGGTGACAGTTTGACGGGAGCTAGTAAATGTTTCCGAAGTTTGAGGTCAATTTCTTTAGAACTGACAGAGCTTTCAACATCTGTAATTCTTTGGCATATAATGCAAGCATTGCTATTTACGAAAAAGCTATCTGTGACAAAAGATCGAACAGGAAGACTGCTAGATATCATGGATTTTTAGGACGTGTATTTCATACTTGTGTTAATTTTTGTGCCACGACCGGAAAAGGAAGTCGGGCAAGAAAAATCTTTTTTCGGTACACTTGTTTAATACACCGTTTATTAGGCGGTGCATAGAAATACCGGATTAGTAATATTATCAAGGCCAATTTAGGATTAAAGAGAAAAAATGTATATTTTTCCATCTTTTTGCTGCAATAATAGAAAACAGGAGAAGAATCATAATGATAAAAACCGCGTTAAATATTTCAAAAGTTACGCCAACTCAACATACGCAACAAAAGCCAACATCTTCCATACTTTTTAAACACCATTTCAATGATGATATTGTCAAAATGCTCTGTCTAGTCTTGAGTGCCAAGTATCACTATGCTGCAATGTGGTAGTCGGTTGTATCTGTTAGTTATATATTCGATTATAATTTAAAGTTATATTTAATAGGTAACTGATTGTCCGAATACTTCACTGTAGCAACTGTTACCAAATGTTACCATTGTAAGAAAATAGAGCATATTGTGAATATTACTCTTCTTAACTCAATGCTATATAGGAGGTAACAATTGCTAAAGGGTGGAAAATGGTGCAGATAATTCCCAGTTCGTTACCAGCTGTTACCAGTGGTGGAAAATGGTGCAGATAATTCCCAGGTCGTTACCAGCTGTTATCAATGCTATATAGGAGGTAACAAATGCTAAATGGTGGAAAGTGGTGCAGATTTTGGGCCATATATGCTTAAATGCTAAAATTATGCAATATAAACAAATTCTACATTAAAAAAATCAAACGTTGTAAATCGTTGTAAAGTTATGCAAGAAAAAGTATCTACCATGGGTATGAGGTGTGGATAGAAAAATCTGTCGCTCATGATCACTCGTCAGCATTGCTCGGCAAGGCTTGCGATGCCAAACAATGATCTTCGTGATGGATTTTCTATCTGCACTGCACACCCATAAAAGATACTTATACTCGCTTGCGACAGTAAGTGTGGTCCGGAGAGGGATGCTCGTTGCCTGTCGAAACCCGCTCATCATCTCTTTCCTTTCAAAGTTTTGGGGTTTAGCGACAATGAAGAAGTTAATGCAGCCGATACTGAAGCCTCATTTTTGGATTTACATTTATCTGTTTCAAATGGATTTGTTTCATCTAAAATTTATGATAAACGATATGACTTTGATTTTGACATAGTAAATTTTCCATTTTTGGATGGTGATGTTCCCCGTTCTACCTCTTACGGGGTTTACATTTCTCAACTTATTCGGTTTGCTAGAGTGTCTAGTCATGTGACTGACTTCAATGCCCGTAATAAGATTTTAACTGCTAAGCTTCTCCAACAGGGCTATAGATATTATAAACTTCGAAAAGCATTTTCAAAATTCTTTCGCCGATACTATGAATTGGTTTCTAAATTCAATGTCGGATTAAAAAGTCTTTTGCAACAGGGCCTGTCGGAACTAGAATTTTATGGTGACTTAATTTATAAAAGTAAAAAGTATGCAAAGACCAGGAACTGAAACAATCAAAATCCAAATCCAGCCCTCAAACCATAGTAGGAAACAACTAAGATTACAAATAATCAAGATACAGAGAACATATAAATTCAAAAAAATTGTAGGTAAGTCCGATTTTTCTGATCAGTTCAGGAAAATTATCGTTCGTTACAAACGTATTGGATACAATATAAATGCAATGCTACAGTCTGCATGTTTAGTGGTTAACCCAATTATGGTTAAACACTTTGCTTCCCTCTTTAATTGCACGCCGGTTGGTCAGGCATCAGACTCAATGATGGGCCCGACATAAAGCTACTTAATTTAGTTGGTTGGGCCGGAGTTTGTCTTGTCTGTTGCTTGGTTATTCGGGGTTCAACTGATAGTTTTCTTTTGCTCCGGTATTTCAGTGGTGTTGTCTGACTTCCCAGGGGTCTCCTGGCGTCGCAATACGTTCTTTCCGTTGAGTCCTCATCTCTGATTCATCATAGGCCTTATCCGTAATTTGTTTATTTCCGGTGATGATTCATTGATGAGTAAGGAAAATAAAAAGTATGCAAAGACCAGGAACTGAAACAATCAAAATCCAAATCCAGCCCTCAAACCATCAGCCCTCAAACCTCAAACCTTCATGCGGACCAAACAGCTAACTTAATGTTTCAAACCACTGCAGAAGCAGAGGGCGAGGTTTGGGCCCAGTAAAACATGTTTAAGCCCCCAGTAATCTTTTGCTGACCGTTCCAAGGCGGTATTTCTGTTGCGGCTCCTTGATGTTATATTGTGCTGCGTCCGCTTATCTATGGTCTCTGGCGGTTTGGTCACCCGTTTTGCTGCCCAATCTGCCTCCTGTTTTATTTTGTTTTGTAACTAAAATAAAAAAAAATAATAAAAAAATAGATGTTGATGCTGTTATTGGGGTAGCTGAATATGTCCATCTGTTTGGGAAAGAGCTGCTCATTCGGTTTACTGTGCGTGTCTTTCGTAAACTTGTGTCACTTTCTGTTGGTATGTGCTTCTTTCTCTATTGGTTTTGAGAGCGGACTGTGGGATTTGATTGTATAAATTCCTGATCATTGCCCATCTTTTTTACTTTAAATACAGAAACGCGCGTCTGTCGCACTAAATTTGGTATGAATACGCTTATATTGGATTAAAGGCAAAATATGATACGCATCCTTGTCATATCCATATTTCTCTATCTCCGTGAGTCATGAACCTCGACAACAGAGTTAATGAAAAGGACACAGGCCTTTGAAATGAGGTGTTACCGAAGGTTACTGAACATCACGTGCAAGGACCATGTCACTAATGTGGATGTTTGCAGAAAGATCCAAGCAGCCATTACAGAATATAACAAACTTCTGACCATGGTCAAGAAACAGACACTGAAGTGGATTCGCCATATCTCGGGGCCTCCTGGCTATAGTCCACAGTGAAAGAAAAAAAGAAGAAGCGGCATGCAGAAGAAGAGGTGGGAAGATAATATTTAAAGAGTGGACAGGAATGGATTTGTAAGCAGAAACAGAAGAAGCAGACGTAGCACAACTTGGGCAGCTGAAGACAAAATGAGTGAAAAGGGATTGTTGTAATATCATCCGTGGTGCTCCAACGACATTGCAAGTGTATAAGATAGACTAAACTAGATTATAGCTGGATAAAACATTGAAATGTGCAACTTAAACATGTTAAATTTATATGCTAAAATTTAATAATGTTTGGGAGAAAAAGTTTAAATGATACCCACAATTTTAAGTTCAGTGTTCTGAGCTCCGAATTCTATCCTCAGAATTCATTCCGAAATTCGTGGAAGAAAGCGATTGATAATATGGACTGAATCATTGCCTATCTTTTTACTTTATTTCCTTAGACATTAACTGAAATGATTTATGTCTATTTCTACGTATATGTTTACTTTCTTTCTTTCTATCTTTACTGTCCTCGGTCAACTTTGACCATGATGACAGGTTTCTGGTGTGTTGCATAAAAGTAAAAAGTATGCAAAGACCAGGAACTGAAACAATCAAAATCCAAATCCAGCCCTCAAACCATAGTTGGAAACAACTAAGATTACAAATAATCAAGATACATGTACAGAGAACATATGGCCAACCGAGTGAGCAGCTTGTTCCCAAAAGGTGGCCACTCAGCAACCCAAACCGAACCAAAAATAATAACATACATAAGGTAAAACATCACTGAAACTCTGACACCAAAAAACAGGCAACAGAGAACCACAACAGAACTACCGCCTTGGAACGGTCAGTAATGAATACTACCGCCTTGGAACAGTCAGTAATGAATTACTGGGGGGGGGGGGGGGGCTTAAATCGATTTTACAGGCCCAACCTCACCCTCAGTATCTGAAGTTGTCACAAAAAAAATACTGCTGCACTCCCTCTCAAGGATTGTGAGCAGGTGACAGATGTACACTGCAGTTTTGCTGGATGAGTCTCCCTGTAGCCATGCAACTACAGAAGCACTTTTAACCTGCATCTAGGATGTTTCTCCCTGAACACGAGAGGTGGGTATAGCGAGAGAGGGGGGAGTTCGGTATACATATTTACTGTCATTCTTACTATAAAACGTGTTGGGGCATCAAAATTCTAACATGACTACCCGGGTTATAACTTGCACCTTTGGCCTCAGAGTCAAATGCGCTTACCACTTAGCCGTCACGCTACTTAGCCACTTCGCTAGCTAGTAACTACCCAGCTACATGTAGCTCGCTGTCTATTTAGATGAATGGATGGATGGGTGGATGGAAGTACAGGCCGCCGGACGGACGAACGGATAGATAGATAGATATATAATCGGACGGACGGACAGGCAGACAGACAGACAGACAGATAGATAGATAGATAGATAGATAGATAGATAGATAGATCTTCCTTTACGTCTGAACCTCCGAAGCGTTCCGGTAAACCAAGTGCTGAAGGGGATTAGCTAAAAATAAAAGCTTAGACAAAGGGTGTGAAACGAGTTTGTACAGTGCGAAAAGATTGTTAGTATAGTTAAGAGATAAAAACAGAAACTGGTGTTTAGGGAGAGACATGGATCACCTGGCAGACAGCACTGCTGTACTGCGCCAAGGTTGGAAGGACTGGTATGGCATTACAATGAATAATAGATCTTTGTAATAAATAATAGGTCTTGGGAAGAATGTGAACCTGTAATAGTCTTTACGAGGAGGGTGAGGGTGAACGTTTGGGCCCAGTAAAACCGGTTTAAACCCCCCAGTAGTTATTACTGACCGTCCCAAGGCGGTACTTTTGTTGCGGTTGCATTTGTTTTATGTTCGGTGCTGTTTAATTTATTGTGTTCTCAGTTTAATCCTTCTATCATAAAAATAGAAAATAGGTAAAAATAATTGTTAAATGTTTTTCATATAATTTGCTTAGTCCGTTGTAACCCGTCTGTTGGTCTAAATTATTTAGTTCAATAAAGATAGCTGAGTTGCCATCTAGATGGGAAAGAGCTGCTGACTCGGCTTATCACTTGTAATTTATTGTTTGTTGGGATGTCTTTGTCAATCTTTCCCTTTGATGTTGGGGATAGGGTTTGGGATCTGATTCAGTCAGTTCCTGAAGTGTTGTTACTCTTTAAATTTACGAGTGGGAATCTGTCCGTGTGAAAGTGGATGTATACATATGTCTTGAAAGTCTAGTATTTCGTGTGAGGTACTGAGAATGCGGGAATTGCAACAAGGACATGTTTGACCTTGTACAACATTACAAGAAGGCTGTCTATACGTCGTTGGTTCAGGGGGCGCCAGTTTAGGTCCTTCAGCATAGCAGTGACGCTGGAAGTGTAGTTATAATTTCTATGCACCCACCTGGCAGCCCGTCTTTGGACTGCTTCCACTTTCTGTATATCAGTGGCAGAGTGTGGGGACCATACTGTTGACGCGCACTCCAATTGCGGCCTGACCAGTGTTTAATACGCTACAGATTTCCGGTCCTTATAATGGACCAGAATATTTTTTTTAAGGAAGCCAAGAGTTTGATTAGCACTCTTGGTTATGTTATCAGTATGGATACTCCATGATAGGTCGTCCGAAATGGTGACTCCTAGGTATTTTGCAGATGAAAAACTATCCAGCTCAGTTTCATGAAGATAGCACTTGGTTTCAATGGGGTTTTTAAGACGAGTAACATGAAGGACCTGACATTTAGAATGATTAAAATTCATATCCCACATCCTTTCCCATTTTTCAAGGCTGAGTAGGTCGTTTTGGAGGACCTGGCCTTCAGTGAGTGAGCAGGGAGCAAGGTACATTGCAGTGTCATCAGCAAAGAGCTTACTCTTGATTTGACTTGCTCTGGCAGGTCATTGATGTACACGAGAAAAAGAATTTGTCCGAGAATTGAGCCCTGCGGGACGCCAGAGCACAGAGGGATACAATCTGAGTATACTCCATGGATCACTACTGCTTGCTTCCTGTTACCTAAAAAGTCCTTAATCCATTTTAAACTACCTCCTCTGATAACATAGCGATGCAAGTTTTGGAGGAGTTTTTTCATGGGCAACTTTGTCGAAAGCTTTACTAAAATCTAATAAAATCAGATCAGTCTGTTTGCCTATCTGCATAGTTTTGGACATTCGTCAATTAGCATGATAAGTTGCGTCTCGCAGGATCTCTTTTCTCGGAACCCATGCTGAAGTTCCTAAAGTATGTTCAGTTCAGTCAAGTGTTTAGAAAGGCTAGAGGCAACTATGTGCTCTAGTGCCTTACAAAGGACACATGTCAGTGAAATGGGCCTATAATTAGAATGTCGGGTTTGTCCCCTTTCTTAAAGATGGGGGACACATTTGCCTCTTTCCATACATCGGGTAATTTTCCAATATTCAAGGATTTTTGGAAAATCGGCTGCAGAATGGGGGAGAATTCTTCATGCAATGTCTGTAAAGCAATGGATTTTAATTTGCCAGGCGGTCCTACTATAAAAGACAGAAAAGGACTTACCCCGCCGAAAAGGACCGAAAAGAACTTTCGGGCACCGAAAAGGACTTTTATTTGCCATAAAATGCAATATAAAACATATGTTTTAGAAATTTTAGTATCATCATGATATATATCAGCGCTTGGATAATACTTTTATGAATTGTAGTATCTTCATCCTAAAATTTCACAAAAATATTACAGCACCGAAAAGGACTCCACTTCTGGTCAGTGGAGATGCCATGTACCGAAAAGGACATTTCAAATACCAAATTTCGGGCACCGAAAAGGGCATTTTTCACTTAACGTTCTAGAAAATTATGTTAAGAAATAAAATATTTTACCATATATATTTTTTCAAACGTTTTATAGCATAAAATGGCATATAAAAAGTCCTTTTCGGTGCCCGAAAGTTCTTTTCGGTCCTTTTCGGTGGCAAAAGTCCTTTTCTGTCTTTAGTAGGACCCATTTTGCCAGGGCCTGCAGCCTTATGTGGGTTCAAGCCTATGAGGAGTTTGTCATTGCCTTCAGCTGAAATGCGTGATAGATGGACGGATGGACGGACGGATGGATGGATGGACAAACAGATAGATAGATAGATATATAGATAGATAGATAGATAGATAGATAGATAGATAGATAGATAGATAGATAGATAGATAGATAGATAGATTTTATTTTGGGAGTGACTATCGGCACGACCGTCTTGCGGATAAGAATCCTTATCCGCACGACGGTCTTGCCGTTAAGAATTCTTATCCGCAAGACGGTCGTGCCGATAAGAATCCTTATCCGCACGACGGCGGTCAGATATTCTATAGACAAAGTTGCAATCGTTCTGAGAATTATTATTATTACCGCATAAAAATAATATTATTTCATTTCTGTTTGTAAATAATTGTTCTTTAGTGTCTGAGTCACAACACACAATGTTAATTTCAATTATTTTCTTATATTTCATAAGCCTATTGACTGTCGGACATACAGCCGGCTAATAATTGCGTAAATGCGAATTATACATTTCAACATCAGTTGCCGAATACTTTTTATCGGGTCAGATGGTCAGGTTAACATGTAAAATATTTTTATTACAGTCAGTGACCAAAAAGGTCACTGTTACAGTTAAAATACAGTCCGATGTGGGTATAACAACAGCTGTATATTGAAATTTGACATTAAATAATTCAGATTATCGCAACATTACCATCAGCGGCAGTAGTGTAGTGGCAATGTGCGCGGCATTTGAAACATGCGTTCCGGGTTAGAGACTCCTCATGGCCTTTTTTTTTTTTTTTTTTGATAAAAAAAATCATTTGTCGCATAAAACGTTTGCCAGTTAATAGTTTATTTTGATACCTGACATAAAGTTATTTCAAACAATTCTTTGACCTTGACAGACAAGCTGAATCAGGAAAATATATTTGATTGAGACCTACTTGTGTCAGATTTTTTTTCCAGCAATGTTTTTGTCAATATTTTGTTTACGGCCTAATTCCGTCTCATGCCAAACATTTTAAATTTATCAGTTTATAATATGTGTTACCAATATAAAATGTGTTGAAACAAACCATTGATTTGAATTAGCAATAGAAATTAATCTTTGATATTGACTGACAAATTACTGAAAGAAATCTAGACTAATAAACCCTTTTAGGAAACTGTTGAAACCTATTAATAAATAGCATTACATAAAGTAAATGTATTATCGAACAAAATCAAATTTGTTGTAGCAGATCAGTGACCTATATATTTAACTGATATAAAAATGAGTCAAAAAATCTTTGCCCTTGCCCGACAACTGAAATAAATCTTTGACCTTGACCGACAAGTTAAAGACAGTTAGTCTGACAAATCAAGCCTAACTTTCTTTTAATAACTTATCGGTCAAGGTCAGTTGTTCTACTTGTCTGATAAAAATATTGTCAGATATAACAATAGTTGGGTTGCACTTATTAGTTGTTGTTGTTTATTTATTTATTTTTTAATTCTCAGGATTTGTACATAAGCAAAATAAAAAAATTTAGATTAAAAAATGGTAATTAAACCAATTTTTCGGTGCTAACTCGTATTGTCACTCTGACTGAATACGTTTTTACATACATATGTATAAACGATATAACCTGTGCACATCAAACTGGAATATGCCCAAAATAAGATTGCCCCCGTAAACGGTAAAGTTGGGTGCCGGTTCTCAGACGATTTAACAACTAAAAGATGGTCAAAAGATGCTTTTATACCATTTTTTAAGTTATTTAACATCCTCCATTTGAATTGCTGACACAGTGTTGTATGAAACCATTGTAACTGTAAAGGAGTATCTGATCGCCGTCGTGCGGATAAGGATTCTTATCCGCACGACCGTCTTGCCGATAAAGATTCTTATCCGCACGACCGTCTTGCCGATAAGGATTCTTATCGGCACGACGGTCGTGCCGATATCCTCGCCCTTTTATTTTACCGGTGGTTAGTCATACCGCATATAACTAGCGTAGGCCGGAATAGATAACGATGTACGGTGTTCATGCTTCAAGCAAACGAAGCCATTGTGTCACAAAAATGTTGACTTTCTAAACGGAATTGAATTATTTAATTTGTTTGTACAGACACGGAATCTCATATAACATATTGTACTTTTCTATACCTCCAGAAAGTGTTTATCTGAATATAGTGCGTGAATTGTCTCTAGTAGCAGTAAATATAGAAAGATTTTGCAACAGCAAAACAATCAAACAGGAAATTTTGGAATTTTACAAAAAATTTAGATCTGTTCTTGTTGTTTTCAACAGTGCCTGACAAAACTAAGTTACCTGAATATTCAAAGTTTAGTAGTAACCAGAGGATTACACCGTGCAATTTCGAAAAAAAGGAGTGTACTATGATTTAATCTGCAAATCGCAACACCTGGTTTTACCGTATTATCATGAATATTATTAAAATTTGTAGTTGATATATTTAGGGTCGGCAATGTAATCATTTTCTACAATGACATCACAAGAATACAGGCGTCAAAAGCCAGTGCCTGCACCAAGATCTCAGGTCTCTCCAGACAACTCACCAAGGGGTGCTACAGGCATTTCAGGCATGAATTCTCTTTCTGTTCAGGCTGTAGGTGCGGCAGATTTTTCTTTGTCTAGTCAGCAAATGAATGATGTTAAAGCAAAGACAGTGCTGAAAGAAGCTGTGGATGCAGTAGTTAATAGTTTTGCTAAACATACTCATGGTTATGGGAGAGGTAAGGATAACTAAAATAATATTGCATTGCTTACAGAAAGTGACGACATACATTGTAATTTAGGCTTATATCTATAACATTATTTCTGCACTGCTGAAACTGCAAACTGGCCTCAAGTGAACTCAGCTAGGTTCCAGAGAGTTCCAAGGCCTATGCCAGAGTTCACGAAAGTCTGCCAGAGTTTATCTATCTATCTATCTATCTATCTATCTATCTATCTATCTATACTGCGCTCGGTCAAACTATGACCACGATGGCAGGTTTGTGGTGTGGCACATAAGTTATCACAAAAAAATAAAATAAATAAATGAATTTGTGACAAAGCCACCAGCAGATTAAAACTATTTGCAAGAAGTCCTCAGGGGCAGGCATTCCATGCCTAACCCCTGCTCTACCCTAGGATATTATATTTTGGCCTTAAACCCACTGTCTCCGAAGAGACAGCTTCAGTTGTAAGGCCATTCCAAGATGCAATAGTCCTTTGGGAAAAATGAATTCTTAAAACCGTCCGTATAAGCGTTTGGATGCATTTCCTGCACTGCCTACACCAATAAAAAATTGTTTATCCGAATAGCACCGATTACTCCCAGTAAAAATAGTTGGTGTATCATTCTACCGGAACTTGGTGACTACCGAAAACTACAAGGGATGTCATTTAATTCAGTTCAAGCGACCGAAGTATGAGTCAAGATCAATGCTACATAACTTTTTCCCACTTAAATGGTGGTAGTTTCGGTTGTGCCATTTAGTATCTGTTCAGATTTATTTGAAACAGTTGTTTCCGAAATATTTTTGTGGTTGATTGTGTTGGGTGTTTGGATAGGTTACCCCCACAGTTCAGTGGACTTGCTAAATTTTGGTAAGTCGTGTCACAGATTTGTTACACATGTATGAGCGGTTGCTAATGTTCACTCATAAACATAAACAATAGATGCTGAACCAGAAATTGAATGTGATTGATGGGTGCTTAAATCACTTGTATGGAAGGATTTTGGTTTGTCAAATTCAAAAGAGTAAAGTTATATGCCTTCATTGCAAAATTGTCTTGAAGTATGCTGGCAACACCACTAACATGGCTGTTCATTTAAAGAGGCATCACTCTCAATACAGTTTGTCCTCTTATATAATCTGTTGAATCAAAGGGTTGATTTCCATCCAAAGTTGCAAAGATACATGTATGTGATAAAGACTGTCAAAAGATTTGAAAAGGTTTTGGTGGCTGTGACACCATTTTTCAAGGTCAGAGGATTACTAATAACCTCAAATACAAGCTTGGTAAGAATTAGATTGCCACCATACTAGATAATTTATCTGAAAATTGGTACTGAATATAGTAGTCTGCATAGACGTACTCACAGTAATAATCCTAATAAACACCCCTGCTCTAATAAACACCCCCTTCCACTTTTCTTAAAATAATTTTATATTACATGAATTCCTGTTTGCTTCTCTGGATGAGGTATAGCTCTCTGAAATGGGGTCTACTGTTGAAGGAAAGAATTTTCTCTTTTAGGAGCAAATTCTTTCCTGTAAAAAATGACCCCTACTCAGAAGGGAGACAAAAAATAATAGGGCTGCTTCCTCTGAACATAAACTCATACACCATAATACTGTTTATAAGAGGTATTTTGGCAGTGCCTGACTCACTACACTTTAGGCTCTAAACATGCTAAATAATGCCCTTTCATAACATCCCTTGGGGCGTAACCCCCAGGTGGTGTTTAGTAGGGTTAATAATGTTTTGAGTCATTTTTTGGCTGGTGTCCATTTGCAGAAGGTTGAAGTACATTTTAAGATAGGATTATCTGGCATCCTTGGAGCCCTGGTAGCTGAGGAGGTTAATCGCTGGCTTGCTGATCTAGCGGTCCTGGGTTTGAGTCCAGCTGTAGGTGGAAAGCTTTTCAATCCTAAACAGGGTTCTATTGTACACAGCCTTTAATTACATGTATCACCCACCTATTGTCCTGATATGACTGAAATACTGTTAAAATGGATGTAAAATCGCAAGTCATCCATCCATCTGGCATCCAAAGGTGTACTTGGAGTTAAAAGCTAGCTATTATTTACCATCACCTTTTCTCAACTGAATGGACTTTTCATCTTCAGGGCGCAGTTGTTCAAAGGATCATTAGCATAATAAAGTTGTTAGTCAATAATTCATTAAGAGTTTTGGTACACAAAAATTCATGTGTGCTAATATTTTTTGCTGAAAAAAATGAGAGGAGCTTTTGCACTGCAAAAGCTTCTTGCAATTTTTTCTGCAAAATTTTACAGAAATTAATTGTCTTCTTCTTGTTTCGGCCATCAAAAGAAAACAACTTCTATGAATTCCTGTTTGCTTTGCTGAAGGATAATTATATAGCCTTTCCTACATTGTCCCTGAGGGTAACAAATTTTTTGCTTTAAGGGTAACACCTATTGAGAATGGATGCAAGCATGAAAATGGCAGAGTTGGTTCCCATGAAAGTTTGAACTTTCACGTTTTAAGTGTGGGCTTAATGACAAACCTAGCAGATTATGTTCAGGAGCAGTCTGATCAGGGTCAACTGTATCTGCTGTGACATTTCCATCTGAGTAGTAGGTTAAATTAAAAATAGGTACATTTGAATGACTTCAGTTAATAAACTTATTTTCCAGTATAAGTAATTTAGTATACAAGTAACTTTATACTTTGTAGCCACATCAAAGATGGCTAATTATGTTTACACCTGTATACACCTGTATACAAATAAGGTGACTGACTTACATTCCTGTGTGGTCTTCATCATAATTGCTTTTGGGCAAAAAAACATACAGAACAGTATGACCAGCTAGGCCATGTCAGATGTTTTGGTGGGGCCATATACTTAAAGATGATTAAAGCTCCTGTTGTGCATTTTTTTTATTTAAAAAAGATATCTTATTGTAATACAATATCAAAAATAATAAAAAATGGTTGCAGTTTCCCGTAGCCTTCTGACCATCTGGACAGTGTATGCTCAAGACCCACCATATCTTGGAAACAGCATTTGAAAAACTGAGCTGATCTCTCTCCACTTGACAGGTTTAAACCTTCCCTGATTGGAAAAACTTTGTACCAGAACATGGGGTACCTAGAAGTGTACAGCTTGTATCAGTACATTGTGCATCTTCAAGCACTGATGTGCATCTGCAAGCACTGATGTTTTTGAGCATGTATACAACGAACTTGCTTTAGGAACCCCAATAGCTCAGTGGGTTAAAGCCTGCTGACAAAGCAGTGCCATGTTTGATTCCAGCTGGAGGCAGAAGTCCTTTAAGGTAAATTAGGTTCCATTACACACATCATATTCTGGTACATGGATGTAAATAAAAGACAGCATGTAAATCACTTTAGTTGATTGACAATATTGGGCTGTATCATGATTTTGTTTCCCAGCATTCAAGATCTGAAATATGTATGCATTTTTTTATGAAAGATTTTCTTATTTGATATTGTTAAAGGTAGGTTCCTGGACTAGCGATAACAATTATGTCCACAAAATAATTTCGTCTTTTTCTGAGCAGTATTGAATTCTCATATTTTTCTGAATTTGTTGCTTCTGAGAAACTCGTCAGATGTTGAAGAAAATAGTCGTTTTCCCTTTTGGTTTATTTTCTTTTGTTGGAATTCCAGTTCTAAAAATAACTATGTTTATTATGTCTATAAGTGGGCGATTTCTGATGCCATTCTCCAAAGATCAATTTTCCCTTGCCGCAAGCTCTCCTAGAGGTCCTGACATGGCGGATGGGTTAAAACTATCCCAAAATGCAATGCAGCATGACGTCTGCCACGTTATCTATTTTTGGCACGAACTAAAAATAGCGCTAACTGGTGTGCGAAGCAGAGTTAGGAAATCCCTTGCAAAACAACTTTTCTTATATTTTTTTTATTTACACTTTTTAGTGAAACTTATTCATTTCCTTTTATAAGTGCTTTCCAACAACTTGGATGAACGATCATCAAAATTATGATGCATTCCAAAGTACAGGAACCTACCTTTAATTGCACTCTGAACACTGTATTGTTTATATGAAATTTCCTGTTTTCCAGTAAATGTTGTGGAAGCATTACAAGAGTTCTGGCAGATGAAACTTGAGCGAGGTGCTGAGTTGAAGAATGGTGCTCTGGTTGTGTATGAGTCTCAGCCAGCCACTTCACCACCATATGTGTGTTTTGTTACACTTCCCGGTGGCAGCTGTTTTGGTAGTTTTCAGGTAAGATATTAGAAGTTCAGATTTTGATATTTTCTTTTCGTTCTCCATAAAGACATATTGTGTGACCCCTCTTTAGAACTGCCTCAGTGAGTCAGTCCTAATGAGGAGTCAAACAGTAATGTTTCATTGGAAGAATACAAGAAACTCTCAGATGCCTTTCCTTGTCTGAACCTGAGATGAGAGTTTTCCACAGAGCTCTTCATAAGAGGGAGTATTTGATGATGATAATCGAAGGATAATTTTTCTTATATCTCATTGAAACCATATGTTGTGACCCCTTATCTGAACCGTTACGTTTCAGATGGGTGGGTGGGGTCACAACATATGTTTTTATGCAGAATTAACAAAAATTATCCCTGATTATCACCAAATACTCCCTCTTATCTAGAGCTTTGGTTCCAGTATGTAAATGAGGTCCAAGGGAATTTTTATGCTCATCTTAATCATGTTTTTAGCTCCCTTGAGCCGAACTCTCCAGGGAAGCTGATGGGCCAGCTCTCTTATCTATCATCATCCATAAACACTTTCAAATGACTTCTTTGAAACCTATGGGCTGATTGAAGCAGAATTTGATATGGAGCATCCGATGATTTGGGGAACCAAAAAGAGCTAAAATGGTTGTGGCATAAAATTCAAGATGGCCGTCACACCCATATATGGTTAAAAAAACATTCAAACAACTTCTCCAGGACCACTGGGTTGATTTGCAGGAAGCATATGGGCACTCTCTGATCAATATTAAACCGCTTAACCCTTAAAGTGCCAAAAATTAAAATTGTTGAATTGGCAAACAGTGTAGATCCAGATGAGGTGGCTCATAATAAGCCACCTCATCTGAATCAACACTGTTTGCCCTCTAGTGTTCGAATTATCAATATGATATCGCTTGGACGAAATTTTTTTTGATATTCTGCAGGCGTAAAATATGTTGTCTGGTTTTTGGCGCATTAAGGGTTAAATCATTCTGATGGGAATAGAAACAGTCTTTGAGTAGTTGGGGTATTTAGGAAAAATAATGTCAAATTTCAGATGCATGAAAGTTTTGAGTTAGGTTGCTATTTTTTTTTTACCCTCTGTGTTGCAGACAAATTACTAACAGCATATGTTGAGTTTTTATGAAAAGTTTATGTTAACCTTTCATTATGCATATGTACATAGGACCCTGTATGCACATTAAGGCTCAAGTTAAGCAGAACAAACATGCAGCATTGAATGAGTACATGAAACATCCAAAAATAGATAATCAAATTTAGCATGTTCAAATTGAAGTCTTTCCTTGTGTGGTTTAATATTTATTTAAGGTTGTAACATATTTACTCTCTGGCAATAGTTTCAGCTTATCTTTTGTAAAGAAATTCTTTTATAGATTACTTTTTATATTGGTTTGAAAAGGAATTTGAGATTTTCACAATATAAGTGTTTGCTGTAGCATATGATCATTATTATTTCTTTGTGAAGTGTCTCTTCTCTTTGTGGTGTAATCTTACATTTGCAAGGTTGCACATATAGGGTACCGAATGTACTTGAAAATTGCAGAGCTCCAAATATGGAGATTTTGATGATTAGCATATTTATACATAGTCAGAGTGTGTTTGTGTGTGAGTGTTGGGGGTGGGGGGAGGGATGGGGTGTGTGGTAGGGTAGGGGAGAGTGGGGTTCTCCTCCAAAATAACCTCCACTATCTAAATCAGTCTTGTATCACGTTTTTTCTCTTCCAAAACAATATACAACTTGTTTCCAAAGTGGCTGTAAGGAGAGCCATGACATGTTTTTTCTTGGGGATAAACAGAAAATTTGCCTTAGAATTATATGAGCTGGGACACGACAAAACCAGCAAAGTGACATGTGCCCAGCAAAGACTCAAATCAGCCTGGGCAGCTTCCCAGTCTAATCAGAGTCTTTGCTGTGTGCTTTAAGGGTAGCTAAGGGTCTAAGCTATGTCCATGCGGGCAGTGAAGACTCTGATCAGACTGGGCAGTTGCCCAGGCTGATCTGAGTCATTAATGGGCACACATGCCACTTTGTTTGTTATGTCATGTTTGCGGCTCATATGTGCCAAGAAACGTTTGGTACTTAAACTTGTCCAATGCATTTATAACAAACAGGCTAGCATGGCAGAATTGTTCTAGTCAGATAACTCAAGTTTGTATCAAATATTTATTTCAACCATATCAAGCCTAACTTTCGTTCTTATCATTGATAACATACTTATATTCTGACCAGTGTTTACAAGGTCATACAAATAATATTTATTTTCCACACTTGCCTCTTGGGGTTGCCTTAAGGTGAATGGGTATCCTTTAAAGGGAAGCAACTCTACCATTTTCTTTTTTGCCTCCCTTCTGAATGGGTGTCAACTCTTAAAAGATAGAATTTGCTCCAAAGTTTTGGAGCAAATTCTTTCATTTAAGAGTAGACTTGATATTGGAAGAACTTTGTGGTCCAGGGAATTGTTCGTAAGAACTGGCAGAAAAACATGGAGGCGTACTGGTACACCTTAAACGGTATTTATTTGACATCAACCTTTTCTATAAGTAACTGATCTGTCAAGTCTTTGTGCCAGTTGATCACTGGCTGATAAAGATCCCTGACACAGCTTTTTCCAAATGTAAATGTTTAAAAAATGTTAACAAACTGTTGGCAGACTGTACTAGGATATATATATATATAGGAATAGTCTAAAGAGAGTCTGCATTTTTGGCTTTATAGGCTATAGCCAACTAATTAGAGTAACAATTATTTTTTTTATTTATTTTTTTTTTATCCTGGCATACACTGCAGTGTGCAGTGCCATTATATGACCTTGACCTTTTCTTTATGACTTTGTGCCAACCTGAGTGTTTTGTCCATTTCTGAGTACATTTCTGTTGAAATTATAAGAATTTAGAATTTAAAAGATTTTTTTTTTTTCAAGAAGGGCAGTTGTCAGTTACTGGCGAAAGTATGTGCACTTAGTTCTGGTTAACCGCTTAGGAGGTCTGAGCCTGCCCAGGAACAGTGTGGTTAGGTTAACAGACCGTTCCGACATGACCATAATTGTTTATCCTGGACTGGACTTAAAACAACAAATCAATCAATCAATAAAAGATTTTCATCCTTATAAATCTGCTAAAGCCAAAGAGTGATGCAACATTAAAACAACAAATCAATCAATCAATAAAAGATTTTCATCCTTATAAATCTGCTAAAGCCAAAGAGTGATGCAACATGGTGTTTCATGAAGTCAAAGTACTTACAGTAAACTTATTTTTAAATGTACAACTTAACAAGGTGCATGGAAATTGGCTCAGTGTGGTATCTTTTATTGAATTATGATATATTCATCCACCATGGAGGTTGAATACCTGATTGAGTCATCAAAATTTTATTAATGTATGATATCATGTAGTCGTAATTGTACCCTGAAGCAACTGTCGAAATATTTTATAATAAATAGTGACAATATTGATACTCTGCTTGTCATTTATCTTACTAAACTCTGGTGTTTACTGGTACCACAGTATTATAATCTCAAGTTTAGCATTCACTCCCCCTTTTTAATCCAGGAGAAAAAAAATCACTCGGAATTCTGTTGTAAAAGTATTTATATACATGTAGCATACATGAGCCGCAACACGAGACAACCAACAATGTGGTTGTGCGCAATGTCGTTGTGCGCCCAGCGCAGACTCAGATCAGCCTGGGCATCTGTCCAGCCTGTAAGTGCTTAGTGAAGAGTCTGATCAGACTAGGTGGATGCCCAGGACGATCTGAGTCTGCGCTGGGCACACAACCACATTGTTGGTTTTCTCGTGTTCCGGCTGATATGCAATATTTTTGATCTTTCAGGTAAGTAGGTGCACTTTCAAGAATAACAGCTCTGCATTTATCCTCCCCTCTCAATGGGGTGGGGGTTAACTCTTGAAGGGGAGAATTCGCCTCCTAAGGAGCAAATTCTTTCCTTTAGAGTAGACCCTTTTAGAAAGGGCTTTGTCTTCCAGGGAAGCAAACAGGAAATCATAAAAGTTGTTTCCTTTTGAAAAATGGAGAAAAATGTAGCCATTCATGTTAGTACATTTATTGCATGGTGGGTTGAACAAGTATATTGCTATTTGTTCTGACAGTTAACCAGGTTACATGTATAATCTGATGAGGCAACTCAGGGCACTATATCATAATGGGCATTTACCCAGTAGGTTGAAGCTTGGACCTTAAAATAAAACTGAGTTTTAGGTAAAGTGTGGTTTAATGATAACCAAAAATTCATAGTGTGGTCACTCATGAGAACCACCTCACCCTGTCAGTTCTGTTAAATGACCATGCACATGCCTGGTAAACAGGCACTTCCATTCCCACGTAGAAACTAAAATTTCCAGCTTCTGCAGATAGTTAAACAAATTAAAAGAATGCTATTCAACTAGTATGTGTGAGAAGCATAGTTGTGCACAAGATTAGTTTTGAATTAAAGAACTGGGCCCAGTTGTTCAAAGCACCGTTAGCCTAACGAGCTCGTTAACAGGTCTACTTGTTCAGTGTTTTGTGACTTTATAGCCAAATACACTGATATTTTTTGTTGAAAATATGTGAGAAGCTTTTGCAATGCAAAAGCTTCTCACATTTTTACAACAAAAAATTTTGGCATATTTGTGATATTAACGTTTGAAATTTTAACGTCACGTTAACTAACGACGTCGTTAGTTTTGAACAACTGGGCCCTGGTGATTAAGATTTATCACTAAACTCCTATGTATAACAGTAAGTGGCCAAATTGAAATTTTGGTTTGGCCACTTTCAGAGCTTTCATGAGAACCCCAGCAACATTACTTTTTACAAAGCTGAAACTTTGTACTAATATGCTTTACATTATATGAGTAAAATAGCATTTTTATGCCCCCACATCATATGACGCCGGGGGCATATAGTGTTTTGGTCGTGCGTACGTGTGTACATTATTACGTACGTCCGTCTGACCATACGTACGTACGTGATCCTGTTAGACTAATTAGGCTAATTTTGCATGGTAAAGATTTTTGTAAGCGGTAGATTTTTGGGTTCCTATTATTGTAGCAACTTGAAATTTTGTATTAGGATTTATATTTACAAGTTTAACAGGAATATACAAGAAACAGGTCATGAAGGTCCATATGTCACGGTCCACTTACTTCGGACTTAGGCTAATTTTGCATTGTTAAGATTTTTGTAAGCGGTAGATTTTAGGGTTCCTATTATTGTAGCAACTTGAAATTTTGTATGAGGATTTATATTTACAAGTTTAACAGGAATATACAAGAAATGGGTCATGAAGGTCCATATTTCACGGTCCACTGACTTCGGACTTAGGCTAATTTTGCATGGTTAAGATTTTTGTAGGCGGTAGATTTTAGGGTTCCTATTATTGCAGCAACTTGAAATTTTGTAGGAGGATTAATATCTATAAAAACAACAGGAATATTCAAGAACCAGATCGTGATGATCCATATGTCACAGTCCACTGATGACTTCATTTTAATGCACAGTATTTTCTGTCGGCCATACAGTGATTCTGAAATTGTATAAAGGGCTGCAGTTTGTGTTACATTTTAAATGTTGGGTCTGGCCTTTTATATTATACAAGTCTCCATATGAATCTAGTTATCCTACATAACTAAGGTGCGAATTCTTACTCAAGGCACTAGGCGGGGGCATCTGTGTACTTTGGACACATTTCTAGTTAAATTTTGGCAATCCAGTTGGGGAAGCTTGATTTTTTTTTTATTTCCAAGTGGAAATTGAATTGTGGGTATACTGGGCATGCATATAGAGAAACAGATCATCTAAAAGACACCTTGAGAGGCTGAGTGGGACACAATGTGGTGTTGTTATATTATAGAAATAAATTATTTATATTTTTTTGCCAAATCATCCACAAGATTAATAGAGCAAATATTTTCATTCAGAATGTTTTTCAATTTGTGGTTAGCAGTAGATTTGTTGTATGTAAAAGAATCAATGTAACATATAATTTAAAGTATCATTTTGAGAGTATCGGGTGAAATTACTCATAAAGCAAGCAGGGTAGAACATCATTATTGTTGTGTGCTGTTATTTTGTACATCATTGAAATATTTATGAAAAAAAAAAACAGTGTAACATATTAATCCTAATAGATGTCCCTACTCTAATAAACACCTCTGCCTCTTTTTTATTGACTTGCAAACTTCCATGTTTTCCATCAGTTTTAAAAAAGGGAAAATGTGAATTAATGTTTGCTGTTTTGGAGGATGGAGCTCTTTGAAATGGAGTCCACTCTTCAAGGAAAGAATTTGCTCCTAGAGGAGCAAATTTGTTTCTTTAAGAGTTGACACCTATTGAGAAAGGAGGCAAAACAAGGAAAGTAGCATAATTGCTCCTTTTTTTAAGTATATCCATTCACCTTAATACTGCTGGCAGTGGCTGATTTACTTCTCTTTAGGCTCTATAAATAATGCCCACTTTGGTGAAATGCAACTCGTCCAGTGTGTTTAATAGAATTAATATGCTAGTTTAATATGATCTAATGCAGAACTGGTGAAGAAATAGAAGTTTTATTTAATACCAAGTAGATATTAATTTGTTCTATTTCATATACTGGCTTATCAAAAGACCACCCTGTTATGCAGTAATATAATGTCATGGCATGAATTTTGTTGTAATCTTACATTATACAGCCATAACATAAGAGATTCAACAGAAATTCTTTCTTTGCCTCAAAAATCCCTGAAAATAGTTATATGAAATTAATCTTTTATAAATTTTTTATGGGGTAGTCAGGTGGGAAAATGGTGCTGAGTAGTTTTCAATGCCAGGGCACCCTGCCACTTTAATAATAGTACAAGGGCCAGCTGTGCTTACAGCAGGTGTGGAATGGGTTGTTAGGGTAGAGGTCTGAGTATCTTCACTTGCCTCCTCCCCCCTTGTAGGAGACCGCTCAATATGCATTGTAAATTGAAATACCGCATGTCTAAAAGAGCTGTTAAACTCAAAATGAAAGACCAATCAACTGTAAATTTCATATCGAATGACCATTATTCATACCACCCTTACCAGTAAACGCCAACTTAAGCACAAAATATTTCACAGTGAGCAAGGTCTACACTGGTAAGGGTGGTATAAAATAGTTAAACCATGGTTTGTCCGCCTGTATGGGAGATCTCCTCATACAGGCGTATACCATGGTTTGTCTGCCTGTACGGAAGATAATCCACTCGCTTTTAGCTTTTAGCGAGTGGATTATCTTCCGCACAGGCGGACAAACCATGGTATAACTATGACGTTAGATCCTCTGTGTCAGGATGTGTACTGTTAGCATAGTTATGGTACTTTGATGAGCTCTGGATTCCAACTGCTGCCTGGCCTTTAAACCCAAACACTATAAAAGTAAACTTTAATACATGGGATTTTGGGTTTGTACAAACTATTGAAAACCATAGAGTAGAAGTAATAGGTACATTAGCATAACTACAAATATTATCGTTTCATCACTTTCAAAACTTATCTCATAGTTTATCTACCTAAAGCTGTAAATAATCCCCAGATCTATATTTACCTGTAAATTATTGTGGAGTAAAGTATGTTCTAATCTTCAGATCACTAACAATTTACCTTCCTTCAGTTGATTTTGAACAACAGAATTTTAAATATGCCTTATTTAAATGTAAAAATTTTATGGTTTGGGACACTGTGGACTTCCATTTTTGTCTTGTTTGCGACGAGCAGAATGAGAGAAATAGGTACATATATATTGCTATTCCGGTGTCCATGATGTAAACTTTGCATAGAGTTTTCTTGTTTTAGGTCTGTTTTGTGACATTATGTGCTGTGCGAGACACAGCCTTCCCTTCTGCAGAACTCTTGTTTAATTTGGACAATTCTGTTAGTACTTCCAGATGTTACACAAAACTTTAGACTGAATGACCTAAAGGAGTTGTCTGATCAGGTTCTGCACCATTAAATTGTCAGTAAGCCAACAATATAACAACTTTGTAAAGAAAAATTGAAAACGTCCATTGTTACTAGTAAAAGTTACCATTACATTGTAGTAATGCACACAGAAGATTCAGCTGGAATGGGAAATGGTGTAGACCCTGATCAGACAGCTCCTTTGGGAGCAGTTTGATCTAGATCTATGCTGTTTGCTCCGGCCTATGTGTCCTAATACTTAGATTTTTGCCGAAGTAATAAGGTGTCCAGATGAAGGCTTTTAAGCTAATTGGGCAGCTTCTTAAATCATAGTTTGGACTTCTTTTTAGTCCATGTAATTTCTGAAAGGAAAGAAACAGATGGTTTTGTTGTGTTTGTCAATAATAAGTAGCTAAAAATGACACTTTGCTAATTACCTATAATGAGAATTCTCATCATATTTGTATGAACAGGTTAAACAAGTGTGAATTTTTTCTTGCATACTTTACTTGGATTGACTTACAAGTACCTGTATGAAATGTATAGGGCCGCATCTATACTAAATTACAGTAGAACTTCAATGGCTCGAACCCTGATGGCTCTTTCACCATGCTTGGCTAGAACTCTTTTCTTGGTCCCTAGAGGTCACTTTCTATGGAAACTAACCCTGGATGGCTAGAACTATCCTTGTCTGGAACTAATTTTCATGGTCCCAAGCCTGTTTGAGCCATTGAAGTTCTACGGTAAGTTGTTGCTAATGTCAGTTTTAATATTTTTCAGCACTGCCCAACCAAAGCAGAGGCAAGACGAAGTGCAGCCAAAATAGCACTGATGAATTCTGTCTTCAATGAACATCCGTCAAGAAAGATAACTGATGAGTTTATAGACAAGGCTCTCAATGATGCTCAAGGCTCTTTTAAGGTAATAGGGGCTGGTTTCGATAAATTAATAATAAAAGCGCCAAATGCAGAAATAGTTGAATTTGCGAACACTGTAGATCCAGATGAGGTGGCTCATAATGAGCCACCTCATCCGGATCTACACTGTGTGCATCTAGTCTTTGAATTCTCAGTCCTATATACGAGGGTCATCCAATAAGTCCTGCAGACGGCAAAGTTTCAGACAAATGGTAATTAAAAACGAGTCAAGTAGTTCACATTCCTACATTGCATCTTCCCTTCTTTCTAGTCAACGATTTCCAGAATCGTCATGATCTTGCAAATGGCGTTGCTAGGCAACTGAAGAATACTACCATAATGGGTGCGGCTAGTTGTCTGTTTAAGATCCCATAGCTTAGTTCAGAATGCTTGTAAATTTCTGAAAATTGCTGGGAGATACGGAAAGTGATATTGAAGTTGTACACAGTACCAAGGTTTAGATATTGCCATCAGTCAAGATATTATTATTGTTCCAAGGAAGACCATCATGTTTTTCGGGCAGCTAAAATAGCATATAAAATGAGTATATGAAGAAGTGGTTTTCACAGCAGATAAAGTGTTTCCTAAACTGCCATTAATTTGTTATCAGATAATATTCCCGAGATGCTGAAATGTAGATATTAAAGAAAATATAAGCTTCGAGCCTTGTTTAATATCGTTTGCAGCCTTTAGAAACCAGAGGCAAACGTCAAAAACTAGAATTTTGCTAAAATTCTGTAATATTCTCTTGTTGCCTAGCGACCACATTTGTTTGGAAATGTGAAATGATAACTGTCTCTTATCTGAGTTCTTAAATATAAGGCGATTACTTTTAAACATGAATTCTTAAAATTTGAAAGAATAATAAACATTTATGCAGGAATTTTCTCCCCCTCACCTCTTGTAAAAGACATCGTGTTTGTGCAATTTCACCGCCGGTATCCCTTACACCTTTGTAGTTAAAACCCTCCCATTTCTAAGAAAGGAATGTCACAAGTATGATTTTTAGCACATATGTGTATTATATACCTAAGCTGTTTATGGTATAATTTGATTGCCCTACCCCAATTAATAAAGTAGTAATGACGGCGTTTGCAAGACTTCTTGGATGACCCTCGTAGCTTGGACTAAACTTTATTTGAAATTTTGCTGAAGTAAAGTTTTTGGCACTTTAAGTGGACTCAGTGGGTAACTTTTATAGAATTCAATTTGTCAGGTTTATGACAACTGAACATCAGTGCTAGGGTAATAAATGATACAGAACAAGTAGACATAGCATACTTTAGATTAACCTTAAGCTGAAGATCAATATGTAATAAATCATTAAAGGTGAGAAACAAAACACTTAACCTTATGGTGGGGCCCAGTTCAGTGAAATTATAACCGTGAATCCTTCAAAAGACTTCTGTAACAGTGGAGGGCCTAACCCAGTAGGCTGACTACTGTAAAACACTTATATTTGGCGGCAGCAAAATTTGGCGGTTTTTATAAATGGACCTTTTGGCGGATTTTTATTTTGGCGGATTTGTGATTTCTGAAAATAATGATAATAATAATAATTGTAATAACAATTAATAACAATCAATCGGTGTTTGCTGCCGTTATCGACAGTTCAAATTGAGACCAGGTTGTACATTGTCATTTCTTCATTTATGCTTGTGAATGTATATTGTTATGCATTTCTTGTTATAAACGAAATGTTTATAGCGAAAATATTTTGTGTTGCTTCTGATGTAATCAACTTGGCTTGGGTACTAGGTAGCGTGACATGTCAATTAAGCATTTTTACAATGCTCCCTTTTTCCCGGCGTGTTTGTTTGAGATCTTCTGTTTTATTTGGATTAGCTTTGATATCATGGAAAGGTGGAGGGACTGAACTTTACACTAACTGCAGCCCTTCCTTTTATGGTATAGTTTAAATTGGCGGCATTTTCATTTGGCGGTTTTCTTCTTTTCCGCCAATATCGCCAAAATAAAGTGGCCGCCAAATATAAGTGTTTTACAGTACTCGCCTTTCAAGTTGGCTCAACTCATACCAGATGGCACATATCCAGTCAATTTCTGTAATCCAATAGACCTCAAAATCTGCACTCAGTGTGCCCTAAGCTGGAAAAGTGGTGTCAGGATGTGTTGTGCCAGAAAACCATTAAGTCAACCATCAGTCCTGATTCATTTCAGCGATCTATGGGCAGTAGATAAAAACGAACATTCTGTATGGTATTCCAAGACAGTCATCGTTGTATGCCCAGATCAGTCTTTGTTTATGATGAGTCTGGCAATTACCTCTATTACCTGTCAATGACATATGAGCCGCGACACGACAAAATCAACAATGTGGTTGTGCGCCCACCTTAGACTCAGATCAGCCTAGGCATCCACCCAGTATGATCAGACTCTTCATTAAGTGCTCAAAGGGTAGCTAAGAGTCTAAGCTACCTCCATGCGGACAGCGAAGGCTCTGATCAGACTGGGCGGATGCCCAGGCTGATCTGAGTCTGGGCTGGGCGCACAACCACATTGTTGGTTTTGTCGCGTAGCGGCTCATATGGTGTTATTGATCTAATTGTCAACAGAAGCTTAGGAAGCTGTCCACTATAGCTTCAGAAAATCAGTCAATAAATATGTAGTCACTACTGAGTGGCAGCCACTAGTATCCAGCCAGTGAATAAATATTTATTTTGTGACTGATTTTCTGTAGGTGTTGTAACATTCTTGTGTAAATATTGGGACAACTTACTGTCAGAATATTGATGGCAGAATGACAAACAGTATAGGCCTTGATCAGAGTGCTCCTAGAGGGGCAGTCTGGTCTGAGTCTACACTTTTTGCTCCAGCATTTAGAGACAGTATTTTAATTTCATTGAAGCCTGACCCAAAACCTACCTTTAGACTCAATGTAAATGGGTACAAGGGAAGCAACTTTGTTATTTTGATTTTTACCTCAATTCTCAATGAGGATCTACTCATTAAGGAAAGAATTTGCTCCTGTAGGGGCAAATTCTTTCTTTTTAAAAAAGCCCCTTCTTTGGAAGGGTTTCATCCTATAGTGAAGCAAGCAGGAAGTCACAAAAGTTGTTCCCCTTTTTGAAACGGTGAAAAAATATTGAGGTATACCCATACACCTTAAGTCAAACTATTCTGGTTCTAACAGGTGTCATAAATTCTACCGTAATGTGCCTAAATTTTGGGACACCTGAAAAAAATAATTTTCCATTTGGGACAAATGGAAAATTAATTATTTTAGGTGTCCCAATACTTATGTACTTTACAGTATTTGTATTTGCAGGGCAACCTTGAAGAGTCTGACAACCCCAGTACAGGAATTGGTGCCTTCAGATTCATGTTAGACTCTAATAAGGGTCATACCATGCTGGAATTTCAAGAACTTATGACAGTTTTCCAACTTTTACATTGGAACGGCAGCCTTAAGGCCATGAGAGAACGTAACTGTTCGCGGCAGGAGGTACTTGCACACTACTCACATCGGGCACTTGATGATGATATGAGGTCACAGATGGCACTTGATTGGATAGCTAGGGAGCAGGAAAGTGATGGAATTATAGCGCGGGAATTAACAATTTCGGAAAAAGAGTTAGAAAGTGCAAGGTTAGCGGGGAGAGAGTTGCGATTCTTTAAAGAAAAGCGTGATATTCTAGTGTTAGCCCTTAGTCAGATAGGACCAGCTGAAAGCCTAGCTTAATTTTACAATGGTGGCAGGCCCCTTTTATTTGACCTTTGAACTTACATACTGTGTTCACATTATTGTTATGCAGTTATGAGATTTTTGTATCAAAACATTATATGTCACAGCAACCAAGTGTGTGTATATCAGCTTTGCAAAGAAAGCAGCCACATCAGCCAACACATCCAAAGTCACTACTAGCTGTATACCATGCATACATATTTTACAAGTGTGCAAAATGCTCAGTTCTTATAATATATAGACTGTGCAAAACTTAAAAAAAGGTTATGTACTTTGGCCAATTTTCTATGTGATAAAGCATTTTGTTGAAGATGATAAGTTTTGCAAGGGCAGCAGCAGAATAAGAATTGTGAATGTGCTGTTTGGAAACCAAAATTGTAAAAATCAGAATTTTGTAAAAGTAAGCATTTGTGAAATTACTGAAGGGTAAAGCTACTTTCTTTATGTAGACAAAGCTTTGAAAAGTGATGGATTGGTCATGGTTGTGAAGCAGAATGCATATTTGCAGAACTCCAGCTACTCATCACCTGGAACTGCTTATGTTGCAAATGCATATATCTCTAGTGTAGTGTCATACCTTCATATAGAGACTTTGTACAACTTACAAATAATGCTGGTTTGTGAAATTTAATTTTCTCCTTGATCAACTACATATTTATTTAAAATTTACTTATTTTAGGGAGTCTGAAATAGCCAATCATGTGAAAGAAAGATTTTTACAATATCCAGAGCACCAGGTCAACCAAACATATAGGTACACTGCTATATTTTCCTGCCATTTTTGTCTCACCTGCAGCTAACAGAAGTGAGACATTGATATACTTTTATTATGTCAGAGTTGGCGGCATAAAACTGTAATCAAGTGTTCTGGGGCCGTATTTATAAAACCACTTAAGTTATTGCTATGCTGTTGCCAAGGCTAAATTTCTATGAAGGAGATTCCCTACAACTATGAAATTTGCTCAGGAGGAACAGTCTTTGTAAGACTGTTCCTCCAGAGCAAATTTCATAGTTGTAGGGAATCTCCTTTATAGAAATTCAGCCTTAGCAACAGCATAGCAACCACTTAAGTGGTTTTGTAAATATGGCCCCTGGTTTAGCTCTGTTTTGTGACAGTATGCTGACAGGCAGGACACCACATTCTTGTTACAAGGGTGACAACTTTTGTGACTTTTTATTTGCTTACCAGGATGAGGACACCCGTCCAAAATGGGGTGTTGTCTTGAAGGAAATAATTTTCTCCATGAGAGCAACTTTTTTCCTGCAAATTCTTTTGTGAAGGAGTTGACCCCACTGAGAAGATGAAAATGAACATAGCTGAGTTGCTTCCACTGAAAGTGTACGCCATAGAGGACCCTTTGCATGCATATATACAGCAACCACTCAGACCATCTGGCACAGCTTATATTAGGGGAGTGTCGGGTAACTTCGGACAGCGGGATAGTTCGGACAGTGACATTGTTTCCTTTATATGTCAGTTGTTTGGAATTAAAACAAAATAACTGGCCAAACAGTGAAAATCCTGATGAGACGGCTCTTAATGAGCCGTCTCATCAGGATTTTCACTGTTTGTAATGGTATGTCCGAATTTACCCCCCTGTCCGAAGTCACCCAACTCTGCCCTATGCATACTTTGGTGAATGGGTAAACTTTCAGGATCGAGAAGCAACTCTCATTTTCAGTTGTTCCCAATAGCAGCAGATTCTGTAAGTGTAAAACCTTGTTTGGAAGATATTGAAGGCCTGGGGAAGCAAATAGAAATCACAAAGTTGTCTCTCCTTGAAAAATGGCAGAAAAATATGTCGGTCTATCCATACGTCTTAAATTCCTCATGATTCATATACATTGTGTTGCCCAAAAGAGACTGTGACCTGACAGAATGGATATACAATGGGGTCAGTGTTTTTGCATTTCCCATATTGATCCTGCATACTGGTAAATATGGAAACTCCCGTGTAAATACGGTGTAAATATTGCTTAGCTTTGTGACCAAGTCATATATTATTTGCTTTAATATGTAACTTTTATCTGCATTTACATAATTATTATGTAGACTTTTATAAGCCAGTTTTAATGTTGTTAAGAGTATACTGTTGTTACTTTTTATTATGTCATCAGTTTGTGCTTTCCTTAATGTTTTAAAAGAATCAGAGTTACAGATAAGTGAAATTCTATGGATGAAAAGAAAGCATGGGTACAATTATCAAGGGAGATCACTCTGATGTGTCAACTTACACAATCCTGAATATGCTTCTATTCTCAACGACCGGATGGAGGAGGCTACTCTTAAAGGAAAGAATTTGCTCACCTGGGAAGCAAATACTATTGTGTAAAGGTTGTCTCCCTTGTAAAATTGGAGGTTTATTTACGCCCCTAAAGATGTTTGGGTCATCTGCATGTTTTTCTACCATTTTAGCAAAGAGGAACAACATTTCTTGACATCCTGTTTGCTTCTCTGGAGACACAACCCTTCCAAAACTGGGGGATTACTCTTAAAGGAAAAAAATTGCTCCCGTGGGAGCAAATTCATTTCATGAAGAGTTGTCCCCATTGAGAAGACAGACAAAATTTGAAAATGGCAGAATTGTTGTACTCAAAAGTATAAGATTCTTCATAAAAACATGTTGAAATCTCACCAGTTGAGATTCCACAGACCTAGATTTTATAGATAAATTAGAAAAAAACATAGAACCTTTCACCCCAGATTTTGCTTATCTGGCTCTCTGTGTGTTGTCTCCATTTTTGCAGAATAGACACAAAGTTTGATTATGTGGTACAGATTTAGATACCTAGTATTGTTTGATCCTTGACCTGTTCACCTTCCAAAATTGAATGTTCTTGATTCAGTTTTTTGGAAAGGCCATTTGTCAGTTTTAGGTGGATACACATGAAAATAAAAAAAGGCTCCTCAAGAGGAGTATATTCTGAGTCTACAGTGTGCTAAAAATATCAAAAGGTGCCTAATGCTTACTCTGTTTATGTGCAAAACTGAATATCATAAAAATTCTAAAAGTTGGGGCCCCCAAATTAATCACCATAATTGTTCCTAAAATTGGAGCAGTTTGGTTTTACAACAAATAATATGTCCAAAAGATGCAGATGGAATGGCAAACAGTGTAGAACCTGATCAGACTCAGGAGCAGTCTGATCTGGGTCTACATTCTTTTTCTCACACCTGTCTTTCCCAGTCCTTAGAATTTTTTCGGTGTCTGTCATTTTCGGCATGTACAAGGGCCTTACAAGTGTTCAAAATTATGAAGATCTGACTACATGTATTTCTGTATATTTAATGTCTTATAAAGTTGTCTTCCACTTGTCACACGATTTTACAACACTTTGTAGAAACTTATTCTGATAAATCAAATTCACATGCCATTCCATTTTTCATGTCAAATTGTGTGCCTTTTTCATGATCATGTTAGATACCTATGTAAGCTTTGTAATCATAAAGGCGTGTTGGGTTTTAAAGGAGCTTAATACATGGCCGTCACTTTTAGAATATTATACACTTTGCCTGAAAAACTAACTTTCTAGAGAAAATCTAGTGTGGTGACAAAGTACAGTAATAATATCTATATTATAAAGAATCAATTTACATGTAGTTATACCACCCTTACCAGAAAACGCCAACTTAAGCACAAAATATATCACAGTGAGCAAGATCTATTCTGATAAGGGTGGTATAAAATAGTTATACCATGGTTTGTCAGTCTGTATGGGAGATAATCCACTCACTGAAGGTCATGGATTATCTCCTCATACAGGTGGACAAACCATGGTATAACTATTACTTATCCAGAACCCATATTGCATGGAGCCATATGCAAGAAATCCAAGGGAAGTATTTGTGTGATCTCAGTGAATAGAACAATTAAAAGAAATGAAACTAGAAATAAAGTAAAATAAAGGAGAAAATTCTTTACTGTAAAAGTTGACGAACATTGAGAAGGGCTGCAAAAAAGAAAATAGAAGAGTTGCTTCCCCTGAAAGTATTCATTCACCTTTAGGCATTGTTTTTTGTGCCACTATTCACTTGATTTCAGCCATGACATGACAAAACCAACAAAGTGGTATGTGTGCCCAGCAAAGACTCAGATCAGCCATGGCATCTGCCCAGTCTGATCAGAGTCATCACTGCTGGCGGTAGCTTAGACCCTTAGCTTTAAGCCCACAGCAAAGACTCTGATCAGGCTGGGCAAATGCCGGGACTGATCTGAGTCTTGGCACGGCACACATTCTTGTTTGTTGGTTTTCTCATCATTGGCTCTTTTGTTGTTTGATTAATAATCACTTGCATACACTGTTGGGTTTTGTTTCAATTATGTGCTGTGTTTTAGTATCATACATAATTGGAAATTTATAGGACTGAGTTTTTTGCTATTTTCCATTCTTTTAGTGCATTTACTATTCTTATTCACGTATAGGGGAGAGTCGTGACTTCGGACAGGAGGTAAATTCGGACAGTGACATTGTTTCCTTTATATGTCAGTTGTTTGGAACTAAAATAAAAATAACTGGCCAAACAGTGAAAATCCTGATGAGACGGCTCATTATGAGCTGTCTCATCTGGATTTTCACTGTTTGCAATGGTATGTCCGAATTTACCCCCTGTCCGAAGTTACCTGACTCTACCCTAAGTCATACAAAGAAAGAGGACACTGGTCAGTAATTTATGGATGCTGCAGAATCTATACACAATACATGTGTTATGAATGAAGGTGTACGATACATCTTTAAAGGAGATAATAATGGCAAAAAATATTTGTGTAGCATCTCATAAGAGACCACAGGCTGCTATTAAAGGGAAGTACTTGAACTTGCTCTTTCTAGCCAACAAATTTTCTCACTAAGATTATCTGCCTTTGGAGACAGTATATGTATATATCAACCTGGGAGGCAAACATTCTGTTAAAAGTTATTTCACTTGTAAAACTAGCAGATTGAAGTATATCCCTTCGTCATAAAGGCATCTTAACTTGCATCTTAAAGCGTCTTCTCTCATTGTGTGGCTAAGCTTAAAATCTACCTCTCTATTACCTTAAAGAGGGTGTTCATTGTGAATTGCAATATACATGTGACAATTTTACCATGTTATCATAACAGTATGAAATCATTATCAAGGAATGTGAACAGCTTGGCCCTGATATGTTAAAGACACATGACATGCCTTGGCAGTTGCATTTTCTTCTTCCCCTGTCTGCATCCTGGTGTGACATGCATTGTAATTCTTGAAAATCATTTTTGCATACTTATCGTACAGGTACATGCAATGCTAAACCATTCAAAGCGAATTGTTCATATTTGTTGTGGATTAGTTTAAAGAAGTTTAAATGATTTTACTACCTTGTAAAAATTCAGAAAATTTGTTTTCTAAAAATTTATTTGGTGATCTATAGGATTTTAGAACTGAATTTCATAGCTGTTTTCTTTGTTGTCAGTGTTTTAACTTATATATTGGAAACCACATACATTAATATGAAAGATTAAGCCCCAGAATTACATTTCACCTGCACGAAGTAATTTAATACTTGGTGACACTTTTTCACGCCTACCAATCGCTCTCATGCAAAACCACGGTTCAGAACGCCAATCCATGAGAGGAGTTTCCGGTTTTGCATGAGGGGAGCCGAAATCGTAAACAAATTTGACATCGGCACAAGGTTTGAGTTATTTATTTTCTCTGAAAACTATTTATGCAAAATATAAGAATGCTATTTTGTCATAGATAGATTGTTTCTTCGGCACATGAAAGGATTAGGCACATGGTCTTGCATTTCTCCAGATATGCATTTAGTACGGCGGAGCATGTGTTCAATGTCAATCTCGGCGATATATACATGTAGGGAAAAGTCGCATTCTCTTGCTTTATTTTGAGTCTCTGACCTTGTCAGTCGCAAGGAAGTGAACAGAACTACTGTATGCGTGAGTCCAAATGTTGGAAGTAAGCTTTCCGTGATGAACAGCTAAGAATTTAGAAAATATACGCAAAAACTTGACATCGTCAGCCCGGTTCCGCATGAGATACCAGAAAATATAAGGATTTTTTATCAAACACAAAAACAGCTTTTGAACAATAATATTGGATCAAAACTAACATGAACTCTGTGATAAATCATTATTCTTATACATTGCAGATAACTTTCTGTCTGTTTTAATCCTCGTTTGTCTTTTTTTGAGGCATGCAAGAGGGTTTGAAAGCAGGTTTGCATAAGGCCTAACAAGACAAACGGGGAATTAAAACAGCTTGAAAGTCATCTGCAATATATAAAATAATGATTTATCACAGAGTTCATGTTAGTTGTGATCCAATTATTGTTCAAAAGCTGTTTTTGTGTTTGATAAAAATTCCTTATATTTTCTATCATCTCATGCGGAACCGGGCTGACGATGTCATGTTTTTGCGTATATTTTCTAAATTCTTAACTGTCCAACATTTGGATTCACGCATACAGTAGTTCTGTTCACTTCCTTGCGACTGACAAGGTCAGAGACTCAAAATAAAGCAAGAGAATGCGACTTTTCCCTACATGTATATATCGCCGAGATTGACATTGAACACATGCTCCGTCGTACTAAATGCATATCTGGAAAAATGCAAGACCATGTGCCTAATCCTTTCACGTGCCGAAGAAACAATCTATATATGACAAAGTAGCATTCTTATATTTTGCATAAATAGTTTTCAGAGAAAATAAATAACTCAAACCTTGTGCCGATGTCAAATTTGTTTACGATTTCGGCTCCCCTCATGCAAAACCGGAAACTCCTCTCATGGATTGGCGTTCTGAACCGTGGTTTCGCATGAGAGCGATTGGTGGGCGTGTTTTTACAAAGCCATAGCATGACAATAAGATCTGCAGAGGCATATGTTGGTTTTTGCCATTTGAACCGCGACACGACCAACCCAACAAAGTAGCATGTGCGCCCAGCAAAGACTCAGATCAGCCTGGGCATCTGCCCAGTCTGATCAGAGTCTTTGTTGTCCGCATGAAGCTAGCTGAGACCCTTAGCTACCCTTAAAGTGCACTGCAAAGACTTTGATCAGAATCGGCAGATCTCCAGGCTGATCTGAGTCTTCGCTGGGCACACATGCCACTTTGTTGATTTTTCATGTCACGGCTCATTTATGAATCTGATTCAGCTGCTGTATAACTTGACACTGCACTGCTTTTAAAATGAATGTTTTACAATCTCATGCAAATTTATATTTTATTGTATAGAATTAATGTGCACAATTAATTAGTAACTGACACAATCTACTGACACAATCTAAGTATAATACCATGTCTATCTATTATATTCCCGGGGCTTTTAATAGGATAAATACAGTATTTGGGGAATTATACTGGACAAAAAAAAATATAGGGATCAAACTTTTACCCTGCAATTTCTGGAACATTTCAAACATTTGGTAATACATCATTTCTACCTTCAAGGTTATTCATTTTGCAAGTTTCGTACGCTTGAAGTTGAACCTATAGCCTTTGTTTGACCAAGACCATGCTTTAAGTCAGACTACCCTTAAATTGAAAGTGGTATGTATTCCTATAGAGAATTGATAGTGTGTCAGTTTGGCCGGACATAACTTTTAAAATGGCAAGGAGTTTCAAACTTGTTACAGACTGCTGACCATAGAAATGATTAAATTTGATGACTATCGAGCAGTTGGGCAAAAAAATCATGAATTGACGAAATTGAAAATTTTGGTGATTTTTCTCCTTATGGACTTCTGACCACTTTGATTTTGAGGGTAGTGTGATTTGAAGGACTGATGTGCCTAAACAAAACAGTGCACAATTTAAAACTGATGGCATAAGAAAATGCTATGAAAATGCTAACTCACCAGATAAACCAAAACTTGAATAATTATCGGTAGACTCAGAAATGCCAACTCAAATGTTTGATCACTAAAATATTTTGTCCAGTATAGTTCAAACATTTGGGGTTGTGAACCATATAACCACGTCTCCATTGAAACAGTTTGAAGTATTTTTACTTGACACTGCATGTTTTTTAAGACTGTTAGCTGCATTGACTTATCCATGTGGCGATTTAACCACACCTACCTTAAATCCCCTTAGACAAATAACATCAAAATACATGTACATTGATTATATACCCAGTAAGTTGCGTGCAAAATGTTTGTCTAAGGCTGTACCATTATGTACTACTATTCAATCCATTTTGATTGGTAAGCAAAATTCTGTCTATCAATCTACGGATAGGTCAATTGCAAATGATACAGTACCCGATCATACTTCATCTTCATGTCAGTCTGAACTGGTTTTACAGTGCTCATGGATTGATGTACATGTAGAATTATCTTAAAGATAATTTCATGCACCAGATCAACTTTTGGACCACAGTACTATAGCTTTGCTGTTTATTTTATTTAGACACAAATGCATGTAATGCATAGGTTCGTGGCAAAAGCCATGTTGTGACTACTTTAAAAATAAAAAAAAATTAAGAATTGGGACAGGTAGGTCTGAATGGCAAACAGTTTAGATCCTGATCAGAGATAAAAAAATTTAAGAATTGGGACAGGTAGGTCTGAATGGCAAACATTTTAGATCCTGATCAGAGAGCTGTCTGATCAGGGTCTACACTGTTTGCCATTCTATTTGCATCCTTCTGAACCTATTTGCCAGTCCATCTGCATTCTTTAGATGCATTACTGCATAATAAAAACAAACTGTTCAAATTTTATGACAATTACGGTAACTATTTTAGGTGTCCCAATTTTTACAATTTTTGCGATATGGATGAATAGGTTGGTCAGAATGCTATTTCTGTTTCTTCTCATGCATATATGTTTAAATATTTACATGCATATCTGGTATAAGAATTCTTACTTATCACATCTGCAGTTCCATCATGCATAATACAAATACCATGTAGATAAGAATAAAGTTTTATATGCTGGAAAAAGTGTTTTGTTTGTTTTTCTTAGAAATAGGTGTCACCATATAGCATATATACCATATTCTAATGCACTTACAAATGTTACACGACGTCTGATTGGATAACTTCAGAAATTTGGGACAGTATATCCTGCGATATACTGTCGGAAACCCGACGTCATTATGAAATGTCGCTTGACACTGGCTGACGTTTGGTTTTACGTCACTGAAAGTGTTTACAATGGGTGCAAAGAAGTACGCTTTGAAAGGTGAAAAGGAGCGGCTGTAGTGTAGTGGATAACACTCCGGACTACCAATCCAGGGATCGCAAGTTCGAACCCCCACTTCTCCGGTCTTTCGGATGAGACTTTAAACCGAGGTCCCGTCTCCATATGACCTCGTTGTTGGTGGGACGTTAAACCCGAGTTCACTCACTCACTGAAAGGTGAAAATTTGAAAAAGTGCATTAGAATGGGAATAACTGTATAAAAATTGTGAATTCGGAGTGACTGGAAAACTGCGGCTTTACCCTTGAACATTGATCCTATTCGGACATTCGTAGTGTGTGGAGCTGATAGACCCAGTTGAGCTCCTTTCTCCGACGGACGGCAGTGCTTTTTTAGCTCGCCTGAACGAAAGTTCAGGAAGAGCTATTGTTGTCACCACGGCGTCCGCGTCCGCGTCAGCGTCGGCGTCCGGATTGGATGTTTTGGTTAAAGTTTTTTAAACACCTATATCTCCCTAACCCATGGATGGATTCTTTTGATACTTGCACTGTAGTTAGATATTGGTCCAAAGTTTAACATGGTACCACCCCCACCCCATTCCTTGACCTTGATGTCAAGGTCATGGACTTAGAAAATTGGGAGTTTTTGTCTCGCCTGCGGAGCAGAGGCGAGACATAGGTATTGCTTTTCCGGTGTCGGCGGCGGCGGCGGCGTCGGCGGCGTAAACTTTTGTCGAGTTTTTGCGTTTAGGTCATTTTCTCAGAAACTATAAGGCCTAGAGCCATGAAACTTGGTTCATGCATACATCTGGAAGAGTAGATCTCAAAGCCATCATCGATATTGAGTCTTGACCTACCTGTCACGGTTGACTGACTTTGCAAGTTTTTGTCGAGTTTTTGCGTTTAGGTCATTTTCTCAGAAACTATAAGGCCTAGAGCCATGAAACTTGGTTCCTGCATACATCTGGAAGAGTAGATCTCAAAGCCATCATCATTATTGAGTCTTGACCTACATTTCACCGTTGACTGACTTTGCAAGTTTTTGTCGAGTTTTTGCGTTTAGGTCATTTTCTCAGAAGCTATAAGGCCTAGAGCTATGAAACTTGGTTCATGCATACATCTGGAAGAGTAGATCTCAAAGCCATCATCAATATTGAGTCTTGACCTACATGTCACGGTTGACTGACTTTGCAAGTTTTTGTCGAGTTTTTGCGTTTAGGTCATTTTCTCAGAAACTATAAGGCCTAGAGCCATGAAACTTGGTTCCTGCATACATCTGGAAGAGTAGATCTCAAAGCCATCATCATTATTGAGTCTTGACCTACATTTCACCGTTGACTGACTTTGCAAGTTTTTGTCGAGTTTTTGCGTTTAGGTCATTTTCTCAGAAGCTATAAGGCCTAGAGCTATGAAACTTGGTTCATGCATACATCTGGAAGAGTAGATCTCAAAGCCATCATCAATATTGAGTCTTGACCTACATGTCACGGTTGACTGACTTTGCAAGTTTTTGTCGAGTTTTTGCGTTTAGGTCATTTTCTCAGAAACTATAAGGCCTAGAGCCATGAAACTGGGTTTATGGGTACGTCTGGAAGAGTAAATCTCAAAGTCATCATCAATATTGAGTCTTGACCTACATTTTACGGGTGACTGACTTTGCAATTTTGGTCGCATTTAGGTCTGTTTCTCTGAAACTATAAGGCCTAGAGCCATGAAACTTGGGTCATGCATTAATCTAGAAGAGAAGAGCTCAAAATCATCATCAATATTGAGTCTTGACCTACATTTTATGGTTGACTGACTTTGCAATGTTTTGTAGAGTTTTCAAGTTTTGGTCTGTTTCTCAGAAATTATTAGGGCTAGAGCCAAGAAACTTGGTTCATGCATACATCTTTGCTGATTGAGCTCTGTTTTTGTGACAAAGCGCTAGCAGGCGAGACACCGCATTCCGCGGAATTCTTGTTTGGGACTGGATGTTTTGGTTAAAGTTTTCTAAAGCCCAGTATCTCCTTAACCCATGGATGGATTCCTTTGATACTTGCACTGTAGTTAGATATTGGTCCGAAGTTTTCCAAGGTACCACCCCCACCCCCCTCAGTGACCTTGATGTCAAGGTCATGGACTTAGAAAATTGTCTTTTTATTAATTGGATGTTTTGGTTAAAGTTTTCTAATGACACATATCTCCTGAACCCATAGATGAATTCTTTTTATATTTGCACTGTAGTTAGATATTAGTCCAAAGTTTTACAGAGTACTACCCCAGCCCTGCTCGGTGACCTTGATGTCAAGGTCAGGGACTTAGGAAATTTGGTCTTTATTAAAGTTTTCTAATTGCGTACTGATTCATAATGCTTGGCAGAGATTTAGTTTACACTTGAACTGATGTTAGACACTTTTTTGAGTTTTTACAAAACACTATATACTTACCCGACTGGAATGGACTTTGAGTTTTGTCTTAAAGATTTTGATTAGTTTTATATTAATGAAGACATAATTTCACAGTGCCACAATGGACTCAGTTGATACTTATACTTGGACTGATGTTAGATAACGGTTAAAGGCTTTGATACATCCTAGCCCTGCCCTCCTCCCCCCTACCCCTTAGTTCTTTGACCTCAAGCTCATGGACTTTGAAATTTCATGTGGATTTTTTTTTTATTTTAAAACATTTCTGAGATAGCTTTTGTTTATAAATGTGTTGTAATTATGAACATGCTTGCCTGAAGTTTTATACATGGCAGTCCACACCACCATAGCGACTGTGTGATGGGCAAGCACCTATTCAGGCGAGCTATGCTGTCAGGCGACAGCTCTTGTTCACTGTCAGGGTCTGATGCTAAAATTTCAACAATCTGAAATTTCATATGTTGTAGGGAGTAGTTGTCAGGTTAAAAGATTGTACTACGATAAATTGTAAAAACAGCACATGATAGAAACAAATCTAATGTGTTCACTAATACGTGCACATAGTACAATTATAAATTCCCTCTGAGAGGACACTGCACAACAAGAAATGTTGTCTATTTAATAACATGCAAACTTTGCAAACAACAAGATGTCAGCGAAACTAATAGAAAGACAAAGGTCAGAATGATAGAGCACCAACGTGACACCCGCAATAAAAGGGACACGCTAATCATTTTAACCTAACAACTACTCCCTACAACATATGAAATTTCAGATTGTTGAAATTTTAGCATCAGACCCTGACAGTGAAAAAAGCACTGCCGTCCGTCGGAGAAAGGAGCTCCACTGGGTCTATCAGCTACACACACTACGAATGTCCGAATAGGATCAATGTTCAAGGGTAAAGCCGGAGTTTTCCAGTCACTCCGAATTCTATTATACCCCAAGTGCTCCTGCTTCACCACTGAGCATAAGGACCAATTGCTAGCTTAACAAGGCTACAGCTTCACGTCTATTGGCTTCATAACGTCTTTAACATAATAGCTAAACGTCACTTAGCAACAAACAAAAATGGCACCTACAACACAGGGAGGTTGATGCAAGCGAACATACGCTTAAAGAAGAAGCCTATATAGACACAAAGCTGCCACATCGAAGTTAAATAGTAAACTGTTACCCAGCATTCTTTAGTTTATTGTTTCCCCGTAAAACAATCAAAAAAGATGTCGCCACATACTATAATAAGACATAAGTAAACACTTTTATGGCTTATATGCACCAGGAGAGACAATATTGTAATATTACCTCCTGTTGCAACCGCAAAAAAACGTCAAAAAAGATGACATTGCTACGAAGAATAGTTTGTCTACAGAACAGTAAATCCGTGTTGTGTGAGCGGTCACGCTCACGTGAGCGGTGCCGGTTTGGCGCCGCTCACGTGATCAACGGCGCCGATCACGTAGCGGTGCCAATTCGGCACTGCTCGCGTTATCGGCGGTACCTCTCACGTGGTCAGTCCAGCGCCGCTCACATGGGAGGCTTATGGCCGCTCACACAACAATGGGGCCGCTCACGTGACCAAATGAGCACCACCCAAGTAGGGGGTTCAGATGACGTTACGTCATCGCGTAATTTGCTTGTTGCGCGCTAAAAATACCCCCTTTTTACCATGTTGTATTGCTATAGTTTAAAAGAATTTTGTCATGATTTTTCTGAAGAATAATGAAAACACCCTTCTTTTTTAATTATAGGGCATTTTCAGTGCCAAAAACTCGTAAAATAACGTTTGATAACCACTGACCACCGTCGATTTCCTTTAACGTCATTATGACGTGGCCGCATTTTTCCGATTGTTTACAACATAGTGGGGTGCCTTGAAACGGTTTCCGTGGCAACGTGTAAGCGTGATTAGTCAGACTGACCAATCAAATAAATTCTGAGAGAGTGACCTTTACGAGGTTGATTGCCTCGGTAAAATCCGATCGTTAACAAGAAAACTAGAGCAATTTGACTGAAATAAGCCGAATTTTAACAGGTAAATAACTGGTTTACAAAACTGAGGCACTCATATTTGAATTCTATGACCTATAATCCACAAAAAACATTCCACCTCTGTGCCATGAGCTATTTTATATGCCGCGGAAATCATTGATTGGAGAGATGGTATCGGCGATATTAATGACGTTTCTCCACCCGCCGTTACGCTAAATTTGACGTCAGGATTTTTCATCACTTGATCGAGGGCTCCCCCGAAACTACGATTATTATTGTGTTAAGCAAATTTAATCGAGTCAGTTTTGATCTGAATTATTGTGTTTTGCTATTTTCCATATATTTTTATATACAAAGCAAAGGAAAGCGAAAGTGAAAGTACCTTGAACATTTATTATTTACCGTAAATTAACTTTGGTCGGCATTAATCAGAATTATTTGGCATTCTCCCCGCATGAAAATTATGTAAACACATACATATAAACATAAATTCAATTGTCATAAAACTCATATTCTCATATCACTTTCTGTCACAACTCAAAACATTTTATTCCAAGTATCGCAGTCGACAATTAAAGATCAGCATACATTTAAGGAGTACTCGTAGCTCAATGGATTTAGCACTAAAATGCGTCATTTCATCTATTTCGCCTGCCCCCTCCCATATCATAAAACACCACAGAAATATCAAAGAATGCCCACATAATAGTGCCTTTGTGTTGGTCAAACAGTGCAAAGCCAAGATGAATATCAACTTGGAGGGTTTTTTTCTTTTGCCAGTCCTGAATGAAGTTGTTATTTAAATTTGTATGTTTATTTTAGGACGATGTATATTTTGGTACCATCAATTTCTGTTATCGCACTAGTCTGCTGCGGCCGCTGCTGATGTTGGACTATGCACCTTAAAGTCTCCATAGTACTTTCTACTCACAGTGATAGAACGTCTAAATCAACCTAAATGAGAATGTGGGTTAATGAGCATATATATTGAATTACATAACTGTTGCAAAGAGTACGGGAAACAATGTGTTTGGATAACCAAATTTAGTGCTACAGATGCGGATTTCCATATTCAACTTTTTCAATGTCTCTAATCCTCATAAAGGCTGAAATAATAATAATAAAAATGATGGGAAAATAGCTCCACAAAGTACTAGTTCCTTTCCTGGTTCCCCGTCGAACCATGCAATATTATGGAAAAGCGCGCCAGGTTTGTACGCTGTATTTTTACCGTTTACTGGAAGAAGCTCATTTTAGTTGCCAATTTATAGTACCCGAACGGTTTTAAGTGAAACTCAACGATGTTCTATTTGTTTAAACTATATCAGGGTCATTTACAATAATGAATCTTTAGTAAGAAGCTTGCAGCGATAACTCAAAATATAAGATTATACAAATAAAGGGTCTTTAAGTTACTTACTGATCAGCTAACAAACATTGTCAACTGTTCAGCCAAAATAAATCATGAAAGGAACGTTCAGCGATAACTCAAAATATAAGATTATACAAATAAAGGGTCTTTAAGTTACTTACTGATCAGCTAACAAACATTGTCAACTGTTCAGCCAAAATAAATCATGAAAGGAACGTTCTATGGTCAGTGAAATTATTTCAAGGATTTGTATCAGGTCTTTTTTACTAAGAATAAATTTTGAAATATCTTCTGGAAGCAAGGCAGACATTAAAGAAACAGGTACAAGAGACTTGGTTTCATTGAGCCAGTTCAAGTGCAGTAATTTAGTGTTGCAACACTGCCAATGTCCCCCAGCACCCCGGCTTCGGCGGAACTATTTTCGAACTGACTCAGAATGAGCCCAATGGGCCTATTATGTAATATTCACTATGGTGAAGTATGGGAACACTTTTTATATGGCTGCCACATTACACTTAACATTAGTTACATTGAACCGACTTCAATTTAACTGTTTTCTAACTGTCAAATGACCACCCTAAAGGAATGGTAAAAATATAATCTGCATTATTATAATAAACCCGGGGATACGTTTCTAAGTACGGTGGTTGTGGGAAGGGGGTTGAGGGGGATGCAGTCATGGTTGCGTCCGGGCGATGGTGCCTGGTAAATTTCAGTGCCGAGGCGTCCAACTAATTTATATGGATAATAGAAGAGTAAGGGTCTACTATGTTTGCAGTAGTTGTGGGTGGGGTAATTTGGATATTTCTTCTCTCGCCTGTCATATCTCTTATTTCTCTCCCTCTCTGGGAGACAGCTCGACACAAATTGAAATACTGTTTCAAAGAGTTTTTAAACACCATACTACCAACCAATTAACCAAGTACGGGGAGACTGATGAAATAAATGTTATCTGCTATTTATTATGGTCCCGAATGATCAAAGAACCTATGTTCTTTACTCATGTGTGACAACAAATAGACACGCTTGGATGAGCTATTTATTTTACAAGAATATATTATATTTACTAACCAGGGCCCAGTTGTTCAAAGCATCGTTAGCTTAACGAGCTCGTTAAGAGGTCAACTTGTTAAGTGTTTTGTGGCTTTATAGCCAAATCCACCAATATTTTTTGTTGAAAATATGTGAGAAGCTTTTGCAGTGCAAAAGCTTCTCACATTTTTTCAGCAAAAAAAATTTGGCATATTTGAGGTATTATCGTTTGAAATTTTAACGTCTCGTTAACTAACGATGACATTAGTTTTGAACAACCGGGCCCAGATGTGCATATTTTGCAATATAAGCATATCTTACAGATGTATGAGATAGTGCCTTGTATCTGTTGCGAGAAGTGGTAAGCGAGACGTGCATTTCGGGCTTTACCTTCTTTTTTCATGGAAATGCAGATTTTACAGAAAGTTTGACCAACAAAAAAGCCACAAAGTTACCTTGGAAACAAGTGAACCACTTAAAAGTGCGCGCAAATGTTCCAGCTTTAACTAGGTAATGAGGCACACACTAGATCATTTGTGAATTTGCTTTATCCCCTTTTCTCGTAATATCATCTCTTTCAGTTTGGCCGGCAAACACTGTTTTCGTGGCCATTTTGGGCAAGTAAATGGCATCCTGGTTACCATGGAAACAGCTGAACCACTAAATAATGCTTGCAAATTGTAAAACTTGTATAACTGAATTGCGTTTAAGTACCTTTAGGATTTGTGACTGTTTCTAATCTTTTTTTATTTTGCATTTGACGTCTTTTTATCATGGAAACTCTGTGTTAGCGGCCATTTTGAACAAGAAAATGGCCGCCATATTACCATGGAAACAAACTCACAAATAAAAAATGCTAGCATCTGGTGCAGCTTTTATAATTGCTTCATACATTGTATCATTTATGGGTGTTCTTTATCATATTCTGTCGTTTTGTCATTATTCTCTTCATATAAAACTCTGATTTCGCTGCCATTTTGAACCAGAAAATGGCAGCCTGGTTACCATGGAAACGAGCGAACCACTCAAAAATATTTGCTGAAGATGCCGCCCATATTTCTGCATTTTACAGTGTATATGAATTAGACTATAAGTAGAAGACTTAAATCCCTGCCGCAATTTATGCTTAATGAATGAGAAATTCGGTGCCATCAGCCCGTATACTGAATACATTGGAGCATGATTACAAAATTGGTCGCAATGGCTTGTCGAAAACATGTCATAACTTTTGAACCAAGCACCCTATCCTAATAATGTACGTATCATTTTAGGGGAAATTGGATATGCTTTCTCATAAAATAGGTAAAAATAAGTATATTTGCATTCTTAAAAAGCACCTGAACCCCCTAACCCAAGTGCTAATTCTGAGCCGTTTAGAGCGACCCTGGGCCGCTCACGTGACAGGGAACGCCGTTTTTGGCGGGGATCACGTGAGCGGCGCGCAGGACAATATAAACAAGCAAGCAACAGGCTATTTCAAACACGAAAATCTCTGAGGAGTCAGAATAATCTGACGAAACTAGTCAGAAACGTTGCAAAGCCTTATGGGTGCACATAAGCACCACGGCGAGGACCCAGGCCTGAGTCACCAGTCACTACTTTCTTGTATAAAAATTGTGATTTGGGGAGGTAAATTGTCGGTTTTATGGTCGCAAATTGCGTTTTATGCCTCCACTAACGCGTTCCCATAAATGGAATTTGCGATCATAAAACCAACGATTTACATTTTGAGTACAGTGATCCCCTAATTCATTGACTTTTGATACTGCTGGTCAAACCTATGAGAGAGTTTAAAGTATGCTGTTTTGTCACACTTACTTTATTGGCTTGCGCTTTCGAGCGCAAGCCAGTATTCAAGTGGTTTAGTGATACCGAGTTATTTTCGGAAGAAACGATACGTCACGCTTAGTCGGAAAATACCAGGAGAGTGTGTACACAGTGAGTGTGTACTGCAACTTTTTTAGGGCAGCAATTAAGCCAAAGAAATCGGAAAGTTCGTTCCGGTTTGAGACAGCATTTCTTCATTATTTTCTTCACAGACCTAACAAACAAATACCTCGTCCGATTTGGTCTATTTTTATCGATATTCGATTTGCCTCATCTGCTAAATATAATGATGGAAACTTTATTCTATTTTTGATAGTTCATGTGTGTGTGTTTTTTTTTTAAACATTTCCGTTAAAAAACACGTTTTTCTTTTACAAGTGCCTTGAACTTGGCCACATTTCGTTTGCTTTTTATAAACTGATGGCATAAAAAAATGAAACTGTGAATGCAATGCAAAGTATTTGGCTTTGCATCCTAAGAAATATACCAAAACTTGTGTAAGAAACAGTGTTTATATATAGTTTAGCGCAAAGCATTAGCTTTTCCAAAAATCATGCAGCGGCGTCGCGAAGACTAGGCCTTAGGGCATCGCATAATCTGACTAGTCAGAGCAGCCGGCACACTGTCCAGCGCCGATGCATTCGTTGGATCTGATCAGTCTTTTTCGGCATATATATATTCTTCATCTTTCATGCTGAGGCCAGACTGATCAGACTGCGCTTATGCCAGATTGGGCTGATCTGTGTATCATCTGTAAGAGCAGAGTTCAAATTTATTTTTTAAAGACAGAACTTCTCTGCCGGGGGGTCTGGTTCCCATCTCATATCATATTTACCTGTACAGGTAAAGGTAAGAAAATTTATTCAACCAATCAATGGACCAGAATTACCAGTTATGATCATTTTATTGGCTGACTGGAGGTGTTGACACTATGAATGACACTGTTCTGTTCTGTTCTGTTCAATTCTCGTATCGACGTTACCCAAGTGGCTCAACGGTACGTAACCATAGTTGCACACACTTGGCGCCGTGTGTCCGTCCAAACACTGTTGAAGTTAATCCTCCTTATATAGTGCCACCCCTGTCTTTAAATTTAGAAACAAGCGCTTTTGACGATTTTCTTCCCTTATCACATTTACTGAAAAGAGATAAATTTCATTTGTCGGGAGTTCATGGAAATACGAGCACAATGGGTTCCGTGCTTTGTTGTTCCCAAATGGTGTAAAGCAAGCTATTGTCCCAAACAACAGCAGCATGCATTTTCTTCTCAGAGTGCCAAATTTTGTTCCAGTCACTGCCACTGATGCCATTTAAACCAAAAATAAACTTCAGTAAATATAAATTTATTGTCTTCTTTTGGTGCCAAGTTCAGATGTGCCAAGATTCCATAGACATGGGTTTGAAACAGCCTCTCCTAAAATTTTGATTCAGACTAAATGTGACTCAACAGCCGTGAAGAAAAGACTTGAAATAGGTCCATATAGTTATTTTCCTTGAGACATGCCTAAAACGGCCGGCCAAAACGTTGAAAAACTGTTGTTTTTTGGTGTGTGTGTGTGTGTGTGTGTGTGTGTGTGTGTGTGTGTCTGTGTGTTTAAATATTTTTTTCAATTTGTTTTTCAAATAAATTCTACACTTGTTTTTACCTTACACCCGTGGATAATGCCACCACTCAATAAGTTAGAAATTAAATACTTTGCTAAATAAAAGTTAGCAACAGAAAGTGCACTAACAATCGGGTTCACTTCAATAAACAACTCATGAAAATTTCACTGTCTTAGCTGGGCAAGCCTTCCTTTTAAAAGGAAATTTTATCAAGCATGTGATGCACGTGCTATGTAATGGTCCAGATTGCCATCAGTCTGTCAAGTAGCCGGGCCCCGTAGCGCAATTGGTAGGGCACCTGACTCGTTAGAGGTCCTGGGTTCGAAACCCGGTCTGGCCACATACTTTGGTTTCTCCTTCCGCTGATTCAAGAAGGGCAGTTGTCAGTTACTGGCGAAAGTATGTGCACTTAGTACTGGTTAACGGCTTAGGAGGTCTAAGCCTGCCCAGGAATAGTGTGGTTAGGTTAACTGACCGTCCCGACATGACCATAGCTGTTGACCGTGGACGTTAAGCTACAAATCAATCAATCAATCTGTCGGTCAAGTCAAGGTTTCAATATTTACATAAACTCTAGTGTTTAGAAAAGTCAGTAGGAAAATTCTCAGGAACTGACACAATTCAATCCCAGATCCCACCCAAGACACCGTGTGGGAAAAAGACAACACAAAGTAGTCACCACCATAGACATCACCAGCGGCAGCCATGTGAACAGCCATTTCCCATGTTGGTGGTCACTGGGCCAGCCTTAACATCACAAACAATATATCAATAGCATACATAGCAACAAACAACACATAAAACAACAAAGAAGAACCAAAACAGAAGTGCCACCTTCGGATGGCAGAGGGGGGGGGGGCTTAATAAGAGTAATGTTATTGACCTTCAGACTTGGGATCTATTCCTTTTTACAGATGGACCCAAACACTGCTGTACTAATAAATCTGACCTCAATTTCATGGCCATTTTGTCTGCATCAGTTGTAGCTTTAAGCTCCATTTTTGGTATATAGTAAGACTAATAGTCTTCTAATTTATAGTAAGGCAAACAGTCTTCAGGCCTAGTACAAATGCTCCCCATCTCTGTGGTACCAGTATGTGTCTAAACCTAACATTACTACCTTCCAGAATGAAGTCCAACCCTGAAGCACCATTGGACGACCTTGATCTGTATTTCATGGCCACCTGTTGACTAAACTCTTAAATGTGTTTTACAGAATTCTTGTGTGTATTTCAGGGAGGAAGTGTAAGGGCCTGAAGAGAGGATGCATTTATAGAGAGGAAACATTGTACATGAGCCACAACGCGAGAAAACCAACAATGTGGCAGTGCGCCCAGCGCAGACTAAGATCAGCCTGGGCATCCGACAACTTTAATTAGACTCTTCTTTAAGTACTCAAAGGGTAGCTAAGGGTCTAAGCTACCTCTATGCGGACAGCAAAGGCTCTGATCAGACTGGGCGGACGCCCAGGCTGATCTGAGTCTGCGCGCGCGGGGGCACAACCACATTGTTGGTTTTGTCGTGTCGCAGCTCACATAAAGAGTGGCATATTACTGTCAAAGCTTAGGTTTCCACATTAAAAGTAATATAGAAAGCAACATTACTTTTAGATACTTGCATAATTTTATTAAGTGTGTAAAAACTTCCAAAAAATTGATTCTGTGTATACATAGAATACAACTTATGTGGACTAATTATTTGTAAATATAAAATGTGCATGTAAAATGTAAACATAGATGTAGTAAAAAGAAAAGCTATGCTATATAAAAAAGACATACACCATTGTAGTGTGTCAAACTATTGGAGGATTAACTTATATAAAGACATGTACACATAGACCACTGAGTAAAATCACCTCCAAGCTGCATGAACAAGCAGCCAACTGGATTATAGGCCCTTACTGTTTTTATGCCCCCGTGATGATAGTCAAGGGCATTAAGATTTGCTCCTGTCTGTCCGTCCGTCCGTCTGTCCATCCGTCCGTCCGTTCGTCACACTTTACGGTATAGAGTTTGTGTAATCAACTCCTCCCACAGTTTTCAGTGGATCTTTTTCAAACTTCACATACATGTTGTGGACATGTGCATGTGGGTTTTTGTTGGAGCTAGAATTAATTTTGACAGAATTACGGCCTTTTAAACTTCATTTAGGCAAATTTTTGCATTGTAGGGTATGCAGTTTGTGTAATCAACTCCTCCCACAGTTTTCAATGGATCTTTTTTGAACCTTGCATACATGTTGTGGGCATATTGAAAATGTGCATGTGGGTTTTTGTTGGAGCTAGAATTAATTTTGATAGAATTACAGCCTTTTGAACTTAGTCATTTAGGCAAATTTTTGCATTGTAGGGTATGCAGTTTGTGTAATCAACTCCTCCCACAGTTTTCAATGGATCTTTTTTGAACCTTGCATACATGTTGTGGGCATATTGAAAATGTGCATGTGGGTTTTTGTTGGAGCTAGAATTAATTTTGACAGAATTACAGCCTTTTGAACTTAGTCATTTTATACAAATTTTTGCATTATAGGGTATGTAGTTTGTGTAATCAACTCCTCCCACAGTTTTCAATGGATCTTTTTCAAACCTTGCATACATGTTGTGGACATATTGAAGATATGCATGTGGGTTTTTGTTGGAACTAGAATTTATTTTGACAGAATTACAGCCTTTTGAACTTAGTCGTTTTAGGCAAATTTTTACATTTGTAGGGTCCGTCGATTTTTCCAAACTTTGCATACATGTTATGGACATATTGGAGATGTGCATGTGGGCTTTTGTTGGAGCTAGAATTGTTTTTAACAGAATTACAGTATAGCCTTTTGAACTTAGTCATTTTAGGCATATGTTTGCATTGTAGGGTAAGTACTTTGTGTAATCAACTCCTCCCACAATTTTCATTGGCTGTTTTTCAGACATTGGAGACTTGTTGTGGACACAGTGAAGATGTGCATGTTGGTTAAGATAGGAAAAAAATAATTCTGAAGGAAATTGTGGCCTTTTAAACTTAGTCATTTTGGGCTGCATTTTGCACTATAGGGTATAAAGTTTGTGAAATGTTTTCAGAGGATTCTTTGTAAATAGCATTTGTGCTTGAAAGGTGCTTTAGGGATGTACACATGTCCTGTGACAGGCGCTGCACGGGGGCATCATTAGTGTCTTACAGACACAATTTTCTAGTTGTCAATTGATTTCAAGGCCTAATTGTTATGACAAATTTTATAATAAATTCATCAGACAGTTAAATGCTGTGAATTTGAAATATGTCAAAAGCTGTGTGTATATATTAGATTTCTAAAAATATTCCCAGCTGGAAAACAAATCTGCAACAACAGTGATGCAAAGTCAAATAACACCATATCATTGTGAATGCAGCATCTGGACATTGCAGTGACTGCATTCTATTTTATTTTTTTTGATGTTTGTCCTCTGAAATATGCTGATAATTTTGAAATAACTGACATTGCCTTTTCTTTTCAAGTATGTATTCTCAGAAAATAACTTCTTATGTAGCTGTTATAGATGGTTTTGTCAACTGGCTGATCTATAATACTGGTTAAGTTTTGTTAGCATTCTCCATTTACAATGGCATCTGTGGTGGAAGGTTTTGTAACTTCAAATAAACAGTATCTGTACCTGTGTTAAGGACTCTGCATCATTAAACAGAAATGAACAAGGGCTTCGCAAGCGGCGCATAATACCCCCGTTTCAATGTCCTAAAGGAGTTACAGAATGAACAAGATTGTTTACAAAAGGATAGACAGGCAGACAAACAGAGGCAACCACTCTATAATTAACTAGAACTGTTGGCAAATCCGACTATACCCCCGCTTAACTGCTTAAATCAAATGGTGTTATTTTCGTAACAAAAAGCAGAGAGAGAGAGAGAAATCATTGTTACCATGTATACCAAATATGAATGGTTGCTGTGAAATCTGTTACAAAAAATTACATTATTCAAAGTAAAGAGAGAAAGAAAATCGGACAAATACAGGGAAGAAAAAGAGGAGAAGGCTAGTTCTCAATCCCATGATACAGTAATTAATCATTAACCTGCATACCAAATATGACTTCTCTAGCTTGCAAGGTTGTGGAGAAATCTTTGACGAAAAATTTCATTATTCAAAGTATGGAAAGAAAGAATATTGGACAAATACAGGGAAGAATAAGCAGGAGAAGGCTGGTTCTCAATCCCACGATACAGTAAGTAATCATTAACCTGCATACCAAATATGACTACTCTAGCTTGCTTGGTTGTGGAGAAATCTTTTGACGAAAAATTTCATTATTCAAAGTAGGGAAAGAAAGAAAATCAGACAAATACAGGGAAGAAAAAGCAAGAGAAGGCTGGTTCTCAATCCCACTATACAACATGTCGTCATCAACCTGCATACCAAATATGACTACTCTAGCTTGCATGGTTGTGGAGAAATCTTTGACGAAAATTTCATTATGCAAAGTATGGAAAGAAAGAAAATCGGACATACAGGGAAGAATAAGCAGGAGAAGGCTGGTTCTCAATCCCACAGTACAACATGTCGTCATATACCTGTAAGCCAAATGACCAGTCTAGCTTGTATGGTTGTGAAGATATCTTTGATGAAAAATTTGATTAAAAGGGGATGGAAGGACAGATGGACAGATGTAAACCTGTATACCCCCCACACACACTTTTTCAAAGCAGGGGTATAATGACTGCAACATTATTTAAATATTTAACACATCAAATACTGTTGTATAAGTTGCTTGTCAAAGTGGAACAAGGGAGATAACCTAAATATACTAGATATACAATTTTTTGTTCTACTTTTTTCCCCTGACAATATATTGTACAAGATAAATGTACACAAAATAGCCTATAAGAACGAATGAAAGGGAATAACTCTAAAACGAAGAAAGGGAGAGCAGCCATTGTTGAACGCGACACACCGTTGGGACTTCATACACATTGCTATGAAGTTTCATGAAGATATCCCGGACGGTTATCTAGTTATGGCGCGCACAAGACTTGCAGGGAAAAAATTAATCAAAGGGGCATAACTTGGAAACTGAGGAAGGGGGAGCAACCATTCTTGTACGCGACACGTTCCCCCAACCTAATACAAATGCCTACCAAATTTCATGAAGATATCCCAAATGGTTACTGAGTTATGGCGCGAACAAGAATGTTTACGGACGGACGGATGGACAGCGCCATGACATAATACGTCCGTTTTTTCAAAACGGGCGTAAAAAAAGGAATAAAGTTGTAACAAGTTACAAAATTAATTTTACAAGGAAAGTTGAAACACTGTAAACCTACAGTCTGACTAAAGAAACCTGCTTCAAACTAGACCTACATGACTGTCTTAAGGATGAAGTCAGATGAATTTTTCATAAAATCCATCTTTTTCCCTACAATGATTACTTTGAGAGTAGAGTCTTTTGCAAACATGAAAATGGTTAAAAAATAAGTGTTGCTGCACAAAATTTCACGCTGTGGTCTCCCAAACACATCTCCAAGGAGATGGTCTCTACAAGCCTAAGAGCTTTCGACCTAATCCTATACCATGTATTCTGTACATATAACTGTAATAACATGTAACTTTATCGAATAAATACTGTTTAAACTAAACTAAACACTGGTGCCCGCTTGTAAAATCAACAAGATTTTAACATAATTAGTCTTCATTGGAGATGGCCTCATTTAAATACAAATATAAGTTAGATGTTATTTTATGTCTTCACAGAGCATCTTTGCATTAATATTGTTGCTATGAAGTTAACAAGAATTAAGTAACCTATTAATTCTTTCAAGCAAATATTCATAAAAAAAAGTATGTAGGAAAATTCTCAGGAACTGACACAATTCAATCCCAGATATCACCCAAGACACCATGTGGGAAAAAGACAACACAAAATTAGTCCCCACCAAAGACATCACTAGCAGCAGCCATGATAATAGCCATATCCCATGTAAGCTTCTCCTCACATCATGGCTCACGATCATAATATATGTCGTAGCACATAGACCATATCATTGCAGAAACTTTAAAAAAAATAACTATTCTTAAATCTAAGTTTGACTCATCTTCAGTAGACAGAACTAGATATGAGATTTAAAAAATTAAAGGTTGCCGTTAAAATTGTGAGTTAGAAGTACATGTACATTACAAGTGTATTATATGAAAAACAAACAGGAAAGGCAATAACTCTATCATTGCTAGTAAGAGTTATGGATTTTTCAGCTCTGCGCCACATATCAGTTCCCTCTATCAGTATGTCAAGTTCCATTTAACTCTCTTCAACACACTTAAAGATATGGTACAGACAAGCATATTATAGAAAAAATATAGGAATTCTTGTGAACTGCATTTTCTCTCATTACACCCTTTCAGTGTGTCATATTTCATTCCCTTCAATACTTTCAGACAAAAAGTGATGTACAGATGGACTATTGACAGACAAAGTAGTGACATATTCTCACCCTTCCTTCATGGCAGCATAAAAACTCATTAGCTCTCAGAGATGTTTGCACAGAACTTATTGCATATATGATTTTTTTTTTCAAAGATACTTTTCCACGAAAGATGGCACATCAGCAATGAAAGACTGGCACTGTAGACCAAGGGCTGCCACATCCTCTTCGAAACTGACCAAGCTTTCTTTGTCTGTTATGCAGCTTCCCTGAATGTATAAAGAAGTGACACAATTAAGAAATCATCACAGAGAAACATGAATATCAATTTACCAGCTTAGCATAAGTGGTTTTAAATTAGATTACCATAAGCCACATACTCAAAACAGAAAGTTTCTTTCTCCTTTTCAACAAATACTTAATATATATGTGTTTTAGTTAATATAATCTTGAGACAGTCTGTGGGCATGTGGCATAACCTAATGGCAGTATTCTAGTCTAACAGCATAATTCACATCTAGTTCTGAGAACACTGGTAGCAGTAGAATGTATAATTCAATCACCCCTGTAGATTAATACAAATATTTCACCAAAATAAACTCAAGTTTTGAATTTCATCATTGCATATTATCAGACAGAATGTTAATGACACCTCATTCTGCATTTAGCGCAGCATTATTTCTGTGACATATTTTCTTACAAGGCATTAAGAAAATTCCAGTAGCACACAACTTCTCTTGAAAATAATTTACAGAAACACTGTGCAAAAAATCTGCAATTCTTTGCCAGGGAAGTTATGATAACACTATTAAATAATATCACTCTTTATTTCAAATTCGTAGCCTTTTGGCCTTTATCTTAATAAAGGCCAGGAAGCTGCAAATAATTTAGAAATAAGGAGTGTGATTTGATTAATATTGCTTTCTGCTTCTGTTTCCATGTCATGTCTTTTATTCATACTAATCTAGACACAGACAGTATCGATAGGGGAGCTGGCTGATCAGTTCAGAAAACTAAGTTTATGACCCAAAATGAATGCAGCATGTGTTTGCAGAAATATTGCATTTTTTATGGAAACTAAGCATTTTGTCTGGAAAAGGATTTTATGGCACTGCATATGATTATCTTTCTTCATAAATCTTGTCATTCATTTTGAAGGGTTTCAGAAGTTTTTTGAAGGCATGCATTCCAAACCACAAAATCCAACAGGTTTCAAGAGAGATGCCAGGCACTGCAACAAGAAAGGTTAGCAAAACCACTAGTCACATATTCTGCTTGGTGCACAAATTGTTCCCGGTTTCACATGAGTGACAAATACCCTTCTGCCTGTAAAGTCATAAAGAGTTCTGATTTTCAGTGCATCTCTTCAAAAGGCTTGTCTACTCAGCAACTGAACATCATGGCATACCAGCTCATAGATAGTGAAATAAAAATCAGGAAGATGTACTTGTGGAATTAAGATAATAAGAAAACAGATGTCATTTTCGTCCACGGCATTAGGAAAAATAATAAAAGTATAAATATCATGTAAAAAAAGAGAAATATTGCTTGAAAGTATTTACCCTCGACAAGTATTTTCCGTCGCATAGAGAGTTCTAGTATAGTAGCAGAAGTCTTGAAATCATATTCCAGCTCTATTGAAAGAAATGTACAAAATAAGAATGTCAAACAATTCATCAAATACTTACAAATGAAGATCAAGGAATAAGTGCCTGTGATATCATTTAATTCCGACCCCAGACAGCATTTTCGAGAAAATGCAGTGAAAATCTTTATAACTAGCACAGCCTTAATCATATGTATGCAGTCACCTAAAGTTCTATTATCATGCCCTGTTCTGGTCCCCATTTTCATGCTAAGACAAACAGTTCATTGTTTTTCTCTAAATGCTCAGTACAAATACACCTTATACAAAACTACATGAATATGTGGACAGCGGGAGTTTTCCTTTCTCCTATAAAACTGATATATAAGCCATGACATGAGAAAACATACCCTAATGCTGCGGCTGAAGTAAATTAGGAATTTTCAGCTGCCAGAAATTCTTCATTATGTGCTGCATGCATTTATCATATACTTACCAGTTTCTGTATCTAAAAGGTACTCTGATAAGTCGTTGATAACATAGTCAAATTTCACCTTCTGGCTTTGGTAATCTCTGAGTTCTTTTAGACAGTTTTCAATCAGAATCTTTAATAAAATAGAGAAAAGTTAACCATATACTTTCTTAAAGCTGACTGTACAAAGCTGTTTAATAAAGCTTTATAAAAGCACAGAACCAGCTGAACACATGTGAGTATAAGTAAAAGTTTATTAGTAAATATTGTTAGATATACAAAGTTAGAGAGTTTATAGATGCCGAATGTTTGTCCATTGTGAATACACACTTAAAACAGACAAAGAAAGAAAAAAAAATGGTAAAAATGATCCGTCATCAATTCGTTTAAGACATGGAAATGAAACTGTCAATAATGAAAGTAAATAAACTGGATTGTATCTTACAAATCATTCCGAGAATGCAAAAAATTAAAACTAAGAAAAACATACAATCTCATAGGAGGCTAAGGACACAAAATTGCATTACCTCTTACCGTATAATTTGCACCATCTAACTTATCCATGCTGTCACCACATACACCTCTCATATGCTCTCGACAGGCTTTGATTACATCTTCATCTATCTTGAATAAAAATTAACACAAGACATATGTGACAACGTAACATAAGTTTAAATTTCATGTTTCTGGCGGTAGCATTTCTGTGTCATTATTGTTAACCATTAGTACTTTGGCCCATATTTGTATCACAATAATTTGCACAAATCGCAAGAAGTCTCGCGAGATATTTCAGTCTAGGTTCGTTTACAGATATTCTGTGCATTTTTTGTAAACTGCCAAGTAATCTTTTATCCTGTAAGGCAAATATTTAAATGCCATGACCTTTTATATAAACTGTCAGAATAGATGATCCACATTATATTGTCTTAGACTGATCTTCTGCGATCACATGATTAAATTCAAATAATATGATGTTGATGTTTTTTTTCATTTATCTGACCAATTTGATTTTTTTATCGTTACCAGGCAGCAAAAAAATATGAAGCCAATGTTGTGTTTCATATTTTGTTTTACTTATTTTCTGTATTAAAAACACCAAATACAAAAATCAAAGTGGACAGCGACCACATTGCTATATAAAATAACTATGTACGTGATCCACATCAAAAGCTTCTGCTTCAAAATTATACTGAGAGGATTTAAAAACTTCACTTCTTATTGTTGGATGATGATCATTTCACTTGTGACAGTGTATAATATTTTACGATAAGATGCTCAAAACTTATCAAATTTAAAGGTTACACCTTTTTTTATTTCATTTAATTGAATGACGTCAGCAAAAGAGCGATACAGTCTTTGAAACGCTTAAGACAATGACGTTCCAGAATCGGTCTTTTGCATGGCAATTGTCATTTCACACCATACTCTTTTAGATGATTTCTTATTGTCCCAATAATGTTACATCATCTACATTGGCTTGCAATTATCAGTGTACCTGCGTTGTCGTACACAACTTATTACGAGACAGCATTGACGTAAGTTAACGTCATAATCTCCGTTAATCTCGGTTAGCTGCTTTCCAACTCCCTGTTAAGCTTCCTGTAGTAGGCACGTTGTCTTGAGTTTGGAAGTTACAATAAACGACTCATGAATTTATCTAGCAACGTCTCTTTCTGAAATTTCAACTTCCAATCGGCCCAAAATCTGCATCTGTTTGCAATATTTAGGCACGGTATGCCAAACAGGGTCGAGCTGACTTCAAAGTTTAAAAATTCAATTTGATACTATAAGCTGACTGTTTCCTCAGAAAACATAAAGTGATTCATCTGTGTGTAAACTGCACTTAGAGCAGGAGGAACAAGTGCCAATTCGTGATCGATTTGGTTAACACATTTCAAGTTGATGATACGGACGATAAAAGAATATATATGTTGTTTGAGTTATTCGAAATTAAAGGGCGGAAGTACTAAATCTTTTCAATATATATGGTGAATGGTGACTTTGAAATAAACGCTCCTCTTTGAAATGGAGAGGATTAGGACAGATCGATTCGGGGCCGATAGGTTATAATTCATTCCGTAGAGCCTCCTGGGAATCATTTTTATGAGAACTGGACAGAAAAAGTAATATGACAGGTACTTGTAAAGTGCGACTTTTTTAAGAATGCTGAAGATAGAGTTGAATTGGCTGTTTTCATTCTTGTGTTTGTGTTCATTTAATTATTTCAAATTTTTTAGAACGTATTTGCTTAAAAAATCAACAGACTCAATAGGATACCTCGACCATGATAACAAATCTTGGTGAAAGTTTGAGCAGTTCATGGAGTAGTCCACCGTCGCCTCCTCCCAGTATCAAAACTGTCTTGTCGTTGTAGTTATTGGACCGCTCTAACCCAAGGAGAGTGTTGGTGTAGATCAGATCAGACTCCCCCAGCACTATAAGGAATATATATATATATATATATATATATATATATATATATATATATATATATATAGGGAGAAATGAGACAAACATCAAACAAAAATCTTCCCGGTAGCACTGGATCCAACAAATGGATTCAAAATGATTGAAATAAGTATATGGTAGGATTAAATCATCAACAGTGCAAAACAATATTTACTGAGCGCTTTCGGCTTTCGCCTTCTTCAGAGTTTACAGGTACAAGAAAAAAAATCAAAATTTCAACATTTCTACAGGTAAATCAAGAAAAAACAAAATAATCATGAAAACGTTTCTCAATTTACTATTCAAATTCACATTAAACGACCAAAGAAATTGAAAAAAGGTCGTTTAACAAAGCAAAATTGCTACAAGGCGGCCGTAGCAATTTTGCTTTGTTAAACGACCTTTTTTCAATTTCTTTGGTCGTTTAATGTGAATTTGAATAGTAAATTGAGAAACGTTTTCATGATTATTTTGTTTTTTCTTGATTTACCTGTAGAAATGTTGAAATTTTGATTTTTTTTCTTGTACCTGTAAACTCTGAAGAAGGCGAAAGCCGAAAGCGCTCAGTAAATATTGTTTTGCACTGTTGATGATTTAATCCTACCATATATATATATATATATATATATATATATATATATATATATATATATATATATATATATATATATATATATATATATTAGGGGAAAAGGAAAATAAATGATTTTATTATATGACGTCGCTGTTGTTCAGAGAATAAAGTCGTGTCATAAAATTTGTACGACCGCTCGTGTAATTACACTGTGGCGCGTACACGTGACGTCATTGACAACGTCTACGTCTGTGCGTTTTCTTATTGAAATAATGTTTAGGTTGAAGGCGCTAAAATCCCATTTTTAAGGGTCAAGTGATAGACAGAATTTTACACTCGTGGTCATTTCATATGAAATTGATGAAACTAGCCGAAGGCTCGTTTCACAAATTTTATATGAAATGACCACGAGTGTAAGATCTTCTATATAAGGAACAATAATGATATAACCAAAAGGACATAAAAAAAACAACAGAAAATGACTAACAAACTTTAACGTAAATATGCAAGAAACTGGAAAAATACTACACAGTACTTACTCAGATCTTCATTCAAGCACAGGATGTTTCCGAATGATTGTGTCCTGTATATTTTGATGTTCTGCCACTTGGATTCTTTCTCCAACACTAATTCTAGAGGGTCATACTCAAACAGGGTATGGTTACCACGCAAGAAGTAGGGGCATATTCTACCTCGCTTTAGTACAGTTGGAAGGCTGAAACACAAGGACTAATGATAGCTGAATCACATAACGCATGGCAAGAGAGGTTAGGATGTCTGTTCTTGATGTCATTGCAATACTAACATGTTGGCCCATTTATCGCAAAAAACAAACAAACTGATATCAACTGAAAACACGGAAGGAAAGAATGGCTGTAAGTTCTGAATGGGGGTTAATCCAGCCATGACTAACTAATTAAGCGCCTCCTACTAGACTGTACGACCGACAACCTGCCTCAGACTAAAATATTACTATCTCGTATTTCGGGCGTCTCAAGTTGGGCCTATGGCTTTCGTATTAGCGATTTCTCTCTTCAGTTTGAGACGGTGTGATAAGTCTCGAATCCGTCAATCATTTTTCCACTCTCTACTTCAGATCATAGATTTTAGAATTTACGTGAATCTCCTTATAGCATTTTTTGAGCTTACAGCATCTGTGAAACTGGCTGGGAACACTATAACTTTACCTTCTGGAGTATTTGCAGTGTGACTCCCCAAGAAATGTGACTATGCTCTCTTCCATGTCTTTTATCCTCTGAAAAGTAATAGGTAGATAGGCGCATGATTCTTTATGCGTTTGTGCTATAATAACTTTCCTGGAATTAAAAGCTTTTAAAAGAAACCAGAGGACCAATGGTCCTGTAGCTCACCTAACACTTGGTCCTGGTATATATTTTAATGCTTTTATACATGTATATAGCACCAGGGCAGGGGCAGATAACCCCCTCCCTTGGGGATTAATGTTGAGTCCCAATTCTATATACCAAGCCACAAGGTCACTGGGCCTTTGTTTCTGGACAAAGATTTCCGAAGGGTTTTTATCATATATGGGCATGGTGGCCACCATGTTCATGTGACCATGACCATCTGAACAAACTTTGATTCCTTTAACCCAGTATAAAAGCTCCATATGAAATACAGTAATCATTTGTATAAACTATGATGGGCCTGAGTGCCCAATGCTACATGCCGGTACCAAGTTTCAAGGTTATAGGCCTTTCGGTTCTCCAGAAAAAGACGTTTGAAGAGTTTTTACCATATATGGGCATGGTTGCCATCTTGGTCAAGTGACCAAGACCATCTGAACAAACTATGGTTCCTTTAAGCCGGTGAAGCTCCATGTGAAATATGGCTTCAATTGACCCCAGTGGCCTCTGAGAAGATGTTTGAAAATGTTGACGGGTGACAGAATCTCAATGACCTTGTACAAAAGTCAAAGAATGACCTTGACCTTTAACGACAAAATATCTTCATCTGGTCATTTTGTCAACCATATATACCAAATATTGTACCTTACACTTAAATAGTTTCTGAAAAATCCACTGTTTAAGCATTTTCCCATATAAAAACCTACATAATGTACCAAAGTTGACAGTGTCCTAAATTAGGTCAAGGTCAACGCACGATCATTTGTATAAACTATGATGGGCTTGAGTGCCCAAAGCTACATACCAAGTTTCAAGGTCATACGCCTTTTGGTTCTGGAGAAGAAGATTTTGACGGGTTTTTACCATATACGGGCATGGCGGCCATCTTGGTCAAGATTCGGAGAACAAACTTTTATTCCCCGATCACACTTAAGACTCCATATGAAATTTTGCTTCAATCAGACCAGTGGTTTCAGAGGAGAAGATGTTTTGAAAATCTTGATGACGGACAGACCGACAAATTGACCTTGACCTTTAGTGACATAATATCTTCATCTGGTCATTTAGTTGACCATATAAACCACGTATTGTACCTTAGACTTAAATAGTTTCTGAGATATCCACTGTATAAGGGTTTTCCCATACAAAAGCCTAACCTACCAAAGTGTACCATGTCGTAAATTAGGTCAAGGTCAACACAAGGTCATCATTTGTATAAACTATGATGGACTCGCATGCCCGATGCTACGTACCAAGTTTCAAGATCATAGGCCGTTTGGTTCAGGAGAAGAAGATTTTCGAAGGGTTTTTACCATATATGGGCATGGCTGCCATCTTGGTCATGTGACCCAGACCCCGGGTACAAACTTTAGTTCCCCTATCCCACTGAGACACCATATGAAATTTGGCTTCAATCTCCCCAGTAGTTTCAGAGGAGAAGATGTTTGAAAATCTTGATGACGGACAGACTGACAAAATGAACTTGACCTTCAGTAACATATCTTCATCTGGTCATTTAGTTGACCATATATACCACATATTGAACCTTAGACTTAAATAGTTTCTGAGAAATCCACTATATAAGCGTTTTTCCATATAAAAGCCTAACAGACCAAAGTTGACCATGTCATAAATTAGGTCAAGGTCAACGCAAGGTCATCATTTGTATAAACTATGATGGGCTCGCATGATGGGCTCTGAGAAATCCTATGTTTAAGAGTTTTCCCATATAAAAGCCTAACGTACCAAAGTTGACCATGCCGTATATAGGTCAAGGTCAACGCAAGGTCATGATTTGTACAAACTATGATAGGCCCGCATGCCCAATGCTACATACCAAGTTTCAAGGTCATAGGCCTTTTGGTTCTGGAGAAGAAGATTTTTGAAGGGTTTTTACCATATATGGGCGTGGCGGCCATCTTGGTCACGTGACCAAGATACCGCGAACATACTTTCGTTCCCTTAACCCATGGAGGCTGCATATGAAATATGGCTTCAATCGGCCCAGTGGTTTCAGAGGAGAAGATGTTTGAAAATCTTGACGACGGATGGTCCGACGAAATGACCTTGACCTTTAGTGACATAATTTCTTCATCTGGTCATTTAGTCGACCATGTATACCAAGTATTAAACCTTAGACTTAAATAGTTTCTGAGAAATCCTATGTTTAAGTGCTTTCCCATATAAAAGCCTAACGTACCAAAGTTGACCATGCCGTAAATTAGGTCAAGGTCAACGCAAGGTCATGATTTGTATAAACTATGATGGGCCCGCATGCCCAATGCTACATATCAAGTTTCAATGTCATAGGCCTTTTGGTTCTGGAGAAGAAGATTTTTGAAGGGTTTTTACCATATATGGGCGTGGCGGCCATCTTGGTCATGTGACCCAGATACCCGGAACAAACTTTCGTTCCCCCGACCTAGGTAGGCTCCATATGAAATATGGCTTCAATCGGCCCAGTGGTTTCAGAGAAGAAGATGTTTGAAAATGTTGACGGACGACGGACGACGACGGATGCCTGGCTATACTATAAGCTCACCTATGAGCCTAAAGGCTCAGGTGAGCTAAAAATATGGTGAACCTTTGAAGAGAACCTATACAACATTATGCATCTACTTGATATTTTTCTAAGGTAGTAGTCTAGTAGATACAGTCGTGAACGATTCGTAGCTCTGCGTGTATACTTCTGAGCGCTGTAGTCAAACCTCGGAGCCAAACCAAGCCTAAATTATCAGCTGTCCTCGACTTATACGAATATGCGAGTTGGACCCAGCTTTCACTAAAATTCAAAATCTGAAGTTAATGCAAACACATATAGATCTAGATATATGTTTGCTTTAAAAATGTTTGCGCATCAGTGATGGTTGGGTTGGTAATATTGAATTTGATGCTTCCTTTTTATAAGTACATAGTTCTGTAATATTCAGAAGTGTGCAATGGTACGCACTGATCAATGAATAATATGCCATAAAATAGTCAAGGCTAACACACAGACCATAACTTCAGTTGCGCCAAGTCAAGCCCCAGCAGAGGTGGCTTGACTCGCGGCTTAACATTGATCAGACTAGACTCAGTTTAATCATTGGAGCCGCGACATGACAAAACCAACAATGTGGTTGTGCGCCCAGCACAGACTCAGATCAGCCTGGGCATCCGCCCAGTCTGATCAGAGCCTTCGCTGTCCGCATGGAGGTAGCTTAGACTCTTAGCTGTCCTTTGAGCACTTAACGAAGAGTCTGATCATATTGAGCGGATGCCCAGGCTGATCTGAGTCTACGGGGGCGCACAACCACATTGTTGGTTTTGTCGTGTCGCGGCTTATTGAAGCGCCATAAAATGAAAACAGTTGAATTTGCAAACAGCTATTTATGAGCCGCCTCATCTTAATCAACATTGCTTGCCCTCTGCCTGTCAATTCTCAATTTGATACACAGGGGCGTAACTAGGGGCAATTTCATAATACGCACAACTATGTTTTATTCTCTACTTCTTGAAGGTAAAGCTAGTATTTCAGCCACTTTGGCAATTGGTATTGAAATCTTGTCTATTTTATAAATATTCAGCATGCAAATATGCAGGTGCGTTTTGAAATTTTGTCAATTTTTATAAAATTTCAATACGCACTTGCGTATTTGCCGTATAGGTAGCTACGCCTTTGATACAGACCGACACATTTTTTTTTTAATTTTCCAAATGTTTTTGTCGTCCGCTTGCACGTAGCGCTTTAAAGATTATTAACGTCAGTACCTTATACGAGTATCTTTTCTCCAGGCTTTTATGGGTTGACGGCGGTTCTACGTATTGTATGTCCATCGTGATCAAACCATGACTATATACGTGCATTACCAGATGGCTGAAAGAGAAGGATTTTTAACAACGCACAGTCGAGCTTTAGAGTGTGCTACATTGTCAACGTAAGGCAGAGTTTATTTTCCTCCTTTTCAACTCTAATTCGATCATATCTGATCATTATATCACCTAGCTGTTCTGAGATGGCAGAAAACCAGAAGTTGTTCTCAGCTGTATACCGGGGAATACTTAATGAAACCAGGGGAACAGCCAATCAGTCATACTTGGAATCAAACCTGCGCTTCAGAGGTGTATATACATGTAGCTAGTCGCAAAATTTACCAGCAATTGGGGTGCCTTTGAAATGTTTTTTTCCGTCTAAACCAGGCTCAGAGTACAAATTGTGATTTTAGTTTTGTTGTACGTACTGTTAGAAGTCCGACAGCTTAGTGGGTTAAACGCTGGCCTGCAGCCTCTAGCGGTCCGAAGTTTGATTCTCGTTTGAGGCAGAAATGTTTTCAAACACAAAAGCGGTTTCACTGCACACAGCCTTTTATTATCACCCTCTCATCGTGTGGATACGACTAAAATACTGTTGAAAGGGAACGCTGAAATTGCAAGCCATCCATCCATTGTATGTGCTGTTTTTGACTGACTCGTCCATTTTAGAGATGTTCTTTAACACTTTTATACAGATCTAGATGTACTTTGAAGAAAAAAACTTAGTTTTCCAAATGGGTATCATTATTATTTTTATCATCATTATAATACGCGTATAACAGAAGTATCACATAATACACTTGTACCACTTGAATTGTTCAACACAGGGTATAATCGATTCCGCTAATTCTCGCTTCCTGCAGAGACTGAACATCATATTTGGCTTCCGCCGAGACTGTCCGCGAACTCTTGCTTCCTGCAGGGACTACTGTCCTCGAAAATTGGCTTCCTGTCGAGACTGTCCGCGTGACTCTGCTTCCTGCCGAGAGCCTCGGCAGGAAGCAGAATCACACGGACAGTCTCTACAGGAAGTCATTTATCATGTACAGAAGTCTCGGCAGGAAGCAAGAGTTCGCGGACAATCTCGGCGGAAGCCAAATACGATGTACAGTCTCTGCAGGAAGCGAAAATTAGCGGAATCGATTATACCCTGTGTTCAATGAAAAAACAAGAAGCGGGAGATTTGTGGACAATGTCATACCCGCCATCTGTAGCCGAACACACCAAGATTCTATTTGATTCATTGTTGATTATTGTCGGCTCGGAAACACCCCTCAGACACAAAGACGGAACTTTCATCACTTTATCCCAGATGTCTGGAGAAAAGAATATACAATCGATGATAGTCATATACAGTGAGAGAAATCAAGAGATCTCAAGTCATACTGAACATTCTTTACCGATGCATTGGATTATCGATTTTGTTATCGCCCCTGTTAGACAGCCTTGTCTGTCTAATATTGGGTATCAAATTTACATAGAATTGAATACGGAATATCAATAATTTTATGTTTTTCTTACCTTTTTCAAATTATTTGAATATTTTATAACCTATATTCTGAAAGCATGGTATATTACCTACACGAAGGTGTTTTCATTTTTCGAAAAAGTTAAAGTTTTCTTGCTTCCCTTGCCTTTTTAATTACATGCCTATCTTGACATATACATTCACTGGAATATTCAAAAGAATTGCGAAATTTTCCATTTTCAGTGCGTATTTCTGAAAATTTCGAGCTATACTGATTTTTTTATAACCTTATTTCTGACAGTCTTTATTCTGAGGATTAAAATGATACATCTTTTTCAAAGTTAACATTATGTCTTCATGCTTCCCCATGAGTCCAAAAACTGAAACTTTAAGAGTTTTGCCTTTTGCGGCGCTGAAAACTCAGTCGCTTCGTTTAAGAAATGCATTGCCACCGATCCTGTCAGAATTCCTTTGGATGCGTAATTTAAATAGGAACTAGCGAAACAAATTCAACAATTCAAAGGTTCGCAAAGAAAAGGAAAATGAAAAAAAAAAATAATAAATAAATAAAAAAAAATAATAATAAAAAAAAATAAGTAAATGAATAAATAAACAAATGAAATAGAATAGAATAAAATTAAAAATAAGAAAAAATACATAGTTTATTATTACTGATTTTAGATTATTCTTACAAAAAATTTCCAACATTTAAGGCAAACAGTGCAGATCCTGATCAGACCTCGGGTTTGAAGTGTCTGATCTGGATGTTCACTTCTCGCCGGATTCCCCTTCGGGGGATGCTAGGCTTATGTGTTGTCACAAAAAAGCGAGTCGATTATAGTGTAGACCGTTCCTAAGGGAAATTATCCAATTAACAATACTGCACAGGTGAGCAGGAACCATCACTCGTCCAATACCCCCTAGAATGTTCAACATGTCAGGATTAACTATTTTGTACCAAATCTGAACAATAAACTTAGCAGATATGAACAGTATTTAGGATTTGTTTTCTTTTCTTCTTTTTTTTCTTTTTTTTTTTTTTTTGCTTGACATTGACTTTGTCAGCTCCAGACCTAAATTATTTCAGAAACAAAGATTCTAATTCGCGAAATTGAAATCTGTTTCTAGGTATTTTCCGGCCCACAGCTGGACTAGATATTGACTGTCAAGACTAGTTTTCGCATAAGTAGATGTAAAACCTAATTTTCTCTTCTTTGCTCAACATGGTTGACATACAAAAATGAATAAAACAAAGCACAACTCCCGTTATACTCAGTTTTTTATCATCCCGAAAATAATAGTTTACTACTGCTCGTTCAAAGGCGGTAGTTCTGGGTGTGTTCTTCCCGGCTACAGACCATATGAGCCACGACATGACAAAACTAACAAAGTGGCATGTGCGCCTCGCAAAAACTCAGATCACCCTGGGCATTCGCCCAGTCTGATCAGAGTCTTCGCTGTGCGCTTTAAGGGAAGCTAAGAGTCTAAGCTAGCCCCATACTGGCAGCGAGGACTGATCAGACTGCCAATGCTGAGTCTTCGCTTGGCGCACATGCCACTTTTTTGGTTTTGTCGTGTCGCGGCTCATTTCAAACAGGAATAAGTGAGCCTTGACATTTCAAAACTATTCCTTATGAAATTTGATGCGAGGGTAGTTTTCTACGCGCAGGACGGAATGTTCACTTTCTAATGCCACTGGACAATTGCCACTGGTCATTATCAATAAGGGGCCGTATTCATAAAGTCACTTAAGACGTTGCTATGCTGTTGCTAAGGCTAAATATCTATAAAGGAGAGTCCCTACAACTATGAAATTTGATCTGAAGGAACAGTCTTACTAAGACTGTTCCTCCAGAGCAAATTTCATAGTTGTAGGGAATCTCCTTCAAAGAAATTTAGCCTTAGCAACAGCATAGCAACCACTTAAGTTGTTTTATGAATACGGCCCAAGGAGTTGACTAAAAGGAGCCTAGTTTGGCAATAGGTACTTTTTCAATTTCTTGGTAGGGGGATTTTTCTGCATACACGAATACTTATGATGATATTTAGAGACCACAGCCTTCCAATGACACTTAGAGAAAACCAAGTGATATCGATACATGTATATGAAACAAATAAACGAAAAGTAAGGCAACTAGCTCTCTCGTCCCTATGGTATGGAGGTGATGGAAGAAGGTGAATGCTTGTCTTTGGACGTATCAACGATAAACAATACTGATTTGATGAAGATTTTATTATTTTAGAATGTTTGAGAGGCATCTAACTTTTAATTGTATTCGAGAACTTTTCTGTAAACAAGAGCTTCGCAAGCGGCGCATCGGATACGCCCGTAACTAATGGAGTAGGAAATTTATGCAAAGGCAGTGAATTAAAAAAAAGTAAGCAAGCCAGAGTAGTGGTCCTTTTTCATCATAAATATTTCATACAGTTAAAGTAGCATGTGCACAAAGCGAAGACTCAGGTCAGCTTTAGCATGCGCCCAGTCTAATAAGAGTCCTTGCTATGCGCTTAAGGGTCTAAGCCACATCCATGCGAAGACTCTGACCAGACTGGGCAGATGCCCACGCTGATATAAGTCTTCGCTTGGCGTACATGCCGCTTTGCTTGTTTTCTCGTGTCGCGGCTCTGTTTCTTTTGTTCCATATATTGAGAAGCTATAGTATGACATGAGAAAGATGGCTTTTATTATGACACAGTCCAAACTCCGCATCAACAACTTACGAACTCTAAGATTGCATAGCACTCTGCGCGGGTGACTAGAAAAGTCATGCAAAATGACTTTCAATGTACATATGAGCCGCGACACGACAAAACCAACAATGTGGTTGTGCGCCCAGCGCAGACTCAGATCAGCCTGGGTAACTGCCTAGTTTGATCAGACTCTTCGTTAAGAGCTCAAAGGGTAGGTAAGGGTCTAAGCGCTCTTCATGCGGACAGCGAAGACTCTGATCAGACTGGGCGGATGCCCAGGCTGATCTGAGTCTGCGCTGGGCGCACAACCACATTGTTGGTTTTGTCGTGTCGCGGCTCATATCTTGCTTTCAAAAGTGGTTTTATTGCAGACAAGGATCTGAGACTTCGCAGGACGCACATGCCACTTTGTTGGTGTTGTCGTGTCGCGGCTCAAATAAAAACTTTTTGTTTCAGATGATTCCTATGAGAGTGGAAGTGAATGTTAATCGATTCAGTTGCTTATTCGCTGTCTGCAGAATGTTTAAAAGCATTTTGCGTTCTAGAGTGCACAAAAATTAGAAACGCTGTTGTATCTACGTTAAAGTGTCCCCGTGACCGAGGGGTTCGGTTCATGGGATTGCGTTCCGCCGGAGCGAGTCTGTCAGGACTTTAACGGGGCATCATCTTCTGACTGATATGACGCAAAAAATACTGATGGAAAGGACGGTTGTAAACCCCAGTCATCGTTCACTCGTCATAGGGACATAACTATGCAGATGGATAGATGGTTGGTTCTTTGGGGTTTAAGGGCCTTTTGATATAGACTGAAACACTGTCTCAAAGGGCCGTTAAACCCAAAACAGCCAACCATCAATCCATTTGCATGATCATAGCCCCATGACTTCACATTGTGTCCACTTTTGAATACCAGCATTTATCGAAAATTGCCAACAACTGAAAAGTCAGACCGGATTGTATCCTCGCAGTCTGGTCAGCCTTGCCTATTTAGTCGAGTCGGAGAACTCTACATATTGCAAACAGCGAAGACTCAGCTGAGAGTACGAATGCTTACGCACAGTCTGATCACGACTGAAAAGAAAACAGAAAGTACACATACCGGAATCTTGGATAGGATCACCCGTAATTTGGAAGTTAAAGTGCATTGACAGTGCATCCATCACTGTCTTCTCGGCGTCACGGTTGTATGTCACATTAGTAAGATTATTTTACTCTTTTTTAGTGCATAAAACATAAATTTATACAGATCAAAGCCCAGTCACGCATCAAGTCTCGGGAGGCGCACCATTATCTGTGATGATACTTAATAACCCAGCAGATATACGAGTTCGCATCAACATCGATGTAACCTTGTTTCACCAACAAATTGTCAACTTCGTTTAACACCGGTGAGACACAGACAAAAATCGTACTCAGCCGTTACCATCTTTGACGGACATACTTCATCTCGTAGCAAGGCCGTCGTCGGCGGTCCGGCCGGTCCGGCTATGGCCGGACCACTTTTTCGGCTAAATATGGTATTGGTCGTACCACGTTTTTTCATTCGGCCAATTATGATATTGGCCGCACCACATTTTTCCATTATTCCTTCGTTGCCTTGGTCTCAAAATGCATTTAAATCGCCTCTAGAGACGTCCTGAATTCGAAAAATTTTCTCGAGGGAAGTCCCCGAACACCCCTTACGAGAGGAAGGGCACCCCCTCTCGTGCTCTCCACCACTCGTGCCTTCGGCACTCGGGGAACACCTTTGGTAGCCATTAAAACTTGGGGTAAGCATTTGTAATACAGCAAATACTCATAAAATAAATTGAATTTCACAAGCAAAATGGTCTCAAATGCATTAAAATCGCTTCTAGAGTCGTCATGAATTCAAAACTTTTCTCACTGGAAGTAAATGTTCATAAAATCAACTGAGTTTCACAAGCGAAATTGGTCTCAAAGTGCATTAAAATCGCTTCTAATCGCTTCTAGAGTCGTCATGCATTCAAACCTTTTCTCGGGGGGGGGGGGGGGGGGGGGGATCCCCTGGACCCCCTTACGAAAGGAGTGGATACCCACTCTCGTGCCCCCCCCCCCCGCCACCCTCTCGTGCCTACTGCGTTCGGGGCGTTATATGGCCGTCCCACTTTTCAAAAGCTGACGACGGCCCTGCATAGCCTGATAAGCTTCAGGGTATGGGCATCGAATCCCAAATCCTAGTCTCTGCACAGTCTATAGAGACCATTAAAACTGATCTATGAACAATGCAAGAGACAGCATCGCATATGGTTGGAAACAAGAAATCGTATATGGTTGGAAACAAGAGATGCACAGGACTTTGGTGTTTGAGCCCAGGCCATGGTCGTCATTACGATACAGCGAAATAAATTTCATTTTTGTGTGTACTTCACTGACAGTCGGATGGGTGCTCTGTAGAATGCATATGCACAGTTCGCTAACTTTGATCAAACATGAAATGAGCCGCGACACGACAAAACCAACAAGGACTTCTATGATTAAGGCGAGGATTCTCCCCATTAGACAGGCGCGACAGGTCCGAATTTTCAAAAGTATAAAGTGTGCAATTTTTTCTTAGCAGCGCTTCCACAAATATGTAAACCGTGTGAAATCAGATCATTTGTGATTCAGACCCAAAGACATGGGGAGATAATCCAGTCTGACCCCACCTACCCTAAATTCAAGTTTTTCGCATACCTCATTTTTTGAGGTATTAAATAAAAGCATCGCAAGCGACTGCATGATACCCCGCCACTGCAAACCTTTTTCACACACCGATTTTTCCAGATTTATGCATGTATATAGCCGGGGGCAGGGGGAGATAACTCCCATGGGGTAAATATGAGCATCACTGGAGGCTTTCATCACTTTGATCATTTGCTGAAAGTTTCAGAAAAATTGCTTCAAACTCTGATTTTATATGGAATTTTTCAAGATTTTATACATGTATATAGTCCCAGGGCAGGGGCAGATAACCCCCGATGATAAAATTTCAGTGCTCATAAAAAGCTTTTGTTACTTCGATCATGTTTGTGAAGTTTCATCATGATACTCCAAGTAGTAAAGGAACTAGAGGCCAGAAACCATTTTTTGTACATTGACAAGTGCCATAACTCTGTCAGAAATTAACGAAATTTGCCCATTAACAATCCCAAGCGAGACATTTCCGGTACAAATGCATATGCAAAATTTGAAGGAAATCCGTTGATAAATACTTAAGTTATCGAACGGAAACGAAGTGCGGACGGACGGACAGACGGACGTACATACTACGGACGGACGGACGGACAACTTGAAAACATAATATCCCGCCACTAACGTGTGGCGGGGTATAAAAAATGAAATTGTCAGTCATTCCATACATTTTTGTCATACATGCATGCTAAATACACGCATATCACAATACAAAGCAATGATTTTCTTCTTGTTACGCTTGACTGGCATTAAAACATGCAAAACCATATTTATACTTCCGGTCAAAGCGGTCAAAAGAGAATGCTTCACTATAACTAAAATACAAGTACTTCCCCCCCCCCCCCCCCCCCCCCCCCCCGTGACCCAGCTTTTCCTTTATGCAGCAGACTTATGCGATGCAAGTACGCAATATATATGAGTGGGAAGCTGGGTCCACTGGGGGAACGATACTCAGTAAGCCAAAGAAGAAGAATGGTCAACGTAGCACTGTGATCTTCAAGGGTTATATCGTGTACCATGACCTAGAAATGAGGTCAAGGTCACATACATATAATCAAAACTATCCAGTGTTGTCTGTTATGTAGTAATCCAAGTCAAAAAAGGGTGAAATGTAAACAATAAATCATTATTTCTATGATTATTTGAAGATAATTTACAATTTATCTCAACAATGACGTCAACGGCAACGTATGTTTAACGTACTTTACATGATCAGAAACACTAGAAAATTCATTTGTCTTGCATGTTACATGTCATAGTCATAAATGCAAAGCATAAGAGAATGATCCGTATAACTTTTTAATCATGGGGAAAATTCACGCCTTAAGCATAGAAGTCCTTTGGCTGTGCGCCCTGTGCAGACTCAGATCAGCCTGGCCATCCGCCCAGTTTAATCAGACTCTTCGTTAAGTGCTTAAAAGGTGGCTATGGGTCTAAGCTACCTCCATGCGGACAGCAAAGACTCTGATCAGACTGGGCGGATGCCCAGGCTGATCTGAGTCTGCGCTGGGCGCACAACCACATTGTTGGTTTTGTTGTGTCGCGGCTCAAATGATAAAGGATGAAACTGCATTGCAATTGTTATGAGTTCGCTGTTCGTATAATGCTGTCAGGCAATAATTCTCGTTGGTTGGTTGGTTGGTTTGATGCTTAACGTACACGGTAAACAACTAAGGTCATGTCGGGACGGTCAGTTAACCTAACCACACTATTCCTGGGCAGGCTTAGACCTCCTAAGCGGTTAACCAGTACTAAGTGCACATACTTTCGCCAGTAACTGACAACTGCCCTTCTTGAATCAGCGGAAGGAGAAACGAAAGTATGTGGCCAGACCGGGATTCGAACCCAGGACCTCTGACTTACGAGTCAGGTGCCCTACCAATTGCGCTACCCGGCCCGGCAATAATTCTCGTGGCACGACTCGTACTTGTTCAGTTATAAGACTTTATAGCTGAATTAACATAAGAGCCGCGACACGAGAAAACGAACATAGTGGCATATGAGCCCAGCGAAGACTCTGAACAGCCACGGCATCCGCCCAGTCTGATCAGTCTTCGCTGTGCGCTTAAAAGGCAGTTATGTGTCTAAGCTATCTCCATGCTGACAGCGAAGACTCTGATCTGACTGGGCGGATGCCCAGGCTGATCTGAGTGAGCGAGTACGTCCCACCTACAACGAGGTCATATGGAGACGGGACCTCGGTTTAAAGTCTCTTCCGAAAGACCGGGGAAGCGGGGCATCGATATTGCGCCCCTGGGTTGGTAGTCGGGAGTGTTATCCACTACACTACAGTCGCTCCTGGCTGATCTGAGTCTATGCTGGGCGCATATGCCACATTATTGGCTTTCTCGTGTCGCGGCTCAATTATATGCGGTAATTTTGGAGTATTAATCCCTACCTTTTAACCGAATTTTAAAATACGGTACATTGTTTTACTGCGAAAGTGTACCTTTTCATTTTATCATATTAGGGCGCGTTTACACGAGCAAAGTTTCTATGTCACAGAAACTTTAACAAAGAAAGTATGACAAACATTTTGCGTTTACACGGAGCAAATTATTTGCTAAAGAAAATGTGCCATAGAATCTTTGTCACATAAACTTTGGCGATGAAATATTTGCTGCAGTGTTCACACGACCAAATATTATTCGCCAAAGTTACCTGCAGCGATGAAACAAAATCTTTGTCACATTTTCCACGCTTGTAGCAATGTTCTTTGTTACATAATCTTTAGCAAAGTTCTCCGTTTACACGGACAAATTTAATTTATCGAAGTAACTTTAGCATATATATTTGTCAAAGAAACATTGTCATATTTTGGCATTTACACGAGCAAATTTTTCTGTGACAAACCTACTTTGTCATAGAAACTTTGGTCGTGTAAACGCGCCCTTAGGAGTCGAGGTTCCCCGTCCTTCTTTTAACCCATTTATGCTAAGTGGATTCTTCTATCCTAATAATGTGGATGAATTCATTTATCATTTTAGAGGTGTCTGTATTTTCGTCATTCTGTAATTTTATGCAGCGTAGACCCTGATCAGACTGCGGCGGAATCTCATCTGCGCCTGCACCGTTAGCCTATGTCCGTTAAGCTGTGATTTCACACAAATTGTTACGTAATAGTTATATACTATGCAAAATATATTTAGCAATTTTTTTATATTTTGCAGTTTTTCTCATTACTGAAGTGCAACAGTGAGCGAAATTAAATTGCATTGGAGGGAATCGCATTTGGGGCTTAAGATACCATGGAATTACAGAAGCCATATTTAAAAACGATATTGGGGGAAAGCGATTAGCACAGAAGGGGTCATTAGCCGAAATTCGCACCCATTGAAAAGCAACATAAACATGGCAAGCATGTGGTTTTTTGTACGGTCTTTCGCATCATTTTCGTGCCCAGTTTTCTTCTCAAAACTATTGAATGTGTAAAAGATATGGTCAAGCTTAACAATGGACGAATCTTAGCATGCGCAATTGACGTTAAAACGTTATAATTCCGTCCAATGTGCAATGATTCACGGGTGCTTCAGTGCAATGCAGAAGAAAAACCCGATAAAAACAATATACTGAAATTAAAGGTCATACCATGATTAATATAATTGTGAAATTTCTTCACTGAAGTATAACGTAACTGTGAGAAAATGATGACGTTAGTCTGAGAGTTTTGACTTATGCTCAGTAACCGGGAAGAATTTTCTTTCCAAATTGTTTACGTTATCATATTGGTAGTTACCAAAGAATCATATACTCGAAAGGGATTTAAGAAATACCGATTAGAAACAACTTTTAAAGACGATAACGTAAAAACAAGGGAAAACGTCAAATTTTCGAATTTTGTAAACCTCATACTCGTAGCATATTCAAATGTTTTAGAGCGTTTTCCTTTATTTTAACAGCAAACCAGCCGCCTCATTATGGTTTTGGCTTTTGTGCATGATCAAAAATGTCCTTCAGACACAATGGTTATAAAATCTGACGTCACGGTAGTTCGAACGCTACAATTGAACAACCTTGAATCTTTTACCTGCCAGACCATCTCGAATGATCGGCCTTTGTATCTTTATGCAGTAAATTGACAATAAAATCCTAATATGGTGGATCTGACACATACAAAAAAATTGCTATACTTATTGTGCATAGTATACAATGGTTTGTCCGCCTGTACGAGGAGATAATCCACGAGCTTGTTTGTCCACCCGTACGAGATAATCCATGACCTTTAGCGAGTGGATTATCTCCCGCACAGGCGGACAAACTATGGTTTAACTACTTCATACCACCCTTATCAGTGTAGACCTTGCCCACTGCGACTTTCATGCTTAAGATGGCGTTTTCTGACAAGGGCGGTGTACAGTTTTGATAATGTGCTGCCTCAAAGTTATGAATTATTAAATAGTCTATTTTCTCAGAAGTAACAAATCAACGGAAAAGAGTACTACTACAAGTCAGTCATTTTGCAGGCTGTTTATTTCTCAATCATAGAAAAAAGTCAATAATAGTCGTGAACTGAGTTGAAACACAAGAAAATGTACCGCGCGGCATGTACGGAGACAGGATCAGAGCTCTTCCATATTTCCCTCAACTATCTTCCGATTCTGAGAAATCTTCAGACTGAATAGGTCTGCAAAGTTGCTCATGCTGACTAGAGTTTGTGCTCATCGTTATTCTGGAAGGCACATTTACTCTTTGCGCAGAGTAGTTAATTATTTAGATGTACCGGCTGTTGTTCGAAAGAAATTTTCTCTTGGGTGTCAATAAAAAAAAGCAGTAGGCAGGCACAGGGGTCCATCACTTAAGGGACGAGTCATTTATTATCAGGTGGGGGGGCCGGGTACATTTTCATATGGTCCACCAAAATTTTTCCGACCCCCCCAGTCTCACCAGAATTATTTTTCCGACCCCCCCCCCAGATAGGTGGCAAAAAATTTTATGACCCCCCCTATCCCCAGTGCCAGCTACCCTTCACACACATACCATATTACCTAGTTTATGTCAGACTGACCTCAATCAAAACCTAGCTGTATGAAACACAAAGAACATTTTCTTATTCTAACAGGTAATTACATGTAATCATGGTCTGTTTAAACTTTGTCTGCATTTCTTGCACTTTTTCTTCTGCTAAAGGCCATCCAGAAATCTTTTTGTTGAATGCCTAATAATTATAACTGTAAATAATATTAATTGGGCCTCTGGGTAGTGGGGGTCTAGGGGCCATGTTTTTGCAGATAAAAAGGCACTGGAGAGCTGATATCACAAATGCAGGCATTAAATTTAATTGAGCACAAAATCATCTACTTGACATGATTTTATAGACACTTTCATACTGTTCTAGCAAATCAATGAAAAGTTTTGTTTTTGTCTCGCCTGCGAAGCAGAGGCGAGACATAGGTATTGCTTTTCCGGTGTCGTCGTCGTCGGCGGCGGCGGCGGCGTAAACTTTCATCGGGTTTTTGCGTTTAGGTCAGTTTCTCAGAAACTATAAGGGCTAGAGCCATGAAACTTGATTCATGCATACATCTGGAAGAGTAGATCTCAAAGCCATCATCAATACTGAGTCTTGACCTACATTTTACGGTTGACTGATTTTGCAATTTTTCATCGGGTTTTTGCGTTTAGGTCATTTTCTCAGAAACTATAAGGGCTAGAGCCATGAAACTTGATTCATGCATACATCTGGAAGAGTAGATCTCAAAGCCATCATCAATACTGAGTCTTGACCTACATTTTACGGTTGACTGACTTTGCAATTTTTCATCGGGTTTTTGCGTTTAGGTCATTTTCTCAGGAACTATAATGGCTAGAGCCATGAAACTTGGTTCATGCATACATCTGGAAGAGTAGAGCTCAAAGTCATCATCAATACTGAGTCTTGACCTACATTTTACGGTTGACTGACTTCGCAATTTTTCATCGGGTTTTTGCGTTTAGGTCATTTTCTCAGGAACTATAAGGGCTATAGCCATGTAACTTGGTTAATGCATACTCTGGAAGAGTAGATCTCAAAGCCATCATCAATATTGAGTCTTGAACTACATTTTACGGTTGACTGATTTTGCTATTTTTTGTCAAGTTTCCATGTTTAGGTCATTTTCTCAGAATTTAGAAGGGCTAGGGCCATGAAACTTGGTTCATGCTTACATCTGGAGGAGAAGAGCTCAAATCCATCATCAATACTGAGTCTTGACCTACATTCTACAGTGACTGACTTTGCAATTTTTCGTCTAGTTTTCGTGTTTAGGTCTGTTTCTCAGAAACTAAAAGGGCTAGAACCATGGAACTTGGGTCATGCCTTCATCTGGAAGAGAAGAGCTCAAAGTCATCATCAGTACTGAGTCTTTACCAACATTTTACAGTTGACTGACTTTGCAATTTTTTGTCCAGTTTTCACATTTAGGTCTTTCTCAGAAACTAGGGCTAGAGCCAAGAAACTTGGTTCATGCATACATCTTTGCTGATTTAGCTCTGTTTTATGACAAAGCGCTAGCAGGCGAGACACCGCATTCCGCGGAATTCTTGTTGGATATGAGGCTGCCCAATTTTTTTCAGTCAATTCCATAAAGACTTTTAAGTTTTAACTTTTTGAGTTTCAGTTTGAAAGAAAAGAATCTGAAATTTTATGAGTAAAGCCCCCCAGAAGCTGATACATTTTTAAAAATGAAGACTGATGGAAGAATTCTGACCCCCCCCCCCCCCCCAATATGCCTAATAAAATATATGACCCCCCCTGCTCCAAGGCTTTTTTATTTCCGACCCCCCCCCCCCCAGTACATCACCAAAAAAATTCCGACCCCCCCTAAATGTACCCGGCCCCCCCCAGCTGACAATAAATGACTCGTCCCTAACAGGGACCACGTTGGGAAGCGCCATGATGTCCGGGGCGGAGGGCAGTGGGTGAACCATCCATAAACGAACTTGAGCTGTCCATTTTTTTTGATGTTGTTGTTGTGGTTGTTACTTTCAGTATTAGAAAGAATCTCAACTTTTCAAAAGTGCGAATGGTTTTACCCATTGCCACATTTATTATGCTAAAATTCAGTTCTAAGCTATGATTTAGGAAGTCAAAGTACATTTGATAACGCTTGGCAACAGAAAAATTCTAAACAAGACCTGTCCGTGTTAAGGATAGCTCGCCTGACAGCGCCTTGCCCATCACTATAAAAACTTTAACGTAAACCATTACAAATGGCCGGGCCGCGTAGCGCAGTCGGTAGGGCGCCTGACTTGTAAGCCAGATGTCCTAGGTTCGATACCCGGTCTGGCCACTTACTTTCATTTCCCCTTCCGCTGATTCAAGAAGGGCAGTTGTCAGTTACTTGTGAAAGTAAGCGCTCTTAGTACTGGTTAACCGCTTAGGAGGTCTAAGTCTGCCCAGGAATAGTGTGGTTAGGTTAACTGACCGTCCCGACATGACCATAGCTGTTTATCGTGGGCGTTAAACAATAACACAACAACAAAAAATATAACAAAAAAATAACATAATGGCGCTAAAGCCGACGCCACCGGGGGTAAAGCAATGGATCCTTCAGAACATCCGTACAGGCGAGCTAAAAATTAAATGCTTCCCGTAGCCTTATGACCGTGTGGGCAGAGATTGTTAGATGCCAACGTATCTTGGCCACAGCATATGAAAAAAAAACAGAGCCCATCCCCCTCTCCTTTCGCTGCATTTAACCGTTCTGGTACCCATTTACTGCTTGGTTGACAGACTTTTTCAGTTTTTGGTCCGATGGGATCCCCACCTGCGGCCTCCTGCACCTTAGCCAAGCACTCACTACTCAACCCAAATTGTTGCAACAACATTGAAACGGAAATTATATAAAATCCTGTTACAGTAACAGAATTTTATATGACTAATAAGATTTAATTCTAGTGATCAAGATGTTCTTAAATGCACTTAAAAAGTGCCGGCCTGAGCATTCCTCATAGGGGTGGAGATTCAAGAATTGTACAGTTGTAGAATATAGGCTGACTTCCACTCTTATAAGCTCTATTTAGGTTATTTTTTATACTTGATCTGAGTCTTAATTTAAAGACGTTGATTGCATTAAGAAACTCCATCTCTCGGGCCGGACATCCGACACAGGCATAGACAATAAGAGGTCAGCCATTAAGCTTAACCATAAATAAGATGACTCCATCTGCTTAAGTTTCTGAAAGCACCAAGAAGTCATGGACAGTGTCTCAGCTTGAGAAGGAGAATGCCTCCTTTGAAACTCAGCAATTCGTATTTGAGCCGCGACACAAGAAAACCAACAATGCGGTTGTGCGACCAGCGAAGACTCAGTTCAGCCTGGGCATCCAACTTGTTTGACCAGACTCATCGTTAAGTGCTTAAAGGGTAGCTTAGGGTCTAAGCTACCTTCATGCGGACAGCGAAGACTCTGATCAGACTGGGCGGATGCCCAGGCTGATCTGAGTCTGCACTGGGCGCACAACCACATTGTTGGTTTTCTCGCGTTGCGGCTCAATTAAGTTTAACCCATTCAGCTACAGAGGAACCTTGGTCGAAAGACAAGTGGGCCTTGGCTATGGTGCAGGTCACGGGTTCGAATCTTCAACAGACCAGCCAGTGACTCAAAAACTCTGTCATTCCAGCAGTAAATGGTACCATTTTCGAATCAGGGAAGGTTAAAGGCAGCAATAGAAAAGAGATGGGCTCTGTTTCATGTGTTGTTGGTTGGTTGTTGGGGTTTAACGGCCCTTTGAGACAGTATTTCAGTCTATATCGGGCCGTCCCCAAAGAGAGAGAGACAGAAGAGAGAAATGACAGACGAGAGAAACAAGAGGGCCAAGTGGCCCTGGATCGCTCACCTGAGCAAAAAGGTTAAAGGTCAAACTAGGGTCATAATTTGAACAAACCTGATAGTTTGCAACCATTTCCAAATGGTTCTGAAGAAGAAGATTTTTGAATGTTTTTCTATGTATTGCTATGGTTCAAACCCTGGAGCCCCTAAGGCAGGGCCATTTTGGACCCTGGGGCCATCATTTGAATAATCTTGGTAAAGGACCACTAGGCAATGCTAAAAGCTAAATTTCAAGCCTCTGAGCCAAGTGGTTCTGAAGCAGAAGATTTCTGAATATTTTTCTATGTATTTCTATGGTTCAAACCCAGGACCCCCTGGGGCGGGGCCATTTTTAATCCTGGCACCATCGTTTGAACAAACTTGGTAAGGGACCACTAGGCAATGCATCATACAAAATTTCAAACATCTGCACTAAAGGGTTCTGGAGAAGAAGGTTTTTAAGTACATTTTAATTTCGAACCCAAGACTGCCTGCCCCAGGGCCTTTTTGGATCCCAGGGCCACCATTTACACAAACTTTGTAGGAGTCCACCAGGCAATGCATCATACCAAATTTCAAGCATCTGAGCCAAGTGGTTCTGAAGAAGAAGATTTTTTAATAGTCTCCTATGTATTTCAATGGCTCAAACTCAGGACTCCCTGTCGCAGGGCCATTTTGGACCATGGGGCCATCATTTAAACAAACTTGATAAAGGACAACAAGGCAATGCATCATACCAATCTTCAAGCATCTGAGCCAAGTGGTTCTGAAGAAGAAGATTTTTGAATATTTTTCTATGTAGTTCTATGGTTCAAACCCAGGACCCCCTGGGGCGGGGCCATTTTAGACCCTGGGGTCATCATTTGAACAAACTTGGTAAAAGACTACTAGGCAAAGCTACATACCAAATTTCAAGCATCTAAGCCAAGTGCTTCTGAAGAAGATTTTTTAAATATTTTTCTATATATTTCTATGGTTCAAACCTAGGACTCCCAGTCGCAGGGCCATTTTGGACCCTGGGGCCACCATTTGAACAAACTTGGTAAAGGACTACTAGGCAATGCTACATGCCAAATTTCAAGCATATGAACCTTGCGGTTCTGAAGTAGAAGATTTTTTAATATTTTTCTATGTATTTCTATGGTTCAAACCTTGGACTCCCTGCCCCGGGGCCATTTTGGATCCTGGGGTGCCCATTTGAACAAACTTCGTAGAGGACCACTAGGCAATGTTACATACCAAATTTCAAGCATCTGAGGCAAGCAGTTCTGGTGAAGAAGATATTTAAGTATTTTTTAGTTTCGAACCCAAGACCCCCTGCCCCAGGGCCATTTTGGACCCTGGGGCCACCATTTGAACAAACAAGGTAGAGGACCACTAGGCAAATCTACAAGCCAAATTTCAAGCATCTGAGCTAAGCAAATCTGGAGAAGAACCTTTTTAAGAATTTTTTAGTTTCGAACCCAAGACCCCCTGCCCCAGGGCCATTTTGGACCCTGGGGCCACCATTTGAACAAACTTGGTAGAGGACCACTAGGCAATGCTACACACCAAATTTCAAGCATCTGAGCCCAGCAGTTCTGGAGAAGAAGATTTTTAAGTAATTTTTAGTTTCGAACCCAAGACCCCCCGCCCCAGGGCCATTTTGGACCCTCGGGCCACCATTTGAACAAACTTGGTAGAGAACCACTAGGCAATGCTTCATACCAAATTTCAACAATCTGAGCCAAGCAGTTCTGGAGAAGAAGATTTTTAAGTATTTTTTAGTTTTGAACCCAAGACCCCCTGCCCCACGGCCATTTTGGACCCTGGGGCCACCATTTGAACAAACTTGGTAGAGGACCACTAGACAATGCTTCATACCAAATATCAAAGCCCTAGGCCTAGCGGTTTCAGAGAAGATGTCATTTAAAGCAAATTGTTGACGACGGACGTCGGACGACGCACGACGCACAACGGACGACGGACACTGGGTGATCACAATAGCTCACCCTGAGCCTATGGCTCAGGTGAGCTAAAAATGCCCAAACAACCCCACCCGCACCTACTACAAGCACAGTAGGCCCTTGCCCTACTATTATCCAAATCAGTAGGACGCCCCGGCACTAGAAGTTATACCCAGCACCATCGCACCACCCAACCGGCCCCTGTTTCATATGTTGTGCCCAAGATATGGTTGGCCTCTAACACCCACTATCCCTGCGACCGCACGGCTTCACTGGCAACATGTACCTTTAATATCATTCACCAAAGAGCTACTTTCGCCACCTATTTGGGAAAGAGCTGCTGACTCGGCTTATCACTTGTAATTTATTGTTTGTTGGGATGTCTTTGTCAATCTTTCCCTTTGGTGTTGGGGATAGGGTTTGGGATCTGATTCAGTCAGTTCCTGAAGTGGTTACTCTTTAAATTTTCACACTTTTTAATGATCATCAGGAGCAAAATGCTAAGCTAAGATGCACAACTTTCCCAAAAGGGGTCTATTCTTAAAGGAAAGCATTTGCTCAAGGAGCAAATTCTTTCCTTTAAGAGTTGATTCCCATTGGGATGGGAGGAAAATGAAAATAGCAGAGTTGCTTCCCTTGACTGTATATCCTTTCATCTTAAATTCAGGATGGAACCTTGATGGCATCTCTAATCTTAAAGGGTCAAACAAATGTGCTGCACACGATAATGGTAGACTTTCTTCAACATGTCTATCAATCTTTATTTTAGAAGAATCATCATATTCTGTTAGAGTGTTAGGAATCTCTTTGTGATTGCTAGTGCTGGCGTTCATGTTTGTGACTCAGAATAGCTGTAACTTTCTACCTTATTGTGCAAGAAACCCCAAGACAATCCTAATCAAGATTTGATGATCATAGGTATCATAGTTTGGGAGAAATGGGCTTAAACACTAGGGTCGACACAAGTTTGGAGGGATGGATGCACAGAAGAATTGAATGACAGACGGATAACTGGACTCCTGCCTCACCTACCTAAGCAGGTTGGCAAGTTTGGAGGGAAGGATGGCAGGTGCGACAAAAAGTAAAAGAAGTACAAAATACTAACAGTGCTGGGTAACTTTCAGTGCTGGGCAGTCCTACTAATTTGATAATAGTAGGGCTAGGGCCTACTGTGCTTGCAGTAGGTGCGGGTGGGGGTAGTTTGGACTTTATTTTCTTCTCTTCCTTATCATGTCTCTTTCTTCCCCCACCTCTGAAAGACCTCTTGATACAGACTGAGATAATGTCTCTCAGAGCCGTTAAACCTAAAACAACCAACCAACCAAGTTGAACCAATTAACCAAGAAGACTGAACCCATCTACAATGAATGACAGGCCAACACTCCTAGTGAAAAGCTTTGATGGAGTCATTAAATGAACACCAGGATGTCCAACGACTGCCTTCTTCAGTTGCTTGGCAGCTTTCTCACCACTTACCGAATTAATCCTATTAAACATCCTCGGGGTGTTGCATTTTATGAAAGTGGGGCATTTTTTAGAGCCCCACTTTGTAGTAGTAAATCAGCCACTGCCAAAATATTTCTAATAAACAGTATTAAGGGAAATAGATTTACTTTCAGATGAAGCAGATCTACTACTTTCCTTTTTGCCTCCCTTCTCAGATGGAGGCTGCTCTGAAAGGAAAGAATTTGATCCTCTTGGAGCAAATTCTTTCCTTGAAAAGAGGACCCCATTTTGCTAAGTCCTCAAGAGAAACAAGCAGGAATTTGTGTGGTTACCCTTTGTGAAACTGATGATGGAGCCCCAGTTGCTCAGTAGGTTAAGTGCTGGGCTGCTTATCTCGTGGTGCCGGGTTTGAGACCTGCTGAAGGTGGAAATCTTTCCAACCTTAAACAGGGATCAATTGCACACAGCCTTTCATTATCATCCTCAAATCGTTCTCATACGACTGAAATACTGTTAAAACGGACGTTTAATCGCAAGACGTCCATCCATCTATTGTAAAACTGATGAAAAACACAGAGGTACATGTAAGGGAGCCAATATAACATAGTTTTTGGAAAAGAGGCAGGGGGCATTTATTAGAGCAGGGCATTTATTAGGATTAATACAGTAATTTGTTAGTAAGAGCAAAAGACTTCAGCTGAAGTTGCATTTTCAAATAACCAGCTTCTATTATGGGACATCCGCAAAAGCCTCAGCTGCACCTGTTTGATTAAGAAATGAATTTCTTTTTTCTGATGTTTATCGAAGTATAAACTACATTGGGTCGCATGCAAAGTAAGTGAAATCCAAAGGGGTTCATGTAAATTTTGCTTGCGACCCAAATTAGTTTATACTTCCATATACACCAGAAAAATTAAGTTCATTGCTTATATTTACATTCTTTTCTATCTATTACTTGACCACAAATTTGCATTAGGTGCAATTGTTGAAGCAGAAAAACATTTATACTCGGTTTTTCTACTACAAGCGGAACAGCGTCAACATCATAACAACGATGTCATAACAACGACGTCATACCATCGCCTACGTCCAATCAGATTGTAGAACCATGGTTTATTTTGACGTCACTTAATATCATTTAATGTGGCGTGAACCAATGTAGTTACTGAATAATAAACTATGTCACGTTCTGATGTTTAACCATAGGGCTTTTCAATAAATAAATGCATGGATAATGTAACTATTAATGCATATACAATCGTATCAGTCTTAGCTATTTAAAATGGCCTCCGATTATCTGAGATGCTGTACATGCTGATCCAAGTCTGCCTTGTATAACAGTTTGGCTCAGCACCCCTCAAAAGGCATATCAAAGCAATTTTGGGAGTAGAGTATTTGTAATTCGTTAGATGAATTGAAACAGAACAGAATATATAAGGAGGATTAACTTCCACAACGTCATTCTTCTCATTGGACGGACACTCGGCGCCAGGTGTGTGCAACTATGGTTACGTACAGCTGAGCCACTTGGTAAACGTCGTTAGGAGAATTGAACAGAACAGAACAGTGTCATTCTGTCTCTTGATCTCAGTGTCAACACCTGCACAAAATCACAGGAATAAATTTATGGAAGCCTCTACCACATATCCCCATTTATCTTGGGAACATTTAGAAAGAGTGTCTGTGGCACTTTTTATACAATATCTTCCCAATTAAAATCTTAAAGAGTTCTTTCAAGAGCAGAGAATACATTCAGAAGAAGGAACATGGGCCAGACTACGTAGTTTCGACTAATAAAGCCTCATCATTGACCCTGACAATATCTTGTGACGAAACCAGAGGAGGCCAAGTTAACTTTGTAAAATACTAAAGTAACAACAAAACACTGTTCAAGTTTGATTAACTTGTTTTTCTATCTTTGCTAACAAATATTCAATCTGATTTTTCATCACTGGCTGTCCTTTATGAGTTTTCTTGCACAATTTCTTGAAATTTTCCTTTTTTCTACTGTTATATTTTTGTAGCGCCTCATCTCTTTCCTGCTTTCTTCTCAGTGCTTCCTGAAAATATGAAACAAGATCAGGTTGAACCCAGTGATCCAGATAAGAAGGGGTACCAGGGATAATTATCCTTATTTTTCAGCGGGCTGCGCAGCGCAGTCGGTAGGGCACCTGACTCATAAGTCAGAGGTCCTGGGTTCAATACCAGGTCTGGCCACATACTTTCGTTTCTCCTTCCGCTGATTCAAGAAGGGCAGTTGTCAGTTACTGGCGAAAGTATGTGCACTTAGTACTGGTTAACCGCTTAGGAGGTCTAAGCCTGCCCAGGAATAGTGTGATTAGGTTAACTGACCGTCCCGACATGACCTTAGCGTAAAGCAACAAATCAATAAAATCCTTATTTTTCCACAAAAACATACATTGTAACCCCTCATTAGACCGTCTTGCTGAGACAGTTCTAATGAGGGTAACAATGTATGTATTCATTTAGAAATAAGAAAAATTATCTCTGAATTATTCTTATTAATCCTTCTCATCTAGAGATCTGCGGTTCAACAGATTTTAATCTTTAAGGAGTATGGATACTCTTCTTAGCTATCCTATATTATTTCTTTAAAGGGAGACAACTTTCAGAATTTAGTATTGACCCCTGTAAAAACAGTCTCAGCTCAAACCGGGTCTACTCTTAAAGGAAAGAATTTGCTCCTAGTGAAGCAAATTCTTTCTGTTAAGATTAGACCAACATTGAGAAGAGAGGCAAGGAATGGAATGGCAGAACTGCTTCCCCTGAAATGTATGGGGGATGAGAATTTCTGATTTTCCTATCAAAGCTTTAGTACAGATGAAAGTTAGAAATTCAAGATTTTCATGATACAGTCAATGTACAGTAAAGGCATGCATAGAACCTCACTGTATCATGCAATTTTTTATGGCTCTTCCCAAAGCTTTTCCTGAAATAGCCAGCTTTACGAAAGTTTCCTATTTTACTATACCGTCGTACCTGTTCCTGGTCCTGTTTGTGTTCCTTTGTATTAGGACTTACTGCTTGTAAAAATCCATGATAAAAATGTTTGTGCATATATGTATTACATGTAGCCCTGCAGATTTCATGCTATTCAAAAATAATTTTCAGATACTGCAACTGTATCAGAATGACAATCATTCACAAACTTTGCCTCACAAAAGTGTTCTGCACATTTTTCTAAACTACAGCTTTCTGTGGTATTAATCATTTTTCCACGCAACTATTGCACCTCTGAGTTGGAGCTCTCTAGCACTGCCCAAAACAAACCCTAAACCCTGACCAATCTGATCATCTATCATAAACCTCCAGATAAGAAGGGGTAACAGGGATAATTTAGATATAATTTTTCTTATTTCTCAACAGAAACATACATTGTGAACCCTCATAATCACTAGAACCGCCTTGGTGAGACGGTTCTAACGAGCAGTCACAATGAATGTTTTAATGGAAAAATAAGGAAAATTATCCCTAAATTATCCCTGTTACCCCTTCTTATCTGGAGCTATGATAAAGTATGACACACAATGTACTAACCTCTGTTTTCTTGCTTTCAATGTCTTTCCTTTTCTGAGATTCACCTTTGACCTTTGTAAATCTGTTGGCATTCATTTTATTCTTGAACATTCCTTTGCCTTTCCACTGTCTGCTGCAAGAAAATACTAGATATAAGTTGAGACAAAATTGTGTCAACAAACTGTGTAGACTGAGATCAATTTGCTCTGATCATGCTGTGTTTAAATGGTAGGTTGCTAGTATTTTGCCAAAACTCTTTAGGACCAGTCTGATCTGGGCCTGCACTGTCTGTACTTTGAATTTTAACAATACATTAACAGAGCATTCATTAAAGTGTAGATGTCCAAAGTAGAACTGATGTTTATCATTCATAAATGTTTATAAGTGGTAATTTTTTGCAGGTTTCAAATTTTTGCAGATTTGGGTGCAAAAAATAACCATTAATTTTTCACAGTCTGCACTCAGTGTGCATGAAAATTAAAACTGCTCTTTCAAAATAAAATGTCAAAGCATTAGCTGCCTTAAAATTCAAACAATTTCATCTCATAATACTTTACTTAGACTAACACTAGTCTGATAATGAAAAGGTTTACCGTTTATAGATAGATCATAGAGAATTAAAATTTTTGCTTCTTTTCTTTGGCCAGTCCATAAAATTTGAATCTGCTCCTTTTCTGATATATACATTATCAAGAAGTTGAGCTACAAGTATAGATAGTCTAAGACAAGCTGTAGAAGTGGGAAAATAAAATGGCTGACTGATATAACTTCTTCCCTTAGTGGCTAGGCTATGCTTTACTAAACATGAATACAGTACCATAAACATTATAAACTGCTCTAAAACTGGTTTTAAATGAAACAGATAAAGGTGTCATCAGCAGTTATCCATTGGACTGAAACAAATCAAGAAATGTGTAATATTGATGCATAATCAATAAGCAGGTCATATCTTTGCATGGTCCCCTCCTCAGAGGTGTTTTATCGAATTCAGCATTTTGGACACCATGTATACCGAATATACTGTGTCAGAAATTGGATAACATTTGGCGAATTTTAATTTTCAAAGTTTCAGAATGACTGTGAATGACCATGAAAATTGGAAAACCACAACATAATGCTTTCAGACTTTTATACAATATATAAAGTCTGGAAGAATTATGTTGGCAATATTCACATTTTGTATTTATGTCTCATTCAATGAATAAGCTTTAAGCTGAGTTCAGCTAGTAAACCAAAGAAAATAGATGCCCCTGCCCCATGTCTTGTTGCAGAATCAGAAAACATTAGCCCAAAGTCTTCATCTCTGTCTAATGATGTTAATCATCAGATCATGAATACGAACATATACCCTATATGAGCAGGGACACGACAAAACCAACAAAGTGGTTGTGCACCAAGCGCAGACTCAAATCAGCCTGGGTATGTGTCCAGTCTGATCAGTCTTCACTGTCCAAATGGAGGTAGCTTAGACCCTTAGCATATGCCCTGGCCTAACCTGCTGGAGTCTGCAATGGCTGCTCCGACTTTTCTGTCCAACGTCTATGGCAAGTATCATATATATATATATATGAGTTTATACCAAAGTGTGAATATACCCAATTTATTCAGCTATAACACAGAGTTCTCCATGTCTTGAATGACCCCAAATATCTAAATCAGTCTTATGAAACTCAGCTATGAGATTGGATTTTTCCTTCTTTAGAAAACAATTCAAAATATCTAAATCCATCTTATAAGATGGATTTAGATTTTTAGGATTGTTTTGGAAAGGGAAAATAAAAGTCTTATAACAAAAGAAAAATGGTAAATATATTTGTTTTGCTGTCTTTTTCAAATGACACAGAATGTCTCATGTGTTAATGATTTAAACTTGTGGGGATTGGAGGAAAATTCTGTGACTTTATTTTTTTATTATGTCTCGTGAAAATGTGTTGTGACCCCTGATTAGAACCATCTCAGGAAAATGGTTCTGATAATTGGACACAATTTATGTATTTATGAAGAAAAACATGTATGGAAAATGATCCCTACATTGTCCCTGTTACCCCATCTTAATATGTGGAGCAATGCTTCAAGATTATTGTTACCTCTGTCCAGGTGTGGAAACTTCATTATCACTAAGGCTCTGCACATTCTTATTCTGTCCTTTATTTCTTCTTTCCTTTTTTAAAGTCTTCAAATATTCATACTGCACTTTCTTCTTTCTTTTATCAGCAAAACCCTGACCTAGACAGCGGAATTAAAAAAACAAGACATTTTTAAAAATTAAATGTTAGCTATCTGCTAAGTTTAATTACGAGAAACAGTCAGCAAAGTCAAAAAATAAAATAGACAATCTCTAAAGAAAGTTTTCCAGAGAAAAAGAGCCCCCCCCCTCTCACCCCCTAAGCCCAACACACATACCAGCCCATTCCCATAATCCTTAAGAAACTTTTAAAATATTTAGAATATCATATGGGCATGCTCACAGGGTATAATCAATTCCGCTAATTTTCGCTTCCTGCAGAGACTGTACATCATATTTGGCTTCCACCGAGACTGTCCGCTATCTCTTGCTTCCTGCCGAGACTTCTGTACATGACAAATGGCTACCTGCAGAGACTGTCCGCATGATTCTGCTTCCTGCCGAGGCTCTCGGCAGGAAGCAGAGTCACGCGGAAGTCTCGGCAGGAAGCCATTTTTCGAGGACATTAGTCTCTGCAGGAAGCAAGAGTTCGCAGACAGTCTCGACGGAAGCCAAATATGACGGACAGTCTCTGCAGGAAGCGAAAATTGGCGGAATCGATTATACCCTGTGATGCTTAATAGTACATGTGTAGCAGATTTACCACACATTATACTACCAAGGCTTTTTTTATAACGTTACCTTAAAACAGAAAATTTATTGAAAGAAGTCTTTTTTTATCTGCAAAACCAATCAAATCTAAACACTTAGTCATTTTGGTTGTCTGGGATTTATACCATACGTTAGTTGCCCTAAGAATATATTGAAATCGATGGAACATTTACCAAGCTCGGAAACTCAGGCCTCAGCACAAAAAATATGAATACCAATCCAATCCACTAACATGTATAATAAACCAGAGCTCTAGATAGGAGAGGGTATTGAGAATAATTCAAAGATAATTTTTCTTATTTCTCAACAAAAATATATATTCTGACCCTTCATTAGAACCGTCTCAATGAGACAATGACCCACCAAATATGTTTTTGTGGAGAAATATGGATAATTTTTCCAAAATCATCTCTGTTACCCCTTCTTATCTGGCACACTGTTAACTAACTTATTTATAGGATCAGTATATTCCCCGCAACACACTCTTTGCCTACAAAGAGTCCACTAAATTCAGTGCCCTATAAAAATTCCGAAGAAAGAGGATCTCAAAGCTGGCCAATCTTTAGGGGGGGTTCTGACCTTAAGAACTGCCGAAAATATCTGAAATTTTTGCATGATCTTATTTCTGTATTTATCCTCGGTGATTTCAATCAAAAATATTTACAATTGTTTCATTGGATGACTTTTAACAAATATTCAAATTATGGTACACTGAGAAGGACGACGGAAAAATCACGGCCGCAGTTTACAAAAATTTTGACGATGCTAAAATTGTAATTAATATTTCTCACTTATTTGACTGCATTAAATTTAACAAACACTAGAATGGAAACTTTTAAAAATGCTCTATATACCTCAAAATGAAAAACTTTAAATAAAAAAGCATATTTCGAGAAACTATTAATGTATTATGTTTACACTCCTTTTTTTTTTTTCCTTTTTCCATTTACGCCTTAAACCCAGAAGGGGACACAGACGGTGTACTTTTGTACACTCCGGTGTTGCAGGATGAAAGCCTACATATAGCCATGTAGCTGACAGGGAGATGACTCTCCCTGCACAAGGGGCCTCCAGTTAACGTCCCGATCCGAAGGACGGCACACTAAAGTCTTGTTAGCATCATCCCTGCAAATGATGCTAGAAAAACGTGTTCGGACATAGGAAGATTTCACCTAGGGTGAGGCTCGAACCCATGACCTCTGACTTCAGAGTCAAGTGCACTAACCACTGAGCCACCGCGCTTCACAGACTGGGAGAGCCAATCCGTTGATATTGTTACATTCACAGGGGCTTGTATCACTTTTTTCAGTTTTGTATCTATATATACTAAACTGATTTTTTAGTCTGGAAAAGGGTATGATATGAGCCCCTGTGGTTACATTAGCGATGTATCTAAATACAGCAATGATGCGTTATGTAGCGTAATGCTGCGTAATGTATTGTTTTTTTTTATGTTGTTAAAAGTAATCTGGAATATATATATATGTTTCTCTACGTCCTGAGACTGTTAATAATCCTCAGGAGATACTGCTTTGGTTTAGAAACACGGCTTAAGACACAGCCGTTTTTTTGCACATTGGTTAAATGAAGGTGACTGATACTAAATATTCAAATGTCATTTCAGTTTGCTGAAACGACGTTTTAAGAACAATATATTTGCAGACATCACTAATAATAAGTTGCAAATTAATAATCTCTGATTAAATAATAATCACGGCCGCTTATCTCCGTCAGCACAACACCGTGTTGTGTATAGGAAAATGTGCAGGAGATTTCCGGTGGTTCTGCAGGCAATTCGAAAATAAAGGTCACGAACGGTAGGTGTCTCGGTTTAAAAGGGATACGTATATTCTTTTCCAGCGTAAAACAAAAGAAAAGGAAAACGTCATGCAACCCTTCAATCGTTTTTCTGTGAACACAAGTCTTGATCGAAGCCAGATTCTCAGTTATACAACAGATTTCCATTTTTTTCCCGGAGCGAGGTCATGGAGGTGGCCGTTTTGTTGACATGCAAACATTTCAAATTTGCATTCCTGAAGTCGCCGAGTATTTATGTTTTCATCTATCACCTGTATATTAAAGGTCTCTCATATAAGTACCACTTACGAGCCTAAACAGAATTTGCTACCTTCCTTCAGCCCAGATAATGGAAGTTTTTGTTGAATTCGTGATCCAGGAGATCGGTGGTGCTGAAGGCGATAGGTGGCGGTGCAGGAGATTGTTTTATGTTGTGCCGTTTTTAAATGTTTTATAACGTAAATAATGTAGTAGCATGGCATGGGGATTCGCACAGCTTTCAGATTCGTACACTTGGCTGTATTTCTCATCACATAGCATTGCCGATTTCTGATTTTAGTCTTAGAAAGAAGGAATAGAAAGGTTTGACCCATTGGTATATGCAATGAATGAGCTGGATTGGTGGCCGTGTGCACAATGTAATTAAACAAAGAAAGTGGGATGAATGTAAGTACCCAATTGACAAACTAGCATTACTTTCGTACCATTTAGTTCTAACAGAAGCTTTGCAGTGCAAATGATTGACTGATAATTCAATCCCCTGATTGCTGGAGTCGTTATTTTCATTTTAATTAGCATGCTTAATGCAGCAGAGGCATTGTACAGCCAAGCGTATGAATCTGAAAGCTGTGTGAATCTGTACCATGCCATGCTACTACATTATTCACGTTATAAAACAGTTAAAAACGGTCATTGGTGGCACAACATAAAACAATCTCCTGCACGGCCACCTATCGCCTTCTGCACCACTGATCTCCTGGATCACGAATTCCACAACAACTTTCATTATCTGGGCTGAAGGAAGGTAGCAAATTCTGTTTAGGCTCATAACTGGTACTTATATGAGAGACCTTTAATATACAGGTGATAGATGAAAACATAAATACTCGGCGACTTCAGGAATGCAAATTTGAAATGTTTGCATGTCAACAAAACGGCCACCTCCATGACCTCGCTCCGGGAAAAAAAATGGAAATCTGTTGTATAACTGAGAATCTGGCTTCGATCAAGACTCGTATTCATAGAAAAATGATTGAAGGGTTGCATGACATTTTCCTTTTCTTTTATTTACGCTGGAAAAGAATAATATCCCTTTTAAACCGAGACACCTACCTTTCGTGACCTTTATTTTCGAATCGCCTGCAGAACCACCAGAAATCTCCTGCACATTTTCCTATACACAACACAGTGTTGTGCTGACGGAGATAAGCGGCCGTGATAATAATAATGATAAAAGTACAGTAAAAATAAGGGGGATGGTGAAAGGTTGCCATGACCAATAAAAGAACAGGTACTAGTTTATGTAAATATAGTACATATAAAAGTTTAAATCTATTAGCACCTGCAGGCTGCATATGATTTCAGGAATCTTTCTAGAACTTAATGGCAACAAGTCCTAGTCACAACTCAACGAGTCCATTATCAGCTGGAAACTAAGGATAAAATTTTATCCTTGGGTTAACGTATGATTTGAGGAGCTACATCCTAGCGCCTATACTATTTACACGTAATTATCATTAGGGCTGGCACAATTAATCGAAATATCGGTTAATTGGTCGATAAGCAAAACGAAAACAATTATCGATCAACAAAATTAAGTAATCAATTACCTGCTGAAAATGTCCTGTCACTTTCTGCAATAAACTATCAGAAATTTCTCTCGTTATTCACTTCTTATTTCCTTCCAAACGAAAACGGAAGTCTTGGAGACCAACCGGAAACGTTGAAGAGTATTTGTGATAGGGTGAATAGGTTGTAACGAATAGCATAAACCCGTTGTGTTCTTGTCAGTTCAGACGACCAAGTAAATGTTTTTGCAAAACCCGGAACATCTTATCAGTTCAGTAGCCTCGCTTATAATTTTAATCCAGTCTTTTTAATAAAATGATTAGAATTTAGGTCCTTATTAACACGCAAATCGATAGATATTGTCCCAGTAGCTGTGCTGAAAGTAGGTACTACCAACTCCCGAAGGTTGCTTATCTGAATCTGAATAGAACAAGATGGTCGCTTGTTTTGTTATTGCCAATTAGCTGCCAATTAGGAAGCCAATTAGCGTAGATTGGCATATCAGAAGACAAGATTTAATCACAGGTAATTGATAATTTCAATAGTTATCAACTGTATTGTTTGTTAGTCTACCTTGTCAAAATGTTTTAGCACAAATATGTGCCACCGAAGCTTCTAAACATACCCATTTTCAATATGCCTCTTTCAGCGATTACTAATCGGTTAATTATCCAAACGACCGGACCGATAATCGATTACCATTTTGGCTTCGATTAGGCATCCCTAATTGTCATGCAATCTTCTGAATATTTTGAAGAAAATAATCTACGAATTGAAGATACCAGAGGGGAACGATAATACATGGTCATTTTCAAGTAATATTTCCATCTTTACGCTACATTACACATCATTGCGCTTTATTATGCATCATTACTGTTTTTAGGCAGACCCGATACATCATAAGCCGCATAACAGGCCAATTAACGCAGGCATATAAGACAACCATATTTGTATACAGGGATCATTTTCTGGCGCGATTTCGCGATATTCTCGCATTTTTTTATACGAAATCGCAAAATAGTTCGCTGAGTGAGAAAAAAAATCGCACCGAGAAATTCTTTCAATTCGCACCGTGTTTTTCTGTATTCGCACATGCGGACCATTTCGGTACATTCGGATTGTTTTGTAGGCTTTGGTTTCCGGAAATGTTTGGCGCCAAACGACTTGCATTATATATGCGGGTAACCAGCATCGTCTATGTCACTGCAAAGCTTCTTGCGAAAATCTGCAATCAGTGTTTCATATTATGCAAGCGCTTTTGTAGTTCATTGCAAAATGGAGTCTTCAAAGGCAGAAACGAAGAAAAGAAAACTGATATCGGCCCAAACGAGCCGAGAGGGCATTTTGAGATAGTTTTGCTCCACTGTAGAGACCTCGGCGACCCCATTATCTGCCTTCCAAGACTCCGCGACCGAGAAAGTGGATAAACAAGCCGAAAACCCGGGGGGGGGGGGGGGGGTCGAAAATAATAACAGCAAGGCCCCTGTCAGATCACACTTCTGATTATCAACCAGTCAGATTTCTTGATGTAATTTATTCTTAGAATTTCAGAAACTGAATGACAAAGAGTGAAGATCCAGATCAGATAGCTTCTTCAGAAGCCATCTGATCTCAATCTGCTCTGATCTCAATCTGCACTGTTTGCAAAGATGGGGCATATCCAGGTTCAGCATGACAAGGGTTAATTACTGTAATGTTCCTAAATTTTTTGACAGCCAAAAACAATTGCTGTAAACCTAAAGTTCAAACAAAGACTTGAGGTTCTACCTACCATATAGTACTGCCTACAAAAGATGCAGGTGGAATGGCAAACAGTGAAGACCCCAATCTAGGAGCATTCTGGTCTGGGTCTGCACTGCTTGCCCAGACATATCTGTCCAAAAACTTGGGATCATTACGGTTATACGGTATGAGATAAACTGTTTGAAAGTTGATATTTGATCATTTTAATGAAATTATTTTCCTTAATAAATTGTTGGAAATAAAGAAAAACAAAACCTAATTTCTTTATATTAACCATTATGATTTATATTTCATGCAATGAAAAGAATCAACAGAAACTGAAATTTTCTCACTAACTTTGACCCAGCGAGAGAAAAAATCTCATCAGATTTGAAAATTTCTCATTAATTTTGACCTAATGGGATTTTTTATCTCACAAAAATCTTGGGCCAGAATAATCCCTGTGTATATAGTTAATTAAAGACAATTCAGATCAATTGGAGCTAGGGTATGATTGCCCATGGTTAGGGTATAAAACGCCCTGATTTGGGTGCGAATCAATCGATTAGGTACGAAACATCCAGGGCACGAAACGACTAATTTTTGACAAATCTTACCGTTAATTACCAATTTACCCTTCAACTGCTATAAGCACAGATTACCTTCGGTTTTGTTGCCAATGAACTTCTTAAACTTTGCTGCGTGTTTACTTCGCTTCGTCACTTTGATAAATACAGAATTTTGAGTCTTCGAGACTTCTACGTTTTCGGCCATTTTCTCTGGGGGCGAAATATTTATAGACTGGTAGCTGAACGATAGGACGGAAACAATGCAGTAATATAAAAAGATCGCACCTGTTTAAGCGTTCAGCAGAGGGAAAATAACAATTATTGTTATTATTATTATCATTTTTATTATTATTATTATTATTTTACAAAATATTAAACATTATCAATAAACCTCCAGCGGGACTTGCTGAATGTCTCAAAATGTAAAATATATTTCATCTGGAATTTGAGTACAAGATGAGAGATGTTCGTGGTAACATTATCATTCTGTCAAAAGATTCACAGGGGAAAGATCTAGGGATTATTTTTAAGGAGACACTGAAGTTTGATGAGCATACCTCCCAAGCTGTTGGTCGTGCAAATAAGATTCTTGGTTTGATTAAGAGATCCTTTTTATTCATGGATATGGACCAATTCTTGAAACTTTACAAGTCATTGGTTACACCTATTCTTGACTATGGAGACACTATATGGCACCCTTCTATGAAGAAACAGAAGAAATTGATTAGAAATGTACAAAGGAGAGCTACCCGCCTAGTTCCTGAGTTGCAAATATGAGTTATACTGATAGCTTAATAAAATTAAAATTATATTCCTCTTATTATCGAAGGAAAAGGGGTGAATTGATACAGCTTTTCAAGATTCTGAAAGAATTCGAGGACATTATAGTTGAAAATCTATTTTAATACTCTACTACTTATACAAGGGGACATAACCTCAAATTGTTTAAACCAATGTGTAACAATAGTTTTAGACAGTATTCTTACGCCAATACAGTAATTGATCCCTGGAACCGTTTATCTCCTAGAGTTATTAATTTGCAGACTTTCGATGAATTTAAATCACAACTGGATAAGGAGTGGAAGAATCAGCACTACAGTTTAGAGGCTGTGTATTAATGAGGGTTGACAAAGAATTTTAAGGTGGCATGTAATTGACATCATACCGGATAATAAGCAACACAGCAATTCCTCAAACCGGATTGAAAGGAAGTCTAGATACCTGACAATTATGAGTAATGTTGTGCGCATTCATTTGTTTGTAGCCCCAGTTCTGTTATCTGTATGCTCAGTGTGATTTAACATGTACTGAGCTAAACATCTCACCTTTGGGCCACGAGAGACATGGCTGATAGACACGTGTACAGGTTGCTGACTTTATATATGCACGAGCGACCATCAATGAGCGAGGTCACACAACTGATCGTCACTTACCACCCAGCCTTCAACCAGTGTACACTGCCGATCGAGCTCGTCTCTCGCCACGTGTGCCAGAGGGCAAAACAGATAAGTCAATATGTAATTGTGCTATTTCTTTCATACCCGCTCCCTTCCTTCTGTCCCTTTTCTCCTTAACTCTTTCACAACAGTAACAAGATTGCTGGTAAAGAGAAGCCTTCGAGGCTTACAGATTCACCACTTTATCAAGTACGTTTCAAGTACATGATACATATTGTATCCATATACTTGGCAGTTTCCAGCTAACAGGATGCTCAGCACACATGATAAAACACGGAAATTTCGGGGAATCATGGAAATCACGGAAAACCAGAATTATGCATGAAATGCTGAAGTTGGGCACCACAGATGACTACAACAATCCCATTCCACCTAGTTCATCTGCCCCAGCTGAGCTAGCCAAATCCATTCCTTAATATTGTCTTCCCACCTTTTCCTCTGTGTACCTCTTTTCTCTTTCCTTTCTCTGTGCCCTGCAGAATTGTCTTTGCTAAACCAGAAGACCTTGAGACGTAGCCACACAACCAGTTTTCGTTTCTTGACCAAGGTCAGGAGTTCGTCATAATCTCCAATGGCTGCTTGGATCTTCCTGCGAAAAGGTCCATGACTCACAGGCATACAGAAAAATTTATATGACAAGGGAGCGCACCAGTTTCACCTTTGGTCCAAGAGATTTGTTGTTATCTCTCCATATTGGCTTCAGCTTTGTCAGAGCTGCAGTGGCTTGTGCAGTCCTTGGGAGAACCTCCGGTTTTGAGCCTTCATCTGAGACAATTGCTCCAAGGTACTTGAAGCTAGTAACCTTTCCAAGCTTTTGTTCTTTAACCTTGATCTCCCTCTGGATGCCGCTGGTGCTGTTTGTCATTAACTTGGTCTTCTCAGCACTCAGCACTCATCTGCATTTTATACCTTGTACAGGTTTTTTCAAGACTTTCGACTACAGCTTCTAGTTCCTGCTCTTCGTCAGCAAAAGCATTAATGTCATCGGCAAACCGCAGATTGGTAATATTTCTGCCAGCTTTGCTAACCTTTCCATCATGTTCTTCTAGAGCATCCGAGAAAAATGTTGAAGAGGGTGAGTGAGAGAAGGCATCCTTGCCTAACTCCAACTGTTGTTCTGAACCATTCTCCTGTGCTGCCATTCATCTGAACTACACTTGTAGCCAGAGGGCGAGGGTTGGTCGACCACAAATCGGTTAAGTCCCCAGCGATTTCATTGCTGGCCGTTCAAAGGCGGCACTTCTGTTTTGCTTCTTCTTGGTTGTTTTGTGTTGTTTGTTGCTTTGTCTGTTATTGCTAATCTGATGTTAAGTGAATACCTCTAATAAAAATAAAAAAAATTGGTAAAAATAGTTGTTTTAATGTTTTTCGTATGGTATGTTCTTATTGTCACAATTGAAGCTTTCGTTGGTCTATTGTGTGGGTGGTTGAGTTGAACAACTAAAAGTATTTGAAGAACCATGGCAGAACCAAGGGCGAGGGTTGGTCGACCACAAAGCGTTAACTCCCCCCCCCCCCCCCCCCGCCCCTCCAATTAATTTCATTACTGGCCATCTCAAAGCGGTAGTTCTGTTTTTGGTTCTTCTTCGTTGTTTTATGTGTTGTTAGTAACTATGACTGTTATTGATATATTGTTTGTGATGTTCAGGCTAGCCCGTTGACCAACTACATGGGAAATGGTTGTTCACATGGCTGCCGCTGGTGTTGTCTTTGGTGGTGACTAATTTTGTGTTGTCTCTCTCCCACATGGTGTCTCAGGTGGGATCTGGGATTTAATTGTGTCAGTTCCTTAGAATTTTCCTCCTTACATTTTTTATTATATACTGTTCACAAAAAGTAGGGAGTATTAAGCTATGATAAATTGTAGCATTTACAAATAATGTGATATCCATATGAAACTGTAAATGTCGATAAGATAAATATCCATTAACACACATTTCATGAAAATTTGTTTCATATATCCTGTCTCGTGATCTGCTTACAATTTGTTTCAGATAGGGGGTTAGGACTTAATTGTAGCAAATTAGAATAGAAATTCATTCAAATTCTTTAAATAAACTAATCTTTAAATGCACTTTTTAAATTTTGCATGCAAAATATTTCTTCTTCTAAAATGCCATTTTTAGAAGAAAACCAGAAAACAAAAATCGTACAGGTACATCGAGTCACCGAAAAATTTAGAAGTTTATGGCATGCACTCTTTATTTTGACGAAACAGTGTGTAAAACCAATTTTTAGGTTGTTGAATGAATTATGGCGAGTGTTTCTGTGTAAGTTATATAATCTGAAAAGGATCTGTTGCCTCACCAGATTCGTGTGACTTTTTGGTATCGAACCCATGTCTAAAATGAATTGCATGCAAATCACGTGACAGGATATACCATCCAAGTTCTTATCCACAATGTCTTATTTTGTCTGATGGACACTTGCTGTTTCGGATAGATTTTTTCTCAATTATACTATTTTTGATAGTTTAATATCCCTACTTTTGTGAACAGTATATTTGTAGTAAATCATTGGTGGTTCAGAATTTTGGAAATAAGTAGGTATGGATGAATTGACGGATCTGTCCTTGAGGATACAATGTAGTTGAAAAATAAGTTGGAATCTGATTTAACTTTGGTTGTAAAGAGCGCTCACTAATGAGTACAGCTTTGCAAATGATGATAGAATAAATACTGTGCATGCTGCTTTCTGAGGAAGTAACAGAAATATGCGGAAAAAAACGCACGTTTTTCTGAAGACCGGGCTTATTATGGTAAGAGTAGCGGAAGCGTCTAAATGTTTTTTGACATAAGGAAAAAATTCCAATATGATTGTAAAAAACAGATCTGTAATATTTTTCTTCGGTGCAGATATACTTTAGAAAAACCGTCAGAAAAAATGTTGTTTACCTTCCACGAGCAGCTTCCCGCAATGTCTCGGAATTAATACTTTCGCGTACGTAAATTTGCCAACATACCGTTATGGAGTTCAATCTAAGTAAGTTTGTTATAATACACGCTTGGGTGTGTGTTGTTATACACGTAACAAACTGCAGAACTCAAGTCCCAACTGAATACAGTACCTGCTGCATGGTCAAAAAGTATTACTCAGGCATTGCCATAAAATGCCAGCATATTGTTTTTTACTTTTATCTTTCACTATCAGTCTGCTCTGAATTTTAACATTTTAAATCCTATCATCTTTTATTTTATCTTAACTAACATTAAGGTGTTTTTACTTTTTATGACTGTCCAACTAACATTGCACTGGTGCGCACCTGCACGTAATCCTCGCAAGGGTGTGATGCTATGGAAGGAAGGATGGATGGATGGATAGATAGATCAATAGATCGATAGATGGATAGATGTGCATTTGTACTGCTTTGGGTACAAACCTGCTCTTATAGCGAAGTAATAGAGTGTTCGCCTTTAGGTCGTAGGGGCCCGGGTCCAATCCTCGGCTGGAGCGTTGAGAATTTTTCGAGTTAATGACAGAAATAATTAAAAAAGCTCAATACGAATATAGGAGGCAGACTGCAAACTGACAGTCTGGTCTTGTCATATGCATATTCTTTTTGAATTTCTTATATTTCTTGTGTCTGCAAACTATAATCTTAGGAGTTCCTTCAAGAGCAGAGAATATGTTCAAAAGAAGGAACATGGGCCAAACTTCGAAGTTTCGGCTTTTCAAGCCTCATCAGTGACCCTGACATATTCTGGTTACCAAAGCCAGACAAAAACATACTGTAATTTCTAGATTTTGATAAGGCAGTCGATTCAAGAACTGTTTAGTATCAAAAAGGGTCCAAACGATTAAAAAGCGATGATGAACAAAAGCCTAAACCAATTTAATATTTCTATTTCTCAGAATATATCCTCTGTTCTCAAAGGACAAAAATAAAATATAATCTGTCTATTGATGATGTACGGGGAGACGTTTTACAGCAGCCACACGGCACAACCACAGCTGCAGTGATTTCAAACTATAAAAGTCTGGTTACGAAGCCCACAGATCGTTCTGATATTTTATAACGTGTAGATCAGGGCGCAATCTTTTTTTTTTTTGTTCATTTGCTTATTCTTTTTTCAATATCTGATACATGTTGTTTTTATATATGCGCAGTCTGTTCACGAAAAAGCAAATAACTTTTTGGTAGTCTTTATAATTTGCAGATAAAATAAAAGTTTAAAGAGTAACTACACTTCAGGAACTGAATGAATCAGATCCCAAACCTTATCCCCAACATCAAAGGGAAAGATTGACAAAGACATCCCAACATGTCGGTGTGAGGCTGCCCACTTGCAGGCTGGACTTGTTAGGCGCATATCTTTTATAGGTCTTATGAATATGCATGTCCCTAACAGCCTGCGCATGTGCATACTGGTCATGTCATGTGCATATTTTATATAGTTCTAATGTATGCCTATGACCTTGACAGACTGCTAACTCACTTATATCATGTGTTTATTGTTATGGTTCTTATGTATGCACATATCATTGACAAATGCGCACTCACATGCTTTTTTTTTTCATACAATTTTTTTTCCTTTTCCATTTCATTAGGTCCATCTCAGACAGGATGTATTATGTACATTTTCCATCCATCCGTTAGTTTGCCCATCTGTTTGTCAGTCCGCCAACTGTTTTATGTCCTATAAAAAACTTGGAAAGGTTTTCTTGAAACTTTGGTCAACTGTCACTGTATCAAGATGATACACAAAACATACATTTTAAAAGCTGTCATGACAACATTTCATTTTTGCTCTATATATTTAAATTTAAAGACAGGAGTGGTACTATATAAGGACGATTAACTTCCACAGTGCCATTCTGTCTCTTGATCACATAGTGTCAACACCTTCAGTCAGCCAATTGAATTATCATGACAGGTAATTCTGGTCCACTGATTGGTCAAATTTATTTTCACACATTTACCTGTACAGGTAACTTGTGCTCTTGCTGGGAACCAGACCCCCCGGCAGAGAAGTCCTGTCTTTAAAGAGTACCAACACTTCAGGAACTGACTGAATCAGATTCCAACACCTACCCCCAACATCAAAGGGAAAGATTGACAAAGACACCCCAACAAACAATAAATTACAAGTGATAAGCCGAGTCAGCAGCTCTTTCCCAAATAGGTGGCAACTCAGCTATCTATACTGAACAAAATAATTTAGACCAACGGAACGTTTACAACAGACTAAGCAAATTATACGAAAAACATTTAACAACTATTTTTACCTATTTTCTATTTTTATTATAGAAGGGTTAAAATGAGAACACAATAAATTAAACAGCACCGAACATAAAACAAATGCAACCGCAACGAAAGTACCACCTTGGGACGGTCAGTAATAACTACTTTGGGGGGGGGGGGGGGGGCGGGCGGGGTTAACCCGGTTTTACTGGGCCCAAACCTTCACCCTCACCTTCCGCCGCGATGCACACAATAAGTTAGTAGTTCGGTTCGTATGGAGGTCCCCTAACTCATCAGAGAGTCATCACGGGCAACAATTAAAATCAAGAAAATACCGTGATGAAGCAAGGATGAGGACTCGACAGCCAAAACGTGTTGAGACACCTGGAGATCCCTGGGGCGTCAGCAACACCACTGGAACACTGGAGCAAAAGAAGACCACCAGTTGAACCCCGGTGGGCCAAGAAACAGACAAACATCCGGCCCCAACCAACTAATATATAGCTTTATGTAGGGGCAACCATAGAGTCTGAACCCCGACCCCCGGCCTGCAATTAAAGAGGACAGCAAAGTTGTCAACCATGATTGGGTTAATCACTAAGCATGCAGACTGTCGCATTACATCTATGTTATAGCCAATGCGTTTAAATCGCATGATAATTTTCTTAAATTGATCAGGAAATTCTGTATTCCCTACGAATGTGCGGGATTTATATACTAAGTCACCACAAAATTCAGGTATTCAGGTTCCGATAGGCCTTGTTGCAAAAGTGACCTTAACCCTGTATTATATTTAGAATCCAATTCAAAGTGTCTACGATAAAACTTGTTCAGGAAAAAAATAGTGATTTCATGTCTACTTTCTAGCTTATAAAGATGTATAATATTTTGATTTGTAACTCAGTAAAAAAAAAGCAAAAAAAAAAAAAAAAAAAAAAAAAACAACATTTTTTGACATATCACATCTTAGTTTCCGTCTGTTTTAATTAAACAAATTTTACGTCGACGAGGGTTCTCCTGAAAGAGGTGGGAGCTATCGACCAGAGCAGTATAGAACAGATCCTTAAAGTCGACAAGTTTACAACAAATCAACCTAAGCTCATGCGAGCTTTTGAATCATTGAGTCTAATCAAAAAGAAAACTTTATGTGGATTTTCAAACAAAGTTTTCTTTTTGATGTGGATTTTCAAACACAGAATGCATTTAGATGCATTTAGATCGTCAGCAGAGAGTTATAGTAAATGGAGCAACTTCTGAATGGTCAAATGTTATCAGTGGAGTCCCACAGGGAAGTGTACTAGGTCCTGCACTGTTTTTAATATTCATAAATGACTTACCAGATGTGGTTCAGAACTTAGTTAAGATATTTGCAGATGACACAAAACAGTTCTCAACGGTAAAGGACTCAAAGGATATTGATAGTATTCAGTCAGACTTGCTCCTTTTGTCAAGTTGGTCAGACTCTTGGCAACTACGATTCAATGCCAATAAATGCAAATGTATGCATATTGGTCGTACAAATGTCCATAACAAATATTATATGTCAGAAAATGGAGAAAATGTTGAAATTTCTGAAATAACAGAGGAAAAAGATTTGGGGATTACATTCTCAGACGATTTGAAATTCAGTAAACATATAGTCAGTTGTTCAAATAAAGCCAATAAGGTAATTGGTATTATTAGAAGAACTTTCTCGTGTATGGAAAAGGACATGTTTCTACAATTATACAAGACCTTAATTAGACCTCATCTCGAATACGGCTCTGTTATATGGTCACCTTATTTGAAAAAGGACATTTATCTACTGGAAAATGTTCAACGTCGTGCAACAAAATTGGTTAAAGAAGTCAAGGACCTTCCATACCAGGAACGTTTGAAAATATTAGGATTACCATCTCTGCAGTATCGAAGAGACAGAAGTGACATGATACAAGTCTACAAAATTCTCAATGATATTGATAAATTAGATACAAATCTGTTCTTCAAGAAACCAGTATGTGATATAACCAGGGGACATAAGCATAAATTACAGAAAAGTCATTGTAAACTTCGTCTGCGTCATAGAGTTTTCTCCCAACGGGTAGTGAACAGCTGGAACCGGTTACCAGAAGCATGTGAAACAGTGAATCACTCAATCGTTTCAAGAGCTCTCTGAATTCCGCATGGAAGAGAAGACCAGGGAAATTCAGCATATAGTCAAATTTGCGCACACCCAACAGTTTAAAATTAACCAATATAATTCAAGACAAGTTGCTAAAAGAGGCCAGTACAAGCATTGCTTATCAACGGCCTTCAACCCAGGTAGAACCAGGTAGGTAGGTAGATCTATCTTAAGCTTAAAGAATATTACTTTTAAAGTAAAAAAAACCTTTAACAGTAATATTCCTTGAATAAGTAAAAACGATCCTTATTCGTCCAAACGTTATCGACATACCTTATGGATGACACAGGGGTCAAAATATCACAATAACACAAATGTTATATTAATGATGTTTATATATACAGAATGATGTTCGACTCTATATCCAGATGAAGGGTGCCTAAAACAAGACAAGACAAACATTAAACATTGACGTATTACGGACAAACAATACTCAGACAACTTATTCTGCTATAAAGAACAGAATAGATATGCAACATATTATTACAGAGTACAAATTGACTGGAATACAGATGATACACAATGTAAACACCCACGAAAACATATGACAACGGACAAATTTATCTAAAAGCAATAAAATAATAACTTAAGGGAACTGCAGACTATACGGACGGACGAATTCATGTGCACTTAATATCAATATGGTCAATATGCATAGTATTTGATAATTTAAAGTACCACATACTTCCTTTGCAAATTCCTTTGTTAACACAACATTTGGAAAACCGAAAGTAGAAAGTACACAAATACACAATATACATGACCAAAACACGGGCAGACATACCTGGCTAATACATATACATATCTGTGAAAGATACAATGTATGAAATAGAATGAAGAGTTGAAATTCGCTCTTGCTGACAGCGAAGTCTGCAAGGAACGTATTCTTTTCAAAGATGGCTGATGGAATGATTCGAATTCGTGCGCATGAACATGCAAATGTTAGAATGCAGATTAATTGACCAATCATTCGTCTCCTTACTTACAAGTTTGGATTATTTTACACGGGGTTGAATAAAAGGGAATCGCTGATTGGATTAAATGAGTTTAGGCTATTTTGAAAGGTTGAAAGGTCAATCAGGTCACGGGTAAAAATAGAGTTTATGGTATTGCGAAATACCGTACAGAGGAGAGGTAGTAACACTGAATGAAGCAGGAGTCAAGAGTTAAAAACACCAAAATTCACCTCTATGACATGGATTATGGATATTATTTAATGAATTATATTATCATTTCACTTCAAAGTAATTTGAATCTTTATTTCATTATCGAGTCCTTTCGCGAAACGAAGGTTCCTTTTGCACTTTAGCTATATCCTGTTCGTTTCAAACCAGTCCATCTCATTCGGAAACGGGTCCATCGAATTACCCCAAACCACCCCAAAACACCCCAAACCACCCCAAACCGCCTAAAAACCACCCCAAACCACTTTTCTTAATATTGTTTCAGGTTAAAATAGGTTGCAAACCTTGTGTTTATGCTTTTTTAATGATTTCAAAATTATTTAATAAAAACAAATATGAGCTATTTGTGCAGAAAAAGGGAATTGCATATTGTATGCACTGATAATAATATAGTGGCATAAGTATGTATGCCGCGTGTACGTCCATGTATGTAAATATGTCGCATATGTATGTTTGTATGTCCATTATGTGTTTGTCAGCACATGTATGTGTAAGTGTATGCATGTTATATACCATTCATATATTCACATACATACATAAATATAGCCTCATATTGGTAACAGCAATTTTTCCCTGTAGCTGCAAATATAAATCAATTTTCCTAATTTATAACTATTTTAAGCATTACCAAATATTTCTAAAGTAGTGTAAGTTGCTGCAAAATACCAAATTTGGTTTCAAGTGATTTGTTTTTGGTGGTTTGGGGTGCTCTTATTGGGCGGTTTGGGGTGGTTTGGGGTGTTTTGGGGTGGTTTGGGGTGTTTTGGGGTGGTTTGGGGTAATTCGATGGACCGTTCGGAAACCTTTGCCCAAATCCGTTTATGACGTCAACGAAAAATCTCCATTTTCACAAAGAAATGAAATTATTCTTTATTTTCATACTTTTCATGTTTGAAAGCATTAGCAATAATTTATTTAAGCCAATATTTTGGTAAGATAAGTCTCATGTCTGATTTAATGATTGTTATATCATTTGTTAAAGAGAAAGACGTTTCTACGAACTAAATATTGAAACCAATTCGCCCCGTCCTTGCCTTGTGGGGAAAATGAGGGTATTGAAATTCAGAAGTAAATTGAACGCATGGTTAACGCAGCCATGCTATAAAGACTAACCTCTGCTCAGTACATGGCAGCTCTGTTCTACAGATCCTGCCTTGTTATAGAATGCTGATAGTCACTCAGACACTGTTTGCGAGCCACAACATCGGTCCTTTTATTGCGAAATCAAGCCCTGGTCTGAAAATTTGAATTCCAGATGCACATTTTAGCAAGATAAAATAGACAGGGAATGTTTGAAAATTGAAATATTAGTCAATTTGTTGGTGTGATAGGCTTTACGTTTACTGCTTTTGGTATCAGTAACCTTTGACCTCGGAGAGCAAAAACCAGAATGTGAGTATGCGCAGTGCAGAACTCTGACTCTGAGTTCGCTTATTTCCTGCAGATGCAAACAAAAATCTATGCAGTATCGCACCAGCCTGACAGAATTAATTTTCTGCACTTTAGCTGTGACATTTTAGTGTGGGGGAAGTATATGAATTCTATGTGTTAGGACAGATTGGTTTTTAGCAAACAGTGCAGACTCAGAACAGACTGCTCCTCAAAGAATGTACCATTTCATGTACTTCTCTAGCATGCTTTACTCACTGCACTGTGAAACCAGGGCCCGGTTGTTCAAAACTTACAATGTCGTTAGTTAACGTTTTTGTCAAAATTTCAAACATTAATATCTCAAATACGCCAATATTTTTTGTTGAAAAAATGTGAGATTTTGTTGAAAAAATGTGCTTCTCACTTTTTTTCAACAAAAAATATCATTGTATTTGGTCGTAAAGTCATGAAACACTTAATGAGTTGACCTCTTAACGAGCTCGTTAGGCTAACGATGCTTTGAACAACTAGGCTCAGGAATCTGCTCAAGTTTTGGGGCATTTGCATTGATTATTTTGGGTGTCACAATTTGAATTTTTATGGTAAACCTGATACACAAGCTAGTCTTCAGTCATATCCAGACTGTGCACAATCAAACTGCTCAGAATACATACTGATCAGGGCAAATGCATTCCACGCTTGAAATCATCTGCACATAGACCCATTGTTACAGCTGTGTGGTCCAGTACCTTGCTTGACCAGACTGCAAATTCAGAGTCTGAAATGGGGTAAGGAAATGTAGGTAGTTTTCTTGTGTTGGAATTTAAAGAAGTTTGAAACTTAGACGAAGAGACATGAAAATCTAGAAAAGATTGGTTTGAAGGATAATCATGTCAGAGCTTATTTATGGTCAGAAATTCAGAATCCTTGAAAACATAATTCAGGGCCTCAGATAGGAAGGGGTAACAGGGATAATTCAGACATGATTTTTTTTATTTCTCAATGAAAACATATGTTGTTCCCCATGGGCCTTCATAGAGCCATGTCAGCAAGATGGTTCTGATGAGGGATTACAACATATATTTTGTATTCAGAGAAATGGAAATTATCCCAAAATTAACCCTTAACTGGCACTGACATATATGTTGCAACCCTTGTTAGAACTGCCTCATCAGCCCCTAGTTAGAACCATCACAACCTTACAGTTCTAAGAAAAAATATCTGAGATTTAGCCTTAAAGCCTCAACTTACCAGAAAAAAATTAGGATATACTTAAAAAAAAAGGTTAGGATGGAAAAATTAACCCATCAGTGACCAGGGTCCCATTAAAGGGGTCTTTTGAAACACTGCAGACTAAATTCACTAAAATCAAATGCTCCCTGTCGGGGCATATTTATGCAGGGTATGAACTGTTTAAATGCTGTATAAATATATAGGAATTTCTGAGAGAAAAAAAATCAAGCACTGGACTTTAATGAATCAATTAAGCTAGACTCTGCAGTGAAAAAGTACTTTCTGGCACTGCAAGGGGCATTGACTTGAGTCAGCCTGAACATATTTGCTGACTGGTCAGTCAGTACATTCCAGTATTGTTCATGCAGACAGAGAAGATTTAGCCTGTTGACAGAAAAAATAAGGATGCTTGTTTTAGTTTGGTTGTTAAGTTCAACTTAACAACGGTTCTTTCAAGATTGTTTTACAATTTGTCATGTAACAGTGGATGGATGTATGATGTGGGGGATTAAGTCCAATTCAACAGTATTTCAGTTATTTTGGGCTGCTGGGGTATGACAATGAAAAAATCTAGAGGCCAAGACTGGTTAGAAGTGGCTGAACATGAACTCGTGACTTCTGGCCAGGAGGTTATAAAACTTTTTTCATGCTCAACTCAGCTGAGCATGAAATTTTACCTGCAAATAAATAGCAAATTACTTATAAGAACAGTTGTTTTCTCGCTCAGTTTAGCTGAGCATGAAATTTTCTCTGCATATGAATGCGAAAATGCCAACATTAGTTGGCATTTTCATATTTATCAGCAGAGAAAATTTCATGCTCAGCTGAGTTAAGCACGAAAAAAGTTTTATAACCTTGGGGCCTGGATTATTAGTCTAGCTTGTTTAACTCAATATGACTGGCAGCTCAGAACTACTGTTAGAAGTGTGCCTAATAGATAGCTTGTGTGAACAGTGAAAAGTAGATCAGTGCGTACATTCACAATCTGTGGATAAATAAGAATCTCATATGCAGAAAGCAACAAAATGCTGATTAGAGAAAGAATTAATGCTCAAGTCTGGTTGGTCAGAGTCTGACTGTCCCCTCATATACAATTTTGTATGGGTGCACAGCCATGTCTTTACGCTATTTTTCAAAGGGAGGTAATTTTTGTGACTTTCTCTATTCTTCGCTGGGAAACAAAACCTTGGCCAAAAAGAGATCTGTTATTAAAGGAAAAAATCAGTGCTCCAGATAAGAAGGGGTGATAGGGATAATCTAGGGATAATTTGCCATATTTTTCAACGAAAAGTATATGTTGTGACCCCTCATTTGAATCCTCTTGTTAAGACGGTTCTAATGAGGGGTCACAACATATGTTTTCATTGAGAAATAAAAAAAAATGTCTTTGAATTACCCTCAATACCCCCTCCTATCTGGAGCTCTTGAAAGAATGTGCTTTCAGGGGAGCTAGAAGTTACACCAACTGAGAAGGGTAGCAAAATGAAATGGCAGAATTGCTTTTCCCAGAGTGTGCACAGGGTATAATCGATTCCGCTAATTTTCGCTTCCTGCAGAGACTGTACATCATATTTGGCTTCCGCCGAGACTGTCCGCGATCTCTTGCTTCCTGTTGAGACTTCTGTACATGATAAATGGCTTCCTGCAGAGACTGTCTGCGTGATTCTGCTTCCTGCCGAGGCTCTCGGCAGGAAGCAGTCATGCGGACAGTCTCGACAGGAAGCCAATTTTCGAGGACAGTAGTCCCTGCAGGAAGCAAGAGTTTGCAGACAGTCTCAGCGGAAGCCAAATATGATGTACAGTCTCTGCAGGAAGCAAAAATTAGCAGAATCGATAATACCCTGTGGTGTGTGTGCATTCAATATAAGATATGCTGATCATATTCTTTATTGGGCTGCCGCTTACAAAATGATAAATGATATGAAAGTGATTTAGTATTGAATTATTCAGGGTTTGTACTGAATAGAATATTAGTTCATACATGTACAACAGATAATATGAAATAATTTATGGGTATTGCATGCAGAGCTCCAGATAAAAAGGCGTAACGGATAATTTATGGATAATTTTTCATATTTCTCTAGAAATCATGTTGAGACTCCTTATCAAGACCATCTCAGCAAGAAGGTTCTGATGAGAGGTAACCTGTTTTCTTTGAGGAATAGGAAAAATTATCCTCAAATACTCCGCTTAAATGGAGCGAATTTTCATGCATACCACAGAATGTTCAGCCTCCTGCACAGCTGTTCCTGTAGTTGACAGCCATCTTCAAATTTGGACAAATTTTGTTGTGTTTCTGTCAGGAGATCTTGGTTTAAAAACCGATGGTGAGGTTCCTGTCTTTCACAAAAGTGTCCCCAGGGCCCTTATTTTGAAAATCCTAGTGCGAACCCTTATGTAAGAAGAATGAGTCTGATAATGCAATGAGAATGAGTGTGAAGAATTCTTTTTCAGAAATTATTTGTTAGATTCCCTAACAACGGAGGTACTACCAACATCCCTACCTGTGCTGTCGACAGAGTCAGTCCATTACCATACATGCAAAAGTGGCTGTTGACCAAGACAGTCAACAACAGTATCAGCTTGGTCGACAGATTTGACAATAGTATTAGTTACCATTATTGGTAATGCTTATGACCGAGTTCTCGGTCAACAGCTGTTTTATATTGTACCAGACCGGTGGACAGCATAGGTAGGCAAATTGGTATTATCCTGTGACAGCTGTGTTAATACATTGAGGTCTTCTTCTGAAAGAAATTCTTATTTTCTGGTAGATTTGTAGATTGTGTTTAACTCATTAATGCCTTGCATCTACTAAAATGGACATTGGCAAACAGTGCAGACTCAGATCAGTTGTTGTTCAAGGTGTAATCAGACACCCCTAAAGTTTTAAATTAACCTGTCCGACATTAGGCATAAATGGGTTATGGGTGTAAGTATGGTTTTAGGATATCAAACAGTCCCAAAAATCTAGATCCATCTTATTGTGGGGATTGTTTTTGAAGGGAAAAACTCATGTCTTATGTCCATAGAAATATTGTAGTGGTGTGGAGAAATTGTTTCTAGGTCTGAATATTTTTGGTAAATTGCATAAGGTAAATGTCCCAAACTTGGAAAAAAAGTTGTGACAAATGTGCCTGGGACTGGTGTAGACCCAAATCAGATTGCTCCTTTCAGGCAGTCTGATCAATGTTTACACTGTGATCTGCAATATTATTAATTGTTTTCAAAAAAGAAAATTGTGTTTCTTTATTATACTCTTTCCAAGCTTTTTCTTTTTAAGGGATGTGGTGTACAAAAGTTTAGAACTATTACCATAATTGTAGTCAGCTATTGCTATCTCAAAGTCAAATCTGATCTCAAATCGTTGATATCTCAAAGTAAATTTTCTGGGCCCAGAAAATTTACTTTGAGATATCAGTAGCTTGCAGTAAAATGAGTTGAAATGTAAATAAAAATAGGAAATGTGTCCAAACTATACTTTGATATAAGAAGGTACTTTAAGATTATTGTCACCCGACGTAGGCGGAGGGGGACTATAGAAATGACCCTCGTCCGTCCGTGTGTCAGTCCGTCCGTCCGTCCGTCCGTCCGAAATCTTGTCCCCGCAACTCCTCCTACGTCTTTCATCGGATTGATTTGAAATTTTACAGATTATATTCTTATGATATGAAGATGTGCATGTGGTTTTTGATTTTTGTTTCGGCCATTTTTGATGGAGTTACAGCCCTTGCTGACTCAGACCTTGTCCCCGCAACTCCTGCCACATCTTGTATCAGATTGACTTGAAATTGTGCAGAATGTATCATCATGATCTGAAGATGTGCATGTAATTTTGGAATTTCAATTGTCCTATTTTTTACAAAGTTATGGCCCTTTGTCATTTTTGGCATTTTTCCAACTTTTGAAGCGTTTGACCGAGAGAGCTGAAATTTGGTATGCTATTAGCATTTGGTGAATTGGGTATTCTGATTATTGTTAGGATATGCTAAATTTATTTATGACAGAGTTATTCCCCTTTCATAGATAATAGACATTCACTTAAAGGTAAAAGGATAACTCAAGAACTATTCATATTAATGGGGTGACTTTTCATAAATGCATTGTTCATTTTTCATCAATGCATTGTTCATTTTTCATCAGATTCATATTAGGAGGATTATGGCCCTTGTTATTTTGTTATTGGGTATACAGTCTTGATGTTTTGGGCATTCTGTAAGGGCCTAAAGTTTCAGTAACCTGATTTACACATATACGCCCAGTTCCAAACTTATGTATTTTATAACCTCATAGAGGCCCAGTAATTGTTGGGTATATGACAGACTCTTTGCTTATGCTTCAATTATTATTTGCTTACCAGGTTCTGTTATGCACATATTTTCTGGTTTTGGCCATACAGTTACTTTGAAACGGAATAAAGGGCTGCAGTTTGTGACACATTTCAAACGTCTGGTGACACTTGGCCGATGGCCTTTTATCAGTGTTTGAGATATCGAGAGCTTACTGTATATTGCATGCTTTGTTATATTTTGTTTGCCACCTCTCTGATAAACATACCTTTAGATAATGGGACAGAACCTGACCATGCTGACATTTCATATACCAGTACTGGGTAACTGGCAGACTTCAGATCAGGGCCAAGTTTATACTGTATCCCAGTGTGTAATATGGGTCTGTAAAAAGAATCTCATCTTCATTGATTTGAGGCATGGGTCCCTTTATCAGAAGGCATGCTACTGTATTTCTTCAGTTATAAGAAGGGGGTTGTCTCTTCCAAAACAATCCCCAAAATATAGATCCATCTTACATCAGATTGATCTAAATTTTGGGGATTATTTAAAAATTTTGGAAAAAAGTCCCAAATGCTGGCAGATATACAATATTTGCAGTAATTTTTTAAAGGTAAACTCTAGTCTTATAACGGGATAATATGGTAAACTCAGCATGTTTATCAGAGCAAATTTAGTGTTGTCAGTGTGTGTTTTAAAGTGTTATCTTCATAAAAGACAGTTACGAAGTTAACTATATGACGGGGCTGGGTGGCTTCACCACCAACATGTATCGCATTATTTTGGACTTTTCATTTAATTTCATGAAAATATTCCGGGAAACTCCCAGCATACATGAAATGAAAATTGTGTGATGAGCCCCCGCCATATGGTTAGTATTGGAATTGTCCATTTTATAATTATGTAAAACATGTAAAAAAAAAATAAAGAAAAAAACAGAAAAGAAAAAAAAAAGTAAAAAAAAAAAAAAATGAAGAAAAAAAATATGAAGAAAAAAAAAGAAAGAAAAAAAAGCTTTTCTTTTTATCATGTTAAATTGTCATGTTCTGAAGTAGAAAAGAAGAAGTGTTGACCAGAAGCAAGCTTCCTATTATGGTTACCAGCATGTGTGCAGGGAAACAGACTGTGATGTAAAAGCATTTAGGTAAGTTTTGGTCTTTTTTTATCAGATTTCATTGGGTATGGGCACAGTGCTATGTTTTCCTGCCATTTTTGCAAAGGGGTGCAACTTTTATAATGATTTCCTTTTTTCGGCCCTTGATGGTAAATGTTTTTTCAAAATTGGGTCTATTATGAATATGACTTGCTGCTACAGGAGCAAATTCTTTGAGAGTTTACCCCCAGTGGAAAGGGAGGTAGCTATGGCAGTGGCAGAGTTGTTTCCCTTGAAAGTACCTATACTCTTTAAGTTTATTGACTCTTTGTGGCAGCCAAAATCATAAGAATTATTTGTTCAGCCTTTATCCATAGCTGAGTATTATAACTATACATTTTGTTAGCTCCCTGAAGTGCAGTACTATGAATACTAAACATGAGCCGCGACACGAGAAAACCAACAATGTGGTTGTGCGCCCAGCGCGGACTCAGATCAGCCTTGATGTCCGCCCAGTCTAATCAGAATCCTCGCTTTGCGCTTAAAGGGTAGCTAAGGGACTAAGCTACCTTCATGCAGACAGCGAAGACTCTGATCAGACTGGGCGGATGCCCAGGCTGATCTGAGTGCGCTGGGCGCACAATCACATTGTTGGTTTTGTCGTGTCGCGGCTCACATTGTGTGTGTATGATTATATTGATGGCATTGGATATCCTATCTTATACCCTAATGAGCTTAAATGTTGATACATTTAAAACCCATTAATTTTTCATTTGTGACAGATTGAAAAATAATGGTTTTAGGTTTCCTGATCCTTAAGCATATTAGGGTTGTTGCTTTTGAGTATAAACTGTCCCATTTCTGCATGTTTACTTGATTAAATTTATTTTTGTTGTCTGTTTCAGGAAATTTGACAGAGAGGACAGACAGGTTGACAGACTTACTAACGAAAAGGATAAGAAAATTGTCTTCTGGGCTGCTCTTCTTCAATGTATGGTAGTTGGATTAATTTTTTTATCCAAATACTTTAAAAAGACATTTTTTACGAGATTTACCATATTTAAGTGTTGAACTGCAGAGACTGTTTGGAGTTTAATCATATAACAAGCCAAAAGAAGAGCAGTCTATACTTCCATTCAGCCAACAGACAACCAGTCATTTCAAAGGAAGAGGAGAAGAGGTATCCAGTCTGCATCAAGGAAGACAACTCTCAAGAAAGGTCTTAAGACATCTGTGCGGGGAAGCAACGGAAGATGGCACAGATTGGTGAAGATTGCTATTTCTTCTACTATTCCACTTGTAATAAGGTACAGTTACCCATCTAGTTACTTCTGTAATTTGGCATGTTAGAGAACATAATGAGAGAGCTTTATCCTTAACAAATCCAAAATGCATGTGACTGTGACACTCTCAAATACTCACTAGGTTGCATAGGTTGTTTTAAAGTGGATGGGTACATTTCTCGTACCTTCTAAATCAGGGTAAATTCTTGAAATAAATGGCTCCCCAAAGAGCAATTTTTTTCATTGAAGAAAAAGTTCTGTTTTCAAACCATTATGAGGACCCCCTGTAGCTCAGTGGGTAAAGCCCTAGCCTGCTGATCTAGCTGTCCTGGGTTCAAGACCAGCTGGAAGCAGAAACCTTTCATACTGCAAACAGGGTTCCATTGCATACAGTCGTTCATTATCAACCTCCTATTGTCCCTATATGACTGAAATGCTGTTGAAAAAGACGTAAAATCACAAGTCATCCATCCATCATCGATAATGAGTATGCATTGTTTGGTGATTTTGTGTCCCCTTCTGCAGTCTTGACATCTAAGTCATGTTGTATGATGTAATAAAGATGTACTTTGCCAGAAGATTGTGTACCAAATGGTTGAGGGGTGGTCAGGTGGTGCGATGGTGCTGTTTGTAACTTCCAGTGCCAGGGCGTCCTACTGATTTGGAATATTGTAGGGCAAGGGCCTACTGTGCTTGCAGTAGGTGCGGGTGGGGGTTTGGACATTTTCTCTCTGGTCTATCATTTCTCTTCTTTCTCCCTCTCTGGGAGACGGCCCGATATAGACTGAAATACTGTCTCAAAGGGCTGTTAAACCCAAAACCATCAAACAATCAATCAAAATCAAATGGTTGCATTGATGTCAGATATTTCTGACAATGGCAACAGCCCATTGTCTTATCTGTTGTCTGAGCTGGATCTACATAGCACAGGCCTGTGTGGGCCGGGGCAGTATTCATAAAACGACTTAAGTGGTTGCTATGCTGTTGCTAAGGCTAAATTTCTTTGAAGGAGATTCCCTACAACTATGAAATTTGGTCTGGAGGAACAGTCTTTGTAAGACTGTTCCTCCAAACCAAATATCATAGTTGTAGGGAATCTCCTTTATAGATATTTAGCCTTAGCAACCGCATAGCAACGACTTAAGTGGCTTTATGAATACGGCTCCAGATATTGGGGACAACCTAGGACTCTTTCAGTATTTCCAAACTTTATTATTTTGTAGGGACAGTCTTGTCCATTCCGACATGTTGAGGAAGCAAGAAGAAATGAAGTAGAATGTCCACTGTGGAGACAGGGACGATGTTTTCAGCCGGCTTGCCCATACAGACATATGGAGCTAAATGTATGTATATCTGGACAGATGTGAAATCTGATCTAGGGTCTTTGAGGTATCTTTTCTCCTAGTGTGGTTTGTTTGATGATTTTCATCTTCAGTTTTGCCTCCCGTCGTAGTTGGGGTCATTCTGTTAGGTGAGGGGAGCAAATATTTTAGGGGAACAAATTCTTTCTTTTTATTGTAGACTCCTTCTCGAAGGGTTTTGTAACCCAGAGAATCAAACAGATATTCACGGAAGTTGTTTTTCTTTGTAAAAGAGGCAAAAAAATATGGGAGTATGGCCACTGTACACTTTCTGCCTAAATGTGGGGTGAACAGTATTTCTAGTTCATGTCAGGCAAACAAGCAGTGTCATAGGCATATACGCATGGGCCATGCCACAAAAAAGCATGGGACAAACTAGTGTCTGTAGTTAGTCACAGTGAACAAAATTGGAGAGAGAAGATTTGCACTTGTCAAAATAGATTCATGAAACAGGTCAAGAATTAACTTACAGACAAATATTCTTGTGTATTGGTTGTCATAATGTTATTATGCAACAGCCCAGTGATACTGCAATTTCACATAGGTAACGACATAACAGGACCAGTAAATAGCTTTTAATACAAGGTCAGTTCTATATGATAGAGGGTACATACCTTTATGCTTCAGAATAACATATTAGATGAGTTTGACCTTTTACAATTCCCAATATAGAATGAGCCCCGTCATAACAAATAAAAAAAGTGGCATGTGGGCCCAGCAAAAACTCAGATTAGCCTGTGCATCCATCCAGTCTGAACTGTAGTTGCTGTTAGCATGGAGGTAGCTTAGACCATTAGCTACCCTTTAACCCTTAGAGTGCTAAGCGCGACTATATTCGCGCTCGAGGGGTAGGTCACTTTGAGAGCCTGTCAGGCACACTAGACATCAAGTACCCCCACCATATGTGGTTGTCCTATGCAGGAGGGAACCTGTTTTCTACTAGAGCAAGGTTGTACCCACCTAACTGATTTGTTGACTTTAAAACTCGGAGAAAACGTCAAAAATTTATGATATTTTCAACATCAGCTTTTCAGGTGGCTACCCCTACTTACTTGATCCCGATTTTCTGACAACTAGACTTCATCCTTCCAAACTTTCTCTCTTGATAAATATTCAGCAATAACACCGGCCCTCAGACAAGCAATTACTTTTGTCATACAAAGCATATCATTGGCGCTAATATCTTGTACTATTTTTTTTTTTTTTTTTTTTAAAGTGTCTCTGTCGGTTCCCGGGTGTATCATGTGACATCCAGAGATGGAAGGTCACGTGACCTTGGTAACTTCCTGTAATGGCTGCACCCACATCGTTGTTGTTGATTGAAAATTTCAAGCAAATCGACCAGAGTTTGTGCAAGTTATGGCTTCTGAGATACCCCTACCTCCAGTTTAGGGCCAGGTGAATTATTTTTCTAGCTCTCTAAGGGTTAAGTGCACAGCAAATACTCTGATCATACTGGGTTGATGCCCAGGTTTGATCTGAGTCTTTGCTGTGTGCACATGCCACTTTGTTGGTTTTGTCATGTTGCAGCTCATCATATATGCTTTATGTTTGACTTGCACCTTTTCTTCATGAAACTCTATCAGTATTTGTACATGTATGTACATGTACATATATTTTACAGCGAAATCGTCAGATGACACCGTGCTACTGGGAGAATCAGCCTGGAGGTTGTACAAAACCACATTGTCCATTTCTCCATGTACAGCCAAAGAACCCCAACCTCCCACCACCTCCTTTCACAGGTAATGTTTTAATACTGTTAGTAATGATTTCAGAGATTTATTAATTTTCAGTCGACTAATGGTTTCCAAATATTACAGCTACCAGAGTGCTTTTAAACGAGCATGATTGATATAGTTTACCTCAGGCTAATTATACTGTTTATTTTGTGTGTAGCATCATTATGTCTCCCCCCTTCAGGGTCGGGAGACATATTGTTTTTCCCCGGGCGTCTGTCCGTCCGTCTGTCACAAATCGTGTCCGTTCTATAACTTGAAAACCGCTCAAGCTATATTCCCGAAACTTCATATAAATATCAGTCAACATGAGACGACATGAAGAGTGCAAGAATGGTAACTCTGGCATTTATACTTTTTGAGTTATTTCCCTTGGAACTTAGTCCATCACAAAATTGTGTTTCAATTGTGTCCGCTCTATAACTTGAAAACTGCTCAAGCTTTATTCACGAAACTTCATACAAATATCAATCAACATGAAGCGATGTGCAGAGTGCACAAATGGTAACTCTGGCATTTATACTTTTTGAGTTATTTCCCTTGGAACTTTGTCCATCACAAAATTGCGTCTCAGTCGAGTCCGTCTATAACTTTAAAACCATTCAAGCTATATTCACGAAAGTTCATACAAATATCAATCAACATCAGACGACGTGCAGAATGCACTCTGGCGTTTATACTTTTTGAGCTATTTCCCTTGGAACTTTGTCCATCACAAAATTGCGTCTCAGTCGAGTCCTTCTATAACTTTAAAACCATTCAAGCTATATTCATGAAAGTTCATCCAAATATCAATCAACATCAGACGACGTGCTGAATGCAAGAACCATAACTTTAGCATTTATACTATTTGAGTTATTTCCCTAAGAACTTTGTCAGTCACAAAATCGTGTCTCAGTCGTGTCTGCTCTATAACTTGAAAACCATTCAAGCTATATTCACGAAACTTCATACAAATATCAATCAACATTAGAAGAATTGCATAGTGCAAGAACCATAACTCTTGCATATATACTTCTTGACTTATTTCCCTTGGCCCTTTGTCAGTCACAAAATCGTGTCTCAATCGCTTTATTACTTGAAAACCGGACAAGCTATATTCACGAAACTTCATACAAATGTCAGTCAACACTAGACAACCTGCAGAGCACAGCATTTATACTATTTGAGTTATTTCCCTCGGAACTTTGTCATTCACAAAATCGTGTTTCAATCGTCTAAGCTCTATAACTTGAAAACCGTTTAAGCAATATTCATGAAACTTCATACAAATATCAGTCAACATATAAATAGACGACGTGCAGAGCACTGTAACTCTTGCATTTATATTTTTTGACAAAAACTAAATATGAATATCAGTCAACATTACATGACATGCAGAGCATAACAACTATTACTCTTGCATTTATCTTTTTAACTTATTATGAATCCCTGCTTCAGGGTAGGGAAACATATTGTTTTTCCCTTGGCGTCTTAATGACTGATCCTTTTGACATCAAAAAGGGGGGAGACATCTGTTTTTTCTTAGAAAAACAATTCTAGTTTCTGCTGCTATGGGTAAACTACTTGGCACACCTTAACATATAACCATATCTTGTTTAATGCCTTGTTGGCATTTCATGTTATGAAGAGCCTAAAACATTATAAATCAGCCTGTTCAATATAAGTAGATGTAATGGATTAAGCTAGAATAGTAAAAAGTTACATGAAATTGTAAAATGTTCAAAGATTTGTTCTTGTAACATATCTCGATATTGCAGGCCCGCAGCCAGTAAGACCACAGGTTTCTGGGCCACCTCCGGTACCCACTCAGAGCATGGGTCCCCCACCACTATCATTAGCTGGCCCACCACTAGTCAGACAACCTGTGGGACCACCTGTAATGGCACACCCTCCACCACCACCACCACATTGGAGAGGGCCTGGACCACACCTTGCCCCACCCTTCCAGTCCTTCCCGCCAGGCCCCAGACCAGGGCCGTTTGGACCAGAGCAGGGAGGTGTTAGAATGATAGTGGTACCCAGGGTAGAACCAGTTGTCGTAAATATCAATAGTGAAGGTAAGTAATTATCTTTACCAATTGCGGTAGTCATCTTAATTATGCAGATACTAACACCTTTTCTTAAGGTGTGTGGATACCCCCACCATATTTTAATGCCATTTTTGAAAGGATACAGCTTTGTAACTTCCATCTCAATTTTTTTTCTACTACTTTAGTGCAATTTGATTGGTCAAAAGCGTACAGAAAACGGCGTTTATACTTCGATAAATCCCTTGAATGGATGCGTTTCGGCTTTATGTTAAGTTTGTGAGTGATTTGCCGGCTTTTACACATGGATAAAATCCACAAAAATAAAATTCATTTCTAAAGTAACTTCCTGTTTGCATTCCTGGATGAAGAAACCATTTGTAGAAGGAGACTGCTCTTTAAGGAAAGAAATTGCTACTAGAGGAAAAAATTCTTTCCTGTAGAGTTGACCCCTACTGAAAGTGGACAAAAATGAAAATGGCAGAGTTGCTTCCCTAGAAAATGTATCCATTCACCTCAAATAATCTCTTCCATTTAGTTTTGAATAGTCTATTTTTTCTGCTGTAGGATCTACTCATACATGTAGATTGAGCCTAACTTTTCTTATGAAATGAAAGTTTAGTGAAAATTACTATTTCTGCAATGGAGAGGAATCAACCAGTAAATATAGTTAATTACTGTCTCATAGCTTATTGCAGACTTTAAATGTGGGATTCATGTGTATATTTATTCTTGGAATTGCCCTTTAAACCATGTGTCACACTACTTGTTCAGTCCCACTATGCTTGCAACAAAACTAGCAAAAATGCAGTATTTTTATTGCATCAGTTTTGTTACAGATTTTTTTTTTTTTTTTTTTCCTCTGGACTAGTTTACATTTTCAGTAACTGCATGTATATTTCTTCTGTTTCTGTTGTATTACCAGTATTTTCTGTTTCTCATTGCAGAATCTGAGTCAGATGGTTCTCCTGTTAAGCCTATAAGAAGTGTTGCACCTAGTATTAGAAAGAGCCAGTCAGATACTAGCTTAATTCATCCAGAGATGATGCCCCCTGGTGGTAGGCCAGAACACAATCCTCTAGATTATTTCTTGGGTGCCAAGCCATGGGTGGACCCAAATCCACCTCAGTGGGATGAGAGAAGGTCCTCAAGTCCCACTGGTCGACCTTTGAGCCCTATTAGATTCCAGGCTAGAAGAAATGGGTCAGTGAGCCCAGCCCGAAGTAGGGAATCAGTTAGTCCAGATAGAACAAGAAGACGGTCAACCAGTGAAGAAAGGTAAGGCCTACTGACTTTTTTTGTCTTGCCTGTGTATGGTAAAAATGTGAGACATAGAGCTAATATACTAAATAGTAATCCAAGGCTGTCTTGAGTAGTTGAAGCTGGCATGTGTCAAGCAGATTCTATTAAGAAAGCTGGCATGTGTCAAGCAGATTCTATTAAGAAAGCTGGCATGTGTCAAGCAGATTCTATTAAGAAAGCTGGCATGTGTCAAGCAGATTCTATTGAGAAAGCTGGCAATTGTAAAGTAGATTCTGTTAAGAAGGCAGGCATGTGTCAAGCAGATCCTAGTAAGAAAGGCTATCAAATGAACTGCCTTGTAAAGCATATTACATGCTTTTTATGGTTTAGTGACATTAGACTGACTATAACCTATTAAAAACAAAACAAAACAAAAATAGAATAAAACAACAAAAATAAAACTACTTATGACAAAATGTCAGAATGGTCATATTACTGCCAGGTAACCTTGAATTACAGCAGATAGTTCACAAGCCTAGAATGAGCAAAAACCAAAAGTCAGCATACATGTACTGCCCTTGTGTTTGGGCATTTCATTATAAAATGTGGGTATTTGTCTCATCTGAGATAGGCATAAAGCGTGTCATAGGTATTAGTTTTTGGGCATTGGCATTGATTTGGCATTGATTTTGGTTGAGCTCAGTTTCAGTGACTGTGTGTAGACAGGAGACATAACACAGGATTCTTGTCTTGACAAAATATGGTACCTGAAGCAATTGCTGAGTGCGCAAACCTTATTTTTGTGGCACAGCTGGTATTAAATTATAAGAAAATAAAAGACATATGATATAGATACAACACTGACAAAACAGAAATTTACATGACTCAAGTGTGAATCTACTCAATTTATTTGTATCCACCTCACCACCTATCTTAACCAGCATGTCTGGGCAATGTCTCAACATGTTTTACTGTAAATGCATATACATGTAGTAAAAATCTTGTAAAATATATATAAAAAACATTATTGTATGTAATTATAAGGCATCCTAGGATGGTTGAGAGGAAGAGGTCCCACAGCTTGGACAGAAGTAGGTCACAGAGCCCCGACTGGAGAGATAGACACAGACCCCGAAGTCCAATTAGACCTAGATCAAGGTTAGGTTGAAGTCTTCTCACTATTTGCTGGTCAGATAAAGGCAGTTCTTTAGAACAATTCTGATATGTTTGAAATAATTGAGCAGCAACATACAAAAAATGGTGCTTAATGCAGTTGTGACCAGGAAGGCTCAGACCAGCCTGCACAACAGTGCAGTCTGCCTGTCGCACCCGGCATCTATGGACTCGACTATACAGGTACAAAAAAGAAATCTGAATGATCTAGCTCGTATACTACACAGATTCCAATCTTTGCTGTTTCCAAATTTAGGCACATTTTTGCGTGGCATGGCTCAAAATGATGTGGTGCTTGTTAAAACAGCCACATTGAGGCGGAATAGTGTACGGTTTTATGGAGAATCAGATAAACGTCATAGAGTTATCACCAAGTATTTCCCAAATCAAAATGTTCACTAGTGAATGAAGCTGTTACCAAATCGTTTAGTCTCAAGTGTTGTTAGATCATTAAGCCTCAAGTGTTGTTCAGTTTTGGACACACTCGAAATTTCAAGTTGGAAAATTTTCCTGATTGAAGACAGCAGATTCGTATTCATCATTCTCTACACTTTATATAACATCACAACTGCAAATATACCATCATAGCTGCATTGAAAACATTTTGCTTTCAGGTAATGTGACCAGTTTATATTATTTTGGTTTGTTGCTTTTAACAGTTCTATCTGATTTTATTATTTAGGAGTCCTGTTGATCGAAGAACTTTCAGAGGCAGATTTGATTTGAGACGTTCTCCACCCAGAAGAGTAGGTCGAAACTTGCAGCGGCCACAAGATCGACCCCAAGATCGAAGACAAAGACCGCCATCCCCAGAGAAGGTGAAGCCGCCGGTGCAAGAGGTCATCATCCCAGCTGGTCCTAAAATAATCTCAACTAAGAAAGAGAAAAAAGAAGAAGAGAAAAAGGAAGAAGATGATACAGAGAAAAAAGAGGGAGAGAAGGAAACAAAAGAAGGTAAAGTCTGCTCTCCATTATCAGATTGGATTTTGATGAGAATTCATGAAAATTCATTGTTGCCTCTGATTGGTAGAATTGTTTGGCAAGGTGATTCTGATAGGGGTCATAACATGTAAATGAGCATTTGACAGAATTTATATTAAAATCATCTTTTATCAAGCTCTGTGGTATATGTTTTATCATTTACCTGAATGATTGTGATGATCAAAATTACCTTAGAAACATCAATACCTTAACCAGTCACTGAAAATGTCCTTACATCTGAACAACTTTTTATACGCCTGTTTTGAAAAAAACGGACATATTATGTCGTGGCGCTGTCCGTCCGTCCGTAAACATTCTTGTGCACGCCATAACTCAGTAACCATTTGGGATATATTCATGATATTCGGTAGGAATATGTATTAGATTGGGGGAACGTGTCTCGTACAAAAATGGTTGCTCCCCTTTCCTTAGTTTCCAAGTTATGCCCCTTTGATTAATTTTTTCCCTGCAAGTCTTGTACACTCCATAACTAGATAACCAGTCGGGATATCTTCATGAAACTTCATAGCAGTGTGTATGAAGTCCCAACGATGTGTCGCGTACAACAATGGCTGCTCTCCCTTTCTTCGTTTTAGAGCTACATCCCTTTCATTAGTTATTGTAGGCTATTTTTATGTATAGTTACCTTGTGCATACCTTAACTTGGTAACCGTTTGGAATATCATGATGAAACTTTATAACAATGTGCATGTTCACAAGACAGTGTGTCACATATAAGAATGGTTGCTCCCCCTTTCTTAATTTTGGAGTAACCTCCCTTTGATTAGTATTTTAGGCATTTCTCATACACTCCATATCTCCTTAACCTTTAGAAGTATTAGAATGAAACTTTGTATGAATGTGTATAATAATGAGGCAATGTATCCTGAGCAAGAACCACAACTCTGGCTTACTTACTGAATTACCTGCCCTTGTATAAATATCCTGTTTACTCTGTAACATTTCAACTGTTTAAAATATTGTATGATGACAAGGGAAAGTAGTAGAACCAAGAAGAGTATATCTAGTATATTCAGTTTATCTCCCTTGACTTGATATACAAACAGTATTTGATATGTTGAATATTTAGATAATGTTGCATTCATTTATAATACCCCGCCACACGTTAGTGGCGGGGTGTTATGTTTTCCCGCTGGCAGTCCGTGTGTCCATCCGTCGTACGTCTGTCTGTCCATCCGTCCGTGAGCACTTCGTATCCGTTCGATAACTTGAGTATTTATTAACAGATTTTCTTCAAACTTGGCGTGTGCATTGGTCTTGAGAAGTTCTCGGTTGGGATTGTTCATGGGCAAATATCGATATCTTCTAATGGATTTATTGCCCTTGGCATGGTCTTAAAAATAGTTTTTGGTTTGTAGTTCCTTTACACTATGAAATATCTTGATGAAATTTCACAGCAACGATCGAAGTAACATACATTTTCTGTTATAAGCAGAATTTTGTCCACCTGGGTTTTCTGCCCCTGCCCTGGGGCTATATACATGTATGAAATAATGAAAAAAAGTGTATTAAATTAGAGTTGAAAGGGATTTTTCTGAAACTTGTATCAAATTATCATATTAATACAAGCTCTTTGTCATGATCAAAATTTTGTTCTCCAGTGGTTATCTGCCCCTGACACAAGCTGTATACATGTATAAAATCATGAAAAAATCTATATAAAATCAGATTTTTGGTATATCTTGATGAAATTTCATAGAAATGATTGAAATAACATTAGCTTTCTGTTACAAGTAGTATTTAATAAATCCACATAGGCTACCTGTCCCTGCCCATGAGCTATATACATGTATAAAAATTCAGAAAAATTCTGTATGAAATCAAAGATGAACTGGATTTTTCTGAAACTTACAACACATTAGCTAGGTAGTATGAGCTTCATGTCATGATAAAAAATATGTATAAAAGATAAAAGAAGGGGTATTGGTTGGCAGTGGCGGGGTATTACGCAGTCGTTTATGATGCTTTTATTATAGAGTGGTTGCCTCTGTTTGTCTGCCTGTCTATCCTTTTGTAAACAGTCTTGTTCATTCTGTAATTCCTTTATGACATTTAAACGAGCGTATTATGCGCCGCTTGCGAAGCCCTTGTTATATCTAGCAGTGTGAAAAATTGCTATCAAAGGTACAAACTTTATATAGTGTTTACAAGACAGTCAATCATCAAGATATCCTGGTTTATTTTCAGTTTAACTGAAAAAGCTATAAGGGAATGAATTCACGGTTGAATGACTAGACTGCAGTAGGTTAAATAATGCTTAAGCTATCACAATTTTATGAAGTAACCGAAAACAGCGTTACCGAGCCCAATCCTACAAAAAATAAGCAACTGTTAGAAACTTAGAATTCTTTGAACTGCTTCTAGTAATTAATCTGATTCTTGGCGTCGGTGTTTGCTGAAACGTGTGTATCACCACCCTACAAGGTAAATCCAGTAAAAATGGAAATTAAAGATTTAGAGCTTTAGATAAGCCAGGAATTTGATATTTTCATTTTCGGAAGCAACAACCTCTCTTCCCAGTAAGCATGATATGCGTAATGCTGAGCTTCAGGTACCCACATCATTACAATAATTGGAATAACAACATAAGCTTGGTTTGGTTATTGATAGATGCACCACAGCTCTTTCTATTACTGAGAACAAAGAAAAGAGCTGAGCTTTCTTACCCCATATTTGTCAGATCTAATATGAGTATTTTCATCTACAGAAGAGTCTGGTGAGGTACCCCTTGCAGAAGTTCGCTCTCTCGAGGACATCTACAGAGAAAAAGCACTTAAGTCCCTTATGGAGGCCAAGAAAAAGAAAGGTACTGTAAATTAAGAAAAACCACCCTTTTTTAGCATATTGCATTCTTTAAAAAAATAAATGTTTTTGGAAATGAGCCACGACTCGACAAAACCAACAATGTGGTTGTGCGCCCAGCGCAGACTCAGATCAGCCTGGGCATCCGCACTTAATGTAGGGTCTAATCAATTTTAGCGGATGCCCAGGCTGATCTGATTCTGCACTGGGGGCACAACCACATTGTTGGTTTTGTCGTGTCGCGGCTCAAATGCTCTTGACTATTAGCAAACCTAAAGTACCATGTGCGGTTGCCCAAGGTAAAAAGCAATATTGCATCAAGCCATCTTCAGCAGTGAAGAAGACAATAGTTCTGACTCGCCCAAAAAAGGCACGAAATAGTAATTAATTACACTAATCACTTTTCAAGATATCTTGTGGGCACTTAATTTGTCAGTATTTAAAAGGCAGACTTGTTTACATGCTTTGACAGAATATGATGTTAACAGGGAAACATATATATTGTCTGATAAAACAGCTGCATATGAGCATAATTCATCTCAGCTTGAGACATTCAATAATTACATGACTGGGCAACGGCATAATATTACACAGTGTAACAGGTCCACATGATGTGAGCTGAGCTGCCTGAGTAGAATATTTCATATAACATAGACTTACAGTGCTATGAATATCTAATTACAGTAATTGAGAACAGACGGCAGAAGATAGCAGAGCGCATGAAGAAAGCTCAGTTAGAAAACCCTAAACCAGTCAAGACAGAAGAATCATCAGAAGAAAAATCTGATGATGAAAAATCAGACAAATCTGGGGATGAAAAAGAGGAAGAGCAGTCAGCTGACAGTGATAGTGAGTCCAGTGAATCTGGTGAAGAAGAAGGTGGAGCTGAGACAGATGAAGGCGGGGCTGAGGCGGAGACTATGGTGGAGGCTAAGGCGGAATCTGATATAGACTTGGCAGATGATGTTGATATTGAGATAGAGGCAGGAGAGAAGGAGAGTGATGGTGCTGGCAGTGACAGAAGTGATAGTGATGATCACCATAGTGGCAGTGAGGAACATAAAACTGACAGTGAGTGATTATGCTTTGTGTTGTTGACAAGTATTTGTATTGTGAGATCATGTATCTTAATTAAATTAATGACTGAGATGCCTTAACAAATTCAGGTATATAGGTAAATTGCCAGGCTTCTTTCTTGCTGCAGCTAGCAGAAGTGAGACATAGGTACTATTATTTCATGGTCGTTGTAAACCTTTTCATCAAGTTTTCTGGTTTAGCTCTGTTTTGTGACACTCAGCAGATAGGCCAGACAATACATTTAGAGGAATTCTTATTCCACCATAGTTTCAAAAAAGACTTAGTTTGTGACAGTGTGTGATTCTGTGGGCGACAAAGCCATTCCATAGTGAATTGGTATCTACTCTTGAAGGAATATATTTGCTCCTTAGGATCAAATTTTGATTGAGAGTTGTTCCCTTTGGGAAGGGGCGACAGAAAATCTAGAATGTACTTATGTCACGAACGTTCTAAATCTAATTTATATTCTAACACAGTGTTCCAATAGAAGCAATGGAAAGTTTCCGTGTTTTATTCTGCAATAGTTCACTGTTTCAGAGCGTGTGAGTCTAATTGCTGACTTCACTGGCAATTGCTGACGCATTTTGTAACGTTTTGAGATGTTAGAAGGTGTAATGTCTCTTTTTTCTTTCTAAAATCGTCATAAAAACATAATTCAGTCTTACATACAGTGAAGAATATTGGCAGGAGCATGAACTCGCTGGCAGGAAAGTTGGGAGAACTTGACTGAAAAGAATACTTTTTCAGGGTTTTGAGTGTTAGAATCCAAATAGTTCAACTCTAGCATTGAATTATTGAGTAATAATACACTGTTTGTCTGTCAGTTGTATGTAGATAGATCACTGGCGCCCCGTGCTCGTGATATGATCTACTTTACAACTTACCTCCAAACAGTGAATTATTACTCAATAATTCACTGCTAGAGCTGATCTATTTCTTAAATATATAAGTGACATCTTGAAAAAAAGATTATGTAGGGGACCTGGGAAAATTGGATCCCCAGTAGCTCTATGCATTCAGCTTTGCCTGCTAACCAAACGGTTCAGGTAGATATTTTCTCTGGGATTGAAATTGTTTCAAACCATAAGCACGGTTTTATTGCACACACCTTTAATTATCACCCTTCCATTTGCTTGACATGCCAAAAGAGCCATAAAACTACAAGTCATCTTGAGGATTAAAATGTATTTTAGTCATTCTTTTAAGAGTATTGCTTTATGAGAAAAACGGAAAACATTTCCAGGCCAGAGTGGCTTCCCTTGAAGAAATATGAGCCGCGACACGAGAAAACCAACAATGTGGTTTTGCGCCCAGCGCAGACTCAGATCAGCCTGGGCATTAGCCCAATTAGACCAGACTCTCCGTTAAGTGTCCAAAGGGTAGCTAAGGGTCTAAGCTACCTCCATGCGGACAGCGAAGACTGATCAGACTGGGCGGATGCCCAGGCTGATCTGAGTTTGCGCTGGGTGCATAGCCACATTGTTGGTTTTGTCGTGTCGCGGCTCATATCCACTCTGACAGCTGGATGTCTACAATGATATGAAATTTTATTTGATGTTACTATTCTTCGTAGGCTCAGAGACAGAAGAAAAAGCTGTGGAAAAAAGAAAGAAAACAGGTACATGCCATAGAATTTCCAAATTATCATTATTTTACTGACCTCTACACTAAGTATGAGATCTTATAAAAATTTTGTTACGATGTATGGGTACACTGACTTGTTTCTCCACCATTTCTGTGAAGGGGAACAACTTGCATGACTTCCTGGTTGCTTCTCTAGACAACTGTCATTCCAAAAAGGTGTATATTCTTAAAAGGGAGCAAATTCTATCCTTTAAGACTTGATCCCTATGTTTGAGGCAAAATTGAAAATTGCAGACTTGCTTCCCATGAAAAGAGTACCCATGCACCCCTTAAATTAGACTTCTCAACATTTTAGGGGATAAATAAGAAAAAAACAAAACAAAAAAACAAACATGCAGTCTTAAGGTCTCAATATTCTAAAAGTTAAGCATGTTCTGAGCTAGATGTCTTTGTAGGAAATATTTCCTTTGCTTACAAATTACTAGATGCTGTAGCATTGGTTTATATTGGAAGGTAGTGAAAAGTCAGTCAAAGGTCAAGATATTTTGAAATGGCAGACATCTGGTTCTATATACACAGCAAAGTGAATAAAAAGTTCCTTTCGTGCTAATAATTAGTCGCAACTCAGATTAGACAGGTCGAGGAAGATGCAAGTAATATTTCACTTTTGTTCAGTTTTCTAATTTACTCACTTTCTGCAACCATGCACAAACAGGCCAGGCATGGTGGTTCTAACATAATTTCAAACATAAATTTCAGCAGTAAAAGCATACTTGACAAAACCAACAAAGTGGCATGTGTGCCGAGCAAAGACTCAGATCAGACTGGGCAGATGCCCTCTCTGATCTGAGCCTTCACTTGTAGCACATTCCATTTTGTTGGTTTTGTCGTATCACAGCTCAGTTATTGTGATGCTTGATGGACATCTCAATGAGACAGTTTTAGGAGGAAACATATATAAATATTCAGGAAATTTATCCCAGAAGTATCATCATGAACTGTCCCTGGTAGCTCTGAATTAATGGTAGTTCTCATTATTTGTAGCTAAACCAAATATAAAATCTAGACTCGGGGTGAAATCAGGGAGACAGGAAATCAAAAGAACAGAAATACAAAAGAAAAGGGAGGCACCCCAAAGAACAATAAGAGACAGACTCGGTCTGAACTCTGCAGGTGCTCCAAAACTCTCAGTTAAAGATAGACTTGGAAAACGAGAAGATGTTATCAAAGACAGACCATCTGTTAGGTCGGGTGTGATAAAGCTAGGTGGAGCTAAACCTAGAGAAATATCAAGTTCCCTAACTAATGTAAGAGTTAACAGAATGGATAGAGATGATTATTATGGAAAAGATAGAGATGATTACTATGGAAAAGATGTTATGATGGTGCCTAAAATAGTTGTCAGGAATAGACTTGAAGATTATGACGAACTTAGCCGTGAAAGTTCCAGAAGTCGTCATGGCTACGATGATGATGATTATGATTCAGGGAGTGATTATGATCGTGACAGTGAATCGGAGGATGAAATAATAGCTAAATTAGCGAAAAGAAAAAAGAAGTTGAAAAAGATGCTAGAATCAGAGGGTTCAGACTCTGATGAAATTGAACTTTTGAAGAAAGAGAAAAAGAAAATTAAGAAATTATTAAAAGAAAGAAAGAAAAGAGAAAAGAGGTTAAAAAGAAAGAAGGCATCTAGAAAGAAAGAAAGGAAGGAGAGAGACTACTCTGATGAGGAGTTTGATGATGATATTGAGGATAAAGAGGAGGAAAGAAACAGAAGAAGGATTAAGATACAGAGTAGATTAGGTAAGTGTCTACACAGTCTGGGGTTAGTTTAGGCCTGTGAAGTGAAGATTTCACGAAGGTTCTAAACATTGCTATAGGGAGACATTTTGACAAAATCATTATGATCTTGCTCGTTCAAAAGCACACTGGAAGACTGAGTTGGACGATCCAGTGCTCCTGATATGAAGGGGCAATAGGGATTATTGAGGAATAATTTCATTATTTTTCAATAAAAACATATATTGTGACCTCTCATTAGAACTGTCTCACCACGTAGCGCAACTAGTAGGGCGTCTGACTTACAAGTCAGAGGTCCTGGGTTCGATACCCGGTCCGGCCACTTACTTTCATTTCTCCTTCCGCTGATTCAAGAAGGGCAGTTGTCAGTTACTGGTGAAAGTAAGTGCACTTAGTACTGGTTAACCGCTAAGGAGGTCTAAGCCTGCCCAGGAATAGTGTGGTTAGGTTAACTGACCGTCCCGACATGACCATAGCTGTTTACAGTGGACGTTAAACAATAACACAACAACAACAACCATCTCACCGAGACGGTTCTAATGAGGGGACACAATATATGTTTTTGTTTAGAAATAAGAAAAATTATTTTCAAATTATCCTGAAACCCCCTCCTTATCTGGAGCTCTATAGTTGTCAACATGGCCCCGAGGTTATAAAACTTTTTTCGTGCTTAACTCAGCTGAGCATGAAATTTTCTCTGCTGATAAATATGAAAATGCCAACTAATGTTGGCACTTTCATATTCATAAGCAGAGAAAATTTCATACTCAGCCAAACTGGGCAAGAAAACAACCATACTTATCAGTAATTTGCTATTTATTAGCAAGTAAAATTTCATGCTCAACTCAGCTGAGCATGAAAAAAGGTTATAACCTCGGGGTCATGGTTTCTGTGTCATCTTCAACATCCTTGTTGATGTTTGCTTTTGAAGGTTTTGGTTGAACATTTTGTAAGACATATATACTTAACCTGCAAATTTATTGATGATACTTCAACTGATGTAAGATACTGCTCCTAAGGGTTACCTTTTAGCTCCCTTATCTGGCTGAGGAGGTTTACTAAGAAGTCTTATGCAAAACAGGGACTCATGCTCGGAACTGATCTTAAGTTTTACACACAAAAAATGAATAAGAAACACACACACACACAGTAGGGCTTCATGATCTTGAAGTCTGGGTGATAGAATCAGATATTTTTGTGCTAAAGTTTTAAAGTTTTTGGTTTAATAAAGTTTCTTGAAGACTTGCAGTTTTCAGTGCCAAAAATTAAAGCAAACTTTACAGTGCCATAAATTAAAGCAAACAGGAAACACAGGTCTGCAGAGTCTAATCAGTGTTTGGGATATTTACATGAACAGCATGTGGGGTGTTGGAAAATTATTTAGCAAAAAGTGAAGGCTTAGACTGAGCTGAATATGTGAGGAGCCACGACATGACAAAACCAACAAATTGGCATGTCAGCCCAGTGAAGACTCAGATCAGCCTGGGCATCCACCCAGTCTGACCAGAGTCTTCGCTGTCCACATGGAGCTAGCTTAGACCCTTAGCTGACCTTTGAGCACATTGGGAAGGCTCTGATGAGATTGGGCCACTACCCAGGCTGATCTGAGTCTTCACTGGATGCACTTGCCACTTTGTTGGTTTTCGTGTGTAGCGGCTCCTGTTGTTTGCACCTGCAGTATTTATTCTGTTTTGAGTCATTTCTTCTTCCAAATCATCTCAAAAATCAAGATCCATTTTACAAGACAGATCTAGATTTTTGGAATTGTTTGGAAAGAGAAAAAAAAATAAACACATCTTACAGCAGAATAGGATATAGATATTTAGTCAAATTGGGGTGTGTGTGTGGGGGGGGGGGCATCTTATATTTGAATAAATATTTTACCTAAGGGGCATTTTTAGTAGATGTCACTCATTTGAATACAGGTCCAGCGAAGGCAGAAAGTGAGCAGTCAGAGGATGAAGAGAAGGAAGTACAGATGGAAGAAGAACAGCTGAGCGAGGAAGCTGAGGTCGAAGGTCTTGAGGGTGAAATTGAAAGTAAAGAAGGTAGGCATTAAATATCTATTAAGTTCAATTGTAGAAGAGCTGACTGTCATGGAAATTTCACTGGGCCACGTAGCACAGTAGGTAGCGCATCTATTAAGCCAGAGGTCCCGGGTTCGATACCCGGTCCGTCCACTTAGTTCATTTCCCCTTCTGCTGATTCAAGAAGGGCAGATGTCAGTTACTGGTGAAAGTAAGTGCACTTAGTACTGGTTAATGGCTTAGGAGGTCTAAGCCTGCCCAGGAATAGTGATGTTAGGTTAACTGACTGTCCCGAAATGACCATAGCTGTTTGCCAGGATGTTAAACAATAATACCAACAACATGGAAATTTTTGGCTATCATTAAACTATCACCATTCAGGGTCAAATATTTCGATGCATTCCAATACTATCATCAGCTTATAATGTTACAGAATATTAATGGAATAGATGAATTCAGCAGGATTAGCACTTGTCTTTCATATGTCATAGTGGTCTAAAATCCCATAACCATAAATTAAAAGAAATCCTTTTGCCAATTTTTATGTTTTGCAAAGCAGGACTGCTCTACACATAAAATGACATTATAGAAAATAATAATCCTCCGTAATAAAATTTGTCAGCAGATGGTTTAACCCTTTTTAGACTGGATACCCGTTTTGGGGACATTATGCAAACAGTGCAGACCCAGTTCAGACGCCGCAAAAAGCGGCGTCTGATCAGGGCCTACATTGTTTGCTTGCAGGAATTTCTATGCAAAGTACAATAAAAGTGAAAATATTCACCAGAAACCCCTAAAACTAGAAATGGGATTATCTGCATGATAAGAATGGACAAGTCCACTGGTCAAAAAAGGGTTAACAGTGCTTTCAACAGTATTCTAGTCATATCCAGCAAATGGAAGGGTGATAATAAAAGACCATGTGCAAAAGAACCCTGTTTAAAGTTCAAAAAAAATAAAAACAGTTGTTGAGGTCACCACTTGCAATAGATGTCAGTAGTAGTAAATGCAGTTTATTTTCTTGAGTTCTTATAAACTATATGAATCATTTTTGTAGCTGAGGAAACCAAACAGTTGACAGAAGAAGAGATAAAAGCTAGGGAACAGCTACGCCAAGAGAAAGCTCGGAAACTTCAAGAGGCCTTACAGCCAAAGACCCTTGATGACATTCGTAAAGCAAGGGCAATGAAGAAAGTGTTTGAGCCGATGAAAGGTAATATATAAGGTGTTTTTTACACCCAAATGTGTCTGTAACACAAATCACTATTATGTATGTAAAGTTGTAACTGTAAAACAGTTGATTTTATTGGATTTTTTTTTTTTTTTTTTTTTTTCATTTCTTATGAAAGACATTTTATTTAAAACTGAGGAAATCTGGGGTATTATCTATCCCAGAAATTAGGTTATGTGTCTCACTCATAGTAGAATGTGACTTGCTGATAAATCAGTGCTCCAGATAAGAAGGGGTAACAGAGATAATTCAGGGATAATTATCCATATTTGTCCACAAAAACATATTTTGTGACCCATCATTAGAACCGTCTCATCGAGACGGTTCTAATGAGGGGTCATAACATATGTTTTCGTTAAGAAATAAGAAAAATTATCTTTGAATTATCCTCAATACCCCCTCTTATCTGGAGCTCTGTAAATTCAGACTAGTTTTGCATTTTTGCAGTCAAACTGGGACAATCAGCAGACATCAAGACCAATAAAAAAAGAAGAAAAAAAACAAAAAAAACTTATCTTTGATTATTTCTTTTCAGGAGCATCTGAAGCGAGAGAAAAGAAAACTGAGGGAGCTGGAAGGAGAATAATGCTTGGTATTAAAACAATTTTAATATACTTTTCATAAATGAACCACGTCACGACAAAACCAACAAAGTGGTTGTGCGCCCAGCACAGACTCAGCTCAGCCTGGGCATCCGCCCAGTCTGATCAGAGTCTTCGCTGTCAGCATGATGGTAGCTTAGACTCTAAGCTACCCTTCAAGTGCTTAGCTAAGAGTCTGATCAGACTGGGCGGATGCCCAGGCTGATCTGAATCTGCTCAGGGCGCACAACCTCATTGTTGGTTGTCTCGTGTTGTGGCTCAAATATTGATGTTATTTAGACATCTTAGATGGTTCTTTATCTTCACTTTATCTATCAATCTTCTTACTTGCCTGATGGCAAGCATGAAAACTAAAGGATAACCAGTGCGCAATAGTTCATGCAAGCCTTTTGATTTTTCTTGTGTGAAAAAATAGATTTAGACATGGAAATACCTTGAGCACTAGTTGACTATAGAGTTAAGGAAAATAACAATATTTATATTATCTTTTAGTTTGAAATTTGGGAGAAGTGTAATTAGAAAGTTACTAAAGATTTTCATACTGTACACTTGCTGATCTTTGTCAGGCCCACTGGCCCAGTAGTCAGGCTGCCACTATACCCAGTAGTTCAGGTTCACTGAACACTTGACAAATGGGACAGTGTCCCCTACAAATGAGAGTCATTCAGAGCCCTAGATAAGAGGAAGTATTGGGTGATAATTAAAGATAATTTTTAACTCGCCTGAATGAAGTTCAGGAAGAGCTATTGTACTACCCCCGGCATCAGTGTTGGTGGCGTCGTCGGCGTTAGCAAAATGTTAAAGTTTTACGTTAAAGTTTTTTATGTGATGGGCAAGGAGCTGTCAGGTGAGCTATCCTGTCCCGGTGACAGGTCTTGTTGTTAATTCTGATAATTAGGGATAATTTTTGTTAATTTTGGACTAAAACATATTTTGTGACCCCTCATCTGAACCGTCTCGATGAGACGGTTCAGATGAGTGGTCACAACATATGTTTTGATGATAAATAAAATTATCCCTCAATTATCATCAAATACTCCCTCTTATCTAGAGCTCTGTCGGTGTAGAACAATCAAATTGTGAATAAAATACTGAAAAAATCACTGAAAAGAAATGGGTCATACTTTCTATTCTTTGCCTTCCTTGCCAGCAGGAACATGACATTGAAATGGCATTGTACTGAGGTTGATGCGACGTAATGATGTCAATACGACGTCATTTTGACGTCATGTGCCTGCTGGGTTGTATTCTCCAAAGCTTGCAACCATCAAAAACATGGTGTCTAATGAAGCTTTCTTTCGTGCATCAGTTGACTCCCATTAGGAAGGGAGGCAAAAATGAAAATGGCAAAGTTGTTTTCTCTTTAAAGCGTACCCTTTCACTTGAATAAAAGGTAACAACTTACATTGTGACACCTCATTATGACTAGAAATTATCTCAAAAGTCTGATCAAGTCCACTTTCACACCTCTGTCCCACCCACTTATCTCTGGACCTCTTGTTTTCAGCAGATTACAAGGAGCCCTCCCCACCCAAGCCTCAGGTTAAAGTCACATTTAATGAAGAGTCTAAACCTCCTATGAGACAGAGGATAAGATTGAAAAGAGATACAGAACAGAATGAAAATAAGGTCCCAGCAGCTAATACTACCAAGACCTTCAGACGAGAGAGGGGCATCTATCAGCCTCCTGCTTTGAAAAGAACAGGTTAGTTCACTCAAAGGGGAAGAGATAGGGCAATGCTAAAGGATTGCTGTTAACAGTTTGTGGTGAAGATTTTCATACAATAATAGCTTAATAATTCATAGAACTACCAATTTTAATATAACTATTAAATAGTGAGAAAATAAATATTCAGTCAGAATCTTCTCAAAAGAAAGATCTCATGAGGTAAAAGTAAGACTGGAAGTAAAAAAGAAAGAAATTCCACAACCTACAGAATGAAAGAAGAGTTGTGTTGCTACCGGCAATTCAGATTTTAAGTCATTTATTTATTTACCATCTGTTGAGGCATATGTGCACTTGCGTATGTGTACTTTCATATATGTAAGACTCTGGTTTAGGTGTATAAAATACATTTTTGCCGATATTAAAAGAATATTGCTGTATTTAGTTCTAACTTACCTGGGAAATGTTGCAAGTAGTATGGTATGAGCAGAACATACTTTTGCCGTGCATTTTTTCATTTCTGTAAAGTAATAGACTACACATATTTAATTATTCTACATGAGGATGCTTGCATAGAATGAAGAATACAGTTCTTAAATTGAAGAAATCTTCATAACTGCTAGACAATGAACACAAGAGAAATGAATTGATATCTGAGATTTTCTGTTTCTTTAAAACCAGATGGTCCAATTTATGTAGACAAGAATACAGAAGAGGCTATAAAAAGGGCTGCTTCTGGCCCTGCAGACAGAGAGATAATTGACTATGCGGACATGTTCCCGTCTAAAAAACCTAAACCATCTCAAGAAGTGGCTCCAGATGTACCTCAAGCTACCTCGGAACCAGTCAGAAGACTAATAAGACAGCCACCAAAGGTTAGATATTATATTTTTGGCAAAAACATTACAAAAATGAAGAAAAAGAAAAGAAAATAAAAAGAAAATAGAAATACATTCCAGTTATACATGAAGAGAGAATTCGAGCTTTTCTTAAATGCAGGGAATTTGTCCGAAATTACAGTCTCTCAAATTTCAAATTGAATTCTTTATTGTGCCCGTCAGTGCATTGTTACAAGACATAGTTAAACCAGAAATATGCTGAAAGTTCATGCTTCCAAAGCCAACAACGACACTGGTGGTGGTGGTGGTGGTGGGGAGGGGTGGGGGGGGGGGGGGATGATAATACCAAAGCGAATCATGGTGTTCTGCAGAATTCTTGTTTTTACTTCCATTTCCATACTGATTTTTCCTCTGTCAGGTTTTATGTTTTCTTGTTTTAGATCTTACTTTTCCTCTGTCAGGTTTTATGTTTTCTTGTTTTAGATCTTACTATATTTACTATATAAGGTCACTGGGTGGCTTAAGCAAAGATTTAGACCAGTCTTTTAGTTATTGCAGTATTGCTATAGCCTTCATTTTGTGCCTGTAGATACCGCAAGATCCATACATAGTTTGTGTGAGCAGTAAAGGCTCTGATCAGACTGAGGCTATGCACAGCCTGGTCTGGGTCTTTCTGTATATGTGTTAAGCATACTTTTTGTATGTTGCGGCTCCTTTGACGAACAAGAATTATGTATTTTCATCCTAGGTTGAGGTTGAGAATGCAGGGATAAAATCCTTTGCGGAGATTATGGCAGAGAAGAAGCGTAAACGACTTCTTGCTCAACAGGAGAGTAAGAAGAATATTACACCAATAGTGTTTGAAGACAAACCAGGTAAATACAAATATACAGATTGTGACTTTTTGTTGATGAGTTGTCAGCTGTCAAATAATTCTGCTATATGTTAGTATCGAAGTAAGATAGATGGCTGAATGATACTGAGTTTTTCAGTTTTTCAATTCTTTGAATAGTAGCTTGGTAAAATGGATATGATGGTTGGATGAAGATGAAAGGCTGAGTGCAAAGGAAGCCTGTTTATGACATGGAGGAGTCTGCTGCTGGCTGGATTCCTCCCCGTACAGCTTGCATAGTAAGCCAGCACTTAACCTACCATACTAAAGAGTGCCTTGAAATAAAAAGGTTGAGCAGTTTTGTAGGCCAATTATAGCATTACATTACATAGATGGATCTAGATTTGTGTGTGTGTGTGTGTGTTTGGTGGTGGTGGTGGTGGGGGGGGGGGGGGGGGGGGGGGGGAGGTGGGGAGGCAGGGGGAAAGGTTCTGGAGACCAAAACCCTGTGTTAAACTCAGAAAATATGTTATATAAAATCACATCTAATGATATGAGTCTGAAGTGGTTGCTTCTATCAGAACTGATGTTCTTTGCAAAAAGAGCAGAGTCCAACCTGTTTCTTCTCTGTTCAGAATTTCTTTCCAAATGTGAAGAGTAAATACAGTATTTTTCTGATTTTGTTTCAGACTCAGGGCCTGCAATAAATAGGTTAACTCCCGATCTCAGGTCACGTCTATCACCTGTAGAAGATTCTACATCATACAGATCATCACAAATCTCAACAGTTTCATCAGTTGGTGCTAAAACAAGTGCAATAGACACTAAATCATCTGTTGTCAGTAGTGTTAAATCTGACGTATATTCTCAGTCTAGTCCCTTAAGAACTTCTTCTCCGGTGACACTACCATTTGGTATGAAAAGGACTATCACACCAACAAAAGCAGTGGCTAAGGATCTCAATACACAAAAGCCTGTTAGGTGGAAAAGACGGAAACCTAACACAGATAATGAGGATAGTAATTTGAGTGTACCAGATACTACAGAAAATGTCGCAACAAGAAAAGCAGACTTTCCTGAAATCCAGAAATCTGAAGATGATTTGTCAGTTTCACATATAAAATCAGAGAAAGAGAGGTAAAATTCTGTTTTCATAATTGAGCTGCGACAGGACAAAACCAACAAAGTGGCATGTGCACCCAGCAAAGACTCAGCTCAGCCTGGGCAACCGCCCAATCTGATCAGAGTCTTTGCTGTAGGCATGGAGGTAGCTCAGACCCTTAGCTACCCTTTAAGTGCACAGCAAAGACTTTGATCAGACTGGGCTGCGACATGTCAAAACCAACAAAGTGGCATGTGCACCCAGCAAAGACTCAGCTCAGCCTGGGCATCCGCCCAGTCTGATCAGAGTCTTTGCTGTTGGCATGGAGGTAGCTCAGACCCTAAGCTACCCTTTAAGTGTACAGCAAAGACTTTGATGAGGCTGGGCAGATGGACAGACTGATCTGGGCCTTTGCTGGTCGCACATGCCACCTTGTTGGTTTTGTCGTGTCATGGCTCAGTTAAATATTATATCTCCAATTATGGTGATTGGATACCTTTTCAGGAGATGTAATTTTTTTTTGCATTTTTTTGCCTTCCATGTCAATAGCAGTGAGCTGTTAAAGGAAAGGTATTGCTCCTCTAAGAGCAAATTCTTACCTTTGAGAGTAGACCCCATTTTGAAGGGTTTTATCATCCAGGGAAGCAACTTGAAGTGGCAAAAGTTGTCCCCCTTTGTAAAAATGGGAGAAAAACATGGAGATGTAGACTTACACCTTCAGCAGCAAGATGTGTAAAAGGTATCTAGCATAAGAATTGTAAAGGTCTGTCTCTAAACTGAGAGTAATTGTTCTCGTCTTAACATGGCTTGCTAGTGTTAAAAATTTCAGTCTTGCATAATGTATCAGAAAACTACTTTTTGAGGTGGGGCATGGCATGGGATTATGTTAAAAGTGATAATAAGTGGTACAAGAATATCATTAAGGTACATAATGGCATGTGCAATAGGAAAGATTCAGATCAGCCTGAGAATCTTAGCAGTCTGTCCTGAGTCTTCCCTTTTCTTAGTTACTAGCTGTAAATACAGACCAATCCACAAAGTGAAAACTTTTCAGTCGGTGGAGAAGCGCAGGCTCAAGTTGAATGTTTACTATACAGATGTTTCTTAAGGTTCCTTTTTGCATGATGTCAGTTAAGTTTTTCTTGTCATTAAGGTCTGTAATGCAGTGCTCCAGATGAGAAGGGGTAACGGAAAATTTAGAGATAATTTCTGTATTTCTCCATAGAAACATATATTGTGACCCATCATTAGAACCGTCTCTTCAAGACGGTTCTAATGAGGGTTCACAACATATGATTTTGTTGAGAGATAAGAAAAATATCTCTGAAGTCTGAATTATCCATGTAACCCTTCTTAACTGGAGCTCTGTTAATGAATATGAACTGCAACTATCTAGACTTATTTATGACAGAAATTTGTTACAAAACATGTTATTATACGTTTTCAGGAAGCCCTCTACAGAGAAGAAAAGTGCTAGAGCCTCGGACAGTTTATTGGACTTCGAGGAAGAGCTTCTTGCTGATGTTGACCTTGATCTTGATGACAATAAAAGTCATGATGAACTGATGAGAGAAATGGAAGAACTTCTAGCATAAAACAGCTTACCTTCAATAACAAAATAATTAAATATTATTATTCTCTAAAATAATGCCGATTGTAAAAATTCTAAATATTGGGACAAATAGGGCTGAGCAAACAGTGCCTACCCAGAGCAGACTGCTCCTGAAGGAGCAGTCTGATCAGGGTCTGCACTGTGTGCTTTTCAATCTGCATCATTTAGATGTATTACTTAAATGGAAAACCAAACTGTTCAAATTTTTGTGCAGTTACATTAATTGTTTAAGTGTCAATGTTTAGAAATTTTATGGTATTAAGAAGGATCATTTATCTCATAAAACTTGGATCACGTTTACTAAAAATCAGGAACCTTTACTTCATGAAACTTGGATCAAACAATAAAAAATGCATTTGTTTCATAACTTTGACCATTTAATAAATGAATAATAGTCTCATCTTTACAGAAAAGGAAGAACTGAGGCTACAAATTTTATAACTTCCTTGTCTGAAGGGTTTTAGGGTTTTACGGCACATTTACATGTTATTCATTTCAGTCAAATAAAGGTGTTCTGGAGACAGGCATATGAAGTTTGCTTTAGAGCTCCTGACTCAGGGATGATTTTCACTGTGTTTTAAGCCACTGGGCACTGATGTCAGACTTTATTTTTTTTTGTCAGTCATAATGTCTCTTTCAATTCAAGGTGTGTGGGTGCACCACCATGTTTTTTCTGGCATTTTACAAAGGGGAACAACTTTCGCTGTTGTCTGGTTCTTCTCTGAATGACGAAGCCCTAAAATGGGGTCTTCTCTTAAAGGAAAGAATTTGCTCCAAGGGGAGCAAATTCTTGCCTTTAAGAGTTGACCCCCGTTTAAAAGGGAGGCAGAAAAGAAAACTACAGAGTTGCTTCCCCTGGAAGTGTACCCATTCACCTTTAAATGTTGAAAAAAAAAAGAAACATGTTTATTCAAAGTATTTTTTATTTTGACCTACTTTCTCTATCCTATTCACTACCTGTCCTTCCATATAATTAAAGAATGAAATTATATTGCTTCTGTTTGTCTCCAGTATGCATCGTCATTGTCCATTTGAACATTGCCTTCTTAATTGCTCTACAATTTGAATTAATACAACACAAATACTGATATTTGCTCAATACATTGTATCATAGTATCATCTTTTGCCTCAACAATTTCATTATATATGCTAGTTAGCCACATTTACTGAAAAGTTAGGGTTTTTTTTTGTAAATCTGTGCATCTGGATCTACAGTCTCAACATTTTGCATGAAGCTTAAGTACGTAAAATATGATCTCAGTTACAGTATATCTAGTCATCATCATTTGGATGTATGGATGGATGACTTGCAATTCTACGTGCTTTTCAACAGCATTTCAGTCGTAGGGTGGTAATGAAAGGCTGTATGCAATGGAATCACATTTATGGTTGACCCGGATCAGCAGGCCGGGGCTTAACCCAGCTTCCGAGGCTCTGTTTATATCATTTGGTGTTTATAGAACTCATCCTGGGGACAGTTTCCAGATGAGCAAATAGGGCATACCCAGATCAGACTGCTCCTACAGAACAGTCTGATCAGTGTCTACACTGTTTGCCATACCATCTGCATCTTTTGGATGCATTGTGAGACCAAACTGTTCTATATTTAAAGACACAGAGATAAAAGAAACTGCCATAAACTGTTCTTAAAACTGTTTTCATCTTTCTGCTGCATTTTAAGAGAATATTTTTATCTGTAAAATAATGGAAATATTTTTCTCACAAATTTATGATTCGCAATATGTTTTCAAGCAGATATTTTCCAGTTAATGGACCACAACATGTTTTCATGGAGACTTTTGTTCTTTGGATTAATCAGCCACAACATTTGTGTCCAAGGAAAAATAAGAAAATACCTAAGATAATTTGCCTTAACTTGAATATTTGGCAAGTATTTAGCACATTGCACAAAGTGTGTGTACATGTACTTGAAAATTTTGTTGTATCAACGACTGTACAACTCCTATATTGTCATATCTCTGCTTGTTGAGGTATATTAATTTGGAGTCAGAATGAATTAGGTTATATTGTAGTGCAAAACAATGAAGTTCTAAAATGTATTGATTTGTTGTTTGATGGTCAACAAATTTTGAAGTATATGTATAAAGTTTATCATGTAGACAATTGTACAAATACATCTTATTCTGGATCATTTGTTAAGTTTAAAGAATCCTTAGTGCTTCAGTATTTGTATATTATGGTTCATTATTAGAGATCATGGTGGTCATCACTTGTTTTTTTGTAAACTTTTTTTTTTCCTGAGGGAAATGAATAAAGAAGAAAAAACTGAGATTTGTAATGTTATTTTTTGTCTTCCTTTCTTATATGTAACAAAACAAAAGAAAAGCCACATTTTAGTTTAATAGTTTAAAATTCCATAGAATATTACCACACCTGGTTAACTATGTTTTCAAGGATGTTCATCAGGTTGTTTGGTAACTATACTGAACATCAAAAGAAACGCATACAATGTTTACGCCCAATTTATTTGAAGGTGTAGGTATATGTTCTTATTTAGATATTTTAAGCTACTTTATGATATTCCGACAGAGTGAGCACCTTAACGCATCGATATTTCATAAACTTTAGACACCAGAACGCTTGTTTTGTGATGGGGTTAAACTTAAAAGTCCCCATACTTTCAAGTTTTTCAAACATTCATATCTCAGCAACCACTAGCAGGAAGCCTTCCATACTTGGACCATGATTGTATCATAGCATAACCTTTCATTACATAACACTATACCCCAGGGTCAGACCCTGGGTGGGGCGTAGGGGTCAATAATTAGGCCACACTCACTTTAAAGATTTTCAGTTAAATATATCTCCTTTACTCATGATTGGATTCTTTTTATCCCCCGCCGAAGGCGGAGGGATATAGTTTTCTCCATGTCCGTCCGTCCTTCTGTCTGTCCGTCCGTCATTCCGTCCGTCCGTCCGGAGCCATAACTAAGTAACCACTTGACGGAATTTCATGAAACTTAAAATAAGTATGTATCACTATAATGCGTTGATGCAAGTGAAGTTTCATCAGACTGGCTTCAGTAATGCATGAGTTATTGCCCTTTAATGGACTTGAAATTAATAAAATGAGTCATAACTAAGTAATCAATTATCAAAACGTCATGAAACTTAAACTGAATATGTATCACCATAACACGGTTATGCAGATAAAGTTTCGCCAGATGGGCATCAGTAATGCATGAGTTATTGCCCTTTAATGGACTTAAAATTAATAAAATGAGTCATAACTAAGTAATCAATGATCAAAACTTCATGAAACTTAAACTGAATATGTATCACCATAACACGGTTATGCACATAAAGTTTCGCCAGAAGGGCATCAGTAATGCATGAGTTATTGCCCTTTAATGGACTTAAAATTAATAAATTGAGTCATAACTAAGTAACCAATGATCAAAACTTCATGAAACTTAAACTGAATATGTATCACCATAACATGGTTATGCACATAAAATTTTGTCAGAAGGGCTTCAGTAGTGCATGAATTATTGCCCTTGAATCAATTTAAGGTTGACAAATTCAGCCATTACTAAGTAATCAATGAATAGAAGTCTATGAAACCTATACTGAATATGTATCACCATATCACATTGGTGCATCTTATGTTTTGTCAGAATTGCTTCAGTAAGCAATGAGTTATTGCCCTTGAATTTGTTTAAAACAACAAATTGAGTGGAGGGATATAGTTTTCTCCATGTCCGTCCGTCCTTCTGTCTGTCCGTCCGTCATTCCGTCCGTCCGTCCGGAGCCATAACTAAGTAACCACTTGACGGAATTTCATGAAACTTAAAATAAGTATGTATCACTATAATGCGTTGATGCAAGTGAAGTTTCATCAGACTGGCTTCAGTAATGCATGAGTTATTGCCCTTTAATGGACTTGAAATTAATAAAATGAGTCATAACTAAGTAATCAATTATTAAAACGTCATGAAACTTAAACTGAATATGTATCACCATAACACGGTTATGCAGATAAAGTTTCGCCAGATGGGCATCAGTAATGCATGAGTTATTGCCCTTTTATGGACTTAAAATTAATAAAATGAGTCATAACTAAGTAATCAATGATCAAAACTTCATGAAACTTAAACTGAATATGTATCACCATAACACGGTTATGCACATAAAGTTTCGCCAGAAGGGCATCAGTAATGCATGAGTTATTGCCCTTTAATGGACTTAAAATTAATAAATTGAGTCATAACTAAGTAACCAATGATCAAAACTTCATGAAACTTAAACTGAATATGTATCACCATAACACGGTTATGCACATAAAGTTTCGTCAGAAGGGCATCAGTAATGCATGAGTTATTGCCCTTTAATGGACTCAAAATTAATAAAATGGGTCATAACTAAGTAACCAATGATCAAAACTTCCTGAAACTTAAACTGAATATGTATCACCATAACATGGTTATGCACATAAAATTTTGTCAGAAGGGCTTCAGTAGTGCATGAATTATTGCCCTTGAATCAATTTAAGGTTGACAAATTCAGCCATTACTAAGTAATCAATGAATAGAAGTCTATGAAACCTATACTGAATATGTATCACCATATCACATTGGTGCATCTTATGTTTTGTCAGAATTGCTTCAGTAAGCAATGAGTTATTGCCTTTGAATTTGTTTAAAACAACAAATTGAGTCGGAACTAAGTAACCAATGAATGGAATTGCATGAAACTTAAAATAATTATGTATTGTCATGACACAGCAGGGCACATTAAGTTTGTCATAATCGCTCCAGTAGTTCATGATTTAATGCCCTTGAATGGATTTAAAGTCCACAAATTAGTCATAACTAAGGTATCGGTGAACAAAATTTCTTGAAACTGAATTAAAAATGTATCATCATAGTGCAGTGATGCTGAGACAAGTGTTTAAGAACAGATTCAGTTTATGCCTCACTTGTCCCAGAGTTATTGTCTTTGATTTTATTTACAATCCACAAGTTCAGCCGTAACTAAGTAACCAGTGAACAAAATTTCATGTAACTTTAAATAAACCATAAACAAATCAGGACCACTTCGGCGGGGGATATAAATTCACCGAATTTGCTTGTGATATTTGCACTGTAGTTAGATATTGATTCAAAGTTTTACTGAGTAGCACCCCACCCCACTCAGTTACCTTGAGGTCAAGGTCATGGACTTAGAAATTTGGTGTTTTGTTAAAGTACTCGGCATACTGTTCCATAGTGCTTGGGATGGATTTATTTTATACTTGAACTGATGTTAGATATTGGCTTGAGTTTTCACAAAATACTACCCCCACCCCACTGGGTGACTCTTAAGTCAAGGTCATTGCTTTTAAAAATATTTTGACAATACTTGGACATGCTTGCATGAAGTTTTATGAAGTGCAATCCATACCGACAAATGCCTGTGAGATGGGCAATCACGAGTTCAGGTGAGCTTCGCTGTCAGGCGACCGCTCTTGTTTCTTGACAAGTATAATTGAAGGTGAATGAATGCACTTTTAGGGGAAACAACTCTGCATTTTCATTCTGCCCCCACCCCCCTTCTCATTGGAGGTCAACTCTTAAAGGAAAAATTTGGCTCCCTAAGGAGTAAGAGGAAAAGGACTCCATCGATGACTCACTTAATTGTTTGTGGTTGCAATAAGAAGTCACATAAGTTGCTTCCATTTGATAAATGGTAGGGAAAAATGGAGGTGTATGAGTTTTCCCTTGGATAAATGGTAGAAAAACATGGAGGTGTATGAGTTTTCCCTTGGATAAATGGTAGAAAAACATGTAGGTGTCTGGGGTTTCCTTTGGATAAATGGTAGAAAAACATGGAGGTGTATGGGTTTTCCCTTGGATAAATGGTAGAAAAACGTGGAGGTGTCTGGGGTTTCCCTTGGATAAATGGTAGATAAACATGGAGGTGTATGAGTTTTACCTTGGATAAATGGTAGATAAACGTGGAGGTGTCTGGGGTTTCCCTTGGATAAATGGTAGAAAAACGTGGAGGTGTCTGGGGTTTCCCTTGGATAAATGGTAGAAAAACGTGGAGGTGTACGGGGTTTCCTTTGGACAAATGATAGAAAAACATGCAGGTGTATGAGTTTTCCCTTAGATAAATGATAGATAAACATGGAGGTGTATGAGTTTTTCCTTGGATAAATGGTAGAAAAACATGAAGGTGTATGAGTTTTCCCTTGGATAAATGATAGATAAACATGGAGGTGTATGAGTTTTCCCTTGGATAAATGGTAGAAAAACATGGAGGTGTATGAGTGCCCTTGGATAAATGGTAGAAAAACATGGAGGTGTATGGGTTTTCCCTTGGATAAATGGTAGTAAAGGTCATGGAGGTGTATGAGTTTTCCCTTGGATAAATGGTAGAAAAACATGGAGGTGTATGAGTTTTCCCTTGGATAAATGGTAGAAAAACATGGAGGTGTATGAGTTTTCCCTTGGATAAATGGTAGAAAAACATGGAGGTATATGGGTTTTCCCTTGGATAGATGGTAGAAAAACATGGAGGTGTATGAGTTTTTCCTTGGATAAATGGTAGAAAAACATGAAGATGTATGAGTTCCCTTGGATAAATGGTAGAAAAACATGGAGGTGTATGGGTTTTCCCTTGGATAAATGGTAGATAAACATGGAGGTGTATGAGTTTTCCCTTGGATAAATGGTAGAAAAACATGGAGGTGTATGGGTTTTTCCTTGGATTAATGGTAGAAAAACATGCAGGTGTATGAGTTTTCCCTGGGATAAATGGTAGAAAAACATGCAGGTGTATGAGTTTTCCCTTGGATAAATGATAGAAAAACATGGAGGTGTATGAGTTTTTCCTTGGATAAATGGTAGAAAAACATGAAGATGTATGAGTTCCCTTGGATAAATGGTAGAAAAACATGGAGGTGTAATGGTTTTCCCTTGGATAAATGGTAGAAAAACATGTAGGTGTATGAGTTTTTCCTTGGATAAATGGTAGAAAAACATGAAGATGTATGAGTTCCCTTGGATAAATGGTAGAAAAACATGGAGGTGTATGGGTTTTCCCTTGGATAAATGGTAGAAAAACATGGAGGTGTATGAGTTTTCCCTTGGATAAATGGTAGAAAAACATGGAGGTGTATGAGTTTTCCCTTGGATAAATGGTAGAAAAACATGGAGGTGTATGAGTTCCCTTGGATAAATGGTAGAAAAACATGGAGGTGTATGGGTTTTCCCTTGGATAAATGGTAGAAAAACATGCAGGTGTATGAGTTTTCCCTTGGATAAATGATAGATAAACATGGAGGTGTATGAGTTATCCCTTGGATAAATGGTAGAAAAACATGGAGGTGTATGAGTTTTCCCTTCGGATAAATGATAGATAAACATGGAGGTGTATGAGTTTTCCCTTGGATAAATGGTAGAAAAACATGGAGGTGTATGAGTTCCCTTGGATAAATGGTAGAAAAACATGGAGGTGTATGGGTTTTCCCTTGGATAAATGGTAGAAAAACATGGAGGTGTATGAGTTTTCCCTTGGATAAATGATAGATAAACATGGAGGTGTATGAGTTTTCCCTTGGATAAATGGTAGAAAAACATGGAGGTGTATGAGTTCCCTTGAATAAATGGTAGAAAAACATGGAGGTGTATGGGTTTTCCCTTGGATAAATGGTAGAAAAACATGGAGGTGTATGAGTTTTCCCTTGGATAAATGGTAGAAAAACATGGAGGTGTATGAGTTCCCTTGGATAAATGGTAGAAAAACATGGAGGTGTATGAGTTTTCCCTTGGATAAATGGTAGAAAAACATGGAGGTGTATGAGTTTTCCCTAGGATAAATGGTAGATAAACATGGAGGTGTATGAGTTTTTCCTTGGATAAATGGTAGAAAAACATGGAGGTGTCTGGGGTATCCCTTGGATAAATGGTAGAAAAACATGCAAGTGTTTAAGGTTTCCTTTGGATAAATGGTAGAAAAGCATGGAGGTGTATGGGTTTTCCCTTGAATAAATGGTAGAAAAACATGGAGGTGTATGGGTTTTCCCTTGGATAAATGGTAGAAAAACATGGAGGTGTATGGGTTTTCCCTTGGATAAATGGTAGAAAAGCATGGAGGTGTCTGGGGTTTCCCTTGGATAAATGGTAGATAAACATGGAGGTGTATGAGTTTTACCTTGGATAAATGGTAGAAAAAACATGGAGGTGTATGAGTTTTTCCTTGGATAAATGGTAGAAAAACATGGAGGTGTATGGGTTTTCCCTTGGATAAATGGTAGAAAAACATGGAGGTGTCTGGGGTTTCCCTTGGATAAATGGTAGAAAACATGCAAGTGTTTAAGGTTTCCTTTGGATAAATGGTAGAAAAGCATAGAGATGTATGAGTTTCCCTTGGATAAATGGTAGAAAAACGTGGAGGTGTATGAGCTTCCTTTAGATAAATGGTAGAAAAAACATTGAGGTGTATTGGTTGCAATTGGATAAATGGTCGAAAAACATGTAGGTATGTGGGTAGTCCTGTGGATAAATGGTCGAAAAACATGGGGGTGTATGGGTAGTCCTTTGGATAAATGGTAGAAAAAAATATGGAGGTTTGCATCACGTACGCATCGTACCGTCTCTTGCTATCACGCTAAATTATCTTGATGCTGTCTTCTGGTATCATATTGTATGGTCTTGGACAATGATGTCGCTAGTTATGCGGCATCACGCAATAATATATTCTGAAACAAAATTTCTAATGATTCTGCGAATAATAGTTACATTTTTGTTAATTGATATTTCGGTCAACAAAGTTTGAATTGAACATCGCCATTTTGGTGTCAAATATTGGTGTCTAATTCCTTGACTCCGGATTTTGTAATAGACTCGTCTCGTCGTCCAAAGACTCGTCACCTCTGAGGTGATCAGGCAGGCAGGATAGCAGAAGAAAAAACACGAGCCAAGAAATGAGCCGGGGAAACGTGCGAATAACGAAGATTCATATCAGCCTGCGCGTCCGCGCAGACTGATCAGTCTTCCCTTTTCGCAATAGATTACTGGATCCTGAGGAAATGTACTCTCATCAGTCTACAGAGAAGCACTTATTGTATCCTGAGGAAATGTACTCTCATCAGTCTGCAGAGAAGCACTATCTGTTCTATGTCTAAGCTCTTTGCACAGGCCGTGCTCATGGTGCTGTGTAGTTTACGTTCTGTTGTGGATTTTTTGGTTGATTTGATGCTTAACGTCCACGGTAAACAACTAGAGTCATGTCGGGACGGTCAGTTAACCTAACCACACTATTCCTGGGCAGGCTTAGACCTCCTAAGCGGTTAACCAGTACTAAGTGCACATACTTTCGCCAGTAACTGACAACTGCCCTTCTTGAATCAGCGGAAGGAGAAACGAAAGTATGTGGCCAGACCGGGATTCGAACCCACGACCTCTGACTTATGAGTCAGGTGCCCTACCGATTGCGCTACCCGGTCCGGCTTCTGCACGGCCGCTTATCTCCGTCAGCACAACACCGTGTTGTGTATAGGAAAATGTGCAGGAGATTTCCGGTGGTTCTGCAGGCGATTCGAAAATAAAGGTCACGAAAGGTAGGTGTCTCGGTTTGAAAGGGATATATTCTTTTCCAGCGTAAAACAAAAGAAAAGGAAAATGTCATGCAACCCTTCAATCGTTTTTCTATGAATACGAGTCTTGATCGAAGCCAGATTCTCAGTTATACAACAGATTTCCATTTTTTTCCCGGAGCGAGGTCATGGAGGTGGCCGTTTTGTTGACATGCAAACATTTCAAATTTGTATTCCTGATCGAAGTCGCCGAGTATTTATGTTTTCATCTATCACCTGTATATTAAAGGTCTCTCATATAAGTACCAGTTACGAGCCTAAACAGAATTTGCTACCTTCCTTCAGCCCAGATAATGAAAGTTGTTGTGGATTTCGTGATCCAGGAGATCGGTGATGCTGGCATGGAAAGTGGTGCATAGTGCATAGTGCATTGAGTGAAAAAATTTTAAAACGGAAAAAACCTATTTACCTTTACATAAACAAAGAGTCAGTCAATGAATCGCCATTTTTTTCGTGCAGCGTATCAAAATAAAAAACACACGATCTCGAAGGCGGTTTGGTATCCAGCCCAGAAATATTAATCATCAAACCGCTCTAACAGTTTGTTTGACTTCTTCACCTGAACCGCAAAATTCAGACAATAGACACCTGGGGTGGGGTAGTCTGACAATTAAAGCTTTCATCTTTGCCGACAAATGGTGCAGTTTATTACAATTGTTATCATGTCTTCGGCGCGGTCAGGGATCGGTCGTTAATGTCCTAAGCTCGATGTGGGTTCAGTTGTAGCGTATAATCTTGTTACAAGATTTACGATGAAAACTGCCGACACTTAACCAACAGCCAACTGGCCCTGAATCCTCCATCTGAAGTTTTCAGCGCTTCCACTGCGTATACTTCTTGTCTGAAAATGTGTATCGTTCTCGGCAAAATCAAGCCCGAAGCACAAACAGTCTGCCAGAGCTCTAGATAAGAGGGAGCATTTGATGATAATTAGGGATAATTTTTGCTAATTCTGCATAAAAAAATATGATGTGACTCCTCATCTGAACCGTCTCGATGAGACGTTTCAGATGAGTGGTCACAACATATGGTTTTGATGAGAAATAAGAAAAATTATCCTTAATAATCATCAAATACTCCCTCTTATCTAGAGCTCTGTCTGCTATACCAGACAGCAAAAGCAACAGCAATGCAAACTTTTACGCAACTGCTGTACAAATTTCCATGTTAAACTAATCTCTTCATTTGTATCTTCCCAGCCCGACGATGTGACACCTGTATCGATAACGCGTAGCCTCCTTACCTGTTGAAATATATCACTCAGTTTGTATAGAAATTAATGGCAAAACAATTTTTGAGAAAAGAAATCATTTCTTTAACATATTGTGCCAATATTTATCCTGATATGACCATATAGCTCATTTTACGCTCTTTAAGTTGATGTAATTGTCATCAAAATAAGTATGTGTTTTCATTCTTCCAGGTGAAGTGGAAAATATGCTCATCGCCTCCTATTTACCATATATAAAAATTTGACAAAACGCGTATTCCTAGACTTTGTCAGTAAAAACTTACTTTACTTTGTCTTATTTAAATTTTTTCTCTGATATTTTCTCAAAATTAGCATTGCATACTTTTCACTGATATAAAAATTTCCGAAATAAATTGCCGTTAACATTCTTCCCCATTAGCTTAAAAATACGTTTCATGCGCCATCTGACTGCCGAATTCTTAGGCGTAAAATTTCTAAGTCCAACATGATGTCGCACTATACGCCGGGCCAGACAGGGTATGCGAAATGTTTTCCTCTTAGGTTTATTTGTTGTCAATGCGAAACTGCCTTTTTATTAGTCAGGCGGCACAAGAAAGATAGAAAATGTTAAGATATGCAAAACAGAAAATAAATAAATAAATAAATAAAGATAAGACAATAAATACAAAATAAATAAAGAAACTACATTGCTTTCCTAAATAAACCAAATATATTAATGACTAGATTATCTGCATGTTTTTTCTCTCTTTTTTTTTTTTTTTTTTTTTTTCATTATTTCTTAACAGCTTGGTCAGCAGTTGTTTCCATAATGATATTTAATACATTTAAACACTTTTGTTAGTTAATTGCCAATAAATGGCTTCGTTTTCAACGTAACTGGTCAACTGTGAAAGATGCGAAAGAGAGAATATGCTCATAAACAGATTATAACTGGATCAGTGTGCTGTTGAAGATCTGCATGGAACTGTGTTAAAAGTTACCATCAGATTCTCGAAGACACTGGTTTACGTACAGAGTAATGATGAATATAGGGCCATGTAAATAAGTACGCGACCATAACAAAATTGGCGCACACAGAAGACTCAGATCAGCCATTGCAGTCTAGTCAGAATATTCTCGGGGTGCATGAACAGTGTGCGATTCCTGTACATTGAAAAAGCAAAATTAAAACTCTGATCGTTCTAAACAGGAATGACGGCTGGTTTGAGTATTCACAAAAATGAAAACCCTGGTCAGTCTACACAGATATGACGACTAATTTGAATGTGTACTGTTCATATGAACAGTCTGCGATCGTGGAAATTTAAAAAGCAGAAATGAAGACCCTGATCAGTTTTCACAAATTGACGACTGGTTTGAATATTAACTATTCTCATAAATTTTACCAGCAGTGAGTTTTCAAATCAGCATGCAAAGATAAACCGAAGACCTTGATCAGTCATCAGATTTGAACATTTACTGTTCACATAAAATTGTCAACAGTGAGTTTTCAAATCAACCTGCACTGCTAAAAGCGAAAGTGAATACCCTGATTAGTCTAAACAGGTGTTAAGACTGATTCGATTTGATCCTGAAACAACAAATCGTTTTCAGATGAGTGGTCACAACATATGGTTTTGATGAGAAATAAGAAAAATTATCCTTAATAATCATCAAATACTCCCTCTTATCTAGAGCTCTGTCTGCTATACCAGACAGCAAAAGCAACAGCAATGCAAACTTTTACGCAACTGCTGTACAAATTTCCGCTGAGTCTGCGACCTTGAACCTTTGGCCAACAACAGCATCCAGGGGATGCAAGTTAATCAGTATCCATCTAGTAGAACCTCTAAGCACATATTATTACGGGAGAGGTTTACTTAGTCCAGCTCCGGACCGAAATTATTTCAGAAACAAAGTTTCTAATTTAGGTCCAGCACCTGTAAGTCTTCCTCAGTGTGGGTATTTCAGATGCCGATAAAATCATTTTGGCACATTGTAAACTGTGCATTTATCAATATATTATGTTTTCTTTTTGATAAATGACAGCCTTTTTCTTCTTCTGACCTTCCCAATGTGTCTTATTTAATATCTACTGGCGATTTTTCCTTCGTAGCTGTGAGAATGTTTACGAAGACCGCCATGTTTGCTTGGGATTTTCCCAGTTACCGGATGACGTCATTGGGTGATAAAAATGGCAAGGATATAAAACCCAGTACCTTAGGAGATATGAGTGTCGCAATTACATACCCCTGTGAATATTGTTTGCAATACCTATATATGCATTTATTTTATGCCTGGCGTCCAACTTTCATTTAAGCACGCGTCAAAGTGCTTCTGTGACAAGGCTGAGCACTTTTTTAGATTTAACTAAGTACCGCAATAAAATCAACCATTATGAATATTCAATTACCATGCGGACACCGAATGTCCGAACACAATTTCACTTTTAATAATCTTTTAAGATCTCAAGCGTTAACAGCGATATTTTCAAACTGCGAGGACGTTTTCTTAAGATGTTGCGATCGGAGCCGTGATTATGTACAAATGCGGTACTTCTTTGAAATTCTTAAAACTATCTGTATGATTTTAAAATTAGCTGCATATAAAAATATAATATTTCTTGGGGGGAAAATACGCATTTTCTTTGCAAAGGACAGGACCTACTATAGAACCAATATTTTACTGGTCTGGGCCTGCAGTTAGACGTGTTTTGCTATGGCGCGATTTGTTCTCGTCTGCGTATATTTCACATAATTTCAACAATTGAAACTATGGAAAATAAAACTTCGCCGAAGCCACTGACTTTCTTCGAATCCGTTTCAAATACCGATGACGGACGAGGCAATACTACTGTTAGCGAGCTGGTAATAAAAATCTTATAATTTCTTGGTTCATTGAAATTAATATAAAAAACATTTAATGCGTCGGAACAGTTGTGAAAGTTTGGGTAAGTAGGTATATGTGGCAGAAAATAACCTCGACATCATTCTTTTGGCAACGTAAATGTCCTTGCTAGTTTTCTCTTTGATCGGTACGTCGGAGCATACCATTGATCGGTAAATTTCCTATGTACTGTTATTCTACGCAAAAAAAACAAAAAAAAAAACACTAGAAATATAGTCAGGTAGACGTAAGGCGTAACTGGGAGAGCAGATATCAAACAACCGACCCCCCCCCCCCCAGCCCCCTCTCCGCCACACACACAGAGAAAGAAAAGAAGAAAGTACAAAATAAACAAACAAAACAAAAATCACAGTCAGGAAGGCATAAAGCATATCGGGGGGAGGGGGGGGGGGGGGGGGGGTGCGCCGCCGATTATAAGGATATGACACTTCCTGGGATATGACACTTCCTTACTTTCTTCCCCCCCCCCCTCCCCCCACTCCCCTCCGATGTAATTTGTAATTAAAAAGCGTTTCTGCAGTGGAGCTATAAAATTAAGTTTTCCGACCACTCGGACAGGGGATGCTCATTTTGATACAAACAGCACTGGATACCGGAATGACAACTCACGTTTCATGTTTAACAAGATTCAAAGATGTCTGTAAGGCGCAAACAGTCGTCGTATAAATATTCTGTTATCGTTTAAACCCAGAACTTAGTCGCTTAACTTGGGTTGTCTGGAGTACGCCTGTCTTTGCAATTCTGGTACTGGATTTTATCATTTAACAGATGGCGTCATCACGTGACCTCCACGAGCTCATTTACATATCCTGTCAACATGTCCGTTGAAACGCAATTTCTTTTCACCCCTCTTGAGGAAAATGCTTCAAGGCCAGCCCAATGTCTCTTAGAAAAGGTAAAACTGGTGGCAGTCATGATCCAAAATGGCCAAAGAACACAACCGCTAATGTTTTTTTCCTAAGTGATTCAAAAATAATGATTTTATCAGTGTATAGAAATTCCCCGGTAGCATTTACCGACAAAAACCCAGCAGTAGCGGAATAGGTGAGGCCTGGGCCGTGAAAATTGAAACTTGTTTCTGGGCATTTTCCGGCCCAGAGCTGGGCTAAGGTTTACTGAGTATGATATTGGTTGTCTGTCTGCATCAATATTTTATATAAACTTTATTTTCTGTAGGCCTTTACGCTGGCCGGGGGGAGTAAGTGAGCCGCTCACTTGCTCTTGAAATGTCAGCATGTAGATGTGTCCCGGAGCAGTAAGAACATTCGTTCCAACTAGTTGAAAATGTCGCCGAGCTATATGTCCTACTGATTGGGAGAATTTGTAGCTTTTAAAGTACGTATCGTTTTGCATTTTGACAAAGACGCTCTATGTACCAGATGAAATCGAGATCTTAATTGATACAGATGTAGCTGCTGGGTTATTTGTTTACCTTGAAGTGTATTGATGATCTTTAGTAAAGATGTGTTCACACCGGGTAGGCGGCAATCCTGAACACTCGCGGCAATCCTGAACGCGGGTAAAAAATTTACGCGATTATTTAGGGTACCTCACTTTCACATGTTTTATTTCATTTAATCTTAAGGTTTTTGGTAAAACATTTATTACGGATCTAAAGCAGTATGTCTGAAAAGTTCCCTCAAAAAGAATTTACTTCACAAGGTCTTTACTAAATGTCGCAATGCCTACTTACATTTTAACCATGCAATTTTAGACTGTCAAATTCGCTTTTCTGACTCATATTCTAAATTATTCAAGGTTAAATTAAACAAAGCATAGTCTTCTGATATACTTGAATGTCTTCCCTAAACACCTGTAAAAGTTCTAGTGTCTAAGTTAAATTTTGACCGTACTGGGACGGGGATGAAAATGCAAGGGTGAAAATTTCTGGCAATCGAAAACGTCTTTTCCTACACTCAGTTGCAATCGACTAACGCAGGGCATGGCAATCGATGACGAAAATGCTTTAAAAACAAACTGCTTCTAGATTAAAATAGGCTGCCTTATTTTGCATTTAATGACATGCACCCTCAAGATTGAGTGTTTCTGATAACAGATACGAGATCGCATTGAAATCCATGTATGTCTTGTAGAATATTTATGCATGGAAACATTCAAATACATTTTATATAGGTAAAAGCCTTTTGCTTGTTTTTGTCGCTGAAATTGTTGTTCTTGATATTGACTTGCTGTGGAGGACCTTGTAATTATTGCTGTCTTTGTTTACGGTATTTGTCTAAATCAGACTCTCGAAAAACAAAACGAAGCGCAGTACATGTATTATTGCTGTAAATACCCATCTTTCTCCTATATCAAACAGAGACTACTATGGTCGCTGTTGTGATTATTGTTATAGCTGTTGTCAGGCTCTCCCCCCCCCCCCCCCCCCCCCCCCCTCAAAAAAAAAAAAAAGTGATCAATATTCTAATTCCCTGCATCAGTTTGCTAGCATGGTATTTGCCATTTAACGACGAATCTCATGAATGGTATTGTCCATCTTAGTTTAAACAATATTTATTTCACAATACTGTACATATACAACGATTAGATAGGTACATATAAATAACACACAGTACAATGAATGGGATACAGAAGAAAGTCATTGACTTTTTTAAAATCTGTTTCCCAAGGAGGTCCGCTGTTCACAGTGTATCTATACGAATATGATTCCGGTCATGACGCACATATTGTTCATCTTGGTATCGAAAACCATAAGGTTTGCCATTCGACAAATCCAATGCATGGTATTTGAATCTTATGCATAGTAATGGATAGCATTGGATTCGCCATTCGATGAATACCATGAATGGTATTCAAATCCCATGCATGAAATTGCACAACATGATGTCTACTAGCATGAGGTTCAGTTTTCATGGTATTCGAAATTGATACATAGTATTGCCCAGCATGGAAGTTGATAACATGGGGTTCGCCATTCGACGAATCCCCTACATAGTATTGCTCAGCTTGTTATTGGCTAATATGGAGTTTGCCAGTCGACAAATCTCTTGCATACCAGTATTCAAAGCCCATGCGTAGTATTGCTTAGCAAGGTATTGGCTAGCTTGGGATTCGTCATTCGATGAAATCCGTGCATGGAATTTGAATGAACAGCATGACATTGGGTCGTATGTTTGATTTTTGACATTTGATGAATCCAATGCATGGTACGAGTACTCGAATTCCACAATGGAATTGTGTAATACCTTATTGGGAAGCACGTGTTGGCTATTCGACGAATCTCATGTATGGTATCTAAATCTCATGCAAAGTATTGCCAGCACGAAGCATGGTATTGGCTAGCATGGTATTAGCCATTTGATTAAACCCATGCATGGTATTCGAACCCGATATCATACTGGGCATAACACATGTGGCTGTAGCGTAGTGGATAACACTCCAGACTACCAATCCATGGGTCGCAAGATCAATCCTCCGCTTCTCCGGTCTTTCGGATGAGACTTTAAACCGAGGTCAATCTCCATATGACCTCGTTGTTGGTGGGACGTTAAACCCGAGCTCACTCACTCACTCACTCACTCACTCACCATGCATGACATTCCTCGAATAGCTGACCCCAGGCTAGTGAGACTACCCACAATTCTGCTGGGCAGTACTGCCCATGGGATTGGGTTCTGTGCATGGGATTCGTCAACTGACAAATCATCCTATGCTAGTCATACCATGCTGGGCAATTCCGTGCATAGACTAGCCTGGAGATAGCAGTTTGACGAGTTCCACGCATAGTATTCGAATCATTTACATGATATTGTCCATCATGGTATTGGCTAGCATGGGATTTGCCTCTCCACGAATCCCAGGTATGTTATTCGACGAATCCCATATATGGTATTCGAATGCCATGCATAACATTGCCCAGTTTGATACTGGCTAGCACGAAATTGGCAATCGACGAATCCCGTGCATATACAGTATTCGAATCCCATTCATGGTTTTCCCAGCTTGGTATTGGAAGTACGGTTCCATACGACGAATACCGTGCATGGTGTTACCCACCATTGTATTTGCTAGCCTACGATCACCATTTGACGATTTACATACATGGTATTGGCCAGCATCCTTTGCATAATTATTCCACCATGGAACACATACAAGCCAACAACGGGATTCGTCAAATTGTGAGTGACTTCATGCTAGCTAATACTACGCTTAGCTATACCAAGAATGGGACTCAAATAATACGCATGTAGTTCGTTGAAACTTTAAACCCCATGCTTACCGATACCATGCTAGGCATTGTCATGCATGGATCGAATAACATGCATGGTATTTGCCGGATGAAGAACCACATGCTACTGAATACCATGGATGGTAATTGCATGCATGGGATTTGAATACCATGTATGGGATTTGTCGAATGACAAACCTTGTGCTAGCCAATACGATGCTGACCAATATTATGCACTGCAGTAGTCAAATGGTGATCCTAGGCTAGCAAATACGATGATGGGCAATACCATGCATGTGATTCGAATATTTTAGGGGGGGGGGGGGGAACATTCAAGCCAGTTACATGCTTGGCAATACCATGATTGAATTTAGAATATCATGCCTTGGCATGACATATTTACATATGTAGGAATCGTATACCATGCATGGGACTCATCAATGGCAAACCACATACTAGCCGGTACCACAATGGGCGACACCATACACGTCAAATGGCGAATTCTATGCTATTCACTGGTACCTGATACGTGTCTCTTAAGTTTAAATTTCAAACGAGAATACAAATGAATTGATTGTCCAACAAAACAAACAGTACAGTACATTGACTAGCCCACGTTTTCCTGTAACGTACAGAGAAAGTAGGGGTTTGCAGATTTGAATATTATTTTCTATAATTTTCACCCAAAGCATACACGGTTGGTCCTCATTAAACGTCTCAGTGGGGCAGTTATGATGAGTACCACAACTTATGTTTTGAGAGAACCTTACAAGGACCATTTATCAGGAGTACTGGAGTATTAGCGAAATGAGTCAAAATATTGATGGTTGAATAAGTTTGGTGTTTTATTGTGTTGATTCCAGAAGTTAATCAATTTTGGAAACAACATTTACCACAATAGTAGGACATCTGACGTATTTATCCCAAGTGTACTTGTGTTGCATGTTTAATGCCTGGAGCATTTTGTTTAAATAAATAAATTAATTAATATATAAACTCATTCTACTGATTCTTGGTTACGTTTGTATGAAAAAAGACAAATCAAAACTGTTGAAGGTATAAATGTTCATCGATTGTCTGTCAAATGGTTGTTTGACGTTAGGCGATTGCCATGAACATCGTTTTCGATTGCCACCGTTTTCTACCCAGTCATTTTCAAATCGATGTAACTTCGTTTGTGTACAAGACAGAGTCAGTTGAATACGCACTGTCTATCCAGAATACATTCAATTTTATCTGACTATCGCGAAAACGATCACAACGTGTATCAAACTTTAGGATTTTGGTCTATTTTGTTGTTTGTGGGGTTTAAAAGTCACAAATTTTGCATTTACGCCTAAACTACATGCAATTTAATATGGATTCAACGACAAAAATTCGTGAGGTATATCTTTGAACATATCTAAAAACCGTGAAATAGTTTCCCTAGGTTTTAACACATTCTTCTAGCTCAAAAGAGAGGTTTTGTCAGCATACAGCAAACAACCGCTTACGTTTTTTCGAACCGCGTTCTGGATTGCCGTGATGTTCAGGATTGCCGCCTACCCGGTGTGGTGTTTGTCGAGCCAAGACGCGAGAAAAAAAAAAACGCGCTTTATTAAGGTTGATGGATACACTTTCATGGGAAGCAACTTCTTTTTTGTCTACATTCTCCAGGGGGTCGATACTTAAAGAATTTGCTCCTCCAGGAGCAAGTATAGATAGACTCTGCTAGAGTCTTTTAGAAAGAAAATACTACCAATAAGTACAACTTAGAAAATAAGTTAGCTCTTACAAGGCCGATGGACAGACGGCCTTTGTCTGAAGCAAGTGTGAATGAAAATAAGCCAGTAAAAGTTATCTTATATAGCCGCAAGAAATTTCACGTGATCGTGACGCAGGTTAGCCACCGTGCATGTCAGATTCAGATTACGCACTCGTATCCATGTTAAAACGGCTGAAACGTCGGGTAAACCGGCATATAACGCCTGCTAAAACGGTTATATGGTGCGTTTTTGCCGACCATTTCGACACAAGTTCATACATATTATTTTTGTCTATAATGTTAAAGCCAAAGGATGAGCGCCATAATGCCAGTTTATCCGACGTTTCAACCATTTTTACGAGAAACGAGTGGGCATGGTGCATAATCTGACAGGGGTGGTTGGGCTGGGCGATGTTGCTGTGTAACTTTCAGTGCTAGGCGTCCTACTAATTCAGTTAAAAGTAGTTAAAAGGGCCGGCTGTGCTTGCAGCAGATGCGGGTTGGGTTTGTTCGGATTATTTAGTCCTATTAATCCTATCTAATCATTTTTCCCTCTCTATGTCTGGGAGACGACTCGATATACACTGAAATACTGTCTCAAAGAGCCGTGAAACCCAAAACATCCAAACATCAAGCACGGTGGCTAATCTGCATTACATCAAGTGGTAGTGATTGCTTCGGACTATGCTGCTATACACTGTAAAATACCGTAGATTTTACGGTAGAATACCTGGCAACTAGTTGCCAGTCCATTTCCCATTATTTTAACAGGCGCCCGTAAACATGGGTGGAATCATCACGCTGAGTAGGGTAGAATACAAGACCGATATTGTTTTGGTCATATAGTCCGTCAAGACTATAAAGGTATTTTCGAGTGCGGTCAGTTAGCATAACTCTACCATATCGAGGTTTCTAAAATGTTTTACAGGCAGACGCCCGTGAAAATAACGAGAAATGGACTGGCAGCTGGTTGACAGGTAATCTGCCGTAAAATCTACGGATTTTTTACAGTGTATTCTCTATCTTGTATCGCCAGTGTCGAGTAACAGCCTAGTGTTAGATTATTTCTCGTGACTATGACGCTTTGTTGCTCCGAGATGGTCGGGCTGTAATTGGCGGTATATGCTTGTTATAGCATGTGATATGGTTATGACGTTCCACAGGAGCTTAAAGTTCTAGTTTAGCATTTCTAACGGTTCTAGTTTAGCATTTCTAAACCTTGTCATCCAAAATGTCCAAATCAACACTGTAGAATATTACCGGGCCCATGCAGTTGTTCAAAGCATCGTTAGCTTAACGAGCTCGTTAAGAGGTCAAGTGTTTTATGATTGATTGTTTTGGGTTTCGCGGCCCTTCGAGACAGTATTTCAGTCGATATCGGGCCGTCATCCAGAGAGAGAGAGAAAGAGAAATGATAGACGAGAGAAAAAAACGTCCAAACAACCCCCACCCGCACCTACTGCAAGCACAGTAGGCCCTTGCCCTACAATGTTCCAAATAAGTGACTGAACTGAAAGTTATACACAGCACCACCGCACCACCCGACCCGACCACCCCCAAGTGTTAAAATATGACTGAATAGCCAAATACACTGATATTTTTTGGTGAAAATGCGAGAAGCTTCTCACTTTTTCAACAAAAATATTGGTATATTTGAGATATTATCGTTTAAAATTTTTAAGAAATGTTAACTAACGATGTCGTTAGTTTTGAACAACTGGTCCCTGGTCATTTTTAAATGACATATATCTTTCCGATTTTGACATTTTGAAGTGTTTTGGCGGTCTAAACTTCAAGCGCCTGTGGACGTTCTAAGTCGTGCTATGGCGTTCTCGGGCTGACTGAAATACTGTTGAATGGACATTAAAAGTCCCAGATAATCCATCCAATTACGCATAAACTCTGGACAATTTTTGCATTGTTTCGAACAAGACTACGTTTCTGTATAGTATTCTTGCATGCTAGTGTACTAATTGTAAATATGTTGTTCCTCATGATGTTATACCCTGTTATATTTGGTTGATTTGATGCTTAACGTCCACGGTAAACAACTAAGGTCATGTCGGGACGGTCAGTTAACCTAACCACACTATTCCTGGGCAGGCTTAGACCTCCAAAGCGGTTAACCAGTACTAAGTGCACATACTTTTGCCAGTAACTGACAACTGCCCTTCTTGAATCAGCGGAAGGAGAAACGAAAGTATGTGGCCAGACCGGGATTCGAACCCAGGACCTCTGACTTACGAGTCAGATGCCCTACCGATTGCGCTACCCGGCCCGGCTACCCTGTTATAACCTGAGAGAAATAAAGAATATATATGTACCCAATAACGCCCAGTGGACTCTTCCCGATTAAACTTGGAAGACTCATTCTGTGGCGTCTGATCTGGTTCTACATTGTTTGCTAATACCCCTTTCACGGGCCCGCCGCTGGGCATTACGCTGAGAAGGACTTATTAAACTGGAACAAAATAACGAGAAACAAAATATAGTTTCAAACATTTTTACTCAGCAATTTTCAAACGAAATAAAAATAAATATCTTAACAGTATCTACAAACTATTTCACAAATCTTTTCTTTACAAATACAGTGGGATGCACATTTTCCTGCATTCCATAAATAATTTACATATTTACACATACAATAGTAGTTCCTGTATTTCCATATATATGGGCCATGACGACAGAAAAAGTACTTTGATTTCATGTATGACTGAAGGAATCAGATCAGCCTTCGCTTCCAAGCATTCTTATCCAATTCCGTCTGCTCTTCGTAAGAAAAGAAATTCTAGGAAGGCAGATTGTTAATGCAAAATGCGTAGGTCTATTAGAGTCCTGCATGGCTATTCGAAAGTGCTTTCTCCAGTCATGGCTCGTATTCACTTCGAGACTGGTTTTCCCCGCACCCCATTCTAGGCAGTGCCATAGTCCTTATGGTTGTGAAAGATAGAAACAGAAATAAGATAGAAACAGAAATGATAGACTGAAACATGTACTTATGCATGTAAAAGGAACTCCTGGTACGGAATTTTAGTTGACTCTCATTATCTCAAACACATATATCTCAGAGTACTCCCTTATATCATAGAATGCGGTTTGCACACATTTCCTATTTTCTTTACATTTCATCTCCTGTTATCTCACACTAATGATATCTCAAAGTAAATGTTTAACTCCTGTTATCTCAAACTAATGGCGTCTCGAAGTAAATTTTCTGGGGCCAGAAAATTGACTTTGCGATATCAGTATTTTAAGATGAACTTCTACTTTGAGATATCGAGGTGACTGTATTAGACAATAATGTTTGGATTGGGGTTCTGGAAACACTCTCAGGAGAACCAACTCTATTATAAACACTTTCTTTTTTGCCTCTCCTGAGCTCTAGATAAGGGGGGGTATTTGGTGGTAACTAGGGACATTTTTTGTTAATTCTGCATAAAAGATATGTTGTGACCCCTCATCTGAACCGTCTTGATGAGACGGTTCAGATGCAGGGTCACAACATATGGTTTCAATGAGAAATAAGAATTATCCCTTATTATCTTCAAAAACTCCCCCTTATCCAGAGATCTGCCTCTCATAAAATTAATTCGCTTCTCTTGTTTGTCTAGTAAAGCAAGGCATAAACTTGTTTTCTTTGTAAAATTGGAGGATTAACGTGGTACGTTTAAGGCAGCAACATTTTTGCTGAGAAATAAAAAAAAATATCTACTGTCTCCTTATCATCGAAATATATCCGACCACAGGCACACAGCGTTTCAGAGTCGTGTTTTCGCTTGAATCATTTCATATTTCCACACAAAGCATGTTTATTGAGCGCCGTCGCCTCCAGACAAGCAAACTGACAGACACCTCGGTGGGTATCTCACTTCAGTAGTATAGGATGGAGTCTCATCAGAACTTCAGACCAAGTTGTTTGTATTATTATTAGAACCACCGTCTCGGCGAGACGGTTCTAATGAGGTCACAACATATGTTTTTTATGGATAAATATAGACAATTTTTCACTAAATTATCACCGTTAGCCCTTTTTATCTGAAGCTAATTATTTAAGCTTTATGAGAAATGACTTTTTTTTATAAGTACTGTTGTATACATGTAGTTTCGCTTTGTTCCATCGTCTTCCAGTTAGAAACTCAAATACAGACTTTGGCGAAAGAGACGAAAAAGTCGAAAAGTTCCTTATGTTACAGACCACATTAGTTAACAAGATATTCCCTTCGAAAGTAGGGACACAAATCTCTTATCACAGTCAGTACTGCACAAGTGCGTATGAGCACTTGACTTCTCGGCGAGCTCTCGCTGATTCTCGTATTGCATCGAGACAGAATGTCCATTCTTGTTACAGCCTACACATTAGATGATCACGTTTCTGTCACCAGCTTGAACTGTTCGATCTTTCGTATCCCTGTCTCCTCGTCCGGCTTCAGTAGTGAGCTGGTGAAAACTGAAAAGAAGAAGACAATATGGGTAAAATGCAGTTCAAATTTGACTGAAGTGGTTGCAATGATAATTTCATTTAGTTTCCTGCATAAACTCTTCCTTGCGACCTGTTGAAGGAATAAGTCGCATCACGTGAAAATCTGGCTTTAATAACCCGTAAAGCGCAATAATAGCAGACGACAAAATTTACGGAAATGTTGTCGTCTGCTATTATGGCGCTTTACGGGTCAAGTCCAGCTGTATTATACTGAGAATTCAAAGACTAGATGGCAAACGGCGTAGATTCAGTACAGTTGTTTGCAAATGCAACTCTTTCCATTTTTAGCTCACCTGAGCCGAAGGCTCACAGGTGAGCTTATAGTATAGGCAGGCATCCGCCGTCCGTCGTCCGTCGTCCGTCGTCCGTCTGTCAATGTTTTCAAACGACATCTCCTCTGAAACTACAAGGCCCATTGTTACCAAATTTCATATACAGCATCTATAGGCAGGGGGAACCAATAATACTGTTTTTTATCCAAATCCCTTTGGAACTTTGGTTGCTATGGCAACTTAAAGTTTCCATTGACTTGTATGGGAAAAATTGAAAATTTGCATTTATTGCTATGTCACTGTAGATATTTTGACAAATCTTTTACAGAAATGTTCCTTGAGTGGTCCTCTATCAACCACATGAAATTTCTATAAATTACACTATTTGGCTGGTTGCCATGGCAACCAAATGGTTAAAAAATTCAAAAATCTTCTCCTCAGAAACTATGCAACCAATAAAGCTTAAGCTTTACAGAAAGAATCTTAGTACTAGCCTCTACAAAAATACTGTTTTTCTTGGCAGTTGCTATAGCAGTTTGGTTGCTATGGCAACTTACAGTTGCCATTGACTTATAATGGCAAAAGGGAATATTTGCATTTATTGCTATGTCACTGAAGATATTTTGACAAAACTTTTATAGAAATGTTCGTTGAGTAGTCCTCAACCAGTCTTATTAGATTTATGCAAATTGCACAGTTTGGCTGGTTGCCATTGCAACCGAATGGTTAAAAATAGAAAAATATTAAAAAATCATCCACACAGAAACTATGTGGTTGATAAAGCTGAAACTTTACACAAAGGATTTGAGTACTAGCCTCTACAGAATAGTTGTTTTTCATGGCAATTGCTTTAGCAGTTTGGTTGCTATGACAACTTATAGTTTCCATTGACTTATGATGGGAATAATGAAAATCCGCAATTTTAGCTATCTCACTGCAGTTATTTGGAATTTTTTCTACAGAAATGTTTCTTGAGTAGTCCTCTACGATTCATATGAATTTTCTCCAAATTGCTGAATTTGATTGGTTGCCATGGCAAAATATAGGGTAAATTTTCAAAAAAAAAATCTTCTTCTCAGAACCCATATGGGGATGAAGCTGATATTATGCAAACGTGTTGATGACAGTAGCCTCTACATAAATTTTATTCTTTTTCTTCTAATCCCATAAGAACTTTGGTTGCTGTGGCAATATTAAGTTTTCATTGACTTATAATGGGGAAAGTGGACATTTGCTATTTATTTCTGTGTTTTTGCAGATATTTTGACAAAAGCTTTACAGAAATGTTCCTGCCATATGAATTTTTTTCCAAATACCTGATTTTGATTGGTTGCCATTCAGCTGAAAGGCCAAATTTTCATTTTTTTTTTCTTTCTTTTTTTGCCAAAGATCTTCTGAGAAGCCATTAAGGGGGATAAAGCTTTTTTTTGCGTAAATGTTTGTGATATTATCCTCTACATAAATGGTGGTTTTTTTATTGCTGTTGTGCATGGTGTTTTGTTGCTGTAACCTCAGTGCTCAGGTGAGCGATATAGGGCCATTGGCCCTCTGGTTAAATATTAGTTCATAAGAGGAAAGCGAGTCTTATCATAGTCTTCCCTTTTCGCATTACAGTAAACTCTCGATATCTCAAAGTCGAAGTTCATCTCAAACATCTGACATCTGAAAGTAATTTTTCTGGTCCCGTAAAATTTACTTAGAAATACCATTAGTTTGAGATAACGAGAGTTGAATTGTAAAGAAAATACGAAATGTGTCCAAAATCTAGTCTTTGATACAAGGGGGTACTTTGAGAACTCGGTGTTTGAGATAACGAGCGTGAACTGTAACAGTCTATGGTATCACAGTTATCAAAAGACATTTTTCTCATGGCGCAGCCAAAAATTTTTTTTGCCCTTCAAACTTCCTTATTTTTATCATCTGTGGTCGTGAAAAAATATCAACCTCAGTAAACGGGAATGAGGAAGAACAGATTTCGAAAAATGGAATAAAAAAGAAAATGTTTCAAAATATAGTTTGTATTCTGATGCAATGCTGATAAAAAGAACCACAGCTCTTAGCAGAGTGGGTTTTGTAGATAATTCCGGGTATTTTTCTTATCTCCTTTAACACGTAAGGCGGTTAGGGTCAGCAAAATACATGCATGCGTACATGATATGATAGTCCCAGAACAATCGGAACACCGCTCGGCAAATTCCGTGAATCAACGGAATTGGCCGAGCGGTATTCCGAATGAGTCCCAGACGCTCACCATTGACTGTAGCCCAGCTGTCAGGGTTTGTCAGACAATGGAAAGGAGGATCTATTGGCCAGGTTTTTATAAAGAATCAATAAAAGTATCTCATTCCACCAAAACTTGTCCATATTATCAGGGGCGTAACTAGGGGCAATTTCATAATACGCACAACCATGTTTAATTCTCTACTTCTTGAAGGGAAAATACGTATTTCAGCCTCTTTGGGAGTTGGTTTTGAAATCTTATCTAATTTACAAACTTTCAGCATGCAAATATGCAGGTGCGTTTTGAAATTTTGTCAATTTTGACAAAATTTCAATACGCACTTGCGTATTTGCCGTATACGTAGCTACGCCCTTGATATAACCGAGCTGCCGAACAAGGAAAAATTGATAAGATAGCAACCATACAATAGCGACGAGTTCTGTATAGATACAAAAAATAAAAATAAGTCCTGTGAAGAATGTTTCAATTATTTGCATATTGACAAGGGTAGTTTAGATGAAAAACCGATAAAAGGACAATATAAACTTAACATTACTTGGTTCACCTGCTACAAGTGGTATTACAAAGGCTGTCAAAACATTTAAATACTTGAAAATGTTTCTACGGTGACTCAAACCTTCTTAAAACACGCCAAAAACAAAGGGCGACTTGAATGGTCACTGGGTCATTGTTTATCGACTTCAAGGGCTAGGAAAATGTTCAAAATTCTTTTAGATACAGCTAAGGTTGTTTCAGTAAAGGCGATCGGTAAAGCACTTGATCAGACTTATAGTGCTCCAGATAAGAAGGGTTAACACGGATAATTCTGAGCTAGTCGGGGTCACACCATATGATTTGAGAAATAAGGAATATTAACATTGAGAAATAGGAATTTCCTATTTCTCAATGTTAATATTCTTTATTTCTCAATGAAATCATATGTTGTTACCTTTCATTAGAATCGTCTCGCCAAATCAGTTGTCATGAGTACCACAACATATGCTTTTACCAAGAAATCTTGAAAAATTATCCCTAAATCATAACCATGCCTGTTACCCTTTCTTAACTGGAGCACTGTTTTATTGTCTGACTACCAGAACAATTACAGATTTGCGCTTAGTGTCTTCTTTTGTTTGTACTCTTGCTTTTTTTCTGTTCTTTAATAATGATAGTGCTGCATTTCAACATCTAAAAAATTAACTGAATGTCAGAGAGAGAGAGAGAGAGACAGAGAGAGAGACAGACAGACCGAGAGATTATTCGTACAGTTTTTGTATGTTAAGAGAGAGACAGACCGAGAGATTATTCGTACAGTTTTTGTATGTTTAAAACATACAAAAACTGTACGAATAATCTCTCGGTCTGTCTCTCTCTACTGTTTAGTTGATTTTGATCATACACTATATTTTGAGAAAGTTGAAGAAGAAGATAGATTTGTAACCTAAGACACCATACATTAACGTTTGCTATTAAGTTCAAGCGACAATGCTATCGGGTGTTTTATTTCGTTCTATTTCATCTTGAAATAAACTGATTCGGTAAATGCCTGTTGGCCAAACTTTTTATCAGATTAATCAGCGTCCAACTGGTGTCATCTTAAACTATTAATTTATTTTTCAAACAGTGTTTGTACAGAAGGCGAGAAAAGTGTGTAACACCTTCTTGAGGTGCAAATGGAGACCCAATGGACGTTTCTAAAGTGACCCTGTCTTGATAATGAGGTTAAAATACCTAAGAAGAAAATAATTATGCCCCTAAGCAGAGACAAGAGGCTACTAATCAGCCAAAGGGACTAACAACGTTAAGGACCCATCAAACTAAATTGACTAGGCGCCCGGCGCGCTTCTGTGACGGGGGACGATAGAAATCTTGTTAGGGTGTACAAAAGAAAGTGTTACAATGCCCTCTTTAAAGTCACTTCAAACCGCTACTTTAATTTGCAACATTTCAAACTTTTAATACATCAGTAAATTGGCTTTTGGAAAAACATCGACCTTTCAAATAATAGAACATTGTTATCTCAATTTTATTATTTTTTCTCTAATTAAGGCATTAATTTTATGGTATCGGGTGAAACCGTATGAAGATAAATACGTGAAACGAGGTTGACTACAACCAGAGTGCTAAGATAGGTATGAGGAATTGTACATGTATTTGGTGATTGTTTTCATATGCCGTAAGAAACGTTAATTATTGCATTAATATCGGTGCCACGCACTATTAACAGGCATGTTTTAACGAACACAATACCGTGTATTTACAAGGCAATTTACGTGCTGATAATGACCTGCTTGGCATTTTTTTCGTATTCAAGTTTGAGGGCAATACTCCACCAATACAGAAGCAATTGGATAGTTTGCAGTTGCAGTTATCGATTAAAAAACTCTATGCAAGAGTTATAAGCAGGTGACATCAAAGTGAAAAAATACACACTTGAGCTATCGGGGCTCCGTTAATGCATGAAAAAACATGTTGATCCCTATACTGAATGGTTTCGGCGAGCCGATTCTTAAGAGGGACGACAAAAAATTGATCCCAAACTTGTGTTTCTGCCAGCAATACTGTGATTGAACTTAAAAAGTCTTTAAGACTATAAGGAACAGGACACACTGAAGGAGCAGCCATGTTAGGCTTTGATAGTAACAACTAAAACCTATTAAACTGTCATTAGTTTGTTTAAACAGTAGTAACAAGAAAAAAGTACGATTTATATCGAAATATAAACCATCTGTACCACGCGAATAAGTCATTAATTCGACGATGGTGTATGATATTAAACTTAGATATATGAAATTATTGAATCTTGACAGTTTTACCGTCAGTATCATAAGGGAGAGATCATCATAGATGATTACGAGAAAAGATGCTTCAAGTGCGAACAGCGAGGACTCAGATCAGCCCGCGCTTATGCGCAGGCTGATCAGGCCCATTGCTGTTTGCAGTCACAAGATTATAACAGTAAAGAGAGTTGGATATAATATTAAGGTGACTGGATATGCTTTCAGGAGAAGCAACTCTGCCATGTTCATTTTACCTCTATTTTAAATTGGGATCGACTTTTAAAGGAAAGAGTTCGCTCCTCTTTGAGCAATTCTTTCCTCAAAATGTTTCTCAATTCCGAAGGATCTCGTCTTTTGGGAACACAAACAAAACGTCACAAAAGTCCGGCATTTTGATGGAAGAAAACATGGAGGTGTACCCATTTACCTTTACCGCAGGTGCTATAAGATACCTTTTTGTCGACAGGACTTATGTATAAAATGAATGATATGAAGCTTTTTCAAGGTTATGGATATATATATGCTCAGTTTTTACCCTGTCATCATAATGTTATTGTACAGAGTTTGCTAGCGTAACTTATGAAGGGTGGAACACATTTTCAAGTTTAATTTAACAAGTGTTGAAACATCATGATTCAGCAAAACTTTTCTTAAAATTTCAGGCATGGCAGAACTTGATAAAAGCATATTACATAGTTATTATCATCTAATAACCAACCCACGCTGCCAGGAAAAGTTTAACTTAATGCACGTTCAAACACTTTTTACAGTCAAGATCTACTTGTGCGTTCGAGCATTGGTCTGTGTGCCTAGAAATGGTTGATGCGCTCGGCCAATTCCTGGTCGGTAAATAGCTATTGGTCGGTAAATAGCTATTGGTCGGTAAATAGCTATTCATAGCTAGTATTAATTGTTACTGTCACCGACGTTAAATAAATTTTGACTTTTGACTTTGACTTTGTAATCAGAGTTGATTCACGATTTGGCTGAGGGGTGTTCCGATTGGCTGCGCAGCGGTGATTCGTCAAACCCCTATTTAGTAGAAGCTGATATGATCGCTCCGGTGATTCGATAAACCTGATGAACAGGTGATCCAAGTTTCTTGTAGTGACTCGAAAATTGAAATGATATACATTTTTCTTTGGTTTGTTTGAAGAGTTATATTTTACGAAAGACAATTACCATAACATTTCATTCACGCTAAGTATCGAAGCTTTGGAATTTTTTTCTGACGTTTTGGTACAAAGAAACATCTCTAAAATCTTGATCTAAACGCTCATATTTAGTCATTATTATATCGAATTTCAAATATTCTTTACAGAACGAGCATGGTTAACATTATTGACTCAATTTAAAGACTAATTAAATCACTAGCCGTCAGGATTACAATGGCTACTTAGAACATGACAGTTGTAAATTGCTGTCCAAACTATTCTAAGGCCAATATCGGACCCCACAATCACAAAATACCACAAATATTTCAATAACAATACCCTCTAAGAAGAAAAGCCACAACATTAATTCATCAAGCTAACTGTGGGAAGACTGGAGAAAAGTTACACAGGGTGTTCTGATTAGACCGGAAATCAGGGATCTCTTTACCTCAACACAAAAGAGCTACTCTTCATGGCGATGACTGACCTTATGGCTCAAATGAATTAGAACGTTAAACGTTTGCTATAATATGAATGGTTAGGTTACCATTCATTGAGAGAAGTGCAAGCATGCATTCAAACAAGTCAAATGTTCGCTGCATCAAAAGAATCAACGGCTTGATTGAGGAGATATTGAGTACAAATACATAGAACAAACATAGAGACCCGATGGTTAATACATTTCCATGCGTGATTTGGGGACATTAACAATTTTATGTATCAGTGAATCACCGTATAAAACTTGTTTGCACTTCCCTACAGTATGCAATATTCCATTCAACATTTTTATTATGAAAAGTTTTTTAGGCCTATAAACGGGGCATTTTATGAAGTTGAAATTTAAATTGAATTTCCTAACATCAGCGTTAATAGTATGTTATGGGCGTAGCAATACAGAATGGTAAGGTGTCTAGAGACACTTTCAGGGGAAGCAACTCTGCCATTTTTATTTTCTTCCCTTCTCAGTGGTCAACTTATAAAGAGAAGAATTTGTTCCTCTTTAAGAGTAGACCCCTTTTAGAAGGGGTTGTTGCTCAATGAAGCAAACAGAAAGTCAAGTGTTGCCCCCCCTATTTAAAATATTGTAATGTATTTTAAACTTTACTAACCTGGATCGCAGATGATCTCTCGTTTGTTCTTCTTGCAGACGTAGCAGGTTATGAAGAGAAGAACCACACCAAGGATACACATGAAGACGAGAAGTCCAACCAACACCATAGTAATCGTAAACCAGCGGCTCCCAGAAATGTCGTCTGCAACAACCACTGTCGTCTGCTTAGGAACCGGAAGTTGGTGGGTGACATCAGTCTCGGGGTTAACATCAACGTCAGAGGTGACTGGCTGCTTAAAGACGGGCTGGCGAAACTGGAACTTCCCGAGAGGTCCACACTTGGTATCTTGATTTTTCCAGCAAGCACGCAAAAGAACCTGGTTGGCGGGGCAGTCTGAACAAGGTACACACTCCATCTTCTCACGGCTGAAGAACTCACCCTGAAGACACAAGTACGGAGTGCTTCCAGTACTTGACTGAATCACAGCAAAGACTACGACAAACATCAATCTGGCGTCCATTTTGTCTGAAAATGCAAACAAACACAATTGTAGCACGATCCCCAGATACCCAAATCTTTAGCTAGAGATACCCTGTAACTTGAGACACGAAATTGCACTTCAGGTTTTTTTTTTTTTTTTTTTTTTTTTCATTTTGTCTTTTTCTGAAATAATCGGATTAGCCAAGTATCGGAGACTATCAAAAAATAAAATCGGGGTTAAGTCAAGTTATTATTAGACTACCCCGTAACGTGCAAGGTCTACACTGGGGGTACTGCGCTATAAGAGAGATAGGGTCGGGTTCGTCTGCCTGTACGGAGAGATAATCCACGAGCTTTAGTAGATTATCTCTCCGTACAGGCGGACGCACAAGGCTCTATTTATGCTATGTTATGCCAATGGTTCTGTATCATAGATCCTGTACTTGACTAAGTTTTAATTTATTCTAGTGTATCGCTAGACTCAGTGAGCAGACGACGGAAATCTGGTGTGTGTGTGTGTGTGTGTGTGGAGGGGGTGAGGGTGGAGGGGAAGGGGTAGCTTCCTATTATTGTTAATATGGGGATGTGCCGCTTGAAAAGGTATAGTTTTCGTTTAATGCGTCTTTTTCAGCATCAGATTATGTGCTTCGCCACACTGCTAGACCCGTACATCTGCCCATATATTTCAATAGCTTACAAACAGCAGACGCTGAGGCAGCAAGAGCAGTTATATTAGACTTTCTGCAGATTAACAAAAAAGGTTAGCAGTCAGCGGTCTGCTTTTACTTGAAATGATATAAATGGGTATGTTTCGGTTAGGCTGTTTCTTTGACTTCCCAATCACACACCCCATGTCACAAAAATGCTTAATTTGCCCCGCCCATCCCCCACGAGACGGAAAGTATTGATTGAAGCAATAGGACTGATGTTTATTACAACCAGTCGGAAACAGTCGGAGCACCGCTCGGCCAATTCCGTGAATCAGCTGATTCACGGAATTGGCCGAGCGGCAGATTTACGGAATTGGCCGAGCGGTGTTCCGATTGCACTTAGAACTAGTCGTACGCATCAGACGCTGCAATGCCAAGCCAAAGTGTGGAAAAATGAATAAGCCTTTGCGCAGGCTGAGTGAGCTGAATCTTAACTTATTGGTACCAATCCGAGCACCGCTCGGCTAAATCCGTGAATCAGTTTATTCACGGAATTGGCTGAGCGGTGTTCCGATACTTTCATTTGGTGCAAGCCAACTTCCCAGTTCACCACACCAACTTGAATAAAATACCAAAGTTTAAAATTTCAAACACCTTAAAATCCCTGAATGAAATTAAAATTCTATTAAGACGTTAAAATTACAAATTTCGTCTTCAGTTTTCATAAAAGATTACCTATGTCATTATTCTTTCAAGAATGTTGAGATTTACTGAGGTTAGAGATGACAGCGATAAATGGCAGGTTTATCACGGTCTATAGGTAATAAGATACATTTGATGTGCGGGAGTTTTAGTGCTATTTTATTGTCGGAGTGACTATCCCTTTTACCTGTAAAAACGCCCAGGTATGCAGTTGCAACAGCTACAGAAATAGACGGCAACCTGGGCTTTTCGAGGTGATAACACTATTGGGATTTGTTTCTAGTCTAAATAAAGGGATTCCGTCATGTCTGGACATGTTAGATGATGTAGAGCTCCATCGGTTATAAAGATGGCATCTGGAGAGCTTAAGGGTTTATGGTCGCAAATCTGTTTTTAACTGACCGTATTTATTAACCTTTTTGCATCAAAATATGCTCAAATATATTTAAGCATTTACCCACACAAAAACATCAGATAGCAAATTTGATCTTGCCGTAGAAATGTCAAGGTCAACCAAAGGACATCATTTGAATAATCTTGGGCCAAACTCTTAAAAACTTTCCATCATTTGAACATTTTGGTAGAACTCGAGTACCGGATGCTGCATACCAAGTTTCAAGACCATCGCTCAATTGGCTCTGGAGAAAAATTCGTTCCCCTGCCCCCCACCGACCTGGACCGTTTTAACAAATGTTTGCCCCCCCCCCCCCCCTCCCCAAAGTCCCTTGAGGCTCTCTAAGAAATTTGGCTATATAACATAACATATTATCTTGTAGAACTCGAGGGTTCAATGCAACATACCAAGTTTCAATGCCATTGGTCAATTTGTTCTGAAGCAGAAGATTTTCACATGCTTTTACCATATATTGGCATGGCGCCATGTCGGTCATGTGATCTGGACCCATTTTAAACAAATGCTCTATATGTATGCTCTATATATATGGTCTATATGAAATTTGGTTACAATTGGCCCAGTGGGTTTTGAGGAGTTGCTTGAAATTGGTGAAATATTAGCCAGTCTATCAAGTGTCCCTCTAAAACAGTATATACATATATACAAAGATTTAACAATAATAATATGTATACATATATACAAAGATTTGAACAATCTTGGTAGTACTCGAGTACTTATGCAACAGCCCAAGTTTCAATGCCATCCGTCAATTACTTTTCGATCAGAAGATTTGAAAGATTTTTACCATACTAGTCATCTGACCAGGACCGTTTGAACAAATTTTCGTTTCCTCAGCCTATGGAGGCTCTAAATGAAATTTGGATACCCAGTGGCTTTTGAAGAGGTGTTTAAAATTCTCGAAACATGAGATCTGGGCCAAAGATCGAAGAATGACTTGGGCTTCTCGAATAACAGATATCAATAACTTACACATTGGATACCATAACCCAAATATCAAAACAAATATTGATGGGTATATGATTCGTTTAATAGACAGTCTGGGATATCCGTAATTAATCTTGCAAATAACAAACAAAACTACTGTAGTGTGGCTGAATAACTTGATGGTCCCGATATTTGATCAGCCCGGCTGATCAAATATCGGGACCATCAAGAAAAAAAGGCTTACCCATAGACTTTCAAGTCATGCGATTAATGAATATCCCATGTTCGGATTGTGTGGCACGCAAAATTCGATTATGTATGTCCATAATTCCATTTTTATGTTCATTTAAAAGTTCCATAACGCGGATAGTATAATCGTTTCATATCTTTTCAGATATCCATCATTTCAAGTGATATCTACAAATCGATATCGAGATATCAAATATTCAGAAAAAGGTTTTGGATAGCCATTTCACGATTAATGGATATCTATAGCTTTTGGATATGTACTAGTCAACTGACAGATATTTAATATTTACGTATCATGATTTTGTGATAGACATAATTTGACTAGCGATATCTGTAACTGCATTTTTGAATATCCATCAATCAGAATATTTAGAGAGATGAATATCAGATTTTATGGATAAAAATCACAATAACGTTGGATATCAATACAATATATTGGGATAATAGAATATCAAGAATGAACAACATTTGAGTATTAAATGGATACGTATCACAAAATAATAAATATCAGCATCAGTATTTTTTGAATCAATATTTTTTTCTCGCGCGTTTGCACAAATAAACTAAATGTGAAATTTAAGTATAACAGTTGTAGAAAGCATCTTTCTAAAAAATATTTAATAATTCGCGACAGAAATTATGACACGAACCACTACTAAAGTTTTAAAGGCTTCATTGCTCTTTCTATGGTCAAATTAATGACCGTGCTTGGTCAACTTAAAACCTTGTTTGTTTTTAAAACCGTTTTGGGTCATTAAAATAGTTAGCAAATAAAATATCCCTATTTCGATATTATAAACTTGTGAATAGAATGGTAAAAATACAACGTGCAGGCGTGGGACCCCAAAGTTAGGGTTACTAGAATTACCGGAATACACTTTATTACCGGAATATACCGGAATATACCGGAATACACCAAAATAAACATTTTTATTATCAAAATTAACTTAAATATCGGTAGAATAGATAAATAAGAACTATTTCCAGCTCAGATATTGCTATTTTTGCGTCTGTAGTGAGAATAAATGGACCAGGGTATGGGCCTTGGATAGGTATCACTGTGCAGATTGCAAGCTGGTTAGGGTCTTTGTATGGGTCATTCAATTGCCGGTTTTTACATGCAGCTGTTACTAAAAGACATATTTTGGATAATATTACATTTATTCTGGTAATATTATAGTGTATTTCGGTAAATAAAAATGTGTATTTTGGTATATTCCGGTAGATTCCGGTATATTCCGGTGTATTTTGGTATATTCCGGTAATTAAGTGTATTCCGGTATTTCTAGTAACCGCAAAGTTATCCCGCTTTTGTTTATACTGAATGACAGGGAACCAGAAAAAAATGGTATTTTGTGGATCAATTTGTCATTATCTATGAATAAGACAATTCCATAAACAACAAGAATGGAACAGAACAGAATACAATCGAACTAAGTCGCAAAACTGAACCACAAACATAGTTTGATCTATTGCATATAGAAACTCGAATAAAAAATCTATATAAAATAATAATAATTTTAATATATCGTCTACAACTCGTCTCTCAAACCCCTTTACTAATTATTAGCAAACAATTATGTAAAACAAACTATTGTGCGATAGTGCATATTTCGCAATCAATTTGAAGTTTTACAGAAAGGTAGACGTTGATAATAAAACATTTTTTTAAATCCTTCATCGTGTGTCAGTGAACACAGACCAGGTTAATAATAATTCTGTACTTGTAAAACTAGAATGATTATATTATAAACTAAGTGACTAAAGAGATAAACATAAAAAGAAATATTTTTTTACCTGCTTTAATTAATGTGATCACAATGTTAATATCCAGGAGAAACTGTAGACGTATTTTAACACTGAAGTGCACTAACAATTTGAATTACCTTTGAATGAATACTAGAATTTAAGTAGCGTGGGACAAGTCTTTACAGGTACAGCCTTGTCCGTGATGTCACAGAAACCCACCAATCAGGTGAGAGAAAATTATAATCTCAATTTTGAGTGATCTTCAAGCTTCAACAATCGACAGTTGAGCCCATTCATGAAGGGAGTGGGTCGCGTGAAAAGGAATCTGTTTTATAAATACACATGAAAACAAAGAGTTAGATCAGTCTGACTTCCTAGCAGTCCGATTAAAAAGTTTTATGTTGCACACCAATCTGCAAACGCCGCGGATCCACTCAAAACGCTAATCGGTTTGCGAAGTAGCACTGACTGGATTTGAGTATTTGCTATTCGCATATGACTTAAGGGGCCTTTTCCCGCGGCAATGATACCCTTAAAGATATTATCAATTTATCACCAATGTAACGCCCGAACAACGTAAATAATCGGTTTAAACAGGCCGTTAGATTGTATAAAGATATTGCTCATCATTAATTTTAGACAAGGAAAAAATATGGGCAACACTCATCATTTCAGTCAGTTTGACCTTTATCACAATTTTACAAGTGTCAGTCAAAAAAAAAGTCTTATAAGTAAAACTCAGGGGCCGTATTCATAATGCCACTTTAGTCGTTGCTATGCTGTTGCTAAGGCTAAATATCTACAAAGGCGATTCCCTACAACTATGAAATTTGCTCTGGAGGAACAGTCTCTTTGTAAGACTGTTCCTCCAGAGCAAATTTCATAGTTGTAGGTAATCTCCTTCAAAGAAATTTAGTCTTAGCAACAGCATAGCAACGACTTAAGTCGTTTTATGAATACGGCCCCTGATCTACACAGCATTTTATGGGTTTTTTTGCTAATTCATATGATGCAGTGTCATTGAATGTTTAACATTTGAATTAAAAGTTTTGATACAGGCCCGGATCCAGACCACCACGTACTGGTGGGGCTCCGGATAACTGGTGGGGCTGGGAGGTGCCGAAATATATGTGTGTGGGGTGGAGGGAGGGGACGGGTGGGAGTGGGGCTTGAAAATATATGACATAATTAGGGATATGGGAAATATATGTTGTGATATCTCATTAGAATAGCCTCGCCGAGGCGATTCTAATGAGATCTCACAACATATATTTTAATCTAACTAGACCCAGGTGGCGGGGCTCAAGCCCCAAAGCCCACCCCCTGGATCCGGGGCTGAATCATCCCACTCTTACAACGCCTTTTCCGTTCTTTGTTTTAAGCCAAAATGAAAGCAAGTCGTAAGAAAGTAAGAAAACATTAGCAGAAAGAAAGATAAAAAAACTCTTATCATAATGGACATTCTGGGTTGTATTACCTATATATTTTCTCAGGACATATTTAAACTATTTTTGATTTGTCACTAAGCAATAACAATGACCTTTTGCACGTTTATTAACTGTCCAAGTCAATGAAGTAAAGCTTTTGTCCACAATGTTATCATGGTTATCAATTGTTGTGAACGTTTTATTGGAAGTTCTCATACGAAGCTATAGACAGAGAAAAATTCCAAAGCCTTAAATAATTTTGGCACACTTTTATTTATTTTTTTTTGTATGCAGGTCTGCAAATAAAATAAAATGTGTGCCAAATCTTTCTCTGCAAGTAACAGAAAAAAAAAAAAAATAAAACCGTATTCCAAATCTGCACGCATTGTAGTGTATCAAAAATCATTAGAAGCGGTGGAATAAGCGGTGAAGAAAGTCTACTTTCAAGACTTCAACGGAAATTCCTACTTCCATTTGGTCTACTGTGCAAAAACGTCTATTCTCATAACTATGTTATCAAGGATGTTACGAAACGAAAAAGAGCAGTAACGAAACGAAAAAAAGTTATAGTTACCAAACGACCTGGCCATCAGTCGTTTGGTAACTATGACTCTGAAACGAAAAAGAGTCACAGTTCCAAACAACCTGGCCATCAGGTCGTTTGGTGACTATGACTCTTTTTCGTTTCGTAACCGCTCTTTTTCGTATCGTAACAGCCCTTTGGTCTGCATGCATTCTAGCGTTGTGTGAATTTGGCAGGGGAGTATACTGGCAAGGAGTGTGTTGGGACATGGCAGCTGAGGTACCTACACTAGACTGTGGCGTTATTATGCCTGAAACGTTAGAACCTTAAGTTTGGATAAAAAAGAAGGTGGACATAAGAAAGATGATAAACAGTATTAATGACTCGTTACGTCATAATCAACTCATAATGATGTGAATCAATTAAGGTGACAATGACATTACTGATCACCCAACTGATTAGCCCCGGGGATTGTCATCTTGACTTAAAGTTTAAATCGCCGACATATGGCATAGCAAGCCGAGTCATTTATGTCCTTAAAGCAATAATGAGAGTTAGATATATAATTAAGTATTTGAGACAGGTGCTCACACTAAATGTAAATCTACTATTGCTGGGCGGCCGATAGCACTCAAGAACAGGTTATTCTTCGTCAACGTAAATACTATCCCGTTTTTCCAAGCAGCCCAAAAGTCTATATACCTAGGTATATAAGTCTGAGTTGAATGGCAGGAGGCTGCATTATTTCACATTAATGGAAATATATTGAGTTCCAGTAAGAACTGCCGCCGTATGTTTGAAATGATAATATAATTAAAATATCTTCTTTAACAGATTTTCAGTTTAAGCATAAATAAAGTCAGTGACGGAATATCCAATTACATTTCATAATTTCAATGTCGTTTTTGATAAAACTCAAATCAGTGCATTCTGTTCAATTTTAGTGAACCCGATGTAGAGAAGGGGTAATTGAGAATTTCGATATAGTTATGAGTTGTTGCTAAATGACATACTAGTATTTTCTAGTGTTACAGTGTATGTTTTTCATCATTTTACGAAAGGAAACTACTTTTGTGACTTCCTATTTGCATTCCTGGAAGACGCAGCCTTCCAAAGCGGGGTCTACTCTTTAAGGAAAGAATTTGCCTCAAGAGAAGCAAATTCTTCCTTTTAAGAGATAACCCCAAATGAGGAGAGGGGCGAAAAACGAAAAAGACAGAAAACTGCCACTGAATAGTATAACCGCAATCTCGTTTGATCTAACTTATATCTGTAGCATAGTCGTGTACCTTGTATCACCAAAAAACTAAAATGGTAAAATTACTTGTTGTCATGTCACCTGAAAACGAAATATCTATGAATATGTACTTTCTCATATGCCACCTGCGTGTGGCCTGAGAATTTTTTAAAAGAATAAAGTTTTGTTCTGTTCTGAAAGTGACTCCGTTCACCTTAAAGAGTAGTAGTCGTTTGTCTTAAAAAATTGCAAACAGAATTACAGCCACATTCACAAGTCTTTAAAAAGCCTTTCAAGATATTTGTGAGAATGTCAAAGAGAACCACTTACTAGTAAGGTATTATAATCACGGTGTTTGCATAATAGGTGCCTACAATTAGCACTGACTTGTGAAAATATTTGTTGTGCAATCAAGTATTTTCTTTAATCAAAGGCACCGTTTGTTTATCAAAACAACACCTTTTCAAAAGCCATAAAGGTGTTAAAATGAATTTAAAGGTGTTAAAAGGGATTTATAGAGAAGACATTAAGTCATACTCACGTTTCTTAAATACTTTATTAATTATTTGAATGGTATGAGTAGAGATAAAAAGATTTCCGCAATTGTTATTGATAAGATGTATTTTAAATGACTTTAATACGATACCAGCTTTACAAAATTAACTTCCTTTCCCAGGCTGAAGTAACAAAATACCCATGAACGCATAAACACGAACAAGGTTTTTTTTTTTTTTTTAACAAACTGCAACAGGGTTTATTCAAACCCACACCAATACAATGTACCATGAAACAGTGTGCCCTTATAACTGCTGCCACTGTTAGGCCCAATGGCACATATATTAAAACTGTACCAATAAGTAAAAACGGTACATTTTTCATCGGCAACAAAACTTTGTTTTTCACAAACTTTAGTTCTTTTAGACAGTCACCTGCAACAAAATTATGTGTAGTTAAACTAAAATTTTCGAAGTTCTCTACAAAAGGACAAAGTTAACGAAAGTTGTGTTCATCTCCCACAATTTAGACATAACATAAAACGGACATTCTTGAAGCACTTTGGATTCCTGTAATTCTACCCTCTTCAACAAAGTTTGTATGCGGAACAGAGAAGTCTGCATGTAAACAAGAGCTGTCAGAAGACAACGAAGCGCGCCTAATGGGTGCCTGACTCTCAAGGCTACAAAGTATCCTGACTCAAAATATTGTTAACATATAGTTAACCAGGGGTGAATGTGGAAGCTAGTGCACAAATGAAGTTTGCATCAGAAGCTAGACTAAGTCAGTTGTTCCCTTTGGCATACAGGGCCGACTTGTAAGCCACTATCTGGACACTCTGCGGACACTGAGAGTCGGGACCTCGTGCACCAGACGGAGAGATACCAACTCAGTCTAACTTATAATGCCTCATGGTGACAAAGGGTGGTTCCTGGTATGGGTTTTCACACACCTTTACCCAGTACTAAGTCGGTCTGATGACACCCCCTTACCCTTTGCAGACTTCTCATGTTTCTTTTGGCCCCACCCCATAACCTCACCCCGAGCCTGAACCAGTTGTCAAAGCCTGGTCTCCGTATAAACTATTTCATCTGTGATCATTTAACTCTCTGGGGCAAGTAATGGTACCAGACTTATGTTTTTATTCCCATTTTGCAAGTGTTTAATATGACCTATTATACATTCTGACCCCTGGCCCCACCCAGGGGAACTCTACCACAAAGTCAAAGATGTTGGTCTAGGTAAGTATCATACTACATCTAAACTTTGTAGCATATAAGGTATCGAAGTTATGAGCTCGAAGAAAAATGCATATTCATATTGCATATTATTAAATAGTGTTAAAGGTATAAGGCAAAATCACTCAACCACGAATAAAGGTCAAGGACACACGAGTCTTCATGGATGCTTTGCTGCTGCTGCAGCCCAATGCTCCAGGTCCTGACCAAATACGAAGCAGGTACCTAGAATGAGTTTGGAGGTAGAAATCAGTAGACCGTGAATAAAGGTCAAGGGCACAAGAGTTAGCATGGATGCTATGCAGCAGCTGTAATTGTAGGGATATGTTTTTTGTCCAAGTATCAACTCTTTTTTTCTCAAAGGTATTATGAAAATTGAGAGTATTGCCTTCAAAACAGTGCCAAACAGCAAAGTCAATCAACCGTAACATATAGGACAAGGACACACAGTTGTGTGATACGGCTGCTGCAGTCATATGGATGTACATATGTACCAAGTATGATGACTGTAGCTACTGTAGTTTGTAAGATACAGAGTTAAGCATCGAGTTAAACGCAAAAATTAACATTGGTTAACCTGATCACGGACGCCGACGAGGACGCTGACGCAAACATTAACGCTGACGGATACTCTGACTACGACGCCGGGTACGAAGCAGGTACTAGACTAAGTTTGGAGGTACAAGCCTTAAACTTAAACCGAAAACTTTAACATCAAGATCATCCTAGATATTGACCTCTTTGCCCACCCTGGACAAGGATTCTTACTCATACTTGTGGATATGATAGTGTGTGGATGAAAGGAAGTTGGGGGGGGGGGGGTTCATAGTGATCTATAAATAGTATGAGGTCATTCGCAATGTCAGGCTGATCCACTATGCCAGGTATAATGTTAATTCATTAAATAGTGTTAGAGATATAAGGCAAAATCAGTAGACTAAAGGTCAAGGGCACAAGAGTTAGCTGATTCAAAGTCAGTTAACCGTAGCATATAGGTCAAGGACACGCAATTGTGTGAAACTGCTGCTGCAGTCATATGGATGTACATATGTATCAAGTATGATGACTGTAGCTACTGTAGTTTGTAAGATACAGAGTTAAGCATCGAGTTAAACGCAAAAGTTAACATTGGTTAACCTGATCACGGACGCCGACGAGGACGCTGACGCTAACATTAACGCTAACGGATACTCGGACAACGACGCCGGGGATATCGCATAAGCCTTCCTTTGCTTCGCAAAGCGCGCTAAAAATGACACTTAAAAGTAACCAAAAGAATCTGTATTATAGGTTTGCAAAATTTCTCATTTAAAGTATTTCTATAATCGAGCGGTACAGTATTGCAGCAAAGCGAAAAAGTCTCGTTATCAAGAATATTGATGGCATACAGCATAGCTATTTCGTCGGGCCGCGTAGCGCAGTCGCAGCGTGTCTGATTCAGTCGAGAAACAGAGGATACTAGGTCCGGCCACTAACTTTCGTTTCCCACTCTTCAGTATTGTCTCGTTATTAAAAATATTGATGACATACAACATAGCTATTTCGTCGGGCCGCGTAGCGCAGTCGGCAGCGTGTCTGACTCAGTCGAGAACCAGAGGATTCTCGGCCCGGCCACTTCCTTTTGTTCCCAGCTCATTCGCTGATTCAAATAGGGCAGTTGCTGATTACTGGTGAAAGTGCAATAAGTACCGGTTAACCGTCCCGACATGACAATAGCTGTTTACCGTGGACGTACAGCCACAACACAACAACAACAATACTTCACTAGGTCACATGGGAGTTGTCCTTTTGGCTTCCTTTAGGTACAGTACAGTTCACTAAATGAAAAGGTATGACATCTCTCTATCTGTAGAAGTGCGTTTGGTTTTGCCATCATGCTCCTTATATCTTTAGTCTTTTACTACAAGTCAAGTATCTACTGCAACCAACGTCCTTCTAAAGGCGATGGAAATCTGTTACGGTCAACTGTCAGATAAAATATTCCGCCGAAAAACTGATTTCTTTTGATCCAATTATAACGGTATTAAAACCGCTCAGATAAAGTCGCGGTAACTAGATTTGTGACGTCAGAGTCTCGCTGTACTCTGTCAACCTCGCGCTAACAATGTGACCGCCGCGGAAGTCGTTGATAATGTAGCTGACAGGTACCGTTAAGATAAATTTTGTGACTAGGATCAACTGAGCCGACGTCTATGAAGAAACGACTTTGATTGTCTGTCTTTTTAATATTTTGAGATAACGGAACGTTTCTGAACCTGCTCCAACAACGACATATTGCAGTAGTGGATTGACGCGTTGTATTACTGGCCTGATGGTTTGAGTCTTTGCTTTCATACAGACGGTCGTTATTCAAGCACCAAAGGGTGGCATAAGCTCCATCGTTTTCTTCAAGCCAACAGACCACGCGATAACCGCACCCACTGAGCCTTGAAACAGTAGACATGGTATCAGAGTGGCGTCGGTGATTGGGGCTACTGCTCAAATATCCACTCCCAGAAGGTTACCGCCCAAAATATTTGTTTCTGAAATGTCAGCTATGCATAAAAGTCTGCTTCCTAAAGTTTTCTGTACCAAAATGTCTACTCCAAAAATGTTTACTATCTGTAATATTTTCATGTAAAGTTTAAAGCCTAAAATTTAATAAATACCTTATAAGCCTTCAAATTCAGTTTCAATTTCTTAGCACCAGTGAAAAATGGACAGCATTGAAAAATGTATTGCCACAGAATTGCCTTAAAGATGACTGCACCGTCACAGAAGAAGCATTACAGGTACCATGTCAGTCGCTATAAAATACAAGAATTCCGCGGAACGCTATGTCGCACCTGCTTTGGACCTTCACATTTAGAACTTGATAAAAACATCATTTTGAAACATATTTGGTCAAAATCCATTCAGTAGTTTATGAGTAGGAAGGAGCACCACAGAACAGATCTTCAACCTTAGAATCCTGTATGAAACGTATCTCCAACATCAGCAGAATCTGTACCATGTCTTCATTTATTTCAAAAAGCCTTTGACAGGGTATGGCATGCAGCCTTATGGACCAATCTGCGGTTTGCCGATGACATAGACGCTGTAGCTGAGGAAGTCTTCAAGAGCAAACTAGAAGCTCTAGTTTGGTCAAGCTAGGATCCTTGCATGAAGCTGTTTCATGTCTTTTTTTTTTTTTTTTTTTTTCAAATTGACCATCCTAGATGGCAACCACCCACTGTTACTAAAATAGCGAAAACATGAAAACGATAATATCTCATAAACTATTTCTATTCTATTCTATTCTATCCCATAACCTTACTAGGTCGTTGGGGCACCACAGATGACTTCGAAACAATCCCTTTCCACCTTGTCCTGTTTTCAGCTGCCCAAGTTGAGCTGGCAAAGTCCATCCCTGTCCACTCTTTAATATTGTCTTCCCACCTCTCCTTCTGTCTACCTCTTCTTCTTTTTCCTTTCACTGTGCCCTATAGAATCGTCTTTGCTAAACCAGAAGACCTTGAGACGTGGCCAAACCACCTTAGTTTCCGTTTCTTGATTAGCAACAGGAGTTCGTCATGCTCTGCAATGGCTGCTTGGGTCTTTCTGCGAACCTCCTCATTGGCTATATGGTCCTTGTACGAAATGTTCAGTAGCCTTCGGTGGCATCTCATCTCAAAGGCCTGCGTTCTTTTCTCTCACTCTGCTGTCAGTGTCCGCGATTCACAGGCATACAGAAATATGGAAATGACAAGGGAGCGCATAAGTTTCACCTTTGATCCAAGAGATATGTTGTAATCTCTTCAAATTGGTTTCAGCTTGGTAAGAGCTGAAGTGGCATGTGCAATCCTTGAGAGAACCTCCTGTTTTGAGCCATCATCTGAGACAATTGCTCCAAGGTATTTGAACCTTGTTACGGTACCCAGCTTCTGCCCTTTTACCTTGATCTCCCTCTGGATGCCATCTGCGCTGTTCGTCATCAGTTTGGTCTTCTTAGCACTGATTTCCATCTTATACCTTGTGCAGGTTTGGTCGAGACTTTCAACTAGAGCTTCTAGTTCCTGCTCTTCTTCAGCTAGAGCGTCTATGTCATCGGCAAACCGCAGATTGGTATTGTTTCTGCCGCCTATGCTAACCTTTCCGTCATGTTCTTCCAGGGCATCAGACATGATCCGTTCGAGAAAAATGTTGAAGAGGATGTGTGACAGAAGACTTCCTTGTCTTACTCCAACTGTTGTTCTGAACCATTCTCCTGTGCTGTCATATATCAGGACTGCACTTGTAGCCTTGTCGTATAGCTGCTCAATGGTGCGAACTAGATTTGCACTGATATTGTACTTCCGCATGGTGGTCCATAGGGCTGCATGCCATACCCTGTCAAAGGCTTTTTTGAAATCAATGAAGACATGGTACAGATTCTGCTGATGTTGGAGGTACTCTAAGGTTGAAGATCTGTTCTGTGGTGCTCCTTCCTGCTCGGAACCCAGCCTGTTCCTCAGCGATTATCTCTTCGGCTTGTGGTTTAAGCCTGTTCAAGATGACTTTCAGCATGACTTTGCTTGAATGACTGATGAGACTGATGAGGCTGATGTTTCTGTAGTGCTGACAGAGCTGTAGGTTGCCCTTTTGCCAAACTGCCTAGCGAGGTCAGAAACGCTCAAATCAGATGCAAGTGGCAGAAGCGCCTGGAACAGAAATTAACCCTTAACGCGCAAAAAACAAACAAAAAAAAAACAGACCACAAAATTTACGTCGGCAGAATTTCAAAAAATGTCTCGTCCAAGCGATATCACATTGAGGATTCGAACACTAGAGGGCAAACAGTGTACTGGCGAGCGACCAGTGGTGGCCGTTTGCATTTTGCACGCGCAACTGCGTATTTGATCCGTCTCAGATTTGGCCATTTTGTAAGAGGAAACGAAAGAAACCCCCACAAAAAAGACTGGTTAAATTATCTCCCCGGAAGGCAAAAGGTTAACAATTTCCCAAAGCTACCCTCATACCAACATTATTGCCTTGCCGGGGATCACAACCCTTGATACACACATAATCAAATACAGAAATAAACATGAACAAATTGCTTTATAAATGATTACCTATGACGAAAAAGCATAACCTGCAACCAGCCTGCAAAAAGGCATCTTAATTCTTGTAAATGACAGCACACGTGTAACCATTATTTGAGCCGCGACACGACAAAACCAACAATGAGGTTGTGCGCCCAGCGTAGACTCAGATCAGCCTAGGCATCCGCCCTGTTTGACCAGACTTTTTGTTAAGTGCTCAAAGGCTAGCTAAGAATCTAAGCTACCTCCATGCGGACAGCGAAGACTCTGATCAGACTGGGCGGATGCCCAGGCTGATCTGAGTTTACGCTGGGCGCACAACCACATTGTTGGTTTTGTCGTGTCGCGGCTCATTTATGTTTGTTTTCGACGTAATGTAGCGTGCGCCTACGAAATGACTACGTCAGAGTTTTAAAGTCCGTTCCTGATTGTTGCTTATATTCTATCTGTGCTGAACGCGCTTAAACTATTTTAAATACCCTGACAAAGACCACAGACTTACAATAACATATCAAAGTTTAAATCCACAACAAGGTTTTGAAAAATGCATCGTTCAACGCATGGCATTCGTGACGGCCATCACTGGTACGCCACGCTCGTATTTCAATGCGTTCTGGTGACCTAGTTTGAGGATATGTCACAGGCACAAGTTATAGTCTATTTCAAAATATAAATCAGTATTATAACGACAGTTACCCCTAGTTTATTAAACCAAAATATAGAATCACTAATGACTATATGTCCGTTACAAGATAAAAAGAGTAAAAAATAACCAAAAAAAAAAAAAAAAAAAACCGGCCCCACTGGTCGCCTGCCCGTAGATCTAGTATATACAAAAAGCGTCTACTGCCATATGAAAAGATTTGTTTACAAATCAAGTAGGCTTTTTAACCAGAAATATCGTTTGTTTATCGAACCGACAGATAAGCTGTAAGATTGTGTTGTTGTTGTTTTGTTGATGTGGCTGCTGGTAAGCTCTATGTAATAAGGTCTAATCATTTGGGTGTTCCATGGCATCAATATCGATTTGGGACCAATAAGCGGACTGACATGAATACCCTTCCGATTTCCTCCGAAAGGTGTCGGTTGTCCCTCCGTATGGCACAAGTAACGCAGGTTTCCTCCGAAAGGTGGCATTATGGCTACCCACCGTGAATAGAACGTACGTTGGTTCTTTTGTCTTTGATAGACCCCGACCGGGATTCAGACCATAAGCCTACGACTTGTGAAGCAGGCGCTCTATACTCGTAAAGCTATAGCGGTAGTTTTTAGCTCGCCTGTACGAAAGGACAGAGAGCTATTGTTGTCACTTGGACGTCGGCGTGGGCGTGGGCGTGGGCGTGGGCGTCACACTTTAAAGTTTTACGTTAAAGTTTTTTATGTGATGGGCAAGGCACTGCAGGCGAGCTGTCCTGTACGGGGACAGGTCTTGTTGTATCAAGGGGTCTGACTGTGTGTGACTCACGATTTTGTCTGCCGGGTAAAAGGATCAACAAACCTATGAGGAAGTGATAATGATAGCGTTTTTACCGTGACATGTCACGAGAAACCATTCGTGACATGTCAGAACAGTTATGATTCAAACCAGCCTGTGCATATGCGCTTATTGATCAAAGTCTTCCCATATAATTATCCTCAGGATCCGTTGATTTCTTTACATACAGGAAAGACTCAGGACAGACTGCGCTGTGGCGCAGTCTGACCTGAGTCTTTCCTGTATGTGCGTGCTCTGAGCCACATCTCTCATGTCGATGTTCATTTACTAAAAGGGTAGGTTGACATAAAGATGGTTTTGTCCTGGGCCAGACTTGTGAACTTTGTGGTTAGTTAGGATAGTGGGTCTAATTGATGTAAAGAGGCTCGAACAAGGAACAGTCTACTGTTATGTAAGGAGGTCGAGAATTTTGAAAGACAGTAATTTAAAATAATTACAGATGAAAAACCCTTAGGTGAAAAGCCCTAGTCGACATTCACATACGCTGTTCTTTTTACGCACACCATGAGTTTAACACGTTCCACTGACAGACCAAATATAACCAGAAAAGGTAAAAGGATAAGATGAGCAGAGATTCACATATACCCCCGGCCAGTACCACGGCCTAGCAGGGAAAATGTAACGGAAATGTTAATGAACAGACAGCGGACGGAAAGACGAAAATTGAACTCCTATGGCAGAGTGTAACAAAATACACGTCTGTCGTTCTCCAACATTCAACGGACTATATAAAAATTTTTTAAGAAAATGAATGCATTAAGACTATAAGTGTATACATTACTAGGGTCGACTCTGGTAACTTCGGACAGCTGGTTAATTCGGACATAAAATTGCAAACAGTTAAAATCCAGATGAGCCGTCTCATCAGGATTTTCACTGTTTGCTCAGTTATTGGCTTGCCAGTATTCAAGTTGTTTAGTGATACCGAGTTATTTTGGGAAGAAACAATACGTCACGCTTAGTCGGAAAATACCAGGAGAGTGTGTACACAGTGAGTGTGTACTGCAACGCTTCGTTCTAAACTTTTTTAGGGCCGCAATTAAGCCAAAGAGATCGGAAAGTTCGTTCCGGTTCGAGACAGCATTTCTTCATTACTTTCTTCACAGACATAACAAACAAATACCTCGTCCGATTTTGTCTATTTTTATCCATATCCGATTTGCCTCATCTGCTAAAAATAACGATGAAAACTTTATTCTATTTTTGATAGTTCATGTTCTTTTTTTTCTTTTCTTTTTTAATATTTCCGTTAAAAATCACGTTTTTCTTTTACAAGTGCACTTGGCCACATTTCGTTTGCTTTTTATAAACTGATTGCATAAAAAATGAAACTCTGAATGCAATGCAAAGTATTTGGCTTTGCATCCTAAGAAATATACCAAACTTGTGTAAGAAACAGTGTTTATATATAGCTTAGCGCAAAGCATTAGCTTTTCCAAAAAAATCATGCAGCGGCGTTGCGAAAACTAGGCCTTAGGGCATCGCATAATCTGACTAGTCAGAGCAGCCGGCACACTGTCCAGCGCCGATGCATTCGTTGGATCTGATCAGTCTTTTTCGGCATATATATATTCTTCATCTTTCATGCTGAGGCTATCCTGATCAGACTGCGCTTATGCCGGAGTGGGCTGATCTGTGTATCAGTGTAAAATCTGAAAGAGCAGAGTTCAAGTTTATTGTTTAAATTTAGAAACAAGCGCTTTTGACGATTTTCTTCCCTTATCACATTTACTGAAAAGAGATATATTTCATTTGTTGGGAGTTCATGGAAATACGAACGCAATGGGTTCCGTGCTTTGTTGTTCCCAAATGGTGTAAAGCAAGTTATTGTCCCAAACAACAGCAGCATGCATTTTCTTCTCAGAGTGTCAAAATTTTGTTTCAGTCACTGCCACTGATGCCACCTAAGCCAAAAATGTACTTCAGTAAATATAAATTTATTGTCTTCTTTTGATGCCAAGTTCAGATGTGCCAAGATTCCATAGACATGGGTTTGAAACAGTCTTTCCTAAAATTTTGATACAGACTAAATGTGACTCAACAGCCGTGAGGAAAAGACTTGAAATAGGTCCATATAGTTATTTTCCTTGAAACATGCCTAAAACGGCCGGCCAAAACGTTGAAAAACTGTTGTTTGTTGTTGTTGTTGTTGTTGTTGTTGTTGTTGTGTGTGTGTGTGTGTGTGTGTGTGTGTGTTTAAATATTTTTTTCAATTTGTTTTTCAAACAAATTCTACACTTGTTTTTACCTTACACCAGTGGATAATGCCACCATTCAATAAGTTAGAAATTAGATACTTTGCTAAATAAAAGTTAGCATCAGAAAGTGCACTAACAATCGGGTTCACTTCAATAACAACTCATGAAAATTTCACTGTCTTAGCTGGGCAAGCCTTCCTTTTAAAAGGAAATTTTATTTTTGCTTTAATTCCAAACAACGGACATATAAATGAAACGATGTCACTGTCCGAATTTACCTGCTGTCCGAATTTACCCGACTTGACCCTGTATCATATTAGGTTCCGCCAGTTATAAAGTCCAACAAAGTTTTTGGCGCAAAGTGGTAGTCAGACGGTCAGATTACAATAAGCCATGTTATTTCAGTTATTTCTGCCTTTGTGAAAATTCAATTTTTTTATCTCTTTGGTGTTACAATGGTTCTTCGATAGCATGACTGATAAACAGACAATTCAGTGAAAAAGAAAACGAAATCTTATCTAGTTCGAAAGTATTATCGTATTCATCCATACTATTTGTTGTAAATGGCATTTTTCAGGTCTTTGTTTTCCATTTTCTTTGTTTTATTATTGCTTTAAGAACAGTATGACCGAAAAATAGAAATACAATAAATGTATTGTTTTTTCTTAAACAGAATATTTTGCGGCACATATGATGCCTATTCGTCCCTGAAATAGCGCAGCCCAATTTTCATTGGTGGTTGCAATTTGATATCTAGAATGTCAAACAAAGTTTTGGGTTGACGCAATCAGCCACTACTGTATTTTCGCACTGCTGTAGCCGCTCATGCCAGGCCCGTAGGTTATAAAACTTGAATACATTCTCAAACTCAAAATAAAACACACTGATTGGCTGCTTCCGAGCACATGCTCGGAAGCAGCCAATCAGTGTGCTTTCACGTGTGTGCAAAATAAAGCACACTGATTGGCGGAAGCAGCCAATCAGTGTGCTTTCACGTGTGTGCTTTATTTTGAGTATGAGATTATACTCAAGTTTTATAACCTAGAACCCGGTCCATGCAGCTGTAGAGCTCAAAAGAGTATGGCTGATTAACGTTAAGCCTGACGGACGAGTGACGACGTACAGGTTTGCGGACAGCAGCTGGTGCCTGATATGGTTTCATTCCCCGGAACATCTCTGGACCATTACGAATGAACTGAAATTACAAAACAAAACAAAGAAAAAAAAGTGAATGTGATGAAATTAAGTTTGTATAATAGCTCTTCACGCTAAACGTTGTTCAACGTGGTATGTGCCTAATATATTCTACTAAAATGAAGATGGCCCAGAGACAGCATATATGAGTCATTCTACAAAAATGAAGGAATTTGGGCTTTTTTGTTTTGTAAAAAATAACACAACTGATTTTGATTTGTTTTATTTCAATCTCAACTCTGAATATTTAACAACAATGAACCATTAATTTAGACAAGAGAATTTGCTTGAAAATACATGTTGGCTTATTTTGATTGCTGCCCTGTTTTAAAATGTCATTCCTGTTACCACAACAAGAAACCTTATTTCCTAAATGAAATGATTATCGTAGTTATTTTCTTCTTTCGAATCAAAAAGTTCCTGTTTAGACCTCCAAGTTTAGAAACTTGTTCAGAGGAAAAATTATTTGATACTAATAATATATTCAATAACTTATTATTTTACTGAAACAAAACGTTTTAAGACAAATGCCATCAAATCTATTTTGAGAAATTGTAGGATGAGTATCTTCATTTTCTGCAAAAGGTAGCTGCAGGCATCGACTTTCAAATTGGTAAATAAATGCAACAGCAGAACATTGGATTAATTTATATATTGAGCAAAAGTTGACTGGTAACAGGAATGACATTTGGTAACAGGAATGACAACAATAATTTTCAGCAGTAACATAAATGACAATATGACTGATATTCAGTATCAAGAATGACAGCTAAACTGAAAGATGTTAAAATACCAAAAGTACCTTGTAATCTGACTAACAGTGAAGTAGAAATCTGGTGAATATGTTTCAGATAAAATGAGCCCTTAAAGGCTCAGAGTGACTGTTCAGTTCATCTTTAAGGTGGTGATAATCACTGCTTTGAGGCAAAGACAAAAATTCACATAAAATGCTGAAAATTCAACAGATCTTCCCAAACATTAGCAGATGCCTTCTTTATGTAAAATGTGATTCAACCTGATAAAAGTGTACTATGAATATGTCATCCCTGTTACTTATTCTGTGGACATGTGTCATCCCTGTTACCGCGGCCAACAACAGGCTATTACATGCCGCTTATATGTTCTTTTGAATGTTATGTAAAAGACACGGCATATTCAAATTAGTCTAGCTGAAAGAACTATAAATGTCAAACACAAACATCTTTCATATTTTACATATTTAATTAAATTTAAAGTGTCATTCCTGTTACTTTTGATGGGTAACAGAGATGACAGTAACAGGGATGACAGTAACAGGAATGACTTAAAGTATGCAAACTCACACTTATTTTGCTTTCTGGAGGCAAAAACTTGAAAATGTTTACACAACAATATTGATGTCTATCATATGTTTTCAGTGTTTGTATTTTGTTTTATTTGCAGCTTTTTATTTTTATAGAAAGGTGGGTAACAGGGATGACAGATTACATGTCTTACTCACTACTTAATTTAGATAATTGTTTCATATTTACCTTTAAGCAAACTTTGCATAAAATAATTTAATGTTTTTATAAAATTGGCGCTCCTTACCTCACAAAAGTCCAGTGCAGGGTCATTTTCATGGGTAGTAACTCTGTCTAAACTACAACTGCAACTGCGGTAACAGAGTATGACACGAACTGCGGGACACACCAAAACAAACTTGACACGGCTTCAAATCAAAACCAATGGGTACACGACGCTTCTGTCATTGGTAGGTTTCTGTCACAGACTTTCATCATGTCTCTATTTGTTTTGTTTATATTAGCACTTTTTGTCAAACTGAAGTTCAACTTTCACTATTTTGCAGTGGGACAAGCAAATATAAGGGGGATAGCTCTTAATTTCTTCAGAAATAAATATGAACAACTGCATTAACTAGCCCAGTCACTATCGTAAATGTTAGATATTTGGTCACTTTAATTAAAACGCACTATCAAAGGCAAGATACTTGAAATGGAAAAAAGGTATACAAGTATTTAGATGAGGGACAGGAATTCCTCATCTTTTGTAGAATGACTCATATGCGTACACACAACGAAATAATGAAACGCAAAACACTCAGCAACACGGTGATCACAATCCTAGCCTATATAATAAATAAAGCAACAAAATAGACATAATGCAAAAAGGCCAAAAAAGCCCCACAAAGAATGAACAACAATAAAAACACTTCCTCAGAACGGTTACTAGTTAAAAGTTTATAGACCTCTACAGGAGAATGGGGGTGCTGGCTGGACTAACCTTTACCCTAGGTGGTTCCGATATACTCAGCCCCGGATTTAGGGATGGGCTTTGGGGCTTAAGCCCTGCCACCTTGGGCTCTGTGTCCGATATAAAGCAGGAACGAAGGTAATAAGGAGCACCTGATGATAATTTGAGATGCTATATCGAAATATATGTTATGACAGCTCATTGACAGCCCAGGCGATTCCAATGAGATGTCATAACATATATTTAAAGGTAAGCATCATATTATCTTGATTTTTCATCGACTACTCTATTTTATCTGGAACCCTGATTATAGCCTCTTTGTTCGGGCCCTAAGCCCCACCAGTTGGTCAGAGAGAGCCTCGCCAGCATGTTGTGATCTGGATCGGGCATGATACTCTTAACAATAACAGTGCCAGGAATAAAGATAGTTGAATTGACATTGAATTAATTGAATTAATCCTGATATGCCGCCATATCTGGATCTTCATTGTTCGTCCTCTCAATATGATACAGCCAACACGATTTTTTTTTGAAATTTAGCACACTCAAATTTTGTCGAGTCCTCTTTTTTGCGCTTTAAGAGTTAACTACAATCTAACAAACGTTCCTGTTTTTTAAATTTATTGAGCCGCGGCACGACAAAACCAACAAAGTGGCATATGCACCCAACGAAGACTCAGCCTGGGCATTCGCCCACTCTGATCAGAGTCTTCCATGTCCACAAGGAGCAAGCTTAGACCCTTAGTTATCTTTTGAGCACACAGCAAAAACTCTAATCAGACCAGGCAGATGCCCAGGCTGATCTGAGTCTTTGCTGTGCGCACATGCCACTTTTTTGGTTTTGTCATGTCGGTGCTCAGTTACTCTCTCTCTCTTTGACGAGGTAGACAGAAGCGCACCACAGCTCAGAAAGCCCGGCTTTTAACGTTTACCCGTTCACGAAAAAAATGTGCACACAGTAAACGTGTTTAATGTAAAATTGACGGGTATCGTTTTCAATATGATGTATTCCAAGCTCTTCAAATCACAAGAGGTTGAAGTTGGAGAGACCTTGACAACATTTGATGAGTATTTTGATGAATATTCAGAGCTCTAGATAAGAGGGAGTATTTGATGATAATTGAGGATAATTTTTCTTATTTCTCATCGAAACCATATGTTGTGACCCCTCACCTGAACCGTCTCGTCGAGACGGTTCAGATGAGGGGTTACAACATATGTTTTAATGCAGAATTAACAAAAAATATCCGTAATTATCACCAAATACTCCCTCTTATCTAGTGCTCTGGAATAATGACAGATAAAACCTGATGGCAGCGGAGATAAATGATATATTTTTCAATATCTTGTTTCGAGTAACAATCGACATTAAAATAATGTAACTTGAAACTAGCAATCAACGGAAATGCTTTCAAATTATTGGTTTCAAAACACATTTTAATAGATAGTGTTCATCATCCATTGCTTAGTTCGGCGCTTGTTTATTATTACCATTAGTCAGCGCCTTTTTAGCAGGTGTATAAGAAAAATAAACAGCAAAAATATGAGAGAGAGAGAGAGAGAGAGAGAGAGAGAGAATTTGTGTTGATGATCATAATTAATGTTGATGGTATATCTTATTCACAGTGGGTAATCTCGATAAACGGAGCCACTGGCTCCTCACCTTAAGTAAGGAGAACTTCCGTGTCACGCGCTGCTCTGAGTTGTAGCTGGGAAAAGTGTGCCAGCAAGATGTAAAAAGGTAAAGGTAAAGGTTTCCCATAGCCTAATAGCCGTAGGGGCAGTGGGGGTTAGAGACCCACTGTATCTTGGGCACAGCTGATGAAAGGCGGAGCCCATCCCTCTCCTTTCGCTGCCTTATCCTTCCCTGATTCGAAAGAGGTACCCATTTACTGCTGGGTTGACAGAGAGAGTTTTCCAGTCATCGTATGGCGACAGTGAGCCGCGAACTCACGACCTTACGGTGACTTTCTGCACAATAGCCGAGCCACTCTAACCACTCGACTACCGCGCCTCTCAGCAAGATGTAGGTCTGGCGTTTCTCGATTTTATCTGTTATTTCAGGGAATAAATGAAAAAAAGCAGAATGCTATTAGATTGCCATGTCATTTTACTGACGCTTCGTGCAGAGAAGGATGTGTAAAAATCACGTAGTGTGGCTCCGTTTTTGGAAAGCGGCTCTGAAGTTGGGGACCCAGTTTCATCTAGACCACAATTGCTCATCCCAACCCCGCACTTCGGTACTGACGTGCAGACTCGACACACGCAGACTCGCTCCCATACATGTACAACACTTTTTGGCTCACTTTACATATCCCTTCAAATAACACTGGAGTACTCAGTCATTCTTGGCATCTATGCATGAACTCTAAATACAAGTCCATCACAGTTCAGAAACGGAAGTTTTGCTTGTATATGTGTGTATGTTACAATATCATGAATATGGCTATGTTGTATACCAAATAAGACGTTCTTTCAAAAGTCAGGGAGTGCGTAGCTAACCAGTGCAAGGAGGCAAGCAACTCATTCACCAGTTAGTCAACCACTACCTTAGCACTGTGTGGACCTTGGATGAAATGTTAGTTGGGTGGTTTCGACATTTGTAAACTTTGCAATGATTCTGCAAAGAAACGCATATGGACAACGTAACAACAAACAAACTTAGGTGAATGAGCTACGAAAAAGTAAATACATGTAGTAAATAAGTAAATAAATAAAAAGAAAAAAATATGTAAATGCACGTGGCTATGTTCAAAAGAGCGTGAAAAAGCAGGTGAAGATCTGTTAATTTCTGAGAAATGGAGCTAAACCACGGGGGCAACACCAGTTTCCTTACCTGTTTTGTCAACCGATCCGGGTATTCGATCGTAAGCAACACCAATAACAGTAAATAATACCATTGTTGATAGCTGTAGATGAGCTGATACCTCTTACAAATGACTCGCTCGACAGCCACTTTTGCATGTATGGTAACTGACTGGCCCGGTCGACAGCACAGGTACGCAAATTCAAGCGCAGATGTTTATGAAATTAATGCACGTGAAACGATATTCAGGGTCAAAAGAAGATCCGTCTTGCGGAGACAATGTCAAAATATTTTGTTACAAAATGTCCTTTAGATAACCAACACCGTCAAAGTTCGGATTTCAAATAAGACCACGCGTTTCATTTGATAATTACAGCAAATCGAAATAAAATGAAAGTAATCAGTCAGCTTAGAATTCCCATTAACCAGCTCTTAAAATTCTCCTACCTTGAAAGTCAAAAGCGGTGTTAATTCGACAAAAATATTTTAAAGATGTCTTAACTGTGAAGAATGCTAGTATCAGGCGTCGCATGAGGAAATGGTGCTTCTCAGAGTGATATTCGATGCATCCGCGAAGTTGCTCGCTACAACTATTGGACCCGTCGGCCCGAAAAGTGAAGTCTTAAATCAGACTGCGCGTATGCGCAGGCTGATGTAAGTCTTCGCTGTTCTCACATGATGTCAGACACCCTTTTTAGCGAGCGAGACATTTGATCCTTTTCCTTTCGTCTGCTTTGAGTGACCGGAAATTGAGATAATTTATTCTAAAACGTTATTTTAAAACGGACAAAACCTGAGAAAAGGACAGCAGCGAATAAAGACGGAACAGCTGAATATTTTTGAAGGCTATTTATCTTGTCCAAACTTTAATCATTTAAGAGATGATAAGATCTCGTCTCAAGTCGTAATCTGGCGAGAACACAATAGTCATCTTTTATTTCCCGTGGAGCTCTTAACTTCCTAAAATCCGCTAATCCTACAACACTCTGCGGGAGTGCTTAAAAAAGCTGTGTAACATGTATTTTTAAACATCTTAAGATGGCAGATCAAAGACACTCTTAAAGGGATAAATGTTATCCTGTCGGGAAAAATGCTTTTACAGCGTGGAAAGACGAAAATATGGTATTTGCTTGTCAAAACAAAACAATATATTTTTTATGAAACCGTCTTGAGTCGCAAAAAGACAACAATTCTACCCTTACGATAAGTAAAAACTGAAAGGTCAATCGCAGCATCATGAGACCGTTATTTTTGTACCTTAGCGCGTAAAAAAGCAGCCGACAAACTTATGCCTCCATATTGTTTTTCTCATAGTTGTCTGTCTGTCTGTCTGTCCGTCCGTCTGTCTGTCCGTCACAAAGCGTGTCCATTCCATAACCGTTCAAAATATTCTCACGAAACTTGGCACAAATAAAAAGCACCATCAGACGATGTGCAATGGTTGGTTGGTTGGTTGATTTTATGCTTAACGTCCACGGTAAACAACTAAGGTCATGTCGGGACGGTCAGTTAACCTAACCACACTATTCCTGGGCAGGCTTAGACCTCCTAAGCGGTTAACCAGTACTAAGTGCACATACTTTCGCCAGTAACTGACAACTGCCCTTCTTGAATCAGCGGAAGGAGAAACGAAAGTATGTGGCCAGACCGGGATTCGAACCCAGGACCTCTGACTTACGAGTCAGGTGCCCTACCGATTGCGCTACCCGGTCCGGCGATGTGCAATGAACAAGAACCTTAATGAACAAGAACCTTAATTTTGCCTGCATTTTTACGGAATTATGCGCGTTTGTAGTTTTAGTATCAAAACCCGAAAGTCAAAAACTTTAAAACCGTCAGAGATATTTTCATGGAGCTTGGTACAAATAAAAAGCACCACCAGACATCAGACGATGTGCAGAGAAAAAGAATTATAACTCCAACTACACTTTTTACGGAACTATGCCCTTTGTAATTTTCAGTATAGAAAACGTATCCGCTCTGTAACTTTTAAACCGTTGCAGATGTGTACCCGAAACTTGGTACATAAAGCATCATCAGAGGACGTGCTGAGAACAAGAACCGTAACTCCAACTGCTTTTTACGGAATTATGCCTCTTTGTATTTTTTGTAACTTTAAACCCGTTGAAGATATTTTCACGAAACATATAACAAATATAAAGCATCGTGCGACGATGTGCAGAGATTAAAAACCATAGATCTACATGCATTTTTAACGGAACTATGCCCTTTTGTAATTTTCAGTATGGGAATCGTGTCCATAACTGCTGAAGATATTTTCCCAAAACATAATACAAATAAAACATAATACAAATGTAAAGCATCATCAGACAATATGCAGTGAACAAGAGTCAAAACTCCACCTACTTATTTGACAGAATTACGCCCCTTAGTAAGTTTTTGTACGGAAATCATGTCTGCTCGATAGCTTTAAAACCAGAGGCACTTGTAGCATAAAATAACCCCACCCTTGTTATCTATCACAAGTGATAGATAACAAGGATGCTTTTATTTATTTATGCTACAAGTGCCTGTGTTTAAAACTGTCAGATATGTTCCACGAATTTTTACAAAACTTGGTACAGGTGTTAAACATTGTCAGTTGATGTTTTTAAGAGAATAAGAACCATAACGCCACCTACGTTTTTGATGAGGGGATGGAAAGTGGGTGGGAGGTGGGAGTGGTGGAGCAGTTGTGTGTGTGTGTGTGTGTGTGTGTGTGTGTGTGTGTGTGGAGGGGGAGAGGAGGAACGCATGCACAACGTTGGTCTAACTTACGCCAACCTTATGTGTAGCGTGTTAATGGAGCGTGCTTCAAGCGATTGCTCTCTACAACACTTTTTATTGAAATGGACGTGGATTGATGGACACGCCAGTGTGCTGTTCTGTTCAACATGCGGTGTATTGGTTGGGCTGTACTTTGTGGTTACGTTCTTTTCCGGGTAACCTTATTTTGCAGTAAGGTCACTTATGTCCTCGCCTAGTAAACGCACAAATTACTGCCCAGCCTCCCCCATATCCTCGCCTAGTAAACGCACCCCCTCCGACCCCACCCCCACTACCAAGTCTCTGCAAATAGTTTATACCAATGGTCAGAATTGTACATGTATGTATGTATGTAGAGCATATTTTGCACCTTTTTTCTTTTGTTTTGAAATAAACTTAACTGGTGCCAGTTTATTTTTCGATGAAAAGTTTTTCTTCTGAATCTAATAACAGCGCTATTGCGACGGCAAGTTTTTTTTCTTCTTTTTTAAAATAGCAACAATGACCTTAACTTCGATCATAATGTGCAAAGTTGCATCAAAATCCGTCTGAAGTCGCTACTGTATAGAAGAGTGATTGCAAAAGGTGAACAATACGTACCTACTTTACACATACGAGCGAAACTCATGATCCCTTTCGTCAATTACATAGGCGGACGGAGGGATACAATTTGATAGCCCCCCCCCACGCCCCCACCCGACTCTGAATGGTAATACTGGCTAAAGCAAAATCTCTAGTTTCCAGAGGTTTGCCTCTAAATTTCCATACATATGGGCCAAGACTAATGAAATGTGTTTGGCTGAAACGGTCTTTTTTATTTCGACATTGTCATAAAATGTTCCTCCACATCTGTTTAAACACCTTTATTATCTGTCGTCTGCTGCAAACCGTTACCATTGTCTTTTCCCACACTTCCGTTATCAGTGAAAGAAGACAACGCTACTGACGGCAGGTGTGGAAAAGCGATGCCCAAATTAAGGACCCACTTGATACCCATTTCATATTTAACCCCAGTGTAACGGTAAAAAGATAAAAGAGGGCGAGATTAAATTTGAGGTTTTCATGAATGATTAATCGCGGATCAAACAATTTTAACATCCAATTTGATAAGGTATATGAACAATGATTTTATCGATTTCCAAAATTGCGGTTGATGTTAAGGCACTGGTGCGAATCTCCACAGGCACGCGACAGACAACATCTGTCGGCTGCAAATATGCAAATGAGCTGCGCGTGCCAGCTGCCGGGCTCCAAATTCTGCCAGTCAGTTAATAATGATAGAATCTCACAAAGTTTTTCGTTTAGCTTGAAAAGCCAGCTGGACCAAATTGCCGATTTACGTTGGACTAAAGCTAATAGAGCCAGTTTCCATAGCCTCCATGGTTGCCGTAGAGGCTATGGGGCTAGAGGCCCACCGTATCTTGGGCACAGCTTATGAAAGGCGGAGTCCATCTTTCTTCTTTCGCTGCCTTATCCTCCCCTGATTCGGAACAGGTTTCCTTTACTGCTAGGTTGACAGAGGGTTTTCCAGTCGCCTGATGGGCCGACCCGGGTTTAGACTGACGACCTTTGAAGGCTTTCGCACCATAACCGAGTCCATGGATAACTTTCGACGCCACTGTTTAAAATCGATAATCGATATTCGCGAATCGAGTAGGTATTGATATGGGCAAGTCCTCTTATTTTTCCTTATATTCAAATCCATTTTTCCGTGTTCATTTTGAAAACCGGCACGTAATACTCATATGAGGGTGTATACCGTATGAAGAGATAGATAGATAATTTTTGAAAAGACTGCATAAGAAATACCGCGGTCATGTTTTAGTTTAAGTTGACTACCCTCAAAATGTTTAGAATATATAGTAAATCATGACCTTTTTACTGCGTTGATCAAAGTTTTTACCCGCATATGACTCTTTTTTCCATAAAATGATAATTTTCCGTGTTCATTCCGAAAACTACAATTATTCAGCATTTCATTGATACAATTTTTATTGAAATAGGAAGTAAAACAGTGCGGTAATTTTTACATTTTCGATCAGCACCCTTATTTTCTATGCGGACGCGTTCAAACCACTCGACCACGGCGCCTCTCTACGTTGGACTTAATATTCACGGCGGGAATCGCTCTCCTTCTGAGAGAGGAACTTCCCGATATGAAGAAGTGACTTAATTGCTTTTACACGAAAATTCTGGAACATATTGAATAGTTTAATTCTAAAGTTAAACTTTGTCAAGCTAGAGTCTAAGATATATAACTCACGGGCATGATAGTCAGTATAGCCTATATGTATTGTGCTGGTTGGGTTACATTCAGTTATCGGTATACAGGTAAAAAGTAAAAGGAAAGTTTTCCCATAGGAGGGAGTGGGTGGAGCGGTGGAGGGGAGTAGGGTGGAGGCCCACCGTATCTTGGGCACAGTATCTATCTTATATAAAAGTGGCATGCTGAGGCACGGAATCGGTTGGAAATTTACAGTGAAAATTGTCGAAAAAGTGCATTTGAATAGGGTGTCTGGTATTCTAGACTAGGCTAAAAACAAGTTACAGAGGGGTTTTCGGCACGAAGAACGCTTCACCAGCCGTTGGATCTTTTCTACTTACCGCAGCCAATGCTGAATCCATTGATGGTGTGATACTACTGAATACTATATTCATCGATGCCAGCACCGGGCAGCAAAGCTTTTGATGTTGTGTAAGTCCATGCTGGAAAAGCATATAACGCTGGTGTTACTGGACGTAAATGAAACTTTCTTTATAATTTGTAAACCAATCTTGGATCTTCGGTTAGATGGGATAGTGAACTGTCATGAGTATCATCTGCATTTCAAGTATGTCAGGAACAGAACAGAACAGAAAGTTTATTTAAAAATAGGGTGCGTTCGGGGTTCTGCCAATGTCACCATTGCCATGCCAGTGCCGTTCAGAGTTTCACCATTGGCACCACTGGCTCTACCATTGGTATCAACCATGCATTGTCTGCCAATACTGCAGACAACTTAGGGCGTGGGCAAATTACCAACGCCGGAAAATTGCGTCATATGATATGGCGAATTAGTGAAATCATAAACGCTCGGGTTGAAACAGGAGAATAAACATTTTTTCCACACCGATGAAAGCAAATTCAAAAGAACTAAAATTTTCTTATTGCAGTTAAATATTGGGTCCGCAATGGTGCCATTGGCGCCATCGGCTCTAATACTAATACGATACTGCTCAGGGTTATGCGGTTACCAATGGCAGAACCTCGAATGCACCATAAACTATACAGTTTCTAATCTATCAAAAATACAAGTTTTTGAATGCATACATAGATCATACAATCAAACATTACACGATTTGGCGCTGCTGTTGCAGTAACAATGCAAAATTTTTATTTGGCCTCTACGTTGGCTCAGTGTTACGAAATGGATCTAATCGTCCACTATGTCGTCGAGATTATTTTAATCCTTTCAGTCAGTAAGGCTACAGTTTTTAGGGTAACTGTGGTATTAAACGTTTACGGAAATTGTGACTACGTTATGCATGGGTTGTTTGTGAATACCTCTCGTGGACAGCGTATTGCATGATTTTAAGGTGAATACCTGCACGAGTCTTTTGATTGTGGACAGCGTGTTGCATGATTTTAATGTGAATACCTGCACGAGTCCCATGATTTAAATGTGAGACGCATACTATTTATACGCCTATCTTTTATTGAAAAGTTAGACGTGGCTGTTTAATTCTTATACTGAGGATGTTATATTGTTGTGTGCCCAGATTCTGAGTTTAGACCAGAACGGTAAGATTTTATTATATTTATTTTAGAATTGTTTGGCTAAGAATGAAAAATGTGACTTCTGATTGATATGGTATGACCAAATGTGTCGACTGATTTGATTTTGTTGGCAGTGATCAGGCTGCGCGTATGTCGACCAATTTTGTTTATACTGACCATGCTGCGCATGGTATTTGTATATTAGGAAGTTTTGTAAATTACGGAAATAGTTTATATCACTGATGTTGGTTGCAATGGTGTGCGTCTATTTGACGTCCAGTGACGTCAGTTGCATTCATGTTATTCATGTGACGTCAGTTGCATTCATGTTATTGCGACGTCAGCACTTTTTACATTAGTTTCACTGGTGCGCGTCTATTTGACGTCCAGTGACGTCAGTTGTATTCATGTTATTCATGTGACGTCAGTTGCATTCATGTTATTGCGACGTCAGCACTTTTTACATTAGTTTCACGTATACGTGGCCTATAGAAGTAGATTGATTTGTAATGGAACTAATTTATATACTCGTGACGTCAATTGACGCCATAGCATGCACCGCATTAAGGGGTTTTTCCATAAGTTATAATGGTAACATTTGGTCATCATGCGTTTGATTTGCCTTCACTAGATGACGTCATATGGTATAACATCATTGATGTCATGATGTCAGATCAAACGTTATGATCCCAAATGTGTGAGAAACGCTTATTCAGCTATTATATTCTATGGCAAATGGTATTACGCTTTGTTTAAAGAAATGAATTAATACATATGCGGGTTAGATTTTTGGTAAATCAACTTAATGTAAATAGGTCGTTGTTTAGATTCATTCATGTTTTATGTGGGATATGTCATGGTAATACCTGTTGACGTCAGTATACTTCTTGACAATGTTTGACGTCAGATCCTTCGACGCACATGCGTGATCTACGTTTCTTCATTGGCGGAAGTGGTAAGCACACTTTTAGCTTTACATCGTGAGCGCGAGTCGTGTCTAGTGACACGGCTGGCGTGTGCACGTTATGCTCGGCATTCGCCGAGGGCGTTGTATTGTATTTCCAAGACAGGCCCAAGTCTTACGTATTGTTATTATGTAGTTACAATGTATTAAGTGTAAGTTCGTTATTTTTAGGCACATCAAGTCCGGCAGTCAGCTGTTAGGACTTAGAGCCACGTCTCACCTGGAGATTCGATATACGTCTCCAGGTTAATACCAACCCGGGTAGAGGCAGTTATAACGCCGTTTGTGCATGGTTCCTAAGCAGAGGCGGGAAGCACAAAATGTAGGCGGAAGTGGTTAGCACAGTTTTGCCAGATTCTGTGATAAGATCTGAAGGTCACATCAAGTGTGGGACAGTGTTCGTCCACTAAGGTGTGTTAATATATATAGACTGGTCCCTGGTACGATCCAGGGAGCGACCAGTATATAATCGTGCACGTGTAATTATAAGTTGGTGTTCCTCATGATATATGGACTGGCCCATGACATGATCCAGGGAACGACGAATTGAAGTCTACCAACATAAGGCCTTGTTTTTTTTTTGTATGAGCTCAAACTAACGGTTTTTTTGTTCTTTGTGTTTTCCTTTAGTTCATGGCGCTGAGCCGAGTACGGTGTTGACGTCATACGGTAATCTATTTGCGTATTGTACGCAAATCGATTACAGATTTGAAACAAACACCTTACTTGGGCCAGCGACATGAACTAATATGTGTTGTATATTATTGTAATTGTGACAGTTGTAAATTGTATTGTTGTATATAAAATTTACATTATATATAAACTTCAAAAAATTCTAACGTTGTTAGAGTTTCCTTGTCAGTGTATTACACTAGTAGATAACCCTTTAACCGGAAGTCACCCTCCGCCGTCCTGGCGACGCATAAGGCTCTACACCCGTGTCGACCGAGTGTAAAACCTTCTGCGTAACATGGTGTCATGAAGTAACGGGATTTGATTTCCGGTTAATATCTGCCAGTGTAACACATTGACAATATATACAGAATCTAGGCACAATTTTGTCAGACATTTTTTCTTATTATTATTATTGACTTTCTGATTGTTCTTTTCTAAGGTGACGTAAGGCTGTGAATTTTAGGGGAGCAATTTTGCCACTAAATTCTTTGTAAATGTAACCTACACTCAATTAAGGTCAACTATCCTTATTCCCTGCGTGATGAAGTGCGATAGCCCATGCATTAATTTGTGATAGAATGTAACAGGTTGCATATCGGAGTGGGGAAACTGAGGTTATATAGACCTAAATTGTCTTGGCACGGATGATACATATTTAGTTTTAAGGTCCGGTTGAGTACCTTGGCACTGCTGTTGCATGACAATCTGTAAGATTATTAACTTAAACGTTTTGTACGTTGTGTCGTAACCGTTACTGAGGTCCATTTTATGTCCTGATTTAGTAACGTAGGTCACCCGTAACGTTGTACAATATCGTTACAGTGATTAAACCTAATAGCAGAATCTTAAGTTTGATTTACCGTTGGTATCTTATAAGGTTTTGTAATGTAGGACGTACAGTTGTTGTGTCAGTGTTAATACGTTGCGTTACATACGTTACGTTTGTATATCCGATACGCTAGATCAAGGTGGGCGTAATTGAAATGTGGGTTATTTACGTCATCTAATTGTGGCATATGATAGTGAAAAGAGGTTCTCGGTAAAGTCAACGTCAGTTTATGACGTCATTTCCGGTCTGTTATCAACGTAACTTTAATAGCTACGTCTAGATCGCGAGTATACTAATTAATCAACGTTTTAGTTGGATTAGTTTGTTATTATTATTGTTAACGTTTAAGTTAACGTGTGTGACTATAAGTGAACGTCGGTTTCAGTTAGGTTAACGTGAGCTTTACGTTAAGCGGCATGGATCAGTTAGTTAAGACGGGAAAGGAGTTAGGTTATGAGGGGCAGGCATTGCAGGAATTTGTAAAGCAACAGCAAGAGACTGAAAGGGCAGAAAGGCACGCGGTAAGGGAACTTGATAAAGAGAAGATCGCGGCGGAGAAACAGAGGATCGCGCAGGCTGAAAAAGATAGGGAAGTTGAATTGGCTAAGATTGCGGCAGATAGGGAAATCGAGATGGCGCGGATTGAAAGTATAGAGCGGCAAGCCGAGAAAGATAGGGAAGCTAGGTTGTATCAAGTCGAAAGCGATAAGGAAGCGAAGTTGTCGAGCGAAGTTGAGTTAGAAAAGTTGAAGTATAGTTTTGAATTGCAGCAACGCGAGTTGAAGAATCAGATAGATTTGCAGAAGGTAACGTTTAGAGTTGAATTAGAAAAACAGAAGGCTGAAAAGTTAGCGCATGCGCGAGATCCCAAGTTACCGTATTTTGATGAAAGTAAGGACAAAATGGATAGTTACTTATCAAGGTTTGAGAAATACGCGACGGCGAATAAATGGGATAAAAACGTTTGGGCTGCATATTTAAGCGCATTACTTAAAGGTCGCGCGCTTGATGTCTATGATAGATTGTCTGTAGATGATGCAGCAGATTATGACAAGTTGAAAGATGCGTTGTTAAAGAATTTTGATATGACTGAACGCGGATTTAGGAAGAAATTTCGCTATGATAGGCCTGAAAAGTCCGAAACGTTTATTCAGTTTAGTAGTAGACTTAGGTCGTATCTTAATAAATGGTTAAAAATGGCGAAAGTAGACCAGTCTTACGAAGCTGTTTGCGATTTTTTCGCTAGAGATCAGTTTTTAGAATCTTGTAGTAAAGAACTGTATGTTCATTTGAAACCGAAAACATTCACGAATCTAGGTGAGATGGCTAGGGAAGCAGATTTATTTGCAGAAGCACGTGGCGGTGTCTACGCTTGTGTTAATAAGGGGCAGCGTGATAGTAAGGGCGTAACTCAGAGTAGATCTGATAATAAGCCGAGTGCGAAGCCAGAGATAAAATGTGGTATTTGTGGTAAGGGACATTTAACATATAAATGTTTTAAGAATCCCGATAGGAAGCAAGCATATAGTGCGGAGGTAGGTGCAAGTGCAAGCGGGTATAGCGGAAGTAAGGGGAGTAGTTATGCACCGAAAGATGAAACACTAAAATCACAGAGTAAGAGCGATACTGTGCAGACGAAGGGTAGTAATTCAGATCGTGGCCGTGGTCGGGGTTATTCCCGCGGACGTGGTCGGGGTGGCGGACATCAAATGAGCTTTTGTAAAACTACAATGAATAGGTCTCATGAAATTGAAGGTCTCTATAAGAGTAAGGAAGAAAGTCCACTAATCAATGATAACGTGGATAGGGAAGGTGTCTGTTACTTTTTAAGGTCGCGATTACCAACAGCGCAGGGTACGGTTAATGGTAAGACTGTTGTAGTTTTAAGGGACACAGGTTGTACTGGGTGTGTCGTTCGTAGAAACTTGGTTTCTAATGATCAGTTACTTGGTAGAGAATCTGATGTAACTTTGATTGATGAATCTACCCAAAGGTATCCCTTAGCAATGGTTGACATAGATTGTCCATTTTTCACAGGAAAAACTGAGGCATTGTGCATGGAAGATACATTGTATGACCTGGTTATTGGAAATATTGACGGGTCAAAACTTCCCGATATGTCCCATTTTGCAATGGCGGCAGTGACTAGGTCACAAGCTAAGCAAGGTGAAGAGGTCTATAGGAAACTTAAAGTTCCTGATCAAATTATTGCTAGTGATAAGGAGGCATTGAAGCAGGCCCAAGTTGTTGACCCTAAATTGAATGGCATAAGGCAAAGAGTGGAATCTGGGAATGTGACTATTAGTCGTGGATTGAACCGGGGTGAAACTAAGTTTATTCGGAAAAAAGATTTATTGTATAGGCAGTTTACTAAGGGAAACAAGGTCACTTTGCAACTTATTATCCCTGAAGGTTTTCGTGAAAAGGTGTTAAGATTGGCGCACGAAACCTTGATGTCAGGTCATTTGGGCATAAAGAAAACTATGGATAGAGTTTTAACTGAGTTCTTTTGGCCTGGAATTTGTGGTGATGTGGCAAGGTTTTGTAAATCTTGTGACATATGTCAAAGGACTATTCAAAAAGGTCGTGTCACTAAGGTACCTTTAGGAAAGTTGCCACAGATTGACACACCATTTAAACGAGTCGCTGTTGATATAGTTGGACCGATAGAACCTCGTTCTGACAGGAAATCCCGCTATATTTTAACAATGATAGACTATGCGACGAGATATCCCGAGGCGGTAGCGTTACCCGGCATTGAAACGGAACGCGTAGCCGAAGCGTTAGTTGAGATGTTTAGTAGAGTTGGCATACCTGATGAAATGTTAACAGATTGCGGAAGTCAGTTTACTGCTGAAGTTATGAAAGAAGTAAGCAGGCTGTTATCACTCCAGCAGTTAACCACGACGCCGTATCATCCTATCTGCAACGGTCTCGTAGAGCGTTTTCACGCGACGTTGAAGCAAATGCTACGTAGGATGTGCGCAGAACGTCCAAAAGACTGGGATAAATATCTCCCAGCAATACTGTTTGCAATAAGGGAGGTTCCGCAGGAGTCATTAGGGTTTTCTCCGTTCGAACTGTTATACGGACGTAACGTTAAGGGCCCTATGGCAATATTACGTGAATTATGGTCTGAAGAGGTACAGGATGAGCAGGTTCTGTCTACGTACCAGTACGTAATTGAGTTGAGAGAACGGTTAGAGCAGACGTGTAAGTTAGCACATGATAATTTACGGAAAGTACAGGTAAAGCAAAAGGCGTATTATGACAAACGCGCTAGGTCGCGTAAATTTAACGTGGGAGATAAAGTACTGTTATTACTGCCAACTGACAGTAATAAACTGCTATTGCAGTGGAAGGGTCCATATGAAGTAGTAGAGGTGGTGAATAGAATGGACTATAAAATCGACGTCAATGGTGTCGTGAGTACATATCATGCTAATATGCTGAAACAGTATGTCGAACGTCGTACTGTGCCGTCACATTGTTTATTGTCGACTGAGACTACAGAGTCGGTTGATGACGATGGTAGTGATGAATTTTCTCTTGATGATTGTGCTTTTCCGACAGCTAAGGAACCGGAAACTTATAATGACGTCAGTATTTCAGATACGTTAACGTCAGAACAACGTATGGAGGTTGAAGCGTTGATTAAACAGTACCCGGATGTACTATCAAGTTTACCCGGTCGAACTGATCAAATACAGCACGATATCAAACTACTCACTTCAGAACCCATACGGACGAAGGGTTATTCTATCCCGTATAAGACGCGTAACGTCATGGAGACGGAGATACAGGATATGTTGGATTTAGGGGTAATCGAGCCGTCGATTTCACCGTATTCATCTCCTGTTGTCCTAGTTCCGAAGAAAGACGGATCAGTTAGATTCTGTATCGACTTCCGGAAGCTTAACAAAGTGACGGAATTCGATGCAGAACCTATGCCAAATATGGAGGAGGTTATCAATAAAATGTCGGGACATAAATTCTTCACAAAGATGGACCTGAGTAAGGGTTATTGGCAAGTCAGTCTTACTGAAAGGTCTAAACCTTTGACGGCATTTGAAACGCCTAAGGGTTTATTCCAGTTTAAAACTATGCCCTTCGGTTTGGTCAATTCGGGAGCCTCATTTTGTAGGTTAATGAGAATCATATTGTCCAATCTCCCAAATGTTGACAGCTTTGTTGATGACATGTGGATATTCACTGAAACATGGAAGGATCATGTGACGTCATTACGTCAAGTGTTAGATCGGCTTAGGTCGGCCAAATTGACGGCAAAACCATCTAAATGCATGATCGGATATGGCAGTATCGAGTGCCTTGGTCACAATATCGTCGGACAGACGGTACGACCGCAAGAGGACAAGATACAGGCTATCAGAGATGCTCCTCGTCCATGTACGAAAAGACAAATTAAATCTTTTCTGGGATTAGCTGGGTTTTACCGTCGTTTCATCCCAAATTTCTCATCCATAGCTTCTCCTCTGACTGATTTAACTAAACGGGATAGACCTAATTCTATCAAAGATTGGCAAGATCAGCATGAAAGGGCATTTCAAACCCTGAAGAGTAGGCTCACGTCTAGTCCTATTCTTCGCTTACCTGTTTTTCAAGAAGGTAACCCGTTTGTACTTCGAACAGACGCTTCAGACGTTGGTCTTGGAGCTATTTTGCTTCAGGAGTTCGAAGGTGAAGGTCGTTTGCCGATTGCTTATGCTAGCAAGAAATTGTTACCTCGGGAAAAGAACTACTCTGTAATTGAGAAGGAATGTTTGGGTATTATCTGGGGTGTTGAGAAATTTCGTAAGTACCTGTATGGGGTGGAGTTCCTACTTGAAACTGACCACAAACCTTTGTCTTATATGCAGACAGCTAAGGTGCTCAATCCCCGAATCATGCGTTGGGCCATGAAATTACAGCCGTACAGATTCAGGATCGTTGCTATCCGTGGACTACCTTAGTAGATAGTTTGGCCACGTTATGCATCGCACCGTTGTTGTGTATATAGCTAGTTTTCCAGTTTTGACATAGCCTACGATTCGATCGCATTTCGTACTATTTCAGAAAAGAAACATTGTTATGTTTTTTTCTCCCTAAGGGGAAACCTATGTCACGAAATGGATCTAATCGTCCACTATGTCGTCGAGATTATTTTAATCCTTTCAGTCAGTAAGGCTACAGTTTTTAGGGTAACTGTGGTATTAAACGTTTACGGAAATTGTGACTACGTTATGCATGGGTTGTTTGTGAATACCTCTCGTGGACAGCGTATTGCATGATTTTAAGGTGAATACCTGCACGAGTCTTTTGATTGTGGACAGCGTGTTGCATGATTTTAATGTGAATACCTGCACGAGTCCCATGATTTAAATGTGAGACGCATACTATTTATACGCCTATCTTTTATTGAAAAGTTAGACGTGGCTGTTTAATTCTTATACTGAGGATGTTATATTGTTGTGTGCCCAGATTCTGAGTTTAGACCAGAACGGTAAGATTTTATTATATTTATTTTAGAATTGTTTGGCTAAGAATGAAAAATGTGACTTCTGATTGATATGGTATGACTATATGTGTCGACTGATTTGATTTTGTTGGCAGTGATCAGGCTGCACATATGTCGACCAATTTTGTTTATACTGACCATGCTGCGCATGGTATTTGTATATTAGGAAGTTTTGTAAATTACGGAAATAGTTTATATCACTGATGTTGGTTGCAATGGTGTGCGTCTATTTGACGTCCAGTGACGTCAGTTGCATTCATGTTATTCATGTGACGTCAGTTGCATTCATGTTATTGCGACGTCAGCACTTTTTACATTAGTTTCACTGGTGCGCGTCTATTTGACGTCCAGTGACGTCAGTTGTATTCATGTTATTCATGTGACGTCAGTTGCATTCATGTTATTGCGACGTCAACACTTTTTATATTAGTTTCACGTATACATGGCCTATAGAAGTAGATTGATTTGTAATGGAACTAATTTATATACTCGTGACGTCAATTGACGCCATAGCATGCACCGCATTAAGGGTTTTTTCCATAAGTTATAATGGTAACATTTGGTCATCATGCGTTTGATTTGCCTTCACTAGATGACGTCATATGGTATAACATCATTGATGTCATGATGTCAGATCAAACGTTATGATCCCAAATGTGTGAGAAACGCTTATTCAGCTATTATATTCTATGGCAAATGGTATTACGCTTTGTTTAAAGAAATGAATTAATACATATGCGGGTTAGATTTTTGGTAAATCAACTTAATGTAAATAGGTCGTTGTTTAGATTCACTCATGTTTTATGTGGGATATGTCATGGTAATACCTGTTGACGTCAGTATACTTCTTGACAATGTTTGACGTCAGATCCTTCGACGCACATGCGTGGTAGGATCTACGTTTCTTCATTGGCGGAAGTGGTAAGCACACTTTTAGCTTTACATCGTGAGCGCGAGTCGTGTCTAGTGACACGGCTGGCGTGTGCACGTTATGCTCGGCATTCGCCGAGGGCGTTGTATTGTATTTCCAAGACAGGCCCAAGTCTTACGTATTGTTATTATGTAGTTACAATGTATTAAGTGTAAGTTCGTTATTTTTAGGCACATCAAGTCCGGCAGTCAGCTGTTAGGACTTAGAGCCACGTCTCACCTGGAGATTCGATATACGTCTCCAGGTTAATACCAACCCGGGTAGAGGCAGTTACAACGCCGTTTGTGCATGGTTCCTAAGCAGAGGCGGGAAGCACAAAATGTAGGCGGAAGTGGTTAGCACAGTTTTGCCAGATTCTGTGATAAGATCTGAAGGTCACATCAAGTGTGGGACAGTGTTCGTCCACTAAGGTGTGTTAATATATATAGACTGGTCCCTGGTACGATCCAGGGAGCGACCAGTATATAATCGTGCACGTGTAATTATAAGTTGGTGTTCCTCATGATATATGGACTGGCCCATGACATGATCCAGGGAACGACGAATTGAAGTCTACCAACATAAGGCCTTGTTTTTTTTTGTATGAGCTCAAACTAACGGTTTTTTTGTTCTTTGTGTTTTCCTTTAGTTCATGGCGCTGAGCCGAGTACGGTGTTGACGTCATACGGTAATCTATTTGCGTATTGTACGCAAATCGATTACAGATTTGAAACAAACACCTTACTTGGGCCAGCGACATGAACTAATATGTGTTGTATATTATTGTAATTGTGACAGTTGTAAATTGTATTGTTGTATATAAAATTTACATTATATATAAACTTCAAAAAATTCTAACGTTGTTAGAGTTTCCTTGTCAGTGTATTACACTAGTAGATAACCCTTTAACCGGAAGTCACCCTCCGCCGTCCTGGCGACGCATAAGGCTCTACACCCGTGCCGACCGAGTGTAAAACCTTCTGCGTAACACTCAGTATACTGTGGCGTGGTTGGTGTGGCGGGCGGACTGTCGTTTTATTTATGTCCCAGTCGAGTGAAGATTTACAGTACTTGCTTTATATACAGCACTCATATGCAACTCAAGAGAGGTCCAAAGTTAGTGAAACAAAATGAAGACGATACAATTTAAGTAAATTTCACCTTTAATGGGAAAGAGTTAGAGAACGTGCAAAACTATATGCATTTAGCTCGTATTAGAGAAAGTGATAGTTAAGTAAATAGCGCTCTGTTGGTTGAAGAAAGGATAAAAATAGCTAGAATTGGTCCAGGAATACTGTGTATGCTCTGATGGGGGCAGGTTTACATGATTTGAATGAAATAAAGAGGTATCTATCCGCATGTGTCGGACTTGTGTTAAGACCAATTAAGGTTAACTAGTGTATCGCCTAGGCCTAGAGAGTGTTAACTTATCTAAAAGTGACATTTCTAAGATGGCGCAGTATCAGCGAACCGTCCTGATGCAAAATTTGCATCTGCCTTAAGGGCTGCTATCTGTGACATCTGCATATTGTCTGGACAACTCCCTGTGGAGGCATAACTACACAAATGAAAATTAGCTTGGTTTATAATGAGAATATTGCAAGGAACGACTGTGTTGAAAGAGAACTTACTACCAGACAACTAGCGATAAAAGATAACACGTCCTGGCCCGGAGGTTATAAAACTTGAGTACATTCTCAAACTCAAAATAAAGCACACTGATTGGCTGCTTCCGAGCATAGCAACAGTGTGCTTTATTCTGAGTTTGAGATTCTACTCAAGTTTTATCACCTCCGACCCAGTAGTCGGGTTGTCTCCCTAGAATTTTCCTATACAGATATATGAGCTTCCCACAGCTCATGAGCAATTGCAGAATCTCCAGATAAAGTATCTTGAAAAACTTTGATCATACGGCATGTAAATGATTACTGGACCATCCCTAATACTGATGAAGCTCGAACTTAATCAACCCTAGAATTTCTGACTGTGGGAGCATTTGCTCCAAATCAAGGAGACCCTATATGAACTAATTTTGGGAGCATTTGCTCCAAGTCAAGTAGATCCGATTTGAACTAATTTTAGATATATTGAACAGTATTCTGAAGGCATATGTTCAAATCAAGTTAGTGTGTGAAACTATACACGTAATCCAGTGCACAAGAGCCAGGTCTAACCAATATCGGTTATCTCGAGTGTGCCCGCTTTGTAATGCTTCAAATCAATCGGAACACCGCTCGGTCAATGTCGTGATTCACGGAATTGGCCGAGCGGTGTTCCGATTGGCTTCAAATGAGACGCTGCAACATTTCATTTTCCAATTTGATTAGCTGCGGTCTACGAGACTTCAATTTTAATATCAACGAGCTAAAGGTATTGGTTGGTAGCTTCAACGATGGGGAATTGTAAACTCTGATATTGGATCATTCTATGGTTTTGCGTACTTGGGGTTGAGACTACTGACGACATGATGACACGACCATACTCTCTTACTAGAAGCCCTTGTTATGCTTTGCATGTTAGACATTACACCCTGCTAGCCTATTTGTAGCCGGACTATTTTGATTTGTTGTACGTTATCCTGCTTATATGGACAAAATTGAGGTTGCGCTAAACTGAAGTGTTTTTATATATATAGTCAGCCTCCGTATATTCTAGAATATTCTAATCTAACACTATATTTTTGCACACTTATCTTGCATTGGGGAATCCCAGCACGCATGCACAATCCTAGTTCTTTCTTATCACGGAATTGGCCGAGCGGTGCTCCGGCAGCACTGAACCTACTGAGCTACTGGGGCTCCGTCTTGACAGATGAGGAAGATCCCGGTCCCGGAGCATGCGGCCCAGTATCTGGCTGATAGTGAGATGCTGTGCCGCATTTTCATTGGCTGCCCAATGCCAGGTGCTCATGTTGATGAGGAACTTCTGGATGATTTCCATACTGAGATGGAGAGCTTGAGTAGGAATTTATGTTTTGTTCTTCATTTGAAAAGAACCCATTTATTATTAATCACAAATGTATGTATTTTTGGTCAGAAATTTGTAATAAATAAAAATAATTATTAATAGAAACTAGTAAGATGCTGTGTATCAGGGTACAGCCGTGGGTGGATCGTGGTGATGTTTATGAAGTTACGGCAGTTTAGTTCCTTTTGGAGGGGGAGGGGGTGCAGGTGTTGTAGCCCGTCATTAGGGCATCCTCGATGAAGTAGCTTTGATAAGGGCCCGTGGCATGTGTTACTTGATTAAGGAACGGATGTCTATTGGAAAGCTTACACTGGAAGCTACACTTGGCTGGAACGCTGATGTTAGTTGAACCTGTATATAACTCTGCGTTGAGCTGAATAGAGATTTGCGCTTTGCTCTTCTCGTGAAAAGAATCTTAGAATAACTATTGAATGAAACTAGATAGGGGCTCTATATCAGGGGTCCAGCTTTTGGTGGGTCTTGGTTATACTTATGAAGTTAAAGCGGTTTCGTTTCTGTGGGGTGCATATGTTGTGGCCCCTCATCTAGACATCCTGGACGAGGCGGTACTGCTGAGGGATCGCAGGATGTGTTGTCATTTCGGTGGGGCTGCCTGCTGGAAAGTTTACCCCAGAATCTACACTTGGCTGGAGAGCTGACGATATTTAAACCTGTATACCACTGTTGACATACGTTGCTTGCTATTTTTAATGCATGAAAAACACAGGCAGTTGTAGCATAAAATAACCGCCCCCACTCTTATGATCTCTCTATTATCTGATGTAATTGGGGTGGGTTTTTATGCTACAAGTGCTTGTGATGAAAAGTGGGGATGTCATAGAAAACTGTGTTCCCTGAAGCAATTAAGATAGTATGATATTCTTATCAAACACACACGAAGGCAATATAACTTTTTTTATATATCTATGCAAAAACTGAGAATGACTTGAAGCTGTGCTTTAAAAATTATATTCATAATAAAATTAATAATGAGATATCATCATTCTATCATCAAATCATCTTCTTCTACCTTTCATATCATACATCCTTCGGAGAAGCTTGACAAAAAAAAAAAAAAAAAGAAAAGAAAGAAAAAAAAAAAAAAATTATTGACAGAAATTTTAAGGTCACTGAAACTGGTCAGTCACTGATATAGGTCTAGACGAATCTGTAAATATAAGCTTATCTCTCCTCCGATGGTCAGATTCGACCCTATGTCAGCAGCAGAAAACTTTTAAACATAGGGTCTGGGGCAAGACACAAGTTACTAGATATCGACAGGACAGAAAACTGGCGCTGTCGTTCCAGTGAAACTAATGGCTATGCTTTCATTGAAGTCAATAGATCTCATAGATATTATATCACTATGCTTTTGTTTAGTGTTAAATGTATCTGTCCTGTGCCTCAACGTATGTGCTCCCGCTATTCCGCTATTCATGGCCTAGATGGCACATTCTTCTCCAATGTAAGATGGCTCTTGTGTACTTCTTTGTCTCTTCTGTAACTATTCTCAAATGTACTTGACAAGGATGGTGAGAATAGCGGATCACGGATTTGGGGGAGGTGCAGTTGAAGGCCTGAAACGTCCCGTGGCTTCTATGTAGGCTGCCAGCTCCCTCCTCAGAATTTCTGTATGTCCTGTGGTGTGTACATCCTCTTCGCTGTTATGACTTAGCAGGTGTTCCATGTCCAGGTGGTACAGGCCGATGTCTCTCCCCAGGGCCATGGTCATACGGTTTCTTGGATGCTCTTGGAGAGGACACTCTAACAAATAATGCTCGGTTGTTTCGACCTGTCCACATTCACACTGATTTGTTTTTGTCTGTCCAAGCTTGTGTCTATACTCGTTTAGCTGTGAGTAGCCTGTTTGGAGCTGGAGGATCTGGCTGAAGGCTGTCTTTGTTGGGTTGTCAAAAAGTCTTGTAATATCCACTCTGGGGCAGTAGCTGTGGTAGACTCTTCCTGATTCAGAATTATCCCACCTTTTCTGCCATAGAGATGTGACATACTTTTTGGATGCCATCTTGATGTCAGCAATGGTTGTAAACTTCCTGTCATCAGTGAAGGTTTCTGCTTCTTTTGCGGCTTCCTTTGCTAGGTGGTCAGCAATTTCATTGCCAGCTATAGCGCTGTGGCCAGGGGTCCAATCAATCTGTGTTGGAGTACCTTTTTCCTTGAGGATGTGAATTCCTTTCTTGATTTCGCGCCCCGTGCCAACCGGGGGGTATAAATAGTTGGATGCTTTCGCTTGAGCAGGTGGTGAAACCCCACTATATAAGCAACCGTCCGTTATATAGTTCATACAGTTTAACTGATCAAATTTAAATGATCAAATCTTACGTACAAACAGATCCAACGTGCGAATTTAAATAAACCCCATTTTGAAATTTTAGATATATTTAAGTAGGCATCAAACGCAAATTCTATCCTTTCGATCTTTACTATCTCATGATACTAACATGCTTCATTTGTTTGTGTATCATTCTGTGCCCGTGGGTCGCACACGGGACGAAGATTATTACCTCATCTGTATATAACAACTGTCTTGTGTATGTATCACTTTTCCAAACTCGAGCACGTTGCACTTTAAAATTATTAAGAAATTTGTCTCAACAGAAAAATAATAAACAATTTGTCTTCTGTAGCAATTGTCTGCTACGTTTTGTTTGCATATACCTTAGTTTCAAATCATTTAACAAATCTTATATGTTGCTACCTCTTCTTACCTATATAGTAACTTTGACAACTTCTTAGTCTCATTGCATATACTTCGGATATGGATCTTCTATTCCGCCAACGCCAAAGACGTCTTTTCAGCAAACAGTTCTTTTTCCCTTTGTCTGTGGGGAATAAAATTTACAGGCCACTTTACTTCTGTAGTGGACGGGGTGAAATTCCCTGTCAAAACAGGAGCCACCTGTTTGCCGTGGGTGGCGTCTCGTATGCTGGAAAAAGGGATCCTGGTAGTTGAGGGAAGCCCAGGGATCTCCAGCTTTCCAACACACTACTTTGGCCCTGGCTTCAGATAGACGAGCGTTTCGGGTTAGGCCCGACCCGTTTCAATCGGCTCAGTCGTGCTTAGCTCTAGAAATACGCTTCTTGATCCTTCACTTCCTTCTCTCTTTATACGTATCTATAATGGTACATACCGGGCTTAAAATATTCCCTTCGTTTCTTTCTATATGGGTATTTTCGATGGGCAGCGGCTGATGGGTTAATTGACGGGCATATTTTTCGGCCTTCAGCATTGGGGGTTTAAACCGAGGGATTTGATCGTTGAGTATAATGGTTATGTAGCTTTGGCGTTGGGAATAGGAGGTCCGTTCCCCAAAAACGTCCCCTTGTAGGACTCCGCGGAGGGTGAAGCGCATAGCCAATGAATAATATACATCAATCATGGGATCCTCAAATAAGAGAAGATTTCTAATGGACTCTGATGACGACGCGGACCGGCCCTCATATTTCACATTTCAAGGTAATGTTAGTTTCTCTAAATTTCTAGTCATTCAGTCACTTGAAGAGAAGGCGGTCACGACCCTTTCCCCTTTCGTGATTGAAAAGCAAATAGAAAGTTTAATTGGCACACCTAAATCTGTTAAAAAACTAAAAAACAAGACACTTCTAGTCGAAACATGCCGAAAAGCTCAAACGGACAATCTTTTGAAAATTTCCACCTTTTTTGGCCTTAAAGTCTCTGTCACGGAGCATACAAGCCTTAATTCTTCTAAAGGCATCATCCGTGACAGGATGCTGAAAGGGGAAAAAGAAAATGAAATCGTTGACTATCTAAGAGAACAGGGCGTGACCGCCTGCAAACGCTTTACCATCAAAAAAGATCACGATACTGTTGAGACAAACACGTTATTACTTACGTTCAACACCGTCACGGTACCAAAATCATTAAAAATCTTTTACCGAGTTGTTCCGGTTGACGTGTATGTGCCAAACCCTCTGCGGTGTTTCAACTGTCAGAGGTTTGGCCATCACGAAAACAATTGCCCCGTTGATCCCGGATCTGTTTGTGCGACTTGTGGCGCGGGAGGTCATGACCACCATTACTCCGCGTGCAAAAATCCGGCCAAATGCGTTAACTGCGGCAAAGATCACGTCTCTCGATCCAACGTATGTGAAATTTGGAAAAAAGAAAAAGAAATTCTGAAAATTAAGGTCAACAAAAATGTTACCTATTTGGAAGCTAGGAAATTATATGAAAGTCAAACTCAAACATCGGATTTGGACTTCACAAAAATTGTACATTCACTGGCAAGACCCGAAACAAAAACTACTGGTACCCAATTTTTCGAAAAAGATTTTGATATTTTACCATCTTCTAAAGTTATTTCACCATCTGTAAAACCAACATCTCAGCCAACATCTCAGCCAAGAGCAACTTCAGCCCGCTCTGGCTCAGGTTCACAGCCTCGAGCCGCTTCGGCGGCTCGTCCAACTAATTCTCAGTCTAGTTCTCAGTCTAATTCTCAGTCTAGTTCACAGTCTAATTCACAGTCTAGTTCACAGTCTAGTTCGTCTGGTTCACAGTCTGCTAAACAGACTAAGGAACAGCTTAAAGCGGCGGCTAAAGCGCAGAAGGAGAAGGATAAACATCGTTCTCCTTCTGGTCACGGCTCTGGCCGTCGATCACATTCTGGCGGAGGCTCGTCCTCCAATAAACCTGCCATCGGAGGTTCGTCCTCCAATAAGCACGGCAAAGGATCTCCGGATCCTGTTAAAACGGTCAATAAATATGGCGCTTTGGAGGATGACATGGATACTGCTTAGGAGAAGTCTGTTCTCCTGATTGGTCTCCTGACACGTTTTTTTTCTCTCCCATTCATTTGAACATGGATAAAAAGTCAATATTACAGTGGAACTGTCGTGGTCTTAAAGCAAATTATAATGAATTACTAATTTTAATGTCTCTTTTATCTCCAAGTGTCATTTGTCTTCAAGAAACCTTTTTAAAACAGTCAGATAATGTTAGTTTTAGAGATTTTAGTATGTTTAACTATATTTGTCCTGATGGTCAAAGAGCATCAGGAGGAACTTCGATTCTCGTAAAATCTAACATTCCACATAGTCAGTTTAATCTGAATACAAACTTACAAGCAGTTGCCGTCAATGTTACTTTATCTAAAAAAGTAACGATATGCTCTATCTATATTCCGCCAAATGATGTACTTTCTAAAAATTCCTTGGTCAATCTAGTAGACCAATTGCCGCAGCCATTTATGTTAGTTGGTGACTTCAATGGTCACAGTAAAACCTGGGGTTGTTTGAATTCAAATGACAGAGGAGAAATTATTGAAGATGTAATTGCTGAAAATGATTTGTGTATACAGTCAAACCTGCTTATGTGGTCACCTCTATTAAGGGGTCACCTGGCTTTAGCAGCCACTGTCTCTGGGTCCCTTGGACCAAAATACAGTGCAAATGAACCTGTATTAAGGGGTCACCTGTCTTAAGCAGCCAATTTTTTAGCTTCCCTTGGGTGACCCCTTAAGACAGGTTTGACTGTACTTAATGAAAAACAGCATACATATCTTCACCCTCCCACGGGAAATTATTTTGCCATAGATTTGTCTATTTGTCATCCTAATATATATTTAGATTTTGACTGGTCAGTTTGTGATGACCTGCATGGAAGCGATCACTTCCCAATCATAATTAAAGAAATTGATTCATCTGATGAAGAACAGCATTCTCGGTGGAATTTGAAAAAAGCTAATTGGGAAATGTTCGTAACATCATGTCAGGAGCGGCTTAGCTCTGAAAAGTTCAAAACAGCAGAAGATATGTCTGCTGTTACATCAGCATTACATGCAATTTCGGAAGAAAGTATTCCGAAATCCTCGACAAGTTCAAAAAGACGTAATCCATGGTTTACGAATGAATGTAAAACTGCAATAAACAAACGCAAATCGTCTTTACGAAAATTTAATAAAAATCCGTCTCGTGAAAATCATGTACACTCAAAACTAACTCGTGCTAAAGCACGAAGAACTATTAAAGAAGCCAAACGTTCATCTTGGCAACAATATGTCAATAAATTAAATCCAAAAACGCCAGTAAAAAAGATATGGGAAATGATACGAAAAATTAGTGGAAAAAACAAGAAATCTGAATGTGTTCATATTAAATCTTCCAATGGTAACAAATGTTTTTCCACTGCAGAGATTTCCAATGCATTAGGCGAAAACTTTCAGAAAAATTCTTCAAGTTCAAATTACAGTCAACGATTTCAGGAACTGAAAACTGAAAAAGAATCAGAAAATTTAAATTTTCAGTCGTTAAATAAAGAAAAATATAATCTTCCCTTCAGCATATCAGAATTAAAGGAGTCACTTGATAAATGTAAAGATACGGCCGCAGGGCCGGACGATATTCATTATCAAATCCTTAAACATTTACCACCTGATGCATTGGAGACCTTACTAAATATGTTGAATGATATTTGGCATACTGGAAATTTTCCAGAAGACTGGCATAAAGCAGTCATCATTCCTATTCCCAAACCGGGAAAGGATAAGACGGAAGCAACAAATTACCGACCGATAGCGTTAACAAGTTGCATATGTAAAACAATGGAGAGAATGATTAACGATAGGCTCGTTTGGTTCCTGGAGTCAAATAACTTGATTTCCAGAAATCAAGCGGGCTTTCGTAAGAATCACAGTACTGTAGATCATTTAGTTCGATTAGAAACTTTTATTCGTGATGCATTTGTGAAAAAAGAACATGTCGTCGCAATATTTTTTGATCTGGAGAAAGCGTACGACACGACGTGGAAATATGGCATCATGAAAGATTTACATAATATTGGCCTTCGAGGCCGACTTCCAAACTTTATTTCGAATTTCTTATCTGACAGATCCTTTAATGTTAGAATAGGGTCTACATTGTCTGACACTTTTAAACAAGAACAGGGTGTTCCTCAGGGAAGTATTTTATCACCTACTTTATTCAATATAAAAATCAATAACATTGTTAAATGTGTTAACGATACCGATTCTTCATTATATGTTGACGACTTTGGCATCTTTTACAAATCGAAAAATATGGAAAACATAGAATTCAGACTTCAAAGATGCCTGAATAAAGTAGAAACCTGGGCCACAGAAAACGGTTTTAAATTTTCTGAAACTAAAACCCAATGTGTTCATTTCTGTCAGTTGAGGGGTTTGCACCCCGACCCAGTTCTTAACATTTATGGATCGCCAATTCCAGTTGTAAATGAGGCCAAATTCTTAGGCCTTCTGTTCGATAAGAAACTCACTTTTATTCCTCACATAAAAGCTTTAAAAGCTAAATGTTTAAAAGCTTTAGATGTTTTAAAAGTGCTCTCCAATACAAATTGGGGAGGAGATCGTACTGTACTTCTAAACCTGTATAGATCTCTTGTGAGATCTAAACTGGATTATGGTTCAGTCGTATATGGTTCGGCACGAAAATCATACCTTAAATGTCTTGACACCATTCATCATCAGGGATTACGTCTTGCTCTTGGAGCATTTCGAACATCTCCCGTAGAAAGTCTTTACGCAGAGTCGAATGAACCGTCTCTATATATCAGAAGAGAGAAATTATCACTACAATATGTATCAAAACTAGCTGCAAACCCAAAGAATTCTGCTTACGATTGTGTTTTTAACCCTCGGTATGAAATATTTTATAACAACAAACCGAGATCTATTAAACCCTTGGGTTTACGTATTAAACCTTTGCTAGTAGACTCTCATATTGACATTAAAAACATCCAGAAATTTTCTTTACCTGTCCAAGAGCCATGGACATTAAAACCTCCTAACGTTATTTTATCATTACACAAGAATAAAAAATCACAGACGAACCCTGACCTTCTTCAATCAGAATTCTTGCAAGTAAAATCTAATTTTCCGAACCATACCACAATCTATACGGATGGTTCAAAACAAGAAGATAAAGTTGCATGTTCGGTTGTAAGTTCTCTATTCACAGATACTATACGATTACCAAATGGCAGCTCTATATTTACAGCCGAAGCCAAAGCCATAGATTTGGCCCTCAATCAAATTTCAGTTCAAGAGAACAATCAGTTTATTATATTCTCAGACTCACTTTCTGTTTTATCATCACTTAAAAACGTCAATCACCCCAACCCTTTAATACAACAATTACTTCGTAAATATTTTCAGTTACCATCAAAAGAAATAATCTTTTGTTGGGTTCCAAGTCACGTCAATATTCGTGGAAATGACCTGGCCGATAAAGAGGCCAAGGCGGCTTTAAATTTACCAGAAAGTACCTTCCGAATTCCGCACTCAGATTTTAAATTTCAAATTAATACATATATCAAATCAAAATGTCAAACTAATTGGGATAATCAAATTCATAACAAACTCCGACAAATTAAACCAGATTTTCACAGCAAGGACAATATACTATCAAATAGAAAAGAACAGACTGTCATTACCAGATGCCGAATAGGGCATACCAGAATTACACATTCGTTTTTATTAAATAATGAGGTTGCACCATTTTGCATACCATGCAATGAAGTCATTACTATCAAACATCTTCTTGTGTCATGCATTGACTTTAACCATATTCGTTCAAAACATTACAACATTAAAACCATAACCGAGCTTTTTAACAAAGTTTCTTCTATTCAAATTATTAACTTTTTAAAGGAAGCTGGACTTTTTAACAAGATTTAGTATTTTATTGTACATAACATTTTTATCATTTGGACGTAACATAATACTTTAAACATTTGATCGTTTTTGAATTTGTCTTATAGACACGTTTTAAATTGCTAACGTTTAGACGCTATATGCCCTTACCAGGGTTGAGCGTCTATAAATAACTTAAACATTCATTCTTGATTTCGCTGACAACGTCTTTATAGCTGGTGTCTTTCCATCCTAGAGTCAGGATGCCGACTGCTGATTGGCTGTCACAGAAGATCTTCACCAGTTTACATGGAATGCCAGCAAGGTTCTGGATGATATACTCTATGACAAGGAGTATCGCTACAAGTTCCCCGAGTAGGATAGAGCCTCTTTTACATACTGGTCTTTTCAGTCGTACTGGTTCCTGGTTGGTTGGATAGACAACTGCCCCTGCCCCGCATGGGCCTGGGTTAGTGAGGCAGCTGCCATCTGTGAAGGCAAAAGTTGTCCCTTCCGGTGCTTCCATCATAAGGTCCAGTACCATCTCTTTACCTAGCTCTTGCTGCTCTGTCGTCCGGGACTTGGATGATCCTAGTCTACTCCAGTAGGTTGGGGTCTTGGAGGACATAAGCAGACTGTCTTTCTCGAACTCCATCTCCTGCTCTATGACTCTGATGTCTATGCCGGTCAGCTTACGCATCTCTTCAGCTTGAGTTAGGGCAAGTCTGAGAGGTGAAATGGTAAGGCGTTGAGTGTCATGTCCTTGTTCTTCCTCTGTCATCCTGTTGAGTATACATTTGATGGGTCTCCTGATAGATTTAGCCTGTATCTTTGATATTTCTTTGATGGCTATCTGTGTGAAATGTAGGTCTAGAGGCAATACTCCAGCTGCTACTTCTACTGCGTCTGTTCCTGCTGTACTAGGTAGGCCCAGGCAGAGACAAAGCGCCTTCCTCTGTATACTGGCTAGCTGAGTTGTATACTTGCTACACTGCCATACTATTGCTCCGTATTCCATGATGGAACGCACCAAAGATGTGTAGAGGCGGATCAGCTTGCTTGTTGAGACTGTGGCAATTCCCTTCACTTCACGAATAATCCGGAGGGAGTTGCTGGCTTTCCTTGACACGTTTTTCATGTGATCTTCAAAGGTCAGCTGTTCATCTAAAGTGAAGCCTAGTATCTTTGGTGTAGCATTATACTTTAGTGGGGTTCCATCTAGATCGAAGATGGGCTTGGATGCCAGTAGCTTGAGCTTAGTGAACAGGCTTGCTTCTGTCTTGGTGAGGCTGATTGTAAGTCTTCTTTGATGGCACCACCGCTTAACCCTTTTAAATCCTGTACACACCTGTTGGACTGCCTCCTGCGCGGTTGATTCTTCCGACCAAACTGTCCCATCATCAGCAAACTTGCAGTGCTCCAGTAGGGCTTGTCTATACATATCGATGATATAAGTATTGAAGAGTATAGGTGATAGGACACTCCCCTGTGGGAGTCCCAGAGTGGTTCCAAAGGTTGGTCCGGATGTCTGTTCCAGGCTGCACTTAGCTGTCCTATCTTGCAAGAAATTGTTGGTCCATTTGAGCAGTTTTCCTTGTACTCCTATCTCATGCAGCTTCACAATAAGTCCCTCTCTCCAGATGTTGTCAAAAGCTCCTTTCAGGTCCACAAAGATGGCCGCTGTACACTTGTTGTTTTCAAACCCATTGAAGATGGATTGGACTAGTCTGAGCACTGCATTAACAGTTGAGTGTTTCTTACGAAAGCCTTCCTGTTCTGCATCCATGAGGCCATTCCCTTCCATGTATGATTCCAGCCTGTTCATGACTATCTTCTCCATGATTTTTCCAAGACATGATGTAAGACTGATCGGTCTATAGGAATTGGGGGAGTAGTAGTCAGATTTTCCTGGTTTACGTAAAAATTTCACCTCTGCTGTTTTCCACATATCCGGTAATAACCCCTCTTTCCATGAAAAGCTAAACAACCTATGGATGGCTGCTCTCATTGTGTCTCCTGCCTGTATGAATAGGTCAGTTGGGAAAGTGTCTGGTCCTGGTGCTTTTCCTGGACGTAGCTTTGCAATGGCCCACTCAACTTCTTCAAACAATATATCTATGTTGATGGTCTCTTCCTCTTTCTGATCACCTTCTGTTGAAACAATGGCATTGTATCTATCCATGACTTTGTCAAAAAAGTCCTTGTCAAATTCATTACTATCCTGTTGACTGTCTTGGAAGAAGGCCTCTTGTAGCACTTTACACTTTTCTTCTTCCTCGAATACTGGTGGCTTGTTCTCTAGCACGAGTGGCAAGACAGAGTTCACTTGGTTTTTGTGAGTCATTTTCCTGTAGGCTGTCCACATTTCCTTTGGATCTTTTGCTGCCTCGAATTTGTCTATAAGACCAGCAGCCCATCTTTCCTGTGCTTCTTCCTTGGCTTTGGAAAAGTTGTCTTCTGTTTGTAGAAGTGACGCTTTGTTTTGGATGGTATTCCGCTTTCTAAACTTGCGCTGGAAGTGATTGAGTGACTTTTTTGCTGTCTTTACCTGATCATCCCACCAACAAGGATACTTTCTTCTACTTCTATCCTTAGTTGTCTTCAGGGGGATAGTGTCTTCAAAAGCCTTGGTGAGAATCTGGTTAAAGTCGTCATAAGCTTCGCTGAAGTTAGAAAATGGGCGTTTTATCCAAGCCTCGAAGTCAGCCTCTGTTCGTTCTCTCCACTCGTGCCATTTGGTCCCCTTTAGTGATCTGTAGCTCTTGGTTTTATCAGTTTTGTCCTGTGTGTCAAGGTTCAAATCAACAAGTACAGCAATATGATCTGATCTCACGGCTTCGTGTGTCAGGGTGTCACAACTTGTTACCGAGCTTCCCAATGTGGCCGATGTGATGATGAGATCTATCACGCTCTGTCCTCCTCTGCGGGTGGGTTGACCATCATTATGGACTAGGAGCTTGTTCTGGGTCAGCATGTCTTCAATCAGTTCTCCATGTCGATCCACTGTATTGTTGTTCCACTCATGACTCTTGCCATTCAGATCACCTACTAGAACCAAGTTGTCTATGTTGGATTGTTGAACCGAGCCTGACAACAGTTTCAGCTGTTCCTCCTGCTGTGGGGGTACATAGGCACATAGTAAATACACACACTTATTCTGGTTCGTGTTGACTTTTACTGCACACGATTCTAGATTTTTACGTTCAAAGATACTGGTTGGTGTAGCTGTGAAACTCTTGCTCTCAGGGTTAGTGAAAATTGCCACCCCTCCATGGCTGTCCTGTCTCGCTTTAGAAACCGATTTAGTCCAATTCCCAAAGGTAATAGGTTTGTCAGGATTTTCCCATGTTTCATTAAGACATAAAATATCTACATGCAATCTAGAACATAAACATGAAACGTCATACTTGGCGGTGTTAAAAGATTGACATATAGACTTGTATTTAGTTATAAAATGTGTACTACCTTCTGACGAAATATTCTTCTTCTTCTTCTTCTTCTTCTTCTTCCTCTTCTGCTTATTATTATTATCTAATCCTTTTATTAACGATGTCAAATCACAAGTTTCACTATAAATTATTTAGATTCCATTCATGTAGTCGATATGCCCCAATTGCTCACAGTTTGCACGTGCGAATAGTGCGTCTCTTTTATTACATCTGTAGTAGTTTTGAAAATAGAACATTCACGTGCACTTTCCCGCCGATAACTGTAACTTTCGTTAATAGTGCTATGAAACACATGGAGGCATATCTCAGATAATAAAATAACGGGAAAAATGTTAAGGAAACCCGTCCTAGTTTTGTAATCTATTTGAAAGTTTGTATACTAAACAGGATTTGATATTGGTCTAAATGATTGGAAAGTTAATATAACTTATTCCCATTTGTTAAATTCACCGCCCCTTTTCCCTTCACATTATATATATATATTTTCAATAGTGTTTAACTTAGCCCACGAAACACACAGCGTCGAAACAACGTGGTATCGATGTCGATGTCACCGACAGCGATGCGACGTCGTTCCGACGCTGTTTGCCGGCTGGGGCTATGGTGCCGTCTTGCAATGTTTCACCTTTTCTATTTCTTTTTACGTCTCCTTCTTCTTTTTATATTACATAAAATGAGTTGCTACCATGTTACATGTCTTTATAAGTATAATATGTTATATCCTCTTATGTCACATTGACCTGAGTGTAATAAAGGATATGTTATGTTATGTTATGTTATGACAATTTAAAAGCAGGATTTTCATATTTACAAATTTATGGGGATGATAGAATTTTATACAAGTTCCTCTTTTTAGAGATTTCTCTAAAGACTGAACAAGTTGATGAGGAGCTTTTATGCCCTTTACCACAGTTGACACAGACTGGTGGTTTTTCACACTGTGACTCTGAGCACTCTTCTTGTCCGCAATTGACACACCGTTGCTCAAAAGGGCAACAAGCAGAAATATGCCCGTACCGATGACAATTGAAGCACCGAACCACTTGGAAATCTCTTTCTGGGCTGAAGAGTATTTTCTTTTTGACTCCTTCAATAATGAGACCATCACTTTTTAATGCAAGTTCACAGTCAATTTCAGTCTCAAACTGCACCTTAACTATAGGCATGGGCTTTTTCGAATCAAAATACCTCATCCGTCGAACAGATTTGTACTTGACACCCTGGGGTGAATGCTTTATAGACTGTATCGAGACTGCCGGTGGAATATCTCTTAGGTATGCGCTTACCTTGTTGCCTGTATACCTCTTTGTCTGATGGGCAATAGTTCCTCCTCCAAAGATATCTTTCGGCCAGTTTTCTATGAAGCTCTTACAGTCTGTGTTGTCTCTGAGGTGTATGGCCACGCCCCCTTGCGCAAGACTGTATGCCAACTCACAGTGTTCTGAAACAGAAGAATATCCTTTCAGCTCTTTCGCTATACTGTCGCTATGCCTGAAGTCTTTTGGTGAGGGTATATTGTCAATAACGACCAATAAATCTTCTCCACAATAACTATCTACCTTCCCTGCCACTGAGGCCAATGTATCAATGTCTGATCTATCTAGTTGAACTGCACTTGCCGCAATAAGCTTATCAAGCTTACTATTTACTGCAAACAGAGACTGGCTAGGTAATGTTTGTTTGGTTTCACTTTTCCTGACCCAAGGACACAGAAAGCACAAACAAATGAGATATCGTACAGGTCAAATTTGTCACAATCCTCGTTTCTGACTCTTGCACAAACGCTGTGCCACCATGTATCGCATTCATCACATTGCAGCCAATGAATGGAGTCAATTTGTTCCTGTGGTGGAACACTTTCACCACATTTTCCGCAATTATAAGCAGGGTTTGAGTCTGATGCTATAGGTCTGGGTTCCGCCTTGGTTTGCTGTTTACTACAGGAGCCTGTTTTTGCTTTAGTACTACCTTTTCTTTGCTTTGCAGAATCACAGGCTGGCTTTGCCAGGTCTTCGTAGTCTGTCACACTTTTAGCCGTTCTTGAGCGCCCACTACGACGAAACATGATGATGAGGTTTGTTAGACACAACACCCATGTTTTGACAAACAAAGTCTAGTATTCTGGGTTAGGCAGAATCACAGAGAAGCAGAAGCGATGAGTAAGAGAGCACATTAAGCTGACAAACATTCGGTCATTGACGGCACATGCTTTACACAACACAGATATATGACAAACACACAAAATGTAACTTACTTTAGCTTTGGCAACCACCAATTATCGTTTTCACATACGATTTCCGGGTTTACAAGTTGTCTCCCCTGGTAACTCTTCGTGGAAGATTCGGCCCCAAACGATTCGTCCTTTGTAGCTGGAAATCTTAAGAAATACCAGGTGCTATGCAGTACTTTAGTGTAGAAAGTAGCAAGATCAGTAGAATATGAAATGGAATAGGCTACTGTAGCTGAAGACCGCTGCAGGCCGGAAAATGTCGTTCTTCAATGAATAGCCGATTTGTAAACAAACAGCTGACTGGTATAAAATTCAGACAAAATGCCGATCGTAGGAGAAGATCAGGTTTCCAAAACTCATAAATCTACCATGTGATTTCTGGATTAGTAGCTAATCTTGAGGAAGATCCTTTTTTGTAGCTAGATCGGGCACTTTGATAGAAATTTTATCCCCTTTTTCAAAACCGTGACCGCCATTTCCGCCATCTGTAACTGTAACTGTAACTGTAGCACATAGATTCTGCCGATTCCGGCACACCTCCGTCGGAGTAGTAGTAGGTTGATAGGGGGTTAAAATGATGCAATCCGTCACCACTCTATTTACAGCTTATCATTATCTTATTTACAGTCTATAAACTGGATAAAAACATTAAGTAGGACCCTCCTGTGTGTAGCTCGGTATGCCCCTATTTACGTTTACGTTTAGTTAATCTGGATATCGACTCAAGTCTCTTGTATCTCTCACGAATTAGGGACATAACGGACCACGGACAAAACGGACCACGGACATAACGGACCACGCTTGGGACAAAACGGACCACGTTCAGGACGAAACGGACCACGTTCAGGACAAAACGGACCACGTTTAAGGTCATAACGGACCACGTTCAGACCTTGAGAAAGCATGTTTTATTTTAGTTGCAACACTAATGAAGAAATCTGCATGCTCAAAAGATAAAAATCTTTCCATTAAATTAATTAGATAGTTGCGACAACCAAAGATAGTTGAGGCCATGAACAGTAGTCAAATAATTGTGACCATTTAACATTGTCTTTGGTAATTATATACTCCATAATCTTTTTATTGGCACCAATTAATGGTCTGGTTTGTCTTCTAGCGCGGTCCGTTTGGTTCTGAAACGTGGTCCGTTTTGTCCTAAAACGTGGTCCGTTTTGTCCTAACCGTGGTCCGTTTTGTCTGGTCCGTTTTGTCCATGGTCCGTTTTGTCCGAGTACCTCTCTCACAATGTAGAGAATAACAAAGTCTGCGGCAATGAAATTCCAAAGTCTTTAGATGCTGATGGTTACAGTTCAGGCTGTCTACAAGCTGGGTTATTGCTGTATAATCTAGTATAAGCTGAAGCAATCTAGCGGGTGATTCTTCTACCAGTTCTATAATGTTAACACTAGCACAAGCGTTAGTAATAGAGTCCATAATAGGGTCCCTGATCTGGAAAGCATCTCACAATCGAGGATAAAATGCTGAAGAGTATCATTGTCCCTTCGACAAAGGAGACACACAGGGTCAATCTGATTTTGGTTGAATGCTGCTCTATTCTCCTGAAGAATGTAAGCCCCGGACACCATACGTAACTTCTCTTTCAATCTCGGGATTTCTCGAACACTTTGCACAGACTGGATCAGTGCATGACGCTTACCATACCGGTAGTCATGAACATTCAGAAATCTTAGACTTGGATACAGGGCTGACTGCTCCTTAATCTTGTTGACCCAGTATGTATTCACATGTTTACTGACTGTCCGTTTCCAAGATTCCTTAGTCGGGGGATTACCGAGAAGCTCATAAGGATCAGGTAGTCCGTATTGATAGTTCCTACTTCATTTTGAGTTGCTTCCCTTGCAAATATAGGTCAGCCATCTTGTAGGTCAAAAATCAATACGACAAATAGAGAAAACCTACAAATATTTAATTATTGAAAAATTCGTTAACCTCTCTACTGTGATAGTTGCAATTATTCACAACATCAATATATTTACTACTAAATATTTGGAATAATAGCTGAAAATGTGCTCTTGTGAAGAGAAAATTTAAAATTTCAATTATTTTCTTATTTATCTTATTGATTTTTGACCTACAAGATGGCTGACCAATATTTGCAAGGGCGGCAACTCAAACTGATGTAGGAACTATCAATTGCAAGTGCAGGCGCTTAATTGCCACGAACCAACTGTGACTCTTGAAAGATTTCACACACAATTGACGTTGAGCCAGCCGCTTCTCAACTGCTGTATCTGGCAGCCGACATATGCTTCCGTAGAAATTAAGAGCCCTCTTATGTATAGTAGTCTCAACTGGTATCATCCCGCTTATGACGTACACCCCGCAGTCCGCAACCGTGGTAGGTTGTCATCTTCATGCTCCAATGTGGGCCGAAATTTATTCCGGTGACTCGTCACACCGCGAGATTTCCAAGCGTCTAGATGCTCTATTTTTCACATCAGCGCCATCTATGCAGATTGTGAGAAATGGGTGAAATGCGTTTCTAAAATCGTGGATTTAGTCAAAATGTGTTCTTTCTAGCATACTATGAACAGAAAAGATGTTATAGAATCACTACAGGTCTGTTTCAAGTGTTTTTAATGTTGTGATTAGTGTGAGCACCGACATAACACCAACAACTTCGTTTTCCAGATTGTGACACTTTCGCTTTTGAAATTGAATCACTTCCGAAATAACGTTACAAAAGGTATTTGCGTTCGGTTATGACAGACAAACACTTCAGTCCAACTGATTGTATGTTTATCCATCCATGTCAGTTTGTCAATTCGTACACAAGTCCTTTCGTTTCTTTAGGGGTTGGTTGTTTCTACTCTAGGTCCCAATTGACTGAAGTATCGTCGCGACATGGGAATTCACGCACATCAGAATTCACGCGTTTTAGCAAATTCCGTTTATTTTTGAGAACATGGCTTCCACTGACGTCATCTGTTTCTGTTTATTTTGGTAAAACCCAATTCCGCTTGACCGCGAAGAAAAATGTGGAAAGTTCAACTTACAAAGGTAATTCTTCATTTATTTTCTCTTTGAGTGTATAAAAGTTCCATTTCCTTAATGTCATTTTTGTTGCAGCATTGAAATCGCCACTGATTGGTGAATAATTCAATATTTTCACCGCACATTTAGACGTCTGCTCCCGCCATGTGTCAACCTCAAAATCTGGTCACGGTCACGTGATCCGCATAACCACAATGCAGTATTTTCACTGTTAAGCAGGTAGTATGTACTATTTTTTGTAGGTGAGTCACAGTCATTCTGTGGTCATTGGACACATCTGGGTTTTGCACTGAGACAAGGGTAGTGAGAAAGGGAGGTCAGTTTTTTTACCCTGCCCTCATTGTAAAGGTGAATAATTATGGCATTCAAGTCCGAATCTAAGCCATGCATACTGAAAGATGCTGAACACTAAAATACCTAACTCATAATACCTAACCTAACTTTATGTTATGTTATGTTAGGTCAAGTTAGGTTAGGTCAAGTTAGGTCATTTTTACCTACTTTTAATACCATACCTGAATATTGCATTATTATGGTATTAGGTAGGCATTGATTAGGCTATGTTGAGCTTAAGGTTAGGTTAGGTTAGGTTATGTGGGCATTGGTTAGACTAGGTAAGGTTAGGTTAGGTGGGCATTGGTTAGGTCAAGTTAGGTAATGTTAGGTTAGGTTGACATTGGTTTGATTGGTTAGGTTAGGTTAGGTTAGGTGGGCATTGGTTAGGTCAAGTTAGGTAATGTTAGGTTACGTTGACATTGGTTAGCTTAGGTTAGGTAAGGTTAGATTAGGTTGGCATTGGTTAGATTAGGTTAAGTTAGGTTAGGTGGGCATTGGTTAGGTAAAGTTAGGCCAAGTTAGGTAAGGTTAGCATTGATTAGATTAGGTTATGTTGGCATTGGTAAGGTAAAGTTAGGTCAAGTTAGGTAAGGTTAGGTCAGGTCAGCATTGGTTAGGTGAGGTAAGATTAGGTTAGGTGGGCACCGGTTAGATAATGTTAGGTCAAGTTAGGGGAGGTTAGGTTAGGTTGGATAAGATCAGAATTATCAACAAAGAAGTAAGCACAATGAATTACTTTTTATTTTTCCTACTCTTAAGTGAGCACCGTATACAGTATATATTTCTTGACTTTTTGACTTGTGCCCTTGTTAAATGTGATAGACCCTGGCATGCTGTATGAAACCATTTTTTACACGAAAGACAACTAAAATATAGTTCATTGTCCTCCACTTCCATTTGGGTCAGTGTTCATTATTTGTATCAGTTGTTTCGATTCTGGCTTGAACTTATTGTATGCTGCATTCTAACATGATTGTAGACCACCTATTTCTGGAAACTGTAGGTGTAAGAGTTGCATACTAGCATCAATGATAGTGTCATTTAGCCAGCCATCATCTTCTTTACCAATAATTCTGTCTTTGTCTCTGATGTTAATATTACATGAGTATGGTTTGCCTTGATGAATCCAGACTTCCTCAGAGAATCTTACATCTCTTCTCAGATCATCAGTTTCTGGATTCTTTTCTGGGGAATGGGTAACTTGCACAGTCTGACTGTCTGTATAATTCTGATCGCCAGAATGTGGTCTTTTTCTACCTGATTTTTGCTTCCTTTTACCTTTCGCCTTTTCCCTTATGCATGTTAGATTCATTGGGTTTTCTTTGATTTCTGTATCACTAGGCTTCATTCGGAGACTTCGCCTTACTGCCAATATATGGTGACAGGCTACCTTTAGGTCACAGGAACATGATTGTTTCGGGAAAAGTGAAACTTTGAAAACTGCACTTGTGGTAATGACAGTGAAGATGCCTAATTTTGGACTGAAACCAATGCCACCAGCTTCAATAATTTCTTGTGCCCTAACTTCTCGCATGTCTGATGTTGTACCAGCGCTTTCTGTCGGAACAGTTTTTTTTTTTTTTTTTCAGTATATAAATAAACTTACCTTTGGGACGGAATGGTAAAATGTCTGTATAATCAGATTCTGAGTCCAGTAGGGAAATTGCTTCTTTTGTTGCAAAGGGCATGTGTCCCCCCCTTATAAATGGATGTGCTGCATGTGTGCTCCTTTTCAGCTGCACATAAGCCTGAGCCATTCTTATTTTGACTTATTTATACTCTATTTTTCTTTTATTTCATCTTGTTTTCATTTCTTCATTCCTTTCTTTGTATCGAACGTCAATTAACACTATGACGTTACGTCATGTAACTAACGTCAAATGACGTTACATACAATGTCATACATTATCAGGATGTTAGGTATTTTAGTGAAACACTAATTTACTAATTTATTATTGTCAGGTAAATTAGTGTGTTAGGTTAGGTATAAATAAGGTTAGGTTAGGTAAATTAGTGTTATGTATTATGTTATGTTAGGTTAGGTTAGGTATTTTAAGTTAGGTATTTTAGGGACGACCCAGAAAGATAGTTATGGGTCTGTGGCAACATTTTATTTTTTGTCTCTCTTTATTCAGGAGATTATTTATGATTTAAAAAAAAAATCCCAAAAATTAAAGCTTTTATCAAAAATTCATTAAAATGCTGCTAAGTAATGTTCGTTACAATTAAATTGTATGTTTTTTGTATCTTAGATACTCGCTCAGTACTTTCCAATTTCAGCGGACTATATTCTGCGCAGTGTTTTTACGAATCTCCGGAATTAAATATGTGCGTGAATTCTGATGACGTTGTACACAAATTATATATTTTGGGTATCTCGGGAAAATATGGCTTTTGGAGAAGACACTTCTCCCGTGAAACCCGAAACTTTCGCTAAATAACAAGCGATAATGCGGCGTTAAATGATGAGAAGGTAAGTGTTGGTACAATTTTTAGCTCGCCGGAACGAAAGTTCAGGAAGAACTATTGTCACCCCAGCGTCCGTGTCCGGATTGGATGTTTTGGTTAAAGTTTTTTAAAGACCTATATCTCCTTAACCCATGGATGGATTCTCTTGATACTTGCACTGTAGGTAGATATTGGTCCAAAGTTTAACAGGGTACCACCCCCACCCCACTCCATGACCTTGATGTCAAGGTCATGGACTTAGAAAATTGGGAGTATTTTTGGACTGGATTTTATAAAGCCCAATATCTCCTTAACCCATGGATGGATTCCTTTGATACTTGCACTGTAGTTAGATATTGGTCCAAAGTTTTCCAAGGTACTACCCCCACTCCCCTCAGTGACCTTGATGTTACGGTCATGGACTTAGAAAATTGTCTTTTTATTGATTGGATGTTTTGGTTAAAGTTTTTTAAAGACACATATCTTCGAACCCAGTGATGAATTCTTTTTATATTTGCACTTAAGTTAGATATTAGTCCAAAGTTATGCCAAGTACTACCCCAACCCCGCTCAGTGACCTTGATGTCACGGTTACAGACTTTGGAAATTTGTTCTTTATTAAAGTTTTCTAATTGCATACTGATTCATAATGCTTGGCAGAGATTTAGTTGTCACCCGACGTAGGCGGAGGGGGGGCTATAGAAATGACCCTCGTCCGTCCGTGTGTCAGTCCGTCCATCATTCCGTCTGTCCGTCCGTCCGAAATCTTGTCCCCGCAACTCCTCCTACGTCTTTCATCGGATTGATTTGAAATTTTACAGATTGTATTCTTATGATATGAAGATGTGCATGTGGTTTTTTATTTTTGTTTCGGCCATTTTTGATGGAGTTACGGCCCTTGCTGACTCAGACCTTGTCCCCGCAACTCCTGCCACATCTTTTATCAGATTGACTTGAAATAGTGCAGAATGTTTCATCATGATCTGAAGATATGCATGTGATTTTGGAATTTCATTTGTTCTATATTTTACAAAGTTATGGCCCTTTGTTGTTTTTGGCATTTTTTGGCATTTAACGAACCGTTTGACCGTGAGAGCTGAAATTTGGTATGCTAGTAGCATTTGGTAAATTGATTATTCTGATTATTGTTAGGATATGCTAAATTTATTAATGACAGAGTTATTCCCCTTTCATAGATAATAGACATTCACTTAAAGGTAAAAGGATAACTCAAGAACTATTCATATTAATGGGCTGAATTTTCATAAATGCATTGTTCATTTTTCATCAGGTTCATATTAGGAGGATTATGGCCCTTGTTATTTTGTTATTGGGTATACAGTCTTGATGTTTTGGGCATTCTGTAAGGGCCTAAAGTTTCAGTAACCTGATTTTACACATATACGCCCAGTTCTGAACTTAAGTATTTTATAACCTCATAGAGGCCCAGTAATTGGGTACATGTCTTTGCTTATGCTTCAATTATTATTTGCTTACCAGGTTCTGTTATACACATATTTTCTGGTTTTGGCCATACAGTTACTCTGAAACGGAATAAAGGGCTGCAGTTTGTGACACATTTCAAACGTCGGGTGACTTTTGGCCGATGGCCTTTTATTTACACTTGAACTGATGTTAGACACTTTTTTGAGTTTTTACAAAACACTATATACTTACCCCACTGGATGACCTTGAAGTCAAGGTCATCAACTTAGAATTTTGTCTTAAAGATTTTGGTTAAAGTTTTATATTTATGAAGACATAATTTCACAGTGCCACGATGGACTCAGTTGATACTAATACTTGGACTGATGTTAGAGAATGGTTCAAGGTTTTGTTACATTCTAGCCCCCCCCCCCTAATGCCATCAATGTCAGCCATTTCCATACCAACCGATCTGTCATCCCAGCTATCCACCTAAAATTGCATCTGTTGACAAAGGCAACCATTTTTTCGCTACCAACCCTCTTTGAAAGCGTGTATTTTCATTATAAAACTAAACTGTGCATTAAAAATTGGCAGAAATATTGCTAATTAACTAAGGTTTTATTGTACGTAAGCAAACAGATTGGGCACTATCTAAAATTCGTTAAATGAGAGCCGAAATGCAGACTTTGTGTTTATTTCTGAAAATGTTCCCCTTTCAAGCCCTGCCATAGCCTTATCAGTGTAAGAAAGCCAGTCAGACTGGTACTGTAGAATCTACAGGCACCGAGCAACTTCCATAAGAGGCTAAACTCTTCCAGGATTTTATCGTCTGTTTTTACCAGCAACTTTATCTCACCTGCTGAAATCCTACTTTCGATTTCGCCCATCTGTTATCTCTGGAGGCATCTGGCATCACTTCAGCCGGTTGTACGGTGTGGAGTTGTATAAGTGATCTGTGATCAACAGAGTGTAATTAATCTCGATGACCAAACATTTAAATTGTTTCAAATTAAAGAATATTTGAGAGTAATTCGTCACGCCAATGAATAATTGCTGGGAATGTGTTAAATACTTAAAGATCCCCACTAAATAATACTAATTAAAGCGGGTTTTAGATTAAACGGTGATTAATCAAGTGTGTCGGCAATAATTACTTGCACAGTGCACTTTGATACATACATACGTACGTACGTGCGTGTGTGCGTGCGTGCATGTATGTATGTAATACACACACACACACACACACACACACAGAGCAGGCCGAGTTGACCCGCATTCATCATTAACATGCGAAAAGCCAACTTGCCCCAAATTTTGACAGCTAAACCCAAATTTATCACAAGTACCGGTATATGTAATTTTTTAAATGTCACTGAAAATCTATCATCTATTTTACCTATAAACCATAGGCTGGCTACATACCTATGCCATGTAGGTTCAAACCTGGTTCTGGTAAGTATGAATGGTTGACTGTTCCCTTTGGGGTCATGGTGGTTCCACAGAGTATTTCCCAGCCCTTATACAGCTGAGAACTACTTCTGGCTTTCTTCCACCATAGAACAGTCCTCTGATATAATAATCAGATATGATCGAATCGGAGTATAGAGAAAAACAAAACAAAAATATAAAACATCTGATTTCATCCATATGCTTTTACAAAATAACAGGCCCTAGTACACTACTTGAAGGGATTTGAAGAAATTATAAGTTTTTAGACAAAAAAAAAGAATGATTATATATCACTAAAGACATTTAACTGACAGTGCGGTAACAACAGTGTGTTTATTTTGCATCAAAATATGATATTGTTTTTGGGTTCACATGTTGCTTTTCATACCTGTTTTGTTAAACCTGAAACGATTATGAAATTTGTAAATGAGTAACAGTATTTATTCTTTTGATCAGATAATTGTGTATTGGAAACCTGTGATAACTCTGCGATTATAGACAATAGGTCCATGTAAGTATCTCGCACTGAACATGTCGAATGTGATGGTACATGTCACAAGATACAGCTTTTTTTGGACTCGTTTTTTGGACTTGTGTGCTGACAGTAAAAGGCATGAGAAGTTTATAATATGGGGCGAGTTCTCTTAAAATATGGGGCAACTTGTTTTACAGTACGGCGCGAATTTTCTTGGTCCGGGTTTTTACTGGGGGAAGTTGTCTTTGGGTAAGCTGTCTTTGGTCCAACATGTCTGTAATTCATAATTATACTGGGTTCCTCCGTTATCCAGGTACATGTACTACTGAATCTGCCCAAGTTAAAAACCAGTTAAAAAGACTTACATTCCATCAGGTTTTTTCTTACGTTAGTTGAATGTTTTGCCTTGATTCTGGAAACTAACTCTTGTTTCTAAAGCTTAGCCAAGTTGGTGAAAATATGGCGCTAATAGAACCAGGCTGATATGAATGACGTCAAAGGAACTTCCTACTTAATTGTGGGGTTCACTCTGAATCAAAATGTGCAAAGCTATGGGAGCCTTAATTTCGAACAGAGCCCTAGATAAGAGGGAGTATTTGGTGATAATTAGGGATAATTTTTGTTAATTCTGCATAAAAACATATGTTATGACCCCTCATCTGAACCGTCTCGATGAGACAGTTCAGATGAGGGGTCACAACATATGTTTTCAATGAGAAATAAAAAAAATATCCCTCAATTATCATCAAATACCCCTCTTATCTAGAGCTCTGTTCAAACAAACATAATCACTAGTTGACAGCAATATTTTCATCAAAGTGAATATTTGAAACGTTTATTTCTCATCTGAATTATTAACTAATTCAGAGTTGTAACTAATGTGCATCATTAATGTAATGTTTTCCCTAATTTGGCGATTTGAAAGACCCCTGGGTTAATAAAATCAGAAAAGAGAAACTGATATTATTTTTCTCCAAAACTTCTTCACATGAAGTTTTTGAATATACGAAGTTCACAAAACAGTAAAAACTGCAAATTAAAATTGTTTTTGATTTTCAACCCTGGCATTGAGGATATTGTGGCCCGATGGAATGCACGATACAGATATGTAACACACCAAACTGAATTTTATTTGGTCAGTCTGGCAGTAAAAGAAGGTAATAAGAATCTAAATCTGAAGTAATGTAACTGTTAGTGTTTGTTGTATCAACGGGGATCTTCGATTAATATAACGCTAAGAAAAAGATTTTCCATGTGGAATTGTAAGAAGCCGGAGCATAGTTTATAGGTAGTTTGTACAGTGTTTTCACACAACTGTAATTTATCCTGCTAGATAGAATTTTATATGTTTATATATCAGCTTCAAATCCAGTTTGACAATTTATCAGAGCTCTAGATAAGAGGAAGTATTTGATGATAATTAAAGATAATTTTTCTTATTACTCATCGAAACCATATGTTGTGACCCCTCATCTGAACCGTCTCGTTGAGACGGTTCAGATGAGGGGTCACAACATATGTTTTAATCCAGAATTAACAAAAATTATCCCTAATTATCACCAAATACTCCCTCTTATCTAGTGCCCTGATTTATGATCTTTTGTAAATACAGACATTTGCTGCACAACAGTCAAGGCCTAAGATGTACAATGTGGATATTCGCGAGAAATGTCAATGCCCAGATAACGTAGAACATGCGATAGTTTAGGACCCAAATATACCACTGGCAATGCTCCAGATAAGAAGGGGTAACAGGGATAATTTAGGGATAATTTTCCTTATTTTTCCATTAAAACATACCTTGTGACCCCTCATTAGAACCATCTCACTGATAACTGTCTCGCCAAGACGGTTCTAATGAGGGGTCACAATGTATGTTTTTGATGGGCGAGACGGTTCTAATGCGGTTCACAATGTATGTTTTCGATGAGAAATAAGAAAAATTATCTCTGAATTTTTATCTGGAGCTCTGTACCAGTTGGAAGTCCTGGCAATTTCTAGTATCAGACTTTAGCTCTTCCATCCAGTTTTAATGACCATTATGGTAATATTGTGTGGTATAACAATCATTTACAGCTTAAAAAGTGAATTAGATTGTTGTGATGGTTAGTTAAACAGGGTTGTGTGTCACATGACCGATTTCTTTCGATCGAAGGATTCTGCTTTGCCTCAGAAATATTGTAATTGGGTATCTAAAATGAAGAGTAATTATGACAAAGCGATTTACAAAATGTAGCGAGTAGAAAATTTGCCACCTAAAACTCTCATTTGCCAACTGAAGAAAAAGAGGTTAGCAAAAATTTGCTGCCTAGGAATTCTTTAGTAAGAGTTAATGTCTTGGAACTTCTAACCAATTTTGACTAAAATACTGCTTCTCCTCGTAAGACCAAACAAAATTCCATGAGTTCAAAGGCATTATTAATGCATTTGGCCATATGGAATTTTGTTTGGTCGTAAATCTGACAACTACCTGGTTGGATGGCAAGAGGACTGTTTTTTTCGCCTCCAAATTTTGTCCAAATTTTGCTACCAGGTATACAAGTTTTGCTATTAGTCTTTATACCAGGTAGCAAGTTCGAGCTACCTGCAAAACAGATAATTTCTATTACTGGACTGCTCTTGTTCTGTTTTTATGCAGGATCTTATCGCTATGGAAATGTTAGAAGAGAGAAACTACGTAATGAATGGCTGGCGGCGACGAAGAATGGCCAGAATACGTGACGTTCCAGGACCACCGCCCAGAGACTTACCTAAGCAAGTGAGGTCAGAAAGAGTGCATATAGATGGTGAAATATTGAGGTAAGGATGCAAGTGCTTTGCAATTACAGTCTAACAGACAAAAATTTGATGCATAAAAGATGTGGCCCCTTGATAATCAGGTCATGATGATACATATATCACAGTCCACTGACTTTGTCTCTAACCAGGTTCTGCAATACACAATATTTACTATTTTGCCCATACAGTGACTGTGAAACTATATAAAGGGCTGTAGTTTGTCCTTTTATACTATACAAGTCTGCTTCTATGAACCTATTTATCTTACAAGTGCCAGTACATGTACCTTAATCAAGGGGCTGTCTTACTTAAAGCACTAGGCGGGGCATTTGTGTACCATGGACACATTCCTTGTTTTCAAAGAAAAACAACTTTCCTGTTTTCCTATTTGCTTCTCTGGTTGACATATCCCTTCCAGAATTCGGTATACTCCTACAAAAGAAAAAAAAATCTTTTAACATTTGACTATGTTGAAAAGGGAGGCAGACATGGAAAATGGCACAGTTATTTCCTCTTAAAGTGTACTCATTCACCTTGAAATCAAAAACACTATGCTATCTTATGTTGCAGTTTTGTGCCAAATGAGTTGAACAAGGTGGGACTGTATGTGGCTGCTAATCCTCTTACCTCCGATGATTATTACTTTGAACTGGAGATAGTTGACACAGGACTTATAGCAGCTATAGGTAAGATGCAAGACATTTATTATTACCTTATAATGTGTCTCTGACTGAAAAACCAGAGGTCCCGGGTTTAATACCTGGTCTGGCCACGTACTTTCGTTTCCCCTTCTGCTGATTCAAGAAGGGCAGTTGTCAGTTACTGGTGAAAGTGTGTGCACTTAGTACTGGTTAACCGCTTGGGAGGTCTAAGCCTGCCCTGAAATAGTTTGGATAGAGTAACTGACCGTTCCGACATGACTATAGCTGTTTACCATGGACGTAAAGCAAGAAAACAACAACAACTTTTAGTTTATATTATCTGAGTGCTGCAGATAAGCAGGAGTAAAAGGGATCATTTTCCTTATTTTTTCCAGAATAACATATGCTGTGATCTATCAGTAGAACATTCTCACTGAGAAGATTCTAATGAGGGGTCACAACATATGTTTTTATTGAGAAATAAGATAATAATTTCCAGGGATCTCGAATTCGGCGTCTCTGGACGCGAAAATTCCGATCCGGACACCAATAATTGCCTTCCGAGGATTCCCGCAGACGTGATATTTTTCCGGCTGCACTCCTTTAAAATCTCTTAAAATGTCAGTTTTCACAAGTTGTGAAGAAAACACACGTCGCTGACACCTTTGACAGAACTATAGAGAAGCCATTTATCTGAACCGATAATCAATAAAATCGTCGTAAATGCTACCTGTTATTTATCTGGAATTTCCCACCTTCTTAATCCCCACTACCGTAGCAAGGCACGTGACAGTATTACTTTCTTAATCGCTAATAACCGGCAATCTTTTGATCAATATAAACAAATTGGCTACACGGTATCTTTGTCTTTAATCTACCGCCTCGCATGACTGGGTAGTTTACATCTTTACCGCATGGCATTAATTGACAGAAGTTGAGACTTTAACAGTGGCTGTGTCAGCAAATTAAAATTACAATATATTACTCTCGCCAATTGGATGAGGGTCCGAGAGGGGCAACTGTCGTCTCATAAAAGAGAATCTTTTACGAGAAAATTTTGATTTTCAGGTAGATTTAGCCTGCCGAAGTATGAGCCTTTTCTAAGGCACGTTTTCTATTTCCTGACTGTTTGTAGTACGCTCGTGCGCTGTGCTTGATGGGCATTGCACGTGAATATTAAATCATTTTTTTTTTTTAACTTGGAAAATGCAATCGTAATTTCAAGTTGCTAGAAGCGGCCATCAGAGGTAAGTATATTATATTTTAGCAAGGCCAGTTGTTGTAATTACCGGAAACCGGTGACTTTTTAGATCTTCGGTTCGTGCACTTTAAAATTCTTTCCCGCCGTTTTTAGTCTGTTTCCCGCCATATCTCGAGCACCACGTGCAGAACGAGTACCAGTGTAGATCTATAAATAACGCTTTGGGAAATCCGCGAGTTCTAAACATACATTTCAACACGCGGTATAGGAACTCTTATTGACTCAGATAGGCGCAGCTATTCGCAGTTAATGTATAATTCAATGAACAAAAGAAGATTTAATGACAGGTACCCATTCATTAAAGTGTAAATCAAACTCGAAAGGCAAAATAGATCTAGATCTACATGTAAACGGATTTCTGCGTTTGATGTCAGCGGGTGGGGTAAGGTGTGTTGACGTGGGGGGGGGGGGGGGAAAGGAGGGAGATGGTTGAGATAAGTTGTAATTATTACTGAAAGCAATGTTGCAGTGGACTGGACATCACTGAATAGTACTGAACTCTGGGCTGTAGCTATTACATGTTACACTTCTGTTGAAGGGAAAAGTAAATTAATACCTTTGACTTAAAATTGGAAGATTTACCAAATAATTGTCAATGTCATATCTTTTTACATTTCTATAACATAATCATTTGATGTCCAATCACAAAAGCATTGCCCTTTTTCCATCCAGTCCTGTACAGGCCCTTTTCATCTTTTGTATCCCTCAGGGACAATAGCAAAAGACAATTTTAACTAGATAAATAAGATTATTTTACAGGCTAATTTTATGTTATGTTTTATGGGGCTCCAATTTTTCAGGATGGGACTCCTACTTTTCAGATGGGACTCCTATTTTTGGAAAAGGAGGAGTCCCGGACTCCTATTTTTAAAATTCAAGTGAGAACCCTGATTTCCCCTAAAATTATCCCTGTTACCCCTTCATATCTAGAGCATTTATTTGCATGTTGTTGAGTGATTAGAGACACTTGTTTATAGTGCAGAAAAGTGCGGATTCAAGTTGCCTTTAGGGCAACTGGTGACCAGCAATACTGTCAGCCCAGCAGTATATAAGATAGTCTTACTTACTTACTTTGTCATGTTTCTAAACAGGTATTGGGCTGGTTCCCTACAGATACCCGATGGACTCACAGCCAGGATGGAGAGCTTTCTCGGTCGGGTATCATGCTGATGATGGAAAGTGAGGCTTTTAAGTTTTTAAACTTTTTCTCATAAAATCATACAAAATTTGAATTCAAACACTTGATAAAAGTTTATCACTGTGTGCCAGAATATATGAAATGGAGTTTCCTTGAGAATTCTTCTAAAATGTCTTTAGACTACCTTTTAATGAAATGATCCAAGTGGGTTGTTCTCGTATGCTTAATAGAGCATTTTAGTATGTAAGAAGAGACGATAAGGTGCTTCAATTACAGCTGTCATACTGAGATGTTTTCCATAATATTAGAAGAATAATGAAGAGATGCATACCTGTTTAAAGTAGACATGGCTTCGGAAAGGTTTGTTCATAGATTCACATACTGGTTTAGTACCGTAATAATTCGATGTTTTGGGACCCTGGGCCAACCTTAAAAAATTGTTGGTTTGCTGTTTACCGACCCAGAAAATTAGAGGTGGGTCGGTCGGTAGGCTTTTTATTTTTTTTTTCTAATAGTAGAAGTGGGTCGGTCGGTAGGCTTTTTTTTTTTGTATATTATACATATATATGTATGGCAGGCACAGAAAGTTAGTGTTAGTATGGTTTGCAATGATGAAATCTTATAACCATTTTAACAGGCCTTGCTACATAAATTTGAAATTAAAGATCACACAGAATAAGTGTTTCCCACTAAAGCACAGGACTAACAGATGTGGACGCGACCTTTGAGTATTTGTCGACGATATCGTCGGACAAATCGTCTTCCGAAACGTTTATTATTGCATCATTGAAGAGGTCTTCCCATGTGTTGCATGTGGGGATTCTTTTCAATGCGTTTTTAACTACTGTACACTTTTTTTCTGCTTTTTTGACAACGACAGACACGCAGAAAGTCCCTTCGACTCGGGCGATTTTCGCCTCCGAAGCCATTTTACAACACAAATCATTGTTAAAGAAACACTCATTGGTTGAAATAATAAATTTAAAGCGGTAAGCTGATTCGGATCGCGCACGCGGTTAAATAAGCGACACGAACAAATAATACCGGGATATAGGAAACGTCGTGACTAAAATCCGGACTTTACCGGGACGGGTCGGGAAAAAATTTTTTTTTTTTTGGAAATCGAAAAAAAATATTTGGGTCGCACGGAAAACCTCGGGTCGGTCGGTAAACAGCAAACCAACATAATTTTAATTTTGGCCCTGTATGTATTGGGACACCTGCCGTTTTTGGGGAAAACAATTAATTAAACGATTATATATATTGGGACAAATTAAGATTTCAGGAAAATTTCATTAATTTTGTGACTGTATTAATTGGGACGCACTGATTGTTAGAAATAACCAGATGGATTTAAACTGTTTGCTGAGCTATATAGTCCAAATACTTAAGGTGTATACGATAAGATTTTGCTGCCTTGAAAGGTACCGAAATTACCACATGTGTTGGCCAAATACCAGTGGTGACTGACAGGCCTTAATTTATTGTCCTGATTGCATTGTATGATTGCATAATGGCATATTAAAGGAAATGTCATCGCATCAAGGAACTGAAAATACCGATCAGCACACATTAAAAGCTAAGAGATTGCTCAGACTATAAGTAGTCCAAATACTGATAGTAATTACGGTAAGAACACCTGTTACTCTTGCCGATTTGCCATCGCTGACTCTTTGATGCTTATGAGGCAGACTTTATTTTTGAGTGTCTGGTTTTTTTTGTACAGGAGAAAAGGTGCACACTGCATCAGTAAATAATAATAATAAGAAGAGAGCCTGATCGACCTGCACATTTGTCACCAGTCCTACTCTCTGTATCAACTATCTACACTGCCTAAGAATAGCAGAGACCCAAGTATAAGTCTGTATAGGTGCTCTTACTGATCTGGGTTTTTAACACGTTGTATGGCTTTTTTTCTTGTGTAATGACTTGTGAATGAGTAAATATGGTCTTCACCGCTTGTCAAATCAATTAGTTATGTAACACCTGACACAGCTTGACCTTACAGAAATGTATAGGGTTGGGTGAAAACTCATCTTAGGGCAATCAGTATGCAGTGACCAGCATGCGCACCTGTGAAGTTTAGTTGTGTTATCAGTCAATGGGATTAAGCTGTCTGGAGGATAATCATTTTGTTGTTAAATCAATTGGTGATATTGAGGAAGTGAACATTTCATCATCGGTAAACAGATTAGGAGATGAAGGCTAATTTCGGTAAGACCCTTTTAATTCCATATACTGCCAAAGGCAACATCACACAGTGTACGATTGTATGTTTTGGGACACAGAAAAAACTAATTATTCTAAGTATTGGGACATCAGAGAAAGTAATTATTTTTGCCTGTCCCAATACATCGAATTATTACGGTAGTCACTGTTTGCATATACAATAAGCGTTCCATTGTAAAACAGATATAGTAAATGCTCATTTTCCTGATGATTTTATCATGCATATGAGACTTTACATTGTCTTATATGAAGAAAATGTCAACGGTTATAGGCAGAATAAAGCAATAAACAATTTTCTGCTGCTTCTATACTAAAGTGCACTGTGTTTTATTTTCTGTACTTTTTCATCTTAATATTTTCTCTTCTTCAACCAGATTATTTAAAGCCAGTGGTTTTGGGCGGCCATTTGGGTCGAAGTGTAACATAGGTGATAGAATGGGCTGTGGTATAAAGTTCAAGGCCAATGAAGGAGAAGAAAGACCACAACCAGATCAGGCTGTACAGGTCTTCTTTACAAGAAATGGGCAGGAGGTAACACTGCAATCTGCACTAACTCTATATTTTACTCTATAGAGTGTGTACATTTCATTTGCATGAGGTAGAGTCTGGGCAATAAATTTTTGGAAAATTATTTGCTATTTCCCTATAAACACAAGATACATTTCCCTATAAATACATGGTATATTCTCAAGAAGGGCAGTTGTCAGTTACTGGCGAAAGTATGTGCACTTAGTACTGGAAAACCGCTTAGGAGGTCTAAGCCTGCCCAGGTATAGTGTGGTTAAGTTAACTGCCCGTCCCGACATGACCATAGCTGTTTACCTTGATGTTAAGCATCAAATCATTCAATTGAAAAACATGGTACATTGTGGACAAGCATTAAAACATACTGCATGGTTGGTTTTGTAGATTGCCCATATCATTCCTTTACCAAGAATGAATGGAATTATTTTGGCATATAAAAAAATCTTAACTGAGCTATATGTGTATCGTCCCGGTATGTGTTTCCGCGCGGTATGTGTTTCAGAGCCCTAACTATAATCATAAATTGTACATGGCAGAGCACTGACACTGAAAAAATTTATTGACATCTATATTCTGCAGAGGGTCTTGTTCCTCACCATAATAAAGAATTACCGAAACTGTCATCTGGGAGAAAAGAATTTAAAAATCAAGAATGATGTGCTTTAAATAGCCATTTTTCTTAATGCACTTTTGTTCTGCTTGTTGCGACCCTGAAATCTTTTAAACTGGCAAAATTTTGTAAGAAAAACTTACCGTCAGTTAATGGTTTGCTTAATATCTTTAATATCATGCATTAGTTGAGGTTCACTGAAAATATGTTAGAACTTTTCAAAAAAGTTTTTGACAAGAGGGTCCTTATATCCTAAAAAGTGTTTATCAGTACCAGTGAGTAACGGTAGGTTGAATTGTTTTTGTTTATAATCTGAGTTGTAAAGATCAAAATTATTTTTCTTTTGCAGTTATGTCACCAGGTCCAGTTGTAACACAATGTGCATATAAAAATTTAACAATGTTATTTGGAACTTTTTAGAAATTTCCAATTTGAGGCATAGGGGGTTGACAACTTTGAAACAAGGCTGTCATTGCTCCAAGGTTGGCATGCCTTCTGAAATTATTACCACCATCTCAAGAAGGATTGGTTGATGATTGATACCTTTTATTATATGGTGTCAACATTAATATGCTAACTCCTGAAATCCATATTTTCTCCTCAGCAAATAAAATAAAATTTTCTTTTAAAGTTTTAAAAAGGGCTCTGAAACACATACCGCGCTAGAAGGATAAGTGAAAATATGTAGTCTCCTCAAATACAAACCCCTGATTTTAATTCTATACAATATTTCATGAGGACAAGTGAAATGGTAGGCTAAACATTACACAGGACTCTAAATATGTTTTTGGGCTAGCCTTGCTGCATATGTATTAAAGAAGTTGATTTTGATCTTAGGGGCTCTGAAACTGATGTCGCTGGGATATTAATTTCCGCTTTCTTAAGCTGATGAACTCAGGAATCAAACTTACTTTTCTATGCATTTAATGGAATTATTTTGGCATAAAAAAATCTTAACTGAGCTTTTATGTATGAATTCCTGTTTTCTTCAGCTGAAGAATGGCCTGTTAGATGACCTAGAACATCTAGCCTGTTTAAAACTAACGGTGTTGTTAGATAACAAAAACACAAAAACGCTGTCATGTTTTGCCAAAAAAATGTGTAGAGCTTTTGCAGTGCAAAAGCTCCTCACAATTTTTCAGCAAAAAATAATGCCACAATTGATTTTGTGGAGTACTATAAGAGTTAACAAATCCTTGACTAACGACGTTGTTAAGCTTATGATGCTTTGAACAACTGGGCCATGGACAGTAATGTCCTAGCAACATTTTAGATGCAGATGTTAAACAGTTAGATAAAAAATTTGCATATTATGCCACAGTTGACAGTACCTCATCTAGCAGACTTGTCCAAATTCAGGTATGGAAGATGACAATAGAGTTTGCTTGTTTTAAATTATAAGTGTAATACAGTATTTTCATTATTGCAGGTTGGGACTGTGACAGTTCCCTACCCCCCAGGTGGTCTCTACCCAGCTGTAGGGATGCACTCTGAGGGTGAGGAAGTGAAACTAAACTTAGATGCTGAGTGGCAGTATGAGGAACTTATCCTGATGGCTGTAGACAGTGGAGAGGAGGAGTGGTCACGATTACATGATGTCAAGTTAAATGGCATGGTATGGTAGATTTTTAAGAATTATGTTTTTAACTTTTGAAGTGTGAAGATAATGGGCAGAGGTATTTAAAGTAAAATGTTAATTTGTTTGACAGAGGTTTTTCCCCTCACAAAACAACTTCAAAAATCTAATTCTGTCTCTAGAAAAAAACAGATGTAGATTTTTGAGATTGTTCGGAAATTCAGAAAGAAAAAAATCTTATAGCAGAACTACACTGGACTGTTTCTGATATTTGGGGTTATTTGAAAGGGGAAATCTCCTGTCTTACAACATAATAAATATTGTAATCATTCACTCCTTAGAACTGCCTTACTGAGACAGTGCTAATTGGGTATTGATACGAAAATAAATTCCAGAATTATTAGCTCGCCTGAACGAAGTTCAGGAAGAGCAATTGCGCTACCCCCGGCGTCGGCGTCAGTGTTGGTGTCGTCGATGGCGTTGGCGGCGGCGTCTGCTTTAGCAAAATGTTAAATTTTTACGTGAAAGTTTTTTATGTGATAGGCAAGGCGCTGTCAGGTGAGCTATCCTGTTCCTGTGACAGGTCTTGTTGTCTAACACTTCCTATTGTTAGAGCTGTATCATTGTGAAAATCATTTGTATTGAAATTTTCATAACATCATTTTTTATGCTTTAATAGTTATTTATAATCTTACTGAATTGCCAAATAAATTCATGCTCAGAGATATTCAGTTTGTCTCCATGTTGAAAGTGGAAAAGCGTTTTGTTTGATACTTTGCTCTTTAATATTTTTATATATGTAGTGTCAAACGTATGTTTCATTGCATATGTGAACACGGTATAACCATATCAGCCTTGCATTTCTACGTGATGAGTGTTGTAGAGATTATACATAGGAGAAGACTAAGTCCCTTTTCAGAATCATACAGCAAGAGCTCAATTCTGATTTGGTTCCTCAGTCTGTTCCATGGGTGGTGAGCAATATTGTTGTATGCCATTTCTCATAGTGATACCTGATTTATTTTTCAGACATTAGAGTATTCAGGCCGAGGGAAGAGTATACATGATGTGGGTCTAGCCCAAGCCAAATATCCATTAGATACAATGCACCATTATTTTGAAATAGAAATTCTAGATCCAGGTGAAAGCTGTTATATAGCTATAGGATTAGCTAGACGGGTAAGTTATGATATAGTATTCAAGATTGGCTAAAAGTTGTAGGTTTGATATAAATAAGTACATGTATAGGGTCAGAAATTAGAACCCAGAATCAGTTTGACCAGACTTTCCATTGGAGATTAAATAGAAGTTGCATGATTTAACTCTGTTCACAGATAAATTTTTGTCTTGAGACTGTCAGAAAATGAGATTTTAGTATTGCTTTATAAATGTTGACAACATGAGCTACGACCTAGACTTCTATCGAGATTTGCTGAACTATCTCCTTTTGGTGACACCGCCTTCCAGAAAAAACTTATTGTCATTCAAAGCTAGAACATTTGATGTAAAAGGCTAAAATTTATGAATTTATTGCATTTCTTTCGCAGATAAAAACAATAAAAAATAAGAATTCAGTGAATGTGTAGGGATCCTGAAAAGGGGGTAGTTGAGAGGCACAGGTGAGTGAGGTGACTGAATCTCAGATTACTTAATTTTGTTATGTTTACCAGAATCAAATGATCTGTGATTCAGACTCAAGTGTGCTGAGGTTATTTTGGCATATAGTGTGCCTCCCTTAATGTATCTGTGAGGGTTTTGTAATCTGAAGCCACAACATATGCTTAGTAAGAGGAAATAGAAAAACTGTTATAGATTTATTGTAAAAAAACCCCTTTTAACCACAGCTGCTTGACTGTTAACCCATTCCGTTCGGGATACCCCTTTAGGGGTACCTGGGCAAACAGTTTGGATCCAGATCAGGCCCCACAAATGTGGGGCCTGATCTGAGATCCAAACTGTTTGCTGCCTAGACATCATTTCTACAAGAGTTAGTTAGACCAATATTGTTAAAATATTCTTGATTTTTTATGCAGTCGACAATGTAAGCAGACGACAAAAAATACCCAGAATGCAATGGGTTAAAATTTTGATATGTATTGTTGTTTCAGAATTATCCAAGAGACAGACATCCAGGCTGGAATAAAGGTTCTATAGCATATCATGCCGGTAAGTCTTATAGGTGTATGCTCAATTTTAAAACTTTAAAAGCACTAAAGCATTGCTGTCTTATCATCATAATGAGTGTGCATATGTCACCATATTTTGACCAACGCTTATACAAGAGAGACAACTTTAATGGAATGCTAATTGCTTGCCTGGTAGATGAAGTATTTCTCCAGTTAGGGCTTAAATTTAAAGGAAGAATTTAGAGAGCAAATTCTTTCCTCGAAGAGTAGCCCCTGTGAGAATGAAAGCAGCTGTTGCCATGTCAAAGTGACTTACCTTAAGTATGTTGAATATTATGTAAATGAGTTGGCCCCCATGCCATAGTGGTTGGTTTAAACAATACTTTATTCAAAGATTTTTTACATGCATATAATAATACAGTGAAGCAATACAGGATCTGATAGTAAGCATAATGCTTGCCTTAGTGGTTAAGAGGGCTAATTCTTTATCACCAGGACTCGCTCAGCTTTGGTTTGAGCTTTTGGTTCCTTTCAGTTGAAGTCCTACAGCATACATCGTTTTGAGAATTGAGAAAATGTTTATTTTCATCTTTAACATTATGGCTTTTCAAGAGCTCTGCTTAAATATCCTATTATTTTTCAGATGATGGTAAAATATTTGTAGGTTCAGGTATAGGAGATCCATTTGGACCAAGATGTCACAAAGGTAAATGTTAAACATCTTTTTTATGAGTGAATCTCCGGTGGTGTAGAGAGTGGTTCTTCAGTGATATGATATGGAACTATTCTAAGATGGTTCCAGAATGTTATGGTTGTGTAATTTGAAAGTGCAATTATAGGATTATCAAAAGAAGGGTAGGAGAAGAATTCTGAAACAGTGCGTCAGAGTGATCCACATGTAAAATTTTAAAAAAGATTTTGCTATTAAAGTGCTGTAACAATGGCCCATTAACCCATTCTATTCAGGATACCCCTTTAGGGGTATCTGGGCAAACAGTTTGGATCCAGATCAGGTCCCACAAATGTGGGGCCTGATCTGAGATCCAAACTGTTTGTTGCCTAGACATCATTTCTACAAGAGTTAGTTAGACCAATATTGTCAAAATATTCTTGATTTTTGATGCAGAAGACAATTTCAGCAGACGACAAAAAATACCCAGAATGCAATGAGTTAAAGTCTGAACGCTGTAGATTCTAAGTGATTAGTCATCTTGTGGTGCAACAGTCCGTCATTGAAGTGGTTGAGGGATGTTAAAACAATGATTTACTTGTACTAAACACAGTCAACATTTTACCATTAGATTAATAGCACTTTGCTTTTGTCTGTAGGTGATGTAATGGGTTGTGGTATACTCTTCCCGCCAGATTATGACAGCGAGGCTGACAGTGACTTGTCTCCAGACGAGAACAGCTCTCCAGATTTCTTGAGTAATGAGGATCAGAATGATTATGACCTCTCTGATTCTGATGATGACCTCATGTGGGGTGGGGAGGGGCAAGATGAGTCGGGAACTAAAGTGCAAGTAAGTTGTTTGTTCATTCTCTCTTATTTTAATCAGTACTGTATTTGTTTGGCTGTTAAACAGCGGTTTCTTATCTCTTGAATAACCCAAATGTCTAAATCAGTCATATAAAATTTTGCCTCAAGATTAGATTTTCCCTTCTAAAACAATTTCAGAAATCTAGATCCAGCCTATAGGCTGGATCTTGATTTTTGGGATTGTTTAGAAAGGGAAAACCTCTGTCTTATAACCAGATCCTTTCAGCCATAAATTCTATGAGCCAGGACACGAGAAAACCAACAAATTGGATCTTGCGCCCAGGGCAGACTCAGATCAACCTGGACATCCAACAAATTTGATCAGACTCTTCGGTAAGCCCTTAAAGGGTAGCTAAGGGTCTAAGCTACCTCCATGCGGCCAGCGAAGACTCTGATCAGACTGGGCGGATGCCCAGTCTGATCTGAGTCTGCGCTGGGCGCACAACCACATTGTTGGTCTTCTCGTGTCGCGGCTCATATCTGAAATAAGAGTCTTGAACAAGATCTTGATATAAAAAGGGATGTTTGACAAAAATTACAAACAGAATGGTTAATGGGACAGGTTTATATGAACCTTTTGCAAATTATTGTCAATTATCTTTATCTATCAGGTTGAAACAGTTTAAACCTGTACCATAGATAACTTCCAGTAAGTCACACTATTGCTTATGTGGGTTGTATTTACAGTGTAGAAAATTACAGAGGTATTTGAGATAGCATTGCGATAAAAAATAATGTGCGTCTTAACCTTGAATCCAAAGTATTGGTGAAGTTGAAATAAACCTTGATGAGAAAGTTGTCTTAATGCATGCTCAGACAAGCCTATGCACATGGTAAGCATAGATCATGGAGATATGGATCTAATTGTTTAAAAGTAACCATGTTGTTTGTTACTAGGACCTCATATTTTCAAACATACAGCATTGAAAAAAAACACTGCCATATTTTGCCCCACGAAGCGTGGGGCACTTTAGCAGTGCAAAAACTCCTCACATTTTCTCAGCAAAAACATTAGCTCACTTGATTTTACATGTACAAGAAGACTTACTTCAGTGAATTCTTGACCAACTAACAAGCTCAGTAAGCTTGCAGTGCTTTGAATAACCGGGCCCAGTTTGGTGGGTAGATTTCAAAATGTGAACTGTATGTGTTACAACCAAACTTGATCAGTGCATGTACTTGGCTTACTCTACAATCTTATCTTCTGATTTCAGATATTTTTCACGAGAAATGGAAAGATAGTGGGACAGAAACAGATCTGTATACCTAAAGGAGGATTTTATCCGACAGTGGGAATGTTAAGTAGCTGTGAAAAAGTTAAAGTTGACCTTCGACCTCTCACGGGATAATGTTAACTCTTGTTTTAGATCTGTAACTCTGAGTCCTGGCAGGTTATGAACAGTCTTCAAACATCAATCAGCAGAGAATTTAGGGTAGAGTTGGGTAACTTCGGACAGTGGGTAAATTCGGACATACCATTGGAAACAGTGAACAGTCATAATGAGCCATCTCATCAAGATTTTTACTGTTTTCCCAGTTAGTTTTGTTTTAATTCCAAACAACTGACATACAAAGGAAACAATGTCTCTGTCCGAATTTACCTGTTGTTCGAAGTTACCTGACTTCCCTAGCTTTTGGCAGTATTACAACTGTTATATACATACATGTATGTTCAAAATATATATGTAGGGAGTTGTGTATTGAGTGGAGTTTAGTTTTGAGATTTAGAGTTTTACATTTTGAATCTTTGAACTATACAGTTGATCCAATGAGTTAAACACATTTGGTCTGTTAAATTATGAGAACTATTTGTAAACTGGAAAACATGAACACTGCAAATTTACAATACTCTATTTATTTGGCTGTAAGACAGGGTTTTCCCCTTTTCGAAATTCTTACTAAAAGTATATGTCTTGTGTAATTCAGCTATAAGATGGGTTTTCTCTTTTAGAGCAATCCGAAATATATAGATCTATCTAACAAGACAGATCTAGAGCTTTGGGATTGTTTTGGAAAGGGAAACCCCTGTCTTGCAACTGAATAGATATAGCAGCTTTCTGAGTTTGCATTTTAAAGCATCAAGAAATTACAACAGTTGTAATCAAAGCAAAGTTAGATGTACATTTTGCAGACAATCACGCGAAAAAAAGTTAGAGCAAAATAGACAACCTCTAGAATTCATTGTCAGTTATGATATTGTATAAAATTTTTCATGCCCATTTAAAGTTTATCCCTGGTGGACAAAGGGCTGTTTATAATTTGTCAGGACTCCATTGTTAAGAATGAAGAACCTGTGATCATTATTATAACTTTTAATTATTGCTATGTCAGAGCTCCAGATAAGTTGAGTTTAACGAGATAACTATGGGATATCTTTACATATTTCCTGTTAAAATTATATGTTGTGTTTGTCAGGCTGTTCTGCTGAGATGACACAACATATATTTGTGGAGAAATGGGGAGAAATTAACCCATACATATCAAACACTTCTTACCTGGAGCTCATATTGTCAGAGATATTTGTTATCTGGCAGTTTAGTATGTCTAATATATCATTGATTTCATAAAATATTGTTATCAGGTTAGGACTTTCTCTTTATCTGACTTTAAATGATTTATACTAAGAGCTTTCGTGGTAAAAGGACTTCCCCAGACAAGACCGGAACTTTTTGTGAGGAGTACCACTGAGGAAACTTTAATTACCTTAACATCAAAAATAGTCATGTTTCTAGCTTTTCGACCCCCACCCCGAAAACTGCAATTAGTTTCCAGTCCTCCCCGGTCAAAATGTACTCTTTCCTGGAAAAGCCCTAAAGATATACATCAAGAAATTCAAATAAGAAACAGAAAATGATAAATGAAAAGACAGAATACTCAAAGAGTCAGAAAGTAAAAAGCAGACTTGAAATTGACATTAAAAAAACAAACAAAAAAAAACTTACAAAAACCAGTAGAGTGAAAAAAGAAATAAAATACAAAAAGTTGTTTTTACAAGAATGAACATGAAAGAAGATAAAATTAAATTATTAACTGCAGGGATGAAAAATATTCCTCACAATGATTACCTTAGAGATACCATTGTCAGATGACTAAGTCTCTAAATATGTCTATTTGAGAGAAAATATTTTTGTGGTTTTTGACTGGGTGTGTGTTGAGTATCTGAGCTGGTTAGCAGTCTTGCAGAATATTATATGGAATCCTCCTCAGAGAGAGGCCTAAGGTCAGGATGCAGATAAGCAGAAACTTTGTGAATGAAAGTGGAGTTTCTACAAAATATTGGTTGTGGGATGTCATTTAAATTCTTATTGAGGTAGTTACTGAGACGGTGCAACACATTTATGTGCAGAAATAAGGGGGAACTGCATTCTCTACATCCCTTCTTTACCAGCCAACATTTAGTATCAATATTTAAACATTTCATGAGCTCTTCTCTCATGGTTTTGGCTGGTTAATTTGTCTGACAAAGGGATAACAGATAAAGCTTCCCATACGGAGCAGAACCTGATCAGATTGCTCTTGAGGAGCAGTCTGATCAGGGTTCACTCTGTTCAACTATTACTTTCAAATACATGTATTTGGAGTAAATGGGGTACTTTTTGTGAATAATATTTGCAAGTGTGTCTATCAAGTGCTGTAATAATTTCAAAATATTTAATGTGCTGGTTAAAGAGGAAATTTATATACAGGAATATATGAAGAAAGTGTGAATAAGATTTTATATGCTTTGCATTACTGGGCTGTAATAAGAGAACAGAGGTTCAGATGAGGGTCGCCTTTCTCACTGGTTTACAAAGGGGTATCTAATGAAGAGCACAACCTATGTCTTTAGTTGAGAAGTTAAAAAAGAAGCCCCACATTATGGGGAATTCTGAAGAGAAATTAGATGTATGTGCAGGCTGATCTGACCCTTTTCTGTTTTTGCATTCTATAAGGTCACCTTTTCTCATTGTAAGATTTACTATAGAATCAAGATTTATTATAGAAACAAAACATTTCTTTTCTCATCAGATTAAAAAGAGAACTGAATGAGACTGTTGCTGTCTTCAAGGCAAAGCCATATGGATTCTTGTAAAACAGCTGGCTTATAATTAGAATTTTACTTTTTCAAATCTGCAAAAATCACTAAATTGCTTTCCAAGGGCAAGGGCATTGTCTTTATTTTTAGACGATGGTGGCTTTATTGCTGGCCTTTATGCCAGCTATACTTCCATGACAATTGATGATGCAGTGTCCACTGTCAAATACGTAGCATTGGAATTGAAAGTATGAGATTATACAGCATGAGGAATCTGGTTACATAAAAGAGTGATAGATCACAACTCTGGGGTTCATGTTTGTGTATCTAAAATATTTCTGAATATGTATCTAAAATATATTGGAATTGTCACTGCTTATATCATTTACGAGTTTGGACTTTCAGTTTGGGTACTTTGACCTGTTCTATAGTTGAGCTGCGGCACGAGAAAACCAACAAAGTGGTTGTGTGCCCAGCACAGACTCAGATCAGCCTGGGCATCTGCCAGTCAGTCTTTGCTTAGCTACCCTTAGAGAAGCATCTGATTGGACTGGGGGAATGTCCAGGCTGATCTGAGTATGTGCTGGGCAAACAACCACTTTGTTGGTTTTGTCGTGTCACAGCTTATTTCATATTTGATTTCATTTCATTTCTTATGATATGAAGCAGCAGACTTTGTTTTATGTGATTAGATCAGTATTGCAAACAAAAATATGTTATACTATGTTATGTTTGACTTTGTTCTACATCCAAAAGGCGAGAGTTGGTTTGTATGTGCTTTTGGTCAAGCTAGCTCTATACTGCCAGGCCATATGGTTTCAAAGAAAAAGAGGTTATACTAAGGGTTTATAGTTTCCTCATGAGGAATTAAAATTGATATGAATGAATGAAAAGTTCTGTCAAATCTAGAGTAGAGTGAATTCATATTTAAAATTTAGGCAGTAAAATTTTTTACCTGGATGCCAGAAAAGGATATCCAGCAAGTTTCATATGGGTTAGAAATTCTTATCATATCATCTTATTGTACCCAAGAATATGACAAAGAAAAATACCATATAAGTTTATGCATGCAAGAAAAGAAACTTTCATGGATGTGGGCTGGGTATAGAAAGTCTGTCCCTCCTGATCACTGTTAGGCATCACTCAATTCATTAAACCTTTTGATAGCAAATAGTGACTGTTGGGACAGCTTTGTCTATCCCCATTTCACACTCATAATAAGATGTCTTAACAGGATTTTTTTATCAAGGAAATTCAGAGCACAAGATAAAGCTCAAAGCTGGATTTGAAGGCAATTCTGAGATCACTATTGTTCATTTTGCATAAAAACATAAGGTTGGTTTAAACACTATTTTATTCAGGAATAAGTTTACAACATAATAGACATACAACAAATAGATCAGGATTTGAAAGTAAGCTTGAGGCTTATATATATCATCTCCTGAGAGATATCATATCAAGAGATGAAACATAAGGTTTGGCCCCTCTTTTAAACTGTCCTACTGATATTGCTGTCCAGTTGAGATTGTGCTTGTAAGTGCAGCTGCATAGATGTTTGTGGTAAAATAAAATAGGAGTAACCACAGACTTATCAGCAGTGCTGATCAATGGGTAAAAAGAAAGCAAGAAATATTGTGAACATATGTCTTGGTGATATTGAAGCAAAATGACATTATGTAAACTGCTTTGTTTCGTAATTTGTTATTTGTTGTAATAATATTAGATTATATTTTTGTTGTTTAGTTTTAGTTATAAGAACATTTTAAATGTCTTTGTTATATATTAACTTTCTGTTGTATGTTTGAAATATGAGCTGTTTTACCATAATCTCGGTAGATAGTGGGCTACTGCAGCCAATAACTGGAGTAATAATGTGCTTAAATATTGGGAGGTCTGGGACACCTAAAAATTATAATTTTTTCCATGAGGGCCAAAAGGAAAATTATTTTTAGGTCAGGCTGGTCTGGGCAGTCAAAGGTTTCTCATGATACAGCTATAGATTAGAAAGTTACCATAAAATTCTAATAAAAATGAGGACACCTTGAATTATTACTGTAATTGTCCTAAAATGGAACAGTTTGAGTTTACACTACCCAAAAGATGTAGATGGAATGACAAACGTTATAGACCCTTATCAGACTGTTCCTTAGGAACAGTCTGATCTGGGTCTGCACTCTTTGCTCCGTAGGAACAGTCTGATCTGGGTCTGCCCTGTTTGGTCAGACCTCCTTGTCCCAATACTTAGAAGTTCTATGGTACATGATAACAGCCATATACATGTAACCTCCATAAAGTATAAAAGAGCCTGTGCAGTATAAAAGATTCTGTGCCAAAACTTTTTTTTTGTTTCTTTCATATGACAATAGTACCGTACCATATCAGTCTCAGTGAAGCTCAGTCACACCAGCTCCATTAACATACATGGTTTTGTCCTAATGTTATTTGCTTAGTTTATAAGCAATATGAAGTTGGTTTTAATTATACCCCCGACGTATGTCGAGGGGTATATAGTTTTCGTCTTTCCGTCTGTTCGTCCGTCTGTTCGTCCATTAACATTTGCGTTAAAGTTTTGCGTTAAGTTTTTAATTTTGCTTATGTTTCAAATATCCTTTGAAGAAGCATGTTGATATGTGCCTAGGCTTACTTACAGGTTCAAGCAGAATACTTATCATCATCTGGATGCTGCTGCTGACCTAAGGTCAAGGTCACAGACTTAAACATTTGCATTAAAGTTTTGTATTAAGTTTTTAATTTTGCTTATGTTTCCAATATCATTTGATGAAGCCTGTTGGTATGTGCCTAGATTTACTTACAGGTCCAAACAGAATACTTATCATCATCTGGATGCTGCTGCTGACCTAAAGTCAAGGTCACAGACTTAAACACTTGCGTTCAAGTTTTGCAATAAGTTTAGTGTTCTTTTATATTTCTTATATCCTTTGATGGAACTTATTGATATTTGACTAGGGTTACTTTTAGGTTCATAAAGAGTAGTTTACATCATCTGGATGCTGCTGCTTACCAAAGGTCAAAGTCACAGACTTGTGTATTTATATCCTTTGATGGAACCTATTGATATTTGACTAGGGTGACTTTTAGGTTCATAAAGAGTAGTTTACATCATCTGGATGCTGCTGCTTACCAAAGGTCAAGGTCACAGACTTGTGTATTTATATCCTTTGATGGAACCTATTGATATTTGACTAGGGTTACTTTTAGGTTCATAAAGAGTAGTTTACATCATCTGGATGCTGCTGCTTACCAAAGGTCAAGGTCACAGACTTGTGTATTTACGTTAAAGTTTGGCGTTAAGTTTATATTCGTTGCTTATATTTCCAACATCATTTGATGAAACCTTTTTGATATATGACTAAGTTTACTTCTATGTTCATGCAGATTATTTGACATCATCTGGATGCTGCTGCTGACCAAGGTCATGGGCACAGACTTATATGTGTACATTAAAATTTTGTGTTGTTGGTACTCTTTGCTGATATTTATACTATACTTTGATGGAACCATTTGATAGGTGACTAAGTTTACTTCTAGGTTCAAACCATGTATAAGACTGGTTTCATTAGGCAGTCGTTTCTTAAGGCGGTGGTTTCATTAGGCGGTGGCGCTGGTCGGGGGTATACGTGAGCCCCTGCTCACTTGCTCTAGTTTTGATATGCTTGGAATTACAATACAAACTGTAAATCTCATTTGTGAGACATGTGAACATGAAAAAATTTCAAAGATGTAGAAGTTAAAGAAATGCATTGTACTATAAAAATTAAAAAAATTGGAACACCTAAGGTAAATATCATAACTGTCCTAAATACTGAACCATTTGATTTTTCAGTGCAGAGATGCACCTAAAAGATGCAGATGGAATGGCAAATAGTGTAGACCCTGGCCCAGAGGTTATAAAACTTGAGTACATTCTCAAACTCAAAACAGAGCACACTGATTGGCTGCTTCGGAGCACATGCTCGGAAGCAGCCAATCAGTGTGCTTTATTTTGAGTTTCAGATTATTCTCAAGTTTTATAACCTCAGGGCCTGATCTGGGTTTACACATTTTGCTCAGACCTATCTGTCCCAATATTTAGAATTTTTATAGTATTCTATGTTGAGGATAGGGTTTCTGAATTAATGCTTGCTTGCTACTTGGAAATACTAAAGTGAACTTGCTTCTAACTGATGTGATGAGGTATTCATATGGAGTAAACACATGAAATATTTTGCATGTAAAACAATAAAAGCATAAGATCATGCAATTGTTTGTTTTACTTTTCAATACCAGCAGAAAATGATGAAGAGGTTTTGGACAATGTTGAAATTTCCATTGTCAATTTATCAGATAAGGTGAAAGGAAGCACCTGAATGCTTTTATGTCAGCGTGGCAATAGTCAGGGTGCTTAAAGACAGAGATGGGACTATATAAGGAGGATTAACTTTCACAGTGTCAATCTGTCTCTTGATCTCATAGTGTCAACACCTCCAGTCAGCCAATAAAATCATTATAACTGTTAATTCTGGTCCACTAATTCGTTGACTAAATTTTCACACCTTTACCTATACAGGTAATCTTGTTATGTGCTGGGAACCAGACCCCCGGCAGAGAAGTTCTGTCTTTAAAGATGTGCTCCTGTCTGCCAATCTGTCTATTTATCATACTTTTGGGTATGTGTAACAGTTTCAAACTACTTACCTACAGAGCTACACCAGGAAAGTTAACAAAAGTTTACCCCTCTGATGCCAAAAAGCAGTACCTATGTCTCTCTTCTGCTAGTCACAGACTATTTAAAAGGGTCAGGTTAGTCCATATTAACTAAACGCTCCATGTTTTAGCACCAAGTTGTACATAATTTGACAAAGGAGAACTCGCAGGTTGTAATGTACATTTGAGCCGCGACACTAGAAAACCAACAATGTGGTTGTGCGCCTAGCGCAGACTCAGATCAGCCTGGGAATCTGCCCAGTCTGATCAGAGTCTTTGCTGTCCGCATGAAAGTAGCTTAGACCCTTAGCTACCCATTGAGCAGTTAATGAAGGCTCTGCTCAAACTCGGCGGATGCCCAGGCTGATCTAAGTCTGCGCAGGGCGCACAACCACATTGCTGGTTTTGTTGTGTCGCGGCTCATTTACTGGCACTACATTGTACATAATCTCTGTGTACAACTTGGTACCAGTATATGGAGCACCCTTGGGCCCTCACCTTGTTGGCTGCATCTCTATCTAGCTCATTCATTACCTACTCCGTTTTTTTTTCATACTTGTATGTTCGTTGCTAACAAGGATTTCAACTTTATCAAACTTTAATGCCGGGCCGCGTAGCGCAATCGGTAGGGCACCTGACTCATAAGTCAGAGGTCCTGGGTTTGATACCTGGTCTACCACATACTTTCGTTTCTCCTTCTGGTGATTCAAGAAGTTATCAGTCACTGGCGAAAGTATGTGCACTTAGTACTGGTTAACCGCTTAGGTCTAAGCCTGCCCAGGAATAGTGTGGTTAGGTTAACTGACCGTCAAGACATGACCTTAGCTGTTTACTGTGGATGTTAAGCAACAAATCAATCACTCAATCAAACATTAATAATACCAGTAATGTTAGTCATAGTCTAGTGGTGGAGTACTCTACTGTATGGACGTTGGCTTGGATTTAATCCTGCATTTCAATCATTCAGCTGAGTGCAAGGTCTAGGTGAGATGAATACCTGAGTGATGCTTTGTATTTTATTAATATGCTGTGATGTGACCAAAATCTAATGGGCCTCTGTGGCTTGGTGGTTAAAAGCCCTGTTTAAAATTAGCACTTTCCCTGCTGTGGGTTTGCGCCTCAGCTGACACATAAGTTCTATTTATGGAAGGTCAAGTGGGTTTTCCCGGTGAGCTCTTGGTCCGAGGTTATAAAACTTGAGTATCATCTCAAACTCAAAACTAGAATTGTTTTTCTACGAAAAAACAGAATGTCTCCCCCCTTTTTGATGTCAAAAGGATCAGTCATTAAGACGCCAAGGGAAAAACAATATGTTTCCCTACCCTGAAGCAGGGATTCATTATAAGTAAAAAGTATAAATGCAAGAGTTATAGTTGTTATGCTCTGCATGTCATGTAATGTTGACTGATATTCATATTTAGTTTTTGTCAAAAAATATAAAGGCAAGAGTTACAGTGCTCTGCACGTCGTCTATTTATATGTTGACTGATATTTGTATGAAGTTTCATGAATATAGCTTAAACGGTTTTCAAGTTATAGAGCTTAGACGATTGAGACACGATTTTGTGAATGACAAAGTTCCAAGGGAAATAACTCAAATAGTATAAATACTGTGCTCTGCAGGTTGTCTAGTGTTGACTGACATTTGTATGAAGTTTCGTGAATATAGCTTGTCCGGTTTTCAAGTAATAAAGCTATTGAGACACGATTTTGTGACTGACAAAGGTCCAAGGGAAATAACTCAAGAAGTATAAATGCAAGAGTTATGGTTCTTGCACTATGCAATTCTTCTAATGTTGATTGATATTTGTATGAAGTTTCGTGAATATATCTTGAATGGTTTTCAAGTTATAGAGCAGACACGACTGAGACACGATTTTGTGACTGACAAAGTTCTAAGGGAAATAACTCAAATAGTATAAATGCTAAAGTTATGGTTCTTGCATTCTGCATGTCGTCTGATGTTGATTGATATTTGTATGAACTTTCATGAATATAGCTTGAATGGTTTTCAAGTTATAGACGGACTCGTCTGAGACGCAATTTTGTGATGGACAAAGTTCCAAGGGAAATAACTCAAAAAGTATAAAAGCCAGAGTGCATTCTGCATGTCGTCTGATGTTGATTGGTATTTGTATGAACTTTCATGAATATAGCTTGAATGGTTATAAAGTTATAGACGGACTCGACTGAGACGCAATTTTGTGATGGACAAAGTTCCAAGGGAAATAACTCAAAAAGTATAAATGCCAGAGTTACCATTTGTGCACTCTGCACATCGCCTCATGTTGATTGATATTTGTATGAACTTTCATGAATAAAGCTTGAGCAGTTTTCAAGTTATAGAGCGGACACGATTGAAACACAATTTTGTGATGGACTAAGTTCCAAGGGAAATAACTCAAAAAGTATTAATGCCAGAGTTACCATTCTTGCGCTCTGCACGTCGTCTCATGTTGATTGATATTTATATGAAGTTTCACGAATATAGCTTGAGCGGTTTTCAAGTTATAGAATGGACACGATTGAAACACAATTTTGTGATGGACTAAGTTCCAAGGGAAATAACTCAAAAAGTATAAGTGCCAGAGTTACCATTCTTGCACTCTGCACGTCGTCTCATGTTGATTGATATTTATATGAAAGTTTGGCGAATATAGCTTGAGCGGTTTTCAAGTTATAGAACGGACACGATTGAAACACAATTTTGCGATGGACTAAGTTCCAAGGGAAATAACTCAAAAAGTATAAATGCCAGAGTTACCATTCTTGCACTCTGCACGTCGTCTCATGTTGATTGATATTTATATGAAGTTTCATGAATATAGCTTGAGCGGTTTTCAAGTTATAGAACGGACACGATTTGTGACAGACGGACAGACGGATGGACGGACAGACGGATGGACGGACAGACAGACAGACGCCCGGGGAAAAACAATATGTCTCCCGACCCTGAAGGGGGGAGACATAATTAAGCACACTGATTGGCTGCTTCTGAGCATGTGCTCGGAAGCAGCCAATCAATGTGCTTTATTTTGAGTTTGAGAATGTACTCAAGTTTTATAACCTACGGGCCAGGTTATGCCTTCCTCTGCTGAAATATCAGCTCAACACCAGTGAAGTAGTCTTGAAAGGGCCAAAAAAAAACATAAAAGAATAAGTGACCAAAACCTATCTGGATGAAGGGAAAAAATAAGCAAAATATGGCATTTAAAAAGTACACTTTTTTGCATCTGAGTATTATTAGTTTAGCTACTGCACATGTATGTGTATATACGAGACAACCTTTAGCTACTGCAAATGTATATGAGCCATACTCTGTGAAAACATTATGTAATAATTACGTTGTGAATGGATTAAAAAGCATAATTATTTTAATGAAAATACCTTAGGCGTTGAGATATAACAAAGCCTGTGAATTCAGACAAAATTCAGTTATAAATGTGGCATATGTTGCCATGACAATGCTGATTCCACGGTAACCCCAAAGCTTTGAAAACGTATGGTATACCATCATAAAGACCTATCATTTGAGAAAGAATGATGAATCATGCAAATTGTCGTGTGTGCGCTATGAAATACACATTGAAAATGAGCAAATACACTTTTCATCCGAGTTAGTTTGTGTAACAAGCACAGAAAGCTCGTTCAGGCAAACGTTATGACGTTGACATCAAAACACACTTGTATGACGTTGATAACGTCATATAAAGAAACTGCACTACCTGTGTGTGTCTTCAGTCTTTATCTCAGTAATGAATAATGGTAACCATCTCAAATTTTCAGGTGACGTTAAGAAAAGCCAGTACTTTTCAGTGATATAGTTATTTAAGTTTTCATTTTTATGTCATTGGGCCCGGTTTTCACAGAGACTGGCTCATATGTATATATGAGACAACCTTCGTGATGCTTCAGAGGGCCAACAAACACAAGAAAACAAGTCATTGGATATTTGTATCTTTATATTTATCACAGATTTTATCCCTAACATAGCTTGCTGCTGGTCCACACAACTCAGTGTTTAACACAATCATAAAAGCATAGTGTATATGTAAATATATAATTTGTGTATAAATAACCCAATTCATATGCCAGAGACAAAATTTTAACATAGTATAAAGCTAAATTATATATGCATTAAATTGTACTTACAGTCATCAGCGATTAACAGGAAATGCATTGTATCTTGTGTAAAGTTTTCCATGGTTTTTAAAACTGGAATTTACAAGCCCTCATCAAATGATGAAATGCACATGATTGACTTTAGTCAGGATACACAAATTTTTGTGCGACTTTAGTAACACAACAATTACAAATTCAAGCATAGCTAGGATATATAGTGCTAGATGGCTATGACTTGACTGTTTTGCATGCTTTTCAACAGTAGTTTAGTCATATGAACTATATTAATCCTAATGAACGCCCTTGCTCTAATAAATGCCCCCTGCCTCTTTTCCAAAAACGTTATATTAACTTACATCAGTTCCTGTTTGCTTCTCTGGTTCAGTTTGCTGCTCTGATTCAAGTAGCTGTTCGAAATGGATCTATACTTTAAGAAAAGAATTTGCTCCTAGAGGAGCAAATTCTTTCCTTTAAGAGTTGAGCCCTACTGCAAAGGGAGGCAAAAAAAAATTAGAAGAGCTGTCTTCTGAAAGGACACACATTCACCTTAATACTATCATTACAGTTATTTTGGCAGTGGCCTATTTACTACGCTTTAGGCTCTAAATACCCCCCCCCACCCCCCCCAATTTTGTAAAATATGCAACGCTCCAGGGCGTTTAATAAAATTAACAAGGTAAATAGGGCTCTGTGCAATGAAGAAGCATTCAGGTTTTGACAGTCTTGCCTCTGGCTGGACTTGAACCACTTGGTCATACTGACTTTCCAATACTGTAAAACACTTATTTTTGGCGGTTACTGAATTTTGGCGATATTGGCGGTTAAGGCAAAGAGCACTAAAATATAAGTCCGCCAATATTACGTAGATTAAATACACATACATCTGCACAGCATTATAGAGATTCATTTGATGAGTATTTTAGAATTTTGTTATACCTTTCCATTAAACTATACATTGTGGTATCCTATTAGAAATCGCCTCGATGAGGCGATTCTAATAGCTCCCACAATGTATAGTTAAATAGAAAAGTTAAAAAAATGTCACAAATTTACATCAGATTTTCTTTATCAACTGGAGCCATGGTAACTGGAGCCATGGTACATCAAGACCACCAAAATTAACATGCGCCAATATGTCGTTTTCTTTAAACCGCGAAATTTTGATACCGCATATATTAAGTGTTTTACAGTAGTGTTAGAAAGGCAGGAAAAGCTGATACTGCAGAAGAAAGTTTGATCAGGTCATAAGTCGCTAGGGGCATAGCAAGTCCCCTAGACCCCACAATTTGCGTCTTATATTATTTTAAGGGATCAGATAAGTTTTTCTTGAATCATCCAGTTGTAACCCCTCCATTAACAGACTGTCGTGCTGCAGATTTAGTTCATGCAAAGAATATTGGCGGTGACGATTCATTCTTGTATGAAAAAGTGGCTTGTGAATTGTACATTTAGGGGATAACTGTCTTGAAAATTGTCATTTGGGGAGGTAAATCTTCAGTTTTATGGTCGGAAATTTCGTTTTACGGCGACGTGCCAGCAGAGCCGTAAAACGCAATTTGCGACCATAAAACCGATGATTTACCTCCCCAAATGACAACTTATAATACAGTTATCCCCATTATAATGCACTTTTCCACATTTTCACCTTTCATAATGTACTAGTTTGCACCCATCTCAAGCGCTGTCAGCAACGTAAAACCAAACGTCAACCAATGAGAAGCGACATTACTTAATAATGTCGGGTTTGGGACAGTATATCGCAGAATATACTGTCGCAAATTTTTGACGCTGTCCAATCAGACGTCGGGTTATATTTGTAAGTGCATTAGAATTTGCATTAAATGGCCTACATTTTATGCAAGGCCGATAATGTAGATGATACTCATTAGAACCACATCACTCAAATGATTATAGATAATAGAAAAAATATTTTTGTTTCCAAATATCCAATACTGCCCTCATCTGGAGCTTAGATTTATGGTGTATTGGTACACCGCTGGTTTTCTGCCATTTTTGCAAAGGGAAACAACCTTTGTGACTTCTTGTTTGCTTCCTGGGACAACATAACACTTCCAAAATGGGTTCCCCTCTTAAAGGAAAGAATCTGCTTCTAGAGGAGCAAATTCTTTTCTACAAGCGTTGACCCCCATTGGGAAAGAAGGAAAAAATGAAAATGGCAGAGTTGCTTCCCCTGAAAGTGTACCAATTCACCATAATTTTGACAGAGACCCAATGGTTCCAGGTAAACTGAATACTACATGTACTATGTATATGAAATATGAGTGCAGGTAATACACTTCTATTGCTCATTCACATGCAGATTATATCTACCTGTATATATGAGCCACATCGTGACTTCCAACAATGTGGCACTGGTGACAAGGGAAGGCTCTGATCAGACTGCACATAAGGGCAGGCTGATAAGAGCCTTCGCTTGTCACATCAGCCTTCTATGAAAATGACCCAAACCACAGATCCAACAGTGAAGTCACTGATTATCCTGTCTAAATGAGAAGGATATTCTGAATATCACATGATAAATTGCCACATTGCTGGAAGTCAACATGACGCAGCTCATATGTACACGAGAAACAGTGTAAAATTATTGCATTACATTTTATATGGGATGTAATACCTGACAGAGTATTATCTGTAATGCCCTCAAATATAAGGCCAAATTGTTGCATTACATTTTATATGGGATGTAATACCTGACAGAGTATTATCTCTAATGCCCTCAAATATAAGGCCGACTTTTAAATATGCTAATTGTAACTAATTTGGCAATATACAGCTTTTGTCACGACATCAAGTGAGACAAAACTGTAGAAATTGCATGGAATCATTTCATTATCAATACAACACAAGAGTTTCTCTCTTATAAAATACGCAAACCTTTCCTTCTTAAGCTATGTCTGGAATATTCCACATACAGCCAACTCTTGATATCTCGAAGTCAAATTTCAGCCCAAACTACTGATATCAAAAAGTAAATTTTCTGCAACCAGAAAATTTACTTTGAGGTATCAGAAGTTTGTGATAACAGGAGTTGAAATGTAAATAACAATAGGAAATATATTCTTAGATATTAGAAAATATTTTGAGATATCAATTTTCATGATATCAGGAATTGACTGTATTTGTTTTCATGCATTTTGGCAGCCAAACCTCATGTGCAAAATCAAACACCTAATCTGAACCATTTGAATAATGATGCAAGCATTTCAAAACTGTATACTAGCACCATAAAAACCCTAAATATTTGGATATATAGGTCTGATCAAACAATGCTGATCCAAATCAGACTGCAGTCTAATCAGGGTCTACACTATTTGCCTTTCTATGTGCATCTTTTGGATACATTTCTGCTCTGTAAAATCAAACTGGTCCATTTTAGGACAATAAAGTAAATATTTGAGCCACGACACGACAAAACCAACAATGTGGTTGTGCGCCCAGCGCAGACTCAGATCAGCCTGGGCATCCGCCCAGTCTGATCAGGGTCTTCCTTGTCCACATGGAGGTAGCTTAGACCCTTAGCTACCTTTTAAGCACATAGCAAACAGTCTGATCGGACTGGGTGGATGCCCCGGCTGATCTGAGTCTGTGCTGGGCGCACAACCACATTGTTGGTTTTGCCGTGTCGCGGCTAATTTCAGGTGTTCCAACCTTTAGAATTTTAATGGTACTCATTCTGACTGCTATCTTAATTGCTATTTTGAACCAAACTTGTTCTACATTCCTTTCATGCTAGACATCCAGACTCACAATTTCATGATCTTGGAATGTCATGATTTTCTCTATCCTTTAGGTAAGCATAGAACACTGTGACAAAAAGGCTGCTTATAACACCTGCAAAGAGTTAGGGCTCAGACCAGCCTGCACATTCTGCCAGTCAGATCAAAATCTTAACTGTTTGCATATACCAAGTATGGGACCTGAGGAACCTTCTGGCATAAAACAAAGGCTCTGTAAAGACAGCATCGATTCACAGACTGAGAGGAGTCTCTGCAACTCTGCTTTGAGTTCATTTCAGATGTTTTGAAGTTGAAGACTTAATGTGCTTTAATATCATTGTCATCGTCGTGTTTTGTCCATTTCTTCAACCATATTTATGAGCCGCTGACGTGACTTTCTGTTCAGGTGATCTACTGCTCCAACCAAGGCCAGTAACTGCCGAATACTGTATTCCTGTAAATGACATTTTATTTCATAAAAACTTCACGAAAAATGTTCTGTTTCCAACTTTCTATTCCTGCAAAGTTTTTAAATTTTGTTCTTTCTTGAGATAGGCTTTTTTAACAAATACTTTACAAGACGAGCTAACAACTGTTCAATGTTATTTAATCTGTTCATAGTATAAACCAACAAACCATTTTGCATATCAATTAACTCATGATCCTGTTTTTCTGTCTATAAATTGAGGACTTAGAAATCAAAGTCCTATGTATATATGACATAACTGGAAATGATAAAGGCCTACCCTATGTTCTGGGAGCCAATCCTCCAGCTGATTCTCTGGTAGGTAGTATGCCTTGATATATCCCTCCACAAACTCACGCTCTGGGATTGGCCTAAACATGCAAAGAATAACAAGAATTGTAAGAGGACAATATAGCACACCTAATGGATACTTGACTTTAAATGGGACAATTTCAGTATAAACAATATTCTTCTGTATGCTGAAATACTTAATTATTTCAACAAACACATTACTCCAAGTTATCATGTTCATCAAACAGTCTTCAAGATGTAAGGCAAAAATTTCTGAACCACAAAATATAGCTCATGCTGACCTTCACTTCACAACCTATAAGACAATGTCAAAAACTGGAGCCATGTCTGATAAACTATTTGTATAAGTTTGTTCCAAAACAGATTCATAGAAAATTTTTTTTAACAGTGTCCTAGATTTTGACCTCCAGCTCTACCACAAGCACCTGGGGCCAAATCGCATGACATGAGAGTAGAACCACTGAGGTATCCATGGTCCAAACATAAATGTTTTCTGAAGAGTGGTTGGAGAGATATACCCACTTAGAGAAACTTTGATTGAAAACTTTGACGTAATTTCCACTAAAGTAACAAGAAGTAATTAACAAACATATGCACAGACAAATGGAAAAACGAAAGCTATGTACCCCTCAGGAGTCACAGAGATGTATATATGTACCAAGAATAATAATTGCAGCCTTTATCGCTCGTAAAACATTGAGTCAAATGGAATTAAATCCACAGTGTTGGAAAAAAAGCAAAACCACTGGACCATGACTGAAGGTTAAGGACACAGGAGTCTGCACTGATGTTTTGTAGCTGCACATATAAGGATATGCTATCTGACCAAATATCAAATGAAAAGAAGCTAAGAAATTTAGTGTATTTCAACTGAAACACTGTTTCAATTATTTGTTTTAATATTAAATAAACCAGACACTGGCAAATTTACACTACTCAAAATATTTAAAGGAGCACCTAATAGTTTTTCCATTGATGACAGAGCAATGCATCCCCACTTAGAGGGTCATTTACTTTGGATCAACAAAAGTATGAAATAACCAATCATCGATCAACAAAAATATGAAAAAAACAATCATTTTGCAAAATTTTAAAAGAGGGTCGAGTTAACTGACTGCACAAGTTTTGACCCAGCATTGATCCTATCCATGTCCATGGAATGATTTTTGTAAAAATGGAAATTTGGTAAAAAAATGAACATTTTTCAGAACAGGTGAAAAGCATGAAAATTTCAGCCAAATCAAAACAACCATTTTGTTTTTTTATGAAGCCGAATGTCTTGCAAAGTGATCTGTTTGAAAGGATCACTTTGAACTAAAGTTTATGAGATTGTATAGACTTTCAGAAAAATGCTTCAATTTCAGAAAATTCGAAAATTTCAAAATTTGTAAAAAAAAAGCAAGGCTTCAGTTGCACTGAAATTCTTGTCTTAAATTTCCATCCTTTTTCAAACCGCTGCCAAAAAATAGGTAAATCTTGGCTACTGGTGTACGATTTTACGAGCAATTGAACTGGGTATATGTTGAACTAATGTCTATGGGGAATATCAGCTGCTGCTTTAAATATTTTTAGTGTAGTTTTCTCCAATTTGGTGGTTAAATTGCATATCAAAATTACTTTTTGTACATTACTGTTCTTTTATGATCCCACAGTCACAATTAATGTTCATCTTATAATGCAATCCTGATTCTAGCATAAAAAGCTTTTGAAATTTTATGAAATGAAAAAGCACTCACACTGTCAGTAAATGTTCTACATGTATAGAACTAAAATAGTGATGCATGCATCCAAACATCCTTGCACTTAAATCTGTATCCCACAGCATTTATTTAGTCTCTGCTTTACATTAACCAACTATTCAACACACAGATCAGAAAAAGTTCTATCTTTATAAGAATTCAAATACAATGATATCCTGTATACATGTACCTACCTTATATCTATCAATTTTTCCACATTTTTCAAATATTGCTGAAAATCTAACTGCATGAGTGCCCTCCCTTCAATACTACATTTCTTAGCTGCAGCAAAACCTTCAACAAAAGTATGACTAGCTATTCTAATGATCTGCTCCCAGAGATGATCGTAGGTCGCTCGGGGAATTGGCAGGTGGCGGTGAAGTTCTGATAGTTGAGTATTAAACAAGGCAAAATTCTGCAAAAGAGATAATATAACTGTTGAATTCTGAGCCATTTGTGATATTTTAATGTTTACTAAAGTCAGATTTTTTTTTTATTAATTACCTATATTCTTGTATTTTCTAAAACTTCTACTAAATCTACACTCCATCTGCTCTGCACTTCTGCAGGTCTATGGCAGAAGTCTACCCAGTAATTACATGATACTACGTAATATATCTCAAGTTAAATGTGATTGTATTAAACACATTCTGTCAGAAATGGAATCACAAATACGACAAAAAGCCATGGTTCAAGCAAAAGAAGACAAAGTAATCAGACAGCCCATGAATTACAGGTCAAGGCATTCAAAGAATGTGATTGTGATTCAAGTCTGATTTTTAAGAACAGAAACAGCCTGGCATATTGTATCTTTGTTCTGAGCCTGTGAAACCATATATGTCTTGGACCTGGTATAAATTTTGCACAACAGAAGTGTATGATGCTTACAACAGAGTGTATTATGCTTAACTGGAAAGTGTAACAGTAACAGAGTTAGAAACCTACCTTCAGTATTGCATCTATATATGAATTATGCTGTGACATTATATCTTTGACATCCCACTTCACAGAGGCCATGTACTGGAGGATGATGTCATAGTTGATCACCCGAGAAGATACCGACCAGTAGATAGGTTTACGTAACTCTGCTGCTATAGTTACTGTCTGAAATATTATAAAATATTGTTGTAGCCTGATTTCTTAAGGACAGAGATCAATGGATATATTTCCATGTTTTCTGTCATTCTTACAAAATGAAAACTTTTGTGACTGCCAGTTTGCTTTCCCAGACAAAGCCCTTCCAAAATGGGGGCTACCCTTTAAGAAAATAGCTTGCTTTCCCAGGGAGCTTATACTTTCCTTTATCACATGACATCGCTGTTATTCAGTGGATAACATGGTGCCAAAAAAATCATATGACCACACGTGTAATAACATTTTTGCCCATACATGTAACCTCATTGACAATGATCGTGTCAACTGCATTTTCTTACTGAAATAATGTTCATTTTGAAGGCGGTAAAATCCTATTTTAAAGGGTCATATGATAAACAGAATCTTACACTCCTGGTCATTTCATATGAAATTTATGAAACTTGCCAAAGCTTGTTTCATAAATTTCATATGAAATGACAATGAGTGTAAGATTCTCAATTTAAGAGAAGCCCACAATGAAATAGGAGACTGATTCATTTTGTAAGACTGACCTTCCCTGAAAGTGTTCTCATTACCTTATGGAAGTAGAAAGCTCAATTCTGATGAAAACAAACATTACCTATGCCCTTCATTTCGAAACATTTCATGATAGAACTGTCAGCTGAATGGTACATAGAGATTTAGTTCTATACTGAATTTCTCACTTTAAGCAAATATGATTGGTGTTGAGTGAAAAGGTACCTTATGACATGTGCAAACAGGAAATACTCAGATCAGCTTGCACATCCACAAAGTCTGATTAGAGTGTTCCCTTTTCACATGTACTATCTATTGATTCAGGTGAATCTTAAATACATGTATGTACAATGAAGACGGACCAGCTGATCCTGATGAGAAGGATGATTTGAATAGCTATTACTGCATTAATATCAGTTTCACACTCTATTAATAGGCATGTTTTAACAAACACAAAACCATGAATTAACAAGGCTTTTTCACATGCTATAATGACTTGTTTTGCGACTTTCCATACGCAAATTGCAGGGCTATACTCTGTCAGTACAGAAACAAGCAACAAGATTGCATTTGCACTTTAATAGCAATAAAAGAATTATGGAAGAGTTATGCAAATTTGGATATTACAAAAACAGAAGTGCAGACAACATCATGAGAAAACTTTGATGAACGTGATTATGATTTGTGAATTGCTATTAGAGTTGGACAAAAATTCATGATAGCTGACCATGGCCTGAAACGAGTAGTTTTATAGACATGCATAGTGCATGTAGGAAACAGCAAGGTAATGTCAATGAGACCAAAAGATAGTGCCTAAACATTTTCATTATTACTGTAGCATTGTAGTTGAATTTATGCAATAATAGCGATCAAATTTTTCCAATGCATTAACGTTTGCAAGGTCCCTCAGGAGATGTTGAAAACCTTGGCCTCAGTTTACAACATCTCCCTCAGCCAAGGTTTTCAACATCTTCCAAGGGACCTTGCAAACCTTAATGCATGAAAAAACATTTTTGATCCCTATAGTGTTTGCACATCTTATGGTCCCTTTTAACAAGATGTAATAGAAAAGCTAGACAAAATCTTTCCGAACCTTCATCAAACAGAACCCCATGTTCTACCTTTTTCCGTATTCTATTCTAATTCTATTTTACTCCTTCTGACAGAATCTCTATTTTCAATGGTTGACACAGGCTTGAAGAAAGATATTACCTGAGAGTAGAACTGTTGTAGGAATGCTTTCTTATTGTGAGGAATGATAACTTCTAGGTGGGGCTGAAGGAACTCCAACTGTTCTGACAGGAATACCCTGCAATGTACAGTAAATTAACATAATAACCCTAAAACAACTACCCTGAAAATTATAAATATTGGGACATCAAGAATAATTACCATAACTGTCCTAAAATTGGAACAGTTTGGTTTTACAGTGCAGCAATGTGTCCAAAACAATACCTGTCAGTGGGACAGGATAGCTCGCCTGACAGCGCCTTGCCCATTGCCTAAACAAGAATTCGCGGAATGCTGTGTCTCGCCTGTCAGTGCTTTGTGAAACTGACCTAAACGCAAAAACCCGATGAAAGTTTATGCCGCCGGCGCCGCTGCCGACACTGGAAAAGCAATACCTATGTCTAGCTTCTGCTTTGCAGGCGAGACAAAAACTTTAACGTAAAACTTTAACATTTTGCTAACGCCGCCACCACCGCCAACGCCAACCCCAAAGCTAACGCCGAAGCCAACGCCAATGCCGGGGGTAGTACAATAGCTCTTCCTGAACTTCCTTCAGGCGAGCTTAAAATGCAAATGGGATGGTGAATAGGGTAAACCCTGATCAGACTGCTCCTTGAGGAGCAGTCTGATCTGGGTTTGCACGATTTGCCTAGACAGTTACTGTCCCAATATATAGAATTTTTACGGTATCGGTTTCAGTACTGGACTCTCTTACCTCATGTATCACATGAATATTGATAAAACTGTCCAATTGACACATCCCATAAGCCATTATGATAACCACCATAACATGCACATTGTTCATGGCTCCTAGAATCAGCGAAGTTTGACATTACATTTACATCATGAAAAAGAGTTTTTTGTTATTTTTAACATCTTCCTTCTTATGTCTAGTAAAACTTGACTTGTACAGTCATACCAGCAACAGAAATTTTAACGGCTCCATCAACAATTGTTGTCACAATACAGGTTTTTGTTAGTAAATGGTGTGAACGATTTTGCCTGCTCAGCAGTCTATGACAAGTTTCAGAGTATATTTAAGTACTTTTTAAAGCCATTTGCAATTTTTGTCTTTCAGATCACAGCACTTGATTCTGATGAATCAGAAAGTGTAAGAGGAGATCTTAGTTTTCTGCCATACTGTAAAAAGAACCTTCTAATGCACTTACTTATTAAACGCTACTTGTGATTGGATGACGTCAGAAATTTGCGACAGTATATCTCCTGCGATATACTGTCTGAAACCCGACGTCATTACCTAACGTTGATTCTTATTGGCTGATGTCTGGTTTTTGTCTGAAAGTGTTGCTTTGGATGCAAAAATAGCACACTTTAAAAAATGAAAATGTGAAAAATGCATTAAAATGGGGATGACTGTATTGAAAATTGTCATTTGGGGAGGCAAATCGTCAGTTTTATGGTCGTAAATTGCATTTTACGGCAACACTAGCACGTCTCCGTAAAACGAAATTTCCAACCATAAAACCAACCATTTACCTCCTCAAATGACAAATTTAAGTACAGTTATCCCCTTAATACATCACATCACAACTGCTGCCACTACTGTATTTATTTGTAGTTATAAGATGGCTGTCTTTTCCCTCAAAAACAACTCCAAAAGTCCAGGGTCCAGTTGTTCAAAGCATCGTTAGCCTAACAAGCTCATTAAGAGGTCAACTCGTTCAGTATTTTACGACTTAATAATCAAATACACAGATATTTTTTGTTGAAAAAATGTGAGCAGCTTTTGCAATGCAAAAGCTACTCACATCTTTTCAACAAAAAATATTGGCATATCTGAGATATTAACGTTTGAAATTTTAACAAAATGTTAACTAACCACATCATTAATTTTGAACAACCAGCCCCAGATCCATCTTAGAAGACCTATTCCTTTTTTTGGGTCTGTTTTGGAAGTATAAATCCCACCTTACCACAGAAATACACAAGACTGACTTAGAAATCTGGGGTCACTTCAGAGCCTTAAAGTTGATAGTTGAGGTACTTACAATGACTCTGCTGCCACTACTCTCTCAGCCAAACCATATAGTCTCTGGGGGCTGTGGAGATCTACTATTGGTGATATACCAGGCTTCTGGATCCTATCCTGAAATTTACCATACCGTAATACCGTATTTGGACAGACAGGTTTGAGCAAACACTGTAGACCCAGATCAAACTGCTCCTGAGGGAGCAGTTTGATCAGGGTCTACAATGTTTGTCATTCACCAAGCATCATTTGGATGCATTAACATTGTGTAAAATCCACTTTCTGAGAATTATCAAACTTTCCTTTGAGAGAGGATGGCGGGAGGCAAAACAGCTTTGCTTTGCCTGAAAAGTTATCAACTGTCCCACTTTTGGGAGTCTGAAATTTTAGGGTCATTACAGTAGACCACTTCACACTGTGTGTTCAACTAAGCATATAAAGTACTCAAAGGATGGTGGAAGCTTCGCAGGTTAATACGAGATATCCATTCATCATTCTCCATGAAAATTATGATGCATCTGATGGACACAATACATTTTATATGCAAAAAGTAAATAGAGATTATTATATGGCAATTTTCATATCATACCCCGAATCAACCCGAGACTCCCATATCAGCCTGTGACTTCCATATCAGCCTGAGGGCTGATATGGGAGTCGAGTCTGATATGGGAGTTGAGGGTTGATATGTGGTATGATATAAAAATTGCCACATCATAATCTATTTATCATATATCTTTCGCCCTAGGGATGATATGGGTCATGTGGGATGTGATACGGATGATATGGAATTTTCTCTCTAGAGAGTGATACGGCTTTTGAGATATGCAGTCTTGATATGCCCTAGGGGTGATAAGGGTCATGTGGGGTGTGATAAGGATGATATGGGTTTTTCTCCCTAGGGAGTGATATGGGTTTTGGCTATTTTTGGAGTGATACGGCCTTCAAGATATGCAGTCCTGATACTCCCTAGGGGTGAAATAAGTCATGTGGGGTGTGATAAAGATGATATGCATTTTTCTCCCTAGGGAGTGATATGGGTTTGGGCTATTTTTGCAGTGATACGGCCTTCTAGATATGCAGTCCTGATACGTGCATGAAAGTCTTGCCTGTATCGCATATGTAAAAAGAATGTATTTTCTAGTAAATATATGATAAAATTTATCCCCTAACTATCATCAAGATCACATTATCTTTAGCTCATTTATGCTTGCTATCCATTCATTTTGTCTTATCTGGGCCCTGTTGTTCAAATTTAACGACGTCGTTAGTTAATGTTTCGTTAAAATTTTAAACGTTAATCTCAAATACGCCAATATTTTTTGTTGAAAAAATGTAAGAAGTTTTTTACATTTTTTCAACAAAAAATACCAGCGTATTTGGTTATAAAGTTGCAAAACACTTAACGAGTTGACCTGTTAACGAGTTCGTTAGGCTAACGATGCTTTGAACAACTGGGCCCTGATGTTCAGACTACTAACCATCTGATGATTGCCTTCCATATCCTGCTCAAGTTCAGCTATGAGCTCCCCCTGTATTCTCTGTAGAGTGGCCTTCAAGCGGTTGTTTATTGCTCTCTCATCCATGGAAGACTGTCAATAGAATTCAACTTTATCAAAAAATGAGCCGCGACATGAGAAAACTAACAATGTGGTTGTGCGCCCTGCGCGGACTCAGATCAGCCTGAGCATTCGCCCAGTCTGATCAGGCTCTTCATTAAGTGCTTAAAGGGTAGCTAAGGGACTGAGCTAGCTCCATGCGGACAGCGAAGACTCTGATCAGACTGGGCAGATGCCCAGGCTGATCTGAGTCTGCGCTGGGCGCACAACCACACTGTTGGTTTTCTCGTGTCGTGGCTCATATAGTTAAAATTTAACTTTATCAATACAAAGTTAACTTGCCGCACAAGTTTTATGCCATTTTACTATATTCTAAAGGGAGTTAAGAAGGCTGGTTCTGCAGATCAACTGAAGATTTTGGATCAGTTAAACCAATACACCTCTATGTCCTTTAAGTTATAAATGTTGAAAATTGATTGACTGACTGATTGATTTTTGCTTTACGTCCATGGTAAACAGCTATGGTCATGTCGGGACAGTAAGTTAACCTAACCACACTATTCCTGGGCAGCCTTAGACCTCCTAAGCGGTTAACCAGTACTTAGTGCACATACTTTCGCCAGTAACTGACAACTGCCCTTCCTGAATCAGCGGAAGGAGAAACAAAAGTATGTGGCCAGACCAGGTATCGAACCAAGGACCTCTGACTTATCAGTCAGGTGCCCTACCAATTGTGCTACGTATCCCGGCCAAATGTTGAAAAACTATACTTTTTGTTCAAATTCTCCCAACCTTCCTAGGGCATTTATGATCTCACCAACATTTTTAAAACTGTATCACAGATAAATGAGCCGCGACACGAGAAAACCAACAAAGTAGTTGTGCACCCAGCCCAGACTCCGATCAGCCTGGGCATCAACCCAGTCTGATCAGAGTTTTCCCTGTCCGCATTTGACCCTTAGCTACCCTTTAAGCGCTCAGAGAAGAGTCTGGTCAAACTTGTCAGATGTCCAGGCTGAACTGAGTCTGCACTGGGCGCACAACCACTTTGTTGGTTTTCTCATGTCGTGGCTCAAATGTGTATTTGTATGAGAATTCTAAAGAGATAGATGTTACACCATCTAAAGGCAAGGAACAATCATCAAAACCTAACAAAATATGTCAGCAACTGGCAATGACGTTAGCAATTAGACTCAAGCACTCTGAAGCAGTGAATTGTTGCAGCTAAAATATGGAAACTATCCATTGCTTCTATAGGCGCACAGTGATAGAATATGGTTTACATGGCATTATTGTTGAACTCTTTAAGCCCCAGTGACGAAATTAGCAAAATTTGCAAACAGCGTAGATCCTAATGAGGCGGCTCATAGTGAGCTGCCTCATCTAGATCTACGCTGTTTGCCCTATAGTCTTTGAATTCTCAATATGAAATGTCTTGGACAAGGCATTTTTGCAATTTTTGCAGACGTAAATTTTGTCGTCTGCTGTTTGGTACTTAAAGAGTTAAACCATTTATTGTCTGTCAAAAGTCTGCCATATTTATTTTAAGTGGGACTCCCAGGCTACTCTTCAACTAATTGATTGCAATTTATAAGCACTTAAAGACTTTTTAAAGTTACATAATGTCCAGATGGTAAGTTAACTTACCAGCTCAGTACCGAAGAAGATATACACCTGAAATATGAAAAAATAAAGGACATAATATTTATACTGGCATACTGGAATGTGCCTAAATTTTGGGACACCTGAAACAAGACCTGTCTGTGTACAGGATAGCTTGCCTGCAGTGCCTTGCCCATCACATAAAAAATCTTTTACGTAAAACTTTAAAGTGTGACACCCACGTCCATGCCAACGCCGACGTCCAAGTGACAACAATAGCTCTCTGTACTTTCGTACAGGCGAGCTAAAAATTAACTTTCCATTTGGGACAAATGAAAAATTAATTATTTTAGGTGTCCCAATACTTATGTACATTACAGTAATGGGACAGGCATATAAGATGAGAGATGGATGAATGGCATGATGATTTAACATCCTTTTTAATAGTACATGTATTTCAATTATATCAGGATGGTGGGAGGGTGATTATGAAAAGCTCTATGAATAAAGCGCTATTTATGTTTGGACAGTATCTCTCCTCATGCAGGAACTGAGCCCGGGACCCCATGATCCAAAGTTTGAAAGTGCTAGCCACTGCTTCTAGGCATATAAGAAATATATGTAACAATTTTCACCCTTTCTACAGAGCTCTAGATAAGAGGGGTATTTGATGATAATTGAGGGATAATTTTCTTTATTTCTCATTGAAACCATATGTTGTGACCCCTCATCTGAACCGTTTCAACGAGACGGTTCAGATGAGGGGTCACACCATATGTTTTTATCCAGAATTAACAGAAATTATCCTAAATTATCACCAAATACTCCCTCTTATCTAGGGCTCTGTTTCTAGTTTATCTCTGTAACTTTCACTGCACATATGACACCTGTTTTGGATTACTCTAAGAGCAAATTCTTCCCTTTAAGAGAAGATCCCATTTTTGAAGGGCTTCTTTAAGAATTGAAATTCCAAATTCCATGAAGCGTGAAGCGCTTCTTGTAGAATTTTAGCAATGACCACTGGTTTCTTCACATGATGAATGCTGAAAAATCAAATTTCTATTTTATATTTACACCTTATTTTAAGACACTTCCTGTGCTGTTTTAGTGGTAATTTAATGTAGAACTAGAATTGTTTTTCTAGGAAAAAACAGATGTCTCCCCCCTTTTTGATGTCAAAAGGATCAGTCATTAAGACGCCAAGGGAAAAACAATATGTTTCCCTACCCTGAAGCAGGGATTCATAATAAGTAAAAAGTATAAATGCAAGAGTTATAGTTGTTATGCTCTGCATGTCATGTAATGTTGACAGATATTCATATTTAGTTTTTGTCAAAAAATATAAATGCAAGAGTTACAGTGCTCTGCACATCGTCTATTTATATGTTGACTGATATTTGTATGAAGTGTCATGAATATAGCTTAAACGGTTTTCAAGTTATAGAGCTTAGATGATTGAGACACGATTTTGTGAATGACAAAGTTCCAAGGGAAATAACTCAAATAGTATAAATGCTGTGCTCTGCAAGGTGTCTAGTGCTGACTGACATTTGTATGATGTTTCGTGAATATAGCTTGTCCGGTTTTCAAGCAATAAAGCGATTGAGACACGATTTTGTCTCTGACAAAGGTCCAAGGGAAATAGCTCAAGAAGTATAAATGCAAGAGTTATGGTTCTTGCACTATGCAATTCTTCTAATGTTGATTGATATTTGCATGAAGTTTCGTGAATATAGCTTGAATGGTTTTCAAGTTATAGAGCAGACACGACTGAGACACGATTTTGTGACTGACAAAGTTCTAAGGGAAATAACTCAAATAGTATAAATGCTAAAGTTATGGTTCTTGCATTCTGCACGTCGTCTGATGTTGATTGATATTTGTATGAACTTTCATGAATATAGCTTGAATGGTTTTAAAGTTATAGACGGACTCGACTGAGAGGCAATTTTGTGATGGACAAAGTTCCAAGGGAAATGACTCAAAAAGTATGAATGCCAGAGTTACCATTTGTGCACTCTGCACAACGCCTCATGTTGATTGATATTTGTATGAAGTTTCGTGAATAAAGCTTGAGCAGTTTTCAAGTTATAGAGCGGACACAATTGAAACACAATTTTGTGATGGACTAAGTTCCAAGGGAAATAACTCAAAAAGTATAAATGCCAGAGTTACCATTCTTGCCATCTGCACGTCGTCTCATGTTGATTGATATTTATATGAAGTTTCGCGAATATAGCTTGAGCGGTTTTCAAGTTATAGAACGGACATTATTGAAACACAATTTTGTGATGGACTAAGTTTAAAGGGAAATAACTCAAAAAGTATAAATGCCAGAGTTACCATTCTTGCACTCTGCACGACGTCTCATGTTGATTGATATTTATATGAAGTTTCGCGAATATAGCTTGAGTGGTTTTCAAGTTATAGAGCGGACACAATTGAAACACAATTTTGTGATGGACTAAGTTCCAAGGGAAATAACTCAAAAAGTATAAATGCCAGAGTTACCATTCTTGCACTCTGCACGTCGTCTCATGTTAATTGATATTTATATGAAGTTTCGCGAATATAGCTTTAGCGGTTTTCAAGTTATAGAACGGACACGATTTGTGACAGACAGACAGACAGACAGACAGACAGATGGACAGACGGACAGACGCCCGGGGAAAAACAATATGTCTCCCGACCCTAAAGGGGGGAGACATAATATGCAAAATATGGGTCAAAGGAAAGATAGTAACGACGTATTTGGCCATTATGTTAAATAGCCGTTGCCATTACGTGGCGTCAATCGAACGTTATGTGGACCAATCAAGACGTTTGTTTAACTTAGATGTCGCTTGATGACAATGTCACATGACCAACTGTTGTTCATTGGTGTATGAAGCCAGTTGCTTTAAAAGGTTTACCTATGAGAAGTCAGTGGCAAGTGTAAATATTGTCCATTGAAGCATACATGAATTCAAAAATGTTGTTTCCCTCTGTAAAAATGGCAGAAAAACAAGGAGGAAGTGAACCCATGTACCTTTAGTCTGTTGTTGCTAACAGGATAGACACTGATCAAATGCACTGGCTGATCTGAAACTTTGACATGCCGACTGTCATAAAGTGAATGGCTCTAAAATGTCTTCTGTTTTATTAAAATTTTAATAACATTACTGCATGAAAACCTGTATACCATGCACAATTAACAGCTTTGTTTCACCTGAAAGAAAATTGGGAGATCTTCCGTCTTATGACAAGTCTAGATTTTAGAATAGATGCACAGTGTAGAGTCAAGTCAGGTAAATTCGGACATTAGCCAAATTCGGACATACCATTGCAAACAGTGAAAATCCAGATGAGATGGCTCATAATGAGCCGTCTCATCAGGATTTTATTATGAGCCGTTTCATCAGGATTTTCACTGTTTGCCCAGTTAATTTTGTTTTAATTCCAAACAACTGACATATAAAGGAAACAATGTTAATGTCCCAATTTACCCACTGTCAGAATTTACTCGACTAATACTTACAGAATACATGTAGAAATCAAAGAGCTGGGCCATACACTTCATCACATCAAAGGCTATAGGCTTTAATAATCTCATCATCTGAATATATTTACCTGAAGAACATAGGTGCAAAAAGTTGACGTGCAAGAAGTTTACAATGATCTGTGTTGGTGTAAACAATATTTATTCATGAATTTTACATGTACAGCCAACTCTCGATATCTAAAAGTCAAAATTTATTCAGAACTACTGATATCTCGTAGTAAATTTTCTGGTTCCAGAAAATATACTTTGATATATCAGTAGTTTTAGGTCACGGGAGGTGAAATTTAAAGATAAAAGCATCGCAAACGACTGCGTGATACCCCGAAACTGCAAACCTTTGTCACACACTGATTTTTCCAGATTTATTGTTTCCCTGTATAACCCCAGAGCAGGGGCAGCCTAACCCCATTGAACACGGATAAAAGTCTTTGTCATGACAGGACACTTCATTACTCTGATAACTTACAATAAGCTTCTAATAAAATACAATTTTAGTGATTTTAAACATGTGGCCATGGGGCAGGAGCAGATAACCCCTTAAGGGTCAAATTTTAATCACCAAAAGAAGCTTTTATTACTTCTATCATTAGATGTAAATTTCTGGAAATCTGTTTCACATGAATTTATATAGATTTTATCATCATTTTATGCATGTAACAGCCCGGGGGCAGGGGGAGATAACTCCCATGGGGTAAATTTGAGCATCACTGGAGGCTTTCATCACTCTGATCATTTGCTGTAAGTTTCAGAAAAATTGCTTCAAACTCTGATTTTATATGGAATTTTGCACGATTTTATACATGTATATAGCCTGAGCGCAGGGGCAGATAACCCCCGATGATAAAATTTCTGTGCTCATACAAAGTTTTTGTTACTTCTATCATGTTTGTGAAGTTTCATCATGATACTCCAAGTAGTAAAGGAACTAGAGGCCAGAAACCATTTTATGTACACTGACAAGTGCCATAACTCTGTAAGAAATTAACAAAATTTGCCCATTAACAATCCCAAGCAAGACATTCTCGGTACAAATGCATATGCAAAATTTGAAGGAAATCTGTTGATAAATACTTAAGATATCGAACGGAAACGAAGTGCGGACGGATGGACGAACAGACAGATGGACGTACGTACTACGGACAGACACACGGACAGCCAACGTGAAAACATAATAACCCACCACTAACGTGTGGCGGGGTATAAAAAATGAGAAATGTGTTCAAACTATATTCTTTCAAACAAGGGGGTATTTTGAGATATCAGAGTTTGAGATATCGAGAGTTGACTGTATATTTATGCAAATAGGAACTGTATCAGCCCAAGGAGCTGAAGCTTGTGAACAGCATTCTGGCTAGTCTAGTCTAGCCCCTAGCCTTGTGAGGTTGTTGGGGTACAGTAGATGAGTTTACAACAATCCGTTTCCACCCAGTCCTGTCTTCAGCTGCCCTAGCTGAGCTAGCAAAGTCATCCGTAATACTGTATATGGGGTAATTTTCGCGGGATCAAATTTTTGTGGTTTAGGGGTAAAAACATGAAGATTAATTTTTGCGAGTTCTAATTTTTGCAGTTAGTAAAATATGCAAAAAGCAAAATTCCTCTTCATTTTCACTTTGCCAGCTCTTTCATTATCCTGCGGCAAGGGGGCCGCAGGTTAATGAAAGAACTGGTTCAAGTGAAAAGTGACAGAATTTACTGAAGAAAACAGGACAAAATATATTGGTACTGGATCTCTACTGAAGATACTTTGTTAGAAACAGCAATTTATTTCTCGATTTTAATATTTGTGGTTTCTAAGTGACTGTGAAATACTGTGAAAAATGGAACACCGTGAAAATTGTCGGGTATATGGTATTGTCTGTGGTGAGTAAATATCCCATTCCTATTCTACTCTCCATCTAAGACTTTTTAGATAACAAGAGCTGTCAGCAGACAGCATAGCTCAGCATAGCTCACTGGAATTGGAGTGATAGAAGGAGATAACTAATACCCCAAGTGATAAAGTCTAATTCAAATGGGTGATAATAAGCTAACCATTGTATTCGGAAGACAAAAGGCAGCCAAGACTTGACAACTGCAGTTTTTAAATCACCTGAAAATGTTGAGAAACTGTGCCATCATGATGAAGGCTTTACGGTGTTTAAAGACTTTAGAGGTTCTCCATCCTATTGGGAAGCTAAAAAAGTTTAGAAATGTTTTCCAGAGAAAAACAGATGTCCCCCTACCAGTCCATTTCCCATCACCTCTTATGAATAAAAAAGCCTGTAGAAATAAAATATCTATGCAAGTTTGGAGAAGTTTGGAGAAAATCCATCCACTGCTTTTAAAGTCATCCTACATAGAAGACTATGTCCTTGAAAAATGTGTCAAGGTCACCAACTACTAAACATGTCTTAAACCTGTCAAAATAATATATTCATGCAAGTCTGATAAATATCCATCAATTGGTTCAAGGTATAACTCATTTTTAAGAGAAAAAAAATAAGCATTTGTAAGTAAGCTTTTGACCTTGAAAATGGGGTTAAGGTCATCAAAAGACAGTAAAAACTTGAGATTGTCCCGAATGTATATGTATGAAAGTGACGAGGAAATCAAGCCAAAGGCTAATGAGATATATCAATTTTAGTGAAATTTCACATATCAAGTCCTCCTGTTACCTTGAAAATGAGGTCAAGGTCACCAAAATCTGAGCAGCTCTTAAGCTAGCCCCAATGATGTATCCATGCAAGTCTGGTGCAATACCATCTACTGGTTCATATTGTGGGTACAAGAAACTGTCATCTAAGTCCTCCAGTGTCCTTGAAAATGAGGTCAAGGTCACCAAAATAAAATCGGCTCTTAAACTTATCCCAATGATGTACCCATGCAAGTTTAGTGAAATTCCATCCATTGGTCCAGGAAATATCATGGGTACAAGAAAATGTCATCAAAGTCCTCCAGTAACATTGAAAATGAGGTCATGGTCACCAAATTCTAACCAGCTCTTAAGCTAGTCCCAATGATGTATCCATGCAAGTTTGATGAAATGCCATCTACTGGTTCATGAGATACTGCTGGTACAACAAATTGTCATGTAAGTCCTCCAGTGACCTTGAAAATTAGGTCAAGGTCACCAAAATCTAATCAAGTCTTAAACTTATTCCAATGATGTATCCATGCAAGTTTGCTTAGATTCCATCCATTGGTTCAGGAGATATCATGGGTACAAGAAATTGTCATCTAAACCCTCCAGTAACCTTGATAATGAGGTCAAGGTCATCAAAATCTAATAAGCTCTTAAACTTGTCCCACTGATGTATCCCTGCAAGTTTGGTGAGAGTCCATCTATTGGTTCATGAGAAATTGAGGGTACAAGAAATTGTCATCTAAGTTCTCCAGTGACCTTGAAAATGAGGTCAAGGTCACCAAACTCTAACCAGCTCTTTAACTTGTCCAAACGATGTATCCATGCGAGTTTGGTGAAATTCCATCCACTGGTTCAGGAAATATTGTGGGAACAATAAGCTGTCATCTAAGTCCTCCAGTGACCTTGAAAATGAGGTCAAGGTCACCAAAATCTTATCAGCTCTTAAGGCTGCATTCCATCATTAATTTACCATAGACGACAATGTTAACATCTTGTCATTTTATTTAAAAACTGTAAATACAAATTTTTCCAAACCTGTCTTGCTTTAGAGTGTAATCCTAGCCAATCATTTTGAGGAGAAAAAAGTCACTTGCTTCCCAACTCCAAAGGTGACCATTTTGTATGGAATATGGCAACCACCTATTCGTACCACCAAAAATAGCATATTTTTCTACTAGGGGGTCAGTTACCAAAATCAACCGAATCTCCTTCTGATAAAAACATTTATCAATTAAATATGCCTGTTTGTAACTATCATTTGTTGGTCTTTTTTTATACTGTAATAAATCCAACCTGCATGATTGACAGATGACGACATCTCTGTTACAATGTTAACCTAATGCTCTCCCCAAAAAGGGCGGGGCAAGTCCTCATGACTATTTAGTGGAATGTACCCTAAACCAAATATATTTTTTGGAATATGCCATAAACTGAACAGTTTAAATGTTAGTTTGATACATTTTCATTGTGATCTCCAAGTTTCAAATAAATCTGCAAAGAACTGTTCCATTCATGGCATTTTCACTTTGTCGGTCGAGGTTTCTGCAGCGAAAGGACCGAAACAATTGATTTTGCGAATTAGAAAATTTGGTTCAATAGTCCAAATCTGCATAGGTAAAGGAGCAGAGAAACAGGGTTGATATGAATTTAAGGTAAATGTGTGGTTGAATATATATTTTTCCTTAAAAAATACCATTTTACACGCAAAAGTCTCCGAAAAGCGACGTTTTCTCTATTTCGCAGAATCGCATATACATGTATCATGCTTTTATGGGCTTTCAAATGTTTCCAAGTGTTCCAGATGATTTTGCTTTAACCGCACAATGTTAAATTTGACTAATGTGAAATAATTTACAATCAAAACTAATATTAAGAAAATATAGTAGCATTTTCTATACCCTCACCACCCCCCCTCCAGGATTGTACCTGGAGGAAAAAAAAAAGCTGTTTTCTTTTCTGCTGATAATCCTAGGCTTACAGCATCAAATCAATTACAACAACAATCTTCCTATGGAAAACAACTGGAAAACAACACATAAGAATGCACTTTTACAGGTCAAAGGAAGACAAATCTCCAGAAATGCAGCTAAAAGTGAAACTGAAAGTAAGAAAAAGGACAACAGTCAATCTGAATTACTGCGCTTTATAAAGGCTGCATTCCAACATTAATTTTCCATAGACGACAATGTTAACATCTTGTCATTTTATTTAAAAACTGTAAATACAAATTTTTCCAAACCTGTCTTGCTTTAGAGTGTAATCCTAGCCAATCATTTTGAGGAGAAAAAAGTCAATTGCTTCCCAACTCCGAAGGCCTCCATTTTGTATGGAATATGGCAACCACCTATTCGTACCACCAAAAATAGCATATTTTTCTACTAGGGGGTCAGTTACCAAAATCATTCAAACCTCCTTCTGATAAAAACACTTATCAATTAAATATGCCTCTTTGTAATTATCATTTGTTGGTCTTTTTTTATACTGTAATAAATCCAACCTGCATGATTGACAGATGACGTCATCTCTGTTACAATGTTAACCTAATGCTCTCCCCAAAAAGGGCGGGGCAAGTCCTCATGAATATCTAGTGGAATGTACCCTTAAACTTGTCCCAATGATGTATCCATGCAAGTTTGGTGAAATTCCATCTGCTGGTTCAGGAGATATCATGGGTACAAGAAATTGTCATCTTAGTCTTCCAGTGACCTTGAAAATGAGGTCAAGGTCACCAAAATCTAATCAGATCTTAAACTCGTCTGAGTGATGTATCCATACAAGTTTGGTTAAATATCATCAATTGGTTCATGAGAAATTGAACTCTTTAAAAAACTTTAACGTAAATGTGGATGCCGATGCCAAGTCTGACGCCAACACCAACGCCGGGGGTAGTGCAATAGCTCTTCCTGGTCTTCGTCCAGGCGAGCTAAAAAGGGGTTCTGAAGGAAAATGTATAGACAATCAAGACTGATATAACCAAAGCTGCTACAACTTCTATTTGTAACACAGAGCAGCCTACACCACAAGACCTGTTCGCATAATAGGATAGCTCACCTGACAGAACCTTGCCCATTACATAAAAACTTTAACCCAAAATATCAAGAAGGTGGAAGAGGACACCAATGCCTGAGTGATAAAAAGAGCTCAGTTTAGCTAAAAATAGAATTTAGTTTAAAATCCACAGCCCTTGATATAGTGGGCATATATTTTTAATTTGGAGATATTCTGTTATGCATAAATATTGGGACACATAAAAATCATTAATTTTCCATTTGAGACAAATGGAAAATTAATGATTTTATGTGTCCCATTGCTTTAGCACATTAGTGTTATATCAGCGAAATTTTCCACAAATATCATACCCTCTCAACAGAACTGTCTGACTGCCACAGTATTAATATTGGATTTGAAATGAAATATCACCAAAAACATCTTCAACCTAGAAGTTTGGAACATACATCAACACATACATTTGACTGATAGTATACAAAAGACAGTTATCTTACCTATGACTCTGAACACATTTAATGAGGTATTGGTTACTATGGAAACATGCTTCTGGTAACTTCTGCTTCTTGACAGTTTCCTTCTACCAGGTCTAAAACAAAACATTAAATAATTTTGACAATTAAACTTGGTTTTCTTTTCCAAGGGAGACAAAATCATTTTTTTTGCATGAAAATGTGATTTACCACAAAATCATGCAACCAAATAATATTCTGCATTTTGCCAAATACATGTATGCCCATAGAAAATCACAATTTCTACCCTAACATTCAGTGCTAAATATCAGAAATTTGCAAGAACTGTTGGTATTAGTTCATCTATGTATTTAAATATCTTGACTTGGTCAATGTTTCTGTAGTTTATGAGTTCAGGCTTAAAATTCTGGTATTTTTTATGAGTTTGGTACTTTGACCACCTTACTTACAACTTAAAGCTGATCTGATAGCTTTATCCCCTCCTACAGTGTATTCTACCTATCAATTCACATATGAGCTGCAACACAAGAAAACCAACAAAGTGGTTGTTAGCCCAGCACAGACTCAGATCAGCCTGGGCATCCGCCCAGTCTGATCAGTGTCTTCGCTGTCCGCATGAAGGTAGCTTAGACCCTTAGCCACCCTTTAAGCCCTTAGCAAAGAGTCTGATCAGACTGGGCGGATGCCCAGGCTGATCTGAGTCTGCGCTGGGCACACAACCACATTGTTGGTTTTCTCGTGTCGCGGCTCATATGTTATCATGTTTCAGTTCATCAGGAGTATCTGAATAACTGTACATCTACGTAGAGTGTACTTCAAATGTCAACTCATCTTAGCCACAACATGAGAAACCCAATAATGTGGATGTTCACCCCGTGCACTCAGATCAGCCTGAGCATCTGGCCAGTCTGATCAGACTCTTCGCTAAGCACTTTAAGGGTATCTAAGGGTCTATGCTATCTCCATGCGGACAGTGAAGACTCTGATCAGACTGGGCAGATGCCCAGGCTGATCTGAGTCTATGCTGGGTGCACAACCACTTGGTTTTCTCGTGTCCCGGCTCATCTATATATATGCCTTCAAGTTTAAATTTATTGGGGATATCTGAATCGCTATAAACCTATCTAGTATCTACAGTGTATTTTTACCAGACAACCCAAGGATATAGTCATATTTCAATTCCTCAGGATTATCTAAATCACTGCACACTGACCAAGATGTGATTTACTGGTCAACTTTTCTAAAATGCTACGTTTCAGTTCACAGGGAATATATGAATCACTATACACCTACCTAGAATGTCTCTCACCTGTTATAGTATATAGAAATGTTTCAATTTATTAAGAATATTCTGAATTGCCTTACATCTATCTAGTATTTGTGATACCCATCAATTGTTTTCAGTTCAACAGTACTATAAACACCATCACACTCCTACCTAGCGCGTGTTTCACCTGTCAAAGCATACAGTCATGTTCGAGTTCATCAGGAATATCTGAAACACTGTTCACACTCCTTGAGTGTGTGTTCACCTGTCAACTCATCTATAAAGTCATGTTGTAGTTCAACAAGAATATCTGAATCACTGTATGTCTACCTAGAGTGTGTTTACCCTGTCAACTCATCTACATGTATATAGTCAAGTTTCAGTTCGGCAAGTATATTTGAATGACTGTGTACCTGCCTTGAGTGTGATTTACCTATCAACTCACCTATATAGTCATGTTTCAGTTCATCAGAAACATCTGAATCACTGTACACCTACCTAGAGTGTGTTTCCTCTCAATGTATCTATATAGTCATGTTTCAGTTCATCAGGAATATATGAGTTACTGTACACTTACCTGGAGTGATAGATTGATTTATTGCTTAACGTCCACGGTAAACAGCTATGGTCATGTCGGGACGGTCAGTTAACCTAACCACACTATTCCTGGGTAGGCTTTGACCTCCTTAGCGGTTAACCAGTACTAAGTGCACATACTTTTGCCAGTCACTGACAACTGCCCTTCTGGAATCAGCGGAAGGAGAAACGAGCATATGTGGCCAGACTGGGTTTCGAACTCAGGACCTCTGACTTACGAGTCATTACCTGGAGTGAGTTTCACCAGTCAGCTCATCTATATAATCATGTTTCAGTTTATCAGGAATATCTGAGTTACAGTACACTTACCTAGAGTGAGTTTCACCAGTCAGCTCATCTATATAGTCATGCTTCAGTTCATCAGGAATATCTGAGTTACTGTACACCTACCTAGAGTGAGTTTCACCAGTCAGCTCATCTATATAGTCATGCTTCAGTTCATCAGGAATATCTGAGTTACTGTACACCTACCTAGAGTGAGTTTCACCAGTCAGCTCATCTATATAGTCATGCTTCAGTTCATCAGGAATATCTGAGTTACTGTACACCTACCTAGAGTGAGTTTCACCAGTCAGCTCATCTATATAATCATGTTTCAGTTCATCAGGAATATCTGAGTTACTGTACACCTACCTAGAGTGAGTTTCACCAGTCAGCTCATCTATATAGTCATGCTTCAGTTCATCAGGAATATATGAATTACTGTACACCTACCTAGAGTGAGTTTCACCAGTCAGCTCATCTATATAGTCATGCTTCAGTTCATCAGGAGTATCTGAGTTACTGTACACCTACCTAGAGTGAGTTTCACCAGTCAGATAGATAGTCATGCTTCAGTTCATCAGGAGTATCTGAGTTACTGTACACCTACCTAGAGTGAGTTTCACCAGTCAGCTCATCTATATAGTCATGCTTCAGTTCATCAGGAATATCTGAGTTACTGTACACCTACTTAGAGTGAGTTTCACCAGTCAGCTCATCTATATAGTCATGCTTCAGTTCATCAGGAATATCTGAGTTACTGTACACCTACCTAGAGTGAGTTTCACCAGTCAGCTCATCTATATAGTCATGCTTCAGTTCATCAGGAATATCGGAATCACTATCACTGAAATCTTCTTGTTCAGTTTCATTATCCTGAATGGGAAAAATAATTTGTTTTACTTTATTAAAACCATACTCATAGGGTATAAACCAGTCCGCCAATTTTCACTTCCTGCAGAGACTGTCCATCATATTCTGCTTCCGCCGAGACTGTCCGCAATTTCTTGCTTCCTGCAGGGACTACCGTCCTCGAAAAATGGCTTCCTGCTGAGACTGTCCACGTGACTCTGCTTCCTGCCGAGAGCCTCGGCAGGAAGCAGAATCATGCAGACAGTCTCTGCAGGAAGCCATTTATCATGTATAGAAGTCTCAGCAGGAAGCAAGAGATCACGGACAGTCTCGGCGAAGCCAAATATGATAGACAGTCTCTGCAGAAAGCGAAAATTGGCGGACTAGTTTATAACCTGTGATACTGCAATGCTTGTCTGGCAAGAATAGAAAAGTCCACTGTTACATAAACTTGGCTCTGGCAGAGGACATTTCTGCACAAGCAATTTTTGTTCAATGCCTTAGTGTGCAAGAATATATGTTTACACATGGTGGAACTTAATAGACGGATGGAAGACATGCAGTTTCAGACCCTTTCAATAGTGTTTCAGTCATATCAAGCTGATAAAAAATATGCTGTTGAAATGCTGTGTTCACTGGAACCAAGTTATGCTTGAAAAGGTTTACACCTCCAGCAGGATTTAAGCTTTGATGGCTAGCTTAACAAGCAAGTGCTTAATCCACTTAGCTACCACTGCTCTTGGTGAGGCCTCAGTCACTCAAACATCAATGTATAAGGACCTGCTGGGTTAGTAACAAGACAATTTACTTTACTTTAGTCATTATGCTTTAGATAAACATACAATATTTCATAACATAATGCATGCAAAATCAAGATAACAGGAAACAGCAACCCAGAACACAAAGAAACGATGATACAGGTATGTGATTTCAAATTAGCTGAATGTATAACATTCAAAGCATAAAGCAACTGGAAACCCTTAGGTGAGAATTGATTCTCATAAATAAAACAGAAGAAACATGAACTTGATATATTCTTGTCCTTTATGTGACTTCTCACATAGTGAACATGTGTTGGAGAAACACATTCGCTTGCCACTAAAAATATTTGGTCTTGCTCCCTAAACCAGAGAGCAAACCCCTGTAGAGAAGATCAAAAAATGCCTAAGGGTGTTTGATACACCTCATGGTATAGACACCAATTCTACAATGGAGACAGCTTTACCTTTAAAGAACCAACTGAAAAAGTTGAATTTGCAAAGAGCTCATATTAAGCTCCTAATCTGGATCTATACTGTTTGCCTGCCAGTCTTAGAGTTCTCAATATAATACAGCTTGGGTGAAACAATTTTGAAGTCATAAATTTTGTCATCTGCATTTCTGGTGCTTTAAGGATTAACAAAATTGCTTTTGCTGCCCAAGTAAGTGAATCCCTTTTTTAAAGACAGCTTTTCTTAAGAATTTGCTCTCCAGAGCCCTCTATGACAAGGGAGGAAAACATTGCCAAGTCGTAGCCGTGGAGATACATGTATACCTCAAATTACACAAACAAATAAGATAATAATGGCGTGATGACCCTAAACTTCGGCCACCCGAAAGCCAGGCAATTATTGTTAAAAAATTCTTAGAAAGTGGATTTAACACGTTAATACATCCAAATGATGCGAAGTGAATGGCAACTATTGTAGATCCTGATCAAACTGCTCCTTCAGGAGCTGTTTGATCTAGGTCTACAATGTTTGCTAAGACCTGTCTGTCCGATATTTAGGGTCATTACGGTAATACATGAACAAGTACTGAGTACAATGATATCATACAGTGACACAGAAATTCATTCTTCATCAAAGCTCAAGATAATGGGAGATTTTGCTGATAATTTTGAGTTCTGAGAAAATGTTTGTTATTTGTCCATCAAACACAAGTTATGGCAGGCCTGTCATTATGGTTTCTAAGGTGGTGCCAGGAGCTTTATAACAAAGAAATGACCAACCAAAACTTAAGCGGATAGAAGCCAGTCAATATGATACTGACCAGTTCAATGGTCAATACTTATTACATGGAAAAATTTATCAAAACTGATTATGACGTTTCAGTTCAGTTCAATTCTCCTAACCACGTTCCCCAAGTGGCTCAGAGGTACATAACCATAGTTGCCCGCACTTGGCGTCGTGTGTCCGTCCAAGAACTGATTATGACTGGTTGTTTCTATATCTTTTTTCAAGCTAACGCTCAATACTTCAAGCAAAGTAAAACAGAAATTAAAGGTATGTAACTGTAATGGTTGTTGTTGTTTTATTGTTTTACGTCCATTGTAAACAGCTATGGTCATGTCCGGACGGTCATTTACCCTACCCACACTATTCCTGGACAGGCTTAGACTTCCTAAGTGATTAACCAGTACTAAGTGCACATACATGTACTTTCCCCAGTAACTGACAACTACCCTTCTTGAATCAGCGGAAGGAGAAACGAAAGCATGTGGCTCGATTGGGTATCGAACCCGGGACCTCTGGCTCTTGAGTCAGATATGCTACCAAGGCCCAGCCATCTGTAATGGTAACTGACTTAAAACAAATCTGAGTAAAGATCATCAACTGTTTAGCTGAGAATGACTCCTCCAATTTCGACAAAACTGCTGCCCATTCATGAGAACACCCCTTATCTGGAACTCTGTATCTCATATGTTAAACAAGAATACAATAAACATGTGAGCCACAACATGAGGAAACCAACAAAATGGTTGTGCACCCAGCGCAGACTTCAGTTCAGCCAGGGCATACCCTCAGTCTGCTCAGACTCTTCGCTCAGAGCTTAAAGGGTAGCTTAGAGTCTAAGCTAAAGGTAGCTTAGAGTTTAAGCTACCTCTATGCGGACAGTGCAGACTCTGATCAGACTGGGCGGATGCCCAAGCTGATCTGAGTCTGTGCTGGCCGCACAACCACTTTGTTGGTTTTCTCATTCTATGGCTCATGTATATTTCAGTGTTTCATGTAAAGAAATAAGCATTAGTCAGATAAGTACATAAATACATAAATAACCTTCTTTTTCTTTGATATTTTCCTTCGACCTGTCTGAAATCATGACAATAATTATGTTTATCCCCAGTATCCTGACCCTTCATTAATATTTGTAATGAAATCTTTGGACTACTCTATTTTGACCTCTCAAGCCATATTAATAAACCTTTTGTTGAGCCATATACTGTAAAACACATATATTTGGCGGCAGCAAAATTTGGCTGTTTTTAGAAATACCTTTTGGCAGATTTTTATTTTGGCGGATTTGCAATAACAATAATTGTAAATAAACAAGCAATAATAATCAATCGGTGTTTGTTGCCGTTGTCGAATTGTCAAATTGACTCCAGGTTGTACATTATCATTAATGTGGCTTCTGGGGGCATACTGTTATGCATTTTTTTTAAATAAATGCAACTGTTTATAGCGAAAATATTTTTTGTGCTTTTAATTAAATCAGCTTGGCTGGGGTGCTCAGTAGCATGACGTGTCAAATAAGCATTTTCACACTCTGTTTCTCCGGCGTGTATATTTGAACTCTTCTATAGTACTTATACAATATAATGTGAATTGGCTTTGATATTATGGGAAGGAGGAGGGACTGAGCTTTATGCTAAATGCAGTTTCCCTTTCATGATATAGTTTAAATTGGTGGCATCTTAATTTGACGGTTTTCTTCCTTTCCACCAATATCGCCAAAATTAAGTGACAGCCAAATATAAGTGTTTTACAGTAAGCTGTGACCATACTGCAAGCAGTCTATTATGAGTTTGCTATAGTTTTCTCTGGCATTTCTATCTGAAGGTTAAGGTAAATATGGTAACAAGCTGAAGTATAAAAAGTGATTAAGTAGCATGTGTGCAGGGGATCATGTATAACCTTTGCTGGTGCCACCGCCTAAAGATATCATGGATGAACAAAAAAGACCACGAAAAACAATAGCATCTCCACATGCGTACTGTGTTGTAAGCATTCTCCAAACACTTCCTCAAGCTATAGCTATGACTGTCCAAGATAGTTGTTTTTCTTACATTAAAACATACACAGATATAAATTTGTGATGTGAAAGAGAAGCATCTGTACACAACTGCAACAGAGATGAAATCTGCTTGGAAGAAGTTGTAATCCATCTCATATGTTACACAACAATTTGAGCGAGAAATTAAAACAGTTTACAGCCAATAGTTTTTTTACCATTTCTTTCCATCAATATACAAGCAAGACAGTACCATAAAAAATCTATGTATTGGAACAACTAGGTCTAAGCAAACAGTGCAGACCCTGATCAGACTGCTCCTCAAGGCCTACACTGTTTGCCATTCCAGCTGTAACTTTTGTATGCATTACTTACTGCATAGTAAAACCAAAATGTTCCATCTTTATGACAGCTATGGTAATCATTTTAAGTGGCCCAGTTTTTACCATTTTTACTATACTTTTACTATACAGAGAGGCACCGTAGTTGAGAGAGGCACCGTAGTTGAGTGATTAGAGTGGCTTGGTTATTGTGCAGAAAGTCACCTAAAGGTTGTGAGTTTGCGGCTCACCATCGCCATCCGACGACTGGAAAACTCTGTCAACCCAGCAGTAAATGGGTACCTTTTTAGAATCAGGGAAGGATAAGGCAGCGAAAGGAGAGAGATGGGCTCTGCCTTTCATCAGCTGTGCCCAAGATACAGTGGGTCTCTAACCCCCACTGCCCCTACTAGGCTATGGGAAACCTTTACCTTTTACTATACTTTCATGCTTGTAATGTCAACTCTCAATATCTCAAAGTTTATATTCATCTAATACTACTGATATCTCAAAGTAAATTTTTTAGTCCCAGAAAATTTACTTTGAGATACCAGTAGTTTGAGATAACAAAGTTGAAATGTGAAGAAAAAATAGTACATGTATATGTGTCCAAACTGTATTCTCTGATATAAGAGGGTATTTTGAGATTGAGTGTTTGAGACAATGAGGGTCACCTGTATTTTATTGTAAAAAAATATTTGAGCCTTGACACGAGTTGGTTGGTTGATTTGGGTTTAACGGCCCTTTGAGACAGTATTTCAGTCTATATCAGGCCGTCTCCCAAAGAGAGGGAGAAAGAAAAGAGAATTGATAGACGAGAGAAAAAATGTCCAAACAACCCCTACCCGCACCTACTGCAAGCAAAGTAGGGCCCTTGCCCTACTATTATCCAAATCAGTAGGATGCCCCAGCACTGGAAGTTAAACCCACCACCATCGCACCACCCAACCACCCCTCCTTGACAAGAGAAAACCAACAAAGTGGTTGTGCACCCAGTGCAAACTCAGATCAGCCTGGGCATCTTCCCAGTCTGATCAGAGTCTACCCTGTCCGCATAGAGGTAGCTTAGAACCTTAGCTACTATGTAAGGGCACAGCAAAGACTCTGATCAGACTCTGATCAGATTTTGTGGATGTTCAGGCTGAGCTAAGTCTTCCCTGGGCGTACATGCCACTTTGTTGGTTTTGTCAGGTTGCATCTCATTTTATTTTCACACTCACCCCTATTCCAGCAAAAACATCTTCTTTATCATCAGTATCAACCTGAACTTCAAATGGACATCTGTCATTCTGGTACTCCTCGAAGAATTTCCAGCGTTTCATTGGCTCTCCACTGTCACCTGACACAGGCTCAGCTTTAATCTGATTGGCTGATAGTGAGGCACCAGAGGCTGACCGTCTCATGAACTTGAATTCCTAAATATGGAGAAATCTTTGGATTTGATGTAATGTAAGTCAGCAGCAAAAATTCAGAGAAATGGACAGACAAAAGTGACATGGACAGATGCCTAAGATATGACTACATATAATAGGGGATGCGTTTATTGTAAATTGCTTCAGTTGAGATTTTCTTTACCTATATTTATCTATTTGTAAAACACTTTTTCTTCCTTCACAAATTTTGAGTTAATTTTGGAAGGAGAAACCCAGCTTTCAGCCAGATAAATACATAGAGGATCTTACATGAGTGCTCATGTATTATTGAATTTATTAAACGAGTTGGGGAAAAAGATAAGATGTGAGGCTTTGCCGAGCATCTTATCGATTTTCCCCAACGAGTTTAATAAATTCAGTAATACAGGAGCACGAATGCAAGATTCTTTTTATCATATGACACTAAAATCACATTTTATTTGCAAAGTTTGCACTAAAACGTCACAATTTCGCCATTAGAAAACGCGACATTTTAATGGATGTCAACGAATAAAATTACGACGTAATTTGCATATTTAATCCACTAGTGGATTATCGTTTTTAATGCATGGCTTTATTACACTCTCAGATGCGACGTTATATGATAAAGTATTTTCTACATGCCTTCTCTCAGAATTATTAGAGTGTTCAAAAATTTGGAGCAGAGTATCCCAATGAGCACTCAACTTCAAAACAACTGTATCAAAGGCTTTGAATCATCATGACACTGATACAACAGTAAAACTACACTGTTAAAGCACAGTGTGTTTGCTTTATTATAGATACAATTTTGCCACATTTTATTACCAACAGATGTGTAAACATTCCTTCAAGTATTCTGATTTTCAGTACACAGAAACTAAAAGCATGCCTCACAAAGCAATTTAATTTTTTTTTTATTCTAGCTCTTCTTGCCCCCCTATCCCCCCCACACTCCCCACTGCCCCCAGCCTCTACCCCACCCTTCCAATTTTAAAGGTTTTTCATCAATCAAAATAGGAAATATTGAAACGAAATGAAAGAAAAAGACAGATATTAAAAGAAAAGAGGAAAGCATGCTAAAATAAAGAAGACAAGAACTATTATAGTACAAAATTACTTACAACAAGGTTAAGGACATGAAATGTTGATTTAACAGGGCAGAGTTCCCATCCTTCATTCTCCAGAAACATTCTCAACTCATCCATCTTGGCTCTAAAAAGAAAGATGATAAATAACGTATCTCAAAACAACTTCTCAGAAATTCTCTAATTTACGGGTAATAGAGTATGAAAATCCATTTTCTCAACATTGACAAAGAACAAAATAAGCCTCAAAACCTGAAAATTACAAATTAAAAAGAGGTCTCTTTCAGGGGTAATGATGCACCTCCGAGGGAGGTCACAATGACATGGCAAAATTAGACTCCCTTCTTATTGGGGCTATTCCTTTACAAATAGACCCCCTCAAACACATGTCACATAAGGAAAGCATACAATATTAACCCTATTAAATGGCTCCCCCCCACGGTGTTGCATTTTACAACAAGGGTGTTATTCAGGGCATGAAGAGTAATACATCAGTCATTAACCCAAATGATTCCAACATAGTTTTAAATGATTTTAATCATATAATAACATATGCAGTTTGTCATAAATAAATTTGCCAGATGCTTGAAACAACCTTGTGGACCATGATGAGGTGAAGATATGTCCATTTATAAACAATGTATCTGAGGGTGTTTTGCCTTGAACTTTGCAACTTTTGCAGCAAATATAAACAAGAATTCCGTGGAATGCTATGTCACACCTGCAATGCACTTCCACAGCAGCAGAGGTCATAGCCCATGATGTTCCATGCAATATTTCAACTAAATATACCAAGCGGTTCTGGAATAGAAGTTGATTTTGTTGTTTTTGTCATTTTTAGTAATGACGGCCATCTCAGATTCTCGACCTGGCTGAATTTTATAATTCTAAAGTGTTTCAATCTGGACATACTCCCTATGAAATCTGAGAACTATGGGTGCAGTGGTTTTGGAGAAATTAATTGAATAGACTTAAACCCCAGGGTTAACGTAAATGTGAACCTTTTTTGTTGCAATGGCAGCCATCTTTGATTCTCGACCTGCCTGAATTTTACCATTCTGAAGCATTGCAGTCTGGTCATGCTCCATATGAAATTTGAGAAAAATGGGTGCAGTACTTATGGAGAAATTCATTAACTACACTTTAACGCCAGGGTTAGCGTAAATGTGAACGAAAATGTTTTGCAATGGCGGCCATCTTGGATTCTCAACCTGGCTGAATTTTACCAGTCTTAAGTGGTGCAGTCTGGTTATGCTTCATATGAAATTTGAGAACCATGGGTGCAGTGGTTTGGGAGAAATTGATTAAACAGACTTTAACACCTGGTTTAACGTTAATGTGAACGGATATTTGTTGCAATGGCGGCCATCTTGGATTCTCGACCTGGCTAAATTTTATCATTCTGAAGTCGTGCAGTCTGGTCATGCTCTATATGAAATTTGAGAACAGTGGGTGCAGTGGTTTTGTAGAAATTAATTAAACAGACTTAACGCCAGGGTTAATGTAAATGTGAACAGAATGATGGACTGACAGACAGACGGACGGAAAACGGACATCTATATCGCACCTTGCTAAAGTAGGTGCGACGAAAATCATTTCTGTAAAAAGAGGGAGGGGCATTTATTGGAGTTGGGGGAGGGCATTTAACAAGATTGATTCAGTATATTGTTCTGTTAAATTTGTCTTCATCTATAAAATGGCAAAGAAGGTGGAGATGAAATCATACACCTTAACTGACATGAAAGTAATACTTTGTGACAACCTGCAAATGAGCCGCAACATGACAAAACCAACAATGTGGTTGTGCAACCAGCACAGACTCTTATCAGCCTGGGCCTCTGCCCAGTTTGATCAGACTCTTTGTTACGTGTTCAAAGGGTAGCTGAGGGTCTAAGCTACCACCATGCAGACAGCGAAGACTCTGATCAGACTGGGTGGATGCCCAGGCTGATCTGAGTCTCCACTGGACGCACAACCACATTGTTGGTTTTCTTGTGTTGCGGCTCAAATATTTCCGTGGCAGTAATGTTAGTAACACAGCAACATGCATGGTTTGCATTAAGAAGCAGATGGAGGCCAAAAAGACCACTAAACTATTTTCTGGCCACTTTATGTTCATTGTGTTCACTGTATTAAGATGAATGTGTACACTCTCAAAGAAAGCAACTCAGTTTCATTTCAGTTTTTGCATTTCTTTTCAAGGGGAACCAACTTCACCAGGAAAGAATTTGCTTCTCTAAAAACAAATCCTTTCCTTTAAGGGTAGACCCCTTTCTGGAAAGGCTTTGTCATCCAGAGAAGCAAACAGGAAGTCATAAATGTTGTTTTCCTTTGTAAAAATGGTGGAAAAATATAGAAGTATACCCATTTTACCTAAAGAGGTAAGGTCCATAATGGTAAAGGTAGGAAAACCAATAAATCGCCAAACACGGATAAACATCATATTCTGCCAATGCTGACCTCATTTAACACTAACTCTCATATTAAATGAAATGGGCAAAGGCAATTTAAGATGCCTACTGATGACAGCCACTGAGACAGTTTTTATTGACAAACCTGCATTTACCATAATGAGTCAAATACCTTAAACTGTATATGAAGCCCTTTAAAATTTGCCACTATTTTCTAAATGTTAATTGTATCACTTTTCTACACATGGAATTGTCAAAAGATATACCAAGAGTTCCAAAGAACACTTTGAGGTGCTTATACTACTAACAGATCTAACCACAATCCTCCACTATAGTTTATGCTGCTACTGTAAAAAAACTATGCCTATGACTTGCTTCTGCTAGTTGCAGTAATAACTGATAAGAAGTGCTGATCACTTAAACATTCTCTTTTATTTTGTGATACTACCTTACCTGTGATGACTTTTGAAGTAGTTTAAACTCTGTTGTTTGAGAGAATCTTGTAAACTTTCAGACTTATTCTGACAGAAATCTTCTCCAACCTCAATCATTCTGGAACATGAAAAACGTAAATACATTGTCCTGACAGTTTTGCAAATACTTATTTTTCCCAATAAGTATCAAAGGAAATTTTGTGTTCATGATACTACTATTAGTGCAATTTTAAGTCAGTAGAGTCTGTAAACATTTCCCAATAATTTTATTTTTCTAAAAGTTTGCATTTGCAAAGTTTCATGGAAATTTATAGTATACACCTTTCCTATAATTCTGAGTCTATTCGAGTTTTGTCCCTTGCAACGCCTTTGACGTCATCTATAGGATAGACTATTGTTTATCATTGTGTAACCAAATAAATGCCGATTTTCCGTATATTCAAAACTAACATCCAACGGTTAAGATTTTGTTCCAACTATATTTAGCTCTTTCTTTGTCAGAAAATAAGCCTTATAACTTTATAGCATATGGGATTTTGATGGCTTCCGACTAAAATTTCAGGCCAAAATTACCGTTATCAAGAGCATGTATCACCAGTATAGCTTCCAAAACATAAGGAAAAGAAAGAAAATCGCGGAATTCAGACCGTTATTACAAAAGATACAAAACAAACGATTAGCTGATTATAAAGCAGACTGTCGCTAAAATTACAACCAAGTGTTCTGACATGGAATTCGTCTGTGTAATCACCGAATCGGGCGCATTGCCGCAATAAACAAACACCTATGATTGTGTATTACCTAGACACGTGTCAGCTTTAAGAACACCCTACTGTGAAATAGAAACGATCAAATAAATAATACCGAAGGTAAGTGAGAGATGGAAAAAATAATATAAAATCAACCTCGGGTTCAAACCTACGGAAAACTGTCTGGATGCTGATGCTTTTAGATCGGTGTATCGCACAAGAAACCATATTAAAATATCAGTGCTATAATCTGCCTGGTAATAATGTGTAGTTACTACCTGAATGCTGACGTTTTACCTGTCGGAAAAAATGGATAGAACTTTTCAGATTTACGAAACTTATTTATACGAAATGTAGCTCTTTTATATTGAACAAACGTGAATGTATAATTGCCGGGGTGTTAAAACACGGCGTCGATGAAAGGGGTCATGAAAATCATGAGCGACTTGTCGGGATTCTCAATATGATATTGAAATAAAAAAAATATAAAAATGAAAAAATGTCACATGGCAACAGGGCAATTATACTTTAATTTGGTCTTTCAATATATTTTTTTGCAGTTCAAATTTACAAAACGTCTGCTTATGCATGTTACGTGTGCTTGCAGTTGTACTGAATTATACGGGATGTTCCTATAGATGACGCCACAGTCTACTTGGGTAGATACCTCGTGCGCGACTTTATCGATTTATAGGAAAGGTGTATATTTGTATTGCTCCTTTTCATATATCAACCAAGATGGTGAGAGAGAGTTCTTGCAAATAATGATACTGATTGGTTTGAAATGCTTGAATGTATCTAAACTCCAGATCAGGAGCCTTGTTAATGACAATTCAAGGGTAATTTGTCACGTTTCTTCATAAAGCTGCGTGTATAAAGATGACAATATTCAAAAATAATCTAATTGTATAAATGGCTGTTGAACTACTAACAAAGACATTACCTATTCACAAGGTCCAAGAACTGTATAAATTCATCCAGTTTGAAAGCTGACAAATTAATGCCAAGAATATAAGTTCTAACTTTCTGTTGTACATCTTGCCAGATCCTGATCAGACCGTGCTCTAGTTTCTGTTTCATATACTGGATGTTGAAATTCTCTTTTGAAGGGCTGGAGTCTGAAATAATTCAAAGAAATATATCTCCAGATAAGAAAGGGTAACAGAGAAAACAAATGATGTGACCCCTCATTAGAACCATCTCACTGAGACGGTACAAAATGATGGGTAACATTATCTGGTTTCGTTGAGAAATATACTTTTTTTTTTTCAGAATTACCCGATATCCCCATAACACAATCTTATTTGAAGCACTGAAAGAAGGGTTCCATTATAGCACAAATTCAAATGAAGTAACCTTGCTAAAACAAACAATATTTCTTAATTACAGTTAAAACAACCTTCAAAAGTTTTTTCTTTTACTCATGCCTAACTGGGCTAAGCAGCTACGGCATTTATATGGCATATGCTTTTGCCAAGTTTTCAAAAGACAAAGTAGCAAACAGCAGCTCATACTTGGTCGTTAAACCTCTTAGAATTAAAAATACTACAGGCTTTAAATGCTCTTTACACATGTATAAATGTAAGTTTGATGCAATGTCATTCTTGTAAGATGCTATATTGTAGATCCATTCTGATTAAAAAGACTCTTCATAGCGAAACAGGTACATGACATGAGCTTGGTCAAACTCAGAATAGGGGAGGTCAACGACATTTTATGTTGGATTTGACAGCCCTCTCAAGAATATTTCACCCACACTGAGCAAATCACTAACCAAAGGTGGGCAAAAACCTGAGTGCAAGCAGAAATAGCTTTCCCGTCTGTGGTCCAAGTGATGCTGGAGCCCACAGCAGTGAGATCCACAGAGGCTGTGTCACAGTCAGCTACAGCCAGTATGGACAGGGCTGTGGAAATTCTATACCCAACTTGTCCTACTTGTCCCCTTTCACTCCTGAGACAAGTATTCAAAGTGTCATCAGTGGAATTATTTGAGGATAGTTCTGAGATATTTTTCATATTTTCTCATGAAAACCTACATGTATGTTGAGGGTTCCTGTTAGAATTGCCTCATGGAGGCAATTATAACAGGTGCCCACAACATATGTTTTAATTCGAAACTTTGTGACAGTTAGCCAAAAACTGTGTGTCATCAAGTTCAACTCTTCCTGTATACATGTATCTATCATTCTTTCCTTATTTTATGTGTACCTTTTTCTGGTCAAGTAAATATATGTTTGGACAAGTTAATTTTGTCTATTTACTCAGTGTTTCCCCCAGACTGAAAAAGGGGCAGGGTGCTACGGAAAAAAAGGGCACTTTTAGCGCGGCGAAAGGCATCTGGAGGGGCAATGTTACCTACGTTGTTCAGCCTACATATAATAATTAACCTCAAAAGTATATTTCAGTACAGTAACACTAGCATTATGTGTTAATATGTAGTGTAATTTAGCAGTACTGTTCATAGTGTTAGTGTGACAAGTCCATTGTTGAATTACTAAAAAAAAAAACAATTGAACTGCTAAAAAAAAAAACGATCCGGCATTCTCAAACCACCACTACCTCCCCACCTTTCCCTCACCCTCCATATCTACATCCAAAATTGCACCTCGGATGATGGGTCTGATTTGTTCTAGTGATTTTGATCAATGCTGATACTTGTTTACACTCAAAATCTGTCTATCTCAAAACGGAGTTTAATTCTACACTTAGATGAAGATACCTACCGTAAGACCTCTCTAGAATAGTTAAATATCAAATATGGATCACGTATTGTTGCATATCTGGGCCGGTAAATTTGTAAAATCGCAATTACTGCATGGCGACAGCTGAGCTGTTGAGATTGCAAAAGATAGCAGATTCCTGAGGTACTATTAATAAATATTGACTGGTTCTCGTTCCACAGATAGTACACCTGAATCGGCCGGAACTAGATAGAAAAACGCGGGAAACTAATCTTAAAGTGAACGAACCGACATTCATAAACAGAAATCGTCGGCACCTGTGACGATTTCATGAAAAAATGTATGATCTGATCAGCCTGCGCAAATTTAGCATGATCCGTATTTGTGATGACCTTACATTACGTATCGGACATGTTTACCGGGAAAATAGATATTGAATCATTGCATTGTCGTACGCGTCTAATAGGCCTCGAATTCTGTAGTATAGCGCAACGTGGTACGGTGAAAAAATAGTTGTCGGTATTGATGCGGCAAGCGGCACAGTTATGCCGACTGAATCCCCACCTGCAACACCCCAACTAGGCCCGTGTCATTATCGGAGGGAGGCAAACGAGTTTAACGGTGCTACCCGTTAATTTCACAGTCGGAACAGGCTGGTCACTTTAACGAGAGTTTCTTTAATTGCCCTGGATACTATCGCCATGTCCGCAATGCATTTGACATCTTAAAAGCCGGTAACCAGCATGTGTTTTCAGTTGGCGAAGTAATTTTCCGCTCCAACTAACACACGACGGTCGGGGTATAGCGAGGTGATAATTGCCACAGATTAATCACCCTGATTGGTGTTTATTGATGAGCATGTGTACAGATTATCTATCGACTTGAGTTGTCAGTTTTTACAGGTATGGGACACAATGGAACCGAATCATAATAGCAGCGCGGGAAAAGGGACTGGTTACTAATATTTTTCAGACAGGAGGGCGCTCATGACACGTTTTAGAGGCAGAAGGGCGGGACCAAAAAGGGGCAGGGAGCGGCGCCCCGCCATTCCGCTTTAGGGGAAACACTGTTTACTTGTCCATGGACAAGTTGAAAATTTTTTGTATTTCCACAGCCCTGAGTATGGAGTAAAAGAATGTTATCAGGGCTACAGAAATTTTGAAATCCAAATCGGTCCAGACGGCCGATGACGTCATACGAATCCAAAATAGACACGAAAACTAATGACTACACTGTGTATTCCACAATCCAAACCAGAGGACCAATGGTCCTGTAGCTCACCGGACACCTTCTGTCAACAGACACAATTTGTCATTTTGCTCATTTGTTACAAATCTGAAACCAGTAACTTAAAAGGTGTGCATATTTTAATTTTAAAATCTCAGTGACTTTGAGCAAAGTTCAAAAAATGACCTTGACCTTTGATGACCTTATGTCTTCATGTATTCATTTAGTTAACCATATTTTCCAATTATTATATCTAGGCTTAAAAAATTCCATGAAATCAACTGTTTAAGCATTTTCCCATATAAAAGCATGACATACCAAAGTTGACCTTGCCATATATTAGGTCAAGGCCAATGCACCATCATGATTGTACAAACTATGATGGGCCCAAGTTCTCAATGCTACATACCATGCCACGAGGTCATTGTGCCTTTGATTCAGGATAAGAAGATTTTTGGAGTTTTACCATATATGGGCATGGTGTCCATCTTGGTCATGTGACCATGACCAGCTCAACAAACTTTGGTTCTTTGAACCCAGTAAAGCTCCATATGAAATATAGCTTCAAACAGCCCAGTGGCTTCAGAGAAGATGTTTGAAAATGTTGACAGGCAACAGAATCACAGAGACCTTGAACAAAGGCCAAAGAGACCTTGACCGTTGACAACATAATATCTTCATAAGCTCACTTAGTTAACCATAAATACCAAATATCATATCTTAGCCTTGAATGGTTTCTGAGAAATCCACTGTTTAATGCATCAAAATTGACCTTGCCAAAAATTAGGTCACACTCAATGCACAGTCCTGATTTGTATAAATTATGATGGCCCAAGTTCCAAATGCTACATACCCAGTTTCAAGGTCATAGGCCTTTTGGTTCTGGAGAAGAAGATTTTTGAACTAGTTTTACCATATACCGGGTATGGACATGGCGGCCATCTTGGTTATGTGACCCAGATCCCGGGAACCAACTTTTGTTCCCCCATCCCACTAAGACTCCATATGAAATTTGGCTTCAATCTGCCCTGTGGTTTCAGAGGAGAAGATGTTCGAAAATCTTGACGACGGATGGACGGACCGAATGACCTTGACCTTTAGTGAAATAATATCTTCATTTGTTCATTTAGTTGACTATGTATACCAAGTATTGTACCTTAGACTTAAATAGTTTCTGAGAAATCCACTATTATAGCGTTTTCCCATATAAAAGCCTAACATACCAAAGTTGACCATGTCATAAATTAGGTCAAGGTCATCGCAAGGTCATCGTTTGTATAAACTACGATGGGCCCGCATGCCCAATGCTACATAGCAAGTTTCAAAGTCATAGGCCTTTTGGTTCTGGAGAAGAAGAGTTTTGAAGGGTTTTTTACCAGATATGGGCATGGCGGCCATCTTGGTCATGTGACCCAGACCCCGCATATAAACATTCGTTCCCCCATCCCATTGAGACTCCATATGAAATTTGGCTTTAATCGGCCCTGTGGTTTCAGAGGAGAAGATGTTTGAAAATCTTGACGACGGATGGACGGACCAAATGACCTTGACCTTTAGTGAAATAATATCTTCATTTGTTCATTTAGTTGACCAAGTATACCAAGTATTGTACCTTAGACTTAAATAGTTTCTGAGAAATCCACTATTTAAGCGTTTTCCCATATAAAAGCCCAACGTACCAAAGTTGACCATGTCATAAATTAGGTCAAGGTCATTGCAAGGTCATCGTTTGTATAAACTACGATGGGCCCGCATGCCCAATGCTACATAGCAAGTTTCAAGGTCACAGGACTTTTGGTTCTGGAGAAGAAGATTTTTGGAGGGTTTTTACCATATATGGGCGTGGCAGCCATCTTGGTCATGTGACATAGATACCCCGAACAAACTTTTGTTCCCCCAACCCATGAAGGCTCCATATAAAATTTGGCTTTGATCGGCCCAGTGGTTTCGGAGAAGAAGACCTTTTAAAATGGTGGACGGACGGACGACGGACGGACTACGGAGGCCTGCCTATACTATAAGCTCACCTTTGAGCCTTCGGCTCAGGTGAGCTAAAAAGTCACGAAAACTAATGACTACACTTGAGCGCCGTTATAACACGGGTGCCAGAAGACATAAAATCGAACTGCGTTATAAGGAAATCATTGCTGAAGTAGCCATTTAGTCCACATGTTCTTACTTATCGTGAAAAATGTGCTTAAAAGCGCAGAGACAGTCAGACCGAAAGTGAAAGTACACATACCGTAGCAATCGGATATCCTCGCCGACCTTCATTTACGGAATTGGCCGAAGTATTACGATTGACGTATTTTACTGTATTTGAGTTAATTCCCTTGAAATTCGAATGTACTTGCAAAAAGGTACCTTCGGACGAATAAAAAAAATATTTTTTTGTGCGAGAAATGATGTCGGCTAAAAAAACCTGACCAGCCTGAACATAATCACGTCCGGTTTAAATTTTCATTTGCTAGTCAAATACTTTCCTTATGCTATCTTTGAAAGTATACAATAACCTTACGTTGCACAGCCTTTTTCCGTGCATCGGCATGTGTATGTGTGTATTACAAGTTGTGCAAAACCTTCGCCGCTGGCCAGAATTGTGACACATGCTAATTATGGAAGATTTCTATAAACATAATCAGTGTTCACACCTTGGCAAGACAATCGACACTTTGTTTGTCAGTGATAACTTTTGACAGCAGTGCGTAATTATTGGATTAATGATATGACACATGGCTAAAATCCAGGTAATTATGTCATTATACATCCCCAAATTGTGTTCTTTCGGACCAAAAAAAACATGCCTTATGACATCTGAATCGGTTTTTCGAACTCAAATTCGGTCAGAACCGACAAAAATTCGGATTTCTGTAGCCCTGAATGTTACCCTACCTTCTTCAGCTTCATCAAGCTGATCATGATTTTCATGCCACTGTATTGTTTGATAGTAACTCCTCATTACTTCCCATAATGCCTTGCACAAGTCCACCAAACATGGAGTAAAACTTTCTATAGTTACATGCTGAAAGAGTCAAATGTACAGGAAATTTTAATACTTTACTAATGAGCCACTACAAAACAAAGCCAACAAAGTGGCATTGTGCCACACAAAGACTCAGATCAGCCTGGGCATCTGCCCAGTCTGATGAGAGTCTTTGTTTTGCGCTTAAAGGGTAGCTAAGGGTCTAAGCTACCTCCATGCGCACAGTGAAGACTCTGATCTACTTGTAATGAATACATTACTATTAATTATTCTAGTAAGGATGTCGTAAGCTGGTTGGGTTGATTGTTCTCATTCAGTTTTGGTCGCATGTGCCTGTTAGCAAAGAGTTCCTTTGAGAAGTCTTTCGATTGGTCCTTTGAATTTTGTCCCTACTGTGGCACAAAAAAACGCGCATGGCACAGTCATCGACAATTTTCAGTCGAAGCTACATCGGCAACGTTAGCCGTGATATTTTTCGACATATTCAGTCGATTATCATTGCTGTTGTTTGCTTCTTTACTCTACTATATGAATGTAAATAATTAGACTGGGCGGATGCCCGGGCTGATCTGTGTCTTCACTGGGTGCACATGTCACTTTGTTGGTTTTCTTGTGTCATGGCTAATTTTCTTCCACACAAAGCTACAGGACTCCTAAATAATCACACTGTCCTTTTTTGGCATAGTCAATATTTTTTAACTGGTAGTTTTAAATGAAACCAGCCAATGAAAACTTGATATGGCTGTAACATAAAAATATCACATGAAGGACTTCTTATTAAATAAATCCACTACGAAAAATTTGCATACTGAGTGAGTGATTGAACTTAGGTTAAACGTTCCATCAACATACACAGATGTGACCTTGATTTAAAGTCTCATTCAAAGGACCCAGTAAGCAGCAGCAGTGAGGGGGGGGGGGGGGCATCGTGGTGGAGGAGGTAGTCCAACTAGAGACCCCTGGATGGACTGGTAGTCTAATATCTGAAGCACTCTTCTTGCATACTGAAGATACTGAAGGTGGATGAAGTCAATGGGAGCACTTTCATGTCACTTTCTGTTTTGCTCTCCATCTCAATGAATGTCAGCTCTAAAAGGAGTGAGTGAGTGAACTCAGGTTTCATGTCCCACCAACACACTGGTCATACATTGATGGGAACCTCAGTTTCAAGTCTCGTCCTGAAAGCTGGTGAATGGGTAATCGAAGCTGCTACCCCTAGACTGGTAGTCTATTGCGTTACCACTAGGCCAATGCCACTCCTGTCAGCTCTAAAAGGAAAATATCTGCCCCATACAGACCAAAATCTTTTCTTTAAGAGCAGACAGCTTTTTAGAAAAGGCTACATCTGTCATAGAAGCAAATAGGAAACTACAAAGGTAGTTTCCCTTTGCAAAATGGAACAAAAAAAAGAGGTTTAACATATAGCTTAACACAATGTGCTTAAGTATTGGGACACCAAAAAAAATTTCCATTTGTCCCAAATGGAAAATTAATTAATTTAGGTGTCCCAAAATACAACAAGCCTGTTACTGAGCATATCTACCTTGCACAAATCAGCATATTGCATTCTGTTATATTTAGTATCCTGAGATCCTGAGCACAGCTCAACATATCCCAACACAATTTGGAATGCAGCATTGTGTATTGCACTAGTGTAGTGAAGATGAAGTTGGTCCATGGCAGTCTGAAATGGAAGCAAATCAATTTTTATTCTCTTTCATCCAATTTTCATTAAAATATTCTCAAGTTAGTTCGAGGGAACAAATGAGCCATAACATGAGAAAACCAACAAAGAGGATGCCCAAGCTGATCTGAGTCTGGGCTGGGCACACAAACACTTTGTTGGTTTTGTCTTGTTGCGGCTCAAATCCATCTCGCAGCTCCTGGCAGCAGTCTGTTCATATCCTCTATTATTCAATTAAGAGAGATGTTGTCTTTAGAAACTGAATCCAATAATGGTGAAACAGTTTTGTTTTTATCACTGCAAACATAAAATTTTAAAAGTGCTTCCAATACTGTATCTATTTCTGTACACATCCATATTTTTTAATCTAGTAACTGTTCTACCAAATGCTCTGTAAAATGGCAAACAGTATAGACTCTGATCAGACTGCTCCAGAGGCTCTCATTTAGCCTTGTGGATTAGACAGAGGGCTTGGTGGGTAAGGAAACATCATGTAATATTACAAGATATTCTGTTTGTGTGTATTTGTTGAAATGCCAAATCAATTAACTCTTGACATATTACAAATATGCCAGTAATGTTGCTTGTAATCATAAAAATAGACTAGTACTTATTAAAGGTAGGCTCCTGGGCTAGCGATGTCAATTATGTCCACAAAATAATTTCGTCTTTTTCTGAGCTGTATTGAATTCTCTTATTTTTCTGAATTTGTTGCTACTGAGAAACTCGTCAGATGTTGAAGAAAATAGTCTTTTTTCCTTTTGCTTTATTTTCTTTCGTTGGAATTCCAGTTCTAAAAATAACTTTGTTTATTATGTCTAGAAGTGCGCGATTTCTGATGCCATTCTCCAAAGGTCAATTTTTCCTTGACGTGAGCTCTCCTAGAGGTCCTGGCAGGGCCGATGGGTTAAAACTATCCCAAAATGCAATGCAGCATGACATCAGCTGCGTTATCTATTTTTGGCACAAACTAAAAATAGCGCAAACTGGTGTGCGAAGCAGAGTTAGGAAATCCCTTGCAAAACAACTTTTCTAATATTTTTTTGATTTACACTTTTTAGTGAAACTTATCAATTCCCTTTTATATGTGCTTTCCAACAACTTGGATCAGGGGTGTCCAAATCATTTTGTCTTGTAGCAAAAGTAAAATTTCTTGTAGCAAAACCACAATTTAAGGTCAGCCATATTGGCGCGCGGCACCGTTATAAGCTAGCTCTTGGGATTCTCAATTGGAAGCGTTTGTTTATGTGTTTCACTAGAGATGACAAAATGACAAGAAGCACATGTATCTATTTATCATTAAACTCTTACTGAATAACAATCTTGTATAGCATGAACATAAAGACAGGCAGCTAGAAGTTTCCCCATTGTGCATCATTATAATATCTCAGCCCTTCATACCTGTCATTAGACATGTCTTTTTTCGTTGAATATTAGATTAAAAACAAATATAGCTGCATATAATTTGGGTCAGTAAACAAGGCGGTACTTTCGTTGCGGTTGCATTTGTTTTATGTTCGGTGCTGTTTAATTTATTGTGTTCTCATTTTAACCCTTCTGTAATAAAAACAGAAAATAGGTAAAAATAATTGTTAAATGTTTTTCGTATAATTTGCTTAGTCTGGTGTAACCCTTCTGTTGGTCTAAATTATTTAGTTCAATAAAGACAGCTGAGTTGCCACCTATTTGGGAAAGAGCTGCTGACTCGACTTATCACTTGTAATTTATTGTTTGTTGGGATGTCTTTGTCAATCTTTCCCTTTGATGTTGGGGATAGGATTTGGGATCTGATTCAGTCAGTTCCTGAAGTGTAGTTACTCTTTAAATTTGTAAAATGGTGTATTTCTGTGTCCGTCACGGATTTCCCATGTTTTATTTATAAATTCACTGGTTTTCGTTTCACATTCGATGCGTCTGAATCGGCGGGAACTGGGTAGAAAAATGCGGCCAATTATTCTAAAGTGAACCGCTTTCATGTAACAAAAAAAAAATGTTTGCTGGCACCCGTGATAAATTTCATGAAAGTACCAATTTTGCACCCTGTTAGGTAATTAGGTCACGGACAGTTAATCCTTTTGACTAGCCGCCGGGTAAGTAGTTACCGCAAAATGGGCGATACAGAAAAAATTATGACAGGAAAATTCAGCATACGGGAGATTCTGAATAGGGAGATTCTGAATACTTTCCGGGATCGTTGGAGATGGGCTTCATTTCCGGGAGACTCCTGGATGATTCGGGAGACATCACATGTATGCCCTTATCGGCATTTCTTCAAAGAAACAGATACTAAACAGGAGCATGATAATTACTTTCCACCATGTCACGCTGTGGTTGAGCAGTGACCTATATATAGAGTGACTAGCATCTCAAGTTAAATATAGGTATTTTTCCAATAGACGCTTGTCGTGCCGAGGGACAGGTGAGTGGCTGAAAAAATCGATAATTCTGTCGACCGCTTATTTGGCATCTAGAAATATTTTAATATTATCATTGTTTTATTTTATCTGTATATATAATGTGTTCTTACAAACGTCTGCATTAAATTGTATACTTAATTTCCGAAATTTTGATACCAAACTTGCCAAGTTTTTATACGGTAGTTTTACTTGACGTAGTTAAAAAAAAACGGGCTGGAGAGCTTTTCAATATGAATACGGGAAACTTTTATTTTATCATGCATTTGGCTGAGGATTTTGATCTTGGCTCTCTCTTTTACTTAGCATGCATTGAAAATTGAAGTAAATAGGTGACATAGGTTTTAATTAAGCTGACAGGCCTCATACTGACAAAGCTTTTCCAAGCCTGAAATGCCTGCTTTCGCAGCCTAGAATAGCCATTTTTAAGCAGAAAAAACACTGAAAACTTAAAAATCAAAGCCTGAAATCAAGTAAAATTCAAAAAATGAAAGCCTGAATTCCTGCAAAAGCCTGAAAAGTATGAGGCCTGGCTGAGTGGGTTGGAATTTCTATCAGAAGTTATCGACATGAATCGCCCATTTCATTAATGTTTACGTAATCAAATTATTATTCAACGTTAAGGTAAGCTTTGAATTTTATGATGATGTATTAGAATAGTAAGTTTTGTGATTATTTTGCTTGGTTTTGGGGTTAATTTTTATTGATGTGAAATTAGAAACTTTGGTCCCTGACAAAGTCTTCAATGCATAACTAATCAACCCTCTGAACTGATTGTTGTATGGCGAAGACTGTGAAAAACAAGTTTTATTTAAAGATTATTTTGACCCATTAAATCGCCACAAAATTGCATAAAATAGCACTCAAACAATTTATGAGGCATTCAACTTTATGAAAAATATCATTGCGAGGCTCAAAAATAGTTATTTTGGGAGCCTTATTCAAAAACCGGGGAGTGGGGGTTTGAACACCCTGATTTGCCGGTTTTCGCTACTTTCCTAAATAAGCCTATTTCTCTACTGTCATAAGACCATCAAAATAGTAGATAATTGTCATGAAAATGATATTAAACAACATTTTGGTCCTTCCCCTTTCATTTTCTAATGCTAAAATATTACCTCAACCCTTATTAACGACGGAGTACATCGTAAAAGAAGTGATGGTTTTTACGGCGGTGTCGCCATTTTCTTTCGAGTGACCAAAGTTTCTCAATTTACATCGTTAAAAATGAACTCCAAAACCAAGCAAAATCATCACAAAACTTATATTCTAATACATCATTATAAAATTCAAAGCTTACCTTATCGTTGCATAATAATTTCACTATGAAAACACCGATAAAATGGGCGATACACGCCGTTAACTTTTGACAGAAATTCAAGCTTTTTCAGCTTGTATTAAAAATGGCGCTCCGGTAGGAGGTGCTACAGTCGCATGAGCGACACGCCTCTTTGGACGGAAAGGTGAAGATGCGAGTCACTGTTTATAGGTCACTGGGTTGAGAGATTTCAATATTGTGTACTGGTAACCGAGTCACAATCTTAAATATATGCGCTCTTTGTATAAACAGTGCATTCACACAAATAAATAGAGGCTCACTACGGGGCAAAATAATCTGAGGCCAGGTGGGAAAATCGCAAAATTTTCGCGATTTTACGAGAAAATCGCATTCATTTCGCAAAAACACCATTCGCACTTTTTGGAATTCAAATCGCAAAAAAATGCGAAAATGCTACAAATGGACACCCCTGTTGGATGAAAGTTCATCAAGATTATGATGCATTCCAAAGTACAGGAACTTACCTTTAATGTCTTGCACCCCATAAAAGAATCCTTTGAAATCATCATTTGTCCAGATCAGAGGTTGCAGAAAGTACAATCTGATCAGGGCCTACACAGTTTGTGTTAGGGAATTTCTGAAAATTAAAATGATTATAAAAATCAAAATAGACCCTCTTATTTTGGAAAATAGGCCCGTCCCACCTGTGAGATAGAAGAGTCCACTTGGCAGTAATGGGTTAATATTTACCTGTCTCTTGCCCAGCAGAGTATAAGCCATCTGAAGTTTCTCATAATGAATTTTATCAAATTTTGTACACGTCTTTGATAAGGCAAAGTCTAACTGTTCCTCTATTAACTCCAGGGTGTCTTGAAGTTTAGAGCTTAATTCACTGAAAACGAAAAACAATAAAAGTCAGTCACCAGGGTTAAAGTCTGAAGCTCATTAAAAAAGAATATGGAAATGCTTTCTAAACATGATACTGCCACAGAGCTCTAGATTAGAGGGAGTATTTGATGATAATTAAAGATAATTTTTCTTATTACTCATCGAAAGCATATGTTGTGACCCCTCATCTGAACCGTCTCATCAAGGCGGTTCAGATGAGGGGTCACAACATATGTTTTTATGCAGAATTAACAAAAATTATCCCTAATTATCACCAGGTACTCCCTCCTATCTAGAGCTCTGCTACCATAAAAATTCTAAATATTTGGACAGTTAATTGCGAACAAACAGTGCAGCCCAAAATCATACTCCTCCTTTAGCAGTCTGAGTTTACACTGTTTGCCATTCCATCTACATCTTCTAGATAAATTACTGCATTGTAAAACCACATGGTTTCACTTTCATGCCAATTAAAGAGCTCTAGCTTATAAGATAAGAGGGAGTATTTTGTGATAATTAGGGATAATTTTTCTCATTTCTCAATGAGACGGTTCAGATCAGGGGTCACAACATATGGTTTCATTGAAACCATATGTTGTGACCCCTCATCTGAACCGTCTCGTTGATGAGGGGTCACAACATACGGTTTCAATGAGAAATTGAGACAGTTCAGATGAGGGGTCACAACAAATACTCCCTCTTATCTAGAGCTCTGTATTACAGTAATTATTTAAGATGGCCCAGTTTATAGAATTTTACAGTATATGTAGGTCTTGAACAAGTCAAAGTCTCACCATCATCCTCATTTTTAAACAGCCTAGTACAGCAATAGGTGGTAACTGGTATTACCCGTATCAAAATAGAGACATGCAATAAATTCTTATAAATGAAAATGTGATTTGTTGTCAATTTCCTTTCATTTTTTTTTTTTTTTTTTCGGTCAGAAGAACTTTCCTGATTTTCAAATGGAGATTTGGACACTTCCTTGCATTTTGTCAAAAAGACATAATGTGGCAATTCATTCATAATTTGTTGACCTAGTAACTGGATGAAAAAAACAACAAAAAAACACTAGAGCAAGTGAGCAGGGGCTCACGTATACCCCCGACCAGCGCCACCGCCTAATGAAACCACCGACTTAAGAAACCACCGCCTAATGAAACAAATCTTATACAGGGTCTTAGTCACCTATCAAATGGTTCCATCAAAATATATTACAAATATCAGCAAAGAGTACCAATACAAAACTTTAATGTAAACATATAAGTCTGTGTCCATGACCTTGGTCAGCAGCAGCATCCAGATGATGTCAACTAATCTGCATGAACATAGAAGTAAACCTAGTCATATATCAAAAGGTTTCAAAGGATGCTGGAAATATAAGCAAAGAATATAAACTCAACACAAAACTTTGAAGCAAATATACAAGTCTGTGACATTGACCTTTGGTAAGCAGCTATGAACCTAAAAGTAAAGATAGTCAAATATCAAAAGGTTTCCTAAAAAAATATTGGAAATATAAAAGACATATATAAACTTAACAAAACTTTAAAGCAAATGTTTAAGTCTTTGACCTTGACCTTAGGTCAGCAGCAGCATCCAGATGATGTCAACTATTCTGCATGAACAAAGAAATAAACCTAGTCACATATCAAAAGGTTTCATCAAAGAATGTTTGCAATATAAACAAAGTTTATAAACTTAACACAAAACTTTAACACAAATATACAAGTCTGTGACCTTGCCTTTGGTAAGCAGCAGCATCCAGATGATGTCAACTACTCTGTATGAACCTAAAAGTAACCCTAGTAAAATATCAAAAGATTCCATCACAGGATATTGGAAATATAACAGAAGAATATAAACTTAACGCAAAACTTTAACACAAATGTTTAAGTCTGTGACCTTGACCCTAGGTCAGCAGCAGCATCCAGATGATGTCAACTATTCTGCATGAACAAAGAAATAAACCTAGTCACATACTTTGTATGTCTGGGGTATAATAAAACACCCACAGAATATTATATTATGGACTGAACAAGAACTCTAGACATTCTATTTTTGTTCCTTGTCAGTACATATGACACATCATATACAATGAATGTATTCTGAATAAATCAAACAGACAAATGAATCAGATACCAAACTGATACATCTGCAAAATTTTGCAAACTTCATTCAGGTTTCAATGACTATGATATACACAAAAATAAACTATACCTGATACATTTATAATGTTTGAAAGTAGCAGCAGCTTTCTGACACTCCTGACACACTTGTATAGCACCACAGTAGTCCTCCTCCTGGGGGAAAACCAAACATTTACTGTGTTGCACAAATATACATGTGACTATAAATCTCATTTCAAATGAAGACAGTCCATGTGCGAGCTTCTTCAGCATTTTGTTTTTTGTTTATACAGTCAACTCTCGATAACTCAAAGTCGAACTTCAGCCAACACTACTGATATCTCAAAGTAAATTTTCTGGTACCAGAAAATTTACTTTGAGATATCAGTAGTTTGAGATAACAGGAGCTGAAATGTAAATAGAAATAGGAAATATATTCTTTGATATAAGAAGATATTTTGAGATATCAATTTTCGAGATATCGGGAGTTGACTGTATTTTGTTTGACTGAACATATAATGCAGACAAAACATGCCTGTTTATTTTTATTTCCAGATTTTGTAATCAATTTTACACATAAGCGCTCGAAGAAAGGCCTTTATGACCAAATTTCTGTGGAAGTTAAACAAAACCTATGTAAGAATACCAAGCTGGCCGTCATTATCAACTGGTATCATGTAGCCTTTTCATTCTGAGTGTTGGAGCATTCCATCAGCCCTATTTACAGACATAGAAGAAACACTAATGCCACAGTTTCAATCCTGGAAACTGACATTTCTTGAACCAGACTTAGCCTAACATGATGCCAATTCTCAATGGCTCTACTTCAACAAAGTAATTCTGGTGTGAAATAACATTAAGCTTTCAGCAGATTTCTTTTAAAAATTCATTGCTCAAAAACTCAGTTTTAATATTAAAGCTACATTTGCTTTCCGAGGAAGAAACTATCTTACCTCCATCATTTCTCTCAATCTCACATCTGTTCTTTGCTGAAACAGAAAGCCAGTAAGATTCACTTACAATATCAAACTTACTCAGCTCGTATATTAAGGTTTTTTTTGTTGTTTTTTTAAATATAACAGAGAATTTAATTTTGAAATGATTTAGTTTGGTGGTAAACACCTTTTTCAGAAATATTTTTGATTGATAGGTTATCCATCAACATGTGAACTGGAGCCGTATTCATAAAAGCAATTAAGTCGTTGCTATGCTGTTGCTAAGGCTAATTTTTTTGAAGGAGATTCCCTACAACTATGAAATTTGCTCATGGAGGAACAGTCTTACAAAGACTGTTCCTCCAGACCAAATTTCATAGTTGTAGGGAATCTCTGTAAGACTGTTCCTCCAGAGCAAATTTCATAGTTGTAGGGAATCTCCTTTATAGATATTTAGCCTTAGCAACCGCATAGCAACGACTTAAGTGGCTTTATGAATACGGCCCCTGATATAATACATGTGCCAGCCAAAGATGCAGTGCAATCAGGGTCTGTAGCATTTGGCAACGATCCACAATCTCACCCCAAATTTAAAGACGGAAAAGTCCATTACCAAAGTAGCTAATAGTGTCAGATTTCATCATAATTCAGCAGTTCATCTGTATGAAAAATTATAAAGCTTCTGTTTTTGTTTTCTAATATTAGTGCTATTTTGTTTGGTTTACTCCAATCGCTGAATAATCTTTTTCTGTTTTCATAAAATGATCTGTAATTACAAATGTTACTAAAGCAAACCACTCACCAATGTTTTGATAGTATGTAATGACTTTAACAATCCCTTCATCTGATGTCGTTTCCTAACATTAGCTAGCAGATGAAGACTTGTTGTAGTAAAACGATGACTAGCTTCTGACAGTTGTCTACAATTACAGGATAAAACATAAGCTTAGTTCAAACTAAGGCCGCCTAATTAGGAGATATTATACTCAAAATTGTCATTTGGGGAGGTAAATCCTCGATTTTATGGTTGGAAATTTCCGTCTATGGTGACGCATCAGCGGAGCCATAAAGCGCAATTTGCAACCATAAAACCAACAATTTACCGCCATAAATGCTAGGAGCCCCGGTAGCTCAGTGGGTTAAGCGCTGGCCTACTGATCTAGCGGTCGCGGGTTCGAGCCCCGCCAGAGGCGGAGTTCTTCCCATCGCAAACGGGATTCCATTGCACACAGCCTTTCATTATCACAAGCCCATCGTCCTGATATGACTGAAATACTGTTGAAAAGGACGTAAAATCGCAAGACATCCATCCATCCATCCATAAATGCTAATGTTCAGTATAGTTATCCCCATTCTAATGCATGTTTTGCATTTTCACCTTTCTTAGTGTACTACTCTGCACCCAAAGCAAGCACTTTAAGCAATGTAAAACTAGACCAATTAGAAGTAAGGTTTCATAATGACGCTGGGTTTGCGAAAGTATATCCTGGAATATAATTTTGCAATTTTTTGACATTATCCAATCAGATGTCTCATTACATTCGTAAGTGCACTAGAATGCACATTTCTTTACTTGTTACATCTAAAAGTAATCTTTGTTCAGAACTACTAGCTAAACAACTTTTGTGACTTCCTGTTTGGTTCACTGCAAAACAAAAACATTTCCCAAAAGAACAATTTCTTTCTTTTATGAGCTGACCTTGGCAAACACATATTTGCATGCTTTATAATTACAATCTTTATTTGACTATATGATAGAGTTTTTCCCTTCAAAAGAACCCCAAATATGTAAATCAGTTATGTGTTGTTGTTGTATTGCTTTACATCCATGGTAAACAGCTATTGTCTGGTCAGTTAACCTAACCACACTATTCCCGGGCAGGCTTAGACCTGCTAAATGTTTAACCAGTACTAAGTGCACTCAGCTATTATATAAGTATTTCTTCCAAAACAATCCCCAAAATCTAGATCTGTCTTGTAAGACAGATCTAGATTTTTGCGAGGGTTTTGGAAGACCCCCCCCTCCCCCTCGCATCTTACAGGTGAATAAATATGATAGAAAATTAAATAAGCCACATCAGGTTAAAACAAATAAAGTAGTATGTGCGCCCAGGAAGACTCAGATCAGCCTGAGCATCCACCCAGTCTGATCAAAGTCTTCCATGTTGGCGTGGAAGTAGCTTAGATCCTTAGCTATCCTTTAGCGCACAGTGAAGACTCTGATCTAGAGTCTTCCTTGTCAGCATGGAGGTAGCTTAGATCCTTAGCTACCCTTTAGCACACAGTGAAGACTCTGATCAGACTGGACAGATGCCAAGGCTAAACTGAATCTTCTCTGAGTGCACATGTCACTTTGTTGGTTTTGCCGTGTTGCGGCTCAAATGACACCCACCCTCTGCCTTCCTTGCAGATAATGGTTGCTATTTGTAGTGTTTTCTGAAGTTCCATGACTCGCTGTAACTCAGCAGCATAAGCTGGATGATTCTGTAATACCAATTCTGACACTCGCTTTGATACCTGCATGAAGAAAATAGCTGATAGCATGAAAACCTTTATATAAATTCGAGGATGAAATTCTAAAGATATACAAATAAATCTTATGGGCCCAATTAGAAAGCCTGTGCAAAGAGTGATGCATCCTGGTGGTATGATCAGAGTCATTTTTTTCTGTATCAATGACCGATACTTCTAGAATAATCCTTGCAGCCAACAGCCAAAACTTAAATCAGATTGCACGAATACTGTACTACAGTCATGATGTGTACATTCTCTTAGAGAAAAATAACCTAAAATTCATGCCTAACTGATAATCAGTCCAGATGTTTTAGCCATCCCCTAATTATCACTTCACCGCATGTAGCAGCTAAACATACTCTGTGAACTGCTTTTTCTGATAACTCTTTTCGGAAAAGAGGCAGTGGGTGTTTTTTTAGAGCAGGGGCGTTTAGAAGGACTAATACAGTAAACATACTGATCGGAGCCTTTCCTACTATAATATGTTCTGGAGTCTTTGCTGTAAGGCACCCCTGAAGTATAGGGGCATGCCTCCATATTGTTTCTCCATTTCTAAAATGGCTACACCATTTGTGACTTCCTGTTTGTTTCCTTGGATGATGAAGCCCTTCCAAAATGAGGCCTACTCTAAAAGGAAAGAATTTGCTCCTAGGGGAGCAAATTCTTTCCTTTAAGAGTTGAGCCTCAATGATATGGAAAGTAAAACTGAAAAATGCAAAATTGCTTCCCCTGAAGGTGTATCCAGTCACCTTAACAACTTACTGACTGAAGCTGTTTTCTCAGCCTGGTTCTGTCATCATCTATCTCTTCCAGGTTCAATTTCTCTGGGAGTTTCTGAAATAAACCAAAAAGAGTACTGATTCTATCATCCCTGTAATTTCACCTTCTTTACCAATATATCCATTTCTATATATATATCTGGGATATTCAGGAGCTCCGGTAGCTCAAAAGGTTAAGCCTTGGCCAGAGCTCTAGATAAGAGGGGTATTTGATGATAATTGAGGGATAATTTTTTTTATTTCTCATTGAAACCATATGTTGTGACCCCTCATCTGAACCGTCTCATCGAGACTGTTCAGATGAGGGGTCACAACATATGTTTTTATTCAGAATTAACAAAAATTATCCTAATTATCACCAAATACTCCCTCTTATCTAGTGCTCTGCTTGGCTAGCTGATCTAGCAGTCCCACATTCAAGACCTGCTGGAGGTGGAAATCTTTCTAAGCATAAATGGGGTTCCATTGCACAGAGCCTTTCATTATCACCCTCCCATCATCCTGATATGACTGAAATACTGTTAACAAGGAAGTAAAATTGCAAGTCATACTTCCTTTTTTCATCTGAGACTTTCAAGTATGTTTGTTTTGGAAGTTATGTAATTTGGTGATGAGAAACCATTTTTCTTAACAGAAATAAAGCCAACTGTATTCTCATACAAACATGTGACTTTTGTGACTTCCTTATTGCTTTCCTGAACAACACAGCGATTCCAAAATGGGGTCTACTATTTCCAGAGCTCTAGATAAGAGGGAGTATTTGGTGATAATTAGGGATAATTTTTGTTAATTCTGCATAAAAACATATGTTATGACCCCTCATCTGAACCGTCACAAGACGGTTCAGATGAGGGGTCACAACATATGGTTTCGATGAAAAATAAGAAAAATTATCCTTAATTATCATCAAATACTCCCTCTTATCTAGAGCTCTGTATTTCCGGAAACATTTTGCTCTCAGGGAACAAATTATTTCTTAAAAAATATGACCATGAGCCATTCTATGTTCTTTAAAGAATATAAAATACAATGTATCCTAAAATTATAATCATACAGCATCCCTCCCAACCTTTATTAGGAGCTCTGTCAAAGTTCTCAATACCTTACCTCTAGTTCAAAGAGACTTGGATCACAGTTCTCATAGTAGATTTTCTCTATTCCTTCTATGATCTCTTGGTCTTCCTGAGGATTCCACTTGTAAGCCTCATGCTAGAAATAAAATCCAGATAAAGTGGGGTTTAGAGGCTTTAATATCTTAATGAAAGTTTTCAGGTTTTTCAAATGTATGTTGTGATCGAATTTAAAGCAACTTTAGCAAGATCGTTAAAATGAGGCTCACAACATGTTTTTATGCAGAAACACGAACAATTATACCTAAATGAGCCACACCAAAACTAACAAAGTGGGATGTGCGCCAAGCGAAAACTTCATCCTGATTGTCCTGGGCATCCACCCAGTCTTATCAGAGTCTTCCCTGTCTGCATGGGGGTAGCTTAGACCCTTAGCAACAAAGACTGGGCAGATGCTACCCTGCTACCTTTTATTATCTGGAGCATTCAATAAGTGTATTTATATTAGTGTATCTTTCAACAGATATGAGAAAAATTGTCCTAGAATCATAGCATGTATAAATACCTATCTCTGCTGCATATACAAGTACATTATAGTTGTATTATAGATTTGTCAATTTTGTTTTGACATAGATACATGCATTAATGTACAAGATCTATGTAAGGGTATATAAAAAGGAAAAATCTACTTGTACCCCTGGCATTTTCTAAGACAAGTATATAATATGATACAGGAAAAGTAAAATTTTGGAACCCCTTTTTTGGTATTATATCAGATTTACCATTACTGTATGACTAAATGAAATGGAACCAGGAAAGAGATTACCATTCCTGTTATTGCATTCATGTACCTTGTATTTAGCTACTGCTGGCTCTCCATCAAACAGTTCATGACTGATGTTTTCTTCAATAGGTGAGGACAATGAATCCTGCAAAACAAAGTATCAAGCAGCATTAGGTCTGACAGAAGCTACATTCTGATGTTGTAAATTTAGGGGATAACTGTATTCAAAATTGTCATTTGGGGAGGTAAATGGTCGGTTTTATGGTCGGAAATTCCGTTTCACGGCGACGCTCATGCGTCGCCGTCAAACGAAATTTCCGACTATAAAACCGAAGATTTACCTCCCGAAATGACAATTTTCAATATAGTTATCCCCATTCTAATGCACTTTTTTACATTTCCACCTTTCAAAGTGTACTTCTTTGCACCAATTGCAAGCGCTTTCAGCAGCGTAAAACCAAACGTCAGCCAATATTCAGCATCGTTTTATAATGACGTCGGGTTTGCGACAGTATATCACAGAATATACATGTACTGTCGCAAATTTTTGACGTTATCCAATCAGATGTCGCATTATATTTGTAAGTGCATTAGAATGCAGTTTTTTTTGTATTTAAAAATATTTAATTATGAAGACGGCTAAAAATCTGTTTTCTATACGCGATAACCCACAGTAAATTGTTTTATTTAGAAAGAAAGTTATTGATTGGTTGATAACATAACAAAATCCTTGTACTTGTTAATGGACTTTTAAAATCTCGTCTTGTCACAGCAAACTTATTTATGGACTTCTAAAGCCATGTCTTGTTACATCAAAATCTTGTCAAGCTGTGCAGAAAGTGTGCAATTAAAAAATTTACATAAATTCTCAATAGATCAATCAGATTTTGTTGTATTCTATCAACCAATCAGTATCTTCGGGATGTAAAATTTTTGTTTTATTTATTTGTATATGGTTAATTTCTGCATAAAAGGTTGGTTATAATGAATAAATGTTGTAACTGTTGCGATTGGGTTAGACTGCATCTAATATCAGTTTGTTTTTGTCTTTTATAAATAGAATTATAAAATTAAAAAATGTCCATCATAATATCGGTTGTGGGAATGTTTTTCCGACGCAGCTTAGGAAGGACGCGAAATAATGAGTCTTGGACGCAGATTCCTGGAAGCACAGACAGATACACAAATATAGCCTGTGTATTGGTAATGACAATTCTTCCCTAAAGCTGCAAATGTAAATCAATTATCATTAACTATAAATATTTTTAGCATTACCAAACATTTCTAAAGCAGTGTGAGTTCCTGCAAAATACCAAATTTGGTTTGGAGTGATCTGGTTTTGGTGGTTTGGGGTGTTTTTATGGGAGGTTTGGGGTGGTTTGGGGTGTTTTGGGGTGTTTGGGGTGGTTTGGGGTAATTCGATGGACCAGGGCTTCCGTTAACTTTCAGATACAGGGAGTCCTGGACTCCCTACCCCTCAAAGTTGGAAGTCCCACAGGAAAATCTAGGAAGTCCAACTGTTTTCCATTCACGTCTGTTGAAATAAAGTACTGATGTTTTTGCCCACCTTTAGTTTCAGAGCCCTAGTTAAGGGGAATATTCAGAAGATTTTTCTTATCTCTATCCGAAAATGTATGTTGACTAAAAAAAGTGCATTTTTCTAAACAAAATATTCTATCATTAAAATATATTTCTGTAAAATTAAGAATTAGCTATGTACAAGATAAATCTGTGAATGTTATTCATTCTGCAAAAACAGATTATTAAGCAAAATGACAGCAAATGCATAATAATGATGATTGTTCATCCAAGTTGTTGGAAAGCACTTATAAAAGGGAATGAATAAGTTTCACTAAAAAGTGTAAATCAAAAAAATATTAGAAAAAGTTGTTTTGCAAGGGATTTCCTAACTCTGCTTCGCACACCAGTTAGCGCTATTTTTAGTTCGCGCCAAAAATAGATAACGTGGCTGACGTCATGCTGCATTGCATTTTGGGATAGTTTTAACCCATCCGCCATGCCAGGACCTCTAGGAGAGCTCACGGCAAGGGAAAATTGACCTTTGGAGAATGGCATCAGAAATCGCCCACTTATAGACATAATTAACATAGTTATTTTTAGAACTGGAATTCCAACGAAAGATAATAAACCAAAAGGGAAAACGACCATTTTCTTCAACATCTGACGAGTTTCTCAGCAGCAACAAATTCAGAAAAATAAGAGAATTCAATACTGCTCAGAAACAGACGAAATTATTTTGTGGACATAATTGTTATCGCTAGTCCAGGAACCTACCTTTAATGCTTTATTAGCAGTATTAATCTCTGTAAGCAAATGTCCATTAAAACAAGGGTCTTTGTATGAAAGCATATACAGTGCCCTTTTTGTGAAAATTCACGCGCTAAAGTGCCCTTTTCTGAGAAAATTTACCATGCCCTTTTTCATTTCTGGGGGAAACACTATTAACCTGTTGACTGATGCTTGTCAGTGAGAGCCTTCACAACGTATTTAGCTCCGCCTATTGTCCAATCAGAAGCGTTATATTACAGCGATAGCCTAAGCTCCGCCCTCATTTATTGCCGGGTGTAAATTAAAGCGACCGTGTACACATGTAAGTAAACCTGATAATGACAGTTTATGTAATTGTTTGATCTTGGCGGCTGCTAAGGTGGTTAAAACTGGATCACCCCTATTTGACTATATAAATAGTAATTGCGCTTGCGAAAAAATGAGGACGCCAAACTGGAATGCATCATAATCAGTACAGGAACCTACCTTTAAATCATATCATTCTTTTCTTATTTATAGCTGCAGTAGCATCTTTATCTTGAAATGCAGTAAACATAATTAAGCAAATAGAGCCTGGATATAACTAAGCATATAGAGCCTGCATATTTGCATCTGCTCTGTATTTTTTTTTTTTGTGTGTGTGTGTCAATTAAGCTACTCTTTTTTTTCTTCTATATATCAAGAAACATAAATAGCCTAAAACATTTCAATATCCTAATTATTATTTCAGTTTATATTTTATTACATGTATTTACCATTACTGTCCTTTATTTCTGACCAGAATTATCAATAGGTCTGTATTTGAAAAAAAAAATCTGGCACAGAATTGCCTCCCTTTAATTTCTATTCATATCTGTTTCAGTTAGCTCTGTTTGTCTTCTTCACTCAAGTGAGTTTTGTTTAAGGGTACTCAGAGATGTTGAATACTATTAAAAATATATATAACGATGTTCAAATTTTATTTTGGACACAAAAATCGGCATATACAAGACAGAAATATCAAACTTGCATAATATGCGTAATTATTTTTACACCATAATTTATCAAACGTCTCGAATGTAACACATATATAATACGCATATCGGAAAAAAGCCTTACGGGGTGAGCAATAAGTGAAGACAATGATCAGCCTGCACATCTTTGGGTCAAATCAACTTCCAAGATACAGTCCATGAATCCAAAGGAATCTAAAAAAAAAGACTTCTAGAAAAATATTAAAACAAATTAAGTCTCTAAACGTAATGGGCATGTTGTTTTGTGTAATTGTGAAACATGGCTATTGGCTCCTTTTCTTACAACAAGCCTCACTTTGATCTTTCCGCAGATCTGTCAGGTGTTTTCATGGATCAGTTACTCAGTAGTTTATTAGCGAGTGGACCATAAGAGAATTAATGCCAACAGTTGTGTTTATTTACGCTGTCAAAACAATTGAGGCAGTGAACTGTGAATACACATGTGTATCTCCTTATTGGCAGGTGAAGTTTAGAGCAAAAAGGGCATGGCGCTGGAAAAAAAGGGCATGGCGCTGGGGAAAAGGGGCATGGCGCAGCGCCATGCTAAAAGGGGCTAGGGGAAACACTAGTTAATCCCAAAGCCCATAGATGGAGGACATGTGTAAAAGGTAATACTGATCAAGTGTTTATCGTGGGATGATATAATTCCTGAAAAGTGGCGTACGCCAGAACACCTGACTTGAATTCAATTACACGCAGGCGGGTTTTATGACAGATACGGACGTCTGGGGTATCGATTTCGGCCGTACAAAGGAAATTTTAGAAGTCTGTGGTACGTCTTTGAAGTTCACTTGGATGTGTGGAGACAATTCTAGGGCGTTATTTACGCTGTACGCCCGCTTAACGGAAGCCCTGACGGACGCAAAGTGGAAATAGCTGGTGCAAGCGCTGTCACAAGGTAGGAAAAAATCGCAAACCGACCAGGACTCGAACCCAGGGCCTCCAATAGCAAGCACTGAGCCACAATGTCGACCCTAAATATCAGTGATTTATAACAGCTTGACTTTGCATTTTACATTTATTATGTGTACCCCACCCACAGTTTTTGTACAACCCAATTTACTTGACATCAAAACGAAGCAGTATTAACATAATAAAATTTCTGTTAGACAGGAGAGTATCGCAAATATTGACCTGCTTTTTCATAAAAGATTTAAATTTCTTCTTGATGTCGTCCATATCTAGCGTTAAATTGGGGAAAATTTGTGGAAAATATGCCAAATGTCCATTTTTTTCTAATCCGGAAGTGGAAATGCTGACAAAAGATTTAGGAGTGGTCCCCCTTTTGTTTACAATCGATCCGCAAATTTTGCCGGAGTTGCAGATTTTATAAAAAGCAAATTTCATGATCAGAAATGGGTGACAGCGAGGAAAATGGCAAAATCAATAAGTACATTGAATCAACAAAAGATCTTACGTCATGTGGATGGGGAGGTAATGTGTCTTAATGCCACACATGGCCAAATTTAATGATGAATAGAACGGGTGATTCGTACCCAGACATGTTCGTACACAGGAGGGAATGTCACAAATTAGATCAGTTCTGTTCAGTTTTGTTTCTTTCTTTCTATATATCCTGCATCACCCTCTCGCGAGGATTATGTGCAGCTGCGCGCATCAAAGAAAAGTTTGATAGAAGAAAGTTAAAACGATTTTAGTAAGGATAAAAAGTATGATAGTGTTAGTATGAGAAAGAAGTAAAAAGTTAAAAGCTGATAAAAACAATGATTCCTGGTTTATGGCATAATGTGGTTAAGGCTGCAGATGGCAGACCTGAAGGAGGTCAGGTCTTTTAATAGGACAGCCGAGGGGGGTAAGTTTTCATTGCACGATTGCCAAAGGAAAAAAGGAATACTTGTAGTAGTTTGCAGTTGTCATGATTTGAATAAAATGGTATAGGTGTGTTGTTCTTGTCATTCTGATTTGACGTTGGATATAAGTTGGCAGTGGAATCTCAACTAAACCATGTGCTATTTTATAGAACATTAAGAGCCGTGCGTCAGCACGTCTCTGTTCTAATGACCTCCATCCAAGGGTGTCGATCATCTGGGTCACGCTACTGTAAGATGAGTAGTCATGTGTGACCCAGCGTGCTGCCCTACGTTGGACAGCTTCGATCATGTTTACATAGGTGTCGGTATATGGGCTCCATACAGGGGAGGCATACTCTAGCTGGGGCCTTACTAAAGTCTGATATGCTGTCTGACGTATGCCTTTGTGTTTTGTGCGTATGTTTCTACGTATGTAGCCCAGTGTCTTATGGTGGTCTAGTGTTTCCCCTAGCCTGAAAAAAGGGCAGGGTAATGGCCAGAAAAAGGGCATGTTTAGTGCGTGATCAGCTTCCAAAAGGGCACCTTTTTGAAGTTATTAGTTTTAAAAACGGATTGATTTTAGCTTATTAACACTTTCTGACAGGATAAACACCTTATTCTTATAGGCAGTTGTAAGTATTTGCATGATAAAAGGCCTATTTCACATGCAGAAGGCTGTATATTGCCAGTATTTGACATGAATATGGATAAAAGTACCTTCCACAGAGGGAGGGCAGAAGGGTAGGGCCAAAAGGCAGAAGGGTAGGACCAAAAGGCAGAAGGGTGCAGCACCCTTCTAAACCTCTATAGGGGAATCACTATCAGGTCACGCTTTGGATATGATGGTTCCATTTCAGGTTGTGGCTGATTTCAAGACCAAGGTATTTTGCTTGGTCTACTGCCTCTAAAACATGCCCATGTAAAACATATTGGGTCTGGATGGGGTTTCGGGCCCTAGAGATATGTATGACTTGGCATTTGCTGGGATTGAAGTGCATTTCCCAAGTCTTTTCCCATTTCTCAAGTTTTTGTAGGTCCTGCTGCAAAGTATGGGAGTATTGTCATTATGCTTTCAGTTTAACATCACAATCAAGCAATTTGTTTTTATTTCAAGCTTGTATGAAAGTTCTTTGTGGGATCTGTCTGCTCTATTTGGTCAGACATTTGAGCCGCAACACTACAAAACCAACAAAGTGGCATGTGCACCCAATGGAGATCAGCCTGGGCATCCGCCTGATATGATAAGAGTTCTCATGCAGCCGGATTAGACCCTTAGCTACCCTTTAACTGCATATATATAGCAAAAACTGGGCAGATGCCAGGGGCGGATCCAGGAGTTTTGGATAGGGGGTTCAGATTAGCTGAGGGGGGTTCGATTTGCGCAGTTCGACCAGTTTTTGCTGAAAATGAAATAATTTAGGCTTAAGAGGGGGTTCGTTCGAACCCCACGAAACCCTCTCTGGATCTGCCACTGGATGCCAGGCAGATCTGAGTCTTTGCTAGAAGTACATTCCACTTTGCTGGTTTTGTCCTGTCATTCCTTTTTTTTTGTTTCAATTCATGGTAGAGGTGTGTTGAATTGGGTACATTGAAAATAAAACAATTCATTACAATCATTTTAAAAATCTTACAAGAATTCATGAAAAAAAATATTGAAAAAATTGTCAAATTGTTAGTCATTCTACATTACAAAGTATGATGGAACTTTAACAGGCGGTATTGGCAGTTTGTAAATTTTGGCTGTTACTAAAACCTTGTACTGCACCGCACCGTACCGCACTGGTCAGCTAAAACCTTGTATCGCACTTACGGATATACCCTTTGCTTACGGTAGAAGTAGTAAAGTTCGATATGATTCAGAAATCTTCGGTGGTGCAGTACTCTATTTTACCCCAGTGCGGTCGGTGCGGTACAAGGTTTTAGTAATAGCTGTAAATTTTCTACTCAACCATTGTATTATACTGTATTTTATTTTGAGGGTCTCATGGAAGGTTAGCTTTGTCATTTGCTAAATGTTGTCACCCTCGTTGAATAAAGACTTTACTTACTTTCTTACTTTAAAGGCAATGATCATGGAAAGTGGTCAAGTGGATTTTTCGACCCCAGTGGCTGTGCACTAAACATTTAACTTTATGCAGTATAAAAATACTTGCTGGCCAACAAAACAATAATCTACATCTTTACCCCATGTACATGCATTCTTTGTCCTTGAACACATGTTGTTATAAGCTTTGGCAAGCCAAGCTTAAAGGTAGGTTCCTGTACTTTGGAATGCATCATAATTTTGATTTTTTTTTTTATCCAAGTTGTTGGAAAGCACTTATAGAGAGGAAATGAATAAGTTTCACTAAAAAGTGTAAATAAAAAAATCGTAGAAAAGTCGTTTTGCAAGGGATTTCCTAACTCTGCTTCGCACACCAGTTAGCGCTATTTTTAGTTCGCGCCAAAAAATAGATAACATAGCTGACGTCATGCTGCATTGCATTTCGGGATAGTTTTAACCCATCCGGCATGCCAGGACCTCTGGAAGAGCTCACGGCAAGAGAAAATTAACCGTTGGCAAATGACATCAGAAACTGCGGACTTGTAGACATATATACATATTTATATTTAGAACTGGAATTCCAACAAAAGAAAATAAACCAAAGGGAAAAACGACTATTTTCTACAACATCTGACGATTTTCTCAGTAGCAACAGTTTCAGAAAAATAAGAGAATTCAATACTACCCAGAAAAAGACAAAATTATTTTTGTGAACATAATTGTTATCGCTGGGCCAGGAACCTACCTTTAAATGTCATTTTAATTCTAGATATGAAGCTGAGGCCTTACCAGATTGCTGGTGTTAACTGGATGATTGACAGGTATTACCATGGTGATGGCTGTATCCTTGGAGATGAGATGGGTCTGGGGAAAACTTGTCAGGTACTTGTTAACTTAGATTTGAGCCATGACACGACAAAACCAACAAAGTGGCATGTGGGCCCAGTGGGTATCCACCCAGTCTGATCAGAATCTTTGCTGTCAACATGGGGCTAGTTTAGACCCTTAACTACTGGAAGACTCTGTTCAGGCTGATCTGACTGTTTGCTGGGTGCACATGCCACTTTGTTGGTTTTATCATGTCGTGGCTCATTTATAAATGTTTCCATTGGCCAATAACAAAAATTATTGTTTATTTGTATCAGAAGTACAATACTATTCCTTTATTTTGCCTCCTTTATCATTTAGAACTTTAAACTGTAAACAAAAGAATTTGCTTCCTTGAGAGAATTTGCTTCCTTGGGAACAAATTCTTTCTTTTAAGAGTAGATTCCTTCTTGGAAAAGTTTTGTTACCTAGTGAAGCACAAGACGAAGTCACAAAAAGCCTTATTTTGCTAATATGAGCCGCGACACGACAAAACCAACAATGTGGTTGTTCGCCCAGCGCAGACTCAGATCAGCCTGGGCAGTCGCCCAGTCTGATAAGACTTTTTGCTAAGCGATTAAAGTATAGCTAAGGGTCTAAGCTACCTTCATGCGGACAGCGAAGACTCTGATCAGACTGGGCGGACGCCCACGCTGATCTGAGTCTGCGCTGGGCGCACAACCACATTGTTGGTTTTGTCGTGTCGCGGCTCATATTCACAAATCTGCTGGCTTGGAAATTCAAGAATTTTACCATTAATTGGCTAAATGAGGACCAACAGGAAATATTCTAATGCCTAATCATCAGTAATGACAAGAACATTTTTTTGCAAATTCAAGAACTTTCCAGTGATTCCAAAATTAAGAAATCACAAAATAAACTAAGAACATGCAAAAATAGAGCAATTTACAGATACTGTACTTGCAGCAAACCATTGAAGTAAAAAAGCAAAAATTGAAAGTTTTGAGCAAGTTGATTGCATATGAAAGTAATTTGTTTACAGTATTGTATATTTTTCGTTACAAGACGGCCAAAATTAGCCCAAATATGTAAATCAGGCTGGTGTAATTTAGCTATAAAATGGGCTTTTCTTTTCCAAGACAATCCCAAAGATCTAGGTCCATCTTACAAGATGGATTTAGGTCTTTGGGTTTGATTTTGGAAGGTCCCAAAGACCTAGATCCATACTACAAAAGGAGTTTTGGTCATTTGACAGAGCTCTAGATAAGAGGGAGTATTTGATGATAATTAAGGATTTTTTTTTTTTATTTCTCATCGAAACCATATGTTGTGACCCCTCATCTGAACCGTCTCGTCGAGACGGTTGAGATGAGGGGTCACAACATATGTTTCTATGCAGAATTAACAAAAATTATTCCTAATTATCACCAAATACTCCGTCTTATCTAGAGCTCTGAAATTTGGGATCAGTTGTTTTGATAGGGAGGAAAAAACAGTCTTATAGCCAACAGCTTCTAAACTTTTACTTTCAGTTGATAGCTGTGTTGGCATATATTCACAGCAAGAAGACAGATAATCATCCAAGTCTTGTTATATCTCCCTTATCTGTGTTAAGAAATTGGCAGGAAGAAATTAAAAGGTAAGGTAGACCTACAGACATTGTAATACAAATTTAGAAGGTTTTGTAGAATGTTGTTTGGATTCTTTCTTTTTTTTTTTTGAGAAAAAAAAATTGTAAAATTCCTTAAAATTCTTTGTTTAAAGATATATTATTGAGATCCATATCTTTAAACAAAGAACTTCAAGGAATTTTACATATTTTTTGACAGCTTCAGGGAGCCAGAAGGGTGCCACACAACCAGAGGTGTGCCTAGGCGTGCTAGAGCTTTGATTTGTATTTACTTTTTAAAGGCAGTTAATTTAGACAGATGTATGTGTCTGCATTACATAACCTATATCATGAAATCTCATTATTTCTAAATAAGAACTTGTTAGAATTGATTGCTATAGAAACTCAACTAAGCAATTTTTGTGTTATGCGGTTAAAAAGTCTTCACTGAAATGGAACTGCCAGCCTATTGAATGTTACACTTTAGCGCAGTGTGAGACTCAGCCATGTAAATATTGATGTCATGGAATATAAGAGGTAATGTTTGTGTTCTGAAAAATGGCATGTTTTTTCTAATGTTATTATTGCCTTCTGGCAGTGTAAAGCATGCTAGTCAGCTGAAACCGTTCAACCAGGCTATATTGGTTTACCGTGACTAAACCATAGAATTTCAAATTAAAAGAATTTAGAATTTTCTCCCCTCCAAAATGACTCCTATATATGTATATCAGTCATTTTATTTCAGCTTTAACATAATTATTCACTTCCAAAACAATCCCAAAAATCCAGATCTGCCGTCATCCAAAACAATCCCAAAAATCCAGATCCGCCTTAAAAATCCAGATCTGCCGTAAGGCGGATCTGGATTTTTGGGATTGTTTTGGATGACGGCAGATCTGGATTTTTGGGATTGTTTTGGATGGGGGAAAACACCCCATTTTATACTAAAATATTTACACTTGCCACTGACTTCCCATAGGTAAGCCTTATAGAGCAATTTCTGGCTTCATACACCAATGAACGACAATTGATCATGTGAAGTTGTCGTCAAGTGACGTCTAAGGTAAACAAAGGTCTTGAATGGTCCATGCAATTTCGATTTGCGCCACGTTATGGCGACAGCAGTTTAACTTGATGGCAGAACACGTCATAACTAGTTTACATTAAATTACCATGAAAACAGCACAGAAAAGGTCTAAAAATAAAGTGTAAATGAAAGAATAAAAATTTGGGCTTTCAGCCTTCATTGTGTGAAGAAGCCAGTGGTTGTCGCTAAATTTTACAAGAAGCGCTTTGCGCTTCATGGTATTTTAGCTCTCCGCCCACTAGCGGAAATCAAATGTCAATTCTTAAATAAATATGAGCTGCGACACGACAAAACCAACAAAGTGGTTGTGCGCCCAGCGCAGACTCAGATCAGCCTGGGCATCCGCCCAGTCTGATCAGAGTATTCGCTGTGCGCACGGAGCTAGCTTAGATCCTTAGCTATCCTTTAAGTGCACAGCAAAGACTCTAATTAGACTGGGCGGATGCCCAGGCTGATCTGAGTCTTCACTGGCCGCACAACCACTTTGTTGGTTTTGTCGTGTCCCGGCTCATATGGCATCCATACACCTTAATCTACACCAACCCTCTCTCAATATTTCACAGGTTTGCACCAGGGCTGAAAGCATTTGTATATGTTGGTGATAAAGAGAAGAGAGAGGAGACAGCACAACAGATCAGATCAGACAAGGCAAAGGGGAAACTCAGGTTTCAAGTCCTTATTACAACTTATGAGGTAAATAGTCAAGCTTAGCAGGTCTATCTGTTCTATCTATTCTATCCCATAACCATGCAATGTCATTTGGACACCACAGCAGACCTGTTTACAACTACAATTTTGGCGTATTTTCTATGCTTTTTGGCTTTAAAATATGCTCTACGTTTTAACCATCTGAAACTACGCAAGATCAGCTGTCCTTGTTGTGCTAGCAAAGTCCATCCCTGTCCACTTCTTAATTTTGTCTTCCCAGGTAGCAGATACACAGGCAGAAAATGTAAATTATGGGAAATTTGAGAATTTAAGTTATATAGTTACATGTCCATGTTTTTTTTCCTTTATTTTAAAGGGTGGCAATTATTGTGACTTCCAGTTTTTTTTTCATGGACAGTAAACCCTTCTTTCTAGGGGTCTAACTTTAAAAGGAAAGAATTGCTCCTAGTGGAGTAAATTCTTTCCTTTAAGAGTTGACTCCCATTGAGAAGGGAAGCAAAAATGAAAATGGAAGAGTTACTTCCCTGATAATACTGGGGTAAGATGACATGAACAAGGGAGTTTTGATAGTAGTTCTAAGATTATTTCAAGGTTCTTCATTTTTTTCACAGTAGACACATACATGGTGTGGATAGATCACAATTTTCAATACAAAGTGAAGTGTCATGCTGACAGTGTAGAATTACAAAATATGCTTGGAAAGGTGGACATACCTTTGCCCTCAGTTAATTCAGATCAATAAACTGCTGGTTTCTTTTCTTTCTTCAGGTTTGTATGAAAGATGCCAGGTTCCTACAGAGATTTTTGTGGCATCTACTAGTATTTGATGAGGCACACAGACTGAAGAATATGGAGTCACTTCTACACAAGACTCTTAATACGGTATGGAAAATACATCCTAAAATATCAAACATCTGTTATTGGTTGTATAAAGCTGCTTTCCTTCTGTCCCTTCCATATATTTAAACAGGTGAAGCAAATGTCACGAAACTTTATTCAATATTTAACTTCACCAGACTATGTGCAGTGAACAAGAACCAGTACTCCATTTTCATTATTGACAGAATTATGTCTTTTCATAAATTTTTCATAGGGAAAGTGTGCCTGTTCTCTGACTTTGATGAAATGGTTGAAGACATTTCTCTTATCAGTCAGCTGCAGAGAACAACTTTTGTTTGATTGAAGTATGCCTGTTTGTCAATAAGTTACGTTGAAGTAAAGCTTTTATGCTGAAAAGTTTTGGGTATTTTATGCCAAACTTTCCATCTTTATCTTGTTGTATAATTTAGATATTTTTGCGGAAAAAAAATTCTGATAGGGTCTGTTAATATTGAGCATTGAACTCATTTTTGTATTTTAAATATGTATTTGTGTGTCTTTCGAAATTCAATTTTAGAAATTTTGTCAAAATTATGTCCATATAATTCAGTAATGAGTCTGGATTAAAATCTTCTCACATTCTCAGGATATGGTCATCAAAGCAAATCTAACCTGCTAAGAGCAGTTTGTGCATAATTACTCCTCAACAGAAGGAAATGCCAAACACAGTTTTGACAACGAATCTCCATAATCAGCTGAACTGAGTGACAATCAGTTGATATGGCAGTTATGTTGTCAAACACCATCAGAAGTTATTGTTTTGTTTGATGATCATAATTTGAGAAGTGGGAAGTGATTAAAAAGTGTTTTGTCTAGAGATCTTGAGTGATAGCTGCAAAAAGTAGTGGCTTTCATATTTTTTGCCTATGTAAGGTTTTCTTGACTCCCTGTTCAGGATCATTATTATTACTATATTTTTATGTGGAATTCCCATTAGACAAGACTGGACTTTGCCGTCATATTAGAACTGAATTTCTAGAGTGGATTTTTACCCTCTCTATGTTTCTGTGGGTTAAACTGGACTATTACGTTTACCAGCGAAATACAAGTTTTCTTTAGGAAAGGAACATTCTAATAGTTTAACTGGAAAACCAGTTAATTATGCCCCCAACTTTGAAAAAGTTGGTGGGGCATATTGCTTTTGGCTTGTCCGTCCATCCGTCCGTCCGTCCTTCCGTGCGTGCGTCACACTTTTTCATGCTTGCTGTAACTTTGGAACCCTGCTAGCTAGGGTCTTGAAATTTCATATATGGATTCCTCATGGAAAAATAGCTGACACATATTTTTTTTCTTTTCCGAATTATGCCCCATTTTGGAGTTATGCCCCTTTTAGAAAAATGAGATGACGATCTTGTTAGCAAGATATCTCAAAAAGTATTTGAGCTATGGCCTTGATATTTGGTACACTAACTGAGTATGAGGAGTAGATTACCTGATTAGCTTTTGGGAGATTTCCGTAAAATTTTGATGGAGTTATGGCCCTTGTTTGAAGTTGGCTTTTTTCCAACTTTTGAACCGCTTAAGCTAGGAAGCTGATTTTTGGTATAGTAGTAGTTCTTGATGAGTTAAATTCTTTAGTACAGGTTAGGTAACTCTGCATCCATCAATAATGGAGTTACTTCCCCTGATGTTCAATACTAATGCAGCTTCTGAGTTCCAGAACCACTGGGCATAGGGTCTAAAAATTTTATATATGGATACCTCTTGGAAAAATAGCTGACCCATATTTTTTTTCTTTTCCGAATTATGCCCCATTTTGGAGTTATGCCCCTTTTAGAAAAATGAGATGACGATCTTGTAAGCAAGATATCTCAAAAAGTATTTGAGCTATGGCCTTGATATTTGATACACTAACTGAGTATGAGGAGTAGATTACCTGATTAAATTTTGGAAGAATTTCATAAAAGTTTTGATGGAGTTATGGCCCTTGTTTAAATTTGGCATTTTCCAACTTTTGAACTGCATAAGCTAGGAAGCTGATTTTTGTCACCCGACGTAGGCGGAGGGGGACTATAGAAATGACCCTCGTCCGTCCGTGTGTCAGTCCGTCCGTCCGTCCGTCCGTCCATCCGTCCTTCCGTCCGTCCTTCCGTCCGTCCTTCCGTCCATCCGTCCGTCCGAAATCTTGTCCCCGCAACTCCTCCTACATCTTTCATCGGATTGATTTGAAATTTTACAGATTGTATTCTTATGATATGAAGATGTGCATGTGGTTTTTGATTTTTGTTTCGGCCATTTTTGATGGAGTTATGGCCCTTGCTGACTCAGACCTTGTCCCCGCAACTTCTGCCACATCTTTTATCAGATTGACTTGAAATTTTGCAGAACGTTTCATCCTGATCTGAAGATGTGCATGTGATTTTGGAATTTCAATTGCCCTATATTTTACAAAGTTATGGCCCTTTGTCATTTTTGGCATTTTCTGTCCGTCCGAAATCTTGTCCTCACAACTCCTCCTACATCTTTCATCGGATTGATTTGAAATTTTACAGATTGTATTCTTATGATATGAAGATGTGCATTGTGGTTTTTGATTTTTGTTTCGGCCATTTTTGATGGAGTTACTGCCCTTGCTGACTCAGACCTTGTCCCCGCAACTCCTGCCACATCTTTTATCAGATCAACTTGAAATTGTGCAGAATCTGAAGATGTGCATGTGATTTTGGAATTTCAATTGCCCAATATTTTACAAAGTTATGGCCCTTCGTCGTTTTTGGCAATTTTCCAACTTTTGAACCGTTTGACAGAGAGAGCTGAAATTTAGTATGCTATTAGCATTTGGTAAATTGAGTATTCTGATTATTGTTAGGATATGCTAAATTTATTAGTGACAGAGTTATTCCCCTTTCATAGATAATAGACATTCACTTAAAGGTAAAAGGATAACTCAAGAACTATTCATATTAATGGGCTGAATCTTCATAAATGCAATGTTCATTTTTCATCAGATTCATATTAGGAGGATTATGGCCCTTGTTATTTTGTTATTGGGTATATGGTCTTGATGTTTAGGCATTCTGTAAGGGCCTAAAGTTTCAGTAACCTGCTTTTACACACATACGCCCAGTCCTGAACTTAAGTATTTTATAACCTCATAGAGGCCCAGTAATTGGGTATATGTCTTTGCTTATGCTTCAATTATTATTTCCTTACCAGATTCTGTTGTACACATATTTTCTGGTTTTGGCCATACAGTTACTCTGAAACGGAATAAAGGGCTGCAGTTTGTGACACATTTCAAACGTCTGGTGACACTTGGCCGATGGCCTTTTATTGATATAGTAGTAGTTCTTGATGAGTTAAATACTTTAGTACAGGTATGGTAATGCTGCATTCATCAATAATGGAGTTACTTCCCCTGATGTTCAATACTTATGCAGCTACTGTGTTCCAGAACCATTGGGCATAGGGTTTAGAAATTTTATATGGATTCCTCATGGAAAAATAAATGATGTTTATTGTCTTATTTTTCCAAGTTATGCCTCATTTTGGAGTTATGCCGCTTCAAAAACATGAGATGGATGTCTTGTTAGCAAGATATCTCAAAAAGTATTTCAGTTATGGCCTTGATATTTCGTATACTGATCAGATATGAAGCGTACATTACCTGATTAACTTTTGGGAGAATTCCGTAAAAATTTTGATGGAGTTACAGCCCTTGTTTGAGTATGGCATTTTTCCAACTTCTGAATTGCTTAATCTAGGAAGCTGATATTTGGTATAATAGTAGTTTTTGATGAGTTTAATATTTTAGTAAAGATTTGGTGACTCCTTTTCAGACTTAGACATGCTAAAATTTGACACCTATAGTGGCAAGCATATGGTTGGGGGCATAGTGTTTCACAAACACAATTTCTAGTTTCATCTTCTTTGTAGACTTTCAATATTAATTGTTTTCAGCCACAAACTGTGTAAGATTCAATATTAATTCCAGGACTTAAGAACTTATTTTTTTGAGTTGAAGAAAAAAAAATATAATAAACAGTTATTGTAGAATCGGTGTTCTTCGTCATTTCTCTTTACAAAACTAGAACTTTTAGACGTCAATTTTTACAGCATATTATAAAGTCTACTTCATAACTTTCAAGTCACTTATGATATTTTGAAGACATAGTATACATATTTATCATGCATCTGCTCCAAAACTCACCTGATAACAGGGGTATGATAACATGATGTGATATCATGTCAATGTAGATCTGCGCATGGGCGAATGTTATCAGGCGATGCCTTTAGAAGCGATTTCTGAAGACGATTGGCTATCTTCAGACCATGACAAAAACATCTGTAAAGTTTCGAAAGAATCGGCATAAAACTGTAGGAGGAGTTGCGCACACAAGGTACCTACTACATTAGGGGGACGGAAGGACAGAAATAAGGACGGACAGACGGATGGACGGAAGGACGGAATGCCGAAAACTATGTCCCTCCGCTTTTCTTCGAAAAGGCGGGGGACAACTATCTATTCACTTTGATAGTAAAAATGTATGAAAAATGGCTAAGTTCAATTTGCGAAAAAAGTAATAAAAAATAATTTCAGGATTATATCCAAACCACATGCATATCTTCAGACAATGATCAAAACACCTGTGAAGTTTCAAAGGAATCGGCATAAAACTGTATGAGGAGTTGCGCACACAAGGTACCCACTGTATAGTCACTATGATAGTAAAAAAGGCCTAAAAAATTACTAAGTTCAACTTGTGGAACAAGTGACAAAAAAAAATCTCAGGATTATATCCAAACCACATGCGTATCTTCAGACCATAAACAAAACACCTGTGAAGTTTCAAAGGCATCGGCATAAAACTGTATGAGGAGTTGCGCACACAAGGTACCTACTATCTACCGTAATAATTCGATGTATTGGGACAGGCAAAAATAATTACTTTCTCTGATGTCCCAATACTTAGAATAATTAGTTTTTTCTGTGTCCCAATACATACAATCGTACACTGCGTGATGTTGCCTTTGGCAGTATATGGAATTAAATAGGTCTTACCGAAATTAGCCTTCATCTCCTAATCTGTTTACGGGTGATGGATGATCACTTCCTCAATATTAATATCCTTTTATCACCAATTGATTTAACAACAAAATGGTTATCCTCCAGACAGCTTAATCCCATTAACTGATAACACAACTAAACTTCGCAGGTGCGCATGCTGGTCACGGCATACTGATTGCCCTAAGATGAGTTTTCACCCAACCCTATACATTTCTGTAAGGTCAAGCTGTGTCAGGTGTTACATAACTAATTGATTTGACAAGCAGTGAAGACCATATTTACTCATTCACAAGTCATTACACAAGAAAAAAAGCCATACAACGTGTTAAAAACCCAGATCAGTAAGAGCACCTATACAGACTTATACTTAGGTCTCTGCTATTCTTAGGCAGTGTAGATGGTTGATACAGAGAGTAGGACTGGTGACAAATGTGCAGGTCGATCAGGCTCTCTTCTTCTTATTATTATTTACTGATGCAGTGTGCACCTTTTCTCCTGTGTACAAAAAAAAACCAGACACTCAAAAATAAAGTCTGTCTCATAAGCATCAAAGAGTCAGCGATGACAAATCGGCAAGAGTAACAGGTGTTCTTACCGTAATTACTATCAGTATTTGGACTACTTATAGTCTGGGCCATCTCTTAGCTTTTAATGTGTGCTGATCGGTATTTTCAGTTCCTTGATGCGATGGGGACATTTCCTTTAATATGCCATTTTGCAATCATACAATGCAATCAGGACAATAAATTAAGGCCTGTCAGTCACCGCTGGTATTTGGCCAACACATGTGGTAATTTCGGTACCTTTCAAGGCGGCAAAATCTTATGTATACACCTTAAGTATTCGGACTATCTAGCTCAGCAAACAGTATAAATCCATCTGGTTATTTCTAACAATCAGTGCTTCCCAAATAATACAGTCACAAAATTAATGAAATTTTCCTGAAATCTTAATTTGTCCCAATATATATAATCGTTTAATTAATTGTTTTCCCCAAAAACAGCAGGTGTCCCAATACATACAGGGTCCCAAAACATCGAATTTTTACGGTAGTCACTATGATAGTAAAAACGCCTAAAAAATTACTAAGTTCAACTTGTGGAAAAAGTGACAAAAAATAATCTCAGGAATATATCCAAACCACATGCGTATCTTCAGACCATGACCAAAACACCTGTGAAGTTTCAAAGGCATCAGCATAAAACTGTTGGAGGAGTTGCGCACACAAGGTACCCACTATCTAGTAACTTTGATAGTAAAAATGCCTAAAAAATTACTAAGTTCAACTTGTGGAAAAAGTGACAAAAAATAATCTCAGGATTATATCCAAACCACATGCGTATCTTCAGACCATGACAAAAACATCTGTAAAGTTTCGAAAGAATCGGCATAAAACTGTAGGAGGAGTTGCGCACACAAGGTACCTACTACATTAGGGGGACGGAAGGACGGAAACAAGGACGGAAGGACGGAAGGACGGAATGCAGAAAACTATGTCCCTCCGCTTTTCTTCGAAAAGGCGGGGGACAATAAAAAAAGGTCATTTGCTTTACAGAAATGTAAATTAAAAGTTTAATCTGGCCTCGAGGTTATAAAACTTCTTCAATGCTCAACTCAACTGAGCATGAAATTCTCTCTGCAGCTGATAAATATGAAAGTGCCAACTGATGTTGGCATTTTCATATTCATAGGCAGAGAAAATTTCAGTTTCAGCTAAACTGAACAACAAATCAACTGTTCTTATCAGTAATTTGCTATTTATTAGCAGGTAAAATTTCATGCTCAGCTGAGTTGAGCATGAAAAAAGTTTTATAACCTTGGGGCCTGGGGCTGTATTCATAAAACGACTTAAGTGGTTGCTATGCTGTTGCTAAGGCTAAATTTCTTTGAAGGAGATTCCCTTCAACTATGAAATTTGCTCTGGAGGAACAGTCTTACAAAGACTGTTCCTCCAGACCAAATTTCATAGTTATAGTGAATCTCCTTTATAGATATTTAGCCTTAGCAACAGCATAGCAACGACTTTAGTGGCTTTATGAATACGGCCCCTGTTCTTGGTTTTCAGTGGCACTTTGAGAAGCGGTACCTGCTTACTGGTACCCCAGTACAGAACAACCTGAAAGAACTATATGCTCTTCTGAGCTTCATCAGCGAGGCCAAGTTTGATCCAGATAAATGTGAGAACTTTGTGGAGAAATTCTCTGACATGGAAGAATCTGGTATAATTTAATTACAGATTAATGTAATAATCCTATTAAACGCCCCGGGGGCTTGCATATTGTGGAGGGGTGGGGGGGGGGCATTATTTGGAGCCTAAAGTGAAGTAAACCAGTCACTGCCCAAATACCTCTGATAAGCAGTAGAAAGGTGATGGGTCACTTCAAAGGGAAGCAATTCTATTATTTTGCCTCCCTTTTTAGTAGGTGTCAACTCGTAAGGAAAGAATTTGCTCCTCTAGGAGCAAATTCTATCCTTTAAGAGTAGACCTCATTTCAAAGAGCTGCCTTATCAAGTGAAGCAAACAGGAATTCATGCAACATAATATAACATTATTTTCGAAAACAGAGGCAGGGGGCGTTTGTTAGAGCAGGGGAGTTTATTAGGATTAATACAGTATAAATTATTCTGAAGTAGGTTAACATTTTTATATTTAACAGAGAAGAAACTTTAGCATGTGCATATTTCCAATAATGTGTGGTCAGTGACATCAAATCTGGTGCCTGACATTGCTATTATTGCATCCCAAAACACTGCCCCTTTTTCGCAAAAAAAAAAAAAAAAATAGCAGACCAGTTTATGTGTACCAAAACACTTAATGAATCCTGCTAGTTTAAACTAATGATGCTTTGAACAACCGGGCTGTGATTGAGATAATAAATGTAATGGCACAAACAGGAGAATTCTTCAAATTTTGCACTTAAACGTCACAATTTTGCCATTAGAAAATGAGATATTTTTATGGACGTCAACGCATAACTTTACAACATAATTTGCATACTTAATCCACTTGCTGATCATCATTTTTAATGCATGGCTTTATTACACTCTCAGATGCAATGCCATATGATAAATACAGTTACAATGCACATTGGCTTCTCTACAGAGTTTATTGACTGTAAGACTGTTTCATGGGTTTAAGATGTTGATAGACAAGTCCTGTTAGATGCTCTGCATTGTTTAAGTTCATCGTTTAATGTACATTTAAAGGGGCCAAAAAGCTACACAAACTTCTTCAACCATTTCTTCTACGACGGACCAAGAACGTTGTACTCAAAGATCTCCCGGAGAAGTCTGAAGTGATACTGACTCATGGGATATCTAAACTACAGGCCAAGCTGTATAAGGGTATACTCATGAAAGATGTTGGTAAGATTATAATAAAAGTCTCATTTGAATTGTGATTGGATGCGAGTGAATGGGTATAATTTAAGCCCAAACATCTTATACTCTAATATTTGACTCTCTTCTCAAAGGAAGTCAACCCTTAATGGAAAGAATTTGCTCCCATAGGAGCAAATATTTTCCTTTAAGGGTTGACCTCATTTTGGAAGGGGGCTTCTTCATACAGGGAAGATGACAGGAAGTTACAAAAGTTGTATCCTCTTGAAAAAAGTGTGGAAATACTTGGCAGTGTGCCCATACACCTTAATTGATTAGGTTTATGGCTATTTAACATTATTTTAGTCATTAAAGATCAATGATGGTAGACAGTTTAAATAGTTAATTTCCAAGTGTCAAAAGTGAAAAGTCACATTCAGGCTTAGAGAAGAAATGAGTAAAGATGATGTTTCATTTGTTTTAAGTAATAGGTAAGGTTCAAAATGGATTATTGCATAAATATCGGTGTCACACGCTATTGATAGGCAAAAACTATGTATTAAGGCTTTTTATGTGCCTATAATGACTTGCTTTGTGACTTTTCATATGCAAGTTGCAGGGCAATACTCCCAAAAACAAGTTGCAAGACTGCATTTGCAGTTATAGATAAGAGACTTTAATAGAAGAGTTATACAAATTCGGATATTATAAAAATGGAAGTGCAGACAACATCAAGTGAAAACTTTGATGAACATGATTATGACTTGTAAACTGCTACTAAAGGTTGGACAGAAATTCACATTAGCTGACAATGGCCTGAAACCAGGATTTTCATAGTCATGCATAGTGCATGTAGGAATCAGGAAGGTAATGGCAATGAGGCCGAAAAATAGTGCTCAAACATTTTCGTTAGTTTTGTAGCATTGTATTTGAATTTATGCAATAATAGCTATCAAACATTTTTTTTCCAATGCATTAAGGTTTGCAAGGTCCCTCGGGAGATGTTGAAAACGGAGGATGAACATCTCCCTTGTGACCTTGCAAACATTAATGCATGAAAACTATGTTTGATCCCTGTATTGGTTTATGTAACATAACAGTTTTAACTAGCTAAATTTGTTTGACCCACAGTGATGAACATATGATGACTTAATAATTGTTTTGCTCAAGTAAAAAGCTTATGCCAATGGATTAATGTTTTATGTCAAGCTATCGTAGTGGTTTACATCTCATATGAATGTTTGTCCAGCCCCGGATCCATGGGGTGGGCTTTGGGGCTGCAGCCCCGCCATTTGGCCTCTGTGTTATGTATGATATGTAGGCCTCCAGAAAATAAGAAGTATCTGATATGACAGTTTGAGAAAAATATTAAATGTGGTTAGATCAAAATATTCAAATATATGTTGTGACATCTCATTAGAATTGCCTCGGGCAATTCTAATGAGATATTACAACATATATTTCAAGGAAAAAATACATAAAAAAATTTTCTTGAAATTGAACCATAAATATGTCATATTTTCAAGCCCCCTCCCCGACACAAATACATTTCGGCACCTCCCAGCCCCACCAGTTATCCAGAGCCCCACCAGTATGTGATGGTCTGGATCCAGGCCTGTTGTCTGTGATTTGAGTACATCCAGCCTGTACTTTAAATATGGTTGATCTTGGTCAGTTTACATCACATGTGGCTTGATTGCATACAGGCTATATCAACATGTTTGATACAGTTTTTTTTTACTGGATTTCAGACGTGTTTAGTGAGTTTGGTAGTTATGGCAACAAACAGCAGAACAGTCTGATGAATATCTTGATGCAGCTGAGAAAATGTGTGAACCATCCCTACTTGTTTGATGGTAGGTAGTTACTTCTTAAATATTCAGAAATTATGTTGTTAATAATCATGTTTGTTTAAAAAATTAGGGCATGCATCTGTATAATCATTCATTAATTTTTGTACCAGAAAGCCAAATTTAAGATAAAAATCTATTTTTTTCTGGGATTTATGAAATTATGTAAGCCTGGGTTGTGTACAAAGTAAATGAATGCTAAAGGGGCCGATGTAATTTTTATTAGCTTTCCACTGTTGATTTCATACTTTAATGCATAACAAAAAACTTAAATTCTAAACAGATTTACTGTACTTTTCTCACAGAAACCAGCAAAAACTCCCATCAGAAGACCAAATAAGTTACATAAAACATTTAAGTCACTGTTTTGGGTTTAGACAGTGCATTGGTTTGACATCATAATACTGCTGATGTCCAGTCAGTCACAGTCAGTCCAGTCCAGTCCAGTCCAGTCCAGTCAGTCACACTTTTCAATAGGGGTCTGTTCTTAAAGAAAAGCCTGTAGGAGCACATTCTTTTGTTTATCAGTAGACAGTTTTGGAAGGATTTCTTTGCCTAGAAAGGCATGCAGGGGAAGCACTAAATACCACAGACTACCACAGACCACCACAGACTACCACAGACCACACCACAGACTACCACAGACCACCACAGACTACCACAGACCACATAAACATTACCCTTAACAAACTAAATTTCCAAAAATTATCAAAAAACATTAAATTTAAAAATTGAAATGGTACATTTGATCAAGTTAACAACCAATTTTGACTTTAATGAGCGAAGTGGAAATACAGTGGATGCTTAAATTAGGTGTTATTAATGGAATATTTTGACTTTGCATGTTACTGGATTTGGAGAAAATAATTAAAACACTTTTATTTTCTAAATGAATATCTTAAAATAATAAAATATCTGAAGGAATATCTAAACAACTGCAAGTTTTAATTTGTAAAACAACAGACTAAAGAGGAAAGTGGTAAACTTAAAATATTGAAGAAGCTTGTTCTTTTGTCTGTTTGTGGAGTTTTATAAACATTAGAGCCAATGAAAAAAGAACTTGTTTTTATGCACATAGTGAGATAAACAGCTTTTGTTTCTTTCCATTCATTGGTCTTTATATCACAGTATCCGAACTACATGTACAATCTCTTCCGGTTTTCATAGCGTTGAATCGAGAGTACAAACATTCGCTTATAACCAGTAGTCGGAAAACATTATGTTTTGAGATTTTATCCGGAATCTGCTGCGTCATTTATAGCTATTCAGCTTCGAAAATGTAAAGAGGTAAGTTTAATATAATTTGCTCTTCGGTCTTTTACTTTATTACCCTGTACAATGTCGTGTATTGGTGGGTAGTAATTGGTACAGTATTCAAATTGCCCTTGGCATGATTCTTAAACCATTTTGAGCATTTTCTTACATGTTTTATAAAAAATCTTTAGAATAAACGGAAGGCCTTATCAATCTACAGTTTGTTAGTTTTGATAAAAGAATGATAGCTAAGTTTTGCACGACACAATCTCGTGTTAAATTAATCTGTTCGGAAAAAAAATCTGCGACAGCAAGGAGTTTTTCATTGTACAGGACAATAAAGTAAAAGACCGAAGAGAAAATTATATTAAACTTACCTCTTTACATTTTCGAAGCTGAATAACTATAAATGACGCAGTAGATTCCGGATAAAAACTCAAAACATAATGATTTCCAACTACTGGTTATAAGCGAATTTTGTACTCTCGATTCAACGCTATGAAAACCGGAAGAGAGGGTACAGTGCGTTCGGATACTGTGTATATGCAATAGTCACACTTTTTGTTATGATATAACTGATGAAGGGTTTATGATAGGGTCTTGAAATTTCATCTGTATTAGGAAAAAGTAAGCGGCCCTATTTTTTTCTACTCAGTGAGGAATTATGCACCTTTTTTTATCAAAAAAAATAAAATGCATGCATGCTGACAAAGTATGCTGACAAAAAAATATTTGTGCTTGGAACTGATATTCGGTATGGGCTGATGAGTAGGTGCTGTTATTGAATTTTTAATAAAATCTGTTAATTAAAAAAAAAAATCACCCCTTTTTACTTTTGCAATGTCTTGAACTTTGTAACCAGGTGCTTTAAGAGGGTTAGAGGGCATTGTATTTTGCTAAACATGATTTTTTATGCCCCGGAAGGAACTTCGGGTGGCATATTAAAATTGACCTTCTGTCTGTCCGTCTACAATTAGTGTCTCAGGGATAACTTATAAACTACTGAAGCAAATTCGATGAAACTTCACAGAAAAAGCACAATGAGAAGGTGTGTCACTCTTAAGACTTTGGTCCCTACGCCCAAGGTCAAGTCCACAATTGGGTCAGAGGTCAAATTGTATCTCAAAATGGTGTCAGCGATAACTTAAAAATTTAATGAAACTTCACAGAAAGATTAAGAATAATGAGAAGGTGTGTAGCACATAAGATTTGGGTTACCACCTTCAAGGTCAAAGTCACAATCAGGGGCTAAAGGTCAAATCTTGTCTCTGTGATAACTTAAGCCAATTTCATCATACTTCACAGAAAAGTAAACCATAATGAGAAGGTATGTCACACACAATATTTATAACCCTAATGCAAGGTCAAGGTCACAATCTGGGGTCAGAGGTCAAATCACGTCTCAGCAATTACTCAGAAAAGTACCAAAGCAAATCTAACAGAAAGATAAAATGTAATGAGAATATTTGCCTTGCACAAAGCATAGGTCAACACATTTATCTTCAGTTACTTAAAAACTACTGAAGCAAACTTAATTACACTTCATGAAATGGTAAAAAATAATAAAACATATGTCACAAACAAATTATGGTTCTGTTGCCCAAGGTCAGTGTCATTATAAAGTCAGGACTCAGAGGTCAAATCTTGTCTCTGAACTGACTCAAAAACTGCTGAAGCGAACTTCATCAAATTTCACAGAAATGTAAAGCAAGAGAAAATGGTAACTATAAGAAAAGTAAAGTATAATGAAAAGTTGTGTCAGGTGCAACATTTATGTTCCCACAGCTAATGTCAAGGACACAACACAGTTTGGTTAGAGGTTCAATTAAGTCCCCATGAATCCTATTAAACTTCCGAAATGCTTTTAAACCTCACAGAAAAGTAAAGAAAAATGAGAATGTCTTGTACAAGACTCAGGTTTCATGCCCAAGGTTATGGTCACAACCAGGGCTCAAAGGTCAGTTTAATGGGCCTTCGGGGGCATTTGTTTCGCCTACTCCTGTTTCGCGTATTCCCATTTCGCCTACCGTCAAATATGACTTCATTCCCCTTTCGTCTACTCAAGAAAATTTTTCATATTATTTTTTATTCATTTATTTATTTTGTTTTAATAATAGTATATATGAGCCGCGACACGAGAAAACCAACAATGTGGTTGTGCGCCCAGCGCAGACTCAAATCAGCCTGGGCATCCGCCCAGTTTGATCAGACTCGCCGCTAAGCGCTTAAAGGGTAGCCAAGGGTCTGAACTATCTCCATGCGGACAGCGAAGACTCTGATCAGACTGGGCGGATGCCCAGGCTGATCTGAGTCTGCACTGGGCGCAAAACCACATTGTTGGTTTTCTCGTGTCGCGGCTCATATATGTATACTGTTTTTTTTTTTTTACCAAACCTATCTGATGAGCACTTACTAACAATGCTGATTGATAATTACTGAAGGATTATAAAATATTGTAAGCCTGTTGATAATTAGCTCATAATGTGTAATTTTTATCTTGAAATATTTGATAGACCAGCAATTGCAGGCCAAAAAGAAATTGTATTGTGCCTTAATTGATCTTAAAAAGGCATTTGATTCGGTTTCTAGGTTAAGTTTGTGGTATAAGCTGATTAAATGTGGATTTGATGGGAAAATTTTTGAAGTAATCCGTTCAATATACACAAATATTAAATTACGTGTTAAATGTTTAAATTCAGTATGGGACCTGTACTCGTGTGATAACGTCACCATTTCTTTTTTCGCTCTTTATAAACGATATTGAAACACATTTACAGGAAAATATTAATGATCGTATAAATATAGAACAGTTGCAGTTATATTTATTGTTATTTGCAGACGATGCCGTATTGTTTTCAGAAAGTCGCGAAGGGCTACAGAATAGCCTTAATAACCTAGAAATTTATTGTAAAAAATGAACCTCACGGTTAATGTACTGAAAACGAAAATAGTTGTCTTTCGAAAAAGGGCAAGGTTAGGGAAAAGAGACCATTGGTTCTTTGCGGGCCAAGAAAATTGAAATTGTAAATAATTTTTCGTACTTAGGTGTAGTATTTTCAAGTGGGGGATCTTTTATGCAACACACTAAAACTCTTTAGGGCAAAGCCCTCAGAGCTATGCATCAATTACGGCAAATTATAAAAGAAGTCCAGACACCTTTGAATATTTCGTTTAAGCTGTTTGATTCATTAGTCGCAATCTGTACTTAATTATGGTTCTGAAGTATGGAGGTATGTGAATGCCGAATGTGTCGAACGAGTGCACAGAAAATTTTGTAAATATATTTTGAATGCAATAATTTCAACAAACAGTTATGCAGTATATAACGAACTTGGAAGATACCCGCTGATGATAGAAAGACATGTATAAGAATTGTTAAACATTGGTTTAGCTTACTGCAAAGATTGAAGAATAATTGTATTTTACGTTCTGTTTATACTTTGATGGAAAGAAATATTCATACTAATGTACATAAATTGTTATGGCTTTCTAAGTTGAAATATTTATTAGAGAGGCATGGTTTTGCTGAAGTGTGGTGTTATCCTCAGTCAGTCGATATCAAATTATTTATACCAGTATTTAACAGAAGATTAATTGATAACTTTTCGGTAGAATTAAGAGAAGGTTTTGATAAATCTTCGTCAATGACTTTTTATAAAAAGCTTAAATATGATTTTGAAATATCTCCGTATTTACTGCTTTTGCAGAACTGAAAACTTACAAACGTTGTGTCGAAATTAAGACTTTCGTCTCATCAGTTGGCCATTGAAACTGGTAGGCACTCAGACGTAGAAAGACAAAATAGAAAATGTATGTTTTGCACATAAGATGATATCGAAGATGAATTCCACTTAGTTTTAATTTCTCGGCTCTACCATAATATAACCATCCATTATATTACATGTAGTAAATATTATCAAAATCACCCTAGTATGTTGAAATTTATACAACTTTGTAGTTCTACTGGAAAAACTTTAAAAAATTTGGCTATATTTTTAAGTAAGGCATTTGAAATTCGAAATTCGGCCTTAAATGATAGCTTTTATGGCAATCTATGTATACTAATATATTAAATTGACTTTCTAATTTATTTAAAGACTTTACCCCTGAGGTGTTAATTAGCTCTTGGTTCCAGACTGATACCATTAATAATATGATAATGAGCACAAGTACATAATGACAACATAATTACCCCACCTGCTTCCATGTAGAGTTTGTGTGAGAGGGACACCTACAGTGATCAGATTTTTTCAGAATACTTTTTTGCAATAACATCCCAAAATAATGCTGCTAGCATTTTAACAAAAACAAATAAAAAAAAGTAATAAAAAGTAATAATGAACTCTCCATATAAATCACAGTAAAACTTACTGTAAATTATGTAAATGCAAGGTAAAACAAAACAACAACAAAAAAATTATGTTTAGCAAAATACTATGCCCTCTAATCCTCTTAAAGCACCTGGTTACAAAGTTCAAGACATTGCAAAAGTAAAAAGGGGTGATTTTTTTTTTAAATTAACAGATTTTATTAAAAATTCAATCAGAGCACCTACTCATCAGCCCATACCAAATATCAGTTCCAAGCACAAATAGACTTTTTTGTCAGGATACTTTGTCCACGAGCTTGCATTTTAATTTTTGATAAAAAAGGTGCATAATTCCTCGCTTATTGGTAGGCCAGAGTAGAAAAAGAAAAAATAGGGCCACTTACTTTTTCCTAAAACAGATGAAATTTCAAGACCCTATCATACACCCTTAATCAGTGATATCATAACAAAAAGTGTGACTAATGCACATAAAGACCAATGTATGGAAAAACAAGAATTCCTCGGAATGTGGTGTCTCGCCTGCCGGTGCTTTGTCACAAAACAGCTAATTCGGTAAACAGCAAATTTTGAATGGTCAGTAAAACCTAACATTAGGTCAAGATGCTACATATAACAGTTTTCAGTTTCACTGTTCCAGATGTATGCATATCCCACACTACATGGCTCTAACCTTTATCATTCCTTAGAAACATAAGCTAAACTTGAGGCAAATGTTGCAAAGTCAAAGAACCTTAAAATGTTGGTCAAGTGGCAATATCGATGGTGACTTCAAGCTTTGCTCTTCCAGATCTTTGCTTGACCCATGTTTCATGGCTCAAGCACTTATAGTTCTTGAGAAACAGAGCTAAATACGAAAACTTAAAAAAAATGCAAAGTTGGTGAACCATAAAAAATAGGTCAAGACTCAATATCAACATTGGGTTTGAGCTTTACTCTTCCAGATGTATGCATGGCTCAAGTTTCATGGCTCTAGCCCTTATAATTCTTGAGAAACATAGCCAAACCCCGAAATTTGACAAAAAATTACGAAGTTAGTGAACCATAAAAAAGTAGGTCAAGACTCAGTATTGATGAAAGCTTTGAGTTGTACTTGGCCGGATGTATGCATGACCAAATTTTCATGGCTCTAGCCCTATTACTTCTTGAGAAACAGACCTAAACGCTTAAACTCGACAAAAATTTGCGAAGTTGGTGAACCGTAAAAAGCAGGCCAAGACTCACTATTGGTGCTAGCTTTGAGCTTTACTCCCCTAGATGTATGCATGACCCAAGTTTTGTGGCTTTGATGGTTGGTTGATTTGATGCTTAACGTCCACGGTAAACAACTAAGGTCATGTCGGGACGGTCAGTTAACCTAACCACACTATTCCTGGGCAGGCTTAGACCTTCTAAGCGGTTAACCAGTACTAAGTGCACATACTTTCGCCAGTAACTGACAACTGCCCTTCTTGAATCAGCGGAAGGAGAAACGAAAGTATGTGGCCAGACCGGGATTCGAACCCAAGACCTCTGACTTACTAGTCAGGTGCCCTACCGATTGCGCTACCCGGCCCGGCAAGTTTCGTGGCTGTAGCCCTTATACTTCTTGAGAAACAGAGCTAAACGCGAAAGCTCGACAAAACATTTCAAAGTCAGTGAGCCGTAAAATGTAGGTCAAGACTCAATATTGATGATAACTATGAGCTTTACTCTTCCAGATGTATGCATGACCCAAGTTTCATGACTCTAGGCCTAATAGTTCTTGAGAAACAGAGCTAAATGCGAAAACTCGACAAAAACTTCCAAAGTCGGTGAACCGTAAAATGTAGGTCAAGACTCAATATTGACGATGACGTTTGGCTGTACTATTCCAGATGTATGCATGACCCAAGTTTCATGGCTCTAGCCCTTGTAGCTTCTGAGAAAATTACCTAAACGCAAAAACTCGACAAAAGTTTACGCTGCTGACAACGCCAACGACGACACAGGAAAAGCAATACATATGTCTCACCTCTGCTTCGCAGGCAAGACAAAAACCCAAAAGCTGTATGCCTCACCAAGTTTTTTTTTTAATGTTTACAAAGCTCCACAAAAGATTAAGCAAATAAAACTTGCAGTTGTTGACTTAGATATTCCTTCAGATATTTTATTTTTTTAAGAAATTCATTTAGACAATAAAAATAAAAATGTTTTAACTATTTTCTCCAAATCCAGTAACTTGCAAAGTCAAAATATTCCATTAATAACACCTAATTTCAGCATCCACAGTATTTTCCACTGAGCTCATTTAAGTCAAAATTGGTTGCTAACTTGATCAAATGTACAATTTCAATTTTCAAATTTAACGGTTTTTGATAATTTTTGGAAATTTAGTTTGTTAAGGGTAATGTTTATGTGGTCTGTTCTAGTCTGTGGTGGTCTGTGGTAGTCTGTGGTGTGGTCTGTGGTAGTCTGTGGTGGTCTGTGGTAGTCTGTGGTATTTAGTGCCTCCCGCATGCAGGAAGGTTTAAACATTGTCTCCTTTTGAAGAAAAGAGTAAAAATATGGAGATGTACCCATACACCTTAAGTTTTTAATTTCTACATTTATTTATGTTTCTTGTTTATTGTCAGGAGTGGAGCCAGAGCCGTTTGTTCTGGGTGATCACTTGATTGAAGCGAGTGGTAAACTGGTCCTCATAGACAAAATGCTACAATACCTCAAATCATCTGGGCATAAAGTTCTTCTCTTTTCACAGATGACCCACATGTTGGACATTCTACAAGATTATTTGGGATACAGAGGTCAGTATACTCATGTGAGCAGCATACAACATAATTAGGGGATAACTGTCTTGAAAATTGGCATTTGGGGAGGTAAATCATCCGTTTTATGGTCGGAAATTTTGTTTTACGGCGACGCGCCAGCGGAGCCGTAAAATGCAATTTGCGACCATAAAACCGATGATTTACCTCCCTAAATGACAATTTTCAAGACAGTTATCCCCATTCTAATGCACTTTCCACATTTTCACTTTTCATAATGTACTAGTTTGCATCCATTTCAAGCGCTGTCAGCAACGTTAAACCAGACATCAGCCAATGAGAAACGACACTACTTAATAAAGTCGGGTTTGCGACAGTATATCGCAGAATATACTGTCACAAATTTTTGACGTTATCCAATCTGACGTCGCGTTATATTTGTAAGTGCATTAGAATCTGAGATATACAGATTCCTTTGCTGTTGTCATTGTAAAATCACACAGTCTGCAAATCTACTTGTCAGATAAAAGTTTGGGAAATTATATATTTTACTTGTTACTCTTTGAAGGGAAGCAACTCTTCCATTTTATTTTTGCCCCCTTCTCAATGGGTGTCAACTCGTCAAGAGTAAACTCCCTTTTTAGAAGAGTTTTGTTTTCCAGGGAAGCAAACAGGAAGTCAAAAATTTTGTTATGCCAGGAAAATATGGAAGTCTAATTACTCATATTACATGTAACTTATTTACAGTAACATTGGTGAAAGCTATTCTCAGTCGTTAAAGAACATAAAAGCAGTTTGTATATGATTTCGAGAATGCACATGCCAAATTTATTCTGTACTGTTTCTTAGTATAGGGATAGCATCTATATTTTGTGAATGATTAAGAGAAATCTCCTATAATTGTCAGCAAGTTCATCTATATTTGAGGTATGTTTTCAGGCTATAATTTGTTGGTTGTTAGACTGCAAGTTGGGGGCAAAGAGAGCATACAAATTATTATGTTTGCAAGTTACATGTGTGAGAGATTTCATTTAACTGCAGGAGCAAATGAGCCGTGATTTGAGAAAACCAACAAAGTGGTCCTCCGCCCATCGCAGACTCAGATCAGCCTGGGCATTCACCCAGCCTGATCAGTATCTTTGCTAAGCGCTTAAAGGGTAGCTGAGGGACTAAGCTACCTTCATGCGGAAAGCAAAGACTCTGATCAGACTGGGCGGATGCCCAGGCTGATCTGAGTCTGCGCTGGACGCACGACCACATTGTTGGTTTTGTCACGTCGCGGCTCAAATTAATTATTATATTTCAGGTTACATGTATGAGAGATTGGATGGCTCTGTGAGGGGTGAAGAGAGATTTCTGGCTGTACAGAACTTTAACGAGAATGATGAGACATTTGTGTTCTTGTTGAGCACAAGAGCAGGTAAATTAAATTTAGTTTAAACTTTATTTTATTTGCATACACTTTTATACATATACACATATTTCTAAACATAATGTTTTATGCAAATGGGATAAATTAAATTTCTTACCATTAAATAGGAAATGTGTCGGTTTTAAACTACATACTTTGTCGAATCCTAAATATACAGTGTTTGGACCTGTTCAAGTTCAACACCTGCTTGAGAAATAAAGGCAGTCTCTTGAATAACGAGAAACAAAAAGCCAGAATCATATGATCCTATGCACACACAGATAGATGCAAAGTCTATTATATTGAAATACATTGTGTAATTAATGCATTTCTTGTTAAGGTCTGTTGGTACATCTTAATGTTTTCTTCCATTTTGACAGAGGGGTGCAACTTGTGTGTCTTCCTGTTTGCTTCCTTTGACAAGAAAAAATGGGTTTACTGTAAAAGGAAAGAATTTGCTCCTATAGGCGCATATTCTTCCATTAGGAACTGACCACTGTTAAGACGGGAGATAAAATAAAAAATGGCATAATAGCTTCCACTGAAAATGAGATTACAATGTCAACGTCCCTCAGTATTCAATTTTTTTTTTCAGGGGGCCAAGGCATAAACCTGACCAGTGCAGATACTGTGATATTTGTTGATAGTGATTTTAATCCTCAGAATGATCTCCAGGCTGCTGCTAGAGCTCACAGAATAGGACAGACTAGGTAAGAGATGGGAGGGGTGGAGGGTGGGTGGTGGGGGAGGGGGATGGACTTACAGGATAGGATATACTAAGTAAGAAGTGGGAAAATCATTGATCTGAAAAGCCCAACCTTAATCAGGGCTTACATGATAAGCTAAACTACATAAGTATGAGGAGTCAGAACAGTGATATGAGCCGCGTCGCGAGAAAACCAACAATGTGGCTGGGCGCCCAGCGCAGACTCAGATCAGCCTGGGCATCCGCTCAATTTGATCAGACTCTTTGTTCAATGCTCAAAGGGTAGCTAAGGGCCTAAGCTACCTCCATGTGGACAGCCAAGACTCTGATCAGACTGGGCGGATGCCCAGGCTGATCTGAGTCTGCGCTGGGCGCACAACCACATTGTTGGTTTTGTCGTGTCACGGCTCATATTTATTAAGCTATAAGACTGGGATATTTTCCTCCTCAAAATGGCACCAAATTTGTAACTTAGTTGTATCAATTCTACTGTAAGATTATAAGACAGATCTTGATTTTTAGTTGTTTTGGGATGAGGGATACACTCTGTCTTATAGCTGAATAAATATGGTATGGTATGTGCCTTCCATTTAAAAATAGTAAACAGGGTATATATGGATAATGGCAGAAAGAAATTGTCATTTCATATTCAGGTCATCTGTAGGTTATAGACTAGATATCACCAGTTCTTAGAAATAATAACATTCTGGGATATAGCTTTGGAGTTCAGATATTTGGGTATATATTTGTTAAATTTGATAGAAGAATTTCTTTAATTTTCTTTTTTACTTTGTAGGCCTGTAAAGATAGTCCGACTAGTTGGCAAGCACACAGTTGAGGAAATAATCTTGAAGAGAGCCGAGGAGAAACTGAAACTGACAGAGAAAGTAATAGAGGAGGGTCAGTTCTCCCTGGGGCTGTCTAAACAGGCTATGTTCACTGATGATAAAGTAAAGGTAGGCCATTCTTTGTTGCCTTCCTTTGTTGGCGAGTGTCCTTGCATTTGATACACAGTTCCGAGCCACACCCAGAATGTCACTCAAAGTCACCTGATAGTGTATAACTGGCCAATGCAACAACAACTTAGCACGTGACATAGTCTCACAAACAAAATCCCACTTGTTCACTGTCTCACATATGTCCGTGATTTTACCTTACAGTTAATGGAAGGATGTTTGCCTATTTAAAGTAGGCGTGGTTTTCAGATCTCTCTATAGGACTGGCTGAACTTTGAGTGGAAGCAACTGCCATTTACATGTTTGCTGCCCATCTCAGTTGGGCTCAGCTTTTAAAACGGAGCAAATTCTTTCCTTTACCAAGGGCTCTCTTTTCAATAAGAACGAGACAAACACAAATTTCTATTTGAGCCATGACACAAGATAACAACAAAGTGGCATGTGCACCCAGTGCAGACTCAGATCAGCCTGGGCATTTGCCCAGTCTGACCAGAGCTTTCCCATTGCACTTAAAGTGTAGCTAACAGTCTTAGCTAGCTTCATGCAGACAGTGAAGACTCTGATCAGACTTGGCAGACGCCCAGGCTGATCTGAGTCTACACTGGGTGCACATGCCACTTTGTTGTTTTTTTCGTGTCATGGCTCAAATGTATGTAGGGCAAATTTTTATTTTATGCCCATTGCCTTATATTCCTTGGCTGAATAGGCTCAACTCTATTAACTCATAATGCTGAGAATCCCTGGTAGCCAGTAGCTCAGTAAGTTAAGCATGTGCCTGCTAGCCTAGCAGTCCCACTGGAGCCAGAAGTCTTTTCAATGATAAACACGGTTTCAGTGCACACAGATTTTGATTGCCACCCTTCTATTGCCTGGTTATGACTGAAATACAGTTGCAAGAGCCTAAAATTGCAAGTAGCTTTTGTATGGAGCCCAAAATGGCGTGTAAAAAAGAGACTTCTTATTCTGCAGCTACAAGGTATTTTGTTTAGTGCAAACTGATGAAGGACAGTGTAGATGATGCTGTAGATGTTGACATTGCCAGATTCTTGGGACCTACGGTGGATGGGGAATTCATTTTTATAGATAGTTATTTTTCTACAGCTACAAGATATCTTGATGTTTGGTGTAGATGAACTTATGAAGGACAGTGAAGATGATGCAGTAGATGTTGACTTTGCCAAATTTTTAGGACCTACAGTGGGTGGGGAATGGCAGCCAGAGGAGGAAGAAGAGGACAAGAAAGGGGAAAAAGAGGTACACTTCTGTTTCTCCAGGTGAATGGATGCACTTTCAGGGGAAACAACTCTGCCTTTTTTTTCCTTTTTTGCCTCCCTTTTCATTGGGGCTAACTCCTAAAAGATAGAACTTGCTCATAGAAGAGCAAATTCATTTTTCCTTTATGAGTTGACCTCATTTTGGAACGGCTAAATTGTTCAAGGAAGTAAACAGGAAGTCCAAAAAGTCTTTGCCTTTCTAAATATGGCAGAAAAAAGGGGAGTATTATCCATTCACCTAAACTAAAAGTAAAGTTAAAGTTCACGGTCATATTTGATTCAGCATATTCAGAGTACTCTTGCTACTCACCTGCAGTGTCTTTAATAAAAAAACATGGGGTACTCGGATACTCTTGATTTATGTATGCAGAGTACTCCAGTATACTCTCGTGTAAATCAAGTGATGTTTTCTTGTTTATTTGATAAAAACAAAGAAGATGCATAAAATAAGAATTTAGACCAAATTGAGTTCCATTCCAGCACAGCAGCCTAAAACATGATAATGAAATTTATTTACATAAAATTTTTTTAGTACCACGCAAAACATTCAAAAATAACTTTCAGAGATATTGCAGTAGTTTGCATAATTTTTCAATAAATATGATTTCAGGGTGATCTTCAATCATATTTATCAGAAATAATCCAAAAATATGATGTAGAAAGAAAATTAACAAAAACTGAGCAGAAGTTTGAAAGTCAGCCACATGACTACTCTACTCTGACCACACCTTCTCGGACAGTGACATACTCAGAAACAGCTTCTGCATTGCTGTTCTCTTATACTTGATTGTAATTCTGCCTCTCCAGAGTAAAAAGTGTACTCTCAACAGGTGAATCCGGTACGACCCATGATACATGTTTTTTTCCCCTAACATTTGTGTTATTATTAATCAAGCTTTGATTTCCTTTGATTTGTTGCTTATGTAATCATTCAGATAAGCCTGCAAGTTCACAATCTGCAGCTTGGTTCAAAACAGAGACTGTAAAGTTTTAAATGCCTGTTTCAGAAAGTGTGAACTCACAGGTAGATTTATGTCTCCATTTTTTCATAAACAGTAAACAAGTCTTTGCTTGGTATGGCCACATTATTTTCCCGCTGACATTTGTTTCAGGAATCATCATCCCTGTCCCATTCCCTAGAAGATGTTCCTCAGAGCATGTATGTGTTTGAAGGTACAGATTATTCTGCTGAGCCCTCAGCTGCAGATAAGAAGGCCTTTGATGAATTGGTAGCTGGTAAGTCTTGTTGACATAATTTAAATATAAACAGTTGAATGGATATACCTTTGAGGGAGATCAAATTCACCTAGAAGCATTTCTACTATTTAGAAGCTAGTTTCTCAGGGAGAAAGTTCCTTTCGTTAAGAATAATCCATTCCCCACCCCCACCCATGCACACACACACCCACCCACCCACACCCAACCAACCACCCCCTGTTTAAGAGTTGATCCCCATTACAGAAATGGCAGAGTTGCTTTCCCTGATAATGCAACCATCTACCTTGAAATATTACCATTGAAATGTCCACAGATAATTTCCCTATCTGGAGCTCTGCAGGATTTTGAGTTGAATGATTCTCTACAAGTATTTCATAACCTATCTGTGCTCTGAAAGTTTTAAATGTTTAAGCCTGTGTTGCAATAACTTTTCAATTTTATTAGGAAATAAAGGCTAACACTTTTAAATATTACATTTATTAATATCTCTGGCAAATTAAAAGAAATAAATACCAAAATTGTCATTTCTGGTTTCGGTTTTATTGCTTTGACATTGAAATTAATGAATGATTTATTACATTATGGAATATTTTAGTGTTTTAATTAGTAACTTTAATTGCTGACAGTGATTAGCATAGGAATCTTTCCAGAAGGCAAAGTCTGATAGAAATGATCTGTCTGAAGGTTACGAGTACTCTGGGTTTCTACGGGGTGAAATATTCTGCTTTAGGTGTTAGTGAGAAAATAAATCTGTTCTTGACATACTTAATCACAGAGCTTTTGATAATAACTCTAAGATAATTTGTTTCATTCTCTAAAGAATTTTAGACACTCAGTCACTGTGACACTCATTCCTAACCTTAAAAAGTGCTTTAAGGTATAATGTACCGGTATATGGATATGGAAGCATTTTCACTTTTACCTACCTTGTCAGTGGGGGTCAACTCTTAAGAAAAAGAAACTGCTCCCTTGGGAGCAAATTATTTCAAGAATAGACCACCTTTAAAAAGGCTTTGTTGTATGGGAAAGCAAACAGGAAGTCACAATAGTGATTCCCCTTTGTACAACTGGCAGAACAACATGGAGGTGTATCCGTACACCTTAAAGATATCAAATGATAGACAACATCATCCTTGAGGAACTAGAGAAACTTGCCATGGTAAAGAATTCAACTTGTATCTCTTCTGATATTCATATCATTAACCCATTCCATTGGGGATACCCCTTTAGGGTTATCTGGGCAAACAGTTTGGATCCAGATCAGGCCCCACAAATGTGGGGCCTGATCTGAGATCCAAACTGTTGCTGTCTAGACATCATTTCTACAAGAGTTGGTAAGACCAATATTGTCAAACATTCTTGATTTTTGATGCAGATGACAATTTCAGCAGACGACAGAAAAATACCCAGAATGCAATGGGTTAACCTATTGTTGCCTATATATTTTACAGCTGAGAAAGCTGTTATGGAAACAAAGCTAGCTGAGTCTGGCCCCGAGAACAGGCCCCTGAGGAAACATCGGACCACCCTTTTAGCTCCACTGCCATTGTTGATACGTAAACCAAGAAAGAAAGCAAGCCCTGAGGAACTGGAGGAGAGGAAAAAGAAGGTATATTTTGTATTATCATATCTTTTCTGTTATAAGACAAGGTCTTTACCCTCCAAAACTGTCCCAAAAAATCCAGATGCTACAACAGAAATATAGGTTTTTAGCTCCCCTGAGCCGAAGGCTCCAGGGGCAGCTTCTGTTATCCCTCCGTTGTCCTACTGTCATCCGTCAACACTTTCAAAAGATTTTTTCTCCAAAGCTGCTGAGCCAGTCTGAACCAAATTTTATATGGAGCATTCATGGGTTGGGGAATCGAAAAATAGCCAAAATGGTCATGGTTTGAAATTCAAGATGGCCGTCATTCCCATACAGTCAAACCTGTCTTAGTGGCCACCTCTATTAAGCAAGCAACCTGTATTAAGCAAGCATGTATTCAGTTCCCAAAACAGGCAAATACATTGAGATGTACCTGTATTAAGCAAGCACCTGTCTTAAGCAAGCAGATTTTGATTATCCCTTAGGTGCTTGCTTAATACAGGTTTGACTGTATATGGTAAAAACATTAAACAAATTTTTCTCCAGAACCAACAGATTTCGCCTATATTTTACAGGAAGCATATGGGGCATCTCTGTATATAAAATAGCTAAAATCTTTCTGGTCAGATCGTAAACAGACCTTTATTGGGTACAGAGAAGGTGACAGTGAAAGGCTATATGTAATGGAACCCTGTTTAACAGTTGAAAAGATTTCCTCCTCCCATGGGGATCAAACCTGATAATCTTAGATCAGCAGGCCGGGGCTTAACCCATTGAACTTCCAGGGCTTCTCAGCACTGTAACAGATTTTAATTACAATCACTGTAAATGTGAAAAAATGACCTTGCAGCTTTGCTACAGCTTTCTTGTTGCCATTACTGATTAGTGCTATAAAGCATGACATGATATGACAAAAAAGATTTGTTCAAATTTGAAATGGTAGTAGGGTATGTATTATTGAAGTAGCAGAAGAATTGGTACATGTGAAGACATTGTCCCGCAGTAAAAGTCTTGCTTGGTCACACTAAAGAACTTCAAGCAAGATTTTGCCGCCTGAAAGCAGTACTTTAAAGCACTTAATAGGATCTCAAAGTGTTAAAATAAAGCTTCTATTAATTTCGAAAAGAGCATATTCAAATTTGATACACCGTATAAAGTTGAAATAATTCTTATTATCATTTAAGTTTCAATTTGTCACTCAAGTTTCAATTTTTCAAATTCCAGTTTCACAAAAATTTCTTGAGCTAAATGTTCACTTCTATGTAAACTTTGCTATCTTTCACTGTGGCAAGAGTTATATTTAAAGTGAATCATACAATTTTTCAGTGAAATTTCTTTAAAATTTCACATAACGTAGCTGAAGGATTGAAATTTTCTGTGGTATGAGAAAAATTAATATAATTTCATTAACTTAAACTCCACAGCAAAAGTCCACATATTTTTTTATCACCCCTCATATATTCTGACCCCTCATTAAGGCTGCCTCAGAAAAGTGGTTCTGAAAGGGGCTTCAGGTGAATGAGTACAGTTTCAGGAGAAGCAATTCTGTCATTCTCATTTTTGCCTCCCTTCTCAGGAGGGATCAACTCTTAAAGGTAAGAATTTGCTCCTGTAGGAGCAAATTCTTTTCTTTTAGAGTAGACCAATTTTTCGGAAAAAACTATGTCACCCAGAAAGCAAACAGGAACTCACAAAAGTTGTCCTCCTTTGTAAAATAGCAAAAAAAAGGAAAAGAAAAAAACAAACAAAAAAAAAACAACAACATTGGGAAAACAGTCCTATATTTTCCCCAGCTCAGCTTCCACACCATGGAAGTAAACAAACACATGTGCCTGTAAATCCCCATATGATTATTGGTATTTGAGGTCAAAGGTTATGTTTATGCTGGGGAAAGTGAAGTACTGCTTTGTTTAGCAAATTTATATACCCTTTCTCAAAGGCACTAATGTTGGAATTCTATGTACGGTCTCATAGTGGAGGAAGCCGGAGATTCAGGAGAAAATTACGGGTCTTGTATAGGCGACCCTACTCTGTTTTATTGCAGTCTTGTAATATCAAGTCAAAGTCAGAGAGGTGACAAGTCATTGAAGTGAGAGACATGCCTCTGCACTACCCATGCCCCAAAGGGCTGTTGATTTGGAGCCTGGTTTCAATTCAAATTTTCACTTTTGTTTGATTTCTAGAAGAAAGAGGCGGCTGAAAAAAGAGCTAAAGAAGCTGAAGAACAAGAAATAAAGAGGGCCCAGGATCAAAGAAGGAAAAGGTGGGTTATAGTTCAGATCTGGACCCAGTTGTTCTATGTATTGTTAGCCTATCAAGCTCATTAAGAGGTCACCTCTTTAAGTGTTTCATGACTTCATAACCAGATACACTGATATTTTTGTTGACAAAATGTGAGAAGCTTTTGCACTGCAAAAGCTTCTCTCATTTTTCCAAAAAAATATGTGCATATCTGAGATTCTAAAGTTTGAAATTTTAACGAAACGTTAACTTACCATGTTGTTAGTTTTGAACAACTGGGCCCTGGATAAGAAAGACTTTGGATAATAATTTTGCGTTATTTTATCATATCTTCACAAAAACATATGTTGCCAACCCTTTGTTTTAACAGCCCTGATGAGTTCTTATTTTTTGATTGCAGTTGCAATGACTTTTGTGTGCATAAAACAAGAATCATTTATTATCTGAAACCCGCGAGAAGCTCCAAACAAGAGGATACCTAGGGACAATTTAGAGATGTAATTTTCTATCAAACCCCTTCCAAAACAGTTCTCTGCATGAAAACAGTTTCTGCATGAAATAAAATCCACCGCTTTCTCTGCTTTTAAAGGAAAGGACTTGCTCTTAGAGGAGCAAATCCTTTCCTTTATGAGAAGATGCCATTTTGGAAAGATTTCATCATCAAGATATACAAAGCAAACAAGAAGTCACAAATAATCTTCCTTTGAAGAAAATGGCAAAGAAACATGGTGTAGTACTTGCAGTAGGCACATGACGTCAAAATGACATCATTCTGACGTCATTTTGACGTCATATGCCCGCTGGGACTTGTATAGATATCAAGCTTTGGTATTCTGTTTTTACAGGGATGAACTCTGGAAAGCAAACAAATATGAGTCATGTAACATAGAGATGGAGACAGACAGTGAGGAGTCTGATGAGGAGGAGGAGGGGTGGGGGGAGGGGGAGGAGGAGGATGAAGGACAGACAACCAGTAGAGATATCAAATATGTGATAGGGGATGTAACTCAGCCACAGCCCACTGCCAGGAAAAATAACATTGTGATACACTGTGCAGGTACTTATGAGAACTAATGTTATTTTTGTATAGTCACAAGGCCAATGAGTATACTTTCGGGAGAAGCAACTCTTTTATTTTCTTTTGCACCATGCTTCTCAAGTGGGGCCAGCTCTTAAAAAAAAGAATTTGCTCCTCTTGGACTCTTAAAGAAATGAATTTGCTTCTCTTGGAGCAAATTCTTTTCTGTAAGAGTTGACTCATTCTGGAAGGGCTGCACCATTTTCAGAAACAAACAGGAAGCCACAAAAGTTGATTCCTTTTGAAAAATGACAGGAAAACATGGTATTGTTCCCATATATCTTAAAGGAAAACATGGTATTGTTCCCATATATCTTAATTGTTTCCCCTTTCACCTCTTAATATCTGATTTAACTTATCTATCTCTAAATGTGAATAATCTGTTTCACGGCAAAGGTAATTTTGGCAATAATTTCAAGTAGAATGGGCAGTAGATCACTAGAAATGATAATCACTATCTTCACCTTCTTAGATCAGCAATTTTAATTGGGGACCCACCTGATGTAACAATATCCTTTCTAGTAGATTACATGTAGATTCAAACACAGTAATAATTTGGTTATAAGATGTGTTTTTCCTCTTTCTACATTGAACCCAGATGTCTGCATCATTCTTGTTTAATTCTGCAATAGGATGCATACAATTCCAAAGTTTGGATACATAGTATAAGATGGATCTAGATTTGGGGATTGTTTTAAAGGGGAAAAAGGTTTATAACCAAATGTTTTATACACCTTAATTGCTAAAATTTATTGAGTGTTTGTTATTGTGGGTCTAAGGTAAGACATCTTTGTTTTCAGATGACTCTGGTTACTGGGGCAGAGGTGGGCTGTTCTCAGCCATAGCTGGCAGGTCACCCCTACCAGAGAACCAGTACACACTGGCAGGCAAAATGATGGGTAAGTCATCTACCATAGGGATTAACTTTATTTTGTGTAAAAAGAAGTGGCATGAAGCTTTTGTTCTGTTTTAGCATCTGCTGCTTTCTTCCTTGAAGTTATGGATGAATGGATAATGCTTGAGCATTGAAATGATACTGATAAGCAGAGGTGTAAAGTCTGTATTAAATATTGGCTTAGAAAAAGAAAAGAAAAGCATGTTCATACCGTATATGGAATAAGAATTTACAATGCTGTCTTGCAGCCTTAAAATCAATCCATTGTAGACATTCTAGTTATAAATTTTATATGTGGCTTAGTTTCTATTAATTTTTGATAAATACTTGAGCTTTCATGACTCTTTGCTAAAATGAAACTTGGAGTTACATGTTTGGATGCAAGAAATATCTAACATGATTAACTGTTTTTTCAGATCTGGCTCTAGGAGATTGTCATCTGATACCAATAGATGATGTCACAAGTAGAAAGGATGGCAATGATTGGGTCAGTATTTACTGTCATAACTGTATGGGAACACTTCTAGGTTTGGTAATGCTTACCAAGAAAGGTTGACCACCTGTTTTGGAAGTGTCTTTCATGAACTTCGGTCAATTTTTTGGAGAGCGGGATGTGGGATTTGATTGTATTAATTCCTGATCATTGTCTATCTTTTTACTATATCTTTCATTCCATTGCAAAGAGAGCAGGGGGGAGGGGGGCAGGGAGAGAGAGGCTCTGTAAGGAAAGAATTTGCTCCCTTGAGGGGCAGATTCCCTCTTTTGAATAGCTCCCATTTTGGGAGGGCTTTATTATCCATGTATGCATACACGACAGGATGTCACAAAAATTGTTTCCCTTTGTAAAAATGGATGACAACATGAAATGGATCAGTTGGTCTAAACTGTAATATTTGACCATGGCAAACTTTAAAAAACTAGCCAAGTGTCATGTCTGACTCATATAAAGTTCTTTCTTCTCTTCTCCAATGCTTAAGTAGGACAAAAGAGCTACAAGTCTTCTCCTGAGTGACTTCTAGAGCAACGAAATTGCACTCCGGGTATTGTTTTTTTCATTTTGTCATTTTCCAAAAATAAAATCGGAGTTACGTCAAGATATTAGACTAGAGTGACTTCCAATCTGCCTTCGATGGCAAATAACTCGATTATAGATTCAAAAGGAGACTTCAATAAGTTCTTTTTAGGAGTTTGGTTGAAACTGTTAAAGAATTTGTAAAATACACTGTAGATGTTCTATGATTAAGTCTAATTTCTTTCAGCTTGGTCTCATCATAGCCCAGCACCGTGACAAGAGAAATCAGTTATCAGGAATTAAAACAACGGCCCTCAGATATGGCTTACAGAGGGTGTATAAGGTAGCCAAGGAGAAGAAAGGTAGGTGACAATGCTTACTATTTAAACAGAAATGGACTGAAATCAGACTACCCATAAAGCACTGATTCAAATGTACTTCATTTTTTCTCCCATGATAAATGCATTGAATGGCTCTATGTCCAGGCCTGGTATCCAGCCTATTGGCTCATAATAAGATAGACATAATATCATTAGTCATTTACCACATCTTTTAAGCTTTGCTTTCAGCTATATTTAAGTGATTTATATCATCTAGTTCGATTTACAATTTATCTTGTTTTAAACAAAAGCATCTGTCTTAAGCTGGCAATATGTGAGATTCTCTTGGGAATTTGTTTAAAATTCCCAATAGAGGCATCTGTCTTAAGCAGGCAATATGTGAGATTCTCTTGGGAATTTGTTTAAAATTCCCAAGAGAGGCATCTGTCTTAAGCAGGCAATATATGAGATTCTCTTGGGAATTTGTTTAAAATACCCAAGAGAGGCATCTGTCTTAAGCAGGCAATATGTGAGATTCTCTTGAGAATTTGTTTAAAATTCCCAAGAGAGGCATCTGTCTTAAGCAGGCAGTATGTGAGATTCTCTTGAGAATTTGTTTAAAATTCCCAAGAGAGGCATCTGTCTTAAGCAGGCAATATGTGAGATTCTCTTGGGAATTTGTTTAAAATTCCCAAGAGAGGCATCTCTCTTAAGCAGGCAATATGTGAGATTCTCTTGGGAATTTGTTTAAAATTCCCTAGAGAGGCATCTGTCTTAAGCAGGCAATATGTGAGATTCTCTTGGGAATTTGTTTAAAATTCCCAAGAGAGGCATCTGTCTTGAGCAGGCAATATATGAGATTCTCTTGAGAATTTGTTTAAAATTCCCAAGAGAGGCATCTGTCTTAAGCAGGCAATATGTGAGATTCTCTTGAGAATTCTCTTGAGAATTTGTTTAAAATTCCCAAGAGAGGCATCTGTCTTAAGCAGGCAATATGTGAGATTCTCTCGGGAATTTGTTTAAAATACCCAAGAGAGGCATCTGTCTTAAGCAGGCAATATGTGAGATTCTCTTGGGAATTTGTTTAAAATTCCCAAGAGAGGCATCTGTCTTAAGCAGGCAATATGTGAGATTCTCTTGGGAATTTGTTTAAAATTCCCAAGAGAGGCATCTGTCTTAAGCAGGCAATATGTGAGATTCTCTTGGGAATTTGTTTAAAATTCCCAAGAGAGGCATCTGTCTTGAGCAGGCAATATATGAGATTCTCTTGAGAATTTGTTTAAAATTCCCAAGAGAGGCATCTGTCTTAAGCAGGCAATATGTGAGATTCTCTTGAGAATTCTCTTGAGAATTTGTTTAAAATTCCCAAGAGAGGCATCTGTCTTAAGCAGGCAATATATGAGATTCTCCTGGGAATTTGTTTAAAATTCCCAAGAGAGGCATCTCTCTTAAGCAGGCAATATGTGAGATTCTCTTGAGAATTTGTTTAAAATTCCCAAGAGAGGCATCTGTCTTAAGCAGGCAGTATGTGAGATTCTCTTGAGAATTTGTTTAAAATTCCCAAGAGAGGCATCTGTCTTAAGCAGGCAATATGTGAGATTCTCTTGGGAATTTGTTTAAAATTCCCAAGAGAGGCATCTCTCTTAAGCAGGCAATATGTGAGATTCTCTTGGGAATTTGTTTAAAATTCCCAAGAGAGGCATCTGTCTTAAGCAGGCAATATGTGAGATTCTCTTGGGAATTTGTTTAAAATTCCCAAGAGAGGCATCTGTCTTGAGCAGGCAATATATGAGATTCTCTTGAGAATTTGTTTAAAATTCCCAAGAGAGGCATCTGTCTTAAGCAGGCAATATGTGAGATTCTCTTGAGAATTCTCTTGAGAATTTGTTTAAAATTCCCAAGAGAGGCATCTGTCTTAAGCAGGCAATATGTGAGATTCTCTTGGGAATTTGTTTAAAATACCAAGAGAGGCATCTGTCTTAAGCAGGCAATATGTGAGATTCTCTTGGGAATTTGTTTAAAATTCCCAAGAGAGGCATCTGTCTTAAGCAGGCAATATGTGAGATTCTCTTGGGAATTTGTTTAAAATTCCCAAGAGAGGCATCTGTCTTAAGCAGGCAATATGTGAGATTCTCTTGGGAATTTGTTTAAAATTCCCAAGAGAGGCATCTGTCTTGAGCAGGCAATATATGAGATTCTCTTGAGAATTTGTTTAAAATTCCCAAGAGAGGCATCTCTCTTAAGCAGGCAATATGTGAGATTCTCTTGAGAATTCTCTTGAGAATTTGTTTAAAATTCCCAAGAGAGGCATCTGTCTTAAGCAGGCAATATATGAGATTCTCCTGGGAATTTGTTTAAAATTCCCAAGAGAGGCATCTCTCTTAAGCAGGCAATATGTGAGATTCTCTTGAGAATTTGTTTAAAATTCCCAAGAGAGGCATCTGTCTTAAGCAGGCAGTATGTGAGATTCTCTTGAGAATTTGTTTAAAATTCCCAAGAGAGGCATCTGTCTTAAGCAGGCAATATGTGAGATTCTCTTGGGAATTTGTTTAAAATTCCCAAGAGAGGCATCTCTCTTAAGCAGGCAATATGTGAGATTCTCTTGGGAATTTGTTTAAAATTCCCAAGAGAGGCATCTGTCTTAAGCAGGCAATATGTGAGATTCTCTTGGGAATTTGTTTAAAATTCCCAAGAGAGGCATCTGTCTTGAGCAGGCAATATATGAGATTCTCTTGAGAATTTGTTTAAAATTCCCAAGAGAGGCATCTGTCTTAAGCAGGCAATATGTGAGATTCTCTTGAGAATTCTCTTGAGAATTTGTTTAAAATTCCCAAGAGAGGCATCTGTCTTAAGCAGGCAATATGTGAGATTCTCTTGGGAATTTGTTTAAAATACCCAAGAGAGGCATCTGTCTTAAGCAGGCAATATGTGAGATTCTCTTGGGAATTTGTTTAAAATTCCCAAGAGAGGCATCTGTCTTAAGCAGGCAATATGTGAGATTCTCTTGGGAATTTGTTTAAAATTCCCAAGAGAGGCATCTGTCTTAAGCAGGCAATATGTGAGATTCTCTTGGGACTTTGTTTAAAATTCCCAAGAGAGGCATCTGTCTTGAGCAGGCAATATATGAGATTCTCTTGAGAATTTGTTTAAAATTCCCAAGAGAGGCATCTGTCTTAAGCAGGCAATATGTGAGATTCTCTTGAGAATTCTCTTGAGAATTTGTTTAAAATTCCCAAGAGAGGCATCTGTCTTAAGCAGGCAATATGTGAGATTCTCTTGGGAATTTGTTTAAAATTCCCAAGAGAGGCATCTGTCTTAAGCAGGCAATATGTGAGATTCTCTTGAGAATTTGTTTAAAATTCCCAAGAGAGGCATCTGTCTTTCCAAGAGAATCTTACATATTGCCTGCTTAAGACAGATGCTTGAATAGTAGTTTTCTTCCCAATCTCTCTAAACAAGAACAGCAAGTGCTATCTCCCACTGCTGATGGACTGAATGGGGTTGAGTCCTTAGGTCTATCATACCCCCAGCCAACCAAGTATTAAAAAGGGTATATAGCATTCATCCAATGTCCATCTGTCCCTCCATCCATCTGTCCATACATCCATAAATTCACATTTCCATTTATGTTCTTCATTAAAGTTTTTGAGATCTCATAATGTTCAAACCATTTTTTCGGGGTTTGGTTTATATTTGGCATGATGATAGATGTTGGTCCAATGTTTTATTCTGTACCTCTCACATCCATGCTTTTGACCTAGAGGTCAAGGTCACTGACTAAGAATTTTTCATGTTAAAGTTTTTTGTTGAGGTTTTTAAGATACCGTTTGTTGGCAATTCTGTACCACCTCCACAGTATTATGGACTTTTTCATGTATCAGATCTATGTGTAAACAGAGTTCTCATATCAACCGAACCGTTTGTTGGGTTTGGTTTATATGTAGTATGATCCCATACCAAAAATATAGGGAGCTGCCTACTGTCGCTGCATATTGGCTGCCTATGGGTCACTCAGTAGGCCAGGAGGTATTGATGAGCTGAGCCCCTGCTCACTTGCGATAGTTCCACTTTAAACAACTATAGCAGATAAAATTTAAAATATGAGTGAAATCAGTGTCAGACTGACTGAAATGAGTGCGCTTCTCTGCTAATTTCGCGAGTAAAATAAAAAAAAGAGATGTTAGAAAAATGGTCTCAAAATCATCTGTAAACAAACCTGGTTATCTATGTTTCGAAGGCTGTTACGAAATGAAGAAGAGTCATAGTTCCAAAACTACTTGATCATCATGGCTAAACAAACTTTTATATAATTACTGGTGAAAGTAAGTTCACTTAGTACTGGTTAAATGCTTAGGAGGTCTAAGCCTGCCCAGGAATAGTGTGGTTAGGTTAAATGACTGTCCTGACATGACCATAGCTGTTTACTGTGGACGTTAAACAATAACGAAACATATACATAGTTAACCAGGGGTGATAAATACCCTACTTATCTTGAGCCCAGCTTGTTTCTTTGTATCCTACCTAGAAAAAACAGATGAGCTACAAGCTAATGAATGCTTCTTTGGTTATCTTTTATTTCAGCAAGTGTACATTTACCTCGTATTGGCCATGACACCCCAGCATTTAACTGGTATGGCACAGAGAAATTGATCAAGAAACACCTAGCTGCCAAAGGAATTCCAACATTAGTGTATCCTTTTATGCATAAATCATTTGAGCCACGACATGACAAAACCAACAAAGTGGCATGTGTACTCAGCAAAAACTCAGATTAGCTTGGGCATCCCCAGTCAGATGAGAATCTTCACAGTCCACATGGAGCTAGCTGAGACCCTTAACTATCCTTTAAGTGCTCAGTAAAGACTGATAAGAGCATTTCCTGGATGCTTGTGTCACTTTGTTGGTTTTATCATGTAGCAGTCATTTTACTGTGATGTCTATGAATACAGGAAAGCAGTTGCCTGAACTAGATCTAGGAGCAGTCTTATCATATAGGTCTATACTGTTCAGGCATTTATTAGAGTAGGCATTGTTTTCTGTTTGGCTAGCAGCAGTATTGACTTACGGACAGATACTAAAATTGACTTATTCTAATTCTAGAGTAATAATAGTAAATGGTTTTCAAAAGTTTTCCCAAATTTAGGGTAATGTTCGAAATCAGTGAGCCAGTATCATTTATACAACTCAGCACTTGCATTACCATTTTGCATCAATAATACTGAACAAATAATGGCTTAAAACCAATCAGTTTAAATTGATCAGTTTTCGAGCTACTGTTCATTCAGCTTTACTTTGAATTAAGTGAAATTTCATTCTAATTGTTAGTATGACAAAGAGTATAGAAGAGGGGTGGGGAGAGAAGGGGGATAAAATTGGAAGCATTGTTTGGTGTGTGTTTGTGGGTGGAGTGGGGGTGGGGGTGGGGGATAAGCGGGGGTAAGGGGGGGGGGATTTAAGTGTGCAGAGGGATGGTTGGAGTGGTAAATGGGAAATACATTTCCTCTGCCAGTCTGAATTAACTTGACTAGATTTGGAGCCAGTGTTGGATGAGGTTTTTTAGACAAGAGTTCTGTGAAGGTGTTGGAAATTTTCAGGATCTGTCTTGGATAAGCTTATATGTTTTAAGATGAATTCTTAATCAGGATCTTGAACTTTGCCTTGAGAGGTATCTAGATGAGGTATCAAGGGTCTGGGAGGTGCATCTAAACACCTGTTACGTGTTTCCTTCTAAGTTTGTGTGGGTCTGAGTGTACTTTTCATTAAAATAATGTCATATCTATAAGACCTGATGCACAATTCCAGATATGTGCCTGCTGGATTTTTATCTGCAACCCTTAAAACTCCAAAAAAGGTGACAGCAAAATTAACATCTGCAAAATTAAAAAAATTATTCTTTGTCCAATCTATTACATATATTGAGAATTGAAAGACTAATGGGAAACAGAGTAGATCAAGATGAGGCAGCTCATCATGAGCTGCCTCATCTTGATCTATGCTGTTTTGCAAATTCAGCTTTTTTTTTTTTTCATTTTTGGTGTTTTAAGTGTTAATTTTAATTGCCTGGCAGATTGTAATATAATACCCAGTGTTCTTGAATGGGTTTAGGTATTAGTTGAAATAAAAACTTAATCTGGTCTTAATTAGAAAGAAATTAAATTTCATTGACAGCTGGATCCATATATAAATGATAAAATCATCTTAGCCGAGATATTTTATTCAAGGTTGGATTGTTTCAGAGGGTGGAGCAATAAATCTTAGCATGTAATTCTACAATAAGAGGCTTATGAAGGAATTACATTCTGTGCTGTAGTTAAATCTCAAGTCTGTAACATTTTATTTCCAGATTTCGCCACTGGAAAATTTGATCTTTAATTTTAGAAAAGTCTGTGTAGTTTTCAAATGGGATATACCATACTAATTCTATAAAACACCTAGGGATTTTGCATTTTACAAAAAGGTTGGGGGGATGGGGTGGATTTTAACACTATTAAGGTGAATGGATATACTTTCAGGTGAAGCAGTTCTACTATTTTCACTTTCTTTGCCTCCATTCTCAAAAGGGTACCTCTCTAGGAGCAAATTCTTTGCTTGAAGAGTGGACCCAATCCAAAGAGCTGCATCCTCCAGAGAAGGAAACATGAATTTATGTTGTTCCTGATTGTAAAACTGATGAGGTTAGCAAGTCAGTATAACATTATTTCTGGAAATAGAGGCAGGGGGTGTTTATTAGAGCAGGGACAGTTATTTGGTCTAATACTATATTATAGAATCTGATTTTAAGGGGTAATGGTACACTTCCATGGTTTGATCTCCATGTTAACAAGGGAAGCAATTTAGAATGGTATTTACTAACCTGATGGGCGAACACTTTCTCTGATTAAAGCTACTTCTAAAGAAGAGAATTTGCTCTCCTCTGACAGCAAATTCTTTCCATTCACAGTAGTTTCTGTGAGAAGGGAGGCAGTTACTTCTCAGAGTTACCTCTCTTGGATATGAATCCCTGCACCCTAAGTGTATGAGAACACCTACATGCTTTTGGTATATTTTTACAAAGGGAAACAATTTTTGTGAGTTCTTGTTTGCCTCCCTTTCCCAAATTGGGGTCCCCAGAAGCAAATTCTTTCCTCAAAAGTTGACCCCTATTTAAAAGGGAGTAAAAATGACAAGACCTGTCACTGGGACAGGATAGCTCGCCTGACAGTGCTTTGCCCATCACATAAAAAACTGTAACATAAAACTTTAACAATTTGCTAACGCCGCTGCCGCCGCCCCCGACACCAACGCCGTCGCTTGGGGTAGTACAATAGCTCTTCCTGAACTTCGTTCAGGCGAGCTAAAAATGACAGAGTTGCTTCCCCTATACGTGTATCCATACACCTTAAAGGGCAAGTGCAGACATGGTAGATCCTGCATCAGGAAATCGCACATTCTGTACTATCTCATCTGGATCTCAGAAGAAGCAAATGCCTCTTTGGTGGTTGTTGGTTTAAATGACTTAATATTCAAGTTGGAGTGAATGCTTGGTATAGACAGATAACTGCTAATTATAAGATGTTTCTGTGTGGGCAGGAGTTGGAGTAGATTTGAATCTTTAAAAATCTCCCAGCATGAGAAAAACCTCTCCACAAACTTTTAATGGGAACTGTTGATGCCCAAGTAGACTTGCAAATATGTGCAGCCTCATCAGAGCATACACAGTTTGCTTCATGAAAATAGCATTGGTTTAGTGCCTTTGTAAACTGCACAACATAGGTCTTCACTCTGATCTCTGCATGGGTAGTTTGCAAAATGTTTATGACAGACTTTCCTTTAAAGCAGTGTAAATGACTCCTTCTGTTCACAGGCTCAACTGAGTAGGTGTCTACCAGGCCCTGAGGTTATAAAACTTTTTTCATGCTCAACTCTGCTGAGCATGAAATTTTACCTGCTGATAAAAAGCAAATTACTGATAAGTACATTTCCTTTCTTGCTCAATATAGCTGAGTATGAAATTTTCTCTGCTTATGAATATGAAAATGCCAACATTAGTTGGCATTTTCGTATTTATCAGCAGAGAAAATTTCATGCTCAGCTGAGTTGAGCACGTAAAAAGTTTTATAACCTCTGGGCCTGTTTTCTAGCCCTCTGCTGGGTGATTTGAAGATGATTTCACAACAAACTATTGTTTTGGTTGAGTAAAAAGAAACTTCTCAGCCACATACAATTAGTATAGGGTTGTACAGAGATTCCTATAATGATAGGTACCAGCCGGAAATTGCCTTTCTGCTTGTGCAAACTAGGAAGACTCAGATCAGCCTGCACTTGATTTGCAGACTGATTTGCTTTACCACTGTTTGCCTTATCAATGCGTGCATAATTAACAATCCTGTGAAGACTATAGAGTGAAAATCAAAGGCTCTGATCATGACAAATAAATGTGCAGGCTGATCTGAGTCTTGGCTGTAAGACATCTTTCCTACTGGTTGGTTGGTTGTTTTGAATTAAACAGCCCTTAGACAGCTAGCATTTCATTCTGCATCAAGCCATCTCCTGGATCCGGAGAAAGGGAGATAGAATAGAAAGATAGAACAGGCAAGAGAAAAAAATATACTGACACCCCCCTTATGCACCTTATGCAAGCACAGTAGGCCCTTGCCTTACCTTAAGCTAATACAGGTATGACACCCTGATGCTGACCCAGCGGGCACATGACGTCAAAATGGCGTCGTACTGATGTCGATGCGACGTTGTTACGTCGCATCGACGTCAGTAAGACGTCATTTCAACGTCATGTGCCCGCTGGGGAAAGTTCATTGTAGCTTTGCCTGACCCTATCAACCCATCTTTTCTTCTTCCACAGCCTATATAATTTGTACAGCTTTTGCAACTGAAACACATGTAGTTGAACTTGCCAGGTAAATCACACCCATGTCTATAAAAATAATTGATGACAGTGGCTGTCAATATTTTAAGGTATTATGAAGCAGCATTATATAGATTTTGAATCAGCATGGCATATATGGTTTTGAACTTGACCATTATATCTCAATCATACCTACAAAATGTAATTAATCACATGGGTCAATACTTAAGACATTTTGAAGTAGAATTAAATAAAGATTAGTAATCAGTATGGTGTATATAATTTCAAAAGGATGTTAAAAACAGCACCTTCAGTTGAACATAACCCAGCGGGCACATGGCGTCCAAATGACGCCGTTCTGACGTCGATGTGACGTCATTACGTCGCATCGACATCAAAAAGACGTCATTTTAACGTCATGTGCCTGCTGGGAAGGTGAATTTCCAGACTTTCAGGGGAAGCAACTCTGCAGTTGTCATTTTTGTTTCTCTGCTGAATGGGAATCAGCTCTTAAAGGAAAGAATTTGCTCCTCTAGGAGCAAAACCTTGCCTTTAAGAGTAGACCCCTATTTCCAAGGGTTTCATTGCTCTCGGATTTAGTAAACAGGAAGTAAAAAAAAGGCAATGAACGATTACTTTGAGACAAATTTTGGATAAAAAATGAGATGTTTTGGTGAATGAAAGCTGACATCAAAGGTATAAAAAATGGAAGGGCCGTTTATTAGGGAGGGGGCATTTATTAGAATAGATAGACATAATTTAGAAAGAGTTTGGGTAAAGGTGTATAGTAACACAGCCATGTTTTTCTGCTATTTTTTTCAGATGGTGACATCTTTTGTGTCTTCCTGCTTATTCCCATGGGCAACAAAACCCTTCCATGAAGATGTCACTTAAATAAAAGAGTTGCTTCGAAAGGAGCAGTCTTGCCTTCAAGAGTTAACAGTCATTTAACAAGGAAAAAAAAAAAAAAAAAACTGAAAATGGATTAGTTACTTCCCCTGATAGTGTACCTATTCGCCTTATGGAACAACACTGCTCGATGAACTTGACCGTTATATTTGACTCATGCACGTGAAAGTTATAATGATGATCAGGTTTCCATCATTTTGGTTATTTTGAGACAGAATATTTTGAGCACTTTCTTGAGAAAATGTCCTTATTATAGATGCAAACTGTGTAAACCAATTATAAGCAGTTTGATAGGAGCCATTTGCTTTTGACTGCCTCAGTTCCTCAGAATCCATAGAGAAATCATGCAAACAGTGAAGACCTGGATCAGCCTGCACAAATGTGCAGGCTGACTTGAGTCTTCACAGTTTGCACATGCCATAAATCATCTTCTCTCAACTTTCAGTTGTTATATAGATTTGTAATTAAATCCAGGTAGCTACAGAAGTCTTAAAGCATTAACCTGTGAGTCACCTTCCCTAATGTCTCTATATGGAGTTTCCAATATTGTATGATATTAATTACCTAGTCCAGTGATCTCCCTCACTTAAGAAGGGCTATAATGTGACCATTATTGGTTCTTAATTAGTCCAAGGGAGTGTCAAGGAAATGAGGTACACAAAAATATTAATGCAGTATAATGTGGACACCTTCTTTATATTTCTTTCACTTGTCTTTCATCACTCATTTTTAGCTCACCTGAACAAAGTTCAGGAAGAGCTATTGCACTACCCCGGCGTTGGCATCAGCGGGGTCGTTGGCGGCAGCGGCGGCGTTAGCAAAATGTTAAAGTTTTACGTTAAAGTTTTTTATGTGATGGGCAAGGTGCTGTCAGGCAAGCTATCCTGTCCCTGTGACAGGTCTTGTTGACTTGTCCATTTGTGCTATTGGAGAATGTCTATAGAAATCCTAAGTCAGTCATAACAGACCCTGATAATTCTACCAGTAGGAGCAATTTTATTCTCATAGGGTTTTGCATATAAGATGATAACTTTTCATCAGTAATTCTGTTTTAACAGAGACTATTAAGACATAACTATGAGAATATAATATTTGCAAATTTGACACTGTCCACCAATAAGCCCAGACTTACTCCTAGACCTTAACCTAACCCTAAACTAACCTAAGCCGTAGTGTTCACTTAAAGGTAGCCGTAACATAATCATAGAATTCCAAGTGTTTCTGATGTTTTATTGGGGCTGTCTGGCAAAATGTATGTAAAACAAAGTTAGGGAACATAAGACGGATCCAGACTTTTGGGATTGTTTTAGCAGGGAAAACCCCATCTTATAGCAGAATTCCATCAGACTGATTTAGGTATTTGGGGTCATTATAGAAGGGGAAAAATCCCATCTTATAGCTGAATAAATAAAGTAATGACACAACATCATAGGTTAGTGACTTAAAAAATTTAGAGATCCCAGCTATAAGTTCTGCAATATTGATGGTGCTAGAATGCAAAAACTGATCAGCATGTGCTGATACAAAAGCTTATTTGATGGGTTTTTTTCATGCATTTAGTGCTAGGCACCTTTTCCTAATGACTCGTTTAATGTGAATAAGAGTTTTCATGATTTACTTTCAGTAATCTCATTAATGTCTGTTCATGTTAGTAAAGGGATTACATTTTCATTTCATTAGAAAGGGGTCATAGGTTCAAGTCAGGCTTCTGTTGGATAATATCACCATCTTGCCATATGGCAAGATGGTGATATTATCCAACAGAAGCCTGAGAAATTTTCTCTCTCTGCCCAAAATAACTGAAATGCTGTTGGAAGGGCTGCCAAACTCCAAATTGTTTCCTTAACTTTCCTTAGATACTATTTTCCAAGGAAACAACATGCAATGAAAAGAAAGCAGACAGTTTACAATGATGGGGGAACCAAAAGTAAGTATAAAACTGTTTAATTGCTTGCCTGGTAAGTACCATAATAATCCAGGGTGTTGCATTTTGCATAAGGGGGACATTATTTAGAGCCTAAAGTGTAGTAAATCAGCCATTGTCAAACTACCTCTAATAAGCAATATAAAGGAAGCAACTCTACTGTTTTTCCTCCTTTCTCATTAGGGGTCAAATCTTAATCTGCTCCTCTTAAAGCAAATTCTTTCCTTTAAATGTAGACCCCATTTCAAAGAGCTACCATATCCAGAGAAGCAAACAGAAATTCATTCAAGTTAATATAGCTTTATTTTCGGAAAAGCATTTACTAGAGCAGGGGCATTTATTAGGATTAATACAGTACACCTTTTGGCCTTGCCCATAAATGTTAAAGGGAGGGAACTCACTAGTGCCTGCTAAGCTCAGGATTGATAAATCATGTGGGTTTTCACACCACACAAACTGGGTGAAATTCCAGTGAAATAACCCACATTTAGATGTGTGTTTTGCTGCACTGACTGGATTCTTATAGAATCTAGTGCAGGGACTGTATAATCATAATTTACTATTTTAAGTTGTTCTCTTGTTTTACTGACATCCATTCCCAACTCCCCCCCCCCCCCAATTTTTAGCAACAACATATTCATGGAGATCCATGGCATTCACTGTTAAATATCAAGTGATGGCAAAATGAAAAAGTATAAGGTTCACAATCATGAATATGGTCTTAAAGTTCTCATGCGCATTCTGTGGTTCAGTTCATAAGAATGCATAAAATTATTAAGTTAAACCAGAATTTCACAATCAAATTTAGGTTAGAAACTGACATAAGAAAACATGATCCCCACCCTGAATCTGTTGCAAGTTGTTAATGCTGTCCAGAGATGGATTTATTAAAATGTATTGGTACATCTCCATGTTTTCTCTCCATTTTTACAAACGGAACAATTTTTGACTTCCTAATTTTTTCCATGAGAATGATGCTCTTCCAAAATTAGGTCTACTCTTGAAGGACAGAATTTGCTATGTGGCAAGTAAAATATTTTCTGTATTAGTTGAACCCCCAAGGAATGGCGGCAAAAATGAAAATGGCAGAGTTGCTACCCCTGAATATGTATCCATACACCTTAATGATAGCACATATGATAATACTGTGTTGCATGATTGTTCATAGCTTATAGTCACTGACATAGTCTTAAGCTTGCAAAGTACATACTTAATGTCACATTGTCATGAAACGTGAGAATGGTCATGTGCATATACCTTGCCTACATCTTTGGTGTTAGAATTATAAAGATTGCACTATATAGGTAAAGATAAAGTTCATAAAATGAGCCATGACATGACTAAACCAACAAAATGGCATGTTTGCCCAGCAAAGACTCAAATCAGCCTGGGCATCCATCCATCAGAGTCTTCGCTGTAGGCATGGAGGCAGCTTAGGGCATTGTGAAGACTTAGGTCAGACTGAGCAGGTGCCCAGACTGATCCGCATCTTCCCTGGGTGCACATGCCACTTTGTTGGTTTTGTCATGTTGCAGCTCATTCACCATAAATGTTTGGAGAGGAATACCTGAGTTAACAGTGTAGATCCTGGCCCCTGGGCTATAAACTGTCTTTTCATGCTCATCTGAGATTGGGCTCAAATTTAATTTTGAATAAAGTTCAAAATACTAAACCAAATTGTTTTATGCATTCCAAAAAAAAAAAAAGAAAGCATAAGAAAAGCAAGCACTGGTAACAATAAAGATCTCTGCAAACTGCATAGGATTTATTTAATATGGATTTGAATTTTCATGCTCAGCTCAGTTAAGTTTTCCAATGTCAGCAAGGTTTGCCAGTAAATTTGTAAAACATTGACCTCTTTTCAGAGCAAAAAAATCCTCTTAAGCCCTGATATTGTATAGTTAGATAAACTCTTTGTTTTAAATCAAACGTTATAGAAAATTTCTGTCTAAATCTAACATCAGGATGGATGATCTTGTAAATGTGTTTTCTTGTGCCATTTTCGTATGTCATTTTGAACAAGGAAACCCAGAGAGTTCTTCATGTTTACTCAATAAATTTGTTGTTTCTGTTTGCATTCTTTTAGAATGGAGCCTAGAGAATAATGTTAACTCATGAGAGCTTTCAGGTGATATTCATGATATATCAAGGGTTTTATATCTTTTGTATGTAATCATCCCCGATATCTGAAACCCAAAACAGGCTTTGGTGTTCTAGTCTCTGAATGTTGCTGTTGCTCAAAAACTGGGGAGGTTTAAACATGAAAACTTGTAAACTTTCATTAAAGACAAAAATTAAACCAGTTTAAAGTACGAATTCTTTGTGCTACATTCTAGAAGACTGCATTTTGAAATAAAGAATCTGTCATGAAAAAAGTAACAACAAAGCAGGTCATTGTACAAGAATTCCTGGTATTTCCTGTGACCTGAAATACCACATGATCTGACGATGATGATCCACCCTGAAACATTGTATATCAGAAAGTAGGCAGGGAAAAGAATCTGTCATGAGTATCAAGTGCCAGTATAAAAGTCTGTCCCTAAGGACAAATGTTTGGCATCAATCAGCAAGTTTAGAAGCTTTATGATGCAGAACAAAGCTGCACATGACACCTTTTTCTGTCAGCACCTCAAAACATGAGAGCTTTATTTTTTTAAATACATTACATAGAGTGTTGCTATTTTCAAATTTGAGAAAGAGGTTAAATTTGGAAGTGAAGGTTAACAGTTGCACAAAATCATTCAAAGCTAATGATGGAAGAATCATTTACAAATACTTGAGTTGTCTGAAAATTCACTATAAGTATGGTAATAAAACTTGTATTCAGTAGAGCCTTATTTGAATGCTACTCATTGTAACACTATTTTGGATATACCTGTACATGTAATGCCAACATATCATGGCTTCCAATGAAACTAAACTATAAAAGAACTCCTTTGTGGTTTAGTCTCTCCAAACCACAAAAGAATGAAAAGGCAAATGAGCATTCCAATTTTACTCATTGTCACACTATTTTGGATATAATGCCATCATATCATGGCTCCCGATGAAACTAAACTATAAAAGAACTCCTTTGTGGTTTAGTGTCACCTAACTGCAAAAGAATGAAAAGGCAAATGAGCATTTAATGCTCATTTGCCTTTTCATTCTTTTGTTGTTTGGTTTCAGTATAAAGCTACTCACTTATAATGCTATGGACCCAAAAGATAACATAAAACAGGGATTATACTGTATTCAATTGTATTTCAGTGAAGAAGCATTCCAGTGGTACCCATAATGCATCAGCAAGTAGTTCAAGTGCTAAACCAACCCCAGAGCTGCTGAACCTGTTTACTGGCATGCAAGTATTCTTCCATGGTGACGGAATTTCTGAAGAAGACAGAAAGAAATACAGAAGATATATAATAGCGTATCCTTTGTTATAATAAGGCTAATGAAAGTGCGCTATCAGGGATATTATGTAGGAGCAGTCAGAGCAATGTTTCTTGGCCCAAGGTTATAAATCTTTTTTTGTACTCAACTCAGCTGAGCATGAAATTTTCTCTGCTGATAAATATGAAAATGCCAACTAATGTTGGCATTTTCATAATCATAGGCAGAGAAAATATCATACTAGGCTAAACTGAGCAAAAAACAACTGAACTTATCAATAATTTGCTATTTATTAGCAGGTAAAAATTCATGCTCAGCTGAGTTGAGCATGGAAAAAAACTCCGGGGCCTGGTTTAATAGAGTAGAAGCAGTTTTGACTTATCATATGATGTAAAGCAAATTTTAATGATAATTTTTTTGGACTTAAAATTTGGGACTCCCCGCAAGAAGATAGGCTTACAGCTTGTGGGAAGAGTGAAATTATGCATAATTAAAAGATGTAAAGATTACACTAGGTGACCCAGAACTAAGTTCTTGGGCACATGGTGTCATCTTTGCACCTAAAAAAAGTGCACTTTGAGTAGTGTTTTCTTTTTCAAATCTATTGAAGAAAACTTGGTAGGGGTAAGTTAATAGTGGAACCCTTTCTTTTCCACACAAAACAGATCACAGGGTTACTAGGTAATTACCTAAAATAAACATTAGAGAGGAGCTCATTCTCAGAAATATCAGCTTATATTCTCTAATGTTCCTTTAAGGTTAGTATAGAATTGGTCGGGGTTTTGTTTTGCATTTTAACTAAGTGAACCTCAGTCTTAGATACCCAAATTAACCAAGTATGACTATTTTAAGGTCTATATTCTGTACCCATTGGCAAAGGATTAAACGACTGTTTGAGTTTAATCCCAATCAGCTGTCAGTCATTTCACAGGTAAATTCATCTTCACCTGCAACAACCAGTCAGATAAAGTATTGTTATTTTACGACCTGTTGGAAATGTTTACCCTTAGGTGCCTAGAGAAATACTGAGAATAATGAGTGTATTTTCAGTTACCCCTGCACCGCAGCAGAATGTATCCATGTGCAAGTCAGTGCTGAGAATAGCCACTTAACTCTGCCTTTTGTACTCCACCTAGGTCTTTAAAGTCTTTGATGGATGCATAGCCATCAGTAGACTGATTTTTATTTACACATATATAATTCAAAACAAGTTCTGATTAAGTAAAAGTTAGTTTAGGTCCTATATATAATCTTCAGAAGAATGTTTCATTTTATGTGATCTGGAGTGTACTCCAGTAAGTAGGTTTTCATTTTGTATTGCTTCATGGCTGAGCCTTGCTACAAGAAAGATGTGCAGCTTTTCAAGACTGGTTGGACTGTGCAGCTATGATGATTCATCAGTATCCATTTTCGTCACTACTTTGTGGAATCATTCCTAAAGATTTCACACTGCAAATAGCCTAGTCTTTGTTCAGGCTGTGTGGATATACAGGTTGACCTGTAGTCCTTGCTGATTGAAAATGCCTTGCATCTGTCCCATGATTTAGCCTATATAAAGTATTACCCTAGTTTCATAAGTCTGTTGTATAATGTAAGTCACGTTTCTTGTCTTGTTCTTTCACCTCTGCTACAAGTACATATATACATTTTTTATTATCTTCATTAGTATGATAGTTGTTATGGCATATAAGTGGTAACATGGAATAATGGAGTAAACCAGCAACAAGCTTGTTTTAAATCATAACAAACTTTATTTACATGTACATTAAAATAAAACATGCAGTTATTAATCAAAAACCTAAATGACCCTCAGAATACTTTATACACAAACCCTTTTACAGTTTCTGATCCTAGAAAGTAGAGTCAGTTCTATGAGCACAAAGTTCTGAATCCAAGACTGAAAGTCACAAAAGAAAGTAGGAAAGTAATCCATTTTATATAAATTCAAGTTTTAAAGCTTTTTTTAACTATTGACTGGTGAAAGTTTACATAGTTCCTTTATGAATTTTTTGCACTTTATATATTATCTAGAATATTCATGAATTATCCAGTGATTGATTTTACCATAAAGTTCTCAGTTCTGACATAATTTTAGACCAGAAGTTCTAAATGTTTAAGATAGAAAGTTCAACAATTTTCTTAAAAACTAGAAATGTTATTCAAGAAAAATCTTGAAATATCTGAAAGTTCTTCAAGTTCCCAGAAGCTCCAATAACCTTCTTTTTGACATTGAAGGGCATATTTTGGAACCTTCCAGACAATTCTGACTATTTCTGGAACATTCTAGATGAGAAAAATGTGGTTTTCCAAAGTTTTACCAGTTTTTTAGAAAGCTTAAGTACAATGTAAACAGCTTGTTTATATTAAACCGATAAACATCTAGAAACTTTCAACTCATGATTAAAGAAAACTCTTAAAATATTTACAGCATTTAAATACCATATTCATAACATAGTAATGACTATTCGTTTGAATAATGGGAAAGTGTGGTGGAGGTCTGGGGAGGGGGCTTTGGTTGTAGGGGTCAGAAATAAATATAATATATGATGAGGAGATTCAAGTTAACATATTATGGGATTTTTATCCAAATGAGACCAATCTGCTGTCAATGAAAACACAACGCCATGACCAAATAAGGTTTCTTGCTAACAATTAAGTCTTATGGAACATGTAACGTATAAAAAATATAGACAAAGGCACTCAGGAAAAGCAGTTTGACTATTAGTAACTATAGGTCAACTAACATCATCGGGACACAGAGATATTTTACCGATATTGTAAGGTTTTCAGCCAAAGTCACAACAAGGCTTGTACTTGTTTTAATTCTTAACAGCGTTTTTATACCCCGCCACAGGTTAGTGGCGGGGTATTATGTTGTCCTGCTGGCTGTCCGTGTGTCCATCCGTCGTACGTACGTCCGTCCGTCCGTCCGTGAGCACTTCGTTTCCGTTCGATAACTTTAGTATTTATGAATGGATTTTCTTCAAACTTGGCTTGTGCATTGGTCTTGAGAATATCTCAGTTGGGATAGTTAATGGGCAAATTTCAATTTCTTCTGATGGAGTTATTGCCCTTGTCAAGGTCTTAAAAATAGGTTTTGGTCTATAGTTCTTTTACAGTTTGAAATATCTTGATGAAATTTCACAGAAATGATTGCAGTAACATAAGCTTTCTGTTACAAGCAGAATTTTGTCCACCTGGGTTATCTGCCCATGCCCTGGGGCTATATACATGTATTAAATAACGAAAAAAAATGTATAAAATCAGAGTAGAAAGGGATTTTTCTGAAACTTGTTACAAATTATCATATTGATATAAGCTTTCCATCTTGATAAAAACAACTGTTCCCCAGTGGTTACCTGCCCCTGACACAAGCTATATACATGTATGAAATCATGAAAAAATCTATATAAAATCAGACTTTTGGTATATCTTGATGAAATTCCACAGAAATAATTGAAATGACATAAGCTTTCTGTTACAAGCAGAATTTAGTCCACCTGGGTTACCTGCCCCTGCCCCGGGGCTATATATATGTATAAAATTATGAAAAAAATCCGTATAAAATCAAAGACGAACAGGATTTTCCTGAAACTTGCAACATGTTATCAAGGTAATATGAGCTTCATGTCATGATCAAAATTTTGTCCCCAGCGGTTATCTACCCCTGCCCGGGGGCTATATACATGTATAAAATGATAATAAAAATCGTGTAACAAATGTACAAAAAGGTAAAAGAGGGGATATTGGTTCGCAGTGGCGGGGTATTACGCAGTCGTTTACGATGCTTTTATTATACTTGACATAAACGAGGGGTCTTGTTCTCTGCACTTTGACTACTTTTGCAGGTAATGTACCTGTACATAAATTAGCTTTGTACTGACAAATAGATACAAGTAGTCATATAGTTTGCTCAAGATGCACTAGATGTATCTCAAATAATATTTACTTCTGATTGCCAAAGTTTCATGATTAATTTGTTTTGTATTGTTTGTAGCATAACTCGAAAAGTTTGAAAATATGCAGTTTGGTTATAAGAAACTTTCTAGGGTTTGAGACGGGTAGAAAAATCTTCCTCAGGAGTAATGTGGGGAACACAGTAATGACTGTATGATTTGTATGTGTTAACACCTTAAAGGTTATACCTTTGATTGAAATGCTTAATTTAATGCTACAAAGGAAATATTGAAGATTGCAAATGTCATGCACAGCATAGTAGTTTGTAAATTACGTCAAGCATTTGCCCTTTTATGCAAAGGGTGGTCAAAGAAAAAAATTTATCACTGGTCAAAGCTGTAGGAATGTCAGATATCCACTTACGATAAAAATTCTAAAAATTTGGACACCAAAATTAAGTATCCTAATGGTCTTAAAATAGAACATTTTTGGGGTTTTAATGTGTCTAAAAAGCAGATGGAATGGTAAACTGTGTAAACCCTGATAAAACTGCTCCTGCAGGAGCAGTCTGATTGGGTCTGCACTGCTTGATCAGACCTGTCTGTCCCAGTATATAGAATTTTTATGATAATATATTAAAGACTTACCCTTTCTTTAACTAGCCTAGATATGATGGTGACGTAGATACTGAGATAAAAGAAGGAACAACTCATATTGTTCTCCCAAATGATTGTGAGAAAGATGTAAGTAGCTTCTTGATTTTGATCCAGCTTGAAAGAAGTTTAATTTGTCTGTTCTTTTATTTGTAGATGCTACACAGCCAATATTATCCAGATCACATGTTTAGTTATACACAAGGCTTCTAGGGGCCATGCCTAGTCTTCGATTTATGTCCGTTTTGAAATGTTAAAAGTCTTCTCGGAAACTCCTTACCAATTTCAAACTAATTTCACATGAATGTTCATGACCTCTGGATGAGGATTTAGCTGCATAAAAATACAGATGAACATATCCAGGAAAGGCCACATGCACAAAGTCTAACCAAATCGAAAGAAGAAATGAGAAACACAGAGAACAAAAAGGAACAGCACATTTGTTGGTAAACACACAGACAGCCAGGACAGCAACTATCTCCCTCTCACCCTTGTTTGGTGATAACAAGGCTAGACAGAAAAAAACATAAGTTGTTAGCAAATGATGAAATACGAGAAAAGGCTCAGCAGGCTGTCGCCACAAATCAAACAAAACATTGAAAAGCAGCTAAACCACCATGTAAGAAAAGTCAGAAGAAATCTGAAACGAAGAAGGGTGGGAGAGGAGGTGCCAGGTATTTGTTTTAGGTGTCTAGAGTAACTGCTTTGCAGTTGTCCCCTCTAGGGTAGTACACCCTGCATTTATACAGTCTTTGTGAAATTATAAATTAATTCACTATTTGAGTTCCAGTATGACCTGTTGAAGACGTGATCTCACAGTCAAAAAATAGGCAATGATCGGGAACAATCAAATCCCACATCCCATTGTAAAAAACAAAAAGGAAACGACCACACACACAAATTGACAAAGTTCACGAAAGACACGCACTGAAACCAAAAGAACAGCTGTTTCCCAAACTGGTGGTTATTCAGCTACCATAACTGAAAACAGCAGCAATATCTATTTTTACCTATTTTCTATTAAGACAGAATAGAAAAGGTTTGAACATAAGAGCTTATGGAACCTATTATAGAAGATTTTCGTGCTGAAGTTAGTATATACAGGCATCTGAATGAGCACATGAGGATTCCTGAGTACATGCTGTCCAGGGGCGGATCCAGGAATTTTGGATAGGGGGTTCAAACTATCTGAGAGGGTTCGATTCGTGCAGTTAAATTATTTTCCTGAAATTCCCCATGAAATGAAATAATTTAGGCTGTAAAGATGGTTCGTTTGAGCCCCGACCTCCCTCTGAATCCGCCACTGTGGTCAAGGTCATTCTTTAGCCTTTGACCTCGGTCACTTATACATGTTTTCAACAGCTACAGACGTCTCCGCCAAACGAAGCGACTGTGCTGATTGAAGCAAAATGTCATATGAAATCTCTGTGAGTCAGGGAAACCACAGTTTGCTTGAATGGTTTTGGTCACATGACCAAGATGTCCGTCTTGGTCATATATGGTAAAAACCTTTAAAATATTCATCTCCTAAATAGCTCATGACATTGAAACTGGCATGCATTATTTGGGCTTCATATACTATCAGGTTTGTTCAGATGATGACTTTAGTTTTTTATTTTACCTTTACACTCAGTTGAGCGATTCAGGGCCTCATGGCCGGCTTTTAATGAAGCTTTCAAGTGGTACCAATATATCATATCTTATATGGAGCCCCGGTAGCTCAGAGGTTGAAATCTTTTCAAATTTAAAGGGGGTTTCTTTGCACATAGCTTTTCATTGTCACCTGCCCAGCATCCTGATATGACTGAAATACTGTTGAAAAGGGCATACAATCGCATGACATCCTAGTTCATGTTAGTATTGATCACATGCTTTCCTCTAAGGTCATAGCCCTAGTTCAGTTCCTCAACTGCTAATATGGTCACACCTGTTTTGTCAAATTTCAATTGATTTTTGTTTTGATCATCTTAAGTAAACACACTCATATATATATATCTGAGCTAGTCTCGGTGAAAATCGGGCTTAATGACATAGAAGTGAAAATTTAGAAAACTGCATCACTGGAAAGTAATATCTTTCCTTAACGTTTCCTGAAAATTTGAGAGGGTTACCATTATTTATTACGAATATATTTTTGGACTCTAGGGTCATACAGGTAGATCAGTTTCTTTATATGACGTTGTTAACGTCGTGCAAGTATGTTTTGACGTCCACGTCATAACGTTTGTTTGTACTAGCTTTTTGTGCGTGCTAGGCAAAATAACTCGGACAAAATATGTATTGCTCATGTTTAATGTGTACGTGATTGCACACACACATGATAATTTGCATGATTCAACATTTTTTTTACAAATAATATGTCTTTGTGATGGGATACCATATGTTTTCAAGGGTTCGGGGTTACCATAGATTAAGCATTGCCATGGCAACCTATGTCATATTTATAACAGATTTTTGTCAGAGTTCATAGGTGTTCTGTTATATTTCAACGACCAAGGTATTATCATGGAATTAAAGAAACGTCCGAAAAATCGTCAGTTTTGCTGTTTTCTAAACGTAAACAACGTAATTATTACGTAATGTTATAAGCCCGGTTTTCACAGAGAACGGCCCATATTTGTCACCCGACGTAGGCGGAGGGGGACTATAGAAATGACCCTCGTCCGTCCGTGTGTGCGTCCGTCCGTCCCTCCGTCCATCCTTCCGTCCGAAATCTTGTCCCCGTAACTCCTCCTACGTCTTTCATCGGATTAATTTGAAATTTTACAGATTGTATTCTTATGATATGAAGATGTGCATGTGGTTTTCGATTATTGTTTCGGCCATTTTTGATGGAGTTACAGCCCTTGCTGACCAAGACCTTCCGAAATCTTGTCCCCGCAACTCCTCCTACATCTTCATCGGATTGATTTGAAATTTTACAGATTGTATTCTTACGATATGAAGATGTGCATGTGGTTTTTTATTTTTGTTTCGGCCATTTTTAATGGAGTTACGGCCCTTGCTGACTTAGACCTTGTCTCGCAACTCCTGCAACATCTTGTATCAGATTGACTTGAAATTGTGCAGAATGTTTCATCATGATCTGAAGATGTGCATGTGATTTTTGAATTTCAATTGTCTTTTTTTTTACAAAGTTATGGCCCTTTGTCGTTTTTTGGCATTTTTCCAACTTTTGAACCGTTTGACCGAGAGAGCTGAAATTTGGTATGCTATTAGCATTTGGTAAATTGATTATTCTGATTATTGTTAGGATGTGCTAAAATACAAGTGACCGAGTTATTCCCCTTTCATAGATAATAGACATAACTCCAGAACTATTCATATTAATGGGCTGAATTTTCATAAATGCATTGTTCATTTTTCATCAGATTCATATAAGCAGGATTATGGCTCTTGTTATTTTGTTACTGGGTATTACAGTCTTGATGTTTTGGTCATTATATAAAGGCCTATAGTTCCAGTAACCTGATTTTACACATATATTCCCCGTTCTGAACTTAAGTATTTTATAAAGAGGCCCAGTAATTGGGTATATCTCTTTGCTTATGTTCAGTTATTTGCTTACCAGGTTCTGTAATATATATATTCTGTTTTTGGCCATACATTTACTCTGAAACAGAATAAAGGGCTGAAGTTTGTGACACTTTTCAAACGTCGGGTGACACTTGGCCGATGGCCTTTTATTATAATATAATTAGTGCCAAATTATTTATATACTAGTTGCTGATAACGGCTGAACGTAAACCCTTGAAAAGCAGTTCGCTGTTGTATATTTGGCTGCTTGCGTCAAGAAGTCTTTAAATTGTAATGGGAAAATATACGTCTGTCATCCAGTGTGGGTGATACTTGTTCAGGGTTAAGTCCCACCCATATTTACCAATATTAGGGCTTCTCTAGACATCTTATGAAAACTGGATAAAATGAGAATTATGGCAACACTCATATTTTGTCGTTTTTATGTAAGACGGTGACTAAAGGTTTTGTCTCGAATTTTGCTTCTGCACATTATCCTTTAAAAAGGGCGCTTATTTAAGCGACATATTTGTTAAAAGTAGTAAATTTTGATGATTTCAAAAACTTGCCAAGGATACATTTCAAACATGAACACACACAATGCTGATAACTGTCTGGTAGGTTTTGGCACTCGAGTTAACATGTGGTGACGTGAGTGATTGTGTTGTATGCCTACCATCGTTAAAACTCAGAAAAATGGCATAGTTCACGAAGTACTTTATGCCCTTGGTACGAAACCATAATAGGCACATTACCGCATTATTTTGCGTGCACATGTAGAGTTTTGCCCGTTTGATAAGGCACATTTCCTCATGTATTTTGCGTGCACATGTAGAGTTTTGCCTGTTGGATAAGGCACATTACCTCATGTAGTTTGCGTGCACATGTAGAGTTTTACCCCTGAGATAAGGAGGACGACACCCCCGACGTTCATCATTCTTCACGGCCACCCTGGTGGCATTTTATCCAGCTTAGGGTGCACTGGGTATAGATTTCGTGGTCTACTGGATGGAAGAAATCGATCAGACATGCGGCACCCAAGAGAATTGAGCCCACGACAGCGTGCGTGAAAGGCGAACACTGAATCCTCTTATTCAAGTGCTCCACTGCATGCTTTACTTCCAGTTATTTTAATTTATAGAAAAAGTGAAGCAGTTAACTGCATTGTGTCATCGAATTCAGGGCGCCGAAATAAACGCAGTCCTTTATTAATACGTGCTAAGAGGTCAGAGCATGCATGATCCTGTCTTTATGGGTATGTATACCTCAAATATAGAGGCGACGTGGCCGAATGGTAAGAGGCGCTGAGCTATGGTACAGGAGGTCGCAGGTTGGAATTCCTGCGGGTCAGTCAGAGACGAATGAACTTTCTGTCTACCCAGTAGTAAATGGGTACCGTCTTCGAGGAGAGGGGTAAGGTTTCTTCCCCTCCATATTCTGTGCCCAAGATACGTAGGGCCTCTAAAACCGTCTGTTCCTACAGGTTTACTTTGCGTGTTTAGACTATTCTGTACACATGTTACTCTGCATATGGGCTACACATATGCCTAGAATGGTATCAGCATACAATTTACCAGGCACAGAACGTCAAACCGACGTCAGATAACGATAAGACATTATTTCAAAGTGTGCCTACTGTGATAGTTTGCGTATGGCATGCTTAGGGTCGGGTCTGGTAAATTCGGACAGTGACATTGTTTCCTTTATATGTCAGTTGTTTGGAAATAAAACAAAAATAACTGGACAAACAGTGAAAATCCACATGAGACAGCTCGTTATGAGCCGTCTCATTTGGATTTTCACTGTTTGCAATAGTATGTCCGGATTTACCCTCTGTCCGAAGTTACACGACTCTACCTTAGTTTACATATGCCTTACGGAAATGACAGCTTTCACACGTAAGACTTTTAGCCTGATATTCAGAAACAAGTGATTTTTGTCACAGTGTCGTTTGTTATTTGTAATTAAACCATTGCTTATTTTTGTTTCAATCAATTTATTTAATGAGGATTGTTTTTCATCTAAATTGGAACTTTTTCAGAATTTGCTATCAGTTTGTTTCAGCCCTCGAGGGACTCATTAATTATATTATCTCTCAGTGGGGAAGTTATTTCAATAAGCAAATAAAGGGTCAAGTCAGGGTAGTCGGCTTGCGATGGATTTAATTAGTTATTTTTGCAATTTTGACATGATTAAATATGCTGGCAGTTTTATTTTCCTCTACAAGCGGTGACGTGTTATTGTGAATTAATTGTAACTGTCAGGCTGAAACGGTATAAAGGTTGCTGATGCGTTGGTTTATATTGATGTTTGAGAATCATGATAACTCTAATTCTCATATGACATGTACATATTTTTACTTCGTGTTACTATTCTAGTTTGCTGTCTAAGGTGGGATGTGGACTTTGATTGTGTCAATTCCTGGTCATTGCCCTTTCACACTTCCTAGCACTTAGGATTTATCATACCCAGGAATTACGAAGTATGTTAGGGGGGATATAGTTTTTGACATTCCGTCTGTTCATCTGTTCGTTCGTTCGTTCAACTTTTACCTCAAAGTTTTGCGTTAAACCTTTTTGATTGCTCATAGCTCTGTAAAGGCATGTCAGATTCTGTGGTCCTTGATATCTCTAAAGCATTGCATTTGACGTGAAATATCTAAGCCCCTGAGTCAGACCCCTGGGTGGGGCAAGTGGACAATAAATTGGACTTAGACGTTTTTAGAATGCCAAAGTTTTGTGTCAAACCTTTTTGATTGTTCCTTCTCTGTTTTTGCATTTTAGTTTCCTTCAGTAATTGGTTCATGATATTTCAGTAGCATTACCTTTGAAATGGAAACTCTAAGTTCCTGGTTGGCCATACCCAGGGGTCAATATCTATGATTTAGGCATTTGTTATAATTACTTATACTTGATTGGAGCCTAGTTATGGCTTATCAGGTTTATTTCAAATAAATTGACACCATTTAGATGCTGCTGCTGACTTATGGCCTACGTTACAGACTTTGAAATTCTGTACATATATTACATGTATTAAAGTTTTCTTGTACAGTTTGCTTTCATAAGGCGGGTGGTGCTGGTCATGGGTATACGTGAGCTCTTACTCCCTTGGCTCCAGTTCCTTTATTTTGAGTAAATATGACAGAATTTGAGTCATTTATTCATTTGTTATTTATTGGTCTGTTGTTTATAGTTTCAACTTCAGAATGGAGGTTTTGAATTTATTACTGTAATGAAACTAAACGGTCTGTAAAGCAAACGTAATTTTAGGCTTAAACTAAATGAGCCGCGACACGAGAAAACCAACAAAGTGGTTGATCGCCCAGCGGAGACTCAGTTCAGCCTGGGCATCCGCCCAGCAGAGCTCTTAAAGGGTAGCTTTGGGTCTACGCTAGGCTCCATGCGGGCAGCGAAGACTCTGATCAGACTGGGCGGATGCCCAGGCTGATCTGAGTCTGTGCTGGGCGCACAACCACTTTGTTGGTTTTCTCGTTTCGCGGCTCATATACACTTTGGAACGATTAAAGTAATGCGTATTTTTTATTTATGAAACGGTTCATGCATAGTTGTCATCTGTGTTACAGAATTATATAGGTTATCATTGACTACGACGGTTTTAACAATAAAAATTCCAGTATTTAATTAAATCATGATTTTAGAAGAAAATGTATAGATAAAATGTTTGTTGTTTATTTGCAAAATGCAAGCTTAATCATCACTTTCATGACCGACTGTCTCTTTGAATGACAAATGTTTCATACTTAAGCAACTGAAGTCTTCAATAGAAGATTAAGTAAATGTCTTATTTCACTGTTCTCTGTATACATCCCATAGATAAGAACTATATACATAGCATGAAGGATTTGCGTCCAAACCTTACAATTTACAAGATAGTTATAAATTTAATTATCTGTTAAGTTGTAAAGGTGGTAGGAAGATTCTTTTATCTTGCTTTTTTGATACATTTCAGTATCAAAGTCAGAGCATTTATGTCTTTCCGTAATGTCTGTCTGTAACTGTCGATATATCTATCGGGCTGTCTGTTTGTCTGTAATTCGACTGTCGCTAATAATTAACAATATGTTATATGTCTTTGTTGAAATGGTTAATGTCTCTTTTGTTAATTGAGATGAAACAAACAGCTATTGTAATTATTGTAACTGTACTTAAGATCAGTATTTGTTCTTTACTGTTAGTTACCGGAATTCCGTATAGGAAGCCTGCTTCCATTGATAGAAGAGTTTTCGAGGCTTTGCTTTGAGGCACATATGGTTATAGAACACAAGCACTGCATTTCAAATAAAATCGATAAAGGTTGCTTTTTGAATAAAGAAGATGAAAATCGGAGTCTCGGTTTTATTTGAGTCTGTTCGTATGACAATAATGTCGTTGAAGCGCTGTATATGACCTCTAATACCGACTGAAGCGTCACTCGATTGTCCAAGTTGCGAGAATAGGCTTAGTGATCGAAAAGGAAACAAAAATAAAAAAAACTGCAATATGGTGAAGTACGGGGAAATGTTTCATAGCCGTCACACGACACTAAGCAACAGCTGCAGTGAAAGGAAATAAACTTTTTTTGTATTTAAAAAAGACCTGGAACAAGTTGGTCGAGGTATTGTTAGCTTAACGAATTCAAGTGAGCGAATAGTTTTTCTGAAGAAAAAAATGAGGACCTTTAACTCCACATTTTTTTCAGCAAGACATGGCTATGTCTTTGCTTACATTGTATCACATGGCTGAAAATTTAACGTCTCGTTAACTAACGAGGACGTGAGTTTTGAACAACTTGGCCCTGATTTACAATAATCAAAATATTTTTTTATCTTGTAGACATTTTCTCGACTAACATAACACTGCAGCTTTCTATCATACTGCAGCATCTACTAGACTATGAATGTGGAAAGCGTCGCGCAATGTTAAATTGAATTTCCAAGGTATATGCCGTTTTCAAAGTAACTAGAGCTTCTAGCTGTTACATGCTTGTATAAATATGGAAGCCGAAAACTTCACCAGTACTTGATATAGTGCTGTGTTAGGTATACAAACTACGCTTCTAGGATACATGGGGAAAATATTACGCTGTTTAGTATCTTTTATGAACAAAGTAAAAACAAAAACTTTTCGATACTTTCTTGAATTTCCAACTGTAGATTCAACATTATTTCTTGTGTCAGGTTTACTTAGTAAACAGCATGAGATACAAAGTATATATATAGCAGTTATTATGCAAATTACTATTGGGAGTAAACAATCATTTAACGTCTGATGTTACTTTTAAGATCTTCTAAAAGTGGGCGTGTTTCTACTTGTATCTCCGAAAAATCGTGCTCTGATTCCTTTTCTCAAATTATATAGGGAGCATAAAGGTAGTTAAGTAAAATAGAACAGTACACGAATGTCACAGCTTTCATTTCAAATGTGTAAATTTTGTTTGTTTGTCTATTCGTCGTTGTTTTATGATAAGTAAGTTTAATATACTTAAAGACAAACATTTTTGTTTATTGGGGGTCTAATCCTATTATGCAGCAGTCCAGTGACACTGCTATTTCATCTAAGAAAATACCCTTTCTCACATTGGTAATGACATAACAGGGTCACAAAATCAATAAAGTTTGAGGGCGTGTTCTATATAGTAGATAATATTTGTCTTTAAGGACAAAAGTTCTGCACGGATGTTAAACTAACATCCGTGCAGAACTTTTGTCCTTAAGTATAATTTGTATCTTAACATTCCGTGGGCATTTTGGCTATTTCAGAAAGTCAGAAAAGCTCGCTAAAGCTCGCTTTTATGACATCTTTCATTGAACCATAATTAGATACTAATCATATGAATTGAGACTCGCAAAGATGGTGCTCAAAATATTTTCCCAGAGCGAACACTACGTCCAGCATGTGCATCCGGGCAGTCTGGGCAGGTCTTTTGTTATTCGCACTTAATGTGAATGGACCCAGAGGAATGGACAGGCACAAAATGTAGCAGCCAGACTTCACAGATTTACAGACTGGTTTGAGTATAAGCTCTTTCCAGATACGTTAATGTACGGAACAACATTTGTGACTGCCTGACTTCCCGGACACAATTTTAATAAGCCCTTTTAAAATAGGGTAAACTCTTTAAGGAAAGAACCCATTTGATAAGGGAGGTAAAATGAAAATGACAGAGTTGCTTCCCCCGAAATAGTAACCATTCCCCTTAAATAGTAAAGCAGCCTTTCTGCTGTTGCAGCTCATGCAATTCTGATTTATTTTGGCAGGTTGTTACCAAACTGGTGGAGGAGTACCCGGAATTGAAACTGGTCTCAGCCGAATGGTTAGATGACTGTCTTCAGAGAAAGAAATGTTTACCCACGGAGAACTATGAGTTGTGTTAACATATGAGCTTTTAATTTATCTTCGATGTGTAGCTAAGTTACTGTCGACAGAAAAAAGAGATTGGCAGCGAATAGTTTTGAGAGGAAGTATGGTTTAGATTAGTTGCTAGAAGGGTTACTTTTAATAGAAAAGATACTAAAATGAAATTTGAATAGTAACTGTCCAGGTGAAAGGAAAAGGTTTAAGCGTGAATGAATTGTTACATAGGTAGTTAGTTAAGAGTGTGCAGAGAATTATATACCTGTCATGGGGGTTGTACTAGCTGGGTAAACCCATACGTGATACACGCGTAGATATACCCTATGACATATAAGGTGATAGGCACAGATTGTTTGAAACAGATATTTGCGTTTAGTATTTCTGTGATAGTTTAACAATAAATTATTTAAATGTTTGGCATAATAACAGGAGAGGTTGTGGGTTGAAGCGAGAGTGAAACAATTGCAAAATATAGGAAAAATATTTACAATACGAGGATATGGTACTAAATAAAAAGCTGGTTTCTATGTCATCAGCTGGAAGCAAATGTTAGAACCTGTATCCTGCTGAGAACGTGTATTATCAAGAATTTCACATAGCTGAATCATATTGAATTAAATAGTATAGTCTACCTCTGTCTGAAGGTCTAATGTTAATATGGTTACCCTTAAGTATCCGAAATAACAAACTTTAAATATCATATTTGACATAACCGCACAGCCTGTCTACCGGAGTGAAGAGGCTAAAGCAAAGCATGCATTCGTTATGCACTGTTTACATTGTTAATGGATAGTGCGAGATGCTAAAATTAATAAATGCAGGGTCAAAGAATACTTCTGATATTTCTGGAGGAGCATATTCATGAATTTTATTTGCATATGTTCACACATGGTAAAAAATAAATGTTAACATATTGACCGACAGAATGATGTTAAAGGAAAGTTTCCTATGCATGACTGACGATCGTCAGCAAAGTTCAGTATAATTTTTTCAGTGAGTGCATGAGTTCTTATTTGAGCCGCGACACGACAAAACCAACAAAGTGGCATGTGCGCTCAGCGAAGACTTAGATCAGCCTGGGCATCCGCCCAGTCTGATCAGAGTCTTTGCTCTCCGCATAGACTCTTAGCTAGCCGTAAAACATAAAGCACAGATTCTGATTGGGCTTGGCGGCTGCCAAGTCTAATCTGAGTCTTCGCTGGGCGCACATCCAGTTTTTTTGGTTTTGTCGTGTCGTGGCTCGTTATATCTGTGTCATTGACGAAAGAGTATAATTTAATCACATATTATCAGACATTGAAGTCTCCATCTTGTATGGGTTTCAGATCTCTCGATCAAATACATTTTTAAAAGATACATAGCAAAAAGATAAAAAGATACAGAGCAGAAATTTACCTTCCGGATTTAAAAAGCCGGAAGGTAAATATTTGCTTTGTATCTTTTTTTTTTGTCTTTACGAAGCATATACAAGGTAGTATCAGAATTACACTGTAGTGATTGTAGTCAGACTATCATCATACACATTTTAAGGGCCGGAAAAAAAACAACAACAACGAAGTACAGCAACATATTTATTCCAAAAATCGTTTGCTTAAGATTTGGGGTCTTTAGTAGTCAGTTGCTATATCAGATTTGTTTACTCAGCATGATTTTCCGTACTTTTGTGGACTGGAGACATGTTTTACAAATAATGATGAAATTTGATAGTTATTAGGGCCGCTGAAATATTACTTTGTATGATTGAGCTGAAAATGGTCCAAAAATATGACGCTTTTTCTACAGCAAAATATTACTCGTGCTGAGAGAGACACTCTACTATGTATATGCTGTCAAATAATTGTTAAATTACATGAAAAATAATCGCCAAACAAACCGGGAACAGTTTTATTGATTTGAGGACAGACCCTCAAGTGATTATATTCTAGACAGAAGCTGTTTTCTAAACGATGCTTTCATGTTTTTTATGAACAAATAGCTGTACTGCTTATGAAAGTCACAAGAGCAGAAAATACTGAACATTGAAAGATATGAAATTGGCAGGCATGAGTAGCAGATTGAATTAACTCATTTACAAAACTAGCAGATTGAATTAACTCATTTACAAAACTATAATCTGCAAAACCTACCAGTTCCATACTGCGCTTTTGAAGTTCCCTACACTATTAATTGTGATTTCGATTCAAAGGTTTAGAAGGGTGTTGTCCCCTGTTCTTTCCCAGCGGGCACATAACGTCAAAATGACATCGCCCTGACGTCGATGCATCGACGTCAGTGCGACGTCATTTCGACGTCATGTGCCTGCTGGGTTAGTAAGCCACATTGTGCGTTTTGACCTAACTCTTCTGCCCTGCCTTTAATTTGTTGCAGGCAGTTCCATTCATATTGTCACGTTTTTGCAATATGCATCCTTCTGTATGTAATAAAGACATTTTATTATTATATCTGTAAAACAATGGTGTGTATCCTGTTAGAAGGTGTTAATAAGCTTAGTTAACCTGTCTTTGATAATAGTAGTATCGGAAAATTGCCTCTTTCCAGGATAGAGTAAATACTAAAATAGTATGTTCACGAGGAACTATTTCAATTGGTTGGTTTGGGGTTAACGGCTCTTTGAGACAGTATTTCAGTCTACTTCGAGCCGTCTCTCAGAGAGAGGGAGAAAGAAGAGAGATATGATAGACGAGTGAAAAATATCCAAACAACCCCTGTCCGCACCAACTGCAAGCACAGTAGGTCATCGCCCCACTATCATCCAAACTAATATGACGCCCCGACACTGAAAGTTACACAGCACCATCGCCCAACCACACGACCCCCACAAGGAATTAAGTTGTATGTATACCTCCATGTTCTCCCGTCATTTTTACAAAAGGGAAGAACTTTTATGACTTCGTGTTTGCTTTCCTTGACGTTTTAGCCCTCCCTAAAGGGGATCTTCTGTTACAGTAAAGAAGTTGCTCCCGTTTAAGAGCTGACTTAACTGAGAAGGGAGGAAAATATGAAAATGGCAAATTGTTTCATTTTTATCCCCCGACCGAAAGGTTCGGGGGATATAGGGATGAGCCTGGCGTCCGTCCGTCCGTCTGTCCGTCCGTCCGTCCGTAAACACTTTCTTGTCCGCTCTATATCTTGAATACCCTTTGGAATATTTTCATGATACTTCACAGTTATGTAGAACAGGTCATGACGATGTGTCGCGTACAAGAATGGTAACTCTTGCTATTGTACTTTTTGAATTATCTCCCCTTTGGTGATTTTTTGGCAGATTCGTGTCCGCTCTGTAACTTGAATACCCTTTGGAATATTTTCATGATACTTCACAGAAATGTAGAACAGGTCATGACGATGTGTCGCGAACAAGAATGACAACTCTTGCTTTCTTACTTTTTGAGTTATTTCCCCTTGATAGTTTTAGGTGTGATTTTTTGGCAGATTCGTGTCCGCTCTATAACTAGAATACCCTTTGGAATATTCTCATGATACTTCACAGATATGTAGAACAGGTCATGACGGTGTGTCGCGAACAAGAATGACAACTCTTGCTTTCTTACTTTTTGAGTTATTTCCCCTTCATCATTTTAGGTATGATTTCGTGTCCGCCCTAAAACTTGAATACCTTTTGGAATATTTTCATGATACTTCACAGATATGTAGAACAGGTCATGACGATGTGTCGCAAACAAGAAAGACAACTCCTGCTTTCTTACTTTTTGAGTTATTACCCCTTGATGGTTTTAGGTGTGATTTCGTGTCCGCTCTATAACTTGAATACCTTTTGGAATATTTTCATGATACTTCACAGATATGTAGAACAGGTCATGATGATGTGTCGCGAACAAGAATGACAACTCTTGCTTTCTTACTTTTGGAGTTATTTCCCTTTGATGATTTTAAGTGTCCGCTCCATAGCTTGAATACCTTTTGAAATATTTTCATGATACTTCACAGATATGCAGAACAGGTCATGACAATTTGTCTCATACATGAATGATAACTCTTGCTTTTAGACCTAGTGAATTATTTCCCTTGGGTAGTTTGAGCTGCTGTTTGAGTCTCTACTCCATAACTGTACAACCCTGGCCAGCTCCAGAATTTGAATAACCGTGAACCTTTTAGAATATTTATGATCATGCTGTGATATCTTATCAGTGTTCCTAACTCTCTCTTAACCCTCCACATTCCCGTGCCCCCTCCCGCACCCCCCCCCCCCCCCCAAAAAAAAAATATTTTTTTCCAGATTTGGATTCTTTGTCCAAATTCACTTACTAGAGAGCTCAAAATTAGGTTTGTAGGGCTTGTACTATAGAACTTATTCACACATTTTGAAAGTTGAATGTATCGTATGCTATACATTTGTGTATATGGTGGCTGTTCGAGATATTACCTCTTTTTAGCAGTCAAGCATACTGTTTTAGTCTGAGTGTTAGATAATCATGCATCTGTTAACAGTTAATGTCAATCAGAAGCATAAAAGAACGACAATATATTACTAATATGTGTTTTGAAGTGCACCCTTTTTACCAAGGCCCATGGGGGTCTTCGGTCGGGGGATTTGCCATCTTCTCTGATGGCTATTTTTCTACGTGACCAGAGAAACGTCAAGTATACAAACTTTATTTGCCATGGAATGGAGCTATGGAAGGGTAAGAAGTGTATGCATTTGCAAACTGGAATTGAGTTTTTAAAGTTAGTGAAATGAAAAATGGGAACCAATTTGGAAATTTTCTCCATTTTGTCTCAGTTAATTTAGATTTTATTTCATATACCAATTTTACATGCATAATATTTTAGCCCAACCATAGCCATCAAAAATGGCACAATTGTGACAGTTCATATGCATTTTCATTTGCGTTTTCATATGCTTGCTAAGTTATTGTTTTATAGAACCATTTACATGCATAATATAAAAACCCAATACAACACATTTATGACAGTCAGCTGATTGATGTTTGGTGGCTTATGCATGTTGCTGAGGTTTACGTCCTTTCTTAACAGTATTTTATTTTTCTGTTTTGATATACCAGGAATTATACGGAAATTAAATTCATATGTGATGCACTCGTGACATTCAGGTTGTAAACGCTCTATCCAGTTCATACCTGGATAAACGTATCGGAGCCTGGCACCCCGCAGTCATTTATTCGGGACACTAGACGACTGTTCTTGAAGCATGTATATGTATGTAAAGTTTTTTTTTTATTTCATAGACTGTAGGTTAGTTTAATTATTAAGTCTGCTTCTGAAGGAAATACTAATATTTTAATTCATATGATTTGAAAAAATAGTTTTATTACTGGATTAATAGATCGTTTGCCCAAAACAGTCTCTGTCCCACTAACTCCTCTGTCAAAAACACAAAAGTACAAACTGAGCTAAATCCTTAGTAATATTGGTGACCAAAAGTGTTCAAACAGCTGACATGGAAATAGATTCTCATTCTCAAAACTGTGCATCTTATCTATGGCTATGTTTCGTTTCTGTCTCATTCGTTTCTGTCACATTTTATTCCATACTATATACTGTCGATGCGAAAACATGACTTGCTTCGCTTGAAAATGACCTTCTTAATGTGCATATTGTAAGTACTGAAATCAGTATGCGCCTCTGTAATGACTCATCAAGTGTTTCATTTCTCACTAAATAGATTCTGCAGTCCTCAAAGATGACATATGCGAAAATGAAAGACGGATCTCAGTTCTGATCGCGTTGTCATAAAATAACTTTCATACGACGCCAGTCGTAAACAGTACAGTTCATGTGCTGCATTACGAGAAACAGAAATGTTCTGGGAATGTGATGGTGGTATCCTGGCCCCGCAATTAAATTGCGGAAGGGCATTTAGGGTTTACCCTGTGTGGACGTATATGTGTGTATGCGCACGCGCGTGCGTGTGTGTGTTTCCACAATCGTTTCCGACCCATACCTTCGTCCTGCTTGGTGGAATTATTTTAAATGTTTGGCATAATTGATCAAGTGTCGCATGCAAGAATCTTGTCGCTAGCTGAAAGGTCATGGTCACGCTGCACGCTTAAACTTTGTGCATAGGCTATGGTGAGAATATGTTCTTTTCAGGCCCATAGCTTAGTCCTGCATTATCGGATAATTATAATTATTTCATATTTGCCGTAAATTATTATCGTGACAAGACAAGGTGTGTCGCATGCGAGAACAATGTCGCTAGCTTGAAGGTCAGTGTCACACTGCACATGTAAACTTTGTGCCTAGGCTATAGTGGAACTTGTTCGTGTTGCCCATAACTTTGTACTGCATATAGGGATTTCAAAATTATTTGGCATATATAATTATCATGACAAGACAATGTGTCGTGTGCAAGAACCATGTCACTAGCTCAAAGGTCAGAGTCACGGTTTGCACTTTAACTTTGTGCATAGGCTACAGTGAATCATGTTCGTGTCTGGCCCATAACTTTGTCCTGCATGGTGCATGGTTGGGGTTTCAACATTATTTGGCACTTTTGAGAAGGCGATGTAGCGCATGAACCATGTAGCTAGCTTGAAGGTCAAGGTGACTCTGCACACGTAAACTTCGTGTATAGGCTGAAGTGGAAACATTTGTGTGTCCGGCTCATAATTTTGTTCTGCATGGTGGGATTTAAAAATTATTTGACATAACTAATTGTCATGACAAGACGATGTGTCGCGTGCAAGAACCATTTTCCTTGCTCAAAGGTCAAGGTTACATTTTGCACTTAAACTTTGTGCGTAGGCTACAGTGAAAACCTGTTCGTGTCTGGCACATAACGTTGACCTGCATGGTGGAATTTCAAAATTACTGGACAGGACGATTTGTTGCGCGCAAAGGCCATGTTACTAGCTTAGAGGTCAAGGTCACAGTGCGCATGTAAGCTATTTGAATAGGCTAAAATGAAAATATGTTCGTGTCATATTCTTGTCCGAGGTTTGACTGCAAAATAAATGTAGCTAACTTATTAATGGTCCCTTGATTTTTTGCTTTTATATTATACCAGTCTGCCTATATGAAGCTAGTTATCCTGAAAGTGCCATCACCTTAATCCTTATTCAAAGCACTAGGCGGAGACATCCGTGTCCGATGAACACATTTCTAGTTCAGTTTATGTCGTAACGGAGTCCCCCGATGCTAACAGTCCCTATAGCTTAATATCCACCCCAGGTTTGTGGGAGTGTAATATTGTCATGCATTAAAACCGATAAACCACAAGTGGATCGTCACTTGGACAACGATATGCAGTAACGCCCATGACAAGTGTGTCGTACATATAATTGCAAACCTTTGACCGGCGAATGAAATGATTGTGTCATAGGGTTAATAGAATTCTGCAACTGTGCTTTTACTTATCTCGTTTTCATGCATTAAATTCAGTTGCAAAATGTGATAAGATGTGCCATACTGCTGACTAGAACTTATGCTGCTTAACTGGATAATGGTTGATAATGATGCCAGATATGCTTATTAGTGCCATAAACACATGTATTGGTAATAGTAGAATATTTGCTAAGCTTTATAATAAATTATATCATTATTTTATTACACAGGCTGATTGAACTTTGTACTTTTAGTAGAACCAAGTATTGTATCGTGTTTTCCCATGTTACTTTGCGCGGAGGAATATAGTTCATTGTGTACCCTTGCATAATAAATCGGCCTTCTTCAACTGTTACAGAACTTTATGTTTTCAAACATCATATACTGACAATTTGTGAAAATATTATCCTGTACTGATACTATTTTATGTTTCCAACGCGACATCTGACTGCGACAGTAAGATTATGATACTTTGTGCAACCAAGCATTGTATATAGTTCCAGTCACATGGTCGCGACACAGGATTATAGGAGGGGCGATCGTTAAATAATAAAAACACCTGTGTTGGTTATTAAGTTTTGTACTCAAATAAATAACATGGGTATTACAATAAAGGGTCTTGTGAACTTTCGAAATTGAACTTTTAAAATGGTACTACAGCAGCGTAAGAAACGAAGGGTTGATAATTTAGAATGAGATTCTTTGTAAGTTTGATTTTGGCTTTACAAACAGATACGTATGATATCAGATTGTTTTTAAAATCTAGAATTTTGGGGCTATTTGACATTTTTACTGAATGTATATGTTATTTATCGATTGCTAAGTACAGACCCCGCTTTGCCGGTCTTTCGGATGAGACTTTTAGCCGAGGCTCTGTCTCCGTATGACCCAATTGTTGGTGGGACGTTAAACTCGAGTTCACTGTTAAGTACAGAATACTATTGGTTATTATACCTGGTCCCGAGATTATAAAACTTTTTTATGCTTAACTCAGCAGAGCATGAAATTTTCTCTGCTGATAGATATGAAAATGCCAACTAATATTGGCATTTTTATATTCATAAGCATAGGAAATGTCATACTGAGCTATAATGAGCAGGAAAACAACTGAGCTTATCAATAATTGGCTATTTATTAGCAGGTAAAATTTCATGCTCAACTGAGTTGAGCACGAAATAAGTTTTATAACCTTGAGGCCAGGACCGCCTGTTCCAATGCATTGATACTTGGTGTGTCAGGCCCAAGTCACGTCATATTTTGCTGGATCAGAACCCTTATAGTCAGTATTTCTGCCAGATTTTAGAGCAGGCCATGAATAACTGTATTATATTTAGTATCTGAGACTTGCATCTAGCCAACACGCCACCACAAACTTTCATATGTTCTTTGTCTCTTTCCAGCAGCATATGAAACACATAAGAACATATAAGCTCGCAGTTATTAAAAACTATACCCCAATAATTTAACGGTATTGTTGCCATCGCAACACTTTCTTAAACAATACTCCGGATTTGAGTATTTGTCGTATGTAAAATATATTTAGAAGATTGTTAAACCACATTACTAATGAGTTACATTCGTATTTTCATTATATCTAATGGTCGCCCCTTGCAGTACTTTTATGTTACAAAACACAGTATTAACGGGGATAGTGATGTATATTTTCCAAACATGTTATTCAGTTGTTGTGTTATATAGATTTGAAACTGCAGGAATGGTTAGTTGTATATATGTTGTACAGGCTGCGTTCAGAAGGTTCGGTATGAAATAATGCCACCCCACAATTATGTTAGCTATTTATTTGCTAAGGATGGTGAGAGAAGGCACATAAACCACAATTCGCTTTTTATGGATTCAAATGGTATCGGAAACTGTTCAATTTCACTCACATATAACACTTGATTTGGAAATTGCATGTTCTATCAAGTTTCTTCAAGAAGACCAGATTGACTGACTCATCACTATTATTAAACCCTTCCTATAAATACTAACTGAAAAAAAGAATGGTGGTCGTTGCAAAACAAAAGAAGAAAAAATACCAATGAGTGTGAGCCCTAGTGGAACAATTTTACAGAAGACCGAAACACTCAAAATGAGCTTCAAGACTGTTAGCTTGAAATATCGATGGCATTGTTTCATTATATAATCCTCCATCAGAAAAATGATGATCATTCATGCTTTGTAAAGCAAAGAGCATATACAAAAATTCGTTCAGTCAAAAGTGTTATGAGTGGGACTGTCAGTACTTGCACTTGCAATGTGTTTAGACGAGTTTTTCTCAAATAATGATATATATTTTTAATCAATCAGTTTTATATTTAAAATTGTGAAAAATGTCATTCTTTAGTGGCAGGGATATATGCTGAGATTCATGATGTTTTTCTCTTCATCTATTTGTATTTTCAGCTTGTAAATTTAAGTAAAGTCTCACTATCTGTTTTGTAGTTTTACATCTTTTTACTAATGATTCAAGAATAAATCAATTGATTCAATTTTTGTTCTTTTTCTTCTCCACATATTTATATTTTCATATATAATTTTACCCTTCTGGACTCGTATTAAATATTTTGCAATACGGCTTCTCAATCATGCATTTCCACGCATTTTCATTTGCGGATCGAAAGGTATGTGCTAGAACTCTAGCTTTTAATAATAACTTCTTCAAAGGGTCCTGGAAAATGTTCTGTCTACTGATCTTGCATGATTTTTTTTCTAACTGCAGTACTGGAAGCAAAACAAAACAAAATACAGAGAGAAGAACTCTGAGCGCTTAATTTCGGTTACTAGTATGTCAAGCTTGTTTTATGAAAGAAAGTATGTAAGTGGAAAAGTGAAAACTTGCTTAAATCAAGAAAATAATTGAACAAATGCTAAGAAAACTTATTTTCTTCATTGGAGTGAAATATCCTGAAAAGAGAGATACTGATATTTTGATTTTGGTAATCCTTGTTCCGTGGGTAGTGACTTAGTATGAGGTAATTGTAGCGATAATAAAGTATTGTAGAAATTTGAAAAGACATCTGAAAACGAAAGGACCGGAATAAGAATACGCAAAGCGAGATGGCTAGATGGATGGAGGATATTATATATCCCAAAATAATTAACTCCAAATATTCTATATTTATGATTTTTTCCCAAATACTTTGAAATTTATTCTAGATAAATAATTTGTATCCCAAAGTAAACGGCAATTCATTCAAATAAAATAAAATCCAACTTTGTATGCTGTCGTCAGATAAGTACATGTATCATATATCTATTTTACCTATGTTCTATTTTAAACCACAAAACTAAACAGGAAGTAAAGTGGACAGCTAATTTGGTGACCACACAGCTGGAAATACAAAAAAAAAAAAAAAAAAAAAAAACACAAAAAAAAAACAGCATCCGCATTAGAAGTTTCCCCCTTGAAGCAGTCAGTAAATGGATTGATTTCATTGCAAAAGCAACACACTTTCCGTCAGGAGATTTTTGTGGCGGAAGATATCATTTTAGTTAGAATTGAAAGTGGTTAAAGTATCCAAATCATAAGTCCGAACTCGTAAGTCATATGAGCATTGAGAATTCCGGAATATTTTAGATACACAGACATGGACCAAAAATAAAGGTGTTATCAGGTGCTTTCGAGTAGTAAGCATCACCAGCCAATTATAATACACCCGCCATATCTACGTATCTGTGGAATAAGTCAGTAGAAATGAAAGTCGTATTAAAGTCTTACTAGGCTTCGGCTGAGGCCATCAAAGTCGGAAATAAGTTTGGAAACGGCCACATTGTAGGGACAAACGAGGTCATGGTGTCTCTGATAACACTTTTTAACTGTTGACACAAACTTCACTCTTTGATAGCCCTTTGTCAACAAGGTGTCGTCTATCAACACAGTCTTGATATTTGAAACATGCTCTAGCATAGCGGATTAGCTGAGAGACATGAACTTCGTACGCAAGTGCGTATTGAGGAAACCGAGTTTGAGAGACTGTCAAGACTGACTTTGAGCATCCGAACAAATGAGCTGCAACACGAGAAAACCGACAAAGTGGTTGTGCGCCCAGCGCAGACTCAGATCAGCCTGGGCATCCGCCCAGTCTGATCCGAGACTTCGCTGTCCACATGGCGGTAGCTCAGACCCATAGCTACTCTTTAAGCGCTGAGCGAAGAATTTGATCAGACTGGGCGAATGCCCAGGCTGGTCTGAGTCTGCGCTGGACGCACAACCACTTTGTTGGTTTTGTCGTGTCGCGGCTCATTAATGAACATACGAACTTTGATAAGTTCAAAAGTACTTCAGAGGTTGTCGGGGTGCGTAAGACAGGAAAATTTAGATGAAAAATGTCTAAGTTTATGACTTAAATTTGAACACTGTATTACAATAAAATATTACTCGTGCTGTGAGAGGCACTCAACTATGTATATGATGTCAAATAATTGTTAAGTTACGTGAAAAATAATCGGTTTGTTGATTGGAAGATCGGCTGTTTGCACAGAAGCGTTCTTTGGAAGCTTTATGTTTACATGTGCAAATATCTCGTCTGCATGATGGGAAAAGAAAAAAACGATTATTACAAGACAGTTTATGTTTTCAGACTAAATGAAGTAAATATTTCATAGCCCTGTTAGGCAAAATTATAATCTAAAAGTGTGTATACGATGCCTTCTTATTTATGTAACAGCAATGCTAAGTCAAAAGATCCCTGTGAAGACTTGTTGAAGACCTTTTCAAATAGCACTGGTTTTAAACTTTTGAGGTTTAGCGCCACTGAAGAACTTAAATCAGAATGCACCTTTGGTCCTTTTGTAACATTTGCACCCACCTACAGATTTGGTGAGTTTCTGTCAACATTTACCTTTTCAGATGGAAATGAAGTCGCAAGCAATTTCTCAAGAAACCGCAATTTTCATAGACTACTACACGGACCGCAACATCTACAGAAAATAATCTTGCCTAAAATAGACTTTTTTGTTCTGCTTATGATACTTTAATGAGCTTGTTTAACAAGTATCCCAATACGATCTTTCATTTCTCGTGATTTGTTCATGTTTTGAAGACCAAATTAGTAGCTGTGTGAAAAGACTGAATAATGTGCTGAGATAGATCTCAAACTGAAAACTCGGGGGATTTCAGTTATGAAAGCTTCTCACCGACATAGTGGTATGAAAGAGAAATATTTCATCAAAAGAAAACCAGAAATGCTGCTTACATGGCCAAGACAGGATTCGTATTGCCATTTCTGAGAAATGTTTTAATGTTCCTGGTGTAACTGCATGTATTTAACAAAAAATAAAAATAAACAAATAAGAATAAATAAATAAATAAATAAATAGAAAATAAATAAAGTGAATAAATAAATAAATACATTAATAAAGATCACATTGCATTTGAAAACTGTTAAAATTTATTCCAAGCAGCATTTCCATATTTCATGTACACAACGTTTTTTTATATTCAGATCAAGTAATTGCACCAAAAAATTACATCGGCGTTCGTGCGTATGAACAGTCTACAGAATACAGCACCATTCAAAATGCAATCACATCTACACTATCATTCATTCTCGCACAACTTTTATTTCATTTAAATTATTTTTAGTGTATATGCATCTTGTCTACATTTATGACTTCAATTGCTAATAGGAGCAGATTGATCAAAGAACAGAAAACTTATTACATTCGAGCCGCGACACGAGAAAACCAACAAAGTAGTTGCGCGCCCAACGCAGACTCAGATCAGCCTGGGCATCTGTCCTATCTGATCAGAGTCTTCCCTATGCGCATAAAGGGTAGCTAAAGGTTTTGTCTACCTCCATGCGGACAGCGAAGACTCTGATCAGACTGGGTAGATGCCCAGGCTGATCTGGGTGCGCTTGGCGCACAACCACTTTGTTGGTTTTGTCGTGTCGCGGCTAATTTGTTCCCGAAAGGAAGAGAAATCATTGATTTGTATAGTGTCTGTGTAAGTCTTGATTGTATTCTCGGCACAGCCAATAATAGTTTCACTTTTGTTCCACGTTTCACACGATTTCATTGGTCAAATAACGCGTATGTCAAAATTTAGCCAATAATATCAAAGGTCAATGAATATTTAATCATCGGGTTTTCCCGGTGTACTGCACTGCTTGAACACTAGCACTCTGTCAGTTGTTAATTCAAAATGGTTTTCTTGTTTGTAAATTTACAATGGAAATTTTATCGAAAACAGACGCAGATAATCAAAACTTTCTTTTTTTCAGTGTAGATCTACTTTCGATTTCTACTTTTGGTTTAATACACACAAACAACCATTGCATCATGTTGGTAGCTGTTTTCTCAAGATTGACCGCGGTCCAATTGGACAGCTCAATCTTGAGATAGGTCATTGGCGCTACCTTGTCAAAATTACGGTTGCAGGTGCCTGCCTACGTAGCTCACTTGAGTCATATTCATGAAAGTTATTGTCAACTCCTCACCGAGTGACATATTACGAAACACACTTCCATTTAATCTGCGCCGATTATCCTTGGTGGATAATATACGATATATATAAGTGTATGTGAAACCTCAGGAAAGCATATCTTCACAATATTATTATTATGTTCACTAGAAGAAATCGTCCTTTGCGTCATAAGACGAATAAATATTGATGTCCAATACTCAGAGGCCCCAGCTGAGGATGTAAGTGGTCCCTTAAGTGCATTCCAGAGACAATTAGTGTAAATATTAATAGCGACCTTCATAGGTATGACAATTTAAACATTAATAATATCAACATGCCTTTAAGGTGAGTTTAAAAACTGCCAATTCTATTGTTTTTTCATCCTGAATGATTAAACAGGGTGTGCTACGTAATGGGATGATACAGTTACCATTTTAGCTCACCTGAGCCGAAGGCCCCTAGGGAGCTTACAGGATAGACAGGTGACGTCGTCTGTCGTCCGTCCGTCTACAATTTCACACGACCACTGGGCTGATTGTAACCAAATTTCATATAGAGCCTATTGAGCTTGGGGAAAGAAATATTGTCCAAATGGTTTGGGTCACATGACCAGCATTGCCGCAACGCCCATATATGGTAAAACGATTTATCGATCTTCTCCGAAAATCAACAGACCGATGGCAATGAAACTTGGTATGTAGCATTGAGTACTCCAGTACTAATAAGACTTTAAAAATGATGACCCGGGGTTTACTTTGATCTTTTTACGACAAAGTCAACTTTACTTCCTGGTGCTTTTATATGGGAATTAGCTAGAACATAAAATTTCATGGAAATCGTTGAAGATTTTGGCCTAAAAATCGTATATACATTCATCTTAATGAGTACAAGATGATTTGTGAATACAAGAGGTCATGGTCATTCTCATATTTAGACGATTTCAAATACCTTATCAAAAAAAGTTCAAAAGCTACTGGGTCTATTGTAACCAAATTTTATATAGAACCTCCTGGGGTTGAGGGAATCAAAATTTGGTCCTCTTTGCTTTTTGATGCTTTTTTTATATTGGAAAATGCTAAAGCATAAAATTTCATGGAAATTGTTTAAGATTTTGGCCAAAAAATTCGTATAGTCCGTTATCTTAATGAGTATATGAAATTTGTGAGTACAAGAGGTCATGGGCATTTTTTACCCTTGAACCAGGTCTATAATGGTCATTTTTTACCCTTGAACCAGGTCTCTCATATTTCGACAATTTCAAACATCTCAAAAGCGACTGGGCCAATTGAAATTAAATTTCATATAGAGCTTCCAGGATTTAGGCAACAGAAATTTGTTAAAACGGACCAGGTCACATAACCAACATGGCAGCCGTGCCTATAAATGATAAAATCCTTTAAAAATCTTCTCCAAAACCAACTGACAGATGGCCTTGAAACTTGTATATGTGGCATTGTTGACCCGAGAACTACCAAGATTGTTCAAATAATGTCCTTAGGTTGACCTTGACATTTGTACGACAAGGTCAAATTTGCTTTCTGGTGCAATTATATGGACAAATGCTTAAACATAAGAGTTCATAGAGCTTGTGGAAGGTTTTGGTACAAAAGTTGATAAATACAGTCAATTAAATAAGTGCATAAAATTTTCGACTAATAGAGGTCAAGGCAATTCTTTGATCATTAACCGATGTCTCTCATATTTTGACAGTTTCAAGCTTTCAAGTTTGTTCAAATGGCCTATGACCTTTTTACAGAGGTGAGCGATTCCGGGCTTCGTGGCCCTCTTGTTACATTTCGTTATTGTAAAACTTTATTTTGGTTGGCGCCGCGTGAAAAAGAGACTTTAAACAAATCAGCCTGTGCATCAGGGCAAACTGATCAGAGACCCCAGCTTTCACTTTTTAGATACCCTAGATTCGCCAAAAAGGAAGACTGATCAGACAGGCCAGTCTTCGCCTTGGCTATTCGCGCACGCTTTACGATAGGGGTTTCGCGGCTCGCTTCATCCAATCACTCGGACTGCCGCCCTTTCATCCAGTCACTCGGACTATAACATCAGCATGCTGATCATTCATCAGTCAGAGTCTTAGGCATGTTGAAATATGTAATAATGCTGATTCGCTCCACCCTTCTTATATGCCTCGTATGTCACTTGACCTGGGTAAAAAAAGGATTTGTTATAAGTTATGTAAAATATCATAGTCATAATGTATATAGGCCATGTCACTGATTTCTTTGCACGAAAATAAATTAAACTGGAGCACAGGTTAAGTTGTGATAAGCAGTTCGCTAAACTAGGCATCTGATTTAAAACGGGGTATTTTCTCAGTAAATTGAACGATTTTATGTTTTTTTGTTTTTTTTTATTCGTACATTGTAACAAAGATATTTGTCAGTTTGTTGCGTGAAAACAGCGATGCGACAACATCTGGAAGCAATTGATTCATCTTCAGGGCACTGTAAGCCTTCTCGTGAAGAAAACGAGTATCTGTTAACGGTGAAAACACAAGCATGCTGTACATAAAAGTCTTCTTGAAGACAATACTGACCCTTATTATTGTTGTTCAAGATTGATACTTTTTTTTCTCGCGACCTTATCTAGTACGTATAACCTTTAATATTCGACGATTGCAGTAAATTTTAAGCGGTCTTATAAACGAGCCGCGACACGAGAAAACCAACAATGTGGTTGTGCGTCCAGCGCAGACTCAGATCAGCCTGGGCATCCGCCCAGTTGGATCAGACTCTTTGTTAAGTGCTCAAAGGGTAGCTAAGGGTCTAAGCTACTTCTATGCGGACAGCGAAGACTCTGATCAGACTGGGCGGATGCCCAGGCTGATCTGAGTCTGCGCTGGGCGCACAACCACATTGTTGGTTTTGTCGTGTCGCGGCTCAAACGATCTGTCAAATTAAAGTCCAAAACACAAGAAAAGACTCAAATCATGCGTAAACATGAATGGTAAAAACTGAACATTAGCTGTTTCTTCCAGTAAATTACAATGATTTAGCTCCTTATTTTTAAGTTAATAGGGAAGTTTGTACCGATTAACACCCATTACTTTCCGTCGAGTACGAGATCAATGATTCGGCGAGTATAAATGTTTATTTACAGATCTTTTTTAAACGAAAAAATAAAAATAAAAATAAGAACCAAATATACTACCGTTTCACCATTTCACTATAGGAAAAAATATGAAAGTACGCGGTTCCTTGTATGGAATTCGGTTTGAACGCATTTTGTAAGAAACCCGCTAAAAATTGACAAAAGTTCACGAAAGACATGCACGGTAAACCGAATGAGCAGCTGTTTCTCAAGTAGGTGACCATTCAGCTAGCCTAATCAAAACAGTAGCAACGTCTGTTTTTACCTACTTTTCATTTTAAACTGCATACAAATTTAAGGAGTAACTACACTTCAGGAACTGACTGAATCAGATTCATAACCCTATCCCCAACATTAAAGGGAAAGATTTACAAAGACATCCCAACAAACAATAAATTACAAGTGATAAGCCGAGTCTGCAGCTCTTTCCCAAATAGGTGGCAACTCAGCTATCTTAATTGAACTAAATAATTTAGACCAACAGAAAGGTTACAACAGACTAAGCAAATTATACGAAAAACATTTAACGACTATTATTACCTATTTTCTATTTTTATTATAGAAGGGTTAAAATGAGAACGCAATAAATTAAACAGCACCGAACATAAAGCAAATGCAACCGCAACGAAAGTACCGCCTTGGGACGGTCAGTAATAACTATTGTGGGGGGGGGGGGGGGGGGTTAAACCGGTTTTACTGGCCCAAACCTTCACCCTCACCCTCCGCCGCGGTGCACACAATTGGTTGGTAGTTCGGTTCAAAACAAAACAAAACAGAACGCAGAAAGGGCAGCTATTCAGACATAACAACATGCAACACCGTGAAACCACAACAGAATTACCGCTTTGGAACCGTTAGTAAAAGAGCACTGGGTGCTGGGGTTGGGGGGGGGGGGGCTTCACCTAGTTTTACTGGATCCAAACCTAGCCCTTTGTTTAAACCTGTTTGATTGCTTATATCCCTGTAATCACATGCCAGATCCATTTTATATTTAGATCATGATACCCCAATACTATAACCTTTGATATGGAATAATTTATCTTCTGAGTCGGCCACCCATTGTGGGGCAAGGCGTCTGTATTAACCGTTGTCTTATAGTGTAGGTATAATTGAAATGGAGCCTTTAATATGAAGCAAGGCTTACTTTATGAATGTGAAATATAGTAGTTCATACATGTATCACCTGGATGAAACAATTGCTCTAAAGTTACGGTCACAGACTTGAAAAGTTGTATAAGATTTGCATTAAACTTTTGTGTAGGTCAATTTATTATACGTGAGACCTAGCTCACTTGCTCTTGTTTAAAATTAGCTTTCTACGTGATGCGGTTCGGGCTGTTATTTTGCTAAAATCACTGGAGCGTAAACTGGAATCTTTATGCACTGGTCCACGACAGAGTCAGACTCTATTTCGAAGAATTATTGAGAAACAAAGCGTTTATAACGATTTAACGGACTGACATTAGTGCAGTAGCATAATACGTCATGTTCTTCAAACGAATATTAAAAAGTGCAGTATCTTATAGTTCTGGAACAATGCATGAGTATATAGGAATGTATTTGATTCACTGGGACCTTACTGGACATTAAAATCCCAGTGATTCACAAACATTCCTATACACTCATGCATTTTAACGAGATATGTGCTGCGAAAAATGCCCCTATGTTCCAATGACAAAATGTAAGTTAATCTTTCCTCCTGTCTAGTGTTGACGCCCTTACCGTGTTTTACCTTTTCTTGCAGTTAAATAGCAAGGAACAATTATGTCCAGTGGACTATTCTATCCTTATCAAATGGATGAGTCCATTTGTCAGTAAACGGGTGTCTGGTTTAGATTATTTTTATCATTTCTATTTTACCCTAAGGAGAAATGTCCATTTGTCTTTTGTAAATAATGTAGGACTCGCTGATCAGAGCCACACTTTACAGCTTCTGACTTGGGTCTGCACTGTTCGCCTACGTTCTATTTATGAAAAGCTTGGCATTAATGGGTTTGCTTGAAGTTTACGAAAGAAAAGCGTGCAGATATTTGACTGACAGCGAAAGTGTAACCGGTCGTTATCTTGTGAGTGGATTAGATTAAAGTAAAGAAAATGTCCAGGAAACTGAAAACAGTTTATTACATTCGGTTTATGGTAAGAATAATAATCTATACTGTATATATTTGTTAACTTGTTTTATTTTTCTTTTTTCTTATTTCATTCCGTAGCTAATTAAATTCCATGTTTGGGAGCCCATTGACAAAACACGGACCAGTCATGGACTCACGGACCAATAGAAAATTAGTATGGAATTTGGTCCGTGAGAAGTTAGTTAACCTTAAATTAGTCCGTAAATTGGTCAGTTATCTCAATGAACAAATTATGAGGCTGAAAGGTTGGGTGGTGTAGTCCGTGATCCGTGAACTGGTACGTTGATATCTATGGCGAACTCTCGACGCAACGTTATTGTTCAGAGGCCGTATTTATAAAACGACTTAATTCGTTGCTATGGTGTTGCTAAGGCTAAATCTCTATGAAAGAGATTCCCTACAACTATGAAATTTGCTCTGGAGGTACAGTCTTTTTAAGGCTGTTCCTCCAGAGCAAAGTTCATAGTTGCAGGGAATCTCCTTCATAGAGATTCAGCCTTAGCAACACCATAGCAACCACTTAAGTGGTTTTATAAATACGGTCCCAGGTCCGTAAATGGTACGTGAGGTAAACTGAGGAAGAGTCCGTGCCATAAATCAGTATCTGGCCCGTAATGAACTCCATATGAGAAATAGTCCGTGAATGATGTTCGTGTATAGTCCGCAAAGTTGATGTGTTAGCGGTCCGTGACGTTGGTCCGGAAATGTCCGTGACGTTGACAGGTTATCTGTCCATGACTTTGGTCTGTTAAAGTGGTCCGTGAAAAAACACGTACATATATGAAAAGTCAGATAAAAAGACAACAATGCATTAGTTTAATTAGTTTAAGACCTGCAGTCCAAACATTTTATTACTTTCGAAGATCGTATTTGCCTTTGAGTTTGGGTAATATTCTTACAACATGGATGAAACCAATATTTACAGACTGTACAGTGTACATGTAAACATAAAGCCATGTTCCGTCATCCGACATGTGCAAAATATTGAAATGCCTGTAACTTTTAACAAAGACTGTTTGACAATAGCTAGTTTTCTATGAGGAAAAACAGTAATATTTTAATTCTCAAGTGCCTGTCATGCCTTCGCATGGCAGGCACTATAAATGTAACGCCACTAGGATCTATTCCATGAAGTATACTGACCATATTTGCAATGGCATAGACGCCACAATCATTTCCATTGGTCTGTGTTGGGCATTTCATATGTCGTACAAGATTTTAGGTAGGGGGGAGCACATAATCTTTGCTATTGCTCTTTCAGTAGCAGTTGAAAGATATGTGCTTCCGCTGCTATCATACAGGTTGACAATACCAATGCCGCAATTGAAATTTGAGAAACTAATCCAGTGTAGTCCGCCTTCATTAGGATGGGTGTTGATCAGCTGAACAAATCTTCCAGATACTGGCTGAAACTCGGGTTTTGCTGCGTAAAGCACAGATTGCATACCCTGCTCGTGGGGAAACTGCTGCCTTAATACAGCTGGCTTGCATCCATGATAGTGTCATTCAGCCACCCATTGTCAAAGCTTCGATATATTCGTCTTTTATCATCCTGTGATAGGTTATAGTGGAGCAAATATGTTGGGCTATCTTTCATGGGGGTGGTCTACGGAGTGTAACATTTGTTGTTGTATATCAAAATGACCGCCTGGGTCTATAGATATCAAATTCAGCGTTTGCCACTTTGGCAAACCTTGCATAACTCTGCAGTGGCCAGTTATTTACGTTACCCCGTTAGATTTTTAATATCAAACATATTTATTGAGGTCAATAAGAAATGTGTTTAAACAATATAAATGTATCAATTATTAATATTTTCTGCAAGAATGATTAATATGCTATAAATTAGGCTGCTTAGAAAACGGTTCAGAACTTCTGTGCTGTTATTTTCGTTACAACATATTATGCACCCCCCGAAAATTTAAAATGTAATTTAGGATGTTGTTTTTACAACTAATCTATGATCAAATTGTCCAAACTTTTTCAATTTTTTCAATTTTCTAATTGTCCCGTTAAATACCTTTCTAACAAAACAAACGTGAGACCTCTAGCTTCTATACTTTGTCAAATATGTACTGTTGAACATGATTACACCCATTCCCTGTTGGTGGGTGCAAAGACATTTTCCCACAATTGTTCGTACAAAAAAACGGTTACTAAGTTATTTTAAACTGACAAATTGGGGCTGTTGAAATAAGATCATGTAATACATGATATAAAACAACAGTTCACATTTTTGTTTTGACCTGACAAGTCATATTTTAACCATAGTAACGTACTCGACAAATTTAAATGTTTGAGTAAAGCATAGATCATTCCCACCACGAATATACCTTTTTGAAATTCTGACTTTTTAACAACACAGTTGTGATGGCAATTCATGTAGTTGTTATTTATTGTAAAATGAGAGTTTCATCGCCTACTTAGACAGAAAACAGTGTTATTTACATGACTTGCAAAGCTGAGATTGTCCTGATGTTCAAATGAAGCATTTGTGAATTAATCTGTACACGGAATATCTATATATTTTATTACTAGCCTAATGAATTTTAAACAAAGCCAAAAGTTTCAAACTAGCTAATCATAACTTACAGTTTTGTACTCAGAAAGGTAACGTTAATAACCTTTATTTTTAAACAGTCTCCGAGATTTAATATTACTACTGCCAAATATGTGTACGCTTTATAACTTTGAGTTTAAATAAAAACCTTTTTTGAAGGCACCTTAGACTGGTTTAAGGATACCCAATGTAACTCATTATTGACAGCTGCACGGCGGAGCATCAGTTTTAGTGTATCGATGTTATAGTTTGTGTTGTCCTCTTATCTGTTATCTTCAAAAATCAGTTTATTTCATCGGCATATTTGTCATCATTCTGCCATATATAGAAAAGGACAGAAATGGTGAAAATAGGCGTTTGTGTGACTAATTATGTTTAGTTAAGGCTATCTTTGTGATCATTTGCATGGGCTGGATGTTTACTTGGCTAGTATCATCTGACTACTTGTCTTAAAACTTTATGCCGCTATTTTTAGGTATCGCGAGTGGAGTGTTTCACAGAAAGAATCAATTCCTGATTGCTGCATTTTTACCCTACTTTTACTGTTTTGACCTTATCCTTTAAAAAAGCAATATATAAAACCAACGTTTATTATTATCTTTTTTTGCCTAAAACATACAGTTTCATCAAAGTAACGTATATAACAGGTTAAAAAGTATGAGTGATTTTATTCTACTGCAGCAAGTGTATTTATCATGAAAAGTTCCGTCCTACCTCATCTTATTGAAAATTATGTTTGAGAAAATCTAGGCTCATTCTGAGTCATTTTGAAAAACGGAATTTAGCTGTAGCTGGTGCTAGGGGCGCAGTGGCATTGTTGCAACATTACATTGCTGGGCACACACTCAGCTTAACCAGGGGTGCTATTTTTCCCCTTATGCATTCCTGGCTTCCAGAGAATCTTCCTTTGGAATTTTGTTAAGCTTTTATCATTCCAGCAGACTTTAAGGTGAATGGATATTGTGTAAAATGAAACTACTATGACTATCTTGGCCTCCCTGTCTAATGGGGGGGGGGGGGGGGGTGTGGGTGGGGTGGGGGTAACCTTATTACTCTGAAATCATCATCAAAATGACATTTAACTAAAGTCAAAGATAATTCACTTACTTCGACTCCTTGGTTAGGTGGTCAAAAAGGTAACGTTTACAGCATTCAACAGTAAACAAGTTGTCAGATTACTCTTTTACTGTTTAAAGTTTTCATATTAATGGTAGAGTAACAAGGTTCAGAAAGTAACCGCTCTCAAGTATAACGCATATGTTGAAAGCAAACATTGAGGTGCCGAAGGTTAACCTAACAGCAATATCGCCATACATCTCTGAAGGAATTTAAATATTTGATACAATTGTTTTAAATAAGTATAGTCCCAAAGAAAGGGCTAAGGCAGTAACATAATTACCCACAGAATTTTTCTATATAATGCATAGTTTGTATTAGAAATATGCCTGTTTTAGATGTTTACTTAAAGGCGGTTATTTTCTGCACCCGGTCACCCAAGCATTAATAAGAAACTTGTTCACAGTAAAAGGGTCTGTCTCAAGAACTGGGGAACTTTTAGTGCTTCATCTTACTGCATCACATCAAAAAGACGATATCATAAAGAATCTGACAAATCATTTACATTTGAATGTTGTATACGTTACCTTTTAAATACCAAAAAGGAGTCGAAGTAAGTGAATTATCATTGACTTAATTAAAAGGTCATTTTGATAATGATTTTAAAATACTAACAATATGTCATATTCAGATTATCCGTGCCAGATCTTGAAAGGAATCAAGTAACCTTTCATGTGTGTTCCTTGCTTCCACATGATCTTGCAGTATATTTTGGAAATAATACTGTATAATTTTGAATGGACACACCTCAATTTGTTATGCTTCCGTAGATGCTTCCTATTTACTTCTGTGGCTGATATAACCCTTCCAAAAATTGTCTACTCTTAAAGGAAACACTTTTCTCCTACAGTAGCCAATTCTTTCCTTTTGGAGTTAACTTCCATTAAAAAGAAGGGTTAAGTAAAATTTGCAGAATTATTTCACGTAATAGTGTATCGAAGCACCTTAAACTCTTGGACTGATCTTTTAAATTAAGAAAGAAAGATTTCCTGGAAACAAAAAGTGGATCACAAAAATTAATAATACTTGATTTCCATTTAAATGAAGCACACAATTTACACTAGGTGCAGTGGAGTAAAATAACTCTTACTTTTTAACCTGTTATATACGTTACTTTGGTTTAAATAGATGCTGTAGGGCCAAAATATTTTAACTACAGTTTTGTATATTGCTTTTATACAGAAAACGGTCAAAGCAGATAAACAGTGTAAAAGGGCTCCGACCAGGAATTGATTCAACTAGTGCCACAATTCTTCCACAACACCAAACTTAAAATAGCAACATAAAGTACTAAGACATGTACTTAAAAGAATCTGTCGTGTGGCCAAATAAACATCCAGTCCATTCCATGCAGATGACCACAAAGCTAGCCTCAATCAATCGTACCCTGGAACACAAATTGTCTATTTTCACCGATTTTCTATTTGTTTCTATATACATCGGACTGACGGCCAATAAACCGACAAAACAAATCAATTTTTGAAGGCGAATTGTAAGTGGACAACACAAAATATAACATCAACAGACCAAAACGGATGCACCGCCATGGAAATGTCACCGATAAATTACATGGGGTGGGTTAAAACCAGTTGAACGTGCCGTTTTGAAAATATTTAACTCAGATTAATCAGGCTTAGGCACATTTGGCTGTAGTGACAGTTAATCTTAGGGATAGTTTTCAAATAACTGTTATAAACGTTACCTTTCTGAATACTAAACTCTATGTTATAATCAGTTATTTTGCTTAAGTGGATGTTTTAAATGTGTTTCGGATATTAATGGTAAAAATAATAGTGTCCCATGCACAGGTTAATTCACGAAGGCTTATTTCTAATTGTAGGACAAACTCACCTTTGCATGTCATGTAAATAACACTCATCTGTTTGCTACCCAAGTAGCCAACTTCACCACGCAAACATTTTATTTAACGATATATGAAACACATAGTTATCACAATTTGGCTGTTTAAAAGTCAGAATTTCAAAACAGTGTTTTCCTGGCCGGAATGATAGACTCTTTACGCAACCATTAACAATCCTTTAAGTATGTTACTTTGGTTGAAATATGTGTTGTAAGGTCAAAAATAATTTTTAAACATTTGCTTTATATCATGTTTTATATGATCTTATTTCAACAGCCCAAATTTGTCAGTTTTAAATAGTTTTGAATAGCTTATCAATCATCTTTTGTACGAATAATTGTTTGAAAATGACTTTTCAGCCGCCATTAGGGAATAGGTGTTACCACGTTTTACAGCACATGGTTGACAAAGTATAAAAGCTAGAGGTCTCAAATCTGTTTTGCTAGAAAGGTATTGAAATGTTCTAGTTAGACAATTAAAAAAATTGAACAGTTTGGGCTATTTTGTTCAAGAGTTTTCGTAAAATGCAACGATTTAAGTTAGTATTTTAAATTTTCAAGGGGCACATTATATATTGTCACGAAAATAACAACATTAAAGTTCGAAATTGTTTCCGAAGTAGCTTAACTCATAGTAAATTAATCATTCCTTCAAAAAATAAGGACATTTGATTCATTTATAATGTTTAAGCATACTTCCTATTGACTTCAATAAATATTTTTGATATTCAAAATTTAATGGGGTAACGTAAATAACTGGCCACTACAGAGTTATGCAAGGTTTGCCAAGGTGGCAAACGCTGAATTTTCAAACTACAGACCAAGGCGATCATTTTGATATATGAAAACAAATGTTACACTCCGTAGACCACTATCTCCCTTTTCTAGGCCACTTACCCAATCATATTTGCTCCACTATTAAGGCTAACTCCGTCAACACTGAGCAACCAAATAGCACCTTTCATCGATGTAGTCCTTCTTCTCTGGACTTTCAATAGCTGGTTCGTCGACATCGCCAGGTCTTGGCTGTTTTCTGCCTGGCTTCTTTTTCTCTCTTATATGTTTTCTGGGCTTGGTGATATCAGAGTCAGGTCCATAAATGTCATTGTCATCTACATTCATTTCTCAGTGCCAGTTTGACAGCTAAACTATGACAACATTTTGCATTTGTGACTGCACAAGTGCATGTTTCTTTTGGGTATAACTTTGCCACAAAAGACATGTAATGAATAATGACAGTTCCTTCTAGCTTAGGATATTTACAAAAATACACCTCTTTCCGAAAGCCCTTATCGGGGACCCTTTTCTTCCCTTCCGTTCTCAACCAACAGATAATAGTAATACTTTTTGTATTGATGTGTTCAACCCTTCAGCGTTTTTGAACCATCGTGGGAAAATCTGAAATGATACCATACAATCCTGTGTAACTTATTAGAGAATATTTGTCATTGCAAGAGTATAAAGTGTATACGAAACAAATAATTGCCTTTTTCAGTAAAACTGGCAGTTTTAAAAAAAATACCAATCACCGGTTACAGCTGTTTTTAGGCAGATGGTATATGATGTTGCATAAGAAGAACAAATAAAATGATAAATAAACTAAACCAGACAGCTGGCCTTAATTGTCAAATGGACTAAGCCATTTGATAAGGATAGAATAGAAAATGAGTCCACTGGGCGTAAATGGGTTAACCACCTTCGCTAATACTTTTGGTGCAATCACGGTCTTCTATACGCAGATAGCATCAACCAATGGCCACAACAAATGTTAAACACCTAAAACGCATGGTTAGACTTTTATTACTTCTTACCCAGCATAGCGTTCATATTAGTCATCGAGAGTTAGCTTACTTCAAGGTGAGGAAACACCTATCCTCGACGCCATATTTGTTCACGATCATAGAGGCAGCCATCATTGGAACTTTGCAAGTTTGGTGAGAGGTTTTTACCAATTTTCTATACAAGGTTTAGTTTTATAAAAAGCTTAATAGCGCATGAGCTGTAAATGTGTTTCCATAAAGTAACAACAATAGATTTGTTTTCGAGCAACTTGTAGTAGTTCTCATGTTTAATTTGATACCAGTTACGAAAGATCACACTCTCGGATGTCATGCATTACTACCGTTGCTTACATAATTCAGCGTTAAAGTGTTTGCAATTGCAAGTAGAAAACAGCATTGTTTGAACTGGTTACCGAAAAAGTTGCATTAACTTACAGCTCACGTGCAACAAATTTATTACCGAACTACTAAATACGCAGATATCGATAAAACCCAACCCTCGAGGTGGACCCAGAAATCAAAAAGACCGAGATCAAAACTTTGCAGGGCGTCACCCTCTCACATGTTTTGCCCCATTCTTACGATTAAATTCGTTCGAATTGCTGTAATGTGCTAAATTTCATTTCAGTTTAAATAGGCGGTTCTGAAATACTGATAGTGTAAATGTATTCACTTTCAGGAAAGATATTTCTCCGTTTTCCTTTTTGCCTCCCTTTTCAGTGGGAATACAACACTTTAAGAAAAGATTTGGTTCCGCCACAACCGTCTTATGTTTTAAAAGCAATAAACAAACAAAACAATATTTGTATGGTTCATGTTTAAAGTATAAGTTGAAGGTAACTAAGAAAGGCCGCAGTCACAACAAACAACAACCCACCAAAGTCACGGAAAGAAGCTAAAAAGCACAAACAATAAAAAGAAAAAGCGTATTTTTGAAAAGAGACAACCTTGGTCTCGAACGTAAACAAGATTGTTATAAATATTCCATCTTAGCCTGTAATTTGTAGAATTTTCAGTCTTTATCTCTTTCACACATTTTCGATTAACCATACTATAAGGTCGAGTCGGGTAAATTCGTACTGCGGGTAAATTCGAACAGTGACATTTTTTTCCTTTTATATGTCAGTTGTTTGGAATTAAAACAAAATTAACAGGGCAAACAGTGAAAATCCTGATGGGACGGCTCATTATTTGAATTTTCACTGTTTGCAATGGTATGTCCAAATTTACCCGCTGTCCGAAGTTACCCGCCTTGACCCTATATACATATGGTTTATTCGTTAGGGCTTATGATTGTGGTATTTTGACTACTTGAACTTCTAACAAGCTTTCTTATCAAATACGAATTTGTCTGTATTTTATAGAAGTACATGGGCAATGACATACTAGTACAAGATTCGAGTACGTATAAGTTGTCGCTATAAAACATATTTTTCGTTTCCTTGTTGATAACAATTACCTTTGACGTATCCGGTTTGATACAATGGTCATGATATCGGTTATAGATGAAGATATTTCTAGAAAAAGCTGGCTGATTTCCTTCATTTCATTACAATTTGCTGTAATTATAATCCGAACGTTGACGGTGTTGGTTATCTAAAGGACGTAACAAAATACTTTGACATTGTCTCCGCAAGCTTTTGTTGCAATATATGTAACCTAGAATGAATAAAGAATTAAATTGAATAAAAAAGAATTAGCAGAACGTTAACACCTGCGACTAAAGTGCACTTTCATGTCTATGTTTACTTACTATTTAGAATATCCACGGTGGCTCCTACTAGAGGAATATTCCGGACTATATAATACACTAGAATAAAGTGCTTAAAGCATGTATACACATCGAAGACTTGTATCAGCTTGATGTCTGATCTGTGTTCCAAAATTCTATAATATGCTGTTACCGAACAAGCATGCTGTTTTCAACTAGTACAGTTTTAATGAGTTGGTAAAAATTATTTATTTCAATTAGGTTGGTATGGTTTGTTGCGTACAACATATTGTTCCGCTGAACATATTCAGAATACAACCCTTTGAATAGTTTTAAGGCTATTCTTGTGCGTGCCATAACTAGCTAGCCATTTGGACCCGAAAGAAAAGTGTATGATGTTGAAACTATTCATTGTATATAAGAACAATCGCTCCCTTTACTTTGTTTTGGAGTTACCTCACTTTCATTTAGTTTTTTAAGGCTATTATTGTGCGCAACATAATTAGGCAACCATTTATGCGATAAAAAATCAGAATTATTTCATGTTGTTTGTAATTTGTGGTCGTCCGAGAAATCGTTAGATTTTTATTTTGAACTTATTTATCAATATCACCAACAGTCGAGGTTTTACCAACTATTGAGCAACCAACCCCTTCTTAAAAAGATTTGCTACGAAGGGAAGGAACTGGCTCCTAGCAAAGCAAATTCTTTTCTGTAAGTGCCCCCCTCCCCCCACTGAACCACTGAAAAGGGAGGCAAAAAAAAAAAAAAAAAAGAAACGGTAAAAGACGCCCCCCCCCCAACATTTTATAGCCAAATAAATACGGTAGTAGTCTTTAAAAGTGATGTAAATAAGAGCAACAAACATTCAAAGTACAGATAAGGTAACATTTTACAGCAAAAAGCTAGAAGCCAGAAATACAAATAAAACTGTTTATGTCTCATCCTAATCGTATTTTGTGATATGCACTCACCATCTGGACGTTATAGAATTGTATATAAATGTCATCAAAGCAATTCGCAGAAGAGTGGTTGTAAATAAAACCCCTGTCATGATATGCAAACGTGTATTTTTATCATAATAAACGTTAACAGAATTGGAAACTCTCTAACAATAAATGATTATCCACTTTGCTATGATTTTAGGTCGGGTTGACGTTTGAAATTTCTTTAAAAGCTTAGCAAATAGATTATTGTCTTGCTGCTTGCAGCGCACTTGAAACCGCACATACTCCTATTTACTTTCATAGTGCTCAACATTAATAATGCATATAAACGTGGCGTCTGATCAGAGACTACACTATTTGGAAAAGAAAAATTGGTATTTCTCATCAAGTAAAGTAAAAATGGTAAAAGTAAACTAAACCGGACACCACATAAATGGGTTGAGAGCGCGATGTGGAATTTGATTGTATTGATTCCTTATCATTGCCTATCTTCCTACTTGCGAGACACTTCCAGAGAACCACCAGGAGCCCCGGTAGCTCAGTAGGTTAAGCACCGATATAGCGGTCCCGGGTTCGAGACCCATTGGAGGTTGAAATCTTTCAGACCGTAAACGGGGTTCCATTGTATACAGCCTTTCATTATCACCTTTCTATCGTCCTGATATGACTGAAATACTGTTAAAAAGGACATATAATCGCAAGTCATCCGTCCATCCAGAGAACCAATTCCCTATAACGATCTTTTCGCCACCGACACTTTTTTATACAATCTATATAGAATCTTCAATCTTATAGTTTGGAAAATTTCCATTAAATCATGATAACAGGTGTCTGATTTAATTTTTCTATATTTTATGCACGGCCCGCACAGTCTGCCCTAAAGGCAATAGAAAAGTAATATTTTAAGTGCGTTTCGGTAAATTCAGGTTCGATTCGGTGTTTCGTGCGTTTTGGTTATTCTGTGGGCCGCAGTTTTGGGGATGTGTATGAAAATGAAATGTTTCCGGTAAATACTACCTTGGTGTGTATCTTTGTTCCCGACGTTTATCGAGGTGTCCGTTATAGAACAACGGTAGTATTCTGGGGGTGTGGTGCATCGTGACCAATGAAAAACAGAGATTTAGGAACTGGCCAATAACTAGATGTCTCCTCAAAACCGATACAAACTTGGCTTAAATATAGCGCACTACATCAAATTGGTCTATCTACCAATATTGACGGGCCGTGCAATAACTGTCTTTTGAACCTAGTCATTCTAGGCAATGTTTGTATCATAGGGAATGGAGTTTGTGTAATCAACTCCTCCCACATTTTAAATGGCTCATTTTCAAACCTTGAATGCATATTGTGGACACTTCGAAGATACATACATACATTGTAATAATATTAAATATATAGCGTCTTGTATCCTTGTCATCAATGCGCGTCTTCCACACATCAACTGTAAAACTTACACGATATGTGAAAAAAATATGGTGTCGGTGTAGGGGAGGAGGAGCCGACAAATAAAAAAAAAAAAAAAAAAAAAAAAAAAAAAAACATAGCGGGTAATTTGCGTCATTCAATATGGCAATTCTCTGAGCCCATCATAAACACTCGAGTTGACACAGGAGAATTTTTTCCCCCACAATAATGAAAGAAAATGAGAAAAACTAAAAATTTCTAAGCACAGAAATATATTGGCTCTGCAATGGTACCATAGGCGCCATCGGCTCTTGGCGCCATTGGCTCTACCAACAGAACTGCCAGTGGTGACATTGGCAATTTTGCCAGTGGTGCCAACTGTTGCCAATGGCACCGTTGACTGCCGATACTTTGCAGGGTTTTACGGTTGCCAATAATACCATTCTATCTGTCTGTCTGTCTCTCTCCCTGTGATTGGCGTCGCCTGAAATGGTGCCTTAATCCATGTGAATACATCGAATACTCGAATCAGCCTGCGCATTTCAGCAAATTAGTCTTTACTCTTAGTTTTTAGATTGCTTATATACGAATATGAATAAACAATGCTCATATCAGACGACGTAAGCTGTATAGTCCGAGTATAGGTAAGGACGACAAAGGCACTGTTACAATAAAAGGGAAAATATTTAATCCCATCTGCTTCCTTTGGGCGTCGTAATTTTATTTTGAGCTGTCCTATTTTTGTTTTTGTTCATATTTTACTACATATAAAAAGTTTTCCTGGAGTTCTGTGAGTTGCGACGGAGTTGCATAAAACTACTAAAAAAAGGAGCTATCAATGCAGCTGTGCTACATTTTTTTTTGTTTCAGTTTTCTTTTTTTTTTTTTAGTCATAATGTTGGTTGGTTGCAATATAGGTGGCGCCTATTTCATATTATTGATTTTTGGGATGATGACGTCAAGAGGACGGAGCTTAGGAGAGTGTATGCCACGTCGGGCATTGTGGTAAGGAGCCGAACATAGCCGTGGATAGCGTCTGCTTCTGTCAAAGCATACAAGAAATCTAAAGCGCTAACATTATGCAAGATCTTTCTTTTACTTTCCTTGAAAAACTAAAAGGTGTGCAAGAGAAAGCACCGTATACCGGTAATTTTCGCGGGTTCAAATTTTAGCGGTTAAAGGTCAAAAACATAAATATTAATTTTCGCGATTTTTAATTTTCGCGGTTAGCAACATGCGCGAAAAGCAAAACTTCTTCTTTTTCACTTGAGCCAGCTCGTTTAATGAACGAACTGGCTCAAGTGAAAAGTACCAGCAATTACCGAAGCAAATAGAAGCAAAATTCATGAACACTGTGTCTACAGAAGATACTTTGTCAGAAACAGGAAATTATTTCGCGATTTTAATATTCGCGGTTTCTAAGTGACCGCGAAATGCTGCGAAAAATGGAACACCGCCAAAATTTTCTTGTGTACGGTATCTATTATGGGTGTGAGGTGCGGATAGAGACATCAGTGACTCAGGATCACTCACAACGGTTCGGTATCACGAGGCTTCAAGTGTCGGAGTGATGCCGAACAGTGATCCCAAGTGACTGAATTATCTATTGCCCCTTTATATTTTTCGTAAAAAAAGTTTGTTATCGCAACTCCTCCTAGACAACATGACCGATTTTCTTGAAATTAAATATGTTAACACATACTGGTGTGCATTAAGGTTTCCATTTTGAAATCTGACCCCGCTTTTCTGAGTTATGCCCCTTTTCGATATTTTTGGCCCTAAATTTGGGGTTTTTAGTCAATTTTCTTGAAATTAAGTGAAGATGTGCATTAAGGTTTCCATTTTGAAATCTGACCCCTCTTTTTTGAGTTATGCCCATTTTTGATATTTTTGGCCCTAAATTTGTTTTTTTTTAGTCGGTTTTGGTTTGATGTTATTCAGATTTGGTTCATAAACGCATCATAAGAAAAATCCAGTTTTGCCCCGAAGTGTTTTCCTCATGAGTTATGCCCCTTTGTATTTTTCGTAGAAAAAGTTTGTTATCGCAACTCCTCCTAGATGGTTCGACGCATTTTCTTGAAATTAAATATGTGAACACATATTGGTATGTAGATGTGCATTAGTGGTTTGATTTTAAACTCTGCCCCTTTCTGTCTGAATTATGCCCCTTTTTGGTATTTTTTGTCCTATTTTATAGGGTTTTTGCCATTTTTGCTCTGATTTGTTTGGTATTTTGTCCATGGATGCAGCATAAGAAAAACGTTGATAGGTATTTTTCAGTTTTTCCTGGAAGGTTTTTAATTGTGGAGTTATGTCCCTTTGTATTTTTAGTAGAAATAGTTCGTTTTCGCAACTCCTCCTAGATAGTTTGATGGATTTTCTTGAAATTAAATATGTGAACACTTATTGGTATGAAGATGTGCATTAGGGCTTTGATTTTAAATTCTGCCCCTTTTTTCCTGAGTTTTGCCCCTTTTTGATAATTTTTGCCCTATTATATAGGGTTTTTGCCATTTTTGCATCAATTTTATTCAAATTTGGTTCCTATATGCAGCATGAGAAAAGAGCTGATACGTATTGTTCAGTTTTTCAGGAAAGGTTTTCCTGCTGCGTTATGTCCCTTTGTAGTTTTTATAAGAAAAGTTTGTTGTCGCTACTCCTCCAAGACCATTTGACGGATTTTCTTGAAATTAAGTAGATGAACACATACTGGTATGAAGATGTGCTTTAAGGTTTTGATTAAAAAATTTGACCTTTTTTGCATGAGTAATGCCCCTTTTTATATGTTTTTCCATGTCTTGAAGGTTTTTTTGGCCATTTTCACTTCCATTTTATTCAGATTTGGTGCATAGATACTGGAGAAGGAATTAGTTGACACATATTGTTCAGTTTTTCTCAAAAAGGTTTTCCAGCTTTGTTATGCCCCTTTGTAGTCTTCAAAAACAAAGTTTGTTGTTGCTACTTCTCCTAAACCTTTGCCTGATGTTATTTATGTGAACACATACTGGTATATAGATGTGCACTTGTAGTTGTCATAACATGTATGCTGTGTAAATGTAAAACTTAGATGACAAAGTTACATAACTAACTGTTAAAGGCGGGGGTATTTAGTAAGCCATGCTTACTGCCACTTCTAGTTGATACTTATTTTCTTCAACTTAAACGAAAGACAATTGGATCGGTTTGAAGCTCTATTTAAGAGACATTATGCCCTTAGGGTACATGCATATGACTATTTTAAACTACGGTTCTAAAAGAAACAATTCGAAAAGTAATTCATGCAACAATTTCATTAAAAAGGAATGAGAGTTTTCGCAAATTTAACAATCATGTGCATTGATTCCTTTTTAGTGTTTCTTAACTACAATGGTGCAATACGTGCAAATACGTTTAAAAAGGTTAAAGTGAACATCTTAACTATGGAACATTAATACTTGGATTGAAAATGTAGAAATCATTCACAGATTATTTGTCGTGTATCGATTTTATTTTCCTTTGACGGAGACACACTTAAAAAGAAGAGCAAATGAACGCATTGACATAACAGAGCCATACAATTACTTCCCAAACACTGACTTCTACATAGTAGGGAATCAACTTTAGTTTCATGCCCAGGAAAGTCAGTATGCAGCAATCAACTTGATAAAAGTCTCTTTCTTCGAGCGGCGAAATTATTAAGAGAAGAGAGAAGATTATTTTCAGAAGCATATGCCAATTGGCCCTTGATCAGTACAAAATACAATATATTAGAATCATGACACACGGTGTTATTACAAAGACATGAAAATATTCACGTGACCATAGTGGACTGTAAAAATGCTTTTAGTGAAAATTTCTGCATTGATGCAATGATATGATGTGATACATGTATAATAGACGTGCAGTGTTTCAGTATATTACACTGTTAGCGAAGAAATACAAGGATTTCTTGTCAATATAAACATGCTATTTCCCAGTTTTCCACGAGGATTTATTTCCTCGAAATAACTCTTTGTAGATTGGTTACCTTCCCCACAATATTCAGAGACTCGTTATTAATGTACTGCCGGGTACCGACTTTTAGAACTACTTTTCAAAGCTTTATCTTTCCACTGCAGTTGCAGCTACATAATACCGTCAGAGTTGCCTTTTATAATCGTGAGAAAACAACAGACGCTGAGTTACAAAATGTAAAACCTATAACAGACTTTGGTGTGTATTTCCGGCATTTGAACATGTGTAGCCGGTGAGGTCCGTCTCGCCCGAAAGACCTGTTAAAACTTCGTTTACCAAGGCCGTGATTGTAAAATAAGATTAAAATTTCAAAGTGTGATCGTATAGCTTTTTACACAGGTCAGACGGACGGACAAAATATATGTCCACCAAGGGTCCGTCAGTCTTTACTGAGGGCACCCTCGAGACCGTATAGTGGGATTCGTAAGCTGATACATGCCAGATCCGGACTGAGATCAAGACAAAAATAAGGTTTCAAATATCTAATTATTATTTACAAGCAATTTCAGATGTGATGAGCTTAATTTGCAGAGAAATTTCAGTTACAAAGTTTTCCTAAGTGTTGAGAGAAGTTTCCTAATTTTAACAGCTGAAGGAAAAGTAATAAAAATTCCTAAATGGCCTAAATTTTAGAAGCATATAAAACTTTAATTTAGAAAAAGAAGAGAGTTTGAAAACTCTACTAAAAAGAAGGAGCCAAATTGCTCATTGAGAAAAGTGGAGCATATTTTAAATGCTCACTGACGAATAAAAATAAGGGACGTAATTTTAACGTTCACTTACCTACTCTTGAAGGAATGGAGAGCAGTTCAAAAGCTGCTATTAACAACTGGTCAAAGGCAATAAGTCCATAGAAAAGGTCAGTATTTCTATGGGTAAAATTATTAGAATTTCAAAGTGCTGGAATAATTAAGGCTAGGATTACTAAAATTGATTCCCCAAGAAAATACCCAAGTCAGTTTGAAAGGACTAAGGTCTAAAGAGTTTCAACTTTAAACAACAACAATTATAAAATATAAAGCCTAAGTTTCAGACTTCCGATTACTCCATAAAAAGCCTAAATTCAAATTCTGTAAATTAAATTATTAACCAGGGGAAGAAACAATACAGGCGTATGGATAAGGGTATGTAATCCCGGGAATTCAGGTGGAACGGAACTCCGGTGATTCTCGTAACCTCTACGGAAACAACCGGCCAAGTAAAACAGATTATGAAACGGATGCGCTGATTGGACAAAAATATCAGTATTATCCAATCGATGTATTTCTAACTAATTGCAAAAATCAATATGGACGCCAAAAGGACGCTGAGGTTTCCAAGAGAAGAAAATCAGCAAAATAATAACCTTAAATACAGAAAGATTACTTAAAATGGCGATAATAATACAGAACTACTACACACGAATAATTTTACGAATTTGTATATTTCATGTGGGGCTGCCTTGTCTTGCATCGCATAAGCTCCGCAATATGCAATAAAAACGCTCCACATAGCAGACTTTCTTCGGAACTTGGATCGTCGGAACCAGTGACCGTACAGGCAATAATTGTAAAGGCCTGCTGCAGGTTCCATAGGCTAGTAAACTATTTTTATTATAACAAAGCTTTGGACCTTTCGAAAAACAAAAATGGCTGTCAAAACAATTTAATGGTCATGCATCCATTCGCGCTATCACTATCTACAGGCCCTCGGAAGGACCCTTGAAATAATAAAAGCAGATGGAAGTATTCTTTAAACTAATGTAATATACAGTTTATTGAATCGTTAAGACATAATAATTCCGTACCTTAATTGGGACGATTAATAAACTCTATATATTCATACGGAGAAATACAAGGATTTCTTGTCAATATAAATATGCTATTTCCAGTTTCTCTTCGAGGATTTATTTCCTCGAACGAAATAATTATCTGTAGATTGGTTACTTTCCCCACAATTTTCAGAGACTGGTTATTAATGTACAGCCGAGTACCGGCTTTAAGAACTACTTTTCAAAGCTTTACCTTTCCACTGTAGTTGTAGCTATGAAATATCATCAGAGTTACCTTTCATGATCTCGAGAAAACAACAGACGCTGAATTACAAAATGTCAAATCTATAACAAACAAACTTGTATTTCGGGCGTTTGAACATGACTGATTTTACGTATTTGCACATTTTATATGGGACTGCATTGCCTTTCATCATAACGCTCCGCAATGTGCAATAAAAACGTACGGTTTCACATAGCAGACTTTCTTTAAGCCTTGGATCGTCGGGACCCGTAGCAGTGCAAACAATGAATGCAAAGGCATGGTGCAGGTTCCATATGCCAGTAAATAATTCTTGTTATAACAAACCTTGGCCCTTTCACAAAACAAAATGGCGGTCAAAACAATTCAGTTGTCATGTATTCATTTGCGTTATCATTGTGTACCGGCCCTCGGAAGGACCCTTGAAAACATTAAAAACAGGTGGAAATATTCCCTAAATGAAGGCATATAAGACATACGAATATAATATATAACTTATTGAATCGTTCCATTTAAGATATGGGATTTATAAACATCGGGAGGGTTACAGATCCGGTAAAGAAACTTGTCGGATCTTTAAACCTATTCGATTTATAAATCCCATATCTTAAATGGGACGATAAATAAACTCTATTTATGAATAAGTAATTGACATAATCAGCCTTGGTCAAGAGAGGATGTGTATTTCTTTTTATATGTCTCCCTGTACACTTCAATTTGTGAGACACCGCTCTAAGAAATGTCTGAATTAATATACAGTGTAATATATACAGAAAACATATCATACTTCTGACATATTTGGCAAAATAAGCCGAACTCAAACATAACGTACCATAATATATGTAGTAACAGGTGACGGAGAAAAAAATCGTTTTAATTATTGACGTTTTCACGATAGACCGTATTCCGTCTTTATTCAAAAGCTTTGTAGATAAAACTCTTAATTGTTTTTTTTTCTTTTTATTATTTGTCTCAAATAGTTCACTCAACTAAAACACTTTGGTCTATGTAGACTATATAATAATTCCTTAAACGGTTTAATCTTAGATTAGTATAAATCGGACATTCAAAGAGAAAATGAAACTCATCTTCAAGTAGATTGCAAATTCTACATTTTCTTTCATTAAAAGGAATAGCATTGGGCTTTGACCGTCTGCCGGTTTCTACATCAAGTCTGTGAGAAGATACTCGTAATTTAGTCACAGCTATTAGAAAATTTCTAACCGTAATAATATCTAATTATTCTATGATTCGCATGGATTCGTTTGTCGTAGTTACCTTTTATATTGATTCGTATGCAAGCGTATACCGTTCGTTTTCTGAACGTTAACTTATCGTTATAATTTGTTTTCATGCGTCGGATTTAATTCTCTACAATACGCAAATATTCGCTACATTTCGCAAAAGTTCGCAAACTATCGCAAAGATTCGTCTTGGGATCGTCCTCTTTCGTTTGATATGCGAATCAGCGATATGCAACTTAGCTGATAGCTGCAATCTCTAATGCAAGTTGACGAACGCTACTCGAAGACTTTCCGATTGGTTAACGTATTGAAACGAATGACAGACAAAAATATATTCGCCACCAATTTATCAACATGCTAACAATTGTCCGACGAACAAAACTAATCGCAATGGACGCAAAAGCTCAAGAACGCATCCATACGAGCACCTACAACGGTGTACAACGTACATATTCTAATGAGAACGAATTTGCTGAAGCCCTATTCGCCAGTACACGCAAGTTGTTGGCTGGGGATTTTCGCCTATGTGTGAAGAGGCCTTTAGAAGAGAGACAAAATAAAAATGACAGAGTTGCTCGATCAATTTTGCCTTCTACTTGGTTGTCTAGATTACCTGGAAACTTCAAGTCGACTGGGTAGAACAATGATTTCGCAGCGGAAGTTAGAGACTTTTGTGGATTCCTGTTTGCTTCCCTGGAGAAAGAAACTGTTATAAAGTTTCCTTTTAAAAGGAAAGGTTTGCCAAGTTAGCGCTCATGTAGTTCAATGTTTGTGGTATTTTGTGGTTTATGGTTTGTGGTCTTGGGAGATGGTATCTTACTTGGAGACACTTTCTTCATTTAAAAACGTCCACAACTGTAGTAACAATGAGGTTACGCTACATTCTGGTTGTTCTGACAATCATATGATAACCTTCAGTAAAAAGGTCAATTTTTATATTACTGCTATTGAAAAATATTTCATAAAAGCATTTAGAAATAAGGATTTTCGTATTCTAGGACATTAGAAGATTTACTTGGAGTTTCGTCCTGTTTTTTTGTGAACTAATGCACCAGTCATTTGCAACCATGACCCCCATGGGGCCGGGGATAGCGGGGGCATAGCGGGGCTTAAGTACCGTGTTTTTACCTAAGGGGTGTCCCGGCAGTGCCGTGGAAATGCTGGGCTTTTGATTCCCGCCAAAACAGTGGGGAAAATAGTGGAGTGTTTTTAACGAAATTTACAGTGACACATTGTCAGAATATGGATTTTTAGCTCGCCTGTACGAATTAATGTACAGGAAGAGCTATTGCACTCCCCCCCGGCGTTGGCGTTAGCAGAATGTTAAAATTTTACGTTAAAGTATTTTAGGTGATGGGCAAAGCGCTGTCAGGTGTGCTATCCTGTCCCCCTGACAGGTCTTGTTATATTTACATGATCCCCTGGGGGCGGAGACCTTTACCAGGGATTTGACTTGAAAGATGTCCCCACAGTGCGGGGCATATACCAGGGCTTTGCAGAGTGAAAAGTCAATATCCCCGCTATTCCCCGGCCCCAGGGGGGCCGTGGTTGCAAATGACTGGTGCATAAGAAGAACTGTGTTTGTGCTTTGGAGCAAATGGACTACACATAACTGGTGAAGCGTAATGAAAATAGTCCAAAGGGTATTCAAGTTACAGAGTGGACAACAAAATGTTAATGGGCGTACTGACATATGGACAGAGACAGATGGACGGGAATTTGATTGCTATATTCCCTGAGCCGTTCGGTTAGGACAAAGTTATGTTCATTATTAGATCGTCAAGTCTTGATGTTGAAAATATACATCTTACATTGGAAAAGTTCTTTTACAAGTCCTTTACACATAAGATGATATATGGTTCATGACTGCTGATATGAGAAGGAAATAGTGGAAGTAGTTCGTCCTACTAGCCTCATTTGTGACAGATTGGTAGGAAAAAAATCTTACCGTCCGCAACAATGGCTATTATTAAACGAGGAAACAACTTTAATGTAATGACTGTTTGTCTCATTGTTTCTGTTGAAGAAAAGCTGACTACCACTGAGAGGAGGTTATAATGAAAATGATAGTTCCTTCCCAAACAGTTGCCATAGATCGTCTGCAAATATTCAGCTTATTCTTTTTGGTATATTGTCATCACTGAGTTCAGTTATAAGTACTGGTTAAGTCTGTGGTATGTTGTTGTTGTGTTATTGTTTTACGTGCACGGTAAACAGCTACAAGGACGGTCAGTTAATTTAACTACAATATTCCTGGGAAGACTTAGCCATCCTAAGCGCTCAACTATTACTAAGTGCACTAACTTTCGCCAGTAACTGACAACTGCCCTTCTTGACTCAGCGGAAGCGGAAACGAGAGTAAGTGGCCGGACTGAATATCAAACCCGGGACCTTTGTTTTTTAGTTAGACGCACCACCGACTGCCTTATGCGGCCCAGCAAGTCTGCGGTATAGAGTATAACTGGTAATTGGTAATGATTACAAGTCAATGTATTTTTGTTGCTTCCACAGGATGTTTGTTTTCAGAATCTAGCGTGTTGTCCTTGGTCATCACATATTTTGTAATTATATAGGGATTTAATGCAAAAGAAAAAAGAAGTCTTCTATATTTTATTATTTTGTTGTTGTTTTATTGTCCACGATAAACAGCTATGATCATGTCGGGACGGTCTGTTACCCTAACCACACTATTCCTGGGCAGGCTTAGACCTCCTAAGCGGTTAACCAGTACTAAGTGCACATACTTTCACCAGTAACTGACAACTGCCCTTCTAGAATCAGCGAAAGGAAAAACCAAAGTATGTGGCCGGACCGAGTATCGAACCCGGGACCTCTGGCTCTTGAGTCAAAACGCGCTACCGATTGCGCTACGCTGCCTTGACCCTCTAAATTTTAGCAACTTTTATTCAAAAAGGAAGGTAACTGTTAAAATTGCAAAGGCCTAGAAAAGGATGATTTGATGGCACCTGTAAGATACTGATATTTTCCCACACATGTTGTGTTTCCTGAATTGAATTTTTTCAATAAGACACTTACATTAAACTGAATAACATTGTACGTTTAAAAAAATAAGAAACTGGATTTCAATGCACGCTTATGACAAACTAAGAAATAGTATCTAGTAAATACGATCAAACACCTTGTCTGTAAAACCAGTAAATGCTTTTAAATAAGGCTGTTGGCACAGACCCTGATCAGACTGTTCCAACCAGTAGTCTAATTTGGATATACACTCTACACTGTTTGTACAGGCGTAACAACTATTGTTGAAATATTTCAGTCCAAGTTTACAAACTCCAGAGTCCAAAGTCCAGGTTTTACAAAGTCTGAAATCCAGGTTTTACACAGCCCGAAGTCCAGAGTCCAAAGTCCAGAGTCCAAGTCCAGTCCATATTTTACATAATGCCCGCGAATTGCGCATGTCGTTATTTGACCTTATTTGACAGTGGACAATCAAGAAATATTCAAACACACCGGATAAAATAAATAAAAAAATAATAATAACTCATGTTTTCAGTAAGGCAAAAGATGCTAGACATGTTCGATTATTTGGTGTGCCAGATTGTGGCGTGTCGTTATGTTTCGGTGCTTAGGTAAAAGAAACAGTCAAACGAAGTTGCGCCCCGTAGACGCTCTCCATATATTGGTTCTCCACTTGCAATTATGAACCATTGTCGAAGCTGGGAACAAATCAGCGTCTTCCGCTGGAGTGCGCATGACAGGAATTCATAACCTGTCTGAATATATGGCTCGCCGCCGAAGCGGCAAGCCAAACTTAAGGATTTTTTTATTTCTAGATGCGTAAATTATTTTCTTTAAGTGTTGACTCCCATTGAGAAATGGGGGCATAAATAACTTCATTGTTAATAAGACTTGTGTCCCCGAAAGTGTATTCATTTACCTTAAATGAAGTAGGGATATTTTTTTAAAAATCATTCATTTAATGTAATTTCAGCTCGTCGACAATGGGCATTCCCTCAGGTTTGTCAATATTACAATCATATCTTCTTAACTGACTCCTAAATTTTAGCTGTACGATAAACAAACTTCGATGATTTGAATACGAGAGGAAATCTCTCTCAGCTCATTATTGTTGAAATATCCTGCTCCTTAATGACCACTCGTCTAGCGAGAATTATTTTGTTAACTATTCTAAAACGGATAATCAGTGGCTTCGTAACTAATGACGCCAGAGCATGCCAGAGCAGTTTTATCCCGCAGTTAGGGCCTTGGAATAATCTTGTGGATTCTAATAGATCTCTTACAGTTTGTCTTTGTCGGCACTTTATCCCATACATCTGGTAAGGCATGCTGCTAACTTGTTAGAAGACGGTGATAGCTTTAAGACGTATGGATACTCCGCCAGGATTTTCAGCCATTTAATCAAAGGGAGACAATTTTCACGACCTCTTGTTTGCTTTCCCGGACGACAAAACATTTCCAAAACGGGATCTACATTAAAGGAAAGAATTTGCTCCTTAGATGAGCAAATTCTTTCCTTTAACAGTAGAGCCCCATTGAAAATAGAGGTAAACATAAAATGACAGACAAGCTTCCCCTAAAAGTGTGCCCATTTACCTTAATCAGAGCTCATTAACCACCCAAACGCATTTTCTGTAGAAATGTACGAGGGTCAAAGCAAGCATCATAGTTTTAATCTTAGGCATGTTCATTTAGGTCAGATAAAGTTCTAATTAGGTAATTAATGCATTTGAAAAATGGTTTCACAGCACGAAAATAACGAGAGATGGAGCAAAAGGGTTATATTAGCTATACAGAACGCAGCTTATATTAACTCATTTTATTATACATTGCATGTTGATTTTTCAAATACTGTTGTTTTTCTGTAAATATATAACCTACATTTAATAAGCGTTAACCCTGCACCCAACTATTCTCACCCACTGGACAAGAATATCCCCTTTCCACAGCTGTGTGAGATTTTTCTGGGCTTGCTGTCTCAGCCTAGGCTCAGAAAGCTGTCTCAAAATGTCAATCATTGCTTAATAAACATGTATAGCCCAATCTTGTTAATTTCAACAATTCCACTCGTTACCTGTCGTGTAAATTGCATGCAGAATATAGAACTGACAGCCAGTGATGTTCAGGAAATATGACTGTAGATTGCTGATTCCTGATAAGCTGTCATCTTTAAAAATGCATGCACAAAGTGAAATTAACACACATGTCAGAACTATCAATAGAACATTAGGAATAGTTTCAACAAAAGTATATATTTGCCACATATATACACATGAAAACAGTTAAGCATCCCCGGTAAAATTCATTTTTTTTTCATCGAGCATCATAGAAAGAAGAAAAGCAGATGTTGAAATTGATTTTGAATGCAGTTGAAAAATTGGAACATCTAACATGTTCTGACTGAATCTGGGGTCATCATTTGCCAAATGATGATATTTTTTTTTTCTGGAATAGCAAGACGGTCCCATTTTATGTAGTGGTTGAACTTGACACTCTTATTCACGGACTCATCGAGTTACTTAACTTTTACAGGCTTTGAGCTTATGTACGTGTCAGATCAGTCACTTCTGGGTATAAACAATCAATGAACCATGAAGTTCCTTGATTGCAGCCCCAAAGTTGAACAAGCCACATTTTCGTTGACCTAAACCATTACACCTTCAAAACAGCTTTCAATTGAAATTATTGACCGATTTACTTCCAACTGATGCTCATTTACTCGGATATTAAGAAGCAGTATATCACTGCTTAAGAATTACTAAAAGATGAGAGGTCAGGGAAAAATATGTTTTGGTCTATAAAAAATTCTGGTGAGGTACTTAGTAAACTGAAGTCAAGAGGGTTCCGTGCGACTAGTTTGTCCACTTATGATTTTTCTACTCTTTATACCACATTACCCCATAATTTAATAAAGGAAAAACTTGTTGATTTGATTGAGAGGGCCTTCAAAAAGTTCTCCAAAAATGAAGATACCCTTTATATTGCCTGTAACGATAAGAAAGCGTTTTTCACTTCTACTGACCGTAAAATATATAGAGGATATAGTCTTTGGTCATGTCAGAATGTATGTGACGCCTTAACATATCTCTTAGATAATATTTACATCAGATTTGGTAATAAGTTATACAGACAAATTGTTGGTATTCCGATGGGTACAAATTGTGCTCCTCTTGTGGCCGATTTGTTTTTATTTTGTTATGAAAGAGATTTCATGACTTCTCTTTCTGTTGATAATCAAGCTGATATCATTGAGGCATTTAACTCAACCTCTAGATATTTAGACGATCTTCTGAATATTGATAATCCTTATTTTGAAAGCATGGTTAACCAAATTTACCCACCTGAACTTAAATTGAATAAAGCTAATACTTCAGATACCGAGGCCCCCTTTTTGGATTTACATCTATCTATTTCTAACGGTTTTGTATCTTCTAAAATTTATGATAAACGTGATGACTTTGACTTTGATATAGTTAATTTTCCATTTTTGGATGGTGACGTTCCACGTCGTCCCTCTTATGGAGTGTATATTTCTCAACTTATAAGATTTGTTAGAGTGTGTAGTCATGTAGATGACTTTAATGCTCGTAATAAATGTTTAACTGCTAAACTTCTTCAACAGGGCTATCGGTATCATAAACTTAGAAAGGCTTTTTCTAAATTCTATCGCAGACACCATGAATTGGTTTCAAAATTTGATGTCGGATTAAAATTTCTTTTACACCAAGGCCTATCGGAACCAGAATTTTATGGTGACTTAGTATACAAATTCAAAAAGATTAAGGGTAGGACTCATTTTTCTGATCAGTTCCGAAAAATAATAATACGTCACAAACGTATTGGCTATAATTTAAATGTTATGCGACAGTCTGCATGCTTAGTGATTAACCCAATCACGGTTGATAGCTTTGCTGCACTCTTTAATTGCACACCGGGGGATCGGTCGTCAGACTCTATGATGGCCCCGACCTAAAGCTATATATTTTAGTTGGTTGGGACCGGAGCCTTTTTGTCTGTTGCTTGGTCCACCGGGGCTCAACTGGTGACCTTCTTTTGCTTCAGATTTCCAGTGGGGTTGTTTGGCAGGACAGGGATCTCCACCTGTCAGACGGCCCGTTGTATCTGTTGAGTCCTCGTCTTTGCTTCTTCATGGTGTTGAAATTTGATTTATGTGTTTACCGTGATGATTCATTGACGAGTTAGAGGGTTATCATGCGAACCGAACAACCAACTAAATGTTTTGTACCACTTCAGAAACTGAGGGTGAGGTTGGGCCTGTAAAATCGATTTAAGCCCCCCAGTAATTCATTACTGACCGTTCCAAGGCGGTAGTTCTGTTGTGGTTCTTTGTTGCCTGTGTTTGGTGTCAGAGTTTCTGTGATGTTTTACCTTATGTATGTTATTATTATTTTTGGTTCGGTTTGGGTTGCTGAGTGGCCACCTTTTGGGAACAAGCTGCTCACTCGGTTGGCCATATGTTCTCTGTATCTTGATTATTTGTAATCTTAGTTGTTTCCAACTATGGTTTGAGGGCTGGATTTGGATTTTGATTGTTTCAGTTCCTGGTCTTTGCATACTTTTTACTTTTAGAATACTATCAGAATACTATCAGTGAAAAGCTGTGAAAGTTTATATTTAACTTCTGCAAGAATAATTGGGGTGCTTAACTTTCTTCCAGGTGTATACTATGCAAAATATATTTAGCCTTATTTTATGTTTTGCAATATTTCTTATCACTCAAGTGCAACATTGAGCGAAATTAATTTACAAGGAAGGGAACTTTATTTGGGGCTTAAGATTCAATGAAATTACAGGAGCCATCTTTAAAATCGATGTTCGGGAGAATCGATGAGCACAGAAGGGGTCTGTAGCCAAACTTCGCACCCATTAAAAGCAACGCAAAATGGCAAGCGTGAGGATGTTTTGTACAGTCTTCCCAATTATTTTTATGCACATTTTTCTTGTCAAAGCTATTGATCGTGTGACGGATGAGATTAACCGCAACTACTGATGAATCTTAGCATGCGTCATTGACGTTCAAACTTTATAATTTGGTCCAATGTGCAATGATTTGCGGGTGCTTCAGTTCAAGGGAGGATCAAAACCCAAGAAAAAGAAAAGGCAAAACTTAAAGATCACACCATGATAAATTTAACTGTGAAGTTTTTTCATTGAAGTGTAAGGTGACTGTGAGGTAACGAAGAAGTAGAGATCAGAAACAATGTTTTAAAACGATAACGTAGAAATAAGGGGAGAAACGTCAAATTTTCAAACTTGGTAAATATCATACTCCTCGGATATTCAAATGTGTTAAAGCGTTTTCCATTGTTTAAGAGCAAAACACAAGCGTCATTGTTGTTTTAGCTTTTTCACATGATCAAAAATGTCCTTTACGTACATGTACAATGGTCTAAAAACTGAAGTCACTGTAGTACAAACGTTGCAATTGATCAATCTTGATTTTTAGCTGGAAATCCATCTCGAACGATCGGCGCTATTATCTTTATGCAATAAAGTGACTCTATAAGCCTAATATAATGGTGGATTTGGTATATACAAAACAATTGCTATATTTATTTTGTGTAGTATATTATTCGTTTTATTCTCGTTTATAACGTTGCACATAGTAATACTAAAATCATAAGTCCAAACTCATAAACTATGATAGAAACATTGATAAATTCGAAATATTTAGATACACAGAGATGGATCCCCGAACAAAGATGTGATCAGATGTTCTCGAGTAGTAAGCGTCACCTGAGTATTTATGATACACCCGTCGTGTCTATGTACATGTATCTGATGAACCAGTCAGAGAAAATGCAAAGTATAAATTGCGTTACCCAGCGAAAGCGACAGTCATATGAAAATTCCAATCTGAAACGTGTGAGAGAAAGTCGCCAATTTTGACAAAAGGGAACATTTTTGTCACTTTCTGTTTGTTCCCTGCATGACGACGTCCTTCCAATACAGGAAATCTTTTAGTAAAGGCAGCAAATTCTTTCTTTTAAGTGTTGACGCTCATTGAAAACGGAGGCATAACTGAAAATAGCAGAGTTGATTCCCCTGAAAGTGTACCGATTCACTTTAAGTGTGACTCCTTTAGAGCGGCGACTCTTCTTACAGGAAAACCCGCTAGGCATTATTGGGTTAAGACTTTTTTTAAAGTAAAATAGCCTGAGAAATATTGTCTTCATGACCTATCCTTACAACTGCAAGTTACACTTTTATTATACTTCGATTTAAACAGCTTTTAATTTTATTAAAATCAAGTAAAAGTTATTCTGGTACTAAGAATTCTCATTTCTGTTTAATTTTCAAAATCGTTATTTAATAGGATCAGTTTTAAATATTTTGTCTGACTTTGAAATCGTTGTGGAATAATGTCGAAACAACTTTTAGAAAATTTATGTATCGACTTTAGTAAAATGCCTAGTAATTTTATTGACTTATTGTCTAAAAGCTCTTCCATTATATTATGTAAATTACGAGATGCTCCTATTAACTATTACGAAGACAGTTATTCTTATTCACAAATATTAAGAAGACAGAATATAACGTAAATTATGGATACAGATTGTCCTTCCTAATGTTCTTATGTTTTTATTGAAGGTAATTTAGTAATGATTTTATGATGCTTTAAATTACCAAAGTAATATATTCATAATTTTAGCCTGAGTTTTCTGCTCACAGTCATAACTTGTATATATGCATATAACCTAGATGCATTTACCCCGTCTGAGGTTGGCCTCGTTGTAAAGTGGTATATGTTAATAAATTATTATTATTATGGAGAAGTAGTCTTACTATGTCTTCGACAAAAATTCACGCTGTAAACACTAGTAATATGACAGGGCCGTATCTCCGTTGACTTTTTGTAGCTATTAGATGATTTGAATTTGTATAACATTCTTGCTGTAACGGACACACTCAATCTAGAAGGGATGAACCGTTACAGAAGCATTATTGAGCCGCGACACGACAAAACCAAAAAATTGGTTGTGCGACCAGCGCAGAAGCGCAGACTCAGATCAACCTTGCCATCTGCTCAGTCTGATGAGAGTCTTCGCAGTGCGCTTAAAGGGTAGCTTAGAGACTAAGCTGCCGTAAATTCGGACAGTGAAGACTCTGATCAGACTGGGCGGATGCCCAGGCTGATCTGAGTCTTCGCTGAGCGCACAACCACTTTGTTGGTTTTCTCGTGTCTTGTCGCGGCTCATGTATACATGTGACTGACCGTTCCTTGAAGCTATAATGCTACATTTACCTTGCTTTATTTACAAGCTTTACCTTTCATTTGAAAGTATAAATAATGTCTCATTAGAAACCATATATCAAATTATAATATCCTGTCATCAATATGATTTAGGTCCTCAAAGGAATTTGAAGGGGTCTCGTAAATAGTCCATACTTTTTAAGGAGCCATCTTTTTTTTCATGCAGGCGTATATTTCCTTTCTTTTCTCATTTCTTTTTGCATTCGTCGTAATTTTATGTGCCATTTTTGTCCCAGAGTAGAATTTACCATACAATGCAAATAAAAGGTAAACAAAGACGAGAATTTATTACCTAACAGGTCCTCAAAATATCCTCAATCATACAAAGTTTCATCCATGGAGACATTATGATGTAATATCTAAACTTGCCCGAAATAAATTTCTCTATACTGCTTATTATATTTTAATGAGGTTGGTTGACATAACACCTAAAAACCAATATTTCATGCCTTGCAATTTGTTAATATTTTAATTATTACATTAGAACATCTGCAAGAAAGAAAAAAATATTGCTAAGAAGGATTCAATAATAAAAACCCATGGGTTTTAATCAATTACAAAATTTTCGCACCAGCAAAGTGGAATCAAAGAGCAGAATAATTCATGAATAAGACTATACAGACTTTGTCTACTCCAAACAGAATAGAGATAACATATTATATACGAATGTTTCATGCAAATCTGTCTTTTGAGAACTAAGGTTTGGAACAGCTACTTTTCTCAAGCGAAATAAAAAATACAAATAAAAAAGAAGAAGGCGAAAGAAGAAGAAGGGAACCGCATACACGCACACAATTTAACGGCAAATAATGACGGAGTCAAATGAGACTGTCTGTATATTTGAGCCGCAACTCGAGAAAACCAACAAAGAGGCACATGCACTCAGCAAAGATTCAGATCCGCCCAGGGTTTTGCACTTTAAAGGTAGCTAAGGATCTAAGCTACCACCATGATGACAGCGAAGACTCTGATCAGACTGGGCGGATGCCCAGGCTGATCTGAGTCTTCGCTGGGCGCACATGCCACTTTTTTGGTTTTGTCGTTTCGTGGCTCATTTAAACACGAAAACAAGGTCGTTGTAAAAAGATATATTAGGTAATCATGTTCAAACAACAGCCTCAGATAATTCTGCATATAGCAAAATTCCAATCAGAATCTTCCCTGTTAACTTAAAATCATATGAATCTTGAAGAAAATTCTATTTAGTGAAAAATAAAGATTCTGGTCAGTCTGCATTGCCAAAATCGGACATTATAAAAACAAAAGAGAGAGAGAGAGAGAGAGAGAGAGAGAGAGAGAGAGAGAGAGAATGCAAAAACTATAGCAGAGAAACCTTGATTTGTGTCTCTCGTAAATTCAATGGATGGATCGCTTTAATGCTGGGAGGGCCGACACACAAATAAACATTAGCCGAAACATCACCAATATGAAAATAATGCAATTTGATGTATGACCTAATTAACTTAGTATTCTGAAAATGCGGTAAGAGTTTCAGTTCACTTGTATGAAATTATATATCCGGTGGAAAATAGATTCCAGAATACAAGTGGAAGTATCTGAAATGTATGATTCAGTAAATCCCAAATAGAGGTAGAAATATTACTGCCACTTGTCCTTGATTCTTCAACAGAACTAAAACCAACTTTGAATAAATTTAGGTAGAATGTTCTAGAAAATTTTAAGAGTAACTACACTCCAGGAACTGACTGGATCAGATCCCAAACCCTGTCCCCAACATCAAAGGGAAAGATTGACAAAGACATCCCGACAAACAATAAATTACAAGAAAGATTGTCTATCGAGGGAGTAATTCCATTTTGTGTTATGTGCATGTGCTAAAAGTAAAAAGATAGGCAATGAGCAGGAATCAACAGCATTGACAGGCAGAAATTTAAGGCGCTGCGGGGTGGTGCAGCCATTACAATATTTTTCTCAAAGTAACCAGAGTTTTTTTTCAATTCTGTATTCACTAAGAACATCTGTCGTCAGTTTATTTAGACTAGATCTCCAAGAAGACTCCCCTAGCGTTAATGTAACAAGTGCCATGCCATGTTTATCTAAACTTGGTTTTTGAACATCGTCGACGCTGGTAACACAAACATGCTGGATTGGAGTACCTTCAGTTTGTCTGTTTGCAAACACTTTCATAAGAGAATTTAAAGAGTAACTACACTTCAGGAACTGACTGAATCAGATCCCAAACCCTGTCCCCAACATCAAAGGGAAAGATTGACAAAGACATCCCAACAAACAATAAATTACAAGTGATAAGCCGAGTCAGCAGCTCTTTCCCAAATAGATGGCAACTCAGCTATCTTTATTGCACTAAATAATTTAGACCAACAGACGGGTTACAACGGACTAAGCAAATTATATGAAAAAAAGGTAAATATTAAAGACGAACACGCAACCAATACTTACAGAACATGAATGACAAACTCGAAGTTAGACAAAAGTTGGTTCGTGAACTTTGTTCATAAGCATCTGCAATTGTCTTCCAGATGGTAAACTATGAAGAGAAACTATTGAAAAATCTACTCAAAATTCAAACATCGGCATACGATATTTAAATATTGTAAAGCAGGCTGACTCACGCATTAGAAAAAATGAACTAGCTATATTCAGTTTTCAACAGCGTCCAGTCTTTTTCTCGATCTGGTTAAATTAAAACAATGGTGGAAGGATACACGTTCAGTAAATTCAAATCCTTTGAATCTAACTACAACGTGTTAAAGCTATATTTCAAACAACACTCAGCACTGTAATTTAAAAGCAGTATCTTTTCTGAATGGAGCAGATAGTGTCTGTATATTCTATGCACGAATTATTCTGTTCTTTGATACCACGAAATCAGTGGTTTGGAAAAATGCATCCGTTTAAGACCCAATGTGTTTCATTGTAGAATCGCTCTTTGAAAAACAATTGCACTTTCACGCCGATAATTAAAATATTAACAAATCACAGGCAGTGAATTATTCATAGTTGAGCCGCGACACGAGAAAACCAACAATGTGGTTGTGCGCCCAGCGCAGACACAGATCAGCCTGGGCATCCGCCCAGTCTGATCAGGATCTTCGCTGTCCGCATAGCGGTAGCTTAGACCTTTAGCTACCCCTAAAGCGCTTAGCGAAGAGTCTGATCAGACTGGTAGGATGCCCAGGCTGATCTGAGTCTGCGCTGGGCGCACAACCACATTGTTGGTTTTCTCGTGTCGCGGCTCATATTTACGGCCATATGAAACCAACTTATCAAACTACCATACGCTGTATAGAGGAATTTATTTCGGGCAAGTTTTCATAAAATTATCATAATAATTATCATGTTTCAGTGGACGAAACTACTTATGACTGAAGATATTTTGAGAACCATTGTACACATTAGACGCGGAAAATTGCATGTTTTACTTGTTTTAAGATTTTGTCCTGAAAAGTTACTTTGAAATCTGGATAAAAGTTTCTAATAAGAAACGGTGAAAAGTTTCTTTTAAAAGGAGAAAACATTAACCTCCCACCAGATTGCCATGTTTCTTATAAAAATCAAACGACCTGATTAAACGCCAAGGTTGCATTTTTGTCGACCGTTCTACGTATTTGTTCTGTTGCTCTTTTTGAGACAAAGTATATACATTATTGCCATTGCCTTTTATCAGTTTTGTCGTTAGTATTCCTTCATCTGTCCATGTCTTAAATGGTTTGTTTCAGGGAATCTTCACCTACCGCAGGACCCATGTGGAATTTGGGTTAAGATTACTTTTCTAAAGAAAGAATATAAAATCCTGCATCAACAAAGAAATGTTATTCCACTCGTATATCGAATCTGTTTTTTGTGGTATGATTGTTTATATGATTTAGCCACAATTTAAAATTGAAGTATACCATAGCAATGTGCATTTCATCGACAGAAAAAAGTCTTGTCGCGAGCGTCATGGACTTGTCTTGTCTAGAAAAAAACTATGACAGTCTGGAACATAGAAAACTGCTAAAACAACATTGTTTGATAACTGGACAATGTGTAAACAAACATTAAGACCAGATCTTAATATATGGCGGTCTTAAAAGTACAAAACTCTGGTCTAAAAGCATTCTTTGCAGCTACAGACAAAGCGAATATAGACAAAAGTTGATTTTGACGACGGCAGGACTTAGTTTTCAGAGAAAAAACCCCAAAGAGATAGGCAATGATCAGGAATTTATACCAGGAACTAGTACAATCAGATCCCATATTTCCCCTCAAAATCAAAATGGAAAGCATATATGAGCCGCGACACGAGAAAACCAACAAAGTAGTTGTGCGCCCAGCACAGACTCAGATCAGCCTGGGCATCTGCCCATTCAGATGAAACTCTTCGCTTTGCGCTTAAAGGGTAGCTAAGGGTCCTAGCTACCTTCATGCGGACAGTGAAGACTTTGATCAGTCTGGGCGGATGCCCAGGCTGATCTGAGTCTGCGCTGGGCGCATAACCACATTGTTAGTTTTGTCGTGTCGCGGCTCATATATACAAATTGACAGCAAATCCATTTGCCATTTAGGGCAGGATGTGGAAATTAATTGTGTTGGCGCCTGATCATTGCCTTCTTACTTTTAAACAAATCATCAAGTAGAGAAAGCTTTAAAATGAGCGAGCGTAAAGCAGTGTTTTGACTAAATACGCCTTGGAGGTCTGTGGCCACTTTGAATAAGTTTGAAAAGGAATGCACGGAGAACTAACACTAATATTAAAACGTGTCCACTAGAAATGAAAATAGTGTGAAAAGGTGTGTTTCAAATATTAACTTTGCCCGGAAAAGCAAATTAAAGTATCCATACTAGTGTACTTGCTATAAACACATTTAAGTACGTTGCAAACATTAGTACATTGATCTATTTGCCAAGCTTTTGCAGAACCTTTATGTCATACTAATTTTAAAACAAAATAGTCATTCATATTTCAAGAGCAATTTTGATTTAGTAAAATAAAATAACGGCATCATTTCACGACTGGCATATTATTCTTCAAGCGTTAAGTTCAAACAATTTAAGGGTAGTTCAGAACGAATTTTATTGCCTGGCAAATGGCGTAAGAGTAAATAGGGAACAGGTCAAGAAATGTGCAAAATATGCTGCATTTTTCACTAATCAGTATACCATCGTTGAGGACTTAAACACTGGCAACAGGGCACAATTACGACCCTTATATAAGGTTTACAAGTAATACAACATCACAAGCCCTGCATGCAGGATTAATGTACATTCATAAAAAGGGGAAAAAATGAGCCGCGACACGAGAAAACAAACAAACTGGTTGTGCGACCAGCGCAGACTCCAGACTCAGATCAGCATTGGCATCCGTCCAGTCTGATCAGAGTCTTCGCTGTCCGGATGGAGACAGCTTAGACCCTAAGCTACCCTTTAAGCGCTTAAAATATGACGTTTCGATTTTTGTCGCACCTGCTTTAGCAAGGTGCGATATAGGAGTTCACTTTTCCGTCCGTCCATACGCCAGTCATTCCGTTCATCCGTACGTCTGTCCGTCCGTCCGTCCGTCAACAATTACGTCTCTAGCATTTAAGTCCATTTCTCGCAAAGTATGATACCTACAATCATCAAACCTGGCATAAAGCTTCTTCTTAGGATGTTCTTGAGGGTTGTTGCTCTATATTAACCCTTACCCTGTATTTTATGCTCTGCTGACTTTGTAAAACAGGCCACCAACAATTACGTCGACCCTAGCGTCGACCCTAGCATTTAAGTCCATTTCTCGCAAACTATGATACCTACAATCATCAAACCTGCTATAAAGCTTCTTCTTAGAGTGTTCTTGAGGGCTGTTGCTCTTATTTATACCTTCACCATTATTTTATGCTCTGTTGATTTTGTAAAACCGTCCCTCAACAATTACGTCAACCCTAGCGTTTAAGTAGATATCTCGCAAATTATGATACCTACAATCATCAAACCTGGCATTAAGCTTCTTCTAAGAATGTTTTCGAGGGCTATTGCTCTTATTTATACCTTGACCTATATTTCATGCTCTGTGGACTTAGTAAAATTTTATATTCAAAATTATGTCCACCCTAGTGTTTAAGTCCATTTCTCACGATTTATGATACCTAGAATCATCAAACCTGGCATCCAGTTTCTTCTTAGAATGTTCCTGAGGGCTGATGCAATTTATTTACCCTTTACATATATTTCATGCTCTGCAGACTTCGCGAAATTTTAAACCCCAAAATATATATCGGCCCTGGCGCTTTAATCCTTTCGTCTGAAAGTATGATACCTGTAGTCATCACACCTGGCATAAAGTTTTTTCTTAGAATGTTCACGAGGGATGATGCAGTTATTCCTACCCTTTGCCTATATTTCATGCTCTTCTGACTTAGTAAAATTTTACGTCCAAAATTGTGTTGACCCTAGCATTTTGTCCATTTTTCATAAAGTTCTTTTACGAGGGTTGATCATTAAATAATGGAAACTAGCATTTATTTCCTTAGCTATGTATAAAAACAGTACTCCAGATATATAAAACCTAAGAAGCAAGCATATGACATTTAATTAAGTTCTAAAGTACTTTTTAGGACTATTGTTGCCATGGCAACGATGCCTTAAACTTCTAAGGGTTTAGTCTCTAAATTTTTGCATATTTTCATGTATATTTACTGCTGTTAAGTAACAAATAATGGATAAATGTTTGTGATTGTGTAATGGCTTGATGCAAGTCTCAGATACTTAAAGAAATATATAAGTATTCATACCTTGCACTCAAACATGGCAGAAATACAGACCGTGAAAGTCTTTTGATTGAGCAAAATTTGACGTTTTTCGCCGATTTTAAGCCATAGGGACCAGAATTTTGACGTCTATGCATTTTAACAAGCAGAGTCCTGGGATAATTCTATGGCAGAGAGAACCAAAAGTATCATGTACTTGATAACCGATCAATTAACTTTAGCAAAATACTGGAAATTACGGAATAAAATGTCGAATTCCCTAAAAATCAATTATTTCAACCCCTGTTTTTGCTTTAATTTATGCAAGATTTCAGAACATTTTCATTTACAATCATTATATGTGTGTCTCTCAAGCCAAAACCTAACCTTAACGGAAGGTGTTCCTTATATTTCAATATCTCTTTACATATCGTACATAATGAGCATAATAAAAGCACCTCCTTACCAAAATGACGTCGAAAAAAATCACACGTGGTATCCGGCATGAACGTGACGTCATATGTTGCTATGGTAACACCTTAAAATTTTGATCTCAAAAATGGATTCGAAAGCTTAAAAGACACCCTTTGATGTTACATGAAGGATACCTATTTCTGTATAAAATCAACTAATCTACAAAGGTGTTTCCATTACTTAATGATCACCCCACGTAACTACTGTGGAAACGCAATGCAGGTGCGACATAGCATTCCGCGGAATTCTTGTACAGAACCTTTATGTCATACTTAAATATGATGTTCCATTTTCTGTGATATTGGAAACTGCATGAATATTTGCAATGAGTTGAGTACCTTGTAATCAAATTTTCATGTCAGTCAGTGGAGAAGACGGAAGCAAAAAAAAAAAAAAAAAAAAAATGACAGAAAAAAGCATCGACAGTTAGCAACATTTTGCAACAGGTTATTAACCGTTGGGCTTCTTTTGTACCGCCTTCAAAAAGTTTCGGAAAACTTATCGTTATTTCAAAATTCATCTACAGCTTTACACTTGTTTCGATTGTGGATTGTTTGCACGTATCAAAGTTGATATTGCTCAAAATTTGCATTTACCAGAGTTGATATTGTTCAAGAGTTGCACTTATAAGAGTGGATATTGTTCAATTGTTTATATCGTTAGGTAAGGATTAAGCCCGATCACTTGCACGTTGGTTTCTCATTCGTAACACTGTCGTGTAAGCATGTATTTAAATGATTTTATATCGAAAACAATACATGTGTATCAAAGAACAAAGTTTACTGTTTTCAAAAGGGTATTGGCTCTACATGTAGAAAACTGCATCCAAAAATATTAGGATATGGTAGAGATTAATCTTTTGCACTTCTCCCTTAGGGTTTTTATTTACTTCTTCTTCTTGTGTTATTGTTTAACGTCCACGGTAAACAGCTATGGTCATGTCGGGACGGTAAGTTAATCTATTCCTGGGCAGGCTTAGATCTCCTATGCGGTTAACCAGTACTAAGTGCACTTACTTTCACCAGTAACTGACAACTGCCCTTCTTGAATCAGCGGAAGGGGAAATGAAAGTAAGTGGCCGGACCGGATATCATACCCGGGACCTCTGGGTACTCATGGGCCATCATGGCCTAGTGCATTAATACAGTATCTATCTATCTATCTATCTATCTATCTATCTATCTATCTATCTATCTATCTATCTCTATCTATCTATCTATCTATCTATCTATCTATCTATCTATCTATCTATCTGTCGTATTGTGCATTAATACAGTATCTATCTATCTATATCTATCTATTTATCTATCTATCTACAAACAATTTCAAACACCCGCTATAAACCCAACGAGAAAGACATCTATCTTATCTAATCTTATCTTATCTTATCTTATCTTATCTTATCTTATCTTATCTATCTGCTTGGGTTTAAAGCGTGTGTTTGAAATTGTAGCACACAGCTCTCAAACAAGTAACGTCCAAGAACTTTGTTCTTAACAAGGCGGGATCCTCGACACCTTAGTGCGTTAAGCGCAGGGCTGCTGATACTGCGGTCCCGGTTTTGATTCCCGGTAAAGACTTTCGACGGAAACTTTTCAACCTTTGCATAAGGTATTTCAATACCACACTCCTATCATCCTGACATGACTGAAATACTATGAAACGAACATTGAATCGCAAGTCTCCCATCCATCCTTAAAAGTATAGCACATTTTTTTAAATTAAGCCCAATCCTACCATGTAGCATAAGCGTATGTATTGCAGTTTTTGTGAAACACTTGAGTAGTAATTCCAGAGAAGAGAAACCTACTAGGTATGTCACGCAAAATTGAAGTAAATCATGGGATTAACTATCTAACGCTTAATTCATTTTGATGTCACAGGCACTTAAAGACGCGTATTTGAACTTTCACAGAAGTCAATGTAAACAATTAAGAGGCTGAAATAATAGCAGAGATATCGCAAACAAATACATATCTTGCTTAAAAAAGCCCTTTGCAGAAGGAAAGATGAAATATGACACTTCTTGAAAATTTCAACTCTTATTCAAATGTTTTGCAGGGATATGGAACTTTTAAACTAACATGACAGTGTGACAACGTTATATTGATATTCTTAAGAACTACAGGATAAAAATAAGCAGGATGGGTGTTATGTTATTATTTTAACAGTTCCATATCCCTGGAAAAGGGAATCAACCCTTGAAATTTTAAATAAGAGAAAAAAATAAGATAAATAATAATAATAATACCCCTGAAGATTATGGGAGGGTTTACTTCCGGTAATTTTGTTTCTTTGCTGTCTTAAAACGTGACAAACATACTTATACAGTCAACTCTCGATATCTTCAACACTGATAACTCAAAGTACCCTCTTATAGCAAAGAATAGAGTTTGGACAGATCTCATATTTTTATTTACATTTCAAATCCTGATATCTCAAACAACTGATATCTCAAAGTAAATTTAATGGGACCAGAAAATTTACTTTGAGATGTCAGTAGTTTGGGATGTACGTCGGCTTTGAGATATCGAGAGTTGACTTAAATTGTCAATGGATTTGTTTATAAGTAGCAAGGGCGTAACTAGGGGCATTTTCATGATACCCACAACCATGCTTTAAACTCGACTCCTTGAATGGAAAGGGTAGTATTTCAGCCACTTTGGCAGTTGGTATTGAAATCTTCTCTACTTTTTAAAATTTCAGCACGCAAATATGCAGGTGCGTTTTGAAATTTTGTCAATTTTGATAAAATTTCAATACGCACCTGCGTATTTGCCGTATAGGTAGCTACGCCCTTGAGTAGAAGGGAAGGAACAACAAAGAACCGAAACAACACTTTCCATATCCTGCCTTAAGAAGACGCGTCCTCAGCCCCAAAAGTCAATGTCACACCGTAAACCTATCATAAAAATGAGGAAGATAAACAGAGTGCCACAACCACAGGATATAGCTGACTAGTTGTACAAAGAGACTTGTAATATGTACGCAAAACATGCACGTAACGAAAAGCAAGGCAGCCAAAATCTGTCTTTGCCAGCGAGATGACACCACAATACTTAAGTGAGAATAGAAACAAAGAACAACAACAACAAAAAAAAAAAAAAAACAATAAAGAATTAGACGAGACACACACAAAAAAAGGCGAACAGTGAAGGTTGAACGACCAAATAAGGATCGAACATCAATTTGCATACAAGTAATTGTTAGTGTAATATTGAATTCTAATTCTAGCACAACGCATTTATAGAAGCGATTGAAAATTTTCGTGGTTTATTCTGCAATAATTTACTTTTTTGGAGCGCGTGAATCTGATATCTGGCTTTTTTTGGGGAATAACTAACGATTTTTCGGACTTTCTTTGATTTTGGTTGGTGGTTCATCCGTTTCCACTGTATTATAATGAAGAATGATGACGTTATGATGCGCGCACAGTCGAATAGGTGGGGATAATAAAGGTACAGAATATTTTTTTTTAGTATTTTGGGTGTGAGAATTGAAAGAGTTTAGTTACAGCAGAGAATTATTAAGTAAAACTAATAGTTTGTATGTCAGTTGAAAGTACACAGTAGATATTTCACTCGCGCTGCGCGCTCGTGATATGATTAACGTTTCTACTGACCTTCAAACGGCGAGTTAGCGCTCAACAACTGACTGCTACAATGGATATATATTCTTAAAAAGAATTCTATAGAAATCTTACCGCTTTTGGACTAATTATGAATACTGAAAGAATGACGTATGAGGTCACGTACATTAACTGTACTGTATTACAATATCTTTTTTTTTCAAACTAGCATAGCACTTCAAAGAGTAAGTTCATAGTGATTTGTAAGCATTTTGATGGCTTCATCAGCACCTGCGTCAAACGGTTGAGAAGGATTTCTTAATGATAACTCTTGAGATTTGAATATTACATTTGTTTGTTCATATTTTATCCAGGAATTCTATTTCTGTTTTCTGTATGGGGGCTGTTTTTCTGTACACAGACATATCACAGAATACGGTTGGCAACAAAATATGAAATGAAGCTACCATATAAACGGAGTTTTATGCTGCAAACATGATTAACGACTTAAAATGTGACACATAACATAAATTATTTCTATTTTTGAAAACGAAGAGGTGTTATGTAAATGGTAGGTTTGTGATTCTTTCCCACTGCAAATGGAATTAATAAAATCTCTGCCCTTGTAAGCTGCGACATTTCTGTACAGTTTGGAACATTACAGTCGGGTCAGTATTAAGCCCTTCCTTCTCCCCTCCCTACTTTGTTTTGCAGGTAAACCATGATAGAAACTGACTATTCTGATAGTGGTATATCAACGTATCACAGAATTACAGCTTAACAGTATCATTAAACCTACATCTAGATCCCCATGAAAGTCTCAACCATATCTTTTTGTTTTGTTTTCATGGCGCGTTTTCTGTTTTTAGATAAAAAATCATTCTAGAATTTGTTCTATCTGCAGGTAGGTCGACATTTTCGAGATTCTTAAAAAGCGCAGTTTGTGAATCAGTCTCACATTCCTAAGTAATAAATTTATGGAAAGCTCAACAGCATAATAGGATTGGAATCAATGACGGCAAAGTTTCGTGATATATAAGCCAATGTCTCACCTGTTTGGTGTTGACAGCATTGCCACACACACACCTTAATGACTGGGTGTTCAGTTCAATTCTCTTATCGACGTTACCCAAGTGGCTCAACGGTACGTAACCAAAGTTGCACACACTTGGCGAATGACTGGGTGTTTAAACATGCATTATTTATTCGGTTAAAATACGGCAGTTTATCCTCCCAAATGGCCGAAAATATGTAAATTTGTCAAGTTATTAAGCTATAAAATGTGTTGTTCTCTTCCAAAATAATCCCAAAGATCCAGATCCGTCTTACAAGACGGATCTAGATCTTTAGGATTGTTTTGGAAGAAAAAAACTCGTCTAAGAACCGACGAAATAATCCTAAATAATGTAAAAAATTCAAAGACTAGAAATTAAAATCTTAAATGTTCCTTCAAGAGCAGAGAATACATACAGAAGTAGGAACATGGGCCAGACAACGTAGTTTCGGCTAATAAAGCCTCGTCAGTGACCCTGACAATACCTGGTGTCGACCCCCAGAAAAAAGCATACTGTAATTTCTTAATTTTAATTGGGCTCTCGATTCAAAGACTGATTAGTTTCAAAAGGATCCAAATAATATAAAAGACGATGATCTAGAATAATAGTCTAAATCGATCTCAAATTTTAGATTTCTCAGTCTATCCTCTGATCCCAATGGATGTAAATAAAATATAATCTGCACTATGGATGATGTACGGGGAGACGTTTTACGGCCGCAACACGGCACAACACCAGAAAACCGACAACAAATGAACACAACAGAAGAACCCACTGGAACAGACAGGTATAAATTTCAGCTAGTTGAGAGGGGGTGGGGAGGGGTTGCCTTGGATTCTGTTGTGTTTCAAAAACACCCAGGGCAAAATAAAACATATAGTTTATTTTTCCAGGAGTTTATGCACAAAATCAAGGGCTCAGTAGGCGGCTAGACAAGTGACCACCATGCTGATTTTGTCCATTATTTATTAGAATTCAAGAGACGAATTAAGTACATAATAATAATAATAATAATAATAATAATAATAATAATGGTAGTATTACTACTTATGTTAAAAATCACGGCTAACGCTCACACATTTTAACGCTTATTTAATACATTTATTTATTAATTTAAAACTCAGAAAATTGTGAATTATTTCGTTGTTATCAATAGATCAATCAAATAAACTCTATTAATAAACAAGTGTTTGGCAAATGATGTCATCCTTTGATTACAGTGCCGTCAAAGTTACGTGCAGTATATGTTAAAAAACATTCCATGATCTACATATATAAAAGCCTTTTATTTTAATCGGATCGCGCATGTTCTCCAATTCATTTTAAAAATGGAGCTTATTATGCAAAACCATGACAGTACAATGACCTGTGCGGCTTGACGTGCTTTGTTCTTATTAAAAGTTTGAAATGCTATGGTTAAGAATGAAACATAGCATTTAACTATGGATTTTATTTGAAGAATTTCATTGCTTTGATAATTCTAGCTCTGTTGAAAAAAGTCTTGTTGTTTTTACTGTTTCAAATCATTAGTTAAGTTTAAGTATTGCAAACCAAGTACGATTTGAGCAAATTCTGTTTACTGTTAACATTTTATATGAAAGACGAGAGAAGACAAGACTAGACTAAACTAGATAAACTGTTTTACATAAGGCAAATGACAGTGTATATAATGTTCAGATATCGTTGGTATATTATATGAGCCACGATACGAAAAAACCAACAAAGTGGCATGTGCGTTCAGCGAAGACTCAAATTAGCCTGGGCATCAGCCGGGTCTGATCAGCGCTTTGTGCTTCACAGGTAGCTAAAAGTCTAAGCTTGCTCCGTGCGGACGGCGAGGACTATGATCATACCCACTTGGTTGGTTTTCTCGTGTCGCGGCTCATTTAGATTTTGAACTAACATTGCCTTCTCATCTACTTCATAGAAACGTTTCCCAGTTGGCGCACAATGCTGAAACGAAGTTTAATCAACGTTATTGCATAAAAAGCAGTGCCGTATGGTATTAACAGCCGTGCATCAACCGGCGAAAAGCCGTGTATCAACAAGAGATTCCACTTGCTCTTGATGCACGGATAGGCAACTTTCAATATGCTCGTGCCTGGGCCATTAAAATAAATCTGCCATGCACCCTTGCCTCTCCCCTTATTAACAAAAATGGTGGTGTGCTACCTATGTAGTATTATGACGTCATCATGCTTTACAAGGTCTCTTATTACGTCATCAAGTACTGGCACAGGTTTCAAAGAGATGTTGTATTCATTCTTACGATGCCAAATGGAGAGTAGATAAGTGTTACAGAAAACATGTATCCCAAGCTTTCGGCAATCAAGACCTGCAGGATGGTAAAATGAATGGACCAGGCTTGTTCTGCATGGAAATTGATTTGATCAAGGTATCTGCTTTTTGTTGATGAATTTGCAACGACTATCTTGGCCACTTATCAGAAATACTGATGGCAGCCATTTTGAATAGTTTGACGCTCTCGGGCCAGGAAGACATATATTAAGAAGCACATGTACTAGCGCGTTGGTTGTCAAACGGTGACAAAATATAATGCCATATTTTTCGCAAAGTTGGAAACCTCGGCCTTCGGCCTCGGTTGTCAACATCTCCCTCGGGACCTGGCAAACGTTTATGCATGAAAAAACATATTTGATCCCTATATTGATGATGTAACGTCGGAATGTTGAATCAACGTTTACCCAACACTGTTTGCCTCCATATGATAGTGTACAGCAGATCGATAATGAACACAAGGGCTAGTATATATATCCACTTGAATCCATGCTCTCTACATTATGAGCCTGCTGAAGCGTTAAACTCTACATATTCCAGGCAACTATGCTTTCTTACTGCATTATTATAACGTCGTTTTGATACACACCGAATGGCTTTATTACTCAAAATACGTACGTCAAAATATGAACGTCAAAATGTATGGAAATAAATGCCATAGTTGTAAAGAGGATCCACTGTATATTGATGATGGATGAATGACTTGCGATTTTACGTCCTTTTTAACAGTATTTTGGTCATATAAGGGCGACTTGTGGGTGATAATGAGAGGCTGTGTGCAATGGAACCCGGTTTACGATTAAAAAGATTCCCGCCTCCAGCGGGGCTTGTATATTGATTAAAAAGATTTACGATGTTTAGGTACACTAACAGGGAAAGCATCTCTGTCATTTTAGTTTTGTCTGGTGTCTCATTTGGGGTCAACTCTTAAAAGAAAGAATTTGCTCTTGTAAGAGCATATTCTTTCCTTTGAGAGTAGACCTCATTTTGAAAGGATTTTGGCGTCAAGGGAAGTAAATAGAAAGGCATGAAATTGAGGCTATTTCCGTCACTTTGGAAAGATGGCGGAAAAATGGAAGTGTCTCCATACACCTTAAAGGTTTACCTTGATCTCTACAGACTATAGTCTGTGGTAAGATGACAGTACTAGTCTAAAACATTTTCGGCCTCCTGGCCTTTATCAAGGAAAATCAATACTAAATTAAATAACTTGTTTCACAGCTGCACCTCCATAACATGTTTCACAGCTGCATCTCCATTACATTTTGAAAACAATGTTATCAATGATAACATTGTTGCACCTCCATTACATGTTTCATTTCTGAACCTCGATCACATTTTGAAAACAATGTTATCAATGATAACCTTGTTGCACCTCCATTACATGTTTCACAGCTGCATCACCATTACATTTTGAAAACAATGTTATCAATGATAACCTTGTTGCACCCCCATTACATGTTTCTTACATTTTGAAAACAATGTAATCAATGATAACCTTGTTGCACCTCCATTACATGTTTCATTTCTGAACCTCCATCACATTTTGAAAACAATGTTATCAATGATAACCTTGTTGCACCTCCATTACATGTTTCACAGCTGCACCTCCATTACATTTTGAAAACAATGTTATCAATGATAACCTTGTTGCACCTCCATAACATGTTTCACAGCTGCACCTCCATTACATTTTGAAAACAATGTTATCAATGATAACATAGTTGCACCTCCATAACATGTTTCACAGCTGCACCTACATTACATTTTGAAAACAATGTTATCAATGATAACAAAGTTGCACCTCCATAACATGTTTCACAGCTTCACCTCCATAACATTTTGAAAACAATGTTATCAATGATAACTTTGTTGCACCTCCATTACATGTTTTACAGCTGCACCTCCTTTACATTTCGGAAACAATGTTATCAATGATAACCTTGTTGCACCTCCATCGCATAATTCACAGCTGCACCTACTTTACACTTTGAAAACAATGTTATCAATGATAACCTTGTTGCACCTCCATTTTATGTTTCACAGCTGCACCTCCTTTACATTTTGAAAACAATGTTATCAATGATAACTTTGTTGCACCTCCATTACATGTTTCACAGATGCACCTCCATTACATTTTGAAAACAATGTTATCAATGATAACCTTGTTGCACCTCCATTACATGTTTCACAGCTGCATCACCATTACATTTTGAAAACAATGTTATCAATGATAACATTGTTGCAACTCCGTTACATGTTTCACAGCTGCACATCCATTACATTTGGAAAACAATGTTATCAATGCTAACATTGTTGCACCTCCATTACATGTTTCACATCTGCACCTCCATTACATTTTAAAAAACAATGTTATCTATGATAACATTGTTTTTAAAATGTAATCATGGTAATGGAGGTAAGCTGTGAAACATGTTTCACAGCTGCACCTCCATTACATTTTGAAAAACAATGTTATCTATGATAACATAGTTTTTAAAATGTAATCATGGTAATGGAGGTAAGCTGTGAAACATGTAGTTTGATTTAGTATTGATTCTTCTTGATAAAGGCCAGGAGGCCGAAAATTTGAAATAAAGAGTGATATAGATTAATATTGTCATGAATAACTTCCCTTGTGAGGAAATATTGAAGAAAGTCTGCAGTAAGATGAACTAAATCGAAACATCAAGAGAGAGATAAATATGGTAATGAGGATGCCATGAGTTGCCATTGATTCTCGTTATCTTAAGCACTGATATCTCTATTTCGCTTTTATGTCAAAGACTAAAGTTTTGAAAGATATCCATTTTTTTTTTAAATTTCATCTCCGTATATCTCAAATTACTAATATCTCAACGTAAAAATTACTTAGAGATAGCGGTAGCTTTAGATGAATTTCGACTTTGCGATATCAAGATCTGACTATATCACAATTCCGATAATAGCCTTCCAGTAAGGAGAAGTAAACAAGCTTAGTACACGTGGTGGACAAACAAAAGCAAAAAAGCAGTTAGTCCTTTCTTCCCCAACACGGTATAAGACTTTAAAAGCATAAATAAAAGTTAACAGACACTGGCTAACGTGAAAAAGCCAATAGCGCGGGTGACTAAAATACCATACAAAATAACCGGAATAACCGACTTAGAACGACCGGAAGGCTAAGAAACAAACAAAAAAATATAATATGAAAACACCAGAGGGAGGAGAGGGGAGGGGTGGAAGCGGGGTGGGTTATAGGAGTGAATGATAAGATATACAGAGTATTTGAGCCTTTGCAAGATGTGCAGACCAAACGAGGACTACCTAATAATATGAAATTTCACCAGGAGCCACTTTTTCGTGATATTGTTGAACACCCCTTTTCAAAGTCTTTTAACTGTGAAATCTAAGGTATAATATGTCCAAAATCAAAAAGAAAGTGTTGATTTAGCTATTTACGGATAAACAATTATGTCTGGCTAAATACGTAAACTGAATAAAGCAGCTACGACCTTCGTCTATAATAGTTACACACTGCCATGTGTCTTTTTTAAAATTAATCTTTTGGGAAAAGGTGTAATTCAAATTGCTACCTTTATTCAGAACCACTAGCTTCAAGCACTCTCTAAAGTTTCAATACTGCCGCGATTGCTATTAACAGATTTAAGTTCGATGTAAACAATAAAACATTGATCTATTTGCCAACCTTTTAAAGAAACTTTACGTCGAATCGACTTCAAAAGAGAGCAAACAAAAATTCATTCATAATTCTGAAGAATTTATAATATTGAAACAGATATTTATGACACAAAACTTTATGTTTGAATATCATGATCTAGAATTTTTGTTTGAAGAATTAAAGTCAAGAACTTGTTTGATTGTTTTCAGTGATATTTACAAATCAAGTTATGACGTAGAAGAAATTGATCCTTGTTAGATAGGTGATATGACAATATTTTAATGCCTGAATCAACACAAAGAAGAAACTGTCGGAGTGTCTTGTAGACTTGCCCTGAAGTTGTGGCCTTTCTTAAAGAGAGGATGACTTCAAAGAAAGGAGACAGAGTCAGAGCTCTAGATAAGAGGGAGTATTTGATGATAATTAAGGATAATTTTGTCTTATTTCTCATTGAAACCATATGTTGTGACCCCTCATCTGAACCGTCTCGTCGAGACGGTTCAGATGAGGGATCACAACATATGTTTCTATGCAGAATTAACAAAAATTATCCCTAATTATCACCTAATACTCCCTCTTATCTAGAACTCTGAGAGTGAAAAGGCAGAGTTGTTTTCGCTGTAAGTGTACCCATTCACATTAAGAAAAGTAAAAATATAGGCCACGATCAGGAACTAATTCAATCAGATCCCATAACCTGCCCTTAAAACCGAAAAGGGGAAAACTGTATATATATAAATGGGGGGGGGGGGGGGGGGGGGTATCAATAAGGTGGGTTTTCTGCATCCTACCAAAGTTTTCTTTTTTTAACTGATGGTATACTCCAATGTGTCTAGTTTATTGAACCATATGTGACTTTGGTCGGAAAGCCCTACTTACTGAGCTAAGGGTCCACAGAAGTGGGTTGGGTAATCCAATATGGTTTTAGCCTGTTTTGTAAAAACATTCTCATTTGGTAGAAGAGTACAACAGACAGACAGGATTGGATAAAATGATTAAGAGAACATCTAAAATATATTTCCATATCATTTTATTTGGTTTAATTTGAACATATATTGTCAAAAAAGACTTCCTTTGACATTCAGCATTTTTTGATATTTTTGTCCTCAATTTTTCAATATTTCTTGGCATTATTGTTAAATAAACAGACCAGTTAACTTCAAACTCATGTCAAGGAAGCACCTTGACCAGGACATTCGGATGCTGTGACCAGTATTTCACAATAACCTAGTTTTCATGGTTGACTGAACACATAAACTTGCTTGGAAGATGGTTTTTCATTCAATTTTGACCTTGAATTACGAAACTTTGGTCAAATTACTATTTTAACTGCTATATTATGCCCTATAACTCCGCCAATAAAGGTGAGAGGATACATATTGGCTTCAGTTCGGATCTCCTTATCGTCTGCATCTGTGTCTGTGTCAAATATTAGGTCCTTCTTTGACCTTGGAAACAAGGTCAAGGTCAGATTTTAATGACCTTGACCTTGTTTTCAAGGTCACAGAAGGACTTAATATGTGACACATACACAGATGCAGATGCCAACGAGTTCCGCACTGAAGCCAATATGTATTCCCTCACCTTTAGTGGCGGGGGCGTGGGGCATGATATAGCCAAGATGGTCCAGGATTGTGTTTTGACCCAGAGTTCGGCGTAAAGATTCGGAGTTCGGAATAAAGAAACGGGGCTTTCATGAGTTCGGCAGGTTCGGAGTTCGGACTAAGAATGGGTTGTTTGTCGGTTCGGTAGGTTCGGAGTTCGGAATAAAGATTCGGAGTTCGGAATAAAGAAACGGGGCTTTAATGAGTTCGGCAGGTTCGGAGTTCGGACTAAGAATGGGTTGTTTGTTGGTTCGGTAGGTTCGGAGTTCGGACTAACTGTGGGTCCATGTTTCTGAGTTCGGCGAAAAGATTCGGAGTTCGGAATAAAGAAACGGGGCTTTCATGAATTCGGCAGGTTCGGAGTTCGGACTAAGAATGGGTTGTTATGTAGGTTTGGTAGGTTCGGAGTTCGGACTAACTGTGGGTCCATGTTGGGTTCGGCTGGTTCGGAGTTCGGACAAAAAAAGTTGTTCCATTATGTGTTTGGCATGTTCGGAGTTTGGACTAAGAATGGGTTGTTTGTCAGTTCGGTAGGTTCGGAGTTCGGACTAACTGTGGGTCCATGTTGGGTTAGGCAGGTTTGAACTTCGGACTTACAATGATTTCAGCATGATGCACTTTTCATACTTTGGATGGGTCGCAGTCCAGAGTTGACCTTTATTGTTCCCAGTCTTTAGTCCCAACTCTGGGTTTGCCGATCCCAGGTTGGACTCAGTCCTTCGTGCGAACTCGGAGTCTGCCGAACTCATGTTGGACCCAATCTAAGTCCAAACTCCCGATGGGCCGAACTCAAGTTGGACCCAATCTTCAGTCCAAACTCCAGGTTTGCCAAACCCAGGTTTGAATCGGTCTTTAGTCCGAACTCCCAGTCTGCCAAACCTATAGAGATGATTACACGGTTGATACCAACCCTGATCTCAGCCCGAGTTGACCATATCAGTCCGAGCCCAAAGGGCGAGGGCTGATATGGTCCGAGGGCTGACATCAGGGCTGGGATCAAAACAACCGTGTTATGATCTTTTTATCATATACTTATATGTATAAAAATGAATGCTAAGTTCTAGTTCCGAAGGAAACTCTTCGGTATTCCGCTGGACCTGTAATGTGAGAGTTGCAGTTGCAGTTATAGCAGTCTGATACAGCAAGAGTCGTCTTTAAAGGGCTACTGCACTGTTTCTTCACTATTTCCAGAAATATTGTCAATTAACAGATATTTAGGAGAGAAACAGATTGCTGAAAACCCCATCGAAAAATTCCTACCCAAACTGTAATTATTGACAATTAAAGTTTATGCAAATTAGAATTTAAGCCCCGCCCACTTTTTCTTTTCTACAGCTTTACTTGCATAATTTGATTTGGATTCTAGTTATTATTACCATATTCTGATGCAAAATATTCAAACTTTTTTCATGAGATGATGTAACTTGTCTCACTAAATCTATTTTAGGGGAAAAAAGTGTAATTTTTTTTTTCAAAATATGTTTTTTTTTTTAAATTTTAATTATATGAATGACTCAAATGACGTCATAAGAGTCCTTGCATATTTTTCAGCTAATTAAAATTTAAATTGCTTATAACTTTTTAACCATTTGGAATTTTTCCTTGCAGTTTTCGGCATTCTTTTAGACAAAACAATACCAGTTATTTCCAGTGATTTCAATGCATTATGAAAAACAGTACAGTAGCCCTTTAACTTCCCAGCGTATTTATTTCACAACATTCACAAGAAAGTAATAGAAATTTGAGAAACGAGGCTGTTTTCATGGCAAATGTTTACAGAAAACTGTTTCGACACGAGTGACTATGACAAAACACCACAGAAATCTTTTCTGGATGGAGAAACATTAAAGTTTTTTGTGTAATGGGCAAGGCACTGTCAGGCTAGCTATCCTGTCCCACTGACAGGTCTTGTTTTTCAACTACACTCGCTTTTATCTACTGCATTTAGGGTCAGCAATGATGATTTTTAAACCTTTCCATATATGATTTTAGGGGAACAATGCTGTCAATACGCATTTGTTGTGATAAAGTAGTGACAGATGCAATTTACCCCTTTATTTTGCCAATTTTCAAATGCAGATTCAAGAGGGCCAACAGGTTGTATCAAGGGCAAACGAATATAAGTCTCAGCCTCTACCAAGGGCGGGACGGATATCCGTCTCGGCTTTTGACATAGAATTTTGGAGCGCAGGGCCGGATCATACCTCACAGTTCGGAAAATACAGTGGTCGAAATCAGATATATCAAGGGCAATACTAGTCTAAGTATATGATCGATATTGTTCCCAGTCTTTAGTCCTAACTCCGGGTCAGCTGAACATAGGTTTGACGCGGTCCTTAGTCCGAACTACGAGTCTGCCTTACCTAGGTTGGACTCGGTCCTTAGTCCGAACTCCGAGTCTGCCGAACCTAGGTTGGACTCGGTCCTTAGTCCGAACTCCGAGTCTGCCGAACCTAAGTTGAACTCGGTCCTTAGTCCGAACTCTGAGTCTGCCGAACCTAAGTTGGACTCGGCCCTTAGTCTGAACTCCGAGTCTGCCGAACCTAGGTTGAACTCGGTCCTTAGTCCGAACTCCGAGTCTGCCGAACTCATGTTGGACCCAATCTTAAGTCCGAACTCCGAGTCTGCCGAACCTGGATTGGACTCGGCCCTTAGTTCGAACTCCGAGTCTGCCGAACTCATGTAGGACCCAATCTTTAGTCCGAACTCCGAGCCTGCCGAACCTAGATTGGACTCGGTCTTTAGTCCGAACTCCGAGTCTTTATGCCGAACTCCGAGCCAAAACACAATCCTGGACCAACCTGGATATAGCAGTTAAATTAGTAATTTACCATTGTTTCGTAATTCTAGGTCAAAACTGAATGAAAACCATCTTCCAAGCAAGTTTATATGTTCAGTCAACCATGAAAACTAGGTCATTGTGAAATTCTGGTTACATCATCCGTGTCTTGGTCAAGGTGCTTCCTTGACATGAGTTTGATGATAACTAGTCTGTTTATTTAACAATAATGCCAAGAAATATTGAAAATTGAGGACAAAAATATAAAAAAATGCTGAATGTCAAAGGAAGTCTTTTTTGACAACATATGTTCAATTAAACCAAATAAAATGATATGGAAATATATTTTAGATGTTCAGTTAATCATTTTATAAAATCCTGTCTGTCCGTCATACTCTTCTACCAAATGAGAATGTTTTTACAAGACAGGCTAAAACCATGTTGAATTACCCCACCCACTTCTGTTGACCCATAGCTCAGTAAGTAGGGCTTTCCGACCAAAGTCACATATGGTTTGATAAACTAGACACATTGGAGTATACCATCAGTTAAAAAGAGAAAACTTTGGTAGGATGCAGAAAACCCACCTTATTGATACCCCCACCCCTTTACAACAGTTCACGAAAGACATAAAGATGAAGAAGCTTTATTTAACGTCGCATATCTAAAACAGAAAGCATAAGCTTAGTAGAGCTTTTTTGGGGGACAAACGAGGTATCCAGTGACAAAATATACCTACCTGATCTTCACTAGTTATCTTCCTTGGACTACCCTTTTGAGGCGAGCGTCAGCCAAGGGACCATTTTACACATTCGGTGTAGCGCGCCTGGAATTCGACCACACGACCTCCAGTTCCCGATGTGACCCTCTACCACTTGAGCTATCGGGAACGGTAAACAAGAATGAACAACTTTCCCAGACGGGTGGTCAGTCAGCTACAAAAATTGAAAACAATAGTAACATCTGTGTTACCCATTTTCTATTTAAAATCACAAAACATAACAGACATCAAAGGGGATAGTGTATAGGTGGCCATATTGCTAGAAGACCACAGATAAGCGGACATAAGAAAGTGAATCGTTGAAGTACCGCATTGGAACGGTCAGCAATAGATTTCTGGCGGAATTGATTATTTTTAGGGTGGGGGAGGGGTGTAAATGTGTGTGTGTGTGTGTGTGGTGTGTGTAGATGGGGCTTAAACTTGTTTTACTGGATCAAAACTATTTCCCTTAGCTTCTGCAATACTTCGAAGCATATCAATGAAACCAACACTGCCTGTTGCCTCCGGTATTCGGTTATGTAGCAAGCAGGCGATGCGTTATCATTGCGGTTCTGCTTACACTAGTCGTTTGGGACATATCTTCGGTGGGCCAGCACCGGTTGGTCTGACTTATCGTTTCGAAAAACTACATGTAGTGTCATTACTGTACTGCGATAACGCTAATCAAATAAGACCAGCGATAATTATTTACACCAGAGAAGTCTTTGAACTCGCCATGTTATGTTACTTATCAATGAAAAATATTGAATAGTTATGAACCCATGAATATTTTATAATGTCTCCATCAGTTTAAGACATAGATCTTAATTATGGTTACGATATGTCCGAAATTGTGAGACTAGCTTCAAAAGAGTCTACCTTAGCAAATGCGCGAACAGAAAAAGACTCAGATAAGCCTGCACAGCTTTACTTTCTTTGCCAATATTAGGATGTTGGGTTATCTATGAAGTGACAATTGAAATCTCAAATTAGTTTGCGCAAATGCGCCCTTGGACTTGAATATTTGCTTTCCGTATATAACGTAAGGTCATTCTTACAAGAGCCATCCGCGAGTTAAGATGTTTTCTAATTAGCCGCAAGGCAAGAACTTAAGTGTAATCATGCCAAATTTATTCTCTTAGGCTATTTATAAATATATACATGTATCAGTACGATCTATTAATTCTGTTAGAGCTTGGATAGCACGAACACATTTTCTGTGACATATAAACTATGGCAAAGAAAGTCTAGCTTGCGAGCAGACGAAAGAAAACATTTGCCAAATCTAAATTTGACAGATTTATTTTGGAAACGAATTATTTACAGTACTGATCACATGAACAATGGTAAATTGTCAAAATACCGCCCCGAAGTAACCAACTGCTCCCATAGCAAGCCCGAGGGCGGAGCCTATGCAACACAACCAGGGACACCTTTCCCTGTAAGCCTGGGTCCGGAGATGATGGTGATGGGACCTCCATACCAACCGAACTACCAACTAATTGTGTGCACCGCGGCGGAGGGTGAGGGTGAAGGTTTGGGCCCAGTAAAATCGGTCTAACCCCCCCCCCCGCCCCCCCAGTAGTTATTACTGAACGTTCCAAGGCGATACTTTCTTTGCGGTTGCATTTGTTTTATGTTCGGTGCTATTCTCATTTTAACCCTTCTATAATAAAAATAGAAAATAGGTAAATATAGTTGTTAAATGTTTTTCGTATAATTTGCTTAGTCTGTTGTAACCCTTCTGTTGGTCAAAATTATTTAGTTCAATAAAGATAGCTGAGTTGCCACCTATTTGGTAAAGAGCTGCTGACTCGGCTTATCACTTGTAATTTATTGTTTGTTGGGATGTCTTTGTCAATCTTTCCCTTTGATGTTGGGGATAGGGTTTGGGACCTGATTCAGTCAGTTCCTGAAGAGTAGTTACTCTTTAAATTCCTATCCCACCGCTGCTACCAAATGTAGCGTTTTCCAGGTCGTCCACAAAGTCAGGCAACCGGTCACCCATCCAGGTACTTACCGCGATCTCCGTTGCTTAACTTCGTGAAGAAGCCACCCACTCTACCCGCGTTGCCATAAAAGCCGGCCTTTACAGCAAGGCTGTAGAAGTGTTCATATACCTAAACCCGTTACACACTGATACATTTCCTATCTGTTACATGTACTTTGTTTTAGTTCAAACAGAATTTCTTGTTCTTGGGAATCATTGGACTCATTCCTAGTAAGTATGAACACAAACAGTTCTGCTAAAGCCGGTGCTTGGAAAGTAGTCAGTATTGTCACAATACATAATTGCACTTGAACAGTCTCAGTTAAACAGAGTCTGTTATCTTTGCAGCTACTTTCCTTGTTAGGATAGAGTCGGGTAACTTCGGACAGCAGGTAAATTCGTACAGTGACATTGTTTCTTTTATATTTCAGTTGTCTGATATTAAATTAAAACAAAAAAACTGGGCAAACGGTGAAAATCTTGATGGGACGGCTCATGATGAGCAGTCTCATCTGGATTTTCACTGTTTGCCATGGTATGTCCACCAGCTGTCCGAAGTTACCCGACTCTACCCTACAAATTCTATGACAAACTTTTGTTCTCCCAGACAAATTTGTTTGTAATATAAACTGAAACAGAATAAACATGGCACAGAAACTTTGGCAAATCGTTTCAGTAACAAGAGCAGATGTCCGATATTGATAGGGTCGGGTCGGATAGAGCTGTTTAAGTTTCAGTTCTGGGATGTCCCTCTTGTTTGGAGAATAGCAGGGCAAGTGCAGGCTTAGTTTGCAGCAGGTGTGGGATGGGGATTGTTTTTAATATCTCATCTTTCGTATGTTTTAATTTTACTGGGAAATGATCGATATAAACTGCATTTACTGTCTTAAAAGGTTGTTACATCCAAACCAACATATCAACCATCTAAAACTCCGAAAATGAAACCTTTGTTAATCGTCACAATTTGTTTGCTGGTACTTTAAGTTCAAATTGCAGTTTAAGAAGCAAAATGCGCGCTTTTGAACGTATTTTGAAATGTGTAAGACCTTTAAAAGCTTAAGGAAATGTATGCCACAGCTATACAAATATTGCGTTAATTGCTTTGGCTACATAAAAGTCCCTCCTTTAAACTTGGTGAAACAGGCCAGTAGGAGTAAAGTAAAACACTCAGGAATGAGTACAGAGTAAATAGATTGGCAATGATCAAAACTGAAAAGGAAATAATTGACAACAGTTTACGAAAGATGTGCACGGTTGCCCGAATGAAATGCTATTCCCCAGACAGATGATCATTCAGCTTCTGCATTCCACCTGGCACAAAATGGGAACGAATAGAAACAACATGCGCTGCTAGTACGGAACGTTAGGCAATACATGTTTAAAGCTAAAAACTCGATTTACTTTAGATTGGTTGGCAAACAAACCCCAAAGAGACTGCCGAAGATAAACCGAGAAGGAGGAAGAGCAAAAAGGTTCTATTTGAAGTGTTGTATAAATGTAAACATACATGTTATTACCGAAATGTAGAAATCCTATAGTCTGCATGTTAAGTGGTTAACCCAATCATGGTTAAAAACTTTGCTTCCCTCTTTAATTGCGCGAAGGTTAGTCAGGCATCAGACTCAATGCTGGCCCGAGTTAAAGTTACTTAATGTAGCATGTTGGGGCCGGGGTTTGCCTTGTCTGTTGCTTGACTATTCATGGTTCAACTGATAATTTTCTTTTGCTATTTCAGTGGTGTTGTCTGACTTCCCAGGGGTCTCCTGGTGTCGCACTACGTTCTTTCCGTTGAGTCCTTATCTCTGATTCATCATAGGCCTTATCCGTGATTTGATTGTTTCCGGTGATGATTCATTGATGAGTTAGGAAACCTTCATGCGGACCAAACAGCTAACTTTATGTTTCAAACCACTGCAGAAGCAGAGGGCGAGGTTTTGGCCCAGTAAAACATATCAACCCCCCCCCCCCCCCTACCAGTAATCGTTTGCTCACCGTTCCAAGGCGGTACTTCTGTTGCGGTTCCTTGATGTTATATTGTGCTTGTCTATGGTCTCTGGTGGTTTGGTCGCCTGTATTGCTGCCCAATCTGCCTTCTGTTTTTTTTTGTAATTAAAATAAAAAATAAGTAAAAATAGATGTTGGTGCTGTTATTGAGGTAGCTGAATGACCATCTGTTTTGGAAAGAGCTGGTCATTCGGTTTACTGTGCATGTCTTGCGTAAACTTGTGTCAATTTCTGTGTGTATGTGCTCCTTTCACTGTTGATTTTGAGAGCGGAATGTGGGATTTGATTGAATTAATTCCTGTTCATTGCCTATCTTTTTACTTTCCTGAATTGATATTGTTGAAAGACACGACATATTTTAACTAAAATCTTTTATCTAAGCAAGCAGCTATGCAGGTGTAATAGTTAAATACAAATAGTGCCTATTACAATAAACTACCTTACCGGCGAATTTTCAATATTCCTCAACAGTTCTCCTCTGTTGAAGGTTTTGGCCATGTAGAGATGGCTTTTGAAAACCAGCTGTGCTTCTGAACATCTTGTCTTTAGCCTAATAGGTATTTGCAGATCATGCATGCTCAGACCAGACTGCAGATATGTGTAGGCAGGCCTAAGCATGCACATTTTGTTTAGAGGTTAAATGGGCACGTTCGTCATAATAGCTTGGGTATATTCGAGCAATATCCAGGTATTCTCCAGGCTACTCGAAGATATGCACATATCTTCGGGGAGCCCGGGGAATACCTGGGTATTGCTTGAGTGTACCCAAGTAAGTATGTCGAACGTGCCAACTGAAACTTGTACAGCTGACACGTTCACAAGGGGAGAGGGAAAACGACAACAGGCCGCGCATGATCTGACAATGCGCATGCTCAACTATATACTATTAATAGCTCGTTTAAATATAGCACATATCGACCGATCTATTTTTAAGTCGCTGCATCCATAGACAATTTAGGAACTGTATTCAATTAAAAACAGACAGCTTTTATGACTGTGGTGTGTGGATCACGCAAAAATTATCGTTGAAGAATTTGAATACGAAACATGTTCATTTCTTTTCGAAGTTCGAGCAACAAAAATGTTGGCCAGTTTGATATATTTACCTGTAGATCTAATAAACAAACAACTGACATTGTTTAATATGTTTCATTGGTCCTTTTACTGTATGCAAGTATTAGGGACGAGTCATTTATTATAAGGTTGGGGGCCGGTACATTCAGGAGGGTATATGTGTGTGTTTGTGGCGGGGTGGGGGGGGGGATTTTATTGGTGATCTACTGGGAGGGGAGGGCGTGGAGTGTGTGGAGGGATGGGGGGAGGGGCTTGCATAATTTCTTTTTTAAATAAAGACAAGTGGAAAAAATCCATTTGTCTTAATCTAAAAATAATGTTCAAGACTCCCCATTACACATACACTTTCAAATTAATTCTATTCTTTCAAATTTAAGATTTACAAACGCTTACAAAGAGGAAAATACTAGGGTCGCTCTATTCCCCCCCCCCCCCCCCCAAAAAAAAAAAAAAAAAAAAAAAAAGAAAAAAAAAAAAAAACATTGGTGTATTTGTAGGAAAATATACAATAAATGGTCTTAAAAACATATCGATCAGAGGATATGTTCTCAAGTAACGCCTGCGTTTGTGACGGTTCTTTGTCATCAGTAAAAACTGCTCTGGAATCTGGGGACTGGGCCCAACAACGCCCTTAATGTTATTATCAGCTTTATAGAGCATTCAGCATTAGTTTCTTGGTGGACATTTGCAGAAAAAAATAACGAACTATTAATCGGTATATATATTTCACCTGTAACAATGAGAGAAATTTCTTTGTATTTTGTGCCCAAAAGTTTGATTGAGGTCTGTCTATTATAATGTTATAAAGGTTCTTGAGGTCTGTTTTACATTAGGGTTGTGGGGGTTTGGGGCGGGAGGATGGGTCATAAACATTTTGTCACCTGTCTGGAGGGGGGGGGGGGAGGTGAAAACCAAATATAATGAAACTGGTAGGTAGTATGATTTCCTATATGACAAATAGGGACCGTGATGCAGCTGTTGTTATAATTTCATGATTACAGCTGGAGCACGATCTCCTTTAGCCTAACAGCAGCTACAGCTTGGCCTCTGTTAGTGTTTACTACAGCGCAGCTGCAGCACGCTCTCTATTTGCCATATAGAAAACCATAACAACAGCTGGAGCATGGTCTCTGTTAAGTATATAGGAAATCATGCTCCACATGTTGTGATGAGAGTATAACAAAAGCTGGAGCATGGTCTCTGTTATATATATAGGAAATCATGCTACACCTGTTGTCATGAGAGTATAACAACACCTGAAGCATGGTCTTTGTTAAGAATATAGGAAATCATGCTCCACCTGTTGCTATGAGAGTATAACAACAGCTGGAGCATGGTCTCTGTTAAGTGAATAGGAAATCATGTTCCACCTGTTGTCATGAGAGTATAACAACAGCTGGAGCCTGTTCTTTGTTAAGTATATAGAAGATCCTGCTTCAACTGTTGTCATAAGAGAATAACAGCAGCTAGAGCGTGGTCGATCTTATGTATATAGGAAATCATGCTCCACCTGTTGTCATGAGAGTATAACAACACCTGGAGCATGGTCTCTGTAAAATGAATAGGAAATCATGCGCCACCTGTTGTCATGAAAGAATAACAACATCTGGAGCATGGTCTCTGTTTAGTGAAAGGAAATCCTGCTCCACCTGTTGTCATGAGAGTAAAACAACAGCGGGAGCATGGTCTTTGTTAAGTATATAGAAAATCCTGCTCCACCTGTTTGCATGAGAGTATAGCAACAGCTGGAGCATGGTCTCTCTTATGTATACAGGAAATCCTGCTCCACCTGTTGTCATGAGACAATAACAACAGCTGGAGCATGGTCTCTGTTAAGTATATAGGCAATCATGCTACACCTGTTGTCATCAGAGTATAACAACAGCTGGATCATCGTCTCTGTTCAGTATATAGGAAATCATGCGCCACCTGTTGCCATGAAAATATAACAACAGCTGGAGCATGGTCTCTGTTAAGTATTTATGGAATCCTGCTCCTCCTGTTGACATGAGAATATAACAACAGCTTCAGCATGGTCTCTGTTAAGTATATTGGAAATCTTGCTCCACCTGTTGTCATGAGAGTATACCAACAGCTGGAGCATGGTCTCTGTTAAGTATATAGGAAATCATACTCCACCTGTTGTCATGAGAATATAACAACAGCTGGAGCATGGTATCTGTTAAGTATATAGAAAATCCTGCTCCACCTGTTGTCATGAGAGTATAACAACAGCTAGAACATGGTCTCTGTTAAGTTTATAGGAAATCCGACTGTACCTGTTATCATGAGAGTATAACAAAAGCTTGAGCGTGGTCTCTGTTAAGTATATAGGAAATCATATTCCCCCTGTTGTCGTGAGAGTATAACAACAGCTGGAGCATGGTCTCTCTTTTGTATATAGGAAATCATGCTCCACCTGTTGTCATGAGAATATAACAACAGCTCAAGCATGGTGTCTGTTGAGTATATAGGAAATCATGCTCCACCTGTTGTCGTGAGAATATAACAACAGCCCGAGCATGGTCTCTGTTGAGTAAATAGGAAATCATGCTCCACCTGTTGTCATGAGAGTATACCAACAACTGGAGCATTGTCCAAACTAAGTGTGTAGGAAACCATGCTCCACCTGTTGTCCTGAGAGTATAAAAACATCTGGGATATGGTCTCTGTTAAGTATAAAGGAAATCATGCTCCACCTGTTGTCATTAGAGTATAACATTAGCTGGAGCATGGTCTCTGTTAAGTATATAGGAAATCATGCTACACCTGTTGGCATGAGAAGATACCAACAGCAGGAGCATGGTCTCTGTTGAGTATATAGGAAAGCTTGCTCAATCTGTTGTCATCAGACTATAACAACAGCTGGAGCATGGTCTCTGTTAAGTATATAGGAAATACTGCTCCACCTGTTGACATGAGAATATAACAACAGCTTCAGCATGGTCTCTGTTAAGTATATGGGAAATCATGCTCCACCTGTTGGCATGAGAGTATACCAACATCTGGAGCATGGTCTCTGTTACAAAATATAGCAAATCGTGCTCCACCTGTTGACATGAGAATATAACAACAGCTTCAGCATGGTCTATTTTAAGTATATGGGAAACCCTGCTCCGCCTGTTGTCATGAGAGTATAACAACAGCTGAAGCATGGCCTCAGTTAAGTATTCAGAAAGTTCTGCTCCACCTGTTGTCATGAGAGTATAACAACAGCTGGAGCATAATCTCTATGAAGTAAATAGGAAATTATGCTCCACCTCTCGTTATAAGAGTATACCAACAGCTAGAGCATAGTCTCTGATAAGTATATAAGAAATCATGCTCCCTCTGTTGTCATGACAGAATAACAATAGCTGAAGCATGGTCTTTGTTCAGTATATAGGAAACATTGCTCCACCTGTTATCATGTGTGTATACCAACAGCTGCAGCATGGTCGCTGTTAAGTATATACGAAGTCATGCTCCTCCTGTTGTCATGTGAGTATACCAACAGCTGGAGCATGGTCTCTGTTAAGTATATAGGAAACCATGCTCCACCTGTTGTCATGAGATTATAACAACAGCTGGCGAATGGTCTCTGTTTAGTATATAGGAAATCCTGCTGGAGCATAATCTCTGCAAGTACTGTAGGTATTCATGCTCCACTGTTGTCATCAGATTATAACAATAAGTGGAGCATGGTCTCTGTTAGCACTACAGAAAACCATGCTACTCCTGTTGTTATCAGATTATAATAACAGCTGGAGCATGGGATCTGATAGTACTATAAGAAATCATGTTCCTCCCGTTGTCATCACAATATAATAACAGCTGGAGCATGGTCTCTGAAAGTACCATAGAATACCATGCTACTCCTGTTGTCATCAGATGATACCATCAGCTGTAGCATGGTCTCTGTAAGTACTTTAAGAAACCATGCTTCTCCTTTTGTCATCAGATTACTACAACAGTCAATAAGTATTATAGGAAACCATGCTCTTTCTGTTTTCATCAGATTATAACAATAGCTAGAGCGTGCTCTCGTTTGTACCATTAAGTTCAGAAATATGACAAAACACAGGTTTTCACGTTTAGACTTTCAGTATGCTTTTTTCTGGTTTCGTCACCAGATATTGTCAGGGTCACTGATGAGGCTTTATTAGCCGAAACTACGTAGTCTGGCCCATGTTCCTACTTCTGTATGTATTCTCTGCTCTTGAAGGAACTTTTTAAGATTTTAATTTTACCTCACTGCAGCTGGTGTTGTGCCGTGTGGCGGCCGTAAAACGTCTCCCCGTACATCATCCATAGTGCAGATTATATTTTATTTACATCCTTTGAGATCAGAGGATAGATTCTTAGAAATCTAAAATTTGAGATCGATTTAGACTATTATTCTAGATCATCGTCTTTTATATTATTTGGATCCTTTTGGAACTAATCAGTCTTTGAATCGACTGTCCAATTAAAATTAAGAAATTACAGTATGCTTTTTTCTGGTTTCGTCACCAGATATTGTCAGGGTCACTGGAGAGACTTTATTATCCGAAACTACGTAGTCTGGCCCATGTTCCTACTTCTGTATGTATTCTCTGCTCTTGAAGGAACTTTTTAAGATTTTAATTTCGTCTTCTTCAGAGACTAGACTGTATTTGAAAAACATGTAACGTCACGTCCGTTAGTACAATAGGAAACGATGCTTCTCCTGTTGTCATCATATTAAAACAGCAGCTGAAGAAGGTCTCTGTTAGTACTTTAGGAAAGTAAAAAGATAGGCAATGATCAGGAATTAATACAATCAAATCCCACATTCCGCTTTCAAAACCAATAGGAAAAGAAGCACATACATACACACAGATTGTCGAAAGTGTACCAAAGACATGCACAGTTAACCGAAGCAGCTCTGATAGTTCTAAAGGAAACCATGCTCCTCCTGTTGTCATCAGGTTATAGCAGCAGCTGGAGCATGGTCTATGTTAGTACTTCAGGAAGCCATTCTCCTTCTGTTATCATCAGATTATTACAACGGCTGGATCGTGGTCTCTATAAGTACAATACCTGATGTCATCAGATGATCACAAAAGCTGAATCACATCACGGTCTCTGTTAGTACTATAGGAAACCATGTCCCTCCTATTGTCATCAGATTATAACAACAGCTGGAGCATGGCCTTTGATAGTACTGTAGGAAACCATGATCCTCCTGTTGTCCTCAGATTATAAGAACAGCTTGAGCATGGTCTCTGTTGGTACGATAGGTAATTATGCTCCACCTGCTGTCATCAGATTATAACAACAGATGGAGCATGGTCTCTGTACGTACTATAGGAAACCATGCTCCTCCTGTTGTCATGACATGACACATGATGTAACAACAGCTGGAGCTCTGTCTGTTGTCATGAGAAAACAACAATAGGTGGAACATATTCTCTATTTGTAAGTTTCACCGGAACTGCTTCAACTCTTTGGATAACCGCTTGTTACCGAAAATGCTCTTATGTTACATGCAGTCTGCTGTTTACAAAGCTAATTACACAAAACATCTTTCATATCAAACAAACAGAACAATAAAGAATGTCTTCATACATTCGAGATCAAACGCAGGCTGTCGACTGTTACGACAACTGTAACACTTTTTTTGAGGTTAGAAAACGTAACTTTTAAATTTTCTTTGCTTGAAATTTGGGACGAGTAATTTATTATCAGGTGTGGGGGGACTGAGTACATTTAGGGGATCGGAATAGTTTTTGGTGATGTGGTGATGTACTGGGGGGGGGTCGGAAATCAATAAGCCTCGGAACAAGGGGGGGGTCATATATCTTATCAAACATATTGTGGAGGCTTGGGTGTCAGAATTCTTACGTCGACCTTCATTTTTAAAAATGTCTCTACGTCGACCTTCATTTTTAAAAATGTCTCGGCTTCTGGGGGGGGGGGGGGGGGGGGGGCGGTGCTTCCAGGTGTCCCATTACTCCTAAAAATTCACTCTTTTTCTTTCAAACTCAAATCTTAAGGGCATATATGGAAATGACACACAAAACATTGGCAGCTTCATATAAAAAAGACAGTTCTTTTCATTGATTTGCTAGAAAACAACAGTATGAAGGTATCTATAAAATCATGTCAAAGACAAGTAGATGATTTTGTTCTCAATTAAATTTAATGTCTGCATTTGTGATATCATCTCTCCAGGTGCCTTTTCATCAGCAGAACTACTGTGGCTTCTGGGGCCACAGCCCCCAGACCCCCGCCACCCAAGTATAAGCTTTAACAGTTGTAATTATTAAGCTGTTAAGCAGTGGACAACAGATTGCTGGATGACCATTAGCAGAAGAAAGTTAAAAAAATGAAGACAAGTTTACACAGACCATGAATAATTAACCTGTTAAATTAAGAAAATGTTCTTTGTCTTTCATATATGTTTTGAATGAGGTCAGTCTGACATAAAATAGGTAATATGGTGTAGGTGTGTGAAGGGTAGCTGGCTGTGGGGGATCATAAAATTGTTTGTCATCTATTTGGGGGTGGGGGTCGGCGAAATAATACTGGTGAGACTGGGGTGGGGGGTCGGAAAAATTTTGGTGAACCATATGAAAATTTACCCCCCCCCCCCCATCACCACCACCACCACCTCCACCTGATAATAGATGACTCGTCCCTTAAAACATTACTAAAATATTCCTTATTGTTCGAACACAAGACCATAGAATACCCTATTCTCTAAGTTAAAACAAGACCCTCCGATCCCTAGGTGATGTCGGCAAATACAATAATTTCAGCTTCCGAGTAAAAATGGCCAGATTGATCTTCTCACGTTCTTTATTTCTTGTCAGGTAATAACATAAGCTCCATTCTGTTATGTCTCTAAACAGGATTTTATAATATCTCAGAAGAGTCTGAGATATCACAAACTGGATGATTGTCAGCAAAACTGCAATATAGTGGCGATGATGTTGTGATATCAATAAATCTCTTATTTGTCCTGAATTTTTTCTACAAAATACATTAAATCTTGTCATAAAGTTGTGTTTATTTACTGACACTACAGGTTGGAATTAATGATACCTCATTATAGTTTTTTGTGATATGAAAAACTCAGAACAATTTTTTAATAGGAATTGATGTTTTGTCATATTGACCAAACTGTTTGAGTAATATATATGTATCACAAATTCTTGTCGATTTTAGTGCGACTTTGCGAAGCAAAAGTAGCGCTTATCATGTGCGTCTGCGTATGCGTGCGCGTGCGCCTTTATGAGCGTTCGCAAAAATATTCACCTGTTGCGTTTAGCTTAGTTTCTAAGTTTAACATGGAGTCTTCAAAACTTGCTCCATCTATACAACTAAGAAAGATCTACTGAAAGCAGCGATGCATATTGGTCTGTGGCCTATATTTTACAGATCATCGAACATAGACAAAAATATTCACCTGATGCTTTCAGCTCAGTTTCTATGTAACCAAAAGGAATAGTTTTTTCAAATTTGCTCCGTAGGTACATTTGGTGAAGATCTACTTAATGCAATGATGCTAATTGGGTCATGACCTATAATTCACTGATCACTGAACATAGAACAAATATTCTTCTTTGCGTTTAGCTCAGTTTCTAAGTAATCAAAAGGGATATAGTCTTCAAACTTGCTCAATAGATACATCCGGTGAAGCTCTACAAAAAGCAGTGATGCATATTGAGCCATGACCTATAATTCACGGATCATTGAAAAGAGGCAAAATATTCACTTGTTGCGTTTAGCTCAGTTTCTAAGTAATAAAAAGGGACCGAGTCTTTAAACTTGCTCCATAGGTACATCTCGGGAAGATCTACTGAATGCAGTGATGCATATCGGGCCATGGCGAATATTTTACAGATCATTGAACATAGAATAAGATATTCACCTGTTCCGTTTAGCTCAGTTTTTTAAGTAACCAAAAGGGGTAGAGTCTCATACTTGCCCCATAGGTAGATCCGATAAAGATCTACTGCATGCAGTGACGCATATTGGGCCATGACCTATCTTTCACGAATCATTGAACATAGAAAAATATTCACCTTTTGCGTTTAGCTCACTTTCATACTATCTATATATCTACTGAAAGATCTACTGAAAGCAGTGACTTTATTTCATGGCCCAGTGATTGAAACTGTTTGATGTATGAACATTTATGCTTGGAGTAATAAGTCAGTATGATCCGTTGTTTGACCACAAACAAAATGTAGGCCATAGTGACCCATATTTCAAGGTTCTGTTATTTGCCTTATATCTTGAAGTTTATGTATGAACATGATTGCTTTGAATAATCACTCAGTATGACCCGATGTTTGACATCAGAATGAAGGTATGTCACAGTGACCTATATTTATGGTCCAGTGAGTTGGCCGCATATTTCTAATACTATTTCATGGATTTACCTTATACTTTGTCGAGTGGTTTGGGCTTAACATTGTGAATGACCTCATACAATATGTTGGTCAGTGTGACCTATATTTCATGGTCCAGTAAGTTTGCCTCATATTTCTATCACTATTTTATCGGTTTCCATCATACTAAAGGTAAACGCTTTGGATTGACACTGTGAGTGACCTCATATTAAATATAGGTCAGTGTGACCTATATTTCATGGTCGAGTGAGTTTACTTCATATTTCTAATTCTATTTCTTGATTAAATGGTTTGGGCTACTGTGAGTGACCTTATACTAATTGTAGGTCATAGTCCAGTGAATTTGTCTCACATATTTAACGCTATTATATGGATTTGCATTTCACTTGGGTTAATGGTTTGGGTTGACACTATGAGTTACCTCATACTAATTATAGGTCAGTGTGAACTATATTTCATGGGCCAGTGATTTTAGCCAACATCTAAAAAAAACTATTTCGTGGATTGCATAAAGCTAGGGTTAATGGTTTGGGCCGATTTTGTCAGTTACCTCATACTAACTGTAGTTAAGTGGGGTCTATATTTTATGGCCCAGTTATTTTAGTTAATATCTCTAACACTATTTTATGGATTTGCACCATACCGGCGCACAACATTTGAGCGGATTGACAGGGCATTTTAGTGGAAAAATGGACGTTTGAGCGGCATAAAAGTGGATATTTGAGCAAAACGGAAAATAACCCTTTTGAGCGGATTACCTGAATTACTCTGACGCTTTGTCTTGTGCCCCTTCCCTTAGCCAGTTAGAAAATGTCCTTTTCAGTATTCAAGTTAACCTAAGCCTATCGAAAGTCTTAGGCTTACATCTTCAGCCGCATTTTCTGTTGGTGACGTGGTCAACTTGGTCATGAGAATGTTCTTTTTTTTTTTTTTGGGGGGGGGGGGGGGTGTCGGGAATGACTGTGGTACATGTGCTATCTGTGTTCATGCGAGCCTTACATTTCTCTTTAGTGCAGCGCCATGAAAGATACCCACTTTTTAAGGAACTATCTAGTCTGTATCTCAATCACTTTTAAAGGAACTATCTAGTCTGTATCTCAATCAATCACAGATCACGATTTGTATCTACAACAATAATATCCATCAAACTCCTACAAAAAACAACCCTGGCTGCATTGGTAAAATATTCATTTCGATTGAAAATCATACTAACTAAACATTTAAACGGGAAAGGTTTGCATGTGAATACCGTTCACCTGCAAAACTTACATGTAAATCCAAATCAATTTCGCTAAACTGTCCATCTTAAATCCGCTCAAATGTCTAAAGTAGGGTTCTGATTTTCAGCTCAAATATCCGTCGCATCATACTTTGATTAATAATTTTGGCTGACACTGTGAGTTATTCGTAAAAATTGTGCGTCGATGTGACCTATATTTTATGGTTTAGCGATTTAGCCATTTCGCTGTCAAGCCATTTTTCAGTTGTCTGCCAAATTTCCATCACGTCGAGCTCGCTGATAATAATTGGTTACTCTGTCTGATGTTAATAGTACGGTGCAAATTATGTGTTCGAGTGGCCAGAGCGACTCGGTTTAAGTGCAGAAAGTCACATAAAGATAGTGAGTTCGAACCCGGGCTTGGCCATCCGACAACTCAAAAACTGTCTCGGTCAACCAAGCAGAAAATGGGTTCCTGTTTCGAATCAGGGAAGGATAAGGCAGAGAAAGGAGAGTAGACCCACTGCCCCTACGGCTACTAGGCAGGGGGGGGGGGGCGGCGGGGGGCCGGAGGCGGAGTGAGTATACTATACCCAGCTCTTAGAAAATAATGCGTATATCTCTCCTAGTTCATTAACTTGTGGGATCAGTCCCCACCCCCTTAACCCCATTAACCGGTAAGAAACTCATTGAGTCTTGGACACAACATATTACAAGTTTCACAGCATTTTAAATTTCCGTATAACATTTTGGTATTCTTTTACTCATTCCGTAGTCGAGAGTTCTTCAGAAATAGCTAGAAGATAAGTGCTTGTGTTTCAACCACACAACCAGGACTCACTAGATCCCTAAATATATTGTTATAGCTCCCTATATCCCCAATGCGTTTTTTTTCTTGGTTTGACTTGCCCCGAATAATACAAATATTTTGAATCTCGCTCAACCTGCTTTACCGGCGCAGGACACGGCGAGAAAATGTTTTGTTTATAAAAATGGCTTTTTTTCTTTACCTATTTCTAACAGAACTACGATGGCCCAAATCATCGGGCTCACTTTTCATTTTCATACTATTTCCGAGTTCCGAATTCCGAATTCTGAATTCCGAAATTCGTAGAACAAACTGGACTTGATAATTCTTATTTATTTCATATCGCCAAACCTTCAAATAAAATGTTGATGCACAGCATTTAACAAATAAGATTCAGAATGCAAAATTACTCTTTCGAGCTTAAATTCAATTAAAAGGTCATGAAATTCTAGAAACAAAAGAAAGAAAAAATTACCCCAAAATGAAGCGTGAGATATTTCAACAGAAAACTATTATTCTAAATATAAAAATATCTTACATCACAGTCCCAAAATACCCCTATTTTAGCAAGAAATACTTTCTTAAGAACAAGACCTACACTGGTGCCTGTAGTATAAAGGGGACCGATAGCTCAGAAGGTTAAGCGATGACCTGCTGATCTAACGGTCCCGGGTTCGAGTCCCGCTGGAGGAGGGAATCTTTTCAATCGTAAACGGGGCGACAAAATTGCTGTTAGCCATATAAGATCGTAATTGCTATTGCTATACTCTCATGACAACAGATGGAGCAGGATTTCCTATTCACTTAACAAAGACCATGCTCAAGCTGTTGTAATACTCTCATGACAACAGGTGGGGCATGATTTCCTATATTGTTATCAAAGACCATGCTCCAACTGTTGTTATACTCTCATGACAACAGGTGGAGCATGATTACCTATATATTTAACAGAGACCATGCTCTAGATGTTGTTATAATCTAATGACAACAGGTGGCGAATGATTTCCTATTCACTTAACAGAGACCATGCTCCAGATGTTGTTATACTCGCATAACAACAGGTGAAGCATGATTACCTATATACTTAACAGCGGCCATGCTCCAGATGTTGTTATACTCTCATGACAACAGGTTCAGCATGATTTCCTATTCACTTAACAGAGACCATGCTCCAGCTGTTGTTATACTCTCATGCCAACAGGTGGAGCATGATTTCCTATATACATAAGAGAGACCATGCTCCAGCTGCTGTTATACTCTCATGACAACAGATGGCGCATGATTTCCTATTCGCTCAACAGAGACTGACATGACAACAGGTGGAGCATGATTTCCTATATTCCTAATAAAGACCATGCTCCACCTGTTGTTATACTCTGATGACAACAGATGGAGCATGATGTCCTAAATACATAAGAGAGACCATGCTTCAGCTGTTGGTATACTTTCATTTCAGCAGGTGGAGCAGGATTTTCTATATACTTAACAGAGACCATGCTCCAGCTATTGTTATACTCTCATGACAACAGGTGGAACATGATTTCCTATACTCTTAGCATCGCCATGCTCCACCTGTCGTTATACTCTCATGACAACAGGTTGAGCATTATTTCCTAAATACATAAGAGAGACCATGGTTCAGCTGTTGCTATACTATCATGACAACAGATGGAGCATGATTTTCTATATACTTAACTGAGACCATAATCCAGATGTTGTTATACTCCCATAACAACAGGTGGAGCATGATAACCTATATACTTAATAGAGGCCATGCTCCAGATGTTGTTATACTCTGATGACCACAGGTGGAGTATGGTTTCCTATTCACTAAACAGAGACCATGATCAAGCTGTAGTTATACTCTCATGCCAACAGGTGGAGCATGATTTCCCTTTCACTTAACAGAGACCATGCTCCAGCTGTTGTTATACTCTCATGACAACAGGTGGAACATGATTTCCTATACTCTTAGCATAGACCATGCTCCACCTGTCGTTATACTCTCATGACAACAGGTTGAGCATTATTTCCTAAATACATAAGAGAGACCATGGTCCAGTTGTTGCTATACTATCATGACAACAGATGGAGCATGATTTTCTATATACTTAACTGAGACCATGCTCCAGATGTTGTTATACTCCCATAACAACAGGTGGAGCATGATTACCTATATACTTAATAGAGGCCATGCTACATGTTGTTATACTCTTATGACAACAGGTGGAGTATGGTTTCCTATTTACTAAACAGAGACCATGATCAAGCTGTTGTTATACTCTCATGCCAACAGGTGGAGCATGATTTCCCTTTCACTTAACAGAGACCATGCTCCAGCTGTTGTTATACTTTCATAACAACAGGTGGCGCATGATTACCTATATTCTTAATTAAGACCATGCTCCAGCTGTTGTTATACTCTCATGACAACAGGTGTACCATGATTTCCAATATACTTAACAGAGACCATGCTCCAAATGTTGTTATACTCCCATAACAACAGGCGGAGCATGATAACCTATATACTTAACAGAGGTCATGCTCCAGATGTTGTTATACTCTCATGACAACAGGAGGAGCATGATTTCCTATTCACTTAACAGATACCATGCTCCAGCTGTTGTTATACTCTCATAACAACAAGTGGAGCATGATTTCCTATTCACTTAACAGAGACTATGCTACAGCTGTTGTTATACTCTCATGACAACAGGTGAAGCAGGATTTCCTTTTCACTTAACAGAGACCATGCTCCAGCTGTTGTTATACTTTCATGACAACAGGTGGAGCAGGATTTCCTATATACATAAGACAGACCATGCTCCTGCTGTTGGTATAGTCTCATGACAACAGGTGGAGCAGGATTTCTTATTCACTTAACAGAGACCATGCTCCAGCTGTTGTTAAACTCTCATAACAACAGGTGGAGCATGATTTCTTATATTCTTACAAAAGACCATGCTCCACCTGTTGTTATTCTCTGATTTCCCTGAGCATGATTTTCTATATACTTAACCGAGACCATGATCCAGATGTTGTTATACTCCCATAACAACAGGTAGAGTATGATTACCTATATACTTAACAGAGGCCATGCTCCAGATATTGCTATACTCTCATGACAACAGATGGAGCATGATTTCCTATTTACTTAACAGAGACCATGCTCCAGCTGTTGTTATACTGACATGACAACAGGTGGAGCATGATTTCCAATATTCTTAACAGAGACCATGCTCCACCTTTTGTTATACTCTCATGACAACAGATGGAGCATGATTTCCTAAAAAATAAGAGAGACCATGCTTCAGCTGTTGCTATACTCTCATTACAACAGGTGGAGCAGGATTTTCTATATACTTAACAAAAAAAATGCTCAAGCTGCTGTTTTACTCTCATGACAACAGATGGCGCATGATTTCCTATTCACTTAACAGAGACCATGTTCCAGCTGTAGTCATACTGACATTACAACAGGTGGAGCATGAGTTCCTATATTCTTAACAAAGACCCTGCTCCACCAGTTGTTATACTCTCATGACAACAGACGGAGCATGATTTCATAAATACATAAGAGAGACCATGCTTCAGCTGTTGCTATACTCTCTCTCATTACAATAGGTGGAGCATGATTTTCTAGATACTTAACCGAGACCATGCTCCAGATGTTGTTATTCTCCCATAACAATAGGTGGCGCATGATATTCTATATTCTCAACAAAGACCATGCTCCAGCTTTTGTTATACTCTCATGACAACAGGTGGAGCATGATTTCCAATATACTAAAAAGAGACCATGCTCCAAATGTTGTTATACTCCCATAACAACAGGCGGAGCATGATTACCTAAATACTTAACAGAGGTAATGCTCCAGATGTTGTTATACTCTCATGACAACAGATGGAGCATGATTTCCTATTCACTTGACAGATACCGTGCTCCAGCTGTTGTTATACTTTCATAACAACAAGTGGGGCATGATTTCCTATTCACTTAACAGAGACCATGCTCCAGCTGTTGATATACTCTCCTGACAACAGGTGAAGCAGGATTTCCTATTCACTTAACAGAGACCATGCTCCAGACGTTGTTAAACTTTCATGACAACAGGTGGAGCAGGATTTCCTATATACATAAGACAGACCATGCTCCAGTTGTTGCTATAGTCTCATGACAACAGGTGGAGCAGGATTTTTATTCACTTAACAGAGACCATGCACCAGCTGTTGTTATACTCTATGACAACAGGTGGAGCAGGATTTCCTATATACATTAGACAGACCATGCTCCAGCTGTTGTTAAACTCTCAAAACAACAGGTGGAGCATGATTTCCTATATTCTTACAAAAGACCATGCTCCACCTGTTGTTATACTCTCGTGAATAAGGGTGGGACATGATATCCTATATACTTAACAGAGACCATGATCCAGCTGTTGCTATACTCTCATGATAACAGGTGGCGCAGAATTTCCTAGTCACTTAACAGAGAACATGCTCCACCTGTTGTTATACTCTTATGACAACAGGTGGAACATGATTTCCTATACTCTTAGCATAGACCATGCTCCACCTGTTGTTATACTCTCATGACAACAGGTTGAGCATTATTTCCTAAATACATAAGAGAGACCATGGTCCAGCTGTTGCTATACTATAATGACAACAGATGGAGCATGATTTTCTATATACTTAACAGAGACCATGCTCCAGAAGTTGTTATACTCCCATAACAACAGGTGGAGCATGATTACCTATATACTTAATAGAGGCCATGCTCCAGATGTTGTTTTACTCTTATGACAACAGGTGGAGCATGGTTTCCTATTCACTTAACAGAGACCATGCTCAAGCTGTTGTTATACTCTCATGCCAACAGGTGGAGCATGATTTCCTATATACATAAGAGAAACCATGCTCCAGCTGTTGTTATACACTCATGACAACAGATGGCGCATGATTTCCTATTCACTCAACAGAGACCATGCTCCAGCTGTTTTTATACTGTTATGACAAGAGGTGGAGCATGATTTCTTATATTCTTAACAAAGACCATGATCCACCTGTTGTTATACTCTCATGACAACAGATGGCGCATGATTTCCTATTCACTCAACAGAGACCATGCTCCAGCTGTTGTTATACTGACATGACAACAGGTTGAGCATGATTTCCTAAAAACATAAGCGAGACCATGCTTCAGCTGTTGCTATACTCTCATTACTACAGATGGAGCAGGATTTTCTATATACTTAACAGAGACCATGCTCCAGCTGCTGTTATACTCTCATGACAACAGATGGCGCATGATTTCCTATTCACTCAACAGAGATCATGCTCCAGCTGTTGTTATAACCTTATGACAACAGATGGAGCAGGATTTTCTATATACTTAACAAAGACCATGCTCCAGCTGCTGTTATACTCTCATGACAACAGATGGCGCATGATTTCCTATTCACTCAACAGAGACCATGCTCCAGCTGTTGTTATACTCCCATAACAACAGGTGGAGCATGATTTCCTATATTCTTAACCAAGACCATGCTCCACCTGTTGTTATACTCTCATGACAACAGATGGAGCATGATTTCCTAAATTCATAAGAGACCATGCTTCAGCTGTTGCTATACTCTTATTACAACAGGTGGAGCAGGATTTTCTATATACTTAACAGAGACCATGCTCCAGATGTTATAACACTCCCATAACAATAGGTGGCGCATGATATCCTATATTCTTAACCAAAACCATGCTCCAGCTGTTGTTATACTCTCATGACAACAGGTGGAGCATGAATCCAATATACTTAACAGAGACCATGCTCCAAATAGTGTTATACTCCCATATCAACAGGCGGAGCATGATTACTTATATACTTAACAGAGGTCATGCTCCAGATGTTGTTATACTCTCATGACAACAGGTGGCGCATGATTTCCTATTCACTAAACAGAGACCATGCTCCAGCTGTTGTTATACTTTCATGACAACAGGTGGAGCATGATTACCTATATACATAAGACAGACCATGCTCCAGCCGTAGCTATACTCTCATGACATCAGATGGAGCAGGATTTTCTATATACTTAACAAAGACCATGCTCCAGCTGTTGTTATACTCTCATGACAACAGGTGGCGCATGATTTCCTATTCAATTAACAGAGACCATGCTCCAGCTGTTGTTATACTCTCATGACAACAGGTGGAGCATGATTTCCTATATTCTTAACGAAGACCATGCTCCACCTGTTGTTATACTGTCATTACAACAGGTGGCGAATGATTTTCTATTCACTTAACAGAGACAATGCTCCAGCTGTTGTTATACTCTTATGACAATAGGTGGAGCAGGATTACCTATATACATAAGACAGACCATGCTCCAGCTGTTGCTCTACTATCATGACAACAGGTTGAGCATGGATTTTTGCCATTCGTCTTTATTTAAA